>CM053801.1:515374-10515374 GCA_028671895.1 Oenanthe sinensis | reverse complement strand
GTAAATGAAGGTGCTTTATAACTTAGTTTTTGTGGTACGCAGCACCAAGTAGCAGATATATTTACTAAGCCTATCAAACTGGAGGCATTTCTAGAGTTCAGAAAGAAGTTGGGAGTGTGTGATGCGCCAAAATAAACTAGTTGTTTGTCTACACAGTCTAGTTTAGGGGAGAGTATGATAAGATTTAATTGACTAATAAGTTTGAATAAGTCTTAGTTTAGTTGGTTAATAATTCCTGGTCTTTAGGAAGTCTTTGTTATCTAAATTAGTCAGTGTTTGTTACCACGATTCACGATTAGAACGTGGGTGTTTGTTTCAGCTTTCTTATCTTGTAACTGCTATTTAATAGCTTCTAGTATTCATTTCAATAAACAAGTGATTCCATAATAGTTATTTGCAATCTAGTTTTATATCATCAGTCTGCATTTAACAAATAGTACAGAGTTGTGAATTGTGATTATATACTTACATTTATCCTTGACGAAACTGAATATATCTCCCATTTTGTTTGATAGATTTGTGAATCGTGATCGTGAAAATTTTGAATTGCTTCATCTTTATTCAGTGGAATATTGATACTCTCACAATATATGTATCTGTGTGCAAGCTGTCCATCGACAGACAGAACCCGTGACATAAGTATAACTGGTAAGGTTGCAAATTGCAATATCCAAGGACCCAATTACAGCCTCAAAATATGTTCAACTTGATGGTGGAGATTACTGTCAGAGGGAGTCTGAGTGCCCCAAACATGGATGATGCAGGGAACCATGCATCTAGCCACTTGAGTTCTTAGAGAAATCTAATTTCTCCCATGCATCTAATTTCTTAGGAAACATGGATTTATTCAGTGGAATATTGACGAAACTGAATACATCTCCCATGCTTGGACTGGCACGATGTAGGAAAATAATGTGATGGAGCAACTTAAAGTCATGATTCAGGGGAACACTATAGTATAAACTTGCAGTATCGATGATTCAACACGACCATCAAAATGATTTCAAAAATAAGAGCCACGTACAAGTGCAAATCTGAAGCAATTGGTTTCCCAGGAGCAACTTAAAGAGCCTTGAGGTCAAACTTTCCTTTCTTGCTTTTTATATGCATAATATGTAGTTTGACAGAGAAATAAACAATACTAAGACTCTAATTGAAGTGTTTGGATCATTGGATGTGACTGTTTAACCCGCACAAATAGTAGATCAGCAATCACATCCAGGCATCTCTGTATATACTTTGGTAGCCATTTTTTATTAGTCTGTACATTTGCATTACAGGAACACTATGTACATATGGTCCCATACTTTGGGGTAGGTAATGGGCATTGTGGATTGCTCTGGCATAACCATATATATAGAAACATAAAATGAATGGAAAAAGTTATTCGTTGTTTTTATATATATATTTTATACTCGTATTCCCTTTGTTGCCAAATGTAAGATGATATGAGAAACTGGAGACTAGAATATTAGAGGACTGGGACCAAAGATGGGAAATCAAATCTCATGTTATAAGCCTAACGGCTGATGTTTATCTCAGCAATTATGCTCTAACGTTTCACCTGAATTGAAGCAGTCTCAGTAACCCACATTTTTTTCCCTAATTTGTGCTGAATTTCTTGAATTCGAGAATCCATATAATCCAAATCAGTGACAACGTTTATACAGGATATTTAATATACATATGCTGTGTTGCAAGAAACAGATTCAGAAAAGCGAGATTAGTAAACAAACTGGCTAGTAGTAGTATCACGAAGCTAGCATTTCTTTTGTTATATAAACAAATCTAGATTCAGAGGAAACTAAAAATGGTTATGAAACCGGGAGAATTGGGGTACCAGCATTCATCATCATCTTAAATTCATCGAAATTAATCTTACCATCTCCATCGACATCAACTTTTCGAATCATCTCCTTACAGCTCTCCAACAGCTTCCCTTGTTTAAACCCTAGAGATGATAAAACCATTCCCAACTCCTCCACTGTTATCACGCCGTCTCCATCTTCATCAAACACATTAAAAGCCTCTTTCAGATAACCACCCCCGCCTTCTTCTTCTTCTTCTTCTTCTTCTTCTTTTCCGTTAATTCCATCCACAGTAGTACTAGTACTAGTAGTTGGACTCATAATCGACTCAAACAGCTCACAAAACTCATCGATATCTATGAATCCATCTCCATTTGAATCCACTTTTTCCACCATCTCCTTGACATCCTTGTCAGTCATCGCGATTCCTATGTTCTTCAAAGACTCCTTGAGCTCCTGCCTTGTTATAAATCCATCGTTGTTCTTATCAAACGTCGCGAATACGCTCTTCAGTTCGGCTTTATATTCAGCATTATTATTGTTTTTATAACTACTACCTCCACCACCACCAGAACCAGAACCAGTAGTAGTAGTACCGCTCGTAATCACCTTGTTCTGTTGATCAGATTTGTATTTTTGCAGGGTGAAATAACCGTAAATCCGAGCAGTAAATTTGTTGTTGGTGGGGAACTTGATGAAAAATGTAGCCAAAAGGCCCGTAGCAAAGAGAAGAAGAAGAAAAACAAATGATATCAACATATTTTCCTGCTTTTTCTTCTCCTAGCTAGCTCTTGTTTGATGAATACAGAGACTAGAGAAAGAGAACACTAGCTGTAAGCCTGTAAGATACTCTATAAAAATTGTGGGGGACGACAGAGAATTGGTTGATGAGATTTAACGCGTTATGTGGTGCTTTCTTTGATCCCACAAAACTTAGTGAAAACGATTTACAGACTAATATTTTACACACACACGCATGTACTGTAATAAATATGCAACATGTATAGTAAGTGATGATAATCAAGTCGCTGGCAAGTATTCTATAATCAGGACGGCAATTCAGCAATTGTCCGCTCCAAATCGCAGATAATTCAACGGATAACAGTGCGGAATGGATAATATCTTAATAAAAATTTAACTAGTTATGCTATTTGTATTATTGGGTTTAGTTCATACACATGCTATTTTATAAATTTAACCAGCTCAATGCTTTTTACAGCTCGATACAAATGAAAAGCATGTGCAAACCCAGCCTTTAGGAATATTAACACTGACATAAGCATGTGTTCAAGCCAGCTTTTCAAGACTTATGAGTTATTCCTTCCGTCTCAACTAAACAGTAGTAACATTTAGGTAATATTAGGATGTGACACGGAATTTTAAGAAAATAGAAGAAAATGCTTATAAAATAATAGAATTTATTTTAAAATTATTAACATATATATACTATCTATATCTATAACCTGTCTATAATATATTATAATAACGAAATTAGAGAATTTGTTTAAAGTTAACCATAAAAAAATCCTAACCGTCTAATTTTAGGAGAACCAATCATAACCATTCAATTTCAATAAAATATAATTTTAATAAGGATATATATCATACGTACCACTCTATCCGCGATAGTTCTCATTTTATACAACTCATCACGGATAATATTATATTATATTTAAATTATATTCTATATTTTTTATTTTAAAAATCTTATTTATCCTATAATTTTTATTTAATATATCACTAAATTTTATGAATATTAATATATAAATATCATTGTATAACCATCCAATTTTAATAAAATATAATTTTAGAAAGGATATATATCATACATACAACTCTATTCCCGATAGTCCTCCTTTAATACAACTGTTCACGGATAACAGTATATTATATTTAAATTATATTCTATATTTTTTATTTTAAGAATCCTACAATAATTTTTAATTAAAAAATTTACTCACATTCAACTTAATTTTATCACAATTCAAACTCTTTTATTTATTTAAAATTATGACTTATAATTAAATTTTATGAATATTAATATATAAACATCATTTTATAAAAAAATGTAAAAAATAATAATAAAACAAATTATCATATTAAATGAAATATTTAAATTATATAAAATATATACATGTAACATTAAATAAAATTTAAATTATTATTATAAAAATATATTCAAATTATATATAAAAAATATTAAAGCAATTCGATCCGTGCAATGCAGCTAGTGTACATATATACATATGTGTGTGTGTTATTTTAATAGAATATTGTAGGAAGAACGTATTAAGAAATAAATTGTATTGAAAGAATATGAGTAGTATGGCTGTCGCTAATTTACAGTACTAAAATTATTCTTGCTTTCTTTTCTTCATCTTTCAGCTTATTCGAATTTAGTCACTTAGCAATAGCAGAGAATCATATACTTTGATTTACTTTCAAGTTTAAACATTAGTTGACACACACGTATGCATTCATAGCTTCTAAAGATATTCTCCGTCCTATGATACTAGAGAAAATAAATCTCCTATATAATAGTAACATTCAGCATTCTAGAATAATCAGCGTTACACGGTGATTAATCGGAGCATTAATTGGAAATAATTTAATTTAATAAATAATAATATATAATTATATTTAAATATTTTCAAATTATTATAAAATTATAATAAAAAAATATCATATATCATTAATTCATATATATTTAGATGTTAACATTTATGAAAAAAGCACTTATCATTAATATTTTAAGTGATTTATACTTAATAATCATTATTTAATAATTAATCTTAATAGTTATTACATAATATATCATATAATTATTAACAATTTGATAAAATATTTAAAATTTATAAAGTATTTACGTTCATACAACCCATATTTATTGTAAATTTATAATAAAAATATTTTAGTTATTAATTTTTTTAATATTTTAACTTTTTTTAAAAGTAAAATAATTTTGACCGTCTCGACCGATTTTTGACCGATTTTTAAAAGAAACATCTTTTAACCCGATTTCCATTAATCGAGACGGGACCTGACCGTCTTATCGATTAATTGATAAGCGTCCGTCTTTTAGAACACGGGCAACAATATACAATCACTAGGATTTTTTGCCCGCTATGCTGACCATTAAAATTTTTCTTCGTTATATTATATGTATTTTTATTTTTTGATATCAAAGAATATTAATTTTGATTCTATTAATATGCTATATATTTATAAAAAGCTAATGTTATTTAAAAATTATTTTTACAGTTATTATTTACAGTAAGTTAAATTTTGATTATATATCATAATTATTATTTGCACGACATTTTTCGATAACATGATGATATCAATTTTTAATTTTATATTCGGCTTACAAATATTTAGTAATTTACTTATTATCAATTTAGGGAGAAGAGAACCTCTTGTTTCTCTAACTTCCCTGCTCTATAAAAAATATATATAATTCATATATTGGTTTGGGACTGTCATCACCCGTTAATGATGATAAATCCTTATTTCTTGTTTTCTCTTAAATTTATTTTTAGTTAATAAGTATTTCTCATTATTGAGAGTTTTTCTACCTATTTATTGAGTGGTTTTTGGGTTTTATTATCTCTTTCTGTGATATTTTTAGTGTGCTTTTATGTTTGAGATAGCAGATGTGTGAATTTTTTTTATAATAATTTATTATTAAAGAGTTGTATGAAATCACAATTATGGTTAATTTCTTGAGCACGTCGTCAAAAATTAAATATACATATTTCTCACGACTACAACAAATCGTTAACACTTTTACACCCCGCATATCAATTATACAGGAACGTTAACACTTTTACTCATATCGTATATAATTTTTTATCTCGTATATGTGTGAAACTCCCGCATATATTTAGAATTTTTGTAGGCGGAGTGTTTATACTCTTGAAAATATCTTACAAAATTTTGTATACGTCTTTCTTTTACATAATCTTCAACTGTACGGTTGGATATGCGAAAAGGTTATTTAAAATATATTTTTAAGGTCTTGGATTGTTTCTCTTTATTCATATATACTTATTATTATATATATATATATTTCAATTTATATATACATGTATTTTTTATCGTATAAAAATTTAAATTTTATTTCTTTTATATATTAAATCGTGTTATGTATAATTTTTTTGTCTGACGTATGTGTACAACGCGAGAAAACGTTAACACTTTTGAATATATTTTATTATTTTTAAAGTTATATATATATAACTCGTGTTTATACATATTTATTGAAATTGTGAACAATAATATTATTCTTAATTTTTGAAAAACAAAATCATTTTAATTTATTATAATATATTTTGCACAAATGTCACATTTTTTAAAAATCAAAACAATATAAATTTATTAATTATAAAAAAACACATACAAATATTTACTATCTTAATATTCTTAATTTGAAATATATATGTTAATTTCTATTCTGCATCCGCGTATAAATTATTTAGGGAGCGTTAACATTTTTCTTCATATAATTAATAAAAATATTTTGTAAATAAGTAAAATATTTTGTAGAAAAAGTGTTATACTCTCGTGGATATCTTAATTAGTTTTTGATTTTTTATACATATATTTGTATCATTTTAATAATGAAAAATGTAAAATATATGGGAATGATAATTGGTTTTGATTTTTTAATGAGATTAAGAAGAACAATTGAAAAAGAATAAATTTGATATGTATATTATATTTATACATATAAAGTATTCTTAACAATTTAATTTTGAAATCACATTATATAGTGACGGTCTGTGGGATCCATATAATTAGTTAATTAGATTGGGCACTACAATTCAGATAAGTGGTGAATTAAAAAATTACTTAAATAATTTTAATAAGTTTAAAAGAGCTATTTAATTGAGGACATGGTTGGAAAAGTGAAAAATTAAGATTAGTGGGATTAATAACAATATAATAGATACGTAACAGAATTTTGATTTGTAAGGTTATAAATTATAATGAGTCGGAAACTTGTATTTATCAAGGATGTTGATCAACTATGTTTATGAACTTTTAAAATGATCTCTTTCTGTTAATCAAGTTTGGCCGGTTTAGCGATCAAAATTTAAAATTGTGTTCCACATTAAATAATTAACTCATTTATAAATGAATTCGAACTTTTTATGTAAATGAGTTGAATTTTTTCAAACTGTTTGTGAATGTCTCGATTTATTTATAGCTATAGATATGTTTTTATTTGGAAATAACAAATCTAAGAAACTGGAATGTGTGTGTGTCAATTTATTTGAAAATATTTATTATTTAATTACTTATTTGTTTTGAAATCTATTATTTAAAATTTTATAATACGTAATTTTAATAGAAAAAATGTACTCGTGTACTTTCTCCCAAAAATTAAAAGTCAATATTGTTCTTATCTATACTGGGCTAGCTAGAGGGCTATGAGTCACTTCACTCGTAGTCGAATTAAAAAATGGGCCGTTTCGGATTTATTTGGATAGCACATCTAACTCTTCAGATGGACAATTTAGTTGATAGATTGCACTTTTAGTGGTATGTGTATATTTTGGTTTTCAACCTGGGCCAGGGAAACTAGCTCTGAAGAAAAATGAAAAAACCATTCTTAAAAGCTATGGACTAGATTGTGTTGCAAGGCCCTGTTTGAGAGATTGTTTAATGCTGGGGAGAGCACTAGCCGATAATTTGTCCTATACAGAGAAACTGAGAGGCTGTAATGGAACAGTGAACAGGCTGTTGGGTGGGGCGAACAACAGTGAGATAGTACACTTACAGTTGCAGCTTATTATTTAGCTTCCTGTTTTTTTCTCTTCCGTCATATTGCTGATTTCTGCTAGGTACACTACTTGATTCTCTTCACAGATCCATTTGCTTCTTATTTCTTTTCTCCTTTTTTCTTTTTTAATTTTTAAAAATATATTTATATACAGTGTGATATGTACTTGGAAATATACAATAAAGTGAAAAATTATATTAATACCCATAGTGTTATTTTTCATAGACGATCGAGTATGTGACTTCATTTTTTAAATTCAACATAGCAAGGCATCTTCCAAGTTTCGTGGGAGCTTACATATTTGACTGGATAACATTCTTGACATACTAAAAATATAAAAATATCGGCGACGTTAATTATATAATTTGATAGCATATGCAATGGTAACTAGATGACAGTCTTGGCATAATAATACTTTATTAAAACATATAACAATACTGACAACGTTATTTATATAATTTTGTAATATATATAGCGGTGAAGTTACTACTACCCGTCCTTGTTTGTCTTTTCCTTTGTCTCGTGTAACAACTAACAAACAAGTCCTCTCACGTACATTAAATTATTATTAACCCATGCACATGCGCCTTGCTTTTGCCGTATTGTATTGTATCATTTGTATGTATAATAGCACTCCTCTTTTAATATTGTATTTTTCCACGATTATATAAAATTTAAAATATAATATAAAATCGTGATGAAGCTTACTTTAAATAACATTTAAAAACAACCAGCAACTTAATAATGTTAATAGAGTTCTTAAGTTGGATTGGTTATCATCCCAAATATTCTGGGTTCCGTCCGTAAATAACACAACTGCTAAAATAAGCATAACTACATTTTTGATCCCGGTATAAGCTGGATTGTTTTGTAGTTGGTTCTGATCCGAAACCTACATATGGACAGTGAAATAAGGCGAATTTATAATTTTTCCAATCATCGATCTCTTTACAAAAGTACAAATAGTTAAACACGACACCCCGCCCCACTGCACGCGCACTCGCACTCGCACTCGCAAAAAGAAATATGTAAGCAGCAGCTGCAGGGATAGTAAAATGATGCGTGTGAATCGAAGAGAAGCTATGTAAATATATATGTGTACTCTGATCTCTTCCTTCCCGGCCCTCATACTCAGGCTAAAGCATGCAACTATGCAAGTATAGCTAGTACGTAGAGCAGATCGATTAGAAGTTGTTGTAGTATAGTAGACAAAAACTAAGCCAGTTGTACAAGCCTTCTGCATCTATCTATCCCTGTGGTCCAACCTATATATGTCTGTCTTCTTGCATACCCCATCCCTCTCTAGCTATCATTTTATTTATTTTTATAAGAAATATGTATTCAGCTGCAGCTAGAGATAAAGAAATAAATACTACTCACGCACTCATGACTCCACTGGTTTCGATCTGGATTATATATATGACTAGCATTGTCTTAATTAACGAGATTTCTGTAATGATCAGTAATGTTTAATTATGTATATTGGTGGTAAATTACATATGATCAACTAATTATATGAGGCCTCCTACTATATTATACATACAATATAAAGAAACAAGGACTACAGTAAATGATCTGTCTAAACATTTTTCTGTTTATTTACTGCAACACGTTTTGGGACAAACATGACTAACATATAGTACAGTTGCACAGGAGAATTTTCAGCCCGGATGGGAATGTAAATAAAGTGAAAGGTGAGTGGCATCTTTTATCTATCTATATTAAATACTTTCTTGATTAACTGTAAACCTATTCACACAGTTAATATATATCAGAGACTTGAATGACAACGGGATGATTCATGTAGAATATATATAAGGAGCTAAGTACATGATGTACAAGTGATAAAAGACTTATCATTTAACGTCTTAGTTCTGGGATTCAACTCTGTCTCATCCCATGATTTCTTACGACATATACTAAATAGTAAAACTATGAACCTACTTATTCAAATAAAAGAACACTTGATTTATGAGAAGAGGCACATGTTTTAATTTTATACTTCATAGCTACCAGCTAAGTTTACCCGACTCCAAATTTTCGATATATTTAATTACCTCTGGCATTTCTAAAAAATCAACTGAATGAGAAATTTAAATCAAATTAATTAAAGATAGAATTGCCTTTAAAATTGTATGATGCAGAAAAAGATTCCCTGGCCTCTTTCTCTTTATTCATCAATAATTGATTGTTCAACTTGTTTGCTTTCGGTTTTTTACTTTTTTTCATGATCTCATTCATACGTTTCCACGAAAAGGTTAAGTTTTGTCTCAAAGTGATAGATTGAGAATCTATTTTACCGTTTTACATCCCACCACGCGCATGCACGTACACTCTCAATTCTTTGACATGTTCGTTTTGGTTTACTGAGTTTTACTACTCAGCTAGTTGTGTGTGCAGGCGCAGTCGTTGTGGATATCCTAGCTCGGTGACTATCGGTACAGTAGTAGATTCTTGATCGATAAAGTAATTCTTTTTGTTCTTAATTAATAGAAAGTACTTTTAATCTTGAAAAATTAATAAAATTTATCAACATATAAAATTTTACTGGTTTTCAATTTAGAGCAATGATAGAATTTTTAAAAATTGCCCTCAAATCCAATCCAAATGCCTAGATGGCGAGCATATATATATATATATATATATATATATATATATATATATATATATTCCTTCGTATTAATCCAATTTGAACCAATTTCATCACAAATAGATTTTTGGAATGTGAACAAATTTTCTTTAATTAGTTTGTTTCAACTACTTTATTTACTTTTGAACCGTCCTTGATAAAGCATTGAAGCGAACCCGCAGTTTCTACATCCTTTAAATGCTGTAAATTAAGCTAGCTAGGTCCACCAGATGTTAGTTTAATTAAGCCAGACAGCGTGCTAAGTCATGAATATTTTATGGCCAGCGATAAAATTAAACTGAAATAATTAGTTATTTAGTAAACCAATCGAATTAGGTCATATATATACTAGTATATGTATTATTTACTATCAATAGCCAATTAATTTTAGCTATATCTCATTCATGTACATACATAAATATTTATTATTGATGTAACACCGGATCTTTATCAAATTATATGGCAGAAAATATATAGTTTTCCAGTCTGGTTATATATGCTTGTAATTAACCTAGCTACATGCTTGAAGCTAAAGGGAGACCACTGGTCCAAAGATTTTGATGTTTGAAATTTGTAATAAACAATGTCTCTATGTGTGTGCTTTCTTAATTTCGAATACTACTTGACGAATGGCTGAGAACTATTACTCCAAACACACACACAATTAATTATGTTCCATTTATCTAATAAATAATTTAAAAATTAAAAGCTGTATATATATATATATTGTTATGCCCATATTTTGACTGGACCTTGACTCATTGGGTTTTACCTGGAGTTGGGATTACCCTGAAATCGGGTTTCGCCTCGAGTTGGGTTTGCCCTGGAATAGGCTTTCGCCCAGGAGTTGGATTTCGCCTGGAGTTGGGCTTACCCTGGACTCGGGCTTCCCATGGAGTTGGGCCTCGCTTAGAGTTGGGCTTGCCCTGGAATCGGGCATCCCTGAAGTCAGGCTTCGCCCTGAAATAGGCCTCCTCCTAGTATCGGGCTTCTCTTGGAATCGGCCTCCTCTTGGAAGAGGAGCAACCTCCTTCCATAATTGAACTTCTTATAAAATTAGGTGGACTCGGGCTTTTCCTAGACTAGTCCAGCCTCGCCCTGGTTTGAAGACTTGTTTTGAGGAAGAAGATGGATCTCCCTAGTTTAAAGACTCGTCTTGAGGAATAAGAAAGTTCTCCCTTAGGAAGAGGGCTCGCCCTGGTTTGAAGACTCGTCTTGAGGAGGAAGATGGCTCCCCCTGAGGAAGAAGGTTCGCCCTGGTATGAAGACTCATCTTGAGGAGGAAAAGGGCTCTCCCCGAGGAAGAGGGGTCGTCATGGTTCAAAGACTCGTCTTGAGGAGGAGAGTGCTCTCCCTGAAGAGGGAACTCCCTTAGGAAGAGGGTTCATCCTAGTTTGAAGACTCGTCTTGAGGAAGAAGAGGGCTCTCCTTGAGGAAGATGGTTCATCTTGGTATGAAGACTCGTCTTGAAGAGGAAGACTCATCATCGCCATGAGGGCTCTCCCTGAAGAAGATTGCTCGCCCTGAAGATGAGGGATCTCCCTAAGTATGAGGACTCGCCCTCAGTTAGAGAAGAGTATTTTTATATTATTGATACACGCTTGGAACCCTATTTTCATATCAGAAGACTTGTGAAGGCTTGTCGAAGAATATCTCCTCTTAGGGCGCGCCCTGGGAGGAAGATGTGTCGGGGAAAGATTAAGTCCATGAATAACAAGGAAGAAGTCCCTCCGCCTCCAGGGTTGTTATATGTGATTCTTGCACCACTCTAGGAGGTGCGCCCTGGCTTTGCCTTGAGGGAGGGCGCGCTCTCTTTCAAGGGAATTCGGCATGGCCTCTTACGGTAATTTCCCATGGTACGTTAATGTATCTGCCATCTATGCCTATCTATGCCTTATCTTGGAAGATCATTTCCATGTACTCAGATGGGTTGTCCTCGTCTAGAGGCTTAGAATGTGTCCTATATTTGCGGTGGATCTAGTTCTGGCCTCCAGTCAAGATATCCGGAAAATGACTGTAGTGGACTGACTAGAGCCTACAAACCACCGCACCCCGATGATACTCAATCTCGTCATATTTTTTTCCGCCAAAAAATCTCGATCTTTGTTGATTACCAAATTTCTCCATATATCAACATATATAATTAAAATTTTCATCTTATAAATTAATTATAAAAGGAAACAAATTAATGGAATATATGTGCATCTCAATATACTTTACATATATGGTAAATTAAATCTATTTTATTCGTGTACTATATATGTATGCAGTATGCATCAGTATGTCTGAATTATATTTATCAGAAGTGTTGAAGCTATTATAAATTCCCATCTCGTGCAAGATGTATCGCACTATTATAAGAGGTTGATGGCTTAGATTAATTTTGATGATTTTACAAAAGAAACAATGATGAAGCAATCGGTACAAGCCAAGAAATTACAAATTGCAGCCCACCATATCAAGTGTCGACATATATATACTGAAACACCCAGTTTTACATAGAGTATTCATTTACAATTAAAGAAATAGATGTCTAATAGTAACCTCAATCTCGGAACTCACGATCCATAGGTTCTTGTAAAACGACTTGAGACAAGTAAAGAGGACATAAAATTGCGTCCTTTAGGTCTCGGATGTCCCGACTGCGAATCGGCAAAATATCATTTAAAATGCAACCATATGTTTTACTTCAAACCAACATCATCGCTGAAAATAAGGAGTCTGACCCTCTAACTGAAGCACCATTGTGAAGAATCCTTTCGAGTATTTAATTAGTGTGACATTCCAGTTCTTACGGCAAAGAATATATTTAAGCATATAAACAAGTGTGTTATGACTGCGCAACTGGATCCAGACCGATGCCTAATAATATATATAGAGCAGGGTCAGTACGTGTTTGCAGTGTGCCAATAAGAAAGTTTGTTTGTATATGAAACCCAAAAGTTAGTGACTCGGTGTTTGTTAGGTACGTTACATTATTAGTCTACTGTGCATACTATTCTCGATTGTATGAACAGTTCTTTTGTTATTGTTAAAAATTTAGGCCAATTAACCAATATATATTACGAGTATATATAGATCCAGAAAAATAATAGACTTTGCAGTGTAAATTAATCATGCAAAGAGTAGCTAAGCTAGGAGGCTACTGATCAGCCTAGTATCTGAATCTAGGCATGACAGCCTAAGGCACACAGCGAAACGTACAACTGTTTTGTTTGTACAACATGACAACTTCAATTCTCTTCACCAATTTGATGGGGGCAAGGTGAATTCTTTTTTATAAAAATTTACTACTATTTACATGTATATAATATATGAACGTATAAAGAGAGTTTTTCATCTGAATCTAGAATTAGGTGATGGTCGAGGAGCCTTTAATTTGCATAATGAAGCTCATATAAGATTTTAGTCGTCACTTGAAATTCTTGTATTAAATGTATCTGTGTGGGTGACATTTTTGCGGTAAAAAATTAAATTCAGCATGATGGTATATCGTGGTACCGCTAGCTATAAGAGAGGCATGGCCAGAGCTGTTGGTCTATTACGTACGAACCGTAGCTGCAACTCTTTAGGAAAGGATATTTCGGTTTTAATTAATTAATAAATTATTACAATTGATGCATTCCTGCAGTAAAACAGATGTAGTTGGTAATTAATACATCGTTTGATAATACGTATGCATATACAAATAATTGACTACACATAAAAATTTATCCTCCTTATATCCATTGAGCATGCGGCTATAATATTAGTGTTAGAATACAATATACGATCCTGCTAAGTAAGTCTCCTAACACCTTCAGATTTTAAGAGAACTGGTAATTTAACATGGTATCAGAGCTCCAGTCCCTACCGCCCCCAATATTCTCATAATTAATTATGGACACGAAACACTTGTTATTACCGCAAAGATGAGGTTTTAGGAGAACCGGTAACTTAACCATTAGTATGTTTAATTTATAAATTTTGCATTTATACATGTTATTTGTTAATTACTATTAGACAAACCAAATGGCATCATGTATTCCTTACGTGTGATGTGAAATATAACTTATGTGTATTTTTTTGAAGTTCAAATAATGGCGCATATATATATAAAAACACTTAATTCAGATATTTATCTGAAAAGAAATTCGTGCAAGAGGATTTTAACTGATGTAATAAATTACATATACTCACTTGAGCTCGTTTTCTTTTGTCCCATATTTTATTTATTGTCTCAAAAATGCTATTCATATTATTCATTAAATATAATAAATTAATTATTAATTACATATCTGTAAATTTTAATTTATTTAAAATAATTAAATAAAAATAAAATTTTATCAATAGTCAAGTAAATATGAAAATATATATTCTCCCTTTCTCAGTTTTGTTATGTCCTCGGTTTAACTTTTAGTCTAATTAATCAACCTAAAACTAGAATCTGAATTATTCATAGCCTTAAAGTAGAAGCAAGTTTTTCTTTGTCAGGTAAATTAGAAGCAAGCTATTGCACCTTAAAATAGATATAGGGGGTGTTTGGCTTAGCTTATAAGTAATAAGTTACTTTTTTTAAAAAGTATTTTCATATTTTTTTTTGAAAATTAATATTTATTTTAGAAATTTAAGACCAAATCTTATTTCCAAATTTGAAAATAAGTTACTTATTTTCAGAAAAAATACATATATACCAACTTTTTCAGCTTATAAGCTATTTATAAGCTCCCCAAAACAGGGCCATAGTAATATCAATTACGACATCTTTCTTCATGTTCTAAATAATTAAACAAAAACATAAAGAATTTATGAAAATGATAAATTTGATATTTAGATCACAAAAAAATTCAAACAATAATTAATTAGCTCGATGGAGGAATTGAGGAGTTGTCATATTTTTTCCGAGGGATTGGAGCCGTTCAATATTTTCACATTATTTAATTATAAATATTGTAAATATTACATTTTTTTAATAAGAGAAGACAAATCTGAAATTTTAGTTCTAAACGGTTACCTTGGGAGGGGGACAACCCATATTACATGACCATAAATTAAGGAATAATTGTTTTAAAATAAAATTTTATTAACGTTTGAAGACTTATGATTTATTTTTTAAATAGCATGTAATTGAAATTTTTATATATTATAAAAATCAAAATTGAGTAATTTTTTTAATGAATTAGACTATGTTTTAATCGAACCGAATTTATTGAATTAAATCAAATTGAATTCTAATATCTCACCAAATGTTTGAATATTTATATAGTTATATATATGTAAATGAATTGAACTTTTCTGTAACAAATCAGACAATATTCCTTGCTATTATCAAACATATTTTCATATCAAATGTCCAAATTCGTTTTGATATTGAATTCAAATATTTAATCAAAAGACTCAATTCTTTTAATTACTACCCTACTTGAAATATAACAAATTTGACTATGTTTTGTAAAATGCTCATGGTGATCTGCTAGAGAAATTAAACACAAGGAACGAGGGAAGAAAATATTACATTAACTAATTCCGGAGGGAACAGAGGAAATAAAAATTACTTCACCTGTAGAGTATATATATATATATAGAGAGAGAGAGAGAGAGAGAGAGAGAGAGATTAATTTGGTTATACTTGTCTGCGTGAGTGAAACTGCAAGACGCTAATTTGTGACAGTAAATTCAGCGGTGCATTGTGCAGTAGTATAATCTAAACAGGCAAAGAAATGATTAACTGCAAATCTGCAATCATACAAATATTTGTATTGGCATATAAAAATATTTTTAACAAAATGTATATAAACGCGGTAAAAAGAGGTCTTTTCAACTTTATTACTGAATCGGGTAAACATAATTTTCAGCCTGACGTTTCCTGCTGGAGAAATAGATACAGAGGTTACATACACATGAATACATGTAGCGAAATCAAAGGCAATTGAACTGAAAACCCGAATCTGATGTCTAAATTAGGTAAATCTGTAAATATTTATATACACGTTAAAATTGTAATAACAAACATACAATTAGTATACAATTGCTAAACTAAAATAACTCCTCCTAGTTGATACGGTCAAAGAAAATTTATTATACAGTTGTCACGAAACAGATCGAGCTCGTGTTCAACTAATATAACCCAAGCAAAATTCATATATGAGTATACGTACAACTAATTATCCAAGTATACATCAAGGTGAAATGAAAACAGATCGACAAGAACAATTTGGTGAGAATATAGATCTGTAAATTATGTGAGGTAACACAGTGAAATAAAACCTAGAAATGAAAACAGATCAAGAATGTGTACATACCTGCCATGCAGCAGGTTGGTTTGAATCTGTTGAGGAGATTTAGCAGTAACTAAGTAGTAAATAGTGTTGATTCTCTCTGTATCTTCCCACAGCTTTATTGAACTGCAGTAAAGCCATATAAAAAGTGTAGATCCGATAGATAAGATGAGGGAATTAAGCAGTTCAAGAAAGCTGTGGAAGAACACACAGACAACCATTTTTGATTCTACACCGTAATCTAACCCTAATAGGGCTAGCTAGCTCTAATAGAATTAATATACATATACAGTGGTATGTACTGGTGTTTATATACACACAAGGGGGGATGGGAGGAAGGATTGTAGGTTAAGTGGAGGGAGAGAGGGGTAAGGGGGGAGTATTTATAGAATTAAAAGAGAATTGAAGTCTTTTACCACCAATCCCGAGAAGAATATTGGGGGCGACTAGTAGTAGTAAGAGAGTGGTATAGTATAGTCTTAATAAACCGAAACCCCACCTTTTCCTACCCTAGCTAGCTCAATAGCTGGCTTTGATTCAAAAGCTGTCAACCGCCCCCCTTTGTTTTCATCCCATTCCTCATTTACCAGGACTGTTTTTTTCTTATTATAATTTTATTTATTGTCTGTGTGTTTATACTGAGAGCTACCGTAGAATCTCGATAAATATATCCAGATTATTTATTTTTTGATAAATAAATATAATATGTATTTATCGACAAACGAATATTAATTCATTTAGATAATATTTTTAGACATTTTCTAAATTATATTATTTATATATATTATGTTCAAATATACATATAATTCACCATAGTTATAATTTTTATCTAAATTTTAATTACATTTATTTTTTAAAAAAATTTAGATTATTTGTACTCTACATGCGAAGATGCATTTTAGTGGAGGAAAGAAATAATCAATTTTAAAGGTATTTTTCGAAAAGATGTGACTTATTAATATGTTTGAAAATTATTATTGGATAAAATGTATTCATATATTATATAAATAAAAATAAATTATTTCAAATATAGTGATTATTCATTTATTTATATAGGGCCTATAAAGACTATATTTTTATTTATTCGTTTATGCATTTAGCGAGATTAGTTATTAAGTCCATTTGCCCAAATTGGGACCGAAAGAATTTATTCATTTATCCAATATTCATTTATCGAGATTCTACTGTACATAAAGATTAATTTTATAAAATTATTTAACTAATTTATATTCCTTCATAGTTGGCTTATTTTAAAGTGAAAGACAACATTGAACCGAAAAATAGGTTTAACACCGGTCAAAGTTTGTCCTCCTATTCATTCTATTTTTAAATGATTTTATGATTTTATTTTTTATATATATTTCAAAAAAATTTAATTATATAATTAAGTATTAATTTTATACTTTTTATAAACTAAAATGTTAATTGCATATTTTTTTCATAAAAGTATTAATTCTTAATATGTGATCAATTTTTTAGAATATGTGCCGAAGTCAGTGGCGGATTCAGAAGTTTATTTCAGTGGGTTCCTTGTATATATAGATATAATTTCAAGTCATTTAGGGTGAGTTTCAGGTAACCCGAAATTAACACAAATCCGAAAAATTCTAACTCGAATTCGTATTTTTTGAATTACATCAGTATTGTGTTTTTGAGTCGGGTCTCATATTACCACCCCTAAATCGTTTAGCTTTTAATTTTGTTGCTAATATTTTTAGTTTGGTTTTAATTTTAAGTTAGGCTGCGATTTTATTTTGGGCTCAAGTAGTGTAATGAATTCCTAAATTTTTCCTAAATTTTTTTAGTGAATTCACTTTATTTTTCTGGTGAGTTCCTACGTATGCAAACTTGATTTTTTGAATTTAAAACACCCACTCAAGACAATATAGATCCTCCCGGCTGAGTTCGAGTGTTACGTTTTGTCAAAATAAAATAAAAAATTTCGAGTGTTACATTGTTGGAAAATTTTGCATATAACACGTGCCTATTTTTATTAAAAACTTTAGCAAATAGAACAGGATATCGTGTTTTTAAGTACGGAAGTGTTAAATATTAAAAAGAAAATTATTGTTATGAGTTTAATGAACGATAAAAAGAATGTTAATCACAATAATGTTTTTATTATTACAGTACACCTAAGGGAGAATAGTGAAGTTTGCATAATAACATTTATACTATAATAACTATGGTTGTTCACGTACAGAAATTTTCGCGAACTAACTCGAGTTAGGCTCGTTCGGTCGGCTTGTTAAGAACTCGAATATAAAAATGTATTTGTTAAGAAAACGAGATCGAGTCAAACATTTAGTATGTTCGGCTCGAAAAAATAGAATATATCATGAATATTTTTATAATATTCCTAGCATTTTAAGTTTGAAATTACAATTCAATTATTTAATATGTGAATCATTGGGGATAATAAATTAAAATTTAATATTGAGTTGAGTCAAAAATTGATAATTAGTTGGGTAAAGTGGGTTTGAACCTTTTTTTCATGTAAAACTTAACTGTTTGCGAGCTTCTCGTTAAGGGCTCGAGTTCGGCTCCATTCTGTTCGATAAAAGCTCGAATGCGGTTCGATTTGTTAACGAGCTCGAGTTTGAACATGTTTTTTGTGCGATAAGAAAGCTCGGCTCGGCTCGGCTCATTAGAAAAAAAATTAAACTCGATGTCAGCTCGGCTCTATTCGATTCGTGAACATCTATGTAGCTACAACTAATTAGCAAAACAATTAGGAAGGTAGTAATTTTTAAGGAACTAAAAAAATGAAAAAGAAAGGAGAAAGAGAAAAAATGAAAAAATAAAAATAATTCTAGTAACAGAGAAGAACGGGATCACATGGGTGCATGTGAAGTGGGGATGACCCACGAGAGGGATGGGAAAGAGTGTAAAGAGGATGCACTCCGTTTTTCCCGGACGAGGGTCTTCCTCAGTCTGTCGGCTTGCTTTGCTGTCACATTTCTCAGATTATTACTGTGTCTAAACTCTAAACGGACCTTATTATATTGTTTTATATTTTAGTTTAAGGTTTTTAATAATAAGACTTGTATATGTGCTTCATTTTTTAGGTTTTTATAGACCAGTCGATAAAGAATGCTACTTACGTCCAATTCATTTTTTTAGTACTTTAAATTTTCTATTCATTTTTAGTACTTTTTAATAATTATTATTCTACTAATTTTATTAGGTCATACATTTTACATACATTTTGTATATAACTTCGTTTAAATTATATAATTCATTTAAATGGTAACGATGGAATATTAGTAGAATGAGATGGAGAAAGAATCACTTACGACTTGCGAGCCAAAAAACAATATTCAAATTTATTTATGTTTACACTTTTTTGGCAGGGCCCCTTCAAAGCATCTATTCCAGCATCTATTCCAGATTTGCATATATTAAATAGAGATAGTTATGGGCTGCTAAGAACGGCCCATTTCAGACTTTCAGTCTAACAAAACAATTAAAAAATCGATTTTTAATTACCTTATTTGGAATACACAATACGTCAATACTCGCCTGAAAACTCCGTATAAATTCATATCCTACGAATTAAATTAGAGTTGATATTTTTATAATTTGTTTTTAATAATTACTAGCTTATAACCCGTGCACGAATACTATTAATAAATTATATATTATTTATTTTATATAATTTAAATGTTTCATTTAATATGATAAATTGTTTTATTATTAATTTCTTTTTACATTTTTCTATACAATGATGTTTATATATTAATATTCATAAAATTTAATGATAAATCATAATTTTTAAATAAATAAAAAAGTTTGAATGGTGATGAAATTGAGTGGAAAGTGAGTAAACTATACTAAATAAAAATTATAGGATATTTAAAATAGAAAATATAGAATATAATTTAAATATAATATTATCTTTAAGGAGTTGTATAAAAGAAGGATTATCGGGGATAAAGTTGTATGTATGATATATATCTTTTTTAAAATTAGATTTTATTAAAATTGAATGATTATGATCGTTTCTATGGTTCACCTAAAATTGGACGATTTGAATCTTTTTTATGATTCGCGTTAGTATTTCAAAAAAAAAGTTTTCTAGTTTTGCTATAATAATATAGTACATAGATTCTATTTTAGGAAGAAACTTTTTGACCCTCAATCATTTCTCTCTTCACTCCTCAAAAAAAAACTTAGAAGCAAAAATTTCAAAAAAAATCCTTTCTTTTCTCTTTTCTACTGGTTCTAACTCAGGAGTTCAGGAAAATAAGTGCGAAAATATCTGTAGAATTTGTATCCATGTTTTATATGTCTGACATACTTATTGTTTAACTTATATTTGATATGATAATACATGTCTATGTGTCTATACATACGTGCTTGAGCTTTATTAATATTGTCGTGCTAACTGTCTGGTTAAACCATTAATTGAAAACTTTAATTTTAATATCGTACAAGGATGTTTAATTTTAATATAGGTAGATGTGACAATATTAATTTAATTTTCATGCTAAAGCATGATATTTTAATTGTTTTATGAATAATTATGGTTGTTTAAATAAATTTAAAACAATAATTAAGTACATGGGTTCTTATTTTGTACAAACGTCAAATTGGTGTATATTTAGTCATCTTTTATTAATTTAGTTTATGTACATGCCCATGAACCAAAGAAACAATTGCATTGTAACTTGTAAGATGAATTTATGAATTGCAAGTGTATTTTTGTTTTTGTGGTGAACTGCGAATACATAGATACCCACAAACTTGTCTTTTTCTTCATTTCGTGTCATGCCCGCTATGTGTCTCTTCTCTCTGTGGAATAATAATGACTTTCATCTTCTTTTATTTATTTATAAACATGATAGTTGTACCCTGTCGAATGAAATAGAATAAATAAGAATAGATTCTTTCAAAATTAAATAAATAATATTTGACAAAGATATTATTATCCGTAAATGATTTTTGTTGGGTCTAAAAAATTATAAAATCAAAATTAGACCCACGAAGGTTGTTGGTCTATATTGTACAGAAATATCTATTGGCCCTTGTGAAATTACCAAAATTTGGGGATTTTTGATTTCGCCGAGTGTTCCAAAACAAGACCGGCCTTGCGAACTAATGGCACTGCCATGTTTAACTGTCTGAGCCCAGCTTCCAATCAAGGTCTTCCAAATTTGTTTGACCGGCCTTGGTTGGCAGCGCCGCTGAGCGACCGCAGGCCCCCAAATATTTGGGACATCAATTTATACAACGTTATAACCTTATATCGAAAGTGTTATAAATAGTTTTGTCAAAAACATGTAAGAGAATAAAAATTCTTTTTAAGTACATTTGTTAGATTTTAATTTTTATTTACAGTATTTTTCGATAATTTATTTTATTTTAAATATATAATTTAATAATTTTAATATATATCGAAGTATGTATGAAGGATCTAATTTTAAAATTATGCACGGGCCCACAAAATATTTTCTACGCCCTGATAATGAATACTTAACTGTTTAATTTTATTGTATCATACTGTAACAAATTAGAGCCGCAAGAGAACATATAGAATTTGTTACAGAAGTTGGTTAATATTGTAATAAAAATCAAAATTATGTTGTTATTTTCAATTTGAGTGACCCTTTTTAATCTTAAATCATTAACCGTTTAATTTTTTTTTTTGACAAACAAGGAAAATTTCATTAATATAAATCACCATCCAAGGCATTAGCTACATCAATAGGAACAGAACTACTATCGAATAATCGATCTGGGAATGAATATGCTGCACGAGCTAACTCATGTGCAACCATATTAGCAGATCGCCTAATAAAAGACACTGACTTTGTGTTTTGATCACCTAACAATCTTCAACAATCCATGATAATGGCACCAAAGGGAGACGACATCCTTACTTTGCTACGAATCGCCTGGACTGCTACCAAGCTATCTGATTCAACCATAACATCATGCCACCTCTTTTCCTTGATCCAACTAAGTGCTTCTTTTATAGCCATTGCCTCGGCCACCTCTGCAGTTTTTAAACCTCCAATACTGACTGTCCTAGCTTCTATCAGACCACCTCTTGTATTAGAACCATTGCCAATATACTTAACTACTTCCCTACTGTTTAGACCCACTTGAACGTCATTTATTTGTTGGCCCAACTCAATTTCCATAAGGCCCACTCCATCCACTATAGCCCGCCTTCTTTTATGATTTTCTAACTGAATGCTATCATTTTCCTCCACGTTTACATCATACAGCATATTTGACGTAGTAGAATATCCCTTAAAATTAGTGCCAGTTATTGTTAATGATCTGTTCCTTCCATTTCGGTCTTCTGTTTCTACCCTCCCCCTAAAATTACTCATCACCTTTATCTCTTTTCCTTTTTTTGAGCCCTCATCCCCCGAAAAAGTCTGGTACTTACTGTCCCCTCCAATCCTGGACTCCCACGTGTCATCGTTCTCCTCCCTCAGCCATTTGCTCTGAACTTGTCCCGCCGCCCTGCGTGACGGTGCTCTCAGCCAACTCCCCCAATCCTTCACCACCCCCTCTTCTCCTCTACCCATCGAGCTTCTGCAAAACCTATCTGTATGACTGACCAAGCCACATAAGAAGCAAAACTCGCCTAAACGTTCATATTTACAGATAATTGTGATTTCTTGTCCATCCTTCTTAACAATCTTCTTCTTCCTTTTGAGTGGTTTCCGTGTATCAACTTTGATTCTCACCCTCATGCAATCTCTCCAAAGTTATGCATTATTCTTTGTGTCATACTCCAAGAATTCTCCAAAAAAATTCCCTAGCTGCTTCCCAACCAATTCCAGCATATACCCCATTGGGAGATTATGCAGTTGAATCCAGATATTCAGAAAAAAGGGCTTCACGTTCACTGGATTCTCCCCTGCTGTCACCTTCTCCAATGCCAGCATTGCATTGTCAAAGGACCATGGCCCTCCTTTTAACACCCATTGCATATCCTCCATTCTGTAAAATTGGAACAAGAATAGACCATTTTCCAGATCTTTAATATTTAATCCCATTGCTGGTCGCCATATATCAGCTATCTTAGATTTCATAATTCTTGTATTGACGCTCTTCTCTATAAGCAACCTCCCTACAAGACAGAGTTCATATCTGTTTGCATCCTCCTCTATGTCCCCTCCAGCATAAAAGCCTCGTTTTCTTGTTCTTCAATTCCCAGACCTGCCATGCGTTCCTCGATGCCTTCCTCATATTCCATTCTGGTTATCCAAACTCTCACAATATTCTATATTGCTAATGAATATGGAGAGAACACAAGCCTCTCACATAAAATATGGAGAGAAAAAAATATCAATGTAATTAATATAGATACAAATGGAAAATATTTTTATGCTAAAATTTCTTAATATGCATAATTTTTTCAAAAATGACACGTAAAATGGAACGGAGGGAATATTCTAGTTATATGTATTAGGTTCTAATCTTTTAGAAATATGTATTAGTTAACCGTTTAATTTAGTTTACTATGTACAGTAAAATAAAATAAATAACTGTCTTAACTATACAACAAAATAAACTTAATTGGTAGTATATAAATATATATTGATGATGTAATTTACCAAAATATAAAAAATGTTTGGCCAAATTATTATTGTTCTGGGCTCGGTTACATTATTGTTAGTTAAATTTTTGTAGAAATGTTTTCATGTTTTCATATAGTATTTTAGATTTGTATAATTATGTGGTTTAGTCTTGAAAATATGCAAAATGAAAAAAAAAAAGAGATAATTTTTTTTATGAGAGTAACTAAAAATTAGAAATTTAAGCTAGAAGTAGACGATTGCAGTAAAATAAAGGTTTGATCAATTGAATCATGTAATATGTGTGTTTGGTATTAGTGAATTTAAATAAACCCGTTAATTTTCAAAAAATTATTTTTTGGAGATTTTTTGGTTAGAAGATTGCGGTAATTTAATAAAATTACTATTTCATCATTCGCGGATATTAAAACCCAATAGTCCTTCAGTTATTTTATCCTTATTAGTCATATTACATATTTAAATAACTATAGATAATAATTATTTGTCAAACATTTTTATACAATATAGTTAATATAATCAGTTAATCAAATCAATTAATTTAAACGGTTAGTCAAAACAACTAATTCAATCCGCTCCCGTTAATCCTAATTGCCAACAGTACTAGTAAGAATTATTTGAGATAATTTTACTTAAGTGCGTAAGCATGGAGTTATTTCAAATTTTAGTTTTGGATGAGTAATGTTATGGAAGAATCAAATTGAAAAATGTAACAAATTAAATTTTATTTTTCATAAAATTAAGTCATGCCTCATTCATAGGTTTTCAAGGCTTCAAACCCAGCAAAATATGAAGAGTAAAGGAAGAGTAAAGGAAGCTGATGCATTGAAGAGCTGACCCCTGCTCCCGAATTTTAAAAATTGAGAAAAATAAATGAAGAATATGTAAACTATTTTCATTCCAATCATGTAGTGAAAGTTTTGAAATCAAAATATGTCTAATTTACATTCACTTGATTTTTTCGCTATTAAAAACTCAGAAGTATAAATATAAGTAAAAGTAAAGTTGCTTTACTTCCCCCCCCCCACTTATTTTCTTCACTCTTTAAAACTCGAGAGTAAGATATAAATGCGGATGGAAAACAGTTTGTGAATATTCGAATGAAAAGAGGTTCATAGTAGCTGCTTAGTTGATCTCGTAGTGCTGCGAATGCTAATTTAGCAGCATGGAAGAAGGTGTTTGGCACCACAGAAATATAAAGAATAAAATTAATTTGCAAGACTAGGTGGGAATTTTTTCAGAAGAAATTAAGTGAAAAAAAGTACCTAAACGACACTTTTTATTTTTTGTTAAAAATTAAGAGTCTGTTTGTCTAAATTTTAAGCCGGGACTTAAAGTTGTTTCTGATTTTAAACTGAAAAATGTTTGTTTGTGTAATAAGTCAGAAACTGACTTAGGCTCCATTTGATATTGTTGTTCAAAACTGTTGTGTTTTGAGAAAATGTGTCGCTAAAAAAATGCTGTAAAAAAAAATTGATGACTGTTTGATAATTTTTTTTAATTTATGCATATTTTGAGATATAATATATAAAAAATTTGGAAAAATTTGATGATAAAACTTGTAATTATTTTCTGTAAATGCTGAAAAACGACTTTTTTCAAAAGTATGGGGAAACATGTTTTCTCTAACAACTGTTTTTAGACCAAAAACTATTTTTTAAACAATATCTTTTGAAAGTAACCAAACACCTTTAACCTTTCTGTTTGTTTTTTAACAAAAAATTGTTGTTGTTGTTACAAACAATAATACCAAACTAACCCTTAAAGTCAGAAATAAGTCAGAAACTGACTTAAATCCAGAAGTAAGTATTAGATACTTTTTTCAGTGACTTGTTTTTTTTTCTTTCTATTTTGATAAAAATTGTCCATATGTCATAAACTACTTATAAATCACTTTTATTTTTATTATTATATTTTTAAAAGCTAACAAGTCGCTTATAATACAAAATTATTCAAAAATGCATTTTAAATTCTCGACTTATCACGTTAAATCATTTTAAATTATAAGTCACAATTTTAAATTTAGACAAACATATTCTTAAACGAGCAAACTCGAATAGGTAGACATACGCTGTTTGTGTGTGTGTATTTTTATGGGCTTAAAGTAATTTTGCTATTAAAAATTTTAAGGTACTTTTTTATGTTTAATTTATTTTTTAATTGCTCATTTCAATTAGTATTTTCTTAAATCAACGAGTTACATATTTTATATTTAAATAATATAAATTTTATTTTTTAATTCAAAATTTATTTTTAATTAAATATTTAATAAATATATTTATTGGGAGATATATTAAATATTAATAAAAGTTAACCAATTTCTTAATAATATTAAATACAACAACACAATTGAATAATTTTTTTGGAAAGATGCAAAATTAAAATTTATATCAGTTACTCGAAATTCAGATCACAACTAAGTATTATTATGATGAATTTTAGTTGTTCATTACTTGGTATTTATTTGTTACTACTAATTTGGAAAATTGGCGGGAGTGTAATTAATCAGCAGTCCAACAGATTCACAATAAATTTAATTTTTTAGCCTATGCGGTTACAAATTTATGGTATTCGTAATTTTTTTCACTAAAGAATAAGAATTTAATAAAAACACTCAATTTATTTATACTTTTTATTTGAAATGTTCCATTAATTTATCTCACTTTGTTTTCCTTAACTTCCGTGTTCAACTCATATTTAAATAAGTAAACTTAACGTAAGTAGTTTAATTCAACAAAAATCGCTTACGGTACAAATCGTAATTCATTAATTTTAAAGATAAGTGATAAATTATTATTTGTTTATCTTTTACATCAGCATAATCATGCTGACGGAGTTGGAACTGTTAGTTATTATAAATATGATGGTGGAAAAATATCAATTTTATATTTCCTTACAATTCGAATTTAACAAAATTAATGTATGTCTAACATAATATGAATTTTAAACATTCATGGTTAGAATGTGAATGAGTTTGAATTATTTATGAATAATACTTTTTTTTTGAATAAATTTATGAATAATACTTAAAAAGAAAATTTATTAAGGTATATTAAACAAAGCGTCAACGCTTGAGCCTCAACTTCGAGACCAGTGATTTGATTGATTGCTGCATTTCTATAGTGGTGTAGGTCGAGAACTTGAATACTCAATACTGGGTCAATACTCTCTTGCAATTTCTGAAACTTTTTAAAAATCGTAACTTTCTCATCGCGCACTTTGGTCATTTTAGAACCCAAACAAAGTGTGTAAATATCGACCCAAAAAAAGTGTACGTATATATGTAGATAGACACATGCTTGGGCTGATTTGAAATCAACCACGACACAATAAGCAAGAGAATACACACGAAAAAAGGGGAAAAAAGAAGAAACAAGCATCAAAGTAGGCCCTCTAAAGTGCTATTAGACCTATCCCTTTCTTTCTCTCTGCATATTAGACCTGGTCCTATTGTGAGTTAAGTCATACGCAACAACTAGGTGGGCTATGGTCCGTCCATCTAAGCGTTACGAAATAAAAAATAAAATCTGAATATTTCACAAATATATGTACAAGGTAATAATAATAAAAGTGGACCTCAAAGTCCATATCCAATATGATTTAATTTTTATCGCTCCCGTTACCTAAATATCTTATCTCTATATCACCCCATAACATAAGGGTTATAACTTATAAGCCTAAGGGTCCAATTCGAATTCTATCGGGTTCAAGCCCAATATCTCTCTTCTCTCTCCTCCTCCTCTTTCGACGGCGTAACCCTAGATCTCGCCGGAATCGGAGATTTCGGATCGGTTTTTCAGCTTTTTACCGGCAAGCCAGCTCGGATCTTTTCGGATCGGCGATTCTGCAGGTTGTTTGAAACTCTAGATTTTTTTATTCAGTCATTGTTTTTGTGATTTTGTGTTTTGTGATATGTATATGCAGTTGTGTGTATAATTCTTGTTGTAGATCGAGTTTTTTGTGTTAATTATGTATAAAGTTTGGATCTTTAAGTTTTATATGTGATTCTTGATTGTGAATTTTGAGATGGGTTTTTGTTAATTGTTCTTGATTTATTTTTTTGAATTTTTGTTTATATTTTGGAGCCCAAAACTGATGAGAATTGATAGATCTGGTCTTTGGGGCGTTGACTTTTAGCCCAGTAAGTGTCTAATGTCCGTTTTAACCTCCAGATAATGACTCTGGTGGGCTTTTGCCGTTGGTCCTTGTAATATTATTACATCAATCCGTGCGTGTGTCTTTTTTAGTTAGTGGTCTATGGATATTCTAGTTGAGTTATATTTGTGTTTCAGAACAAGAGTTTTTTTAAGTGACAATAATTTGGTTTATGAGTCCAGCCCAGTTAAAGAAGCCAGTCTGCATATGTTCTGTTTGTTATATCTTTTCAGTTCAGGCTCTGGTTTGTATGTAATAAAGTAAAGTCATTACAATTCTTCTTTTCCTGTGCTGACTATATGTAAATACACAGTGGCAGAAGTAGCATTAGGTGGGTGGGGTTTGCATACCTTCTAGGCCTCTAAAAAATAAAAATAAAAATTGTACACTAATGAATATTGCCTTTGAGTTGCCAGTGATATACTCTACAATGGATTCCCAGCAAGTGAGAAAATTTTAATATCTGTTCATTACTAAGGCTAAAACATCTGTTGGTTTTTCAGTTGGGTGCCTACATGTTAGCAATTAGGAAGGCTCATTAATCTATAGCTGACTTTTACATTGTTTGAGTTTCCAGCTGAATTTATCTGTCATGTATTATTTTTCAGCCTTTTCTTTACATATCGGGTAACTGTAATTTTATATTCTCAATATTTAAAGTTCAGTGTTCTTTTTGGATTTGATGACCGAAAACTTAATCTAGTGGCTTATGAGAGATGATTGTACATTTCACACGAAAAGGAAGATGGATATAATGATTTTTGTCACCCTCTGGTTTCCAGTCGCATATGCTCTAAGTTTGTGTAATTTATGTTTTTTCATGGTTTCTATTGAACTACAGATGTTTTCTTATTTAATCTTGCTCCTAACAGTTAGAATTTGGTGAGATGTCTAAATTTGGTGGTTTTGTACATTGATTTTATGCATCAAGATATTTTTTTGTAATGCACTTTTTCTGCATTTGATATGCATATCCGTCATATATAAATTTACAAGTTCTTTAATATTACTTAACAAAAAAAAAGTTCATTACTTTTAACATCTGGTATCAGATTTATCCATCATATTAGTTAAAATTCATTTTCTCTGGGCAGGATTTGGCTTCTCTACTCTAAGATGGAAGCATCAACGGAAAATAATCATCACATGGTTACTGTAGAGACACAAGCAGATGATGTCGAAATGCATACTGTCAGTGTAGAACTGCAGCCAACCAGTGTAGAACTGCAGACAAATGGCGTAGAACTGCAGACGGCCAATTTAGAGATGCAATCAGCTGGTTTAGAGATGCAACCGGCCAGTTTAGAGATGGAACCGGCCAGTTTAGAGATGGAACCAGCTAGTTTGGAGATGGAACCAGCTAGTTTAGAGATGCAACCAGCCAATTTAGAGATGCAACTGACAAATTTCGAAGTGCAGTCACCCAGTCTGGAAATGCAGGAGGCCCATTTAGAAATGCAGCCAAGCAGCAATATAGAAATGCACATGCCCCTTAGCATTGAAACACAGCCTCCTAGTAAACGCAGGAAAAAGAAGTCAATTGTTTGGGAGCACTTCACCATCGAAAACGTGGGTGCTGGATGCAGAAGGGCTTGCTGTAAGCAATGCAAGCAGTCCTTTGCATATAGTACTGGTACTAAAGTGGCAGGAACCAGTCACCTCAAACGCCATATCGCTAAAGGAACATGCCCTGTTGTTCTACGTAATCAGGAGAACAATCAGTTGTCCCCATACAGTGCCCCTTCTAAGATCGGTGGGCCTGGACGGCTTGATGCACCAAAACGACGATACAGAACTGCTAGTGTGCCTTATTTTGCATTTGACTCGGATCGTTGTCGTCATGAGATCGCTAGGATGATAATCATGCATAACTATCCCCTTCACATTGTTGAACATCCAGGCTTCATTGCTTTTGTCAAGAATCTTCAGCCTCGGTTTGATATGGTGAGCTTCAACACTGTTCAAGGAGATTGTGTGGCAACTTATCTTAGAGAAAAGCAAACCCTGCAGAGGTTGCTTGAAGGAATTCCAGGGCGTATCTGCCTGACACTTGACCTGTGGACTTCTTCCCAAACTGTAGGCTATGTTTTTGTCACTGGGCAATTTATTGATAGTGAATGGAAGATGCACAGGAAGATTCTTAATGTTGTTATGGAACCATACCCTGAATCAGATTCTGCTTTCAGCCATTCTGTTGCTGCCTGTCTCTCTGATTGGAATATGGATGGTCGATTAATTTCCCTCACCATCAATCAGTCTTTAACAGATGCTGCATTGGATAACCTAAAAGCTTTGCTCTCGGTAAAGAATCCTAATCTGCTTGGTGGTCAGTTGCTTCTGGGGAATTGTCTTGCCCGTTCTTTTAGTAGTATAGCCCAGGAAGCACTGAGGGGTGCGCATGAAACAGTCAAAAAAGTCAGGAACAGTGTCAAGTATGTTAAAACTTCTGAATCCCATGAGGAAAAATTTCTTGAGCTCAAGCAGCAACTTCAAGTACCCAGTGCCAAGAGCCTAGCTTTGGACGACCAGACACAGTGGAACACAACATATGAAATGCTGTTGGCTGCCTCGGAGTTGAAGGAAGTCTTTTCTTGCCTGGATACTTCTGATCCGGATTACAAGGAAGCTCCATCCATGGAAGACTGGAAATTGGTCGAGACTCTGACTACTTATCTAAAACTACTGTTTGACACAGCAACCCTCTTAACAACTCCTGTCATCCCAACTACAGACACATTCTTTCATGAAACTTGGAAGATTCAATTGGAGCTGGCTAGGGCCTCCTCAAGCGAGGATCCGATCATCAGCAGCATTACCAGACCACTGCAAGCAAATTTTGATAAATACTGGAAAAGCTGTTGCTTGATTCTTGCCATTGCTGTAGTCATGGATCCCCGATTTAAGATGAAGCTTGTCGAGTTCAGTTTCAATAAAATATATGGGGATGAAGCTGCCACTTACATCAAGTCAGTCGAGGATGGAATCCACGAGCTTTTCAACGAATATGTGCAGCTTCCATTGCCTCTTACTCCAACCTATGTGGATGAAATGAATGGGGGAAGCATCAAGCAAGAAGATGGAGGATCTTTTCCGTCAAGCAATGGACTAGGGCTTACAGATTTTGATGTGTATATCATGGAGTCTACAAGCCAGCAGTCAAAATCAGAGCTGGATCAGTACTTGGAGGAGTCTTTGTTGCCTCGGGTCCATGAGTTTGACGTGATAGGCTGGTGGAAACTAAACAAGAGCAAGTACCCAACTCTTTCAAAGATGGCTCGTGATATGTTATCAGTTCCAGTGTCTACTGTGGGACCTGATTTGGTATTCGACACTGTAGGGAAAGAAATGGATCGATACAGGTGCTCCTTGCGACCGGAGACGGTGGAAGCTCTCATTTGCGCAAAGGACTGGCTGCAGCGTGACTTGGTAGAAGCACAAACTGTTCCCATCAAAATGGATTTTCCAATATAGTTCTATATTTGTTCTGTATTGTTTGCATTGGTAGTTAACAGTTGACTTGAGCTTTAGACTAAAGTTTGTGTTTCTCAATTCTGACGTTGGATGTTTGAAAAGTTAGACTTTTCATTTTTGTATTATAATGTGGGTGTTTCAACAATTAGGAATATGCATGTTTTTATGTCAGTACTAAGCTGATATTTTTTTCTTTTCATCAAAAGAGCAGATATTATTTCGGGTTGTATGCAAAATAATTAAAAGAAAATGGAAGTAGAAGATGATGTGATGCAATATCGTCCGGGAAGTACATTGGAAATTTGGCATATAACTATCGTCGACAATGGTGATTGCTGATTTGATCACCTTTTAATAATCTGTCCTCTTGTGAGTAGATCCAGAAGCTAGAACGGGAGATATACATCTTGTTTCCAAAACAAATCATCTTTGGGCCCTCTATATTTTGTGTAAATATTTCAAGTGTCGAAAAATTTGATGTTCTTTTTTCCTCGCTCATTTGTCGGGAAAGGATATTGTACCAATAAAAAATTGCTACTCCAAACTTGAATAAAAAAGGTAAAAACTAAGGTTGTTCCTGTTCGGTTGAAAGATTGGAATAAAGATCAGTGAACTATGAATGAATATTCTTTCAAAAATGAAAAAATGTTATTGAGTTAAATATTTGGGAATGGAATCAATCATTTTTATGTCACTTCTAGCCTTCTTCATCATTTAATTTTCTATCTTACTCTCATACATATGATAACCATGCTTATCTTGATTAAAACTAAATAGTTTTATATTTTTTTAACACAAACTAAAATTTTATTGTATAGAAAATTCAGCAAGCAAGGTCCCCAACATAAACTGGAGACTTAAAAACAGTGAAGCAATCAATCAAACAAGGACATCGAGCCGTCATATGGACAGTTTTAGTGGTTTACATTCTCAAGTTCCCAATCGAATAACAAATTTTTCATTTCGGGGGAATGATCATTCTCATTCCACCCATCTGCATTTTTCCACTCATTCTCATTCCGATCCGAATCTATTTCCATTCTTCCAATAGAACCACCCCTAAAACACCCTAAGATAGTCACATGCATCATCCAATAAGCAATTTCCTTTTAATAATTTATAGTTACTCACTAATTTAGTTTATCAATATGCAAATTGATATTGATTGAGATTAATGTGATTTTATTATTTTATTTATATAATTTTTACGGGCTAAGAAGTACGAAATTTCCAACAACTTACGCTTTAAATCTCTCATAAAAACTAATAACTGATAACTGAATCATATGATTTCGCAGAATTTGATAACTCTGCATAATAGTATTTCGTTATCTACCATTATAAAGACAAACCAATTTAAACGATAAATTCTCTAATTTTTTATATTCAAACAAATTATTTAAGTTTCAAAAATAAAGTTATATAGTTTCTGGTCAACAACATTCATAGCAGAGAAAAATCTTCGGATAACCGGATGGATTGCATTTTTTTTTTCATAATTAAAACTTGAAAATGAATTTAAAGTTAATAACAAATACATAGGAATAACTTTATTTTCTTCCGTAAACAATTATTATTCATCTCTTGAGAAAAAAAAGTTTATACCCCAAATATTTTCTTTCACATGTACCAGGAATGTGAATATCCCCACATTTGATAAACACCCCCCCCCCCCCCCCCTTTAATAAGTTTTTAGAATATTCATTAATATATACGGACATAAGAGAGCATTGAACCAAAATCCTCGAGGTCTAAAATGTCTAAAACGTGAATAAGTGCCTGTTTGCTAAAATTTATAATTCAACTTGTAACTTATAAATTAAATTCATCTTATTTATTTTTGTTTATATGATAAGCAAAATTGACTTATAAATTAAATTAAAAAAAATAAAAAAAAATATATTTATTTAAATTATTTGTTTTAATTTTACAAAAATATATACAATTTATTAATATATTTTTTTAGAAATTTATTATTATGTTACTAATTTTTATATATAATAAATTACACATTATTTATAAATTTTCAAGATAATCGAACTAAAAATAAAGACCAACTGACACTGACCAAAGCATGTTTGGCGCGAAAATTGGAGGCATTATAAATCGAACCCCTCCCATCAAATTAGGGTTTGTCTCAGATTATTGACGGAAAAAATGGCGATTTTTTCAGAGCAATTAGAAAAGGTGAAAAATTTATTAAGTGATACTAATGTTTCTTCTCATAATCAAATATCAGAAAAGGCCTTTGCTTATTCAACACTCTTGCACCTCCAAGAACAAGCCACTAATGACTCAACTCTCATTCAATCACTCGCTGATTCTTTTCATTCTCTTTTCTCTTTTTTACTTATCGATATCGCTGCTCACGACGAAGAAATGTAAGCTTTTTATCTAATCAATGCCATGTGTGTATCATATATGTGTGTAGTTTTCTGTTTTGTTTAATTGTTTTGAATGATAGTGCTGCACAGGCTTTGAAGTGCTTGGGATTCATGGTTTATCATCCTGTTATAGTACCTGTCGTTTCCGGTAAAGATTTTATTTTTCTTTAACCAGTTTCAGCTTCTTTGTTGTTGATTTGATTATTTTTTGTATTTTGGTCTTGAATCTTGAAATACCGTTATGCTCTTGAAGTAGGCATTTTCCCTTTATGTCTATGTCATTAAAGATCAGGGTGTGAATGAATGCGTATTATGGATGATTTATGTTGTTGATTCAATTTACATTGACTATAAATGTAATATCCGTAATTTATTTATTTAGATATTAGTAATAATAATTAGAATTAGATTAGAATTTATAAAGATTATTTTCTTTAACCATAATATTTATTATATTGAATTTGATTATAAATAGAATTTGTAATAAAATAGTAATTAGATTAGAAGCAGGATAATTATTAAGAGTCTATTTATACATATAAACATATGAGTTATTTATTAAAAACCCTAAAACTAGTTGATCGGGTCAAAAGAAAAGCAGGAGAATTTCATGTTCAGGTAATACGCAAGAATCATACATCTCCGTTTTTAATTCTTGAGTTTGATATGTAATTGGAGGAGTGCATGATGATTATATATAAACACAAACATCATTAAAACATGGGCATGGTGAGATACGGACATAGTGAAAATACTAGCAGGCTAAAATCATCATATTGAGCCTGGATAATTTCGTTAGTATCTATTATTGCTATTCTAAGGTACGGATTTCGCCCCCTTTCTCTTCAGCGCTATTCTTTTTAGGATTAGTTATATTTAATTCATTCCGTTCGTAAATCTGTTCCTTCCGTTATTATTCGTTTTAACTATTTTGATGCTCCGAAAGTTATTTTAAAGTCTGTTTTGAAAATATTTAAATATTTGTCTCTGCGATTTTCAAAAATTATGTATGTTACATCTGCGTAGGATATTTGAAATATCTGTCAGGTGATTTTAAAATTGTGAAAATTATTTTATTTGAACTCTTAAAGTGATATATGGTATACTGAGTTAACTACCTGTAGGGGTACTACAACCATGTCATTGCGGCACCAGTGACATGACACTTCCGTGACAGTGTGATTGGTCACGACGTATCCTTCTGTTAGCTCGCGAGCTTTGACCATTTTGATATTTGTTTGAGGATACGTGGGTGCACCTAGATTTGATTTGATTTGTGATTTGATATTCGACGGTGACGTTGTATATGCCGTACACGTTGTCCGGTTTGTTGCACGCATTAGGTACCCTATGATGGGTGTATTTTGTATCTGTTTTAATATCGGTATGAAATATCCTAACTCCTCTTTGCTTCAGCCTTGTCTTTACAAATTAAAGTTTATTTATTATTATCAAATTATATATCTTGCTTCTTGTTTTATAATGTATTCCAATCTGTACTGGGCATTTGGCTCATGCCGTATTCTTCTTCTGGCAAGTACTTACTTAGGGGGATCTCGGGCTGTGTGATGGAGAGTTACCCTTAATACAGTTGATTAGGAATTAATACTGTTGATTAGGAAGTTAGACTTCTAGCTATTATTTAGACATTATTTATTATTAGAGATTTTGAATTTATTCGTATTTATCATTTTAAATTATTTTGGAGGTTTTAATATTATTTTAGAGATCCGTTGGACTTATTTAATTATTATAAGGTGGATTTTAGTACTCTGTATACAGGTTTGAGGTTTGTTAAGTAACCTCTCGTCTCGTTTTAGGAAGGGGGTGTTACAATAAACCAGAGTTGGACCTAACTATTCAGGCAAGACAAACATTGCTTAAAACCATACTCATTTGGCTCGAGAGTCCACTCTCGAGAATCTCCGCTATTGTGCCACGGTTTTACGGTTAATGTAAAATCAAAAAATGGTGCACATTCATGGCTGATGGGACTCACTGTTAGGGTCACAGTTAAATGCATAAATTTATATGCCATGCCATTCTGACTAAAGTCAGTTTGCTCTCTTGCTGATTTTAGCATCCACGTCTGTCCGTGATGTACTGTACAATACTCAAACTTGGAGATGGTGGCAATATCTACAGCAAATTAGCAACTGTTAAATTTTTTGACCAGTATTCTAGAACTGATAAAAACATAAAACTCTTACACTTAAACACACATCTCGCATGGAGTCACCAATCCACCTGGGTTCGATGTAGAAATATAAATATACGGTTGTTGCCTCATATTTTTATATGGTGCACTGCAGTTGAAAAGCTGTTGTATTTGATGATTACTGACTCTATGTGCTGGGATTGCTCTAAGATAATATCAAATTACATCATTCTAAATGCTCAATAATCTGATTTTAAGAAAAGACAATGTTGGACAAGGACCCCAAATGTTAACATGTTTGTTTCGGCATGGCAGCAAATGATGCTAATATGATTGTGGAGATACTAGAGAAAGTGATCACTACTACTCATGTAAAGGTGAATTTAGTCGAGATAATTATAATTTTTTCAATATCTGTGATCATATTTATATTAATGACTAGACCCAGTTCCTTGCATGTTTACCCTGTTATACAGTCTGTCTGCAATTTAGGAGTGTGGTGTATATCGATACAACAACTCAACTCATCATATTTGGCTGACAAGCATCACTCTCTCTTGAGGGCAATTATTCATGCCCTTGACAATCCAATTGGTTCTCTGTCAACCACCTTCGAGGCTATGCAGGTTTGGTTCCTGTTTTTTAGTGTTGCGTTCATTTGTAGGAAACAATATCTTTTAAAGAAGTAAAGAACATGACTAGTAACTAGTTTCAAATTTCTGATCTACTAGTTAAAATTGTTATCTTTGAGTTTGGAAAAAGATATAGCTTTAATCATAGAAATAAGATTACATCTACAATGTATCCTCCAGCACCAGCTCTCTCGAAGGTATTATAATCTGCATTATCTTCTTATAATAGTTTCTTGTGGACCAGGTTTGAGATTTTTAATCGCCACTTAGGTATAAAGTGATTGGTGTCAGAGTAGTTTGTTTTTGCACTAATGCACTTTTGATAATATTTTGCAAGTCTTGTGTGAACTAAATGTCAGTGCTTGTTGATTTGTCCACATATCATCGTGAACTAGGAAGCTGTCTAAATTGTGCGTAAGTGATTCATACAAGTATCAATGTGGTAAGAAATTCTATTAAGAAATTGATAAAACTTAAGATAATATTATATCGTTATCCTGAATCTTTCCAAATAATATCAGATCATTAATTATAAAATCTTGATCAAGTAAATTTAGTAATTATCAATATGGTAAATATACGAGGAACATTGTTCTACTGTGCAGTTCCACTCGTTTTCTATAGAAGAAAGCATGGGGGACCAGCTGCTACAGTTAGAGGGATTGATCAAATAATTATAAATGTCAAAAGAGGAGCCTTTTTTTTACCTCCAAACATGCCCCCCCCAATAAATAAATAAATCACACACTACTTTGGAGCTGTAAAATAATACAGTTCTAACGGGTTCTTTTGGAAGTGTAGCCGGAGATTGGAGGACGTAGATGTCTGACCCAGAACTTAAGTATTTCATCAGAATTTACACCCAGGTTGTGTTTTAGCTGTTCTCAAATTCTCATTATGTTCTTTCCTTTGTCCATCGAATACGAGGGTTGCAGATACATATTCTTACAGGCATGTCTTCACTAAGAATTATTGGCTCATTAATCTAGGCTGAAGTTAGTGTTTCATATTTTAATTACTCATAAGACTTAAATGGAGATGAAAGTCAATCAAGTATGAAGAACACATGCATAACATACCGAGGCACTTTATGTGAGACATATATTTCTAAAAGTTCATAAATAAGTTGAGCTAAAGAATCTGCCATATTGTGTGGTGTTTTACTCGAACATGCTTTTCTATTTCTTGTATAGGTGGTTTCCGTAGATATGAAGAGGAAATTACTACCCACAATGAAGGAATTATTAAGCCAAGGCTTGAAGATTCAAACATTACAAGCATGGGGATGGTTTATTCGCTTACTTGGACCTTACGCTATAAAGAACAGGCATTTAATAAATGAAATGCTGAAAGTTCCTGAGCAGACATTTTCTGATATTGACCCACAAATCCAGATTGCTTCACAGGTATTCCTCTGTAAATTTATCAAACTATTGATGCCTTCTTTGTTATCAAAGCATGTAATTTTTCAATTAGTGTGAAGCCATAAAACCAACATTGTTGAATGCAATTGCCGCAACATTCTTGATATATTCAAAGTTGTAAAACCTCAAGGAATGTATAATTTAAAAAGGATCTATTCTTTTACATTGAATATTATAATAATTCTTTAATGGTCGTAGAGATGTTCTGACTGTTGATTAGTGCCTTTGCAAAGGATTTGCAATATTGATAATGTCCAATCTCAGTTTCTACCTCCAAAAAACATAACTTTGTTGTAAAAACACATCTGTGTAATTTTATCTGCTTATCTTACTCCCCCCCGGGTTGCTCGTATATATTGCTGATAATATTGCTGAGGGTGACCAATTGAAGTATTTATATGACATGATATTCTTCTCTGGAGGAGTACGAAGGACCGCAGAATATTAAGTCTTATAAATGTAGTTGATGCTAATTCACTCATTCTAAAAAAATCCAACTCTGAGTTGTTTCAGGAATGTTTTGTAATCAAGACTAAACAAGAACTTTTAAACCCCCAATCCTAGGTTTTGGGAGTATATTCGAGTGGACTATATTTTAGTTTTTACTCGATTGATAACCTATATGTAATCTGTGTCAAACATTTTCAAATTCGTGCCTATTCTGTTATATATTTGCTATAATTTTTAGGTTGCTTGGGAAGGTTTGATTGATGCTCTTATTCAGCCTCCAAAACAAGCTCCTGAGACCAATAGTGGTCACAGTATTGATAAAGCGAAAAAAGCTCTTGACTCTTATAAGTCTGAAGCAGATAGCCTGTTGAAAAGAATTAAACTCATAATGACACCACTAACAGGAATCATGTCAAGTAAATTTGACGTATCTGTTCACATATCCTGCCTGAAGACTTGGTGTCATTTGCTTCAAAATCTTGACACCTACGTCAGCTGTCCATCAGTAATCAAATTTGCTTGGGAGCCTATGCTTGAAGTTGTTTTCCAGACCAGACCTGATGATAAGAACATGCTTTTAATAAGTATCTGCACTGATCTTCTTGATAATTTTGCTTTAACAAGAAGTAAAGATCAAAGATATGATTTGAACGACCAGACAATTTCTCTGTTATCTTCTGAAATTCAAATTCCCGAACCTCTTTCTTCTGGAGAACCATCTTGGAAGCATTGTTCAATTAAATGGTTGCCTTGGGATCTTACTCAGTTAGATTTCTTTATGAAGATGTTGCATGTCCTCATTAGTCACAGTTCAGTGATCTCTGTTTTCCCTGAAATAAAAAGTTTATTATGTGCACAGCATTGAAAATATTTAGAACTGTTCTGACAGGAGTCAAAAACATTCTGATGGATTCCTCCATTACATATGAAGAGATCATGGTATGTATAAGAAAAATATTGATGTTTGTGAATAAAATTTGTGAAGGTGCAGTAGAAGACAGTGATAATAAATATTTACATAATATTCTCCTCCAGTTTGTGAAGGCTGTCACTGAAGAGTTGGATACTTCTACCTTGGGATCTCCACTTTACAAAGTAACATTAGATTTTAAGTATATTAGCAACCTGAGAACCGAAAGTGGGTTCAGACGAGAAAAGATGCTGGGTGTTATATCGGTGAATCACTTAAACATGGTCACTCCAATTGTCTGCCTATCAGTTTATTACATATGCGTAGTGATTAAGTTAACTTTAGATGTACCCAAGGCAGGTTCTATTATACAGGGGATGCCTGGATATTTATGTTCAGTACTGTCCTTATATAGTCCTCTCGAGACTCTCCAAGCCATTAATAGTTTATTGTATAAACACTTGCTATCTAATTGCCTAGATGTCTGGGTAGTTATAGCCAATTGTCTAAAGGATCATAGACAATGTGAAGGACCTGTCTGCACTGGAAACAGAATCCGACAAGCATGGATATATTGTTTTATGTCATTTCCTGTCTTATCCTATAGCTGTATTCTCCTGTCTTCAAAGGCAATTGTCACCAGTAAAGACAAATAGCTCTCTGAAGTTTTCCGTTTCTTTGAAAGCACGGAGAAAACACGACTTGAAAAAGTTGTTGAAATGTGGAGGTTGCTTTACGTTTCTGTACACATAGCCTCACAACCCAAGTGTTTCTCCTCAAACAGTTTCACAGAAGATCTGTGTTCAATGCTAAATTGGTGGCTCGACGAAAGAAGAAATATGCTAGAGTCTGATAATGAGCTTATTCAAATGGAAAAGGTTCAGGATCATGAAATCCTCTTTTTGTGCGGAGATATTGCGATAAGTGTCCTTGAACAGACTATGACATATGAAAAAAAGGGCAGGACTACGGTTGAAGAAATTGGCGGTTCTCAGACGTCTAATAGCATCAATCACATCTTACAATTTGCTTCGAGGTATTCAGACACACCACAAAGACACTGATATAATTTAACAGTATAGTTGATAATATACAAGAATAGGGCTCAATATTACAATTTGCTTCGAGGTATTCAGACACACCACAAAGACGCTGATATAACTTAACAGTATAGTTGATAATATACAAGAATAGGGCTCAATACTGGATATCTTGTTCTTACGTACAACTATTCGAGTGGACTATATTTTAGTTTTTACTTGATTGTTTTTTTTATTTATATATTAATTTCATTTCATATATGTAACTTATGCTGTCTTTAGCATAGATCCGAGTTTAATTTGATTACTTTTTATTCCCAAGCCATGCAAGATGTTAAGTATAATTGACACATTCATCTACAAGATGCATCCTCCAAATAACATGCAATCGAGGGTTTATGTCCATCAATACACAGTCATTGTCATTTTTTTTTAATATTTGTTGTGCAGATGTATGAGTCTACCATGGACAAAGGCATCATCAACTTCTAGGTGAGTAACCGATGCTATTGCTTCTGTAAATGAGTCTTTTCAATTGTTTGAAATGTTTATCCTTCTCATTGTGGGAGTTTCAGGCTGTTCTCCGCATTGATGCATTTTGTAGGCTGTCTTTACTTCCAAGATCAAATTATTTCTTTCATGGAGGTTTTGTATTCCTGCTTTGCTACCTCCTTTACATATTACAGAACTGTACAGCTTGAATTCATGACAAAAAGATATTGGGTATTGATATCAGATATAGATCTCTACATATATAAATTAATCTTTTGGTCAAACTGCTTTCCACCTGCCTCCTTTAATAGTTAAAACTTGAAATAGATGCTTCTGTACATTCCACTCGAACATACCAATACTAATTATTATTCCTGAAATAACTTATAACATGTCTGTTTGTTGGCACAGGGCACTGATCGCATATTTTCCTTCATTTCTTCATCAGATTATGGGACAGCCATTGTGTGAATGGATATCACGTCTAGAAGTATATAATGATAGCAGCAGGCGTCAACTTCAGCTCTTATGGGTTAAAGTACTCAACAGTTTAAGATTGAGTTGGCCACCAATCAACTTTGATTCCTCCTTCCTGGAGTTGCAGGCAACCCTACTTGAATCAACTCTTGACCACCCATATAATGCCATCTCTGAGCCTACCATAAAGTTCTGGAATTCTACATATGGAAAACAGATTCAGTTAAAGTACCCTAAAAGGTTAATTCCCATCCTAGACAAGCTCTCAAGAAATGGAGCGATCAAACTCTGCTGAGCAAGTCATTTCAAATTAGATCATGATCTACAAGGATGCAAGGTGACTACAACACCCAACCTAGGTTCCAAACGAGTAGAACTTGCGGAAAGCACAAAGAAGAAAGATTGTGAGCAGAATAATTTAAGTTCCAAGAGGAAAAGGCCAGAACTAACAGAACACCAAAAGGAAGTGAGACGAGCGCAACAAGGAAGAGTAAGGGACTGTGATGGAAGGGGTCCTGGTATCCGTACCTATACAAGTTTAGATTTTTCCCAAGGAAATGAAGAATCACAAGAGAGCCAGGAAATCCGAAATGCAGATGCAATCTTGGAGTTGTTGAGAAAAGATGGTAAATTAGCTTAAACCTTCATGAGCTGGTTGATATAACAGCCTCAGTTTGTTCACTCCCCCTGGTGCATAGTCTTGTCTGTACTTGTGCTTGAACATACTTTTTTTTTAAAAGATAAGTTACTATCCTTATTTATTTATTATCTTTTTAACTTTTATGATAATTTACGGGAATCATGAAACTATATTGGTCTCTAAATTCTCAAAACGATTTTTATAGAATTTTTTCTTTAAAACGTAAATTACGGTTCTCTAGTCTTATAGTTGTTTTTATAGAAAATTTTCATTAAAATGTAAATAATTACTATAATCTTTTGCGTGTTTTACGCACAAATTTTTTTGATTAAAATTTTGACCACGCACAAATATTTTTAAAAATAAAATCAAAGAAACTAGAGGATAAAAAAGTGGGCCAGAACTCGGATATGTTTAGGAATAGGCGCGCGCCTGTTAACCCGAAGAGGCCCATAAACAACACAACAAGAGTAACAAAACAGCTCCAGCACCTCCAGCACTTGTGCGCTCATTGCTCGAGTAGTGTTTAATCCGACAACACACTGTGTATCTAAACAGAGACAACACAACATACCAAGTGATACACATGGCAGTCAAAGGTTAGCTACCAACAAGACACCCAGTTTTTTTTATGTTTTACTTTTAAAGTTTCATACTTTGTGTTTCCACTTGCTTTATATATATGTGTATATCTGTGTATGTATCACACTTTTTAAAAATTGTTAGGGTTTTGGATGTTGGGGGGTTTGTAATATCTGTTTAGGCTTTTTTGGATTCATTTAATTCATGATTTTATTTATATTGCATTTTCTCAGTGCTGCAAGTATGGTATATTTATTTATTATGTTTCTGTTTTAGGGGTTGATTTGATGTAATTTTCTAGATATTTGAAAAAAAAGAAAGAGAAAAGTATTAAGATTTGAACTTTCATCTAGTCGTATTTTGTGTTTCATTTTTAGTTTACATCCAACTTGGAAATAATATTGGGGTCTGAGGGAGGTTTTTAAAGTGGTGAGGCTGAAATGATTTAGTAGTGCAGATGGAGTTTTGTTTTTTAATTGAACTTGTAGACTATACCGAGAATTGGTTCATGTAAGAATACACAGAGATTAAAGGCACTAACTGATTGTATAATAAATGAAGATACATCGTGATCATCTGTACTCCATACCTTTAAAGATTTGAGTGTGACACTTTGAAAGTCAAATCATAAATCTTGACTAGAGAAAAAAAATCAAATCAAGTCTTGCAGCTAATACTTTTTTGTTGAACAAAATTGAGGTTTCTTAAGTCAGTTTTCTGAAGAGATATTGAACTCGAAAACTGATGAAGACGAGGACAAATAAAGGAGGTGAATGCTTAGAGTGTCAGATGATTTAAATGTTCAAAGATTGACACTTTGCTTGTTTACTTTGTCAAAGCTTGACAAATAAAGCAGGTGAGAAACTAGAGTTTGAATGATTATGTGTCGAGTATGATCTCCACATTACAATTAAGTTTTAAAAAGTCTAATGGCTAAACAAAAGAAATGAAAAATAGAAGTAGTGGCTGACACCTGTTATGACTGATAATAGCTATCAACACATTTCAGATAGAGTAGCCATTCTTTGAATGATTATTAATAAAGTTTTTTTTCTTTTCAGTTGTCTATACTCTCTAGGGTTCAGCGGGCAGTGTAGGAGAGAGTAAAGGTGATTTAGTACTTGTTGTATTTGGTTTTATGTCTTATTAAGGGATGACCAGTTCTCTACATGGCAGATTCTAGTATTTTAATTCTTTTTTTATTGTATTCTTACCAAGCGTCTTTTTGGTAGTCGACGCAGTGCTTGAATTGAATGTTAATTCTTATTTGCTCGTCTATTATGTTAGCAGTTTTTGGGTTAGTAGCCCCAAGATCAAGCAAAAGCTTGTTGCAATATTACGAGTGAAGATGTGGCATGAGAAACAAAAGAATTGCCGTTTATCTGATCACAAAACTTCTTCTAAGAAGAGTTTTGGAGATTATGTCTATAGTAAGGAACTTCCACCTTCAGGAAATCATGTAGATAGTTTTAATGGGTTTTCAGGGAAAAGGAAATTAGAAGCTGATGATCTCAATTGTGAATCAAATATTAAAGAATTTAGGTCATCTGTAGGAGTGAATGAGCAAGAAAATAAAAAGGGTGTACACGGTAACAAACCATTTGCAGAACAAACAACTTCCAGCCAGCAGTTCGCAAACATTGATAATAATTATGGGCCTGATTTCCTAGAAGTCTGGCTGACTAGTGGTGCAGACTCCGGAAGAAATGCAACTGATAAACTGAGTGATGCTTCTTTAAGTGTGCCAAATAATTCTTTATGTCATAAGGAGGCTCCTTCAACTGTGATGCATGCGGGGGGAAATGTTATGGTCCTTACTCAGCAAACTCGGGCATGCCAAAATGAAGCTAATATATGTTCACCTTTACCAAAATCATGTAATGCAGTTTCAGTTGCAGTTCAATCGGATATCGAATTGCGGAATTCAAAGAGGTCTAGACTGAGCAATCATACCAAACAAGATACTGTGCAAAAAGAATTTTGCAGCATAAAATCCAAGCATCTAGTGTCTGTTGGCAACTCATACCAGGGTGTTGAAATTAACAGGTCCAATGAGGATTCAACTAAAAGTGCATATTCTCAGAAAGATAGTAAGTATGAAACCCCATATGAGTTGAAACAAAATGGTCTCTGTCCGAATACTGTTGGAACCAATAATCCTCTATATACAGAATATTGTAAAACACTGGAAAATGAGGTACAACTTCGTGGCTCTATGTTAGGATTTCTGTCTGGCAAGACTTATGAAAGCGATAATCAAAATCATGTAAGATCACAGCTTAAAGCAGCATCACCAGAGATGGAAAATTCGAAGAATATGTCAGAGGATGACATTTTGTCAAGGAATGGAAGTAGACCTGCTAGATTGGTTGAGGATGGCATTGTTCAGCTTGGAGACCCTTCTAAAGCAGACAATAATATTAAATTATCTTCAGGAAAACCAGTGATTATGGTTACTGACAAGTTGTGGGATGGGCGGGTTCATCTAAGTTCTTCCGTGACTGTGTCTGCAGTTGCCTTCTTTAAAAGGTCTTCCGATGCTTTCTTGATTAACAGATTCTGTATTGATACTTGTGCACATGTATACAACACATAGACACTCACATATATTGATTACCGATCAAATTCCTCTTCATGTTATGCTTTGTATAATACTGTAACTGTATAGAGTTGCATGCAATCCCTCAATAGAAATTTATTGTTGAATAGCACACAATTGCATTTTCTGTCTTATAGAACATGGATTTTTTTTCATCTTTCTCTCCATGAACTCCTAACTTGTCCACATGATATGAATCCAATGTAGTGCAAACTATATATACTAGCAAGCATCACACAAATCCCGTGCAAATATAGTAATGTAATATAAGTAACATATATGGACTTAATATAAATTAACATAAATATATGTTTAAATTAATTTAAATATAATAACAGAGAAAAAGCAAAAAAATAAATAAATTGAAAATGCATGTTAATCATGTGTTGCCACTTAACCCATTTTTATGTCCTGTTTTACTTAGTACACTGCCGTGCTTAAGAAAAAAAAGAAGAAAAATGCTAGTCAGTGGTGTTGAATCCATGACATGGCTGTGCACATGTTCTCTATTTACCCATGTTAGCCAATGAACCAACTACAATTTTCGGAAGTAGCCATAAACACTAATATTAATATTAATATTAATATTAATATTAATAATATTATTATTATTGTTGTTGTTATTGTTGTTGTTATTATTATTATTATTATTATCATCATCTAATATCTTATCTAAAAAGTAAAAAGTCTATGTTTTTATTATTTATCTGGCCCAAATGACTAAATATTCCATGTTTTTATCATTTTAAGCCGGCCCAAAACTATCTAAGAACTTTTTTTGAAAAGGTCCATGGTATTATTATTTAATCTGGCCCAAAAGATTAGATATCTATATTTTTTATATAGTTGTAATTTGGTTTTTATGCATGATAATTGATAATTATGGATTTCCATATTTTAAAGAAGTAAGGCTAATCTACTTAATTCGAGGAAAATTATATAGCTTTCTCTCGCGTTACTGGCACAGTTTCATGAAAATTGCTTTCAGTTATCTATAATGATGCTTGATGCAACCCTCACAGTGCTATGAAGACTGTTGCAATTTGCAAATATGTTCAGTAACATTTGCATAGCTTTTGTGTTGTCTGAAGAACTCTTTGTGATAACCCTAAGTTAAAGTAACATATTACATAGGATTATGGGGACTGCTGATCTCGTAGAAGATTATTAAAGGCCGGTTAAGATGTTCTTGTAATACTTAATACAGAGTATTGGTGATAAATTAAAATCGGTTTTAAGATATCAAGAGGGTGAAGGGTGAGGTGTGCTGTATATTACATGGTGTGTTACTAGGAAAATAAGTTTCCTGCAATAGATGTTATTGGACCGTGGAAACAGGCTTCTATATTCTATATGGATGAGTTGAAGAGGGTGATTTCCTCAAAGTGTATACGTATGATTCCTATTTTTTTCCTTCGTCTTCTGTTATGTTTTGTTTTTCTTTCCCCTTCTCTTTTTCTCCCATTTTATTTTGCTGGATTTCTAAGTAATCCAATACATCTATTTTTATTATTTTACAACTTATATTGTCAGGCCCCTCCCTCCAGAAAAATCATACTTCCGTGCTGCTTTTTTTAAAGCCCAAATCATATAAATGTGATAGACGACAATGGTTTGCTTCACTATTTTTACTTGCATACTTATATTAAAGCAGATTATATGCATATTGAGGTTGCATTTGCTTTTTATATTAAAAATTAAGGTGAAGTTAATGTCGCATAGAGGATACCCATCATTTAATGTGTTCCCGTGTTGTAGCAATTAGTACTACGTGTCTGTTTAAGTCAAACCTCTATAAGTTGTACTAGCTAATTTTGGTTCTCATTTCGATTAATCATAATTATTTGGGTTCTAGGTTTTCTTGAATGAAGCCCTGTTATTAACTCCTTACAGTGTGCGCAATGTAATAATTGTGCATTTTCCTTGTTCAGATAGCTGTCCTTTATGTTTTTTTTTACATATGCTCTATGTTAGTCGAACTCGAGCACACGTGTGGTGTCTAAGTGACAGACTCCGAAGTTCTAAAAATTAAAGACCCGGGGACCTTGTCCAATTTTTGGACACAGGTACAGGGACACAACATAGTCTATAATGAACAAGTTTATTAAATAATTTTTTTTAGCAAAAATTAACAATAGAGCTCATGTTTAATATGATAATGTGAAGTATGTTGCAAATTGGATGTCTTTTTCTTTTTCTCATTTTCCCTCTGTCCTTTCATTATGTTCTTTTTTTTCTTTTTGCACCAAAGTTTCTTCTCATATGTGGGCTTGTAGTAGGTCAAAGTATCCACATTTCAGTCAAAGGATCCAACACGAAATAAGTTTTGATAAAGTGTCTGACACGGGCACGGGCACGGGCACTGGCACGGGCACAGGAACGGGTATGGTGACCAAAACTGAAGAGCCTGAGTAATATAGTCCATGCTTCCATGTAAATTACATAGCAGCGAATTGCTGGACAATATGTTTTAACTGCTTGCTGCATCTGCCACTTCATTTACTTGACCTCCTACATTATATATTTGATGTCTTTATAAATTTAATCCTGATTCTCTTTTTATAGAAAGTATGATATCTTAAGACATCATCCCCTATTTTTTGTGCATGAGTTGTATAACTGTTCACTTCATTCACTATAATTTATGTGTAGTGGTGAGAAGTTACCTGACACCAGCTGGTCTGGATTCATTGAAGTAAAAGGGAAAGTAAGATTAGAGGCATTTGAAAAATATGTTCAAGATCTTCCTTGCTCACGCAACCGCGGCTTGATGGTAAGATATTATCATTGTCATAGTTCAATGAAGTACTTGAAAGAAAATCATCCATACTCTATACTTACTAAATTAAAATTAATTGAAAGAACTTACCTTAAATATGAAATGCTTTCACCACAATATCTTTGACTAATTAAGAAAGAAGCTAAAAATAAAGCTGCATTGTTGAAGAATATTTGCTACAGTTTCTATGCCTTTTATGCACATTTCCTGGGGATTAACTACTTTCCAATAGAATACTGTAATTGGTTTGTTGTGTATTATGTTCTAGTGTCTGTGCCAGGTTTGTATATCAGTTGATGTCTTCTTTTTCCAGATATACTAGATTTTAAAGTAAAGATTCTGGGTTACTTTTTCTGTTGCTTTTGATCATCCGATACAACATAGATTCTGGTGTTTGTTCCTCTTATACCGAAGAGTTTAAGGCACGATGAAATATAAATGATGTTAGCACAAGCTAAGAATGCAGTGAGCTAATTTCTGACACCCATATCATATTAGTAAATTCAAACTATAGACTGTAGGCATAAAGTTAAATTTTCAAAATTAAGCATCAAAGACCTCTTAGACTGAACATAAGTCTAGCTGGTTGGTAATTCTTATATTATGGTTTTAATCAATACCACACTGAGAAAGTACGTGTCATGGTCTACAGTATTTGATTTTATGCATATATAGGCTAGACTCTAGTGGCGATCAACTGTTTTCTTGGTTGTTGCATCACATTGTTTCTCCTAGTGTAACTAGCTCTTATACGCGTGAGGCACGGGTTAACTTTAAAAGTTGAGTTATATTTATACTTCACAAGGTATAGTTTGATGATTCACATCCATGTACACTATTTTTCATAGTACTCGCATACTGAATTATTCATAATTCTTTAATTGTTGATTATAAAGTGATGCATTCATAATAAAGAAAATAGGTCTATTAGTTGATTGTCAATTGCCATGATGACTACCATCAATTCTTCAACATTGAGGAGAGCACATAGGAATATATTATAGCTTGTATGTATTCATAACTGCAGAAAGAGGAGTGTTAATATGGGTTTACATATATAACCGGGGGGTTGGAGTTTACCGGGTGAAAGAATAGAGTTTAAATCTGACATGACAGAAATCAGTTTTAGACTGGAAGATGTGTAAAAGTTGAAGCAATAAGATATATATTAGTTTATACATAGTATTTATAGCAGCAAGAAATAACAAGTTAATAGCAATAAGATATACACAAATGTATACATAGTATTTAAGGCAGCAATAACAGAGTTAATATTGTAATTGTAGTAATTGTAAATGAATCTAAAATGGCACCTGATTGATGGATTCTATGTGGAAGATGACGTAGAATAAAATCACTCCTCTAAACAGCTTGTTGCAGTATTATATAATAGATAGATGGGTTGGAGTTGGTTTTGTGGATAGGGTAATTTTTACATCAAAATAGTGTAAAATTTTCTAATGGATTGGAGATGGTCTAAACTCAGATATAGGTGTATATAAATGCACTCTTCCTCTTCCATGGTTAATTTTTTTAATAGGAATCCTCAAACAAAATATTAAGTCGATAAGGAACAGTGATTTGAACTTCAAAAGCTGCAAGATATTTCCCCAGCTTCTGTTTCTTCATGATGGTTTCATTACATGTCACTAGAGGTATTATTAATGCATTCAATCCTTTTAGTTGATGATATATGAGCATCTACAAGGTAGTAAGTACTTATTCCTAACATACCTATAGGTTTGGTTTGTAGACCTCTGCCATGAATGGCAAGAGTTGCTTTGGTGATTGTTTTCATTCTTAATAAAAATTCACTATTTGGAAAATTTTAACCTCTATAAATTTTCTGATATCCGGCACATGAAATTGTACATTTTATCTTTCACACTTCCAAATTTCTACTAAAAATTTCATAGAGAAAACTAGTTTAATATGAGTAGTTAAGCTGAACATAGGTTAATAGCCAACTATAGCCAAAAACTTGCCAGTAATAATCTCATTTATCTTTTAGATGAAGAAATATGTTAGATGTATCTACAATCGAAGCCCGGGGACTGTGGATCAGGTACCATACTACTATCTACGACCAGGTACTAGAAATCAGCCCACCTTAGTATAGTTGAAACTAACAGGGAGAATTACACAAGGACAGGAACACTAGTCTCTTTGTACCTATGGCAGACAAGACAACTGATGAAGAAGAAAACTCTAAGGACCCATCACATGACCAAGCTAAAGGTAATTAAATGAGCATTTTTAAAAACAGCACACTCATCTATACCCCGTAAAGAACATAAATATATGCTTGTTTCTACACTTCTCTCCGTATTTCTTCACCCCATGTATGTGTAGAAATAAAAACACTGTTTGGTCAGTATACCTACTGTAGACAAATTCATGTCTCCCTTTCATATATTATGAAAAACAACGCGGTTTGTTTTTTGTCTCCTTCTAAATGATCCGAGTCTTGCATTAGATAATGCATTTAAGCTGGCTTAGATGAAATGGATCATGAGCCCATTGGCCTTGACAGAGCCTTATCACTTCGATAATGGCTCTGTGTTTGTATATATTGGTGACTTGTATGTAGGAAGTATATAATGTTCTTTATCGATATAGAAGCTATATATGGCTATAGTTTTTTTAGGTGGTCTTATATATGAAGAGAGAGTGTACCATAGTACCATGCAATCATGTCAGATATGTTTTCTCCATTAGCATTATGTAACAACATCACTTAAATAAGCTTCTTGTAAAAGGTTAGGTTGAATTTGAGGAATTGAGTTAAGTGTGAGAAATGGAACTCTTCTTTTTTAGTTTGGGACCAAAATAATTGTCCTGGTTCCGGCCTTCCGGGACACTACTTAATACTGGCTCCTTTCCATATTTTTTTTAAAAAAATGTGGGTAGTAACTGTACATTTTTATTCAGGTTATATCACTTTGTTGGAAAGAGGGATCTTCTCAAACTGAATTTGCGGGCATGAAAGAGGTGAGGAATTCTGATGCGATTCTGTAGATTTGGCTTGTTGAGGGAGTATGTAGATTTTTACTGTTCTTTGGCGCACATCTTAATATAAATCATCGTTATTGGTCTTATTAGGTTTCAAATGGATACAAAAAGGGGGAAAAAGTAGGATATGCTCAGCTCTCAGCAGGCACAGACCTTTACATATGTCCTTGTAGTTCTGCTATTATTACTATTCTTGCCAAATATGGTTTCTTCAAGGGCATGTCAGCTACTAAAGACAACCAAGAGTCTTTGATCGGTTGTGTGGTGTGGAGGAAAAGCCAGGTTTGTTTGAATTCTGTTACTAAAACTCTGGAGAGCAAGTGTAAGTCCTCATCAGAGCAACTTATGGCCTCTGTTTCTGGATCTTTGTCTAATCAAGTTGCTGGGAAGTATCCCACACTACCAGGTCAACAAACCAAGTCAACCCAACATGTGACAGCAGTGTCTACTCCAAGTCTTGAGTGTGTTGGTGGAATTGGTACTGAAATAGAGAAGATTGAGCCGAGTAACGTTCATCTTGAATTAAAAAATTCTTCCCCTCTTGATACAGTCCCCGCAACTCCTTTAATTCCAGGCAACATTTCAGTCACACAAGTGGCTCAACAAATGTATGTTCCTTTCCATGAACCCTTTCAGGCTTCCAGGGGGGCCTCATTTGAACTTAAAGAATCTTTCAATGCTATTTCTGGAGTAGAGCATTCTAAAGTGAACCGGCAAGAAAAGAATGCCTTGATTTCTGTCCAGTATAATGCGAAGAAATCATGTTCACCTACTTTTGAGGAGGATGATCTTCCTGAATATGACTTCGGAATTGCATGTGGGATTTCTTCTGCTGCACTCTGTAAAGGTGTAGGTGCTTCTATGCATGATATGAAGCTCCTAGCTAGGGGAAATTCTGAACAGGATGGTTTAGCGTCATCAACCATGGCTATTGTGCATACATCTGCTCCTAACCAAAGTTTGGATGGTATCAGTGTTCCCATATATCAGTCCGCTCCCTACCAAGGAAAGGCTTCGCCGGAAGTCGTTTGTGAACGTGCATGTGAGAACTCTCGTAATCTCAACTGGGGAGAACAATGTAGTGTTCAAGGCAAAGATATAGCGAGGCCTCCTACAGCTGCATTCGTCTCTACAGGGAATTCTTGTACGTTGTTAACCAAGAACAGATTTCTGTATGATGACGACGACGACGATATGCCGGAGTGGTCCCCCCCAGAGCCATACAAGCAATCTCTGGGGGAAGCAAATAGGCCGTCAACGACTATTCCCCAAAAACTTCAAAACTCATCCTTCACAAACAAATCTTCAGTCATTCAGGAATCTGTTGTCCTTCCCCCTCCCCCGCCGCGACCTGTTATCCTTCCTCCACCTCCTGCCATACATTCACAATTTTCCTACCAACAATCGCATCCAGCTGTCCAGGTTCCAGTCACTTTCTCTTCAAACTCGCCAAGGTCTGTGCCTCCTCTATATCAATTTTCTGGTAGAGCAGATTGGAGGCCTTGGCGTTGAAAAAGATTTTCTGGTAGAGCAGATTGGAGGCCTCGGCGTTGAAAAAGATTAGGAGCAGGCTGTTTGTTGCTAAAAGTATGTTTGCAGTTTTCCTCCTTGTATGTTGTATCTTGACTCTCGAGGTTGATTTGGAGAATTGCTCTCTGCCAAAAGTTTTAAGCTGTAAATGTGTATGATATGTATTTGCAGTTCCTACTTGGCATTGCATTATCGTCTGCTTTTTTTTTTTTAATTACATGTGGGGATGTGATCCCATGTCACTGTTGCCCTAGTCTGCTATCACTGTTGCCCCAGTCTGCTATAGCCTACCACATTCCCTTTGCATCTGGATCAACCATTGTCCCAAGTCTGTGGCTTTTAGTTATGCCACTTTTAGGTGAAAGGTGTTCAGAAATGTGATGCTTATGTAACCAGTTCCCTAACTGAAAGAATTCATTTTGGTTGCTAGAACATGCTCTACTAAGTAGTAACAGAACTAAATATGGCAGTCACTTTATACGACAGAATGAGTATGAAACAATCATATTAATGACAATAAAATATTACACATGGTTCTTTTCCTATCTCAATCATAAAAAAAAGAGAAAAAATGAATAATAAAATAGAACCCTGTTCATGTATAGAACAAGCCAACAAGGATGCAGGTTAAAAAAAGTCCCTTTGTCTCCAAATCATTTTACCTACAGGTCATCCTACGCACTTGCACAACATATAATATCACATCCATCTAAAACAAAAGTTCTCTTGTATGCAGTTGTTAGATGAGTCCAGTATATGCATTGTAGGCCTGAACTGGCATACCGGAACAGTAGGGATGGGCAGCGGCACCATATGGATTACCAAATGAGTTAAAAGGCTGTTGTTGTGGGTTCATCATCATCATCATCTGTTGTTGCTGTAACATAAAGGCCTGTTGTTGGTTGGCCATGGCTGCCATTTGAACAGTAGATGCTGCGGCTAGATTATTGGAGGCATGAAACGGATCGTATGTTGTTTGTGTCATCGTAGGATTGACTAGTGAGGTTTGTTCCCATGGGTTGTAACTCACATTCTGGTTGCTTCTTCTGATTGCATCATTATATAAGCTATCTAGTGTGAGTTTGTCCAAATCTCCAGCCTTTCAGGAAATAATGAAAGGTTTCAGTAGAAAGACAACTATTGTGAACACAATTTACTCTCTACAGAGTCCAAAAGCTCACAAGTCATACACAATGCATAATTATATATCCATGGCGCATGGCTATTGCACAAGATCATTTTGAAACGAAAGATCCATGCAAGAACAGATGGTATAAAATCTAGAAAAATGTTCTTTACCAGTTTGCTTGAAGCTGCACTGCTCTCACTAGGGTCGAGAGTAGTAAAAAGTGCCAATTCCCAGCCTGTTACTGCACTTGCCAGCCCTGGACCAGTAGTAGACTGCTTGTCTGCACATACCACAGGCAACAGAAAAAAAATCACAAACACCAAGAAAAAAATCTTGATTTAAGTGGAGCTTATAGAAGTATAATTGCAGTAAGAAGGTGCAATTAAGCTTTATTGCTTTATACACATTAGGGATAATTCAGGACATTCTGAGAATATCCAACAAATTAATTAGGCAGTTCTCGATTGGGGAACCCTTAATACTCAGGGAACTCACCAACTGGAACAATAACCAACGCTGAAGCATTCTTCTGATCTAAAGCAGAAAACGTTGGAGAAGGATCATTCATACCCTAGCAAAAAGACAAGGCAGATATATAAAAGGCTACATATTCCACCACACAGATTAGATTTCACATCATAGAAGGACTAAAGGAACATGAGGATTACCAACAGATCTGGGGGCTGAACAGGAGCTTCCACTTCAACTGGTTCAGGTTTATTAGGTGTAGGTGGAGGTGGAGATGGTGGCCTTTTCTCCTGCTCATCTTGGGACTTCTCATGCTCAATGGCTAAGATCACTTTGGGAGAATCCTGCTTTGCGAGATTTTTTATTTATTTAAAGGTTTCTGTTAGACTCTCTCCAGAAAATCTTGTCAAATTCCAGTGTTTAAAAATAAAATAATATATAGAGTCATGCAAACACTCGAATCAGTGTAGTCCCTGTCTAATATACCATTCCTTTTATACATGTTTATTAAATTTTTAGAAGTTTTGATATGCATTTCTAAGTTCTATCAACCAAAGCAATTTACATACCAGATCCTTGTGAACAATTTTAGTACGAGGAGCCTCTCCTACATAATCTTCCATTGATTGCAAAACCGATACAGGAGGCTTCATAGTAAATGCATACAACAGAGAATAGTTAAAATTGAGAAGAAAAATCCTTTAAGTCATCAAACTTCTATATACGTACGACACCAAAATATTACCAACCTGCTCAACTTTGGCAAATCTTTCTCCACGTCCTACATCAAGGATCGTACATAGCTCATTGAATTCCGACAGTCTGTCAGCCTTGAACATATATAAAAAAGAGTAATCATTTTTCTCTTAATAGTTAATGAGACTACTCTAATGATACTTGTGAATATTCTCAGCTACAAATCTACAACAATACCTGTTTCCCTGCCCTCCTGTATATATCAAGAGCCTTTTGAGCATCATGCCTTTTCATTTCAAAGAACTGTAAAAATTGACATTAGAAGTACTCTTTCACGAGGTAATTAACTTTGAAAGCATAATGGCCATGGTCACACCATACCTTGTCAACCATATTAATTGTGCCATCTTTTATAGCATTATGAACTTTACTGCTTTCTAAAGCAACCTATGATTTAAGGAAATAAGAAACGAATAAAATCATCTCAAGTTATAAATCATATTTAGGTGAGTTTGCAAGAGTAAAAAACTGTTATCAGGAAAAAGACTGATGAAATTTACAAACCATAGAAAGTGCCATCTTAATGACAGAATTTTGGAATGCTGCTCCTTGAGGCTGCACAGAAGTTATCCAATATGTTAGTAATTAAAAGTTTGACGATAGCCAAATAATTTTAAACGAAAGTAGAATACCTGACAGCCTATAATGCGGAACAATAGTTGCTGCAAAGCTGGTAGATGAACAAGCAGCTCAGCAGTATCTATATCTTTAGTTCTCTGCGCCAGTGTAATAATGGTAAAGTTCAAAAGAAGCATTCATGTTGTGTTTGGTCGGGAAGAATGAAATGAAATGAGTGAAAATAAAAGAAATTTATGGAGGTAGGATGGGAGATTTAAAAAAAAAATGGGCGAGTGCAATTTTTTTTTTGATAAGAATTGTGAAGAAAATGTATATGAGGAAAATGAAGCATTCCATCTGAAATTGGAAATTTTGAGTTTTAGTTTTTGTCAGGAATGGAATGAGGGAATGAATGAAATTTTTAAAAAATCACCCATAATATGGTTCAAATCTCATTCCATTCATTCCAAATTCATTCATCCCAACCAAACACAACATTAAGGTTTCTCAACCAAGCTCAAGTGTTCAACAGGATACCAGAACAAAATAGCATTTACACGACACAGAAAAATATATTGGCATTAAAAAAAGTACCGGGTATTCTGTCTCAACATCATATCTCAACACACGGATGCATTCCAGCTTCTCTTCTAGAAATAAAGCATAATTGCGAACCCAAACAGAATAGTCCCATGCTGAGCAGAAGATCAGAGCAAAAATTATTTTTCTTTCGCAGCTTTCTTTTTCTAAAATGGAGTGGATAAGAATGAAACTTTACCGTACCATTAGGACTAGAATCATCTTTAAAATTAACCATATTGAGCATGTGGCGTTTGCACCTTCTGTAATTAATCAGTTCTTCCTGGAACGTTGGATCCACTTCCCTCAAAGCTCGATGGATAAGAATTAAAGTTTTCAAGGCAACCTTATTGCAAACACAGAGTGAAAAATATAATCAATTAACCTACAAGACTTCCCTCACATTTAGAAGTAAGTGCATTGCATGATAAGAAAGAGACCGGAAACTTTAATGACTCAATATTAAGAAGTTTCAGTTTGTCACTAAAAGTAACAAAAACAGAAACCTAGATCATTGAGTAGACATACAAGCTTAACACACATTCGATTAAGGGTGTGAGTGTATATATATGATACTATATAACAAGAATTGCCCATGTCCATGTGCACTCAGTCGAAACTTAGAAGATAACCATTTGTTTCTTGAGCCCTGTATCTTTTTATTCTTATCCCTGTTGCTTGTTATGGTAAACTACTAAACTGTCTGGCGATGCTAATGCTAACACTTGAACGCACGTCAACAGATTTAAAGAATGGTAAGGATGCATGATGTCAAATGTAAATATCCTTGCGCAGATTGTGTTGTAATGACTTATTTAGATTGTTGCTAAATAATTAATCTTTATTTTAGTCATCTCGTAATAACAGCTCAGGTGAAAATTCTTACTGCCCAATTGTGTGTCTTTGCTAAACGCCTCGAAAGAGCATGAATACAGTAAGCAACATCTGCATGAGGCCTCACACCTGAGATAAACGCAAAAACAGCTGCAATATTGATAACAGAAAGAATCATCAGATTCCATATATAGGGTAATAAGAAGTTATGAGCAGAATACTGTCATTTGAAACATCGTCTCCACGTCATAGCTAAACTTACTTCTTATATGTTTTTCTTTTGCAGGGCGCTCAACATGATTTGTTGCCTTGACAATGTTGATGTCTAATTCCTGCAGAATGCAAAAAGGGATCAGAACGATAGAAGCATGAATATTCAGTAATCTTGTAAAAGAGCTCTTATACCTTGTAATCACTATGTACTTTAGCCAAACTGACGGTTGTTCTATCCTTTAAAGCTCCTAATGCTTTTCTGAGGCTACTTTGTTTACCCCCTCCTGACATTATATCTTCCGTGCAAATAGCTACACTACAATATGCATCAAAATAGTTATCTCCACAATAGTACAAACATACTTTAGTTATTTAAAAGAAAACAAATTGGAGTTAATAACACACACAGTTACATTCTTTATGAATTTGACATGCTTGGATAATTTACATATAACCATATTTACTGTTGTCAACGACCTAAAGGTTAGGTCCATATGGATATACATTATACAGATTATTAGGATACATATGTATGGGTCAAGTTCAAATTAAAACCAAAGAACCGTGAAAACCAAATCTTTTACACCTAAACACAAAATGCAGAAGTAAATAACAACATAAACAAAATGCAGAACATTTGATTCTCAGGTTCTCGATAATTTTGAGCCTGATCCTATGTATGTATTGAAAACACAAAGGTCAAGCACCATTGATCAAGAAGGATAGCTGAATTCCACATTGTGAGAAGAGACTCGACACGAAAGACGAAAGCATGACACGAAATAGCCTTAAAGATGCGTAAAAACATCCATCCATTCATAGTTACATTATATACTTGATGCATATAAATTTTTAACAAAGAATTATCCAAAAAACAGCGGTATATACACAAAAGTACATGCTCACACATACATTATATATCTGTCTCAGAGAAGAATTGTAGGCGAGTCGCGAATGTAAAACTGCGAAGACAATATGAAAGTGAAAGAGAAAACAAGGGGAGTGGTCTTTACCATTCGAGCATGAAGAGAGAGAAGTTCATGTCTGGTTGGACGTACATACTTTATTACAGGACCCACAAGATCCGGCCGGACTCCTTTTTACACCTTCCGTTATTATTATTATTATTATTATTTTAAATTTTCATTTTTGAGAATGATCTACAAATTTCATTTTCGCTAAATTTAGTTTGTCTTGTTTATTATGCAACCAATGGCCACCCACGTTTCAACAATTTCTTACCCTATATATATATATATATCTTAAAATGTCACTGCAATCTCCTTCTCTTCTGCACTTTCAAGTAGTTGTCCCTTGCAAGAGTTTTTCAATTTCATCAATTTTCTTCACAGGAATCGATATCCGAAAACTGTCTCCAGCCAAGAACATCACTAACGGTAACAAATAGTAATTGTCAGAAATCATTACTGGAACAGAACCTGCATATTTTGCGTCACCAACTCTTGGATTTGTCACTTTGGAATCAATCCATTTGGACACAGCAAACAAATTTTGCTTTCCCCCATTAATTCTGTGTAATTATTACTGTTAGGAAGGTATTAATTTCTGCGTCCTTGCGGCTTGCCTATCCAATACTGAATCAATAATTTTCTTATGTCGCAACGAGCACCTCAAGCAAAAAATGACAGATTAATTGAGCACTTCCACCCATTTATTCGTCGTATATATAAGTTAAGTTGGCTGAATTAATCGCTCCTTGCACCACCATGGCCGGAGATCATATAAAAAAATACACCAAAGGGAAATAATAAAATTAAAATGTTATGGTGTTGGTAGCACAGCACATGTGCGTATGTAGCTCCATTAATCTCAGTAGACTTTTGAAACTAAAGCCAAGCATGCATGCATGTGGCCTGCCCCTATAATTTCAACTTCCTTCAATTCCCCGTGCTGATCGATTTGCAATTTTGCATATATAAGCCAATTCAAAAACTACATTCATGTGACTTGCCTCCCTCCTTGTATAGATAGCTCATTTTCCCACATATATCAAGTGACCAAATGCACGATTGATTTTTCACGTCTTTACATAAAATAATGCTATTATCTTTTTAGTGATAATTTAGGGTACTATATAACGTTCAACTTTATCAGAACCTTAAAGTGAACTCGAGACTATTTCAAGTTCAATTGTTACCGATCTGTTATTTTCAAAATTTTCAGAAATGAATTTTGTAGAAGAATCAAAAAATTACAGGCAGACAACACGAGAGAGGCAACAAAAGCACACTGTATTCAATCTTTGGTTACTTCTTTCTTTTGATGAATATAACCATTCTTCTGTAATTTAGATACAACATAAAGAATATTAATTTATCACTAAACCTACACCCTTTTAAATTTATGCCACCACCATTTTTAGTGGAATGCAATAACAACGCGTTACATGTTGGTTTCACAGCCAGCCTTGCTGCGAAAATCAAGAAATACAAGTGCAGCGCCATAATGTGACAATGCGCCCATGATTACAAACACGTGAAATATCTGGTGGCTGTGTCCGGCTAGATCAAACCAACCCGGCCTCCACCTCTCAGGAATCCGGGTAACATAGAAAAGTGTGCCAATTAGATATGAAAGCGCCATAGCCAGTTCATAACCAAGTATTACGTTCCTGCTAGGCTCATTCCAATTCACTATCATTGCATGAACTGCAGGTATTAGGCCAAACAGCCCCATTGCCACAAAAAGTGAAGCTCTGAATGCTCGAAATTTATTTGTTGAAAATACTGGTGAGAGTAATGTTATGATAGTGAAAATGCCCATGATTGTGATACCACCTAGGTAGAGAAATTGCCAATGTGGGGAACATTGGAAAATGTAGTAAATTGGAGGGAAGAAAGAGGTGATGATCATGACTGCAATTCCAACGTAGTCTAGTCGGAGCATTACGATGTTCAAGTGGTGGGAATGGCAGCAGAAGAGGTGGCAAATGCTGCTTGAGAGGAGGCAGAACATAGAGCCTGCAAGAAATACAAAGAATGGCCACCGTGGAGCTTCAAGTTCTGGTTGTGTCATCTCCATTCCAAAAGATGATGAATGCTTCAAGTCAATGAGTTTTGTTGTATCCTGTATTATCAAACTTTTTATTATTGGCATCTCAAAATCGTAGCTTAATGTACTTAAATTTATAGATGATCGATTAGTTGAGCAAATAGAAAGATGAAACACAGAGTATTAAAGTTGTGGTGAAAAGGCTTACCGAAAAGAAAGTCTTGGAATTATGAGAAACATTCCCCACTGAACCTAATGGAGAAGACCTGGAATTAAGATGATAAAATTAGATGACCATCAGAATTCATTGATCTATATACCATAGATAACTCGATTACTACTAAATAATTGATTCCAAATTGTAGTTATTTAGGGTCTATTGAGAACTTTTAACAGTTTTTAAATTACGTGGTCTACTCAATCAAACTACAGCACCTTCAAAATTTGTGCTTGTAACCCAAATCAACCAACAAATCTATTACTGTTAGTAAAAGATGAACAATTTTTTAGATTGATCAACCAAAATTCACCGAGTCTTTTGCCAGAAACACTCATTTGAACCAAGAAAATTAGTGTTGTTGATTGATGAATCTCTTATTGTAGAGGTCCAGACCTCACTGATGCATGGATATATTATTTATTTAAACCATTGTAATGAATAATTAAAAACAACATTGTAATGAATCGACCATTTAATAATTATAAACAACATTGTAATGAATGATAAACAGAACATACCAGGTTGTAAATATATTGAGAAATTCGACCACAGGAGGGACCGGTATCATATTTGAGCATGTCAACCCCACGAACAGTATAAATCCAACCAGATGCCTGCACACACATGTTACACCATTTATGTCAATGGAGTATTGTAGTATTACACACCAACGCCTAGTTATCTTCATCACAAATATATAATACTACTACTAACTATTGTTATTCCCCAACAATTTTCATTTTCATGGATTCAACCTGCAGGAGACTCTACTTTTGTGAGACTGAGATATGCCGAATATGTTTGATTTATTTTTTGCACTCAATTGTTATATATGTATGTAAACAACAAAATAATTAGTAAAGATTAAAGCTCTAACTGCGCCTATATCCACAAGTTAAGAAGACAAAATTTAAAATGAAGGGAATATAAATAGTAAAAACTTACGTCCAAACGTTAAGAGTCTCATTGTGCCACCGGAAAATGCTGAAAAGAGCTTGTTTGAGAGGCCAATTAGCTCGATAATAATTACGTATATACTCGTTATCTTTCATGTACCCCGGCAATTCCTCAAATGCGACAAGATCATAACTATCATTACTCCCACCAGTTTTGGCAGCACTAATAAACTTGGGTCTCATCTTAATCTTCTTTTTCTTCTGATTCTTATTCTTTTTGTTGATGATCATCTTGTTTGTAGTTGTAGTTAACAACTGGCTTTGATCCATGTCATGTTCACTTGACATCCCTCCCTCTTGTTTCAAAATGAATAAATGTGTGTGTGTGTGTGTTGTGTATGAAAATGTTTTGCAAGTAGAAAGATTTATATAAGGATTACAAAAAATGTGCATATGGGTGGATCTGCTTCCGAGTAATTTCTTTTTTGTTGTCTTTGTCCGATTATTAAGTGCAGTTTAGAGGAACCGAACTAACAACTGCATGCATTTAAAGACACCCCTTTGCTTTGACTTTTTAATTTGTTAGTACTATTTCATCTAGCTCGGTACAGTTGGGGAGTTGCAAACTTGCAATGCAATATTATTAGGTTATCAATATATACGCTTGTGTATTGCGCTGGCACGAAGCTGGTCACCCATATCATTTATTCCCTTTATTTTTTATTATATTTGATGTTTGATTTATCTGTACGTAATTTAAAATATTTTGATCATTATTTTAACTATACAAATTACGTGCAGAAAAGTAATGTCAAATATATAAAAACAGAAGGAGTAATAATTTCCACTATATTCATTTTAACCCTCTATTTAACGGAGTATTTATAATTTTTTACATTATGCATTATGCATGGTTTTTTTAATTATATTTATTATTTTTATCCTTCAAGCAATAAATTTTATTTTCACCATATCTTTTCAGTTATATTTTCCTAAAAAAAGGTGAAAATACAAATTATATTATTTTCATTTTTCTTCATCACTGTTCCTTCTTATTTAAAATTTGGGAAGTATGAAGTACGCCTTCATCCTATATTAAATATTTTATTTTTTTCATATATTTTCACACGTATAAAATATATTTGAAACATTATTTTTTATATTTTGTATAAAAATAGGAATTGCATATATATTTTTATAACAAAACATAAAACACAAAATAACAATAACTACAAATATATTTTTTTTATTCATAAAAAAGTATGAAAAGGAGTTGAAAAAAAAATTAAAATATTTATAACGGGACAGGACATATCGACTGTGTTTTGAAAATTCTGAAGAACATGAGAAATAATCAGTTAACCGAAGCTTTGTCGAACTTTGATTAAACGATGTAAACATTTTCCTAATACGTACTATAGTAATATTTCTGGATATCTAGGTGCACAGTGCTCACAACCAAATCTTTAATTAATATATTAATACTCCATCTGTTTTTTTATAAGTGGCTTTAACTTTTGGCACACGCTTTGATCATATAATAAAAAATATGATTTTCAAAAAAAAATTATTGGATTAAATTATGTTATCTATATTTTAATTCAAAAAAAAAATTTATTTTTTTTTAAAATATACGGTAAAACACTTAAAAGTGTGGATTAATAAAGCGATTACCCAAATAAGACAAGGACACACACGTCGGACAAGTGCATAATGTGATGTAAAAAAGAAAAGTTTAAGGAATGTAAAATGAATAAAACGTTATTTTACAACTACTAAAAAATAAAAATAAAAAATCTAATCAAGAGACTATTAATATGGGACAGAGAGTATGAGTTAATTTTTTATCGAATTATATTTTATTAAGTGTTTATTTTATAATTTTTAAGTTTTAAAATTTATATCACATACCCATAAATTATGTAATATTATGAAAGAGAGGCAAGTATGGTTGACAGATATACGAAAAGTAAAATTATATTCTATTCTATTCTCATATTTTAATCTCTTTTGAAAATAATGTCTCGGTGTCATTCTCTTTTTACAAAATAAAAATTTGAAGAATTTTTCAAATATTATCCTTTTTTTAATATTAAACTAATTTAAATGCACGAATAACTCAATTTAATTTAATGCTATTTTTAAAAATAAACAGGGAAATAAATTATTCAATAAAATTGGTCTTAAAATGCGTAATTTTTTAATATATATATATATATATATATATATATATATATAATGAGCCCGAAAAAATATTTTTTTAAACAACCAATCATTAAAGAGTTACAATAAAAATGACTTGGATGAATTTTTTATAATAAAATTTGTGAAGAAAATTTACATCACAAATTTGTTGGTGGGGGGATGAAATTTTCTGTAATGAAATTTGTAAAGAAGAAGCTGATTGTAAATATTAAAAACAATTGTGATGAAAATGAATATAATGAAAATTTGAGCATTACTTTTAGGATTCAATATCTAACTTTAAAAATGAAATGAAAAAAAAATAAAAAATTATAAATATTTATTTAAATTATAATTCAAATTTCATTTTATTCTCTCAATTTTCATTTATACGAATCAAATATAATATAAAAAAATCAATATCAAAGCTTCCTTGTCAATCATACTTTTCTTTAAATTGTTTTTCTTCAAAATAGTGTAGGATATATGCTTCCTTGAGCCAATTATACTTCAATTAAAACGGTTTTTCTTCGAAATAGAACAGTAAATCAATATATTTAAATGTTCTTGGCACATTTCCCAATTAAGCAGTGTTGTTTTAGCCTTAGAGTCTCAAGGCGTTCTAGTATATGTGTAATTGTGTACCATATATTAGGCTAGGGGTTGTTGGCAACCACCACTTTTATCGCATACAATCTCCATAAATAAATGTTTGATAAATAAATACTCTCATAAAATGAATAATTTTTCCGATTCCAACATAATATAGACGCTGTATGAATAATATTGATTAATAAATATAATTTTTTAGTTCTAATTATATTCATTTATCGGGATTTAAGTGTAACTCCACTTGGCTTCGCTTTTAAACAACAGACAAACATGTGATCAAAGTGACTATGGGAAGATTAGCTACTTTCTTAAGCTAAACTTGTTTTTGCCGTTGAGATAATTGGTGACCTAAGTTTATGTATTGATATTGTATTTTTGTACTCTTTTATCTTTCTATTTTAAAATATCATTTCACTTATATTTTAAAAAGTTTTGATTATATGGTTAGGATTATTATTTGTTTATATAAAAGAAATTTAAAAATAATAGATTTTAATTATTGTAGTTATATTATCAAAATTCTTTAAAAATATATGTTAAAAAATTAAATAATATGTATTTTAAAAATGAGGGAGTATGTGCGGACAGTTTATTACTATAATTAAACAAGAAATAGCTGCTACCCAAGCAAGATTTTATTTTGTGGTTACCCTTAAGTAACTCTAAACCTTAACAACCCCACCCACACAATTTTCTTGCCTACTACAACTACAAACTGATTTACAATTTTATATTGATAATATATGACCCATGCAAACTTGCTAATTTGAACGAAACTTCATTATATTGCCACCGTAATTGATGGCAATTTGTTGCTCATGAGATATTGCATGCAGTTACTGGGCCTCTCTGCACACGTACACGAACCATATCTGTAATAAACTACTCTGTATATGAAAGATCCGTGTCCTACATCCTACATTTCATTTCCACCCTTAAAAAAATACTTCCCGTGTAGATATAAGTAGGCCTGTTAAATCGATGGATATGGATCCTTCAAATAAACAGATCGGATATCCAATCCGATAACCCGTGATTCTAACGAACCGAATATGAATCGACTTATCAAATATTCGACTTCCAATCCGATCCGAATTTGAAAAAAATATATGAACCCTATCCATTTACAGCCTAGATTTAAGTTGCCTACTACTGTGTGTCTATATTATAATGAAATTAATTACACATGATTTATTTATCTTTAAGCCTCGCTTTCTTGATATAATTAATCTAAAAATATAATTAGAAATTCCTTAAAAGTAAGATGAGTTACTCGATCTGTTTGGTTTGGTTGTATGATTTTAAATTTGAATAAAATAACTTAGAGTTCAATCTTAGGTTTACGAAATGAACAAATGATAGTACTATTGTGAGAATTATAGGTAGAGTAATTATTGTGTTGATTGATCTGTTTATCAAAAATCAGATATACTTGAACAATTTTACCATGACAAGTGGAACGTTGTGGAAAAAACCCATTTGGACCAATACGAACCTCCTAGTGAAGCCAGAAGCTGGCAATGTTGCATCCAAATTCCAAGCCCCTTGAATATTACAGAGACTAGCTAGTGCATGCACGTACACCCAATCAATCCTTTATAATTAATCAGTACCCCAGCCACTCTCTACTACAAAATTGAACAGCCATCGTTGACAAGTCTAGATACCTCAGAAATATTCAAGTTCGGTTTCTTGTCATGTATCTAAGGAACGTGCGTCTTTTAATTTCACCAGTCTGAAAATAAGATTGCTGACTGTGCAAGTGTGAAGGTCCACTAGTGGTCAACTTAATAATTTAGTGCAGCCACCTCCGCGTAATTGGACCATATATGGAAATACGTACTCGATCATTTCCTACGCGTAATTCTTACTGTACCAAGTATATATATTGAAGAATGGGTATGCATGACAGTATGGCTGGCTAGCTTTAATCATGCACACCTTCATTCTCCCATTCCATATTCATGCTGACACGCATATATATAGAGAGAGAGAGGTTGGTTAATTGGTTCTTGCCGTACGTACAGGATATTGTTACATAGTGAGCTGTGCTTAACTGAACAACTTTCGGCCAGCCAGGATATTTTTACGGTTGCTATTAAACGTTTTAAATTTTGACAGAATTTAATTTGAAAAAAATTTCTCAAAATTTTTCTTAAATGTTGATTTATCACATACGTAAATGGTAATTTTCTTAATAATAATATAGGATCCGCGTGCATACATATACGTTCACGAATCAAAATTAATCATGTGTTATGCCACATCATTTGAGAAATTTTTAAGATAATTTTTGGAGTCTCTAACACTACTCTTTAATTTTCTGTGATGTTGGCAATTCCGCATCGTTCTTCCCCTAAATTAATTTTGATATCTCGTATTGTTCTGATCACCGTGACTTGTAAAATAATCAAGTGCGAAGAAATAGTTTTAAAAAAAAGTATGAATTACCACTACCATCAATTGGGGATCACACTTCATCTTTATCAATGCAAGTGCTGAAGATAGACATGCAAACCTCCATTAATTCTTGACAAAAAAACTAAATATACTATACTCATAGCTAGAACTGTCTAGTTGTCGTCCAATTATGAGTAAATATACTATACTCTAGGAAGCAGGAACACTTTGATTACCTGTCGTATCCCGTGTCGGATATTTGAATATGCATGTCCCCGTATTAGACACGCGGATTCTTTAACAATCTTAATTAAATTTTTTATTTTTGAAAATTATGGTCAAAAGTCATATTAATTAATTACTTTCACAAAATTAAGTATATGTGTCTATTAATAAATACAAAATATTGATATTCATGTTCGTTTTTGCACAAATGAATATAGTTTACATATATTCTTGTGTTTTAAATGAATATATTATGTTTTTAATTCGATTTACATATATTTTTTATTTTTATTAACAGGTTTTGGTACATAGATCATGAAATATATATGAAAATTCATATATTTATATTCCATGTCCCCTCGCACCTGAATCCTGATATTATTATATTTGTCGAACTCTTGTGTCCTGTGCTACGCACCCCGTGTCATTGCTTCTTAGACTATACTCATCAAATTGATTTCCATGGATGAGATCTTCATATTCTTCTAATGTGACACAAAGCCGAGGACTTGGAAACACAATTGCACCAAATTAATGTAGACTTTCTGTGACATCGATCTTTTATAAGCAGATACGTTTTTTTGTGCCAGACTTGAAGTTGGCATTTCAGTATGAGGCTGAAGTTTAATTGTAATAAATGGTGACCGAGTGGGTGCTCTTGAACAGGTGGCTTGTGGCGGGAGCTTTGAAACTACTTTTATTATGTGGGAATAAGGATTAGTGGACTACCCTGTCAGGAACGACAATGCGAGTCTGGCATTGACAGTCATGTCTTTAAACATACCTAAATTCTTATTCTCTCTCATACCATAAATTAATTGTGCAAGACGAATTGTTCAGAATCACTTCATGTATCTGTAGTGTAGACTGTGGTGCGACCAAACATGCAGACAATTGCAGTTGTAAGGTAGCCAAGAAAGATGGCTGCCGCGGCAACAACCACACTTGACAATGATACCCTGCTGCTGCTTTTTGCGACTGCAACTACAACAGGCAAAACCTACATCTTTAAGTATCTACTTAAGATGAGGATTTCAAAAGCAAAACTTTGCTTATTTTTCTCAAGGACCAAGACTAGTGGGATGATCTAGTTATTGTGCGAGTGCGACCAGGTAGGTCTACTTGAGTGTGGTTTTATTTGTTAAAACAAAAGCAATATAGTTTTATGAAGCTTAAAACTCTTAAAGTATGCTAACAAAGTTTTGAGACAAAACTATATTTTTTACTTTTTAAAAACGTAGGAAGAATACCGGGGGGGGGGGGGGGGGGGGGGGTCCTTCCAAGCATTGAAGCTGAAAAAGATTAGTTTAAAGAAATGAACCGCCAATTTATATGGAGCAATCCCAGGAATAAGCATTGCAATATAAAATGTAGAAACGTTACACTTAATTGCAACATACTACTTACAGAGCATCGCTAGCAATCTAAGGATTCATTAAGAAAACTGAATCATTCCGCTAACAACACTTAAAATAAAATTAATAATTTTAAGCACTTCTACCCTGATCTATTTAGAGACCCTTCTGTAACTAAATTGAAAAAGCAGAAAATTTCTCAGAGGTAATCACAATTTTAGGCCCAGGTTATCGTTCCAATGTGATTGAAGGCGACCATCTTTCATTTGGTTCAATGCAAATTTCTGCTTAACCTTCAAAGCCAATAATAGTTTCTCAATTCTCTATTTACTGTTTATTCTCGGCAATTCCTTCCTTCATGCATTTTCTCAAAGAGCACTTCTTTTTTCACTTGCTTTGTAGTAAAGCGTCTTTTGGACATAGAACATCATGTAACCCTGGGAAGACCTAACAATGTTTTCACTAACTCGAGTAGTCCAAGCATCGTCACACTTGTACCATTGATTACTTAACCTCAGATAGGTAAAATAATGACCAGCATCTAGTTTACCAGAATGAGTGATGACTGCAAACAACTCAAATTCGCAAGATATTTCATTCGAAGGATCTTGGTCATCCCTGTCAAAACTGAAAATTCGGTTTCCAAATCTACTTCGCAGAATAGATGACGAAAGATATGGACCCATGTTTAATGAGAATGGGAACTGTAAATAATGGTCAACCTTACGGGACATTTTTCTAACAGGGGAGTGCTCAAACCTTTTGATATGAAAGCAATAAACCAGAGGAAGTTTCCTGATAGACATCTGTTTAAGAGATTCCTGCCTCACCTTACAAGCTGTACACATGACATCAGATCGCAAGATGCCAGAGAATACTTTATGAGCAATGCAACAATCTCCACTACCTGCGACCATGGCAAAGTTTGGTTAGAAAAACAAATAAATGACACTTTCTATTAGACGGTGCTTAAATTTCTTTTAGAAATCACGTCTGGAAACTTTTTTATACAGAAAAAATAAACAGCATGTAGTATGCAAAGTGAAGCCAGAAAGAGTAAAGAAATACTATATAATTATCAGAGCAAATAACATTAATTTAGCCAGGCGAAAATCTAGTTAATCGAGATAACTGTCACATCTCACAAATCCAAAATTAGGAACTTTCCCCTGAGTATGCAACATACTTGTGTTTTTTTTTCTATCAGACAATAGGTAGCAAATCCTCATATGGATAAGTCCACGAGACCATACATGTTTCACGAAAGGACATAACCTCTCTGTCCACCTATAATAGACCTTAAACTTACTTCAATCTCAAAATCATTTGAGTAGATACTGTAGAACCTATAATGGTCAAAGCTAAAAGCAAAAGATATGCTTCCTATGAATGGATTAGAGTTGGACCAAGAAAAAGGAGACTTACTACAGTGAGCTTGCAGGTTGAATTTAGTCCTAAATTTGAGTTTCAGAAGCACTTGCCAATGCCTAGGACAATGAAGAGAGGTATTTTTACCCTGACCCTGCAGTTGAATAATTTATTAAGTTTCAGAAAACGCTTTAAGATCATGTTGAAAAGAGAACTTGACTAAAGAAGCTGTGGGCAAATGGATATCTAAACAAACAAGTTAATTACCTTTCTGTTCTTACTGAACAGAATTCCCTAGGGCTCTTGGTAACAAAATCTACTAGACACGTTTAGCTTCACATAAATTAAAGTCCCCTTTGCATTGGTGAGGTCTAGAGGATCCATGTTTCACACTTCACTGGGGTAAAAGCTTACAGACTGAAAGCCTAATGCTATAATACCACTTACTTCCTCCAACTACATACATACGTGATCAAAGAATATTTATCTAATACATGTCAAATAGATGATGACATGATGAGAAATGTAGCATGAAAAAGATCCATTAAACACAAAAGTTACAGAATATTTATTTCTCCCAATACCAAAACCAGTAGATCGTATGGGAAGGCATCAGGTATTTGGTTTTTCATGGATATATAAGCTAATGTATTCAGTATTCCACAGAGTGGCCACAATTTTATTTTGTTTAAGACTTCACCATGAGTTCCAAGTTATACAACTAATACAGCATGGGCAAAAAAACACTATATCGGCTACAGATTTACCTTGACTATGGGGTTTCCGCTTGTCCTTGTCCACCTTTTCATGAATCCCATCGAGCATGGAAATAAAAAATTCATGTGCATCCTGTTGTTCATAACTTGCTAGGTTTGCCGCATGTTGTCACCAACTAATAAGACAATTACAAGAAAATTGCACAAGATCCGCATCAACTTATTACTACTAAAACATAAGAGTAAATATATACAGCAACGACTATACCCAAACTTTATGCTAAAAAGAGGGTGACACAGATATATAAAACCACTAAAATATATGTGAAAAGTATATAAATACACAACCCAACTGCTGATGGATAACCATACAATCAATCGTACAAAAAAAACCAAACCTTTCTTATCCTATACTACTGCCAAGGGTCAAACATCTCATAAAAACTTGTCACATGTTTCTGTTACAGTGGAACAACAACTTTCATAACAAACTAAACCACAACTCAAAAAGACATTAAATAAGCAAAATACCAAATGCACACACACACCTGTATAAAAACTTAGCAGGGCTGTAGGAAGATCTATCCCCAGGATACACAGAAGCGAAAATATCATCCAAATCGCACGACAGGCACACTCTGGAATTCTTGTTAGTACCCTGATTGTTCAAATATTTCTGGTGACAATAAAACCTGTTATGCCTATCACTCAAGAAGTAATTGGGCAAAGGCGGGGTGTGAAGCAAAGCTTGCAACACGGAGTTGATAAAACAAGTGTTTCCGAGATTGTTCAACCCTTTTAATCCTAAAGGCACATTCTCAGCATCATAGTCAGCTAATGCACTCGACTCATTCTCAATCACTTGTCTCTGTCCCAAATCAGGGACCCACTGATTACAACACTCCACACGACGCCGTTTGGTAACATTCTTGTCCGGGGCGGTGGTGATCTGGGCAAGGACCACAGCGGCATCAAAATCGAGGTCGTAAACCTGGTCATTACAGAGACAGCAGAAGAGCTCGGCGAGGTTGATGTCGACGGCGATGGGATGGTGAGGGGAGTGCTGAGACACGTGGCGGTGGAGCAGGAGAGGCATGCGTAGAGACGGTGTAGGGAAGTGGGGGGACAGACAGGACCCACATAGAGGGAGGTGGTGTGGGTCCCGTGAGATGGCGGCGCGGCCGAGTGGGTTGATATGAAAGCATTGTTGGAGAGATCGGAAAGGGTCGGAGACTCGGAAGTTGTGGAGGTGAGGGCAAGAGGGTGGGATGTTATTGTTGCTCCAAGACATTGTTGAAGTGTTAGTAATTGTAATTGGGGGGGGGGGGGGGGGGGAGGATGATTTTACTTCATTTTTATTCGATTCTAGATTATTATTATTATGTCAACTGCCCTTCCATCTGCCTTTTTCCTTCAGAATAAATATGGGGATCACTGCTACAAATTCATCGTCGTAATCATGAGCAGGTATTCTTATGAATATGCATTTTTTACTCTACTGCTGGTAGAGAATAAATTATTAGTTGTATATATACAACTTATACAAGTCGGAAGTGAAGCTGTAAAGGGTGGGTCTTTCCATGTGATGTGCCAGTAAATAAGTTTCATCTTTCTAGCCCAGAATTGAGTGGCGACAGATATATATATATATATATATATATATATATATATATATATATATAGGGTAAGGATCTAGAGAAAATCATATTTGATAGAAAACCTAGAGTACTAATCTCAACCGTTGATTTAGGTAATTAATATTAATATTAAATACTAATTATAAATGGAAAGTATATTACTCCCTCCGTCCCATTGATTTCTATACAAATCAATGGGACACGGAGACCAAGAAAAAGAAAAAAAAAATGATAGTGTAATAGTAAAGTTAGGTAAAAAGTGAGTAAAGTGGTGGGACCTATTAATATTTAATAATAAATTTGAGATAGTGGAGGAAAGTAGTGGGTGTAATAGTATTTTTATATTATGAATTTGAGATAGTGGAGGAAAGTTAGTGGGTGTAGTAGTATTTTTAATTATTAAAACTTTACTATTTTTGGAATGTATACAAATGAGAGGGACATCCAAAAAAGGAAAGTGTATAGAATTGAATGGGACAGAGGGAGTACGTACAACTAGCATACCAAAATTAGCAAAACACATACTGAAATTTAATTTAGATGGTAATTATGGTAATAATTAAAAAAAATGAGATTTTGTAGAAACCATGGAATCTTAAATATTTTTTATATCACTTCGTAGAACACTAGCTGGCATAATATTTATTATTTAACAATGTAAACAAGATTAAAAATATGAGATTTTTTAAACTTAAAAATATTTTATTCAATATTTCAAATTAAGATTTAATATATTTTACAAATTAAGATTCCACTAAGTGTTCTATTAACTATTTTATTAAGTGTTATACTAAATATTCTACATCACCAATGTTTTTTAAAAAAATTCTATTAATTGTTCTACTAAATATATCATTATTTATTTCAAATTAAAATTAAGGTTCTACTAAATATTTTATTAAATATTTCAAGTTAAGAATTAATATATTTCATAAATTACGATTTCACTAAGTGTTCTACTAAATATTTCATTATTTATTTTAAATTAAAATTGAAATTCTACTAAATATTTTATTAAATATTTCAAGTCAAGATTTCACATATTTTTTAAATAAAAATTCTACTAGTTGTTCTACTAACTATATTATTAAATATTCTACTAAATATGTCACATCGCCAATGTTTTAAGAAGATTCTATTAAATGTTATACTAAATATTTCACTCTTTATTTAAAAATAATATTAAGATCATGCTAAATACTTTATTAAATATTTCAAGTTAAGATTTAATATATTTAAAATATTATTAGAATTCCATTAAGTGTTAAAATATTAAAATTTTATTAAGTGTTCTACTGTATAATCTATTTATGTACAAATTCGACAAGATTTTCTATTACGTATTAATGTTAGAATTATACAACTAAGTGTTTTGCATTAAGTATTCTATAAAATAAAAATATTAAAATCTACTGGATTTTAAAATCTACCAAGATTTTAAAATCTACCAAGTATTCAACTAATATTTATATTAGAATTCTAATAAAATTTATTAAATTATTCAGATTCTACTAAGTGTTACACTAAGTATTCTACAAAATATTAATATTAAAATTTATATATTCTACTAATTATTTTTATTTAGATTATATTAATACCTAGTGAAATCTTAATAATTTTAATATATTTTTATATAATTTCAAAATTATTAATTAGTACAATATCTATTATAATATTTAGTATGGTTGAACACTTAATATAATCTAAAAATAATAATTGTTAAAAATTTAATATTACTATTTTGTAAAATAATTAGTACAATACTTAGTGGAATCCAATAATAATTTTTTAAAAAATAGTAGAATTCTAATATTAATAATAAATTTATATGTAGAATATAAATAGTGTAAGAGTTAGTGAAATTTTAATAATTTTAATATATTTCAATATTAATAATTATTATAAAACTGAATATTGTTGTATACCTCATAAAATTTAAATAAAAATAATTAATGAAATCTTAATAAAGATATGATATATGGGAGAGGTGATATGACATATACACGAAATCTTATACTTGCTTGATTTAAATAATTTATATATGTTAAGTGTATTTTAATTAATGATCATAAAATTAAAAATTCATATGCATTTATCATTTATGTCAGACAAATAATTGAATTAAGATTCCATCAATATCAACCATTAGATTAGTTAAGAATCAATGGCCGAAAAAAGTTTCTCAGTTTTCTCTAAAACTTGAGTTTTCTTTTGAACACTCTCCTATATATATATATATATATATATATATATGCGCCCCCGTTTGCGTTCGCTCCAGGCCTTAAAAATTTGCTTATTTTGCACCATAATTAACACAGAAAAATAAGCAACATTCAACTTGCATACTGCATGTCCAGTCTTTCAAGCATAACCAAACCACGTTTTTACTTGTACGGTAATATTAACTTTTTTCAAAGATTCACTGTGATTAGCAAACTTCATGTACAAGGGATGAATTGAATAAATATCCTCAACTTTGCATACATTAGAGCTTGTTTATGAAGATATTACACCGTGAAATACCAAGACTCTGAACCGAAGCCTAAAAAATGAACAAATCTTAATTAGAGATACCTACCTCAAACATTTAAGCACACCTATATTCTTCCCAGTTTGAATTTTGTTTATATGAGGGTTAGTCCTGAAAATGATGATGTCAACATGTAAGGAATGCTGGCAAGAGGTCCTCGCTGGCACACTAATTCGTTGATGTCTTTAACAATATCAAACACTGCATTTGGTTGTGCTAGCTGAAGTGCATTCTCCGACATCCTCTTAAGCTCATCTGATTTAGTGCTGAACCATTTGGCAACTAGTCTTGCTGTTTCCTTTGAGCTTCGAGTAAAAACACCAGCTCCATTATTTACTACATAAGGAACATTTCCTTTTTCCTGTCATTCTCACAGGAAAGGAGTACTTTAACAGCCATTTCAAATCATCGATGTAAAATGATTCTCAAAGTAATTTTTGTTATTCTATACTTTTGTATAAGTCATTCAAATGTTTTTCAATAGTTTAGGTTTTAACTGTTTACATAGCAATTCGACATGACTCCGAGTTCAACTTTTGATTCACAAAAATTTATCCTCAATCTCCTTGTAAACAACATTACGTCATTTTTTATTCATTCCTCTTATTATTTCACTCTTTTAATATCTGGATCGCTTGCGTATATTGTCTTTCGATTTTCTTCATAATGATTGCTAATATTCCCAATTTGGTATTATAATCAGAAGTATGGCAAGAGAGCAATAGATAAGAAAAAGAAAGCATTCTTCTTTACTTACTTGCCCAGGAATATAGTCGTTCAGAATTATTGGAAGCCCTCGAATCAATGCCTCTGCAATTGTACCTGGTCCAGCCTAAAAATCCAGAAACAGAGTTAGTCCAACATGCTTGAAGCTGAATTAAGTAGATAATCTCAGCAGATAAGATAAAACATACTTTTGTAATAATACAATCACAAGCACCCATCCATTTCTCCATCTGCTTCTCAAAACCTCTAATCTGTAATGAACAACAAAACATGGACTTGTGTCATGAATGCACATCTAAAGAAGTCGACAAAAATGGAACAAAAAAAGAGAAGTTATGAAACTAAAGTTAAGAAACTATGTAAACATGATTACCTGAACGGGGATTTTCCACTCTAATGATTCTAGCATGGAAGCTAGATCCTTATTACGTCCACAAATGATTATCAATTGCCCAATTGGTCTCCCCAATTCTTCATTAAACAAAGATTCTCCAAGAGCCTTTGCAGTTTTTTTCACAGGACCCATCCCTTCGCCACCTCCCATCAGCAAAACTGCAGGCAAATTTGGATCCATCTCAAGTTCTTCACGCAACTGAATCTATAAGTTCGGGAAAAAAAAATCTATTAGAAAAATTTATTACACAAGAACAGGAGACAGTAAAAAAAACAACAGCAAGTTTTTAAATCAAATTATAGTGCTTCAAACTTACTTTGGTAAGAACTGCTTGGCAAAATGAGGGTCGGATTGGCAAGCCAAACACACGTACTTGAGATTCTTCAAGGCCATCAAACAAAGCTCTCTTTGCTACCTCTTCCGAGGGGCAGTAGCATCGGTTGACATCAGGATGAAACCTAGTACAAAAATGAATCCATTTTCAAGGGGACTCGTTTAAAAATCAATGGCAAACTAGAAAAGGTTTCCAGGATGATATATGGAACATACCATGTCGGGTGGCAGGTGTTGAGGTCTGTGATGACTGTGACAAATATCACTTTCTTCTGTAGGCCCTGCCATTTAAGAACCCACAAAGGAATATGTTGCATAAGAGGATGGACTGAGATGATAATGTCAGGCTTAAACTCCATTAGGCCAGCTTCGACCTCCCTTCATTTTGCCAATTGAGTAGAAGTTAGCATAAACTTTAGAGAACATTGTTAAATTGATTTTCTTGTAAATAATTTGAATATTTTCAATATGTGAATTAAGTCCAATAAACTTGCGTAAAAAATAAGAAAGCTTCATTAGTAACTTGAATGATTGGTAATCAGCTGGTGGCTAATAATACTAAGCTGAATAAACATTATATTACTGTGTGATTACATGTAGTGATCAAACTGGAGCCCCCTGATTCATAATAATTAACACCAGCTAGACAAAACTAACAATCAACTTGATGGGGCAATCATGACCCACCATATTTTAAGTTTAGAATAAGGTGAAAAATTTGCAACAGGAAGAAGAGAATATACTTGGCATAATAGGCAGCAACTGCAGCAAGATATAGAGAGTGAATCCATCTGGGAGAAGTACTGTGAAACGCAACCTTCCAAAGCTGGACATGCTTAACCATGAATTTATATTGGGATTCCATGTTATTCAATGGCCAGCCAGTATACTCCTTCCAAACATCCTTGACAAAAATCTGTAAAAGAGCACACCGTTCAGTTATAACTCCTAAGAACATGGTTGAATTCACCACGAATACTGAATACATACCACAAATAACACCAACCAAGAAAGGGTTTAATAGAATAACAAAAAGATCCATGTCACAATTTTTTTAGATACAAATACAAGATATAATAATATTTATTACTCGGAAAGGCCATGAAACGCAAGAGGAAGACCATGAACTATATGCCAACAAAACCAATAACTAAACATTTAACAAACTATTCCGAAAATTTAGTCCCAGATCATTAAAAAAACAGATATAGAAATTGCTGTAAAAAAATATTGCGGGGGTACCCTGTATTCATCGCCAAATTGGAGGTGAAAAGTATCACGAATAGCCTCAGCGGAAGCACGATGACCACCACCGGTATCACTCATCAAAATAAGCACATTCTTGGTCCTCTCAGCCCCAAGCTGCACCATCTCCATGTTATCATCATCTTCTTTATGTATCTCATATTTCAATCTCTTCTGACTGTTACCACCCCCAAACCCATAAACCCTAACTCTCTCAAACACCGTGTTTATAGCATTCCTCGGAGATGCCACAACCATATATACATATATATATGGCCTATGGGGTTGATTTTATATGTATTAATTGTGAATGAATAAAAAAAATGAATGAATGAAGGGCCCAACACTGAACCTCAACTTTCGTGGCCGGAAAATAAAATTCCGGCGTGAGAAAGTTGAAGAAGGGTTTGAGCGGCAGGGAGGGAAAGGTGTAAGAGAGAGGAGTCTGAGTTGGCGAAACAAGTTAGTTTTATGTTTGTTGTTGACGCCCCCAAAATACAAAAGACCTTGTCTTTTTATTACATGTCTGGTGGGGTTACTTTTAAATCTTGGCCGTTGGATACGCAATCGTAGGAAGGTTCTTAATTTTAGATTCGTATCTTTTCAAGTACAACTGTAGCATGTATTTATTTTTTCGTATGGGAGCAAGTTAATGAATCCGATAAATAATTAGTGTGTGTCTTATTTTCCGTCAGGAACCTTTTATAATGCATTAAAAGATATTAAATTTATTAACACTACAATTATTTTCATTTTTAATGACATGATATCAATTAATTTGAATAATTTAAAAAATTCATGCAAAAGCCGGAATTATTAGAAATCGTATATTTATAGTATTTAAAAATTCGAATGTTACCGGGTTAAAGTGTCATTATTTATAGTATATATTTGATTGAGTGTTGAAATGAATTTATTTTAATTAATAATAAATTATTCATAATATTCATATTTTATACCCACCTCCAATTTTGGATATAAATATGAGTTTGAGTATGGATTTTAAATTATATTTTTTTAACTAATCACCCGGTATGATATTATGAATTAAAGAGCCGCTATAATTATATTTAGCTTTGAAGTATGGGGCATATGTTTTTTTTGGGGCTAAATAGTATGGGGCATATGTTATAGAATATGCTATCACAAATCATCACATGCACTGAAACAATTATGAGGGCCTCTAGGTCATAAGAAAATCAAACAAGCACGGTTTGGCTCCATTGTTTAGCATAAATTTAAGTCACATCATGTTGTACACTCTTTCCGCAACTGCGGTTTCAATTTGTATATATATATTCGTTGTATACTTCCTTTCGAGTTCACATTTTTATTTAATAACGAAGAAAACAGTAATGGAGCCTAATTAAAATTCTATTTGACTTATTTTATAAATAATTTATAAGTTGAATATTATATGTAAATTTTAACATATAACTACTTATAAGGTTAGAGTGGGGATTCGCCATTTGTCAAGTTTTCATATTCAGCTGGAATATAGCTTGTCCTGATTAGAACAGTTTGCGATGTTTAATTACAATTTTAGTAAATTCACTTAACAATTATTTTTAGAGGTTTTGTTTAAAAAATTGTAAACATGGAGCTTATTTTTTCTTTTTTCACGAAAATACAATTTTTAAAATATTTTTTTTAAAATGATTTTACAGCTCATTCAACTAAATACAACTCGAAAATGCAATTACAACTCTTTTAAAAAAACGTAAGAGAAAGTTGCATTTGATTGTCAGTCGTATTTTTATAAATATTTTAAAGAAAGTAGTATGAATGTAAATAAATAGTATTTTTATCAGCTCCACTTATTTTTAATCGCTTGAAATGTTCAGAAAAAGGGAATTAAATAAGATTACACAACTAAAATTAAATAAAAATAAATAATATTAATATATACTAATTATAGAGTTTATTTCAATTTTTGAAAAATATAGATCTCAGTTGAAATATTTTAAAAATTAACTTAAATTATAACAGTGTACAATTTAATGCGAGGAATCTTAATTTTGATCTTATATTATTATTTAATCATAATTTTGAAATTTAATTATAAAATATGATATATAAGTAATAAATTAAGGAATTTTTTTTAAACAAGGGGGCAGTGGCCATGGGATTATTAATCATCTTTAAAAATTAGTTAAGGTACACCTAAGTTAATTTGAACATCTGTTACAGTAAAAAATCACGGAATTCTTGTTAACATATGAGATAGTGTTTGTGATATATTGAATCTATAAATGACGCAATAAATTATAATTACTATTGATAGAATTTATAAAAAAACTACATAAAAATGAGATTAATTTTGGAAGAACTGTACTTGCGTATTTCATGTAAGATGAAATTAATTTTGAAAGAAGTATACTTACGTGCCTGATTCAATATCTTTTCTAAAAACAATTGAATCCAATCATTAAGCATTTGTATATATAATTACATAATTAATACGAAAAACATTAAAGCAAGTCATTAAAAATGTATAACTATTTTTCATCAAAATCAATTATTATTAAATCAGGCATTTTTCAAAAAAAAAAAAGATGAAAAGACCTTATTCATTTATCAAAAATCAAAATTCAGGTCGAATTGAATATTTGACCCATATTTATAAATTAATTTGGATTATCCGGTATCTCGGCTTATATCCTGCTTGAAAATATGATACATGTCTTATATCCATTTTATAAATGATTCAAATCTGACGGAAAAATTAAATCCAGATATAATATGATATCGGATATGAGCACTCATATATCCATTCAAATTAGATATCATATTATTTTTTATAAAATGATCTTACCGAATATCCGATGATCCATGATTAATATTCGATTCGAACCCATATATAAATTATATTTTTAGTCCGTTATATTTGTAAATAAATAGTGATTTTATAATTTTATAATATTTTATATAAGTTTAAATTTTCACTGATTTATTCACCGTGATAAATTATATATGCATAAGTTTTAATTCATAATTATTATATATACAAAATTTATAATTCAGCACTGGAATTTACAGAAACTATAAAGTAAGTCCTTGTAATAATTTAAGTTAGACATCCTTGTAGTTTGTTATATCAATTTATAAGCTCCCTTCTTGATTTTGCCCTAATCTCCCAAACCCCTGATTCTTCTACTTTTCAAGGTATAATTCTCTCTCCCTCTCCCTCCCTCCCTCTCCCTCCCTCCCCCTCTCTCTCCCCCCCTCTCTATGTATCTTGATGAACCATGGTAATATAATTTGAATTTGCATGAATCTTGTTTCTAAGCTGAACTTTACTTGTCAATTTAGTCACCCATTAGTAACAATCTCATTTTTGGTTAGTATAATTTTTAATCTTATATGTGTGTGCGTGTGTGTTAAATGTTAAACGTAGTCTGCCTTTGTTGTGTTTGCCTTTAAGATATAGACTGTGTAAAGATACAATCTTTTCTAATGCTGTGCAGTGTGCACAATATAATTTGTTTCTTGATCTTCAAGTATTGTAAATAAACTGATGATATTATACATTTTTCGACTATCGATAGTTTGTTATCAGTTAAAAGATGCAATCTTTTACTAGTGTATCAACTCAACAAACCCTTGAATCTTTAGCAAGTCTCTTGATTCCTAATAAAATTATATAACATTGTATAATGTGAAGACTATATAAGTATATTGATCATGTTATTTGGCCTTATGTTTCATTTTATGAATTCTGAAGATCTATGCAATGGTGCGGGGGAAACTTATATTAATATGCCAGTATGGTGGTGATTTTGTTACGAATGGTGACGGGACTTTGTCATATGACGGAGGAGAGGCAAATGCAGTAAATGTCAAGCTTGATACTTTATTCGATGATCTGAAGCTGAAATTAGCTGAAATGTGCAATTTGGACTATAATGATATGTCCATTAAGTACTTCCTCCCGGGAAACAGGCGAAATCTCATCACCCTTAAAAGTGATAAGGACTTGAAAAGAATGCTTAATTTTCATGGGAATTCAGTAACTACAGATGTCTTCGTTATGGGAAAGGAAGGTTTTAATCGTGATATGTTAAATATGCATGTCAGCAGGTATCTATCTCAAGTACTTTTTTTTAAATTTTGTAAGTAATCTTTGTATCTTTCAGTTTCTACTTCTAAATAGTGGTACAAACATAGGTGCTAATCTTTAGTAGGTAAACACTACTTTCTTTTGCATAAGCGCATTAAACATGAGTAAATGTGTAACACTTTCAGGGGAGCTAGCATAAAACTTGCAGAAACAGTAGAGCCTGTTGCCGAGCCAGCAATCCCTACTGAACTGACCCCAGATAATCAAGTCAATGGGAAACATGCTGTGAAAAGAAAGTCTGTTAAGCATGTTGCCAAGAGGAAAACTGCGGCAGCTTCTGGTTGTAAGCCTTCTTCTGATGACCCTGTAGTAGTTGTAGCTGTTCGTGCAACCGCTAAGAGCAACAGCAGGAAAATTACTACCTCAACCCGTTCTGCAGAGCCTGTTGTTGAATTTGATTCAGATTATGTTCCAGAGTCCAATTTCTCTGCCGTTGCAATTCATCAGTGCTCGGATGAAATTGATTTGACTGCTACTCCAGCAGATGCTGTAAAGAAACGAAGGCGCACAGCCTCCTGGAAAATCGGTGCCAATGGTCCCATGATTGTTGCAGATGATGATGGGGAGAGAATTTCTTGGGAAAAGAGTAACCATTTAAGCCGTAATACGAAGCTCAGGCGAGATGTTACTCCTAGGAACACTGACCATGACAGTAATATGAAGCTCAGGCACGATGTTACTCCTAGGAACACTGACCATGACAATCACACTTCCTTTTCTAGTTTTCATGACCACCCATTGGACAAAGAAGTTGAATCGTGGAGGGATATCATTAAAGGTGTTGGTCAGGAGTTCGAAAGTGTTCAAGAATTTCGAGATGCTCTGCAGAAATATGCTATGGCACACCGTTTTGCATATAAATTGAAAAAGAGTGAAATTAATCGTGCAATTGGCATATGTGTTATTGATGGTTGTTCTTGGAGGATCCATGCATCTAGGGTCTCTACTGATCAGCCGTTTGAGATAAAGAAGTTTCAAAATACACACACATGTGGAGGTGAATCTTGGAAGTCTGGTCACCTAGCAAGGAGTCGGAGTCGGTTCGTAGGTATCATCAAGGAAAGGTTACGTGATTCTCCAAATCAGAAAACCAGAGAAATTGCTAGTGGCATTTCCCGGGATTTTGGGGTTGAATTGAGCTACTCACAAGTAAGGCGGGCCATTGAGGATGCGCGAGAGCAACTTCGTGGATCTTATAAGGAGGCATATAACCAGTTACCTTGGTTTTGTGAAAATATATCAAAGATTAATTCTGGTAGCTCCACCAAGTTCATTACCAATGATGACAAAACATTCCGTGGCCTTTTTGTGTCGTTTCAGGCAACAATTTGTGGTTTTTTAAATGGTTGTCGCCCGCTTCTTTTCCTTGAAGCATCATATATAAGGTCAGAGTACCAAGAAATTTTGTTGACAGCAACTGCAGTTGATGGAAATGATGGTTTCTTTCCAGTTACTTTTGCTGTGGTAGATGTTGAAAATAGTGATAATTGGCACTGGTTTCTAGAGCAGTTGAAACATGCACTGTCATCTTCTCAATCCCTAACATTTGTTTCGGATAGAGAGAAGGGCCTGAAGAAATCTGTGCTCGAGTTATTCGAGAATGCTCATCATGGTTACTCCATCCACCACCTTATGAAAAGCTTCAAAAGGAACTTAAAGGGTCCATTTAGTGGAGATGGAAAAGCTGCATTGCCGGGTAATCTCTTAGCTGCTGCACATGCGACCAGGCTTTGTGATTTTGAGAAGTGCATTGAACAAATTAAACAGATATGTTCGAAAGCTTATGACTGGGTCATGCAAATAGAGCCAGAGTCTTGGACAAGTTTGTTTTTTGAGGGTGAGCAATATAACCATGTAGCACAAAATATTGCAGAGCCGTACAGTACATTAATGGAAGAATTGAGGGAATTACCTATAGTAGGGAAGATAGAAGCCCTAATACGTATGATGGCTGGGTTGATGGAAAATGGTCAAAAGGAATCCTGCAAGTGGTCCACAAAACTCACACCATCATATGAACAGAAATTACACCGATACAGCATAAAAGCACGTGATATGAAAGTCTTGTGTTCATCGGACACCCTATTTGAGGTTCGCGATGAAAGCATCCATGTGGTAAATATTAGTAGCTTGGACTGCACTTGCCTGGGATGGAAGAAAACACAACCATGCTGCCATGCTGTTGCTGTCTTCATTTCAACTGGTAGGAATTCATATGATTATTATTCCAAATATTTTACAGTTGATAGCTACCGGTCAACGTATTCCAAGTCCATAAGTTTGGTACTGGGAGTGAAGCCTGTGGAAGATGAAGATGATCCAGGTTCAACTGAGTGTGTCCTCCCCCCTGTGCCCACTAGGACAGCAGCCCAAGAGAAGAGGGAACTGAAAGAAGCAGAATCAGTAGATAAAAGGACAGTTACCTGTACAAGGTGCAAAGAGGAGGGGCACAATAAAAAGTCATGCAAGGCCACCTTAGAAACTTTAAGTGTTAATGAGAAGGATTTGTAACCTCATAGATCATGTACAAATTTGCCAGTGATTGCTTATTATCGTAGTTTAGTGATTATTATGGAATATCATGTTGTGTTCTATTGAACAAGTATATGATTTCCGTTGATATTCTTTATTCAGTTAAACCTGTTAAAGGAATATCCTTGTTTTCCCTTACAGTACTACTTAATGGAAGACAGGCTTTAGACTCTTCAACTATCTTTGTTTTCGATCTTCATCTGGAACGCAAGATTTTATTCATTTATCGAGTTTAAAAATGCCATGTTCTATTTAGCAAAACAGAAATGAATGCATTATTCACATTATGTTGGGATCGGATTATTCATTTACGGAGGTTCCTGCAAGTTATACAGTATTAGGTTAACAATATCCTAAACTACGTTATATATTTAAATTACCATAATTTATCTGGATAAACTGCTAATAGACCTATCCACTTTCCATTTTTCCCCTTATCACCGTTATCATCACCTGAAGTTTCTCTCTTTCACCATAGCATCGTAATATGTATTAAACAACAGTTTCAAATTTCATTTTACATTAACCTAGGAGTAAGAGTTAGCTTATACGAGGTTAATCTAATACACATTATTCTCTTTTTTTAAATAGGAACCAAAATATAACTAAAAATTATTGATATGTCTCAATTTTTATAGATACTGTTCGATTTTGAAAAGTGTAATAGATGACAATTCTGTAACGATTTTATTTTCCAGTTCACTTTCAATTATATAATAACTTTTTTTTATCAACTTATACATGCTCAGATTATCTTTCTTTTATTGTGACAATTTACAAAAAAATACAGATTTTGAATCTGGAGCAAGTGTCTAATTATTAAAATTTATTCCAGTAGCTGTAATTGAACAAGACTAAAAAAATGACCATTCAGTCCCGATAAGTTTGGGATCTTCACACCCAGGGTGTTTGGTTATATATTCTTTAAGTTGCTCTATGAGCTCCATACCTTGTATACTTCAATCCAAAATATATAGTGCCCTTTGCCATGAAGTAAGGGTTACTTTGAATCAATATAATGATTATATAAATTGAACCACAAGGTCAACAGCTGGAACAGTTGAACATAACATTGAAAATGATCGACAAATAAAGAACATGGTTTCAAATAGTTGATATTCAGATGCTAAATCACTAAACCACATTATATCATGATTCCTAAGCAAGCTTTAGTTCAAATGACCTACATAATTTGATGTCTAACAACTGGCATGTACAGGCGTACAGCAGATACTGAACAAGAAGGCCGTCACCCTTTTATCAGAAATTGCAGAACCATTTCAAGAACTACCTTTCACACAGACCAGAACAACATCACCTCAATAATACCTTAAATCACTGGTGCATCATGCACCCAATAAAACTATGTGCAAGTGGTAATATCAAGTAAACACGGAAAGGAGGAAAGAGATTCACTTAACAAATGTGTAAGAAGTCTCACATGCCAATATATAATCGTTTATAGATACAAGATTACATATACATGACTGTGTCATTTAAAAGATACCTAGTTTACGGCCTAACTGAGTAATGTTTTGCTAGATCATCAATATCTTAAAGTACATACAGTAGTCAGTATATCTAGGAACTAGTTTTTTGTACTTGGCGTATCAATATGTGAAGGGAAGCTTGTACACGTCGGGCAGGGAGGATCTCTTCTATCTTCATAATTTGTTTTTGTTTCCAAACAGTCGGCATGATAAACATGGCCACAAACTAAAACTGCCACTACAGAGAGGTCACTGGAAGATATGGTATTTCCAAAAATATACGATCTACTTTTCAAGTGTTTCTGGCATATTCCACATATTATTTCTATTACGTCAGAAGAAATTGCTTCCGTTGTTGTAGAGCCAGATCTAATTCTTTCTAGCCTCCGAGATGCTTTGTCTTTACCCTCTGAAACGACATAAAGCGAAACTTCACATGAAAAGTATGTACAACAATCATCCATATCTTACATTTATAAAATTATGGTCATATTCCACCAGGACAGAAGATGGGAACTTGAACTTTTGGGAAAGAGTACTAAGTTGTGCAACAAAAATGTATTCAGCATCATAAACAATATGACCATCAGTCTCAGTAGATTTGATTGTGCAGATGCTTCACGCACTGATCATTTATTCTCAGTATCTTTGAATTTAAACAAGAGCATTAAATGGATCTATAAGAAGAAGACCCTCAAGAAATTTACCTGCATGCCTACTAGATTCTGAATTCCCTTGCCTTGCCAACTTGAAAGAAAGTTTATCATTATGTAGAGGAGTAACCTTTCCATGAGAGCTTGATGCATCAGTATGGTGAGTAGAGTTTCGTCGTGAGTATTGACGGCCATAGTAATGACGTGGATGCCTTACTACTATTGTATGGTTGTGGTGATGAGCATTTGACTGGCTTGGTAGCTTCACAGGACTATCCATGATGTCCATAATGGATGATAGAGGTTTTATTGAACTGGTGCCAACCGATTGTAACGATTTCTACCACCAGAACAAGTAAACTTCCTGTGAGAGAGAGACTTAAACCTAGTTCTTATTACACCTACCAAGCAAATGGTGCTATTAACCAACTCTACCAAAAACCTTAAGGTATTAAGACAAGGGCTTACCTGACGGAACATATGACAAAGAGAAGATTGTGACAATTATATCTATTATTGTCCAACAGTCCATAATAATAACGTGAAATCGGTAATGTCATAAAAAAGGAAAGGGAAATTTTTTTAGGAAACTGCAGAGAAACTAAAAACAAGAAAAGAAATATAACATCATAATACAAAGTTGGAAAACAGGCTCAGTGTCAAACCTCATTTGAAAATGAATCCATTGGAGAAGAATATGGTATAAACTCTGCAATATTTAGAGTCACAAAGAGCAATGAGTTACAAACTTTTCATCTTTTAATGAATATAATCATTGGTCATGTACTCACGTTTAAAGAAATTCAAAGAGTCGAAAGATAAAACATCCTCAAAATTACTCTAAGCATTAAGTATTTTTCTAATAAGAAGATACAATAGAGTGAGCTAACAAAATGAGAGTGCTATTCTTCAGGGAGCACAGAACTCCTTCCAAGTCATTAAAAAAGGAAATACTGACTATGAAGCCATTAATTACTAAGTGAATCTTACGAGTAGTGAGTGGGTCCGAAAAACAGACATTTCCTATTCTAGGGTACCCAAGTTATGAAGCTGTTCAATAATAGATGTTTCGAACCTTCAAAAGATTTTCCATATGTAAGCAGCACTAATAACAATTCTAGTCAGTTGTCTACCCAAGTCATTCTTAGTCCAATGTTCAGGACTATCAAGGAAACAAACTCATGTCTTAATCCACAATAATCTTTAGCTTTTCTGCTCTTAAGATATAATAAAAATTAATAACCACGCCATATATGTTTATCAAAAAGGTGTCCTTCAGATTTAGTTATTGTGGCATCATAATTAATGCATATAAAGTTATTCTGTGTAAAGTACATCATTAATTATCTCAGCATTCCAACAAAATACAAACTTTGTGTTTCGCGAATCTATTAAATGATAGGATTCCAGTTAAAAACCAAGAGGAATTTTTGTGTGCAACCTAAAAGGTACAGTTTGTCGACAGTTCAAAATTTGCTAGATATACGGAAATTTGAACCATCAAAAAAATATCTACGCAAAGTTCCTCTTGGGTTGACTGTTTGGAATGCCAAAACTCAATTATCAATATATTTTAGGAACTAAACATGATCTTACGAGTGATGAGTGGTAAGAAAAGCAGACATTTTCGATTCCAGCATCCATTAAAGTTTATGAAGCCGTGCAATAATGGATGTTTAAAACCTACAAAAAAATTCTCATATGTAAGCAACACACGTAACAATTCCAGTCAGTTGTTTATTCAAGTTATCCTTAATCCTGCCCAATGTTCATGACCATGTCAAGTAATAAACCCAAGTTTTAATCCACAATTAACTTAAGCTCTTCCCTCACAAAATATAACTACCCCCTGTATGTTCTTTAAAATGGCACCCCATCTTAGTTTCAGTTTATCGCATTCACAAAATCCAACTTGATGTAAATCAAGTTATTCCAAATTCACGTAAAACCCAAGATTAACCATCTTGACACGGTGACATCCCAACAAAATACAAACTTTAAGTTTCTTGAATCACCAAAATGCCCATCAAACATTAAATTATATGATTTCAAGAACAAACCAACTGAATTTTTTTGTGAAACCTAGAGACTACTAATTCTTGACAGTTAAAAAGTACCTAAACATTATTACCCGTAAACTGCAACCTAAAAAGTAATACATTGATCACCCAGAAGTTCATCCATGATACATCACAAGAATCAATCATGATCAGTAGCACAAACAAGAAAAATAAAAAACCCAAATTAATTAAACAAAAGCAAATTAAAAAAAGAGTATAAACAAGGTGGGGTGTAAAAGAAACATACCCGGAGGAGGAGGAGGAGGAGGAGTCTTGTTGTGGTCAGTTATTTTCTTTCTCTTGCCCATTTTTATCAAAGGAAAAAAGAATATATATTGAGGGAGAGATAGATACAGATGTATGTGTGTATAATAAAGTAAGATATTTTTATAAATTTAAAGGCAAGTGGTAAAAAAAAGGGGGGTTTAAAGGGGAGTTACAAATTGAGAGGAAGAAGGGAGGAAAGATTTGTGTGGCATTGCGGAGATGAAGCAGCCGAGATCGGAGGTGTGCAATACAATGATGATGATCATCATCAACTCCTCAACTCATTTATTTATAATATTATCTCACTTTTACACTATACTTTATTACTATTTCATACTAATCTCTTTCTCTCAATATCTTCCATCTAAATTAATATTATTATATTATTTTAAAAGCTTTTAAAATATTTAACTTTTTTCCTTCATATTATAAGATTATGATTTTTATAAATAATTGGTACTTATATTTTCTATATAAAAAGTAAGTATTAATGTGTCATGTCAATGTATTAAAAATAAAATTATAAATAGTGTTGTTCTAGATAGAATTATTTTATTCTAATGTAGAATCTCATTAATAGTTTTAAAACTAACCATGCTTACACTTTATAAGATTGAAATTTTTGATTTTAATATAAAATACTGATTATATATAATCTTTACAAAAAATCTATTATATATTAAATAGGGAGCAAATTTAATCATAAATACACCTATTAATAACTATTAAATACTATCTTTCTTCCATTAATATCTTTATTCATACTTATTATTTTCTTTCCACATTAATATCTATAAATTATTATATATTTAATTATTTATAATTATGTCTAAATCATATATATTTTATTGTATTACAACTTTTATAATCCATTGATAATCGATTCATAAAAACAAAAACGTATGTATATAATATGTTAAATGTATATGAACATAATAAGGAGTCTTTAAGACAAACTACAATAAAATGATATGTAATTTTTTAACACGTTAAAATGTAGTTAGTATGGTAAGAAATCGATGAGATAAAATATTTAGGATAAAATCACAATTATACTTTTCAAATTATAAAATAACATTTAACGCAACATAAATTAAGAAAATATGTATCGTAAAATAACAACTACAACATTTAAAAATGATATTCTAGCCAAATCCTAAATTAATACCGTCTTAATTACATATTTATATATAATCTTTAAAATAATATATATATTTAAGTATTTTATAATTAATACTTTTAGGATAATTTAATTATACTTTTAAATGTAAAGATTTATTAATTATATATTATTTAAATATGTATATTATTATTTGTTATTTTTAGGTATTTAACGAAAGGATGATTATTTGGTAATGCATGATAATATTTTAAAAATTATTGGACAATATTTATTGAGACATTTTTGTTTGTTTGTTAATCTCGTGATTTTTAGGTACATAGAGAAAAGTACTTAAACTGAAGTGGGGTGTGAGACACGAAACCGTAGACATTTCGACAATTTTACTTTATAACTATAGTTTGATTTAAGCGTCCAAAGACGTCTTATGTATATCTTTCGGTTAGATGATAAATTTTATTAAATGAAAGAATTCTTTCAATCAAAATTGTATTTTGATACACTTTATTTATGGAATTATTTTCTTTTGACAAAAAAAATATACAAGCAATTCGATTACATTTAATGCAATTATTAGGAGTAGTCAAATAAATAAAGTATTTACCTAATTTTTTAAAGCATTTTTTCAAAATGACATGTAAAATATAATGGAGGGAGTATATTGTCCCACCCTTATTTAAATAATATTATTCAAACAATATATTAATTCATGAATGACCACAATTTAATTAACAAACATACGTAGATGAGTGATGTTATGTTAACAAGCATATTTGATATGTTAGCGTACATATAATATTTTTTTTGAAATATTTTATATATACTATAACTTTAATAAGTATAAGTTAGTATGAAATATAGAAAAATAAATATTTTTAATAACAATTTTTTTCTTCAAAATTGAAGTATAGAGCAAGCATGTGCCTCGCACGGGTTTAGAGCTAGTTTCATATTAAAAAACTAAGTGAAAAAATTGATTTTGAATTTGATTCTGTTGTAAAATCATTCTGGACGATTGGATTCTATTGTAAAACCATTCTAAATTATTTTTTCATTATTATGAGTGATTGTCAATAATTTTTCAAAAAAAAGTTGTGTACCTTTATTTTTGATATATATATATATATATATATATATATATATATATATATATATATATATTTGATGAATAAATTCAAAAATATATGTAGTATATGTGTATTTATAGTGATTCTTTTTTGAACTCTATATAAAAAATTATCTCTATAATGCTATATATATATATATATATATATATATATTGATTGCACTTCATAAAGAACACCCTTATATAAAAAATATGGAAGGACATCATCAAAACACTTATTTTTTAATGAGAAATGGTTTGTTAATATTAGAATCACAAAATTGAACTACAATAACACTAACATATAATTTAATATATTTAAGATTATACATATTTGATTTAAATATATTTTTGATAAAATCTCTATTATGTTTATTTTATATAAAATTTAATAGATATTATGTTATATAAGATATAATATATATGTATTTATTCATAATATGATATTATAATTATTTATTTGAATAATTTTTTTTATGTTTTTAGATTTTCAGTAGTATAATATTAATTGCATATTATAAATAATTATATAATATATGTAATTTAAACCTTGCATCAATAAATAATAGATCTTACTATATTGCTAATGAGATTTAAACTCGTTAGGGATTGTGATGTAATCAACTAGTGTACTTAGTTTAAGTTGAATAAGCTAAGTTAAACATACTGTCATGTAATCATTGACAGTATAGTCAGTAGTCACTTGTAGACAGTACATTTGAAAGTTATTGTCTTGTATAAACAAATAAAAATGAGTCATGTAGCAGAAGTTAACTAAGTGTTCATGCACAACATGATTCAAAACTCAGACAGCAACATTTCAAGTACTCGAGCCTATGAAAGTACATTGCAAGTGACAGCACATTTGGAACAACTGACAGCAACTATTCCATTGAGTGTAAACTTAGCGGAGAAAGAAGAATTGAAGGCATCAAGTTTCACTGACAACAACTATTCCATTGACAGCAAAGTTGGCGGAGTAGTTAACAACAGTTTTGGAAAACAGTATGTTTGATGGACTATCAAGCATGACAACAAAGTATGCGGAGCCAAAGATACTGTCACCAAAGGGAAACTAAAAATTGACAGTAAACTTTTAGTGAAGCGGACAGTCTATTTCAAATAGCAGACTGGATAGTGAAATTATAAGGAATGATTCTGACATTACAATCTAGTATGTTAAGTCTACTACTGTAACTTGGGAGAATTCAAGCAAAAGGTAAGGCGTGCTTTAAGAATCAAAGATTTCTGCACATCTCAGAGCTTCTTTATCTGCAAATGAAATGAAGACAAATTTAAATGAAAGAAGTAAAATTTCTATTTCAAGTTTTGTTCTAGGAACAAGGAAAAATACACTTATAAGTGTGATATGTGTCTCAGTATAAATACACATATCTCACAAGTACTTTCAAATATGCAACTGAGCTAGAATTTTCTCAAGTATAGAAACATTAGCAAACTCATTGTTATTGTATCTATCGAAGCTGGAATTAATTTCCAGACAATTGTAGCGAAACGAAAATTAATAAAATTAATTTTTGAAATTTAAACACTTTGTCATTTTATCTGCTTAGTTTATTTGCATCCCTGACCAATTAATTATTATTCTTGTTATTGTTAGCAAGAATCTTTAATAATTAATAGAGTTGCATTCAACCCCCTTTTCTGCAACACTCATCTTGATTAACAAAACTTTAAGTTAATATTAAACAATAAAATGATACATAATAATTACTGTCATAATAATTTTTATATACCATTTTTTCATACTAATATATGACATATTTTTTATTGAACCAAACATGTTACTTCATATTAATACTTAATATTTGTTATGATAATTCAACCTCTGTAATAACATTTTTTTTAGAAATATAAATGACTTTTAATTATAAAAATAGTTAATAGTAGTACTCAGTTATTAAAAATTAATTCAATATAAATCTCTCATATATAAATTGATTAAATTTAAAAAATGTATTAATATTTATTAATTTATATCATTTTAATTTTAATTTGATTTATTTGATTTATCAAATAACATGATTCAAAATATGTGATAACCTGTTTTTAATTTAATATTATATATAATATAATAACAAAATAGAATATGTATTTAATATTTTAAGCTAAGGTTGAACTCTTAGTTAGAGAACTCAAATACTTATTTTATTTAAAAACAACCTAATGTCTTCGATTCGATCCAAACCAATGAATTAATAAGGTTTCTAAGTTCTCAGTATAATAATTTCTCATGTAAGTGTAACTGGTTCTCCGTATAAAGTTACCCTAATATTTTATATAATATATTAAATATTTTTATAGAAAAAATTTGGATAAGAAAAACTTTAATCCCCCCTTTCACAGAAAAAATCACGGTCTCCCTACATCTCTATGTAAAATCATAATAATATCTATACTCTAATCTAATAATAATAATAATAATAATAATGTTTAATATATGATATGTCTTTATATAAATCTAATATAAAAAATATTTTAATGTTTTAAATCAATTATAAAAAGGTTTCCTAAATGGAATAGAATTCTCCGATAAAAAATCGTAACTGTCTTTTCTATATAGATTACGGGCTGCTCAAGTTGAATTTTGGATGTTGAACCACTTTAGAAATAAAGATAATTTTGTAAGTTTCGTGTGGGCTATAAAATCGTCTAATTCTGATTTTTAAAACTCAAAATATGGTCCAAATAATGTATGATGTGTAAGTAGCACATTAATTACAAATTTTCTTTTTAATTTTACTCTAAAATAGCTTTTTAAGTTCAAATTTATATATTCCTAAAATATTTAATAGAGTTTGAGTTATAATCTAAAGTGAGGTAAGAAAAATTATAGTTATTAGAAATCTTAATAATAATTATAACTTATAAATAATTAGTATATAATATCATATAATTATTAAGAATCGATTCTTTGACCTTTGGTAGTATTTGGATAAAATTCATCTCAACTCTTATTATATATAGGATATAATAAAAGGGGTTAAAATTAGAATTTTAATATAAATGAGTTACCATTCTATTCATATTTTTGAGGAGCATCTTAATTCCCCCCCCCCCCCCCCCCCTATTTCCTATTCGTGGTTTTAAGAATTTAATCAGATTTTTATATTAATTGAATTTAATATGATTTAAAAAAAATTATTTATTATCGAGCGGGAATTATCCAAAAATATAAGAACTGTTGGAATTGGAAGTTCGGACCGAACTTTTTCTAAATCAAAATGTTTTGGGATTTATCCAAATTCAATCAGATGAGTCTCTAAATGCCACACGTACTTTTCTTAATAAGCATTAGCACAACATTTGACATGGACGTTGTACAGGGAGCTTATCTGTGTACGTATACGTGGCAAGTAGTAGCACAACACTAGTACGGATAAATATTAACTACCAAAACTATAAATCCCGCAATTTCTGCACAACTGTAACTACTTCCTCTTCTAAAGGTGGATACATTCTAGATTAATCTCCTAATAATGCACTAAGTTGTAGTAATTAATAACCTCATTCCAGTTATGGAAATTTTATCCATTCTCTACAAATTATTAACATGTAGTATTTAACACACACAAACACAACACATCTTCAAAAACCCATGTGTCATCTTCTTCCCTTCCCATCTCTAAACTTAACTCCATTGCCCTAGATTTTGTTTTTTCAGCCTGGTAAGTCATAATGGGAAGAGAAATACTGTCTGAAATGGGAACAGAGATCATAATTCCAGTGTGTGCCATCATTGGCATTGGATTCTCTCTACTCCAGTGGATTCTCGTCTCCATGGTCAAGCTTTCGCCCGATAAATCTTCTCGTGGAAAGAAAGAGCCCTTGATTGAGGAGGAGGAAGGTGGCAACGATCATAGCGTCATCATCAAATGCGCAGAAATTCAGAATGCTATTTCTCAAGGTGCATTGTTATTCTTCCATCTTGCCATTTGCTTTTTATAATGTGTTTGTGTGAGTGTGCTTTTATAGATATTTTACTAGCGGTAAATCCATGCATGTTAATTTGTGTATTTTAAAATCTAACCTCCTGCTTTGAAAAGTACCTATTTCTTCGATACATAGTGAAGCTGTGTATATATTTACTAAATCACAGATGTTATTAGAATTTGTAGGATAAGATAGTTTCTAGTTGAACGTAATCACTATAAATAATCAACTTAATTCTGGTTTTATGTGGATGATCTATAGGAGCAACTTCCTTCCTTTTCACGGAGTATCAGTATGTTGGTGTTTTCATGGTTGCTTTTGCGATTTTGATATTTCTTTTCCTTGGATCTGTTGAGGGATTCAGCACAAAGAGTCGGCCTTGTACATATGACACCAGCAGGATGTGCAAGCCAGCTCTGGCAACTGCTGTATTCAGCACCATAGCCTTCTTGCTTGGTGCAGTCACATCTGTTGTTTCTGGCTTTCTTGGAATGAAAATCGCTACTTATGCAAATGCTAGAACCACCTTAGAGGCAAGAAAGGGTGTTGGGAAGGCCTTTATTGTTGCATTTAGATCTGGGGCAGTCATGGGTTTTCTCCTTGCTGCAAATGGTCTTCTGGTTTTGTACATTGCCATCAATCTGTTTAAGCTATACTATGATGATGACTGGGAAGGCCTCTTCGAGTCAATAACTGGTTACGGCTTGGGTGGATCCTCCATGGCTCTCTTTGGAAGAGTTGGTGGAGGCATTTATACAAAAGCTGCTGATGTTGGTGCTGATCTTGTGGGCAAGGTGGAGAGGAATATTCCCGAGGACGATCCTAGAAATCCTGCGGTAGGATATTATATTAGGATATCCCTAATTTTTATCTATACAGTAACTTATAATTGGGTTTCATATTAATGGTATATTTGATCAGGTGATTGCTGATAATGTTGGGGACAATGTTGGAGATATAGCTGGTATGGGATCTGATCTTTTTGGCTCTTATGCAGAGTCATCGTGTGCAGCTCTTGTTGTTGCCTCAATCTCCTCTTTCGGGATCTCTCATGACTTCACTGCCATGTGTTATCCTCTCCTCATCAGTTCCATGGGCATTCTTGTCTGTTTGATCACCACATCATATGCAACTGATTTTTTTGAAGTTAAAAATGTCAAAGAAATTGAGCCAGCACTAAAGAATCAACTAATTATCTCCACCGTGATGATGACTTTTGGTATAGCAATTATTAGTTGGATTGCGCTTCCTACTACATTCACCATCTTCAATTTTGGACAACAGAAAGAAGTTCAGAACTGGCAAGTGATTACTACCTAAATCAATAAAATAGCAGATGGTTCCAATTATTGAAGTTTATATTATTTTTCTCTGAGATATATTTCTGCCAAATACTATAATTTTGCATTTTTTAATTTACTACAAAAAATCACTTATATTGTTTGTCATAGGGATGTAGATAAATTTTTGATCTATATACTGTCTTTCCAGGCAACTATTCCTTTGTGTCTGTGTTGGTTTGTTAGCTGGGCTTCTTATTGGATTTGTGACCGAGTACTATACCAGCAATGCTTACAGGTACCTTGTTTTCCTGCCGCCGCCTTTCTACTGGGATATTCTTGAGCTTTACTGGTTTTAATCTCTTCAATAAATTTTTAGTCCTGTACAAGACGTAGCTGATGCCTGCCGCACTGGAGCAGCAACCAATGTTATATTTGGCCTTGCGCTGGGATATAAATCCACCATCGTTCCTATTTTTGCCATTGCATTTAGCATTTTTATCAGTTTTAGCTTTGCTGCTATGTATGGTATTGCAATCGCTGCCCTCGGGATGTTGAGTACTATTGCTACTGGGTTGGCCATCGATGCATATGGTCCCATTAGTGATAATGCTGGAGGCATAGCTGAAATGGCCGGAATGAGTCAGAGAATAAGAGAGAGAACTGATGCCCTTGATGCTGCAGGAAACACTACTGCAGCTATCGGAAAGGTATATACAATATTTTTTTTCTTTCTGGTTGAGCTGCACAACTTTCTGTAGCAGTTGATGGTTTTGCACTCCTTTAGACAATTGTATTCCTAGATGAGCATGATTGAGTAATTCCATTACCTACCAAGAATATGGAACCTAGACAAGCTATAATATATGTCATCTATAAATTCTGTCACTGGGTGCAGGTAAGAACTTGAAGTCTCTTTGGTTGGCACCATTGAATCCTTCACTGTTTATGAAAAGGCTCTGGGACACGTAATCATTCGCTAGTAAATTACAACTCCACTCATAAGTGTCTTTGCTGAAACTAAAAATGAAGTTGTTTGTCCAATACTTGACTGCTTGAGGAAGATAAATCCATGCAACATATATATATTTTTTGAATCAATCATGCAACATACATCTAAACTCCTGAGTTCAGTTTTAGAGAGAATGGAAAATACATGTGTTTATTTACCTTCTCCGTTATGTTTCCGATATTTTTTAATGGGAAAAAGAAAAAGAAAGGTTGATAAAATATGAGTCAAAGGTTCTCTCCAAAATTTTCTTCCCGAAAGTGGGAAGATTGGGAGAGAATGACAATTTACAATAATAAACATACCGATCGTTTACATACCTTTATTTTGTTTTCTTCTCTTATAAAACTAGGGAACATAAGAAAAATAATCATACAAAAAAAATTGTCCTTGCTTTTCTCCCAACTTTAATTCTTTTTTTTTTCAACTAATAAACTCAGAAACACAATGTAAAGTCTCATGCAAGTTTAAATGTTATTCAAATTTTTTCCTGATCAATTAAAGAAATTGAGTTATTCTCACTTGTTCAGGGTTTTGCTATTGGGTCAGCAGCCCTTGTGTCCCTGGCTCTATTCGGTGCATTTGTAAGCAGAGCAGAGATCGAGGTTGTCGACGTATTGACACCCAAAGTTTTCATTGGTCTGCTGGTTGGTGCAATGCTTCCTTACTGGTTCTCGGCCATGACAATGAAGAGTGTAGGTAGTGCAGCTCTTAAGATGGTTGAAGAAGTGCGCAGGCAATTCAACACGATACCTGATCTAATGGAAGGCACTACGAAGCCTGATTATGCTACCTGTGTCAAGATCTCCACTGATGCTTCCATCAAAGAGATGATCCCTCCTGGAGCTCTTGTCATGCTTACCCCCCTCATTGTTGGAATTTTCTTTGGCGTGGAAACTCTTTCTGGTGTTCTTGCTGGAGCACTTATTTCTGGGGTACAGGTAAATCCCTATAATGGATGAATGAACTTTCACTCAAAATGATATCTAGCTGTGGAAAAAGAAATGATCTGACTTTGATATTTTTCAGATTGATTAAAGCACTAATAGAACTAAGCGTTCCAGATTTTATTTTATTCAATGCTTTAAAATTGCAAATATCCGATCTCAACAAGTACTGTATAGTATTCACTAATCACTTGCCAATACAAAATAGTGAAGCAAATGTTGGGATCATCCTTGAGTCTCTCTATAAAATTAAGAGACCCGTAACAGCAATAACAAGTTTTCCTTTTGCATGTAAGCTGTAAATCCATTGCTCTATGTTGTTTTCTGCAGATTGCCATTTCAGCCTCTAACACTGGTGGCGCATGGGATAATGCTAAAAAGTACATCGAGGTAAGAAAAATATTTGGAAACAGCGAGCTTTGCTTCTAAAGCTCTTTCATGTCTGATTACAACAGGAATAACACTCTATATTTGAAATGTAGGCTGGTGTTTCAGAGCATGCCAGGACCCTTGGTCCTAAAGGTTCCGATGCCCACAAGGCAGCTGTGATTGGCGACACTGTTGGGGATCCTCTCAAGGACACATCTGGACCATCACTTAACATCCTCATTAAGCTAATGGCAGTTGAATCACTGGTGTTTGCTCCATTTTTCGCCACACATGGTGGCTTGTTATTCAAGATCTTCTAAAATAAGAGTAAGTGCAGACTATGGTGCAGGGGACTTGCGCACTTTTTATTGCAGTTTTGGTTCTCCTACCTGTAACTAAATTGTTTTCTTCCCCCCCCCCCCCCCCCGCACCCCTTTCTCATGGCTAACAGTGTTGCCGTTATATGTAACTTCTAGCGGTTAAATTTTCACGGTTTGTACATTTCAATTATGCATGTCGTGCGGGATCTCTCCCACAGACTTGGCAAAGATAATTACAACAGTCAATCTTATGACAACTTGCTGCACAGATCTCCTCTCTTCTACCAAGTAAACGAGGGTTCCTATGTATCTATCTATATTCTTTTTAGACATGCAAATTAAAGCTGATAAATTTGAGTCTTCCTTGTTCTGTTGTGGTTGGTACCAGCTTGCTTTGAAAGTGCAAGTGATAGCCAGATAATTCTCTCTGTCAAGTCGAACATGATGATCAGCTAAACCAGTGAATTGGATGGTAAGTGGTCAAAGAAACCTAACCAGCAAGTTGAATTATTAGACTCAAGTCAAATAAAACATCTCATCTACCATTTTATAATGATCAATGTGATTGCAGAAAGAGGTTTACATCCATTTTATAATGATCAGTGTGGTTGTTGAGAGGGCTAACAACTTGCAATAATAAAAACAACTTGTTGTAGATTCCAACAATAGACTTTTCTATGTACATGCTTTCGCCTGCTTCACAGGATGCAAGATCTGTTGGACATGTCGTAAGATAATAAAAACACTTGAAAATAACAGTAGAGTGATATTATTAAAGACTTTATTCATTTCACTCGAGGAATCCAGTAGGGTAGCCAAAACTTCCCTGAAGAACAAACACTACACCACAAGATTACTGTAGAGCAATGTATTTTAGCTTCTTATGAGAACTTTTAGAACCCTGGGCTATGGGAAAGTACAACAAATGTGCTAACAAGATATAATTGAATACCTACTCTAGTTCCTGACCACGGATGTGTACAACAGAAGAGGTAACAAGAAATAAAATATAGCTAGTGCACGTTGATGGGCTCTCATTTGAAGTAGTAGAATCTCTTTGCCCCAATTTGATGCATCACAAACCAAGTAACAGGTGAAGAACTGCAAGATACCTTCAAAGAGTTATCAAAAAATTAGTCGATGCATTGCCCATAATACAATACAAATGATTCAAATGGTAATTTTTACAGTTATTTTTATTATTGCAAAGAAAGATGCAATTAGGTAGAAAATATATAGTTGTCAGTGCATTTTATGATCTAGCAGCAAGGCTCCACGGAAATGCATATGAATGTAACGTGACAGGAGGCAAATCCTTTTTTTTAAGCTAAATAATAAATTTATTAAGAAGATAGAAAAGATTCAACAGCTACACCGGGCAGTTTCAATCAGCACACAACAATTAGCTAAAGCTACTAGTTTGACCAAACTAAAAACACAATTAGCTAAAGCTACTAGTTTGACCAAATTAAAAACAGAGAACATACATAAACCATTCAGAATTAATAGAATAGTGGCACTAAATTTCTGTCCTTGATATTTCATAAGAACTGGAAAGTAACAAATCCCAGAATTGTATGTGTGAGAATTGTTAAGTCTTGTGAAGTCCCATTTCACTCGATGCATATTATGTTAAATATGTTTATGTAGTAATACCAACTTTGCCTCATCTTATAAGTTATGACAGTGGCAGAGAGCATGCATATAGGGTTATACGAACAGTAAAAGAAGCATTTCAACATATGATCATATTCTCATATGGTAAAAAGTGAAAACCATACAACCTACCAGGAATCAAATTTTAGCTGTTTTCTTTATTTGCTTTTTCTGAACGAGAAGACAATGCCCTCCCGTTTTGAGGCAACTCCGGCAGCAGTGGTAGCAGCAGTGGTCTCTCTACGGGTCTCTCCACTCCCTCCTCCGCCTTCCCAAACAACTGTTTCCTCAACACATCATGTAAATGCCCAAACAACTCCGTCTTCAACGACTCAAACGCCAAATCCAACCTCTCCAACTGCTCCATGGCATTCTTATTATACATAAACAACCCGTAATACAAATCAAAACTATCACTGGCAGTATTCTCCACCAAATTCAACAAAGTCTCGTACCCTTTAGTATTAATAGGTGTACTATCCAAACTCAACTTCTCCAAAACCCTCCCCATAGTATGCGTTATAAACTGTGATTCCGCAGCATGTCTATCATGCTCAGCACAACTCATTCCCACCATCCTGCACCCCTCATTCTTAAAAATATCAAGAAACCTCTCACACCTCAAAGCCCTAGACTCCTCATTCCCAATCCTAACCTTATCATACACAAAGGCCAAACCTTTCCAACTTTCCTTGCCACTCTCGGGACCGAACATCGGGTGAGTACACAAAATATCAAAATCTTGAGGCAAAATTTGCAAAAACAAACTTTTAGGAAACTCCTTGACAGAAAGCACATCAACAAACAGAGTATTTCTTCTCAATCTCTGTAAAGGCAATGATCTCAACACAAATTCAGTAGAAATAATTGAAGTACACAACAATATTACATCAGGATGTTCTTCACAAAGATCATCAGCATCACGAAAGAAAGAGACCTTAAGTTGAGCTGCTTTTTCAGAGTAATCAGAGCGAGAGTGAGCAAGAACAGCATGACCCTGATTGACTAGCGTCTTGGCCAAGAATTGACCGAAATTACCGAACCCCACAATGGCGATTTTGAGTTTAGTTGACTTGGCGAAGCGTTGGGAGAGATGGGACTCGTAGTCGAAGGGCTGGGCGGCGTCGATGGCACGGATGACGAGGCGAGGATGGGGATGGGTGTCACGGCGGTGGGAGAGATGGGGTGGGGAGAAATGAGATAGACGAGACGGCGGAGGGAGAGAGTGGCATTGGTTGTATTTGACGGCGGTGTAAGGCTGTGGCCGGAAAGATATCATCACTGCTATGATCTTTTTATTTGTCAGGGGGCTCTCTGTGTTTTCTTTATATATTCTCTAAAATCGAATCGTTATACATTTTTTTTTGACAAATCGTTTACATTGTTGATTGGCATAAAAGGGGTGTTTGGGGAACTTTTTTCCAGATAAGTCAATTTATTTTAAGACAAGACAAAGTTAGAGATTCCTAACTTTTTTCTGAAAAAAGTTAACTTTTTTTTGTAACTTATAAAATATCAAATATACATTAAATATTTGTATAAAAAACATTTATTAAAATATGAAATTTTTACCCGAAAATAAGTCCAAAATGACTTATTTTAAGGCAGGTCAAACAGGCCAAAAATAAAATGTCTTGCGACTTTTTTTGGTTCGTTTTCCTCGTTGCTTCCGTACCTATTTTTTTTGTTTTGTTTACTTTTTTCATTAAATTAATCAAATTTTGATTATAATTTATATATTATTTTTTATAATTTAAAATTTTGAAAAAATATTTTTTTTAAATACATTAGATAATAGCTTTTTTTACTATATATATATATATGATTTTTAGTTAAAATTTAATTAATTTACCACAAAAGATTAAATAAAGCAGAGTGAAAAAGTCTAATGTTTTTCCTATTGTTTAATAAACAACCACACTTAACCCGCCCATCGTATTTGACAATGTCCTGCAACTCTGTAAGAAATATTTGACAAAATATATTTGATTATCTAACTAAAGAGTAAAAAAATATTTAAAAAAACAATACTAAGAGCTCATTAGACCAGAAAAGCTGGACAAAATGGATTATTGATTTCACATTCTCACTTGTGCGGATTGTTTGGTCAACTTAAAATTAAGCTGGACGACACTAAATTATAGCTGGGTGTTCCATACAGATACAACAAACTTGGATACCAATACATAATTATAATTATTATTTTAAACACTTGCTAATTACTAAATATAATATAGTTATAATCATTCAATCCGGCAAATTTGAACGAAAAATGATTGAGATCGTGTTTGGTACACACCAACCACTAGTCATAATCCATCAAGTATTGCTGGCTCTGCTGTCGGCAACTCCGGCAATTTGCTAAAACCTCAAAAAATATAACACCCTTGTTGATTTATATTTTATTATTTTTTTCTAAATATAAAAAATAAACAAATAAGATATTTATATTCTAAAAATAAGTAAATTAGTGTTTACATTACTTTTAAATAAAATAATATTTTTATATATTATAAAAATATAAATAATATATCTATGACAAATTTATATTTGTATAAAAAATTATACTATTAATAAGAAGTCTTTTATTAGTATTCTTTGTAAATTATATTTATAGAGTGAAGGCCTTAAATACTCATTTTTCGGAAAGTAAGAACCAAAATACCCACGGCGAGAACAGCGGTCCTATATGCCCACAGGACACACATCTCTACTATGCGTATTCAACTATACGCATATACCATCTGCTCGCACACAGAACTGATAACATATATAAAACAACCCGCATCTTTAGTTTGCGTATGCCTACCCTACACGCAAATCGAGAATACGTTTAGGTACCCAACACGTAAATCGGGAATGCGTGTATACGATCTATACACAACAAACTAATAACCTCCACAGCTTGATTAACGCTTTTCCCTTGCAAAAGCGACATTACAAGCAAATCAAAAATGGAGCAGAATCACAAATCCTATAAGTAAACACTCAAAAATCTTAGGATATTTTGGGTCACTATTCAAATGAGTATATTGAAATTTATGCAATACAGACTGAATCAAGCTCCGAGCTTTATATTTTTGCCTGACACGTGCAAGAATGTAGGCAAGAATGTGTATAATTATACGGTAAAAGCTTAAAAAATGACAACGAAATGAGTGTTGTAAAGTGAAGTTAAAGTAGTTAAGAGCAAGATGAAGATTGTTTCTAAATTGGAGGGTTGTTAGTGTGGATAACAATGGTGAGATGAGATTTTTTGTGGTAGTTAGAATTCGTCGTCGTTGGACGGAATGGAATGTGTTTGTCTTTATGCCTTTATATCAATGGCCAGTATTTTGATAGTAGGTGCCAAAAAAAAGTATACGCATTATTCGAAAGCGTACACGGTGGGTAAAAAGGGCCATGATTCCGCCTTTAGGCATATTGGGCAGTGTATATTAAAAAAGAGGGTATTTTGATTATTTTCTCTATTTATTATATCTAGTTTTCGTAACACAATTAATGTCATTTACTTGAATCTATAATGGAGTAAATATTACTCTTTCCGTCCAAATTAGTAGTCACTTTTGATTAAAAAAAAATGTCTCATAATACATGTTTATTACTTCTAATTTAATTTTATTAGTACTTGTATTAATAATTAATGAAATGAAATTATCATTCAAATTATTCATTGAAACTATTTCAACTAATTTAATTAATATGAATATAAATGAAAATTAATTTTTATGTTAAAAGTTTTTAATATGACTAATTTTTTTTAAAATGACATGTAAAATGGGACGGAGGGAATAATATTTTAATCTCCTGTTCATATATATTTGGAGTATTTTTGTTTTACTGATTTTAGCACTACATTAATTTATAACTGTTTTTTGCCTCGTTCCAATACTTATTACACCTTCGAAAATAAATTTTAGTATCTGACATAACTAAACTCAAAAATAAATTTAAAATTTGTCAAGAGTAGCTAAAATCCACATAAAACATAAAATAACTGCTTATAAGTTTTAATTTTAAATCTCAAGTTTGTGTTTCTGGTAGAAATATACTATAACAAAATCATTTTCCAGGCATCAATTTTTTTTATAACACAATAATATATGTTAATATAAATTTAAGGCTATAAATACAACGAAAAGCTTACCAGATTCTCATGAAAAATAGATTAGGAAGATTTTAGCACAACAAAAATAATGAGAAATTTAACTCATTAAATTTTTTTATAGGTCTCAAATTATTTCTGGGCCTTAACAATCTCGGGAGCCGAGTACTATCCGATACTTGTTATTCTTGCAGGCAGCCTGCAAGACATCAAAAATCTGCAGCCAGATATGGGCTTAAGAATAAAGATAGTCTATTACATATTCATCATATTCCCCTGAAAGCAAAATCTTTTGTCCATAAGCATATTGTTAGTTATATTTTGACTGCTTCAATAGCTCTCTTTCCCTGTTGATAGTTCTCAAAAAAAATACCAACATAATTGGTGATCTTCTTGTATAGTTTTGGGCTTGTATCTGAAATCAGGTCTTCTGCTGGTTCAATATACCTACTAGAATCCGGCATACAGAACACGGCCACAGTTATCCTCTCTCTTTCTGAATTTGTCACCACTCTGTGCAATGGACTCTTGTATATCCCATTACTCATTATCTGCACCTCCACCACACACATATGTAAATTTGTTGCCCAAATATAATATTTCAGATATGTAAATGTGCGGTAATTTGTTAAGCAAAGCCTACTGGAGATTACCTCTAGTTGATCACCAACATTTACGAGAAGAGCATTGGGAACACTAGGTACACTAAACCACTGATCATCTTTCAAGACTTGTAGGCCTTCCACTTCTTTGTCTTGCAAAAGAAATGTAATAGCTGATCCGTCTGCATGTGGTTTTACTCCAAGTGTAAGATCAGGCCTTGGGCAGGGAGGGTAGTAGTTAAATCTTGTAACCATGTTTGAATTTTCACCATATTGATCCAAAAAGCAATTTTCTTTCAAGTTCAGTGACCTTGACAAGGCCTTCAAGACAACTTCATTCAACAATGTTATTTTCTTGGTGTATTCCTGCAATATCTCCCTGTAGTAGAAACCATTGGTGGTACTTAATTTACTTTTAATAATTATCACAAACTTGATTCAACAAAGTTTAAACTATCAGTGTGCCAAGTGAATAGTGTTAGGTGAACTCTACCAAAGCCCCAAGTTGTTAGTGGAAATCATTAGATAGATCTTATACTTTTAACTCTGCACAATTGAACCACTATAACAATCCCACTGTTGATGGAGAAATCTGGTAATCAACAAAGATTGAGATTCTTTGCCGGAAAAAGATCAAACAAGGCTGAATATCAACGGAGTGGGGGAGGTTTGTGAGTGATTGGGGGCTGAGATCGTAAAGTTTTGGAATCGCTATTGCCTTGTTCGTCAGAGAAAATAGGTTTTCTCTCCAACGGTTGCTAGCTCTAGAAAATAGCTCTAGGGCAAAGAATCTCAATCTTTGTTGATTACCAGATTTCTCCATCAACACCCACCAAGTGACCAATCTCGACAGAGTAACACATAAACAGAGGGGTCCATGACCCGAGAATATTGGGGTAGGAGTGTTCGAACTCAAGACGTCTCCTCAACTGAACTGTGATATGATGTTAATCAAAGTCACTATATGGATCTTAGTACTTTTTGCAAATAGTTTTTGTTACAAGAAAAATGTGTTACCTAAAATTTTCAGGATTTTGAGGCCAAAACTGCAACTTCCTCTGATCTGGAGGGATTGTGGTAAGATACAGACGGTCATTCCAATCAAGAATTTGATGCCCTGAAAGCTCTGTATCATTCCCATATCCTTCAGTTTCCTCAGCAGTTCTAGACCACTTAAGCTTTTCCACCAATGGAAGTGCAAAGAAGTCTCTACCAATACTGTGCACTTGGTCAAGAAATGAACCTGTCATTCCATGACCAACTGCCTGAAAGAACAAAAAAGATTAACGAAAGCATCAGGCTTATCAGAGAAGATATAAAGAAAATATGTGCTTTTTGTTGATTAACGAAACGTCGAAACGTGACAAACCTGAAAGCAGCCAAATGAAGCTAGAGAAGTTCTTAGTTTTTCAAGTTCTTTTTCTGCAGATGGTGATGAAGTTTGTATGGAATTGAGATCAATAACCGAAAGATCTATCACCGGAGAATCAACGTCGATGTCCTCATCACCGTGTTTATAAATATATCTTGGCGGCGGTGTGTTACAATTCACTGCCAGTTCTTGAACTGGCTTCAACAACACTACTGATTCATGAGTTTTGGCCGTGTACATGTGAGCAACTCTTGTAGACTTGAAGGGATTGCTGTAACTTGTATGGTTGTGCAAGCTTAGTTGATATAACCTATTTTTGTCAATGGAGAGAATTTCAGTAACATAAACTTAGTTTATAATATCTTTGTTACATTATTCAGACTTAAAAGCCCACATGGGGACCTGTTAATTTAGTGTTCATTTTTCGAGTACAGAGCCATTTAGTTGAGCTTGTGAATAGTGATAACCAATGCATCATCTATTCTGGAATTTGATCAATAAATTACCAAACCTTACCACTGCCAGCTAACAGTTTATATAGGTGAAATCATACTATTGCATTCACACTTTACTTGTAAAAAAAGAAAACGAAGAAAACACTGGTCATGTTTCGTGATTGATATGAGTCAATATGTTGAATGTTCAATAGTTCAATTGCCGGGACTTGAACCCGGGACTCTCGGGTGAGAGCCGAGTATCCTAATCAACTAGACTACAACAGATTTGTTAAAGGTGTAATAAATAATATATATAACTTACATTTAAAATCTTCTAGACCCTAGATTTCTTGCACTATGGCGGAGCTAGAGTATGTCTATTTTTTAATTAGACGTTAGTTTGAGCTAGATATGTCTGTGATTTATAAGATTAATTAAAGGGTGAAATAAGTGATTTTTAACCTAAATTTAAGGGGTGTTTAGGAGATTTTATAAATTAATAATAAATAAAAACGGGCCTAGCTAAAAAATTTACTATTACTTTGCCTGAAATCATTAACTCCTTATTTTTGTCCAAAAAAAAAACTGAACTCCTAGTATATTGTTTTTTACCTTATACATTTTCCTTTCCTATTTTTCTGTATTTTTTGTTTTTGAAATTTGACCTGTTAATACAAAACCATTCGTTTTAATAGAGCACATGATATTACATTTTATTTTTTGCCTTGTTCAAATTTAATGTTAATTTTATGATTATTTCTTCTTCACTTCATTTTAAATTTTATTGCACTTGTTATTTCTACATGTATTTTTACTCACCCTCAACTTCGATCCTGCCTCCGATTATCTTCAATGTATTTTTCTTCTTACGGTAATTTGCAGTATACAGAAAGTATTTAGCAAAAAAAAAAAGTAGACACAAAGTCACAAACTAACAACTCACTCTGACATGAATAGAAAAAATAAATTTATTAGTGTAAATTGCACTTTAATATATTGCATGCCTTTACTTTTCGGCATGCAAATCCTTCATTTCTAGTATATATAGGTTAAGCACCATTTAGCTGTATATTTTGAAAACAATTTGATCCCGTCTGTTCTTCCACTTACTTGCAAGCAGGGAGAACAACATCCGGTAAATGAACAAATACAATTGAATAAGGAGCAACATTAATAGGCTCCGATGAATTTACGTTTACAGGAATAAACATTGGTATATCCCCGGATGAAGTTAAAGTCAATGCATTCCCATTAAGGAGCATTGTTTGACTGTGTAAATTCCCATCCTTTGCTGTCAGATGGTATTCCTCTCTGGTTTGTATGTTGTACATTTGATCTCCAGGTGACACTTGCATAAGCTTTGATCTCTTATACTGAAAACCGCGTTTGCCTTGATCCAATGAAGGGTTATTGAAGGCTGGTGTTATTTGAACTGTTGTGCTGTTGTCAAGATTGATTAAGAGCATTGTGACACCATTCTGCAATGTAACATGGGTCATCAGAGCTGTGATAATATTTGAGTTGCTTGTACGTGTATAACAAAATATGGCAACTTACAGATTGTTTTGCACAATGAGCGTAAGCACGGAGTTTTTTTGTACCATTGAAGCTTGTGGATAGAACTTTTCTTCCCATCAACCGGTGCCAAAGAAGAGCACTGAAGAAATGAAGAAAGCATATCAAACACAGTCTTGAAGATACTTTTAAATTCTTCACGAACAAATGTACTTTAATCCTACTCACCTATAGTAATCAGGATTTGGAACAAAGGTTTTCGTGTTGAGTAAACCATAGTTTCCGCCTACTAGTGTTTGTCTGCAGTATGTCTTTGTATCATAAGTTGCAGCCATACCAAGCTGATCCAAGTACCTAAAAAAGTATTGTATGAGTAAGAAAAAACATAAAATAAAATTATGAAGACCATTTTAAAGTTCATAAAAGTAGAATATTTTTGCCTTTTATATAGAGAAATAAGATTACCAAAAACTATACACAAATGCGTTGGACACGAGATCGTGACCACTATTGTATGCCCCTCCTGCCTCTCCAACCCATGCGGATGCCCCAGAATTCTTAACAATGCTCTGTAGTTGTTTAAAGGTGTCAGCTATGCCATTAAGAAACACCGGATCAAGAATCCTTTCAACGAGGTGTTGATCAACTCCTGTACATTAGAAAGTATAAGGATTTCCACATAAATTTATGCCTATACAGTAAGGAAAACATCTAAAACTTATGCCTACTACATGTTACCTGCACCAAGATTATAAATATGGTGAGTAACAGCATTTAGCTTGGGTGTCTTGCTAATGTATTCTTTGAACCAATTTGCTTCGAAGAATCCTCCAGGTGCTATAATTTGTGGATGAGACTCTACACCCTTGTATATATCTTGAACTAAATTCACAAGAGTGATTGTGTCCGAAGAGTATTGAGCTGCTGCAACTCTTACTCCTACTCCTGTTCCACACAATTCATTTCCTGAAAAGATTTAAGATACTCATGTATTAGTAGTGTGGGTGCTTTTAGCATCTCTTCTGAGAAGGATAAAGCATGCAACAGCAGCAAAAAGGGAGTGCACTTACCTAGCTCCCAACCGTGGATCATGTAATTTTTGTTGACAGTATACCGCATGAAAGATTCTGCATTTGTGGAATCCCATTTTCCAACAGCAGAACCAGTACTTACATTTATGGATCTTCCGTTGAGAGCGTTCAGTCCAAAAATAAGATTTGCCCTGAATTTGAAATGTAATCAAATATCAACGTGTTGTGGCCAGTGGATTATAAAGTACGAGGTAAATAAATTCTAGGGAGCAGTTGAAGTGCATTTTTACCCTGATTTTTCGAAGAATAGATTAAGTTCATCCCATCTGTGCATGGTCAAGCACCCGTCAGTAAAACCAAACATCTCTGAGGCTTTATAAGCAAATGGTGTGCAAGGTTGTCTCTGATCTTCAGTTTCATATACGAGTTTATCTTGCAAGCTGCCACCTAATCTAATCTTTAGCGGGCTAAAAGCTGCAAGATAAATTATAGTAACTATAATTAGATTCTATTTATTCCTTGTAAATTTGGTAATCATGGCAAGTTTAAGCTATACCTTGTATGGCTTTCAAGAAAATATCATTGGTAAGATCCTGCGAGAAAGGAAGAATCATGGCCGCCATAAATGAATTAGTACAAATTTCACAATATGCAACATACATAATTATCTGTTTTATCTGTTTAACAGTGATAGTAATTGAGTTGGCCATATGCAACATACATAAAAATTATCATAAGAAACTCCTGAGTTCAATGTTACTCCATTCAAACACACATTCTTAATGTGTTCAGAATTTAAAGACCAGCATAACAATTGTGAGTGAATAGTTATGACCATAATTTTGTAGTCTAAGACAAACCTGTCAAGTTAAAAATATGAACTTATAATAGATACCTAGTAAACATACTTTTTTAATCTCCCTGAACAAAATGCCCCAAGTAAAAACTAATAACTTTGCACAAAGGCAGAAACATGTATAACTACCAAACACTAGCTTGAAAAAGATGTTACATATTGTAGAATTTGACAAGAAAAAGGAAAAAAAGGTAAATTACCAAGTTAAGTAAAGAAGCCTTGCCCCAACTACAAGTCCCATAATCACATTTTTCAGGTGGCCACCAATCCAGAGTGGCACAGACATAATCACTGTCCACAACTCCAATGGCACCTTTCCCATCTACAAACACAGTACCTTGACTTGTACTTTCTCCTTGTACAAGTTTCTGTGAACTAACATTCATGTAAAAGAGATGAATCATACACAACCATATGCATATTCTTATTTGCAAATCTGAACACCCCATTTCTAACACTCTTTCTTTTCCAAAGGACTATTATATTATACAAGATCTATATCTATCTACACGACTGCACACATATATATAGCCCTGCATCAGTGGAGGTGGTAAACATGACACGGGACTCTGAAGAAGTTGGGCCCATTTATATATTATATATATTAATAAGCAAAGAGATTATTTAAAAAAAATGTGGGAAAGATGACTAGATGAGTCAAAAAAATGCTTCCCTTCTGTACTAAGTTTTTATTGCCTTATTTCTGAATCTTTGCTGCGGTCTCTTTTCAGTAATAAATATACTTAGAAATGCATGGTTTTGTACTCTTATTTTAATCAATAAATTAGTAATAAAATATAATGTAATTTAAATATTAAAAAGAGGATGTGAATAATGCAAGAGGATTGGTTGTCTGCCACTTTAAGCTTTATCCTTACGAAAGGATTGGACAAAAAAATGATGATGATGGACAACCAAGTACTCACCAGATTCGTGATAGTGGCCGTGTTGGTGTAGGACCTTTAGATCTCATGACTTATCAATTATACGAACCAATTCTATATTACGCGCTTTGAACCAAATAAAATTATTTCATTTTCGCTCGAAATAACAGAGATGCTGTTTCCGCAGAAGATTTCTGACGTATCGTATAATAAGTATCGTATAATAATTTGAACTCATAATCAGAGCCGGCTCCAACGGGAGTTTGCCCAACAATTTGCCTAGGATCTCCCCACGTCAAAGGGCCTCATTTTATTTCTATCTATTATTTATAATCAAAGAATAAAATACAAATATTTATTAATATATTTTTTTCTCATCAATATGAATATAATAATTATTATGCACAATTAATACATAATTATGTAATCTTAAAGGGCCCTGAACAAGTGGTTCAGTGTCCTGCTAATATAGTATAATGGTATTTTGCAACACCAAATTTTATACCATTTTATCTTTTGAAATTTTTAAGAAATTTATATTAATCAGTACAACTTGTAACTTGCAATAAGCAAACTTATAATATCGGTCTACTTGATTCATGTAATAAAATATAATTTTCTATGTAAATTTTATTTATTATAATTATTATTATATATTTATTACAATTATAAATCATATATATATTCAAAATATAATAATTTTAGAATAACGGGGCCTCAAAATCGCTGGAAACGGTGCTGCTCATAATCGATCTCACCAAGTCACCATTAGACCAGCCGGCATCCTGCAATCTATATAGCTTAAACGGACATTATTTAACTTGAGTGCACTATGCATGTGAAGACATATGCGCCTAAATGTGAGGATAACTATAAATTTATGATACCACTCAATCACTCATGTTGGGCAAGTGAAATGGATAGGTGAGTATGAAGTCTTACTCATGGATTGTCCCTTTCGTTTTATACAACAAAAACATTACACAAGACAAATCAGAGGTCTTTAAAGACATAGATGCACAGTTAAATGATAGAGCCGATTGCGGTGCGGGCATTTACATGTCCCTTGTTGTACACAGTTACTGAAACATCAATGTCTACATATGTATAGAATTACCAAAACCTAATATTAACTTCTGATTTAAGAAAATTGGCTAGCTAAAACTAGTGACTAGTGTGACTGAATGAGGTTACCCACAAGTTTGATCTCTCGCAACAAGTCAAAATATCATTGAACGGGTTGTGCTCTGAATATTACTCTTATAGTCTTATTTACTTGTTATCAATAAAGATATCCGATAATTTATTTGTATTGCATCAAGTAACTCAAATTCTATTTGGTTTCATAACTAGAAAACTTGTAACACAGTCGTCATGTTGTCTTATTTTTGGAATATATAAAATATAAAATAATTGTTAAATATAATATAGAAAGCAATGAATATAAAAATATTATTTTCTGAAAGAATAAAATTATTTTAACCACTGAAAACAGTTTTCAAATTTTATATTTAAAAGCACATTTTTTAAAAATAAAATTAAAGAATAATATCAAACAGCACCTTAATAATTCAATTTTTTTTGAAGCGGGGTGGTTTCTAAGCAAGTCCACAATGACCCAACTGAGTAAAATGTTTGCCTACACATTAATTTTGTGTCGATCTTGATAAAAAGAAATTCAAGAAAGACAATAGAAAAACATAGTATTGGATTATGTAGTTCAGTTAAATTCAACAACATAATAGCCATCTTACTGGAAAAATGGGCAAAGAGTAGATCATTTTGTTCTGTCTTTGTTTTATTTTTCGGTTAGATTCTTTGAACAAAACATAATAAACTATATTTTCTGTTAAAAACTTGTCGTTCTTAAACTTTCCATACTTTATTCATATCATTGATCCTGCATCTGGGTTTATACTTTATCCGGGTGACTTAAAACAACCACCAAGACCTAAAATTCAAAGGTTGATCAGATAATTTAGACAAGGACCGAGATCTTTGACCCGGTGCTTGTGCTTCCTTTCTGTCGTGCTCACTGCTCGTGCACATCCCAAATAAAATAAGCCCAATGGAGACTAAGAACAACTTTTCTATAGTTATCCTAGAAGATATTCAAATAAATTTTGAGAAGTTACGTTGAATGAGATAAATATATGTATCTCGTTCGGTTAATATTAAAATATTCAATTTTATTTTTGAAAACTATAGGTTGTATAAGATGATATCAAAAATTTGATATGATGCGTTTGTTCAGATTTTGTTCTTTCATTGTTTCTGGAAAAATTGTAGACAACAATATTGAATGTTATATATTCGTTAAATATTATCTATTATACACGATTCTTGAATAATTTGTCGACTAAATTTTAACATTTTATTTATTTACTTCCATTATATTTTTGATACTGAAAAGTGATTTGGAATAAACAACTTTAAAACATCAGAAAACAAGTTATATAATAATATTATTAAACGAATTAAAATAAATAATGAATTAAATTTTTGTAACAGAGTCAGGTTAACACACTATGATAAAACTCCGTGTTTTGATTAGAGAATATGTTGTAGTACTCTTTGTCGTGTGTTCATGTCGGACCCCAATATTTAATGTTATCAACTAAAATTAATTATGTTAAAAATTAAAATTAGTGCACGATATAATAGCAAATTCAGTACGTCAGAAATGAAAATTGCGCACTGCTCATATTGCCACTTGTGTCTTTATACATGTGTATTTTACATCAAGGAGAATGGTATATATCATCTTGAGATGTTGGTATCTTATTGTTGAATACGTACGGAACATGTATATAATCCACATTTTTCTGGTGATAAGTAAGTTTTGTATTTTAAATTAGCCTTTCTGCAGTCTATTTTGATGCACCACAAAAATCGACAAGAGAAAATCAAATTTAATCTCTCCCCGACGTACATCTCATACAGTCCCAATTATTCAGCCAAGACCAACAACATGTGTACCGTGTACGTATAAAATACCATGTACTGGGACTGTAGGAGTACATACTTTTTTTATATACTATACGAATACAGTCTCATATCTAAATTAACCAGTCAAAACAATTCAGTTTTAAAAATGTTAATTAAATTACTATTTTATTTTCCTTTCGACAACCATACAAGTAATGAACCACCTTCGCGTAAGGTGAACAAAACTTAGAACTCGGCTCGAGTGGTAATGGACTATATGTGAGTACTGAGTATGTAGGCTGTAGCAGTATGTGTAATGATCACTTGACTAGTTGTGGATATTTACTTGGCAATAGGCCTTGAGCAATGGAGGAAAAAAGGGGTTGTAGGGGAAGGCTTTAGACCAACAAGTCTCATCTACTTTAAGATATTCATTACAACATTGTTTACTAAGCACCCCTGCTTGAAGACTCCAAAATGCATTTATCACCTCATATGGACACCCAAGTTCTACTCCTCCAACTGCTTCAATGCATGGATTACTACCCATATCAAACGTTGCTATCGCAAAATTCTTTGCGAAAAATATCGAAATGATAACAAAGATCAAAATTGCGTTGCAAAATTTGGTTGTTCGATTAGACATGATTTCTTGTTCTATTCAGATTGTTAGTAGTTTTGGTACTAAACAAGTTTTTACTTTCTTCTTGTGACTATTGAGTGCTAGAAAATGCTGGTTACTGTGATATATAGGAGTGATATACTAGCTGCCAGCGCATTTGAAACTGTTAGATTATTAGTTTCGCCACTCTTAGGTTTCTTTATTAACTTTGCACTTATGCCTGTTTTTAATAATCAGTTACAACACTGGAAATGGATGAAACTACTTGCTCAGTTTCAAGCACATGCGTGTGGGGAAGGGGCGTGTGATTATTATTATTATTATTTTAGATATAAAGTGAAGTTCAGCAGACAATTTTTTTGACTACCCCAGGAAATGTTTTAATAAATAAAAGATCATATATATGTAAATAATTTAGGGGTTACAAATTGAAGACTCAGCTTTTTGAAGGAACGTCTGACAATAAGTCAGAACCTGTAACGTGCAGAACGTGGTAATTAAAAGGATGAGTTGTAAACTTAAGTGAAATGCTGAGCAAGATCTGCGAGGTTCAGTACAGTTGTATATTCATTATTCAATGTGCTAGACATTCTGGGTCCACACTCTATATACAGAGACTAGGAAACAGAGAGGACTGTGGTTATGGTTTCGAAGTGTAATGGAACATTTAGTGATAAAGAGTTGCATATGAAGATATTCATGTTTAAACACCTAGCATTAAGCCTGTTCGGCAATCTTTAGGTGATCATTGACTTGTTTGTATCTTTTCGTTTTTTGATCGATTTAATTGCAAATACCATGCACACACAAAGAATGATTGTTGCCACTGCCTCCATCAAACTCAAGCTAGCTACAGTAACAAAATCATCCTGCCACCGGAAGAATGTTACAGTGATACTTGGCGTTCGCCCGAACTTTACAGTGACATTAGGTCACAAGATTACCGATAATAAGCACCATTTTTTATTCATTTACCTTTGCAATACACGTAGAGCTTCAACTTATGTAGAATTTTTGAAATTGATCGTGCCAAATATTCTTTGCTTCTTTTGTCCAAAACAGCTGGTAAAACAGGTACCAAGATGTAATTTCTCTAAATTTAGAGCCCCATGCATGCTCAATCAGAAAAGAAAAGCCAGGGAAAATCAGAGGAACAGTCAACACTACCTAATTCTGAATAAGATGTACCACAGAGAGAAATACATCATTACAAGCTGTCACATGACCAGAATCTCATTAAGAATACCAACAGGATAATTTCCTACATCATGAATTCATGATAACTGATAAAAACCAAGTACTCTTTCCTAGTTCTTACTACAGACTCCAAGCGGATGTAAATAAACACAGGAAAGGACTAAACCTATTTTACTTTCTCTTCTTAGCCGGTGGTGCATCCTCTTCATCCTCGTCTTCTTCTTCATCCTCGTCCTCATCATCATCCTCGCCGTCGTCACCATCCTCGTCCTCGTCCTCGTCCTCGTCACCATCTTCGTCATCACTGCCACCATTACCGTTTGCCACTGGATCCTCCTCAGGATCTCCCTCTTCGTCGTCCTCTCCTCCCTCTTCACCCGAGAAATCTTCATCTCCTTCATCATCATCCTGTTCTGCATCATCATCATCTCCATCATCATCCTCTGTATCACTGCCATCTACATTTTCTGGTTCAGGACGTTTCCTTCTGTGAAGCTCTTCCACAGGAAACCTGCATAATTACATTTGTAAATTCACTGACCTAGGTTACTAGCCCTATTAAAAAAATCATAAATAGAAAAGGGTAAGAAATCAACCACCTTTGATCACGCCCAATCAAATCCAGCAATCCGTCTTTATTCTTCAGTAGGATTTCTGCCTGCAAAGTTGATTAGATTTACTAGTAAGGAATGCTATTCTACAGAAATAAACGCATTTTGATCGATCACAATAATATGCCCCTTCACACTTTAGTCTTTGTGTATATAGGAAAATTTCATTAACCTATTTTTGACCATGAATACAATGGATACTGAGATCAACTGTCATAACTTAAGGCAAATATATGGCACAAAGATAAAATTAATAACTTAATAGAAGGGAAAAATGATCAAAATAGCAATGTCAATTTTCTATTTTTTTTAGTGTCGACACATTTCAGGTAAAGTGTTACACTTGTAACACGCTTGAAGGATAGGATAAAGGTATAGCGCATCTAGGGAAATACGTTACACCTAAAAGAATGAAATATACAAAAGAGAAGCATCTTCTTGTTGCAATATAAAGTTTCTAAATATGCCAACTTTCCCAGCATGCCGATTCAGAAAATTTATCTTCGAACTGTGCTAAAAAAGGGTCTGCGCCAAAATATAAGAACATCATAAAAACTCAATAAAAATAGAAAATTCCAATGCATCTGCATCGAGCCTATTGAAGAGCACACTTGCAGCTGAAGGTGCATCAGGGTCGGGTACAGGGTAAGAAAAGCCTCCAGGAGCTTGAGATCTATCAACACATATTATCAGCCAACTGTAAATATCATTATTTAATGTAAGTTATAACTTCTATTTCCTATGGGACCTCTTCTTCACTGCTATTTTTAAAACCTCACCTCTCCCCCTATCTTCTGCAGTATCTTTATTCTCTTCTCTCTTTCCCTAAGTTGCCCGGACTCGGGTACGGCTGTCCGACACGGGTGTGGATCCAAGTGTCGGATCCTTAGTTTTTTGAAAATTAAGATTCTTGGATGTGAGTCCGAAATCGGACACGGGTGCACGGACTCGGAATATAAGCTTAACATAAGGGAAAATTTATATGTTTTTAATCCATTTTACATCTTAAAAAGTATGTGGGACTAGTGTCTTCAACCAATTAAACTTATACATATTATATGTGTCATATCCGTATCATAAAGTCAAAGGATAACATAGAAAAAGTCATAGATGGACCTTGCTCTTTACGAACAAGTTGTTATAAGGCCTTTTATATCATCCTGAACTTTGGTTGTTACAATATGAAGTGTCCGGTTTCAACATGAAAGATCCAACTCAAATCCTATACCCACATCCATGTCATGTCCGGTCAGGGCACAAGGCCAAAATCGAAGAGTCCGGGTAACAGAGCTCTTTCTAATAAAGAAATTCAAGATCCAAATAATTGACCTAGACCTGGCAATTCGGATAACCGGATCGGTTTCGGATCGGATCAACTTTCGATTATGATATATTTGGAGTACTGTTCGGATCAGATCGGATTTGATTCGGATCGGATCTAGTTTGGACTAAAATCGGTTAAATTTCATATCAAGATCAGATTATGTTAGGTTCGGATTAAATTCAGTGCAGATCATTTCGGATCGGAAAAATACATTTTGAATTAATTTTGAATTAGTTTTTAATTATAGTAAAACTAAAATAAAGGTCATTAAATAAGTTTGTTGAAATAATAACTTATTCATTATCTTTCTCCTTCTGTTTTTTAATTTGTGAGACTTTAAAAATCATCTTATTATTAAATATATTAGTTATAATATAAACTAATAGAAGTTTTTAAAATTTTGATTGTATAACCATTTTAATTTTTTGATATAAAATTATTTTAAATATGAATTTTTCTTAAGAATAGAATAATTTAGTGAGTAAAAAGTGGATTAATACTATAGACTATGAATCGTTAAAATATAACTAAAAATTTAGATTAAAATTCAATTGATCACTTTTCTAATTCGATGTAATTCGTATTTGTATTGATTAGATCTCGTACTTCGAGTCATATTCGGTTCAGATGATTATGTATTTGGTTCTAATCGGTTCCAAGTCATTATCTAGTATTTCAGATTATTTTTGGTTAAATTTTCGATTCAGTTAAATTTTTGGTTCGGATAATTTTCGATTCGGATCAAATCGGTTTTCGGATATTTACCAAATTATGTAATATCGGATTCGGTTCCATGAATTTCAGTTCGAATCCAAACCCTACGTCTACATGTGATATGTGGACATATAGGGAAAAATCATTGTTCACATCCATAATCTAGAAATTCTAGTAGAAAATAGATTCAAATTTGTGTATAGTGTATACAAAGGATTGTTGTTGGGTGCCATATTTGTTTCTTCTGTTCCATCCTTTTTTCCCATCAAATACAAATAAACATGGTTGTTACAAGCAAAAAATAGCGATGAAAAGCGGGGAAAAAATTGACATACATACATACATATATATATATGCACTTACTAAATAGGGTAATATATATTAGAAGAATTCAAACGGAAAATAATATATATTAAAGGGTTTTAAATTGTTTTCATACTTTAACCTTAATAGGAGATTCACAAATCTTTCTCACCGTTTGTACATTTTATGTTCTATTGGCTAAGATTGACAACTGTGATTTAAAAAGTCAGATCTGGTCAACCCCTTGTTCTCAAAAGGATGATCGAATGCAGTTAGTACTTCCCGGTTATTGGTGCCGTGCTTTCTTCAAACCAAAGCACAAACTCATAAGTTAATTGACGCGTGTCTCACAACTATGCAGGTGTAATATACGGAGCTAAACACGTGGAATTACTAGTAATTCGTACAGCATAATATAGGAGATAATTGACAATTGGACCGACAAATATCAATCACATAATTCATGCATGGCCATTACAGGTATTGAATTAAAATCATATACAAGCACACAACAGCAATAAAAAAAACAGCTACCAAACAAAAATCTAACACTAAATTACAGTAAAAATTGCTACTCGTTGCCTAAAAAATCACCAAACGAAAGGGGCAATTGATAAAAAAAACGTAAATTTAGAGAAATATTACCAGCAAGAGAAAGTAAAGCATAGATCTTTGAGCAGCCAAAACAGTTTCAACCACAAAAGTAGATACAATTAGCTTCTCCACAGCCACAGCCTCAGTATTAAAAGCCACAATCTCCATTGGCCCAAAATTTATCTATACAAACCTAGCTTTTAGAGAGAGAAATTGAGGGTGATATTAGAGAGAGAGAGAGATAAATATATACTTATTATATAGAGAGAGAGTACAAAGGGGTTAGGGTTAAATTTGGGTGTCGGGACGAGAAAGGGCAGGGTTTTGAATTGGACTGCTTTTAGGGTTTTGTGGCTTGCTAGTATTTGTATTTCACTGTAATTTGATTTATTTTTATTTTAAGGGGAAGTATTATTTTTAATTTCTTTGAAGTTTGGTTTAATGTAAGTATTTGAAATTAAATACAGCCTCGGATCGAATGACGTTGCAAATTGCAATAGTAGACTAGTGCAAGTACAGTACTACTCTATGCAACACACAGTACGTGCACTTTTAATAACTTCACGCTACTTACACGTGACTCTCCCCATATGTTTCGCTGTTGCCTCACTTTTTAATTTTAATTTCATTATATGTATAAATATACTATTTAATTATTTATATCATAAATAAAAGCGAAAATTAACATATTTTAATAATTAAATATATTTTAAATAAAAAAAATATTTTTCATAAAATAAATCAAATAAACCTGCCTTTTTTTTATTTTGGGAATCTGTTTTGACAATGGACGTGACAAAATGGGTTGACATTTGAAGAGTAGGTAAGAACTAGTTAGTGTACCGCTTGTTTGGCTCGGCTGTCTACAGGTAACGTCGTTAGTTTCCCGACCGGACCGAGTCAACACGGACTCGTCTTCCCCCTTTTCATCTCGCCACAAAATCCCAAGAACACACCATTTCATCATTTATTCAATTCACAATCCCTAAAGTTGATTCATTTACTATAACTATATTAATCAGTCCAAAATGTCATCGGAGATCGAGGTCGTCGACGAGATTGGATCCCGAGATGCGCCGCCGCCGACGACCGAAGCTGCTTCCACTTCCGCAGTGATCGAGGACGATAATTTGAGAAACGACGTCTACACGGCGGCGGCGTACGGCGATATGGAGAAGCTACAGAGATTAGTTGAAATTGAAGGCTGCTCTGTTTCTCAACCTGATGGGCTGGGCTACTATGCTTTACAGTGGGCTTCTCTTAATAACCGCCCCGTTGCTGCTCAGTATATTTTAGAGGTCCCTCTCTCTCTCTCTCTCTCTCTCTCTACTACAAATGACCACCTGTTGTTATTTTACTCTTCTTGGTTTATTTGATTGTTGATCTGTTGGTTGGACTGTTTTAAGATGATTTATCTATATTTTAAGCTGTCGAGAGTTAATTTGACAAGTTAGTTATTGATTATAACTTATAAGGTATTGTGAATGGATGATATCGATCAGTGTTGTCTGATTCTTGTTGTGTTTGCCAGCATGGGGGAGATGTCAATGTTGCGGACCATACTGGCCAAACAGCCTTGCACTGGAGTTCAGTGAGAGGTTCTGTCCAGGTTGCAGAACTCTTGTTACAAGAGGGTGCTCGTGTCAATGCTACTGATATGAATGGATATCAGGTTGGTATTTATTGAATTGCTCTCAGGTTTTGGGGATGAAGTAGACTCTTGCACTGTCTTAGTATTCGTTTTTTCTTAACAATGCAAATTAAGTGACTGACATTGTGAATAAAGTAAGTATTATGTTGAAAAAGAAAATGTATCCGGTTAAGATATCATACCTATCTGTGTTACTCCCCGTCCCATTTTAAATGACATTTGTCAAAGATTAAGGCATGTAGAAGAATTACTTTTTAACATTTTTTGATTTTTTCTGTTTTGAATAAGCATTGTTATTATAATGTCTGTTTCCTCCTTCTCTACATGTTTCTGGTATTTTTTTTACTTTGATTATTAATGATCATAATAGATCGATACTGGATTCAAGTATGTCTAGCTGACTATATGTCAACATTGTGCCTTTATTGCAGGCAACACATGTTGCAGCACAATACGGTCAAACAGCATTCATTTATCACATTGTTACAAAGTGGAACGCGGATCCTGATGTTCCTGATAGTGATGGAAGAACCCCTTTGCATTGGTATACATAAGCTTAGCCCAGCAATTATTGATAAATATGATGGTGTCAAGTCACTGTGAACCAATCTTACCTGTAGAAATGAATGATTAATCTGTAAATCATCATTATAATTTGTATCTATTTAGTAAGGCGGAAAGAGCAATACCTGGTTCAGGTTATTCTTAAATTTTCTATTCAATTTTAGTAGAAAACTTAATAATCTGCATGAGGTGAAGGTGAAGTAATTCGCAATTAAAAACAAATTTTGCTTGGAGTAAACTTGTGTAAATTGTAAATCTTAACAATGATAATTATTATTTTTGTAAAATTGTAGGGCTTCATATAAAGGGTTTGCCGATTGTATACGCCTTCTTCTATTTCTGGATGCATATAGAGGACGCCAGGACAAAGAGGGTATATGTTAATGCTCTGTTTTTGTATGTGTAATAGATTTGTATTGCATATCTTTATAGCCGGAATGTATATTTTAGTGATCAAATGATATGTTATAAACCATAGGTTTGTTGTATCTTACAAGTTTTTTTTAATCCATATTGTGAATTTAGGCTGTACACCCCTTCATTGGGCTGCTATCAGGGGGAACCTTGAAGCATGCACGGTATTAGTGCAGGCTGGAAAAAAGGAGGATTTGGTTCTGACTGATAACACTGGCCTTACACCAGCACAGCTTGCTTCTGATAAGAATCACAAGCAAGTTGCCTTTTTCCTTGTAGGTATTTCTTATTTCCTGTAGTCATGTGAGAACCCTGTAGGTAATAGAGATATTATGAGCATTACATTGTATGTTCGTTTACAGCGTAGTGCTCATTGCTTGCTTAGTTTCCCAAACTTACAAGAAGACTAAAGTAGCTTCTATAAATAAGTGAATTTGTTTTATGTGCTCTACCTCTTTTTTAGAACAGATTAGATATTAATCATGACGTAATTTTATTTGGTTTTGGTTGATGATTTTGTTCAAATGTAATTCTATATCTGTACAAAATGATAGACAATATAGTTATATATGGTGACTGGTGTGTTCTAGCCACCAAAATCCCACTATCCTCTGCACCCTTTCCTTTTCAGTTTATGCAAGCATTATCGATTCAGTTATAAACTTCTAACTCTCAGATAATTAGCACCCTATGCCTTTTATGTATTCCCTCCATTTGTTGATATCTGTCTTCCTATTATCATTCCCCCTCTTTCGTGTTATTTAAATTATCAATTATGCAGGGCAATGCAAGGAGGTTGTTTGATAAGCGTTGGGATGGAAACACTCGCCTTGGGAAACTTTCTAAATTAGGACTTGCACCAGTACTTTGGTGTATGATCTTCCTGCTACTTGTAATGTATGTTCATTCAGTCATAATAGGTATGAATTATGGTCATACAATCTGGGATAAATTAAATTAAATGGATTTTCCTTTTTTGTTTAATTTTTGGATCGTCACTGGGGAATTTATTTTTCGTAGACACTGGATCTCATATCAATTATCTTCCATTTTGGCTGCAGCTTTAAATCTACCAAAATTGACCGCAGGCATTGGGCTACTTGCGTGGTTGGGTGTGTTCTTAGCAAGTTCTGGTCTGATTTTCTTCTATAGGTGTAGCAGGTAACCTCTAGGAAATTATAGCAAATTCTGTATGTTTTGCTTCATGCTCGTAAATATGATTATTTGTGGTTTGCTCTCTTTCTTTGATGATTGCCTTTTAACAGAATTAAATTTAAAATTGTTATAAAGAGTTCGACTTAGTACAATAGTTGTCGCTGTTTTTAACTTGCTACGACTTTTCCTGTCTGTTATCAATAATTTTAGAAGTGCACAGGATCGATCTGATGCTTACTATCATAAATAGTTCACCATACAGTACAAGTCTCTTTTAGTTGTAACACTAGTCACATTTTTTATAACTATAATATATGCATAGGACCCCATTTTGAATATTTTTTTAAAATCCATCACTTCATACAAGTTTGTTGGAGATGCATGCTGCTATCCTGGCCTTAAAAAGTAGTGTACTCTCAAGTAAAAATTGGGTTGTTCAATGATAGCCCCATTTATATGTTTTAGCTAATGCCTTGTTCTTGCATAGTTGCATGATCCATTCTTTTTACCTTGCAGAATGGGAAAATTTTGTGCATAAACTGACTTGTAAAATACATATATGCATTAACATTGCTAATTCCGTTAGAAGCACTTTGGCATTTGTTTTCTGATTCGATGTCTTTTCTGATCTTCAGCAAAGATCCAGGCTATATTAGAGTGAATATGCATGGTGCTCAAAACATGAAGGACGATGTGAGTATATATTCTAATCCTTCATGTTAGTACACTGGTATTAGTTTGACTCATCACTTATGTACTAAATAAATCTGTTTTGTGTTGCTTGTTCTTCATGTTCGTGCTTTGCCTAGAAATCTTACACATTTTTTAATTTGATCTTACTTTCTAGGAACCCTTGTTAAAGATTGAAATTGACAATCCTGGTTTGCTGGCTGGCAATTGGTCTTTGCTCTGTCCAACTTGCAAGGTGTTCTCTTCTTCTTGTTTTATACCCGGGTCAAAGAATAGTCTGTTTTCTTTTTGTTTGATTGATTTTTATAGTTGATTTACGAATAATTGGTATTTTTTATCAGATTGTCCGTCCTCTTCGTGCGAAGCACTGTTCTACATGTGATCGCTGTGTTGAACAATTTGACCATCATTGTCCTTGGGTGTCTAATTGTGTTGGAAAGGTGTGTGACCTTTCAAATTTGCATTTTATGTGAAGAAAACATGAATCTTTATCCTGTGTTTGCCAGAAAATATTATATGACCAGATCAAACGTCCAAACATTCTCAGATTCTCCTCCCCTGCAACTTCTTGAATACTCAAGTAATAAGTGGAATATGACTTAGATGCTATATCTATAAAAGAGGGCATGGTTTTGTTTAAATACTTGTCTAGTTGTGTGGGGTTATAGTTTTCCTTTCCATCTTGTTCTCTTCTTTACATATTAAGTGTGGAATATTGTTCTTCCATATTTCATTATTTTTTTATAACAGTGAGTTTTATAGTAATGTTGATGCATGTAAATATTCATTTCGCCTTGCTTCTAGTGCTCATACTTATGGTGTTCTGATGAGTAAATTTTTCTCCAGAAAAACAAATGGGATTTCATTGTGTTCCTTACAGTAGAAAATTTAGCTATGCTGATAACTGGTGGAATTGCTCTTTCAAGTAGGTTTTCTTTATCTACTCATTTTTTAATCATAGTTTTACATCCTGGACATGTGGTGTGTTAATTACAAAATTCACATTATTTCCTCTGATATTTGCAGACTAAGATAAAATTCATTTGTATCGATGCAGGACTTTTGACAGATCCATTAGCTCCTGCTTCTTTTGGACCATGGTTAAAACATGCCTATCAGCAGCATATTGGTGCTGTCGCATTTCTGATTTGGGATTCTTTCCTGTTTTCTGGTGTCGCCATCTTAACTGTTGTACAAGCTTCTCAGGTACCTAGTTTAGCTGGTTCTTTCTTGCTGCTGCATCTGTACACACAATATGTTGACATCTCCTCAAGCAACTAGCTCACAAATATATACTCACTTGCCAATGTGCAGACTTTAGATTTTTTGCTTTAGTTTTCTCTTCCAACTTGCGTACTGTTTTCTTTTCAAGTTTTTAGTAGTATAGAATTAGAGCTCTAGGATATAATAGATAAGCTTAGGCCGATTTTATAGAGAACTTAGTAATAATTTTTTTCTTGGGCGTTTGTACTTTGTAGTAAGCATTGCCCTTCTAAAATTATATGTCTTGTGTACCTTCTCGAGATGATGTTTACTTAGATTGGCTATGTGCCTATGTCTGCACTGTTTGGCAACAAAATTATGACTTTGTTTTTTACTTGTCAATTTACTTTAATAGCTCTATACCCTGATACATTTACCTCTAGTGTTTGTAAAATTATTGGATGGGTGTAACTTTTCCGTACTTACTGATGAAATTTCTGCAGATCTCTCGTAACATCACAACAAATGAATTAGCCAATGCAATGCGATATAACTACCTTAGAGGACCAGGTGGCCGGTTTAAAAATCCATATGATCATGGTTGCAAGAAAAACTGCTCCGATTTTCTAATAAATGGCTACAACGAAGACACGGAGTACAATGAAGAGTCATCTCGATCCGAGGGGATTCATTTGATGCATATGACCAGAAACTTGAACATACAAAATGGGCTGGGTACTCAGTCTGATCAACCTAATGGAAATGGCCATGTTGTGGTTGATGTGAATGCCAGTGCAAATTCTCAGCATGGACACATACATTCTTCACACTGTAGCCATAATGAGAAAAGTGTCAACAGCTCGGTTCCCTTAGGGTTGGGTCTGGGTCTTGGAAGAAACTCTACCCGACCTGTGGCAGCTTCATGATGTACCAATAGATTAGAAAATCCCATATTGCCACTGAACTTATTCTAAGCAAACGTTGGGGATATTTTTTGTAATACAATTTGGTATGGTTACCATTTGTTGGTTCCATTTAGCTTTAGTGATCTTTGTGAACAAAAGGATTTTGATATTGGGTTCTTTGTTATTAACTGGGGTAAATTATAGATATTTTGTTTATTATGGCCATTTCTCCAGAAGTGTTAATATGTAACTATTCTAACCTTAAAGTGTGAACTTGCTACTAAAGTTAAATAGAAAGAAAATCGGGTTTGATATGAACTAAGTTTACAATTAAATTTGGAAGGAGGAGAATGAAAACAGGTGAATTTTTTTCCTAGTCATTAATATTTGAGAACACCAGAACAGTATAAATGTCTGAATTGCAGCTTTAGAGTTTCACCATCCTCTTGCTTAATTGTTTTTTAAAAAAAACCTCGATAGATTTTCTTTGACGATATACCAATTTTAGTACTCTTGCTTCTGTTCGCGTGGCTGACCTAAAACAAGCGAATAGGCTAAAATCTATTTATAGATAAAATCCTAGACTACTATAGTAGGCCATAAAGTCCGTTGATCAAAATACTAAAATCCCATACGCCAAATATGTGATAATTGGAACGGAAAATCTAAACAGCATGCAAATGGGAGCTAATAATTTAGGCAAAAAGCATCTTTTGACATGAACTTTACTTATTTTTTCGATATATTCTATGAACATATAATTTAAAATTTCAAATAATGTTATTAATGTAGTAAATAAATTAAAGATTCGAAACTAACTACTCAGCTTGCAAACTATTGACCACCTTTTTTCAGTCATCCAAAATATCTTTTATTTTTAAAGAAAAAGGGATATATGCATAGAAGAGAAAACTTATCTGAGGAAAGGACTTGCGGAATGTTCTTGAAAGCTCAAAGATCAGTACGTCCTTCTATTTTTGTTGTAGTGCACACTTTTATTACGGCTCAAATTGTACTGTATATAAGTGCCACATAGTTAGAGCTTATGCATGCTTAATTAGTACTCTCTCCGTCCCTAATTAATTGTCTCTTTAACTTTTTACACGTATTTTAACGCGCATAAAAAACATGACTAATTATTTTTTGAATTTTCTTTTTTTAAATAAAAATTTAATAGGGAAAACTAATTAAGGACGGATGGAGTAGCAAGTCTTCATAATAATAATAAAAAATATGTGTGGCACTATAAATCTTGAAACTCAAAAGTATCATTAGCATATGGCACTATTAACACATCTCACTAAAGAGACGCACCAAGTTTTAATGTTGAGATCAAGCTTACACTTTATATACAGATACTGTGTGCCTTATTATTTCTAGATGAGATTAGCAGAGGTTATATTCACTTCTCCAAAGACGGAACTTTCTCAATTTTCTCTTCCGCAGAAGTAATCAGGGCCAGATACTCATTTATGGCTTCCCCTTCTTTAGTCACTTCAATGTCATAGTCAGACAATGCATCTCCTCTCTGAAGTTCCTCAGTCAATTCATCTTCCATCTCCACGTCTCGCTCCTCTTCCTGATTTAGAGTCGACGGCTCGCCATTACTACCATCAGAAGTTTGAGAACTGACAGATGCATGCGACCCCGAAACATTTTCTCCGTCAACATTAGGCATGGGATGCGAAGAATTTGCAATATTTGCAACAGCAGCAGCAGCACTTCCATTTGGATTGTTATGCAGATCAAGTAAATGATTTAGTGCTGCATCTTCTGTGCCATACGCATTAACAGCTGTAGTAGCTGCAAATAGCAAGCAAAATCAATAAGGCACCCATAAAGGATATAATTAAAGCAAAACTTAAAATTCTTGAAAGTAACCAGCATGTTTGAAGATGCTTCATCAAATCACAAAAGCATCTCTGGAATAAGCTATAATTCAACATCATAGTTGGTACAGTTGCTCGTGATGTTGTCCCGAAAATGCACAGATTTCTAAAGGTGCATTATAGTTCGAGGGTAACCAAAACGATTCGTCCCTGGTCCCTACATTTAAGTTGCTTGTTTAGGAATCAATCATGATGATAGTAGGGCACCTATTGTGGCCCCAGTCCTTGTAAGAAATGAAAAGAAGTTTAAAGTGTGCCCTTCAAGATTTAAAAAGATTCCTCACTGGGAACACAATTTCTGAGAACCCCAGAAACCTTGAGTGTTTTTGCAATTAAATCGTTTCATTAACAAACTCCTCAATAATAAATGCAACTCTTTTCAGTTGATCTAAACCAACTTGTTTATACTACTGTGAAGCTTAAGAATACAACTGACAATCAATACAGATAGATAATTAAAAAGATAATACATTGTGGCATCACAACATTAGATAGGCAATGATTACCAATTGGTCTCGGGAAACCCATGGAAACAAGTTTTTCGATTACAGCATCTGCTTCTTGATGCAGCCTTTTCCTTCTCCTTGATTCAACATTGAGCTATACATAATATATAAGGCAAAATTAATACAATTAACATAAAACTGAAAACCATAATTGTGGAAGATAATAGCTAGCCTGGATGGCAGCATTAGTTTCTGGATTTGTCAAGTCATCCAAAGCTTTCTGAGTATCATTCTCATTTCTTCTAAGGGCTTCAGCAGCAAGTGCTTTCTCAAACCTGACAGATTTAGGAAGCAGATCAAATTACTGACCCCATAAATACTCCATTTCACATGAGGGTTATGGACAAATACATTGTAAATTATCTCAAGCCCGTGCAATATAAACCTAAGATACTAAAACTAGCCACACAATTGTTGTACTAGCCAAAAAGCTCTTCAACTTTGACGAACTGATAAACAGTAGGCAGGATTAATAAATCTATGGACAATCTATTAAGTTACAAATAAAAATGTGGCAAGTTAACAAAACATAAAATGTAATCTCTGCTTCTATCTCCCAAGCAGCAATGAAATAGCCCAACGATAGAACAGTAATTACTAAACAATATCTGTATTTAAGATGACCTCGTGTATTTTTGGAAGTACCTACCCAATGGACTCCAGTTCGCTCAACCTCTGTAAATCCACGGCTTTTCTGAGGGGTGTTATTCCATAACGCTTTTGTTCCCTGAAATTAGTGGTGTATTAGCACTGAAGTAGAACACTATAGAGAGACCACAAAGAAAGTTTATCCACACCCTTGAAATTCTTACATAATCTCACGCTGTCTACGTCTGTCATCTTCCCTCTTCTGCATTTTTTTCTCCTTCAGATCGACAAGAAGGTCAACAGCATTCTCAACATCCTGGCCACTCATACGAAGGGCCCTCTTTGCATCATTTTGTTTATAACCCATGCTCATAAGTAGCGACAGAAGTTCATCGGGCACCTGAAGCTGATAGAAGGAAGAAAGTATTTTTATTTGAGATGCAACTGGGAGCATGAAAAATACAATCAGGAATTTTTTGGGGAATAGAACCCTGCTATTAGTACAATTTTCAACACTATGCTTAAAATGGACAAGTGATTACTAATGGATTCTTAAAGAACAGCATGCTTATACATGTATCTGATTCAGTGTTAGTAAACTCAATCCCTTTGAGAAGAAAAAATTTCAACTCGAAATGAATTTATTAGGAAAATAAAGAACTCATAGCTGACAATTCTGCAATAAGAAACTGGAGATGTCACCGAGATTTTGAATTTTACAGTAAATTTCAAAATCAATGTTTAAATTTTAATTGAAGCGAGGTCGAAATTTAATTATAATTTAAACATATTTAATATGATAAATATGTACACTAATTGCAAGTTCAGCGGGATCAACTGCCCCCGTTACTTATAATTCGGCTACACCCCTGCTCTACATGGTGACTAGGGGATTATACATTTTCGCCAAAGAGCTAAATTGATATAATATTTGTAACTTTCTTTCAGTCCCATTTTTAGCCAAGTACCAACCTGAAACCATCACTAAACAACTTCGCATAAGAAACAAATATATGAACCTTAATCAAGAAACATTAAAATGTAAACAAAACATCGGAAGACATTACTATGACCCCGTTTTAACATAAATGTCTTGTAATAATTGCTATATATATCAAATTGAATTTGTATGAGCCCCTTTCTGCTTCATGTGTTGTACATTAGCCATATTACTTGCTGGTCCCTATAGTTTCTTTGTTTATAAGTGCATAAGTTTTTACCCCCATGGCCCCATTAGTACTATAAAGAACACATCATTTAGCACTGATAGGAAGATAGACTAACCCGCAAGTACTTAGCTTGAGCCGAGGACAAAAAAGCCTTGGATTTTTGTATCTGCCCACTGTGATATGCCACAATGCCTTCCAGGAGGTCCATTCTCAGGTATCTACAACCAAAAGTTTAGATCACAATTTAATACTTCATTTATATCTAAAATTTTAACATAGGAAGGAAAAAAATAGATTACTTCAGCTATTATATAAAAACTCACAACGGAAGCTCTGGGCATCGACCTCCTTGCAGGATTCTTACTCGACTGGATTCTTTACCATGGGCACGCTCAATCCCTACTCTAGCTTTAGCAAGGCGTACTCCTGCCAATGACAGCCAGCTCATATCTCGAAGCATGAAATAGCACCAGACCATATCAATTTGTAGTATTGGGACATTATCCACCAGCTGACAGATGAGGAAAGAAAAGAAATATAATCAAAACATTTTGTCAAGAGGAGTTTGTGTTTCAATTCAAGCACAAAAATTGACTAAACAGGCACAAATGCTATAACTAGTGTCATAATTAGTAATGTCAGGAGCCAATGAATTCAATTTTAGGTGCTCAATTTCTAAAACAAATTTTACAGCAGGTGCCTATAACTTCACAAATGTTTCTCACTTGATGCAAGCTTGGTATCAAGAATTTTGTGCAAATGGTTAATTACACTAACTAAGACAGCACTGTGAAACAACTTATTGCAAAAGTATTAATCTTTTTAAAAATGACAATTCCAAGTGTAGGAAGAGTGGCTAACAAACCTCGATGAGCTTTGGGTCACATATAGAAAAAGCCTCCTGCACCAAAAAATTCAGCATCAGACAAAATAACCAAAAAACTAGATTGGCACTTACATATTAAATATAGTACACCAAGACAAACCTCCCCCATAGTTAGAACTTCAAGAGCATCTTCATATTTTTGTCTTTTAATCAGCTGTTTTGCACTTGCATGAAGCATAAGCCCCGTCATGATTGCCCTGAAAATTTATATCCAAAAAGAGGTTTATATGAAGCCCTTTGGTTCCATTAACAGAATATAAAAACAAACTTAAATATTATACCTTTGGTCATTCTCTGTTCCCAACTGCACTTTCTCTCCACTCTGATTCTCCAACTCAAGGTTAAAGTCTTCAATCGGCAGTGAACCATCCGCATGTCGCTTGGCTAGCGACATAGCAGCAGCTCTGTAACAAGGCAATTTCAGAGTCAACAAGAGAGCTAAATGACTAATAAAACAGAAAATTTATCGAAAAAAGCACAAGATCCATGCATACATTCAGTACAAAAAAAAATCCAATAATTAAAATCATTCACAACCCATGTGCAACAACTTAGATAATGCCCAATTGGCTTAAGATTGTGATCACAGTTTCTCCATACAAATAATAGGAAAATTAGTAAACAAATCTAAATATATTTTTATCTATTTATAAAATTGTGCATGAGAATCACAAACATAGCTATAATCACCCAAAATCACACAAGAAAAGAAAAAGAAACAATCAATCATCAAGACCATTAAAGCAAGTATATTTATATAATAAGAGCAAGAAAAAAAGAGAGAAACAAAACTTGATTCTGGAGAGTCTACTCGAGCGTTCCTCTTCAGCCATAGCCTTGTGATTTTCAAGCATCAAAGCCTTACCTTGATCAAGAGAGACCTTAGTGGCCATTATTTTACCATTATTTTTAACACCCAGTTGGGTCAGTTTCTCATCGCCGTCTTTAAGTAACTTTCCGGCGCAGATAAGATTGATAGAGTCGGGCCCACAACCCGATCGTTGGGCAACTTGTTCCCTTAACATAAACACACTCCATGTCTCCAATTCAACTTCCAACACGCCTGACCATGCCCCCGCTATCTTCAATTTCGCAACACCCATCTTCTTGTTTTACTATGTAGATACACAAGACAGGACAGAACCAAACCCTTGTCTTGTAATTCCAAGCGGTGGTGTGATTTAAGGTGAATTGATATATATATATATGTAGTACGGACGGTTTTATAACATCAAGTGGATGCTTTGTACGACTTGAGAGTCAGTCTCCTAATCGGCTATTCCTAAATTGAACTTTAAGATCAATTTCGAGACTCTCTTGCAGTCTTACTGCCTTTTCGTAAAATTTCGATTAATCAATAATTTATAAAAAAAATTAATATTTTATAATATAGATTTTTATCCTAATACAATAATAATTATATATTTTTTATCTTGATCAATTAATAATTTCAATAAATCAATAAAATTAGTCAGTCTTAATATTATTAATTTATAGAAATTTTATTATATTATATAGTGTTAGATATTTCAATAATATTAAATTGAGAATAGTGGGATTAAGATACATCTTAAATAAATTATCTGAAATACATGAGATTTTATATATTTATATATGTATATATGGGATGGATATTTTTGTAAATTAATATTCATTTAAAATTTTACTAATATATTATTATTTTGTACTACAATCTTAAGAAATTATCTAACATATATCTTAGTTTCTTTTTTCTATTAAATTTTTATTTATTTATTATTATCATAATATTAAAATGAGAGAAAACTGAAAAGGGATGTCATTGACAAGTTGTTGGAGTAATTTAAAAAATAAAATAATTAAAAGGATCTATATTCTAAATATCTATTAAATCCATCTTTTTTTTGTTATAAGAATAATAGATCAATCTTGAATTCTTTATCTATAATAATAATAATAAAATATTAATTATTATCTCCGTTGGAATCCACTATCAAGAATATTAGATCCTTAATTGTACATTGGGGTAGATATTATCGTATTATTGTAATTTTATTTTCACCTTTTATTTATAATATAATAAATTTTAATACAAATAGTTGATTAAAATATGACAAATTAGAATAAATATTATATATCTATATTTTATTTAATTATTTTTATCTAAAAATGTATGGCAAAATATATATTTTAGGAAAATAATAAAGAGAATTCCAAACCGGATCTTAATCTCAAACAAAATTAGAAATGAGTTTAAAAATTAATTTCAAGTTTGGGGATCAGCCTGAATACCACTTATGGAATATAATGAGCTGGTTTGTCTTATTTTATAAATAATTTATAAATTGAAAAATGTATGTAATTTTTAATTTATAAGAGCCATAATTTTTTTGTATTTAAACATACAAAGATACTCCTGACAAAAAAAAAACATACGAAGATATTAATACAGTCTTAACAAAGATTATCTACAGACATTTCGAGTCCATTCCATGGATAGCAGAAGCAATGGAAGCAATAGCCTAGCTGCAACAAGAGCAACAGGACAAGAGCAGTAAGTTGCAACTTCTCTAGGTGTTAAGTTACCAGTTGTCCTAAAACCTCAAGGTGTTAGGAAGTGGGCTTAGCAGGATCATATTATATTCTAACATTCCCCCTCACTCGAAAGCTCATTTATGGGTCGAGAGTGGATCACGGGCGCCCTATCTTTGGGGCAATAACAAGCCTTTCGTGTCCATAATTAATTATGAGAATATTGGGGGTGGCAGGAAGTCGAACTTGAGACCCCTGCCCACTGGAGCTTTGATACCATGTTAAGTTACCAGTTCTCCTAAAACCTCAAGGTGTTAGGAAGTGGTCTTAGCAGGATCATATTATATTCTAACACTAGGATTAACACCACCATTCTCTTATAGGAGTAATTACTAAAATCTTATTTCAATTTTAACCGTTATCAATTGTATGCATCAAATCCACGATAGAAGTAAATTACTATTCACAACATGGTCGACATCTAACTTGGACTAATTTAATTTGTATTCAACTTGTTAATCAATCATATCCCGTTCATACCCAAAATTTTACCTTGTTATACACTGAGTTTACGAAAACAACTTTGACAGATGAAAGCAGATTTGATACTTTCATTTCATACTCTGCATCAGAAATAATTTTTACATTCCTACTTCGAGAATCTCTATAGATTAATTTTTATCAACATAATTTATTATTATATTTATATAATTAAGTAATTTACTTAGCGATAGTCTATAACAATAGTCTAGATTGATAATAATTCTAAGGTATAAAAGTTGATGTCCCGGATCATATATATACAATAATACTAAGTTAAGTCAGGACGTGGCGCATCATCCATGACCCACTTGAATAATGACGATGACATATCACTAACGCACACGAGAATAACCATGACACAACATAGACAAAAGTAATTTTGATAGACGCTCGCCACAAAATCATCCAAACATGCGGCACCATCTCCAACGTCCAAATGTTCTGGACTCTAAATAATAAAGGGTCCGAGATTTTCACTGGGATATCATAACAGTGGATCGCAAATAAAACCCCAATACCCTAATACTTGGCCTACAAATAGACCAATAAAAAATATATTGCCTCTGTTTTATACACATACACACATATAGATACATTATTTTTTAACTTATTTCATCTCCCAAAATTTTAGACTTATTCTCGAGCTATTGGTATCGCGACGCAACCATCTCTTTCGACATTATTTTGGAGGAATCCAGACCTCGCATCCAGGACCATGAAAAAAGAAAGGTCAAACTAGAATTTGGCATTATCCACCAATATTTTTTATGTATAAGTTATAAATCTAAAAAGTTACAATCACTAATCAATTTTTAAAGAGAGAGAACTTTAATTTTATTGATTTATTGGATGCGTAAATATTTTCCTTCATTACCTATGTCGATAGTTGTTACAGATACACAGTAATAGTAGTATCATAGTATGTGGTTAGAAATTAAAATGATGTAATATAGGAAAAACAATAATATTAAGAAATGAAGCTGACATGGCACATTGTTTTGTAGGACGGTGATGATGGGCAGTGGCAGCTCAACGAACCAGTACTACCAACAACAACAAGAAGAGCAACCAGAGCCAGAGCCCCTATCTTCAATCTCCGATTCCGAAAGCACCACCATGGCCTCCACCGGAAAAACCAAACCCAAAAAGAAAAAATTCAAATCCAAACAACCCCTTGCAACCCCACCAACAAACCCTCCTGGTCAACCCACTCTCATTCAAACCCCTAACTCTCTCACACAAAACATCGAACAGGTTGCGTGCGCCACCAGAGCCGCCTACGCCTTCCTCTCCGACAATGATCTCCGACTACACCCATCTCAAACCCTAGCTTTAGAATCCAAAATCTCAAGCGCCGCTCGATCTCTCTCTAATCTCCACCTTTCTCTCTCTAAAAACTCTTCTTCTCTCTCTAACCCACCTTGTTTGTCTACAAAACCCTGTTGGTTTCATCGCTTTCTCTCCGATAGTGGTGATGATGAGTATGATAATCGGTGGACTGAGTGTTTTCGAATGTCGAAAACTTCGTTCACTCTGCTTCTCCGGCTTGTCACTCCTTCGCTGTCTGCTCTCGCTCCTCTTCCGCCCAATTATGCGCTCGCTGCTGCGCTTTTTCGACTAGCGCATTCCGCTAGCTATAAGGCTGTTGGGAATCGGTTTGGTATCGATTCAGCTACTGCCTGTATGGTTTTTCATACTGTCTGTAAGGCGCTTATCGATAATTTAGCGCATTTGTTTGAGTTGAAGTCGGATATTAATAGAATTGTGGTTGGTTTTGGGTGGATTTCGCTCCCGAATTGTTGTGGGGTTTTAGGGTTTGATCGGTTTAAAGTAGAAGGGGATTTGTTAGGGGAAGATGGTTTTGTGATGGTTCAAGCGTTGGTTGATTCGGAAGGGAGGTTCTTGGATGTGTCTGCTGGTTGGCCGAGTAATGTGAAGCCTCAATCGATTTTAAGGCAATCGGAGTTTTATTCACGAGTTGAGGAGTCCAAGGAGTTGTTAGATGGACCTGCTTTTGAGCTCAGGGATGGGAATTCGGTGCGTCAGTATGTTTTGGGTGAATCTTGTTTACCTGTTTTGCCTTGGTTGATTACGCCGTTTGATGAAACAAATGATATGGATGCATCGCGTAGAGCATTTAATTTGGTGCATAAGGATGCTATGAAATTGGTTGCTACGGCTTTTGGTAGGGTTAGGGATCAGTGGCAGTTGTTAAGAAAGGAGTGGAAAGAAGGATGCATTGAAGCATTGCCTTTTGTTATTGTAGCATGTTGTTTGCTTCATAACTTTCTGATCAAATGTAGTGAGGTATCGCCCGAGAATACTGTGGAGTACACCAAGGATTTTGAACTTACTGTTTTCGAAGGACAAGTAGATGAGAGTGGTAGTAGGATTAGAAATGCGCTTGCTATGCATTTGAGTCGGGCTAGTCCAAGTTCATGAACTTGTAATTGCTCATGTTGTTGTTTTATGTAAAGAGCTTCTGTTATGTATCGGTGTTATTACCTAATGAATTAAAAGTTCTTTGCACTCTGTTCTGATGGTTCAAATCTTTTTCTGTTTTTTTTCTTAGTTTTGTTTTTTGGGTAGCTTTGGAAACACACTCCAACACGGATATCAATTGTTTCTTCAAAAAATGTATCGTTTGCTTCTTTAATCATATACCGTGAGATAATTGTCACTTATATGCTGCCATGGGGCCACGCAAATAAAGCTAATCAGCACACTACTAACGATGAGTGGTAAACCACGCTTATATGCTCTAGGAAACTTGTTGCAGTTTACTCGCACATGTATCCCCAAGAAATAATATAGAAAAAATGCTTAGATTACTGGGAATATCAATGTAATCATAGACAGCTGGCAGTTCACACCCTATAGTAATAAAGAAATTTAGAACTAGATATGTAGACATGCTGACCAGAGACATATAGCACAACAGGTCACATTAGAATTAATAAGCATTCTCAAAGGTTCGTAGTCTAGGCAATCAAGGGGTGTGCAAACTTAAAAAAATTAGTTACTCCATGCCAAACGCGTCCCCTAGTGAAAGTTTGTTTAATCTGAGTGCCAAGTAACATATATTTCTCAAGGGGTAACATATACTACCATGCTTATTATTTTGTATCTCTTTTTCGGACATTTGTTTTATGTACAAGACATGCATGGTTTCAGTGGTTCCTTAAAAAAATTTGAAGTGGAATTAACAATCTATACTTTTGCCCATTCATGTTAATGCAGAAGTCTTATGCACTGAATACGACCATTTAACTTGTCCATGGAGGAAATCTACACCTTTGTGAAGATCAGACTGTACTGACACCTGGTAGTGACACACAAAAAGTTAGTTGCTGCAAGAATAATACAAAAATTGTATAGGTGATTTGGGCGCTTCAAGTTCATTCTGTATAGTTACACAGAATTTAAGAGTAGGCAAATTATATTCTCTGAGAAGCAGAAGCTAATTCTCACCGAAGAGACTATTAAAATGTTAATAGGAACTTCAGTTGTGCTAAAAATTCTGACAATGTTGTTAAGGGAATGCTAATGTAAAAATGGATAGTACAAATCAGTTGCAGAAAAGCATTAGGCTTTATGGTGTCAGGGATGAGATTTATATTCTGCTGGTCTTTTTCATGATAATGCGCTGTGAAATGGTTGCCTCCCCTATGCGTTCGATTGTCTATCAGTGGGAACGCCCTCAACAGGAGAAAAAACTTTGCACGACTTTGGTTACCAATTACATTAATTTCATGTTTTCCTCTTCTGACTGTACAGGTATTATCATGTTAAGAGGGGTGTTAGTGTCCCGTGTTACAGTTTAGCGAAGCTAACTTTGGTTTCAAAAGGCTGAATAAATGTTCAGCCACTATATGGCTAGGAAGAGAAGTTAGCTACCAAAGTCCGGCAGGTGGTACAGCACCCTGCCAATTTGCAAATTAGTCTAGAATTTATCGAATGTGGATGGCGAAAACTATCCACGTGTACATTCAACTATAGAGACTTAAATATTTCCCATCCAAGATTGTAACGTTGTTAGCCTTAATAGTTTGATGGTTTTTTGTTTGAAAAAGAAAACTAACATACACCAATCACCATAACTGAAGAGTTGAGTGTTTGAAACTATCAATATAAGCATTAGAGGGTTCTTGGTAGCCAAACTAAGTGTTCCTTTGACTTGATTTTCTTTGAATCCGGAAATAAAGTGGTATGCAAGTTCAAAATAAAACTCAAGTGGATAACTCTTAACTGTTCAACATGCTCATTGAACTTCCAGGCCCCAAGCAAAGCTACTTGCAGAATATGCCTAAACTACATATCAAGTCATTTACAATTATATACTATGTCAACAAGTGTCACTTGTAGTCCCCGCTTTGGCAAAAAAAAAATCCTGTTAAGTTAATGTTTTATTTAACGAGATGGATAAACTTCACCCCAATTCCACAGCAGAGTAAGGTCATAAGAATTCAAGGAGCAAAACTCCTAGGTAATACGAGGGAATTTAAATTTGTTATGATGAAGATTGTCTTTCAAAACATGTGTGTTAGAATTCTAGTTCAAATAATTTGGAATGAAAATTATAAACATTTTTCCTCATCTTACTCAAATAAGAATATAAATTTCATTCCATCATAAACCAGATATTAACCGACATCTAGCTACCCAACTCAATCACGTCTTCGCTTGGCAAAATTTTCTTTTATATGTAAATTTAAGTTTAAAAATAGTTGTGAAATTTGATCATAATTAAAAGTGAGAAAATTAGCATTTGATGTAGGCCTGCCTACAAATTTCACTATCACAGCCTTATCATAAATCTCCTTTTTTTTTCTTTTCCAACTTTTCTCTATGTAACAGAAATTGAAATCTTCCATGTTTAAAGTAGTAGAAAGATGGAGACAGGTTCCTCTGGACACTTATATGAATGAGGTGCATTGCTTGACAGCCAATATAAAAATGGTCTGATATTTATATATGTCGTATTTGGAATATGGTGTACTTATCGACCTACTAAATATCTATTTTCTATTGATTGTCGCTACACCTAATACAAAAAAGGATGTTAAGTATACCCAATGTAAAAAAAACTGAATGGCCGAGTAGACTCGTACATCAAACAGAATTCCATGACGATAAAGGAATGGAAAATGTCAACACTTTTCAGTTTTCGAAGCAGTTTGATCCAAATTTCTCACTGTGTTAGACATGTAACACGGTAATTTTAATTAATAAACAGAAAGATACCGGCGTATGGCATAGAAATTCAAGCCTATAATCTCTTGTGGAATAGATGGCAAGTAATTTGTAAATAACATTTTTATGAAATGCATAATAAACATCTAAAATAAGTGGATCATGTATATCTTCTGAAAAATAATAATATACATTCAATTGATCAAATCTAGCCGATGAGATTGGGTTCCGGTGATAAAAGTTTATCTCTTAAACACAATAGATCAGAACTTAATATACCTGAATAAGATTCTTCCATGCGTAAGATTTGTACAGTAACATTTTGAATTATTTAAACAAGTTGCAAGGGATTAAGGTGAACCTCAAGTATAGTTGGGCCCTTGGGCTTATATCATCCACACTCGCCACCTGGTAAAAACATCCAACGAACCCGAACACCATCAACCACACAACCACCACCAACAAAAACAACTGATACGAAGGATTAATTAACAAAATTTAGAATTCAACTCCTGAGGTTTCCATTAATGGCTAAAATTGGTAATAATATGAATTTTATATGCACGTTAAGGAAAAAAAAGAATTTATAGATACTCTGTATGAATGACTTTCTTTAACTAATATATACAATCCATTCGAATCCTATCATTTTATATCAAAATTGAGACGAAGAAACATCCTCTGCTTTGGACATAATTGAGAGCCTGCTAGGTCTGGGCTGAAACGAACCCCGACGCTTTTGACTGTGAGATGAAGGTCTAATCAAAGCTGCTAATGCTCTTTTCACCAATTCACCTTCTACTGTACCAATCCGAACTAGTGAATTCGTCATCGCTGATCTACGAGCATTCAACCTGTTCCCTGGATACGACAATGATGATGATGGAACCTGATTAGATACATTCTTGTGCATACTGCATCGGAACGATCCTGGATGATTAGTCGGAGAACACATACAAGTACGCTTCTGATTCGTGTATGAATTGTTGCCTGATTTTTTCACCACCTGGTTACGACTCGTGGCGGAGATTGACCTGCTTGGCGAACCAGGACTCTCTACGGAGAATTTCACGGACGATGATCGAGATAGAGATGAGCCGTAGAGATTGACACGTGTTGGTGAAGCTGATCGGTGAAGAAAACTAGAAGGCTGTGACGAAAAGGCAGTGGAAGAAGAAGCAAAGGGCGAAGATCCCGATGAACGAGGAGAGTAGAATCTTCCACAAGGAGACTGAGAGCGAAGTACTGGTCCATTGCCATCTGTTCTTCTACTTGAAGTTGCCATTATATATGTTCGTATGTTTTGTAAGAGAGGGGGAGAGTGAGTCTGTGTTTTGTAATTAGAGGGGCTTTTGTCGTTTAATTTGGCAAACCCAGCTTCAGGGAAGATATGTATTTATAGGATGAGAAAAAGTGTTGTGTTTAACCAGGGTTAAATTTTAACCATGGTTAAGTTATTGAAAACCGTGGGCAGTCCGCACCAAGATGAAGAAAAAACAGAGGCGTTAAGCCAACGGCTTTTTGTGGTGGGGAGAAAGCTCGCCTGTAACGCTCATTGTTTTGTATTTTGGTGGCGCACATCAGTATAGTTTACACGTACAAAGGTATCAGTGCTAAGTAATTATGTTGTCAAGAGATTGCATAATTAAAATATTCGATACGCTTTTTTTCTTTCTTTATTGCTGTTAATTGGCTTTATTCGGTTTACAGTCAAATATCAATTGAATAATTTAGAATCAAATTTATCTGTGTTTATTTACATTTCTAAAAGTAATTTCAATTTTATTACGTTTTGGAATATATGCTTTCGTTTTTTAATAGAAGGGTGTGTAAAGATTTCATTTTTCATTGATTAATTAGAAAAATACATTGATCGACTTTTGGATCTATATAACATTCTCGGTCTAATCTCGCCTGGTTATGATTTTTTTCACAGATTTTTCCCAACTATTTATTTAAACTATTTATAATAAAATTATTTTTTTATCGAATGCAACGTATATAATCTATATTAGTAAATTAATAAAATAAATAAAAATATAATAAATTCAGAGTTCGTGTTTCAGTGCGCTGGTAAGGGTTTTCGGATGATTTTAGATTGTGTGTGTTAGGTACGACGAAAATGAAGGATATTTATCTTTTTTTATAAGGTTGTAAATGAATTAGAGTTGAGTTTTTTTTTTCTATTGAAATTTTTTTTGAATTTTTTTATAGAGTCGAGTTGAAATTCGTTAAGTTTATTAAACATATATGTGATTAAGAAAATAATTTAATATGTATTATTAATTATTTTCTTTATGTATTAGCTTAGTTTAGAAAGCAAAATAGATATAGCATCTAATATATGCGAATATGACGTTTCGTGAGTCGATTTATATACAGGGATATATATAATTTAATGACAGATATTATAAATTTATAATACTCTCCAAAAGTATATCTTAAATTTTTTTAGAAAAATTTCCTTTGCTAGTGACGAGGGATGGAAAATGCACATCTTAATGATTTTTAAATCTGTATAATAGTATATAGTGAAAATAAATGTTATATATATATCTTATAAAAGTACAAAAAATATGTACGACATAATTATTTACCTTTATTTAAAAATATAAAATAATATTTAAAACTAATCTCATCAAAACTGTTAGTACATATGTATTAATTAATGTGTGTGTATATAAAGGAATGGCACCTTTTACAATACGCTAGTGGTTATGGCTAGGTGGGTGGAACTTGGAAGAAAGGAAGACTTGATGGGTGGACCAAGTCTTCATTCCATCTTGGCTTGACAGTGATTCAAACATGTACACTTCAATACTGTACTCCATCGTAAAGCTTGCTTGTTCCATGACTTTGAATATTGTGTCACTACAAGTTGTACATTAGTACATTACTAATTCATGCAGACACCAGTTGCCTGGTTGGTGAGTGGTGTGTGTGTACTGTATGGACAGACGAATGGTAAGTTATTAACGAGGTTGGAAATTCGTTAATTAATAATAATTCAATTGACTTTCTCTTATCATGCCAATTTGCTACATCAATATCTTGTACCCTAAACAAACCAATTCTTAACTGGAAACTTGGAACATTTGAACTTTCTTATTAAACATTACATCACGTTTAGCTGAAGAATTATATACTGTGCTTACTTTTAATTTTTGTTTCTTCGGGTTTGGTTTATACTAATACACACAGTATTCTTTCTATACTGCGTTCTACTAGTGTTTCGGAACGCGTTAATTAGTGTATTGTACTTGCTAATATTTTGAAGAATAAACTACTACTAGTAGTTCTAGTAGTTGATTATATTAAACACAATTGACATTTTTCTTAAAATATAATAAATAATAAATCTTTACACCAACTAGCAACATAATGGGTACAAGGTACTTCACACACTCACACTAGCTGCCTAGCTTGGGTGGAAGGATGGATCAATTAACATATACTCCATTCCATTTCGTAATTATTTGTCTATTTTAATTTTTATTAGTATTTAAAATATATTTAAATATACAATTATATAAAATATTGTTTTAAACAAAAGTTTAATATTTAAAATTTTAAAAATAATTATCAAAATTATATATTCAATACACTTTCAAATATAAATATAAATTAAATTGAACAAATAATTTCGAACTGAAAATATGATTGTAAAAAGTAGAAAAAAGTATATCACCAAGACATTCTTTTCTATTCTATTAAAATATAAGAGTTGCTTTCACTTTTATGTAAAGTTTGCTAGTGCAAGATCATATATTAAATATCTCAATTCTCAACTCTAAATTATACAGTAAGCAATAAAATAAAAATATCTTGAATCTGAATTATCAAAAGAAAAATAAAAATATCTGGAGTCTTCAGCTCTAATAATACTACTCCGTAGTATTATAGTATGTGGGGTCAATTGGTCCTCAACTACGACTTATAAGTTCCAACTATAAATGTATCTGTCCCAAGAATTTTGGAGGCGATTTTTAAAAATAATTTTTTTATCAAAAAAATAAAATATCAGGCCTAATGCAATTTTCATAAGTATGGTTCAGTATCGGATAATAGAAGTTTAATTCTAAAATTGATGAAAATTTTACATATACATATTCACGTTAAAAAATTTGGAGCCGAGGGTTACCTACATAGGTAACATTTGATAGAAAAATGGTTCTTAAAATTGAAATTTGTCCGAGGTTATAAAAATTTTCTATGTAAATATTTATGACATTTTATAATAATTAATACCAGCCTCCTGTATTTTAAAAAATGAAGGTAGACTTTATTAGATTATTTTTAAACTTCATGTATTAGTCTAGCACGTTTATAACCCGTGCCATACACGAATTGATTAATATTTAAATAAATATGTATTTATATTATTTTTTGTTGATATAAAGTTTTGTTTTAGATTTTTTTTGGGTTGAGAACTTATATTAATATATAATATATTTTTGTGTTTTATGTAAATTTTTTAAATAGGTTGATGATAATAAGTTAATTAAAGTAGTTAATTTGAGAATAATTAAAAGTTAGATAATAATTAAAAGTTACATATAATATATTTTTGTGTTTTTTATTTTAATATAATTTTATATAAAATTTAATATAAATAAAAGAATAATGAAATTATAATATTTATAAAATTTAATTAATAAATTATAATTTTAAATAAAGAGTTTGAGTGTTTGATGAAATTGATCTCCGATTATAAAAGAATTATTACAAAAGGGTATACTTTTGTAAAAATATAATGAATTTTTTCCATAAGGAGTTGGTCTATATATACCATTTTATCTAAATTCAAAAAAATGATAAAGAATTAAAGAAATTTTTTCCATAAAGAGTTGGTCTATATATACCTAGTTTTAAATAAAGAGTTTGAGTGTTTGATTAAATTGAGAAGTTTTACTGAATTTTATGGAGTACAACTATGTTATTTAAAAATTATATTGTAATATGATTTTTAAATATAAAATTTAAGTTATAATTTAAATTTATTATAATATTAATAAAATAATTAATTAATCAAAATAATTAGATTGAGAGAAAATATAAAATATTTTTTATTTTAGATTTAACTATTCTTGTCTATCTATTTTAAATTTTACAGTTAATATTCTTTTTATAGTTAATCAAAAATTAACCGAATCGACTATAATAGATCTTAAAGTTTGACTATAATAATAATAATAATAATAATAATAATAATAATAATATAGTATAACAGTCACTCTAGGAATAACAAACATTATATATAATTGTTTAATATCGATGTAATCCTCGTTCGAATCATTTTTTCCTTCAAATATTATAAAATTTTATTTAGCGAAATATATATTATTAAATTTCCAGTGGTAAAAATTTATACCCACTGCATTGTTAAATGTCACTTGTAGTTAAATTTTATACAAAATCGTACGTACTTGTTTAAAGTCAGAAATTTTAACGGCTCGCCAAAATTTTTGCATCCGCATTCCAGTATTCCACCCATTATTCGACCACATTTAGTTTTGTCTTTGCTCCAGTCTGGACTCTAGACTGCTCAATTAATTGAAAATTGAAAATTGAAACCTGAGAAGTTGCTATGTATGGTTCCGCACTTCCACGTGGGACCAGCGACATAGAGTTGTGTAAATTGAGAGAAATCTCTGATATTTTCAGTCCAAATTAAATTTGCACTACATTCAATCAGTGACATAGAGTATTAACGAGTCTTTCGTAGAAAATTACGACGACTCAACCAACCTGGGACCATTTATCTCAGTCTTTGAATTTGATTGATGTATATATAACGTATGCCAATTTTGTTGTTTTTATGAGCAGTTTTCAAGTAAAGCCAAATATCTTCATCCCATTATGCAGTTATGTAAAAAACTAAATCTCGATAAATAAATATGTTTGGAACCTAAAATTATATTCATTAATTGAGATTATTTATTTATCAAGATTAAAAATATACTCTTTATTATATTGGGACTGAAAAAATTTATTTATTTAATGGAATTATTTATTTATCGAATATTGATTTAACGGGATTATGCTGTAGTAGTAGAATTTTAATTTTTGAGCTGTCTCCGCAAACATGAGACATGGCGCATGGGAATTGGGAATATTATGTAGAATGCCATGCGCTTCTTGATCCGAATTCTTTCTTCCATAACTTAACAGAGTCATTTAGCAATAAAATAAGATTATAGAGTCGGTCCGCAAGCCGAAGTATATACGAATATGATATTCCCTCCCTCGTACCTAATAAATAGTCATTTTTGAAAATTTTACACACATTAAGAAATTTTAAATGATATGTTTATTTTCCATCCATACCCATAATTATTGGGTTAAGTTTATAACTACAGTGGAAAATCAACATTGAAAATCATGAATAAATAAGAGTATTAGTGAAAAAAGAACAATATTTTTGTATTGATTAAAGAAATAAACAATTAAAATTGGACATTTTTTTTTCCAAAAGAGACAATAGTTAGAAATGGAGGGAGTACTATTTATAATGTAGATATGCCGAATTTGACAACACACGCCACATAGTTAAAAAAGATTATAATAACTTTAATATATACAGTATTAATAATTAATTTATTCATAAAAATATTTTAATTAACAAATATGTGAGCGCTTGGTTCATCATTAATAAATTCAATTACAGTAAGAACTTCAATTCATATTAGCGTTTGAAGTATTAATTTAATTATAATGAAAATCTCATTCCTATAAATGGGTAAATCATACCCTTTTTTTCGTTTAAAATTTTATATAATTTCCATTTCTATTATTGAAACGTCCATCCAAACACCCGTTGTATATACCGTACGAAGAAACAAAAATCCTATATTTGAGTTTCAAAAAGATATTACAGTACTTCTGATGTTTCTAAAGCGTATTGCGTATGCTTCTATTTTCCTTTACCGCTCGACTCTTCAAAAGAAGTTTTAAATGAATCCAGATTCCAGAATAAGACAAGAAGCCCAAAACTACGACTTCGTAAACATAACCAAGTTTTGGAGAATGGTGGAGGCCCGTTTGAAAGAAATAATACTTTTTTATGAAAAATAAGTAAAAATATATTGATAAAAATTAAAAATAGTATTTTAAAAAAGTGTTTTTATCTTAAAACTGATTTTAAAAAAAGTAGATCCTTCGTATTTTGGGGGGAAAATAATTTTCAATTTTTACAAGAAAATTATCCAACCTCTTTATATCAAATAGTTATCTAATTTTTATAATAATATTTTTTTTGCCACAAATAATATTTTTTTATATCATAACAATTTTGAATAATAATTTCAAAAACAGTCGAATGAATTGAACCAAAGTGAGTTAAATACGCCATTATAGAATATAGAATATAGACTGCCATGCGCTTCTCCATATATATAAGATTGAATTTTATAGATATCATTATTTAATTAAAAACATTAAAGATTATATATCGTTTATAAATATTGTAAAATATATGAATATATTTTATATGTCATGCTTATATTCTATTTGTATAATATATATAGTCTTTGAATATTTAATGAAATATAATCATAATTATTGTAGTTAATAAATGAGGTCGAGTCGAGTCGCTTATTTAAATTAAATGAGATCATGATATAACTTAAATTTATTTTATTAAACGAATCGAATCGAGTTTACTCGCAAGCTAATCGAATCAAATTTAAATATGAGATGAATAGGTATACTGATGAGTTTACAATTAAAACACTAAAATAAATAACTAATAATAATTAATTTACAATAAATAAATAATTTTATAATAATTTATTTATAATTATAAACGAGTTTGAGTTCCAACTCGAATCAAATTGAATTATCATGTTCGAATTTATTTTTAATCAAATTCGATACATACTGAACTTGATTCATTTAGATAAATAAATTTAAATTCGGGTTTGAACTTAGCACATATACAAACTAAAACTGAATCAATTTATAATAAATGAGTTCGAGTTGGAATTTGCCACGACCCGTTGGGCTCGAATTACAGTTCCAATACAATATAATACGGAGTATATGTAAAATGTTACATGTACATGTATATTGCATGAATGCAAGTTTTCCTGCAAATGCGAATTAAGAAAACAGTAAACAGTGTATAGGGAACAGGATCTCCCTATATATAAAAGAGTTACTTTAATAAAAACCTCGTATAATTAGAATTAAGAATTTCAACAGAATCACTGAATTAAAATTCGAATCATTAAAATATTTTAATCTCAACCCTCTATTTAGTTTAATCTACATCATACAATCAATTATATACATATAAATATGAATATATCACTAGTACCAAAAACAAATTTTCTCAAACCCCACTCCATCCCACCAGTAGCCATAACCACCATCCCGCTCCATCTCCGATCAATCGCCTCTCTTTTTCTCGAGCTACCATCACAAATTCGTTCTACCACACACTACATTTCTGCTCTCCTCTTCTAATTTATCATTGATTTACTCCATCAAATCTATTCATTTCTCTAAAATCATATACGTACATACATATGCATACATCTCCATTTATATATTTCTCATTAATCTTAAGATACATACATACATGGGTTTAATATGAGAAAGAAATGAAAAAGTTACACGATGATTATTAAAGGAATCGACGAGTTATACTCAAATCTATGACATCAGAACTCACTCAAATCTGTTTTTTTGTGATTTTTAGTTCTGGAAATTTTGGTGATTCACGACCAGATTTTGGTGATTCGCGACTAGATTTTGATGATTTGTCTTAATTTATGATAATTTGGTTTGAAATTTGGTGATCCTACACGCGCTCATGATTCAGCGATGGTGGTGACAGCGATGTCGGGATAGTAGCTATTGGGGTGCTCATTATTTGGTTATAGTAGTATTTGTGGTGTTAATTTGGTGATGTGGTGGTACGCGATTTAAATTTAAGTAATAAGAATTTCAATCAAATGATTATATGGGCGGTGGAGACCGTGTTATGATGCTGGTAATAGTAACTCTAATTGTGATTGTAGTGATGTTGTTGTATAGAATTATAATATATTTATATATGTATAATAAAATTTTGGTGATTCGATTAAAGTTCTTAATTCTAATTATAAGAGGTTCTCATTTGATCATCTCCCTCCCCCCTCTCTCTATATATATAATCATCGAGAAAGTTTATGAATGGAACAAGAAAGTCCTCCAACCCATAAAATAAATTATTGATAGCCATATTATATGGAATATACTAGCAATAGAAATGTACAACACCATTACTTGGAACTGGGAATCACGTGATACCATTAAGACAAACCCCCCGACCAAGTAATTAATTAACTCAACACAGACAAAGATTAGTTAAAGTAGTTGTAAAAACCAGTCAAACTTTGAACCGAGATTATAAAATTATCAAGTGGTAAATGTTCCCAAAAAAGGCTAGTAAAAATGAACAGTTAAACTCAACACATTGGAGATCTTTGGGGGATGCCTTTCCTTCTACTCATGCTTGTGGTTATGTCTTCTTCTGAATGAAGCTGCAGCTTGTTATTATTAGATGATGATCTAATATTATTATTCATTCCACAAACATAAACAACTCCACTTCTCTTCTTCCTAACAAACTCGGTGCACAACATGCTGCTGCTACTCATGTTCTCGGAGCCCGAGGAATAATTATAGTTGTAGCTCATTGGCTGTTCATCGGAATCAACAATTGTCGAATGGGGTGACTCGTTGGTCATTTCCTGATCAATATTAATATCGTCTCCCATGTCTTGTGGGATGAAGAAGTCTGGACCCAGTTTTAATGTCTTGCATTTTCGCAGGAATGGTGACAAGTCTCTATAGTGTTTCAGCACAAATTCCACCTGTACGTGTATTTTAAAACATGCATTGATCAAGCCATGAGCCAAAATTCCATGAAAATCGTCGACAAAATGAAAGATGCATAAACAAGCAGATCTTCATCGTATTAGTATCATGAAATCCTATGATCCTTCCCGGTGAAGTTCTATAAGCATGCAGATCTATGTATGGAATAGAGTTATATGATATATAAATGATGACATATCCAGGCTCCAATGTTGATAATTGGGGTGTAATCTAGCATGGGAATTGGAGATGAAAGAAACATATAGTGACATTGAGGAGATTTATTGTTGGAATTACCTTGCAGCCAAGAGAGCAGTGGTAGAATGGTTCTTGGAGGCTTCTGTCACAAGAAGTGCAGTAATTCCCAGAGCCTTTAAACTGCCTGTTTTGTGGTCTTTTCCTGATGAACACAACTTTTGCAGCATTGATCGTGTATGCCTGATCAATGGCACCAAAAATTATATACAAACTACAGCAGAATTAACTTAGTAATAAACATGAAATCAAAAATTGTGCATACAAATACACATATATAAATACTACTGGATATATGGTGATAAATAAAATTGTACCTGAACATTTGAGCAATCAAAGAGTCTCTCAAGGTCCTCCAATCTGATAACATCATGATAAACATAGCGACGTACTTGAAGAAGCCTATGGAAACGATGGGAATGAACACAGTGTGGGCAAATACTGGTGCAACAATCCAAACAGCATATATTTTTCTCGTTTTTCTTGGCCATTTCATGAATGGAGCATCCCCTAAAAAACTTTTCCGTGCAAAGTGACTGCAACCAAGCTGCCTTCTCAATTCCCTAATTAAAAACCAAAATGTATCCCAATCATTAATTATTATGTACATAAACAATTGCTAGTATGCACATGTTTTATGCATACTTTAGCTAGCTAGAAAATTGCAAGTAAAGAAAGTACGTACCATGATCGTATGTCCAAAATGTAAACGTAATAGAGAGAGGATGTGTGTGAAACGATGTTGTATATGAAAGGGTATTACTACAAAAGAGAGGAAGTAATGTGTGGGATGAAGTGTGTATATATAGAGGATCAAAAGAGAAGCAAAGCTATATATTTATTCCTTTGATACTATACTACTACTACTACACAAACAACATATTGTTCAAATTTAAAAAGATTTTATGTTATTATTTTCCTTTTCCTTGTACTTTATAAAAAAAAGACAGAGAAAGGGAGGGAGTAAGACATGAGGAGGACAACGTGGGCGCTGTTTCTGTGTCTCCCATTCAAAACATATTATTATCACCTTGGCTTAAGAGCTCTATCTAATCCTAAGCCACCAACGCACCGTTAATTCTTGAAGAAGCTGCCGACCCTAATTTTTTTTTCCTTGCTGAGTTTCATTTCCTTGATTCCTATCTATTGATCATGTTACCATACGTGTATGTGTGCGTCAAGCTAGATTTAGCTGGCTAGTCTCTACAATTTGACAACTGACCCGAATGGAGTCGTCTGACTAGGACAAATAAGCCATTTCATAATCTTTTTTCTTAGTAATTGGCATATTTTTTCTAGTAATCTTTGATACATGGTATTTCAGGACTTGGAATTTGTAAGTTTCGAAATTTGAATGTGGATCTAGAAGTTGTGTTTGACACGATGATTAAGTATGTACGTGTTTGTTATCTGCTGCATTGCCATGCTCGGTCCTATCTCAGTGCACTAGGCCTAAAAAAAGGACCCAAACGAATTCTCGCGTTCCATACAGAATTTCAAGGACCGGCCTTGTACAGTTGTACCTGACAAGTTTGAATTCAGAAAACTCGAAAAACTAGACTTGCAATGAAAAATAAATATTACAAGGTTGCAAATATCATGACCTTCCTACCGTGATATGTTTTTATTCTTCTAATTTAGAATACAATCACTTTTCTAGGCAGTGATTTTTCCCTTCAAATCGAAACCCAATGCCTACAGAAGAAGACATTGCCAATCAAGTTCACTTGCTTACTGAAAATTTGATAAATAAAAAGTTATGGCAAGCACAATCAGGTGGTTAATGGGTTCATGGGAAAAGAAACATAAAACATGGCAACATTCAACCACCAATTCACTAACTTACTAGGACTACTAATAGGAACTCAGCCTAGATTTACTCGAGTGAGCTGGTATACTGGTTTTTGTTATTAACGTTGACAGACATATACCAACTCATGAAGCACTAAGTAATTATTACCGCTAAACACTATTAATAATTAATCACTTTGTTGCTAATTTTGAGGAACCCATGTACGGAGTAGTAATTTATGTTCAACAATAAGGATTGGTACAGCTAATTCTGGAGTTTGAAGAATTAAAGCCCTCAACAAGAACACGGAGTGCAGTGTTAGTATCCAAGACCAGTAAACTTGATCAAAATTAAGGAAACTAATGATCATTTGAATGGATAGTCAGCAATCATTTAAACACATCAAGAGCCAAAGTAAGAGCCGTGCAAAACAATAAAGCTAAACCTTGATAATGAACAGAGACTATATATATGTATATTATGGATGGTATCATGCAGAGGGGATTAAGAAATGCAGTCACGTGCAAAGGCTTGACTGCTTCCCACATGTATCCATTAGCGGAAAAACCTCAAGAATAAGAAATGGAAATATGGCTTTCTATTTCTTTGACTTGATGATAGAACTTTATATAATATTTTCAGAAAATAAAAATATGTGTCTCTTAAGATTAAAGTTCTATTTAACGATATGAATGCAAAACTTATTATTTCTCTCGTATCATGTTCTCCTACAAGATTAAATGCTGAATTGTGTATTGAAAAGATGTGTACGAGAGATTGCAGTCAAAGATGAGAGCTAGAGAACAGAAGTGCATGAGGGGTGGAGGTGGAAAAGCAGGGAGAACAAACAAACAGAATGAATCAGCGTGTGAGCCGCACGAGGGCGGATCTCTCATCTCTGTCCATTTAAAGTCTGGACAAAGTGTTCAAGCACTAGAAAAATCATTAGTTTATGTGGTCACATGTGATGACTAGTTTATATCTACGTGCATATACAACAAGCATACTACTAATACACATCAAAATAAAGACACCAGAGTATGCATTCAACTAAGCAATTATATGTAATACATCATATTATAACTTATTAAAATTCGGTAATTTGGTTATTAACCGCGGTTAACCAAAAAACTGAAAAAATAATCGAAATAATATAATTACATATTGGTAGTGCTCTGTTATTGTTCCTCATTAGTACAGTGCTCTGTTTTTCTCCACCGCAGTATCTAGCAGAAGTTTTCTGTAATCATATTAGTTAAAACTACATACTTTTTGCAAGTGACTTGGAAGAATAGGTAGAAAGCTACATATAACCATTTTGGCTGCGCAGAGGAACTTAATAAAAATTTGCAGGATTGAAGGTACTGTGAGCTAGGATCTGTGACGAAAAATTTAAGTTGCTAAATGAACATACATGTATATCAGAATTCACAGCAGACTATGGTAGACTACACATACCATGTATGTGTTTGTTGTTATCAGTTTATTTTGCACTGCAGCTGCTACTGATTTTGCCAAATTGTGCTAAAAATTTGCCGACTCTTATTAAATTTGGGTTTGTTTATTTTGGTTTTCGGTATTAGCCGTGATAATTATATCAGTTCGGTTTTAAAACCGAATTAATATCGGTTTGGTTTTCAGTAGGTATTTTATGTGAATTTCAGTTTCGGTTAACCGAATAATACTTATGTTCGGTTATAATCGAATTCACAGCCCTAATAACACTTCCCCTCAAACTCAACCTTGCATTCCGAGCTATTTATAACTATTACAATACATCATATTAGAGCTATTGAACATTGGATTTCAATTGACAGAATATGGAGTTTATCTAACAAAACTTTTAAAAACACAATCCTAATTTATGACTTGTGAGGCAAGTATATAAAGTTATAAACCTCTACTATAAAGGCCAATGGGTCTTATTTCGCTAACAATTTCTTGTAATCTGTAGAGCCCATATTCTCTCTACTATCTCAATTTTATGATCAGGAGAAATAGGGGGTTTTATCCACTCACTTGTTGGATAATTGGGCTTCAACAATCATCTAGGAGGAGGCCGCAAGGTCGAGTCACTCTTTCTAATTTTACCTTTTTTGAGACAAACGGGCTTTAAAAATATGGTTTAGCCAGATTAGATAGAATAAGTACCTTAATCCACAGGCTGTGCTCCAAAGACTAGGCAGATCAGTTATTTGCTCAGCCATGTAGTTATTTACTAAGGAAATTACAATGAGGAACAAAATGAAAAGGAAAGTTGAGACTGTGATGCTACCAAGCAAGAATAAAGGGGGTTTACATGGTGTGGTACTAAGCACTAGGCTTTGCATGCACATGCTAGTTGGAAATGTCTCTGTTTTGCTAAATCATGATCCTACTTTTTGTTGCTGAGGACTGTATATTATTTGTTGGTCTACCTAATATTGTCCGTCTAACCATGTAACACACGTGCACATGACATCTGTTCCCGACAATTTTCCAAATATTAGAAACACCTCCGAGTATCGAAAACATAACTATTTCTAGATAATTCCAGCGGATCAATATAAAGTCTTGTTTTGGGATGTTAAAGAGAAATACAAAAAGATGAAGCGTGTTTTGGGAATCAAGTAGACTGGATCAAGACAAGAAGCGGAAGTCATTCTATTCACCAAAAATCTCTATGGTTCCAAGTTTTTAAAAATTAATATATAATAAATACAACTCCTCGTGAAAATCACTCCATACGATTAATCATACAAGGGGTTAGTAATTTCTTGACCATCGTGAATACCAGGGAAACAGGGCCCTTTTTCTATGTCGCAATTAAAATTTATTTCACAAAAAAATAATCCTGTAAAAAAAAGTATTTTCTCCTTGATGCTTATTACTACTGTTCTGGTGGGAAAATGGGAGAGGGTCTGTTCCCGTCTGTTTAAAGCCAGTTTAGAAAGAGAATGACAGTACATTTTTTGTGGAAACTGAAATAGTGAAATGCCCAACATGCAAACAAAGATCGTGCTGAATTGCTGAGTAGTTTTTTTAAATTTAATATCAGATATGCACTGAATAACTATGTAAAAAAAAAATTGCAGGCAACGATTTTTAGTATAAATCTCTGTATTGAATATTGACCGTTATTTATCAAGAGACTCACTTCAACCAGTGCTCCTAATATAAGGGCATTATGAAGTGACCATCGATTTATGATATCCGTTGTTTGAACTTGGCACCATTTCAGAGCACTACTGGAATCAGTTCACCTTCCACCGCGAAGCATAATAAGCAAGATATTCTACGTGCACGAGTAAATTTGGCTGTAGCCTGGAGCATGATGTCTTAGCAATAGTTTTTTTAATATTATTTCGTTGTAGTTGAACCAAAGGAGTTTCTTGAACATGCAATTGTATTAACAGCACAAAAGAATATCAATATGATCCTTGAAAACTTTCAGAATTACATGATACACTACTCTGGTTTCTTGGACTCATGCTATTATGGTCTGTCGATTCCTGTCCTACTGTCCTGATATTATGATGAGCTGGAGAATTTGCTCAGTATGCAGTCATGCTAGTTCCTCAGCAGGTGATGAGTTTAGCCCTGTTTGTGCAGTTATTTAAGGTGACATGAAGTGGAGGTGGATATCTTGAGTAAATAACTGGTGAATATATTTATTTACAGGTGAGTAGGATGGAACACTCCCATTTATAGTAGGGAGACAACATCAGCTTTTCAAAATAACTGCGACAAGGACTGCTGCTAGGACCTAGAGAACAATAATGCTAAAACTGAAAAAAATCAATAACACCAGACTTTTACTCTTCAACAATTTCATACTCTTAACCTAGATCATGAATTTCCACTGCACCAGGTGGAACATTGCCACTGCCTTGAGCCCCGGTGCTACAAAAGTTACTCCGTGAGCATTCACTTTGATAACACCTAGAGCCAAGATACATATAGGCTGGAGTGGAGATGAGTGGGTGCTCCGCATGCTGCATGACGAGACTACCAATGCATCTTAACTCAGAGGATGAGTGGAGATGAGTGGATGGAATAGTATTTAACTCAGAGGCACTGGAGTCACTTGTATTGAAGACGGTATTTTTTGGTAATATTTATAGTTGAAGCAACATGAATGCGTAATATTCCAGCCAATTTAATTATTTATAGGCAAAATGTATGGCCAGAATGCTTGGGTTTGGGATAGGAGATGAACTATTATACTTGACTGATAAACATCCTGTGACCTTATGATTTACCATGAGCTTTTAGTTTTGGAATACAAACCTTTTGGCTAATTCTCAATCAGAGTTTGAGATTGGAGCTATGAGAAACATACGAAATCATTCACATGTATGCTACTGAATACGATAAATATTAGGAATCATTTTTACCCGAGGCTGTTTAGTTTTTAGTCGTTTCAAATATCAAAGCTGTTTTAGTTAAGAATGCAAGGACACGGTTTTATTTTCATATAAATGTTTATTTTGTGTAACAGACTTAACTGAACTCTGAAAGGGGAAGTGAAGTGCTGCAGCAAAGATGACCAACATGGATTTTCAGAAGCATATAGGAAACACAGTGCTGCAGTCAAAACAAAAATAGAAATCTATTGACTACTGTCTGAACCCCCCCCCCCCCCCCCCCCCACATTACAGATACACCTCAGAAATTTTATTTTTGCATATTTGCAACAATTTACAAATTTCCTGTTTTCTTGGTTTCCAATTGGCCAAACAAAAACTCAATCAAACACATTATATTTCTATGCTGTTGCAACTTGTGAGATCGGACACTGAGACGCACACATACACACTCTTACATACCTGCGTAGCTTGTTTATTTGACATGGCTGCAGGTTAGTAATGATTGAGCTTAAACGCTAATTGCAACAAGTCAATTATTATGATAGTATGATCTAAATACCAATGTTTTTGAATATTCTGTTTTATAATATATTCAGTGGTTCTTCTACCAGTGAGTTTTAATGCTTTACGATCTCTTCTCATGACATGTTCTTTAACCTGTTGATCCTTTTTGTAAGATAATGTACGATGATCCTGACATAAATTTTAATTCTTGATGGCTCGATCCTAGCTATAGGTATAAACTGCAACACTGTAAATATCTAATGAGATCAGAACTAACGTCACCTAAATGGCTAAATATTAACCCGAGTAACATGCATGATGCATGTCCTTTCTTATAATGTCAATAATAATGTCTGAACAGGTTACTAAGATAAAAATATATATGCAAGACAAGAAAGAAAGAAACATGTATTTAGATATGGGCTCGTCTGACTATTTCCTAAAATGTTAGATCTGCCAAGATTAATGAGATAAGAAGATCTGAAAAATAGAACTTGAGAGACAAAAGTTCTTCATCGGTGTATCTATGCATAACTCGACATCTAATCTGGAAGTAGAGCCCTATTTCAGTTATTACGGTCATTGATCTGTAAGGCTGTAAGCTAAGGGGCAAAACTAACAAAACACAGCAATGTGAATATGTTTATTCACGGAACAGGTCATGTGACTATGTAGAGAATCCGAAAAGAAAAGGAAAAACATGGGGAGTGGGGGGCTTCCATTCAACAGATAGGCCAGTAGTATGGGAATTGAAAGACATTATATTAGGAGGAACAAGAAATTATGTACTCAAGAAGATGGATCTCTACTCCGCTTTGAGTTTAATTTTGTGTCTGGAGTCTTTTCTGATCGTTGCTTAGGAGTTGGAATTAGCTACAAGATTGCATTGATGAAACCTTTGCCACATATATATTAATGTACATTAAAATTCTGATCAATTAGTCTGATCTGATATTAGAGATACTTGTTTATCAGTAGCTGAATTTATCATAGCACACCAACTGAAGGTATTGATATTACTTTCAGAACTTTACGAGTGACTAGAGTGGCATGTTTTCGCATATTTGAAGAGCCTGACATGTATACTCCTGTGTAGCAATAGCAATAATAAATTAATAATGGCTCCGTTTGTTTCTCTCGATAAATAACATATATATATATATATATATATACAAGTTAAAAGATACATGAATTTTTCAATTTATAAGTTATTACTTAATTATTAGATACACATAAACCAAATATGCCCGCAAATCATATAATGTTATACGGGCCCTGCAATTATAAAACCTTCAAGTTGATTATTGTCAGATATTAGCCATATCATCTACTGTGTGCTTTTGTCTGAATCGACCTCAGGCCTCGAGGATGTTATTTGAAGAAACGTTGGTGCAGTGCTTTGTTTATAATACTGTACAAGAAAAACATACTCTTTTCTGATCATTACCATGTCCAGTTATTACATATATATTTTCTGATGGGATATATCAATATTTGTAATCTAAATTACACCCAAAGTTAACGGTACGGTGCAACTCTACCTCTCTAGTTTTCTTTAGAAAAATTAAAATGATTATGCGTTGAACACAGACAAAAACAATTAATTGACGCAGGTCTGGGTGTCAAGTAAAGCACAAACAGGCATCGTGACTAGTTTATTGCCACGTCAGTAGTTCACGCTTAGTCATTTTAAGGCCGGGACCCGCGGACGTGGACGTCCACTTGGATTAACTCCGGGACATATGCGTACACGTCAACAAAGGCCGTGTTGCCCCCCGTATTAATTTCTCCTGTTCCCCAACTTTACTCCTGTTCCTGTTTGATAACGGCCCCGTTTTATCTTTTTGCTGACGTGGCAGCTTCTTGTCTGTCCAATATTAGGATAACTGCGGTGAATTTCAGATTTTCGCTATATAAAATTTCACACCTCTCCTTCGTATTTTTATTTTATTTAACTTCTCAATACACTGTCCAATATTAGGATAACTGCAGTGAATTTCAAATTTTAACTAACAGTTATTTAGAAAGAAAAACAAACTTCGAATAAAATGTAATTTTAGCTAGCAATAAAAATTAAGTAAAAATATCTTGACAATGCAACAAACCATATCCACATAAAACCTATGGCCCTGCAAAAAATATAATCATTCATTAACTGCCATCTTATCTAATAAAGTCTTCAAAACAAAATTGCAATCGAAGAATAATTTTAAAAAAGATAAGAATTAAATTACTCCACAGATATCGAATCAAACATAGCTATTAAATCTTGTTCATAAATTAGGGCTGGAGAATAAAAAGGATGTACATAAGATATAAACACTTGCAAAATAAATTATTTTATGAAAAATATATTCTAAATAATGGAACATATATAAACCCCGAAGCCAACATGTTAACTCACGGATTAGATATATTGAGAATGATATATAGTAAAATCTTTTGTGATCGGAAAGTGAGACGACAGGGATTACATAGGTTGTCATTGAATCTTCCAAAATGTTCACAGGATATAGGCTACTCATCTCTCCCCCTGAGGGAACACCCTGCGCTAAATAACCGGGGTGAGCATATTAGCTTTACTACAATCAGAGCATAAGCATAACAAACAAGTCAAGCTTTTCTCATTTTATCATTTCCAACCTTTTGTCATGTTGGGGATATTTTTTTGTGTTCTTCCGAAATGGAGCCCCCTTTGTTTAGGGAGAATTTAGCTTTGTCCCCCCGCTAATTAACTAATGAACAGAGTATATAAATATATACTTAACAACCAAATTAACGGCAACTTTTCAAATTAAAGAAATGTGGTGGACCATGTCTGAGATATATATAAGGATGGCCTTCCTGCATTCTGACCATTCAAAAACTACCAAAACCTCTCTATTATATCTAAGCTCGCACTGCAAAACCTATTATTTTCTTGGCGACCATATATATACTGCTAATTCATTTTCCGCAGCTAAATTATCAGATTCAGATGAAGAACATTCATTTCTTAATCTCTCTTCTGCTTTTGACAACTCTCCTGCATGAAGCTCAAGGTATATATATGTCCAGCTAGCTATACATATGACATTTGTAATGTATAAACATGATCTACGAACATCTTAAACATTAATTTAGTTCCTTATATCGATCTTAACTTGACCTCCTCTTCTAATTTTTTTCAGGAATGAAAAGTAGAAAACTTGTTAACAAAACAACCGTCTCGACTTCCACTTCTTCCTCAAAGGTTAGTCGATTATTTTCAGGTTGATGACTAGTAGCAGGCATTTGCAATGACGTGATTAATATCTTTAGTAAACGTTGGCCTTTTTTAACATGATTTTATGATTAAAATTACTTACAGAATCGTCAGAGGATCGACGAAAATGCAAGTGAAACCAAAGTTGGTGGCAAAATTAGTAAAAGTTCAACTACTACACAAGGCCAAGTCCACGAGAAACAAGAAAATTTCTCGGTCAAGTCATCACCGGTTGTGAAGCAACGACAGGCTCCTCCGAAACAGTATCCAGATGTGGTGGACCTTGCAGGAATGGATTATTCTCCGGCAAGAAGAAAATCTCCCATACACAACTGATCCTAGTAGTTTGCAGAAATCATGCATCATGTTAGGGTTTAGGAAGGTTTTGTACATTATAGTATTCTGTTATAATACAGTAGTGATTATATAATAATTTACGTGGCTACTTAAAACATTACTGTTAGTTAATTGATAAGTAGCTTGTTTAATCATCGAGTCATAAAAGCATTTAGACCCTTGTTTAAGGGAGCTTAATGGATGTTACACTCGAGGATATATATTCACGAATCAAGCATAGCCTATCAATAAAAACTCATTTTCTACGTACCTCGATCTTCTACTCGAATCTTTATTATCTTCCCTTTAATTAAACTCGCGCGTATCATTCTTCATGTTTTATTATCTGTTGAGATAAAATTAAATATGATTCTACTCGTACCATTCTACCACATACTTTAATGTAGTCACGTACAAAGTTGTGTTGTTATATTTCCATGAATGTTTTGCTCCCTGCAGCATTAATGCAGAACTATATGAATATCAAGTGAGGGATCTGATCGAGCGAGTCTTCAGGTTGTAACTGTATCAGCCTCAACCATTAGTTATCCTAACTTTTGCTAACAAAAATAAAACGAAATTGTAATCTCAGGCTTCAGCTTCTCGCACAAACATTTGGATTAATTTTCATTATTGACCATAAAAGAAGCTACTCCATTACGTGAAAAACATGGTTCAACTCAATGAGATGGAGTCCATATGCATCGGATTCGGATGATTAAATGAATAATAATTAGGCGGGGTGGGGTATGATGGGGTGTGAGGGTTGACCCGACATGTGGGCTCATATGCCCTTGGTTTTGTGTCTCGCTTTTAATGAGCCAAAGTTCCTCGATATGGATGTGAACCTCTTATGGCACTTGCAGCGGGGTTAAAAATGAAGTCCATTTACTGCTTCGGGGAGTGAAAAGAGGACTTCAGCACACAAAAAGTGGCCACATATTGTATATTAACTAAAAACTTGATAAGTGGATACCAAAGTGGCCAAAAGGCCAACTGACATGCACGCTTTCCAAAATATTATAACTCGTAAATTAAATTTAATTTATAAAATTTATGGGACCTAAATATATGAAAAAGTAATGTTAAAAAAGAAAAGGTGTCAGCCACCATTGGAGTGGTTTAGTCAACTATCATGCCCAACATTTGCTTCGTGTCACTTTTGTGGGGTTTGGGAATAGTGGTACACTGACCTGACATTGTTGTTGTTCTTATGTACAGCTCCCCAAATTTAATGTATCATTTTATTATAATAGAAGAGCAAACTAAACACCAAAATAATGAAACATTAGAATTGTTTATCGGACCACCCATATCGCACCAAACCGCACAACAAAATGCCGTTTTGAATTTTCGTGGCGTGGTTGTAATTTGAATTTTTTATAAAACCGCACGGTTCGGTATGGTGCGGGTTGTGGTTTGATACTTAAGTAGTGCGGTTCAAACCACACCGTACCGTAATTATATATATAATATAATTTATATATTATTTTATTTTATGTATTAATTTTTATACATATATTTACTATTATATCTAAAATTATATATGTTTTTGGTTGTGTTTTCAAATTTATATTCCGTTTTCTAGTTTTTCATGTTTGTAATTTAACTTCTAATATTTCTCTAACTTTTATTTTTCACTTAAAATTTGTAATTGTTATTATAAATTTCAATTTTATAATTTATTATAATTTTTATATTGATTTTGTTAGACCGCACATACTGCATTGCATGACACGCGGTTTTTGAATTTTGCAATGCGATTACGGTTTGGAAATTTAACCAAATCGAATGTGCGAGTTGTTCCGTAATTTTAAAGAAAAACGGCACCGCCACACCGCGAAAGCATGAAACATGCTCATTATAACAACAATTGAAAAACAACAAATAAGGGAGATAACAATTTGGATGGTGAAGATAGCAAATTTGTTTGGCTGTCAAATTGTCAATTGCTCTAAATTTTAAGTACCTTATAATTTTTTTTATTTAAAATATGAAATACAAACCATAGCTTGAAGAACCAATCTCAGTCGGGGAAATTACTATGAGCATGTTTGGGATAACTTAAAACTGTTTCAATCTACTTTTAAGTTGTTATTTTGTGTACATTTAAATTTTTTAATTTAAAGTTAATTTTAGTTCAGAAATTTAAGTACAACAAAAGTACTTTAATTTTAGTTTAAAAAATTAAAGTACTTTTTTTCAACTTGTTTTTTTTCTTTACATCAGACTCTAATATTATTCTTACTAATTTCAGATTAAGAGTTAATCGTTCAGATTAATTATTTTTTATTTTTTATATATATTTATACTTTATACTTATATTTTATATTTAAATAATATAACTTCTGTTTTTTAATCAAAATTTGTTTTAAATAATTACTTTAAATAAAATTATCCAAACACATACATCCAACTTTAAATAAAAAACATCACTTTTAACTTAAAATAAATAAACTATATTTTAAATTATAAATAACTTTTTAAAAATTAATCTAAACAGACCCTATATAACACAACACACCACAACAAAAAATGCAACTCCCCACCGACATATATACAGTACATGTTATAAATTTATAATCAATACTTAATTGGAGACCAAACACCACATGAGAACGTTACAAAATACATTACTTATTTTACAAGACATGTCATATTCATGCATAACACATGTTATATTCATCTTCCGTTTGAGAATATGTAAAGTCTGCAGGTCTTCAATTCTAAAAAGTGGCCTTCATAAAACTTCTCATAGTCATACATACATACATGACAAAAAAATATATAAATTCACTTAACTACCAAGTCAATTTGATCTATCTATTAGCAATTAGCAGACCATCAGTATAATACTGCGGGGAATATCACTAACACACAAGCATTTTAGAGGAACATGTTCTCTACCAATAGTGTCATTTTTCTAGCACTGTGTTGGGACTACACCTGAATAAATCAGAAAATCAGTGTTGGTCTTCACAGATCTTAGTCATGACAAGCAGAGTACAAAAGATGTAACTAGGTTCCAAAGGTGATATCTGTTGAAGTTCAAATTATACAAACATTTCTTTTACACACTGGTGAGAATATTCAGACTTAAATCATTTGCAAATGGAGATCAGCATCCTGCTGAGCAAGCTCCACAACCATGGCTTCATCAAAAAACTTACTGATGCTGACATCTTCACTCATTCCCTGACAAAATAAATGAAAATTTTAAATCCGTTAGCAAGCTATTGTAAAGCAATTGCGACATAAGGTCAGTACAAACAAAGAATTTTATATACAGGAAGATTTATTAGTATAATGATAGGGAAGCAGAAAAAAAGCAAAACCGGGTCCAAGTACTAATGCTTATTTAACAGTAAAGACATCCTAAATAGTTTGGGACTTGAGATGAAGAAAATATAGTATATAAAGACAAAAAACTCTTTCATGTCAATAGGTGAACATACCTTTCTGCGTCTGGTCTTGACCATAAACTCCCTAGCCAAATGCTGGATGGGAGCCGGCTCCAGAGGTCTTAAGACGATGTTTTTGTCCAGAGGGTCCCCTGGAACAATAGCCCAATGATCAAAAACAGAAACACAAAACGCCTGCCCTTGAGTGTGATACCTCAGATCTGTTTCAAAGCCAAACGACTCGATAACAGGTAGGAATGCCTGCAATTGAAAATGAAAGCAGGTATCAGCCAATGTATTTAAAACAAATCAAACAGATCATAAAAATAAAAAATATCAGGACTATAAAAATAGCTATAAACATAATGGAAATATGAAACAAACCTTGACAATATATGCCGGCGTCCCTGGTTGAGGAACATCAGCAGTGACATGCCCCCTCCTTCGTGACAACACTGTGTATATGGCAGACACACAATCTATTGGTGTTTGTATCTGAAACAATGAAGTATTCATTAGAACCTCAAAATATATAGGTTGACAGAAGTATTCATTTGAAAGCTGGAGCACTTGAATTAACATACACTTGCTACCCGACATGTGAACTTCCATACTTGAACAGGTCATTATAAAACATTTTCAGTAAAAACTTTGAAAGATTTCTCTTTCCCAGAATGAAGTTTAATTAAGTCGTTTATACACAAGATCTAGTAAAAGATACTTCAGAGAGCTCAATAACTACCTCCACATAATATACAGGCTCCATGAGTCGTGGAGTCGCCATAAGAAAAGCTGAATAAGCCACTCTTCTAGCTGTTGGAATGATCTGACCAGTTCCACGATGCAAAGGTTCAGGTGCAATCCTTGCATCAACAATTTTGAATTTAACATTTCTAATGGGCTCATCACACAAGGGTCCTTCCCGAGCACCCCATTGAAATCTGCACAAACATAGATAAGTGTCATTTTTCAAAGGCCATAAAGGCAAAAGAGAGCCACTGAAGTAAATGAAGGTTCAGGCTGCATACCCTTGAACAATTGAATCTTTAACAGCATTCAGCGTGAGTTTATCCACTTCACCCGAGAGTGTGTCATCCAGTAGAATGTTAGGTCCCTAAATGTATAATGAACTTCAAGTTAAACTTTAGCAACAGAACTAATGCTAGAAATCTTAATGAAAAGAAGATTAACTTTTACTGCTAGAAGTAAAATTTAAACCTTCTGCACCACATAATAAATACCTGTTTATCGGGCCCAAATGCCCAAATAGACCGTGCAGCAAGCAAATCCCAGTCATATTTTGATTTAAAGAAATCACCCAATTTCTTTCGCGGCCAGTCAATGCTAACAACACCATTCTCGATATCTTCGGCAAGCCCTCTCTCCAATGGCTCTGCAATCTAATATGATGTAATAAATTACACTATGTTCCTATCTGAATAAATAAAAATGAATTGATAGAAGTAAAAAAAAGTTACGATGTTTCATACCATTGTTATCTTATTTTTCTTGTTAGGTGTTTCAGCAAAACATTTCATTGAAGACGACTCCACCACTGTTTCACAGAATGAGACAACAGGATCTGCGACCTGAAATATGTGCATAAAATTTTTATTCTTAAGAAGGAAAAAGCAGCCCTTATAGAGGTACACTTCCCTACCAGATAAACTAGAAAGAAAAAATAATAATAAAGCAGTAAAAAATAGAAGATTTTCTAGTTAAAATACCTTTACTTCCACTTCTGAGTAAAGCTCCCTCAGATCCTTCATTATAGAATCTAAGTACAACTCGCCAGTACCCAAAATGGTGTGCTCTCCAGACTCCTCAACTTTAGTAATCGCAAGAGGGTAACTCTTACTAATCTTCCTAAGACCCTCCACCATTTTTGGCAGCTCGCTTGGGTTTAAAGGCTCAGTTGCTGTTTTCACAACGGGAAGCGTGTTAAACTGAAGAGACCGGAAAATGTATACATCCTCGTCATAATTTGAACTGCAAAGAGTTGCAGTCTTCATAATTGAGGCATCCACACCTTCAATCAAAACCCAAGAACCAGGAGGAGCCTTAGCAACAGGTATTCTATAACGAGCTTGATATACCCATAATTTTGTAACTTCCTTTATGGTCATATCCTCCTCATCATCTGGTGAATATCCTTCTCCAAGAACACGGACAGTCTGCCCTGTATGCAGTTCCCCGCTGTAAACCCGACCAAATGCATCAAAAACGCTACAGTCAGACTTGGGGTACAATTTGGTCACGTTAACCATTAAGGGGCCAGAAGGATCAGAGTCTACCATGGCTCTGTATATAGCAGAGTCAGTAGGTCCAGTATATGAATGTTCAACCTTCCTGGGCGCAGAATCTTTGGCTGATGGAATGTGATGAACAAGCATATCCGTGAAGCCTGTTGCAGAACCAAAAACTGAGCTACATGCCAATCTCAGCAATGGCTTAACATTTAACTTGTAAGCTGCATTGCTAAGGGTTACACCAAGTTCTGCTAGTGTTGTTTCCACGCTTTTTTTATGTTCACCAACTACTTGGCTGTAAATTTTGTAAAGGGGTTCCAGCACAAACTGAACAAATGACCTTTCCACTCCGCCTGAAGGTCCTAAAGGTTGTTTCTTCTTAAAACCTCTAGTATCAGGATCAAAGTAATAGTCTCCCCATAGACGTGAGGCAAACTTCGCAGCATCAAATGGAATCCCATGAAGTTTAACATATAGTTTTGCAAATGAGTGCAAAGTAAAACACCACCCAGCACTTCCACTTGCAAAACAAACATTTCCAACAACTGGGTCAATAATTTGAACATCTCCAGCTGTTGCAGAGACGGCAGTTATATGGTTATTAATGACTTCAATTGTGTGCCTAAGCTTGTGATACGCATCTTTTGGAGGCAATTTAAGTTCAGTTATCAACCTGTCAACCTATAGAAACACCCTACCGCATATGAGAATAGCCAGAGTTTTATAAACAAGCTTGAAAGATGAATAAAAAACTGACTGAAGTAAATAATTACTAGTTAGTTTGGAGAACTACCTTGTTTATCACGACGACAATAGGAAGACGCTCTTGAATTGCATGACGAATAGCCCTCTCAGTGTTAACCTGTAAACAACTAAATGTCAGACATTAATTAAGGAGCTGAATATGTGACAGTCAATGTACTGATGAATAAAACAGTTGTGGACAGCAGCTAAATTACACCAACAGACAGCCCAAAAGCACTGCACCAGAGCATTCGATTCAAAAACTTGGAAGCTCAGCATGCAGAGCATAATGCATGGTTCCTGTATAATCGTGTTGCGCAACTCATGCATACGTATTGCCGGTGACTGTATTATAATTTTTATTTTTTAAGTATGTAAAAAGGTAGAACAAAATGAAACTCCCTGAACAGCATCTTATACATCATTCAACTACATCTGTGAATGATTGCTTATATGTACTGAGCTATGATCCAATATATTAGATACACTTCAATGTGAAACGGCTCAACGAGTGTTTCTGTATTACTCCTTGATTTCATGTAAAAATGGTTATGTTGCAACTAATTTACTAGATTTTTAAAATAGAAGCTCTATGTTGTTGAGATTAAGTATATAGTGGTGCGCAAAAACAAACACAATGCATGTCTTGAAAAAAATTGAACAAATGGATCAGGAAAGATAGCCTAAATTCCTTATTGAAAACAGCCTAGCTAACAAGCAATCTTTCTAAAGTGTTATGGTAATAAGTGTCATGCTAAAGCAGTATGTCCATGAATTACTCTATTATGTATGTCATTGGGCTATAAATGTATAATAACAAAAAGACTAAAGTGCAGTATAGAGCTTACCATTACTCCTTCAGCTGCATCCACAACCAAAACTGCACCATCAGCAAGTCGAAGAGCCGCGGTCATCTCATCTGAGAAATTAACATGACCAGGTGTATCCATTATGTTGCACAAATAGGACTTTGAATTGCTATCCTCAAGAACAAGAGACATCGGCACTGCCTTTATTGATATCCTTCTCTCTTGCTCGTCTATCCTTGTATCAGTATACCTCATGTGCTTCTCACTGTTTTTATCAAACGTTGATATATGATGTGTTTGCTCAATCAACATATCCATGAAAACAGTCTTCCCATGTTGCAAGTGACCCACCAATGCAACATTCCGAACCAGAGACGGATTTGATGAAAGACCCAAAAGAAAGTCTGTTGATACATAAGTTGAAGAATCCTTGACGCCCAACTCAAACTTAACATTCCTGACAGGTTTAATAATGGGTTGTTCAAGAGGCTGTGCATCTTCGTCCATAACCAAAGTTTCAACCTCTTCTCCATAAACTTCTTCCGCAGTGGGATAATACTTCTTGTCCTCCGCAAGCACAATCTGATTGTCAATATCAATATCATCGGTCGTGGTCATCCACCCATTTGCACGACCTGCATTCTCCTCATCAGAAGCAGCGGCATTGTCCTCATCAGTTTTGTCAGGGAGATCCTCATCCTCATCCTCTCTATCACTCTCCTGGTCAGACTCAATCTCGGGGCCAATGTAGTTACCGAACTCATCGTATAAACTATCATCCATCGTATTCGCAAATCTGTCAATATAATTTAGGGGAATTCAAATTCAAAATCATAAAACCCTAATAGTAAACATAATATAACCCATATTTTCATAGCATGACTAAATTAAACTCAATTAACGAAGAAATAGAAATAAAATTACAACAAATCGTTACAGGTAAGTCATTTAAACATGATACTTATATACACTATGCGCGGCTACAGGCTACTAAAACCCTAATAATAAACCTGATATATCAAGAAAAGTAAACATTGTAAATATAAACAAAATACATGTAAAACGTTGAGCGAGTTAGTGCGTGTGTGTGTGAAGAGGCGAGGCGAAGCGAAGCTAACCTGAAGAATAGTCGAGTAGAGATGGTGTAGAAGAAACGACGATTTGGGGGTTTAGAGAGGGGTTGCTTAAATAGACCATGATTTGGGATTTGTCCGGCCTTATAAATTGATTTGCTTCTACGTAATAATGGGCCGGGACTGAAGAGGCCCTCGTCGAAAGAAGCTATCTCGTACACTATGTTTATGGGCCTTCGTATATAAATATACGGAATGGTGCTCCAAGGAGAATTTAGCAATCAACATTAACAAATAATAATGATTTTACATAAAAAAATTCAACTAGGGATTCAAAATATATATTATTATGAACAGATAAAATTGGACCGTAAATCAAAATTGAATTAAAAATTGTAAAATTATAAAATTGCATCATATTTTATATTATATATTTTACATGTCCCATATTTTTTGTCATGGTATTTTTCACATGTTTTAAAATGTATAATAAACATGTTTGTATTCAATATTTTTAATTTATTTTTTTTATAAATTTTAAGATTTAATTTTTAATCTACTCAAATGGGGTGATGTTTGCCAATGAAGATGGAGTCGATGAATTCTGGAGCATGGATTCCTTAAAAGACAAAAACTCATCAAGAGACAACTACTCAATATTACAAATTTTGAGGTATTTGATCTCGAGAATAAAGTTCTGGATATTTGTGATTTGAAGGTGAAGAAGAGGATGGAAGAAAGGGAGAAAGTAAGGAAATTTGATGCTGATGTTGAAGCTACAAAGAAGGAGATAGACATGATTAATAAAAAAATCAAAGAAGCTGAGATTGATCTAAAGTGTGCCAAATTAAATGATCAATTCTCCAAAAAGCCAAACTATGTATCTCACTAATCCACTAAGAATCATCATTGACAGCATAGAGGTGAAGGCTGAAGATTTTGGAATTCTCAACACTGCTAATCTTAGGAGAATTTTTAGATTGACTACAAGTTCAATTTTAGAGACTGAAAGGAATTTAAGTGCAGAAACTGAAAAAGTCATTGAATCGATTACACCACAATCTCCCCTAATTTATTTTTATGTAAAATAAAGACAAATTTAAAGTTAATTTCAAATGCAAACTCAACTAATATAAGTTGAAGTGTTTGTACAGGAAAAATATACATAAAATTACAAGTACAAATACAACAATCATTCTCAAACTAAACTCCTCTAAACTAAACAAATCTTCAATTGTATTTTCAGTTTCCTTCCTCATTTCTTCTTGGGCATCTTCATTTCATGTAGATTTTCAAGAGCTTTCAGGGCATTTTTTTCTTCATTGGTTCTGGCATAACTGGAGACACAATCAAGAACTAGCTTCACAAATTTGTAGGGTAGATATCTCAAATCAGAATAAGTGTAATAGTTCTCCACTGGTCCTCTAAAATTGCAAAGATATTTCATTCCAAGCATATCAACAATATATTTATCCTTTATAGATGAGAAAATCTGCTTCACTCTAATTAAGCTAAGTAAAACATACTGTCATGTGTATTTTGACAATATAGTTAATAGTCACTTGTAGACAGTACATTTGAAAAGTAATAGTTAGATGACAATACATTTGAAAGTTGTTATCTTGTATAAAAGGAATAAAAATGAGTCATGTAGTAGAAGTTCACTAAGTGCTCATGCACAACATGATTCAAAACTCAGACAACAACATTTCAAGTACTCAATCTTATGACAGTACATTACAAGTGACAACACAATTGGAACAGACGATGACAACTATTCCATTGATAGTGAACTTGATGGAGAATGAAGATTTGAAGACAATAAGTATTACTGACAGCAACTATTCCATTGACAGTAACTTGGCGGAGAATGAAGATCTGAAGACAGTAATTTTTACTAACAATAATTTTGACGGAGTAGTTGACAAAAATATTGACGGAGATAGTTGACAGCAGCTTTGGAGACAATATGTTTTAGAAGACTATCAAGCTTGACAGCAAAATATGCGGAGCCGAAGATACTGTCACCAAAGAGAAGCTAAAAGTTGACAATAAACTTTTAGTGAAGCTGACAGTCTATTTCAGGTAGCGGACTAGACAGTGAAAATACAAGAAATGATTTTGACATTACTATCTAGTATGTTAAGTCTACTACTGCAACTTGGGAGAATTCAAGCAAAATGTAAAGTATGCTTAAAGAGTCAAAGATTTATGCATATCTCAGAGTTGATTTATCTACAAATGGAATGAAGACAAATTTGAATAGAAAGACAAAGTTTTTATTTCAAGCTTTGTTCTAGGAACAAAGAAAAGTACACTTGTAAGTGAGATTTGTGTTTCAGTATAAATACACATATCTCACAAGTACTTTCTCTAATGTAACTAAGCTGGAATTTCTCAAGTATAGAAATATTAGCAAACTCATTGTTATTGTATCTATCGAAGCTGAAATTATTTTCCAAACAGTTGTAGCAAAATAAAAATTAATAAAATTAATTTTTGAAGTTTAAACACTGTGTCATTTTATCTGCTTAGTTTGTTTGCATCATTTACTTGTTAATTATCATTCTTCCTTGTTGTTAGGGAGAATTGTTCATAATTAATCAAGTTACATTCAACCCCTTTCTGTAACACTTATCTTAACTAACAATTCCTACCTACCTGCTCCTAGCATTTAATAAAGAACTCAACTGATTTCTTTTGTCAAAGAAATCAAAAACTATTAAGGGGGTGTTTGGTTTATGTTGGGGAAAAATAAAGGGGTTCAGGAAAGAAATTAAAAAGAAAGGAAAAGAATGGGCTTGAATTATTTTCCTTGTTTGGTTTTGATCCGGAAATAAATATGTATTTTTTAATAAATTATTTTATGCATATTATTACTTTTGGAATTAATATAAAATATAATTATATAGAGAATGGAAGTGAGTGAGTGTATGAGAGAGAACAAGAGATAAAGGAAAGGGGGAAAAAATACCTTGGATGAGGCATGGAATGAGAGTAGAGGAGTTTTGGGTAAATCCAAAACTTAAAAAGGTCAAAGAAAATGATTGTTTTTGTAAAACAAATAATGAACATAGTTGTTTTTCTTTCACTTTACTCATTACCCCGACCAAACGGCCCCTTAAGTACAAATTTTTACCTGTAATCGCATAATTGAGGTCGTGCAGGAACACCACCTATGGGAGACAAGATTGGTGAATTATTTTAACATCGATATCATAGTGGACGTGAAGAATTGATTAGGTCAATAATACATGTAGTATGGGTGCAACTACAATCACTTATTCCAGCCACAAAACTGTTACTCCTAACAAAAATCAGGCCGAGTTGGTGACACAACAAGCAGTCGGAATGACTAGAAAAATGTAAGAGGTTTGTTTTAATAAAGTATAATCCAAATGAAAGAACTATTCTGTTATGCGCTCGTATCCTTTTTTGGGGAATTTTTATAATTTAAAGGCACTTTTAGGCTGCAAATCTGTGTCACCAACTTGTGCATCATATGGTATTGTTGTGTAGTATACTAGTATGTATGCATCCTTTTTCTTTTTTGTATCTATACTATTTTGTCACAGTAGATCTGGCCAAGTATGTTTCAAAAGATATGTATTGATTTCAATGTAATCAACACTTGTTGCTCTTCATAATTAAATATTTTTTTTGATATTTTTAACAAAAAAGAAACAATACAAGTGTGAAGTGTCGAAATAAAATATGTGCAAATGTTGCGCAAAATATGTGCAAATGTTATATTCTTCGTTGATAATTTACGACCAAAATTTTGATTAAATGAAAATCGTGAAATTATAGTTGATGAAAATTAAGCATAACTTTGAACAAGTTAAAGGATTGAGAATGCAGATAATATGTATATGATGAGTTAGGTAGTATTCCCTTGACTATTTATGTACACACTCAATAGAAACACTCAGCTCGGACAAACACTCGGGCTTTAGAAAATCAAACTTCCATGCTATTGAATTATTCATCATTCCTGTTGTCTTCAATTAAAACTAAGCATGTATTTGAAAATTGTCACTCCAAAGTCCAAAATAACTCAAACTATATATACATGGAGTTAGATAGGATTTCTGCAACAAGGGCAATGAGCATTATTCTGAAGCCAAGGGAGAAGACACTTAGAATGGAATCGATGAGCGCAGGGTAAAAATGACAGATCCTCACTAGACCTGAAGTGCTCCAGGCACACGGCACATTCCTCCTGATCTGAAGACTTCCAGCTCCTCAATTTAGCCCAACTCATCATCAACCTCTTTGATGACGATGATGACCTCCTCAATCCAGCTGATGGTTCCTGGTTTCTGACCTCGACTCTCATTGTCGTTCTTCCCTCCACTACAAGACTACTGCTAATCCTTCCTGTGCTGTTTCTTCTGAATATAATATACATAGATAATATTCAGTCATATATGCGCAAACAATTGAACTTACAAATTACGAATGAAGCTAGTCAATTGAATTTGTAATCTTAGTGAACCATAAATTCATAATTGTGTTCCTTAATAAAACTTAAAGGTGATGTATTTATTAAATCTTGTGCATATGTTAGCTAGCTAGTGATACCTTTTGGGTTCCAATTTTTTGAACTGGGATCTAAGCCTCTCATCTAGCCTCTCTCTGGCCTCTCTAGCTGCTCCGCCTAGCTTCTCATCCTCCACCTGCCCATGTTGTTGCTGGTACTTATTCACAGTTCTATTCTGTGTTTTATTCTTTACCCGTAAATTAAAATCGGAAATTTAGTTACTGAGCTAAAACATTAATTTGTTATTGAATTAAAAGTAGTGAAGTAGTAAGGTACCTGAAGTAGATTGGATTGGGAGCTATGGTTGCTGGAATACAAACATAAAGACGAACGTCTACTGCAACTCGAGCTTTCGAAAAACGAAGAAGATTGCGAATCCGGCCAGCCAGCACTAGTTCCGTGACACCGTCTTCGTCTAGCACTTTCTACCCCTGGTAACATACCAGCCATCTTGTTTAAATGATATATGTGTATTGCGCAAGATTATTCTATCTTCCAAGTTTTAGTCATAGAGAATGAGTATTTAAGAGAAATATATGTGGAGTAAATCAGTTGAAGAAAAGAAAATTAAGGGTAAAGAAAAATGTGTAATTAATAATAATGGGAAGGTGAGGAGAAATGATGAGACAAAAGCGGGACCTGGGTGGAAGCTTCACTAGCGCACAAGAAGACCACTCCATGTTCCACTTGCGTGATCAACCCAAGTAAACCCAATCTATCATCTACTCCTGTACGAGTCATGTTCAAATGTTAAATGTTTTGTTTCTAAGGCGCGCTATTTTTTGAAAAATGATTTTGTTTTAGACTTAATTGTACTTTACAGAAAAATGATTCAATTATAAAATTTATCAGTTTAATGGTCAAAATATTTACAGTATTTTTTAGCACTTGATTGTATTCCATCAAATTTTTTTAACGGACGTTAGTAAAATAATAATTAATTGCACTTTGATGACCAGAATTATAATTTTTTTGCACAAAAATGACTAAATTATAAAAATTACCAATTTGCTCGTCAAATTATTTATTTTTTAATAATTGATTGCATCCAATATATTTCACTACCTTTATATTATCATTATTATTATTTAGAAAATGAATTCGATAAGTCTAGTATTGTTTAATCAATACTTGAGATTATAAAAAAAAATTAACACAATTTATAAATCAAAAGAGTGTAATCGTAAATACATGATTATATTTTATTTTATAAAATATCATTCTTTTTAAAAATATATTTTTCTTTTAAATTTTAGATAAATTACCGAATCAATCTTATAAATATTTTTATTTGATAAATTTATATTAATATGATTTAAAATATAAAAAGTGTGATAATTAAAATTATATAAACTATAAAATAAAGTGTGAATATAACATTATAATATAATCAATTATTAAAAAAAATATAAATAATTGGCCAACAAATTGATAAACATTATAATTGAGCCATTTTCTGCAAAAATAAAAATTTAATTCAGACTAACAAAGTATAATTAAGTATAATTTGACTAACATCCCTTAAAAAATTGACGTAATGCAATGAAGTGCTAAAAAATAAATAATTTGACCATTAAGCTGGTAAATTTTATAATTAAACTATTTTTCTGCAAAAATATTATAGTTCAGACAATTAAAGTGCAATTAAATCTTTATTTTATCATACTTGTCATTTAGTGTAGTAGTAGTAGTATATTATGTCAGTAGTAAATTAATTTTAATTAATATGATATTATTATTATATATATAATTAATTTATTATTATATTTTTGTACATATTTGATTAGCTTGTAATATTATATTTTATTAAATAATTTTATTCAATATATTATTACTATTATATTTTTATACACGTTCTCTGATTGATTTTTTTTCTTGACAAATTAGGTATCTCAAAATATACTGTTAACAAAATTATATATAATTTCTCTATGATTAATTTGGGTCAAGTATTTTGATTCGGAAAATCAATGCAAAGTGAAATTTTCCTAACGGTACAAATTTTTTTAGAAAGTAACATGACCGCTGAATATATATTTTTAAACTATCAAATTATATTTCATGAATTTTAAATAATAATATATTTAAATAAATTATAAAATATAATTCATATCTTAGAGATCATGAACATAACTACGCAATATTTAGTTTATATGTAATTGTTCATATATTAGAGATCATGGACATAAAATGGTAAACGGGCCTATGATAATGATTATAAATAAAAAATGGATAAGTAGATATGTGTTTAGACATTTTATCATAATAGAATATATTATTTATTTAATTTATGATATAGTTTACCTGATAGAACTCGATGAGGTTAATATGGTATTTCTTATTCTCTAATATATATAAGTGTTCTTGAATTTTTTTATTAAGAATTATAATCTTAAAAATGAGTATGTGTTTTAATATATAACTCATGTTTATTTGTTTATTGTGTATTTTATGAAAAAAATAGCTTAAAAATGAGTATGTGTTTATTGTTTTAATAATAATTTATAATCAAAATTTTAAATTTTTGAAAATTTATATTTATTCAATTTTAGTATTAAAATTTAATATATTTTCTTTTAAAATAATATTAAATTAGTTATTGATATTTTTTGATAATCGAACCTTAATAATTTTATTTACAAATAAATTTAAAATAGCATTATATTAATTATTGTACTCATGGAAATCAAATCTTAATCTATTAATTAAATAATTAATATTATTTAATATTTTACCTTTTTACCCCTGACGATCATATCATATTATCTTTTTTATTTCAATTATATATGTGATATAATTATAAGTTGGATGCACATTGTCCAGCTTTTCGTTATAAATATAGTTTATCCGGATATTGGGCTTATAGATGTTGTACTTATTTTGGGCCAGACCGTTAGTTGGATAGCCATAGTGGTTTAACCAATGTGCCTTGGACGCTGGAATTTTGCAAATAAAAACCCAATCAATTATAAGATTTTTTTAAATAAATATTCCCTCCGTATTTATATTGGTCCATATTTATATGTTCATTTTATTTTTATGAAATTAAATTGACTCATTTTTATTATAATTTAAAAGAATATATAACTCAAAATTTTATATTATTAAAAATATATAATTATTTTAAAATATATTTTTTAGTATTTAAAATTTTAAAAAATATATTTTTAATTAAAAATTAATAAATTTAATTGTTGGAATTCGGAACAACTTTATAATTGTTTGTATTGAAAGTATATAAACATACCAGTTCGACTTGGAACAACTTTAAAATGAATGAGTCTGTCCTAAAACATAAAAAGTTGATCTCTTGTATGCGATTGTTTGTATTGAAAGTATATACACATGTCTAGTTCGGGGCGAGTAAAAATCGAATGCTTATCAATAGTCTATTTCATCGCACTCTAAAATGGGATGTTTTAGCTTTAAGCGTCACATATGTTTTAGAGTTTTTAAAAAATATGGTTTTGTTTCTATTTTATATTTGTTCAACGCGATTATTTTTATAAATGTCGTATAACTTTTCATTATTGTATTAATTCCTACTAAAAAAATATTTTTTTTTATTTTTTTGCAATAATATGTTTTTTTATTTTATTTTTCATAAAATTACGATTTTTGTTGTTGTAAAAATATGACTTTTCAATTAAATGTAAGTGAATGCAATTAAAATTAACTTCAAATACAATTAAAAACAATTTTGTTTTTTTTATCCATTTAATTGTATTTGATTACAAGTCGTATATAAAAAGTTATATTTGATTATTATTAGTTGTAAGACTGTATTTTTACAAAAAAAAAATACAATATAGTAAAATCCTACTATATATATATAGGGTCCTGCTCAAATAGAAAATAACTTAGAATAGAAAATAGAAAATAAGATCTACACCACATATTCAATCTAATCTAATGGCAAGGGGAGCATCCACACACAAATCAAATACACCCTCATACACTCAATCCCACATAATTCCTCCGTTTTTAATTTGATTTTTCCCGTTAATTAGTGAAGTTTTTTTCAAATCTAACTTCACCACATTTTTCTCCATCTCCCAACAATCAGTTTGCATACCATATGTGATATATTCCGGTGACTTTTATTTTTTCGACGATTTCCATTATTTTTTGTGAACCTAGGATATATAATTTAGTGATTTCTGTAATACAAATTAGTGATTTCTATAATACAAATTAGTGGTTTCTGTAATATAATTTAGTGATTGAAGTTTGAATCTGATAAGTGACGAATTTATTTTAATTATAAATTATTTGCCGAAATATAGCACATATGGTATGAAAACTGATCGTTGGGAGATGAAAAAAAAGTGGTGAAGTTAGATTTGAAAAAAACTTTGCCAATTGACGGGAAAAATCAAATTAAAAACGGAGGAGAATAGATGGGATTGTGTGTGTGAGGGTGTATATAATTTGTGTGTGGGTGCGGCAGATATAATGATAAGGTTTTCTATTTTTCATTTAAGCTATTTTCTATTTGAGCAGGACCCTATATATATATATTCTACTTTTTATATAAAGTAGAACTAGGTGATAATTTACTTAAAAATATGCTTTTAATTTAAATAAATAGATTTCATTTCATTTTAATGGATAATTACAATATAATATTTTTGTATTTACTCATAATAATAATAAAGAGTATTTTGATATTAAAAAATATAAAATTGTATTAAGCGCCATACTATGCATCTTCATTTCACCGCACAAAAATGAGATGACTCCTTCTGTTAGCAATTTGCCAATTTCCAAAATTGAGTATCATTAAAAATCTTTTTATCAATCAATTTATGACCTTGCACCGACCGACCATCCAATACACATGTATTACACATTCTTACCATGCTTTTTGTGATTTTTCATGTTGATTACAACTTGGGCACCAAATCGATGGATCTAGAATGGATAAGCTCAGGAAGCCATAATTAGAAACATTTTATTAAACTGGCTCCTATTTCAATCCGTTTGTCAATGTAAATTTGCAGTAATTATTTTTAAAAATTGTTTGCATAAACCAGTGCAGATGACGTAACCCATATCTTCGCTAGTGACGTGCACTGTGCACATCACAGCACATGTAGGACAAGCCACCTTAAGATAAAAGGACTACTCTAGGTTGAACTAGTTGAAATGAAGAAGTCTATAATTCCTAGAAGCATTTTGCAATTGATCCTTACCATATATCAAGGCATCAAACCGAATAATATTAGTCCGATTGATATCCTTCATCGTTAAATTTTGGTTCGTTTTTGCAATGAACTCAGTTTCGGGAACGGTTTTGGGCAAGTTGACAACACAAATTCACAATATGGGATGTTATATTTTATAATATAAATATATGAATATATGTATATAAAATTGTATTTGAATATATATGAATATGAAATATATTTTTTACTTGTTTATATGTTATAATTTGAATATATATATATATATATATATAAAACTCAAAATCATAAAAAAATGACATTATTTCAAAAATTCATTTAGGGCACACAAGTTTCTTAATCGGCCATATTCAATTTTAGTGTTGAAACATGAAAATTATATTATATATACAGGGTTTTGCTTCAATGAGAATTTGTTAAAATGGGAACTGTGTGAGAACTGATAATTTATCTAGTTAAAACACCTGATTTCATGGAAATTGAAAATTTCAAATTTGCCAATAAGTGATTACATATAAATTGATAGTTTCAAAATTGACAAACGGGTGATTTGATGTAAATCAAAACTTTTAAATTTAACAGTTAACACAAATAACTGGTATTAACTATAAAAATCATCGGTTCTCGCGGCTCTAATTTTAAGAAATTTTCATTTATATAAAAAATTATATATATATATATATTTATTTTATAAAATTTATTTTTCTTTTGCTTCACATAATTGAAAAAGCAAACAAAACTTTAAAAAATTAAGAACCTATATAGGGGGTGTTTGGGGAACTTTTTTCCAGAATAAGTCAACTTATTTTAAGACAAAGTTAGAGATTCCTAATTTTTTTCTGAAAAAAGTTAACTTTTTTTTGTAACTTATAGAATCTCAAATATACATTAAATACTTGTATAAAAAATATTTATCAAAATATGAAATTTTTACCCGAAAATAAGTCTAAAAAGACTTATTTTAAGGTAGGCCAAACATGCCAATATTTTAATATAAAAGCAATAGTACCATCTTCATTTAATTATTATTAGGAATGAATAAAAATATTTGGATTCTGCATGGGCGATTTCTTCCACGTGTCCCCTTCTCTCTCCGAGAGAGAGAGAGAGAATGGGAGAGAAGAGTAAATTTAGGATTTAGAGCAGCTGGTAATCTGCTATAGAAATTAGTAGAAAAAACTTACACACCAGCGCCAACCAAATTACTCCCTAGTCCCTCCCCCTCGGCCTTCCCCTCTCTTAACACCCAAGAAACCAAGGAAGAAGAAAAACCCATTTTTCTTTTTACTACTTACAACTAGTGTGTACATCCATCTCTCTCTCTCCACGCACAGACATATATTATTATATAATATATTCCCTCCGCCGCCGCAAGCATCGGAAAGATGAAAACAATCTCTCTGGTGTAAATCAATCTGTAACAACGTAACCAAGAGACAGATAAAGGCTCCCTATCCTCCCTTCTCCCCCATCGCGCCATTTCTTGGTAATCTCTCTCCTGCCCCCTTTCCTTTGTATATTACAGTACTACTCCTGCTTTATTCAATTTCAATTACATTACTAGGGTTTATCACTTGTCTTTTCTTTAATTCTTTCTTTCTTTTTGCAATCTACACCATCACCATATATATGTATTTAGCTTATTAGTTTAGTAATAATAAACTTGCCCTAGTCTTTCTGTTATTCCCAATATATCAATAGATTATAGAAATAATGGCTTTTGATCACAATTCAATTCCCATGAATCTACGACCTGTAAACACATCGAGAACTCTTGTCGACGATTCTCGCATTGGCCCTATTCCTGTTACCACAACCTCTGGTAGAAATATTGAGGGATTTTATGCTGCTAATCCCTCCAGAGACCACCACCCCGGTAGCCCTTCTGCAGTTCCACTTTATCATCCTGCGACTGTTTCTGATTCCGGGTTTGTAGGCTTAGGATATGGGAATGCTCCTGGGGTTGGAGGTGTTTGGGTGCAGCAGCGTATGCCACCCCCGCCTCCTGCTGTTCTTGAGGCTTCTGTTGGTACTTCCCCAGCTGTTGTTCCAACGACTGGTTTTGGTAATAGCCCCAAACTTGGAAATAGGCTTGGTGGTAATAGTTCTGATCAGGCTAGTGATGAAAGTAGAGATGATTTGGTTTCTGTGAAAAAGGTCAAATTATTATGTAGCTTTGGAGGTAAGATCATGCCGAGACCTAATGACGGGGCTTTGAGATATGTTGGTGGCGATACTAAGATTATCAGTTTAAGGAGAAATGTGAGCTTTACTGAGTTGGTTCAAAAAATGACTGATTCATATGGGCAAAATGTTGTCATCAAGTACCAGTTGCCGGATGAGGATCTTGATGCCCTTGTATCAGTATCATCTCCAGATGATCTTGTGAATATGTTGGATGAATATGACAGACTGGTCGAAAGGTCTCCGGATGGATCAGCCAAGTTAAGGATATTTTTGTTTTCAACTACAGAAGGAGATTCTTCTGCTGCTGTTCAAATGGGGATTTCTAAAGGTAATGGTCAGAGATATATTGAGGCAGTAAATGGCATTGTAGATGGAACTATTGACGGTATCACGAGAAGGGAGAGTATGGCTAGTGGTACTTCTACGCAGAATTCAGATTTGAGTGGAACTGAGGCCATAGACAGCACTGGCCATGGGCAAATGGATGTTGCTGGGACTCCATCTACTGGAGGGGTATCACCCAAAAATAATTTCTTTGCCTCTCAAGAAGTTGCGCCTAGACTGGTTTATGTGGACCCTAACCCTCCAATGCATGTTGAAGCTGCTACTGCTCCGGCGGGTATTCAAATGGTTGGCGCACATCCTCCAGCTTTATCCACTCGGCCTAGTTCTGTTGTACAACCACAGCAATCTGTTGTACAACCACAGCAACAGCAGCAGATGGGTTTTCAACCACGTCCACCTTACTTTCAGGCCTATGCAGATCCTCAACAAGTGTTAAGCCGGCCCGAGTACGTACAATATCCTTCTCAGATGGGATATCCTTCTCAGCTTTTGGGGACTGTTATGCCTGTGTTCCCTCAACAGCAATATTACAATAATGTTGCTAACGTTACCCCCCATCAGCAGTTTATTCCTGCAGTGCACATGTCAATGACTCCTTCCTCTTATGCCAACCTCAGGCCAACTGCTGTGCAGCCAATTGTTCAACACCAACAAGTTCAAGTGGAACATTTTCCAGAGGAGAACAAGTATGGGCAAAGACTTATCCAACTTCCTGGTGATCAGAACTACAATTTCAATGCCTATCATGCACAAGTCTCCCAGTCCCCCATCATGCCAGGAAGTTTTGGTTGGCATCAAGCTCCACAGACTGAGCAAGTTCCCTTATCTGATAGTTTGGTACCCCAGCAACAGACTGCTTTGGCTGAGAAATTGCCTAGATTTGAGGAGTGCTATATGTGCCAGAAAGCTTTACCTCACGCACATTCAGATACAGTAGCACAAGGTCAACGGGAGAGTCCTAAAACTACATCTGACTTCAGCTCGAGTTATCACAGTCTCCAGACAGATGATAAGACAAGAGTCCAACCGTTCAGCACTGCTGCTCTAACTGGGCCAATGGGTGAAGGCATTGTTGAAAATCAATATACTGGGGAACAGATGACTCCCGTAGGCCATCTGGACCATGAAGGTAGGAAGCCAGCATATATCGCAGTTCCAGTACCCCAATATGTTGATGAAAAAACTTCTTTGCAAAGAGAAAACAATCATGATCGTCTTCAGACATCTCTTCTACAGTGTGTAGGGAGTGGGTCGCTGGCCCCTGATAGTGGATTCATGGGAACTGCTCCTCAGTTTTATCAAGTAAATATTTCCCAGCAGCCTGTACTATCGATGGAGCACAAGGCTAAACAAGATGTGTTGTATAACACAGCAGTTAGTGTAGCTTCTGCTGGGGATACCTCTTCTCAAGCTTCTGACCATCTGGTTCATGAATCTCCCAAAGAGAATTCTGGTAAGTTGCCTGGATTTGTGTCTAAAGAAGGTACACTAGAATCCTCTCCCATGTGCGATCAGCTTAGACAAATTGACAGTAGATTGGAAAATCTTGGTGTGCGCCCCTCAGAAGTTGTTATTGATAATGAACAAATGATGCCGCCTGCTGAGAATCTCAAGCAGGAAGATATCATGGATAATAGAGCGCATCAGAATGCTAATAGGGAACCCTGCATAGATAATGCTTTTAACAATCCCCAGATGGTTCTTGATGGAAAATATTGCAAACAGAATGAGATGCACAATTGTCCATCTGATGAAGTGCCTTACTCGCATAATGGAATCCCCTGCTCTTATGAAGTGGCGCAACCTCTATTAGGTAATCCTGGTTTTCCAGCTGAAAAGCGTAGAATCAATAATCTGGATACAGATCATACTTCTTATACGCATCCAACTCCATTTTCAGGGATCGATCCAATCCAGGGAACAGAAAGAGCCTCACCTAGTGGTGAGTTAAAGGATAATACTTCACTATATAATCCAAGCAACGCCAATGATGTCGACACTATCCGTATTGATGGGAACAGTCAATATTATATATCACCAGCCAACAAGATTGGAGATGTGCAGGACAACTCAAACTCTCTTTTCAGTAGCCAGGATCCTTGGAATCTGCGGCATGATACTCATTTTCCACCACCTAGACCAAACAAAATCCTAACAAGAAAAGAAGCTCATAATAGGGATCCTTTTGGCGAGAATCGATTTGGCAATATTGGAGAATCACCTTCAGGAAATATTTTGGGCTTCGCATCAGAGTTACTGCCAGATGATGGAGTTCAGACTAGCAAAGGTTTGGAATTCCTTTAATATTTTAATTGAATTAAACATCTTTTATTATAGAACTTGGAAACTTGTGGTAGCAAGCTTATTTTTTCCACCATTAAAGGTTCAGAGGAGGAGCATATCAAGCAGGAACTTCAGGCTGTTGCGGAAGGGGTTGCTGCTTCTGTTCTTCATACATCTACACACTCTGTGTCTGCTTCTGATGCCAATCAAGATGGCGTTGTTCAGAATAATGATATGGAATTTATGCATGCGAATAAAGTGGAGGTATTGGGATGCTATATTATTTCTAGAATTGCTTATTAGCATTCTTTAATATTCACTTTACAACGAATATTTGTTCAGGACACGAAGTCAAAACTGCCAGAAAAGGCAAATCTTGGATTTCCTGTATCAGATGGAATTGGTCGCTTGCAGGTTGGAAATCTCTTTTGCTTACACTGCATATATATTTTGGGTCTGATAAGCTAAATGGTCTCTTTTTCTGTCCCCTTTTATGTTAGATAATAAAAAATAGTGACCTGGAAGAGCTTAGGGAGCTAGGTTCCGGCACTTTTGGTACAGTTTACTATGGTAAATGGAGAGGGTCGGATGTTGCAATTAAACGGATTAATGATAGGTGTTTCGCTGGAAAGCCTTCAGAAGAAGAACGCATGGTGAGAATCTCTCCAAGTAGTTAATAAGCCTTGGATTTGTTTTTTGCTGAAATTTTCTATAACTGTTGGTTGTATTCGCACAGAGAGATGACTTCTGGAATGAGGCAGTCAAGCTTGCAGATCTGCATCATCCAAATGTAGTGGCATTTTATGGTGTAGTGCTTGATGTTCCTGGTGGCTCTGTGGCAACTGTGACAGAATACATGGTCAATGGTTCTTTAAGAACTACGCTTCTGAAGAACGAGAAGTAATGTGTCTCTATCTAGTTTTCTTAGCCTGATCATCCTTCTTGCAACTTATACATACCAAATTTGGCTCTGAACTTAATGCTTTTTGCCAACTTTAGGAATCTTGATAAGCGGAAACGTTTGTTAATTGCTATGGATGCTGCATTTGGAATGGAGTACTTGCATGGAAAGAATATAGTACATTTTGACTTAAAAAGTGACAATTTACTTGTCAATCTTCGTGATCCGCACAGGCCGATATGCAAGGTTATTTATACTAAACTTCCAATTTAGGTTTCATAATTTATGAATCATATAAATCATATGCTTTTATCATTAGATTCATTACTGTGATCAATGTATGAGGCGATTAGATCGTACTAATGATTGAAGCCACATGATTCGTTGATTATGTTGCGATAATTGATTATATGAATGATTTATTGGATATGCTAGCCACTAGTCAGTCTATTTCAATTACATTTAAGAAAAAAAATTCTCATTTAAGTGAGGGCGGTGGCATGTGGTTGCATGGAGGGTTATCTTCCAATGCATTGTCACTATCATTTTTCCTGCATTCAGTTGCAGGTTTATTGATTTTATTATTTATACTTTGAAGTGTTGCTCTAGAAGGGTTACCTTATCTTTGAGTTGGATTAAACTTTTTGAACTAGTTTTTTCTAAAGTAATATATGTTCCCATCCAAGTCCTATGACTTTATCCTGTTACCATTCTGCTCAGCTTCATTTGAAAATGAAACCTTCTAGATTCTTTCTGTTTTTATTTTTTATTTTATGTTACATCTTTAATTTGAGTCTGTGAATGATCAAAAAAGGAAAGTGTTCAGATGGAACATGAAAACGTGTATGTACCTATTGAACGTGTAATACTCTAACGGATAGCAATTGAATATTTGAATTACAATATTATTTAGTAAAACAACTAGCATTTAAGTATTTGACAATTGGGGTTTGCATCGATGATCAATCATAGAGTATTTAGTCATTGAAATTAATTTTGGGGTTGATTCAACACAATTGTGATTTAAATGTTAGTTACTAAACATATATATACACGTTAGTAACAAATTTATATATTAATCTATAAAATAACATATATAAATGAAGAAGCTCATCAGTTTATTTTTTTCCTGATGAATTGTTGCACAGATGCCATAATATATGTTATACATGTGGGGTAGTTCCCTAGTTAAAAAAATAAATATATATGTTATACATTATACATGTCAGTCGTCTACTTAGCAGAGTTCAGATATCATAAGTATCTTCAGACTCTGGAGAGAAGACTTTCTTCAGACTCTGCATTCTATTGTTCCAGACTTCCCGGCTTTTAGAAACAGATAATTAATGCTTCATCCATGCATCATATTTTTCATGACCTTCCAGAATCTTTGATTTCTTAAGTTGGACAAATCACTATTCTTGTATAATTGCTCAAAGTACACCATACGGAAACCAGGAGACCACTTTTTAAATTGAGTATCTTGGGTGCCCTAGTAAACTGGTAGAGGTAGAGACCGGTGGATGTTAAATCATGAAGCAGTCACATTGTTCACACTAGCCCTCTTGTCCTTCTGTCAAAATTCAAATAAATTCTTTTTGGTTCGGTTGGCATAACGACTATTGAAATGCATACCACTTCGATATCACTATTCTGTGGTTTCTAATTTTAGTTTTCACCAGGTTGGTGATTTGGGGCTATCCAAGGTAAAATGCCAGACACTAATCTCAGGTGGGGTACGAGGAACACTTCCTTGGATGGCACCTGAGCTTCTAAATGGTAGCAGTAGCCTTGTGTCTGAGAAGGTCTTTCCCTCCCTCCCTCCCTCCCTCCCTCCCTGAAAAGAAGCCTTCCCGTGGGAATTTTTTTAACAAAGTTGTATATGAATTTTAATGACTGTAGGTTGATGTTTTCTCATTTGGCATTGTTTTATGGGAACTTCTAACTGGAGAAGAGCCATATCAAGACCTGCATTATGGGGCTATTATCGGTAATTCTCTAAATCTACATGTAGAATGTTTCTGTACAACTTAACCAAGCATGTAAGAAATTTTATAGTTAACTGCTTCATATGTATATATAACAGGTGGCATTGTGAGCAACAGTCTGCGACCCCCTGTACCAGAATTTTGTGACCCGGAATGGAGATTACTAATGGAAAGATGCTGGTCTGCGGAACCTTCGGAAAGACCGAACTTCACGGAAGTAGCAAACCAGTTGCGGACTATGGCAGCCAAGGTTCCTCAAAAAGTACAAGCTCAGCAACAGTCTTCCTCTACTCAGCCCCAAGTCAAAAGTTAAAAAAGTTTAAGCTTCTTCCCTTGCTGTTTTCTCTATGCAGACATTGTAGGATTTGTTACATAAATCCTATATATATCAACAAGACTAGTTCTACCTCACCCTTACACTACCATGTTGCCTAGAAACAAAAAAATAGAAAAAGAAAAAGGAAGTGCATTTGGTTGTGGAAATTCCAGATGTTATATCTCCTGTATTTGTTTGATGGAAATTTAGTTGCTTCAAATCTCTCCTTGTGGTCACTGATTGTTGTTTGTGCGTAGTGCTGGTGTACCAGCCTCTCCTGGGGTAAGACTAAAACTTAAAGGTAAAGATTAAATATGCTTTATTGTATGTCTGATGCTGCAAGTTCCTCTTGATTTCTTTCCGATATTAGGCAAGACTTTCTTTGGTATCACAAAAAAAGAAGGGAAAAGCGGATAAGAATATTGATGTGCGCCTAAAATTACCCTTTACTATGAGATGGTATATTTATATAATTTTATTTATGGATTAGAACTATTGAGTTGAAGAATGCTAATAACCTGGACATCATACTAATTTGAAGTTTTAATTGGCCCTGCTGGTTAATGCTTGATATCCAAGCCCTTATTTTAGACGTTAAAGCTTATTTATGTTGATAAATATTAATGCATTACAGTTAAGTGTTATAGAGGCAAATTTTCTCATACGGGAACACGTTCATCCAGCCAGGGCCCAGGGAACTTTTCATACTGGCTAGGATACCCCTTGAAAATTAGAACAGTGTACTGTTTTTGTTTCCCCTAAACAATATTTGTACCACTCTGATTGTCAACGTTTTTATTTCAAAGACAAAACTTAGGGCATGGTTATTGCTAAACTTGCTTCTTGTCAACATAATTTTTTTTCTTTTTGCTATGCTGTCGGGCATAAATTTTTGCTGAAGTAGCTTCATGTTGGTCTGATGTCAGAATTTTATTTGGTTTGGGTGACCAAATAACCGTGTATTCGATCATTCTAGCTCTGAAGTACAACTGTACAAGTGCCTCCACTCATGCTTTGATTATATCTTGTGGTATAGATTCCTGATTTATTTATAGCGAGCCATTGTAATTTGTAATAATAGACAAGTATGGAACGTTAACATACATCATTAGAAATCATAAGTACAGAACTATTCAGAATCTACGGTTTGGCACTGGACGCTGACTGGCATCTGTGCTTGAACAAGTCGCTTGAAGGAGGGTAGCGCAACCTCACCATTACTGATGGCAATTCTTGTAGTCTACCATACCAATATTCTATACTATTGCTTAAACTGTATCTAGTATATCCGTCTTGAGCCAAACTTTATTGCTATATGGCAACCACAACCAATAAGGAATATGCTGACCTTGCCACAAGCTGTGTTTCGACTCGGAATGAGGACAACCCAATCTTGCAACTTCTACATGAGGCACTCACAGTTTGTTTGACCTGCATTACTTTTTCTAAATTTTATAGCATGTATGTTACAATGTAAATATGTTAGCCAACGGTGGTGAGGGTTAACAGACCTATTTCTTTGATTAATGAGTCAATTATTCTGCTTTAGCTGGAACTCTGTAAGCCTGTTTCTTGCTTCTTTATTTTTATAGTAATTAAAACACACACACACCACACGCACATCTTGTCTTGGACAAGATTTGAACCCTCGACCTCCCATAAGAAGAGGGAGATCCCATCAGATCAAGAGGCCAATGGTTTCTTGCATCAATCTTGCTTGAAGGCTTCCTCCTAAGGTCATAGTTCAGTCAAATTAAAGATATCATCAAGAACTACTGATTGCTTGAAAAGAGACAAGGGTAAGTATCAACTGTGGGACAAGGCCATTTCGAATATGAATGCCACCGAGCTTGTTTTAGTACTTATCATCTATTTGATCTCACCTCCCAGCTCTTCTTTTACGCAAAATTTCCTCTCTGATGTCTACAAGTTTCTCCTTGTAACCCTAGAAGGAAATATTATTATAACAGCAAAAACAAAATTAATGCTGATGTGATTTAACTTCCTATATATGTATGCATTGTTGTTTGAGCTCATGCTTCAACACTTGCCTCGCACGGGTCCCTCAACGACCTCTCACTTTCATCAGTAGGGACAAGAGGACCGAAACTCAAGTTTTCTTGTCCGTCTAGACTTCCATTAAACAGATTAGTGTCACTGTCAGCCTGATAATATTGAAATAAGGAGGTTGAAAGAAATAAATCATCTGTCAACGCTCAAGTCACCTGCCTGTGGCAGAGGAACATGAACACGCTAGTTTATCATGATCGGATGCACAACTTCTGCTCCAAGGATTCACATACCTGATTAAAAATATGCAAGATTTTATGTTGGAAAATGATGGCATTAAGATAGATGTTTACTATCAACATCCTTGAACTCTCCTCAAACTCGGACAAACTCTGTAATATGCGGTAAATATCTCCATACCACTATCCAAGGGCTGAGATACATAAAGGTCTATATGTGGGTTCTAAAGCCCCCACTAAGCTCCCAACAGGCCATTACTGTTTCCATTGCATGAACACAAACATGTTGTTGCAAATTTGAATCAAAGTAGATAAAAGCTTAAGCGATTATTTAGATATGAGAAACAGTGGTCATATATACTGAATCATATATTAGTAAATATTTTCCCGAAGTGCGTGAATCATTTATTTAAATTGAATTTGCTATGAAAAAGAACTAGGGTGATAAGCAAATGAAATTGACCTCACAGATAGGTACACAAGAAAAACACGAGTCACAAGCACCATATGATTAAAATTCTAAAATCTCATCCAATTATCCATAATTGGATAATACTGTATATGAATTCTTCATATATTATCAATAAACTTTTAAGTTTGAGAAATGAATAAATGAAGTTAAGCTTGAAATTTTTGATCGGTTACCCTGTAACGTTCCCAAATCCCGGGTCAGGGATCTGGTCGTCACGTGAAAAACCTCAATATAAAAATACCTATTTAATAATATTTTAAATCGCCTGTAGTCATTCAATATCTGAAATCTACAACTACGACCCCAATTACCAAGATCTTTTAGGTTATAGTTCTAGAAACAAGAATAAAAAAAAACAAATATCAATTATTATAGATCTCAATAAATCATACCAAATCACGCTTGTGACTCCATCCATAAAGTTTCGTAAATATTCATAGTTTTAGAACAATTTCCCGATATATCATAACTGCTTTCAACAATCTCTTTACACAAATCTTATACTACTATTATAAATTCGACAAGAATTATACCAGCGACTAGGACCACTATATAAATAAAACTTACTCAAGATACAGGTTTTCTGGATCGAAAACGTCTTCGTAAGGACATCTTAATTTCTTCTTCCGAGCTACGCGGATAAATTTGGTCGGTCTACTTTTTCTGAAAGGCTAATATTTTCTCATCATGTCTGGAAAAGTGTATGATGAAAAGCAAGAGTGAGCCAAAGAAATGCTCAACAAGTATATATAAAGCAATCGAAATAAAACCATGATATAAATTCTGAACAAAGAACAGAAATGTAAAACAGTTTATTATAAAACTGAACAGTAAATAAATCACAGTTTATATCGAAACTGAAACAGTGCAGTATGTCATAGAAATGAATCATCCGCGGAATCACAATATATAATAGTCACACTGACAATATGAATTTGATACAACATATAATAAACACTATTGTCACCTGATCAGTTCAAAAGTAATATGATCTTTTTATTGCCTATCATTGCATTTCTATACCCATAGTTATAACAAGGATTCTCCATAATGGGTACCAAATGGACAAGTAATGTTAGCCTATAGGAAGATGAAATGGTTATTATATCCTCCTCAATAGATGCTGGACCAACTAGGTGACCTCATATGCAACATTTTTCCAATTCAATAGAGCATCTGAACTCAAATGTATGCTTAGTTTTAAATACAGATCATATTCTCATTATTTACTACGATAACACCGGATATGATGTGTTTACTATAATCAACTTCCAATATTAAGAGTACCAATAACAAGTAACTCTGTTGCACAATAAAAATATTTAAGATTCACAAATAGCTCTGAACAATAACTATTTGTCATGATATGAATAAGTGAAACAAAAAAATAAAAGTGTTTAGGATGATCAAGGAGAAAATGTTTGCCTTTGGTCTTTAGCAATTACGTATGGTCAAAGTAACATAACTATTTCTTCTTCCGTCTCACAGTATCACCATTTAATAATTCTTTGATCCGACGCTCTTGCGGTTGCTACGAGTCTGAACTATTGAGATCGAGTCCGCGCATCTACTTACATAATCAAACATAAGACATTACTTTAATCCTTGAGCTACGTCGCTATATTCCACGAGCGTGTATAACTTAACTATATTATATCCTTATCTCAGACATATTCATATTAACAAGAAAATTCACCTCAAACCCAACAAACCAATAAATAAAAATATAAACCCAATTATCAACTAATCCTCGAACAACCAATTAACCCTTGAGACTTGAATATAAAACAACAATTAATCATCGAGACACGAATATAAATAACAATTAATCCTCCAGACTCGAATATAAAACAACAATTAATCCTCGAGACTCGAATATAAAACAACAAATAATCCTCGAGACTCGAATATAAATAAATAATTAATTCTCGAGACTCAAATATAAAATAACAATTAATCATCGAGACAACAATTAATCCTCGAACAAAAAGAATAAAAATTAACAATTATAATTCATACTTTAAAACTTATAACGTCTACCATCGATGACATTATCAAATTAAACAATTATACATAACATTAAATATTTCTAGACTCGAAATGGATCACTAAAAGGTCTCGTAAAATATTTAATCCGAGTTCGTAAGGAAATTTAAAATTTAAAACTATTTTTATAACCTCCGGATTATTTTTCTGATCATAGAAATATTTATTTCGTTTAAAACGGATAAACATATCAATTAATATTTAATTAATAAGAATAAACCAATTAATAATTAAATCATTTGATTATTCAAATTAATTATTAATCATTTTTAAATAAATTATTTTTCAAAATAATTAACTACTTAATATTTTTAATCAAATAATAATTAAAACTTGAAATAAATATTTATTACAAGAAATTTTTTCAAAATAAAGACTTTTCCGGGAATCACAACCCCTCAAAATTAGTCTCAAACAATACAATAAAACTATACTAAAATATAAACAAATTTAATCTACAAAAAAAATTATACATATACACATAAAATTGTGAGAAACGCAGAACACGATCACCTAAACCCAAAAATATGATCAACAGGGAACTTTACGAAGTACAAAAATAATCTCTAAAAATTTTGAAATTAATATATATAAACTAACATGTCTGAATATTTACAAGCGTCAAGTCAGGATCTTCAAAAACCTACCATAAGATCAATTACGGACACCCCACAAGTCTTTTCTGAGGGTCATAAAATATTCTCAGAAAAATCCAAAATTAATCATCATGCACAAACACGTGTCGTACTGCCTCCTAACTTGATCACAATTATCAAATCACTTTTCTATACTCCTAAATAAATTAAAAAGGAACACCTATCTAGAAAATAATTTTCTCAAAATTTATCCAAAATTATATCCATGCGCAGGTCTTAAAGCGCTAGTCATTTATATATATATATATATATATATATATATATATATATATATATAAAACATAATCACACATTCTCCTCCCGTGAGATTTCTCTATTTAACCAACCGAGTCAACTCTTGCGGGCTTCTACTAACAATTTATTTTATTATATTAAGATTCCTTGAAGTATTCTATGTAACTAGGATTCAATTGAGGATTCTACTAACAATTCTTTTTATTACATTAAAATTCTATTGAGTATTATATATTTTAATTAGAATTCTACTAAGTATTCTTCAAACAATTAATTTTATTATAAATTTAATTAAAATATATTTTTATTTTTATTATTAATATTCTATAGAACATTATTATGTAATAGTAATACTCTATTTGTATTCCTCCGATATAAGATTCTATTACTTGGTGCTTTAAAATTCTAATAATATATTCTGATATTAATATTTTACAAAATATTTCAATATAATGTTTGTTAGGATTCAATTGAGTTTTCTACTAACAATTTATTTTATTATATTAAGATTTCAAGAAATCTTCCATGTAATATTTAATTATTTTATTTTAGTCTAAAATTGTACTACGTGTTTAATTAATTAAGATAGTATAAATATAAATATTCAAAATCAGTACAAGATTGGAATTTATGTTCAAATTTGATTGAATTTAATATCTTGATTGAAATGGTAATAAATTAAAATGATAGTTTCCATTTTAGTTATATCATTTACTAGTAATCCATGTAGTTTAATATTATTACAGTTTTGCCATTATTATTTATAACATTAATTACATAAATTCTAATAAGATCAACGGTCTAGATTGTGGTCTCTAAATTTTCTATCTAAAAGGTTTTCTGTAGATCTCTACTATATATATATATATATATATATATATCAAATATTGAATGCATGGTTTATAAGATATGAATTTTGAAAATTTTAAATGTATATATATACGCATAGCACAGAGGCACGGAAGAGACAACAGTCAGCAGCAGTTAACATAGAAACGGGAGAGTCAGGCGTGTGTCTATAGCGGCTGTAGGTGAAAAAGAACAGGGGAGAGAAGAAACAGAGAGAAGGAAATAATTGAGAGTGTTGTGGTTAGTTTTATGTTTTATAATTTTTTTTATTTTTATAAAATATAAAATATATCTCGTAAAATCATTTTAATATTACGTTTAATTTCTATTTTTTTTAAATAATCCCAAAAATCTATAAATATATTTTATGGGAGAAATATGAATTTTATTATTTTTAAAACTGATTAAAAATAATAACTTTTCAAAATATTCGAATATTTCAAATATTTAAAAATATAAAAATACTAAATTTTGAATATTTAAATATTGACTCAAATAAAATTTTCACCCGAACAAAATACCGACTCGAGATACTGACTCGATAAGTAAAATAATATAAAAAATTTAAACCGAACTCATTCTCACTGAATCGAAAATAATTAGTAAAATAATAAAAAAAAATGGAAATGCATCCAACTGTAATAAAATATAAAATTTTTATTCCTTCTCATTTGAAAAAACCAATAAAATATTTAAATAATAATAATAAATTTTAGAAAATATCTGGTTTGTCACATACCCAAACAAAATGCATTTTAATGTTTAATAAAATATATAATTAGTTATTAAATATAATATTAATTTTTTTATACAAAATATAATTAAATCATGTTAATAAAAGATGATATTTTAAATAGGGTAATACGCAGTATATAATTGGATAATTTATAATAATCTACGGAGTATCTATTAATTGTAATATGCACAATTAGATAAGTGAGTTAAAAACAATTAGACATAAAAAAAAGTTAAATTGTATACATATGTAGTAAATTTGTGTAAAAAATTAAAGAACTCATAAAATAAAATTATTTATAGTTTATACATTAAATTATTATAAAAATATATAATTTAGTAAAAGAATAAAATTTAAATATACATTAATACATATATGTAACTTTACATGTATAATATATACGCGATTAATTAATTATTTTTAAGTATAAACAAATTAATATCTATAAATGCAATAAAAAATTTTATATCAGTAAATTAATCAAATTCTAAATTAATTAAATATTCAATTAAAATATATAAATGAGTTTAAAATAAAAATAATAAAATATTATTTTAAATAAAATAATGATTCAAAATAAATAATGTAACTAAAAATATACTATAATAATGTGAATGAGATCACCATTAATACACAAATATTTTATTATTATTTAATTCTAAATATTTTGAAAGATATTTGTAATTGTTTTAATATGATAATTATCGCTTTCTAATTTTTATTTTATTTTATTTTATTATTATTAATATTTAATAAAAACAAAAAAATTATTCTTCGTCATCAAGTCACATTGGCACATAGCTATTGTTGTGAGCTGTCACGCGTATTGCGTAAACGGTAAGCAAAGTGATCCCATAAATACTACTCGTATTTAACAAAATAAATTTAGTCCTACACTACGAACACACCGTCTTTAATCAGGGACACAAAAATAGCACAGCTTAAATTATTCTCTTTGTTTCAAACTGCTAACCCTAAATTTCCTCACGACAGAAACGGGAAGCTGTAAGATCACAAACAAAACTTCATTAATTTGATGTTAATTTACAAATTACAGGTTCCTATGTTTTAATTTCTTCATGATCAGGTTAATTTTTAATGCATCAGTGTTGATAAAATTTGATAGTGTGTTGTGTTTATGTTGTTTAATTAGTCAAAATTTATAGTATAAATTCGTTTCCAAAATACTAATGGATTTCGTTCAGCATACAATAACGATAATATTGTGCTTAAAACAGATCTTAATTAATTATTTTTTGATATTCACACGTTTGGTGTTTCAATAGTTTTGTGCGCGCACAGAGTTGGTTTTGTTACAATGATTCTTGTTGTTTTACTGGGCGTCGTTTTCGATTGGTACATGTATGCTAAATTATCTTCACGCACATAATTATTTATTCTACTGATTGAAATTGTTTAAATTGCCATCGAATTCTTTTCACGTAAGTTCATGTTGTGTATATTTGTAATGGTATGCTGTAGCCTGTAAAACGTCGGTTTTGTTTTTGTTTACACTTATCATACAGGAGTATACCATAGCGGCGGATGCAAGATAACAATAACATGTTTGAATTTTTCCGTTTGAGCTCTTTGTATAACAATGTGATTGGAACTTAAAGTAAGAAAACAAATGAAGATGATGAGTTTAGTGCATATTGTTTTGTCAAATTTACCGTACGAATCTCCAATTCTATGACATTGAACTTCAGAACATTTGTATCCTGATTTCTTAATAACAAAATCTTATACTCCTTGGTTTCTGAGGAAGAAAACATTTTGTAAAATCTTTTACCTGGAACTTAAGAATAGAGAGTGTGAAGAGTATGGGAAGCAGTTACAGGCATGGAGTAATCACTCTAGGAATGTTTCTTAGGAAATGCAACATATTTTAATTTGAAAATATATGTTGGGCTGCAGGCAACATTTTGGCTTTTGCGGTGTGGAGCTGCAATGAGTAATGGGTATGATCTTCTCTCTTATCCGTATCATACATGAATAACTACTATAGAAGGCACATTGGAGTATCATATAAACCGTAGCATCCACTGTCTTGATGATATTATTTTTTTAAATCTTTTCTGCTTGTTTCTGTAAATTATTTATCTATAGGAAGTCGGGTCTTTGAGTTGTATTATCTTCCAACAAGTCCATTTAGTATTATGTTACATTTTAACTTTAAAATCATGCTGGGAGTAATGACTATTCCTTAGGAATAACAATCTTTTTTCTATTGGTAAACAGGAAGCTAAAAACAGGAGATGAAATGTTGCTATGCAAATTAACATAAAGTCGCACTTCTGGTAATTATTGTTTCGGATTCATGTTCATTTACGATATGGGTGGGTTTGATAACTGAGGCTATTTTTTTCCCTCTTACTGTGGTAGTCATAAAGTCCCTAGTTACTTATTGACATGAAATGAAATGTATAAGATGGCTTCTTACAGAACTTGTAATGTTTTGCATCCCTTTGCAGTATTGTATAGATGTCGTGTTCTCCAAAATTACCACATTTTGACTAAACGTCCAGACTTTTCAACTGATATAGGTGTGTGCACCAAAATGAAAACAAAATTGAAATTTCTTTTTTGTAGTTCAGATGTTAAGTAATTAAGGCTCCTGAGTACCAGTTGTTGTGATTTGTGAATATCTCTAACAATATGTTTTGTGACGTGTACTTTATTGTTTTGAAATTTGATATCATTGTTTTGAAATGTGAGATGATTTACTTTTCCTTCTAGTAATTTTTTCTTAAGGCTACACTTTTCCAGATAATGTTGAAACCACAGACCCTTGTACTGTTCATCATATTTGTATGTTCAGAAGCCTACACCTTTATTAGATCATGTTGGAACCACAAACCCTCATAAAGTATTGTATCTGTATGTTCTGAAGCCTACACCTTTACCAGATGATATTGAAACTTATAACCACCAATCTTGTAAGATTAGAGAAGGTTTCATGATTCATTTTACTATCAATATACTAAATTGACAGCTAATAAGCTGTTACCATATAAGGGGTGACATCTGATCGACAAAGCATGCGGATACTGTTTGTCACGAGATACTATAATAAATCTTTGCGAGAAGATTTAATCCTTAATGATATATTAATTTTCAGAAGCATATCACTTGTGGGAATAGCTCAGTTGGGAGAGCATCAGACTGAATATCTGAAGGTCACATGTTCGATCCACATTCACCGCATATATTTATACCTTTCCCCCCTCTTTTTTGTATGATTCTGGATTCCTTGTTATTTTGATTCATAAATTGTTTTTTGTTATATTTAGATTTGGCTGCTTTGATTTGACTCTCTTACTGTGATACTACATCTTACTGATTCCATCCATCTTAAATGAGGGCTTTTCTTGTTTAGTGTCAGTTTCTGAATCTTGCAATCCCTATGGATGATTATAAAACTCATCCATCCCGCATAAGGACCATGTTCTAAGGTGCATTAACAGTTCTCTTCATTTGAGAACTAAAACCAGGTTTGCATTGTTTTGTGCTGCAGCATTAGTTGACGTAGTAATCTCCCTTTCGTATAGTTAATAAAAGTGTGTGCTGTGAAAATAAGATTATAAATGGTGTATATGGAAAAATGATACTTTAGGCAAGAATGAAGACTTGCCCACTTATATCCTTACCTACAAAAATTTGTTTGTCTTTTCTGTTTTTTTATTAGGTGCTTAAAGTCTAAAGAACAATTATTTTCTTTATTTTATACATTAACGCATAGCCTTTTTTTTTGCCATCTTATATAGGTAGACAGTCGTAGAGCCATAAAAGGCCGAGGGCGTGCCATGGCACATCCTGGGATTTTAGAAGATAGCACTGGTACGTCTTACTAATAGCCTCTTACCTGCAAAATTTTATGTCTCTCCTGTTTCTTTAGGTCCTCGAGGACTATAGGACAATTTTCTTCTACATATTATGCACTAATGCATAACTGTGTTTTGTTTACCATATTATATATGTAGACTGTTGTGATACAGGTCTTGCCTAGAATGGATAGACCTAACCAGGTCAACCTTGGAATGCCATTTATCTGAAACATGGAGCCATAAAAAATTCAGGGTGTGCTACGTCACATCCTAGGGTTTCAAAATATATCATTTACATGTCTTGCATATTTCAACCATTAAGATGTCCGAGTTGATTTTTGGTGCACTCTTTGTACCGAATTTCGCGTGTTCAAATATCTATCAACATTTTGTTTTGACCTATCCTGAAATGAATGCTAGATCTCCCCCTGCAAATAAATGTATTAGTTTCCCAAAATTGTACTATTGGTTTGCCTTGTTTTGAGAAGCAGCAATTTTCGTTTTTATTGATAAAAAAATTGCGTGTATGGAAGTAAAATTTTCGAATAATGGGTATTTAAAATAACTCATATTTTAGTGGCCTGGGATAGGAAGAAGAAAGAAGACTTTCCTACTACCTTGTAGACCTATATAGGTACATTTACCTTAAATACATGTATGTATCAATTTCCTAAACTGCTGCATTGACCGCAGAAACCCTGAATTCGTCCTATTTGTGGGGTTGTATGCACTTTATTGGATTGAAGGACTGTGAAGTTGTTTAGGGGAAAGTGTTAGTTTGGAAAGGGAAAATTTCGGTGCAAGCTGGTGACTGATTCTTTCTAAGAAGTGTTTCTTTTAGTAGTATTATGTCCAAAAAATCAATTTAGTACTATGTTTGAAATAACAACTTTTCTTGAAGGCATAACTTTATTTCCAAGTGTTCCAGTGTTGACATCTCCTAAGAAATTAAATAGATTGTTTAACGGTAAAACAAAAAGTTGCACTTGAAGACAAACTTTTATGTAAGTTAACGAAACATCTCTTTATTGGAAATTTTGTTATTTCGGATTCATGTTTTTGTGTATGAGATGTGTGGGTATGTCTAAACAACATCAAATCTGTAATATATTTTTTGTCAGTGCTTAATAAACGTGAAAACCCATAAATATATGCTTTATCACTGATTTGTCCTTGTAGTGTGAAAGTCTTATCTCACAATTATCTTTTTTTGACCGAAATGTTGCAAATGTCATTGAACTATTGAAGTCTTCTGACATGATTTCCAGTGTTTTGCATTTCATTCATGGGGTGCTGTTTTTGTTGTTTCTCCAAAGCAACCACTTTATGCCTAATTGCTTGGACATACTGTTAACCACTATGTTTATATATTAAAATAAGAACAATATACTTGGCACCTACTTCCTACCTAATTGATATGAATCTTTTATAGTATGCTCTGAAATGCTTGTTTTGTTATCTCTTGCTCTGATAGTGCACTCTACTGATATCATCTGTTTGAAATGTGAAATTCTTTTCTTATTAGTATCTGTAATTCTTTTCTTATTGGTATCTCTAAGTTTGTAAATCTTGCAACCTTCATGGATGATTCTGGAACTCATCCATTGCTTGGAAGGTTAATATGTTAAATCCCCAAAGGGTTTAATAATGCACTTGTTGGACAAAGGACAGTGAGGTAGTCTATGTGACTGTGAAATTGCTAGTTGGCGAGAGATGTTTGATGCCAAGAGGTTTACATTTAACTATTGGATGTGGGGTCTTTGAGTAGTATTATGTTTTGAAACTAAAACTGGTTCTTCAAGGCATCTCTAATGGCATTATCATGCTTGGAGTTGTGAGTATTAACTATTCCTATAGAATAAAGTTCTTTGGTAATGTCAAATTATAGTTCTTTAAGTTTACAAGAGTCTCTTTTTTGGTAATAACTGTTTTGGAATTATGTATATCTATGAGATAGGTTTTTAATCAACTAAACACATTTATAATAACTGTTATGCTAATGTCATTGGTTTGAAGTATGAAATTCTTTTTTTGTATTAGTATCTGTATATTTCTGAAATACTTGCACCTTTTGAGATTATCATGGAACCAACACCTTTGTACTTATACATGCATGGACTGCACAGTATTCCAAATTTGATGGTGCATGGTAATAAATACTGTCAACCAGTAAGGTTTTACAAAGTTAAGATAAAATTTATATTTATTGGAGTTCATATAGATGCAGAATAAAGAGAATTAAAGATTATGCTAAGATTAGTTTATATGTATCATGTTTAGATGTTCTTGCTTTGGATGCTATATATTCTGCTGGCAGCTTATGTAACGATAATAGATAGTTTTACTAAATCCAGTAAGTGTAACTGTATGTATGTATGTATACGTACATACGTACGTATTAATTATAAGAAATTGAGGTTCCAAACAGTATGTATATATGTTTAACATATACATAGAAACAAGTGGTTCCAAACAGTATGTATATTTGTTTTAACATATATACATAGAAACAAGGAACCTGGAACCTATAATGTTAAAACAAATTTATAGATTTTCTAATTCTTGCAGTTGTACTTGGTTTTCATCAATGTCTTTTGGAAATCGCTTGTTTTTTAAACATACTCTTACTTGAAACAGTGTTCATCAATATTTGATGAAGAATCCCAACAGTCTAGTTTGTCCAAAAACCATTTTCCTGTTGAAATTAAAAGTTTGAGAAATATTGCTAGATGCATGGCTAACTTGTTTTGAATTAAAGTGTTCAAGCATTGGTTTCCTAATTGCATTTTCTTTTGAAAGAGATTTCCTAATTGCGTAGTGTAACAAAGTTCCAGAAAATGAAAAGAGAAGGCAGTCAAATTAAGGCTGTTATTATGTTATCTGAGAGGGCAACCGGGTTACAATTTTATCAAATTTGATTCATGAATAATTAGACAGTTTGGAGAAGAGGAAGAACTCATATCTAATTTACTGAAGAGTTTGATTACCTTGTCACATTCTTAGATCTTCATCCACCATATTGTATCTGCATTGTATTCCAAGTTACCATTTCGAGTAGAAGACGTAAAATAACTTTAGTCCAGAATGGATTCAAATCATAAAGCGTCTGTATATTTTGCCTCAAAATGGGAAAATGCGGAATGTAAGCTCAGGAGATTGGAGGAACAGATTAAGAAAATATCATTTGGATTATATATAAACACTATGTCAACACGAACTCTATACAATAAGCTAAACTGAGGAGATGGAAGTGAAAGAGTACTGTACTCATCCCTTACACGGCTGTTCCATTAAGGAGCATCAGCATTATATGCTTTGAGAAACAACTACTAGCTATTTTTCAGTTCATAAATTGTATATTTTCTCTTACTTATCTGATTGGTTAATTTCTATCTGCTATACTCCTACCTGACAAAGCGCAGATATGTGGAGAATGCGTAGAGCTTTTCGAAGAAGTTACGGATACAGAGAAATCACTCCATGACTGCTTCTTCGGAAATGCAACATTCCCATGCTGGAAACAAGTGGTAGGTGCAGCTTTTAACTTGTGCAGCGCACAACTACAGTTGCGATGGTATGGCCTTCTTTCAATATCTGTATCAGACATTGATAAGCTAACATCATAGACATATTGATTCACCATGTGACCTGTTGCTGCATCCATTGTTTTCTTAACCTATACTTTTCTTGTAGTTAGTTACCCTGTGTTTGGGGTTTAGCTGATTATAGATACACTAAATAGCTTGAAACGTATGCATGCATTTGAAGGGTTTATATATTGGTTTGCTGTAATGATCTGGATGTGAATTGATTTAAGTTTGAAATGCCTTGTTCAGTTAGTTATTTAACGTTTCGACCAAGGTACTTTGTGCTGTTGTGTTTAGTAGGCATATCTAGTTTATGACAAGTGCATTTCTCTAAGGAATTTTCTTTTGTTTCTATAAGCTAAAATATACTCTACATATTCAAATAATAGATACTGAGTGGTTTGGCTTGATTAGGCAAAGTTAGTCCTTGATTTTCATGTTTGGGATCTGTTTTTTTTTACCTTGGCTGTCTTGCTTAGAACGACCACTATTTTAATGAATTGAACAGTGATAATAGAATTCTTAGTGTTCATAGAATATTCACTACTCACATGTGGGCATAAACCGTTGTCCTACAATATAGACTTGTCTGTTTGTGATGTTGAAAGTGAAATGTTTGTCTATTCTACTTGCTAAGATGTCTAAGAAATTTCACAAGAAAGATGACAAGAAACTGTTTATTCTCAACAATCTATTACATTTTCCATTTAAATACGATTATGTGGAATTCCTAAAATTATAATCTGATGTATATTTATTGTCTTTGCATGGCATAGCCCTTAACTGGTTCTACTATACTTGATCTAATTTGGTGATTCTAATCCTTATTTACGGAGATGGATTATCTACTATTACATTGAAGTTGTGAAGTTCTAATGGCTTTCAACTATATCTGTATAGTTAAGAAGTTTTAGCTGCAATATCTCATTTCTGTTTTTCTGATTTTCCTAGAGAGACTGGCCCGAATTACAACATATTTTTTTTGCTTTCTAGCATATCTCTATACTATGGGTGAATATATGATGAAGTGAATAAATTTGTTTTTATGTGTCGTATTTAGTTGTATTTTTTTATGTTTGTTCATGTTAAAAAATTCATTGAATTTTAGAAAGATTATTTTGGCCCATTTTTCAAAATAAAATGAACTCTTTGATTTTAAATAAAAATATATCCACTCCACAAAGTCCAGCATCTCATTAATCCAGAGAAAACACTTGGTAAAAATCCATGGGATTTGATTTCTTTCTTAGCTTGCTTTGTGACGGGTTGGATTATATAGTCACATACTTTCACTCTTCATATAAAGCAATATAAGTAGTATTCTTGAAATATGATTCATATACAAGATTTTTTTGTCTTTGAGCTATTGCAAAGCTTGTTTACGCGTCACATCGAAAGATTCAGGCCACTGTTCTATTTCAGCCTGAAATCTTCAGTTGCCTATACCAGGCAAAGGAAGTAAGAAGCTTATAAGTTAATTGGTCTGATGTTTGGTTATATCTGAATTATAACGAGCAATATTAATAAAAGGATTGCCTCAGTGGCTCAGTGCGTTACGTTCTTTTGTTCCACCGATAGTATTTTCCTTGATGAGTTTATAATTTGGCGATAGGCCACTTAATTACTTAATTTTCATGTGAGAAAGGCAGTGTGCAGGTTCACAGAATGTGGTTAGGAATTGTTATTCTGTACTATGGTTTGCACTCGTTGGAGTGAACTGAAGTATGCATGGGTTTCTCCAAAAGAATCTGCCCTTTTTTATGAAATCCACTTTTCTTTGGATACACAACTTTGTAAAATAGGTGGATGATCCATTACATGTTGAGTTCGTTCTTTCATTTTAATTCAGAAGCAGAACTTAAGCTCACAATTTACTCATTTAATGTAAAGAAACTTCATGTTCTATAATGATCTTATATTTTGTCCTTGTATTGTCGTAGTAAATTCTGTTGTTTTTTGTATGGATATATAAGCGCACCAAATTAAAAACAAATTAGCAAGGAATGGGACTAGTGTTGTGACAGCTACACAAAGGATTACGAGTGAAATTTATTGAAAAACAAGAATGGACTAGTACTCCGAGTTCATGAAAAATACCTACAGAGCTTCCATTATTTCTACCTGACAAGTCACCGGTGAATATAGAGTATAGACTGTGATACGAAGCTTATGCATTTGGCTTGTGCTGGGCACAGGCACAATTACGATGGCATAGCGATCTCTCAATATCCGTATAATACTACCATTAAAGACATATTGAACTATTGAAGTATCATATGACCTGCTACAGTGTCTTGGTGATCCCTTCTTTATGAATCATTTTGTTGTGTTTTTCTAATTTGTTGAGTATTTTAGTGAATTAGCCTTTGAATGTTTTTAAAGGCTTATATAGTTCATATGATTGTACTAAAGAACTGCAAAGTAGTATAGGAGATACTGTTTAGTTGACAAGTGAGATGTTTGGTGCAAAATGGTAGGCGTTTCTTTCTAAAATTGGTGTCTTTTAGTATTGTGATCTAGGGAATTCATATTGGTATTATGTTCCAAATGTATGTCTTACTCTTCTAGAAAAGTTTACTTTATCATCATGCTTAGAGCAGTGACTATCCTTACTCCCTATGAAAATATTCTATGTTTTACTGTAATTAGCAAGTTGTACTAGAAGACACAAACTGTTATGCCAGTGACATGCAGTAGGATGTGTATCCTTAGGCTTGTGTAGTGCACAGCTGCAGTTGCGATGGTATGGCCTTCACTCAATATCCAAATGAGACATTGGTATTCCATAAAAGGCATACTGAATACGTGACCTACCGTATTCATTTTCTTGCTAATTTATTTTCCTTAAACCTGTATGAGCTTGTTCTGTAATCTGGTTAATTATAAAGTTGAATATGTTGATTCCTTCAAATGGATTTGGGAGGGTTTATATACTGCACGTAATTGGTCTAGAGCTGTGTGAAGTTGTCTAGGAGATTGTGTTAGTCGGTGAGGGGAATGTTTGGTGCAAACTTTTAACCGGTTCTTCCTAGAAAGTGTTGTCTTTTGGTAGTAGTATTATGTACAGAGGATTCGGTTGAGTACTACTGTTGAAATAACAGACTTTGTTCTTGGCATCTCCAACCTTATAGTTCACTTCATTGGACAAAGGACTGTGGAGTAATCTAAGAGAAAGTACTAGTGTAGGCTTGTATACACAACATTGAATCTTTAATATCACAAAAAAATAAGTAAAAAGATGCTCTTAGTGTACTTGTTAAAATGTGAAAACCAATAACGGTATGCTCTATAAGTGATGTTTATATTTTGGCCTTATATGGTAGTAGTCAAGATATTTTGCGTTCAAAAGTAGAGTACTTTTAGATATTGGAATCTCCAAAGCAACCACTTTTTGCTTAATCGTTGTTGAGTACTTAGTTTTTAAGTGAATGCCAACATAAAAACAAATTGGAGCTTTGTTTTCAAAGTTGGATGCCAAAAAAAATAAGGATGTTGACTTGCTGAATTGATGTGAATATATCCTTATGATTTGTTTATAAACTAGTGATATGATTGGTTTGAAATATGAAATGGTTTTTTTGGTATTATTTCTGAAATTTACGCATTGCCTAGACGATGATGGAACTACCATCTTCAGTTATACCAGGACTGCACAGGGCACCAAATTTCATGGAGTACGGTTTATTCAGTTAAAATCTTTACAGAGTTGAATTAGATACTTGAAATTAGTAAAAGAACTTGTATATTAATGATTAAGAACTGTTACTTTTATTCAGTTCAAATCTTTACAGAGTTGAATTAGAGACTTGAAATTAGTAAAAGAACTTATATATTAATGATAAAGAACGAGAAAACTAAAAAATAGTTCATAATTGTGGTATGAATGATAATAATTATCATGTTTATAGGTGTTCTTGTTTTGGATGATGCCAATTAATTTGAAGATTCTGTTACGATGCTTCAGAGATTCTCTACCGTATTTAGGGTAGGACATAATAGGTAATGTTGGATTAAATTATTGTTCTTGCAAGATAATATTTTTCCTTGAGCATTTTTACAGGTAAGAGTAAAAATCTCAGTATGCATCAAATGGTAATAAAAAAAGTTAATCCTGGAAGGTGAAAGAAAAATCTAAAATAATTATTGCAAAATTTCTTAGAAAGAATATATGTATATATAGACGAAGATCTCTGGATTAATTAACAACACTACCTATTATACTACATTTATAAATAATCATATAAGTGAAAGAAAAATATATTGTACATCCTTATAATGTTATAATGTCTTTTAAACATATACCTCTCACATGTAAAAAGTAAATATTTCTAATTCTTATGTACATGAATTTAGTTTTAAGCTTCCCAAGGTTTAAATATTACCCTTTTATCGTATTTTTGAGAAAAAAGCCTCATCAAAATCAAAACCTTGTAGGGGTCATTTGGTTTGTGAATTTTAGGTATTACGTATGAGTTTTGTACATTTCAAACTCATACATGGTGTTTGGTTGAAAATTTTTAATTTTAAAACTCATGTCTCAAACTCATAAGTTATGAGTTTCTGATACCTTAGGGGAGGTGAGTATGAGTTGAGGGTACGAGTAGTTAAATCAAAAAATTATTATTTATATTTTTATTTGTTAAATTACATGTTAATTTCTAAAATAAAAAATTTATAATGTTTTTTTTAATATTTAATAAATAATAGTGATTTATTTTTCATATTAATTGTATTTATTTTTTTATTTATTAAACACTATATTAAATTAACAAATTCATTCCACTATTCAATCAGACATGATATCAAGAATAGTATTTCGTCTCCATAAGATTTTAATTCGATTCCTGATTTCAACCCGATGTCTCTCCATAAACCAAACGACCCATTGAGAGGTAAAAAACCCGTGGGAAAAAACATAAGAGAAGACATGCTAAATATCATTAATAATTGTAGTCATACTTAATTTATGGCCTAATAGTCCGATTAGTGTCTTTTTTACTTGGTATCACATAAATATGTTTTATAAATTGATTTTTAATTTATTAACTAAATAATAAATAACATTACTAAATTATTATTTTTTCTCGAGATCACATAAATATGTTTTATAAATTGATTTTTAATTTATTAACTAAATAATAAATAACATTACTAAATTATTATTTTTTCTCGAGATTATCAAAAGCAATTGATTACTTTCCTTTTCCATGGGCGATTCAATAGTTAATGAGACATTTTTGCCATTGTTTTTTATTAGCAAAATGCTTGTCAATTTGACGGGTTATTGATAAAATTTATAGTTTTCAAGTTTTTCAAATTTTTATTATAATAGTTATATCAATTTTTATGTGTTATCATAATATTAGGATTTATATTATAGTTATGTAATGCTATATATATTGATTATATATATATAGGGTTTTGTTCAAGTTAAATGGAGTATAAATTGAAGACTTATATGTTTTACATTGTGTTTTGTAATAATTTTGTAATATATTATAAGTAGAATATATAGTCTCTAATTAGTACTTCAGTCTCCATTAATTAAGATATTTTATAGAAATTTTGTCTATATATATAATTAGTTGTTGATATATTCGAGAAGTACAAGTTATGTACTTATTTCAGTTATTTATTTTAATTACAATTTGATTTCATAAAAATGAAAATTGCCCCTTTTGACGTTAACTTCTAGTACTTTATTGTTAATTTATTATTCTAATATTTTATAAGTTATGCATTAGTAAAAAAATTATCCAAAGTAACTTATAAAAAAAGTTTACTTTTTAGACGAAAGTAACTTCAAGTAAAATGTAATTTTAAGGTAAGCCAAATGAGCCCTTAAGAACCATATGCCTGTTCAGATTAACAGTTTCAGAAATACTATTAGATGTTATCCTGTTTTGCACCAATATGTTCAAACATTATATGTTCTTGATCGCATTTAGTAACGATCTATCCTATAAAAAAAAATAGAAGAATATCACGACAAGGCTGGTGATATCTTACTTGATAGAGAATCTGAAATACTAAACAAGGTTACATTTTCTCTCTTAAGTTTGATTTATGAATGACTTGACATTTAACTTGAGGAAAGAGGACTCGAATCTAGTTCACTGAAGAGTTTCGATTACCTTGCCACATTTAGAAATCTGCATCCATAATGCTCTCTTATGCATTGTTTCCAAGATATTCATAAGCATTTCGAGTAGATGGTATACATGTAATTGAAATAGCTCTATTGGGAATAGCTTCAAAATAAGTTCATCTACAAATGTTGCAACATATGGCATCCGAGTTCAGGAGATTAGAAAATCAATTAGGAAAAGTGTATAATTGTGCATAATTTTCAAACACAATGTGCAGAAAAATACTATACATTAGGCTAAACATCAACATGGAAGTAAAAAGAAAGTACTGTACATACTACTTGCATAGTTGCAGGACTGTGTTCCATAAAGGAGCATCAGCATTATTACTTTGTAATAAGTAAAAGCTACTTCTTAGTTTTTAAAATTAATATTTTCTGTTATCTATTAATTTCTTCATTTCTTTTCTCTATACTCCTACCTGACGATGATCACATATGTGAAGAATGTGTAGGGAGTTGTGAAGAAGTTATGGATACAGAGCAATCTCTGTATGACTGTTTCTTCTGAAATGCAACAATCCCATGTTGAAAACAAGCTGTATGTGCACTTTTTGATTTGTGTAGTGCACAGCCACAGTTACGATGGTATGGCCTTCTCTCGATATCTGTATCAGGCATTGGTAAGCTACTATCATAGACATATTATTGTTTCATCATCTGACCTGATGCTGCATCCATTGTTTTCTTAATCTGTAATTTTCTTATAGTAAGCTTCTGGAGTTGTGAAGTTTGAGTGTTAGAGTGAAACTAAATATCTTGAAAGATATGCATGCTTTGAAGGGATTATTTATTGTAAATAGAATTGGTCGAGCTGGCTGAAAGAGCAAAGTTTGAATTAATAATCTAGAAGGAGATTGCTTTGTGGCAGTTAGTTATCTACGTTTTGGCCAAGGTGCTTTGTGCTGTTTTATTTAGTAGTTGACGTTTCTAAGTTCAATAAAAGCTTGATTAAACTATGTTAATTCTTGATTCTTATGCTTGAAATTTGTTACTTTTTTTTTTTTTACCTTAGTTGTGATGCTTAGGGGTGTCTTATATTCCAATGATTTTGCTGTTCACAAAAGATTCCACTGCTCACATGTAGACATAAACCGTTTTCCTGCAATATAAACTTGTTTGTTTGAGACGTTGAAAGTGAAATGTTTTGTCTATTGTATTACATTTTCAATGTCTAACGAATTTTATTCTATATTGTCAGGAATGATTGAATGAAGTGAGAATTAATCTATGAGAAAAATGTTTTGCCTCAGTTAGTTATCTTATGTTTGGGCCAATGTGTCTTGTGCTGTTGTATTAGTAGTTGATGTTCCTAAGTTGAAAAACTTAAAACTTTATTCTTATGCACGCGATCTGTTTTTTTACCTTGGTTTTGATGCTTGTAGTGACTAATATTCCAAAGATTTAAAGAGTGAATCTAGCGTTCTTAGTGTTCACAGAAAAAGAATCCACTAGTCACGTGTGGGCATAAACCGTTATTCTACAATATAAATTTTTTGTTTGTAATGTTGAATGTGAAATATTTTGTCTACTAGCAAATTTTCCTCCTCCAGTACAAGGACTAGGAGAATAACAAGAAACTGTTTTTACTCAACAATGTATCGTATTTCTTGTTTTTCTTTGTAGTTATTATTTTGCAGCTTCTCCAAAAGAATTTTTTTTTAAAGAAACCAAGGACTTTTCATTGTTATTCATTACATTTTTATATCTTTCACCAGTTTTTTGGGTGTGGTTTTTGTGAAAACATTTTCTAGATGTACGGTTAATGCACAACTCCAACACTATTTAATAAAGGAAACTTCGGTCGAAATAGAGTACAACATCATAGATATTGCAATTATTAATTTTACGCTCAGTGTAAAATGTTAATATTTCTATACTTCCTTGAGAGACTAGACTCGCTGAAAAATAAGCATTTTTGGCTTCCCTGAATATTTCTTTACTTTGGGTTAATATCCAATATGGTTCCTATGTGGCTATGTGTCTTGTGCACTTCCATTGCATTGATTGTTCACCGCGTTAATATAAGCACGTGCCCTAACATCTTTTAAAATTTGAATCAAATGTCATGTATATTGATAAATTTCACATTAACTAGCTACATGAATAATATTCTGAGTCATTTTAAGTATATATGATATGTGATACCCTATCTTCATAATATTTATGCAAACTTGTAAGCTGTTAAATAAAATATTAAAGAAAGGGCATATGTATTACATTGATATTTAAGTGACACGGGGTGGAAGACCAAAAGAAGTCTTGTCTGCAATATTTGAGTTGTTTTTTGTTTCTTGTTAAGTGTTCGAAGAATAAAGACAGTTTTCTTCTGAATGTTATGAATTTATGCATAACCACATTTTTTACAACTCGCACATTTACATTATATTCCAAGATGTATTACTTTCCCAAATTGCACTAGCTACAGAAATCCTAAAATTGTCTTTTTTATGTAGTGTCAGTGAGCATTACTTCTGAACTTGAATTTGTAATGGCAAAGAGAAGGCCTGTAATGTTCAATGTAATTTCCTATTGTCACATATGGAACAAACCATAGCTTAGGATCATGAAGCTATGTATTAGTGCATCATAATGACAAGAATCGATGAAGAGATTTCTATATGAGTCCTGTTTTTGACAATGTGATTGGAACCCAACATTAAGTGCACCAAATTGTACTTGAAAAAATTATAATGCAGCCCAGTGTTTTACTGTTCTTTTGCTAATTCTCTTTAGTGCTTTCATTGTCATGACAATTTCATACAGAAGTTTGAGTACTGTTTTGAGAAATAAATTTATAAGAGTACTCCTCTAATTTCTATGAAAATAAATCTATGTATTTGTGTCATCTGCTTGACAGAGTTCCATCAGTTCCTTTGTTTCTAATAAACAAAAGTCCATCTTTTTCTTTGGTTTTACCTGTTAAGTTACAGATAAATAGAGATTGTAATGAGCTTTTGGGAGTGGCTGTGGATATGGAGCAATCACTCCATGACTGTTTCTTAACAAATGCAACATTCCCATGTTGAATACATGCAGTAGGCCGTTCATCTTTTGGCTTGTGCAGCGCGCAGCTGCAGTTGCGATGGTATGGCCTTCTCTCAATCTCCATATCAGACATCGATAAACTACTATCAAAGGCACATTGAAGCATCATATGACCTGCTGCAGCATCCATTGCCTTGTTGCTGGTTTGCTTTTTGTAATAATATCTGTGCTTGTTTCTGTAATATGGTTGAGTACAAAGCTGAAAGTGTTGATGCCTTCACATGGATTTTGAAGGGTTTATATACTGCATGTAAATGGATTAGAGAAGGCCCTGCATAGGGGAAAGTGTTAGTTAGCTAGGTAAATGTTTGTTGCCATGGTAACCGTTTCTTCCTAGAAAATGTTGTTTGTCTTTTAGTAGTATTTTATTCCAAAGGAATTGATTTAATACTATGTTTGAAATAACAACTTTACTTCTAGGCATGTCCAACTTCATTTTCAAGTGTCCCCCTAGTGACATCTCCTAAGAAATCAAAATTAGTTGTTACCAGTAAAGACATAAAAACTGTTATGAATAAGTTACAAAGCATCTCTTTTTAGAATTTTAATTGTTATGAATTAATGTTTCTGTATGAGGTGGGTGGGTATGTTTATACATCATTGAATCTGTAATGTATGTTTTGTTAGTACACATAGGCTCTTAGTAATTTATGGTTATGTATCAGATGGGTGGGTTTAGTCTATACAACATTGAATCTGTAATGTATGTTTCTTAAGTAAACATAGGCTCTTAGTATTCTTAATAAATATGAAAACCATTAACAGTATGCTATACTACTGTAGTTATTTTGTCCTGATAGTGTGGATGCCACAAAATCATTTTTTACTAGTCGAAGTGGTTTAAAATGTATTGAAGTCTGTTATCTCCAGTATTTTGCATTCCCTTCTTGAAGAACAGATTAATTCATTCCTACAAAACAATCATTTGCTGACTAATTGTTTGGAGTTTGGACGTACTGTCAATTGATCTAGGTTTGTATATCAATAAAAAAACAATATACCATGCAGTTACTACATTGATTTGAATTGGAACAGTATATTCTGAAATGTCCGTTTTATTACTGCACTAAGATACTCTACTGATACCATCTGTTTAAAGTGTGAAATAAATTTTTTTTCTTTTGATATCCGTAAGTTTCTGAATCTTCCAACCTTCATGGATGTACCTCATGTGCTTTTTTCAATTCTGAACTAAAAATCAGATTTGCATTTTTCTGAGTTGTAATGTGAACTAACGTTGTAATATCCGGGGTTTTTTTGTTGTTAAAACTTGCTTGCTATGAAATTAAAAATAAAAAGTGGTTTATGTATTTACTGATGTTTTTTAGTGACTTGGGAGGAAGACAAGAAAGAAAACTTCACAACTTCCTTGGCCTTACCCACAAGTATCAAGTTGTCTTTTCTGTGTCTTATTAGGTGCTAAAAATTTAGGAAAATCCTCTACATGTTATGCATATAACTGTTTTTTTTTTTAAATACCATGTTATATAAGCACATGTTCCTTACATAAGTAGATGAATTTATCCCCCAAACTTTACCGTTTAGTATTAGCCAAAATATCCGGTTTGCCTTTTTTGAGCTGCAGCATGAGTTAAGATGGTAATTTTTTTCCCAAGTGATATTTTTAAGTGGGCAGGGTTAGGGGACAAAAAAGAAGACTTGCCTACTTCCTTGTTTCCCTAACTACATTACTTTAATTTAATCATTCTGATTATTAGTTGGTTCTCAAATATGAATTTCTTCTGCACATTGCCCCAAATACGTGGATGCACTGGTTTCACATATGTACTAATGACTGCGAAAATCCTAAAATTATTAATTTAAGTTAGGATCAATGGGCATTGCTTAACCAGGATTTGAAATGCTGAAGTGAGGGCATGTACTGTACAATGCCATGAACTGGCTAGTGGCTACCATCTTTTAGTTGAGTGGAGTTTTTCATTATAATTATAGTTTTAGGATTACAATGATATGCATCACTGCATCTTTGAAGTCAACAAGAAACAGGTAGTGAAATTTTCAAATCGAGGTGTGTCTATATCAATGTGACTGAAACCACCAAATTGTACATGAATAAAACAATAATGAAACTAGTTTTTCTAATCATGGGAAGTCCATACAGGAGTTTGAGTACTGTGTTGAAAACTAAATTTACAAAAGTACTCTTGGTGTCTAAAAAATTAAAATGAAGAGATCTTATCATCTACCTAATGAAATTCCATAGTTCCTTTGTTTTTAAGTAATAAAATTCTGTCTTTTTCTTTGTTTTTACCTGACAAGTCACCGATGAATAGAGATTGTGACGAGCTCTTTGGATCGGCTACAGATGTGGAGCAATCAACCCATGACTTTCTCTTAGGAAAAGCAACATTTCCGTGTTGAAAACATGCTGTAGGACGTGCATTTTTTGGCTTGTGCAGCGCACAGCTGCAGTTGCGATGGTATGGCCTTCTCTCAATATCCATATCAGACATTGATAATCAAAGCCACACTGAAGTAACATGTGACCTGCTACCGTATTCATTGTATTGCTGATTTCTTTTCCTTAAACTTGTATGAGCTTGTTTCTGTAATCTGGTTGATTATAAATTTGAATATGTTGATGCCTTTCACATGGATTTGGGAGGGTTTATATACTGCACGTAACTGGATTAGTCTGTGAAGTTTTCTAGGAGAATGTGTTAGTTGATGAAAATTGGTAACCGTTTCTTCCTAAGAAGTGTTGTCTTATAGTACTATGATTCCGTTTAGTACTACTTTTGAAATAACAAATTTTGTTCTAGGAATCTTCAAAAAAAAAATCAAACTTCTGACTAGTGACTTCTCCTAAGGAATTATATTAATAGTTTAATGGTAAACTATAAAGTTGCGCCTAAGACAAATTATTTTTATGCAAGTTAACAAAGTATTTCTTTTAGGAATTTTTGTTGTTTTGGATTCATGGTTATGTATGAGATGGGTGGGTATATCTATACAACAGTGAATCTGTAATATGTATTTTTCAAGTACATCATATGCTCTTATTTATTGTGAAAAGCAATAACAGTATGGTTTATCACTGATGTTATATTGTGAGTTAATTTATTTCTATATAACTAACTTGCATGCTGGCAAAAAAAATTGTTCAATAAAGGGGTCTATGGAATAACTAATTTTTTGTGAAGGACTTGCCCACTTCATAGTAGCCTTACCTACTAAAATTAGTTGTCTTGTCTGTTTCTTATCATGTGCTTAAAGATAAAGGAGCAATTTTATTTTACACGTTGTGCAGTAATGTACAGCCACATTTTTTATCATCTTACATACACACATTTACTTTACATATGCAGGTGTATTAATTTCCCAAATTGTAGCTTCTTCCTAAAAAACAGGCTTGCCTTATTTTGAGTTGTGACATGAGTTTAAGAAGTAATCTCCATTTTTTTTAATTATAACAAACTTTATTCCTGTAATATTTTTTTAGAAAGGGATATATGGAATAATTGTATAATTTTTATCTTAGTGGTTGGAAGACAAGAAAGAAGATTTGGCCAATTCCTCATGGCGTTGTCTTTTCGGTTTCTAACTAGGTGCTTGAAGATTAAAGAACAATTCCTAGTTGCTTATAAATTATAATCGAACCCTTGATCTCCTCACTCTTAATAACGATTATATATATATTTTTTTTATTTCTTGTAGAAATTCGGAATCGAATCCTGACCCTTTTTATCCTCCCTAAATATATGTAGGATAAAATAGCTCAAGTTTACCTGTTTCGGGAGACCATCCAGTTGCAGATTCTTACAACCTGAGTCCACCACTATTTACCAATGTTCAAAATTTAGATACAGACAACGGACCTCAAAATGGTAAAACAACATTTTAGATATTTTAATCTATGCATTTGTACTTTGTTTTCCTCAACTTCTTCTAAAAACCCTCTGTTTTTTAAATGTAATCTTATTTGGAGTAACGTTCATCAATTTTGAAATAAAAAAATGCGGATAGACTTAGAATCATGTTCTTGTTCAGATTAAAAGTTTGATAAATGTCGCTAGATGCATGGTTATTCTGTTTGGAGTTTGGACCAATATGTTCAAGCATTATAAGTCCTAAATCCTGATTGCATTTAGTTTAATCACAAACTTTTCTATAGAAAAACAGAAGATTGTCACATCAAGGCTTGTGATATCTTACTTGAGGGAGAAATAGGAATATTAAACATGGTTACAATTTTTCCCTTGATTTTTAAAAATGAATGGCTTGACATATAACTTGATAAAAGAGGGGGACCTAACCTAGTTTACTGAAGAGTTTTAATTACCTTACCACATTCGGAGATCTGCATCCATAATGCTCTTTTATGCATTGTATCCAAGTTACTAATTACCATTTTGAGTAGATGACATACATTTAACTGAAATAGCTATACGAGAATAGCTTCAAAATAAATTCATGTAAAAATGTTGGAAAATATGGAATATGAGTTCAGGAGATTAGACAATTGATTAGGAAAAGTTAAAAGAGTGTAATGTGGATAATATTCAAACACAATCTGCAGAAGAACTCTGTACATTAAGATAAACATCGGACATTGAAGTAAAAGAAAGTAATGTCCATAGTCGTTGCATGACTGTTCCTTAATGGAGCATCACCATTGTATACTTTGGGAACAACTAAAAGCTAATCTTTAGTTTCTAAAATTAATATTATCTGATCTATTTGTTTATTTCATATCTTTCCGCTATACTCCTACCTGACGAAGACCACATAAGCAAAGAAAGTGCAGGGACTTTTGAAGAAGTTATAGATACAGAACAATCACTGTATGACTGTTTCTTTTGAAAGACAACATTCCCATGTTGAAAACATGTTGTATGTGCATATTTTGGTTTGTGTAGTGCACAACCACAGTTGCGATGGTATGGCCTTCTCTCGATATCTGTATCGGACATTGATAAGCTGCTATCATAGACATATTGTATCATCATCTGACCTGATGCTGCATCCATTGTTTTCTTAATCTATAATTTCCTTGTAGTAAATGTATTTTTGGGGTTGTGTGGATTATTTAAGTGTTTAGAGTAAAACTAAATATCTTGAAATATCTGCATGCTTTGAAGGGTTTATTTATAGTAAATAGAATTTGTTGAGCTGGACTGAATGAACAAAGTGTGAATTAATCTAGGAGGAGAGCGCTTTGTGGCAGTTAGTTATCTACGTTTCGATCAAGGTACTCTATTCTGTTGTATTTAGTAGTTGATGTACATAAGTTTAATACAAGCTTGATTAAGTTGAATTTTTTTACTTTTTTTAACCTTAGTTTTGATGCTCAGGGTGACAAATTCCAATGATTTTGGTGTTCATAGAAGATTCCACTTTTCCATGTAGACTTAAACCGTTGTCCTCCAACGAAACTTGTTTGTTTTTAATGTTGAAATGTCTATTGTATTATACTTCCAATGTCTAACGAATTTCGTTGCATAGTATCAAGAATGTGAAATAAATCTAGGAGAAAAATGCTATGCATCAGTTAGTTATCTTATGTTTGGACCAATGTATCTTTTGTTGTTGTATTAGTAGTTGATACTCCTAAGCTTAGGACAAGCTTACTTCTTGAATCTTATGCATGCAATCTGTTTTTTGACCTTAGTGTTGATTCATATAGTGTATAATATTCCAATGATTTAAAGAGTAGTTTTAGCATTCTTAGGTCATGTTTGGCAATTAGCGGTTAGCGGATTAAATTAACTGTTTTGACTAGTTGATTGAAATAGTTATTTTGACTAGCGGATTGAATTAACTGTTTCGTATGAAACCATGTTTGGTAAATAGCTGTTTGAGTAGTTTTTTATATTTTAACTAGGCACATGTCAATCCTGTAATTGAAAAAACTCATCAAATTAGTTTTTTGAAAATTAGTTTTTTAGTTCAAATCGCTATTTGAACCCGCTAACGGCCTTAGTGGTCATAGAAGAAGACTCCTTTAGTCACATGTGGACATAAACCGTTTTTCAACAATATAAACTTGTTTGTTTGTAGTGTTAAAAGTAACCTGTTTCGTCTACTGTATTATGTATCCAATGCCTAACAAATTTTCCTCCTCCGGTACAAGAAAATGACAAGAAACTGCTTTTACTCAACAATGTATCATATTTCTTGTTTCTCTTTGTAGATATTATTTTTCAGCTTTTCCAAAAGAAAATTATTTTTTAAAAGAAATTAAGAACTTTTCACTATTATGATAAGTTTCTTAAATTTTTATATCTTTCACAAGTTTTTTGAGTATGTTTTTGTGGAAACATTTTCTCTACTTTAAGGATTAGATATGCAGTTTTTGCACAACTCACACACTATTTATGAGAGGATATGCAAGTGTGTATTTTATGATTTGGTTATAATGTACCATGTTTTCCATGTAAATAGAAATTACTTGATCTAATTGTGTGTTTCTAATCTTCAATTCTGAGGCATGGAGCATGTATTATCACATTTGTGTTGAGAAGTTATAATGGCGCTGCAATGATTTTATTGTGTGATTTAACTATTTGTAAAAAGAGAAGACAGGTTGAAATAGAGTAAAAACATTATAGATATTCTAATTACTAATTTTTACACTCGGTGTAAAGAGTTAATATTTCTATACTTCCTAGAGAGTAAAGACTAGACTGACTAAAAGATATACAATTTTTGCTTCCCTGCATATAAATACTATTGTTTTCTCTGTCTTACTTATGGCTTCCATTGCATTGATTGTTCATCGTGTCAAAAATTCATAGATATTTGGTTTTTTTAGAATGTAGATTATAGTACAATATAAATACTCATGCGCCCCAGCTTTTATTAAAACTTGAATCAGATGTCACGTATATCAATAATTTACAACTTGACTGACTACATAAAATAATAAAAAAAATATTCTGGCCCATTTGAATAATATATGATATATGGTACACTATTTTAATATATTTATGCAAGCTGTGACACAAAATATTATAGAAAGGGTTTATGGGTTACTGATTTTAAGTGACCCGGGGTGACAGACCAAGAGAATACTAGCCTACTTACTCACCTTGCATGCAATATTTTAGTTGTTTTTTTGTTTCTTTTAGGTGTTCGAACTTCAAAGAAATGTTGTGTACTTGTGCACAACCACAATTTTTTACCACTGTAGAGTAGCACATTTACATTATATACCAACTGTATAAACTTCCCAAATCGTACTATTGAATTGGACACAAAAATACTCATATTGTCCTTTTTAATGTAGGGTCAGTGAGCATTACTTCTGAACTTGAATTTGTATTGCCAAAGAGAAGGCTTGTAATGTACAATGACATGAACTTGCTACTGTATTTCAGTTCAGTGTAATTTCTATGAGGAACAAACTATGGGTCCATTTGACTTATTTTATAAGTAACTTATAAATTGAAAAATGTATGTAATTTTTAACTTATAAGCTCCTTATAAGGAGAGCCAAACAGGTACTATAGCTTAGGATCATGAGGCTATGCATTAGTGCATCATGAAGATGACAAGAACAGGTAAAGAGATTTCTAATTGAGTCCTGTCTGACAATGTGACTGGAACCCAACATTAACTGCACCAAATTGTACATGAATCAACTATAATGAAACTCTATTGCTTTTTCTGATTTTTTGCCGAGTCACTCTAGTGCTTTCTTTGTCATGGAAATTTCATACAGGAGTCTGAGTACTGTGCTGAGGAGTAAATTTACAAGAGTACTCCTCTAATTCTATAAAATTAAAATTCATGAATTTGTGTCATCTACTTGACAAAATTTCGTTTGTTCCTTGATTTCTAATAAACGAAAGACCATCTTTTTCTTTGATCTTACCTGCCAAGTTACAGATAAATAAAGATTGTAACGAGCGTTTGGGAGCGGTTGTGGATGCGCAGCTATCACCCCATGACTTTTTCTTAGGAAATACAACATTCCCGTGTTTATAACATGAAGTAGGCCGTTCATCTTTTGGCTTGTGCCGCGCAGCTGCAGTTGCGATGGTATGGCGTTCTCTCAATCTCCATATCAGACATTGATATACTACTATCAAAAGCACATTGAAGCATCATATGACCTGCTGCAGCATCCATTGCCTTCTTGCTGGTTTGTTTTTTATAAATATTTTTGTGCTTGTTTCTGTAATATGGTTGAGCATTATTAAGATAAATTGTAGGCTTAATATATGTAGTTTCCTGTTTTATAAGGGTTTCCGTATTAGTCTTTATTTGAGGCTATATAAGTCTCTATTTATTGTATTGATTGATATATCTTAATTATATAATCTTTCTGGTACATCAATATGGTATCAGAGCTATGGTTGTAACGGTTCATAACAATCTCATATAAGTTTCCAGAATGGGCCTAGGAAGAGGCATAAGAACTTGCCCCCGTGATGGGCTTAAGGGGGAATGGGCCTAGGGGGAGCCAGAGCGCTAGATGGACTTTCAGTATGAGTCAAGGGGGAGCCTGGTCACACTGAAGGAGACGAATTCAACATGTGTCGAACCCGATGTGTGAAGGGAGATATTGTTGGGAGTTATCCCACATCGTTTGTGGGAGGGGTAGTTTGCTAATTAATAAGTAGCCAAGTTAACTCCATTAGTATGATGCCTTTTGGGGTGTGCCCAAATACAAATTCATAAGGGCTCGTCCCAAAGCGGACAATATCATACTATTGTGGAGTTAAGGCTTGCTTGCGGTACACTAGTCTCAACAATGTTAGCCACTTTCCAGGTGGTTGATAGGCGACAAAAACGTTGGCATGGGCCTAGCACTGTAGGCTGACTTCCCCGTGCTCCATTACGAACATTCACAACATTACCTCGTCCACTAGAAGAAACTCCACGTCCATGACCACGAGAAGTAAATCTTCCACGACCACCATTGTGAAACAATGGCCTACTTTCAGATGTGAGAAGTGCAGATTTTGATGCAGATTTTTCTGTTTCAGTGTCAGGAGTAGATGTTTCTCTAGAAACTCATAGAACTCGAGTAAATGTATCGATTAACGATGGTAATTCAGTGCTATTAAGAAGCTGTGAACGAACACTTTCAAATTCAGAACCAAGTGAGCCAAAAAAATCCATAACAACTAGTTCTCTCTGAGTCTTCATTTTCTCGACTTCGGACGATATTGTGAGCAATGAATTATATTCCTCGTATAACTTTTTAAAATCTGCACAGAACTGAGTAAGTGGGCGTCCATCTCTACGTATCCGAAAAAATTCCTGAGATACCTCAAAAATACGAGCCATATTATTCTGGCCGGAATACAAAACCTCCAAATAATCCCACAGTTCTTTTTCCATGTTGATGTGAGTGACCAAATCAATAATATGACCCTCCATAGAGTTAAACATCTGGTAGCGCGCATCACCTACTTCCCATGAAACATCAGATTTTTCAGATTTAACGGACATTAAATGATCTCCTTGATCCCTACTCACCAATGCCAATTTTACAATCTTTTTCCATTGTTGATAATTACCAACACCTTCTAATTTTTTCTTCGTAAGCCTATTACCGGCCAAAAACACCTCTGTCCGAAAACACCTATGTAACTGTTGTACTCTGCATACTAGAGACTGACATACTTCAAAGTCAAATCGAACCAATAAAAACAGAAACCAATATGACTGATAATTAATGAGCAGCCCTGAAATCCTCAAACAAAGTCCTCACAAATTCTAACAATAAAACAAAGTCAATGCTGGTACATAAACACCAAACACATATACATCAGCCCCTCAAAACCCGGGGGAAAAAAATATACTTCAGCCTCTCAAACACAGTAAAACATCAAATAGTTGTTCATATATCAAACCAAACCAAGATTGAGAACAAAGATTCAATCAATCACAATCATAAGAAACCTGTTTGAGAAAAGAATAACATTAATAGACCTCTGCAACGAAGATGGATTGGAGAGCAGAAAAAACGATGGAGATCACCTCCCTGGTGGAGTGTGCGGAAGCTCTAGTGGAGTGTGCGGAAGCTTTGATGGCGCGGTTGCTGTTGAAAGTAGAGAACAAATGCAGGCTAGTCTAACTGCGACGATGGTGTTTTAATACTTTATGTATAATATGTAGTTATGTATGTATATATGTATGTATTATATATCACTTGTATGTATATATTTTTACAGCGGCTAGGGTTTTGTAGATTAAAGAAGACAATTTATGGCCTAAAACAGTCACCTCGAGAATGGTTCAAAAAGTTTTCTGTGGCATTAATAGAATTTGGAATGAAACGTTGCATATATGATCCAACTATGTATTATTACAGGGGGAATCTGGCAAAAGTATTTTCTTTTATGTTGATGATATTGGTATAACCGGAGATGACAAACAAGGGATTCAAGCTCTCAAGTCCTTCTTAATGAATAAAATTGAGACTAAAGATGTGGGAAAATTACATTATTTTCTCGGTATTGAAGTTGCTCAATCAAAAAAGGTATTGTTTTATCGCAATGAAAGTATGTCTTGGATTTATTGGAAGAGACGGGGTTGTTATGAGAAAAACCAGCTAATTCACCCATGGATGGCAGCCAAAAATTAATAGATGAAGAAGGTGCTTTATTTGGGGATCACAAGAGATATAGACGATTAGTCGGCAAACTCAACTACCTCACTATTACTAGGTCAAACATAGCCTTTCTGATAAGTGTTGTGAGCAGTTCCTTTCATCTCCCCGGGTACCTCACTGGGATGCGGTCATTCGAATATTAAAATATCTTAAAAGTGCTTCATGAAAAGGTTTACTATTTCGTGATCGTGGACATATGAAACTATTTGCGTATTCTGATGCTGATTTGACGGTTAAGCGGTCTACTACCGGATATTGTGTATTTTCAGAGGTAATCTAGTTTCATGGAAAAGTAAGAAACAACAAGTTGTTTCAAGATCAAGTGCAGAGTCTGAGTATAGAGCATGACAGACACATGTTGTGAGCTTGAATGGTATAAACATTTATTAACGGAGTTGGGATTCCAAAACTTACTACCAATGACCCTTTGTTGTGATAAAACTGCTCAGTATATTGCTTGCTGCTAATTCAGTTTTTCACGAACGAACAAAGCATATTGAAAGGGACTGTCATTTTATTCGTGAAATGATTGAAGCTGGAACAATTGTGACTAGACATGCATGTGTGGACTGCTGAACAAGTTGTAGATGTGTTCACTAAGCCTCTAAGTCCATCAAAAATATCATATTTTTGTGAGAAGCTGGGCATGATTGACATATATGTTTCAGCTTTAGGGGGAGTATTAAGATAAATTATAGGCTTAATATATGTAGTTTCCTGCTTTATAATGGTTTTCTTATTAGTCTTTATGTGAGGCTATATAAAGTTCTCTATTTATTGTATTGATTGATATATCTTAATAATATAATCTTTATGGTACATTAATAAGCATAAAGTTGAAAGTGTGGATGCCTTCACATGATATTGGAGGGGTTTATATACTGCACGTAAATGGATTATAGAATGGTTTATATACTGGAAATGGTAAACAAAATTTTAGATATTCTTATGCATGCACTTTGAGAACCCCGTTTTTTCATACCACTCTTATTTGGACCAGTGTTTATCAATATTTAACAAAGAATCCCTGATATCTTGTTCGACTTGTCATTTAGTTTTGGAAAAGAGGGAGGACTCAAGCCTAATTTGCTGATGAGCTCTGATTACTTTACCACATTCATAGACCTGCATCAGAAATACTCTATATGCTCTATCTGCATTGTATTCCAAGTTACTAATTACAATTTTGATTTGATGACATACATTCAGTTCTAATAACTTTTATGCAGAATAGTCTTAAGATCAAATTCATATATCAATTTAGGAAAATGGAACATACGGGGTCAGGAAATTAGGCACATTGATTGAGAAGCATATGAGTATAGTTTTAGATCATATCTGAAATACATTATGCCAAGGAACTCTATACATTAAGCTAAACAAAGGAGATAGAAGTTACAGAAGGTGCTATACACGCTCCTTACGTGACTGTTCCATATAGGAGCATCAGCACTATGTGCTTTGAGAAACACCTGAAAGCTACTTTTAGTTCCTTTCTCTCTCGAAAACTACTGTTTAGTTCCTACGCTATAATTTCTCGTACTTATTTGACTGCTAAACTACTGTTTAGTTCCTACAGGATAATTTGTTGATACTGAGCAACCACTCCATGACTGTTTCTTTGGAAATGAAACATTCCCATGTTGAAAACATACAGACATACAGTATATGCACCTTTTGATTTGTGCAATGCACAGCCACAGTTGCGATGGTATGGCCTTCTCTCGATATCTGTATCGGACATTGATAAGCTGCTATCATAGACATATTGTATCATCATCTGACCTGATGCTGCATCCATTGTTTTCTTAATCTATAATTTCCCTAACAGTTAACGTGTTTGTAGAGTTGGGGGTTCAGTTGAGATTATACTGAAACTAAATAGCTTGAATAATATGCATGCCTTCGAAGGGTTTATATATTGCAAGTAGAATTTGTTGAGTTGGAATAATGGCAGGAGTGTGAATTAATCTAGGGAGGAAAATGCTTTTAGTTAGTTATCTTACGTTTGGACCAAGGTACTTTGTGTTGTTGTATTAAGTAGTTGATATACCTAGGTTTAAGTTGGTCCTATATTCTTGTGCTTAAAATATGTTATTTTCCCTTACATTAGTGGTCATGTTTGGAGAGAATACTATTCCAATGATTTGAACAGTGAGCATAGCATTCTTAGTTTACATATAAGATTCCACTACACATATGGACATAAACCGTTGTCCAACAATATAAACCTGTTTGTTTGTGATGTTGAAAATGAAATGTTTTGTCCATTGTATTATATTTCCAATGTCTAACAAATTCTTCTCCTCCAGTAAACTATTTTTAAGATCACATTTCATATAGTTGGGTGTAAAGTTGAGTATGTTGATGCCTTCACATGGATTGGGGGGTCTATATACTGCATGTAATTGCACTAAAGGACTATGAAGTTGTCTCCAAGAATGTGTTAGTCGGCAAGATGAATGTTTGGTGTGAAGTGGTAACTGTTTCTTCCTAGGAAATGTTGTCTTTTAGTAGTATTATATTCCAAGGAATCCACTTAGTACTATGTTTGAAATAACAACTTTTCTAGGAATCTTTAACTTTATTTCAAGCATTTCAGAATTGGCAACTCCAGAGTAATCAAATTGATAGTTTAAAGGTACAAGGAAAAAAAAAAGTTATGTAACTTAACAAAGTACTCCCTTTGTTTGAAAATAATCGACGTCTGACTTTTTAGCACACATTTTAAAGAGATTTGACTGCATAGTTAAAATTATTATTTTTAAATTTTTATTTTTTTGAATAAAAGTTTTAGTTTAATATTTTTATTCACAAAAAGAAAATTTTAAAAATAATAATTTTAATTATGTAGTCAAATCTCCTAAAAATATGTGTCAAAAAGTCGAGAGTTTCTCTTTTGGATTCCGAGTAATGTATGAGATGGGTGGGTATATGTCTATATGATATTGGATGTGTATGCCACTGATGTTATTTTTCCTGATCGTGTGAAACTCACAAATTATTCTTCACTGGTCAAAATGGTTTAATATGGCATTGATGTCTTCTTATACTTTGCAGTGTTTTCGCTGACCTTCTTAGATCACTGTTTAAATTGTTTTTCTAAAGCAGGCTTGTTGATTGCTAGTTCGGACATACTTTCAAGTAAAATGGATTTGTATCTCAATAGAACAACAAAATACTAAACACTTTCTATCTACATAATTGATGTGTATCTTTAACAGTATACTCTGAAACGTCCGTTATTATCCCCTCATACTGAGGCAAAAGATTCCTAAATCATCTGATTGAATCTTGCTACCTTTATAGATGATGCTGAAATCCATCCACCCCCAATAAGGACTGTAATCTGTTTTCATAATTTGTGAACCAAAAATCAGGTTTGCCTTGTTACTTTGCAATAGAAATATGTTTCGAAATTACAACTATTCTTCAAGACATCTCTAACTGTAATATCATGCTTGGAGTATTAATTATTCCTAAGGAATAAAGTTCATATTCTTTTGCAGGAAGCTGCACAAGCTCCCGATTTGCCTAATTGACGTGTATACCTATAACGGTATACTCTGTGACTTCTATTTTGCCTTGATGTAATACAGATAGATTACTTTCCCGGAATTGATAGTTGAGATTCCCACTATTCTTTTGCAATGGTCAATTCAGAAATGTTCTAACATAGATACAAACAAGGAGCCTGGAATGGTAAAACAAAAAATTTTAGATACTCTAATACATGCGCTTGAACATTGTTTACTCGACCTCTATAAAAAATCTGCTTGGAACAGTGACTGTCTCTATTTATTGTACAATCTTGATCTCTTATTTTTAGAGAGGCAAACTTAATTCATTTTCTTCTCTTAATTTCAATTCATGGATGACTTCATATCTATCTATGGTAAAGAGGGAGGACTCAATTTGATATACTGACGAGCTTTGAATTCTGATTACATTACCACATTCCTAGGTCTGCATCAAAAATACTTTCTGCAGTGAATACCAACTTACCAATTACCATTTTGAGTAAACTGGAAAAAAAACGTTTACGCAGAACAGTTTCAAAATTTAATTCATCTATGAATCTGGGGAAGTGCAAGTTCAGAAGAAATTAGATGAATTGATTGAGCAAAACAAAAAAGAGAAGTTTTGGATCATATTTCCAACACAATGTGCAAAAGAACTACTCTAGCCCAGAGGTGTTGGAAGTCACAAAAAAATACTATACTAACTCCTTACATGACATTTCCATGCAGGAGCATTAGCATTATATGCTTTGGGCAAAAACTGAAAGCTACTGTATTGTTCCTTTTTTCTCTAAAAAAGAACTACTGTTTTGTTCCTACACTTTATAAATTCTGTTATTTATTTCATCAGGTTATTTCTTTCTGCTATACTCCTACGGTCCTACCTGACAATTGACAAAGTGCAGAATTGAGAAGGGATTTTCGAAGAAGTTATTGATACATAGCAATCATTCTATGACTGTTTCTTTAGAAATGTGACATTCCCTTGTCGGAAATAAATGGTATGTGAACCTTCTGCTTTGTGAAGTGCAGCCGCAGTTGCGATGGTTTGGCCTTCTTGCGATATTTGTATCAGACTTTGATAAGCTGCTATCAATAGACGTATTGATTCATCAGCTGACTTGATGCTGCATCCATTATTTTCCAAAAATATACCTAATGCTTTTTTAAAATTGATTTGTTGGCGGAGATGTGGGGTTCAGTTGAGTGTTTGAGTGAAACTAAATAGCATGAAAGACGTGCATTCTTTCAAAGTGTTTATAAGTTGAAAGTAAAATTTGTGGAGCTGAAATAGATGACCGAAGTGTAAATTAAACTGGGAGGAAAATGATTTGTAGTTTATCAGTTAGTTGTCTACGTGTGGACCAAGATACCTGTGCTGTTGTATTTAGTAGTTGATATACGATAAAAGCTTGATTAGGCTAGTTAGTACTTAGTTCCTATGCTTGAGATCTGTTTTATTCCCTTAGTTGTGATGCTTAGAGTGACTAATATTCCAACGATCTGGACAGTAAATATAGGCATTCTTAGTCCTACAATGTAAACCTGCCTGTTTGTGATGTTGAAAGTGAAGTGTTTTGTGCATTGTACTATATTTCCAATGTCTAGCAAATTTTCTACCTCAAGTGTAGGGAAAATGACGACACTTGTTTTACTCGACAATGTAACATGTTTTCCATGTAAATGACAGGCACTTGATCACAATATTGTATTACTAATCTTCACTTCCCAGAAATGGGTATCTATTCTTTACATAATTCAAGTTGTATTATAGCTGCAATACTTTGTGAGCACCTTTTTGTAAGGTCCAAACTAGTACCCTTCTATAAAAATGGGCTGCGGATTTGAATCCTTCGCCCTTCCCGACGTTAATCCACTTAAATTGACTGATTTTTTATCTTATAATTTTATTATATTTTTCAAATAATATAATAAATTGAATAATTATAATAATTTGTTTCGTATATGGTATATTATCATCGGTAGATTCTTAAAATATCAAAATTTAAATTTCTCATCAAAATAATTTAACTGGATTTTTGTCAAAAAAAAATTAAATAATATTGGAGCAAGTAGTCACCTATTTATGGTTTTAGGTTGAGGCGTTGGACTCGGAGTCGAATCATTTTATAGGCTGTGCAAAATGGACTGCAATAAATTTTTCCAGTCCAGGTTCACATCACCATGTGTTCCGTGTCTGACTGTGCATAGCACTGTTCTAAATGGACAAAATTAAATCGATCGTGGGTCCGGTGATATTTTTCTAAATTATAAGTTTAAATTTATCATAGAAGTAATAATTTTTAATTATTTTTCTAATGTTTAATTTGGAAAACTTACCTAGCGCTTTATCTACTTGCTACATATTAAGGCCATGTATTTCCAATTAATTTATTTATAATTTTGATTAATAGTAACATATCTTTGAACTTTCATTGAAGACATAATTATAAAAATTTTGTAAATAATAAAACAATTTTGAAATTTTATTAATAATATAAATAATAACGGACGGAAGATATGCGTTCGTCTAAAATATCTTATTGCGCAATCTTGATTTACGTCTTTTTGCCATGTGTTACCTAATAGAGTACTACAATATTTAATTCCTACTTTACTTCCAGATTCTAGCGAGTGCTATTCCGTCCTGCTCGGTCCTATTTATATGTTTATTTTAATTTTTTAATTAAATTGTCTAACTTTATACCAGAATTTAAAAAATATTTGTTTATAATTTTAGAAAAATAAAATTATATTTTAAAATAAATTATATATGTTTTTTAATAATATAAATTTTTAATTTTTTTAATTGTATATTATTATTAAATTATAATAAAAAATGAATCAATTTAACAGTAATAAAATATAATGAACATCTAAATATGACGGGGAGTACTTCCTTGGTACTAATGATATACATTGGAATCATCGAGCATGTTTTTGTGGACTCGGCGCCATTACAAGTATTATCGTAAATTTGACTCCCTCTACTACTTGTTTGCACTGTGCATTTGTGCTCACTGTCATTTTCTCTAAATATTTTTGTTGCCCAACTGCTGGTAAGTGGTAACTTTAAATTTGTCTTCCATTTCTCCACTATAACCATAATTTGGGCCTACAAAATCCTGTGTGGCAATTTTGATTTCTTATTTTAATTCAGTTGTCAAGAACTCTTTCTTTAACCGTATTGTTATAAAAAAAATCGGTCGTCAAGAGATCAGTTTTCGATATCGGCAAATTTATGGATGTGAATATTCATTTGGTAATAAAGAATTTATCAATTCAAACAATGAAAGATTTAAATTTGTTTAGAAAAGGTTGAACTCAACAAATAAATATAGTTTCGATTGAAAATGATATGAAGAAATAAAGAAGCATTGTTAAATTAAGAAGCACGTGTAAGATGGTTTGTTTCATGTTCTGGAAATGTCGTTTGTGGAATCTGTAAAATGTGATTTTATTACTCTCTTAAGACTTGGATGATCAATTATTGTTGGTTATAAACCTCACGTATAGAGTAGTTATATTTTGTGTAAGACTGTTGTGGACTTGTGGTATATTAGGAGTCATATCATCTGCTTTGATCCATGATATATTCCTTTGTATTTCATTATTTTATCAAGAAATTTCGACTATTTAAAAATGATGATGCCATGATTTCTCTGATTTATTCCGGCAGAAAGCTAGGGCGAGTCTCAGATGGCATCTGAACCGGCTTGGGTTGCCCACGTGACCGACATCTAAATATTTAACAATTATTTAATATTTGAGTGTGCGCACCATGGACCCTGGAGTGACGTGCCATTGCCATCCACTTAAAGAAAGGAGCCACGATTTTTATATTACTGTATAATTTAAAACCAAGTTTGAAAGACCACCGTCAGTTTTTTACTGTAAAAAAATACACTTCTAAAAAACAAGTAGTACAGTATCTCACAGGAAACAAATCAGACAGGTTTATTTTATAGTTTTGGGCTACTCCTGTCCGTCAATGTTGTAATAATGTACAGCAGTAATCAAGTTTGCCCGGAAACAAACAAGAATAGGAACAACATCGATTGCAGTCGGCACCAACTTTTACATTTTTTTTTAGTGCGGAAATAAGAGGGTTCAGAAAGGCTGAAGTTCGGATAAAAGTTAAAATATGTAACAGAAATTGTTGTATTCAATAGAGTAAATAAATTTGTAATTAATATGATTTCAAATTCGAAGAGCATGTTGTGTATACGAGTATATTACTAAGGCAGACACCAAGAACGCATATTATCAAATTTATTACTACCATTTTCTGTGTTTAAACACTTATTTGTTATTTTGCATGTAAAGCTGTTACTCCCCGCGTGTCTAATTAGTTATTCCTTTAATTTTTTGCACGTACTTTAACAAATATAAAAAAAATAGTTCCATAAATTATTTTTTGAATTTTCTTTTTCTAAATAAATATTTAAATTTTAATTTAGAAAATAAAATTTTAAAAAATAATTTGTCAAACTATGTTTTTTATGCGGATTAAAGTATGTGCAAAAAGTCAAAAAAACAACTAATTAGGGACGGAGAAAGTATAAAGTATTAATTTTTAAAATACATTTTTTTTTGTCAAGAGAAACTTTCACGTGAATGAGTACAATCTCGTAAAAACGAAATTCTTTAATTCAAAAAATTTTATTATCTAATCAAAATACACATAAGATGTCTCTGAACATTTAGATAATAAAATTTTAAAATCTGAATATAAAACATCTACAATGAAAATTCAAAAAGCAATTAATAATGCATCAAAGTTCAAAAATAAATAAATTAATACGGCATCAAACAAGGAAAATATATTTAAAAACATATTACAAAAAATATATTAAATAATATTATTAGAAAAGAATAAATTAAATATCAAGATAAAGAAATCTAATCAAAGGGGATCCTTTAGGTTAAATACCTAAAAAATAACATATAATAATATAGATATTTTAGGCAAATTTTTAAAATAAATATTTATTATCGAACAATAATCGAAAATTATTGTTATAAATTATATCTGAAAATAAATATAAAATAAATAAATAAATCTTAGCCATTTATTGTGTGATATTCGTCACTCATTCAAAATCTTGTTAAAATTAAAATAATAAATTTAAAAATAAACTCTTCAATTAGACTCATAAATCATAATAATGTACTAAAATAAAATGAATACTTATAAATTAAAATGCTAATTAACTACCAACATTAATATAAATTATAAAAGTGTAGTTAATGCTCTTTAAAAACATTAAAAAATATTGATAACAAAATTAAATCATAACTAAAAAATAACTAATGAATTTAAAACTAATAAACTATAACATCCGCTCATTATTATTAACTAATGTAAAGAATTAAAATTGTAACTGAAAATTTAAAAATCAGGCCTATAAATTTTGAAAATTAATAACCAGTATCAAATCAAAGTAAATTAAAGAACTAATATATATCATTTTTTAAGTAATAACTGAAAATTAAATATAATGAACCATAACATCAAAATCGTAATTATTAACGTAAAATATATTAAACTCACACACATGTATATATATATCGAAATATATTTATATATATACATCCAATTATGTGTCCCAAAATTGGTATTAGATTACTTCTTAAAAGACACAAATATGTCACCACTCGTGCCCATAAAATTAGTACTAGATTATCTCTTAAAATGCACAAATATGCCACAACTTATGGCTTCCAAAATTGGTACTAGATTGATTATCACAGCACAAAATAAGCCACAAGATTCTAGTCTCTGTTTAGTCACGATACAATAAAATCAAATAATATTAATTTTTTGTAACTGCAACTAAATTTACTCAAATTAACAAGTAATTTGAATTTATAAAGACGTTACAAATTTTCCAGCTCAATATTTATATTCATTAAACTATTATTAATGCATATTAAAAATATTAATTAAAACTATACACCAACTTCCCCATTTCATCAACCAATATCAAAGAGCTAATGATAAAGTATGGAAACTCTAACAATATTTTGAATTTGAGCGAGTCTTTAAAAATATTATTGCTAAAACTTGATTAGATTAAACCATGACATTCAAAAAGAGCACATAAAAACTTAAACCTTAAAGTAAATCAAACATGTGCTTTTGTTTTCGCTCCAAACTAAAACAAGCCAAAATTTTAAAATACATTTAGAAACAGTGATACTTATTTGAAAAAGTTGAGTTACGAAAATTTAAGTAAATTAAAAGTATGGATGGATGATCGAGATATATTAGATAATTTTAAAATTATTTAATTCCTAGGAGACTTGATAAAAAATCACCTATTTTTCTAAAACAATTCCTTCGATTCTCCAAAATTATTAACTTCCGTGTGAAATGTATTTAACAAATTTTCTATCGTCAATCTTTTCTTCAAACAAAGACATATTCTTGTAGAGTGCATAGATATAAAATGAAAATTAGTTAGCAGTTTGTAGGTGTTGACCCAAAACACACACTCCATGTACTTGAAAACTGTAACGGAAGCATATAATAAATGAAAGTTGTAGAAGTATATGGTTTATATATAAAACTCCAGCGTCAACAACACATAAATAGCTGTGTTCGTAGGTAACCTCCCTCTATTATAATTCTCACAAATCAAAACAACCAATTTTAGGTATAGTTGTTAAGAAAGCATCATAATCTTAATAATAATAATAATAATAATTAAACGCCGCCCCTTTATCCAAATTTCAGCTACATAACAAGGCCACGTATTGAGCCTGTTTGGCCTGCCTTAAAATAAGTTATTTTGAATTTATTTTCGAGTAAAAATTTCATATTTTGATAAATGTTTTTTATACAAGTATTTAATGTATATTTGAGATTCTATAAGTTACAAAAAAAGTTAACTTTTTTCAGAAAAAAGTTAGGAATCTCTAACTTTATCTTAAAATAAGTTAACTTATTCTGGAAAAAAGTTCTCCCAAACACCCCCATTATTAATCCAATTGCTCCACTTAAAGTAACCGCAAATATTTGCAGTAGTTACCTGTTACCCTATTCCCTAATTACAAATTTAAGATCAACCAGCGGCTTCAAAATTTTTACCAAAAATTTATATTTAATAGTTATTAGAAAACTATTTTAAATATGTTTTACAAGTTAGTTGAGTTGTGTTATTTATTTATTTTTACAGAATTCGCAATTTTTAAAATTAATAATTATGTAAGTTAACTGAATATATATTTTCTATTTTAATATGGCTAAATACTTGAGTATAAAATTGTCAAATTTAATAATTTATCTTCATGTAACTTAATTAACTTTTATTATTTAAAAATATTTAAACTAATATAATAATTTAATTCAAAAATAATAGTTAAGATTTCAAAAAATAATTATATGAATTATTTGTTCGAAAAAACACTATCATAATATATATATATAATTTGCAATAATTTAAAAAATATGAAAATAAAATGACAATAATATTATTACAAATTAAAAATATTAAATATAAATAAATAACTCTATCTTAAAAGCTGACACTCCGCTTAAATCATACAATAATAATATATAAATTTATCTAAATAAAATAATAATAACAATACCTGCGCGTATGTGTAACGAGCGTGTATAACACCAAATATCATACCAGTATATACATAAATAAATAAAAAAGGTAAAACGAGTCAAATAAAATACGTAAGGTGAAAAATAAAATAAAGCTGGGTAATGGTGACAACTAGTGTACTAAAACTAAACATACCATACAGCTTACCATGCCCCTATATATGTACTTTCCAACTCATTCATTCACTCGCATGCCCCGAATAAGCTGCATCTAGACAGAGAAAGAAAAAGAAGAGTTTAGAGAGAGGAACCACCTTCTTCGCCGGTAAATGTCTACCGGAGCTTCCTCAGATGGACTTTTCCGTGGAATATACGACGGCTGTATCTCCGGTCATGATATGGACATCACCAACCGTCCGTACCACCGTAATTGCGGATGCGCGTTGCACAAGACGCGCCGCAATTGCAGCCACGCGCTGCCGAAATCGAAGGTGTCGTTTCCGATACGGCGAGCTTGGAGCGAGAATTCACTGGCGGTAATGGCGTCCGGTCAGGCTTCTCCGGCGACGCAGCCGGCGAATGGAGAGATCGGGAGGACGAATTCCAATTGCAATCTACTCTCGTTGTATGAAGAGACTTGTGATCCGCCGGTGAATTAATTTAAATAAAGTAAAATAGTTTAAGTTGATTAAGGTTATTTTTTTTTTCTTTCTGATTTTGCATTTGTAGTTTTGGTTTGGGGGCTGAAATGGTGAAATGGATCGTTGGAACAGATGTGATATATAATCATATGTTAATGTGTAGTACAACATAAGTGTATGTATGTATCGATGTTCCAAGTAGTTTCAGATCCCAGCCTTTGTGATATGTACATGTTATATCGAATGCAAAATTTATGATTAATTATATTGGTTCGTTCTTTACATTTGATTATTCTTTTGGTTTTTTTTATGTTGTTGAATTTATGCATAATAATTTTCTCGAGCTTTTTCTTGTCAATTACGGTGTGTGTGATAAGTATGTTTTTATCTGCCATGATATCATTTTCTGGATAGTCAAGTACATGGGCATATGAACATTCCATGTAGGAGCATGAGCATTATATATGTACTTGGAGGAAAAACTGAAAGCTACTATATTGTTCATTTGTTCCTACACTTATAATTTCTGTTATTAATTTTACCTCCTCATTCCTTTCTATACTCCTACCGGAATTGACAGATTGCATAATAATTCTGAAATAACTTTCGATAAGTTATAAATAGGGAGCAGTGTATAAAAATTGGGTTGTGGTCCTTGTGGATTTGAATCCTTGGTCCTTTTGGACTTAAATCGGGCCGGGTTGCCCACGTGACTGGCGACATCTGAATATTTAACCATTGTTAACTGAATGTGCCACTGCCATCATGAAAGTAGTCACAAAATTTTATACGAGGAGTAATTAAACACCTCATTGTAGACTACTGTAGTAAATTACACTATACAGTACTTGAGTAGTTGAGTATATCTTCAAAACTACACTCTAGAAGATTGAAAGGCCACCGTCAGTTTTTTACTGTAAATATATGTACTCCTAAATGACAAGTATCTCGCATGAAACGAATCAGACGGGTTTACTATAGTGTTGGGCTCCTCCTGTCCGTCAATATTTTATAGAAATTGCCGTAAAAGTAGAAACAACCCCTGCAGTCTGCACCTACTTTTACATTTTTTTTTGCAGGACAATGTTATTTTGGATTTTTATGGTTCAATAAACGTATGCTTGGGATTAGTTTAGTCTAATTCGGAATCCAACTTCAAAATTACGAGAATCTTATAATCAATTTTCGTATATCCACACAATTCCATGTGAAATCGAATAAAATTAATTTATTTTTATAAATATGTTCTCTTCGATTTAAGTGTTTTTAGTTGACATGAGATTACATTCACACATGAAACAAAAATAATACAATTTCATCTATTTTTATAAATATATCAATGATCATATTCTTTAAGAGTCAAAAATTTTGATATTACAAATGACATCAAAACGGAAAATTATGATTCTACTAAATCATATTTTAGCTTCTAATTGGAAATCAAATAATATAAGGAATTTGAATCTCACATAAATGCAGACTCGTGTAAATGCAACCAATTTTTATAACTCACCATGAAAGAAAATATTCTGATCCCTGCATGAGAAAGATTAGTTTACATTATGAACCATCAAATGTGTAGGAACTCTTCATTTAACTACAAATCTGTAACAACTTTTCCCAAGATAATCTACCAACTTTACACAACGACCTGCTTATGGTTTTGAAAACATCACAACAAAAAAGCTAGAGAAATTATTATGCAAAGATCCAACAATATAAAACCAAAAAGAATCACAAGACGAAAGAACGAACCAATATAATTAATCATAAATTTTGCATTCGATATTACATGTACATATCACAAAGGCTGGGATCTGAAACTACATGGAACATCGATACATACATACATACATACACTCATGTTGTAACTTGTACGCATTAACATATGAAGATACATCACATCTGTTCCAACGATCCATTTCACCATTTCAGCCCCCAAACCAAAACTACAAATGCAAAATCAGAAAGAAAAAATGAAAGAAGAAAAAAACAACCTTGATAAAATTATTATTTTTTTAATTAATTCACCGGCGGATCACGAGTCTCTTCATACAACGAGAGCAGATTCGAATTGGAATTCGTCCTCCCGATCTCTCCATTCGCCGGCGTCGTTTCCGGAGAAGACTGACCGGACGCCATTACCGCCAGTGAATTCTCGCTCCAAGCTCGCCGCATCGGATACGACACCTTCGATTTCGGCAGCGCGTGGGTGCAATTGCGGCGCATCTTGTGCAACGCGCATCCGCAATTACGGTGGTACGGACGGTTGGTGATGTCCATATCATGACCGGAGATACAGCCGTCGTATATTCCACGGAATAGTCCATCTGAGGAAGCTCCAGTAGTCATTTTCCGGCGAAGAAGGTGGTTTTTCTCTCTAAACTCTTCTTTTTCTTTCTCTGTCTAGACTCTAGATGCAGCTTATTTGGTGCATATGAAAGAATGAGTTGGAAAGTACATATATAGGGGCATGTTCAGCTGTTTCGTATGTTTATTTTTAGTACACTACTATCGTCACCATTACACATATTTATGAGTAATGTTACCTGCCTACAGGTTATGCCAATTTTTTTTAATAATGTGACGTGATTTCTTTTAATCAGTGTGTGCATATATATATATATATATATACACGTGAGTGTGCGTGTCATATTACTTCTTCCGTGCCATATTTTACATGTTACTTTTATAAAAATTATATATATTAAAAATTATAATATAAAATTATTTTCATTCATATTCATATTAATTACATTAATTAAGATAGTTTCAATGTGTAATTTGAACGATAACTATATTACATTAATTACTAATACCAATACCAATATTTTAGTCAAAAGATTATTTTGGAAATTTAACTATAAAATTGTATTGAAAATATATAATGGACATTTATTATGAAACAAATTTTTTCTTCAAAAGTGACTGCTAATTTGGGACGGAGAGGGTATTATTTATTATAGGAAAGTTACCAATTACACTAGACCCGACTATTTTGTATACGACACAAAAATTTAGCGTTAGTGTTTACATTTTCAGTACACGAACACGAAAATACACTGAATTTATTGTCGTGTTTGGATTTACTTTTTGGATACACGATACAAAAATATACAACATAATTAATTAAATAAAAATAATTAAATATATATATATATATATATATTAATATATTATAATAAATAATTTATGTATAATTTAATGTTAACATTAGAATTTTATAAATAAAATTAATATAATATCAATTAATACATGTAAATTAATTAATTATCAATATTTAAAATTAATAAAATATATAATAATTTTAATTTTTTTTCTATTTTCGTGTACATTTCGTATACCTTTTATGTATTTTCGTGTCGTGTACACGAAAGTTATACGGAAAGTTCATGTAATTCGTATCATTTTTTCGTATCGTGTACATGTTTTAAGTACAGAAATTCATTTCGTGTCGTGTTCGTGTATCATGTTAGAGTAGAACATACACGAATCGGCAGGTCTCATTAATAACTCAGGATTTTCACTTTACGTATTTTATTTGACTCGTTTTACCTTTTTTATTTTGTTTTTATATATTTCTGATTTTTGGTGTTATACACGGCCGTTACATATATATTTGGCAGCATACGCGCAGGTGTTGTTTGGGAGCAAGCATATGCGTCGACGGCGTCGTAATTGCCGTGTCTCGTGCGGCTCGTAGAAACAGAACTCGTACAAGAAGCACATATATTAGCTATTTGATTGTACAATAAAATTTATTATTTTTAATTAAATCTTTTATGAATTAAAATTTATTTATATATTTTAGTTTACAAAACAAAATTTTTAAATAATATTATTACGTGATTAAAACACATAAAAATATATATTAAAAATAAACATATATTTTAAAATGGAAAGAATAATTAAATCAATAATTTGGCCCAACGTAGCTGAAATTTAGATAAAGGGGAGGCGTTTAATTAGTAATTAATACAATTATGACGCTTTCTTAACTGCTATACCTAAAATTGGTTGTTTTGTGAGAATTATAGTAACGATTCTTCTTGTAGGTGCCATAGCAAACACCAACAACTATATATTATGATGAATTGTCAAATTTAATTTTTTATTAGTTCCCTTCTCATTAATAATAATGCCCCCATATATGCATAAAAATTTTCACTAATAAAAAATTGTCAACTCATCAAAAATTAGTTGTTAGTCACACTCGAAAAATAGAGTGGGAGGCTACCTACGAATAGGGGTGAGCAAAAAGCCGAAATAAAACTGAAATCGAATCGAAATCGGTAAAAATCGATCCGCATAAAATTGAAACTGAACCGAAATTGAAAAATTAAAAACCGAACTGATAGATCGTTCCGGTTATAGGTTAAAACCGAACCGAATCGGTTATTAAAATAAATAAATAATTTTTAATTTTTTTTAAAAATAACAAATACATATTAATATAAATATATAACATTACAAAATTTTTGAAATATAGATACATCAAAATGATAGTGAAATAATTTCATTTCTTTTGAATTTCTACTCATATTAAGAATTTTAAATAGTAGAATTGATTGATTATTATTTAATCAAGATAATTAGAATCAATTATATAACTTGTTAATATATAATTTCAGTTAAGTTTAATATAAAATTAACTAATAAATAAGTAAGTTATAATTTTTTTCAAGAGTAAAGAACGTTACTGTTTATAAATTTAAAGACTTATAATATCTTTATGATTTTTTCGTTTAGTTTTATAATTGAAATCGAATCGGACTTTTTAAAATTGAAACTGAAATTGATGACACGCGGTTTCTGCCGGTTTTGCCCGAACTATGATCTCCCCTGCCTACGAACACAGCTATTTATGTGTTGTTGACGCTGGAGTTTTATCAATAAACCATACAAGTTTCATTTATTATATCCTTCCATTACAGCTTTCAAGTACATGGAGTGCGTGTTTTTGGTCAACACCTACAAACTGCTAACTGATTTTCATTTTATATCTATGCACTCTACAAGAAAGAGCCAAATGTATGGCTTCCCACGCCACGCCAGACAATCACTCATCACGTGACAACAATGTGTCTTGTTTGAAGAGAATATTGTCGATTGAAAAGTTGTTAAATACATTTCACACGAAAGGTAATAATATTAGAGAGTTGGAGGAGTTGTTTTAGAAAGAATAGGTGAAATTTTATCTTAAGTCTCTTAAAAATTAAATGATTTAAAATTTTCCAACATTTCTCAATTATTATAAAATATTTCCTTGCATCCGTACTTTTAACTTATTTAAGTTTCCATAACATCTTATTTACTTCAACTTTTTCCAGTAAATATCAATTTTTCTGAATATATTATACAATTTTATATCAAATAGTTTTACAGGCAAAATTGTCGGACGAGTAACTGTTTAAACACAGAAAATAATAATAAATTTGATAGTAAGTGTATTTGGGTTTATGCAAAGTCCCAACTAATGATATTAGGCACTGGGCTACTATTTCTAGGACCAAATATAGTTTTCCACATAGAAGAAAGAGTGTGCCCCGGTGCCCCACAGACTGTGGGGTCACTGGGCTTATCCTGTTTGACGATCAAGCTAGATTAACAAGTTTGAAAATATCTTGCACAAGCCCAATCACCGATAATTTCTCTCTTTTTAAAAGTAAATTCTACTTTAGTTCAAAAAAGAGAGAGAGTAAATTCTACCCAAATATGACAAATACCAATTAATAGTAATATTAAGGGCATTCCCAATAATGACTTTAAAAGCACTGTTTTCTTTATATTTGAACTTAAAATCTCTCAAAATCATCTCCAGTCATTATTATTTCTATTTTTATATTTGTAAAAATCAGCTGCTAAGCTTCAAATTTAAAATAATACTATACAGACGAAGCAACCCATGCAAAGACATGCTGACTACAGAAAAGATGGAAATTAATTATTTAACATATAATTGCACGTATTTTGAAATATATAACGTATTTGTATGTGTGATTGTATCAATGATGTGTAATTATTTACTATATATCATCATTTTTGAAATGAAATTTGAAGTTAAATCTGGAGCAATAATTGGAGATAAAATATTAATATATGAAATAAAAGAAGGGGGAATTTAAAGATAGAATTGTTTTAAAATGGAGTTACGGTCGGAATCTCGAAGATGGACTATATACCCATATTTTCTATTGTAATAATAGGTTAGAGGGTCATTTGAATCAATGTGATTTGAATAGGCTAATAGCAACAGAAATAAAAATGAAATTTTAATATATTTCCTTATACAATCTCATTTCCATTTTAATTAACGGAATTTAAATCTCATAATATAAATTGTCCCAAAAAGAATTTATTATTTTTGAAATTTACTTTTTGATTAAAAATGAATGCATACGTGTTTACATATTTATTTAATATTATGAGATTGATAAAAAAATTCTTATCTATACTATATTATTATAGCCGAAAGATTAAAAATTTTGACCGGTAGGTACTGGATCATGGGTTTAAAAAATTATAAGTATATTAGATGCAATTTTATTTATTATAATACGAGCTCTAATTATATACATATCAATACGAGTCATAATTATATACATATATATTAATTAAAATTTTAATTTTAAACCCAAATTATATATTTATTATAACACGGGTACAAATTATAATATTTTTATATTAAATAAAATAATATTTATTGTACTTAAATTTTGTAAGTCCAAATAACACAAATATATATGTTAAATAAAAATCTATATATTATTCATAATTATAAATTATTATAAAAATAACGTTTTTAATTAATTTATTATCACTTACATCTTTAACAAATTTATATAAAATAAAAAAATATATCATATGTATTAACATAAATTTTCAATAGTATAAAATTTTATATTAAATATTAATAAAAAAATAAATTACTTTAAATTGCTCATCCCATGCGAAGCTTGTATTTGTAATTAACCGTACAGATCAACTCAAGTTCGGGTACTCAAATAGTGAGAATATGAAAACTCGCTTTCGTTACGGTTTGGTCACTGCTTATGATTCTCCGGCTCATTCTTCAGAAGATACGCAGTTGAATCTCGAACTCCTCCCACTGCGACTACTTTCACTGTTTGGGAGCATATGGTTTCATGTTCTATTTCACGCTTCAGTGGAGATTCTTTTCACCCTTCCCTCACCGTACATAAATTGAATTTTTTCCCCTAAATGTTACAGGAAACAATGCCGATTGAATATTGATTTTAATTAGTAATTCTCATAAATCTACGAAAAGGACGAGAGAGAATGGCCTTTCAAAGTTAAAACTAAATCGGACCAAAAATTATATGGAGTGCGAGGATTCCGTTTCGGGATTGATATTCCAACCCGCCTCCCAATATATGGCCCAGTTATTGTCTAGAGTCCAGACAATAAGAAAATATAGGTTCTCCTTGCAGATTGCAACATAAAACAAGTGGCCAGCGGTGCATGCAAACAGTCACACACCTGCATTACAGGGAATTAAATTTCCGACGATCTTTACTCTTTAGTACATTGCATTTTATACAAGAACGGGAGGTAGAAAGAAAAGTCTGATCAATATGAAACGTGGAAATTCTTCACCTATATTTGTCCAAGCCGGTTTGTATATATAATAGACGTACTGCATTTGTATCTGCGCTGTTTTTCTCGTCAATAATTATGAATATGTTTGATAAATTTGCAGGTAAGAATTTGAATGATGGAAAAGGGAATCGAAACAGGGGTGTAAATTCATCTTCGAAATCGAAAACTCAGAGGTTTAAGGGAGGAAATAAGTTTGGTTATGTTTATCCTAATGTGGATCAGCAGGCATGTATTATCTTACAACAATGTCATTAATTTGTTTTGTAGAAATTTTTTTAACCTTTGTTTTGTTGTTTACTTGAACATTGATAAGTTAAAACTTAGTTGCATACTTGCACAAGACGACTTCAAAATTTTTTAATCTTGTAATTTGTTCATCATTCATCGTATATATAGAGGCTAATGTTGTCATATGTTAACCTATCCCGATAGTTTAAACATAAAGCATGATAACATGTTTTGACCTGGTCGAATGTAGTTAGACTAATTGTACGGAAAGACTTAGGGTCATTGTCGATGCATTCTCATATGATTTATCAATTCTTATTTCAATAAGCTCACGAGCTTTGCTTTATTAAGAGAGTGATAGCTCTGGATTACAAGGGTTGGCTGGTTTATATTAGTTGCTTCAAATGAATGTCAGATTTGTCTGCTTTTACTCAAATAAAATAAATGAATAGAATATGTGCACTTTGAGTCAAACTGTTTAAATTATTCAAGTATAGTAAGATGTATATCATTCAATTTAGTATCTATAAAATCTTAGACTTTATCAAACTTGGTTTTGACATTCAATTGCTTGATGATTTGTTGGAAGTTGCGGAAAGATGCGATAATATTCATATGAGCCTAAGCGGCTAAAGTTACTGTCTTTTCAAGTTATAAAATACAACTGGAAACAATAAATTTATTATAATATCAGCAGGATTGCATTCCATGAAATGGTCTATGTGAGAATTTAGGAATCTGATTTTTAATTTTGAGGCATTTTTATTTCTGATACCGTTTTTACTTATAAATGATGATAGGTTATATACTTTGTAGTTTTCAGATTAAAAGAAAGAATGTGATATATACAAGAAGTGTTCCACTGGAAGGTCTGATTTACACTATTCTGTTAATTGCAGGAGGGCACGCTTCTAGATGTTGGTAAATTTAAAGATAAAAACATGGATGATATTGATCCTATCGTGGTGGTAGTTGATTCAGGAAAGACTCAATTATTTTCTCATGTTGACAAAGCACCACTCACAGAACCACAAAGCTTGAAATATACTTATGAGTACAGAGCAGGGCTAGGGTCAGACGATACCTCGCATAGAGGACTGGGATTTTCTGAAGAATTAGAGACGATTCCGAGTATCCCTAAATCATCTCTGAATCGTGCATCAGAAGAAGAATCTTCTCTGAGTTCAACATCCTCTGAGGAAGTGGAAACTGATTTTACATATGGCCGTGAGCCAAGTGAGGGTGATGACTTGCTGGCCAGGATACCATCAATAGAGAAAAATCCTGGCTATCTGTCTATTGGAGGCTTGAAGCTATACACCGAAGATATCTCATCTAGAGAAATTGAAGAAGATGATGAGGAAAACATGGAGTCTTTTGAATCACTGGAGTCCTCCGAATCATCTGAAACTGATGGTATGTCAGAAACTGGTTCAAGTTTTGATGAAGAGGTTGCAGAAGATTACTTTAAGAGTATTCCGGGGAGTGAAGGATCTGTAAATGCTGATCCTTTGGTCGGAAAACTTTGTCATGTCACTGATTGTAGTATTTCTGGTGGAAAAGATAGTGATCCTCTGCAGAAGTTGGCTGGAAATTATCTTCAAGATGCATCAAGGGAATATGGCATGAACTCTCAATCAGGGAGGGAATATAGTGCAAAGCCTGGCACCTGTAGAAATGTTTGGTCATCTGCTTTGGACGACCTTATGGTTTTGAAGGATTGTAGAACTGTTTCTGGAAAAAAGAAGCATGGTTCTAGGTTTCATCAATCTTGGCCTTCTGATGATCAGAAGAGCAAACATTTCAGGAGATTCCCAGGTAATTATATAAAGATCCACAGGGTAGTAGAATATGATCTGTTGACCTTATAATGTTCTATTTAATGTCTAGACAATACCGTTTTTCCCTCATCCCTGCTCTTTTCTTCTCTAGTTTTGTGTGCAAGATGCTCAATATAATCAACTTATTAAGTAATCCTGAACTTGTGTATCAGCAGATTAGTGTAATTAATGAATTGCAGAAAGTCTATTAGCTAATAATAGCTCTGTGCTAATTGTATACCCAGATGAAGACATATCCAACTTTATGATCTATATCTACTTTGTTTCTTTAATATTCTCAAAGCTGAAGGTTATTTGTTGCGGGTGCTTACCTGTTGCATGACAAGTGGCATTTCGGAGGACTTAAGAAGGGGAAGGTGCGCGTGCCCCTTATATTTAATAAGATTAGTAAATTAGTGTTCTAAAATTTTCTAGGCGAGTCCAAGCGGCTGGGATGTGGTGTACCTTCCAGCAATTAATTGGGTTAATCGTATTAATCAGATGCATTTAATAAAACAAATTAATATAATATTTATCACACCTAGGTCTGAATCTTCTACAAAATTTCCTGCCTAGACCTGATTTCTCAGAAAAAGCAGAAGAGTCTGATTTTCCCTGAATCAAGGCATTTTCATTCTGTCTAGGCCAGTTTTTAGAACACCATAGAAAAGACTTTCTTTATTATTAACATTATGTTAATGATTAATGACTAAATTATAATGAGTAAGTGGTAGTCTCATCATGCCTGTATTTTTTCTCTCAGGTAAAAAGAAGAAGCTTCATAAAGAAACTATTGCTCCTAAGCGTGGGGAAAGAATGATTTACCGCGGTGTTGATCTTGAGCGTATAAATCTGGTAAGCACTAAATGTAGTATCTTTTACATCAAGGATATGTTTGTTGAATTGTTCTGTTTCACAACCTAGCAAATTCCCTGACCCAATTTTTATTTTTATTTTTATATACCAGAACTCTACATTTGTCCGTGTAGAAAAATAATAAGAGAAATGGGCTTAAATGTCACTTTTTTAAACTGAATGGCACATTGTAATAATATGGCCCTGATTAGCACACTAAAACGTTTACTAAACTAACGTTGTTACTTTCCTTGTATTTTATCGAAAAACCACTTTCGTGTACTTGTCTATTCCTGGGTTCAACAAAAAGAATTTGGAGGCCTAACTACCCAACTTCTAGCGTTACTACCGTCAAATTTCGGAAACTCCACCATAGCTTGTAAGGTGTTCGGAAACTCCACCGTAGTTTGGAAAGCAGATATGTGGGAAAAAGGTTCAATACTGTGGTTAAACGTTCCCAGAGAGGAACCGGGAAGAGATGGTTATTGGTATGGGTTAAGAATTGGGAAGGGTTGTTTGATATAATCTCCAAACTAGCTGTAGTTAGAGTCGGTAAAAGGGAATGTGTCGAGGTTGTGAGAATTTGGATTCACCATCGTAGTGGGGGGTCGCAATTGGTGGTGGTTGAGTGGGGTACCAGATGGCGTTTCAGCATGCTACAAGGGGACATTTCCACGAGATGTGCTATTCAGGGCATTTAAATTAAAATTTGTGCCAGAAAGGGCCATCACCCAAGTAATAATCATTTTGTTTCTCTTTTTTCCATGTGAGTTTGTTAGTTCCTTCACTAGTGATTTAATTTCAGTGAACTCAGGTCTTTTTCGTAACCAATTAAACCATATTTTAGATAACCATTCTCTTCTTCTGGTCAAGCCTAAAAACGAACCTTGGATACCTTAGATAGCAATTGGAATCATCCAAAAAACATTCTTTCATTATATAATTTAAGTTTATAAAAAAAGGTATGTTTATTGATTCATATATTCTTTAAGATAATGAATGTTTTCCCTTTCTGCATGTCCTTCAGAAAATACGGCAGATGGTTTTGGATGGAGATGATATTTTATCGTTTCACCCTATGCACTCTCGGGATTGTTCCCAGGTAAGGGATCAAGTTATTTTACTACTCTGCTGCTATTTCTTAACTGACCTTTTGATTCATTTAGTGTTTATTCTTTTTACATCTAAAATTTGCCAACCCTTCATTAATGTATTTATATGTATCTTGCTATCTCTACATATCATTGTTGTGTAATTAATATGTCATTATGATAGAAATATCTACAGAGCATAATAAGGTTTCATGTTATGCCATGAGAAGACTAGATATTCTCATATATTTATATACATTATCATGTCATTGACTATCTATTAGTCCTGCCATTTATTTAGTCATGTGTACAAGTGTACAATGGAACACTGCAGAAGAAATGCTGCTGTCTTCTATGAATCTCCATCAAAAGTGCATCTTTTCTTTTTGGCATCTGCTATTCTTTCTTGCTTCTTTAGCTCCCCTTGTTACTTGATATGATCTGCTATGTGCCCAAATGTGCACTTTTGTGAAAGTTTGTTTCTATAAATTATATCTCTACGAAGAGAAGGCTGGCTTTGGGTATTCGAAATATCTTTACAATGAACATTTTATATTCAATTTTTTTCTCCTATCTTGTATGTAATATTATATAGGTCCGCAGATTGGCAGCAATATATTGCTTGCAGAGTGGATGTCAAGGTTCAGGCAAGAAAAGGTAAAATGCACTCTTCGAGTCAGTATTTCAGTGGTGAGAGCTCTTCCAAAAAAAGTTGTATTTATAAGAAACATGTGAATAAAATATGTGCAAGGAGTCGGTGATAAATGTCCTTTAAATTTTTCTCAAACACTCTTCCCATCTTTTACTGTAGTTGGCAGGTGAACAAGTAAATACAAATTTATAAGATTACGAAACCACACTCAATAGCAGATTTTCTTTGTGCTAATATTTGCCACCAAGACGTTTTTTTCCTAAGGCTGCATAAGTGGCATTTTGGCCCTGTGGATGTCAAAATAACTTTTATGTTCTATTTTTTGCCGGGTTTCAGATTTGTTACGGTTATCCGGACAGAACGCACATGCATGCCATCTTCAAATGGTAGAGTTAGCCTTGAGAAGGTAATTCTCTTAAGCTAACAGCTTAAATAAGAGGGAGTTGTTTAGGTTAATGTATTAGGTTATATATCTTTTTTCCTTGGTTTGCATCTGTTAGCCCACAGTGGGTTTCTTTTATTCTCTTCTGTCTATCTTGCTCATCTTATGGTATTTGGTTTGTTTCCAATATCAGTTGATTGGAGCTGATGACGAGGATGCTAATTCTACAGTTAATGTCATAACATCAATCAAGAGAAATAGAAACCTAGCTAAAAGGGGATCAAAAGGACTTGGTCAGGGCTCTGCTCCTAAGAAGTCATTCAAAAAATTAGCTGATCGTGGTGATACTAAAGAAGTGAAAGGAAAGAAAAAGAGTGAAGATAAGCATTCTTATGCTGCACAGCCTGTGTCTTTTGTCTCAAATGGTATCATGCATTCTGAATCAGAGATAAAAACTCTCAATATGACAGAGACAGAGAGCACTTGTCATGACAAGAAAGATGCTGCTCAAACCTCAAGCTATGGCGCCTTTGAGTTGCATACCAAAGGCTTTGGATCAAAGATGATGGCTAAGATGGGATATATGGAGGGTAAAGGTCTGGGAAAATATTGCCAAGGTAGAGCAGAAGTCATAGAAGTGGTTCAGCGACCAAAATCACTTGGATTGGGAGCTGATGATTCACAGACTAGTAGCCCGAGTTCAGTCATAGGGAACAACCTTCCAAACAAGTCACGCGACTCAGCTGCAAAGGGGCCTAAACTGGGTAACAAAGCACCCAACAAGGAGTCCCAACACTTTGCAGCTTTTGAGAAGCATACCAATGGGTTTGGTTCCAAATTGATAGGCAGAATGGGGTTTGTTGAGGGCACAGGCCTAGGAAAAGATTCTCAAGGCATAGTAAATCCTTTAGTTGCATCCTGACGACCCAAATCCCGAGGACTGGGTGCAACAAGATAAAACATCTTTGATTATATGAGAGGCGTAAGCCGCATTCACCTTGGTGCATATGTTGTAAAATTTGTATAGCAATATAGCATTGATTAGAAGTTTCCTCGGTATATTTCCGGTGTAGGTGGATCTACTCTGGGAAGTGTAAATTAACATGTTCTCTGGATCATAGTTTATCATGTTACGTTAATCAGACGTTTAAATTTATAAATTACAAGTGTCATCTCTTGGCAACACAAACGTAAACAAGTAGTTGCACCGAATTTACTTTCTGAAATGCACGTAATCACAATCTTATGAACTTTATCTAAAACACATTCAAGGTTTCAAAAAATCGAAAGTTGACCTGCATTTTAGTGCCAAAAAAAAACATGCCCATCAGGAAAACCATCACCAAATTTTCTTTTTCTTTTTCTCATCAAAATACGGCAAACTATTGTCACACACACTTTTTCGTTTTTAAGCATAGTACATTGTAACTTTGAGTGAATCGAACATGTCAACACATCTCCTTAAAGCAAAATTACTTTATATCTCAAGTAAATTGAAAATGTTGACATAGTTGCATGATACCCATTCAAATTGCAATTAAAGGCCTAGTCTAATAAAAAATTCTGGTCGAATAGTATTAAAATTTAATAATTTTAGCCAGAATTTTATAAAAACCACTATTTAATCGGAGAGATAAATCATACATATAATATTGTTAGAAAAATTTATAAAATATGTATTTTACTGTTTTCGGATCTACAATATAAAAAGTATTATATTGTATCAAATAAATATATTATAAATATACTTTTGCATGATACCAAAATATTAAAATTCATCTTTATTTAAAATTTATGTGTATCTTTTTCACGAAAAAGATACTTACAAATAGCACATGAAACACCGATAAACATGTAGAGGCATGAAAGGAGCGTGACAAGAGCGGTAGTTGTACTGGGGGGGGGGGGGATTCTGGTCTTTTTAAACACTTTGGTTATATTTTATTTTTTGAAAAGTCATCGACGGTATAAATATTTTCTGTATTTTTAGTCTTCAAACGCAGCTATTACATTCGCAGCTGTTCATAAATCTCTGTACCTCTGCTCAGTTTCATATGTTACCATTTCTACTTTAAGGTTTGTTCAATCTTTACTTTACTATTTTTTGTTTTTAAATTTTATGCATATCTTGTTAACTATGCATGTGGTGTATGATATTTGTATGATTTAAATTGATCTACTGTTTCAAATATGTTGTGTTTCTTCAGAATGATTTATAATGCCACACATTTGACATTTAGATTAACTGATTTATTGCTTTATTTTTTATGTGGGTGTTTCAGATCTGATAACAATTCACCAGTACTAGTTTAAGATGGCATTTTCTGATGAATTTAAGATCTGGGTATTGTTTATCTGTTTGGTATCTCAAATGGGTCATGGGTTTTACCTTCCGGGTAGTTATCCTCACAAGTATGTTGTTGGTGATACCTTATCGGTCAAAGTGAATTCTATCACTTCAGTTGAGACTGAGATCCCCTTTAGCTATTATAGTTTGCCTTTCTGTAAGCCCCAAGAAGGTGTCAAGGACAGTGCTGAAAATTTAGGCGAGCTTCTGGTCGGTGATAGGATAGAAAATTCTCCTTATAGGTTTAAGATGAATACCAACGAGTCCGCGATTTTTTTATGTCAAACGAAGCCTTTGTCAAATGAGGAGTTTAGGCTCATGAAGAAGAGGATTGATGAAACGTATCAAGTCAATGTGATTCTTGATAATTTGCCTGCTATCCGGTATACTAAGAAAGATGGTTTTTACTTGAGGTGGACTGGATATCCGGTTGGGATTAAGGTTCAAGATAAATATTATGTTTTTAATCATTTGAAGTTTACCGTTCTTGTTCACAAGTACGAGGAGACCAATGTCGCTGGTGTTATGGGTACTGGTGATGCTGCTGAAATGATCCCTACAGTTGGAAACTCTGGACCAGGAATTCCAGGTTATATGGTTGTCGGATTTGAAGTGAACCCATGCAGTTTCCAGCACAATGCTGAGTCGGTGAAGAAATTGAAGACTTATGGTAAATACCCATCTGGAATCAAGTGTGAACCTACTACTGTGGCAATGTCCATTAATGAGAATGAGCCAATAGCCTTTAGCTATGAGGTCTCATTTGTAGAGAGTGATATCAAATGGCCATCTAGATGGGATGCTTATCTGAAGATGGAAGGAGCAAAAGTCCACTGGTTTTCCATTCTTAACTCTCTTATGGTGATCATTTTCTTGGCTGGCATTGTCCTTGTAATCTTCTTGAGGACTGTCAGGAGGGATCTGACTCGTTATGAGGAGCTTGACAAAGAGGCTCAAGCCCAGATGAATGAAGAGCTGTCAGGATGGAAACTTGTTGTGGCTGATGTTTTCCGCGCTCCAAGCAATCCTACACTGTTGTGTGTTATGGTAGGAGATGGAGTCCAGATTCTTGGAATGGCAGTCGTTACAATTTTGTTTGCAGCGCTTGGATTTATGTCCCCTGCTTCTCGAGGAACACTGCTCACAGGTATGCTATTTTTTTACATGTTCCTTGGAATTGCAGCTGGTTACGTTGCTGTCCGCTTGTGGAGGACAATCTTCTGCGGAAACCAGAAAGGGTGGGTTTCTGTCGCTTGGCGGGTTGCATGTTTCTTCCCTGGTATTGCTTTTCTGATTCTGACCACTCTAAATTTTCTACTGTGGGGTAGTCATAGCACAGGAGCCATTCCCTTTTCTCTGTTTATAGTTCTCATCTTGCTGTGGTTCTGTATCTCTGTTCCCCTTACCTTAGTTGGGGGTTATTTTGGGGCAAAGGCACCTCATATTGAATACCCAGTTCGTACCAACCAGATTCCTCGAGAAATTCCTCCTCAAAATTATCCATCTTGGCTATTAGTTCTCGGGGCTGGCACCCTCCCATTTGGTACACTTTTCATTGAGCTTTTCTTCATCATGTCCAGTATTTGGATGGGCAGAGTGTATTACGTTTTTGGATTCCTTTTTGTTGTTTTGATCCTTCTTGTGGTGGTTTGTGCTGAAGTGTCACTGGTTCTGACCTACATGCACCTTTGTGTGGAGGACTATAAATGGTGGTGGAAGTCTTTCTTTGCTTCTGGTTCTGTTGCAATATACATATTCTTGTACTCCATCAACTATCTCGTTTTCGATCTTAAGAGTTTGAATGGACCTGTCTCAGCAACTCTTTACTTGGGTTATTCTCTCTTCATGGTTCTAGCAGTCATGCTTGCAACTGGCACAGTTGGGTTTCTCTCTTCATTCTGGTTTGTCCATTATTTGTTTTCGTCCGTGAAGCTGGATTGAAGAACCTACTAGTCTTAGAGGCACATCCATGAGAATTTACTTTGTATGTTTTTTTTCCTCACAATTTGTTTGTTTCAGAAATATAAAAGTAAACAAGATTATCAATGACCAGAGTCGTTTTGCCATTTTACAGATAACATTATAATTTGTTGGTTGCACTCCCCTGGCCCTGGAATACGGAATAAAATTATTATGATTATTTTACTATTTTTGATTACTTGAATTCCTTCAATTAATTTTTGAGATATTATAGAAATTATGTCATTTTAAACTTTCATTTGCAATTGAACTGTTTTTCAAAACTTGTTGCAATTATACAAAAATCTTTCTTCTCTGTTCTTTTCCCCCCTCTATTCTACTTTCTCTTTTTTCAATTGATTAATCACCATTGACCATTCCCTCTTTTCACTTAATAATTGGTTTTGTAATTTGATTTTCACAATAATTCTAACCGACGTCAACTTTCATGCCATGCAATTGGGTTGAATGACAAAAAGATCACAGCTTTAAATCTCCGAATATGGATTACTTTTTGATCAATTGATGTAAATATTGAAGTCTGCATTTCATTAATTTTGGAGGTTACATTCTACTATTGCTTTTGGTTGACTTATTATTGTTTTGGTCAACTGAAACAAAATTGTTGCTGTATAACATAAGTTCCATTATTTTGGTTGATTTTAGTTAATTTGTTTTGGTGATTGTTATGATTAATTTTAGTACATTTAAATTAAAAAAAATTGGTTGATTATTGTAACTTTTATGGTTGAAATTTGTATGTTTGTTATTTACTAATTTTTTCTTGGCTGATACCAAAACATAAAGTTGCATTTAGTTTATTTGCAAATATATTATTCGAAATTAAAGGAAATGTAATCTTAATCAAATTTTTTTTACCAAGTGAATATATAAATTTAATGTTGGAATGTTGCCTTTGATTTTTGTACTTTTGAAAAATTTATATTTTTCAGTTGCAAATATTTATTTAACACAATATTAAATAAGTGTTAATCTTTTTATTACGATTGTATTGTAATTGTGTTAAGAATAATACTTTTTGATAATATTTGAAACATGTGAAAGAAAAAATCAGTCTATATATGTGCTAGTGAATATTTGCACACAATAATTCACATCATGCTCAGTTTTTTATATAAAAAAAATCGCAACAAAATTATTGATTATAACAAACAGCACATAGATGAACATGAAGGAGTAACAGACATTATAATCGACCGGTGAGGAAAAGAGTGTCAATGCACCGCATTACATGATGTGACATAACATTCTTGTTGACACTCTATTAGAGTGAAAGGGGTGCCAATTAAAATTGTCAATTTTTGGGACCCTCTCCAAATGATAAAAATGTGTTACATTACATTAAAGTCATAAACATTTATATATAATATTATTTAGGTTACAATTTTGAATACCAAACATTGGAGTAAGAAAGAATGTCAAAAGTATTATTAAATGGAGAAAAAATAAAATAATAATACTATTGATGATTTGTCACTTTTGCCACTTTAAATTAGCACCCCGGTTGAAAATGCTCAAACAAAACAAAACTGGAATTTACTATTAACATGACGACATGAAGAAAATAGTTGACATAAGTAAACTAATCGTCTCACACTACAAATTACAACTATGTGTGTATTTCACATCAAAATAAATGGTAAACATGCACATATATATGGTACTAGCTCGATCCCCTCTTCCTTGCCCTAGAATCAGTACTAGATGATCATCATAATCAACCAACAAAAACTGTTAATTATCTGCATTAATCCCTCTGGGCCTCGATCTACTGTATCAAACTCCTAAATGGCTACTCTAATATGATCATGCATGTACATTGTACAATACACACACAAACACTTGCATTCTAATATGATAATGCCTGAACTATAATACAATTTTAGCTATCCTAATCAAGAAATTAATGAGGTTATAAAGAAACGATCTGGCATTCGGATACCGTGCATTTGGACTAGTGGGCCGGCTTCTTACACTTATTCTGATTAGAGTTAATTTAGTGGCTCCCAGGCTATTCGAAATCTTTTAACTGAATTAGCGAATCCGTTCCAGTTGAACACAAGATTGAAATGTCTGAAAGGCTGATGTAGTTTGATTTCTTGATCCAAGGAGCTAGTAGTTTTCTTGATTTTCAGATGCTTTATTAATTTCTTGATCGAGCAATTAAGAAAATATTAGTAATTGTTTTATGTATATGAGAGAATGTATGAGTGAATCAAGGATTCAAGGCAGAACGATACTACAATGGTTAATTTGAATAGAGCGAGTGTACGTGCTTAATTTCAACAACTTACATAGACACGAGTGCAGTGCAACTGGTTGGACTAGGAGGCCGTTTGGGATTACTTAAAATAAGTTACTTTTGACTTAATGGAGGTGTTTTTAACTTAATGGAGAAAGTAAAGTTTTTTACTTTAAGTTGAATGAATGTGTTTGGGTAATGGAACTTAAAGTTAAATGGGGGGTTTAATAATTTTGACTTTAAGTGAAATTTGACTTTAAAAAATTTTAAATTCATATTATTTATACTTTACAAGAGTCATGGAAGCAAAAAAAAATTGAAAAGTCAAAAAGTCATAAGCAAAAGTACCTTTTAGGTACTTTTTACTTAATGAAACTTTTCTCCTAAAAGCTAGCTTAAAGCCGGAGTACACAAACACGTCAAAAGCTCCTAGAAATCATTTTTTACTTAAAGCCATGTTACACAAACAGGCTCTAGTTCGTTATTCGCCCCTCAACTCAATTCATGTGTCTGTCTATATATATGTATCATGTATGTATATGTATATAGTAATACCAACGTCACCTTTTTCAAAGAAAATGCTTAATTAGTTTTTTCAATAAAGATGCTACAGGCCGGAATTCAAATATTAAGTATGCTATAAGAGTACAACTAATCAACTGTTTTTTACAAATACGATCAAAATTTGAAGCTGTTGTAAATTAAATATGCCTTATCACTTCATATGATTTAAAATTTTTGTGACGAAGGCCCTTTTTTAATTATTTGACGATTAATTTATAAGTTAAATATTTGAATATTTATTTATTAAATAAGAATAACTTATAAATTATGGATAAGATCAGTTTTGAAAATTTTAAAATGTATAACTAAAATTAATTTTTAGTTTTCGGTTTTGATTTTTGAACGACAAAACTATTTTAAAGTTAAACTAACTTTATTTTAAAATAAGCCATACAAACCCAAAATTATACCACGCATTTTTTTCTCAAATCATATCGGCCTAATTTTGCGATTTATATATTTTGTTAATTGAGTTTAAAAAACATTGTTTTAATAAATATATTTCGAGTTAAAAATGATTATAAATTTATTATTTAATCATACTTAAGTTAAAGTGATTTATAAATAAGTTATAAGTTAAACTCTCAGAAATATATTCCCTAGTTTCAAAACAGGATTGGTTGGACTTTTTAATACGTATTTTAAATAAATTTGATAAATTAAAATTATTATTTTTAAATTTTCTTCTTTTTTGGAATATAATATTAATTTCATATTTTTATTCATAAAAAGTTCAATAATAATAATTTTTTAAAATATGTGTTAAAAATACGACATAAATTTTAAAACAAATGGAGCATACAAAATGTGTATTGATTATAATTATTTATTTTAATTTTTGGAATTTAAATTAATGAAATTAAATTATAATCATTTTAGAGTTAACTTTTAATACTTTATCATTATTTTATTTATTTTTATACATTATAAGTTATATATTACTAGTAATTTAATTTAAATCGATAGTAAATTATAAATCAAAAATTATTTTATCTATGTAAAGTAAAAGTTATTTTTAAGTGATAAATATTTTTTCTAAAAATAAGTTAAAATTTAATTGTTTGTTGTTTTCTAATTGTTCACTCATACGTGAGAATGTTAAATATAAATGATCTAAATCCTAACATTTTCTAAATTCTTCATAATTAATTAATTTTTTATATCAAAAAGTTATTTATTTAACATGATATAAAATTCGATTAACTCAATTCAAATGGTAATAATTAAATAGAAAGAGATGAACCTATTTTTAAGAAAAGATGATATCAAAATTCGATTAACTCAACTCAAATGGTTGTAATTAAATAAGAAGAGATGAACCTTAATTAATTAATATATTATATTCAATATTTTTTATTTACTCATATAAATGAATAATTAAAAAAAGCAAACAAATAACTAAATGCAAATCTGAAATCCGAAAATATATTAATAGGCACCTTAATTAATTTATGTACCAGGAAACCATTACAGAGACTTTAGGATGTGACTTGTGATATCTTGTCTTTGATAGGCTCAGTGCAGATCTTTCTATCAAGAAGATATATATTTAACTACGTATTACGTATAAATATAAATTTTACAGTATATAGTTTATCAAATACAATAACATCAGAAAAAACAATCATATAAAGCTATTAAATTTCGTAATTTTACATACTAGAGACCACTATATAATTAAGAGATGGAGATAAAATTAGGTTAATATCACAATGTAGATGGTAACTAATTTAGTTTTGGTGGAGATGATCCACGAGATGGTACAGATGGAGGAACGAGACCTTTAGGTAACCTTTGATTGAATAAATCTGGTTTTGTCTTTGGAATATGAGCATGAGCATGCAGGTGGATCAGGCCTAGCTTGACGGAGCTTTGTTTAGTTGGAGGAAGGTCAAAAGTGGTCGTCTCTAATGCTTTTCTAGGATTGGTAGCACCATTAGTGTCTGCTAGAACCAACACCGTTAGCAAAACTCTGAGCCCCAAGCTTCCCATGAAAACTAGTTTTTCAACCTTGATTAATATACATTAAGATTAATCAACACATGCAGCTTAGTAACACATGTCTGGAAAACAAACAATTATTTTGTACTTTGTAATGTATATAATATTAATGGCTTAATTAATTAAAAGAAAGTAAAGATGATGAAAGATATGTACGTTCAGACTCTTTCATATGATAGTATATACGGTAGCTATGTGAAGACGTACTCTCCTGCTAGGACTTGCGATGATCCCTCCACTTAATTCGTACAGATATTCAGCTAGTGCTTCGTAACCATCGAAATCTTGGACCCTCATGTTCTGCCCCTGCCACGAGAAAGAAGCGCTAGGCCCACAGGATCAAAAGCCCAATTGAAATTCTACCAGGTATAATAGCGTCAGCAGATAGTTTCAAAATGAGTAACATTCATTAATAGCATTAACTTGAGTGTTCTTGCTAAATTCGTTGTCGGTGGATCTACTATGCAAAATGTAATATGTTATCTAAATCATATTATTATTTTGTTTCTAAAATTTATCATTTATCACTCCCAAATTGTATCTGAGTGATACACCCAAATCTTTAAATTCAGAAAAAAAATCTCGTAAATAAATTCTCCTAAATTTGAATTCGTCCATAATTTGAAAAATGTCTAAATAAATATATATAATATTTCACAATAAGAAAATGTAAAAGCATGAAAAAAGTGTGAGTAGAGCGGCGGTTGAAGTAGGGTTGTTATGGTCTTTTAAAAACGAAATTCATACATAACGTCAGTGACGCTAGGGCCTGTTTGGCAAATTATTATTTATTCAAGTCTCACAATCAACTTTGTCAAAGTCTATTACAAACGCAGCTGCTACCTAATGCTGCTCTGCAAGTAGGCGCACGTTGTCAACTCTGCTCAGTTTCATATGCTTCTATTTCTACTTTGAGGTATCTTAAAATTTTTGCTTTGTTATTTTGATCATTAATTTAATCTATTTTTACATGTGCTAGTTGATATATGACTCATCAGAATTGATCTGTTGTTTTAGAACTTGTTGTTGTCTTTCTTTAGAATGATTAATAATAGCCCACATTGAGACTAACTTTTTTTGCCTTATTTTCTAACTGGGTGTTTCAGATCTTATAAGAATTCACCGTTACTACTAGTTTAAGATGGCATTTTCTGATGAATTTAAGATCTGGGTATTGTTTATCTGTTTGGTATCTCAAATGGGTCATGGGTTTTACCTTCCGGGTAGTTATCCTCACAAGTATGTTGTTGGTGATACCTTATCGGTCAAAGTGAATTCTATCACTTCAGTTGAGACTGAGATCCCCTTTAGCTATTATAGTTTGCCTTTCTGTAAGCCCCAAGAGGGTGTCAAGGACAGTGCTGAAAATTTAGGCGAGCTTCTGGTCGGTGATAGGATAGAAAATTCTCCTTATAGGTTTAAGATGAATACCAACGAGTCCGAGATTTTTTTATGTCAAACCAAGCCTTTGTCGAATGAGGAATTTAGGCTCATGAAGAAGAGGATTGATGAAATGTATCAAGTCAATGTGATTCTTGATAATTTGCCTGCTATCCGGTATACTAAGAAAGATGGTTTTTATTTGAGGTGGACTGGATATCCGGTTGGGATCAAGGTTCAAGATAAATATTATGTTTTTAATCATTTGAAGTTTACCGTTCTTGTTCACAAGTACGAGGAGACCAGTGTCGCTGGTGTTATGGGTACTGGTGATTCTGCTGAGATGATCCCTACTGTTGGAAACTCTGGACCTGGGATTCCAGGTTACATGGTTGTCGGATTCGAAGTGATCCCATGCAGTGTCCAGCATAATGCTGAGTCCGTGAAGAAGTTGAAAACTTACGGTAAATACCCTTCTGGAATCAAGTGTGAACCTACTACTGTGGTAATGTCTATTAATGAGAATGAGCCAATAGCCTTTAGCTATGAGGTCTCATTTGTAGAGAGTGATATCAAATGGCCATCTAGATGGGATGCTTATCTAAAGATGGAAGGAGCAAAAGTCCACTGGTTTTCCATTCTTAACTCTCTTATGGTGATCATATTCTTGGCTGGTATCGTCCTTGTGATCTTCTTGAGGACTGTCAGAAGGGATCTGACTCGTTATGAGGAGCTTGACAAAGAGGCTCAAGCCCAGATGAATGAAGAGCTGTCAGGATGGAAACTTGTTGTGGCTGATGTCTTCCGTGCTCCAAGCAATCCTACATTGTTGTGTGTTATGGTTGGCGATGGAGTCCAGATTCTTGGAATGGCAGTCGTGACAATTTTGTTTGCAGCCCTTGGATTTATGTCCCCTGCTTCTCGAGGAACTTTGCTTACAGGTATGTTATTCTTTTACATGTTCCTTGGAATTGCAGCTGGTTATGTTGCTGTCCGCTTGTGGAGGACAATTTTCTGCGGAAACCAGAAAGGGTGGGTTTCTGTCGCTTGGCGAGTTGCATGTTTCTTCCCTGGTATTGCCTTTCTGATTCTGACCACACTGAATTTCTTACTATGGGGTAGTCATAGCACAGGAGCCATTCCCTTTTCTCTCTTTGTAGTTCTCATTTTGCTCTGGTTCTGTATCTCTGTTCCCCTTACTTTAATTGGTGGTTATTTCGGGGCAAAGGCACCTCATATTGAATACCCAGTTCGTACCAACCAGATTCCCCGCGAAATTCCTCCTCAAAATTATCCATCTTGGCTATTAGTTCTCGGGGCTGGCACCCTCCCATTTGGTACACTTTTCATTGAGCTTTTCTTCATCATGTCCAGTATTTGGATGGGCAGAGTGTATTACGTTTTTGGATTCCTTTTTGTTGTTTTGATCCTTCTTGTGGTGGTTTGTGCCGAAGTGTCACTGGTTCTGACCTACATGCACCTTTGTGTGGAGGACTATAAATGGTGGTGGAAGTCTTTCTTTGCTTCCGGTTCTGTTGCAATATACATCTTCTTGTACTCAATTAACTATCTTGTTTTCGATCTTAAGAGTTTGAATGGACCTGTCTCAGCAACTCTTTATTTGGGTTATTCTCTCTTCATGGTTCTAGCGATCATGCTTGCAACTGGCACAGTTGGGTTTCTTTCTTCATTCTGGTTTGTCCATTATTTGTTTTCGTCCGTGAAGCTGGATTGAAGAACCTAGTCTTGTAGGCACATCCTTGAGAGTGTATGTTATATGTAATCTTTTTAAAATTTGTTGATTTCAGAATTATGGAGGAGACAATATATTATTATTTGAGCAGATTCTTTTTGCCATTTTGTAGAGAAGATCATACTTTGTTAGTTGCTGATTATTATTACTGTTGCAACTTGTTAATGTGATTCAAATTTCAAGCTCTGGATTTGTGCTGTGTCTTGGAGATAGATTCCATCAATTGCCAAAATATATGCACTGTACACATGCACATTTTCTGTTCTCACTATTATTTTCAACCTATTGCATCTTGTGACTTTATGAGAATAACCATATAAATCTTTCAGTTAGTCACATATTCATTACAATGATTTTTTATAGATAAATTTCTATTAGCGACCACGGAAAGCTGCACGTTATTTTGATCAGTCACTATCGAAATTTCTTGTATTTTAGTATATTTGGATTTGGCTCTGTATAGAGCATTTTTGGAGTTGTCTTTCTGTAGAGACACACATCAAAGTTGGCTCTCCACTGATAAGTATTTTCAGATGTGACTCACAATAAACCCGCATCTTAGGAATTAATTTCCCTTGTAAGCTATCTTATTTCGTATCTGATCGCAAAATAATGCATCTTCTTTGGATTTTACGTGCTGAACCTTGACTCTCCATCACCATCAACGTTTTATTCAACCCTTTATCCTCTTAATTATTACTTATTAGTATTTTAAAGAAGGTTCTATTCGGTCTTAACGTGCACAACTTAAAAAGATTAAGAGAATTATCACAGTCTGATATCATTTAATTTGTGATTAATAGATATTATAACACTTAATAAAAATTAGTGTCAGTTTGTTGAACACTCTCTCAGATTCAATCAAGTATTTGCTTTTTGGTGATTATATAGGGCCTGTGAGCTATACAGGTACTTGTAAAAGTAATCTTTGCAGCTGTGATTTCTCTGCTATAGCCTATAGGTAATATAAATGAGAGTGAAGGATGAGCATGATGTTGAAATGTCACCAAAAATAGCTTAAATATTTGCTTCTTCCACTGAACCAAACCCAACAGGCTTTGTCCCCGTACACTCTGTTATGTCAGACGCTAGACCAAAAAATATTGGAATATTTCAGATACATAAATGCTAATTGGACCTGCAGGCTGCAGTCAACAAGTTTATCACACATTGAATTATGCAATTATGCAGTCTGACTTGAATAGAATTTGAAGATTGCAATCATAATTCACCTTGGAAAAATTGTTCATTACAACTACGAAGGAAAAAATGTATGCAAAATAGGGCAGTTAGTCAGTTACTGCCCCATAATTCCATAAATGAATAAAGATATTTTCCTACTTACATAATAAACCAATATATATATATATATATATATATATCATAAAAATGAATAAAAACAACAAACAAATTTGATATTCACTCTATACGACAGTTTTCTGAGTTATTTTCATTTCTGCCCTTTCCCTTCCTCTTCATTCAAGATGCGATTCTGGAAATCAGACACCATAAGTGGTAGACCTTCCCGTAAGGGGACCTTTGGCTCCCAGTTTAGCAGATCTTTTGCTTTGGTAATATCTGGTTTTCTCTTGTGAGGATCGTCTGCAGTGTTCTCTCTAAATTCTATGGTTGCACTGGGATCAATTGTTTCTTTCACAACCTGTAGTTAACAGAGAAGCAACTTCCAGTATGCAACAGAAACAATATATAAATTACTAAAAAAAACATGGTCGGCACCACCAAATAATGAAAATCATTGTAAACACAAACCTGAGCAAGCTCTAACATGGTGAACTCGCCAGGATTGCCCAAGTTAAAAGGCCCTACATGTTCGCCTTCCATCAGTGCCATCAATCCATTTACCTGACAAGGAAAAAATTTACAAGTCTTCTTCAACATCACTCTTTTATTATAATCAAAGAATGCCTAAACCACCATTATTGCTCTTCAATAAAGATTCAACCTCCACTTTTCCCATATACAAGTTTAGAATTATATTCCTGTGAACTTTGCATATTATATGGAGCTTTGAACACTAGATACTGCAATTTGGTCTCTTATAGTGCTCTAGGCAAAATAGGACCTCAAATGCCTAGGTTTAAACTAGGCGGCCTCTAAGATAGTGTTCAGCATATAAAAAATATTCATACAAGTAATTTTCATGTATAACCAAAAGAATATAGGTCCAAAGTCCAAACCCCAAATTTAAGATCACGGGTAATGTGTGCATGTAATGTATGCTATATTAAAATTTTCATCTGAATTTATTATAGTAATTACCAGTCATAGGATGGTTTAAAAATAAAAGGTCCGTAAATTTGAGAGGAAGTGCATTTTCTAGCATATTTGCTGACATGGAGTTGTTGTAGATTGTCTCCACAATTCTTTCTAATAAGATAATATTCACTTAAGGCAGAATTGTTGTTAATGGGTTCTGAAAGAAATACATAAAATAAAATGTACCAAGTCTGCTACATATTGGAAACTCCTGGTTTGCTTTCCATCTCCATACACGGTCAATGGTTGCTTGCGGATGGCCTGCAAATGATAGGTACAGCGCCAGAATTCTTATATATGAATAACTTTGTGGACAGGTTCATCAAATAATTACAAAACAAAGAATACCTGTGCAACAAAATTGCTAACAACACGACCATCATCTAGGCACATGCGAGGACCATATGTATTGAATATCCGTGCAATACGCACCTGCAAAACGCAAAACCAATGTGCAAGGTTTACACAGGACAGCTTCTATACATACAGCGCAACGGAATTTTCAGCAATAGAATATGGCTAAATATCACGACAAGAATCTTCTTTACCTTTAAGATTAAGTATTTAATTCAACATTGCTATATTCATGTAAGTAACCAAACCAAGTAACCATCATTGCTAAAAGATTCAGCACTTATCTTCAGATTTTTTTCACTAAATATTAACCGTCAAAATATATTACCTTAATAAATGTGTCAATCCAAAACACTCCAATCAGCTACTTAAGATAGTCTACCTTTATTCTGATTTCATCGCTGAATCCTCAAAATTTTGACTTTATTCACCTCACCTGCTAACATAACTACGTCTCTAATAATACACCAAGATGTTTTCATACGATTTCATAACTTTGATATTTGGAAATACAGTAATAACTTATAGTAAAGCAACTTTCAGGAATGGATTAGGGTGAAATTTTTCACAGCCAATAACAATAAATCTCTCCCTCACATACTAAAAACCAACACAATAAGTAATTCTAGCAGGCAAAAGTAATCTCTTCATTCAAAATTCTGCCTACCAATAATGTTATTTTAAATAAGGCCTTCGCCAGATTATCAGCTGAGTGAGGGTAGGATGTGGTCACTCATTAATCTGAGATGGCACATAAAGCAACCCATTGTTCACGGACATCTAAGATTTTTCCCTGTTAGGCAAGATCTAATAATCAAATCTAGAAATTTAATGTTCCGCCTTCCTTCCTCAACAGAATAAAAGAAAAAGGAGAAAAAACAAAGATTTATCTAATTTTGGATATGTGCAAGTGTAGATATTTATTATTAAATCAACTTCCTAGAGCCATATATGCATCAATGTGGACATCGTAGCTAGCATATTTTAGTTGCTGAAGTTGTAATACATATTGCAGGACCTAATGCTATTCGCACATGCAATTCAATAATAAGCACTGCATTTGATCAAGTTGTATGCATTCACAAGGCAAACTAGAGGTGTATCTGAAAATCATGTATGTGACAAAGAGGGCAGAAAACAATATGAATGTAACACACCACTAAATGGTATTAATCAAAATCATGTCTGTGACAAAGAGGGCAGAAAACAATATGAATGTAAAACACCACTAAATGATATTAATCCTTCAGCCCAGTGGGATTTTCAGTACTGAATTTTTTTTTATTCGTTAGTTAAACATTCCAAAAGGCATGAAAAAGAAACAATTTTTACCTCAACATCTGCCCCTCTATGATAATCCATAGTCAAGGTTTCCGCTGTCCGCTTGCCTTCATCATAGCAACTCCTCACACCTAAGATTTTAGTGTTATGAGCATCTTGAAACAAACAAAAATAAGCAATCTAGACAAGTAATATTAGATTTGCATAAATTCACCTATTGGATTCACATTTCCCCAATAAGTCTCCTTTTGTGGGTGCTCAAGTGGGTCACCATAAACTTCACTAGTACTTGTAAGTAAAAACCTAGCTCCAATCCTCTTGGCAAGACCCAACATGTTTAAAGTACCCATCACATTTGTCTTGTAATCACAGTCAAGGATATCAAGCAATTCAATTAATTTGACAACAGCTCAATCCTAGACTAGCATACCTATTGTATCCTGCTCGTAGAGGGAGGATAAGACATACATAGACCTTACCTCTACTCCTGAGAAATAATTTCTGCCAAGACCTCCGGCTTGGACAGGAGCAAAAACAGTAACAACATAGACTAATACACACAACAAACGAAGAATTCATAACTAAGATACTCATATAGGGAAAAAGGATATAATAGTCTTGACAGGATTATACTTGTAATGAACAGGAGACGCAGGACAAGCTAAATGATAGATCTGATCCACTTCCAACAAAATGGGCTCAACGACATCATGCCTAATAAGCTCAAACCTGGAATTCCCAAAATGATGCATCACATTATCTTTCCTTCCTGTAAAGAAATTATCAATGACAATGACATCATCACCTCTAGCAATCAACTTATCAACCAAATGACTCCCCACAAATCCAGCACCGCCAGTAACCACAATTCGCAATCTTTTTCGGGCAATCCCCACAGGAACTCTCCCAATAGCAGCTGACATCATCCCAATATCCCCTCCATAATTATTAGTCATCACAGACTCATGATCCAACACAGAAACTGATGAAGACAAACGAGGATCAGAATGCGATAAACGAGAAAGAGTGGGTTGCATAATAAAGAAAGTGGAAGCAATGATAATGCCAACAAGAATAAAAAGGAGTCTCTGTTCTTTAAAAATGTAGTGAATGGATCTTTGTAATAGAGATCTGGGGTGTTTGTTATGGGCTTTTGGGGAATATGAATATGGGTTCATCTCAATGTCCCTTAAATGGGACACTGGTGATGATTGTTTGTGTAATTGTTTCATTGTCTGCATTTCTTGATCACAGTGTTTCTTGATTTTGGATTCATGGGACAACAAAAAACTCAGATGTTTAGTTGAAACAGTTTCCACTGGTTCTTACTTACGATCATGTATGTATATGTGTGTTTAGTGTGTCCGTAGGAAAACAGAACATATGTACAAAGTACCAGGTATAACTGTAGCAGACAACTGAGTTCTTAACCAACAATTTTTCGCAGTTCACTGCGATTGTAATAATAATTCGATTGAGGATTTGAAAGCAGGCCCATTTACTTAGTCGATGTTAATATTGTAACTAAGTGGGCCGAGGTATTATTACTAAGTGGGTCGATATACTATAGTTGAGTGGGCCGCATGAGTTAGGGGATCTTGTTATGTGCTGGTTTGGGTTAGGGAGCAAATGAGAACCTATGAATTGGTAGCTGCTAGAGTTGTGAATAAGCTGCAAGAGCAAGTTCGAGTAGGATTTATAAAACTATAAATATACATATAGACATATTGGACGTCAAATTTATTTTATATGTTGAATCTTATTCGAGTTTTGGTAACATTTTTTAATTTGATTTTTGTATGAAGTATCATGTGTTGTTGGATGAAGTATATTGTTGCATTACGACTAATGTTATGTTTCGATGGTTTGCAATAGAATCAATATTATATTTCTTACGGTTCATTTATTACTCAATTTATTTTTAAATATTTATCATTTGATTTCTTATCCACATTTTATAACTATTTTTATTAATTCTTATCACTATTTTATATGCATTTAATTTGATCTTACACCCATCGTATGCAATGCACGACCAAATAAATAATAAAATTTTAAAATTAAATATGGGCAGGGAAACACCTGCACTTGGATATAAGAATGGTAAGGTGACACAAAATCATGGCTATTAATGTTCAAGACCCACGCCCACGAGTTCAAGTATAGGAGTTTGGACGGCCGTCCTTTTCGTTCATGCATATACGTTTTTTAATCATAAACAGATCCATCTACAGCCTGTTTTCTTTATTTTCCTGAAAATAATAGATTCCTCACAAATATTATTATTTATATCGTTAATTTTTGAACTATGAATTTGTTATAAATTAATCAGGATATTATAGAATCAGAAGTTAAATATAAAGCTTCTAATGAACACTAACGGGATCTCATGGGATAGGTTGATGATCTCCAATCTTGCGTTTTTATTTATTCTATGAAATTTTAATGAATTTCCGAGATATAGATATTGGATAGCTGAATTGATAAAGAGTTTATAGTTCGTCATCTCAGGTATTGACTATGTCTCATCCCGGAATTTCTTATAACGCATGCTAATTTATAAGGCTACAAGCCTAAACATTCATAAAAAAAAGAGATTTTTTTATAGAAATTATCATATTTTACTACCTCAAAACAATGTTCATTTTGGTATCTGTCTCGAAAGTTCTAGTTTGCAAGTGAAGGACTCAAACTTCTAGCAAAGCAATTTTACTTGCATAACTGCAACTTGCAAGAAGATATAATTAAAATTTCTCCTCTCTCGCTCTCAGGAACAGAAACATTCAAACTTCTTGCAATGCTATCCTAATATGAGGTGGGTTCATGGAGAAATTTAGGATCACGACGGTAACGTAACATTGTAACGAGACCCGGCCATTTAGTACAGATACACACATTGATAACCTCCATATATCTCTCGTCACTTGTCAGGATCAAAAATAAAGTCATGGGGTTGATTTTATCTGAGACCTCAAAAAATAAAATGATAGTATGACAGGAGTCGAGCATTTATATATAAATAATCAACTTGAGTTTGTAAGTTAAGGTCAAGGAGAGCCATGCAAAATTACATAACCCCAGTTTAAGTCGTATTCTAATGGCGTTGCATGGACTTGCAGATGGCTAGCTCATAGCTACGGATGAGTAATTAAAATAAAGTCATGCACCTGGCGAAAGCGAATTAATTTATTTACGGTTGATATATCAGACAGCACGCAGTATATATACATATGTACAAAAAATGTTCTTCTCATGTTTTTGGAACTGTCGTTGAATGTGTAATATATAAACGTTTTATATATTCATGTCGCCGTACGTGTATGAAATGAAATATACACTAATAGTATTTGTTTAAAACTTGTTTACGATATTAATCAGAGAATAAATTGTAGCTGCACTAACATACATGATACACTTACTTTAAAAGATGAAGACAACAATATCATTTTCGTATAGGTTTCTGTTTCATTTTCACATGTATGAACTAAAAAATCTCCGGGAAATAGGACTTTATCGTAGAAAAATGTGGATGGACAAGTTCAAGTCGAGACTCCGGTAGAATAACAATCAAACTTTAATTTTAACACTAGTTTAAGCAGGCATAATATAATGAAATCATGCATGACGCTAATTTTGAAGCTGCTTTAACATATATAAAATAAAATATACATTTAATTTATATTTTTAAGTAAACTTTAGTTCAAATTTTAATCCAGATTACAAAATGCAAAATTAAGAAATACTAGTATTAATAGTACAGTATTTATCGTGGGTTTTAACGGGTGGCTAAGACGCCTTGACATCACTCAAACAGATGCGTTCCCAGAAACTAGATGGTCTAATAAATATTACACCTTTCTCCACTTTACACCCAGCTGGCGAAACACGAACTCCAACTGTGTATTATAAAATTTGGTTGGTTTTACTCTTAATAAACACTCACAGGGATTCAACTTAACGCGTTGCTAAGACAGCCAACTAATTAGACGGATCCTCCCAAAAAGCTACTCCCAACAAACACCGTCCATTCTCCTCACTCTGCATATATGTATTTTACAAACACATCATAACATTACATACATTCAAACTACACAAGTAAATACAAAAAACAGGAGCAGATTATTACAGAGTCTACCAGCAACCATGCCGAGGAAAGGAATGGGAAGCCTTCTGTTCTCTTCAAAGAAATCATCGTCGTCTTTCCTGGAATCTCCTTCCAGGCCGAGCTTCTCCGATACTGTTTTAGAACGGACACTCCAAATTGCTGAACCAATTATCAAAAAATGGGACGCTGATACTTCCACCTTCGCTAGCGTTACTTCTCTTTTTTACGAGAATCGTAAAGAAGCTGTAGAATTTATCAAATGGGTTAACAATATCCAAAAATCAATGCATAAATATGTCTCCGAACACTCCAGCTACTCCGATGATAAACTTGTTCAAGGTCAGAAGCTAATGGAAATCGCAATGAAAAGACTGGAGAAAGAGTTTCATCAAATACTTTCTGCCAATCGAGCTCATTTAGATCCCGAGTCTTTCTCGTCTCGATCTTCACTCACATCCCGTGCCTCCACATTATCTGGCATTTCTGACTATGAGGACGATGATGAGCTACGTAGAGTAGGCCAAGTGGTTGAACAAGTCGAAGACGTCTCGATGAATGCAGTCACTGATCTAAAATTGATCGCTGATTGTATGATTTCATCAGGCTATGGAAAAGAATGTATCAGCATTTACAAGCCTTTACGCAAATCAATTATCGACGAAGCAATTCATAAGCTCGGAGTAGACAGAACAATTTCCAATCAGATTCCAAAAATGGAATGGAATGTATTGGAGATCAGAATCAACAATTGGCTAAACGCAATGAAAGTCGTAATGGAAACATTATTCAACGGAGAGAGAAATTTATGTGATCAGGTGTTTGCATCCTCTGAAGCAATCAGAGAGGCCTGTTTTAGCGATATCTCAAGAGAAGGCGCTTTACTCCTGTTTGGATTCCCCGAACTTGTCGCGAAAAATCGCAAAAAATCACCAGCAAAGATATTCAGGTCACTCGATATGTACACTGCAATAGCTACTCACTGGAGAGGAATTGAGTCAATTTTCACTGCTGACTCCAGCTCTGCTGTTAAATCTCAGGCTCTCATCAGTTTAGCCAAACTCGGTGAGTCAGTCAGAACTGAGTTAACCGAGTTTGAGGCATCGACACAAAAAGACAAATCGAAAGCAGTTACCGCCGGCATTCACAATCTCACCGTCGATGTGATGATTTACCTCTCCGTTCTTGCTGATTACAGCAATATTCTCAAGGATATACTTGATTATACAATTCCACACAAAGCTTCTGAAACGACGTCGTATTTCAATGTGTCGACGTTTACTGATACTCCGGCGCCGGCGATATCCCGGCGATTTATGTGGATCATTCACGTTTTGCTCTGTAAAATCGGCGCCAAGGCAAAGCATTTCAAAGACGCTTCGTTGTGTTACATATTTTTGACTAATAATCTCCAAAACGTCGTCGTAAAGGTGCTTACATCAAATCTCAAGTACATCGTCGGTGATGACTGGATCGCCAATCACGAGGCAAAGGTCGTAGAATTCGCGGCGAACTATGAGCGGCTAGGATGGGACCACGTCATACAACATGTGCTGGCAAATTCAACGGCCGTGATGACTTCACCTAAGGAGTTTTTTAGAAAATTCAGCATGTTGTTTGACCAGGCATACCGTAAGCAGTCAACATGCGTCGTACCTGATAATAAACTCCGTGAAGAGATTCAGCGTTCAATAGCGGGAAAGATCGGGGCAATGTATAGGGAGTTGTATAACACGCACATGCTTACGATGGAAACAGAGAAGAGTAGTGATATTGCACATGTTGTCAAACATGCCCCTGATGACGTGGACAGTCTTTTGGCGGATCTTTTTTGGGGTAATGCTGGGTCGGGTGATTTTTCGAATTTTCCTTCTGGGTCAAACTCACGGCGTCCAAGGCTATGGCTCAGCTGATTAAATTCAAAATTCTTGTAGTAATTTATTAGTACTGTAGGGAAAAAAAGTACAGTGGTGAAAAGTGTAAATATTATGACGAGGGTAAATGGTAATCAGGATATGTGAGAGAGCTCTTGACAAAAAAAAAGTGAGAGCTGAAGCTGTATAAAATTTTATCTTCGATCGGAAGTATAGTGTTGGACGTATGGCTCGATAATATTGGACTGAGAACACGTTGCAATTTGCATGGTTAATTTTTTTCTTTTTTTTTGGTCAATAAAAAGTTTCACATCTATTAGTTATATCGAAATATAATCCTCTTTATCATCTAATAAAAAGAACGTGTTTATAAATTTAGACAATAAACTTTATTATTGATAACAAATTTAAATCAAAACTATACATTAACTAGTAAATTTAAATACTATAATATATAATCACTATTATTAATTTATTTAATGAATTAATATCGTAACTGAAAATTCAAAAAACAAACCTCCTCCCTTATGTAAATTGCACAATATTACCTCTTAAAGGCAATATAATTTCGCGCATTGCATGTATCAATCATCGGTCTAAAATTACTCCACAAAAATACAAACAAATCATCATATATGGCCTCAAATGATTAATTTTATTTGTGATAAAAAAACTAATTAAAATTTAACAATTATTTGAATTGAAAAGATAAAAAAAGTACTTAAAGATGATTTTATATCTAAAACAAAATATCAGTATCTAAAAAAGCAGAAGTATTAACATGATTTATTCATACAAATATATATATATATATAAACAATAAAATATATATAATAGTATCGTAAAATCAGCTTAATTATAACAAGTAGATCACAACGGCATCAACACTATAATCAACTAATATTTAGAAATTTTAAAATACTGAAACAAAATTCAATTCTTAACAAACTAATCAAGTAAGAAATTAAAAAAAATTAAAATAAATCACAATAACATGATAATGGGGGAGGACGGTTATGCATGTTGTGATTGTTATCGCATGATTAATTTTATTTTAACAAAATCAAGTAAAGCGTCCAATGAGTATAATTAGTAGTGACTAGTGAGTCTAGTGACCTTTCTTTTTATTTCAAAAGGCTAAAGTTCGATTTTCCTTTGTTAATACAAGGATTTATTATTTAAATACGTGGTGTTCAAATAACTTTGCACATATGTAAAAAGATTGACATGCGGATTCGCTTGAAGAAATGTGGTGGTTCACTAAAGTTTGTACGATAATGATATAATCCTAAATATTACTTTTGTAAAATTTATGTTGAGTGTCACTCTTTTATTAAAAGTTTAAAACAAATTGTTTCAAAAAAAAATGTTTCAAACAAATAGTTTCAAAAAAAGTTTAATTAAATAAATAATTCATGATATAATTTTTTTTAATTTGCGGTAATTTCATTTGAAATATATAAATTTGTAAGGAGGGTTGTCAAGAAGGTTGTCAACTTATACCTACTGGAGTTGGGAGGTTTCTAAGATGTGGTCAACTAAGATTGTGAAGATTTGGCAATTTCTCAAAATAACTAAAATACATATAAAAATTGTGTATATTATTTTACTCATTTTGATATTTTTTTCATTTTCACATTATTATTAGGAGACCACATTAATAACTTTAAAGGTTGTCAATTATTGAAATAAATTTTGTATAAATGTTATCAACAATGATATGGATGAGAGAGGAAATAATAAAAATAATATATGTAATAACTTATCCATCAACCTTCTAGACAACATGTATCGGAGTCTAGAAGAGCTTTATAGATTTGTTATGAACTTAACGTGCGTAAAGCTGTGGCGGAATCAGAAATTCGTACAAGTGGAGTGTTATATAAATAATAAAATATTATAATTATTTAAAAATTCACCCAAATAACTTTTATTATGGGAAATAATATTAATTTATACATTAACTGCCCGTGAACAATAACAATATTTAAGTGACCCAATATTCAATTTAATCGAATAAATCACTCAATCAAAGCCAAGTAAAGCAATTAAACAAAGACTAAATGAACCAGTGGAACAATCAACTAATTTAATATAATAAAAAAATTAGGCACAATCCACTAATACAGTATATGATACATTTATATACATGTAGTGCACACAGCAAAAGCATATAATTATTAAAAAAAAATTCAAACTGAATTACTAAAGTGAAGTGGAAGTAAGCAAAAAACACAATTTATGTGCACAGTCTTTCACCTCTAGGCAAATTCCTAAACCACGTAGTTTGCTATTATTAAAAAAAGAAGAAATTAAGCAAGACCAAATGACCCTGTACCCTCCACCACTGGAGGTAAGAGATTTATAATTAAATTCAACCATAAAATTTTACATACATTCTATTAGATTTTAAATAAAATTATAATCAACAAGAATATTCTAAAATTCATACATTTTTATTAATTATAATCTTATAAAATTTGAATGGTAAACATCTCCTAAATTTTGCGATTTTTTACTTACTATTTATACGTGTTAGTATTACAATATATACTCTTTTATTATAATTTTTATATTTTACTTGTATTAAGATATTGAATAATAATAATATATAATAACACAAAACATAAATTATTCTAACAATAGTTTATAAATATTGAAGCTTCGTACCTCTGCATACATGTGCTTGTATTACTAATGTTTCGGAGATCTGTGTGATACCCAATTGACAAATGCGTATCTTTATTTGTTTAATTTTTTTTTGAGATACGCATTTGTGATTTTGGGTATCTTATATAAAATGAAATAACCAATCCACAAATGCGTATCACATCCAGTAAAAATCATCCATCCACCTAAAAAATGTTATTTATGTTAATTTCCTTAAAAAAAATGTCATTTTTAACATTTTTTTCTAGACTTGTAGTATTATACTCAAAATTCAATGCTTATAATACAGAAATTTAGCCTACCGAGGTGGGGGACACTGACTAGTTTTGTTTACGGTCACCCTAATTAGCAATTTGAATATCTCGTTCCCATGTGATGGTGTAATATAATCAAATTAGCAGGGGCCGCAGGGCTTAACTAGGGTGGGTGGGTCACTTTCCAACATGCAATCTTGGATTTTCAATCCTATTTTTAATGAAAACAATCGTGTAAATTTTGAACCAAACATTTACTGAAATCATTCATGTCAGACAAGTACCCTCCCCACCCGTATATCATGTAATGTTTTTAACATACTGGTATTCTTTTCTAAAATTCAAGATTAAAGACAGAGCTAGTCATGATCTCTGATCGTGCACATTGGATCGTGCTCACTGATACTGAGTATCCTGTGTGCACGAATTCCGCATCGAAAATTAATGTTTACATTTTATTTTTCAGAGATTTATAAATTAGAAATGGAGGAATTTATTCCCAGGGCCTCTAGATGTTCAGCAAAATGCAAGTTGGAAGTAGGAATGAGAATTGCATATGAAATATCTCTATCTATTAGACTATTATTTTCATGGTGGAGCGACAACTGCTGAATGACACTGATTCTCTTCCCTCACTCCCAAATGGCCGCTCCAACTTACAAGATTCTGGTGGTCAACATCTATCCACTTGGCTCTCCATATACATTTGGTATCGGCACCTACCATTTGATTGATCTCTACTGTCTTCTAATCATAGAATATACAACTGTACCGACATAACTCCGCATTATTAACTCTCAGCATTTATTAATGACAGCTATTCCTTGTAAACCAAATTACCCCCCCTGCTGGATCATACCGAGTATTTAAGATTTTAGCCTGTGACTAGTTAACTACTGCAATAAGCAATGCTCGTATTAACATAGCTGTAAAACAGTACAATATGTCAATACATAATGTAGTTCAGTTCAGGAACAGTGAAAAATCAGCAGTCTCATTTAACTTTGAATGATGTAGTAGGTGCAAGTTATTGTAGAACATGCAATCACAGTAGAGTGTTTCATTGCTTGGACATAGTTCGGAATAACCACTATCAAGTTTACAATTCATCAATATATAACATGGTTTACATGGATGCAAATCTTTGTAAAATTAAACTCACAAACCTTTACATATAAAGTTTGGCTTTGAAGCTACCTACTCGGAGCTACTCAGTATTTCACTACTAATAGAATATGACAGGTTTATTCTGTAAAATTGAATTCTTAAGTTGCTTTTACAAAAGACTTTTAAGCAGTTGAGTGTGGAAGTGTTAATTGTTGCTTAGTAGTTATTAACTGATCAGCTGGTCGCGGTACAGATTGCCATCCAGTACAGTGCTGAAGAACTTGCTTAAGTGAATCGGTTGGAGGTTCAATTGTCCAGGTAGGGTAGAATTCTGAAGGATGAAATGTGGTATGTTGGGCTGCCACGTCCAGTAAGCCTGCTTGGGTTCCTGTTGCAAACAAGTCTCCTTCTGATATGATGCAGCCAAAACTTGCTTCTTCCTTGTCACCAGCCTAGAAAGCAACCAACAATAAGAGTGAGAGACAAGGTCCATCCCTAAAATACAAGCATTCATTTATAAATTATTCACATTTATAAATTCACATGCAGGAAATTAGCAATACTGGAAGGAACTTCCATAAAGGTAGGACACTGCTTAGCTAAAGGATCTCTAATGAATCACCATAGAAATCTAAGACGCAAGGTTACGGGGTGTGTAGTGCAGGGATACATAAATTCTACAAATATGCAAATAGGGGGACTTGGCTGTGGGGATACGACATCTATAATACTATTATAAATGTATAATTTGAAGTTATATATGAAAAAGTCAATTAACAAAACTCAAAAATTTATACAAATTGAACCAAAGACATACTTTAATTACCCTTAGCCGATTAAAAGACGAATAAACAATCATTTTTTTTAACTCATTAGATGGTAGACTACCGGTTTGACACTGTAAAAAGGAACTATAAATTCGACTAGTTTTTTTTTTGTTAGGATTTGACTAGTTTTTATGCTTGAAGTTTTTTTTACATTATCAATTTCATTTGAAAATGGACAATTATGAAACTAAACAAGTGTTTGAATTTAATTTTGTTTTAACCGAACTCCTTTATTTTATCAACAAATTGGGCCACCGCCGTACCCCCTACTACATATATGAGGGACGGGACACATGATGCCCCCCCTTATCTCCGCCCTCCGGAAATATTCAATGCACAGTGTGTCATGATAGTGTTGTGTTGCCCCCTTCTTCGTAAAGTGGATCTTATTTCATCTCCATTCTCTCTATCAGTCTATCATATCTTATAATGTAAGTTGATGTCTTATCTTCAATTTTTTTCTCTCCTACATATTCTCAGGAAAATCATATCAAATAAATTTGATGAACTGCACCATGCCCACAGCACCATTTAATTGTTATTTTCCGAATTGAATCCTGTGCCTTCTGTAATTTACATTCACTCACTTTGAAAAGCTTATTTGGTACAATTGAAGCATGTAGAATAACTTCTTATTTGAAATAAGCTAATCTCATTATAAATCTTAACCAGTACTGATATTACTAACTGGAGTCTGATAACCAGGAGATTATGATTCTCAGCATGAAAGCAGCTGATAATGAAAAATGGAAATAAGGTATTCAAGCCAGACTGCAGAAACATCTAAAACAATATTGTGTTCATTGTCACTACATTAGTGGGGTTACACCAAAAAGAAATGATCACATGACGCAAAACTGACTGCTAAGGAAGTAAGTACAACATTGTGTACCTTCTCGGTAAGATATTTGAATGCCACCTTCTGTCCTGCTTCATAAATATTGCATTGCGAGTATATCTGAAGAACAATATGTTTTCAAGTGAAACTGTTTAGACATAATCATTCTAAAACAAGTTCCGAAAAAGCCAATTTAGATATTGAAAGATGTAGAACCTGTGATTCTACACTAGCACAGATGGCATATATCCCCCAGTTTCTAGTGTAATTATTGTACAAATGTACTTTCCCAAATCTAATGCGAGGGTGCCGCTGTCGGGTCCCATTGAAAAAGCAGTGATGTATGGTAATACGAATACATCTGTCACCAGTGTGAGAAGGGTCTGCTCCAATGAGCATAGTCTTGTCATGCTGAGAAAAATGGCATCTGAATACAAAAGACAGACGTTGAGTATATATATAAATATAAGAAAAAAGGCAAGATGAACTTCCTAATAGAGTAGATCAGTTTGCCGTGAAATAGTAATATCTGTACTTTCTCTTGTGATATCAATCAGACCATCGTCATAATCACGAAGGCTACAGCGGTCAATCCATATATGTTTTGAATGAGGCTTAATTTGAATACCATCTACATCGTGTCCCCTCCCCCTTTCAAACTCCAGGTTGCATACAATTACATGTTCACATTCCTTCAGCCTCAAGCCTTTTCCAGTTAGCTTAATTTTTTGGCCATGCCCATCTATGGTCATATGTGACTACACATTCAGGTAAGAGAAGAGCTCAATGGTGCCTGAAACTTCGAAAACGATCCAGAGAGGTTCCTTTTTGCGGCATCCATCACGAAGTGATCCAGGTCCATCATCTGGCAAAATTCAACAGTCTATTGTCACGTAGAATATAAAATGAACCTACTAGGCTACTACACTTTAATCAATCAATAACTATAGCTAAACCCCATCCTGTGAAAGAAGATCAGCACATTATGTTTTGGGGCATATGGTTCAAGGGAATGGAAATCTCATTCACCTGAATTAGTGCCAAGTTAAAAAATTTGTTTGTTTGAAATGCTAAAGCATACCTTACTAGACCCATCCAGTTCAATTGCATTCCTATCCCCAGTTCTATCCCAAGTCATGTAGATGCCGCATCATCGCGAAGTCACCTTACATGCCACATTTTTGACTTACCACTTGAATATTTGATTAATTACATTTATACACTATCGTTAAATTGGACCCTATTTGGTTCAAAAATGAATAACTAACCCCGACAATATAATCTTGCTAGCCTAACCCTAAATAACTCTTACATGCAAAACATCAGAATCCTCAGAAAATTACTAGAGTAACGAATCAAACAAACCAAATCGAAGCTACAGTTTGCATGAATTCCCCAAATATGAATCCAATTACTAGTAGAAAAATCTCTCTAAACATAAAAATAAAACCAAGAAGAGCAGAGCAGATTACATAAAAGATAAAAAAAACAAAAAATGGAGAGCTACCTGCAAGGGTGGTAACGTGAAGGCCAGCAATAGCGCAGCGTCCAAAGCCCTCAGCTTGACCGGCGAGAGCACGCAAATTGGATTCAAGATGAGCATAAGGTAGAGACAAGGCCATGTTGGTGCTGGCGATATAGTGGTTCTTGCGGTGTCCGTTTGAGCTACGCCCGTCATGGTTTCCCATACCAATTTCAAACTCATGTATGTCTCTCAGTGTCCGATGTAGTAGTAGTAGTAACAAATTAGTGAAAAATATAAACCAGACTAAATCTGAAATTTAAGTCAAGACGGACTGGACTTTATTTAACGGTATAGGACAATCCCTCAACCCAGACCAGGCCGTGCTTTCTTTTTGCCCATCTATAGACCGGCCCACAAACAAGAGCTCCGAATTCTTTTTGTAAATGACATGATAAGGAATGTGGTGAGGGGCCCCACGCCCCTGCTCCGGTGGCCGGCTTGACTTTCTTCTCAGCGTAAAGACCAAAGACTAGCTAACTCCTAGTTTCACCCCCCCCCCCCCCAAACAAAAAAATTACTGCAGCCTTTCATATGCAACTTGCTTGTCCCATTCATGTTGGATTTTAGCATTTCTGATTTATATTATTGCAACTAAAAGTTAAAAATAGAGTAAAGAAAATTGATTTGTGCATTTTAATTTTTCATCAGACAGGGTTTTCTACTAGTTTTTTGCCCACACGTCATGTTATACCTACGCCTTTACGTACTCTTTATTTTATTTTATTAATTTTTAATGAAATCTACTCACAATAAAATAAAAACTTTTCCCTGCATCTCATAATATGTGTACATTTTACAAATTTCATATATATTAAGGAATATCTATTGTCATACTTTGTCTATAAACTTATTCATATAATCAGATAAGAATACAACTACTTTATCATAATTTGATGAGTAAATATGTGATTAATTCTCATTAATCACAAGTTTGAGTTCTATTTTTATGTGAAATTACGTCTTATTTAGTGCGGTAGGTAACTCCTCGATTTCTTCATGTGTATTTAATTGAGTCAGTATTAGAAATATAAAATAAAGAATATTTAAAGAAAACACTTTACATATTTGCATGTGATAAATAATAGGACAAACTGCTACTCAACGTGGATTGCTCACGAATTAAAATGGAATTTTTCTCTTTCAAAATGGACACATAATGTGAGATGTAAGGAATAACTAATTTAGTAGTAAGAGTATATCCCAGACTTTAAAGTTCTTACCAAAATTGGGATTGGGTATTAAAAGTACCATTCCAAACATGCCGGTAAATTTTTAGGAGAGAAAAAAGATTTTCCTGCACATGGGGATGCCTCATTTGCATCCCTATAATGCAACATCATCTTCTCTTTCATATAATTCAATCATCTCACTCGTTATCTATATTATCTAAAATATTGAATAAATATTGTTTTTAAATTATAAAAAACGATTATAAGGAATATCATTGTTGTAAAACAATTTTTTGATTTATTATATTTTAGTTAATATTATTTTATTATATTTTAAGGAACCAAAATATGATTTGTCCTTGGAGATACTCTAATAATCTATATATCATAATCATAATCTTTCCCCTTTCTAACCCTAATTTCTCTCATCTCACTTTCCTCTTCTTTTCGCCTTTCTTTTTCTTCTCTTTTCCTTTTCGATACTTTCTCTGAAGATCTTTCTTCTTTTGTTGAATCCCTCTTTGAGGATTCGTTCAGTCTCATTTTGGACAGGCCTTTTGTGCCAATTCTCACGACCTCCTCTTCACACGATCCTGGTCCTCTTCTTGGCACGAAATAAGGTCAGGCAAAACATTTTTCCTTATGAACCTCATAGCACTTTTCAAATGAGACAATGCGATTTTGTCTAAATCAATTGACTATGCTTATATTCTGGAAGTCCTAGTTTTTGTTCCTATGTTGGGACTAGGCTTTACACTTGATATTGATCGTTTGTTGCCTAGTTTGCAATCTTGGATTAAACAAGTCCTTGTTCCATTCTCTCGTGACAAAGTAATCATTTTTGGCGCCCTACATTTTGATTGTGTTACTCTCTGTCGCTGCCCTATTTCACTAGATGGTCTTGATGATTTTGACAAACATGAAAGATTGAGCGCTGCTCATATGTATATCACTTCTTTGGTCTCTAACAAGATGCAAGTTGATCAGGGCGAGGAATATCAAAGCATTTTTTTATCATTTCCCCACATTTGATGTCACATGTTGTGGTATGAATTTTAAGACATGTGCTACTTGGACGAAGGATTCAAAGGACTTCCCGAATTTGGGTCAAGATAGTTCCGCTAAAAGGAAAGGAAGTGAAATATGGAAGGAGATGAATCAGGAACTTGACAGGCGTACATATGGACATGCAATTTCTCAGCTCTTTGCACCACATGAATGAGAGGAATGGAAGGCCACTAATGAAACTCAAGACAGCCACATGGCCAAAGATGAAATTGTAGGCACTGCTGCCAAAGATGTTGATGACATTGTAGCCAAACTTACTCGTTAATTTTAACACGGAATCAAACTTGTTTTGTTTGTTTGGATGTTGTTGACTATTGATTGTTCAATAATTCACTTGACTTGGGAGTTTACCCTCCTCAACTTAACTCTGTTGAAGTAGGGTGGTCTTACTAGAGGCCACCCTTGTTGGTTACGTTTTTAATATAATATACTTAAATTATCTAAATAAAACTTGGCCATTAGTGATTAAAAATATTGGTTTTCATATCCCATTAGTTTGACCAGTAAAGAAGACTAAATAAAACTTGGCCATTAGTGATTAAAAATATTGGTTTTCATATCCCATTAGTTTGACCAGTAAAGAAGACAAAAAAAAAGAGTGCGAGAGAAATAGACATATGTTAACTGTATTATATGATTTGATTGATTGATGCTATTAGTCACTGGCCTGTGACCAATAGTAATAATAATACAATAAAACCAATAGTAATAATAATTCAATAATAACACGACTCTTTCATATATTCCGCATATATCGACAAACACAAGATGTTCCAATTATCTTTATCTTTATGTATTAATTAGTATTCACCAACTTGTCAGAACAAAATGCTTTACATTGCAATCTGAAATGATGCACTGAATCATTAGATCAGATATTCAAAATTTAATAGTTTAATAAAAATAAACATGATAGATAATAAATTAATAATATATACATAATTTATTTCATTTTTGTTCTCTGCTAAGCACACACTGTAGCAATTATCATGCAGATAAAAAAATACATTAACAATAATCTGTACAAATTATTCAACTCCGACAAGAATAAATTTGTTTAATAACATATGTCCCGCATGTGCAATCACTGTTATTACCTATAACACACGTCCAAAACTATAATAATCCTAAATTTGATTATTACGGTATTATTCTGATGAATATTAACAAAATAACAATATTCTAGACATGTATACAAACGTTACAACGCAACCTTTGCCAAACTGAAACCAGAAACTAACTACTATCCATTCCCTTTGCTTTCTTTCCACTTCCATTCATTCCTCTTCTTAAATATCGAACTTTTATATACACTACAAAATTACAGCTGCAGAGTTAAATATTTTCACAGTTTCACTCTTCACATATAGATCATTTTTTACCTGTCTTTACTGTGTTCTTCACTGAAGATTGAAAAGCAGCTCTGGAGCTCCTGTTCTTCAAATATCAGGTAACAAGAATGTTATACATATATTTACTATGTAGTACTAGTACCAGTGTTTTGCTTGATGAACAATTAATTTACCATGTGCCCATTTGTTGTTCTTGAAAGTTAGAAAAGTTTCTAGAATCGTTGACTTTGTTGTAGTGGTTCCATTTGATATTTGTACTCTACAAGTTGGTGCCATACATAAAATTGTGGATAGATAGAGGTAACAAATAAGCGAGTGGATACTGTTTAAAATCCCTAGATTTTATTTAAAAAAAGTCTCTAAGCGTGCTAATGTGAAAAGAATATGCATAATCTTGGGTGCATGTATTATATATTTAATCATTGAATACAAGAAACTACTCACCCCCATGTTTCTCATGTTAATAATTATCCAAATTTCATTATAACGCACAATTATGATTTTGTCTGTTTGGTGATTGATTCTTGATCCGCTTTTCGATCTTTATGTGTAAAGTTTTAATCTTTAGATTTAGCAAAAAAGAAAATTAAGTTTGATTCTTTGTTTTGCTGTAGTTTAGTTTAATTGGAGCTCCATAAGGCAGCTAAGCTGATTAAGTGATGAATAAGATTATGAAACAATCGGCAGAGAAACGAGACGATATGGTGTTGCATTCAGCAGTCAGCACTGAGAATTTGGGATTGGTTACGGAAATACTGACTAAGAGTGAAAATAAAGAATTGAAGGAGTTGTTGTCCAAACAAAATCAATCTGGTGAAACTGCCCTTTATGTTGCTGCCAAGTTTGGATATGTTGACTTGGTGAAGGAGATGATCAAGTATTATGATATTGGAGATGCTGGTATTAAAGCTAGGAATGGCTCGGATGCTTTCCATATAGCTGCCAAACAAGGAAACTTAGGTATTTCTTCAGTAATCTATTCTAATTTCTGTTTTATAAATTCTCGGGGCATCAGATAATGGTAGACAATTAATGTTAATTGTGATTTGTTTTGATCCAGTAGAAACTTAATTCCAAACAAAATTATTGATGCTTAGATAGATCGCCTTTCAATATGTACGGTTAAGGGTGATCAATCTTTTAGGTTTTAGAGCTTTAATATGATAGTTTGTGTAGTCTACAGATTCTCTGATGTTAGATGGACACATTTTCTAATTATTTGATTGTTTCTTGTAGAAGTGGTAAAGATTCTGATGGAAGCTCTTCCGGAACTGTCATTGACTTTTGATCAAACCAACACAACAGCGTTGCATAGTGCCTCATCACAAGGTCATACTGAAGTCGTCAAGTTTCTCATGGAGAAAAATGGCAACCTGGTCACTATTGGAAAAAGTAACAAGAAAACAGCCTTGCATTCTGCAGCAAGAAATGAGCATTTAGAGGTTGTAAAAGTCCTCTTGAGCAAAGAATCTGAGATTGCCTTAATGACTGACAAGAAGGGCCAAACAGCTCTTCATATGGCTGTTAAAGGACAGAGTGTAGAGGTAGTTAATGAGCTGATATCTTCAAAACCTGATCTGATTAATATGCTTGATGGCAAAGGAAATACTGCACTTCATATAGCAACCCGCAAAGGTCGCACAAAGGTAATCAGAATTAACATTCAACTTTTCAAATATGGCTATCAACTTAATTTTAGAATTAATAAATTCATTAGTTATTATCAAGCTCTTGTGCGGCTCATAGGTCACGGGGAGCTTATATGATTAATCTCTCATGCTTTTCTTTTTCTTTCTTTTTTTGGAAAATCAATTTCATAAGCCGCGATAATCACAATCTAGTGCTAGTTTATAAAAATTAAATTAGTATTGTGCTCAGTAGTCAGTCCAATCCAGGAGTTTAAGAATACCAAAAGATAAGGGTAAGAGTTTGAAATTGTTGCCACTTCATTCTTGCTATTATATTTTAGTGAAGTAAGCATTCCACTTTATGCATTTATGAATATACATTTGCTATTTGCATATGCATTTGTTATGCTATTTATATTTCTGTGAAGTACACGTTCCTATTTGTTTTTTGTCAGTTGCAAGTAATTGACTTGAGCATATACATTTGCTTAAAAGTGAAGATGTTTCAATCTATCTTGTTCCTTTAATAAAAAAATTAATTAATTTTGTTAAACACACATTTCTCTATGCAGATTATCAATGCACTACTAACTCACAAAGAAATCCTTGATACAAAAGCAATAAACAAATCTGGAGAAACTGCTCTTGACACTGCTGAAAAAACTGGCCGTTCAGAGATTGAAAGTATTCTACGAGAGTATGGGGTTCAGAGTGCAAAAAATATGAAGCTACCACCACCAACAAATACTGCCAAGGAATTAAAACAAACAGTAAGCGATATCAAACATGAGGTTCACCATCAGATTGAGCACACACGCCAAACAAGGAAACAGATGAAAGGAATAGGCAAGCAGATCAACAAGATGCATTTGGAAGGTCTCAACAATGCAATCAACCATAATACAGTTGTTGCTGTTTTGATTGCCACTGTTGCATTTGCTGCTATTTTCACTGTCCCTGGTCAATATGCAGATGAGCCTGAATATGTAAAACCTGGAATGTCTCTAGGAGAAGCAAATATTGCTCCAAAGCCCCAGTTCACAATTTTCCTTATATCTGACTCTCTTGCACTCTTTATATCATTGGCTGTTGTGGTGGTTCAAACTTCGGTCGTAGTTGTTGAAAAGAAGGGGAAGAAGCAAATGATGGCAATTATTAACAAACTCATGTGGTTGGCTTGCGTTTCTATTTCAGTGGCATTTTTTGCACTTTCTTTTATTGTTGTAGGAGAGGGCGAACTGTGGCTAGCAATTGGAGTGACAATAGTAGGGACATTGATCATGGCCACAACACTGGGGACAATGTCTTACTGGGTTATTTTGCACCGAATAGAGGCTTCTAACTTGAGGAGCATTCGCAAGTCTGCAAGGAGTAGTAAGTCGATATCATTTTCACATTATGTAACATCAGATTCAGAAAACAATGAGTACAAGAATCTATATGCAATTTGATAAAAGCCAGTCCACAGGTTCACTTCTATTCCCCAGGCATTATCTCCATGCCCTTTTTTTTGAAAAACTACAGATCTCTATGTTACCTATGTATATAGATAGATAATTGTAATATCTCTAACCCGAGTTGTAGGGTTTTTCAGCAGGCCAGTTGCTGACTTGTAATAATCACTTGTCTGTATGCTTACGTTTTGTTCTGTTCATAATAGAATATTAGCCATTTTAGCGATTACAGTCTAACTTCTACTAACCCTGACTGGAACCAAATTGCAAATTGTCTCATCCCCCTTTGTCAAATTTGTTTAAATTTTTATAAACCAGTCAAAGTTGTAAAGTTTATAGCATATCACTAGTTGCAAAGTCAAATATGTGTATAATGGTTTATCAAGTTTTATAATACTTGGAGTAGAATTTATGGTTCAGAATTTTTCACTTATTTTGTAATTCTATGGCCATACATTCAACAACGAAAAAGCATACTTTTAATATATAGTATATAATTTATCAATATATTAACAGGGAAATCAGAGTTCCAGCTTAAACAACTATTTGAATTGGTAGTTCATACTCCATCCCTAATAAATTGAAAACAAAATCATTGAATTCTTAGAACACGGTTCTACTGACCCTTCTACACATTTGTTATATGTATGTGTGCAAAAATATCTATACCTGAGGAACAAATATTCTATTTTATATTTTAAGTTCTAAACCCACACTGTTAACAACTTTGGTCCTAACAAATCTTTTCAAGAAAATATATTTTATTATGTTAAAAGTATACTCGCATTAACATAGCAGTTTAAAAAGAAGTAAGAGAGGGGGGTGGGGGGCTATCTACTGATACTTTTCTCTGGGAAAAGGCTACAAAGATTGACAAATTCCTTTCTGTCATGCAATGGTCTAACAGTTCTTGACTTGAGCTAATTGAAGGTGAAAACCTCAGGCTGAGGTAGTGCCTATGGTATATGATTAGGGATAAAAGCTGCTTGTTTTTACAGTACTCTAAAGTAAACATGACCTTGGTGCAAAAAGTGAAGATGACCTTGGTATGTGTGCAAAAGACTTGGAAGTTTTCTTCTTTTTTCAGTTGAAAAGAGGCTCTCTTTTTTGTGTTGTAAAGCAATGGTGAAGATTACTAGTAGTAATTATACTGTAGTTCCTAAAGCAATAGCTGTTAGCTGGTTTGCACTTTGTAGAGTTGCCATTACTCACGAAAAATACAATAAAGCATAGTGTGATTATGAGCCCATGAACTAATCTCAACTCCCACGTGTCTGAAAATAGAAACCCTTTTTACTGTTAGAAAACCTTCACTGAAATTCACAAGTGGGGGCTGACTCATGGTTTATAACTTTATATGATGTCCTAAGAAAGTGAACTCAAGCAAAGCAATGCAATCTACTATTCTACCAGTACAATTTTACTGATAGGATTCATATTACGGATGGTGTGTAAGAAAACAAACAGCAGGGAAGAACAGACTGCTGTATAATCTCTACTGAAATAATTTAATTTACTCTGACAATCTAACAATAATGCTCATGGTCACAAAGTAAAAAAGCCAAAATATTCTAGTAAAATTTTGTCTGCAGGGTAAATGCACACATTTATAGTTATCATCAAATGCCTGAAGATCACATGGGAATTGTAAGAAATCAGTAGATATAATATTTTAGCAGGGAATGGGTAAAAATAAAACATTGGATTCTCTAAGCTGCAAGTCTTGAAGCAGAAAATGAGCAAAAACCAGCTTCATTCACTGTGTTTTTTGTGGTAAAGAGTTGTTGAGATTTTTTACAGTGTGCTATGGCTGCTTCAATAGAACCATCAATCTCTGAACTAGCACTGCTGCTTCTCTTAAGTAGCTGTGAATCATTTACCCCGTTGGAGTTAAATGAAAACGAAGATGATAAAGATGAAGCACCTGATGAAGATGAAGATGAAGATTTCATAGTGGACTGGCGCTTGTTTGTCCCAGAAAATGATTTCCTGTGAGTTCTTGTGAAATTATCCTGATCAAACTCATCTTTCTCAATACTATTCATGACAAAGGCTAATGTTGGAAATTTTATCCCTTTTCCGATTTGCTCAGATGCGGTATTTTTAGCTACCTTAATGTACCTACTGAAATAATCTCTGTTGCCATTTGAAGTATCCCCAGATTCTTCAACTTTGCAAGGTTGTTTTGCACAGGATTCATCAGAACAACTAGATTTTGAAAATAAAGATTTGAAATACGCCCGTGAAGCTCTAAGCTTTTGGCCTAAAGAAGATTGCTTGATCAGCCTGAGCTTATTCTTGGACCAAGATTTTTTTGGCTGATCAGTCCCGCTAACAAAACCACTCAGTTCAGTTGACCAATTAAAGAAGCCATCTTGATTTAGTTCACAACTGACTCGACAAGACTCCGATGGAGAAATGTTGCAGGATTGATCCAATGGGGTGTTACTAGTAGTCGCAGGAACGACAATGTTGCATTCTTGATCTTCTTTAAAAGTTTTGGTGGCTGAGTTTTGGAGGAGTTTTTGAACCATTTGTAAACGCGGTGGAAGGTGAAGAGGAAGAAGCTTTCCTTTGTAAAAGAGTTCATCAGCAGGAGAAGTGGTGGTTTCTTTTTCGAGACGAATGGAATCACACATTTGAAATTCGAATTCTCTGGCTTGTGGGGATGAAAAGAAAAGACTTGCAGAAGAAGAGCTTACTTCCATATCTATGTACTCATCTTCTGCATTAGTGCACAATGGAGAAATAGTTGTTGCCATTACTTTCATCTCTTGATTTCTTGTAGATGCTAATGGGAAGCTGAGCTTAGAGTAAGTGGAAATGGAGAGGGAGGACATAGGCACATAGCTTTCTTTAAAGCATACATGTTCGCAAGGTAGAAAAGCATTTTAAAAGATTTGTCAGTTATTTCTTTTTTTATTTTTTCAATAAATCTTGAATGCTTCAAGTAATTATATAATGCTTTTCATAGAATGGGCTTCCCATTTGTTTTTTTTTCATCTTTAAAATACTGATATTCACTTGTCTGTTTGAATGCATTTGCTATTTGCTATTTAAACTCTACATTATTTCATTTTACTACTATAATATAGTTTTCAGAAATTACTATAATAAATACTTACATAGATATAAAAAAAATTCAAATCTTTTTGTACGTTCAATATGCATCCGTGAATGTATATATGTGATACCAGAATGTGCCCACAGCATTGCCACGAATGGTTCGATAGATGGAGTAGGATCTTACAGTAAAAGTTTATATGAAAATTGAAGTGGAATATATACTCTTCACTTTCTTGAAATTTCAGCTTTTTAAGGCACCATATTTTTTTATGTGATTTAACAGATCATGAAATATAAAAGTTTAAAGTAATCAACTCTTGCCTGCAACACTCACTCGTTCCTCTGCAGAAATATTCAAGTTTTGAAAAGCAGCCCATTCCCAACGTCCTGGATTTTTGCACACTCACAATTTTATAATCATTAGCCAAAAAATATTCAAAAACTGGTATGGGTCTCCACGTTTGACCTGGTCAACGTGAGAGTGAATGTTACCATAAATTTTCACTTTCCATGATAGTATAAAATGGCTCGTGAAGTTTGTTTTTACTCATTTGTTTAGCATGCCTGCTGCTTGGAAGCTAAAACAAGTTGTCTCCCTTGTATTCTTCAGTTTAATTTATAGAGGGGTTCTCACCATAAATATGGTACTAAGACAGAGACAGACAGAGTATGTATGGCACTAAGAGCACCCCAGCGCGGGGTCAAGTCATGCATGGGGACACGGAAATTGTCCAAGTGGCTGGACAAGTGAGAATGCAAGGATTGGAGTGGACAGTTACAAGTGTCCAGAGACACTTTCCTGGGTCGGGGTTACTTGCCCACAAATTAATATTTTAATAATACTTTGTTGCCAAAACTGTACATACATGTGATAGGTAAGACTTTGTGCAGATATTGACAGTATCAACGTTACAATATTAACGTTTAAATCGTAACGATTATATAAACGGTAATATTTTTATTTCTATAAATATCAATTTCTATACCCTTATTATTCACATTCCTTACTTCAAAAAATTCTTAGCAAAAAATGAACCCAAATAATCCCCCATCTTCAAACCAAAATTCAAATTCTCAAAATATAAACCATCAATTTCCATATCCATATCCAAATCCCTATTTTCCAAACCCACAAAATTTAAATTTTAGTTCTCAAAATTTGAATTCTCCATATCAATTTTCACCTCCTCAGAATTCTCAATTTCCATTTTCGTATCCTCAAAATTCGCCCTATCACTATTCATTTCCTCAAATTCCAAATTCACAATTTGAAACTCAACAAATACCAATTAATATTCAAAATTCTCCCGAAACACAAGTGCCGGTCTTTGCCCACGAAAATATTATTGATCTAAATGATGATTGTGAAGAAGGCGAAGATGTACGAGAAAATACCGGTCAGTGGAAGTGGGTTGAAGATAAACTCCTAATAAGTGCGTGGTTGAATGTGTCAATTGATCCACTAATCGGTACTGATCAAAAGGCCGAAGCATTCTGGAATCGAATTCAACAATATTGCGAAAAAGAATCTCCCGGTGTCATTAAGAGAGGAGTTATGGCAATTAAAAAAAGGTGGCAACGAATAAATGAAGGTGCTCAAAAATTTGGAGCGGCATATGACAAGGCTCAACGAACAGCCGGGAGCGGTACAAACATGGACAATTTAATTGAGAAAGCTCGCGATTATCATTTCACTAATTTTAAGAAGAAGTCTAATTTTGAGCTTCATTGGCGTGAGCTTCGTAGACATCCCAAATGGAGACCTCCTCCAACTAGTGCAAGTTCTAAAAGAACTAAATTAAGTAGTTCTGAAGCTTACTCATCGGAAGGAAATAACGATACACCAACATCTGACGAATTTGAACCGGTTCGTCCTAAAGGTACAAAAGCTGCAACTAGTAGGAAGGGAAAGGGGAAAACCACAGCTGCAGAAGTTGCCGAATATGAATCTATACAAGTTGCAGACAAAAGAAGAATGGATATAATGGAAACGGTAAACGAAATTCGACTAAAGGAACTTGCGATGAAGCAAAGTGAACTGGACTTACAAGTCATTATGACAGATACTACTAAAATGAATGATGTTCAGCGAATGGCTCATGCTAAACTGCTTGAGGATATTATTGCAAGAAAGTAGCCGGTGTTTGTCTTTTCTTGTTTGTAAACTAGTCGTTGGAAGCTAGTGTTTATTTTTATTTGTTTGTAAACTAGTTGTTGGAATCAAACCGTTGGAATATATTTACCTTCTATATAAACTAGATGTGTTAGTTCTTTCAATTCACATCAAATACCAAAATGAATCAAACACCTACATCAGAAAGTTTTTCTAAGGAGTTCACTGAAGAATTCATTGAAGAGTTCTGTGATGACGCTAAACACAACCGTCGACTCGAGCTTTTTCAGAAAATATATGGACAAAGCTCAACAACACCCACGCCTCGTCGATGTATCTACAGAGATCGTGAAACAGGCCATCAACGTCTAGTGAATGATTATTTTTCACCGAATCCAGTATACCCAGAAAATATATTCCGACGAAGATTCCGTATGGGAAGACATGTCTTTCTTCGTATTGTGGATGCTGTTTCAAATTCTGATCCATACTTTCAACAAAGGATTGATGCAGTGGGAATAAAAGGTTTATCACCTTTACAAAAATGCACTGCAGCAATGCGTATGTTAGCATACGGTGTCTCTGCTGATGCTGTTGATGACTATGTTCGTATTGGAGAGAGTACTGCGGTTGAATGCTTGAAAAAATTTGTCTACACAGTATGTACGATATTTGAGAGTGAATACTTACGAAAGCCGAACTCGAATGATGTGCAACGTCTATTACAGATGGGTGAAGCTCGTGGCTTTCCTGGTATGATGGGAAGTATTGATTGCATGCACTGGCAATGGAAAAATTGTCCAAAAGCATGGAAGAGAATGTTCATGAGTGGTCACAAAGGAGTTGCAACAATTATACTGGAAGCAGTTGCTTCATCTGATTTATGGATATGGCATGCATTTTTTGGAGTTGCTGGATCAAATAATGACATAAATGTTTTAGATCGGTCACCAGTATTTGATGATGTGCTACAAGGTGTGCTCCGGAGGTAAATTTTACTGTCAATGGAAACAATTATAATATGAGATATTACTTAACAGATGGAATCTATCCTGAATGGTCAACATTCGTTAAAACAATACCTCGTCCACACAGTGAGAAAAAAAATTATTTGCAAAATATCAAGAAAGCCAAAGAAAAGACGTTGAACGAGCGTTTGGTGTGTTACAGTCCCGTTTCGCAATTGTACGTGGTCCAGCACACTTTTGGGACAGAGCAGATCTTGGGAGAATAATGAGAGAATGCATCATAATACATAATATGATTGTTGAAGACGAGAGAGACACATATGCCACTCAATTTGGTCCACTACCAACCTATGATGATACAACAAATGGCTTACCAGAACCAAATTTAGGGGAAGAACCTTTTGTCCCGTACGAAACATATGTCCAAAACAGTATGCAGATGCGTGATAGACAAACACATCGTCAGCTAAAAAATGACCTCGTTGAGCATATCTTGCAGTTTCATAATAATCGTTAATTTTTTAAAATCGTCACGTTTAAATTTAATGTATTTTTATTTCATATTTTTAATAATATGATACATTTTAATTATGTTTTTTGTCTTATTTAATTAACATATTTAAAATTTTAATCACTTTAATTTCATTATTATAATTTTAAATTTATTATTTAATTTAGAATTTTAAACTAGTACAATCGAGTTATTTTTAGAAAATAAAAAAATAAGTTCAATGTTCAAGTTAATAAACTAGTGTAATCAGATTAGTACAATCAATGTGGGGTATAGAATATTGTGAAAATAATTTTGAAAAGCGTGTTGAAGTGACCCTGCGTTGGATACATACATGTACTTCTTTTCCCCGAATCACTTTTTCTTACGTGGATTATAAATTGGGCTCAGCATATTTTAAAACAGGCACCAGCTCTGTGGGTGCTCTAAGACTCATTTGATATGTGTATTATACTTTTATGAATACGATTCCTCACCAGAATCCATGTACTGGATTTTTGATTTCATGTTAAGTTAATGTTTTAGACCTGGGACGACATATGATAAACTCTTTACCATTTAAGTTATCCAACCATGCTCATGTTTACTAAAATCTTAGGCTAAAATATTATACTACTTGCAGATGGTTTAGTATGTATATCATTCTTATCTCAATTACAATTAATATATCATGTACATAACGCATCAAGATCACAAGTAGTATAAAATCGTATAGTTTTTTTGTTAATACAGTTACAAGTATATAGACTACTGCTGCTTACAAGTCTTGTTTAATTTAAATCGTCTTTTAATTCTGCCTGTTCTGTTGACATTTTTGTCAGCGGTGATGATGTCTGTTCTGTAAACAATCTTGCCAGCGGTGATGACATAGACAATCTTGCCAGCGGTGATGACGTCGACAATCTTGCCAGCGGTGATGACGTCGACAATCTTGCCAGCGGTGATGACGTCGACAATCTTGCCGGCAATGATGATGTCGACAATCTTGCCGGCAGTGATGACGTCCGTTCTGTTGGCAAGGTTGCTGGTGTCATTGGATCCTCAAATTCCCAGTCAATGTCGTCCATTGAGCCTTCTCTGCTATCCTCTTCAAGTGCCATCTTATACTTGGACAGTACATCTGGGGACTTTGCACCCTTTCCCAGAATTATCCTGCTGTCGGGAATTGCAGCGATCAATTTAAGGGACATAGATTTACCGACTTTTGGAGACTTGGCAAACTTTTCTCGGGGAGATTGCATGCGAGCAGATGAACTTCTTTGGGGCAAATGCTTTCCTGGTGTCTCTGGTCTTTCTATTTCTAACATTGGTCTTTCCATAATTTCAAATTCCCCCTTCATAGCTCCAAGAGAATTCCGTAACTCTTGAATCCTGTGATCTCCCTTAGTGATCATGATGCTGTTCCAATGTAGGAAGTGAGTAATCATAGAACACTATGTAACAACATTTTTATGGATCAACTTAATTTTCTGTATATATTTTTAACACAGGCTAAAAATGATGGTACTGATATTATTTTGCATAGGTTAGTCTTAAAAAATGAAATTTAGAAAAAGTATTGCCGAGGAACATAAGATAAATGAAAAAATAAAGTGGACAGCAACAACAAATGTGTTTGCCCACCTAGAATCCTGTGCATCTCCGGTGATGAAATGTTTGCCAACACTCTCCACTACATCAAACATTGTAATAATCTGCACAGCGTTTTTTTTTTTTTTTTTGTGATTTGGGGGGGGGGGATGCTTGTAAGTTTGATATAACTTTCAACACCTAAAGGATCTCAAGTTAAGAATGATCAAACCTTTTCTTCGGATTCCAAATATTCTTCTTCTATATGTTTCCTTCCTTTGTTTGCTTTTAAATTTCGACCATCCATACCAGTGGCTATCTGTGACCTGGCACAATCCAAAATTTATAAATTTGCCACAGTTAGGTGAACAATGCAAGGAAAGTATAACAATACCCTTTTATGCTGTCTGCAAGTTTCCTGATATTCGTGAGAGTTGGTCCCAGTTCATCCTAATCAGAAAAATATAAAAGATGAGAAAACGTTATAAAGTTCAGATTTGGAGGATAAGTGAAATCCATCAACCACTGTGTCTATATCACAACCAAACTTGTTGTACCTTACAAGCAGATAAAAGCAGAACAGCCAAGTCTATGAAGTACGCTTCATGTTTCTTCAGTTCATCACTTGAAAAATTTGAGCAAAAGGTACATAAATCATGTGATTGCTAACGGATTGATGCAAAACTATATACGTAAATCTAATATGATAGAGAGAAAGGCCTGGTATCTCTCATCTTGTTTATCAAAAGAGAAATAGCAAAATATCAAATACACCTGCCTGCATGACAATCAGTAGCCAGAAGAGTGCAACAAAAAATTCGTACCTGACCTCCTTGTCCTTTTGCTCTATGTATGAGGTATTGAACTCCCATATAGCTTCCATGAAAGCAATAAATGAATTACAGGCACTTGCTTCTGCTCTATATGAAGCAACAGATCTGGAGATTTCATCCTCCTAAAGTTGAAAGTTTAGGTCAAATGAATTATATTACAATATCTTGCAAGACAGTATGCTGAGATAATCCTAAAACCCCAGCCACAAATAATTCTGACCAGCGCAGATAGATGTTACCTTTGAATTAAAGTGTTCAAGAATTTGATTACTTGCTTGATCAAAATGCTCCCTTTCTTCTTTAGCATTACGAAGACGAGCTTTTGTAACAGTCAATGAGGAAGTTACCTAACCAGAAAGTTAATTTGATGTGATATGGTTAGTCAAGACGGTTATGTGATCATGATTGACAAGCCATGCATAATGGAAAACAGACAAGGAGGGTACTGCTCAGAAAAATTAAAGTAAATATCATTACCTTCTGTAACTCGGCTTCAATCTCAGATTTTCTATTTTCTAGTGATCTAAGGTCAGCTTCCAGATCCTGAAAAAATACCACGTATAGTCCTTTACAGCTGACCATTAAGCAAGAAATTGGACAACCATAAATTTGCGGGGGCAAATGAGAATGTGAAGTAACAATTTGAGACAGCACCGGAACATATGCAGGATATTTGATAAGAAACTGTGTGGCTTTTATAACAATGATGCTGAAATTAGTTCCTGCTACACAGCTGACTAATGGACCTTCTTGAAAAGTTGATAGTAAGACGTGAAGTCACACATTTTGACCATTTTCAGAAAACAATGTCGACATCATATTAGTTCTATAACTAATTTATTGGTCACCACCTACCAATTAGAAACAATTTTTGCTTATAGAACTTACCTTCTCCAGTTGACTAACTTCATTGGTTTTGCTTAAACGAAAACTCAAGGCCTCTTCTTTCTGCATTCTACAAGAACAATTTAAAGAAAGAAAAGAATAAGATAGATTATCATCACCTATAAGTTAATAGTATTTAAAGGCGGCGCGTAGCATATTAACTTTATGGAGGGAAACAGAAACTACATAAAGAAAGGACAGTAGATAATCTGATGCAGTGGAAAACCATATATATACTAACTACTCTATTTAGTTTAACCGACTTAAAACAAGCCGGAACAATCTCGAATCTGGAGTTCATCATCATCTAGTCACTATTTGTATTTACCTCATAAAGAAATCAAATTGATTGAGAAACTGAACTATGTTTTAATAGGTTGACAGAAGTGAAGGAAGATGTGTGTGTGTGGGGGGGGGGGGGGGAAGCTAGTAAACTAGAAAAACAAGTTTAATTGGTTGATGAAACTGAAAATATAAAATATTGGGGTGTTAACTGTTTTCTGATGCACCCCCTAAAAAACATATAATGAAGAGCAAATCACCTGTGCTCCTGAATGCGCTTTTCAGCTCTTGAGGTAGAGCTATGAAGTGATTCTGATAGAACTTTCAACTTATCAACCTGAAGGGCTTTCAATACATCATAATAGAGAAGGCGAAAAGATAAAAGATAATCTCTTTTTAACTGTATATATCAGTTGGCATTTGCACTGGAACTCCAAAGTATATAATTCCCGAGTGCAGCAATGCAATAAGAAGATTATCTTAGATACAGTTAACCTTGCCTCAGCAAGATGCCAAGATACAAACTAATTTTCATTTTGATTAAAATAAACAGCATTATATAAAGCTACAACACCACCATACATACCCAACTTGACTTTCAAAACTTTTATGTTTTAAAATTCCGTTTTATTGCAGAAGACACTGAACTTTTCTTCACTTCTTTCAGTAAATAAAAAAATGACAGTAGTTAATAGTTAGCAATAAGGTCTCAATATATGGGGGAAAGAAGGACATGGAAGTGGGAAATTATTCAATATTTAGTCATCACGCTACTTAAAAAACACAGCTAAAAATATGGAATTGCAGAGCCATCTAGACATTTCTCTTTTCTGTTAAAATGTTGCAACTGAAAGACGAAGTTCACTCTACACCCTGAAAAATATTTACTCAGAATTGTATTTAAAGAGAATCCATACCTTCTGAGCATGGGTCTCTAAAGAGTCCCCATTGTTCAAGGACTTCTTCTTTAGTAAAAGTGCCTCCAATATGGAACAAAGTTGAAATTTTGCCATTGATTCTTTAAATTTCTGCAGGTAGGGAGAACAATTTTGTTTCAGCGTTTTAAACTTTAGTCATCAATTATGAGAACCGTGCAACCATATATTCATAGGTAGACATAATCTAGTTTCTAAAGTCTGAACTGCCCAGGCTGGGAGCTCATACGGAGAATTAATCAGAAATCTAGATTATTGTCATTGATGTATTTTAAATTCATTTCAATATTCAGATTCTACTTGCATAAGGACAGAAACTGTGGATCTCCTGTGGTTTATACTTTCTTTCAAAGTTATGAAAAAAACATTCAAAAGTATTATTAAAGCATAAAACACGGAACACCAGAAATCCTCAACCACAGAGTAAATGGAATATAAAATGTAGCAGCCCACCAAAACAAAAAAAAAAGCTAGACTCTTCATAATAGGAAAGGTCAAAAAGCTTCTTGACATTGGTATTTTTAATCTCCTTTGAAACTAGATATATGACCACACTAGCCATTTTACGTCATTTTAATACATGAAAAAAAACAGTTCAGATTTAGAGCAAGAATTAGGCATGCATAGGTCTTACCTCTGCTGTAGGTTGAGTTGTTTTTTGAGATGATTTGTCAGCACTGACAACTGAATTTTCCAAGTGTTTCATTTCGTCCAGTTTCTGATTTATCTCCGAGACTTCAGAATCTATTCTGAGAGCATTTAGAAAACAAACAAAAAGAAAGACTATTAAGCCTGTAACATTTACAAGCTTATCTATTTTGAGCTATGTTACTTCTAATGTAATTAATATGGAAAAATTCACCAAACTCCCCAATTATTTTAAGCCAAGTGTTTCAAAAGTTCTCATTTAGATTTTCAGTTTTACTCAATAAAGTTTATTAAAGATAAGGGGTTCACAATATTATAACACACAAATACCAATGAATCTCAGAATAAGAACAAAAAAAAGGGGCTAATGAATTTGACTAATCCTTCGATTACAAAATACATAATGAAATGTTAAGGTTTTCGGTGTATTTAATCAGATATCATCCATCTATATGGAGAGCTCTTGAACCCAACACATGCAGATGAGCTAGTGAAACTTTTAACCTTTTTATATCAGCATTAACTTTTAGCCCAGCAATGGAACCTTGAGCATACTGAAGCAACTCTTCCCTCTTCACCTGAAATGGCCCACAAACATAATCAAAGTCAATGGACTCATGAGACATTCACATACATATAAAAGGGGTCTTTTGGGTAAAGGCTTGGGTATAGAAATTCAATATATATTACCAGTATTTCATCTTCATAACCTGAGAAATCTTTTGCTAAATTTAGTATGCTTCTCACCGTTGCCTCATGAGCTTCTCTTCCTCCTACGAGACAGAGCCTACACTTGAACCAAACCATATAATTTCAGATGAACCAGATTAAGTATCTATTTTCGTATGTAATAAAACCGTATTAAGTATCTATTTTCATAAGTAATAAGTGCTTATTCGTGATCCCTACTTCCTAGCCTGAGATACCCCTCTATCCTTTGTGACAGAAGGTTAAGGGTTATACTCAGCGGAGCCATGAGTGTGTGAGTATTTAAATTTTTTATATATAAGAAAACTAATCATTTCAAGAATTAAATTAATGATTTAGCTAGAAACCTTTTTAAGTTCATCCATAAAAAAGTAAGAATAATTACCCAAATATCTCTAAAAGTAGTGAAACTTCTTCCTCATTTGGTGCTTCAAGAATCTGAGTCATACAAAGATTTAACCTGCGGTTAACCTCCATGGATCAGAATGTACGAAGAACAAGTACAGTTTGTTTAGATTATACTTAGTGGCAATAACATCTCTCATGTTATCGTATTCAGTTAGTTTGAAGCTACATGAGACAGATAGAACCTTGTAGATGTATATAAATGGTTCAATTTACCATGGATAACGTCATGCCTTCAAGAGCTTCACTGTAAAGGAAAACATCATAAAAATTCATTGGTTCTCCACCATTGGGGTCATCATACAGTTCCTGCGAGTGGATTTATAAGCCAATGAAATTTTCAGTGACTTGAGTTGCACAGAAGTATATCAAACAGAAATAAGATATGTATAGAAAGCATAAAAAGTACAAGTAACATTGTAAAAAGGATGATACTCACTCACTTACTCACCACAGTAGGCTTTGTAGGAGATTTGTTGAATTCATTTGAACCTGTAGAACCTTCGAATACTCTTTTAGCTTCTTTTAGTGCAACCAGCCATCTTCTAAGTAACTGAACTCTTTCGACCCCTCTAGTTGACACAGAAACATCTTCCAATCTTTTTACTGTCTGCTTCAAGTTTCTGGTACTCCGAGGCGCCTATATACACGATACTATATATTTTAGGCTGCGTTTCTTTCTCTTAACAAAACTCGATGATATATACATCAGTGCGTGCACGTGAAAAACAAAACAAACTCAAATTATCAAAATATAGCATGAGGTTGGCTATCATAAAAACTTGGTTACATTTATCGACAAATGCAATAAAAAACAGGATCAGATTTTCATGTATCATTATGACACTATAAGAATCAAATCAAACGTAATACAGATTTTTTTTTAAAATAAAATAAGTACATACGATGCGATCATGAAAAATCTTAGCACCCTCGAAAACGGCATTGCCAGCTTGTTGGACGACGGCATTGCCGCGAGCTTCAACAGCCCTGGTAACTTCAGAAACGGCATTGCCTCCTGCTTCGACAGCTCTGGTCACCGCGGATTTCAACCACGACATTGATCTTTGTCCCCCGGTGACCACGTAATATATATTGTAGTGTGTTTGTGCACATGTAAGAATTAATATATGAATATGGAATCGTTGGAATGAAATTAATCGTAAAGATTAATCACGGTTACCGTAGAGAGAGGGGGGGAGAGAAAGGAGGGAAAGGAAGTAATAAAAATGATTACAAACAATGCTAACAATGAACAGAAAAAGTTAGCACCTCCCAGATGTGGGTGATTCGAGTCGTCTGCCTTGTGTTTCGCTTCTTTTCTAAAAAATACCCTCTTCCGTTTATGTTTTTTTTTATTACTAATTAGGCTTATATGCCTTACGTATATGTTCTAACAAATTTCGGCATGATCGAGAATCGAACTCAATGCAACTAAAATTAATATCAAATTTAATCATGAACACTTTTAATTTTTTTTAAAAAAGAGTTACATTTGATTATAAACTTTATTTTAGAAAGTTGCATTTACTTAATTTTAGTTATAAATCGTATTTTTACAATAAATTCCAAAAAAAGAAATAAAATTATATGAAAAAAGTATTTTTGATAAATAGTAAATACTCTTATAATTAATATTTTAAATTTTATGAATGACAATGGAAAACAAGGAAATATATTAAATTTTGAGATAAATGATATATAAAATGTTGAGAGGTTTTAGGCCACCCTAGGTCCCGTGATCCAATCCATCCATACATGCAGGGGTACAGTCTGACAGTCCTGGATACAAAGTATTCTGGAAATGTGATCAAGCAACATCTTTCACTTTAGCGAATGATTAATATAAATAAACGTTGTCTCAAAATTCATGTGAATATCGTAATGGAACAATTTCTTGGGTTTTACGGTCTAATCGAGATAATGTGCTTTGAAATTATCTAAACCTAACTCCATTCTAGATTCATAAAACGATGATGGACAACGGCAGATGGCTACGCGCTGCTTGAATATTTTTACCAAAATTTAATACTTATAGTTATTAGAAAATTATTTAAGTATGTTTTTAAATGAGTTGAGTTATGTTATTTTTTTATAGAATTTTATTTTTTTACACAATTTGCAATTTTTAAAATTAATAATTATGCAAGTTAGCTAAATATATATTTTCTATTTTGATATGGATAAATACTTAAGTATAAAATTGTCAAATTTAACAATTTATCTTCATGTAAATTAATTAATTTTTATTATTTAAAAATATTTAAACTAATATAATAATTAAGATTCCAAAAAATAATTATATGAATTATTTGTTCGAAAAAACACTATCATATATATACACACACACACACATATATATATATATAATTTGTGAAAATTTAAAAAATATGAAAATAAAAATGACAATAATAATGTTTTTACTAGTATTACAAATTAAAAATATTACATATAAATAAACAACTCTCTTAAAAGCCTCACTTAAATCATAGAGGTTTAGTAATGATGTAGAAATTTATCTAAACAAAATAATAATTTATCTCGGTAATTTAATATATTATTTATTAATATTTTTTTATTTACTCTATATTTGTGTTTCATCTATTTTCTATGCACAAAGCTAACACAATTATTTTTTATATCTCTCGTATAATTAAAAAGAAAATTATGTAATTTAATGTTAATGTAGAAAAAAATATATTTTATTTTAAAAAATATATTCTACACTACTAATTAATAACCATATTATAATTATCTTAATTGAAATTCATAATAATATTTTAATGTGAAATATATTTTATTCACTAATTTATTAATAAGAAAAATAAATAATAAGATAATATTTTCTTAATATCGACAATTAAAATTTTAATATTTTTGAAAAAGGTTGCTCAAATCATTTTTATGTGTGTGTCGATTGTCATTTCATGTTAGCATTTCTTTTTTCTTAGTATTTGCAAGAAAATGTAATTGTATTTGACATGAATTGCTCTCTTATCATTACGTACCAGTTAAATAGAAATAATACGCTATTTTTTATGAAAATTGCAATACCAAGATAAAGATAAAGACATTTTATTTTAAAACTATAGAAGCAGTAGTATCACCACTCTAATACTTTACTATTATATATATAAATAGTAAAAATTACATTTTTAATATCATTAAATTTTATGTTTTAGAAAAAACATAAAATTATCGTAAAAAAACAATTTCAAATATAATTATTATATTTATAATAGGAAATTTTATTATCTAATTATAATAATCGTTGGATACTTGAATTGCTGGATATATTGAGTTGCTGCTACTTACTCGGTCCCATTAGTCAAATGTAAGGTGAACGCCACGTTTTTAAGAATACAGTCAAGGAAAAATAGCTATACAAAATGTGAAGACGCCACCTCACCTCTCTTTTAGCATACTATTATATATATAGAGAGATAGAAATGATATTAAAGAAAGATAAAAATTAAAAAAAAGATAATTAATAAAAATAAGAGAAAATATTAAAGAAAAATTAAATATGTGGATGAGAGAGAATTAATGAAAGGAGAGAGAATGTTTAAAATAAATGGATGGAAAAAAGGCTCATGAAAATATGACATGTCATCATTATAAAATAAATTAGTTTAATATATACTCTCCTCATCCCAATTAGTTGTCCACTTTTTTTAAAAAAGAAAATTAAAATTTATATGTTGGAGTTCGGACCTCAAACGGAGATGATATAAAAAAATATAGATTTTGAATAATCCTCAAAGGGGGTACTACACGAGAATTTGCTTAAACTTGACTAGGGTTTTTTTATGGATATTAAATTCATATTTTTGTATATTTGTGTCCCTATGGATATTTGAATTAGAATTTGACAATATATGTTGGAGTTCGGACCTCAAACAGAGTTGGTATAATAAAAACTGGATTTTGAATAATTCTCAAAGGGGTAGTACTCGAGAATTTGTTAAAACTTTAGTCGGGGTATTTTATGGATATTTAATTAATATTTTTGTATATTTGTGTCCCTATAGATATTTGAATTATAATTAAATCCTGGCTGAAAAAAAGTTGAGAGTTCCTTCTGGTAGTAGTACGATTATTATAATTTTTTGGAAAAAATGTGCTGCCATAATTTACAGTCAACGGAGATTGAGTCCAATTTTACAAAATTAATTGAACTAGCCAGGATTTCCTAACTTTAAAAGAAAGATAAAATTACTTTGACTGCATTCGGAGCAAAGCAGTTGGAAAATCTTCGAGTCCCTCTCCCCAAATTATCAAGTACACTAAATCCTTTTCCATTTATCACGGTAACAACTCTCTAGTTTTCCTTTACTCTATTCTGTCCTTGTCTGAAACACAGATCTGTCTGATAGATAATTTACTTTTCCCTCAAAGAATTCAAGCGTCTATTTGTAACTCAAGCCTCTCTCTGTGACTCTCGCAAACAAGAGTGATAAACAAATCATCGATTGTATTCATTTTATCTGGGAAGTCCAGTGAACAGAAATTACAGAAGTTTTAGTGTGCAACCTGAAATGCAAAGAAACATAAAAAACGTAGTACACTGTGACAACCCGAGTTTTTTTCGAAAATCGGGTCAAGTCCCGATTTCTGAATCCAAAAATAAGTCAAAGTAAACTGACTCAAATGTAACAACTTGGGTAATCCACAAGCCCACCACAGGCCCCCAAAAGATCATGATTTGTTGGTGCACATAGTAGTAATACTTTTATTTATATACTGAACAAATTATCTCAATCTACTCGATGTGGATCTGGGGTGTTACATACACACACAAAACGAAAGAAAAAATTAAGGACAGCTAAAGGATACAAAAACGGAGTGTAAGCTGTGTAAACTCACTAGTCCTATTTAGCCTCCACATCTATGCTGGTAGTGCAAGTCAAAAGTCGGCGGAAAATGTTGCACAGAGCAGCACATGAAAACTCCTTGGCACGTCTCTTTTTACCTCCACCGCTACCCTTTGTTAATTTATCGGATCTACGCCCTGAAACCCCTACTTTCTCCCTCACTTTCCCCAGACACTTTTTAGTCTTCACATGCGCACTCTCTTTTCTTGAAAATGTGTAGCTTCTGAGGTACATTTGTCTGCATGACACACCGTCCACCACTCTTGCCTGTGAATGATGAGGGTATCGTGGCCCTTGATCTCTCTTATACATCTTCACAGGCTTAAAGAACTCTGCATCTGATTCTGGCCAATTGTAGAGGTTGACATATGTGGATCTGACTGGAACTCTAGTGTCATTCACACAATTTGAGATGCAAACCGCGCTCATCTTTATTTGAAAGCAGCTCTCGAGTTGGTTAGAATGGAGTAGATTTTGTGTATAGTCATAGTCATTCTTTAAATAAATTTGAAGATGCTTAGATTGCAAGAGAAGATACTAACAGAAAAACAAAGACTAATCGAGTGTGGGGTTTTTCCTCATGATGGTCATGTGGTGGGAGGCATAATTTTGCATCATTAACATACATATGTTTTTGCATTTACCACATCCCCAAAATTGCAGAGTAGAGTATATTTTTAGTATTTCTTATTTAATTTTATTCTCAAAACTGCTATTAACCGTGTTTGTATTTTTAGCATACGTTTTGGGAGAAATTAACCGGGTTCTGGTACATGGCATTGCATTAGCTGAAGGGATACTCAAAACTTTAATGCTGCTTCTTATTTATGTATTTATTTATTTATTAGTCTACTCATTTTTTTTGTTTATCAAAATTTCAAAATTTAACGGAATATAATTTTATATAAAAATTTAATAAAATATAATCTTATTTAAAATGAGTGAAGTAAATAAGAATTAAAAAAATTCAATAATTCATTTAATATATTACAGTAGAACGAAATAAGTGAGTCACTTGATAATTAACTTTATTTATGTGAACTTTTTTTTTAACTTTGCGGTGAAACCAGCTCGAAAGTTTAATAGAAATACAACTGACTAATATTTGAGGTACGTTATGGAAAAATAATTGCCAATGTAAGGCGTCAAGCTAGCAGTCGGTTAATTAATAAATATATATTTTTAATAGCAAGTCGGTTTAAGTAGCTCTATAAATAGAGCCTTTTGTTTATCGTAAATGTAATAGTTTGGCAGTGGCTCGGATACTAGGAATTGTGTGGAGTGCATATACACATGCATGATTATTAATACATATTTATAAATTTTAGTCTACACCATCTTGTATACTTATATTATTATATAAGTTTATAACACGTTATCGGCATAAGTTTTTATTCAACTGAAACTTGTTTAAAGAATCATTTATGATCTAACCTTATTTGTTTTATTTTATTTCGTTGTTTATAAATTTATTAATATCATCTACATTATAAAAATAGTTATGCCGTCAAGTATTACTATAAACATGACCCTATCGTCAATTATTATTCAAAATTTTAATGGTCGACTATGCCATTGTAATTTTTGTAGTAAACTATTTCAAAAATTCAATGTTCGGATATGCCGTCGTAACTTTTATACTAAATTATATTATATATATTATTATACATACTTTATTAATTGTTTAAATATTGATGTGTTATAATATATCATGTTTTAAATATTTATCAGAATGACAAACCTTGCAAAATTAGAGTTTGTTGTACTTAATGTTTTTAGAAATAATTTTTTGACATGAGTGCTCAATGCAGAATTACATCTTAGTGCTAACGGGTTAAAAAATACTATTGTGTCATGAAAAAACCCAACTATTGAACAAAATGCAAAAATTATTATATTTCTTAGACATCATATTCATGAATATTCAAAATCAGAATACATAACAATTAAAAATTTACTAACTCTTTGGAATAATCTCAAAAATAAATTTGATCACCAAAAACTTGTTTATTTGTCGTCAGTCCGTTATGACTGGATTAATTTAAGGCTCCGGGATTTGAAATCGATTGTGGAATATAATTCCATGTTGTTTAAAACAAGTTCAAAAGTAATTTTATGTGGTGAGAAAATTACTGATTCTGAAATGATTGAAAAAACTCTCTCGACTTTTCACTTCAACACTATGATACCAGCACAACAGTACATAGCGCAATTTTTAAAAATATAGTGAATTGGTCAATATCATTTTTGTGGCTGAAAATAATAATGAGTTGTTGCTAAAAAATTATCAGACACGTCTTATAGGCTCTGCCCAGGTACCTAAAGTACATAACATGTCATTCCAGAAGAATGAACGTGAAAAATGACATAGAGGAGGACGAGGTTATGGACGAAATCGTGGAAAAGGAAGTTTCCGTAGTCGGTTTCGAATATAATAGAAGGTCCTGGGAATGCTAGTTTTATTATACCAAATGAAACACAAATTCACATACAAAAGGCTCTATATTCTAACAAATCAACTAGAAACCTTCTTAGTTTTAGGGATATTCTAAATGGTTTACATGTTGAGACTACTAGTGAAAATAAAAAGGAATATCTTCTCATCACTTCAACTAGCTCATGCTATAAGTAAATCTTAAAAAAATTACCCTCAATCTCTGCCGGACTATATGCTATAAATGATAAAGTCGTTGAATCTCATATTATTAATATTCCCAAAATCATAGATCCAATATCTCTTACCCTTTGGCATGAAAGACTAGGTCATCCAGGAGTGTTTATGATGTGTAGTATTATTGAAAATTATACGGGACATACTTTTAGAAATCAAAAGGTTATACCACGTGATGAACTTCCTTGTTCAACATGTTCTATGAGAAAATTGATTATCCAACCATTTCATGTTCAATTTCAGAATGAATCTTTGAATTTCTTAGAAAGAATTCAAGAAGATATTTGTGGCCCTATCCATCCATCTTCCGATCCTTTTAGATACTTTGTTAGGAATGAGTTAAGTCAAAACTATACAGGGGGGTGAATGTATAAGTTGATATCTTTTCGGTTAGCCTTTGATTTTCTTTGTTATGTGAACTAGTGACTGATGTTGTAGCTTTATTAACCTTATCGGTGTTTATCTTAGAGATGCAGAATTTAAATAAACACTTCACAGTTAAATATCAATCTAATCTTTTATTAGAATAATTTTCTACAATCTGAGAATCTTTGTGAAATTCTCAGTTTCTTGTTCTTGAAAGAAAATAAGGAAAATAGATGAATATAATTTTCTTCACACTGTGTAGTGAAGCTCTCTTCTATACTATATAGACAACAAGTCTCATTTGCACATGCTCTCACTAGACAGTTATGCTAAAACTAGAAACAAATAAGAAGTACTTTACATTTGACTACTATTTATTTCTATCTAACACAATTCTTTGACAGTCTTTTCCATTCTGCTTTCTTCCTTCTGTTTTTGTTTTCTTTTCCTTTCAAGCTTCATTGTAGACTTGTCATTATCTTCACAGGATTGACTGACATGATCGCGACAATGCTTCAGATTACTTGTCTTATTCTTCTGCAAATCTCCTTGAAAATAGCTATTTGAAACATCTAAATACTCAGTTCATTGTACTTCGAGAAGTCAGGCTGTGAGCTACTCAACCGAGTACTTGTGAGACTTCTCGATTGCATATATTTGTTGATGACTTCTCGATCAGGCTAGACTTCTCGATTGGGCTAGACTTCTCGATCAGGCTTGATTTCACACACTTCTCGACTGACTCACTTCACAGACTTCTCGATTGTTTCCTTAACTAACTTCTCGATTTGTTTAACTAGACTTCTCGATTAATCATTTCTTTGCACTTCTCAAATGACTCCATGTCCCTGACTTCTCGATTGAGTCATTTGAGACTTCTCTATCAGTTTGCACTTGTGACTTCTTTATTGATCAATTGCTTTAGAAATAATTTCTTCTGCAACTCCTTATTTGATGTAATCTTCATCTTCCTGATGCATGATTCATAGAATCTTCTACCAGTACAATTATTATTGATATTACTTATTTACATTTGGAGATGCATTAGAAACAAGCTTCTAACCGCAAATACATAGTTAAAATAAACTAAGTCACTATTTAATACAAGAAGTACTAGAATGTTACAATATGACAAGTAAATACAATAATGGTTGGCTTGATCTGGTCCAACATACTTCATGGTTTTAATTGATGCTTCAACTAGATGGTCACATGTTTGTCTATTTTCAACCTGAAATACCACCTTTACAAAATTATTTGCCCAAATAATCAAATTGCGAGCTCAATTCCCTGATCGTCCCATTAAATCAATTCGTCTAGATAATGATGCCAAATTTACATCTTCAACTTTCAATGATTATTGTCAGTATGAATCTCTGTTGAACACCATGTAACTCATGTACATACGCAAAATGGTTTGGCTGAATCTTTTATTAAGAAACTTCAACTTATTGCTCATCCTTTACTATTAAGGGCTAAGTTACCTATACCTGTTTGGGGTCATGTTATACTTCATGCCACAAACATAATAAGATTTAGGCCATCCGTTTACCATAAAGAATCCCATTACCAATTAGTTCTTGGTTAAATACCCGATATTTCCTATTTTAAAATTGGTAGTGTTGTATATGTTCTCATTGCTCCACCACAAAGAACAAAAATGAGATCCCAAAAAAGTCTTGGAATCTATGTTGGCTTTGATTCAACATCTATTATAAGATATCTTGAACCATTAACTGGTAATCTCTTTATTGCTCGATATGTTGACCGTCATTTTGATGAATTTTTGTTCTCTTCATTAGGAGGAGATAATATTTTGCATAAATGAAATTCTGAATTGTCGTGAAATGCATCATGATTTAATTCTATTGATTCACGTATTAATCAATGTGATACTGAGGTTCAAAAAATTATTCATATGTAAAATATTGCTAATCAAAATTTCAGATGCTTTAATCATATATATCTATTGTTAATACTCTAGAAAGGGTTGATATCCCTAAGAATAAATCAATTCTTGGAGAATTGATCCAAGTTTCAAAACCACGCCAGAAGCGTGGTAGGCCAGTTTTTGCACCATGAAGGCGAAAATTGATCAGACCTGCACCCTGAAGTGGCACTTATTCCGGAAAATATCCCTGAAATGATATTACCTCCTGAAGAGGTTTGAAAATGGAAATAGATCGAACTAGCCCCTGAAATGGCAAGTATTCCAGAAAATACTTTCGGAATGGTATTATCTCTTGAAGAGGTTCAAGCCCCAGATGTGGCTAAATATCCCAGAAGTGGTATTACCTCTGAAAGAGGATATTGCCCCAGAAGTGGCGCATGCTTCCATAGAAGCAAAGGTACCTGAAAATAATGAGATCTCGATAAATTATGTACATAACGGAAAATTGTTGGATCGTGAGAGTATTGAAATTAATGATGTATATGCTTTTTCCGTGGCATGTGATGTTATGATGAACTCTGATCCTGAATCATAAAGTGTGGAAGAATGTCGACAAAGAGATCATTGGCCAAGATGGAAAGTTACAATCCAGGAAGAACTGGACTCCTTGCGCAAGAGAAATGCATTTGGACCTGCAGTTCAAACACCAGCTAGTGTAGTCCCTATTAGGAATATGTGGGTATTTGTACGAAAACGAAATGGGAGAAATGAAATTGTGATATATAAAGCCCGACTGGTAGCTCAGGGATTCTCCCAAAGACCTGGATTTGATTACTAGGAAACATATTATCCTGTTATAAATGAAGTTACCTTTCATTTTTCTAATGGGAATGGCTTGTTTAGAAAAATTGAAACACGTCTCATAGACGTTGTGATAGTCTACATATATGAAAATCCCTAAAGGATTAAAATTAGAGGATACTAAGTCTCGTCATTTATATGTTGTTAAATTACAACGATCATTATATATGGTTTAAAACATTCTGGTCGTATATAATACCACAGCCTTAGTGAATATTTATTGAATGATGGGTATATTAATAATCAAGTATGTCCATGTATTTATTAAAATGGTCAGAAACTAGTTTTGTTATTATTGCTATATATATGTGGATGATTTGAATTTTTTTGGTACTTTTGAATGTATTACTAACGCTGCTAACTATTTGGAAAATGAGTTTGAAATGAAAAATCTTAGAAAGACAAAATTTTGTCCATGTATACAGGTGGAACATTTATCTTTAGAGATATTTGTTCATCAATCAAATCATGTGAGTTATCAAACATCTCGAACAATTCTAAAATTATGTTTGAAGACAACTCAGCTTACATTAAACAACTCATAGAAGGATATATCAAAGAGATCGAACAAAGCACATCTTGTCAAAAATTTTCTATACTCACGAGTTCTAACAAAATGGTGACATTGATATACAACAAATTCGCTCTTGTGAAAATTTGACAGATTTACTTATAAAATCATTGTCTGAGAAATTTGCTACATCACGATGTTAAATATGATGTATTTATTGAGGGGGAGACTGTACTTTTTTTCTTTCGTCAAGATGAATTTTTTCTTACAAGATTTTAACCAGACAGTCAAACTCTATATCGACAATCTCAATAATTACATATGCCAATTAAGCGGGAGTGTTATGGAAAATAATTGTCAATGTAAGGCGGCAAGCTAGAAGTCGGTTAATTAATAAATATATTTTTTAATAGCAAGTCGGTTTAAGTAGCTCTATAAATAGAGCCTTTTGTTCGTTGTAAATGTAATAGTTTGGCAGTGGCTCGGATACTAGGAATTGTCTGGAGTGCATATACACATGCATGATTATTAATACATATTTATAAATTTTAGTCTTCACCATCTTATTATTATTATTATTATTATTATTATTATTATTATTATTATTATTATTATTATTTAAGTTTATAACAAGGTACCAAAAGTACATACAGTATGTTTTTAGACAATTTTTCCGTACTTGGGAGACCGCAGAGACAACATACAAGAAAGTTTAGCAGGCTGTAGGATTTGGACCGTGGATTCCATTTAGGTAAAAAAATTAAAACCTTCCAGCAATGCTCCAGTGAAAAGTTGGTCTTGTAAATTTCTTTATACATAGCTTTTGGACTCGAAATCTGTTTTAGTAAATAAGAACAAGTATATCAACCATAAAATATACTTAACTAGTATTCATAAAACAAATTAGTAATCTAAATACCTTGTCATCTTTGGAATATCCACTGCGTACACCTACTTGATTATAAAATCCTTGAAATTTGTTAACTGCAAGATGAATACCATACCATCGATGCATCAATGAGCCCGGAATGCGTTCTGATTGAAAATCTTTGTATTTCATGAAATAGATGTGTACTCTTTCCCAATAAGTTCCATTGGTTTGTTCAACTCCAACGATGGGATGATATGATATATTCTGCCATGCTGAAATAAGCATCTCATCTCCTTGCTTTGTAAAAAAATTTGTTCGCGGCCTTTTATCTTTCGATGTCTACGAAAATGCTTGTGATGGAATGATAATCACTTCACTTTTTAACCACCACGAACTTGTGAAAAATTATTATTCGGAGTAGGTATCGTAAAATCATCACAAGCATCATATTCAGGGTTGAGCATATTGGAAAATGATGTTATGTTCTCATCAAAATCCATAAAGATCAGATGAATGATAAAGTGAATAAAAGGTAATTAAAATAGGAGGCAAATGACTTGCCGATAAAAAGGGAGGGAAGTGATGAATGGTTTTTAGAGGGAAATCCATATATATTAATATAATATTAAGTGAGGAGACATAAACTGCTGTTTATTATTGGGAGATTTTTCATTTTTAAAACTCTTTGCAGTTTAGAGAAAAAGTAGGAGGCTGTTGGAGGATGGTAACCTATCATTTTCTTTAGGGGGCAAAATTTAGCCTGATTTGAAATTTGATATAAATTAATATAAAAAATTATGAATTGAAATTGAGGATTTTAAGTTTTAAATTAAATTCGAGTTGAATAAAATTTTATTTAAAAAAATTGAATCACTTTCAGATTGATTTAAAAAACTCAAATCCGACTCGAAATTTTAATATATATAATATATTACGTGTAATATATACATTTACATTACATAATTATATATATGTGTAATATATTGGCATATTATTTAAATAATTATAATTCATATATCACCAAAAATGGTTACAATAATATATTATATATATAATTTATTTTATATTAATTAAAATAATTAATTATAAATTATTTTCAGACTAATGAGTTATTTTCGGCTTAATCACAGATCGGGTTTCGATTAAAATTTTCAAACTATTTCAAATTAACTTAACTTAAAAAATCTGATCGAATACGAAATTATCCCGCCTTATTTTATTACTCTACTTAGATAAATTTTGACTATTTGATTAGACATGAGAGGTGTATTACATACGGCCGGTAAAATGTGACCTAAGGCCCATTTGCTTCGTCAAAGTTATAGGAGTAGTTTTGTAGGGAAATTTGAATTTTTTTATAATTAAGTTACAAGATTTTAACTCGTCAAAAAAAAGAAAAGTTACAAGATTTTAAGGTAATTGAGCTGTTTATATTTAATTCATTATCATATATAACTAAAAATTATATACATAATTTTAATACGTTTATTAATATTTATATGCCAGATACTTATATAATCTGTAGTGATCATGTTATATCTTAGTAACTAAGTTGTTACGGAGTATATTTTATAATGGTAAAGGATTCACAGGTGTCTTGTAACATATTTATCGCACTAAGTTCTAACGATAAGAAAAATATATTGAATCCTCATTTTAAATGTGGTAAGGATAAATAATACCCCTCTATCTATAAAAAGTTCATCTTATGGCTAATAATTCCCATAATAAGATATGATATTGGTAGAGACGAGTCCCTTTTATAATAACTACAAAAATCATGTAATTTATAATTCATTTATCTAATTTGAAATTCAATCAATTAAATACACCAACTCAACTCTAATAACTCAAATGAGTTTACCCTACATCATCACATTTGTAGGATGTAAGCCAAATTATTAAAAAAAAACTTCTAATTACATAATTATGTTAGATCAAAACAAACGAGACTTAGTAAGTACTTGCTGCAACCAAATTGAACTGAACAGTAAATTACTTTGAGTGGTTTCAAAGCAATCGGAAAACCTTACTGTTTAAAAACTAGAAGAAAATAATAGATTGCAATTGGACATTCCCACTTCTAATCCCACAAATACCTTATTATAAATTTATCGAAGTGAGTTAAATTAAAATTTTACTTTTTACACTAATTTAGAGTTTGTCCCCTGAGTCCCTGACACCATACCATCGACCTACTAGTTTCCTTCAAAATTAATTAATATCTAATAAATACTTTAATTTTATAAAAAATTTGATGTTAAAGCGATTGAAAATAGTCCTTTTTTTTGTTGGTGGTTGGTTACTTAGATAGAACTCGTAATTGTCCTCGAAGAAGATATTGTACATCACATTCGAAATCTTTGGATTTTTTTATTACTTGAAAATGCATTTAATATGAAGATCACCAAAGTACAAAAGCAGTTGGTCTTCAAATTTCAAAGAAACTGCCATTATCATTCATCACTCCCACTTACTACCTGCTACATTTTCTCCACTTTTAACCGTTGCATCCACGAAACTTCCCAGTAGTTATCATTCTAAATGCTGTAAAGTAAAAAATAAAAATAGCGATAAAGATAAAGATATCAAAAAAAATTATGAGAGGAGATATGACAAAGGTCTCCTCGTCACATTCCTCAAAAGTCCAAACCCATGCACTTTAAATTTAAGTCTATCTCAATCTGTGTATCTATTTTTAGTAAACTAACAGTTGATATCGTAAATAATAATATAATTGTGATGTATTTAATTACCAACTCTCAGCGATGTTTCCAGGAAGTTACGGAGTTACTTTTTTTTTTTTTTTTTTTTAACAACTCTTGTGAAATTCACAGTCTCGAAGATTTCATGTAATCTCTGTTGTTGAAACTTGTCTTTTCTTCTTATTCTCTTTAACTAAGTTTTCTGTTTAATATCAAAAATGGGGAAAGGTGGGCTTGAAGATGTTGGGAAAGAATATCATTTGACTCAAAAAACTTCGAAAGTTGATGAAATATATCCTGCTTGGGCTAAAGAAGTTGATGAATGTGAAGAGTACTTTGGGACCAACAAATTGTTTGGATTGAATTCAGAGGACATCATGAAGAAAAGGGAGATATTTGGTTTTAATGAACTGGAAAAACATGAAGGTACATCTTTCTGGACTTTGATTCTTGATCAATTTCATGACACCCTTGTTCGAATTCTTCTACTTGCTGCTGTTGTTTCGTTTTTTCTTGCTTGGTGTGGTGATGGTGGCAACGCTGGTAATGATTTTTCTGCGTTTGTTGAGCCTTTTGTCATTTTCTTGATTTTGATTGTCAATGCCATTGTTGGAGTTTGGCAAGAAACTAATGCTGAGAAAGCACTAGAGGCTTTGAAAGAGATTCAATCTGAAATCACGACCGTTATTCGAGACGGGATCAGGATCCATAACATGCCCGTGAAAGAACTTGTTCCTGGAGACATAGTTGAACTCAAGGTTGGTGACAAAGTGCCTGCTGATATGAGGATTTTAAAATTGGTAAGTTCGACATTGAGGGTCGAACAAGGATCACTGACAGGTGAAAGTGAAGCGGTTAACAAGACAATAAAGCCTGTTTGTGGGGATTCGGATATTCAAGGAAAGAAATGTATGGTTTTTGCAGGGACAGTAGTGGTGACAGGAACATCCATTTGCTTAGTGACGCAAATTGGAATGGAGACAGAACTAGGGAAAGTTCATGAACAGATTTATAATGCTGCACAGTGCGAGGAGGATACACCATTAAAGAAGAAGTTGAATGAATTTGGAGAGGCTTTAACTATGGTAATTGGGATCATATGTCTTTTGGTTTGGATTATTAATGTGAAGTATTATCTCACTTGGGAATATGTTGATGGAATGCCTAGAAATTTCAAATTCTCATTTGAGAAGTGTACATACTATTTTGAGATTGCAGTGGCATTGGCTGTAGCTGCAATTCCAGAAGGATTGCCTGCAGTAATAACAACTTGCTTGGCCCTTGGGACACGTAAAATGGCACAGAAGAATGCACTTGTCCGAAAGTTACCTAGTATTGAGACATTGGGATGTACTACTGTTATTTGTTCAGATAAAACTGGTACTTTAACTACTAACCAAATGGCAGTGTCAAGGCTTGTGGCCATAGGGGGTAATGGTGATGTGCTTAGAACATTTAAGGTGGATGGGACTACCTATAATCCTTTAGGTGGGAAAATTTATGACTGGCCAGTTGGTGTGATGGATGTTAATCTTGAAACGATAGCAAAGATTGCTGCTTTGTGTAATGATTCCAGTGTTTCATTGTCAGAGAACAAGTTTGTTGTTAGTGGGATGCCTACGGAAGCCGCTTTAAAGGTAATTTGTATCAGTACTTCGAACATGGTGCAATAATTATAGTTTTGTTTATCTAAACATTACAGAGGAAGTATATCATTGAAATGATATGCTGACAAATTATACTGAAATATATGCTTTAGGTTCTGGTAGAAAAAATGGGACTACATTCCAAACCTGATGAACATGTACCTCCTGGTCCTGGTGAAATTCTGAGTATGTGAAAACTTTTATACAATTTGTCCTCCTATTGATTTTCTACATTCAAATGGAAAGTTTATTATCATTTAAAATTTGTGTATGTTAAAGGATGCTGTGCACAGTGGCAAAAAATTGAGCATCGAATTGCAACTCTGGAATTTGATCGTGAAAGGAAATCTATGAGTGTAATTGTCATCTCTCAGTCAGGAAAGAGATCATTGCTGGTGAAGGTTAGTCCGTTTTGGTTTGGTTTTATCAACCAAAATATGCGCGCCTTGCTCGAGTGTTTTTATTTGAAATATGTTTATCACATGATACAATTTGTACGAGCAGTTACACAGCATCTCACATCTACGCTTAATAGATGTACTTAATGCTATGATGTGTGAAACCTCAAGCAGTGCATGCGCGATCTATGTTTCCCTCTCTGTTAATTTCTATCCTTGAAATGAGTCTACAATGTGGAAAATATATAATTTCCCGATTGTATATTAGCCCAAACTTGACAAAAATAAATATTTCAATTTTTTTCTAATTAATAATGGTGATATCTGATTTCACTATACATGTAACTTACTTGCAGCTAGCTACAATGTTCTTGTAATTATTAATTATTAATTGGTTTACCATTTACTAGAAAGTGAACACCTCACTACATGATCATTGATTTACTTTGTCAAGGAATGAAGTCCTGATCAATCAAGATTATCTGAGTTCTCAAATTGTCACTTGTCTCGTGCTAAATATTCTTGTTAATGAGAAATCAAAACACACACACCTGAACTACGTGAATACTGCAGATATGCATTACTCCAATTCACACTTTAGATCTTGTTACTCACTTCTATCAGCAGATATGCACCACTTCAATTCACCCTTCCGTTCTTGCTACTTCCTATTCTATATTTTCTTCTTCTTTGTATTATCTTTAATTAAATTATGTTCCTACGTTTGCACCATAGTAATGTGTTCATTGGCTGCAGGGTGCAGTAGAGAATCTATTGGAAAGAAGTACATCCATCCAGTTGCCAGATGGTTCAGTAGCAAAATTGGACACAAGATCGAAGGCTGTTATCTTAAACTCTCTCCATGATATGTCAACCAATGCCCTCCGCTGTTTGGGTTTTGCCTACAAGACTGAAATCCATGAATTTGCAACTTACGATGGAGATGCAGATCATCCAAATCATGAAATCTTACTTGAACCATCTAACTATAAATCTATTGAAAGTGAACTCACTTTTGTTGGCATGGTTGGACTGAGGGTAAGTACCAAGTACATTTACCATTGTCAAACATCAATGCTTCCAAGTGAACATTTTTTTAGTGTAAATATGTTGTTAATTTATATAATTTGTTTTTAGGATCCCCCTCGAGAAGAAGTTCATCAAGCAATTGAGGACTGTAGAGAAGCGGGGATTCGTGTTATGGTTATTACAGGAGATAACAAGAGCACAGCTGAGGCAATATGTCGTGAGATAGGTGTATTTGGAGCCGAAGAAGACATTAGGCTAAAAAGCTTAACAGGAAAAGAATTTATGCAACTTGAAAATCCGAAAGCTCATTTGAGACAATGTGGCGGCCTTCTCTTTTCTAGAGCTGAACCAAAGCATAAACAAGAGATTGTGAGGCTGCTTAAAGAAGATGGTGAGGTTGTTGCAATGACTGGTGATGGGGTAAATGATGCACCTGCCCTAAAGCTAGCTGACATTGGTATTGCTATGGGCATTACTGGTACAGAGGTGTGTTTACCACCTTTTATATTCTTTTTCCCTTTGTAAAATTCATTATGTGATACTGAATTAAAATATCTTTTAAAGATCGCTAAGGAAGCTTCAGACATGGTATTGGCTGACGATAATTTTACTACTATAATTGCTGCCATTGGTGAAGGGAGGTCGATTTACAACAATATGAAGGCCTTTATCAGGTTTTTACCTCTCTTATGTTCCAAATATCTTAAGATGTTTTCAGGCAATATTTAAATTAAGTTTACATATGAAGTAGCATACTCTTGTATTTAGCCAATCAGTTTGAATCCAAATTGATGTATAAATTTATATTACAGGTATATGATCTCCTCAAACATTGGGGAAGTTGCTTCAATATTTTTCACGGCGGCTTTAGGGGTTCCAGAAGGCCTCATCCCTGTTCAGCTCTTGTGGGTTAACCTTGTCACTGATGGTCCTCCAGCAACAGCTTTAGGTTTCAACCCTCCTGATAAAATGCTAATGAAGAAACCTCCTCGACGCAATGACGACTCTCTCATTAACGCTTGGACGCTGTTTCGTTATCTGGTAATTAAATTTTACATTTTGCAGTATAATATCATCATTACTCAAACTTAAAAGTTAAAGCTGTACTTCAACAGGTGATTGGAGTATACGTTGGAGTAGCAACTGTTGGTGTATTCATAACATGGTACACACACGATTCTTTTTTTGGAATTGACCTAAGCCGTGATGGTCACACCACAGTCACCTACTCTCAACTAGCCCACTGGGGGAAATGCTCTTCCTGGAATAACTTGACAGCTTCACCTTTCACAGCCGGTGCACAAGTTTTCTCGTTTGAAAATGATCCTTGTGATTATTTCAAGGCTGGGAAAGTGAAAGCCACCACACTTTCCCTCTCCGTTTTAGTAGCCATTGAGATGTTTAACTCTCTCAATGCTCTTTCTGAGGACACCAGCCTTTTGGCAATGCCTCCTTGGGTTAATCCATGGCTCCTCTTGGCCATGGCCGTCTCATTTGGATTACATGTCTTGATTTTATATGTGCCGTTTCTTGCTCGTGTGTTTGGGACAGTGCCCTTAAGCATCAATGAGTGGATATTGGTCTTGGTAATGGCTTTCCCCGTAATATTAATCGATGAAGCCTTGAAATTTCTGGGAAGAAGAACAAAATGGATATTCAGTACTTGCACACGAGTATCTGCAAAGAAAAAGTTAGAGTAAGATAGGAACGTACTAGCAAGAGTTGATATAAATATCGGTGCTTGTAAAAATCTAAAATTAATAGCTAGAGCATTTTATGTTCCTGCTAGTTCAGTATAATAAATATGAACCTCTAGAGACCAATCAATCTTAGTTGCGTACGCTATTATAATCTCTGAGGTTTGCTATATGATATCTAGCTCCACTTGTCTTTTGCTTTGTGAAAATAAGTTTACCTGCACACATTAAAATTAAAAGTTGACATATTCATGACAAATATTAATGTAGACAATATGGGCCTCTTTTACGGGCTTGTTAAGAAGATACTTTCACTAATTCATAAGCCCAACAACCATTATCTTATGATGACATTCAAGACCTAACCACCTGATCCACAATCTACTTGCTCCACTTTCCATTGAGTATTTACTAGGAGGCTTCAAACAAAAAATAAGAAAAATGTTTTGCATCACGAATAGGCAGCTATACATACCCTGTAATTATAATTTGTTGTTGAGCTAAAAGTAACTAATTCTCGATACAGAAAGCATAAAAAAGGCTTTCCCTTTGGTAAGAATAAAAAGTTTGTAAAATGAGAAAGAAATGAAGTTGAGAGTCTAAGCAGGTAAGCTATACATTGAGATAACTGGTTTGGTAAGACCAAATGATTGCGTAGATGCTTTGGTTATACAAGAAAGCAACAAACTACATTAGCCCTTGTAGAGTTGTAGTTGTAATTGTGGTGAATGAAACTACAAAGTCAAACTTTTCACGTACAAGTTTCATGCACAACGTGAGATGATTAGCTAGCTATATGTAACCTAATCTTTAACTTGAAACTACACTGTTCCTACCATTAATGTCTACTGCTACCAACTCAGAACATGGGGAGTCGGATTAGGTAATTAGTTTAATGTGAGATCGTCACTGTTTTGATTTGGCAGGACTTTTTTCAACTAGGATATCTAATAATGTAGTAAACTGAGTGACTGCAAGAATAGATATATATTTGGCACAGAGAAGTCTTGATATGGTTTCGAGATGTATAAGTTACTTGACAAGTTCATCATCCAATATTTGCAAAGTTGAAACTGTCAAAGCAAAGAACCATGCTTCTGCGAACTTCCCATGGTTGTTTATGAATTTTTTAGCCGAATGAAATTTTGTATGTATATGCATGAATTCAAAGTGAAAAATGAGAGTCACATTACTTGTACAAGTGTATAACAACACACCATAATATATCCTCGTGTGCAATCTAACTGCTGACATGTCTAGAGTCTGTATGTCTTATCAATTAAAAAATGTATATATTTTTCAAATTATTAACTACTCATAATGAATCAAACAGAGCCATTATCTTTCTAACTGCAAGTAAAAAAAAATTACAACTACGACAATTAATTGTAACTTGTAAATTAAACTAAAAAAACTTGGTCAGGATGATTAAATACAATCCGTTCTTTTCCTAATTCCTTTACCTTTAGTAAATGTATTTACGAAACTAGTCAAAGTGCTAAATTATGAACAAAAAGTAGAACATAATTTTTGATAATTATGACACAGCCCTGTTCTATATTAAAACATAACATCGAGATGTTTTGAATTACAATTTGGTAGTGGCCAGGTCTGGGAGGTTTCTATTTTATATAATATTTAATTTTGTCCATATTCACTATACTCGAGCATATTAACACGTTAACTTGGAAATAGGTAATCTTTATTTTCCGTCCTCCTTTCTTCTAATTTTATCTTTATCCTCATTAATTATAATTAAGAAATAAATCTATGTTCACTCATTTTTAATAGCATAGAATTAAATTAAATTCTTAATAAATAAATTTATTAATAATATCATTACATACATATACTGGGCAAACAAGAATGTCAAAGGGAAGTAAAAAGTTAGTATCTAATATTTTAGACCTCTGCCTGTAAAAAAAAATCCAATATTTAAAAGTCAAAACCAACGTGTTTGTTCCAACTCCAAAGACCAAGATCAGCGCTTAAATTGATCGTCATTCGTCTGCATAACATTTTAGAGGCGCATGTAGAAGTCCAGTAGTAGATCAACACCCTACACCCCTGTACCAAACGTAATTAATTAAGATACTTGTCTGATTATGCTTCAAATCTTGTCATTTTGTTGGAACGTGGATGTGATATTTCCATGCTGAACGACGTTAAACAATGGATTTCGTGAATACATGAAGGCGTGTGTTTAAGAGATTAGGAAATCTTGGCCACCTTTTGAACATTCTACGCTAGATTATTCAGCTCAATTTTAAATTTTGAGAAATACAAATTCGATTGCATACAATTATAAAGTTGGTCAAATTCAAATTTCAATTTTTTTGCCATTTTCATTTTTAAAGAAATTAATTTTATTTCCCATTAAGTTTCAACTGTTATTTTAATTTGTTGGTCGAATTTGTTATTCACTAAAAATTACTAACTAAAATAAGTTAGAGACATTAAATTTGACTGATAACAATCAAATTTAATATTGGATAAAAAATTATTGCCTAATTTTAGACAAATGATTTGAGTTGAATTCAAAATAAATAAAGATAATTAAATTAGTTAGATAATTGTTTTTTTAATGAAACTTAAAAAATAATTCAATGTTAATTACTTTAATATAGTGTAGTGAGTCTTCTTTTTTAGCCAAGTTCAATTTGTAAAATTAATTTTATTGTTGTTAAGTAAGCTTGAACATTTTTTTAAGATGGCTATGAGAGAGGGGTCTAGGAGTCGACCAGTAGGTAGGAAGTGAGATAGAACTTAGAAGTAAAGAATTGTGTTGAATATAAAATATAATACATACTTTTATTCGTCACAAGATAACCTCCCGCATTGTTTATGGTAGACTTGCTTCTCCTATGGCTGGCCACTACTTTTTAATGCTCACTCGTCTAACATTTACACACACAATTTGTGCAAAACGAACGCTTCTTCAACATGCTGCGCTGTGCCTGTCCACAACTTAACTAATTACCTAAACACCCGTATAAATAACTCGCCAAACTACTCTGCATGTCATTGCACGTACGCACTAAATACACACACATATAATAAAGTACATGCAAAATTATAATTTCATTCATAACTTATTTAAACAAAAGTGTAAAAAAAACATGCATATGCTATGCCGTATTATTAATAACATGAAATTGCAATAAGCCTAAAAGTAATTATACACACGTGATACATATCTGAAAATTTTAGTATTGATATCTTACATTTATGCCGATGTTACGTGAATTTGATACACTAAATTTAAACAAAAATCCAAAATTTTAATAACACATTTAAAAAGACGACAATCACTTAATTAACCCCTCTTCACGTATGCGTGTCCAAGTATTATTTTTATATATACATAGGCATCATTTGGTAATATAATGACTCACAAATCACCATACTAGCTCCTATGGCTGGAGATCATAACAATAATAATACCTACATTTCTTGGCCCGAATAGATCCATGGAGCTCCAAAACCTCCCTCGTAAACCCAAACTCGAAGTCTCCCCCACTCTGCGTGACCTTTTGCAGTTACATCACGCCGGATCAGATCAAAACCAGTTTAGTGACTACTCTGATCAGTCCCCTCACCAAGTCATCGACCTTTACGAGGATGTTTCGATACGAACATGTCCTCCTTTTGTCCTCGCATTCACTAATCTAACTTACAGCGTCAAAGCTCCGCAAAAACTTTCACTAGTCCCTTCATTTCTTAACCGCAATTCTAGTGACAAACTATTGAACACCAAGGTTTTGTTGAACAGCATCTCTGGTGAAGCGAAGGAAGGCGAGATCATGGCTGTTCTTGGAGCCAGTGGCTCTGGGAAGTCTACGTTGATCGATGCACTCGCTAATCGCATAGCAAAAGGAAGCTTAAAAGGGACGGTGACGCTAAATGGAGAAGTGTTGGAGTCGAAGCTTAACAAAATCATTTCGGCTTATGTCATGCAAGATGATTTGTTGTTTCCTATGTTAACTGTGGAGGAAACGTTGATGTTTTCAGCTGAGTTTCGTCTTCCACGGAGTCTGACAAAGTCGAAAAAGAAAGCTAGGGTGCAGGCACTCATTGATCAACTAGGACTACGAAACGCTGCCAAAACAGTGATTGGAGATGAGGGCCATAGAGGAGTTTCTGGTGGAGAACGCCGCCGTGTGTCAATTGGAATCGACATAATTCATGATCCTATCGTGCTTTTTCTCGACGAGCCTACGTCGGGACTTGATTCCACGAGTGCATTTATGGTGGTTAAGGTGTTACAGAGAATAGCACAGAGTGGAAGCATAGTTATTATGTCGGTGCATCAGCCTAGTTCCCGGATTATGAAATTATTGGACCATTTAATTTTCCTGTCCAGAGGAAACACTGTGTTTAGTGGTCCACCAGCGGCTCTGTCACATTATTTTGCACAATTTGGAAGTCCGATACCTGAGCACGAGGACAAAACTGAGTTTACGCTTGATTTGATTCGTGAACTCGAAGGTACACCTACGGGAACAAAAAAATTAGCTGATTTCAACCGAGCATGGCAAAGAACGCAGAGTTCTCCTTCAGTCGCCACTACTAGTGGCGTAAAATTGTCGCTAAAAGATGCTATTAGCGCAAGCATTTCGAGAGGAAAGCTTGTGTCTGGTGCCACAAATAATACTAATCTCGAAACTGAGAATTTGTCATCCTCTGTCCCCAGATTTGCTAATCCTTTGTGGATTGAAATGGTAGTGATTGCGAAAAGATCTTTGAAAAACTCATGGAGAATGCCAGAATTGTATGGAATGAGATTAGGCGCGATTATTGTAACAGGAACTATTCTCGCAACTATGTTCTGGAGACTAGATAATTCACCGAGAGGCGTTCAAGAAAGGGTAGGCTTTTTCGCCTTCGCCATGTCCACAACATTCTACACATGTGCCGAGGCCATGCCCGTGTTTCTTCAGGAACGTTATATTTTTATGAGAGAAACAGCTTATAATGCTTATAGACGGTCCTCTTATGTTCTCTCTCATTCAATTATCACTATACCTTCCTTGATGTTCCTCTCTCTAGTTTTCGCCGTGATAACTTTCTGGCCCGTCGGCTTGGCAGGTGGACTATCCGGCTTCATGTTCTATTTCTTGTTCAATTTCGCTGCATTTTGGGCGGGGAGCTCTTTTGTCACGTTCCTCTCAGGGGTCGTGGCAAATGTTATGTTAGGCTACACAGTAGTGGTTGCGGTTCTAGCCTATTTCTTATTGTTTAGTGGATTTTTTATTACTCGTGATCGTATTCCAGGTTATTGGATATGGTTCCATTATCTTTCTCTAGTGAAGTATCCTTATGAAGGTGTGTTACAAAATGAATTTCATGACCAGACGAAATGTTTTGTTCGGGGGATTCAGATATTCGATAATTCTCCTTTGGTGGCGGTGCCTGATGTGTTGAAGCTACAGCTGCTCAAGGATTTGAGTAAAACTTTGGGCACAAATATTACCAGCAACACCTGTTTGACAACTGGTTTGGATATATTGAAGCAACAAGGGGTGACTGATTTAAGTAAGTGGACTTCCTTGTGGATTATTGTGGCTTGGGGCTTTTTTTTTAGGTTTTTGTTTTACTTGGCTTTGTTGCTGGGAAGCAAAAACAAACGGAGGTAATGTTGGTATACCTCTATTTCTTGTTGCAGAGAAAAGTTGCAGTTGTACAAAGAAACTTGATTCTCTTTGGCTGAAAGTTTAAAAATAAAATTTAAAATATTCAAAGAAGTGCTACTTGTTTTGTTGTATTTACATATTTTACACCAAGTAATAGACTGTATTTCGTTTTAGGTATCATCTGGTCCTATTAACATCGATAATGGTGTTCAAATATGTTTATTATAAGGTTTTCTGGCAAGTAAAAACTGCAATATAGCCATTTTTATATGTCACTAGTCCATTACCAAATGGAATGGTGAAAATAAAATTTTCAATTTTCAACTATATCACAAAAAATAATTAAAACAGAATTATGAAAATAAAACATCATTATTAGTGTGTGAAACACGGATCATATTAGTAGTTATATAAATAAATGATAATTTTATTTTTATAAATAATAAAGAAAATTTTTGAGAAGCAGCAAAATCATCACTCACACTTAGGGATGGCAACGGGTTCAATCAGATCGAATATTTGATATATCTAAATCCAAACCCGGAATATTTTATTATATCTAAACCCGATTCAAATTCAATCGGATTTCAAAAATCAAAATCCAAACACGATCCAACGAGTTTTAGATCGGGTTCGGGTTTTTACCGTATTTATCAAAATTTTAATTTTAAAACTCCTAATAGAAAATAACTCACTAGTAGCAACAGTTTTAACTTTAAATTTGGATTTCATGATATTTAAAATTTAAACCATATTTAAAACATTACAAATTAAAAATTTTAATGTTAGCACAAGTATTAGAGGATTAAAGAAGTCATTTACATAAAAAATATTGAATTAAAATGTGATAATTAATAAGTGGTATTGTGTGTAAGTAAAGGAGTTTAATAAGGGGTAATATGTCAAGTTAAATTAAAACTCTATATTATTATTATCAATAATAATTAAAAAGAGTAAATTGAATATTATAGACTAACTCTTAACATTGTTATAAAAAACGGAAATCGGACTTAGTCAATGAAGGCACGAAACAGGGATTAATCGTAATGATTAATTCAATAATCGGAAATTTAATCAGTTCGGTAAGCTACCAAACATGGATTAATCATCGATTTTTAGAACAATGACTCTTAATATAATATGTGTGTATATATAACGGTATTTTTTGGGTTTCAGATTTGGATCGGATTATAATACGCAATACTTGATATCCAAATCCAAATTCAAATCAATTCGGGTTTAAAAACAAAATCCAAATCCAAAATTACGGGGTTCGGTAAAATCCCATCGGATCGAAACGGATCGGGTATCCGTCGAATTGAATTTTTTTGCGATCTCTACCTACACTCTAATAAAGAAATTTGCAATAAAAAATTTATTTAAAATAAAAGGTGAATAGAGTGTGAAATTTTCTGAAACATAGAGGCGGACTTTGAAATTTTTTCGGAAGGTGAATACCCCTCTCTCTTTCTCTCCCTGGGGTATTGTTTTTCTGGTAACTAAAATTTGGATTAAATCCAAGTCAGATTACGTTTGCTCGACTTGGATAATGTGAAAACGGGAGTCCTACTCAGAGAATACTTTATTCATTTGAGGGATGATTTGAGTTTGGAGAAGGATGTAAATAGGAAGAGATTTAGGGTTTTAAAGCGTATTTTAAAAAAATATTTCTATCAAGAAATGTTATCATTTCCTTCCAATTAAAGTAGGAGAGTCAAAAATAAGTTAAATAATCAGATCGTGAACTTTTATATATCGGGTTATTGTCATAGAGATGAAACGGCTAAATATTTAGGGGGCAATCTGAATAAATTTTAATACTGATGTATTTTTTTATATTTATTTTATTATCTATAAATTTTTTGAGTGTTTTAATTATAATTAATTTTAATACCGATTTATTTTTGTATATTTATTTTATTATCCATGAATTTTTTTATATTATGCACTAAACCTTCTCAATTTCAGGACATATGTGTATACATGTTTATATCTAAAAGTCTTTGCATATTTTTTAACTTTGCTAATTTGTAGATTATAATCAATATATACAATTTACTAATAATTATAAAATTAATCGAAATATATATAATCAATATTAACCATGCACATATTACAACTGATTTCACCCATTTTAAGATATCAAAAAATAATTTGTATATGTATATAATATATTAACATATTTGTTTTAGTCATATAAATTTATCTTATATATATTAACGTGTGGATTCATTTGATCACTACTATGTTAAAAATATAAATAAGGAACTAATATAAATTTTATTTATTTATTAAAATAATAAAACATAACAAAAATTTATTTTATTGAACAGTTTTTTTATTAAAATGTTATTGAACTATTTTAACTAAACCCGTGTGAATGCACAGGTGATGTGCTAGTTAAAATAAATCGTACAAATCAAATTTGATAGTGAACGAAAATAAATTTCCTAGTTTAAGTCAAATGATTTATGTTGAATTTTTAAAGTAAATAAATATAATAATAATTAAAATAATTGAATAACCATTTTTGAATAAATTTTAGAATGATATTGATATGTATGAAAAATAATGAGATTTTTTAAAAAATATCTAAGGATAATTTTTTTTGCAAAAATACAGATTTTTTTAAAAATATTTTGCAAAAATATGATATTTTTTAAAAATTACAAAAATATGTTTTTTTAAAAAAAATATTTACCAAAATACGATTTTACAACTTAGCAACCATATCTGTAATTGGAATCAATCAAAATCAACCAACAAATGCAATTTTAAAATTTAGTGTAAAATAATTATTTTTTATTACATTTATGATTGTATTTTGAAAAACAAATCGCATCTGGTTATTTTTTATTGCAAACCGTATTAATAATGGTGTTAAAATTTGTTTGTTGCAAGGTTTTCTGGAGAGTAAAAACTGCAATATAGCCATTTTTTAATGTCACTAGTCCATTACCAAAGGAATGGTGAAAATATACCGACGACAACGTGTCTATTTGGCATATCTTATATATAACCTCTTCGGAGGCTGCAAGAAGCAATATTCTTTAGTGTCAACTATCAAGCTGCTCAACATGCCTTTATTCATATTAAAACAAGTTGAGTGTAAGAATTTCTGGGGAGTACATTGGCATAACTGCATTTGTCAAGCATAGATACTTCGTAATAGTACACAATGGGAATTTTACTACATTAAATAAAAACCCCAAGTCTAACTGTAGCGTTGTTGACCATATGACGAATACATGAGGGTCTCCTAATTAAAGATACTAGATGCTTGAGAAGCTGAAAAGGATAATTCAGGCTAACCTCAATCTGAAGAAAACACTGCTGCCTCTAACTGGTAGGCTTTGGTGAAGAAGGCAGGCCAACATAGATACGTAGACATGATGCTGCTAATAGTTGAAGCCCCAATAAGCATATTCATTACAACAATCTGCAGCTGAATAGCTTCCAGAGGAGATGCTCCACCCATGATAAGGCCAGTCATTGCACCAGGAAGTGAAATAAGACCCACAGTTTTGGTATTGTCCAGGACCGGGGATAGCGCTATAACCAGGGACCTTTTCACTTGCTCAAGTGTTGCCTGACGAGGAGTTGCTCCAAGTGCCAGTGCTGTTTCCACCTAAAATATACGATTATTAGAAGTTGTCTACAAAGTTAAGGCCAAAGCGCTAGTCCAAAAACATTATAATGCTTAAAGCCTATATGACTCGAATCATGAACATGTGATCCTAACATTATAACAATCAAACAACGAAATTGTACCCTTTTTTTTTACAAGAATGAATTGTACCTTAATTCTTAGCATTTATCATACTAGGAGATACCTGGATCATATGTGACTTAATATCCTGTCGGACTGTTTTCATCGCGACTCCAGTAACAGTCATCGCATTACCAACCATCATCCCTGCAACAGGAATGATGTATCTTGGTGTAAAAGGAAAAACCTTGAGCAGAACTAGAAGGAACATTGTCACTGCAGTACCAGCCAGAATAGAGGCTCCTGCAACATGCTTCCCTCGAGGGACATGTTTAGCACGCTGACCAGCCGTATAACCAGCAACAACTACCTGCCAATGACCCAATACACAGAAGCAAGTATTTTATCATTAAAAAAAATTATTTGCAAGTAAAGTATATTACATAGCTGGAAAATGCATTAGTCAACTCTACTCTAACAAATCAAGTTATCAAGAACTTGCCTACTAATACTCCAACAAATCGAAAAAGTCAACCTATTTTCTTTCCAAATTCTGTACAGGCATATTATCGATAAGTAACATAGATAAAGATGTTATGGTAAATACCATGAAAAGATAAGCAAGGACAATCCAGGCAATGCTACCCTGAGTGAAAATGAACTGAAGAACGAAACCGATAACAGAGAGCTGAAGAAAGGCCCTGATTATAGAGTAAATCATTTCACCTTCCAATCTCAGCTTCTGCAAATATGACAAAAACACAGCCAAAACCACCACAATTGTAGCAGCCACCGGTTTCAACATCCCCACCATATAATCTTCTGCCCATTCCCACTCCATAACACTGCTCTTATTGATTCTATTCCCCGACTTATGACTACCCCTTATCTCTACAAAAATCTGAGTGTGTACCAAGATTTAGAAATGATAGTATAATATAGTTATTCAGGGAGAAGTATAGAAGCAACCTTCCCCTGATGGGAATAAACTATAACAGGGACTGGCAGAGTTCATTACCTGCCATCAAAGTCAAATTATTAATAGCACTGCCGTACATAGTAGTACCAATAAATATATATCAATATTTTAATTGTACTCTGTTAATACTTTAATCAGTTAATCGTCACTTTTTTTCAATTAAATTTCTTTTTAGGAAATCATTTGGATTTCATATACCACGAGTTGATTATAACTAAATCATATACAGTAGTATTTATAAATTTGTTTATATTGTTATCTTTTGAGTAAAAAAAACATATGCTTGTGGGGGTATTTGGCCCTGCGTTTGCTCCAAATAAAGTTGCTTTAATTTTTAATTGTTTTATACTAATAAATTTATTTATTTATCAACTTTCATATTGTATTTTCTTCATTTATCATATATTTCTTTTGATCAAAGTTGAGCACATAGACCTATTATATCACATATGACACCCATGGGGAAGCTAATGCAATGCTGCAGCAGTTTTATAGAATCTCCAGGAGAGTTAGAGAGGTGTGTACTTAAAAGCTGCATTTAGTGAAAGAGCTGAAGAATATGATGAGCTGAGGAAGGCTTTACTTAGTACTCATCACTAGATCATGTATCCAATGGAACACGGCTATGATATGGCTTTTGGCTTCTTTAATTATACAATTCAAGATCACTGATCAGAGCATATATACATCTGTCACATAGGTACAGATCTTCTCTCCTACATATATATATATATATATGTAAAAAAAAGAGATGAAAAGAATGCCTTGTATAGGACGAGTCTGAAAAACCGAATATTAGGCTGATCACAAAGAAGCAGCTGAAGAGGATGAGTCTGGCAAGTTATATTCGTGAAATCTGCAAGGTTCATTTCTCTTTAAAAACCCGAATATTATTATTTTGTGTTTCCTACACCGGAATGAGGATTGTGACGATGTGAGTAAAGAGACGAAACTTTGAGAAACAGACTATATATGTTTTTTGGGGAGAAGATGAGCCGCACTTTTCTTTCCTCTCCGTATGTTTTTTGTAATTCTGTTAGTAGTAGACTATATATACCTGTCAATCAGTCCATGTCCTATTAACGGTGACACCCTTTCTAATGAAAATTACTTAAGGGATGTGAATTGCAACATCACAAATTAAAAAAATGCAAACTGCTGAGTTAAAAATAATGGAGGAAGATAAATGATAACTTATTAGTTTGCATCGGATCCAAGCAATAGTTCAATAGTTTACACAGGTCCACAAAGCATGTGAATGACTGGTTGTTTGCAAGTAAACAAATTATTATTGTTTCGAATGAGGATAAAAACTCAGTTCACATTCATACTCAAAACCCCACTTGCGGCAGCCCCAAAAAAGAGATGAACAGATATAAATGTGAGGGAATGTAAGTAAAAAGGGTAGCACAAGCCCCTGATAAGCGCAGATTGATGCGAGCTATTTGGATGTCATGCATGGGCCAAGGAATTCTTTTCTTTTTTCTTCTCTTCTGCTTGCCCTATTAGCTATTGATACGATATGATTTGATAATGAAAAGAAAAGGATGCCAAACGTGGTTGAACTGGACATATACTTGTGGACAAGTCCCTAAACATTTCCATCCATTCTACTCCACCACGCCACCACCCAATGCCCGTACATTCTTCATCTAATCCCAATAATGTATCTTTCGCCGATATCTTCGATTCCGAATCCTCTAGATTTTTTTAATATATAATGAAGTAATTATGCATTATAAGCATTACAAATTATTTTTTCAATGTTGCCTCTGTATATATTCTTATTTCTTATTTATATCTTGACATTATTACTAGTAGATCAATAAATTGTGCGCCACTATTTGTATAACATTTTGTCGTTGGTAAAGTGTGCAATTTCATCACCTATTAATATTATAATTAAGTCTTGGAATTATATCGGTAAGGACAGAAGGCACACAGACTTGATCAAACCAAAGACTATTATAAAAACTTAGCCGTCCACAAATCTCATCCACAAGGCCACGATCAAGTAATGAACTAAGTCCTTTAGCTGACCCCATAATGGAGAACCATTACTCTGTTTTCATGGATGCACTCTCCACACTAACCCCTCCCCAGCTCTCCGATCTGATAGCCTCCATTTCTGCACTCTTCCAACGCCACAACCGTCGTCTTGCCACCCTCCTCTCCTCCCCTACCCTCTTTTCCCTCACTCTCCACCACCTCGAATCCCTTTCTCTCCACCGTAAGTCCCTACTGATAGCCCAGCACCTCTTGTCCAACTTGGTGCACCTCAGCCATTTCATGCACACAAAGACCTCCGCTCCATCCTACCCTGCTACCAACATGAAACTGCGTGATCTGGATGCTGTTTTGCTGTTGCTCCTATTCTGTGAACTCCGACAACATGATCACAGCGCTCTTAATGTCGAACCACGTAAATGGTGTGTAATTCTCTGTAATTATTGTGTGTACAATACCACGTTAACATTCTCTAGTATGGTTGTATCAGATATTGAAGTTTTGAACAAGTTTGTTGAGCTGTTGTCTAAGTTGTTGAGGTTTGTTGGTGTATCTAATTGTAATGGTAGTGGCAAGGAGGCGAAGGAAGTGGCAGCTGCAGCAGCAGTGGTGGTAGCACTACCATCAGTGGAAGTGAGTGGAGGTGGAAAGGAGTGTGTGATATGTAAAGAGGAAATGAAAGAAGGTAGAGACGTTTGTAAAATGCCCTGCACTCATTTGTTTCATTGGATGTGCATATTGCTTTGGCTAAGGAAGACTAACAATTGTCCCTGTTGCCGGTATCGCCTACCATCTGATGATATTTCCAGTGAGATCGAGCGGCTATGGGAGGTTCTTGTCAAGGTGGGCAGTGGCAGCAACTCTTCTTTGGATTAAACACAAAAATCAGTACTAAATTAGCAGGTAACAAGGTATAGTATTACTGGTGGTGCATTGTTAATTTGATGAAGTTAACAAATGTAACGTCTCGTCGAAAACCGTTTATAAACAAAAGGATGCGGTAATGTTGTACAGTGACGGAGTAAGAAAAATTTAGATGGAAGGCTAAAATAGAATTAATTAATTACAGTTTTTTTGATATCTTTGTTCTAGTAGAATCAAGTACTAATATGTAAAAATGTAAAATAAATAATCCTAACGGAGACTTTAGATCCAATTATGTTGTATACTTGACTTGTATTATGAACCACTTATCGATTAGTGGAGGAGCATCACTCGTTAGTGATAAGAAGTTTGGTTAACTATTTTCTATTGTGTGGTTTGTCATTTGTGCCTAGGTGTCATTAGATTAATTATATGATCAACTTCGTCTATTTCTTTTCAATATAAGGAAGGTATAAAGATAAATTATATGCTGCATTGCTGCTGATTTCTCAACATTTTCCTAGATAACGTGTACAGTAGAATATCACTTATAAAACTAGATATTATTCTTAATCATATGTAAAAATATTTTAAATTTTATATATTTTTCTAAATAGCATAATGTTGTGACAAAAATATAGTACAAAATTTTGATGGGCCGGAGGAGGTTGGGCTGTATTTGATGAAAGGACTATATGCAATTCCTTTCCTGACTTGTGTTGTTTTGGTAATCCAACAGGGTTTGTAATTTGTAAATTGGGTTCGATGTGAGTATGAGGATGGAAAGTAAATGAATAAAATATTTTAATTTGAATGAAATAATATTTAACATTATCAAATAATTGGGTTAGATATATAATAAATGTAAAATAAGATTAGACTTTTAAAAATAAAATTAAAATAAATATAATCCAAAGAATCTATTTAAATTTTGAAGTAAAATTTTAGATAATATAATATCTATATCGACTGTAATAAAAACATATAACTTGTCTGGCACGAATTGGTATAGAAATTTAACAACAATCCCTATATTTAGCTCTTATTATTACTACAATAATAAATTTAAGAGTAAAGAGATAAAAAAAAGTGGGAGAAAAGGAGAGAATTTTTTAAAAATAAAATAAAATAGAGGATGATAATATTGGGGCACTGTATTTGAACAATTGAATTTGACAGTTGACATAAATTGTTGGACCTACTTTTAAAAAGCAGTCTTAAGATATAAATTATTTATATGATTAGGAAATATTATTAATTTATAAGGACATCTCAGGGGCGTAACAAATATTTTCGAGATACTGTGCAAAATTTTAAACTTAGTCCTTTATATACTTCAATATACAAGAACGGAATTGCCGAGCGAAACTACACTTATTTATCTCCTATCAATTCTCCGAATCACAAAAGGAATTGCGCTTTATAAGCATGTATAATTACTTTACTACTGTAGACTGTAGAGACTCGGCTCAATTAGGGAAGGCCAGGCTGATCAATGAGTCTTTTTTCGCCAATAATTTCATCATCTTCCCAGATCAAATTATATTTTTTAATAAAAAATTATCGGAAAATATTTTAAATGAAAAATAAAGTCTAACAAATTTGATATTTATTATACTATTATCAATATTTCTCAACTTTATTAATTAAACATAATATTTTTGTTATAAATATATACAAGGTTGTATAAATTCGGGGGTCCTGTGTGGTAGCTCACAACGCGGCCCCTACCCAGGATAAAAATATTAACAATTTATTGGGAGGGGAATGATAAGATAAAAATATATTGGTCATGTATTTGTTTTACATGGACCAAAAGCAAGATATATACAATTCAAAACTTAATTTTTTAAAAATAAAATAATGATAATTTACGAGTTTAAAATATTATATTTGATTAAATATTCCTAGTTTCGAAGACCGGATAGCACAAGGGCAGGTTACGAAAAGAGCGGTGCTATTAGTCCATTAACGGGGATGAAATGGATGCAGGAACTCTTAAAGCAAACACTACTGCACACGAGCAATATGAACGATGCTGTTGCCGGTGCCTGGTGGTCACACTACATGAAACATCACGTGACTTCTAGGAGTACAGTAGTACTACAAAAACAGCCACAATTTATATATTCCACTACCAACACAATCAAGTTTTAACAAAATAGTAAACCAATAAACAACAACCTTACTCATTTGTATTTTAAAATCTTACTGTACTACCTATAGACATAATTACAACTAACTTTGATCATAATAGGTCCTTGAGAGGTTCGAAATAGCTCTAGCAAGTGAAAGTAAACAACAATACTCATTTGTAAGGCTATAAACCAAATTAATCAAAAAAAAACAACAATAATAAATGTACAGTTAAGAATTCAATGCTAATACACAGTTGTCCTCGTCTTGTACGTATTCCTAACATTATCATTCCCTTCAAAATATATGTAATAACTTAGATTCACTTTCATTTACATTATTCTCTCACATTGCTTAAGTTCTAATCTATTATGATCAGTTCCTAGTCATTCAACTTCAGCAATAGCAATCTGACTCAAGTGGCTAGTTAGTGTATAAACAAGATCAAGAAATTGCAGGTGAACAAATGAGCAACATTGTGACATCTGGTGGTAATGTTGCTGCAAAACACAGGTAGGTTTTATGTATGCTCTATGCATCTCCACAAAATCAAATCTTTTATTTATTTATTTATATGCGTAAATTTTTAACGTAAATTATTAAATGGGGTTCGGTTTCAGTGCAAATAAAGTGGAAGGAGATGATGGATTAAAGACTTTAGAGTGTTTAAGAGGGAGATTGCTTTCAGAGAGAGTAGCTTCAAAAGCTGCTAATGAAGACGCAAACAATTTAGGCAATAAGGTCTGTCGTGTCTTTTGTTTATTGGTTTCAGTTGTGATCAATTAGATATTTCAATTCTTTTTACAGTTTTTTTTTCAATTTTTATGCAGTTGATAGAATTGGAGAACAAATTAAAGGAAGAAGTCAAGTGGAGGAACATAGCTCAAAACAGGCTGAAATCACTCATAAAGAAACTTGAGTCCATGAAAATAGTACATGTAGTTTCAGATGAATCCTCAACACACTCATCCTCCTCCGGGAAAAGTGAATTAAGCGTTTCATTGTCATCGTCGTCATCTACAGCCTCTTCATTTTCTTACCCTTGTAGACAACCAGAAGATAATGACAAGATGAAGCTTATTGAAGCCTAATTCCCAGATGAGAAAGTCCTCAGAATGTGAACTTGATGAGCCGGTTATAAAGAATGGGCCCACTTTATTAGAAATTTTGAATAATACTGATATTGATGATGCATCTACTGAAAATCAGAGTTTTTCATTAAATGAGAAGATTAGCTGTATTAAAACCATTTCTGAAAAATCCTATGATGACTTACAATGCACCAAATTCAGAGATGATGTGAAGGGCGATGATCATAGGTATGTCAAAACTAGGCTAATATTCTCCAATGTTTCATTACAAGATTTACACTTTGAACAACTATGTGCTATTTATTTATCTATTTCTGCTTGTAGGATCTTGAATTTTTACTATTATGAATTTTCAATCTTGTAGGTCTAAATCTTCTGGCAAGGACAGGGAGGCATATGGAGAAAATCATCAAAATTGGGAAGAAACTAGTGTTGATAATTCAATGGCATTGGTTCCGGTTGATATTCCAGCAACAACACAGACTACTATTACTACCAGTGAACTACTTATAGCTAATAATGCCAGAGTCGAAGATGTTCTTGATACGTTAAGATATGTGAAGGAAAAGCTTCAAAGCTCAATGGAGAGGACACACGTGATTAGAGTTGGTCATTAGTCTATGTTGTAGTATACTCCCAGAATAATTATTCCATTTGACAGGATTTGTTGGAGCTCCTACCATTTAGATCATGAAAGGGTTGCTTCATGTAGAAGTGAATGAGCAGGAGTAGTGACATTGTAATAAATAAAAAGCGGTGGTGATAAAATTACAATTATTACAATGATATATGTATTGTTGTACGATAAATTTCTCATATCACTACTAATAAAGCTTGGGGAAGAAAACAAACGAAAAGAGTAAATAGAGAATTGGAATCGCGAGTTTCAGATAGAAAAATGAATTAATTGAAATATATTTAAGAGTAAAATCTTTTTTACTCGAATGTATTTAATAAAATTAGCTGCACTGATGATTTCTTTTTCAGTTTTGATTCCTATTTTCAGAGATAGCACTTGTGATTCTGGTCCGATACGTGTTCAAAAATGCATCAGACTGCATCATCCTCATTTCGACCGAGTTGAATCTCTCTGACATCGAAATAATATACATAGTAGTAGAATATTAATTTTTGTTTTCTTCCAACAAATACAAATACCGCCCCCATTTAGGCATGATGCGAGACACCATCTGTCATCAGTATTAGATCAAAACAAGGAAGTAAAATCCAAAAATCAATTTCAGTTCTTTAATTAATCTCTTGTCTTCTCACCTTAGTTTCTTACCATCCTTGGGAATAAATGGGCAGCTGCCACTATAACTTAAAAGATCAAAGAGAATCTTCCACAAGGGTCTAATTATTACTAGGAAATCTCAGCCATATGTGACCATCACAAATCTCAAAAGGCTAAAACCCCTCACTTAAAACTTTAAACTGGCAAGGTAAAAATAATGATCCAGAGCATGGAGTAAAAAAAAAAAGGAGCAGAAGTTGGTGGTAGTAGTAATATTAGAAGAGTAGTTCATAAAGAAAATCTACACAATATTCATATCTGTCATTAGCCCATCATCTGAGATCTCAGCTGACACCAATCCAAAAGATTTTCTGCCTAAATATTCCAAAACCCCTTTTTTTCTTATTCATTTTTATCTCACTTTATTATCTCTGATCCAGAAACAAACTCTGTCAAGATCAAATCTATATGGGGTTTTACAGCTAAGCTTGTTGTTGAGAGGTGACACAACCCATAGAGCTGGAAGGTCCACCACTACACACATTAAACTCAGGTTCAAAGTATAAAGCAACATCTGCACACCTCCATATTCTCTGAACTCACATTAAAACTAACACTTTTCTGTCTTTAGTGACTTTACCTGCCCATAAACATTTGATCATTACTTCTCTTGTAGTTTTATTGCATATTGATAGTGTCAGGATCTTGTAGTTATGATGGGCATGTACTAGCATCAAGAACTGGAGTCTCCTGAGACAAGTTTTATGAGCAAATAATTGCAGTTACATGAAATCTGTATCATATTGAAATAATGGTTAGAACTTGTTGGAAACCATCTGTTAAGGGAGACAAATTGTTATGGCATAAAGATTTAGGGAGCCATGTGAGTGGAGAGTTTTCAATGGCAGTCATTCAAGCAAACAGTTTGCTAGAAGATCAAAGCCAACTTGTATCAGGACCATTGAGTTCACTAAATTCTGGTCCTTTAGGGACATTCATCGGGGTCTATGATGGACATGGAGGACCAGAGACATCACGATTTGTAAATGACAAACTGTTCCCCAATCTTAAGAGTATGTTTTCCTATACCTGGAGTATATTTTTTTATCAATATTCTTAGTACTTTACTAGAAAAATCACGGATTTTGTTCATGTTTTACATGGAATAGTTTGGGGGTGAAGCACCACCATAGATACTGTAGTCGAACCAAAATAGTAAATATGGTGAGTAATTATTTTATGACTAATAGTTTATTGTTAAGTGGTTAAGTATTGAGAAAAAACAAACAAAAGTATATTTACATAGTAGGAGATCTTATTGCAAAAACCAAACTACTCAAATATTAAAGTTTCTATATCGGCATGACTGTCAACTTATTCAGCACTGCTGGAGCTCTCTCTGGGTAGAGATATACAAGCATGCATCTGCTATCTGCATGAGTTCCACCATTACGTTGTGGTTTCAAGTACATGGGAAGTGCACTGACTAATCTAGCTATTAATATACTATAAATTATAGCTGTAATTCATGGAGTCACAGCAGATCTTAATTCAAAGGATTGTTTCGAAAAGATTAAACCTTCCAAAATATTTTTTCCCTTGGAAAGATTGTAAGATAAGACTCTGAGTAGGAAGTATGTTAGCAGTAAAAAACTGAAGGCTTGAAGAGATCTTTCTTAGAATCCTATCGAGCAACTACACTGTTTCTTATATGATCAATCACTTCCAACCAACTTCTAAAATCCTCAAAACTCCTTTTACCTTAACTGATAATGACTTATTTTAATAATACTAGTTCATTTTTTCTTTCAGAATTTGTCTCTGAACACCAAGAGGTATCTGCAAGTGTAGTTAAGAAGGCTTTCATGGCTACAGAAGAGGAATTCCTCTCTAGCGTAAGAGAGCAATGGAATACTAAACCACAACTTGCAGCGGTGGGAACATGTTGTTTAGTTGGAATAATATGTGATGGGCTTCTATATGTTGGTAATGCTGGAGACTCTCGAGTGGTTTTAGGGAGAGCAGATAGATCAATCACAGGAGTCACAGCAGTGCAATTATCAAGAGACCACAATGTAAACATTGCATCTGAAAGAGACGAGCTTCATTCATTGCATCCAGATGATTCACAAATTGTGATTTTAAAGCATAATGTTTGGCGTGTGAAGGGTATCATACAGGTAATGCTATGGAGTTTCTAGGTCCACCCTCTAATTTTATAATCGGTACAGAATGTGTTAATAATCTCTCTAGCTAGTTTTTCATAACAAAAAACCGTATAGCTAAGAATCTTTTAATTCACCCTTCTTTTCTTAAATGCCATCCATGATATTTATCATTTTAATGACAAGCATCCGTTTTCATGCTGTAAAGAGGAATAATAGTCTGTTGACTGTCCGTTAGGCTACGATAAATTAGTTGCAAATTTGGTTCCATGATTGCAGTGATAAATGTAAATAGGTGATACAATCTTGTTTCAGATTTCGAGATCCATTGGAGATGCCTATCTGAAGAAGGCAGAATTCAACAGGGAACCTCTCTTGGCCAAGTTTAGACTACCTGCACATTTTAAAAAGCCAATTCTTAGTGCAGAACCATCAATCTCCACACACAAGCTCAACTCCATGGATCGGTTTCTCATCTTTGCATCAGACGGGTTATGGGAGCAGCTTAGCAACCAGGAGGCCGTTGATGTTGTCCACAGTTACCCTCGAAATGTAAGTTGTTTAAGTATCCTGCTCGTGTTCATTTATATGCATTTCTGGAAATTAATTGGAAAGCAAGGAAAAGATGACATAACATACTTTTATCGCCAACAAACATAATTTCTGTAGAATTAGTATACCGCTGATGTTTAAAATACATATTCTCTAGAAAATGATACAAGGTTTTTAGGAATGGTTATTCTTGTATTTCCAGGGAATTGCTAGGAGGCTTATAAAAGTCGCACTTCAAGTAGCAGCCAGGAAAAGGGAGATGAGATACTCGGATCTGCAGAATATTGATAGAGGGGTGAGGAGACATTTCCATGATGACATTACTGTCATAGTTGTATTTTTAGATTCCCCGATGATGAATGCTCGTAATATATGTTCATTAAGAGCAGGTGGAGTAGCAACCTCTGCCAAATTTTAGTACCTTCATTTTACAAAAATGAAGAAACCCTGGAAAGAGATGTACGTTCTCCTTTGAGAGATCTAGTGAGGTTGCATAAAATCAACTACCGGGGGTCATGGAACTGTAGTTTTTCTCCCTTGTCGTAATTTATTTGTATTGGATATCAATAGGCAACCATATACGGATGGCTATTTGGTAGAACAACCACTTTAATTTGTAATAGTTATAGCCTGAAAAGCCCGCTCCTCTTGATTGGGACAAAAAAAAAATATTTTTTAATCGATATGTACCTCATTCTCGCTCTTATATTCTTTGTAGAACGCAACATAGTATACATTAATGTTCGTTAAATTAGTTGAAATTAACATGTACTGGCAACCAACAACCAAGTCGCTCTCTGATGTTCAACACGGAATCTCACAGGGTTTATAATTTGGCATTACCTATGTTCTTTAAAGATCGGAACTTGCCGAATTATGATTACTAAATGCATATCAAGAAAGATACATTTGAAAGAAAAAAATAAGAATCTTCCTTTACACAAACAAAATCAACTCCACTTGAAATAAGATGATATTTACCCGAATACAGACTTGAATAACCCGCATCTTCTAACTACAGCAAATAAAGTGTTGGAATCACCTTCTCCAGAAAGATGTGGAAGAAAATCTACTTAATATATGTATTCAAGAACTGCAATCCTGATTCTGGGTAGCTCATTTACAAAAAAAAATCCTAATCTATCCTCTCTCTTCTTTACTGCTTATTTATCAGATCCAACCACTACCTGATGTTTGGAGGTCCAATAAGCCTATATTTTATATCTCAGGTACCTTGAAACAAACTACAGCTTAACAACAATAACACACCGCTCACAATCAAGCTTTAGTCAGGTAAACAATAAGCACTCAGATACTATCCAGGTCACGTAATACTGTACTAATTGTTAACCATCGTTTTGTGTGAAACAGAAACAGATTCACTAGAAACAAGACTTTCCCCTATTTCACCTGGATCAGGCCATGACTGTCCAGAATCTTGGTCTGTAAACACTTCGGATTGTAGAGCTGGCGCGATGTTATTTACATGTAACCATGTCAACTCCCACAAGCTATCTCCACCCAGTGCACTTCTCTGCACCAGCACCCCTTTTGTCTTCATTACAACCAAAGTGTTTTTAAGCAGCTCAGGCACAAGTTCTTGAAGTTTCTCACTTTTTTTCCCTCTGACTTTTACTTTCAAATATTTTTCCATCCGACTGAGTACACCTAGCCACAATTTGCAGAAGGTTGTTAGCTGAGATAGGTCATGAAGTAACTGCAGGAAAACTTTAGATAGTAGTTTCAGAGCATGGATTAGGGTCCCCTCCATATTGCGGTAGTCTTTTTGAGAATGCCCTTGCGCTATTTCAAGCAAATCATCAAGCACAGTAAAGATGACCATATCAAAACACTGCAACCACAATCCATATGGAAGATTGACCTCATCCACTCCTGTTAAACACATACGTAACGACAAGAGAGCACGGTTCCTAACTTCTTCTCTCTGGTCAAGACAAACTTTCCTCAGTCCCTGCACAAGCCTCAGCCACATTTCTCCAATATCCTGAGATGCTTTGGTAGCCTCTTCACCCATTGCATCCTTGGCTTCTTGAGCCCACCTAGCTAAGCAGGAAACAGAACTTGCCATAAGATCCAGAGCAAGCACAGACCTGTCAACCTGTCCAACACGAGACTCGGCAAACTGTCTGGCTGCATCAACACAAAGAACATAATTTGCTGGCATTAAGTGAGCTCCTTCAGACATGATGAACACCAGTGCATCAAACCCTGCTTCAGAAGCTTCTGGATGTCGAGCCGTGAAAGAGAGTAATGATGTGATGGTTCGCCAGCCCATTGGGGATCGGATGTGGGTGGCATTTGCTTTAACAAGGCGATTGACTTCCTGTGTGATCTGCTCACAGTATGCATCAGCAACACGGGCATCAAGCTTCAAAACAAGCTGCAGCGATCTCAACAATTCATCAGCTAGGTTTTCTTTATAGGGAAGGAGCCGCTGGCAAATCCTGAGCAGTCCAAAAACAGCTTTCTCGACCAGGGCGCATGGCATCACAGTTGATTGAACAATGTTAGATATGTGCTCATAGACACCCTGCCACAAAAGCACTATCCTATCTCGGTTATTTAGTGTGATTGCAATTAACAATTCCAAGCAGAAAACTGCAGTATCTTCATCTTCAGGAGAACTGTTTCCTTTCTGTGGTCGCCCTGCGGCCCAAATAAGGGCTCGTGCAAGATGTAACAAAGAATCGGATTGCAGAAACTTGCTCTCTGTAAAAATACTGTCAATGTGGCACTTCTGGATTGTCTGAAGGGTCCGTTGATGAGCAGCAAGTTGTTGTTCAGTAGGTTGCAGTCTTGGCTCCTCTGTATCGAGAGACAAGAGCTGACTAAATCGGCCCATCAAACCAGAAGATCTTCTAGGAGTTCCCACAGATTGCATGTGAGCTGAAGATAGGGAATTAGTTGGAGGTTTTCCATGCCCAGGTTCTGTTGTGTGCTCTGAGTCGTCAGCTGCATCACTGGCTACACGAGCAGGAAGAAGACCAAGTTTATGCAACTTCAAGATACAATCCAGGATATTCCTCCAGCCAGCACGGATGAAATCACCATATCTATTTGCAATGGTGAAGACTGTAATTGTGGCCATCCTAGCTTTTGAATCATCGCCAAAGGCTAGAACAGGTTCCTCAGTAAATGAAGGATTCAACAGCGTTGTAAATTTGCAGAGTGACACCACCAGATCATCAAGAACATCTTCAAGATGATGACAAGCCGAGATCTTTGCAACAGCTAGAAAACCGTCAATACATGTCTGATATACATCTTCAAGTTCAGCATGATCAAATACAACAGAGATAGCAGCAATTGTGGGACCTGACATGATAGCGAACATATCTCGGTCAAGGTGAGCCTTGGAATCAGAGATAATGAAGGGTGCAGTCTTCTTTGCTTTGTTCATTAAATCAATCCAACGGCTTGGGGTCATTTCAGGGAAACCTGCACCTTGTTCTGGGGTCGTACGGATTTCATTCTTGCAGATTGAATGATACAGCTCGATTAAAAAATCACGTGGAAGATCATTACCTCCATTAATATGCCTATTATTTCGGATGAAATCCTCTTCTGTCATCTTTTTCTTTACTTGCACATTGTGTTGGTCTGTATTGAGCATTATAATTGAATAAGACAAGAGTAGGGCAGCATCCTTGTTAGCTAGAATCAAAGGTGATTGCTCATAATATCTTTCTGAGAATGCCTCAAGCACCCTCTGTATCTTCTGTGATTCCCCTGGTAATCTGAAAGTTTCCAAGAAAAGGCGCAGTGCAGTGTCCAAATTCATGTCTTGGAAATCAAAAGTCCACGCAAATTCATGAAGTACTTGAACACAAAACTCATCATGATTGCCTAAGAAGTCCCCGACTAAATTTTTATCTAATCCAGCAGTATACCTGAAAAAGCAAGCCACACTCTGGGGGTCAAGTTTGTCGGGCAAGAGATGTGTTCCTTGGAGAAATTCTAACCCTTTCTTAGGATCCCTATTAAAGTGATCAGCACCTATCATTAGCCTTCTCTTAATATACTTCCTCCGACGGATAAATGGAACCCAATGATCAGGGTCTTTGTAGTTGTCACACTTTACCATCCAAAATGGAGTGTACTCATCAAGATGTACAGGGCTGGGTTCTGAACCAGCTGACATGTTGCCAATACGCTCAGCCATTCCTTGAATCACGGCAATCAGACCATCCAAAGCGAGAATGTGCATTGCCGACAAAGGGCAGTTCACCGGAAAAGCACTTCTACACAACAAGTTAGCAATGTCTTCAAACACGTTACTGCAAGTTATGTCGCAGTCCAGGTTTGCATACATTTCCACCATAAAGGCTTTTTGCCTGCAAAAGTCAACAAGAGCTTCCATTGCAACCTCCTGCTGCTGGTAAGAAGCTCCATAACGGTTTTGTGCAAGCCTTAGAATCACACAGGAGAAGAAGGCTTCCAGCTGCAATTTCAGTTCAGTACACAAATGCTGATACAGATTTAAAACAATGCTACACACCATAGAGAGAATCAGTGGACTTATTGACAGTCCAAATTGCATTAGATAACAAAACAGCTTATCCTGTACTAAACCCAACAATCTGGGGTGACGACAAATAGAAGGACCGCCCAATTCAATTGCAGCATTAATTAAACCCAATGCAAATAGAGGAACGTCTTCATCAAAGGCAATAGTGTTGGATTTAGGACCCATTCCCATGTGCTCAACAACATCTAATAATGAGCACAAGAATTGAAAAATCTCCACCATACAGGGGATCCCATATGGCTCAGTCATCAAATGAAAATCATAAGGATCAGAATCCTTTCCATTACCAGGACTTGCAACATTTTCACCCATCGCAGCAGCAACCACACCAGTTGAAGCATTAGATGCAAAACTTCCAGAGGATGCTTGAGTACTGTAGTCAGAAGTACCATTGTCATTCTCTGATTGTTTACTGCCAGTACTATAATTGCTATGCAACCCGCCTACCTATAAAAGAGACAATAGCTGAATAATTCAAATACATTCATTACATGAATAGTAGGAAAATATGGCCAGGTATAGTTTCTTATATATAAATTATAATAGAGAAGGAGAAAAAAGTACAAACAAGCAGTAAGAGAAACATAGCTAAAAGAAAAGGACTAACAGCACACCATGTGCTTTTAACTCTTTTTTCTAAGAAGGATATGGTGGGTAATGGAATGCACAAGATATAAATATGGGTGAGCCTTCTTTTATACAAAGAAACAAAATAGGATGGGAGTTCAGATAAAGTTGAAAAAATGAAACGGAACGTTGATTTTCGTGGTCAGGATAACTCAAAAGTTCATCTTGTATTTCTTCAAAACTAAAACATTTTATTATCATCTTAATACAATTATATTTCAGGAAAAAACTAGGATGAGACACAACTGATGGAAGTGTAATAGAAAGAATCAACAAATGGGAAAAAGATAGAAGATAGAAGACAAGAAAATTAAGATCAGAGAAATTTTTTTGTAAGTTCTCATTATCAGCAAATGAAGAAACAAGAAAAAAAGAATAGTTCGGGATAATGAATAAAATAGATTGACTTCGAAGCTACATCCTATCAAGTGATTTTTCACATGCTTATGCAACAAGCATATGATCCTCTTTGCAAAAAGAGGAAAAAAGCAACACAATTATGGTTCACCTACATTTCAAGATGATCCCTTACTGAAGGATCAGTACCAGCCGATATAAACACCTACTTATACTGAGAACATGTCAGATTTAACTATACAATCCCCTTATGTCTGCATATATCATATTTGTAATGTGTGCCAACATAAGAATAAGATAAAACTCACCCCCTGTAAGGTGGAAGTGCCTCCCTTCACCAAAGAAGTATCTGTGTTGTCAACATCTCGCAGATGTGAAAAAATACATCGTACAAGTTCATGCATTCCATGACGAGCTATCCTCTGCAACAGCTCACCCTTTGTTCCCGCTTGATGAACTACACGGAAACATGTGTTCACAATGGTACAAACATGCTGATTACTCAACATAACTGATGCCTTGCTTTTCATGCAAGCCACAAGAACCTGGAGTATCTTCATCAGAACTACTTCCTCTGATGCTGGATCTGTTACCTCGAATCTGCAGCTAGTCACAGCATCGATCACTAGGTGCATAGCATCTTCGACATTAGCAGTATTTAGATCAAGAACATCAAGACTCAAAATCTTGTAAAGTGATGACAAAGCAACACCTGTAATCGGTGCACCAGTTTCATCAGATCTGATCACATCCAAAAATGGCTGCAGATACACAATGGGATTAATTGTATACCACTCATGCTGCCATGAAAATATTTTTCTACGCAATGCTTTAAGGGATTGGATAAGAGAATGTTCAAGCTGGTCATCACCGGAAGTATAACGACTTCCCCACCTTACATTCCTCCTCATCACAGCAAGCACAACGCCAATTTCTGAATTGATCATACATGCTAACGCGGATCTCTCATTATCAGAGAAACTAGACTCGGAGTCTTCTGGTTCTTCTTCAATTGCATTGATTCCAGATTGCAACTTCAGACGTCCCATCTTTGAAGCAATTCCTTCTCTCTGAACAAAATTTTAGTCTATAATCAGCAGCTTCAGCATGAAACTTGTTGCCGATGTTTATCTTCACTTTGAAACAAAAATTAACAAACTTGAGTCAGCAGGAGTCCGCTAACATGGAAGCTCAGAAGTAACATAAATATGCTTCATGAAACATCAGATATAATATGCTTCAATAAGTTCTAAACATCACATGTGACTTGATAAGAAAGTACATAACAAAATGGCAGATGACACGCCATATTAATTCTGTGTCCATCAGAATTCAGAAGTCAGAATTCATTATAGATTTTAGACAGCACATCTCCTACACAACTATCGTTGTTCTTAAATTTTTTAAATGTGCTACTATTCATTTACCAATCTACCATTGATGCGAAGTGGTCACTATCTTTCATTACTACCCGCAATGCAAATTTATTGATTTTCCTACACCACGGGTCAACTTTATAAAGTCAGTGGCTCAGGCCATAAAAATACTAAAATATTGTACTACCAAATACCCTTTAATGTAGAATTCCTTAATTTCAAACTAAGATGAATGTATTGCTAATTGATTACAAACAATAATGGACATTAATGTCAAATGATTCGCAAGAACAAAATCTCAAAGAAGATAGGTTTGTAAATGACATTCCCACTTACATAGCTGATACAGAGATAACCACGTGTTATACACAAAATCAGAAACCAATTTATGGACAGAGAATTTGTTCCTTTGTTATTAACTAATCACATAAGGCATCAGAAGTCAAAATAAAATCCCATTAATACTCTCCACGTACATCATCTGCATTAATCCAAAATAATAGAAACTTCGCACATGACAGCGTTGGTACTACTACGGAGCTACATTTCCTAAAAATCTCTCTCTCTCTCTCTCACACACACACACAGACAATAGCGCGCGCACTTAAATCCACGTAGTGTAGTATTCTGGCCCTAAATCGGAGAAATTAAGTAACGCAAAACATGTACAACAGAGGCAATACTGTCTAACGCATAATGCAAGAAGAGAATTATATTTGAATTGAAAAGCAGTAAAATATATACAAGTTGAAAAGTAAGAGCAGTAGAATGAATTAGCAAGTAGTAAAGTGAAAACGAGATGTAAGAAAAAGTGAGAGAACAGCATAAAATCCAGTGACAAGTAATACATACAAGTGATTCGATTATAAACCCTAGTAATCCAAAATCAGTAGAATAAAATGTAGTTGAAGGAAATGGACGAGTTATTGTAAATATAAATCGAAAGAGGATAATTATAACTACCGAAAAAGAAGAAATGGAGTCAAAGTAAATGGCGATCCGGACTTTGAAAACAGTGCTCGCTTGTTTTTGTTTGGTGTTGTATCGGAGAGTTGTGAGTGTCAAATTACAGTAAAGCACCTCTTGGCTCACCGAGTTGGATAGGTAGGAGCCTATTCTGTTCTTTTTCTCTTTGGATTCTCTTCTCTTCTCAATCTCGGGTTTATAAGTTGGTTTTTAGATCAAAGAGAAAGGAAATTACACTAGTTAATGTTAACCCACCTCTTTGCTCCAAGCAGGGGACAACCCTGCAACCGTATCCAACTGATGATCCCGAATTTTTTATGGAATATAAAAGGTTTTATTTAAACTAATTTTAGAAAAGTATAGAATAAAATTAATTTGATTAATATGATCTCGAATTGAAATATATATATATAACTAATTAATTGTTAAATTATAGTTTTTTTAATTTAGATAATGAAATTATATTGGTAAAATTCATTTTTGGCTTAAAAAAATTAAAAGGAAAATACATAAAATTTTCATTCCCTCACTTATTTTTCTTCTTAAAAAGAACTTCAGAAATATAAATAAAAATATAAATTATATTATTTATTTTATTCTTCATTCGTTTTCCTCCTCTTTTAATATTTGAGAGCAAAGTATTAGATAAAGTAAACTCACGACTCCAAATTGGAGTACTTTTTTTCAATATGTAAAAAATAATTACTTCAATTACTATTATATACAAAAATAATTAATCCACCAAAAATATTAAATGGCTATTTGAACAAAATTATAATTTAACTATTAAAATAATTGTGAGGATGTTGATATTAGATTTCAAGTGGTATTGAAGATGAGGTAATGTAAGGATCATCTTCTCTCGTATAGAATTTGTCATCCAAGAATATTAAAATACAAATTTATTATATAAATTTATTTAAAAAAGAAAGCATGATGTTAAAAAAGTGTGGTTCTTCAAAACAAATAAGTATTTCGTATAAACACTCTAAATCAAATTTCAATTTCATTAATCTCTTCGATTCCAATTTCATTAATGGTACCAAAATTTTCAATTCTAAACAACAAACATTAAAATATAACATGAGCGAATAAATATTAGATTCAAGGACTTTTACGAACAATTGAGATAGGTTTATAATGAATATTAAAGTATGTGATTTTTCCTAGGTTATGTAATCTAAAGAAATATAAAATAAAAATATTCATACATAAGTCTCATAAAAATAAAATCATGAGTTCACGTATTGATTCGATTATTTTATAATTTTTATAATCAAGCGCATGTTGATTTAAATTTATAAATAGTATTTATGTATATTTATTATACAATTCACTATTTTATTACACACTAAGTGAAAATTTCATAAAAGCAAGTTTTTACTCTTTTAGAGTACAAGTATGATCTATATATATATATATATTTTATCATTTTCACACCATAAGCAGGATATATTACATATATTTGATTTTGTTTGATTTATCCGAATCTTCAAATATGTTACATCAAAAGTGTTACAAACGATGTCATCATAATTTTATACAAGTAAATTTTTTAAATGGAAAATGAAATATGGCTTGAACAATCATTTAAGAAATAACCTTTTAAGTTTATATATTTACGTATATATTTTACCTACAATTTAACTTACATACCGCTCCCTAATACTTTAAGGATATGAAATGGAGGAATATAAAAAATGTAAATAAATTATAAAATAACAAAATTTTCTCTTTTTCTTTTTAATTTAAAATTTATAAAATAAAAACTTTTTATTTATCTGTTCTCAGATTAGAATAAAAGGATATAATTCAATTATATATAATTTATTAGTAAATTCTAACTTTGTCTTTATATTTAAAAACTCGTGATTTAAATATTAAAGATATAATTGTAATATTGAGGTCTTATTTAAATCCTTTAATAAGTGTTTGATGGTTCTATGAATTCGCTGATTTTGAAAAAATTATTTTATGGAGTTTTTTCAATTAGAGGATTAAGTTAATTTAAAAAAATTATTATTTTATTCTCATCAGAAATGGGGATCGTAAATGAATCGAATTGTTTGATATGTTTGTTGAAGTTCGTCTTTGTTTGAATTCTATAAATTCGTTCAATATGTTATCGAACTCGATTTCGGTCAAAAAAATATGTTCGATAATGTTATAAAAATTGTTCGATTCTTTAAAAAAATTATCTTGCTCAAGTTCGAGTTAGACAACAAAATGTTCAATTCGTTAAGTTAATTATAAATATGTAAAAACACCAATGTGTTCATTCATGTTCGATTTTATTCGAACTAGATAAATTCGGTTAAATTTGTTATCAAATTCGAGTTTAAATAAAAAAAATTGTTTGATAATATTTTGAAATATTGTTCAGTTTGATAAAAAGTTACTCGAGTTCAGTTCGAATTAACATAAATGAAATCGTAATATATTAATATCCTTATTAGTCATTTTACACATTCAAATAATTATAAATTAATAATTATTTGTCAAATACTTTTATACAAACAATTAATACAATCAATTAGTCAAAATAGTCGATCAAAACAAAAAATTCAATATGCTCGGGGCTCCTGCTAACTGCTAACCACTCATTGTCATTTTAAAAGAATTTCCAATCACTTAATTTTTTTTCCATCTTATTTTTAGAGTGAAAATATTAAGCATGAAATATAAATTGTTCAATTTATATAACTATGAAATACTAGAATTATAGTGTTTTGCGGGTTTCTTCATTTCTTGTTGCAAAATGAAAAAATAATTAGAAAAAAGGGCGAAAAAGACAAACACACCCTTCTATCGTCTGGTTATGGATTGGATGGACTACGGAAGGCCAGAGTTGTGAGAGTGAGTTAGTGAGGCGGACGGAAGGGTAGCTTACCGTTACCACCATGGGCTTGGCTTCCACAATTCAAACTTGTCCCCCTAAATTGGAATTAGGGCTTTCATCTCTCTTACGCTCACCTCCATTTCCAAAACGCCTTCGGATCCAACACCTCCACTCTGCTCCTCCTCTGCTCCTGCTCCTCTCTCCCGGTAATTTCATACTGCAACTCAATTATATTGACTTTGTATGTATATGCTTATGTGAATTTTAATTGTAATTTCTGGTTTTATAGTTGTATGCGGTTATCGTCGAAATTATATAGTTTGCTCTAGAAGTACTGCCGATCAGGAGGAAGAATCGTCTACTTCAGGTGTTTTTGATTTCTTAAATATCCTCAGTTTTTGTTTGTGAACTAATGCGTATCGCTTTTGTATCTATTTAGCACCTGTGCAGAGCATATGTTGTTGTTGTTGTTGTTCCAATCTCTATCTGTTTATCGTCATGTTATTCTTTTTTTATAGGACTAGACTATAGATGATACGTCCAGGACATGATTTCCTAGTATGAATCCAAGTTGTCGTGGACGCATTTCTGAAATTATCCCCCCTCGGATCCCTTTTGAGTGCAACTTGAAAAGAAGATATAGATTAAACTATTACTCAAATTATGCCCCTCGGAAATCTCCTCATTTCTTCTTGTTAACCTATATCAAGGCTTAAAAGTAAGGTACTTGGACAATATTTTTTCATGAAGTTTGTTGCGAATAAAAAATAAAGTTATTGTTGTTCAAAATAAAAATATGAAAATATACTAGTAGATGACGATAACGTGAATGGTGGATATTCATATTATAGTCTTGACTGTGTAAACTACCCTGTGTTATCATTTTATTGTGCTGGTGGAATGTCTAGTGCTCACCAGAGCTGTTTTATAACTTTGTTATATGCTTTGCTCTTGTCTTTATGACATCTAATATAATAGTAAATGGTTTATTAGGTAAAGGGGCATCAAATCCACAACCATACGATGATCTTAACAACTTCAAGAGCGCTAACGATGTCAAATTTGTTGGTGTTTCAGAAGGCACAACTCGAGGACCTGATTATAAGCTGGCTGTTAAAAGTGTTGCATTTTGGGTTTGTAGATCTTGAAACAATTAAACTTATGTGTCATTAAATCAGGTTTTTCTTTGACGCGGGCTGAAAATTCTAGTCATTTTATTTTGTAGATTTGCACAGCTGTGGCATTTGGTGTTGGTTTGGGATTCAAAGATGGGATTGGCAAGGCATCTGAGTTTTTTGCTGGGTACATAGAATTTCTGTTCAAAACATCATATTAAACCTATTTTCTCTTTATATTATGTTGAGAATGCTCTAAGTCTGTATTTCTTCTTAAACAAAGAAGGGGACACTTAAGCCATAGCTTAATACCTGACAAGGAAACTTTGTGCTGCATATTGGATTTTTTTAACAGGAAACTATACAAGTATAACCTATGGCAAGGAGATTGCAACATCATATTCATATGTATGCTATTCTTTTTCATGTGAAAAAACTAAAAAGGTCTATGACCTTATACGTTGCTAGGTGACTAGGCCGTACATCAGAATCACTACCTTTTGGCGGTCTTTATACGTATCATATTGATTTTTCCAGTAACCAGAGTTTAAAATTATGGTGTTGTAGTACTATTGATCATTATTATTTCTTCCTAAGTTTTGATTTTATTGTTAACAATATTCTTTTTTCTTGGATATTTTTCAGTTATTTGCTAGAGCAGAGTTTGTCGGTGGATAATCTCTTTGTTTTTGTTCTTATATTCAAGTATTTCAAAGTCCCATACACGTATCAGGTTTGGCTCCTTTATGGAATAAGTATCACGCATCTTTCTCAAATTATGCATTTTGGATTTCTCCGCAATTCCAAAAAATTATATTTGCATTCTCCTCTCGTCTCATATTTTCTTGATTAGAGTTTGTTTTCATTTTGTTGAAAATACAGAGTCGGGTGCTTTCATATGGTATTGTAGGTGCTGTAATATTTCGGTTGTCGGTAATACTTCTAGGAACTGCCACCCTGCAGGTAATTCAAATATATCTAAAAGAAATATGCATAAAGACTCCACAAATAGTGGGCTGCACAATGAAATGAACGCATCCTCTCATGCGGTGTAACTTCTTTTTTTGTAGCTTCTAGAGTTCTAGTTTGTTCTACTATCTTGGTATTTATATTTTTTTTTCATGTTATTGCATCTATTGTTTCTTGGTCTAGTATTTTCTGATTTTTTATTTATATTTTTTATGACATTTATAATTTCAGAGGTTTGAGGCAGTTAATCTTCTTTTGGCGACGGTACTTTTGTACTCATCTTTCAAGGTGATTCTGGTTTTTAATTTACAATTTATGATACCATACTACCATAATTTGGTTTGCAGTTGCATTATGTACTATATGCAGTTCAAATTTCAGGAATATTGTTACAGTCACTAAAACTGATTTGTTATAGCTTAGTAAAATGTGTGTTTTTTACGCATATCATTGTCTCTGACTAGCAAATTTAACTTGCCGAGAGTTGTTACACCGTGATGTAATTCTTTTCAGAATGAGTCAAACTCGTATTATGATCTCACTTCTTCTTTTATCTTCTTATAGCTGTTTGCTGGTGAAGATGAAGATAGTGATCTATCCGACAACTTTGTTGTAAAGACATGCCAAAAATTCATTCCCGTCTCTTGTATGCCTTATATCTGAAGTTTCGGCATTCTGTATTCTTAAGTTTCTTAGTTCAATTTTCCCCCTAGCTTATCTGCTTAAACCTTGTTACTTCCTGAAATTAAATAATTATATTGAATGCTTTACATTTTTCTTTAACAATTGAAATTGCACCGCTGAAGAAAGCTGCCCGGTATAATGAGAAAGAACTAGGAAGTAGTTCTGCATAGATTATATATTGTGAACCTAGTACTTAATTTTTGCTTCCCGGTATAACGAGAAAGAACTATGAAGTAGTTCTGCATAGATAATATATCGGGAACCTAATACTTAATCTTTGCTTGTAGATCCACCACATAATTGCTGTACTTTCTAACTCAAATAGAAACATGCTGTGAAATAGAACAAAAAAATATTGTTCAGATCACTATAGTATTTCTGGAATAATTGCAGTGGTGTCTTTGAAATATCAGTCAATTCCAATCATTTTTGTTGTGCACACGCAAAAGCTTTGTGTTTTCTTTACTTAATATTTACTGGTTGCAATATGATCCTTCAAATTTAATTAATTAGATGGAATATGATTTGAACATTACGCACCTTTTTGATGTGAAGTAGCTAAATATAAGTTGCAAGTTCTTTCATTTTTATCTATATTCTTATTTGCTGCATTTTCCTTGATTTCGCAGCCGAGTATGACGGCGACCGATTTTTAACAGTTCAGGATGGTGTGTGGAAAGTAAGTCTTTAATAAATTTTAATATGAGTTGAACATGGCATTCTACCGGTTTGTTATATTGCTGCAAAGCATAGTTAAATCGCAAGAATGTCTAAATGCATGTCAACTATTCAATAATTTTCTGTTACTAGTCGTATATTGCATCTGCCATCTCATATGATCTTAAAAAAGTTTAAATTGTCTTATAATTTTGTCACAATCTCTAACAGGCATCACACATTTTGGGCAGGCTACCCCTATGCTTCTCACGGTAGCAGTTATTGAACTAAGTGATATTGCATTTGCGGTATGTTATCATCATTCTGGTATATAAGTTATATGAGTTCCCGGATTGCTGCTACTATATTAATTAATGTCCGGAGATAACTGTGATTCTCCTTTTTTTTGTAGGTAGACTCGATACCAGCAGTGTTTGGTGTTACACGAGACCCGTTCATCGTTTTCTCTTCCAATATCTTTGCCATCTTAGGTAATATTTTATGTTTTCTTAAAGTTAAAGTTTTTACTTAACCATGACTAATTAGAATCTTTATCATCTATAATGCTAAATGGAGGAGTTGGTTAGAGAACACAAAATGAGGTAGTCATGTTATGTGTATGTCAAACTCCAGCTACCATGGTTTCTGCAAACAAGTTTTTTGTTTGTATGGTTTCCATCATTATATTCTTATCTGAAGTTTGATTGCAGTTTTCATTAGTCATTCTGTCTCTGGTTCAAACTGGACTTGTATGTTAATTGCTATAATTTGTATTAAAAAGCAACTTGTTTCTGTTCTAACAAGGAATTTGAATCCTGTCATTGCTCATCGTAGGATTAAGGTCGCTATATACTCTTATATCCGAGAGCATGTCAGACTTGGAGTACTTACAGGTGAGTATCCCTGACTGTATTAAAATAGTAATGTTAATTAATGCTCTTTAATTTGCTTCACATCAGCTGCTTTGTGATTAGGAAATAGAAATATTATGAATCTGCATTGGTCTTCCATTTATTATAAGGGACAAAAAACAGTAACCATTAAGGTGAGGGTTGAAGGCAGCACACATGTTTAACCCTTTTAATATTTAATAGCTAGAAGTGGAGTGTTTGTGTCTGCTTTCTATCTTCATGTTGTGTTCAACAAACTATTCCTACGGCTACAAGTGGAGGGTTTATGTTCTGTTTGCGATCTTCACTGTTGTGTTCAAGTTCAATAAACTATTCCTATAAAGTTTACATCTAATGCCAAATTTTTTTATTCCTGGGCAGCCCTCCATTGGCGTTGTTCTGGGGTTTATTGGGTGTAAGATGATTGCGGATTTCTTTGGTAGGTATCTTCGTTATCCGAATTAAAGGCAAGAATAAGCAAAGATTCTAATTATTTTCTTAAATGCAGATTATCACATATCAACTGAGGTATCTCTGGGTGTCGTAGCTACAACTCTTGGTACTGGGGTTTTGCTTAGTCTAGTGAAGAAGTCTGACCAAGTGAAGGGGTGAAAAACAAAACGAGTCATTTCATTCCTTTTTTCTTGTTTGGTACAATTCGTAGTTATAAAAAATAGCAGTTCTCGTTCATGTATAGCCGGACATGCAACAGGGTGTACTAAATGCCCAAAAAATGTTTATTGATTATTGGTACTCCGATGTAATGTAAATTTCAATAGCAGCTGTTAATTAGAATGCAACTAGCGAGCTTTGTGGAGTAAATATTAATACTCCTCAATCACTCTTTACATGCCATATTTGAAAAAAGCATACATATTAAAAAAAATGTTATTCAGATAATTTTCCTTAAAAATGAAAATACAAGGAAGTTTTGAGAGAGTCAAATCTTATATATACTCCAACTTAAAAGTAATCATAGACATAGTTTAGAAGATTACACAAATTGTATTATAGATTTGTGTTTAGAGGAAGAGGATGACATGGACCGAGAAGTAATACAAAAATTGATGAATTAGACATGATTATGAAGCAATCAAAAACTCGAAAAGTATCCTCAAGTCCATAAAGATAAAAATTGCCCCCAACAGTGAGTAATTTCAAAGGTATTGATAAATTATTCAATAATTTGGGGATCAAAGATATTTGTGAATTGTGAAGATGAAAAAAAAAACAAATGCCCTTGAAAAGATATTATACACGATGAGTTTTTTTTTTTTGAAAAACGAGAAGAATTTCATTATCTCGAATATGTTAAGTGATCGTGGCAACAATCACCACAATAATAGAGATAATAATAATAATTAAAGAAAAGGTCAAAGAATTTAAACCCAAGTATACCTTTGAAATGGAATTACAGTTTTCCATGACCGTCTCCGAGTCTCGTGTGTTCAAACCCACATCATCCGGGGGGGGGGGGGGGGGGGGGGGGTGTAATACTACTTGGTAGAGTTCTAATAAATTACAGAGGTTGTGGAATGAAAATACAATCTGGAGTTTGTAAACTAATAGAATTATTATTTTACATATAAAAAAATCCATTAATACTGGTGCTACTATGGTTCTGCAGCGGTGACAGGTGAGCAAATTTGATAGTCGAGATCAAGTCGATATGCACCACTTGGTCTAACTTATACGCAATTATATCATATATGATGTGCACTTGAATTTGAAGTCTTTCCTCTATGTCATCCCGTAAATAAAGCCTTCAATCAGATAACTGGATCAAACCAGAAACGTCGAGACTGAAAGTCTTTGACTAGTGGCAATCTACCTAATATAAGAGGCAATGCATAGAAGTGAAGCCAATATGAAATAAACTATCATGATAGTCTTCTAGTATCTTCTCTCACATCCACCATCATCATATTGTCTCCTGTCACCATCTCTTTTAGTTCTCGGGGGAGTTGCAGGGGACCATTGCGAACTTTGTTGTGGGTGGGTTCTGGGGTCAAATTTCTGTGAAGAAAGATAACTCAAAGCTGTGACAACATCAGCTATCGCAGGACGCATGTTAGGCTGCTCCTGTACGCACATTGCTGCAACAGCAAGAGCTTGATACAGCCCTCGTGTAGGGTATTCACCTTGAAGCATTGGATCAGCTATCTGTGAAAATTTCCTCCTATCTTTAAACAAAGGCCTTGCCTGGAAAAGACACGAACCATAGACTTGAAAACCATTAGCAGCAAGCTAGTGGATAAAAGAAGGCAATGGAAGAATAGGAGAAATGGAAATTCTCTGTTTCTTGTAGTTGGCAATGCATCAAACTAATACCTAAGTTAAGAGAATAACAAACAAAATTCCTTTGACGTAAAAATTAAAACTGACTCAGAATATATTACTATAACTTGCATCTCGTCAAATACAAAACTATTCGTACAAGTGTACTCAACTGCAATTGAGGATTTCGAAGTAAACATAGGAGGGAAGTAGAGGGTCCATTTTAGCTCCCTGTGATCATCGAAATATTATCGAATATTTACTTATTAATTATGTTAGGTATAGCTTAATTAAAATGTAAGTATTAATCTTCCTCTGTTTAAAGTCTATCCTTTCCTTACGAAGATAAGCCGAGAAGCCCAAGACTTAGATAGTGCGTGTAGGATAAAATGAGCCAACAAAAGGGAACATCACCGTAGATCCTATCAACAAAAAGACTTCAAGCTCAACTTAAAAACAAAAAAAGGCCACATGTGAATGAGATAATATTAATTTTCTTCTATCCTTATTCCACAACAAATGTATCATTTGTCATTTTGTACACATGTAATGATTAAGATTGTTCTTGGGATTTTTCGCTACAAATAAGATGCATAGAGAACATGCGAGATTTGTGTCAACATACTATTATCAGTATAAAAATTAATTTCTGTAGAAGAAAAACAATTTCAAGCGAACTATATTTTGCGCAATAGAGGATAGAATATTTTGTAATCACTAACATAATAAAATGATCTAAAGTCAGTATAAGGGATAGTTGCTGCCAAATATTTCAGCCGCAAAGCAAAAAAAAAAAAAAACTCACAAAATATGATCACTTACCCAGGCAACAAGAGTGTGATCCCCCGCAGTTTTTGAATTTTCAACTGCTTTCCTGCCTGTAATTATCTCTAAGAGAACCACGCCAAAGCTATAAACATCTGACTTCAGGGTCAACTGTCCGGTCATTGCATATTCTGGCGCGCAATATCCATATGTACCCATAACCCTTGTTGATACATGTGTGTTATCGCCAACAGGCCCAAGCTTGGCTAAGCCAAAATCAGATAACTTCGGATGATAATTTTCACCAAGCAATATGTTGGAGCATTTTAAATCACGATAGATCACAGGGGGGCTGGCTTTATCATGCAAATACTCCAATCCTTTGGCAGCACCAGCAGCTATTTTCATTCTTGTATTCCAATCAAGTCGTCTTTTGTCAGGTGAAGGATCTGCCAACATATGTGATATGAGCCAAACTCCAGTAACGTGTCTTAGAATTGGAAAAATGATGATTTACTGAAAATACACAAACCGTGAAGATGGTCATCCAAAGATCCCAATGGCATGTACTCGTAGACCAAAAGTCTCTGGTCTCCATCAGCACAATAACCAATCAAGTTAACAAGGTGATCATGGTGAAGCAAACCTAACATTAATACCTCAACAAGAAATTCCCTGTTCCCTTGCAGCCCATTACGATCAAGTTGCTTGATGGCTACAACCTACACCAAACAAACTTAAGCATGTATAACACCCAATCCATGCCACATAAAGAAGAAATGCATAGCCAGTCATGAGTTCAGTTAGATACGTATTAAGATAATGAAATCATACATGTATTTTGAAACCCTTTTCCTATCCCTTACCACTAGCATGAAGAAATAATTAGAGTGAAATCCCTGACTAACCTGATTCGAGTTTTCAAGTCTTCCTTTATATACTCTACCAAAACCTCCTTCTCCCAGGAGAAAATCAGCCCGAAAGTTTTTAGTTGCTGCTGCCAAATCACGAAATGGAAATGTTCGGGCTGCCATATGTTCAGACCCTCCTTTAGATGCCTCCTTTATCTTTAATGATGGCTTCAAAGTATCTGAAAGCAAACAATAATTATTAAACAGAGCCATAAGATGAAAAGACGAAATGGTAATCTATGTAGATATGAATAAGGATTAAACAATGTCAACGATTGTTGAGGAAAGAAGTAGTAATGCAAAATGAACTTATATTGGTTACCTCCATACTTAATCCGAAAATAGCATACAAGTTAAACTCTACTGGAAGATGGACCATTAGCCATAGATCAATCGTTAAATTAATAAACAATATAGATCTGACATGTTTTGATAAGGTGATTGAGTGCAAATTCAAGAAAGCCTTTTTGTATAAACCTACTTCACTAAACCAGATTATTTACTTTAAGGTATATATCTGACAGTTTATGACACATAGTAGAAAAATATTTTGGCCATCATATCGACTCCTGAATTGCTTTCAAGCATCAAACTTTATCACATCACCCCTGAATCTGATCAAACTGAATCAAGTATCCTGGCCACAAACAAACCTGAAAACTACAATTCACTGATTGCAAAATTTCCTGAATATTTCTTCTGCCTAAATTTCAGCCAAGCAATTTCAAACTCAAGCCAACCACCAAACATAAATTCGCAGACTCTACAAATAACATAATGAAATGAAGCACTATTTCAATGTCAACTACACACTCACAATATTCTTCATGAATCACGATTCACACTGTTTTTCCCCTATCTGAAACCCCCTTCCTGTTGGCTTAATTCAGAAAAAAGAAACAATCTTTGAGCTGGGAAAACATAAAAGTGCACATAAAATTTGCAAACCCCACTCATTTCTTATAATTCCATATTGGATCCAACTATGGGCATAAATACAGCACACACACACATACAAAAATGAAAAATCAAGAATTAGTAGAATTAAAAAAAAAAGAGAGAGAAAGAAAGCAATGGGAAGTAAGGAAGAAAAAGACCTGAAGAAGTGGGTATGACTAGATCGGACGGCTGTTTATTCCATTTCTTCTTCTTCTTCCTATGTATCTTTCCAGAGCAAGGAAACCACCCCATTTCACTAACAACCTCCTTTACTATATGTATACATATGCAGTGTGTGTATATTATAGATGTCTCTTTATATATGTATGTGATAGAAGAAAATAGCAGAGAGAGAGAGAGAGCACGAGAGAGAAAATGAAAAAGGGAGGGGGGTGAGGGTGAGGGTGAAGGTGGAAAGTTGAAAACTGGAAAGCAATAGCTTGGTTGGTTGGTTTGTTTGTATCGGACATGGTCAAATTCTCTATTTTCTATACATGTATTTATGTATGTATTGTGTACGTATAGCTACTAATATGCTGCTGTGTTGTTATTACATTGTATGTTTATTTACCTAATGTACCGTAAGAAATATAAACTGGAGTGTTTATACTATCACCCCAACGGGCCCACACGTCTGTCGTTATTGTCCGGAATCAATTTCAATTATTTTTCTTCATCTCCTCCCTTATTTTTAAAGTTAAATAAGCTCATGTGATTTAATATGTTTAAATAAACCTTTCAAATTAAAATTAATAGTTTAATATAGTCCCTCTAGTTAGTTTTTCTTAATCATGATTAAAAAATTACTATATTCATGTATATTGTGACATTAATATTTTAAAAATATATCAAAATATTCTAATTTTAATATTATGATGTTAATATTCATGTATATCGTAACAATATTGTTACACGAAAAAGTATATCAAAAAAAATTATATTCTAATTAAAACTTATCTTTAAATAAAAAATATAAATTTTATCTCTTTTAAACACGATAACATATAAAATATATGAAAAATTATATATTTCTACACAAGATTATAAATAAATTAAAATCATAGATATAAAAATAAAAATAAATTCTAATCATATAAATACAATATTAAAGTAAAAATAATAAATATTAAAAACAAATTCATACATTATACGAAATGTAAGAAATTGTTCATATATATCTATATATGTATGTAAGTAAGTGTGTGTGTTTGTATGTATTATAATTTAATATTAAAATGTTACTCATATTTAGTTAATTATTAAAAAAAATATAAATATTCGTCCAGTAAATAGAATTTAAAAGTAAAATACAAACTAACGTGTAAATGTTTAAAGGTTAAAAATTAATAGTTAAGTAATAAAAAAAGTATATACATACATTAATATTGATTAACAACTTATTTATTATTTTATATAATTATTTAATAAAAATCAATTATATAAAAAAACATATTAATTTATAAATAATAATGTTATTAATTAAAAATTAATAATATAAGATATATATGTATGTATATATATTTATATTAATATAATTAGATATTTAATAATATTTCTAAATATAGTTTTAAAAAAACTAGCTAGATGAATTATATTGGACCATTAATTTTAATTTAAAAAACTTATCTGAGTCTTATTAAATTACAGGAACTCTGCTCATACCCTGAACCACAAGGGTTTTCCTTAACCCTCTTCTTAATTATTAGCCTGCTCCTTTCATTACACTCTCATGCTAATATATTGTTACAACAGTCTTATTTAATTTATTTTTAACTATTGTCTTTATTGATTTTTTAAATTTTATGCGGTGTTTGAAATCCAAATTCAAACACTCTTATTTAGTATTTAAAAGTTTTGGATTTCATTTCAAATTTCAAATATATCAATTTGATTAAGAGTCAGTTTGTTATTATTGTTGCAAATGGTAACCGCAGTTTTTTTGTTGAAAAGAAAAATAGGTAAAAAAATGTTTAGTAACTATCAAAAACTGCGGTATGAAAAAACGTTTTTATCTAAAAACTGCTGTTAGACAAAACATGTCCCCATATTTTTGGGGGGAAATTGCTTTTCAACTTTTACAGAAAATAATTACAAGTTTCATCATCAAATTTTTCAAAAACATTATTTTTTTATATTATATCTCAAAATATGCATAAATAAAAAAATTACCAAACAGTCATCAAATTTTTATGACAACATTTTTTTGACCGGCACAACAGTTTTGAACATCAATCTCAAACGAAACCTAAATATTAAATTTCAAATAAAATTAAATTCTTAAATAACATGTTGACTTTTTTCTTAATGTAACAATTGATTAGTACAATTATTATGAAAGACGCGGAGAAAGTTCGACGCTGTCATATACTCCCTCCGTCCCACTGGATTCTTTACAGTTACTATTTTGGAGTGTCCCCCTCATTTCTTTACATTACCCAAAATAGTAAGTATTTTAATATTATAAAATTATTGTAGTTAACTGATTGCCCAGACAAATCATGTAATTAAAACATAATCATACTTTATTAAGTAAATTAATCTCACACATCCCAAACTACTTTTACTCCTAATTTTATACTCTCCACCCATATGCCGTTCATCTCTCTCTGACTCTCTCTGCTATTCTCATTCTCATGAACCCTAAAATAAAAATCCCTTATTTCTTCTATCCATCTCCTTTTTTTTACAATCGATTAAGCTTATGCAATGGAGTCTCAAATCATACACGATTCAGCCCCAAGTTTTGATTCAGATTTCGAAATCGAATCATCTTCATCATCGTTAGTCCCTATAGTCGAAGCTAGTCTGGAATTTGATGAAGTCGTCGAAGATACTCCAGAAAGGGTGAAGAATCACATAATTAAACAGGAGGCAAACAATTTAAAAGGAAGAAAGTTGAAGTTTGATAACCCAATCGACTTATTTCGGATTCCTGAAGTTGTCGAGGATAGTCTGATAAAGGTGAAGAAGCACATAGTTGGACATGACCCTGGAAATTTAAAAGCAAAAATGTTGAAGATTGATGACCCAACTGACTTATTCCAGATCTATGAAGTTGTCGAGGAAAGCCAGGAAAAGGTGAAGAAGCACATAGTTGAACAAGAGCCAGGCAATTTAGAAGCAGAAAGGTTGAAGTTTGATGACCCAACTGGCTTATTGCATATTTTTCTTCCCCAATTTTTCAATTGAGGGCTGGTATGACATCTTTTAAATATGTACATTAGTGTGTTTTCAATTTCTGATGAATTAATTGACTCTGTCGAGACTTTTATTTTTGATTGTGATTGTATCATTCTTGCTCCTCTTTTTGGGTTTTGATTGTGCATTTTCGTGTGTTTTCAATTTCATTACATTGGTTGTATATGAATACAATTCATGCATATGTGCTTTAATTTTTGGATAAGTTTATGTTAGCTGTACAAATTTTTGGATAAGTTTTCATTACATTTTCGTCGAAGATTACTTGTACAAATAATTCCTGCCCTTTCTTACTCGGCCACAGCTTGGTTGATATTTAAATTAATACATCGATGATAACGATGAACGGCTGAACCTATGTGAATGTCTGTTGTCAAGTGATTAATTCCAGGGAGATGACTGCTTTGGTATACATATTTAACCTGTCATAATTCCAGGGGTATGAGTGTATGATATACAGAGCATGTTGCTGATATAGCCGATCAGATGCTAATATTTTCATGTTTTTCTTTTTGTATCTAGTAAAAAGTGCATGCTGCATAGGAGATGTTTGCATGGATCACTTCCCTATCAGTCACAGCGTATGTTCTTGGAATTCCTTTTTTATGTGTTTTGTACATGATTTCTTGTCATTAGTACATGAAAACAAGATTACAAGTAGTATTATACATGAAAACAAGATTACAAGTAGTAATATACATGAAAACAAGATTACAAGTAGTATTATACATTAGTACACACGTCTGCAACAGGTTGTCTGGTCATCAACACATCAGAATACTTAGTCATAACAGTAGGTAATTGTCCAGTGCCTTTGCCACAATGTCCAGTGGAACAGTCAAAACAGTAGGTAATTGTCCAAGGCGTTCCAACTTTCCCTTGCTTATGTGTGGGAGTTTATAATTATTATTACCATCATGCTTTAGTATCTCTGTCATACAACTCATAAGTGATAGCCAGACATAATTCAGAGTTGAATCACTGACTTCTTCGTAGGCTTTATTCACTGCATCAACTAACTCACAAACTGTTTTAGGCGCATTCTCGTGTTGTAGTCCTTGTATAATTCTAAAGAAGCCCAGGTCATTGATATTAAGATCCGGACTATTAGCCGGTTGATTAGTTAGTGTAATATCAAATCCATCAGATTGTGCAATAGTAGTAAAATCTAAGTCATTGTCGCTTATATGAGGCCTTGCGTTATCTTGTTGGATAACAATATGTTTATCAAAGTTGGATGGCCATTTAGCTTTAATAGCCGGGATAATTTTTTCGAGTAAACATTTCTTTATCACCTCTTTAGTGATGCTTTCAATAGGTTTAACTTCTATAACACCCCTTGCTCTATTTTTACTTGATCTAGCTGCTGGTTCCTCAATAGTGAAAGGAAATATCCCTATTTTCCCATCAAAAGTACAAATTCCATCTTCATCATACCTAGGTCTTGCAACAGCACTCATAAACATTATTTTAGTTATAAATCTCTTCGATTTGCTGGTTCTATGTGGTTCTGTTTCACCCGGCAGCAAGTAGTATTTTTGTGATGTTCTTGTCATATAAAACCACTTCTCATCTATGTGAATTATAGAAAACATGCCTACATAGGTCGGGTTTGTGTGAAGTGTTGATCTTTCGATATGGTTTAAGACAAACTTCACCCTTGCCTCCATATTTGGAAGTGTTAAATAAGGTTTTAAAGCATTTGAATGAGATTTAATTTTTCCTTTCTGAATGAGCCTATGGACAGTGGATTTAGGTGCACCAAGTTGACAAGAAAGTGTTCGAATATTTGTTCTTAAGTGTAGAGGAATTGATCTTACCTTTTCTAATTCCAGAACATGTCCTTGATTGCCACCTTTATAGTTTCTCTGCACATTAGGAAGTTCACCATTTTTTATTGATTGTAAAACCACTTTCCATATGTTTGAAATTGTTACCCTGCTGACTGCATATTCAGAGGCAATCTGTTTGATCATTCCCTTCTTCAGTTGGTTGTCGTTGTAATTTATTGATAGCACATGAGCAATTTGATTCTTTTCTATATTTGACAATCTCTTTCCTTTTGCAGTGCCCATAATAAAAGCTGGAATTAAAGTATCACTAGAACCTCTTGGATCTTCTCTTGAATTTGGAAATATGGATGCTGCCATCTTTTAGCCTTTTGATAAGTGGAGTTGTATTTATATGTGAAATATGTGTGGAATAGAGATTTGTATAAAGGTGTCAGCTTGTATATTTATAGTATCTGTACAACTTTTAGGCGGGCTGTTGTAATTAATTTCCCTCCATCAGTTAATTACTTTGTATTTTCTATATTAAACTAATGCTTAACTACTAATGAGAATCATACTTTATTTATTTTATATACTGCCTTGGTCTCCGTGTCCCCACGTGATGTAAAGAATCACGGGGGACAGAGGGAGTAATTCATTTTGAAATACTATACTATGATATTTGTCACCAGTACAACAGTTTTGAATAACAATCTCAAACGAAGCCTAAATATTAAATTTCAAATAAAATTAAATTCTTAAATAACATGTTGACTTTTTTTCTTAATGCAACAATTGATTAGTACAATTATTATGAAAGACGCGGAGAAAGTTCGACGCTGTCATATAATTCATTTTGAAATACTATACTATGATATTTATCTTGACAAATTTTAAAAATACATTTTAATATTTTGATTTTCAACCTTGAATATTCATTCGATGGGTACATGACTACATGTATGAAATTACATATTATTACTAGACTACATGTATGAAATTACATATTATTACTACCTCGTTCAATTCCCCTCAGGCTTACATTGTGTTGTGATCATTCTCTTCTTCTTTTTTTGTCACGGTTGTCATCATTCTTCCAGGGAGAAATTGGATCTACGTATTCTCAGTTTGATCGAAATGAAATGTAATTGAAAAATTAAAAATGAAATTAAACTAGAAAAAAGTAGACAAGACTGAAAATTAGTAAGTGTACAATTTTTAAATGATTATACCATCAAATCATTATTAAAACGAACTGCTACTCATATTACCATCACTAAGTTGATGTACTATGAATACATAGCCCCGCAATCTACTCTCCAAGTCTAAGCAGACGTTTGGTAGTGTTCAATACCAGCCATAATTAACCATATATACAGTTTGAACTAAAATTTGCCGCTCGTCTCAATCCTAGGATTGGAGTCAGCAACTACCAACTAGTATATGAAATCAGAACCAGGAAGTATTTGTGATTATCAGATTATATCATTTTGGTGTATTAAAATTCATATCATGTGGCAGGTGGGGATATAATGCATGCAATTTTCTGATCATGGTCCATTGGTCCATCTAAAGAAAGTGATACTTACACTTATCAAGATCATGGGCCATGCAGGAAATTGATACATGCACTACATATACCCCAGATAGGTCTAAACATCATTTAATGAATTACAATTGCATTTCCTTGCTCTGATATATAACACGGCAAAGTTGCAACAAAATTATACATATTAATGTGCCCTGGACAGGCGTGCAACTCTGTCTGTTATAATAGAGATACTGAAGTCGGTCTACATCAATGTAGCAACCATTCTGCCAGTTGTGTTATATCACAACTCAAGGATAGCCCACAACTTCTTGCTATAAAATGGGAGGTTACCCTTTGGAAAGATAAAGTTAATCAACACAACGAAGGACCTTCAGTGACAAATTATACATTGATATATTTGAAAACTATTAAAACTTCAGTGACTGAAAACATGCAAAGACAAGATTAAAATACTTTTTTACCTTTCAAGTATTCAAGAACACTTCAATTAGTTTGTTAAGTCTGATAGACTGTTTATGAAGTAGGAATTAGTTCTTGACATCAGTCTTTAAAGAAACAGTACCCTTTGAATCTGGTCCAGGTGCCACTAGATTCTTGTTATTGACTGGCTTGTGATGATTATGTTTTCCCTCGTACGTTGTGATAAAGGCTGTTGGATCATCTGATGCTCTTTCCACATGCTTGCGCACATTGCACCTGAGACCGGTGCACCTGTAGTAACTTCTGAAATAATAATAAAAAGAAGAAAAAACATAATAAATGAGCATCTGATATCATTACTTATAAAAGGATGCTTTTATTTGATAAATGAGGCAGGTCTAAGAATACATCCATGAAAAAGGGAGGAGATGCCTGCCAGCTGCATCATGTGGCTGCAGGACTCAAAAAGCACACGAAGTGCAAGGTTGTTCCTATACAATGATGTAGGCTACAACTGCTACTCACTATATCATTTTCAGTAAGCAACAACACAGATATCAGATTTGATTGTGCTAGAACAGGCATTCAAAATCAGGAAGAATATAAACAATTGATAGCCATGCATTTGGTTCCATAGCAACATTCACTGATGTGAAATGTGCAAACTCACAAAAAAATGCGAGAGTTGTTTTCAAACCACTATGCACAATAAAACGTACATATTTTGCTAATAATTATAAATAGTAGAAATAATTTTAATACACACACAAACACTAGGTGGCCAGAGTTTTGGTGCTGGTAAACTGGTTCAAATAGTTAACAAAAATATTATAATATGTGTCATAGTCACAAAACATAATACAAATAGCTCACAAATCATCAATCGACCCAGTTCAACAGATAAATTTCACAATCATTAGTTGGATTTCGAGACCCCCAAATTCTCTCACTTCCTCTTCACCATCTTTGGCTATGGGAGTTAAAGAAGCAGCTATGGGTGGTGAATTTAGAGTGGATGTGTTATTTGTCTAGTGCCCCAGACGCCTAGCGCCATAAAGCAGTTTTTTGGCACAAGAAACAATACATACATGGTCCCAACGAATATGTTCTCCTTCACGCACATAATTGCTGTCCACATTATCATCATCATCAAGGATCTTTCCAAGCAACCACTCCCTTCAATCATCATTCACATCTAACGCAACTGGGTCTTGTACAACGTGTGCATCACAAATTCAGAACGGCGCTTCAAATGCTTTATTACACTTGATGTATACTAAGTAATTATGTCGTTTTTGAGTTGGCCTATACCGCTACTTTGCAGGGTTCTGATTTTTATGCTTATATAATTCTTATTTTTTCTTGAGGGCAATTTGGTCCTTTCTATATATATAGTGCGATTTGTTTGAGCCAAGCACACAATCATTTGAAACTAGCATAAAATCACCATCATTTGACTTGGATATATTGCATATATAGTTGTATACTCCCAAAGGGCTCTTACTAGCGTAAGTAACATCACACTTACTAAAACTACATTGACTTGAGCAATTTCCAAGTCCAACATAGCATGCCTACTTCACTATCATTCTAGTACCAGAAGATTAAAGCAACATTATATTTCAATACTTGGAAGCTAGGACAACCTGGGGTTTGGGTTTCCCTTAACAATTTTTTGCCCGTATTTTCTCCAACGAAAACCATCCCCTATAAGCTCAGAATCAATGGAACTCTGAACCACCCCGTGAGGATTTCGTAGGCCTTCCTCTGATATGCCAGCTTCATCTAGTTTATTCTTATTTTTCCTGAGAGAAAAAGATGAGTGTGAACAAATTCATAGCTACAACTTGTCTTGATTCCAACCAAAAAAATTACATAATTGTAATGTATGGAATATAGAATAATATAAGCTGTCTTAGATATGACATATCTTAGATACGACAAGATATTATATTCAAATACTAGCACAGGTATGCACATTCTTGAATCACTGATAGAGTTATGCATTATGAACTACTAATAAGAAGCTACTGGTTCTCTCACCTTCTCTTACTTGTAGGTTCATCACCCTCTACTTCAGCTCTCTCAGAATACTCCTTGCGGTCCCTAGTAAGAGCATAATGATCACTGTTACTTGCAGAACGACCCCTGATTGTGAAGGCTTTCATAGGATCATAGCAAGATAGACCTTTGCTTATATTAGAAGAAATGGAAGGTACTTCGGCTCCATTCTGATCTTCGGACCTACATTCAGAACCTTCATTCTTCTCATTTAGGTTACTATTTGATAATGAGTGGTTTGATTCTTGACCAGTTGCCCCGGACACAAATCCTTGCCCTTCCCCCTCTAACGTTTTGCGCTTAAGAAGCTGAGGTTTGGAATGGATATGCTCACCCTGGTACACAATTTCTGCTATCTGCCCATCCAATGATCTTTCAACCTTCTTTTTTACCGGACAGTTTGGGTGTGTACATTTGTAGTAACTACGTGGATACTCACTTCCTTTAACCAGCTTTTGTCCGTATTTTCTCCAATTATACCCATCATAAGAAGCCCTGTCTACTGTATTTGTAGATGGCAATTTATTTTTACATTCTTTAGAGTTCTCTGCTGCCACCATTGTCTTTAGCGGTTTAATTTCTTTCTTAGGTTCTGATGCTACTGGTTTATTCCTACTATCATTCAAACTATTTTCAGATTTAAGATGGCAATGAACTTGGTTAGGAGATGGACTGCAGGGGTTACTCTGAGCTAGTGCTTCATGGTGTTGAAAGCAGGAATTTTCCTGGAGGGGGGAAAATAGCCACCTTGTTATTATAAAGGATTTAATATTAAATATATTAAGTTAGGAAACAATGCACAGATCAGCCACATACAGGTTCCTGAGGTACATAACTATATTTTCTCATATATTGTTGCATAAATTATGGATACTAACCATATTTGCTAAGAGAGTAATAGTTCTCTTTGAAACCAGCTTTGCCAAGGGTTTGTACACCACAGTGGGTTCATTTTCCACCTTCAAATCTTTTTCTAACGAACACGAAACCGTTGTTCCAAGTGCTTTATCCTGAAACAACACATAATTGAAAAAATAAGGAAATCGATGGTTAATAGTCCAGCATCAGATGGTTGGTGAATATTTAAAAAGTTTTACCTCGGACGAAATCATCTCAACCACTGGCTTTACCCTCACTGTTTTTGGTCTAGTAGCAAGGACTACAGGTTGAGAAGTCGAATTCGAGGTCGAAGCATTAATATTAGCAGAAAGTAGCACCGAAAAAGCCCTAACAGTCGGCCTACAAGCAACTGGTTTAACTACACCTATCCTTTCTTCCATCTTCAAATTTCAATAACAACAAAATTAGAATTCTTTCAAACTACATATATAACATATATAAGCATCATACATATTAGTTTATGATGATAACAAACCAATTACTTGTTTAAGAGGCAATTATGTTGTGTAATAAAACAGATAATTTATAAGATAGACTCAGCATCTAGATCTCTATTCACTTCAAACACAAATTAAAGGACACAATAGAAAAACTAACATAAAAGACAAGAAGAATCAGACACTAGCAACTAAAGCACGTGAATTAGTACAAACCAGTAGTTGTGGGGTCCAGATAAAGGACTCCTCGAGCAAGTTTCAAAGGTGAGATATCAGATTGTGATTATCATATCCTTCCTTGTAATTAACGGACAGATGCATTAGGCATGTAGATATATGTATGTGTGTTTTGCAGATTTACAGTTGATCAGAAATTTGAGGCTGTCAAGCAATATGCTCACAATCTGTACCAAAATTTTACTTTATTTCTTCATATGACTTGTTTTTTCTTGTTACTGTAATGCTTTTCTCCCCTTTTACTGTTTGACAATGGAGTTGTGGTGGTCTGAAAGGTCACCTACCCATGTTTCATTATTACGGTAATACCCCTGTCATACCCCTTATCCATTTCATGTTAAATTAATCTCGTTTTTTTCCTTAATATTAATTTATAAGAAAATAGTATAATTATGTTTGTTTAACATAATAGATTTTGTAATTCCTGGATATTAACTTCTCATATATTGTTTGATATAATTTTTTAATTTTTATATGATTTTTTAAAAATGTTAAGTTTTTAATGAGCTACTTCCTCCATCACATAGATATTTAAATTTCCTGATTAATTTTGTCTTTCTATATTGTTGACAACCAAATAATTATATTAAATATCAATTTCCGGAAATTTTAACTTCCCAAATAAATAAGGTTATATCAAACGAGCTCTTAGTGGTCTAACAATACGTTGACGGAGATAAATAAAATTAAATGAAATGCAATAAAATTTGAATATAATAAAATAAATATTTTAAAATTTTATGTTATTCATAATCACTGGAATACAAAATTTCAATATAGTGAACAATATTTGATTCTTTGTTATACTTATTTTCTCATACTTTATTATAATAAATTTGTACATGCTTATTCTTTTGTTAAATTATCTTTTCAATTTTCTCATTATTTTCTTTTAATATTATTCATTCAATTTTATTCGTCTTTCACATTAAAATAATGTGAAAAGGTAAAATATTTGTTATTTTTGATTATTTTTTTATATAGAATTAAAATTTAAATCCCCTTATTTTATTTTTTAATAAAAAAATTATATTAAAAGGATAAAAATTAGAATAGTTCTATATGTATCAGAAAACTCTCAAAATATAATATGGTAATATATTTGATTTTTTATATTTTAAAAATTAATAAAGTGATAATGTGTAATCCAAATAAGCGTTTCCATATTATTTTTGGAGTTATTTTGCATATAATAGAAACCGTCGGAAGGTTACTATTCTTATTATATCATATATATAATTGAATTAAAAGAGTTAACGTGGTTTGGTACTCAAAAGCATGGGTGTAAATTTTATAAGTGTTATTAGCTATTTAATTAATTGATTAAGGCTCGATTCCTTGTAAGTATAAAAATTAACTTAATAATTATATACTATATATAATTGAAATAAGATAATTAATTCAGGGGTATAGGTGAAAATTTCATAAATATTATTATTTATTTAATTAATCGATTAATGTTCAATTACTCACGGATATAAGTATTAATTTAGTATTATTTTAAAAGAAATATATTAAAATAAAATTAAAAAAAAAAATAAAATTTAAAATTATTATAAATTACTAAATGTAACTCATGCATTAGAAGCCATAAGCTAGTCAAATATAAGAGATGCACGCAATTTCCGCTTCTTAAATCCTCTGAAATCCCCAACAAATAACTTTTTAGGTTCAGGAACATTGAAAGAACCAAGTCAATATAAATCTTTAAGAAATAGTAGCACGGATGACTTGATTTTTAATATTTTATAATATTTCATTTGTATGGAAATAAATTTTTTTATATTGTTTTATTACTCCAATAATTAACACAATTAACAGACAATCTGAATTATTAACAAATTAAAAAAACATGTAAAATTAATTATAATAATATTTGCATAAAAAATATTTTATAAAAAAGATGTTGTAATAATATTATTATAAATTATAATGACAAATGTTAACTCTCTAGTATGAATATGAATTAAATAATTTACATCTATTATACTTACACTTTTTTAGAATTATATTATTAGTAATATATTATAGTTTTAATAGAGTTTAAAAGGTTTGAATAGGGATAAAATTGAGATATATTATAATTATCTTAGATCTATACTACCATATTATTGTATTATAAATGAAAAATATTATATGTATTTAATCTTTTGATAATTTTAATAAGAATTTATAATAAATATTAATTTATAATTTGAATAGAGTTTAAAGATTTTGAGTGGGGATGAAATTGAAATAGAAGCTATAAATTGGCTAAACCAATCTTACAAGGCAAGCAAGGTCAACTGGGATTAGGAGATTTCTTGTTTATTTCAGGTAGGTGTATACATATATGTATACTGAAATGAAAAAAAAATATAATTATAATTTTTGAATTTTGAAAATTGTAAATAAAAATTTGAAAAATATTATATATTTAAATAATTTTTATTTGTTATCTTGAATAAGACATATAATTCTAAACACGGTAATATATAAAACATGTTAATAGAAATAAATATATGCATCGGTGTCGACTCTTTTTTAACGAAATAAACTACTAGTTTTAATGATTTCATCAAAACCAGTAGTTTACTTCGTTAAAAGTGAAAACATGTTAATAAGTCACATAATTCTAGAAATGGAAACAGTAATATACAAAACATGTTAATAGAAATAAATATATGCATGCATTCTTTTAATAAAAATCATCTCATTAAAGTTAATTAATTTAAATATGTATACTAATTTATTTATTTATAACAATTTTCAGTTAATTTTTATTATTTTAGGTACTTTCATATTTTTTAAATTTTGTACACGGACTCAATCCGTCGGTGTCGTTGAAAACAATTATTCGAAGTTGATGTATTGTCAACTTCCATCGGTCACGGTGATCACACCCAACTCTTTTTAAGCCGGGTCTACTACCACTAAAGACTAAGACGGTTTTATCAGGTTTAAGCTGCAGGGTAAATTCTTGATGCCTTTATAGATGAGATCTTGTTCAGTGATAAAAGTTTCGAACAGAAGGTTTTGTGATTAGATATATAGCTTTAGCTCTCTAGCATACAAATATATACAGAGCTAGCTTTGAAGCAATTGGTAGATTTTGTGAATCATGGTCATCTAGTAAGGTGCCAAAATTTATGTACCCTATTGGAGTAACAACTCACATGGTGCCTAAAGAGTTTCAAAACCCTTTAAATAGATAAAACACAAAAATTTGCATTAAAAGTATATATCATATATATCAATTTTGTTATATGTAGTTTTTATTATTATTTATGTGGGGATCATTTAAACACTTGTGTTGGGTTGACCAATTATTGAAATGAAAGATGACCACATATTACGATGAAAGATAAAATAAAAATTATTATTTATGATGAGTTGTATGTACAAATGTTATGTGAATGAAAGATAAAATGAAAGATGGCTTAAAGGGTGACAACTATAAGAGAGTACTTTCTTTTGTGTTGCTAAATATGACTACTTTTCTTTAGACTACAAACACTTCAAATATATCCGGATATCCGGTTGGGATCAAGGTTCGAGATAAATATTATGTTTTTAATCATTTGAAGTTTACCGTTCTTGTTCACAAGTACGAGGAGACCAATGTCGCTGGTGTTATGGGTACTGGTGATGCTGCTGAAATGATCCCTACTGTTGGAAACTCTGGACCAGGAATTCCAGGTTACATGGTTGTCGGATTCGAAGTGATCCCATGCAGTTTCCAGCACAATGCTGAGTCAGTGATGAAATTAAAAACTCATGGTAAATACCCATCTGGAATCGAGTGTGAACCTACTACTGTGGGCCTGTGGCAATGTCCATTAATGAGAATGAGCCAATTGCCTTTAGCTATGAGGTCTCATTTGTAGAGAGTGTTATCAAATGGCAATCTAGATGGGATGCTTATCTGAAGACGGCATGCATGTCAGCATGTGCGTTCTGTCCGGATAACCACACATCTGAAACCCGGCAAAAAATAGAACATACAAGTTATTTTGACATCCACAGGGCCAAAACGCCACTTATGCAGCCTTTGAAAAATACGCCTTGGTGACAAATATTAGCACAAAGAAAATCTGCTACTGAGCGTGGTTTCGTAATCTTATAAATTTGTATTCACTTGTTCCCCTGCTAACTACAGTAAAAGATGGGAGGAGCGTTTGAGAAAAATTTAAAGGACATTTATCAGTGACTCCTTGCACATATTTTTATTCACATGTTTCTTATAAATATCACCATTTTTGGAAGAGTTCTCACCGCTGAAACATTCTTACGTAGTAGATGAATAAATAGTAAACTACGTCAATTAAGTAGATGAATCAAAGGCCATCAATGGGTGGTAGAGATGCTCCAAGTAATAAATCTTACGTATCCTAAAACTTTAAAATGATAAGAACTAAGAAGAGGCCCTTAATTCACTTCCCCATGACTAGGTGGTCATAAGAGGCTACCTTAATTGCAACACTGCTCGACACTCGTATAAATGGAGTAATGGACTACTACATAAGCAAACAATTAAAATTTATAAAAGTAATTAAGGGTGGGAGGACTCCGTCTGGTTGCCTCCAAAGTCTTCAGGATTCAACAATAACAACAGTTATAACAGCGTAATGCACTCCTAAAATTTACCAGGCATCACAAGGTGGGCATGTAAACCATCATCTGATCGATTTGTCACTGACAGTAAACAAATCATACAAACATCACAGAAACTTTGTATATATATCATCAACCAAGGCATACAGACAAATGAGGGAAAGGAGGATGTTTTAAATGTCATAATCATCATACCACAACTTAATTATTTCAGATGGTTTAAGTTCTTAGTAAACCTTTAAGAGTAATCCCTTCATATACATCTTTTACTTTAAACACATTATAGTTGACCAGAGTTTTCTCAGTTGCAGAACTCGGATCTCCATACCAGTGGTCAGTTCTTGCCTAGCATATTGCTCATGCAGCCTACGTAGACATGGGCATTACTCTGTATATCTCTTTTTGTTTTGGTATCGGGCCTGCAATAAAAAATAAACATGAGATAAAATAATGAAATTAGCGCTGCTGGCAAAGGTTTTCCTCTTACTTACTGGAAAGACGGTTCCACATTCTACCAACAGAACCTGTATAATTACCATAATATAAAATCTGCAAGACAAATGGGTTGATCTGTTTTATCACCACTTAAAAACCTGATAAATCACGTGCCTACAAAGTTTAAAAGGCTGAAGTGATTGCATACTTGTAAACTACACGAAATGTAAGTTCCTAAATATACCATGCACATTGTTTATCCTCTTACTTACTGGAAAGATGGTTCCACATTCTACCAACAGAACCTGTATAATTACTATAATATAAAATGTGCAAAACAAATGGGTCAACATCTGTTTTATCATCACTTAAAAACCTGATCTAAATCACGTGCCTACAAAGTTTAAAAGGCTGACGTGATTGCATACTCGTAAACTACATGTAATGTAAGTTCCTAGATATAATGTAATGTGAGTGATTACATGTAATGTAATGTGAGTGATTACATGTAATGTAATGTAATGTAATGAAGTGATCGTAACATGTCAAGTTATTGCTTAACAGTTGGTAGAGAACAAATCAAGTTACATGGATCAGATTAGTATTCCCATTAATGTTGTAAATTTTAAGACCTTTTGCAGGTATTATGTCAATTGTAAATTGTGTTTGCCATGTTGGAAATTAGTTGAATATATATATTACTTGATCCTATATATTTCCCCAAGATTAATATATACATAAAACACTTTTCTTATAGAAACAAAACATGAAACTAAGGATGCAGCAGCAGAGTTATTGATTTATGAAAAAGTAAAGGTGAAAAACAAATATATTGAGCACAAATTCATGAAGGTACTTGCTGGTATATCAAATCGAAAGCAATTTCATATGTATCATCTTACATTAAAAAATTTAGTAATAACTTTGACTTTATTTATCATTAAGTTTTTAATTTCACCCAATAATTTCATGCTATCAAGGTTTCATGTGCCTAATTGAATTTATGGACTCAAAGTAAGGAAGATATACTAGAAAATGTGAGAAAATGGAGAATCATCTTTAAGAAGTTTAGTAGACCTTGATTACCAATATTGAACATCATTACCTTGTTGCCAAATCGAGGCTCCTTCTGTCGAAACTTGGTCAAGGAGGCTTCTCTATGTCCAGATCTGCTTTGATCTATTCTTTTCCCGCTACCACCCTCACTGGCATCACCATTTCCACTTTTTCTTGCTATGTGAACATAACCTTCTACACATCCTCCAGCATGCACAATGGTGCTGCTTCCATTCTGACCAATGCTTCCATGTTTACTGCCTGAACGACTCTTGTTCAAGCTGCAATTTCCAGTATTACCTTCAACAGGTCCAACAAAGACGTTTAATGACCTCAATTGGGAAGACTCTTCAGTTACTTTTGTATATGACAAATCCTCGATGTTAGATAGTGGCTGTTCTCTATCCATGTTGTGGAAATGATGCACATGGTGATGATGATGGATATGCTGGACTGGAAGCTCCCGCGGTGAGCCTCTGATTGGCGTCAGCAAAGCCGGGGATGCTAAATCGTCAGTTTTAACTAGTATGACTTGCTGAGGGGGGCAATTAAGATCCATTTCCTTTCGTGCAGAAGCAGATGATAAGTTCAAATCTTTGATTGCTGATGTTGCTTCTAATTTGTCTGATATTGTCACCCTGTCTCTCGAGACTACTGCTGGATTGATAGAAAGTTTGTCAGTGATGGAACCCATATCTACATTATTGTTAACCCCCTCTGGACTTGGACACAAAAGATTCTCATTTAAACAAAGTTGAATATCAGATTCGTCTTTCACAATTTCAAGAGAACCACTTGCATTGATCCAATCACGCATCTTGAAACAATTTGAGGTTGCATTGTACCTGCACAGTATTTCAACTTGATGTTGTTAACAACTATATCTAAGAATAATGCCAAGAAGCAATAACACATAATTAACTCCTGGTTTTTTACCACTTATACCTTGAGATGGCTGAAAGGTCTGAATGTCTTGAAACATTGTGGTCAATTTGAATTGCTTTCCCAGTATCTTTAGCAACTCTAAGCCTCTTTAAGTTAAGCAAAATATCTGGTTCAGCTTTAGGATTATCAAGGGCCTTATTCTTGCTTTTACGAGTTTTGTTATGATCTTCACTAGCCATTTGCAGAGAAGGTATACATGTAATGATAGCATTATCTTTGTTGAAAGGATGCTCGCTGTGGTTTGCCAGACCTTTACCTCTTCTCGTCTTGTTTGGATAAGGATCAAGTTTTGAACAACTTATCTTGTTTGTATCTGGGAGTTTGGACAGAACCTCATTTGGATCGTTCAGTTGTAATTCGACCGTTTTAGAGTTTCCAATTGCCAAGTCTTTTCCGTGTCCAACATTATCTGAGAGAAGTAAATACATTAAATATTTTATGACATAGTAACAAGAAACTGAAAGTGGATTCGTGTTCATGCATACCAATCTGTTCATCATTTTCTTTACATTCTTTATGTGTAATCGCAGGCACCTTTGATTTAGTACAAATTTTAGCATTTGAGCATAGTTGGGCACAAGTACTATCTGAGCGCTTGGCCATTTGATCCCTTGCCGAAATAGCCTGAGAGCTGTCAACTTCTTTCGTCCAAGAACTCTGCAAAGATGAACTTCATATATCTTTTCATATCATGTGATTTTAGACTATCAAGCTAAGTCTCTTTCTCATAATCAATAATCTACATAAGACAGGATACCAGATACTAGAGTGATGCACAAATTTTACTTCCTAAGTAGCAAACTAACACACGGAAGCAAGACATGTACATTCATATACCTGACTGTCACTGTCCTCATCAATTCCATCGGTCTCTAAATCAGTGCTCACATCTTTATCCTTGTTTTTGCTGCTTCTGTGTTTCTCAGATTTTAGACCACTTTTTGACTTCACGGATTTCTGAGTGTATGTACCACTTTCACTCCCACTACCGCTAGACTAAAGCAAAAAGGATCAATAAACACAAAAAAATCAAGATATGTTTATTAAATAGCTGCATGATAACACTAATAAAGTTCATGCAATTAAATACAATGTAAAATCCACAAAAGGGATGAGATTTTTATCCAAAATCAGTAAAGCTCAAGAAGCATGTGCACATAGATGTAACTCTGTATAAGTTTTTTTAAAAAAGGAAAAGCTATTGATGTAATGCTCAAGCGAAAGAAAAGTAACTCACACTATGACACCTCCTCCAGATATGCTGCCAAAGATTTTTTAGCTCATTCTTTCGAATAGGCTTACCTAAAAAATCAACTGCACCTTTTGACAAACACCTAAAAACCAAACCCATGGAGTCGAGAGATGACATCACTGCAGTATATCAATAGGTAAAAATGTTAATGATTTCATATAGGTAATATAATAATGAGATTATTTATGGAGATAAAACTTAAACACTAATATTAAGTCCTAATACTTACTAATCACAGGGATACTCTTGCGGATCTCATGACTCTTGATTTTGCACAGAAGACCCACCCCAGATAAATTAGGCATCACTACCTCAGTTAAAACAATGTCAATGTGATTGGATAGATCTTCTAAAATCCGCCATGCTTGCAATCCATCAGCTGCCACGATTACTGCCACCAACCATACTAAAAATGAGTTCCAACATTCTATATAGGAGCAAAAAGACAATGATCTAAGGTATTGTTGGTGTAGGTGCCCTAGAGGCAATACAATGTTTATTTTGATAAACCTTTATGTCAATTGATTATTCAATAAATATATTTATTATGACTTTAATTACTGCGATATATTTGTTAGCATAGTAAATGTCCTTAGAATCATGATACACATTGTATAGTTTAGTACATGACTTGAACTTGAGATTATATAATATATCATATTCTTAAATGTCCCTAGTCGAGTATTATTATTATAGGACAATAATAATACATAAATAGACTAGTATGTTGTTTGACAGATAACCACATCTCATTGGTTATAAGTATGGGGATACTAAAGTCAACACATAGGTACATGCAGGAGTACATGGTACTGGACAGACCCACAGTGAGATTCTTCATGTTTAATAAAGTCATAAGAAAGACTCACAGTGATAATGGTGTAATGATCCTCTGACTTGATATCATTATATTTCTATACGATGATTAATATACTTTGACTACATTAAAAGTTACCTTTGACCGGGTAATGATAAAAGTGGACATCGGGTATATCATGAGTCGTATGAGAAATATGAATGATAGATAAAGGATTTAACCCTCCTATAATTAGGAGAGATATTATTGGCCTCTTGATTGAGTGAGACTATAAAATGCATGGCCGTGCTCAAATAATGATTTGTTTTCATAGTCTACTCATGGATCAAGTAAACCCGGATTAAATGTTGAAGAGGATGACTAAATACATGCCTCGAGTTTAATCTATAATATATATGGTTAAAGGGATTATATTACACGGAAACATTAATCACGAAAGGTTTTATCGAATCACGATTTAATTATTATTTAATTGGGTAACAATGATGTATTACTAGATACCGCTCATTGTTTACAATTTTATTGGAGAATAAAATTATTGCTAATTAAATAATAGCCTATAGGGTCACACACATAGAGTACTTAGAGGAATAGTTAATTTAAATTATAGATTTAAATTAATTGATGATTATTTCGAATTTTATTATATTAATTAAGTGAGACTTAATTAATTGAAATAATATAAATTCGAATTTGAATTCTGCCCTTAATAATTAAGTGTGACTTAGTTATTAATTAAATAATAAAATTCGATTTTATTATTTAATCCTAAACCTACATGGGTTAGGCTTTGCTGTTATGGGTTGCTATTATGGGTCTATTAACCAGCCATTATAAATAGATAATGTAGGGTTAATAGGTCATAACGTTTTTGATAAGAAAAACCCTATAGAGGCAGCAGCAGCAACAAGCACATCAAAGGCAGTTTCGAAATCATCTAGAGGAGGCTAGTACATCCGTTCCATAATCGAGATCGTGAGACGTTCTTGAAGGTGCTCGTGTGGATACCATAGAGGTGTTTTCAAGAGGAAGACACAAGTCGTGAAAGCTAGGATCTCCGTTGAGTTCGTAGTAGTCAAGACCAAACAAAGGTATGATTTCGTTTCACCATAATCTTTCCAAGCTTATACACGGATCCTAGGGTTTGGGTTCCGAAAATTTTCGTTATATTTACGTTTAATCCGCTGCGTTTTATGCCTCGGAACCCAACATGTATAACTATATTTGGTATTAAACATTACTAATACGACAGAATAACAATGATCTAAAGGCCTAGTGTCTATGTGCGCGTTTGAAGAGTATTGACGTGACTTAGCAACAAAAAAAATGTTCAACACTTCATTTCTTAATTAAGCATATGTACGATACAAAGCATATATAATGCAGTGTTACTGACCTTCATAATTAAGATTGCGAAGCAGTGCAGCAACGACGTGACGTGTAGAATCATCATTTTCCACCAGCAGGACCTTGATGGTTCTGATATGAAGATACATTTCCCAGTTAGCCGATGAACCTTGAGATCGCTGTTGTTGTTGTACTTGCATAGCTTCTTCAAATCCATCTTTCACATCTCCAGTTTTGCTTATCCTTGACCATTCACCTCTAAAATTACTTGTTTCACCACCAAAATAGCCAACTTCATCTCTGGCAGACACGTGGCCATTCGTTTCTTTTCCCACCCCGCGCATTGCATTTGCATTACTAATCATTGAAACACTACTAAAACAGTAACTAGACCTCCTCCGGAACTCAAAAAATCACAGTACATAGCTCCACCTTGCGGAACACAGTACGAAACTCTTTAAGATGCAACGCCAATAACCCATAAAACAGTAGTAGACGTATAAACAGTAGCATTTGAAATAATAAATCTAATAACGATTGTGGTAATAAATCAAAGATCTATAAGAAAATAAAACAAAATGAAGCTAAAAACAACCAAACCGTTTGGTACGAGTTGGTTAGAATCCTATGCATCAATCATAACCTGTACGTACACATCAAACAAAGACATGAGAAAAACATGTTAGACAAACCCTAAACATATTCTTATATATAATCAACAACTCTTGTTAGACTGCAATCCTCCACACATATATACATACACAAACACATATATAGACACAGTTACGCACACATATAAATTAAGTCACTCATTAGCAGATAATTAACAGAACTGATTTTAACAATCAGCATGTCGATCAGGTGAATTGTGTTAAACACACACACACACACACACACAATGATTACATGAAAATTGGAGTGAAATTAAATGAAATGACCTTGAGCTATTGAGATGGATTAATCAATCGTAACTGCATCTAAAATTAATTTAACTAACCAAAAAACAAATGTTTTGAATTTTGTTAGCAATCTGAATATTAAATTGTATTTGATTATTGAATTGAGGAAGACTAGAGTAGAGGATATTTGGTTTGGGGGGAGAAGATGACGTGGCAAAGGTGTATAAAGAAGTGCACGTGGATTGAAATATCTAGTGACGTGGACGATGGGTAGCTGAGGAAAAATCTAAAAACAGGAAGATAGAGAGGGGGTGACTTGGGGTACAAAAATGAACGGTGGTGAGTAGATACTAGCCGGTCAATTCAGGTCAAGTACACTTTCTCACCTGCTGCTCATTTATTTTTCTTCTTTCTATTCTTTTTTCCCGATTTACTTTTCTCTTCCCTGTACAAGTATTATTTTTTGGCATGTACGTTTTGAGCCTAAATCTTCCTCAATTTTCACTACTCGTAGTTTTTATAGAAAAGGAAAATTCAGGAAATTTGTGAAGATTAGAAAATAAAAAAATGGAAAACTTTTCTACAGGTAAACAGGTCCTAAATCTCATGCTTCTGGGTGCATGACTTGCATCCGTTGAATATATAACTTGTATTTAATCCAGGTTTTGTTCACTCCACGTTGTGCCCGTTTGGCTGGACTTATAAGTTGGAAATAAGTGTTTATTTTCATAAAAAAATTAGTATATATGTACTTTTTCTGAAAATAAGTAACTTATTTTCAATTTTGAAAATCATATTTAATTTTAAAATTCTAAAATAAATATTTATCTAAATTTTTTTTTGAAAATATGTAAAAAAATTAAAATAAGTTACTTATTTTAAATTTAAGTCCAGCCAAACGGGACCATTATATTCTCTGTAATAATTATATATTATTATTATTATTTTATAAATGGAATATGTTGTAAGATATGTACAGTTTTTAATTAATAATTTATTTAAATTCTTTATAAAAATTTTATTTAAAATATAATAGAAGTAATATATTTTTCAATTTGAGGAACTTCGATATATTATTTAAATATATCAATTTTTATTTAATGGAGAATTGGGATATTTGAAGTGATAACGTTTGAAAATATTGTGGTGCTTATGTTGGATGTAGATCATTAGAAGATAAAATTATTAGAAGATAAGGGGGGAAAGGAAAAGAACAGGAAAATATATGGTTTATTGAACAAATAGTGATAAAATAATTATGATAATTTTGTCACCAAAAGAGAAGAGGTACATAAAAATATGTATATCAAAATTATGAAATGATGAAAAAGAGATGACAAATAAAAAGTGTTTTCGTCTGTATGTTGATAAATACATGTGATATTCAAGTGATAAATGTATGTGGTATTCAACATTAGTAACATATGTAAACGTTAATTTTACGATAAACGATTAGAGGTATGTGTTAATATTTTACAATTATTCACAGTCGGGTTGAACATATGTAACATTAATTAATTTACATAAATAGTAATTGTCCCTGCGTACTTTAAAAGACTATTGTCGAAATATGTGTCAGATTTGTTAATATGGTACACAATACACATCTTGGATGGGCCTAAGGATGTAGTACTAGCACATTTTAAACACACCGAGAAATATGCAATTTTTGCGGGTGTGGGGGCGGAGAAGAGCATTATGCTACACAAGTAAAAAGAAAATAAAGTAGCTTACACAGACACACAGTACATTAAAAAAAATAGCATGAACAATAGTTACAATACCAGTGATATACTATTTTGTCCGTACTCCTCTGAATTGGATGCTGATATTCTTGAGGTAATCTAATAATCATGTTCACTGGTACAAAATGAAAACTAGGGAAGAACTGAAGAAGTAATGAAGACTAAACACACTGCATGTCAACTATATATGCATCATGGATGGTGCTGTACTGCTGTGTTAAGTTAACAGAAGAGAAATTTAGCAAAGATCAAACGTTCATCTGACCTTGATCGAAGAAGGGATATCGATTTTAAGAATACCTTAGGAAAGGCAAGGAGAAACATGCATCCAGCTAATCCATATATTGGTAGTGGTCATCGTCATGTCCACCCACAAATCGTAAGCCATTAAGCAATTTTCGCCATTAAATTAACTATAAGGAAAATGAGTTTTAAGATGCTAGCTTATCCTTTATAAGCATGCACTGCATTTTGAGTACGTATCTATACTTACATTGTTATGAACTATATACCATGTTAGTCCAAATGACATGGGATGATGCTTTCCAAGTTATGGTTGTGTTTACCTAACCTACGCCTTTCGAAGTGTAGTTCTCAGTGTTACTGAACAAGGAAAAAACACGAGAGTAATATGATTTCCTTCCTGGTTGTATTGCAGATTGTAAAGTGACACTTCTCAGGGAAATGACTTTAAATATTCACGTCCTCTTGTCTTGTTCCATCATTTAACACATGGATAATATATACAAGTGTACTACACACATGACACCATATTCTTGATAACAAAAAATGTGGTTAGGTTTCTGATCTAACATGGCATAGATAGATAGTAAATGGCCTCTGCTTGTTAACGTTAATTGAGTAAATTGAATTAGCAAAAACTAAAATAAAATTTTCAGTTAATTGCACTCCGCATCTCTTAGAATATGACTATTTTCACTTTGTTACTTCACCAAAGAAAGTCGCGGCCGTTTCCAAATTTGTACAAGATAAAGTGAACACAAGAATAGACAGAGAAGATGAAAATAGTTTAGCAGCAATCGTTCATTTCAATGTTTTACACTATTCCCGCTTTCATTTCCCCACTTGATCCCAAAATCATGATCGTCAGTGTGTCACATCTAGTCAGCACTTTATAACCAGCCATCTTTATTACATCATATACCAGATAACACTATTGTCTAAATAAAAGGGGTAACTAGCTGCTACCATCACCGGAATATGGTATTTTTAGATGGGTTAAGTCACCATTGGCCATTGCTAAAAGCTAGCCTATAGTTTCGTAAAACTCACCCAGACGAACATTGCTTTAGTGACTTGTGAAGTCTCTACAAGGATATCTAAAACAGAAATCAGGCGTCAAAGCAATATAAAAATGGGAATTATATTTCCTAAACCGTCATATGTATCTTCAACTTTGCTTATTTACCTTTTCTGAAGGTATTACCAGTCATTTACAGGGTATCAGATTCACTGCTCATAAGTATTCTCTTTATTCTGTTATGTACCAATACTGAATGACAAGCAAATTATACTCACCTACAAAATCTTGCCTAGAGGCGATAAAAAGATTCATTTAAAAGCACCAGTCTCTTCTGCAACCAATTGTACTGCTGCACAATGTTTTACTTGTGATCTTGAGATGTTGCAAACCTGCAGGTCTCCTGGTTGGATATTCTTTCTCTGTTGGAATTCCACTTTGTGATGGTATTTTCAAAGTCTGTCCGAAGAAAAGTTCTCCAAACTCATTGTCTAGTGGATGCAGAAAGTGTTGGGAATCTGACCCGATTCCTGACTTATGCGGAAAGTATTTCCACTATATATTGTTGATTTGCAAATATAAATATATATGATAACAGTGGAAACAAGTGGTTCGGCAAGCCTATGATAATAATTTCACTAAAACAAAGATATTACAATATCTGAATTTTATACACAAATTTAATTTAGTTTAACATACTGAGTGGGACCACCTCTGATGGCTGCAGTCAAGCCCGAACACTCCTGAGAGTAGTTTAGGCACGAAACCTTCTATCCCGATAAAGAAAAGAGAGAAAAAAAATGTGTAATTAGTAAAGAGGGGAAATGAGTTTATTTACATGGGAATGGAAGTGAGTTTGTGGTTGTGGGTTCAATGTGGGGCAAAGAGTAAAAGTGAGGAAATAGTGTTTTAGGCTTAAAACACAACAAAAAGCACTTAAAGCCCTAGATCATGTCAGAGATGTTTTACTTTATCATCTTCTACGGGCCATGCTTGGCATCCCCTGAACCTAATTCCTGAACTCTAAATTCTATTGACATATCAGCTTTTACTGAGTTCCCTGCAACAACCATAGTAAAATCAAACTCCGATAACTGAACAAGGGATTGCAATCTTTAATTTTCATGGTTGCAAAAGAAAGAAATGCCAGGCATGTGCCATGAATAAGCCAGGGTCAGAGAAAGTTATAAATCACTAAGCTTGTATCTTTTTTTTACTTGCTTTATAATTTCCATATCAGATCTGTGTTAAAGACTTATTTATTCCAAATTCGATGACTGAAGTCAATTTGACACATTCAGATCAAAAATTTGTTGTAATTAAACCATATAAATTGCTACTTAACAGTATGAAAAAAACATATAATTGCTACATATCAGCAAAAAACTGATAAATTGCTGAATTTCACAGATTTTCACTGAAGAGTATAACTTCTCTGAAAAATTAATTGAATCACACCTACTGAGTAAATACTGACTCAAGTTAATCATATACTCATACAGTCATGCACTTGTTAATTTCACCTTCAATAAAAGACTACTTTTCGAAATTTTGTTGATTGATCAACGATTGAATAACAGTGAATAACTGCAGAGCACTCTTCGGCCTTCACATCCCCTGAGCCTCCAAAAAGTCGATCAAAATTGAGCAGCTTATTTGATCAGAAGAAAGGCAGTCCGTGCTAGTAGTGATATCCTAATTCGGTGACCTATCGCACCCATCAAGGTAGAAGATAAGACCTAAGCCCTTCATCTCATACATCAAAGCTTTTGCACGCTTGTAAACAGTGCCGCAGGCCTTCATCGGAATATTACATGTTGCAATTGTGGGCTTAAAGGGCACTTACCTAGTAAAATGTACACGATCAGAATGAGATTCATAGCCTTGCTCACTCGTAGTTCAACTTGCATGTGAAAGGTCCCTGCCTTGATTAATCTTCGTCCACTAATCTGTACTATAAAACTATCAGTTTGCCTTCCTTTCCAAATATTGCATAATCTGAAGACACTGTATACGGGCAAGCGCATGCATAAAGCACAATGTTGCTGCGCTGCATTTGGGTTTACAACCTGCCAAAAGCATTACTTCATATTATAAGATTGCCTGCTCAGAAACAGGAAGACCTGCACTGGAGCATGCATTTATCAATAGTGACCTCGGTTGTATTGGGAGAGACACCAGCTGTCAGCATATCTTCTTTGGGATGTCCAATTGTTTAACCACTGAAACCAGCAAGTATGTTTCACTGCCATTTGCCACGTTTCAGCATCAACAATTGCGCGTCACTTAAAATCACATCCATAAAATATTATATATATGAGAATGTAAATAATTATAAGATCTCTCATTTGCCACTATGCATGGTATCTCCTTCGCTACAAACCACATGCTAATTATAAGGTAAAACTGTAAAATTATTCTCTATCTCCCTAAAAAAGTGAATGATCAACAAGTATAAATTATGCTTCGGGTCATGAGTTATTACTTAGTAGATCTATGATAGAAATTTAAATGAAATGTGAAAATTTGTACATCGATCAATTGACAAGAAGCATTCCCTGGCTTTTGACCACCAACCAAAACATCCGTCACTCTATAAACTTGGCGTTTCTGAAGCAATCCAATGAATGCCCTAGAGACCAGCCAACATCAAGCAAATGCCCTTATAAATTCAGTAATTATGCACGACACCGCGCCTTTCACTCAGTATTTTTACAAGTTTTACTTGTTTCAGTTTGTCCATGATTAAGAAAACACTTCCCTTTCCTGCTTTTCTTAATATGTTGCATTTTTCTGCACTTCTCAAAATTAATGAAATTATTTGTACTATTCACCAAATTTTCATCTTAAGCACTTTAAGAAGATTTAACGGACTTCCACCTTAAGATTAGATTTTTTTTTTAATCGAGGCAAATTATTAGATTTTATACATGGTAATAGAAGAGGTGTATAATGAATTCCCCTTCACAAGAAATTAGGAAATATACAGGTACAAATTTACTTCATTGTAGCTTGAGCAAAATTTTAGTCAGTCATTTTATTGGAGCAAGTATAGTATACAGCAGGAGTAGTGAAACAATAACAATTGCACCTACTAAAGTGAACTTGGGGCTTGTCCAGAACAAAAGGTTTGATCTCTCCATTCTCTTGATAGGATTAATCTCCTCTGACAAGGGATAGTCTTGTTCAGAAAAAACTGAGAGAAGATGTTCTTCTTTCCTTGTTTTTTGAAACTTGACCAGGACTTGTACCAGTCTGTTGAGGACTGGTCCCCTGAAATTCGGTCAGAAGAGTTTAAGTCGAGATATGTATACAGGTCATTGAATTTTAAGATGCGAATTTCTGCATTTTGCATCTTTGTGTAGAAAACAAAAGCATGCTTTTTGTTAGATGTTAGGGGAGGATACTCTAAATCACAGTCAATCCTTTTTTAAAACATGTTTGTTTCTTAGTGAGAAAACAAAAGCTTTCTGGTATCCAGTCATCTCTAATGACAAGAATCTCATATGTTGAAGCATGTGAATGTGCACACTGCTAACAACAGTTTGAATGTAGTGTTGTTCCAACAACAAAAAGAAGGTGGTTCTGTTACAACACAACATCTCTTGTTTAGAGAGTAGCCCTGTTACTCCTGCATAGTTGCCTTTGCACTGCAACTGTGTATAAAAACTGGATCAGTTTTAAATTACAGAGATACAAACATCATTGTCCGATCATATTAAGCAATATTCCAAGCATGAGTGAGTTTGTAAAGTATACTACAGAGTTATAGATATCGATATAACCCTTAAGAATAATGTAGAAAATAGCCATGGAATAAACCCTTCAAGAGTAAGGCCCGTTTACCATTAATTTTTTTTTAATGTTCGTGAAAATGAGATAGTTTGTTGATAATATTTTTGATTTAGGTATATTTTAAAAAAAATATTAAAAAAATAATGTTTTTGAGAATATTTTACCAGGAAATTTGTAACTTTAGGTTGAAAAATATATATTTTTTCAAAAGTATAAGGATTTTCTTCTCTAAAAATAGTTTTTAAATTAAAAATAGTTTTACAAAAAAATATTTTTAAATTTTATTAAACATTTTTTATCCGTATAAGTGTTGTTACAATATGCAACAGAACTCCAAACGAGACCTAAGAGCACCCACAATGCTCCTGCCCGGTTACCACTTTTTTTGGGATCCACCCTATGCCACCTAACTACAAAGTGGCCACTACAAAAAAGTGGTCAAACTCCTCCAATGCCAAACCCATTTGCTACATTTTGTATGACTCATTTTATTCTTATTATATTATATTTATAGTAAGATAATATATTATATTTCAATTTCAATTTAATTTAATAATGTTAAAATTCTAATAATCAAATTAAAATGTTAGATTTTTTTAAAATATTATTAAAATAAAAGACAAGTCACGTAATTAAAATGCATCATATCATTAAAAAATTACGAGGGAAAATATTACATAAAAAATATCACACAAGAAAGCATAAATTTAAAACATTACAATATAAAAAAATCAACAATTATTATGAATTCAACAATTAAATTTAACAATATTAAAATTTTAATAATCAAATTAAAGTGATTAAATTTAACAAACACTAGTCTTCAACGACTAGATTACAAATAAATAAAAACAAACACTAGTCTCCAACGATTAGATTACAAATAAATAAAAACAAACACTATCCTTCAACGACTAGATTATTAATTTTTTGCCATAATTTTCTCAAGTAATTTTGAATGAGCCTTCCGCTGAAAATCATTCATTTTGGTAGTATCTGCCAAAATAACTTGTAAATCCATCTCAGTTTGCTTCGCCTCAATCTCTTTTTGTCGAGTCTCAGTTTCTAGCTGTCGAGTTTCATTTAATTTTTCCATCAGGTTCAACTTTCTGCATGCACTAGCTCATAATTCTTCATACTCATCAGATACTTCTACCGTTCTTGCCTTCCTTTTTCCCTTCCTTTTAGCCGCTTTTGTACCTTTAGGACGAATCGGAGATTCAGCAAAATTTTCATTTGTTGGTGTATCGTTATTTCCCGATGATGAGTAATTTCCAGAATTGCTTAATTTAGTTCTTTTTAAACTTTCAGTAGTTGAAGGAGTTCTCCACTTGGGTTGTCTACGAAACTCAAACCAGTGTTTGTCAAAATTAGACTTCTTCTTGTATTTAGCTGAATGAAGTATATGAGCTCTCTCATTTATGTCGTCCAAGTTTGAACCGCTCCCGACTGTCTTCTACGCCTCTTCATAACACGATCCAAATTTCTGAGCACCTTCGTTTATTCGTTGCCCCCTTTTTCTCATAGCCACTACTCTTCTCTTGATGATATCAGGATTATATTCTTCACAATATTGCTGAATTCGGTCCCAAAATGGTTCGGCGTTTTGATCAGTACCAATCAATGGATCAATTGACACATTCAATCATGCACTTATTAAGAGTTTATCTTCAACCCACTTCCACTGACCAGTAATTTCACGTACATCTTCACTTTCCTCACAATCATCATTTAGATCAATAATATTTGTGTTATTAAAGGCAGACACTTGTGAATTTGGTGAATTTTGGAAACTGGTAGGTGATCGTTGGGTTTCAAATTGTGGATTTGAAAATGGAGGAAATGGAAATTGATATGGAGAATTTTGAGGATATGAAAATGGAAATTGAGAATTCTGAGAATGTGAAAATTGGTATTGAGAATTCGGAATTTGAGAATTAAAATTAAAATTTTGTGTGTTTGGAAAATAGAAATTTGGATACGGATATGGAAATTGAAGGTTTGAATTTTGAGAATTTGAAGAAGGAGGTTTGGATTCATCTTTTAATATGAAAAATTAAAATTTTGAAGAAGTAAAGAGTATGAATAAGATTGATATGAATATTAGATATATATAGAAGTAAAATGTTACCGTTAATAATTTAAACGTTACTAATATATACATTATAAATATATACGTTACAAACATTATTGCAGCTGACACTATTTAACTGTTGACTCATGATTCAGTTATTAAAAAAATGAAAAGCAAGCCAACTGGACACAAATGGGCAAGCCCACTTCGGTGGCCAAGGCTACTTTTCCTTCATTCCATCCAATGACAAAAATGATTAAAATGCATGCCCAGTTTCATTTCCCGTGTCCCAATGCAAATTTGGCCACCCATTGAGGATGGTCTAAAATACAGTAATGTACAAGGACAACTTGGGTATCCGCATATTAATTTATTATATATTATTTCTTCAAGAAAAAGAACTTACTATATATTGTAAAATTAAAAAAAACTTATTGAAAAAATTAAAATACAATTTTATAGCAATGTGTAGTTTATTTCTTATTAAATTAGATATGCGTACGAGATTATAATCTAATAATATATACAAACTGTACCCAACTTGCAATGATTTATTTTTCAAAAAAAGAACTTACGAATAATTTAAAAACTAAAATCATAAAATTAAATAATATGAGAATCAGAAGGAAACATACAGTATTATTGTAAAAGGGCCACGATTGATGAAAAAGTTGGCTAAACAATGAAGCCCAAACACAAGCAGGCAACATGAAACCCTAAAAGCCCATGAAAAAGACACAGAAACCCAAGGCATATATAAGATCTCAACACCCTCAGTTGCCACTACACAAAACCCTAACAAATCTCTCTCCCCCGTCTCTCTCCATCTCTCTGAAATGGCCGCTTCATCTCGCCCTCTGGTCTCCATCCAAACCCTAGAATCCGACATGTCCACCGACGCCCCCAACTCCCTCCCCTTACCCGACGTGATGAAGTCCTCTATCCGACCCGATCTCGTCAGCTTCGTCCACTCCGAAATGTCCAACAATTCCCGCCAGCCCTACGCCGTTTCTCGCAAAGCCGGTCACCAAACCTCCGCTGAGTCATGGGGAACCGGTCGAGCCGTGTCACGTATCCCTCGTGTTCCTGGCGGCGGGACCCACCGTGCAGGTCAGGGTGCTTTTGGAAACATGTGCCGTGGGGGACGCATGTTTGCCCCCACCCGGATCTGGAGGAAATGGCATAGCAGGATCAATCTCAATCAGAAGAGGTTCGCTGTTGCCTCTGCCATTGCTGCTAGTTCAGTGCCTTCTCTGGTGATGGCGCGTGGACATAAGATTGAGTCTGTCCCTGAGCTTCCCCTTGTGATTAGTGACTCATCCGAGAGTGTCGAGAAAACATCGAATGCGATTAAGGTGTTGAAGGAGGTTGGTGCTTATCCCGACGCTGAGAAGGCCAAAGATAGTATTGGAATTAGGCCTGGAAAGGGGAAAATGAGGAACAGGAGGTACATTTCGCGAAAGGGGCCTCTTATTGTTTACGGTACTGAAGGAGCTAAGCTTGTCAAGGCGTTTAGGAACATTCCCGGGATCGAGATTGCCAATGTGGAGAGGCTCAATTTGTTGAAGCTTGCGCCTGGTGGTCATCTTGGTAGGTTTATTATCTGGACTAAGTCGGCTTTCGAGAAGCTGGATTCGATTTACGGGAGCTTTGATAAGACTTCTGAGAAGAAGAAGGGTTATGTTCTGCCTAGGTCTAAGATGGTGAATGCTGACTTGGCTAGGATTATTAATTCTGATGAGATTCAGAGTGTGGTTAGGCCTATTAACAAGCAAGTGAAGAGGGCTCCTCTTAAGAAGAATCCTTTGAAGAATCTGAATACCATGTTGAGGCTTAATCCCTATGCTAAGACTGCTAGGAGGATGTCTCTCTTGGCGGAGGCACAGCGTGTCAAGTCTAAGAAGGAGAAGCTCGACCAGAAGAGGAAGACACTGTCATCGGTATTTTTCCAACTTTTAATAAATTATGTTGTGTTGATTTTCATGCAATTGTTGATGATCAATTAATATCTTGCTATTAGTATATTGATTCCTGTGACTATTTGATGATATTTTAGTCTTTTGTACTTAAATTTTGATTGTCTGATTTTGGTGTTTTATGTCAAATATACAGACTTGATATAATTGATTGTCAAGTGTTGGTTTTTAAATCGGTTGAAGGGTAATGTGCATTATGACACTATAGAAACTTGGTGGTTGTCTTGTTTGAGTGCTTTACTTTAAAATTTAACTGTGCTATAATATCGCGCAATTGTTACATGGGAAAAATCTGTTTTTGCAAATGTGGTTCCTGAATATAATGCAATACCATGATATCATTTTCATTTTGTTGAATGATGTTAATGTACTGAAATATTTGGTTCTGGTAGAAAAAATAGAAGTTGTATATTAGTTTTCTTGACTACTTGAGATGCTAAGTATGTGACGATTTTAGAACTTTTCAGATCTTTGGAGTTTGGATCTTATTTATGTATCAACAAACAAAGTTTTAGGTGTTCTGTCTACAGTTGTTTGGTGGATATGTAAATTTGTTGATCATTTTTCTTTCCCCTCTCTGTCTTGCAGGAGGAAGCAACAAAGATCAAGGCTGCTGGAAAGGGTTGGTACAAGACTATGATCTCTGACAGTGATTACACAGAGTTTGATAACTTCGGCAAGTGGCTGGGAGTGTCGCAGTGATCATAAGATACTATATTAGATTTTCATTTTGATTTTGCTTAGGTATCTATTTCTCTGTTGGCTAAGACATAAAGTAGTTTTTGAGGGTGAGGGAATTTCGGCAACAAGTTCCTTGTTTGCTGGTATTTTTGCCTTGCTATTGTGCTGATGTTTATGCATCTTTGCTGTTTTTTAAATTTTGTTTCGAAAAAGTTAGAACTAAGTGAAGTTGGTATCAATAACTTAATATTCATTGTTAATCAAGGAACTTGTTTGATGCTGCATATGGAGTTTTATTTGATATGATTATGTTGGTGTCCCTCATTTGTTTACATGACTATTTTTACAATTTGATAAATGTTTGCAAGTTTTACATGTTTAGGCTTGTATGCTGTCCTATCTCGACAACCTTTTGGCCTGTTTGGTGAAAAGAGAGGTTAGCAAGTTTTAGATTATAGGATTATTTTACAGGTTGAACTTCTCACATCCGAGATATTAGTAATCTTCTGTTGTTTCTGCTGGTTTTCTTCATAAAATGCTGTTTGAAGTTTAGTCTCAAAGGGCTAGTTCAATTCTGGGTGGAATAGTTTTCTCTAGATGCGTTGCTCCACCTGATTTTGTTCCCCATCCTTTTTACATTTTACATTTTCAGTTTTTTCTTAATTACCTTAGTAGGATTTTTTAAGATATCACCAAATGCAACGTATGTATTTTCGTAAATAAAGATTGGATCCCGATGGCTCTTATTTAGCTGATCAAACTATTGATCGTAGTTGTATGTTAAAACTTCCAATTATATCTTTTACAGTTTTACACAAGATACACACTTCCTAGACGGAATTAGGTTCGTAGTTTATAATTTTCCCTGTTTTGTAATTAAAACCGAAATGGCCTTTTTAAAATTGAATTTGATTGTTATTATCGATCTAGTTTCGATTTTTGGAATTAAAAATATATAATTTCGATTGTATTCAAAAATCGAATCAAACCGACTTGTACTCTTCTCTACTTTTCTCTAGTGTAGAGAAAATAATGTATACGAGGGTGGAGGTAGGGAAAGGAAGAGATAAAGAAATCAAATAATCCTTCCGTTGCGTTAATAAGCGCTTTATAAAAAATAAAAATTAAATTAATAATTCTTATGAGCAATAAAAATAGTGAAAAATATATCATTGAAAAATATGTCATTAACTATTAGATTTAATTTTTATTTTTGTTAAAATATAAATAAATAATATTTAATTTACGGTCAAAATTAAATAAATTTGAATTTTAAAATTTATAAAATGCCACTTTTTATGGAACAGAGGGAGTACGTTTATGTGATTAGAATTTAATATAATATAAAATAATTAATAGTTAAGTCTCTTTATATATATATTTCAATTTTTGGAATTAAAAATATATAATTTCGATTGTATTCAAAAATCGAATCAAATCGACTTATACTCTTCTTTGGGGCTAAGCAAAAAATCAAAATAAAATCGAACTGAAACCGGTGAAAACCGATCCGCATAAAACCGAAACCAAAAACTAAAAATCCGAATCGTTCGTTCGGTTCCGGTTCCGATTTTAGGTTAAAACCGAACCGAAAAAAATCGAACCGAACCTATAATTAAAATAAATAATTTATTATATATAATTTATATAACCTTTTATAATTAATATATATTAAAATAAATAATTATATATATATATTTGGTTATTGTTAAGTTATAATTATATATATTTAAGTCATTTTTTTGTTATTGTTTTGAGTTTGTATAGTGTTTTGTGGTGTAAGAGACATGCAGTGATCAATTTTCGGTTGCATTATGGCAACATGAATCCTGTAAATCTGTAATTGGCTGTGGTAAAAATAATTTAACCACTGATAGTAATGATAGTACACTATTCTTATCACAATAACAACCTGACAATATTTTTTCCTTCTTTATATTTGTATCTAGTTCCGTTACTTGATGACCCAAATAGATTTCTTTTTTATATTATTAAGAGAGAGGTGGCTTAACTGTAATTTTTTGTTTGAATTGCTGGGTTCTTACTATAGTATATTAGACATGCATAAGCTTAAGTTAAACTAAAATGAACAAAAAATGTTTTGAAAAAATTCCTAGTTAGTGGTGGCATGCTTCTTTTATTTTCTCTCCTAAATTTTAAAATTATAAATCATTGTAAAATTTCTCATTCTTGTTTTATGCTGTTTTGTAATCGAAACCGAACCAATTAAAATCGAACCGATATTTTTAAAATCGAAACCGATCCGCCGGTTCGGTTGCGATTGCGGTTGCAGTTTTCGATTTTAAAAATCGAATGTATGCGGTTTCGGTTTCGATTTTATCATAAAATCGAACTGATACATGCTTTCCCCTATTCTTCTTCTCTAGTGAAGAGGTAGAGAAGAGAAAATAATGTATATGAGGGTGGAGGTAGGGACGTGTGAGTGTAAATTAACGAGTAAATGAAAAGGAAGAGATAAAAAAAGCAAATATTTTTTTATGTGATTAGAATTTAATATAATATAATATAAAATAATTAATAGTTAAGTCTCTTCATATATATATATATTTATTTATAAGTAAAAGTTTAATAAAAATTATTTTTTAATTAAAGACCCAAAAATCACATACGTAGTGTATATTAAACATGAATAATAATAATAGGTTGACTAGAAACCTATCCCATGCCCCTTTCTCTTAATTCTAGCTGTCCAAATACAATCTCTGTTTTACTTCAATTTTCATGTCTCTTCCGAAAGCCTTTCTATATAGGTTTATTTAAACTAGATTATAAACCTTCTTTCTTCAAAGCAGAAAGCTGAGAACTACAATTTTTGAATAGCAGTTACAGGTTACAAAATAATATATTGTAATATTCAATAAATAATATATATATAATTTATAAAATCTCCAAATAAATTATAGTATTCATTGAATCTAACCCTTTATTTATATATGTATTTGAGGGAAATTTGTGTGTGTAAAATAGTATTTGCCAGTATATAAGCAGATGCTTTTGTAGATATAAATAGTAATTGAAACAAGTTCGGGATTAGTTTATAATTCATAGGTTAGTTTGATTTATATTTGATTATTTACCTTGCGAACAATTAGTCATTTATATAATATTATTAAGTTTAAAATATTAAAAAATTTGATCTACCATGATTAATTGATATTTGAACCATTTACTTTTTTTTTTGAAAAATGAACCATGTACTTAAATTATATAAATATTTATATTAAATAAACTTCAACTCATTAAATTTAAATTTTACGAGTCTAAATGAATATTTGATAAACGAATAATTTTTTCCAGTGTTAACATAATAGAGACAATGTATTTTTAGCCTTGCTAAATGAATAATCTCGTTGAATGAATAATTTTTTTTATCACCGGAGTGTATTCATTTATCTAGATTTAAATGTATATCATTTAAATCACACACACACACATATATATAATAAAATTATATCTATAATACTTAACTTTTAATTCTAAGTAAATTAACTCTTTTAAAAATTTACTAATAAATTTAGATAGAATAAAAAAGTATACCATGCATATTTATATAAATTCTCAATCTTACAAAAAAATTATAAAAAATTAATATTAGATATTAATAAAAGTATATTAATTTAAGAGGGTTTTTGAAAAATACGATTTTTTATAAAAATACGATTTTGTAACTAAATTCAGATAAAATCAACCTTAAATGCAATTAGGATTAATTTTCAATTTTTTTTAAAAATAACATTAGATTGCATTTGCTTACAAAATATATTTGTATAAATAATTTTAAAAAAATATTTTAAAAATTAATATTTTTAATCTCCCTATTCAAACCAACCAAACCCAACTTCCAACTTCCTTTTAACACTTTAATATCACCTGCACAATAATCCCCGGTATGACGGTATGAGAGTTGGATGCAACCCGTGCGAGCTTGTTTTATAAGTTCTCATTAGGGCAAAATATGTACTTCTTTTAAAATATTTTATAGAGCAACTTATTTATTTTCTCTCAAACATCAGTTGTTAATGATGCTGTTGATGCATATACTAAAACACGGATGCCCTCAAAAAGTAAAAATATAATAGTACCAGTATCTTATTATTTGACTGAATGTAAAATCTGATTAGATGTTCCCTTTCGTTTGGAATTTTTTATTCCTAAAAAAATTTGTCATTTAACTACAAAATCAATACTATAATTTTTCATCACCAAAATATTAAAAACAGTTTAAAGAGTTAGTGGCATTACGTTATTGATTTCATAAAGAAAAGTTAAAATAATACTTTCCTTTTACTGGGGAGTAAAAAGGTTTCAGAAAGTAAACAACCAAAAATAAATAAAATATTTATCTTTTGAGGGTATAAGAAAAAAGATACAAAACGACGCCGTTATGAGTAAAAACTAAAACAGAAGTTGTGTACTTGTGTTGTGGTGTTGTGAAACAAGAGATGAAAGTCTTGAACTAAGTACGTGTCGCTCAGTCAGTCTTCTTCTTTTTGTTTTTTTTGTGTTCTTGGCTGCTTCAGAAACATCTATCTTTCTATATCTACAGATTTTACTTAAGAGCCTTTTAAATTGGGGGTTGAACTGGTATGTTTCTATGTATCTATTCTTCTCCAACTACTTGTATATGTCTTTGTTGTTTTGTTTATGTATATGATTTGTTTTGCTCAATTAATATTTTTGTGTGTGTCTTCTTTGTGATTTTTTTATCAATTTGTATTGTATGCATGTTTTGATTAGGGTTTTAGTCATGTCTGTTAAATTCGGTGATATCGATCTCAACTCAGATTTGTTGCCCGTTGAGGAGAATAGGGGTTTGGATGAGATTACAACTGATAGGATGGTGAATGATGCCCTAATTAATCAATCTAGTAATCACATCAGGGTTGATGAAATTAGGGTTTTGGGGGTAGGGAAGGAGGTGGAGGGTGTGCGGAACAGTGGTGATACTGAAACTAGTGATGGTGGGAAACAATTGAATGGGATGGTTTTGAAGGATTTTAATGGTGTAGAGGGGAAGGGAGGGGGAACTGAGGTTAGGGATGATTTGGGTGTGAAGGATAATGGTGTAGCGGTGGTTGATAGAAAAGAAGATGATTTTGACCAAGAGGGGAACAATGTGATTACTCTTGTTGTGGATTTAAATACGGATCGTGTTGCACATGGGGAAAGAAAATTTAATGGTTTGGAAGGGTTTGGGGTAAATGAGATGAATAATCTCTCGGAGGATCCAAGTGCTGGTTTGGATGACTTAGAAAACAATGCATCTATTGGTTTAAATAGTCTTGAGATTGGAAATCCGAGTTCAACAATTATAGAGAAAGGGAGATGCATTAAAGAAGTTTCATATGACGAAAAAGGATGCAAGAATGCTGATGCATTTAAAGAGGACTCTCACATCGAAAAGGAAGGTGATTTTCACGTCAGTGATCTTGTTTGGGGCAAGGTTACGAGTCATCCATGGTGGCCTGGCCAGATATATGATCCTTCATGTGCATCAAAGAAGGCATTGAAATACAAAAAGAAAGACTCTTTCTTGATTGCCTATTACGGGGATCAAAGTTTTGCATGGAATGATGCTTCACGAATCAAGCCATTTCGGATGTATTTCTCTCAGATGGAGAAACAAAGTAACATGGACTCGTTTACTCATGCTGTGAATTGTGCTTTGGAAGAATTTTCAAGAAGAGTGGAGTTTGGGCTTGCATGTTCATGCTTACCAAAGGAAGTGTTTTCTAAAATTGAATCACAGGTTATTTTCAACGCTGGCATCCGAAAAGTGCAAGGTGTCACTGTAGGCGGAGACAGCTTTTCAACGGCTGCTTCTTTTGTACCTGCTAAACTTGTACACTGTTTGAAAGAATTAGCTGAAACTCCTTTTGATATAACTGATAGGTTGCAATTCGTGACTGCAAGAGCTCAGTTGTTGGCGTTTAACCGTTGGAAGGGTAACGCTCAGCTACCTTCTTTTGCAATGCTTGGTGGTTTGTTGGAGAGTGATGATTTTCCTATATCTGAGAAAGAAAGGGACCTTACGGGGTTGACGGATTATGCACTTGTAGCTACAAAAGTTGATGGGAAAGAGAACTCTTTCATGCAAGATAGTTCTTCTAGAAAGCATAAACACATCACTAGGGATTCACGTCTCAGGAAAAAAAAGAAGCACATGCTAGAATTGATGCCTGAGAACTACCTAGACCTAGACGGTGAGGATAAGGTGGAAGAGAAAGCTGTTGAGAATAATATATATCCATCTGGTAAGAAAATCACAGTGGTTGATTCAACACCTACAATCTCAAGAGGGAGGAGTCACGTGTCACCTGCTGAAAAGCTTTTTGAAGTTGGAGATCGCATACGCAAGGTTGCAAGCCAACTTTCAGGTTCTGTTTCATTTCTTAGATCTGGTGAAAGTACATCTCAGAATGGTGTGAATAAAAAGGGAGTAAATCATTTAAGGCCTCTAGGTGCCTCATGTTCCGGTTTTGAGAAGGTTTCAAAAGTTAATACAGGAAATGAATACACTGTAACTGTAGCTGAGATGTTGTTTCACATCTCCTTGGTTGCTGGGAGTCCTATGAAAGCTGGGAGCAACAAACTTATTTCAATGATTAGGTTCTTCACCGATTTCAGAAATTCAGTTTGCTCGGAGAATTCTAATCCAGAAAACATTCAACTGTTGACAACTGAAATGTCTAATAAGTGTACCCCAAAAAAGTCATCTGATGGGTTCAAAGGAATAGAAGAATCCTACCGGACAAACATGATCAGTCAAGGAACTTTTGGAGAACAAACATTAAATAAAACCGAGGGTGAGAAGGAAATGCCTAATGTTGAAGAAGCAGCAGAACAATCTAATGTGAACCTGGGTCGTGCTAATGAGGAACTCGAAAAGTATAGTCCTACTACATTTATACTTAACTTTACTGATTTAGAATCTATACCTTCCGAAGAAAACTTGAACAAGATATTTAGTAAACATGGCCCCTTGATTGAATCGGATACCGAAGTGTTGAAAAAAAGCAACCGCGCAAAAGTCGTCTTCAAGAGGCGTGATGATGCTGAATCTGCCTTCAGCAGTCCCGGAAAGTTCAAAACTTTTGGACCATCGCTTGTTAGTTATCGGTTGCACTATTCACCTTCACCGCGTAAACCTTCTAATCTGGGGAGAAAACGTAAGAGAAAAGATGTGACATCTGTGAAAGGGAAGGAGCATCAGATGATGATAAAGTCAAAGGGATGTGCATAGATCAACCTAGACTTTTCTTGGTTTAATATTTTTTTTTTTGAGTTTCTTGGTTTGATCTTTTTAAGAACATGTAGTTTTTTTGGTAATTAGGGTTACATATTAATGCAACCAGGCAACGCTTTAGATCTATCTGTCTCAAGATATCTTTTAAAAAATTTCCTTGAATATATTTAACAATGCCATATTTCTTAGTTTGGGTGTCGTGTGTTGTGTGTTTTCTATCTTGGTCAGTGATGTGGATTAATTTATAGATTCCTAAAGACTTGCTCATTATTTATCTATCTGAATGTGTTTTCATAATTTTACTATTATTTTCTATGACAGGTTTAGGCAATACATCAGTATGCATGAAAATGGAGATGATCATATTGTTCATTTGTGATACTATTAAACTTATGTTTTTAAATAATATTTCATTTTTCTTGATAATGAACATGCTTTGAATCTAGGTGCGCTGATGGTTTGGAACTAGATGAAGAGGCTTTATAAGTAGTTGTCAATGCTGGTATGCAACTAGCTGAATGTCAAGTTACGCAGCTTTACAAGTAGTTTTCAATATTAAAGTATATTTGATATATTCAGTGTCTAGCCACAAAGCTACAAAAAAGTAAGAAGCCTTGTGTCAAATATGTTACTGAATACTAGTAATATCTAACTAATAGCTCCATGTTTGATGATTTGTGATATATTTCAAATTTAGTGTGTTTAGTCACATACTAAAGAACAACTACAACCGGAGAGCAAATACCTGATCTATCTGGTGACTTCTGGTGACCAAAGCACCATCTGTTTAGTAGTGTTTTTTACGTGGTGAAAAGCAAATATTGTTGGCCGGAAAGAAAAGACGAGTAACTGCATATCTTGTATTGTTGTTCCTATATAATTTTGTATTCTTGTTTTACCAGATTATTGAATGATTTGAAGTCTTTTCTTTAATCTTTTGCATGTTTGTTTGATAGGTCCATTGTTTCCTAGTCCTTTTCAAGCCTGTTGCTTGAAATTTCTGTGTAATAAAGTTTTTTGTTTGAGAAGGAGCAAACTTATTTTGTGTATAGTATATAAATATTTGTGTTTGAGAATATCAATGCAAGTGACAACTAATGGCGGAACAGAGGTGGTTAATAAATATGTACTCCTATGCAAGTATGTGAGTTCTTGCCAATTTATTATTCTTTAGCTAACACGTTGAAGTCCTTTCTGTACAAATGAAAGATAGTGAGTTACATATCTTAAAATTTCTCCCCAATTTCACCGACTTCTATCATTTTAAATATGCTTTAAAAAGGCATCAAAGTTTCCACAACTTTTGTGAAAATAATGAATTAGTTGAATTTATTGAATTTCAATTGTATTATACATATTATTGTAGAAATCCAGTATTTATATTGTTTTAAATTCAAAAAAGTTTAAGAGATATTTGATTTTTTTTAACCAAGATAGTTAAATTGGTTATAGGTCAAATTCTTGTTAACTCTCCATCATAAAATTGTCTTGCTTTCAACATTTATTAGCCTTAACTTTAAGCGATCACTTTATTATTTTTCAAAAAAAGTCTGTCTAAATAAATTAACTACTAACGTAGTAATGAAACTTCATATTCTATACACGTGCATGTTTTTTTTTTACAAAACATATGCATCTTTTTATATGCAAAAACATTTATAGTATATTATAATTGAAATATTACAATTTTTAATTATTCGGTCAATATTAGTTTAAATATTAAAAGTTTTGATTATTCGGCCACTATTAGTTGAAATATTAAAATATTTAATTCTTTGATCGCTATTTAGTCCACCGACTTAAATTATATATATATATCTATTTATCTATCCTATCATGTGAAAAATGAGCCTATATTTATTAATTAAATATAAGCTTACACATATCAATTTTTAGTATAATATACTCTTTGCATTCTCATTTATATATATATATATATATATATATATATATATATTAACTACATATATTAAGAAAAAATTAAAAAAAAGTTGAATACTTTTTTAAGAGTACAATTAATTATTATTTTAGATAATGAGAATTTAATTAAGTTTTAAATGAATAAAATCTTAAAAGTAATAAATATAAGGATATTTTTGGAAAATATCCTTAAATTTGTTTTGCAAATAGAAATGGACATAAATTTAGTAATAAAATTTATTTTAAAAATTAATATATAAAAGGGAACCGATATAGTTTCTTTTTATAATTTAATATATTTTAGTATAATAAATTGGAGCTGATTCTATATGTAATATATAAAGTAATTTTTATATTAATATAATTTAATTGTGATACTTAAATTATTGTGAGTTTATACTAAAATTTATTTACGCGTCTGAATAGTGTATCTAGCAAAAGCAAGTGTTGCACCATCTTGTCCGTAATCATTTTACAAATTTAACTTCAACATCCTGCATATTATGCACAAATACCATTTCTTTCCGTGATAAATCCACTATTAAAGTAAGAATTAAAAACAACTCACATAATTTTAAAAGATAAATCTAATAAATAAACAAGGTCATTAGCCCATAAATTGTGGTAATGTGATAATATTAATAAATTAATAGTTTGGAATTTTATTCTTTCCCCGTTTATTTTGTTTAAATTTTACTTATACTCATTATATATTTAAAATTTGCTTCAATTTCAAAATTCATATATATATATATATATATATATATATTTTAAATAAATGAGCTTATAACTATCTATTTTAATAAACATCGGGTGAGAATACACACTTATCACTTATGTTATCCTTATAAAATAAAATACACCACATATAATTATATTAAAATAAACATAGTTGGTTGCGGAAATCTAAAAACCTTCCAAACATTAGAATTTAAAAAAAAAACAAAAAAATATAATGTTGTTAATTCATCTTTTCCCCTGAAAATAAAATATCGTGCTTTGATTTTAAAAAACAGAAAAGGGGGCGAATTTAAAAAATTTCACCTTTTCCAGTTGCTACACACTCTCACACACTCACCCCCCAATTTATTTCTTTAAATTTCCACACATCAATCAATTTGTATACCCATGGAAGAGAGTGATTGTTTCTCTTTGATCGATGAGAACGATTCTCTTATCTCTCCTGATGCTGTTGATGATGCTGATGCTGATGCTGATGCTGCACTCACTCTCCTCCATTCAGGTTCGATTCTTCATTCCAGATTTACATTTTTCAATTTATTTATCTATAGAGTATAGACTATATATGACATTTTTAGGTTATAATTTTATAGCTTATTTAAATGTATGTTGTTATATTGTGCCTAATGTTATTATTTTGTTGTTTTGAGATGGAATTTCTATTGTTATCTAGCTTCCAATGCCAGTTTTAAATATATTGTAGAACCTGGAGAATTTGAGCCGATAGGAGATATAGGTGCAGACAGAGTAGATGGCGTGGATCTTAGTAATAAGTGGAGTGAACAATTGCCGCAACTTGTTGAAACAGCACAACTGAGGAAAACTACCAAGTTCAATTTACGCAAGAGTTTGGCGTGGAACAGTGCCTTCTTTGAGAGTCCAGGTTTAGCTTGAATTCGAAGTTTTGCATTCTTGTATTTTGTTCAGTACTACTACATTTATTATGATTGTTTAAGCTTTTAGTTACAAGCGATTTTTGATCAATTTAGGTTTTCTTGATGCGGAGGAGCTATCAAACATGATTGATGGAGCTGATAAGGGTAAAAAGCATCTTTTACCTGGGATTGATGAGGATATAAGTAGATCTACCGAGTCAATCTCAACTTTAGCAAGTGAGAATTTGGCACTAGAAGGTCTTGAGGATGAACTGTTTAAGGACATCAGAGCTTCAATCCAAAAATCTAGCAAGGCATCGAGCATATCAACATCAAACCGTAAGGCAGCACCAAAGGAGACGGATGATCTGGTTAAATGTTGTAAGTAACTATCTAGTTGTTTCGTTTTCTGGAATCACTTTTCACGCAAAGTAACTTGGGAAAGAATAATTTTAGACAGGGAAACTAATTTTTTTTCACTAGCTCTTCCTCAAGTCAGCAATGTATATGCCTGTTAGGTCTAAAGGGGATGTTGTCACAAGCTACACAACAATTACCATGGCCACCACATAGGATGTTAGTTTGCCTCTTATGAAATTTTCAAAACCCTAGGGATCAAAAACTACTTATAATGCTTAGTAAACTCGAATGGAGTTAAAATTTGTATTAATAAGATAGTTATTGACAGGGTGTGTGTTGTTATCTAGTTAAACTTTGACAGGCATTAAAGTCAAAACTTGCATTAGTCAATTTGGACAGAGGAATCACATATTTACAATTTCCAATGGAATATGATTGAAATTTCTTACGTTTTCTTTTAGCACTTCCCTTTTTCCCAATGTTTATGCTACTGATGTTTAGCAGACTTTTGGTAGTGTACGAAAAACCAAAAGATACACTGGCATTTGCGAGGACTTCTTTTGGTCTTACGTTTTGGGATTCTATCATCTAATTCTACTGGCATCATATATATTATAAATGGGAATTTTTGTGTGCATCAATAAATATTTTGAAGAGTGCTAGATGCATATGTATCATTATTAATCAATATTCATTATTCAACATGATTCACTGGATAAATAATGCTAAGATTGTTATCAGATGTCCTGATCAATCACAGGTATTTTGTTTAAAGTTTGCAACATGTAATTGGAAACTGCTCTTTGATAATCGATTCTGTAGGTTAACTTGGTTCTCTGGAAATTTGTGCACTTTTTTGATGTGTTGTATTTCCTGAAAATTGATTTTAATATAGTGCTTTGCTTACAGCTGTAAAGAAGGCGGTCATCACTTCAAGAAATGTGGTAAGTTCAATGACTATAAGACTGTATTAGAAGTTGTCATATGCTGACAGCTAAATTGTTTGCTTTTGTACTTTCAGATTGCAACAAATGTTACTTCTAAGTAGGGCTGTAAACCGGATAATCCGGATACGGATCTGTCAATATCCGTATCCGAATCCGAATCCGAAAATCCGTATCCGTATCCGTATCCGAATCCGGAAAATTTTAAAGGTTAATATCCGAATCCGGATCCGGCGGATACTATCCGGATACGGATAATATCCGGATCCGAATCCGAATCCGATTTTTAATAAATTTTTTAAATTTATAATAAAAATTCAAAAAAAAATTGCAAAAAAAAATTAAAAATTTAATTTATTTTTTTTAATTGAGTTAAGAGTTAAAGGGATTTAAGCCTATTTTATTTTTAAAAAAAATAATTTTTATTTATCTTTTCAATCTAATTTTGTTATCTTAATAATATTAAACTCAAATGATATTTTTATATATGTCTATAATATTTTTACAATTATATAAAATTTGTATAAATATATTATTTAATGAATATATATACACACTACAAAATTAATAGAATAAATTTTAAATTGTATATATATATTATTTATGTGATATATGTGATACGGTTTAAAATGCATAAAATACTATAGAAATATAAATTGATATATATATATATATATATTGAATATATATTTTAAAGTATAACCATGTGTAGTGTATATATTAATTTATTAAATTAAAATAGACATTAGAGTTGAGCTAATTAAAAAATATAATTGAATCAAATTAAATGGGTTTATAACTATAAGTGTATATATAAAAATATATAAATGGGCTTATAACTATAAATGAGTTTAAAAATATATAATTATATATTATATATATTAAAAATATATATTTATATATATTAAAAATATATATTTATATATATTATATATAATTAATTTCGGATACGGATATTTTCGGATACGGATGTGCCTATATCCATATCCGTATCCGGAATCTTCGGATTCGGATACGGATAATATCCGGTTTCTTCCGGATACGGATAATATCCGCTTTTTTCCGGATACGAATACAGATATTTCGGACGAATATCGGATTTTTCGGATTTTTTTGACAGCCCTACTTCTAAGAGGCAAACTGGTGGAATGCAAGGATCTGGAAGGATTTCAAAAAAGGATTCCAATTCGGCATTAGTTACACAGGTATAATTTATAGGTCTGCTGAATATATAGTATACCTTGTATTTTGTGCAAATGAGATATTTCGAACCTTTAAATTAGTCATAAGATCAGAAACTTTCTATTTTCTAGACTGCATCCATATATTTGAGATTAGTGCTTTTGTGTTTTAGGATATGCAACTACTTGAAATGAAATTGAACTGCTCGTCCTGACAAAAAAAAAAAAGAACTGCTCGTAATTGCTTCTAATGAAAGCGGCTACATTATTTTTGTGATATTAAGTTACCTGCACATTATTGTCTGGCTTCTACTAACATAATTATTATTTCTTCATTCAATTAAGCCTGGTTTGCGAAATGGAAACTCTAGTTCATTTCCTCAATCGCCAAAGGTCATCACCAAGCTGGAAGCAAGGCTGGTAGTAACAACTAAACAGGCTTTCCTAAGTTCCAACCGTGTTAAAACCGAAACTAACAACTCAAAAGGTACATCTGTCTGTCAACATAGTAGATGTATATACTATCATCTTACCTGCTGGTGACATGAACTGGATAAATGTGACAGTTGTAGGCAAAGGAGTTCAAGTTCATGTTCCTCCAGCAGCTGGGTTGGCTGGTCTGCGAAGGAGTGTGCCTAAGCCTGCATCACTTCTGAAAGCATCAGGCTTGGCTTTTTCTGGTGCTACTAATAAGGAGGTAGGAAGATCTTCTTGCTCGAATAACGGTTCTAACAGTACTTTCACCGAGAAGATTCAGAAATCTATATCGACATCTGCAAGAAACAAAAAAATCTCCAAACCTGTTATTCAAGCTTCATCAAAAATTCCATCAAGTAAAAAGCCAACTGGTAAATCTGGTGTGCCATCTTCCCTGACATCATCTAAGATTTCATCAACTATATCACCTTCTAGTTCTATAAGTGAATGGTCTTCAGCATCATCATCGACCTCTACTGTTAATCGAAGGCTTACATCAAGGACAAGCATTGATACCAATAGTTCCTGCAGATCAATTGACAGTGAAACCCCTTCTATTTTGTGTTCTGTTCAGTCAAGTGATGGTAGCTCAGATGGGATTCTAAACCACTTCAAAGAATCTCCTAGTCAAGATATGAAGAAAACTAATGCACAAAACAATGTGCTTTCCCGATCTGTTTTAATGAAACCCTCTGGACTTTGGATGCCATCTCCAAAAATTGGGTTCTTTGATGGAGTAAGTCTACTCTCTGAATTTTTTGCTATTGCAATCGTATTGGATGTTATTTGTCCAGGGCAGTTGATTGCCAATACTTGATAAGTAGAATTGTAAAGTTTTTTTCTTCCAAGTTTAGCTTCTGGTATAAAAGGCTGCTTTTATAAATTCATATTACAATATTTTAAATGGCAGAACATAGTTCATGGAGTAAGGTTTCTTGAAATAATGCTAATATTTGTTTTTGATGCTATGCAGGCCAAATCTATGGTCCATACACCCGATGCATGCAGACAATCTCAACTGCGCTTACCAACTGGTTTGCCCAAAATCGGAACTGCAATCCGTAGTCCAATTGGGAGCTCGAAGAAAGCAGAAGTAAATATTCCGTCTGGGAAAAAGGCAATATCAGGTGCAAACAAGGTGCTGAATACTTCAAAATCTGCTTCTCCAAGACCATCTCAAGAATCATCAAGGGCTTCAATGAAAGGCCATGGTGACTCAAGGAATGTATCAAGTCCTAACATATCTTCTGAGGCGAGGAGTTCAAACAAAGGAACTGGAAAGCCATGCCCTGAAATGACATTTACAAGTACAAAAATTGAGCTTGAAGGTCATAAATCTGGATCTCCTAAAGCATTTCAAGAAAGTGCTTCTCCTGGCAGTTCGAAGAAAACAGAAGGAAATATTCTAGCTGGAAAAAAGGCAACAGCAGGTGCAAACACTGTGCTGGATAGTTTGAAATCTGATGCTCCGAAACCATCTCAAGAATCATCGATAGCAATGAAGGGCCATGGTAATTGCAGGAGTGTATTGAGTCTGGACATATCTTCTAAGGCGAGCAGTTCAAACGAGGAAACTGGAAAGGCAATGTCAAAAATGACTATGACAAGTGCCAACACTGAGATTCAAGGTCAAAAATCAGATTCTATTAAACCATTTCAAGAGCGTGCTTCTGTTGGCTTTTCTCTAGAGCAATCTCAATCGTGCTTACCAACTGGTTTGCTGGAAATTGAAGCTTTAATCTGTGATCCCATTGGGAGCTCAAAGAAAGAAGGAAATATTCCGACTGGAGAGAAGGCAGCAGCATTTGCAATCACAGTGTTGGATACTTCAAAATCTGCTTCTCCAACACCATCTCAAGAATCATCAAGGATTTCAATGAAATGCCATGGCGATACTGAAACTGTATCAAGTCCTAACGTATCTCCTGAGATGAGGAGTTCAAACAAGGGAATTGGAAAGTCATGGCTTGAAATGACATTGACAAGTACAAATATTGAGCTTGAAGGTCAAAAATCTGACTCTCCCAAACCATTTCAAGAAAGTGCCTGTCCTAGTGTGTGTCAAGAGCAATCTCAATTGCAATTACCAACTTGTTTACCCAAAATCGAAGCTGCAATTCAGATCCCAGTTGGGGGCTCGGAGAAAGCAGAAGGAAAGATTCCAACCGAGAAAAAGACAACAGAAGGTGCAGACACAGTTCTGGATATACCATTATCTGCTACTCTAGAACCATCTCAAAAATCATCAAGGGCTTTAATGAAGAGCCATGGTGATCATAGGAGTTTATTTAATCCGGAAATATCTTCTGAAGCGACGAATTTAGATGAGGTAACTAGAAAGCCATGTACAGAAATGACATTGACAAGTACAAACATTGGACTTGAAGGTCCAAAATCTGATACGCTTAAACCATTTCAAGAAAGTGCTTCTTTTGGCATGTCTCCGGAGCATCAACTGTGCCTACCAATTGGTTTGCCAAAATTTGGAGTTGAAATCTGGAATCCAGTTGGGAGCTCGAAGAAAGAAGAAAAGATTCCAGCTGGGGAGAAGGCAACGGCAGGTGCAAACACAGTACTGGATACCTCAAACTCTGGTTCTCCAAAACCATCTCAAGAATCATCGAGGGATTCAATGAAAGGCCATGCAGATCATTGGAAATTAAGTCCTAACATATCTTCTGAGGCGAGGAGTTCAAAGATGGGAAGTGAGAAGCCATGGTCTGAAATAACATTGACAAGTACAATCGTTGAGCTTGAAGGTCAAAAATGTGATTTTCCTAAACCATTTCCAGAAAGTGCTTCTCCTGTCGTGTCTCAAGGTATTCTCATTGAAATAGATAGATTTAATTGCATCAAGGCCGAGGATGTAAAATTCGGAAAAGGGGATGGCGCTGAACGAGCTACCGCTAATGCTCCCGAAGCAGAAAGTAATGAAAATATGCTTCTCAATATATGATATCATTTCCCTCTAGTCTCCAATGAAGTATATTTGTTTCAACTTTATTTATTTTAACAGTTTATATCTCTCCCTGAGAATGTGAACTGCTGTTATATATTATGTCCAGATCACAATTTTCTATATGTATTTACATTTTTATTTTTAATTGTGTACCCTATTGCCCCAGTGCTTTCAATATTTTCCACTGAATGTGCTTCAAGTGTCACAACTCTGGGGCTGGTGAATGCCACCAGGTGGCTGCTCAACAAATAAAATACCAGAAAAAACCTCTCAGGACCCATCTTTTGCCAAAATGCATGCCATATGATTTGCTTTTTACCCAATGTGCTGAACTGAATCCTTATGTCTGGTTGAGTTTATATTTTTACATGAGAAATTAAAGTCATAGTGTATATTATTGCTCTAAGCAAGAACTTCCATCAAATCAACTCTGGCAGACTGGCTTCCCAACTGATCCTCCTTTTGTCTCGCACCTGTCAGCAGACAATCTGGGAGCAACTTTTTACCTCCACCGATCCTCTCTCAGGTATCACTGTATTAGAGTGTTTTATCCTTTAGTTAAACTATGATCCAGAACCCACACCCCTTATCCTCTAATTAGGATAAAACCTTCTTTCATAGCGCTATTGTACCAACCAAAATAACGGCTCTTCATCTCCAACTGTCCAGTGCAACTTTTTATAACATTAACGGCACTAGATTTCCTCAACAAATTTATGTAGTTTTAATCTGTTTTCCATTTCTAGAAAGTTCTTCTATTGCTCTACATGCGTTCTACTCAGTTCCAGAACCGATCCTTGCATCAACAAAGGCTGCCGATGCCAAAGAAACAGTTTTAGAGTGATCAGAAGCTGAATGCTATATGAATACTTTGGCTGATAAATTTAGATTTGAAGGTGAATGCAAAACTTTGGGCTTCCACAAATCCTAACAACTGGAGTTGCCTCCAGGAGCCAATTCTGTGAATATTTTTGCTGATTATATAGAACTGGATAGTTGTCGTCATATATTTTAGAAACTGAAATTGCCTGGTATATCTGACTGCTGGACATGCTAGCTATTACTCGTATCATTCATTTTTTTTGCATGGCTCAACTTGGTGCTCAAATTTCTCAACTGACACAAATCTTGATTGCATATTATTTGCTTTCTAACCCTAAGCAGATCACAACTGCTTTTGTTTGCCTGTCAAGTACATGTGAGAGTTGTATGTGCTCAAGTGCTTTGTATCCAGGTATCAAAAACCCCAGTTGGTTTAATTGCATTGGAGACGGAATAGTTAAAGGCTTTGAATTAAAATAGTTGGGCCAATTTAACCAGAGCATGGCTTCCGCAAAAACAAAAATTTGGCTAGATAAATTTTTGCCAGTCAATTAAACAAGAAGCTCAATTGAAAATGCCCCTCCAGGCACAACTCCTAAGACATATAACACCACATTCATACTTTGGATACTGAAAGTCATAATAAAAATGAATAAAAACCTATAATAATAAATATGAACAAGACCGTTGAACTAATATGCTGCAGATGAGAAATAGATGGAAATTGCAAAATGATGTAACCTTGATCCTATTTAGAAGTTGGAAAACAATAAAATATTTAATCAATGAAAAGTATCCAAAATTTTAGTGCAATTACTAGGGAGAGATGTCTAAAATATTCATTTAAACAGGAACAATGCCTTCCAAGTACTTGGCAAAATAAACAAAGGGGCTGCAGTACATGTAGAAAATAAACTCCTTTAACAACACTAAGACCTTGGCTTCTCCTTCTTCTCCTTAAAGAGAGCCAAAAGGGAAACACCAGATACCTTGACGACCTTGAACCTAACACCAGGAATATCACCAACAGCATGACCCTTTCGTCCAAATCCAGCAATCAGCACCTCATCCTGTATATTGAAATTTAAAGGGTGGTTTAGGGGTAATAAGAATAAGCAAACTTAAATTATAGGCGAATCTTTAAGAACATACATTTTCTTCAATGTAGTTTAAGCAACCATCATTGGGGACAAAGGCAGCAATCTTCTTTCCATTTTTGATGAGTTGAACTCGGGCACACTTTCTGATAGCAGAATTGGGCTGCTTAGCCTCTATACCACTGTGGACATCAACTAACGTGTTTTAGAATAGACATAGAAAATGCTTTGTGATAAAAGCAATATGCCACAAAGAAAAATTCTCACATTTTTTCGAGGACAATGCCTTTGGCGTGGGAAGAACCAGCAAAAGGCTTCTTCCATTCATTACCAAGATGGGACTTCTTATATGACTTGTCAGCCCATCTTTGTCTTCGACGGTGAGACTTGAGCTTGCGCCCAGCTCCCATTCCCCTTGTCTTCCTGTGGGATGGCATTTATTTATATCAGTACCCTGAATGTGTATAAAAAGCTACTTGCAAAACCAAATTCCCATGAACATAGTTCATTAGTTCCCATCAAAGTTGCAGCATAATTCAAATTATCTTGAATATAATATAAAATACTGATAAAGTCCACAATCATATCTAGTGCAAAATGGACAGCATTAGCTGTATACAAGAGCATAACAATATCGAAGCAATAAAACTGGCTAAACTTGTTCATTCTACCTCTTACACGGGTGGTTTTAAAACAAGATATGATTTAGACAAGTTTACATAGCTTCAATTACCTTATCGTAAAACCAACCTAAAATCAGAAAATTGCCCATGAAATGATCAGTGTCACTGGGGAAAAACTGGGTTTCAATTTTAATAAACAGGTCGAGTCCAATCTAGGGCTACATTATAACAGCCTCATCTCTAAATAATTGATTAAGGATGTCAAGGGACCCAATTACTCCACATATTCATCCACAAATTATAAATATAACATGAGAGAACCATATATTTTAGGGTAGTCAAAAAATAATAACAAAATTCATCAAAGATATGCACGGTTATATAGATAGATATAAACACAAATGTAAATGAATAGTGTGTAAAAATACACTAACCCCATGATTACTGGTTGGAGATGCTAGAGAGATTAATGGTTTATAAATCTCAAAATAAGAAGATGATGAAGCAGCAGCCGCAGAGTAAAACCCTAGCTTATATGAATGTGGGCACTGGGTACTTTTATAATAACCGAGATTGAGGATTGTGAGATTCGGGCCTGGATGATGTTAATAAGGTCCGTATTGGCAGTCACAAATCTGAAAATAATGGGCCTTGTAATTTAACCTGATAGGCTGATACTCGTGTTAATGGGCCACTGGACTCGTGAAGCAAGAGTATCACTTATCGGGCGTGCGCTTTTTTTATATATTTTATTATAGATATAGATTAACGTTTTTAAATTATATAATTAACGTCTTTAAATGTACTCAATTTTTTTTAAAGACGAATAAAAAATAGAATATACTCTATATTACATGGATCCTGAACCATGCGATTTGTCATAATTATCTGTCCACTGTAATTTTTCGGGAATAACATTAAGGCCTCGTTTGTTTATCTGGTTTTTGAGTTACACAGTAACTTAAATTTTTTAGGAAGTAAGTTACAATTTTAAAGTTCCTAAATTTAGTAAAATCACGTTTTTTATTTATCACTGTAATTTTAAGTTACATAGTTATTTTTTTTAATTTATGTACACAATTTTAAAAAATTCATTTTTAATGATAATATTAATTTTATTAATATATATATATATATGAAATTAATTATAAACTTTTATAGAGTTATTAAATAAAAATATAAAACTTAATACATTCAAAGTTGTTACATAAAATATTTATATCTATTATAAATTATTACAAAAACAAGAAAAAGTTAGTTATAAACTACTATAAATATAATTAAAATTTATTTATAAACAATTAAAAAAAATTATAAATCATTTATAAACATAGAAAATTAAAAACATAAATATTTTATTTTATTTTTAGTGGTGATAATAATCAATACAAAACTAATTAAAACTATTTTAAAAACATAAATATTTGAAATCATTTTTTAGAAAATATGAGTGTATTATAATTCATTATAAATAATAAAATAATATAATCTATCATAAAAATAAATAAATCCTAATTATAATATATGATTTATAAAATAAAATAAATTAAAAATATTTATAACTATGCAACTTCAAGTGATTACGGGTAGGCTATGTAACTGAGTTACAAGGTTCATTTTATAAATTACACAACCAAACACCGTAATCCATCCAGTTCAATGAAAGTTAAAATTACTTGGTTGAGTTACTTCCTACCAAACGAGGCCTAACAAAATAGATGGCTGGGAGGAATCTAGAACGAGATGCCCTCTTACATTACATTACAAACTAAATTATTTAATAAATTAAATCATAACTTAAGAAATTAAATTATACCTTAAGGTACCGTATGTAAAATTTAAAAATGCGATAATACTAAATGGAAAAATCAATAACACAAGGGTATCATATATAATTTTTCATAAAAAAATAAATCAAATTAATGTTTTCATAACGTTTGGATGGCGGAAGGGTACTATGTGAAACAAATTATAACATCAATGATGTCATATTTAGCAGTAAAAACTGGAGTTAAATGACATTTTGGTCACTCAACTCAATACTAACTTTCAATTGGGTCATCGCACTCAAAAAACTTTCAATTACATCACTAATGTACTAAAAACTTGCGCTTAAATCATTAAAATTAAAAAAACTTTCACCATTGTTAACTAGCGTTGACTTTTAACGGATCTCCGTTAAATTCATCCAAGTCAGCTTCTCTGTCCATCCAAATCAGTTGCCACATATTTTTTAGTCAAATATATGTTAACTCGATCCAACAAACCAAAATCAATCAGATCCAAAGCAAACTAACCCGTTAAACTATTTTAAAATCAATTGGCACATTAAAAGGAAATATTTTATCCCGTTTATCCTCCCTGATCTCCTCCTCCCTGCTCCAATATACACACAAATCATCTTATATATACACACAATCTCTTCGTTACGCACACAAATACAAAACCATTTTATCCCCAAGAACACACCGGAAAATGACGTCACAACTAGTCCAAAACTATCGTGAAAACACCGATTCCCCCTTCACTGCCACCCGATCGAACCATCCCCCTTCATCCCTTGTCTGCAATTACAACCCCCTCTATACATAACCCAAACCCAATAGTCCTCCATGTTTGTATGAATTTTCTGGATATTTTGTATCAAGGAGAGATGATGATGTATCCATCTTCTACTCCTTCATCTTCTACAAATTCAACTCGTGTTCATGTTGAGAAAGGGGTTGAGGATTCATAAGTCTTGTGAGAGCGGGGTTGATGATGTTTGAGAATGCAACCATGTAACCTTATATATGTGTGTGTATGTATAGAAAATGTGTTTTGATGATTTTAGGTTTTTGAATTTTGATGATGGAGTTGTGAAATTGGGTGGAGCTGAGGATGATGTATATGTATGGGATGAATTAGATTGATGAGTTGGGAGAGAGATGATAAAAAACATTGATGAATTTGGAGTTTAGATTGATAAATTAATTAATTATATGTTTATAATTAATTGATTATATAATATAAAAAGGGGATGGATACATGAATTATGATTATGGGTTATAAGTAACTGGGTTTGGGTCGGATAAATGGGCATATAAGGGTGTACATGCCAACTCATCACCAACTCAGCTGCTCAGATTCAGATTTCTGTTAAAGATTTAACGTTCATAACGTCTAGTGACCTAATTGAAAATTTTAACATGTATAATGTTTTGATTGAAAGTTTTTTGAGTGCGATGACCCAATTGAAAGTTAGTATGGAGTTGAGTGATCAAAATGCCATTTAACCCGTAAAAAATGTGATGATATCAAACGAAAAAGTTAATAACACAGGTGTAACATATAGAATTTCCCTTTATTTTATTATAGTTTAACGTTTTTAAATTATATAATTAACGTCTTTAAATGTACTCAATTTTTTTTAAAGACGACTAAAAAAAAGAACATACTCTGTATTACATGGATATGGATCCTGAACCCTGCGATTTGTCATAATTATCTGTCCATTATAATTTTTTGGGAATAACATTAACAAAATAGATGATTGTGAGGAATCTAGAACGAGCTGCCCCGTTACATACTTAACATTACATAAAATTAAAGTAAAAGATGGTTCGAGTATAACTTAAAACTCCACAGTCTCTCGCTTCTAACATAAGCAAAGCTAAAGCAAAAAGGGCCTCTTCACTTCACTTGACACTCCCCCATCGATCTCACTTACAATGCCATCTATTTCTGTTTTCTCTCTACCTTGATCTTCATAATACACACACAATACATACATTTACTAAATTAATATGAGTGAGTTTGCAAGTAGGAAGTCATGGCGAGATGAGCTGGGCAGCCTGGTGGAAGATTCAGGGATCAGATACTCCGGCGACGGCCTCTCTATCTCCACGCCGTATTTTTCTACTGGAGCTGAACCGGTAGAACCGGAGAGCATTGTGGATCAGATAAAGGGTTTTGGTAAAGCATGGGGAGAGATAGTCATTGAGTTTGGGAAAGGATGTAAAGATGTAGCTGCTCAACAAAACATATTGACTGCTGATTCTTATCTTGTCAAGAAATTTAGAGGTCCCTGTGCTGAGATTGCGAATAGATTGAGTTTTTTAAATGAGTGGTTGCCTGAGGACCGCCATCCGGTTCATGTCTGGCCTATTTTGTTCTTCGTTTTCATTCTATCACTTGCAGGTATTACTATTCTTTCTACCTATAATTATTCAATACGGTCAACATAAGTTCTTGTTCTCCGCGTATTTTGCACTAAAATTGTTCTCATACGAGCACGGGCCTCTCACATGTAATTATTTCTCACACTAAAATTGTTCTCACCTGAGCGCGGGAGCCTTGATATGATATGTATTTATATAATAGAGTAGGTACATATACATGAGAGTAAAAATGATTGGTCAGGCATACCTCCTGTTACATGATACTATTATTTTGTTGTAGAGCTCTTGTAATGATAATGCTCAACAGCCAGGTTTCAGTATCTCCTGCAGATTTCAAGTAGGCTTAAAATGCTTTATTATTTTTGATTTTGAACCCAGAGTTTACAAATTTTTGACATGCCTAGGTAACGGTCTGTATGACTGTATATAGAGCTCCAAGATCTATATCGTTTTGTGAATTTTTTAAAAAAAATGCTACTCTGATTAAGCCTTATCACATTCACTGCCATACCAAGAAGCTTATTACATTTTGTATTTCACCTTATCATATTCTCAGTTTCTTAACTGAGTTGACAATTTCAAATGATTGCAGCATTGGGTGTAAATACTAAAGATCTTAATTCAGTCCCACTGGTGAAGAAAGTGTACATACATCCTCCCAGTGCTACTCGGATCGTACTTCCAGATGGTAGACATTTAGCATATCACGAGCAAGGAGTTACAGCTGACAAAGCTAGGTTTACTGTGATTGCTCTACACAGTTTCCTGTCTTCTCGTCTGGCAGGTAATACCTAATCTGAATATCATCTGTCCCTACTGCAGGGTACCTGAGTTCTTAAATGTGCTATACTTGTATAAAATTTAGTGCACAAATATAAATTGATACTGAGTTAACGATTTAAAATATCCTTTTGAAGGTATTCCAGGAGTTAAAGTGTCTCTTCTAGAAGAGTTTGGTGTTCGCTTAATTACTTATGATCTTCCTGGTTTCGGGGAGAGTGATCCTCATCCCAGTAGGAGCCTCAACTCATCTGCTCTGGACATCTTACATTTAGCAAATTCTGTGGCAATAACCGACAAATTCTGGGTGCTGGGCTATTCAGGTGGAGCCATGCATGCTTGGGCTTCACTCAAGTACATTCCTAATAAAATTGCAGGTACCCGAACTTGGATTTTCAAAATGTATTACAGTATCTCACAATAAACAACATTTAAGGGGTGGAGTTCATGTCTTGTCACTCACACTGTCTGGACTAAAATTTAAAAGAAGGAAGAGGTAAAATGTCACTTAGGAGTGATCTTTTTTATGACTCAAGATGTACACAACTTCTGTAGGTGGCCTTAACTGCTGATGAAACCAAACAACCTCTCACACATTTCTTGATTTGTAATGACTAATAAAGGATTGCTGCTGAACAAGAACACCTTCGTAACACTCCATTCTCTTCTTTAGCTATTTACAATGATTGTTTTTGTCAGAAGATGCAAGTGTAACTTTTACAATGATTGTTCTATCATCTGAGGATATGTTATTGTCTACCATTTTTGAGGTGTGTAGGAGAAAGGAAAAAGAATGCAGATGAAGGTTCTCATAGCCACTAAAATATGTTATGTTACTTTATTGTATCAATCTTATGAATCTCATGCTTTAGCATTCCAGAGGAATGTATGGAAGAGGGAAAAGATGCATATAGAGCCTATTGTTGCCATTGAAATATATTATGTTAGTCATAGTCTGTCATTCCAGAGTATGTCATAGTCTAGCATTTCAGGGGAATGTCTATGTCGTGGTGTCTAAGACTTGTGTGAAGTGATTCAGAATGATTGACTTCTTATCTTTTATCTTTTATTATTTCTCTGTGATGCAACTGTGAGTTAGACTAATGAAGTCAGTTTAGAACTTTACACGTGTGATGCAAATATATTTTGTAGTCCTTTTTAATTGTGTAATTATATTTTGACTTCCCAACAGTATTTAAAATATGTCTAAATATAAAAACGACACCAAAATGGGGAAGCAGACTTTCTCCGATAGTTGAAAGTTTGTATAGTGCGACATGAGTTTTATACTGAATTGAACAATTTCTGATGCATCTGATTACAGGAGCAGCAATGTTTGGTCCAATGCTTAATCCATATCAATCGGACATGACAAAGGAAGAGATATCTGGAACTTGGGATAAGTGGATGCGGAGAAGGAAGCTGATGTACTATCTAGCTCGAAGCTTTCCTGATTTTCTGGGTTACTTCTACCGCAGGACTTTCCTATCTGGAAAGCATGATCATATAGAAAAATGGTTATCTTTAACACTGGGAAATAGGGTGAGTTTATTTTCATCTAACTTTCTGAAAGAATGTTGGTAAACTGTTCACTAGCTTGAACATTTGGTATGTATTTAATAACACTTACGTAGATAAAGAGAGCCTTATATTTTAGAAGAATATTATGCATATAATACTATGATTTCTTACCTTTCCGTTGAAGGAACATTGTGACGTTTCCTAGATTTCATTGCTCAAGTAATCTGCACTCTTCACTATCAGTATAAGTGATTTGGTCCTGAAAAAGATATAATTATTATTTGATTTCTTCGAGGCCACGGCTGAAGGAACATCTATCCCAATCCCACAACATACAAGCAAGGGAAACCAAAATATATATTCTTCCAGAGAAATTTGGTCAAGTCCTTTTGAAGGAACTAAACCTGACTCAATAACATTTTTGACAGCACAACAATAGTCCTATGGTTTTATTTTGAACTGGATTGTGCAATTCAATGTCGGGTGTCAAAATGTCATAGAATGCTATATGACTAAAAACCACTAACATAGTTTCTTCTTACCCTATATATAAAATGGTTTCATTTAGTAGTTCTCACCATATGTTCTAAGTGTTTACAAAAGGTTTTGTGATTATTCTTGCAGTACTGCCATGTATTCAGGATCTGAGAGTTGAAATCTCTGTGCCAGATATCATTTAACAAAGTTTAAGACTTTTGTTTGCTTCGGTTCAGGTTTATTAAGAGAGTCCATGCATTACCATCTCTTCTTGTGCACTTGTCATCCATAACTCTGTACTGTAAATTTCTTTAGGAAGTTGCTTTTAACATCAGATAATGCAAGTGTTTGACTGACTCAGTTTAAATTCAGGATAAAGCTCTGACTGAAGGACCTCTTTTTGAAGCATTTTGGCACCGGAATGTTGAGGAGTCAGTCCGCCAAGGGAGATCAAAACCATTTATAGAGGAAGCTTCTCTACTGGTATCAGATTGGGGTTTTAGTCTTTCAGATCTCCATGTGCAACAGAAGTGCCCCAAAAAAGGAATCTTCTCTTGGCTGAAGTTCATGTATACACAAGAGGAATGTCGGTTGACTGGATTTCTTGGCCCAATACACGTATGGCAGGTTAGCATGCCTTTAATTTTCTCTAGATTGGTTTTTGTTTCAATCTGAGAACTTATTCAAAGGTTTCATGCTCTTAAGTAGTTAGATGTATTATTCTGAACAAATCCTTGCTGAATAATTATGTTAGTTAACTCAAAATGTTAATTATAATCTTCATTTTACCAATGTTGGACAGGGAATGGATGATAAGGTGGTTCCACCCTCCATGGCTGACTATGTGTCTCGAGTTCTACCAAATGCAATGGTGCATAAACTCCCAGAGGATGGGCACTTCTCATATTTTTTTTATTGTGACGAGTGCCATAGAAAAATATTTACCACGCTTTTTGGAACCCCACAGGGTCCCTCTCAATGACACGGCACAGATAGAACAGGAAAAGTCAGAGTAATCTTCATGACATTTGACAACAACTCAACAAGAACCGGAAAAGACAGTAATCTACACGACACTTGACAACTGACAAACATTTTTGGTTCTCTTATACGAATGAGTTAAACTGTTCAACCTTAATTCTAAGAACTTGATGGTTTTTTAGTTAGAACTTAATGGTTCATAAATCACGTCTGTTTCTCCAAATTCCTGATGGTTCATTTTAGAAAAGCACTGTCATCTTTTCCTTAATATCAATTTTGTTTTCGGCCATTTGATGACCCAAATGTATCTGTAGATTGATAATGTCCTTCGTCTCGGTCATAGTAGACTGAGGAAAATAATGTTAAGGGTGAGAGAAACAAATAGTGAACCCATAAGAATTGCTAATGCCAGTAAAATTGCAGCAGAAGAATATTAACCAGTGATTTTTATTATAAACACAATAGCACAGATTTAGAGCCTGGCAGTTTCTCTGAGTATTCAAGGATGATATATATCAATATATGGTTGTGACTGAATATGGACTTGCAACAGTACTGAAGCGAGTAAACTTGTTATACAATCGCCACTTTACTTTTATTTTCACATATTTATACATCAAATCTGAACAAAAAAGATTAAACAAAAGAGGTAGAAGAGAGCAATGTATAGAGCTCAGTCTGGACAACTGAGAAAGCCTGAAGGGATGCAAATGCTGAACCGTTGCTTCGCACCTAGGGAATTCTATATATATTGTAGATAATCCCCCATGTTCCCATTTATTACTGGAGTTGGAGGGGAATGAAATGGAATGTATATGGGAAAATTGTACACGATTTTCATTCATCTAATAACAAGTTGCCCTGCTTCTTTTCCACAACCCCAATGATTTTTTTCACGAAAAGTCTCACATTTTCTCTCGGTTTTTAATTTTAGTCAAATAATATTTTAGGCTTTCTACTATGTTCCATTCTTTTCCCAATTAAACAGACTCAGTTTTATTCAATTCAACTAGACACAGCTAGTGAAGAAGAATACACATGACACGATCTTTTACAGTAATGAAAGTTATAGAAGTACCTTCTCTCACTACTAAAGGTAATAAGCAATTGGGTTTTATCAAATTGATACAATAACAGGCTCTAAAGGACCGTTTTGCATAAAATCCTCAAATATATATTGGCACAATGTCTTCTGTGCCAGCCAACTGTATAACTCGCAACAGGTCAACTTTTACTCGAGCGGAATCTCTAACTCCAGGAATTTGCTTTTCCTGTAAAAAATTTCCCAACTCTAGACGCACACCATCCCGAAATGCGAATAGTCTAATGCTACATTCCCACCATCAAAATTCAAAATGCAGATCCACTGCCCTTGGATTTTCTAAGCAATATATCTTTTGCTTCATTGATTTTAGAAGCAAGATAATGGCTACCACCTGCATCTGGATGATTTGCAACCATCACCCTTCTATGAGCTTCCTTAATCTTCTCTACTGGAGTACTTTCTCTGTCAGCTCAAACATGGAATATTGAAAGAATATCAGGTAAATAGAGAAGTGTCAGAAAGCATGACAGTGAAGAAGATGAAATGCTTAGGTATTAAATACAAAAAGACGTGAAAAAGGTGGAGGATGATGATCCTTTATCATAGAAACAAAGACAAAATTTCATCAACCTCATACACAAAAACTTATCTATTTACTTTTAAGCGGTTCATGAACCATCACAAATAGTCATTTTGCCCTACAGAAAATTAGGTTTCAATACTTTCTATTGCTGTATAAGTGTGGTTCATTCCTAGTTGTTAATATAATCATTGCCAACAATCTTAACTAAAATCATATCATCAACTCAAAATTACTCCAAATGATATATGATATTCAAGAATACAGAAATGACCAACAATGACTGCATATCTGTTAAAGGACACCATGTGAGACGAGAAGTACAAGTAGTCGATTGTTTGGTAAACAAAAGTGTTTAAAATCTATCACTTTAAAATTTAAAGGAAGTCGATAATATTACTCTTTTGCAAACTTATGTTCAATATCCAAAAATCAAGTCCTACATGGTAATAATAGTAGTAGTAATTCCATTTCTATGATTTCTTCAACCTCCCTTAATTAAATTTGAACATACAAAAGAGTCAACCACCATTAATTCAGTAACATTTTTTTGCCTAATCACTAATTCAGTAAAATTGCTTTTTAGTTTTCTATTCATCAAAGAGCTTGATGGCCCTAAGGATGACCTTAGGTAATTACCTAATGTTATGACAATATATAATACAACACCAGGGCTATTTTTGTATTGTAAATACGGGGGGGGGGGGGGGGGGGGGGGGGGGTACATTATTATTACAAAATTGCCACTCAATTTTTATATTGAAATAACTTATATCCTTAGGTAAGTACCAAAAGTCATCCTTAGGGCCCTTTTTCTCTTCATCAAATTAAAAAAATTCAGCTGAATTATACGGATGGTACCTGACTCCGAGAATAAGAGCTGCTTCTCTTCTTGTCATTGTAGGTTGGAAACCTCCCTCATAAAATTTGCGCATTCTAGCTGTGGCTGGTCTTGCTTTAAAAGCACTCCATGCTTGAATGCTGTACTTTCCAGCATACGCTGTGGCAGCAACTGCAAGACCTACTATTAAGGGTGTAGCCTGAGGAAGTTTCAGATACAAACTTGGTTAATAATAAACAATGGAGAGTTAAAAGCAACTAAACATATCAAGAGCAAGAACCAACAAAGATAGTAATTTTCTGAAAAAAGAATACATATCATGTTGTATAAAAAGATTCCTTACTATATCTGGTTATTCATCATCAGAAATGTGATTCCAGACAAATATTCATAACAAATAATTATGAAAACTTAGAAAAAAGATGATATGCTAGGGTAAATAAGCTGCATAAACCTCACTAAATATAGCATATCTCAACTACAAATGAGAAGGAAAAAAATGAACACAGTCAATAGAATTATTCCAAGAGATTAAGTTATTATTTATGAATAACAAAGCCTTAAAATTACTTGGAATTATATATATATATATATAGACACGCACTCTCTATTCCTGAGCATCCAGGTTGCTAGTTATAGTAATAATACACGGACTACCACAAATAAAACTTAACTACGTCATTTTTCCACCTTAAATATAGCAAAACCTTCTTATAAAAAATTTCAAAATTTATCTCCACTCTCCACTTCTGTTTCCCATCAACATGCAAAACAGATATAGTAAAAATGACTTGCCAATATCAATCAATTAACCTAATTCTGCTGAAGATGTGGATATCATAGTCCTCATCTACAACACTATGTCCTCGTGCAGCTCACAAAAATCATAGCAGATTGTTACACAAGATATACCTTTTGATTATGGTATTATATTAGAATATAGGCTAACAATCAATTGCAAACAAGTGTTATCGTGAGAACCTGAGACTAATTCTCTGCCATTTGATCATTTTATGATTAACGGTTGTCCTTAATTGTAGCAAAAAAAAATTCTTTGATTGATCTTAACCCTTTATTTGAAATCAATCGGACGATTATAATTTTGAGTCTCAAGTTTTCACACAGAAATAGTTTTCCATGGAATGTTACTCTTAGAATATATTACCATAAGGGAGGAGTCAAACTTCTTATCACTCAATCTTTAATAATAAGCGAATATAGGAGGGTGATTTAAGGACTGCAAGTGAGAGCATATACTTTAAAACCTTAACTTTTTTCCTTTCATTTATATGTTGTTCTTGTGCAGACTGTGATATGTTAAGCAGACAAAAATATATTGTTTTTTGAAAGTAGTAATAGATACAAAGTACTTGAGTCCACAAAACAAGGGATCAAGGCTTGGTGATTCAACTGCATAAGAGTCACTACCCTTAAGGGAGAAAAGGTAAGGATTAAAACCCATGATAAAAGAGAAATCTCAAATTCACTAATGAAGCAAAGTCAAAATTTAATAAAAGATATCTCCTTTTATAAAAAAAAAGGAACCTAAAACAAGTCCTAATATTAAGGAAACTACTTCTTAATAGTTAATTAATGCTAATATGCTATTACTTGTCATGAATGAATAAAGGAAACAACTCTTTTTATAAATTGATCATAATCTACTTATCTATAAAACTTTATAATACATTAAATGATATTTATTCCTAAATAATAACATAAAACAAGTAAAAATCAATATTGTAATTCCTTGCTCCACATAATGAACTAGAACAGGAATGGAAAATCTGAATGCCAATTTTAAAAGTAAAAACATCTTAGTAGGACAAAGGATGATGATTACCAATAAGTTTTATGTAAAAAGATGTGCCTCAAGTTGATTCTGTTATTAGCGACCTTTGTGCTATGGGAGTTGAAGAGTGGCATAATAAGTTGGATGTGGAAATTTATGTTTGATCGAGAATCTAGTACTTGATTTTCTCATCCTTATACTTATGGTAACTGAAGACAGCTGTTATGAACACGGACATAAGCGGGATGTAACATTCTTTAATCGATGGAAAGAAAGGCCTTTCAGACCCAAACATAAGATTAAATGTAGGAATAAGGATTCCCTGGTGCTACATATAAAGTAAAAAGCTTTCATGCATGATTCCCACTCTACGTAATTCACTGAATTCATTAACGGATTGAAGAATGATGAGTGCCCGTGACTCTATTTTCATTAAGGTATATATTAAAACCCCAGCTCTGAACATCCAACACAAGCAAAGAAGCAGTAAAGATAAAACAAAATCAAAGGCTCCACAGGCCGATACATTTATCTACCTACCTTAAACCTAAAGACGAAAAACATAAAAACACAAGCTTTAACCAGATTCTCAAGTAGCTATGGCCTATGGGTACAGGGTTTATTCTTTACTCCCTAACCAGGAGAAAGAGAATCGTTTCACAACCAAATGGTGTTTCAAGTAAAAACATTTTCTTATTAAATATACTCACAAGAAACAATAAATTAAAAATCCAATCTTTTCAATTTGTGTCGAGAAATAATAAGATACAAGAATATCTAAGACAAGACAAACTCAAAATCAACCATAAAGATTAATTAAAAACACATAAAAATGTAACATAAATTGTGAAAGAAGCCCCAAAACAGAAGCAGGAAGAAAGGATGGAAGATGCATAAATAAATTATGTAAAGATTGGAGAAATGCAAAACAAGTCTGTAATCGATTGCTTATATAGTGCTGTACTTACCATGACTCTTGAGCCTCGAAAGAGCTCGAGAATAATATAATTTATGTATGTATGTATCTGCAGATTTTATATACGACTCTACGGCCGCGTTTTACTTCTCTAGAGTCTGCAAACCAAGATTCTCTCCCCCTTCTTCTAAGTTGTATAATGTATGTTCCTCTACAATATAAATTAATTTTGGGTTTTTGTATAGTGTAGCACTCTGCACACTCTAGTAATTATTTATTTATGAGCAATTAGTGATGATTATTTATATACAGGAGATTCTTATTATTAATGAAAATAGAATCAATCAAAAATTGTTTAATAGTTATTAATGTGTGTGTATGAGCACGCTAAAAAATGCGATTAATTTTATTAGTAACATTTATTATATAACTAGTTAGGATGCACAATATTTTTTTTATATTTTATATTAGTTAGGATTTTTATAGTCTAATTTTATTAGTTATTTAAATTTTATATCTATTCAATTTTAATATTAATTTTGTTGTTAATAATAATATTAATTTAATTATTATATTCATGAAGAATGGAACTTAATCACTTTATTTACTAATAATATACTTAAAAATAATATTACAGTAAATTCTTGTACTCAGAAAATCATAAATAATTAAACCTTAATTATTTTACTAACTAATAAGACTTCAATATATACTCCCTCCATTTCAAAATAATTATTCTCTTTTTATTTTTGTTAGTCAATTTGACAAATTTTTGACCGAATATTACACATAATATATAATTAAGAAAAAATTAAAAATTATATTATTAAAAAATATATCTAATAAAATTTAAAATATATTTGTCAGTTTTTAAAATATACAAAAGAATAATTTTTAATTTACGATCAAATTTAGGTCAATTTGACCACACTGAAATTAAAAAAAATATATATTGTGAGATGGAGGGAATAATACTTGCCCAACAAAATGTCATGTCTCTAGCATAATTTATATATAAGATATAATTTGAATAAAACAAATGTAAAATTTTAAAAGACTTGAAGTCATAAGCAAATTTCTAAGTATGTACAATATGGCAATAATTCAAATTTAATATAATTCAGGTCAAACATCTATGTAGGAACTATATATGCAGTTATGCACAATATTTCCAACAGGTTTTCACATGCAATTTTAACTATTTTACCAATAAAAGACTCCCATTGTTAGTACATGTACATGTAAGAATTGTTGCTTGAAAATTAAAATTATAAATCCTCACGCATAAGCAATATCATAATTACATGAACATATAGTTTGTACTTTGTACAAATATTGCAAATAAAAACTATAACTTATTGAGTACAAATATGGAAGAATATGAAAATTTACTTCATTCATAAAAAAAAAATCAAACAAATATAACCGAGCTTCTTTCTGAGATGATTTCTAATCCCTTAACAACAACCTTTGAGACTGATGGAAAGACTCATCCAAGAAGACGAATTCTGCACCCAGAAACTCATTTTAACCAACCAAAAAAAAAAGTTAAAAAAAAAAAGTGAAGAAGTCTGAGCATATGAAATAACTTTTCTGTTTAATTTACTATCTTTCCCCCTTCCAAAATCCATAAACCCTGTTCCTCCTGCTTCACATTGTAAAATAAACTTAATTGACTGGGATATCATTGTTGTTATCTGCAATAGAGGTGTTATCCAACCTTGGTGGACCTGAATGCCGCCTAGGCCTGGCAGGTGAAGCTGGGAAAGAAAGCCGCTTTTTTGCATAGCCTGCTGGTCCTTTTTCTGGAGTTCCATTCTCCATGCCCAATGGACTTTGCATACGTGATTTCGCCTTTGCAGAATGTGTGGCTGCCATGTAACCTGGAACTGATGGAGAGCTTGCTAGACTCTCATCATCTCTCACAGATGATCCAGCAATGCTGTGCCTCCTATTCTGCTCTGACTGCACACTCATCATGCTCTTTGAATCATAATCTATGCTCAACACACTTGCTCCTGAGCTTGGAGGCTTAAATTTTCTGGCCGGTTTTGGTGATGTTACCTTGGATGACGGAATTGAGGTGGACTGGAGATTTGAAGGACTACTTAGCTTGCGGTTGCCTGGTGTTATAGGTTTATCAGAATTTAGTTGGTGTCGAGCAAAGGACTTGGCAATTTCATTTCCAGTGAAGTTCAAACTCGCACCCTTAACAGAGGAATGACCATTGGTAACTTCTTTCTCTGTTTTAGACTCTGGGCGGGCTGCCATCCAGCGTTCCAGCCAGCTCCAACCCCATTGAGGATTAGTAGGGTCAATAAAAAGTAGATTAGTAGTTCTTGCAGACTTCTTCCATGTTTGCTGTTTATTAAAAATTTGGAAACAATATCTTAGATGCAGAATTTCTCTGAAGTTGAACACCAGAATTTAAAAAAAAAACTCAAGTACTTGAATTACTACAAGTTAAATTTACACACAATGTATATACAGGGTACAAAAGTTCACTAAGTAATCTTCAGCATTCATAATGTAAAATTTATGAATTAATGGGGGCCGAATTAGCGTCGGGTGGAATTCGACTAGCAAACAGAAATCATGTAAACTTTGGCTGACCAGCATGTTTTGATTAGGAGTGTAGGACACACAGTTCAGACTTCAGACTGAATGTATTAAGAAAGCCTCACTCATCATCTCCTGTAATAAAGTAATCTTAAAACAGGCAAGAATAATCTAGATTTAGACCAGCAGGTTACTGCCATAGGCAGACATCAGTCTAGTCATGTATGAACCTAAGTTCCCCTTTTTGTTATACAACTTTTGGGTGAATACATGGCATCGTTTTAAAAGGGTAGAAAGATGAATAGCTTACTTGATGAGAGAATGAATAAGCCATTGCTCTTTCTCTTCTCATAGTTGCTTCGTACTTGCTCAGTAGCTTTGCTTCAATTTGTTCTTTTGATTGTGCACTGTCATTCCAGTCCTCCCCCATCTGTACAACATTTAAATTCAGCAATTCGGCCAGAAATCGACAGCAAAATAAGAGAAAAGCATTGGAAGGATTTACGAGAATCACAGTGAACAAAGAGCTACCATTCCAGAAATGTACAGAATACGTATGGGAAGTAATTAGTTGATACATGTTAACATGATCACATCAATAATCAATAATAATAAACACTAAAATTTTGCCTGGAGCCTTACAATCCAAAAAAAAAAAGGTCAACAATTACCTAAAGAGACATTAAAGATGTCATGCTTAACTAGATGAATCCTAAGCTAAGTGTGCTCCTCAACACATGGCATCCATAAGTTACTACATTTTTGTAAAATGGGTGCCACAAAACACTTGTAGAAACTAATAAATTTGCAATTCTAGGGTAAAAAAATATGTATGATTTCCAGAGTGTGAAGAGCTGATCTTACGTCATCAGCACATCGCATAATCTAAGAAAAAAATTGGAATTTATAATGCTTACCTGCAAGCTCTCGAGTTCTTTTGCACGCTCCTGTAGAAGCTGCCTTTGAAGAGCTTGATTCTCCTCCGTCATCCTGATCCTCCTATTGTTTATCTGGGACTGCACACGAGATATACCTTGCATGCTTCGTAAAGTATTTGTGGTCTGACGTTTGACTGTGGCCCCTTCAACTAGTGACTTTAACCTGACAAGTCCTCTTAAGGCCCGCAATGCCCTTCTAGCCTGAAAGCAATAGAAACCAAGATCTTAATTCTATTACATTCATCGTTTGATTCATAAAAAAAAAAGAATAAAATATTAAACACAATGGAATATAAGCTCCCAAAAAGTGAATTACAACACTCTACTATTGTCGCCATCAGATAAGTGTTTGTTGGCCAAAAAAAAAATATTATTTCAACTAAATTAAAAGTCTTTCCTTGTGAAGGTGGAAAGACAAGGCCGCAAGGTCATGCCATATAACCTATACCTTATACATATAGACTTAGGGCTGAGCAAAAAATCGAATTAAAACCGAAACCGAACCGAAACCGATAAAAATCAGAGAGAAGTAGAACACACATGCATGTTTGCTTAACATTAAAAATCAGCTTGTAATGCTACAAGTACAGTATAGAAGCTTGTAATGCACAACCATAATTTTCAGAAACACTAATAAAGAATGCATGTTGCTATGTTGATTGTTTATATCGTATTACTTTTCACTTAAATTATAACCTGATGTTTTTTCAATTTTCTGCTGTAGAAAAAAAAAATATTGTTTAAAATTTTGTTATCTATTTTTGTCTCATATTTATTCAGTTTTAAAACCGAACCGATAAAAACCGAACCGATAAAAACCGAACCGAGGTTTTTAAACCGAAACCGATGGTTTGGTTGCAGTTGCGGTTTTCGATTTTTAAAATCGACGACATGCGGTTGCGGTTTTATCCAAAAACCGAACCGATCCGTGCTCTACCCTAATAGGCTATTATCTGCATTTATACAGCTAGCAGCTTTAATCATTTAAACCTATGAAATCCCAAAGGAATAAGAATGTGGGGCTGGTATGATATAACTAAGTGCTATATATTTAACATGAGAATATACAATTTTTACGTTCCATTTTTTGCAAATTTCAAGACCAGAATTTAGGTTAAAGTATGAGCTAAGTTTTTTTTGGACTAAAATTAATTACAAAAGTCAAACTTAGAAACATATATATTTCCAAATGGGTATCATTGAATTAAGATATGGCTTGTAAAAACAGGAACTATTTTTTTTAAAGGTTCTTCCACATAAAATAAGAGATCAAGACGTGCTCCAGCACAATAAATGATATTATTTAAGTGTTTTAAAAAGAAATAATTATCTTACGACTCTCTGAAAACATCGTAAAAAAGTGCATGCACAAAGATATATACCAGGTATCCTCGGAACATCGTCTGAATCTTGATGGCAGCCACTTCCTCCCTAGACATTCCTGTGAAGCGAGTTACTGGAATGGGTTGAACAACTTCTGCAATGACCTCAGGAGCTTTAACCTCAGGCACATATGACGAGGTATTGGCATCTTCAACAGAATAAGCATATTTAGCCTGCTCATCCACTACTTCAGTTGTTTGAACCTCCGGTGGTGGAGGAAGTTGCTGAGGTGTGCTGACAGTTTCTAATGTGGAAACTTCAGGATTTAAAGATGTTTCCTTTTCAAACGAATTTTTTGATTTGTTTGCTCTCTGAAATCATAAATAAGCATGGTGAATATCATCAAGCAAAACACAACAACAATAATTCTGCAAAACAAAAAGAATAATACAAGATCAGGTTACAGAAACCTTGTTTTTCTTATCCTTGGAATCTGGACTAAAAGCTTTCTTGACGGATGAAAACCAATTCCCTTTCCTTCCCATCGCTGTATCGTATTAGAATTCTGTTTCAGCGCAATAGAAAAACAAAGTCAACAACCACACACACACACAAAACACTATTCATCTACAACAACAGTTAATGCCAATGAATGTACAAAAATGCCATCATACAAGATAATATGATCGAATCTGAATCAATAAAGCAGACATGACAAAATAAGATCACAGCTAATATGGTAAATTGTGTTCATATTATAAGCACAACACAATTAAACAATCACAAAATTGCATCAATCTAATACTGCAGAATGATATAAATTTGTAATTAACATAAAAATGCATGAACAAATAGGGAAACTTAAAAGACAATACTTTAAGGTCCACATTTAGTTGACTACCATAGAGAGTTCAAATTACAATATATCTAACTAATTAAGAACAGATCTCAAAAAGGGTTGGCAATTGTCAACTGCAAGAAGATAAATTTAGAAATTCCCAGGTGATTAAATATGAGAAAAATGTAAAAGCATAATAAAATTAATAAAAAGACACAAACTTTAAGCATAATGTACTAAAAAAAAGGAGCTGGGAAATAATGCCTGAGAATTGTAGTAGCTAGATCTGTACAAGAATGGGTGGTGCATCTGCAGCAGCAGAAGCAGCCTGATGTATGTATCTGTGTGTATAGTAATGTGGAAAATTGAATACAACCCAAGAAGATAATAGGGAAGTGTGTGTAATGTGTGTGAGTATATAGTAACCAGATCTTGAGGGAAAGAAACAACTATACAAGATGAGTTCACCGATGAGAAGATGAAGAGAGAGACAGAGAGAAAGAGAGAGTTGTGATTACTATAGTAGAAGTAACAGCTGGAGCTTCCTTGTGGGCTCCACCTCTCCCTTAATTATCTCATACACTTCCTATTTACAGTATTTATCTTTTCTTACCCTGAATTATTCATCAACCTGGTAAAAATTTATGAAAATAAATCTATGTTATACTGTAAATTTATACTATATTATTACCGTTCTAATTATTATTTTTTTGGGGCCATAATTACCGTTCTAATTATTTGTTTACTTTAGTTTCTTTTATGTTTTTTGAGTTTTCTTATTAACAGATTTTTGTATTAGAATTATGAAAGAACGTATGAATTTATCAAACTGAAACGTGAGTAAAATTTATTCCGATTCCGTCAATTTAATAATCTTGATAACCATTAATACTTGTAATTTAAAATATATTCATAAGCTTACGCAAAAAAAAAAATTATATTCATAATCATAAATTTTCTTAAATCATCAAATTTATGTATTTCGACCCGTATTTTCCGGATCATTATTGAAAATAGTCTTATCAAGTGTGAATTAATTAAGAAATATACATGGTCCATTAAATTAAAGATAAGAAAAAATGGGAGCGTGTCGGTGTTAAAGTGACACATGGCCACGTTCATCTGTTGCTGTATAAAGACTTCATGTTGGACATTGAATACGCTACCACTTGTCCTCCTTTTGAAATTACAAGTATTATTCGAATAAAATTTTAAAAATACATTTTTATCGAGTTAATTATTAGTTTAATAATAATTGAGACATGTTTAGAGTTGGGAATTACTACATGCATCCAATTAATTGTCAAGTCAGCATGCTGGAGGTCGACTCTGGTTGAGACCGTTAGACAGCCTTGCTACAGCTGCAGACCTGCAGTTGCTAATTTAATATCTCATGTGGTACCTACCGCATATGATTTGCTAAAATAATTTTTTGTTGCATATAGAGATTAGCCTCATTGTTCGTCAAATATATTTCCGCTCTGTGTTTTAACGAAAATTTACTGCGTGGTTGGTTATCCCCGTAATGATATTATTCTCACCTTCTGTCCACTTATCCTGTTTAGCGTTTATTCCTTGTGGAATAGTTTATCATCAAAAAAAGAAGAAAGAAGAGGACTAATTTAACTATGCATTTGTACTAGCATCTTTTTGATGGACTAACTACCGAGGAGTGGTGTGGGGTGGGGATGTTCTGTTGGTATAAGAAGATTCCAAAGCATAATCTTGGAGCAACCTTCTGCAGGAATTCCCTTCACTTCTGTTTCTTCTTCAAGTGCCTCTTTCTCCACAAATTTCATTGTCTTCTGCCACTCAAAACAACCAACAAATTAAACAATATCATTCATTCCCTGCTAGTCAGCAATGTAATATATCATTGTCTGATTCTAGGCTGCCCTACAGAAATATGGCTATAATTTATGATAACGACATTAACGATAATAAATAATGTTGAATTGTCGATGATGAACCTGTGAAGTGCCTTGGATTGAGGAAGGACGGCCCCGCCTGTCTGGATCCCAGAGTATGGAGCTGTTGAATGCAAAGCTTGAAATGTGAAGAAGAGATTTACTAGTGTCTGTAGTTGCTGCTGTATCGTTCTTCTTTTTCTTCAAATACCATCCTATAACTTCTGAAGAATCACATACAGGTCCTTCTATTATTACCCTCTCCCTATTGGCTGATAGAAATGCCATTGGCCATGTTCCAAACACCCTGCATTATTTGCATCAAATTAATGCTCCACCAACTATCAATGTTTGACATGCAACATATTAGTGATATGCTAACAAGGCTCCCTCTTTACCAAAGTTTCTCTCTTTTTGCTTTCAGTGTTTCAAATAATCTCTTTTGCCGACAATATTGCAGATGAGTGTCTTTTGAAAAATGTTTGGCGATTTACTCATATCCTAGTAAGTACTAACAAGACTCCCTTGCCCCCCTCCTCCAAGGGTTCAAATGCTCAATCCCGCTCCCTGTATACTTGTAAATCTAATGCAATGAAAATTATGTAATATACCAAAAATAAATTAAAGCCTCTGGTTTCGGTCTTATATTTACTAGCTGTGTGGTTGTTGATCACTACCTGTGAAATATTAGTGTAAAACAAACTATCTGAATTTAAAATGATTATAATTGGCCAAAACGAGACATAATCCATACTCAGTAGCTCGGATCTCATTGAAGAAGCTGAGGTCATAGACATTGTCAAGTCCAGCAAAATGAACAATACCACTCAGCCTATGGCACTCAATGTGACTAAGCGCCACATTTCTCTGGTGATCCATTTCCATTTCCAGTTCTGTAATATTCTCCCTAAATACTACATGCCTATACATAACACCACTTTTCCTCAATATTTCAGATACTTTAGAAGAATCAGACTGTTGTTCAACAACTATCTATAGCAATGGCGGAGGCACTAACTTTAATGTGTTTGCTAGCCTCATTAAAAGTACACAACGAAGATGGTTTTTTGCACTTGTTGGAGTAACAATGATGACAAGCCTTCTAGAGTTCAATTTATCAACCCCTGCTTGTTCTGCTTGTTTTTGCTTCAAGATTCCAGTGTGTAAGGATTCATTAGAACGCACTGAGACTGCAGGATGAGTTCCATCCAACAAACTTCTGTTGAGATTATGGTATGATGAAATTTCCAATGGTTGCAGTGAGAACACTGATTGAGTTGAGGCCACAACATGACTAGAAAATGTTCATGACTTGTCACTAGTTGGGATAAATCCAGTGAAGAATCCCACAGCAAAGCATAAGAAGAAATGGACAGCAGCTTTCTTCCACAACTGAGGTTTCTTTTTTGACCTCTCCACGCCCCCCACGACTTGACCGGAAAAATTGAGACTAAAAGTAAAATACTAAATCTAAATGCCTAGACATATATAAGACGGGGTTTGAGTAATTGGACTACTTACAACAGTTAACCTTGTTGGTTAACGACAAATAGAGGTATCCAACTGGTCCCTTGGTTACTGTTATAGGTGACTATGATCTCAGTTACAAAATTTCCATGTTATTCATAGGAAAATCGTTTGAAAAATGACAATGTCATCACTTAAGATTAAAGAAACTCTGCACCAAATAGTTGTTGAGATGCATGTTCATCACCTAATGTTTATTAAAGTAATGTCAAAAATGTGTATAACAAGAATTTGGTAGGAGATCATATAGAGTTATTGTATTACCAAGCGTTAAAATCTTTCTAATAACATTACTTCAAGATTAACTAATAAAGATTTGACAGGTCTCCTAGAACTTTACAGATATGGTGGTGCCATCTGCATAAATCAAATCAAGCAATACATATATCTATGATCAGTTACAATTTACAAAGCCTGAGGGGTGTGTGATTCATGTGAATGTGAAATCAACTAATCATGTCACTAGTTGCTAATCTTAGACCTGATGATGCACCATCTTAATTAAGAAAATGTACATAATCCTGGAAATTTACGCAGGACCTCTTTAATTCGTCCAAATGTAGTCAACCCTGCATGCAGGCTTGACAATACCAGACCAGTAAAGACAGTAACAATCTTGTAGTCCTCCGAAGTATGCCTCAAGCTAGGCTGATGGTCTCTTGAGTTAATAATCAAAGTTAAGGGTTAACCATAGTTAATATGTTACTACTACTTAAACAGAAGAGTTATTAATGGATAGTAGTAACTAGTAAAGTATCTCACTACTACTTGTGAGTTGTGTATGATATTAATACAAAGGCAAGTGGGAATCACAAGATGCCATAAGATTTTGAGATGTGTGGGTCATAATATCATATCTTAAACAATTTACTGCAATTTATGATTTTCTGACAATATATATGCAATTCCTCCGTGTTGTTACATGTAGATTTAATGTTGGTATGCAGTGTCTGTTTTTTAATATTTTGGTGATTATAACAATACTTATCATAAACAGGTTGAAGCAGTAATTCAAACTAAAATTTGAAACCATATGTCCATCTGTAAATAGAAGACCCAAGAACCAGGTAGTCTAAGATGCATACCTATATTACTGTAGTGTATGTTTTATATAAAATCTTCATTTATCATATTTTCTTACTGATTTATATCATCATCATCATCTTGTGTCCGGTGTCTAGTGCTTCAAACTACAAGACTTAGATTTTATCAAAACAAAGTATCCGTTTATAGAAATAAAATACGTACTTTTTTCGAGAAATAAATACTTATGACATGAGTTAAAACAAACACCCTGCTCTGCTTCAAGCATACTATGATAGTACTAGTTATACAAGAGGTTTGGTTTTGGTTTTGATTGATTACTGACCGACTGACTTGACTAGTTTTGCGTGCATTTGTTTTTTGTTTAAGTTTTCTTTCGAGTGCCCGGAAGACTGTCTGAAATTATAGTTGACATTTCTGCTCTCATGTTAGAACTTAGGAGATCAGGTAATACCTATTACTCCACTTGCAATATAAACTTAGTTAAGTACAGTAATTATAGGTATTACCAAATGTTTGGTTTGACCTAATATGGTTCACAGACTTGATGGGAATTTTGATTTATACGGAAAAATATATGCATTTCAATATTAATGAAAGGCATAGGTGGAGCCATATTTTTAGCCTTTAGTTGCTAAAACTTAAAATTTTCCCTTTACAATTTTCGTAACCAACCTCACCACCCAGAGATTCTTTTCTCCGAACAATATTGTTGTGACAGAAATGTGAAATTATTTACTCACTAATAAGCTTTTTATGATAAATAATGTATACATATTTTAAATAATTTTTTTTTATAAATTTTAAGAATATGTGATCATCATCAGTGAGAACAAACATAACGATTACTAAACTACTTAAAATACAGCATCAGTACATATGAATAGATAGCTAGATTCAATACTACAAGTTGCCGTTGAATCACATAGATTGAATAGATCTTTATTTCTCAACAGCGGATCCTATGATGATATGATACCATCTCTCTCTCACGTGAACTTCTCTGAGATTTTTACGAGAGGGGTGTGGTACTAGTAGCAGAGTGAAAACGACATTATTCAAATTTTATCTGCATGTTAATATAAAAAAACTAAGTTTTTTAAGAATTAATTAAATTAGAGTAAAAATAAGTACAAGTCCTTGCTCACCTTGGCACTAGGGTGACGTGTCAGTCATTCCCAAGGCCAAAGATAAAAAATCTGACAACAATAAAAACCTACGTAGCACAGTAGCACCATTCATATCACTGAAAATAAGTGCTCATTACTCACCCTTGGTTTAGGGTAATGTAGATCTTGCAAACATATAAAAATACAGACAAGCTCTGATATGCCAAACTTATCAGACACATACATACATAGATTGATGCATACATAGTATTATCAATACTCCTAGAAGACGGAATTATCATAATCTTATATTGTATTTTACTAGTAACAAATATCACCACCATAAGTATAAACAGGTCACGTACGGTGTCTGTTATTAGATAGATATACATGCTCACATTCTTATAGGAAGATGAAGGTTGGTTCAAAACCAATATCGAGTCCAGGCAGGTCAGAGAAGTTTCCACCACCATTAATGAGGTTCTTGAGAAGCAATGTTGGGAGCAAAAGTAGAGGAAAGTCGCGTTCAGGTTCAGGCCCTTTGTTTTTCCGCAAAAGAAATGTGTCTGATACACAAGAACCATCTTCTCCTAAAGTCACTTGTATTGGCCAAGTCCGAGTCCGTCGTTCAACCCGTACTGGTTCGGGCAAGTCAAGGCCTTCTCAGGTCAAATGTCCCACTCTCTGGTTCCCGAAAAATCTCTTTTGTAATCCAAGAAAGCCTAATCTGGGGTCGTTTAAACCGGTTTTGCGCAAATGGGTCTCGTTTTTTCGATTCGGGTATTGCAGGAAAGTTAATGTTCGAGGAGATTCACCTGTGTTTGATAGCAGAAGTGAGTATGAAGACAGTGAAAAACAGGAAACTAATGAAGAAAGTGAAACAGAAGTTGGTAAAGAGAGTTTTGTTTCTCCAACCCCACCTAAAAATGCGTTTTTATTAACTCGATGTAGATCTGCTCCGTACAGATTTTCATCTTTAGCCAGCCGTTTCTTGGGCTCGCCTTTAACGAGCCCTGAAACGGAGGAAAATTTAGATTATGAAGAACAAAAAAATCGGATAGAAGAGGTCCAGAGTTCGATAAATGGAAGAAACAGCGAAGTGAGTACACAAAGTTTAAAGGATGAAGTAGCTCTACTGGAGCCTCTAATACTAACAAGGTGTAAATCAGAGCCAGCAAAAACAGGGGAGAGACTCATGAATCAATAAGCTGGAACATCATTAAACAGGTTGGGTTTTGCTAATTGTGATTAATTGTTATAAATTACTCTCAAGAGTTGCAGACTTACTATAATATAATTTATAGCCTTATAGGTATAGGAATCTTGTATTTTATGTGGAGCGGTACTTTATTTAGTTATAAAATGTATGATAGGTAAACACCCATAAATAGGAATCTGTTACTGTGATAAAAAGTTTGACTACCTGGGGATGCACAAGAGAAACTTCAAAGCCACTATGTTGATCATCATTTCTGTAATAATACAGTATTGGTTATTCATGCTATGTTGGCCACTTTTTGTAATGTGATCAAAATGTCAATGCCCTAGTGCCCCTGTATTCTGCAGTTCACAGTCACATGGGCCGCTTCATACTGTGAAATTACACTATGCTCCATTTCTTTTTAAATGCTTGTGCTTTGATTTTAATTTTAGATGAACGAATGAACATGTGGTTTCATATATATGCATACTTTCTCAATTAGCAGGGTAGCCCTGTAATCCAGACTATCAATACTGTTATGAGATATCATGATATCTATGACAAATAATGATAATGACAGGCAAAAATAGAGACCGGGCCCTTCAAGAATGTAAAATGATTAGTTAAATAATATAAAATTTTAATCAAGGGGAAGGACATGTTATTTATAATTATAATAATGTAAAATCATACATAAAAAATTTACTGGTTCAACAAATATAATCCATCAAATATGATTATCTATATTTTTTATTAATGAGAAACAATGTTACATATTATCTAAAGAGTGTCACTTAGATGTCATATAAATAATTTAGCTAATAAATTTCTAGCCTTAGAAATGCTTTACGGTGTGTATGTTTTCGAACAAAAACTCTGCATACAATAACAAAATCAGAAATATAACTCTGACAGTAGAAGCAGCAAATAAACACTTCAAAGTAGTGCCAGCACCACCTTACTATGGATACATATAAGCAGTGGCGGACCCAGACTCAAATTTCAGGGGGGGCCAAACATAACTTCTGAATAAAAAAATGTCATAGCTAGTCTTTAATCCGGGAGGAAAATTCAATTATAATATTTTGACGGTGTGTTTGGAAACTTGCATTTCACCCAAATATCTGTATATGTATGAAAAACCTTGCAAAACCACCGGACCAACTTAAAATATATACCGAAAAACTGAAATTACTGCATTAATTTAAAATTTTCAGGGAGGGCCAAGACCTACTCTCGCCGTAGGGTAGGTCCGCCACTGCATATAAGATATTGTTAATCCTTGATCAATTTAATCAAGACATCGTTGTAGTGAATACCCCTCTTTTCTTCGTAATAAGATGTCATAGAGTTTGAACAGAGACGGTGTGAATATTTAAATTTCTGTCATTAGTCCTATTCAGAAAAGAAAAAAAAAGAGAGAGAAGGAAAGCATTTATGTATAATGAACGCAAGTACATAGGATTATTAGAGTTAATCCAGTACTTTCTCCAGCTGAGCACCACGAGGGAATGTGACATAAAATGGTGATTCATTTTTAGGATCCTCTAATAATTATCTATTTCAATTTTTGAATAAAAAAATAATTTCTCTTCATTTTTTCTCTTCATTCCCTTTTAAGTGCAACTAGATTCAAATTTATTATTATAAAATAATCCATACAGTAATGAATATAGGGATGATGGTTGAAATTGAAATAGAAAATAAATTCTAAATTACTAGGAATTATTATTCCCTCGTCTCAATTCAAATGACTTTTAATTTGACTAAATTTTGATTGAATATTAGAGATTATTTTTTTATAATTTTTAAAAATTAAAAGTTACATTTTAAAGAAGATTAAATATATTTTTTAATATTTTTTTATAATTATAATATAATATTATTTTTTTCAGTGTTGCTAATTTGACACAGTAAGAGGCCTCGGCTTGTGTACAGGGAAACAATTGACTTTTATTGACTTTTCAAGACATCCTGATCGAGGCTCACAAAAAGAAAAGATTTTTCAAAATCAGTCGAGGTTTCATCCTCATCTATCACTCGTATTTTCACCATTGCTTGTGTATCATTAAAATATATTTGGGTCACTTGAGAGATAATATGTGAAATTCCAGACCAGTTAGCAAAAATGGAGGGGCAGGGGGTTAGAGGTATTTGAAGTAACTGAACCAAGGGCTCATTGGAAGCGTATTATCTGTGAAAAGTAAAAAACCCTAAATTGTTTTGCCCAATGGCGGAAAGACGGAGAAGACTTTTTACGTGTATTTTAACGCATATAAAAAATATTACTCTTGACAAATTATTTTTTGATTTTATTTTATTAAATTTTTATTTATAAAAAAATTTAAAAAATAATTTATCGAACTATGTCCTTATTTGTTTCTCAAATTTTGTGTGGCGATGTAACTCGGCTATCCTTGCAACTAGGTTACACTTACACATTTCCTTTGAAAATAAAAAACATGTGTTTGGTTTACAAATATATAACCAAAAATTATATCTTGATTGTTTATGCATTATAACAAATATCATTTATTTAAATAAATAAAATACAATTTTAAAATATGTAATACTTTAATAAATTAATATAAATAAAATTAAAAAATACATTTTAAATAATATATTTATATAACATATTTAAATCATTAATAAAAAATAATACACACACATAAATAAATATATGCATATATATATATATATATATATGTGAGAGAGAAAGACTGTTTCAATATTATAAATAAGTTAAAGTAATAATTAATATATATAACTTAACATTTTAATATAAAAATGTAATTTATTCAATTTAATTTTTAAATTATTTAACGAACAATGTTTAAGATATAAACATATATATACATATAAAAAATTTATATATTTTAACAAACATGAAGACAAAAAAATATATTATAACATTTAATTTATAATTATAATTTTATTTAGATTTTGGTATATTTTTTATAATTCCGGTATTTATTATATATATATTATAATAATTAGTGAGAGATAAAATATTTAACTATGTAACTCAGAGTAATCTAGGTTGGTCTCGGTAACTAAGTTATTGTATTTTGTAGTAATTTGAAGTACAGAACTTTAAGTACCTTAATCTAATTGTTAATTTACTCAACCAAATCGTGTAACTTGCATAAATTCCCAGTAACCCGTAATTACTGTGTTGGGTTGGATAATAAACGAGACCTATGTTTTTTATATGTGTTAAAATATATATATAAAGTTAAAGAGATAACTAAAAAGGGGCAGAAGGAATATGTATTATACTTTTCCATGCTCATTATTAACTCTAGAAAGTATTTTGTATTAATTGTTTACCGGAAACCCAAAATTCTACTTAATTGAATAATATATATTCCATCCATTTTTTGTATAGGTCATTTTAACTTTTAGCACACATGTTTAGATGATTTGATTGAATAGTAAAAATTATTATTTTCAATTTTTTTTAAAATTAAAATATAATCAATATTTTAAATTAATATTAAAAAGCATCGTAAGAAATTAAATTATTTGATCGAAAGACGTGCACTAAGCAAAGGGAAGGAAATTTGTAAATGAGAACAAGGATTTTAAGTTGTTTTATATTAAGGATTTTAAAAAACCTAGCTAAGTTATCACATATAAAATATATAAATTTCCGATTCAAAAAAAATAAATATATAAATTTACGCGATACAATTAATATATATTTATTAACTATATAACAAAACCAGCCGCGGTAGCACCGGTTAATATATTCACTTTACAAGAATCAAATATATCACCGGGTTCAATTCCCGGCTGCGGTATTTTTTTAATTATTTTATATCATTCTTTGAAAGCTTTCTCGGTATTTTTTTAAAATTATTTTATATCTTTCTTTGAAAGCTTTCAATTTTTAATTATTTTTGAATTATTATTAGAAAGCATCGTAAGAAATTAAATTGTTTGGTCGAAAGACGTGCACTAGCAAGCGGAAGGAAATTTGTAAATGAGAACAAGGGTTTTAATTAAAAAAAAATTAAAAATAACAATTTTTATTATCCGGTTAAATTACCGAAATATTTGTGCTAAAAATCAAAGCGAATTATAAAAAAATGGAATGAGTATATATTAGAAAGTATTTTGTATTAATCGTTTACCGGAAATCCAGAATTCTACTTTAACAGAATAATATATATTCCCTCCGTTTTATATGTCGTTTTGATTTTTGCACACATGTTTAGATGATTTGATCGGATAGATTTTTACACACATATTTAGATGATTTGATCGGATAGTAAAAATTATTTATTTATTTTTTTAAAAAATTAAAATATATGTTTTAAATTAATATTAAAAAGCATAGTAAGAAATTAAATTGTTGATCGAAAGACGTGCACTAGCAAACGGAAGGAAATTTGCAAATGAGAACAAGGATTTTAAGTTATTTTATATTTAGGAGTATATTTTAGGATTGCACAATACAACTAATATATATTTTACTAATTATATAACCAAAACAACCGTAGCAACACTGGCTAATATTTTCTCTTTACAAGAATCAAATGTATCACCGGGTCAATTGCCGGATGCGGTATTTTTTTTTTATAATTATTTTATATCATTCTTTGAAAGCTTTCAATTTATTGATATTATTTTGATATAAGCCTGCAAGCCAAAGAAAGTATAATGTAGGCAAGCTCAGTATTTTTGAATTATTATTAGAAAGCATCGTAAGAAATTAAATTGTTTGGTCGAAAGACGTGCACTAAGCAAACGGAAGGAAATTTGTAAATGAGAATAAAGATTTTAATTTTAAAAAAATAACATTTTAAAAATAACATTTTTTATTATCCGGTCAAATCATCTAAATATGTGTGTCAAAAATCAAAGCGATCTATAAAAAACGGAGAGAGTAGATGTTACGGTTTATTTTACAAGTTATTTTTCATTAATTTAGGGTTCCTTTGGGATTGTTTTTTAAAATTAATGTCCTATGAGAAAAAGGTGTTGTTAAATTTTTTTAATAATTATTTGGTAAAATTTTTGTAATGTATATGTTTTGAGATATAATATAAAATAAATAATATTTTTTAGAGATGTTTGATAGTGAAATTTGTAGATATTTTTATAAAAGTTGATTTTTTTTTCTGGGAGATGTTTTTTCCAGTTTTTAGACCAAAAATAATTTTTCTCATACCAACTTTTAAATTTTATCAAATATTTTTTAAATTATTTTCTAACAAAAAGTTATTATTACTGTATGCAAGTAATGTAACAGTAATAGCAAACAAACCCAGAAGTTCCAAACGAGCCCTCAGACGCTCTTAGAAAGTGTAGTAGCAGTACTGTACTTGCAATTTGCAAAGACTTGCATGTACATATTATTTGGATAATTCTAAATTAAATAATTTTAGGCCCCGTTTGTTATTATTGGTTTTGAGATATAATACAAAAAATAATATTTTTGGAAAGATTTAGTGATGAAATTTATAGTTATTTATTACAAAAATTGAAAAACAATTTTTTTCCAAAAATACGAGGACATATTTTCTCTAATAGTAGATCTTAGACTAAAATCACTTTTCTAGTCAGCAACTTTTAAATTTTAACAAATAACTTTTCGATTTTTTTCCAGCAAAAAGTTGTTATACACAACTACAACAGTAATTGTTGATGGAGAAATCTAGTAATGGAGAAATCTAGTAATTAACAAAGATCGAGATTTTTTACCGGAAAAAGATCTAACAAGGCTGAAATGCGGTGGAGCGTGGTGGTTTGTATAAGATTGGGGACTGAGATTGCTAGGTTTCAGAATAACTAGAGTTTTTTTCCAACGGTTGTGAGCTCTAATGATTCCGACTCCCAACAACGTGCATACGTACCTCTATTTATAGACATAGCTCATGTATAACAACTACCCCCAAGTTTGCTAATGTATTGTAGATGCTTAGGAGACTTTGTCACAATTCTTTTTCCCATAGACACAGCTTCTCACAGGGCGAAATCACTTCTTCAAGGAGAGCCATCATCTCTCTCTTCCTCAAGACGAGCCCACTTCTTCAGGGAGAGCCCTCATGGAGAGGACGAGTTTTCTTTCTCAAGCCGAGTTTTCATATCAGGGCGAGCTCACATTTTCAGAGAGAGCCCTCATCTCTCTCTTTCTCAAGGAGATCCCTCTTCTCTCTCTTCCCTAGGGAGAGCCTACATTTCCAAACCAGGCTGTGCCCTCTTTCTAACCAGGGCGCGCCCTCTTCAGGGAGAGCCTTAATGGCGAGGACGAGTTTTCATACCAGGGCGAACCCTCTTCCTAACCAGGGCGCTCTCTCTTCAGGGAGAGCTCACTACAGTTATTTCCCCGATACCTTGACTGTATGTCAGCATTAGATCCACCGCAAATGTAGGTCACGTCCTAAGCCCCCAGACGAAGGTAACCCGCCTGAGTACATGAAAAGGATCTTCCAAGATAAAGTTAACAACACATCATAACTCCCCTATGAGAGCAACCCGAGAAATGTTGAGTTATGACTTTCAACAGACATTGACAGACATAAATGACGGAGACATTAAATGACAAAAGCAAATCATTAAGAGAAGTTTTCCCCGAATTTTATGCCCCATCAGGTTGGGTGCGCCTTGATTTATACACAAACTAGTGTACAACAGTAATACTAAACGGGTCTTAATCAGCCGTAGACCTTAAATTACGTTAAAAAACCTTTGTTTTCTTATTTTAAAATTTAATTTAAACATTGAATGTTATTAGTTTGTTATTTATTAGTATTTCGTAAAAATGAGAAATTAGAACGATTGTTGAAGAATTAACAAGTTTGAAGTTAATATGATCAATTACTATAAGTGGTGTACAACAATAAAATTTAGAGTGCGTAAATATCATACTCTAAATTAAATGGTAGGTCTATGTAGGTTCACATGGGTGTGTGAATTAATGCAAATTGTACGCCTATACATATGCTTTTGTTCATATGCTTTTACTATATATACCGATGACATATGTACATATGCTTTTGTTCATGGCATGTATATAATTAGAAAATTATCAAATAATATTAGTATATACTTGTACAAAGAAATGATATCAAATTTTAAAACTCTGAAGAAACATTAATGTAGTTGAGATTAATAAATATTAATATGTAACACCTATACATCATCACATATCAACCAAGTGTGAATAACTGTACAATCATTTCATAATTAAAGGAGCTGTTGCCGGAGAAATATGGTAATCAACAAATATCGAGATTTTTTGCTGGAAAAAGATTTGATGCGGTTGAATATCACCGGAACGTGATGGTTTATATGAGATTGAGGGTTACGATTGCTAGGTTTCAGAATAACTAGAGATTTGTGTTCTCTGGCGACTGCGAGCTCCAGGTTTTCCGACTAACAACAATGTGCCTACGTACATCTATTTATAGGCAAAATAGATGATCAAACACACGTAGTTCTTAGCAAAGTAGAAGCCCGTTAGGAGAACGAAACCCTAATTTGAATCAAATTAGGTAACTAGCAAGAGGAAGCTTCCTAGAAGAGGTCTCTACATCTGGGCTTGTTCGGATAGGTCAAAGTCCAGTATAAGGCCCAAGGACTTCATGGATCCGATGTTGACCCAGAAACTGTGGGCTCTAGTTGATCCACTACAGCTATTTCCTTGGATACCTTGACTAGAAGCCAATATTAGATCCACCGCAAATGTAGGACGCCCATAGACGAGGGAAACCCTCCCGAGTATAAGGAAATGATCTTCCAAGACAAGGTTAACAGCAAACCATAACTCCCCTACGAGGGCAACCCGATGAATATGGAGCTATGACTTTCAATTGGGATTGACAGACATAGATGATGTAGATATTAATGTAATAAGGCAGTAACTGGCGAAGAAATTATCAAATCAAAGAAAGTAACTTAAATCAAGCTGATCAATGATTGCTACCGCAGATGACATGCCTTCCACATCATCCCAAAGGGCGCGCCCGCCCTTATACAAAAGCTAGTACAACAACTACCCTCAAGTCTGCTAGAGTATCACATATGCTTAGGAGACTTTCTTTTTATTCCCTTCATACCCATAAATGCAATACTTCATCGGGAAGGCCCTACTAAATTTTAGCCCAATCATAATTCTATCTCAACTTTTCCAGAACTCCCAAAAATTAGGGTGCCCCCACGTGCTCATAATACCATTCTTTAAACACAATAATTCTTTCGTATCATTGAAAATCTAGTTCATTTTCCTCGCCTAAAATTCTCATCCAATCCTCTCACCATGTTACGATGACTATAGGCACGCCCTCACGATGTCAACCGTCATATCTATACATACATATCAATACACGCGCCTACCAACTACAACCATCATTATACACGAGACACCATGTTCCTCGAGACGTGCGCCTCCCTCAACCATATGCTGCCACATGTCCTTCATGTCTGTCAACGTCTATATATATACGTTCATATTTATAGGAAAATAGATGATTAAACCCACGTCGCAGTTCTTGGCAAAGTATAAGTCCGTCAGGAAAATGAAACCTTAATTTGAATCAAATTAGGTAACTGGCAAGATGACTGGAAGAAGTCTCTACATCTGGGCTTGTTTGAATAGGTCAAAACCTAGTATAAGTCCCAAGTAATTCATGGATCCGACGTTGATCCGGAAATCGTGGGCTATAGCCGGTCCACTACAACTATTTTCTTGGATACCTTGACTGAAAGCCAGCACTAGATCCACCACAATGTGGAAACGTCCTAAGTCCCCAGACGAGGACAACCCGCCTGAGTATAATGAACGGATCTTCCAAGACAAGGTTAGCAGCACACCATAGCTCCCCTACGAGACAACCCGAGAAATATGGAGCTATGGTTTTCAATTGGCATTGACATGCATAGATGACAAAGATATTAATGTAATAAGGCAGTAACTGGCGAAGACATTATCAAATCAATGAAAGCAACTTAAATCAAGCTGATCAAAGGATTGCTACCGCAGAAGACGCGCCTTCCGTACAAAAGCTAGTACAACAGGAGCGATCGTAGCCAAGTGCATAGCAGATTTAACATAAAGTCCAGGGTTACGGGGATATTAATACATGATGGAAGGAAAAAGAATAAGCTATTCATACTTTATAGTACAGGTTTAGGCATAGTGTCACACTAAAACTAAAACAAGCTAACGTTTCCCGCGCATATCCATGTCAAGATCTTGCTGTTCTGAGGGCGACGGTTTCAAGTCCTCAACTGCAAATATCACACATGTTCCTTTCCATATACAAGTATACAACTCCATGCTTCCTCTTCATATCATGTACGTTCAAATCACCCTGTATATACACACATTCTCTCTTTTGTTATGCACTACTTGAACCATATTTCTTTAAAGTCTTTCTTCCTGTAATAGCATATATATATATGTATGTATGTATGTATGTATGTATGTATGTATGTATGTATGTATGTATGTATGTATGTATGTATGTATGTATGTCACAATTAATTGCAATCCGAGTAAATTGTTCTACGTAATATATGGCGCTTACAAGACGCAGTGTTACCATCACCCTGTGGTTTCTTTTTCTCCGTTTGGCGATAATCCCTTATTTTTCAGCAGGCTGGTTACATCCCTCCCTCTATATACAGTACAATTCATAGATAGCTTATGTAATTAATTAGTTATGCATTCATTATCTATTTTAATTAGTAAGAAATTAAAGTTGTGTATTTGTATGCACTGGGGGATTGGATATGAAAAATATGGATGGTGCAGCAGGGGTGTATGATAGTAATTACCGAGGTCCCCAAACACACACACATGTTCCTCCTCCAAATAAAGCTCATCATCGACAACATGTCATGGGGCTGCCTCGCATATCCAGAGGACTCAAACCTGGTAATGCTGCTAATGCAAGAGCGCATCATCATCATGTAAGCATCCATTATCAATTTATATATTTCCCTACATATTCACATGTGCAAATTATAATGGCTATGAAAAAAAGTACTTTTAAGGTTATATATTGTATGCTCATGTGCAAATGTTGAGTATAAATACTATTAATTTATATCATCACTTGATTCTGTGGGAATTGAATATCTCCATTTTCAGGTGAAGGAAGTCCATGGATGAAGAATTGTTGGAGGTGCATGCATGCATAGCTATCGTAAACAAGATATATATAGTTGCATACAAGTTGTAATTAAATGCAGAAAACTAAATTAAAGATTTTTTGGGCGAATATATTTCTGATGTAATCGTAAGTACTATGGTAAATGGAGCTGATCAGCTCACAATATTGTGCATTTGCTTAATGTTTATTAGAACTGTCCAAGCACATACATTATCAATGTATTAATTATCTGAGTTTTGGAATGATGTTATGAACATCTTGCAAGATTCTCCACATACATATGATTTTGTTTTATGTCTCACATGATAAATCTGCCAAATTTACCTACATATGTTTATTTGTGATTCTGCGCGTCTGTCACTGGACGGAGGATGTGGCCAAATCTGAAAACGTATACAGTACTTAACAAATAGAATTCTCATTTCTCCCGCCCCTCAACCTATATGGCTATCACTAATCTTTGAATATTTCTCTCTGTTTTCTTCATGGTATTTTTTTCTCAAGTATCTCTTTTATTATTATCAGTATTCTTAATTTATATATTATATTCTTTCTTATAATTATCGAACAATTGAGAATAATTCCTCTAGCACTGGCTGAGTTATCCCATCCTTAAATATTATTTTTTCAACTAAAGTGGTTAGTCTTTGGCCGAACAAAATTAGGAAAAAAAATATCATGTTAAATGAAATTGAGATGAATATTATTCAAGTTCGAACTCCATTAAAAATGTTGAAACATAGGTCCCGCTCGATATTTTTAACGATCTATTTATCAAATTTTAATCTTAAAATTTAGTTTAACAAAAGTTTAGTATAATCAAGTTCAATTCAAAATTTTCAATCAACTCCCATAAATCTATACTATATTATTAAGACGAAAAATTAAAAATTTAGTAGTCGGTGATCCTTGATCGGTATTTAAGTCGGATAATTATAATTGAGTCTAATTTTTAATTACTAATCTTCTAACTAAAATATATCTCATATTAATGTCCTAAATAAAACATACCTCTAAACAAAGTACAAATAATATCCTATTAAAATACAAATAAAGTATATGAAAAATTATATAAATATATATATATAACATTAAATATAATTTAAATTATTATTATAAAAATAAAAATATATTTAAATTATATAAATAAAATATTAAAACAATTCGATTCGTGCATCATACGGGATATAAGCTAGTATTAATAAATTTTGAATAAAAAAATTGATTCAATTTTGAGCTTTAATTAAGATATTGTTTGATTCATTAACTTTAAAGTTATTTAATGAGTAAAGTTGCTTTCAGAAAAAAAAAAGTACAATATAAAGTTTCTGGAAAAATAAAAAATCAATATTTGATTAATTAATTTCCCTCCATATATTCTTAAATAATCTAACTGTTTTAATTTTTAGGAAATATGCTACTGTATAAAACCCACATACATTTCTATAAAGTTATAATGTTAAAGTTCTTATTTAATATTCTGGAAATATTATATCAAATTAAATATAAATTTTTATCTGATATAAAAAAATACGCAGAAATAGTTTTCGAAATGAGTGTGAATATTTGTATAAAAAATAAAAGGAGAATTATACTAAAAATAAAAAGGGTACTGATATATATAGCGTATTCTGGACTGAAATGTCTATGATTTTATTTTTAATCATTAAAATATATAATATTAAGAAGGTTATTTGAATATAAAAATTTAAACACGATATGTATAAATAAATTTAGAATGTGCATGTATCATCACCCAAATAATATAACGAAGGCGGTGACGTGGGTTTGTTTGGGAACAACGAAATAAATATCTGAAAACAAAACATAAACAGCAAAACGCGGTTTGTGTTGTCCTGGACCGGCCTATTCATTTCTGGAATAAGTATCATTTCCATTTTCTATATTTCTATTTCTTTTTCTCTCCTCCAACAACAAAAAAAATGGCGAATCACGAGGAATCGAAATCTCTATTGAACGAAGACGCAGAATTTAACGATGAAAAGACGTCAACAAAGCTCAATCCTAAAGCCGGTGAGTCTCCGGCGGCGATCGGTCACGCTACTTATGGATGGACGGTCAATGGATTACCGGCTTTAGGTCAAGGCAGCGTGGTTGGGGAACCTGTCGATAGAGCTCATTGGGATTCCAGCCTCTGTGCTTGTCTCGGTCGCAACGATCATTTCTGCAGCAGCGACCTTGAAGTTTGTATGTCCTCTATCTCTCCCTCTCTCCCTCTCTCTCTCCCTCTCCCTCTCTCTCTCCCTCTCTCCCTCCCTCTCTCTCTCAATCTCTCAATTTTATATATTATATCTGCGTATATACATATATTGAATGGTTATCGGATCTTATCATAGATCTAGTCATTTCAATTTCTGTTTGATATGACCTGAAATTTAGTGATTTATTTGAGTATATAGATAGAATATGTTATGTGTTGATTGACCTAAGCATTTGTATAGTTAATTACAATGAAAACATTATTGATTGGTGTAATCAATTAATTGCCAAATGCTATTGTTTCCGATTGATCAACCTGTTGGCTGTTATAATGAAAACCTTTAATTTTAAGAACAGCCTAGTTTTAAGCCTAGGATAAGGTGCTGAATAGTGATCCATAATGATAAATATGTTCCGGTTTCATTCTTTTAGGATAGTCCAAGTACGAGATATTTCACTCTCTATGATTACAAGGTATGAAATGGAGGGACAGGATGATATTTGTGCTATCTTGTGGGTGTTCGTGTAAAATTTTACAACTTCCAATTTTTTTAAATACAAATTCAGCTAGAGATTAACTTCTTCCAACCTATGTTGTTTACAAATCTTTACATTAAAAATACATTAGAAATTTGCATCATCTCATTTTCTTCATCGTTTTTCATTAGTTTTCTTAATAATTTTTTATTATGATCCTACCCCCATCTTCACTTTCAACCAAACGGATCCTTCTGCGGAAGCATATGTTATGATTATGGATATGATATTTGGTTTTAGTTCTAACAAGAAAGTTAGTTATATTTGATGCTGCATGTAAAAGCACATTCTTTGAGGGAAAATTTGTGCTCGAGTTTTACCCTGGTTCTTAAGTATTAAAATGTTTAAATTTGTTTATTAGAGCATATGCCTAGTATTATAAGTTAATTGAGTGTTATTGTCCTTTAACTTTATGAAAGTTCTGTGATGGTTTTTCGTTTTTTGCTCAATTATATTGGGATTATATAATTTATATTTATATGGTTCATATGAGTTTTTTATTGTAGAAGGTTTATTAAATTGTTTCATGATCATGTTTGTGTGTAGTGGGACTGATGCACAGATTTAAAAACGATGTAATCACTGAATAAAAATGAATAAAAAGATGAACTTTGGTGGATTAACTTCAAAAAATCCATTACCTCAACAGTTTCCCAACTGCAGAAGGGATAAAAACTATGGATTGCAAGACTCAATTCAGATTCAACAATATTTTCAGTAACCAAGTCTAATATAATATGCGAGATTCAATGGGAATAGAAACCCTAATAAAAATAATCTAATGGACTGAGCCCCGTAAACAATTAGGCTTGTTATAAATAAATAAACTACTAATTTTATAAGTTATTAACCCACATATAGAACATATACTCCTAATAAAATACTTTATATCCTTTTCACTAAATATATGTAAACTAATTAATAACGTATATAACAATTCTTCTTCCTCATCGGGGACTGGTTTACCTTACTCGTCATAAGTTATTTTGGCAGGTGTTCTTGGAACTGTGGCTCCATGTGTTCTGTATGGAAGCAATGTCGAAAGGCTTGGATCTTCTGCAGGAACTTTCACAAATCACTGTTTGCCTTATTCTTGCCTATACATGCTTGGTGAGTTACTGTTCGGTGCCAACTGTGTTGCGCCCTGGTTTTCATATCCCACTCGCTCAGCTATCCGCCGAAGGTTCAACCTAGAGGCAAGTCTCTATCTTTCATTTAGTAGTCAGGCTGATAATATTAGGTCACTTTATTGTAGAGTGGGTGTGTGACAAGGTCTCCCTACCCCTGGCAGTAGAATATGACATATTTGTTCATGCACTAAATTTGCTACCACAGTCATACTCTTTATCGCATCTTCTCTTGGAGTGGGTGTCGTGTGACATGCTCTCCCTACTCCTGGCATTAGAATATGACATATTTGTTCATGCACTAAGTTTGCTACCACAGTCATACTCTTTATCGCATCTTCTCTCAGATCTGGGATCTTCTTGTTAATACATGGCTATTGTGTTCTGCGTGTTTTTATGTAAATATTTCAGTTGATTACAGATCTTTCGGTTCTTTTATACTATATTTATGGAATTTATTTTATTAATTATCTTACAGAATGTGGTTATCCTATTCAATTTTAATAAATGCATCTTTTGCTGGTTATCAAATATAAGAACATCAGTACTCTTGAGGTTTATTATGAATTCATGTGATTCTTTTTAAAAACTTATGATCACTTGGCAGATGTTATTTCTTACCTATTAAGTTCTTACTCTTTTCTAAATTGATCCGGATTTTATATTATGGAACACTACAAAACTCATATGTTCATAAATGGATTGGAGAAAATTTTGATATTTATTCTTCCTAATGTTAATACAGGGTAGCTGCGAGGCACTTAGCAGATCATGTGGGTGCTGCGGAAGTTTGATCGAGGACGAGGTGCAACGAGAGCAGTGCGAATCAGGATGTGATTTTGCAACCCATGTTTTCTGCCATCCATGTGCCCTTTGTCAGGAAGGTCGTGAGATTCGTCGTAGGCTTCCTCATCCTGGATTTAATGCTCAACCAGTGTTGGTTATGTTACCACCTGGGGAACAGAGCATGGGTCGTGGTTGAACATGAGAGTATTTGTCCTCAAATTTCTTTTATCATCCAACCTTTAAGTATATGTAATTAGTTACGTAATATGTGATTGCTTTACCGAGATGCTTGAGAAAATCTGCACTATGCTTCTTGAACTTTGTGTATTTTAGCACTTGTATCCGCTCTAACGTTTATGTAATAACGCCACTTTGAAATTGAATACTTGGTACTTTGTGTGTATGATAAATGATAATTATAATATGCTTTATAGGGGCCGCCTTATATTTTTTTAGTATCAGGCTACTAAGTAAGGAGAAAGCTTGAGTTGGTCTGCTGAGGGTTGACCCCTCTGATTATCATAATGTCACAGCTCCGTAATTTGAAACCATTTTTGGTAAGATAGCAGGATTTTGTCGAGTAACTCTTTGCTTGTACTCTCTTACACATGCCTTTGCTTAATCTGGGACTTTAACCTCTTGATGACCAGAGAAAAGTGTATTATCTCTGATAACAAGAGATGTGTATCTATATTTAACATGTCTTCACGTAGCCCCTTGATAATATCTCAACACAATCTCTGAACGTGATGTGAACATGTGATGCCTAGAGACTACAGGTATTGATTTTAAACATATGAACAGGTACCATCTCATACATGCTGGTTTACTTTGCTGATTACGACCAAAATGGAACAATAAAAGGCTATAAGCAAAATTAAGTAAAATTCTCATTTAAGCAGAAAATAAAGAGTTAATGATAGAAAAACAAACTTCCCAATTGTGGGGGATATACTGAGGATCAAGTATAACTTCTAATTGAAAACTCAGTCTACACATCTGATGATAATAAAAGGAAGTCATTGAGCAATGTAACCATCAGCACAAAGGTTCTGTACTAGATGGACTATCATAACAATTCTACAAATATCAAGAGGGAAGATTGACTACATTGCCTAAGCACTCTACTCTCCAGGTGGAGAGACACCTTGCTTTAACTTTTCCTTCTTAAGCTTCTTCTTAGAGACTGGCTTCTTCTTCCTGGGAGGAAGGTTCTTCTGTGCATAGGTGTAGAGTGTATAATTCCCAAATAGAAATGCAAAGAGTAGCCCGCCAACAACGATAAGGACTATCAATCCTGGGTTAAATCCTCGAGCTTCAGAATCCATGATCACCTGCTCATGTATATAAAAATTACACGTAAAGTCCAAGTTTAACAAGAGGAAAAGAAACAACTAAAGAGGAAAACCCGAAAAAAGGGAAACCATACAAATGAATTAGAATATTAAGGCCTTTTATATTGAATTATCACCCTGCACAATGGCCAATCATGTATTTACACTGACTATAGCATAAAGCTTGCCAATATATTTTCTCAAGTACAACCGTTAATGCCATGCTTAATTTTGCCTGCGAACAGGTTAAAAGTTTCAAAATCAAACTGGAACCAGCCAACACGAGTTAGGTGGCCCTCAACATAGTATAAGTATTAAGTAGCTAGTAGTTACTCATACCCGAAACCTTCGTACAACAAGTCAATAACACCATACATTAACCACCAAAAAACATCACACACGAGCTTAATAGTGTTAAATGATCCAGTATGAATAGCTGATTCTTAAAACTGCATTCATGACAAATTCCATGGAGTCTATACATAAAGGACCAAGAAAAATATATTATAGAAATAAGGGAAGCCATAGACTGCAAATAATGCATGGAATAATAAACATCAAATATACATTCCTCCTATATTATTCCATAAACAATAGAAAACAACTAGTCAAAATTGAAAATTGAAAATATATAAGAATGAACGATTCTTTAAAAAAATCAGAAAAAAAACATTTCAATTTCCATTAAATTGCACCCAGCTACTAAAAATCAAAGCTTTTTAAAAAAAAATCCATCTTCTCACAGCAATAAATCAATACATTCACCATATAGATAAGACTTAATTCAGCTGATATAAATAAGTTCCATAGCAGAACAAACAAGTCAAAACCAAAAATCTTATATCAGGATATTATAATTAACAAAAATAATGCAGTAACGGATTGAGAAAAATGAGGCAGATCTCGCAAATCAACCCATCAAAATCAACCACATTTGAAAATAATTGACCTTATTTTTTGACACACATTTTTAGGTAATTTGACTATATAGTTAAAATTATTATTTTTTAAATTATCTTTTTGTGAACAAAAATATTAAACTAAAATTTTTATTCAAAATTTTTTTTAAAAAAATAATAATTTTAGCTATGTAGTCAAAAATTTTTAAAATGTGTGTCAAAATGTCAAACGTCAATCGAAAACGATTATTCCCTGGATACACAGATCGTGATATTTAAATTTTATTTCACAATTGACTGAATTTAAAAATTAAAAAAGACTTAAAGTTAGGGATTTATCAATAGGTAATGTTGCACCAATACCCAACCAAAAGGTCACTACGGTGCTAATTAAAAAGTCAGTTGTCGTTACTGGATGACGAAATGAATTTTGGAATTTATTAACATTCTCTGAAAAAGGGCACGGTTAATAATCCCGCAAGTACCGAAACCATTAAAAGGACACCCAATAATTTATTGGGTACCGTACGAAATATTTGGAATACAAGTATGAGTTTGTATGTAACATACCGTGCGATTTAAGGAAGACAGGACATAGGAGATCCTAATCAAGTTTCTACACACTGAAACTAAACTAACTTGGGTCATATGATGAATATATACCTGGTCTAAATTTACTTTAGGAAAATTATTATTTTTCACACTTTTTTTTCATAATAAGTATGATACACATATTTGATTTTTATAGAAAATATTACTTTCTAGAGAGTAATAAAATTCGCCGATTTTGAATTTATTGTTTATTAGAAGTTTAATTGTACATTTATAGAAATAATTTTAAATATGTATTAAATATAGATATTTATTTAGTGAAATATCAATAACTTATTGATTTAAGTAATCTTATAATTTTATTTATTTATTATGAAATTAAATTACAAAGAAAATATTTGTAAAAAAATGAGTTTACCTATAATGTAAGTAAGTTTTAATATAAAAATGTAGTAATATTTAATAAAAAAATAAATAAATATGACATAAATTAAATTGTATCCAAAAAATTGTTCTCATGCAGAGGTGGTCTGGGTGGAACTTGGAAGTCAAGTGTGGACAAAGATTGACTTTAATAATGGCAGGGTCCAAAAATCAGCACAATGTACATAAACAAGGGCAGAAAACATCACAACAGAAGGAGGAATCCATTCATTCAATTTAAAAAAACGAAAAAGAGGAGAATACATTCCTTGTAATATATAAACTGTATGTTTACTTGATTTTTATAGTCCTATTAGGTTATTTCATTATATTGGTCCCGATTGATTTATTTTGTTTTTAAAAATAAATACTTGTTTGTGCAAAATACGGAAAAACAAACTGCCACATTATCTTCTTCTTATATTTTTAAGGTCATTTTACTTTGTCCCCTCCTGCAAACGTGCATTTAATGATAATACTCTTATTTTCGAACGCCTTTTCCATGTTACCATTCATATCTTTACGAGGAATCAAGACCAACTAGTACGATTTGTGTGGCAGAATACATTACATTAAATGAATGAATGAATGAGTGAAAATACAAGTGTTAAAAATACTAGTAGGAACTAATCAGACCACACCACTAGTAGAACCATGATTATAGCTGCATTCTGATGAGGAAGAGGTGCAGATTGTGATCATTTCGTTCAAATCAGAAACACTGTCTTGCAAATTCAGCAGCAAATGAGAAGTGCTAAAACTCATTGACGGCCTAGTTCTTGGTACTATTGGGACTTGTAATTCACCCACCAATATTTGAACCACACCCCTCATTGTTGGTCTAGCCATTGGATCCGGGTGAGAACAAGCTAATCCAACCAACAAAACCTTCCTCATTTCACTCTCTTCGAACTCTCCACAAAGCTTTGAATCAGCGGCAACTAATAGCCTACTTTCTCTATGCAATCCCCAAACCCATTCGACCAAGTTGCTGCTGGTTCCGACTTTACCAACCCCAGTAACTTCTTTCTCAATAGGTCTCCTCCCAGTAGCAACCTCAAGCACCACAGCCCCAAAACTGAACACATCCGTTTTCTCGCTTGCTCTTCCTGTTAACAAGTACTCGGGAGCCAAGTACCCCATTGTTCCTGCAGCCACTGTAACGTCCGGTGATTTATCATGCTCGGTTTGCCTTGCTAAACCAAAATCACCTAATTTAGCATTGAACGCTTCATCCAACATTATGTTACTAGTCTTCACATCCCTATGGATCACCTGATTTTCACATTCTTGATGTAAATACGCCAATGCAGACGCAACTCCTAGCAATATTTTTCGCCTGTGAGCCCATTGCAATGTTGTTTTGGATTCATACAACGCCTTATCAAGACTCCCATTGGCCATATAATCGTAAACTAACAAAATTTCACCTTTCTCGTGACACCAACCTTGAAGCCTAACAAGATTCCTATGCCTCAGTGTTCCAAACATCGACAATTCAGAAAAGAACTCCTCATTTCCTTGACCACTATGATTGCACCTCTTCACAGCTACAACATCTCCAGACTCCACAAATATGCCCTTGTAAACATTCCCAAAAGCACCATGCCCAATAATTCGCGTAGAATCAAAACATTTAGTCGCCACCCTAAGCTGCTTATAGCTAAATGCTTTAGGCATTTTGATATAATACGATGCCAAAGATTCCGATTTCTTCACACGCTTAAATTTTTTCGAATAGCCCCAAATCAAAACAATCGTAAACAAGGCCAAAACAAATGCCCCAGCAGTAACAACCCCAACTAAAGCCCCAACACTTTCCTTACACAATTTGTTACGACATTTTTTGCTACTTTTGTCCGAGTCATGTGCCACACTACTATTATTAAACTCAGAAGGTGCCAAAGAAGGTGGCGGTTGGATTGAGTTAGCCGTTGGATTCATCAAAGTAGCCGTTGGAGGAGGTGGCGCCATCATTGAGCCAGACAACGACCCGTTTCTCAAGTTCGGGTCAAAAGATGAACTAAAACTCCACCATCCAATGCTATGTACTTCAGTACTCCCCTGAGTTGACCCGGTAAAGCCCACAAACATAAAATCATTTACATACTGATCAAGATCAACATTAAATGACAAAATGGGTTCCTTAGGCTTGACATTTGAGTACGAAACCGATACGTTGAGCAACTGAGTTGACGCGGAGTAGTCTATCCACGAGTTAACCAGGTCACCACTCTTAAGATCAACTTCAATCGAATCTAAATCACCAACTTGAGCTGAAATTATCGAGTTTAGATCCAACCCCACATGGTTTCCATTAATATCTTTGAATTCTACGTCCATAAGTGTATCAAATTCGACTGCAATTACAGATTTTGGACTTCCGGTACCGGCCATTATTCCGATATATCCTCCGGCGTCTCCGATAGTGTCATCGTCCGGCGAAATAACAAAAGCGAGACCACCACCAATGGAATCTGGGTTGAGATTAGACACGGAGAATGTGAAATAAGTAGTGAAGCTCACCGGAATATGAGTTTCTTGAGACCGGAATCGAATGGGTTTAGAAAACAGAACTTTTCCGGCGCCGGAGTTGGGGACGCCCAGATCGCGAGTGAGTCTGACGCTCCCATTGGTCCAATGTGCATCACCCAGGAGCTTTAAGCTAGTAAGAGTGACTGTTCCAAAGTCAAATTCAGTAGCTTTATCAGTTGCAACATTGCCGGAAAAACAGAGTAATGGAAATAAATGGAGGAAGATACAGGGTAGAATATAGCCGGAAAGTGACGTCAGGTACATACTACTATTAGATTAAGATAGATTGTGAGTGTTAAGAGAATGTGTTGTTTATGTCGATAGATTTCATAGAGTGAATAATCAAGTACTATTCCCTCAGTCCCATTGATTTGTATACAAATCAAATGGACACGGAGGACGAGGAATTTTTTTAAAAATGATAATGTAATAGTAAAGTTAGGTAAAAAGTGAGTAAAGCAGTGAGATTTATTAATATTTAATAATAGATTTGAGATAGTGGAAGAAAGTAGTGAGTGTAATAGTATTTTTATATTATGAATTTGAGATAGTTGAGGAAAGTTAGTGGGTGTAATAGTATTTTTTATTATTAAAATTTTACTATTTTTGGAATGTATACAATTGAGAGGGACATTCAAAAAAGGAAAGTGTATAGAATTGAATGGGACAGAGGGAGTAGTATATTATCACAACCGTTAAATTTCATAGTTAAAATAACTATCCCTCCATCCATTTTCAGATTTGTAAATTTTATATATATTAAAAAATATTAAATATGATATTTTATCTATTATTAATTAAAAGCTTCACTCTTATTTAAAATGAATAATATTGAAAATACAAATATATAATGATGGTTTTATAGAAAAATTTTATTTTTCAAATTATCATACCTAAAACTAAAATAAATATGGATAATATTAAAAAATATTTAAATTTTATTTAAATATTTTAAAATTTACATATAATTTTTGCCTTTTTGGACGGGGTGGTAAATAAAGTTTGATTAGGTATGACCGTATGAGTATGAAGACAACTAGAAGTGGGGCCCATGAAAGAGTTTGGTCCAGGAATCCTATAGGAGGAATATGTGTTGGGTGGTGGTGTCTGATTTGTAGTTACTCCAACTCTGTCCGGTGATGCACAGTGAATCTTATTTACTACACTGATATCAATGTCATGGAGTCATAAATTAGTTCTAAATCTGGGCAGCATAACAATAATACTCTTACATAAATAAATATACGGCTAAACAACAAATAAATACTCCCTCTGTATTGGGTCCATTTTACAAATTTCACATATATTAAAAAATATTTTATATTATATTTTATTTATAAATTTACTAATATAATAAGATAAGAATACAAGTACTTTCTATCATTTGATTATCGATTTTACAAGTATGAGTTCTATTTTTACATGAAATAGAAAGGGTTTTACTTGATTTTTTCATGTGTGCTTAATTTAATTAATATTAGAAATAGAGTATAAAAGAAAGAATATTTAAAAAAATACTTTAAATATTTGTACGAGATAAATAACAAGACAATTAAAATGTGATTATTAAAATGTGATTGTTTTCTCTCTCAAAATGTACACATAACATGAGACAGGGAGGGAGTACGTTATATGTATACCAACACTAGGAATCTAGGAGAGTACGTTGCAATGTGAATGATTCTCTAATCCAGTTTCAATGAACACTGCTTAAGAGTGAGAAGAAGATGATTTTGAATTACTAATAATTATCTTTGAAATAAATCGTTAGGTAAAGGTCAACAAATATAGATTCTAAAATATCGCAAATGCAGTGTGCAAGTTGCAACTTGCTAAATTCTATCAAGAAATTTTGAGTAAAGTTAAGGCTGTTGACTGTACTCGGCAGGACTAGAAAAAAAAAATCGAATACTACTATTTAGAAATTTGGGAAAAGTTATTAGCCAAAAACATGTGTATTTTTTTCCTTGAAAAAATCATGACATTGACATATAATCTAAACTAGCTTATTACATTTAAAACGAAAAAAGAAAAACGACAAATGTTCCCAGCTGCAAATAATGGTGTTTGCAATGATGTGATATGGGCAGTACGTAGCAACGAGAAATAGAAATAATTCAGAAGTAGAATTATATATGAGTTGCGTGCAAATGTTATCGCAAGTAAAAGTCAAGAGTAGTAGTATACGAGTGGACAACGAAATTTGGATGGCACAAACACTGGTACTGTAAACTTCCGTGGTTTACCACAAGCCACGAACCATAAGCCTACAAATTCAGGTCGCCGAAGATATAATAGGGGTGTTTGGGGGAACTTTTTTCCAGAATAAGTCAACTTATTTTAAGACAAAATTAGAGATTCCTAACTTTTTTCTGAAAAAAGTTAACTTTTTTTTGCAACTTATAGAATCTCAAATATACATTAAATACTTGTATAAAAAACATTTATCAAAATATGAAATTTTTACCCGAAAATAAGTCCAAAAGGACTTATTTTTAAGCCAGGCCAAACAGACCAAATATATATGCTTCTGCCGATTACAGCTCACTCAACTGCACGTGCAACCAGCTTTGAGTACATTTCACTGCACGTGATTATCGATTACTAGGTTCAACTGTAATACTCCCTCCGTCCCGGCCAAATGTTTACATTTGGTCCGGGCACGGAGACCAAGGATAGTGGGTGTAATAGTGATTTTATTGTTAAAATAAATGAAATAGTGGGTGTAATAGTGTAAAGTGTTGAAAAAGTGGAGTGAAGTAGTGGATGTAATAATATATTTATTGTTAAAAGTTACTATTTTTAGTAATATAAAGAATTGGTTGGGACGTCCCAAAAAGGAAAGTATAAAGAATTGGTTGGGACAGAGGGAGTACTAATTTTGGCAGGATTGTGGAAATGATGATGTAATTTTACATGCATACACATGCACAGGGACGAGACTATGAACAAGTTAAAGCTGCATGGCCACTATCCAAGGTCTCGGAGTTGTGCTATTATATTCTTAATTAACTTATTATTAATTATTAATATTATAATCTTTTACATTTTCAATTTCTTATTAATTATGTTTGTTGTTTTTCAGGCCCTACTAAATATAAATTTCATTTATTGACCTTGCGATGAAGATTTATTATAGGTAAATTGGCAATGGACTTCATTGAATTTGGCGAAGTATTTATTTTTTAACAATATTTATCGTTCTAAACACGAGCAGCCAATATATTACATTGATACATTATTTTTATTAGGAAAAGAAAATATAAATAGATTTTTTATGAAAAAGTTTACAGGTTCAATTTTTAATTATATTATTCAACCAATATAAATATTTAATTGGTTAATTTATAATATTAAATCAGCCTAGAGAATCTAACTAACAATCAATTACAATATAATTAATTTGATTTTAATAGTATAATCTATTTATAAATATAAATATTATTATTTCTATTTTAATTTTTATCATATTTTATTATTATATTAGTATAATGAACTCATATATTTTATCTAATAAGAGTATATATTGAAATTTGAAAAGTTTTAAATATAATTTTTAAATGTGGATTGAAATTAATTTTCACACCATACAAATACATTTATAAATTTGAGTCATTGATGCTAATATGCTATCATGTCGCTGTCTGTACGCACAAACTCCTGATACCTAATTATTACAATATAACATGCTCATGCTGTGTACTGGTTGTTGGTTTCGACCAAATTGATATATACAGGCTGTTTGATAAGTCGTCGAAATCTTAATAAATCTGTCGACTTGTATAAGTATTATTATTTTTATTGGTGATGAATTGAGCATTTAAAATAATTTAAAATTAATATATTTTACAATAATCTGTTTATTGATTGTTCAAGATTAACTAAGACGTAAAATAGAATTTATATTAAATTGGGATAAAATGAGACTTAGAAAAAAAAATTCAGTAATTTTTTCAATTCAGCCGAAACTTCTGAATTGGATTAAGATCTTGCTATTTCCTTAATCATAAATGAAGGATCGAATTCTTTGAAACAACTTTTAAGTTTGATACTCCCTCTTCCCTCTGTCCTATAATAACTGACGTTATATAAAATTTTAAAATCAAATTAAGCTAACTTTGACCAATAATTATTAGTTGTTATTATACATAAAAAAATATGAAAAAAATATAGTTAAAAAATATAATTGATTTACAATTAAATAAAAAATTTAAATTTGTAAAATTATTAATAAATAATATATAATTTGTAGTCAAATTTAAATGAGTTTGACTTTTAAAATTTGTATACCGCCAATAAATTTAGGATAGAGGGAATATTATATTATTTTATTCCGCATACGCAAGGCTAATATTTTACTTGCAGAAGGTATCCAAATTTTCAATTAATAAATAGTCTCTATAAAATTTGATCACTTAATAAACCATTAAACGTCTCTTAAACGTGGGAAAAAAACTACAAAGGTGCTTACTATTAGAACCTAAATAATCTGCATAAACAAAATATATCACAAGTGATAATTTTTATATGTGTATACTATATTATTAAAGCCGAAAGATTAAAAGTTTTGGTCGTCGGTATGGTACTGGGTGAACCGTAGAAAAGATCTTGACCGTCCAATTTTAAGTGAATCATAGAAACAATCTTAACCGTTGAATTTTAATAAAATATAATTTTAAAAGAATATAATCATAAATACAATTCTAACATCAGTAGTCCTCCTTTTATGCAAACAACTCATAAACATTATAATTCTAAATAATATAAACATTACTTTTATGTAAGAATATAATTCCGTTGATATGATAATATTATATTATATTTAAATTATATTCTATATTTTTTATTTTACGAATCTCACTTATCCTATAATTTTTATTTAATATATTATTAAAGTATATCCTATAATTTTAATTTAATATATCATTAAAATTTATGATAACATTGAAAGTTTAGTAGTCGGTCGATATTTGGGCCGGATAATTGATTAATTATTGGGCCTAATTTTAAAATATTAATCTTCTAACTAAAATATCTCACATTAATCTCCTAAGTAAAACACATCTCTATACAAAATAAACAAAAATTATCCTATTAAAATATAAATACAAATAAATTATATAAAAACATATGCATATAATATTAAATAAAATTTAAATTATTATTATACAAATACAAATAAATTCAAATCATTAAAAAATATTAAATAAAAATATTAAAAAACTAAAAAAATTCATCCGTGTATCGCACGGGATATAAGCTAGTATATATTTATTTGCTAAGTGATAGTTTTTATATTTATCCAAACACCCTCGCAGAGTGGCTCTGCTTCGACCGTATTTCATTGTATATCTTAATTTCTATATGCTCATCAATTTACATGAAGAATTTTAGTCATGTGCACCACTAGCTATACTTAACCACATAAAGTTCCATATGAGTTTCATTCTTTATAATTAAAACAAACTTGATAGAAGGTTAAGAAGTTGACTTCCAAAGGGCCAATCTTATAGTGTGGTCGTTTGGGTTCTTTAAATTTAAAATAAGTAACTTATTTTATTTTCATTTTTTACATATTTTCATTTTTTTTAAAGATAAATATTTATTTTAAAATTTTAAAACCAAATATTATTTTTTAAATAAAAAATAAATTACTTATTTTCAGAAAAAGTATATACATCCCTATTTTTTTCCGGAAATAAGGGCTTATTTCCGGAAAAAAGTGGTGGTCAAACAGCCCCGGTATATGTTTTCATGATCCATCAAGCCAACACCCAACCCACACAGAATTTTTGCAGAAAGACAAGTGATTTAAGTACACGAATTTAAGCACTTAAAACGAAATACAGTGAGACCCATTAATACATATTCTTTTTTTAATAGAGCAATGCATCACAAGCTTAATTATAATTAACTTCTGTTTACATAGCGACAATCTGTCCTAACCTCACCTTCTTCTCCTGTAAGTGGATTATTTTCGGATAAAATAAGGAGAGCGCGAGCAAACTGGTCATGGAAGTAAGTATTATCAGCAGCCATCTGCTGGACGTGGGGAGATGTGGTTGGATCAGAAAGCAGCTCCTGATCAATTGACAAGAGACCCTTGTGGCTAAGCAGGTTCTTATAGTACATGTTGTCTAGAATCATGGGAGTTTCGCGATCGTTTCTCGCATATTCCACTAGCAATGGGTTGGGATTTGGATTCGGGCATCGGCCCTTTAGGTACTCTGCATATTTAGGATCCAAGCTAGGATCTACACTTGGGTACAATCTGTGCACAACATTTAGGCAATGAACTCGTCCCACTGAATGAGCACCTGTAAGGAAAAAAGAAAAACTAAGATGATTCGTGCAGGTAAATATATTTATTTTGACATTGAAATCATACACGCGGATTTTTAATATATTGCGACTCAAAATTAGTAGTACGTATATCAATTAGCATGAAATGTAATATATTGGTAACGGTCTAAAGATATATGAAATCCTTAAATCAATATTTTAAAATTTTAGTCAAGACACTGATGCTGATTACTGTTGAAAAAAATGAGCTTCTTGCATTAACTTGAGAGGAAATAATTTATTTTGCATCTAAAGAATCCGAACGGATGATGTATAGGTGCTTTTGGCTAAATTTAGGAGTCGATATTATAGAAGCATCTAAATAACGGGGTTCAATTTATGTGACCACGGTGCTCAAGTATTTACCTAAAAGAGCAACAGTTCCTTGAGCGTCAACGCCCACAGATTGAAAGGTGGAAAGCACAGAAGACATGGAATCATTGTGGTTAGGAATTAAACTTTCAACTTCTGTCAAGTAACTTCCTTTGCTATCTTTCCTCCCAGTTTTCATTGCAATACGCGGTCCTCCCAACTATATAAACGAAGCACGAAAAGGATAAGCATACAGAGGAGTCGGACTAATATTAATTACTTGCACACACAGGCACATACCATGACAGCTCCCTCTCGGGCCGAAAGAGCCACAATATCAGCACAAGAAACGGTGGCGGGGCATGCACTCTCCAGAGCTTTTTTGATGGTGTTGACGTACTTAAAATTTCTCATACCGAAACTCCTCGTTGATTTCTTCTCTGATTCAATGCCATTCACGCTCTCCAACAATAATGAGGCGTCACACGACTACACAATAAACCATTGTTAGTGCTACACAGTGAAAATATTTCAATTTACTGATCGAAACCGTATATTAAAGAGTGCATAAAAAGATACAGAGTACATATTTGATGTAGTATGCAGAGTAGATATATATTTAATTACTTTAACGATGCAATCATGAAAAAGATTTCTAATCCAAGAAACCGCTGTGTTTCCATGTATATAATACAGTTTTTGAACTTGTTCTTTGATGATTTCTTCAGCTCGTGGGCAGCTTTCTGAATAGTAGTTTAACTGGAGCTCACATTTTCCTGAACCATGATTTTATTTACTCAAGAATTAATACATAACATGCATGAATAAAAAAAAATTAAAAAATGCAAAAGATAAAATATGGTATGAATAGTTGAAGAAAGGTACCCGAGTAGAACTGCAAGAGTAACGATAATAACAGAAAGACAAGGATTGAAAAGGAGTTACTATGGGCCATTGATTTATGGCTCTGTTTCTTGTAACTAATTATATGTAGGAAGTATGAAGCATTTTAAGGGGTTTATATAGGATAGGAAGAGGAGCACTTGCAGCATTTCAAAGTACAGATGCAAGTGTATTATATGTATCTTAATATCTTATAATTTTGCATCCACTCAGCTCCTTTCTTTGACCTTCTCTTATATTTTAGGGTTGTTCATTCAATATCCTCCATTCTTTAATCTCCAATTTATTTAACAATTCTTTAAATTGCGATGATGGTCCAAAATTTAACAAACTGAAGCAGTATTAAAGCAAGCTAGGATATGATAGTTTATAATTTTACGAAGATGTAGAATTCAAATTAAATTTAGAGTTAGATGAGTTATGGTACTGGTATAGTGGTATTGCACAGGTTTTTGTTAATTTTTCAATTTTGGTAATTAGCAGTCCTATCGATAAAAAATATAAATCCAAATGAGCTCAGTAGTTTTAATGCGAGTACGATTTTTGGGAGAGCCCTTAAAAATCATACTACATACAAGTTCATATTTTAATCATACAATGATAATTACAAAAGGACGACTGTCCAAACAATTATTGAAGGCCCCCTAGTGTATTATATTAATTATATACATGTGAAGGTTAGGTTATGAGCTTTATCAAAATCATTTAAGAAGATTTGGCTTCTATTAAAATTTATCAAACAACAGTCAATAAGGTATATAAAAAAAATATAGGGGGTTTTCGAATAATATTTAAGGATAAAACTTTTATTGTAAAAATACTGGCTTTATTTAAAAAAATTGTAAAAATACGATTTTTTAAATTTTTTTTTGCAAAAATACGTTTTTTTTAAATAAATTTTTGTAAAAATACGGTTTACAACTTTGCAACCATATTTGCAACTAGAATCAAACGAAATCAACCAAAAATACAATTTTAAAAAGTAGTAAAAATAATTATTTTTTGATTGAATTTTGAAAAATATGTTGTATCTGATTGCTTCTGATTGCATACCGTATTTTTGCAAAAAAAATCAAGAAATAGTAAAATCGCAAAAAAAATTAAAAAAGTAGTATTTTTTGTAAATACCCAAAAATATATAACAATACAAATAAAAGAAGACAGATTAACATTTAGCAAAAAAAACAAAAGGAAGGCAGATTAACAATTAACAAATAGAAATAGCATTATAAAAATTTAGGAGCCTTTTAGAACATATGTATCAATGACAAAAAAATCATTAATTCGTTAAATAAATTAACGAATTGACGGAATTTATTAAAACAGTAATTTTTTGTTTATCCGTCAATATAATTAATGCCTATTAATTTATAGTTACTCTATCATTTTTTGCCGAAATAATCAAATAACTTTCAATTTATTATGTTATCAAAAATTTATTAGATAATAATATTTTAATTTTAATAAAAGGATGAATATCAATTATCCGAATTTCACAAAAAAATTAGTGATAAAATATATTAAAATAATTAATTTAAAATAAAATAAACAATATAAAATATAAATTTTATTTTAATATATAGTAAATGAAAAATTAGACATAAAAATATATGAAATAATAATTTTAATATGAATAAAAATAAACTCAATGAATATATTATAAATTATTAAATTAATGGAAAAAATGAGCATACACGTGTGAGAGCACCTCTGCAATACATCTGCAATACATGTTTACCGACAAACTGAAAATCGTAACCTAGAAAACAAAATATATACGCCATAACACTTGGTATGCAGTACTGCAGTAGTATTGTGTTTTTGTTACGCAAAGTCCATTGAAAAGTGAAAACATATAGAGGGTGTTTGACTTAATTTATAAGTAATAAGTTACTTTTTTTTAAAAATATTTTCATATTTTTTTTTGAAAATTAATATTTATTTTAGAAATTTAAGACTAAATCTTATTTTCAAATTTGAAAATAAGTTACTTATTTTCAGAAAAAGTACATATATACCAACTTTTCCAGCTTATAAGCTGCTTATAGTCACTAGTTAGTAAAGTCAAAATAATTGTTTTGTTTGATTTTAATAATTGAATTGATTGAGTTTTGATTTGAATATTATATATATTATTTAATCAAAAGAATTAAAAATTATACTTTTATAAAATATATTAAATTTATTTTAAAATATATTTTTAATAATATATATGTATTTTAATTATTGTAACCTCAAATATAATCATTATTATTTTAAGTCAAATGAATCCCATCATGTTTCTTGCCGAACCAAGTTTATTGCATACCCGGCAGTGGAGTTGTTAAAAAAGGGGGTCATGTGCATTCCTTAAAAAAAAATTATGTACATTTTGTTAAGTATTCTGAATTGAAATGTTTATAATTTTAATTATAATTATTAAAATATATAGTGTTAGGAAATATATTTCAGTCCAAAAATTTAAATAAACTGTGTATAAATAAATTTAGAATATGCATATATTAATCCCAAAATAAAAATGAATTAGGTCATCGAATTATAAAAAAACTAAAATTTTCTAAATCGGATTATATCAGATCTTTACAACACTTGGATCGGGTCAGGTTGAATTTATTCAAAAAATCTTAAGTCTATTTTAGATCCGCGGATAATCGGATTGGGCCTGATTTGGATTTATTTTTTAATATTTAAATAAATATTAAATTTTTTATTGAACATATTTAAAATTTATCTATTTTTCCAAAATACTAAATGGAATATCGGATAAAAGATAGATATTTCACTAAAATTTAAAAACTATTGAATTTATCAAGATTTTTTAAAAATTCTAGGTAAAATCTGGGTCAGGTGTAACGCCCCTGAATCTGGGGTCAGAGATTTGGTCATCACGTGAAAATTCTCAATATAAAATCATCTGTTTAATAATATTTTAAACCGCATGTAGTCATTCAATATTTGAAATCTACAGCTACGACTCCAATTACCAAGATCTTTTATATTATAGTTCTAGAAACAAAAATCCAAAACTCAAACATCAATTATTATAAATCTCAAATAATCAAATCAAATCTCGCTTGCGACCCCATCCATAAAATTCAACAAATATTTATAATCTTATAACAACTCCCCAATACACCCCAATTGATTCCAACAATCTCTTTATACCAATCTTATACTACTAGTATAAATTCGACAATAATTATATCAGCGGTTAGGACGGGTCTATACCAAGCAATATATATAATATATAATATACAAATATATAAATAAAACTTACTCCAGATACAAACTTTCTGGATCAAAAACGTCTTCGCAAGGACATCTTACTTTCTTCTTCCGAGTTACGCAGATAAATCTCGTCGGTCTAATTTTTCTGAAAGACTAATATTTTCTCATCCTGTCTGAAAAGTGTGTGATGAAAAGCAAGAGTGAGCTAAAGAAATGTTCATCAAATATATATAAAGCATTTGAAATAAAACTGGAATACCAAAATAAAGAACAAAAATATAAATCAGTTTATACTGAAAACCTAACAGTAAATAAATCACAGTTTATATCGAAACTGAAACAGTGCAGTATGTCATATAAATGAATCATCTACGGAATCACAATATATAATAGCCACACTAGGCAATATGGATTACATACAACAAATAAATATTATTGCCACATGATCAGTTTAAAAGCAATATGACTTCTTTATAGCCTATCAGTACAATTCTATACTCATAGTTATAACAATGATTCTCAATATATGTACCAAATAGGCAAGTAATGTTAGCCTATAAGAAAATGGAATGGTTATCATATCCTCATTAAACTCCGCTGGACCTACTCCACGGCCACTTACGCCTTAAACTCTGTTGGACCTACTCTGCGACCACTTACGCTAAATAAATTTTAATCCAATAGAGCAACTGAACTCAAAGGTATGCTTAGTTTTAAATACAGATCATATCTTCGTTATTTACTACGATAATTCGTTGGATATGATGTGTTTATTATAATCAACTTCCAATATCAATAGTACCAGTATCAAGTAAATCTGTTGCATAATAAAAATATTTAAGAATCATAAATAGTTCTGAACAATAACTATTTATCATGATACGAATAATCGAAAATAATAAAATAAAAGTGTTTAGGATGATCAAGGAGAAAATACTTGTCTTTGGTCCTTAACAATTCTGTATGGTTGAAGTAACATAACTATTTCTTCTTCCGTCTCACGGTATCACCATTTAATAATTATTTGATCTGACGCTCCAACAGTTGATACGAGTCTGAACTATCGAGATCGAGTCCGCGCATCTATTTCTATAGTCAAACATAATCCTTGAAGTATGTCGCTATATTCCACGAGCGTTTATAACTTAACTATATTTATATACTTATCTCAGACATATTCCTATTAACAAGAAAACTTACCTCAAACCCAACAAACCAATAAATAACAATATAAACTCAACTATTAACTAATCCTCAAAACTTTATTCTAATAATCAATAAACAATATAATTACAATAGTTAATCCTTGAAACAATCAATTAACCCTCGATACTTGAATATAAATAAAATAATTAATCCTCGAGACAAAAAAAATAATCCTCGAACAAAAAAGAATAAAAATTGTTAGGAATTGTGGTGTAATCAACTAATTTACTTAGTTTTAAATTTAGTTAAACTAAGTAAAACATACTGTCATATGTATATTGACAGTATAATTAGTAGTCACTTGTAGACATTACATTTGGAAAGTAATAGTTAGGTGACAGTGCATTTGAAAGTTATTGTCTTGTATAAAAGGAATAAAAACGAGTCATGTAGTAGAAGTTTACTAAGTGTTCATGTACATAATGATTCAAAACTCAGACAACAACATTTTAAGTACTTAAGCCTATGACAGTACATTACAAGTGACAACACAATTAGAACAGACGACAACAACTATTCTATTGACAGTAAAATTGGCGGAGAATGAAGATTTGAAGACAACATGTATTACTGACAATAACTATTCCATTGACAGTAAACTTGACGGAGAATGAAGATTTGAAGACATAAAATTGCCAAAAACGGAGAACACGATCACTTAAACCCAAAAATCTGGTAAACATGGAATTTTATAGAGTATAAAAATAATCTCTAAAAATTATGAAATTAATATATATATAAACTAACATGTCCGAATATTTACAAGCGTCAAATGTGGATTTTAAAAACCTTACCATAAGATCAATTACGGGCATCCCACGAGTCTTTTCTGATAGCCGGAAAATATTTTCAGAAAAAATCAAAATTAATCCTCATGCACAAACACATGTCGTACTGCCTCATAGCTTGATCACCATCATCAAATCCCCTTTCTACTATTAAATAAATTAAAAAGGAAAAACTGCCCAGAAAATAATCTTATCAAAATTTATAAAAATTTATATTCATGCGCAGGTCTTAAAACGCTGATCATCTATATATATAGATATCAAATATTGGATGCATGGTTTGTAAGTAATGAATTTTGAAAGATTTAAATATATAAATTATACATACCAAATAAACAAAGTAGAGCAGGACGACAATAGTTAATAAAGGAATAGAGGAAAAGTTGTGTGTATGATAAGAGATGGGGGTTTGGTTGTGTATGTTACCAAGAGAAAATGGAGAAAAAATTAAAACAGAGACTTTGAGTTTGGGAGGGGAGGAGCGGCGGGGGTGTTTTCGTGTAGGTAGGATTATATATATAAAAAAATAATTTTTTTTATAAAACTTTTGTAAATTATAAAAAAAACATTTTACTACTACTTTCAATTTCTAAATAATTTTAAATAATAAACAAAATCTATAAATATATTTTATGAGGGAAATATAAATTTTATTATTTTAAACAATTTTAAAATAACAACTTTCTAAAATATTTAAATATTTTGAATATTCAAAAATCTATATATATATAAAATTTGAATATTCAAATAATTTACTTGAATAAAAATTTTACTCAAAGAAAAATACTTACTCGAGATACTAACCTGATCAATAAAATAACATATAAAAAATTTAAACCAAACTCAGCCTCACTAAACCGATTTTTTTCTAAAATATTAATAAAAATATGGAAATGCATCCAACTGGAATAAAATATAAAAAAAATTATTTCTTCTTTTTTGTGAAAATCAATAAAATATTTAAATAATAATAATAAATTTTGAAAAATATCTTGATTGTCACATCAGGACAGACCTAATCCACTTCAAATCAGGCATAAATTTAAATATTTTTGAATCGGATCAATTTTTTTTTTAAATATGTGATCCGTTCTAACATGGATCCGAATACTTTTTCGAATTTGATTTTTTTTCGAATCAAATCGCACCAACTTTTCAAATTCACATTTTTTATTAATCTCTACCGTGCAAAGAGCATTAGGTCGTTTAGTTTTTAAACACTAACATTTTGTTTAATTAATTTTTTTTTCTTTAAACTTATATCTCAAAAGTCAAAACTTCATTGATATGATTTTTTTGATATTCAAAGGAGGTGAATATGAAATATGAGTTTAAAAAATTACTTTTATTTTATTAACTTTTTCTCTATTTATATTATATACATATATTCAATATAAAATTAAATCAATGATTAAAAATATAATAAAATTAAAATCTTATTTTTGTGAAAATTAATAATTAAAAATATTAAATTAAAAATATTTATTTTACCAATTAACTAAACACAAGAAATAAGAAATGATACCATTTGAAAACCATGTCACTGCCCAAACCAAACCAGCCCTATATGATTTTGGTTTGTAGTTCATGAATTATTATACAGTGTGAAAGAAGTAAAGAGTCGCCACCTTTATAAGCGATTGGCAGCAGAAGAGCACTAAAATCCGGAAGGTGGCGTATTAAAATTTGTTACTCCCTCCGCCCAACCAATTCTTTACACTTTCCTTTTTGGGACGTCCCATCCAATTCTTTACATTACTAAAAATAGTAACTTTTAACAATAAATATATTATTACATCCACTACTTCACTCCACTTTTTCAACACTTTACACTATTACACCCACTATTTCATTTATTTTAACAATAAAATCACTATTACACCCACTATCCTTGGTCGCCGTGCCCGGACCAAATATAAACATTTGGCCGGGACGGAGGGAGTATTTGTGTATCAAACATTTGTGTTTATCATCTCATCTTTCGGTGGATCTCATCTTATTATTACCCATTATAAATTTTTTTGTTGTTGTTCTTATTCTTCATCATGTGTTGTTGTGTTTGCCATCTATCTATAATTCTATATTCATTGGCAAAATCGGAAATTGAAAATATCTAACAATAAAATTTAAAATAATAATTGTTTTATTTATTATTCAAACTCAGCCATATTCTAATAAAAACATAAAAATATAATTAAAAATTTATCAACCTTTAAAGCATAAAAATAATTTTATTTTAATTATTAAAGCACTTGGTCACGATAACGATGAGTCCATGATGGTTTTTCAAGAGCTTAGACCATCTCCCACAATAATTTTATTTTAATTTTTTTTAAATTTCATATCATTATTTCATGTTCAATCATTATTTTAAATATATCTTCAAATTTATTTTAAGCATAAAAATATTATATTATAAATTTATGTATACATACGTGACAGCTGCAGATTGAAACTTCAAATAAATGAAAAGTATTCTTTTATTGGAGATGATTTTGAAGGTTTCAACTTCAAAATATGAAGAAAATGTTCGTTTTAAAGTCCGGAAATGGTCTTAGCCGCTAGCTATATTATATTACTAATATTAATGTTTTTTTAATATTTTATTTTCATTTATTATTATTATTATTTACTTATAAAATTGAACTACTATCTCTTATATTACTAAATTAAATCATATACAATCAGAATGAATATGAGCAAAATTTATTCCCGCTCTATAAGTAGAGAGACTGCATTTTTAAAGATAAACACGACAAAAACAAAACGTTATGCTGTATGTTAAACAACACCATTCCTCTTCCTCTTCTTTTTTATTTTTTAGTACAAGATTAATGGGAAAGTGCAATCACTCAAATCGGACAAATTACGAAATAAATATTTCTTTTATATACCAATAAACATAATTTAAAATTGGAAATTGATCGGATAGTAGCGAACAATTTCAGTATCTATGAACATATAAGTACTGACAAAGGAGTGAAAGCACAGATAAAAGAACAAATTTTAATTAATAGTAGATATTATTAACAATATTTAAAGAATTTAATCACTTGTTTGAAAACTTAAAATTTATATAAAATTTTGAGATCGATACAAATTATATGTTTAAAAAGTTAAATGAAAATGTTTTTAGATTTAATTTAATATCAAGATATTGAAATATAATTTTAAAATTTAAATTTTGGAATAATAATTTAGTTTGTATCATTTTAAATTTATTGTTCAAAATGAATTTAATTTTTTCGGAGATGATCTAAACTTCAAACGACTGATATTTTATACAAAATGGAAAGAAGAAGAAGCATCGGTAGTAGCAACTTTCAGTGTTTGAATGAGCAAGCTGCTTAGTATCTTTAAATAAAATTTAGATTTTAATTTGGTAAAATGAACAGGAACGTTACAACATAAAACAATTAGTTAATTGAGCATTCGTTAACATAACTTTTTTTTTTTGAACAGCTCGTTAACATAACTTAATAAATTATACACATATAATAATGTAGGTATGTATGCATTTCATATATACGAATGATAATTAAAAAAAATGATTTTGGGCATTATTAAACAAATAATGCTAATAATGCTTGCGAATAAAGCAATATAATCCACTTGCCACAAGCATATTCCACATATAATGGACTCAATTTTTCAACGCATCCTTTGTCACAAGTATTCAAATTTCAACGCATCATTATCGTCTCTCTTAATTAAAAAATTGTGTATTTATAATTTCTATACGCATAATTAAATGATAGAAGGTGGATACCAAACTTATCTTAAATCTTAAAGATAAGGTTAATTTATAGTTGTACCGACTGATGAGTTTATAATTATATTTTTAATTAGTATATTAAACATAAATTAGTTGAAATACCGAGCACACTACTGCTGTCTGATTTATTACACAAGTGACTTAAAACTTATTGCATGGTTTGGCACATGGAGTATTTAATCCAGATTTAAAAATATTATTTATAATTCATTAATTTTTATTGATTATATTTGATTCATAATTTCTTGTTGAATTGATGAATTATATACATAATTCATAGTAAATAATATATATTAAATTAAATTTTTTAATATATTATTATATTAGATAACTCAGAAATAATATACAACTCTGTGTTATAATAATATTTATCGAAAGATAACAAATATATATTAAAATAATTTTTTTATTTGAAGTTAGAATTAGTTGAAGTACTGAGGTTTGGATAAATTTCAAAATTTTAATTTTAATTAAAATTATTTAAAATAAAAATATTTAGTTAGCATTTATTTGAACAATTTTATTTTTTCTGTAATTTATAAGCTATTAAAAATATAAAAATAATAATATTTTCATATAAATATATGTAAATATCCAATATGGATATATATAACTAAATATGAATTATAACTAATATGCTATATATCAATTATAAATATTTTAAGTTACATTTTATAATTATTATTGAAATACAATTAAAATTGATACATTAATACACTCAAAATCGGAAAAAATTATTAATTTATCAAAATATTAATCGATAAAATAATTTATTAATTTACCAATATATTCAAATTTAAGTAAACAATATTTATAAATCGAAGTATATCAAAAAATCATGAATTTAACTAAGTTATCAATACATAAATTTAAATGGTCTTGAGGTCGTTCTCAGGTAATTGTCAAAGGTTACAAAATTTGTTAGTGTAATACACAAGGGTATAATAGTCAGATCAAAATAGAAGTTTAATATTTATAAAATTGTCAATCCTCAATTGCACTAAAATGTAATTTAACCTGAGGTAAGTTACTGAGGTCATCCTGAAACACTTTTCTCTATTATTAAATTTAAATTCATTCATTATTACATGAACACGCTAGATCTCCATGGTGGATTAAAGATGATTCAATGCAAGAAGACAACTATTTTAAAAGTAGGTAAGTTAGGTTATAAAGATATATTTTAAAATAAATATTTAATTTTAATTTAATGAATTATTAATTTATTTTAAAAGACCTGATTCGGGACTAAAAAATATATTAATTAATCAAAATTATTAATTTTATCAAAGTATTATATCAAGGGGCCGGTTCCAGAGTATACGTATGCTCTTTAACATTTTTCGAGTATACTGCTCATGTGCTGTTGAATTGATAAATGGACGGTCTGGATTAAAAAAAAAACAGGACGAGTCGCTCTTAATAACCGCGGCTCGTCATGTCCCTTATCCATATCTGCTCATTTATTCCCCACACCACACAAAAACAAAAGTGGATCTTGATATTGGAGCTGATTTTCTGCATATTTTATGAAGATCTTGAAAATGTATTACTTTGATCCATAATTCTGGTATGTTATGGCCGATGAATTGTTTAAACGCATCTTTACTTCAAAAAATAGTCAGGATAAACAAAAATAAAAGGTTAATGCATTACATCTAGATGATTTATATTCGAATGAATCTACGTATGATGTTAATAATGATGACTGTGAGGAGTATTTTGAAAAAAAAAGTAACATGTTAATGTTGATGTTGATGTTGATGATGAAGATGAAGATGAATAATTTATAAATGTTGATGAAAATGAAGAATATGATGATGATGATGTTGATAAGAGTGAAAATATATATGAGAATAAGGATAATACATTTAAGGAAAATTTTAATGTCCCTTATTTGAATTAAAAATTTGATTGTTTGTTAGAGGTGAAATTATTTTTAGTGTATATGCCTTACGAAATGGATTATCTATTAGAATTCAATCTACACAAAAATGTGCAAAAATTAAAGAAATATATGCACGCATGTTTGTGTGTAGACTTTCAGGCAAATGTGATAGTAGTAAGGGTAATAATAAAAGGTATAGAAATCTTCTTCCTAGAAGTGGTTGTAAAGTAAGGATGTATGTAATTTTCTGACAGAAAATTGGTAAGTGGGAGATAAGTACTCTTGAATTGGATCATACTCACGAGATTGTGACTCCCAACAAGATGAACTTGATTCAACGAGAAAGACATGTGACTGGTGTAGCAAGGAATATAACTCACTAGTTCTGGGATTCAAGCTAAACAAGTCATGAATGTGTTTGGTAATATGACTGGTGGAAGTGTCGACAAAGTACCATTCGGAACCTCTCATGTTAAAAATGTCATACGTGATTATAGGAACCAAAATTTGGAAGTGAGTGATGTTTAAGCAGGTTTATATTTGTTGAATAAAGAGAGTGCAGATAAATATTTTGTGAAGATGTGTGTTGATGAAGAGCAACGGCTAAAATCTCTTGTATGGGTTGACCCTCGGTGTTTGATGGCTTACCAAAATTTTGGTGATGTAATTGCATTTGATACTACGTATAGAACGAATAGATATTCTATGCCATTTGTTCCTTTTACCGGGGTGAATCATCATTATCAGTCGATAATATTTGATTTTGCACTAATGCGAGATAAAAATAAAAGCACTTTCCAATGGGTTCTAAGTACTTGGATAGAAGAAGTGGGGTACAAGTATCCATTGACTATTATTACCGATCAAGATCAAGCCATGGACAGAGCTATTGCATCCGAACTCCCTCACTTCACTCATTTGTTGTGTTCTGGCACATTAGTAACAAATTTCCTGAGAAACTTTCCCAATACTATTCAACCTTTTCGGACTTCAAAGTGGACTTTAATGATTGTATTTATAATTCTTTAAATGAAGATATTTTTTAGGAAAGGCGGGCATCTTTAATGGAGAAGTATCATTTGAAAGATCATTCATGGTTACAAAGCTTATATGAGTTGAATGAGAAATGGATCATTGCATATTCGCTTAACACATTTACAGCGGGTCAGAACACTACTTCTAGAAGTGAGGGGATGAACTTTTTCTTTGATAGTTATGTTAGTTCTTGTATTGGAATGAAAGAATTCATTGGAAATGCTTAAAAAGCCCTTGCAAGACAATTTTTAATGAACTTTTTCCGGTGTAGAGTAACAACCTCATAAAAATCTTCTGATATTATGATTCTTCGTGTCTAATTGACTTTTTTCATCTTGATTCTTGTTATCACAATTATTATTTACTTTCCTTTCTAATCTGAGTTAAATTGTCATCTAATTATTATAAATAGGCTTAGTCATATGCATTTCAACACCTCCAATAACCAAACACAACCTACAACACTGCGACTATCCTTCTGAGTAGTATACTCCAAGCCTCTATACAAATTTTCTAAAACAGCTACACCCCATGCATAATTAGGGATATCCCGAATCCTGAGTAGAGGCTGTATATATCTCGGATGCACGAAACTACAGCTGTTAGTAGGGAATAATACTGCATCACAAATAAATAGAATGTATGCCTGAGTGTGTACAACAGTAGCATACACATTATTCTTTTCTGGTTTCACACGACCATATCTCTCGAACAACCAACTCAAATTAATCTCGTTCCTCTAAACTGCATCATTTACTTTAGTCACTGTTAAGGGCTCAAACCAATTATCAGTAAAAAAGTTCTTCTTGTTAGCTATAGCCCCACATGTCAAATACTCTCCCATTACAGGTATTCCCAAAATATACCCAACATCTTCTAATGTAACTGTCATTTCCCCTTGCTTCATGAAGAAAGTATTGGTCTCAGGCCTCCACTTCTCAACCAATGCAGATATCCGCCTCTAATTCGTCTGCAAAACTATATAAGGATTGACAAATACACCAAATCCAACCATATGCAACAACTCTCTCTATGCTCTCATAAACTTCCAATCCATCATATTACGATTTTCACAATAAGTTTCTAACTCTTGCCGTTTAACTCCCCTCATACATCCTCCGTCACATGATATCTGTTATCCCAAATCACACCCCTATTATTCGGTCCCGGTAGTATATCATCCATATTATCCATCCCTGAAATAAAATTCATCAAAGAACATCAAATCCAATTTTCATTATCCATATTGATTCTAAAATAAAGGTAATATTTAAAATTAATTCCAATTAATTATCCATATTTCCAAATAAATTATATTCGATTTTATATGCAATTTTCAATTTAATTCATATTATCCCAACAATTCGAAATATATATACATTATTTCCCAATTAATTCGAATAATCAACAAATTCATATTATTCCATTTTCAAATTTTTTATACATGATTTCCAAATTAATTCAAAAATCCTCAAATTCATATTATCCCCAATTTCATAAACCCTAATTCAAACCAAGCATATATACAACAAAATCGAAACCAAGCATGTATGAAGTATATATACAACAAAATTGTTAGGGATCAAAACTAACAAAAAACTATACCCTAATAGCACATACACTTCAATCGAAACTAACAATTAAATTATACAAATTGTGTGTAAACGAGATAACAGTTCGTTATTTCAAATAAATTGAAGAAATCGAACCTGTAGTAGAAGTGTTGGATTAATGCAAGTGATAATTGTGTGTCTTCTCCGGTGATAACAGATTGTACGACATCGTAGTGTGTATAATATGTATGCTCTGTGTATAATATGTATTATGTGTGAATCGATTTTACAGTTAGGGTTTAAGAGAGACCGAGCCGCTATTAATAATAGCGGACCGTACACGAGTCGCATTAATTAACAATGGCTCGTGCTATTTTTTTTAATCCTGGTCATCCATTCAACCATCCAACGGCTTATAAATGATATGCCGCAAATACACTACATGGCATACTATTGCTCTGGAAACTCAAAATTCACTTCTTAGTTGTGCACGATTCGGGTAATATATATCACTATGATTCACTTTTTAGTTGCGATAATATATATTATCACAAACATAAAAATATTGAAAGCAAACCATATGATATAATGTAACCGAAGGCTAACATTTTCTCTCTGCCGGGCTTAAAAAATTATAATCAATACGAGAATATTAAAAATTTATACATTCATATTCTCTAAAAATAAAAATGTTACAAGGTAAAAATATAATCTATAATAAACATTCTATTGTAATATAAATTTTTGACAGTTGTAATATTGCTTATATATATAGTTTGTATATATTTGAACTATATATATAACAATTATTTTAAAATATAAAAATTGACACGATACGAAATTAGAAACTAAAATTATGAACATAACTTTATAGAGTAAAAACTACACTATCGCCACCAAAATTTAAAAAATATTAATACTATAATAATTTTTTAATTGAAATTTCATCTTTGCGGTAAATACAATCAAATATGTTATAAGATTTTATTTAAATGCATAAAGCTAACATTTATATTTTTATATATATGTAAATTTTATTGTATTATACTAAATATTTGTAAAAATATAGTAAAGTACCTGTGCAGAAGATGATATATATATATATACACACTCATATATATGGAAATCTTAGCCCTATAAAATGACCTATAAAACAAAACGGAGGGAGTAATATATATCATTATAATTTATCTAATACACTGTTATCGAACTTCTGAAAGTAAAATGGTTAGGCTAGTTTTTGGTGCTAATGTGAATTTTTCTACTCAATTATCTTATTTTTGCGATTTCTGGAATTCAAATAGTTGAATCGTCAATTTTGGACAGTATCTTACTTACTCCAATATCTAAATTTTGAACGGTGGAGATCGAATTTGAAAGTTCAGAAGGTCAATTTATTAAGGGGTTGGACAATGGTTTGTTACTGCAGTGATAGATTATGTTGAATGCAGTGATTTGTTTTATCTTTCGGTTAAGGATTAACTTGAACCGGGAATTTTTGGCCCAAAACGTATTTTAAGTTAATTCTTAGACACATGATTTCTAAACCAAAATGAATTAGTTAGGTTTTTTCCAAGACATAATATATTGTACTATAGACCTCTCAATAGTAATCGCATTTTGTGTATCAGATCACTTCTAATAATATACTTCAAAAACTGCCACATGCTTATATTACATTTCTATTTTTTACACATCGCTGTTTTCGGTCAAATTCAGTTAACGCTGTTACTTCAGTTGAGGATATTTGTGACTATTATTATTCTAACGGCCTATTAGCTATATACACTCTCTTTTTCCCCTTTCACTGAAAACCCTTTAAACACAAAAGATCGAAGTTCAAGTGCATACTAAGAATGGCAGCTCGTGACATGTCACGAAGTGGATGCAATTTTTTTTCTTTACTCTTTCTTTGTCTTTCCTGCCAAAGATTGCAGACTAGTCAGACCTCCACTGAAGTCACATGTTTGTAGAGTGAAAAGGAGATGGGTAGCTAATCTGTTCAACCTCCGGGACTTTCTTACTCACCAACTGTTTGCTTGAATGAGAAGAACCTCTTTTTATGTGAGCTAAAATCTTCAAACTCATTGAAATGCACCCCTTTTCTTGGAGTTACTGTTGATTTGCTTCTCTTTAAAATCATATCAAGTTTTTCTTGGAGACAAAAAGCACATATGCCACTAGGGGTATTGTTTTTGTAAAGATGGTTTGTGCATAGCATGCTCCCATCTCCACAATCTACTCCAACAACTTGTACAGTCATTTTGTTTTAACAAATTTACTAATTACTTGATATTATTAGTTTAGCATGGAAGTGGATGATATCATCAGTTGTCTACATGTGTAAATGTGTGTGTGTTGAGAGAGAGAGAGAGAGAGAGGAGTGAAGTAGTAGCAGAAATGAGAGCGAGAGAGGGAGCAGGAAAGAGTGGTAATGGAGGGTAGTGGTAGCAGAAATTAATGGGGAATTGCAGTAGGCAGGGGAAGTAATAAATATGGGATGGAGCAGGGGAAGGGACTTGGCAGAAGCACGTGGTGGTCTGACTAGTTTAAGCAAAATTTTAGTGGTTGTATGCACTTCACGGCGTTGACTGAATTTGACGGAAAACAATAATGTGTAAAAAAATCCAGAAATGTAGTATAGCTTATGAAGTGTAGTATTTCAAATCGTCTCGTAAACGCACTTTACTCCTCAATATATATAAGAAAAAGGCCTGTTAACAAAAAGACTTCTTTGTATTTGCTACTTAGCAAACTTTTTCATCGCATTTGCATCAATTTCCTGTGTTGCTCTATATGGTTCTGCTGAATTAAAATAAAAAGACAAGAAAGTTAAGCATTTATTTTGGCACAGTTATATAATTCAGTCCACCTTATATTTTAGTTAATCTCTCAATATATGTACCGTAGTTGAAGGAACATTACTTAATTATATGCATGTATGGGGAGTTTGCGTTACCCTTGCTAATTATATATATAGCTAAAATGTATTGGTAAATAATCTAAGATTCTTGATGAACAACAGAAGCCACAGTTTTAGCCCAGGACTTGAGATGTTTCTTCATATCTGCAGCTTTAGAGTTTCTTGGAATTCTCAAGTTCAAAAGCGGTGAATCAGGCCTTCTTATAAGCCATGCTTCTGATAAATATGGCCTCCTATACACACATATTTCTGATCTCTTCTCATTTCCATCACTAGCTAATTCTAAATCAATCATCTCCTTGTCATTGGTACAGGCCCCACCAAGTCTTTGCAGTCCAGGAAGTACACTCATCATTCTCGGGCATAGATTTTGAGAATCAAAACTGAAGCCCAACTCCATAAAACCCTTGACTTCTTCAACTTCAAGCTCCCCTAAGGTCTTGCAGCTCATTGTTTTCTGTAACCTCATGACTGAACCAGTGTATCTCTTGCTCCTCGAAAGTCTCGATGGAGTTGATGGATGAGAACGAGTCTTAATTCTACTCAATCTTGAGGGTCGTGTTTGCTTTAGTACTTCTTCAATTATTCTCTCCCTTTCTTCCAACTCTAAATTAATACTCTGTAGTACAATAAGCAAGTAACTATTTAGTAATACAATCGACAAATGCATTCAAGTACATATACATGTAGGGGATTGGATTTGCCTAAAAAAATTGTTACCCGAACTTGTTATTCAGTCCTACACCATTTTCCATGTTGTGACAAATTTGTTATTCGCCAAGTTATATCTCTTAACGTTGTTCATTAATTTTAAGAAATACATTTGAAATAAACCGTCTTCTCCAATTTTTTCCATTTATAGTGGTTGTTCCAACTTCCAAATGTGTTGGTCTTTTAGAAAACGAGAAGTCGAAATATATGTACCTGTTGAGTGAGTGGAGATTGATCTGATAATGCATAATCGTGTTCAGGAATGGAGGTGCAGCTTGACGATGATTGACATGATGAAGTAAATGATTGTGAAGAAACAGATTCGGGTACTGAAATTGGGTCCGGTAGGTGATGAAGAATCAATCGATGAAACCAGAGACTATCCATAGCTCCTAGGAGAGTGGTAGTACATATGGGAGAGTTGCATGCCATTGAGGTTGAAAAATTTAAGAGAAATGAGGTGAATCCAGGAAGCAGATAAAATAAATAGAGAATTAAACAACGAATGAACATAGTAGAATGGTAGTGACAGTTGTGGTGGAAATGAAATAAGAGAGAATACATGGAAACAAATTAATGTTGAAAGTAAGTTGAGGGTCCAATACATAAAATACTTCATGTGGCTGTGGGTCATCATTTCATTTTAATCACTAGTTTCTCCATGTATATCTTCAAGCTCATGCTTCAGATTCTTCATTTACTGTTCCGTTATGTCCTACTCATTTTGTCTTGCATAATGCTATTTTCTTTTGAATTATCAATTTTAAGAATATGCTATTGAATGGAACAACCTAATGACTTGTTAAAAAAAAAGAGTATAAATAGAGAGATGGAAAGAACATCGCTTGGCTGGTATAATTGAAAATGCAAGTATGTTGTGCGCAACATCTAAGTTGTTGCTCTCAAACTTGAGTAGTATTTATAAGCCACACGAAGAAAAGTAAGTTAATGTGGTAGCACTTGAGTTAGCATCTCTGTCTCAACTCCCAATTGTTGTCTACTTGTCTTTGTCTTTTCATGTTTACTCATTGCTCGACATACCATATCCCTAATGGAGTATTCATTTGTGCTTCTTTTTATCCGTTTCTTAATCCTTAATTTTACCAACACACTCAAGTATAATATTTTTATAGTTTAATTTATCATAATACATGTTATAAAACATAAAGAACAAATGTAAATAAATATTTTCCTCGATCGTTTGTAACTTGTAAGTGTTGCATAATATACACACACAGAACATCTCGAATCATAAGATTATTAAGAACGGATGGATATGAAAACAAGCTATGTGTGTGCGTTTTTGTCAAAACATAGATCATAGTACATTGATATGTATATCTGTCTAATAAAAATAAAAATAAGCTACCCCTTCAAAAAGAGGTCAAATTGTTCGGGGGGAAAAAGAGGAAGATAAGAATTCAACAACTTATAATACTCCATTATAATATTGGTTTCTTCAAATGCGACAAAACAAAAGACCATGCAAAAATATACCTTTATTTACACTCATGCACACATCTATGCAAGTGTTCTTCAAATTCATCCAACTCTCAACGCCAGTAAATCGTTCTATGTTTCCTTTCACACTAACCTTGCTAATGGTCTATATAAAAGTCCACAAAACAATGTCATTACACTAAAAAATACCATTGAGTAATTATGCTTAACTAAATCTAAAATCTTGCAAAAATTTATATACAAAACATATAGTACATACCACAATGGCAGCAGGGGCAGGAGGTGGCAGATCAATGGAGGAATCAGCAACTTGGGCTGTTGCACTTGTTTGCCTTGTGATTATATCTATATCACTTGGCCTTGAACAGATCATTCATATTATTGGAAAGGTGCGGATACACCTGCTTTTTGTATATTTCATACATATCATGTCATGTAACGACATTACTAAATGTGTACATGGGATTTTTTTGATGGTTTTATACACTTTTCTTTATTTAATCTAAATGTGCATACATTGCAGTGGTTGAGGAGGAAGAACAAAAGTGCTCTATATGAAGCGCTTGAAAAAATAAAATCAGGTTTGTCATAAAACTATGATATTAGTTATATGGTCATTTGAGTTTGTCACAGACTTACTGGACTCCCTTCTTGCAGAACTTATGCTGCTGGGATTCATATCATTGCTTCTAACAGTTCTGAAAGGAACAATATCAGAAATATGTATACCTAAAGCTATTGGAAACTCATGGCTTCCATGCGATAAGGAATTCAAAGAGGAAAAGCAGAAATATTTTGATGGTGATAATGGGCACAGAAAACTTCTTTCCTTTACAAACTTGACAAGATCAAGTCATCACCGTTCTCTTGCTGCTGCAATTGACGTAGATAAATGTGCTGCCAAGGCATGATCTTTATTTTTTAACATACTCTTATTCCTTACACTATTGCACATATATTTACCTCACCTGGAAATTCAAAGATCACTCACATACATTTTTTTTGAAGTATGTGATGCTACTCTGTATTTGATAGTGTCTGGTGCACTTTTTCAGGGTAAAGTCCAATTCTTGTCTGAGGACGCCATTCATCAACTGCACTTGTTCATCTTTTCCTTGGCTGTTTTTCACGTGCTTTATTGCATAATTACGTTGGCCTTGAGTAGAGCTAAGGTAATCGCCATTGCCTTTCCTCAGTCTCACTGGATTTACTAGAGTACATAACTTTTTCTGTGGTGCATGCTATTTTGTTTCAGATGCGTATGTGGAAGACTTGGGAATCAGAAACAAAAACACTGGAGTATCAATGTTCACAAGGTAGTATTACATATAGTAGTTGCTTTTACATGTTCAAAACAAGCATTATATGAATTGAGGAAGAGTGCATATTTTTCACTGCCAATGCAATTACCATGTTCTCGAATAAAGTCTGAGATTTACTGGCTTGTTACTGCAGATTCTGAAAGATACAGGTTTGCAAGAGATACAACCTTTGGGAGAAGGCACTTAAATTTCTGGTGTCGTTCGCCAGTTTTAATTTGGATTGTAAGTCCAGTTGTAGATGGCAATGGTATTGCATTTACCTGGTGAAAATGAGACTGTAATATCTCCTGTATAATCTTTGCAACTATTGCAGGTTTGTTTTTTTAGACAATTTCTCATATCAGTTCCAAAGGTTGACTACCTTACCCTGCGCCACGGATTTATCATTGTAAGTCTTAAATAGCACTTAAGCAAGAACTGAACCCGTGACTGTATATGAAAACTGAACACAATTATTTGCTTAAACATATGGCCCAACATGTTCAGGCACACTTAGCTCCACAGAGTCAAGCGAACTTTGATTTCCAGAAATACATCAACAGATCACTTGAAGAGGACTTCAAAGTCGTCGTGGGAATCAGGTGAAAATTAATGTCTCTCGTTGGTCAACCAAGACCATCAGTCCATGATTGACAAAAGCATCTACCTAGTATGCTAATTAATTAACTTGTGTATGTGATTGCAGCCCACCAATCTGGTTTTTTGCTGTGCTATTCATACTCTTTAACACTAACAGTAAGTAAAACTAATCTCATCAAAGGCATTTATATTTACTTCGTGAACCAAGAACCTAGACTGAATACAGTTATTTGCATCACACCGAAGTCTCAATTACTGATACTAGCTTCTTTTGACAGGCTGGAAGTCTTATCTGTGGCTTCCCTTTATCCCCCTGATTGTGAGCTTCATCACTTTTATATCTTCCGCAGACTAATGCATTGTGTCCCTCACAAAAAATTAAATAAAAATATTGGTGGTTTAATTATTGAATTTATTTTCAAATACAGATTGTGCTATTAGTGGGGACAAAGCTACAAGTGATAATAACCAAGATGGGATTAAGGATTCAAGACAGAGGGCAGCTTGTTCAGGGTAGCCCTGTAGTACAACCAGACAATGACCTCTTCTGGTTTAACCGTCCTGGCTTTCTCCTGTACCTCATCCATTTTGTTCTTTTTCAGGTATAAAATAGCAATGAACCAACATTACGATATACATATATAACCTTGAGTTTTGAATTGCTGATTCTTGTGTATTATGTTTGTTTCTTCCCCACACGCAGAATGCATTTCAGTTTGCCTTCTTTGCATGGGCTTGGGTAAGCAACCGCATTTCTATAAACATGCAAGTCAGTTGTTTAGTTGGTGCTAAGCGATTATAACTGAAAGGTTTTTACAGTATGAATTTGGAACTCGTTCGTGCTTCCACGATAAAACAGAAGACGTGATCATCAGAATATCAATGGGGTATTCAATATTGCCAATCTCCCTAAAAAAATTGCTTTAATTTAAATATCTTGTTGATATTAAGTTGTGTGTGTAATATTAAACCTCAGGGTCATCGTACAAATACTATGCAGCTATGTTACTCTTCCTCTCTATGCATTGGTGACACAGGTAAAACAATCAGAATATATTACAAATTCATCTCTGATGTTTTCTTACATTCTTATTTCATATTATGAATCATATTTAACAAAAAAGAAGAAAAAGTTATGAATCAGAATTGCCCTGATAACAGTATAACACTATTGTGCATCGAACAGATGGGTTCAACAATGAAACCAACAATTTTCGATGAAAGAGTAGCAAAGGCTCTACACAGGTGGCAGCAAGGTGCAAAAAAGAACATAAAGAAGAATCGGCAGGCAGACGGGTCAGCGACACCATCACCAAAAATGCCAAGTAGTCCACCTCTCTGCAACGAGGGCAAAGTCAACAGCGTCCACCCACCCCCAGAGTTTAACAACTTTCATAATGTACATTTTGAAGCCAGTGGGTCAACATCATTTTCGAAAGGCCATGAAATTTCCAAAGAGAAAGTTGGTGACAATCCTGCTCAAGATACTAACTCAAGTTCAGTTGCTAAACCTCTTGCTTCTCAGCATCAAATCGACATTCTCTGAATAATTAATCCCCATCAATGAATAGCAAAACTACCTGACTTCTGGCTGTACCCACTAATAAATCTTAATGATCACTAGACAAGAAAACTGGTTATATTGTCACCTTTATGAGTGATGATCCACCATTAATTTCATATTTTATCTATTCGTTAATGGTTTTATGATTGCTGTGAAAAGTCATGTATTGTAGCTTTTGTTAATGACATATAATATTTTCTTCAGAAGCATGTTACTACTTTGGATATTGTTTGCATATAACAAAAAAAAAGATAAGGCTGCGGAATCTAGTAAGCTAGGTACACTGATATAATCACCTCCGTAACTCTATTCTAGTCCTGGATTCTGTGTGCTTGCTTCTTTTTGTTTCAATTTCTAAAATTAAAGATTTTGGTTGTGAGTTGTGACGGAGCTACTACTACTAGTTCAATTGGTAGCTTACCTATTGCGTTAGCTAATTTTATCTATACATTACTCAGCAGAAGTGTTAGGTTGAACAACTGAAGTTTCCCACAACTAACTTTCGGCCTTGTAATATTGGTTGCAGATCTTGAAATCAACTGTACTAGCGACATCACAATGCAAAAAACTACTAGACGTCACAAGAAGAGTCTAAATATGAACAGAAAAATTATAGGTAGGAAATGGTATATATATTGACAATACAAGAATCGACTAACATAAATATGTACATGGTAGATTTCCCAACAAGAATGTGAACCAATATTTACAGAATTGGCAAACAAGGACGTTTATTCTCCATATTTACAGTACACAAAGTTCAGTAAACAAGTCCTTTCGCCTCCAGTTATGGGGAAATTCTTTATATTTACATCAGACAAGTATTTTACTTGATAATTTATTTATCCTTCACATGATCAGCAACCACTAAAGATTTGCAGATTGGACACATGTTCTTTAGCAATAGCCATTCTCCAATACAAACAACATGGAAGTCATGGCGGCAAGCTTTAAGCATCCCAACATCATCCATATTCTTATATTCTTCCTGCACAGAAATTCAATCTTGTTATATAACTACTTTTTAATCAACTCACCCACTACACAAATCACGAAATCACAACAATGTGGCTAACAAAAAATTTAAAATGTAAGTTATATTATTAAGCCAGTTAAGAGAGAAGCACAAAGTATCGCTATTTTTTTAGTCAGGCCACTAATGTTGTGTTTGGTTGGGTGGAATAAAATGAGGTGGTAATAAAATGAAAAATGTGAAGAAAATTAGGGGAAAGAGAAAAACATGAGGGTGTAAGAAAATTCCTATGATGAGATTTGTAAAGGAAGTAGACAAGGATGAGCATTTATTTGTGAATTGTGGGGATTTAAATCTAGTTTAACTTTAAAAGGGAATCATTTTAATGCATAAAACTTCAAAAATGTAGTTCAAGTTTCATTCAAGATCCCAGGTGGCTTGTTAGGCAACCAATGATTTGTTCAATGTAAGTCCGTACAACTGTACATAATTTAGAATATTAAACATATCTCACCAGACATATTGCACAGCTTCCTTCCTCTTCTTTTATGTCCGAAGAACAGTAAATAGATTGTGTCATACACTTCATAATCAGATCCTCAGACAAACCCGTGTTGACACTCCCAATTCTTTCCCCTAGAGCGAGAAGTTCCTGTACAAAGTACTTGGTTAAATATTGACATACAATCTTACATACTGTAACATAAGATTAAATGGGATATGTAGTGTGTAAATAACCTCATAGCTCATATCATCTATGTCGAGTCTCATGTCCCTATGTTGATCAAAAGAACTTCTGGATCCATGCAATGCTGACTGATCCACAAGCATAATCCCCTACATAAGATCCCTTTTTAACAGACTGCTCAATTAAAAATGACAGAATAGACTGATTGTATGGGGAATCAAGATTTACACAATACGGAGTATTTTATAAGATCCTACGTGGAAGGGGCAGTTTGCTAGTTAGTCAAGTTAACTCCATTAGTATGAGGCCTTTTGGGGTGTGCCCAAATACAAATCCGTGTGGGACCGGGCACAAAGCGGACAATATTATACTATTGTGGAGTTAAGGCTTGTTTGTGACCCAACAAGTCGTATCAGAGCCAGGTTATAACGGTTCATAACAATCTCATATGGGCTTCCAGAATGGGCCTAGAAAGAGGCAGATGGCAGATGGACTTGCCCCATGATGGGCTTAAGGGGAGGTAGGTGGCCATTCTTGGTCTAGGGGGAACCAAAGAGCAGATGGAATTTCAGTATGGGGTTAAGGGGGGGCCTCTGGTCACACTGAAGGACGCAGATTCGGAGGCAGATTCGATAGGTGTCGAGATGTCGAGCCCGCTAGTTAATAAGTTAATAAGTAGTCAAGTTAACTCCATTAGTATACTAATGAGGTCTTTTGAGGTGTGCTCAAATACAAATCCGTGCGGGCTCGGCCCAAAGTGGACAATATCATACTATTGTGGAGTCAAAGCTTGCTTGCGACCCAACAATTTATCCTTAAATTTTATAGTATAGCCTAGCAACCTACATGGACCGCACTGATCCGTAGTGCATAAAGACGAAGATGGTTGCTAATACATCAACCAAGTTAGAAGTATTTCCATTCATAAGCCCGGAAACAATTCTTATTTGCTAAAGTTCTTCTACTGATTTCTATAGATCAATTGTTTGCTTGGCTTTATTACAATTTTATGCATCATTTTAGAGTCATTCCTTTTCCAATATAGGAGAGAGATTACTATCACTGATTGCATCAAAATAAAGAACTTGGTACTTAAAGATGGCATATCACCATCTTCTGAAAAATAGAGATGTGCACCTGTGATGCTAGTCGATTGCGGACTCCTGCCTCATAAGATAGTGGTCGGCGTCTTTCATTAGAGAAACTTGTTTGTCCATTCCGATTACTCCTATAACATCCTATGTTTGGAGATGTCCTTGCATGCCTGGAAGAGTGTACGGACTGAGATACTGTACCTTGCATATACTGAGGAACAGGATTCCCAGTATTTCTGTGTGCTGCGAAATCAATATTATATCCACCAGTTTGAATTGAAACACTGGAATTACCGCTTTCCATGACAATGAGATTTGTCTGGTGGTTGGAAACAGTGGCGTCTGCTCATTCCAGAATGAGAATTTCAGAAATAATAAAAAAAGGGCGAGAACAAGAAAACCTATTAAAGTCTTACTAATATGATACAATAGCAATACCATGAGGAGCAGTAGACATGATGGTCTGGTTCCATCCCACTGCTGGAGCATCAGAATTTTGACCAAAATGTTCTGTTGATCTGGAGTGCTGAATGGGATTGTTTGATAGATGGGTTCTAGCTAGGTTTGTTTCCAAGACAAGGTCAGCCCGGCTTCTCACATTCCTGATAGAATCTTCGCCACTTGTTGAAAAGCTATTTCCAGTGCATACAGGTCTGTAAGTAGAATAATGCCAAGGGGTATGATGGAACTCTATATTTGGTTTGTCATGCCTTAACTCAGATGACAAAGAGAGATCAAATGAACTTCCGTCATATCTGCTTGTACTGCCTTCCTCGTGGATAGAAGGGATACCAGGATCTTTCCGTTTATATGCCCCTCTTTCATTTCCCATCGGAAGTTCAACAGAATTCCCCTCAAATTCACGAAATGTTTGCCCGCTATAATTGGATAAAGATGTATAATAACCATGATTTTCAGGGACCGTAAAGAAGCTTCCAGACGCAGACGAATGCAAATACAGATCACTAGATGGCCCCGAAGAGTTTGCCTGATGATTTGGTCCTTCAACAGTGTGACTTGAGGGATAATATCTATTTGGAACTGAAGAAGGAATCCAAGGGGAAGAGAAGTTTGGAGGGTCTATCAACATATTCTCTGCAGGATGAGGAAGAGATTCATTTGCAGTACCACCAGCTAATGCTGCAACCCCAACCCAGCAGATAAGAAATCATTACTTTTAAGCACATATTCGTAACAATAGAATACAATAATAGTTCAAATTCATTCCATACATGTATTTGCATTTCCATGAAGTCGAGGTAATCAGAGAGGACACACAGAAAAATAAAGATATCTTGTTTTTTAATAAAGAAATAGATTATGTCTGACTGATATTATCCAGCTAATTGATGATTAACATACGTACCATACACTTTTATTCTACAACTAAATATCAAGAATTCCTACAAGAAACATATATACACTCAATAGAAATTAGAAAATCCATGCTTAAAAAGGAGCAAAGTTCCACAGCAAAGTTATAAACTTATATTAAGTTATTGTCAATAATTAAATATCTTGCACGTTGTTGTTACAATGTCATGGCGCTACAGAGTTTGTAAGGGAGGCAGGATGCCATGAAGAACCCCATACATATTTTATCAAATATATGCATGTATATGTTCATCTTCTAATGTACAGTTATATAAACTGCATAAATTTTTCCTACAGCTTAAATGTTATAAACGTCCTCTGTTAAACATCTTGCATCCTAAGAATATAATACTCCTTGTAAATTATTTCCAATAGTCAAAGTATTTAATTATAATTGTTTTATAAGTGTATGATATACTTATTAGTTTATAATTTTCCGAAATCATAATTCTATGCATCATAATATTTTATATGTAAAATATTCTGTTCTCAAATATATATACAGGCTGTATAATTAAAAATTATATATGGCTAATAGGCACTAGCTAGAACGAGAGAAGATAAACAAAAATAAAAAAAGGCCATTTTAGAAAAAATAAATAGAAAATAGATAGAACAGGCAAGTGAAGAAGAAAACAAGAAAGAGAATTTGACATCTGGAGAAATTGCTCTGTTTGGTGAGTCTCTCATGGAGTATGAACTAAACTGGAACTATTATTTTTAACTCATTATAAATGGCTTGGTTCATAACAGATAAGTCAAGGTAAGACATACGTGGAATCCGAAGAACATAGTGAGCAAAACATTATGAACAGGATGCCCAGCCTTTTTCTAGCACTAGAACAACATGTTAGTCACTTTGGCGACGCCATGATAGAATGTTCTACTCCATACTCCAAAGTTTAACCAACAAATGAAATTTGACAACCCTTACATCTAGTTGGGCAGATAGTAAATTATTCAAAAGCAGGTGGGAAAGATATTCAGTACCAAAGTGCACATAAGGCTCATCTGTATAATGCCAGCCCTGACTACTATCAGTCTCAAACATTTGAGATGTGTTAAACGCATGTCTATGCCCCATAACTACAACGAGAACAGAATAATTTATTTCTGAATCGATTAACCTGCACAAAGAGAGAAACTTTAAGAATTAATATCAAGCACAAAGAACATCGTTACGCTACTCCATGATATATTGATTATTTGGTAACGGATGAATATTTAAGATATACAACCATGGATTTGTATACCAAACAACTCACTTACACATGCTGGAAAGAAAGAAAGTCCAAAAATATGGGCATTGGGAGCTAAAAATGACCACCCAGATGGCCAAATCTATGAATTAGGACCAACAGGCAACAAGTATGAGTCAAAATAAAGAACAGATTAAACAGAAATAATTATTTTACATAGAATCAAATGTTATCAAAGAAAGGAATACACGTATACTTGCATAAAATGCTTTGATCACCTAAGTATCCAATCCTACATGAGCAATTATGTCCGAATAATTTCTATGTGAGAACTAGCACGGAGATGTTACATTGCAGCTAATGATTCAAATAATGTCTGGCCTACCTAACTGTTTACCATCCAACAAGAAGATAAAAAATGAACCATACATATAATAATCAGGTGAGGAGAACTAAAAAACAACATAAATCTAACCTGTATACGCACCACATTCGTTATAAACATGAGAAACTAAGGACCATGAATAATCACTAGTTTGTGTAATATTAATATTAGGAGTAAGCTTGTAAGGTCAAATTAAATCGATTTCCCCAAACAGATACTCAACACCAAGTCCAAACATAATCACAATCATCTTAAAGTACGTGATTCTAGGTCCTAAACAAAGCTAGAGTTGTAACAAAATTAGTATATAACTCATCATCTGTTTACACATACACAATAAAAATGAAAAAGTAAACATACAAGAGTCGTATATGATCTATCAATTCAACTAGGTCGTCAACAGAGACGATCATGTATTTTAGAAATTCGTTTGACAAAAAATCAGATAAGATTATGGATAGTCGTGAAAATTGATGCTTGTAATACCTGATCAATCAATAAATCTGGGAGGGCATGTGTAATTTACATATATGAACCTTTTTTCATATTAAGTCAAGGGGAAAAATAGAGATGGATAAGTGTTTGAGGAGCAAGACGGTGATATATATATATATATATATATATATATATAATGTATGTATGTATCCAATGTGTGGCGGTGTAGTGTGAGTTAATGCAAATTCATTTACACTTGTATTGTTAATTGCCACCGTCTCCGTTGCCATTTATCCCAAATTTATTAATCTTTTACCAACTTTTGACGTATAATTATTTTTATATTTTAAATATTAATTTTTATTTAAAAATAAATTGTAAAAGACAAGAAGATTGAGTACGAAAGAAAAATAATAATTCACTATAACGTTTTCTTTCGGGGAAAAACTTCATTTTAATGTAAAGAATTACAAAAATTATATATATATGTATATATAAATTTACTAACAAAAGTGTGTTAAAGAGTTGCCGACTAAACCCAAGGCTTAACCTCAAACTCTTGGTTTTGGATGACATGTGCGTGTGGATCAGGTGTCCATCCTCTGTCTGTATGTACATTACCACACTCCGCAAGTCCATTGTCCATAACTACATACACTACTTATCCCCCAACTACCGTTGCACTCTGTGGCCTCGTTTCGTTTATAGTTCCGTTTAACTAGGTTACATGACAAAATTTTCTTGGACGAGTAAAAACACATATTTGGTTTTTTTTATTTATAGATGTGTAACTTCAATTTTTATTATTATATTCTTTAAAATTTTATTTCTAACAATGATAATAATAATAATAATAATAATAATATATAAATATAAGTGAAAAGAATATTAATTGTAAACTTATAAATATTTTATGTAAAAAATATAATTGGGTAAATGACATGACCAATTTACTCATAGTAAATGAATTTAATTATTAATTAAGATTCTTCTTAAAATAATGATATCAAAAATAAAATTATAATTATAATTAGATGACTTTATATTTATAAAGTAAGGATTAAAATTTACACTAAAAAAATAATTTATTATGATATGAATCAATATGAATCATAAGATTACTTTAAAACACAAATATGTAAGGTTATTGTTAATAATATATATATATATATATATTATAAACTATTAGGTATTGTTAATAATATATATATATTATAAATAGAAAAATAAATATAATTCATTATAAAAATACAAAACTATCATATAATTGAGATGTATCTATCTTAAATATCAAAATCTTAAAAATAATTTTTAAAGATGTTAAAAAAAATTAATAATACTGTTTAGAAAATATATGTTGATTATAAAATATTATAAAGATGAATAAAATTATTATAAGATATCTTGTCTATTTTAAAATTTATATAATTAAACAATGTAACTTATGCAACTGTAGGAACTTGGAGTTATATAGTTGGGTTACCGTCGACCAAAGGACATCTATGTCTCTCTTGCATATTCTCATTTTTACTTTTGTTGATTCAATTTTCACGATTTTTTCCTTTCTTTCCTTTTCTTCTTCTTTTTAACTTTCCTTTGCTATCTCTCTTTGCAAATATTATATTAAATTAAAAAAATGTAATATATATTACAAAAAATACTAAAAATTGACTTAGTAACTAACATTAAACGGCAGTTTTTAAACTAACTGTCGTGAATTCAGAAATATTAGCTACAATTTTAATGTCTTTTTGCGAGTTTGAAAATTTTCCCTAGTTATATTGATGCGTTTTGATAAAAATGACTCCTTGTGGTTTTCTTCGGAATCATGTTAATATAGTGCAACAATGAAGTTTAATCGGATATATGATTGATTGATCTTTTCATTTTTATGGCTGCACTAGACCGAAAAACAGAAATTTTTAAATTTGTGGACGGTAGACTAGATCGATTATATTTGACTTTGGGAATGGATCAGACAAATAAAATCCTGACCAGACCGGTTAATTATTATTTATATAATTTTTTTATGTTTATTACATTTTTATTTGTATAATATATTGGGAAAAAAATATATTATTTGGTAAATTAATATAAATTTAATAATAAATACATCTCTCATCCTTTATACGATAAATATAATTTTTAAACACATAACTCTCATTTTTTAAATATACAGACTAAATAAATTTATTATTTAATTTGTTATATTGATCATTATTGTTATAATAATTTATTCTATAACGTTTTGGATATTTAATTTATGATAAGTTTTAACATTTTATTTTTAAATTAGATCATTTAAGGAGTGAAATAAAATAAATATCCTTATACTTTATTTAAGGATACATATTTATGCAGACCGGAAAGTTGTGCAGCCCTACACGTTATAAAACGTGCAAAGTTCTCGTTCTTTAATACATATTTATTAAATTAATATTAACATATATATTTATACATTAAATTTATTTTTTAATTGCATACAACGAAAATCTTTATCTTTATTACTATTTTTTGAACTAATAACATGAATACTAAATTTTAATATCTTTTTAAAATGGTTTCAACTCTAACTATTCTATATTATATTATTAGAATTAAAAGATTCGCATTCCCCTTGTTTTCGTGTTATTCTGAATTCTCTCAAAGGTGATGTAAACTCGTTTAAACCCTCTTCTCTCTCCCCTCTCCCCAAACTTTTTTTTAAACTCTAATTTCAAATACACTCTTTTTTTCTAATATTTGGCTTTAAATCACAATTCTTTATATAAATAATATCTCCTCCTTTCAAATTCAAAACTTTTAACCTTTCAAAATCTCCGGACCTGTTTCCGTATCTTTCGAATTTGATCCGTATCATTTGTATTTGTTTTCACATTTGAATTTTTCAACGAGTTTAGTGTTATTTGTGATGACTTTTGTACTTATACGGGGCATGACCATTTTTTATGACGTTTTGACCATATATGTGGTGGTTATATGTCGTTTATGACGATGTTGTGTCATATTAGATGACTTTAATTATGAATTGAAAGTTTTATGATATAATTTTATATTATATATTTTGTTACACTTTCATCTTCTTATTTGTCTTTGTTGGTTTATTTTTTATTTTTCAAAGATTTAATTGGATAAGTTATTGTGTGTAGATAGAAGATGAATGAAAACATTATTTTAATACTCATTTAGATGGGAAGAAGGGTAAAGATGAGGTGTATGGAGACATGAACTTGATTTTAATGGTCTCATTGTAATTAGATATTTTTTCCCTTGTATTTAGTTGTTTTTAGTAGGACACTCTTTTTCCTTTTGAGTTTTGAGTTTTTTCCCATAGGGTTTTGCTCATGTGAGGTTTTTAACGAGACCCTTCTTTAGTGATGTTTTATTTTCAGACATTAAGATGATATTGTCTAAATGTCCGGAGGTAACATGCGTGCATTTCGATTAGATGATAAACTTGGTGAATAAAATAAAATCCCCTACTTCATTACAATTCATTAATGAAATGTTATTTCTGTCAACAAAAAAAAGATTAAAAGTTTTGGTCGGTTGGTACGGTACTGGGCCGAATAAGGTGAATCATAGAAAAGATCCTAACCGTCCAATTTTAGATGAATCATGTAAACAATTTTAACCATTCAATTTTAATAAAATCTAATTTTATAGATGATATATATCATAGATACAACTCTAACACCTGATAGTTCTCCTTTATACAACTACTCACGAATAATATTATATTATATTTAAGTTATATTCTATATTTTCTATTTTAATAATTCTACTTATCCTATAATTTTTATTTAATATATCATTAAAATTTATGAATATTAATATATAAATCTATACTATATTATTATAACTGAAGCATTAAAAGTTTTGTTCGGTCAATAATGGGCTACAGGTCCTAAAAAATATACATGTAACTAATATAATTTTACTTATTATAATATGGGTACTAACTATATACATATCTATATTAATTAAAATTTTAATTTTTAGACCCAGTCCAAATTATAATATATTTATATTAAATTAAATAAATTTATATAAAATAATAGAACATATAATATTAACATAAATTCTTAATATTATAAAATTTTATATTAAATATCATTAAAAATATAATAAAAAAATTAATCTACTTAAATATTAGTTATCTCGTACTTCACACGGATTATAAACTTGTTATTAATAATTTTAGAAATAATAATATAAATATTAAATTTTAATAAATTATTTGATGAGATTTAAACCTTAAATATAAATATTAAATTTTAATCTATCGGACTATTTGTTAACCTAACAGAGATAAATTCCACTTATAGCAGTATACTTGCAGAAAGCTAACTGCTTGCCCCAGGATGCAGGGCTACAGATATTTTGCTTTATTTCCGATTAATACGGTCTACTGTTGGTGGCGGGCAGCTCCAAAAAGCTGCATCAAAATACGAAGCTAATAACGTGCCAAAGCATACAACGGCCTGCACAAAGCGAATGCAAACCAAACACGCTATATATCTCACATTTTAAATTATACAAGAAGAGTGCCACTAAGCAGTCGGCACAATCATGCAAAGACGATCAGCTTACTAAATCTATGGGGTGTTTGGCTTAGCTTATAAGTAATAAGTTACTTTTTCTATAAAAAAAAATCATATTTTTTTTAAAAATTAATATTTATTTTAGAAATTTAAGACCAAATCTTATTTTCAAATTTGAAAATAAGTTACTTATTTTCAGAAAAAGTACATATATACCAATTTTTTCAGCTTATAAACTGCTTATAAGTCCTGCCAAACGGGGCCCTAATGCTATGAACTTTAGTACTCCCTCCGTCCCGGCCAAATGTTTACATTTGGTCCGGGCACGGAGACCAAGGATAGTGGGTGTAATAGTGATTTTATTGTTAAAATAAATGAAGTAGTGGGTGTAATAGTGTAAAGTGTTGAAAAAGTGGAGTGAAGTAGTGGATGTAATAATATATTTATTGTTAAAAGTTACTATTTTTAGTAATGTAAAGAATTGGGTGGGACGTCCCAAAAAGGAAAGTGTAAAGAATTGGTTGGGACGGAGGGAGTAGTAAATACCACTATATTTGAATCCATCTGATATAATGAGATTCCAGTTTACTTATTAAAAACTCGTCATGCAGCACAGGAAGTATGATTGGAAAATGAAAGGGGCTGATGACGTAACGTTACAGCACAATCATGGCAGAGACTCATCTGTGCTTGCCTCCATTTCACTGTTGACCTTGATTTCCAGAAACCTCTCAACTGGCTGTCGACATATAGGACACTTGTTTGTTTGGCACCTTAAAACTTTTGGCACAGCCACTGCACATACACTGCACCACAATTTTTTTTTACTTATGAGATACATGGGCCATTAAACTCAAAACTAAACAACTTATTATCAGCTTGATGAGAGAATATGCAAATTAAGTTTTATGCAAGAGTCTTCAGTAAATCAATCTAGTTATTAAGAACAATGAAAATCAATATAGTGTTGGGATTAATTGAAAGTTTTAACACGTTACAGAAATAGTTCATTCAGCAATTATGGAATTAGTTATTCTTGGTGCTTCTACTCCTGTTAGAGTTAAGGCTTCCAGCCATTTTATCAAATTTGACAAGAAGCATTGCCAGAAACCATCACGGGAGCTTACTATTTTTACTATGCAAGTTTTCCCTTTATTATTTGGAGAAATCTGGTAATCAACAAAATTTGAGGTTCTTTGCCGGAAAAGAATCTAACGAGGCTGAGTTATCACCGGAGTGTGGTGGTTTGTATGAAATTAGGGACTGAGATTGCTAGGTTTCAGAATAATTAGAGTTTTTTTATCTGACGGCTGTGAGCTCTAATAATTTTGACCCCAACAATGTGCCTACGTACCTCTATTTATAGAAATATAGGCAAAATAGATGATCAAACCCACGTAGTTCTTGGCAAAGCAAAGGCCCAATAGGAAAATAGGAAAAGGAGTTTCCTTTTTCGAATCAAATACAATAAAGAGGCAAAAGAAACCTACTTGGAATAGGTCTCTACATTTGGGCTTGTTTGGATTTCATGGATCCGACGCTTACCTGGAAATCGTGGGCTCTAGCCGGTCTTCCAAGGTACCTTGACGGGAAGGTAGCACTAGATCCATCGTAAATGTAGGACACTGCCCCAGCCTCAGGGAAAGGACAAGGTTAGCAGCTCATCATAACTCCCCTACGAGAGCAACCGGGGGAATATGGAGTTATGACCTTCAATTGGCATTGATAGACATAGATGGCGGAGACATTATCGGACCAAGACCATGTGTTACAAGAGACCGAACCGGAATTTACCAAAAAGAGGGTGCGCCCTCCCCCCTCCCCTGGTACAAAACCAGGCGCGCCTACCTCCTCAGTGGAAAAGCATGTACAACACTGATTAATGACTAAAAAGTCCACAATTACAGAAGATTAACAACACTAAAATTATGACCAGGGTCAAGCAACCACAGATTATTCACATATGAATAATATAGAGCATTGCTAACTGTGAAGATTAAGCAAGGTTAACAACACTAAGGCGCAGTTATATGTTCCACAAAATTTTGTGTGTGTGTGTGTGTGAGAGAGAGAGAGTGTGTGTGTGTACCATGTGCCTGCATGGAAGTACAGTTGTATCAGGAGGTTCTGACAAGCAGATAACACATTCTTTACCGCGATCATTCCCATCTAGATCACCATCAACGGAATTACCAATGCCAAATATCTCCTGCAGCTCATACCTCATTCCATTTACCCATAAAATCTGCTTCTGTACTCTCACCTGGTATGCACCCCTATCCTTCTCAAACACTGCTAGAGTAATTTGGGAGTTGCTGGCTCCGGTCTCAGAGTTTCCATCTGTAAACCCAATTTGGTTTCTTGGGGATGTCTCCGCCTTTACTACTAGTGGATAAACATCCAGTTCACCGTCTTTTACTAATTCTGCAGCTTCACAAGCTGAAAAGTCTATCCCTGTTCCTGAGGGCTGTCTAAATTTCTGGCCTAAACCTTGTTGGAAATGTACTGTTACTGGTGCATATGTGCTTCCCTTCATTGGTGTCAGATTACAGTCTCCATCCTCTTTTGCGAAAAAAATCACTGTAATGCTGTATGGAGGTCATAACAAAATTGAAACCAAGTTAGCCTTTTATCTCAATACCGCATAAACATAGTAGTGTCCGTTCTTAAACAAAAGACACGTATATGAACTGAAGACATCTCTTTTATGAGTAAAATTTCCACCACGTATGGTAATTGGAATGAACAAGCAACGTAAACAACAACCTATGTTAGCAAACTAGATACGAGTCAGCTTTTGATTATATTTGTATACAGAACAATGCTAAGAAGACCTTAAAGAGCAAAATGAATGTAGAAAATTAATAGAAAGTAGTACTCCCTCCGTCCCAACCATTTGTTATCAAATGAGTTGGGCACGGAGACCAAGGCACTGAATAAACAATACAATTTAACAAGTCAAGTTGATATATTAATGAAATAAAGGACAGTGATTAGAAGATTGGTGGGAACTAATCAAAACACCCGCCTAGATTAAAATTTTGATTATATTGCATTTGCCTCCACTTTATCTACCTTAAAGTACATCCACTTCAAGCTAACATAGAAACCACTTTATACAAAAACATGCTAGTCTCCAAATACACTTTATAAAAGTAGACAACAAAACATGACAGTTGAAGCTACACTTCCAGATTTAAGAGACACTATAAATGAAGGATCCTTCATTACCACTCCAGCCACCTCAGTTTCAGCCTCCCATGCAGGCACTACAAGGCAAAAAAGATTGAAAATTTCAGAAAAAAAACAGATTGCTCATTTATTATCACTAAACTACAACAACAACAAACTCAAACGTGGATTGATCAAGGAACTTGGCTTTGATTATGGTGTGAGTAGAATAACAATATCTAAGATATGGAAAGTTGTCTTCAAAGCAATCAAAGAAGGTGTACTTCCTAATTTGGCCAGAAAATACAAAGGAGGAAATAAAAGATATGTTTTGGACCTGGAAAAGGTAAGACTAATTCCTCTTCATCTCAGAACTAATATTAGGACATTGGCATGTCAATTAAGTGCAAGTAAATCTACTGTGCACAGACTTGTTCAAAAAGGAAAAATTAGATCTCATTCAAATGCATTCAAACCATTTTTAACTCTTTCAAATATGGAAGCAAGAGTTAAATTTGTCTTGAATCATATTGAGATTTCAACCCTCCACACAAATCCCACATATGTAGGCATGTTTCTTGTCGTTCACATAGACGAGAAATGGTTCTATATGACAAGACAATCTCAGAAATACTACCTCCTACCAAGTGAACCAGAACCACACCGAACATGCAAGTCAAAGCGATTCATAACAAAAGTTATGTTCATGAGCGCAGTAGCTAGGCCTAGATATAATGAAGATGGGGTATGTGTATTCGATGGAAAAATAGGAATATTTCCTTTTACTGTTAAAGAACCAGCATTGAGGTCAAGTAAGAATAGAGCTAAAGGTGTTATGGAAGTTAAGGCCATCGAAAGTATCAATAAGGTATTGATTAAACAATGTTTGATTGAGAAAATCATCCCCGCTATTAAAGCTAAATGGCCAACAGATTTCAACAAACATATAATCATTCAACAAGACAACGCAAGGCCTCATATAACGGATAATGATCAAGATTTTGTCAAAGCTGCAAAATCTGATGGATTCCATATTACTTTAGCAAATCAGCCCCCTAATAGTCCGGACTTGAATATTAATGATCTTGGTTTTTTTAGAATAATACAAGGATTGCAACATGAAAAGGCGCCAAAAACAGTTTGTCAATTAGTTGATGCAGTGCTTAAAGCTTATGAAGAGGTTACACATACAACACTAAATTATGTTTGGCTATCTTTGATGAATTGTATGACAGAGATATTGAAAAATGGTGGGAATAATAACTACAAACTCCCTCATATAGGGAAGAAAAAGCTTGAAAATTTGGGACAACTTCCGACTCAAATAACTATCTCTCCAGACTTGGTGCAGGGCATTCTAAATGGAACACGGAATGAAGCAACAGAAGAATCAACACAGAGGAATGAAACAACCTTTTGATGTAATGTAAAAATCTTTTGATGTATCCTAAAATCTTTTGTAAAACTATGCTATGAAAAAATATGCTCTGTTTTTAACAAATTTTTTAAAAAAAAATAAAAAGCGTACACATTTTAACTAAAGATCTTATAAGAAAAAAATCATACCAACATTCATTGATAAAATTGAGGGAGAAAAATTTGCAACAACCCAGTTGGGTCCTCGAACAATAGTTTTTGCGGTTTCAACTTGGTCTCCTTAGATTTCATGATTTGTATTTTTACTCTATCAGGAGTATCTTCAACAATTTCAAAAAGATCTAGATAATTTTCCATGATATACATAGAGAGATTTGTAGGAGGAAGTGGTGAAAGAGATGGATCAGTATTAGTTTCGGAATCATAATCGAGATTTGGGGCTGAATCCTGGATAATCTGAGATTCCATCAAAAAAGCTTAATTAAAGAAGAAGATGAAGGTGAGAAGAATCAGGAAAGATGAGAATTTGAAGGAGTTAAGAATGGAAGTTTCACGCGCTTTTGTTTTTAGGGCTTATCAGTAGAACGTGTGAGAGAGAGAAGGGAAAGTAGGTGAATAATGGTTTACAGTATGTTATTAAGATTGATTAGTGTAGTTAGATAAAGTAATCAGCGAAGGTACAAGTAATAGAATAATAATATATCAACATTTTATAATATATAAAACTTACTATTTAAGGTAACGTAAACAATTGGGAGGGACACCCCTAAAAGGAAAGTGTAAAGAATTGGTTGGGACGGAGGGAGTATATTGAGCTGCAACCGATTGAATTTGTTTTATTATAATAAATGTAACCAAAACCTTAAAGTAATAAGAATTGGATACAGTTTCCACATTTTTCGTGCTTCGCAGAATTAACATCGTCTCCATCCTAAGGCTAGAGTAAGTTTTTAAAGCTTTACATACAAAACACAGCTTCTTGAAATGCAGAGTTCACTTCTTTTTCGCCAGGTTTCAAAACTCAAAACACAGTTATAATGATAAAAATAAGATTTGATGGTTTCACTAAACTCTACACAACTATCAGTAATAAAGTAAAACCCAGTTCTCAAAATGATCTGGCCCAACTTTGGTCTGAGTTCTCACCCATATGTCTCCTTCAAATACTTATAACGACATTATTGGTCTTCGATATCTATCTTGCTATCTAGATCATTCATGTAACGAACATTTCATCCTAGCTGGTGTATCTATACATCTATCATCCTCGTTTGTAATTCGTGCCACCTTTAAGTATGACCTACCAACAAATGTCTTCATACTCTACTAAATCAGTTCTCTACATTTGCGGATTCACATTTTGCTTCAACGCTACAAACTATAGTACTCACTGCATTCCTGATAAATTGTCCTCACAATCTAAGACGGAAAATGTCTATTAAACAATACCCGAAACTCAATAAAATTCGAATAATCCTGCTCTAATTATCCAACAATGTCAACCTCTCCGTCGTCAACATAATAACATCACACAAATATAATCCTGCATAATACATTTGATTACTGGACATGAAAAAAAACAAAAGAACGAATGGATTGGTTCTCCTTCGGAATTCAATCAAATTATGCCAAAACTTAAAAAAAAATACACAGCAGCAATACCTATGTATCAAAGTAATTCAACTATAACATAACTAAAAATTGAAACTTGCAAGCATAAGTACCTTCCAGCAACAGTTGCATCAAATGTAAAAGTAACAACAAATTTCCGGGTTATCTTCATCCCGTTCGACACGCAAAGTATCCTTCTTCCCGTTAACATCGTTTCGAATAGTGACAGCTTTTTGGTGCTCAAAATAAATGGTAGCAGCAGGCATTACATACCCACATGGATACCTCCCACCGACCCAATTCGCGTGGGTGGGGTCCACATGTGGTGGCCGGTGGTGGTGATCGTATGGCGCCGGCGGTGGCTGGTGGTAACCTGGGTACTGATAATACGGTGGAGGGTTATGGGGGTTAGGGTATTGAGAAGGTAATGGTATAGCAGCTGCAAATACGTATTGATTGGCTGTGATTTCTTGCTGGGGTTGTTGCGGAGGCTGTGATGGTGGGTGGCTCCGGCGACTACTTGGTCGCCGGCGGCTAATTGTGTTATTACTGGCGGCGTTACCCATGTGCGTTTTAGTTGGTTTTCGAGAATTATCAAGAAAGTTGAGAGCTTTATGATTTTATTATTTGCAGAACACGATTTTGTGTAGTTTTTATTTGGGGTTGCAAGATTAACAAGAGCATCTCCAACTAAAAACTAATAAAAAACTAATAACGGGTTCTTCTCTCCATCCGAACAAGCGATGTGTGAAAATAAAATAAAGAGAGCACGATAGAAAATTGATCATGAGAAAATAAAATAAAGAGAGCACGATAGAAAATTGATCATGAGAAAATAAAATAAAGAGAGCATGATAGAAAATTGTTTAAAGCAAATGAAGATGGAAAGAGAATAGGGAAAAGGAAAGTGAAAGTTGGGATGATGGTAGTTATTGTTTAATTAGAAAAAGGGAGCTTGGGAATTGATTAGGATACAAAGCAGAGTGAGATGAACGAATGTACAAAGAGCTTTGAAATGAGGATTGAAGATTGATATATGACTGTACATATGATGTCTACAGATCAAAGATTTTTAGACCTGTACAGTAAAGTTTGCCCAACTTAATCTAAAGGCAAATTGTATATTTGCCAAAGAGCAAGAGCAGCTTTCGTCTCTTGTTTTCTGTTTCTTCATTGTTTCATTTCATTTCATTTTCTTTATTTTTATTTTTTCAGCATACATATATAGTGATTAAATTCCAGTGGCAGATAGGATATAAATTTCATGGCATCCCAGTAAAACAACTTGTATGTCTACACTCTACTGCATCAAAAAGCCTTTTGTATTAGTATTACATTGTTTTACAAAAAATGATGAACCTCGTGCACTCAAAAGTTGTATGGTATATGTAATGAATGAACTGTTTGGACGAAACAAGAATTATTTTTAGATTAAACATTCAAATTTGCAGAACTGCAGAAGTACGACTACTTTGTTTGTTCTGTTTTCCTAAAAATAAGTAACCTCTATCACGGGAAACACTTGCATTCAGCATGAAATAGAAAGAAACTGACACTATTGGACACAAATTAATATGCACAGAGCAGAGGCCCCGTGCGTTAGAATAAAAGCTGGGAAACAACCTCCACAATTTCATGTTTTTCTCATATTTCCAAAGCGGCCATTTCTACAGGAAAATGGTAGAACACCGATAACTGTTCGAATAAAATTATTTATAGAGCCATCTTTTTATCAACTTTAAAATACGTGAAAACATTGAAAGGATAGGTATCGTGGTGGAAACAATATGCGAATTTTACATTATTAGCAGAAGTACTTGTACTAACATTCTTCATACTTGTATCTATATGTCTGCATTTGCACAACTGATTGTGGAACACCAGTTGTGGCAAAGCATATTTGCAACTTTACTACGGGGTATAAGATATAGCAACTACCACTACATTGTATTAAATATACATAATAATAACAAAAGTTGGTTTCCACTTGCGAAACAAGGGGCTCTTAACCTTGGCATGGTATCAAATTCTTTGCACTCTTTCACAAATCAAGTTGAAGATTGAATTTCAGATGAAAAATCATTAGTATTAGGGAATAAAAAGACAGTTTAAAAATGTGCACATGTAGTCCTGGATCCATATATTTTTCAATTCAACTGCTTTTGTTATTATAAACACAAGTGTTGTGTGGCCTCCACAGTTATTACAGGCCCAGAAATTATTACGCCACTACAAGCCCAATATTTGTTAACGAAGGTTGATCTATTGTTAAGGAATATATATTCTTCGATCTCCTTGTGGCTGGTGCAATGTCGGCAATGCATGATACTAAATTATCAATACCATGCATGAAATGAAGTGTATATATAGTGTTGGGGATAGGTATATAGTCACTAAGAGTAGACAAATTATTGAGCAGAATATATGATATCTCATATGATGAAAATAAAAATAGGGAACAAATCAAAATTTATCAGATGAAAATCAAGACAACTTATCTGAACAACAATCGTGACGTGAACTTAATCAATACGCTAAAGTTGAATTTGTCCCGCTACATACATACGAATTCATGACAATCAACCTATAGCGTTACACGACATCTGTCTCACTAGTGTAGTACAGGAAATAGATTGAGAACTCTCTTGATCATTGTCCATAAACTTGTTTATAAAAACATATGAGACTATTCTTTTATTATCTTCTCAAAAAACACTAGAGGAGAAAATATCTTTTTGATAGTGATCAGAACTTGCAACTGCAGAGTTAGAAAGCCAAATGCCACTAGTTTTTAAAAGAAAAAATTGAGAAAATAAAAAATCTCACATTTAAAATAAAAGATAATATTTTTTCTTTTGAAGCAAACAATATTATTATTAAAATTCCAACATATAGTTCTACCAAAATTCCACAAGGACCAACGTATATGCGTGTACACTTATTTGTATATAGCAGGACTTAGAAGTTGAATGAATTTAAGGAGAGAGTACATGTTCATTTACACGTAGATATGCAATTGTTGTGAAGGAGTATATCAACATTGTGCAACCTTCTCCAGCACTCAAGTGCTGGGTAATGTACTATGCTAGCAACCTTATCCAGCTATTCTTGTAGTTGAAGGAAACTTCATCTTTGAAATCGACCAGCAAGAGATCAGCATGCTATCTCCACGATCGGATGTCCACAGGCATCAAGATGCCAAGAAAGCACTGAGATATTGAATCTACCGCGGGGATGATCTTCAATTGGAGGGACCTTGAGTTCTTAGAGAATGTATAAATCTTCCTGCAAACACTGATATTCAACTCATCTGTATATTAGTACCGCTTGTACACAAAGTATTACCAGGAATACCAGGATCTGGAATTTAACTAGATATAAAGATCAATGGGACAGCTAGTTGAAATAAGGGAAATCAGAGATGCACTATTAACAGAAAATTATTTACTTATATAATGGTACTGAGAAATTTGATAAATTAACATATACTAAAAGCGTTAGCAAGAAGTTTCTGATATTCAGATAAAAATTCCGTACAGTTAAAAGCACAAGAACAGCACCAAAGGAAACAAACGTTCAGGCAGCAGTCTGCATAGTCAAACACAAAGAGAAAAAGTGGCATGCACGGCTCCTCACACGCCATTCTCCAAAGCCCATCAACTGCACTGTATGGATTTTGCAAATGGCATGCAGGGAGCCAGGCATGCAATTTACTAATATCTCCGTTCGCGAACACACACACACACCTTACAGATTTATAAATATTATACCGTGAATCTGGATCTCTGGACAGTCCAATAATCTTCCTGTGACAACATATCACTCCTTTGCCGCGAAAAATGAACTAATTCGAAGAAGAAGCTAGTATATCTACAGAAAAGAGAGACTATTATATATTTATACAAGTCGGTGAAACAAGTTTAGAAAGACTTATAACTCATTAAAATATGTTAAGTTTTAAGGTGGAAATGTGGAATGTATATAGATGCAAGTAGGCAGCATATTCCACCCCACCCCACCCCCACCCCCACAAGCCACCTTTGTTAGCACTCACCTTTTTTCCAGAAACCAACCCAACAAACTTTAGAGTTGGCAAGTGATGATATAATGCTAACAAATGCCTAATAAACAACAACTTCACCTGAAACACACCACCTCCCCTTTCTACTTTTTTCTTGTCAAGAAAAGGGGAAAAGTAAGGATGGCATGTATGTTGTTTAGTCTGAAGAAAATAGTATATAACAAGGGTTACATTATATAGCGCGCAACCAATTGTTATGAAACTTATATGAGATTCTACAGTACCTTTGGCAAAAAAGTGTGGCAGAATTTTAGTGAAAATTGACTGGCCCTAGGCTGCTACGCATGATAATTATAAGATGATGACAATTTACTTTGAGATTTAGGGGGTCACAAGAAAAAGCAAAGGCCAAGGTCTCTTTTGCTTTTACTTTTAACTTCTGAAACTGGTTTTGTCTGCAACTGTTTGTATTGGGGTTGTTTCTCGATTCCTATCTGTTTTTACACCTCATGCTCTTATTTAATTCTTAAAGGACAAACTCTTTTCCTCATTTTCTGTATGTCCACAAACTATGTATGATTCTTCATCATAACACCGCTAACTGCAATCTTCCCACACCCATATACTCTACTTCACAAGGCCAGTAAACCAACTCACTTAAGTTTTGCCTTTATCAAACTCAGTTTGAGTTTAATCTTAATTATCTAGCCAACCTCAATCAACTTGTGACACTATATATATTTTCTTACACTTTAGAGTGATAATCATCTATATCAGTTTTACCTTATTTGTTCGACTTTGATTTATTTTTTGTCAGACTCGATAATGTTATCCAACAATGATTTTAGGTCGAACTCGTTATTTTATTAAATTTAGTTGACTTAAAACTATCGAATTCAAATTCCAGTTTCTTATCGATATGTCAAATTGTTTATCGCTCAACTTCAATATTTTTTCTGCTTAAATTTATTGCCCTTTAAAAACTGATGGTGCGCTAACATTCCTAAAATTTTAACAAGGAACTTTAATATATAAATTTTGACAACTCCATATATCAAATAATAATTATTTCGTCATTAATTTCTTGCCAAAATTTGATACTAGACAACTATTAGAAAATGCAATTTTAAAATATTAAAATATTAAAATTTCAGGACAGGTATAATAGGATCAGATTATTTCTTTGACACTTCTTGTCATTGAAAATTTCATCTTTTTGGATTTATCACTGAAAATTTTATTTATATAAACTTGAAGCAAATCACTAGATTGCTAAAAATATAAATCTACGTGACTAAATTATCAATTTGTTTGCTAAATTGTATATTATTATCACAGTTTCATCGAGTTAAACAACATTAGAACAAGTCACTGATTTAAAGTTCAAACTGTTTAATCTATTGTAAAGCGGGTTAGTTTTAAGACGTAAATTTAATTTTTAACAGATAAACTAAATGAATTAGCATAGATTTATAAATTGAATTTTAATTTAAATATTTTTCACAAACTGGAGTCGGATATTATCTGTTTTTTTTCTTTTTTTGCCTTTACAACCCTTTAATCGATACAATTATGAATTATGAATGTAAACTCACTTTAGTCTTACAGTTTTTCTAGTGAATGGGCACATGATAACGACTAAGTCCTTATATTTTCAAACATTGCAAATCAATGTATGCTTAATCTGTCCAACTCAATTTTTTTAATCTGTCCAAAAAAAATGTATGCTTAAATAATTGTGTGCGCTGATTGTTTGGTGTTTTAGTGCAATTCAAAACCAAAGATGATTCGAGGTGTAGAGATACAATGGTGGTTAGACTAAAGTAAAATTTTGGCCTGCATTTTGATCAGTTTGTGGCTACAGTAGTTAGTGCTATGTATGCAAGTTGTAGGGTTCTTCATGAGACCAGAGAGCTATCTTATAGATTAATGATGAAGAAACACCTTGCTATTTGCACGATGGGAGGTTTTCTTCAACAAGGAAATGATAACGAGGCTTTAGTTTTGTTTGATCGGATGAGGCAGGAACACTATGGACTATGGTTACAGTTACTAATGCTTGATCAGTTGTGCTGTAATGAATAGAGCTCAACACTATGTAATCTTGGAACTGCAATGAACCAATGCATGTTTAATATGTGTGCCAAGTGCGGGAGTGTCGATTTTGCTCGAGATTTCTTTCATACCACGGGGGAGAAGAATGCTACAGCACTTCATGGAATGCAATGATCTCGATTTATGATTAATCATGGAGGAGCGAAACGCTCTAAAGTGGGAAGGCAAAAGACGTGGCAGATTTTAGAGAATTAATGATACACAAGAGAATGAAGAAGATTCCTGGTTGGAACCTAGGATTAAAGTAGAGCACCAGTTGTGTCGGTTTAGCATTGGAGACCATACTCATTTTAAATTGAAGAAGCTTGTTGATTAGATAAATTTAATGGATCTTAAGAGGGCAGATTTTTTGTGCTACATGATCTGGTCGAAGAAATCAAGCAGTCAAGCTGGATAGCCTATACACAAAAAAACTTCGTGTATGTGGACATTGTCACACATTAGTAAATTTGTATCAGCTGTTGCGTAAGGTCTTGCCGTGATGCTAGGATTCACAATGCTTGATCTTGTGGAGATTACCTCTCATTGTCATCATCTGGTACTTCTCTGAAAGGACCTCCCATATTTGATTAAAGGCTTTTCTGAATGATTATACACCGTCACAATTTATTTTGTTACATTCTTACAAGACTTGTCAAGAAACCACTCTGTCAGCTCAATGTAAGGGCTGAGTAACTATTTGTGCTTTGAATGAGGAATATAGGTGGGAAATAATTAATTTGATTTTGGGCCGATTGATTCCAAGTTTGTTGGACACTGCATGCTTAAGCATTATGATTATAGAATACATCAAACACAAGTAGATAGCAGAAGAAATGGAAAAATGACATGAACAGGCAAAACAAGGATATATTAAACATTTGAGACACTAAGAAAAACAAGTGCCGTGATTGATAATAATTGACAATCCAAGACAAGTGAAACTTCTTGCTAAACCAACAATTTACAAATTGCCCGCCAACTCCACTCCATGAGTTCCTTTTTATTCACACGCTGACCATCCTCATCTAGACGATAAATTAAGCGTTGCTCCTAAATGATCCCAGAGCTTTAACAGCTGCTGCTCTCAAGATGTACTGATGGTAGAAAGCGGCAATTGCAGCCCCAATGAATGGCCCCACCCAGAAAATCCACTGGAATAGTAGATTACAAGTAGAATATTTAGTCAATTAGCACGATCATAGTTCATACAGTATATTCTACATAATAGGACCTAATATAGATATTCAGTAAATAAAAAATGGTGTCTTGGATTAATATACATACTTGATCATCCCAGGCTTTCTCTTTTCCATAGATGACTGCAGCTCCAAAACTCCGAGCTGGATTGATACCAGTTCCGGTGATTGGAATGGTAGCCAAGTGAACCATGAAAACAGCAAATCCAATAGGAAGTGGAGCCAACACCTTGAGTAATATAATAGAACATCAACAAAACACCATCTCGAATACATTCTTCAAAATCAATTTTGTTAAAATGATACTACAAATTAGTAATTACTTACTGGAACATGAGAGTCTCGAGCATTTCTCTTGGGATCGGTGGCAGAGAAAACAGTGTAAACAAGAACAAAAGTACCAATAATTTCAGCACCCAAACCCGTCCCTTTGTTGTAACCGTCCGCTAATTCATTAGCCCCACCACCGTAGCGGGTATAGTAAGACTTCTGGAATGACTTGACCAACCCAACCCCACAAATTGCTCCAAGACACTGAGCGATCATGTACATCACTGCCCGCACCAGTGACACCTTCCGAGCCAAAAACAAGCCAAATGTCACTGCAGGATTAATATGACCCCCTGCAATTTTATATTACAAACAAAAATTATACAAGTCAGCTGGGTGTGAAAGTTAACTTTGTGTGGTATCGTGTGGCATGCAATATTTAGGTTGGATGAATAGTCTACGGACAGACCTGATATTCCAGCGGTGCAGTAAACTAGGACGAAGATCATTCCACCGAAGGCCCAAGCAATGCCGAGAATTCCAACACCACCACACTGGTCTGGATTAGTATCAGGATCAGTCTGGGCCTTGTATCCAATAACAGTGAGGACAGTAATGTAAAGAAACAAAAGAGTTGCAACGAACTCAGCAATGATGGCCCTGTAAAATGACCAACTGCCCAGTTCATTGGCATCAAAGAATTCAACTGGAGGTGGGTCTTGGTAGTCTCTACCATGCTCTGCAACCTCAATGTCCTTCCCCATTAATCTTTAACTATATATCCTTCTTCTTCTTTCCTTTTTTCAAAGACAGGAGATTATTATTGTAAGAGTGAACTAGTAGTGACGAGTATTTATACTAGTTGTATTACGGAGGGGGTTAGAAAATGTGATACCCGACACACCAAAATTAAACACCACTAATATAGTTTAGTGGTACCGCCCCCATTTATTGAATACTTGTTCACTTTTATTCATTTTTTTTATTTTTTAAGCTCCTAAATGGCTCTTTCATTTTCTCTCAACTTTGCTGCACTAACATGAATTTTTCATTAAACAAAATCTCATCCACTAGTTAACATTTTGATCTAAACTGTTACCTTCTGTTCAGAGGCCCGAGGGTGTTCTGGTTCATCGACCCTCAAATAAAGTGTAATACACTTTTTTACGTGTGTGTGTGTGTGTATATATATATATATATATATATATATATATATATATACTGAAATGGGAAAAGAAAATTAGCAAAAAAAATTATAATATTTATTTTTGAATTTTAGAAATTGTAAATAAAAAAGATTGGAAAATATTATATATTTAAATAATTTTTTAAGTCACATAAATTCTAAAAACAATAATATAAAAACATGTTAATAGAAATAAATATTTGTATTGGGAAACTCTCAAACCACTGTTTTGAATGATTTTATTAAAGTTAATTAATTTAAATGTGTACACTAATTTTTTTTTGGGTGATGACAATATATACAATATTATATCATCTAAGTAATGATTAAATTTTTAGGTAATTAATTTATTTTAAATTATAACCATTTTTAAAGTATATATATTATATGAAGCAAATTAATTTAAATATAAAATGAATCAAATAACGGGTTTATATAATAATACAAATTTAAACAAGTTTACATATAATTAGTTTTTTTGTGATTATATTTGAACGTGTTTTATATTTTCCCGTATTTTCTAAAAATACATTTTTAGAAAACAGACGAAGTAAACACGCCTTAAGCTATACTCTAGTTTTCTAAATCTACTACTGTATAGTACAACCAGATCAATAAAAAACAATTTTATGACATAACTATAGATTAGTTATATTTTTAGTGAATAATTACTTGGAACTTTTCGTTTAATAAATCATCTGGTCGTGTTCATTTTTTTGCTGCTCAATATTTCTTTAAATTAAATTAGTACTTGTGACATATCATTATTATCAGTTTGCACCTTAAAAGTAAGTGGCGGAGGAGGTGCCACGTGTCAAGTGAACAAGTCACATCAGAGAAAACCGACCAAGCATGATGAAGTATATACAAGTATTAATTATCATGAGAATCGAGGTGGCACCATCACCCACCGCCGCCGCACCGCCCCAGCCCACATTCTTTGATCTAGGTAACCACTCATATAACGCCACGTTTCACTAGGAAATTAACATACCACCTTACCTTTTTCCAAACCAAAACGATCATCACTTGGATTGATTATTAACTCTGCACGCACATTTTACATACGCACACTAAAAAGAAGCAAGCTAGCCAGAAAAGTTCGTAAATGTGTGGCTGTAAATAATGAGGTAAATGTGTTATTCCCATCCTCCCAATTTAATTATCCATTTTACAAAAAATACACATTTTAAAAAAATATTAATTAAATATTTTATTTCTATGACTACCTTCATTAAACTAGTTGAATTATTTATATATTTGAATTAATTAAAAATTAAAAAAGTAATATAAAAATATTATTTAAAAAATCTTTATAAAATTATTTTGAAAAGAGAAACAAATAATCAGGGAATTATTTACTAGATGCAGAACAAGAAAATACATCTAAAAAAAGATAGTAGAAACTTCATTTGCAAAACCAAAATCAACTCCTACATTTAAAATAAGATGATAATTGTCATCCGAATACAGACTGCAGACTTGAACAACACTACAGCTGCAGATTATCTAAAACATAATAAAAGGTCAATGCACACATCTTCTATCTACACATAACAATGCACCACACATAACTATCAAAACCATTGTTCTATTGCACTGAAGGTAATCGAGAGTTGAGCCTGGGGATTAAAAAGGCAATCAACACACCACGCTAACTTATCACAAAAATATATATGCAGCACATATATTACGACTTGATTCCCACCCAAGTCCAAAACCAAATTTTGAAATAACATCTTCACATAATAAATTTCAGACGTAATTGTAGTTTAATAGCATCACCTTTTTGTAGAAAAATGACTCAATTATAAAATTTGTCACTTTGATGGCTAAACTATTTATTTTTTAACACTTGATTATATTCCGTCAAATTTTTTAACGGACGTTGATGAGATAATATTTAATTACACTTTGATAAACAAAATTATAATTTGTTTACAGAAAAATGACTCAATTATAAAAATTACTAGTATGTTGGTCAAATTATTTATTTTTTAATAGTTAATTGCATCTAATATATTCCACTCCCCTCTCTCCTCTCTCCCTCACCCTTTTCCGCATTCTTTTTTTAAAACCATAATTTTAATTATACTTTTTCTTTTCATATCAATATTTTGATTTAAATCACAATTCATTATATAATACATATATTCTCTTTTCAAATCTCAAAATTTTAACCTTCTAAATCTTCATATCTGTTTTCGTTTCGTTTGGATTTGATTCATATCATCTGTATCTATTTTCACATCTTTCAAATCTGAATTTTTTTAACGATTTTAGTGTCATATGTGATTATTTTTTTGTACGGTATGACCATTTTTACGATGATTTGACCATATCTGTAATAGTTGTCATTTATGACAATTCCGTGTCATATTAGATGACTTTTGTTATGAATTGAAAATTTTATGCTACAATTTTATAATATAGATTTTGTTACATTTTCATCAACTTATTTATCTTTGTTAGTTTATTTTTTATTTTTCAGATTTAATTGGATGTGTTATTTTTTATTATAATATAATCAATTATTAAAAAATATAAATAATTGGCCAAAAGAACATTTTTTTGTAAAAAAATTATAATTCAAACCATCAAAGTGCAATTAAGTATAATTTCACCAATGTCTGTTAAAAAAATTGACGGAATGCAATCTAAGTGCTAAAAAATAAATAATTTGGCCATCAAAGTGGCAATTTTTATAATTGAATCATTTTTTATAAAAATATTATAATTCAGACCATTAAAGTGCAATTAAGTCTAAATTTCATTCACTGAATAAATTAGCTAACATAAACTTGATAGTAACGCTCCCTCAGCATGTAAATGTACAATAAGCATTACAATGGTATTCCTTTTCTACTGAAGCAAAATCGTTTAATGTTTTACTCTTAATGAACATGTATTGTGCTATAGATTGCATTAAATTTAAAATCCTCACATATGCACTTGATGTTTTATGAATATGCAAGAACTACAAATATTACTGTGGTGTACTCTTCTCATCACCTTAATGGACATTCTACTCAAAAGAAAGTGAAACCCGGTGATACAACTAGCAAGAAAACTACAACTTTTTTCATCACCTTAAAAGGAAAGCTGGAAAATATTATTTTCAGTTATCTCCCTGAACTCCTAAAAACTAAAATTTACCAACACTTCCAAAATGGCAAAATGTACAAGGGACCGATATATATATATATATATATATATATATATATATATATATATATATATATATATATATATATATATATATATATATATATATATATATATATATATATATATAGTAAGGTTCTAGAGAGATCCTCCTTAGCGAGAGAACCAGAGATCTCAATCGTGACTGTAGATTCTTTTAATCGTGACCGTAGATTCTTTTAAAATAAGATTCTCTTAATTTTTAATGAAGATTCTGTTAGATTGTGAGCAAATCAACGGTAGATATATAGGGTCTCTGGTTCTCTCGCTAAGGTGGGATCTCTCTTGAACCTCTCCCTATATATATATATATATAATGCTCAGCAAACAGAAATAATTATTTAAGGTCGTTTTCTACTTAGAAGAACGTAACAATTCTTTAAAACTCTAAAACACACATGTATCAAAACACCAGGACAAATGCACCCTCCCATAAAAATTTCACACATGAAGCACACAATTGTAAATTGTGTAAGCACATTGAAATCCAATCTACCCACATGTATACTGTCAAGCCTCGGAGGAAGTAAGCAATGTACCAATACACAGAGCTCCAATTTCATATTATCATAAGAAAAATGCTATTCTGAACTGATTGTCACCCGATACAAGATTAAAAAACATATTTGCAAAATAAATTTCAATCATAAAATGATACAACTGAACATATAACAGAGGCAAACAAATTTCATCAGAATACCTCAAATTGAAAGAGAACTATCATATAAGGCTTGCTAGAATGAAAATTCCGAAACTAGACTAGATAATCAAATTCAAAGCACAGCATAGAATTTTAAAAAGTTGATACATATAAACAAAATGTAAGGTGAATTTAAATCCTTGTAAAACAGCTATAAAACATCAACAAAACCGCCAGCAAAAAATAAACAAAACAATGAGTAGAAATGCTGAAACTAAACGAAAAAATAATAAGGGATATTCTCAATAGTACCCCGTAGAATTGACTTTTGCCAATGGTACTACTACATTTTTGGCTTCTACTAGTGGCACCCTCGTACTTTTGTTTTTTATACACGATACCCTTCTGTTAAGTAAAAATAATAGAATTGAACTCAGATTGTAAAACAAATTGTATATTTGAAATCTTTGCGAAAAAATACATGAAATACACTGTTGAATCATGTAAAACGGAATTAAAATGAGTGATATATGGATGGTCAAATTCAAATTCATAACAAAACTTTGACCATCTATATCTCACTCATTTTGACTCTGTTTTACCTGATTCAATAGTGTATTTTATGTAACTTTTCGCAAAGATTTCAAATATACAATTTGTTTAACAATCTGAATTCAATTCTATTATTTTTACTTAACAGAGGGGTACCATGTGTAAAAAATCAAACGTACGAGGATACCATGTGTAAAAAACAAAAGTACGAGGGTACCACTAGTAGAAGCCAAAAATGTAGTGGTACCATTGGCAAAAGCCAATTCTACAGGGGTACTATTGAGAATATCCCAAATAATAATAATGAGGAATGCAACATTGAGTATATAAGTTTAACATTCATCGATTCAACCAAAATGTATATGATGCTCTAATCCACATAACAATCAGTCTCGAAATAAGATTACGAAAACATGAAACAAAAAACGACATGGAAAACAAAAGAAAATAAGATGATAAAACTACCGAAAATCAATCCTGAGGAATCTCAACATCACCGCCATCAATCTCCTCCTGCAAATCCTTAGGATCCTTTCCATCAACCGTACATCCAACTGAAACACACGTCCCGAGAATCTCCTTAACCGTTCCAGTCAGCTCCTTAGCCATCGATCTCGGCCTCATAATCTTCGCAATCTCGATGACGTCATCCAGAGATATGTTACCGGAATGCTTGATATTCTTCGTTTTTTTCCGGTCACGTTCCGGCTCTTTCAGTGCTTTGATTACCAGAGCCGCCGCCGACGGGACGACGGAGACTTTGGCCTGACGATTCTGAACGGTGAGCTTGACGGTGACACGTAGGCCCTTCCAGTCTTTGGCGGTCTCTTTGGCGATGTCTTCTCCGATTTTCTTAGGGGAGAGACCGAGTGGACCGATTTTTGGAGCGAGTGAACTGGCGGCACCGACTTCGCCACCGGTGACACGGACGTAGACGTCGACGACCTGAGATGGATCGAACTTTGGCGGCATTTTCCGGTGATTGGAGAGAGAGAGATAACGAGTTGTTGAAGAGAGAGGGAGAGTGTGTGTAAAGAAGAGGCGGAGAGGTTTTAGGGTTTGGTTATATAAAAGTAAGGGCTAGGGTTTTGTGATATTCTCTTGTGTTTGGGCTTGTTTTAAGCCTTGAGTCTCATGGGCTTATATATTTCATAAATGGATTATGGATAAGCCCTTATATTCATCATATTAGATAAGGCGTGAAGCAAGCCCAATGTGCCATGGCTCTTTTCTCTTTCCATTTTCTAATATATTAATATTAAAAATCTCAAATTTATTACCGAAAATATTCCTGATGATCTAGATTTGATGATTTATTATTATAAAATACTTTTATAGTTGAGATTTATGTAAACGCAGAAAAAAATTATTATTATTAATTAAATTAAAACCAATCAAAATATAATACATGCTATTTGAAAAATATTTTAAAACCATGGGCATGTACTCTTTCTAATAATCTAAGTATTTATTATTCTCTTTTTCAAAGTTACCCTTGTACTATAATTATTTTAAATAGTTTAACTTAATTAAATACATTTGTTAGGAGTCGATAAATACATAAATTATCTCACTAATTTTTTTAAATATGCGTAATTTTAAAAAAAACACATGTAAAATGAGATGAATAAAGCATTTCTTTTCGAGCAAAATAAATACAAATGTATAGTAAATAGATTCAACCAATTCACCACAACATGTCAACATTTAAAACTACTCCGTATGTGTTTATTTACTTTCATTTAAATTTTGACTATCTCGCATTTTCCTAGAAAAGACACTGGCTGAATCATTTCTGTTTTAATATATTACTCTTTTATCTACACTTTATTTAAAAGCAAGAAACAAGAGGCTTGCAAGTAAACAAACACAAAAAAAGATGTAAAACAGAAATTGTACGTGCGCCAGAAAAAAACATAATCAGTATGAATAAATACAAAAGCTCAGACTAATCTCCACTCTGTTGCAATTAACTTGTAAAATTGGACATCTAAAAGAAAATTAGATATTGCCCAAACACATGAGTCCAGATTACCTCATCAAACATCTAATTTCTATAACAGTATATAATAAATGTTGCCCTTCAATTATTCACCCTCAAGTCAATTATATTGAACAAAAACAAGTATGCAGTGATGAGAGTTATGAAAGTGTACGAAACAAGCACGTTACGTCCACCCCATTAATCTCTATTACTCCATTAGATGACTTGTTTAATCACCAAATGTTGATTGGGCATTGTAACAAAACGTTAAAAGATAATGACTTTTGTACCGTGGGTGTACTAATCACATATATGTTTAACTAATCATGTCTTAATCCGTCTAGTTCGTGGTTATCTCATCGAAAAAATTGACAAGATAAAACATTAGTTTTTCTTAACAAGAATATACCATTGAAATAAACCATACATATTTAATGCATGAGTAACGAGGTGCTGGATTGCTTGCGAAGACTAATGAATTTTAGCGAGCACAATTACTATAAATTTTAGCGATTTAATTATTACTTCTTCTGGTCCTATGTATAGGTCGTTTGATTTTTTACACATAATTTTATGTGTTTTGATCACATAATTATAAATAATATTTTTTTTAATTTTTTTATGAATTAAAATTTAAACATTATATTTTTATTTAAAAATAGAAAATTTAAAAAATATCAATTCTAAATATATGATCAAAACACTTAAAGTTACCCGCAAAAAGTACGGTGAACTATATAATGGACGAGAGGGAGTATATACAGACCGTGGACTATAGAATTAGTGTACACATATGTCGGTACACCGTTTCGTTTATATAATATGTACTTTATAAATCAATATATATTTCGATTTAGAAGGAGCGTAATAGGAAAGTTAAATGGAGGTTTTAATAATTTTTTATTCAGAAATACAGCAGATGTAAAAAAAATAGAAAAAATAATGTAATTTTTTATAATTTGGCGGTCAATAATTTAGATATCCTAATTTTATGACTAAAAATCTAAAAAGAAACACATGATTCTTTTTACGGTTTTTATTGGTTCTCTTTTCAGTAATAATAATGTCATCCATGTATGCACAAAAATCATCATCAATTAAAATTTGACAACTCATCAAAAAGTAGTTGTTAATAGCACGTGTAAAATAAATCTTTAAAACAAAGTTATTACGGTGATATTTATATCTAATAAAAAAAGTACAACTACAAATAATGATTAATCTTTACTTATTTTTTTCATCAGTATAAACTATTGAATATCTCAAAATGTATTTATCTTGAAAGGCAGGATAAAACAATCCACATGGGATTTCATTATCAACATGTCGTAGTGACATGTAATTAGTAGAGGAGACTAGGAGAGCGAGTTGATCACAAATTTACCGTTCTCGATTTACAAATACAAATTATAAAATTGTCAACCGTTGGCTAAGCATACTAGAGAGACTTTCGTCAATCATATTTGTGAGATCTTCCGCATCAGAAAATCTTGATTATAAAATAAATCCGCTACTAATCCTTCAACTGTGCAAGCAACATTTAATTTAATATTTAAATTGAAATTTATATTTCTAAATATATACCAATTACCAAGTCATAAATTTGGAATTACATTTTGTAAACACGTCACTGTAAAGTGGATTAGTTGTTACCTACCTAGCTACAGATTTATTGCTCCACGTACGTATAACGTATATGCCCTCCATGGAGTATTTTTTTAACATTTGATCGATCACCGCGTAACTTTCTTATCCATTCAGCTTTTTCCCAGTTAAGATAACTCTGTAAGTCTTACTCTTTGATGTGCTGGTCAAAAATTATTCTCCTATATAATTCGAGTATGGGAAATCACTAGGATAACCATTAATTAATACATTTGTATATTTATATGGTAATTTTAGTCCAAGTTATCTAACTTCTTAGGCAGCACATAATTGATAAAGACAGAGCTTATCCAGTGCGTACCAGTAATATTGTACTAGTACATCTGTGTCTATATAAAGAGTTAGTCCCGCCGTGTTAATCAACTATTATAGACAAATATTTTATATTAATTTCTCTAACATTGTTTCTGCAATGGCTGCAAAGAAGAACTATCTGTATTTTGGATCAGAGAAAATCAATCCAGTCTCTACTGACTTTGAGTTCGATGAGTTCGACGTGTGGAACTCAACTCAAGATGTTTCCACCGAGCCCAAGAGGTCATTTTTTCGTGCACGCGCTCCAAAAAAAACTACAAAAAGGAATGATAAATATAATGATCATGGGAAAGGCGATTCTTCCAAATCACTGCCTGTGAATGTGCCGGATTGGTCCAAGATTCTTGGAAGTGAGTACAAGAATCGGACGGTGGAGATTGACGATGAGGACGAGGACGAGGACGAGAGAGTACCACCTCATGAGTACTTAGCGAGGACTAGAGGTGCTTCAAGTTCTGTGCATGAAGGTATTGGAAGGACTCTAAAAGGAAGAGAAATGAGGATGTTGAGAAATGCTATTTGGAAGCATACTGGTTTTGAGGATTAGCATTAATAGAATGCATTTCTTAAAACATGCTTATAACTACGTACTTAATTAATATTAGAGAATCAGTGATATAGTATGTGATCGATAACTTGATTAACTTGAGATTGAATGAAAAAATAAATCTGAATAATCAAATTATAGTGTACGATTTCTGAGAAATAGTCAGATAGGTACGCAATATGTAAGAAATTTATTGCAGGTATTTGCTTTTGTATTTTATCGTTTACCACCCATTATTTCTGATGGACGAAGACTATTTACTTGGTTCATGAGTCATGACACGTGTGAAAGCATGGATAATGCCATTATCGCAATCGCAATATCATACGAGTATATGTCTATATGCAATTCGTACTGTAATTATATTTTACTGCATTCTTCATATTTTAATTTTCTAGCGCATGAATAATATCATCTCCTTCGACATAGTACCTCAGAATCTTAAGAGTGTTTCAAATGTCTCCACCTGATCTGCTGATCATATAACTCACTCGACACTCTCAAGTTTTCATCTGGTTTGAAGGAGTGATGATATGTCCCTTCTCTTTTTATATGTAATTTTCTGTGCATTGATTATTTATTTGTAATTAGTTCTAAAACTCGTGTGAGGCACGAGCATATTCTAGAGGTATATTATGTGATCGTGATGAATATGTGATTTTGGTGAATAAGCGGTAACATTTTTTATAAGTCGGTAAAACACGTATCTACGATTTGCAAATTTATAATTGTTCACTAATATCCATTATAATTTGAATGTAATTTTGTTGCACAAGATTTTTATGATTACAAAATAAATTATGATTGAATTGATATCATTTTACAATAGTATTGTAAATTTCATGATGGAATAAATAAATATAATCGACTGTAATATAGTATAACAAAGTCATGCAATCATTTTATTTTCATTCAATGAGCTACTATGAGTTAAAAAAGAATACTTTGTTATACTAATAAATTTCTTGATGAAATATGACAAAAATAATTACTGTAAATAATTTTATAATATAATTCTAAAGTAATTCTCAAATATACTGCTAGACTATATTCTCATTTACTAACATTACACATTTTAGTTGAAATCCACGAATAAGATAAGGATATAGTGTCCATCTTCTTCTGTATTTTTGTTGTTCTGGAATGTTTGTCAATAATGCAGTGTCCAATATGAACACTGCATTATTAATATATATATATATATATATATTAATCATTAAAAATATTTTTATATAATATTCAAACAATCTTAATGAACTTAATCAATTAAATGAACTTATTAAAAAGGATTAAGAAGAAAAAAGATCCCTTACTGTTTTCTATTTTGATAAATCATAGAGTTATATTAATTTAAAAAGAAATAGTTACACAAAAGAGCTAGTATTATATTTATAAAACTCTCCATATTTTTTTCAAAGGAGTGTAATTCCGACTGAACCTATTAATTCGAAAAGAATATCATACAAAATTTCCCAAAACATGAATAACAACTAAACATACCGAGAAGAGTAGGGCTGTATATGAGACGATACGTTCACGAACGAACAGTTCGGTGTTCGGCTCGAAAAAAATTCGGTTCGTGTCAGGTTGGATTTGTATACGAGTTAAATATGAACACAATTTTTAAATTTGGTTCATAAATGAGCTGAATTTGAGCATAACATAGTTCGGCTCAAAATTTTGCGAACAAGTTTGATTATAATATTCGTGAATATAGTTCGTGAACATGTTTGAAATAAATTCAGAAGCATATGTTTGAAATTGTGTATATATATGTATGAGAGAGTGTATTTTAATTGTGTGTGGTGCCCTCTGGGGGCATTTAGATTAGATTAAATATGTGTTTTAGATTAATTTCTAATTTCTAGATTTGACTTGATTTCTATTTGAGTATTTATATATATATATATATATATATATATATATATATATATATATTTCATATTAATTATATTAAAACTAATATTAATTATAAATATGTGTTTTTTACACCTAAATATATGTGTCGAAAAGTCAAAAAATTATTATTAGAATCAGCGAGCTAGTATTTGAATCTTGAAAAATAAAAAATCATCGTTCATGAATAATGCTCTATGGTATCTTCGAAAAAATTATACATCTTAAAAAATATTTAACTTATATAATAATTTATTTTTATATTTGTCCTTAATTATTACTATGAGATTAGTTGTAAAATCAGATATTGAAAATAGGAGAGTATGAGTAGTTTAAAAAAAACTGTAAAACAAAATGTATTAATAGGACAAGAAAAAAACCAAACTCTTTATGGACAATTTATTTTTCAAAACATACAATTAAATATAAACGGGGAGTACTTGTTTATTTTGTTACGTTTTTAACTACCATTAATTATTTCTATTATATACTCCTTTTATCTCATATTTACCATCATTTTTACTTTTTAATGGTCAAAATAATTAAATTTTAATTTTAATTGAAAACTAAAATTTATTCATTTATAATTTTAAAAATTGAAAATTAAATCTTAAAGTAATTATATATATTTTAAATAATACAATTTTTAAATATTTTCAAACTATAGAATATATATAATTTTAAGTTAAATTTCGATCAATTCGAACATACAAAAATGAAAGAGGATAATTAATTTGGGAAATGAGAGTATAATATAAGTTACAAATCTTAAATTTAAATTATACTCCATAACATATAACTTTTGTTTCAATTATTAACATATAACTTAATTTACAAATGAATAACTTTTTTTTCAATTATAGCATCTAAATTCTGTTTTAAATAATTTTCTCTTAAAGGGAAAAAAGAACATGCAACCACACCATCAAGGACTGGGGGTAAATTTGGTCTATTCCAACAACTTTTGCCTCCAAGAAGAAAAAACAAGCTTGCACATCAATTTGAAAAAATTTCCTTAGAATAATGGAAGTTATCAATTTTGAAGTGCTACTAGGGCTGGAGTGGTATGGCTTATACTCGTAGCCCATGAATGACTTTGTTTCATATGGGCCTTTAATTCATGCATGGTCATTGTCAAGCCCTATGGGAGCCATCCCTCAATATATTATATCGTTTTTATTCACAGTTTTCGCTTTGATTTATTTTTAAATAAGATTGATTGGAAAATAAAATACTCCACTTAAATCAAACTTTCGACCTTAATATTACACTTTTTTTCGATATAATTATAAATATAAGTTAAAAAAATGAAACGTTATATAAATTGTTACTCTGCAAATGATAAAATATGGAAATTAACCAATTTTATTAAAAATATAATAATATAATTACATATGATATTTAAAAAATAAATATTAAAATTTAACTCATGCCTTACTCAGAATATCATATTATAATATGCAATGGAATCATTTTTGAAATTTTCATACTTATTTAAAAAATATTAATTTAATGATAAAAATCCCCACTATCTATCATAAACACATTAGTTTAAGCAGGATATAAAATTATTTTAGAATCTTGATCACTTTTCATGCATTATTATATAACTTAATAAAAAATAAAAATCAATTTGAGAAAAACGTTTAAAAATTATATTCAAAAAGTAGAAATAAACATATATTACGGGAAAAAAATCTTTGCTATAAAATTTTTACTACGCAAGTCATTAAGGGAGGAAGTAGTTTTAACACTATTTGATTCGAAAGTTGTCCCGATTATGTCCCCAACCACTTATGGCAAAGCATTGGATCTCGAAGAAAGACCAAAACCAAAAAATATAAGTACTAGTACAATACACCCCTTTGCTTTGTCTTGTCACTTTATCAGTGTCGCGCAAAAACTGATACTCGTGTACAGACACTACAACATTGGAGTAGAGTGGAAGCGCAAGTAAAATTTATTGAATTTTTTAAGTTTTGTCGATCCCAATAAAAACCTTTTGTCAGTACAGTTCTCTCGCTTAAATTATACTCTCTCCGTCCACTTTTGATTATTTCTTTTAAAAAAATCACACATATTAAAAAAATATTAATTATATAATTTATTTTCATAACTATCATTTATAATTGCATTAAATTAGTTGAATTGTTTGTATATTTAAATTAGTCAAATATTGAAAATATTAATATAAGGTTAATATTTGGAAAAAAATATTAAATTATTTTAAAAAATGACAAAGACAATTAATTAATGACGCATTTTTTTCATAAGGGACAATTAAAAAGGGATGGAGGGAGTAATCCAAGAAAAAAGTTGTACTAACACCGTTTACTGTAGTTGTTTTCGTATGGTAAATCGAGACCGAAAATTGTGGGAAATTGTTGAAAACAAAGAACGGAGTTGTTCAACAGCTCCAATGCTTTGAACACAAATTTGTTTACACGACTAAAAGATCCTTTCGTTCTGTACGTTTGAATTTTTATATATATCCCACAATGTAATTATGATTGATATTTTTATATGTAGAAAACGATTATAAAATATTAAATTTAACCATATTTTGATAATAATTTTAGATGCATGTTTAAACTTAAATACGATGATAAATTCGAATTTAAGTTTGTAAATTTAATAATTTCGAATTGATATGAGTTTGAATAGGAACGTAGATGAAACGTTGTTGTCTCACGTGATCCCACTTCCAAGTGCGTACTTATGTTTTCCACTTCGGGATCGGTGAAGTTTGAAGAGACAGCTTCTAGTTCGACTTCGCCGCACGTGAACTTTAATATAGTACACGTATTTCTCAGTGTTTTAAACTTTTAATTTTATAGTTAAAATTAATATTTTTAAATTATTCTTTTTAATAGAAATTTGATATTTTTATTTTTATTCTGAAAAAACTTTAAACTTATTAATTTTAATTATAGAGCGAAAACACTTGAAAATACGTTTTAAAAAAAAGAAGTCAAGTGACTTATATAATAAATCAGAGAAAATAATATTTTTTTAAATTAATATTTTAGTTAAGTAATTTTCACACATATTTTAAAATAATAGCTTTATAATTTTCTATTTTTTTTTAAAAAAAATAACTAATAAAATATTTTTTAATAAAATTTAATATAGGCACAAAAAGAAAACTAAGTGTTTGTTTGGTTAACACTCAAATACCTAGAAAGTCTAAATATCCGAGAAGTGTAATTTTATAAATTTATTTGGTTAGTACTAACGAGGGAATTAGAAATACTTAAAAGATTTAATGTCCAAAAAATATGAAAAATTGTTTACCTAAACTCCTTTACTAACTTGTATTTCTCATATGAATTCACTTCCTATATGACTACCAAACACAATTTTATATTTCACATGAATTCTTACTTTGTTAAGAAATTTAAGCTCCATATGAAATGACTTATTATTACATACCAAACACGCACTCGACCATTTAAATTAAAAGAGAGGAGGGAGTACTGTATCATCATTATTAATTGCCCCCGCAGCAGACGGCGCTACAATTCACTCGTGCACTGCATTTTATTGCATTTTTTTAATTTAATTTTGACTGAATTTCACTGTTTCTGATTTAAATCTTTATATGCTGTACTACTACCCTGCTTTAGTGCTATTTTTGATGAAAACGTCGTCAACACGTAACCATAGCTTTGTCGTGCTTCGTGCTGTTTGCTGCTTCATAACTACGACTTTAACCCACACCTATATATATCGCCACGAATGTACAGTATAATGTTTAATTGCAAGCAGTTCAAATTGAAATTATTTAATTAACTTTAAAGCAAACCAAGAAAGTCACAGCTAGATTGAAGCTTCATATCGATCAATTTCACAACACTTAATGTACATTTTCAAATGCCTCACTCTCATTATATTTCGATGAATGTAGGCTATACAAAACTTCAGAAACTACATTTCTAACAAAGGTTGCCCTTTTAGTCCGGATGAGGAAACAAGAGGTGTCGGCCAAATTTAATTACTAACAAAACAAAAATGCCAGGATGTTCTCATTTAATCCAATTCTGAACTCTTAACACTGTACATAAATATTAGTAGGTTTCTCAAAATTAAGAACAGGATTCTTCGATCCTTTAATCCAAGGAGAATATGCAATCAACGTATGTCCAGATTTGAAAGAAATGTGGGGAGTAACAAGAAAAATAGTTGATGTGTAGAAACAACCATGAGAGTCTCTAACATAGCAGTATCACCATCTTGCAGGTGAAAAGGGAACCGTAATGTTGAGTAACTTCTGAAAGCCGGAGTTAGCTATTTCTCAATAAATTTAAATTTCTAAGTTGCTTCTGCTCGGGTCCGTTAGAATTGTCAATCTTCTTGCTGTTTTTACGAATTCACTGCAATAGAGATAGAAATCAGACAAAAACATTAACATATATTTGGATAAACATAGAACAAATATAGTATCAACTATACTTGATCTAATCATGACATCAATCAATATAATAATTTAGGAAGACAACAAAACTAACTCACCTAAATTGTTCATCTCCGATGTGTTTTACAGCACCTCTGATGTCACAGTACAGCACATGATTCAGAATATCAGAACTTTTGATACTAAACATGGTAGCCAATTTTCTGTACAGTTCTTCATAAGAAACAAGCAAGGAGAGATCAAGAGTTCGACCTACATCCTCAGATTCCATGAATACCTTACAGTGACCAGTTTCCAAGTTGGTTTCAGATTCTTGAAGGATACCTTGGTATTGAAGCAATCCTTTAGAGGATGCAAAACGAGAACCAGAGACGGAACAGTCCCCGTAAGATAAACATGCTACTTTATCTACATCCCCTCCAGAATAACTGTTGCCAGCACGAACTTGTGAGGCTGTACAACCAGAGCTGCTTAACGTAATCTGCTGTTTTGTGAGTATTGGCTGACCAAAAAGTATGAATTGCTGTGGTTTCTGGTCATCAATTTTATTTGCAGTGTGAGCTGAACTCCCTATGCTTAACAGGCAAGAGATATTCTCACTGCTGCCAGCCTTACTAAAATTTGGATTGATAGAGGGCCTAGTCGGTATAGAACAATGACGGTAAGGTGAGAAACCAGGTGGAAATAGACCCGACTGCAATTTTTTAAGGTGGATATCTGGTAATGGTAAACCATATTGAGTGTGCCTGGCTCCCTGCATGCCAGCAGGAGTGGTGTCGGGAAAGTGACCAAAAGGACTGTTGTGTCCCAGGAGATTGCTGGAAAATGTTGGCACCAGAAGTTGTCCGTCGAGAGGGAAATCTGGGTGTTGGGGTAATCGTAGCTTCTTTCGTGGTGGTGAGAATGGGGAAATATGAATACTAGGCAAGTTTGATACTAATTCCACAAGCCAAGGACTGACACTTTTCACATTTTGAAGCAAATCGGGTTCATCCCAGGTGACCTGGAACACGTTTACTTGATTAGGTACTGAGGAAAACAAGAAATTACGAAGTGCTCTGGAAATTAATTAAAAAAAATACATTCAGCTAATTATCATGATATGATGACAGAAAAGCTGCAGTCCTGTTACAAAAGTCCACAATTGGTCACTAGACATGGAAGAATGGCACAATACTTGTAATATGTTGAAAAAAATCAGGCAATGGGTTGATCTTATCTTTTGTATGTATCATTCTGCAAAACTCATGATGTTTAGCCAGGGCATACGCAAAAAGGAAAAAGCCTTGATTCAAGTCTACTATCAATAAAACATGTCTCTGATTGTGGGGCAACCTGAATCATTATATGAAATCAAAGCTCTAGAAGACAACCAAGAGAGATATTACTAGAATGCCAAAGGCATCTTATTGACCTACATTAAATTATACACAGATCTACATCAAAGCATGACGAGGAGGTAAGGCCTTTAGTCTATCATAAAAGAAAATCTGAATCTGATTATATTGATGAAATTATCTTCAGCAGATCATAGATGACAATCACTCAAACAGTCACAAGATTACTGAATAATTTGTTCATACCAGATCACATGACATTGAATAACCTCCAAGGACCATATTGGTAGGGAACAACACAAGATATACCATGAAGGACCAAGTTTTAATGTAACAAAAAACTGCACATTAAAGAGAAACATGGTACCTGAAGAAGTCTCCAAGGTGAATCAGGCCAACGAATGGGATCAGCAACTTGGACAGAAGCTATAGTTCCCATGAACCAGCTTATCCGTGACGAATCTTCGGTTTCAAAGGGCATTTTGAATCTCATTCCTGAACACCAGCAGATTTGCATTGCAGATTTTACTAGTGAGGCTTTGACACAGAACTCTGGAGTGCTTGCTCGAGGGTAGTAAACAACTTCAAAGGGCTGCCCATCAGCTGCAAGGGTTGCAGCTTCAATTACTGATTCAGCCCTTACTTTTGCCTTGCTCATTCCACTTCCACTACTGGGTGGACTTCCACCACTACCATATCTTGCTAATTTGTTTTCATCATCCCTAAGAAATGCCGAGAACCCTCCATATGGTACAACACAGTTTCCCCCAGCTGGATTCCAACCAGAAGTAGATTCAGGGTTACCTCCGATTCCCCTCTTTGCTCTCCGTATTCCAACACAAAGGTCCCCGTTCTCTGCCCTCAAAAACACAATTGAATCCCCTGCAACAAGCTTCTTCTGATTTACAAAAGTACTCCATCCTGTTGTCAAAAGATGGCGTCTTGGTGTTCCCCTGTAGATATGACGGAACTTCCAAGTTTCACCATGAACATCTTTAGCAAGAATAGTTTGTACAGGAGGATCAGCAGAGTAATCCAGCCGTGGAAAAATTGTCTCAGCACAATAACGCGGAACAGAAAAGCCCCCGCCATTATTGGCATCTGACTGCGTCAACGTCTTGGCAAATGAAGTAGGCTTATCTTGCTCAATTGATCCATTAATCCCTGGAATTCCATCATCGTCACAATTAACCTCCTTTCCATTAATAGGAAACAATTTAATGTTAGCATAAACCTCATCGGTGTCTGGATCCGCCATGAACCTAATAGCCGATACTCTGCAAGCAACATAGGGAGGAAGTCTAGGGGAATTCGTAAAGTCGACATTTTGAGAAGCATGCTCGGAATGTCCCTGAGGAAAGTAAAAGACCTTAGAGTTCACCGGGGGCATTTGCACCATACTGCCAGCACACGCATGCCAGAACTGAGAATCTAAGCATTTCTGGGAATCTTTGAATTTTTCTTTTGAATCCATGAAAGTAATCATTGCTCAGTCAAACACTACATAAAAAGAAATAAAAAAAAAGAATCAAGTCTTGGTAAATGTTGAAACAAAATACTTTTGATGCATATCTTAACCACACACATAAAGAGGGACTTAAAATTAAGACATAATATGTGTACATACAGTGATATATAATCCATCTTTACAATTCACAAATTCAACCACATAAAGTATTTAGCTTCTAAACTCCAATCAACACAGTTGTTGTTCAAATAACCAAAACAACATAAACCAATATAAATCAAAAGTGAATATAATAAATAAAAAAATAAAAGAGAATACCTGAATCTTGATGGACTCCAGAAATAGTGTGTGTGTGTGTGTGTGACTTTATAAGTCTGAGCGGAAAAGTATGATAAATCATGAGAGTAAATGAAATGAAATGAAATGAAAGATACTAGTAATAAATCAAAACGACAAGATAAGAGGAAGTTGAAAAAGCCATTACACAACTCGAGTCTTGTCGTCTTCAAACAAGAACAAAGTCCATGACCGACACACAAAGATTTCCAAAACAATCAAAAATGTTCTCTCTCTCTCTCTCTCTCTCTCTGATCAATCCAGAAATAAAGTCCACCACTCTTGAACATAATAAACCTCATACATACATATATACTGTTGTAGATATAAACACCACTTCTGTCACTTTCCCTGTACGTACATACGTGATATACTATTATGTAGTCCAAGTAGTACTAGTAGTAATTCTAGACACTGTTTTTTAGCAATTACAGTTTCAACTCCACCGGGCTTTCATATCTTTTTGTTAGTTGGTGTTATGTCCACTTTATCTTCACCTCCTCTCCTTTTCTTTTCTTTTTTAATCCTAATGCACGTACCACTGTTTTTTTATTATTATATAAATAAATACTTATTTTTTTTAATATATTCATAAATATCATGTCTCTGCTAATATTCCAACTTTTAATAAATATATATCGTAAGAATAAATTACAAGTGAGGTTAACTCGTAAATATAGAAAAATAAGGAATGGGTCTTGCTTGAAAAAGTGTGCGCTATTTTTTATTCATTAAAAAACTATTTAATTAATTCTCTACGTAGGCTGAGATCATTATGCAAAGAAAAATAATCGAAAATGAGAAGAACGAGATCTTGTTGCGTGGAGTCGTAGTTAAGTAGAGAGTCAGTCATGTCCAGTATATTAATGTTTTAATTTTTTTTATTCGTATATATTATGTATTTAATTTAATTATCTGGGCTCCTCTGAGAACAGGACAGTCAAATTCTAACCCTGGTTGAGATCAACCTTACCATTGTTCATGAATTGTACATCTTGCAATTGCATGTGACAAAGGTGAAAAGGGTCGAAATTAGGGTAGGCTGTTGTATAAATGTGATCGAGTGGAATCCAGTCAAATATTGTGTATAAGTTTAAATTATATACCAATTTTAATATTAACAAATTAAATAATATTAGTCCTAATAAAAATTTTAATACTGAATTACTTCTGGCCACTAATTCAGTTGGAATCCTGATCCTAACAACTAAACGTAGTATAAAACAATTATTATAATTTTACCTTTAATATGAGCTGGTGAATTGTTTGATTGTTTTTAATCGATAATAATAATATGATATTAGAGGGGTGTGATGTAATATCAACGATGTATTATTTTTAAAATTGTATCTTTATTTTGATTCATTATTCGATGAGTAATTGTTCGTATGCATATATTCGTTCTCATGGTTTAGTATTGGTGTTGTAATTTGTAATGATAGTTTCAGAGTGAAAAATATGTTAAAATATTGGAGGATTGTAAATGAATAAATATGATTTGAGTTTTATTCAAGGAAAGTTAAATGTGAATATCTTTTTATTAACAATAATGATAATTGAACGCGACTCGATCAAACGTGGGTTTGTTGAATCAGGATTAATCTATTCACTAAAAATATCTATATTTTTCGATCAACAAAACTCAATCCATAATAATATAATTAACATGATTTAGAGTCTCACACATAAATTCACATCCAAAAATATTTGATCATTACAATATATTTAAATTATATAAAATATTTTATATCTTAACATATTTAAATTATTATGCAATTTTCCATTATCATGTCAATTTACAAATTATATAGAGAGAGAGAGAGAGACTTTTGCTCAAATCAGATTTTCTTAAACCGAGAACCGTGAGAACGAGTGAATTTTATAGTTTTTTTTGACTAATTTGGCTTATAGCCTTACAAATGAGTATCTGTTTTAAGAAATTGTCGGGGTGAGCCAGAGTCGAATCCAGAACCTGAGACGACAGAGGATGAACCCTCAACCACTTAGGTTATCCAATTGAGCTCGGATTTTATAGTTAATACAGATGAATTGTGCTAAATTTAAATTTGTTTAATTACATCGAATCACCCGTTTGTCAAATTTAAAATTATCAATTTGCATGAAAACACTCATTCACAAATTTGAAATTTGAAATTTACATGAAATCACCGATTTTAACTACACAAATCACCCGTTCTCAAGATTCTTATTTTAAGAAATTGTCACCGGAGCGAGATCTTATATATATATATTCAAAATTTTCAATATGTATTATTAAATTTAATATTTAATTATATTAAAATTTTAAAATCATATTAACGGTGATAAAAAATCATAATTACATTTAATTAAAAATTATACTAATGTAAATATGTAGTAAAATATAAATTTTATTTTAACATATTTATATTATTTATAAATATGTTATAATATATTTGTTTTATTTTATCTGAATTTAATTAAACGAATTGAACTAATTAAGTAAAGTTTGACTCATTTATCTACCGGACCATATTTTTATATTCACATTCACCGGTGTTTATGGATTACAAAACTTGATTAAATCGACCCAAACAGACTTTTGTTTCGACTGATTTAATCGAAAATAAAAAATTTGATATTAAATTGGGTTAAAAGGAGTCCAACCCGAATTAATTGAGTTTTGCATGTGTTGAAAATTATTTTAGCCAACCTAACCTAACTCAACCCAACCCAATACGTATATATTATATGTTACATAATATATAATTACATCCGATATTTTATACTTTCATGATAATTTATATATTAGATATTAATATAATATTAATTATATATTTATAATTTTAAATATTTATTAGATGAATTATAAGTTTTACAATTTATGAACATATTTCGTTAATGTTGTTTTAATTTTGTTGTCATTTATGTTGAGATAGTAAATTTTATTATCATAATTTATATTGAGATATATGGAATTATAAAATTTTAATATTAGTTATAAACCGATTAAACTGAATCAACCCGACCTAAACCGATTTAAATTGAGTAGCGTTGAGTTGTATAATATTTTTTAATATAATGGATTGAAAATTTTTAAACCGAACTAATTATGTTGCGTAAAAAAAACAACTCAAACCTCGCCGGCCATGAACACCCCTCACACTCATTCAGTTATTGGACAAATCGAGCTGCGTTCACACTTCACTGAACTAGTTGTGTTCAAACAACGCTAGAATTTTGTTTTGTAAATTTAATTTATATTTTCTGGGAAGTGACTTTTCTATAATATTTTTGAAAACAAACTAACTTTTCGTATCAAAATTCATTAATATATTATTTTCGTATATTATCATATCTTATATACAATTAGCGTAATTTTTTTAAATAAATCCATGTTTACTTATAATAGTATAACATAGATAGATATATTAATGAGTATAAATAAATATTTTTTTAATAAAGTTTAAATAAATAGAGTAATATATACATATATATATTTAAATTACATGTACAATCAAATTTTACCAACTTAATATTTTTTCACAATTTGGGAATAATTTTTAGAAATCCAACATTTCTTTATATTTTACATATATATATAAGGGATGTCTTAAATTATTTAATTTTTATATTTTAATATACATATTAAGAGGTTGTTTGGTTGATATGTATATATCTAGGCATTTGAAATTCCTAGAAAATGATTATTTATAAAATTATTTGGTTAATAATATTGTGTTAACTTATACTAGGAAGTTACAATACCCACATGAAAAGTTGCTTACCTACCCCTCGTAACTTAGATTTCCCGGAAAATACAAATTTCTCTTTTCAACCAAACAACTTTATAAAATTTCCATAAATTTTATATATGCATTAAATACCGAGATATTACAACTTCCTGTAATCCTACCTAAGTGAATACCATTACGCAACCCAACGAACGCTAAAAAAAATTAAAATGAGTGGAAGTAACACGGACATTGTGTCACTAAGGTTGGCGTACGCGTGGGCGTAGGGTAGGGACATTTGAAGAAATACAGGAGTACACTAGTACTGTATTATATACTGTATATTTAACCATCCACGAATATATATACCCTTCTCCACGGCAATGAGCTGTGCCCATGGGTCCATCGTGGGCTCAACTTTCTGATGCAATTAAACAAGCGGGCCCGACCCACAGCTAGTTAACTACCAACAATTACCGGTTTTCATATGGAGTAGTGTATTTTCTTCCCAGTTGTAATTATACACTAGAGTCCGTACCAACCAAACATTGCGCACTTTCCCTTATATAGTAGCGTGCTTTGTAAATCCAACAACGGACAACCTATTTATGTTTTGAGCCCGGCAGATTTTAGAATGCTTGTCAAAATCGATTTCAAATGTTACGTATCTTAATTTAATTTACACCGTATTCTCAAATGATTTTTTCTTGAAAAAAGAAAAAAAAATACAGAATTGTAAGGAAGTTTCGTATATCGTCTCAAGTTTAAAAAAATTGGAGAAAAAACACATTTTGAATTATTATAAGAAACTTGAATCACACATCTTAAGAATACAAATATCATCTAACGAATTTATAAGACAAACAACTCTGCTTTAAAAAATTAAATTTTAATAATAATGCACATATTATACACGTGTGTCTTATTATGAGAGATTACAGTAGAATCTCGATAAATGAATAATCTCCACAAATGAATAAATTTCTTCGATCGGACAAATGTGCTTAATGAATGAATAAACTCATTAAATGCATAAATGAAATAAATAAAAATGTAGTATTTATAGGCTCCATATAAATATAAATGAATAATCACTATATTTTAAATAATATATTTTTTTCAAACATAATAATAAGTTATATCTTTTTGAAAAATGTCTCTAAAATTGATTACTTCTTCTCTCTACCAAAATGTATTTTATCCTTAATTTTGTGTAATACATGATATTATGCACTTTATCTATTCTATGCATACATGTACGGTACAACAAATCCAGAATTAAAAAAAAATAAATTAAAATTTACATAAAAATTATAATCACAGTAAATTATATGTACATTTGAATTAATAAAAATAAATGGTAAACTAGAAAATAATCATTTATCAATAAATAAATATTATATTCATTTATCGATAAATGAATAATCTCACTATATAAATATATATTTTTGATTTATACATTGACGGAGGTTTTACTATAATGCACAGAATTCAATCACGTGTTTCGCTGGCATTAAATGCGAACTATCACTTTGCTTTTTACTAAGCAACTCGATTATTATTTTTTTGATTTTTATTCAATATTACTTCATTTGTCTTAATGGTTAACAAGATACGACAGAATGGGCCACGTCTAATGTTAGTGGTCCTTGTCATTTTGATACTCGAGCAACACGCGACTATTGCCTACACATAAACCTTTTCGTTCAGCTGTCACAATCCAATTCGGAATCTATATGTCTTTACTTATTGTTAACTTTTTCCTCGGATTGTTACCGTTCTAGTTTTGGATTTTTCTAATGGAACCATTACACAATTTTTAATTACAAGTGATACCATTAAACTAATCCATTAAATTATCATAATTTTCTAACGTAAATTACCTTTGGTTAATAACAATAATATTACTCCAACCGAATAAATGTATACCAAATTTAATACTCATTACAAATCAATTTAAAAGAATTAAGAATCTCAAAAATCTTTGATATAATCTTGAATTCTCATATTGAAAATTATGTTTACCAATAAATGTGTAATCTGTAAAAGCCAAAACTAATATTGGTACCGTTAGGAATATTCATAAAATGTATATTGAATTCGACAGTCCATATTTAGAAAACATGTAATCTTATCATATATTAGTTATGGATTTGCTTTTATAAATTCTTTGATATTTTTATTTTAAATAATGTGAAATGTTACAATTATTAATCTTTTTTTAAAAATTTAAAAGAGAAAAATTAACTTATATTTTATTTTTCTTTTCTTAAAAATCTTGAATAAATAAGTGAGAAAATAAAAAATACAATTTTTTTTTCATTTCTCTCAAAAGTTAAACTCTAAAACACAATGTTAAGTATGTTTTATATATTTCGTTTATTTATTTTTCTAAAGTGAAATTTAATAAGAAAAAAGTTTCAGAAATCTATATACATTTTTGGGCTTTTTTGAAAAATACAATTTTTTTTATATTTTGTTACAAAGACACATTTTTTTTCAAAAAATAGTTGCATTAAGTTACATTTACTTACAAATTGTATATAAAAAAAATTAAATTTGATTACTTTTAGTTGCAAACCATATTTTTTTAAAAAAATTTAAAAAATAATAAAATCACAAGAAAAATTAAAACTTAATATTTTTAATAATTAGCCTACATTTACATTCTTTGTGTATGTGGTCCCAGAAGATGCCGAATGCTTGTCCCGAATCTCTGTCGCTTGATTACACGGAAATTGGATTCTGACTTCTGAGTTTTGGCTTGCCCTTATTCTTTCTTTCACTCGTATCAAACTCACAAGTAAAATAATATATACTTTCTTCATCTTTTTTAATTTTTACATATATTTTATTTAAAATATTATCATAATAAAATGATATTCTAATTTTAATATTTCAGATTAATAAAATGGATTAAAATTTTAAAAATACAATAATACATACAAATTATATTTACCATTAAAATTTTATTTAATTTACATAAAAATATATATGTTATTTAATTAAATATTAAATATAAGGATCTCAAAATGCCGGAAGATCTTAAAACTCGTGCCCGTCCTGAAAACTTTATAAAAGTTGAAAATGCGGGAAGATATTAAAACCCGTACCCGTCCGGCTTGAAAACTTTATAAAATATCTTCTGTTTCCCAAATCCCAATACATGCCAAAAAAAATTCCCTAATACTCTAGGCTAATATCACTTTTTTTTTACGCTAAAAATTTCTGGAATATAAGTTTAATCTTCCATTGAACAAAAATAAACAGGCCAAATTTTTTGATAAAATATGTTGGTGGGCTGTTCGACTTGCTATATTTGTAAGTTGCAACTCATGGCTCGATCCATCCACGTAAAGTCGTACTGTACAATTTTATTTGTTTTCCTTTCACAAAATTTAGTAGTTTTTTTTTTAATCAAACAAAATTTAGTAGTTGATGTTCATCATTGAAAAACTGTAAAAAACGAAAAAAATAAATCATGAAAGTTTAAAAAACAGTAAGTCGTGAAGTGAAAATTATCATTTTCTAAATCTCTGATGCAATTGTAAGAACGGAAACCAAAAAATCAAAAATAAAAATTATATAAGTTTTATGGTTACCAAAAATATAAGTTTTAGATCTTTGTCAGTACGGATTATTTTTAAGAGAAATGTTAGGGACCCCAAATATTGTCCCAATTTTTTTCTCAATTGACGTGACATTAGTTTTAATTCGTGGACGTATATGTATACACGCGGAGTCTCATATTATTATAGGAAATTTAACAATTATACACGTGACAACTTATCATTTGAGACAATTTTTAGGTACCTAGCATTTTTCTATTTTTAAATTAAAATTGTCAACCGCTGATAATACTCCCTCCGTTATGAATTAATTATTTTATGGAGTATAAGGTAACACCTCCCTGAATCTAATAGATTATGGCAGGTTATTTAGATGTACTGTAATTTCTATGGAATTTAAATTAATATATTCAAAGCGTATGCATGAACGAAAAAAGATACTACTCGTATGGACTATGGAGTGAGTTGTGTGAGTATAATAAACACGGGTTAATTGGCCAAGGAAACAGCAGTTGGTTTCTCCGCATTTAGGCCCGTAACTGCATTCTCGGTATTCTCTACAGTCTACTCCGGTAGACTCGGACACTTTCTCTCTGTGGATCTCACTACTGAATTACAGTAATAATATTAGTTATAATCATATGAAAAAAATCTCATACCATCATCCAAGTTTTGCTACGGGGTCAAAATAGAGCTCACTGCATGCTGTAAATGTAGTTACTGTAAGGTGTGCAGCCAAATATCTTCGGATGAATGAAGACATTGGAGAGGGAAATCTGATTAACCATACGGAGGCTTTCCTCAATGAAATTTTTGTGAATTGGGCAGACACGATAAAATCTCTTGAGACCTGTGAAGAAGTTCTTCTGTGTGCAGAAGAGCTTCACATAGTAACAAGATGTATAAATTCCTTGGCAATGAAAGCCTGTACGTGCTGATCCACAGTTATTTAGCCGGACTCTGTCAGGGTGCAATGATAATAAAGAAATAGATTCCAAAACATTATGTAATGGAGAGAAATTAGTGAGGCTACTTCGCCCTGCTATATATGCTCTTACAAGCAAGCCCATCATGCAGAGAAAATCTAGAAAAAAGGGTGGGTGCAGAGTTGGAACTTGGACCAAGCGTCCTTCGACGATCTTCTGATTCCAAATTTGGCTACTCGATGGAGACCCTGTACGACATAGACTGTTTCCAAAGACTCCTCGATTACTTTTTGACAACAGAGCAGATTTCTTCCATGGCATATTCTCCAAGTATAGTTGAAGAGAATCTGTTAGCCAAAAGTTCTGATTCTCTGACGGCAATTACAATGGTAGCTAATCTGGTGGATACTTATCTTGCTCATGTAGCACCAGATGTTAATTTGAAATTTCCAAAGTTTCAGTCACTTGGTGCTGCAGTCCCTGATTATGCCAGACAACTTTTAGATGACATGTACCCTGCCATTGATATATATCTGAAGGCAACTGTCATTTTCCTCTTTGGAACGTAATTTATTTATTTTATATGAGCCTCCCGGTAAACTTTATATAAAAATTGCAAATGAATTAAAATCGGTTATAACATATCCAATTTAAGTATATACACTCAATCTGTTTTAGATGCTTGTTTTATTCTTATATATTTTGGTTTTACACTAGCTATCCCTGAAACCTCAATGTTAATTACTCCAGTTTGAGCAGATAATATTCACAGTAAGAATGTTGAGAAGATCTCATGGGTGAGTGGTGAATGCTAATCATGCCTGAACAATTATATTTGTTAATGTCCAGGCTAGGCCTGGGGAGATCCGATCCGAGGGCTAATGGATCGGATATGGATCACTCTAAAAAATCCGATCCGAGAAAAATCTGACCCGAAAAGGATCGGATATGGATTTAATAAGAGCCGATCCGATTATATATATATATATATATATATATATATACACACATACATACTAGACTCAAATGAGAGCTATTTATCCGGAGAACTAGTATGTTCTGTACTTCCATAACACGTGTTCTCTGAATATTTTTTCACCATTTTTTTCTCCAAATACATAATTTAGTCTCGTATGTTCTCTGAATATTTTTTCACCATTTTTTTCTCCAAATACATAATTTAGTCTCGTAGTTGTGTTTTTACTTACAAAACATACGTGTTCTTGATGAAAAATGTGATATATTTAACGAAATGAAAAGTGTAGTACTAGTATGTTCTGTAAATCACATGTATCTGTTATGTAAACATTTTTCATTATTTTTTAAGAATTCAAAGAATTTTCTCATATAATTGTGTTTGTATTTACAGAATACTTGTATTTTAAAAAAAAGTTTGATGATTTTTATAAAATAAAAAGTGTTCTCCAAAGTTCTCCAATGAAGTAGTTCTCCATAGAGCCCAACTCTATTATATATATATATATATAGTACTTATGTACATGTAACTAATAAAGTCCACGGCTCCTATGGTTTAATCTACTTGTACAGAAAGTTACATGCTCCACGGCTCCGAAGATGACATGACATTGTTGAAGTTCCGTCGTAGCTGTGTTCCATTCAGATTTTTTTCCAGAGTTTCTATGTATTGTTATGAGATTTATTTGAGAAATTTGATGTTTAAAATTTATATTTTCTCTCCCAAAAAAGCATGTTTTTTTTACCATAGAGTTCAAAATTTTCCAATAAATGTAAAATTATCATTATAAAACTATTTGTTATTGGTTATACGTGTTTACATTTACAACTTTTGTTAAAAAGTTCAGGGATTTGTTGAAATTTTTTAAAACATTAATGAATCGGAGCTCCGATCCGAAAATCCGAGATCCTAATAGATCCGGATATAGATCGGGCTCTCTGAAAAATACGGTCATGATCCGAATCCGAAAAAAATAAATGGATTAGGATATGGATTATGGCTGATCCGATCCGAACCCGATCCATTAACAGGACAGTCCAAGCGCATCCTTGGCTCACAGACATGGAGCGAGAGCAAATATGCAGACTCATGAACTGCCAAAAGCTCTCATTGGAAGCAAGCACCCATGCAGCACAGAATGTAAGGTTGCCTCTCCCTGACATTGTGCAGATATTGTTTTTCGAACAGCTTCGGCTACGTACATCAATTTCTGGCTGTTTCTTTGTCTCTGACAATCTTGAGAACTTTCAAGCACCGCTTTCACTCTCCAACACATGACGGTTCCCGCCAAATGGGAGCTGGGAGTATGGATGATATGAAAGAACGTGTTATGGAGCTTGAGAAGGACTGCCAGAGTATGAAACAGGAGCTTCAGAAACTGGTGATGAAAAAAAATGAAGATGGAGCTTTTTCGGGATACGGAAATCACAGAAGCGTCGGCACCTCTAGAGCACCATATGCAACTTACAATCAGAAGACGGGCTCATCTGTTCACAGACAGGGAAATCAGAAAAATGGGAGCCATCCTATGTTAATTTTTTTTAATGGTTCTTACATATATATTTAATGTGGTGTTAGCTATATTGAGCGTGCTGCTAATCTTTGTTTATTTCTTAGAGTGAACGTCTTTCTCATTCTTGTTTAGATGCCAGGCAGTAAATCACATTAAATATCAAGAGATGTAATAGTGAAACTGAAAGCATACTTCTTAGTTCTTAAGATGGTGTCCTATATATCAAGATCGGACCGGACTCATCATAAATACTGATGGCCCATATTTAATTTTCAATAATTATTTGGTAAAATATGTAAAATTTTAAAATCACTACGTTATACGTGTGTGTAAAAAGAAATATATATAGTTGCTGCTCAAGGCTTCAACACCAATCAATAGTACCTGCTTCTGTAGGTATTTTCCACGTTTGAATTCCAAAAGAATGCGCATGTAACTGCATCAATGTTGATATGTAAACCACCTAAAGTTAGTGTCACTTTTACAAACAGTCAAGTATGTATAATTAACGATATCAACTAATCAAAACTGGGGCCAAAGTCTATAGCAGCTATCATTTTGTCCCAAGGCAAACAATATGTTGATGCTCGATTCCATGCTTCTTTCAGCCTTTGATTTCCTCCCTTTACCAACTGCTGGTCCCTCTTTTCAACATCTATCATTTTATCCCGCTCCGGTGTCCGACAAGGCTTCGTTCAGTTCTTGCCCCCCACCCCACATTACATGCATGTTGTAATTCATTATGTACTCATGCTTGTCCCTGCTCAAGTTCTTCTCCAGCAAGCACCTACTTGAGCATTGTTATAAATATGTCTATTAAACATTTAGTTCTATCTACTCTTTTTATTATCTATTAGTCCCATCTCAAGCATTAAGAAATTAGTGATTTATACTTTTAAGTATCTCCGATAATTGCACGATATCAGTTTTTTCATATAATTTTAAAGTTTCCTTTCGTCCTTGAGAGTTTGGGGTCATGGTGAATTGAAGTTTTAACAGAGGGGTTCTTTTCTTTTTTCGAATTATGATTTGGACAATGGTACTGCTAGAATTCCCTTGTGTCTGCTGTTGTCATTTCTTTTCAGTGTTCTCTACAAGTTGATAACATGCATGGTCTATTTATTTTCTCTTTGTAAGTTGTAAGTTGTCTCTCAAGATTGTGTTGTATTTCAGTGTGTTCTAAAGAGATGTTCTTGTTCCGACTTTTCAAAGATGGGGTCATATTGGAAGAAAAACGTTAAAGTTGAACAGATCAAGAAACTCGAGCAAGTTAAACCTTTAGTAGGAAATTTCATATGCAACAATTAAGTACTAATACTTAAGAACTTACAATGATATGAAAGTAAACTTTGAAGTGGAGCTGTTTTACTAATGATAAAGGTTCAACTGAGATCATTTAGCACTAATTTACGTACAAATCTTCATCTCCAAACGGTAAAAATTAATAGTAATTTTCAGTTGGCTTCTTCAATGCCAAGTATCTTTCATCTACCAAACTGCTCTACTATCGCCATCCCAAATTCATCATGAGATATTATATGCTTTAGGGTAGGCAAGTTGCTCTGTCTCCCAGTTCAACTTAGAAGCAACTATCTCGTGGCGAGGAACATAATCCTATGAAAACAAACATTAAAAAAACGAGACTAAAGCTTCTACCAGAAATAGTAAATCCATTTGTGCGCCTAAAGCAACATTATAAATGGGTGAATATTTCTTAGTGATATCTAGGAAATGTATTTTTATTACACCAAGTGGAACAGTAAGAATATGCGGAAGCAAGAAATTATATGAGTTATCTTCATTTTCTATCTATTTGCAAGAGATTACCTCTAATTTCTTGACCAACTCCTTTGCTGTTGGTGCTGATACAATAATATGTCGTGCACTTGGGTTAATAAAGCCTTCCTCCACAGCTTCGTCAATAAATGACAGTAAAGAGTTGTAGTATCCATCTACATTGAGCAATCCCACCTGCCAAAAAATACATTTAACTTAAATTTTGAATATTGAATGAAGATTAGGAGTCCATCAAACATATCAATAACCTTAACGTCATATAGTATATGCAACATAAATTACCGGTTTATCATGGATACCAAGTTGAGCCCAAGCGATTACTTCAAGGAGTTCCTCAAGCGTGCCATAACCACCTGTAAGTGCAATACGTTAATCCAGTTTCACATGCTTTGTTATGCAAATGCAAAATAATTTAACATGTTAACATTAAGTTCACAGTCTGTCCACTCTCTTCTAATTACATACCCACCATTCTCATTTATGTTTTCTTATAAAGAGGCGAACTATCAAGAACATTATTCATTTTTGTTCTGTCAGTTGTCACTAATGTTGTATATGATGGTATAATTACCCACGCTTAAATTGCACGTTCAACTATCATAATGCCTTGTTGCCCTATACAAACAAAAAAAAATTATAATACCTTGAAGGTTAAGGAATAATGTTATTGGTGCTTATTTTCCCAGTCCTCTGCAGTATCAGAGGCTTGATCTTCTGGCACACACTTAGGTTATGATGCATTGCATGCTATGCTTGATCCATTTAAGAATATAATTCATTTCTTTCATGTCTTGTCTCTCAGGGATTCAGAAATTTATTTGGAGTATATGTATACAGTGATTCAGTGTAAACTGATGGTAATGAGAATCCCTTAAAAGAAGTGATCATGAATACCTGTGCCCTTCTGGACTCTGGAGTGCTGTTGATAGTTGGCAATAACATTTCTAAAATAGTACAGTATGAAATAATTTTTTTTCCTATATGGTATTAAGTAGGTAGGTACTGTGGTAATTAGCAAAGAAAGAGAGAGTAGGTACTGTCACTGTGGCATAAAAGCATTTGTATTGACTAAATCATAGAAACACAGTTACTCAGGATAAGAAACTCTGTGGATTCAGTAAAACATGTCATGGGTCAACAATTAAGGCTGGGCGGATTGCTTTCTATTAATGAGTCTTGGGGTTTGTGTGAGAAGTTTACAAACTCATAATGGGAGCTTCAGCACAGAGTAATGCCAAACCTTTTTTTATTTGAAATAGTAGGTTATAAGAGCCCATAGTAAAACTCTTGGCTATATACTGACATTAGTAATACTATCAGTTCTTACTTGCATTTAGCCATTAGTTTCTGAAGTGGCAATTGAGTTCTGAAGATCGCATAATCTAACTAAATGGACTGCAGAGGAACCAAAAACTAAACAGATGGTTGATTTTGCAATGGTGGGAAATGGAAATAAATAAATTAAGTCACCTAAGCTACATAGACATGTTCATCTACTAAATGTTTAGTGAAATAGTAAAAAAACTTGTAGGACTTGTACTATAACCTGGCAAGGCAATAAAAGCATCTGAGTGCCTAGCCATCTCAGCTTTCCTTTGGTGCATATCTGCTACTGCCTTCACTTCCCCCACTGTGACACCAGTTAACTGCAAATAGTATCAGAACCCAGAAGACAAGAATTTTAAATAAAAAAAGGAAGAAGATAAACAAAGAGAGATGGTGCATTTATATGGAGCGCTGTGCAATGAAGCAATGATGAGGGTTGCAGGTGGATTGGTCCAAAAAACTAAATCAACCACACTAGACATAATAGACAAGCAGCTCATTTCCCAGGAAATGCAATTACTTATATGTACAAACAGTAGCCGTACCCAAGAAAAAGCCAAGAAAACTCAACAGGGGAACTGTATCTGTGCTAAACATGTAATAAACCCAAAAATGTAAGAACTAGTGAACAGTCCCTATCTACCTCAAGTCCACAACACTGGTATGAATAATGAATATCACTATATCATCAGTACCAGTTTAAAGAACATCACTATATCAGTACCAGTTTAAAGAACATCACCCATAAAAAAATTTAACCCCTTGTATATTTGTGTACGTGTGTCCTCCATTTTAATCCTATATCCAACAAATGAGGAAAAGTTAAAGGAAGATGGACTATGCTACCAAACAAGAAGCCTTTAAACAAGGCAAAAAGGAATATACACATGCATATATAGACAAGTGATTCAAGTGAACAAGCATCAAACAAAGTTCAATCCCAAAGAACTGGAGATAACATTGCAGAGTTGCAGTGGATTATTGTAAAATAATGTAAGAAGGCAGAGACTTTCTTGACCAAGAAGATAGACATACACATACCTCTCGGGGCATGAGAGTCTTGGGAATAACCCTGCAGATGGATAACAACATGACAAAAAAGGCATCAGTTAAATAAACAATACTGCCTCCGTTCCTAAAAATTTTGCTCAATTTAACTTTTGACACTGTTCATTGTAATTGATTGACTACTAATTTACGCATAATTTATAAAGACAAAATATAGTCATAAGTGATCTTGTTTGATTCGTATTTGTGAATACTTTAATAGAGTGAAGTATTATATTTAATACTAATACGAAATTAAAGATATTAACAATCAAAAATATGCGTCGGCAAAGGTGTCCAGTCAAAACAGGAAATGTTTTAAAGAACAGAGGGAGTAAACAAGTGCAACAAGAAACTCAACTCAGTGAATTTAGAAAAATACTAGTTGAGGGTTGTGGAATTTGACATGCAAAATAGTGGTCACTAGTTTAGAAAAAGCTTACCCAATGACATGCCTACCACCATCATGAACAGCTTGAGAAATTGAACCCATTAGGCCAATGCTGCCCCCTCCATACACCAAATCAATGTTTCTTGATACCTTCATTATCATAAAAATCAAATCAACTCATATATCTATATTTCACCACCTAGTTTATATAATGTATTCATATGTACAGAAAGAGTAAGCACATAGAAATGGGCTAGTGACAGAGAACTAACAAAGTTTTTATAAAATGTCAATAAAAACAAAAAAAAAGTGTGTGTTCCTTGTTTAGAGTAAAACAGGGAGCCCTGGTTCGTGATAGCTTCAATCAACTCCTAGTTCATCAGGATATTTGCATGACAAGTTGATAATTTCAAGAAAACCAACCCCATCTCAAATCCCATGAATCAACTTACTTGCAAACAAACAGAACACATTCTAACTACTAACTTGATAAAAAAAAAACCATCTGAAACTACACAAGTAGAGTTAATGTCTAAAATGACAAACACCATATATGGCAGGAAAAAATAGAAGAAGAAAAAGATACCAATTCTTTGGCAAGCTGAATAGCAGCATCCTGGTAGCTACTCTTTTTGCCATGGCTACTCCCACAAAATACACACACTCTCTTAAACTTTGATGACACCTTCATTTTACCCTCACTTCCCATTATACACACACACGCACGCACTCTATCTCTAACAAGATTGTCCTCTCACCTCTGTCACTCAAGTTTAATCACTACTCAAGAGTCACATATATAGTACTAGTAAGGTTGGATGTGCATCAGTACATGTATTGTGTGTGTATATATATAGAGGGAGGGGGAATGGGGGATGGAATACGTGTGCCACGAAAACATATATACTAAAGTAAGTCTGGGGTACAAGACTAGCAATAAATAGTCTTATTGCGCCACCTTGTGCCGCGTACTCACCAAGCATGTATAACATAAATATTACAATGCATATCATATTCCTGATCACCACGCTTTATTATCCTATTTATTTATGCCCATTTCATATAAATATACACAAACACATAAAAAAATGTACTATATTTTTTTAGCTATTAAGTAGAGTATATGCCAAGTTTAAAAAAATAAGAGCATGAATTAAGGTACAAGAAAATGTAGTATGCCTTTATTTTTATGTATTTTAAAACATTTATCAAGTTCCCCGGGGCATGTAGAGCTTATATTCATGTGTGTGAGATTATTAAGTTTGGATACAAACATTGTACTCCGTAGTATGTTTTTCTTAAAAAATCTTTAAAAGAAACTACTTTTATTATGGGATTGAGGAGTATCTATCTTAGCAGAGATGGTGTTGTCTTCAACTGTATTTGATTACAGTTTCAGATTCTATTTTTAAAAAGTCAGTGAAATAAATTACACTCGTAGCTTTAAGGTGATAACTGACAATCTGACATGTATGGGTGAAATTAATTGCGTAAATTGATGAGTGAATAAACACGTGGGTATTTATAATAGAGTTGTCCCTGACCAATCCTACTTTGTCCAACACACTTGTTCTATTCAAAGGGAACAGTTCTTTTCAAGATTATACTACTGCTGTACAGCAGCAGCAGCAGCAGTAGTATACACATTGCTGTTTACTCCGTTTGCTAGTCGATGTAAAATACAAAATATATATGTTGTTTCGGTCATGGAAATTTGAGGAGTGATTAAAATATATATACAGCCTGCCGGAATTGCAGGAACAAAAGCCATGCGATCTTAATCTACTAAATAAATGTTCAAGGCCGGACCTTAATTAATCTACTAAATAAATGCGGCATGCCACTGTTGAGTGATCAACAAATCGGAGTCTTCAATCCCAAAGTTGCCCTTTTCATCCTTGCTCAAATTGTATTTTTGTTTTTTACAACTTTACAGTATCTACTGTATTTTCTCTTTTCTGGGTCTATAAATAATAACCATATCATTCAAGTATTATCCATGGTATAAACTCCATAAACGAATAGCCTCATCAAATCAAATGAAATATTTTTTTATATCTCAATTTGGGCCCATAAATTTAATGAATAACCTCGTTAAATATATTGGCGAATAAAAAAATTAAAATTTTTTAAAACGGTCATATTCAAAAAAGCTTAAAACCAATTTCTCTCTCCATTTCTTGTGAGAGGTCTCTTTTTCCTCTCCATTTCTGTTTTACAAGATCTGTGAGAGCTATTCATCATGGATAGAGAAGGAGTTATCAGTGAGCATATGACATGGATGAACATCGAGGATGAGGAGAATGAGGAACTTATTTTTGACACTGAAGTAGAAGATGACTCGAACAAGTTTGAGTTGTGTCTGGTGGGTCATTTTTTACGGAAAAAAGCATCAATTCCAGAGCAATGAAGACCAAATTAGCAGATATCTGGCGACCTGCAAGAGGGATAAATATCAAGGATCTCAAGGCTGGTCTTTTTCTCTTTCAATTCTACCACATGGACGACATGCTTTGGGTTCAAAATGGAGGGTCCTGGACTTTTGATAACACAATGCTTGTTGTCAATACTATTCTAACAGGAGAGGACCCATTACAGGTACCTTTATTAGAGCTAAATTTTTGGATTCAAATACATGGACTACCTTCTGGGTTCATGTCAGAAGGAGTTGGCAAATAGCTGAGGATTTGTTTTGGAAAATTTGTGATGTATGATCCAAATAACAACACGAGCATATGACGTGAATGTATGCATCTGAAGATCAAAGTGGACGTTTGAAGGCCACTGAAACGCAACAAGAAAATATGCAAGAAGAATGGAACATAGTGCATTATTCAGTGCAAATATGAAAGGCTAGGTGACTTTTGCTTCTTGTGTGGGATGCTAACCCATACAAAACGTTTTTACAAGCTGAAGATGGAATCAAACACTCAGGAAGCTCTAAGAGAATTGATGGCTTCGAGCTCCGTCACGGAGGGTGGCGGGACAAGAGATGGGCAAATGGTTCCTTGATGACAGGGATGAGGGTTGGGGCATCAATCTCGGACATGATAATTATTATCAACAATACTCAGAGTAACATACGGGAAGTATGGCTAAGGAAAGTAACTAAATGTGGGATTTTAGGAACACAATGCATGGGGGACCTAATATCCCATGTGTAAATGAGTTGGTTGGTAATTTAAATTTGCTAGTGGCAAAAGTTCAAATGCTAGTTCAAGTTGGCCTATAGATGATGAGTTAATTGGGCTTAATATCGAGGAAAAGAAAATAAGACGTAGTAGGGCAACAATTAATGAGTTTTTTTTATGGAAATAGATGGTAACAATGAAATAATATATATGGAAACTGCTCTTTCTAAGGCTGATTTTGCAGATTTCTCACTTGATTATTTGGTTAAGCTTGCAATGCAAGCTAGCCAGCCCAAATGAATATCCTAAGTTGGAATTGTCGAGGGTTGGGGAACTCTCGAACAGTTTGTGTTCTTGATGACCTTGTAAAGGCATGCAAACCGATTTTTTTTTTTATCAAAGACTATCTCTATTGCCAATAAAATTGAGGAACTCCGAGTTAAGTTTGGTTTCTCGCAATATTTTTCTGTTAATCATATTGGTCGTAGTGGTGGTTTGCCAAAATTCTCTGGGGTATCTAGTTTTTTAGAAACAAGAAAGTTTGGGAGAACAGAACTGTCAACCACATTATGGCTATGGATTGGAGTTTGAAATGTTTTAATGACTGGAGGACAGCTAAACAAAGCAGAGCTTGCATTTAGCTGGTAAATCCAACTTTCACGATTCATGTTCCCCAGAAGTGGATGCCACCACCTGAGGGTTCTGTCAAATTAAATGTGGATGCCTCCTATCATACTGACTCTGGAAGATCCTCTGTTGGTTTGATTCTACGAGATCATTTGGGTTCGTTTGACGTAGGGAAAATATTATGTGTTGTAGGAACCAATAATGCTTTTGAAGCCGAAGTTATGGTCATTTATGAAGGACTGACTTGGCTCTTATCTTTGCCATTTTCTGAGATCGTGATTAAGTTTGACTCCCTTCTTTCTGTTCAAGCTATTCGACACTCATGTGCTAATTATCTTGAGGTGGGATATGTCTTTGAGAGTTGTCGTAACCATTAGAGTGGGTTTTTCAATTTCTTTTGTTAACGGCAAGCAAACAAAGCAGCCCATAAAATGACTAAATTACCTTTTTTGCTAAATTCTCAAAATTTATTCACGTCTTCTGCTACTTTGTTGTTGGAGACCCTTTTATATGAAGCATCGTTTTAATGAAAGCAATTCCTTTTCTTCAAAAAAAAAATTCAAATTTTTATAAGCTCTATGTAAATATAAATAAATAATCACTACATTTTAAATAATATATTTATATTTTATAATATTATATGAATATATTTTATCCAATAAATAATTTACATACACATTATTAAGTCATATCTTTAAACAATTCATCTGAAATTGATTATTTATTTTCCCGACCAACATGTGATCTTTAATTTTGTGTAGTAAATATCCACTTCTCAAATATTCTAATCATGTTGCACTAAATAATTATGTAAGGTGATAACTTGAACGGCTTTATTTAAAAACACTTATGTATCATCAGGTTTGGGATCGTTCTCGTCATTTAGTACGGCTTGACCATTTCAATGATTCCCGATAATTCTCGTCATTTGGTATGGCTTTGATAATTTTTTCATCTGTAAGACGATAACCGTATTATTCTATTCGGGATAAGATAGTTCAAAATATCTAAATAAATTTTTATTCATTCATCAGTAAACAAATATTCTCATTTACTAAGGTTCTACTGTACTACTTACTAGTAATTAGTATTCTCTAACATTAAAGTACTATATAACCCTTGCCAGTACGGTGGAGCTCCCTTTTCATGGAACTGTTAAACTCATCCAAAGATGAACACTTTTTAGTTGAATGTAAATATTACACAACACAATAGGTTTAATACATTCTTTATAATTGTTTCTTTTCACGAAGAATTAGAAAGACATTAACATACTGATATCTTTTATAGAATGGCACCTTTGATTGGCAGTTGTACACAGTGTGCATATGTAATACTATAGGATATGGAAATATACCCTAGAAAACAAAAGAGACATCATTAAAAGGTTATCTCCCTGCAATGTTTTCCTTGTGTGTAGAGACTGACTGGTCATCCCACTGCTCTGTCATGGAGACTTGTCCTGTATTATATGGCCACATGGTAAAACAAAAACAAAAATAGAAAAGAAAAACAAGTGCCCTTAAGCACCCCCATAAGGCCACTTGGCCTTAAAGACATGATATCGATCACTAATATCATTCACAACAATGACTAGTGTTTCTTGCAATGTTGATGCCACCAATGAACACTGGAAAAGACATGAACCAAATAAGTTTCTTCTGAATTCTCACCACTTTATCTCCACCTTTTACAGCCTTAAGAGCTTCTTATAATAACTTTGTCTATACCAAATTATACTAGGAACATCTTTATTTTTCCTACTTTGAATTGCAAAACATGTTAACTGCTTTTCTGTTCTTAATTGGCTTAATAATGATAGCATTTTTGTCAAACTTACAGGTTACTAGCTAGATTATATATATATATTGAACTTGATGAAAATATCATGTTTAAGTTTGTCCTTGAACAACAAACCTACGGATTATCTAATTTTATCACAATATCGAAGGACGAAGATTCTCTAACCTCCTCCCCCCATCGTCTTCTCTTATCCTCTTCGATTAGAGCATATATAACATCAACTTTCTTCCCCCGAAATGATCACACTTCTGAACCAGTATGTTATGATGTTCATGGTCTTGTAGTGGAATTATAAGCATGTGCCTTATCTTTCCAAACAAGACTTCACAATTTACAGAGAAACAGTAAGCAAAATAGTGCGCTAATGCTGACCTACATTACTACAAAACAAATGTTGGGAAGATAAGGTTGTTGAAATGAATCGGACAAGAGTGTTTGGAATCTTACTACAGCAAAGGATGCTCTACATGCTTTGGCACACTATATATGACAACATGGAAAAGGATGCATGCCCTTGAATATTTAAGACATCAAACATGCATGGAAGTGAGCCCTGTATAATTAACATTAACATTTATCAAATGGTGTATTGTCTTTGGTAAATATTACGGGACACCTAGCATTTTTCATACTTGACGCCATACAAATTTAAGTTCCAGTTTCGCTTTTGCAATATATATATTAATAAAAAAAAAAACCGAGACACATGAATTGCGGAACAGGGCAGCAGCAAAGAATCAGCAAGAAGAAGGACAGGAAAGGTGAATTTACAGAGCGCTTCAAGGTGCTTCGATGCGAAACATATACATACATCATATGTGGAGAGCACTCACGTTCCATTTCCCAAATCGCTCCAAACATTATATTTTGAGTGTATCAATTGATAAACACTGTTATCACAACAAATTTACTTGCTTTAGCCAAAAGAAGACCTTTACTATAGTTTCTATATAATATAATTTTAATAAATGACAGGTTATCAAATATCAAATCTACAAATAAGAAGTTGCATCCTATTAATAATTTACCGAACACTGGCTATATTCAAGGTCTGTTCCAAACAAATAAATTTGTGGCAACATCAATCGTTCAGAAATCAAATCAATATTTCCAATTAAATCTATGTTGGCAACAAATTTAAAATATTCTAATCAAAAATCAATCTCAACTAAAGTAGATCTTTCCGGGTCAAAATCATGCTTTCAGCACAAAATACCATTTTTTAAACTTCTGAATCAGGAAAACTCCAGTAAAAGTATAAAACTAACAGTCTTCAATTATACTGTTTTGAAAATCCTAGATCCACTAATGCAGATATAAAAATGCCCAATTACCTGAGCAGGCTCCTGAGAGCATACAATCTCATTTAAAAACTCTGACAATAGCTTACTGTACTTGAGCACGTCAAACAGTTAATCACATAAGATTATAATATAAAAGCAATAAACTTGTGTAAAGCAAAAAAAAAAAGGTAAAAGGAAAATAAACAATCTTTAGACTAAAACTATGAGAAGATTACAAATTAAACACATCATTTATCGGAATAAAGTTATATAAAAGTCCATCAGAAATCATGACCTATCAATCTAACATTAAAGGAGTAGATTTCTCGCATGTCACAACGAATCTGGTAGTTAATACAGTTAAGAAAGTCAAACTAAAATTCATTTTAATTTAGCATTAATTATTAAATTAAAGTGACCCAAGTTGCAGTTGGGCACAAACCCCACTTTTTTCTTCTCCTTAATCGTTCCGAGTAGAAATGTTTAAAAAATTCAAAATCCGAAATCCGATTGAGAAAATTTTAGAAAGCCCGGCCCGGCCCGGCCCATCCAATCCAGCCCGTGAATTTCTATTTTTCGTCAAAATCCAGTCCGGGCTTTTTAAGACTCGAACTGAGCCTGGCCTCTGTGCACCTTTGTTCCTGGTTATTTTTCTCTGTGTAATTTGATTGCGAGGAAAGGAGAAACGGGGACTTAATTAATACTGTATTTTAACAGTGAGGAAGCCACCCTAGTTTATCAAATACTAGTATAAACTTCTTACAGAAATGGCTGTATATTTATGCACATAAAAGTGAGTTCGAGGCATCTGAGTATGTTTAGTGGACCCATAATTGTCACCTCCATCTTCATTGAGCCTGTCCCTCTTTTCCAAGTTAGTTAATTGATCAACCTCATCAATTTGTCTACCACACTCATTTATATCAAGCAGGATTTATAAATATACCCTCACACAAACACATAGAAACCGAACTATGTATACTCATTGGGAGTTGGGACTTTTTTTGTAAAAATCCAAGTACGTACTTGACGTGATTTCACTTTCGGTTTCAGTATGTTCCCTCTTCATGCAGGATTATATTTTTTAGGCAGTTATGCTTAGAAGTCATAATACTCTCTAGTCTCTAGGAGATTAACCCATGTGGAAGAATGGAACTAAACTACTCCACTGCATTATATTTATGCCTATAGGCACTTGGCATCAGTCATGTCTCATGACGTTTATGCAATCCCCAGACAACATAATTATACATGTTTGCATAAAGTCAATAAAACACATTTCTTAATTCTTTGACAATTATATATATATATACGACTTGAATCAAAATAATAGTATTTCGAATTCTGCTCCGCCAAAAGAATCCGAATTTGAAGTGATATATAAAGTTGAAGTCAACATTTTCAACTCTAAACTTGATACAGAATGTAATATTTTTAGTCAATACAGTAGCGGAGCTAGTATATGTTTTGAGGGTGTCCAAATTATTTTTGGTAACAGAGAGATTCTAATACATGCAAATATGCAATGACCCTTAAATCAATATAGCAATCTTGATTGTTGAAATCCATAGCATACACAGAGGGTAAAAATCCTGAAATCTCAGTATCTCGAGCACCGAATACTAGTATCAAATTTGTATAAACAACTAACCTCAGTATCTCTTTTAATTCATAATTCAAACCGGTCCCAGATTATGTCATCAACTAGTAAAATATAAGAATGGTGTTCATTTTAATAAACGATAAACAGTATCACCATACCTCATATTATCAGGTTATAGGAAACAAATGCCAACAAAGAAAATGAAACAACAGGTGAAACACAATGGGAATGGAACTGCCGGCTCGTAACAGCCATACATGAGACGTAGAATTAAAGAGAACTCGTTAATCTCGACTCTCGTTCATAAAGGCCATAATAACAAAAATACTCCTCGTGTCCTAATTATGGTTCGACCCCCATTCAAATTCAACATTTTAATCTCAGCCTATTAAAATATTTGAAACGTAAAAACAAGGAAAAAGCTCAATTAAATATGAGCAAAGTGAACAATTTTTTCTGCTTGTATACAAACGAATGGTTAAAAAAGACGGGGGCCTCTTTTGCCTATTCTCGGCACCCTTCCCGATGTCATGCTCATTCTCGGATATCCTCGTCAAGGCGAAACACTACAGGGTGATTGTTCGTTTATACTCGGTGAATTGGACATTCAACTCGGTGGGTCACTCAGTTTCTCTAGCGGGTTATGGTTTTTCACGCTAGCGAAGTCAATTTTCATGATTGTATGTTATTTTACAATAACGTAGAGGTAAAACCGTGTGAATCGACCCCATGACGAACTAAGTTTTTTACTTGTAAAGTTCGAATGTTTAATTTGTTCGAATCGTTTAAAATGTGAATTCTTGAGTGTATACATGTGCTTGATGATGGGGATTTTGTTATATAGTCTCGTGAATGTTTTACCTTTGAAAAAATGGAATATATTTTGAGTGTATTGATGATGTTCTGTCTTGGTTATGGTCATTCTTGTTTTTGAGAGACTGTCTTTGTTGTTCATGGAATGATTCATTGATTCAATACTTGTTTGATAAGATCTAGGTTCGTTTCAAGTCATTGTTTATTTAGTTTTTTTTTTCTTTTTGTGCTTGATGAGTCAGCTAGGTTTGTTATTTTTACGAGTTCGATTTTGAGTTTTTCTAGTTTTTTATTATTCACACTACTAGTAATTTGCTGGTTAAGTACTTATTTTGTAACGGTAAGTTTTATGTGCATTAAAAGGTATCCTAAAGAGGTTGAGTTTAATTAGGCTATTATTTAGGAATTTAAGTTAATGTGCAATATTTTAGATAGTTTTTAATTATAGTATTTATTTAACGGATTATGATTATTAGTTAGACAATAATTTAGGAGTTTGAATTGGGAGAATATTTGTGATTTTGTACTATTTATGGGTGACCATGTTTGATGACGTATATTTTGGTCTTTTAAGAGGCAATCAAGTGTCATTTTGATGGTTTGTCTATTTCATATAGAATTTTAAAATTCAAAATTTTCGTTAATTTTAAATTATTTCGATTCACCTAGTTATGTGTTATTTGATGTGTCTTTGGTTGGATTTTAATGTTTTATTCACTTTAAGTTATATTAGATTTATTTTCAAAAAATCTTATAATTTATTTATTCTTTATTGAATTTTAATGTAAAATTTTGATATAAATGTTTATATATATATATATATATATGTTACTTCTATCTTATTAATTTATCTTATTTTTTAGTAAATGGTTAATCATATTATTGAGACTTATGTATTTCTTTATTTCTCTTAATTTTTAGGTGCACGAGAATTGAGAATTTCTGTTTTTCAAGCAATAAGGTTTTATGGGATGTGAGACTACAGATATCTTCTTATCAGATATTAAAGTTTTATTGTTTAAATATCCGCATTCATCTTGCATGACCTGTCGGTTAGATGATAAACTTTTTTGAATAAAAGAACTCCCTGATCCGGCTATTGTATTCATATGAATTCATCGTATGATTTATCGTCTATTCTTGAAAAAATATATTTACAAATGTACTAAGTAAAACTTATATACTAGCTAATTATAAGAAAAGTCAAATATATTACATGATTTTGAATTGAGTTGAATAAATTCCAAAAATCAAAATAGGTCGCCTATGATGATTGTGATATAGTGAAAGTAAGGTATCTGGATGGCTGATGCAAACAAGAACCATGTTCACCTGTAAATTTTGTAGATCTGAAATCATGGGAGAAAAATTGTTAATTTCTTTGACTTGCAATATGTCTCATTGTCTGGTGTGATTACTCCATCAGTCCCATGCAGCTTCTTCTGGTCAAAAAACAAACAGTCACAATCAAATCTAAGACACTACTTTAAATTTGTTTGAAAGACAGTCCATCCTTAATTGCAGTTAACAATGCCTAGAAATGCTCAAAACCGCAATCCTTGTTCAGAAGTTGTTGAGACTTGAGAGTAACATGCAAAAAGGTGGGGGTGGGGGTGGGGGTGGGGGTGGGGGTGGGGGGATAAACATGTTTTTCATTCACCAGAGCTTTTTGCCCGTAGAAGAAGTGAAAATGTATCATTACACAGAGACTTCCGAAACAGTAGATTAAATCTTCCAAGTAAACCAACACATGAACCACATTAATTTACTTTGTAACTCATGATTGGTTTATTACTCTCCTTGTATTAGATTATACTATGTTTGTCCCTCTGTGGTAATTTATACTTTCTTTAGCTTGGAGTCAAAGATAACAAAGATGTTCATAGAGAATCATTCATGTCACAATGTCATGGTCTCTGAATTTAATACTAATAACTACTTGTCAGGCCCATAAATCATTCAACAAAGACCGCGTGTTAAATATATAAATGCACCATCTCATGCACATCAGCTGCAGTAAGACTTGCAATCTACAGTGCAGAATGATCATTTCTCAATGACAAAATCTTCTATTTAGAGCTCTGGTCAAGACTGGAACAAACATGCCTCCCTTTACACTTGAAGAAGAGGTAAAAAAATTAGCTATTCTTTAATTTGCTGTTTTGGTCCATGCTCTATGGTGGTATTTAAAGCAACTCCAAGAGACTACTTATATGACCCTACCTACATGCGCTTGCATCATAACATCTAACTATTAGAATTTGAGTAGTAGCATATACACAAAATTCAATATTGCTCATAATCGTAATAAAGGGTGTGCTTCTTACTGTCTCATAAACTTGCAACTAACCAACAGCAAGCAGCGAGGCTGACCATACCATTACCGGAAAATTGATTCGTAAAATAAGATCCGCAGCCTTTAACAAGCCCACAATTACTGTATAAACCAATATAACCTTGTAAAATGGACTCCTAAATACTAACCAACAAATACCAATCAGGCATGAACTGATATTATAGTTTCTTTTATGACCTGATGATTTATGTTACCATATTGACCTACGCTGCTAATTGATTTCTCTCTAATGCATACTGACCCTTAGAATGGAAGCTTGACATATTTATTCATTGAATAATTACTCGTAATAAAATCGATGTCGATCATAAAAAATTGCAGAAAAGAGCATCTTATCAGGCATTATGTAGAACATATTTCATGCATCCTTTCAGCCACCACACATCGTTGTCGTCCAGTAGCATAATTAGATAAAATTCCGTAGCAAATACGTCGTCCGCGATTAAGCTTCATTCGAGAGTCTTTTAATCTTCACCCACAGTTGACATGTTTGGTTGGATTTTATATATTTGTTAAATTAATTTATAATTATATATCTAAGCTTACAGAAAACAACTTTGAAAATCAATCACTATTATCGAGTAATTTTTTTCCTGCTCAGATAAAGACACTGGATTTTTAATTTTAATTTTAAATCATCGATATATGTAACAAAAAAAGGAGTTAATTTACGTATTCTGTAATTCTGTTTCATGTTTTGAAAGGCAAGACTGGTCATGAGTAAAATAACAGAACTTTAACATCAGATGTACGCAAATTCTGTTTCAGCAGCAAGTTGCATCTGATAGATATTCATTTGACATATATATTTAAAATAGCAGAAAATTAGTAGCTTTGTCCTGTCTACGATAAATATTATCACTTTTACAAAAAGATGATCTGCCGGAAAACAACTCTAGCAATATAAAGGCATGTCATCTTCACAAAACTAAGTGCACCTTCAGTAGCCCTTCTTCTCTGGCTAAAGACAAACACAAAGGGATTGAATACCTAATGTAATTGCTTTTTCTGGTTGAAGGGGTAGCAGCACGGAAGGATTCAATACTTAATACTGGCGCCTTGGTGGTGGAGCTTCAGCAACACTAACACGAATTTGTCTACCCTCAAGGTCCTGAAGCATTGCAAGTTATAAGAAACAGGCATTGTGGGGTAATCATTTGCACATTAACTACATATACCTCCGACACTTGTATTGCAAACATACGCATAATGTTACGATGAAAGATATCACTAGCTAATTTTGTTAAATTTATAGATATGGGGATGAAGGCAAGAGGTAATAGATGACTAGTTAAGTGATCGGAAATTGATGAACATGCCATACTTAAGAAATATAAAAAATATATATAGATAAAATAAAAAATTCAACATAACTATAAATATAGAAAAAAAATATTCAATTGAACTAAAACAAGACAACACTTACAGCTCCATTCAAATTATCAATTGCACGATTGACCTCATCCGAAGAACCATAAGTCACAAATCCAAAGCCCCTCGATCTACCACTTTCTCTATCATAGACCACCTTCGCATCTAAAACCTTACCTTGCTCACTGAACAAGCTTTCAAGTGCCACATTATCAACATCCCAAGAAAGGTTTCCAACATAAAGCCTGTTGGTGTTATCGAAACTTCTGCCACCACCCCTGGGTGCTCTGAAAGAGTTTTCATCTCTAGGAGGTGGTGGTCCAGAATTCACTCTCAATGGTCTTCCATCAAGTTCCTAGCAATTGACAGTGGTTAGTTGCTTTGACGAGAAAAAACAATAACAAGCCACTGTATAAACTTACGTAACTCCATTATAGACCTATAAAAAATAAAGAACTTTGTGGTTTTTCAAAGCAGTAGATGGTACATGTCAAACTAATACTTCTTATTTGTGAAACATAGGTCGGCACAAGCACAACATAAATCCTCAAGGGGATTTACGATAAACAGTAATTAAAATAAAAAGATACAATATATACAGAATGATTAAACTTACATAGCCGTTGAATTGTCGAACAGCTGCTTCTACTTCTTCAGCAGTTGCCATTGTCACAAATGCAAAACCACGACTTCTTCCAGTGATTTTGTCATATATAACCTGCAAGAAGTTACAAATTCAGCTAAGCCAGAACTTGATGTACAAAATAAGTTGCTCTTAGTCTTACGCCTTAGCATACAAACACCCGTCATAATAATATAGGCATCCTACACAAAGCAGATGCCTTCATCACTAAATAAGAAAATAAACAAAACTGCTTCAACGCCCTATCGACAACTCTTCAATTATGTTCATATTTTTTTTGGTTTTCATCTACAGATACTAATCAATGCCCCATAGATAACGGTCTGAACTTGTATCAAAACTGCTTTGGGTTCAAATCCCTATTCTGTATTTGTTGATTTATTAGTAACCTATAAAAAAACTTATGGTCTAACAGATAGGTGTCTGCAATTTATTAGGTGAATGCTTGTGACCCTGTAAATAAGCATTTCTAAAAATTGCTCGTGAATCTCTTGGCCTGCTATAATGAATTTTGAATTCTCATAACACAGCAAACAAAAAGTATATATCACACCCAAAGTTGAGTTTATGTTTCCAGCACAAGCATTCAACTAGGACAATTGCATACACACAAATGTACAGCAAGATAAAATCATATATATACTGTACAAACACAAGGACGAAACCAAACCAAAAAAGCACCGATATTTCCACAAACAAGCAAACCAACACTAGTAGCAGTCAAAATGAAACAAGCCCAGAAATAAAAATATAAACTTTGAGCAGAAAACATCAAGAAAGAAGTACCTCAACCATTTCAACAGTACCAGCACGGCCAAAAAGGCCAGCAAGAAGGGCACTGTCACAACTAAAAGGCAAGTTACCCACAAAGATCTTAAGGTCAGGAGAGAAGCTCCTGTCATCAACATCAACATCCTCTTCCTCGTCTAGAGTAGCAGTAACAGTATCCTCTTCTTCATCAAGACCAAAGTCAGAGGAAACAGCTACCTTTAAGGGCAAAGAAGCTTTGTAATTGTATAGCTTTGAAGAAGAAGAGAAAGAAGCAGTGAAAGACTTGGGAAAGAAAGAGAGGGAATTGAAAGATGAAGAAGAAGAAGAGATAGAAAGGGTCTTTGGGGTGAGGGAAAGAAAGTGAAGAGAAGATGTAGTCGACACAGACATTTCTATGGGGTGGGGGGAAAGGATCAAAAAAATTCACGGCTACAACTTCTGGGTTTCAAGGCAATATGTATACTGGTGCTTGTATAATAACAAGATAGGGAAAAGGATAAGAGATATTTCTAGCCTCTCTGTATCACTGCCGGGGCTGACCCTTCCTAAATTACTATCTCACTTCCAGCCCAAATATTCCATCCACGAAATTTGTGAACTAATTGAATTTATATTTATTTTGTTTTTTATATAAATATTTCATTTTTATATATTTTATTGACTCAAATTGTAATATTTCGTATTTTTGATAATAAAAAAATTAAAATTTGATTTAATTTTTAATTATATCCTATATATAATTGAAATAAACAAGTTAACGTGTTTTAGTCGTCTGAGCATATATGTAAATTCTATAAGTATTATTAATTAATTAATTAAAGTTCGATTCCCCACAAATACAAAATTTAATTTAATATTAGTTATAAATAAAATAATTAATATTCGGTTATCAACCCATATGAATAACTAATTTACTATTATTCTATCTTATATATATAATTGGAATAGGAGAGTTAATGTGATTTGGTCGTCAGGGCATATATGTAAATTCTATAAGTATTATTAGTTATTTAATTCATTGATTAAGCTTTGATTCCCCACAAGTATAAAATTTAATTTAATATTATTTATAAATAAAATGATTAATATTCGATTATCAACCAATATGAATAACTAATTTATTATTATTCTGAAATAAATATATTGAAACTGAATTTTTTTTAAAAAAATTGATTATAAAATTATTATAAATTACTATTAAAAAACAAACTCATGCATTGCATGCGCCATAAACTAGTATAACTAATTGATAAAATTGTGTTTTCACCATTTTCACGGTATCACCAATTTTTAGAGGTTGCATTTTCACGCTAAATGATTTTAGAAATGTAATCAAATTTTCTTTTTGATCACTGGTGTATAAGTAGTTCTCTCTTTCATTTCTATCACGGTAGGCATCAGTATAAAAAATTTAGGCTCTTATTATTAGCGCGATTTTAATTTTTTTTTACATTTATCGGGAAAAAAAGAAATCACTTATTTAATTTACAGTTTAGATTCTGATGAAACAAGGAATATATAATAAAATATAAGATAACAGTACATATTTTTTAATCTAAAATCCCAACTTAATTATTAAAGCACAATGTGACAATCTGATACTAACCTATCTATATTTCAGGATAATCTCGTATTTCGATAGGAATTTACTGATTCAATCACATTTTCTAATCTTAGTAAGCAAATCAAACTAACTAATATTAACAAACACATTTCAATATTTCACATTCGCTGATGGACAATATTAAATAATCGTGAATGAATAAATAATATTAGCTATTCGAGGACAAATGAAATATTCAATCTCAATAAATAATATAAAATAAGGTGTCCCAAGCTTTACCCACCTATGCAATGAGTATTTTTCTGCTACCCAAGCAGTTATGCAATGAATTGGAAACCTTAATGTGCAAGTATTGGTGGAGAGCATCAGCCAATAAATCCAAAGGTATACATTGGATGTCATGGGATCGTATGTGTATGAAAAAATCTGATGGAGGTATGGGGTTCAGGAAATTACATGACTTCAATGTCGCAATTCTAGGGAAACAGGCTTGGAGGCTGATCACGAGACAAGATAGCATGGTGAGCAGAGTTTATAAAGCAAGGTACTATCCAGACTGTAATTTCTTAACTGCTAAACCTGGGTCTAACCCAAGTTATGTCTGGAGAAGCATCATTGAATCGCAGGATCTATTGAAATCAGGTGTTGTTCGACGTGTCGGTGATGGAAGCACTATAGATATCACAAAGGATCCCTGGCTTCCTTGTGATAATGATCCTTTTGTGCATTCAGACCACGAGGCATTGATAGGAAATAAAGTTTCATCGCTTCTGACAATAAACAGGGATAGTTGGGATACTGACTTGGTAAAGGACATTTTTTGTGAAAGGGACGCTCTTTTGATTTTATCGATTCCACTTCGAACAAGGGATAATGATTCGTGGTTTTGGGGAAAGGATAAGTTAGGCCAATACACAGTTAAGAGTGCATATGATGTTATCCGAGACAACTCAACAAACAACCACTCAAGTGACAGCACTGGATTCTGGAATAAAATCTGAAACCTAAAGATACCGTTAAAAGTTAAACATTTCCTTTGGAGAGCTGTTAGAGATTGCTTGCCCACTAAAGAAAATTTGATTAGAAGAAGGGTGGAGATTGACAACAGGTGTCCAGTATGTAATGCAGATGTAGAGACAGCTCTTCATGTTCTAGTTACATGTCCTATTGCAGATCTTTGTTGGCAACAGTTGGGTTATATGGACGATGTGCATACTAGCATGAGCTTGAGAGAATGGATAGTTAAGGTGCTGCAACATGGCAGAAGAAATGTTATTAACAAGATTTTTATGGTGGCATGGGCTATATGGAAAAACAGAAATGACATTGTATTGAAACAAAAAGGTAAGGAGTACAACGAAATTGTAACATTAGCTACACAGATACTTAACAACTGGGAGAGTGCACAAGATAAAACCTTCAACAATACCATTGGGTTTCTAACTCAAGCGGATGGTGATGTGTGCTGGAAACAACCACAGATAGGAACAGTTAAGGTGAACACTGATGTGGCTCTTTTTGAAGACTCTAACCTCTATAGTTATGCCATGGTGGCACGGGATCATGAAGGAGTGATGTTGGAAGCTATGTCAAGTTGCAAATCAGGGTGTTTAAATCCAGAAGTTGTAGAAGCTATTGGTATACGAGAGGTCTTGAGCTGGGTGAAGAGTAAGGACTGGCCAGCAGCTGTCGTGTAAACTGATTGCTTAAGTGCAATCCAGGTTATTAGATGTTCCTCCATTAATCTGTCTTACTTTGGACGGGTTATAGACGAATGTAAACGATTACTTGTTGACTTAGAGTCGCAAAATGTGACTTTAAAATTTGTTAAACGATCCGGAACATGGTAACTCATTACATAGCGAGATACTCAAGTTCTTTAGCTGATCGTAGTGGGGATTGAGGGATGCCCACCCAGATTTGATGCATGTATTAGCTAATGATTTGCAAGTTTAATAAAATCATTACTTTCTTGGCAAAAAAAATAAATAAGTAAATTCGAACCAAGACGATAGTCTCCAATAAAAATCAACTAACAAGATGTTTTCAAAGACAATTTATAAACATGAATAAATTAAATATACTTACAATACATTATCGTTAAAGTCTTTGAATCCTCGTTTTTTTCATTGACCGGCCGGATTAGCCCAATATTTTTCAATTTTTGATTCCATCACGTACTGCATGCAAATATAATCGATTGTGATTTGTGAATGGCAAGAGTCACTCGGTCCTAGACTCCTAGATATGCATTTATAGGCAAAAGAAGATGTAGACGTGCACCTCCTGCTGTATCCACGGATCGGAAGAAATGGTAGGTGGGCACAAAACAAAAGTAGTGGAAAAATGTGACAATCATAACCACCTTCTATTCTATATTTCTATGTACGTGTTAAGCTTTCTTTGTTTGACTATTAGGTCTTCTTGCTCATGCTACTTGAAACAATTGGAATAGTAGCCTTGTAATTCTGCCAAGAATCACATCTTTGTGTATGTCATTTTCGCTTGACTAAGCTATTGTTTAAACATTAGTAGTCCTTTCTGAACAAAGTTAGTTGTTGAGGTACGAATTAATATAGACCTTAATTTTATTACCTTAATGATAGATATTAGAATTATCATATGCATATTTTCGATATATTTAAGGCTAATATAAGATCTTACATAGTATCAGATCTCCAATCGGGTATTCTCATAATTTATCATGAACGAATTATTGTCCTAAAAGATGGGGCACGGGATGAGTATGACTTGTTAGTACTGTATTGGTTAAGCAGACACTTGAATCATATTGACCAGAAAAAAGGGGATGAATTGAAGTATCACAGTAATTATGTTCATATACAAACCGGATAAGAAGGGGTCCGATTCAACTTCTATGGCTTTAATAATGGCTACCCCTTTAACTTTACCTTATCTAAGTGCTTCACATATGGATGACGAAAACTTGTAGCAGCCACTCATCTACTCCTATGAGTTTAGGAGATTACTTGTGTTCTTCATTCAACTATAGCACAAACACCTTTGGTCGCACAGTTACAAACTTACAATAGTTTATTACAACTTGGAGATAATATATTCACAAATAGATTAGGACGATTAATTAATATAGATAGGACGATAAAAGTGAATCAGTACAAAAACCGTAGGGCCATAATAAAAATGTTCATTCTTCACAAAAAGTTAACAAAGTACTCATCTTTAAAACATATCAGCTTTTCGTAAACAATACATACATTATATATAATATAAACTTGATAAGTTAGGTAAGTTTATCCTCAATTCACTTATATACTATATATATAATTTTTCTCTAATACTTCTATACTTTTTGTAGGTGTAATATAATTATAAGGTTTGATTTCTGACTATAATAAAGCATATATGATAACATTTATTAATATACAAATTTTTTTTCACGACTTCGGCAAATTTTACAAATCGGCATGTATGTATATATTGTTATATATACATTTACTTGGAATAAATATAAAAAAGCAATACATGCAATATAATGAGAAATAATCCTTACGTTTGTCCATAACACAAGTCATCATTAATCTGTATGTTTACTTTTTAATAGGATAAAATAAAATAGTGTTCAAAATAATAACACGTGAAATTAGGGAGCTCTGTGCCGAGAAGTTTCATAGTATAATAGAATATATTCTTACGGTTTACTGGGAGAGAGCTGCAAAATTGTTATATTACGATAGAACCGTGTTTTCCTGATTATAACCAAACCAGATAAACAAAGACTCGCAAGTTATGAACATGTTTACTGTATGAATTACACTAATGACAGGTTAGTACTAAAATGAAATATAGGTAATGTTACAAAAAATTAAACTCCGACATTCTAGTGATTATCTAAATTAGTGAAACATGACTTTCATTACCTAAAAATAGATAACCACTAACATTACATATTTCATTTGTTTGAATGAAAATTTATTTCCCTCATCTTTTATTCATCTCTTCTATCTCCTTTTTTTACCTCTTTTTTGAAAGTAATTAGATTTAAATTTATTATTTATTATTATTCCAACAATAAGTAATGAATCGGGACACTTGATTCTTGAACTTGCTCTAGTGTACTAGGCTACTAGACTTACAAGTCTCGCGCACAGTCACCCACCGAGAGCTCAATACCCACGAGTAAATTTGAGACACAGCAACTATAAAGTGAACTCGCCGTCATGAAATCGCAAATTAATTAAATTAATATCACTATCAAATTATTAACATACTAGTTAAAATTAATACTCCTAGCTAGTAGGCCTTATTTAATAATAGAATTTAAATTTATATAACCTTAAAATTATCGTACAGTATCGTTAACTAATTATTTTCTGAACACGAACAATATTAGATTCATGGTCTTGAAAATTGTGTATATATTTCAAATAGTACTGATATATTACGAAATAACAGAGTATATAATATAAGTATAGTGATGTTTAGTTTATATTAATTTAAAAAAACAAAGATTTACTTTCAGAATTCTTTTTATAAAAAAATCCTATTTTCTTTCAAATAATTAAAAAGAAAACTTTAATCACTTAAACTATCCAAACGAGCTCAAATAATTCGTACAGAATATAACCTGATCAGGCGTTGTTTCAGTTTGACGTTTGACCCACCTACTTTGCTCATACTTTGCATTACAGTCTCGAGTTTCATCTCTGTTTCCAAACTTAAATGATTCTAGTACTCTACAATGGGGTGACCGTCTTGTAAAAAAAACACGGGGTGAGCGTGAAGATTTCTTGGATCAATCAAACCGCAGTTTAGAAGAGTTTTATGAATCAAATCAATTATCGGAACATTTTTTCGTTTACACTTTTTTCACTATATATACTTGCATGAATCTTAACGGAAAATTTACGAACAGTTCTAATTTTATACAAAATTCTATGACAAAAATTGTCCCAATTTATCGTTAATTAAATAAACAATTTTATAAGTATTGCACTTAAATCTCTTTATTTCGCTATAACCCTGATTATAATTTTCTTACAACTCAACTAATTTAAGTATTTGGTTCAACAACTTTTTAACTAGACAAAGTAACTTGCAATTTCAAAATATGTAGGTCAGATCAAAATACAGAAATTCAATTATCAAAATACGTATGATCATCACAAATTACATAATACAGTATATATTAGTATGAAATGATGAATTTATCAAAATTAACAATCTAACTTAAAGTTATATAATATCAGACCAAATACAATTATTTTATTTATTATAAAACAAGTGCAGTGGTTATAGCTTAAATCCGAAAAATTTAAGTACAAAACTGACCAAACAAATGACCCTTAATTTAATTCTATCCAAAAACTTGTGCAGTAAATTATTGAATGCATATCGAACAATATTGTTTCTTTTTTTTAAATAACCATATCTGAAATGATCGCAGATATTAGTACAAAATATGAATAAAGAAAATCCTCACCAACCGCAATAAAAACTCTCATAAACAAACCAAAACCACGTCAACAAAGATCTGAACCCTTGATTAACACGTAAAATAAACAAAGTGTATATAAGATTAACGGCGGGGATAGACTTCCAACAAACCCACCCAATCCTAATGTAATTATTCAAAGAAATCATAACCCCCCATTCCCACCTACCAAAAACACCTTGGTATATTTTTGATACACTACCATCTACCCCCTCAAACCTACCCTCCCGTTCTTATAAACCACTCGTCTCAGCTACCACTCCTCAGGAACTTGGTGTACTCGTTTGCATCCATCTTCCACATTTATATACTTTGTTCCCTCCTAACTTTGTATAGACCATAAATACACTTTTACATTGGAATTTATAAAACTAAGTTCATTTCTCGTTTTTTCACTAGCAACTCTCATAAACAAAAAGAGTCTACGTATATATTGTTTATTTGTTTTAGAGATCATTAGTGAAATGGCGGCATATGTAAATGGTACAACGAACGGGAATGGATTTGAGGTATGCATGAAGAAAGAAGATCCATTGAACTGGGGAGTTGCGGCGGAGGCGTTGACAGGGAGTCATTTGGAGCAAGTGAAGAGGATGGTGGCTGAGTACAGGAATCCTGTGGTCAAGTTGGGTGGAGAAACACTTACAATATCTCAGGTGGCAGCTATCTCAGTCAGGGATGACAGTACTACTGGTGTCAAGGTGGAGCTTTCCGAGGCGGCGAGGGCTGGCGTTAAGGCTAGTAGTGATTGGGTGATGGATAGCATGAACAAAGGGACTGATAGTTATGGTGTCACTACTGGTTTTGGTGCTACTTCTCATAGGAGGACTAAACAAGGTGGTGCTCTTCAGAAAGAGCTTATTAGGTATGTGATTTTATTATTATATATTTATTACGGAGTACTTAACTTCTTTCTAATTAATTACCATTATTATACAGCTAATTGCTTGCTTGTGAATTAATATTTGAATTTTTTTTTTCAATTTCGACTGATCAAAATAAATAAATATTATCAAATTAAATTACCAGACCTTTTAACAGACGTTGGCCTGAGAGAATTAAATATGTACGTGTACCACGAAAGAATAGTACAAATTACGTCAAGATATATAGATTATATAAATTGATCGACGTAACCTAGTAGCTAGTAGGTTGACAGAGTCCCACTAGTGTCTAATGGCAATGTTAATACGTGGGTTAGTGTTGTTTGGTGGGTTGTAGGGGTGAACATGGGTTGGTTCGGGTCGGGTTTTCATCAAACCCCGACCCAACCCGATTAGTTCGGTTTTATAAAAAATCAACCCATTAATTGTAAAAAAAAATCGTAACCCAACCCAACCCAACCCAACCCAATTAGTTCGGTTTTTTATAATCGTAACCCAACCCAACCCAGAAATTTCTGCACTGTTGCAGAAATTTGTAGAAAATATTCTGCACTGTTGCAGAAATTTATATAGTGCAGAAATTTATATAGTGCAGAAATTTGTAGAAAATATTCTGCACTGTTGCAGAAAATTTATATAGTGCAGAAATTTGTAGAAAAAATTCTGCACTGTTGCAGAAAATTCTGCTTGTTGCAGAAAATGTTGCAAGAGCCGGAAAGTGTTGCAGAATGTGTTGCAAAAAATTTATATAGTGCAGAAAATTTATATAGTGCAGAAATTTGTAGAAAATATGTAAAAAATATATATAATATGCAGAAAATATGCAAAAAATTCTGCATTTTATGTAATCGGTTTGGTTCGGGTTGGGTAAGGGTTAAAATTTGTTAAACCCTTACCCAACCCAATTAGTTCGGGTTTTTTAAAAATTAACCCATTTATATTTCGGTTTCGGACGGTTCGGTTTATTCGGCTGAAAAAAGGGGCGGGTTGGTTCGGTTTCGCGGTTTAATCGGATTTTTGTTCACCCGTAGTGGGTTGATTAGGTTTGTTTTAGTACGTACGAAAGCGACCCAGCTTATCTTGTCATTCGTTTTGGTCCTCCACGATTTCGCTCTCATTTTCCTCAACTATGAAATAAAAGATAATTTATTCCTGCAAGTGCAGCTCATTATTATATGGATGGATGCAAAATATGCATGTAGCATATATTCTTTTAGACGAAAAAGACGAGGAATAACAAGTCAACAACAAGCTACAGATAAGTGGTAATTGGATAATTTCATATTTGCACAAAATTTAAAAGAAAAGTATATATATATATATATATACTCATATAGCTGGTCTGAAAAAGAAAATTATTTATGTAATAAATAACCAATTAAAAATACAAACGTTGACTTTTCGTCTTCCTACACATAATAATAATATAATATACTAGTATAAATTGATACATTTGCGCTGACTGAATTACAAATTGAATAATACATTTGCAGATCGGACCTAAATAATTTGATGTTTTTCCCTTGGTTTAAAATATTATTTGTACTATACAGTTATTACCTGTATATTTTTAAGTGATCAAACGTGCAGCATCTAATTAAAAACACAACATACAATAACTGCAGGTTCTTGAATGCTGGAATATTTGGTAGTGGAGCTGAAGCTGGCAACAACACTTTACCACACTCAGCAACAAGAGCAGCAATGCTTGTGAGAATCAACACGCTCCTCCAAGGCTACTCTGGAATTCGATTCGAAATCCTCGAAGCCATCACCAAGTTTCTTAACCACAACATTACTCCTTGTTTGCCACTCCGTGGCACAATCACTGCTTCCGGTGATCTTGTGCCATTGTCCTACATTGCTGGACTTCTCACCGGTCGCCCCAATTCCAAAGCTGTTGGACCCACCGGAGTAACACTCAGCCCCGAAGAAGCATTTAAACTTGCTGGAGTGGAAGGTGGATTTTTCGAGTTACAGCCAAAAGAAGGCCTGGCACTTGTTAATGGAACAGCTGTTGGTTCTGGCATGGCCTCTATGGTACTATTTGAGGCTAATATATTGGCAGTTTTATCTGAAGTTTTGTCAGCAATTTTCGCTGAAGTGATGCAAGGGAAGCCTGAATTTACCGACCATTTGACACATAAGTTGAAGCACCATCCTGGCCAAATTGAGGCTGCAGCTATAATGGAACACATTTTGGATGGAAGCGCTTACGTTAAGGCTGCTCAGAAGCTACATGAAATGGATCCATTACAAAAACCAAAACAAGACAGATATGCTCTTAGAACATCTCCTCAATGGCTTGGTCCTCAAATTGAAGTGATCAGATCATCGACTAAAATGATCGAAAGAGAGATCAACTCTGTCAATGATAACCCATTGATTGATGTTTCAAGGAACAAGGCTATACATGGTGGAAATTTCCAGGGCACCCCAATTGGTGTTTCGATGGACAATACACGTTTGGCTATTGCAGCCATAGGAAAGCTCATGTTTGCTCAATTTTCAGAACTTGTCAACGATTTTTACAACAATGGGTTGCCATCTAATTTGTCTGGAGGGCGTAACCCAAGCTTGGATTATGGATTCAAGGGTGCTGAAATTGCCATGGCATCATACTGCTCCGAACTCCAGTTCTTAGCCAATCCCGTGACTAACCATGTCCAAAGTGCTGAACAGCACAATCAAGATGTGAACTCATTGGGTTTAATATCTTCAAGGAAAACATCAGAAGCTGTTGAAATCTTGAAACTCATGTCTACTACATATTTAGTGGGTCTATGCCAAGCTATAGACTTGAGGCATTTGGAGGAGAATTTGAAGAACACTGTCAAAAACACAGTGAGCCAAGTAGCTAAGCGAGTACTAACCATGGGTGTCAACGGTGAGCTTCATCCCTCAAGATTCTGTGAGAAAGATTTGCTTAGAGTTGTAGACCGCGAATACATTTTTGCATATATTGATGATCCCTGCAGCGCAACCTACCCATTGATGCAAAAATTAAGGGAAACTCTAGTTGAGCATGCATTGAATAATGGTGATAAAGAGAGGAACTTGAGCACTTCCATCTTTCAAAAGATTGCAGCATTTGAGGATGAACTAAAGACTCTTCTGCCTAAAGAAGTTGAAAGTGCTAGAGCTGCGCTTGAAAGTGGAAATCCCGCGATCCCTAACAGGATCAAGGAGTGCAGGTCTTACCCATTGTACAAGTTTGTGAGGGAAGAATTGGGAACCGAATATCTTACCGGAGAAAAAGTGCGTTCACCTGGAGAAGAGTTCGACAAGGTATTTACAGCAATGTCCAAAGGAGAAATAATTGATCCATTGTTGGAGTGTCTCGAGTCATGGAATGGTGCTCCTCTTCCAATCTGCTAAATGAGCATGTAGTCAAGTATTGTGTTTAAACCTTTTTATTTCTTTGTCAAGATTTATCTTCTTGTTTCTTGTTGATGCCTCTCCCAAATGAATGTCTGTAATATTCTTTTAAAACGCTGTAAAATCTTTTTGTGATACTAATGTACAAGTCTACCACTAAATAATTTCTCTCTATTCTCTCTAGAGCCGCCGTCCCTTCTTCTTTCTCAAATATAGTCGTCGGGGCTTCCACCGGTTTCCTCCGGTGGAAAGCCCCAATCTCTTAATTTTCTTTCATCATTCAATAAAACTTCTAAGATAAAAAACCATCGGAACATCCAGATTTTCTGTCTTCTCCGATCAAACGGGTGATCTTTCGGTTTCGAGGGGTCCGGTGTCTCTTGTTTTTGTGGTTTTGTTTTTTGGATCTAAAACTTGCTTTTATTTTATAATTTTAGTTTTAATTTGCAATTTCAATTTGGTTGTAGTCTCTCCTTGGTGAGAGTTTTGGTGTTTCTCTCCTTTGTTTGTGAGAGTATGGGTTTTGATTTAGTGATAAAAGTTTTTAGGGTATTGCAAATATGGTCGATAGCTCAAACTGGATTAGCTCCAACTGGATATGGTGAAGCGGGTACGTGTAAATATATCATCTTCAACAAATGGTGTGATTGTATCTCAAAAAAGAATGTATTAATCAGCCATTGTTTCCAATTTATGTTTGTTCGACGCGACTATTTTTGTAGATGCCGTATGGCTTTTTATTATTGAATTAATACTTACTCAAAAAAAAAAAAAAAGTCTACCACTAAATAATGAGCAGTTATTAATTTACTCAACTATGATATTGTGGATTGTAGATATAAACATCACAGAGTAAAAAAAAATTAAAACCAAATTATGGTACAAATTAACTGAATCATCATTAAAAAGTTGATAAATTATATCGAGCGAGTTTTAAATTTCGAAAATAAGTTTTATATTTTCAGAATACAACATTTTTACGTTTTCTTGTCTTTAGTAACTTTTTATTTTGAAAATACAGCTTTTTCATGTTTTCTGTTTTTAGAAACATTTTCCTGTTTTTTTATTATTAAAAAGCATGTACCAAACACTGCATTTATTTTCGATCAAAAAACAACATTTTCATGTTTCCTTTTTTATTTTTTGAAAACTGTTTGTAGAAACAAAACCCGATATTTGTTTTTTGAAAACTATATCCTATTTTTTTAAAGGCAAACACCGCCCAAAGGCGTCAGGCACATGCTGCATTTGCTATCAATTTCGCGCAACCCAAATCATACACTAGGAGACCATGCTTGATCAACTACATTTTTAACCTTCTTCATAGTGAATACGCATGCAGATGGGACTAAATTATACACACAGGCACAGAGCATCTATTACAGTCTAGATGTTCATCATATGCACTTCCTGTTGGACACTCATATGTATTTTATTGTGCTAGGGCCTAGGGCAATGGGATCCATTTTATTAGATTCATGGTCCAATAAAACACAGATTGGCACATGATTATGTAAAGATGCCTGACACACCACATTGTATCTAAATTAATCAAGTACAGTTTTCCTATGCCTTTTCTTTCCCCTGATATGTAGTGGGCTGCCAGTTATGGCAGAATAAGAGAGAGAAGAATCCTGGCAAACACGCAAATCCTCTGAGTTGCCATTATATGGACATGGATAAATCATCGCAAGTTCACGAACACGGCGCAAAATAGACTTTGGCAAAGGGCGCCAGGGCTGATTTCTTCCTTTCTTATCCTGCATCTGCTGATTATAATAATTTTATCAGTTTATCTAATAACCAAATCACATGTATCCGAGAGGTTTCCTATTGCACATCAATTCATCATCCATGGTTGTTTAGGACCTTTAGGTTTTAAATTATTGTCAATCATGCATTTTCTTGATTTGTAGATAAAATCACAAAAATGCTAAACCCCTTTATAAGATCAGATTGGCAAAACGGAAGGAAAGAGAAACAATTTCAACTAACCTCTTTCTCCCGCTGTTCCTCAGCACAGCTTGCTTTGATAAGATTACGCCATTTGTCCTGTAAATTTAGCAATCTTAGGTTAACAAAATGAAGTGTCATTAAAATGGATAATAGAATGTTTCTGCCGTGACAGATGGTAAACATGGAAGCCCAACCTTAAGATCTACAGGTGTGCGATGAGCAGAAGATGAGAACAAAAGTCTCTTTATCTCGGTCCATTTTCCAACTCCATATTGTGATACACCATCAATCAAGTTCCTCACCTCTGCAATAGTCCACACCTTATGCTTCCGTGGACATTTAACCTTCTTAGAAATTACTGGTGTATTGAAGTCATATTTTAACTTATCTCGAGATGTCTCCATTTCAGTGTCTCGCACCTGATCCTGAATATGATTTTTTTTTATTATTGGTAGACATTAGAAGCAATCTTAATAAAACTAAATATAATATTTTTCAGCCAACTATAGAATATTAAACATATTTAACTGGTCAGAAAGCAATCTAAACCCATCACCTCATGTCTACATGTAATGGAAAGTATTTAAAAATTGTTTGTATGCTAGAGAGACCGCAAATTCTAAATAGAAAACACTTAACCAGCATAGTCCTCTATATCCAAGCTTAACTGAGAGGAAGCAAATACAGATTAATTCTAATTTAGAATCGTACTTATTTGCCAGACCAACTCAGCATGTGGTTTTTTCTTTCACATTTACATAACAATTCTGAAACGATTACTTGGTATGTGTATGCCTCTGTATGTACATATAGACAAAAAAAAAAGAGAGACAGAGGTGTTCTACTCAAAGTTATAAACTGTATTGGAAGATTTGAAGATTTAATGTCAGAGTAACTTTCTTAATTACCTCCATAAGAGAATGTTGCTTCCGACACTCTTTCCACACTTGAGAGTCACCTAGAACTTGCTTTTGAGAGTCGACTGGTACTTTCACTCGAGAGTCAACTGGTGCTTTCACTCGAGAGTTGACTAGTGCTTTCACTCGAGAGTCGACTGATGCTTTTACACGAGCGTCAACTGGTGCTTTCACTCGAGAGTCGACTGATATTTTCACACGGGAGTCAACTGGTACTTTCATTCGAGAGTCAACTGGTACTTGGAGTTGAGAGTCTACTGGTACCTGTTTTGGAGACTCGATGGATACCTGTTTTTGAGACTCAACTGGTACCTGTACTTGAGAGTCAAACGGTACCTGTATTGCTTCCATAAATGATTCATCTGAACACAACACTGGCATCCTCGATTTTATAACATTGCTTCCAACTCCTGGAGACTTGGCAGCTGATGGAGATGTGGTAATTTTCCGTCTCTTCTTAGAACACTTAGAATCTGGTTCTGATGATTCATCAATGTACCTTTTTGTAGGTTTACGAGATCGTCTCTGTGACAAACGAGCACAAACATCGTTACGCTGGCAGGAGGGTTCACTTTCATGCACAATAAAGCTTCCAACTCCTATGTCTCGACCAACTACTCTACCTTCATCCTGCACAACCCTTCTAGAACATGACACTCCATCAACGGTAATTCCCAGAGAGAAAGCAGTGTCTTTCTCAATCCGATCAGAACTAATGCCTCTTAACAAGTGATCTGAAACATCCATCTGCTTCTCAGCATTTTGCGTCTCAGATGAGGTATGAAGATTTGAATGATTGGCGTCTTTTAATGTTTGAAACTCATGCTTAGCGGACATTTTTCTATTTGATTCAACTATAATCTTCTCAAGTGAAACGCTCTTCCATCCTGGTGACAGAGTGGTTGTCAGTGAACCAGATACGGCTATTGTACCATTATCACCATTTCTGAACCCAGAGCTGGACTTCTCGAGATGTGAATCATAATTGAAATGGGTAACATCATCCGCAAATTTCACGTCTGCACACAAGTTAAGATATGTCGGAAAACATACAAACAACTAGTAGTATATCAATTTTATCTCCGGAAACAGCATAACATATAAGATAATTCTCCTCACATGCATTTAAGATGCTATCTGCGTCTTGTAGATGTCCTAGTTGAACTTCAGGAGGCATTTCATCAGGTACCTGTTGGGTGCTTGTTAAAATTATTATAGATACAGCACTTTACATATCTAATATTCATGAAGCTCTTACTTCCACACAAGTAAGCAGCTGACAAGTATTATTTATCATAAACAGATGAATACTAAATCATAGTCACAATAACAATGACAAAAGGAAATGAATTATTTTATATATACATTTTTCACCTACAGCTAACAGCGGAGACAACAGTGTTGAAAAAGCAATGTAAAGACATGCACTTGTGCCCAAAGTCAACGACAAAGCCAAATAACAGAAACAACAGTATCTGTAAGGCAATGAAGATAAGTGACATGTCAAGGAAAAGTCTTTCACATTAAAACTAGGTCTGAATAATTTGAGATTATTAAATTAAGATGCAAAAGAATTTACCATGACATCTTCACTTTTGAGGGTTTCAGATAGAATCATATATTTTATATATGCCATGCAATATCAGAAACTACTACTTTGAATATAGCTCCATGTCCAAAGCAAACAGTTGCAATGAACATTGTTCTAGCAACTACATCTATGGCAGTCTATTGATAGTGAACAGACAGGATCTACTTAAAAAATGGATGCAGAAGGTCTCCCCTGCATCGTAACTTCCACAACAAACTCCTGCAGAAGGTCTCCCATAATTTTAGTCTTATTTTGACTTTTAAAGGTCAAATTAACCAATTTTGACCAACATATTAATTATATTATATAAATAATATAAATTTTTTAAAAATATATCATCAAAAACTTTGGTCTGTTAGGAGGAACTTCTAAATTTGTAAAATTATTAATCAATAATTTTTAATTGCAAGTCAAAAAAATTTCAATTTGACTTTTGAAAAGTTAAATGAGACAAAAAACATGGGACGGAGGGTTTTAATAATGATAAGATTAGCATTGTACCGTTACCGCACACACTTTAACAAATCAACACTCTCCTTCGAACGAATCGATAAATCAGGCCTGTTGCAAACTGGCAAATTCATTGAACACTACTCTTCAAAAGGTTAATCTACTCTTAAAAATTTATGTATTGGAGATGAATTAAACTCTTAACTTTATTAATCCATTTGAGCCCTTTGATCTGTTGTGGTCCTGTGGCGTTCAATATATATTTTTGTCCAGTTTATAACTAATTGCAAGCTGGAACATCCTAAAACTGACAATATGATGATCTCCACGAAGAAAAAATAAACTCCGAAATTTTTTGAATTCGATATTTGAACAAGGTCTAACCATAAAACCAATTTCTAAATTGAGAATTTGAGATATACAGTACTCCATAACAGTCAACCAAAAAAATCATTGAAAATTATACAAATGGCTAAGGGTAGTGATATATGCACACAACACTTTTTGTTTTGGACTAAATTACCCTCTCTACTCAATCATTTTTCTATTACCTTTCTTTTCACCCACCTTCCTCGGATTGGGTTTTTATTTCTCTGTGTGCTTGCCATACTTAATAATTTTCACACCTGTGGGCTAATATTTTAATACAAAAATTGTTAATATAAATAATTGACATGTTAATATGAAAGATACATATTTGAAACAAATGGTTTGAAATATTATTCATTTTTTTCTTTATAACTGTAATTTCCCTTCCCGGAAAAAAATATCAAATATCTTTAGAGAATAATAAGAGTATAGTCACCTACCTCACTTCGAAAATAGCACAAGTTCAGTGCAGGCACACATTGGCACCCACCGAAAACTTCTCGGGAATGTTTTCAGTTTGATATGCTAAAATAAAGGGCAAGAACACCTATTGATGCACAACATCAAGATGTTTTCGGTTATTTTGTAAGTTAATTAGCTTAAATTCGGTCCCCAGTGCACCATTAAAACTTCTTTAACCGTCCTACCAGGGAATATGCTCAGTTCATGGATGTCAGATTCTAGTGACACCATATATGGAATCTTTCCCATCTTATGTATTTTGAAACACGCTTTAGAGAAAGGAGAGAGTATGTGGGTTTCATCAATCAACCAGAGTATCATTAAACCAGTCTGCAGCAAAATGTATGTCTTTGATCCTTTTTTTGGAGTGATTATGTCTTACGTAAAAGTCAGTTATATCAATATAAGAAAATGAGAACATCGTCAGCTGACTCAGCTAGACACCAATTCAAAGAGAAGACTTTCAGTTAAAAAATTTGCCACAAAGGAAATGAAATATCTAACAGGTACAACCTGAAAATTGTTTCTGAATATTTACTCAAGACACTTAAAACTAATACTTCAATTGCTTCAATTGAGAAAAGACAACAACTTCAATATCCAATTCACACAATTGCACTAAAAAGAACTAAAAAATAGTTAAAATATGCAGTAATATAAATGTAAAAAATGAAACTTCCAAGAAAGGCAATTACAAAGAAAGTAAATAGGTTCAAAGTGGATATGCAATTATGTACAAGGAGTGTAATGTGAGTTGAAACAGACCTGATCCATGAGATAATGGGGGAGATGAACAAATCAACAAATTTACACCCCCTCTTGTAAATCAAGATTCTCTTGCACTTTTACATCTACTATAGTACAATGCAACTATATAGAGAGAAAGAGAGAGGAGATTTGTGCAAAGCAACCGAAAGGAAAGCTAAGAAGAAGACAAGGGAAGAGAAAAAGGTGTGTGTGTGTGGGTGGGTGCCCCCCTCTCCCTTGCGCATTATACACGGAACCCAAATTAGTTATATTTCGTATATTATAAATAAAATTATTAATATAAATACATAAAAATTTAGATTGTTAATAATAAAATATCAAAAATATTAGAGTAATTAAAAAAATTGAGATGGTTAAATTTTAAACTAATCACATTGAACACAAAATATTTCAAATTTAATTATAATAATATAGTGATAACTAAAAATTTGAGATAAAAAAAACTAAATTTTAGTTTAATTAAATCGATTATTAAAAAATTCAAATTCAAATATAACAATATGATATAAAATTTGATAATAATAATATGATATAAAAGTATAAACTTAGTTAAATTAATACACCCCCCCTAAATCTAAGAATTTATGCAGTATTTAAAGTTATCCGATCGAGACTCCTGTCTAAGTCAATTTTGATAGAAAAAATATCGCGTGTTAGATTAAAAGTTTTAGACTCTACCATTATTATTATCTTTGTTTATTTTTTTCATCCCATCTTTATTTTTATTTACGATCTCTTGTTCCAATCTAAAACTATATTTTTAATTTGTTATCCTAAATTCAATTTGAAATGCTCTGCCGTAAACAAAAGATGGACAAGATGTTGAGGGGAAAAAACGATTTCAAAAAAAATTCAAGAAGAGATTTAGATTTCTAACATAGTTTATTTTAAAAAAAGACAAAAATAATGGTATATTTTAGAAAATTCTGACGAGATACATAGGTATATAAATAGACGTAGGCTGAAGGGAAAGGCCAATTGAACCAACTTGTAATCTCAAAACTAAACTTTGCCCACACACAGGGTTAAACACACGCACACGCACACGCACACGCACACGCACACGCACACGCACACCAATCTATTCCATTCTATTCCTTCATTCTACACAAATTTCAATTTTGTAAGTTGAGTTCATCCTTGGCATTCATTTAAGGTGCGAGCTTTATTCTCTAACTTTATTTCTGATGACTATGATTAATTGATTGGCACGACCTTGAAATATGAAGAGTTTTGTTATATGCACAAACTAATTACTTCATGTTTAAGTTCTAGATATGATCATCATGTTAATAAATGTTCTACAATGTCAGAGAATAATTGTTTGATGATATATATTATCTTGAAATTCATCTATGAATTTAGTTTTTTAGTATTCCCCTGTGTATCATCCAATAGCATCAAAGAAGCAGTAGACTTGCATACAAATAATAGGTGATCAAAATTCGAGTGGAAATTATGTACATTTGCCTGTTTATAGTATTCTTGGGTTGAGACGTTGAGAAGTGGTGCGGGAAAATTAGTTTCCTTTCTTTGTTATATTGATTGATTGGTAAGTTGGATTGTGTTGTTAGGTTAATATAATAGATTAAGGAATATAAATAATAATTAATAGCAATTCATGTTATTAGAAGTATATCGGTTGTTTGATCGGCTTATGGTAATACTTATATTTTGATTCCCTAATTATTTTGTTTGATTGCTGACCGATTTGATTATGTAAGCTAAATCGGTATTGGTCTCAAACTATTGGCAACAAGTTGACTGTAGGTTCTCCAATAAAATTAACAACTTCTAGGCCATTTATTACCACTTAGCAACAGGAAAAAGTTTACCTTTGTCGTTTTCACTTCTTTCTGATTTTATACTGTAATTCCTATAGAGTAATTATTGCATCAATTTGCAACTTGTTGCCATATCATTTCAAGAAAAAATAACATATAACTTTGCACAAGCTTAAAGATATATGTCCTATCATTAAATCAAGTTAGCTTTGACCACAGAAATACAAAATGATCATATATGCTATTCAACCGACTACTTCATTGACTGGAAGTAAGTAAACACTGGTCCAACCAGTGTTTCTTTTACCTTTTTTCTTTTTAGCAGTTGCAGACATTCAAGTTTTGCCAGGAAGACAGTTATGTGTGAACCAGATTCAGATGTTGCTCGATGGGGTTTTAACCTTCTTGATTTAGACCAACTTTTTAGTTCGACTTATTGTACTGACACTAGTCAACATGATGTAGACATCAATCATGAACAATACCGCAACGATAGTCAGCAGGATGCAGAATTTGGCAGGTTAGAGAATGAAGATATATATGCACATACTTTGCAAGAGGAGTTATCACAGCTGACATTTGACAAAGAAACTGAACTATTCAGTGCAGAAGGGGACACCTGGCAAGTGTCTAGTGGTTTCCGGGATTGGTCCAGTACACCGATAAGTAACTACTATGATGGTAAGTCCTCTTCCAGTGGAAAGATAATGATATTTTTTTAAACTGACTTTGTTTTGATTTATCAAATAAGTAACGTTTCTTACAATTGGAAAGCCGTGATGGTGACCTACATGAAACAGATGTTATCAGACCCTCAAGTTCATGCTCTAGCCCTGAAGATCAATTATACGATGGAGAAGAGTTTGTCCATACTCTAGATATAACAGATGAATGTGAACTTGATGGAGAAGTTGGAAAGAGATTGGACCAAATGATTCCTGCACCCGTGAGTACATTGCACCATGTAGAGCTATGTTTTGGAGGATGAACCGCTGTAATTTTGTATAACGTTTTTTTTTAAATGTTTACTCAACATTCTCTTCACTTCAAAACTAGCTGATTTTCATCAATTTCTGTCTCTTACCTTTCTTTTTTACCAAGTGCCAACACAATTTAGTTTGTATCTTAAGTGTTTATGTTGGTGTTTTGGGTCCACAATTGATGTTCCTTTTATAAGCTAGCATCAGTAAACATACTTTCAGTGGGAAGGGGGGGGGGGAGTAAATAAAAGAGATTGTTAATAAACGATGTTTTGGCAAATGTAGACGTAATCGACATTTCATATGTTTTGTGTGTGGATCTACTTAATTGTGTCATTCCGTGTGCACATCTAAACATTGTTGATTCTAAACTCCATAACCAAAATTTTGTCTGGTTGTCAATCCATACTCCTTGCAGTAAACTCCAAATGCTTAAGTCTTATATAGCTTTTCGTCACAACTGTCATGAACAATGTATTCTGCATCTGGATCTTAACATACACAACATTCTTTTCTTGACACGGTGCCCTTTATCATTAATAGAATCTTCACATGTTACTGTTTATATGATAACTGTGTCCAGGTCCCCAAACAGGGAATCGATATTAAAATATATTAGTACTCACTCTTTGATTTCATTATTTTTATGCAGCACGTGCCAAGAACTAATGGAGATATACCTTCTCTTGATGAGGCGACTTCTGATCATCAAAGACTGCTGGATAGGTATCATCTCTATTTCATCCTCTTGATGAAGGTCAAAAAAATGTCTTGTGTTTTATGCATTATAAGCCTGCAGAGGTGGGATAGTATTTTTGGATTATACAAATTACTATTCTATTATTTTCCTTTGTTGATAACCATACTTTAGCACTATATCTTCTATTGAAAATTGAGAAATTCCATATCTGAATGAGTCAACATAGCTTACTTCCCTGCACCACCCACTTGAAGCTGAGCATTTTTACCTGCTTCAGATTCCTTTTATTGTATGCTAAGTTGCTCAATGCTTTTGGCATTAATCATCTAGTGAATCGGAGATCTCTTTGGGTTCAGGTTGCGATTATATAACTTGGTTGAGTGCAAAGTTCAAGGGGATGGTAACTGCCAGGTTTATTTCAGTCTATCCTTTTTTGTTTGTTAAAAATTGTACTACTATTGGTGATATTATTATGATCAGCGTATGGAAGGGGGTGCATGTAATGTTTATTAGTGAAAGTTGTAAATTTGACGCAGGAATAGTAAATTTCATTTGCTTTTCAGGCACTTTATTCATTTAATTTTCTAAACTCAGAAGGTTATCCGCATAATTTGGATTAACATTTAGCATAATGTTTGCTTCTTTATTATTTACCTCATTCTGATCCTACTTTCCTTTCCAGTTCCGTGCTTTATCAAACCAATTCTACCGTACACCTGAGCATCACAAATATGTGAGAAGACAGGTTGTTAACCAGGTTGCTCTTTTAAACTTAACTCATTTGCATTAAATATACTGTCTATCTGGATTCTAATATAGTCAGTACCATCAGCTTAAGTCACACCCGGAGATGTATGAGGGGTATGTTCCAATGGATTATGGCGATTATCTGAAGAAGATGTCAAAGTAATGTGTACTTTCTCATATTTTACTTGTTTGTGTTCTGTACTTCTGATATTACTGTATTCATGGACCCCATAATTCAAAATACTAGGAGTGGGGAGTGGGGAGATCATGTAACCTTGCAGGCGGCTGCAGATTCGGTATGATTTAACGAATTAAGTTAATTAATTTTAAAATGTTATTTGTATTTCAATTTTGTATTTTTTTTTATTTTTCAGAGTTTCTGTCTTTCCTGTCTACATTGACAATTATGACTATTAAGCATATAACTTCAGATTTTTATTAGGGATCTATGATCTATATTTCTTACTTGTGCTTTAATTATAAATAATGTTATATCATTTGCATTTTTTTAGCAAGGTTGGATTTTCTTCGAACCTCGGAAATTATTAAACAGATCTCAGGACTTGATTCATTAAAAAACTTTCTTGCAGTATGGTGTGAAAATATTTGTCCTAACGTCTTTTAAAGATACCTGTTCAATCGAGATTCTTCCAAAGGTCCAGAAGTCAGAGCGAGGTAATATCTAGGAGTATTAATATTATATGCATAATGATATTCGATAGCTGCATAATGATATTCGATAGCATCTTCTAGTATTACCTATAAAGATAATATGATATAGTGTTCCTGTACTGAGTAGCCTACTATTGTTAAATATAGTCTTCTTAGAACTTGAACTCGTCCTTTGAATCATTGCTAAAGATTGTTCATAATGCCCTTTCTCGTGACCTACCAAAAAATTAATATTAACAGAGGTAAACTTAGGTGGCCTGAGAGGTTAAAAATATATTGATATTTGATCCTTGCTATGTTCTCTTCTGTAAATCATTAGCTCTTCTGTAATACATTTCTTCGCTCTTTGTCTCTCTTCTTTCCACATATATGCATTATACTTATCCTTGGTGTTCTCCATATCCTATGGCTTTTCCATCGCTAAAATCTATCATTGAAGTGAATGTAGGAAATACAAGTAAACACATATTCATATGTGCTATTATAAGGCACACCTCCATCTTACTTTTGTAGGTGTTAGAGTATTAAAAGGACACATGAACCGGGGATCTATCTTTACAAGTATTCTTCGTATTGCTTGCAGTCATTTTCTTGAGTTTTTGGGCGGAGGTGCACTACAATTCCATCTATCCTCAGGGAGGTAACATCTCTCTGCATTTAAAAAAAAGTTGGGTTTTCATATGTGTTGTGGGAAGAATGTATCATGTAGCATTAAACTAATGAAGTATCTGTCTAGGAGACTAGGAAAATATTTACAGTATTTTTATCCAACTTTGGCTACTTGGCCATCATAAAAATTTGACATATTAGGTGTTGATTCTCTTGCCGTTTAAGATTGACAAACCGACTTTGGTGTTTGCATAGTTGCAGTTATAATTTAGATTCCTATATCCTGCATCCTGGTGTAGAGTGGGCTCTACCTCTACTTTTGTTGCAGTAATTGATTATTTTTTTTGTTTTGGATGTAACAGAGCTGCCGCCTTGTGATTATAAGAGAAAGAAAAGGTGGTGGATCTTCGGGAATAAGCACTAGGTGTGCCTGCCTTGTGCAAGTATAATTGGCATATCTGTTTGCTGCACTACCTTATGGCTTATATTGCCAATTCTAATATATTAAACAATCCTCTACTACGTTACTTTGTAGTTTGTACATATAAAGGTACTGATATTTCATGTTTTTTCAATATCGCCCCTTTCATTTTTCTACTGTCCTTTTATTGCACGCTCATTCTGGTAGATGAAAATATGCAGTTGGATTTCATGATAATCTACAGATATAGACTATACAATACAAAGGTCAACAAGTCATATATAATCGGGGGGCTGCTCTGGGGATTACTAACATGAATTACATTAAATACATATCAGATATTACTTAAAAGATTGTAAAATAATTTTTATTATTGTTGTCGGAACCAAAATCTTATCGAATCTAACATGTAATTTAATCTGATCCTTAAATTTATACATATATTTGAATATTCCGGAATTTGAATTTAAATTTAAATTATTATTCAAACATGTTATTTGATCAAATTCAAAATTTTAAATAAATTTCACCAAATACAAACTTTCCAAGTACTACCTCCGTCCCCTTTTAGTTGTCCCTAGTGGAAAAAAAATGTGTCCCTAATTAGTTGTTCTTCTCATTTTTCAAAACAATTTTATAAAGATTTTTTCAAATATTAATTTTATATTATTATTTTCAATATTTGACTAATTCAAATATACAAACAATTCAACTAATTTAATGCAATTATAATAGTAGTCATGTAAACAAGTTATGTAATTAATATTTTCTTAATATATATCTTCTTTTTTTAAAGACAATTAAACAGGGACGGGGGGACGGAGAGAGTAACTTACAACCAAACTAACCATATCCATCCAATGGAAGCAAAATCCTAAAAACGTGAGATGCATAAATCCATATGAAGATTTACTTGAGCCATGAGAGAGGAGGACTCCTGCTAAGATTCTTTAAGACAAGTGCAGCGATAATTCAAGTCATTATATACGTAGTCTTCTCAGATGTCTCTTGTTGATCAACTTGTGTTGGTTATAGAGCAAATTAACAAAATAATGTACAGGGAAACAGCGTATATAATCATTCTTAGAAAAAATAGTACAACCCCATGCTTAATTCTTGGCGGCCATAGTGTTTTCAAGGTGGAGTTGAGTAATAACTTCCGAAGAAAAAAGAGAAATCTCACAAAATTAAGAAAATAATGGTTCCATATTCTGAGATGACGAAAATTCTTGCAACAAAAAGTCCAGCTGAATATACATAATACTTGTCATAAACAATTGAACCTCGTGAACAAATAAACATTTTCGGCTGATTAAATAGCAAAAAAAAAAGTCTACATATTATTTGTCTGCAATGTTAGCTCTGTTGCGGATGGTCAATCAGTCCATTGATATACTTGCCTCATTAGAAACCTCGATTCTTGTAAAGAAACTCACTCTGGCAAAAATGAACAGATCATCAAAAAAGTTCTTACTTGGAGCTTATGGCAGCTACCACAATTGTAAGTTCCAATTCTGCCGGTTCACTTTTACAACTTCTGGTGTTTCTTTCCATAACAGTACACAACTCTGCTGATAATGCTGCAAATGAAGATTTTTTTTACAACCAAGAAAATTTCCTGTAAATCACCTCACCTATGAAAGCTAATAATTGAAAAGATTACAATGCAATCCCATAATTAATCCCCTCGAACAAACATAGCCTTCAGGCCATTTGAGCTGTTTATGATCTTTACAATGTCTTGGGTGCTGTAAAAGAATAGCATGCTGCCTATGGATTAAACGTGCAAGCATTTCCATGACACTTGCTTTCACCTGGATAAAATGACTGAGCAACTGGCAAGTTCTTTCGAGGACTTCTGACTGTTAAGTAGTTGCAGAATGAAGACTACCCACAAGGGAAGCATATACTGTGTCATCGGGGGTAAGGCCTGCCTCTTTCATCTGATCATACAATTTAAAAGCTTCGTCTGATCTTCCAACATTTGACAAGCCGGAAATCATCACACTATAAGTTATTATATTAGGGATTAAACGTTTCTGAGGCATCTCACTGAACAGTCTAACTGCTTCATCTATGTTTCCAGAGATACACTCTCCGTGTACAAATGATGTATATGTATAAACATCGGCCATCATCCCTTTAACTTCCATTTCTTTCCATGTTTTATGAGCTTCCTTCATCATTGAGCTTTTACAATACCCATCAATGAGGGCATTGTATGTTACAATATTAGGTTTTTCTCCCTTACTCTCCATCTCCCGAATCGTTTTCTTTGCTTCAACAAAGTTTCCTTGCTTGCAATATATATCAACCAATGTAGTAAAAGCAACTATATTTGGAGCCACGCCTCTATCCACCATTGATAATAACAGTCTTTTTGCTTCCTCATGGCGATTTAGTTTACATAATCCATGAGCAATTGTTGTGTAAGCATATGCATCAGCCTCAAACCCTTTCTGCTCCATGATACTCTGCCACCTCCATGCCTCATCTATCATACCTTGCCTACAATACCCATCAATCAAAGTATTGAAAATTACTCGATTTAAATCATATCCTTTACGTTGCATCTCATTTAGTAAAACGTTTACACCCTCCATCTGTCCAGCCTTGCACAGACCATTAATTAAGGCCGCATAGGTATGACTATTAGGAACTACCCCTTTTTCAACCATTTCATCAAATAGCCTAAATGCCTTTTTTGTATTTCCCAACTTACAATTCCAACTTATCATAGTAGTATAAGCATGAACATCACCCAATATACCCCTCTCATTCATTTCCTCAAATAGCCTCTCCGCTTCTTCCATCCTTTCAAGCCTTGAATTCCAATTAATCAAGAGCGTATAAGTCGCCACATTATAAGCTATTCCATTCTTCTCCATTGCACTCAACATTTCTCCAACACCTCCAGAATCAAGTTTCTTCATGTACGCATCAACCAATGTATTGTACGTATAATCATTAGGTTCAATCCTTCTTCCAACCATTTCATCCATCAATTTCCTTGCTTTCCCAACCTCCCCAACCTTACACAGACCATCAATCACCATCGTCATAGAATAAACAGTAATCTTAACACCCGAATCAACCATTCTTCGAAAAAAATCATACATCGAATCAAACTGATTACGTCTCTTAAGTGCAAGCAAGTAAACCATACAAGACCTATCATCAATCTCAAACCCATTATTTCTCATATACTCAAAAACCTCTAAACAATCTTTAAACCTCTTATTATCAGCATAAACCCTAAATAACATATCAAACAACTTATGAACAATCTTAGGCTCCTCATAACTCTCAATCATTATAGACACAATATTAGAAGATGGACACATAAGATTTTCATTACCAACAACTTGGTTAAGTAAAATCTTGGCTTCTGCAAACTTTCTGACTTCAAAAAGGCGACAAACAAGAGTGATATGGGCTTCAAGATTGGGTTTTTGAGAAAATAGAGATGGGTTTGATTGGAGAAATCTAAAGAAGTGTAAGCAAGATTGAATTTTGACATTTGGGTTGGAAAGAACTAGGCGAATAATGTTTGGGTTTAGATTGGATGTGAGAGATGGATTGATTTCAAGGGTTTTTGAGGTTGAGTTAATTAGGGTTTTAGCAATTAATTTTGCAAGCTTTTCATCTGATTTTGAAGATGGGTTGATGGGGAATACTTTCTTTACCGTGTTGAAAAAATTTGGGGTCGACATTTGTGAAATGAATGTGTTAGAATTTAAACTAACTGCTGCATGATATATCAAAACACAAATGAGTAGTTTTACTTTCACAAAATAGCATAATACATTGATATAATATTGAACATAACTTATCTCAAATATTAGAAGTTATAACCTTTACGATAACTACTAATTCAAATTATATTAATCCTAAATATCACGTTTGCAGTTGCAACTACCTGAATAACTATCATTGTTTCAAAAACACTTAACTTCTGGTAACAAATCACATGACACTTGAATTAAATAAACACACTTCACACATAATTTGTTACAACAGCTAAGGCATATGTTACCACTCATCCTTGTCGTTCATGCGTAAACTCCAACTTATGCCTTATGCATTCAAATTTATATGATTGTATCAGGCCTTTGGTGCCTGTGTAAGACCATACAAAGCTTTTTTAACAGGTACATCTTTTTATCCTTGACCTTGCACAAGAAATCCTTATTGTTCAACATCGATTTTTTCATCTAAGAACCCACTTAAAAATCCAGACCCTCCTAAACTTTTATGCTAAAGATTGTTAGTCTTCATAGAAGCTTGGTATGCGGCTTACTCTTTTTCCACGAGATCAAGTTGAAAGCTTTTCCCTTTCATTTTAACATTGAATAATTTAAGGTCTTTTGCATCTTTAATCACACACATTTTATCCTCAAAATGCACTTTAAAACCTTTCTCAAACAATTGTCCAACACTCAACAAATTTTGATCGATTTCAGGAATATACATCACATCAGTAATAATTTTATTACATGTGAGAGTTTCAATAACAATGGAAGCTTTACCTTTTATAGAGATATATTGTCCATTTCTAACTCTTACCTTTGAACTTGTACTCTGATCAAGTTATTTGAAGAGTCCCACATTATTTGTCATATGGTTTGTACAACCACTATCCACTAGTCATATTTCACCTTAGTTGATGTTTGCATCACACGATGCCACGAACAACTATTTTTCTTCCTTTTCATTCCCAACTTGGGCCTTGTCCACTAGCCATGTTTCACCTTAGCTGATGTTTGCATCACAAGATGCCACGAACAAGTGTTCTTCTTCCTCTTCATTCACAACTTGGGCTTCGTTTACTTGTTTTCCTTTGTTCCTGCAAGTTCTTTCAATATAACCCATTTCATTGCATTTATTACACTTTACATTAGGTCTGCTCCAAAATTTAAATGAAGGGTGATTTGTTCTGTCACAATGCTCACATGGAGAATAAGTAACTCTTTTATTTCCCATATCGTTTCTAGTTACTTCAATCACTTAAAGGGTTTCGCTGTCACAATAGTTTCCCTTGTTTGAACGCCAATCATTTTTTCTGCCTAAGGTTTGGCTTGATTGAATCTGCAATTTTGCTTGCATTACTCCTTCAATAGTGGCTTCATCTCTTATCAACTTACTTTGTTCATGAGCTTTTAATGCATTAAGAAGTTCTGCCAAAGTTATCGATGTGAGATCTTTACTTTCCTCCAATGCAGAAATCTTGGCCTCAAATCTTTCTAGTAATGTTACCAATAACTTTTCAACCACCCTACTATCAGGCATCTCTTCACCAATGAGCCTGAGTTTGTTAACAAGTTGAAACAATTTATCCGCATACTCTTTGACAGTCTCCGAGTCCTACATTTTCTGTAACTAAAATTCTCTTTTGAAATTTAAGATTCTCATGCTCTTTGTTCTTGCATTTCCTTGAAACTCCTATTTGAGATACTCCCAGATTTTGAAGGTTGTTTCCAGATTCATGATCCTAATAAACAATGATTCAGACACAGCAGAAAACATGCAAGTTTTGGCTTTATAAAGTTTCGATTGCTTCTCATTATGAATCTTAATTTGCTGAATTGTGGAATTAATCGTTACTGGTGGAACAACTAATTTTTTTTCCACTGCTTTCCAAAGATCCCACGCCTGCAAATATGCTGTCATTTTCACAACCCACAATTGGGAGTTTTCACCAGTGAAAACATGGGGTGGAATAAGAGAATAGAGTTTGAACTCATGGATGGATGCACTTCACTTACTATCAATTTCACACAGATCCCTTAAGAAATCATATCAGGATACCATTTGTTAGAATTTAAACTAACTACTACATAATATAACAACACAAACTAATAGTTTTACTTTCACAAAACATCATAATACATTAATGCAATATTGAACATAACTTATATTAAATAGTGAAAATTATAATCACAACAATAACTACTAATTCAAATCATACTAATCCTAAATACCAGGTTTGACATTGCAACTACTTGAATAACTACCGTAGTTTCTATCTTATTCAAAAACACTTAACTTATAGTAACAAGTCACATGACACTTGAATTAAATAAATACATTTCACATATAATTTGTTGCAGCAGCTAAGGCATATGTTAACATGAAATTGCTAATCAAACTAGTAGTTGAATATGGAGCTGACAGATAAATATGTTGCAAAAGAGAAGAAACTTGGCAAAACAAGAAACCCAAACCAGTAGTTGAATATGGGGAGCTGACAGATAAATATGTTGCAAAAGAGAAGAAACTTGGCAAAACAAGAAAATAAAAATCTGATGCACCAGCCGGGAATCGAACCCGGGTCTGTAGCGTGGCAGGGTACTATTCTACCACTAGACCACTGGTGCTCCGATGTTTGTAATATTTTAATGTTTTATCATAAACAAAATTTAGCTTGAGATTGTTACAGTCTATTATTTTAACATCCTACCATCCCCTTCATACTATTTTGAATTAACAAATGAATCATTAATTAGACTGGAATAATCGATTCTGGTACTAACAAATGTATACTAATATATTTTAAATCGTTTGATAAGATTTGCTTGGAGTATAAACAATAGTTAGTTCGCAGACCCCCATCCAAGTGGTAGCACAGTTCAAAATTCCAAAGATTTTCCAAAAGCATCTCTGTTTCAGGATGATTAGTAACTAAAGAACTTCCATTCAGTATTATTAAGTGGCCGTTTGGGGTTCCTTAAACTTAAAATAAGTAGCTTATTTTATTTTTATTTTTTACATATTTTCATATTTTTTTTAAAGATAAATATTTATTTTAGAATTTTAAAACCAAACATCCCTACTTTTTTCCGGAAATAGGGGCTTATTTTCAGAAAAAGTACGTACATCCCTATTTTTTTCCGGAAATAAGAGCTTATTTCCGGAAATAAGCTGCAGCCAAACAGCCCCTAAGTCTTCGAATTTATAACTCAGCGGGAAAAGAAAATCTGCGAAGTTATAGTCAATCACTTCAACTTTAAAAATACGTGTACACATTATAAAATATGATAATAGCCTAAATTATATTATATACTATATATAATAAAATTAAAAAAGATTTTATCCGAATACTATCAAAAAACGAAGTTCTTAAAGTTATTTTGGCTTCTCACTCACCAAAGCGGGCTTTTCAATCAATCTCCGACAGGGTCGATTTCTAACAACTACATATATATAATTATTTATAATTATATGTTATAATTAATACTAAGATTTAAAAATCAATTTTTTAAAATTATATAATATTTTAAATTACAATTAATATTATAGCTTTTCGGTATACATATGAAAGCATAAATTTTACATTCTTTATAATCTTAAATTTTACACGAAAGGAATTAATATCACTTCAAATTCGCCCCCCTCTGGGCAAACAATATGAAAAACCAAGACAGTGTTAGTAGTAAGTATTCTGACCTTTCGTGTGCTTCTCTAAAGACCATTCACAATTTAGATATACATATGATTACACAAAACCGGAAGTGATCTGTAACTGGATCTTCTTTGTGCATGCACATTTTCCATGATTATAAAAATTACAATTATATTACTTACTAGAATTATTTTTAAAAATTATACATAAGAACAAATTTTTTACACAAAATAAGAAAAGCAACTAGCCAAAAAAATTATCCAACATATTCAACAAATCACCGTTCATAGCCAAGAACGTACAATATTCTTTCCAACCTTTGTCGTGTATTTCTCTATATAAAAGTTTTTCATACATTATATAGAACATAATAAATATTTGTTGAATGTTTAAATTCTGTTAAGAACACGCTCTGGATCTTCAATATAATACAACATAAAATTGATTGTTATTTAGTTTAGGATATATGTTAATACTCTCTTATACTTTCTAACTGTCTATATAGTAAAATGGGCAACGGAAACTCAGGATTTAGATTTTCGACCATAAAAAACTATAAATACTCTTATTGAAACTGAATATCATGCATATAATACAAAATTTCACGCATGTAATATAGAATTTCACTCTAAAATAAAAGTTACTAACAATTTAACTCACAAAATACAATTAATAGCCTTGGGACAAAAAAAAATTACTTTATAGAGTTTATTACTTTATCGAGATTAAAAATATACAGTCTCCATTATGTTGGGTCCGAAAAAAATATTATTTTAATGAGGTTATTATTTTATCGATTATTATTTAATCAAGGTTTAACTGCATTTTGTTATTTTGTTAGGAGTAAGTACTCTGACTCTAAACAGTTTCATTATATTTTTACTTTTAATAACATACCTAAAAGATCCCATTCTAAAAAATTCTTTCACATCGCTTAGTGTCCATGTAAATAATTAAACATATAATTTTGTATTTTATAATATTATATTTTATAAAATTAAAAAAAATTAAATGTATGTACATCACACTAGTTGAAATCTAGTATATAATAATAATAATAATAATAATAATAATAATAGTAGTATAATAGTATAATTGATAATCTTCTTATAATAATAGAAATAATAGGAGACCCTGCGTGCATACATATGCGCCCACGAATTAAAATATATCATATGTCATGCCACGTCATTTGAGGAAAAAAATTGGGGCAATATTTGGATCACTGGCATTACTCAAAAAATAAACATCTCAGATTAAAAATCCATAGAGCTGCATAAACTGTCCCCGCAAGAGGTTTTGTCAGGCTAAATAACTTACCCATGAAATATAGCAATTCCATCTTACAGAAAATGCAATTTAAATTATCCATGGAAATTTTCATTCCCATCTTGCATGGAAAGAGAAACATGTAGAAAGTAAAAGAGTGTATGTAATAGGAACTTTCTGAGCCGCCAACGACACAATCAAGGATGACCTAACTATACAGGTCATCTTCATCAGCCACGTCAGCAGGAGCTGCAAATGGATCAGAGCCAGCTGCCGCAGTACCACTAGTTTCTGAAAACCGGAACTCAGAGCCAAACCCTCTAGACTGCTGCAATGTCTGGGCGAATGCCTGATACTTCCGAATATCAGCATCACTCACACTCCGGCGAGCATACTTCATTGATTCTTCAAAGTGAGCCGCCTTGATCTCAGATACCTCATCTTCGACATCATCCTCCTCCATAGCCTCAGGATTCTCACTTCTCCTCTTCTCCTTCTCAATGTCCTACAAGAATAAAAAGCTTAATATATGCATCTTTCAATGGCTAAAAATGGTTAGAACTAGTACAATTACTAAAATTACTTACTTTCTCAATATTCTCCCTGATAGCATATTTGCAAGCCCTTTGGCATATTTCTGTTATATCAGCACCACTAAATCCTTGAGTGTACTTAGCAAGTGCCATCAAATCAACATCTTTAGAAACGGGTGACTTCCTGAGGCATGACTTAAATATTGAATGGCGGGAAGACTCATCAGGTAGAGGAATGTAGATTAGCTGGTCTAGACGCCCAGGTCTCAATAGTGCAGGATCAATAATATCAGGCCTATTGGTAGCCCCAATAATGAAAACGGTCTTCTTAGCCGACATGCCATCCATTTCAGTTAAGAGTTGATTCAAAACCCTATCAGCTGCTCCACCAGCATCTCCAACACTGCTTCCCCTCTGAAAGAATTAAAAAATGTGTTGGAACCTTGAAAAAAAACAAAGAAAGAAGTTGAAACAAAAATGGAATATTGTATATATCAAACCTGAGTGGCAATTGAATCCAGTTCATCAAAGAACAAGACACAAGGAGCAGATCCACGAGCCTTGTCAAATATTTCTCGTACATTTGCCTCACTTTCTCCAAACCACATGGTAAGCAACTCAGGTCCTTTTATACTGATAAAATTTGCTTGACATTCATTGGCAATTGCCTTGGCCAGTAAAGTTTTACCACATCCAGGTGGTCCATAGAAAAGAACTCCCTTTGAGGGTGACATGCCAAACTTCTCGAATTTCTCAGGATGTTCCACAGGATATTGAACAGTCTGCAGCCAAAATTACATGAGTAAACAACTTGGCTCACAAGATGAAAAAGAGCAATTACATCACACACAATCTAAAACTAATATTACCTCTTGTAGTTCCCTCTTAACATTCTCCAAACCTCCAATATCTTCCCAACTAACATTAGGAACTTCAACAACCTGAACAAACAGGAAAACGATGATTAAAAATTAATGTAAAGCAAACACCAAATACGGCAAGGAAGATCCTAGGCCAGCAGTAAAAGCACTACTTACTGTTTCACGCAGAGCAGAAGGATTGCTAGTTCCAAGAGCAGTGTGGAAGTGCTCATTAGTAACAGCCATGGAGTTCAGTATCTCCGCATCTATTGTGTCATCTTCCAAATCGATAACATCCATCTTCTCTCTGATGCATTGAAGTGCAGCCTCCGTACACAGAGCTGCTAAATCTGCACCGACATAACCATGGGTATCCTTTGAAATTCTTTCTAAATCAACCTGTACATACAAAAAAGAAACACCGGTATCAGAAACTGTTCTTCATAAATAGATATAGATTATGAATACACATAACTATCTTTATATATATATGTGTGTGTGTGTGTGTGTATGTATATATGTATATATATATCAAATGATGCTCTTGGGACTGTGCTTACATCTTCAGCGAGCTTCATGTTCTTTGTATGAATACGGAGAACCTCTAGCCGTCCTACTTCATCAGGTACACCTATATCTATTTCTCTATCAAACCTGCCAAACCTCCTCAGAGCAGGGTCAATACTGTTGGGACGATTTGTAGCACCCATAACAATGACATGGGCACGAGATTTAAGTCCATCCATAAGTGTCAACAGCTGGGAAACTATCCTCCTCTCGACTTCTCCATGGGTTTTCTCTCGCTTGGGAGCAATTGAATCAATCTCATCAATGAAGATAATGGATGGTGCATTCTTCTCCGCTTCTTCAAAGGCTTTCCTTAGATTGCTCTCACTCTCCCCAGCCAATTTTGACATAATTTCAGGCCCATTAATACAAAAGAAGAAAGCACCAGTTTCATTTGCAACAGCCCGGGCTATCAAAGTTTTCCCAGATCCAGGAGGTCCATAGAGCAAAATTCCTTTTGGTGGCTTAACTCCAATAGATTTAAAGAGTTGTGGGTGTCTTAGAGGCAGCTCCACTAGCTCCCTAATCTGAGCCATCTGCTTACGGACACCGCCAACATCATCATATCCAATCTCATCCAATCTATCTTCATCCTCCCTTCTCACAGGTTCTCCCTCACAGAAGATTTCAGTGTCGGGAGCAACAACACAGTACTCAGCAGGATCTGTCTCAATCACTTTGAACTCCACACTTCGCATACCTCCCCTTACGAGAAATAAATCACCCTTCCGAACAGGGCGGTAGGCTTCCAAGAAATAAGCTGCATATTCAATTGAATTTTCAGTTATAATACACAATCCATGACTGAACACATCAAAATCACAATATATTATTTTATTGGACTCTTGGTGTTGGGGGTTGCAGGAAAATTAAGTGGATATTTAGCTTTTGCCTCTTATATTATAGGACTCTTGGTGTTAAATGTTTAGCTTTTTCCTCTTATAAGAGGAAAAAATAAGTACCGCCTCTCCTACTTTTTTCCTTCCCCTTTAATAGCCACTTATAAGAAATTTTAGGATACAAAACAAACATGTATAATGAAACCATCCAAAGCTCAACAAGGCAAAAGGAACTAATTAACCAATAAAAAAATTGAGACTTACGTTTCAGGTAAGCATCAAAAAGGTTTCCAGTAACCCCTTCAATAGTATCATCCACCGGAAGAATGTGAACACGCTTCCCATACTTAACATCAGCACACTGATGTACAGAAACGACATCTCCCAGTCTAACCCTCAAGTTTGATCTAACAACTTTGTTCATCCTGATCTTTGGTTCATCACAAGTGTCATCAGCTAGGGCAATACAGATTGTATCTTTTCTTTTTTTACCCTGAAAACCAAAGTTAAAGCATATTATAATTATAACATAATAGAGTAACATTGGCGGAACCAGACAAACATATACGCACACGAACTACCAAGTTTTTTTTGTAAAGATTGGAAAATATGTACTCATTAACAACAAAGCTTATCAATTGATATAGTTTTTAGGTAAGTTGTATATATTTGTTTAAGGCAGAGAGAGAATTGAACCAGACCATATAAGGAAAATACGTACTTGGAGAGTAAACAATTAAATAAAAGCAATGTATCGATATTCAATAAAAGCAAATAAACGAATACTTCCACAGATACTTATGTCCACGTCAGACAACAAAAGAATTTCTATCTACAACTTTTTGTTTAATTCACTCCAAAGTCTTGCTTAGATGGTTAAGTTTGTCCAAACTCGCGTAACATTCTTATACCCAATGCCTATCTATTTACAGTGTTGCCAACCAATGCAAATAGAGACTGAGATCACTATTCAATATACTACATACATTTAATACAAAACCTCACAACACTTAGAATCACAAATACTACTTGATCCAAATATTCTCATCATTAAACCCGTCTATCTTTTCCAAGAACTCGTAAAGTTCCCACCTTTAAACCTTCCAATCCAATTAATAAATTCAAACAATCAATTGTTCAATTCAACTAACCTTACACTCACACATTCTCATTAAAAACCTACCAATCATACCCACAAATCAAAAACCTTTTTTTACAAACCCTAGCTCAAAATCAAACACAAAAACAAAACCCTAACTTCAATAAACAACAAAAAAGACAAAAAGATCGAACCTTTATGAGAATAGTGTCACCGCGAAAGAGCTGAAGCTTCTCCATAGTCTCGGGGTGAAGCGCAACCACGGAATTATCATCGTTGACAGCCTCATCTACCACCAAGCGATTCGCCGCCTTCTTGCGTTCAAGAATCGCTGTACTAAAGTCCCTCTTCGTCCCCTTGCTGCATATACAAACATGTAAGTATACATACAAAGACAAACACACAAAATCGGATTGAATTGAATTAGATCGGGAGAGAGTACTTACGAGTCAGATGATTCGGGTTGATTACTCATAGTGCCGTGTGATTTAATCGATACAACCAAGATTTTCAGATAAAAAAACACAATACGAGAGAGATGGATCTCAAAGATAGGGGTATCGTATATATAGAGTTTTTTATTTTAATTAATCCGTTTCTTGATAAGAAAGATAAACCTTTTTCTTATTCCTACTCTGCTTCTATTTTGGTTTTTACACCTATTATTTGTTTATTTATAAAATTTAAAACTTCTATTCTTTTTTTAGCTAATGCTAGTTTTTTCTTTTGTACATTAAAACAATAGCTGAATATTTTAATTCAAAAGTAATATTTGAATTCTAATTATTTTTTAATAGATACTCGTATACTAGATAATAAAATATGTGAACGTATTTTATACTAGAACGCTTGAGATCTAGAATGTTCGGAGATAGGTACATGATCGTCGCCCATTCGCCATATCATAAATTCCAACAAATTAAGCCGCCGAATCTCTATGACTCCAAGTATATGTTCTACGGAGTACTGTTTTATTTTTTATTTTTTAATTTCCGTGCCATAGAGTAGTAGTTTTGTAATTAATAGGTTTAATATCCATATTATGCACGTTTATTTAATCCCCGAGTTCAAGTTTCGCGGTCTGTTTAAAATTATTTATTGTATATTTGTATTATCTTACATGATACGAGTAATATTTTAAGATAATTTTGTATTTTTCCTACACGATACTCATATTTACTCAAGGATTCTCTTTCTATTTTTTAAAACTTAATTTCTTTGCCCTAGAAAAAGAAAGGAGGATAATTTTGTATTTTTCTTATAACATGAAAATTATATAACAAATTATTATGGTGCATATTAGAAAATTTTATTTATAATAGTTTTAATTTTTACTCCAATAGTATCTAGGGCTTCTCGAAATGTAATACTCCGTAATATTTATTTATAAATTTTTTTATTCCTAAAGCATCGAACAGACGAACACAACCAGATCGGAGCTCATGAATCACGATCATATATGGTCAAAATATCATGGTCTGGACTTTGGAGCTGCACTTGGTTGAGCAGTTAATTGTGTAAACTCTTTAGCATTCACATGTTATGATGTTAGAATAAGCCATCGTACATTCGTACTGATCTTGCCTCGAAAGGCGGCTCCATGATTGTAATAATTCCCGGATCAAACTGAACAACAAGTGGTTTGTTTACAAGCCATGGGTCATGCACTCATGCCAGACAAAATAAAAAATAAAAACCCCCCGTACCCTCTTTGTAATTGATGAACTTGCTTCTTGAATTTAAGATTTTTCTCGTACTCATAGAAAAGAGACACATATTTATATTAAATAAAGCGGACTAGCAAAATCAGACACGAGAAGAGAACAATTTTTAATCTCAGACTTAACAGATGATCAATCAAACAAGAATTTTATTTGTCAAAAAAGCAACATTGCCCTACAAATTTTAATGAGTAAAACCTCAATACATATATATAACCTATATCTCTAATTAGCCAAGGTAGTCCTGCTGCGTTTGCGTCGGCTGATGACAAGATCTTCATTCTTCTCTAGCAGTAATTTACTTTCATGTGTATCTGTTGCTGCAAAAGACCGCAAAGCGTTGCTGTAGAAAGTTGCCTTCTCTACCATTTGTTTCTTCATCAGATTCACCAAGTTTTCGTTTGCCTTCAGTTGCAACTCTAGTACTTTGTTCTTTTTCTCCAGCTCTGCCACCCTCCTGTTCAGAACTTCAACACAACTCTCCATTGATTTTAAGAATGGTAATTTTTGTGTTTGTGTTGCCTGATTGCTTTCAATGTGTCTGCTCAAGGGGGGTTATGACCCTTTTTATAGAGTGCCGAGGTGAATATTTATCCTATTTTGATTAGGAAAATAAGAATCTACATGACACTTGATAAAAGGAAAGATTTAAAACTAAATTCTATATGCAAAAGGATTCGTCTTCTCACCGACTTGGCGACTAAGCGCACATCATCAAGTGTGAACCCATATAATTTTTAAATACATTAAGATTTTTACAAGTTCCTTAATACATAAATAAATTATATAGTACGTACGATGAGCTTATGATAATAGTGAAAACTTGGTCCCCAAATTTACCGATTTAGTAACCGACATCTCAATTATATTTACACAATCAGGTCATAAGATAAGGCGATTTTCTATTAGCAACAATATATCTTTCGTATGCTTATTCCCAAATAAGTAGTTAGTTTGAAAAGAAAATATAAACAAATTAAATGACCGAAATTATAGAAAGGACAGAGGCACAGAATAGAGGACTAATGATACGGTACAGATTCAGCCTTGGTGGTGGCTGCCACTCCATGCTCTTTATACGACAGTTCCGGGTAACAGGCAGAATTGTACAGATTAAAACAAAATATTACAGAACTTTGCAAGTTTTTGTCAATAACTCAACTTCTGGTGGACTACATATCATTCCATGTTCGTACATTAGAGATACCACAACTTTACTACCACTCCTGTAATCCAAACTGATGAAGCACTTTCTCAGGAGTCAATAGCTGCTGCTAATTCCCTTTTGTCCAAGCCAAAGAACAAGCAGTTTTGAACTATCAGGCAATTCAATGCATTCATACCACCACCTAGCATCATATCTTCATTATGGTATTTACATTATGGTTTGTCCAAATCTGATTCTGACGGTGCTACCGACTCAATCTACAAAAGAGAACAAAATATTATTAATTCACATTCGTAGAACCTTCAGTGTATAAACCAGAAGTAACCTCAAAATGTGAAGAAGAGAATAATATCAATATGGGATATATATGAAGCATGTACCCAATAAAAATCAGAAATCCCTGTGTGACCTGATCTCCCTTTGCAGAACTCAATGGTACTTGGATATGCTGCATATGTAATTGGCAGTGCCCAGCGGTTGTTATTAACTGTCTACGCTATAATTTCTGTGAATAGAAAAAAAAATCTTAGAATAGTTACGAAAAGTGCGGATAGATAACGTGATCCGTGAATATATAAAATTTTTCCAGTAATAGATATAACAAAGAATTGTCAGGACCGGGACCCGATGAAATTTAGTAATAGTATAATCTAAAGTCGTCATTTTACAAAACCAACGATTAAAACTTGTTAAATGACCATCTCATCCACTCCTTCAAAATATACCGGGAGAAGTTTGTTTTCATATACTATAACTCAATTTATATACAATTCTCATATTGCATCACATAATTGATAATACATTCTTATTTCACATTACTGTACAGGCATTAGGATTCTCATCACTGAACATTTGAGGTCCCGAATAGTACGCAGGTGGGGGAGGCGCATGTAAGTAGTTAACAGCATAAGCATGATTGACATGACCCTGATCAGGCATTGCTATACCATAATCTTGATTAGAGTAGCTCTGATTATACATTGCTGTTGACGTCGAACCATACTCATGAATAGAGTGATTGTGACCATAAGGTGGTACAATAAACGTAGTATAAGGGTCATAACCATGGTAGTCCATCTTTTTCACTTCAACATTGGCTGCTCCGCTACCACCGTCTTTCTTCTTGTCACCATCCCCTCCCTTGTCTCCACCGCCTGCCTTGTCTTTCTTGTCACCGCCTCCATCGTCTTTTTTGGCAGGAACAATCTCCACATTTCGCTTCAATTTCTCTTTTAAATGAGGTACAAGTAGCTTAACATCCATTGTTCCCTTCATTGTTACCAAATCATTTTTGGCATCTACAGTAACTGTATCTACTCCTGCAATTGATCAAAATACAGTTAAATAAACACTTGAAGCAGAAAACAATAATAGATTGATTAGGTACTTATTCAGTCAACAGATCAAATAATTAGAGATAGACACTTGTGAGAAATCAATTATTAGATTAGTTAACTGATAGATTAAGTTCCTTAATTAATCTCACCTTCTGACTTTGATATTATTCGTTTAATCTTGTGTATGCATCCATCACAATGGAGTCGAATCTTCAGAACCACTGTGCTCACCTAATTAAACAACCACAAATTATGTAATGCTAATTAGTTGATTTCAACAAATAGTAAACTTGATCATCGATCCCTCAACTACTTTTTTATCCTCCAAAAAAATATAGTCAAATGCATTCATATAGTTTGTAACATACGCCATACACATATTTTTCACTGGACTCGAATCTTCAAGCTTAATTAGTGGTATAAGCTAGGCTACAAGCTAAGTTACCGTATTGAATAATTATCAACTTGGAAAATACCTGTACTGGCTTCTTTTCGACCTTCTCTTCGACTTTTTTCTCCGGTTTGGCATCGGCCTTTTTCTCATCCTTTTTAGGCTGAGGAGAGACAATCTCCACCTTCTTCTTGGTTTTATATGCAACTCTGTCTCTCAGCCTCTCCGCTTCCAAGGTACACGTCACCGTTAACTTGTTATTTGCACTGTCCGCTTTCACTTTGCTTACACCTTCATTATCGATAACACACACAATTTAATTTCCCGTGTCAATTGTATCAAAAAATTTAGTTAACACGAAAAATAGCTAGTTTAAAATCACCCCTAGATGGGGCTTCAGACTTTTTACATCAATGTTTTAATTCTAAAAACACTAACCGCTTAATGCGGATCTAATTTCAGCTGCTTGTTAGTTGTTAGCTCCGTAAAGTTACCTTATGAAGTAGAATTGCAACGATATTTTTCGATCAATCAAATTAATCTTTTCGAAACTACAAATTATAAATTCAATGGAAAGAGATGACAAAATAATTTATTCAAATTATACGTACCCTCAAAATGTTTAACAGAGCGTCGAACTTTTTTGGCACAACCTTCACAATGCAAATCGATCTTTAGAACGACGGTTATCGGAGTGCCGTCGCCTTTTTTCTCTCCGTCCTTCTTATCATCTTTCTGCAAAAATAAAATATAAGCATGCATGCATAAAATTAAACGGTGGATGAAAATGAAACTCAGTTGACAAAAATATAAAATCTGAAAAATTTACTAACCTCGCCCATGGGGAATATTTATGACGAAGTTTCTTATGATTGATAAAGTAAATTTGATAATTGGTTTGAAGAGAAGAAATGGAGGCAAATGTCAGTACTTATAGGAACATGGAAGGGGAGTTGTTGACATACGACGGTAAATAATACAGTATGCATGTATTTGTATATGTACGTATATACGTACAAACTTTATGTCATAGTTCATGCCGTCGGTTGCTAACTTGCACACACAGGACTGATTTTAGATGCCGGGACATATCAGCTAACCTTGCATTTCGAACGGTTCTGTTTTTTATTTTTATTTTACTCTACTGTCCATTTCCTAATTATTTTTTTCATGGACGGCTCTGTCTTATGTGGCATTTTACGTCTGTTTATTTGTTTTATTCGACATTATACCGATTCTCCAGTAGTATTTGTCCTATAATAAGAATTTGTTTGGTATAATGTTAGAATTAACTTTCCATATTAAATAATATTTATAATTTTATTTGTTTAATATGACAGATTTTATAATTCCTAGATATCGACTTCTCATATATTGTTTGGTATAATTTTTTATTTTTCATATGATCTCTTAAAAATGTTAAGTTTTTATTAAATATGTAACATGTCTTTCCAATTTTGTGAGTGGGTATTTGAACTTTCACAATAATTTTCATTTCTTATATTTTTGTCAACCAGATAATTATATTAAATATCAATTTCTCGGAATTTTAAATTCCCAAACAAATAACTTTACACCAAACGACCTCTAAATTTCAAATAAAAGTTTATGTCAATTTTATAGTTTAGAAAACTTTTTTTTAATAATGCTCTCATTGTTTTTTGAAAATAAAAATATTATTTTTTTTCTATTTTTCTTTATAAAATAATAGGAGTAATATTATATTACTAACAGAAAAGAACACTGGTGCAAAGCTCGGCTGTAATTTTATTATGAACAAAATGTGTTCACTATTATTCTTCAAGTCTAGCATACTTTATTTGCAAATGATTATTACAAGTACTTGACCTGGGAAGCTAACTTAGGATACACCTTCTCTAACTTTTAACTTAATAAGTTTCGACCGTCTGCATACTTTATATAATTATCTTCTTCTAAATCCCAACTATTTATATGATTCCGTCATTGTGACTTTGAACACCATTAACCCAGCATGCTAATTTGATTTTATCTTACAACCATCACGTAGAACACGAGTATTTTATTTAATATTTGAGCAGTTGGATTTTTTTTAAAAAAATTTAGTAGACAAAATTCCTTATACAATATGAACCATTAATAGAAAATGGTCTACGGATCCATAATCATTTACTCCGTTCTTTAATTTACGAAATGTACTCGTTTAAATTTTTACCCCAACATATATCCTATTGATATTCCCCCAATTTTCGGGGTCTAAATACCCGGTACATAGTAATTGCACATAAGATAAAGGTCGAAAATAACATAAAAAAGGGTACAAATTGCCCGGAGCATGGTGAATGACCAAGAAGTAAAAAGACAAGTATAACTTTTTACTAATTTATGGACAACATGGTGGATAGAGAAGTCAAGGACAAAGGATGATACTGTGACCGCTTAAAGGATCAAGGACAATACTGTGACCGCTAAAGGACAACAATAACATAGGACAAACAGTAAGTGGAAAGGGTATGCGGCGCCAGACCGGGTAATATTTCTACCTGATGGGCAAAAGTTACATTACCTTTTTTCACAGCTCACACACACACACACATATATGCGCGTGTCATAAAGAAGAAATATATGACATTCAATACTTAGATACTTACATTCTCTAAAAAAGTAGACAGACATTAAACACACACATTAAACTCAGTCATCATAACTTTAATTTAGATACATGCTTCACCTATTTCTTCTCAATAAACCGTACTGATTCTCACGTTGGAGGTGATTGACGGCCTCACACTCTCGGTCAGGTATTATTTTACGGGATTCACACCCACAACTCACCACAAATCACCATGATAAGGGACGGTTCCGGTCACCGGAACACCAAAGACATTATCACATATTTTCTTATAATCTTATAGATAATAATTATAAAACAATAAATAAAGTAATTTCCTACTGATACACTTGGCCAAAAGAATCAAAACTTTGACTACGCATATACTATATGCACTTGGCCAAAGGAATCAAAGATCGAGACTTCTAGACTAATTGACCTACTACTCACAAGACCTTAACGTTGTTTACAAGTTCCACCGCACGTTGTAATCGACATACTACTTTATTACTTTAAAATTAAACAATTTTCTGCTTCATCTAAGAGTCCATATGGTGTGCGAATCACCACTTATAATCCATAAAAAGTTCTTGGGTACGTGGAATATATATTATGTGAAGTATGAATTCGATTTTTGTAGTTGAGTCTCGGTACTGTTGTTCTTTCTTCGTTATCCTGATCATCTATACTATATTATATTATTATAATTGGAAGATTAAAAAATTTTAATTGAACGGTTAGAAACGATCTTAATCATTCAATTTTAATGAAATTTAAGAGGTTGTTTGCTTAACCATTCAATACCCGGGTATTTGAAATTCCTGAAAAGTGTATATTGTTTTAGTTGTTTGGTTGCACAAAATTAAGGAAATGTAACTTCCAAGTAAAACTGAATACCCATAAAATATGAGAAGTTGTTTACTCACACTTCTCATGATTATTTGTACTTCCTATGTATTTAAATTCTTATATGAGTAGTCAAACAATTTTTTACGCTTTCTATTAATTTTAAATACCAAGGAAATGATATTTTCTATAAGAAATTAATTCTTATATGCAACCAAACAAGTACTAATTTAAAATATATATATATATATATATATATATATATATATATCATACATACAAGTCTAACCTCAGTTCTCCTTTTAACCGTACAATTTTAGATGAACCATATAAACGATCTTAACCATTTAATTTTAATGAAATCTAATTTAAAAAAAAATATATATCATACATACAACTCTAACCCCCGATAGTTCTCATTTTATACAACTCAAGTAATATTATATTATATTATATTTAAATTATATTCTATATTTTCTAATTTAGAAATCCTACTTATCCTATAATTTTTATTTAATATATTATTAAAGTTTATGAATATTAATGTATAAATATTATTGTATAATAACATACAACTCTAACTCCGATAGTCCTTTTATACAATTTCTCAATGATAATATTATACTATATTAACATAAATTTTCAAAGTTATAAAATTTTATAGTAAATATTAATAAAATAGAATATAAAAAATAAATTTACCTAAATATTAGTCATTCATTCACACGGGTTATGAGTTTATATATTAGAAAACGTTAAATAAATAATTAATGTGTATTAGACTAAATACACGACACGGAGATATAATATGACCATTTGGGGTTCCTTAAATTTAAAATAAGTAATTTATTTTATTTTTATTTTTTACATATTTTCATATTTTTTTAAAGATAAATATTTATTTTAGAATTTTAAAATCAAATATTATCTTCAAAATAAAAAATAAATTACTTATTTTCAAAAAAATACATATATACCTATTTTTTTCCGAAAATAAGGGTTTATTTCCGGAAAAAATGAGTCGACAAACCGGGTCAGTATAATGACCCCAATTAGATATCCTTGACATTTTTATTAATCAGTCGCGGTGGCATCATTTCAGCATCTTTTGTTTTTTCCATAAACCCGCGTCTTATCGATAATAGCAATGATTGAAGAAAACTATTGAGTAAATAATTACAATTAGGCCTAATGTTCACGTACTCTATTGCAAAACCAGATGCATGAGACGTACTGATAAATGTATTGAGCATTGGGCCCCCATATCAAATCTGAATTCATCATCCATGATGCAATGCTAGCTAGCTGTTTCATTGTGCTATAACCCAAGCCCGTTGTTTGCAATACCAGAAACTGTTGAGATAGTTGCCCCTTCTTTAACAAATCATTACATATATTATTTTATTTTTTGTTTTTCCGATAACATAGGGGGTATTATAAATAATTCTTAAATTATGATAAGTATCATGATATATACTTTTTGTATTTATATATATTCTAACTATTGAAAATTTGTCATAAGTCCATAATATTAATTAACAATTTTTTGACAACTTACCAACTTCAATAATAAGTGTGGACAAATAAAATTGTCATGTTATATATCAATTTTGACTACCCCATTAAAACTTAAAAATACTCTAAAAGGTCAACTATTACACATCTTAATGTTAGTGAGATAACTAAAAGTTACTTAGATTGAGACAAAACTAAATACAATAATAAATTGAAAAACGTTAGAATCATTAAAATGTTTTTCAAAATTTTTTATTTAACTATAATTCATTCTATTCCCATTAAAAATGGTGAATCGTGTAATTTATACAAATATTTCAATTGAAAATAAATACATTCATTAAGGACAAATTTTATGAATTTTTTTAAAATACTTAAAACTAATGTAATATATTTGCAGGGTAGGAATGAAAGTGACACCACTGACCACTCGCTTTTTTATATTTTCATTGACTACAGGAGGACTGTGACATGGTGTTAAGTCTTTGCTAATTCCCTTCAACCTAGATTAAATTCTTCGATCTCGGAAGAGACTCGATACTTGTGGGAAAAAAACTACGAATACTACAAAGACTCCTCAGCTGAGAAAGATTGTATGTACCACAAGTTACGATTATCAAAGAAAAGTATAAAAGTATATTTACGAATAGAATTATATTCAAATAAAATTACAACTCTAATCCCAGATAATCCTCCTTTTAACCGTCTAATTTTAGATGAATCATATAAACGATCTTAACCATTTAATTTTAATGAAATCTAATTTTAAAAAGAATATATATCATACATAAAACTCAAGTAATATTATATTATATTTAAATTATATTCTATATTTTCTAATTTAGGAATCCTACTTATCCTATAATTTTTTTTAATATATCATTAAAGTTTATGAATATTAATGTATAAATATTATTGTATAATAACACACAACTCTAACTCCGATAGTCCTTTTATACAATTTCTGAAGGATAATATTATACTATATTAACATAAATTTTCAAAATTATAAAATTTTATAGTAAATATTAATAAAATAGAATATAAAAAATAAATTTACCTAAATATTAGTCATTCATCCCGTGATTCGCACGGGTTATAAGTTTGTATATAAGAAAAAATTGAATAATTAATTAATGTGTATTAGACTAAATACACGTCATGAAGATATATGGGGTGTTTGGGGGAACTTTTTTCCAGAATAAGTCAACTTATTTTAAGACAAAATTAGAGATTCCTAACTTTTTTCTGAAAAAAGTTAACTTTTTTTGCAACTTATAGAATCTCAAATATACATTAAATACTTGTATAAAAAACATTTATCAAAATATGAAATTTTTACCCGAAAATAAGTCCAAAATGACTTATTTTAAGGCAGGCCAAATAAGGCTCATAATACAATGACCCCAATTAGATATCCTTGACGTTTTTATTAATCAGTCGCGGTGGCATCATTTCAGCATCTTCGTTTTTTCCATAAACCCGCGTCTTATCGATAATAGCAATGATTGAAGAAAACTATTGAGTAAATAATTACAATTGCAAAACCAGATGCATGAGACGTACTGATAAATGTATTGCGCATTGGGCCCTCATATCTAATCTGAATTCATCATCCATGATGCAATGCTAGCTAGCTGTTTCATTGTGCTATAACCCAAGCCCGTTGTTTGCAATACCAGAAACTGTCAAGATAGTTGCCCCTTCTTTAACAAATCATTACATATATTATTTTATTTTTTATTTTTCCGATAACATAGGGTGTATTATAAATAAATCTTAAATTATGATAAGTATCATGATATATACTTTTTGTATTTATATATATTCTAACTATTGAAAAATTGTCAGAAATCCATAATATTAATTAACAATTTTTTGACAACTTACCAACTTCAACTTCAATAATAAGTGTGGACAAATAAAATTGTCATGTTATATATCAATTTTGACTACCCCATTAAAACTTAAAAATACTCTAAAAGGCCAACTATTACACATCTTAATGTTAGTAAGATAACTAAAAGTTACTTAGATCGAGACAAAACTAAATACAATAATAAATTGAAAAACGGTAGAATCATTAAAATGTTTTTCAATTTTTTTTATGGGTTAACTATAATTTATTCTATTCCCATTAAAAATGGTGAATCGTGTAATTTATACAAATATTTCAATTGAAAATAAATACATTCATCAAGGACAAATTTTATGAATTTTTTAAAAATACTTAAAACTACTGTAATAAATTTGCAGGGTAGGAATGAAAGTGACACCACTGACCACTCGCTTTTTTATATTTTTATTGACTACAGGAGGACCGTGACATGGTGTTAAGTCTTTGCTAATTCCCTTCAACCTAGATTAAATTCTTCGATCTCGGAAGAGACTCGATACTTGTGGAAAAAAACTACGAATACTACCAGACCCCTCAGCTGAGAAAGATTGTACCACAAGTTACGATTATCAACGAAAAGTATAAAAGTGTATTTACGAATAGAATTATATTCAAATAAAATTAACAGGTTATTGCAACATTTTAAATGATTACTATTATTATTACGTTTATCAATTTGACTTGTACTGCTATTACTATTATTTTATTGATTTGACTTGTACAAATATACTGTAGGTAATAATTTTACACTAGATGATTTATATTTTAGTGTTTTATTGAGAGTGCGAGCTATATATAAATTCGCAACAAAATTATGCTAGCTCCCAAAATTTTGGAACTAAACTTATAAGATATATGGTATAAAACCTTAGTTTTTGTTGTTGTTAAACAAATGAATTATATGAGAAATGTAAAATATAAGTCTTTTTTTAATAGAAAAACTTGGGGCTTTTTAAGAAATACAAAATTTACATTTGTTTTCAAAAGTATTGTTTCTTTTATTAAAATATAATTGTTTTTAAAATTAATTATAAATTTATTTAACTAAAACCAATTTTTTTGTAAATGCAATTAATCAAAATGTACCTACATATTTTTTTGCAACCCAAAACAATCAAATACAATGTAACATTTTGAAGAAAAAATTGATTTTAAGCTGTAAATGGTATATTTATGGGGGGAAACGTTGATATTTGATAATTTTGTAAATAATGTGTTAAAGACAGCAAAATTAAATATTAAAATTTTATCAAAATACAAAAAAGTGCACGAGTATATTTAAAAGTTAAATAGGGCGATCGTAGTTTATGATAAAGTCCAAAATGGCCCATAAAAGCCTCATTCAAAACTACCCACGCCCAAGGCCCAAATCATCTCCTCCTCACCCACGGCCTACTCCACACTACACTGTTGATTTCTCTCCATCGGAGCTGTCGGAGCTTCTTCCTTTCTACTAATTAAGGTTCGGTCACGTGTTTATGTATATGCATATATTTGTATGTGTTTTTGATTTTGATTTTATTATTTGGAGTAGTTACGAATTTGTAATCCTGAAATTTATTTTCTATCGTTTAGTTAAATTTGGGCCAATTTATGGTTTTGTTGAAGAGCTTGGGGATATAAATAGTAAATACAGTGTAGTACAGAGTGAACTTTGTTCAACACAGATTAATAATAAACGAATATAACTTTATGTGATTACATTAGTTTGATACTATAGCTTTTACCTATACTGAATTTTATGCTAGCATTGTGAACACGCTCTATTTGAGTACGTTAGTTTGGTGTTATTCCAACATATTCAAAACCAACTACGAAGAACGCTGCGGATTGCATGTATAAATATACAAAGAAGTGATCATTGCGTAAGCACATGTTGAAGATGGCGCAGATCAACAGGTAAAATCCCACAAATATCTCCCCCATATGTATCCTGTTAAACATAATAACATTTGTATTACATATTATATTATTTAGAAATATCTGGTTATGAACTATTGCCAACTATCTGTTAAAGCTTAAAATGCTCTTAGGTAAATCGTTTTAAATTTGCAATGAGTAGGTGAATTACCTCTCTCCTATGCATTGTCGTTTCTTTAGTGATCGAGGAATGGATGCCTGTTGCCTAGTTGCATTCCCAAACTTCTCGGTTACCACCCATTCGTTGACTCTATTAGCTTCTAGGAGTCCAATAACCGCTGCCTTAGTTCGATGAAGAGACATGACGTTCTCAAACAAGATCCAGAAGACTAGCAAATGCAAGGATCTAGAAAACAATGGGATTTTTCAAAAGATTCAAAGAGCATGTTACTTAGACGAAACTTTGATTCAGAATTACTATTTCGAATTTTGGCTTAGTACTACCTTCTGGTGCCTCCGGAGTTCAGCAGTGTAGTGATTGCTGGAATGTATATTGCTACTAATTTTGGGAGATAGACCTCAGGAACCACAGCACATGCAGGAATGACCGCACAGTAAAATAAGAATGTGACCCAATGTGCAATGATTTTTCTCACAAAGAAGAATGCGTAAACAACATGGATCTTCTTCCAAATTGATACCCTCTGCCAAAAAAATAGAAACAGAATGCTTTTTTGCACGTCCTTGAATAACCAGGTTAGTTTCCTAAGATGATGATCCTTAACGAGCTGTTCCAAACTGTCTTACCTCACAAAATAATATTTCTTTTGTCATTTTCTTGAAAAGATTGGCCGGGCCACATGACCAGCGGTGTTGCTGGAACCGATAAGTTTTGAAGGTGCTTGGGAGTTCATTCCTGACCTGTAAAGATAGAAAATTACAGTATTATTCATACATTTATCTTCTTTTGATTTTTAGTTTCTGTGTTGGAACAAGTGGTAGAAGGGTGCAACACAACTTACTGGCAGGTCACCAACAAAGATAAACTTCCAACCCTTTAAGCTGGCCCTTACTGCGAGATCCATGTCCTCCACAGTGGTTCGATCTTTCCACCCACCTGCATCATTTATTGCTTCAATTCGCCAAACACCGGCAGTACCTGGAACCATAATCTTAACTGTGTTGCCTTACATGTCACATACTATTACTGTTATTCTGAGATGGGTTATACTGGATTAAAAGATGAATTTCTGGTTTACCATTGAATCCGAAGAATTGACATGTTGAAGACCCTAGTTTTTGCTCCACATTAAAATGATAGTCTAGTGACATTTCTTGGAGCCGGTTCATCAGACACTCATCAGCATTTACTAGAAAGTTAAGACATTTCATTAGCATGTGATATATGAATATTTAAAATCAATAGTTCATGCTTTGGGAGTTTGGGATAGGGGAATATCACTTGATTTACCAAATGTAATCATTTCACAAAGGTCTTAGATAAATTATTAATTTATACTGCTAGCTATACCAAATTGCTGTAATTGTCAAAAGTCTTACCAAATTTCCATTTGGCCTGAACCAAACCAAGTTCTGGGTTCTCAAGCAGATAAGGAATAGTTTTCCAAAGAAATTTATCATCAGGCTGGAAATCTGCATCAAATATCGCAACAAACTTACAATCTTGGACATACTCCTTCTGTAACCCTTCACGCAGGGCTCCAGCTTTATACCCACTTCTGTTATCCCTGTTTTCATACATCACATTGACCGCTTTACGACGATATTTTTTACACTCAGCCTGCACCATATCCTGCATACGTGTACATGATACTATTAAAACTCCTCATTCCATTAACTAGAAATTCTATTGTAAATTGAATTGACAGCGATACCCTAATCGATTTATTGGTCGAGTCATCCAGAACTTGAACAATGAGGCATTGTGATGGCCATGAAAGTGCACAGACAGCTCCAATTGACAGCTTGTAAACCTAAACCAAGATATTATTGGAAGTGAGAGTCTTTGTAAGAACTAACTACACTTAAATTAATTTTTTCACTCCCTGGGATATGGTCTCTTCAGTCTTTTAGAAATTTGGTAGCTGTCGACTTGTTTCTGAGTAGAAGAATTTATTAAACTCGGTCATTAGAATTACATCACAATGTTTAATTTATCATGTTTACATCATTCGTGCCTTTATTATAGCTATGTAGGATCTCTGCATGATAATCTTTACATCTTTTTGCAAGATGTAAGCAAACTAGTAAAGCGCTAGAGCGATGAGTTACTCTACAAAGTAACAATTACTTGTAGAATGAAATGCTATCTTTCCATTACAAGAGTCCGCTAATTTTATATTATGTAAAGAAATGATCTTTACGATTTTTGCTTGACATGGAGGCTTTATATGCTTTGAAGTACACAATCTTTGTGAATTATCTGAATCTTGTGTTGAATTATTTCTTCAATTGTATTCATGCATATCAATTGTCACACTAAAATTGTTTATTTCTTACGATTATTGTGCACACATAAACAAAAATCATACAACTAAAGCATCACACTGTACCTCTCTTTCATTAAACATTGGTATTTGGACCAACACCTTGGGATAATCCTTCTTCTTCTCTACTTCTTCTGATAAAGCGTTCAACCTGTACTTGGTGTATCTTTTCTTTCCCAGAAACTTTATGCCCAAGATCACACACGTCATGTAAAGCCTCTCTATGAAAAGCATAATGGACATGGTTACACATATATAAAGTGCAACATTTAGAATTGGGACAACTACAGTAACTCGTTTTTTCTGCCAAACACTAGCTAGCACTCCAGCAATACTACTAGATGCTCTCATCTCAGGCTCTTCATGAAATATATTCCTCATGGTGATTGAGTTATGATGTCGAAGAAATTACTGTATTATTAAGAGAGGCTCTTGGGAGATGAAAAGAGAGGAATTGATTCAACCAATGCATCCAGTTGTGTCTGGATATGCATTTTGAGCTTTAAACAAACTGTAAAAATCTTAAGTAGAGATAAGGATGTGTGTTGGGTTCAGATGGAAGAACCGCGTGAGATAAGTAATGAAGTACACGTAGTAGGTGAGACACCCGGTGTATATGCAACTAAAGATGTTGCAAAATAACAACCTGTTAGCTGGAATTTTGGCATTTACTGACAGCAATAAATGGAAGTCCGATAAACAGATGTTAGCTGGAATTATGGCCTTTAGTGCCGTCAATTAATGGCGGTGTGATAATCAATCTATCCAAGCTAATGCTGTAATTACTCTGAAATGTCTCACTATTTTTTACTACACTTATTACTGCTCCCCAACTTCTTTTTTAAATATATATAATTTATTAATATATTAAATTTAAATGGGTCTTGTGCACACCTGATACAAGAATAAGAAAGGAAATTGTTTTTTAAATATTTTAAAAATCATGATATATATATATATATATATATATATATATATATATATATATATCTGTATCATTTTAAGCCACAAATGTGACCATTCTTACATAACTTAGTGCAATTATTTTTAGGTCTTCCATGAATTAGGAAGGCTTGCGGCCGAGGTATCTCTGTCATTTTAAAAATGTTGTATTAGATCACCTCGCTAGATGGCCCATCTATGTTGAAATATCATGCTAATACTTAGATGCTAATTTTAGCTATTAGTGCTAGATGGCCCATCGTGCCGCCAAGAGCACGGGGAACTTTTATTATTGTTTGCTTAAAGGCCATCTTTTATCTATTTTTAAATATACATCAGAACATAGTTGCTTGCTTCTCCTCATGCACCCCTCTACATATATCAAGTTTTTAAAGATCTTTTTCAAATCCTAATTACATTGCAATGTTACAATAATTTATTACGAGGATAATATTATCTATGAATATGCCTTTTGCATGCTCTGCTATCTGATTTTTATGGCCGTAACTGTTTCTAACCAACAAATGAAAAAATATAAATAACTCTATCTGGTCAAGAAATATATGATAGAATTTTTTGCTATGGTCAGAATGTCAGATGCTAAATTATAGCTCTTAGTGCTTAATGGCTCATTGAGGATGAGGGTATGAACATTATTGTTGTTGCTTTAGATGTCCGAACATTTTTCATTTTCCCAGATATATTGTGGAACATAGTTGCTGGCTTTCTCTTCATGGCTAATGTACCCCTATACATGCATCAAGTTTATTTAAGATATGAACTAATATTTTTCATCTCCCACTGTAGGATGACAGACTTGAAATTTTAAATGCAATGCGATTGTAAAACTTTCTTTAATCCATTTTCTTGTTTCCTGTATTACTAGACAGAAGTTATTTGTTGGATTGGATCATAATATTTAAATTATCCCATCGATTGATAGCAGCCAAAATAATATCTTTACTTATTTAAATTTACAGTTTAGTTTCATCATATATTTCCTAGCACATTGATATATATATAAGGGAAGTACCCGGTATATTCTGCTTAGAGGGGGGACAGCCTTACCTCATCTCTGCAGAGTAAGAGGCTGTTTCTGTTAAAGAACCCCGGCATCCATTTAATTTTTGTTTCTATTTTTTTTAAATGTAGAGCTGAGACGATAACACATGCAACTATTATTCTTTTATGATATAAAAGCAGCAGTTTAATTGTAATTTTTGTCATTCTGGCATGTATGAATGATTTGCACTGTAATATCATCTTAGAGACTTAGTAATAGGAGGATCTTAATTTTTTAATAGGTGTATGCATGTAAAAATAATTAATTATTAGATGGGAGCATAATGTAAAAGTAAAAATAGATATTATTTTAGAACAAGGGATTGATCAAAAAGAGTAAATTGCCAAATACACAAAAGTCTCCATCTGTGTCTGCTCTTCGAGGCAAGTTCATTTCTTATTCACTTCTTATACATTATTAGATAACCTCTAATTTTTACCTTTGTATATCTGTTAATTTAATTTTCCATTAAAACATTATTTTATCGTTTGATCTCTTATGTATATGATGAGTATATCTGTAAAGGAGAGATTGGAAGGATTGTGTTTTTGTTTTATAAATGGCTTATTTAGAGTAGAGTACTTTCTCACCTGTTCATGTAGGTCGCCCTAAGAAAAGAAATTAAAATGATTGATTTTTATTTACTGATGGCTGAAGCTACATGTGGAAATAAGTGAACCTTGGCTTGTGTTGCTTTGTTCATTTCTGTTCTTTGAAGTTCATAAATGAGACTAGTGTCTGGTACAAGCACAGAGGATGGGATGGTCGGCCTCACGTAGTAAGGAATGCATAGGCTATACCTATTCTGTAATATTACTCTTAATTTTTTTTATTTATATTTATTGGGATGACATGACAGTGCAGCTCCTGGCTAATTGCTATTTCCAGATGCTTCTGAAATCTATTCAAAATGCTTTCTGTATAAGTTTAATGGTTCTCATGGTATATGTTAAATGAATGTACCTCTTTGTTCATCATTTTTTGAGCCGGTTTACTACTAACTGAAACAAGGCTACTTGACCAGTTTACTTTCTTTGTCCCGCTCTCTTCAGGTTTATCGTGTTTGAAGGGGAAAATCATAGAAATGATGTATGCTTGAAACAGTATTTGGAATTTCTAGAAATGATGCATATCCTTGAAACTTCATCTGGAATTTGTGAAAATGATGCATACCCATACTTGGTTTTTCCTAGTTCAGATGAATGTCTTACAGTTGTAGACTTGTAGCTATTGTACTGTTGTAGCTATTGTACTGTCATGAGTACTGTGAGGGAACTATCGGCTCGGAACTGAATGGTATAATTGTCAATAAAGTAGGAGTTGACTTGTGCGACTGTGATCCTCTCTTTTCTCTTGAATTGGGAATTAAGTCATGCCATGAAGTTTAGATTTCTCAAGCTTAAGAGTAATTGAGTATTATTATTTATCGTATGCCTCACTTTAACTATTTTGAACTAGGAAAATTAGTATGAGTGAAATTGTTGTGTTTTGGGGTATTTGATCAAAATACAAGGGGAGGTGGGAATTGACTTTAGTCAAAGATCAACCCGGCGCTCCATTATAATATTTGGTCAAGGACAGACGTGAAATAGGATCTCAATAAATAAATAGTTGATAAATAAATAATTTCATTAAATAAATAAAATTTTCCGGTTCTAACACCGATGTATTTTTTATTTCGATAAATGAATAATTTTGATTAATGAATATAATTTTTTTTCTGAATGTGTTCATTTATCGAGATTTAATTGGGGAGAGATAGCAGACATATTTTAGAATCATTTTCTTCTTATATACAGTGTTTTAAAACAAAATATTAGTATTTCTGGCCAGTTAACGGAAGAAGCAAACGTTTCTTTTCTCATTCTCAATATATATTTTTAGTTCGTAAATCAGAGAGATTGTAATTCCTTGACCAGTACATTTTAGATGTGTCAAACATTGTAATTTTCAGAAATACTAAAAAGTACATGTAAAGTCAATTATTATAATTAAAATTTTATAAATTTATTCATGTATGTCCTGTATGGAAATTTGAATTTTATTTATAATTGTTATTTTCTTAAATGATACAGTATGTTTTAATAATCGAAAATATTTGGATCCAGATTTGACTTCAATTCTAAAATATTCAAATATTAATATTAATTTAAAATTTTAAAATTTTAAAATAATAACTTAATTCATGTCATTTGAAATAAATTATATATCTCAAAACATTTTAGACAATTACAAGTTAAGTGACCTTTGGCTTTGCTTAATATGTAGCACCAATTAAGCTGATAATAAGTAGTTTTATACAGAACAAACAAACGGTACCTTACTGGTTATTACCCTACTACCCTTAGAAATTAGTTTGATTTTCCCTCTATACACACAAGAAAATAATAAAACACAAAGAGAGGAGATATCAAATATCAAATACTAATCTTTAACAATATAATTTCCCTCCTTTGGTTAAACAAAAACAATGCCTATGTCACACACAAAGAATCATTCACATTTTCCAATTTAATTATTATTATTATTATTATGTAATTTAGATCTTCTTCTGTTCTTCACTTGTTTCTAGAACCCCAACATAATCAACTGCCAGCCGCCTTTGATTATACACACAAGCTTTCTGTATGCATATATCTTGAAACCCCATGTTTGAATTTTGGTGAATAATAATTTGTGTAAATTAATGGTTAGTGGGATGAATAATAATAGTAAAAGTAATGGTGAGAAAAACCCATCAAGGGGAGGAGCTACTAGGTCTTGGGGGTCAGCCCAATCGGTGTCCACTAGTGGTAGTGTGGGCTCACCTTCTAGCCGGACTGAGGCGGCGGCGCCGGCGGTTGCAACAACCCCGGCTAGTGAAAACACTTTTCTGAGGTTGAATCATCTTGATATTCACGCTGCTGGTGATGATGCTGGATCTCAATTAGATGTTGGGTTAGTGCCACTGTCTCGTTAATTGTTATTTATATGTAAATGTCTGTGTATGGATAATTTGAGTATGTTTGAGGCCTTTATAAGTACAACAAGCTTATAAGTAATGTATATCGAAGTTGGTAGCTCTTTTGGACTGATGATTGTTGGGTATGCATTGAGTTGTGGGTCTGGGCCGTTGTATAATTGTTGTGGATATGTTGGTGTTGCTTAATTAGGGGGGTTGATTATTTTGTTCATTAGTACAATTTGGTTGTTATGTATGTGTAATTGTGAAGGATTGTTGGTAAGACTTGAAGGGGGTGTGGGTATTTAGTAAATTTGTGCAATATGGTTGATATCGAGGTTGACTATTTGTTGGCTCATTTGTTCTTGTTTTGGTATGAATTTGACAATCGTAGTATTATAATAACAGCTAGTCGTTGCTATGCCACTTTGGAACTGATAAACCATATACTCATATTTGTGATTAGGGGAGTCGTCGATGAGTAATGCATTTGATTATTATCTTGTTAACTGATTTTTTTTCCCGTGTGGTACGATTAATCACCTGTCCAAAACAGTAATAAGAAGAAAAAGAGAGGACAGCGTGCTGTTGGAGGGGATAAAAGTGGTAGAGGGCTTCGTCAGTTTAGCATGAAAGGTTTGTGAATATACTTTATATATACGATTGCAGTAGTTGTGTTTTATTGATTTAGTATGCAAGTGATGCTTAATTAAAAAAAATCATTTCGATTTATAACTTGACCTTTTTTTCTGCACAGTGTGCGAGAAAGTGGAGATCAAGGGCAGAACCACTTATAATGAGGTCAGCTCGATTCTCGATTTCTTTTTCATGATGTAAAATTTGGAATCTAATTGACCGTTTTTAATGTTTTGAATTCCAAATGGTTGTAGATGGATTACTGGATTGTATATCATTTAGTTACTCCTCTTTTGGGGGGAGGGGTTTCTTCAAGTAGCTAATAATTCTGATATTATTACATTTCATCATGAGAATATCCACACATAATTGCAAACATGTATGATGGTGGAACATTAGTTACAAAATTATTACTACTTACTAACTACCAAGTGAATGAGAAGTAGTTTGGTGAGATTGAGAGGATGAGAAGTAGTTACAAAATGATCCGAGACGAATGGCAGGACTTATAAATGGCTTATTTTGTTTTCCTTCACTACTGATCATTTGAACTTAAAAGGGTGGTAGGGTGGGCTAGTTCATGCAGGACACAAATTAACAAAAAGGATTTATGGAATAAACAGTAAAAAAAAATCGGACTAGGCAGAAGAACCACTCTCTTAGGTAGTCAAAGTTCGAAGATAATGAAAGATTACATCTACTTATGTAAGAGAGGACACTAAAACTAACGTCACCTTGTATATGAGAGGAGTAATCTGAAACTAATCCTAATAGTAAGAAAACCACTTCATATTAATATATGTTCTAATACTAATATACTACCATTACTAAATAAAGGAAACAACTCCTTTCATTACCATGGTTGTTAAGTCGACAAGTCGAGACTCGGCGCCCGAGTACCTTGGAATTGATTAGTCGACAAGTCGCCCAACTAGTCATAAAAGTCGACAAGTAGTCGATATACATACATTTTTAGTAATTATAATATATAATATAGGTTAACACTTAACACACGTCAATTTCATAGTTCAAATGAATATTAATAGATAATAAGTAGAACTCTAAATTAAGCATCTCTAAGGTCTAAGCAAATAAAAACATAATTAAAGAGTGAAATCAACTAAACAAACACAATCATGCATCAAAAGTCATCCATCTCGAAATCATCTCCTCCTTCATACCCTCCTCCCTGAGTAATTCTCCTCGGGTGTTAGTGTACACTGGACAGGTGGAGTAGTGTTGCAGGTGAGGTGAAGCAAGCAGCAGTATTGCAGTATTGCAGACTTGCAGTAATGAGTGAAAAGAGTGCAAATGAAGACTTGTATTGAAAGTGTGATAATTTGTAAAACTGGGTTCATTGTGAAATGAGTTCTGTAATTTATAAAAATTGTTTAATTTGATTACAGAATAATGAAATCAATAATTTAAAGATGAATGAAAAAATTGTGAAGTTGATTACAAATTTGTAAAACAAAATAAAAATATAAATTTTGCCAAATCAGTGAAAAAACGTTTTATGTGCAACGGAACAATTTAAAAAAAAATGAAAAAAATGGGTAAAAAATGTTTTATGTGCAAAAGAATAATTTAAAAATGAAAAAAATGATTGAAAAACCATTTTTTGTATATGATATAAAAAAAACCAAAGAAAGGTATAAGATCAGAGAAATTAAAACAAAAGATCAGAGAAATCAAGACAAAAGAAGATGAGAAGAAGAAGAGAAGAAAGACAGAAGAAGAGAAGAAATGGAAGAAAGACTTATCGGAGATGAGCTGCCATCGCTGAAGATGATCGGAGATGGAAGATGTCGCCGCTTTATCGACTTCTTCGGTCTTTCTTTATGTCTGATTCAACAAATGGATAAGTGTTACCTAAAAAATCCTATATTTCCTAATCTGGGTCGGTCTCTAGATCGGGTTTTGGGTTGGGTTCCGGGTCGGATCTGGGTAAAATCCATGGACGACAAACTCACTAGTCGAGCCTCGACTAATTCAAAAATAACAACTTATCGACTAGTTGTCGACTAGTCATCGACGTAACAACCATGTTCATTACTTCACTACCATCATATTCACGACAATCGACTTATCTGACATAATTAAACTTTTTAATAAATTGCCATGTATTTGTTTCTAAATAATAACATAAATTAAATAGAAATCAATCTTTGAACTCCTTTGCTCCGCATCACTAGTGCACTTACCTATTTGTTATGTAATGAATGATACTGAGTTTGTCATTGATGTTTTCCGAAAAGACAACATGCACAGATAAATTTATTAAATTTGCTTGCCATATATGAGAGGCAACCACTCCTTTCTTATGCTGAACCCTTCTTGAAAGCATGTGATAGGCGGATAGCTTGCATAACCCTTTAAATTTTTTGTGGCATTATTCTGTTGTAACATACAGAAATGCACATAGTTACATGTATTATGATCCTTTGAAAGTCTGGTTTAGGTTAGTGACTTGTTTTTGGAACCAGTCTCTTTGTTCATCTCTAGATACATTAATTTTTACTCACGATTCATGAACATCGACTTTAGGATAAATTATCTGAACTAATTTAACTTTTGCAGGTTGCAGATGAGCTTGTAGCTGAATTTTCTGACCCCGGCAATAGTCTGTCATCTCCGGATCAGGTTTGCCACAGTAGGGAGATTACTGAAATAGTGCAGTTTTTCTCATATTCTTACCTATAATTTTAGTGTCAGTTTTAGAAGATAATGTAAAGTTGTTTTATTGATACATCACAGCAACAATATGATGAAAAAAACATTCGTCGAAGGGTATATGATGCTCTGAACGTTCTCATGGCTATGGATATTATATCGAAAGACAAAAAGGAAATACAGTGGAGGGGTCTCCCCCGGACTAGCTTGAATGATATTGAAGAACTAAAGGTCTCTCTCTCTCTCTCTCGTCAAAATGCACCGGCTCCGTTCTTTTTTTCCTTTCACTTGCATATTGGGTCTTATTTGAAATAAATAGACTAAAAGCAACAAAGAAAGAATTTCAAGTACTAATACTCTTCTTTAATCCACTTCTGTTTTGAATTTGCAGAATGAACGTCTTGGATTGAAAAGTAAAGTTGACAAGAAAACAGCATATTTGCAAGAACTAGAGGACCAAGTAAGATGTGTTTTAGTATTGTTTCTCTGGCAGCTGCGTTTAGATCAGTAATGGTTGCTATTAGTCTAATTACTAACAGTCCCATTCCTCCATTAAAGTATGTAGGTCTGCAAAACCTTATACAACGGAATGAGCAACTATACAGTTCGGGAGATGCTCCTAGTGGAGGGGTGGCTTTACCTTTCATACTGGTGCAGGTAGATATGATTATCTAGATACTTTATTTTGTGTTTCAGTTCTGACTGTAAGTGGGATTTCCCTATATGTAGCGGTTTTTTAAGTGAATATCTCTCTGACAGTTCAGTTTAAGAATAAGTGGGATATTATTAATTTCAAGATATTATTTTTCACTAGCATAACATATCAATAACACTCTGAATCCTCAGAATGCCCACTACTCTTTTTCGGCCCTACATTAATGGCTCTATCCTCATGTTTCATTACACTCAGAGTTAGATTTAGTGAAAAAGATTGTGAAAACTGGTCAGGGATTTAAGTTTCAGAACTTTTGCCAAAGGGATGGGAACCTGAATACAAAGAGCACCTAGTGGGGACCATCTCCAGTACAATTCTAACCAAATACCTTACTGCAAGGGAACATCTAACTAGATTGTCATTTGATCACTTCTCGCAAAGTTAAAGATTGGAGAGGATGATGTGATCCAACTGTTTCAATATATAATTTGGTTTATTAGGAGATTACTAGATTAGGATTTCATTTCTTCTATGTGGATGTTGTATCTATGATCTCTCATTAAGCATCATGTAACAAGAATTCTAGCTTAAGTTGTATGACCAGTCACCGCAAACATTATAATGGTTGTTTTTTATTCACCTGCAATTCTAATCATATTATAGCAACTGTTCTCATCTTTTCTGGCTTTTGGAACTGTAGACCCGGCCTCATGCAACTGTAGAGGTGGAAATATCAGAAGATATGCAACTGGTGCATTTTGACTTTAATAGGTGAGACACGGAGCAACATATACATATTGTTATTGATCGAAAAATGATGTGAGGTTTTTTTTTGATTGTGCGTGTTGCCAATTTTTGACTAACCGGTCATCATAACCTCTGAATTTGATGATGGAAAATTGTTCTTTAGTACAAGAGAAGAGATTAACATGGAGAACGCAGCCATTATTAGATTCACTATTCGGTTCATATTATCACTTTTTTTGTTTATATATAAATTTGGTAATTAATATGTTTATTATGGTCATTGCCTGCTGTAACTTCATAAATAGTCTGATTTACCAATCACAGAAAACTCTTTCCTTCCTATTATTATTAGTACTTTACCGGACTTCTTCAGCTCATAATTTGTACTAATGCAGCACCCCTTTTGAGCTCCATGATGACAACTATGTTCTCAAGGCTATGAAATTTTGTGAAAGACCACAAGGCAATGATGGGGCACACAACTTCCCTGCAGATAAAGGTGAAAGCTCGAGCATCCCCAATGTGTACCAGCCTGAAATCACTCACCCGTCTATGTTAAGCTTACCATTGAGTAGAATTCCCACCTCTCCTCCACTTCCTGGAATACTCAAGGCGCGTGTTAAGCATGAACATTAGTTTCCTAAGCTGAATGCCAGAGAACCAGTTTGCGTTTTATCACATATGTATATTATGTACACTATCTTGCCAAAAGCGGGGAGGGTATTTTTTTTTATTTTTCTTGATAATATAATGTTATGCCCTGTTAAGGAGTTGCAGATTTTTTTCCTTTGTAGTTTTGAAATACTGGAGGGGCTCAGGTGATAAATCTTTGTTTTTACATATCTGTAATCTGTAGCTATTATATCTTCTGTCCTTTGACTCTGAATGTAGCAGTAAAGATTTTTTTTTGGGACTATTAGATCTGAAAAGAATTATCAATTTTTTATTGAAGAATATGAGCCGGTTTGTCATTATTTCATCAGACCTCAAACACTGTGTTGGGTAGATTTGAAAGAATACTGTAAAACAATGGAATGTAGCAGGGGGCTATAATTTGTTTCTGTTTTGCAGACAAAAACATATTCTCTCTCTTCCTAATTAGTTCTCCCTTGACTTTTGCATGTATTTTAATGTGTATAAAAAATATAGTTTGGTAAATTATTTTTTGAAATTTCTTTTTTTAAATAAAAATTTAATATTTAAATTTTTATTAAAAAAAAAAGAAAATAATTTATCAAATTATGTTTTTTATGCACATTAAAATACGTGCAAAAAAGTAAAAAAAAACTGATAATTAGGGACGGAGGGAGTATAACACTAATAATTTGCGATCATGGGTGTTTGACTTCACTTATGTTGCCTCTTTTGCGGTCAAAATGTATGCTTGATTTTCAGGTAATTTTTTGAATGCAATCATCAGATTATTAAAAAAATGGTGGAATTTTTATGTTATACTGTAATTAAAAAATGAATAATTTCAGTGTAAAGTGGTTTAATTATGTAGACAAAATTTAAAGTTCGGGCCGACCTTGGTGTGCAAGGGATTAGTTCGGGAAAAAAGTGTACTGCCCAAAATTTGACGATGCTGTTTATAACAATAGTACAACTTGGGTGAATATAAATATACGGAAATCTGGATATCCTAATTTACGGTCTAGTATCCTATTTAGAAATCCGAAAATTTGGATATCCGATCCGATTTTCCGTACTGGATATTTGATCCGATTTTTTATATAAATTTGGATTCGGACCCGGATCACAACTTTGATAAAAACTGGATATCCGGATCCGATCCGGTTTTAATTTTTCCTTAAAAAATTATTTTTATAAATAACAATAAATGATTATATTAATGAAAAATAGTGAAATCTTACATACAAAATTAGTTAAAAAATAATCACTAATAAAAATAACTATTTTAAAATATTATAAAATATTATGTTACATTATTAAGTGGGACAAAAATTAAAAATATAGTAAACGGAGGTGTAATTTTAATATATATTATTTTTATACTTTATTTATGAATTCGAGAAATAGTGTAATGTTAAAACTTATAAAAAAATTATTTAGAAGTTCTAGTAAAATCTAATATTTTAGTGCTTAAAAATAGTATAATCAATTTATATTTCATAAATTTAAATAAAATTAATCAAAATATGATAATATAAATTAATTATTTGTAAATTAAACTAAATTCTAAATTATTAATTCAGATCCGGATAAATTCGATTTCCGATCGGGGTCATAATTTTAGCGATTCGAAAAACCGGATATCCAATTCGGTTTTCATCAAACGGAACCGGATATCCGGCTCACAGTTGATAGCAACAAGTGTTTTAAAACCATTGTGTTATATTGTACGCCCAATGGCTATTGGTACATGTTATCAGCCTATCAGGCATAGTGGCATACTGGTAATACAATGTTGTTGAGAAATGAGAGATTATTTTTAGTTTCACATCCCATTTGTTTGGCTAAATTTATAAGCTGATCAATGATGTAACACATTTTTACCAATTTTGTTTCGAAATCCTTAACAATGGATTTGGCCAAAAAGCTCGATAATGCCCTTTCTCTGTCAATGAAGACATATCTACAATAGTGGTTTTAGATTGGAAAAAGATAGAGAATCTTGTTTCTAGATTTTGCTGTGTTGATAAATAATTATACTTTTAAGATAACCGGAAATTAGATACCACAACATGGTGCTAGAGCTTTAATCCCTTGAGCAGTGAAAAGTTGAACATTGTTGTGGTCATAAAATAAAGCTTTATCCCCATCATGTATTTATACATTCGCTTTAACTTTTAAGCTTGAATCAAGCGGCTTCAGTGGAAGTATGTGTTGAGCCGTTTAAAGGGATATTTGATGAAACTACAAGGATAAGGACCGGTCCTTGTCTAGCACAACATAATCATATCAAGTAGGATAATATAATTATACGTATACGTTGTACCCTTTTGCTGATTTTTTTTATAATTAAATAATTCATTAATTAAAGACTATAAGACGTCTAATATTATGTTGAATTGTTGATAATCTGCAAACATTACAATTTATACAGGTAATTAGGTAGTAAGACTTAAGACCAAGTGGTCCACGTGAACTTGGGCAGTGCCTACCTATCCGTTCGACTAAAGTTTTTGTTAAGTCTCTTATTCTACCTGCCTGTTTGGTTTCTCGCACGCACATTAGGCATCCATTGATTGATTTGCACCTTCCGTTTGTTTGTTCTTACCATCATTTCTCTCTAGTTGCGTTGCTATCAGTCTCTAGGCTTTCTTTTCATGTGCATGTATTATCAGTAGATAAGAATTTAAAATTCTTAGTAGCCATTGCATTGAAATTACATACTCCATTGGAAGATTGAATTCAATGACATATATTGTGGTAAATAATTTTGTACTCCTAATACATGAAGTATACTATGTCATAAATTACTTTTTTATTATTATTATATTTTTAAAAACTCACAAGTCACTCATAACAAAATTACCCAAACATGCATTTTAAACTCCGGGTTTATCACCTTAAACCATTTTAAATGATAAATCAAAAATAAATCTTGTGGGTTTTTAGGCACATGCTACGTTTAGTTATCGCCATATTTAAGACTTGTAAGAAGAGCTTGAAGTTGATGCTATGTTTGAGGGAACTTGTGCGTGTGAAAACTTCTGCAACTGTATCATGCGAGAGTAACATCCGTCGGGGTAGTTTTTAATTAGATGAGAGTGAGAACCTTGTTCTGCCACTTTTCCATCATCTATCACTGCAATGACATGGGCGTTTCTTATCGTAGAGAGACGGTACGCAACCACAATTGTGGTCTTTCCCGAGCAAGCACGCTCAAGAGCCTCTTGTACACTCCTTTCAGACTCTGCATCAAGCGTGCTCGTGGCTTCGTCTAGTAGCATGAGCTCTGCTTTCCTTATGAAAGCCCGAGCAATAGCTATTCTCTGCTTCTGTCCTCCGGATAATTGAACCCCTCTTTCGCCCACAAATGTTTTATAACCATCGGGTAATGAAGAGATGAACTTATGGGCATTTGCTAGGGTTGCCGATTCAATTATCTCAGCTTCGGTTGCTGATTCGTGTCCATAAGCTATGTTCTCATAAATCGTGGTAGCAAAGAGGCACGGCTCTTGAGGCACCACTGAAATGCGGCGTCACAGTGACTTCAAATTGTACCTTCGGATGTCCTTTCCATCAATCATAACCCGTCCAGATGATGGTTCATAAAATCTCTGTATAAGTGCAATGACTGAACTCTTTCCGCATCCACTTGGACCGACAAGGGCGAGAGTTTTGCCAGCTCGAGCACGAAGAGAAAGGTCACGGAACACTAACATATCAGGGCGAGAGGGATAAGAGAAATCCACATGTTTTAGGTCCACGTCTCCCCGAATACTCTCGGGCATGAAAGTAGAATCTGGATCATCAGGTTCGATATCAGTTTTGTGATCAATGAGCTCGAAAACGGATTGCATAGCTCGGCCACCCTTGATGAAGTCAGGAGCTAATGTTAGTGTTTCAGCTGCACCATTGGCTGAGACCATAAGAACCATAAATACCCGGATAGTCTTTCAGAAGTCAGAGAACCCATGTTTTACTAGCCAGGAGGCATACCAAAGACCAATGGCATATGAAGCATAAAGTAAAAATTGGGCAATTCCATATCCACTCCCAGCAATCTGTCCTTTATAGAAACAGCGACACAATGGCGTTTGGAGATTAGAGACATAAAGCGCCACAATTTTAGATTCTGAATTGAACGCAGCAACAGTTCTTAAATTTCCCACAGCTTCCCCAGCTAATTGTGTGGCTTTGGCATGTATGGCTTCCAAGTCTCCAGAAAATCCTTCCATGAGCATTTTCTGTTGAAATTACATAAAACAATGGTGACCTTTTAGATTTTGTCTTATATGATTATCCAATATTAAACCAATCCTAGAAACCGCAACATTTCTGGCATCTTAATAACTAAAGTTTGCAACCCAAAAAAAAGAAAATAATGAACTGATTAATTTATGAAATACTTGGATTTCAATGAGCAAAAGAATCAATTTTGAAAGGGCTCATTGGACCAATATGCTAGTCTAAAAATGAAAGTTCAAGGGATACAGTTGCAAAATCAGACCTGCAAAACGGTGGCTGCAACAACGATGGGGAAAACAACCATGAGGACAAGCGCAAGCCGCCACTGCAAAACAAACCCTGCTGTGCATGCAACTAGCAAGAGTGCTGAGTTCTGCATGATCACTGAAATTCGATCCCCAATGGCTGATCTGACATTATGGGCATCAAGAGCCAGCCTTGCAGCAAATGTAGAGCTCTCATTGTCCTCCTGATCGAACCAAGCCATTTCATTTTTAAGCACTGCTGCCAGCATTTTTTCTCTTACCCGTTTTGTTAAATTTTCTCCCACGATATCCCAAAAAAAATGCTGCATTGTGTTAAATATTAGTGCAGCTGATGAGACCCCAATCAAAAGGTAGCAATATTTTCCGATTTCTCTTATCATGTAAGCATGGTCTTGATTGTAGTAAACACTAAGGACAGCACTCAAAACATAAGCAAAGAAGGCACTGATGGTCCCACAGACAACCGAACCTATAGAACCAACCAAAGCATAAGTCCATTCAGGGGAGTTCATCTTGGCAAGGCGCCAAAAGGAATTAGCATGCTTCTTAAATGGAAGTTTTTCAAGGCGATAATTGGGATATGCTGTATCCATGGATAGGCTAAAGTCAGAGTTAGAGAAATCAGATAATCGACGTGAATAGGGTGACCTGCCTAGGAAGAGTTCCGGGTCATTATAGGTGAACTCACGGAGTTTCTTGCACTAGAAGGCCTGCAAATGAAGAATCATTTCAATCAATCATCTGCAATTCATGGGAGCATTTAGAATTGATATAATTTAATTAGGTTTTAGTTTTACAACTACCTTGCACTACTCTTTCTTGCATTATTGAGTGCATTTTCTGAGCGATTTCCTGCATGCGGATGAGCTTAGCGTAGATTCCATTCTCTCCTTTGGCGAAGAGTTCATCATGTGTTCCAGTCTCAGTCACACTACCCTGCTGCAGTACAGCAACTATATCAGCCTTCCTTATGGTCGATAGGCGGTGGGCAATAACGAGTGTTGTCCTCCCAATCATATAACGGTCAAGTGCTTCTTGTACAAGTTTCTCAGACTTAGAGTCTAATACACTGGTTGCCTCATCCAAAGCAAGATTGCTGGATTCTTAAGCATTGCTCTTGCTATCGCCATTCTCTACTTCTGTCCACCTGAGAGTTGTAGTCCCCTTTCTCCTACCTGCAAATATATTTAAACTGAACTTATTTTCCAGGTTATTTATTAGTTATTACTTATTAGTACTAATGTAACCCTTGAAATCAGTAACCCGTCTCAAAGTAAGTATTAATAATGCGGTATTCATTCTCCCAACATGTCATTAACTTTCTAAACTGTACACAATTTTGTCTTGGTCTAGGATAACGCAAGTCTTTGCTTCTGGAAAGTAAAACGCTATCAGAACATGATTTTTTAAACGAGAACATGATGTTCCTTTATTCGATGCATGGAGACCAGAGATCTCCTTAGTCCATAACTCGAGTATAGAAGTTGTTTGTGTGTTGACCAGAATTGCATGTGGTCTTGATTGTGGGGAGTACAAGGTAGAAACTATAAAGTCATTAAAGATATATCTAAACATAGATACTCATTTAACCACTAACATTAGTTTCCCCGCCAAAACTATACATGTTTACTTCACCATATGCTCCATAAGAACATTTCACATTAGAAAAATGAAACCATGAGAATTGTCACTCCCATATAGCCATATAAATATGAAGAAGTCTATTATTCTAAAAAAATGAGGGAAATTGATGCTAATATTATAATAACCTGAGTGTTGTAACCATTTGTGAGCTTGATAATGAAAGAATGCGCATTGGAAACTGTGGCAGCTTCTTCAATTTCTTCTAGGGTTGCATCTGGCCTACCCAATAGTATATTTTCTCTAATAGAGGTAGCAAACAGAGCAGGTTCCTGGCTCACCAGTCCAATTTGCTCCCTCAGCCATTTAAGCTTTAGTGTCTTCATGTCATTACCGTCTAGCAAAATTTGACCTGCACAATACCTATTCATTAGTGAGATTTCATTTCACAAAACTCAGAGCATAAACCTTTAAGCTTATATATATGCATTACAGAGAAGAAACAAAATTACCAAAGATCCTCCTAAACAATGTATAAAAACAAAAGGCGTTTATTGTATTACCCGTGGTTGGATCATAGAACCTTTCAATAAGAGAAACCACTGTGCTCTTTCCAGAGCCGCTGCTTCCAACCAAAGCTACGGTCTTACCAGTCGGAACACAGAGGGAGAAATTGTTTAATACAAGAATCTCTGGCCTTGCAGGGTATGAGAAATCCACATTCCTTATCTCTACTTGTCCCAAAACTGAGTCTAGTTCCGAACCGGATTTGCTGTTCTTGTCTACACTAGGTTTGTGGTCTATTATTCGAAAGATTTTAGCAGCTGCAACTCTTGCTTTTGAAAATGCAGCCATGCCGGGGATAGATTGTCCCAAGGCACTGTAATGAAAAACGAGTTGTTCCTTTTAGCCACAGCTCCTCAAAATATAGCTACATGTATAATGTTTAAGAAGGTACTTACATTCCCCCAATCATAACTGAAAACATTGTTGATATGGCAAGTCCTCCATTGGTGTACTGATGCCTAACCATTTAACCTCCATACCAGAGTAAAAGTGCATAACAACAAAACACAGTGAAGTACGTAGCCCCTAATCCTAATCCCTTTGACAGCCCGCTTTTATATCCAAGCCTCTGAGAGATCTTCAAGGCAGATGAATATGCTTTTAATGTTCTTGTTTCACCAACATGCGCTACTACTGTCTGAATTTGAGCTATATTCTGTATATTTTCTTAAATTAAGCACTATTTCATTTGCAAAACAGAGATTGTTGTCAAATCTAAATTAGGATTGGTGATAATCATCAGAGTTTCTCACCTGTTCAGCAATATTGCCAGCTTCCAAAAGAGCTTCTTGGCTCTTGGCAGAAAGCTTAGACAATGTAGTGGTATGAACCCCTCCAATTACAGCTATAACAGGAACCACCGCAAGCGTGACTAGAGCTAACTGCCAAACAGCAGTAAAACCGACTACAAATCCAGACGCAAAAGTTGCCATATAATGAATGAAATTTCCCAACTACACCAAAAATAAATAAAAAATTGAAAACAGGAATACTTGTTAAGTTAGAGTGCCCATAATACTGATGATAGACATAACTAAAGAATTTTTTAAAATAATTTATCTATTTTGTTGTCTTGTTTCAATCCACCTTCTCACTAATAGCATCTTGTACCATAACTGCATCTGTATTGATCCCAGAAACAACATCCGATGTTCGAACCTCTGTATCAAAATACTGAACATCCTGATTCAAGACTGCTTCTAGGTACACAACTCTCATTCTAGTTTGTCTCTCTCCAGTCCACATCCAACAATCTATCTCTGCAAAGTCAAAATTCAAATCATTACTATATTAATAAATTTCACATAACCAAAACCATAACAATGTATACAATATCAGCACTAACCAGCCCATGAAGAAACCCATATTGCACCTCCAACTACAAGAAAATAAAATGCATACTACAAAGCAACAGCATTAAAGTGAGCTGTGAGCAGTAGTACTAAGTAGTAAGTATTAATATACTACTATAATAAATATCATTATAAAAACATACCTTTAAAACTTGATGGGTCATCTTATCAGGGTCATTAACATTCGCTCCAAAAGAATTTAACAAGATCAGCAAAGAAACGAAGGAACCATGGCAAAGCAGAGCCAGGCACAAAAGCCCCCACACTTCCAATAACCATAAGAACATAATCTAATCTATCTGCAAATCTAATAAGCTCCATAAACTTAACCGTAGCAAGCATTGAACCAGCCTTGTCTTCATCTGTATTGTTTGCATCCATTTCTTCTTTTTTCTTAATCTTCTTGTTTTTCTTGTCACACACTTATTTCAATTCGAATGGTTCTTGTGCAGGAGCTGAAACAGAAAGTTGAATACCTAAGATTTCATAAAATTTACGTCTAGCAGAAGATATACTAATTCTACTGGGGCTAGCACTAGGAGTAGTCTTTCTCTCTTGCTCAGGATCTTGTGCCATTGTTGTTTTTTATTTGATTTTAGTGACAAACACGCATTTGTCGTCCCTTTATACATGTACACACGTATAGATGTGTGTGTGTGTATGACTACATCAGTTTATTTAGTTGTACTTTAGTGGTACAGTAATAAATAAAGCAAAGCTTGTGTGATAAAGAAACAGAATGATACTTGCTATCTGTAGACTTGCCATTGTGTTGTTGACCAAAAGAGACTCTGGTAACACTAATTTAATTTACCGGATATACTATAAAACTAACTTATATTTATGTAATAAATTATTTCTCTCTTTATTATATATTAATGATAGAAAATAATTTTTAGTAATAAAATATTCGATAAAAAATGAGTATAACGGACTAACGGAGATAAGTTAATATTGTTGAAATAAGAGTATCTATATATATTTATTAAAGTCAAATTTTTATAATATATTTCATTTAAATAGTAGGCTAAAGATACTAGTACTGAACATGCTCTGAAGTTTCTATATAATAAAATAGTAAATCGATAGTAATATAATGCCCCAATATGTATAAATTATAAAGTGCACCAAATCTTTTACTGTACTTGCTTTGAAGCGTGTGGCTTCTTTAACAAGTAAGAATACGGAAAAGGTTGGTCAGAGAATTTAATGTGCAAACTTCGATCATACTCTCGGTCTGCCTCCCTTCAATGCGGCGTGATGTCCTCACAATATGTATATTTCGAGACTTTTTATGTATATTTTCCAATAGTTTAATGCCTTGATTGTAATTTTGCTCAGTGACTCGCTTGTTTTTCAATAGTAAATATATTTTTATGTATATTTATTACAAAATATATTTAAATAGATATTATAATTATTTATTACAAAATATATTTTGTGATGTCACGTACTAGCATGATTTTTGAATAAGAATTTGATGCTGTTCAAATTAATTTAAATTTGAAAATAGATGTTCAGACTTGATGCTTAATTGAATAGAAAAATACTAGAGACCCCAAAAAATTATTTCAAAATTTATCAGTTTATCTCCGACTCGTTCAATCTACACCCATTGCTTAATCTAATTTATCTTGTTTGTTTGTTTGTTTTAACACTGGGCCTCCCTCTGATTAATTATCATGTTTAAGAGTTTGTAACTTCTTGGGAAAGACCTTTAAATTCTTACAATCAAGTACAACCATTTCAAAATATTAAAGGCTATATTTTATTATAAAAATGAAAGAAGTACGACTCAGCAAAAAGGGTGTATTTTGTTTAATTATATTGGAAGCTAGAAAATAAGTACGGTAGAAAAGAAGATTAATAATAAATTGATATAAACGTTGAAATATAAGTAGAGGTGGAGTAAGTGGTTTTACATGTGCAAGGGGCCAATAGAGCAGACCCAAGCAATGGCTACTGAGTAGAGCTACTGCATAATGGTGATAATGCTGATTGCTAAAGTTAAGTCGTACAGTATTTTACATGCTTCTCTCTTAGCATGCCTTTTGCTGAAATAAAAGCACTGATTTTCATAACAATTTTTTATGCTTTGGATTAGTGGGACTTTCAACTAGTAAGGACATGCAAGTTGGGTACATCAAGACGAATAATTAAAAGCTTGTTGTTTGCATAAAGATGAATATCGAATTTACCTTTCCCCGAAATGCAAAAAGATGAAATGAAAATTTTGTATACAAACAAAAAATAAAATAAATCTTGTAATGATTTTAACATCAGTCCCAGATGAACCTTGACATCCGATTCAATAGGATTAGGCCAGTCAGTCATGTATGTACATTTATAATGGATTATTAAATACTTGATTTTATGTACCTCCACGAGTGCCCATACAGGACGATATATATTTAAATATATTGAACATGTGGGAATACATTGTAAAATTATTTTTCAAACACGCACACCCACATACACAAGGCCGGCCAACTAACTCATAATTTTGAGCTATATGATATATACATGCATCCATTCATAAAGGGTTAGTGTGTGCATAGATGTGTCTAAACTCTGTACCCTTTTCCACTTTTTGCCTTGCAAAATATGGTGACATTTAGCTAATGGGAGTGTGCGAGTCTATCCACCACGCAAAACTTGTTGGATTGGGCCTACATGCACGTTGTCTTCAACCGCAAAATTATTCATTTCTAATTGTCAAAATCTTTTTTGTACAATTCGATTACAAATTTTAAATATCTAAGCATTTTTTTCCTTTTCTGAAAGGAAGAAAATAAAAGCAGTAAAATGTCTAATGTTTATATTTTTATATGGAATGAGGAGAAAAAAGAAAGCTGATTACCTGAGAACAATCTTGAAATATTTAATTCTAGTCCGGCCCAAGTGTCCAACTTTCAAAAATGAAGGCTTAATTCCAACATCGGGGTTGTCAAGTGGAAGCCTATATTTCACAGATATGTATTATTGTATATTTTAGAAAAATTTCAAGTTTAGGTTCATCACTGGTACAAGTATTATAAATTTTCGTTGACAACCACAAGTGTAAAAAGTTATACGGAGTACTTTAGCTATTGAAGAGAGAGAATAAATTTGATAAGTGTGTGAGATTCTTACCTTGGAGCTAGCAAGTCAATAATTTCCATAGATGAGCTTCTAATTTTAAAGATAGGAAAAGTGATATAAAATGATACTCTTACAGTATTTTAATAATTTTTAAAATTTAAGAAATTATTAGATTTAAATTTATTATTATTATTATTATCACAATAATAGAATATATGAATAATTATTGGAGTTGAGATATAAAATAGATTATTTAAATTACTAAAATTTATTATTTTATAATATTTATAAGAAACACAGCACAATGTGTGGACTTTGCTCTCACATTTTTAGCATTTGGGATTGAATAGGCATCCGGTAGTACGTACCTAGCAAGAACAACATGAAACAATTCAAATGGAGAGAGCCAGGTGAGCATGTCAACTGGCATATGTATGAATATGTATTCATACGTGTTTGGTTCCCTTGGTTAGTTAAAGAATAAAAACCATGGAAATTCAACAGGAACCATGCATGATATCTTAAAACAATTTCCGTGTTAATTTCTTGTTTTCTTTAAATCATTCATGTGACGAGAAAGACATCATTGAGAAGAAATGAGACAAAATGGCTTTTCAAAAAATCATTCTCAACCGAAACAAGGCATAAAAGATTTTGTTGATTATTAAAGCATTCATATAATATGACAAATAAAAGGAAGTACAGAGAGACAGTAAGATATATGGAGTATTTGGTTTAGTAGGTGCAACACCCTTTTGACCTTTTTGGCGTTTCGCTAGAAAAGACACTCGTAAAGATCCATACCCCCATAAAGCTAGGCAAGCTATAGCCTACATGACATTGATTTTACAAATGCTACTGTTTTCAAATAGCTGTACGTCAACCCCAATATATGCTCTAATCAAACAAAAATATTGAAGATGTCAATCCATTCATTTTCCAAGACCCCTAGGTTTGTGTAATTTTCGATTAAATATTCTCAGTTTCTGTCCCAAACAACACAGTAAATCCAATCATGTAGCTAAATTTCTCACTTTTCTTCCAAAACTATACGTATTTATAGACTGATTCTGCGTCACTTGTTTCTATATAATTTAGATCCTTGTTTTTTTTTAATCCTATTTACTTTCTGAATATTTGTTCCCTAAGTTAGAGATCTTACGATGAATTATTTTTTTATGAAAAGGATCTCATCAGTGGCTGCAACATGGCTACAGGCTACTCACATGTATTAGAGTAATTTAGTTGATCTATACAACAATAGCAATAGCAGATATTATAATTATAAATGCGGCTTCACCGCAGCCTGATTTAATTTATAACTTTGCATGATTAATATTAATGTATATTACCCAGTTCCTACCTTGGGCAATTGGTTCAGATTCAAGATTATATATATAAATACACAATTTCAAAGACACATGCATGGATATTATTAAATATATGGTTTCCTATATAGAGATAGAGGAATGTATGTTAAAATATGGAACATCTTGAGTGTGAATTCATACTATTATAATTTTGATTCTCCCTTACAATAAGTATAGTTTCTCGAGTTTCTATGCAATTAATTAAACAGTGCACAGTAGTTCTAGTTAGCTTGTAAACGAACACATCTCATCCCAAAAAGCAATGCCACAAAGAAAGGAAACTTTTTACTACTACTGATCGAGTAGTGTCATATACTGTTCCAAAAAGATGTTGAGGGAAAAGAAACAAAAGCTCATGCCATAATATACTTTCTTACTGTGAATCTCTCTTCAAGTACATTGTATAGAGCTATATTACTATACCACCTTACCCATTCAAATCAGCTGCAGCTGATTGTACCAAAAACAATCAACATCATCAGTAGTACATCAAGACTTTTTCCTCCTCAGTTCTGACTGTCTTGTTTTCATCAACAAAGAAACTGAGATTAGCATTACATGAGAGATTATTAGTGCTTATCAGCTGCTTAATCTCCTCAAGACTACTCATATTACAATGATCTAATACATTGCTAACAATTTCATCACCATTAACAGACACACCAACATCTATTTGTTTTTGCTCATCAGGTCCATTATGAATCCCACCATTGGAGAACATCATTAACTGTTCATAAGAACCACAGCTAGCAGCTTGCTGATCAGCTCCAAACATAATGAGAGGTGATTCTTTGTCTTGATAATTTTGCATGGACCCCAAAACCTGATCTTGAGCTTGGATATTCACAAGGTTTGACGGAATATTCGAGATGCCCTCAGTTGAGAATGGCCTGGCAGGAGCTAGGGTTGTGTAGTTGTGGTAAGTGCTGTTGATATTGTTGTTGCTACAAAATCTCAATGTTGGTGGCAGTGGGGAGGAATTTGAAGAAGGTGATGATGATAACAGGTATTGTTGGTAATTATTATTATTAAAAGGCCTGATAATTTTGTGGTGAGAGGAATTGAAAGGATTAGGGACCATTAGTGAAGTCATGAAGAGTTTTTTCTTGAGCTTTGTGTTCCAGTAGTTTTTGATATCATTGTCAGTCCTCCCTGGTAACTGACCTGCTATTATTGACCACCTACAGGTGTTTTTTGGTGGTGAGACAACATACATATCGTACTACATGGAAAAACAAAACAACATTCAAACTTTCTGACAAATTAGGTTTCAAATTCTTGCAACTTATTGGATCCTTTCTGACCCCCAATTAAATAGAAGAAATTAAGTGATGATGTATTTTGAACAAGATCACTTGTGAAAGCAGCAGAAAATTATAAGTAATTAAATCAAAAGATGTAAAGAAAGAAAGATGAACAAATAACATATGCATATAGATAGATAGTACCTGCTCCCTATATTAGCAAAGAGGGTGCATATAATCCTATCTTCATCATCTGAGAATTCTCCATGTTTGATGTTAGGCCTGAGATAATTGAGCCATCTTAATCTGCAGCTTTTCCCACATCTTCTAAGACCTTAATATATATAATAAACATAGATACAAATTTTATCATATATGGATAATATGGTAAGATCAATAAAGACAAACTAACAAAAGAAACAAGAATATCAACATAAACAAAGCTAGAAACACAACAATTTAGAATCATCTGTTGTTTGAACTTGCACACAATATATATAGTAACTAATTAACTAAGGAAATATCAATAATTTTACCAGCCTTTTGAGGTAGGGCAATCCAATTTCCTCCAGTCCCATGCTTCTCTATATATTCTTTTAGCTTTTGATCTTCTTCAGGTGACCATGGCCCTCTCTTTACATTTGCCTTGTCACAGCAAGGAGCTCTTCCCATCTCTCTAGCTTTTAAACAAGTAAGAACAAAGATGCAAGATTAAATTATTTCTTCAAGATGGGTTTGTGGGGGAAGGTGAGATTTTTGTTTGCATACAAGACTTAGTGTTGTGTTGTGAGATATAAGAGTATACTCCTCTCTCACATTTGATTTTTACGGGTAATTTAAAGGACATTAACTACATAGTTATATAAATTATTTTAATTTTTTTTTATGAATAAAAAATTAATATTTGAAATTTTATTTATAAAAGATTTTTTTTAAAAAAATTTATATAACTATATAGTCAATATACTTTAAAATACGTGTAAAAGTCAAATTGAACAAGTAATTTGTAACATAAGGAGTCTATTACACCCACTAATTAAGAGGGAAAATGATGATTTTGCTTTTTCTTTAAATATAAAAAGGAGCAGTGTTTAGTGTTTAAGAGAACTTTCTATCAACAAAAATCTTCCCTCACTCCAATCTGCTGCAACAAAGACCTTGCCTAGCCTTTTTCACTTAGATTGCTTTCCTTTTTCTCCAAAAGAGTATCTAATGTCTGCCCTAATAAGTAATGCCATACGTTTCCAATATATCTAAATGATAGGATACCTACTCATTATTACATACTTTTCAGCATACATAATTACATACTACAGAAGCATGACCTTTTTTTTCCGACTACTGCAGGAAGAAACATCTTTTTATTTGTTCATTTAGCAATAATTTTTAGTTATACGATCATATAATCCTTAATTTAATAAAAGTATAATTTCATTAATGTTGGTACTAAATTTTTGGTATTATTTTTTAGGATTGAGAAGATGTTAATATATATGATGCAATTTTTATTTTATATAAATTTATTAAATATTTAAATGATAATAAATTAATTGAAATAATTAATTCAATCATAAATAAAAATATAAGCGAGGAGTAATGAATATATAATATACATAAGCAATTATAATATTATATATATATATATAAAAGTTACGACCTTTTATTGGATAATGATATACATATTATAATAAAAATATAGAACAGATTTCTGATGTCTTAAAAAAACAGTTTTCATTTAATTTTTTTTTCCATATATATGATTTTTATCGAGTTTTGGATTTGATTCATACTTAAATCATATTTTAAACTTGGGACGGGCTGGTACTAGTCGATATACTTGAAATTTAAATATAAATATAAATTTCAAATTAAATAAATCTAATCAAATTAAAATAGATTAAAAATTCATCCAATCAAATTATTCTGCCATTCCTAGAATCCAAGGCGTTTAAATGAATAACTTTTGCTTAGATGAAAAAGGTTGGCTTAAAATAGTCAAACTTTTAACCACATGCAAGATTATGTATATAGTACGGTTGCCATCAATCTAGAAACGTTCCTCGTCTTCTATGTTTTATACTCTACTTGCTAGGGGTGAACATGTGTAGGGTTGGGTCGGGTTTTCGTCAAACCTCGACCCAACCCGATTAGTTCGGTTTTATAAAAAAATCAACTCATTAATTATAAAAAAAAAATTATAACCCAATCCAACCCAACCCAATTAGTTCGGTTTGCAGAAAATCATAACCCAACCCAATCGTAACCCAAATCCCGCACATTTGCAGAAAATTCTGCTTGTTGCAGAAAATATTGCAAAAGCCGGAAAGTGTTGCAGAATGTGTTGCAAAAAATTTATATAGTGCAGAAAATTTATATAGTGCAGAAATTTGTAGAAAATATGTAAAAAATATATAGAATATGCAGAAAATATGCAAAAAAATCTGCATTTTATGTAAACGGGTTGGGTTGGGTTGGGTAAGGGTTAAAATTTGTTAAACCCTTACCCAACCCAATTAGTTCGGGTTTTTTAAAAATTAACCCATTTATATTTCAGTTTCGGATGGTTCGATTTATTCGGCCGAAAAAAGGATGGGTTGGTTCGGGTTGACGGTTTAATCGAATTTTTGTTCACCCCTGCTACTTACGGAGTATGTTCTATCACATGGGGAAGGCCTTAACTTGGATTGGACGGGGTCAATTTGTTGAGGTATACACTATACACTAAAGGAGATTTCGAGTGTGATCTGATCAATAGTTTTAATTATTAAAATCATACTCGTATATTTAGAAAAAATATATGAATATTTTATGCTAGGGAACTGTATTCGATTTGACACTGCATGAGAGTACAGCTTAATTAATTAGTGTTTTAGCCACAGCACGATGCATTATTGTCATCTCAATATTTTGAATAAGGTACAGTTAAGTAGAATAGGAAGACAAAAATGTTTAAAAAATCGACAAAGAGTACTGTCATTAAAAAATAATTCCTCCACTAGGGACTATTTATTTTTGAAGCTTACCCATTTCTAGAATTAAAATAATGTTAAAGTTACTATTTAGGCCTCGATTGAAACTTTATCGATAGAATATTTGTCAATTTATATAAGAGTAAATGTTAGGTATCCAAAAATTATAATTTTAATTATTTTTTAAATAAACATGATACATGACTTATTTTAATTTATGACACTTATGTATGTACGCGAGTTTCATATTATTATTAAAAAAAATTATCAATTACACACTCATTCGACAATTTTTAGATTAACTAGCATTTTTTTTTTGTATAATTATAATCTACACTTATAGCAAGGTTCGTTCTGGTCCAAACAAAGATGGCGGAGTAAAAGATTGACGACAAATTAATGACACTGTACAATCAAATACTCTATAGTTTATAAAGTTTATAGTTAATTAATTTTCACGAGTTTCAGTTCGCGGTGTTTTCTGATCTTAGTTAAAAGCTTTCATTGTTTGGTATCGGCGGTATATAGTATCGTGTTTTCCTTGCACGATATAGATGACTTCTGTTTATGTATGCTTAATTTGACGCTGCGGCACACTAACCAGAATGCATAAACTAACCCGTATGACTTTTGTTTATGTGTGTACGTAGTGTGTCGGTCTCAAACTCCACTGTAACTTCTACATGCATTGTAAATATTATAAATCATAATGTTGTACTCGATCATTTAGCCAGGCTGGTGTTGTACCTTAAGATCGACATGAAATGAGTATCAACTATCAACTACCTACATCACTATATATATATATATGCTTCTTGTATTGGGTGCAATATTTAAAGATTCGGACGTATTTTAGTACTACCTAACAGGCTAACAGCAAAAGTGATTAAAATTAGTTACTCCCTCCGTCCCACCTAATTGTTTACATTTGGGTTGGACACAAAGGTTAAAAAAAATTATATAAAATATTATGAAAGATAAGAAAAAATGGATGAAAGAGAAGGAAAATGGGTAAAGTGGTGGGTCAATTAATATTTAATTGATAGATTTGAAAAGGTGAAATAAAGTAATGGTGCGAGTAACTTTTATAATATAAAAATTTACTATCTAAGCTATATCAACATAGCCCACTATCAAACTCATCTGCTTGTACATTCTTGGTGTCATACTCACTCGTAAATTCTTGGTGTCATAATTTTTCTATTTTCAGGTATGATCAGTCAAATCCTCCTTGGAATAATTAGTTCTCTTTGAAATAATTAGGATTTTCTCTTTGAACTCGTCTCGGAATAGGCATTATGGCAAAGAACAAGAAGAAGACAAAAGGAGAAATTTGTCCAATAGTCACAAATGGTGCCTCCACAGATTGACATCCGATCCAACCTAGTAGTAAGCGATCCGCCAAAAATAATAAATATATTATATGGTAAATCGGGCGAAATTCTGCACTACATACATACATACTTTTATTTAAAAAGGATAAAGCCAACAGACATATAAAAACTGGTGTTATTACGGCTACACCTCCCGCTTTGTCTTTGTCAGGTATACTACGAAGAATGGCATGGATCGGTAGGAAATACCATTCCGTCACAATATGAGGCGGGGTGGGCATTGGATTAGCAGGTATGTAATTGTCGGGATGCCCTAAAATATTAGGAGCATAAAAATTGAAAATGGAAGAAAAGATAGCAAAAGCTACCCAACCTACTAGATCCTTTACATAATAATAAGGGTAAGAAGCAATTTTATCCGTATATGAATTTATACCTAATGGATTATTTGATCCATATTGATGCAATGCGCCCAGATGAAGAATACTGGTGCCTACTAAAAGAAAGGGGAGTAAATAATGAAGACTAAAAAAATGATTTAAGGTGGCATTGCCCACCCTAAAACCAAGTCACTATGGTATATCTTACTATAGGTATGACGCTAGCTAAGCTTGTAATTACTGTACCTCCCCAAAAGCTCATATGACCCCAAGGTGGTACATATCCTATAAAAGCTGTCACAATCATTAATAGGAAGATTACAACTCCGATACACCGAACAAATTTCCTAAGACTGCTATAACTCTCATAATATAGACTACGAAACATATGAAAGTGAACCCCAATGAGAAACATACTTGCCCCATTAGCATGCATATAATGGAGAAACCAACCCCCTTCAACATCTCTCATAATGTGTTCTACGTTGTTGAAAGCTAGATCCACATGAAGTGTGTAATGCATAGCTAAAAAACGCTAATCACTGTTTGAATTACTAAACAAATACCAGCTAACGGACCGAACCCCGCCCAATAATTAAGATTGCTCGGGGTTGGATAATTTATCAAATACTGATTAAGTATGGAGAATATAGGTTGTTTAAGAAGAGAGAATCGTTGGTTCCTTATAGTCATTTCATTCTCTTTTCTATCGTGTATCCTGACAACTCTTAAAGTAAAGAAAGCACACCGCTTGCCTATTCCGCCTAAGCGGCCCGATGCACCTTTCCTTAGAATAGAATGAATTGGAAGAGAGTAGGTGAGGTCTTTCCTCACAAACAAATGGAATGGAAATGTCGATCTTATGTCCCCGTGTTTAAAAGATCTCGTATTTGCTCGGTTACTAGTGAATCCCTTCCTAAACAAAGAGGAAAAGGTAGCAGTTTTCGTCTTGCTACTTTTCAAACATATCTGAACCGAGATCTCGAAAGTCGCTATTGAAATGTAAAAAATTGGGTGTGACATTCAAAAAAGGAAAGTGTAAAGAATTAAATGGGAAAGAGGGAGTATTTTTTAGAAGATCTAAAGTTGTTCAACTGCTTAAATTTGAGGTGAACGGTGTCGTGTCTAATTTTATTAAACGGGATGAAATTTTTTAACGTAAATATTGTCTTCAAGGTTAAATAATAAAATATATTATTTATTATTATTATTTTATTTTTAAGTTGCAAAAATGCAAGTAATAATTATTTGTAGCTTGGTCAATTCAACAAAACAATTAGATTAATAAATCAAATCAAGTTCTTTGAACATATATACAATGAGAGAATCTTGGTCAGTCAGCATGTAAATTTACATCACCTAGCAAGACCCCTTTATGGTAGTGTTTATGAATTATGATAATCCAAGGCATCTAATTATTATTCGAGTTGCATAAATAATAATTTATTGATGCTTATTTTTCTCATAAACCCGCTTAAAAAACATCAACTACCCTATCCATATGAACCTCACTGAACTAAGATTTGTTATCTCCTCCACCTTAATTATCATATTATTTCATTTATCTAATCATCAATTGGATGTAAATCCGCATGGCCACATATATAGCCACTCCGAGCTTTTAATTTTATCGAACCTTGATCTCACTGTCGACTTATATTTTAACGATAAATAACATCATCAACTGGTACAACATATTATAAAATTGTATGTGTTTATTATTATTAGAATAAAATACTTGTGATGATAATTGGCCCATTACAATTTTTAATTTTTAAATTATAATTAAATAAATTAATATTAAAATATTATTATATATAAAATTTGTGATATCTAAAATAGTGAGACTCCAGAAAAAATGAGGCGCTAGGCTCCAGCCTAGGCCAGCTCCCCCGGAGCCGGTACTGCATATATACGTGTTGAGAATACACCATGATTTTCTTGTTTTACTTCTTTGCCAGGGAATCTTTCTTCTTCTTTTCATATGAAAAATGAGGAGGCAACAAAATTTATAATAATATCTAGCTTCCGTAATGTGTCTGGGTTGTTTATTTGTGAAAATAATTAAGTATTTAAATTTGTATTTTTTTCCTGAAAATAAATAAATATTTATCTTTTTAAAATAAAGCTAACCTTAAATTTATATAATAAATATTTATTTTCAAAGAAATATATATAAATATGATTTTTTTTTCTAAAATTATAAGTTGCTCATTATTTTATTTTAAGGAACTCAAACGGGAACTATATCATAAATTTAGCAAATATATTAAGCAATATTATTAAACACAACTATGCATTTAATATTGTACTTATGATTCATGATATATAAGTAAAAGTTATTAAACACTACAAATTAATTTTCACTAACAATAAACCCATTTCACTGTTTTGTTGTGATTCAGTTGAGTATTTTATGAAGGAAATAATATAAAATTGTTGAAGTCAGGCCAACTAGCAACATATGCTTTGATGTTTTATACATAAACCGTGAATGTCGTGCTCTATCCAGATGATGATGGGACTACTGTTTTCTATCTACAAAATTATAGATATACATAACTGACAAAAGTTCATGTTCACAGGTCTGCATGTAAGTATAATTCTAAATCCTTCCATAATTTATTATAATTCGACTCAAAAATTCATTTCTTGAAAAATCACGATTAATCCTTTCGAAAAAATAAAAATATTTCTCGCAAAAAAATATTCATAAATTTAAGTCATGACATACCATGCGTGAATTTTTGAACACCGCAAGATTTTTGGTTCTACAAAATAAAAATATTTTTTTTAAACAAAGCAAGATTTCTGATGCTAGAAAACAGAAAATGTTATACACACGTTAGTATATCATATTATCATCCAATCATCCATATTAATTAGGGAGTTTTTAGCTCTGGTATTACTGTTTCTCAAGATAAAAATGTACCTGAAATGAGTTGCAAAGATATAAACCTTGCATGTTTTCGAATAATTACAAGCTACTCCTAATTCGGGCCGATCAAATTGATTTATTCCTTTGATCAATGCATAATAGTACTTCCAAAAGACATAAAATTACTCTTGTTTCATGAAATACAGGAACTTGGAAGTCAGGAAAAGGGGAAAACAGATTACGCAGTAAGCCAATTCGATAACACGCCTTAATAAAGTCTGCAATTGTTAGCAGAAGTAAAAACAGTGTCGCAAGAGAAGAGCATGCTTACAACAAACTAAGCAAGGATCATACTTCCAAGATCTTAGAACAAAAGATTTCTTCTATAGGCTGTAGATAAACTGTCATACCAGCAGCTAAACAACTTTAAGAGTGCAACCACAATCGATCGTGCAATCGTTCTTCTCCAGCACCAAACATCTCATCAACCCTATCACCATCTCGATAGAAATGAAATGTGGGAGTGTATCGAATATGCTGTGTTGCTTCTGGACATTCATCAATATCTGCATAGAAGAAAGAAAGTTTGGGGAATTTCTTGCTTAATTGGGAATAGGCAGGGAGGACCTGGCTGCAAACACGACACCTGACATTAAAAAAGATATTAATACAGACCCTAGATTAAACTTTTAGGATAATACTAAAACTAGAACATGTAGCCAAAAACAGAATAGATGTTTCTAATTAAGTCGAAATAAAACCCCAATAGCTACCAATGCTTCTAAAACCCCACCTGATTCGATTTCACAATTGGAAGTAAACATCAACCATGTCAGTCTGTCCAAAATATAATTTATAGTGCATATCATTCTGCTGTTTTAATGAGTACACTGCTTCTCAGTACACGTGTCAACAAACTCAACACATATCCATAAAATTGTAAGTTGTATAGATGGCACGGGGATCCAGTGTCAAGGTGCAACATACTTAAGACAGAAAGCCTTTTCTATTGGGGGGTATTAATGGCCTTTGCAGGACATCGACAGCAGTAAAATGTTATGCAAGTCTGCCAAATCGCCAGCAGCTGGCAGTTGTATTCCTAGCTCAGCCTTGGGCCATTACCAACATGCTGATTATGTATTCGAAAGTGAGTTGCAGCACAAAAGTGCGTCTCTCTCACGAAAGACATATAATGATGCTTAGTTGTCACTTTAATAATTTAGTTTATGGATTACAAGAAAAAATTACTCGACTAAGTAAATTAATAATTTTGTTTTGATAATCAAAAGACGAGTAGTACATATATTAATAAGCCTGGATCATGTTCTAAGGATTATTGATTAATTGTAATATAAGCGAGGCAATAAGCAGCATTTAGCATTTAGCATTTAGCATTTAGCTAACTACGCAATAATCAGCTTAGATCGTTCGTTGGGGAATATTTAGTTTGCAATATTCTCAGTGTTGGAAATAAACTCAACGGAACATAGTAAGGGCGAGGATAAATAAAAACTAAAAAGCCTGTAAAACACAACCACTATAATTAATTGAGCATTATAAAGGTATGTATACTCATAGTTAAAAGGGGGTGGGAAATGAACATACCAAGAAGCGTCATAATTGATGACTGCCTGCAAATGCAAATGCAAATGCAAATGCAAATGCAACAACCAACATGAGTTAGAGTTAGATACATAATAACAAGTTTTGATAATAAGAGAAATCAAGGGATGAGTGTGGGCATACAGCGATTCTTGAACTTCTTATACAATTAAATATGTCCTTTAAATTATCATCTCCGCCGGCTGTTGTCACACGCCCACCGTCAACCTCCACCATTTCTGTTGTCAGCTAAGGCCCTGTTTGGCTACCTTACAATTTACATCTACACCCCCCCCCCCCCCCCCCCCAAATCAATATATCAATGCTCCTTTATTTTTGTAATTAAATTACTTTACTTACTACTGTACTACAGTACTACTAGTACTCTATAATTGTAGAATTTAAATTTATGTAATATTTTTTTATTCTACTTTTAAATATATTTTTATATTTATTCATTAATTAAACAAATTAAGCAAACTTTTGAGTATAATTATGATTTGTGACTTGTCAAAAAATATTTATGATTTGTGATAAAAATCATGAGATGTCCATGAATATAATATATACGAGTTATTATATTTACAAACAATTCATTAATAATATTTTTTTCATTAACAAATTACATTGAAACAATTTTTAACTAAATTCAAACTCGAATACAAAAATTAATGAGTTGTTTAAGAAAGTAATATATATTATATATATATATAATTGTTCATGAGTTATCCTATTATATATTTTGAAGTTGTCTGCAAATAATTTAATGAACAACATATTTCTTAACAAGCCAAACCTAACATGAGTTTGGCTTGTCTTCTAAACAAGATACTTCTGCTGAGACCTCGTATAAAGCTACTCCTGGATTACTGACTTATTCTATAAGAGGTGCAAAGGGTAAAAAAGTCTATAACTAAAATAATGTTGGGGCAATCAAGTAATTACAACAAATGAAGGGTTATTAGTAGGTGAAAAGGAGAAGGAAAGAGGCATGCGATTTGTGTGTAGTGTCTGAGATGTGGGAGAGTACCAACCTCTCGAACGTTGGCAAGACTTATTGTAGTAGGGTTTATTATTGAGTTGTATAAAACATCAAAATCTTATTTAGTATTTGAAACAATTGTTCATCCTTGCAGTAGTGCTCACTTAATCCAACATCTCTTATTCAGTGTGTGTGGGTTTAATTGTGTTAGTCTACAACAAACTTGGTATTAGAGCAAACCCTGGTCTCCATGGCTCCACCTACAGCAAATCGACGCTTGGATCAACTGGAGGAACAACTAACAGCAATGCAAAACACCCTACGCGAAGCCATCGCTGAAGAAGTAGTGGCAGCGGTGAAAGGGGCGGTTATTGCAATGGAACAAGCTCTCATCAATCGGTTTGTTACCAGTTTTGATGAGATTTCATGACGCCAGGATGAGAAACTCGAAGCGGCGACAACAAGATTGGATGAACGCATCACCGTCTCTAGAGATACACAAGAGTCTCTCCTCACAATGATACGTGGGACCAAACTAAGTTTCAAAATGAGGTCAGATCTACTTTGACCGGTCTTCACTCTCACAAAACCAAACTTCTAGAGGACGTTGGTGCCGGAGGGGGTTTGGAATTTGGGTATGAAGTGTTGGATCGTAATTAAAAACTACACACAACAATGAGGCAGTTATATAAATAATTTAACAAGAACAGGCAGATTAAATCAATCAACAAAACAAAGCACGAAGGCAAAACAAGATATACAATCAGTAACTGCAATGACAAAAGAAAAGATCGAATACTTAGCTCTAACATATGCTTTACGACATACACTGCTAGAAGTCTTGACTGTTCTTGAAGAGATTATTGCCCCACTACGCTGTGTTGGGTTGCAGCAATATCACTTCCAGGATAAAACAGCACAGAGTACTTCGTCCACAGATACGTAGCACTCAACAGCGACCTGCACCTCAGTTCGCCCAGAAAACCTTATGCAAAAATTATATGAATATTATTGTGAAAAATACAGAGTATGACTGCTAGGGTTTTCTCAAACTTGTGTTAAAATTTCATCCTTCTATCTCCAACGTTTTTATGTATATATAATACAATAAAACGTAACAGCAGATAAAACATTAATTAAAATAATTATTCTGACTTAAAAATCATTTAATAGAATATTCAGAATCAGTTACAGTCTGCTTAAGTCATGACAGCAACTTTACAAATCTGGTGACAACAACTTTGCAAATTCTGTTGACAGCAACTTTGCAAATCTGTTGACAGCACCTTTGCAAAATCTGTGACAGCACCTTTGCAAAATCCGTGACAGCACCTTTTACAAATTCCTGATAGTAACTTTCGTAAAACTGTGACAGCACCTTTTACAAATTCCTGACAGCAACTTTCGTAAAACTGTGACAGCAGCTTTGTATACACTTAAGCTGACAGTAACTATGCATACTCTTGACAGTAACTTTGATTCAATATTCATATTAAAATAATATTTAAAGTCATAATTAAATTAATTAATCATGTAATAAAATTCCTCGCCCAGGTCGCCTCGCGTACGCGAGACGCCGAGACATTCGCCCAAATCGCCCTTCGACCCGACCCGACCCGAGTCGTGGCGTGGCGAGGCGGCGGCGCGCGCGCATGTTTGTGCGCGAGGGCACACTAGTACACCATGCATACTCACATGCCTTAGTAGTTGACATTACCTTTGCACATATATACATATAAAACACCTCCACCCATATTACATATTCAATGTGGTACAAACACATTTAACCTATTTCAAACTAGCAACTTCTACTCAATTTATCTATGGATTACACTAAGAAAATGTCTTAGATCCAAACATGAAAGTTTAAGTCCTCATATCAAGGAACAACTTCCAATCGTTAGTTTTCGGAAATTACATCAAGAACATATATAAAATATGTCTCAAACTTTCCATTTTCTAACAATCTCCCACAAATCCATACAGAAATGCATATCAGATTCTACTGATGACTTGCTTTTCAGAGTTGGTACCGGTCAAGGTTTGAACCCTCCTAAGTCCTCTACTTCGATGGCTACCGGATATAGATAGAATGTTTCACCTTGAATCTTTATGCGTTGGTGTGTAACCACACTCCATAGACGACAACAAGTCAAAGGCTATGGTGCCGATCTACGGCTTTGAGACGTTAATGGTCATGTCTCGATCCTGTTCGTCAAATGCTTCGAGGAATAACCCTATCCTCTAATTGCGACCACACAATAACATTCGTTTAGCTGGGCATCTCCAAAGATGTACTGCCAACATCTCGTCTCACGACTTGACCCCATTCAGAATTCTTAAAACTCTTGCTAACTAGCAGTTACAGTACCTCTTGAGGTTTACAGGGGAAAGACTCAGATACGTGAGTATCTAGATATTTGTAGTAGATGTACTACCGAATCACCCTCACAACTTGTTATTACTACATTGAATACACTTCGAGGTAGGGGTGAGCAAAAAACCGAATTGAAACCGAAACCGAACCGAAACCGGCGAAAACCGAACCGAAAAAACCGAAACCGAAACCGAACCGGCGGTTGCGGTTTTTGATTTTTAAAAACCGAGACTTTCGGTTCCGGTTCCGGTTATAGGTTAAAACCGAACCGGCTAAAACCGAACCGAACCGATTATTAAAATAAATAAATAAATATATAATTTATATAAATTTTTAAAATTTATATGAGTTTTTAAAAGTAATAAATGCATGTAACATTTTGTAACATGCTAATGCCCATTAGTTTACACATTATAATTATATACATATACATTAATAATACTTCATGATGTAAAACCTTGCAAATGTGTGGCCTGCAATGTGTGTAAAAGTCCAGACCCAATCTAATAATTAAACAAAATTAGACATGATTCAGATTAGGTTAGCCGCCTAGCCGGTTACAAAATTACAAAGACACAAGTCACACAACACTCAGTCACTCATCCAATCGAGTTAATAGCACTGCAATCATGTCTGGGAATGAAGTTGCTCAACACGAAGTAGCTCAACAAGAAGCAGTTCAAGAAGAAGTAGTTGAAATCGAAGTGGTAAGAATCTGTCATACACTTATATAGTTATACCTATTACCTATAATTCTACAAATATATAAAACTATGATACTATATTGTAGTTATGGAAATAGATTGTTAAATTCTAATTTTCATTTCTTGTAATGTTCAGACTTGAGACAATGTATTTTTGAAGTTGTGTAAACTAAATATTTATTTAAGCTTTTTTATTCAAGTTGTTATCATTCTCATTTTTATTTTCATCCGGTTTTAAAACCGAAACCGAACCGTTACAAACCGAACCGGGGTTTTGAAACCGAAACCGAACCCGAATCCGAACCGGTGGTTGCGGTTTTCGATTTTAAAAACCGGAAATATATGGTTCCGGTTCCGGTTTTACCCTAAAACCGAGCCGAACCGGCCCATGCTCCCCCCTACTTCGAGGGATCTCCTCTCAGGTGTATTGGGTTCCCGCTGTTGATGATTCAAAATGGGTTGTCAGTCCCATCCCCAACCTCGACTTAAGGACAACAGCATGCTCAAGTCCCTTAGTCAAAGGATCAGCCAGGTTATCTTGAGTTCCAATAAACTCAATAGCAATGATCCTGTCAGACATCAAACCCCTTATAGACTTTAGTCTAACTTGGACGTGTCTCTTGGTTTTCACATTATACTTCTTACTGTTTATTTTGTTGATAGTTGTACGGCTATCACAATGAACAGCAAGAGCCGGAAGCGGTTGACTTATTACAGGAATCACAGACATAAGTCCATGCAACCATTCAGCCTCCGTCCCCGTGGCATCTAGTGCACACAACTCAACCTCAAAAGTAGACCGAGTTATAATAGTCTGTCTAGCAGACTTCCAGGATATAGCTCCACCCGCAAGGGTAAATACGTATCCAGTCACTCCATTGGAACCAGATTTCTTAGCTATCCAACTTGCATCACTATATTCCTCTAGCACTCCAGGAAACCTCCTGTAATGCAAACCAAGGTAGATGGTGCCTTTCAGATATCTAAGCACTCTATCAAGAGCATCCCAATGAGTCTTGTTTGGACAGCTTGTATATCTAGCTAACTTAGACACAGAAAATGAAATATCTGGTCTAGTACCATTAGTAAGATATTGCAAACTCCCAATAATCTGAGAATACCTCAACTGAGACACAGGAACACCTGACTTATTCTTGACAAGGGCAACTTTTGAATCATATGGAGTGCTTGCGATTCTATAATTTGAATAACCATACTTCTCAAGTATAGATTTCTCTATATAATGAGATTGTGACAAGGTTATTCCATTAGCTGACTGAGTCAACTTGATACCAAGAATCACATTAGCATCACCCATATCCTTCATTTCAAAGTGCTTTTTCAAGAAATTTTTTGTCTCGTTAATAATCTCAATATTGGTTCCAAACAACAATATGTCATCCACATACAGGCACAAGATTACTTTTTCATTTCCTTTAACCTTATAGTAGACACACTTGTCACTTTCATTAACAAAAAATTCCGAAGTCAAAACAGTTTCATCAAACTTTTTGTGCCAGTCTCTAGGAGCTTGTTTCAAGCCATAGATAGACTTGACTAATTTACAAACTTTCCTCTTGTTGCCAGAAGCAACAAATCCCTCAGGCTGATCCATATAAATCTCTTCTTCAAGATCACCATGAAGAAAAGCTGTCTTTACATCCATTTGATGGATGATAAGACCATGTACGGAAGCCAATGCTATAAGCATTCGAATTGTTGTCATTCTTGCAACAGGAGAGTATGTGTCAAAGTAGTCAATGCCTTCCATCTGCTTAAAACCCTTAGCTACCAGCCTAGCCTTATACTTATCTATTGAGCCATCCGGGTTCATATTTCTTTTGAAGATCCACTTACATCCTATAGTAGTACACCCAGGAGGGAGATCAACCAACTCCCATGTTCCGTTAGAAACAATAGAGTCGATCTCACTCTTCACAGCACCTTTTGTAGTGCCTTGACTCCGAAGAGTCCATGGCCAGCCGGAAAGTCAAAGGTTCGTCCTCGACATTGTAAGTGATAAAATCACTTCCAAAATCCTTGACTACCTTCGCACGCTTACTCCTTCTAGGTTCCTCTACTTCGTTAGAAGTAGAGCTACTAGCAGGATCCGCCCCCACATTTGCCATCCTTTCCACATGATCAGGAATGGAACTCGATGTGCGAGTGAGATCATCATCAGAAATACCCTGAGGTATACCAGTCTTCATAGGGAACACATTCTCAAAGAATGTTGCATCACGAAACTCAACTATAGTGTTTTCCACTATCCCATCTATGTCAGATTTTAACACTAAAAATCTCATAGTAATAGTGGTTTCAATATAGCCCAGAAAGATGCAATCAACAGTTTTCGGACCCAGTTTCTTTCTCTTGTGTTCAGGGACAAGTACCTTTGCAAGGCAGCCCCACACACGAAGATACTTTAAACTAGTCTTTCTGCCTTTCCATAATTCATAAGGTGTCTTGTCCATATGTTTCAGAGGGACTCTGTTCAGAATATGGCAAGCCGTATTCAGAGCCTCTCCCCACATGTACTTAGGCAACCCTGAATTAATTAGCATACTGTTAATCATATCTTTAAAGGTTCCGTTCTTTCGTTCTGCCACCCCATTAGACTCAGGAGTGTATGGTGGAGTTACCTCATGAACTATACCATTGCTTTTGCAAAATTCATTAAACGAGGTACCCGTATACTCTCCACCTCTATCAGACCTCAAACGTTTAAGTACTTTGCCAGTTTGTGTTTCAGTTTCATTTTTATACATAATGAATTTATCAAGTGCTTCATCTTTATGTTTAATTAAATAAACATGACAATATCTACTACAATCATCAATAAAGGTAATGAAATATCTTTTATTATCTTTAGTCAAAACACCACTGACTTCACATATGTCTGTGTGAACTAATTCTAACACTACTGAATCCCTAACAACGTTATGAAAGGGTTTCCTAGTTAGTTTGGCAGTAACACATACTTGACATCTAGATTTCTTTTCAATGGCATGCTTTGGAATCAATTCTAAATTCATCATATTCTTTAGAGCACCAAAATTTAGATGACCAAGTCGTGAGTGCCATAAATCAGATGATTCAACACAATTCACAGAAGGAATAATATTATCATTAATAAAACTGCCCAAAACAGGCTCTACATTTATTAAAAATAATCCATCAGACAAGTAACCTTTGCCAAAAAATAAACGAGTATGCGTAATAACTACTTTATTACACTTCAAAGAAAGTTCGAAACCATTTCTAACTAAACAGCTTCCACTTATTATATTTCTACGAATGTCAGGAACATGATGCACTCTAGTAAGGGATAGAATACGCCCAGAAGCAAACTTCAGGTCCACGTTTCCTACTCCAAGTACTTGAGCAGCACTAGCATTCCCCATCGTCACTGTCATTCCTTAAACCTGTTGATAAGATACAAACAGAGTAATATCAGTACAAATATGTACATTAGCTCCAGTATCAATCAACCATTCATTTGACAGATAAGTGGAAAGTAGTGTAGGGTTGTAGGTAACATACCCATCATTGGTTTCAGAAGCAACAGCCTCACCAACAACCATGTTAACCACAGGCCCATCAGTGGTTGCAAGCACAGTATTAGATTGTGCTACCACATTGGGTTTCTTCGCTTTCTTTGCAGGACAGTCCTTGCTCCAATGACCAACCTGTCCATAAGACCAACATAGTTTGTTTGCCTTTGGTTTCTTAGCCTTGTTCTTGTCATTTTTAGGCTTGTTATTCTCCTTCTTAGTGACAGACTTTCTTTTCTGTCCAACAGTCACTACGTTCACCTTCGAACTCCCATGTTCAGCAGGCATCACATGTCCCTGTTTGGACTTGTGTTGTTCCTGCACAGAGATGTCCAACATCAGGTTAGTCCAGGTGATCTCTCCTTTCTATCTTTTCAGGGAGAGAGCAAACTCTTCCCAAGACTTCGGGAGCTTTTCAATCACCGACATAACCTGAAACTTCTCAGGAAGGTCCATTTCAGACTCCTTCAAAGCATGTACCAACATCTCAAACTTATGCACTTGCTCAGTCATGGATTTAGTATCCACCAGTTTAAAATCAAGGAACCTGGCCACACTATACTTTTCCAGACCCTGAGAGTCAGTATTGTGGGTTTGGTCCAACTTCTCCCATAAGAGTTTAGCAGTGAAGGCATCTGATGAATAAACATCGAATAGAGTGTTCGCTAAGGCTGCTAGAATTGCAGCCCTTGCCACTCCATCCTTTTCAGCCCACAAGGCATAAACCTTAACAGAGTCAGCCTGCTTTTGATTCACAACAGGCGGATCATACTGCATCACCGGCCATAGACCCTTAACCGTTAACCACAACTTCATCTTTTTCTGCCAACGAGAAAAACCAACACCCCCACCGAATTTATCAGGCATGCCAGACAAATCAATGGGCTGTGGGAAGCGGTACGTGGTCCAATCAATGGCAGATGCAGTAACACCAGACCCAGAACCAGTAGCATCAATAACAGGAGTTTCAGTTTCGTTAACCATCTTGTTAATTAACAAAATATAACTATAATCTCTTCAAGATTGTTGGATCGTAATTAAAAACTACACACAACAATGAGCAGTTATATAAATAATTTAACAAGAACAAGTATATTAAACCAATCAACAAAACAAAGCACGAAGGCAAAACAAGATATACAATCAGTAACTGCAATGATAAGAGAAAAGATCGAATACTTAGCTCTAACAGATGTTTTACGGCATACACTGAAAGAACTAATAGAACAACTGAGTCGCCAAGCCTTGCTAGAAGTCTTGACTGTTCTTGAAGAGATTATTGCCCCACTATGCTGTGTTGGGTTGCAGCAATATCACTTCCAGGATAAAACAGCACAGAGTACTTCGTCCACAGATACGTAGCACTCAACAGCGACCTGCACCTCAGTTCACCCAGAAAACCTTATGCAAAAACTGTATGAATATTATTGTGAAAAATACAGAGTATGACTACTAGGGTTTTCTCAAACTTGTGTTAAAATTCCATCCTTCTATCTCCAACGTTTTTATGTATATATAATACAATAAAACATAACAGCAGATAAAACATTAATTAAAATAATTATTCTGACTTAAAAAGCATTTAATAGAATATTCAGAATCAGTTACAGTCTGCTTAAGTCATGACAGCAACTTTACAAATCTGGTGACAGCAACTTTGCAAATTTTGTTGACAGCAACTTTGCAAATCTGTTGATAGCACCTTTGCAAAATCTGTGACAGCACATTTGCAAAATCTTATGACAGCACATTTGCAAAATATGTGACAACACCTTTTACAAATTCCTGACAGCAACTTTCGTAAAACTGTGACAGCACCTTTTACAAATTCCTGACAGCAACTTTCGTAAAACTGTGACAGCACCTTTTACAAATTCCTGACAGCAATTTTCGTAAAACTGTGTCAGCACCTTTGTATACACTTAAGCTGACAGTAACTATGCATACTCTTGACAGTAACTTTGATTCAATATTCATATTAAAATAATATTTAAAGTCATAATTAAATTAATTAATCATGTAATAAAATTCCCCGTCCAGGTCGCCTCGCGTACGCGAGACGCCGAGACATTCGCCCAAATTGCCCTTCGACCCGACCCGAGTCGTGGCGTGGCGAGGCGAGGCGGCGGCGCGCGTGTGTATGCGCGAGGGCACACTAGTACACTATGCATACTCACATGCCTTAGTAGTTGACACTACCCTTGCACATATATACATATAAATCACCTCCACCCATATTACATATTCAATGTGGTACAAACACATTTAACCCATTTCAAACTAGCAACTTCTACTCAATTTATCTATGGATTACACTAAAAAAATGTCTCAGATCCAAACATGAAAGTTTAAGTCCTCATATCAAGGAACAACTTCCAATCGTTAGTTTTCGAAAATTACATCAAGGACATATATAAAATATGTCTCAAACTTTCTATTTTCTAACATGAAGGGGGTGGACAACCACTTTGGGGGAGAAGTAACTGGCGTCAAAAGAAATTGGATTTGTCTCTCTTCGACGGCAGTAACCCTGATGGCTGGATTTTGAGGGCGGAGCATTTTTTTAATTTTTACAAGCTTACTGAGGAAGAAAAGGTTGAAGCCACAGTGGTGGCACTAGAAGGACAAGCCCTTTTGTGATTTCAATAGGAACATCGACGACGGCCTATTGACCGTTGGGATCAATAGAAGGTTTTACTCAGACGTCAATTTCGATCTCAAGCAACAGACTCTCTGCAGGAACAGTGGTTGGCCCACCGGCAGGTGGGGTCGGTGTCAGAATACCGATTGAAATTCATCGAGCTTTTGGCTCCTCTCGAGAACATTCCAGAGGACATATCTTTGGGCCAGTTTCTTAATGAGCTGCGTGAAGACATACAGGCCGAGGTTCGCCTGTTGGACCCCTTGATAGTGGATCACACCATAGAATTGGCCTATATGGTAAAAAATAAAATGGCTTTAGGCAAAGTTGGGCCCCGCTCAACAGCATAACCCACTAATTATTTGGGTCAATCTATTGTCTCTCTCAGGAGCCAAAATAATACTTCTTCTAACCTTACGAGACCCAATACAAGTTATACTCAGTCAGTCAGTTGCCTCTAGCGGAAGTAGCCCACTACCTGTTGCCAAACCGGTGGGAGAGCTACGACGACCAAGTGAAAAAGAACTTCAAGAGAAACGAGCAAAAAGATTGTGTTTTCGTTGTGATTAGAAATGGGGAATCGAGCACAAATGTTTAAAGAAAGAGCTTAGTGTCCTGCTTACACAAGAAGATGAAGAGTGTAATGATGATTTTAGTTCGTGAAACCATGAGAGAGGTGTTGACGCGGCGTTGGAGGAGGACTTACCACCAGAGATCTCTCTCAACTCTGTAGTGAGAATAACGAGTCCTAAAACTTTTAAGGTCCGAGGTGAGGTGCACGGTTAGCCAGTTGTGGTGATGGTAGACCCGGGGGCAACACACAATTTTATAGCATCAGAAGCATTGCAACGATTGGGAATTAAGGTATGCAATTTAAAATCTTTCGGCGTCTCGTTAGGGAATGGAGAAACGGTCCAAGGCACTGGGGAATGCAAGACGGTTGAACTGCAGGTGCAAGACATTTCCATTATTGAGGATTTTTTACCCATCACTCTAGGAAACTCTGACTTAATCCTTGGACTCCGGTGGCTTGAAAAATTGGGGACCGTGTCTGCTAACTGGAAGTCGCAAACGATCAGATTCAAAATGGGAGATAAGATAGTTACACTGCAGGGAGATACTTCACTAGGGTGAACTGAAATCTCTCTTAAGGCAATGATGAAAACCTTAAGGAAGGAAGGAAATGACTTCTTAGTGGAGTTTAATTACTTGGGTATGACAGAAGTAAAAGGTAAGGAGAATGCTGAGATGACAGATGTGCCTCACTTTTTAGCACCCCTCATACGAAAGTTTCATCAGGTGTATAATCTACCTCCAGGACTACCTCTAGTACGACGCCAAAAGCATTGCATTGTTCTAAAAGAAGGTATAGACCCAATTAGTGTGAGGCCATACCGGTATCCAGAAGTGCAGAAAGATGAAATTGAAAGACTCATTCATGATATGCTAACTGCCGACATTATACAGCTATCAAATAGTCCTTTCTCTAGCCCAGTCCTCCTCGTAAAAAATAAAGATGGATCCTGGAGGTTTTGCGTAGACTACCGTGCTCTTAATAAAGCCACTGTTCCGGATAAGTTTTCAATCTCAACTATCGATGAACTGTTAGATGAGCTTCACGGGACTTCCATTTTTACCAAGTTGGATCTAAAATCTAGGTATCATCAAGTGAGGGTTCGAAAGGAAGACGTCCTTAAGACAGCTTTCCGAACACACGAGGGCCATTATGAATTTCTTGGTATGCCATTTGGCTTAACAAACGCCACAGCTACTTTCCAATCCATTATGAACGAGGTATTCCGTCCATTCCTCCGTAAATTTGTACTTGTATTTTTTGATGACATATTGATTTATAGTAAAACACCAGATGAGCATGTTGGTCACGTGGATGCTGTTTTGAAGACTTTAAGCACACATAAATTGTATGCTAATGAAAAAAAATGTGAATTCGGAAAAAGGATCGGCAGTTGACCCTTCCAAAGTCCAGGTTATGGTTGACTGGCCCTGCCCCAGAACCATCAAAGATCTACGCGGATTCTTAGGATTAACGGGTTATTATAGAAAGTTTATAAAAGGGTATGCACACATTGCTTTTCCCCTCACTGAACAATTAAAAAAAGATTTTTTGGTGGGTCGTCTCTATTAGCCTAGGCATTTGAGGCACTAAAGTTGGCGTTGACCACAGCCCCGGTGCTTAGTATGCCCGATTTTAACATCCCTTTTGTCCTCGAGACTGATGCATCTGGGTTCGGGCTTGGTGCAGTACTCTTACAGAACAATCACCTAGTGGCATTTTTCAGCAAGGTCTTGGGGAAACGAGCACGACTGAAGTCCATTTATGAAAAAGAATTGATGGCTATTGTCCTGGTCGTTCAGAAATGGAGGCATTACCTCTTAGGCCATATTTTCATTATATGCACCGATCAACAAAGTCTCAAGTATTTGATGGAACAAAGAGAAGTCGGTGCATAGTACCAGCGTTGGTTGAACAAATTGATGGGTTATCAATTCGAAATTGTGTACAGACCAGGTGCCAGTAACAAAGTGGATGATGCCATGTCTAGAGAATTTGGCGGGGAGTCTAATGGGGCTGCAAACTTGTGTGCCAAGATCTCCATTTGTGGAATTGATTGGCAGGAAATTCAGCGTCACATCCAAGGTGATGAGTTTATACAACAGTTGAGTGTTGAACTAGCAGCAGGTAAACCACCACCAAAGGGATATGATCTCGTTCAAGGTATCTTACGATACAAAGGGAGAGTTGTACTTCCCCATGGGTCCATTCTGGTTAGGAATTTGCTGAAAGAATATCATGACTCGCCACTCGGAAGTCACTCAGGTGAGTTTAAAACATATCAAAGCTAGCCAAAGAATGGTATTGGTTGGGTATGCGCAAAACCATTTCCAAGTATGTCCGTGAATGTGCTGTCTGACAGCAGCAAAAACATTCCTCCCTTGTGCCGGTAGGTCTCCTACAGCCATTGGCAGTACCCTCTCGCATTTGGGAGGACATTTCACTTGATTTTGTAGAAGACATGCCTAAATCTCATGGATTGGATACGATTTTGGTGGTTATAGATCGTCTATCCAAGTACGCTCACTTCATTGGCCTATCACATCCGTTCACTGCCCCAGGCATAGCCCGTATTTTCATTGATGAGGTAGTTCGCCTTCACAGATTCCCCTCTACGATCGTCTCAGATCAAAACAAAATTTTCATGACTATTTTCTGGCGTGAGGTTTTTCGTAACAGGGGACATCACTGCATTGAAGTACAACTTATCATCCTCAATCGGATGGCCAAACTGAAGTTGTAAACAAAACTTTGGAGGCGTATTTGCGGTGTTTCATTAACGGGAAACCGAGGAGCTGAGCTAAGTGGTTGCCATGGGCGGAATATTGGTATAATACCTCAACCCATACTTCGACCAAATGTTCCCCATTTCAAGCAGCTTATGGTAGAGAACCGCCCCATCTGGTCCGTTTCACTGGAGGTAACACAGTTGTAGCATTACTAGAAGAGCAACTGATGGAGAGGGACACCGTTTTAGATGACTTGAAGGCTAATATTCTTTTGGCTCAACAAAGAATGAAAATGTATGAAGATGGTCATCGTCGAGAGCTAGAATTTCAAGTTGGTGACCAGGTATATTTAAAATTGCAATCGTACCGCCAAACATCTTTAGCCACCAGGCCCAACGAAAAGTTGTCACCACGATTTTATGGACCATTTTTAATTATTGCTCGAGTAGGAAAGGTGGCATATCAATTAGAATTGCCATCCTCTACTAAGATACACAATGTGTTTCATATTTACCAATTAAAAAAAGCTGTAGGGAATGTGCCAGTATCTCCGTGCATTCCACCTCAAGTGTCTGTTGACTTGGTGTTGGATGCAGAATCAGAAATACTCTTAGATGTCCGCACAAAACCACACGGGGATTATTCATCCATGGAAGTATTGATTCAGTAGAAAAAGTTGCCGCAATGGGAGGCTACATGGGAACAGTTTGAGGACATAAATCTTCGTTTCCTTGAATTTGAATTCCACCTTGAGGACAAGGTGGCTGTTTGGCCCCGAGATAATGCTGAGACCTCACATAAAGTTACTTCTGGATTACTGACTTATTCTAGAAGAGGTGCAAAAGGTAAAAAAGTCTATAACTAAAATAAAGTTGGGGCAATCAAGTAATTACAACAAAGGAAGGGTTATTAGTAGATGAGAAGGAGAAAGAAAGGGGCGTGCGATTTGTGTGTAGTGTCAGGGCAGTGGGAGAGTACCAACCTCTCGAACGTTGGCAAGACTTATTGTAGTAAGGTTTATTATTGAGTTGTGGAGTATAAAACATAATCTTATCTAATATTTGGAACAACTGTTCATCCTTGCAGTAGTGCTCACTTAATCCAACATCTCTTATTCAGTGTGTGAGTTTAATTGTGTTAGTTTACAGCAACTTCAGGTTGATTAGTTTGCAATTTTGTTTATTTGATCTCATTAGGATTGTGAACAAGATATTAATTTTTAATTATTTAAAAATACTTTATTAAACCACTTCACTGCCAAAAACAAAAAAATTATTCAACACTTTCTTTTAAATGAAAGTATAAAGTTACTATAACGGTACAAATGAAGCAACTCAAGTCCAACATACTTGATTCAAGAAGCAACGGGGGCTCTTGAGATATATTAAATTATAAATAACTTGTGCATGCTTGTATATTTTCTGTGCACATTAGGAAATACAATTGTGTTTTTCTTCCTAACCAACTTCAAATTTCTTCCTTGTATGTTTTCATCCATTTGAGACTCGTAGTTCTAACATTTAATCAAATGCAAGACACCTGTTGCTTCTGGTTAGTGGCTCGAATACTGAAGCACTCAGCAACCGACAGATACTTTACTCTCAAAACACCCATCTGGAAGTGACAAATAATTCTTAGCTCTCCTGATTTACTAGCACCCCTGGCTCAAATTTCTTGCTCAATGCTTCTGCAGCTGCCTCTGTTCTTGCTTGATCCTGGCAGCATAACTAGCTTATATTAAAATTGAACTTAAGCAACTTAAAAGACTAATGTTTATGTGCTGCAACCATTCTTACCTTGCCTTCTAGACATACTATAAGAGGTCCGTTTCTGGATTCCCGATAACATCCTATATTTAGATGGAGAGAAATAGTAAAAAAATAATAATAAAATATGAAGTGTGCCTAATGCCTATTATCCAAATAAACATCTCAGATACTTACTAAAGTAGATATCTGGGAATTCGAGAGGAAGTTTTGATAGAGGTTGAGCAGCCTTTACCTGAATTGTGGAAAGTTTAAGAAAGTCATATAAGATCTCGAGAACTTAAAGCAAACAGTTTATTACCTGAATTTTGGAAAATTCAATAAAGTCAAGTAAGATCTCGAGAACTTAAAGCAAACAGTTTAAGCTACTGAAGAGTTGAAAAAACCATTATCTTGCACTATACGTTACTACTTTCCCTTGCAAGATGTAGTGACTTTAATATGACCCCTTCAAGCCAAGTGGAACAGTAATCTTACACATTTAGAATAGCCAAATAATTAAAGCAATATGGAAGGCCAGCACAATCAAACTGCCAGTACTAATGCTGAAAATTCTAGGCAGTCACCAAGTGCAATCAATTATATTCACAAACAGTTCTTCCATTGGGATACCAGGATGGATGTGTTGGAGTAAGATACGTATTAAATATTAAGTAGTTGAAAGAATGCATATCATACAGAACTTTACTGCTTTGAAAGAAATGTATGAATGAATAAATGGTACATACATCAGAAATATTCATTGCCAAGCGCTTTGATGATGTGAATTGTTCGATGGAACTTAGAAGGCCACTGGATTTTGTCAATTCAGTTAGACAATCCCATTGAACATCTAACTCAGTAATATTTGTTGCAGCAAGAATAATTACATTCAGACACTTGATCTGCAAAAGGCGATAAATAGGTGATAAGTTAATAGTTAAGCTTACATTCAAGAATTTGAAAAAGTAATTTGACATCTATATAAAAGTTCTGGAAGTATCTAGTGATCACGGGAAGTGCTTTATGTCGATATGCTTTGACTGGGAGATCACTGCTTGTAAGAAGCAGCTGAAGAAGAAAGCACGATAGACTCAAACCGTAAGGTTAACAGGATAGGGAGACTTTATTTAGCACCCAAAGCGAAAAGATAAATGTCAAAACATTCCCAGTAAAGTTCTAATCTACTGTTTGACCTGAAGGGATACAATTTCACAGAAAAAGCACCTAATCTTGGACTAAACGCCGATTATGATGTATTAGCAATCAATCTTTTATCACACAACTTCTCAAATGTTCAGAAAATTAAGAGGATTTCGCAAAAAACCAACACATACACTTCACCAAAAAGAGTATTAAAGATTATTAAAAAACATGTTGATTAATGCTTCACCATATTAACCACAAACTTGTATCAAGCAAAGAAAGAACCGCAACACATACCAATAGCGTAGGTAGCTTTTCAAGATGCAGCAATTCAGTGATACCCTCAGGCAGCTGAGCCATCTAGATGAAAGAAATAGTTGTCTCAATTCATATGCATAACTTAGATTTGCCAAATGCCAATAGAAGTACTTTAAAAATATGTTAAAATTACAGGGAATGCATTCTTCTCTCTTTCATTATTATTCAACATGCGGTTTATTTCAAATTGGCAGGTGGATACTAAAGCTTAGTCTTCAGTACTACAATGGGGAGAAGGCTCAATGACCACATGATTGTAATATTGTATATGGGACCCAATTTTCGGCACTAACATGAAAACATAAACTTGAGGTGAAAATGCTGCAAGTGACATGGCAATCCAATATTTGAGGGGTCCAATTCATCACTTTGAATACTGCAGAGGCTCATATTTATCAAATACACTATCAAATTTGCACTTTCATTAAAGAACCAGAAGAATGCAAGTGTATTATCCGTATCAACTCACGAAGTTATTTCTTGAACAACTGAACTTTGACATCACTTTACCTCATTGCGGTCACCAGTGCATTTTACACCAATAAGATGCCTTAAATATTCTTCAAATTCCTCATCAGGAGCCTGCATTGAAGTACGTAAATGTTAGAGATCCAAACTACTTCTTAAAACTATTTATGTATAGAAAAAAAATAGTGTTTTTGGCATATTTTCAGCCAGCTGTTATTTAAAGATTCAGTTTAGGAATGATGTAATTGGTTGACAACCTTTCCCTTGTCATATCAAATGTAGAAAATGGCCAGGAAAGGGTTGGATATATAAAGTTTAATACTTTAATTACTACTAAACATAGATTTGAATAGTATCAAAACTATCTAAGAGTTGAAAAGGTAAGCAAGGCCAAAATTATATGTATATGTAATTATGTATATATGTAAACAGCGTAGAAAAAGGATCTCTTCATCGGTTATAAGACAAACCGTTCGGACTCCAAAAGCTTTCGCAACTCCAGATACAGTAACATCTGAATGCAATGGCCCAACACCTCCATATATGAACACCTAAACGACCAGAACAAGCTTGTAACAAATATAAAATTATAGGCTAATAATTAAAAATCATTGTCACAAAGCAATGACAAAGAATAACAGTTTTACCATATCACTTGTGCCTTTCCATCGTTCAACTTCTTCAGCAACAGAATCTATCTGGATTGAGAAGAATGTCATGAGGGATGAAAAAGTGTAATAAGGAGTCCTGTAAAACAATTTAAAGAAGATGCCAATCCTCTTAAATAAATCCCTCCCCTCCCAATAAAAATAAAATGTGAAGCTTAGAGCTGAAGATAATTAGTGCTCAAGACTTGATAGTGTCTAGTAAAATATTGCAGCAAATGTTGTACTAAATTGGAAAGTTCCAGAACTGAAGTAGCATGAGAATCTGATCTTGCAAAGATACTCCCACCATCTCATAGTAGCTGAGCATTGTTGACTTTCAAAAAATCATTAAGCACATTTCAGAATCTAAAGTAGATGTAAATAATTGGGAAACATAACACAGAACCTTGTATTATAGTGTTAATTGATTAATTGATATATAGTGAGGGTGATTTTATATGGGAAAGGATACCTAATGTGCAATCAATATAAAATTTTATATGAAAAAAGATGAAGAATTACCCCTGGTCATAAAGACTGCAGATACTGAACCTTGCAGGTTAGAAGGAAAGCCCAAACATCCCTGTCAAATGAAATTGAGGATTTAACACTGCATACTATGATACTACAACACAGTCAAAAGAAAAACAACAGAACGAGGCAGACGAATTCGCATAAATCTCAGTGTATACATACAGCAGGAGGGTAACTCATTACAGAATATTACAGCGAACAAGACTTTGTAAAATATCATCATAGTAAATCCTACCCGAAGTCATATACATAAACAAACCTGTAGGACCAATCCAGATTGGATTAACTCTCATGAAAGATGGCCATCCAGGCGAGCTAGGTGAAAAATGTTCTTGTCCAACCTGTAATCTTTTCCAAATTTTAGTTATTGCTCAATAACCTTCATGACATTTTTGAAATAACTAACTAATAGAAGGTGAAAAGTTGCAGGTAATACCGCAGGGGATCACCAATACGAACACCCAGAAAAACAGCTACAACTTTTATTGGGTTTGCTTTGAGAAGAGCTTCCAAGCCAGATATAAAATCCAGGCGAATAATATCCATTCGCAAACCATAACTGCAAAGAAAGCGGGGCAAATCAAATAGTACCAAGAAGAAAATTGTTCTAACAAAAGATATTGTGTTGTTGCTATTTGCTGCTTCAAAAGATTGGAAGGTTTGGATACAAATATTCAGCTTTCACGTGATAATGACACCCTCTGTATTTCTAGCGTGGGTAGATTGGGAGTAAAAATAAAACAGAATTAGGGCTCTCACGTCGAGGCTGTTTCATTAGTGAATGAGTTGATCTCAGTAAAGGTACAAGGGGTCTCAAAATATATCGTTCGCATTGGAAATTCAACAATGATCTACGAAACCCACACTCGCATGAGTTTCTTCTTCTTCTTTATGCAAAAAATGGCCAGCTCTAAGCAGGTGTAACAAGACTTTTAAATCTTAGCATTAATTTGGATAAGCTCTTATATATCTCACTATTGGGGTATATAGTATAAAACAACTTACAGTTGAATCCTTTCCTCCATTGAAGCTAAAGGCAACCTCTTCGATCCTGTTGAAGAAAACAATTGCAGAATATATGATGCGATAATAGATAACCAGGACATAGTCATTAATTAATAAATAAATGGAAGAAAGTGCTAACATAAAATATATAATCAACTTATTCGAGAGGGAATTAAAATACTAATTTGTAATTATTTTATGTTCTTATTTAATGATAAAGTAAAATAATATAATTAATTATACTTTATTATATATTTTCATTATAGTAGATATAAATAGATTAATAGAAATACAATAGTTTATAGTAGTAGAATAATATAAAATGATCTGTTCCTTTAGACACGAGTTTTCTACTCGTTGGTAAAAATGAAAACTTGTATTATTAAATATTAAGATTTTTCTCTTATTCTGAGTTTTGGTCCAAACACATTCCTTATTATAGGTACATGAATCACCCGAGAGCTTGTGAATTTTCTGCTGTTAATCCCTAATTTTCTGAACATGAATCCACGAAATTATCCTTCTATTGCTTTTAATCCCTAATTCCTAGTTTCTAACTCTTCTCCTGAATCAAGCAACCTGACACTTATAGATAAAATGCACATTACTGATCACTATGATTCTTAACAATTAATTTATGCATAATGCTCTACAAAATAATTTTAATGCTTATTAGGTTTAATTTTGGAACCCAATGAATTAGCAGTTTTTTATCACTTCGATCTACCATGATCTTGATCTAAAGTAAAGACAGGTTTGCAATTATGCTCTTGGTGTCAAGAAAGCGTGACAAATAGCCTACGTTATTTTGACTCTTTAGTTTTAGCTGTCCTCCCTGTGTTGGATTCCCTGACACAAAACTTATTTCATGTTGGGTTCTTTGACAAAAATGTGGAAATTTAGACCGACTTAAAGATCACATATGAGATGAATTTATGATGCTAAAAGAAGAAAATGAGATTTGTAGAAATGAGAAAAGAAAGATGAAGAGTAGAACAAGCCGCAAGATTTGCCAAGTCATTTGCATAATATCATATTTGATTTGGGTTTCATTGTTAATTGTTGCTAATAAGTTTAATATGATGTAATTTTTTATTAATAAATTATGCGGGGGTCCCCATGTCCCATATCTTTAAAATTAAGTCGAACACTTCTGGCCCGAACCTGAGTGACACAGTAGCCAGATCGTAAAATGGAATAGGATAAAAAATAAAGACACTCAGATATTATATTAGCGCTAATAACTCTCAAGTTACATTAGTTTAACAGATCAGATTGGCAAAAGAATACAATCCGGCTGGAATTTACTTAAAAGGACATGTTACATTGTTACTTTGTGGAAGATAGTCCAGAGAGATAATTATAAGACAGCAAACAGCAGTGTAACTAACTACTATTCGAAGTAAAAGGTTAAAGCTATTCTTTCGAATGAACAATTCGAAGTATTGACTTGATTTTACTACACCTACTGTAGGTTGTGCTGCAGATTGCAGGTAAAGAGATTCTTCTCAAAATCATTCCTAAAAGAAACTATAACCTACTTCAACCCAATAACGGTACATGTGTTGATTGCACATTGCTTCTCATATATTGTAAAAATCAAACTGAATCTATCCACAATTATCAGTTTTAACAGTTATGCTTATTTCCAATCTCATCATCATCTTAAAAAAATCTCAAAAACACATTATTGTAAAGGCCTAATTACCTGTAAAAAAACAATGCTGCAACCTAACTAAAACCAAACACACCAAGTAAACATCTACTATTTCACACTCAAAGAATTAATCAAGAAAGCTTCCAATTTCAAGGTCATTGAATCAAGCCATTTCAAGCATTCAATCTCATCAATGGACTCTTTGTTACCACCCCTTTCTAGCTTATTCGACATATCTTGATTACACATTAATGAAACTGGACCGGTACACCAAGTTTACTTTACCATATCCATAAAGGCTTGTTGCATGATCTATTATGGATTGAATTGAGATAGAGTTTAGAGGTGTAGTGACTACAGTTATTATCAGCTCACGTTCGGACAGGAGCTTAGCAAATGTCCTCAATAAAACTTAAACAGGTATTCGTTACTTCTAAGATTAAAGTACACAATTCTTGAATATTAAACTTAAATACATATTAATTATTAATCATCCATCCCCCTCCCCCTCCCCTCACCTCCACTTCTCCAGCTCGTCCTCTTCCTCTTCCTCTTCCTCTTCCTCTTCCTCTTCCTCTTCCTCGTAGTGATCAGCAGGAACATCAGGACAGTCAGAGTCAGACTCATATTCTTCATACCTGTTATCAGTCTTAAAGTCGTATAACTTGCCAATTGACTTTAAGTTAGTAAGCCAAGTGACTTTTATGTTGATCTTTCCTGCTTCCATCGGCGGATCAAATGACGCTTCTTTTACAACACGCCCTTTCCTCAGAGCATGGAAATCCACTGTGGACGTGTAAACCTTGTTATCAGCAGCATACAAGCAAAGGAAGACATAGAACTTAGAATACAAAGGAACAGCTACACGAGATCTGGACAATGGAATTGGGTGGCCATTTCTTATTTCTATCATGTTACCAGGTTTCTTCACAAGGAGCGTACTTACACAGCCAGAGTTGTCCAATTTGTTGTTGTAAGCACAAACAACTCCATAAAGGTTTACAACATCAAAGTCAGACGTAATCTCAACATTGGCTACCGTGCCATCACCATACAACCCATACATAACAGATATCAATCCCATGCCATTTGCTGATTCAATACTTTCTTTTTGAAAAGAAATGTGATATGGATCATCATCACATAGAGCATCCCACTCAATTACTATAGAGCCTTTGTAGACACTATCAAAGAGATCGAATCTCAAATCAATTTTACTAAAATCAACTGGTGGTGCTTTGACAGCAACAACAATCTCATCTTTGCATTTAATTGAGGCAGCCTCTTTCTTTACATCTTCTTTCTTTACGTTGTAAAGGACCTGGCCAAATCCATCAGAATCCATTGTAATTGTGCCAAACTGCTTCTCGGGCTCTATTTCATCACGGTCAAGGTATACAATGTTAAACAACTCCATAAGAGAGATCCGTTCCGCTGCCTGTAGTAGACATAAATTAACATCCAAATGAAAATATAAATAATTTGAATATCTAATCATCACAGTTATGCGTTTAATTATCTGCAATTGTTTTATCTTAACACAAGTTGAGTATGTTACATGCCTAACTCACACATAGAATAGGTTCTCGATCCACCAAAGCATATCTATATCGCATATCTATATCTATTCAGGCGACGCCAGATCTATTGCGTGATTAGATATCAATTGAAGATAATATACATAACGATGATATATACAACATCAAAGATTCGATCAGTATTTCAAACATTAACTTAACATAGAGATACAAAGAGTATCAGATATAATACACCAATCAAATCAATTGAGGAGCAGAGTAGAAAGAGAAACAAACCATTGAAGCGAACAAGGACGCCTGAGAGAGAGAGAGAACAAACAATTACTCGTTAGGGTTCCTTCGGTGTGAATCCTCCTGCGGCGGTATACGATGGAAGGCCCTATTGGGCACGGGTCCTGTGGGCGACTATTATACCAACAATTCAAATCTAAACCCTGTTTTAAATTGGGTTTTGCACAAATTTTTAAAGATTAAAATGCAAGATCAAGTAGAGTTTAAGAGTAAAATGTAGGATGCAATTCAATTTTAATGTAAAACGCTACTTTAAATTGGGTTTTGTATAGATTTTTTTAGAAAAAATATTTGTAAAATAAAAAATAATACTTAGTTTTTAATTTAAACTTAAAATTTCTAAAATAATCAATTCAATACTTAACTTTTAATTTAAACTTAATATTTCTAAAACTAATTAAGGAATTGATAAACCCTAAAATATTAAAAATGATTAAATTAGGTATGTTTGATTTTGGGGTTATGTTTAAATTTTATTTTACTATTAAAAATACTACATTAAATGTTGGTTAAAGGAAGAAGTCATAAGAAAATATGGTGATGATAAAAATCAAAAAAAAAAATGTGACATAAGTGGCGTTTTATATTCAAAAATCAAAAGAACAAAAGAAAATATGGTGATAATAAAAATCAAAAAGAAAAATCGTGACATTGGTGGCGTTTTATATTCAAAAATCAAAAAAACAAAAAAACAAAAACTCTACACTATGTTGGGTTTGAAGTGACATTTAGGGTCATTTTTATAAGTTGTGCCATTTTTGACATTTTGTCTTCAAATTATGGCATATAGGCTCATTATTCATTATTACTCTAGCCCAACTTAATAAAAAAAATAGTTATCGGGGTTTTAAAGAATTTTTCTTTCGTTTGTTTTTTTAGGAAAATGAATATTTTTATCGCTCAATTATATAATTTTAATATTATATTTTATTTGATTATAACCCTTCCGTTAAGATTTTGTTAAAGTTGATTAAAAATATTTATTTTAAAAAGGAATATACAAATATTTATATCAAAATATTAATATAATAATATTTTTATAGAATAATAAATATTAGTAATAACAAATATAAATTAAATTTTATATTATGTTAATACATATTAATACAATATTAAATTTCATATTTATTACATATTAATATATCATGATATTGTTAATATTCCAATAATAAATATGTAATCTATTATTATAGTTTATCTTGCTAAAATATAGTTTATCACAATATCAATATTAATCAATCAACTGTATAGTAAATTATTGTTATTAAGATAAATTAAAAATTTATTAACAAACAATATCATTCATTCAGATATCTAAATCTTACACTATCCAGAAATTTCATTCATTCTTCAAATTTAGCAAATTATGTAACGATCGAGAAAATTATGTGTATTTTATAATATTTAAATATGCTTTTATTATAATTTATTGTGCTTTAGATTATTTTTAATGCAATTATTTGTGTTTGAATTTTTATTAAATAGGAAAATTACCAGATACGTGTTATGTGACTTCTGTGCAACATAAAATATTTTATTCTATTTTGCTGTAATTTTTGTATCGATAAAATAAAATTATTTCAATTTGTGATTATCGGACCCATCACCTATAGTAGACTTGAGACCTTATTTTTATTACCTCTATTTTCATGAAAATGATAAAATCCTCAAAATGATTTTATTTTATTATTTTTGAAATATTCATATTTTTTGAGGAATTTTGATATATATATTGTATTATTTTGAAAATATTTATTTTTATATTTTATCCAATAAAAATTATTTTTGGGTTTTTTATTTTAATTATGAGGTATTTTATCTTTTAATCAAATTTAAGTCCCTAATTTCTCCTAAAAATATAAATAGTTTGTTAATAATAAAAAATTTATTAATTTTACTAAAAATAGTAAACTGCAGCTGCGCGAATTGGGGAAGAAGGTTTCAAATTAGGGTTTCTGTTCTTGAAGATCAAAGGATCATTTGAAGACGTTATCGAAGTCCAATCTTGACGTTCTAGTAGCCAAATCGAAGTTTGCGACATCACCTACTCGATTAGAGTGTTAAGTTTAAGCCGAAAGCTCAGGAACTCGAATTCACGATTTACTGTTCTTCGTTGATTTTTCCAAGATGTTATGTGTTGCTTGGTTGTTTAATTAACTTACATGAGTAGTTAGATCGTAACAAAATCATGCTAGTGGTATTTTCATTGAGTTTTCTGAGTCTGATTTTGTGTTGGCCGGATTTCGATCGGCTTTCATGGCCGACGAGCTTTTCCGGCCTCTTCATGGTTTATCCGCTTGTTTGAAGGTTATATATATGTTTGTACAGTAGCTAACATCCTTTTGTTATAAAAACCTTGAAGGTCTTAGTTGATTTTGTATAGCCGGAGCTCCGTTCGCCGGATTTTTATTCCGGTATCATCGGAAAGTTTGCTCATGACTTCAGTTGGATATGTTTTTGTATGGGTTGGATTGATATGGTTGTGGGGATTGTCTTGGCTTTGATTTTGTTAAGTTTTGGTGGTGTTTGGTATCATCGGAGTTTTACTCCGGTCGTCTTCTCCGTTTGGGGTTTGACGGGCGGTGGGGCTACGGACTTGTCTGCTCCGTTTACTTCTCCTAGTTGACTATGGTTATTTGATGTGTGGTCTGTGTTGTAGCGAAGCTATAGAAGACCGGGAAGTACTCATCGGGGATCGCCGGATTCTGGGTTCATCATCGGAATTTGGAAAATGTCCAGTTTCTTTTCCGGCTTCATTAGTTTTCCGGCAGCCTTTTTTGTAATTAGGGGTTTTGATTCTAAAAACCCTAACCCCTCTTTACAATAGTGTTCTTGAGTTTTATTTTCAAAAGTTGTCTTTAAATCCAAAAATTATTTTTAAAAATTATTCTTTAATTCGAAAAGTGTTTTTAAAACTAAAATAAATTATTTTTATTTCAAAATTGATTCAATTTAATTATTTTAATTTATTTAGATAATAATTTAATTAATTCAAATTGATTGATTAATTTACTTTAATCAATTAATTTAAATAATAAAATATTATTTAAATATAATTAAAAATAATTGGATTTAATTATTTTGAGAAATAAAAATAATTTATTTATTTTTAATTAGTTAATAATTCTTTTACTCGTTTTAAACGAGACAAATTTGTTTGAGACCCTAAAATTAATCCGGATATGATAAAAATAGTTTGAAACTTCCAAATTTATTTATAAACCTGGATTAATATTTTATAAAATATTTTGGGGATCCAATAATTATCTCGAAGGGATAATAATGATCCACTTTGACCCGAAAAACATTTTAAAGTCTTCCAATAATTATTTGATTGAACTTTTGTTAGTGAGTCTTATCTGCTATATGGATTATATGCTTATTTGTTTACTAAATGTTGATATTTGTTTGTTATTTGTTATTCAATATTGATACAACATATGGGTAGACAGTAAAATATAAGATAAAAGTATGTTTAGAGTTGTATGTCTGTCTAGCTGTCTAAAATAGAATATTCTATTTGTAGAGACGAACAAGATAGCACTCAGAGACGCAATATAGTATACCAGCATATAGGCAGTACTTTATCAGTTACTTTACCACGTATTTATTAGGCAAGTATTTCCTCCTTGATCATCATAAACAATATTGTTTATGTTTTCATTTATTCGTATAATGACAAATAGTTGTTGTTCAGAGGTATATGTGAATCTTAAATATTTTTATTGTGCAACAGAGTTACTTGATACTAGTACTCTTGATATTGGAAGTTGATTATAATAAACATATCATATCAATGTTATCATAGTAAATAACGAGGATATGGTCTGTATTTAAAATTAAGCATACCTTTGATTTCAATTACTCTATTGGATTGCAATTTATTTAGCATAAGTGGTCGCGTAGTAGGTCTAGCGGAGTTTAAGGTGTAAGTGGTCGTGGAGTAGGTCCAGCGGAGTTTAAGGAGGATGTGGTAACCAATCCATCTTCCTATAGGCTAACATTACTTGTCTATTTGATACCTATTGAGAAATCCTTGTTATAGCTATGTGTATAGGAGTGTACCGATGAGTTATAAAGGGGTCCTATTGCTTTTGAACTGATCAGGGAACCATAATGTTTATTTTTTTATCCAATTCGTATTGCTAACATGGCTAGTATATATTGTTGTTAAGTAGTTGATTCATTTCTATGATATATTGCACTGTTTCAGTTTCGATATAAATTGCGATTTAATTACTGTTCAGTTTTCATTATAAACTGTTTTACATATCCGTTCTTTATTCAGATTTTTATATCCTATTTTTATTTCAAATGCTTTATATATATACTTGCTGAGCATTTCTTTAACTCACTCTTACTTTCTATAAAATCTTGCCAGACTGTCAGTATGAGCCATACCAGCAGTTCTAGGCATAGGGAGAAGCGGTGTCAGGGTCGCTCGCTCATCGGGTCTCCCAGGTACTAAGCTGTTCTAGTGGGACTGTAGACTGAAGTTGTAATAAAAAAAAATTGAACTTAGACTTTAAAAACTTATCTAGATGTTGAGTATGAGTTGGATTCAGTTTCTGGTTTTGTAATAAAGTGGAGTTGGTTTACTTTTAGTATTTCTACTTGATTTCATACTATAACCTGTTAGCGATTCTTGGTTATTGACGGGATCAGTGCGCCTCTGGTATTATATTTTATTGTGATTGATTATTGATTGGTTGGTTACCCTCAAATCTAGACCCCGGATTTGGAGAACCCGACAAATTACCCCTTAATTCAGGATTTAGATCTTAGACTGCACAAAATACTCTATTACCCTTTTTGACCATATATAGTAAAAACGAATTATAGAAGTTCAGCATTTAGATCTTAGACTGCACAAAATTTTAAAAGTTATAAATATTCTTATAGAAATTAAATATCACGCATACGATACAAAATTTCACTTCAAAATAAAAATTACCAACAATTTAATTTAAAGTATTTTGTTTATGCAAGTATTATGGCACCAAGGATTTGTATTATATTTTCACTTTCAATAACATACTAAAAAGAATCTCATTCTAAAAAATTATTTCACATCTCATAGTGCTCATGTAAATAATTAAAAATAGAATTTTGTGCTTTGTAATAATACATCTTATAAAATTAGAGATAAAAATTTAAATGTATGTGCATCGAACATGTTGAAATCTAATTATATTATAAATGAAATCAATTATAAATATTTTTTTTGAAAGTGTTTATAAATTTTTTGGAAAAGCAAATCACCAATTATCTTTTATTCCGGTTATAATAGTATACTACCTTATAACCCGTACAAAACACGGACGACATTAACAAATTATATATTAATTAATTTATAAGTTTATCTAATTTAAAATAGTAATTTATTTTATTATTAATTTTTTTATATATTATAATGATTTATTAATTTTTTATTTTAATATTCATGAGATATGATTAATAAGTTGTAATTTTAAATAAATCAAAAAACGATAATGAAATTGAGTTAAATGTTAATACAACTATATTATATAAAAATTATATTATAATATTACTACTAAAATAGAAATTATATTCTATAATTTAAATATAAAATAATATTACCCGTGAACTTGTATAAAATATGAATACACGTTGATAAAATTGCAGGTATACTATATTATATATATAGTATAAATAAATTATTTTATATAATTTAAATATTTAATTTATTGTGGTAATTTATTTATTTTATTATTAAAAAGGAGAATTGTAACATTATTCTTAATAAAGAAAATATATGCTATAACATGTGTTATTATTTAGATGATGCAATGTCATGTAGGGGTATTTTTTGGGAACTATTTTCGGGGTATGTAGTATTTTCCAACAATAATCACAAAAACCAAGATCTTTAATTTCAAATTCAATTTTTGGATACAACAAACAAAACCAAGATCTTTAATTAATTCACATAATAATTACCAAGCGTCCCATAATAATTTCCAACTGTTATGGAGTTGTAGAAGAAAGAAAAATAAGAGCAAAGTCTATAGTGCACACATAACTTTATGGACAACATCCGGCGACATTCATTAGTGTAGTATAAAAACTCTTGTTTTTCAAATGTAATACAGCTGCTGCCATCAGGTTGTCTGTTAAAAAACAAGAGCTAGTCAATATCAAGTTAACATAGACAGACCGACAAAGTTGTAATGTATACATTACTGTAACTTACCATTATCGTACTTGTCAATCATCTCCACATCACATTCGTCCCTGCTATTAAATAATGACCATGCTGCCTCCATCTTTACATCAGACTCATCATCCTCCATCTTCACGTCAGACTTATTCCCATCCTCTTTTAGCAGTTTGAGAAGAGGATTTATCAATCTATGCATATTCTGGTAATTCCACTTTACATGATTAGATACCACAAAATACATTTATACTTATAAATCATGCATAATGGATAACTTGCAACTTAATTCAGTAAATTTATAATATATAAAACCAACTTCTCTGAAAGTTTTGCATCGAGCAGCCATGTTTGAAATTATCTGGCAAGCTCCCTTTTGAAACATCTTAAATTCACAACATAACCACTTCAATCTAAGGCCTTGCATAAGCTTGGGATCTTCAGCCAGAAGCTGGAAAAATAAATAATTTATTAGACACAAGTGGAGTGATTCATAAACAAACATGTATCATGTGAGAAAAGCTGCAAGAGATCAACAGATTTCACAAACTCAACAGTGCCGGAAAGAAGATTTTAAACCAACTTCCAGAAAATGTTTACTCAAACATGGCCTCCTGGGGTTCTGTTTAAAGAATAGGATCTAATAAACCTAATCCTTGTTAACATCTCCTACACAAAATCTAGTCAAAATTCACTAATTCAGTTTTATATCATCTTTCATAACTATCATCCAGTAGCTGAAGTTTCAAATTTTTACACAATAGTACCTGGAATTTGCAGAGAATTACAAAACCCAACAGAAGGCCTAAAAACTGAAATTTCTAGAAAATTTATGGAGTAGTTCCATAAATGTTTTTTATACACACACAAAAACATACAAAAACTCTAATATATATAATATTAGAGTTTAGGCCCAAATTTTCTGGGTTCAGAAAAGGCCCTAGAACAGAAGGCAAAAAGTAGTCATTTTTATTAGTACTTGAGACTCAGATTTTACAACATGAAGACATCTTTAAACAATCTTATCTGTGTGTCAAGGTGATACGTGACATATATTTAAGAAAACATGAAGACATCTCTAAACAATCTTATCTGTGGTCAAGAAAACAGAGAATTCATTAAAAAATATATACACATATATAGCAATTAGAATTTGGATATATTATTCAATTTTTACACTGGCAATCAAACATTTTCAGTACTATTAAAAACACAGTTGAAACAAAAATTAACATTTATCGCTACATTAGAGGAAAGAAGAATACAGGACTTCATATACAATGTTATATATATTTTAAAAAAAAAAAAAGTAGCGCACTGCGCAAACAAGAGAGAGGCTAGTAATAGAAATCAGTAACCTCCCCGCAACAAAAATCAAGTGAAGAATTACAGCAAACACGATATTGGGATAAGAATTACAATCTGACATCCCAGAGACCTGGTGTGTGTACATATATTATATATATCTATATTTATATATGCATATATAACAGGCATACCCACTCTAGGGCTTCTCTTATACAGACAATTGTAAACGCCCTAGAACTTCTGTTGTTTATTTTAAAAGAGGTGTTCCTCAATTTCTCATTGTCATACCTTAATCTGCTCATCACTTCCCCATCTTGCAATATTTGCAACTACACCGAATGCAGAACCGGCAACCGAAATTTTATCATCACTGAAACACCAGTAATCATAAACATAACATGCATCACCACTAAAACTTGCTATGCAAATATGGCGAGAAGAGGAAAGACCAAATCCACTTACATAAACAACATAGTGAGCTGCCCCAATTCTGCTTCTTTGATTGGCACATACCTTCCATGAGAAAGATATGAAAGTGCATAGCAAGTATGAACTATAAGGTAACTACTACTCCAGGCCTGCCTAAAGAGGTCGTTCCAAATATTAAGAAATGTATTTACCTGCCAACAAGTAGAGTTATTCAAAAATGCATGGGCTCTTATAATTTGCTCAAGGGGGGAAAAGAATTAGAAAATAAAGGACTAGCAGACAACCTTAAAATTACTAAACTCGTAACTGTTAAGTTTCACTCCGCGGCAAACGGCAGCCAAAAATTTGGCCAATTTATTTATAACATTACATCCAACAGTATACTTGCTAGAAATTTTATGTGCAGCTTCCAAAGCACCTTTCTTGAGGATTACTTGTATGCAATCAGGGTAAGCATAAGCTAAGCGCGCTAGTGCAATGAGAACCTATGCATTAAAAATAGTATTGTTAGATGCACATGCATTCCCATTGGCCAAAATGGTAAAACTGAGCAACAAAATTGGTGAAGATCACCTCATGCGCTAACCGAGAATTTTCAGTATCCATAAGTCTCACCAAGAGCGGAAGTGCCTCTCTTTCCATAAGATCGCTCCACTTATCAAAACGTACATGCGAGAGGATGGAAACACAGCAAATCTGATAAATGTGCAAAATTGGTCCAGATATGTTTCCTTGAGATAGAGAAGGATCTTACTAATATTCAAATTACACGATACATTAACAAAGCAAAGCAAACCTTGATTGATACATAATTGATAGAGTTGAGAATTAGAACAAGGCTGTGAACATCATTACCGCTGAGATGATCAGCTAATCTTGGTTCTGTGAGTCAAAATTTAGTTAGCATACAACATTTAAATTGTACAGTTCTGCAGACAAAAAACTAAGGGTTTGGCATTCTTTCACCTCCATTAAACAATGATGCTAAGCACTGTGCAGTATCTATCAACTGCTCACGGTCTGATTCTGTCATAGAACGTATGGTCATCGGATTCTCGCTGAGCTTTGTCAACATTTCGACCCAAGCAACAATATCTGACTTCTAGAATTTAGAAAAAACAGATATGTAAGAGCCTATAGAAAAATATTCTTTCCCTAAAAAATACTGTAAAATACAAGGATATTAAGCTTTAGAGAAATGCCAAAAGTAATTGGTCATTACATAATAAGAGCATGTAACTCAAGTTGAGGGCACTAAAGATATTCCAAGTAAATGAGTTAATAAGCCCATCATATACAAACTACCAGAAACTTAAAATAGCATAAGACTACAGTTGTGAGGTATAACAAACTTTATTGATGGCCAAACTAACACAAATTCACAATTACAAGCATATTTAGGTTCTAATGTGCACGTGTGTGTGTGCGCGCGCGGACCTTGTTGCGGAGTAACAGAGAATCGGAAACGAAAGCAGAACAGCACACATCCTCCAAATCTAAGTGCCTGATGAATGTTTCTCTTCCATGGCTTCTTAATATGTTTCTGATTTCGTCGGGACCTCTCTGAGCAACAACTGGCATCATCACAGCTTCAAGAGAGTGAGCCCTAAAGAAAAACAAAATTTTCTAAGATCTGTATTATCTTTCAATCTAGGCAATGACACGATATTCAGGAAAAAAATCTATTAGTTCGTGTAATTTTTTAACAATTATATGGCAAAAGTGTTATTATTACTATTTAATTTTAACTGTTAACATAATACTGATTATATTTCACATGTAAGAAGAAGAGATGTAAACATGATGTGAATACATGAATAAATATAAAGACGTGAATACTTTATTAATAAGCGTAAAAGTTGACACATTTGGTTCGAGATTGTTTCAGAATTTAGCACAGTATACTCAAATTCTATTGCACATACCAAATCCAAGTGAAACTACCTTCCGATTAAAATTTATATGACAATCTATTAACATATGCATCGCGACTGAAGTAACTTTGTGGATTTGTAACTAAGACAAATATTATTTATATATAAGTCATATATATAATAACCATTCAATGACATAGAAAATCAAACTATTTGGATTAATAAATATACTTGGCAAAATATTTCTGAGGCAGAGAGAGGAGACCCTTGACCTTCCGCTGATATGCTTCCTGGAATCACAAATGATAAAATATTAATAAAATACTACGAATCTCAATGCTTTCAGAACAGGTCAATCATATTGCAGACAGATAGACATCAATTCTAAATGCAAAATTAAAGTCAAGAAGCATGTTTCCAACACCAACAGTTTTCAAACTTTACAACTGATTCACGCAGTCAATGATTCATGAATCCGTCAAAAATTATACAAGAAGAAAATGGCAAAGACTAACATTCAATAATACATAAACAAAACTACTGCATAATCTAGAGCCAAAGACCAGATAAATTGCCTTTAAAAAACCCTCTATTAGATACCATCTAAAGATAAATTTATGTTAACTGCATCAATTTCATCCTAATATCCTATAGTATATTATGTTTGTGTGTGCACTCGCAAGCGTGCACTCTACATTAAACATACATCCTAATAAACCATTTAACTTACATAATACATAATAGTGTCTACAATCAGCACAACCTACCTATTCACTAGCCAGAGGCGGCAACACTATGAATTCCGTTCATTTGTTTCTTTTAGTGATTTTACTGACTAACACATTTACGTGTGTTTGGATTGGGGGTTAGGGAGGGATAGGTTGGTTTGAACCCTTTCTACGTTCCGATTTAAGGGCTGAGTGAGTAAAAGTAGAACCTCTGTATTGTCTTAGACAAGGTTAGATAAAGTTTGGGTAAGTACCGGTTTAAGTAAATATAAAATTTAAAAACAAGTGGTTATTAATTTAAATTTTAAAGTTAGTACTACATATTATTTAAAACTAAATTTATTTTATTAAACCTCCATTTCATTGATACTCTAAATTTAAATTAAAATCTCTTGTAATTATTGAATATAAGTTCATTATATTTTATCATTTTATTATTGTTTCTACAAGTAATATAAAACATTAATCAGATAAAGAATTATATAAGCAGTTAAAAACTTACAATAAAATTAGTTAAAGTCGAACGACAAAACAAAAAGAAGAAAAATAGCAAAGTATGACTATAAATTTAAATACGTAGAATAACAAAAAATGATTGATCTATCTATCTATACTATAATATTATACGCGGAATGGGACATCTTTATTGGTTTAACATGGTTTATCAAACAATAACCGTTGGATCACGAGAACGGAGAACTGTTAAATGTAATAGAAAGGAATATTCCATATTTTAATATCTAAAACATCATTAAAGATCTAAGGTTCGAATACCGTCAACAACATATTATAACTAAATATTTATATTTTTAATTGTAAAGATACAAAAGGGTTTGAATCACATCAATCACATATTATTATAATTTATTTTTCTTTTGTGAATTCTATCAGAATTATGATATCTATATTAATAATAAATAATTGTGGACTGGGTTAAACCATTTTTACTGTAAGAAAAAATTAATATAACTAATAATATAATAATATTTTTATATATCAAATAAAATCAAAACAACTATAAGAAGAAATCTACAAAACCTTTTTATTATGGAACTCATTTAAATACCAAGCAAAATAACCTCCTCATATTACCTAATTAAATAGCTACGGAGTGATATATGTTACCTAATTAAATAACTATAGAAATATAGACAGAAATTACGGAATATTAATAATGATATAAATTACTCAACAATATCACCGATTTCAAAAAAAAAATCATGTGGATATTATTATAATTAGTTTCACATGTTATTTTTTAGAATCTTTCATTACCAGAGTAATTCGAATGGCATGGCAATGTGTTAAATGTTAATTATTGGAAGAACAAAAATAAATATACAAAAAATTAATCAAAATATAAATAAAATATTTATAAAAAACCCTTGCATCACATGGGTTATAAACTAGTATAAATTAAAATATACGATCAATATGTGATAAAAGAGGACAAATTGCTGGAATATAATATTTTCAGGTGTTTATGGCCTGACCTGCTTCGTCAGTGCTTCAACCTTCTCCTTCAGTGCTTCACATGTAATGTCCATCAGACTCTTGACCTTAAGGTGGTGTGCTGCCTGGAATTCCAAAATAGAAAATAATAATATCTTACGGATCACAATGCTTTCGGAACATGTCAATGATATAGCAGACTAATGGACATCAGTTTAAATAGAAAACTAGAGTCAAGAAACATATTTTCAAGAGTTACAATTTCCAAACTCTACAACTGATTCACACACGGACAGCATCCATCTTACAAGAAAGTATACAAGAAGAAAATGCTAAAAGTAACATTGAACATAGAACAATACATTCACGAAACTAGAGAATAATTTAGACCTCAGAAGTTACCATCGAAAGATATGATTAGGTTCAACTGATTGCATCAGATTCATTTTGTAGTCGCTCTGAAATTACAATCAGAACACAGAACCAATTCACTGACATGAGGCAGCAACACAATGGATGCCCTTCATTATTGTAGAGAAAACCAAAGCCTTCCGGAGAAGATTTAAGTAGAACGTAGACAGAGATGCTAAGCGGAGAGGTTTAGTGCTAGTTCTCAGCATAAGAATACCTTCTTTGTTGCATTTCAAAAACGTCATCTAAAACTACAATAGGACTTCACTTCTTATAGGGTAAAGGCAAACACATTTGACCACCTCACACTATCATTCTTCTAAGCAAACACAATACACTTGTGATTCAAGTTCAATTACTAATACTTAAGAGTGGCAGAGACAGGATCTTGGTTAAGTATAAGCCAGAATATATCTTCAACCTAAATTTATAAGTTTTTATAATTTAACCATCTAAGATGTAATTGTTAATATATAAGATTAATTAGAGAGAAAACATATGATCAAGCATGATAGAATTAATTACAAAATAAGCATAAAAACAATAAAGAATGACTACATTTTAAAATAATTAATTAATAGATACTGAAAAAACATTTTATTGCAATAACAAAACTATAGAACACATAATATAAATGCAATGAAACTTATGTGGCGTTTACTGGGATGAATGAAATTGGAGAGAATGGTATGAATATTTGAACTAAATTAAGGTAAAAAGTCCTAAATTTTCACTCCTTTGATTACATTCCTAACCACATAATTAAAGCTCAAACACCTCAATCTTAAAAGGAATGCTTCATTCTCCCCTACACCTATTTTCTACCCAAATCTCATCATAGAAATTTTTCACTCGTTCATTTTTCTTTAAGTCTTCCCTACTACCTCTATTATCTTCCTTTTATATTTGTTCCTTCCATTCCATTTCATTCCTTTCTCCCCGACCAAACAAACAAAACTATATATTTTCAACCTAAATTCATAAGTTTTTATAATTTAACCATTTAAGATGCAATTTTTAATATAAAAGATTCATTAGAGAAAAAAGATATAGCAAGCATGATGGAATTAATAGGTAATGAAAAACATTTTATTGCAATAACAAAACTATAGAACATACAATATAAATACAATGAAACTTAAAATTAAGAAAAGGGAAAAAATAATATTTGTATATTTAGGCGAATAAAAAAGTGAAAAATAGCATATCAATACAATAAACTACAAAACTTAAATACAAATGTATAAAGGACACTTTAATACAACATAACTTTGAAATTGTTGATATAAAATAACCAATCATAATAAATGAAAAAAATGTTTATATTATAATTTGAAATCAAGATTTTTTAATACTACCCATAAAAATCAGCATAAGCAAATTATTATTAAGTTAACAAGATTATATAATACATTACTCCATATATTATCACAAATACATATAAAAACCTATAAGCTAATGCCCAAAACAAGTGTTAATCTACAAGTAGATAGTCCCATACTAGTATTGGTAAATAAATAAACCAGGCCAGGTTGCCCTATTGCATTTATGTTTATGCTGCCTTCAAATGCCTTTGTGAGCGGTCATTGGTTCCATATTGTCTAATCTCTTCAGTAACCTTGATAGTTTCTCATTGGTGCTCTCCCAACATGAATATATCTTTTTTCATAATTGCAATTAAAAACAACATAATTTGAAATTAAATTAGGACAGTATTCCAGGTCAAGCACCTATGAGTCTTTGACCAACAGTTGCTATGATCATTTGACTTGACTACTAATAAACATACTTATGAGATGAACACTAATGTAAAACATTCTAACTAATACGCTACTTTTTTGTGGAAGCCCCGGTATAACAATGATAAAAGCATTCTTCTCTTGATGTAAGATCGAATTATATTAAGTACCATATAAAACTTAACAGATAGGAAACTGATCATCGTACAAATAACTTATGTTAAATAGGCACCTAGTATAATGCACAAAACAATAAGGAATCTTATGTTGTTTCTTCTATTCCACTGTCCCTACTAAAGTAAGATCTCTAGATTCATTCATTCCACAAAGCAAAACCAGATTCCAGAACTTCCACACCCGGACACACAAGAGATATGAACATAAAGTGGAAAACAAGCTCTTGGGGAAAAAAACACTGTAAACAAGGTTAGGAAACTCCCAGTAGGTAGAAAAGTTAGGAACCTGAATAAGATTAAACAATCGAACATCAAAACCATTCTCAAATAAGGATGGCATAATTTTTTGCTCGCAGCATTTGATAATCATGCACAAAGTCTTCCTTGTAATACCAGGAATACGGTAAATGGGGTTGTCGTCAGTGTTGGTTTCCATCATATCCTTGAGGAAGTGCATTTGTACAGCCACGGTCTCTTTTAATTTCACAATTTGATTATCATCACACTTGACCAAAATCATATTATCAAATGGTTTTTTGTATTGGTGTTTGAATTTAAGTATAAACTGGATAATCTCAAGAATCTCGAGCATTTCCGGGATATCCACAAACCTGACAAGTTTTCACCTCACTTACAATTACACACAATAGAGCGGATTAAAAATAATAATGAAATAAAGGACTGCTGCTTACATGACTTGACCACCTCTAAACCATGTACGAGCAAGCTGTGATACGTTCCCATCCTGCAATTTTTCAGCCAGTATAAATCTTATGGTCTGTAGAGATACAATATATATATATATGGCTAGGTTTTAACAGAAGCATAAAACAGATACCCACTAAAAATACAGAAATGGCCTAGAAACAAGTGCTGATTACTCAGATCTGTACTTGAATATATGGTATATACATATAAAATAAAGAAATAGTCCATTCATCTAGGGTTTCATTGTACCTGGGCAGTAATAACGACATTCTCGAGATAAAATTTCTTATTGCCTTGGCAGCTAATCAATTTTCCGTTATAAACTTGTCCGTTAACTAATATAACGGTGACAAGTTTACCCACAGCCTCCTGTAATAGCATCGCCCATGTTTTAGAGGTGGTCTTCCTCTTCATCTTGTCTTTCTTTCTTTTTGTTATTTCGATTTTCCTTTCAGCGTATATCATCTTCTTGTCGTTGATCTTCATTTCTTTCTTGAGCTTCCTTTCCGGATCCGCACCCGACTCCCAATGTCCTCACTAAATATTCTCTTTTTCACTGCCTCCCAATTTTTTACATTATTCTTTCCAATTTTAAACTTTTCATAACTAATAAAATCGATTATCTTTGTATAATAATTTCAGGTAAATTTATTTCAATTATCGTATTTTAAAAATTGATTCTTTTGTCACAAAAACGCATATTTAAATTTTGTTTTTATATAGTTATATTAACGTAGCAAAATTTATTATATTATAAAAATATATGAAAATGCATCGAAATCATGTATTTAAAAATAAATCATTTTAGCTTATATCTCGTGCGATACACGAGAATTGTTTTAATATTTTCTTTATATAATTTGAAAATAATCCGAGTTAATGTAAGATATATTTTATCTAGGAGATTAATGTAAGATGTATTTTAATTAAATAAAATTAATGATTAAAAATTAGGCTCAAGAAGTGAATGTAAACATAGGACATAATCCGAATTATATATGACGTAGTATACTTGAAATCCAAGAAGTGATAAAACAAGTAAGTCGTAAACGTATTGGAAATGGGGAGGAAACAATGGTGTGGAAGGTTTATTGATTACCTTACTCAGAAAACGAGCATCGACAATTGTAATGCATGAGGAGTTGGAGTATATAATAGTATAAAGCTTAATGGACAAAAGTAAAAGACGGTGGGATGAGGACGTTTTGTCTGACTTGTGTAATGAGCGTGACAGATTACTTATTCAACAAGTTCATATTCCTCTTCGAAACAAAAAGGATACATGGTACTGAATATTGGATGATAAAGGTGACTTTTCTCTTAAAAGTTGTTATCGACGTCTATGAGGAGAAGTGTGGTGTGTGATAAAGCCTTCTAGAGGAAAATACGGGGATTGCAACTCTCATGTAAAGCTACCAATCTGTTATGGCGTGTAGCACGGGTTGTATTTATCTTCCTTTCAAGAGGCACGAACTCAAGATACATAGCCTACTATGCGTCCAATGAGTATCAATGAGATGTCTCAAGTGTCCCCTAAAACATATTCTTTTTATCGATTTTTTGGTGTTCAGGGTCATTATGGTTTCGAGTGTTTCTACAATGCCTACAATTCTCATGATTCTCAATTCGGACAATTAAATATTTTTCAAAAAGAATGATATGGGTACAACCCATATTGTAACAATTTTGATCAGGAATTGATGGATCAACCAAGTTTCTCATACATGGATAATGATATTCAGAATTTTGAGTACCATGATCAACAACAATTTCAAGAACAATACTGTCAACATTAATATGAGCAGCCACCACTACAAGAATGTCAATATCCTCTACTACAAGAAGAGCTACATGTTTCTCAAACAAATGTAGATGTGTCACAACCTAATTAGACGAGTGAGATATTGAATATGATGATCAAATTGGAAAAGAGTTTTGAAGAGACTACAAAAGTGATTCAAGATTTTAGAACTCAAAAATTGATGATGGAGGCTGAAATTGAACAATTGACCATCTTTTCCACTACAAACCAACTCGACTTTTTATCATCATCACATATCCAATTAGAAGAGGACGAGAGTGTCAACACTTTTGATAATGATTTTGAGTATGAAAATTTGTCGATGTCGAATGATGAAGCAACTATTGAAAAAGAGGAGTATGCGATTGATGATACAAATGATGATGATTTTGTGATTGGAGACATTGTGAGTAAGGATGAGGTCACAAAAGAAAGTAATACTGAGATGATTGTTATTTCTCCCCCACCATGTGTTTCAAAGCTACTACTCTCAAATCAATTCAATGTAATTAAGGTGGATCAACGATTTTATGCTGATTTAATTGCTTTTACTCTAGCTTCAACTCCTAAGTCTCGTATATTTGCTATTATATATATCTCAAAGTTGACATGATGGAAAGACTTACTCAGCATGATCTTTCTTAAAACTTGTTTGATAATGAATTCAAAGTGGCTCTTATGTCTTTAACCTCAAGAAGAGGAAGAAGGAGAAAGTATCTACTTAATCAATGATGTGCTAAGCCAAGATGTCCTAATGGCTCCACCTCATGTGAACGTCAAAGGAGTTCCACAATTTCTAGGTTGTGAATTTTATCGTTGTTTTATTATAAAATTTTCTAAAACTGCACAACCACTTGCTCAATTGTTAATTATTGACGGAATGTTTAAATTTCTTGATGCTTGTTTGGAAATATTTTGCAGGGTAAAAATAATTATGGATGCTCTTGATATTATTCGTCGTGGTGAGATTATGATCGAGGAAGTGGATGCTTCGCTTTCTATCATTTATTAGAGTAAATTTGAAAGAAGTCAAGCTAATGACTTTAAATGAGCACTTATTGGGAGGCAACCCAAGGTAAATTATTATATAATATTTTTATATTTTTTAGGAGGTTAGTGTGTGTGTGTGTGTAGATTTTTGCTCGAATGAGAATCTCCATTAATGTGATATATGAGATCTAATCTCAACCACATATTTATATAATTACTTTTAATATAGTTCATTCATTTAAATCTTATCTTTATTAACACATCATTCACTTCATTCTTCCTCCTCTATTCAACACCACCAACCTTGGTCATAACCATCACCAGCCTCCGACCACCACCATCACCAACCTCTGACCACCACAATCAATTTATCTATCTTTTTCTTTCCCTCCATCTCTCTCCCCTTCTCTCTCGGATTTGCCCCACTCAACACCACCAACTTCTGGCCGCCACCATTAATATCCGGCGACCTCCACCTCCATCTTTTAATCCCTCTCAATCTCTCTCTCTCTCACACACAAGCACGCGCGCACACACACACACATTATCTCTTTCTACTCGGGCTACCAACGAAGACCTCCACCTCCACCAACTTCTGACCAAACTCCAAGAAGCATAAAATCTGTAAAAATCAAGATTATGCAGTTAGATTTAAAATTCTCATCGGTGGTGATTACTAGTAACGACAGTGGTGATTACTGGTTGTTGTACTAATAAATATGGTGGTTTTTTGATAATTTTTCAGTTATTTTGATGCTCGACTAGGGACTTTTAGGAATATAATACTATTCATATAATCTCATTTTTAAGTCACATACTTAAAGATATATAATTCGTATTAATATTCCAAGGACATTTATTATGCTTTCAATTTATAACGCAGTAAATAAAGATATAATAAATATTAATTAAATAATCAAGTAAAAATAATTCTTAATTATTTATCATAAAGTATTGTCCCTAGGACACCAACATTAACAATCTCCCACTTGTACTAGAGTCAATCTCTCATGTATCTAATACCCATGGAACTAGTATGACCTTCGTGCTTCTGCTGCGACAAATCCTTAGTCAGTGGATCTGCAATGTTCTCATTTGTATGCACTTTACATATATGTATATCCCCTCGATTATTAATATCTCGAAGAAGATGATATCGTCTGAGTATATGCTTTATTCGGGAATGAGACCTTGGTTCCTTAGCCTGTGAAATGGCTCCGTTATTATCGCAGTATAAATCTATCAGATCTGCGACCGAAGGAACCACACCAAGACCTGCAATAAAATTCCGAATGCAGACAGCCTCCTTGGCTGCTTCACAGGCAGCAATATACTCAGCCTCCATTGTAGAATCGGCAACCGTCTCTTGCTTTGAATTTTTCCAGATTACAGTACCTCCATTTTGACAAAATACAAAACCAGACTGAGAGATCGAATCATCCTTGTCTGTTTGGAAACTAGCATCAGTGTAACCTTTTACTACCATCTTTTCCTCTCCTCCATATACCAAGAATTGATCTTTAGTCCTTTTCAAGTACTTAAAAATATTCTTGACTGCCGTCCAGTGACCTTCACCTGGATTAGACTCGTATCTACTCGTCATGCTCAAAGCATACGAAACATCAGGACGAGTACATATCATTGCATACATTATAGAACCAATTGTCGACGCATATGGAACTTTACTCATACGGTCCTTATCATCCAATGACTTAGGACTGTTTTCTTTAGAGATCGATATCCCATGAGACATCGGGACATAGCCCCTTTTAGCATTTTGCATCCCAAATCAATGCAAAACTTTGTCAATGTATGTACTCTGACTTAGGCCAATCATTCTTATTGATCTATCTCTATAGATCCTGATACCTAATATATAGGTCGCGTCGCCTAAGTCTTTCATTGAGAAATTTTGACTATATTATCGGTGGTGATTATTACTATTCGCCAGAAGTGATGGTTGCCGAAGGTTGGAGGTGGTGGGTGACTGATTTAGAAAGAAGATAAAGGAGTAGATGATGGTTGATATTGCTAGAGTCTGGTGATTTTTTTTACGGTGGTGATATGACGGCGGTGATTATTGGTGGTCGCCGGAGGTGGTGGTGGTCACCAGTGATTGGAGGTGATGATGGGTGGCCGTTAGATTAAAAAGATGAAGGAAGTGATGGTTGAACATGAAGATGATGAGATTTAAAATGAATGGTTCCTATTAAAAGTAATTTTAAATTTGTATGGTTAGGATTAAATCTTATATTTCATATTAGTGAGATTTTCATTAGAGTGTGACCATATATATATATAAAGAGAGGGGTTCAAAAGAGACCGTAACTTAGGGAGAGACCATGTATCTGGCCAATGATTTCATTCTAATCCTATGGCTAAGATAATTTAGATATTAATTAGTATTTATATCTATTAATACTAGAAGGGTAGTATTCGTAAATCTGAAATACAAACATTATATACATACAGTGTACATATACAATTAAAACTATTACCATATTTTAATATATTGTATTTAATTTCGTTTGCATTTAATTTCGTTTGCATCTTTCACTCCAAATAAATATTTTCATATTTCAGTTTCCATATATCTAATGAAATATTTTCATATTTAAGTTTCCATATATCCATATTTCAGTTTCATATTGTCATCTAACTATTAATTTATATAGTGTATATATTACATACAAAAAATGTGGACGCCTTGTTAAACACTTTATTAAAATTTTAATTTAATCTATTCTTTAATTTTTATTAAATTCATTATTTTATTGATAAAAAAGAATGAGATCACAACTTAAAGAAGTTTAATATTATGATATTGAATATTAGTGAACATTTTAAAAAACTTTAGTGGACACCTTATAGAATCTGATTATTATAATATTATAATATTAAATATTAGTGAACACATAATAATTTTAAATATTAGTGAACACTTTAAATTTTTTTAAAGATAAACACTTAAAAAAATTTAAATATTATAATTTTACATTCAACACTCTAATATCATAAGTGAACACTTTAAAGAAATTGAACTCAAGACCTCAACATCTCAGTATGAAACATGAACTTTAATGTCTACTAGTCTCGGCCATGAATGTTACGTATTTTAATATTCTTTATAAAAATAGCTATTGTATGAAACATTATTTATTATTTTTATATTTATAATATTAAAGTTCTTTATGAAATTATAATATTAACGTTCTTTATCATTGTAAAAACTTAATATTAAGAATGCAAAAATTAATATAATATACAATATAATCTTCGAATACAATACAATATTAAGTAATATTATAACGTTGAATACTTAATAGAATCTTAATCTTAATATTTCATATTTTAATTTAAATATAAAACAACAAAAGTAGAATAGATTTTATGATAAAATATTTAATATAATACATATAGAATCTTACATTAAATTTTTTATAGAAATTATAGCGCCTTTTTAATAATGATGATATCTAATAAATATATTATAATCAAAATTTTAATAAAATCTATATAATGATAATATTTATTAAAAAATATTTTTTAAATAAAAATATTTGTTAGTTGAATACTTAGTAGAATCCTAATAAATTTTATAAATTTTTTATTAAAAATCTTAATATTACAATACAAAACTTAGTTGAATACATAATAGATTTTTTGAATAAAACACGATGCTAAATTTTACATAAAATATTTAGTGGAATCTTGATATAATAAAGTTATTTGTTCGTAGACCACTTAGTTAAATCCTAATAAATTTTAAAATATTTCTAAAAATATTAATATTAAAATTTAACACTTAGTAGGATATTAAAAATTAAAATTAATATAGCTTAATTAAAATTATAATAAAATTAATTATTAGAAGAGTATGTAGTATAATTCTAATAAGCTTTATACCAAAATATATTGTAAATTTTGAATATTAAAAATAAAAAACTTAATAGAATATATAATATAATCTTCGAATACAATAATATATGAAGTAATAAGTATAACGTAAAATACTTAATAGAATCTTAATATTAGTATTTTATATTTTAATTTAAATGTAAAATTATCAAATTATAAGGGATTTTATGTTAGAATATTTAGTAAAATCAATATGGAATCTCACATCAAAATATTTGCTAAGAAATTTAGTTCATTTTTACTAATGATACCCAATAAATATATTATAATCAAAATTTTAATAAAATTTATATAATTTAGGTTGGCTAACAAAATAAATATATTTATAATGCTCAATAGAATAAAAAAATTAATAAATAAATATATTATACTTAAAATTATAATAAAATTATTTGTTAGTAGAACACTTAGTAAAATTCTAATAAAATTTATAATATTTATAATATTTCGTAAGGCATTAATATTAAAATACAAAACTAAGTAGAGTATTAAAAAATAAAATTAATATATATTAATTAAAATTATAATAAATATAACATGAAATTATTAACATAATCTTAATATTCATATTTTATATTTTAATTTAATTGTAAAATAATTAATTTATAATAGATTTTCTGATAAAATAGTTAATAGAAACCATATAGATTCTTACATCGAAATATATGGTAGAAAATTTAGTACCATTTTAATAATGCTATCCAATAAAATTTATATAATTTAGGTTGGCTAACATAAATATAGTAATAATGCATAATAGTATAATAATATTAATATTTATGAAAAATTAAATTTTAATTAAAATTAAAATAATACTTAAAAGAATTCTAATAAATTTATATTAACATTTTTATAAAATGTTAATATTAGAATACAAAATTTAGTTGAAAACGTAATAAGTTGATTATTAGTGGAACACTTAGTTGAATTTTATAGTGTTCTATAAAAATTAATATGAAATCTTAATATAATACTTAATAGAAATCAAAAAAATGTTATACTGAAATATATTGTAAAATCTTAATAAGAAAAATACAAATTTTAACAAAACATACGGTGAGTGGAATATTCAAATAAAATAAGATTGTTTATAATCTTTCCAAAAATATAAAGATCCTGTAAATCTACAATCAATAATTGTTTTCATCCATAATAAAATACGAAACGTATAATACTGTTTAAATGCATATTACATGTCATTAGTGCTGCTGTCTAATTACAAGATTGACATTTTGATTTGTATTTATTAATCAATTAGATTTATAAATAATGAATGGTCTAGATCATGATCTCATAGGTCCCTTGATAAACTAAGACTCTCTAGAACTCAACCCTCTCTCTCTATATATACACACATGAAAGTGGTGTTAGTTAGTTAGTTAGGATTTTGTATTTAGTTCTTTTATTTTCTGAGGACGTGCAAATACAGGATGTTTGATAGAATATATATATATATATATATATATATATATATATTCCATTTTATTTTTATTCTCATATTTATTATATTTTGCATTAATTGAATATTTATTTAATAAATTTTAATGTTTTATTGCACAAAAGATGGAAATCCTAAATTTGGGATAATTTGGGTTTAAAGAACTATTTTAGATTCAAAATAAAAGGAAATTCGTATTTATTGGGTTACACGCGCTTCTTACCCCATTTGAGTTTCGAAAGTCAGAATTGGACGATTTTATAGTCCATACGAAGCATATGAAATTATCTTTAATTCAGGAATGAGCCAACAAGCAAAAGCCAACTGGATCAGTCCAGAAACTGGATAGAAAAGTCAACTACGAATTTTACATGAAAAATTCTACTAACCTGGCTTGTAATTGTTTTAAAGCATTAAAATACTTTATATGATTGAGACATATCATATTTTCATTCGATATTATTATTAGATATTATTATTAGCTTAAATTAGAGATATTATTAGGGTTTTACATAGAGATGGATAAAGGTCATGACTTTTCCATGTGACTCGGAGGATTCAAGATTTTTTTATCCAAATATTTTCTTTATTCTTATTAGTTAATCATGTTCTTTTATTGTCTTAGTTGTTTTCTTGTTTAATTATTAGCGAGTATTGTTTCTAGTGATTAAGTGGAAGTCATGTTTGCACTATAATATTAGCATAATTTTTACAGTGATTTAATTGGTCATGGTTAATTCTAGTTGATTATGTTTGACTGTTTAATTTGTGTAATCGGCCGATATCATGAATTGATTCTATGCAAGTAGGGATATGAATCGAGAGATTTACTTACTAGAGGCACACATACGATTAATATAATTGAATTTGAATGCGAGAAAATCATTGGATTTCTAAGGGCGTTAATACTCGAGAGAGATTAACATTGCTCTAATTACCTGATTGATTGAATTACTAAAAGTTGTTAATTGTGTAAACATGTTTCGAGAGTGTTAATATTTGAGAGAGACTGACAAACTTTAGTTGCATGACCAATTTTATAACTTTAGCTTAGAAGCCAATTATTGTGTAAGCATGGTCGACCTGATTGCCCTAGATTTTTAATATATTAATTTAGTCTGTTCACTTAGTGTTAGTTTAGTTTTAACTATTAGTTTACTAATATTCTCAAATATTCGTTTACTCTCGAAACAATCTTTGATAATTGGATTAAAATCGATAAAACCTGACTCATTGTGGATACGACCCGTTTGTCAATCTCTGCTAATAACAGACACCGTGCGCTTGCGGTCATAGATAAAATAAAATGCATCAGTATTACCTACAACAGTTACATTACGGTGTAAACAAGTAAATATAGATGCAAGATGTAGGTGGTGTCAACGTTGCCTAGAAACTACAGTCCATGTGTTATTTAAATGTATTTTCGTGAAAGAAGTCTGGGTGATGGTAGAAATGCATACCAGTATACGTACATAGGAGAATGATCCAACTATGGTTGTGTTAAAACGAGCATTCAACTCAGGTAATAAAGAGCAATGCATGATGATAGGTCTGTTATGCTGGTGTCTATGGTTTATGTTAGAAAACAAACACTGATGTTGTCAGAGAATAAAGAACATAGTTTATGTTGCTGACATCATTAGAGTTTATGAAGTTGTCGGTCAGAGTTTACTCTATCAGAGAATACTCAATCAGAGTTTACTCTAATAGAGAATGCTCTATCAGAGATTATCAAACCGACAGAGTTTATCAAAAAAGGAAACATGCAAATCAGAATATGATTAGGATAGTAAAGAAAAAAATCCTAATACAAGTCTATTGCCTTATTAAAACTATTATTTTCATAATTTGATTTATAATTGAATTGTAACTGTGTCTATATAAACACAGAAATAGGTTAACATTATATAATTGAATCATTAAAGTCTTATTTTTCATAACCTAGCAGCTCTTGAGAACAAAGAATTTCTTGAGAGAGTTTTGTATTCCATTCATTATCTTTAATACAAAACAGTGTTTCCTTTACATACTTATGTTCATATTCTATTATGAGGTACTTTTACATTCAATCCCCCTTCTGTAATAGATTATCTTTCTGGGCAAACAATTGGTATCAAAGCAGACAGTTAAATTCAAATAAAAGATCATAAAAACATGTTTGGAAACAAGTGTGAGAGCATAAGAATTCCAATTCTGAAGAAAGCCGAATACCCTACATAGAGGGTGAAGATGATGATGTTCTTAGAAGCAACTGTTCCTGATTATATAGACAGAATCACTGAAGGTCAGTACCTCCCAACCAAACTAGTGCCATCTACAATTGTGGAAGGTAGACAAGTCCCTGAACATTATACTATGAAGGACAAGAAAGAATGGACTAATGAAGAAAAACTTGAAGCAACTGTGAGAGCATAAGAATTCCAATTCTGAAGAAAGCCGAATACCCTACTGTTGGTCCCTGATATTGAAGAAGGGGGGGTTGAATACAATATCTGAATATTATTCGCGGAATAATTGGATTAAAAATATTATTTTAATTACTCACGAAATATTAATTATAATGAAATACTGTTCAAGTGAAAGATATTATTTTAACTTGATTAGTATTACACAATTAATATTTTAGAAAAACTGTTATATAATTGATATAAAGTCTAGAACGAATTCGACATGAAGTGTTCGTGTTTAAACAATTATATTCAAACTCAGCACAGAAATCTGTGAATATTACAATGCAGATAAATTACTGAATTTGATCTGATTTTTCTAACTCTTCACAAGTTGAACTCAAACAAATGAAGCAATCTTCTCATATTTATAGAGATTAGAAAAGGCTGGTATGACCTTTTCTAGAATGACTTAATTTCAAGAAAATAAGTCTGTATGACTTATTTTAACACTTGTATGACTTTTAAAAGACTGGGCATGACTTATTTCTGGTCGGTATGACTTTCTAAATTTCGGTATGACTTAATGAAAGTCATATTCGAATTATATTTAATTAAAGCAAGTCGGTATGACTTATTATAATTAAACAAAATTCAATCAGCATGACCTTTATTAAATCTGCTCGGTATGACTTATTTAAATAGGTCGGTATGACTTATTTAAACAGGCTCGGTATGACTTATATATATATATATATATAAAGAAATTCGGTATGACTTATTGAAATAGGTCGGTATGACTTATTTAAACAGGCTCGGTATGACTTATATATATATATATATATAAAGAAATTCGGTATGACTTATTGAAAGTCATACTAACTGATTATATATATATATATAAGTCATTTTGATCCATTTCTTTTATAGTAAATTAATTCTACTTAATTTAATTAGTTAATTTATAAATTAAATTAATTTCAACTTGAATTAATTTAATTAGATAAATTAAATAATTAATTAACAATTGATAGTAGAATTAAAATACTATCTTTAGTCGCAGCCGTGCTGATAGTCTTGAAATCTTCCTGTCTTTTCTTCGTCTTCTAATCTTGAAACCTCTTGAATTAAATGAAGAATAAATATTATATTAGTTGACACACAAATGTACTGTCTGGTTCATTTGTGTCATCCCAATAAATATTCTCCATTTAAATAACATTTAACTAGAGGCCTTCTGTCATTAATTCTTCTTCACTGTTTGCATTCTTCTTCTGGAATCTGCTTGTAGTAACCACTTGAAATCTTCTATATCTTCTGTCTTCTATAGAAGTACTACCACATTATTAATTTCACTGACGCTTGAACATAGAAATGAACTTCATCCAGTGTTGAGTAGCAATCCTATAAAATATCTCTGATACTTGGATCCTTCGTGATTAGTTGACTGTCTTCGTCTTGATTCCTGTTTGGTGTTTAGTATTTACTTCTCTTTATTAGTTAGAGTTGAGTTGCCATCTAATTATTACAAATAGGCCTAGTCATATGCCTTTCAATCTCCCCCTATTTGTTGTTAAACATTTAACACACAAATTCCTAGAGGATAACTCAACTAACAACTAAGAAAGTAGTACGACATTTAGTGACTTGTAAATAATAAACAAAAGTTCTGGTTTTATATTTAACAATTTTCCAGATTCATACATAAAAGATAAATACAAGATAGATGTTCCTCTAGCACTGAACAAATATTACAAAGATTCTATCTTGTTCTATCTACGTCTTCCGTCTTCAGAAGTATCAACTTCACCTTCTTCTAGGATTGAACCTTTATGAACAGGTGTCCTTGGTACCTCTTCGGTTACTGATTGTTCTGTTGTAGTGGCCTCTCCATACAACCTTCTTTGCTCAGCTCTTGCTAACTGCCACAGTACTTCCTGTTCAACAGGATCTACTATCTCTTCTTCTACATCAGATGGTTGTGTTGAATCTATCTTTGGAATTTGCCTGATGTATGACGGAATCCTCTTTGATAGACAGTAGTTTCTTATCTTTTCTGCAGCATCCATCTTAGCTTGGGATTTAAATCCTTTCGACCTTAGCATCCTTTCAACTTGAATCATGTACTTAACTGTGTAGCCCTTTAATGATTCCTCATTTAACTGAAAGATTTGATATAGCTTGTTTGAAAAGAATCTTACCTCGTGAGGATCAAATAAGATTTGAGGACTAGCAGCTGTTGCAAAGATTCTAAGTCTATCCCTGAGAAGTTCATTTTCTTCTGAGCTTCTCTTGACTTTGTTCAAGAACGTCCATATTACTGATAAACTTCTTTGTCTGAAAAACTCCAAGGAAATTCTGAATGTCCCATTCCTGTGTGTATAGACTAGTATCTGCCAGTCTTCAAGAATGTGATCCACTAAGATAGTGATGTAGTCCACTTCCTCTTTCAGAGCTTTCATGAAGTTGTCAATGTTGTCGTTTGTCTTTTCTAGACGATCAATTAATGATTTCAGATGCTTGTCTTCAAATGGACCCTTTTGTTGTTTGTCCATTATTTTTCTTGCAGTATCCCATTTCTTTCCAATTTTGAGCTGTACATCTCTCTTTTTCTCTCTGACTGCTATGGCCCAGAGATTTTGCTTTTCTTGGCTTTCTTCTCTTTCTGCCTTTGTTCTTTCTATGACTAGAGCTTTCAGATTTTCAGTTTTTGCATGACTTGCCTTGATGTCTTCTTTTAGTTTCTTCATTGCCTCTTCATAGGCTGGATCAACTTCTTTTGGAAACAAAAATTCTTCATCAAATGCAGTTTCATCCTCAGCTCTGCAGTAGTCAGGAATATCTGATTCATCATGAGCACTGTCATCAATGAATTGCTCTTGGGCATAGTACTGTTCTTCTGGTACTGGATCAAACGATTGAAATTCTTCTTCAGAAAACAGCTTGGCTTTGCCTTTGTCTTTCGTAGAAGCCCTTTCATCTTCAGCTACTTTCTCCTTTGCTTTCTCCCCCTTAGTTGAGGGATCCTCTTGAGTTTTAGAGGCTTCAAAAGATGTCAACATTTTCTGCATAGTCAGATAGACTTGCTTCATTCCTTCATTCAGATGTGTCATGCCATCATCTAGTTTGGTGAATCGTTGAGTAGAGATCTTTTCATTTTCAATGATTTTGAGGGTTAAACTTTTCTCAACGTCATCAATTTTTTCATGTAATTTGCTCACTTCTTTCATATCTTCAGCAATGAGACTCTGTACGTGCTGGATATCTTGTGTTTTTAGAAGAATGGATGACTTGACACTATCAACATCATTTCGAACAATTGTCAGCTGCTGTGTTACAGAGGCAGATGTAGATTTTTCTTCTGCTTGTGCTTTTACTTTTACCAACTCAGCCTGAACAATTTGTATTTCCTTCTGGAGAGCTTCCATTTTTGATAATAAATCACTGTGTGTGTGTGCACTCAGCTCACTTGCACTCCTGTTTAACTCACTTTCACTCGGTGCATGTGTTTCACTCTGTGTATGCCTCACATCACTAGTGTTTAGCTCCTTTCCAGATCCTGAAGCTGTACCTGCATACATTACAATTGCTTTTGAAGAGTCGAAATGCTCTTCTGATGCCTGTGAAGGCGCGTCCTCAACAAGATTAACTTGAAGTGGCTCCGCTACTGACGTAGCTACTCCTTGAATGGAGTCCCATCTCCCTCTATGGAGTGGTTGCCTCTCAAATCCACCAGTGGATTCAAGACCTTCTTTTAAAAGAACTGGATGTAAAGAATCCAGGGGGGTCACCACCTTAGACAATGTAGTGAATGGCTCATTAGAGTCTGTGATGCCCCTTAATACCTCGGAGGGTGTTTGATGCTGCACTGCATCAAAAATGTCATGGTCCACAACATAGGTGGCATCCGACGGGATTTTATCAAAAACATTTTCTTCAACAGATGTGCCCTCATGTGTTTGTGTATCTGCAAGCGGAGGTCCTGCTAGTGTGAGAGCTAGCAGTGTGCTTTCCTCACTATCTGGTTGAGCAAGTGTATCTAAAGAACCTTGAATGGCCATGTCAAAATCCATATCCCATTGAGAGGAAAAGGATGAGTCTGCAGGTGTCTCTGGTTGAAATTTAGATCTTTTAGATTGTGGAGACAGAGCTGCGGGTTCACTCACATCAACACCAAGACCCCTAACTATTCTGACAGGTGTCTTCCTTTTTCTGACTTTAAGCGAAGAGGAGGAAGAAGGAAGAACTGTTTGAGGCTCTAATTCAGCTGGGGGCGGAACCTGTGTGTTTTCAGGTTCGTAGCTGATATCCTGGAGTGTAAGAACACCATCATAGTCCGCCACAGATAAATCTAATAGAGCATTGGATATTTCTATAGGTATTGAACTAGAAGATTGTGAGTGAGATATTACCTGTTGATCTTGTGCCACTTGATCGACATGCTGAGCAGCTTCAAGTAGAAGGTGCACAGGATGTTCTAATTGCATAGGCACTTGTTCTGCCTCTTGTTCCTGCACAGGATGAACAATAAGATCTAGTATCTCAGCCATATAATCTGTCCTTACCACTTGCACATTTTGAAACTTGGGGTTGTTGTGGAGCCTTGCAAATAAGTTGTTCTGAGAAGTCGGAGATTCTTCTACAGGACCATTCTGAAATAAGGCTTTGTCTTCTTCCATCAACAAGTCATTCATAAACAGCATCAGGAACCTTGGATAGTAAACTTGTACATTATGTTCCCTGCTTTCTGGTTTCCCCATTTTCCTGATTATTTCTTTTAGAATTAGCTTCCCAAAATTTATCCTCCGATTGTGGGCCACAGAAAACCCTATGATCTGTAGTATTGAAGATATGTTGTTGAAGTTGTTCTTTGTAGTGGGAGCAAACACTTTGGCTAACGTGTCAAAGAAGTAGTCCCACTCGCTTACCAACTTGGACTTAGTCATTCTTACTAAGTTGATCTCACCCTGATATTGAATGTTGTAGAAAAATTCTAGAATTTCTGTTACAGTGGGTGGATCCATGAAGTTGTCTGTTGGAAAGCCTAGAATCCTGTTCACGTCCTCTTCAGTCACCATGTATTCATGATCTCCTATGCTGAACGAGAATTGAACTCTGCCTGCAGTACTCCTATTCCTCGCAGTGGAATACAGAGCCCTAAGTGCTAACACTTGCAACGGGGCGTCCAGAGTAATTGCAGTTCTGACGAGTGAATGTTCATTCATAAATACGATCCACGGTCGAAACCTCTCGACTGAACAATTCACCGGATTAAAATATCCAACAAAATTAGTTTTTACTAATTCGCAATAACCAGCCATTTTTTTTTTTTTTTTAAGCTATTACAAATAATAAAATTATAAAGTGCGATTACAACTTAAAATTAATAACTACAAGCCAAACTTCGAAAATTACACTTGTAAATTGAAACTCTAAATTCTAACAATCCCCAAATCAACTAAGCTCAACAATTCACTACACAACTGACTTTAACCACAATCAAACCCAAGACCTTTGTATTAAATCAAGAACAAAAGTAGTGTTCGATTTTGATGAAAATCGGGCAGAGATTTGCTTGAAACAATTGATTTTATCACACTAGCAAGCAACTATGCTTGTAAACAAGGAACTAGCAACTGATTGCAGTTGAAAATGTAAGGAAATCAATCGATTTTTGTTATGGATTAAAGGACTGTTCGTGTGTAACTGCGTGTATATGTATTGCAATGCTGAGTATGACTTATTAAAGAGTATATATTTACTCGGTATGACTTTGTTAAAAAATGGATTATTTGAAGATCTCGGTATGACTTTTAATAAGTCATACCGAGCTTTATTTGATTAAAACTCAATAAAATCGGTCGGTATGACTTATTTCTTGTTAACTCTCGGTATGACTTTTTAATAAATATAAAAAGTCATGCCGAGTTTTAATGAATAAGTCATGCCGAGATTTTATAACAAAAGTCATACTGACAAACTATTTAATCAATATCTATATATGTTTAATTAATAGATCTTAACTACGAAATAAAATAATAAAGATAGAATAGTTACTTATTTTAATAATTGTTTCTAAATTCGAAATAAAATAATAAAAATCTTATTCGAATATTAGATAACTTAATAATTATGCAATAAATATTAACTAATGATATGTTACATACTAACAAATTATTATAGATATAAAATAAATATTTACATTATTAACTTATTTTAATTAATTTAAGCATTAAATTAACTCATTCTTGAATTAATTTAATAAGCAAATTAATTGAATAATTAATAACATACTCATTTATTTTAATGTGCAATAATAATTAGTAAAAATAAACATTAATATACACATGCTTATTAATGCTTAATTTAAACAAAAGTACTTATGCTTTAATTGAAATAATTATCTTGTAAGAATATTGATTTAATCTTAAGATAATTTTCCAAAAATTCATAAGCTCTAGGATTTTATTAATTCAAGTCTCATATACTCTTTAAATATTAACATTTAATATTTATGAGCTTAAATTAATTCCTAGTGATCAAAAGTTAGCCATTATTTAACATCCCTAATTCACTAACCATTTTTGAGAAAGTGGATTCATCAAGTGGTTTTGTGAAGATGTCGGCTATCTGATCTTCTGTGGGTACAAAATGTAGCACCACAGTTCCATTCATGACATGCTCTCTGATAAAATGATACCTTATGTCAATGTGCTTGGTTCGTGAATGTTGTACAGGATTGTTGGAAATAGCTATAGCACTTGTGTTGTCGCAGTAAATTGGAATTTTGTTCAACGCAAGTCCATAGTCATTTAGCTGATTCCTAATCCACAAGATCTGTGCACAACAGCTACCTGCCGCAATGTATTCTGCTTCGGCTGTCGAGGTAGACACTGAATGCTGTTTCTTGCTGTACCAGGAAATCAACCGTCGTCCTAGAAACTGACAGCTTCCAGAAGTACTTTTCCTGTCCATCCTGCACCCTGCATAATCTGAATCTGTATAGCCTATTAGTTCAAAACCTGTATCTTTAGGGTACCAAATTCCAAGATTTGGTGTACCCTTCAGATATCTAAAAATTCGTTTAACGGCTATTAGATGAGATTCCCTAGGGTCAGATTGAAACCTTGCACATAAGCATGTTGCAAACATTATATCGGGTCTACTAGCAGTTAGATATAATAATGAGCCTATCATACCTCTGTAGCTTGTGATGTCAACTTTCTTACCAGTTTCATCTTTGTCAAGCTTCGTGGCTGTTGGCATAGGGGTTTTTGCCGGTGAAGAATCTTCTAGACTGTATTTTCTGAGAAGATCTCTTACGTACTTTGATTGGCAAATAAAAATCCCATCTTCCTTTTGCTTTACTTGCAATCCAAGGAAGAATGACAGCTCACCCATCATGCTCATTTCATATCTGCTCTGCATTAACTTAGCAAATCTCTTGCACAAGTTTTCGTTAGTAGAACCAAATATAATATCGTCAACATAAACTTGGACAAATATCATATCTTTATTATGTAATTTGTAAAAGAGAGTTTTATCTATGACACCTCTAGTGAAACCATTTTCAAGTAAAAACTCAGAGAGAGTGTCATACCATGTCCTCGGTGCTTGCTTGAGTCCATAGAGAGCTTTGAAAAGAAAGTACACAAAATCAGCAAACTCTGGATTTTCAAAGCCAGGGGGCTGTTCCACATAAACTTCCTCTTCTAGCTTTCCGTTCAGAAATGCACTCTTCACATCCATTTGATAGACTTTAAAATTGGAATGTGCTGCGAATGCCAGAAATATCCTGATGGCTTCAAGTCTTGCAACTGGTGCGTAGGTCTCGTCATAATCAATTCCCTCTTCCTGGGAGTAACCTTTTGCAACCAGTCTGGCTTTGTTCCTTGTAACAATGCCATCACCGTCTAATTTGTTCCTGTATACCCATTTTGTGCCAATAACAGATCTATCTTTAGGCCTGGGTACCAGTGTCCAGACTTCTTGTCTTTCGAACTGATTGAGTTCTTCTTGCATGGCAAGAACCCAATCTGGATCAATTAGTGCCTCTTCAATCTTCTTTGGTTCTTCTTGAGATAGAAAAACTGAAAATAAACATTCATTTGAAGTTGCACTTCTGGTTCTTACTCCAACATCTGGATCACCTATGATCAATTCAAAAGGATGATCTCTGCTCCATATCCTTTCCCTAGGTAGGTTTGATCTTGATGATTCGCCTCGAAATTCATTGTGATGTTGTGTTCTGCCAGTTGATCCTTCATCTCCCCCTGAGTTGCTGCCAGGATGACTTGTTGATCCACCACTGGTATTAGTAGAATCCCCAGTGTTGCCATTGTTTCCACCATTAATACCTGGATCATTACCATCATTGATGTCATTATTTCCTGCTGCAACTTCAGGTTCTTCTTCATCCTCAGTATGTGAGTCTGGATAATTGTCGAATTTTAATGACTCAGAAGAATCTTCAGTTTGGATACTTGGGAGTTTAGTGTCATCAAAAGTTACATTGACACTTTCCTTCACTTGGTGCTGATCAATTATGTAAACCCTATATGCTCTTCTTGAATATCCGACAAAAATGGCTTCATGTGCCTTGGCCTCAAATTTGCCAATGCGTTCATCTCCATCTTTTAGCACAAAGCATTTGGCTCCAAATACATGAAAGTACTTGAGAGTTGGTTTCTTGCCAGCCATTAATTCATAGGGAGTTTTCATATGATCTTTGTTGATCAGAGTTCGATTCTGAGTATAACAAGCTGTATTAACTGCTTCAGCCCAGAAGTAGATAGGTAACCTTGATTCACTTAGCATAGTCCTTGCAGCTTCAATCAGGGTTCGATTTTTTCTTTCTACAACTCCATTTTGTTGTGGAGTTCTTGGTGCTGAGTACTGCCTTGTTATCCCCTTGTCTGAGCAGAAGTTATTCAGAACTTCATTTTTGAATTCTGTTCCATTATCTGATCTGATTGCTCGGACAGGTAACTTTGAATCTAACTCAATCAGCTTTATATGATCAATCACCAAATGTGGAGTTTCATCTTTAGAAATCAAGAATAAAACCCATGTATACTTTGTGAAGTCATCCACAATCACTAAGGCGAATTTCTTCCTTGACATAGACAGAATATTTACTGGACCAAATAAATCCATGTGAAGGAGTTGAAGTGGTTCAGTGATGTTTGTAGTGTCTGTGCCTCTGTGAGTTGCTTTCTTTGACTTCCCTTTTTGACATGCCTCACACAATCCTTCTTGTGTAAATTCCATCGGAGGCAGTCCTCTCACCAAATCCCTCTTGACTAGAGAGTTCATTGTTTTGAAATTCAGGTGTGAGAGCTTCTTGTGCCATAGCCAACTTTCCTCTGTTGAAGCTTTTGAATAGAAACAGTTTGCTTCAGCTTCAGTTCCCGAGTTGAAATCAGCTACGTACAAGTTACCTTTCCTTACTCCACGCAAGGCTAGTCTGTCTTCTTTAGAATGAGCTATTAAGCACTTCTCCTTGATAAAGTTTACTTTGTAACCTCTATCACAAAATTGACTGACGCTGAGTAGATTGTGCTTAAGTCCTTCCACCAAAGAGACATTTTCAATGATAACATTTCCTGTATTTAACTTGCCATAACCCATAGTCATTCCTTTGCTGTTATCTCCAAAGGTGACGACTGGGCCAGCTCTCTCAACCACGTCTGATAGCAGGGCTCTATCTCCGGTCATATGCCTTGACGATCCGCTGTCCAGGATCCATATAACTCGGTTTGCCTGTTTAACTCCCTGCAATTATCAAACAGATTAACTTGTCTTCGGAGCCCAAAATTGATTGGGCCCGGCATACTTAAAAAATTGACCTTTGTTTGCTTTGACAACAGATCCTTTTCGAACAACATCCTTTTCTTCCTTGACTGTTCCTACCTTCCTATAAACAGTCTTAACAACTTTCTGTTTAGACTTAGGAATATATGATTCCTTCTTCTCAGGTGAAGGAGTCGCAGTCTTGGATTTAGCAAATTTACTATTGATGTGCTGTCTAGGTGTCATGTTATCTTTCTTAGCTATCATGCGTTTGAAGTAAGCAGTCATAGCATTAAAGGCACATAACATGCAATTCATTATACCACATGGTTTATGGAAAGCATCAATAGTAGGCATGTTATTCAATACAGTAGGGGGTTTAACAGATTCTACTTCAATTTTATCAGCATTTTTGAAGTTTTCAGTAGAATGAAATTTATTGTTACTATTCCTACTGTTCACAAACATGTTGGGTCTGTTCATTTTATTCTTTAAGTCTTTTGCACCTACACCAGGTCTGGGGGAATCAGAAGTTCCCACATCTTTCACTGGTGTTTCTAGTGCACATTTCTCTTTCTGGACATTAACTCCTTTTATGTCCTTAACCTGTTCTCCTCTCTTCTTCTCTTCCTCAAGATCTTCCAACTGCATTTCATATGCAATTAGTACAGAGCTCTCAAGGATGGGTTCAGCTATCGGTGTTATGAAGAGAGGTTTCGGTGTGTCTTTAACAACATGTGGGATACCCCTTTCTTCAGCACTTTTTCTAAAGGGGGTTATGTTGCTTGGTTTTCCTACAGATTTGTTATACTCGAAGCCTATTCCAACTTTACGATTTATTTCTTGTTGGTCAACTAGGTTCTTAACAATATATGAGGAATTCTTATAAGCAAGACACTTCTTCTTTTCTTCTTCTATCTGGTTTCTGAGATTAGTTTCTACTACAACATGACAACTGACTTTGCTGACTTGAACAGCTAAGTCTTCAGTCAACTTAATAGTCAACTTGTCATGATTTCTTTTTAACTGTTTAAAAACTTCAGTCTCATCAATTAACTCTTTGACTTTGAGTCTGAGTTTCTTAACTTTATCTCTTTCACCATCTAGTTCTTTACCTAGCAAAGCAAACATCTTAGGACACGAAGGATTTACCTCTATTCCTCTGTCACTGGTGGGAGACAGTGATCCCTCTGATGAAGCCATAAGAGCAAGATTTCCCAGCTCTTCCTCATCATCGTTATCTGAGTCATCCCAGCTTTTGCCTGCTGCTAGATAGGACTTTCCTTGATGCTTTTTCACTAGTGCATCATACTTCTCCTTGAGCTCTTCATAAGACTCTCTCTTCTTCCCTTGCTTAGGCTTCTTGCACTCAGTTGCAAAGTGGCCTAGCTCATTACAGTTGAAGCAACGAAACTTGCTTCTATCAACTAAGCCGGTCTTGTAGCCGCTTTTTGATACTGCTGTCGAAGAACCTCCTCTTTGGAATCTTCCAAAATTAGGCTTACTTCTTAATGAGGAGTTTCTTCGGAATCTCATGTTGCCAAACTTCCTGGCAACCATAGCTAGAGATTCATCTTCTAGCTGATCTAGTTCTTCCAGTGAGTAGAAATCACCATCTTCTTGTTTGTCAGCAGTATGTCCAAGTTCTGGAACCACATACTCTGTTGAACTGTTAGAAGGTGCAACAGCCTTCACTTCTTCTTTCTCTGGTGCTTCTACCATTAATGCCTTGGAGGAACTCAGTACCTTACCTCTTCCATACATTTCTCTGGTTTGGATCTGTTCCAGCTCATAAGTTTTTAAAACTCCGTAGAGTCTTTCTAGGGTTACTTCTTTCATGTCCCTAGATTCCCGGATGGCTGCAATCCTGTGCTCCAGATGCTCTGGTAAGGTCAACAAAAACTTCCTGTTCACCTCTTGGTTCTGATAAAACTTTCCATTCATGTTTAGCTCGTTTATCAATTTGTTTAGTCTCTGAAACACCTCAGAGATACCCTCACCAGGGTTGGATCTAAACTGTTCATATTGGGTGGTCAGGATCTCCAGTCTATTCTCCTTAACTTCTTCAGTTCCCTCATTGATAATTTCAATTGTTTCCCAGATTTGTTTTGCATTCTTGCAATTGACTACTTGGTTGTACATGATGTAGTCTAGGGATTCAATTAATATGAGCTTCAGATTATTATCAAGGGACACAGCTTCTGTTTCCTCATCTGTATAGTCTGCCGGACTTTTCGGAAACTGTCTGTGGGGAATTACGACCCCATCTACTGTATGTTCGAGAACAACTGATATAGGGAGCTCAACACCTTTAGCCATAATCAATGCATACTTAGGATTTGCAATCCCGATAAACAGTAGCATTTTTTGTTTCCACAAGTTGTAGTGTTCTCTGTCGAACTGTGGAATCTTGATGCTTGTAACTTTCTGAGTACTCATCTTTAATAAGATTAAAAATTAAGTGTTTCAAAAAATATTTTAATTTTTGACTGAAAACAATTTTTGATCAGAAATAATTTTTAGTGAAAAATTATTTCGAATAAAAAAAATTATTTTGAATTAAAAATAATTTTTGAGATCTGTATGAGTTGCGGAATTTTTGGTTTGGATCTGATATTTTCTATATCAACCAGCTCTGATGCCAATTGTTGGTCCCTGATATTGAAGAAGGGGGGGTTGAATACAATATCTGAATATTATTCGCGGAATAATTGGATTAAAAATATTATTTTAATTACTCACGAAATATTAATTATAATGAAATACTGTTCAAGTGAAAGATATTATTTTAACTTGATTAGTATTACACAATTAATATTTTAGAAAAACTGTTATATAATTGATATAAAGTCTAGAACGAATTCGACATGAAGTGTTCGTGTTTAAACAATTATATTCAAACTCAGCACAGAAATCTGTGAATATTACAATGCAGATAAATTACTGAATTTGATCTGATTTTTCTAACTCTTCACAAGTTGAACTCAAACAAATGAAGCAATCTTCTCATATTTATAGAGATTAGAAAAGGCTGGTATGACCTTTTCTAGAATGACTTAATTTCAAGAAAATAAGTCTGTATGACTTATTTTAACACTTGTATGACTTTTAAAAGACTGGGCATGACTTATTTCTGGTCGGTATGACTTTCTAAATTTCGGTATGACTTAATGAAAGTCATATTCGAATTATATTTAATTAAAGCAAGTCGGTATGACTTATTATAATTAAACAAAATTCAATCAGCATGACCTTTATTAAATCTGCTCGGTATGACTTATTTAAATAGGTCGGTATGACTTATTTAAACAGGCTCGGTATGACTTATATATATATATATATATAAAGAAATTCGGTATGACTTATTGAAATAGGTCGGTATGACTTATTTAAACAGGCTCGGTATGACTTATATATATATATATATATAAAGAAATTCGGTATGACTTATTGAAAGTCATACTAACTGATTATATATATATATATAAGTCATTTTGATCCATTTCTTTTATAGTAAATTAATTCTACTTAATTTAATTAGTTAATTTATAAATTAAATTAATTTCAACTTGAATTAATTTAATTAGATAAATTAAATAATTAATTAACAATTGATAGTAGAATTAAAATACTATCTTTAGTCGCAGCCGTGCTGATAGTCTTGAAATCTTCCTGTCTTTTCTTCGTCTTCTAATCTTGAAACCTCTTGAATTAAATGAAGAATAAATATTATATTAGTTGACACACAAATGTACTGTCTGGTTCATTTGTGTCATCCCAATAAATATTCTCCATTTAAATAACATTTAACTAGAGGCCTTCTGTCATTAATTCTTCTTCACTGTTTGCATTCTTCTTCTGGAATCTGCTTGTAGTAACCACTTGAAATCTTCTATATCTTCTGTCTTCTATAGAAGTACTACCACATTATTAATTTCACTGACGCTTGAACATAGAAATGAACTTCATCCAGTGTTGAGTAGCAATCCTATAAAATATCTCTGATACTTGGATCCTTCGTGATTAGTTGACTGTCTTCGTCTTGATTCCTGTTTGGTGTTTAGTATTTACTTCTCTTTATTAGTTAGAGTTGAGTTGCCATCTAATTATTACAAATAGGCCTAGTCATATGCCTTTCACCTACATAGAGGGTGAAGATGATGATGTTCTTAGAAGCAACTGTTCCTGATTATATAGACAGAATCACTGAAGGTCAGTACCTCCCAACCAAACTAGTGCCATCTACAATTGTGGAAGGTAGACAAGTCCCTGAACATTATACTATGAAGGACAAGAAAGAATGGACTAATGAAGAAAAACTTGAAGTACTCAAGGATGCAAAAGTAAGGAATATTCTGCACAATAGTCTTGACTCTATTATGTCTAACAGGGTCATAGCATGTAAAACAACAAAAGAGATTTGAGATGTACTGGAGGCTCAATATCAAGGAACCAAGAAAATCAAGAAAAATAGAAGATCTGTCTTGATACAAGAATATGAATACTTTGAAACAAAACAGAATGAATCTCTCTAAGATATATATAACAGATTTCTTACCCTATTAAATAACTTGGCATTGGTTGATAAAGTTTATGACAATGAAGATTCCAACACCAAATTTCTTAAGGCTCTTTCTAAAGAATGGGATCTGCAGACATCTTTGATAAGAGATAGGGCTGATTTGGATGAGATGTCTCTAGATGAAGTCTATGGAATATTAAAAACCCATGACTTGGAATTACAGCAAAGAAGAAACAGAAAGAGTAGTAAGGCGAAATCTATTGCCTTGAATGTTGAGGCCAAAATTGAAGAACCTGCTGAAAAAGTCCTTAAGGCATCAATAAGAAAAGGAAAAGCTGTAGTGATCCAAGAAGATAGTGAATCAAAGTTTGAAACAAACTCTGATGATTCTTCAGATTCTGACATAATGGAGAAGATTGCTATGATTGTTAAAGGCTTCAAAAAGATGAAATATAGGAAGTATAAAAAGCAAGGAAAATTCCAAAAGAAGCAAAAAGAAACAGAAAGGAAAGACAAATTCAGAAAAAAGGAAGAAAGAGATGGAAAGTCAAAAACTCATGACAAATCAAAAGTCAAGTGTTACAAGTGTAACAAGATGAGACATTTTGCTACTGAGTGCAGAAGCAAGGAATCTGGAAAAACATTCATCACATCAAAGAAAGATTGGATGGACTCCTCAGATTCTGAAGAGGAAACAAACTATGCCCTCATGGCAAACTCTGATGCTCCTATCCTAAACTCTGACAAGGTACCAAACACTGTCTTTAATTTTGACACTGAAAATATCTGTGAATTAAAGTCTTTTCTTAGTTCATTGCATGTTAGTTTTAAATCACAGTCTCTTGAAAATAAAAGATTAAAATCTGAGATGCAAACTCTGACTGCTAGGAATAAATCTCTTGAATCTGAAAATTCAAATATGTTTAGCACTAAGAAACACTGTGAAGATGCTATACACATGCAAACTCAGTTAGAAATATAATTTGAATATTTAAAATCTGAGATAGCTAAAGAAAAGGAGACTTTCAGAGTTTGGACAAACTCTTAAAAGAAAGTCTAACAAATGCTTTCCAACAAGAATTGAATTTCTGCTTTAGGTTATGAATCTGATAAAGAAACACACACTAAAGCACACACAAAAAGAACAATAAGAGAACCTGTGAAATTTGTTAGAGCTAGTAATGATAAGAAAACTACATCTGATAAATGCTCTAATAATAACAAAGGTAAAAAGATAAGTGTGTCAGAAAATAAACCTGTAAATATATGATTACTTTCTCAGAAGCAACTTAAGGAAAAGTTGAAGGCAGTCACTAATAAAAACAAATCTAAAAAGGTGAAGAGAAATAGAAATGGAAAAGTAGGAATTTTCAAGGAGAATAACTATAAGTATATTTCTGATCCTCCTAGAAAAACCTATTTTACTTGTGGTAATTTAAATCACCTTGCCATTGACTGTAAAAAAAATAAAAAGAAGGAACCAGAGAGACCTAGTTCAGAGGCTAGAAAACAAACTAGATATAGACCACAAAATCCTTGTTTTCATTGTGATAGTTTGTGGCATTCTATTTATACATGCAAAGAATATCATAGTTTGTATTTTAATTATTATGAACTATTACCTAAGTTGAATAAAACTCACCATGCTATCAAACAAATTTATGTGATAAAATCTGATAAAAGAAAAGTAAACTCTAACAGTATAAACTCTGAAAATGCAAGCTCTGATCATGTAAACTCTGTTAACATAAACTCTGATAAAAATACTTCTGCTGCAAGAGTTAACAAGTTTCAAAAGAAAGGACCCAAACAATTTTGGGTCCCCAAATCTACTAATTAATTTGTATTAATGATTGCAGGGAAATAGGAAAAACATCCCAGTGATTGATAGTGGATGTTCTGCACATATGACTGGAAACAAATCCCTACTTTCAGAGTTTGAGGAGAAGGCTGGCCCAACAGTATCTTATGGTAATGGCAACACAAGAAGAACACTGGGATATGGCAATATTGTGATTGGAAATGTCATCATTGAGTATGTAGCTCTGGTTGAAGGACTCAAACATAATCTGCTAAGTGTGAGTCAAATGACAGGCATAGGTTATTATGTGGAATTTCATGAAACTCACTGTGAAGTGAAAAGCAATAAGGATGGAAAAGTGGTTCTTATTGATCACAGACATAACAACTTATTTAAAGCTAGCTTGGATGTAAACTCTGATGGTCCCTTAACTTGCCTACTTGGAAAGGCATCATCCATAGAAAGCTGGAACTGGCACAAAAAGTTGTGTCACTTGAATTTTGGAAACATTAATGAATTAGTGAAAAATGATCTAGTTAGAGGTCTTCCAAAAGTTCAATTTTATCCTGATGGACTCTGTGATTCATGTCAAAAGGCTAAATAAAAGAAGATAAATTTCAAAAGCAAAACTAAAAATTCAATTGATCAACCTTATCATCTATTGCATCTTGATTTATTTGGTCATGTAAACATTATTTCCATTAGAAATGAGAAATATACTCTGGTAATAGTTGATGATTACACTAGATTTACCTGGGTGTACTTTTTGCATAAGAAGGATGAAAATGCAAAGATAATTTTTGATCATATTGCAATGATTGAGAATGGATCAACACTCAAGGTAAAGAATCTAAGGAGTGACAATGGAACAAAGTTTAAGAACTCTGCAATGGAGGAATTTTGCTCAATAAAAGGTATTATTCAACAATTCTCAGCACCTGGCACACCTCAACAAAATGGTGTAGTTGAAAGAAAGAACAAAACTCTAATTGAAGCTGCCAGAACAATTCTAGAAGGAGTAAAGCTACCTACTTATTTTTTGGCAGAAGCTGTGAATATTACATGCATTACTCAGAATTGTTCTTTAATAAACAAACATGTAATGACTCCATATAAAACTTTGAAGGGAAGAAAGCCTAATGTCAAATACTTTCACATCTTTGGAAGCATGTGTTTCATTCTTAAAACACATAATGAACAATTGAAGAAGTTTAAACCTAAAGTAGATGAAGGAATCTTTGTTGGTTATGCAACAACTTCTAAAACCTTTTCAAGGGCATTCAAAGTGTTCAATTTAAGGACAAGGACAGTCATGAAATCAATTAATGTCTCTTTTGATGAAGGAAAGATAGTTGGATTACATGATGAAGATGCACAGGAAACTCTGAGTTTTGAAAATGAATTGCAGACACAAACTCTGATGAGCTAAACTCTGATGGGATAAACACTGTTGAGTCAAACTCTGATGAGTTAAACACTGATTCTCTAAACTCTAATTCAGAAATGATTGAAATAGAAATTGAATATTCTGCACATGTTGAGGGGAATCAACATCGTCAAATTTCTAATATTGAAGAACAAATCTCAGTTATTGAAATATCAAAATCTGTGTTAGGTTCTGAGGCATAAAACGCAGCGGATTAAACGTAAATATAACAAAAATTCGGAACCCTAAACGCAGGATCATGTATAAGCCTAGACTGATTATTGTGAAACGGAATCATACCTTTGTCTGGTCTTGGTTTACACGAACTCAACGGAGATCCTAGCTTTCACGACTTGTGTCTTCCTCTCGAAAACACCTCTATGGTATCCACATGAGCACCTTCAAGAACGTCCCACGATCTTGATTACGGGATGGATTGTACTAGCTCCTTTGATGATTTCGAATTTGTTTCTGCCTTGCTGTGCTTGCTGCTGCCTCTAGGGATTTTGTTTCTAAAAAACGTAATCCCTCTTAACCCTATCATTATCTATTTATAATGCTGGTTAAGAGGCCCAATCAGCAAAACCTAACCCATGTAGGTTTAGAATAAATAATAAAACCGAATTTCTATTATTTAATTAATAACTAAGTCATACTTAATTATTAAGGGCAAAATTCAAATTCGAATTTTATTATTTCAATTAATTAAGTCTCACTTAATTAATATAATAAAATTCAAATAATCATCAATTAATTTAAATCTATAATTTAAATTAACTATTCCTTTAAGTGCTCTATGTGTGTGACCCTATAAACTATTATTTAATTAGCAATAATTTTATTCTCCAATAAAATTATAAACAATGAGCGGTATCTAGTAATACATCATTGCTACCTAATTAAATAATAATTAAATCGTGATTCGATAAAACCTTTCATGATTAATGTTTCCGTGTAATATAATCCCTTTAACCATATATATTATAGATTAAACTCGATGCATGTATTTAGTCATCCTCTTCAACATTTAATCCGGGTTTACTTGATCAATGAGTAAACTATGAAAACAAATCATTATTTGAGCACGACCATGTATTTTATAGTCTCACTCAATCAAGAGGCCAATAATATCTCTCATAATTATAGGAGGGTTAAATCCTTTATCTATCATTCATATTTCTCATACGACTCATGATATACCCGATGTCCACTTTTATCATTACCCGGTCAAAGGTAACTTTTAATGTAGTCAAAGTATATTAATCCTCGTACAGAAATATAATGATCTCAAGTCAGAGGATCATTACACCATTATCAATGTGAGTCTTTCTTATGACTTTATTAAACATGAAGAATCTCACTATGGGTCTGTCCAGTACCATGTACTCCTGCATGTACCTATGTGTTGACTTTAGTATCCCTATACTTATAACCAATGAGATGTGGTTATCAGTCAAACAACATACTAGTCTATTTATGTATTATTATTGTCCTATAATAATAATACTCGACTAGGGACATTTAAGAATATGATCTATTATATAATCTCAAGTTCAAGTTATGTACTAAACTATACAATGTGTATCATGATTCTAAGGACATTTATTATGCTAACAAATATATCGCAGTAATTAAAGTCATAATAAATATGTTTATTGAATAATCAATTGACATAAAGGTCTATTGTATTGCCTTTAGGGCACCTACACTAACAATCTCCCACTTGCACTAGAGCCAATCACCCATGTATCTAATACCCATGGAACTAGTGTGACCGTCATGCTTCGTCTGCGACAAGCCTTTGGTCAGTGGGTCTGCAATGTTATCATTTGTGTGCACTTTACATATGTGTATGTCACCCCTTTCATTAATCTCTCGAATGAAGTGATATCTCCTGAGTATGTGTTTGGTTCGGGAGTGAGATCTAGGTTCTTTAGCCTGTGCAATGGCTCCATTATTATCGCAGTATAGATCAATGGGATCTGCGATCGATGGAACCACTCCCAAATCAGTAATGAATTTTCGAATCCAAACAGCTTCCTTAGCCGCTTCACAAGCTGCAATGTACTCAGCCTCCATTGTAGAATCAGCTACTGTTTCTTGCTTTGAACTCTTCCAACTTACAGTACCTCCGTTTAGACAAAACACAAAACCAGACTGTGATAAAGTATCATCCCTGTCTGTTTGGAAACTTGCATCGGTGTAACCCTTTACAACCAGTTTCTCCTCTCCTCCATACACCAAGAATGAATCTTTAGTCCTTTTCAAGTACTTTAGAATATTCTTGACAGCCGTCCAGTGACCTTCACCTGGATTAGATTGGTATCTGCTCGTCATGCTTAAAGCATACGAAACATCTAGGCGAGTACATATCATTGCATACATGATGGATCCAATTGCTGAGGCATATGGAACCTTACTCATGTGGTCCTTCTCATCCAATGATTTCAGACACTGATCTTTAGAGATCGTTATCCCTTGAGACACGGGGACATATCCCCTTTTTGCATTTTGCATACCAAAACGATGCAAAACCTTATCGATGTATGTACTCTGACTTAGACCGATCATCCTTCTAGATCTATCCCTATAGATCCTCATTCCTAGAATGTAGGATGCTTCACCTAAGTCTTTCATAGAGAAGTTGCTCCCTAACCAAATCTTAACAGCCTTGAGAGAAGGTATGTCATTCCCCATTAGTAGTATGTCATCAACATACAGTACTATGAATGCCACATGGCTCCCACTAACTTTCTTGTAAACACAAGGTTCATCTTCGTTTTGAACAAAGCCATACTCTTTGACTGTTTCATCAAAACGGATGTTCCATCTCCTAGAGGCTTGCTTCAATCCATAAATGGATCGACGTAATTTACATACCTTGCTAACATTCCTTGGATCGATAAAACCTTCAGGTTGTGTCATGTACACATCCACATCCTCTTCAAGGCTTCCATTAAGGAAGGCTGTTTTGACATCCATTTGCCAGATTTCATAATCATGGAATGCTGCAATAACAAGCAAAATCCTTATGGACTTGACCATAGCCACTGGTGAGAAAGTTTCATCATAGTCAATACCATGAATTTGTTTGAAACCTTTTGCAACCAGCCTTGCTTTATAGGTCTGAACATTTCCATCCATGTCAGTTTTCTTCTTGAAAACCCATTTGCACCCTATGGGTTTTACCCCTTCAGGTGGATCAACCAAAGTCCATACTCGGTTTTCGTACATGGAATCCATCTCGGATTTCATGGCTTCTAGCCATCTCTTAGAGTCTGGACTGTTCATAGCATCTTGGTATGTGAGAGGCTCATCTTCATCTATGAGCATCAAATCACCACATTGAGTCAAGAGAAATCCATATCTCTCTGGCTCATGGCGAATTCTACCAGTTCTACGAACAACCTGTGTTTGTTGAGCATTATCATTATCCTGCTCCTGTTCTACTTCAGGTTCAATGCTATTTTATGGTTCTCGATCTTCATCGAGGTCTATAGTTCTCCCACTATTTCTTTTGGAAACAAAATCTTTTTCCATGAAAACAGCGTCTCGAGCAATAAACACCTTCTGCTCAGAAGGACTATAAAAATAATACGCCTTTGTTTCTTTAGGGTATCCCACAAAATTGCACTCTTCAGATTTAGGTCCAAGCTTGTCAGATACATGACGTTTCACAAACGCCTTGCATACTCAAACTTTCATAAAGTTCATGCCTGACCGTTTCTTCTCCCATATCTCATATGGAGTCTTTTGAACCTTCTTAGTAGGAACACGGTTAAGTGTGAAAGCCGCTGTTTCTAGAGCGTAACCCCAGAAACTAATTGGAAGATCTACATGACTCATCATCGATCGCACCATGTCCAACAAGGTGCGATTTCTCCTCTCTGAAACTCTATTCCATTGAGGTGTACCTGGCGGAGTGAGTTGTGATACAATACCACACTCCTTTAAATAATCTTTAAATTCTGTGCTCAAGTATTCTCCTCCACGATCAGATCATAAGATTTTAATACTTGCACCTCCGCCAATTTGCTTCTCTACTTCAGCCTTGTATTCTTTAAACTTTTCAAAAGAATCGGATTTATTCTTCATAAGATATACATATCCATATCTACTGAAATCATCAGTAAATGTTATGAAGTAGTAGTAGCCTCCTCTAGCCATCACACGCATTGGGCCACATACATCACTATGTATTAGCTTCAGACGTTCGGTGGCCCTTTGACCCTTACCAGTGAAAGGGGCTTTAGTCATTTTACCAAGCAAACAAGATTCACATTCTTGGTATGATTCAAAATCAAACTTATCCAAGTATCCATCCTTATGTAATTTGGATATGCGTTTCTCATTTATATGGCCTAGACGACAATGCCAGAGGTATGTTTGATTTGAGTCATTAACTTTAAGTCGTTTATTTTCTATATTATAGACATGATTATCTAAGTCAAGAACATATAAACCATTAAAAAAACGCGCAACACCATAGGTTAAATCATTCAAAGCAAAAAGCAACAATTGTTCTTTATCGTAAACGAAAAACCTTTCTTGTCCAAACAAGAAACAGAAATAATGTTTCTGCGAATCGCAGGCACGTAAAAACAATTCTCCAGTTCTAAAACTAGCCCTGAGGGCAAAGATAAATAATAGGTTCCTACAGCTAAAGCAGCAACTCTTGCTCCATTGCCAACTCGTAGGTCCATTTCTCCTTTAGCCAATTTCCTACTTCTCTGCATTTCCTGCACATTTATACAAATGTGAGTAGCACATCCAGTATCCAATACCCAAGATGTAGAAATAGACAGATTGACTTCTATAATATATATACTTGAAGTAGAAGCTTGCTCAGCCCTCTTCTTCTTCAGATCCTCCAAGTAAACTGAACAGTTTCTCTTCCAGTGACCAGTTTTCTTACAGTAGTGACATTCACCCTTAGCGACCCCACCTTTAGGCTTTAAAGCCTGTTTGGGACCTGACTTTGGCTTGGGTGTAGAATCAGAACCTGTCTTCTTCTTACCCTTCCACTTGCCTTTCCCTTTGGCCTTACCTTTATTGCCCACCATCAGTATGGGAGCAGGTTCAGCCGTCTTCATGTTGGTCTAATATGTTCTCAACATAGCCAACAATTCAGTAGGTGTTTTGTCAAATTCATTCATATTGTAGTTTATGATAAACTGGGTGAATTTGTTATTCAAAGAATTCATGATTAGGTCAATACCAATTTCCTGAATAATCGGGAAACCCAAAGTTTCAAGGTACTCAATGTAACCAATCATCTTCAGAACATGTGGGCCAACTGGTTCACTTGCCCCTTGTTTGCAATTAAAGAGTGACTTACTCGTGTTGAACCTTTCTTGACGGGTTTGGCTTGCAAACATGCTTTGCAAGTGCTCATAGATAGTATATACATCCATATGCACATGCTGTCTTTGAAGCTCAGCACTCATAGTTGCCAACATAAGACATGCAACATCAGTTGCATCATTCTCATCCTTTGTGTGGGCCGCTCGTTCCTCAACAGTAGCGCCCTCAGGAAGGGGACCTGCCGGAGGAATATCAATGACATGAAGCTTGCGCTCCTGCCTGAGGACAATCCTCAAATTCCTCTGCCAGTCTAGGAAGTTGTTTCCCCCTGTCAGCTTATCATTCTCAAGGACTGATCGTACGAATAGTGTGTTTGTGTTGTTTGCCATTACTTGGTATCTACAATGATATAAGCTCAAAATAAACATTAGATTGTCTGAGTTATTTATTATGTTCAAATGATTATGATATATTCATAATATATCTCCCACTATTTTTATCAAATTAATAGCCCGTACTATTAATTTGGAAAGTATATCCCATAATTCTGTCTAGTGAGCCAAGATCCATATTTCGTCATGTCCAAAGACAACCACTGGAAGTCCTTAAAAATGATTATTTAGGTAGACAACATTTGTCAATTATATCATATATATAATTCTTGGATATTTTGGTGAACAACGATTGATCTTATCTATCTAATAGACTTTTAACCAAACTCTATGCTTCTAAGTTCATAATGGTTGAATATAACCGTTTATTTTAACCTTATTATGATGACTCAGTTAAGTTAGACCCAATGATACAACGGTCGAATATAACCGTTTATATTCGTCGCATCTCACCACGATAGATAGGAGTCCCCTGCCACTGGCAGTCTCTCCCCTAATCGATCTAGGATTCGATGAGTGTTCATTCATTGGAAAGCATCCGATTAAAACTTAATATTTTGTTAAGGGGTTTAGAAAATTTACGACGATCATGATTACATCATGAAGAGATCCTCAATTTTTCCTTGAACCAAATATTTCAAATTGACATCTTAAATTGTTCATTTCCCAGGTAGATGGAGGATACTAGTGGTCACACTTAAAACCCATCAGCCTTACGAATACGCATATCCGTTTTTGTCAGAAAATCCCAATTATAGATATCAAAATCCATATTCAATTCCGTGTTTTAAAAATCCATATTTCATAAACACAAGAATCTCATGATCGTTTGTTAATTTTAAAATCTTAAATCGTTATAGATTTTATCTTGTTTAGCATGGCAAGCATGGCATGGGTGACGTATCTAATAAATGCATACATCATTAATCTAATTAAAGCATGCATCTTCTACTCTACACATACATTCATACATCAATATGTAAAGTGCAGTATGCAAACGTGCTTGGTTATGGCCCCTTTCCTATGTGATCCTTTCGAGCTAATGAAAGGATCAAAGTCAATCTATGGTGGTAAAATATAAATACAATTACATGTCTTCATTCTTCTTGTATCCATGGGTGCTTGCTCCTCTTTTTGGATCATCCTTCAATCTTCAAGTACATTACATGGAATAATTGAATACAACCTATACTAATGTACTTACATAAGAAACCTCGAGTTACATTCGACGTTAAACAATTACAAGAATGAAAAAAACGACATGCAAGTCGTATTTATAAAACCAAAACCAAAAACCATTAATCTAGGGGTCCAAAGGCCATAACCAGCACCATGCTCAAGTACACAACAAAAATAATGCGGGGGTCCGGGGGCGGCAGCCCCCGGCTGGGGTCGAGCTGCCAGGTCAGCTCGAAATCAGAATTTTTTTTTATTTTCGAAGACCAGTCCTATTCAGAAATCATCAATTTCTGAACTACAGATCATATCTGTTGGCCTTTTTCCCCACTGCAACTTATGCAGTTTCAGAAGCATGTATCATATACATACTTATCATATCCCAGTTAACAAATCATGTCCAACATAATCTGTTCACCAGTTTATATCACTATACAAACTGACCCTCATGCATAATATACAAATCGCAATAAGGCATATAAATCATTCATATCATGTCATAACAGATTATAACATTGCAGTAGCATGGCAGTCTCAAACAGGCATGGCAGTAGCAAAGCAGTAGCATGGCAGTGGCATAACAGATTATGACAAAGCAGTAGCATGACATGGCAGTCACCAAAACAGGCATGTATGCATCAAATACATAAAACACGTAACCAAATCAGTCCCTTATACACGTAGCTCTGATGCCATTGTTGGGTTCCGAGGCATAAAACGCAGCGGATTAAACGTAAATATAACAAAAATTCGGAACCCTAAACGCAGGATCATGTATAAGCCTAGACTGATTATTGTGAAACGGAATCATACTTTTGTCTGGTCTTGGTTTACACCAACTCAACGGAGATCCTAGCTTTCACGACTTGTGTCTTCCTCTCGAAAACACCTCTATGGTATCCACACGAGCACCTTCAAGAACGTCCCACGATCTTGATTACGGAATGGATTGTACTAGCTCCTTTGATGATTTCGAATTTGTTTCTGCCTTGCTGTGCTTGCTGCTGCCTCTAGGGATTTTGTTTCTCAAAAACGTAATCCCTCTTAACCCTATCATTATCTATTTATAATGCTGGTTAAGAGGCCCAATCAGCAAAACCTAACCCATGTAGGTTTAGAATAAATAATAAAACCGAATTTCTATTATTTAATTAATAACTAAGTCATACTTAATTATTAAGGGCAGAATTCAAATTCGAATTTTATTATTTCAATTAATTAAGTCTCACTTAATTAATATAATAAAATTTAAATAATCATCAATTAATTTAAATCTATAATTTAAATTAACTATTCCTTTAAGTGCTCTATGTGTGTGACCCTATAGGCTATTATTTAATTAGCAATAATTTTATTCTCCAATAAAATTATAAACAATGAGCGGTATCTAGTAATACATCATTGCTACCCAGTTAAATAATAATTAAATCGTGATTCGATAAAACCTTTCATGATTATTGTTTCCGTGTAATATAATCCCTTTAACCATATATATTATAGATTAAATTCTAGACATGTATTTAGTCATCATCTACAACATTTAATCCGGGTTTACTTGATCCATGAGTAGACTATGAAAACAAATCATTATTTGAGCACGACCATGCATTTTATAGTCTCACTCAATCAAGAGGCCAATAATATCTCTCCTAATTATAGGAGGGTTAAATCCTTTATCTATCATTCATATTTCTCATACGACTCATGATATACCCGATGTCCACTTTTATCATTACCCGGTCAAAGGTAACTTTTAATGTAGTCAAAGTATATTAATCCTCGTACAGAAATATAATGATCTCAAGTCAGAGGATCATTACACCATTATCACTGTGAGTCTTTCTTATGACTTTATTAAACATGAAGAATCTCACTGTGGGTCTGTCCAGTACCATGTACTCCTGCATGTACCTATGTGTTGACTTTAGTATCCCCATACTTATAACCAATGAGATGTGGTTATCAGTCAAACAACATACTAGTCTATTTATGTATTATTATTGTCCTATAATAATAATACTCGACTAGGGACATTTAAGAATATGATCTATTATATAATCTCAAGTTCAAGTCATGTACTAAACTATACAATGTGTATCATGATTCTAAGGACATTTATTATGCTAACAAATATATCGCAGTAATTAAAGTCATAATAAATATGTTTATTGAATAATCAATTGACATAAAGGTCTATTGTATTGCCTCTAGGGCACCTACACTAACAATCTGACCAAACTCTGACAAACATTAACTCTAAAACCCTAAACTCTGACCAATCAAACTCTGAAACCACAAACACTGATCACTCAAACTCTGATCAATCAAACTCTGAAACCACAAACACTGGTCACTCAAACTCTGATCAGTCAAACTCTGAATACATAAACTCCGAGTACATAAGAAGAATCAACATTTACAGAAGAATCATACTATGAAGGCATAAATCATTGGGGAGCATCTAGTTCAAGAAATATTCCACATCCAAGAAAATGGACCAAAGATCACACATCTGACTTAATTATTGGTGATTTAGAAAGTGGAGTACAGACAAAGAAAGCTACTCAGAATGAATGTCTATTTCATAGTTTCCTTTCTCAAATAGAACCAAAGAAGATTGAAGATGCTTTGAAGGATGCATATTGGGTTACTGCAATGCAGGAAGAGTTGAATGAGTTTGAAAGAAATGAAGTTTGGACCCTTGTTCCAAGACCAAAGAATAGATCAATTATTGGCACAAAATGGATGTTTAGAAACAAGACAAACTTTGATGGAATCATTACAAGAAACAAAGCAAGACTGCTAGCCAAAGATTATTCTTAACAGGAATGTATTGATTATGATGAAACCTTTGCACCAGTAGTTAGACTTGAAGCAATTAGAATTTTTTTTGTTTATGCTGTACATAAGAAATTTAAGGTCTACCAGATGGATGTTAAAAGCGCATTTTTAAATGGAGAACTTAAAGAAGAAGTTTAAGTTGAACAACTACCTAGCTTTGTCAATCCAAAATTTCCAAATCATGTCTATAGACTGGATAAAGCCTTATATAGACTCAAGCAAGCACCAAAAGCCTGGTATGAAACTTTGGCACAATTTTTACTTGAAAATGGTTTTACTAGAGGTAACAATTGATAAAACCTTGTTTTATAGAACTCTAAGGTAAAGATTTATTATTGTTACAAATATATGTTGATGATATAATATTTAGTTCCACTAATGAGAAACTCTGTAAAAGATTTTCAAAGCTAATGCAGTCCAGGTATCAAATGAGCATGATGGGAGAATTGAGTTATTTTCTAGGATTACAAGTAAAACAGATTGAGGAAGGAATTTTCATTAATCAGTCTAAATATACAAAGAATCTACTCACTAAATTCCAAATGCAAGACTCTGCATCTGCTATAACTCCAATGGCTACTGCAACAAAGCTTGATCAAGACACTGGAGAACCTGTTGATATTACAGCATATAGAGGAATGATTGGTTCTCTACTCTATCTGACTGCAAGTAGACTAGACATCATGTTTACATCATCTTTGGCTCAGGGCTGTGTTAGTGTAGGTGCCTTAGAGGCAATACAATTTTTTGATAGACATTTATGTCATTTGATTATTCAATAAACGTATTTATTATGACTTTAATTACTGCGATATATTTGTTAGCATAATAAATGTCCTTAGAATCATGATACATATTGTATAGTTTAAGTACATGACTTGAACTTGAGATTATATAATATATCATATTCTTAAAGGTCCCTAGTCGAGTATTATTATTATAGGACAATAATAATACATAAATAGACTAGTATGTTGTTTGACTGATAACTACATCTCATTGGTTATAAGTACGGGGATTGATAGAATATATTTTTGTATATATTCTATCTTATTTTTATTCTCATATTTAATTGTATTTTGCATTAATTGGATATTTACTTAATAGATTTTAATGTTTTATTGCAGAAAAGATAGAATTCCTATATTTGGAAGGATTTGGGCTTAAAGAGTTAATTTGGAGTCAAATTAGAAGAAAATTCGTATTTATTGGGCTACACGTGCTGCATACGCTGTTTGGGCCGTATCTTGAAATCCAGAAGTCAGAATTGGACGATCTTACAGTCCACGCGAAGCTTATGGAATTTTCTTTATTACAGAGGTGGTCCAACAAGCAGAATACAACTGGAGAAGCCCAGAAACTGAGGAGGAAACAGACCTACGAATTTTAGTTAAAGAATCCTATTCAATTTAGGAAGCCTATTTGTCTTAGGCTTTAATGATTAAAATACGACTATTATTATTAAAAAATATCAATTAGTTTTATATAGAGGAGAGATATAATAGATACACGTACCTTTACTTTCACTTGCTAGCTAGGATTTTTCTTTACCTCTCTTCCATAGCATACAGTTGTTCTTCATTAATATATTCAAGGTACTCTTTTATATTCTCTTATTTTAATATATGTTTTACATGACTTTCTTCATAGTTGTTATTACTTTTACTTCTATCATGAGTGAGTAGTTTCATTCTAGGGCGCAAAGGGATGTCATGTTTGCACCATAACTATGTTTTATTTTTATTAGTATTTTATTGGGTCATGGGTAATTCTAATCGATATGTTTAAATATTTAATTTATGTAATTGGCCAATATCATAGATTATTTCATGCAAATAAGAGTAATGGATCGAGAGATTTTACTCATTAGAGGCATACATACGATTAGCAGAATGAATGTGAGTGCGAGAGCATCATTGGATTTTTGAGAGCGTTAATGCTTGAGAGAGATTAACAATTGCTCTAGTTATTTGACCCATTGAATTGCTATATTTATATAACTAATTTTGGTGTAAGCATGGTGAACCTGAATTGCCCTAGACTTTTAGTTAATTGAATTCATATAAATTTAATTTGCATTCTTTAGTTAGTAAAAATTCTCCATAATCGTTTTTCTCTGGAAACAATTCACAATAATTAGATTAAATTTCTTAGAACCCGTCTCCTTGTGGATTCGACCCGTACTTGCCAGTCTCTGCTAATAACAGACACCGTGCATTTGCGGTATTATAAAATAAAACACATCAAGTTTTTGACGCCGCTGCCGGGGAGACGGCTAGTTTCTATAGTTTTTAGTTTAGTTATTTAAATTGTTTCCTCGTCTCATTGGAACTTTAGTTCCAACTGAGACCGATTTTACTATTTTCCTTGTTTAGTTGTTCATGCCCAGGTCTACAGGAGACGCAGATACTACTCCCCTTAGTCTTGAATTTGAGCAAACTATATAGCAGTTCATCGACAAACGAAAGAAGGGAAAACAACAAAAGATCATCCACTCAAAGATTAAAATGGCTGACCTTCCTTTTAAATCTTTGAAGAACTATTCACAGCCCTCTTCGGGGGGTGTGCCTATTGGCCTTCCTATGCCAGCTATTCAGGCAGCAAACTTCGAGATCAAACCGGCGTTGCTCAGTATGATCCAACAGAATCAGTTTGCTGGTCTTCCTTCTGAAGACCCTACACTTCATCTGCAAAGGTTTCAACAACTTTGCTCTACTATCAAACATCAGGGTGTCACTACAGATCAGTTGAAAGTCATGTTGTTTGGGTTTTCTCTTCGAGATAAAGCACAAAAATGGTTGAATGATATTAATGTCACTGAATGGGATGCAATTGCTCAAGCCTTCCTAACTGAGTATTTTCCTCCTAACAAAACTGATGAATTGGTTGACAAGATGACAACTTTCAAACAAGAATATGGTGAGTCTCTTAGGGATTCTTGGGAAAGATTCAAAGATATTCAACGTTCATGCCCTCACCATGGTCTTGAGAAGTGGTTTCTGCTTAAACGCTTCTACAATGGTCTCGACCCTGAGACAAAGAGTATGGTTGATAATGCTGCAGGTGGTGTATTTTTAGACAAAGGAGTTGAAGATGGGTATGCTTTTCTTGCAAATTTGGCTGTTAATCACTTTAATAATTCAAGAGCACCCAAGAAGGGAGGTAAACTTGAAGTTGATGCTTATTCTCTGTTGTCATCTCAAATTACTGCGTTAACTCAAGATATTCATTCATTGAAAACTACACAGTCTCATACTCCTCCCATGAGCATTAATGCAATGTCATCTATGGCTCCTATTAATAATGCCTTTTGTGAAGTGTGCGGAATTCAAGGCCACTTTGGTAATGATTGTTCCTATAATGTTCAAAATTTACAAAATTTTTAGATGGAGCAAGCAAATGCTTTCCAACAGAGGCAACAGTACAATCCGTACTCTAACACTTACAATCCAGGGTGGAAGGATCATCCAAACTTCTCTTACAGAAATAATAATGCTCAGAATCCTCATTTTCCTAATCAGCAGCAACAATATCAACAAACGTATCACATCCTCTACAACAACAATTCAAGCCTCATCAAGGACATATGAATCCTCCTGGATTTTAGAAACCTCTTCAACAACATGTTCCTCAAACAAGCCAAGTTGCGCAACCTGATCAAACGAATGAGATGTTGAAATTGCTGATGCAAGAGATTAAAGAATTAAAGGTTCATAACAAGATGATGGAGACTCAGATTGCCCAATTGGCTAGCTCTTCAAATACAAGGCAACCTGGCTCTTTACCTTCACAACCAACTCAACCGAAGGAGAATGTGAATGCCATCGCTCTTAGAAGTGGTCTCACATATGATGGTCCTCCAATGCCTAATGATGATGTGGTCATTGCGAAAGAAAAGGAAAACACCCAAGATGACAATGTAGAGGAAGCCGTTGATCCAGTAAAAGAAAGTGAAACTGAAGGAAGCAAGAAAGTTAATGATGAGAATGCTACTAATGCTCCTCCACCAATTGTGGCTAAGTTGCCATTCCCTAGCAGGATGAACAAAACTAAGGTAGATCAAGAGTTTGGTAAATTTATGACACTTGTCAAAAATCTTGAGGTAACTGTTCCTTTTACTGATTTAATTTCTCAAGTTCCATCATATGCGAAGTTTTTAAAGGATATTCTTACAAAGAAAAGATCTTTTGGTGAGGTGGAGACAGTAGCTTTTACTGAAGAGTGTAGTGCTGTTTTACAAAATAAGTCTCCACCTAAACTTAAAGATCCTGGTAGTTTTTCGATCCCGTGTCATTTAGGTGCATTTTTTATTGACAAAGCTTTATGTGACTTAGGCGCTAGCGTCTCTGTCATGCCTCTATCAATTTTTCAAAAATTAAATATGGGAGAATTGAAATGCACACAAATGACATTGCAAATGGCAGACCGTTCTATAAAATACCCACTTGGTATTTTAAAGGATGTGCCTGTTAGGGTTGGAAAATTCTATATCCCTGTAGACTTTGTAGTGTTGGACATGGAGGAGGATACCCAAATACCCATCATTTTGGGTAGACCATTCCTCTGTACTGCAGGTGCTGTTATTGATGTTAAAAATGGGACTCTTACTTTAAGTGTTGGTGATGATAAAATTTCTTTTACTCTAACCACTGCTCTTAAGTCACCTATGCTTGAGAATACTTATTACAGGATTGATGTTATAGATGAAATTGTCAATGATGAGCTTCCTCAAATTTTGTTGAGTGATCCATTAGAAACAGTTCTTATGTTGGAAGCTTCAGAAAGAGATGGGAATGCTGAAGTTGATTCTTTAATCCTTGAGTTAGATGGTAAATCTAATCCGAATAATTGTGAGGTAACATACACTATTGCTTCTAGTGATAAACCTCAGGTAAAGAAACTAGAGTTAAAACCTCTACCATCTAATCTTAAATATGTGTTTCTTGATGATGATGAGTCTTGTCCTGTGATTGTTAGCTCAACACTTGATGATAATCAAATTTCTAAACTTCTCACTGTGTTGCGTATGCATAAAAAGGCGATTGGGTATAGTATTAATGATCTTAAAGGGATTAGACCAGACTTTTGCATGCATATAATAAATCTTGATGAGGATCATAAGCCTTGCATACATGGACAACGTCGCTTGAACCCTAATATGCAAGAGGTAGTTAAAAAGGAAGTGCTTAAATTACTTGATGCGGGCATCATTTACCCAATTTCTGATTCAAAATGGGTAAGCCCAGTTCAAGTAGTCCCTAAGAAAGGAGGGACAATGGTGGTTAAAAATGACAAAAATGAATTAATCCCTACCAGAGTTGTCACAGACTGGCGGATGTGTATTGATTATCGTAGGTTGAACACCGCCACTAAAAAAGATCATTTTCCTCTTCCATTCATAGATCAAATGTTTGAAAGACTTGCAAAACATAAGTTCTTTTGTTACTTGGATGGGTATTCAGGGTTCTTTCAGATCCCTATTCACCCAGAAGATCAAGAGAAAACAACATTTACTTGTCCATATGGTACATTTGCTTATCGTAGAGTACCCTTTGGATTGTGCAATGCCCCTGCTACTTTTCAGCGTTACATGACAACCATATTTTCTGATTTCATTGAGTCTATTATGGAAGTATTTATGGATGATTTCAGTGTTTATGGTTCTGATTTTGATATATGTTTACATAATCTTTCAAAAGTGCTAAAACGATATGAAGAGGTAAATTTGGTCTTAAATTGGGAAAAATGTCACTTCATGGTCAATGAAGGAGTGGTACTTGGTCATCTTATTCTGACCATGGCATCCAAGTTGACAAAGCAAAAATTGAGGTGATTGAGAAACTTTATCCCCCTGTCAATGTCAAGGGAGTTAGGAGTTTCTTAGGTCACGCGGGGTTTTATAGACGTTTTATTAAAGATTTTTCAAAAATTGCAAAACCCCTCACTCAATTATTGCTTAAGGATGCCACATTTGAGTTTACTGATGAGTGTCTAGAATCTTTTTACAGGATAAAGGAAGCTTTGATAAGTGCACCAATCATACAACTCCAGATTGGAATCTTCCATTCGAAATTATGTGTGATGCTAGCGACTATGCTATTGGAGCAGTCCTTAGCCAAAGGAAAGATAAGGTGTTGCATGCAGTCTATTATGCAAGTAAAACCTTGGATGCAGCTCAGGTGAATTATGCTACTACTGAGAAGGAATTTCTCGCTGTTGTCTATGCTCTGGATAAGTTTCGTACTTACCTCATTGGTTCCAAAGTCATTGTTCACACTGATCATTCTGCGCTGAAATATCTCTTGGCCAAGAAAGAGGCAAAACCGAGGCTTATTAGATGGATTCTACTTCTACAAGAGTTTGATCTAGAAATAAAAGACAAGAAAGGTGCTGAGAATGTGGTTGCAGACCATCTTTCACGATTACGGTTCAAGTCTGATGTTACATCTGACACTCCTATTGATGACTCTTTTCCTGATGACCACCTATTTGCTATCGCTACCGCAACTCCTTGGTATGCGGACTTTGCAAATTTCTGTGTTAGTGGATCTCATCCTCCAGATTTGACTTATCAACAGCGGAAGAAATTTTATCATGATGCTAAACAATACTTCTGGGATGATCCTTTCTTGTATCGAAAGTGTGCTGATAATATCTTTCGTAGATGTATCCCAGAATTTGAAGTAAATGAAATTCTTCAACATTGTCATTCCCTTGCATGTGGAGGCCACCATGGTCCTTTTAAAACTGCTGCAAAGTTACTCCACTCTGGTTTTTATTGGCCTTCTTTATTCAAAGATGCTCGTGCTTTCTGTTTGGCTTGTGATGCATGTCAAAGAACGGGTAACATTTCTAAACGCCATGAGATGCCACAAACCGGTATTCTAGAAGTTGAAATATTTGACGTATGGGGAATTGATTTCATGGGACCCTTCCCAACTTCTTGTGGTAATAAGTACATCTTGGTTGCTGTTGACTATGTGTCCAAGTGGGTTGAGGCTATTGCATCACCAACCAATGATTCTAATATTGTTATGAAGCTCTTCAAGAAGATCATTTTTCCACGCTTTGGTGTTCCAAGGACTATGATAAGTGATGGTGGTTCACATTTTCACCAACGTCAATTTCAAACTCTTTTGAAGAAGTATGGTGTTACACAGAAGGTTGGCCTAGCTTATCATCCTCAAACAAGTGGCCAAGTAGAAGTTTCAAATCGTCAAATTAAAGGCATCCTAGAGAAAGTGGTAGCAAAATCTCGAAAAGATTGGTCTCTGAAGTTAGATGATGCTTTGTGGGCATATCGAACAGCCTATAAGACCCCTATTGGAACTACTCCGTACAAGTTGGTCTATGGTAAGGCATGTCATCTGCCAGTTGAACTTGAACATCGTGCTTTTTGGGCTATAAAGGAGCTTAATATGGACTTAAAGGCTGCGGGAAAGGCAAGACTTCTTCAACTTAACGAATTAGATGAGCTTCGTTTTGATGCTTATGACAATTCTAAGCTTTACAAAGAGAGAACAAAGAAAATGCACGATAAAATGATCCAAAGACGAGATTTTAATGTTGGTGACAAGGTTCTGTTATTTAATTCGAGACTTCGACTCTTTCCAGGGAAGCTAAAATCTAGATGGTCTGGACCTTTCACTGTAACTGAAGTTAAATTTCATGGTACTATTGAGATAATGGGGCAAGATGGAAGCAAATTTAAGGTCAATGGTCAACGTCTGAAATTGTACGTGGATGGAGCATTTGTTGGGAGAATGGAGGCGATTCGTCTCGACAACCCCTCTGTGATGCTTTAAATCGAGGTCAAAAGTCAAGCTAATGACTCTAAAATAGCGCTTCTTGGGAGGCAACCCAAGGTAATGTATTATATAATATTTTTGCATTTTTTTAGGTGGCTAGTATATTTTTGTTTTGATTTTATTATTATTATTTTTTTTACTCCCACAAGGTGCCTTAATAATTTTTGTGTGAAGTGTTTCAGGTAGGAATATATTTTGTGCTGATTAATTCCATAATTATATGAGATTTTAGTTGTGAAGTTTTTTTTCGAAAGAGACAATTATTCGCACGCAAAAGGAAAAAAAATGCGGTGCAATTTTTTTCCTCTCCCCACGGTGTCACTTTTTCTCCCTGCGGGTACATCAGGCTCTGTTAATGCAGTGTGTATGTACTAGAATTCAATCCCGCGGTGCCAAATTGGACCCCGCGGTGCTTAGCATCTCTGTACCACATGTCTTGTGCTGCCGCGTACATTACTATTAATTCATATATATATTTATTATGTTATACATAATTAATTTATTTTGTATCTATATATATATTAATTTATTTATGTTATAAAAATAGATATATATAATATTTAATAATTATGTATATCATATCTATCTTTATTTTACTTATATGTATTTCTTATTTTTATTATATATATATATATTGATTTTTTTTATATAAGTACATATGTATGTTTATTTTTTATTTCTATTTCTATTATTATTATTGTTGTTATATTTTTAATATTTTCCTAAATTCTTTATACAAGTTTTATTTGAGAGTATATTATATTCTATATGTTACTTTGTATTATATTAATTTTTTTATATCATAAATATTTTGTATTGGTTATTAGTAATTATTATATATGTTATTCTAATATATTTGTAAGAGGTCTAATATTTTTAATATATAATTTAATTTTATTACTATTATTATTATACTACGTGTAGCTTTTTAATTGTAATGCTTATAATTATTTATGTATATTACTTTATTACCTACTTTAAATGCTCTGTATATTGGCTCTTGTGTTATGTTATATATGTATACTTATTTTACCCTAGCACGTAGCGGCACATCCTCCCTTATTTATCCTTTCTCTCTGTTAAAATCTACGAAGACATATATACGGAACACACTGTTGACCTTGTTGCCGATGCCAATCAGTTGCATCTGCGTAAGCTAGAAACTTGTGTTGCACATCACAGCGGGAAGGTATTCAATTTTGTTTGTCGTCTACTGTAATGGCTCCTACATCTGTTTCTTCTCCTCCTAAAAAGAAAAGAAAGCAGAGTAGTGCACCAGACATGGTTGTTCCTCAAAAGTACCCCACGGTCAAAACAGTTGTGGATACACAAAAATCTCTATATGCTGCATTATCTAAACGCCCAATTTTCCCAAATAAATATGTTGATGGTTTTTGTCTTATAGATTTGAATATAGACGACGAACTGCCTCATAGGCTTGCTAATATTGGCTGGAGTGACTTATTAGAGATGGATGAACCCTCCTATGGTACTCTTACCTGTGAATTTCTGAGCTCGTTTACAATCATTGGCGAAGGCTTGTTCTCCTTCCGGCTGGCCAACATGAATTATGAGATTACGAAAGCTGAATTGGCTAGCATGTTTGACTGACAGTTAGTAGACCAACAACAACTCCCCTCAGATTACGCTACTCTGTTTTGGCTCAAGATCACGGGACTGCCTAATACTCACAAATATGTGCCTAAAACTGCTTGTGCTTCGGATATCATTAGCCCATGTTATCGTTATTTTGCTCGTCTTCTTTCTTATACTTTATATGGTCGTGCAGAGAGCAATAACAAAATTCAAACAGGCGAGCTTGCTTTGTTGTACTATTTGTTGGGTTCTGAGGCATAAAACGCAACGGATTAAACGTAAATATAACAAAAATTCGGAACCTTAAACGCAGGATCATGTATAAGTTCGGACTGATTATTGTGAAACGGAATCATACCTTTTCTTGGTCTTGACTTCTACGAACTCAACGGAGATCCTAGCTTTCACGACTTGTGTCTTCTTCTCGAAAACACCTCTATGGTATCCACACGAGCACCTTCAAGAACGTCTCACGATCTTGATTATGGAATGGATGTACTAGCCTCCCTTTTGATGATTTCGAAATTTGTTCTTCTTTCTGCCTTCTTCTCCTTGCTGCTGCCTGCTGCCTCTAGGGTTTGTTTTTTTTCAAAAACTTCATCCCTCTTAACCCTATCATTATCTATTTATAATGCTGGTTAAGAGGCCCAATCAGCAACCCATAACAGCAAAACCTAACCCATGTAGGTTTAGGATTAAATAATAAAAACCGAATTTCTATTATTTAATTAATAACTAAGTCATACTTAATTATTAAGGGCAGAATTCAAATTCGAATTATATTATTTCAATTAATTAAGTCTCACTTAATTAATATAATAAAATTCAAATAATCATCAATTAATTTAAATCTATAATTTAAATTAACTATTCCTTGAAGTGCTCTATGTGTGTGACCCTATAGGCTATTATTTAATTAGCAATAATTTTATTCTCCAATAAAATTATAAATAATGAGCGGTATTTAGTAATACATCATTGCTACCCAATTAAATAATAATTAAATCGTGATTCGATAAAACCTTTCATGATTAATGTTTCCGTGTAATATAATCCATTTAACCATATATATTATAGATTAAACTCGAGGCATGTACTTAGTCATCCTCTTCAATATTTAATCTGGGTTTACTTGATTCATGAGTAGACTATGAAAACAAATCATTATTTGAGCACGACCATGCATTTTATAGTCTCACTCAATCAAGAGGCCAATAATATCTCTCCTAATTATAGGAGGGTTAAATCCTTTATCTATCATTCATATTTCTCATACGACTCATGATATACCCGATGTCCACTTTTATCATTACCCGGTCAAAGGTAACTTTTAATGTAGTCAAAGTATATTAATCCTCGTACAGAAATATAATGATCTCAAGTCAGAGGATCATTACACCATTATCACTGTGAGTCTTTCTTATGACTTTATTAAACATGAAGAATCTCACTGTGGGTCTGTCCAGTACCATGTACTCCTGCATGTACCTATGTGTTGACTTTAGTATCCCCATACTTATAACCAATGAGATGTGATTATCGGTCAAACAACATACTAGTCTATTTATGTATTATTATTGTCCTATAATAATAATACTCGACTAGGGACATTTAAGAATATGATCTATTATATAATCTCAAGTTCAAGTCATGTATTAAACTATACAATGTGTATCATGATTCTAAGGACATTTATTATGCTAACAAATATATCGCAGTAATTAAAGTCATAATAAATATATTTATTGAATAATCAAATGACATAAAGGTCTATTGTATTGCCTCTAGGGCACCTACACTAACACTATTTTGATGCAGGAATTCCCGTAGATTGGACGAGTTTGTTAATTGAACGATTCCTTTATCAAGCTAAACGTCCCAAAGGTGCTATTGTGATAGGAGGTTTCATTACTCGAATTGCTGAGGAGTTGAGAATATTTGATCGTGAGACAACTAATCTTCAAGTTGTGGATGGGTGGCCATCGAAACTTAATGCTGAGTATCTCATTGGCATGCAAATGTTACGGTGTGATAAGAAAGAAATTTCTTTGGTGCCTCACAAACGTGCTTTAGTGTCATCTCAGGAAGCTGTTGAACCAGTTCTAACTCTTGAGCAGCAAGTTGCGGAGTTGAGAGAGAATCAAGTTCAAATAATGGACGCTCAAGTACGGATGGAGAAACAATTGGCTGATATATCTGCTTCTATCATGAGATACTTTTCACACCATACACCTTGACCTTAGGGGAGTTTTCTTTCTTATCTTTGTAGTATAGTTTATTTTGTTTATTTTATAGGGGAGTTTATTTTGTTTTAGTTGTAGCAATTTTTGTTTTTGTTTTGCGTTAAATTGTTCATTGAGGACAATGAACCGCTTAAGTGTGGGAAGGTGTTCTTAATATAAAAAAAAATCCAAAAAAATTATATATGATAAATCCAAAAAAATTAGAAAATTTTAAAACTCTTTTGTATATTGCCTCGTCTCAAAGTGTGTTAATAAAGATAAGTACACATACTTGTAGATTTATTTTGCATGATTAGTTTATATGTCAATTCTATTATATTCATTTGATATATGATGATTCCTTGTATGTGCTTGCAAAAATTATTAAACTTGAAATGCATCTTTGTTAATTTTAATAAGTACTGAAGCATGTTTTCACCTTGTGAGATCTTGAGCCTAATTTGTGATTGATACATTTTTATATCAATCATTTTTTTTTCTTGTGTGATGTTCGTCATATAGCATGTTGCTCTAGAACTTGTTTTAAACCTTATTAAAATTACATGATATTTGTATGCATGAAAATGATAAAGGCACTAGGATTAACCACGTTTATCCAAACAGTACTCATGAGTTATATCCTTAGTGAGCCCCTTTGAGCTTATATCCGTTTTATTCAAATATCACCACTCTAAAATTCTTGAGCCTACTTATTTTTCTTGTCTTGATTTACTAGTAGAGCATTTTGATTTGTTTGAGGGTTGATGAATATCTAGTTTGGGGATTTCTTTGTTAAAGTGTGATTATTTGGTGGGAGTTGATATGAAAAAAAAATCTTCTCAAAAAAGAAAAAGAAAAAGAAAAGAAAAGTAAAAAAAAATATAAAAAATAGTGCTCCTTTGAGATCAATGAGTGGTAAGTGCAATGTCATATGAAAGGGATGACCCATGTACATGTGTTGGTATTAAGTGCAATTGTACTAGAAATTAAGAATGGGGTTATCTCTTATTCTTTTATTTCTTGGTGACTTTTCACTACTCTTGATTACTGGAGAAACACTTGAGATTAAAAAAATGAGAAGAAGATGATTCGAAGAGTGTTTTTGTTCATTGTTGTTACAATATGAATGTGAGAAAGTACATTAATTGTGCTTTGGGGTTTATTGCTTGTGGAAGCCTGATCAAATTTTACATGATCAAATTTCATGTTGAGTGATTTAATTAAGAATGAACAATATGCTCTATTAGTTTGTCAAGTTAGCCACTTGTTAGCCTTTTTATGGATTTGTTACCCTATATCTTAGCCTTGTTACAACCTTTAACAAAGACCTTTTGATTAGTGCATACATATATACAAAGTAATGGAGATTTGGTGGACAATCAAGCACATGATAGCACATGACTATATTGATTGAACTTGAGTGATACACTTACACCCTAAACACTTGTGTGATGTGAGAGATATGTGAGTTTTCTATCTATAGCATGTTACTTATTAAATGCGACATTGATGTTTATTTCATGATATTTTTTTGTCTATCTAGACTATGTGTGCATACTTGGATAATTGTGTACAAATGATGTAAAATGAATAGGCTTATCTTTTCTAATTGTGTAATTGGGTTTACATGTGTGGAGTACTATGATATGTTGCATACTTGAGAATTGGCAGAAAAAATGGACTTTGTGGGTAGATTCACTATAAACCCTCACGAGACAAAACTCGTCCTACTAGGGCTGCCTAGGGGTTTAACGGCTTGTTGCATATGCTCAATGCAATCGTGCCATCTACGAAAGTGGTGTTAGTTAGTTAGTTAGGATTTAGTTTTTAGCTCTTTTATTTGCCAAGGACGCGCAAATATTCAGTGTGGGGATGTTTGATAGAATATATTTTTGTATATATTCTATCTTATTTTTATTCTCATATTTAATTGTATTTTACATTAATTGGATATTTATTTAATAGATTTTAATGTTTTATTGCAGAAAAGATAGAATTCCTATATTTGGAAGGATTTGGGCTTAAAGAGTTAATTTGGAGTCAAATTAGAAGAAAATTCGTATTTATTGGGCTACACGTGCTGCATACGATGTTTGGGCCGTATCTTGAAATCCAGAAGTCAGAATTGGACGATCTTACAGTCCACGCGAAGCTTATGGAATTTTCTTTATTTCAGAGGTGGTCCAACAAGCAGAATCCAACTGGAGAAGCCCAGAAACTGAGGAGGAAACAGACCTACGAATTTTAGTTAAAGAATCCTATTCAATTTAGGAAGCCTATTTGTCTTAGGCTTTAATGATTAAAATACGACTATTATTATTAAAAAATATCAATTAGTTTTATATAGAGGAGAGATACCATAGATACACGTACCTTTACTTTCACTTGCTAGCTAGGGTTTTTCTTCACCTCTCTTCCATAGCATATAGTTGTTCTTCATTAATATATTCAAGGTACTCTTTTATATTCTCTTATTTTAATATATGTTTTACATGGCTTTCTTCATAGTTGTTATTACTTTTACTTCAATCATGAGTGAGTAGTTTCATTCTAGGGCGCAAAGGGAAGCCATGTTTGTACCATAACTATGATTTATTTTTATTAGTAGTTTAATGGGTCATGGGTAATTCTAATCGATATGTTTAAATATTTAATTTATGTAATTGGCCAATATCATAGATTATTTCATGCAAATAAGAGTAATGGATCGAGAGATTTTACTCATTAGAGGCATACATACGATTAGCAGAATGAATGTGAGTGCGAGAGCATCATTGGATTTTTGAGAGCGTTAATGCTTGAGAGAGATTAACAATTGCTCTAGTTATTTGACCCATTGAATTGCTATATTTATATAACTAATTTTGGTGTAAGCATGGTGAACCTGAATTGCCCTAGACTTTTAGTTAATTGAATTCATATAAATTTAATTTACATTCTTTAGTTATAAAAAATTCTCCATATCGTTTTTCTCTGGAAACAATTCACAATAATTAGATTAAATTTCTTAGAACCCGTCTCCTTGTGGATTCGACCCGTACTTGCCAGTCTCTATTAATAACAGACACTGTGCACTTGCGGTATTATAAAATAGAACGCACCAGGGATACTAAAGTCAATACATAGGTACATGTAGGAGTACATGATACTAGACAGACCCACAGTGAGATTCTTCATGTTTAATAAAGTCATAAGAAAGACTCACAGTGATAATGGTGTAATGATCCTTTCACTTGAGATCATTATATTTCTATACGAGGATTAATATACTTTGACTACATTAAAAGTTATATTTGACCGGGTGATGATAAAAGTGGACATCATGTATATCATGAGTCGTATGAGAAATATGAATGATAGATAAATGATTTAACCCACCTATAATTATGAGAGATATTATTGACCTCTTGATTGAGTGAGACTATAAAATGCATGGCCGTGCTCAAATAATGATTTGTTTTTCATAGTCTACTCATGGATCAAGTAAACCCGGATTAAATGTTGTAGAGGATGACTAAAATACATGCCTCGAATTTAATCTATAATATATATGGTTAAAGGGATTATATTACACAGAAACATTAATCACGAAAGGTTTAATTGAATCACCAATTATTATTATTACTTGGGTAGCAATGATGTATTACTAGATGCCACTCATTGTTTATAATTTTATTATTAGAAAATAAAATTATTGCCAACGTAATAATAACCTAAAGGGTCACACACAAAGAACGTTTAAACGAAGCTTTATTTAAATTATGAATTTAAATGATGTTATTATTATTAATTCAAATTTATAATTAATTAAGTAAGACTTGATTAATTATAAACATACTAGAATTCGGATTAATAAATAAACCCAAAATCAGAATGGGTTTTTAAGAAGCCCCATGGATTAGGGTTTGGCCCATTATCTCTAGCTCATATAAATACATTATGATGTGTTTACAAGAGCAGGACTTGTGAATTCGTTTTACAACAGAAACCCTAGCAGCTCATAGAAAAGAGAGGCTAGCAAGAGAGAAGAGATAATTCGTGGCTGTTTTGGCTAGTACCATCTCCGCTGATCGTTAGACGAATCAACGTTCGTGTGGATACCTTTAGAGAGCAGTTCTTGAAGCAAAGGACTACTGTGATTCATCATGCAAGGATCTCCATTGAGTTCGTGAAAGTCAAGACCATAAAAGGTAGAATTCTGTTTCACCATAATCTGTCCAAGCTTATACACGGATCCTGGGTTTGGGTTCCGAATTTTTGTTATATTTACGTTAATTCCGCTGCGTTTTTATGCCTTGGAACCCAACAATGGCATCAGAGCTACGTGTATAAGGGACTGATTTGGTTACGTGTTTTATGTATTTGATGACTGTCATGCCTGTTTGATGACTGCCATGCTACTGCCATGCATGTTTGATGACTGCCATGCTACTGCAATTTTATAATCTGTTATGGCATGATATGTGTGATGCACTGTATGTATGTGATACGAGAAAAGGTCATACAAAGGTCGTCGGAATCGTTCTGAAACGTCTAAAAACACAAATGCATAAGATGCAGTTTTCTGTGAATAGTGATTCTGCAGTGAATAGTGTTTTTCAACGGAGTCAGAATGGGTCGAATTTACTCTTTCTGGAAAGGGAAAATCGCCACGAGCAAAAATCACTGCTTTGCTGTGACCTATGGTGTTTTTTGGCCATTTGACATCGTTAAGGGCCTCAAAAACGCAGTTTTCTATTTTTAGATCATAATTTTAAATTTTTGATAATTTTTTGATCATGATATATATGATGCATGATGATATGATTATGCATTCTGAGATGTCAGTAATTGTTATGTGGGCATGGTGCTGGTTATGGCCTTAGATCCCTAGATTAATAGTTTTTGGTTTTATAAATACGACTTGCATGTCGTTTTTTTCATTCTTGTAATTGCGTATCCTCGAATATAACTCGAGTTTTCTTATGTAAGTACATTAGCTTAGGTTGTATTCAATTATTCCATGAAATGTACTTGAAGACAAAGGATGATCCAAGAAGAAGAGAAGGCAGCCATGGATGAAAGAAGAATGAAGACAAGCAACTGTATTTATGTTTTACCACCACCCTAGATTGACTTTGATCCTTTCATTAGCTCGAAAGGATCACATAGAAAAGGGGCCATAACCAAGCACGTTTACATACTGCACTTTACATATTGATGTATGAATGTATGTGTAGAGTAGAAGATGCATACTTTAATTAGATTAATGATGTATGCATGTATTAGATACGTCACCCATGCCATGCTTGTCATGCTAAACAAGATAAAATCTTTAACGATTTAAGATTTTAAAATTAACAAACGATCATGAGATTCTTGTGTTTATGAAATATGGATTTTAAAACACGGAATTAAATATGAATTTTTGATATCTATAACTGGGATTTTCTGACAAAAGCGGATATGCGTATTCGTAAGGTTGATGGATTTTAAGTGTGATCACTAGTATCCTTCCTCTACCTGGGAAATGAACAATTTAAGATGTCAATTTGAAATATTTGGTTCAAGGAAAAATTGAGGATCTCTTCATGATGTGATCATGATCGTCGTAAATTTTCTAAACCCCTTAACAAAATATTAAGTTCTACTCGGATGCTTTTCAATGAATGAACACTCATCGAATCCTAGATCGATTAGGGGAAAGACTGTCAGTGGCAGGGGACTCCTATCTATCGTGGTGAGATGCGACGAATATAAACGGTTATATTCGGGCGTTGTATCATTGGGTCTAACTTAACTGAGTCGTCATAATAAGGTGAAAATAAACGGTTATATTCAACCATTATGAACTTAGAAGCATAGAGTTTGGTTAAAAATCTATTAGATAGATAAGATCAATCGTTGTTCACCAAACTATCCAAGAATTATATATATGATATAATTGACAAATGTTATCTACTTAAATAATCATTTTTAAGGACTTCCAGTGGTTGACTTAAGACATGACGAAATATGGATCTCGGCTCACTAGAAAGAATTATGGGATATACTTTCCAAATTAATAGTAAGGGCTATTAATTTAATAAAAATAGTGGGAGATATATTATGAATGTATCATAATCATTTGAACATAATAAATAACTCAGACAATCTAATGTTTAATTTTGTGTTGTTATCATTGTAGATACCAAGTAATGGCAAACAACACAAACACACTATCCGTACGATCAGTCCTTGAGAAGGATAAGCTGACAGGAGGAAACAACTTCCTAGACTGGCAGAGGAATTTGAGGATTGTCCTCAGACAAGAGCGCAAGCTTCATGTCATTGATATTCCTCCGGCAGGTCCCCTTCCTGAGGGTGCTACTGTTGAGGAACGAGCGGCCCACACAAAGGATGAGAATGATGCAAATGATGTTGCATGTCTTATGTTGGCAAGTATGAGTGCTGAGCTTTAAAGACAGCATGTGCATATGGATGCATATACTATCAATGAGCACTTACAAAGCATGTTTACAAGCCAAACTCGTCAAGAAAGGTTCAACACGAGTAAGTCACCCTTTAATTGCAAACAAGGGGCAAGTGAACCAGTTGGCCCACATGTTCTGAAAATGATTGGTTACATTGAGTACCTTGAAACTTTGGGTTTCCCGATTATTCAGGAAATTGGTATTGACCTAATCATGAATTCTTTGAACAACAAATTCACTCAATTTGTTATAAACTACAATATGAATGAGTTTGACAAAACACCTACTGAATTGTTGGCTATGTTGAGGACATATGAGACCAACATGAAGACGGCTGAACCTGTTCCCATACTGATGGTGGGCAATAAAGGTAAGGCCAAATGGAAAGGCAAGTGGAAGGGTAAGAAGAAGACAGGATCTGATTCTACACCCAAGCCAAAGTCAGGTCCTAAACAGGCTTTAAAGCCTAAAGGTGGGGTCGCTAAGGGTGAATGTCACTACTGTAAGAAAACTGGTCACTGGAAGAGAAACTGTTCAGTTTACTTAGAGGATCTGAAGAAGAAGAGGGCTAAGCAAGCTTCTAATTCAGGTATATATGTTATTGAAGTCAATTTGTCTATTTCTACATCTTGGGTATTGGATACTGGATGTGCTTCTCACATTTGTATAAATGTGCAGGAAATACAGAGAAGTAGGACATTGGCTAAAGAAGAAATGGACCTACGAGTTGGCAATGGAGCAAGAGTTATTGCTTTAGCTGTAGGAACTTATTATTTATCTTTGCCCTCTGGGCTAATTTTAGAACTGGAGAATTGTTATTACGTACCTGCGATTCGCAGAAACATTATTTTTATTTCTTGTTTGGACAAGAAAGGTTTTTCGTTTACAATAAAGAACAACAGTTGCTCTTTTGCTTTGAATGATTTAACCTATGGTATTGCGCGTTTGTTTAATGGTTTATATATTCTTGACTTAGATAATCCTGTCTGTAATATAGAAAACAAACGACTTAAAGTTAATGACTCAAATCAAACATACCTCTGACATTGTCGTCTAGGCCATATAAATGAGAAACGCATATCCAAATTACATAAGGATGGATATTTGGATAAGTTTGATTTTGAATCATACCAAGAATGCGAATCTTGTTTGCTTGGTAAAATGACTAAAACCCCTTTCACTGGTAAGGGTCAAAGGGCCACTGAATGTCTGGAACTAATACATAGTGATGTATGTGGCCCAATGCGTGTGATGGCTAGAGGAGGCTACTACTACTTCATAACATTTACTGATGATTTCAGTAGATATGGATATGTATATCTTATGAAGAATAAATCTGATTCTTTTGAAAAGTTCAAAGAATACAAGGCTGAAGTAGAGAAGCAAATTGGCGGAGGTGCAAGTATTAAAATCTTACGATCTGATCGTGAAGGAGAATACTTGAGCTCAGAATTTAAAGATTATTTAAAAGAGTGTGGTATTGTATCACAACTCACTCCGTCAGGTATACCTCAATGGAATGGAGTTTCAGAGAGGAGAAATCGCACCTTGTTGGACATGGTGCGATCGATGATGAGTCATGCAGATCCTCCAATTAGTTTCTGGGGTTACACTCTAGAAACAGCGGCTTTCTGTTGGGTCCCGGAGATCTTAGAGGGGGGGTGAATACGATTCCCAAATTAAATATGACTATTAATAATTTTTGGGACAACATAAAAATTACTTTGGTTCAAACCCGGTTACTGTTCATCATCTTCTTCAACCTCAAGAACACCATTAAAATAACCAAGATAATGAACGGTAAATCATCCAAAACACACAACACAACAAGATCCAAGAATATAACTTTATATTCATTGAAGTGGGGTAGATGCTACATACAAGTTCAAGAACATAAGCTCAAGAACACAACAAAGAAGTGATTTTTAGCTCCTCTAAAAATATTACAAATTCTAGATCTAGGAGACAAAAATCAAACCTATCTTCTAAACAAGATTTAGCAATGTTTACAATAGAAGAATAGATGAGTGGTGAAACAAAGAAATTCATGGCCCCATAATATATTCAAGATCTAGTTCGGCCATGGGGAGAGAATAATTTTTCTCTCTCTCCCCTTTTCTTCTCCTGTACCCACTCTTCTTGAAAGACAAGTATGGAAGACTTTTATTCAAAGTGAAAAAGGTTACTTTTTAACTTTTTCTCCTTTTGCTCATGTCCACCCAAATCTTATCTTCAAAGTCATGTGCCAAGCATACCTTTGGAAATATTTAATGTAAAAGTAATATTTAATAAATATATAAAATATAAATAAAGAATATCTTTATTTATAAAATATATAAATAATTAAATAAATACTTTATTTAATTAAATTAAATATTTCCATTCCACTCTTCAATTTGTGTAGACTTCCTTATCCAAATACTTAGCCCCGTATACGTGACTCCACCACGTCCAAGTATTTGGCCTTCTAATCTGTGAAGCTTTAGTAAGATCCAATCAGGTTGTGCCGTCTGTCCCTTATCCATTAGGCTGACATTTCTCCAACACTGATTTACCACCTTTGTTGATCCTCCACTTGACTCAAGAAAACCAACAACTTTAGAATGATTAAAACCATATTAACCGACGAGAGCTTGCCTCTAATGTCCTGACACTTGATGCAACGGTCTGGTTCATAAGTGACTAGTCTTGATAGGGGCTCTTGATTCCGAACATGATTCCACATTCTTCTTTGCAAACCTTACTTGTTGCTTCGATTGTAATGCACTAAAATCTTCATAGACTAAGACAATCTTCTGTAGCTTCCACATCCTTGAATAGATGTCAACATCTTTTATTCTCCACTGAGGCCTGAACATGTTAATGAACTTCTTCCAGTGGGCTTCAAGTCTGTAGATGATCCTTTGATACTTTGTCTTAATTGAACTCTGTGATCCAAGATTTCTGTGCACCTGCATATTATTACATGTCCTATTCTATTGTTGAGTTATCATCAACCATTACATAGAGATTACATTTAGCATTTCTAGTACACGTGAAAGTGCAGTGAGTTACTTCCCTTCACTCCTATCTCCCATTTCAATCTCCCCCTATTTGGTTGATATGGAATAGCAATCAAATACTATTTCCCTTTACAATCTCCCCCAAAAGCAATTAAATAAAATTAACTACTAGAGGATAACTCAACTAACATACAAGAAACAATTAAAGTACTGGACATGAAAATAATATACAAAAGGTTCTGGAAAGATATAATCAGTTAAATCCAGATTTCCTGAGTTGCTGAAAATGAATGATGAATTTCTGAATTTCATTTTCCTTTAGCTTCCTCCACTTCAATGTTCTTCAAAGATGGGGTTCTTTCAATAAAGAAACAAATCATTAGTAAAGACTTCTGAACAATCATTCTCGTTTATCTTGCAATTCGAACTAGAACATACAGCTCTCTATGTTCCCCATAAGAGGTCAACTCATTCTCCCCTTAAGGTTGTTCTCTCTTGGAATGAAAGTCACTTCTTCTTTTTCTTCAGGATATTCTATTTCCAGGAAACATATTTTTCTTTCTTCCCTGCACTACTCCACTGACTTCATCTATCACTGAAACAAGAAATAGAACACACTTGGACACTTCTCAGATGTCCCTTGAAAATCTCCTTCACATTCTTCTTTACCCAGAAAACTTCTACTTAGCAAAAACTCCCCCTGAGTTGATACTCTTCAAAGAAATCTTCATTTTCATTCATTGATCGTGCTAGAAAGAATTCTTCTGCCGAACCTCTCCTAAGAATGTTCCAATGACAGATCTTCAAACAAATAGAGCAAAATCCCTTAGATATCTTTTCAGAATAAGATATAGCTGTTCGCACTTTATTCATGCAAGAGAACGTGGTCACAAGTAATACAGTAATAAGTAGGATTCGTTCCCACAGAGGCTCGACTTGCTTACGTTTAGTTCACTTAGACACCAGAGTATGATTAAGTTTCACTGCTAAGAAAATAACAATTGGAATTTTGATTACACTACTAATTAAAACTTAACGAATTACTTATATAAAATAAACATGGGATTTTAACTTCATTAACTATCTCATCTAGAATCTTATGCCTTTTCAACCTAGCATGTGAAAGTGACGATAACTGATCAGACCCTCTAAACTGATAAACGCCAACTTTCGTTGCACGCATACCATCCTAATGAACATCCACAAAAGATAGAAGTCAAATAGTCAACCACTATACTTAGTCCCTATATGTCTATAGAGATTGAAAACATAATGGCTTAAGCACAAGGATCCATAAAATCACATAGTCAGTGCAAGACGGTTAGAATTACACCACAAATTAATACCTGCTCTTAACACGCAAAAACCTATGCTAGCATGGCATGTTCTAAACCCTAGATCCACTTTCGCATTCACGAGGATTTAACAAACAATCATAAATGTTCGCGACGCATTTACAACGAATAAGCTTAACCATACTAGGATATCCATAACAATCACATACTTGGCATAAAGACAATCAATATCTAGAATCGATAGAAAAATCTATTAAAATCCCATGACAACGATTAGCCCATAATTGGACTAGCCGCCATCATGGGTTCATATGAAAACATAGTAGATAAACAATTAAACATAAAAGACTGATATTAAATTGCAATAGTAAAAGAAACAACCGATAATCCACGTGATGAAAATTATAAAAGAAAAATAGCTTGACGGCTCACAAAGTACTCTGTCTTCTTGTACGATAATAAAAACCCTACTTGCTTAATTAATTTCCTAGATCGATTAAAATAATAATAATCCTTATGTCTTTATACTAGGTTACATAAAAACAATGATTCATGGGCTTGCTGCTTTCTGGGCTTTGAAACGGACCAACTGCAGAAAAATCAGCAACTTGAATCGGCTGGAAGGGCGGGCGCGCCTCAAGGAGCGCGGGCGCGCCTCATTAATGGAGCACGGGGGCGCCTTTAACGGGGTGGGCGCGTCTGACTATTCTGCCCGGAATTGCATTTCTTTGCTCCTTGCTTCTTTAGCGCGTCGCCTTGCTTTCTCTTTGCTTCAACTCAAGCCTTGACCCTTCTCCCTTGAATTCCTAGCTCATGCACCACCAATTTATGCAATTAATTATCAATTCTGCTCCGCCTGGGAATCTGCACACCAAAAACATAAAACACATCAAAAGACACTAAATACTTGGGTACTAGCGATCAATTTAAGCCAATTTGGAACGTATATAGTGGACAAAAAAGTCCACTAACACACCCCCAAACTTAAACCGATGCTTGTCCCCAAGCATAAACAGACTCTAAACAATCTAGTGCAATGCAATGCATGAATGCAACTATTATGAAATGAAAGGACCCCCTCGAACTCACCAAAACCAATCGATAAGCCAAGCCTCAAAGAGATGCAATACATCCAAACAGAGCTCGACCAAGTCCCCTTATACTGATACTACATGAACAGAACGTGTGTGTGTGCGATGCTCATCAAATATACTCTAACATTAGATCAAAATCATACCTATTTTTCGCCAAGACAATCACCTGCTTATAAACAGAATGAGTGGTAAACACTCCATAACATACAAACACCGCCGTCATTCATTTGAGTTAGACAGGGAATCACACTTTATTGCTAAACCACCACTACGACACATAACACAATACATAGGCTTATTTAACCGTGCAATGGATGAGACCCCTAAAGGCTTATTCAATAATACCCATGTAGCGAGCGTTAGGTTAGTGGATCCCAGACTATAAAAAGCCTTAGGTCACTAGGTACAAAGTCCCCTCGAACTTAATTGCCCGAGTATTAAAGAGCTCATCCTGGTTAATTTTGCTTCGAATTATTCACATGACTCTTTTTTTTTTTTAAACATAATCTGGAATGAGAATTCTCAATTCCAACCCTAGACTACTCATAAAAATATGAGCCGGCTACTAGCCATTTGACACCTAGCCATACTTGACAATCATTAACAACTAGCATGCATCCCTGGTTTTCCCCAAACTTAAACTTTAGTATCTTTACATTATCAAGGGAATAGCAAACATTCTAGATATAAACAGGCGATTAACTCTAAAACAACTAAACAGGCATGACTCAACCTAGCCCAGAAGCAACCGATGAGACTGTGTAAATAATGTGCTTCTGAAACATGCAATTCAATTTCATAAGGACTGTAAATCATCCCTCTGCTCATCAATACCACACTCAAATTGACATCGACTTATCAATCAGAATTAGCTCGTCCTAAGGGATCATGAAATATGCATGCTATGAAATGCAACTAAAATGGACTCACATGGTAAACAGAACAAGAATTGCAAACAAAATGCTCTATATGGCAATTAAAACCAAATGCATGAAAAATACTACCACTACATGCCCTATATGCATCTAACTACAATCTCCATTTCCCACCCCCAAACTAGAAATATTCAATGTCCCCATTGAAGGCAAGAAACAAAGAAAGTGTGCAGATATACCTCAATCGTCAGCAGAGTCACCCTCCTCGGGTGAATCCGGTGGTGGATACACGGTGCCAGCCCCATAAACAGGCTAATCGACCTGTACACCTGTAGCCAGAAAAGCTGCACCAAGAGCCTGAGTCAGGTCAGCCGCAAACCGGCTCTGTCTATCATCAACTGCGTCCATCCGCCGTGCCAACCTCCTAAAATGAGCCTCACCCATACCAGCACTAGCCACAGCTGGCGGTGCCCTAGAAGATCCAGCCCTAGCCGCCCTCTGCTGTCTAGGAGGCACGTCACCATCCACAATATACCCTAAGCCTCTGGGAGGCGGTACACCACCGTCCCATTTAGGTAGTCGAGCTATCGCCGCCGTGTCAATGGCACTCGCAGGAAGTTGCAACTGTTCCTCCGCCGACCATTGAATACCCACATCAACACACAGACGAACAACCACTGAGCCATACGGAATCGCTCTAGTGGTACTGCCCTGCAAAAATCGGATCATGTGCCTGTGGATAAGGGAGCCTAGGTCGATGTATCGCCCGCTGAGAATACCCCACAACAACATAGCCCGATCCACTATCACCTCATGAGTGTGCGACGATGGCACAATGTTAGCACACAGAAACAGGTTCCAGGCCTTAGCATATGGGTTCAAAGCCATGGCGGAGAAGGTGACCGGCTCAGTAGAGCCTGCCCTGCGCTTCCAAGTAGTGCCTGGAACTGTCATATCCCGCAGAATGGCCTCAAGATCAACCTCCCCACGGATCTTCAACCAAAAATCTTCCACCCCCTCCTGCGGTGCAGGCAAATTCAAAACCCTAGTGATAGCAGCAGGAGTATAATCCACTACATACCCTCGGACTGCAGAATACCCATTCTTCTCTTGCTTGGCATTGGCATAGAACTCCCTAACGATACTCAATGGTATCGCCTCCGCAGCCTCACACACGGTCTCCCAACCGCGCTCACTAACCATCGCGATTAGGGACCCATCAAGAACACCCGGAATGAATCCCCTTTCCTTGACCACAGATTTGGTCATCAAGCGTGCAAACTCAATTTGGGCCTCCGGTGAATTGAATTGGGGCACAACTCCCCCACTCGAAGAAGAACTTGATGTCCCTGAGCGCCTAGATCTCTTGGGTGCCATTGATTGAGTGTAGATTTGTGAAGAGAGGAGATGAGGTGCGTGTATAGTTGTGTGTATATGTGAGAATGCAAGAAGTGAAGTAAGTAAGTTGCTAGGGTTAGGGTATGCAAAGCCTTTATAAACAAGTGAGATTGGGTTGGGTAGGGCCAAAAACTAATAAAAAGGTAAAAAAGATTCTTAATTTTCGATTTTTGGAATTTTTAAACTAAATTTTTTTTTCTGGAACCGCGTCCAGGCGCGCCCGCGCCTCTAGGAGCGCGCCCGCGCCTCTAGGAGCGCGCCCGCCCCGGGTGCTTCTGTCCATTTTCTGATTTTTCAATTTTTCAATTTTTTTTTGTTTTTTTTTACGAGAATAAAAATTACCATTCAAGCCGTAGGTTGCCTCCCACGAGCGTTGTCGTTAACGTCATTTAGCCGGACGTTACTTCAGGTCCTCAATCCGAGGTTGACAGAATCACGACTTCAGCTTCGCGATTTACTTGTTCTCCCAAATACGGCTTCAATCTCTGACCATTGACTTTAAACGCTTGATCTGGGGTCTTTTCATAAATCTCCACAGCTCCGTGTGGATACACAGTCTTCACAACAAAGGGTCCTGACCACCTTGACTTGAGTTTTCCTGGAAACAATCGCAGACGAGAGTTAAATAATAAAACTAATTGACCAGGAACCAATACCTTTGTTGTCAACTGCCGATCATGCCATCTTTTCACTTTTTCCTTGTAGAGCTTGTTATTCTCATAAGCTTGTAGACGAAATTCATCCATTTCATTGATTTGCACCATCCGCTTTTCCCCTGCGGCTTGATAATCAAAATTCAGTTTCTGCAATGCCCAATAAGCCTTGTGTTCCAGTTCTGCTGGTAGATGACAAGCTTTTCCATAGACTAGTTGATATGGTGACATCCCCAAAGGTGTTTTGAACGCAGTTCGGTAGGCCCACACAGCTTCATCCAGTTTTAAAGACCAATCCTTACGCGAAGGACTTACCATTTTTTCCAGAATGCGTTTGATCTCACGGTTTGATACTTCAGCTTGGCCATTGGTTTGAGGGTGGTATGCTGTCGCCACCCAATGGTTGATGTTGAATCTTGCCATCAGATTAGTGAACTTTCGATTGCAAAAGTGAGAACCCTCATCGCTGATAATGACCCTTGGAGTCCTAAATCTGGTGAAAATGTTCTTGTGAAGGAAGTTGAGCACTACATTGGCATCATTAGTTGGAAGTGCCTTGACCTCAACCCATTTGGAGACGTAATCCACAGCTAGCAAGATGTATTGGTTATTGCAAGATGAAATGAATGGGCCCATGAAGTCGATCCCCCACACATCAAAAATTTCTACCTCTAGCATTACATTAAGGGGCATCTCATCCCTTCTCGAAATGTTGCCTACTCGCTGACAACGATCACATCTGGTTACAAACTGATGAGCATCCTTGAATAGTGATGGCCAATAAAATCCTGCCTGCAGAATACGAGTAGCTGTCTTTTCACCTCCATAATGGCCTCCATAAGCTGTGGCATGATAATCCCTCAAAATAGCTTCAGTCTCACTATATGGTACACACCTTCTGATAATCTGATCAGCCCCTTGTTTAAACAGATATGGCTCATCCCAACGAAACCACTTTACATCATGCATGAATTTCTTCGTTTGGGCTGACGACAATTCGGGTGGAACAATATGACTCACAAGATAATTCACAATATCCGCATACCATGGTTCTTCTTCTTGTAATCCAAACAGTTGTTCATCCGGAAATGAGTCATTGATGAGAGTACTGTCTCGTGATTTACCAGGATCTTCCAATCGTGAGAGGTGATCAGCTACCTGATTTTCGGTCCCTTTTCTATCTTTGATCTCCACATCGAATTCTTGAAGTAGGAGAATCCATCGAATCAGGCGGGGTTTAGAATCCCTCTTGGAGAGCAGATACCTAATAGCTGCGTGGTCAATATACACCGTCACTTTCGTACCAAGCAAGTATGATCTGAATTTTTCAAAGCCATATACAATGGCTAACAGCTCCTTCTCTGTGGTTGTGTAATTCACTTGCGCATCATTGAGTGTCTTGCTTGCATAGTAGATAACATGAAAAATCTTGTCTTTCTTTTAACCAAGAACAGCCCCTAATGCAAAATCGCTAGCATCACACATCATAGCAAAAGGTTCATTCCAATCTGGGGCGATGATCACAGGTGCTGAAATCAACTTCCTCTTCAATGTCTCAAAAGCTGTCATACAATCATCATCGAATTTGAAGGGAATATCCTTCTCCAATAGCTTACACAAAGGTTTAGAAATTTTGGAGAAATCCTTGATGAATCTTCTGTAGAAACCTGCATGACCGAGGAAACTACGAATTCCTCTCACTGAATAGGGCGGTGGAAGATTTTCAATTGTCTCTATTTTTGCTTTATCCACTTCCAGGCCACGACGTGACACCTTGTGTCCAAGAATAGTTCCCTCTTGTACCATGAAATGACATTTCTCCCAGTTGAGAACCAGATTAGTCTCCACGCATCTTTTCAGAACCATGCTAAGATTGTGTAGACATTCGTCAAAAGAATACCCAAATACTGAAAAATCATCCATGAATACTTCCACTGTCTTACCAATCATGTCTGAAAAAATTGCCATCATGCACCTCTGAAAAGTGCCAGGTGCACCACATAACCCAAAAGAAACCCTTCGAAACGCGAAGGTACCGAACGGACATGTAAATGTTGTCTTCTCCTGATCCTCTGGAGCAATGCAGATCTGATTGTAACCCGAATATCCATCCAGCAGGCAATAGTACTCATGGCCGGCCAGTCGGTCTAGCATTTGATCGATGAAAGGAAGAGGGAAGTGATCCTTCCTAGTAGCTTTGTTCAGCTTCCTGTAATCCATGCAGATTCTCCAACCAGTGATTGTCCGCGTAGGAATGAGCTCGTTCTTTTCGTCAGTTACCACCGTCATGCCTCCTTTCTTTGGCACACATTGAACTGGACTCACCCAAGCACTATCAGAAATAGGATAGATAATCCCTGCATCCAACCACTTGATAATTTCCTTCTTTACTACTTCCTTCATGAGTGGATTAAGCCTTCTCTGATGTTCCACTGTTGGCTTACTACCTTCTTCCAGCGGAATCTTATGCTGACAATAGGCAGGACTGATTCCTTTAATGTCTGCAATAGTCCAACCAATGGCTGATTTGAATTCCCTGAGAACCCTTAACAGCTTTTCTTCTTCAGGACCTGTAAGGTTAGCAGCAATAATTACAGGTAAAGTAGATGATTCCCCAAGAGAAGCATACCTTAAGTGATCAGGCAATGGTTTGAGCTCTAGCTTTGGTGCTTCCTCGATAGATGGTTTCAACCGCTGATGTGATTCTCTCAATTTAGATAAACCCAACGATTCTGGTTTCTCAAACTTTTGTTGCCAAGGAGAAGCATTCAGAGACTGTACCTGTTCTTCAACCTCATCCACTTCAATTGTAAAGTCCCCACTTAAAGCCTTTTCCAGTGTATCATTCATAAGCATGTGTTCAATCTTTACTTGCACAGCAGATTCCACTACATCTACTTTAAAGCATTGATATTCTTCTGTTGGAAATTGCATTGCTTTGAACACATTGAATGTGACATTCTGGTCGTGCACTCTCATGGTGAGTTCTCCCTTCTGTACGTCAATCAATGTCTTTCCCGTTGCCAAGAATGGTCTACCAAGAATGATAGGGATTTTCTTGTCTTCTTCAAAATCAAGGATGACAAAATCTGCTGGAAAGATTAGTTTGTCGACTTTCACCAAAACATCTTCGACAATTCCTCGCGGATAAGTGATTGAACGATCTGCCAACTGCAGTGACATGTTAGTCGGCTTTGGCTCAGGAAGACCAAGTTGTAAGAATATAGAGTATGGCATGAGGTTGATGCTCGCTCCCAAATCGCACAAACATTTGTCGAACGACAAATTTCCAATTATGCATGGTATAGTGAAACTACCAGGATCCTTCAACTTTGGTGGTAACTTCTGCTGCAATACTGCACTACACTCTTCCGTCAAGGCCACAGTGTTTAACTCTTCTAGCTTCAGTTTCCTAGATAGAATGCCTTTCATGAATTTGGCGTAGCTTGGCATTTGCTCCAGCGCTTCAGCAAAAGGTAAGTTGATGTGTAGTTTCTTAAAAACTTCCAAGAATTTAGCAAACTGTTGATCCGATTTCTGCTTCTGAAGCCTTTTAGGGAATGGTGGAGGAGGAAAGACTTCCTTGTGATCACTGTCTTTCTCTGAATTACTTTTCTCCTCTTAATCATTCATTTTTTTCTTAATCGGCTCCTCCTGCGTATCTTTTTTTGCAGAAAATCCCCCTCCAGCAGTAAGGTGAGGCGCGCCCGCGCCTGAGGAAGCGCGCCCGCCCTGCACCTCCTGCCCAGAATGCCGACGTTCTTCGTTTTGTTGAATTTCGACCTCCTGATTATTCGTAATCCTTCCAGAACGCAATGTAATAGCGTGTATTTGTTCCTTGCTTTCTTTCTTGCCTGGGTTGGCCTCTGTGTCACTTGGTAATTGTCCTTGAGGTCTGTTTAGAAGAGCACTTGCTAGTTGACCAATTTGATTTTCCAATGTTTTCAGTGTCACAGCTTGACTTTTATACATCATTCTCAGTTCCTCCATCTCTGACTTTTCATTTGAGTGCCCTTGTCCTCCCTGAGGTTGTTGATGGAAACCAGGAGGGTTGTATGATTGTCTTGGTGTATAAGATTGTTGAGGAACAGAATTGTTGAAAGGCCTTGTTCCGAATTGCTGACCCTGCGATGATTGTGGCATGGCATTCTGATTGTTGCTCCAACTGAAGTTAGGATGATTCCTGTTGTTGGGATGATATGTATTAGGTGCTGGTTGTGTAGGCTTCTGCAAGTTGCTGACAAAATACGCTGAATCGCTATAAATAGCACACTGAGTTGTATCGTGAGCACCTGCACAAAGATCACAAACCATAGCGACTTGCTGAATTCCTGCCTTGGATAATGCGTCCACCTTTATAGATAACGCCTGTAGTTGAGCTGTTATAGCCGTGGCAGCGTCCACTTCAAAAACACCTGCAGTTTTACTCTGCGGCAATCGCTGAGTAGGATTCTGATACTCGTTGGCAGCCATCATTTCAATCAAGTCATAAGCTTCTTCATAGCTCTTGGCCCAAAGAGCTCCTCCAGATGCTGCATCAAGCATAGGTCGTGAATGATTCAACCCATTATAGAAACCGTTAATGACCATCCAATCGGGCATCCCATGATGGGGACACTTTCCAAGCATCTCTTTATACCTTTCCCAAGCTTCACACAACGTTTCTCCAGAATGTTGATTGAACTGTGTAAGAGCATTCCTCATGGCTGCCGTCTTAGCCATAGGGAAGAATTTAGTCAGAAACTTTTGTGCGAGATCCTCCCAAGTAGTTATAGAACCTGCTGGCAGTGAATGCAACCAGCTCTTTGCCTTGTCTCGTAGAGAGAATGGAAACAGCCTCAGTTTTATAGCATCTTCAGAAACCCCGTTGGTTTTAAAGGTATCACAGATCTCGATGAAGTCTCTGATATGCATATTAGGGTCCTCAGCAGGTGAACCCCCAAACTGCACAGAATTCTGAACCATTTGAATTGTGCCCGGCTTGATTTCGAAATTATTAGCTGTAATAGCCGGCCTAACAATGCTTGACTGAATGTCATTGATCTTCGGTTGAGAGTAATCCTTAAGAGCTTTCACTGGATCCCCCATTACTATTTCTGGTTCAATTTCTAGAACTGCAATTCCCTCTTCTTCGTCTAAGTGTTCTTCCAGTTTTTCCTTACTCGATTGAGAACGAGTACGCATACACGATCAATTACCTGAATTCACGTAACAAACAAGAATGATTAGTAACAAATCTCAGTCAGTGATATCTAACGACCATTGATGATAAGCACATTAACTAAATAAAACAATGAACCGAGTCCCCGGCAGCGGCGCCAAAAACTTGTTCGCACTTTATTCACGCAAGAGAACGTGGTCACAAGTAATACAGTAATAAGTAGGATTCGTTCCCACAGAGACTCGACTTGCTTACGTTTAGTTCACTTATACACCAGAGTATGATTAAGTTTCACTGCTAAGAAAATAACAATTGGAATTTTGATTACACTACTAATTAAAACTTAACGAATTACTTATATAAAATAAACATGGGATTTTAACTTCATTAACTATCTCATCTAGAATCTTATGCCTTTTCAACCTAGCATGTGAAAGTGACGATAACTGATCAGACCCTCTAAACTGATAAACGCCAACTTTCGTTGCACGCATACCATCCTAATGAACATCCACAAAAGATAGAAGTCAAATAGTCAACCACTATACTTAGTCCCTATATGTCTATAGAGATTGAAAACATAATGGCTTAAGCACAAGGATCCATAAAATCACATAGTCAGTGCAAGACGGTTAGAATTACACCACAAATTAATACCTGCTCTTAACACGCAAAAACCTATGCTAGCATGGCATGTTCTAAACCCTAGATCCACTTTCGCATTCACGAGGATTTAACAAACAATCATAAATGTTCGCGACGCATTTACAACGAATAAGCTTAACCATACTAGGATATCCATAACAATCACATACTTGGCATAAAGACAATCAATATCTAGAATCGATAGAAAAATCTATTAAAATCCCATGACAACGATTAGCCCATAATTGGACTAGCCGCCATCATGGGTTCATATGAAAACATAGTAGATAAACAATTAAACATAAAAGACTGATATTAAATTGCAATAGTAAAAGAAACAACCGATAATCCACGTGATGAAAATTACAAAAGAAAAATAGCTTGACGGCTCACAAAGTACTCTGTCTTCTTGTACGATAATAAAAACCCTACTTGCTTAATTAATTTCCTAGATCGATTAAAATAATAATAATCCTTATGTCTTTATACTAGGTTACATAAAAACAATGATTCATGGGCTTGCTGCTTTCTGGGCTTCGAAACGGACCAACTGCAGAAAAATCAGCAACTGGAATCGGCTGGAAGGGCGGGCGCGCCTCAAGGAGCGCGGGCGCGCCTCATTAATGGAGCGCGGGGGCGCCTTTAACGGGGTGGGCGCGCCTGACTATTCTGCCCGGAATTGCATTTCTTTGCTCCTTGTTTCTTTAGCGCGTCGCCTTGCTTTCTCTTTGCTTCAACTCAAGCCTTGACCCTTCTCCCTTGAATTCCTAGCTCATGCACCACCAATTTATGCAATTAATTATCAATTCTGCTCCGCCTGGGAATCTGCACACCAAAAACATAAAACACATCAAAAGACACTAAATACTTGGGTACTAGCGATCAATTTAAGCCAATTTGGAACGTATATAGTGGACAAAAAAGTCCACTAACAATAGCACTGCAAACCAAGATGTTAAGATTCTCCATAACTTCTCCCCCTTAGTACGACAAGTAACTTCTTCCCAATTGACAAAAAGTAACTTCTCCACTTCAGACGAAAAATTGGTTAAATCTACAACACCTTTAGGGATTAGGCTCCAACCAATTTCTAAGAAACTCCCCCTTAGTAATTTCTCCATTGCATCACTAAGGTTTCAATTTTATCTAATTCTCCCCCTTAGTTCATGCAAGCTCCAATCCACCCTTGTGTCTTTAGATATCCTCTAAGTAACCTCCACAAGATAGGATTGACAGATCTCATTTCTTGTATCACCAAGAGATCTCGTTTCTTGTATCACCAAATTCTCCCCCTTAGTTGAGAATATCCTTTAAAACAATAAAAGTATCATCTACATCCAATCGAATAAGAAACTCTCCTCCAATTGAACATAAAATCCCCCTTAGGTCTAAAAATTAATGTCTCCCCCTTTGAGATTGAGAACAACATGAATTAAGAGACCCAAAGGTAATAGTTTGGACATTCCCACTAAGCTTCAGTTAGACTCTTCTTCAGCTTGTCTTCCAGAAAAGAATCTTTTCAATATTCCAGAGCTAGAAAATTCAGTAACAGGATTCAAGCATAGTAGCAAGGTTAGTGTTTGGTCTATGGTTTCCTCACTTCTACTACGTTCTGCTGGTGTTTACACTTTCAAGCGTAAGTGTTCCACTCATTTCTCTCCCTATTTCTCTCACTCAAGTGTATCACTCCCTCACTTCACTCAAGTGTTTCTCTCCCTTACTTGCACTCATTCCATTTATAGCAATTTGGACCTGCAAGTAAATCCAAGCTAGTCTCACCAAGATATTATGGATCGTTGACTGTAGCATGTTGTCGATCACTAAAGATCTAGGTTCTGAGATGGAATCTCAGACAGAGTTTCAGTTAGGTCATCACCCAACTCACCATGAGCAAATCCATGCACACGTGGCTCGTTGTCGGGGAATAACCCTTCTGAAATTGGAATCTCCTCCATTCCAGGAGTGACTGAAATCCCAACACCCTGATCCTCAAAAGACTCATCAAATTGGTAAACCAACTGAATCATAGTCTACGAGTTGTTGTTCAGCTACTTTCAGCATCAACAATCTCCCCATATGCAAATCCATGCACTGGATCGTTGAATGTGGTATGCGTACTAGCAGCTATCTAAGCATCAACCGACTCCCCATATGCAAATCCATGCACTGGATTGTTGACGGTGATATGCCTTTAAGTTTTGAGCAATCCATGTATTCCAGAATTTGAATTCCTGGGAGAGTAGACGTGTACAAACATCTCTCTCAATCACCTGTAAAGATGAATTAACTCACTATTTTCAGTCATGGAAAACTGTTAGTGATTGCCTCTCAACATCAACAGATTGCTCTGCGGATGTGAAATCCCGTTAGGGAACTAGGACTGTTCCTCCTAGGAAGGTTGACAAGGATTCTAACATATGGCAAAAAATCCAAGTTTCCCTCAAATGCCTGTGAAGGTGGCTCAATAACTTCATTCACCATGAATGGTAAACAAAGAAGTTTAGGGGTTTTACCTATACCTCACAATGTGCACTTCTTGCAATGTGTCCTCACAATTGTTAGTCCCAAGAGAGGCTAGAGAACTGTTAGGTCCTATAACATCCCTTAGAAGCAAAAACTTTAGGATTACCATCAGCGTGAATGCTTTTGGTGTGCTTGACTCATTACAAGGTGCTCTGGCTGACGAGCGAATTTTCAATGAAATCACCCTGTTGAGAGAGTTCATTCAGAAACGGTTGAATTGCCTTTTCAGCTCTGCATCCTTTTGAGAGAATACAGATGAGCTACAGATACCTCAATTTGTATACTTCTTTCCTTCTCGAGAGGTAGAGCTGTGGGTGCACTTCCGACTTCATCCTTATTTGCTGCATCAAGTGCAGTTTCTCCCTTAACAACCGCTAATCTATATAAGTTCCTTATATCACCAAGGGTTGAAAGTTTGAATTAGAATGATAGTGTTTGGTACTAAGGCGTTGGTTAGAAATTGATGGATTATTCAACTTCTTGACCTTCCCCTATAGCCACTTAGGCCAAGCCATTACGGCTAAATAGATAGAGTTGATCAGAGCTATATAAAATCTAGTAGAGTATGATTAAACTTATTCTCTATTCCTTCTCAGAAATATAGCATCGGAGCAATGTGTCCTCAAGAAACAATGTACCAGAGCTAAAATGTGGGAATTAATAAAGAATAGGTAAAAGAATATTAAGCCAAATTTCATAAACTCACAATTTTGAAAAAAAATTTAACAGATTGATAAAAGTGTTCTTTTAAATTTCTCTTAGACAAATATCCAATTGAAATTCAACTCTTTTAACAAAAACATTTTGATTAATAACTCAAATCTATTTCATCTTGCTCACTGTATGTTTTCAGAAATTGTTTTGCAATTCATTCTTATCGGATATTATCTCCGACTTAAAACATAAATCATTTAAAAAAATCGAATGAATGCTTTAGTCAACAGTCCAAGGCACTAATCCCAAAGCAAACAACCATTGTTTTAATACTACAGGTCAATGTGAAACAGACATTAACAAGAGTTTTGAAAAACGTTTTACCAATGGTTGATACCTCAAGATCAAAACAATTTACTCTAATAAAATAGCCTTATACCATGCACCCTAAGTTACAAGTTATCAAGTAACTTTATTTAAACAAATCGTGGAGAGAGAAAACAGTTTTCATTACAGAACATTTAGAGAGAGAGAGAGGATATATGATTTTGAAATAGAAAGATAATCCTCAAGAAATGTTCTCTTTCAAAGAAAACTTTTAGTGGCTTTTCATTCTCTAGCAAATGAATGCATGTTTAGATAAAACATTTTTCACAAGAAATAGACAAGAAATTTCTTTATGCATTCAAGTTCTAAAGAATGAAAAATATATGTTAATACTAATGAATTATCAAAGATATGAGTGACAATACATTCAAAAGTACTAACATCATTCAATCATTTTGTAATAAAATGCATCTTACTACAAAATAATCAAGCACATAAGATACTTACATTATGCTAGACAATTACCATTTGTCGCTTGAAACAAACACATATTGCAATATAAATCATGGTAATTCTAAAGCATAAAACATAAGCATCCGCTAAACACTGAACATACATTGACCGAATGACAGCATTTAACTTCTTACACTACATATCAATAATTATCACTTAAGCATATTGAAAATACTCATGACAATCATAATGTATGTAAGCTCGAGGTACTAGTTGCATCAAGGATCAAATACCTTTAAATATTAATGCTAAAATTTATGATCTTTGACAACCCCTCGCGATGTAGTAAATTACTTTCAATATCAGTGTTTTTGAAATAATCTTTTTGTCACTTAGTGCAGAAATTCTAAGTGACATCACTAATATAAAAAGAATGACAACTAATATTAATGGATTTTGCAAAAGACATGAATTACATCACTTAAACTACATATTAAGTGGTTCCATTAATATTAGCATTAAACAATTAGAAGTAAATAAAATTACAACTAATTAATATATACAAATACTTATGCTGAAACATTTGATACATATAGCATGAATAACATATGACAGCACAAAGTACGAGATCCTGGATATAAATTGACTATACAAAGAGATGCTACAATGTTAGGTCCCTAGGTCCCGGGTGATCATAGGTAATCTCATAATGATAATATTGAGTCCCGGGTGGTCACACACCAAACATTAATCAGTTCCTAGAGATCGTAGACATCTAAATAGCATGAACACTCTCTATAAACATTATGTTTAAATAAATCAATATTAGACTAGAGTGACATACCTTAGTCAATAGAGCTTTTACTGGTGTATGATCGTTGAATGAACAATTACTCCTCTTTGCCCGAGAGATCGAACGTTTACTCCTTTCGAGATCGAACGTTTACTCTATTTGGACAGGAATAACTTTTCAGCTACCAGTTAACATTGTTCCTCGAAACAATACCACGCTCATCCAGAAGGAAACTGCATTACCTTCAACACCCAAATATTTCCTTGTAGATATTGGTCTTGGCAGCAGCTTCACTAAACTCAGCACTCTAGAGACCAGTAGTCTTGACACTAGCAGAGTAGGACCTAAAAAAAACTCTGAACTACCTTTCAACTTCTGTATCAATACCAAGTCTTCATGTGGATTGATTCCTTGCGCTAAGTGTATCTGCCTCTGGTTCAATTGAGTTAGTTCCTTGATTCGAACCCTACTCAATCTTGATTAGTTAGTGCATCTTCAATCTTCATTGAATTCACTCAGAAAAACTAATGAAATACTCTTATACATGCACGGCACTACCAATCACTACTCTACTACCCAGATTCATCAAGAACTGACTCTAGGAAATGTTGTTACACAAAACCCTTTGTCATGACAGATGTGTCCTTAATGTTTCCTTAGATTTTCAGTGGGTAGAGTAGTCTTCTTCAAATATGATTGAGATCACCTTGCATTATCTTTAAATTGACAATTTCCTTTCTAATATGCAATCACTCAATCTGGATCACTAAGTGCTCCTAAGAATCTCAACTCTTACTCAATGAGCACTGCTAGCCTTTGAACATCAAACACGACTAGTTGATCCAACTTACTGATGCTCCCCCTGTGATGCTGCTTGCAGCTTTTCTTCATCTGGTGTCATCTGATCTTGAGCCCTAAACAGGATGTCAACCTTTAGAAATTCAAAGCTAAAATCAAACGAATGCTAGGGAGCTTGATGATGATGTTCACTGCATTTGATGTCTTCTCTTCATATTTGCTGATTAGACTTGCTGTGTCAACTGATTCAGTCGTAGTGAATAGGAAACCTTAAGTCTATCCATTATCCTTGTAATTTCACTCAAGGTCTGGATTTCCCTATTAACTCCTCCATTTGGTCATGAAGTCCGAAAACTGAACTTTACTCTAGAATACTCCTTTCAGTGCAGACATAACATAGAACTTCATTCGTCAACAAATTCCATTACATGCCCTCAAAGTGTTCTTACAGCAATCTGCCTAATCCTTTGAATGTGATTAATCACTGAGATGCTTCATCTATCGAATGCATGAACAAACACCAAAACTAAACAGGGTAGCCTTTGACTTGACTTCCCTTCAACTAACATACTTCACTAATGTCCTTCTTAAAAGAATTTCATTAGAAGTAGTCCTTTCTCACTAACTTCATCTTTACCGTCGAATCCGTTATCTTGATAAACCAAGTATTAGTTGATAAACCAAGTGTGAGAGCATCACTTGTTGTTGCAGCTAACTCCATTCTGATAAACTTCAACGAATAGTTGACTTCATCATAAGCATTACATTTCGTGTCAGCAGTAACCTCACTTCCAGTAGAGTGAGCTTCTTTTTATCTTGACCTCGATCAATACTGTTCATCCTCGAACTGATATTAGGAAACCCTTCGTAAAGAATTCCCTAGGTCTTTCTTAATATTGTGCTTCAGATCATTGAAGAAAAATAGGTAACCTTGCTTAACCATTTGAATACCAAAGCAAAAGTAGTTACATGCCTCGAACATGAAAATGTCAGAGATATATAGCTTGTACATGTTGAAAGATACTCTACATTCACAAATGATTAAGACACGTGGTCCTCAATTTGATTGAGTCCAAGGGTTAGAGATATTTCTAAACATTGTTAACAACAAAGCATTCAAGTTCAACATGCTCATTCTTATCTGACTGATCACTCCTCATTTATATCAGCCTCAACAAGTAGTCTTGGCTATGAGCTCAGTGATCCCAACCTAACTTAAGGTGGACTAGCAGTCTATAAGAATCATGTCATACATATATGTAGTCATAGAAGAATCAATCACTCAGATTCCTAATTCTTCTAAATTACCTTTGTTGTTTACTTTAACATTATATTATCTCTAATTACCTGAGTCAATTTAAATTAAAAAAAAATTTAATTCATGGTTTAATATACTGACCCCTAGGCAATTCCCAAATTAGAAACAAACTCATCTTAATAAGCACATGATCAGATATAGCATTTAATACAACCATGCGAGTATAAACAGATTATAGACAATGTAAACATCAAGGCACTTAGCATGCAGCAAATACTCTTTCCGGTAAATGTACCCCTACAAATACCTAAGACTCTATATGCTAACATGATCAATTATCGTAAAGCAAGCATTAAATCACACAAGATCTAATCATGAAGTCAAACACTGATAAACAAGCAACACTAACAAACTAGCATAAGTTATCTAATTTATATAGAAATCAAGGTGAGACATGCATTACATCAAACTTATAATATAATGTAGTTCAACACTTAATACTCTATAATTAAATCAAACAAGTATAAACTAGTTAGAAAGTATACCTGAGCGATGCTTAACATTCCATCTCGAGTGATAATCAATTGATCCAAATCAATTTCCATTCTACTGACACTCATGGAAGTATCCTTGCATTTGACCTCAATAACAAATGATGTTCCTGCTTCAACCCAAACTGATACCTGATTGTTCTGCTTAAAGACCCCGACATAGAATGTCTCATGTTCTGCTTGAAAAGATCACTCTTCTCTGTATGTGTAGCAATAACCCCTTGATTATCATATGTCAGTGATAATCAAACCTTGTGTATTTCTGCCACTGATGTCCTTTAACCAAATCTTCAATTGTTATTTTGGTTCTTTGACCGTTAAACTGAATTCCTTTTCAAAATCCCAAATTCTTCAGATATTGATTCGAAAACCACTGATCGAAGACTCTTCCCTAAATGAACTAATCCCCTTTCAATAACCAAATGATCCACTGAGTAGACCGATGTAGAAATACATCTCCAATGGTAAGATCAGGTCTCAACTCCATTAGAATGTTCTTCAGTCAGTTCGTTTGTCCTCAACGAACGAAGAAACAACTCCTGTTGTTTCGTTTAATAAAACATTTTGTTCAAACAGAAGTATTTAATTTTTTAGGAATTTAAATAATCAAAATAAATTAAAAATGCATTTTTGATAAATAATAATAAATTTCTCAATTTCAAATTATAAATAAAATAAAATTCGAAAAGAAAGTTTTGATATAGAGATAACAAAATTTTCAAGGTATATTAAATAATCCTGAAAAAGAAATTATTTCAAATCAAAATTAATTTCCAAAGAATTTTATAGAATTTATAATCCAAAACAGTTTTAATTATAATTAAAATAAAACAGATTGAAAATATAATGAAAGGCATAGGTGTACTAACTTGTAACACTTAATTATTATGTAACTCAACTAAGTAAAAGATAAAACAATAGCAAAACAAGAGAAACTGAAGAAGCACATGGAATCAATCAACTGAAGAAATGGTAATGATACTTGGTAACTACAGGTAACTAATTTGGTTAATCAAGGATGCATAAGTGAGAAGAAGTTCAATCTGAGTATTGCTCATGCCCTAACTTATCTAATGGAGAATTAAATTAATGTCAAAGAAGTATCAAGAAGACCAAAGTGATTTTATGTAATGTATATCAACATCTGGATAATGCAAAGGTTAATCAACAAATGAGAAATGACATTCAGAAGCAAGAACCCCTACAAGACTAGTCACTTATGAACCAGACCATTGCATCAAGTGTCAGGACATTGGAGGCAAGTTCATGTCAGTAATAGAAGATCTCATTTGAATTGAGTGAGGAAAAGAAATTGAAGAAGCTAGGGAAACTTGCTCATAAAGGTTAATCCTCAATTAGTCACTAAAGAAGGTCAACATTGGATGTGTGCATATTTGCTAAGGCAAATGTCGATCCACAGCAGATCGAGATGCGGATCGAGATTTACAATTGAAGTAAAATATTGCAAAGGCAAATCTCGATCCACGGTAGATCGAGATCGAGATTCTCCCAGATCGAGATCGAGATCTTCATAGATCGAGATCGAGATTCTCCCAGATCGAGATCGAGATTTTCACAGATCGAGATCGAGATGGGTCCAGGCAAAGATCGAGATGCGGGTAGAAATGTAATATTTAATGTTCAAGGGACAAGTGGCTTATTGTGAACGGTTGATCCAAAGTTGTTGGGAAAGTACTTTTTGTTGTCGAAGTCCTGATTGGGCCACGTACACAAAAAGGACAAGATCAAGACTACATGACATTATAAAAGCAGCACTTTGATTTTATTAGCAAAGTGACTTCCATCATCTCTGTAATTCAACGATATTTTTATAAGAGAGAGCATTTACTGTAAAACAAAAGGTGAGAGAGAGGATCAGTTGAATCTAGCTTTAATTGCTGTATTTATTGTTCAACTGATCATGATGCTTTTATGAATGTTGTAGCAAATCCATCAATGAATATAATGATATATTCTTGAAATTCTGTGTCATCATTTATTACCTGCATATTGTTTATTCTCTCTTTAATTTTTAAACAGTTGTATTCACCCCCCATCTACAACACTTTGGACCTAACAATTGGTATCAAAGCTCCTGTTAAACACATCTAACAGAGATCCTACTGTGTTGTTTGAGTTGGTTCTTGAAAATCCCAGATCTAATTTTTCTTAAAGTTTGTGCCGAAAGTTTTTATTTGTTTCTTCCTGGAAAAGTCATAGATCTAAAAAGTTCTAAGTAATGGTGTAAGGAATATTTGTACAAAGTTCCAAAATATTGTACTTTAGAGCTGTGTGGATTTTCTTGTGGTCAAAACTGGAATCAACTGATTGACTAAACAAAAAGGATATTTTCGAATTTCTGTCAACTAGGAAGCGGACATCTTTTTGTTTGGACGTGAGAAAGTGATGGACCCTGCTACTGTTCCTGTGATTAGAACTAACTTGCTTGAATCTTAAGTGCAAAATCCGTTGAATATTAAGTGTTGGATATTTAAAGTGAGATAATTAATTTTTCAAGTAAATACAATTCATTGTAATTTGAAAAGTGTATTATCTTAATTTTAAACTTTATTAAAATGGCCGCCGCACACAGATTTAAGATACCTCCGTTTGATGCACAACATTATGACGAATGGACCGGAAGGATGAGAGCTTACCTTGAATCAATAAACAAGGTATACTTGAGAATATTGGAAAACGGTCCATACATACCCATGAGAATTGAGCCAGAGCGAATGGAAGGAGGGATACTAATACCATCCCGGTCTGTTCCTAAAGAAGAAATGGAGTTTTCAGACGCAGATAAAGAATTGGTTGGTATGGATGCGTCGTTACGCAACGTCATAATTGAATCCCTAAACTCAGAGTACTATGTTCAAATAAAGGGATTAAAAACAGCTAAAGCCATGTGGGATAAACTGGCTGTGGTGATGGAGGGGACCGAGGAAGTTAGAGATAATCACAAACGCATTCTGATATCTGAATATGAATCGTTCAGATGCGAACGAGGAGAAAGCGTAGCGGATGTTTACAAACGTTACAGTAAATTGCTTATCGAGCTGAGTATAAGAGATAAAGTCTATCCACTAGCAGATTCAAATATCAAGTTTCTCTTGAATTTGCCTAAACATCTGGAACACAGGATCACTGCCATTCGAGAGTCAAGAGATTTGAAAAACACTTCTCTCGAAAAGCTGTATGGTGTTTTGAAGACCTACGAGCTGGAGCAGGAACAAAATGACAGAAGAATATCCTACAATAGTGGAGAAAACAAAGCGGTAAGTGAGTCTGGACTTGTAGTTGAAGAGTCTGCTGTAAAGGCACTTGCAGCTGTCTCATTGAAAACTGCTAATCCTGAAAGGGTGGTATTAGACATTGAAGATCCATCCGCAGAAAGTGAGGATGAATACTATACCCTTGAAGAGCTGGACAAATTAGAAGACAAGTCATATGCTTGTATTGCTCGAGAATTTGCTCATATCAGCTTCAGGAAGCAAAGGAGTGGTAAAAGACGATTTGGTAGTTCTTTCAGCCGAAGAGACAGCAGTAGCAGCAGAGGCAGTAGTGTAAGTGGTCGTGGAAATTACAGTGGTCGAGGTAGCACTTCTGGTAGTGGCTACAGACCTAACCTGGTAGACAAGAACAAGTTCAGATGCTACAACTGCAATGAATTGGGGCACTTCGCAACAGAGTGCAAGAAGCCCAAGTACGTTCATCCCAAGGAATCCTATGCTGATCTGAAAAAGAAATATGATGCCTTGGTTAGCAAGCAACAGAAGGGAAGCCGGGCATATGTTGTGACTGAAGGGAAGGGTTGGGACGAGTCTGATGAAGATGAAGATCAGGAACTATGCAATTTCGCTTTAATGGCAAAATCTTCAGAACAATCAGAGGTACCAATTCTAACCGTAAATGAAATGTCTATTTCTGAGTACCAAAATGAATTAGCTGTCATGACTAAAGATATGTACAATCTCCAACTAAATCTAATTGCTGTTAATGAGGAAAATGCTAAACTCTCCCTTAAGAATAGACTTCTCGAGGCCAGGGTAGAGGAATTAGAATCAGGAGAAAGTAAAGAAAGGCAGTTAATGAATCAGGTAGACGTTTTAGAACACAAGCTTAAGATTAGGGAAGACCTTAACGAAGAACTTAAAAATGAATTAACTGAGCTTAAAATAACATGTCAATCTTTTAAAGAAGCCGCTAATAAAGTTTTCGTAGAAAGGGACATGTACATAAAGCTGGCAGGCAAGAGTAAAAATGAAAAAGTAAACATAGGACTTGACTACACACAGAAAAAGAAAAATAGGGCTGCTGAGTTGTTAGAGCCAGTGTTAATCAAAGAAAATGTGCCTGAGGTTTTAATGGATGTTAGAAAACCTATCTTTAAGCATTTTGAGCCTAGGACCATAGATCCTGTTGCTACTGAAATTGAACATGAGATTAAAATTGAAAGAGATTCAGAAGAAAAAGTAGTAGAACCTACAACTTCTAAGAGAGCTAGTAAGATTGCTTATGCTAAGAGAGGTGTAGGAACCAAGGAGGCTAAGACGGTGTCATATAAACAATGGGTAGCAGGGTCAGACCAAATGAAAGCACCTGTAAAGTCAGTTAAAACTGAACCTGCATCTGTATCTACATCTACACGAGCTAGAAAGGCATGCTATATCTGTAATCAAACTGATCATTTGTCTTACTATTGCCCGTTCTATGTAGAGAAAGAAAAATCTGTTGGTTGTAATACCATGCCTGCAACTACTGCTTTGCCTAACATGCATGCAAATCATGCTAAATGCAATAATCCTAATTGTATGCCATGTGCTGTAAACATCATGCATGCTTATTTTAATTTAATGAATACTGCTAGTGCATCTGTTGAACATACATCTAGTAGTGGTAAGAAAAAGCATGCGGGGTCAAAGACTAAGACTTCAAGTCCTCCTAAAGTTAGGAGTGACCAGTCTACTCCCAAACCTGACAAACCAGTCAAGGTTGACAAGGGAAAAGACAAAGTCAAGATGAATGCCCCTGATGGCCACAAGGCAAAGCCTTCTGTATCTGAAAAGAAAAAGGAAATTATTGATGCCGGGCCCAAACATCATTGGGTTCCGAAGAACACCTAACCTTTCTGGATTTGCAGGGTAGTGAACAGGAAAATAGTAAAGTCATATGGGTGCTGGACAGTGGAGCATCGAGGCATATGACCGGCAATAAGTCCCTGCTAACAGATTTGGTGTTGAGAGCCGGCTCCGTGGTTACTTTTGGAGATAATAGCAAAGGTTACACCAGGGGATATGGCAAGATCGTTTGTGGAAATGTTATCATTGAGGACGTATCTTTTGTGGAAGGATTGCGACATAATCTTCTCAGCGTTAGTCAGTTCACCGACAGGGGTTTTGACGTCAACTTTGGGAAGCATGATTGTTCGATTCGAAGCAAAAAGGATGGAAGCCTTGCTCTCAAAGGAGTAAGGAAGTCAAATTTGTTCATAGCTGACATGAATTCTGCTGATCAGTCTGAAGTCACGTGTTTCTACAGCAAGGCTTCTGCTGATGAAAGTTGGCTATGGCATAAAAGACTATCTCACCTGAACTTTAAAGCAATGAATAATCTCGTAAGGAGAGAATTGGTGAGAGGGCTGTCGCAGATGGAGTTTACTCCAGATGGACTCTGCGAAGCATGTGAGATGGGAAAATCAAAAAGAGCCTCGCATAAGGATAAACAAGTGAATAGCATTACCGAGCCCCTACAACTTCTTCACATGGATTTGTTTGGACCCGTTAATGTTATGTCAATGTCAAGGAAAAGATATGCGCTGGTAATCGTCGATGACTTTTCCAAATACACATGGGTGAAGTTTGTGACATCGAAAGATAAAGTGCCACATGAGATCATTAGACATGTACTGGAAATTGAAAATGTAGCAAGTCTGACTGTGAAGACTATCCGATCTGACAACGGGACAGAATTCAAGAACTTAGTGTTAATGGATTTCTGCATATCTAAAGGGATCAGACGACAGTATTCAGCACCGAGAACACCGCAGCAGAATGGGGTGGTAGAAAGGAAGAACAGGACACTGGTTGAAGCAGCTAGGACAATGCTGTATGAGTCAAAACTTCCTTTATATTTTTGGGCTGAAGCAGTTAGCACGGCTTGTTATACACAGAACAGAACCCTGATTATAAAGGACTATAATGAGACGCCGTATTACATGATGAATAAACGAAAACCATCTATCAAGTACTTTCACGTATTTGGTGCCAAGTGCTTTGTGTTAAGAGACAATGCACAACTTGGAAAGTTTGATGCCAAAGCAGATGAAGGGGTTTTCATTGGATATTCTCTTGAAGTAGTAGCAGCGTACAGGGTGTTTGTGCTTAATGATCGCAAGGTGGTTGAAAGCCTTAATGTCACATTCGACGACTCAAAGCTCCATTCTATACTAAAAGAAGATAGTGAGCCCACTTCCCTAAGATTTGAAAATATGGATATTGATGAAGTGGATACAGTTCCTGAGTCAGTAGTGCAGGGTAGTGATCCAACTATAAATAATGAAATTAATCAAGAGTCTAGTGTTTCGCAAATTCAAAACACTAGGGCTGAGGGATCATCTTCCGTCAGACCTGGTACTAACTCAGGGGGAGTCAATATGCACTCAGGGGGAACAGCTCACTCAGGGGGAGCCAGTACTAGCTCAAGGGAAGCTAGTGAAAATGCTTCTAGATTAAGTCACCTTCACTTACAAGATCAAGCTGAATCATCAAGAACATTTGCTAGGGATCACACTTGGAACAAGGACCATCCGTTTGAGCTAATTATTGGTGATCCAGAAGCCGGAGTGACTACTAGAGGAAAAGCTAGAGCTGAAATTGCCACTGAGAATGAATGTCTATACTCAGTGTTCCTTTCCCAGATGGAACCTAAAGTGGTGGAAGAAGCTCTAGATGACGCTGATTGGGTGATTTCTATGCAAGAGGAACTCAATCAGTTTGAAAGGCAGAAGGTGTGGAAGCTGATACCCAGACCAAAGAATAGATCTGTTGTTGGGACAAAATGGGTATTCAGAAACAAGCTGGATGAAGACGGACTTGTAACACGAAATAAAGCTCGCCTGGTTGCTAAGGGCTATACTCAAAGAGAAGGAATTGATTATGATGAAACCTATGCACCAGTAGCAAGGCTAGAAGCAGTAAGGATGTTCTTGGCTTTCGCAGCACATCATGGTTTTAAAGTCTATCAAATGGATGTCAAGAGTGCATTCTTAAACGGTGAACTGGATGAAGAGGTGTATGTCGAGCAACCTCCCGGGTTTATCGACAGCAAATATTGTGATTATGTTTATCGACTCTTCAAATCAGTATATGGCCTTAAACAGTCTCCGCGAAAGTGGTATGAAACTCTGTCAGACTTTTTACTAGAAAGTGGTTTCACCAGAGGAGTAATCGACAAGACGCTTTTCTACAAGAAATGCAAAGATGATCTAATAATGGTGCAGGTATATGTGGATGACATTATCTTTGGGTCTGCAAATGAGAAGCTGTGTGCTAAATTCGCTAAGTTAATGCAATCAAGGTATGAGATGAGCATGATGGGAGAGCTGACGTTCTTTCTGGGCATTCAAGTTAGTCAGAAGAAGGACGGGATATTTATCTGCCAGACCAAGTACATTCATGATCTATTGAAAAAGTATGGTCTCCAAGATGTATCACAAGCTAAGACTCCTATGGCAACAGCCACGAAACTTGACGAGGACAAAGCGGGTAAACCTGTAGACATCTCAAGCTATCGAGGTATGATCGGCTCACTTTTGTATTTAACTGCTAGCAGACCTGATATTATGTTCTCTACGTGCCTATGTGCAAGGTTCCAAGCGGATCCTAGAGAGTCACATCTCATAGCCGTAAAGCGTATTTTTAGGTATCTCAAGGGAACATCAAATCTTGGGATTTGGTACCCAAGAGATACAGGGTTTAATCTTGTTGGCTATTCGGATTCAGATTACGCAGGTTGTAGAATAGATAGGAAGAGCACTTCAGGAAGCTGTCAGTTCCTTGGAAGAAGGTTGGTGTCTTGGCAAAGCAAGAAACAACACACAGTATCTACCTCGACAGCTGAAGCAGAATATATTGCTGCTGGAAGCTGTGTGGCCCAAATACTGTGGATGAAGAACCAACTCAAGGACTACGGTGTGGAAGTATCTAAGATTCCTATCATGTGTGACAACACAAGTGCTATTGCAATGACCAACAATCCTGTGGATCACTCAAGGACCAAGCACATTGACATCAGGTATCATTTTATCAGAGAGCATGTAGAAAGTGGAACTGTAGAGTTGCATTTTGTGTCTACTGAACGTCAAATAGCAGATATATTCACTAAACCTCTAGATGAATCAACATTTTCTAGATTGGTTGGTGAATTGGGGATGCTTAACACCTGTTAGTTTTGCTACCTATCTGTTATAATTCAGTTTGTGTACATATTATTGTTATTCATGAATATTCATAATTAATAATGTGTACTTAACTTCATAAATGTATGTATTACATCTCATAAAGGGAAGTTAGAAAGTTTCAGGAAATTAATCTTGTGCTGATCTGTGTATCTAAATGATTAATGTCTAATGATGTGATAGGATTTAATGCTATACTTCATTTTGTAATGCATGATTTATTTGCTAAATTCCCTGTCGTTTCAACATTGTAAGTTTCTTAAATGGTGTGAAAATTTGTGGTGAAATCTTGTGAATTTTACATATAAATGTTTAATTCACATAATTTCATTAAAATTTTCTAAGGCAAATCTCGATCTAGTTCTGGATCGAGATCGAGAATGACTTGTGAAAATTGGTTTAAACACTGTCAAGGTACATCTCGATCTATCCACATCGAGATCGACATCGAGATAGACATCGAGATGTAGATCGAGATGCGGATCGAGATCGACATCGAGATCGACATCGAGATCGACATCGAGATGCGGATCGAGATCGACATCGAGATGTAGATCGAGATGCGGATCGAGATCGACATCTAGATGAGGATCGAGATGCGGATCTCGAGATCGAGATGTGACTTGTCTTGTCAGTTATTTTTTTTGGCGTGCAAGTATATATATTATAGCATTAAAAAGGCTGTTCATTATTTACATTAACTTTCTTTCTCTCTTTCAAAAGCTTAAGCTCTTCATATACACACGCGTATACATACATTACCAGAGTACTTTTCCCTGCCATTACATCAAGTTTTCTTGTGATTTTCTTAAACAAAAATCACTAACTATTACTGAAAAGCATCAATAACTAAAACGAAACTCTGCTAAAATTTTGTTTAAAACTGTTGAACTTCTTGTGTTGTTTTTAACGTCATTACTGTTCTTGAAAATAGTTCTTTAGTTTTCTTTTCATTCGAGTGAGTTTGGTTTTTGTTTCGTGCTTTCTTATTCTTAAGTTCTTTTGTGTTCTTGAGCGAAATAGTTGTGAGTACTACTGTTTAATCCTTAAAGTGCAACTTTACCGCCGTGTTTGTGGTTTTCTGGAAAAATAATTTATTTTGTAACGGCTGTTCACTTTAATTTTCGAAAACTCAACCGTCAATCTTTAGTGGGGAGTTAAGTGGTCATTAGTGGGGAAGTTAATTTGTTTTAATTTGTGTCACTAATTACGTGGGGTAATTAGTGGGGTTCGTGTACGTTTTATTTTGTTTAAATTTAGAACTTGTTATCTAAAAATTCCATTGCAAAACCATTTCAGAACATTTCTTTTCTCAAACACAAATTTAAAATGGCAAACCCAAATTTCACAATTCCCAAGACCAACTTTGTTAATCTCTCTGCTGATCGAGCAACTGGTAGATTTATTCACTATCAGTTCTGGATTGAATCCCTCAACAACACATCAATCATAAGTCATGCCTTAACCGCCTCTCCCATCCTGAATGTCGAAGCCCTTCAAGCTGCTTACTCTACACTAGAGATTCTGGGTGGAAAAGCAAATCCAACAGGCCTATCCTTTACTATTGGTGGTGCCAAATATGAAGTCAGTCTGCAGAAGTTCAATGAGATTCTTGGGCTTCCTACAGAAGATTATGCTCCGGAACCCACTATGGAGGATATGTTGCAATTATTCACGGAAATAGGTTGTCGCCCTCCCACGGGTCCTATCAAGGTAACAAAGGTTAACACCGGTATGCTACCAGCTGAGTGGGATTATGTAGTTCAGGCCATTCAGCGCTGCATGTTCCCAAAGGACAAAGACTACAGGCCAATGAACAACAGCTGCCGGGTAATACTATATGAAGTGGCAAACAACAGGAGAGTGAATGTGGGCAAACATCTGTTGATTCAGTTGCTTGAGAGGTGGGCATTGGAGAAAAATGCATCTAGGAATCCGGAAGATGGTCCAGTCAAATGCTGGATGCCAAGATTTCTTCAGATGGTTCTGGATGACGTCCTTTCAGAGGAACACAGAAGAGTATTTCAAGGCTCTGAAAGGATGGCATGTTTTGATATGACTATAAAGAGTATCTCCACCATGGAAACCCAGTAAAAGTCAAGACTTTTTGAGTTGCGCCTGACTCCGTACTTCCAGGATCTGCAAGATGAGTATGCTAGGAGGCATGCTTCTCAGTTTACTGCAGTAGAAGCTGAGAGTAGCGGTAACGAAGCTGAAGGTGGAGATCAAGTGCCTAGAAATTTGGAAGAAGCAGGTATGGATGTTGACATGGCCGAGGCAAATGTTGCAGAAGCTGGAGCTGACAAGGATGACGATCTTCTGAGTCAGGTACCTATTCTTGCTGATCTTGATCAATCATCAATTCAACCTGTTTTCTACAGCCGTGGGCCTGAAAACCCCCAGGCTCTATCCTAGGCTGCAAGCCCTTCTGTTCATAAACGTTCAGCCAGCCCTAAAACTGGTGATAAAAGGAAGGCAAGCTTATCTGAGTCGAGTGATTCGAGTGGATGGAGTGTAGGAGTTGAGAGAGTAGTCACTTCAACAGCTCTGCCACCTCCAAAGAAGCAAAAGGTGGATTCAAACCCAGTGGCAACTGCACAACCTGTTAAGGCTAGTTCACCTCTCACAGCCACCACACCTCACGCTGGTGGCTCTCCTCTACAAAACATTTCAACTCATTCGCACTCGCCTAGGCATGTTAGTGAGAGTCAAGGAGGGGGTCCAGCTCAACAGCCAATAGGATCTGGCCCTACCTCCCCTGAGTTGTCCGCTCAGGGCTCTTTGAGCAATTTCTCGGAAGGGGAATGGCAAACTGAGACTAACACTTCTGATACTAGTATCTCAGGAAGTTTTAATGAGGAAGAGTCTGTCGAATCCAGTACGGATGACGCTTCCTCATCTAATTCAGAAAACAAGTTGCTCGCAGAGCAACGACATCTGGTGACTGGTGGGTCTACGCTTCCAGAACAGCCCAGCGAACCAGAAAAGGTTCTAAGTGAACAAGGGGATGACATGGTCATAACGCCATCTCCTATCGTAGACACAGCGCTTAAAGGCTCAGTCTCACTGACCGATATCGCCGACCAACTCACCGCTAGTCCCCAACGATTAGTGGATGAGGCTCTAGTACTGTTAGGCTCTAAACACGAGGGAGAGACAGGGAGAGTAGATCCCTTCTTTTTAGGGATCTTGAGTGAAACAGAACCCGGCGAGAGTAAACAGTTTAACCCAAGCCAAACACCGTCCCCCAAATTGCAGGATCTAGTGAAGAAAGTGGAGGCTTTGGAGGCTGGAGTTGCTGGTGTTACTGCTGCTGTCTCTTCTCACTCTGGAAGATTGGAGGTTGGAGCTCAGTTCATGGAGAACCTGATTGCCGTCCAAAATCAAATGATTGACAAGATAAATAATCTTGGATTGGCACAGGTGGAGGTTGGGAGGTCAGTAGATGATGTCACTTAGGGCATGTCTCAGGTTTGGACGAAGCTGAATGAACTACTTGATGTTGTCTTTGGACGTAACAAGGCTGGACCTGGTCCTTCAACCGGTGGTGGTGGGGACGATAATAATGATGATGATGCTCCTGATGAGGATAACACACCTAAGGGGGAGAAGGAGGATCAGGGTCTGATCGAGTCCTCAAACAAATCTGGTGAAAAGGTGGAGGAGACTCAACCGGCTCTTAAGGACAAAGGCAAGCAGAAGATGGTAGTTGAAGAAGAAGCTGAGAAAGAAACACCTCTCGTCGATGCATTTATGGGAGACTTTATTGAAGATTCTGATGAGGATGAGATGGATGTAGAAGCCTTAGTGGCAAGGAGGTCGAGACTCGAGCAACGGGCAAAAGAGTGGGAACAAGAAAGAGGTCTAAATCCTGGCGGATCCGGCGCAGGAGTTGCAGGTGATGCAGGAGATCACTCGGTTGCTGACGAGCATGTGCCAGAAGAAGAAGTTGATGAAGCGGAGATGCAAGGAGAGATTTTCAGGGAAGCCAGAGAAAGAGTAAATGAAGAAGTACTACAAGGGATAGTTGAAAAAGAACTAATGGCAAAGGAGAAGAGAGCGGCTCAGAAAACTCAGCATGAGTATGAAATGAAAAAGATCAAAGATCCTAAGGTCCAGGCTGACATAAGGAGGGAAGGTCCCGAGTGGGACAAGGCTAGAGAAGCTTTAGCTGGACCAAGAGCCTATGCTCATGACTCAGAAAGATTGAGCTTTCTTCTTCATAAGCTAGAAAATCTAAACCCTGGGCTGCTGAATTATCTAAATTGCATAAGACAGGGATGCACCTCCGTGCAAGTCATATTCAAGGAGAAGGCATGGAATCTGATGATCACTTGGACACCCATAACAAAAATCGGGCCGTGTATGGTCGATGAAGCTTTCTTCCAAGAAAGGGGTGCAAGTGAACTGGTAGAATTCGCTCACAAGGTAGACACCTCTGTCAAGACTGGAGTGCTGTTTAAGGAGAAATTGTTGAAGATGGCTGAAGACAGAGGGGTTGACATCATTCTAAATCCCTACCAGATCAGATATGTCCATGACAAGGTCTTGAGGATCGTAAATCTGTATGACTCAAAACTAACTCCGAGCGGAAATGTGCTGAAGGCAGTTGCAAAGCTAGTCCTCTCTAAGGGTTTTCTAACAAAGGAAAAGAAGCTGGTGGCTAAGGACTTGGAGAAGCTGATAAGAAGGCAAGATGCTCGATACAAGTTGCCTGAAGCTACACTACCAGTAGTTAAGAAGGAACCTGAAGACTATGCATTCGAGCAGCAAGACGAGGCAATAAGGGAGCATGTGCAGAGATACGGAGATCCAAGAATAGACATTCCAGTAGAAGGGGAAATAAGGGAGGAAGCTGGTGCAGTGGCTGGTGCAAATATCAAGTTTGTCAAAAGCAAAGCTGAGAATGAGAATGATCTACTGATCTATACAGACAAGCATCAGGTGGAAACCATCATTGAAATCAAGTACGACATCTTTGCAGAACACAGTCATGAAACACTGTGTATTATAAGGGAATTGATTGATGTGATGGATGATGTTGACGAGTTTGATCAGGATTATCTAAGGGTCACGTTTGATAACTTCTGTAAGAGAAGACAACAGCTTGATATTCAGAGGCTACAGCAATGCACCACCGCTATTGTCATTGGATACCCTAAGCAGCTGGTTATAAGGAAGAAAGGGGAAAAGGGGTATCCTGACAAAGTCACGAAGCTGAGGTTTGAAGACATTCCCACGAAGCTTACCACTCGCAGCATGGTTGAAAGGTGGTTGAGGTTGTTTTGAAATTACAAGATCAGAAATCATGTGGAAGTAGAAGGACTTAATCTTCTCAAGAAAAGAATGGATGAAGTCTGCAACCCTGAGTTCATGAAGAAAGAAAAAGCAGCCAAGAAGAAAGCTCGTGAGGAAGAGGAGCGCAAGAAATAAAAGTTTTAATGTATTATGCTTGTAATGTTTCTTTGCGTTGTAATTTGTTTTCTTGTTTTCCTGCATTGTAAAAATATATTATCTATTTTCTTGTGTAGTGTAAGGTTGAAGTTAGTTAGCTAACTAACTTCAACCTTACACTACACAAGAAAACAGATAATCTCTAGAAGTTCGGCGGTGGTAATACTGCTAAAAGGACTTCAGAAGGATAATTGAAGATTGAGTGGACCGTGCTCTTAAAGTACTTAGAGAAAATCTCTAGAAGAGCATGAAGCCATTTAATCGAGCCAACAGGTGTCCAATTTTGGCACTTGAAGTATCAGTAATAGACATAAAGTTAATTAATCAAGCCAAGCATTATGTAAGTTAACATGATCTTTTATGAATGTTATTTTATCTTTTCAGTCCCTGTTTAGTTGAGTTATCCTCATTGTGAATTTGGTTGTCATTGTTAGACAATCAAATAGGGGGAGATTGAAAGGCATAGGTGTACTAACTTGTAACACTTAATTATTATGTAACTCAACTAAGTAAAAGATAAAACAACAGCAAAACAAGAGAAACTGAAGAAGCACATGGAATCAATCAACTGAAGAAATGGTAATGATACTTGGCAACTACAAGTAACTAATTTGGTTAATCAAGGATGCATAAGTGAGAAGAAGTTCAATCTGAGTATTGCTCATGCCCTAACTTATCTAATGGAGAATCAAATTAATGTCAAAGAAGTATCAAGAAGACCAAAGTGATTTTATGTAATGTATATCAACATCTGGATAATGCAAAGGTTAATCAACAAATGAGAAATGACATTCAGAAGCAAGAACCCCTACAAGACTAGTCACTTATGAACCAGACCATTGCATCAAGTGTCAGGACATTGGAGGCAAGTTCATGTCAGTAATAGAAGATCTCATTTGAATTGAGTGAGGAGAAGAAATTGAAGAAGCTAGGGAAACTTGCTCATAAAGGTTAATCCTCAATTAGTCACTAAAGAAGGTCAACATTGGATGTGTGCATATTTGCTAAGGCAAATGTCGATCCACAGCAGATCGAGATGCGGATCGAGATTTACAATTGAAGTAAAATATTGCAAAGGCAAATCTCGATCCACGGTAGATCGAGATCGAGATTCTCCCAGATCGAGATCGAGATTTTCACAGATCGAGATCGAGATGGGTCCAGGCAAAGATCGAGATGCGGGTAGAAATGTAACATTTAATGTTCAAGGGACAAGTGGCTTATTGTGAACGGTTGATCCAAAGTTGTTGGGAAAGTACTTTTTGTTGTCGAAGTCCTGATTGGGCCACGTACACAAAAAGGACAAGATCAAGACTACATGACATTATAAAAGCAGCACTTTGATTTTATTAGCAAAGTGACTTCCATCATCTCTGTAATTCAACGATATTTTTATAAGAGAGAGCATTTACTGTAAAACAAAAAGTGAGAGAGAGGATCAGTTGAATCTAGCTTTAATTGCTGTATTTATTGTTCAACTGATCAAGATGCTTTTATGAATGTTGTAGCAAATCCATCAATGAATATAATGATATATTCTTGAAATTCTGTGTCATCATTTATTACCTGCATATTGTTTATTCTCTCTTTAATTTTTAAACAGTTGTATTCACCCCCCCCTCTACAACACTTTGGACCTAACATATAAGTTTGATATAAAAATAATAAATTTTCAAGTCATCTTAGATATTCTTGAAAATAAATTATTTCAACCAAAATGATTTTCCAAAAAGTTTTATGAGATTTATAATTAAAACTTTCAAGCTTAAATTATAATTAAAATAAAACAACTCGAAAACATAATTTTGAAATAGAAATACTAAATTCTCAAAACATTTAAAATATTCATGAAAATAAATTATTTCAATCCAAAAATATTTTCCAAAGAGTTTTATATAATTTGTAATTAAAGTTTTATGAAAAATAAATTATTAAACCTCAAAAATAATTCTCAAAATAATTTTAAGAATATTAAACTCAAAAGAAATTAAATTGGATTTTAAGATTAATTTTAGTTTTCAAATTAATAAAATTCTTAACTAAGAATATTAAAAATATAAAATATTTGACTCTAAAATTTAAAAGAAAATAAAATATTTTCCAAGATGTAAGATAAACTTGAAAAATAAATTATTTAAATTTAAAAATTATTTTCAAAATATTTTATATAATTAAATTCAAATTTAATTATTAAACTAAAAAAAATTTGAGAGAAAAACAATTTTTGTTTTAAATAAAAGTTAAACTATGTAGCCATGTGTCATGTTGAAACAGCCCTCTAAGTAGAACTTCTACATAGGAATGTTCTACATAGACTCTATCTCGAACACCAAGTAGAATTTCTACATAGAAATGTTCTACTTAAGTTCTATCTAGAACATTAAGTAGAATATTCTACATAGAAATGTTCTACTTAGGTTCTATCTAGAACATTAAGTAGAATATTCTACATTGAAATGTTCTACTTAGGTTCTATCTAGAACATTAAGTAGAATATTCTACATTGAAATGTTCTACTTAGGTTCTATCTAGAACATTAAGTAGAACTTCTGACTTAGAAAATATTTCTAACTCCAGAATGTTCTACTTAAGTTCTATCTAGAACATTAAGTAGAATATTCTACATAGAAATGTTCTACTTAGGTTCTATCTAGAACATTAAGTAGAACTTCTGACTTAGAAAATATTTCTAACTCCAGAATGTTCTACTTAGGTTCTATCTAGAACATTAAGTAGAACTTCTGACTTAGAAAATATTTCTAACTCCAGAATGTTCTACTTAGGTTCTATCTAGAACATTAAGTAGAATATTCTACATAGAAATGTTCTACTTAGGTTCTATCTAGAACATTAAGTAGAACTTCTGACTTAGAAAATATTTCTAACTCCAGAATGTTCTACTTAGGTTCTATCTAGAACATTAAGTAGAATATTCTACATAGAAATGTTCTACTTAGGTTCTATCTAGAACATTAAGTAGAACTTCTGACTTAGAAAATATTTCTAACTCCAGAATGTTCTACTTAGGTTCTATCTAGAACATTAAGTAGAATATTCTACATAGAAATATTCTACTTAGGTTCTATCTAGAACATTAAGTAGAACTTCTGACTTAGAAAATATTTCTAACTCCAGAATGTTCTACTTAGGTTCTATCTAGAACATTAAGTAGAATATTCTACATAGAAATGTTCTACTTAGGTTCTATCTAGAACATTAAGTAGAACTTCTGACTTAGAAAATATTTCTAACTCCAGAATGTTCTACTTAGGTTCTATCTAGAACATTAAGTAGAATATTCTACATAGAAATGTTCTATCTAGAACATTAAGTAGAACTTCTGACTTAGAAAATATTTCTAACTCCAGAATGTTCTACTTAGGTTCTATCTAGAACATTAAGTAGAACTTCTGACTTAGAAAATATTTCTAACTCCAGAATGTTCTACTTAGGTTCTATCTAGAACATTAAGTAGAACTTCTGACTTAGAAAATATTTCTAACTCTAGAATGTTCTACTCCCTCCGTCCCAACCAATTCTTTACACTTTCCTTTTTGGGACGTCCCACCCAATTCTTTACATTACTAAAAATAGTACTCCCTCCGTCCCGTTGAGTTGTTATCATTTCAAAATGGGTTGTCTGGCACGCATTTTAAGGTGAATTTTAAGGATAGTTCCATAATTTATTTTTGAAATTTTCTTTTTTTGTATAAAAATAGAACAATCCTATTTTTATACAAAAAAAGAAATTTTTAAAAATAAGTTATGGAACTATCCTTAAAATCCACCTTAAAATGCGTGCCAGAAAGTGAAAAAAAAGTGATAACAATTGGATGGGACGGAGGGAGTAACTTTCAACAATAAAATACATTATTACATCCACTACTCCACTCCACTTTTTCAACACTTTACACTATTACACTCACTACTTCATTTATTTTAACAATAAAATTACTATTACACCCACTACTTCATTTATTTTAACAATATTACACCCACTATCTTGGTCTCCGTGCCCGGACCAAATGTAAACATTTGGCCGGGACGGAGGGAGTACTTAGGTTCTATCTAGAACATTAAGTAGAATATTCTACATAGAAATGTTCTACTTAGCCATCTCGAATATCTATCTCGAATATTCTACATAGGAATGTTCTACTTGGCCATCTAGAACATTTTGTACTTAGAAAAATTCCGGGCTTCAAAAAAAATTCTGGATGCCCAGTGAACCAATTGTACCCTCTTTAATGTCAAAAATAAAAATAGATCCAATCGATTTGTATGTCAATCGAGTAGCTCTGATACCAATTGTTGGGTCCCGGAGATCGTAGAGGGGGGGTGAATACGATTCCCAAATTAAATATGACTATTAATAATTTTTGGGACAACATAAAAATTACTTTGGTTCAAACCCGGTTACTGTTCATCATCTTCTTCAACCTCAAGAACACCATTAAAATAACCAAGATAATGAACGGTAAATCATCCAAAACACACAACACAACAAGATCCAAGAATATAACTTTATATTCATTGAAGTGGGGTAGATGCTACATACAAGTTCAAGAACATAAGCTCAAGAACACAACAAAGAAGTGATTTTTAGCTCCTCTAAAAATATTACAAATTCTAGATCTAAGAGACAAAAATCAAACCTATCTTCTAAACAAGATTTAGCAATGTTTACAATAGAAGAATAGATGAGTGGTGAAACAAAGAAATTCATGGCCCCATAATATATTCAAGATCTAGTTCGGCCATGGGGAGAGAATAATTTTTCTCTCTCTCCCATTTTCTTCTCCTGTACCCACTCTTCTTGAAAGACAAGTATGGAAGACTTTTATTCAAAGTGAAAAAGGTTACTTTTTCACTTTTTCTCCTTTTGCTCATGTCCACCCAAATCTTATCTTCAAAGTCATGTGCCAAGCATACCTTTGGAAATATTTAATGTAAAAGTAATATTTAATAAATATATAAAATATAAATAAAGAATATCTTTATTTATAAAATAAATAAATAATTAAATAAATACTTTATTTAATTAAATTAAATATTTCCATTCCACTATTCAATTTGTGTAGACTTCCTTATCCAAATACTTAGCCCCGTATACGTGACTCCACCACGTCCAAGTATTTGGCCTTCTAATCTGTGAAGCTTTAGTAAGATCCAATCAGGTTGTGCCGTCTGTCCCTTATCCATTAGGCTGACATTTCTCCAACACTGATTTACCACCTTTGTTGATCCTCCACTTGACTCAAGAAAACCAACAACTTTAGAATGATTAAAACCATATTAACCGACGAGAGCTTGCCTCCAATGTCCTGACACTTGATGCAACGGTCTGGTTCATAAGTGACTAGTCTTGATAGGGGCTCTTGATTCCGAACATGATTCCACATTCTTCTTTGCAAACCTTACTTGTTGCTTCGATTGTAATGCACTAAAATCTTCATAGACTAAGACAATCTTCTGTAGCTTCCACATCCTTGAATAGATGTCAACATCTTTTATTCTCCACTGAGGCCTGAACATGTTAATGAACTTCTTCCAGTGGGCTTCAAGTCTGTAGATGATCCTTTGATACTTTGTCTTAATTGAACTCTGTGATCCAAGATTTCTGTGCACCTGCATATTATTACATGTCCTATTCTATTGTTGAGTTATCATCAACCATTACATAGAGATTACATTTAGCATTTCTAGTACACATGAAAGTGCAGTGAGTTACTTCCCTTCACTCCTATCTCCCCTTTCACTTTCACACTTAACAGTGTTCTTACTAAGAAGGTTCAAAAGACTCCATATGAGATATGAGAGAAGAAACGGTCAGGCATGAACTTTATGAAAGTTTGGGGATGCAAGACGTTTGTGAAGCGTCAAGTATCTGACAAGCTTGAACCTAAATCTGAAGAGTGCAATTTTGTGGGATACCCTAGTGAAACAAAGGCGTATTATTTCTATAGTCCTTCTGAGCAGAAAGTGTTTGTGACGCCCCCAGATCCGGGGTCAGGAATCTAGGTTGTCACTATCCAATTTTCACCACCATAACATCATTCACCTACTTTAACCATTATAATAACCAAACATAAAAGCAGTGACCCCAAACCAAACACACAACTCGAGTTATAGTCTCAGGGAATGAACTTAAAATAATAACGGTTATTACAAACCAATGTAACCTCAGGATCTCACACTACTAATATAACTTTCACATGATGTTACATTAGAAGTAAATATTAATCCAAGATCTATTGTCACATTACATATTTTTCAACAAGTCTAGGATTCTAATCTGGAATCCCGTCTTTCTTGCACCATTTATCGAAGTCCGGAACCTGGCTAGCTCAAGCTCGAAGCTTCCTGCTCTTTAACATAATACCCGAGGTGGACAATTCACAGTCATCTCTTTCTGCAAGATATAAGATTTACACACAGCAAGGATGAGCCAAAGAATGCTCAGCAAGTTATTTATCAGAATATTTCAAGGAAAAGGTGATAGCCATAATTATCCCAACTGGATGTTCAACAATAAAGTACATAACTAGCAATCTGATTGAAGATGTATAACCAGTTATATTTCGACAATAAACGACTCAGGGTTCACGATGCAAGAAGATATTCACAACAATAATGCAGTTAACGTTACTGCAATACAACAATTTAAGTTTATGATTATTGAGTTTGACAATATCAATAACTTAGCACAATGGCCTCAATCACCGAGTGCCATTAGTTTGAGTACCAATAAGCAAGCAGTTCATTATAATGCGAAAAGAATGAACGGAAGTTCATCAATTCCCATTAACACTATCAGTAACTTAGCACCACGGCTTTCGTTATAGTGTAGGAACAATGAAACTGATATATATACGAATAAACGGTACTCAAAACAACCAACCAACTCAGAGTGGATTACATTCCCGTTGACACTATTGGTAACACAGCACCTAGGCTTTCGTTACAGTGCAACGTCAAATATCAATTGGAAGAAACAGGATTAACTGGAGATTTTTCAACGCCTTATTGTACTCGATGATCAGTCGCATGTACAATCGACATTTCGTCATTTTCTCTACTAGTAGAAGGACAACCCCTTTTCGGGACGTCACCCTAGGCAACTCATGGGCCTTTAATTACGGCTGGGTCGTGCGTTCCCGACCTCTTACGCAACTTTTACTCTAGTCCCTGATGAATACTTTAAAAATCATCAAACCTAGAAGGAAATTTAATCAAACCCTCTAAAATAACAACAATCCACTCTAGGATTTCAATCAACTGTTAAGGAAGGGAATTCAATACCACCTTCCAGAACAACAACAATCCATCATAGGATTTCATCAACAGATAAGGAAGGGAATTTAATACAACCTTCCAAAACAACAACAATCCACTCTAGGATTTCAATCAACAGATAAGGAAGGGAATTTAATACAACCTTCCAGAACAACAGCAACAATCCATCACAGGATTTCAATCAACAGATAAGGAAGGGAATTTAATACAACCTTCCAGAACAACAACGACAATCCATCACATGATTTCATCAACAGATAAGGAAGGGAATTTAATACAACCTTCCAGAACAACAACGACAATCCATCACAGGATTTCATCAACAGATAAGGAAGGGAATTTAATACAACCTTACAGAACAACAACGACAATCCATCACAGGATTTGATCAACAGATAAGGAAGGGAATTTAATACAACCTTCCAGAACAACAACGACAATCCATCACAGGATTTCATCAACAGATAAGGAAGGGAATTTAATACAACCTTCCAGAACAACAACGACAATCCATCACAGGATTTCATCAACAGATAAGGAAGGGAATTTAATACAACCTTCCAGAACAACAACGACAATCCATCACAGGATTTCATCAACAGATAAGGAAGGGAATTTAATACAACCTTCCAGAACAACAACGACAATCCATCACAGGATCTCAATCAACAGATAAGGAAGGAAATTTAATACAACCTTCCAGAACAACAACGACCTATTGTAAGATTTCAATATCTGACAATAGCTTGGCTCCCTAAACCAAGTGGGAGTCCTCTCGAAACATCTGGGTTGACTCTCAGTCAACGAATTCAACAAGACAGAAACCCTTGAATCAAGGAGACTCAAGAACGTGACCGGGGAGCCGCTAATACTAGCTAAAATAGACTCCACAAAACATTACAGTTTTGGAGTGAAAAATGGGCCTTAAAGGCACCAATACAATTGGGAGGAATATCGGAGTCGGACGTTACCTCCCGAACCTGGAGTTATCGACTCAGAATAAATACAAAATATCCGAGTCATCGCTCACCATTTATTATTTAATGAAAAATAATATTTAAAGAAATTTAGACAACTCTAGAATATTTTTAAAGAACAAATAAATATTTTATTAATATTTAGGAGGCCCAGAATAGTCCTCGAAAAAGATTAAAAGGATTTAAAAGAATTAAAATATTTAATCCCAAAATAATCAAGATTATTTAATATTTAAATAATCTTAAACGATTCAACATATTTAAATAATATTTAATCAACATTAAATAATATTTAAATAAACCAAAACGAATTGAAAGTATTTAATCAGTAGTTAAATACTTTTAAATACCCCAAAATATTTAAATAATATTTAATTAATATTAAATAATATTTAAATAATCTCAAATGCCCTGAAAGTATTTAATTAACCCTTAAACACTTTCTATATTCTTTAAATAATATTTAATAAACTAAATATTATTTAAAACATTGAATATCGACTAACCGTCGAGACACACTAGACTACTCCCGGTCGACCATCGAGCACCAAAAAGATGTACTCGACGCCAGATTCAGTTATACAAAACTGAAAGCAAACGTCCTCTAACTTTTTAAGAAGTTCAGAGGCATCTCAAAACTAGGTTGAAAAGATCTCATTCTACTCACAAGAAACAATCTTAAACAACCTACGCATACTTGTGTCCTACATCAGAATAATAGTGATGAAGCGTCGGACACTTGCATACTCTAACTTTTCGAGAAGTTCAGAGTAGCAGACGAATCAAGTTATAAATGAACAAGACAGTTCAAGGGAAATGTCGACGTGCATTTCCAACGACTACAATAAGCTAGATAGTTCCAAACACAGCAAAAATGCATAATTGAAGAACTTATCATTAAGTCAAGGATTTCACAAATTTTGGCATCACCATGAATTAATAATATTCTGATATGGAATAAAACAATAGAGTCGGAAACTTGCCTGGAGTCCAAGGATACTATTCCCACTTCTCCCATTTTACACTTAAACCTTTTGTTTTCAAAGTTTATCCATCTTAGACGCTTATTAGGCCTAAGCGGCTGTCTTTTCTGCAGAAAATTGGACATGACCTTTTTGTAAATCGGACTATCCACCTGTTTTCAAACCAAGCCAATCAACAATTCATTCTACTATAATTAAAGTCAAACTCACTTTAAAACCAATTCCTTCACCATACTATAGTCGATTCCGGTTTTAATCATAACGTTTTGAAAACCAAGTCCAACCCGCCCTAACCGACGGTGACCAACTACTATTTTAGAAAAATCCAGAATGACTAAGTAGGTCCAACAATTCCAAACCATTAGTAATCAATTATCGAATCATGTCCTTTAAGCGAAACTAAATCGTTTGCTCAAATTAAATCATTTTCGAATCATAAGATTACTCCACCAACTCATGTAAACTCATTGCTGGTGGTGGGGAGTTCAAGCAATTTCATTAAAATCAAAACTCTTCCACTCAACCCAAGTAATCACTTTAACTTTACAAATATAATCTTTTTTTATTAACTCTTGTTTTGCCCGACGTTTCACCTCTTCGGGCCCACTGTAGGTATTTGTAAAGCTATCACGTCAATTGTGGCGCCCTCCCGACCCGGGGTCTAGATCGGGGCGTCACTGACACTCTAAATGCATGCACCCTAATTAACAATAACAGAAAATACGCATAAATATGACCCCGACTACTAACCTGGATCTTTCAAGGTAATGGTATGAAACAAGCACACTACTACATTCATTTATATTTAAATTTACAGCAACAAAAATAATATTACAACTCCTGAAACATCTCAAGATCTACTAATAAAGTACAAGACTAAACAAAGTCTTTTCCTTCCAACTCTGCCTCGATCCTACCTGTTCCCTCTCAGCCAGCCTAGCAAAGTTCATGTAAGACATGTTCTTCCGAGCAGTCTGTTTAATACGGACCATGATTCTCAAAAGCTGTAGATATTAGAAAATAAAAGGATGAGCTACAAAAGCTCAGCAAGTAACCTTATAGGTTAAAAACAGTTCTACAGGCTTATACATATAATTTAAAAGACTTTTCTCAAAACCATGCTTTAAATCATTTCTGGACCTCATTGTCCCAAAGTTGTATTTAACATGCTAGTCAGGGTAATCATTACTCGCAAAACTTTTTTTTATAAAACTGCTGGCAGGGTTAAACAATTTCAATAACTGGTACAGAGTAAACAAGAAACTGGGAAGTAATAACCAGGTGTAAATATAAGAGTAATCTGCAGGGTTAGATGGATAACAGGAAAATAATGTATAACAATTGAAACAAGATGAAGTCAAGATATGACTGACAGTTTAAGCTGAAAAAGGGCATGATATAACAGGGCATTTCAATTTTCATCATTAATCATTTCAAAGTCCATTTATATAAAACTATCCTTTCCTTAGGATTGATTCTTTCAAAACATTTTATAAAACTGTCCTCTCATTAGGATCTTGCTTTTAAAATCATCTATAAAATTGTCCTTTCATTAGGATCTTTACTTTTCAAATCATTTATAAAAATGTCCTCTCATTAGGACCTTTTCTGTTTAAAACAATCATTTTGGTTGAAGTTTTCTCACAACGCCAGACAATACGGGTGATCAGCCACGTAAAGTCCCCATAACGGACTAAAGTCCCTCTGGACATAAGGAGTACTCATAAAGGCACTTATTGCCATTGGCCTTGGGCTATCTCATTATAGCCATTGACTATCTCATTATAGTCTACACATAAAAAGTGCTGGACCGGCGTCACTCGGCCTCTTACGCCTCCAACCTATAGGAATCCGCAGAAACCATTTTGATCGGAATTCCTATAATAATCAAAACCTTTCTTTTTAAAGTTACCAAATCATTTGATGAAAAAGACTTCTTGAAAGTCGGATTCCATATTTAAATCCATTTTTAAGATCATTAGACAGAGGTAAAGTTTATTCCAGGGTAAATCTCAAAACAAGTCTCTGTTGTAATAAAGTAAGCTGAAATCATGAACTGGAAATTTAAAACAAGTTAAAGTTATGAAGTCAAGGTGCAGGGTCAATCCACAAGTATAACAGTTGTTTTTGAAAACAGTTGTAAAACATTTAATCAGAACAGTAGTTAGGCCTAAATAACAGGGTTCTTTTAAGGTTTAGGTTTAAGCAATTATTGTCAAGAAGTGGTGGTAGCACAAGTCACAGCTCAAGATCACTGGTGTAAGATTTTTAAAACTAGTTTATAAGTTGTCGATAACAGTTCAGGGATTGAAAAGTTTAAAGTGCAATTGAATCTGATATAAGGTTGCAGTTTAATAAAGCAATTAAAGTAGGACATGATATAGTTTAAAACAGTTGAAACAAGGTAATACAGTTGCAGGGTCATAAAGCAGTTCATAAAACAGTGTTTAAGTTGAAAGAGGTTAGGCAGTAGTTACTTGCCTCAGACAAGGAATGCTACAGCTGTGGAACAGGTAGATCGCTTACACCAGACACTAACTCTCTACTTTTGCTTTCCCTTTGTCTTTCACCTCAATATCCTTCGTAGCTACACAAAAATAATACTATTTCAGAATCTTATAAACTCTCGACGTTCTCTTTAACGTCTAACTATTCTACCCTTTCGATAATGCAACCCTTAAACACATACATAATCCACTATAGACATATTTTACTAAAATCACTTCTACACTGGCAAACAAGTATCACATAGACAATTAGATCATCTACAATATTCCTGACTGATAGTCATTCCTATACAGAAGTGGTGTGCTAATAATGTTTTACAAAGTTGTTTTAGTTTTTAGAAAATTTTGGCAGCACTTCCCCTGTAATTGGAGCTACCTGTCGGAATACAACCGACCCAATCAAGTAATCAACCATGTAAGCATCTACGAGATCGTTGCATACAAATCATGACATTAGTTACAACTAGCCTTTATACTACAATGAATCTCAATTAAGTTACTCTAGCAGGCAATATCACATAGGGACATAAGTTAACATTTTATTGCTTTGGCATCCAATTCATAATAATACTTGATCAACAACTTAATTAATAATTATAATTTATAGAAGACATTGCAGTGACCCAAGTAGTTAATCATTACACTTAACTTCCTATCACCCACTCAAATACTTACATATATTTAAATTAAGCATTCAATATGGCTAGTAGTAGTAAAACTAGAAAATTCGACTTAAATCATAACAATTCGAACATAATGAGTTCGTATAAGTTAAAATTCCAAGTACCCAAGCAATTCATAATTAACATCAAACCTCATATTATAATTATATAAAATTCTAATTTCGAATATAACATATGCATAATTATCATATATTCGGAAATTTCATAAAATTTTGCAATTTACATTAATACGGATCTATACCAACGAATGCATCTCCACCAAATTTAATATCCTATAATTTAAGCATAATGCATATAACTTCTTGCCGGAAAATATGAGTACACAATCGGCAAAAATCAAGCACTAGTCGGAAAATACAAAATTTTGACATGCGATTCTCAATTAGCAATACATTGAACTCGCAGCAGCCAAAACAATTATTCAAGAGATTAATTGCTACCATACTCGCACAAACAAAGCTATTCACTCAAGTATCAATCGGAAATTTTCCATACAAGTCGGAAAATGACATGCATCTACATTAGTCCACTAAGCAGCTTAATTTAACATCTCTATAGTCTGGAAAGAGCAATTTTAGGTTCAAGAACATCATCACCTAGCCCACTCGACTCGCCGTAGCTCACAGTCGGTGGTAAGTCCGGTGGAGTTCCGATCTTTCCGGCATCTCGACACCAAGACTTAGATTTATCCCCATCCATCACTTACAAAGCATGACACAAACATTTCATACTGAAATTAGTTTACTACGGCTCTTGCATGCAACTATAGCTATATATACATACACGGCACATAACATATATGCATGCAAAGCTCAAAACAACCGATACAAACCAAACTAGCTCAAGTACTAGCAAGAGAATTAAAAACTAGGCATGATTCATCAACAAAGTGATGAAAAACAAGAGGAACAAGAAAAATCGCCATAGAGACGAGAGAGCACACGACCTGAACTAGAATGGCAGAAATGGGGAAAGAAAGAGGGGACTGCTGGGTTTGATAAAAGCAAGGGCAGTTTAGTAATTTCACAACCCCAATTTCTGAATTAAAAACAATTTATAATTCGAGTTTTGATAGAAACAGAGTACAAAAATAACTTTTATATTTTTAAAATAAAGTTCATGAATTTAGAAGCCTCCCCATATTTTTAAAATATTTTTCTGATGAATAACGAATTAATTAAAAATCTTTGAAGTTTTAGTGCATAAATAGGAAATAAGAGGAGAAAAATCATTAAAAATAATTTTGGGCTCAAATAAAATAAACTTCTATTTTTCAAAAGACTCAGAATATATAAGGATCATTTTGGAAAAGATTTCATGATTTTTGGATATTCCAATAATTAAATATGGAATTTAGAAGAGTAATATCTCTAGAATAAAACAGGAATGAAAGATTTATATAAAATCACTGGGACTCTAATTAAATACATCACTATTTTTAGAAAGTCTCTAAAATCACATAGAAGCTACATATAAAATTTCATAATTATTGGACACACCAATAATTTTATAAAAATCAAACAGTTACTCAATTAAGCATAAAAATCACTTAATCACTTAATTAAATCATTTAAACATAATGCAGTCAAACAAGCAGTCAACTAGACATATAAAATGACCACATATCATATCTTAACACATTAAAACACATAACTCATATACTCCATATTATTCAAATAGATTTAATTACCTCGATCGCTACATTCTCCCCCCCTTAAAAAGATTCTGTCCTCAGAATCAGCCTAAGTAAACAAATAGGGATACTTCTCGAGCATTTCACTCTCAAGTTCCCAGGTGGATTCCTCAACTCGAGGGTTTCTCCACAAAACCTTTACAAGCTTAACAGACTTATTCCTTAAAACTTTATCCTTACGATCCTGAATCTCTACAGGCTGTTCTACATAGGACAAGTCAGGTTGAATCTCCAAGGGTTCATATTCTATCACATGGCTCATATCAGGATTATACTTTCGAAGCATAGACACGTGAAAAACATTGTGAATGTGCTGCATCTGCGGTGGTAGAGCCAATTCATATGCAACTTTCCCAACTTGCTTCAGAACTTCAAAAGGTCCTATATATCGTGGATTAAGCTTTCCTCTCTTGCCAAATCTACTAACACCTTTCCACGGAGAAATCTTTAACAACACTTGGTCACCTTCTTCAAAATTCATATCTTTCCTTGACTGGTCAGCATATTTCTTTTGCCTATCCTGAGCAGCTAACAATCTCTTCTGAATCAACTCAATCTTTTCTTTAGTTTGCTGAACCAACTCTGGACCCAAAATCTTACGCTCACCGACTTCATTCCAACACACTGGTGACTTGCATTTTCTTCCATATAAAGCTTCATACGGGGGCATCCCAATACTAGCATGATAACTGTTATTATATGAAAATTCCACTAACGGTAGATGCTCGTCCCAGCTTCCTTCAAAATCTAAGGCACAAACTCTTAACATATCTTCAATGGTTTGGATTGTCCTTTCACTCTGGCCATCTGTCTGAGGATGATATGCAGTACTCATATTCAGCTTTGTTCCCAAACATTCTTGAAATTTCTTCCAAAATCTTGAATTGAATCTCGGGTCTCTGTCAGACACTATTGATACAGGAACACCATGTCGCATCACAATCTCTTTCAGATACAAATGAACCAACTTGTCCAGTGAAAATCTTTCGTTGATCGGTAGAAAGTGCGCTGACTTGGTCAATCTGTCTATTATTACCCAGATAGCATCATGATTAGCTTTAGTCCTTGGTAGAGCTACTACAAAATCCATAGCAAGATTCTCCCATTTCCATTCTGGAATCTCTAGTGGTTGCAACAATCCGCTGGGCCTCTGGTGTTCAGCTTTGACTCTCTGGCACGTATAACATTTACTGATCCACTCTGCTACATTTCTTTTCATGTTGGGCCACCAAAAATTTTCCTTCAAGTCTTTATACATCTTTGTGCTTCCTGGATGAATAGAGTATCTTGAACTATGTGCATCATGCAAAATTTCATTCTTGAGCTCTTGAACATTGGGGATCCAAATTCGTGAGGAAAACCTAAAGATTCCTTTACCGTCCTTCTGACTTTTTAACTCTTCTCCAGTCAACTTAGCTCTGTCTTGACTCATCATCTGTTCTTGACATCTCTTGATCTTTTCTAACAATTCTGGCTGAAAAGTCATTGTATACACCATTTCTTCCACTGAATCCGAATCACATACCTCTATTTCCAATTTCTCAAACTCTTTGATCAATTCTTCAGACGAAACCATTATATTCAATCTTTCTTTTCTGCTTAAAGCATCTGCTACGACATTCGCTTTGCCTGGATGATAGTTGATTGTGCAGTCATAGTCCTTGATCAATTCCAACCATCTTCTCTGTCTCATATTCAATTCTTTCTGAGTAAAGATATACTTCAAACTCTTATGGTCAGTAAAAATCTCACACTTTTCTCCGTACAAATAGTGCCTCCAAATCTTCAATGCAAATACAATGGCAGCTAATTCCAAATCATGTGTAGGATACTTCAATTCATGAGGTCTTAACTGCCTGGAAGCATATGCAATAACTTTCCCATGTTGCATCAGAACACATCCCAAACCTTTGAGTGAAGCGTCACTGTAGATGACAAAATTTCCTTGATCGTCTGGTAACACCAATACTGGGGCAGACACTAGTCTTCGCTTTAACTCTTCAAAACTTTCTTCACACTTCTCATTCCATACAAACTTTTCGTTCTTCCTTGTCAATTTGGTCATAGGGGTAGCTATCTTTGAAAAATCTTGAACAAATCTACGATAGTATCCTGCTAAACCCAGAAAACTTCTGACTTCTGTTGGAGTCCGTGGCCTTTCCCATTTCATCACTGCTTCTATCTTCGCCGGATCAACTTTGATGCCTTCTCTGCTAACAACATGACCTAAAAATTGTACCTCCTTCAACCAAAATTCACATTTTGAAAACTTCGCATACAGTTTTTCCTTTCGTAAAGTTTCTAAAGCAATTCTCAAATGATCTGCATGCTCTTCTTCTGACTTGGAATATATCAGGATGTCGTCGATGAAAACAATCACAAACTTGTCTAAATATTTCTTAAAGACTCTGTTCATCAGATCCATAAACGCTGCTGGGGCATTTGTCAATCCAAAAGCCATAACTAAAAATTCATAGTGTCCGTACCTTGTTCTGAATGCTGTTTTAGATACATCTTCAGGTTTGATCTTGAGTTGATGGTATCCGGACCTTAAATCAATTTTTGAGAACCATTCGGCTCCTTTCAGCTGGTCGAAAAGATCATCTATCCTCGGCAACGGGTACTTATTCTTGATGGTTAGCTTATTTAATTCTCGGTAATCTATGCACAACCTCATGCTTCCATCCTTCTTCTTAACAAACAACACTGGTGCTCCCCAAGGAGACACACTAGGTCTTATAATTCCTTTGTCCAAGAGATCTTGTATTTGACTCGCCAATTCTTTCATCTCAACTGGCGCCATTCTATACGGAGCTTTGGAAACTGGCTCAGTGCCTGGAGCTAAATCAATGGAGAATTCTATTTCCCTATCGGAAGGTAAGCCTGGTAATTCTTCTGGAAATACGTCGGGAAATTCGTTGACGATAGGAACATCTTCTAACTGAACTGACTTCTTCTCAGTGTCTACAACATAGGCTAGGTAAGCCTCACATCCTTGACGCAGAAATCTCTTTGCCTGAGCAATATTCAAAAACTTCTTAACTTGACGGGTACCTCGGAATTCAACTTCTTCTCCTTCTAGGGTTTTCAACTTTAACCTCTTATTCCTACAATCTATTTGAGCCTTGTATTCTGACAACCAATCCATCCCTAGAATTACATCAAATTCACCTAACTTAAAAGGTATCAAGTTAGCAAGAAAATGACAACTGCCTATTTCAATGTCACAACTAGGACAAACTTGGCTTACTGGAATCGTTGCCTGGTTAGCTACTTCTATAACTAAGGCTTGATCCAAAGGTCGGACTTCACATTGCAATTTACCAAGAAAATCTTGAGATACAAAAGACTTAGTAGCTCCTGAATCAATCAATACACTAGCTTGCACTGAGTTAACAGGAAGTGTACCTGATATCACATCCACGTCCTGAATAGCTTCTTTCTGAGTCATGTTGAAGGTTCTGGCTCTAGATTGATGTGCTGAAGATTGGGACGGAGTTCCAGCTATTCGGAGAACATTGGTAGGCTGTGTAGGTTCCTTGCATTCCCTTGCCATGTGACCTAGCTTGCCACACTTATAGCATTTGATCCCTGACTTTTGATTTTGATTCTGACTCTGACTGTTGCATTCCGCTGCATAATGTCCTTTCCTGTTGCATTTGAAGCAGGTGATATTGGGCTTATTACAAACTCCAGAGTGCTTCCTTCCACAAATTTTGCACTCAGGAACAAACTGTCTGATGGCCTTCGGCTGGTTGAAACCTTGAGCTTTATTGTTTTGTCTTCCTCTTCCATCATTATCATTCTTGATCTGCTGGGAATCACTTCTCTGACCTTCTGGCCTTCTATGAAACTTGTTTCTAAAATTACCATGTCCTTGACTATCTTCCCTAGCACTAAACTTTCTTTTTCTGTTATCCTTCTCTTTCTGGGACATGTCACTTTCTCCTTCCACGATCATTGCTTTCTGAACTATTGCAGTAAAGCTTTGCAGCTCAAAAACTGCTACCCTACTTCTAATCCATGGCCTTAGGCCTTGCTGAAACCTCTTGGCCTTTTTGACGTCAGTGTTGACAAATTCTGGCACAAATCTGGCCATCTCAGAAAACTTGGCCTCGTACTCTGCTACACTCATACCTCCTTGCTTCAATTCTAGAAATTTAATTTCCATCTGGTCCTTCATGAAACTAGGAAAGTACTTTTCTAAAAACAATTCTGTAAACTGATCCCAAGAAATCACACCTTCACCCTGAAGCATCTTCGTAGACTCCCACCAGTAACCGGCTTCAGCTTTAAGAAAGTAACTAGCATACTCAGTCTTCTTATCTTCATCTACGTCTACTAACTGAAAAGCTTTTTCCATTTCCTTAAGCCAAGTCTGGGCTTCTACTGGGTTTGTGGATCCTTTAAATTCAGGGGGTTTCACTGCTTGAAAAGATTTAAAAGTAACTGCTGGGGGTGCGGAAGGTCTTTGCTGTTGCTGAGTTAAAAGAGCTGTTTGCTGTTGTAGCAATTGAATGAGTTGGGCAACTGTAGGGTCCATGGGATTTTGATCTTGAGTATTTTGGTTCTGAGACGAATTTGAGGTGTTTCTTTTTCTTGGCGGCATTTACTATAGGGAAACAAGCAACTTATTAAGCAATACACTACACCATATTATAAACAGTTCAAATACTTTTAAAACCATTTGAGCATTAAAACTCTATTTTAGAAATCAATCTTGTAGCATCATTACTACATAAGTTGCCTGTACAACAAGGATATAAAGGTTCTATCGAAAACAGGTTAGCACAACAGGTATAAATAAGGTACTGGTAAAGGTAAGGAACAGTTTATGGTCAAATGTGCGAAAAAGTAAATGACAGATATATCGAAAGATACTGGAACTGAAAAGCAAACATACATAGATACGGAAAGTACCAAGGTGCAAGATAGTCAAAATACAAACACGAAATAAAAGTACTGGGAAGAAAACAGAAATAACATCTGGCAAGGGTGCTAGAGGGCTCTAACAAATGTCCCTTCTAACACTCAAACATCCTGACATCTAATCACCCCTGTGATCCCTGTCTCTGGCTGCCCTGAGTCCAATCAGCAGTCTACTAAGCACACGGGTTAACTCTCCTGCCCGCTCCGCCACATCGTCTGGAAATGCCCTAGCCGCAATCTGCCTACGTCCCTCCTCCTCAACAGCTCTAATGCGATCCTCCCACCACTCGACAGGATGCTCGGGAACTCTCAGCTGGCCTCGGGTAATAGCTGGCCTATAAACTCTACGGCGAATAGGGGCACAAGCACTCCCTGAGGGTAGGTCAGGCTGAGCAAGGGGCTCAGGAATCAACTCCTCCTCGCTCTCAGAACTGGATACGACTATAACATCATCGTCAGAATCCGAAGAAGAATCAGAGGAACTAGGAGAGGGTGGTGGTTGTGAAACAATACCACGAGCCTGCAATAATATAATATGTAAAGCAAAAAGGGATAAGATCACCTTAAATCTACAGTTAAAATCCTAATATCTAAACCACTCTTCGATATCTAATCCTATCTTACCATTACTCTATCTTCTGTTATTAAATGATCTACTTGTTTAACTTAATCCTGGCTTGTTTCAGTGACCAAAACCTTGGCTCTGATACCAACCTGTGGCGCCCTCCCGACCCGGGGTCTAGATCGGGGCGTCACTGACACTCTAAATGCATGCACCCTAATTAACAATAACAGAAAATACGCATAAATATGACCCCGACTACTAACCTGGATCTTTCAAGGTAATGGTATGAAACAAGCACACTACTACATTCATTTATATTTAAATTTACAGCAACAAAAATAATATTACAACTCCTGAAACATCTCAAGATCTACTAATAAAGTACAAGACTAAACAAAGTCTTTTCCTTCCAACTCTGCCTCGATCCTACCTGTTCCCTCTCAGCCAGCCTAGCAAAGTTCATGTAAGACATGTTCTTCCGAGCAGTCTGCTTAATACGGACCATGATTCTCAAAAGCTGTAGATATTAGAAAATAAAAGGATGAGCTACAAAAGCTCAGCAAGTAACCTTATAGGTTAAAAACAGTTCTACAGGCTTATACATATAATTTAAAAGACTTTTCTCAAAACCATGCTTTAAATCATTTCTGGACCTCATTGTCCCAAAGTTGTATTTAACATGCTAGTCAGGGTAATCATTACTCGCAAAACTTTCTTTTATAAAACTGCTGGCAGGGTTAAACAATTTCAATAACTGGTACAGAGTAAACAAGAAACTGGGAAGTAATAACCAGGTGTAAATATAAGAGTAATCTGCAGGGTTAGATGGATAACAGGAAAATAATGTATAACAATTGAAACAAGATGAAGTCAAGATATGACTGACAGTTTAAGCTGAAAAAGGGCATGATATAACAGGGCATTTCAATTTTCATTATTAATCATTTCAAAGTCCATTTATATAAAACTATCCTTTCCTTAGGATTGATTCTTTCAAAACATTTTATAAAACTGTCCTCTCATTAGGATCTTGCTTTTAAAATCATCTATAAAATTGTCCTTTCATTAGGATCTTTACTTTTCAAATCATTTATAAAAATGTCCTCTCATTAGGACCTTTTCTGTTTAAAACAATCATTTTGGTTGAAGTTTTCTCACAACGCCAGACAATACGGGTGATCAGCCACGTAAAGTCCCCATAACGGACTAAAGTCCCTCTGGACATAAGGAGTACTCATAAAGGCACTTATTGCCATTGGCCTTGGGCTATCTCATTATAGCCATTGACTATCTCATTATAGTCTACACATAAAAAGTGCTGGACCGGCGTCACTCGGCCTCTTACGCCTCCAACCTATAGGAATCCGCAGAAACCATTTTGATCGGAATTCCTATAATAATCAAAACCTTTCTTTTTAAAGTTACCAAATCATTTGATGAAAAAGACTTCTTGAAAGTCGGATTCCATATTTAAATCCATTTTTAAGATCATTAGACAGAGGTAAAGTTTATTCCAGGGTAAATCTCAAAACAAGTCTCTGTTGTAATAAAGTAAGCTGAAATCATGAACTGGAAATTTAAAACAAGTTAAAGTTATGAAGTCAAGGTGCAGGGTCAATCCACAAGTATAACAGTTGTTTTTGAAAACAGTTGTAAAACATTTAATCAGAACAGTAGTTAGGCCTAAATAACAGGGTTCTTTTAAGGTTTAGGTTTAAGCAATTATTGTCAAGAAGTGGTGGTAGCACAAGTCACAGCTCAAGATCACTGGTGTAAGATTTTTAAAACTAGTTTATAAGTTGTCGATAACAGTTCAGGGATTGAAAAGTTTAAAGTGCAATTGAATCTGATATAAGGTTGCAGTTTAATAAAGCAATTAAAGTAGGACATGATATAGTTTAAAACAGTTGAAACAAGGTAATACAGTTGCAGGGTCATAAAGCAGTTCATAAAACAGTGTTTAAGTTGAAAGAGGTTAGGCAGTAGTTACTTGCCTCAGACAAGGAATGCTACAGCTGTGGAACAGGTAGATCGCTTACACCAGACACTAACTCTCTACTTTTGCTTTCCCTTTGTCTTTCACCTCAATATCCTTCGTAGCTACACAAAAATAATACTATTTCAGAATCTTATAAACTCTCGACGTTCTCTTTAACGTCTAACTATTCTACCCTTTCGATAATGCAACCCTTAAACACATACATAATCCACTATAGACATATTTTACTAAAATCACTTCTACACTGGCAAACAAGTATCACATAGACAATTAGATCATCTACAATATTCCTGACTGATAGTCATTCCTATACAGAAGTGGTGTGCTAATAATGTTTTACAAAGTTGTTTTAGTTTTTAGAAAATTTTGGCAGCACTTCCCCTGTAATTGGAGCTACCTGTCGGAATACAACCGACCCAATCAAGTAATCAACCATGTAAGCATCTACGAGATCGTTGCATACAAATCATGACATTAGTTACAACTAGCCTTTATACTACAATGAATCTCAATTAAGTTACTCTAGCAGGCAATATCACATAGGGACATAAGTTAACATTTTATTGCTTTGGCATCCAATTCATAATAATACTTGATCAACAACTTAATTAATAATTATAATTTATAGAAGACATTGCAGTGACCCAAGTAGTTAATCATTACACTTAACTTCCTATCACCCACTCAAATACTTACATATATTTAAATTAAGCATTCAATATGGCTAGTAGTAGTAAAACTAGAAAATTCGACTTAAATCATAACAATTCGAACATAATGAGTTCGTATAAGTTAAAATTCCAAGTACCCAAGCAATTCATAATTAACATCAAACCTCATATTATAATTATATAAAATTCTAATTTCGAATATAACATATGCATAATTATCATATATTCGGAAATTTCATAAAATTTTGCAATTTACATTAATACGGATCTATACCAACGAATGCATCTCCACCAAATTTAATATCCTATAATTTAAGCATAATGCATATAACTTCTTGCCGGAAAATATGAGTACACAATCGGCAAAAATCAAGCACTAGTCGGAAAATACAAAATTTTGACATGCGATTCTCAATTAGCAATACATTGAACTCGCAGCAGCCAAAACAATTATTCAAGAGATTAATTGCTACCATACTCGCACAAACAAAGCTATTCACTCAAGTATCAATCGGAAATTTTCCATACAAGTCGGAAAATGACATGCATCTACATTAGTCCACTAAGCAGCTTAATTTAACATCTCTATAGTCTGGAAAGAGCAATTTTAGGTTCAAGAACATCATCACCTAGCCCACTCGACTCGCCGTAGCTCACAGTCGGTGGTAAGTCCGGTGGAGTTCCGATCTTTCCGGCATCTCGACACCAAGACTTAGATTTATCCCCATCCATCACTTACAAAGCATGACACAAACATTTCATACTGAAATTAGTTTACTACGGCTCTTGCATGCAACTATAGCTATATATACATACACGGCACATAACATATATGCATGCAAAGCTCAAAACAACCGATACAAACCAAACTAGCTCAAGTACTAGCAAGAGAATTAAAAACTAGGCATGATTCATCAACAAAGTGATGAAAAACAAGAGGAACAAGAAAAATCGCCATAGAGACGAGAGAGCACACGACCTGAACTAGAATGGCAGAAATGGGGAAAGAAAGAGGGGACTGCTGGGTTTGATAAAAGCAAGGGCAGTTTAGTAATTTCACAACCCCAATTTCTGAATTAAAAACAATTTATAATTCGAGTTTTGATAGAAACATAGTACAAAAATAACTTTTATATTTTTAAAATAAAGTTCATGAATTTAGAAGCCTCTCCATATTTTTAAAATATTTTTCTGATGAATAACGAATTAATTAAAAATCTTTGAAGTTTTAGTGCATAAATAGGAAATAAGAGGAGAAAAATCATTAAAAATAATTTTGGGCTCAAATAAAATAAACTTCTATTTTTCAAAAGACTCAGAATATATAAGGATCATTTTGGAAAAGATTTCATGATTTTTGGATATTCCAATAATTAAATATGGAATTTAGAAGAGTAATATCTCTAGAATAAAACAGGAATGAAAGATTTATATAAAATCACTGGGACTCTAATTAAATACATCACTATTTTTAGAAAGTCTCTAAAATCACATAGAAGCTACATATAAAATTTCATAATTATTGGACACACCAATAATTTTATAAAAATCAAACAGTTACTCAATTAAGCATAAAAATCACTTAATCACTTAATTAAATCATTTAAACATAATGCAGTCAAACAAGCAGTCAACTAGACATATAAAATGACCACATATCATATCTTAACACATTAAAACACATAACTCATATACTCCATATTATTCAAATAGATTTAATTACCTCGATCGCTACATCAATGGTTTTTAATCAAGTTCTTTATACTAACATGTAGTCATGATATTCCTCAACAACTTCCGTTACTTGACCGACTCGAGACAAGTTCTCTAACTTGCTCGAAATCATTTCCCAAGACGGTTGCTTAACATTTTTCTTATGATTATTTCACTTAACACCCTGTTTTCTAGCATTTTTAATAAATTGAAAATTAATCCATTTGACATGATTCCTTTTCTCAGGTCTTCCTTGTACTACTAACAACATGCCATAAAAATTTCAACTCGAGCTAAGGTTGTTAGCTAGGTAAAACAATTCTCCAAAGTTCAATGTTTAATCAATTCATAGGTTATGAACAACCTTTACTAAAATCGTTATATCTCCTAGCTCGTTAATCCAATCGACTCACCGTTTGAGGCTACGCAAACTAGACTCCAATTATAACATAGACCCAGAAAATACATAGTCCATAAATGGTGTTAAGTATTCCAAACAATTCATTCAAAACAGGGCAGTAACAGGGTTCTAGAATTCATGTTTCTGAAAATTTCTATTACATAACTTGCACTCAACCAATTTTAATAAATCAGATTTTACTCCTTTTAATCCGATTCTTTTTCTCAGGTAATCTCATATGTTTCAAGTATTTTATTTAAAAGTTTCAGATTTTATAAGGTAGTCTAGCTAGGCTGATCACCTCCTCCAAATTAGTTAAAAACAGGGCAGCTGAGTTTTCTGCCTCTCCTCACCGTTTTGGCCATAACTTTTAGCTCATAACTCCGTTTGACGCAAAATTAGCGCGCAAACGATCTAGAGACTAATATATATCTAACCATATAAAGAAATCATCAAGAAAGTTAGGGTAGACCTTTCGGGTTTTATGAACAGTTGGTTAGGCAGAAACAATTTTGCATGGTTCCCTTTGTACGTTCGTCGTTTACCTCATTTTAAACTCATCCAATTCAACCCAAACGACTTCCATATATTTTACACTACTACTTGGGAATGTACTCAAGACATCCCAAGCCCAAACAAAATTTATTAATACTCCAAACATTGCCAATAAATCATTGAAATCAGCCAACACAATTTCATGTTCTTACAAGCTAGTGTTCAATTACCCATGACTTGTATAAGCTTAAACAATTATCAACCAAGCTCTAGCATGCATAATATGTACGATTAGGCACTAAAACACAACTCGAGTTACTGTTCATGTTCTTGGATTTTCATGAAAATCAAGAGTTTCCATGGATAACTAAGCATGGTTTTCAAGTATGTGTTAGACAAGAGTTATACCTTGATTTTAAGCTATGTATCTCAAGAAATGGTGGAGTTGGCTTAGTCTTCTTCTTCCTTCTCTAGCAAGGGCCGATGGCTTCTTTTGAAAAGGGGAAAGTGATACTTGCTTGCTTTTAATTATGTGGTAATTGAAAAGCTTGGCAAGTATTTAGTTTTAACCATATTTAAATGGTCCAATCAACTTTGGCTCCTTTGACCTTGGCTAGTAATACTTGCTAGCCTTCTTTAATCACCAAAAATGCAAGTATTTTGCTTCTTCCATTTTAATAAAATTCGGCTTCTTCAAATAGTCTAGGTAGTGTTTTGATCTTCGTTTTCGTAATGATTCGCGATTAATCGCTACCTCGCTCCGGAACTTTCCAATAAATTTATTCTCCACCAAAACACTACTCACTAATCATTAGTCATTTCGTACTCTTTTATAAAATCCACCCTATTTATTCAAAGGGTTCGGATGCGCCTCATCGGATAATACCTAAGGTGCAAGTACTACGTATTTTACGTATATTCACTTAAAATGCGAACCACTGAATATTCTCAAGTTACCCATCTCTGAATTATGACAAGTCCTACATATGATTATATATTCTCTAGGTTAATAATATAGCTTCGAAACTAATTTCGGAGAAAATAAATATTCCTACGTATTTTTGGTACCGTAATAGCCCCACAACGGCCAGAAATTAAGTTACGAATATTCATTTATTCCATAGATTAGGAATATCTCTTCGAATATTTATTTTGAAACAAATAAATATTCCCACATCCTTTCCACACAGCACAACCAGATGAGGGCCAACATAAAAGTTGCAATTCTCCGAATTCTGATGTAATTACATACACTCGTTTTTATCGCATATTAATAACACGGCTTCAACCCTTAAGCTCTCTTCAAGCGATAATTCAGATTATATTATTCTTTAATAAAAATGAAAAAATTTTTATCCAAAATTCTTAATAATCCAAACGTCGAAAATGCGGGTTATTACAGTCTCCCCTCCTTAAAAGAATTCCGTCCTCGGAATTTACACGAGAACAATTGAGGTTACTATTTTCACACCTCGCTTTCTAATTTCTAGGTTGAGACTCCAACCTTCTTGGTTTCGTACAACCTCCTCAGCATTATTACTTCACTTTCCTCAGACTTTCTTCGCCACTTACTGTATGTCTCCCAATTTAGACTCATTTTACCCAAACTCATTCTTATGGGATTTGTCACCCAACCTCTTTTCTCTTAAGATTTCTGATGATATATATATATTTTAACTTCGGGTTCTTCCTTCACCCTTAGACCGATCAGGATATCCTCTGTGAAGATTATGACAACTTGTCCAATTATTTCTTACCACTCTAATTAATCCTTGGAAGGTACAGGTGCATACATTAATATAACCTACCTCATCAAAGACTCATACTGTCCTTATCGCGTTCTCAATGCCATCCTTGGCATACTATCTAGGTAATTCTTTAGTTGGTGATAACCCATCCTCAACATATTTTCTCCAGTAGACTAATTTCTTCGAGTGGTCTATCCATATTATAGATATCCAATATTGATTGCTAAATTAACCAATTCACTTAATCCATTCTCACCAATGTATGCGCAGTCTCATGCCGTTATCCGTTTCATTTACAAACAACCCATGTGCACATCTTAGTAACACTTTCAATAAATAGTCTTTATAACTGAGGGACTAACCCTCTTAGGCTGCCAGGTGCCATCTTCTAAGATGCCTCCAATGGTGAAGTTGCTCATAACACTAGGTCAATGATAAATGACGTGATCTCTAATGGTGGTAACCCCAAAATATCACTAAGGGTTACTTTTCCCAATTCTTTAACTACTCTCCTTATTGAATAGTTTCTTTTTCATATCCATTACCGGTGCCCCATAACTTAGCATCCAACGCGTAATACACTTTTTATTCGAATCTTAATTTAAACCTTCTCAATTTATCTCTCCATATTTAAAACATGTCATCCCTTCTTTTAGGGCAATCATTAACGTAACATCTGGACTTTATAATTATAGCTTCTTGCTGTCCATTTCACATATTCTCCCATGTCAGACTCACTGTTTAGTAAGTGAGGTCTCGATTGACTAGGATGATCCATAATTAACAGTACGCCAACCTGCTCATATTTCTTAATCCACTGTTCTTCCAGAAGTAGAACTCTGGTTCCTTGTTAAAAGTTCATGGTATTTCCATATATGTAGCCACTTCATTTTCATATTCTGTCATAGTTGATTATTTCCAACACTGTGACTTTATTCTCAATTCACTACTTTTGGGACAATCTTGGCAATTCCCATAGACTTTGATTCATGATCTGAAACACTCTTGTTTCAGGTCTAGAACATTAATTACATCTGAATTTCCAAATACTTAGGAAACAGTTGCATAATGCAAGAAATAGCTATGGCTAAAGAATTCTTTGTTCAACAAAGTTCATAAGAATCCTTGCTGAATCAACGATCTTATTAGGCCTCGACCAAATACTTTTCAGAAATTTAGGATCATCAATGACTACTCGGACCGCTCTCTAGTCCGGAATTCCACTATTAAAACAAGTAACTTCATACCAGCATTCATGCCATATCTCATTTATTCTGGTTAACCCAACCACCGTATTTGCAATGTGGCGGTCACTTCTATCCCAAGGCTTACTTTAATCCAACATCCTTAATATATTCAAGAATTATATCAAGTACGTATCTCATCTCTTTGTTGCGACTCTACATTGTATGCATACCATACACCATTTAAATTAAGGCTTTACTTTTTACTCTCAGAGAATCCTCTTTTGTATATTGCCTCGTCTCAAAGTGTGTTAATAAAGATAAGTACACATACTTGTAGATTTATTTTGCATGATTAGTTTATATGTCAATTCTATTATATTCATTTGATATATGATGATTCCTTGTATGTGCTTGCAAAATTATTAAACTTGAAATGCATCTTTGTTAATTTTAATAAGTACTGAAGCATGTTTTCACCTTGTGAGATCTTGAGCCTAATTTGTGATTGATACATTTTTATATCAATCATTTTTTTTTCTTGTGTGATGTTCGTCATATAGCATGTTGCTCTAGAACTTGTTTTAAACCTTATTAAAATTACATGATATTTGTATGCATGAAAATGATAAAGGCACTAGGATTAACCACGTTTATCCAAACAGTACTCATGAGTTATATCCTTAGTGAGCCCCTTTGAGCTTATATCCGTTTTATTCAAATATCACCACTCTAAAATTCTTGAGCCTACTTATTTTTCTTGTCTTGATTTGCTAGTAGAGCATTTTGAATTGTTTGAGGGTTGATGAATATCTAGTTTGGGGATTTCTTTGTTAAAGTGTGATTATTTGGTGGGAGTTGATATGAAAAAAAAATCTTCTCAAAAAAGAAAAAGAAAAAGAAAAGAAAAGTAAAAAAAATATAAAAAAATAGTGCTCCTTTGAGATCAATGAGTGGTAAGTGCAATGTCATATGAAAGGGACGACCCATGTACATGTGATGGTATTAAGTGAAATTGTACTAGAAATTAAGAATGGGGTTATCTCTTATTCTTTTATTTCTTGGTGACTTTTCACTACTCTTGATTACTGGAGAAACACTTGAGATTAAAAAAATGAGAAGAAGATGATTCGAAGAGTGTTTTTGTTCATTGTTGTTACAATATGAATGTGAGAAAGTACATTAATTGTGCTTTGGGGTTTATTGCTTGTGGAAGCCTGATCAACTTTTACATGATCAAATTTCATGTTGAGTGCTTTAATTAAGAATGAACAATATGCTCTATTAGTTTGTCAAGTTAGCCACTTGTTAGCCTTTTTATGGATTTCTTACCCTATATCTTAGCCTTGTTACAACCTTTAACAAAGACCTTTTGATTAGTGCATACATATATACAAAGTAATGGAGATTTGGTGGACAATCAAGCACATGATAGCACATGACTATATTGATTGAACTTGAGTGATACACTTACACCCTAAACACTTGTGTGATGTGAGAGATATGTGAGTTTTCTATCCATAGCATGTTACTTATTAAATGCGACATTGATGTTTATTTCATGATATTTTTTTGTCTATCTAGACTATGTGTGCATACTTGGATAATTGTGTAAAAATGATGTAAAATGAATAGGCTTATCTTTTCTAATTGTGTAATTGGGTTTACATGTGTGGAGTACTATGATATGTTGCATACTTGAGAATTGGTAGAAAAAATGGACTTTGTGGGTAGATTCACTATAAACCCTCACGAGACAAAACTCGTCCTACTAGGGCTGCCTAGGGGTTTAACGGCTTGTTGCATATGCTCAATGCAATCGTGCCATCTACGAAAGTGGTGTTAGTTAGTTAGTTAGGATTTAGTTTTTAGCTCTTTTATTTGCCGAGGACGCGCAAATATTCAGTGTGGGGATGTTTGATAGAATATATTTTTGTATATATTCTATCTTATTTTTATTCTCATATTTAATTGTATTTTACATTAATTGGATATTTATTTAATAGATTTTAATGTTTTATTGCAGAAAAGATAGAATTCCTATATTTGGAAGGATTTGGGCTTAAAGAGTTAATTTGGAGTCAAATTAGAAGAAAATTCGTATTTATTGGGCTACACGTGCTGCATACGATGTTTGGGCCGTATCTTGAAATCCAGAAGTCAGAATTGGACGATCTTACAGTCCACGCGAAGCTTATGGAATTTTCTTTATTTCAGAGGTGGTCCAACAAGCAGAATCCAACTGGAGAAGCCCAGAAACTGAGGAGGAAACAGACCTACGAATTTTAGTTAAAGAATCCTATTCAATTTAGGAAGCCTATTTGTCTTAGGCTTTAATGATTAAAATACGACTATTATTATTAAAAAATATCAATTAGTTTTATATAGAGGAGAGATACCATAGATACACGTACCTTTACTTTCACTTGCTAGCTAGGGTTTTTCTTCACCTCTCTTCCATAGCATACAGTTGTTCTTCATTAATATATTCAAGGTATTCTTTTATATTCTCTTATTTTAATATATGTTTTACATGGCTTTCTTCATAGTTGTTATTACTTTTACTTCAATCATGAGTGAGTAGTTTCATTCTAGGGCGCAAAGGGAAGCCATGTTTGTACCATAACTATGTTTTATTTTTATTAGTAGTTTAATGGGTCATGGGTAATTCTAATCGATATGTTTAAATATTTAATTTATGTAATTGGCCAATATCATAGATTATTTCATGCAAATAAGAGTAATGGATCGAGAGATTTTACTCATTAGAGGCATACATACGATTAGCAGAATGAATGTGAGTGCGAGAGCATCATTGGATTTTTGAGAGCGTTAATGCTTGAGAGAGATTAACAATTGCTCTAGTTATTTGACCCATTGAATTGCTATATTTATATAACTAATTTTGGTGTAAGTATGGTAAACCTGAATTGCCCTAGACTTTTAGTTAATTGAATTCATATAAATTTAATTTGCATTCTTTAGTTAGTAAAAATTCTCCATAATCGTTTTTCTCTGGAAACAATTCACAATAATTAGATTAAATTTCTTAGAACCCGTCTCCTTGTGGATTCGACCCGTACTTGCCAGTCTCTGCTAATAACAGACACTGTGCACTTACGGTATTATAAAATAAAACGCATCAGGGATACTAAAGTCAATACATAGGTACATGTAGGAGTACATGATACTGGACAGACCCACAGTGAGATTCTTCATGTTTAATAAAGTCATAAGAAAGACTCACAGTGATAATGGTGTAATGATCCTTTCACTTGAGATCATTATATTTCTATACGAGGATTAATATACTTTGACTACATTAAAAGTTACATTTGACCGGGTGATGATAAAAGTGGACATCATGTATATCATGAGTCGTATGAGAAATATGAATGATAGATAAATGATTTAACCCACCTATAATTATGAGAGATATTATTGACCTCTTGATTGAGTGAGACTATAAAATGCATGGTCGTGCTCAAATAATGATTTGTTTTTCATAGTCTACTCATGGATCAAGTAAACCCGGATTAAATATTGTAGAGGATGACTAAAATACATGCCTCGAATTTAATCTATAATATATATGGTTAAAGGGATTATATTACACAGAAACATTAATCACGAAAGGTTTAATTGAATCACCAATTATTATTATTACTTGGGTAGCAATGATGTATTACTAGATGCCACTCATTGTTTATAATTTTATTATTAGAAAATAAAATTATTGCCAACGTAATAATAACCTAAAGGGTCACACACAAAGAACGTTTAAACGAAGCTTTATTTAAATTATGAATTTAAATGATGTTATTATTATTAATTCAAATTTATAATTAATTAAGTAAGACTTGATTAATTATAAACATACTAGAATTCGGATTAATAAATAAACCCAAAATCAGAATGGGTTTTTAAGAAGCCCCATGGATTAGGGTTTGACCCATTATCTCTAGCTCATATAAATACATTATGATGTGTTTACAAGAGCAGGACTTGTGAATTCGTTTTACAACAGAAACCCTATCAGCTCATAGAAAAGAGAGGCTAGCAAGAGAGAAGAGATAATTCGTGGCTGTTTTGGCTAGTACCATCTCCGCTGATCGTTAGACGAATCAACGTTCGTGTGGATACCGTTAGAGAGCAGTTCTTGAAGCAAAGGACTACTGTGATTCATCAAGCAAGGATCTCCATTGAGTTCGTGAAAGTCAAGACCATAAAAGGTAGAATTCTGTTTCACCATAATCTGTCCAAGCTTAAACACGGATCCTGGGTTTGGGTTCCGAATTTTTGTTATATTTACGTTAATTCCGCTGCGTTTTTATGCCTTGGAACCCAACAATGGCATCAGAGCTACGTGTATAAGGGACTGATTTGGTTACGTGTTTTATGTATTTGATGACTGTCATGCCTGTTTGATGACTGCCATGCTACTGCAATGTTATAATCTGTTATGGCATGATATGTGTGATGCACTGTATGTATGTGATACGAGAAAAGGTCATACAAAGGTCGTCGGAATCGTTCTGAAACGTTTAAAAACACAAATGCATAAGATGCAGTTTTCTGTGAATAGTGATTCTGCAGTGAATAGTGTTTTTCAACGGAGTCAGAATGGGTCGAATTTACTCTTTCTGGAAAGGGAAAATCGCCACGAGCAAAAATCACTACTTTTCTGTGACCTATGGTGTTTTTTGGCCATTTGACATCGTTAAGGGCCTCAAAAACGCAGTTTTCTATTTTTAGATCATAATTTTAAATTTTTGATAATTTTTTGATCATGATATATATGATGCATGATGATATGATTATGCATTCTGAGATGTCAGTAATTGTTATGTGGGCATGGTGCTGGTTATAGCCTTAGACCCCTAGATTAATAGTTTTTGGTTTTATAAATACGACTTGCATGTCGTTTTTTTCATTCTTGTAATTGCGTATCCTCGAATATAACTCGAGTTTTCTTATGTAAGTACATTAGCTTAGGTTGTATTCAATTATTCCATGAAATGTACTTGAAGACAAAGGATGATCCAAGAAGAAGAGAAGGCAGCCATGGATGCAAGAAGAATGAAGACATGCAACTGTATTTATGTTTTACCACCACCCTAGATTGACTTTGATCCTTTCATTAGCTCGAAAGGATCACATAGAAAAGGGGCCATAACCAAGCACGTTTACATACTGCACTTTACATATTGATGTATGAATGTATGTGTAGAGTAGAAGATGCATACTTTAATTAGATTAATGATGTATGCATGTATTAGATACGTCACCCATGCCATGCTTGTCATGCTAAACAAGATAAAATCTTTAACGATTTAAGATTTTAAAATTAACAAACGATCATGAGATTCTTGTGTTTATGAAATATGGATTTTAAAACACGGAATTAAATATGAATTTTTGATATCTATAACTGGGATTTTCTGACAAAAGCGGATATGCGTATTCGTAAGGTTGATGGATTTTAAGTGTGATCACTGGTATCCTTCCTCTACCTGGGAAATGAACAATTTAAGATGTCAATTTGAAATATTTGGTTCAAGGAAAAATTGAGGATCTCTTCATGATGTGATCATGATCGTCGTAAATTTTCTAAACCCCTTAACAAAATATTAAGTTCTACTCAGATGCTTTTCAATGAATGAACACTCATCGAATTCTAGATCGATTAGGGGAAAGACTGTCAGTGGCAGGGGACTCCTATCTATCGTGGTGAGATGCGACGAATATAAACGGTTATATTCGGGCGTTGTATCATTGGGTCTAACTTAACTGAGTCGTCATAATAAGGTGAAAATAAACGGTTATATTCAACCATTATGAACTTAGAAGCATAGAGTTTGGTTAAAAATCTATTAGATAGATAAGATCAATCGTTGTTCACCAAACTATCCAAGAATTATATATATGATATAATTGACAAATGTTGTCTACCTAAATAATCATTTTTAAGGACTTCCGGTGGTTGACTTAAGACATGACGAAATATGGATCTTGGCTCACTAGAAAGAATTATGGGATATACTTTCCAAATTAATAGTAAGGGCTATTAATTTAATAAAAATAGTGGGAGATATATTATGAATGTATCATAATCATTTGAACATAATAAATAACTCAGGCAATCTAATGTTTAATTTTGTGCTGTTATCATTGTAGATACCAAGTAATGGCAAACAACACAAACACACTATCCGTACGATCAGTCCTTGAGAAGGATAAGCTGACAGGAGGAAACAACTTCCTAGACTGGCAGAGAAATTTGAGGATTGTCCTCAGACAAGAGCGCAAGCTTCATGTCATTGATATTCCTCCGGCAGGTCCCCTTCTTGAGGGTGCTACTGTTGAGGAACGAGCGGCCCACACAAAGGATGAGAATGATGCAAATGATGTTGCATGTCTTATGTTGGCAAGTATGAGTGCTGAGCTTCAAAGACAGCATGTGCATATGGATGCATATACTATCAATGAGCACTTACAAAGCATGTTTACAAGCCAAACTCGTCAAGAAAGGTTCAACACGAGTAAGTCACTCTTTAATTGCAAACAAGGGGCAAGTGAACCAGTTGGCCCACATGTTCTGAAAATGATTGGTTACATTGAGTACCTTGAAACTTTGGGTTTCCCGATTATTCAGGAAATTGGTATTGACCTAATCATGAATTCTTTGAACAACAAATTCACTCAATTTGTTATAAACTACAATATGAATGAATTTGACAAAACACCTACTGAATTGTTGGCTATGTTGAGGACATATGAGACCAACATGAAGACGGCTGAACCTGTTCCCATACTGATGGTGGGCAATAAAGGTAAGGCCAAATGGAAAGGCAAGTGGAAGGGTAAGAAGAAGACAGGATCTGATTCTACACCCAAGCCAAAGTCAGGTCCTAAACAGGCTTTAAAGCCTAAAGGTGGGGTCGCTAAGGGTGAATGTCACTACTGTAAGAAAACTGGTCACTGGAAGAGAAACTGTTCAGTTTACTTAGAGGATCTGAAGAAGAAGAGGGCTAAGCAAGCTTCTAATTCAGGTATATATGTTATTGAAGTCAATTTGTCTATTTCTACATCTTGGGTATTGGATACTGGATGTGCTTCTCACATTTGTATAAATGTGCAGGAAATACAGAGAAGTAGGACATTGGCTAAAGAAGAAATGGACCTACGAGTTGGCAATGGAGCAAGAGTTATTGCTTTAGCTGTAGGAACCTATTATTTATCTTTGCCCTCTGGGCTAATTTTAGAACTGGAGAATTGTTATTACGTACCTGCGATTCGCAGAAACATTATTTTTATTTCTTGTTTGGACAAGAAAGGTTTTTCGTTTACAATAAAGAACAACAGTTGCTCTTTTACTTTGAATGATTTAACCTATGGTGTTGCGCGTTTGTTTAATGGTTTATATATTCTTGACTTAGATAATCCTGTCTGTAATATAGAAAACAAACGACTTAAAGTTAATGACTCAAATCAAACATACCTCTGACATTGTCGTCTAGGCCATATAAATGAGAAACGCATATCCAAATTACATAAGGATGGATATTTGGATAAATTTGATTTTGAATCATACCAAGAATGCGAATCTTGTTTGCTTGGTAAAATGACTAAAACCCCTTTCACTTGTAAGGGTCAAAGGGCCACTGAATGTCTGGAACTAATACATAGTGATGTATGTGGCCCAATGCGTGTGATGGCTAGAGGAGGCTACTACTACTTCATAACATTTACTGATGATTTCAGCAGATATGGATATGTGTATCTTATGAAGAATAAATCTGATTCTTTTGAAAAGTTCAAAGAATACAAGGCTGAAGTAGAGAAGCAAATTGGCGGAGGTGCAAGTATTAAAATCTTACGATCTGATCGTGAAGGAGAATACTTGAGCACAGAATTTAAAAATTATTTAAAAGAGTGTGGTATTGTATCATAACTCACTCCGCCAGGTACACCTCAATGGAATGGAGTTTCAGAGAGGAGAAATCGCACCTTGTTGGACATGGTGCAATCGATGATGAGTCATGTAGATCCTCCAATTAGTTTCCGGGGATACACTCTAGAAACAGTGGCTTTCACACTTAACCGTGTTCTTACTAAGAAGGTTCAAAAGACTCCATATGAGATATGGGAGAAGAAACGGTCAGGCATGAACTTTATGAAAGTTTGGGGATGCAAGACGTTTGTGAAGCGTCAAGTATCTGACAAGCTTGAACCTAAATCTGAAGAGTGCAATTTTGTGGGATACCCTAGTGAAACAAAGGCGTATTATTTCTATAGTCCTTCTGAGCAGAAAGTGTTTGTGACGCCCCCAGATCCGGGGTCAGGAATCTAGGTTGTCACTATCCAATTTTCACCACAATAACATCATTCACCTGCTTTAACCATTATAATAACCAAACATAAAAGCAGTGACCCCAAACCAAACACACAACTCGAGTTATAGTCTCAGGGAACGAACTTAAAATAATAACGGTTATTACAAACCAATGTAACCTCAGGATCTCAAACTACTAATATAACTTCCACATGATGTTACATTAGAAGTAAACATTAATCCAAGATCTATTGTCACATTACATATTTTTCAACAAGTCTAGGATTCTAATCTGGAATCCCGTCTTTCTTGCACCATTTATCGAAGTCCGGAACCTGGCTAGCTCAAGCTCGAAGCTTCCTGTTCCTTAACATAATACCCGAGGTGGACAATTCACAGTCATCTCTTTCTGCAAGATATAAGATTTACAAACAGCAAGGATGAGCCAAAGAATGCTCAGTAAGTTATTTATCAGAATATTTCAAGGAAAAGGTGATAGCCATAATTATCCCAACTGGATGTTCAACAATAAAGTACATAACTAGCAATCTGATTGAAGATGTATAACCAGTTATATTTCGACAATAAACGACTCAGGGTTCACGATGCAAGAAGATATTCACAACAATAATGCAGTTAACGTTACTGCAATACAACAATTTAAATTTATGATTATTGAGTTTGACAATATCAATAACTTAGCACAATGGCCTCAATCACCGAGTGCCATTAGTTTGAGTACCAATAAGCAAGCAGTTCATTATAATGCGAAAAGAATGAACGGAAGTTCATCAATTCCCATTAACACTATCAGTAACTTAGCACCACGGCTTTCGTTATAGTGTAGGAACAATGAAACTGATATATATACGAATAAACGGTACTAAAAAAAACCAACCAACTTAGAGTGGATTACATTCCCGTTGACACTATCGGTAACACAGCACCTAGGCTTTCGTTACAGTGCAACGTCAAATATCAATTGGAAGAAACGGGATTAACTGGAGATTTTTCAACGCCTTATTGTACTCGATGATCAGTCGCATGTACAATCGACATTTCGTCATTTTCTCTACTAGTAGAAGGACAACCCCTTTTCGGGACGTCACCCTAGGCAACTCATGGGCCTTTAATTACGGCTGGGTCGTGCGTTCCCGACCTCTTATGCAACTTTTACTCCAGTCCCTGATGAATACTTTAAAAATCATCAAACCTAGAAGGAAATTTAATAAAACCCTCTAGAATAACAACAATCCACTCTAGGATTTCAATCAACTGTTAAGGAAGGGAATTCAATACCACCTTCCAGAACAACAACAATCCATCATAGGATTTCATCAACAGATAAGGAAGGGAATTTAATACAACCTTCCAAAACAACAACAATCCACTCTAGGATTTCAATCAACAGATAAGGAAGGGAATTTAATACAACCTTCCAGAACAACAGCAACAATCCATCACAGGATTTCAATCAACAGATAAGGAAAGGAATTTAATACAACCTTCCAGAACAACAACGACAATCCATCACAGGATTTCATCAACAGATAAGGAAGGGAATTTAATACAACTTTCCAGAACAACAACGACAATCCATCACAGGATTTCATCAACAGATAAGGAAGGGAATTTAATACAACCTTCCAGAATAACAACGACAATCCATCACAGGATTTCATCAACAGATAAGGAAGGGAATTTAATACAACCTTCCAGAACAATAACGACAATCCATCACAGGATTTCAATCAACAGATAAGGAAGGGAATTTAATACAACCTTCCAGAACAACAACGACAATCCATCACAGGATTTCATCAACAGATAAGGAAGGGAATTTAATACAACCTTCCAGAACAACAACGACAATCCATCACAGGATCTCAATCAACAGATAAGGAAGGAAATTTAATACAACATTCCAGAACAACAACGACCTATTGTAAGATTTCAATATCTGACAATAGCTTGGCTCCCTAAACCAAGTGGGAGTCCTCTCGAAACATCTGGGTTGACTCTCAGTCAACGAATTCAACAAGACAGAAACCCTTGAATCAAGGAGACTCAAGAACGCGACCGGGGAGCCGCTAATACTAGCTAAAATAGACTCCACAAAACATTACAGTTTTGGAGTGAAAAATGGGTCTTAAAGGCACCAATACAACTGGGAGGAATATCGGAGTCGGACGTTACCTCCCGAACCTGGAGTTATCGACTCAGAATAAATACAAAATATCTGAGTCATCGCTCACCATTTATTATTTAATGAAAAATAATATTTAAAGAAATTTAGACAACTTCAGAATATTTTTAAAGAACAAATAAATATTTTATTAATATTTAGGAGGCCCAGAATAGTCCTCGAAAAAGATTAAAAGGATTTAAAAGAATTAAAATATTTAATCCCAATATAATCAAGATTATTTAATATTTAAATAATCTTAAACGATTCAACATATTTAAATAATATTTAATCAACATTAAATAATATTTAAATAAACCAAAACGAATTGAAAGTATTTAATCAGTAGTTAAATACTTTTAAATACCCCAAAATATTTAAATAATATTTAATCAATATTAAATAATATTTAAATAATCTCAAATGCCCTGAAAGTATTTAATTAACCCTTAAACACTTTCTATATTCTTTAAATAATATTTAATAAACTAAATATTATTTAAAACATTGAATATCGACTAACCGTCGAGACACACTAGACTACTCCCGGTCGACCATCGAGCACCAAAAAGATGTACTCGACGCCAGATTCAGTTATACAAAACTGAAAGCAAACGTCCTCTAACTTTTTAAGAAGTTCAGAGGCATCTCAAAACTAGGTTGAAAAGATCTCATTCTACTCACAAGAAACAATCTTAAACAACCTACGCATACTTGTGTCCTACATCAGAATAATAGTGATGAAGCGTCGGACACTTGCATACTCTAACTTTTCGAGAAGTTCAGAGTAGCAGACGAATCAAGTTATAAATGAACAAGACAGTTCAAGGGAAATGCCGACGTGCATTTCCAACGACTACAATAAGCTAGATAGTTCCAAACACAGCAAAAATGCATAATTGAAGAACTTATCATTAAGTCAAGGATTTCACAAATTTTGGCATCACCATGAATTAATAATATTCTGATATGGAATAAAACAATAGAGTCGGAAACTTGCCTGGAGTCCAATGATACTATTCCCACTTCTCCCATTTTACACTTAAACCTTTTGTTTTCAAAGTTTATCCATCTTAGACGCTTATTAGGCCTAAGCGGCTGTCTTTTCTGCAGAAAATTGGACATGACCTTTTTGTAAATCGGACTATCCACCTGTTTTCAAACCAAGCCAATCAACAATTCATTCTACTATAATTAAAGTCAAACTCACTTTAAAACCAATTCCTTCACCATACTATAGTCGATTCCGGTTTTAATCATAACGTTTTGAAAACCAAGTCCAACCCGCCCTAACCGACGGTGACCAACTACTATTTTAGAAAAATCCAGAATGACTAAGTAGGTCCAACAATTCCAAACCATTAGTAATCAATTATCGAATCATGTCCTTTAAGCGAAACTAAATCGTTTGCTCAAATTAAATCATTTTCGAATCATAAGATTACTCCACCAACTCATGTAAACTCATTGCTGGTGGTGGGGAGTTCAAGCAATTTCATTAAAATCAAAACTCTTCCACTCAACCCAAGTAATCACTTTAACTTTACAAATATAATCTTTTTTTATTAACTCTTGTTTTGCCCGACGTTTCACCTCTTCGGGCCCACTGTAGGTATTTGTAAAGCTATCACGTCAATGGTTTTTAATCAAGTTCTTTATTCTAACATGTAGTCATGATATTCCTCAACAACTTCCGTTACTTGACCGACTCGAGACAAGTTCTCTAACTTGCTCGAAATCATTTCCCAAGACGGTTGCTTAACATTTTTCTTATGATTATTTCACTTAACACCCTGTTTTCTAGCATTTTTAATAAATTGAAAATTAATCCATTTGACATGATTCCTTTTCTCAGGTCTTCCTTGTACTACTAACAACATGCCATAAAAATTTCAACTCGAGCTAAGGTTGTTAGCTAGGTAAAACAATTCTCCAAAGTTCAATGTTTAATCAATTCATAGGTTATGAACAACCTTTACTAAAATCGTTATATCTCCTAGCTCGTTAATCCAATCGACTCACCGTTTGAGGCTACGCAAACTAGACTCCAATTATAACATAGACCCAGAAAATACATAGTCCATAAATGGTGTTAAGTATTCCAAACAATTCATTCAAAACAGGGCAGTAACAGGGTTCTAGAATTCATGTTTCTGAAAATTTCTATTACATAACTTGCACTCAACCAATTTTAATAAATCAGATTTTACTCCTTTTAATCCGATTCTTTTTCCCAGGTAATCTCATATGTTCCAAGTATTTTATTTAAAAGTTTCAGATTTTATAAGGTAGTCTAGCTAGGCTGATCACCTCCTCCAAGTTAGTTAAAAACAGGGCAGCTGAGTTTTCTGCCTCTCCTCACCGTTTTGGCCATAACTTTTAGCTCATAACTCCGTTTGACGCAAAATTAGCGCGCAAACGATCTAGAGACTAATATCTATCTAACCATATAAAGAAATCATCAAGAAAGTTAGGGTAGACCTTTCGGGTTTTATGAACAGTTGGTTAGGCAGAAACAATTTTGCATGGTTCCCTTTGTACGTTCGTCGTTTACCTCATTTTAAACTCATCCAATTCAACCCAAACGACTTCCATATATTTTACACTACTACTTGGGAATGTACTCAAGACATCCCAAGCCCAAACAAAATTTATTAATACTCCAAACATTGCCAATAAATCATTGAAATCAGCCAACACAATTTCATGTTCTTACAAGCTAGTGTTCAATTACCCATGACTTGTATAAGCTTAAACAATTATCAACCAAGCTCTAGCATGCATAATATGTACGATTAGGCACTAAAACACAACTCGAGTTACTGTTCATGTTCTTGGATTTTCATGAAAATCAAGAGTTTCCATGGATAACTAAGCATGGTTTTCAAGTATGTGTTAGACAAGAGTTATACCTTGATTTTAAGCTATGTATCTCAAGAAATGGTGGAGTTGGCTTAGTCTTCTTCTTCCTTCTCTAGCAAGGGCCGATGGCTTCTTTTGAAAAGGGGAAAGTGATACTTGCTTGCTTTTAATTATGTGGTAATTGAAAAGCTTGGCAAGTATTTAGTTTTAACCATATTTAAATGGTCCAATCAACTTTGGCTCCTTTGACCTTGGCTAGTAATACTTGCTAGCCTTCTTTAATCACCAAAAATGCAAGTATTTTGCTTCTTCCATTTTAATAAAATTCGGCTTCTTCAAATAGTCTAGGTAGTGTTTTGATCTTCGTTTTCGTAATGATTCGCGATTAATCGCTACCTCGCTCCGGAACTTTCCAATAAATTTATTCTCCACCAAAACACTACTCACTAATCATTAGTCATTTCGTACTCTTTTATAAAATCCACCCTATTTATTCAAAGGGTTCGGATGCGCCTCATCGGATAATACCTAAGGTGCAAGTACTACGTATTTTACGTATATTCACTTAAAATGCGAACCACTGAATATTCTCAAGTTACCCATCTCTGAATTATGACAAGTCCTACATATGATTATATATTCTCTAGGTTAATAATATAGCTTCGAAACTAATTTCGGAGAAAATAAATATTCCTACGTATTTTTGGTACCGTAATAGCCCCACAACGGCCAGAAATTAAGTTACGAATATTCATTTATTCCATAGATTAGGAATATCTCTTCGAATATTTATTTTGAAACAAATAAATATTCCCACATCCTTTCCACACAGCACAACCAGATGAGGGCCAACATAAAAGTTGCAATTCTCCGAATTCTGATGTAATTACATACACTCGTTTTTATCGCATATTAATAACACGGCTTCAACCCTTAAGCTCTCTTCAAGCGATAATTCAGATTATATTATTCTTTAATAAAAATGAAAAAAATTTTATCCAAAATTCTTAATAATCCAAACGTCGAAAATGCGGGTTATTACAGTCTCCCCTCCTTAAAAGAATTCCGTCCTCGGAATTTACACGAGAACAATTGAGGTTACTATTTTCACACCTCGCTTTCTAATTTCTAGGTTGAGACTCCAACCTTCTTGGTTTCGTACAACCTCCTCAGCATTATTACTTCACTTTCCTCAGACTTTCTTCGCCACTTACTGTATGTCTCCCAATTTAGACTCATTTTACCCAAACTCATTCTTATGGGATTTGTCACCCAACCTCTTTTCTCTTAAGATTTCTGATGATATATATATTTTAACTTCGGGTTCTTCCTTCACCCTTAGACCGATCAGGATATCCTCTGTGAAGATTATGACAACTTGTCCAATTATTTCTTACCACTCCAATTAATCCTTGGAAGGTACAGGTGCATACATTAATATAACCTACCTCATCAAAGACTCATACTGTCCTTATCGCGTTCTCAATGCCATCCTTGGCATACTATCTAGGTAATTCTTTAGTTGGTGATAACCCATCCTCAACATATTTTCTCCAGTAGACTAATTTCTTCGAGTGGTCTATCCATATTATAGATATCCAATATTGATTGCTAAATTAACCAATTCACTTAATCCATTCTCACCAATGTATGCGCAGTCTCATGCCGTTATCCGTTTCATTTACAAACAACCCATGTGCACATCTTAGTAACACTTTCAATAAATAGTCTTTATAACTGAGGGACTAACCCTCTTAGGCTGCCAGGTGCCATCTTCTAAGATGCCTCCAATGGTGAAGTTGCTCATAACACTAGGTCAATGATAAATGACGTGATCTCTAATGGTGGTAACCCCAAAATATCACTAAGGGTTACTTTTCCCAATTCTTTAACTACTCTCCTTATTGAATAGTTTCTTTTTCATATCCATTACCGGTGCCCCATAACTTAGCATCCAACGCGTAATACACTTTTTATTCGAATCTTAATTTAAACCTTCTCAATTTATCTCTCCATATTTAAAACATGTCATCCCTTCTTTTAGGGCAATCATTAACGTAACATCTGGACTTTATAATTATAGCTTCTTGCTGTCCATTTCACATATTCTCCCATGTCAGACTCACTGTTTAGTAAGTGAGGTCTCGATTGACTAGGATGATCCATAATTAACAGTACGCCAACCTGCTCATATTTCTTAATCCACTGTTCTTCCAGAAGTAGAACTCTGGTTCCTTGTTAAAAGTTCATGGTATTTCCATATATGTAGCCACTTCATTTTCATATTCTGTCATAGTTGATTATTTCCAACACTGTGACTTTATTCTCAATTCACTACTTTTGGGACAATCTTGGCAATTCCCATAGACTTTGATTCATGATCTGAAACACTCTTGTTTCAGGTCTAGAACATTAATTACATCTGAATTTCCAAATACTTAGGAAACAGTTGCATAATGCAAGAAATAGCTATGGCTAAAGAATTCTTTGTTCAACAAAGTTCATAAGAATTCTTGCTGAATCAACGATCTTATTAGGCCTCGACCAAATACTTTTCAGAAATTTAGGATCATCAATGACTACTCGGACCGCTCTCTAGTCCGGAATTCCACTATTAAAACAAGTAACTTCATACCAGCATTCATGCCATATCTCATTTATTCTGGTTAACCCAACCACCGTATTTGCAATGTGGCGGTCACTTCTATCCCAAGGCTTACTTTAATCCAACATCCTTAATATATTCAAGAATTATATCAAGTACGTATCTCATCTCTTTGTTGCGACTCTACATTGTATGCATACCATACACCATTTAAATTAAGGCTTTACTTTTTACTCTCAGAGAATCCTCTTTTGTATATTGCCTCGTCTCAAAGTGTGTTAATAAAGATAAGTACACATACTTGTAGATTTATTTTGCATGATTAGTTTATATGTCAATTCTATTATATTCATTTGATATATGATGATTCCTTGTATGTGCTTGCAAAATTATTAAACTTGAAATGCATCTTTGTTAATTTTAATAAGTACTGAAGCATGTTTTCACCTTGTGAGATCTTGAGCCTAATTTGTGATTGATACATTTTTATATCAATCATTTTTTTTTCTTGTGTGATGTTCGTCATATAGCATGTTGCTCTAGAACTTGTTTTAAACCTTATTAAAATTACATGATATTTGTATGCATGAAAATGATAAAGGCACTAGGATTAACCACGTTTATCCAAACAGTACTCATGAGTTATATCCTTAGTGAGCCCCTTTGAGCTTATATCCGTTTTATTCAAATATCACCACTCTAAAATTCTTGAGCCTACTTATTTTTCTTGTCTTGATTTGCTAGTAGAGCATTTTGAATTGTTTGAGGGTTGATGAATATCTAGTTTGGGGATTTCTTTGTTAAAGTGTGATTATTTGGTGGGAGTTGATATGAAAAAAAAATCTTCTCAAAAAAGAAAAAGAAAAAGAAAAGAAAAGTAAAAAAATATAAAAAAATAGTGCTCCTTTGAGATCAATGAGTGGTAAGTGCAATGTCATATGAAAGGGACGACCCATGTACATGTGCTGGTATTAAGTGAAATTGTACTAGAAATTAAGAATGGGGTTATCTCTTATTCTTTTATTTCTTGGTGACTTTTCACTACTCTTGATTACTGGAGAAACACTTGAGATTAAAAAAATGAGAAGAAGATGATTCGAAGAGTGTTTTTGTTCATTGTTGTTACAATATGAATGTGAGAAAGTACATTAATTGTGCTTTGGGGTTTATTGCTTGTGGAAGCCTGATCAACTTTTACATGATCAAATTTCATGTTGAGTGCTTTAATTAAGAATGAACAATATGCTCTATTAGTTTGTCAAGTTAGCCACTTGTTAGCCTTTTTATGGATTTCTTACCCTATATCTTAGCCTTGTTACAACCTTTAACAAAGACCTTTTGATTAGTGCATACATATATACAAAGTAATGGAGATTTGGTGGACAATCAAGCACATGATAGCACATGACTATATTGATTGAACTTGAGTGATACACTTACACCCTAAACACTTGTGTGATGTGAGAGATATGTGAGTTTTCTATCCATAGCATGTTACTTATTAAATGCGACATTGATGTTTATTTCATGATATTTTTTTGTCTATCTAGACTATGTGTGCATACTTGGATAATTGTGTAAAAATGATGTAAAATGAATAGGCTTATCTTTTCTAATTGTGTAATTGGGTTTACATGTGTGGAGTACTATGATATGTTGCATACTTGAGAATTGGTAAAAAAAATGGACTTTATGGGTAGATTCACTATAAACCCTCATGAGACAAAACTCGTCCTACTAGGGCTGCCTAGGGGTTTAACGGCTTGTTGCATATGCTCAATGCAATCGTGCCATCTACGAAAATGGTGTTAGTTAGTTAGTTAGGATTTAGTTTTTAGCTCTTTTATTTGCCGAGGACGCGCAAATATTCAGTGTGGGGATGTTTGATAGAATATATTTTTGTATATATTCTATCTTATTTTTATTCTCATATTTAATTGTATTTTACATTAATTGGATATTTATTTAATAGATTTTAATATTTTATTGCAGAAAAAATAGAATTCCTATATTTGGAAGGATTTGGGCTTAAAGAGTTAATTTGGAGTCAAATTAGAAGAAAATTCGTATTTATTGGGCTACACGTGCTGCATACGATGTTTGGGCCGTATCTTGAAATCCAGAAGTCAGAATTGGACGATCTTACAGTCCACGCGAAGCTTATGGAATTTTCTTTATTTCAGAGGTGGTCCAACAAGCAGAATCCAACTGGAGAAGCCCAGAAACTGAGGAGGAAACAGACCTACGAATTTTAGTTAAAGAATCCTATTCAATTTAGGAAGCCTATTTGTCTTAGGTTTTAATGATTAAAATACGACTATTATTATTAAAAAATATCAATTAGTTTTATATAGAGGAGAGATACCATAGATACACGTACCTTTACTTTCACTTGCTAGCTAGGGTTTTTCTTCACCTCTCTTCCATAGCATACAGTTGTTCTTCATTAATATATTCAAGGTATTCTTTTATATTCTCTTATTTTAATATATGTTTTACATGGCTTTCTTCATAGTTGTTATTACTTTTACTTCAATCATGAGTGAATAGTTTCATTCTAGGGCGCAAAGGGAAGCCATGTTTGTACCATAACTATGTTTTATTTTTATTAGTAGTTTAATGGGTCATGGGTAATTCTAATCGATATGTTTAAATATTTAATTTATGTAATTGGCCAATATCATAGATTATTTCATGCAAATAAGAGTAATGGATCGAGAGATTTTACTCATTAGAGGCATACATACGATTAGCAGAATGAATGTGAGTGCGAGAGCATCATTGGATTTTTGAGAGCGTTAATGCTTGAGAGAGATTAACAATTGCTCTAGTTATTTGACCCATTGAATTGCTATATTTATATAACTAATTTTGGTGTAAGTATGGTAAACCTGAATTGCCCTAGACTTTTAGTTAATTGAATTCATATAAATTTAATTTGCATTCTTTAGTTAGTAAAAATTCTCCATAATCGTTTTTCTCTGGAAACAATTCACAATAATTAGATTAAATTTCTTAGAACCCGTCTCCTTGTGGATTCGACCTTCCAGAACAACAGCAACAATCCATCACAGGATTTCATCAACAGATAAGGAAGGGAATTTAATACAACCTTCCAGAACAACAACGACGATCCATCACAGGATTTCATCAACAGATAAGGAAGGAGGGAATTTAATACAACCTTCCAGAACAACAACGACAATCCATCACAGGATCTCAATCAACAGATAAGGAAGGGAATTTAATATAACCTTCCAGAACAACAACGACCTATTGTAAGATTTCAATATCTGACAATAGCTTGGCTCCCTAAACCAAGTGGGAGTACTCTCGAAACATCTGGGTTGACTCTCAGTCAACGAATTCAACAAGACAGAAACCCTTGAATCAAGGAGACTCAAGAACGCGACCGGGGAGCCGCTAATACTAGCTAAAATAGACTCCACAAAACATTACAGTTTTGGAGTGAAAAATGGGCCTTAAAGGCACCAATACAACTGGGAGGAATATCGGAGTCGGACGTTACCTCCCGAACCTGGAGTTATCGACTCAGAATAAATATAAAATATCCGAGTCATCGCTCACCATTTATTATTTAATGAAAAATAATATTTAAAGAAATTTAGACAACTCCAGAATATTTTTAAAGAACAAATAAATATTTTATTAATATTTAGGAGGCCCAGAATAGTCCTCGAAAAAGATTAAAAGGATTTAAAAGAATTAAAATATTTAATCCCAATATAATCAAGATTATTTAATATTTAAATAATCTTAAACGATTCAACATATTTAAATAATATTTAATCAACATTAAATAATATTTAAATAAACCAAAACGAATTGAAAGTATTTAATCAGTAGTTAAATACTTTTAAATATCCCGAAATATTTAAATAATATTTAATCAATATTAAATAATATTTAAATAATCTCAAATGCCCTGAAAGTATTTAATTAACCCTTAAACACTTTATATATTCTTTAAATAATATTTAATAAACTAAATATTATTTAAAACATTGAATATCGACTAACCGTCGAGACACACTAGACTACTCCCGGTCGACCATTGAGCACCAAAAAGATGTACTCGACGCCAGATTCAGTTATACAAAACTGAAAGCAAACGTCCTCCAACTTTTTAAGAAGTTCAGAGGCATCTCAAAACTAGGTTGAAAAGATCTCATTCTACTCACAAGAAACAATCTTAAACAACCTACGCATACTTGTGTCCTACATCAGAATAATAGTGATGAAGCGTCGGACACTTGCATACTCTAACTTTTCGAGAAGTTCAGAGTAGCAGACGAATCAAGTTATAAATGAACAAGACAGTTCAAGGGAAATGCCGACGTGCATTTCCAACGACTACAATAAGCTAGATAGTTCCAAACACAGCAAAAATGCATAATTGAAGAACTTATCATTAAGTCAAGGATTTCACAAATTTTGGCATCACCATGAATTAATAATATTCTAATATGGAATAAAACAATAGAGTCGGAAACTTGCCTCATGAATTAATAATATTTGATATCATGTGTTTGGTTTAATTTTGGAATGAGATTATTTAATTTTAAGTATTATTGAATTAGTTATTAATTTATTATATAAAAATTATAAATATATATTTTTTATTATTAATAATGTTTGATGGTATATATATATATATATATATATATATATATATATATATATATATATATATTTTATTATTAATAATGTTAATTATCAATAAAAAATAATAATAGTTAAGTTGATACACATACCCCTTTCTTCATACCCACCTCCCCCATTGGGTATCAAAAATTCTAACCTTATGAGTTTGATGTATGGAGTTAAGTGTTATGCCCAATATTTGGACATGGGTCCTGGGCAGACTCAATGACATAAGTTGGTCAGCCCACCTCGCACCTGAGTTCACTTGACTTCTAAGCTCATAACCAGATCGCATTGTGTCAAAGATGATAAAATATTCTAAGGCCCTTAGCCTAGCGTGGGGTCGCATCGCTAGCCCGCCGGCCTTAGACTCATTCAGCTTCAAGAAGGAAGAGAGAAGAGAACCGGTCCCCAGCCCGGTTCGCTTCTCATCACCTCTCAGGTCGTATGGACTTGACAGAGAGGCCCTCAGCCCGGCTCGTTTGGCCAGACTCACTGCCTCTGGATCGCTTCGCTAGCCCGAAATACTTAGCACGGATTTCTCATAACTAGGTGAAAGGCTTCTAGCCTCATGAGCTCACCTCACTCGGTATTATTTGCTAATCTGAAGACCGTAGAAGGCCCCCTAGGGTAATATCTCAACATACTTATCTATTTGAAGACAGCTAGCCCCACGGGCTCTCATCTCATCAAGGGATCCGCACATGATCGCCTCTACATACTGCTCTCGCGAGGCCACATCGCGCATAACTCCCTACGGGAACCCCTTGCTCTACAACTCCATGACAGCCACCGGAGCCTAACGGGCTTGGGCCATGACAGTTACAGACATCTGGGAAGTTTGCCCTCCACATCCGCACAAACTTGGGCCAAAGCCCAGCACATCTAAGGATTTGGGCCTGATGGACCGGACCGATACCTAACCCATATAGGTAACTTGTCCTCCAAGAACTACGTGTAGCTTGAACCCCTATATAAAGGGTACGTAGGCCTCTTGTTTCAGTTGAATCGACAGTTGGCAGTAAAAAAATAAATATTTTCTCTGGCCTTCTAACGAATCAACAACAAGATCAGCTACCAAAATCCATCACTTTCCTCCCGTGTTCTTCGCGTTCTTCATCAAGTTCATCAGCAAAATCATCATATTTTACTCCGTGATTCCAGCAAACCTCCAAATTACTGTTATACCAGTTTCTCCCTATAACATTAAGATTTTAAAAAGTTGAAACAAACACTAAATATAAATTTTATCCCCATCTAAACCCATGCCTCATTCCAAAAATTCTAACCCCATGCACAGTAATAGAATTGTACACTTCCGGCAGGAGCGGCAACTTTCTACCATCAATTAAAGTATTAAACACACAATAAAATACGATACCGAATTCGATAAAAATATCCACATGTTTTTAAAAAAACAAGTAATTTTATCATATATTAATTGTTGATTTCGAACCCTTTTATTTTAAATGATGTGAGATGTTACAATTATTAACTTTTTATAAAAAAAAATTAACTTATTTTTACTATTCTTTTCTTGAAAAATCTTGAAAATATAAGTGAGAAAATAGAATTTATTTTCCATTTCGCTCAAAAGTTAAACTCCAAAACACAATGCAAGTATGTTTGATATATTTCGTGAATTTATTTTTCTGAAGTGAAATTTACTACTCCTAAAAAAAAGTTTCAGAAATTCATATACATTCTTTGGGTATGTGGTCCCAAAAGATGCGGAATTCCGAATCTCTGTCGCTTGATTACAAGTGCCTGAGTTTCGGCCTGGCCTTTTTCTTTCCTTGACTCCTATCAAACTCGCAAGTAAAATAATTGGATTCCAAAGTATCAAATCCAATTCTCAGAATTGGATTTCACTCGTTTCCGGCAATATTAAGTTTTTTTTAGAAGAGTTCATTCATCATGATTGAACAAGAATGTAATGACTGCATATTTGATAGAATAGGTGTTTGAAAAAATAGATTTATTATTTAATGAGAACTTGTGATATAATTTATTGACCATAGTAACTCATACATTTGTATAGTTTCTTTAATCATATTATTCAGATTTTAAAAATAATAATAATAACAACAAAATAATGATTTATTTATTCTTCAATAATTATAAAATTAATGAAACAAATGAAGGCCGCTGCTCCTGAATTCAGAAATGAAAATAAGACCCAATATGTTGATGCTCAACCATATGCTTCTTTCAGCCTTTGATTTCCTCCCTTTACCAACTTCTGGTCCCTCTTAACATTTATCATTTTGTCCCGCTCCGATGTCCGAAAAGGCTTCGTTCAGTTTTTGCCCCCACCCCCCATTACATGCATGTTGTAATTCATTTATGTACTCATGCTTGTCCCTGCTCAAGTTCTTCTCCAGCAAGCACCTACTTGAGCATTGTTATAAACATGTCTACTAAACATTTGGTTCTATTTACTCTTTTTATTACCTTTTAGTCCATCACCACTCATCTCAAGCATTTAGGAATTAGTGATTTATACTTTTAAGTATCTCCAATAATTGCGCGATATCAAATTGTTTCATATAATTTTAGAAGTCCTTTGGAGTTTGGGGTCAGGGAACTGTAGTTTTCTTCCTTGTCATAACTTATTTGTACACACTATGAATAACTAATATTTAGATATATTCATTTTTTATATTATATTTTATTAATATTTACTATAAAATTTTATAACGTTGAGAATTTATGTTAATATAATATAATATTATCCGTGAGAAGTTGTATAAAAGGAGGACTATCGGAGCTTAGAGTTGTATGTTATTATGCAATGATATTTATGTATTAATATTCATAAACTTTAATGATATATTAAATAAAAATTATAGGATAAGTATGATTCTTAAAATATAAAATATAGAATGCAATTTAAATATAATATAATATTATCCGTGAGGAGTTGTATAAAAGGACTACCGGAGTTGTATATATCATATATATTCTTTTTAAAATTATATTTTATTAAAATTGTTAAGATTGTTTATGCTCACATTGCACCAAAATTTTTAAATTGCGGTATAGATTGGATATCAATAGGCAACCATATACGGATGACTATTTGGTAGAACCACCATATAAATTTGTAATATTTATAGCCTGAAAAGCCCGCTGCGTCCTCATTCTCGCTCTTATATTCTTTGTAGAACGCAACATGGTATATACATTAATGTTCGTTAAATTAGTTGAAATTAATATGTACCGGCAACCAACAACCAAGTCGCTCTCTGATGTTCAACACGTAATCTCGCAGGGTTTATAAGTTGCACAAGCATTACCTATGATCTTTAAAGATCGGAACTTGCCGAATAATGATTACTAAATGCATATCAAGAAAGATACATTTGAAAGGAAAAAAAATCAGAATCTTCCTTTACACAAACAAAATCTACTCAATATATGTATTCAAGAACTGCAATCCTGATTCTGGGTAGCTCATTTACAAAAAAAAAAATCATAATCGATACTCTCTTCTTTACTGCTTATTTATCAGATCCAACCACTACCTGATGTCTGGACGACCAATAAGCCTATATTTTATATCTCAGGTACCTCTACACAAACTACAGCTCAACAACAATAGCACACCATGCTCACAATCAAGCTTTAGTCAGGTAAACAACAAGCACTAAGATACTGATCCAGGTTATGTAATACTGTACTAATTTTTAACCATCGTTTTGTGTGGAACAGAAACAGATTCACTAGAGACAAGACTTTCCCCTATTTCACCTGGATCAGGCCATGACTGTCCAGAATCATGGTCTATTAACACTTCGGATTGTAGAGCTAGCGCGATGTTATTCACGTGTAACCATGTCAACTCCCACAAGCTATCTCCACCCAGGGCCCTTCTCTGCACCAGCACCCCTTTTGTCTTCATTACAACCAAAGTGTTTTTAAGCAGCTCCGGCACAAGTTCTTGAAGTTTCTCACTTTTTTACCTCTGACTTTTACTTTCAAATATTTTTCCATCCGACTGAGTACAACTAGCCACAATTTGCAGAAGGTTGTTAGCTGAGATAGGTCATGAAGTAACTGCAGGAACACTTTAGATAGTAGTTTCAGAGCATGGATTAGGGTCCCCTCCATATTGCGGTAGTCTTTTTGGGAATGCCCTTGCGCTATTTCAAGCAAATCATCAAGCACAGTAAAGATGACCATATCAAAACACTGCAACCACAATCCATACGGAAGATTCACCTCGTCTACTCCTGTTAAACACATATGTAACGACAAGAGAGCACGGTTCGTCGGTTCCTAACTTCTTCTCTCTGGTCAAGACAAGCTTTCCTCAGTCCCTGCACAAGCCTCAACCACATTTCTCCAATATCCTGAGATGCTTGGGTAGCCTCTTCACCCCTGGCATCCTTGGCTTCTTGAGCCCACCCAGCTAAGCAGGAAACAGAACCTGCCATAAGATCCAGAGCAAGCACAGACCTGTCAACATGTCCAATCCGAGACTCGGCAAACTCAGAGAACATAAAAGTGAGCTCCTTCAGACATGATGAATACCAGTGCATCAAACCCTGCTTCAGAAGCTTCTGGATGTCGAGCCGTGAAAGAGACATGAACACTGTAGACACCCTGTCACAAAAGCACTATCCTATCTCGATTATATAGATTGCAATCAACAATTCTAAGCAGAAAACTCTTGAGGAGAACTGTTTCCTTTCTGTGGTCGCCCTGCAGCCCAAATAAGGGCTCGTGCAAGATGTAACAAAGAATCAGATTGCAGAAGTTAAAACTTCTCTGGAGGGATCCGTTGATGAGCAGCAAGCTGTTCTTCAGTAGGTTACAGATCCTATTGTAACGTTCTTTCATAAACTTTTTCTATATTTTTCCTTTCATTGTATTTCCAAGGCAAAATATTTGCTTTCATCTTTTTATTCGGAACATTTTTAAAAACGAAAATCCAACTTTCTACATCATCCACGGACGCTATATAAGTTCCTTGACTATTGCAAAAAATTTCAAAATCCAACCCACCACCTTGTAGTCTATGTAATTTCAATGAACCCAATCCCCACATATACTGTTGAATCAAGCATTCTCGAGAGGGGGCCCTACCGTGTCCATTATCGAAATCAAAAGACTCACAAACGAAAATCTGCATCATATTTAATCGAAAGGGTTCGGGTATCATTTGAGTTAAGGTAATTACACATTCTCCCATCAAACGTCTATTTTGTGGAGCAATTGTGGTGTTGGATAAAAATTGAACCACATTAATTAGCTGATTACGTCCCAAAAGTATTTGGTGTCTTTTTTTCCCCGCTATTTTCTCAAGTGAGGGATAACCATCCCTTACATAGAGAGACTCTTGTGTTGTCATGTCACATGCATCTAAAAACTTAAATAAATTTTCTTTATGCGTGGATTCTAAATGCCAGACCTTGTTACCTCTATCACAGTAGGCTGATATGTAAAAATCCCAAGTTCTAATTATCAAACTAATTTTTGATTCACCTACCTTAATGGGAAGAAATCTGAAATAATTTTCAAGCCGAAGTTTAGAATTTAAAATATATTTCAAAACCCTAATTTTCGTACCATTTAGTTTTTTCTCAATTGTAACTTCATCTCTCAACTGTATATAGTAAGCTTTTAACTGGGCTCCTGTTTTCACCTCATCGAGGTCCAGCAGAGGTAATGTGGTACCCTGTCGAAAAACAAATCTCAGATGAGTGAGTCAGTGAGTGAGTCAGTGAATGAGTGAGAGAGAGTGAGAGAGAGAGAGAGGGATCGACCTGCAATACCATTTAAGTAGCGCCGGAATCAGCTCGGGGAGAGGGGGTGTAGAGTGTGTGTGTGAGTAGAGAGTGTGTGACAGCTTCCGAAAAAATTTCAAGTTCTGAACGTTTATGTTTCTAGCCTATTATACACCCCAAATCATATTTAAAAAAATCATACAAATACGTATAAGAAAAGAATTAAAAATATAAATTTTCTTTAATTCAATTGATTTTAAATATTAAAATTTTTAATTTTACTTTAATCCTAATTATAATATACTTATATGTAAGCTATTTGTGGTACATATTATATTTAATTTTAATTATATTCTAAACAAAAAATTATGAATACTAAAATAAATGAAAAAGAGAAAGCCTGCAAAAAATAAAAATAAAATGATAATATATGTTTTTATAAACATATTCATATAATGAATATTTATACTTATTTGTAAAAAAGTTTTCTAATTCAATTATTTTGAATATATTTTTTCTGAAAAAAGTTAAAATATATGTTGTTATTCTAACCCTAGTTATAATATACTCGGATGTAAATTATTTTTAAATTATAGTAACTTTAGCTATATGATCAAATATTATTATTGGTAGATCATACACAAACGAAACAACGTCATTGCAGTAGTAACAAGTTATACAACTCAACAACACTGGGTTTTAAATACACATTTGTGGAGTATATATCATGAAGAACTGTAAAAATACCACAACTTAGAGTAATGTAATTTATTGCAAGTTAGTTTGTTCCATGATATCTTGGACCAATGCAGTGATGTTTAAGAAAGAAGATCCTCCATCATTTGTGGCTTTTATTGCTAACTTACTAAGCTTTGTAGCTCTTGTTCTTCTCTCTTCATCATTCATCAGGCACTCTATAGCCTCCTCCACTTGCACTCTGTTAACAAACACTTTGTTCTCATCCTCTAATTCCATCTTCATGGCAATCTCAACCCCAACTCTAACACCAATTTTGAGCACATTGACCACAAGTTTCTCATTGTAAAACTGTTCGGCAAACATGGGCCAAGTTATCATTGGCACCCCTGCACAAATTGCTTCCAGCGTTGAATTCCATCCGCAATGCGTTATAAATCCTCCAACCGAAGAATGGGATAGTATTGCAACCTGAGGTGCCCATCCTCGGATTATTAGGCCTCTTCCTTTGACTCTCTCGTCAAACTTTTCATCTTCTAACCATTTTTCTACTTGTTTAGAAACATGTTTTTTCTAATGATCCGGATGAAAGGGCGATTCGAAGCTTCTAATCCCAAGCCAGTTTCAATAATCTGAGCTGATGGTATCCGGCCAATGCTCCCAAAACATGATAAATAACAGACCTCGGTGCCATTGAATCAAGCCATTTCAAGCATTTAATCTCATCAATGGACCCTCTTTTACCGCCCCTTTCCAGCTTATTCGACATATCTTGATTACACAACGACACTGGACCGATACACCTAATTTTCTTTCCCATATTCTTAAACGTTCTCACATACTCAGGCTCCATTTCCTCAAAACTATTCACTACCATCCCTCTCGTCAAACGCTCAGCCTCCCCCCATAACCTTTCTCATATCCACCCCTCCTTTTTGTATCCCAGTTTGTGGCATTTGTGACTTTGTTATTACAATCTTATCAGGCATATTTTGTACTTCAAAATATTCTGTATCCGACTTAACAGTTTGACTCACATTCATACGACCAACATTATGCGATACCAACATAGAAAAACAACAAATAGTTTCAAATGCATACCTCGGAATCCCCAAGCTACATGCAACGTTACCAGTCCAAGGAAGAGCATTCAAAGATACGATAGCACAGAACTCGTGATCATGCAGCTAGGCGGTGGCACCAATTCTTGCATTAATTTTTCTAGTGATTGTCGTCTCATCATATCATAAGTTTGTTGGAATGGAGGATCAAGAGATAGTAGGTTGATATTATTACGGTTGGAACTAGTGTTGGCGCTGTCAATGGATTGTTTATAGCGTATAAAATTGCCATGACCAGTGATTATGCTGATTTTTACTCCACGTTGGGCGAGTAATATGCCTAATTCTGTCAATGGGGTAGTCCAGCTTTGGTTAAACAGAGGGATCAAATAAAGTGAAGCTTCTTAGCCATATCAAATATACATAAAATATAATATTGTTCTCAAGTGTATCAGCGTTTTTTGAGGGTTCATGCATTGAGTTCGTGTATATATATACAAGCACATATACAAGAGAGAATGGTTAGGAGTAGGAGATTGTGTATATTAGGACTAGGATTTTAAATTATCTTAATCTTTTTTTGTTAATTCAATTTTTTTTAATATTATAATATATTTAAATTATAAACTTAATTTTATATACTTACATTCAAAATTATATTTGCAATATAAATTTAATATATTATAATGTACTATATATAATCTACATATCTCAATTTTATATTTACAATATAAAATTTATATAAATTTATTCATATTAACATTTATATCAATATTCATTGAATTAATAAATCACTTGAATTATTCATATAAATATGACACATAAAAATTATTTATTTTTTATAACATTCTATTTTCTAGTATAATATAATATAATTTATTATTCTTTATATTAATAAACTTAATATACTTAAAATAAATTATTTGCAAATTATAGATGTATGAATTAAATTATTTATAAACAAGAAGGTTTAATAATTTTATGAGTTAATTTTAAAATTTTTTAATTTAGAGATCAAGAAAATATTATCATATAATTAATCATATAATTTTTATTATATAAATTAATATGAATCGTTCTCGTAAGTAGAATATATAATATTAATACATCAATTATAATAATATTAATTATTTTCAAAATATACCACTCTGTTATAAAATTAAATTTAAGAAGTTCTAAAATTTTAATTTATTAAAATTAACATAAGAAATAGATTCTTGCGGACTACTATTTTGCTATTACTATTTGTATTATGGTTTGAATTAACAATGCATGTTAAGATGAGAACCACCTTTCTCCATAGCATATCTAGCCATTGTACCTAGCTCATCTTAAATTCTTAACTAATTCAGGCACATACAGGTTTTCACAGGGTTACCAAGCAGCTCCTTGGTTTCAATCTTTGCTGATAACTTCACTGCTGTGTGCATACAATATATATCAGCTTCAAAGTACCACCTCCGTGTATTTTTACTAGTCAAAATTTTGTATCCAGTGCATATACCTTATGTATCTTTTGCTTTTGATCAATTGTGTTATATTTCTAAATTTGTTGGTTTTGAATATAATTTAATTAATTCTGGACAAGAATACAGGTGAAGTTGGAGCACAGGCAGTGGCACTAAGAATTGACGGAGATCAAGCTGCATTTATTTAAAGAATGTTTCATTCAGGATCTATTATCTATAGATTTCATTTTTAGAAATGCTAGATCCCTTTATGCGGTACGTGCACTTTCATATTCAGTAAATATATTTTCTGTTTATTAGCGTGTATTCAATCAAGGAGTGAAAAACAAAGAAAAAGTAGCAGTAATTATCATTATTTTAAGATTAATTAGTTAGATTGAGCTTATTAGTTCTGTAGAGACAAACCATAGAAATAATCTGTGAGCCTAATCTCATGATATTGCTTTGATTACCAATTATTTCTCACCTAAACCATTGGTTAAAATATCTGCCTACTAACAACGTACTAAATGGGGATTGGCCCCATATTTGTTTTTCGAGTTAAAAAATACATACATTTTTCGACTCATAAATTATTTATTAAATAAACCAAAACGGGACCATTATTATTGGTAGCTTATACACACAGTGTAGCAATTTGGATGCCACGGCAAACTCAACGAAACAGCATGACTGTAGTGGTAACAACTAACAAGTTATACAACTCTACACGTAACTGGCAAATGGAGTCAACGGCGATTTGTATTAGCTAATGGGAAAAATGTAGTACTACGTAGATCCATGAAATACTCCTCTTATTATATTTATACAGTATTATTCATTTCCGAAGATATGTAGTATCTTCATAAATCATACAGTATTGATATAAAAATGATATTTGTTTCGACACCGTAAATTAGGCGGCTCTGACTAACACTAACATAAAAAAGTAATTTACATGTTCTGATCTGGGCACCAAGTTTTTTTCTTCACAGACTTGGTTGCCAATGTACAAGGAAAATCACATTCACTGATTCTTCTGATAGTTACACAGTATAGTCTGCATACACACCAAACAACCAAAGTCCAAAGTCCAAAGCCATAGATATATTTATATTTGTTTAATACAAAGTGGATGGATGGGTGTTCAAGTAGCAAGGAAAACAATGAACAATCAATAACTGAACATGACAGCAAAGATTCACATCTCAGACTACATAAGATCATTTTAGTTACTCCATCTTTTTCTTGTGTTTTGGTTGAAACCAAATTGCCTCATCTAACAACCATCAAGAAATTACACGGGTCCGGATTTTGATAATTATCAAAAAAGCATATACTTATACCCATCCCTAGTAACGTATGAAGATTATTAATACTACTACCACAATTATACGGTTTTGTTGTTTCTTATTTTAAAAATTATAAGAAGTGTAAATCTCTCGTTGGAATGAGATTCGTTTTCATTGTTTGTCCATAGAGGCCCTCTTCAAGCCAAATGTCAACAAGAGAATCTACCATCTCCTGCAAAAACCATGAAGTAAATTTACACACTTGTTTATAGGTGCATTAGCTAAAAAGACAAACAAGGTAGATGATGACTTACGGCTAATGGGATTGGGTCTTTAAAAGGTTCAATAGTTGAGAGCAGTTCCTTGTAAGTTGTGCTCCAACTGCAAAGAGGAGTATTCAATGTCACAATTTTCTTTCCAGACATCAAATACAAAATTTTAGGCACCTCCAGCACTGTTACTTGCTTTTAAGCTTATGAATTGTAAGTACTGCTACACTTACTTTCTAGTTCCAAAGTACTGTGTTTTCCTAGAAGATTACAGGGATTTAGTAACTCCTAAAATTGTCCTCATATTTCAATTACAGGACAATTAGCAATCCAGAGAAGCACAAAGCGCACAACTGAGTTGCCAACAAACTACAAATCATGAATTCATGACCAATTAAAATTCTTTCACGTTACAACAAACAACGTTCAGCATAACTAACCAATAAAATAATTACAGAAAATGATTATAGGCATGGCTAAAGAAACACTGGTACAATAATCTTGACCACATAGTACATAAATTTAAATTGCATTAATGTTTTTATTGCACTGAAGCTGGCAGCTTGATATTTCCCACAGTATTCACTTTTTTGTATTAAGTTTACCCATCCTTATAAATTTAATATTTTCAAGAACCAGAGCATCTAACAGATGTAAATCCAGCACAGCAATCATTACACCATAGGATAATGGTTTGATTTTCGTCTCTAAGTAGAACTTCAGGCATGTAAGAGTTTTAAAATATGCATACCTCAGAATCTTCTCTCTGATACTTATGCTTTGTAATCTCGGTGATCTTTCTGATGTATCTCCAACCCAAGCTCTTCTTCTTTCATGCCAAGCTACCTCAGCTGTATAGCAAGTCATCCACAAAAACCTTAATTTGGTATAATCTACCTTGGAAAAATAAATCTGCAGAACCAAGACATACAGGCTACAGGAAAGATACATAACTCTGAGCAGTTTCTGCTGCATAAATGAGGAAATTAAAGTAATAAAGTATATATAGCGACGAAGAATTTAAACACACATATATACGATAATACTCCAACATTTGGTGTTAAGGTGGTACTCCACAGTGTGTTACACTACAGATCACCGATAATACAAATCAGAACCTAAATTTACTATAACTATATAACATTGATACCTGAGCTGGAATCAGCATACCAATTAATGTAAATTCACTATCTAGTTAGAAGTTACCCTTATTGACGCACCGGAGTATGGTAACCAAGGAACTTATCAACGAGTAATTCTTAAAATTGAGCTCCTTATATCCACAAGAAACATGCCACATACTAGGATTATAGAGAGAAATTTTGATTCTCTACTAAAAAGTGTCAATAAAACGTCAGAATAGAGTATTTGTACCCTTACAACCAAACTTGCATAACCAATTTATAATTATATAATATGGACCTAAATGTAAATAAAATATGGTCCCAAACTATCAATAAATAAATTTAAATTGAATTGAATTTATATTAAAAATTTAATTTGAAATAAAAGTGAATTTATTTTACATTTAAATAAAATCTGTACATATTTGAATTTATTTTAAATTCATTAAAGAACTTTCCTTGCATCAGTGTGCCTGGATTGGAAAGGAAGTATACTCGAATCGGAGCTCAATATGAAACAGGCTCGTGTTAAACTACCAACCCTCCTAATTATCAATGTGTTAAAAGGAGGATTCATTGTATCCTATTATATCTTTAACAAGATATCCTCACTCGAAAACCCATTTTTGGGTCAAAGAGTGGAACACTAGGAACCTATTTTAGAGAAATAATTAGCTTTGGTGTCTACAGTACATTATTGAGAATATATTGGAGGTAGGATTGAAAAGGATTCATACTTGAAACAGAAAAATATAGGGCACTTCAAATATTGAAGAGAAAAAATGAAACGCCTACATGGTATAGTACCAATGGGCTGTAAATGATTCATTCGTCTATCTATACTATAATGTAACTGGTTTCACCTGGGTTTTACATTTTGAGTAAATTATTATCACAAAATAATGCAAGGAAAACAAAATAAAAATATGGAACCATCCAGTTGCGACAAAAGATTAAACCAGAAACGAAGCAATAATGTCCAACAGTCCAAGGCATATATTTAAAATCAACGACACCATATGTATTCTAGTAAACCAATTATTTTTACTGAACTCTAACCTTTTCTGCAGGTAATTCTTATTGATACTAAAGATATTGACACTCAACCGCTATATATAGATAATAAATCAAACCCGAGAGCGTAGAAACATCACAAAAATGTCGGAATGCATATGAAAAATGCTCAGAAAGATATCCCAGCACTTGTTCTAACTAACAGCACTGATGTAAAAGTTTGTTAAGCTAAAGAGAAAGCAACTGAGCACAAACCATGGTTCACATATAGAAAATCCAGAGCATTCTTTTCAAAAATCATATTGTCTACATTGGCATTTTCGAAACATCTAGAAGATTGGCTCCTATTGGACCAAGCATTGCTCATATTACTGTCCATATTAATCAAACCAAATGATCATTGCCTGTAAAAAGAACACTCCATTATTACCGAGACCAACATTAAACAATCAAAATTTTTATTAGTTTGATGTCATTTCGATACCCGAACAACACGCGACTATTGCCTACACATAAACCTTTTCGTTCAGCTGTCACAATCCAATTCGGAATCGATATGTCTTTACTTATTGTTAACTTTTACTCGGATCCATCTGCACTTTATTAATTTATATTGTATTAAAACCTTTGCTAGGTTGATTGTAGTTTAATTTATAATAACATTAAAAATAAATATATTTTATTATTATAATTATAAAATATATTTTCTAAATTAATATTAAATTGGGTTAAAAATATTAAATTTATAAATTAATAATATTATATTATATTTACTTAAAATATATATACTTAAATAATATTAGACTATATTAAATACGAAATTTTTTATGAATTATTAATTTTACTGAGCCAAATTAAAATATTATAATTGGGACTTATTAATATTTAGTTAGAATTATAAATTATTATTTTTAATATAACTATAATATATTATTAATATTATAACTCTGAAAATATAAATTTATAATCGGTATAAATTATTAAATCAATTTCATAGTACAAACTAATTTACCCAATTAATAATATAATAATATTTTTTATATATTAAATAAAATTTAAAAAGTTGTCAAAACAATAAGAATAAATTTAAAATATTAAAATAAACAAGTGCGATGCACGGCTAGTTACCCACATTTTATCATAATTTTCTAACGGAATTGAGTTTGGTTAATAATAATATTATTATTACTTCAATCTAATTAAACACACAAAATTTTATAATTCATCACAAATCAATTTAAAAAAAATTAAAGGGAACCCATACAGGGGTCGTTTGCTTCACGAGTTGGTATGAGTTTGGTATCAGGGTTAAACTGATATGTGGATAAAATTTCATTATTGATATCATGTGTTTGGTTTAATTTTGGAATGAGATTATTTAATTTTAAGTATTATTGAATTAGTTATTAATTTATTATATAAAAATTATAAATATATATTTTTTATTATTAATAATGTTTGATGGTATATATATATATATATATATATATATATATATATATATATATATATATATATATATATTTTATTATTAATAATGTTAATTATCAATAAAAAATAATAATAGTTAAGTTGATACACATACCCCTTTCTTCATACCCACCTCCCCCATTGGGTATCAAAAATTCTAACCTTATGAGTTTGATGTATGGAGTTAAGTGTTATGCCCAATATTTGGACATGGGTCCTGGGCAGACTCAATGACATAAGTTGGCCAGCCCACCTCGCACCTGAGTTCACTTGACTTCTAAGCTCATAACCAGATCGCATTGTGTCAAAGATGATAAAATATTCTAAGGCCCTTGGCCTAGCGTGGGGTCGCATCGCTAGCCCGCCGGCCTTAGACTCATTCAGCTTCAAGAAGGAAGAGAGAAGAGAACCGGTCCCCAGCCCGGTTCGCTTCTCATCACCTCCCAGGTCGTATGGACTTGACAGAGAGGCCCTCAGCCCGGCTCGTTTGGCCAGACTCACTGCCTCTGGATCGCTTCGCTAACCCGAAATACTTAGCACGGATTTCTCATAACTAGGTGAAAGGCTTCTAGCCTCATGAGCTCACCTCACTCGGTATTATTTGCTAATCTGAAGACCGTAGAAGGCCCCCTAGGGTAATATCTCAACATACTTATCTATTTGAAGACAGCTAGCCCCACGGGCTCTCATCTCATCAAGGGATCCGCACATGATCGCCTCTACATACTGCTCTCGCGAGGCCACATCGCGCATAACTCCCTACGGGAACCCCTTGCTCTACAACTCCATGACAGCCACCGGAGCCTAACGGGCTTGGGCCATGACAGTTACAGACATCTGGGAAGTTTGCCCTCCACATCCGCACAAACTTGGGCCAAAGCCCAGCACATCTAAGGATTTGGGCCTGATGGACCGGACCGATACCTAACCCATATAGGTAACTTGTCCTCCAAGAACTACGTGTAGCTTGAACCCCTATATAAAGGGTACGTAGGCCTCTTGTTTCAGTTGAATCGACAGTTGGCAGTAAAAGAACAAATATTTTCTCTGGCCTTCTAACGAATCAACAACAAGATCAGCTACCAAAATCCATCACTTTCCTCCCGTGTTCTTCGCGTTCTTCATCAAGTTCATCAGCAAAATCATCATATTTTACTCCGTGATTCCAGCAAACCTCCAAATTACTGTTATACCAGTTTCTCCCTATAACATTAAGATTTTAAAAAGTTGAAACAAACACTAAATATAAATTTTATCCCCATCTAAACCCATGCCTCATTCCAAAAATTCTAACCCCATGCACAGTAATAGAATTGTACACTTCCGGCAGGAGCGGCAACTTTCTACCATCAATTAAAGTATTAAACACACAATAAAATACGATACCGAATTCGATAAAAATATCCACATGTTTTTAAAAAAACAAGTAATTTTATCATATATTAATTGTTGATTTCGAACCCTTTTATTTTAAATGATGTGAGATGTTACAATTATTAACTTTTTATAAAAAAAAATTAACTTATTTTTACTATTCTTTTCTTGAAAAATCTTGAAAATATAAGTGAGAAAATAGAATTTATTTTCCATTTCGCTCAAAAGTTAAACTCCAAAACACAATGCAAGTATGTTTGATATATTTCGTGAATTTATTTTTCTGAAGTGAAATTTACTACTCCTAAAAAAAAGTTTCAGAAATTCATATACATTCTTTGGGTATGTGGTCCCAAAAAATGCGGAATTCCGAATCTCTGTCGCTTGATTACAAGTGCCTGAGTTTCGGCCTGGCCTTTTTCTTTCCTTGACTCCTATCAAACTCGCAAGTAAAATAATTGGATTCCAAAGTATCAAATCCAATTCTCAGAATTGGATTTCACTCGTTTCCGGCAATATTAAGTTTTTTTTAGAAGAGTTCATTCATCATGATTGAACAAGAATGTAATGACTGCATATTTGATAGAATAGGTGTTTGAAAAAATAGATTTATTATTTAATGAGAACTTGTGATATAATTTATTGACCATAGTAACTCATACATTTGTATAGTTTCTTTAATCATATTATTCAGATTTTAAAAATAATAATAATAACAACAAAATAATGATTTATTTATTCTTCAATAATTATAAAATTAATGAAACAAATGAAGGCCGCTGCTCCTGAATTCAGAAATGAAAATAAGACCCAATATGTTGATGCTCAACCATATGCTTCTTTCAGCCTTTGATTTCCTCCCTTTACCAACTTCTGGTCCCTCTTAACATTTATCATTTTGTCCCGCTCCGATGTCCGAAAAGGCTTCGTTCAGTTTTTGCCCCCACCCCCCATTACATGCATGTTGTAATTCATTTATGTACTCATGCTTGTCCCTGCTCAAGTTCTTCTCCAGCAAGCACCTACTTGAGCATTGTTATAAACATGTCTACTAAACATTTGGTTCTATTTACTCTTTTTATTACCTTTTAGTCCATCACCACTCATCTCAAGCATTTAGGAATTAGTGATTTATACTTTTAAGTATCTCCAATAATTGCGCGATATCAAATTGTTTCATATAATTTTAGAAGTCCTTTGGAGTTTGGGGTCAGGGAACTGTAGTTTTCTTCCTTGTCATAACTTATTTGTACACACTATGAATAACTAATATTTAGATATATTCATTTTTTATATTATATTTTATTAATATTTACTATAAAATTTTATAACGTTGAGAATTTATGTTAATATAATATAATATTATCCGTGAGAAGTTGTATAAAAGGAGGACTATCGGAGCTTAGAGTTGTATGTTATTATGCAATGATATTTATGTATTAATATTCATAAACTTTAATGATATATTAAATAAAAATTATAGGATAAGTATGATTCTTAAAATATAAAATATAGAATGCAATTTAAATATAATATAATATTATCCGTGAGGAGTTGTATAAAAGGACTACCGGAGTTGTATATATCATATATATTCTTTTTAAAATTATATTTTATTAAAATTGTTAAGATTGTTTATGCTCACATTGCACCAAAATTTTTAAATTGCGGTATAGATTGGATATCAATAGGCAACCATATACGGATGACTATTTGGTAGAACCACCATATAAATTTGTAATATTTATAGCCTGAAAAGCCCGCTGCGTCCTCATTCTCGCTCTTATATTCTTTGTAGAACGCAACATGGTATATACATTAATGTTCGTTAAATTAGTTGAAATTAATATGTACCGGCAACCAACAACCAAGTCGCTCTCTGATGTTCAACACGTAATCTCGCAGGGTTTATAAGTTGCACAAGCATTACCTATGATCTTTAAAGATCGGAACTTGCCGAATAATGATTACTAAATGCATATCAAGAAAGATACATTTGAAAGGAAAAAAAATCAGAATCTTCCTTTACACAAACAAAATCTACTCAATATATGTATTCAAGAACTGCAATCCTGATTCTGGGTAGCTCATTTACAAAAAAAAAAATCATAATCGATACTCTCTTCTTTACTGCTTATTTATCAGATCCAACCACTACCTGATGTCTGGACGACCAATAAGCCTATATTTTATATCTCAGGTACCTCTACACAAACTACAGCTCAACAACAATAGCACACCATGCTCACAATCAAGCTTTAGTCAGGTAAACAACAAGCACTAAGATACTGATCCAGGTTATGTAATACTGTACTAATTTTTAACCATCGTTTTGTGTGGAACAGAAACAGATTCACTAGAGACAAGACTTTCCCCTATTTCACCTGGATCAGGCCATGACTGTCCAGAATCATGGTCTATTAACACTTCGGATTGTAGAGCTAGCGCGATGTTATTCACGTGTAACCATGTCAACTCCCACAAGCTATCTCCACCCAGGGCCCTTCTCTGCACCAGCACCCCTTTTGTCTTCATTACAACCAAAGTGTTTTTAAGCAGCTCCGGCACAAGTTCTTGAAGTTTCTCACTTTTTTACCTCTGACTTTTACTTTCAAATATTTTTCCATCCGACTGAGTACAACTAGCCACAATTTGCAGAAGGTTGTTAGCTGAGATAGGTCATGAAGTAACTGCAGGAACACTTTAGATAGTAGTTTCAGAGCATGGATTAGGGTCCCCTCCATATTGCGGTAGTCTTTTTGGGAATGCCCTTGCGCTATTTCAAGCAAATCATCAAGCACAGTAAAGATGACCATATCAAAACACTGCAACCACAATCCATACGGAAGATTCACCTCGTCTACTCCTGTTAAACACATATGTAACGACAAGAGAGCACGGTTCGTCGGTTCCTAACTTCTTCTCTCTGGTCAAGACAAGCTTTCCTCAGTCCCTGCACAAGCCTCAACCACATTTCTCCAATATCCTGAGATGCTTGGGTAGCCTCTTCACCCCTGGCATCCTTGGCTTCTTGAGCCCACCCAGCTAAGCAGGAAACAGAACCTGCCATAAGATCCAGAGCAAGCACAGACCTGTCAACATGTCCAATCCGAGACTCGGCAAACTCAGAGAACATAAAAGTGAGCTCCTTCAGACATGATGAATACCAGTGCATCAAACCCTGCTTCAGAAGCTTCTGGATGTCGAGCCGTGAAAGAGACATGAACACTGTAGACACCCTGTCACAAAAGCACTATCCTATCTCGATTATATAGATTGCAATCAACAATTCTAAGCAGAAAACTCTTGAGGAGAACTGTTTCCTTTCTGTGGTCGCCCTGCAGCCCAAATAAGGGCTCGTGCAAGATGTAACAAAGAATCAGATTGCAGAAGTTAAAACTTCTCTGGAGGGATCCGTTGATGAGCAGCAAGCTGTTCTTCAGTAGGTTACAGATCCTATTGTAACGTTCTTTCATAAACTTTTTCTATATTTTTCCTTTCATTGTATTTCCAAGGCAAAATATTTGCTTTCATCTTTTTATTCGGAACATTTTTAAAAACGAAAATCCAACTTTCTACATCATCCACGGACGCTATATAAGTTCCTTGACTATTGCAAAAAATTTCAAAATCCAACCCACCACCTTGTAGTCTATGTAATTTCAATGAACCCAATCCCCACATATACTGTTGAATCAAGCATTCTCGAGAGGGGGCCCTACCGTGTCCATTATCGAAATCAAAAGACTCACAAACGAAAATCTGCATCATATTTAATCGAAAGGGTTCGGGTATCATTTGAGTTAAGGTAATTACACATTCTCCCATCAAACGTCTATTTTGTGGAGCAATTGTGGTGTTGGATAAAAATTGAACCACATTAATTAGCTGATTACGTCCCAAAAGTATTTGGTGTCTTTTTTTCCCCGCTATTTTCTCAAGTGAGGGATAACCATCCCTTACATAGAGAGACTCTTGTGTTGTCATGTCACATGCATCTAAAAACTTAAATAAATTTTCTTTATGCGTGGATTCTAAATGCCAGACCTTGTTACCTCTATCACAGTAGGCTGATATGTAAAAATCCCAAGTTCTAATTATCAAACTAATTTTTGATTCACCTACCTTAATGGGAAGAAATCTGAAATAATTTTCAAGCCGAAGTTTAGAATTTAAAATATATTTCAAAACCCTAATTTTCGTACCATTTAGTTTTTTCTCAATTGTAACTTCATCTCTCAACTGTATATAGTAAGCTTTTAACTGGGCTCCTGTTTTCACCTCATCGAGGTCCAGCAGAGGTAATGTGGTACCCTGTCGAAAAACAAATCTCAGATGAGTGAGTCAGTGAGTGAGTCAGTGAATGAGTGAGAGAGAGTGAGAGAGAGAGAGAGGGATCGACCTGCAATACCATTTAAGTAGCGCCGGAATCAGCTCGGGGAGAGGGGGTGTAGAGTGTGTGTGTGAGTAGAGAGTGTGTGACAGCTTCCGAAAAAATTTCAAGTTCTGAACGTTTATGTTTCTAGCCTATTATACACCCCAAATCATATTTAAAAAAATCATACAAATACGTATAAGAAAAGAATTAAAAATATAAATTTTCTTTAATTCAATTGATTTTAAATATTAAAATTTTTAATTTTACTTTAATCCTAATTATAATATACTTATATGTAAGCTATTTGTGGTACATATTATATTTAATTTTAATTATATTCTAAACAAAAAATTATGAATACTAAAATAAATGAAAAAGAGAAAGCCTGCAAAAAATAAAAATAAAATGATAATATATGTTTTTATAAACATATTCATATAATGAATATTTATACTTATTTGTAAAAAAGTTTTCTAATTCAATTATTTTGAATATATTTTTTCTGAAAAAAGTTAAAATATATGTTGTTATTCTAACCCTAGTTATAATATACTCGGATGTAAATTATTTTTAAATTATAGTAACTTTAGCTATATGATCAAATATTATTATTGGTAGATCATACACAAACGAAACAACGTCATTGCAGTAGTAACAAGTTATACAACTCAACAACACTGGGTTTTAAATACACATTTGTGGAGTATATATCATGAAGAACTGTAAAAATACCACAACTTAGAGTAATGTAATTTATTGCAAGTTAGTTTGTTCCATGATATCTTGGACCAATGCAGTGATGTTTAAGAAAGAAGATCCTCCATCATTTGTGGCTTTTATTGCTAACTTACTAAGCTTTGTAGCTCTTGTTCTTCTCTCTTCATCATTCATCAGGCACTCTATAGCCTCCTCCACTTGCACTCTGTTAACAAACACTTTGTTCTCATCCTCTAATTCCATCTTCATGGCAATCTCAACCCCAACTCTAACACCAATTTTGAGCACATTGACCACAAGTTTCTCATTGTAAAACTGTTCGGCAAACATGGGCCAAGTTATCATTGGCACCCCTGCACAAATTGCTTCCAGCGTTGAATTCCATCCGCAATGCGTTATAAATCCTCCAACCGAAGAATGGGATAGTATTGCAACCTGAGGTGCCCATCCTCGGATTATTAGGCCTCTTCCTTTGACTCTCTCGTCAAACTTTTCATCTTCTAACCATTTTTCTACTTGTTTAGAAACATGTTTTTTCTAATGATCCGGATGAAAGGGCGATTCGAAGCTTCTAATCCCAAGCCAGTTTCAATAATCTGAGCTGATGGTATCCGGCCAATGCTCCCAAAACATGATAAATAACAGACCTCGGTGCCATTGAATCAAGCCATTTCAAGCATTTAATCTCATCAATGGACCCTCTTTTACCGCCCCTTTCCAGCTTATTCGACATATCTTGATTACACAACGACACTGGACCGATACACCTAATTTTCTTTCCCATATTCTTAAACGTTCTCACATACTCAGGCTCCATTTCCTCAAAACTATTCACTACCATCCCTCTCGTCAAACGCTCAGCCTCCCCCCATAACCTTTCTCATATCCACCCCTCCTTTTTGTATCCCAGTTTGTGGCATTTGTGACTTTGTTATTACAATCTTATCAGGCATATTTTGTACTTCAAAATATTCTGTATCCGACTTAACAGTTTGACTCACATTCATACGACCAACATTATGCGATACCAACATAGAAAAACAACAAATAGTTTCAAATGCATACCTCGGAATCCCCAAGCTACATGCAACGTTACCAGTCCAAGGAAGAGCATTCGAAGATACGATAGCACAGAACTCGTGATCATGCAGCTAGGCGGTGGCACCAATTCTTGCATTAATTTTTCTAGTGATTGTCGTCTCATCATATCATAAGTTTGTTGGAATGGAGGATCAAGAGATAGTAGGTTGATATTATTACGGTTGGAACTAGTGTTGGCGCTGTCAATGGATTGTTTATAGCGTATAAAATTGCCATGACCAGTGATTATGCTGATTTTTACTCCACGTTGGGCGAGTAATATGCCTAATTCTGTCAATGGGGTAGTCCAGCTTTGGTTAAACAGAGGGATCAAATAAAGTGAAGCTTCTTAGCCATATCAAATATACATAAAATATAATATTGTTCTCAAGTGTATCAGCGTTTTTTGAGGGTTCATGCATTGAGTTCGTGTATATATATACAAGCACATATACAAGAGAGAATGGTTAGGAGTAGGAGATTGTGTATATTAGGACTAGGATTTTAAATTATCTTAATCTTTTTTTGTTAATTCAATTTTTTTTAATATTATAATATATTTAAATTATAAACTTAATTTTATATACTTACATTCAAAATTATATTTGCAATATAAATTTAATATATTATAATGTACTATATATAATCTACATATCTCAATTTTATATTTACAATATAAAATTTATATAAATTTATTCATATTAACATTTATATCAATATTCATTGAATTAATAAATCACTTGAATTATTCATATAAATATGACACATAAAAATTATTTATTTTTTATAACATTCTATTTTCTAGTATAATATAATATAATTTATTATTCTTTATATTAATAAACTTAATATACTTAAAATAAATTATTTGCAAATTATAGATGTATGAATTAAATTATTTATAAACAAGAAGGTTTAATAATTTTATGAGTTAATTTTAAAATTTTTTAATTTAGAGATCAAGAAAATATTATCATATAATTAATCATATAATTTTTATTATATAAATTAATATGAATCGTTCTCGTAAGTAGAATATATAATATTAATACATCAATTATAATAATATTAATTATTTTCAAAATATACCACTCTGTTATAAAATTAAATTTAAGAAGTTATAAAATTTTAATTTATTAAAATTAACATAAGAAATAGATTCTTGCGGACTACTATTTTGCTATTACTATTTGTATTATGGTTTGAATTAACAATGCATGTTAAGATGAGAACCACCTTTCTCCATAGCATATCTAGCCATTGTACCTAGCTCATCTTAAATTCTTAACTAATTCAGGCACATACAGGTTTTCACAGGGTTACCAAGCAGCTCCTTGGTTTCAATCTTTGCTGATAACTTCACTGCTGTGTGCTTACAATATATATCAGCTTCAAAGTACCACCTCCGTGTATTTTTACTAGTCAAAATTTTGTATCCAGTGCATATACCTTATGTATCTTTTGCTTTTGATCAATTGTGTTATATTTCTAAATTTGTTGGTTTTGAATATAATTTAATTAATTCTGGACAAGAATACAGGTGAAGTTGGAGCACAGGCAGTGGCACTAAGAATTGACGGAGATCAAGCTGCATTTATTTAAAGAATGTTTCATTCAGGATCTATTATCTATAGATTTCATTTTTAGAAATGCTAGATCCCTTTATGCGGTACGTGCACTTTCATATTCAGTAAATATATTTTCTGTTTATTAGCGTGTATTCAATCAAGGAGTGAAAAACAAAGAAAAAGTAGCAGTAATTATCATTATTTTAAGATTAATTAGTTAGATTGAGCTTATTAGTTCTGTAGAGACAAACCATAGAAATAATCTGTGAGCCTAATCTCATGATATTGCTTTGATTACCAATTATTTCTCACCTAAACCATTGGTTAAAATATCTGCCTACTAACAACGTACTAAATGGGGATTGGCCCCATATTTGTTTTTCGAGTTAAAAAATACATACATTTTTCGACTCATAAATTATTTATTAAATAAACCAAAACGGGACCATTATTATTGGTAGCTTATACACACAGTGTAGCAATTTGGATGCCACGGCAAACTCAACGAAACAGCATGACTGTAGTGGTAACAACTAACAAGTTATACAACTCTACACGTAACTGGCAAATGGAGTCAACGGCGATTTGTATTAGCTAATGGGAAAAATGTAGTACTACGTAGATCCATGAAATACTCCTCTTATTATATTTATACAGTATTATTCATTTCCGAAGATATGTAGTATCTTCATAAATCATACAGTATTGATATAAAAATGATATTTGTTTCGACACCGTAAATTAGGCGGCTCTGACTAACACTAACATAAAAAAGTAATTTACATGTTCTGATCTGGGCACCAAGTTTTTTTCTTCACAGACTTGGTTGCCAATGTACAAGGAAAATCACATTCACTGATTCTTCTGATAGTTACACAGTATAGTCTGCATACACACCAAACAACCAAAGTCCAAAGTCCAAAGCCATAGATATATTTATATTTGTTTAATACAAAGTGGATGGATGGGTGTTCAAGTAGCAAGGAAAACAATGAACAATCAATAACTGAACATGACAGCAAAGATTCACATCTCAGACTACATAAGATCATTTTAGTTACTCCATCTTTTTCTTGTGTTTTGGTTGAAACCAAATTGCCTCATCTAACAACCATCAAGAAACTACACGGGTCCGGATTTTGATAATTATCAAAAAAGCATATACTTATACCCATCCCTAGTAACGTATGAAGATTATTAATACTACTACCACAATTATACGGTTTTGTTGTTTCTTATTTTAAAAATTATAAGAAGTGTAAATCTCTCGTTGGAATGAGATTCGTTTTCATTGTTTGTCCATAGAGGCCCTCTTCAAGCCAAATGTCAACAAGAGAATCTACCATCTCCTGCAAAAACCATGAAGTAAATTTACACACTTGTTTATAGGTGCATTAGCTAAAAAGACAAACAAGGTAGATGATGACTTACGGCTAATGGGATTGGGTCTTTAAAAGGTTCAATAGTTGAGAGCAGTTCCTTGTAAGTTGTGCTCCAACTGCAAAGAGGAGTATTCAATGTCACAATTTTCTTTCCAGACATCAAATACAAAATTTTAGGCACCTCCAGCACTGTTACTTGCTTTTAAGCTTATGAATTGTAAGTACTGCTACACTTACTTTCTAGTTCCAAAGTACTGTGTTTTCCTAGAAGATTACAGGGATTTAGTAACTCCTAAAATTGTCCTCATATTTCAATTACAGGACAATTAGCAATCCAGAGAAGCACAAAGCGCACAACTGAGTTGCCAACAAACTACAAATCATGAATTCATGACCAATTAAAATTCTTTCACGTTACAACAAACAACGTTCAGCATAACTAACCAATAAAATAATTACAGAAAATGATTATAGGCATGGCTAAAGAAACACTGGTACAATAATCTTGACCACATAGTACATAAATTTAAATTGCATTAATGTTTTTATTGCACTGAAGCTGGCAGCTTGATATTTCCCACAGTATTCACTTTTTTGTATTAAGTTTACCCATCCTTATAAATTTAATATTTTCAAGAACCAGAGCATCTAACAGATGTAAATCCAGCACAGCAATCATTACACCATAGGATAATGGTTTGATTTTCGTCTCTAAGTAGAACTTCAGGCATGTAAGAGTTTTAAAATATGCATACCTCAGAATCTTCTCTCTGATACTTATGCTTTGTAATCTCGGTGATCTTTCTGATGTATCTCCAACCCAAGCTCTTCTTCTTTCATGCCAAGCTACCTCAGCTGTATAGCAAGTCATCCACAAAAACCTTAATTTGGTATAATCTACCTTGGAAAAATAAATCTGCAGAACCAAGACATACAGGCTACAGGAAAGATACATAACTCTGAGCAGTTTCTGCTGCATAAATGAGGAAATTAAAGTAATAAAGTATATATAGCGACGAAGAATTTAAACACACATATATACGATAATACTCCAACATTTGGTGTTAAGGTGGTACTCCACAGTGTGTTACACTACAGATCACCGATAATACAAATCAGAACCTAAATTTACTATAACTATATAACATTGATACCTGAGCTGGAATCAGCATACCAATTAATGTAAATTCACTATCTAGTTAGAAGTTACCCTTATTGACGCACCGGAGTATGGTAACCAAGGAACTTATCAACGAGTAATTCTTAAAATTGAGCTCCTTATATCCACAAGAAACATGCCACATACTAGGATTATAGAGAGAAATTTTGATTCTCTACTAAAAAGTGTCAATAAAACGTCAGAATAGAGTATTTGTACCCTTACAACCAAACTTGCATAACCAATTTATAATTATATAATATGGACCTAAATGTAAATAAAATATGGTCCCAAACTATCAATAAATAAATTTAAATTGAATTGAATTTATATTAAAAATTTAATTTGAAATAAAAGTGAATTTATTTTACATTTAAATAAAATCTGTACATATTTGAATTTATTTTAAATTCATTAAAGAACTTTCCTTGCATCAGTGTGCCTGGATTGGAAAGGAAGTATACTCGAATCGGAGCTCAATATAAAACAGGCTCGTGTTAAACTACCAACCCTCCTAATTATCAATGTGTTAAAAGGAGGATTCATTGTATCCTATTATATCTTTAACAAGATATCCTCACTCGAAAACCCATTTTTGGGTCAAAGAGTGGAACACTAGGAACCTATTTTAGAGAAATACTTAGCTTTGGTGTCTACAGTTCATTATTGAGAATATATTGGAGGTAGGATTGAAAAGGATTCATACTTGAAACAGAAAAATATAGGGCACTTCAAATATTGAAGAGAAAAAATGAAACGCCTACATGGTATAGTACCAATGGGCTGTAAATGATTCATTCGTCTATCTATACTATAATGTAACTGGTTTCACCTGGGTTTTACATTTTGAGTAAATTATTATCACAAAATAATGCAAGGAAAACAAAATAAAAATATGGAACCATCCAGTTGCGACAAAAGATTAAACCAGAAACGAAGCAATAATGTCCAAGGCATATATTTAAAATCAACGACACCATATGTATTCTAGTAAACCAATTATTTTTACTGAACTCTAACCTTTTCTGCAGGTAATTCTTATTGATACTAAAGATATTGACACTCAACCGCTATATATAGATAATAAATCAAACCCGAGAGCGTAGAAACATCACAAAAATGTCGGAATGCATATGAAAAATGCTCAGAAAGATATCCCAGCACTTGTTCTAACTAACAGCACTGATGTAAAAGTTTGTTAAGCTAAAGAGAAAGCAACTGAGCACAAACCATGGTTCACATATAGAAAATCCAGAGCATTCTTTTCAAAAATCATATTGTCTACATTGGCATTTTCGAAACATCTAGAAGATTGGCTCCTATTGGACCAAGCATTGCTCATATTACTGTCCATATTAATCAAACCAAATGATCATTGCCTGTAAAAAGAACACTCCATTATTACCGAGACCAACATTAAACAATCAAAATTTTTATTAGTTTGATGTCATTTCGATACCCGAACAACACGCGACTATTGCCTACACATAAACCTTTTCGTTCAGCTGTCACAATCCAATTCGGAATCGATATGTCTTTACTTATTGTTAACTTTTACTCGGATCCATCTGCACTTTATTAATTTATATTGTATTAAAACCTTTGCTAGGTTGATTGTAGTTTAATTTATAATAACATTAAAAATAAATATATTTTATTATTATAATTATAAAATATATTTTCTAAATTAATATTAAATTGGGTTAAAAATATTAAATTTATAAATTAATAATATTATATTATATTTACTTAAAATATATATACTTAAATAATATTAGACTATATTAAATACGAAATTTTTTATGAATTATTAATTTTACTGAGCCAAATTAAAATATTATAATTGGGACTTATTAATATTTAGTTAGAATTATAAATTATTATTTTTAATATAACTATAATATATTATTAATATTATAACTCTGAAAATATAAATTTATAATCGGTATAAATTATTAAATCAATTTCATAGTACAAACTAATTTACCCAATTAATAATATAATAATATTTTTTATATATTAAATAAAATTTAAAAAGTTGTCAAAACAATAAGAATAAATTTAAAATATTAAAATAAACAAGTGCGATGCACGGCTAGTTACCCACATTTTATCATAATTTTCTAACGGAATTGAGTTTGGTTAATAATAATATTATTATTACTTCAATCTAATTAAACACACAAAATTTTATAATTCATCACAAATCAATTTAAAAAAAATTAAAGGGAACCCATACAGGGGTCGTTTGCTTCACGAGTTGGTATGAGTTTGGTATCAGGGTTAAACTGATATGTGGATAAAATTTCATTATTGATATCATGTGTTTGGTTTAATTTTGGAATGAGATTATTTAATTTTAAGTATTATTGAATTAGTTATTAATTTATTATATAAAAATTATAAATATATATTTTTTATTATTAATAATGTTTGATGGTATATATATATATATATATATATATATATATATATATATATATATATATATTATTAATAATGTTAATTATCAATAAAAATTAATAATAGTTAAGTTGATACACATACCCCTTTCTTCATACCCACCTCCCCCATTGGGTATCAAAAATTCTAACCTTATGAGTTTGATGTATGGAGTTAAGTGTTATGCCCAATATTTGGACATGCGTCCTGGGCAGACTCAATGACATAAGTTGGCCAGCCCACCTCGCACCTGAGTTCACTTGACTTCTAAGCTCATAACCAGATCGCATTGTGTCAAAGATGATAAAATATTCTAAGGCCCTTGGCCTAGCGTGGGGTCGCATCGCTAGCCCGCCGGCCTTAGACTCATTCAGCTTCAAGAAGGAAGAGAGAAGAGAACCGGTCCCCAGCCCGGTTCGCTTCTCATCACCTCTCAGGTCGTATGGACTTGACAGAGAGGCCCTCAGCCCGGCTCGTTTGGCCAGACTCACTGCCTCTGGATCGCTTCGCTAGCCCGAAGTACTTAGCACGGATTTCTCATAACTAGGTGAAAGGCTTCTAGCCTCATGAGCTCACCTCACTCGGTATTATTTGCTAATCTGAAGACCGTAGAAGGCCCCCTAGGGTAATATCTCAACATACTTATCTATTTGAAGACAGCTAGCCCCACGGGCTCTCATCTCATCAAGGGATCCGCACATGATCGCCTCTACATACTGCTCTCGCGAGGCCACATCGCGCATAACTCCCTACGGGAACCCCTTGCTCTACAACTCCATGACAGCCACCGGAGCCTAACGGGCTTGGGCCATGACAGTTACAGACATCTGGGAAGTTTGCCCTCCACATCCGCACAAACTTGGGCCAAAGCCCAGCACATCTAAGGATTTGGGCCTGATGGACCGGACCGATACCTAACCCATATAGGTAACTTGTCCTCCAAGAACTACGTGTAGCTTGAACCCCTATATAAAGGGTACGTAGGCCTCTTGTTTCAGTTGAATCGACAGTTGGCAGTAAAAGAACAAATATTTTCTCTGGCCTTCTAACGAATCAACAACAAGATCAGCTACCAAAATCCATCACTTTCCTCCCGTGTTCTTCGCGTTCTTCATCAAGTTCATCAGCAAAATCATCATATTTTACTCCGTGATTCCAGCAAACCTCCAAATTACTGTTATACCAGTTTCTCCCTATAACATTAAGATTTTAAAAAGTTGAAACAAACACTAAATATAAATTTTATCCCCATCTAAACCCATGCCTCATTCCAAAAATTCTAACCCCATGCACAGTAATAGAATTGTACACTTCCGGCAGGAGCGGCAACTTTCTACCATCAATTAAAGTATTAAACACACAATAAAATACGATACCGAATTCGATAAAAATATCCACATGTTTTTAAAAAAACAAGTAATTTTATCATATATTAATTGTTGATTTCGAACCCTTTTATTTTAAATGATGTGAGATGTTACAATTATTAACTTTTTATAAAAAAAAAATTAACTTATTTTTACTATTCTTTTCTTGAAAAATCTTGAAAATATAAGTGAGAAAATAGAATTTATTTTCCATTTCGCTCAAAAGTTAAACTCCAAAACACAATGCAAGTATGTTTGATATATTTCGTGAATTTATTTTTCTGAAGTGAAATTTACTACTCCTAAAAAAAAGTTTCAGAAATTCATATACATTCTTTGGGTATGTGGTCCCAAAAGATGCGGAATTCCGAATCTCTGTCGCTTGATTACAAGTGCCTGAGTTTCGGCCTGGCCTTTTTCTTTCCTTGACTCCTATCAAACTCGCAAGTAAAATAATTGGATTCCAAAGTATCAAATCCAATTCTCAGAATTGGATTTCACTCGTTTCCGGCAATATTAAGTTTTTTTTAGAAGAGTTCATTCATCATGATTGAACAAGAATGTAATGACTGCATATTTGATAGAATAGGTGTTTGAAAAAATAGATTTATTATTTAATGAGAACTTGTGATATAATTTATTGACCATAGTAACTCATACATTTGTATAGTTTCTTTAATCATATTATTCAGATTTTAAAAATAATAATAATAACAACAAAATAATGATTTATTTATTCTTCAATAATTATAAAATTAATGAAACAAATGAAGGCCGCTGCTCCTGAATTCAGAAATGAAAATAAGACCCAATATGTTGATGCTCAACCATATGCTTCTTTCAGCCTTTGATTTCCTCCCTTTACCAACTTCTGGTCCCTCTTAACATTTATCATTTTGTCCCGCTCCGATGTCCGAAAAGGCTTCGTTCAGTTTTTGCCCCCACCCCCCATTACATGCATGTTGTAATTCATTTATGTACTCATGCTTGTCCCTGCTCAAGTTCTTCTCCAGCAAGCACCTACTTGAGCATTGTTATAAACATGTCTACTAAACATTTGGTTCTATTTACTCTTTTTATTACCTTTTAGTCCATCACCACTCATCTCAAGCATTTAGGAATTAGTGATTTATACTTTTAAGTATCTCCAATAATTGCGCGATATCAAATTGTTTCATATAATTTTAGAAGTCCTTTGGAGTTTGGGGTCAGGGAACTGTAGTTTTCTTCCTTGTCATAACTTATTTGTACACACTATGAATAACTAATATTTAGATATATTCATTTTTTATATTATATTTTATTAATATTTACTATAAAATTTTATAACGTTGAGAATTTATGTTAATATAATATAATATTATCCGTGAGAAGTTGTATAAAAGGAGGACTATCGGAGCTTAGAGTTGTATGTTATTATGCAATGATATTTATGTATTAATATTCATAAACTTTAATGATATATTAAATAAAAATTATAGGATAAGTATGATTCTTAAAATATAAAATATAGAATGCAATTTAAATATAATATAATATTATCCGTGAGGAGTTGTATAAAAGGACTACCGGAGTTGTATATATCATATATATTCTTTTTAAAATTATATTTTATTAAAATTGTTAAGATTGTTTATGCTCACATTGCACCAAAATTTTTAAATTGCGGTATAGATTGGATATCAATAGGCAACCATATACGGATGACTATTTGGTAGAACCACCATATAAATTTGTAATATTTATAGCCTGAAAAGCCCGCTGCGTCCTCATTCTCGCTCTTATATTCTTTGTAGAACGCAACATGGTATATACATTAATGTTCGTTAAATTAGTTGAAATTAATATGTACCGGCAACCAACAACCAAGTCGCTCTCTGATGTTCAACACGTAATCTCGCAGGGTTTATAAGTTGCACAAGCATTACCTATGATCTTTAAAGATCGGAACTTGCCGAATAATGATTACTAAATGCATATCAAGAAAGATACATTTGAAAGGAAAAAAAATCAGAATCTTCCTTTACACAAACAAAATCTACTCAATATATGTATTCAAGAACTGCAATCCTGATTCTGGGTAGCTCATTTACAAAAAAAAAATCATAATCGATACTCTCTTCTTTACTGCTTATTTATCAGATCCAACCACTACCTGATGTCTGGACGACCAATAAGCCTATATTTTATATCTCAGGTACCTCTACACAAACTACAGCTCAACAACAATAGCACACCATGCTCACAATCAAGCTTTAGTCAGGTAAACAACAAGCACTAAGATACTGATCCAGGTTATGTAATACTGTACTAATTTTTAACCATCGTTTTGTGTGGAACAGAAACAGATTCACTAGAGACAAGACTTTCCCCTATTTCACCTGGATCAGGCCATGACTGTCCAGAATCATGGTCTATTAACACTTCGGATTGTAGAGCTAGCGCGATGTTATTCACGTGTAACCATGTCAACTCCCACAAGCTATCTCCACCCAGGGCCCTTCTCTGCACCAGCACCCCTTTTGTCTTCATTACAACCAAAGTGTTTTTAAGCAGCTCCGGCACAAGTTCTTGAAGTTTCTCACTTTTTTACCTCTGACTTTTACTTTCAAATATTTTTCCATCCGACTGAGTACAACTAGCCACAATTTGCAGAAGGTTGTTAGCTGAGATAGGTCATGAAGTAACTGCAGGAACACTTTAGATAGTAGTTTCAGAGCATGGATTAGGGTCCCCTCCATATTGCGGTAGTCTTTTTGGGAATGCCCTTGCGCTATTTCAAGCAAATCATCAAGCACAGTAAAGATGACCATATCAAAACACTGCAACCACAATCCATACGGAAGATTCACCTCGTCTACTCCTGTTAAACACATATGTAACGACAAGAGAGCACGGTTCGTCGGTTCCTAACTTCTTCTCTCTGGTCAAGACAAGCTTTCCTCAGTCCCTGCACAAGCCTCAACCACATTTCTCCAATATCCTGAGATGCTTGGGTAGCCTCTTCACCCCTGGCATCCTTGGCTTCTTGAGCCCACCCAGCTAAGCAGGAAACAGAACCTGCCATAAGATCCAGAGCAAGCACAGACCTGTCAACATGTCCAATCCGAGACTCGGCAAACTCAGAGAACATAAAAGTGAGCTCCTTCAGACATGATGAATACCAGTGCATCAAACCCTGCTTCAGAAGCTTCTGGATGTCGAGCCGTGAAAGAGACATGAACACTGTAGACACCCTGTCACAAAAGCACTATCCTATCTCGATTATATAGATTGCAATCAACAATTCTAAGCAGAAAACTCTTGAGGAGAACTGTTTCCTTTCTGTGGTCGCCCTGCAGCCCAAATAAGGGCTCGTGCAAGATGTAACAAAGAATCAGATTGCAGAAGTTAAAACTTCTCTGGAGGGATCCGTTGATGAGCAGCAAGCTGTTCTTCAGTAGGTTACAGATCCTATTGTAACGTTCTTTCATAAACTTTTTCTATATTTTTCCTTTCATTGTATTTCCAAGGCAAAATATTTGCTTTCATCTTTTTATTCGGAACATTTTTAAAAACGAAAATCCAACTTTCTACATCATCCACGGACGCTATATAAGTTCCTTGACTATTGCAAAAAATTTCAAAATCCAACCCACCACCTTGTAGTCTATGTAATTTCAATGAACCCAATCCCCACATATACTGTTGAATCAAGCATTCTCGAGAGGGGGCCCTACCGTGTCCATTATCGAAATCAAAAGACTCACAAACGAAAATCTGCATCATATTTAATCGAAAGGGTTCGGGTATCATTTGAGTTAAGGTAATTACACATTCTCCCATCAAACGTCTATTTTGTGGAGCAATTGTGGTGTTGGATAAAAATTGAACCACATTAATTAGCTGATTACGTCCCAAAAGTATTTGGTGTCTTTTTTTCCCCGCTATTTTCTCAAGTGAGGGATAACCATCCCTTACATAGAGAGACTCTTGTGTTGTCATGTCACATGCATCTAAAAACTTAAATAAATTTTCTTTATGCGTGGATTCTAAATGCCAGACCTTGTTACCTCTATCACAGTAGGCTGATATGTAAAAATCCCAAGTTCTAATTATCAAACTAATTTTTGATTCACCTACCTTAATGGGAAGAAATCTGAAATAATTTTCAAGCCGAAGTTTAGAATTTAAAATATATTTCAAAACCCTAATTTTCGTACCATTTAGTTTTTTCTCAATTGTAACTTCATCTCTCAACTGTATATAGTAAGCTTTTAACTGGGCTCCTGTTTTCACCTCATCGAGGTCCAGCAGAGGTAATGTGGTACCCTGTCGAAAAACAAATCTCAGATGAGTGAGTCAGTGAGTGAGTCAGTGAATGAGTGAGAGAGAGTGAGAGAGAGAGAGAGGGATCGACCTGCAATACCATTTAAGTAGCGCCGGAATCAGCTCGGGGAGAGGGGGTGTAGAGTGTGTGTGTGAGTAGAGAGTGTGTGACAGCTTCCGAAAAAATTTCAAGTTCTGAACGTTTATGTTTCTAGCCTATTATACACCCCAAATCATATTTAAAAAAATCATACAAATACGTATAAGAAAAGAATTAAAAATATAAATTTTCTTTAATTCAATTGATTTTAAATATTAAAATTTTTAATTTTACTTTAATCCTAATTATAATATACTTATATGTAAGCTATTTGTGGTACATATTATATTTAATTTTAATTATATTCTAAACAAAAAATTATGAATACTAAAATAAATGAAAAAGAGAAAGCCTGCAAAAAATAAAAATAAAATGATAATATATGTTTTTATAAACATATTCATATAATGAATATTTATACTTATTTGTAAAAAAGTTTTCTAATTCAATTATTTTGAATATATTTTTTCTGAAAAAAGTTAAAATATATGTTGTTATTCTAACCCTAGTTATAATATACTCGGATGTAAATTATTTTTAAATTATAGTAACTTTAGCTATATGATCAAATATTATTATTGGTAGATCATACACAAACGAAACAACGTCATTGCAGTAGTAACAAGTTATACAACTCAACAACACTGGGTTTTAAATACACATTTGTGGAGTATATATCATGAAGAACTGTAAAAATACCACAACTTAGAGTAATGTAATTTATTGCAAGTTAGTTTGTTCCATGATATCTTGGACCAATGCAGTGATGTTTAAGAAAGAAGATCCTCCATCATTTGTGGCTTTTATTGCTAACTTACTAAGCTTTGTAGCTCTTGTTCTTCTCTCTTCATCATTCATCAGGCACTCTATAGCCTCCTCCACTTGCACTCTGTTAACAAACACTTTGTTCTCATCCTCTAATTCCATCTTCATGGCAATCTCAACCCCAACTCTAACACCAATTTTGAGCACATTGACCACAAGTTTCTCATTGTAAAACTGTTCGGCAAACATGGGCCAAGTTATCATTGGCACCCCTGCACAAATTGCTTCCAGCGTTGAATTCCATCCGCAATGCGTTATAAATCCTCCAACCGAAGAATGGGATAGTATTGCAACCTGAGGTGCCCATCCTCGGATTATTAGGCCTCTTCCTTTGACTCTCTCGTCAAACTTTTCATCTTCTAACCATTTTTCTACTTGTTTAGAAACATGTTTTTTCTAATGATCCGGATGAAAGGGCGATTCGAAGCTTCTAATCCCAAGCCAGTTTCAATAATCTGAGCTGATGGTATCCGGCCAATGCTCCCAAAACATGATAAATAACAGACCTCGGTGCCATTGAATCAAGCCATTTCAAGCATTTAATCTCATCAATGGACCCTCTTTTACCGCCCCTTTCCAGCTTATTCGACATATCTTGATTACACAACGACACTGGACCGATACACCTAATTTTCTTTCCCATATTCTTAAACGTTCTCACATACTCAGGCTCCATTTCCTCAAAACTATTCACTACCATCCCTCTCGTCAAACGCTCAGCCTCCCCCCATAACCTTTCTCATATCCACCCCTCCTTTTTGTATCCCAGTTTGTGGCATTTGTGACTTTGTTATTACAATCTTATCAGGCATATTTTGTACTTCAAAATATTCTGTATCCGACTTAACAGTTTGACTCACATTCATACGACCAACATTATGCGATACCAACATAGAAAAACAACAAATAGTTTCAAATGCATACCTCGGAATCCCCAAGCTACATGCAACGTTACCAGTCCAAGGAAGAGCATTCGAAGATACGATAGCACAGAACTCGTGATCATGCAGCTAGGCGGTGGCACCAATTCTTGCATTAATTTTTCTAGTGATTGTCGTCTCATCATATCATAAGTTTGTTGGAATGGAGGATCAAGAGATAGTAGGTTGATATTATTACGGTTGGAACTAGTGTTGGCGCTGTCAATGGATTGTTTATAGCGTATAAAATTGCCATGACCAGTGATTATGCTGATTTTTACTCCACGTTGGGCGAGTAATATGCCTAATTCTGTCAATGGGGTAGTCCAGCTTTGGTTAAACAGAGGGATCAAATAAAGTGAAGCTTCTTAGCCATATCAAATATACATAAAATATAATATTGTTCTCAAGTGTATCAGCGTTTTTTGAGGGTTCATGCATTGAGTTCGTGTATATATATACAAGCACATATACAAGAGAGAATGGTTAGGAGTAGGAGATTGTGTATATTAGGACTAGGATTTTAAATTATCTTAATCTTTTTTTGTTAATTCAATTTTTTTTAATATTATAATATATTTAAATTATAAACTTAATTTTATATACTTACATTCAAAATTATATTTGCAATATAAATTTAATATATTATAATGTACTATATATAATCTACATATCTCAATTTTATATTTACAATATAAAATTTATATAAATTTATTCATATTAACATTTATATCAATATTCATTGAATTAATAAATCACTTGAATTATTCATATAAATATGACACATAAAAATTATTTATTTTTTATAACATTCTATTTTCTAGTATAATATAATATAATTTATTATTCTTTATATTAATAAACTTAATATACTTAAAATAAATTATTTGCAAATTATAGATGTATGAATTAAATTATTTATAAACAAGAAGGTTTAATAATTTTATGAGTTAATTTTAAAATTTTTTAATTTAGAGATCAAGAAAATATTATCATATAATTAATCATATAATTTTTATTATATAAATTAATATGAATCGTTCTCGTAAGTAGAATATATAATATTAATACATCAATTATAATAATATTAATTATTTTCAAAATATACCACTCTGTTATAAAATTAAATTTAAGAAGTTATAAAATTTTAATTTATTAAAATTAACATAAGAAATAGATTCTTGCGGACTACTATTTTGCTATTACTATTTGTATTATGGTTTGAATTAACAATGCATGTTAAGATGAGAACCACCTTTCTCCATAGCATATCTAGCCATTGTACCTAGCTCATCTTAAATTCTTAACTAATTCAGGCACATACAGGTTTTCACAGGGTTACCAAGCAGCTCCTTGGTTTCAATCTTTGCTGATAACTTCACTGCTGTGTGCTTACAATATATATCAGCTTCAAAGTACCACCTCCGTGTATTTTTACTAGTCAAAATTTTGTATCCAGTGCATATACCTTATGTATCTTTTGCTTTTGATCAATTGTGTTATATTTCTAAATTTGTTGGTTTTGAATATAATTTAATTAATTCTGGACAAGAATACAGGTGAAGTTGGAGCACAGGCAGTGGCACTAAGAATTGACGGAGATCAAGCTGCATTTATTTAAAGAATGTTTCATTCAGGATCTATTATCTATAGATTTCATTTTTAGAAATGCTAGATCCCTTTATGCGGTACGTGCACTTTCATATTCAGTAAATATATTTTCTGTTTATTAGCGTGTATTCAATCAAGGAGTGAAAAACAAAGAAAAAGTAGCAGTAATTATCATTATTTTAAGATTAATTAGTTAGATTGAGCTTATTAGTTCTGTAGAGACAAACCATAGAAATAATCTGTGAGCCTAATCTCATGATATTGCTTTGATTACCAATTATTTCTCACCTAAACCATTGGTTAAAATATCTGCCTACTAACAACGTACTAAATGGGGATTGGCCCCATATTTGTTTTTCGAGTTAAAAAATACATACATTTTTCGACTCATAAATTATTTATTAAATAAACCAAAACGGGACCATTATTATTGGTAGCTTATACACACAGTGTAGCAATTTGGATGCCACGGCAAACTCAACGAAACAGCATGACTGTAGTGGTAACAACTAACAAGTTATACAACTCTACACGTAACTGGCAAATGGAGTCAACGGCGATTTGTATTAGCTAATGGGAAAAATGTAGTACTACGTAGATCCATGAAATACTCCTCTTATTATATTTATACAGTATTATTCATTTCCGAAGATATGTAGTATCTTCATAAATCATACAGTATTGATATAAAAATGATATTTGTTTCGACACCGTAAATTAGGCGGCTCTGACTAACACTAACATAAAAAAGTAATTTACATGTTCTGATCTGGGCACCAAGTTTTTTTCTTCACAGACTTGGTTGCCAATGTACAAGGAAAATCACATTCACTGATTCTTCTGATAGTTACACAGTATAGTCTGCATACACACCAAACAACCAAAGTCCAAAGTCCAAAGCCATAGATATATTTATATTTGTTTAATACAAAGTGGATGGATGGGTGTTCAAGTAGCAAGGAAAACAATGAACAATCAATAACTGAACATGACAGCAAAGATTCACATCTCAGACTACATAAGATCATTTTAGTTACTCCATCTTTTTCTTGTGTTTTGGTTGAAACCAAATTGCCTCATCTAACAACCATCAAGAAACTACACGGGTCCGGATTTTGATAATTATCAAAAAAGCATATACTTATACCCATCCCTAGTAACGTATGAAGATTATTAATACTACTACCACAATTATACGGTTTTGTTGTTTCTTATTTTAAAAATTATAAGAAGTGTAAATCTCTCGTTGGAATGAGATTCGTTTTCATTGTTTGTCCATAGAGGCCCTCTTCAAGCCAAATGTCAACAAGAGAATCTACCATCTCCTGCAAAAACCATGAAGTAAATTTACACACTTGTTTATAGGTGCATTAGCTAAAAAGACAAACAAGGTAGATGATGACTTACGGCTAATGGGATTGGGTCTTTAAAAGGTTCAATAGTTGAGAGCAGTTCCTTGTAAGTTGTGCTCCAACTGCAAAGAGGAGTATTCAATGTCACAATTTTCTTTCCAGACATCAAATACAAAATTTTAGGCACCTCCAGCACTGTTACTTGCTTTTAAGCTTATGAATTGTAAGTACTGCTACACTTACTTTCTAGTTCCAAAGTACTGTGTTTTCCTAGAAGATTACAGGGATTTAGTAACTCCTAAAATTGTCCTCATATTTCAATTACAGGACAATTAGCAATCCAGAGAAGCACAAAGCGCACAACTGAGTTGCCAACAAACTACAAATCATGAATTCATGACCAATTAAAATTCTTTCACGTTACAACAAACAACGTTCAGCATAACTAACCAATAAAATAATTACAGAAAATGATTATAGGCATGGCTAAAGAAACACTGGTACAATAATCTTGACCACATAGTACATAAATTTAAATTGCATTAATGTTTTTATTGCACTGAAGCTGGCAGCTTGATATTTCCCACAGTATTCACTTTTTTGTATTAAGTTTACCCATCCTTATAAATTTAATATTTTCAAGAACCAGAGCATCTAACAGATGTAAATCCAGCACAGCAATCATTACACCATAGGATAATGGTTTGATTTTCGTCTCTAAGTAGAACTTCAGGCATGTAAGAGTTTTAAAATATGCATACCTCAGAATCTTCTCTCTGATACTTATGCTTTGTAATCTCGGTGATCTTTCTGATGTATCTCCAACCCAAGCTCTTCTTCTTTCATGCCAAGCTACCTCAGCTGTATAGCAAGTCATCCACAAAAACCTTAATTTGGTATAATCTACCTTGGAAAAATAAATCTGCAGAACCAAGACATACAGGCTACAGGAAAGATACATAACTCTGAGCAGTTTCTGCTGCATAAATGAGGAAATTAAAGTAATAAAGTATATATAGCGACGAAGAATTTAAACACACATATATACGATAATACTCCAACATTTGGTGTTAAGGTGGTACTCCACAGTGTGTTACACTACAGATCACCGATAATACAAATCAGAACCTAAATTTACTATAACTATATAACATTGATACCTGAGCTGGAATCAGCATACCAATTAATGTAAATTCACTATCTAGTTAGAAGTTACCCTTATTGACGCACCGGAGTATGGTAACCAAGGAACTTATCAACGAGTAATTCTTAAAATTGAGCTCCTTATATCCACAAGAAACATGCCACATACTAGGATTATAGAGAGAAATTTTGATTCTCTACTAAAAAGTGTCAATAAAACGTCAGAATAGAGTATTTGTACCCTTACAACCAAACTTGCATAACCAATTTATAATTATATAATATGGACCTAAATGTAAATAAAATATGGTCCCAAACTATCAATAAATAAATTTAAATTGAATTGAATTTATATTAAAAATTTAATTTGAAATAAAAGTGAATTTATTTTACATTTAAATAAAATCTGTACATATTTGAATTTATTTTAAATTCATTAAAGAACTTTCCTTGCATCAGTGTGCCTGGATTGGAAAGGAAGTATACTCGAATCGGAGCTCAATATAAAACAGGCTCGTGTTAAACTACCAACCCTCCTAATTATCAATGTGTTAAAAGGAGGATTCATTGTATCCTATTATATCTTTAACAAGATATCCTCACTCGAAAACCCATTTTTGGGTCAAAGAGTGGAACACTAGGAACCTATTTTAGAGAAATACTTAGCTTTGGTGTCTACAGTTCATTATTGAGAATATATTGGAGGTAGGATTGAAAAGGATTCATACTTGAAACAGAAAAATATAGGGCACTTCAAATATTGAAGAGAAAAAATGAAACGCCTACATGGTATAGTACCAATGGGCTGTAAATGATTCATTCGTCTATCTATACTATAATGTAACTGGTTTCACCTGGGTTTTACATTTTGAGTAAATTATTATCACAAAATAATGCAAGGAAAACAAAATAAAAATATGGAACCATCCAGTTGCGACAAAAGATTAAACCAGAAACGAAGCAATAATGTCCAAGGCATATATTTAAAATCAACGACACCATATGTATTCTAGTAAACCAATTATTTTTACTGAACTCTAACCTTTTCTGCAGGTAATTCTTATTGATACTAAAGATATTGACACTCAACCGCTATATATAGATAATAAATCAAACCCGAGAGCGTAGAAACATCACAAAAATGTCGGAATGCATATGAAAAATGCTCAGAAAGATATCCCAGCACTTGTTCTAACTAACAGCACTGATGTAAAAGTTTGTTAAGCTAAAGAGAAAGCAACTGAGCACAAACCATGGTTCACATATAGAAAATCCAGAGCATTCTTTTCAAAAATCATATTGTCTACATTGGCATTTTCGAAACATCTAGAAGATTGGCTCCTATTGGAGCAAGCATTGCTCATATTACAGTCCATATTAATCAAACCAAATGATCATTGCCTGTAAAAAGAACACTCCATTATTACCGAGACCAATATTAAACAATCAAAAATTTTATTAGTTTGATGTATTAGAAGTTAATAAATGGTGAAAAGATAATCAACAGGGATTGAGTTGTGATTAAAACTAAGGTGATTAAGAGGAGATGGAATACATACCCTATTGATTGGACTTGGAATGGGGTCTTTGGTTTAAGACTGGATTTGAAATTGTGTTATTTGGTGCTAATTCACTGAGGGTTAGGGCTGAGCAAAAAACCGAATTGAAACCGAAACCGAACCGAAACCGGTGAAAACCGAACCGAAAAAACCGAAACCGAAACCGAACCGGCGGTTGCGGTTTTTGATTTTTAAAAACCGAGACTTTCGGTTCCGGTTCCGGTTATAGGTCAAAACCGAACCGAAAAAAACTGAACCGAACCGATCATTAAAATAAATAAATTTATTATATGTATATATATATATATATATATATATATATATAATTTAAGTATTAAATTTCTCTAGAACATAGTTTTTTCAATTATATTTCATATTACAACATCAATTATACTAATATTGAATGTGAGAATATGACAACCCCTTTACAATATTTTATTCCTCTATTTTCCAATTAAAAATCATATAATCAGGAGTAAACATCATTAGACATGATTATGTGCTTTTTAGATTGCATACTACGATAAAGTACATTCACATTTTGTTGATTCAACCTTAAAATTTGATTGTTAAAGTTTCTTACATTTCTTTTGTAGTGTTATTATGCAGAATGTGATCAAATATTTGATTGTATAAAATTTGAATGTAAAAATATAATGATTTAAATTATATATTTTTTTCATTTTTATTTATCCGGTTTTTTAACCGAAACCGAACCGATAAAAACCGAACCGGTCTTTTTAAAACCGAAACCGAAACCGATGGTTCGGTTGCGGTTGCGGTTTTCAATTTTTAAAACCGAAGATATGCGGTTCCGGTTCCGGTTTCGGTCAAAAACCGAACCGAACCGAACCGCGCTCACCCCTACTGAGGGTATCGGCGATTAACTTGTTAAACAAAATTGATATCTATACTTGGCATATTAATTTGTGGATGTATATATAAAATGGGTGCCGGGGGACACGGTATCTAATTAGCCACTCAAGCCTCAAAGGTCTGTCTCCTATTCATCTTGTTATCCAATCTCAGTTCTCACCAATACCTTGCGCTTGTGCCACCCTATTTTATGGTTTTCGACTGATGGGGAAAAAAATAATTAAATTCATTATTAAATTTAAAAATTTATATTAAATAAAAATATGAATTTTAATATTTTTTCTTAATAAAAAATTTTAAATTTTATAATAATTCTAAGTATGCCACAAATATGTATAACAAACTGTTTATATTTATTGAGTCTTACTTTACTAAAAATCAAATTTATTCTAAAAAACTAGAAACTAACGGTATAATAAATAGTATACATATATAGTTTACCCAGTTAAATGTCTCTTTCTTCTCATCAATTTCGTTCTCTATCTTAGTCTCTTTCTCGGTCTTCATTTTCTTTACTCTTCTCGTTTCCACTACCAATAATAACCCTCACTTCCGATGAAATCATTATATTTAAACATCGTTTATAATAAATTATTAGATTTAAACTTCAATCACTAATTTGTATTTAAACAATCACTAATATAAATTACAAGAATCACTAATTTGTATTGAAAAAATCACTAAAAAATACACTGATATACATATGTACACATATCATTATACCCACACCTCCTAATATAAATTACAAGAATCACTAATTTGTATAGAAAAAATCACCAAAAAATACACTAATATACATATGTACACACATCATTATACTCACACCTCCTACCTCATCATCAATTTCCTATCTACTCCGACCATTATTATCGCTACCACTAGTAACAAGTTAACAACCATCATCTTTAATAAATTTACTATATTCAATTATTATTTCTCCTTATTCGAAATTTGAAAAAAAATAAATAAAAACAATTCATTCACTAAACACCTCTAACTCACACAATCACCATTGAAAAAGGTGGAAATAACGACGTTTTGTGTTTAAATTCATAATAACTGACTTGTATGAAGATGATATATATACGAGTTTGTATGTGTTATGCTTGAAAAAAATGTTAATGGTGAAAAAGATGAAAAAGGAAGAACCGGGTCTAGAGAGAGATGCAAGAGAATAAATAAAATTTAATAATAAAAAACTATACACGGGTGCATATAATGAATGGCTAGGATTTAATAAAATATAAAAAGATGAATGACTTAGATTAGTTTCCAGTTTTCATGTTAAAATTGGTTTCTATTTGATCAATTGCCTATATTTATATATATGAAATAATATAAATTCTATGCGGTATTTTGACAGCTTCTTTTGGTATCTTTTTAGTACATTATTACTATATAATTTTTGGAATATAAATTACATAAAAAGTTTATATAGCTTTTAATCAATCTAAACATGTAAATATAAATACTATGAATATCTATAGGATCTATTATTTCATCATAATTTTTCAAATTTATAATGATTTAGAAAATTCATTTAAATATATTAGGCCATGTTTTACTATTTTATACATCATCAAATTCAAGTTTATAACTCGATACCGAACGTTATGTTGAATGTGCGTTGACTAATATTTAAGTAATTTTTTATATTATATTTTTATTTAAAAGAATTATTTTATTAATAATAATAAAATATACATAATAAATAAATCTTTATATAATATAAATATGTATATTATTTGAGTTATAAAAATTAAGTATACTAAATAGTATTCTATTTAATAGAAATTTGTATATAGTCGGAGCTCTTGTTATAATAAGTAAAATTATATTTAATATATATATATAATATAAATATGTATATAATTTATACCCTATTGTAATTAATATATCTAAATTTAGATCCATATTATAATAAATATATTCAGTTTGGTTCCAAAATAAAATTTTAATTAATATAAATATGTATATGAACCAATACCGACGGACTAGCCAATCAAAATTTTTAATATTTTAATTATAATAATATAGTATAAATATATTTATTCTTAGCACAGTATGCGTTGTGCGAAATTATGATATTATAATATTAAATGATAATTGAGTTGGGGTCAATTTTTGTTCAAACTCTTAAAAAGCCTAGCTTGTACGAAATTATTTGGACAAATTCACTATTTTTCTTTCAAGTCGCTCAAAATTCAAAGCAAATTGTAGTATTTATATCCTGACAATGTTGATATGACAATGTTGATAGACTTATTTAACCAACTTCCGGGCGTGTAGTTGAGCTAGTGAGAGCACTAGTTATTGATAAAATAATCAAGATTCGATTCCACGTGAGGATAGTTAGCCGAATTTTGATGTCGTGTTGGGTCTAGCCAATTTAAGAAATTGCATGCACTTATTTAACCAAAAATAAATATTGAAAATCTTACATAGATCACCAATTAAAACGATTAGGGGTCACTAGTTTATAATCCATTCTTATTAATGGTACTCATTTTTATTTTTTTTACCTTTGACCATATAACTCTCAATCATCAACACGAGATCCAACAGAATGGGTATAGTATGGTGCCAAATTATAAGTGAATCAAACCATTTACCAAATGCAAATCCATTTTCACCTGCGACCAAGTCTATGAAATCATCAATGCAGAGAGATTCATCATAAATTCAAAGATCCATTAGATATACCTCATGTCCCACAACACCGGCATTCATAAATTTTATTACCCCCTCAATTCGACACTTTCTTTACACTTGCCCCTCAAAGTTTACTGCGTGTAAGAATTAAAATGTCAAAACTGTCTAATTTAAATTGGGACGTTAGCAGATATAGCTATGTAGGCCAATCCCCATTTTTTCCCCTTTTTCTTTGTCAAGTACTAAGTAGTAAAAATAAGATTACATCTCTATTTATTACTAACTTGCGAGATCTATAATTATAAAAGACGCCTATATTTTGTAACGGTTATAGTATATAGATTAATTGTTAAAAAGCAAGTGCAAAGGTCTCATGCGAGAAACAGTACGGGAGTAATGCATTTTGCTGATACGTAGCTTTCAATGATCGAGGATCATAAATATAGTAGCACTACTAGTCTACTAGTCTACTACTAGTATCAACATCGAAGATGCTTGTGATGCTTCATCTGTAGACGACAACAGAAGCCATGCAAAATTTAATAACAAAGATAAATTTATAGTATTTGATTTCTTTATTAATGTGTTTGTTAGTACATTCTAGTTCAATTTAACGCACCAGTATTGGAGAAGTTGTATATACTGTGTCTGTGTGTATGCTCCTCGTACACACACTTTTATTACGCAAAGAGTCTACTCGCAGATCATAGATCCCAGCGAGAAATCATCTCATCTTTGCTTGCAAGTTTTTTAAACCCTGCCGCTAAAGTTTTTCTCATATACATGCAGTGGGTGCTTCGGTGGTTGAGTGAAATTATTGTTTTCAGTACTTGCTGTACCTATTTTCTGCTTCCATAGATCTATGCCATATATATACGTATATGTACACAATAGGATCCTGATGATTATTTTAACATACTTTCCGCGAGTAATAAACGTGTTAAGGTGAAAAATATTCTAAATATTTGTCAAAAATGCTCAAGGTAAATAAACCCTCAAGCATTCCCATGAAAAATAATATTATTCTTTAGCATTTGGCATTCAACTTACTCTCGCATGGAAAGAAAAATAATAAACATACTACAAATCATAACAGAATAAAGATAAAACGATTAGAGCAAGTCCAATACTAATGTTAAAATATATATAACTATTGTTATAATATAAAATTAAAAAGTACATTTTGATACTAAAATAGATTTCATTATCTAATACATGGTTTCAAATATATAATCAAGTATAACATTTTTCTTATATATTTAGCAACTCGTATTATATTGCATTGGAGTACTATATTGTATAATTGATACTACATTATAGAAATAACACGTCTCTAATAACATTGCATTGGATTTGCTCTTAATACACGTATACATCTTAAAATATAGTAAATTGTATGTTCTAGACGGTGTAATATTAAAGGAAGGTAAAGCTATAAATAGAATGGACCCGCAAGGTTACAGCAGCTCTATCTATATATCAGCTGTACTCCGTACTATTATATATTGCTTACGTCCCGATCTATACACACCGCTTTGCCTACAACTACTAGTACCTCTTCTATATATCAGAGTTGTCACACACTCATCCCTTATTCTCTACTAGATTTCATAACTCATAATAAGCTAGCTAGTATTAATTAGTAACATTGTTGTGTATCAGTGTATGCATTAATATATATGGCTTTCTTATTCCTCCCACTCGTTATCTTTATATTTACTACCAGTAGTATTCTCAATGTGCCTTACTCAAGCAATGCAGCAGGGGGTAATTGGCCACCTTCCCCTGGCTATTGGCCGAGCTCCAAAGTCAGGTCTATGAGATTTTATCAAGGTTATCGAAATCTCTGGGGACCCTCCCATCAAAAAGTGGACAATAGTGCACTCACTATATGGCTTGACAGTACCTCAGGTTGTGCCTTCTTCTTGATCGATCATGTAATCATATACATTAATGATGTATTTATGTATAATGTATGTTCTGTTTGGTTTTTATGCGTAATGCGTGTTTATAGTAGTCATTACCCATTGATTAAGGTTTCTTATTTTGAATCTGATTTATATATGTTTCTTGATTATTCATTAAGTATTATAGTAACATATTAATTTGTGATCATAATGTAATATTATACAGGTAGTGGATTCAAGTCTACTCGGCCTTTTAGATCCGGGTACTTTGGCACCTCCATCAAACTCCAACCTGGCTATACTGCAGGAGTCATAACAGCTTTCTACGTGAGTTTGTTCATGTATTCATTTTATGCGCTACACAATTTTATTTTTCCCTTTTTGATGATTAAGTATATTATTATAGACAGAATCATAGAATGACTTTGAAAACATTCTAATTAATCCGATGTGCTACAAAGCAGGCATCAGTAATTAATTTCTTTGATTTGATGCATAAAATGGTCTTAAACCTGTAGATTATATGTGATTAATATTGAATATTTAAGAATGTTTGTGATACATCATAATTATCATACTGGTGTCTGCAGCTCTCTAACAGTGAGGCTCACCCTGGGTTCCACGATGAGGTGGATATTGAATTCCTGGGGACAACGTTTGGGAAACCATATACACTACAAACAAATGTTTATATCAGAGGAAGCGGAGATGGCAACATAATAGGGAGAGAAATGAAGTTCCATCTCTGGTTTGATCCCACCAAAAATTTTCACCATTACGCAATCTTGTGGTCTGTTAAGGAGCTCATGTAAGTCTTTCTCTGCTACTGCAGCTGCATTATTATAGTTAATTAGTTACTACTTACTAGTCATATAGGAGTATTACACAATCACTATTATTATTTTCAAAAATTATGCTATCGTAATCGACCATTAATTGTGGTGAAATTGCTAATAAAGGTTCTACTTACGTTCTATATAGTACGCACTGAAATATGAAAATAAAATTGCCATCCCACACAAGCCATAAATTTCAGACAGAAAAAGACTTACAAGCTGTTCAGTGTTTCCTAACCACGAGATAGTTGAAAATTATTATCCAAGTGGGTACGTTCTTCATTCACAGTGACAAAAATAATCACTACATGCAGTCTTACACTACAAAACAAGAGATGTTTTCACCCTTTACGAAAACAATTTTTCTAACTGTACTTGTTAATTTGCCTTTAGATTTCTGGTAGATGACATTCCAATAAGGAGGTATCCGAGGAAGAGCGCGGCTACATTTCCACTAAGGCCAATGTGGGTTTATGGATCCATATGGGATGCATCTTCATGGGCAACCGAAGATGGAAAATACAAGGCCAATTACCAGTACCAACCATTTGTGGGGACGTTCACCAACTTCAAAGCATACGGTTGCTCCGCCTACTCTCCGCGGTGGTGCCGCCCTGCCTCTGCATCTCCCTACCGTTCAGGTGGACTTAGCAGTCGGCAATACATGGCCATGCATTGGGTACAGAGTCGGTACTTGGTCTATGACTATTGCAAGGACAATAAGAGAGACCATTCTAAAACACCCGAATGTTATACTTAATACCGGCCTAAAGTATACTATTAACACATATTAATCCTTGAAGATTATATATATAATTCTAAATCTATTTAATGTTTGCTTTTTGTTTCCCTTGTAATTCTGAAGTGTCATGAAGACTTTTGTTGGAGTGTCTAGAGATGGGTCCTGCTGTTTGCTAATAAGACAATGTAAATGGTAGTTGGGCATCCAAGACACTACTAGATCGATAATTAGAAAAAAAAAATGAGATTGTGTGTTGTGTTTTCCTCCATTTGAGATCGGTACGTTCAAGGGGAGTGAGTGGGGAAAGACCATAAATATGGTGTTTGATTGAATGCAATGATTTGTTTAAGCAGATCGATCAATTGTTTATATCTGTTTTGAGTAGTGCTCCTTGGCATTGTTGATTGTTCACATATTTTTACTAGCTTCAACTTGTTCCAGCTAGGTTTTATAAATGAAAGCTTTTAGTAGCAAATATATGTATGTGTAAAGACTTTTTTTTTATTTTTAGAAAGAGTCATTAAACGATGGCATGCGCAAATTGTTCAAATTGTGCCGGTTCGTGAGTGATCATCAATTGAAAGTTCATACGATTATCCACTGAACTAGCTTATAAGTTATGGTTTGAGAAATAGCACTTGAAGAAAGTATATCAAAACTACAAAAGATATTTGTTATGAAATTCTAGTTTGTGGAGAAATTTGGACAACTAGCTAGTTGGAGCATCTTTGATATTTAAATTCAAAGGTGGATTTAAGAACATATATACGAAGTCAAGACACGAAATATCTATATCTATATGAATAACAAATACATAAAATAGAAGTAACTCAATATATAACAGTATTAGTTTGAAATGGATGAAATTTTAAAAATTGTATTCCGTCTGTTTCAAATTACAAACATGTATTATAAAGTACCTCACTAAATTATTTTTTATAATTTTTTTATAAAAAAATATACTATTTAAATTTTCATTTTCATCAAAAAGATTCCAAAGTTGACTTTTTTTAAAATATAATATTATACCGCGTTGCGAAATATTCTAAGAAAACGATCAGTGTTTTTTTTTACAAGGGGATAATCAGGTACAGGTTGGTTGATAGGAGAAAGAAGAGATGGATGAGAGTAATATATCATATGTAACCAGCTCTAAGTTTCTGGATCTCAAACCTAGTCCAAACCAGGAAGGCATATCCGAGGTTCTCGGAGGCGAAAATTTTAGATGACCCCCTACAAATTTCTCGTTATCTTTCACAATGACCCCAGACTATTATTATATTGTTAATATTTTGAAGTAGCTCAACTTTTCAATTTGAAATTAAACTTCTATTTATATGCACGTAGTAGTGTTTGTTACATCACATGTGTGTAGAGTGACTTGTGATTACCGACAAATAGTCGGCCGACAAACACGTTTTACTGGTTAGTACATATTATTACCATTATTTTTATGGTGGTCTTGGCTCTTGCTATGTGGTAGAACACGGATCAGTTGTAGAGTAAAACCGTAACTGCAACTGCGTGTTTTTGGTTTTGAAAATTGAAAACTGCATCCGTAACCGATTCATCGATTTCGATTTTAAAAATTTCGGTTCGATTTTTATCGGTTCGGTTTCGGTTACAAAACCGAATAAAAATAAAATGAAATAGAAATATATTATAATATAAATAATAAAGTTTTCTATAAATAAGAAACATTCATAAGCTTTTTTGATAAACTCATGTACTTAAGTTGGCTTTTAGAATAATTCAAATACATACTTTGGCATTACTGCTAGACTGTTGATACTCTATATGTCTGGGCTTAAGCTATTGTTGCTAACATTAGATGATTTATATGTATTGGTGTCTGTTAAACTAGTAATATCCGTTATTTGGTTTGCAGAGAGCAGATAGTGAGAGACTCAGCCTAAAGATGAGAGGCCCTTTCTCTAATCTGTGAATTATATAATATATAATAGAGATCGAGGATCTGGGGTTGATCTCACATAATTTTTTTGAGATTATACTCAAATTTAATATTAAAATACGAGAGTGTTATTGTATTTTCAAAATATTATGTATAAATACAGATTTGACATTAAAAATTTATACTAAAACACCATATTATCTTAGGAAATTTCGTGAAATCAATATCAGGTTCCTTTTTCTCTATATATTATATATAATAAATTTATTTATTTTAAAAATCGGTTCGGTTCGGTTTTTTTCGATTCGGTTTAAACTTAAAATTGAAATCGGAACTGATCAAACGGTTCGGTTTTTAATTTTTCAATTTCGGTTTTATACGGATCGGTTTCTATCAATTTTCACCCGTTTCGGTTTTTTGCGTGCTTGCTACTAAGCTATCTGCTACAGTATTTCATTATTTACATCGGTAATAATTATACTGCTAGTCATATTATCACGATGTTACTATCGAAAACTAATTCATATCGACTTGCGATTAATATTTTATACACAACTAACATTCCCCCATCTTCCGTGGATGTAGTATTTAAATATTAATATTTCAGGAGAGGGGCTGAGTTGTGTGACTATTACTAAACTATAATTAAAATAATAATGACGATAACAATTTATTATTTAAAAAAACTGGTTCGTACAAGTACTTATTTAAAAAATATTTAAGATTTTAAACGCCGTAACCAGGCTGATGACTGGAAAATATGCATCATGTCTTGGTAGGCGGTATTGTCCATTTACTCTCGTTGAGAGTTAATTTTATGAGTGAATAATTATGAAAACGTAATAATAAGAGTAAATTTTATTTTGATGGCCAGAGTTTGTACTGAATTTTAAAATGATGACCGCAGTTTAAAATTTCTAAATCGATAGCTAAAGTTTTAATTAAATTTTAAAATATTGGCTCCACTTTAAGATTTACAAATTAGTGGTTATTTTTATTAAATTTCAAAAATATGTTTGTACTTTAATAGTTTGACAAATATGAAGATTTAATATGGATTCAAATGAAAATTAATTTTTATTTTAGAATTCCTTAATATGCGTAATATTTTCAAAAATGACAAGTAGTCTGGAACTGAGAAAGTATGTGAAAAATAGTAAATTAAAATTTAAAAAAAAATTGATGACTAATAAATAATTTTGAAATTTAAAATTTTAGATTGAATAAATTTGCGGGCTATAATTTTATTTTATTTTAAATATTTTTAGCCTAAAAATATGTTCAAACTCAAGGTTGAAAAAGTGTTTCAGTAAAATTCGAGTGAACTTATTGAGTTAAGTTTGAACTGATCGATATAAATTAGTTATAACTTTATTATTAAGACAACATTAAATGTCATCAAAATAACTTTTTTATAATTATTAAAAATAGTTTAAATTTTTACATTTGTTATTTAACTTATTTTATTAAAACACAACCATCATTTTGAAATTTGGTAAAAATAATAGCCATCGATTTGTAAATCATAAACAAGAGCCAATATTTTGAAATTCAATTAAAACTTTAGCAACCGATTTAGAAATTTTAAATTACTGCCATCATTTTTAAATACGGTGTAAATTTTGACTACCAAAATAAAATTTACTCTAATAATAACTAAAATCTCCAATTGTTAAAATTCTTTTTAAATAAATCATGTATGATTAACAATTATCAGAAATGAGATTTTTTTTAATCTTATATTATTAACCAATTTGAAGTTGACCCAAATTAGTTCGATATAAATGCAGAATATTGCAAGAAAAAGTTCAAAATTTGTATCAAGTCAAATATATTATTTAAATAAAATTGATTTATATTTTTGAACTAACTTTAGATTGTATTTGGGAGAACATGGATTTTATTTCAAATGATGGATTTGAAATGATAGAATTTGAGTTGTAATTTTAAATTCTCATATTTGTACTGATATTTGAATTTCTTGAATTTCAAATCCAAATTTTTTGATTATCCAAACATGTTGTTTGATCAAATACAGAATTTCAAACGAAGTTCATATCCACAACCAGGCAATATATCCTGTTTAAGTCGGGCTAAACTTTAAATTTATAAGTTAAATTTAGTGTTCTAAAAACCAAATCAAACGAGCAAATGAATAAAGGTTTTTTTTTTCAATCTAACGACTTATTAAGCGGTCAAAAAGAAATACTGATTGCTAAGTTTTTATTCTTAAAATTAAAAATTAATATTTTTCAAAAATACAGTATGTTAAAGTTTTTATTACTTATTTTTTTACTAATTTTAGTTTTATATATCACTATTGAATAAAAAAATTGTATGTTAATGTCCACGGCCTCCTTTAAACCGCCGGTTAAATCAGAACAAAGTCTAACTTATCCCCTTATTAAAAAAAAAAAGAAAAATAGTCCAACTTATCTCCCAAGTTCATATTTAAATCATAGTTAAATTTGGAAAAAATAAAATAAAAAAATCGCAGTTGAATCGCAGTGCTGGCCGAGTGGCTGGCCTAAATATTACATATTTACATCCCTGGATAGGCGGCGGCGTTTGTGGATAGATACGAGTACAAATGACAAAGAAAGAAACAAAGTGGGGCCTGCACTACTTGATAAAAGCCAAAACTGAAAATTCATTCCTAATCTTCTCAGATTCTAATCCATTCCCTTCAACAAATATTACATTAAAATTACGGTCGGTTTTTAAATCGTGCTCAGACTAGTACTCTTATTTCCATATATTTAGTCATAAAGATAGGAGGTGTACATTTTTTTATCAATTTATTTATATACTCTCATTTTTTAGTATATAATCATAAAAATAGGAGATTTATAGTAATATTTTGATTAATATATCCTAATTTTATGATTGAAAATCTAAAAAATGTATTAAAAGATTTCTCTTATCTCATAGTGACACACGTTAAACAAACAGTTAAAACTAATCAACTATTGGACATGGATAAGTGAAACACTGCACCTGACTGACTTGCCTCGCTCCTCATTCCACGCACTAAGAGCATCATCAAGTGATATTAGTTAAAATGATTATCTATAATAATTATGTAAAATTTTAAATAATGGAAAGTATATGATATGCAGATGCCATCTGCATATCATATAAATAATTTAGCTGACAGATCTCTCATCTTTGGAGATTCTCTAAAAAATTCATCTCGGCTAGTGTTGATCAAACTCGGAAAATTTTCACTTAAAATTTAATATCGGTTTTAATTTTAAGATCAGATTCGATTTCTAAAAAATATTTATGTTATTTAGTCCTATAAATGGATCATGTTGAGTTTTTATTTGAATCTCAACTAAGTTGAGTTAGATTTTATCTGAATTTAATTAATTTTTATAAAAATTATTAATATAAATTAAATAATACTCCATATATATTTACATTAAATAATATATACTCTATTAACATAAATATTGTTATTTGTCCACTTATTTGATGTTTTTTTAAAAAACAATTCATTACTTATTTACTTGATATATATATATATATATATATTATTCATATAAAATAAATATAAGTATAAATTAATTATTTTTAATATATATATATATGTATGTAAAATATTTTAAATGTTATAATAAGTATTAATTGATACATATATATATATATATATATATATATATATTTTATTTTCTTTGAAAGATGTTAACCAAATTTCTCATCAAATTGAATCGGATCCAATATGATATCATCTAAAAATATTAAATTTATTAAAGGTTCTAATCCAATTTAAAACGTACTAATTTTTTCTAAACCGATATATATTCTAGAAAAGAAAAATTCAAATTCAAATTCAAATTATATTAGACCAATCATAATAATTGAAACCGCTAATTTACTATTTGCGAGGGACTGAATCAAAATCCTCCCCACCATATTAGGTGTGCCACACCTTCTTTCATTTTTTTAATTTGATTAATTAAAATGAGTTGAATTCCACTCACACTAATTTCTATCAATCCATTTAAAACATTTTGTTTTTTTTGGAGAATAAAATATTTTGTTAGTTATTCTATCAAAATCTTTTCTTAACATCATATTAAAATAATTTTTAAACAATACATATATATATACATAAAATTGTTTTATTAATAAAATCATTAATATATTATTTTTTAAAAATAATTAATATTAACTCATATAATTTATAATTTATCTTTTCATAATAATAAAATTTATATATATAATATATTTATATAAATATATTTAATAATATATAAAACTGTATAAAAATATTTTATAAAGAATAGCTATTAAAAAGTTATAAACTTATTTATTCTATTAGTAAACAACAGCAGAATCACGAACGAATGAAAAAAGAAGGCATCAGTTAAGGACGATTGAGTTACAGGTATAATTAAATTTTAGTTGTGTAATATTTTTTACAAAGTAATAAAATTTACGTATATACATATATTTTAATTTTATAAATATAATACTATATGTTACGTACATATATTAGTTAGTTTGTAATATTTTGTTATACAAAAAAATATTTTATGTGTATAATTATTAATTTAAAAATAAAATATAAATTAATTTTGTTGATAAAATATTTTTATATAGTAATAAATATATATGGATATATATATATTAAAAAATAATATATTTATCTAAATATATTATATATGTAAATTTTATTATTATGGAAATATTTAATTATAAATTATATCAACTAATATTAATTATATTAAAAGATATTGCATTAATTATTTTATTAATAAAACAAATTTATGTATAAATAATATGTATTATATAAAAATTATTATTATATAATATTAAAAAAAGATTTTGATAGATGAATAATAAAATGTCTTAAATGTAGTGTTACCTGTTAGACATTAGTGTAATTCAACTAATTTTAATTAACCAATTAAAAAAGTGAAAGAGAGGATGGCACACCTAATATGTAATATGGTAAAGAAGATTTGGATTATATATATTACGGAGTATTAAATTTTATTATTATGAAAAGATAAATTATAAATTATATCAGTTAATATTAATTATTTTAAAAAAATAATATATTAATGATTTTATTAGTAAAACAATTTTATGTATATATATGTATTATTTAAAAATTATTGTAATAGGATGTTAAGAAAATATTTTGATAGAGTAATTAATAAAATGTTTTAAATGGTTTGATAGAAATTAGTGTTAATTAATCGATTAAAAAAATGAAAAAAAGTGTGAAACACTTGAGATGGTGCAGAGGATTTGGAGTCGTGACGTTGGTATTGTTTTACTATATGACCCGACTAAATTTACTACTGCCCCGTCATCAACAACTACAAAGCAATCTATATTTTTATTTTAATCAGCTTAAGTTCCGAGCCCTCAGCTTCACTAAACTATCTGCCACCCTCGGACATACATACATGATACATACATACATATAACATACAATAATAGTACTCCGTAGTACCTTTTAAGCATTATTTCCACATGCTTTGTTTACTCTTTTTTCTGTAGTTTTGTAGTAAAGTTGTGATTGAGTGTGCAGTTGGTTGATTAAAGGAGGAGGATCATATTCATAATCATGGGGATACCATACGAAGATGTAGTGATAATAAGGGAGTCCCAGAAGGAAGGAGAACCAACAGTGATCACTGTGAATTGTCCCGACAAGACTGGTCTAGGATGTGACCTTTGTCGTATCATTCTCTTCTTTCGTTTGACTATTTTTAGAAGTGGTATGTACATGTATCTATACACTTTCCACCATTCCTCTTTCATTTTTCTTTGTTATGATTTTATTAGCATTTTCATGATCTTGGTCTGACAATTTCGAATTTGAGTTCGTGTTCATGTTCTTGCCGGTTTGTTGTACTTGTGATAACTTGTCCAACTTGGAAAAATATGATAAAAATGGATATATATCAAGTGGCATAAATTTTTTGATGTCCTAATTTTTTAGTAATGTTTCGATTAATCGTATCGGGTGTACAATTTTGGGTTTTGTAGTAATTGTTTGAAATAAAATGGTGCAGATGTATCCACGGATGGGAAATGGTGTTATTTAGTGTTTTGGGTGTTTGGGAAACCTAGTACCAGATGGGCTTTGTTGAAGCAGAGATTGTCAGGGGCCTGTCCTTCTTGTTCTTCAGCTTCTGGGATTTCTTTCTATCAAACTCAATCACAACCACCCACCCCTCCTGATGTTTTCCTTCTGAAACTTTCCTGTCTCGACAGAAAAGGCCTTTTACATGGTAAACAAAAATTCAACCTTTTGTTTTTATTGCGGAATGTCAACTTGTTTTTGTACTGCTGATTTTATTTTATTTTTTATTTTTTATTGGTATTTTTTTTATGAGAATCTAGGTCTGAGTTGGTGTTTTGTGTTTCCATGGGGTTTGTCACTTATAAGGCAATTAATATCCACTCCTAGGGATATAATTATATTTCTTCAATTTGTATTCAAGTAGTTGCATATACTGGATTGTTATGAACAATAAAGATTACTAAGTCTTGAATAACTCTGGCAGATGTGACGGAGGTCCTCTGTGAGCTTGAACTCACGATAAAAAGGGTGAAAGTGTCTACAACCCCTGATGGGAAAGTGATGGATCTATTCTTTATTACAGACACAAGGTTGTACTTTTGTGAATTAATCTTCTTCAATGCAAATATATACAACACTTGCATTTCGTATTTTAGATACATTTTTACTCTCTTAGTGCTATATTCAAATTGTATTATCAGGGGACTGCTACACACAAAGAAGAGACAGGACGACACACATGATAACTTGGAAACTGTTTTGGGTGTGTACATGATTAGCTGTGAGATTGAAAAGGTTGGCCCTGAAACTACTGTGTGCTCTCAAGGATCCACATTTCTTCCACCTGAAATCACAGAGGACATGTTTAACTTAAAGAGGCATGATCAACACCTAAGGGAATCCCTTCCCTTAGACGGTGTTTCTGTTACAATGGATAATTCCCTCAGTCCTGCTCATACGCTTGTCCAAATTGTTTGCCAGGATCATAAAGGTCTACTGTATGATATCATGAGAACTTTAAAGGATTACAACATCCAGGTACATACTATAGTACACTTTGATCAAATATAACTGATTAACATCATGCAACAGTGCAACTAACGTATACACATTCCTAGTATTGTAAACTAGTGGATACCCATCTTCTGTTGGAAAAAGAGATTCATGGTATGAGCCTCGGTAGAGGGATGTGTGAGCATCAGGGTAATGGTCCCTGGCTCCTTGCTAAAAGTCTGCTTTCTATGATAAACTAATGATATACCATCACAGGCTAGCATGGTTCCCCTCCTTAGACAAGCTTGATACTCTTTTTTCTGATTATATGTGTATTGTGACTTGCATATCTTTTGGTTGACTTGAATATGTATTTTGTTCTAGTGTGGGTTAATTAATTGAGATTTTTTGTGCTCTGCTGTGCTATTGAAATTTGAGTCTCTCTAATCAAGCTTTGGACGATCTGTGAAATGCTTGATACCCAAGCATGCTTATTTGTAGTTGCATGATAACCTGGTGTGTTTTATAATAAATCAATTTGATGTTACCTCATTATGTTATACAGATTTCTTACGGGCGCTTCACTAAAAAAACAAAAACAGAATGTGAAGTGGACTTGTTTATCATGCAAGATGATGGCAAGCAAATAGTTGACCCTAGCAAGCAGTGCATGTTATGCTCTAGACTACAAATGGAACTATACCGTCCTCTCAGAGTAGCTTTAGTCAACCGTGGTCCTGATAGAGAACTAATGGTTGCAAACCCTGTGGAGTTATCTGGAAAGGGTCGTCCACTGGTATTTTATGACATCACCCTTGCACTCAAGATGCTGGACACTGGAATCTTTACGGTAATTTTTGATATGCAGTGTTCAGAATTAAATCATTGCATCATAAGAAGCCATTTTTAGGAAATGAAGTGAGGCGTCCTGTGCAAAAACATTGTTGTTGGTTGGATTGACCTCCAATAATAAATTGCAAAGACAATACCAAAATTCTTATACACTAGTACATTGCTGGAATCATCAACACCATCTTTACTATGTAGCCGTGACAATTTCATATGGAATTATTAGACCTAATGTAGAGAAGCTCTTCCATACTTTAACATCTTCATTGAAATGCAATTTTTTCCTTTACTATTATTAGTTGATATTTCTTTTTCCTTGAACCCCCCCCCCCCTTCCTTTACTATTCAATGAAGTCTAAATTAAGTTCTTTGGCTTTCCTAAGCTGGTTAAATTACCGTCAGGCTAAAATTGGGAGGCACATTATTGGAGACCGGGAATGGGAGGTTTACAGAGTTTTACTTGATGAAGGTGACGGCTTGTCTCTCACTAGAAATATGATCGAGGAAGCTGTTCGGAAGATGCTAATGGGTTGGACATGATATGATGACTGATATATACATATATTTACTTTTAATCTCCTCCTTCATCATCATTACAGAATTCCTAGTATGATAAAGACTTTCACAGGAGTTAGGTATAATTATTTTATATGAAGGGAAACTTCTATGTAATGCTGTTCCAAGTATGATGAAAACTTTCACAGGAGCAACTTTCTGGTGCCACAATGACAGTAAGTTAGCGGAAAGGAGACCTAGCCTCATGTAGCAAAATTTATGTCAAAGACGTAGAAGCTGTGTACATTCGAATCAATAGTGTATAAATCTCACTCTCAAATCACACTCTTCGTACCACCTTCAGACATTGTCTATCATGAATGGAAAATAAATATCTACTAGCGCAGAGGGATGTGATATCGGGATGTGGATATTTTTGTATGCAGTTCATTTACCTCCTGCTAGGAGATGTGAACTCAAGCCTTTACAACCAACAAAACTACCTTATACTTATCTGGTATTATGTACTAGGAAACTGTACAGAAAGTTTGTGGTTTATAATCAGCAAAGATGCCTGGAACATTTCTAAATACCACAAAAGCTGTATATAGGAGCTGCAAAATGTAAGAATATACATGTTTGTACAGTATGGCTAAATTTTTCTTTTTATTTTTCTTCTTCCATTTGTGGTTTGGGGAGTCAGGCGATATGTTCATCATGAACATAATCTTGTGTTCATACATTGCGAAAGACGGACACAATACTAAAATAGGCTATGATGGGAAGGAATAAAGAAATCTGAATTTCTGAATATAGCATTTTTTTTACCGCAATTTTCCTTTTGGTGCTCGTACCTCTGAACTAATTCTTTTCTAAGAGAAGACATTTATGACTCTAGCTTTGGTGATCTGCTTAATTAGGTTATATATAATCATAGTATCATATTTTACTACCGTGAAAGATTGGTAGTGTTTTGTGTTGCATGTCTACAACAGTTTGTTTTGAACGTTCTATTTTCATCCGGGAACAAATTTGGAGTAACTCAAAGTTTTTTCTTTCTGTTTCCCTGTAAATTTTAACATTTTTACTGGAACAGTGGAACTCTTTAGGTCAATCTAGTTTCAATGCAAGAAATATGGTAATATGGTTATTAGTTCTCTGGACTTGAATATCTGCAATCTGAAGAACATACCTGCTCGTGATATTTTAGTTTGTTCACCAAACGATCATATATATATTCAGTTTGGCTAGCTACTTAGTATGTGGCAGTCAGAGAAGACAACTTTAAGATTAACATGGCCTGCTAAACGCATCGCAGGGCCAAAATTGACAAAATTGCAGCAGGGTGGCCATTAGCGCATAGAATGCTCATTTGTTTCATTGGGATCAAAATAATTCAGCAGTCCTGCAATAAAATAAACGATGTGCACTCTCTTGAAGCAAACAAACCAATGATACAGATACCAGGAAACAAACTAGATCAATTCATCAACATCATCATTATAAAATTATATAATACTAAAAAGTAAAAACGAAATTAGAATGTCCAATATATGAATCTATAACAAGTATGTGTCTAGAAGCAGCACGAAACAATTTTAGGATAATGCAATAATGAAGCAATTTAACCAACTGAAACAAAATGTGCACCTTAGACATGTATAAATATTACGAGTATATATTTATCTAGAAATCTGCCACTCATGGTCCTTCATTCACTTCCTTCAATCTGACCTCTACAGTTTCCAGTATATACCAAATTTATGCAGAATACCCGAAAGTACTCCCCAGAATGTGATTTCAGCAAATATCACATATAACAGTGTCCCTACTTTCTTCGAGTTCCAAACACTGATGAAAACATGGTCAAGAATCCAAGATACCTAATAATAACAAGTAATTTCAGAAGAGTACACCAATTTGACTTTATGTAATGGATTTTAGCACGATTAGGCCTTAGGAGATGTGTTACTGTGTACGTACTAGGTTGTTGTCCGGCTTTTCATAGAACCATCCCTTTACAAATCCTGCTAAGATCCCTTGCGCTCCCAGCACAAATACTAGCATTGCATTCATTCCAATCCATTCTAGAAACAAAAATGGAGTACGTATTCCCCAAACATCAATCTGTTTGTTCATTAATCACTTAATTAGAAACAAAATTATTCTTCGGTTTCTATTTTAAATACTTGTATCTGTTAGCTGCAACTATAAAGAGTGTGCCACGCTGGAGATAATAGTATGATGTATTTACCAGCAGGTAGAAGGCAGAAAATAGGATTCCAGCTACACCAGCTGTGAAACAAACGTAGCTGAAGCTATAGAGTTGCTTGTTTATAGGAATGGCTGCAAGATCAGGATTTAGGATTAGTATATATACTTAGGTATTTTATTTTGGCTTGAATTTACTCCTCATTCTTACACATTTTTTCTGCAGTTTCTCAAGACGTAAAAGAACACAACTGCGCAGAAACATTATGCAAAGACTATAATACATTTTTCTGGTAGCGTGTTTTTCAGGATTTTCCAATATTCCAACAATATATATATATAAATTGTATGAATCCTAAAATAGGTAAAGTGGATGCTTACCATCAGTAAAATGAAGTATGATGGCAAGAACAAGCAATCCCATCCCTGTTGATACCCATTGTTTTAGCCTTTCAGCATGACCCTGCATTGCAAGCATATATATGCAACCCTCATCCAGTTGCCATTCTTAAAACTTTTATAAAATACATTTCACTATTAAAAACTTAGATAAATAACAGCTGAGGAAATCTTAACCTTAAAATGAATTAAGATGTGACCATAATGGATGCCAATGGTGCCAGAGAGAATCGCTGAAATTGTACTATGATAGGGAAAGAAATATAAATAATTAAACAGGTCGAAATTAAAACTTGTGCAGTCATTTCTATTATTTATAACAAACCTCAATAGTCCTTCTGGTTCAAATGGACCAAGGCACCAAGTCGGAGCATCATCTCGAAGAGGACCCGAACTTGGTGAGCTGAGAGTGCAAGCCTACAAATAGTTCAAGCATGTGTAACCATTACTACCTTAGACAACATGTGACCGCTATAATACAACTAGTAATATAATTTTTAAGATAATTATCATTCGAGTCCAACTAAAGTCGTGTACATATATACACTAATAATATCCACTGATGTGTCGTCATTGTTCATCTGTAGGTTAGTTTTCACCAACCTTTAAACGTATCCAAACAGGCCCAGAGTAGATATGATTAATTCCCCAGACTTGACGATCAACATAACCAACTGCATTGCATGCTGGTCCTAAATGACCCCTCATACCACATCTTACCTAAAGAATGAAATATAATTTAGTGTTAGACTGTTAGTTAAATATTATAGTTTGAGAGCAAGAAGAAACAAACTGAATAAGCTGCCATATCTTCACAGATACAGTAGTGTCTGCATAATTACCGTAACTTTACTTTCAGGTCCGTTGAAACTCCAATCTGGAACGTATAAAGTGTATGTTGTGACCATGTAAACAAGAAATGCAACAAGTCCACCAAACCTGGTACAATGAATTCAGCACAAAATTGCATGCATGTAAATACACTTTCTTCTGGCATACTTCAGATACAGCTTGCGAGTAACAAAAAATACTTTACTTAGAAAAAGGTATAAATGCTTTTGCCTACCACTGCCATCTGTATGCTTTGTAAATGGCCAAATGACCTGGATTTAGGATTGTAGGCCTGAGCTTGACAGTGAGGGCTTCTATGAGAGCTACAACCATGTATACGAATGCTATTCTCTGCTTAATTTTATAAAATATAAGATAAAACTGAATTAGTGGTATAGGGAATTTTGAAAGCATCGACTTTAAAAGAGGTATAACAGCAGTGATGCTATAGTAAAATTGAAGATGAATTCCTAAATTATTAAGTGGATTCTAGAAATGAATATATTACCTGAAGGATGCCAAACCAACGGATCTTCTTCACGTCAACTCCATAGACCAACTCATAGGGGGTATGTGAGTATCCTCCTGCAGTTTGCATCGTTAGGTATGATTTCTATTCTTTAATGAAATTCTGTCAACTGCATTGCTTACATTAAAATTGAAATAGTGACTGTTGCTAAAGTACATGCAGATACAGGGCTTTTGAGTGACATTATTTGCTGACAAGACACAAGCAGTTGATGTTCAACTGTCTTTTTAATCTATGATGAAGATCGATGATCTTCCTGTTGAGGTTGGAAATAATTCTTAATAAAAAGAATTAATAACTATTGACAAGTGAGATTGACGTACCTTGCAGAAGAATTCCCCAAAACATGAGCTTTATTGTCCTTACAATTATCCTTTTGATTGCATCCCTCATCTTTGGAACTCTCTGCACATCGAAATCCAATTTTCTTAAGCAATGCATGTTGAGTGTATGTGTATAAATAGGATACAATCATATGGAAAACAATTTTTAGTAGTAGGATAATCTGTAATCACCTTGAGGGCAAGGGCAATTGCAAGTCCCACAATGAAGAGAAAAAAAGGCATGACAAAGTCGGCCAAAGTGCACCCGTTCCATGGAGAGTGATCTATACGTGGATATACACCTCCAGCGTCATCTACCAATATCATTAGCTACACACACATACAGAAGATAATCATTAATTAAATACACCAAATTATACGATCAAATATTGAACCATCATAATGTGTACGTGTACTTGCCACTATTGCAAGGCCTCTAAATGCATCCAAAGATGCAACCCTTTTGTTCTTTGGTTTGTTAGTAGAGGGGGCTGGTTGTTGATCATCATCTTTCAGTTTCATCGACCTCATATGTTCCGGTGCCACCCTCTGCTCCAGCTGTTTTTCATGCTCCACACTTTGGTCTTTTTTGACCTCAATATGATATTCATTGTAAGTTTCTTTGTTACCTGAGTATCCAAATCCTTCTTCTACCTTCTTAGGATCCTCCATTGCCATATGTACCAATGCCTGATCAACCTAATATGTTCAATCTTGCCTCTCAAGACTATTATCTACTCGTTATCTTGTCTTACATTATATATATATATATATACAGTACGTTTTATGTGCATTAGCTGCTGATTTATTTCTTATTATATGACCACACCAAAAATGTAAAGTAACAAGTTAGAAAAGACAGAGAGGGCCGGCCTGGTTTATCTTTGAATTATATATTTATACAGTTAAACATCGAAAAATTAATACCTTCACCACAGAAGAATTCATTTATAGAAGTTAAAAATACACTGTCTCTGTATGTTGCAATGAAAAAAGAATATAATTTATCAAGATTATTCATCTGTTGGGTATTATTTATCGAGATTTTACTCTAGTATAAGCTTATAGCAAGTGAGAATCAACAAGTATTCAATTTCCAAACACAATAATATATCACAGTGCGTCAATGCATATTAAAGCTAAAGTACATTTGTTCATATAAAATCCGTGGCAGCACAAAGAACAATTAATAACTATAATTTGGATATCTGTTAGACGAGTACCAGAGAGAGAGAGAGAGAGAGAGAGAGAGCAGTCCTTTAAAGTTTTAACTAGTTGTAAACTCTTGTGTAGCGAAGTGCTTATCTTATACATTTGTCGTGATCTTTTTGTTCTTACTTTGAAATTTGTGTAGACTATAAACTGTCATGATCCATTTCACAATTTGTACATACGTTTATAAAGAAAACTGAGAGCAAAACATTATGCATATGTCAATATTTTGGTGCCTTGTCTATAATTCATATGCAGGCACCCAGCATAGTTTATAAATGTAAGTTTACTTTGTTTACAGTCACCTCCATAATGGATATGTGTTTATGCAGTAAGTAAACATTCCGTGCAGTATAGGCGTAACCAAGCTAAGAGTTGAAGATTGAGCTTAGTTAATGCAGTAAATAAACATTACATGCAGGCTGTAGGCTGCAGGCTGCAGCCTACCCATAACTAAGCTAAGAGCTGAAAACTAAGCTGATAATTTTCTCAAAACTAGCCCATAATTTTACATTTAGAATATAGAAATCAGTAACTTACAGTTGTACTTTCTAAAAATTAAAAAGCACTTACCCAGAGAAAGAAACTTCAGAGGGTTATATTTTACTAATCTCAGTTTGGGACAGCCAACAAAGAAATTTGATTTGATGTCCGGCCGGCCTATATAAAGTCCAACATTGCTAATACAAGCACTTACCCAGAGAGATTTTTAAATCCTCAACAGCCTTTTCGAATCATCAAGTATCTTAACAAAATAATTAAAAAATTAAATAAGCATGATGATAATAACAAAACTAATAATCTTATTGTTTGCACATTGCTCCGTCGTACTTGCTCTGTTGACGAACCTGCCAAATTTATTTATGGACATGTTATAAATATACAATTGATACCAGATTATAATCATTGTCATTTTCTATGAGCTGTTTGGATTGTGGTGCTTTGGACCAGATTCACTACCGTCGAAAGTTCAAACTAATACACTGATTGTATTAGTTTAAATTTAAAGCATTTTGATACCTTAAAACAGTTTTTCTTGGGTGTCAAACACTTGGGAGTTTTTTTTACGAGACTTTTTCCTCCATAATCTTACTGTAACAACAATGACAAACTGAAACTACATTTACACTGATTTTATTTAGGGGCACCACTATAAACCCGGAATACTAATAGCCTAAACTAAAAAAACATGAAAATAGGCACTAGCAATGGCAGCAGTGCTTCTGTTTGGCATGAGAAAATTAGCTTGGGATTCCATGTCGTCAAGGGCCGTTGGTTCACAATCTTTGCCACAAGCTTAATCATGTCTGTTAATGGTTCAAGCTATATGTTCGGTCTCTACTCCAATGACATCAAATCCTCTCTAGGCTACGACCAAACAACCTTAAATCTTGTTAGCTTCTTTAAAGACTTAGGTGGCAACCTCGGAATAATCTCTGGCCTAATCAGTGAATTCACTCCCCCGGGGATTGTTCTAGTCATTGGTGTCATCATGAACTTCACTGGCTACTTCATGATGTGGCTTGCAGTCACCGGCCACACAGTTAAACCCCACGTTTGGCAGTTGTGTTTATACATATGGATTGGAGCTGATTCACAAGCTTTTGCAAGCACCGGTTCTCTCATTACAACCGTCAAGAATTTCCCTGAGAGCCGTGGTATTGTTTTAGGCCTTTTCAAGGGTTATATAGGCTTAAGTGGTGCAATTATCACACAAATTTATCATGCCATGTATGGGAATAATACAAGGTCGGTTATATTACTTATTGCTTGGCTTCCTGCTCTGGTTTCATTGGTTTTTCTACCAACTTTTCGGATCATGAAAGTTGTTCGAGACAAAAATGAGGCAAAGATTTTTTTTAACCTGTTGTATCTATCACTTGGTTTAGCTGGATTCCTTATGGTTATGATTATATTTCAAAAGAGAGTTGCCTTCAGTAGGCTTGAATATGGTGGGGCAACTGTTTGTGTGCTTATTCTTCTCTTTGCCCCACTCATTCTTGTTGTCAAAGAAGAGTTGAACCAGTGGACAAGTAAGAAACAATTGATAAATGATCCTTCAAATCAGTTACAGGTATTAACTGAAAAGCCATTACCAACAGACGAACTTGCTGCCCCAGCATCACAGCAGGAGTTGTTGCCAGAATTAGCGACTGCAGAAGCTCGGAACAGTCCTGAGAAATCATTTTCTTCGACGATCAAAGTGTTCGAGTCACCGGAAAGAGGCCAGGATTTTACGATATTGCAAGCAATCTGTAGCATAGACATGTTTCTTCTATTTGTTGCAACATGTTGTGGCATGGGTGGTACATTAACTGCAATTGACAATTTAGGACAAATTGGTAAGTCTTCAGGCTACCCAACTAGTAGCATCACAACATTTGTATCACTAGTGAGCATATGGAATTATCTTGGACGAGTCTCCGCAGGATTTTCTTCAGAAATGTTGTTGAAAAATTACAATTTCCCACGTCCTTTAATGCTTACTTTGGTGCTTCTTTTTACTTGTGTTGGTCATCTTCTTATAGCATTTGCTGTTCCAAATTCACTTTACATTTCTTCAGTGATCATTGGATTTTGTTTTGGAGCACAAAATCCTTTAGTTTTTGCAATAATTTCTGAATTATTTGGCCTTAAATATTACGCTACGTTGTTCCAAATCGGGGCCTTGGCAAGCCCAGTTGGGGCTTATGTTTTGAATGTGAAAATGGCAGGACATATATATGACACTGAGGCTGTTAGACAATTGGCTGCTAAACAAATTTTCCGGCAAGCAGGGGAGGAGTTAACGTGCTCCGGAGAAGTATGTTATAGATTTACGTTTATTGTGATAGCGGCAGTGACATTGTTTGGGAGTTTTATTTCGTATATTTTGGTGATCAGAACAAGAAATTTTTACAAAGGTGATGTATACAAGAGATTCAAAGAGGAGTCATGTATAGTACAAGTGCTAGCAGAAAGGAATAGTTGATTGAGAAATTAGTTAAGGTCAATTTTTTGTTGTAATAATGTATGTTTTGTTACTTCTTATCCAGCAGCTATAATCTTGCACCGTTTCAGATTTATCGGGATGTAAGTTTTCATTTACAAATTACAAAGCTTACACAAACATGAAACAATGATCGAACTCGATTTATCAAAGAAAATTTGAAAGTAATTAAAAATGACTCGATCAACATTAAAATGACCTGTTATTAAAATTTCTTAAAACTCACTATAAAATTTGTCCACCAAAATGTAACTACTCTCACATAAAACACACAGTCATTCGAAGCTTAATTTTGTTTCGTTATTTGTATCTGGGTATAGTTTTGTCTTGCAACTTCCCAAATTCGTACATAAATCATGATGGCTTTTGGCTAAACTTAATGTAGTACATTTATAAGATAACATGATAAAACGAAAGCACCTCAAGATTACTTCTGTTTATTTTAAGAGGTATAGTATAATTATCTGAAAGGTATAGAATAATTAATTATCAAATGAGTTTGAAAGATAATTATTCGAAAATCTAAAATTTGAGCAGAGATTTTTGAATATTGCAAGGGAACGGGTGCTTCGTGCTTGCAAATCTTATTTTGTTAGAAAAAAACTTGTATAAATATTTGTTTATTGAAAATAAGATTTACCAAAATTATAACGAAAACAACATCACAAGGAATAAATTGTATTAATCAATGAATAAAATTGTATAATTTTTGGTTTTACCAATTTCGTTTAAAAACATAATAAGTAAGCTATGGCCTAAAAAAACCACATACTTATAAGTTACTATATAACTTAAATATAAGTAGATTGTTTACATGGTGCGTGTTTGGCTTTCTAGATATTTCACTTATATGGCCAACAAGTGATGAACTTATTTAGGACTGTTTGATATCTTATTTATGTGAGCTTATTTCAACTTATATGAGTATAAGTTGTCGGTCTTTGTAATTTTCTGTATTATCCAACTTAATTGATATAGTTCATCTTTCTCATAATTATTTTATTTCTGTATCTTCATAATTATATATTATTTATATATTTAATAATAATAATATTTAATATTTAATATTTAAGAATAATGATTTAACTATTTTCATTTAATTACTTTAAAATGTTAAATGATTATAATATAATTTATTTATAACCAAACACTTTTATAAAATTTAAATAACTTTTTTTTTTATAAATAATAACTTATAAGTAATGATGTTATGTGGTTTGCAGTGTGTAATGTTATTACTGTTGATATTAATGATAGAACATAAATATTGTATTTTTTTAAAAAAAATCTTGTATGTTTTTACTAGCAATTTTATTTATAAATAATTTATATTTTTGACAGGATTCAAACACTATTTAATCCAACTTAAAAATATTATTTTATTATTTTTTTTAAAAAAAATTACTAACTTAATAAATAAAATTTATCAAACACTTTCATTTAATTTATCTAACTTATAAGTAAATCATTCAAAAACATTAATAAATCTATAAATTATTAATTATTAATTACTTATCACTTATTTTCACTTATCCTATATAAATTAAAAATAACTTATCTTAAAATTATCCAAACAGGTCCATGATCGGATGAGTATATAAGTGCAAATTTAATTCGACAAAAATCTAATTCCGTATATTATTAGTACTAATACTAGTACAGTACGGAGTAATATTTATTTATTTATCGGAGATGGTGTTTTTGACGGAAAACGTTTAGAGGCAAATATGTAATCATTTGGATCCATTAACATCTCCCACTCCTTAGCCTCTTTTACCACTCTCCTCTCTCTCTCTCCCTCTCTCTCTCTCTCTCTCTCTCGTATTACATTACATATACAAAATACAATACATACATGTTTTCTGTGTATCTATCATTTCATCCTTCATAATCCCCCTCCCGATCAACTCCGCTGCATTCCGGCGATCCATGATCTCTCGCCGGCGATTCCCCGACTCAATTCACCACCGGTACAATTTCTTTATATTTATATATGTATTTGCAAATAGTTTATGTATGATAAATTTTTATTTGTAATTGATATTGATATGTGAACACTTGCTGCTGTTACTTGTCAGGTGACATGATTTTAATGATTATTATTGTTGGAGATTAGCTACTACTCAAGATTAGAGTCTATTAGGGTTGCTTTGTTTGTTTGTTTAATTTATAAGTATGTTTAATAAAATTATAAAGCGTGGACAACAAAAGGTCTCGAAATCCGATGGTAATCGCAATCCTGGTTCTGTCTCTACACCTGATGTTGTTGTAAATCATGCCTCGCGAGGCAGTGCTGTTCAGCCTCATTCCGAACCTCACCAGCCTGCTGGAGGTTCCCTTGTGGCTGCACCGCCTCTGCCCGGGAACATTGAGACTCTCCCCATGTTTAAGGATGTTCCCGTGGGTGAACGTCAGGGTTTGTTTTTACGGAAAGTTCTAGTTTGCTGTTTCCAGTTTGACTTCTCGGATATGATGAAAATGGTGAGGGAAAAGGAAATCAAGAGGCAGTCGCTTGTTGAGCTTATTGATTTTGTGCAATCGGGTTCGAGTAAGATACCTGAGAGTAATCAGGAAGAGATGGTGCGGATGATTTCTGTTAATATATTCCGGTCGTTACCACCTGCCTCGTATCAGAATACGGGGTCTGAGAATTTAGAACCGGAGGAGGATGAACCCTTTCTTGAGCCTTCTTGGCCGCACTTGCAGCTTGTTTATGAGTTGCTTTTGCGCTACATTGTGGCTGCAGATACTGACACTAAGGTTGCCAAGCGGTACATTGATCATTCCTTTGTGCTGAAATTGCTTGATTTGTTTGACTCTGAGGATCCACGAGAGCGGGAATATTTGAAGACTATTCTGCATCGTATATACGGGAAGTTTATGGTGCATCGCCCATTTATTAGAAAGGGAATCAGTAATATATTTTATCGATTTATATATGAGACTGAGAGGCATAGTGGTATCGGTGAGCTATTGGAGATTCTTGGGAGCATAATTAATGGGTTTGCGCTGCCTATGAAGGAGGAACATAAGTTATTTCTTGTCCGCGCACTCATACCCCTTCATAAAACTAAGACAGTTGGCTTCTATCATCAGCAGCTCTCTTATTGTATAACTCAGTTTGTTGAAAAGGATTACAAATTGGCAGATACTGTTATCAGGGGTCTGTTGAAGTACTGGCCAGTCACTAATTGCCAGAAAGAACTCCTTTTCCTTGGAGAACTGGAGGAAGTTCTAGAAGCAACACAAGCAGCTGAATTCCAGCGTTGCATGGTGCTACTCTTCAAACAGATAGGCTGCTGCCTAAATAGCCCCAACTTCCAGGTACGTGAAAACTTTAAAGTTAAGGGTGTATGATTTATTATTATTATTTTTTGTATGTAATATAGGACTTGCTGATAAAAAATTCTGCTGCTTTCCTTTGTGTGCTTTTTTATGGTATCATTTACTAGCTTTGCTTGTGAGGAATTTTTTTGTGTCTTTGCTCATGCTGCCGTATCATTTCTCTGCCTTCTAGTTGTAGTTGACGTAGCTATGTTTTTTCTGCATTTATGACACTATTATCACGGGCCTTTTATATACCAGTATTCCGTAATAATTGATGGTACGTCAGAAAATTTTATGTTATGTCATAAGCTGGTAAATGTCTGGTATGAAGCTTTGTTTCACTTTCTGTTTTTGCTCTTTTGGCTTTTGTGATTGGTCTTAACTTGTAAGAAGTTTTGCTGAGATCATGTTTTACTTCTGTGGAGATTCTGGTTAGGTGTTCGCTAGAGATTTGGGATATCGTTGATGAATATTAGTCTTTTTCAGTGGAATAAAATGTGTCAACTCACTGCCCTATATGGTGTTGTCGTTTTGTTTTTCTTAGTTCACTGCTTTTCTTGGTGGATAATTCCAAACTAAAAACCGCGGTGCACTTTTGAATATTCTGCATTAGAATTTTATACGTATCCCGAGTTGGAAAATTAATATGGTTACATGAGTTTTTTTCCCATCTTTTAAGATATGGATGCTGCTTTGCCTTCTCTACATGTTGCATGAAAATAAAGGACTCTACAGGCTACCGTGTAGCTAGAATATGCCATTTCCTTTTCAATTATTGTTCATTCCTTTGTTATCGTAGTCACACTTCCTGTTCACTGTAAATTTTATTATGATCAAATGTTAATGCAAGAATGAGATTATTTGGATTTGTATATTACTTTTTTAGCATGGTCTACTCTTGTAACCATTTTATATAGTTCCTTTTATTTGTCTCTTTCCTTAGTTTATAATAAAAGATATATGATAATCGTTGATAACCATAGTTACTTCACGACAAGCTTATTTAGCCTGCACAAGTAATCCATGAAATTCTTGTTCGGTGTTTGGTTTAACCTTCTGATATGCAATTTGAATAGTTGTTAATTAGATCAAGGCCTTGTCTCTCTGATGTGAAGCCACCATTGCAACTTTGACTTTGTTACGTCACCACTTGCCAGTGTAATCTAATAGTTGCAGTGTTCATGCATGTATTTTTGGCAAAACGACCTTAATGAATTTCTAAACATTTGATTTAAACACTCCAATACTGTCATTATGATGCAGATTCTCCGAAATGATTATAATTTTTTTTGTCTGAGATCCTATCGGCAGATTATTTCTTTGGCGTAGTTTTTAATGGGAATTTGTATTGTTACAAAATTAGTGAGAGTTTGATCAATTTTGCCTTAGTAGGTAACGTTACTTTGACTAGCGTATCTTTTTAATGCTTGTAGATACCTTATGTGTGCCAGATTGTTATTATTATTTGTGTGTGTGTGTGTGTGTAAAGCATTATCGTGATGGTTATGGTTGAGGAGGCCGCAGGACTATTTGTTTCCATCTAAGTTCATTTTGTTTCCTTTCGTATTACCTGAGAATTATTTACCTTTAATTAAGGAATTCTATTTACCACTTTTTTGGGAGGCTTGTATTCATAATTTTAGACTAATATGTATTTGTACTACCCTTAGTTTGGACCTTTAGATAAATAAAATACACAATAACTTTCCAGCACCACTATATTTGTTTAGGAGCTAAGGATATTTGATTATGACAAGGCTATGATGAAGTTTACTTAAACAGAAGAAATATAATAATGGAAGATTTGGTTTCTAAAAAATCTTTCTTCTTCGGTTTATTGTCTTTAAAGTTACAGTGGCTTTAGAAATATTGCAATCTTACCATAGTAACTGAATCATGTTGGAATTATCTATAACATTTAAATTATAGTGTTTTAGGCATCAGTCATTTTTTTTCTGTTAATAATGCCTTTAGTCATTAAATTTTATATTAACTAGCTATGTCCACCAAGTGAATATATGTGTGGATTGGTGGTGGTAGTGACGGGGAAAGGGGGTTGGAAGAGAGTGAAGCATATATGGCCAGGTTGCTTCATATTTATGTTGGTATGATAATTTTAAATAGAAAATCCTTTTGCATCTGCATGCCCATTATGCTTGTAGGTTCTTTATTTTTGTAATCCCAACAATCTGAAAGTTGTAATAGCAAAGTGCCTTTCCCTTGCAGGTTGCAGAACGAACTCTCTTTTTGTGGAATAATGAGCACATTGTTGCCCTGATTTCCCAGAACCGCAGTGTAATCTTGCCAATCATATTTGAGGCACTTGAAAAGAATATCAAGTCCCATTGGAATCAGGCAATAAATGGGCTAACAGTAAATGTTCGAAAAATGTTCTTGGAAATGGATGTAGAGCTTTTTGAGGAATGTGAAAGGCAGTTTGCAGAGAAAGAGGCAAGGGCTGCGGAGTTGGAAGAGAAGCGGGAAATGACGTGGAAGAGATTGGCCGCTGCAGCTGATAAAGGAGGCTGATAGGAGGATATGGTAAAAACAGTTTAGAGGAAGAAAAGAAAAACATACACAAAAAGTACCTTCTCACTTAGATGAGGAGCACAGAGAGAAGAAAAGGATTTCATCTCCTTGTCTGAGTTATTTTAAATTGTTACCTGACTATTCAGGTCAACTTTTGGCAGGCAGTGAAGATACATCAGGAGTAATTCACTGGTGTAACTGAGAATGTTGTAGTAGTTCTACATTTATCTTGCTTTTGATAGAAAAAATATGGATTGACTTTGTACTGTAGAACAGATTTGACTTTGAGCCTTCCATATTCCTTTGGGTTGCAAGTCTGGGTGGGTTTTGGGCTAATAATTGGGTTCAACAAAAAGATCAAAATCTACCCATGAAATGGGAAATCTAAAACAAGACGGTGGAACTTCGAACATGTAAATAGTTGGCGGATACAAATTTATTTGAATCGGTCTCGTCATAAATTGTCTAGAGAACTGGGCCTTATTAATGAAGGGCTATTAGCCTTGCATGGTATCTCTAGGAATTTCAATTGTGATGAAGAACACCGGTTAATGCACGTCTTTTGAACCGCATCTGATACGAATAATTAATTAAGTTGATTGGATAATGCTGCAGGAAAATAATGCGATTTAGCAAAAAAAAAAATTATAATGCAGAACGAATAGAGATATTATATATATTACATAAATAAATACTTATCTACTATATCTATACTGTTATCAGTAAAGGGTTAATGTGATTGTTTGCTTATAATTTACTTTAGAATATATACATATTTATAAAAGTATTATAATATTTTTATTATTTTCATTTGTATTGATATATAAAATTAAATGAATTATAATTTAAATTATAAAATGTATAATGATTTTATAGCTTATAGAGGTTATTTGATATAAGACTTTAATTTGATTTATTTTAGTTTCACGTAAGTACACATGATAACAGTATTTAATATATAATAAAATAAAAGAAATATATAACTAAAACTATTTTATTATATTAATATTTTTATAGATATGCAATATATATAAGAACAACCATACAAGTAATTAATAAATGTAGTTAAGAATAAAATAATATTTTTATATTTAATGTTATAAAATGTAAATATATTAAAAGAATTATAATATATAAAATAAAATATATTAATTATAATAAATATGTTTTATATATTTAAAAAGTGTCACGTTCATTGCACATGATTTAATCTAGTATTATTATAGCCGAAAGATTAAAAAATTTGGTCGGTCAGTACGGTACTGGACCATAGACATAAAAATATATATTTGCAAGATATAATTTTATTGATTATAATACGGAGCCTAACTATATACATAACTATGTTATTTTGATTTATTATAATACGTGTCATAATAAATATATATTTGAGTTTAAAAAGTAAAATTTTAGTTAATATAGATATGTATATACTTAGGGTCCGTATTATAATAAATAAAATTATGCTTAATATATGTATATTTTTAGTTCCATGGCTTAGTACCGACCGATCGATCAAAAAATTTAATTTTTTGATTATAATAATACAGTATAGATATAAATTTATTCTATTTAATATGAATATGTTATAATTTGGACATGTATTATAATAAATATATAATTGAGTTTAAAAAATAAAATTTTAATTAATATAGATATGTATATAGTTATGGATTATTATAATCGAAAAATTAAAAAAAAATGGTCAGTTGGTCGGTCGGTGACCATGGACTTAAAAAATTATAAGTATATTAGATATACTTTTACTTATTATAATACAGGTTCTAATTATATACATATCAATACGGGTCATAACTATATACATAAATATTAACTAAAATTTTAATTTTAGGTCCAAATTATATATTTATTATAACACGGGTATAAATTATAACATTTTTATATTAAATAAAATAATATTTATTGTACTTAAATTTTGTAAGCCCAAATAACACAAATATATATGTTAAATAAAAATCTATTTATTATACATAATTATAAATTATTATCAAAATAACTTTTTTAATTAATTTATTATCACTTACATCTTTAATAAATTTATATAAAATAAAAAAAATATCATATGTACTAACATAAATTCTCAATATTATAAAATTTTATATTAAATATCAATAAAAAAATAAATTACTTATATATTGATCATCTCGTACTTCGCGGGGTTATAAGCTTCTTATTATAATAATATATACTATGTTATATGTTAAAATCTATTTAATTAATTATAAATATACAAAAAAAGTAAGAATTTAAAATAATAATCATAAATATAAAAATACACACACATACACACACATATATATTATTAAGAATATATATTTTTTCTTTGAGACATAGTGGCCTTTAAGGGTGTCCTAAGTCTATCTGAAATTAAAAGAAAAAATTATGAGGGTATAATTGTGAACATAGAAAATAAATTTTAAATTTATTATATTATTATAAATATTCATATACAAATCACTAATAATATAAAGTAAGTTAAATAATATATATAATTATATAAGTGTACTAGTTATATGGATAATAAATTATACCGCAAGTTTTTTTTAAATAATGAATTTAATTTTTTAAATATATATTCTATCGAAGATATAAGATAAGTTTTGTGAGGAGGATTCGAAACATTTTTCTCTTTATTTACTGTTTCATTCTTTTCTAGTATCGTTGAACGACTTGAAATTAATTTACTTTAGTTATAAAAACAAAACAATATTTATCGGCCAGATTGATAGAGTTGTTGATGGTGGTTTGCTTTAGTTCCTAATATTAAAAGCGTGTTTATTGACAGATTGCTCCATAAGTATTCGTAATCAACATGCAGATTAGACATCAATTAGTTGTCCATTCCCTTGAAAAGAGCAGTGTGACTCTACTTGCAAAGTTTTAGTGGACCATGCTATGAACATCATATATACATGCACATCTGCGGTCTGCCTATTTATGCATATAAAAAGTTTACAACTACGTGATAGAGTAGAATACAATTGGAAGTTTACTTACATACTCATTCCGTTTTTTTATTATAATAATTATATTTTATTAATAAATAATATAATTATTTATAATTATAATTATATTATATTTATATTTTATTATAAAAACACCTCCATAAATCAATAATTATAATTATATTTATAATTATTATAATATAATTATGGGTATTTGATTTCCCCATAAATGTAGGTAATTATAATTATTATATTTTATTATAAAAATATTTTTTTTAATTTTTTTTAATTAAAATATAAAAATAATCATTATTTTAATTTTAAAAAATTAAAAATAATAATTTATAAAACACTTAAATATGTGTGTCAGATGTCAAAACGAATTATAAAAAAAAGTGAGGGAGTAATTAACATTACATCGTCTCAAAACAGCTCAGCACAAGAGACATCTGTGGCCGGAGACGGATCATTCAATAAGCCGACAGGTCTCTCGCACTCATTGTGTGATTATTTTTTTTAACGAACATTGGGTGATTTTTTAGTAGAGTAAAATCTTTATAAATTAACAATATCAGGATCGATAAATTTATTAATCTATCAATATCATTAATTAATCAAGCTAAAAAATATACTAGTCTTAAAAAATGTACGGTTGATATTATGTTTAGGATCAAAAATCTGTATTAATTTATCGTGGGTTATTATTTTATCGATTATTAATTAATCGAGATTTTAATTAATCGATATTATTAATTAATTAATCTAGTAGTGGCGGTCCCAAAAATAAAATTGAACGGGTTCTTTATATTAATATTTAAATAAAAATAAATTTTATATAAATAAGAAACATTTTTTAATATTTTATAGTTTTTTTCTGTAAAATATTTTTTAATATATATTTAACTTTATATTTATATTAAAATTTATGTATTTATTTTATATAATTTTTTATATTTTATTAGCAGATTTTTTAACAAACAATAATGAAACATTATTCAAACTTGCTGGGATATTTTTACAAACATCAATAGTCACTTCAAAAACTGAGATCATAGTAGCAGGACTCTGTATAGCTATTGATAGTCATTGTGTGATCATCTTTTAAGAGTTATAACTATCATATATTTTTTAATTATTTTAATTAATTTTATATAAAAACAATTGTAGGAAACTTTTATATATGTAATTTTTATCAATATTTATCTTATTTTTTCAATATTTTGTATTCTATTCTTGTCAATAAAACTTACAAGCACATTTTTTTTTTCAATTAGTAGCTTGAGAGTTTGAAAAATAACGAGTAAATATGAGGCCATTCTAAAAAAAACTTTTTTTTTCTTCATATAATGGTTACATAGGAGTATAAACAAATCGAGCTGTTCCGATAAATTTGATTTAATTTAAATCATCAACCATTCGAGTTATTTTCTATTTAAAAAATTTGAACTCAATCAAAATACTATCCTTTCATCAATTTATTGAATTTTATTGCCAACTTGTTTGGTTCAAGTCTTGCGTCATCGTATACTTTCTGCTGCACGTGTTCGTATATAAATTCTCACAATTCAATTTCGATCTACCTTCCTCATTCGAATCAGCCGCTACATACTTGTAGCTCTAGTCATGTACCAGAAGGCTCGAATTCTGATAAACTGGAATTTATGTTTCATGACTTCACAGTTTGTCGATATCCATGCACCAAAGAATAAATACAACCGAGTATTAATTCACATAAATCCGTACATTCCAAAGCCCTAATCATTACATATGATAAAACAGATCACATGTAATACAAAGCGGCGTGAATTGGGGGTCATACACAAATTGACAAGTGCGCAATATTGTATTATTTTTAAATTATGCAATGAGCTAGACTGCACATGCAAGGGTACTTAGTTTCATAATTTGTACCTTAAAATTAACTAATACTATTACCAGTACACACCTAATTATTAATAAAAATTCCAGTTCCACACTGCCTAAACCAATCATTAATCTCGCAAAACCAAGTCATTACTAATATAAAAAAGAGACAGGAGTGTAACAAATGAACTAACCAGACCAACAAAGTCATGAAAGATAATGATATAAAAATATGAATGTAGTAGAAGTAGAGTAAGTGGGCGGGCGAAGTAACTACGCGCTGGTGCCAGCCTTGCTCTCCAATCTACTACACTTAGAATCGTTGCCAAAAAGTAACCGCTTTGCTTCAAAGCCAACTGATTCCTACTCCTTTGCACTCACAATTAGTGTATATATTTATTAGAATTTTAAAATTAATATTTGTACTAATTTTTCGAAAGTTAATTGCTCCTTAATCCCTCCACTGGTTGTTTAGTAGTCGTTATGATCTCGATGTATAATCCACTATTATTTAGCAAAAAATATAGGAAATATAAGATACTTAACTGTACATATAGCTAAATATAGGTACTTTGATCTGTTGTAGAGGTAAAGAAATGTGAGTAAAATAGTGTTGGTACATTCCTTTTCTACACAAGTGTATAGGTATAACTGAAACAAAAAGCAACACTTGCTCCACATACATTCACGGGGGCGGCAATATATTTTTATTTTGTTTTTTAACGTCCAACGCACATCTTTCTGTATCCTCTAGCCTAGCTATATATCTTAAGTAATAACGTCCACATTATCTCCTTCCCTTCCTCATCCATCTTCGATCATGCACTACTAGTACATTTTTCTACTTGAATTAATTTAATAATATGGGTTCCGAAGAATATTACGATATGATGATGATGATCAAAGGAAAGCGAAGCAAGCGTCAAAGACAACTGCATGGCTCCTCCTCTTCACTTGCCTTAACCATGGCCACCTCCTCGTCCTCCACCTCTTGGTCTGATCAGCAACTCGATAATAATATTTGTATGATCAGATGCGACGACGACGATGACGACAAAACTACACAAGTCGAACAAGACATGGCTAATTGTTTGATTCTTTTAGCTCAAGGTGGTCAATCTCGAAAACTCCCTGCCACTACGACCACGACGATCAAAGATTTATTCATGTACCAATGCAAAACTTGTGACCGAAGCTTTCCTTCTTTTCAAGCTCTAGGTGGTCATAGAGCAAGTCATAAGCGGCCTAAACCCGGATCCACCACAGAGCCATTGATCAATCAACATGAATCGTCGTCGTCGTCGTCATTAATGTTCAATCATGACAGTAGTGTATGTACTACTAATACAATTCTTTCGCTTCAAATTTCATCAAGCAGGCCTGATTCATGCGGTATTAAAAATATTAGTAACGGTAAATCGGCCTCATCCAAAGTTCATGAGTGTTCGATATGTGGCGCTGAATTTACATCCGGTCAAGCTCTAGGCGGTCACATGAGGAGGCACAGGTCGAGTCTCCTACCACGCGCCGCCATGCCAAGTCCTAATCAGGAGTCTGATAATGAAATGAACAAGGCAGGTGGTGCGAATGTATTTTCTTTGGACCTGAATTTACCGGCGCCCGAAGATATGGATCAACATATTGAAAGTAAATTCCCTTTTGCTATCAATGAACAAGTTATCGTCTTCTCACCATCTGCTTTGGTTGATTGCCATCTTTAAGTCATTAATTAACAAATTAAAATTGCATGTTTCTCTTATTCGTATTAATAGCTATGCTTTTTAGTAATTCACATTCTTATAGATTTAACGATTTAATTACCAGCTGGCTAGATAAAGCTGAATATATGTATGCTGGAATTAATTTGTCATTTATTAATACTGTACGTAGAATTGATTCTTTGGATTCTTTTTATTAAATTTGGAATATATATCCATATATGATAGATTTCTTTTAGAAAGCAGTATGTTTAATTGTAGAATGGGATTTCTCATTCCAAACATATTGCTCCGTTTGACAATTAGCACTTAGCTATTAGCGGATTGAATTAACTGTTTTTGACTAATTAATTGAATTAACTGTTTTGGCAAACGGATTGGATTAACTGTTTTGAACAAAACAATCATCTAATTGAAAAAACTCCTGTAAATAGCCTTTTTAGCTTATTGAGTTAAAACCGTCATTTCAATCCACTAATTACCAAATACTAATATTAGATGATTTATCCGGTCAAAATTCTAATTTTATTTCCATTCAAACAACCCTTCAGTGATATATATATATATCTAGGGATAGGCATCGGGTCACTTTGGGGACGGGGACCCCAATCCCTGAACCCATATCCTATCTCCGAACCTGTCCCAAACGGGGATCCCGACGGGAATCGGGGAATTTCTATTATTTTTTAAAAAATATAAAATTAATTTTCAAAACAAATATTAAAATGATAAATTATAATATTTTATATACATTTTTTTAACTTAATACTATATTTTAATCCCGAATTCAAATTAACATTTATTTACAATATATATATATATATAAAGATTAAAATTATATTATAGTATGAAATTTTAAAATAATAATATGGAATTAAAAATTATAATTATAATAATATATATAATTTATATATATTATTAATATATATAAAGAGTTGGCCTTTATAGAGAACCACATCATTGGAGAATTTTGGAAAACACTTCTTATTTTGTAAAAATCATCACACTTTTTGTTTAAAATACAAATGTTCTGTGAATACAAACACAATTATATAAGAATTTTTTTTGAATTCTTAAAAAATATTGAAAAATGTTTACAGAACACATACATATGATTTACAAAACATACTAGTACTACATTTATCATTTCGTTAAAAATATTATATTTTTTAAATCAAGAACATATGTGTTCTTGATTAAAAACACAATTAGAAGACAAAATTATATATTTGGAGAAAAAAATAATAAAAAATATTTACAGAACACGTGTTATGAAAATACAGAACATTTCTCGTTCCCCGTCCCGAACCCGAAATATTCCCCGATTTCCCGACCTGAACAGGACGGAGATAGAATCGGGATTGGGACGGGGCGGGTTGAATGTCCATCCCAACATATATGTAATGTAAATGTTTGTGTATGGTAAGAGAATTACAAGGCAAGGAAGGTAGATGATGAGAGTTGGAGCTTGGGTGGCATCACCGCCCCTGACCACTCCCAACCAAAAGAAATGAGATTCCCTTGTGTATTTCACAAGAAAGCTAGCTATACGTATATATGCATGTATGTAATTTACCCAAAAATAGGTACACGGTGCAAGAGCTGCCTGCTAGTTGTGAATTAATTCCTTTCTTTTGTGGATATATATTATTAAATTGATTGATGATTCCACCCGTACTGCATGTTCTTTACACGATGAAGCAACACGTTTGCTACATGCCCCAACACTCCAACTATATGCCTTGGTTACTCACTGCGAAATTAAACAGATTAATTAATTAATATATATGCGTCTTTAAAGGCTTTTTCTAGCTAAAAACTTACATCAATTCAAAATTATACTAATTATACAAACACAATTGCCAGTAGATCAGTACATGTAATATATACAACTGCAGTAATGCTAAGGCTACTTGCTATATATTCTCTTATGTCATGGGCGGCGTTTGTCAGTCAAAAACTTTAAAATGTATAAATTTGTGAATTTCAATTTGGTTATAACTTTAAAATTAAGTTGCAACATAAATTTCTTGAAAAAATTTAAAATTATTATTGGATTCATTAGTGTGTAAACGTAAGTTTCTAGTGATCATGACAAGTGGATATTGCAAATACCTTGGACTTGTAACTTTTCTTGTGCAATTTCAAATTTAGTAAATTATAAGGTGTAATCCGTTTTATAGTTCCTAGCTAGAAAATTAGAGTTGTCTATAATATATTATTATAGTCGAAATATTAAAAAATTTGATGGGTTGATCGGTATGATACTGGGTCACGGGCCTAAAAAATATATACATGTATTATTAGATATAATTTTATTTATTATAATACATATCCTAACTTATTTTTTAGGTTCAATTATATATTTATTATAACACGAATCCAAATTATAACATATTTATATTAATTAGATTAAATTTATATAAAAGTAGAGAACATATAATATTAATATAAATTCTTAATATTATAAATTTTATATTAAATATCAATAAAAATATAAATAAATAATTAATTTATTTCAATATTAGTTATCTCGTGCTTGCACGGGCTATAAGCTTATATTTTTTAATTACAGTAAATTAAATGAGGTCTTTTAGCAAATTTTCAAAATAATTAAAATATATAATTATCCAAAATTTGTGTTTAAAAAAAATATCTTTTAGTGTCTGAACAAATTGTCCTGCACACTTTTAAAAAAAGAATAGTATAATACAAAAACTGTAGGAAAAATATTGAACAATTATTTTTCACTCTTTAGGAAAAGTAGGAAAAGAATAGTAATTGTTTTTCAACATTTTTATGTCAAAACCTGTTCTTAACCGAATCATTACCATTGCCCAAAGCTATAATTAATTATATGAATTTTATTCTCACATTTAAAATTTTTAATTAAAAAAACCTAATTTCAAAATATAAAAAGAAAAATCTAAAATACCCAAACATATTTTATTAGTTTTTTTTTTTTGACAGAATGCAATTTTATTACTCCTTCAAATCTTCCAAAATACATCTCCTAACATTGATCGGAACAGAACTCCAATCAAAGTTACGATCAGGATACATATGTGACACACGGACAAGCTCATGAGCAGCCATATTCGCAGATCGCTTAACAAAATACAACTTTAAGTTGTTAAAACCACGTACTAGATCTCTGCACTCCTCAATTATCCGTCCTATTCTTGATCTCATGGGAACTACACTTCGAATCATCTGAACAATGGCCAAGCAGTCAGACTCGATAGTGACTGAGTTCAACTGCAACTCTTTCGCCCAACTCAATGCCTCTTTAACAGCCATTGCCTCAGCCAAACTTGGATGCATGACTTCTGAAAAACTTCTGGTTCTTGCCGTGAGGAGATACCCTTCATGATTTCGAGCAATCAGACCAATACCTGACCGTCTCTGATCTTCAACAACCGCTGCATTTGCTGATATTTTTACTTCATTATAGTGTGGCTTCGCCCAAAGAATTGCACCATCTCCCGGAAACGTAGGTTGTAATGGTGGTCCAACACTTCTACTCTGAGCTGTTTTCCACTGTGAAAAATACTCCCATGCTTTTGCAACAATCTTCAGATCCTTCCATCTTCTATTACTCCAAACCAAATCATTCCTCGCTCTCCATATCGACCAACAAAGAGTGAGAATTTTTGCCATGTTGTCTTTCGATTGACCTGTCAACCTATCTTTCAACCACATCGAGAAATCCAAGCACTCCTCCGTGTTGATGTTCTGATTATAAAGTTGTCAAACTCTCGTTGTTGATCTACACTTAACCAGAGTATGAGATATTGATTCCTCACCTTCATTACAAACAGGGCAAATGTTATCCACTGGAACACGCTTAGTCTGCAGCTGAACTTTTGTCGGGAGACAATAATTAATCGCCCTCCATATTAGGATTAACACCTTAGGCGGGGCTTTGATACTCCACAGATTCTTCCAGAATGCAACATTCTCAGTCAGCTCCCACTCCCCTTTTTGCTTCTGCATCATTCTGTATGCACTTCTGACCGAAAATTGACATGATATTTCCAACTTCCAGCCTAAAACATCTGAATTCAAGTCCTGCTCCACCACAGTGTTAACAATGCAACGTTGATCCCTCTCATCAAAAATATCACTAATGACTTCTAAATCCCAGTTTGTAGTATTAGTTTGAAACAAGAAAACTACCTTCTGATTCATGAGAGCAGGGGAATTAGTAGTAACATACGGATTCTCCACATCATTTAGCCAAGGTTGATCAAGAATTTGGATATCCTTACCATTGCCAATCCTCCACACTGAACCTGCAGAAATGACATTTCGTGCTTCCATTACGCTTCGCCAAATGAAACTAGGGCTTCCTCCCAGTTTTGCTTGTAGGAAGTTTGTGTCTGCATAATATCTAGCTTTATAGATTCTGGAAACCAAGCTGTCTGGGTTGGTGATGAGACGCCAACACTGTTTAGCCAACATAGCAAGATTAAAATCACGAAAACATTTAAATCCCAGTCCACCTACATGTTTATGACGAACCATCCTAGCCCACGCCATCCAATGAATTTTCGAATTGGATTTTCGAGACGTGTTCCAGAAAATTTTTGTCATTTCTTTTTCTATTAGTTTCTATGCTACATCAAATAATTTTAAACATCTTATTTTTGTTTTCTATTATCCAAACACCGCGGCCCGTGTATTACAAACCACGAATAAGAATTGGGCCCTCCCTTAATAACAGCCCAACATTTTAATTTTTGAGTATAGTTTTACAAGGCTTGAATTTAAGAATTTAAGGAAACAAGATATTGGATCAGATGAAGAGAAAATTAGAAATGTGAACTCAAATTTCAAATCGAAAATAAAAAGATGAATCATCTTTATTAATATAAGTGAGTTGTTTTATTTATGTAAATTTTTTGTTTTAAAAATAATAATTTTAATTATTTCATCAAATCTCTTATTAAAACGTCAAGCGATATTTACTTTTCTTTAAAAAGGAAATAAAAAATTATTGTTGCTCCTATCCCCAGTTAATCAATACATGGATATATTTATAACAATCAATTGCACCCTTTAACCCTATACGAGAATAACAAAATCAACAAATGAAGTCGCATCAGGCGAAAAAAGAAGGATGGATAAAGATATAGTTGTGTTTTATTATTATTACTATTTTTTAATTCAGATTTTACATTAAATAAAAGCATCGGAAAGATTATCATAACATGTTGTTAAATTAAAAAAAATATTTGAGTTGTATTATTAGTTAAAAGATAAAGATAAAGAAAATGAGGTAATGAAATGTCGTTTCCTTTTCTGATCTGTCAATAGGAGTATAATTGAAGCTACATGTCACTGTCAAAAATTTAATAATACACAAGCTAGTGGTTGTGGAGTTGCTGGCTCTCCTTTGCACTGGTTGGATGTGTGGGTAGCATAGCTCGTTAGGCTAATGTACTAGCTAGTAGACTAATAGGCTAATGGATAACTCGTGAGTACTAGGTTGTTCCTTCACTAACAAACCCGTATCTCCAATGGCTGTACCACGAAGACGCAACGCCATAGTTGAGCAAGAACCTCAGTCTAATGCACCTCCTCATCTCCGTCATCTCGATGCGGCCCTCGGGAATGGCGACCCCAACGCCCTCCGTCACGCCCTTGGTAATATTACCACTGTCTACGTAGCTGTTTCGTAATATTGGTTGAGAAATTGTTTTCTTTTGATTCAGAATAGCAAAACTCATAACATTTCTTGAGTTGGGTCGTACTGATAAATAATGCAACCCTCTGCATGTGTGGTTGTCAGGTTCATTTAGTACTTAGTAGTGTGCTCCATCAATAATTAAGACTTAATTGACCACATACAGTTTTATCCAAACATGCTTAGATGCAGCAAATAAGTATAGAATGGTGTGTTGGTGTAAATAATCTATGCACAATTCTACATATCCAAATTAATTTGGTTATCTAGAAAACTGCATGTTCCATATTCTCTGTAGAATATCTAATTCTCTTGTACTAATCTTTTTTAGTTGTAAACTTTGCTTGTATGGTTTACTGAGTTCTCTCGCTTAATTCATGGATAATTACAGATAATCTAACAGGCAGCATTGATGATCCGATTGATAATGGAGACACCGGTCTTCATCTTGCCTGTGTCTATGGCAATCTCACTTGTGTTCAGGTCACGTTTTACTCTCTACCTTCTTTCCGGTGCTACTCTACTGCTACTGTTATTCCTGGAATTTCCAGTAATAATTATCAGACAAGCCTTTCATTTTTAAAGCTCCGTACTTGCGGTAGCTTAAATTTTTAATATTGCTGTATAGTAATCCTTCCATCCCACCATGTTCTTAACATTTGGGTTGGGCATGAAAATTGAGAAGAGTAAAGAAAAGGAGTAAAGAAAAGGGGAGATAGGTGAAGAATATAAGTGTAAAGTGGTGGGAGCTAAATTTTGTAAAACAAAATACATACTATTTAAGGAAATGTTAAGATAATGGATGGGAAATCTTAAAAAGAGAAATATTTTCCAAAATAGTTCTCAAATAACACTTGTCTAATTTTAATTGGTTGTTAAAACAATAAATGAGATGGAACCCTCGTGCATTCACGTTAATGCACGAATTAAACTTTTCATTCTGTCACGTCATTACTGCCACATCATTTTGAAAAAATATTCTTGAAATATTTTTTGGGTCTCTAGCATTATTTGTTAAGAAATGGATGTGACGGAGGGATAATAGGATTTATGTCATTTAATTATACCAATGTTTTTAGATTGTTTGTTCAGATTTTGTTAGAGAGAGGAGCTTCTCTGGAGGCTAAGGACGAAGATGGTGAAATACCTTTGCATGGTGCTTGTGCAGCAGGTACTATTTCTGCAATGCTATCAGTTTCATGCAATTTCATAAATTTCATATTTGTTTGACAACTAGTTAGCGGGAAAAAATAGTTAGCTTATTACGAACTGCAGGATATGCAAATATAGTGCAACTTCTTCTTAATAAAGGCAACGAAATGGATATAATGAAGAGAATGCTCGAGTCCGTTGATGAAGAGGGTGATACTGTGAGTCTTTTCTTGTTAAACAACACTGTTCATATGTTTCTTATGGAGAGCTTGTTAAAACAGCTGCTAATGTTTTTTGTTGCTTAAAGAACCATTTCTCCTTCTTCCAACTTCACCGATCTACATAACCAGAAAGAATTAAATTATTCTACTAGCTATACTCTCAGTTGCATCTTTGCTAATCAGTAATTCATTTTTTGCAGCCTCTTCATCATGCAGCAAGGGCCGAACATGTAGATGTTATACTGTTGCTGCTAGCTAATGGAGCTTGTCCGACTACGACAAATCTTTCTGGCCAGGTTAGTAGTCATTACTCATTAGACATATATATATATATATATATATATATATATATATATATATATATATATCAGTATCAATTTCCTCTCCTGTTGTCATTTTGTCTGAAACTTATTTTGGCAGATACCGAGTGAACTAGCTGATCCAGAAACACAGGCCAAAGAAATTTTAACGAATGCTGTGGGCATTTATTTGGCTTCAAGATAAGCTGGGGAAACTTTAAGCCCCAGGTAGCTGTTTATGTTGCTCAAGGGGCTCAAGACCCAAGTTGTGCTATACAAGGCCAGTTTAGAACTATATAATTTTGAGTAAACACTTTTGTTATTGTTGTTGAATACATCTTGTATAGTCTACAATGTTGATCAAGATGTTTGTCATAATTTTTTTTCCAGCTTTTTTGTTCCCCCGCAAGGAGGGTGAGCTGAGTGCTCTTCTATTCTATTTATGGAAACTGTATCGACAAGCGTAAGCTTTTTTTTAATTATTATTTTTGGGAAGAAAGTAAAAGCAGCACTTGAATGTGCAATCAAGTGTGTCGAATTGAATACAAAAAAATGATCAGATTAGTGATGGAATTGACATTTGTGAACAATGAATGATTGCTGTTTGTGGACAGTATTTACACTTACGAGGAGAGAGATGAGTGGTCTTAATTTTACGCTGCCGGTGGATAAGCTATTGCATATTTTGTTTTCAAGAACGTTATATAACTCTACTAGATAAATTCGTCAAAGACATGCCAGATACTTTTTTCGCAAAACTTGTCATATAATAAAAAGTTTGCAAATATTTTTTAAAAATTTTACAAATATTGTTTCGCACCCTTTTTTCAATATAGAATTCGTTTTCAATTACTAACGATAATATTTAACTACGACCGTAATCTATGGTGTAGTTTTTTGCCAATATTAAAACAGAAAAACAAATTACACACAAAAAAGTGTTTCTTTCTAATTGATTATAATTCAACCAAAGGACATCTGGATATGTGCAAGAACAAATTGTTACGCAGCATCTACAGCTGGAATAGCTCAGTTGGTTAGAGCGTGTGGCTGTTAACCACAAGGTCGGAGGTTCAAGCCCTCCTTCTAGCGTTTTTTTATACTGATTTTCTTAACTTTTTTATCTCCTTCAACGAAATGACAAGACGTTCACATTTCATCTTCAAAATATACTTATGAAGGTTAATACCCTTCTGATTGTTACTGCAAACCTTAATCACAATACTCTCGTTTATCTTCCTAACAAGAGTTCGAGCGTTGACTACAAAACAAAATGTAGTGTTTGCAACAAGTGTAAACCCCAGATTACAGAACTACAGGGAGTGAAGTTAGTATCTGTTACTCAGCGCGTTGACGAGCAAAATTTTGAACTCGGAGATACTGTTACATGAAGCCACAACAATCAATATTTTGAACTTTTGGAAATACTGCTACATTAAGCCAAGGCAATCAATAATCTAAACAAAGTGACAACTAAATCTGGAAAAGTGGAGATAACATAGTAATGTGAATACTTCATCCCCTAGTTCTATAACCTAGTTTAGATGCGTTCAAAGAACACACACAAAATTTTCACTATTTTGCAATATACACAGTAGCATAGTCTACTCTCCAACTTTAGCAAGAGAACCTATTATTCTGGAAAAGTTTGAACCACGTTATGAAACAAGATGGGACATAATCTTTTAGCAGATGAACAAATGTGCAACATAACACCTTTCAACGTGCAACTGTGTTACGAGGGAACACCTTTTTCATGAATTCCAGAAAGCGCCTGGAGTAGAATACAGGATCTACAGCAGAGATTGACAGAGAATCAAACTGCAAAGACTTGTATGCATGTTCAATCTTCTTATGTGCATTATAATCTTGCAAAATGTCAATGATACCGACGTATAATACAACATCATAAACATCATGGAACATCTCTGATTCCTCCTTTCCTGGGATATGCTCTGCTCTAGCTGGCATGTTAACCCCAAGTTGGATCTGGAGCCTGCTTAAGCACGAGAAGATTTTGATATTAATCATAGGAATTAAGAAAGATATGACATTAAAAAAATATTTGAATCCCCTGATGATTTAGTAAAATATGTCACTGTGAAGCAAGAGCCTACAAGGTTTGCAATTTCATTGACATAACCTAAACAATATCAGTTTAGCATTTTAAATTTTTGGTTCACTTTCAGGCTGAGGTTTACCTTAGTTTATATCAGGGACGGAGCTAGAAATTTAAGTATCAGGTGGCGGAATTTTTTTAAAATTTTTTTTGAAGTCATGTAATGAACATATATAAAATTTATAATCAAATTCATTAAAAATAACAACAAATATTAACAAAATATTGACAAAAATATATGCTTTGGGGGGGGGGGATTTAAAAAAAATCTATAAATTTACTATTAAATTATCAAAATTTTGATAAAAATAATATATTTTATACTCTTTTTTTTTGAAATTTGGGGGTGCGGCCACCCCTGCGCGCCACCCCCTGCCTCCGTCTCTGGTTTATATTCTATCACATTGATGTGTACAAATCCAGGACAGGATCAATCTATATATCTGCTTCCACCACCAACTTTTAACTAATGAGAAGGAAAACTCTATCATGTATACTTTACTTGTATTACACGGAACAAATCTTCATGCATAATGGACAATACCTTGCAGTACCGGGAAGAAGGAGATCCACTTCCTCGCCACCAGTAGCTACAGAGGTTCGCAATCGTCTGCCTCTGACATGAGGTCCAACAACGACACTATTATCCTCCACGCCACGTGGGACCAACACAAGTCCTTGTGGACAGATCTCATCTTCCATTGAACCTGCTACAATAGCCAATAGTTTAAGTTCAGAATCTTTACTTAACTTCTTAAAATAAGCAGTGTAAATATGATAGTGCCTATTTGAATATGACTTTAGACTGGGACCCAAATTAGTGCTATTAATATTTCATCACACAAAAAGAAAGCTATAAAAAATTACTAAAATAATATGTTAATCGGTCCAACCAACTAGCTTCAACTAGAGCAGATAGTCCAAATGTCTACTAAAAGAATTCGGCTGTCTAGATCAAATGCTGTTTGACAATAATTTTTAGCAATACATGTTAAAATAAGGAAATTAAGATAGTCAGGAGTATAGCCAGAGCCATGGAATTGATAGTACACGCTCAGAGAAAACAAAAACAAATGTGGCTACTAAAAATTAGTGTTCATGTTCTACCTAGAGAGACTAGAAAAACATAAACAGTACCAGTCAGAAAAGACTGCAAAGCGGATTTACGAGAATCACGGGCTAGATTGCATATCACGATAAGTTCCGTCTATTTATATGCATTGCAGTTGATGATACTCTGCAGAAGGCTTCTAGTGCTGACAACTTTATTACTATTAGTTCCCATGAATAAAAACAAGCAGTGTCTAGACTTTCAATTATAATAAACCAATTTTCTCCATTATGTATTATATATACTGAAACTGAAGTTTTCCGAATATTTTAATCAGAAATCAGTTATTCAAATGTTCCCACCTTCTTCTGCAACTGCTCCTAGTCCATCTGCGAGACATTGATTATAAGACATAAGAGATCGCAGATGCTGGGGAGCTCGATAATGAACACCGAGCAAAAGACTGTAGTCCATGATGTTCTGCACTTCCAAAAATTTACTGTCAATCTCAATCTGCCTGCACAAGTACATTTTAATAAGGATTAACTTGGCAACAGAAAGAAGATTGTAGATGCTACCATGATTTTTCATCCATCTTTATAAAATATAGATGAACAAGCAAGAAAATCCAAGACACCAATAAAAGTACACAAGGTGTAAAGTTCATATTATATTTTACAACTAATACTTGGACATAAAATTTACAGTTAAAAAATAAATTACACTTGCTTAAGCACACACTAAAGATTTACCTATGTTCTCTCAAGATATATAATAATGGAACGACCTTTTAACTTGCAAAAAAGCTGAAAATTAGAACAAAACAGTTCTGAGATACATGTAGTTAAGTTATTGAAGATGAACCTAATAGTAGTTGCCGGCACTTGAAAATTAATATCAATATATGATAGCACGAGGGGCAATTATATCACCTTACTAATGTAATATACTTCGCAAGATTTAGGTCTGCTTCATTTTAAGGTTATACTCTCTATTCTGAAAACAAAGACATGTATTATGGCCTTCCAAAGTATATTTTGGCATTTTAAAATTCTAAATTGTTATAAATTTTATTGATTCATGTATTATGTATTCATGTGATACAACTTACAATCATATAATAATTAGATAGTTTGAAAAACTTTTAAGTATAAACAGAAGTTAGTTTTTTTAAAGATCACGAAGCTACGTCAATTTTTAATGTCCAGATGCCACGATAGATCTTTAGACGTCAAACTACCCCAAATTTCCATTGGTTAGAGGTACATAGTTTGTGGCGTAAATCAAATTTGACATAAGAACGTCATGCACTTGAATAGACAATTAAAAACTCATCTTGTTGGGAGATTAGAGCAAAATGTGGGCAATGTGACACGTTTTTGCTAAATGATGTGCAGCTGGAAGGACTAATGAGATTTGATCATGGATTCAAGTTTATTGGTTATAAAAAATTGTGGGATTGGAAACAATGCTTACTTTATTAGAGCCTCACGCCAAGTTGGTTCCAAATAAAAGCAATAGTTAAGATCAAGATCTTTAAGCGTTGTGTTCTCGTCAATCTCTACTTTGTCTGCAGAACGTCCCAAGGAGGAACCTTTCAAATCGAATCTCCGATGGATCCTTAACTCCGTGCAAAACATATTTCCCATTACAACAAACCGGAACTTCATAATGGACAACATTTCAAAAAATTAGTATAATAGAATAAGTTACCTACTGTTCGTAATTTTTGACTACGTTCTGAAATTTTTAATTACCTTTTGGCCACTTGATGGTTCGATTCTATGAAGTCCAAAGAATTTAGTTATGAGTGTGTTGTCATAAGCTCGAACATGTTTGTGGTAATCTGGAAGCATCCGAAGAAGAACCTACATAAAAGATTAAAGCAATCTTCAGAGTTATAGTGCATACTATTAACTATAAAGCAATATACTGCATGCACTGGATTAACAAGTGGTAGAGGATATTACGGAAAAACTGCAGTTTTAGAACACATCTGATGATTAGATGAAATAAAACTGATTTGATGCAGTTTTATTGTTAATTTCCATCCACAAAATTATATAACTACAGTTGCCAAAAATATCAATAACAAATGAATAGTCGAAGCACTTGTTCACTTGGCTAATAGACTCCAGTAATAAAATTGACAGGCTAGGCATCTTCAAATGTTTAACATGCTTCCTGCAGTCCTACTGTTGAAAGCAATTGATTATTTGTGATACGCTTAATCTTCAAGTGCTTCTACAGTTTTACACTAATGACATTAAATGTGATACCAGGAAGTACTCTACTATCTACTTCTGTAGTTCTGTGTGTAATGAAAATTAAACAGGAATTTGAGGAAGCAGTAAAGTTAAAGTAAAAAAAACTAGAATCTAAAAAGGACGACACACAAGAGAACAAAAGAAATCAAATACAAGTATATTTAAAGATCTAAAATTCTATAGATACCTTTACTTCAGATTTTCTGAGGGTCTTTATCATGAAGCGATCATCTTGAGACAGGAAAAAAACACTGCCACTTTTTCCAGGAGAAGAAAGTTCCCTAAGAGCATCATTTCCACAGATGGATATCATGTAATCAGCAGCATCAATCTTAAACATCTCCCTTAAATTCCTGCACAAGAGCAGTACTCATGTTAAATTCTGAGGAAAAGCAATTTAAAAGATCAAAATTAAGAAATATATAAGAAATCGAGTTAAACAGTTAATATTCCAGAAACATCAAGAACATATTAAACAGAAAACAGGAGGGGAGAGGAGAGAAAAGTGAGTATTATACGAATTCTGTCAGTATCAATATACATACAGAGGAATGCACATTAACCCGGAGGGACAAAGAAAGAAAATTTTATAACTAGGGAGCTTAAAAAATGTGTTTCTACCTTAAGTTTATATATATTTATGTACTAGCTGGTGAGCTGGTTTCTGCTTCATCTATAAAAAAACACAAGACAATTTGCAACAAGTGAAACAGAAGCTGATTACTCAAACAAATCCGAATCTGCCACTAAGTCTAGACAAAAATCTGAACAAACATATGGAGGTTGCTTGATGAAGTGAATTGAATCTACCAGGAAAAATAGTGATGATCATCTATTACTCGGGTTAAAATTAATTAACATTAGTTTAACAAAAATCAATGGCCACTAACCTGAAAACCATTGGACAATAATCTTTCCATTTGAAATCTTCTGACTGATGAGAGGGCGTCAACTGGGATCCCTCTTTAGGAAAAGTCATCCAAAAACTAGCACGCGGTCCAAAATCTGAATTTCTTACTTCTCGCCTTTGTATGGGTGTAATCTTTCCTACCGTATATCTGATCACATTGTCATATATAAGGTACAGTTAACCTTCCCAGCAAACAAATAACTTATATATACAAGCACGCTTATAGTTACTCAAAGAAAAAGTAAAAAAATTTCACTGAAAAAATATAGAGGTCAGCCCACAAAGCGTTTCCAAGAGGATTTCTGTTATTTTTTATATAATCTAACTGTCTTTTATATGTTTTTTGGAAAGAAAAACAGCGCAGACAGTTACGCAATGGAAGGACAGTACTGTACTATTTATTGCTTTTATATTGGCAGAATAGGTGTAATCTATCTGCGAGTAGCTTTTATTGATCACATGTTAGAATTGTAGCCTTCGGTGATGTAGGTGCTCTTATTTCATCTCTTTGGTGGCACATTCTATTAGAATTATATCACTTCAGATGTACACAGATGGCACCTTCTAGGTGCTTAACTTCAATAGGGAGCCATCACCAAGAGCCGGCCACATAGAAATGACACACTTCTTGGCACCCTTGTCGGATATGCTCTAACTTTAAGTGGAGTTATTTTACTACCACACATTGACGACAAACTGATATCAAATAATTATGATATTATAGAGAAGGGAGCTTTACTGTTGCTTTTTCCTTCTTTTGGTTATGGTAAACTACAAAAATTTATATACTCACACACACATGCTCCACTAAGGCTTGAACCCTCGACCTCTTATTACTAAGAGGAGAGTTGTATCTGCTAGGCTAAGCCTTGCAAATAAGGAAGCTTTACTTTCCAAATTCCAAGGATAACATGAAGAAAGACAATTTGGATTTTAAAAAAAAACATTGCCAAAAATATTATTATTGTTAGCTGATCTAAATTTACCTGATTCCAAGCTGCAGGCTTAACATTAAATCATAACTCCTGTGGCCCTTTATGATTGCTTCACCTGGTCTCTTTACCTCCTTGGCATATTTCTTCTGCCACCTTTTTGTTCTTCTGGATGATGAAAATTTATTGTTCAACACAATCTCACTAATTAAAACACCTTGCATATATTCTCTTTCCAGAATCGAAGCATTCGCATCAACCTCACTTTCTTCACCGTCTAGAACAGAATTGTTTGATACGTCATTCCCAATGTGTTTCTCTATAGCAACCTCAAGACTCCAGCGTCTTTCCAAGGAAACATTAGTTGTACGCGATTGCTCCAAATTTATCAGGTTTCTATTGGAAAGCTTAATAGAAGAATTACGACGAGTTCCTCGGTTTCCCCCAATCTTGAAACTTCTCATATCAACTGAAGAAGCATGTTGAATTCGAGAGACTTGCTTCTGACTTTTTAAATCTGGCAGCAGACCTCGTATTCTCAGTGCATTAAAGTACAATTCTTGTACAGCCGGAAATTTACTGCCTTTTGGATAAAAAACTCCCTTTCCATCCTTCAATCCCCGTGTCCAAGTTCCAACATAGTACCCACCATCATACCATGTGTATACTCCGAATCCATGCATCATGCCATTTGACCAGCTTCCTTCATACGAGTCTCCAGTTGTCCATGTAAGAGTGCCTGTCCCTGACATCTTCCCTCCCTTCATATTTCCTAGATAGACATTTCCATTAGCCCATGTATACTTACCAGGTCCCTCTGCAGTTCCCTGAATCCAAGCTCCTTCAAGGACATCGCCATTAGGGTAAATTTCATATCCCAGCCCGTGTTTGAGATTTAAACGCCACCTGCCTTTGTATGTCATTTTATCAGCCCTGGTATATGTCCCTGTGCCATGAATATAACCACCTGAAAATTCACCCTCGTAGATGGCTCCTGAAGGCCATCGGAGCTTGCCATATCCTTGTCTCATACCCCGTCTCCATTCACCATCATATTTGCAATTATCCAACCAAACATATAGACCTGAACCCTCAGGCTTGTTCCCAAATAGAGATCCAGAATAAAACTCCCCATTCGACAGAACAAACTCTCCAACTCTAAAGCTAGAAATTCCAGAAGAAGAACGAGAAACTTCCTTGTTGGCTAGTGCCGTTGAAAGGTCACTGCTGCCAAATGATAAGGCACCAAGAGATTTTGTCTTACTTGGTAAAGAGGAAGCCACGTCAACATTATCATCGATGACCTCAGGGCCAGACATGCATAATATGCAGAAGGTATCTGTTCCTTACAACTTACAAGTGATATCAAATGACCTCCCGGCCTCTGCAAAACCTCAAAAACTTTTCCTTACCTATTTGAGAATGACAAGCTTCCTGTTTAATTTAATGCCAAAGAGGTAAAGAAAAAACTGAATGACACGAGTGCTTAAAAATCTGATAGTCCTTCAATAATACTACTGAAATTACAATGTCGGCTAAAGTGAGCGGCAAACACACCAAATAAAGAAAGAAAACAACTACATAGGGGCTTAGTCTGAATTCAATGCCCTCTTACAAATTAGCTTGGATTTTTTTTATTTGAACATGAGAATAGATTAGGCTTCCATGACATCTTAATTTTTTGACATGGACAAAAAACAGACAGCCTCACATTTTATCTTGTTGACATCCTAAGTTATATGCAAGCAATAAATCGACTTTAGAACTCTCAATAAAACTCTTATAGATACTTTCCAGACAATAATAATGAAATTACTTACTGCACAAATGGAAATTAATGTCCAAGTTTTTTACTAAATAAGTAAAATTAACCCTCAGAACTCCTGGAGAGGATAATACATTTGTAGGCATTATAATATTCAGAGTTTACATGTTCTATATCATTTTCTATGAGAACTCGTAGAATTAGTGAAATGACATTTTGCTTAGAGGGGGATTAATGTTAACTAACTTTAAAGATAATGTTATCAACTCAAACCCCTTTACAAGCATTGATGACAATCACAAAATTTTGTACAGTTATTTAAGCAGATCACTAATAATTCTCCACCAATGAACACCAAAATTTAACATGTTGAATCATAATATCTTCTAGTACAAAGTATAACAAGCATATATAATGTTAAGTTCAAAAACTAAATATTTTATTACACAAGTTACACTTGTACTCCTCACTTCTGGTATACCCCAGCCTTCGAAGTTCCAAAGATTAAAAGTTGTTCCAATTCAATAGGAATCCTAAGGTTGACTAAAATTGACAGCATTCATATCGACCAACATTACTGATGAAACTATGCTAGTTCTTTTGTATGAATCACATGTCATCAATTGCCTAAGCCGTGAACTCGTGAGGGCTTAAACAGAGGAGACTTCAGTTGTGGAATGGATGAAGTATCAAACAAATGTACCTGGTCGAAATACAACATGTTTACTCGAGTTCCAGCATGTTACAAAAATTCTATCGTACTGAATCCAATCCCCTTAAAATTGTTTGCTATTTCAAACCGCAACTGCAGCCTACGCTTACTTGGACAGTTACTGATTTTTCTTAGATAAATAAAGAAGATCAAAACACGAAAATGAAAAGAAAAAAAGATCAAGTACTTCCTCAGAAACCTCCTACAATTTGGTCTAGCTAACAATGACTATGAAACTACTTGCATACCAAGCAAATACGTACAAAAAAACCCGTATAAAGATCGATTCGGTGCTAAATTTGTGATCAATACCGGAAAGTTGTACTCACAACTTATAATTTAAGACATAACCTGCCATTACCAGGACGTTCATCTAATCATGTGACAAGATATAAATATGATCAAACATGAAAACATATATAGTCATCATCATATAACTTTTCAAACACACGGATAAATAGGTGTAAGACTAGATGTAGTAGTACCTCGATTGAAGCGAAAGAAGATGAGAAATATAAGTGAGCAAAAAGAGATTCAAGTACACATTCGTGACGGTGACCGATTGTAATAATCCTACGGAGGACTATGTTTAGATATGATTATGAAACTAACTCACATATCCCGAGGCAACCAACTTTAAATGTCAAAATTGTTAGAGAATGGAGTAGCTTTCTCTGGGGATTAAGCATACTGCTGCACACACAGGAGGAATAATTAAAGTAGAAGAAAGCTGCTTAATTTTGGTTTTGTATTTTTATTAGTCAACTTGAACAATCAATAAGATGATTATCAACCATTTTTTAATCTGTCACACTAGATGATGATGTTTTTTAATTATATTAACGGCTCCTTTCTACGCGCCTTATTTAATAGAAGCAGTCTAGAAAAAAAAAAAAAAATCAACAGAGGGTGATTGACAACGATACAGTTTTTACTTTTTCAAGTATTGTAATAAGAATATTTTATCTTTTTAAAATCTATATACTTATCATCTCCAAATTCAATATAATTTTTAAAAGTAGTGATAAAAATGAAATGAAAAGAATAAACGACTAGAGTAAAATGAAACCGAGGGAGGTGCCGCCCAAATGATAAAATGTAAGTAAAATGTAGATTACCGAAATGTAGCAAGTCGCGAGTCCAAACCTAAAAAAAGTGGTTATGCTTTATGAGTGGTGGGTAGGACTTTAAGCTTATGGTGCGGTGGGGTGTGGTCCATTCATGTTCAATGGAACCTATGATTATAACTTTTGAAATATCCGTATCCAGTAGCATTATATACATACATATATCTACTTTTACAGTCAATTTTATACATACATATACAGTCATCATGAGCTATATTATGAATTATATATAAAATTAAAATATTTATGATATTCAAATTTATAATGTTCAATATATGTAATTAATTAATTATGTGAGGATTATTGTATCATCTGCCTAACAAAATTATAATTATAATTTATATATATGTGTGTGTATATCATTGTTCTAAAAGGTGCGAACCGGAATAATATATAATTATATTTAAACATCTTCAAATTATGATAAAATTTATAATAAAAAATATCATATATCATTAGTCCATACATATTAGGTGCTAATATTATAAAAAAATCACTTAACTTAGTAGTTATATTACATAAACTGTATATAATTATTAAAAATTTGAAAGAGTATTTAAAATTTATGAAGGATTTAGGGTTATACAATTCATATTTATTATAAATTTATAATATAAATATTTTAATTTTTAATTTTTTTAAAAATAATTTTGACCATTTTTTGACAATTTCAACTGATTTTTGACCATTTTAACTGATTTTTTCCGTCTCGCCTGATTTTTTTAAATAAAAATTTACTCAATTTTTGATTATTTGAGACTTGTCCGTCTACCGACCAATTAATAGACCGATTATACATATACACTTGAGTAAATACAATCGAAAAGTCATTTAAATTATATATCATATACGGCTAATTTTTCAATAATGAAAAATTATAGATTAATATGCCCTCGATTAATATTTAAGTACGGAACAAATTAGTTGTAACCTGAATTAGGTCTTATGTTTTTTATATCATAACAAAATATATTAAGATTCTTATAGTTAATTTTTTTTTTTTTTATAAATTTAAGTCATCAGTTGGAGGATGAAAATTTATTCATACTTACGTCTATTCAGTTTATTGTAATAAATAATTTATAAATTAAAGAAAATCATACATTTTCCAACTCAAAAGATAAAAAAAACAGTAGCTTATTAATTTCTTTATGAGCCTTATCATGCGACATTTGTCACTAACAATTCACTTTGTTTTTTGAGAAAGATAATATATAATATTTTAATTATGAAATATTATATACTAATTATCATTAATTTTTAATTTGATGACAGTTGTATCATGTATGAGCCCATTTATTTATTAAATACTCATTAAATATTATTTTTTATTCAAATTTAAATTCATTATTTATAAATAAAAATTTTATTAATAAATTATTGTCATTTTAAGTATTGTAATTAATAATCCACAAGTTAAGCAATGCAAAAAACATCAAATAAAATACTAAAAATCATCTTTAGAAGAAGTAATTTTATTTTTATGAATCAAATTACATTAAAATAAGCATATGTATACTAAAGCTAATTTTATTTTAATTTTGTCTCTTATTAACTTTAAATACACATGTCTGTCTATTCAATTTCAAACACGCTCTTTCAATTAAATTATACATTTGAACTTACAATCTACTACCATGTTTCAATTTTTCTCATTACTCAATCTCTTTAATTTATTTAAAATCATAACTTATTAATTAAATTTTATGAATATTAAAATAATAATATTATTTTATTTATATTAATTAAATTGTATTACTATATTATATCTATATTATCTATACTTTTATATTATATTATTCTATACAAACTTCTCTTTTAATTAGAATATAGAATTGTACTCGCCTACGAACATGTTTCAATTTCCTTATCGCTCAAACACTTTAATTTATTTAAAATTATAATTGTATAATTAAAACTTGTGAATATTAAAATTATATTAATATATATTAAAACATACTATTTTATTTAAATTTTGATTAAAATATTTCTAATATATTTGAAATTCTTTTTATTAATAAAAATTCTTAATCTGTAAAGTATTATTAAAGCCGTAGTGACAAATGTCTGGTTGGTCGGTTGTCCATCTGGTATATTTTACTTAAATTTTAATTAAAATATAGAGATGTACTCATATTCTACTAATTAACATGTTTCAATTTCATCATCGTTTAAACACATTAATTTATTTAAAATCAAAATTTTATAATTAAAATTTTTTAATATTAAAATAATATCTATAATATACTTCTCCTACTCAACTTCAAATACACTCTTTTAATTAGAATATACTATATTAAAACATATATATTATACATACAATTTTATCATCAGTATAATTCTTTTTCTTAATAATAAAATAAAATAAATTATCATATTAAATTAAATATTTAAACCATGTAAAATAATTATTTTATACTATATATATTATACATACAACTCTATCACTGGTGTACTGCTCTTTTTATACAACTGCTCACACGTAATATTATATTATATTTAAATTATATCATATATTTTTTTATTAAAAATAATGTTACAATTCTCCTTCTTAATAATAAAATAAATTAATTACCACATTAAATTATATAAAATAATTTATTATACTATATATATTATACAAACAATTATATCAACAGTGTAATCCTCTTTTATATAACTGTTCACGGGTAATATTTTTTTATATTTAAATTATAAAATATAATTTCTATTTTAGAAATAATATTATAATATAATTTAATCTAATATAGTTGTATTAACATTTAACTCAATTTCATCGTTGTTTTTTTATTTATTTAAAATTATAACCTATTAATCATATCTTATGAATATTAAAATAAAAAATTAATATATCATAATAATATATAAATAACATATAAAAAATTAATAATAAAATAAATTACTATATTAAATTAAATAATCATATAAAATAATTAATATATAATTTATTAATATAGTCGGTGCTTTGCACGGGTTATAAGCTAGTATTTTCTTAAAATTTAACTCATAAATTACCTTTACTTATGTATTACATAAGTAGTGAAATAGTGAACATATAAATTATATCTAATTTATATTTATAATATTTATAAGTTAGTAAAACTAACATGACTGTATGTGGTGCATATATTTCTTACACATATTATTTTTATAATGTATTAATTAATGAAGTGTTGGAAGATCATTACTCATTGGTACCAACAACTATATGTTTATATTTATTTAGGGGGTTAAAATTTAGTACTAATATAAAATGCAACCTGCTGAGTGTTTAGAAAAAGTGGGAGGAAGCATCCGTACTACTTGATTATGATTAATTTAAGTTAAATTAATTAAGAAGCATGCACGTGGATGAATCTCATTTGGTGGGTGGTCTGTGTACGTAGACAGGTCCATTATTAAAATTAACGGAAGCAAAACTGGTAATAATCACCCAACTCTATGTTTAATTAATCTTTGATCCCATTAATTAGTTGGTCTGTTTCGATATTAGTATTTGTCCTGATTGTGAAATCTAGTGTTTATATGCAGATTTATTATAGTCCATCCAAGATCGTGTGATGATATATTGATATACATATGCATGGAAAGCGAGAGGGCATGGTCGGTAATTATTTACCCAATGATCTTGACATCTAGCCCACTTGCTCTTGTCATTCGCACGTAATTTTCTCATCTCAATCTCGCTGGCTTGGGCCGGCAGCCCACCATTCCAACGCCTTGGATACATAAAATAAGTTTGAATTTGTTCGTGTTTATTTTAATATACATATACATATATATATATATATATATATGATAAAAAAATAATATTAAAATAATACTATGAGATAGATTAGTTTAGACGAGCTCTAGTGGAGAATCTAGGGTGGAGGTAGGCGGAATGACAACTCCGCTTATCTTTAATAATCAGTAGTGAAAAAAATGCAGTCCCAAATATTTTTATTCCGAATCTATCTAAATATTTACACGATAGTCGTTACCCATCTTGAAAAAACTTTGTACTGAATGGAACCTAAAAAAAATATAAAGGACAGATTATAAATTAATAGTGAGATGACAAATGACATATATTATTAATTTATATGAAGTACTGTGTTACTCTGAAAAGTAGGAAGATCATACATATTGTAGTATTCGTGTTATATTACACCGGTCTACTACATGTGATTAGCTAGGTATTATAAGAAAACAAATATACAAATTTGGAGGTACTACGCAAGTGCCAAAAAAACTGAGCAATTCATGAGTTACTATTATTTATATATTTGCTATTTTTCATGATTTATTTATTTTTATTCACATTCTTTAAAAATGGTAATTGTTGTCACGCTTATAATTAGTTCCCAAATCCCAATAATGTTAGTACCAAAAAGATTATTATATGCATTTTTGTGGGTAAGATTTCGATTATTTTTCAGAAATGTTATATATGTATCGAATAATTAAGACGGGATATAAAAAATAGAAGTCTCAATCTCAAAATTATTGTTAGCATGCTCTTGCAGACATCCAGCTGCGCCAGTGAACCACGTCGTCCATATATGCCAAGTTGGACATCCACTAAAAAAATTCCGCGCATGGGCTAAAGGCCAGGCCCGCATTGTAATCATTACTCATTAGTAGTATTGAATCTATTGATTATTCATACCATACCATTTACAGTAAAACCTCTATAAATTAATATAGTTGGGACCGGAGAATTCTATTAATTTAGAGAGGTATTAATTAATCGATAAATTAATAATTATTAATTTATAGAGAATTTTCGGTAGCAAACAAAATTAACTTTTGATTAAATTTTTATTCACATAAATTTAAATAAAATGAATTGTACAATTTATATTTTATACTTAATTCAATTAATTCAATGTATATGAATTTAGAAAGTCAATGTAATGTACAATATATTAGATTCAAAGTCCATGTAGTGTATAAGTTAAATTCATTATATTTTACATAGAAAATATTCAATGTATATTAGGAAAATTCAAAGTACATGAATTAATTTAATTCATTATATTTTACATAGAAAGCAAAGATGTAATAGCAAACTACAATTGAATCATATTTTACAAAGATGTAATAGCTATATTTTTATGAATATAAGGGAATTATTAATTTATAGTTTTATTGGAACCATATTTTTGTACAGGGTTTTCAAAAAAATTATTATCTTATTATCTTATCGAAATTGATCATTTTTTGAACTGGCCCAAGTCGGGACCGGACAAAATTATTAATTTAGAGAGATTATTAATTAATCGAGTATTAATTTACAGAGGTTTTACTGTATGTCCTCTCTCTTTTTTTTCCTGGTTAAGTGGAAATTATACAACCACACACAGGTTAATCATAGATTTAAGTTAACCTATTTAATGAAATAAATCTGTATAATTTGAAGTTCATAAAAAGAAAGATTAATAGTATCAAGTATCAACAGTCAACAGTCAACTATTCAACTTATGATATATCTCGTCCATTGCTCAAATATTAAAATTTGGCAGAATAAGATAAAATAGATAACTATCAAAGCTATACATTATTAAGCAAAGCTAAAATGAGCAGAGTTGATGACATATCCAACACCGGGCGAAAATTTTAAATATGTCCCTTAATTTTTTTCACCATAATTATAAAAAATATATAAAAAAGTATACGATATAACAAAATTTTACGGCAAATTTTTTTAAAGTTTTATTGAAAGTCTATTTTTTCGGTAACAAATTTAGTCATAATTCCTTTGTGACTCTTCTCACTTATCGACTAATTTTTTTACTTTTTCATATTTTGATAATTACTTTTTAGGTAATATCATATAAATCTCATTAAAATTTTCACTAAAAATAACATCATAATAACACCTGAAATAGATAAACCAAATTCAAAATTTTCACTAAAAGTTTGAAAAAAAAAGAATCTTTACATCAAAAAAACAAAATATATATTTTTATATGAGTATTGAGCCACAAAATATAAATTTTAAGACAAAATTTTATTCACACTAGATTAGTATTATTTTGATATAATATATACACAACCGAATATCCGTGCAACTTTATTTTTCTTTTTTAATAATGTATCACGTAGTTTCTCAGAATATATACATATTATATATATATATATATATATAATTAGTACTTATTTTTAGTTTTATAGGCCAGTTACTAATTTATATTTTGTGAAAATCATTAACTTTATAATTTTTTTAACTAATATATATATATATATATATATACTAAAAAAAATTTAGAAAAATGTGCCCAAAATTTTTTAGGGCACCGGCGGTCACCCCACGGCTCTGATGGCCTGAAAATGAGTATAAATATTTATTTAGTAATTATATAATTATAAATCTTATGAAATTACAAACTAGGCCGAGGAATATCAAAGTTGGTGGATGTGTATACAGTATATATATATAGGATCTCCAAAAAGAGGAAGTTGATGCATACAAATAAGTGGTTTATAACACTTAGATTAAACTACGTACTATTTGTGTATTTAAAAAGGTTCCAAACTTCTCGGATGACAATTCAAATTCATTTCAAAATGAACATTCCATGATTAATTATATACAATACATATTAATATTAGTATGACAGGCGCCGTTATGCGAACTAATTAACAAAATCCAGGCTATTTGTTGTAATAAAATTATAAAAATAGTGAAGGCTCATATTAACTTGCAACTATTTTTGGTTAATGACTTTCTAACCAAGTGCTATGAATTCATTTATCCTCTATTTATCCTTGTCTGTACCTAAACTATGTACAATTTTGTGTTTTGATATTCTCTTCTTCAATAAAATTATTGTTCTGCAATATTGAGATACAAATTAGTGCATGCATGATGGAAAACACAAAGTTGGTTCTAGTATTTTGTATCCTGATGTCTTCATGTGGTACATTGTGTGTAACATCCTCATCTGATTTAGATCTTGGTGATTATCTTGGTAGCATGATGGGTGGTCAGAGCTATACATGCATGGAGAAACTCTTGCCATGCCAACCCTATTTGGTGCCTGGACCTGCGCCCCCTCCATCTAATTGCTGCATACCCCTCAAGGAGCTTATTGCCAATGATACAAAATGCATTTGCGATACCTTTAACAATCCCTTAGTCAGGGGATCTTTTAATGTATCCATGGACGACATCATGAAACTTCCAAAGGCTTGTAACGAAACTTTTGATATAGCTGTCTGCAAATCAGGTATTATTTCAATCTTCTTTCGGGTTTAATTTATAGGCTAGCTCGATGGGATTTTCGGGACAAAAATACTTATTCGATCTTGCATTTGGTTGATTTAGGTTGCTGTTGATTCTGAATGTATATTTTTATCTAGACAAAATTACAGTTTGTATACCTAAAATTTTTTATTTTTGCACTTTAGTGGCCGAAATAAAAAAATAGTCATGTAAATATATATTTTTTAAGCACTTTAAAGTCTCCAAAACATGGACGTTAGAAAGGTAACGAATCCTTACGTTTTTGAAGGGTAAAATGGTCAATTTAAATTTATAATGATTATATTGTATATATCTTTACCTTTAAACCCTAATTTAAAACATAACAGTGATTAAAAACTCAAATTTTATTAAACTCAAATACCGTTATAGTACATATTAGCCATTAAATGCGAGTTTTAATCATTGAGTTGTTTTAAACTAGGGTTTAAAGCTGATATATATACACAATATAGTCGTTATAATCATGAATTGACAATTTTACCATTCAAAAACGTAATGGTCCGTTATTTTTCTAATGTCCTTGTTTCGGAGGTTTTAAAGTGCTTAAAAAAAATATTTAATCATGCAAATGACTACTTTTTTATACCGACCACTGAATTGTTTATCTATTTGATTTATTTGCATGGTTTGTGACATCGTAATTTTGTAGCTCCCCATTCCACGTACACCACATTGAATAGTAATTTTTGGTGATGGTTTGACTGTTAATAGAGGATTATATACAACATAGCATGCTAATAATAATATATAATTAACTTGGTAATTATGGTTGTTGCAGCATCTTCAAGCTCCCCACCTTCATCAGACAAGAGTTCATCAGTTTCTACTGCATCATTGGATTCTGGTTCCACTTCATCAGATTCTAGTTCCACCCCAGATCCTGATTCTGATACTACCCCAGATTCTGATTCCACCCCAGATTCGGATTCAAAAGCAAGTGGAGCTAATGGAAAGTTTGCCTCCTCTTCAGGACGTGAATATATAATATCTATTTCTTTCTTTGTGGCTTTCATTCTATCTGTATATTAGTTTTAGGCCCTTATGTATAGCTCAAAGAGGACTCCTTTCTGAATTCTGGACTTGGTACATTCATGTATGTTCTTTAACTTCAATACTTTGTGGCCTCGTTTAATTTTTCTTCATGTAACTTAAGCTGCCTACAAAATATTACATTACATATATTATAATAGCTTTTTTTCCAAGTTTTTATTTTGAATATTTGTCAGAATTTATTATAAATTGAAAATATATATTGTATATGTAATATGAACATTTGTTTCATGGATGAATCAAACAACTCGGTAGTTAATATCAATATATCAAATTAATGACTTCGGTGAAAGATAAACTATTTTAAAAAGCTACAGGTAACCAATATATGATCATAGTTCAGGCTCCTAAACTGAATAATTACTCACATGCCAGAGTTATCTCAATAGAAATGTTGGCTCCGTGCACACTTCAGAGAAAACTGAAGAAAAGCCAATATACTAAGTTGATCATCTTCCCCATGACAGGATACTGTAATAGTACAATGCAGCCCTTGCCTTAATACAAACAGTAAAAGTATATTAAGAAAAAAGCAAAAGACAAATCAAATTCAAGAGTATGCGAGAAGTGGAAGAAAAGTCTCTATCTTAATATCGGTGTATGAGGTTCTTGTATGCATCCTTATTCTGGGAGTAGTAATTTATCTCTGCCTGCAAAACAAAATACCCAGAATTGGGTCATACTAGCGAACACAAAATGCAGGACATCACACAGTCCAGTGCAAGTCCTTTGCCACATATTTTAAAGAGTTGTTCAATTCACAGAATGCCTAAATTATGTCCTCGGACTCAATTAATTTGTCTTTCAATTTTAAAGTGAGACGTCAGTTGTAATATTAGAAACTAGAACTAGAATGTGGCGAAATTAATCATTTTAACTATTTAGTTCACTAGGGAAGAGAAAATCATTTTTAAAAGAATGACATGGTGTACCTACACTAATCATAATTTTTATATAGAAGGCTGGCATCAGAATGAGATAACCTCAATATGACGATCATCAAGCTTGGTTTGTTAGTAGCTACTTTCTGGTACATACAACTAAATAAGCAGCTTCAATAGATTTCAAGGAAGCAATTTTATTTGAGAAGTACCTTGCGAACCCCTTTCACAGCAAGTAAAAGCTTTTCACCAATCAATTTCTCTAGAGCACTATCTTTTTCAAGAGCATTTACAGATTCTGAAAGAGATTGTGGCAGTCTTTGGAGTTTTCCATCCTGAGGATCTTCATCTGTTAAATGACATTAAAAAAGACAGTGAGGTGCAGGCATTTGGTATTATACAGGCTTAAAATAGAAAATATAAAGGTTTCAAATAAAGCATCAGTTTCTTTTTCGTTAACATCCTTGGTGGATCTGCATGGTTTGTGCTAATAGTAGCTTGATCATTGTAAGTCAATCCCAATGGCTTTAAAAAAACATACTGCTGTTAGACTTGCAATTTGCATATCTGTATTTCTGTAAACATTATTATAGCCACTGATTTTACATGCAACCCAAATAATTCTTTAAGATTCAATTCCACATATCACAGGGTCCGAAGGGGCTCTGTAACAGTTTAATGCCATAATTTCGAGGTTTACAAAGGCTAGTAAGAGTTTTCTGCCACATAAGACAAAAAATTGAGTGGTAAATGTCGGCAAAGGGTAAGAAGTTTGATTCATAAAATAATTTGCAGTAGACATTTCTAGAACTGCTAATCTATATCACACTTATTAGGATAAATGAAAAGTGCCCATATATGTTAATCTAAAATTGCTCTGTGGCTCTAATCGTAAGGGTATACAGGATAACCAAAAGCTGTGGTCCAACTGTTACCCCTCACCTCTTGCTTCCCACAGTATGAAATGAATCTAGATGTTTTAACGGGACCTGAGTAAAAAGTATGCTGTGTACATGTTCTGAAGTAGATAGGTGACATAATGGAATAAACCCATTATTCTATAACTTGGAGGGTTTCCACTTTTGATTGTCCACACCATGAATTTGGGGTTGTTGGCCTGTAACATAGTTATGCTATATAATTCTGATATTCAGATGAACTGGCATGCAAAAGCAGTTTTTTTGTTATTCAGATGGTTACTTTGTATACCATAGAAAAAATCATCAGGCCTTCATAATCACACCACAAATGAAAAAATTGGGTATAGTAAAGAGATTTTTGTGGTCTTACTGATGGGTTCAGGAAGGTTGAGATGTCTTCGGAGGCCATCGATCCCAGAAGCAATTATGGAAGACAAGGCCAGATATGGATTTGCACACCCGTCAATTGCTTTAATCTCAAAGTTGCTTACTAATCCATCTGGGACTCCTGGGGGGCATGCGGTTCTCAATGGAGCCTCTTTGTTTTCCTTTCCCCAACATAGGTATGCTCCACTCCACATATGTGGTTGCAAACGATCATAACTATACCCAAAGTAAAATTGAGCACAAAAAATGGGTAACTAGAATTAAACTCATAAATATTTTTTAGACAAACCAACTGATTTGAATGCAAAACTAAAAGTAAAAAAGAAGACATTTTTGTTTATTTTGTTGACATAAAGAACTTGTCAGATGCTTTCGAAGCAAGGATTTGTAATATATGCTTGTACCTATCAGAAATTATCAATCATTATTGATTGTTTTTGGCGAAATCCGTAATATACTGACACATAGATTTCCAATAAAGGGCACTGTGTATTAAAAGAACATCATTTAAATAAAGACGTTCCGACAGTAGAGAATGTAACCTATTTGGAACTGGTGCTGTAAATGCCAAGATTGAAGGTAGATGATTTAAGACTCCGGACATGAACTCCTCCCCAACCTTGGACATTCCGTAGCGAGAACATTCATCAGATGCCATAAATACATTCTTTCCATTCTGTGATAAACTGATATGCACATGTGAACCAGATCCGATCTCATCTAGTGCATATCTAGCCGAAAAAAATTTCAAACAAATGAATAATGTCAACTAATACACAAATTTTAAGATATAGCTTTAAGAATAAAAACTTACTATTAGACATATAACATAGTGAAGGTTGTCACCAGATATGTGGATCTGATTTATTATATATACGAAAGATAAAGTACTGACTACTGAATGAAACAATATTCATCACCATACACTAGTGGTGCCTTCGCCGCCACTCAGCACTCGGGCAATCCTTGATTCTCAAATACTTACTATTAAGATTACAGATCAAAAAACGAGAAAATTTCAACATAAAAGTCTGGAAGAATATTTGCAGTTCAGAAAATTACTATACATTTTTAATTTAGTCCACCTTTGTTTACTTTGTCCCCCCCCCCCCATCTTTATATTCCTCTATCATATAGTTCTTTATACTTTCTCATTCAGTAAAGATATATAATATAGAATTAAGAAAAGATACCATAGTATTAAAAACAGCTTATCCGAAGTTTAAGACAAACATCTATTAACTTGTGAAAATTCAGTCACCCACTTTGGTACAAAAGTCGCTAACAATCCATGTTTTCTTGCAACAGCCCTAATAACTTCACGAGTAAAAATTAGGTTATCAGCAGCATCAGAACAGGCAGTGTATCCCATTACAACTTCATATTGGCCGTTTCCGGATTCTGCATGAAGCTAAAGACAAAAAAAGTTAATGACAAAAGGACATATAGATTGAGTTAACTTGAACAGATGAACATAACTGCCAAGAATTGTCTCCCTATTCCCTAAACATGTAGCAAACTAGCAGCACTGCTTAACAACACTATCAGATATGTGAGAAACATAAATTAACAATAGTGGAAAAAAATCATAATGTTGATTAAAGGTTTTCAATTCAAGATGTCCCAGTATAATTTTATAAATGATTGCTAGCAAAAATTAAACCTCCATTGTTCCAACTAGGGGATTATTAAACCAAGATTATCTACTTGGATGGGTGTGAAATTAATCTTTAGTAATATCAAGTATTAGCTGAACGGGGTACGTCAACAAGGAATGGAACACGAATTTTGTAATCAACTTAATTGTTATAAGAATCACGCATAGAGTAATGAATCATGGTCCTTAAGAAATCCTTGTACCAATGTAGATGTCCTAACTTTGAGTCACTGAGTGGACAATGCGACTAGGAACAAAAGAAATAGAACCAGAAAACAAAGTTACTTTCAAGATTTAGACCTCAAGCTGGCCTCCAACTGCTAAACTCCAGGATTGCAATAATAATATATAAATGGAAAACTACACCTGTCATTGATTATGATTCAAATTTTTTATTTGCATCACTTCTGTATTTATTGTATTATATACTTTAGGTGGAAAAATATTTGTTCAAGTGTCCTGCTAGTGATTGGTGCTCTTTTATAACCAGAGAAATTAGACTTTGTTTGCGTAATATTACTCATATTTCAATATTTAACCGTAACATTTTGAACCATTGCGGTATTGTTATTCCTTAAAGAAGTACACAATGGTTCAGAAATCATACAGTTTACTGTAGACTTCAAATATTTATTTTTTGATGAAAGAACCCAACAGTACCTCTGACCAGATATATATATGTATAGATGCAAGCGATGTATCATGTATCTCTATACAACCTCAGTAGGACAATAAGTACTTTCCATACCTGGTCCACGGGAATATTCAAGGATTCGAGCGCGGCTATAATTTCGTAAAGTATAGGGGAAGCAACATCAAATGCTGAAGTGGAGCAGTACGATGAGGTGTCAAATGGTACCCATTCTTCTTTTCCCTCACTGCAAGACTCTTTTAATAATGAGCAATCATACAAGTGAAACTTCTAGCGCAAGATAACACAAGAGGCGGCTGGACAAATCACCTTAATACTTTCTTCAAGAGGAAAAACTCATTTTCGAAACCAGCATTTACTTCCTAAAACATGTAAGACATATATTAAATGAGGATAGACATCTTAGTTTTAGGCCTGAATTCAGGAGTTATCAAACACACCAAGTTAAATTCTTCTTTTAAAACTTTTAAAACACGTCGCAGTGCTTCCCTTGGACAATATTCCCATGCTTCGCCTGGTCTAAGACACATGTCGGCCAAAACCATCTCTTCTTGTTTAGCCCTGTGGATGGAGGAAGATAACAGGGTCAAAGTTTTGCTCATACATCTGATCAAAATGATTCACTTGACCAGGAATTAAGTATACTAATTTAATGCAGACCATAAAAGTATACCAATATTTGTCACAAGTACTTTAATGGATCCAGAATTTATGTTCTTTATGTTACTAGTAGAGTAGTTGGATTTACATTTGAAATTCTATTGGTGTGACCTGTATTATATTTTTCCTTACTTCTACACCAATCGCACCTTGAAAAACTGAATTCAGGAAAATAATATTAATTAGTAATCTCAGTAGTTTTGATGTGGTAGTAGTGTCTTCATATAATTAAGTGATAAAGTACTATCCTTCTTATCCGCTCTTAATTTTTTAAGTTTCTGATTCAATGTACTTGCTTGAGTGCATGCTCTGTGCATACTCATCCAGTAATATAAAAATGCTGACCAACCTCAGAAAGCTCACAACCCAATCAACTCATTATCATAAGAGTATGTTATAAGCATGTCGAACTATATTTCATTATGCATTGAGTGTACCAATATGCATCATTGTTACTACGGCCTAATAAATATTTCACTATTTAAAACCACAACTTCATCCAAGTTATGCATACACTCATTACTACAGAGCCAATATTTAAGGTTTAAAACTTTGATCGAACACCTAGGATTCTATCTTCAAGCTAAGGTAAAAAAATTAGAAACTTAAACGAGTAATACACATTCTGACATATACCCCCCCCCCCCCATATAGCCATATATATTATATATATATACGGTGATAGGGAAAAAATAATGTAGAAAGAGAAAAGAATGAGACACAATAAAATGTACACCACATTGTTGGGGTTATAATTATCAGCCTGAAGTGATATAGTACCATGGAATTCTGCATTTTGTTGATAGATCAGGTACCAATCTGATTTCACCTACACCGCTCAAATTAGTCCCATCAGCAGGGCCATCAGCTGCTGAAGTCATTGCCATACTAGCAAAAGTTAAGCCAACACCATTTGTCTTCACAGAATCATGGAAGCGTTTTCTCTGAATAACCTGAAATTGTGATGGTGCGCGGTAAAATTTATTATATAATTCACAACTTGATACCAAAAACTTCTAAAAGCTATTCCCCAGGTTATCCGTGGTGCACAGTGGCACAAACTACACCATGAAAACTTAAAACAAAAAAAATCACATCCAGAAATTTGTAATGAATGAACCATGAAATGACTAGCTAAGAACCAAAAAAGTAAGGCAACTAATAAGTGATCCCTCCGCTCAACCGTGATGAAAATGAGTACTTATTCTGTTTATAATAGATGACTGCTTAAATATTTAGAAGAGGAAGTATTAAAGGCAGGAGAAACAATTCTGAACACTTCCTTGATGTAAGATGTTAAAGAGTAGTTCTCCAGTCTATCTTTTCCTTACCGCAAGCACATTCTAGTTTATAAATTTCCAAACATAAAATTATTTCAAAAGAAAAGGAAGTAAAAAAATAATATGTATTCCTTCTATGTGTTTTTTTAGAGTTTTACAATAAAATCCACACCATTAATCAGTAATAAGTTAGTTATGGTAAAAGTTATATCTAAGTTTTACTATTTTTGACAAAGTTGTCTATCTAATTTAAAGTGCAGTATGCTACAGGCAAAATTACCTGCTAAATCCTATTTTCTTATCGAGTGAATATAAAGGCATATTCATTAGCTTGCCTCTTCCTTTCACATATATTTGATTTTTCAAACACAACAAAAAAATGATACTAGCCATTTATATTCCCTAAAGATAGAAAGGTGAAAAATAAAGAAGGAAAAGTAACATACACGACATCTGTGCTGTCCAGATGTATCTACCCAGATGATCCGAACAAAAGCGACATCTTGCTCCAAGCTTTGAGTCACTACCTTTAAAGAGTGAGGAGATATACCATTTTCTACATTGATGGGCTTCACAGCAGCATTAAGATCGGAAAATTGTTTTGGACTAGTTTCAATGAAGTCCAAGCTTTTAATTTCTAGCTTTGAGGAGTGGTCAGATGCACCATTTTCTGAAATTACAAACTTTTCAGCAGCATCAAGCTTGTAAAATTGTTTTGCATTATCTGCAAATATGTCTTTAACTGCTTCAAGAGCTTCAGAATTTGATAAATCACCATCAGCACAGGCATCACATAAGACCGAGAAAACAACTTCACGTGCTTTCTTTGAGCCTACAAACAATGGCCCGACTAGTATAAGCTCTACCTATCTGGATACAGAACAAATTTTAAAAGAAAATAAAAGCCACATGATGAAGTTTGGAATTAACTGACCTAAGTAGAAACTTTCAGGAAACATGCAGCCATCTGTGCTAAACATCACCTGTGAAACACATTTTCTTATGTGTTACTTGAGAGAGAAAGGGGGGGGGGGACTTAAAAACCCAAAACAACACTGATGTACAGGCTTTATATTTTCTTCATACAACCAAAGAACAATATGTAGCAAGAAAGTATCATTATGTCTCTTCAAAATGACGAGGAACTGTCATTTACGTAGCATATCTGATAAACAAAAGAAGCAAACGCATGGATCTGTAATTGGGTAATAACAAGTATCGTCTCTCTTAATTTTAAAATCACCAATATTTTGTCCCAGCTATTTAGTAGCCGTTTCATTCAAAGTTTTGGTTTTTCCACATAGTACATGACAAATCTTAGATAACTAATAAGTTTTCAGGTTGTTTATTGTATAGTTTCTATCAAGGTAGACACTTGGGTGGTTCTGAATGTGAATGGACTTGCCTATTGCCTTGTCAAAATGAGAAGAGGATATAAAATCGATTGGTATAATGAAGTATATGCTAAAAATGACATTGGACAGAGATAAGGCTGCCATGCTTTTGCACATTGTCTCAGCTGTGAGAAACAAATATGGTACTTTGTCTCAGTTGTGGGCAACATATACCAATACCATATCTCACTATGGCCAACAAACTCTGAAACACAGCTGAATGCACCTGTTCGTACATCCGGTATATACAGATACCCCAAGAGTAGTGGCTGTAGGTATGCCAAGACGATGATGATTATAATAATGATACTATCTTGGACAAATCAACCTATATCTAAACCAGAGATCAGATGATTATATTCATGCACTGATGTACTGAAGTTTTTTTCTCATGGGAAATCTAACCCAGTATACTCTGAATGTATTTCGATTAGGACACTACTTTTATCTGAGTACACATAGTAAGCTAGAAGGAAGCAGCCTTGGCCCAAAACTGGGGTGAAATTTACTGCAATTACACAAAGTTGGTATTATATATCTTCAGATCTGCCACACCTTTTTAATTGGAGCTAGTTCCAGAAGTTCTTTAACTGATGATATCATACCATGGACGCTTAGCTTTGGAACAGCCAGCCCAAAATCAAGGTACACCTAACATTTAAGAGATTGCTCACATCAAGATATGTACAATACAAAGTCAAAGTCAGAATAAATAGCTAAAGGAACACTATTAATAGAATTTTGTATCAAACTTTATGTACCTGACTGTAAACAGAGGCTAGATATGATGCTTCCTTTGAGAATGGGTAGGACGCGTGTAAAAGAACTATTCGACACTTGCTGAATCTTTTGTCCTCGAGAACACTACGGAGATGAAGTGGATTGCAAAGTCTCAGGTCCAAATCTTTGTCACCAAACCTGGTAGAAATAACAAATATATTAGTAAGGAAGTAGTAGTTCAAAAGAAAATCCCTTGCTGGTGAGGGAGCCTTCTGCGCACTAGTTGCAACCTTATTTTAGTAGTTTCAAAAAACAAATATGATAAGAAGCACAAATGTTATGCCTTTATCTCTTTCTCTGAGTAATCAAGATGAGTGAACAAAGTAACCAGCTGATATCCTTACCCCGTGTGTATCTGCACCGGCAAGTCAAAAGAAATCGCTACTTCCAGACTCCGCACAAATATATAATCAATAAAGTGTTTATTCATGATGCGGACAGGATTCCCCGCTGGTAAGACATAATGAATGTTCAGAAAATTTCAATTAAAATGATATTCAGACTGTAAATGCAGGTACTCACCACGAAGAACGTCAGTAAGACCCTCCTCTGCCTCCTTTAGTGTGACATTTGTATTAATTTTAAGGCCACTGCGGTATGCAGCTATGCTTTTCAAACCGAAAATTTTATCCGCAAGTGTAAAAAAAAGGATAAGGAAACCAACAGAGATTAATTTTTTACCTGGATAATGTCTAAGGGATGTTATCTAGTAATAAATAGCGTAGCAAAATATATCCAAATAAAAAATTGAAAGGATATGAATTCAACTCTCCCAAATATATTTTCATAAATGTATCTAGAGTCCATGGTATTCCATCAGCGCTGCCCTAGAAACATTCAAACATAAAACATATTGCCATGAGACAGACGATACTTTAGATAAAATACTACATGCGTACTTGTGGTTTGTGACATTCTGCTAAGAGCCTAAGACAACTTTAATAATACATATTTCGTTAAGAGGACAATTTCTACGGACAACTATGTGACCTGATATGCTCTAAAAAAAATTCCCTTAGCTGTAGTGTTGGTAAAAAACAAAGAGACTGTAGACCATCATAGACATGATATGTGTAAATAAATTTTCTTACGTATCACAAAAAACATATGTAAATTGGACTAGAAGATGAAAAGTGTGTTACATGATCAAGGATGTGCTCAGCCAGACGTTCGATTCTTAATATTCTACCAGTATTAGGTACAAATTTAGAATGCCACTGAATGTCAAGCTTTTGGTCTGCTTCAATTCCATCATCAATGAGTAAGGTGGAAATCCTTGCAGCTTGGAAGCACAGTGCACTTATTCTTTCCAATCCAGCAGAGTTTCGGTATTGTTGAACAGCATGCAAAGATGACTCTGAGCCATACAGTTGACAGACATCCCTCAGGCTTCTCTGCAATTCGAAAAATGCTTTAAGAAAACTAGTAGAGATAATGGAATGGAACTTGTTATTTTTTAGGAAAGATAATTGAAGAGAAGTTGAATCACAAGCTATATTTAAATCTTTTTAAACAAATAAACTCTTTGACATGAAACATAGAATCGTCATGGTTGGCGTCATCCAACTTGTCAAAGCCCTAGCCTGATTATATAAGCATAACATTAACAAAAATAGAGATTCAAAGGCAGGCTAATGAATAATGATGAGAAAGAAGATTTGAATTAATATTCACTACGACTGCCAAACACAACTCAGAACGATATATCATTTACTAGAGAGACGATCTTATCTTGTAAGTGATTAGCATGGTATTTTTATATAATATGAAAGAGAGAGAGAGAGAGAGAGACAGAGACAGGGAGAGAGAGAGAGAGACCTTGAAACTGAGAGTGTGAGGAGCGAAAGATAAGGCGTCATGAGTGGCTTCGGAAAAGCAATTGAGAAAAGGTACGGTGGAGTGGAGTGCAACTATGTTGTGAGCGTGTGCATCTACTATCTCTATCTTCTCTACTGCTTCTCTCAGTGCTGCATATTTCTCTCCCATCTCTCTCTCTCTCTCGTTCTCTTTCTCCTTTACCTCTCATCAATACATGACAACAACATATACAACAATACAGTTATTTTACTTTTCTAACACACTGTTACACTACTTACAGAATAGTCGCTGATAAATTAAGCTTTATTGTTTATTCTATTTTTATCGCAATCAAGGGACACGGTAGTTTTTTTGTTAAAGCTACAAGGGTATGGATTAGATTAGATACTAGTCCTAGTCCTAGATAGGCCAATTATGATACGAATATTTATCAACTCAAAGAAAAATAGCGCACGACTATAGCGATTGCGTATCCAAATATTAATATGGTTAAGACCTCTTTTTATTCGGCACGGTTGGATAGCTCAAGTGGTTGAAAGTTTATTCTTTATCGTCCCATTTGTAAGGCTATAAGCCAAATTAGTCAAAAAAAGACCTCTTTTTATTTAGATTTAGAGATGCATGCAGTGTCCTGTAAAAGGGAACAAAGTTTATTAGAAAAAAAGATGATTGAAACAGTATTAATCTACTCTTGATATAATTGACGACGGTAGTAATAGAAGGTCAGTGACAATTCACATTGTGTATATAAATATTTTATGGAAATATAATTTCTTAATGTTGATTAAATTAAAATATAATTGATTGAGATAGTGAATTAGTGATAATAAAATATAGTAATATATATCTATACTATCTATCCTATATTATTATAACCGAAAGATTAAAAGTTGTGTTCTAATGTGAACCATAGAAAAAATCATGACCGTTCAATTTTAAATGAACCATAAAAACGATCTTAACATTTCAATTTTAATAAAATCTAATTTTAAAAAGAATATATATCGTACATACAACTCTAATTCCGGTAGTCCTTTAATACAACTTTTCACGATAATATTATATTATATATTTTCTATTTTAAAAATCATATTTATCCTATAATTTTTATTTAATATATCATTAAAATTTATAAATATTAATATATAAATATCATTGTATAATAATATACAACTTTAATCTCAACTAAACGTCCAATTTTAGATGAACCATAGAAACGATCTTAACCATTCAATTTTAATAAAATATAATTTTAAAAAGAATATATATCATACATATAACTCTAACCCCTGGTAGTACTTCTTTTATACAACTCATCACAGATAATATTATATTATATTCTATATTTTCTATTTTAAAAATCATACTTATCATATAATTTTTATTTAATATATCATTAAAGTTTATGAATATTAATATATAAATATCTTTATATAATAACATACAACTCTAACTCCCGATAGTCCTTCTTTTATACAACTCCTCACATATAATATTATATTATATTAACATAAATTCTCAACGTTATAAATTTTTATAGTAAATATCAATAAAATATAATATAAAAAATAAATTTACCTAAATATTAGTCATTCATTCCGTGCTCGCAAGGGTTATAAGCTTGTATATATATGTGTATAAAAATCAGCAAAAATTTCAAATAACCAATTTATAACTAAATGATCACAACTTTATTAAAATTGTGTACAGCTATAATGCATTTTCTTCTTCTTTATTTGATCATAAAATAATTGTTTACAATAAAATACGTCACTAATTTTTAGTTTTTAGTGTGGGTTGGTTTCTAGTAAAACTAAAGCCTATACATTTATTTAAAATATTTATAAAATGTCTCAGATATTACAAAAAGTTAATGATATGGTTAAATTTAAGTAAAGGAATATTCTTAGGATAGAAACTTTTTGTTTATTTATTTGGTACTCGTATTAAAAATATATAATCTTTATTTATTATATTAAAATAAAAAACCATTTATTAAAATTTTACTATATAGATACACCCATAAATTAGACCAACTCTACGAACTTCAGGTAATAAACCAATTTCGGTGAAAAATATCAAATCAAATTTATTACTTCGTAATTAATAAGTACTTACCGTATATTCATGCGCTAAGTAGTAATGAAGTTGACGCGGGAGGAGTCCTCATATTTCTCTTCATCACAATTGTGTGAAGAACCAACTCAAAGTACAGTTATATTATTTTGAGTAATATTAGTTGTATAAAATTGAGTACAAATAATTGATCCCAAGTGAAATGATGTGACTGTGTGATATGTCGAAAATTTTAATTGATGATATTTGTGTGAATAATATTGGTGTAATGTTAGAAAATTTTAATTGATAAAATTTGGGTGAATAAATTGCGGTTCATTACATTTAATAAAATTACGATAAATCAGTATGTGGTATTTAGAAAATATTTGTGTACACTATTTTATATATCTAACGTTACTCTTTTGTATATACGTGTATGTGAGTTTTTATTGTATAAATTATGATAAGTATTGGTTTATAAGAGAGATTATAAGTAAGATTTTTATTATTTTATAAGTACTGGTATTGAACATAAATAAAAGATATACAGTAGCACTCCCTCTGTCTCAAATTACTTGTCTTATTTAATTTTTTTATAGTGAATTTGACTCAATTTTAACTAAGAATTAAAAATTATTTTTTTATAATTTTACAAAATTGGAAAAAATATTTTAAAATAGATTAGATATATTTTTCAATGATATAATTTTTATAAATTTTTCTAATTATATATTATATGTAATTTTCAGTTAAAATTGAATCAATTTGACTATAAAAAAGTCAAAACGGTTTATTTGGAATGCAAGGAGTATAAAATGGAGAGATGTGATTATGTGAATATGCCTATCAAAATGAAAATGGAACGAAGGATGAAATTTCGATTTCAGCACATATTTTTTTGTATTTTAAAAATATGAGGTATTCAATTAAAATTTTAAATCATATTTTAAAATTCGGAAGTATTCAATTAAAATTTTAATTAATGATTTAAAATACATGAGTATTTAATATGTATTATTATTAATCAATTAAAATATGTAGGTATTCAAAAACTTATTATCACTGGTGTATTCTAAAAATTCATGAATTATGTTGGATTTTTCTGTATATTTTTGATGTTTTAAAATCTTATCTTAATACGAAAAATTCTACTGGATTCATGTTCAATTTCACGCGGATTAGTACAAGTTTCTAGTCAAAAAATTGTTTTTAAAATTAACCTATTGTATTGAATATAAAATTATATTGAAAGAGAATATTAAATATATATTATGGGATAATTATTTTTAAAACATAATATGTAAAATAAGACATAAAGAATACTTATCAAATAAATTAAATAAACACTAAAAAGATTTAAATACTTTATCTTCTATTATCTTCTTGGAACTTGAGCTGTGAGCCGTACCAACCATCGAGATCCAATGAAAATGAAACGCTCCCATCCTGTAAAAGACCGAGTCAGTTTCAAATTTTACACAGTATTTCTTTATTTAAAAAATTATGTTTAAATAATTATCCTTATTTTATTTTAATATACTTTTAATAGACTTTTTATAAAACTACTCCTAAATTTTTATTTATAATGTTTAATTTTACAATTTAATACAATAAGTAAGAACAAATATATAAACAAATTATATAATTAAATATTTCTTAATATACTTAAATTTTTAAAAAAGTAATTGAATAAAGACGGAGAGAGCAGTCTCTATAATTTTTTTTTTAATTGATAGCTAAATTTATATGAAAGTTAGAATGACTCTAATTTAAGATTTGTAAATTTACTGACCATACTTTACATTAAATTAAATTTCAATAAACTAGTTGTAATTTAATAATTTAAAAAATATAAAACTAAAATATAATGTTGTTGTATTTCAATATTTAATACTTATTGGAGTATCATGACTCTTTTTAAATCCGGTATAAATTAAAAATATTAATTCATGAATTTTTAAATTAGGGCCATTTAAAACTCAATATAAACCTTAACTATTATTTTTAAATTATTAGAATAATTATTTTAAAGTTCGATGCAAATCCTGGCCATCAAAATGGAACTGAACTCTTAACAATACTCATAATCGCGAGAATTCATGAAACTACCCCGTAGATTTGTCGCGATGTACTCGACCGTTTTTGTGTGAGCGTAGATTGAGGACTATTAAAGATGCAAAAACATATTATATTTTCATTATTATTTTACTAATAAGTCAAAACATGTTTTTTTAACTCACATATATTATGAGTTAGGTAATGTTTAAAATTTTAAATGGATCATATTAATATTCAATAGAAAAATAAATTTAATAGAACTACTAAGAGATTTAATTTAATTCTGTAATTTTAGTGGCACTAACATTTTTTATTTAAAAATTGTACCCTTCTATACTTCTATGCTATTATAAGGAAAACATGGTTTATTGTTGGTTTGGTTGGTTGGTACCACCTTTTAAAAAATTGTAAACACTTTATAAAAATATTAAAAATATATAATTTATTTTATTTATAATATAATATTAGTTATAATAATATAATATAAATAATATAGTAGTACATATTTAATACAATTGTAACCAATAAAATTGACATATATATCTCAATCTCAATTTTAATGCTATTCAAACTCTTTAAACTCTATTAAAATTATAAATCATTATTTCTTTTAAAATCTTATTAAAATTTCAAAAAAATTAAATATATATAATCTATATTTTGATTATCCCTCATTTTTGTTTCATCTAAAATTAAATCTTGATATTATATCTAAATAATAACATAAAATCTATACTTATATTAAAATTTATTCTTTTTATTTAATATAGTTGTATTAAATACACTCTATTTATAGAATTCAGTTTCACAACCGCTCAAACTCTTTAATTCATTTAAAATATCAATCAATTAAATAAATATCATGAATATAATAATAATATTATTATTATTTTATCTATATTAAATTTTATTAAAATTATATACTAAATACAATCTAAATATCTCAATTAATCGCTCCCAAATTATTCAATTCATTTAAAATTATCACTCATAATCGAATCTAACAAATATTGTTACTTTATTATTTTAAGTTTTAAGATAACAACTAATTAGTTACATCTCAAGAATGATATAATATTATTATTCCTCTTATCTATAATATAAATATCTTAATTTAATCACTGCTCAAATTATTCAATTTATTTTAAATATATTAAAAAAATTAAAGAAATTCGTGCATCACACGAGTTATAAGGTAGCATTATTAAAACCGAAACATTAAAAGTTTGGTAGTCGGTGGGTATTTGGGTCAGATAGCTATTATTGGGCTTTAAATTTTTTAACATCAATCTCTTCACTAAAACACCTCACACATTAATCTTCTAACTAAAACACAGTCATAAATAAAACACATAAACATTATCTTATTAAAATATAAATACTCTTAACTAAAATATATATCAAATTAATCACCTAATTAAAACAGATTTCTAAATAAAACACATAAAAATTATTTTATTAAAATAAAAATAAAAATAAAGTATATGAAAAATTATATAAAATACATGTGTATAACATTAAATAAAATTTAAATTATTATTAAAAAAATATTAAAATTAAAATAAAAAAATAAAAAAAGAATTGATCATGGGCACGAATATAGGCTAGTATAATTTATAAGTATGCTACATCTTTCAGCTCTAACTCTGTATTCCCCTGATTTGGTTTCTTTCTGCAATGGCTTCCCAAAGTCAACAGCTACACATAATCTTGATCCCATTCTTATCCCAGAGCCATATTATTCCAATACTAAACTTTGCTAAACTCCTGTCCCAACGTGGCATGATCATAACTCTAATCACTACACCTCTAAACTCTATCTCAATACAATCCATATTAGATCATGCAACAATTTCTAGCCATGTCAATATTAAATTAGTCACAGTTCCCTTTCAGTCGATACAAGTAGGACTCCCGGAAGGTTGTGAGAACATGGCCACATTACCTTCACCTGATATGGCCACGCAACTTTTTGCTGGTTGCGAAATGTTACAAGAACCAATTCTGAAGCTACTGTCAAATTTTCAGATAAGGCCTAATGCTATCGTATCTTCGAATGCTCTTCCTTGGACTGGTAACGTTGCATGTAGCTTGGGGATTCCGAGGTATGCATTTGAAACTATTTGTTGTTTTTCTATGTTGGTATCGCATAATGTTGGACGTATGAATGCGAGTCAAACTGCTGTTAAGTCGGATACAGAATATTTTGAGGTACAAAATATGCCTGATAAGATTGTAATAACAAAGTCACAAATGACACGAACTGGGATACAAAAAGGAGGGGTGGATATGAGAAAGGTTATGCAACAAATGGGGGAGGCTGAGCGTTTAACGAGAGGGATGGTAGTGAATAGCTTTGAGGAAATGGAGCCTGAGTATGTGGGAGCGTTTAAGAATATGGGAAAGAAAATTTGGTGTATCGGTCCAGTGGTGTTGTGTAATCAAGACATGTCGAGTAAGCTGGAAAGGGGCGGTAAAAAAGGTTCCACTAATGAGATTGAATGCTTGAAATGGCTTGATTCAATGGCACCAAGGTCTGTTATTTATGCGTGTTTTGGGAGCATTGGCCGGATACCATCAGCTCAAATTATTGAAACTGGCTTGGGATTAGAAGCTTCAAATCGCCCGTTCATCTGGATCATTAGAAAAAAAGATGTTTCTAAACAAGTAGAAAAATGGTTAGATGATGAAAAGTTTGACGAGAGAGTCAAAGGAAGAGGCCTAATAATCCGAGGATGGGCACCTCAGGTTGCAATACTATCCCATTCTTCGGTTGGAGGATTTATAACGCATTGCGGATGGAATTCAACGCTGGAAGCAATTTGTGCAGGGGTGCCAATGATAACTTGGCCCATGTTTGCCGAACAGTTTTACAATGAGAAACTTGTGGTCAATGTGCTCAAAATTGGTGTTAGAGTTGGGGTTGAGATTGCCATGAAGATGGAATTAGAGGATGAGAACAAAGTGTTTGTTAACAGAGTGCAAGTGGAGGAGGCTATAGAGTGCCTGATGAATGATGAAGAGAGAAGAACAAGAGCTACAAAGCTTAGTAAGTTAGCAATAAAAGCCACAAATGATGGAGGATCTTCTTTCTTAAACATCACTGCATTGATCCAAGATATCATGGAACAAACTAACTTGCGATAAATTACATTAATCTAAGTTGTGGTATTTTTACAGTTCTTGATGATATCTACTCCACAAGTGTGTATTTACTATTTAGACTACTATTTGCCAGTTAAAACCCAGTCTTGTTGAGTTGTAGAACATGTTACTACTGCAATGATGCTGTTTCGTTTCTGTATGAATTACCAATAATAATATTTGATCAGTGGTGACCCATTTAGGACGTTGTCAGTAGGTAGATATTTTAACCAATGATTTAGGTGAGAAATAATTGGCAATCACAACCACTCCACTTGACTTTGAGGTGCAAATGCTCCGTGAGAATTGGACATCATTTGATAAGGACATCAGGATAAAAGAGAAGAAGAAAAATCGAATTTCTCTACGTCAATGTTATTAGTTAATATAGTATTCGTAAGCAGTTGAATGTTATGGAATTAAAGTTCTTTTCGATGGAAATATCAGAATTGACATGATGCTACTCGTATTTCGATGATAAAATATAATAAAATTCGATAGTTTTCACAGATCTCTCCTACTAAATTAAATGATATACTTTTTATGTTTATAATCCAATTGAGAAATTGGCCCGAAACGATTGAAAACTGTGAGAGAGAAACATGATGTTGAGAAAACTTTCCGAATAATTTCACAACCAACAAGAGTCGATAGATAAAAAATTCAGAATTTCATAAAGGTATGTTATGCTGGTAAATGTTTACAACTGACTCAGTAAAAATTATAGAATCTATCTCACCTGACTTGATCATGAATTTTTTGACAGCATCTTAAATGTTACAAAAACCAGAACAAGTTTTTGACAATTAAGTTATATGTATGATACCCCAATGTATAATTTCTGGACAGAATCTTGCAGGGACAGTTGAGACTGCAGGAAAGATGAAGATTCCAAGGCTTTTGTTTGATAGTATGGGATGTTTTTCATTTTTATGCACTCGGCATATACAGATTTTTTAATGTAAGGAGTTCGAGCTTATTTCTTGTTGGTTAGAGTCCTTTTAGGTGCCTGGTTTGCCTCATCAGATTGTCGGCGAAAGCACAGTTACCCGAGGCTTTGAATCTAGGAGATTCAGGCAATTCAAATGATGTTCGGAAGAATATAACTGAGACAGAGTCAGTAGCTGACGGGATTATAGTAAATACTTATGAAGAATTGGAGTCTGAGTATGTGTATGAGTCTAAAAGAATCAAATGTGGCGAAGTTTGGTGCTGTAAGACACAACTTTGGGGGTTCTCCAAAGTGGGAAATCCAATGCTTGAAGTGGCTTGAGTTACAAAAACCAGACTCTGTGATTTACGCTTGTTTAGGTAGTGTCAGTAGCCCAACAGCTTCTCAGCTTGTGGAACTTGAATAAGGCTTGGAACCCTTAAGCAAGCCCTTTACATAGGTAATAAGAGGATAGAAATCACAAGAACTGGAGGAATTGATTGAAGAAGAAAAGTTTGAAGAGAGAGAACAAAAGGAAGAGGCTTTTTGCTAAGTGGTTCGGCATCTCAAATACTAAATCTCTCACCGTATCACATTCTTCAGTCGGAGGGTTTCGAACTTGCTAAGGATGGAAACTAACTCTTGAAGGAGTGTCCGCGTGCAAGCTCAATATAGCATGTCCAGTGTTTCCTGAACAGTTTATTAATTAGAAGCTAGTGCGCAAGTATTGCAGGCAGGGGTTAGTGTCGGAGTAGAAGCTTCCTTGGGGAGTCAAAGATAAGTTTGGATTGGCAATAAGAGACAAGATGTGAAGAATGCAATACAGATGGTGATGGCAAAGATGGCTATAGAAGGAGGATCTTCTTACCTTCACATCAAAAGTTTGTTCCAGTTTGTCACGGCAAAAAACGAACTTAATAATGAACAAACTTGATGTGATATATTAAGCAATTTAAGGACATTGTAATCCAATATAAGTATTAGTCAGTTAGTTACAGTTATCTTAGTAAGAATCTGATTTTACCAACCCTGTTTCTGGTTTCCATATTCAAAACCTGCATCTTTTTTCCTTTGTTTATATAGGTGGAGTTGTTTAATCATTTACACAACATCCTGAAAAATCCAAACACCAGAACACTAACATCTCATCCTATTCCCAGTTGTGTGGCCATTATAATGTATTAATGTCACAAGAAAAATCCTGTCTACATGTTATCCCTCTAAATTTCTATGGCTAGGCTCTTATATCACTTCAAAACAAGTAGCAATAGAAGCAACATATCTAGGAGACTTTTTGCTTCAATTTGTTCCCTTTCCGAAATATAGAAACAGCAAATTAAGTTAAAATTTGCTTATAATTGTCATGGCCGATCTAGCCAAGAATCTTCATTTTGTCTTGTTTCCTCTGATGGCCCAAGGCAATATCATCCACATCGTAGATATTGCAAGATTGTTGGCGCAACGTAGCGCTATTGTCACCATTGTCACCACACCAGCTAATGCAATCCGATTTAAGGCAGTTGTTACTCGCTCAATTCTTGCTGGTCTTGACATCCATGTAGCTGAACTCTATTTTCCCAAGTGAAGAAGTTGGATTACCAAAAGGGTGTGAAAATTTTGACATGTTATCGACTCTAAACCTATCTAATTATTTTTTTGCGGCTATTAATATGCTACAAGAACCATTTAAATCTTTATTAAAAGATTTAAAACCACCAGCAAATTGCCTAATTTCTGATTTTTGTTTTCCGTGGATTACCAATATTGCTCACAAGTTTCACATACCAAGACTTGTTTTTCATGGGCCATGTTGCTTTTCTATCTTATTATCGTATAATATATATGCTTCCAGTATTCTTGATGAAGTTGCCTCAAATTCTGAAAAGTTTGTTGTGCCTGGCCTACCTGAAAAAATTGAACTAACAGAGACTATGGTTACTGCCATGTTGAATCCTCGAATATCTCCGCTCATGAAAGAATTTTATGAGCAACTTGTACAATCTGAAAAGGAAGCAGACGGAGTAGTGGCGAATACATTTGAGGAATTAGAGCCATGGTATGTCAAAGAGTATGCAAGGGTAATGGGCACGAAAGATTGGTGCATTGGCCCTGTTTCATTATACAACAAAGACACCTTGGATAAGGTAGAGAGAGGTAACAAAGCTTCTATAAATGAACATGATTGCTTAAATTGGCTTGGCATGCAAAAGCCAGGCTCTGTGGTTTATGTTTGTTTGGGAAGCTTATCAAGGCTAGCCACTACTCAGATGATAGAGCTTGGACTAGGATTAGAAGAGTCAAACAGACCCTTCATTTGGTGCATAAGATCTAAAACTGAAGAGTTTGACGAATGGTTTTTAAAAGAAGGATATGAAGAGAGGATCAAAGGAAAAGGGCTGATAATCATGGGTTGGGCACCGCAAGTATTAATATTGTCACACCATGCCATTGGAGGATTCTTAACACATTGTGGTTGGAATTCGATACTCGAAGGCATTTGTGCAGGAGTTCAACTGCTGACTTGGCCTTTGTTTGCCGAGCAGTTTGTGAATGAGGAGATGGTGGTGAAAATGCTTAGAATTGGAGTGAAGGTTGGTATGGAGCTTCCTATTGTGTTGGGAGAGGAAAAGAAAGTTGGAGTGGTAGCAAACAAGGAAGATATTACAAGGGCAATAGAGATATTTATGAATGAAGATGAACGGGAAGATAAAAAAAAGAGAGTTAGAGAGCTAGGTACAATGGCTAGAAATGCTATGGAAGGTGGTTCTTCTCATCTTAACATGACATTGTTAATTCAAAACATAAAACAAATAGGAATAGCAAAATAGCAGTCTGCAAGAATCTATTTTTCCATGTGTATGATGATTTTCTTTTTGAATCAAAATTTGTTTTTGAACATAAAAACAAATTTATAATTTAAATATATTATTATATTTAAAATTTTTGAGAGAATAAAAAATCCTATTCCTAAACCTTTTCGATTATACATGAATCTCCTATTCCTAACCCTTGTCTGTTATGTGCTCGTATATATATATACGAACTCAATGCATGAACCCTAAAGAAAAACTCAACAACAATATATTATATTATATGTTATATTTGATATGGCTAACCCAGAGCAGCTTCACTTCATATTGATCCCTCGGTTTAGATATAGCCCAAGCTCGACTACCCCATTGACAGAATTAGGCATACTACTCGCTCAACGTGGAGTAAATATCAGCATAATAACTAGTCATGCCAATGTTATACGCTATAAACAATCCATTGACCTCGCCAACACTAGTTCCAACCTTAATAATATCAACCTACTATCTCTTGATCCTCCATGCCAACAAACTGATTTGACGATGAGACAACAATCAATAGAAAAATTAATGAAAGAATTGGTGCCACCGCCTAGCTGCATGGTCACGAGTTCTGTGAAGGGATATATTTATGAGATTGCATGGAAATTTAAGATTCCATGTTATGTTTTCAGTGCAAGATCCTGCTTCAGTACGACTTGTGCCTCACAAATTGCAAGAATCAAGCTGCATGAGAATTTCAATCCATATACAGACTCGTTTTTGGTGCCAGATATCCCTCACAAAGTTGAGTTAAAAGGGTACCAATCACCATTGTTCAGGAAAATAAACGTTGCTGAGAATCAAATAAGGGGTACACAATGCACTACAAAGAAGTCTTATCCTATTCGAGGGAGGTTAGTGAACAGTTTTGAGGAGATGGAGCCATGGTATTTTGGACGATATAAGGAAAAATTAAACGTTTGGGGCATTGGTCCAGTTTCATTGTGTCACAAGGAGATTCTAGGCAAGGTCAATAGAGGTCAAAAGGCGTCCATTGATGCAAACCATTGTTTAAATTGGCTTGATTCGATGAAGCCGGGTTCTGTTATTTATGCTTGTTTTGGGAGCCTGAGTTGTATCCCACCATCTCAATTAGAAGAAATTGGTTTAGGGTTAGTATCTTCGAATCAACCCTTCATATGGGTAATCAGAGATACTAGTTATTCAGACGAAATTGGAAGATGGTTGGAGACGATCAATTTTGAAGAGAGGGTAGAAGGTAGAGGGCTAGTTATTAGAGGATGGGCACCACAATTAATAATACTATCTCATCCTTCTATTGGGGTTTTTTTAACTCATTGTGGTTGGAACTCCACGCTAGAAGGTGTGTGCGGGGGCGTGCCAATGATCACTTGGCCTATGTTTGCGGAACAGCATGTGAATGAAAAATTTGTAATAGATGTACTAGGGATTGGTGTGAGTATTTTTGTCGAGCCAAAAGAGGTGGTCATAAAGAGCGAGAGAGTGAAGGAGGCTATTGCAGAGCTAATGAATGGAGAAAAGGCAGGGGAGATAAAAAGAAGAGCAAGGGAGCTTGGAAAACTGGCAAACAAGGCTGCAGAGGAAGGTGGATCTTCTCATTCAAACATCACAAAGTTAATTCAAGATGTCGTCTTGCATGTTTTGAAAGAAGAAGAAGCGAAAAAGATATCTTGCCAGAAGGGCCAACATAATCTATTCCCACGTATTACAGATTTATTTTCTCGTCTTGCTAGTGTTAGGTATACAGGAAGAGTAAAAACATGTATATTAATTAGTATGTTTTTAAGCGTGTATGTATCTTTACGGAAAGGATAATCTGTTTCTTAAATTACATACAAGTCCATAAGAACATTTTGGAAGCTGGAGAAAGAAGCCATTGGTGACCATCAATATATGAGAAATTCATGTAATTGTTTGCTTCTGATTGCTTTCCATATGTCACCCGCGTTGTTAAATTTGCTCCTGGTCCAATGCACTCATTCTCCCCAAACAGCACCATCCTACAAAATACATTTATATGTGCATTAGAATTTAGACCTACCATTTTTTTTCTATAATGCAAATGAATATGGTGACTGATTATGCATACTGATCTCTAGAAATATCTCGCCAATCATTACAGCCATCAGGAGAGACAACTGATGACATGTATGTTTTAGAAAACACGACGGTTGCATAACTCCCCCAAGTTCACCCAAGCCATACTGAGCTACTTTCTAGTTAAATACATTTCTCGTCAGTGAATCGCTCTATCATTTTTCTTTAATCTCTCATAAAATTATTTTTATTAGAGAATAAGTCAACTTATAATTGGTAAATTTTAGTTTTATAACACTTACAATTAATATATGTTACTATTTAATAATTAGATTCATAATTATAAGTTAAGTAGTAATTGAAATCATAATTAGAAGATAAGTTAATATTTTCTTATAAGACGCCTAATTAGAAGACAAATAATAACTAGACTCTTATTAGAAAACAAATAGTAATTTATATAAATTTCTCAAGTGAGCTTACTTTTTAAAATTCATAATATAGATTATTAAATTTTAACATTTAACCCGTTTTTTCTAATTGAGTCGCTCTCTTTTTAAACATTTTTCCGAAGAATGAGTTGTTTTATCAACATTTATTTAGATCTTAAGTAAACTTAAATCGACAATATACTAAATAAATTTTATTATTTGTAAATGAAAATCATAACACGATTGCAAAATTTTAATAATTATGACATTTTTTCTTACTGAGTTACTTAACCGCTTTCTTATTAAATACATTTTCGTCAATTAGTTGCTCCATCAATTTTCTTAAATTTTATTATTTATAAATCAAAATCATAACATGAGTACTAAATTTTAACAATTTTGACCCTTTTTCTTAATGAGCCGGTTTCTCGTTAAACACATTTATCGTCAATTAGTTGCTCCATAATTTTTCTTTAATCTATCATAAAATTATTTTTATTAGAGAATAAGTCAACTTATATTTAGTAAATTTTACTTTTATAAAACTTACAATTAAAATATGTTAATATTTAATAATTAGACCTCTAATTAGAAGATAAGTATTAATTGAAATCATACTTAGAAGATAAATTAATATTTCCCTGTAAGACACTTAATTAGAAGACAAATATTATTTAAGACTCTTATCAGAAGACAAATAGTAATTTATATAAATTTTTTAATACATGAATTCTAAAAATTAGAAAAATAATTTCGAACGATTTGAAAGTGCTCGAGAAATCTCCTTTAAAATCATACCATGCGTATTAAATTCTAACAATTAACAGGCTTGTCCTTAATGAGGCGCCCTCTCATCAAACACATTTTTTACCAATAAATAGCTCTATTGTTTCTTATTTAGATCTTCCATAAAATTATTTTATTAAAGAATAAGTTAACTTATATTTAATTAATTTTATTTTTATAAGACTTACAATTAGAATATTTGGATATTTTAAGTCGCTCTATCATTTTTTTTAATCTCCCATAAACTTTTCGCCAATAAGTCGCACAATTATTTCTTCTTTAGATATCTTATACAATTATTTTTATAAGACCTGAAATTAAAATATTTTAATATTTACTAATTAGACTCTTAATTAAAAGGTAAATAGTAATTGAAATCCTAATCAGAAGCTAAGTATTAATTTCATTAAACTTTTAATCAGAGTAATTAAGTTAATGTTTCCTTATCAGACTTCCAATTAGAATTTCTTATAAAACTTCTAATTAGAAGACAAGTAGTAATTAGACTCTTATTAGAAGACAAATAAAAATTTATATAAATTTTTAATACATAAATTCTAGAAAAATTAGAAAAATAGTTTCGAGCTCCTTTATTATATATAGAAATATATATATATATGTGTAACGACCGGGAAAATTACATGTATTTTATAATATTTAAATATGCTTTTAATATAATTTTTAGTGTGTCATATTTTTTTTATGCATTTAATTGTGTTAAGATTTTTAATAAATAGAAAAATTACCTGTTATGTGTTATGTGACTTCTGTGTAGCCTAAAATATTTTATACTATTTTGCTATAATTTTTGTTTCGTTAGAATAAAATTATTTTTATTTCTAATTATCGGACTCAGCTTCTGTAGAAGACTAGAGACCTTGTTTTTGGTTCTTTTATTTTTATAGAAATGATAAAATCCTCAAAATAAAATTATTTTATTATTTTTGGACCATTCATAATTTTTGGGGAATTTTGATATATATATTGTATTATTTTGAAAATATTTATTTTTATATTTTATCCCATAAAAATTATTTTTGGGCTTTTTATTTTAATTATGGGGTAATTTATCTTTTAATCAAATTTAAACCCCTAAAATTTTCAAAAATATAAATAGCTTAATTAATTATTAAAGATTATAAAAAGTTACTAAAAATAGTAAAAATTATGAAAATTTGGGGAAGAAAGTGTTCTTCGTGTTCTTGAAGATCAAAGCGTATTATGAAGGTGATTCTGAACTTTCTTTTCTAAATATGAGTAACCAAACTGAATCCCATGAGTTGAAGTACATGACTACGTGATCCGTTGTCGTTAGAAATTGCTTGATTTATAATTTGTGATTTTCGGATTAAATTTTTATTTCGAGTTTATTAATTCGTTGATTGTTTGTATAAACTGATTACATGGAGGCGTAGATCGTCGAACAAGCATGTTGGTGATAATTTTTGTTTATTTTTTTGAGGCCGATTTGGGCTTGGTCGGAAAATTGAACCCCGACCTTGGACTTCAATTTTTCCGATTGTATGTTGATTTTTTGGATATAAGGATTACATGATTGAGTTCCTGGAGTCCTAAGCTTCGATTTGATATAAGATTTGTGGAGTTTGGAGTCCGATTTGATGTTGCCGGAATTCTCAAGTTGCCGGATTTTAAACTTTGGTCGGAATTTAATTTGTAGTTAGTTTTTGATGTTGTTCTTGATTGATATGTATTATTGGGTTGATTTTGGACATGTTAGACACAAAAACCATTGAAAACCGTATTGTTTTGAGCTTATAGGTGCTGGCCGGATGTTCGCCGGATTCCGGTCAAATCGACGGAGATGGTGACCGGAATCTGGGCACCATTGTTGTGTTCTTGCAAGTATTCAAGCTCAAGAACATGTTTGATCTTCCTAGCCCTAGTTGTACATGATGAATAGTGATCTTGGGATAAAAAAATTATTTTATTTTCAAAAAAATTAGTTTTAATTTTGAAAATTATTTAAATATTATTTTAAATTCGAAAATTGTTTTGAAAATTAAAATAAATTATTTTTAATTCGAAATTAATTTTATTTAATTATTTTAATTTATTTAGATAATAATTTAATTATTTAAATTGATTGGTTAATCTATTCTAATCAATTAATTTAATTAATTAAATATTATTTAAATATAATTAAAAATAATTGGATTTAATTATTTTGAAAAATAAAATAATTTATTTATTTATAATTATTTAATAAATAATTAATTTGAATAATCAATTAATTTAAATATTAATTAATTTATTCTTATTATTAGATATTAAATAAACCGGTTATCCGTTTTAAACAAAACGAAAAGCCCTATAGCCCTAAAAATAATCCGAAGAGAATAGTAGTGACCCGTGTCGGTCCAGAAATGTGTTGAAAATATTTTAGAAATATTTAGACGAGTCTTTTAATTGTTTGACTTATGTGCTATATGACTTACTTGCTATTTGACTTATTTGCTTATTTGTCCTAAATATATTATATTACTTGTTTGGTATCAATAGACCGCATGGGTAGACACTAGAAATAAATTAAGGTTTGTCTGACACCTTGAGTTGACCCATGTATCTAAAATAATATATTTTATTTATAGATACGAGCAAAGTGTGAGCCACCCAGTCAAGCAAGAGTAAACTTTTGTACTTATCAGGCAAGTATCTTCACCTTGATAATCTTAAACACTTTTATTTTATTGTTTCGATTATTCATATCATGATAAATAGTTATTGTTCAGAACTATTTATGATTTATGTTTTATTCTGTGCATCAGAGTTACTTGTTATTCGTACTCTGAATATTGGAAATTGATTATAATAAACACATCATATCCAGTGTTATCGTAGTAAATAACGAGGATATGGTTTGTATTTGAAACTAAGCATACCTTATTTTATTTGGGGTTGCTCTATTGGATTGGAATTTATCGCGTAGGAGGCCCGATGTATGGGGTCCAGCAATTGCATAGGAGGCCCGATGTAGGGGGTCCAGCATTTTTAAGGAGGATATGGTAACCAATCCATCTTCCTATAGGCTAACATTACTTGCCTATTTTGGTACCTATATTTTGAAATCCTTGTTATATCTATGGGTATAGAAATGTACCGATGAGCTATAAAGGGGTCCTATTGCTTTTGAACCTGATCAGGGGGCAATAGTGTTTATTTGTGTGTATCCAATCCATATTGCCTGTGTGTCTATTATATATTGATTTTAAGCAGTTGATTCATTTTGATGACATACTGCATTGTTTCAGTTGAGATAAACTGTGATTTATTTACTGTTCAGTTTTGATAATAAACTGTTTTATATTCCGTTCTCGATACAGATCTCAAATATTGACTACATTTCAATTGTTCGCATACTTGCTGAGCATTTTTTTGGCTCACTCTTGCTTTTTATTAAATTCTGTCATATATCCAGTATGAGTCACAGCGGTAGCTCTAGCGGGCATAGAGAGTCTCAGGTGTTAGGGTGGCTCACTTCTCGAGCTTCCCAGGTATTTAGTTGTTTACAGTTTTGCTATAGATAGAATGTGTAATAAAATGAATTTAGACTTAAAACTTATCTAAACGTGTGGATTTGAGTTTTGGATTTAGTTTCTAGTTTATAATAAAGTGATTTGGATTTACTTTTAGTTTCAGTTGCTTAATTTCATACTATAACCTGTTAGCGATCTTTGGTTTGGCGGGGTCAGTGCGCCTCTGATATATTATTGGGCCAATGCGCCTCTGATTTATATTATTTTATTGTTAATTGGTTGGTGATCCCCAAATCTAGACCCCGGGATTTGGAGGGCGTCACAATATATATATATATATATATATATATATATATATATATATAGATATAGATTTAATTCATACATCTATAATTTGAAAATAATTTAATGCATGTACTATAAAAAATTATATTATATTATACTAGAAAATAGAATGTTATAAAAAAAATAAAATAATTTTTGATATGTCATATAAATATGAATAATTCAAGTGATTTATTAATTCAAATGAATATTGATATAAATGTTAATATGAATAAATTTATATAAATTTTATATTGTAAATATAAAATTGAGATATGTAGATTATATATACTACATTATACTATATTAAATTTGTATTGCAAATATAATTTTGAATGTAAATATATAAAATTTAGTTTATAATTTAAATATATTATAATATTTAAAAAATATTAAATTAACAGAAAAAGATTGAGATAATTTAAAATCCTAGTCCTAACCATTCTCTGATGTACACAATCTCCTACTCCTAACCATTCTCTCTTATGTGGTTGTATACATGGACGAACTCAATGCATGAACCCTCAAAAAAGCTGATACACTTGAGAAGAATATTATATTTTATGTATATTTGATATGGCTAAGAAGCTTCACTTTATCTTGATCCCTCTGTTTAACCAAAGCTCGACTACCCCATTGACAGAATTAGGCATATTACTCGTCCAACGTGGAGTAACAATCAGCATAATTACTAGTCATGACAATTTTATACGCTATAAACAATCCATTGACAGCGCCAACACTAGTTCCAACCGTAATAATATCAACCTACTATCTCTTGATCCTCCATTCCAACAAACTTATGATATGATGAGACGACAATCACTAGAAAAATTAATGCAAGAGTTGGTGTCACCGCCTAGCTGCATGGTCACGAGTGCTTTGAAGGGATATACTCATGAGATTGCATGGAAATTTAAGTTTCCATGCTATGTTTTCAATGCAAGATCCCTCTTCAGTACGACTTGTGCCTCAAAAATTGCAAGAATCAAGCTGCATGAGAATTTCAATCCATATACAGACTCGTTTTTGGTGCCGGATATCCCTCACAAAATTGAGTTAAAAGGGTACCAATCCCCATGGTTCAGGGTCACAAACGTTGCTGAGAATCAAATAAGGGACTCACAAAAACCTACAGAGAAGCCTTATCCTGTTCGAGGGATATTAGTGAACAATTTTGAGGAGATGGAGCCATGGTATTTTGGACAGTACAAGGGAAATTTTAACGTTTGGGGCATTGGTCCAGTTTCCCTGTGTCACAAGGAGAAAATTGACAAGGTAGAGGTCAAAAGGCGTCCATTAATGCAAATTATTGTTTAAATTGGCTTGATTCGATGAAGCCAGGTTTTGTTATTTATGCTTGTTTTGGGAGCCTTTGTATCCCACCATCTCAATTAGAAGAAATTGGTCTAGGGTCAGTATCGTTGGGTAATCAGAGACACTCCTTATTCAGCCGAAACAGGAAGATGGTTGGAGACTACCAAATTTGAAGAGAGGGTAGAAGGTAGAGGCCTAGTTATTAGAGGATGGGCACCACAATTAATAATACTATCTCATCCTTCTATTGGGGGATTTTTAACTCATTGTGGTTTGAACTCCACGCTAGAAGGTGTGTGCGGGGGCGTTCCAATGATCACTTGGCCTATGTTTGCTGAACAGTTTGTGAATGAAAAATTTGTAAACGATGTACTGGGGATTGGTGTGAGTATTTTTGTCGAGCCAAAGGTGGTCATAAGGAGTGATAGAGTGAAGGAGGCTATTGCAGAGCTATTGAGTGGAGAAAAGGTAGGGGAGATAAAAAGAAGAGCAAGGGAGCTTGGAAAGCTGGCAAACAAGGCTGCAGAGGAAGGTGGGTCTTCCCATTCAAACATCACAAAGTTAATTCAAGATGTCATCTTGCATGTTTTGAAAAAAGAAGAAGAAGCAAAAAAGATGTCCTGCGAAAAAGTCTAATGTAATCTATTTATACAAATTATTGTCTTGTCTACCTAATGTTAGGTATATAGGAAGACTAAAAACCTGTATATTAATTAGTATGTTTTTGTGCTATGCATACTTATGGAAAGGATGATCTGTTTCTTGAATTACATAGAAGTCCATAAGAACATTTTGGAAGGAGAAAGAATCCATTGGTCACCATCAATATATGAGAACTTCATGTAATTGGTAGCTTGAGATTGCTTCAATTGCTTTCCGTATGAAACCCGCGCTGTTGAATTTGCTCCTGGTCCAAGGCACTCATACTCCCCAAACAACACCATCCTACAAAATACATTTATATGTGCTAGATCTACCAATTTTTATCTGATGATGCATAATGCAAATGAATATGGTAACCGATTATGCATACTGATCTCTGGAAATATCTCGCCAATCATTCCAGCCATCAGGAGAGACAACTGATGACATGTATGTTTTAGAAAACACGACGGTTGCATAACTCCCCCAAGCTCGCCCAAGCCACACACTACCACTCCCACAAATGGTGCAATCCACAAAGGAAAACCCAGTCTTCTCATTCTCTGAATTCCTTGCTTGTGCTGTTATCGATCCACTTGTTCCACCACTCACTTCCTTTGCTATTGAATTTATAGTGCAATCCTGAGATTAGGCTCACAGATTACATCTATGGTGTGTCTCTACAAAACTAATAAGCTCAATCGAACTAATTAATATTAAAATAACGATAATTACTGCTACTTTTTCATTGTTTCTCACTCCTTGATTGAATACGCGCTACAAATTTAGATAGTGCATGGTACATCTCAATGTACGACTTGCAAAACAGAAAATATATTTACAATATGAAAGTGCACATACCGCATAAAGGGATCTAGCATTTCCAAAAATGAAATCTATAGATCCCTGAATGAAACATTCTTTAAAGTAATGCATGCCCCGGTCATCATTAAGGGTGTCCTGTGCTCCATAGAAGCCACAGCCGTAAAATGCAGCTTGATCTCCGTCGATTCTTAGTGCCACTGCCTGTGCTCCAACTTCACCTGGATCTGGTGGAGGAGCTGTATTCTTCTCCAGAATTAAATAAATTATATTCAAACCAACAAATTTAGAAATATAACATAACTGATAAAAAACAAAAGATATATAATTAAACGAGGGTATATATACTGGATGCATAATCTTGAGTTAAGTACAAATATACGAAGTTGGTACCTTGAAGCTGATATTGTAAGCAATGAAGTTATCAGCAAAGATTGAAACCGAGGAGCTGCTTGCAGTACCTCCTGTAGAATTTGCTGTATCATTCCAAACGATGGCTGTGTTAAGGTAAACCTGTCCTTGGATCATCAAATTTGACTTGCTCGAATTAACAACAACTTTCTCACTACACCATATATAATAGGTTAAATATCAATCCAAATTAAATTCTGTAATATTTAATCCCGAAATAAAATATATTTTCCTTGATTACATCACATAAACAAAAACAGATGTGTACTCGAATGAAAACCTGTATGTGCCTGAATTGATTAAGATGAGTGTTCTTGTGCTGCTAAAATCAGGAACAACATCAACAGCCTCCTGTATGCTGCTGAAATTCGCGCAATTCCCCTTTAAACCCTCAGTCAAATCAAGCTTAACGTCGTATTCTGAAATCAGCCTAGACTTCCATTTGGATTCATCACACGTGAGTGCAGCCGTCGTCCTGTAATAACGGCTTCTAGGATTAATGATCGGTGGAGTCAAGGGAGAAAAGAAATAGCTTACGAAACCATATTGCTCAATGACCTTCCCGAGTAATGTGAGCTTAAAGTTAAAAGTGTTAGTTACTATGTAGATGTTACTGCATGTATGTATGGTAGATAGAAGAGCAATACCAATGGCTATGAGCCAAAGTACTGCGTTAATCTTGGAGTGCATGCTTTATGTGAGTTGTTGATTGTTCAGTGTTTTATGGTTTTCTAGCTTTGAGGGATATATTTGATTTTTATTATATACATATGATAGGTGAATTTAAGAGTGAAATGTTAAATTATGGGCGGTCCTTTAATATATGCATGATTTTAAGAGAAGATCATTAACCAATTTTTCTGATGATCGAATGCAACATACCGTGCTGGTAGAAAATAATCTTTTTGCCTAAATAAAGTACTGAGGTTGGATAGTTGTCACGTTAAGATATGTATAATATTGTTGTATAAAGAATGGATGCAATAGCGGGAGGGTCATGAATTTATGCATGGATTTATGTTGAGGTAGTGTAAGTCTCTACTTTTAAGTGGCGAAACTGAACAGTATTGAAATTTCAGCACTTGCATATACTGATACCTGGGTTTAATGTAACTTGACTAAACCATTTACTGTATTTTTATAGCTTGGTATCTAATTATCTTTTTTTTTTGCATGCACGAAATATACATAGACCTTATAATTTTTTTTATTCATATGAAAGTACAAACAAATATATGAAGAAATTATATATGAAAATATAATATTTTAAAACCATACGTAATTTATATGACCTTAATTCACAACTAGTATTTTTCTTACTTGTACATATAATAACACATCATTATCTAAGAGATTGCTATCAGAATCCTTTAATTGGTAATTGATGATGCATCCCATCTATGAATAGGCTTTTTACATAAACTATATGAACTTCATCCACAAGATCAAAAAATTGCATCTCGGAATATTACAGGAACAGTTTGATATAAATATTGGAATGTACAATGTAAATTTTTTTCACTCCGTAGGCCACTTGAAAGTTTGTATTGAATAAAGTGATGAAAGTTTGTGAGTGGCACTATATGCAGAACCGTGTGGATACAGAAACTTAAAACCAATTCTAAAAGACTAAAAACATAAGATCATATGGTGTATTCTGCAGCCGAGATGAAATCTAATTTGTGACAGGTACATTGGAATAATACTCTGGTTAAGAGGAGTTCTCACATAAAAATGGTTCTCCCTTGACCAAAGCCGGCGCATAGACATGATCATAAGTTCATACCATGTACCTAAATAGAAAATACAATGAAGTACTTGGAGATGAGCAAACACTTCAACAAAACTTACAACATGTAAACGTGAAGGGTGTTGAAACCACATCTTCAAATACGCGACTTTAGAATTTAATTTATGAAATTACATGCAGATTACAGATACAAGCATAACAGAAATGAGATGCTAATTGATATTAAGATCTTATTTATTCTTACTGCCCAAACTCTTTTTGAAAATTTAGAGATTAGCTTTGCTAGAACTTGTAACAAAATCAAAACGCAGAAACTGAACTTCAAGTTTACAAACCACTCATATATATAGTACACTACATATATAATCTGACTTGCCCTTGAGTGATTCCATCATTCTGCTAGAGAACTCAGAAGAATCGAAAATGCCAAAGGATCGAAGTTGCCCTGTCAAAGAATCAAGCCTTCCTCATTAGGGGGAATGCATGATTGACAGACACCACTGCCTGCCGCTCCCTCCGCCACTGGCAGGAGTGTCCGACAAGCGAAAACCCCCTCGTCACATTGTTGAATGTTGATTGATATGGCGGAAGTCTTAAAGAGATGGTAAGAAGCTAGGGCGTGTTAGTGGTTATATAGGTACGTAGGAACATGCGTAGCCAGTTTTTCAAGAAAAAAGGAGCAGGAAAAGAATGAGATGGGGAGAAAAGGAGGCATCTTCTAAGGGCATATGCCATTGGTACCTTCACTGTTAGTCCACATCAGATGACAGGCACAAACTCTACTTTTAAGTGTTTTATTAATTCATTTTACATTTGCATCCATTATTAAACTCTCTCATTATTGTACTATACAGGTGTAATTTGTTTAAACTCTCTCATACTAGTAGAATTTCCTTTATTGGTCTTTCTTTGCCTGGTTATTTACTTCTCGGTCTTTACTCCTGCTAGTAAGATCCACATACATCTTACACTCCAGGAAATAGGCTATATATGTTTTGTTTGGTTTAACTTAGTTCCCGCCAGTGCCAGAACCAAAAGTGACTAGTCTAGGCTACAATTGCGACTGACCTTCAAAAAAAAAGATTTTTTTTTTAAACCATGCAAATCAGTTTGAAAATTATTTTCCGGGACTATTTCAACAATGTTTAAGTTTCCATTTGAAGCATCCATAAAAGACATGCAAAGTTGGCTAACAGAACAGAACTTTGTTATATTTAGCCACATACGTACGTCCTTTGTAAATGATTGAATTAAATTGCCGGATACAGCAACTGACCCTTCTAATTTATAAATTGAATTACTTTATTATTTTCATTATTGTTTATAAGATGTGTCATAGAGCATTGAGTAATTTATTAGATCAAATCATTAAAGTCATTCTTATTTCACTTAGCACTTAGGTAAGTCATTTCCCCTACTTTTCTTGACCTTTTTCTTCTTAGTAAGATTTCATTTCTTGGTAGGGCTACTAGTATGGCTACTTTTGCCATGCAAAGTAAAGTTTTGTACAGTTTTTGTTGATTGCGTAATGCTTTTGGAGGACATCATGGTTTTTCATGTGTCATGTGAAACACTTTTGCTGAGTTTATATCAACTGGAGACTAGTTAACCAAATACAAGGGACATACTACAAGCAACAATTGATCATCTGCTCAGCAGATCGAATGCAGGGTCATGACTACCGCTCTCTCTGTAAAATTACTTGGCTTACTGAAAATGTTTAGCATCACTAGACTTTTCCCCTTATTTGCATAAAAAGTCACACAAATTCAGGTTGACATGCACTTTCTTAGAAATAAAGTTTTGCAAGGAAGTTAACTAAACCAGACTATATTGTTCCTTCTCAACAACTACTTACTGATCTTTTGACCAAACCACACCAGCTTCTGATCTGCACTTATAATTACACTCGACACTTGAGGCTAGGCATTCTTGTCATCTTTAAACCTTTTTTTGGGGCAAGGGGGTTTGCGGTGGGGGGTTAATGAAACTTTACATGGTAATGCAAATCAGCAGCAGCCAAAGCATAAAGGCTGTGTTAAAAGAAAGCAAGCACAAGTCAACAAGAAAAAGAATGGTAGAAGGGCGTCCTTAATGAGGAAAAAGTTGGTTGAACAGTTTAAGAATAGAAGAATGTGTCTGTGTGATAGTTTAACTTCAACTATCACACAGACACAGTATTTAATTAATTAATGCATGGCTATTAGTGGTTAGTTAACAGCTGTTATAGGAGTCATGAGAGAGTTAGTTTGTTAACCATTTCATCTTATATAATGTCTTTACAGTTCTGACTGACCATATCACACAAGGGGCACTATGTAAAGTAGAGACATAAATCCAGGAAGATTTAGAAGCATATTATTTGATATTAATTGAACTAAGTGCTTTTCTTATCATATTCTCTGGTATATACTTAGTACATATATATATATATGGCCATTATTTATTATCTTGAAAACCACAAGAGAGACATCTAGATCCGAAGCAGGATCAGCATATTGAAGGACAGATTTTATTCTCCCATATAATTCAGAGTAGTGTGCATGGGTGTTCATGTTTTTAATACAGTTTGAAATTAAAATGTTCAAATAGAACTTCTTCAAAAGTTGTCCTAATACATTTACTTATTTAATGCACGTGTTATCCGTAAACACATCTAAAATGCCTTTTTATTGAGAAAAAAAAGTAAATTAATGAAATACATTCAATAGAAAAATATAGCCGCATTAATTGGACATGCCGCAATCAGCCAGGGAAATATTTATTTCAAAAAAAAAGAATCATCTTTATTAAAAAAAATTAGTAAGGATTCATGGCCTTCCCCATACTGATGTTGATGCGAGGGACTTGTGTACTGCTAATTACCTTTTGTATGTGCTTGGATAAAGTGAACATATACGTTGTAGATAACTTGCTTGAATGATGAAGACTCACTTAGAAAGAAAGGCCATGGTCTCAGCTCGACCTCTGTCCGTTACTATATGCTTTGAGCTTCATCACAAGATCCTCGCGCTGGGCCTCCACTTCAGCATATCGAAGACTCATCTGAAAGTAACGATCACGAAGTTCTAGCATCTCAGTCTCTAAGGATGACTTTGTCCGCTCATATCTTTCATTTGCAGCCACCTCACTACCAGATACAGACTTTCTAGGTGCACCTGAATGACTGTGCAACCCATCAAAGAAAATACTACAAAGATTGCGGGCTATTATCAACATATGGCTTAAATTATGTCACTTATGTGTTATCACTGAGAACAATTTCATGTGAAAGGGAGCTTTATAGTCTAGCCTAGATATACTTAGACTAAGCATAATATTGTGAAAAAGAATATAGTCATATCATTATTGCTATTGGTGTATTATCATCGACCAGGTAATTGTAACAAAAAAAGATTAGGCGCACATCTATAAAATAACATTATTTGTATATATGTTCGGCTATGTACCTCTGAAGCTGAAGCTTATATCTGTTATTTGCCTCCAGAGCCACAGCAAGCTCATCCTCAAGTAGTTGTACCTTTGCTGCAAAATCCTCACCAACAGCCTGAGGAGTTCCCAGATAACATAATCATTATCTTCCTCAGACAAAATATATTGTGTAAAGGGGTACCAATGAAATGGATACAATATATATGATAAGCAAGAGATAAAGTTGTAATCATTGCTTTAGTGCAAAATGTGAACTATGAGAATTGAAGTGGTCAAAATATTGTTCAGCACTTGATATCATTTTCCTGTTGAATTACTGATGGATATTATTAGTAGAAAAGGAGTTTCTTACATTGTTCTTGCCTGTCCTACTTCGATCCTGTTGTTCTGCTTCCATCAGCTTCAGATGTTCATCACATGTTTGAACTCTCTTCAACAATTCATCCTTTTCAACCTCTATCTGTAGTATTGTCCTCTTATATTGCTTGTTTACTCGCTTCATTCTACCAAGTTCATTTCTCCGCTCTTCATCCTCTGCTTTTGATGCTTCTTTTGCTATTAGAGCATTCTCCATATGCAGAAGCTTTTCTTCTAAAGAGATTCTTTTGTGTTTGCAGTCCTCAAACTCAGTCATTACTTTCTTTAAGATAGAATCTTTTTCATTAAGTGAGCTATTTTCAGCCTTTAGGTTATCATTATCTGTAGATAATGAATGAAGTAAAACTTCTAAGTTTTCCTTCTCCAACTTACATTCTTCAAGCTTCCTCTTTAAGGAAATCGAGTTGTCCTGAAATTGTGCTAGATTTCGAATCTGACCCTTTAGATTAGAAATTTCACTGATTAGTTGTTGTCGTTCATATTCAGATACAGTAAGCTTCAGTTCAAGATCATTTACAGATGTCTTGAGTTTTTCCTGACTAGACCTGTAACTTGTCAGTCTCTTTAATACTATTTCATGGTCAGCATGGCTCTGTTTGGAAACTGCAAGCTCAGATATCAGATCTTGAACCCTGGTTTTGTATTCTTTGTGGACGCCATAAAGCTCGTCCTCTGTCACTTTAGCTCTAGAAATTACTTCTTGAAGAACACAATTCAACTCTTCTATTTCAGAATGTAACTTTGACACTTCATTTACAGCTTCAGAAGCTATTCTATCTCTTTCAACATTGGTAGCAGAAATTTGATTGATAAGGTGTTCCACCTCGCTTTGGAGGTTCCCAACTTCAGCTGTCTTTTCCAAGTACATATGATTTAGCAAGGTTTCTTCCATGATGAGTTTCTGTTTCTGTTCCCTGTTTTCCTGAAGAAGCACATCTAATTCAGAAGTCAGGCTTTTCTCTTTTATGGAAAACTCTTCTAGGATAGAAGAAAGTTTTTCTTCTAAATTTTCATTCTTTTGGGAGGATTCAGACAAACTTTGTTGTGATTCCCTCAAATTGGTCTCCAAAAAAGTACAACGCTCGTGCAAATCCTTGATTTTCTTCCTCGACTCTTCATTTATTTCTTGAAGTTTATTGCATTTCCTAGAAAGATCAGTAGCAGATTTTTGTGACTTCTGATTAGTCATTTTCTCGTATTCACACTCTTCTCGAGCTTCTAATAGCTTACTTTCCATGACCTGTAATCTCTCTTGCTGAATAACCTTTTCTGCCTCTATCTCCACCATCAATCTTCTGATCTCATCTTGCAGATCCATTGCAGTAGACTTGGAATTCTCATTCAAGTCCAGTATTTGCTTCTTCAGATCTTCTTTTATTTTCTGAAGAGTATTGCAGTTCTCAGAGAGATTTAGAGCAGATGCTTGTAACTTCCTGGAAGCCATTTTCTGATATCCGCACTCCTGTTCAGCTTCAGACAGTCGATTTTCCATATCCTGTAATTTATCTTGCAGAAACTTGTTTACTGTCTCCATCTTGACTGTCGATCTGCTGATTTCATCTTGAATGGTAATTGCAAAAGATTTGGAATTCTCATGCAACTCCATGTTTTGCGCTCTCAATTCTTCATTCAGTTTGTGAAGTATACCGCACCTCTGTGATAAACTCTCACTGGATGCTTGTGACTTCTGATAAGCTATTTTCAGGTATCCACACTGTTCTTGAACTTCCGACTGTCGGTTTTCCATATCTTCTAACTTCTCTTGCAGAATATTGTTTTCCGTCTCCATCTCTAATGTCAATCTTATGACCTCGTCTTGAAGGCCAATCACAACAACTTCGGAATTCTCATGCAACTCTAAAATTTGTTCCCTCAAGTTTTCATTTAGTTTCTGAAATGTACTGCAATTCTCTGATAAACTGTCAACGGATTTTTGGCACATTTGATAAGCTATTTTATGATATTCATGCTCCTCTTGAGCTTTCCGCAGTTGATTTTCCATATCATGTAAATTCTCTTTCAGAAATTTGTTTTCTCTCTCCATCTCTTCTGTCAATCTTCTGATCTCACCTTGAAGGCTGATTGCCTCAGATTTGGAATTATCATGCAACTCCAAGTTTTGCTTCCTCAGTTCTTCATTCATTTTCTGAAGAGTGCTGCAGGTCTCTGATAAACTTTGCCCTGATGCTTGTGACTTCTGATAAGCTATTTTCCGATATTCACACTCCTCTTGAGCTTCTGATAGTCGAGTTTCAATATTCAGTAGTTTCTCTTGCTGAACAGTTTTATCTTTCTCAATGTCATATGTCAATCTTCTGATCTCATCATGGAGCGCAGTTGCAACTGATTTGGACTTCTCTAGCTCCAGTTGACTAGATTCATTTGTATCTTTAACGTTCCTCAGTTGTTCTTCCAAGGCAGATATACATTCTGTTAATTTCACATTTTCTTCCTCTACTTTAAATAAATGAAGTTCCAGCCCTTCTTTTCCAGCTTCCTGTTCTGATAATTTCCTTTGAAGATTCCTGTTAGCAGTAACATGTGAATCTACACTGCTTCTAAGTACCATTAAATCAGTTTGTAGATCATCCAAGCATTTAGTAGCCATGTTACTTTCACTTACTACGATTTCCATGTTCTCTTGCAGTAGGTCCCTTTCCTTCTTCATACCAGAATTCTGAGCTTTTAGTTCCATCTGACTTTGTTTTAACAGATTTATCTGCTCTTCTTTCGACAGAATATCAGCTCCCAGTACCTGCACCTCAGATGACTTTGCAGCCATTTCCTGTTGTAGCTCATTGAGTTTAGCTTGTAGCTCTATATTTGAACTCACGAGTTCTTGATTCTTTAGCCCGAGCTGCACCATCTGATGTTTTGCTTCTGCAATAATTCTCTCTCTTGTATTCATCTCAAGTTTGCTACTCTTTAGAACTTCTTCGCACTTACTGATTCTTGCTTCTAGTAGTCTATTTACCTCTATAAAGAAGTTGCAAAGAGATTCAGCCCAAACTTTCGAAGCTACTGGGTTGTTGCTGTTTACCAAATTACAATAATGAGATTCACACTCAGCACTTACCTCAAAAGGAATGGTATACCATGACCTCTTTATGTTGTAATAGGTCAAATCAATCTGTTTTAAAAGTTCAGTAGATGTAATAGAATCATCTAGTTGAGCTTTCTCACTCACTTTTTCCAGTTCCTTTAGCTTGGACAGGTGAACTAAATTTTCATTGGTTAGCTCACTACAATTAATTTCTAGTTCCTGCACCATCTCTTTCAACTCTTTAATTTCGTTCATCAAGTCCATGCTGCTTACGCCCCTGCACTCCGATTTCTCTTTTTGTTTCACTGTAAGAGACTCAGTCAATTTTGCACTTAATTTGACTTCTTCAGCAACAGATAGTTCATGTCTATATTCTCGCTCAATATTCGAAAGGGACTGCTCATGCAATCTTTGCTGATTTTCCAACTCACTATTTTTGGCTGTCAAGTCTTGTTCAAGCAATTGAATATTAACAAGTAATCTTTTCTCTGATTCCTGGAACTGCTGTGACTGGAGTAGGAAGATCCTGTTCTCCTCCAAATGTCCTTGAATTGAACCTTCTAATTCACTGATCCTCAGCTGTTGCTTTGACAGATACTCAATATCAACTTTCTGTTTCTCTATGGTCTCTTCCAACTCTGAAAGAATAGAAAGCAATTCAATATTTGACTCTTGACTCATATCTAATTGCACAGCCAAATGAGTATTTGCTTCTTTTTGGAACTGTAATTCTTTTTCCAGTTCCCTTTGGCCATGAATAACATCTTCCAAATGACATGTCGCACGCTTGGAGGTTGTTTCTTTCAGAACTAATTCCTCGAGCAATAACTTCAAATGATCCATTTCTTTCTTCAGTCCATCTTGAACTGTATATGATGTTAAAAGCTCCATCTCCAAATTTGTTTGTTTTTTGGACTGAGAGATAAATTTCTCTCGTAATATATCCAGATCGAGCGTTAGCTTTTGGGAGTTTCTCTCCCACATCTTAGCTTCGTTACGAAGTTCTTCAATAGTTTCTTCTGCAGCTTCCAGGAGATTTCTGGAGGAGTTGGCATTTGTCAGAGATGGTGTGCCAATAGGAACTGAAGAACTTTGCCCATGATCTTCGTCATAATCTTGAGATTCATCTACTGAATGTGTGAGCCGAGAATTGAAAGATGACTGATATGATCCAAAATAGTCATCAGCAGGGTAAATTCCTTCATGTAATCTACTTCCAGACCTGGCTTCACTTTGTCTGCTGACCAGATTGTACTGGACACCACTTAAATCATTTGGGGGTGAGAGGTTTCCCCTCCTCATGGAACCCTCTTCAGAGACGAAGCTATGATGTGAACCAGATGCCTGGTAACTTGTTTCCTGCATTAGTAAGGTAGAATCTTTAGAACATGGTAGTAGTGTTATAGGAGATTACATATGTTTTCAGTAGACAAAGTTTCCCAATTAGACGTACACGCATAGCTAGCTTTAGACTATTGTCAGCTGATGCCGGACCCATTGCGAGTTAAACCATGTATAAACACATAAAGAGGGATACTTTAGAGTCTTGTCAAACTAATAATTACTATTATCATCTGATACGGAACATAATGATTGACTAAAGTCTTGATAAACACAGTACGAGTTCGATGACAGGAGATGGAAAAAAGAAAAAAAAATCTACTCTTACTGTGCTCCCCAAGTTTTCTGGATGCGACGTAAAGCCTAAATCCTGACTTGACTGTGATCTGAGGCTCCTGGCAAGTGACTCGTTAATTACATTTGAATTGTTTGTACTATTGTGAAGATCTTTGTCAGAAGCTTCAACATCTGAAGTTGAGTATTTTGACCCATGATCCCTGAAAAAAGTGAAACAAATATTTACAATGGTATGTATAACAGAAAACAAAAGGAAATTACGTGTTACACAAAATCGTATACTATGAACCTGACTTCTGTTCCTGGTGTTAGGCATTGAATTTGAACCTGTAATCAGATGGGGTGTCAAAACAGAGTTAGAGAAGACCTCTCAATCACATTAAGACCTTCATCCAGAGGCATTCAGCCTATTGATTATACTGTAAGAGGATAACATAAACCCCTGCTTTCTCCTATATGTTATTTTAAATAAATGAACAAATTTTATCAAAATCTCACCCATCTCTACCCAAGATCCCAGAATTAAAATTCCATTTGTGTCAAAATTGCATAGTAAATGAGCTTCTAAATGCAGTATTTCCTTAGTGGCTCTTTCGGGGCCTTGGCCTGTCACATGAGTTTGAATTTCATATTTTCATATGTGAAAAAGAAGTATAATATCTTCATAAACCAAATGCTCGCTAAATAATCTGGACAATGTATAAATGCTGAAGTGAAGCATACATTTGTTATACTGAAATTCTAAATGAAGTGCAGAGTAGAAGAGTTACTCTCATATGCCAATAAACCAAATATACACAAACATTTAATATAACTTGACTGATACTGTATGAAATTTTTATGTTAAGTATCAGTTTTAATAGTTTGAAGTTTATCGGAATATTGATTCTTAAGTACTATGATAAATTGATAGGTCTTCAATTACCTCATATAATAATTTATGATTAGAAATACCAGATTAATTACCTGTAGAACGGTGCCATAATTGCATTTTTTGAGTGGCAATGTAAGTGGAGAAAAAGCTTTTGAACGTTTATAACTTGCCATATTGACAACAGATTCGCCAAGGATGCCAGACCTGGCAGATCCCTACCGCAAGAGCCAAGAAATAATGTATTTGCATTTAATAAATGCTTAAATCGTAATCTAAAAAATGTATGATTCATCGTAATCAGTACTGACATACCATAGATATGACAAGCTTTAAGAGTATCTCCTCATGCTCATTTGAAGAATCATCCTGTGGAATCCATAAAGATTCTGACAAAGCCTCCGTCCATTGACAGGTACCATTGCGAACTGATGCTTTGTTCGACTTTGCAATTGTTTTTCCAGTTTCCACAGATATAATAGACACAATAAGCTTGTCCCATCCTTCTGGTACCTGTTACCATTAAACCGTGACATATGGTGACAAACTACAGGCTAATCATATGTTGAGTAACAATAGCAGGTGATATGTTCGTCTAGAAATATTTGCAACTCAACACTTTTCAATCATAAATGTATCCACAATTTGAGAAACATCGTTAATTTTATATTACTGTTCAAAACATTTGTGCAAACTGCGAAAGCAAATAAAAGAAACAAGTAATTTACGAACCTGTAGGGCTTGGAGATTGGAGAAGATGAAATCAAACTTCTCTCCTGATTTAGTTGCAGAAGAACTAGTTAAGTTATTCTGCCTCTTAAACTTGAACATATTTCTGACTTTACTATTTTACAGCATGGAGGTGTTGCAGTGGTACTATCGTCCGTGTAAACGAAATCACCAATACCAACTTTAAAAACAGTAACCGAAGATGATCAAGTGAGGGATACAAAGAAAGAAATATAATGATTGTTTGTTAGCTATTGCCTGTTGGTATATGCAAGATATCGTATTATTATTATTATTTAACATTTTCTCTTGGCCTAGAGAAAGGGACAAATATTTGGAATAATAATAATCAAATTATATGTGTACATAATTTGATAACAAGACACCAAAATGTACCTAGGGAGGGACTTTGGAAAACTGAAAATTCTCACTTACAATGCAAGATTGCAGGGTGATATGGCGATATAAACAAACAAAATGAATACATATATATTAGTATCTTATTATTACTATTGTAGCATTTGTGTTGTATTTGCCGTTTAATGTCGATGCCGCCTATAATGTTTCAGACAAAAATTTACAATTTTGTGGATTGTTGCAGTATTTCGACGAGATTTTATACTTAAAACACTTGTAGTTCAAGAAAATTCTTATAGTTATTGTGCATGATTACTTAATTTGAAGAGATTTAAAATAATTTTCAACAATTGATAGGGTGTAGCAAGACATTTCATAATACAGGATTACAGGGCATTTTCTGATATGGCGATGATGGGTCTCAATAATTATTTGCACCGGCTTGCCTTGTTAGTTTTTATTGTATTTGGATATACTGATTTATAGATTAGCAGCACATTTGTTAATTATTAATTTGAAATACATGGCTAATACAGATCAAATAATCTTTAATTTCTGTAGTATATAGCTAAATTTCTAATGCATCAGCTGGGATTGCATTGGGATTGTGGGAAGACAAAACATACAACTTATACTGCAGCACACAAGCAATGCTTATGTTAATAGGGAATTGACTTGAATGATGAATATGTATAACATACTTGCGCGGCTAGTTATGTCTCTTTCAAGTAAATCACAAGAATCGACTCCGTTCTCAGATGCAAAATGAATGTTTATTCTGAGCTATTGAATTGCAAATAACAAATAACAAGTAGATTGACAAGTTCAATAAGACAATTCCTTTGATGGAGAAATCTCAAACTTTGAATTGCTATCGAACTCTTAAATATAAGAACGTAATTTCTTATTTTACATTTCAAACTTGTATCACTGTATAAGAAGGGTGTTCAAGGTGAAAAGTTAACTTAAAAGGGGATCTGCATATCTAGACTTGTTTTTTCTTCCTATCAAACTCGAAAGAATACAATGCAAAACTCCTGCGAGAAAAAAGCTAAAGAACCAAGCATTGTTGTAAATAACCATAAATGGACCAGGAACTGCACTTAAAACTCCAACCTTCTCTAAGAATCCAGGAATCACAGGTAAAATCCCAATGATCAAAGCTGCTAATGCTGATATATTATATCCACCACAATAATAGTATTCCCCTCCAGTATTTAATGTGTACATGTCCTTAATACTCAACTTTGCACCTTTTAAAACATAGTAATCTGCTAATATTATTCCCCCAACAGGCCCCAGCAATGCAGAATATCCAACTAGCCATGTGTACACAAAACTTTCACTTGATTTAAGGAGCCTCCACGGTTGAAATACAATTCCAAGCAATGCTGTTAAAAGTGCACCTTTTCTGAAGGTAAAAATGGATGGACTAAGATTGACTAGTGCATTGGCTGGAGCAACCACATTTGCTGCTATATTTGTTGTAATTGTAGCTAAACTGATTCCAAGAATGGCGAGAATTGTTGTTGTGAATCCACCAATTTGTCCGAGAAGCTCAATTGGACTTGAAATTACGCGTCCAAAAATAACTTGGGTAGATGATGTTACTGCCAGGCCAACAAATGTGAATGCACCCATAAACAGGGGAAGGCCAACCTGACCAATTATTTGATCTTTCTGACTCTTGGCGTATCGCGTAAAATCCGGAATATTAAGTGCCAACGTGGCCCAAAAACTTATATTTGCAGTTAAAGATGGGAAAAACAAAGACCAAAACTCAGAATAAGATAGCCTAGAAGACATGGACAACATGTGACCAAAGCCACCAGCATTAACATAAGCCCACATGACCAATGCAGATGTAAGTACAATCAGAATTGGAGCAGAGTATTTTTCAAGAACTCTTATTCCCTCCATTCCTCTCCATACAATAGTCAATTGAGCTAGCCAAAATGCAATAAAACAAGCAAATTCGAGTGGAGAAGTCCCAAGCCATGGTAAAGATTGAGACAAACCAGAGTTTTTGACAGCTTCTGGCAAAAGCAAGAAAATTGCTTCTCCACCAATCCATGTTTCAATGCCATACCAACCACAACCAACCAGAGCTCTAAGTAAAGTTGGAATGTGGGCACCTCTGATACCAAACGATGATCTTGCCAGCACTGGAAAAGATATGCCATAGCGCGTGCCAACGTCTCCAGTGAGGACTAATGGGATCAACAAGATTATGTTTGCAGTGACAACTGTGGCAATTCCCTGCCACCAAGCCATGCCAAGATCAACAAGACTACCAGCAAGATAATAAGTTGGTACTCCGACCACTAGTCCAATCCATAAACTAGCCATTTCCCACCCCGAAAAAGTCCTCTGATCTGATGTTGTTGGCTTGAGATCATCATTTGTGAGAGTTTGATCAGGTTCAAGATCATCAAACTGAGGAGTAGCTTTGGATAGATTTGATGACATGGGTGAGAAAGAATGAGGCTTCTGATAGAGGAAATGGTGTTTATGGCTGACTGTTAGCTTGGTTGTGAAGATATTTGGGACATGAGATGTGTTACACAAGAGATCGGAATGAGGATAGTTTGCAGAAGTAATAGCATTGTGGGGATGGGGATGATGGAGACTGAGGCTGAAACATTTTGACATCATGGCTGGTTAAACAAAATAGATTCAGATTGAGGGTGGGAGTGGAATTAGTTCTGGGCAAGTGGATACCTTTTGGGTGGAGGATATATTCACACATATGACAAGTCAATGTCTTTGTGTGGAATCCTAGTGAATGTGTATCTGAGGGAGAGTGGAAGGAACTGGGAATTTGGTGGCTGACTTTAAATTATTAGTTCTCCAGCATAACGTTGATAAATACAGTAGTATATACCAATGACTTAATCATGGTTGAATTAAGCACCTTGAAAAGTCGCATAATGCGTTAGTTAAGTGTTTGTTTACCTGTTGATTTTTTTGGTAAAAATTTAATAGAAATTGTGCATATCATGACATTTTTCTGGCATTTTGAATCCAAATATTTATTGTAACAGAGGACTTTTATTTAATTGAACATTTGATCCCCAACTAGATAGCAAATCAAATTATTGCAGGAGTTTGTGCAGTTTAAATTTTTATCGGGGGAGTTCAGTTCAAACAAGTATATGTTATATCAGACAAAAGTTATATGAAGAATTTTGAATGAAGTATTACCTCCGTCCCACCCAACTGTTAATGTTTCGGAGAGAAAGTCCGATACGCATTTTAAGGTGTATATAAAGTATAGTTTCATAACTTATTTAAAAAAAATTCTGAATAAAAATTTAAATATTAAATTTTTATTCAAAAAAAATATTAAAAATAAGTTATGGAACTATACTTTATATGAACCTTAAAATGCGTGTCGTACCTTCTCTCCGAAACATTAACAATTGGGTGGTATTGATGGAGTAGTAATTAGATAATCATGCATTATATTCTATTTATAATATATTGTAAAATTTAATGCGAAATATATATGTTTTTCAATTAGTATTTTATTTAAAATTTTACATAGAACAAAAGTTTTTATAGAACAAAACCCTGTTATATCTACTTATTTACCAGTGTTCTAAAAGACGGTTGCCTTAACGATTAATTGGTAGACGGATGGGTCACGTCTCGATTAATCAAAAATCGGGTTAAAAGATGTTTTTTTAAAAGTCGATCGAAAATCAGCGGAGACGGTAAAAAATCGGTTGAAATGGTAAAAATTTGGTAAAAAAATATTTTATTTTAAAAAAAGTTAAAATTTTTTTAAAAAATTAATAACTAATATATTTTTATTATAAATTTTTAATAAATATGAGTTGTATGACACTAAATTCTTCATAAATTTCAAATACTCTATCAAATTCTTAATAATTATATGATATATTATGTAATAATTATTAAGATTAATTATTAAATAATGATTATTAAGTATAAACCACTTAAAATGTTAATGATAAGTGATTTTTTCGTAAATCTTAACATCTAAATATATATGGATTAATAATATATGATATTTTTCATTATAATTTTATAATAATTTGAAAATGTTTAAATATAATTATATATAATTATTTATTAAATTAAATTATTTCCCATTATCTAACAAAAAAATATATTTCCGATAAATGCTTCGATTAATCACTGATGTTATTTTCAGCGTCTAACTCCGATTTCCGTCTTTTAGCACACAACTTAAAACTAAAAAAAGCCCGATGAAATATATATTTACCATTTAAACCAATTTTGTATACACTGACCTGCTCTCATCATTTACCTTCAATGGATCCAATATTATTATTTTTTAAATAACGTTGACCCTAGACCATGTGGAATTGGAATAATATAATAAGGGATCGGGATCCCAAATTTATTATGACCTGACTAGATAGATCAGTACAGTAAATAGTCGAAGTCCGTTTACGTACAAAGGACAACCAGGCCTACAAAAGAAAACACAAAAGTAGTATGGGCCTGGATCCAAGTGACAGAACTTGTGGATCTTAATTTTCTTTACACTTTAGCTTGTACCTGTTCCCAATAAGGTCCAAGAAACTTGATAAAAGATTTATCAACGAATTCAAATTCCATAGTCTTTGAAAAAGGAGTACAAAAAACTGTACCCAAGTTCTTTCCGTACCACATCCAATCATATATTTAGTTGCCGTTAAATTTTGATAAATGGATATTTTTATCATTGAAATTTCTATTCAATCAGTAATGAGTTTACCTTTTGTTATCTCATATCTTAGGTTCGATTTTGACTACTCGAGAATTTCTTACAACTTATATTGAGACGGAGAAAAAATTATTTACCATATGTATTTATATCGAGGTTACTATATTGTCTAATCATATGAAAGAGTTGTATACGGAGAATGGAAATGGTGATACAATTCGATAAACTATCGGAAAATTAAGAATTTACAAACTTTAAGTTTATAAAATTTAATATTACGACTTTTGGTTCACGGGAAAAAATGATGCCTACGTATCGGTATGCAAAAATTGAAGTATATCTTGTAAAAATAAAATTTAGGTATATAGCAAAGTATTGATTTATAATAATAGTCGATTTATGAATAACCATAGTCTAATATTGGCTCATTACGTCAAGAAGAAAAAGATGTAAATACAAGATAGGTAAAAAAAAGTTAATTAACTTCATATTTAATAAATATTTTAAAAAAGAAAAACTTTACTGCAACTGATGAGGTCTTTTAATGATTTCAAACAAGATGGTAAAAGCAAAGACGATGTCACAGGGAATAATATGTTGGTTACATATGACGTGCAAAATGTGTAATGTCTCCTTTTCCAACGGTTGTTTGTACTCCATCCGTCCCACTCAATCGGAAAGAAGGTCTGATACATATTTTAAGGTGCATATGAAGTATAGTTCTGTAATTTATTTGTAATTTTTTTTTCGACAGAAAAAAAAAAAGTTACGGAACTATACTTCATATGCATCTTAAAATACGTGCCTGACCTTTTCTTCGAAAGGATAACAATTGGGTGGGACGGAGGGAGTAGTAAGCATCAGGCAAAAGGCACATGTACAGTTCATATCTTGTTCATTCCACTATACAACCCTCTTTATAATATCATAAAATTATGAGATTTCATATAAAGTTTAGATTACTCTTGCCACTTATTAAATCTTACTCTGCTTGTCATGAATTGAATTCCCATATCATTTTAAAAGTTGGCATCCAAAAGTTGATCTCGAATATTTTATAATATGAAATTAATCCTGTTTTGAAAAATGAAGCATGAAAGTTGGATCAAAATAAACATTTACAAAAATTGCAGTTACATGAAAGTAGAAGACATGAAGAATTAAGAAATAAAAGAATTTGATTCATTGAGTTATGAGAACAAATTGGGTGACAATCATAAAAAGTTAAATAACCCCATTGCATGAATACGAAACTATATAAAAAAACAAACATAAAAAGCTGTATCTGTTTGTTTATGTAAACGGCCCATGTGAATCGGTGGAGCCATGATAAATTTATACACTAGAACGGACTCCACAAAGACTTGCTTTATGTTTCTTAATTGCATGTACACCTTGTAAACCCAACTATAATTCTCTCTCCATTATTGATCTCTCTCCAATTAGCTAGAGAATTTTGTTTTGGACTTTGGACCCCCCACCCCCCTCCACCAATTTCTCAAGTATCAAACAAATGAATTTTATTAACTCCATGCCTTCTTAGGCTTCCCCGCCCCTCCCCCTAAACCCCTCCAAGAAATAAGAGAGAATGAACAACCCCACTTGATGATAAAGGGATGGTGTATGGAATGGATTCAATGAAAAATTAAGTCTCCTTGTTACATCTAAGTATCAACTTAATCACGAAAACCAAACCAAACCAAACGAAACATATCCGTATGTATTGATCCGAGAAAACCGATGCAGACCTTACTTCTACTCCTAGGAATAAAGAGTCCGAAAACCATTCGTTTTCGACAAACTTGTACATTTATAAGTATATACAAATGCTTGGACTTGGTGTAACTAGGTATTTTGAGACATAAAAATTTGGACTTGGTGAAAGTAAGAAAAGGTAAAATGTGAATGTGTATATGAATGTAAGTATAAATTAATCAAGAGGCAAAAGGAGCTCTATGAGGGATTCCTTTTCTTCTCCTACCAGGAGGAGGAGACGTATGAGGAAATGTGGCTTGTTGAGAACCTGGACGCAACTGATCTTCTGATCCTTGTTGAATTTGATGGTCTCTTGATGATGATGGTGAAGATAAATTCACTCTCCTGTTTGATATTCCTTGATCACCTCTTACTACTACCTCATTCTTTGACTCTAAGCTAAAGCTAGCATTTCCATTTCTCTTTATACCTACAAGCTAAGCCATTCATTAAACAAATTGCCATAAGAATCACATTATCATAACTTTACAAGCAATAATTACACATACATTCCCCATTTTTCAAAACAAGAGTAAAGATTGAAATGATGATGATTTAACAAAATGCCATAATGTGAAAGTGATGTTAATGAAGTCCATAATTTCATACAATACATAATTAAGATGAAGATTGCGATAGATTAGGAAAGTGGGTCTAGATGAGTTTAGGACCATAAAAAAAGAGAGAAGAAGAGTTGTGTAATAATAAAAGGAAAGGGAAATGCTAACCTTACAGCCAAGTGAACAGAAACGAAAAGGGTCCAAAAGGCTCCTTCCACAAATTTCACACAGGTGAGAAACTCCTTTTCCTGCAGATTTGGGCTGAGGCCTTTCATTCAAGAACATGACTCTTGCACTGTTTATTACATATGTTTGTACTCCACTTATGTCTATCTCCCTTTGTACTTCTGATACCCTCACCACATCATGATATGATGACCTCCTTATCTGCCACCACATAATCCACATTGTGCATTTAAACTCACAATTCTACGAACATCACATTTGCACACAATGTACTTATATATATCAAGAAATCAAGAAAATCAAGAAGTAGTTTTTATGACAAATTGAGGAGTTGGAACCTGAATGACTTGATGATCTTTGTGTTTAGTAGAGCGGCAATAGAAGCAAAAGGCATCGTCGCCACAATCCAAACAAAACATGTTACATTCACTCCTGGCAGCATCTGCGTGAGTAGAACACACCCAAAAGAATGGGGTGTTTACCAATTGTTCTAGCCACGGTGGAACCAGCTGCTGCATTCTATCCTGCGCTTCAATTCCCATCAATTTACTATCATTACTCTACACACACAAATAGTACTTTAAAAACCCACAACACACACGCACACATATGTATTTGTATGTCTTACCATTAACAGTTCAAGTGGGGGCTGGAACAATGTGATGGATAGATTCTTGGATTTTGCCTGATGGGGGCAGAGAGACAATAATAATAATAATCTCTGCTCAGAGAATTTACAGAAATTTTTGCAGAGGAGAGAGAAGAAACTGAGAGAGAGAGAGAGAGAGAGAGAGAGAGGGTGAATACAAAAACAACCCACAACTTAGAATTCAACAACATAACAACGCCCAGGCAATGTGACAAAAAGTCTCCTCTTAATGCATAAAAATATTTTCCTAATCTAGATGGCTGAGATTAATAGATGGTGGGTTATATTATTCATTCTCAGCCGTGAGATTAGAGTGACGGGTTTGGCGCTTACGTTACTCACTCTTTTTTTTTTGACAGCTCGTTACACGCTATTTACTACGAGTATTCACTGTTGGATCTTCTTTGCGTCTATATGCCTACCCCATCACACAAAGGTCGGCCACTAGGACAACCCTTCTCTCAAACTCACAAGCTTTCGCCACGTCATCTGTTTCCCACGTGGCATCATCTTATTAGTGCATTGCATTTAATTTTTCATTAATAAATTTCGTAAATATATTGGATATATTTTATTATAAATTAGGTGAAATGTCCATATTGCCCTCGAGTTTTGAGGAAAATACTTTACTACAAGAACAGTTGGTGACATGTCTGGTGAGGGTTTACAGTGGTCACGAAATATTAGGCAGCATGTCATGTCGGAAATTAATGAAAAACGAGTTGGCCCCTAATAACTCAATTATCACACTTAAATTAAATACTCTGTGTGAGTATTATCTTACGGTAGTATTATTATTATCATTATCAAATAGAGTATCAACATAACATAATGGTGAGCTACTTTAATTTCTTTACAACGCAATACATTTTATACTCCGTAACTTATTTAAAATGGCAGAAGTTACATGCACATCTGTGTGTGTGTATATGTGGAAACCCATGAAAAGCTGCCGGCAACAGAAAGTTTCGTATATACTACTTGGGTGGGTTACAGGCTTACAGCATTTCAAAGAAAAGTACAATTTGTGGGGTCCATATATTTTATTACTAATATCCATCATATATTTTATTAGTAATTATAATATATATTAATAATTTGGTGTTCTATTATTAGTCCAAAATTATTTAAATATGAATTTTATTATTGCATATGTGTAACAGTACCAAGCAGTTGGAGCAGGGACGGAGGGAGAGAGGGCGTGGGGACGCCGCACCCAAAGTCCAGAATAATTGTATTATCAGTAATAAAATAGTTTTATATTTTATTAAATTTTTTATATTTTATAAGTAAAAAATATTAATTTTTAATTTTCGTCCCCCCAAAAATATATTTATGTATGTAAATTTTAATTTTTTTGATAAAATTATTGATTTTTTTGAAAAAAGTATGAATTAAAATATAAAAATTATAGTATATTTATATTTTTTTATTAATATATATATATTAACATATTTATATATTAATATATATATATATATATATGAAGTAAATTGTTAAAAAAATTGCGCCCCCCTGCAACTTTGATTTTCTGGTTCCGTCGTTGTGTTGAGTAACCAGCTCATCTAAAATTTTAAAGATTTTAGAGATATAGACTCAAATTGATCTTATACTATTCTTTAATATTTCTTTCACTCGAAATCCCATTTTTGGTTAAAAAGTGAATCATGAACACTTATTTTTGACATAATTTTGTCTTCATGTTCTTCATAAATTGTGAGAATATTGAGGATGACAGGAAGTCGAATTTAAAATGATAAGTTGGTAACATTTAAATTACAGGAAAAGAAGCAGCAATTGTTAACGTAATATAATACTATTATTACTCACGTTTTAATGTTTTATATAAAAAGTATTAACCGGGCAAAAGGTTATTAATTATTAATTAAAAATGCTATCTCTTACCACAATTATAACTTTGCAAGGAATTTACAATCAGTGGAATACAAGATATACATAATAGGCCCCAAAGGGCCCGAATTAAACTGCCTAACTTGGAAGCAAGTTGTTTATAGAAACAGAATGGGAGGTACATGCACCTTGTTTTGTTGTGTGGCCCAGTTCGATATTGTTCTGGTTAGTGAATTTATAATTTATGTTGAGGAGAAACTAAAATTTAAACTTCAAATTATTATTTATTTGTATAACTTTTGTACTAGTATATAATTTATGAGTCACTATAGATGGTAAAAATAAAATTTATATTGTAAATGTCGACATTGATATTAGTTTTTATAACAAAAAACAAGTTAAAGGCAAAATACATCATATATGCTTATAACTTTGAGTTACTTTGAGTTCTAATATATTTTATAAATTGCATTTCACGGTTATTGTGATTTGTGACTCACCATTTAACATTTTGTCTTTAAATAACAATGTTTCCTAGTCAATAGTATAATCTTACTAGGATTTAGCTAGGAAGCGGAATGCTTATCTTACCAGTTCCTCCGGTTGATTTGATCCAGGCATGTCATTGGATCGAGTTCGGATCGGATCGAATCATTCATAATTCATATTCTAATTCATTTATTTTTTTTGGATTTGGATCGGATTATAATCGAATTTTTCAGGACCCGATTCATATCCAGATCCATTAGGATCTTAGATTTTCGGATCGGAACTCCGAACCATTTATGTAATTTTTTTTTAGTAATTTCCCAAAAATTTTAACAAAAATTGAAAATGTAAACACGTATAACCAATAACAAATTATTTCTGACAATTTTACATTCATTGAAAAAGTTTAAATTCTAAAATATAAATTTTAAATATCAAAATTCCCAAATAAACCTCATAGTAATATTGTACATGAAAACACTGATTTTTTTTTAAATATAACACGGTTACGATGAAACTTCTATAATGTTATTTTCAGTAAACAACAAATCTGAAAGCAACTAAATACTGACATATAACTTTATGTACAAATAGATCAAATCACATGAGGTGTGGATTTTTTTAATAAGTATGTGAATTCTAAGGTTAATGTTAAGAAAGTTTTTTAAGGCACTTATTAACACAAAATTATTTAGTTAGAAAATTAGTCCAAATTAGTCCAGCAGACCCAATGTCATTAATTAACTCTTTAGGTCATGTGAAATTTAAAACTTATTTTTTAATTACTTGAGGAAAGTTTTCTAAGATTAACATCAAGGTCATTTTACTCTTACTTAATTACATGTATATATATATATATACATTATATACAATATTATATATATATATATATATATATATATATATATATATATATATATAATCGGATCAGGTTGTTAATGGATTGAATCTTATTCAATTTATATTCAATTTTTTTTAGGATCGGATTTTTTTAGAGTGATCCATATCTGATTCATTAATCTTCAGATCGGATCTCTGCTCCATTTGACAGTTGGCACACGCCTAATTTGATCTTCCCTAAAACGTACCTCTTGCTAGTGCCTAACTTTGTGTGATTAGCAAGGACGTTAAGTAGCATGGACGTTGACAACACATGGAAGGTGGATGAAATTACATTATCTTAATTCCGAAGTTGCTTTAATTAAGATAAACATGCATAGTTACAATAACGTTAATTATATGATTAGTCATCAAGCGACTATATATAAAGAAACTCTTCTTAATCATTGTTGAAGAAACATGCCCGGCTTCCGGTAACAAGCCGGTATGAATAAACACACTTATGCCCGTTTGATATTGTTGTTGCAGATAATTATATCAGTTTTTTACTAAAAAACTGTCAGAAAGGTATTTGATAAATTTCAAAAACAACTGTCTGAAAAAGCGTTTTGACCTAAAAATGACTGTTAAAGAAAACACGTTCTCCCATACTTTTGGAAAAAGCTGCTTTTCAGGTTTTGCAGAAAGCAGCTACAAATTTTATGATTAAACTTCCCCAAAAACATTATTTTTATATATTATATCTTAAAATATGTCCAAATAAAAAAAAATTACCAAACAATTATCTGATTTTTCTAACAGAACTTTTTCCACCCACACATTTTTTAAAAGTACAGCAGTTTTCAACAGTAATACCAAACAGGGCCTTATAAAAATCTAGAGTACAATAAGAAAATATCGAAAGAAGTATAATTTATTAAATTTTTAACAAGAGACAGAATATACTGATATAAGTTCTGAGCAAGAGGTTTTAAATAAGAGGGCGTTTAGCAAGATTATATTTTTGTCAAAATATGTAACAATGCGAAAAAAATGCTATTAAAATCAAGGAATTTTTATTTTTTTTACTTATTTTTACAAATTAAGGACTAAGTTTAATATATTGCCAAAATTAAAGGCGGTAATTGAAATAGAAAACCACCCAATGGGGCCACTTTGAAATACAGTAGTATCAGCTAAGGGAGAGCGTGGTTCGGTTCGGTTCGGTTTTTGGCTAAAACTGGAACCGAAACCGCATATCTTCGATTTTAAAAATTAAAAACCGTAACTGTAATCGAACCATCGGTTTCGGTTTTAAAAAGACCGATTCGTTTTTACCGGTTCGGTTTCGGTTAAAAATCGGATAAAGAAAAATAAAAAATTATATAATTTAAATCATTATATATTTACATTAAAATATTTGAATCACATTTCGCATAATAACACTACAAAAAAAGAAGATAAGAAACTGTAACAAATTAAACTTACTGTAATATGTAAGAAACTTTAATGAATTTATATAAATTTTATATCATCAGAATCATGTCTTCTCATACAAATATTCAAATATGTAACTCTATTAAACTATTGCATTTTTAATTGTGAAATCAATCGGCATTGTATATACTAATCAGGGGATTTTCAACAAAATAGTTTATTTTAAATAATGAATCATGAATTTGTATTGTGATTTATATTGCTTCATTTATAAGAGAGACAACTCTTATATACAACTATAACTCAAAATTAATTTTAGATTTTTCTGATAGAGTCTGAATGATGTAGTTTTATATAATTAATTTTAGGAAATTTTCTAATAATAACTGTAGATACCTTTTACCCTATATATATATATTATATATAATAAATTTATTTATTTTAATTATCGGTTCAGTTCGATTTTAACCTATAACCGGAACCGATCAATCGGTTCGGTTTTTTATTTTTTGGTTTCGGATCGGGTTTTTTTTTTCGATTTCGGTTTTTATCGATTTCGGTTCTTATTCAGTTTTTTGCTCACCCCTAGTATCAACAAACTGATGAAGAAAAAAGAACACAAGAAATGCTTTATTTTTTCTTTCCTAATTAAACACAGTTAAGTAGTTGATTAGTTCTCCTAAAATTTTAAAATATTAATAAAACGTCTTATTAAAATTTTATATTATATTTTACAGTAGTATTTAATATAGAATTTTCTATAATCTTTTAAGAGGAAATATTTGTAAAAAAATGGAAAAAATGAAAAAATGAAAATAGAAAAGTGGAAAATTTCCTCAGGAGCTAATCTATTATTCTATTTTCTCAAAGAGATTTTAATCATTGATGAGGTTCAGTTGTCTAGTAAGAAGAATTGAGCATGTACTTGGTGATATCTCGGTGAACTATATATAGTTGGTCTGTCGAGCCTAACTCCCATTTGGCCACCACCAGAATTAGTGGCAAGGTTGCAAACAGGGTCCGGTGATGAGACAAGCCTCAGAAAGCAGTCTCCGGGGTTAAGCTTCTTGCCGTTTATGTACTTGTTTACTCTAATCTCGTATGCGCCAGTTTCATCAGTCTCGTAGACAACCCTGCTTTTCTCGAAACATGTTATCGATACTCTGCTACCTGCATCAATATCAGACAATGCAAGTATATAATTAATGAATTCATTTTTAATTGAAAATCAGATATAATATTATTGGTTGAAATTCAAAAGCTACTTCGGAAAATATTTTTTGATTAGATGGTATGATAAATCAATATAAATAATATTAGTTTGTCTTTATTTATAAAATAATATATATTTTTATAATACATTTTATCATGATTTTGTTTTATCTTAAATTAGATTATTAAACCGCGTTTCGCGGCGGCCATTAACCCCGTCTCTCGTAAAACCTGTTTCTCTTTATCAAGCGATCACACAAATTTTACAAATAACCCATTTATCAAAATGAATTCATTAAACAAATAATACGTATTTTGCAGCGGACATTAAGACGTCTACTTGTTTCTCTCCGTTGAGTCGCCTTTTATTGTTCTCACTACAAATAACATGCCTCTCACAACAAATCCACTAAACAAATTACACGCGTTTCATGGAAGTTACGGAGCCGAGACGATTTGGGAGCGCCACCTAACCGTTTCCGTCTTTTATATATATATATATATATATTGATGAGTAATAATTATTTTAATTTGATACTAATTAATTATTTTGTAGGAAAATATTACATTAATATTTAGTACCTTAAATCATTCGCCACATATATTTTATTGTTCATGAATGGTATAACAATATAATATTATATTATATAATTTATATATCTCATCGAGTTATTTCCTATATTAAGATTAAGATGGAATGAAAATAGAAGAGAGATAAACATTTACTACGAGTAGATAAAAATTTAAATCAAACAAATTATTCCAGCACTCAACTTAAATACATCATATCTTTCGAGTCATATAATCTCAATTAAAATTTTTATTTAAAACAAATTTTTATGCAACTTCAAAGATAAACAATGAAAAAAAGATAAAAGTGTACAATATTCTGAATTTCTGATACATGTTTACTGTATCCACCTCGCATCCTCTAAGGTTTCCAAAACCCGTTGAAAAAGAAACTGACTAGATTACTTATTATATGAGGCTACAAGCAAAATATGAGTCCATTAACACTACCCGCAAAGACCTCAGACTAAGAAAAGTTGAAGGGTAGGGCACCCCATTTCTAGAGCACAAAAAAGTAACAAAAAACACAATCAAAATACATCATTCAAAAATATCACTCAGATAATCCTTGTCAAGATGATTCAACATGCACGTAGTATTTTACACTTCTGTTTTCCTACACGTAAGCTCCAACTAGCTGGCCTCCAGGCAAATTGATAATTTAACATACTGCAGGGCACTTGCAACCCACTGCTCAGTGATAGACTGTTTGAGCTCCCATTGGAATACGTCAGTTCATCCTCTAATGATGTGCTTGATGGAAGAGCTTCTTTTAAATTAGCTAGATTCAAAATCAAAGCCAAAACTCTGAACAAGGATAAAAGTTTAAATGTACACAAGACACCAAAAGTTCCGACCATACACAGCAATATCTTTACATCAAACCAGCCTTCTTCAAGGCATCCTCAAAGTCTTGATCACTTTCCCATGAAGCCACCTGCATCAAGTCAAGAAGCTTATTTTGCTTAGACTAATTGATGTAATTTAGGTTCCAACTGGCATATAAGGTGGAAGAAAATTTAGCCAAGGATTCAATATGTGAAACCCATACTTATTCTGGTCATTTGCGAAATCCAAAAATTAACGAGGAGTAAATTTAACCGAGAATTCAATATGCAGCATCTATATGAGAATGAACATCATTCTGATAACCAAAACTCGTTGACACGTAGCTCTAGGATTACCTCTGTGACTTGATGGTTGAAGTGATTTTCAATCTTGGTCATCAGCATATTGTCTCTATCATTGCATAACAAGTTAAATACAGCTCCTGCCAAACAGAGCAAGAATCTCTTATTAGTATTACTTATAGAACAATGAACTATGCACCCTTTGCAATGCATCACTTTGGATTCTGATGATCAATCTAGGGCAGACTGGCAAACTTTACTAAGAAATGAGACAGTTGGACAAATCTATTAAAAATGAAACTTTCTCTAGGATCATAACCCATGAACCAGTAGTATATTGATGTCTTAATAATAATCACTATGTTACCTTCTATGACCAAAGAACTCTTTGTTATATAATACCAATAACTGTACTAAGAAATACAGACACGAGTGGGTTAATTAAAAGGAGTACACATTTCAATGAACATAGCTAATTACTCGCAAAATAACCACTTACCACTGGGCACTGGATATAAAAATACAGTAAATTTGATATTTAGATTAAATAAGCAAATTACCTTTGCGACCAAACCGTCCTGCTCTACCAATCCGATGCAAGTAGACCTCATAATCTGGCTCTCCACGAGTGTCATATTTCAATGGAAGATCATAATTTACAACCAAATTGACCTAATGGATTGAGACCATGCCACATAATAAGAATTTGAAGAATAAATGTAGAACAAGGCAGACGAGAAAGAGAAAAAAAGAGATAAAAACCTGTGCTTGGTCAAAACCACGAGCTAGAAGATCAGTTGAGATTAGAACTTGAGTCAAACCCTCCTTAAATTCCTTAACTATCTTGTCCCTATCTTCCTGCTTAAGAGCACCTTGAATAGTCGTCACTTCATAACCATAGTCTACTAGTGATTTATGCAACATGCTAGCACTATTCCTTGTTCTGACAAATATAATCGTCTGGCCCACCTTCTGGCCCATCTCGAGAATTTTGTCTTTAATAACCATAATCTTGGAAAGTTCATCAGGGCAGTACACTTTATACTGCTTCAAAGAATCCAAGGAGAGCTCCTCTTTTTTCACAAACAACTGATTGTAATCTTTCACAGAGATTTCAGTTACAATTTTTGATGCAAATGCTTTCACTGCATCATTGAAGGTGGCTGAAAATAGGAGCACCTGGTAGTAGTATATGGAAATAGAAGTAAGCTTGAAGGATAACAGGATAAATAATATAGCACGGAAGAAAATTCACCTAAACACCCACCCACCCACAGAGAGAACATTGCAAAGAGCATAAATTTCTAAATCCTAAATATATGCTAAAATAAAAGCAAAAAGTGGAATCATGTATATATATACACACACACACACGCATATTTAATTGCTATTTTTTGTTCGGTCATATATTAATTAGTTACTTGATCAACAGTGTTTTGCAGGAAGTTGAATAGGGAAAGAAAGAAGTTAAAAGTTTGCGGAAATGGAAAAGAAATTAAAGATAGAAAGCAGAGATAAGTTGCAAACCTGACAGTTGGGCCTGATTTTAACTATGCCTTTCATTATCCTCTCAGAATCCTGTTTGAAACCACCCTGCATCACCATTAACTTAATAAGAAATCAAGCTAAATGACAAGTTTATCAGCTTCAGCAGTCAACAATACATCACAGACCTGAATTAAATGTAGAGAACTCATATTTAAATGTGAAACCTCGGCAATGGAAATTTATCTGTAATATGTGATTATAACTTTCTAACCCATCAAACATTAGTAATTAAGACAAATATTTGGGAGGCAATTTAAAGATTAGCATATAAAATAGGTCAAAGTTCATACAAGGGACAACTAGTGGGCTAACAGCACCTTGACTTTTGTCAAAGGCATTAGTTATAAGCCTAACATGGTAGCATCCCCATAGAATGTTGTTACTGTACACAACAGATAATGTGGATTCAGTACATTAACAAATATATATATGATATTCATTAAACAAATAAAAAAGTAGGAAACTTTTGACTCTTAAATACATGGACTGGAACCATGGAGCCAACAACCTCGAGGTTGAACTCCATCAGATCATCACTTCTGAATTATGATTATCGCGTAAAAGCATATAAATATATAATAATCTTACTGTCTGGTACAGGGAGTAAAAGTCATTCATTTTTTTCTTCAGTAGGGTTGTTAATGCTACTACCACATAAAGCACCAAAACTGATATAATGGTTGCGCCAACTTATCCTGAAAGAAATGGAGGATAAAAAGAAAAAACTACAGGCTAACATGAATTCATGTGATTCTGAGCAACACTGTAAGGTATTAGGATTCCAATATCATCAAGTTAAAAAGATTTGATATTGGTATCGGACAGATTACGTAAGGATGGTACAGATGAAAATTATCGAAGTGGCAAATTAAGCTAATATTCATATAATAAAATCACCTCTGCAAATCAAGCTGCTATTCATATAATAAAATCACCTCTGCATATTAAAATAATATTCACAAAATAAAATCACCTCCGCAAGCATGTGGTCTGCCTCATCAAATACAAGAATATTCATAGCAGTCATGCCTAATTTCCTCGCTGTAAACCACTTATTAATGGTACCAGGCGTGCCAATCACTACTTGCTTGTTTACTGGCGGTAGCTTTGATACAGGCATATCTTCCACAGGAATAGCCAATATGGAAGTAATTCCTGTAAACTTCCCCATCCGCTCTAGAACTTCCTGATTCTGCACAACAATTTAGCACAACCATATATAATCAAACCTATTATATTCATCTGTCCCTAGTTCTTCAACAATATATACACAACCAATTCTTATACTTACACCCTAAAATAGTAAAATCCATTCACAAATCAAACAGTTTCGAACGAAAACATAATGAAACATAAATTCTAAAACCTTTAACGAAACATATTATATACAATTCAAAAATACAATTACAAATTTAATACGAACCTGCATTGCAAGTTCCCTGGTAGGACAAATACAGAGAGCCTGCGGAGCAGCCAATTTGGGATCGACACGACTGAGCATTCCAAGAACAAAGCAAGTAGTCTTTCCGGAACCATTATGAGCTTGCGCAATCAAATTCTTAAAGGGAGGAGTCAAAATCATAGGCAAAGTAATAGCTTGAATCTTACTAGGCCTTTCAAACTTCATCTCAACATATAATCCCTGTAACAACTCCGCCGATAAATTCAAATCTTCAAATCTCTTCGCTGACGTGTAGGGCGTGTCACCAGAAGTAACCTAAGAATAAACACACAATTCAAAACCCTAGAATTCATAAATTGGAATAAAAAACAGAAATTGAAGAGGATTGAGTGATAGTACTGCTTCGATGCTGGAAGATTCTGGATCTTCGAGAAACTGGTTGACTTTCTTGGGCTCTTCAATGGCTAAAGACTCGATTTTTGATTCAATTTCGTCTTTCTCGTCGTCGGAGACGTCGGCCCAGCGTTTGGATTCCGGCAGTTTGGAATCTTGAGTAGAGGAGTTAGTGGAAGAAGTTCCGGTGATTATCGCCGGAGTGGGAGTATCGGCCATAGCGATGTGATTTAGTGTGATTGTTGGTGATAGGTACTCGTGGAATTAATAATACGGGTTTACTGTGTGACTGTGTGTGTGTGTGTGTGTGTGTGTGTGTGTGTATAATGCAGGGTTTTGTTACCGTCAGGGTTAGCGGTAACCCGACTGTTTTCAGCTTCAGAATCAAGCTATGCTTCGTCGGTATTACAAATCTACCCCTACAGCTCACAAATAAAGATATAATTATTGCGTTAATTTTTTTGTTTTAAATGATAACTTAAAATTGGAATATTTATTAATGCCAAAAAAAGTTGGATCATTTATAGTACTAAATTTGATACAATATTATTTGTTGATATAATTTTCATATTTCATAAATATTAATTTGTTATTTTTACGTGATTCCACCACCACCACCAATTAATATTCCTTTAATTCTTTTTATAAGACACTATACGTAACTTAATTTTTATAAAAAATCTCTACTTCGTATATATGTGTGTATATATATATATATATAATTTATTCAAAAAAATTATTAAAAATATTAGATAATTACTTCTTATTAAAACCTTAAATTATATGCGCAATACCTTATAAAAAAGACTAGATTTATGTGTTTTGCAGTTTATGAAAAATATAGTTCAATAATTTATTGTTTTAAATTTACTTTCATAAAATAAAAAGTTGAATATTAAAATTTTATTTAAATAATAAAATAATTTGAAACAAAGAGTATCGGTTAGGAAATCGCAAAAGTAGCAGTCCTGATGAATTCAGACTTCCTTTGTGTCTAGATAATTCCAGTACTAACTTGGTCTTCTTCTGTTTGGAGGTCTCGTCAGTTGCAAACTTGTATCTGTTAAGGGCAGTTGTTGCCTGTCGATCCATCAGGCAGCTATTTGCCTATTTGCTCCTCGGCTTTAATTTGCATACAGCTAGGTCATTCACAATATTCATGTAAAACATACTACTAGCTAGCTTTCACCTATATCCGTTCACGGTTACCTGCTTTTTATGCATATATATATATATGCAGGTAATTAACTTCTAGTGTTCAAACACATGCAACAACGATAGTTTCGAAAGTTCCTGGTGACTTAAAAATTATTTTTCTCGGATTTTTTGTTAGGAAAATCACTAATCAATTTTTAAAATTAGATTGTCTAGCATTTTCTTTTCCTATTGATAAAATTCATTCAACAGTTTTTGTAACATGCTATAACTGAATATGACTTACACGTGATTTATAAAAAAATATATAGTTTATAGGTCCAATTTTTTTAAGATGGTAAAAAAATATGCCCCTTTCTATTTACTAATTTACTTTGATTTTTATTTCTATATTATTCCCTAAATTTTTATTAAAAAGTCTGATGCCCCATGGGATGCTTTGCACAGCTGATATCCAATACATGCGGTCCTGCAAAAGACTCTCATCTTATCATCTGACTTATTATTTTTCGATATTATGACATGTATTTTTTTAAACTTTTTTATTAATTAAAATAGTTTGTGAAATTATAATGGAACATATATGATGACAAAACACAAATTTCAACATTATTTTTGACAATTTACTCTTTAACTTTGGAAAAAATATTACCTTTTCCTGGTTTTAAGTGATTTGTAGGTCTCGATTTGTGAAGATTTGTATTGCTCGTGTGTGTTGATCTTCATTCCCCACTGGGTAGACATTCAGGTTTTAGTCAATCCTTTAATTATCTCTATTTGTATATGTATGGAAAATAACGGAATAACTGTTTTTTAAAATAATACTGTTTATTCATTTTAAAATTCCACTTGTAATAAAATATTGTGAATAAATGTATACTTTTTTAACAAAGTGTTATAATTTAACCAACTTAAAATGGAATTTCAAAAAAAACAGGAAAAAATAGTACTACTGTATAGTCTATCCAGTTATACGTATTTTTTACCGTTGACTTGGAAAAAGTAAAATCTCCCATTTTAGCAATTGGTGGGCCTCCTGGTAACTTTTATTGGGAACTAAACTATGGGTAGCCCAAGAGTGTGGGGATGTGGTCCTGAGTAAAACGTAGAGTAGTTAAAAATTGAGGTTTAATAAAATTATCGCATATATTTATCGAAAAGTAATCTCCATATTGAACATCATTATTATTTCGCGACTCATTATTGACAACGAACAGACTCTACAATTTATGTTTTTTTTTATAATTATGTTTCCGAATGTCTGAAGAGAGAAGTGAGGAAAAGAAAGAAAAATCTTTTATGTATATTTTGTCCATGTAGCAGGACTGATTGAACTAAAAGAAAAATCTTTTATGTATATTTTGTCCATGTAGAAAAATCTTTTATGTGTATTTTGTCCATGTAGAGTAATTTTTTATTGGAGTTTATGTATATTTTGTCCATGTAGAGTAATTTTTTTATTGGAGACATAAACTCCAACAATGAATTATATCGAAATACAATAATTGATAAAAAGATTCATTCATACAAGAAAACTCATCATATAACCGAAAGACATGTGTAAGATGTTTCCAGACACTTGAATAATAAAATTTTAATGTCTAAAAACAGAAGACTCTCGTCTCTCCGAGTGAGTACCTGAGAAGTAAAAGAAAACAAAAAAGATTAAGTGTCACAATTTTGATCCAACATTTTTAAATAAATTATTAGAGCTAAAATTTAAAAATTAACCATAAAGTTTTCTAGAAAATTAAAAAATAAGAAAAATCTAAACCAAAAATGAGCTTTTGGTTAGATACTAATATACTATTAATCAACAAATGCACACTAAAACTATACATATTTCTGATTTTCTGATTTTTTAATTGAACTGATTAATTAGATTAGTTTATGGGGTTTTGAAATTTTTAATAACGAATTAGATATGAATTTTCTGCAATGAACTCGAAATTATTGTCAAAAATATACTTTTAAAATTTTCTTTCAAATTGTTATAACTGAGTTTGTACCATTTTCTTTGAAGCACGGGTCAGTACCAAACACCCGTTTCTATACCTCATTTCTTCCCGGTGGATCATTACTTGGTTACACACTCCTACACTAAAGCACTAAATTAATAATATCTTAAGCTGCGGATTCTACAAAGTGAAGCTGCAATTTCTTTGTTGTTTGTCAAAATCCACAGCCAAAAACCCTGCAAGGTACCAAGCTCAACTCCAAACAACTATTACTAGCATAAATTAGTGGTACAGAGCACTAGAGCAGCTTATCACACTAATGAATGCAAAAAAATTACACCAAAATATGCTTGAAACGGTTAATTTATTGGTGAACACACTCAATACAAAGCGGAGACTTGCATGCTAATATTAGTAACATGTTTGGTGCTACGTTACGATTTTTGATACGCTAAGCACAAAAAGTGGCCCCAGAATATTTCTCCTGCCTTTCATTTGTTCCGAGTGGAATGATACAAACGTTTTCTTATGTTCAAACTTCAAGTCTACATAAACATCACAAGACTGTATATAAATATCAACTTCCATCATTCGTGTGATGCATTTTATAAAGCAAAAATCGAAACTTTGTGGAAAGCAATGCAAATGCCTTGCCCGATTCATAAAAGCTTGTTTGCTTTTTACCATTCTTGAATCCAACCAGATTCTTCATTTCCCATCTTTTATAAATCTTTCTGTCATTATTACTTCATATCACCAAAGTAACATTAGTACAGTATCAGATACCAACCATCCCATGTTACATACAATTTCATTTCTTTTTTTCCCCAAGTCTTACAATCCCACTACTATTAATTCTTAGAATCACTTTAGTTTATGTGGGGATATACATAATCAAGGCCCATTTGTAGCATCATTCAACTATATTCTTATTGTTTATGAGCCATTATAGAATATACAAGCAACATAAATAATGTGAAAACACTCTAACTAAAGCCAAAGCTGATACATAATATTGCACTTGATGATGATTACATTACAAGGTTTCAACTACAGTAAACTGATTCTGGAATTCTTGTCCAGTCACCATTTCAATAATGCATTCGAGGTGTTGAACGACATTTTTCATGCTCGGCCTCTCCTCCTTCTTCTCCCTCAGACAAGAAAAGGCAAGATCAGAAAAGAGCTTTAGGCTAGTCATTAGATTGACAGAATTATCTTCCCCGAGCAAACGTTGATCAAGAACTTCCATGATAGCTCCCTTATTTTCTCTCTGACTTGCGTATATAGCAAGATTTACATCATCTTCATCTCTTGAGAAGTCTATGGCCTTCTGAGAAGTAAGAATCTCAAGCAAAACTACCCCATAACTATAGACATCACTTTTATCTGTGAGCTGGTAGTTACGGTAATATTCAGGATCCAGATAACCTAATGTACCCTGTGCACAAGTGGACACATGACTCAAACCCGGACTAGCCAATCTTGAGAGACCAAAATCAGCAACTTTTGCATTAAACTCACCATCCAGGAATATATTTGTTGACTTGACGTCTCTATGGTAAATGGGAGTGTAAGCAGCAGAATGCAGGTATGCCAACGCTTCAGCTGTTTGTAAAGCAATTCTTAGCCTAGACTTCCAGTTCAGAAAGTTAGATGAGAATTTTCCATGTAAATGATCATGGAGAGTCCCATTAGAAATGTACTCGTAGATCATCAAAGGCTGCTCAGCTTCAACACAACACCCCAATAACCTGACCAGATTCTGGTGGCTGACTTGAGAAAGTATGGCAACTTCATTGAGTACTTGTTGGGTACTCTTTATGTTCCCTACCTTGGCTGATTTTATTGCCACAATGCTCCCATCTTGTAACTCACCTTTATAAACTTCTCCAAAACCGCCAACACCTAAAATTTTATCTTTAGAGAACCCATTGGTTGCTTTCTTAATATCTTTCAAGCTAAACATTCTAGCAGATCTGCAGCCACTACTTGACTTTAACATCTCTTCTCTAGCCTTAACTAGCTTTGCGCGATTCGAGAACTTGCCAGATTTTTTCATTGCAACTGCAGCCATTACAACAGCCACCGTAAAAAACAAGACTACCGCGATTGATATCTTCAAAGTTCGACTAACTTTTGAATTTTTTTTCTTTTTTATGCAAGTACCAAGGACATGGTTCCAGTAATAGTCTTTGTTACATTGGCATCGCAAGACACCAGTATTACCTGCAGGGGAACACTTGGAAGTAGCAGGACAATCAATTTGAGATTTACAAACCGGTTCAGGTGGAGAAGCCCATTGGATTTCCAGTCCCTCTTCCCACTGGCTTGCAGGTTTATCTGAATCCAGGCCAAGGATGCTTCTGAAAGCTTTACAACCAGAATTATGCAGACGTATTTTGTATGCTGATGGCATGCCTCCTGCAATAAAGGTACAACATGGATTAACAGGCCCATTTGAACATTCGACTGCACGTGTTGCATCAACATGTCCAGAGCTTTCGAGGTAGTGATGACAAATACTCGAAGGGGTACAGTTGAGGGGAGAGGCTAAGAGGCGAGGCGAACAGTTGAAGAGGAATATAGTGTTTGATGAAGTTATATTGAACGGAAGACTTTGATTAAGCCAGAGGCCCTCGCTAACAGGCATGTCTTGAGTAACACAAGTACCAGGAAGCCAAGAGGATGGTTGCAACACCATTCTTTGAATAGAAGCATTAATTCTGAGGACTAAATAAGAACTTCCATTAAGAGCATCAAAATATAGTTTCTTAGCGTGTGGCTCACAGCGAAGTGAGTATTCTGGATCACCGCAGTTGTTGCTTGTGCTTAAAGGATATGGAACTTCAATGGAGCCACAGCTTGGGCAGGTACTGATGGAAGAAGAAGAGGAAAATAAGTAAACAAGAACCAGAAGGGAGTAAACAATGTAGGTTGGTTTCTCTTTTGGTCTAGTAGTCATTTTTCGGGAACTATAATGTGGAGGGGCTGAAAATATTTTGAGACAAAGGGAAAGGAAGATGGGGGTAAATATAGGCTACAGACTGGGAATATAAGTGGGGTAAGTTATAAATTAGAGCTCATTCCCTTGTGTCTCATATTGTATTATATTAGTATAAAACAAGTCAAAGCGGGGCTAATTTTTCCGGGGAACAAAGTTGTAAAAAGTAATCACTATAATATATGTAAAAGTCAGTTGGATTCCTGTTATATGGTGCTTTGTAGAGATAAACTTCTCTCATCCCTATTTAAGGAAATAAAAGAAATGGGGGTTGAGTGTTGACAAAACTAGTTAATATAGATGTAGGAGGCATCAAAATAAAGGCTTTATATTTGGAGGAAAATGAAGGTAAATATTATCAAATATTATAGCAGAAACTCCACCACAAGTGATTTGGAAGCTCTCTTACCTTATAAGCATATAAATGGAGCATTAAGAGGAAAATAATATATAATGATTAGTGGGAAAGACATCCATGAGCATTGTTTGTGACACTTTTGCATAAAGATTTTCCTAACAATTCAAAAAATATCTATACAAAATCTAATAAATAAATAAACTTGGACTTGTCCTTATGCTCCAGAAGTTCAGGAAAAATTAGCATCCCATAAGCATCTGGCATGCAAATTGCTTGGAATGGCTAGCTACATAAAAAGACAGCAGGCATAATAAGATGGTCATTTGTTAGAATCACAGCTAAAAGAGGACCAGAATCACTATCTGCGACCTTCTCAAACTTATATAAATGTAATTCGAGAAAGTAATCATTTAATGATATGACACCAAACTAAGCTGGTAAAATGTTCCGTCAGGAAAACCGAACATGTATGCCATGCAGTGTAAAATCAAGAATAAAGGTTTAATATTGCCTAAGGAATAAAAGGCTACAGGCTACTCATTGTGCTAGATTCAGCTTTTAGAAAAAGGATTGACTGACTCTTGAAAAAGATTTTAGCATGAGGATAAATGGAGAATACATTTCTGTTGTCTTTCAACAATTGTAACAGGAGACCTGCAGTCATAGTACTAATACTATATGTATATATATAATCAAAACATGGCAAGAAAAGAAAGTTACTTGAAGTGCCCATAACACACCCAGTGGTTTGATGGGCAGTAACTTAATACCAAATGCAGATATAGAAAACTTATTGAAAACTGAAGGGGTGAGTGAAAAGAAGATATCAAGGATTAAAGTGAAAGAGTAAAAAGAAATAGAAGTAGCAAGTGAACAGAAAGACATGTAAGAGAAGTGAATCAACTGTTTGTTTGGTTTAAGAAGACCACATGATTCACATCCTAGTAAACTACCAACAGTCTTCAAGTTTAAGTTTTTAAAAATTTAGTACCCAATTTATTTTGTTTTAACAACTTACAACTTGTGTTTCATACAAGCCCATCAAGGTAGAAACAAAAGCAGAGCACATTATACATTATGAATCAGAGTAAAATTAAGGTTACTCTTCACTAAGAAGTATCCTGACTTCATGAGTAAGTTTTAGATAAGTGTACAGCAACGTCGCTTTAGGAGGTATTTCTTGCACCCCTTTGCTTCCATAAGCTAGCTAAGGAGTTACAACCGTACAATCAGCAATATCTGCGCTACGTGATTGCTAATATTTCAGAAGCCAAAATTTGATGTGAAACATAATATTACTTCTAAAGGAAAATTGTAGCCATCATATATTTTATTATAAATTAATGACATTAGGATTCAATTTTTTAATAACCGTATCGAGAACAAGAAAAGTTTGAACTTACATGGCCTTGTTTTAGACAAGAATTCAACCATGATAGCAATATCAGATAATGGATTCATTGAGCCATATTTTCATTCAACAAAGTCATCTTACCGTCCCACCACCAATTAGAAGCCCATGTCCGCTAGTCGTTAAAACATGATTTTTTTTTTTTGAATTTGGCAACATAGGGGACCTCTAATACTAAGATGGCATCATTAGTACAATCTAGTTAAGAGTATAGAGGGTACATATCTACACAAACGATAAGCCCAAAAAAAACACTACAGAAAAAAGATTTACAAATTTGAATGATTTGGAAATATGAAAGTTGTTGGATTAAATGGTTATCCAGTTTAGCATTGAAACATATTGCAGGCCTGGAAGTAGAAATAGGTAGACATGAGGCAACAAGGAAGTGCCTCGAGAAAGCTAAATGGAAGTAATTGTGGCAAGCCCAGATGGGAAACGAGTGTAAGCGAAAAGAATGCGAGCTTGCACAGAAGGAACAACAACGAATCAGTGGAGACGAGTCTACATTGAATATAATGTTAGCTGTAAAGGGGACAGTAAATCTTAACTGAAATTATAAGATATATTAGTTGAGTTTCAAGACAAAACACAAGCCAAGCAGTTGTTCAAAAGTTCCACGCATTAATCTGGAGTACTTGGTTCTAGAATCTTAGACCTGATCACTGATGTACATTTTATACAATAGATAAATTAATTTTTATTTACAAATGAAAGGCAATTTGATGGGAATATATGACATACGAACCCCGCAATGAATATAATACATACATGGTAAAACAATTCAAATAGCTAACATCACTAATTACTACTAAAAGGATGTAGAGCACTTACTAGTACTTGCCATGAGTTTGTAAAGAGGGAGAGTTTGTCCACTGTTACTGTTCTTTGGATGCTGGACTAGTGTGTTATGTTGTGTGTAATAAATATAAACAAATATATTTATTGTGTTACTATACGAGATATAATTTAAATTCAGTACTATTATAACTTCAACTGTATTAATATATTTTTATTTTAATAAATGCTATTGATAAATGAATTCGTCATGCTAGATTATATTAATATTAATTTTTAATATGTATTTATTGACTTAATATTAAAATAAATATATAGATATTAAAATTGTATATTAGTTTAGTTGTGTATAATAAAATTCTTTTCTTTATTAGATTTATTATTAATATAATTCTAATTCTGAATATTTTTTAATAGTTTTAGAGATAATAATATTTTTCAATTGATTTTACCATGTTGTTGATGAGATTTGAACATTAAATATAAATATTAGATTTTAATATGTTGTAAATTAGATTCGAATCTTAAATTTATATAATTATTTTAAAATTATAAAAATTAGATATAAATATATTTATCAAACATTTTGGATAATATTTTTCTCCCGCTTATTATATATAAATGACATATAATTTATTCAACATTCTAACGTAATTCTTTGCCGAGTTTCTTCTTACCTATTAATTAACCGAATAATGGAGGCTACATTGTGAGGATTAAGGATTAATCGTGTTTGAAATTAATTTATAATTTTTTCCTTATACATGAATTTAAATTTGAACTTAATTAAAATCGAATGCATAAAAGGATATTACTGAAATTTACAAATGAATTAGTATATACATAAATTCATACAATCACATCATTTAATGGATATTACAAGTAGAATCATATTTTGAGTACATTTGCGAGGTTGCCTTGCTATTTTTACAATCGGTTTATTTCATGGGTAACAACTAACAAACCCGTCTTGTTACTTCTGGATCCAATTTACTAAAATTGCAAACCAGTCAGGATGATATATATATAGGTTCAATTCGTACCATTTGGGCTGCTCTGATATGCACTAGAACAAGAATTTCTAGCACTAAATTGTATTTCATCTGCACCATCAGACACTGTATGCTTACCAATGCACTTGACTACTACACCATGCTTCTCCTTTTGCTCTGATTTTCGCTTCGTTTTCTCACTTCCTTCCACCCATCTTTTGAACTTCTCTATCAACTTGGGCCTTTTGGAGTGAGCATGAACATGACTAGGAGTTGTGCATTCTGAGCTTGATTCGCCGTGATCATCTAAGATAACAGAACTCTCTGATTCGCCCTCTAATCCTTTTTCTTCAAAGCACCACTCCACTTGATGGCTATTTTTTGCTTCCACATTATCTCTTTGTTGGTTCCTCCTATTTAGCTCGTGCCTCAAACACGCATTACACCGCCTTAGATATACAAGTTCTTTAACTTCAGCTTCTCGGTCCCTCTGCAGCTGCTCAAACTCATTTACTAATTGACTGTAACCTTCCAATGCGGCCCTCTCTTCAGTCTATATACATATACAATCATGTGAGATTATCATATTCAATAGAGTTCGATAGAAAAAGCCTACTTTATTTAGGATGGAACAGATGATGTATAACATAATGAATTTATAAATTATACATGTATACATCTCTCCGTTCTAGCCAAGTTCAATTCAGCTCAAAGAAATTACATACCTTTAAGGAAGCTGAATTCTCTGCCAAGTTCAGCTTGTTGACAAGTTCTTTATTCTCCTCCTCCTGCTTCTCTGTAATATGTTTCATCTCTAGAAGTTTATTTTCCAAGACACTGATCCTATCTGATCTTCTACTTAATTCTTCATGATTCCGCGATATCTCTTTTTCTCCAGCTTCAATCTCCTTGTTCTTTCTTTGCATAACATGGGACATTTCTTTTGCTTTTCTTAAAAGCCTTCTAATTATTGTATAAAGCACCTTATTTTCCAATATAAAAATCTGAACCTGTCTTGACAGTTTCAAAAAGGCTATTACCATGCCCTCAAACCTCTTGGTTTCTGCCTCCATTAATAGTAGCTCCCTATCCAAGAACTTGGATTTAAGTATTTCTAACGATAAACTATTCTCAAGCTCTGTTAGCTCTATTTCTTGATCTTTAATTTCAAGATAATGAAGAAACCGAAATTTAAGCTCTAGTTCCCTACCTTCAAGATCTTGTACTTTGCCTTTTAAGCAAACAATCTCCTCCTCTAGTTCGTGTATATTCTGAGCATGCAAAGTGTCTACTGAATACATGTCATGGATATTTGTTAGACACTGGTCACCCTTAATGATGTCAAGATCATCGTGACAGCTCTCTTGATCATTACACAAATCAGGAGAATTATTAAATTGAAATTCATTTGCTGAATCTTTCAAACCTGTATATTTTCGGCATAAGGTGAACCTAGCAAGAATGAAACCAGCCACAGAAATAGCTATAGGAATTCCAGCCTTGAGCAACACCGGCTTCATAAGCTCTATCTTTGTTCTTGCATTATCTTCCATCCTCAAGATCAATAACAAACTTAATGGGTGTTGTTTAAATCCAAATTTCAGCTGAAATACGAAATTTGCGGTTTCTGTTCAATGGTGATCTAGGTGTAAAAATTTACAATTTCTTCTATAACATAGTATAGATCCTTTACTTTTTGTATTAGCTTTGAGCTTTCCTTTGTTTGTAGAAATAGTGGTTCGTGCATTCATATTGCTTTTTGACTACTCTAGGCTTTGTCAAGCTACCTGATGTTTTGAATCTGATTCCATTAGTTTGATTTCAAAGCATTTCTAATCAATAGGTTTCTTTATGGGGATGCATCATTTTAGTATGGTCCAATAAACAAGATATCTCTCACCATGCCACTACTCAATATTCTCAACCATTTATATAAACCATCGACAAAATTCGAATGTGTTTGTCATGTTTCCTTCGTACATAGTTCATATACTCCCTCCCTCGAAATTCGAATGTGTTTGTCATGTTTCCTTCGTACATAGTTCGTATACTCCCTCCCTCCCTCTATTTGGTAATATTTCACGCTTGATTTTTTGCCACATACTTTTAAGAGATTTGATTACATAGTTGAAATTATTATTTTTAATTTTTTTTTGTGAATAAAATTTTTAGTTCAATACTTTTATTAAAAAAAAAATAAGAATAATAATTTTAACTATGTAGTCAAAGTTCCTAAAAACGTGTGTCAAAAAGTCAAACATCGAATAAAACCAAACGGATGGAGTATTAAAGTATGAAATTAAACTTGGTAACAGTCAGTTTCATATATTTTAAAATTATCAAATTATGTGCACTCTAATACAACTAAACCTTGTATTAATGTATGTATTTGTTGATCATGCGAGTTCAAATTCAAATGTCTTGTTTGATTTTTTGAGGTCAAATTGACTAAGTTTTGACCGAAAATTACATATATTATATAATTATATATTTTTTTAAAATTATATCATTAGAAAATATATTTAATCTACTTTAGAGTGTAACTTTTAATTTTTAAAAATTATAAAAGAATAATCTTTAATATTTGATCAAAGTTTCGTCAAATTAAATGCAAAAAGTGAAACAAACCACTTAATATAGAAATTAAAGTTAACTGAAAGTCTGAAACCAATGCTTTGTGAAAAATCATAAGCATGCTTTACATACAGTTGTCATCTGAAAGCAATTTCGACAAGTAAGACTTCCTGGAAAAGAGTATTTACAAAGGCTTCACGTTAGTATAGAAATTGGTCCTGCACTGTAGGATGCAAAGAGCTGATACAGATACAGGCTACATGGCTGATCCTTGGGACGGTGTTTGTGAAGCCCTGAAACTGGACATGACCATAAGTCCGTACTGCATAACTTAATTTAAGGCTTGTGAGACTATTCCCAGCCCAATTACACTGAAATGGTTTTTTTTACGGGGGGTATGCTAGAGTTTTCGAGTTGTTTACTAAAATGGTGTTCAAATAATATTTGACTAATTTTAGTTGGTTATTACAATAATAAATGAGATGATCTTTCGTCTATTCACATTAATTGTACGAATTAAAAATTTTGAAATCCGTAACATTATTCATTTTTATACTATTTCAAGAAAAATGTTAGACTTCTTAAAGTTCTTATTTGTGAACATTTTCTTCGAAATAATTCAAAATAATAAATTAAATAAATCGTCTTATATATACTCACTCAATACATTTGATCGAAAGAAGTGACAATTTTAAGGATTATCCCAACTAAATCGAATCAACATGATATTCTTATGCTCTTGAAGATAATAATTTTATAAATATATTAAGTGAGCCACTCGTAAAAGAAAATGGTAAAAACAATGGTCCTATAAATGTTGATGTTATGTTTGTAGATACCTAAATTTAGGAAGATCGACTACCTATCTCACACGCTACGCCGCTACGGTGTCTATGAAGTTATCCTTTTGCTGCGTTTCTATATGTACATATTTTTTTGAGTATTTTGCTGCTTTTTATTTCAAGTTAATTGCTTGAATATTATGCTTGAATAAGTAATCATACAAACTTAACAAGTAGCTTTTGGTTTCCATTTTAATGGATTGTTTCATCTCCTTTTCACTTTGTACCAGAATTCGTCCCATTCTACCATCTGGTCGGTCCTTTGCTTCGTACTGTTAATGCATTTAACTTAGAAATGTTTTCTCTGTCAAAAAAAAACTTAGAATTGTTTTCAAACTATTTTCTTTAATATTTCATTATCTCTGCCGTTTATATATTATATAATAATTCAAATTCACAGTTGAATAATTTAATATATGTTGGGCTCGAAAACCCCTTAGTATTCCAACAAAAGTTTAAATAATTATTAATTTATTTAATAAAATTATTTAAACTTATTAATTCAATGGATAGAAAAATTATTTTGCTTATTTATATGTTGACCATAAAATGTATTCAGTTAACGAAAACAGAGTGAAGACAAAATGTAAAACAAGATAATCCAAATGAAAGCAAAAAAAATACAAAAGGTGGTGCGATTTATGACTTCGAGAACACAAGACATGCAACTACATACGCTTGTTTCTTTCTGGGTGACTCGTGGCATGATGGCAGTCGTGTCGTGGCTCTTTTGTGAGAGGTGGCAAACATACGATATGCTAAGCTATCACTACATAAAAATAATCTCTCTCTCAGTATAATTTAGTGGATCAGAATCGATCTTTTAACAGTATTAGTATGTATTTTCAATAAATAATTCCTCAGTTATCAATTATCAAGTACGGAGTAATATGATTCAAAAAAAAAGAGCACGGAGTAATATAAATCATAGTTATCTAAATTTTTTAATTTAATTGATAATTTTTTGTAATAAAATTTAAAATTTATATAATAATTAAATAAAATTTGTCAATAAATAGGAAATTTTATTTAAGAATAATCACTCATCATAATGGTAGGAGATTACGATTTAATAAGATACGGATATAGATGCGGTGATAATAGTAATGAATCGGATGAAATAAATGCTTAATGGGAAAGGGTGGTGCATAATAAATACTCTCGGTTTCCTAAGTTATAAACGCGAGAACTGCACCGCCTAGATACACTCACTGGCTTCTTTAAACCATTTTTTTACCGTTAACCAAGCACCACCCGTTTTTATGTTCCTCCTTTAATGACTCGATTCATATCCTCTTTGGAAAACTTTAAAAAAATTCATGTTTCACTTCAATAGTTTTTTAGCAATAAAATTAAATTATATTCGGTATAGTTTTTGAACACTAATATTAAATTCTTGTAAAAAAACTCTAATGTTAAATTAAATATATTTTTAATATAATATAAAGGATATTGATATTAAATATAATTATATTTTTATACTATAAAGATAAAAATGTTAAATTGTCCAAAGCTATTTAAACCTAACAGAACTAGTATAGCACCATCGCAGTTAGTCGAAACCAGAATATGTAAAAAATGGCTACCAAAATCGAAATTAGAAACCGAATTTAATAAAAAAGATTGAAATTATACATACTACATCCATATTTAAAATTAAAATTTAATATTTAATATTTGTTATCAAATAAATGTAGTGAATAATTAATTAGAATTTAAATTTACATTCAAAAATACAAATTGATAATGAGGAAACCACTATTTAATTTGGTTTAAGTGCACGTTGTTCAGGAACTAGCATATTCACTGGTGTACAACAAGGATTGTATAATCTTTAAGTTGATAAATATTACAATTTTCGATTTTTCACATGTAATCTACAGAAGAGAGGGAGCAAGGCTTACATATTTGATGTCTCAATCTAAAATTTAGGTAATGTCATGAAAAATGACACTCCGACAATGTTCTGTTCTAATGGTTATATAAAATACTAGAACATGCATCTCATTACCTATTTTTAGATAATCACTAACCATTATTTACTTCATTTCTAAGAATAAAATAATCATTTCCCTCCTTTTTTGTTTATCTTTTCTCTCCCTTTTTTTCTATTCCCTCCTTTTTAAGAGTAATTAAATTCAAAAATATTATTATTATAATAATAGATAATGAATAATAGAGATTATTTTATAATATATATATAGGTAACCAACTAAAAAACTGTTAGACTTGCTTTGAGTAAATTATACATATATTGTTTTGCTAGTTTTTGGACTAACCCAAAAATTTATATTATTAAATATACAAGCTTTGAGTTAACTACCTAAGTTGCACCAGAGGAATAGAGTCAGAGATGGAAAACTGATTGTAATAAACTAATAATTTACTATTGATTATTATTTTATTTACAATATTTTAAAAAATCAGTTATTTATTTCAGTATTCGATTAACCGCAATTAAAAATGATTTACTGAAAAATCAATTTTTAAAAAATCCTTATCGAAAATCAAACTGAAATATAAAATATAATTACTCAAACCGAAATTGTTTCGCTTAATCGGTTTGGTGTTCGGTTAACCGAACCGAATGCACACTCTCGTAACAATCTCGAAACTCGATTAGAATTATTATGTTTAATTGTTAGAGACTACTATATGAAGATCAGATTAAAATTATAAAAATATAATCCTCGGTGCATACATTATTGATTACTCATACAATGTTGGATCTTATATAAGAATTATATTTTAGAAAAATTATAATACAGTGCGTAAAATCATAGGAATTCTTTTAGTAATTTGATATTTATTATTTAATATATAATTTAAAGTGATTTAAAATAATAATTTTAATTATATAATTAAAATATTTTAAAATATGTAGAAAAATCGAACAATAAATATTTAAACACTAGTATACGATTGTTCACACAAGTTAACCGTTTGATTTGATACAATCGGACCCCTTTCCCATTGAGAATATGAAATGTGACGGGATGAATGTAGAAGATTCTTTTCACCTTATTTCAATTCGTAAATCCAATTCAGCCGATGGGATGGTCAAACTCTAACTCTGACTTCCGGATTATATTTATGGATAATCATTCAACCGAGTCTTAATCCAACTTATCATCTCTCACGTTTTACTCTATAACACCAGGCTCTCTCCAACCAAATTCTAGATACCCTAATACCTATCTACATATTATTGGTCCAATTTGCATGTTCCTAATCCAGTAATCCTCTTTTTGTCATCTTATTTATATATATATATATATATAAATTACATTTAGAGAAGGATTTAATGATTATATTTCTTTTTATCTTCCTTAATAATTAATAATTTACGGTATGTATACAAGGAATAAGTATAAAAGCATACTATTATATTGATTTAGGCCCAATTTTTATACTTAAAATAATTCTTAACATAAGTTTCATTTGAAAATATGAAATAGTAGGAAATTATTAATTATAAGTACCTCCCGATTCCACTTTATTATTTATTAATTAAAATACACATGCATCTAGTCTAGTTTTAGAAATGAAAGGATTGGACCAAATAAACCTTAAAAAGAAATACACTAATATACTGTAATTTTAGGAAATTAAACAAAAGTAAAAAGCAGTAAGATATATACAAGTTCACGGGCTACAGCTCACATCTTGTTTCAAAGCTGCGTCTGCTCTAATTACCAATTTTCATTTACAATTTAAGCCACGCGCACTTCTCTGATCGTATTCAATACTCGCCATCGTTGCTTTGAAAAGGCATCATGAATTCATGATGAACCAAAACCGCCACAGCATGGGAGTGTTGTAAAATATAACGCTGAGTGTATTTTTATATATTTCATATATTAAAATTATTATTTTGAATTTTTTAATGTGAATTATAATATTAACAAAAATAATAAATATTTGAAGAAAGAGGCAGCATGTAAGTGTAAGTGAGGCGGTGAGATGGAAAAGAGCCAAAAAATGACAACGGGCAGGGGGAAGTAAATGTGAAGAGGGGCAAAACTGGAACCTGAAAAAACACAAATTTGCATGACCAACCCCAGAAACCAGAGGACGCTTGGCATTTGTATAGCTTACATCTGTTACCAATTACTCATCTTCTTTATACCAACTCATCACCCCAAACACACACAACTAAAAAACCCCTACCTAGCTAAGACACAAAACACAACACTTAAATATACATATAAGATATATGTATCTCTATCTAAATCTCTCCATCTTATACAATTCTCTCCAGAGAGAAAGCTGAGAGAGAGAAAACATGTGGGGGTGCAAGTCAAGGTTATCTCCATCAACAAAACTATTGTTGTTTATGGTACCTTTGATTTTAGTTTTTGGGTTGATTGTTTTGAGTGGTATAAATGGTTCTAATAATTATTGGATAGTTGGTTCTTATTGGGCACCTTCATCTTTATTTTCATCTCCTTCGTCCTCAAACCAAGATAAAACTAAAGATTTTATTGACCAAAGAGTAGCCGGCGGGACTGACAATAAACAAGAAGCTCTCTCCGATGATTATAATCTTAATCGTTCCGTTTCTCCAACACTTTCTGTCGAAGCTGCCATTCCTGTTCAACCCCCTTTAGTAAGTCTCTTTTGTGTGTGTGTGTTTGGTTCATTCGGACATGAAGTCTAGAGTGTCATATCATAATTCTTGCTACTACTTTTCAACCTTAAACTTGTTTTTGTTTTGTCTTTCTTTTTTTTATTTCAAAGAAAATTATTACATTTAAAATGTCCTTTTATTTTTCTGGGGTCGTACGGTGAGGTTGTTACAGGGGATCTTGTGTCAGTAGTCATTCTCCATAGCTAATGTTGAGGTCTTTTATTCTTTCCTTACATCTTCATATCTTTGGATTTTCTCGAAGAAACGGCTAATATTAATATCCTTATTCATTAATATAAATTAATTTGGATTTCCTTATTAAAAACTACTAATTAATCTTTAGTTACTAAATCTCCACTGCATCATTAAACTCCCAATTTATTATTACTTCTTTTGTGTCAGTTACTGATTTTTTTATAGAGAAATAAATTAATATATAATTGAATTGAATATAGAATATAGATATAATCATATAATTAAAAAGTAGAAAATAAAAAGGATGAAAAAGAAGCTCTCTTTTTTTGCCAAAACAATGAGATAATTCGAAGTACAAATCCTCAAATGTTTACTTTTTCCATCATCTATTTCTTTGGTGTCTACTCAAAGTATCAAATATCCTATACTACTTTTGTATTCCTACATTTTTTTTTCTATATGGAGGATTTTATTTCATGCGGTTTAGTTATTCTTTTTTATTATTGCTAATTTTACTTGGTTCAATTTTTTTCATTTGATCTGCGAAAATGTCATAAACCCGCCAAAAGAAAAGTTATTCTGAAAATTATATACTTTATTGTTAATTTATTTGGTCTTTATAACATTAATTGGTTTCTGTTTTATGTTGCAGTTTTTTCTTTAAATATTTGTTTTTACCACTAAACATGATATTGAAGTATTTAAATTTGATTGAACAGGCTGCAGAACAGGAGGAAATCATAAATAATACCAAGTCTCAAATTTTTCCTCAGTCAAAATCGAACAATACTTATGTTGTTCCATCGAGTAGAATTCAACACACTTACAGCAGTTTAGATCGACTAGAATCAAGTCTTGGGCGAGCTCGAGCTGAAATTGGGAAAGCTAGAACTGAAAATCAGACGAATGACCCTGATTATGTCCCAAATGGGCCAATGTACTGGAATGCAGCTGCTTTTCAGAGGTATTGAACTTCAAATATCATAACACTCTTTTATATATTGTCATGTACAATTTAATTTGCAACTTGAGATGATATTTCTCTTTACTTTTTTCGTCATGAGATATAAGCAGTAAAAAAGCTAGCAGTTGTAGAGAGATAAAATTAAAAATATATTGCTAAGAATAACACACACACACACATATATATGTTATTTAGGGAATTAAGAAGACCTTAAATATAACAACTGGAATGGTCTTCTTCAAGGTTAATGCTCCCTGAATTTAATTCTAATGAGGAGCCATTGTTTTAAACCTATTTGCAGGCCAAACGCACAAGTATGCATATATTTGTGGAATGTTTATCATGCTTAAGAATGGAACTGGGGAAACGGAAATACTAATATCACCTCTAGGCTCTAGATGAAAAATAACATGCATGTTGACTGAAAAACTGCAAATTTGAGGATAAAAATGTCATCTCACTATTAGCAACTATCATGGGCTTAATTTGTTACTGATTTCTCTTTCTGATCATAGGAGATATTTGGAAATGGAAAAACTTTTCAAGGTATATGTATACTAGGATTTTGCCCGCTTCGCTGGGCTTTTGCAGATTGAACAATCCAATATTTTTTTCCCTTGAATAATGATACAAATATAAATTTTAAATTGTATGTTTTATTTATAACAATTTATTTGAACCAAAATATAATACTGCGGTTTGATTAAAAGATTTGAAGCAGAATGTTTAATGTTAATGAGTTTACTTTAAAAAAATAAAAGAATTGTTAACATTTATAATATTTGTTTATAGTATACTCAATTAAAAATGTATTTCCGTACTGTATTCTGAATTGTGAAATGTTCAGAATCTTTGATACATTCTAATTTTTTTAATTTTGATCTAGAGCAATAAATTCTGCATATATATTTTATATTAGTATGTATTTGTTTGAACAAAATGATTTGGTTCTTGAATAAATTATGAGCATTACCCTTGATAAAGATGTAAAGTAGAGCTAACAATGTAGGCGTATTGAACAAAAACCTATCATCTGGTTTTGGCTTTCATCAATGTAACAACAAATTCCAATTTACCTTCTACTTGTATCATTGTGAAATGTAATTTATCCGTTAGATCAAAATTGTTTTCTGCAACGAAGTTGTCCCATGCATCCAGCAGAAAATCTTGCTTTTTTTCTGGAGTACAATTTGGACTTCCCATTTTCTGTCAGCGAATTTTAGGACTACTTTTGTTCCTGTTCTCCAATCCTCTTTCTTTGGTTTAATCCCATAATTTAATTCTAATGAGGAGCCATTGTTTTAAACCTATTCGGAGGCCAAACGCACAAGTATGCATATTTGTGGAATGTTTATCATGCTTAAGAATGGAACTGGGTAAACGGAAATACTAATATCACCTCTAGGCTCTAGATGAAAAATAACATGCATGTTGACTGAAAAACTGCAAATTTTAGGATAAAAATGTTATCTCACTATTAGCAACTATCATGGGCTTAATTTGTTACTGATTTCTCTTTCTGATCATAGGAGCTATTTGGAAATGGAAAAACTTTTCAAGGTATATGTATATGAAGAAGGAGAGCCCCCAGTGTTTCATAATGGTCCCTGCAAGAGCATATATTCAATGGAAGGAAATTTCATCTATCAAATGGAGAATAGCCAATTTCGTACAAGAGATCCTGACAAAGCCCATGCGTATTTTCTTCCAATGAGCGTAACTACAATGGTTCACTATATATATGTTCGTGACTCCCATGACTGGCAGCCAATGAAGCAAACAGTTAAAGATTATGTAGGTGTTATAGCTGGAAAATATCCTTACTGGAATCGCAGTGCTGGAGCTGATCATTTCATGGTTGCTTGCCATGATTGGGTAAGATCAATATTGATGAGTACAAATGAAGTGCTTGAACCTCTAACCGATTAAATTATTGGCATTGTTTTTTTCTTATGTTCTAGTGAAAATGTTTTCTCACATACATACTACTTATACTTGTTTTTCTGAGCAAGTGTCTGGAATATGTTTGAACCATTACCTGATTTTAGCAATTGATGATAAACAAGTGTATTAGTACATGCAACTTGTTGCATAATATCTGGAAATGCATGCAGGGACCTGGAATCTCAGGCGCTGTTCCTGAGCTATTTGAAAACTCCATACGTGGTCTATGTAATGCAAACACTTCAGAAGGCTTTAGACCCTCCAAAGATGTTTCCATCCCTGAAATCCTTCTCCCATCGGGTACAATTGATGGCTTAATTGGTGGTCCATCTGCATCAAAGCGTACAATATTGGCTTTCTTTGCTGGTGGGGTTCATGGCCCTATTAGGCCAATACTTCTAGAGCACTGGGAAGACAAAGACATAGACATTCAGGTTCATAAGTACCTTCCAAAGGGGGTCTCATACTATGGAATGTTAAAGCAAAGCAAGTACTGCATTTGTCCAAGTGGTTATGAGGTAGCTAGCCCTAGGATGGTCGAAGCACTTTACACAGGGTGTGTGCCCGTTATTGTTAAGGATCACTATGTGGCACCTTTCAGTGATGTCCTCCGGTGGAAGTCATTTTCTGTTGAAGTATCAGTGAATGACATTCCAAACTTGAAGAATATTCTGATGGGAATATCAACAAGACAATATATAAGATTGCAGAGTAGAGGTAAACAAGTAAGGCGGCATTTTGAGGTCAGCTGGCCTCCTAAAAGGTATGATGTGTTTCATATGATTCTTCACTCGATATGGCTTAGAAGGCTTAATGTTCGGGTTCATGGTGCTGCAGAATTTTAACAGTTTGATGACTCGCTCATCTGAGCAATTTTGGATCTTAGTTTCCTTGATCAAAGAAGTTCTGGAGAACAACTTTTATGTACATTATGCAAATTATGAGAGTTGATTTTGCAAGTCTGTCCATAGTAATGAAGTTGGAGTGCATGTTAGAGTGCATGCTATTTTAGACGAGGGAAATAATATGTAATTCAATAAGATTATTTATAAGAGAAAAATGAGCCTGATGATGACCTCCTATAACTCTCCTGAGGTTATAAGCTATTCCCATATAAATTTAATGGCATTTTAGTAAATACAAAAAAATTATTCTGAATTTACAAATCCACCCTTGTGTATTTATATATGAAATTGTTATAATCTACCTTAAGATCCTCAAGTACATGATTCTCTTATTTATAATTATGTAAAATTATATATGAGTTCAACATATACTAATATAGCAACCAAATATTGTAAGTATTTTATATTTAGGGGAAAAAGGTTGGAGTGACTTAATTTTTAAATATATACTCTTTATTAATAAGTAAAACCTTTTGTAGAGATAAAACTCTTGGATGAAAAAAAATAGAAAATTTGAAAAATATAATAGTAGAATGGCACAAAAACTAAAATCAAATAGAATTTAAATTATAATAGTAGAATGTGTCAAAAACTAAAATCAAATAAAATTTAAATTGAGATAAAATTCTAGTGAAAATAATAAAATTTAGAGATATAAAATCAAATAGAATTTAAATTGAGATAAAATCTATTGAAAATAAATAGATAAAATTTAGAGATATAACAATATTTATAATTTAAAAATTAAATAAATATGAATAATTTAGCTAATGAGTTTATACCTTAAAAATTTTCTTACAATTTACGGGGCTTGGTATTTTATGTTTAACGACCCCAATTTTGCAGTTATAGCTCCAATTTTGAAGATCTTTATATATGCGATGATCATGGTAGGATTTACATGCATTTTACTTGAAACATTTGATTTATTGAATATATAGCTCCGAAAAAATGTTGCTACAGACTTAGAACTGGAGTCAATCAAGCTCAAAAGTAAAAAAAGTAAAAATCCAGAAGATTGTATTTTGAATTAGTTCAAATGCAACCAAGCAAGTAACCTGTTAATTGGGACTTAAATAAAGAGTAGAAACCGTAATAAAACGCCACAAACTTGGAAGTCATTCTCAATCTCCATCAATACCATGAATATATAACAGTTACGTGTAGATATTTATAGATATCTAATGAGACACTTCCTAATTTAGCTTCGAAAATGGCACTAATCTAGGAAAATAAAAATATAGGTGTCTTAACTCCGCCGTATGTTCTGTAGCCTTTTATACTCACCTTTACCGATAAAACCTATGCACATATTATTATAAAGGTAGACCAAAAGCCGGAAATATAAAGACGAGAACTCAAGGAATTACAAATGGAGGAGTGGAAGAAAAGGGTTTCTAAATGCTGTTCATCATCATCTGCTTCCAAGCTTGTGTGGTTCATTGTCCCAATTTTAATGGCATTTGGAGTTATTGTAATGCTTGGTTCAAGAAGCTCTACTTTGTTGTTCCTTACTAGATGGAAAGGTGGCGGTGATATTAATAATATTAATGAAAATTTAACTGTACAATCATTCTCAAACGCCTCTATTTTCGCTCAATCACCTGTAAGTTTGTTATAATTTCTTGCACACTTTTTTTTCTATTCCGTAACTGATTAATGCAATATATAATTTATACAAGAGGGATTAATTTACACGTTTAAATTTTTTTTTGTTTCGTATAGCATGATGGGCCAGGATTTATTATTTGCGGTGATCAAACACAGTTGGTTTGAAACTGAAGAGTTTGTCCATGCGTGCATGTTCTGTGTTATAAGAGCCATGACTTGCACTTTAGAATCAAAGTTTTGTTTTGAAAGTTACATATAAGATTATATTAATTTACAGGAAATTAATATGAGATTGATAGCACTTTAGTGTTGTTTCGCCATACATATAATTCAGCAATTTTTTTTGAAAGATTGAACTTTTTCTACAAGATACCAGTTTTTCTAACTGATGCTCTTACATATTGAAACTTTTAACATTGAGGATAAAAATGGGAACAGTTGTTGGGCTGTAAGAAAAAAGAAATGGCTTCGTGCATTGTGGCCTTAATTTATTTACGACTGCTTGGATTAGATTTTTCCATTTAATTCTTTTCTAGTACCTTGACTGGCCTGTAATTGATACTCATTAGAGTTGAGGATTTGATTCCTTTGTTTACGAGGGCTAAAAAGTCACATATTCTGTTTTTCGACTCCATAGACCATGGCACAGCATGAAATTCAAAAATGTACATTCTGTGACTTCCTTGATTTCGACAACAGACTCACAAGTCTAGCTTTCTTCAAAATTAGCTGATGATCAGTTTCTGAATGGGATCACTGGACATGTTCAATTTTGTGCGGCGCACTTGTATATTTTTCTGATCGTAGTATCGAATCTATCCCAGATGCTAACAATTGTATATCAGTGATGCACAACCCACCCTCAATAATAGTGACAGGAATTTTTTTAGTACTATACTGAAATCCTGAATCTTAAGATTTCAAGTATTATGTTACAAAGTACCCTTCATATTGTCTTTTCAAACGTGTACTCTGAAGTCTGAACACAGAGTTGAGTGCTATCAACTTTCTCTTAACACAACACTAATGTGCTATCAAAGTTTAGTTTTGAAAGTTACATATAATATTCAGTAAATATGATCGGGTTCTTATTCGATTTCTTTCAGAGTGCATCCTGAAAGGTTCCATGATATATTTTCTCTTACTCTATCATTCTCACTTGCACTAATTTACAGAAATTCTATAGAAAAGTATCGTCTATGGCATAACAATATCCCCATATTAGATTTTTCCACTTCCAGCGAGTCCAAAAAAATTTCCGTGAGAAAGAAATCATATATATTAGAATCTTATACTTCCTCTGTCAAACGAGCGAAAGTCAGTTATTTAATTCTTACTACGAAATTGGATTTATTGTTCTATGAGGAAGTTTGAGTGCGAAAGAAGGATTGGGTACATTTTCTAACATAGGGTATATATGATCTAAATTCTCAACATCACCATTTAGTAGACACTTTTAATCGTATAGCTAATCTAATGTTGATTTATTGACAGATAAGGAATAATGGAACTGTATCCTCCATTGTGAAAATTGAGGCAAGCATGGTACAAAGCCGGGCAGCTATAAAAGAAGCCTGTAACGGTAGCGAACATACACAGGACATGGTCTATGTTCCAAAAGGTCCAATATATTTGAATGCTAGTGCTTTCCACAGGTACTACCAACTCCTTCTCAAGTGAACTAAATGGTCCTACATTATAAGGTCGAGCAACTCGATTGGATATAGTTGGCTCAATCCAATTCAAACTTTTTATTTAAGATTTTTTGTATAAACAAATATTTTTGAATGATCAAGAAGGGCAATGATATCCTTCTTTAATTTGCATCATTTCTATATTAAAAAAAATGGTTATTGAATCCAAGTTTCGGCCGTACTTGACTCGATTCAAATGTAAATTTAAGATTCACTGAAACGAAAAAATTATTGAATAAATATGGAATGCAGGAGCTACATGGAGATGGAAAAAAAGTTCAAGGTTTACATATATGAAGAAGGGGAGCCCCCAGTATTTCACTACGGGCCATGCAAACAAATATATGCCATAGAGGGATACTTCATACAGAATTTGGAAGTCAGTAATTTCAGAACCAGGGATCCACAAAAGGCTCATGTGTACTTTCTTCCGCTGAGTGTAGTAATGATTACTCAGTTTGTATATGTCCGAGACTCCCATGAATGGGGTGCTATGAAAAACGTAGTTCATGATTATATCAATGTTATCTCCACAAAACATCCTTATTGGAATCAAAGCCTCGGAGCTGACCATTTCATGCTAGCTTGTCATGATTGGGTAAATTATAATTTATTTTGTTTACAATATATTTGCTAAATTAATAACTAGACACAGTGAACTGAATGTTGATGTAGTCTATTGTTGCACTGCAGGGTCCAGAGCTTTCCTTTGCAGTTCATCAGCTATATAAGAACTCCATTAGAGCATTTTGTAATGCAAACACTTCTGAAAAATTTAACCCTTCTAAAGACGTTTCAATCCCGAAGATTCACCTGCCAGATGGCACGACAAATGGGATGATTGGAGGACCATCGCCATCAAAGCGTGACATCTTAGTATTTTTCGCAGGAGGAGTTCACGGTCCAATAAGGCCTATACTACTACAGCACTGGGAGAATAAAGACAAGGATGTGCAAGTTCACCAGTACCTACCAAAAGGTAAATCATACTACAAAATGATGAGAAGAAGCAAGTTCTGCATTTGCCCGAGCGGTTATGAAGTGGCTAGCCCAAGAATGGTGGAGGCACTTTATATGGGGTGTGTTCCAATATTGATAAAAGATGGTTACGTCACACCTTTTGGGGATGTACTTAATTGGAAGTCATTTTCTGTTGAAACTGCGGTTAAGGATATTCCAAATTTAAAGAAGATATTGATGGGAATATCCGAAAGACAGTATATAAGGATGCAGAGTAGGGGCAAGCAAGTTCGGAGACATTTTGAAGTTCATTCTCCACCCAAGAAGTTTGATGTTTTTCACATGATTCTACATTCCATTTGGCTAAGAAGACTAAATATTCGTGTTCCACAAAATTTATCATAATTTTATATTGTAAAGTTAGATTTCTATGTTAATCCGTATACATGTGGCAGTTCTTAGTTAACCTATGTTGAAAAGTTTCATTGAGCTACCCACCTTCCTACACCCTCTGGTATTTTTTGTCAGTTGTATTATTTATTGGCTCTAGTCTACAGATTTTCACTGAAAAGCAAAGGGTTTTATTGTGAAATATAACAGTACAACCTGATTTCATCAAGGGTTTGCCACCGCTAATAAGATTATTACCCTCATTTTATGTAGGATAAATAAGAATGATCTTCATATATAAGTCTAAACTTATGAGCCTAAAACTTGTGCCTATGAAGTTAATAAAATGCATTCTCGTCCTCGGTCTGCATCTTATTTATGCATATTAACGACGACCAAGTTTCCCAAGCCTTTTAGATTTCCTTGATATAATGTAAATTTCTAGCCTATTTTGATTCCATCTTCCGTTTTTTTTTTTGTTGCTAATTTGATTCCATCTTCCTTGTATAAAGAAATATAAAATCTGTCTTAATCTTCAAGTCAAAGCATAACCCTCCCCACTGTAGCATTGAAGATATGCATGAGGCAGACGATTTGGTGAATAAGTTTATAATATGATCATCTATTCGTCTTGCAAACCAAGGACAAGGACAAGAAGCCAAGTTGGCTAATAAGATAACAAGATTAATCGGTTTACGTCCTAAAACCCTATTTCTCTCGGTTCTCTCTCCAGAGTCGTCTCCTTTTCTTCTTTCTCAAACATAGCTGTTGGGGCTTCCATCGGTTTTTTCCGGTGGAAGACCCCAATCTCTTAGTTTTCTTTCATTTTTTAATAAAAATTCTTAGATAAAAAATCATCGGAGCATCCGGATTTTCTGTTTTCTCCGATCAAACGGGTGATTTTTCGGTCTCGAGCGGTCCGGTTTCTCTTGTTTTTGTGGTTTCGCTTTTTGGATCTAAGGTTTGCTTTTATTTTGTAATTTTAGTTTTAATTTACAATTTCAGTTTGGTTGTATTCTCTCCTCGGTGAGAGTTTTGGTGTTTCTCTCCTTTATTTGTGAGAGTATGATTTTTGATTTAGTGATAAAAGTTTTTAGGGTATTACAATTATGGTCGATAACTCAGATTAGTTCTAACTGGATATGGTAAAGCATGTACATGTAAATATATCATCTTCAATCAATAGTGTGATTGTATCTTAAAAAAGTTGGATTAATCAAATATTGTTTCTATTTTATGTTTTTCTAAATGTCGTATGATTTTTTATTATTGAATTAATACTCACTCAAAAAAAAAGTACCGGCATATAAAAATCGTAGTAATCCTACTTAATTGCAACACCATGACAGTAAAATATGAAGATTTCACGTGCACGCGGATAGGCTGCTACCTGCTTAATATGCAAAGATATAAAATATTTCTTAGCAGTTCTGTCTAATATCGGGGCCTAGCAAACATTTACGGGAGCTTGTGTAAAATTTTAAAATTAGATCTTTTATATATATTTCAATATACATTAAAATCATTAAATCATATTTCTTTAATAAAATAAATTATCAAAAAATATTGTTAAGAAAAACAAAGACTAACAAATTCGTTTAAAAAAAATGTTCATGCATGTTTTATGACAAAATATTTATAACACTTCCGATATTCAAAAAATCACTTTCAATTGTTATCAAAACAAGTTCATATAAAGCGATATAAATTATATAAAGTAATATAAATTTGGGTGCCTTAAATTTTTGGGTTCAGTCTGCTACCCACCTACGCCCCTGATAGCACCAATCACTTGTATTACAGTGTTTTGCTTTAATTAGCAGAGGAAACTTCAAACCGTGACGCACCGATGGCTAACCATGACTAATAACAATGCTACTTAATAGTCTCGTTACTTTTAAATTAATCCATTTGAACTATTATAATATCCTTAGTATTCTATATATAGCACTACAATATTACATCTATTCAGAAGATTCATATAAGAAAAGGTTTAGAAACGGAGGGCAATAGTTCAGTTACATGGCCGACTGCTGCTCTTTTTGCTGTAGTTTTTACTGTTCTGCTCAGTTGGACATATGGCAGGAAAAATTCAACTAAACGGAAACCACCAGGTCCCCCAGCATGGCCCCTGGTTGGAAATATATTCCATCTAGGAACCATGCCACACCAGGACTTGTACAAACTTCGACCAAAATATGGACCTGTTCTTTGGATGAAGTTGGGTTCTGTCAATACCATGGTCATACAATCAGCCAAGGCTGCAGCCGACCTGTTCAAAAACCACGACCTTGCTTTCTCTGACCGTTGGGTTCCTGATGCACTGACAGCCTGGAACTACAACCAAGGATCATTAGCCGTGGGTAACTATGGTCCATATTGGCGCATACTACGCAAGCTCTGCTCTATGGAGCTCCCAGTCAATAAACGAGTCAATGCTTTGACTGAGGTTCGGGAGAGTTGTGTTGAGAAAATGGTTTACTGGATAGAAGAGGCTGTGGCATCCTCTCAAGCTAAAGGAAGACCAGGGGAGGTGGAACTGGTTCATTTCCTCTCTCATGTCATTTAACTTGGTTGGCAACCTCATGTTGTCAAGAGATCTCCTCGATTTACATTCCAATGAAGGACGGAAATTCTTCAATGCAATGAATAATGTTGCAAAGTGGGCTGGAAAACCGAATATAGCAGACTTCCTGCCATTCTTCAAGTGGTTTGACCCATCAAGAATTAGAAAAAATATGGCGAAGGACTTGGGCATAGCCATTGATATAGTAACCAGCTTTGTGAAAGACAGGAGTCAGGAAACAATGTCGACAGAGAAGGCGAAGAAGGATTTCTTGGAGACGCTACTGGAATATGAAGGTGACGGAAAAGAAGGTCCTGACAAAATTTCAGAGAAAAATATGATTATCATCATACTGGTAATAACTAATCAACCATGCATGTCCTTGCACATATTCAGTTCTTGTTTCTCCCTTACGAATATCATGCCGTCCAATACTCGTTATAAATCAGGTTTTAACATATTTTGGAAGGTCAACTGGTAGCCTAATCATGATAATCATGATTTGTTTAATCAATACTTTTACCTGACTGTATGACCATACAGTTATATTTATCCGTATGAAGCTTGTGCTTGTTTCTGCCCTTGCAAACTCAATGGCATATGATGAATTCTTTCTTATGTATATAGTTTTTCTACGGAGAGCAGAAAATAGAGATAGTATACAGTTCTCAGGGAATTTTCTTTTTTTCTATTGACATGGAACATAATGGTATATTCCATATTTACATGTTGGTCATACTTTAGGGATAAGGTTTCAAACTTGTAACGTCGAACTCTTCACTTTTGAACCATCAATTTTGGGTTTGGCATGCTAATATAATTTTTTGAATAATTATTTTACGGTTTTAGGTAGTAACCAAACCGATGTTATAGTTTTTTTTTTGTTTGGCTAAATTTGAGCTAAACCGATCATGCAAAGAGTATTATGAGTTATGACAGTACTTAACTGAAGTGTATAAGAGCACGGTGCACCATAGAATGAGAAATGGCAGAGCTATTACGCAGCCCTGAATCAATGGGAAAGGCTAAAAAAGAACTTGATAGTGTTCTTACGCCAAACAGAAAGATCAAGGAGAGTGACATTGATAGACTGCCATATCTGCAGGTAGGGTTGTCAACGGGTCGGATTTGGATCGGATTTAGCTAAATCCATATCCAAATTCATTTATTTATAACGAATCGGGTTGGATCGGATCGAGAATCAGATTTTTTGTAACTCAATCCATATCCAATCTATTAGGATTTCGGATTATCGGATCGGACTATCCGAGCCATTTAATTTTATTTTTTGAATAAAAATTTGTTATTGTTATAATATAATCATTTTTATATACTCATTAAAAACAATATGCACTCATTACTAAAATAGTATTAGTATAAAAAATAAATGAATGTCACCCGTTAAGTTTTAGGAAATTAAAAGAACAGAAACTTAGTATTGAACATGGATGAATATTAGTGTGAAATTAATACCGGAAGAAAATTATTAACTGTAAACGAATATTATTATATAGTATTAGTGTGAAATTAAAATTCAAAATAATTTTATTTGTATTTTAACATTCAAATTCCTAATATATAAAATACATTATTTTATGTATATTTATAATATATATATATATATAATATATAATATACACACATATATATATATATATATTGGATCAGGTTGTTATCGGTTCAAATCCATATCTGCCTCTTATCGGATCAGATTTTTTATGTAATAATGCATATCCATAAGTATCGGGTCGGATATCCTCCCCAATCACAAGCTATCTGCAGGCAGTGGTGAAGGAAACCCTGAGACTACATCCGGCAGTCCCTTTACTAATCCCACGAAACACAATAGAAGACACCAATTACATGGAGTATTTTGTACCCAAAGGTACACAAGTTTTTGTGAATGCATGGGCGATTGGAAGAGACCCAGATGCCTGGGAAGACGCCTTGTCGTTCAAGCCAGAGAGATATATCGGCTCAAATATTGATTACAAAGGACAACATTTCGAATTAATTCCATTTGGATCAGGGAGACGGATGTGTGTTGGATTGGCATTAGCTCACCGAGTTGTTCACCTCACTTTGGCTAACTTGCTTCAAACTTTTGACTGGGAGTTTGACAGCTCAGTCACACCAGGGAGTTAGGACATGACAGAATTAAAGGACAGGCATGACATTGAGAAAGTTGGAGCCTCTAAAAGCAATTCCTAGAAAAAGAGATGTGGCTTAAGGATGAGATGATTCTTTAGAACACAAGTGAATTGGTTGAACAGTTAGTTTTGTCAGTCCTCTTATGTTATATATAGTTGTTATAGCGTGCTGATTGTTTATTTTGACTAGCCTAACAACCAATGCAATTCACATAATTATTTTTAATATTTATTTTGTCATCAAATTATTGTTTCTAAAATTTTCAAACTTTAATGAGCCGAATTATAAACAAATGTATAATTATTTTCTTTGCATAATTGAGCATGACGTTTTCCTTGTGCTTGTAAATTATTAGTTTGATAGTTTGTGAAATCCTAAAATAAAGGATGATTGAAAACGATTGATGGTTTTTTTAATGTTAATCATCAGTCAAAACATAATCAATTATGTTTTGAAAGGTACAGTAATATATTTCAAATTTGCAGGAAGATTTTTTTTAAGAATTTTGCATTGTTTATTGGCTTTGAGCAAATATTTCAGCAAGTATCATATATTCTATGCCAAGAAAGGGACATATCATCGTACAATACGAATGTAGTTCCGTTTGGAAGGGATATTTTTGTTTCATTTTAGAGTATCTTTTTAAGGAATTATTACTTTGAATCTTTGATAGAGTTCTTCTTTTATTTTTTTCTAGAAAATTCGGATGGTAGCTTTAATGGAAACTTTTTTTTTTTATCAATAAGGTTAATCTTTTTTTTTCTGATCTTTAGTGACATAATATTATATATATTGTATTGTTCTTGGAAAAAAAAGTGCAGAGACACATATTATAGGAAAATATATCTCTCATACGAATAGAGTTTCGTTTTGAAGGGCTTAATTGTTAAGGGTGTAACGTAGAGTTTGGTGTTGGCGTTGTAATTAATTTTCGGACAGAGCAACAAGCATGGGGACGACAGGACTGGTTGTGTATCTTCTGTTAGCTTTCTCTGTTGCTGTTGTTTCTGTCTTGTTTATTCCAACACCAAATAGTCACCACCTTTCTCTTTATGCCTCTCAAGTTAAAGTTTGGCCTGTAAGTCACAAGTCATTTATGTTTATGGATTGATGCTGGCCTAATAAAATGAGTTCTTGACTGTTTAAGTATCTGTGCAGCACTTGGAGTTGAATTGGAGGATTGCGGTGGCGACGGTGGTAGGATTTTTGGGCTCCGGGTTTGGAACAGTTGGTGGGGTTGGTGGTGGAGGCATTTTTGTTCCCGTGCTTACTTTGATTGTTGGATTTGATACTAAGTCTGCTGCTGCTCTTTCCAAGTGTATATACTCATCTTTAACATACATTTATTCTTTCATCTACTATAATGAAGTAACTTCGTATTAATAATATTAATGTCTAAATGATTAGTAGCTACATCATTATAGCTCCTAATTACAGCATTAATTCAAGAAATCAAGAACCTCAAGTGTATATTTATATCTGATGATAGATTTGTTTTAAAATAGTTGAGGTTGATTCTGTTTATAGAGAGACAAAGATGTGTAATTTAGATTAGATCTTGCATGGGCGGGCTTTGTGATGTGCAGGTATGATCATGGGAGCATCAGCTGCTTCAGTCTGGTACAATTTAAGAGTGCGGCATCCTTGTAGGGAGGTGCCCATCATAGACTATGACTTGACCCTTCTCTTCCAGCCTATGCTCATGCTAGGCATTACCCTTGGTGTCTCTCTCAGTGTTGTCTTCCCTTACTGGCTCATCACTGTACTAATCATCGTTCTCTTCTTGGGTAAATATCTCTTTTCTTAAAAAAAATTATTAGTTATTTAATTTGATGATTCGATCGCGGGGAAGGTTGATGTGTACCTAGTTCACTGTACTTCGATTACCAGTTATTTATTTGTTTTCAAAGGTTCTCAATCAGTTCTAACAATTGTGATGTTAATTTATCAATCTATTCTTGTTTGAAAAGGGACATCGTCAAGGTCATTCTTTAAGGCAATTGAGTTGTGGAAGGAAGAGTCTCTTTTAAAGGTTAGTTTCTTGTGCTCGTTCTATTATATGGCTTTGTATTATTGTCATCTTTAATAGCGGTGGCTGATGAAAAACTATCTGGCGAGAACATTAACAGCTTGACTTTGTAAACTTGTAGGGATTAAATTTCTGAAAATATTATTCAAAATGATAGTGCTAGTTACTACCCCTTAAGCTATATATTGTTCAATTAAACTTTTGTTAGCCTCAACCATTTTCTTTCTTGTTTGCTTTTTGTGGCAATTGCAGAAAGAAATTACAAAGCAACAAGGAATGGTTAATTCTCGTGTCGAACGTAAGAAAATTGTTTAAAACTAAATCTGAGACTGGATATTGGTATATTGCTTTAATATATTCCTCTTTGTTTCAGTTTTGATTGATACAGTATATGAGCCACTGGTTGAAAGAGAGGAGAAAACAACACTGGTGAGTGTGAGCTAGTTTTGCTGAAAATTCTTTTGTGCTCCTCCACACTAATTATACTTGGTTGCTCTTCCACAAATTTCAGCAAATCATTGTGTTCAACCTAAAGTGGAAAAGAATTCTGGCTCTACTAGTTCTGTGGGTTTCTTTCTTACTTCTTCAGATCATCAAGGCAAGGGATACAATCTCAACTTCATAATAGATGTTTCATTACTAAATGGTCTGGGGAAGTTCAAATTTTATATGTGATTGAAAAATATTTACATCGGTATTGAGATGGTAAAATGATTTTTACTCATCAAGATTTAGTTTTATGTTAGTTCAAGAGACGTTAAGAAGGAAGAGTTAAAGTGAAAGAGAGCAAAACTCTTGATTTATATGTTTGACATGCTTAATCTTTCTCAGGCACGATACTTTTCTGTGTGCATTTATTTTCTTTTAGTGAACTACTAATTTGTTCAATTTGGCTTTGCAGAATGGTTTAGTAGTTTGTAGCACATGGTACTGGGTGCTCAATTTGTTACAGGTATGTGTACGTTACTTTATGATTAGTATGTAATTCTTGCACTGTTTTATCACTGAGGAGATGTAATTTGTTATTGCAGTTACCTTTTGCATTGGGAGTATTTGGATATGAATGTTGTAAACTTCACCGAGAAAGCCTAGACAGGAAAAATGCATGGAATTCAGAATCAGTATGTGAGGCTTCAATAGAATGGAGTGTACCAAACCTTGCATTATGTGCATTATGTGGCATATTGGGAGGCACTGTAGGGGGTCTACTTGGTTCCGGTGGTGGATTTATTCTTGGTCCTCTTTTACTCGAGATTGGTGTTATCCCGGAGGTATTTTATCATGTCCCAGAATTCAAATTTATGTTTCTTAAGCCAACGTTCAGTCACAAGTGACATCGAGTACTTGTAGATAGTATCCCAAGTATGTATTAGGCATTTTCCTTTTTAAAAATGCGTTAACAAGTAAGTTAGCATTAATCTTGACTATCAATTTGCACATTCATTATAACATTAATCATTCTTATTAACACAATTAAGCTATCGCTTGTAATAATTTTAGATTTCCCACAACACTTCTCGTAGATGCTTGGATAATTCACGTAGTATATGAATGGTTTATCCTGTCGTATAATAACCACGAGTAGCACTTATGTCTGCATTTTAAAGAAACTTGAAACTTGTGATGTTTCACTTGTTTCTGACAGGTGGCTAGTGCAACAGCAACATTTGTGATGATGTTCTCTGCATCCTTATCCGTGGTGGAGTTCTACCTACTTGAAAGATTTCCTATTCCTTACGGTAGTCAACTTAAAACATCTGAGCCATCATTTTTTTAAAAATAATTTTGCTCCATAATATCTGTCTGGAATATGATATCCTTAGCAATGCAACTTGTAACTTTCATAAAATGGTTATGTGATTCATCTTATTATAACTTTGAGTGATAAACTCATATTGCATGCTGCAGCTCTGTACCTCATGTTTGTATCCATTTTGGCGGGCTTCTGGGGACAATTCTTTGTACGGAAACTTATTGCGATTCTGAGAAGGGCATCAATAATTGTGTTTATCCTCTCTGCTGTCATATTTGCTAGTGCTTTAACAATGGGTAACTATGTAACTATTCATAATGAAGTCCATTAGATATCTAAAAACATGTAGTAGTATGATCCAGCCATCCAGGGCTTTACTGACCAAGTTGATTAATCTTATGCAGGAGTCATTGGTATTGAAAAAAGTATCGAAATGATACATGACCATGCGTTCATGGGCTTTTTAGGATTCTGCACTAGTCAATAATACCAGTTTACAGCGATCGAAGATGAAAAGGCTGTATAGCTCAAGAACAGTGGAATTATTTGCAATATTGATATATACAAGAGAATAGTGAAGGGAGTTAGTCAACTAGGCATTGACCACACAACCAGCACAGCTTTGAAATAAAGGAAGGTGGTATTGTAAACTGATGTTTTTACTTTTTACATATTCTTCCATTCAGTCATTCAGATGTAGGTTAAGAAAGAAAGGTTATTCTTGTATCGCCTTTTTATCGCTAATGAAGCTACAATTTGTTACATTAGCAGACCTCATAAATTTGGTTACTTCCATTATGCTACTTGCTGCAGTCTCTGCATTTAAACAAGCAAAGGGTTTTGTTAGCAATTCATGTTTCCTCGTCTTTACATAAATTGAAGTTATCAGTTATCACATGTAATAATAAGAACATATAATAATAATCAAAACAGATGAACACCAAGATTTATACGTGGAAAACCCCCTTAAAGTAAAAAGGTAAAAATCACGGGACCAACTTCGAATATTTCCACTATAATGATAATAATGGTTACAATATTCTCTCTCAAATTTAAAGAGTAATACTTGATGCACAACTGAACAGTAATACAATGATTCCCTATTTCTTCGGTATGTAACCGGATAACCTGGACGAACTCCCTGTTACAGCTGCAACAGCTAGACGAACTCTTAATGTTGTAGCGGGACAAAACCCGACTACAACCCGATCAAACACTAACACTAACCTACCCGAAACGAAATAATATAGTAGCACGAGGTCCCCTTATCCTGACATGCTTGAAACTACCACAAGATAAGTTCCCTACTAAACAGACTATCTAGCAGCTATAAACTAAGAAAGGAGGGAGATAAGTGTATTTGGTGTATTTACTAAAGAATGGGAAATGATTTATTTATAGGTGAGAGAAGGTGGGTGTTTTTTTTCCTTATCAATGCGGGACAAAAGAGTGAAAGCGAGGAAACATGAGTTTTAGATTAAAACACAACAGGTTTCACTTTGAATGGCAGCAATATGACATGGTTTGATGAGGGGAGTTGGTTTTGACTTTTTACGGGCCCACTTACTCGGTCCATCTCCCCTTAAGGCTTCGTTTGAGATTATTGTTCAAAACTGTTGTGCTGTGAGAAAAAATGCTGGTGAAAAAAGTGTTGTCGGGAAAATTTAATGGATGTTTTTTATTTTTTTATTTATGCATAATTTGATATATAATATGAAAAATAATGTTTTTTGGGAGGTTTGATGATGAAACTTGTAGTTACTCACTGCAAAAGCTAAAAAAACAGCTTTTTGCAAAAGTATAGGGGACATGTTTTTTTCTAACAGCAGCTTTTAGAGCAAAAACACTCTTGAAGTTTTTGAAATTTACCAAACACTTTTATGATTGTTTTTCAACAAAAAGCTGTTGTTGCTGTATGGAACAGCAATACCAAACGGACCCTAAGACGGAGAATAAGATTTTTTTTTGTTGAAGACAGAGAATAAGATTTATTTATTAAAAAAATTAACTTTTTTTATTTAATAAAAGTTTGAAATTTATATTTCATTTGATATAGAATTTTAAATTTGATAATAAGTATAATTATATATTTTTATCTCAATATATATACCATATTATAATAACCAAACTAAAGAACTTTTTCTTTGAAATACTAGGGTTGAACCATATAAAAGATCATAACCGTACAATTTTAAGTGAACCATAAAAATAATCATAATCATTCAATTTTAATAAAATCTAATTTTAATAATGATACAACTCTATCCCCGAGTCCTTCTTTTATACAACTCTTCACAGATAATATTATATTATATTTAAATTATATTCTATATTTTCTATTTTAATAATCCTACTTATCCTATAATTTTTATTTAATATATCATTACATTTTATGAATATTAATATATAAATATCATTGTATAACCATCCAATTTTAATAAAATATAATTTTAGAAAGGATATATATATCATACATACAATTCTTTCCCCGATAGTCATCATGTTATACAACTGTTCACGAATAATATTATAATATATTTAAATTATATTCTATATTTTCTATTTTAAAAATCTTACTTATCTTATAAATTTTATTTAATATAATTTACTCACATTCAACTCAATTTTATCACCATTCAAACTCTTTTATTTATTTAAAATTATGACTTATAATTAAATTTTATGAATATTAATATATAAACATCATTGTATATAAAAATATAAAAGAAATTAATAATAAAATAATTATCATATTAAATGAAATATTTAAATTATATAAAATATATATGTGTAACATTAAATAAAATTTAAATTATTATTATAAAAATAAATTCAAATTAAATATAAAAAATATTAAAGTAATTCGATATTTGCAATGCACGGGATATAAGCTAGTAAATGTTAAAAATCAAAACAAGTTAATATTATTTAGAAACGGAGGAAGTTATAAATTTATTTCATTGGTATCAATTTGTTTTTTGTCACAACATTGGTGTCAATTTTAATTACTCCCAATCAAAAAACAAATATTTGCACAAAAAAAGAAGTTTAAAATATATTAATGAAATACCAAGGATCCGGGAAAAAAAGCAGGAGTAATGAATGAATCAAATATTTATGTTCACATTAATTTATCTTATTTTTAGTAAATGGTTGATCATATTATTGAGACTTATATATTTTTTTATTTTCTCTTGATTACGAGAAGAGAAACCAATAAAGTTTTATGGAATCTGACACTACGAGTGTTTTCTTATCAGAGTTTTATTATCTAAATGTTCACGATCATATTCGTCGATTAAATGATAAATTTTCTTAAATGAAAATAACTCAACGATCCGGTTATTATATTCAGATACAATTTATCTTAAGTATCGACGGTTTCAAAAAAAAATCTGAAGTATTGACTGGGCCGACTAAACCGGATGTAATAGAAAGCCCAAATAAAAAAGGTGTAAGCATAGCAAAGAGCCCAAACTTAGGGGATGTTTGTGGTAACTTTGTTCCAAAATAAGTCAACTTATTTTAAGACAAAGTTAGAAATTCCTAACTTTTTTCTGAAAAAAGTTAACTTTTTTTTGCAATTTATAGAATCTCAAATATACATTAAATGTTTATATAAAAAATATTTTTTAAAATATGAAATTTTTGCCCGAAAATAAGTCCAAAAGAACTTATTTTAAGGCAGGCCATTCGGGCTCTTAATCCATATCTTGGCAGCGGTTTAGGGTTTAGGGTTCCCGCAGGAAGATCACAGCACGACAGCCAGCCACAAGCCTCAAGCCTGCAAACATGGTTCTCAAGTACGTCTACCTAGCTCGCCTCTTTCTTTGAAGATTGTTTGATATGCTTTCATTACAAATGTTACAACATTGTATTAATTTTGGGATTCCTCGTCTTAAAATATACCCAACATTTATATATCTGTAGCATCTATTTGTTGTAAAAAAAAAAGAGTAAAATAATGATGCAGACTAAAAGTGCATTATATTTTGAAACTTCCACTTGCTATAGCCAAGTTCACATTTTATCTATTTTAAGTGATTTCGTGATTTTTTTTGTCCAATGACTATATTTTGTAGGGTCGGTTCTACCGCCACAGTTGTATATAGTTTCTAAAAGACCAACTCATCCAGTACCGTTGAAATTTAAAATCTAGGGTTGAGACTAGAAATGAAAAAAAGGTATACGCAATATTAAATAGCGTATACACAATATAATACAACATAAGTTATAATTTTTTTATTACCTAAAAAGCCCTTAAAAGCTTACGTTATATTATACAACGTAAGAGTAGAAATTTGTTGCCTTCATTTCCTTTTTCCCAATTATTTACGCTATATAATATGGAGTAAGGCCAGAAATTGTTGCCTTGTTTTTGTCCAAGCTCCTTACGCTGTATAATGAGTTCTCCATCAGGAAAAGTAGAGTTTGGCACTTAGTTTGTGTTTTCTGTTGGAGAGAATAAAAAAAATGACAGTCATCGTGAGAATCCACATCAAATGGTTACTTGAAATTTGGAAGAGGGTAACTCCTTTAATTTTGAATTCACTAGTCCCCATTTGTGTATATATTTACTTAATCACAAGAAATACTAGAGGCTAGAGCTCCATAAAAAAAGAACATTGAAGTAGGAGGATCGAAGTAGGAGGAACAGGAAAAAAGTGTGAAAGCGGGAGAAGAAAGCTTTGTAAATGAGGTGCAGACAGAAAGTGAATTAAAAAAAATTAAACTTATGTTATATAATACAGCGTATCCACTATATTATATAGCGTAAGTTTAAAAAAAAATTAATCCCAGCCATTGATCTGATAAATCAATTGTTAGAAATGGGTTGATTAGAATTTAAAAATTATCCAACTGTGGTTGGTGAACAGTTTCCTATTTTGTATTATATATGTTTACTCCAATCCAAAAGTATAGTTATTGAAATAAGAATTAGTTGAAAATACCTCAAAAAGCTAATTGAAATAAGCGAAATGTGCATAAATGTAACCAAATGTGAATTCTAATATTGCAAATGATAATTTAGAAAGTATAGTATTGCAAGTGGTATGATTGCAAATGATAATTTTGAAAGTATAGTATCGCAAGTGGTATGTCAGCCAAAGTGCAATTACACATAATGTGTACCACTTTGGTTTGGAAAAAAGATATTACATTTCGGTATTGTAACTCATTAATTGAGTAAGTGGAACGTAGAGGTTTAGACTATAAACTCCGACGAGGCACATTTTGAAAAACGAATCTAATGCAGGTTCTGTTTTATGTAAACAAGTTATGTTTTTTGCTGACGGTCTAATGTGCTTATATAATGTCAAGACACTCAAATTTAGGTAGGATCTGTTATAATTTATATATGACTTGGGGAAAGGTTACGACTTGGGGATAATGATCTGTTTGTATTTTTTTGTTTGCTAATTGTAACATGTAAGAGGGATCACACTGTTTGAAATTTTGTCCTGCTATCTATAACTAGAGTTCTAGCTTCTCATAATCTTGTGAACCTTTGTGCATATTAAATTAGGCTTTGGGTTATGTGTTAAATAGTCGAAAGTTGAAATAAGTTTACAACTGATCTTTTGGGATTTTCTTATTTATGTTGTATGCTACTGTGATGTGTTTCTTTCATTTATCTTCAGTTATATCAAAGTGAAGCTTTAATCGTACTTGCCTTATCGCCGAGGTTTTATATATTTCATCATATTAGGACAGAGCTCTGTCGGTTTAGTGGGGCCAAGATATACCCTGGGAGAGGCATCAGATTTGTTCGTGCAGATTCTCAGGTTTCAATTACAACTTATATTAAATTTTCCATTATGTATTACAGCTATTAATAAGTTGGATATTCTACTTTTATCTTGCTTCAGGTGTTCCTGTTTGTCAACTCAAAATGCAAGAGGTACTTCCACAACAAGTTGAAGCCATCCAAACTTACTTGAACGGCTGTACAGGAAGCAGCATAAGAAGGTGATTTGGCAGTAAAAAAAAATTGGACCTCCACTATCTTTTTCTGTTTTCTTTCTCTGTTAGCAAAAATTTTCATCCTTCATAATAGCAAATACTTGAAGTGGTGGTAAAATGTTTGACGAATTTTACTGCAATGTGTGACTAATTCTCCTGGTCTTCTTTTGTATATATGTTTAAAGTTCATGTCTCTCTTCTGAAATAACACGAGTTCATTTTTTGAAACAGTGATTGTAAGAAGCAATTATATGTTGCAATGTGTACCTAATCAGCTTCTTATATTCAGGATGCCGCTCAAGAGGCAGTAAAAAAGAGGCGTCGTGCCACCAAAAAACCTTACTCTAGGTCCATTGTAGGAGCAACCTTGGAGGTAATCCAGAAGAGAAGAACTGAAAAGCCAGAAGTCCGTGATGCTGCAAGAGAAGCTGCACTGCGGTGTGTTTCGTAATATTTAGATTTTATTGATATGGTAATATATATTTGTGTATATTCTAGTTTCTCATTGCATATGTTGATAAGGTCTTGTATTGTGAACAGTTAAGTAGCATTCCAATTTATCCTGTATCTTCTCACTTGTAGAATTTTACACTGATCGGAGACCCTTATCTACACCCCACAAACATATGATATTTTTGTAGTGAAATCAAGGAAAGGATTAAGAAAACTAAAGATGAAAAGAAGACTAAGGCAGAAGTGATGGCAAAAACTCAGAAGAATTCAGCCAGAAGCAATGTGCCCAAGGGCGCAACAAATAAGGGAGCTAAACTCGGAGGTGGTGGCGGCAAGCGTTGAGATCAGTTTTATTTTTTGTTCTAACAGTTCTATACCGGGATATCTTTCTGCATTTATTTTACTATGTTCATCCTCGCAGAGGTTTGAATCCAGAAAATCTCCATTTCTTAATGCATTTTATACTATGTGATGTTAAATTCTTTGAATCGTAATTTCATTGTGCTATCAAGGATTCGCAAATTCAATTTCCAAACTTGCTAAAATGTATGCCTTAGGGGCATGAGTTCAAACTGGGATGTATGCATGATTGCGTATCGACCAAAAGTATGAATTTTTGTATTTGTGACTTGTAATTTGCCAAGTGCATACTTTAAACTACAAATGGATACAATTATCTTTCATGCCGTATTACCATAAATATAAAGAATAACTGGGCACCTGTGATGACAGATTGATATAATATGTTATTATATAACAAATATTCCGGCATAAATCCTTCACCGGGTTTGCATGACGTGTTTCTGTGGTCCCTTGCCGTTCACCGTCTTTCACCAGATCGAAACCATGTGCGGCGTTGAATAGTATTCCAGAATTATTTTATATGAATTCTTTTTGTTAAAGAATATGTATTTGTAATATCTATACATGTATATATTACATTGTTATATATTAAATTAGAGAAATGCTAGAGTCCCAAAATTATTTCTCAAAATACACTTGTCTAATTTAATTGGTTATTAAAATAATAAATGAAATCGACCCCTCTTGCATTCATATTAACATACGAATTAAAAAAAATCATTCTGACATGTCACTAGTGACACGTCATTTTGGGAATATATTTTGAAAATATTTTTTGGACCTCTAGCATTACTCATTAAATTAACAGATACTAAAATCAATTAGTTTGCTAATGTATATACTTGAATTGAAAAACCATTAAACATTATTTTAAAAAATAATAATACTAGAGGTCCCGAATCTGTTCCCAAAAGATTTTCCAAATGATGGGTTGTCAATTTGTTATTGATCATTAAATTACAAATAATATGGATCCCGCGTGCATTAATATGTGCTCCACTAATAAAATTAAGTCATGTGTAATTAGGAAATAATTTTTGGATCTATTTTTGTACCTCTAGCACTACTCTTCAAAAAAATTAGTAAAAGACAACAAATTAAATGATGAACAAATAGATCAAAATTGTAAAATATTACTAATATTATTATAAAATTCAATGGGAGGTGATCGTAAACCAAGTCCGTCTTCCGCGGCAACGGTAAATAAGTGCATGTTTATTTATTTGTTTGTTCTTTGGTGTTAATCATCTGTACCAGCGAATTATTAATAAATAATAATGATTTATTTGTTTGTTTAATCTTTGGTGATATCTATGTATATTAGTTTAATTATAACTATGCAAAGTATGAGTTCCTTTATTATATATTTATTTATTATAAATTTAATATTAATAGAAATATTTATATATTTAAATTTTTTAATTGAAATCTTATACTTTTTGAACTAATAACTTAAATATTAGATTAATATTAGTTTACAATTCAAACTCCGAAATTTTGGGAATATTTTTACAATTAATAATATAGATATTAAATTTTAATATATTATTAATGAAATTTGAATTTTAAACTTATATAATATTTTTAAAATTTAAATATATTACTAATGTGTATAGAACAAAATATTTTATTTCTTATATATAAGATATAATATAATTAAATATGATTGGCATCATTATATATATTTTGAGATAAATATTCTAAATAGATAAAAGCATATATAATAATTCAATTTAGTTTCGTCTTATAAATTCTAAGCGAGAGACCTTTGGACCATGTTCCGTTAATGTAAATACTCCCCTACCCTCAATTATTCCTCTGTCCTATTTTAGATCTTCCTTTGACACTATTTATATTTTATTCAAAAAGATTAGAAAAATAATTTATGAAGCTATTTTTTTTACGCATAATAAGTCAAAGGGATGACTGAAATGGGACAGATAAATTATTATTAAAATTTTGTAATTTATATTGTGAAGACAAATTTTTGTAGAAGCTATAAGGTATAGTAAATTAATTGCAGTTAAAAATATTAATACTATATAAAAAAATATATTAATATCTTTTAATATATACACAATTTTTTACTCGAAGGATGTAAAAAAATTATAAAAAGGAAAATGAGTAATATAGAGAATTAATTGATGGTTGTTATATATTAATTATTCTAAGTTAGTGGAGCATGAGTAAAGTTTTTTTTTTTGAAATTTAACATGAGTAAAGTTTAACACATAAGTAAAAGCTATGAAAATTTGACACATAAGTTTTATCAATTAAAGGAGTCAAGGAGAGGTTAATATCTAATAAAAGATATTAAATATATTTTATTTTAGTTATATTATATGTATGATTTACTTGTTTTAGTTATATGTTAATTTTATGCCTCGCCGCAGCATCAATGAAAAATCACGAAGAAGTCACCATCAATAAAACTGAGAAAATTTTAGTTTTAATAATCTTTTTTGGCTGGTAATCATAGTTTTAATGAAAAGTTAATAGTATTTGTGGAGTAGGGGCGTAGGGGTACTTGTTTGACCGGAGATATAGTTAAACAATGAAGTGCGAGGATGTTTTATATATGTACATGCACTATGCAGTTTGTAAGAAGAGTGCAATAGAATGTTATAATTAGTTTATTGTTATATTATAATACTAAATGTAAAAAAAAATTAAAAAGTTTTATATTTAAATACATTCATGCATAAATATATTAATTCTATATTTAACATTAAAGATGAATTCACTCATTCTTACCGCATCATCAATAATTACAAATAGAGGCAATAATTAAATAATTATTGTATTGTATATCATCGAATACCAAAAATATATTGAAATGGATAAAAATTTAAAAAATTTGTTAAATTTGAAACTATTATTAAACTAGTATTGGAGGGTAACTTTTATTTTAACACTAAAAAACACTTTTTAAATATTATATTATTGCAATAATAATAAATATTTAATATTTAATATTTAATATTAGTCTTGCTCTAAATAATTGTCCGGCCGAATATCGTTTCAGTCAGCGCTTTAGGAATATAGCAAGCGATCAGTGACAACATATTACCAAAAGAACCGGAAATGTCACCTGCTAACTCCTTTTTCAATTCGACCTGTACTCTGAAGATGTCCCGTATTTTCATTCATTTATTTAGATATATTATTTAATATTAAGAATTATATTAGTGAGTTGTTATTATTTTATATGTAAATATGTGTTTTAATAATTAGGATATTATTTTAGAGTTTATTGATTAAGAAAAGAGTAGAGAAAAGAAAAGAAAAAGATTTAAAAAAAAAAAGGAGTTAGGGTTTAGGGGAAAAAATAGTTGGACAGTCATGGAGAAATGGAAAGAGAATGAGAAAGAGAAGAAGAAAGGGTTCAAGAGGATGGTTAATGTTATTGAATTAGAGTTCATGTGATGAGGACATCTATATTTTTGATAATCATTCACATTTTTGAGCTTCAAGGTACGGATATTTCTACACACTGTCTTTTTGTTCTCGTATGGTTAATGTACGGATATCTTTCCTTTGTATTCGTATCATTACTCAAATTCGTATTGTTGTTTCAAAATCGTATGTATATTGTATATCAACTGTATCCATTCTGAATTATTATAAAATCCGTATCTCATTTGTTCTTTATCTGATTGTTATGATTTTATACTATCTAGAAAGATATTTTGATTATATACATCTTTCGTACTTTGTGTTTTCTGAAATTCGGTTCGTAAATATGTTAAAATCTGCCGTTTGTATAATCTAGTTTGTTATTGGAATTGTTATGCTGTAATTTCAGAAATTCATAGTAAATTGAATATTTGTTCAATATTCATGTGTAATATCATTCTGAAAATGTCTTTTCGAGCTCTTTGTTCTTTGTTTATATTCCACTGTCAAATTCTATGATCCTGAGTTCTTAAATCTCAAATTACTATTGTGATCAGGTGTTGATTATGTCCAACCAGTCCATAATTATTTAGTTTCTGCATTCGTTACTTATTCGTTTTTTACAAGTCTTACCATTCTGAAAAAGTCTCGGAATCCTCTATGAGTTCTACGTTTTGTATTTTTTTATTTGAGTTCATCTTTATATAATAAATTATCAATTTTCCAAACATGTCAGGTCTGATTGTATTTGTAATAGTCTGTGATATTTGATGTGTGTGATAGTTTGAGTAAGATATTTTCAGGTAATTTGTGATATTATTTTGATTCGGGAGATATTGTAAAAATCCGTCATGAATGGATTAATCTCATGTTTTGTCACCTCCTATGCGATGTATTTAAATAGTATGAGCGTGTCTCCGGAGTTAAGAGACACGTATAGTCATAATTACTTTGTATGTGTGTTTTGGCCATTTGGGTAGCATGTGTTTTGTGCCGTGCAAGCCCTGTAAGATATTGGGTAACATTTGCTATGTGTTATGTAAGCCCCTATATGTTTTGATGACTACATAATTCTGGATGACCAAAAATATAGGACATCCTGTAAGTGTAAGATTATCTTCCATTTTTGTAAGTAAGTTCACTTTTGATATATTTGATATTATTATCAGTAAGTGGTAAAAGTATGTGTAAGAGTAAGAATATTTATGATTTAAGAATATGTAAGTTGATATTGTAAGATACCTATCGTGTTTTTTTATTTATTTTTATTTGTTTATATTGTGAGTTAAGTATGATCAATATCTTTTGTCTCTTTCGATTTGTTTCAGCATTCTTTGTTCAGATAATCTTTTTATTCATATTATCAGCGTGTCTAACCATTGTACTCTTTGCATAATTTTATATCCGTATATGAGCTTTTCTCTCACTATCAGTCTATGTTTCTTGATTTTTCATGGCATGTATTCATTATTAGGTGAGATACCTTTTGAGAAAAGTGTGAGTTGCTTACTCTGAGGAGTTGTAAAATTTATATTTAGATTTTAATTTGTATAATTGAGTTGTATTTTTTTATTTTTGGATTGTAAGCTGTTAGATATTGAGAAATTGTAATGTTTTATTGGATTTTTGAAAATTTTCAATTAAGTGAATAATTCGGGATTTTAAAGAAGATTATTTAATTTATATTTTAAAAAATGATAAATTGATAATAATTTATATATTTTAAAAGTTATAATTAGCTTTATTTCATTCTCATGAAATCGATATAAAATCTTGCAGAAAGTCGATATTGAACCTCACAAATTTAGCAAAAATTCTCTAAAATTTCATATATTTTAGATAATTTTCAAAAAACAAGAAAGACACCCCATAACTTGACTTCATTAATATTAAATGAGTTTGATAGGTATCCAAAACAAGGGTCATGTTCCTAACATTCGACTGTCTTAATAATTTATCCGTGTCTTTTTTCTCGTGAATAATATAAACACGTGAAATTAGTTGAGAATTTTTTCTATCTGGGAAAAAAAATTACAGACAGATTGTTGGTCAACCATCACATGTCAGGTACCAAAACTCCGGAAACAAAAATCTTACGAATCTATCCTGGCTCAAAAGTCGAAACAGCTTATTAATACGGTTAAAGTTATTGCACGAAGCACTAAAATACAGGAGACTTTTAAGTCATTTTTATTATATATTAAATAATACTCCTTTCGAATTCGAACTAAATAATCTAATCAACTGGAAAAATTGAACTTGTTAACCGATAATTGAACTCGGGTAATTAATTTTAATTCGTTTTTTCATCCCAGCATGCAATGCTTTGCCAATCAAAGCCTAAAAACAAATATAAATATGGTTTCATATTATATATAACAAATTAAGATATAAAATGGTCAGCAAGCAATAAACAAAAGGTGGCATGCAGCAGTATTGTTAAATACTGTGGTCTCTTCCGTTCTTTAACTTGAGCAAGCAAAACCATGGGCAAGATAACCAGGTACCCGCTCTTTGTATTTACGTTTATACACTATACTTACATACACTATAAGTCTATAAATATACCTACATGTCAAATCCATGTATCCCCATCACCATTGCACTTTCATTCTTCCATATTTCTTTATTCTCCCTTATCAATTATCTTTACAGGACTACATATAGATAGAGTTGATTATACAAGCTTCCAGTGGTATTTTCAACTTTTGATACTTGAGTACGTGTTGTTCAATAATCAAAACTGTGCATCAATCACAGAGTATGTTTTGATCTTTTCTTAATTTACATGATCTTTATTTTGTTTGTATTTATTGTTAATTAAGTTTCTTGATTTGTTTCAGTTGGGTAGTTTTGACTTGAAAAGTGCTAGTTAATGGAAGCTAATGGTGTGAGTGGTGGAATGTTTTCTGGTATAAATTCTGTTATGTTAGGCCTTGAATTGTCACCACAGCATCACCATCTACAGCCCCAGCAAAACCCTCACCAATCACACACACACCCTCATCAGAATATAGTTTCTTTTGGTCAGAATGAAGTTGATCACCAGCCCCAGAATCAGCAATCTGTAAAACAAGCCTACCTGTATACTGCTGTGAAACCGCGGACACAATATTTGACGTTCAGTGATGATGATGAGGCTGGAGTTGCTGGTGAGGATAGTGCTGGAAAGAGAAATGCTTCCCCTTGGCAGAGAATGAAGTGGACTGACAGTATGGTGAAGTTGTTGATCATGGTTGTTTTTTATATTGGTGATGATCAAGCTGTGTCGGAGAAGGATGATGTGGCGGGGAAGAAGAAGGGGGTTAATGGAAGTGGGGCTTTACAGAAGAAAGGCAAGTGGAAATCAGTGTCAAAGGCTATGATGGAAAGAGGCTTTTTTGTGTCTCCACAACAATGTGAGGATAAATTTAATGATTTGAATAAGAGGTACAAGAGGGTTAATGATATACTAGGGAAGGGAACTTCTTGCAAGGTTGTAGAGGATCAGAGTTTGCTTGAGACCATGGATCATTTATCGCCCAAACTTATGGAGGAAGTTAAGAAATTGCTTAATTCTAAGCATTTGTTTTTCAGAGAAATGTGTGCTTATCATAATAGTTGTGGTGGCAGTGGTCAACATTCGGCCGAGGTGGTAGGAGAGTCATCCCAAATCCAGCAACACAAAAAGTGTTTACATTCTTCAAATGTGCCTAATTTGGCAGGTAGAGTGGAGACAGAAGATTCTAAAATAATAAAAATTGAAAGTGGTGATGAGGATGACGATGACGAGGATGATGAAGACGATGATGATAATGATGAAGTAGAAGACTGTGCAAGAGGTCATGACAAGGACTCAGACATCGATGTTAAGACCTCCCATAAGAGGACAAGATACGAAATGCATGGTTCGAGTTTAAGATCACCTTCAGTTCAAGAATTCAGTGATGAACTAAATCACGTAGTACAGGATGGGATGAAGAGCTCATGGGAGAAAAGACAATGGCTGAGGATCCGGTTGATGCATTTAGAGGAGCAGCGAATGAATTATCAGTGCGAAGCATATAAACTTGAGAAGCAAAAGATGAAATGGATGAAATTCAGCAGCAGGAAGGAGCGAGATATGGAGGCAGAAAAGCTAGCATGTGAGAGGATGAGGCTCGAAAATGATAGAATGGTTCTTGTTATAAAGCAAAAAGAGGTAGAGCTGCTTGATACTCAACAGCAAAGCATGTCATCTAACAGAAGGGGTGATCCATCTTCTGTCACTAGATAGGCCTAGAATACATATAGTGATATAGATGTTATGGTGTTCTTCCGCAGAGTCTTTATATATGAGTACTTGCATGGATTATCTATTTATCTTATGTATTTTATGGTGCTCATATTCCTTTTTAAGCACTGGCAACGAGAAGTGAAAACAGACATGCCGCGATTTATGTTTTAAAATCTGCACGAACAGACGGTTGTAAAATTAAAATTATGCAAAAAATTGAACACACCCAGTGGGACTCGAACCCACAATCCTGTTTAGAAGTCAGACGCCTTATCCATTAGCACATATATATCTATTATAGTATACAGAAGAAATTTAGGGTAAGTTAATTGTATGATTTTCTATATAAAAAAAAAGGGGGAGTATCCATCACAAAAAACCCTTGAATCGCAACATTAAAACAAAAGTGAAAAAACACATTGTTCACCATTTTCCCATAAAAACCAAAATACTCCCACTGATCCTAATTATTTTGATTTTTAATACACATATTGAGATGTCAAAAAATATTAATATACTTAATATAATATTTTTGCTTTTAATAATAAATATAACCATATTTGTTTACACTTTAACATACCTATAGGACGAAGTAATTTTTACGAAATCAAATCCAATAGTCTACTTTTAGGCAATTCATATAGAACTTAGACAAGGTATATATACTTGATGTCAAGATGAGAGACAATTCCCCAAATTCCATATCCAGGTTCTAGAATGGTATTCCACGTAGAACCATCTAAAACAATCATCTTAGCTTTTGAAACATAATTGTAAATTTAGTTCCATATGAATCAAAACACATTTTAAAAGTTCCATTAATGTTGGTTTGTCTCCAGTATCATCAAACATTGTCTGGCTTAGCACATCATCAACTCTGCTTTTAATTTTCCACCAACTTTGGCGGAACTAGGAAATTCAATAAAATTACAGCTAAACACTAGCTCACAATATTTTTTACATCAAACATATAAAACCCATTTCATGGGAGAACCACCGCTGCTGTGTTTGTTTCCGGTGATTAAAAAACAATCAAATTAGCTTACATAATTGTAAGTTTCCCACTATAATTTCATACTTAATAAAAGTAGTGTCAATTTGCCGATCCCAAGTTCTAAACAGCTTGCTTATCAGCCAGAAAGTTCACTGACATTTTCAAAACCGGTGGGTATGATTTTACTTTAAACCAAGGTTATTACTAGAATTTTAGTCTTCGAGTTCAATAATCTTGACCACAGATGCATCACCGACTTTTTGGCAGACCACAACCCTGTCATGTGATTTTATGACCCCCGACAATTTTCCATGATCAAGTGCAACCTTCAGTACAGACTCGTTTGTTGAACTAGTTGATTCAGCCTGTAAAAGCAGAAAACACAAGTTTAATTATGTGATCAAAACGTAGTATATATACACATTCTTTTTTGTTTTCTTACCCACAACAAAATGGTACATTGTGGAGCAAAAACAATAATATCCCACTGCCTAGTCAAGAATTGCTAGATAAAGCATATTGCGATGCATTGTTGCACAACAAGAGAGTGGGAAAGAAATAAACTAATAAAAGTGAATAGGCCCATTTTGCAGGAAAAGATTTAGAAGCATCCTTATGTAGTTTCCTACACAAGTTACGAATCAAAACATCATAATAAAATAAGAACTTACAGGATGGCGAGGATCAGCAAGCATAGGGAACAGTCCTCTGACAATAAGTGATTGCCTTGCCTAACATATAAAAAAAATTGCATATTACTTATTAATTTACATATAAAAAACAGAGGGGGAGGGAAAGTATAGATGAAAAATTCTAGATGCCAAAATTAAATTTCTAGCTTAAGTCTTAGCACAGTCAATTATAACAATCAAACTTTTTATCCGATCTCTAACCCCTTGTAACTTATTGATGAATGAGTATATATAATTAGCAACTTTGCTCAGGACAAGTATCTTGTGGTAAAAAGTACTGTTGTACGGATTAACCCTTGAAAGTTGTATCTTAAAGTTTAGGCTCGAGCCGATATCATTATTTCAATGTTAAAAATTTGTAGTTTTCACTTTTATCACTAGCAGATTGGTCATTTGTCAAAATTATTCTACAAAAAAGAATTTGTAAAAGTGTATCCAAGAAAATTAACGAGTTTCATACATAGCCAGAGTACTTTTGAGGGCTGATATCTATTTTTAAAAAAATTGCAAATTCCACTGAACAATTTACTTTCCTCATCAGATAAATTGCATCACAAAATGGAAAGATAGTCTTCCATAAGATACCATAAGGAAAATAAACTGTTTGCCAATCAAAAATTTCAAACATCAAACCACATGAATTAAAAAACAAACAGCAATCAAGTGAGTACCAAGAAGCACAATAAATGATAATGAAGATTACATGGTTTGAGTACTTGGCCCAAGGTTAAGTTCCTACAACAGCAAACTACAGTATTAGGCATAAGTAAGGAACCTACCTCAAATGCACCACTAAAACTCCACCGCAGTTGATTTGTCTTGAGCCGTGGGATGACGACTGACAAAACTGGCATCGTTGGCCTATACTTTGCAATCAATCTGCATGCATATGCATTAATATTATGTTTGGGTTCAAATGCAAAATGATCATCATAACATCTTTAAAACCACAAAAATACTAAATTCACAAATTTGCATTTAGAACATTATATAATACCTTGCAGCCCTGCCTGATGAAGTGAAACAAATGATAACAGATGCCTTCACCTTGATGGCCGCCCGTACCTAGATGTTAAGGGAAACAAACTTCAATAATCATTTTCCATTGGTGCAATTGCTTCAATGATAGCACCTGCATCATTTGCTGAAAAAAATATAAATACAAACAAAATCACTTTTCTACAGAATATTACCGCTGAGGAAGCAATTGATTCCAAATGTGTCATTGGTTCTCCAACATATTTGACAGTCTTCTTGAAATACATGTCTTGATTAAAGACTTTCTCCGCCTGTAATATTAGACACAATGATCAACGACAAAGATATTACCGCTAGAAGTTCACAGAAAAAGTAGCTGTTCCATAAACCAAGACTGGACATAACAGAAACACTTTTGAGTACAATTTTGAAGATTCAACTATATATTTTAGAGTACATCTTAAATCATAATGTTGCATTAAGGTCTTCGAACATTGCCACTTAAAACCTGCTATATGAATCGCCTAGGAAGTTCAAAATTTTAATTTTACTTTTTATCAATTTAAAAGCACACAGCATGTACTGAAATTTAGTTCAACACTGAAATAATTCAGTGATTAGCAAGAATTTGACTCGGGTAAAGTATTTATGCATCACCAAGGGTCGATGAGTGTATAATTTAGTTGATCACTAACTAAGCATGGTTGATTCATGGGAAGGAATAGATTGGGCTAGTGTGTAAACCAAAAATTACCTCAGCACAGATTTTACCCACAATAGAGATAGTCTCAACTGGGTACAACCCTCGCAGAGTTTCAGCACCAAGAAGAATTGCATCACTTCCTGCAAATCATATAGAAAGATATATGGAAAATTTTAAGTATCGATATTCAAGATATTGCAATTGACACCGGATATATGGACCTAGCATTTAATCACAATAAAGTCAAAAAGTACCACAGTTATAATAAGAATATTCAGAAATGTTAGATGTAGCACTAGACCAGCTACTATATAGTTAAGCCTCAGAGGTGCAGGAACAATCAGTTACCGTCCAATACAGCATTAGCAACATCAGTTGCTTCAGCACGAGTTGGCCTTAGATTGTCAGTCATGCTATCAACAACACGTGTTACCACAGCAGGCTTCCCTGCCATGTTACACTTGTAAACAGCTGCTTTTTGAAACAGAAATACCTGCAAAATGTCAAATAAAAGCTCACCCTCTTAGAATGAGAACCCAAAAACATGGCAAACAGCTTGATGTCTCATGCACACATGGATTCAAAATAATATAAAATGTGCCTCAACTCTGATGAGGAATGAAAGTAGAGAATTTTTATGTGTTGTTAATTAGTTTATATGTATTTAGTTTAGAGAAAATTAAAAACTTAAAATTATTTGTTTATATATTTTATATGTGGCTAGTACTTTATAAAATCTAGGTTATTTATAGTGTTACAGACCTTAGTCCATTAGGTTATTTTATTAGGCTTTTTTAATCCCTGTATAAGTATTGCAATGCCACATATTAGTTAGACTTGGTTAATATATTGTAACTGTGATATCAATATTGATTTGAGTCTCTTCATGGGTTGCGATCCATAGTTCTTATCCCTTCTATGGTTGGGAATCTCTTGGGGAAGTGGGTTTCCTGCGGTTAATCCACCCAAGTTCATCTTTTTATTTGGTTTTAGTCAATAGTTACATCGTTTCTAAAAAAGTCCTGCATCAAACTCCTCCATTCAGTGTAGGTTTAGTGTAGGTTTTTTACATTTATATATGTGCAGAGGACTTCAGACTCCCTGAAATGGCGATGAAGAATGAAAACTACAAGTAACCAGTCTATCGAACCAAACCTATAACTGCATAATCAAGCTTTGAGATGGTTTCTTTGACCTGTTTAAAATTATAGGACAGGTACAGACTTTTATTTCCAGATAGTTTAGCTCAACTTGAGGCTGGGCAATTGAGGCCAACACATTAAATGTCACAATGAATACCTGACCGTGATCTGAAACTGAGACAAAAACTAACCATATTACTAATCCTTCTGTTAACTATGATAAAAGTTGTGCCTAGAAATTGAAAAATTAAAAATGTGTCCTGCTATGACATTAATTGACAACGACACACACATATATACAACATTATTTGTTTTCCGGATTGACAATAGGTATATTTTAACTCCATGCTCGTCATTCTGAATTTTCACCACCCAAACAACAAGCATGAGACAATACTCCACCTAGGAAATAATTTTTAGCATATTAACATATTATGAAGATTTGACTGCACCTCACAAAATGAACATCACAGTAACCATGTCAGGTAATTTGTGTGTGCTTTACTACGTAAATATGAGTCTTTACTCAGTACGAAGCTAATCTATTTTGGCAAAAAAACCCTCTAATATGCTTGATAAAACTAACCTTCTCGGGTGGAAGATCTATACCAAGATTTCCACGGGAAAGGATGATACCATCTGCCTCTTGCAGAATCTCGTCAAAATGGGTTAAACCCTGTATGAGATAAAGAAACGTATACTGATTAACAAAAAAATGTGAAGAAGACAAACAAACTCATACATCAATACTAAAAGCTTACTTCTATGTTCTCAATTTTAGCAAAAATTTGAGTCTGACTCAGATCACCTAGCTTAGATAGAAATTCACGGGCCTGTAAATATGCAAAAAAAGGAATTACTGCATGAATCTGAGCATCCTTAACAGTAAGGCAGCAGGGAGTAAGATGAAAATTTTATAAAATAAGAAATAATATAGGGAATTGAACTTACTTCACGAACATCTTCAGCGTGTCGTGTATATGAAAGTGAGAGGAAGTCAATTTTGTTTTGAACACCCCACGTGCTTATGACCTGAAATTAAAATTGAAATATCCCCAAAAACTTCATTTTAAATTAAAACAACAAAGTTGCACTGCAGTGAAATTTATTTCAGAAATATAAATAGTTTTGCTACATAACACATACTCAAAGAATCTCGTACAGCGAAATACATGGCAATCTTAAGAAATAACATTTCTAAGTTATCTGTGACTACCATGAATCCTCTTTAACCAGGACAGAAGCTAAATTATAACAATATAACTATACAACTTATAATTTGCAACAATATACAAATTGTTTTTAAAGGGAATACATACACTATTAAACACTAATCTTTTTATTCACTATTAAACACTAATCTTTTTATTCCGAGGATAATATGGAGACTTGCACAGCAATGTTTCTCATACAAATGCTTAAACTTGGGTGGAAACTCCAAATGGAGATCCCTAAGATGGGAAACAGTTTTAATCAGCAATAACAGTTGTAAATCTCCATATTCTCATACAAATGCTTAAATTAGTTTTAATGTTTCTCAAACAAATTCTTACTCTAGTTTCATACAAATGGAGATCCCTTAGACTAGTTTTAATGTTTCCCATACAAATGCTTAAACTTTTATGGGTGGAAACTCCAAATGGGGATCCCTTGGATGTGAAACAGTTTTAATTAGCAATAACAATTGTAAATCTGTAGAAGGTAATCATCACAAGAGCTGCATAAAATGTATTTTCTTTATACAGGAGTCAGGGAAGGAGGGATTATTTCAGCTATATATTACCGATTATTGTCAATAAAATATAAACAGCCTTTTTATAAGTGAAAAACACCATGCATCACTTAAAGGTAACACTGACCTCCTTATCTTTTTCAGACAGGGTAGGCATTTCGATACGAACTTGACAGACATGAAGTGTAAACATCGACCCAGCCAAAGTTGCCGAATTCTTTATCTTACAAACCACATCATCGCCTTTAATGCTTTCAACCTGCCCAACCCAATTAACAGAACTCCTAAGATCATGTACAAATCATACAGAACAATTCTGGCACACTGGATGAAAATTAGAACAGGAAAATAGACAGAGTATGTGATTCAAAAACAAAGATTCCAACACTTTCTAACCAACTTAAAAGCAAAAGCACTTTTAATTCATTCAACCATATAAAATATGCATTATCTTTCTACCTCTAACCAAACAGATGTTGTTTCACTTCCTGTAAACAGGTAATGCCCAACAAAAATAGTATCTCCAATCTTCACAGCCTGCAAGATCATATCAACACTCTAGTGAGTACAATACAATATAAAATCATGAACCAACACATCATCAATAACTGCAAAATGGAAAGGTATTCACATGTTAATAAACATTATGACCATATACATGTGGGCATATTCCAAGGTCTTCCTATAATTTTGACTATCTTCCATTCTTCCATATTAAGATACTATACTTTTTGGACGAACAAATTAGCTTCCTATGTTTTTCCAACAACGCCTTCCAAATGGTTGACATTTTAAAAACTCAATAACTTTGTTCTCTCCCTAAATATCTCTCATGCGTGTGTGTGCGCGCATGGGTATACACATTAAATACATTTTCCATTGCTAATCGGTGCATACAATAACATAATTTCATGTAAAATGAGATTTTTAATTGACATTTTACATACAAGGACTGTCAGCGCAGTGGCATTAAATCGATACGGCATGTGAAAGTCCTTTATCGCTATGTAAAGTACTTAAGCCACAATATCATAATAACTCTTGCAGGCAGGCATTCATAACATTAGTGAAAGAAACTAATACCAAATTGAATCTCTAAGTGACAAGAAAGAGAAAGTATTTATATTTTTTTAATAGGTTGCATTGAAATTACCCACGGTACTAGAAGCTTATAGTTGCATGGAGAATTTAGAGGAAGAGTAGAAGATAAATTTGTACTTGGAGTAAAAAAAACACAAACCTTATTATAGGCCAGGGGAAGTATTAAAACGGTTTTTTTCCCTGCAATGAGAGCGATACAAACACAAGCAAGTACACAAGATTGCTGCCCCTACTGCTGCATAATCTAGAACCTTACAAAGTTATGTTGTCAGGTCTACAAGAGGCCTCAGGCTTTCAGCAATCTACCTGCCTTTAAAGTTTAAATAAAGAATGAAAGTGATTCCACTAAAGCTACTGGTTATTTTCCAAGCACATACTATAAGCCAGTTCTTTATGATCCTATAGTTTGATTGTTACTCAGAACAAAATAATCTATTTGTGCATTAGAAACAAAACAAAATAGAATAGATACTCTCGTTGACTCATTCGCACACACTGTACAAATTTATAAACACGAGGCTTGGGAGCAGGAGAATTCTAACCTTAGCTAGTCCATCAAAGTTAATTGGCAAGACATCAGAAGAGGCTTCCTGGCCTTGATAAGGAGTCATGATAACAGTACTATCTGCCTGAAGTGTAATAGACTTCTCAACTTTATTAACCACCTGCAGTTCAGGTCCCACTGTGTCTAGCATAACCTGAAACACATAAGAAAATAAAAAAAACTCACATTGTTGATCTTGTGTGACAAAAAATAGAGTGCATATAATTTGTTTGTTTAATTACTTATTTCGCAAGGGGCGGAATTAGCTGAACTCTTAATATTAATTTCTCATTATCAGGCCTCCGCACAGCTCAATTCGACACCATTTTATAGGTAAGGATGATTACAAAAAATGTGTACAATTTAGTGGTAGACTTCAGCAATAAATTAGTTCATAGTGTTTTTTAGACACTAATAAAAAATGGGCAGTAAAATACAGTTTAAACCGCAAAAAAAACTGTAATTTGCTGAACCAATGGAATACTCTAATTTATATCAATATCCATTCAAAAAAAAATATCAACTTTTCCACCAAAAGAGTCTAGATGCTATAAATCTGAAGAAACTGCAGCTTCACCGGCATAGACAAATTTACAAACAAATAGCCAACACCTTCAAAAGTCTGAAAACGCTAAAGACAGTAAGTCTTAAAATTTCTTTGAAGAAAGAAAAGCATAACATAGAATTAACAACAACACAGAGTTACAGATACATACAGCACATAGTTTCTTGGTACTCTTGACAGCCATCTTCAGATTTTCCAACGTCTCCTGGTGGTACTCAGGCTCACCCCATGAAAAGTCAAATCTTGCCACTAACACACACACATGATCATCCCAATAAATTCCCATAAACAATAAAATTAACTAGTGAATCAAAATAAAAATCCCACCTTACAGCAAAAACTATATAGCAATTCATCTCCATACATAATTCAAACCCCTAATATAAATACATTCTGCATACATGTGTGTGTGTGTGTGTGATACCTGACATCCCAGCTTTAAGACAACCAGAAATAATGTCTACAGATCGTGATTTTGGGCCCAAAGTCCCCACAATCTTTGTCATTGCAGGGAAAAAGCTCTGCACACATCAAGAACCCAAACCCACTAATCAAATCGATATATCATATACATACATAAATATAAATATAATCACTTACAGATATGCACTAATTACAGATCCAAACAGAAAGAACAAGCAAGTAGACAAACAAAACACTTGGGTATTAATTACAAGAAACGTACGGATTTAGAAGGCTCGAGGATTGAAGCCATCCTGATGGGCTCTTCGAGAAGCAAGTGATTTGAATGCATGATTAATCCAACAATTTAATCAGATAGATAGATAGATATACAAGTATGTTATTCGTAGACACTGCTCGTTGAATATCTGAGAGATGAATTTTATATATATGTATGTATATTGTATGTATAGTGATTAGTGAGAAGCTGTAAAAGGCACCAGGGGTTTCGTGGAGACGCGATGCCAAAATAATATAATCCGATAAGTATCGATTCATTCTGATTGATTGAATTTCATGGAAACCGAAATTTTGGATTTGTATTTCATATTATCATATATATTGAATTAATATTCTATTCAAAAATCGAAATCCGATTCAATTTCATTCCAAACCCGAAACATGTTAATACACGATATTTATATATAATATTATAAATATAATAATATATATAAGATAAATAATTTGTACATGTTCATTTTATTATTTTATTTTTAATTATTAGTCAATATTTATTTAGTAAACTAATTCTCTATTTTATCAACGTATAATAGATTTTACTAGTATTATATTATACAAACTTTTTATTTTTATTAATATTTGAACTATTAACTAGTTGTTAATTATATATTAATATCACAATTCGTATAATATATTATATTTAACTATTTTTTAAAATTTAATCATTTATAATTTTATAACTGTGATTATTATTATCCGCTTTTGTCAATTATATTGAATTTGATTACAATTTTTTATAAAATTTTGAATACCCGATCCGAAACCCGTTAGATTTGAATAATTCGAAAATATGTGGATTTGGTTTTGAATTTCACTTAAACCCGACCACAACAGGAAAGATTAATATTATATGTATGTTTTGTAGTATATTAGCAATCTATACTGTATTATTAAAGTTTAAACATTAAAAATATGGTAGTCGGTCGGTATTTGAACCAGATAGTTATTATTGAGCCTAATTTTTAAAATAATCTCTTATCTAAAAAATCAAAAATTAATCTTCTAACTAATGCACATCCCTAAATAAAACACGCAATTATTATTTTATTAAACATTAATCTCCTGACTAAAACAAATTTCAAAATAATCTCTTAACTAATACATATCTCTAAACAAAACACACAAATATTATTTTATTCAACATTAATCTCCTAATTAAAACATATTTCATATTAATCTTTTAAATAATACATATCTTTAAATAAAATACACAAAAAATATTTTATTAAAATACAAATAGAAAAGTATATGAATTTTTTTAAAAAAATATATGCATGTAATATTAAAATAAAGTTTAAATAATTATTATAAAAAATTAAATTGAAATTATATAAAAAGTATTAAAATAAAAATTATTTAAAATAATTCGATCGCGATCCACTTGTTAATTGTTTATGACCGGACATCTGTATGTTCTTTTTCAAGCCGCCGTAGGTTCCAATTTGACTCCTTTTTTCTTTTATTTTCTTTTTCTTAGGCCAAATTCGGTTACTTTAGTGAAATACATGATAATTAATATTTGAATAAATTTATTTTTATTAATATTTAATATAAAATATTAAGAATATATGTTAATACATGTGATGTGTTTTCTTATTTTATATAGATTTATTGAAGATGTGAGTGATACCAAATTAACTAGAAGAATTATTTGATAATAATTTATAATTACATATAATAAATATATTCTTATTTGATATGAATATTTTTGTTATGTATAATGAATATTATTCTATTTAATATATATATATATATATTATAATTTATATTCGTATTATAATAAATATATAACTTGGACTTGACAGTAAAATTTTAATTAATATAAATATGCTTATAGTTAAGGTCTTTATTATAATAAGTAAAATTGTATGTAATATATATGTATAGAGAGAGAGAGTAATGACATAGGAAAAACTTTTTTGATAGAAGATTTAGAGTATTCATCTCAGCCATTAATTCATGTAATTAATATTGTTATTAATTCTATTACAAACTGTAAATTATATTATGTCTAGCATACCAAAATTAGAAAGATACTAAAATTTAATTCATCAGACCATTATGGAAATAATTAAAAAATTGAGATTTTGTGAAACTCATATAATCTTAAATATTAATATATTTAAAATTTTGTAGAATATTAATATATTAAATAAAATAATATATTTTTATCAAATTAAAATAATATATTTTTATCAAATTAAAATAATATATTTTTATCAAATTAAAATATATGATAAATACTTAGTAGAACACATAATATAATCTTTTTTTTAAACTACATAATATAATCTTAAATTGAGATTCCATTAAATTTTGTACTAAGTATTTCTAATAAATTTCACCTCACAAATATTTTTAAATTTCGATGTAACATAGTTTATTTTATTTAATAATAATTTTAAGATTCTACTAAAGGATATATTTATTATTCTAATAATATTTAGATTCTACTATATTTTCTACTAAAATATTAATATTTCACTAAGTATTCAACTCTACTCATATTAAGATTCTACTACGTTTTCTACTAAATATTAAGATTCTATGTTCTCTAATTATACTAAAATATTATTGTAATATTATTAAAATTCTACTACGTTTTCTACTAAAATATTAAGTTTCGACTAAATATTCAACTCTGCTTATAATAAGATCCTACTATATTTTCTACTAAAATATTAAGATTTCTACGTTCTCTAATTATGGAAATAATAAAAAAAAATGAGATTCTGTGAAACTCATATAATCTTAAATATTAGTATATTTAAAATTTTGTAGAATATTCATATATTAAAAAAATAATATATTTTTATCAAATTAAAATATATGATAAATACTTACTATAACACATAATATATATAATCTTTTTTTTTTGAAACTACATAATATAATCTTAAATTAAGATTTCGTTAAATATTGTACCGAGTATTTTCCTAAGTATTTCTACTAAATTTCACCTCGCCAAATTTTTTTAAATTTATATGTAATATAGTTTATTTTATTTAATAATAATTTTAAGATTCTACTAAAGGATATATTTATTATTCTAATAATATTTAGATTCTACTATGTTTTTTACTAAAATATTAATATTCTACTAAGTATTCAACTCCAGTTATATTAAGATTCTACTACATTTTCTACTAAATATTAAGACTCTATGTTCTCTAACTATACTAAAATATTATTATAATATTATTAAGATTCTACTACGATTTCTACTAAGATATTAAGTTTTCATTAAATATTCAAATCTGCTTATAATAATATTCTACTATATTTTTTACTAAAATATTAAGATTCTACGTTATCTAATTATACTAAAATATTATTATAATAACATTTAGATTCTACTATGTTTTCTACTAAAATATTAAGATTTCACTACGTTTTCTATTAAAATTTCACCAAATATTATACTAAGTATTCTATTAAATAATAGAATTCTTATATTAATAATAAAATTATATATAAAGTATATTTAGCGCGGGAGTCAGTGGAATATCAATATTTTTAATATATTGTAATAGAATTTTACTTTTTATAATTATTAAAATAATTATTATAAAATTGAATATGATTGAATAATTTATAAAATTTAAATGAAAATAATTAATGGAGTCTTAAGATAGGAGAAAGATGATATGAGATGTGTACATGTCTGATTTAAAAAAGTTATATATGTTAAGTGTATTAAAAGATGATCTGCATTTATTATCGTATATAAATAATTGATTCAGTCAATATCAACCGTTAGATTATTTAAAAATCAATGATTGACAAAAGTACCTTAAGTTTTTTTCGTTCTTTTAAGCCTTCCCATATACATATACATACATACATATATATATATATATATATATATAAAAGGTTCCTAATGACCGACTGATCAAATTTTTTAATATTTCGGTTTTAATATTATATTATAGAACAAGTATAATAAATATTATTCTATTTAATATAAGTATATTACAATTTATAATAAAATTATGTATAATACAAGTATATTTGTTAAACTCGTAGTTCAATATTGATCAATTGACCAAATTTTTTAATAACACAGTATAAATAGGGATTTTAGTCCCTCATACCCATTTATTCATTATAAATTTCCGCGAATAAATTTAATATAGGAAAGTTTTATAAATGGGGTCACATCGTCTATAATTCTTCTTACAATTGTTTTAAAAAATTTCATATTCACGAATAATTATATATGGAGGACCCTTAATCGTTATCATATGTTGTAGATATATGAAAATATAAAAGTCAAAAGAGTTCAGAAATGATGGAAAAAATATTAATATATTTCTATTTAATAAAAGAATAATAAAATATTTTTATTTTTGTAAAATTATCAATATACTCCTAAAAAATAACAATAATATTCTTTTACATTGTTTTAACTTATTAAAACATCTGTTATTTATAATATTTATAAAAAAGCACAGGACTTCGCCTAAGGAAAAAATATGTAAACTAAAGAAAAAAATATGTTCTTAAAAAAAAAAAGAAAAAAAAATATGAAGTCCGTGAAATGGAAAAAAGCGGAGGATGTACCGTAAAAATTTGGGGTAGCTAGTACGAAAAGGTCCCACAAACCAATACCCTTGCCAAACGGTATCTGTTCCACAGTTAACGGTGCTGTAACCTCTCTGTTTCCCCCATCCGCTTCCAAACTAACGTCGTCTACAACTCCCTGTTCAGACACTCCCCTCACTCATTAACGTCCGTCGATGGCGTCGTGTGACGACGATTTCTCTCTCCTTGACGGTAACGCAACTAATTCTAACGCCCAATCTAACCCTAACCCTAATCTTCACCACCGCCTCGCCGCCTCTCATCACCAACAATCATTTTCTCACCGTTTCTCTAAGGCCACTCCGATCCACGCGCCGCCGCCTGTCCAATCGTTGGTTCAACCAATGCTTCAACCTCACGTGGAGAGCTCGAAGGATTTGTCCGGCGACGATGACGGCGATGCGGAGGGGTACAGCGACGGCGCGTTCTGTTCACAGCCTGATCCGAAGTCATTTCACGGTGCGATTCCGTTTTCTACGGATAACGATCAGGTTCCGTTTGAGAATGAGACTGATATCACTAGATCTAGAATTAATCACGAGAAGCGAAGCGATCGCGAGGAGCTTAGCGATGGAGGAACGCCGTATAGTTACAAAAGATCGAAACTTGTAACGGCGATTGCGTCGGCTGGTGGAAGTGGAGAGTACAGGAAGGATCGAGAGGAGTGGAGCGACACGGCAATCGCGTGTCTCCTCGATGCGTATACGGAGAAGTTTATGCAGCTTAATAGAGGGAATTTGAGAGGGAGAGACTGGGAGGAAGTGGCTAGTAATGTCAGTGAGAGGTGTGAGAAGCAATGTAAGAGTGTTGAACAGTGTAAAAACAAGGTGGATAATTTAAAGAAGAGGTATAAGTTGGAAAGACATCGGATGAGTAATGGCGGAATTTCTGCCAGTCACTGGCCTTGGTTTAAGAAGATGGAGGTGATTGTTGGCAATGCTTTACCGATGAAAACTGTTTCCGAAGATGATAAATCTATGGGTGGATCCGCATCGTCACTCAAACCATCCAAGAGGTGTTTGTTGCAACTGGATGTTTATATTGTAGTATGAATTATTGATGAATGGTTATATGAATTATTGATTATTGATTTTTGCTGGACTGTGTAATTAGAGGCAAACATATACTCAAACTGACAACTACATGATATTTGTTTGGCAGATATGGCACAGCTACTTCCAGCCCCAGTGCTCAAATTACTAATATGAAGACCAAACCGGTGACCAACCCTAAGTGGCGGAGAGTAGTCTTCAAAATCAGTGGTGCTTCCTTGGCTGGTTCTGGTTCTCACAGCATAGACCCAAAGGTTTTCTTTATAATTACGCAGATGGTTGATCTTATAGATGTCTTACCCTAGACCTGTTACTTCGTTTTATAGGGAGATATATTTTTGTTTCCAACCTCCTTTGTAAATGCACAAAGACACCCACCCACGTGTGTGTTGTGTGTGTTTGGAGGGGTGTGGAAATTAATTTAAACATATCAGTTGGCAAACATTTGCAAGCTGTATCCCCTAGAGACTATAACCTGAGTTGTTACTGCTTAATTTAATAGGTGGCAATGCTAATTGCAAGAGAAGTTTCGATGGCCTGTCACATTGGTGTTGAGGTATATCCTTTCAGAGAATATTTTTTGTTCCAACATTTTTCTTTTGGGTATTTCCTGAATTTCGACAGGCAAAATGAACATCTTCATCTCATTTCTTAGGTGGCCATAGTTGTTGGTGGCCGTAACTTCTTTTGCGGAGACACCTGGGTAACAGAAACTGGTTTAGACAGATGCACTGCATATCAAATTGGGTAATGCAATCATTACCTAAATTTTTGCACAGCCTTTTTTTTTGTAGTAAATAATCTAGCATCAATAGTTTACCAATGTATGATGCATGTTAAGGAAATCTTGTTTTTGATATTTGTGTTGATTGAATATAATGCGTATGACTTTCTTCACGATTATGCTATATTTTTTGCGATATTTTATGCATCTTAAGTTCTTATCCTTGTTGCAGCAGGTTAAGAAGCCTTTGTTTATGCTCATATATACGATTGCTTCTACCTTTCAGGAGTATGTTAGGATTGTGGAAAGTGTATTGTGCTGTTGTAGTACTAGAAAACAACATTGAAACATGTGATCTTGTCTGAAAATTTTGTTTTGTTATTCTACCTTTATCACCCTAAACCATTTAAACACCAAATTATTTGTGACTAGGTAAACATAATACCGCTAATGTTGTTTTGGAGCAAGTTATTAAGATAAAAAGAAGAGATTTCAGGTTACATCTGTCTGATTTTTTGAGAATTGTATTCTTCAGTATTTTAACTAAAGAGTTGATTAATGTTACACGCTCAAGTTCATAGTTACCTTGGACCTGGCAAGATTAATACGCCATGTACAATCACCCTTTGTTACCCCGGCTCTTCAATTTTATCTATGTAACCGTGTCGGGCATCAAGTTCATAGTTACCTTGGACCTGGCAAGATTAATACGCCATGTACAATCACCCTTTGTTACCCCGGCTCTTCAATTTTATCTATGTAACCGTGTCGGGCACTTGACACTCTTACATGGGTATAGACACTTCAAACTTCACTTTAGGCCAAAATTGCAAAATTTTCAAAATATTTCTGAGTCCAATATTTGGAACCATATCCATGTTGCACACTTCCACTTGAGTCTGAATAACATAGCTATCATCTACTTCAGCAACTAATGGGTTGCTGGTTATCTGACCTTTTTTTGGCTGTATATTTGGATCCAACTTGTTCTTTTAGAGTAATATATTTAATATGGCACATTGTGAGTGGATTTATCTCTGTATATGTAGGTCGATTGGTCAATACCAGCCGTTAAACAAGTTAAGTGATTTCTCTATGTGTGTTTAGTTTTGAGGAGTTAATAAATTTAGAACTTTCTAATGTTTTCCCAGTATGATGGCAACTGTGATGAATTCCATACTACTCCAGTCTGCTCTGGAGAAGATGGGTGTTCAGACTCGAGTGCAAACTGCATTTGCTATGCCAGAGGTTGCTGAACCATATAGTAGACAAAGAGCCATCCGGCATCTAGAAAAAGGTAGAGTTGTAATATTTGGTGGTATTGGTGCTGGTACAGGAAATCCACTCTTTTCCACAGACACGGCAGCAGCTCTTAGAGCTTCCGAGAGTATGTTTTATTTTAGGAAACTTATCACTTTTGATGTGATTATATGATTTAGAAAAAAAAATGGTCTCTACTAAATGTAATATTGACATTCATTTTTCGCATCAGTTCATGCTGATGCTGTCCTGAAAGGTACGATGACAAGCAACACAGATGGTGTCTATGAATTTGAGTCCAGAAATAACAGCGTTCTGTTTGAGCATGTTTCCTTCAGGGAAATGGCTTCCAGAGGTTCATCTGCAATGGACATGATGGCTGTGACATTCTGTGAGGAGAACTGTATTCCAGGTTAGCATATTTTGAGATATTTTTGTTCTTGGTTATCACATGCAACTTCCCGCTCGAGCTTATTACAAATTTGTCATCGAGTCATAGCTACATGAAAATAATTCAAAGTGTCGTAAGCTGTATTTTGATCCAAACAATAAACATATTGTTGTGCACATTTGTGAGAATCTTTTGTTTGTTTGCAGTGGTGTTTTTTAATTTACTTGAGCCTGGTAACATATCAAGAGCATTATCCGGAGAACAAGTTGGAACTTTGGTTGATCAGACAGGGCAGATCAGTTAGACATCTGTTTTTTGAGAGAGCTAAGAAATGTTCCTTGTAGTGGGCCTTCCAAAGGCAAATAGAGGCTTACCCAAGTTTTCCCGCAGGGTTCTAATTATCTATCAGATAGTAATGGACATTTGCAATAATATACTGTAGATTTAGGACATGAACTGAAAAAAAGAAAGGAAGAGAATATGAGATATGCTGGCTGTACAGATGACATGAGAAAGAGGGATAATATAGTTATCCACATAGAGAACATAAAGATATGCTGCCTGTACAGATAACATGAGAGAGGGATAGTATATACATATATCCACATACCCTTAACAACTGGTGTGTCTGTACACCTGTTTTGTTGGAGTGTTGTATTTGTAAATTGTGTCAGAGAGAGAGAGAGAGAGAGAGAGAGTTGACAGTGTTTTACAAAATTGTACTCATGTAAAGAATTTGCTGAATGTATGAAATGCAAAAAACAAAGTTCTTGCTACTTTGAAATGTTTGAGGAATACATGTATGGATCACTCTTTTATGTGTAATGTATATCCATTTGAAGGAATATCACAGGCATCCAGGGCCAGGCCTTCAAGATACTAAACTTACAATTTTGTATCTGTCTGTTTTTATAGAAAATAAAAACCCTATCTGTACATCTCTATCTTTTTTTAGGTCAGTAAGAAGTGATTGATTATCAAAGAGGGTACTACAATTCCAGCTTTAGTCCAGAGTCTAAGATTTTGTCATTTGGCTGGTGACTGATGGAAACTGAGGGCAGCTGAGGAAAAGGCCTGCCAAAGTAAGATGCTCCTCTTTATCTATGACATTCTTTATTATGATGATAAAGCATATGTTTTGTAATCATGAGGATAAGATTGTGAAACAACAAAAGAAAGGTAAAAGCATTTGATGGTGTTTTTACTTGCTTTTTAGGTTTGCTTACAGGCCCTAATCATCCATACCCATCATTACATATTCCTGCTCCTTGGTGGCAAGTTTTGCCTAAAGTTACTTAACCGAATGAATGACAATGATGATGGAATGTCAGGCCTGCCATAATTTACCATATGAATAATGCAGCCTGAACAGAATGACCGCGCTAGTAAACATTGAAGATTCATGTTGGTTTGCATTTTGCAAAGCTCAACTGAACCAATGAAATTTTATTTCGAGTCTAATACCTGAAAATACATTACACCAAATACAGGCCGATTGAAACTCCCTGGTTTGTTTAACAAGATCATCAGACAGATCTTTACTACAGACACTGATTTAAATAATACATGAACCAGATATGACATAAATAGACACAAGAGAACACATTAAATCTACGAAGTGGTGGCAGCAGGCAACAAGCCAACAACAATAAAATGTTCCACCGTCACTAAAGCTGGCTCATAATCTCATACAACAAACTTGTTGATCAACCTTCAGTAGTAGCAACCGAAAGTGAGAGTGAGTCGCGTGACTCATCATAATCTTCTCCCAACGGAGACTGCTCCACCCTAATTTCTTCAATCAGTTTCGCTACTTCTGACATGGAAGGCCTCTTTTCAGGTTGTGGCACAACACAAGCCATTGCCACATGAAGCATTGCAACAAGCTCTTCCTCGATGTTCTTGTACCTCAACAATTCCTGATCAAACATTTCAGCAGTCCACTCATTCCTCACCACTGACCGAACCCATTTGGGAAGATCCACAACTTGCTCTACCTCCTCAGCTAGAGGATTACTTGAAGTCGGCGAAGGAAATTTGGAAGGAGCTCTCCCCGTGAGCACTTCCAGTAACAAAACACCAAAACTATAAACATCTGCTTTTTGCGAGAGTCTCTTGATTTCAACTTGCTCAGGTGCCCTATATCCACCCAACCTTGTTGTGGCATGTACCGGATTCAGAAGCAATGCTAACCCAAAATCAGATATGCAAGCAACACCATTCTTATCGAGCAAAACATTTGATGATTTCACATTTCCATGAGGAATTCTTGCAGTCTCATACTCTTCATGAACACGAGCAAGCCCACGAGCAGCTCCCAAGACCAAGCTGATTCTTGTAGTCCAATCTAATGGAACTCTACCAGGCCCTCGATTCCCTACGATCATAATCAACAACAAAATACAATTCATTAAATTTAATCACCATAAACAAAAGAAAAAAAGCAAGCAGCAATGCATTGTCTAATATATTAGTAACAATAGATACCATGAAGGAGAGAGTGTAAGCTTCCATTTGGGAGATAATCATAAACAAGAAGCTTCTCTTCTTTAGCATAATAGAAAGCTCTGAGTCTAACAACATTCGCATGCTTTAGCCTCCCAATAATATCCATGTATTGCTCAAACTCCTTCCTCCCACAAGGATTAGCATCTTTAAGTCGCTTCACAGCCACCGTAATACCATCATCAAGCACAGCCTTGTAAACAGTCCCCAAACTCCCTTTCCCAAGCATCTCCGCAGAGGCTTTTAACAAATCCTCAAGCTCAAATTGCTTCTTCCTATCGAAAAACACAAGCTTACTCTTATCAGTAGCATTTGTTCCATCACTATCCCCACCTCCATTATTCGCAAAAACTTTCTTCTCACTCCCATAACTACTCCTTTTCTTCCCACTCTCGCTCCCAAAAATCGAGTCTCCCGAGTATCTACCACAGTAACAAGCAACTACAAAATAAATAACCACTACTATTACAAATGCAGTCGCAATTACAATCGCCACTATCGCGCCAGGACTAAGACCTTCCCTCTTTGATATTTTACCAGGTGATGTCGGAGATGATTCGACAGTCTGATTAGAAGCAGCGGATAGAGGCACATTAATACTAGAACATTCTGGAAACGTAGAAACACCACATAATCCTTCATTACCAAAAAAACTCTCATTACCAAATCTTTCAAAAAGATTATCAGGTACTTGACCGTACAACAAATTGTTAGAGAGATTGAGCTGTTTAAGCTTCGTAATCGAGTCGAGAGACGACGGTATTGGACCAGAGAGTTGGTTATTATCAAGGCGTAGAGTGAGCAACCGAGCAGGAAATTCATTAGGAATAGGTCCTTTAAAATTATTATCCGATAGATCTAACCGTAGAATTCGCCGGAGAGATGAAATCTCCGGTGGAATTTCGGCAGAGAGATCATTACCGGAGAGATAAACAAGTTTTAAGTTAGTACAATTAGTGATGGCATAAATAGAGCCGTTGAGACGGTTATTAGAGAGATCGAGAAATCGAAGCTGATCGAGAGAGGCGAGAGAGTCGAGAGAGCCACGGAGATCGAGAGAGGGGAGTTTAAGAGAAGTGACACGATTGTTAGTGCAGTTAACACCGCGCCAGGAGGCAGAGCAAGCGGTGGAAGTGAGAGTCCAGTTGGAGAGAAGTGCGCCGTGTGTGTCGGTGGTGGAGCGGAAGAGAGAGAGAGCCGCGGTATCATCGGAGAGAGAGTGTGTGAGTGGGAGAGAGACGAGAGAGAGGACGAGGAGAGAGATTGTGTGAAGAAGCTCCATTAAGCTTTAGAATTCGGAAAGGTGAGGCGGGAAGGGGATTATTAAATGAGTGTGTGTGGGGGGGGGGGGGGGGGCGAGGCTCCTTTTTATTTGTTTCTACTCGTAAATAAATAAATACTCGTAGTAAAGACAACGAGAAATGTGCGTGTCAAAGTAAATTCCAAGCTAGGATTTTTGTTTTCAACTCTCTAGCTAATAAATTACACGGAACTAAATTCCAAGTTAGGATTTTACTTTAAATTTTTCTCATTAAATTAAACATGTCTCGTTTATTTCATAGACTTGCTTTCATTCTTAACGAATTATAATGATTCATATAAATTTATTTGAATATCAAGAAATTTTAACTTGTTGTTTATCAGTTATCACTAGAGTGTTATTCGAACTGTAAAAAAACAACTTGGGCATCCTGTCAACAGTCATCAAGGAAAGGCTAGTTGGTTAAATGATAGCTGTTCTCCGCTTTCCCAGATTTTGATTATACGTTGGGTAAAAAGCATCTCCCTGTCTTTTTCACTTTTTCTTTTATATATTGGTTTTGGTTGCAACACCAACACAAAAAGCATACAGCAGGTACTCCGGTGTCCAACTCTCTGTAGTGTTAGTTGTATCATTGACTCCTATGAAACTGACTTTCATTTATCATATGTTTTCACTATTAGTAGATAGTAATAATAATCTACACACACACACAAGGTTAGTACATTTTAGTACCCAATATCTTTAACAAAAGTACTGGAGCCTGGCCTGCAGATACCATCGCATTATTTACATACTGTTATAAAATTTGGGAAACTTCTAACTTGCAAAACTTTAATTAGTGCTTCAGTTGTGGAACAGTATCTTTGTGGAGCAAGGTGATTGTTTTGTCGGCCATATGTTTCTTCCATTAAAATGTAGACACTCCCTCCCCCTTTTTTCTATTCAATTTACAGCTCATATACTCAAGAATGCTGTAGACGAACCCAGACAAAATACAAGGCGGGATTGACGTTCAAAACTTCTGACAAAAATAAATCAGTATCCCCCGGGCCCAGTTGACTCTGGATATGTAAAGTGAAAATACATTTTTAAGTTACAAACAGCTCATCTTTACCTTATATACCAATTTGCACATAGATTAGAGTCTCACTTTTAAATAACAATTTGGTCTATAGAACGACGGCAACTAACAGGTGCACGAACCAAGGATGAGCTCTTCACTCCTTCCTTTTCACCTTTTGGATCCAATTTGATAATAGGATGCTTTGTACATTCTAGTTGGTTGGATATGAGCTGCAATCACTTCCTTTCACTTTCATGATCAATCTGAGAGCATGTCTGTGCCTCCTACTATCAACTACCCTGAAAGTGTATTGAGCTGCACTCACCTAGTCACCTGTACCAAGAGGCTGCCTCAGATTCCAGGACAAGTGCAGTATATGTCAGGAATTTTTTATTCTCCTTGCAAGTTCCTGCAACAAATAGAAAGTTAAATTAAATTATACATTTCTTACTTATTTAGTTAATTTGTAAGAGCTTACAATCATGAACCCATCATCCTAAGTTAATAGATAATTGTAACCAATGCATAGTAAATTAGTAATATACTCTAAGGCCCTTCTGCCTTTATTTGCTGGTAAGAAAAAAAGGTATGCACCAATACAAAATAGATGACTAATCAATCATTAAAATTTTTAAACATGTTTTTAAGTGGATACAATACCTTTATATTCAGTACTGCAGTTCACTGGTCTAAGTCTCTTCTGAAACTTTTCCAAAAACATGACAGTTTAGAAGATTCCAGACATTTTCACCAACCCCATTTGATAGGGCATCATGGGCTTGTTTTCCCGCTTCACGACGTGCTTCTAAAGCATCGGAATCACTAAAGAGCTCAGTAAGAACTTCACAGAGCTCATTCTCCAGCAACCTGAAGCATATGTGAACATCACCCCAAAAGCGGAAGACAAAGGTCTAATAACATAAAATCAAATAATACTTTTTCGAGAAATATATACTGTAAGTTTTGCCAGTTGAGGTTAATTCTGGTGCAAGAACATGACAAGCTTTGCACTTAGAAGGAATAAGAATAGCCAACTACTGCAGAAGTAATAATGTAGACACGGAATCAGCTGCACGTCATGCACCCTTCATGCACCATGTACCTAATCTAGTTGGTAATTGGTACAAGTCACACTCTTGCATCATACATGATACCGGAAAAGAATCCCCTCCACTTTCACTTGCTCTTTTATTCGCCTTCGGTTTATGTAGTCACTACATGAGCCTCATACATCCCCTCCATAATTGTGGATCAGCTGCACCATATGCACGCAGGCAACATCTCCACCTTTTATGACACATGTACGTGATCCGATAGGTACAAGACACTTTCTTGCATCATACTTGAAACCTATAAAGAAGCTCCGCCGCTTCACACTTTCTCTTTACTCCCCTCTTAAACCTTAATATACTCACTACATCAACCTCATGCATACCACTATGGTTGGAGAGTTTATAGGTAGTTTATGAGGGTATACTTGCACAGAATAACAGGGTCTGTGTTTTAAAAAGTACGAGGTCATAACCCGTGCAATGCACGTGTTTATTTTAATATTTTATGATTTTTTTACTCAATTATTGCAATTCATATAATGTCATCAAATTTGTAGAAGAATTTAAATAAAATAAAATATAATAATATGTGGTTGATGAGATTCGAACTCTTTTGTATTTTTAGAACTAATAATATAAATATTTAATTGATATGTTGTCGACATGATTTGAAACTTAGACCTTTTGGTACTGCATTCGATTTTGAAATTTTAAATATTCTTTAGTATTAGATTTAAAGGTTCTCATCTATTTACTTTAAAAGATCAAACGGCTGTTATTCTTTCTCTGCTTAACGTGATAACCAAACTACCGACTACCAATTATACCTATGTTCATTATTATAATATAGTACAGTATAGATAGATAGATAATATAGATATGTTTCATTACTAGCTTCTAGATATCATCTAAAGACTCAGCAGTCAGCCCAAAAATTGTTGAGACGTTTAAGTACTGTTGACGGGGAGCAAGTACACTTAGGACTGTGATGTCCACAAAGTTGCATCAAACTGATGTTTTCAATTGGGAAACGTTATTTAGACTCGGTAGGATTGTAATTCTACATGATAATCACTATTAGGAACATGTATACACATGTATATCAGTATATGTAAAACTTTACAGGAACAGCTGTTTTAATAATTAAAATACAGTTAACCATACTGAAAATAGCTATCATGAGTAGATGCAGATCTAATTACAACACATTTAAGCAATTTAACAAATTTTAAGGAGGGAATACAGATCAGAAAATAATATATACCTGGTGAATCGACAACGGATTCATTCGTTGCATATCTAATACCATGTTCAAGAAGTGGCCAATATGATGACCTGAAATTATCCGATTAGAATAAAAGTAAGTACTTCAGCGTAGCATGCAGAAATAAAAAAAGAAGAAGAAATTGACAGAATCATTTAACCAGCTAAAACAGCACACAGCCAGCAGCAGCAGCTTCTGATATATTATGTCCATTTAAACCAGGAAAGAGAGAACCTCCAACGAGAGCTATTGGAGTTATTCTGTAGAAGCTTCTCAGTTCACCTACAAACAAGGCAAAAGGTCAATCTGTATAGATAACAAAACTCATATATTATAGCAACTCAAACACCATAAAATTCGTATGGAATATCAGTTTTTCAAAATAGGAGGATTTGACCCTTTATGAATGTAGATATTAGTCTTGGCACTACAAAACATACCGTTACTAAGACCAGAATTCAGTACCTATTTACCACATATATCTCAAAAAGGGAAACCTAGCCCCCGTAGATATTTAAAGATTTGTTTATTCAAGACAAAGTATTTATAGGCAATCTGATTTTGAGTTAGGTGTTCACCAAGCAGACCACTTGTTTTACTGGCTTACCCCTGTCCAAATCAAACTTGTCTGTGCATGTAATTAGGGAAACTAGGATCTGAAGCACATTTACATTTAATAATTTTTTTTAAGATACAAAAATTTGTCAATAGAATATAAAAGTTCCCTTCCTATATAGATGGCAGTGATGCGAAACTCTGCAAAAGCAGAACTTCATAAGTAATTATTTGCGGGTGATTTTTTTAAACAAAAGGCGGAATTTCTTTTTATTTTAGTAAGGAATCAATAAGATATAATTATGTAGAACTTTCGTAGTATGTCTCCTTTCACATAAAAACCAGATTTATTTGGGACAGGGAGAAGTAATTATTACTATGAACAAAATCCATTCAGAACACAAACAGGGAAGATGGAAGGGGAATATTACAGGGCTGTATGCTATGCAATATGCATAATGTTTGAAGCATAGTAAAATAAAGCTAACTCTCGACCTATGCTCAAGATAAACAAAGCCTCTTGTTGAACACTCAGCTGTATAAAGCTACCTATGTTACAGGGTTGCATGATATGCATAATGTTTAAAGGTACCAACTAAATTTAATGCTTTAACTTTGTAAAGGTCAAAAGTCAATTGTTGAATTTTTGTAATATATGACCTGAACTTTAAGAAGCAACAACATGGGCACATATGTGTAGCGTAGGTGATACTCAAATGTGATAAATTTAAAAAATTGAGGATTCGGGTGCGATAGATAACTCATATATGAAAACATTATAAAATATATATGCCATTGAATGTGTTAAAATCCATTAACAAAACTAGAAACTTCATATAAATTGAACCAATGAAAACAGTACCTCTAAATATAAAAGAGTACTTGAAAGAAATGGGACACCACACTTAGTTGAGTCATCATGTCAGGGCCTTTGGCTTTCGATTACAGTTGGTTTATTAATTTTTAGTTATCATAAACATGGGTTATTTAAATCTACGCAACAGCTGCATCCCCTCCACAGCCCTTACTTTAGACATGGGACGCACCAAGTTGCGCACCTCACGCCAATCGCCACACACCCGTCACACCCCAGTGTGTGGGGTAGGAGGGGCAGCACTGCTTCCAAGATTGGAATATATAGAAGTAGGTACAACCAGGCACCAGCAAAATGGATAACAGTCTTAACTCTAAACAAAATAAGAATAAAATGATATAGTGAAAAATAAGAGAACACAGAGATAAAAAATAGGAGTACAAACCAACCTAGTGTATCCACCATATAGATATCAGTTTGTGGCATAAGTTTGTCATGACTAGACCTCAATGCAACACTCACTCCTTCTTTTCGCCATTCCTGTATTATTATAGCAAGGATAAATGAGAAGTCTAGATCCTTGTTACAGCCTAGCTACATGTGTAAGAGAATGTACAAAGAAACAGATTTTTACATAATTATTTCAATAAACATATATCTGGGAAATATTAATGTGGACTTATCACAAGTAGTCCACATTCATTCATCAACTCAGAAGGCAAAGATTACCATATTTAGGTCTTTGTAAGTTATATGAAGCAACAAGAGATTTATATATTTAATTTTAAAAGAAGGTAACAAAATATCACACAAATGTATACCATGCCTGCATGAAAGTAGAGAACATGGTAAAACATATTTGACATAAACGAAGTTTAAAGCACCTTCTATACTCTATCGATATAAACGAAGTTTACTGAGATATTCAGGAATTATAACTACAACTATCCTCACTACCATATTATGCAGATAAAACTGACCAACTACAAAATGCTCCCGGATGAAGTCATGAAACACACAAACTGTCCAGGACCAATTACTTAAGCTGGAAAGACATGTACCTCATAAATTACCTTAAGAAAGTTGTGCATCAGAAATTAAAAAAACTAACATAGGTAGAAGAGAAACTATACATAAACAGGACTTCAAATGTAGAATTTTACAAATGTTTATAAATATGAACCCAAATTATAGATTTAAATTAATTGATGATTATTTCGAATTTTATTATATTAATTAAGTGAGACTTAATTAATTGAAATAATATAAATTAATTTGAATTCTGCCCTTAATAATTAAGTGTGACTTAGTTATTAATTAAATAATAAAATTCGGTTTTATTATTTAATCCTAAACCTACATGGGTTAGGCTTTGCTGTTATGGGTTGCTGTTATGGGCCTATTAACCAGCCATTATAAATAGATAATGTAGGGTTAATAGGTCATAACGTTTTGATAAGATAAACCCTAGAGGAGCAGCCACACAGCAAAGGCAGAGAAGACAGAATTTGAAATCATCAAAGGAGGCTAGTACATCCATTCCGTAATCAAGATCGTGAGACGTTCTTGAAGGTGCTCGTGTGGATACCATAGAGGTGTTTTCGAGAGGAAGACACAAGTGAATCATACAAGTGTAATCTCTCGCCCAAGCTGTGGACGCCGAGGCACAATAATGGTGATTAGACCAGAGTGTATTTTCTTCAACATTTTGTGAACTCCTATAATCACTGGAGAAAAATTACAAGCAAATTATGAAATTAAAGTACATACCAAGGGAGATTAGTTTCAGAAACTTAGTAGAAAATTAGGCAAAAAAATAAACCCACATTTATCAGGATGTTCCAAGGGGCTGATTACTTCTAGCAAAAAATTCCAGTTTTCTCTCCCAAATATAGATATGTATATAGTTGGGCCCTAAAAGTTAGCTATAATAAGTAGAATTCTATTTAATTTAAATATGTATATAGTTTGGCATCGTGCTATAATAATTAAAATTCTATTTAATATTGATATGTATCTAGTTAACACTAAACCTCATTCTACATAAAGTGCAGAGACCTCGTCAAGTACCATAACCCATCAGTTCCAAAATCAGAATTCATTTGCCCTTTTCTTGTAGTTTGACACAGACTGTAAATTCTAAAATATAAGTGAATTTTAAAAATCAAAATATGTCATGTTTTTCATGGATGTGTCAGTTATTATTTTCAGAGTGCCTTAAGAGATCCAGGTAAATAGAGCATATCTCAAAAGTCCTAGTTAACAGGTCTAGACAATTCAACGTATGAAATGCAGACTTTATTTCAACTCTGGGCTTTATAATGATGTATTATATGTATGAAAGGTCTAATTATATTGGTAGTCAGGATCCAACCTTTTTCTTCTCCCTTGTGTAAGGAAGAAGCCATCCAAACAGGTCTATCAACAAGTTGTAGTTTCAGAACTTCGAGAATTTCAATGTCTCTTTTACAACTCACAGAATCTTCTATAGCTGAAAGAATAAACGATACGTTTGAGTTAATTTATTTTATATGATGCTTTAGAAAAAAAAACTCAGGCACTAGCAGATGAACGATATACGCAGTGGATTAACACACATAATAGAAGCTCATATTTGACTAATGACATAATTTTATACTGTATCAGAAGTTCAGACATTATATCCTGTCATTTTATGCAACAGAAGTACAATTGTAAATAAAACATAAAAAAAATAGAGAGAACTCTATCATACCAAATTTCAAATCACCGGCAAACTGGATAGAAAATGGGGGTGCTTGCAGGATCTGAAAATGGACTGCCTGCACATTGCTCTTTAAAAAATGCAAAATAAGCTTGGTTTATAAATTATAACAATCATATGGAAACATGAGAACAGATACCATACCAATGGGTTATGGGGGCAATTAATGAGAATTTTGACAGCATTATATTCATCATTTGAAGAGCCAGGGGTAAAGACCAATTCCTAAAAGATTTCATAGACATTCGTGCATTTAGCAATGCAAGGGCAATCTGAATAAAAGGTCACAAGAACAAAATGTCAATGAATAAAACATAAAGGCTAATAAGTTTTAATCATTAATAAAAAAAATTATGAGAAAGAGACTTGCATGGTTAAAATTTTTATTTCTCAGTTCATTCAAATTACAAAGCATATAATGTCTTACCGTCTTAAATAAATTTCAAAAATTCCATTCGTTTGTAACTATAGATGCATGCATATGATTTTTATACAAGAACCACTGAACCATGTCTATCAGTAAAAAGTATTAACTCACACCATTTCTAGCAGCACTCATAACAAGATTTGGTCAGAGTTCACTCACCATCAGTACAACTGCATTTGGCTTCCAGTAGCCCAAGAAGGAATCAATAGCGCCTGGTGTATCAACAGGTGTAAACTGGTCCATATAGAAAATTCGTATACATTATAGAAAAATAACTCAAAGGACTTTGTAGTAAGTTTTGAAAGTCATCCATCCAACTTTTTCTAGATATAGGTGGCTCTGAGAGAGGACCAGAACCAACTTCATAATCACTACTAAGCATGAGAAAAACTAGCAAATGATTAAATATAGGTATATGTGAAGATACAAATAAAAAACTTTGCCAAAGAGGCTGATACCAACAAATTCCTGGGCTGGAAACTATTCAACCCTTTACCTGAGCTATAATCTAATGGACCCCAAGAAGATAAAAACCAATATAGCTATTTAGACCACAATAGACACCTTCTCAGTCCAATCTCTACTTACTTTATTAATTCTGATCATCATCCCAAAGATCACATTTTTAGGGCACATATCCTATATAGTGACGTTTGATGATACATAATTGTTATAGAAACCCCAGGTATCATAGTACAATCACAAGCTATCACAGCAAAATTATGCAGAAAAATATATTTCATCTACCCTCTACTCTCCTTAACATATTTGTGGCTCCTACTCAAACAAATCGAGCATATTAAACGACATGAAAAAGATTGTTTCTTAACTAAAAGGAAAACTCTCTCATTCTTCCTCAATGACAGATTTTGTCCCCTAAAACTCTACCTGATTAATTATCATCATTTCAATTTGAAAAGATATGATTGTATTAGGAGTCAATAATGTATAAATTAACCTTCATTACTTCACTACAATGTAAAATTGTTGATAATATATTTTTCCTAATGTACTTAATTTCCAGCTGATAGTATATGCGTTGTAGTACCATTTTAGTTCAGCTAGTACATAGTCAAGTAGGATGGCATTCTATGTATGCAAAACTAAACTATAACTGATATCATGCATACAGGATATTAGAATACTAATACCTGATATATGACTCCAGATGGAAGCAGGTCCTTTATCACCTCACTGTAAAAATAATTGAAATAAATATAAGTTATTAGGTTAGAATTAACCTGTTCATCTTATGATGTATAGAGAAAAGCCCATTAGGTCTAGTAACAAGAACTTAACATGAAGAGGGTGTTTTGAGCCTGAACGGGTCGAAAATAATCTTCAAATGCAATCTTATTGGTAACTGGGAAGTCATTTTAACAAATTACATGTCATCTGAATTTGTGTTGTCACGGTTTCTGACAAGAGCTTATTAACTTGGTATGCTTTGTTTACCTTCTGTTCAACTTTTATCATGCTATGTAATCTGAACTTTTTTTAAATTAAACACAGACCCCATGAATATACCTATTCTAGAAAAGTTATTTTGGCTCCAAGGAATGGGGCTAAACACACTTGTTTTATACGATGTGATTAACACGGTTGCTGTGTAGAGTATCACTCCAGGAAATGGATTTAGCAACACTGAAAGTAGAATGTTTCTTAGTAAGAAGAGTCAATTCTCTATTAACAATGTTGAAAGTTGAATCTTATAATTCTGAATAAAGCGCATCATATTGTCGCCAGAGTATGACTTGAGTAGCCACATATGTTCTAGATACATTATACAAGTTTCTAACTTAGTGCACTACACAGTTGATCCTTTCTCAAGCTACGATATGTACTTAAGTCTTAAATGTCATGCCAATGTTGTCGAAAGCATTATGCGCACTGAGGCGCAAAACTCCTGGAGCCTAGGCTTATATATACAATTACTTAGGTGTAGAACATAATTTATACTTCATACTAAATTAAATTTTAGGGCAAACATAGCACAAAATTTACATAATATTATATTAGATCACACTTCTAGGGAAAAACAATAATAAAATCCAATCAAATTCATCGCTAAGTTCCGGCCTTCATTCATTATCTTCATCTTGAAAATCCACATTCAAATCCTCTTCAAATCTTGAAGTGATCTCTTCAAATTCAATATCTTGTTCTTCCTCCTCTTTGTCGTCCTCGTCTATTAAACGTCTTTTATGTGAACTTGAAGCATAAGGTTGATTTTGACTTCAGTTAGATTTTGAAGCTGACCTGGTTTTATAAAAAGGCTCTTCAGCACCAGAAGCTTTTGCAAGAGCTGTCCATCCTAATCCGTCATCATCAGAGAAGACAGGATTATATTGTAAATCATTCTACTGTTTCTTGTGTATTGCAACTTGCAATGGAATATTAGAAACAGAAAAAGTTGCTTTCAAATTCACAGTTACAATCTCCATGACAAGCAACCTTGTCATGTTCCATCCTCCTTGGTGTATACTAATTGTAGCACATATATATTTACATCACGTAGATAATAGTTATATCGCATGTCCCCCAAAGCAGGACCACCAACAAAATAGCATCAAGATTATAAAGTTAAATACTGATGACAGATCTATAGGTCACCGTCACATGACTGTATTCCAGGATCATGAAATTAATGTAAAAAATGCTCATAAAACTATTTCCACGTCATATTCATGTTCTCTTCCCCTCTTAATATCATTAATAGTTTATAATAGTACACACTGGTCAATTTCTTGGATATGCTTGTAGTAGCGACCATAATTTTCAGCCAAAATGGACCTTACTAAATACTTCTAGTTGAGAAGAACAGGACCACAACTAAACACTTACTAATTAACTCTTTCATTGTAAATTTACTTTTCTATATATTAGAACATACATAATATTATGTATATGCCACTTGTATGAAATAGACAACAATAAAATATCTCACACAACCCACCAAATTGTAAATATCGAGATTATCGAAAAAAGGAACAAGAACAGTCTGCCTTTAGTGCAAATGATAGCTGTTGAGTCTTTGAAACACTGAAGTGAGGTCTGCTAACTTAATGCACTACACAATTCATTCTTTCCTCAAGCTACTAAATAGAGTGTTTATGCAGTTTCTAAGTTCTGGGGAGAAGTCTTACAATAGTAATATAGTATTACAATCTGTAATCACAAAGACAACGGATTGTATAAATTTATTCAGCACATAAACTGCCTTTAAGAATATATGCATACATGCATATGTTTATATTTTATGTAACCATACACATATGCATGCATTTTATCACTGGTTATTTACAATTATTACAGGTTGCAAAACTAGCAGAGAAATATGCATTTCCTATACCAGGATTACCAGGAAAAGCATAGAACTGGGCATGTAAAACAATTATAATTTAAAGAAATATCTACCATTTTATAGTAACTCCATTGCATGACTTCCTAACTTAACCCTTGGTACCCACAACCTTGCTCTAATCTTTACTCCCTGGTGTATCCTAGTTTGTGCCTTTGTGGTAAATATATGTTCCATCACTAAGTTAATAATTCTATCGCCTGCCCCCCGAAAGGAGGACCACTGGACCACTATATAAGCATTAGCAAGATATTGTGAAGTAGTGATGACATATCTGAAGGTCACCGTCACATGGTTGCATTCCATACCAAGTACATGCACAGTGCACACTCAGCTATATATAATAAAAAATGAAATTAATGCAAGAACACTCATGATACTATTTTCACATCTTATTCATGTTCCCTTCCTCTCTTAATACCATTAATAGTTCAATAACACTTACAGGTCAATTTCTTTGACCTTCTCATAGCAGCGACCATAATTTTCAGCCAAAATGGACATTCCTGAAGTATTACCAATGTGAACAGGACCGCAAATTGGCACTTGCTAATTCAAATTTCCTTGAAGCACACTGATTGTATATATATGCACTTACCTATTAGAATACATGTGAGCAAATGTAATTCTTAGTAAATAAAGGTTATCCTTTTATGAAATAGACAAATAGTAAAAATATCACACACAACCACCAATTGTATATATCCAGAATCTCACAAAATGAAACAGAACCGTATTCCTTCAATGCATATAATCGTTGTTGTATCTATAAAACACTAAAGGGAGGCCTCTATTGTAAGGCCCTCTATTAATTACCTACGTTGCATCGGACTGATAATTCGTGGTTCACAGTCATAGATGCATTAAATATATAATAGGAGGATGAAGAACAAGCAACAACAGTACAGCGAACAAATTTAGACTTAATTCAATTGCCATAGACAGAACAACAGCCCTGACACAGGTTACAAATGTGAAACATTTTCATTATCCATTACGACATGAGTATGCAAGTAGACCCAATGTGGCACATCATCTAATTATTATAATGAAAAGTTCTAATCTCCCATCCTCCCTTGATTACTTCATCTCCGGGACCAAAATTTAAAATTATCCAAGAAAGGGCCTCCCAAATCCTATTGACAATAGGACCACAACCCAAATCAAATATACAGATCATCGCCTAATATATGAATTTAAAGTACTTGTTATGGTGAATTTATATTAATCAATTACCATCAAATTAAAAAATAATATCACATGCACAACTTTCGAGCCATAGGAAAAAATCAAATCTTATTTCAATATAGAACATAACCCAACAGATTAGAAATGTCAGTCATTTTCATTAATTATAATCACATTGCACAATAAGTTAGCTTGGCTATGAATTATAAATACACTGCAGCACCGATTATTGCCTCATAATATATTATTAAAAGTACTTTGGTAGTGAATTTTGCTTATAATCTATTATAATCACAGGCATAATCATAATTCATAACGAGACCCGCGAACTAAAAGCCAAATAGAAAACCACCAATAGAAGACACCGAAAATTCAAACAAAAAAATGATAATATAATTGTCGCTCACAATGCAGATAGCGTAGTTGTTGTTAACAAAACAGTAACATCAGGTCTGCGCTGGACGCAACGGTTGATCACAGGTAAAGCAGCAAGTCCTTCACCTATATAAATAGACATGAATGAATTACAGAATAATATTAACAAAAGGACAAATAGATGAATCATGAATTATTATAGAAATAAAAATAATAAGAAAAAAAGGACCTAAAGAGACAGCGTGGAACCAAAAGAGGGGACCAGGAGGACGAGGAAGAGAAGGAAGACCAAGACGCTCACGCCATCGGAGTTGGTGCTCGATGCCTCGGAATCTACGAAAGCGGAGATGAAGGTGTATTAATGGAGACAAACAGTGGCTAAGACCTCTGTATATTTTGTATACCATGTAACCACCACGCTTGTCTCTCCCCATTTTAGAATCTCTCACTTAACTCATAACTGTCTTGAACCCAAGGAGGGAACTGTAACATTAGTGTTTAGATTATTTTGGTTTAAAAACAATTGTAAAAGGTTCCCAATATATTTTAGAATTAGTTAAATGTTATTTAATGGTTTATTTGTGTATGAAAGAGTAAATAATTAAAATTATATAATATTTTAAGTCTAATATTTAAGTTCAGTATATGGTCTTTTAGTGTTGGCCCTACGTGCACAATTTCTATACAAAATGTCCAAAATGACATAGGCGCGGAAGATGGCCCGAAATAGTCCCAGAAACGCTAAATCGTCTGGCGTTTAGCCGAAGCGCGAGATCTCTTAGCGTTTTGACCTGATTATTTAAAATAAAAATTCAAACGCTAGACAATCTAGCGTCTAGGCACCCTAAACGCTAGATCGTCTGACGTCTGGGACCCTAAACACTAGACGAAGTTGGGTTTTATGCTAAAACGCGGGATAATGTCACATTTTTGTCAAAAAATAAAAACAAAAACGCTAGTTGATGTTGAGTTTAAAAAAAATAACTTTAATATTTCTAAAACCTAAACCCAATTATGGAATTAATGAACTCTAAAATATTAAAAACGGTTAAATTAGGTGTGATTTGTTTTTGGGTTATGTTTTTATTATTATTTTACTAGGAGTAAAAGTAAAAAAAAAAATTTGAACCGGAAATACTACACGATGTGGCGTGTAGGGTCTTTAGCAAAACGCTACTCTATCTGGCGTCTGCAGGTGCCATTTTGGGTCATCTTTCCGGATAGTGACATTTTAGGTATTTTAGTTAAAAACAGTATCATATTGGTCTTTTCTCCTTAAAAGAATGTTTTGTATTTGTGATATAAATAAATTATAGAATGAAAACGGGACCACTGCAATATATGTACATTAAATTTATATATTAAATCACAAGTCTAAAAATCCCTGAATAATCCAATTTTTAAATTTCAGTTAATTGATACATATTTAATCTAAATTATATAATGCTCATCTATTCCCTTCTCAATTTTCCAGATCTATAATCCCTTTACCAATTAAATCCCCTTCGTTCTTCCATCCTTTCTTCTATTGTCCAGTTTCCCCCCCAATAAATTTGATATTTTGTTCCAAAAATTTCGAAAAACCATCTTTTTTAGATGGGATCTTGTTGGCATCTTATTATCAAGATTGTTAATTGTTACCCATCATTTTGGGTGTTAGTGTATTTTATTTGAAGTACTTGTGTGTTTTGGTGTTGGTTTCGTTGAAAATGATTTATATGATTTTTTGAGAGATCTAGAATTCTTGTATTGAAACTGGGACGGTGGTGGATATCGTAAAAATTCACCTTTCACAATAAAAGATTGTTCATAGGTTGGGGCATTTGTTTTCCCATTTTTAGTTGATATAACTAAAAAGTTTGAATACTGGGCTACATGTGATATTTATGTGAAGATCAATTGTGATGCTACTAATTTGAGGGTCGGTGTAGTTTGGATTGCTCGGAAAGCTATTATAAATCCTTTTTAATTCAAAGATTTATTCTATATGTTAAGCGATCTAAAAATAAAGTGGCTATTTATTTAGCTCGTTTATTTGTTTCCCAATCATGCTGTATTGTCAGTTTGAGGGTCAGTCCAGACGGTGTATTCAAATATTTTAATGAATGCATTAAATTTTGTTTGTCAAAAAAAATATATTAAATTAAATATTGTTATATTATTTTAATATATCTAATTAGTGTTTAGATTAATTTCCAATTACCAATTAATAGGTAGATTGCCATCTCACGATTAAACAACACTCTAGTTCTCTATAAAGCCAAACAACCATAGGCCCAGACGCCCGGTAGGATGGGGTACCAGATTAGGCCATGAATAAGCTTGAGCTTTATATATTAGTTAGGGTTTATATATTAACTTCCCGGGAAGTGTTGTTTGATTCGGCTTGGATAAAATTAAAATTAAAATTATATATTTTTAATTTAAAAATTGAAAATTACAATTGTAATACAATTAATATTTTGATTTCAATTTCAAAGTTCCTTGTTCAGTTTTTATTGATTCTATTTGAATTACAACATCACTCAATTAATATAAGAATGAGATAAAAAAAAATTACAACTTGAACAAATAAAACTCACTTAACTTAAAAAATTAAAAAGTAAGATTTAGGTTAGCATGAGACTCTCCGGCAAAACCAAAATAAGCCATTCAAATATATATATATATATATATATATATATATATATATATATATATATATATATATATATATATATATATATATATATATATATATATATATATATATATACACACAATGGTACTATTATTAGAGTCTTCGTTTTGGGTGTTCTGCACTTCTTTTTTTGCACTTTTTTTATTGATTTTTTTTTTGCACTTTAATTTACTATCAAGCAAAAACATTTCATATAGCAAGAGTGTAGTAGAAAAGATTGTAATGGACTTAATTATACAACTTTAAAAAGAACTTGCATAGCCAAGCTGTGAAGAATGTTGTCGATTTTAGTAAAAATGCAGATTTTTTTTTCATTGTAACATGGCATAATAATAGAAACAACTAACAAGCATAGTGCTTACCGCTGGTATTAATAAATTATAAATTTCATTCTAGTTAACGATAATTGAATTATATTTACAATTTTTTCAGTTCAATTTCGATTATGTTTTGGTTCAATTTTATCAATTCGATTATGTTCCAAAACCGAAACCCAACCACTTGTAAGGGTTTGGTTTTCCAATTTTTATTTAATTCAATTTCAAATAGTTCAATTCATATATATATATTTATCAGTTTTAGTCCAATTTCATTTACGTTTTGATTTTTATGCTCACCTCTAATGTTAATTGACCTGGAGTGTTTGCAAACGTGACCTGAAGTGTTCGCAAATGTTCTAGTCGTACAGTACAATCACCGAAAATATATAAATAACAGTACTAATTTTAAATTGAATGCATAGTATTGATTATTTTGTCAAGCAATGAAAAAAATGAAACCTTGGTTGAAAACTTGAAATCATGATGTACATCTTATCAATGCTTGAGTAGTTGATTAATCATGTAATATAAATATGAACAAACAATGTTGAATTCACACCATTATTATAACCACTTTGTCTGCTTCTCTCGGGTGAAAAGTGGGTAAATTAAATTATGAAACCAACAAATTAGAAAGATGGTTGGAAGTATTAGGTACATTTTGACTTTTTTAATTATTAAAATTTTATAAATTTCTAAAAATTTAAAAATGTGAAAAATTGGAGTTGATAACAATATATAACATGTCATTACTGTTGTATATGATGCAGAGCGTAACTATGTGACTAAACTGTTTGCCTTGCGAGTAGTGCCATCTCTCAGTTCAGTTCAATCCATGCCCTGATTACTTATAGAGTATAATTTTAAGTTTTTAACAGTTTTTCTAGTGTGCAGTTCTATGGGTATACACTAACAATTATTTTTTGATAACTTGACTATGGCTGAAGAAAATTTTCGTCTAAGACTTCCTGATATATAAGGGTCTCAAAATTTTGAATTATTTATATATAAATTGTAAAAAAAGGAGTGTAAAGTATATATAGATTATGTCCAAAAACCAATTTTGCCCAAAACCAAGTAAATTTAAGGGTTGTCCCCACCCAGTAATGACACATCTGCATCATATTTTAATAAAAACAATCACGGTATCTTTTTCTTCTTTAAAAACAGTAATGACATGTTATATATTGTTATATATATAACAATATAACAGTAATGACATGTTATATATTTTCCGTAAAATGTGACCCCAACTTTCGAAATATTAAAATTACATTACTGTTATATATTTTCCGTAAAATGTGAAAAATGACATTACTGTTATATATTTTCTAAAAACAAAAATTAAACATTTAATACTTTCCGTAAAATGTGACCCCAACTTTCGAAATATTAAAAACGAAGATATTGTTTGTTTGTAATTGTATAGGTACAAGAGATTCTCTTCTCTCCTCCTAAGAAAATGACAAGATACCAACCGCTAGCTGTGCACGAGTGAAGAACGTACCTAACTTGCATTTCTTGTCCTACCAAATACAAATTCATTCATGTAAGTCATATCAAAATATGACTTGCATGAATGAATTTGTATTTGTATACATGATATTTTCAGGCTGGATTAAATTAACTAGAATCTAACATGAATGAATATTTAAATATGAAAAACAAAATTTAAAAACCTACATCAAATTTGATCTGATTAAGTCATATTTTAAAAAAATTATGTAAGACATACTACGCGAATAAGGTCAAATTCATTTGGGTATTTATCAAATACTCTTACGACCAACTGCGATACAATAATTTAAAATTTTGGATTTGATTTTTCATTTATCTTAAAATTTATTAAAAAATTATATATTAGAGTATTTATTAGTTTATAAGATATACTAGGAAAAATCATTATCAACTCAATACATGTGTTATATCTTATGATTTCAAATTTAATAAAAGTATACATGTATATAGCATACATTTCATTGTATATCCGTTATTGCAGATATGCGTGTTTGTATTATGTATTTTTTTTAAATTGCATTTTAATGACGGATTAAAACCTAATTTTGATATATTTTTAATTCACAGTGCGTGTTGTTTTTTTTGTGATTAATGTAATTCGATAATACAGTATGTAACTAAAATTTACTACTCTATTACGGAGTACTCATTTTGTATATATATAAAAAAGAGAAGCATTAATTAAAGTAATCATTTAATATTAGTAAGCGCCGACGGGATCACTAACCACAAATTATAGTCTAAAGTGAATAGTGATGATGAGAAATGTGACAACACAATTACACAAGCTAGGGTTATGAACTTTGTGGCCAAAACGAAATTAAAAGAAAATGGTAGGACAAGAAATGCAAGTTAGGTACGTTCTTCACTCGTGCACAGCTAGCGGTTGGTATCTTGTCATTTTCTTAGAAGGAGAGAAGAGAATCTCTTGTCTATACAATTACAAACAAACAATATCTTCGTTTTTAATATTTCGAAAGTTGGGGTCACATTTTACGGAAAGTATTAAATGTTTAATTTTTGTTTTTAGAAAATATATAACAGTAATGTCATTTTTCACATTTTACGGAAAATATATAACAGTAATGTAATTTTAATATTTCGAAAGTTGGGGTCACATTTTACGGAAAATATATAACATGTCATTACTGTTTTTAAAGAAGAAAAAGATACCGTGATTGTTTTTATTAAAATATGATGCAGATGTGTCATTACTGGGATAACAGTATATAACATGCGGGGACGACCCTTAAATTTACTTGATTTTGGGCAAAATTGGTTTTTGGACATAATCTATATATACTTTACACTCTTTTTTTTATAATTTATATATAAATAATTCAAAATTTTGAGACCCTTATATATCAGGAAGTCTTAGACGCAGATTTTCCTCAACCATAGTCAAGTTATCAAAAATAATTGTTAGTATATATACCCATAGAACTGCACACTAGAAAAACCGTTAAAATTATACTCTATAAGTAATCAGGGCATGGATTGAACTGAACTGAGAGATGGCACTACTCGCAAGGCAAACAGTTTAGTCACATAGATAGAATAGAATCTTCAATAATTAATAGGACATATACGATATAAAGAATATATAATCTTCAACAACCTAAAGGTAATATAGACTATCTTAGATCGGGAGGGCTTGTTTTTCATTCGTATCTAGGCTACATGCTATATATTTGAATCTCTCTCTCTCTCTCCATTGATTCTGCATGTTAATTTAAAATGCAGAAGAGAGTAGCTTGAAAAGACAAAAAAACAGAGAAACGGTGGAGCGGGATGAGCTTGCGCTAATATTGCAGGTACATAGTTAAGCTGAGTATATTAACAAGTTAATTATATATATCACTAGTTACACTTTCTTTATGTTTATAACTACGTATGTACAATTGTACATGCAGATCGAAAGCAGTACAGCTACTGCTTGTACATTCATACTCCCTATAACATGGTTTCATACAAAATTAAGGAATACTAATTTTAGAATACAGTACGATGTTTTAACAACCAAGGTGATTGATTGGTGTTCAAACCGACAAAATTTAAAGACAATAAGGAGTATATAATTTTTGGAATATCCTACAAATTATTGGTAGCTGAGTAGCTATGAAAGTTTAGCTACCAATTAATATCAATTTTGTTTGTTCTGTATTGCAAACCATATATGTATATGTACAAACAGTGGATATGGACGTTGAGCTGATGGTTCTGGTATTAGTTGCAACTTTACTTTTATGGTCATTATGGGTCGTCGCAGTCTCCAAACTTCGCCACATTTTCGTGAAAGTAGCATTACCTCCGGGACCAAGGCGGTGGCCATTAGTCGGGAACCTACTTCAATTGGGTTATGGTTTTGCACCCCACGAGTCATTTGCAAAATTGGCTAGCAAACATGGTCCTATCATGACTCTATGTCTAGGCTCCATGAACACTGTTGTCATCTCATCAAACGAGGTGGCTCGTGAAATGTTCAAGAACCACGATGTGGTTCTAGCCGGAAGAAAAATATACGAGTCCATGAAAGGAGATTTTGGAAATGAAGGCTCCCTCATCACCGCTCACTATGGTCCTCATTGGCGCATGCTCAGACGACTGTGCAACAAAGAGTTCTTCTCAACCACCAGCCTTGACTCCATGCATCATGATGCATTGACCACATGGTGCAGTTCATTAAAGATGCTGGAGGTGCGGGTACGAAGGCAGTAGATATTAGAAAGTTTTTCTTCTTGATGACTTTCAATTTGGTGGGAAACATATTGTTTTCTAAGGATCTCCTAGACCCAAAATCTGAACAAGGGGCCAAGTTTTATTACCATGCTGGTAAAGTTATGGAGTTTGCTGGAAAGCCTAATGTAGCAGATTTTTTTCCCGGTTTTAAGACTGCTTGATCCTCAAGGGATAAGAAGAAAAACACAGTTTCATGTCGATCAAGCATTTAAAATTGCAGGAGGATTTTTGAAAGATCGTTTGAGGGAAACCGAGGAGGTTTCTAGAGGAAAGAGAAAGGACTACTTGGATGTTCTCCTGGACTACGACGGCGATGGTGTTGAAGGACCTCTTAAATTCTCTCCAACCACAATCAACGTAATCGTGTTTGTAAGTTTCTTATCAACTAATTTATAGTTAGCGACTCTGTAAAATTTGTAAACACTCTTTTCCATTAAAAGACACTTATCATCCTACCTAAAGTTTTGAGAATATTTAGCTACCAACTAAACACATCCAGCCTCAGGTCATTTTAAAGCAAACAAATCATCCCCAACCGGGTGTTAGTATAGTAAATGGACTATATACAAATAGAAATACATGGACTTAAAGCAAACAAATCATCCATATTTAGAATTTACAGCAGTACGTTTCCACTAGTGATCTTATATATATGTATTAAAAATGTTGTTTGATCAGGAGATGTTTATTGCTGGAACTGATACGACTACAAGCACGCTAGAGTGGGCAATGGCTGAGCTTCTTCACAATCCAAGAACACTAGAAATAGTCCAAAAAGAGCTGAGAAGTGTTGCTGCCAACAATCCCAACTGTAAACTTAGTGAAAGAGAATTTGAAAATCTTCCTTACCTAGAAGCAGTGATCAAAGAAACATTAAGGCTTCACCCCCCACTCCCCTTTCTTGTTCCCCACATGGCCATGAATTCTTGCAACATTCTAGGCTATCACATAGAGAAAGAAGCACAAGTACTTGTCAATGTATGGGCAATTGGACGTGACCCGAATACATGGATAGATCCCCTGGAATTTAAACCAGAGAGGTTCTTTGATCCCAACATGCAGATGGAGTATAAAGGACAGCATTTTGATTTCATACCATTTGGCTCAGGCCGGAGAATGTGTCCGGCTATTCCACTAGTCTCCCGGCTTCTCCCGTTGGCTTTGGGCTCGGTCTTGCTCTCATTTGATTGGGTTTTAGAGGATCAGATTAAACAAGGAGATATGGATATGAGGGAACGAATGGGAATCACCCTCAGAAAAGCAGTTCCAGTGAAAGCCATACCTGTGCCATATATATTTTAGGAAGAGGTTGGTTACTAATTGTATGCTTCACTGGGCGTTCTCGACGTACTTTCTGTACCTATGTGTGTAAATTATTGTGATAAATAACTAAATAAGTCACACACACACACACATGATGTTTGTGGTCTGTAAATTATCTGCTTAATTTTTATGTGATTTTAAACAGACATATATGTTTTTCATTTTTAAATATATAGGATTTCATTTCTAAGATCAGGCTCCTAGTCGTCAATAAAATGCAGTACTATTTTATTTTTTTGAAAGGAAATCAATTATTTCATTAAACTGAAACAAAATGATCACCTATAATAATAGACATAGACATCCACTGCTTAGCTAGGATATAGCCCACACTGAATACAATGCGCTAGCCTATTAGCAGATCGATGCACAAAACATGGAAACACACTTGTCATATTTTCTAGCAACTTTTGGCACAACAATTATTTTTGTCCAAAACAAGAGAGTAACGCAAACTTAGTGCGTAGTGCTCGAATGAAGACCAGACAATCTGATTCTATCACCATCTGGGGCACCATTGTTTTTGCTTAATCTAGCTTAAAACGTCTGCATATATATATCTAATTACAACATGCAAATGCAAGTAGTATTGAATTATGACCAGTCCCTTGTTAATTTTACTCACAGTAAAATTAAAAAGACTACTCCTAAAAGATAGGTGAATGCCTTTGTTGTGATAATGTAATATTTGAACACGATAGTGATGTGGTGGGTATATGGGCCAGCCACCTTTAAGGAATTATTACGGGCTAATGAGTACACCAATACTTGTAATAGGGCTAAATACAAAGTCTGCAACGTCGAATGTAATAGAAAAGTTGGCATTACAGCCCAATCAATAAACACGGACAAACCCTAGAAACCTTAAAGCAAGAGAGAAAACACCACCAATAATGCAATGTACTGTATAATATCTATAAAAAAAACAATTTTTATTTAATATTATATATGTTAATACAAAATTCAAAAAAAACAAACAATAGGCAAATGACACGTTGCTTAGCCTCGAGAAGTGAGTGAATACACGTGGCATTGATATGGTGTAGTCATCTTCATGACTCATTTCATTAATTAAGATAAAATATAGTGACCGTTTGAGGTTACTTAAACTTAAAATAAGTAATTTATCTTATTTTTATTTTTTATATATTTTCATAATTTTTTAAAAAATAAATATTTATTTTAAAATTAAATATTATCTTCAAAATAAAAAATAAGTTACTTATTTTCGGAAAAAGTACGTACATCTCTATTTTTTTTCGGAAATAAGAGATTATTTCCGGAAAAAATGGGTTGACAATGGGCCGTATTATTCAGGCGGTGCCTTTGTACTATATATAAGTTAGCTATTTGGTACCCTAATAGTATCCACAAACACAACAACATATATCCTAGACCTAATTTCTATCTTCTTCGCTATAACAGTTTTAGGTTTCCGATCTCGGGTAGTGTGTAGTAATAATATCAGCTATGTACGTGCGAAAAGACTGCTACAAAAAGGTGAGTACTTTATACGAAGATCGTGTGTGTTTGTATCATAAATCATAATGGTATGCTAACTAGTTTATCCCGTGTTATTATATGTTTGAAATTAAATTTATTCATAATTGTCAATTTTGTTAGTTTGAGTTGTGGTACTTTATGGTTGCTACACTGCTTGTGAAAATTATTTATTTACACTTAAGTATGATTATTACTTTGGGATATATTAGGTACGTTTGATTTGATTTGATCCGGTGATTATGCTTAGTTTTTTTTTAACTTAACATATAGTGAGTATATATTTGACATATATAGACAGGTCGTCGAGGCAATATATCTTGAAGTTACAAGGACCCTCCGTCTTCTAGTTTTGGTATGTTTCACTTATTTATACTTGCTAAATATGTTTTTTCTTTGAGTAATACTTGCTATATGTCTAGAAATGCTCGGATCTGGTAACTTTGATTTCTAAAAGTACAAAAACAAACGAATACTAGCTAGAGTTTACTTTCAATAGTTTACTTTCAATAGGTTTCTTTATAGTTAGTTACGACTCCCACCTAGCTAGCTAGTAATTATATGTCAATACTGAAGAATATGCAAATCTTATTAAATTGAATAAATGTATTATATATATTATGAGCCTATGAGGGCTAAAAAAAGGCGTTCTTCGAGTAAACTTTAAACTATATTATTAATTAATAACCTTGGTATTAATGATATATTTAGATCATAATGAGAAGAATTTTTTTGATAAAATATTGGTTTTAAAGAATAAAAAAGTGTGTTGATATATAATTATGGAGGGAAACGAGCTTATTAACTCGGATTAAGATGGGCCCTATATAATAGCACGATGATACATACCGTAGATTAAAAAAATATAAGTTTACCAGGATTGTAAACTATTATTATTAGTTCATCAACTGATTTATTTATTTGGTTTGATATTAATTATTAAGTGAATTATATAGAAAAAAATATTGTACATTTTATTTTCTTTTTAAAAAATTAACATAAAGAAAAATCCTTGACGAGCTCGTCATCATGATTAACTCTGCAAAATGAAGTGTTTAATTAAGAAAAAAAATAGTTACAACACAGGTAAGAAGTCTAATATAAAACAATTGATATAATTTTAAATCATAAAGGGGAGGTGTATGCGTACCTCTGGCAAGGTACTCCTTGATTCTTCTCGTTGGCGGACGGCAGCATGTGCTTAATATTAAATCAAATTTAGTTAGAACGTGTTTATTTTTGTATATTTTTAATAACCCCAACGTAATTAGCATTAATGAAATGTTCAAAGATGACAAATTAAGGTTGGCAGCTAGGTAGTTATTATGTTAATTATGTGTCACTGCCAAGTATCAAATATTTTATGAAATGTATCGTTAGATGAACTTATATTCCCTTCAACTACTTCCAGTAAGTAATTTTCTAGCTCTATTTTAGCATGTCGATTGTCTTCATTTGTTTGTATCTCAATTAAATTATTTGATTTGATTTGATTTTATATGTTGAGGACAAACTCTAGCTCGACCGCATCGAGCGCTACAATTTCAAAAAAGATCCTACTATTTTTTATATAATTACTTGATTATTTTGCAGGCTTGTTCTAAGCATAGAAATCAATTTAATGTTGGTCATGCAGGTTATATTCTCATAGCTAGATTACGAGCTTGAAGTAATGGAAATGAATGCTTGTGTTCTTTGGTTCGCTGTCATTGTGTTGCCTGCTTTGGCCCTTTACTATCACACACGCAAGACCAGTTCCGCCAGATTACCCCCAGGTCCACCAGGATGGCCTCTTTTTGGCAACATGTTCGACCTTGGAAAAATGCCGCATAGAACTTTAGCTGGGCTAGCAGAACGATATGGTCCGGTTGTTTGGCTAAAGCTTGGCACCGTGAACTCTATGGTTGTGCTCAGGGCCGCGGCCGCCACTGAGTTGTTCAAGAATCATGATCTCTCCTTTGCAGAAAGAACCATTACTCACATAATGAAATCACACGATTATGACAAGGGCTCTTTGGCCCTTTCCCCGTATGGATCGTACTGGCGCGTGTTGAGGCGGGTATGCACTGTGGAGATGTTGGTGAGCAAAAGGCTAAATGAGACTGTGCCCATTAGGCAGAGGTGTGTTGGTGATTTGATGAATTGGATAGAGAAAGAAGCTGGGAACGAGATTCAAGTGGCAAGGTTTGTGTTCCTCAGCTCATTCAACATGCTTGGTAATCTCATGTTGTCGCGGGACTTGGTGGATCCTCAATCCAGGGCCGGCTCTGAGTTTTTTGATGCAATGATGGGGCTAATGGAGTGGGGAGGACATCCAAATATTTCGGATGTTTTTCCATTTCTTAGATGGCTTGATCTGCAAGGTTTGAGAAAAAAAATGGACCGTGACATCGGAAAAGCATTAGCTATAGCTGCTGAGTTCTTCAAAGAGAGGGCTCGAGAGAAAGAGCAGCAAACTGGAGGAGATAGAACAACTGATTTCTTGGATGTTCTACTTGAATATAGGGGTAAAGGAAGAGATGAACCACCCATGCTACAGGAAAGGGACATCAACATATTTATACTGGTAAGGAATTAACGTTATATATACACGCAATATTGGTAAGAAATGATGTAGTTATTATATAATATATATCTTAATTACCTGATTCAAATTGGTGCAGGAAATATTTCTGGCTGGTTCAGAGACGACTAGCAGCACGATAGAATGGGCATTTACAGAGCTTCTAAGAAATCCTGAAAAGATGATCGAGGTTAAAAGCGAGCTAGCAAATGTCATCGGAATGAATAGGAGATTTGAGGAGAGTGACATTGATAACTTGCAATATTTACAGGCAGTGGTGAAGGAAACAATGCGTCTACATCCTCCTATTCCGCTTCTTGTTCCAAGGAAGGCTATGAAAGATACAGAATTCATGGGGTATCGCATACCCAAGAATACCCAAGTTTTCATAAATACTTGGGCAATTGGGAGGGATCCGCAATGTTGGAATGACCCTTTGTCATTTGTGCCTGAGAGGTTTTTAGGCTCAGGCTCAAATATTGATTATAAAGGTCAGCATTACGAGTTCATCCCCTTTGGGGCTGGCAGAAGAATGTGTGCAGGCATTCCCTTGGCTCATAAAATGCTGCATCTTATCCTGGGTTCAATGCTTCATGAGTTTAACTGGCATTATGATTCTCCTGAGACAATGGATATGACTGATCGAATCGGGATAACTGTGAGAAAATTTGTGCCCTTGAGAGCAATACCAGAGAAATAATGGCTGTCATATACACGCATGTATGTCTTTTCTACGTTCTTTCAGGTTTATGTATTATGTAATTGTAACATCCCAGTCCCACATCGAGTAGATTGGGATAATTTGTTCAGTATATAAGTAAAAAGTACTACTACTAAGTGTACCAACAAATCATGATCTTTTGGGGGCATGTGGTGGGCTTGTGGATTACCCAAGTTGTTGTATTTGGGCCAGTTTACTTTGCGCCTATTTCAGCTGTTACTACTAAGTGTACCAACAAATCATGATTTTTTGGCGGCCTGTGATGGGCTTGTGAGCAGTCGATCAGTTGTGTAATGCTACTAGCTAGATGCTTGTTTTCACCATGTTGAGTTTTATTAATGCACGTACCTTTTTTCTATCAAATGTCTCGCTTCAATCCACGAAAATTTATATTGATATTTCAAATTTACGTGACTAATCTATTCAAAGGTTAATGGTTTAATGCGATTCCTTGTAAGAGCATTAGCTTTTCAGTGACTTGAAAAATTATTTTTTGATATTTCAGATTTCATTGATCAATTCAAAGGTTAATGGTCTATTGTAATTCCTCAAAATCTTTAGTGATTTCCAGTGGTAACAAAAACACACTCACTGCGTATGTTGGTAACACTTGAGCGACATTTTTAATTAAAACTTCCCTCCCAGCCTGTGATACCCATCCCTCCTTTCACGACTGGACTCTGATTTTCACCTTGTCTTTAAGAAAACCAAACACACTTGATTTGTTACGTCCCATCAGATTAGGCAAACCCAAGTAAGTGTTATTTCCATCAGCTTCAGCCATCCCAAGAACTTGACAAATACTATTTCTGCAATCCTGCGAGATATTAGTGCTAAAAAATATTGACGACTTTGTCACATTTACCCGTTAACCAGAACCCTCCTCATAAATCTGCAGAATATCATTCATTCTCGTTGCTTCTTCTTCATTCGCCTTACAAAATATATAACTGTCATCTGCAAAAAGCAAGTGATTTATACTACGAACTTGGCGACATATTTTAACTCCCTGAATCAATTTTTGACTTTCATATTTTTGACGTAATTCTGACAACCCTTCTGGGCACAATATAAACAAGTACAGTGACAGTGGGTCACCTTGGCGGAGACCTCGACTTGGCATAGCACCATGGTTTATATTATAAGAGACCGAGTTGACACATTGAAGAATTAGATGGATCCACTAGTCATGAAAGCCTAACTTACCCAACATCTCCCTCAAAAAATCCCACTCAATTCTATCACATGAGCCTACCCAGAATAAATGCACTTTGACATTCCAACACCACACTATCAAGAATGTGTTTCATTCTATTCGCCAAGACTTTCGTGATGATTTTAACCAGAACATTGCACAATGATATAGGGCGTAAGTCACCCACATTTGTTGGACATTTCTCTTTTGGAATGAGAACAATATTTGTTTCATTGAGACCAACTGGCATTACTCCTTCCTAAAAAGAATCCCTCACCATCTGCATTACATCATTATGCACAATGGTCCAATGTTTTTGATAAAATGCAGGTGTCATACCATCTGGGCCCGGCGATTTGTCTGGGTTCATTTGAAAAAGGGCGTTTTTCACCTCCTCCTACGCTACATTTCTTAACAAATCTGCATTTTGTTCCTCCGTAACTAGACGCTCGATGCATTCTATAACCTCATAACAGTTCGACTGAGCAGCTGTAAACAGATAACTAAAGTGCTCTGTTATATGTTCTGCTAACCCACTGTAGTTACTACATAATCATTAAGTTACTTTGTATCCTTAGTGTTTTGCTTACCAATGAAACGAGTCATTTTCCAAAAAAAGAAAAAAACATAATCAAGTTGCTTAAATTTTTCATCTTAATTATAAGTTGGAGTAGGTAGCATTTAAATATTAATTTTTGAAATTCACTAATAGTTTTGTGATATATACTTTTTTGTATGTTATGTAATTTTTTTATTTGTTTTATGATTGTTTTTTGTGTTGTGTAATTTTTTTATTTTCAACAATTTTTTGTATATGTTCAATAATTATATTTGTAGTTGCTCTTCCTCGTTGAACCTCGTTAAACCTAAGCCTATATTTAATATATAATTCATACTATATTATAATAACCGGAGAACTATTTTATAAAAAAGATCGTCTAATTTTAGGTAGAAACCGATCTAACCATCCAATTTTAATTTTAAAAAGGATATATATCTACATACAATTTTATCCCCGTCATCCTCCTTTTGTACAACAATTTAAGGATAATATTATATTATATTTAAATTATATTCTATATTTTCTATTTTAAAAATCTTACTTATCCAATAATTTTTATTTAATATATCATTAAATTTTATAAATATTAATATATAAATATCATTGTATAGAAAAATATAAAAAGAAATTAACAATTACAATCTAACAGTAATAAATATAATAATTAACCATAATTATTTCACTTCATACAAATAATATTATAGAAAAATGTAGAAAAAAGTTAATAAAGAAAATAAATTATCATATTAAACTAAATATTTAAATCATATAAAAGAATTAATATCATGTTTTGGAGGGATTATAAGTTAGTAATATTTGTAATACTAAAAGGTACGGCTGAAAATGGATAACGTAGTGATCTGTCCACAGTCCACTTGTGAGTTGTGACGAACCCATCAAAGTCCAAAACCATCAGTCCACCATATTGAAAGAGTTATTGAAGAAAACACCTTTATCTGTATTTGCAATTAATAAATCAATTACTAATTACTAGTAGTAATAAACGGCTAATATTTTTTTTATTTTTAAATAATTGACATTTAATTTTTTATATTTTTATTTATTTAATTAATTTTTCCCTGTGATCATCAATATTTTAATTTATATAAGAAAATATAAAAATAATAATTTTAATTATATAATTAAAACGTTTTAAAGTATCCGTAGAAAAGTTCAATAATAATTATTTAAAAATAGAGTATAGGTTTTCTTTGAGTAAAAATAGAGTATGGTTAAATAATAAGTATTTGAAGATAGAGTATAATAATATCGGATCAAATTGAGGAACGAAGCAGAGGTCGGCCAAAGACTCAAAGGAAAAGGACAATACCTGAGCACAATGAAAATCAACCTATTTTAACTCATTTCAGTGGACTTGCGTGATAAAAGACACATATTAACTTAAATCAAATACCCATAAACTTGAGAATTTCAAAATTAAAAATAATTTTACGAGATACACATAATTGAAAATCAAACTTCCTGCACATTTCTTAAAAAATTATATTTTTTTATTAGATTATATTTGAGGAACGAGCTAATGGAAGAAATGAAATTGATGTTATGTATGAAAAATATTTAAAAAAAATTATATTTTACGAGAAAATGTAAATATTTTATAAATTTTATATTCAGTAAACATAATAAAAAGACCAATAAATTCATTGTAAAATGTGTGTACTTTTTAATCCATGTTTTAATACTAATTTGTGTAAATTACATATTCTGTAAATCATTTTTATTTGAAGTCTGAATTTTATGGATAGCATCATTTGCTGGAATATTGCGTATTTCAGTAATTTTATTTATTAAAATTTGTTTCAAAATGTTGTTTTATTATTATATTAATTATTATTTTTGAAATAGAAACATCTTCTTCAGTGTATAATGATATTACTCTTTTATGTATAATTTTATATTATACTTCTAATAAATTTTGAAATGATATACAGCTTGAACAATTAATTATTATCTAACAATAATTTTATTTAAAAAATCATTAATGTTCAGTCAACTCTATATCTAATTTTTTAAATTACATATCAAACTCCAAATTTTGGTAAGATACAACTGTGACCTGTCTAGTTGATGTTGCTAGTTGCTACGATAGTGGATTTTAGTGGGCACTTTACTAACAAAATGTATCCATTCTGAAAGTTGTGTTACAAGTTTAGTTAATTAATTAATGAGATTCAGATCGAGTTCTGAACCTGCCATACATGTGACTAACTATCTGTTTTTCCATATATATAATATATATTGAAAGAAATTTTGTATTTAAGTGTTCCATACTTCAGCCCGAAAAAATCCTAGGTGAGGAAGGACTCGCGGTCCACCATATTTTACAGGCTAGTGCCATCACTGTGACATAATGCAGGACTCGCGGTCCACCATATTTTACAGGCTAGTGCCATCACTGTGACATAATGCATTCATTCAGATAACAAACTATTTACATAACATACGAAAAATACGTGGACATCTTTAATTAATGTTATATATATATATATATATATATGTATATATATGGCACTGGCCACAGATCGATAATAAAAAAAAAAAACTGATAAGGATTAGGAATGGAGGGGACTAGTTCATTTACCTGGCTGATTGCTTCTCTTTTAGCTGCAACTCTTACTGTTGTGCTGAAATGGATGCATGGCAAGAACTATTCAACCAAGAGGAAACCACCAGGTCCGCCAGCATGGCCCCTGATTGGAAATATTTTCGATCTAGGAACCATGCCACACCAGGACTTCTACAAACTTCGACCGAAGTACGGACCTGTTCTTTGGATGAAGCTAGGTTTAGTCAATACCATGGTCATACAATCAGCCAAAGCTGCAGCCGACCTGTTTAAGAATCACGATGCTGTCTTCTCTGATCGTAAGGTCCCTGATGCACTAACAGCCTGGAACTACAACCAAGGATCATTAGCCATGGGTAATTATGGTCCATATTGGCGCACAATACGAAAGCTCTGTTCCATGGAGCTCCTAGTCAATAAACGAGTCAATGATTCGACAGAGATGCGGGAGAAGTGTGTTGAGAAACTGGTTTGCTGGATAGAAGAGGCTGCGGAGTCCTCACATGCTCAGGGAAGATCAGGCGAGGTGGAACTTCCCCAATTGCTATTTCTCATGATGTTTAACGTGGTGGGCAACCTCATGTTATCAAAAGATATTCTGGATTCATCTTCCGATGAAGGACGAGAATTCTTCATTTCGATGAACCAAGTCATGAAGTGGGCGGGGACACCCAACCTGGCAGACTTTTTGCCTTTCTTCAAGTCGTTTGACCCATTAAGAGTTAAGAAAAATATGGTTAAAGACATGGGCATAGCCTTTAATATAGTAAGCAGCTTTGTGAAAGATAGGAGTGGTAAAACTATGTCGACGACGGAGGAGAAGGTGAAGAAGGATTTCTTGGATACGCTTCTGGAGTATGAAGGTGATGGAAAAGAAGGGCCTGACAAAATTTCAGAGGATAATATTATTATCATCATCCTGGTAATATACAAAAACCCTTCCACAAAAACTTTCTTCTTCTTAACTAACCAATCGTACTATGCTGTCTAATGTCATTCCAAAACAGGCCTAGCTAGTTCTATATATATAACAAGTATCTAGAGCAATGAACGAAACTTTGGCCCTTTGCAAAGATTCTGAAGTCTAAAATGCCTATATTTGATTTTTAAAAGTAAAGACTTTTTGAGAGAGTGAATTATGACACTGCTTTACCTTCAATATAGCAAGGCTGCGGTAATTTGTTCACTGTTGCATCAATTATTGAAAGCTGGCAATTATGCAGGAAATGTTTTTCGCTGGGTCAGAAACCACAAGCAGTAGCATTGAATGGGCAATGGCAGAGCTATTACGCAACCCTGAATCAATGAAAAAGCTTAAAGAAGAACTTGAAAGTGTTCTCGTACCTAACAAAAGGGTCACCGACAGTGACATGGATAGACTGCCATATCTGCAGGCAGTAGTGAAGGAAACGCTGAGACTACATCCGCCAGTCCCTTTACTACTCCCAAGGAATTCAATGGAAGACACCGATTTCATGGGGTATCACATACCCAAAAACACGCAAGTTTTTGTAAATGTGTGGGCAATTGGAAGGGACCCTGATGCATGGGAAGATGCCTTGTCTTTCAAGCCAGAAAGGTTTATAGATTCGAATATCCATTACAAAGGGCAACACTTTGAGTTAATTCCTTTTGGGTCTGGGAGACGGATGTGTGTTGGCATGGCACTGGCTCAACGAGTTGTTCACCTCACTTTGGCCTCGTTGCTTTGGACTTTCGACTGGGAGCTTGACAGCTCTCTTACTCCACAGACTATGGACATGGCAGATAGGACGGGTATAACACTAAGAAAGTTGGAACCTCTAAAAGCAATTCCTCGAAAAATCAATCGGATTGTCAGCATGTAGTTTCCTTTGTTTAGACAATGTCTACGAACTTGATAATGTTGCTGTAGCCTGTACGTTGGCTTAAAGTGTGTGGAATGTGTCTTATTTTCCCAAATATTTTATTTCTTTGTTTTGTGTAATTATATTTCATTTCAGTTATCAATGTAATAACTCACTTGGCAAATATAATTATATCAACATTAATTGTACATGAATTATATATTATAATATATTAATATATAGTTTTAAAATTATTTTTTATTTAATTAATTATGTTTTATCGTGTACTAGAATGATAAATATAAATATAATATTAAACAATATATTTTCATATTCATATATTCAAATATAAAAGTAAATATTAATTTTTTGTGTCATGAAGGCATGTGGTTTGTAACATTTTCGAGTTTACTTAAATGGGATAGTCCAACGATTAAAATTTATCGGTGATCGATTTCAAGTTTTGAATTCAACTATAGTTAATTCAAAAATTAACTTAAAATAAATATTATTTTATTAATTTATATACTTTATTAAAAGTAAAATTAAGATTTTTTGAAATTTTAGAATATATCGCCACATTAATATTATATACTTCTCTCTAATTAGTTGTTACTTTGATCTTTTTATGATTAAATTGATTAATTTGTTACTAAAAATTAAAAAATATTTTTACTAAAAAATTAAAAAATATTTTTTATAATTTTAAAAAAATAAAAAATATATTTTAAAGTAGATTATATATATTTTTATCAATATAAAATTTCATTCTTTTTAGTTATATATTATTTTTAAATTGTAGTTAAAAATTAATAAATTTGACCGCAAAAAAATAAAGTAAACAACTAATTAAGGACATCATCCAATATAATAATTGTAGATGTATGATAAAATAATAGGTGAGTCATGAAAAGATATTTGATAAAAAAATTATTAGGTGTATAAACATGATTAATTTGATAATTGTAAATGAATTAAGACAGAATTTTAATTCAAATTAAGTAATATATGAAATAAATATTAAATACAGACGTCAAAAATATATTTATATTGTATAATTGTAAAATATACTTTAAAATATAGGTACGAGTTTTATTGTAAAAAATTGATATTGTGTATTTAATATAATACTAGTTTACTAAGCCGAGTTTCGCGGTGGCTTCATAATATACTTCTAAGTTTAAAAATATTTATTAAATAAATAATTATAATACATCATATAAATTTGTGAAAAAAATAGTTATTGAATTGATTTTTGAAAGAATATATGATCATTTATCACATATGATAAAGTGAAAAAAATTATTGGGAAATAATTTTGTAATTTAGAAAAATTGTTGGGAACAATAATTTTATTATTTTAAAAATTATTACATCTATTATAATTATAAATTTTTTCTCAAAATTCAAATATAAACTTATTTTTAAATATATATAAAAAATTTAACATGAATATTAAAATTTAATAATTAATATGTTGAATAATAAGCCGACCTCTTATTTTTTAAAATTTTAAATTGACAATCTTAATTTTTAAAATATATAAAAATTATAGTATAAATATTAAAATTTAACAATGAACATGCTCATGTATAATATTATATAAAGTTTTTTTTAAATTTTAAATTGATAGTTTACTAAACAAATTTTAGTATCTATTAATTTTTTATATATTATAAAATTTAAAATATAAATATGCAATATAATTCACAACTTACTATTTCTTATGTCTGTTTTTCCTATTCGCCGCTAACAACATCAACCTCATCAATATAGGTTAAGTATCCCATAATATCTAAATAAACATCAATTAAATATTATGAAAATTAGATATATAATTTACAATTTATCATATATAAACTTATAATATCTTATTTTAATAAAATAATTGAGAGTATATTTATGTTTTTAACATGTACTTCAATTATATCAAGACATGTGAACTCAAATTCAAATTCATGTAGTAATATATTGATAATTCCTTTTTTCAATGTTTTCATGGTAGTTATATCAACCCGTGAATTGTTGCATGGATAAAAATTTCTCTTAAAAATTAAAACACAACAAAAAACATAACAATGTATAATTGTGATAAACTAATAAGTAACAAAAATTTATTAACTTTTTAATCAATTAAAATCATGTCAAGTCTAAATTGATTATCTGTTTATATATTGACTGACTTCTGCATCTTTCATACTCTTGATCTTATCATCCGATATTTATGAAATTTTGGATGTAAGTAAATTTGTTATGATTTATTTTTGTGATACTTGACCTTCAATTTATAGGTGATGATAAAATATCTTTTACATGGAAATATATTCAATTTAGGTAATAGTTAATAATTATCTTATATAATATCTTCGTATAATATTTTCTTCGATATATTATATATACTTATCATGTATAATTATTTTCTTTCCTAAAAATAATAACGCGTTATCTAATATTTCGACGATGGAAAAAGAAGTCTTAATTATTAAGATATAAAAATTCAAAATTCTAACAAAATTAGAAAAATAGTTTGAAGCAAACTGAGGGCCGTCACATCAACGCACTCGTCTTCTCCTTTATATATATATATATATATATATATATATATATTGATTAGATAATTTTTTAATTTATTTCAAATATTACATATATAAAAAAATTAAATCAATATAAGTAGTTATAAAATTTGAAATCATTGAAATCTACAAAGATGTTTAATAAAATTTAATCAAATATTAATGTTATTTCCTATAACTTGATAGACATTTTATTGAATATTATCGATATCAATTAATATATATATATATATATATATATAATTACTTTATGGGGTCCCATGATATTATTTTAATATATTATTTGGACAAGAAAAAAGAATCAAAACTAGAAAATAAATAATGATAATTCCTCGATCCATAAGAAATAATGAATATTATTGAGAAAAAAAAGATAATATATATATATATATATTTTATTTTTAAATATTGATAATTAATTAATTCACATATATTCATTTTATTTATAAAGTCATAATATTAAGATTAAATTGTACATGAATTATATAATAATAATAATATATATATATTATTAGATATGAAGAAATGATGTTGTCAGAGAATATCAAACAGAGTTTACAGAAATAGTCTAAATAACGTTATCAGAGTTTAGTCACCGACATAGTTTACACTGGTTAGAGTTTGACAGTTGTTATTATTCGGCAAATTAGGACTTGATTGTAGATAAAGATGGAAGTGTTTCAGTGAATAACAACTGCCTTCTTGAAGATATCTATTACGAAGATAATGATGAAAATTGTATCTCTGTATTAATTAGTCATTATCTTTATATTATTTAGATAGGTAGTTGTGTACTGTATAAACACAAGATTATGTTTAGTATATCATTCACATAACCTCTTAAGAACATCTGAGTTTCTTGAGATAGTTTTGTATTAAGTTCATCAAAAATTAATACAAATAGTTCTTCTTTTATATACTTGTTTTCTAGTTTTTGATTGTTTTGTACTATTATATTCAACCCCTGTTATAATAGTCTATTTACTAGGTAACATATACACACACATATATATGATCTAATTAATTATGTTGTGTTGTTTACTAAAAGGATAAATCCAAACACCATACTAAATATGACTATTTACTTTTTTTTGTGTACTCAATATGTAAAAATAAATATTAAATTTTCAGGTTTTTTTTGTGTCATATTTTCGTATAACATATAAAATTATCAATCTATTCAGTATAGTCCAATGATTAAAATTTATCATTGATCCATCTGAAGTTTTGAGTTCAATTATTGCTACTTTGAAAATTATCTCAAAATAAATATTGTTTTATTAATTTATATGCTTCACTAAAAATAAAATCAAGATTTATAAAAAAATTATAAGATACAATCTAGTACGCAAACTCCACCTCACTGATATTGTCATGTAATATGATCATATTTATTATATGTTACGAGCTGTATAATAAAATATTAGGCGAGTCATGAAAAGATATTCCTGATAGAACTGTTTTTAGTTGTATATATGAAATTGTTGTCATGCATTTGAAGGTCAAACATGAAACTAAATATAATTGTTTATTTTTATATTCATATATTCAAATATAAATATAAATATTAAATTTTCGTATCAGCTTTTACCGTATTTTCGTATTTTATATAAAATTGTTTGATTTATCTAAATAGGACAGTCATATTATTAAAACTTATCTTTGATCGATCTCAAATTTTGAGTTTATAAATTATTGGTAATCTTGAATACCTCATTCAAGAATTGTTTTTAACTTTTTGACCCCCGAATTTGGAGTATCAAAATAAATATTATTTTATGAATTTATATGATTTATCAAAAATAAAATTTTAAGTTTACTGAAATTTTAGAGAATATAATCATAGTTATGTAAAATTTGCCTCAATACTATTATATAATATCTCTCATTATTCATTACTAAAAATTGCTATATGTTACAAGTTGTATCTTAAAATATTAGGTAAAGTAATGAAAAGATATCCTATGTACATTTATACATAACTAAAATCTTAATTGTGACGGAATTTTGATACAAATTAAATAATATATGAAATACACAACTAATAAATCACACGACAAAAATTTATTTATATATGGTGTACGACCGTAAAGTATATTGGACCGCAAGTAAGCCTAATTTCACAATATTATGATATTGTTTATTTTGAACCGATGTCACACGGATTTGTATTTCAATACACCCCAAACGACCTCTTTCTAATGGATTAACTAACCATTTATATATAAGAGAATTATCTCTTCTATTCGATGAGAGACTTGAATTGACACTATTCAACAACTCTTTTCTCAAATTAAGAATAACAAATCTCATGATTCGTCGAGGGCCGCCTACATCAAACAGTCGCAACTCATAATTTCAAAATCCTTCTCCAAACCTTTAACTCTGATACAATTTAATACAAACATTACATTTTTGTATCGTGTTTTCATATCTTATACAAAATTATGTGGTATACCTGGATGGGATAGTCATATGATTAAAACTTATCACTGGTCAGTCTCAAGTTTTTGAGTTTAATGATTGTCAATTCAAAAATTATCTGAAAAGAATATAATTTTATTAATTTATATGCTTTATCAAAAATAAAATTTAAATCTATTTGAAATTTAGAGGATATAATCTAGCTGTGCAAATTTCACCTCAATAATATTATATAATATCTCTCATCATTCAATATAATACGTTATGAGTTGTATCGTAAAATATTAGGTGAAGTCAAGAAAAAATATTCTAGGTGTATATATATAATTAATCTGATATCTATATAAATGAATTTAGACGGAATTTTGATACAAATTAAGTAATATATAGAATACACAATAAATACAAATAACAAAATTTTATTTATATTGTACACTGTATGACAAAAAAATATTTATATTATACAACTGTAAAGGATATAATGTACGTTACGAGTTGTATCGTAAAAATTTGATATTCTGCATTTAATGTATCCGAGTATCTATAATATTAAATAATTTCTTAATTTATTTCAAATAAAGTTATAAAAAAATTATACATCAATACAAATAATTATAAAATTTGAAATCATTGAAAGATATATATAATTACCTTATGAGAAAATTCCATGAAAATGTAAAGAAAAGGTAAATAAAAATGGGATACTTTTTAGGCTTAAATGTAATTTAAACCATGTGTTATTAACAATATACAATTCAAACCCTCTTTTAATATATTTAGTAAATTTAACCCTACGTTTTTTAACTATTTACAATTGAAACCTTTTTTAAAATAATTAGTAAATTTTAGTAAATTTAACCCTATGTTTTTGAACTATGTACAATTGAAACCTTTTTTAAAATAAATAGTAAATTTAACCCTACGTTTTAAAATATTTAGTAAATTTAACCTTGATTTTTTAATTTCGGAATAAAATAAATCTTACAACAAAATTTTGAATAAATATTCGTCAAATGCACTATTGATAATTTTTTTATATAAATATTATCTAAGCATAATAGATATTTACAATTATTAGGATTTTTTCTTATAAAATGGATATTTAGATGTTGTTTTTTATATTAATATATCTATATGTATAATATATTATATATATTCAATAAAATTTTAATATGTGTTTATATTATTCCATCTTGTCATCACACTTCCCGCTCAATATATTCACGAATGTTCATCACCGAATTTAATTTATTTTCAAAAATACTCTTCGGTGAATATATTCTCGAAAATACTTTTTCGATATAAAATTTATTTTATTCCGAAATTAAAAAGTCAAGGTTAAATTTACTAAATATTTTAAAACGTAGGGTTAAATTTACTATTTATTTTAAAAAGGTTTCAATTGTACATAATTAAAAAATATAGGGTTAAATTTACTAATGATTTTAAAATTTTAGTAATTATTGTAAAAAGGTTTCAATTGTAAATAATTAAAAAATGTATGGTTAAATTTACTAAATATATTAAAAGAAGGTTTGAATTGTATATTGTTAATAACACAGGGTTTAAATTGTAAATAAGCCTACTTTTTATTATTATGTGGGCAGCAGGTTAGTAAGCGGTACCTGGCAATCATTTAATGGAGGGAACTCTGCTTTACAAACTCCCCCTGTCAACCTATATATACCCCGTAACCCCTCAGCATATACACACACCCACAAAAAAAAAACACCCCAAAAAAACACACATACACACCGTGTAATTTTTTCAAGATATGGCAGAGAAGGGCAAGTCAATAATCGACAAGAACAAAGTGATTGAGGCACCGACTGGGAGTAACGGCGTTCATGGTTCTGCTGACGTGGCTCCACCGTCTCAGCCACAGCAGCAGGCGGTGAATGCTGTAAGTGGGAGTGGTGAGGCGGTGAAAAGGAAAAGAGGGAGGCCCAGAAAGCTTGATGTTGGTGGGAATTCAATGGTGCCGCCGGGGAGTGCTGTGGCTTCACCGCCGGTGATGATGACTGGTGTAGCATCACCGCCAGTGGTGGTGAGTTGTGTAGCACCACTGCGAATGGTGATGATTGGTGTTGCACCACCGCCGGTGATGAGTGGTGTTGCACCACAAGCTGGGTTTACGTCGTCTCACTCAAATTCTTCTAACAGCACTCGGGGGCGTGGTCGTGGACGCCCCCGGGGTTCTAGAAACCGGCAGATGCTTGCTTCACAAGGTGACTAGTTTTCGCTCGCTCTGTTTCTTCTTTCTTTATTTGTGGCTTTATTTCCTGTGTTTGAAAATAATAGAGTTTGCGTAAAAAAAAAGATTTTTTCGTAAAAAGTAAATTTTTTATGGTAAAAGATGAAAATGAGTAGATGGTCAAACGAGATCTGTTTTTTACTGTTGACCGTATGGGGATGAGAGTTTGTTTTACCCCGAGTTATTGTTTGCAGAAACAGCTGCAGGAAGTCTTACACCTCATCTGCTCCTGGTTTATCCTGGGGAGGTATGCACACTAATTTTGTTAATGTTTTTTTTTTAATATATTGTTGTTAAATTATTTTATGTATACCTTTTATATTTTGTTCAGGATGTAATCCGGAAGATCATGTCCCTTACCCACAGAGAGCCTAGAGGGCTCTGTGTGCTTTCTGTAAATGGCAAGATTGCAGAAGCATCCATTCGTCAGCTGATCATTCCTCCCAGCAATGTTGCCACCTACGTGGTTCCTAGCAATGTTGCCACCTATGTGGTTCGATTCTTGTCTTTCCTATTACTAGTTCGACTCTAATTTATTGTTTGCATGTATACTAGCTTTATAAATATATGTACACGCTTGTTTGTTCAGATATAAATTGATTTAATCTAAAAGAAACAAAAAAGTGATTTGTAGACACGTGATTTATACTAATGCAACCGGTGATTTTTTTGGTAGTTTATGAATTTTATAGGCTAAAATAGTTTGTACTTGTACACGACTAATCCTGTTGATATAGATGCTTGAGTAGAAGACATCCCTTGTTCGAATCAAGGTGGTTGTGTCACTTTGTGATCCATGAGTGTATCTGTAGTAATTTTTTTCCCCCTTGTTTAGAGTTTTATTGTTAATCTGCACATGTTTTACATTTATATTGCTAGCAATATGCTTATAAAATATCATTAACTCTTTCATTTCTCACTTCACTTTCATTTACATTTTTAAAATATTGCAGGGTCAGTACGAGATCTTGACACTAACCGCCTCGCTTCCAATGCCTGACATTGATGGTGTAAGAAGCATGAATGGAGGATTTACTGTCTCACTCGCAGGTCCTGATGGGAGTGTGTTTGGAGGTCCAGTTGTTGGTCGGTTGATTGCAGCTAGTGTAATTCAAGTAAGATCTTCTCTTTGCTCTCTAGTCTCAGCCATTAGGATCTGGTTAATTTACTAATAAACCATCTGTGAAAAGTCAATAATGTCTCTCGTACTAGCAATTATATAATAGTTATGCTGACTTTATAGTTTATAGCATGCTCACTTTTTTGTCTCACCCATCTTTCCAAGATTATGCTGATTAAAGCACCATTCTTCTGAAGCTATTGAGTATGCATCAACAGTCAGAAACATGCATTCTTTTCAACTAAACACTCTTGCATTTAAATACATTGTCATACTATTTATTTAGTTTTGGTAGTGCCATAAGACCATGTGTTATGTTTCTGCTCCTCTTGGGGAGGCACTTCCGCCAACTCTTGTGCTTATCTCCCTTGTCCATGCTAAAGAGATGAGCTCAATGCCATATAATTATGAAACAAGGTGTAAAAATAAAAATTGTTTTGTTCATTATCAAAATTTTAAAATCCTTGGCATAATAATATGTGTTTCCTCGTTTTCCCTTGTAAACAATTTTTAGTTTAATGTTGCCGCTCATTTTTTGTCCCAGACTGTGGTTGGAAGCTTCATTCCAAACACACATAGAGTGAATAGAAGGAGGGTTCAAGCTACGAGGGTTCCTCCAATCCAGAGTGTACAGGCTTCAACTGTGACCAATGCCAGCCATGTGCTGCCGTCCTGTTTTCAGGTACAAAACCATGTTGCAGCAAATAACGGGATCAATGGAGTTGGCCCCAGTCGTGCAGCAGAACAGATGCCATCTCCTGATACTAACATGGCTGCACCTGATGAATAATTATATTTTATCTTCCTTGGTTGCAAACATAGTTTGCTTTAGGCCTAGACGAAGTGGCTGACATTTTAGCTTTATTTCTTCTGGCTGTTGTGACAGATATTTGAAGGTTTTGCAAATTTTTCTATGGGAAACTTTATGACTTTGAGTTATTCCCTTCATATTTTCTCTTACATGGTGTTTGAACAGTTTTTGATCTTTGATCATTACTATTACTGATTTATATTCAGGATTCCGCCTCAAATTTTTTTATGATTTTATGATATTTTCAACTTTGAGCATATATTAACTCTTGCATTACTGCCAGTATTTATTACTATTTGGGGTTTTAACTAAGTTAAAAACCCATATAGAATCCAACAGATATTGTAAACTATGTTATGGTAACTATAGTTGAACTTAAAACTTCTTATTTCTTGTAAATATGATCTTAAAATCTTCTTGAGCAGTAAATCTATTCAGGATGCAATGGAAATATGGCAGGCTGTCCATATGGATGTTCTATAACATATGTAGGGACATCTTTAGCCAACAAAATGCCATCCATGTAAGATCTAAGTTCAACACCTACTGTAAAAAAGCATATATATGTTGCTATAAATTTTACATTCATTTAATTATATACAAAAAATTATGTTTGCCTGGTTTTCCTCTTTCTAAAATGTATCTGTGATATTATCTATCTGAACCTTCGAGTCGAGTACCATATTCCCACATCAAATCTTTTGCAGCAAAACTTCAAAAATTCATCACACGGAGGTCTCTTGTACGCTGTAAGGAATCTGCTAAGGCCAGTTTAGATAAATTATGTGCTAAAACAACATTTCTTCAAAATATGTATCGCGAATGTTCGATCCTAGTAAGTTTCCAGAAAATAGGTCAGGAGCTGCGTTTGATAGAATCAAAGATTTATTCACCACAGGTTGATCCCTCTTTCTATCGGTTACAAAATCATCCAATATTTTTTTGTAGCTTCATGTGGTTAGTTATATGGGTTAGGGAGGACATTCAATTTTCTTAAATAATTGTGAATTAGAACTGTCAATTACAGAAGTTTGAATATTTACATATGCATTTTCATGTCTTAAAATTAGTGGAATAGGCTACTAAAATTTTAAAATATACAAGTGTTTGGCTCTCCTCAAAATCTTCTTTCTAGTTGTATATCATGTCTTGAAGAACAATTTGTCTAGCAGCAAGAAAAACTAAAAAATTCTTAGTATTCCAAATAATTTCTTTTCATTTGATCAACTGGATTAAAAAATTAATGGTGATTGACGCATGTAATTTATAACACTCAGCTCGTTATAGGGAAGTATTACTGAATTAAAAGTTTTAAACCCAACCATAATCCAGTGCGAAAATTCAACTCAATTATCAAAAGTGAAAGGCACTACCAACATTCTTTCCGAAAATAATAAAAAAACACTTCAAATATTGAAAGCTGAACATTTCATAATAAAAATACGTAATGACCACAATCTCAGATTTAAGCAGAACAGCAATAAAAGAGAAGGCAACGAATCTAAAAGCTCAACACTTGATTCTATGCTGCTCCTTTCTCGCAGAAATCACGGACAACCCTGGAGTAGTAAGGCCAATCAGAATGCGAGGATGTCACCGCAGACTGTCCAAAAGGATTAACTTTAACATAAGAGGGAACATTTGCTGCTTCAACAAGGCCATCTAAGAACGACTGGAGCTCTCCCTTAGGACCTAAAGAGCAATAACCATGATAATACCTATTAGTTATTATATAAAAAATATTTTTACTAGACTAATTTAAAAAACAATCAGACTAGTCTTACCCAGAAATTTGTCCTTAACATCACCAACAATGAACTTCTTGGTAAAGATCGCGGTGTTAGGCTGCATCATCATCAAATATTATAATATAAATACTACTATTAACATCTTACATTTTAGAAGGAGCTGAAAACAAAATTGATTGAGATTACAGGATTTAGCAGTGCTCTGTAAGGTTCATCATCGATTAACAGGGTGTTCGAGGAGGAGTACTGCTCATTCTTTCCCCAGACTTTATCCAGTTCCTTTCAGAAGATGGGCTTGTCCTTATTATCCAGGCACTTGAACCCAGTATCAGTACAATCCTCTTGATCCTGACGAAAAAACAAGAAAAAATATATTGAAGAACTAGCATTTTCGAACAAAAAACTAATCAAGCTACGTACATATATTTTGTTAGGTGATACAGCAAACAATTACTTACCAATACAAACAATAACCTGTTTCTGTAACCTCCCAACAGGGTGTTCAATAACGCTTGTATATTATGTCTGTCAAATCACAAAACATATGAAAGACATTTAAACCATCAACAATGCGAAAAATACCATGAATTATAATATTGGTAAAAATAATGAAACAATTACTAACTCTCTCGCAGCAGACCAGAGCCCGACTTCAAATCTTTCAAAGCAAAACTTCAAGAAATCATCGAGAAATGGCCTTTTGTACACTGCATAAACACACACAAAAACAGCACTGTAACAAAGTGCAAAATACAAGAACTTGTATAAATGCACACACTGAGAAAAGGTTACCGCGAAATCTTCCATGATAAACATCAGGTTTAATATTTGGTGGAATTTTGGTGAACTTTTCGCGATCATGTTGCCTGTAAACTAGCAGCCCGCCTAGAGAAAGCACGAGAAGCTTCTTCTTGGGGCCAAGGCTTAACTTGTCCAAGGAAATATCTAAACTAAACTCTGTTTTCTCCTCCTCATCGTCACTGCTTTCATGTGAAACTGAAACGCTCTTCAGTTTCAAATCTGCCTGTTTTGATGCCATGATTTGAGGTATTAGAGACACCACTGGTTACTGAATATATAAAATACAATGTTACAACTTTTGATCTTCCAATCAACGTTTGGCTTTTCAATTCAAACTCAATTCAATTTCCGTCCAATCATTTTTAATTTAAATTTTAAAAAATTAATATTCTCGTTGATGTAAAATGTGGGTACAAAATCGAGATAGAATTTTATGAACTTATTCAAAAAAATTCAAATTCTGATAAATTTCAAATAAATTAAAAATTTGAAAAAACCAATCGACTTATTTTTCAGAAAAATTTTATCAAAATTTGAATATCATAATATTTTAATGAAAAATTTAAAATCCAAATTAAATATTATCATATTTTAATAAATGTTATGGATTAAAAACTAGGGTGTACTTATTACGATATGTGTCGGAGTTTATCGAGTTTTAATGACTGTGCTTGTTTTTCGTAACTTAGTTATGTCCTCACAAGATGTCTACGTATCTCAGTGTGTGTGAGAATCAAATCAGACGTAGTTCTAAGATTGAGGGGTTAGACCATTTATATAGACGTAGAGAGTCTAAGAATTTGAATGGGTTTAGGAACCTTGGTGGGCAAGACACCTCCTTGAAGGATTTTGGATCCTTCTAGTGATAGAAGTAGTTTTCATGTAGAAATATGTTTCCTTGTTGATTGAGGTGTTTTGGGGCTATTCCTTTGAGTAGTTTCCTTGTAGTTGGACATAATTAATTACCTGCATATTTAGCTAATTAATTCCAAAATTATTTAATAATTTAGGGTTTCGAGTCTCATTAAATGGGTCTCCCTTTTGGATCAAACTCGGTCTAATTAATGTTACATTAATTGTGTCGTTATGACTTATTTTTAGTCCATATCAATATATTTTTTAAAATTCAAATTGAATATGTTTTAATAAATTTTTAAAATCAAAATTGAATATATCTAAAATTTTAAAATCCCAAAAAAACTTTCAAAATTAAGATCAGATCAAACAAACCCCCTTAATTTTGTTATAGGAAATGTTTTTAAATTAAAACAAGAGTAAATTAAAGAATATTGATTGTATTTTATACTGATTTTCAAAATAATGGTTAAACTTTCGGATTCTCAAAATAGTGACTAACCTTTCTGTTTGCCTTTTAAAAGAATAACTCCCGTCAATTCCCGTTAACTTTTTTCCGTTAACTAATATATTTAAAGAATAAATTACAGAATGATGGTCATACTTTACTCAATTACAGAAGGTAATCGTCAAGTTAATTGTAGGTTTTTTTGATGGATACAATTGCCGTTAACTAATATATTTAAAGAATAAATTACAGAACTTTACTCAATTACAGAAGGTAATCGTCAAGTTAGTTGTAGGTTTTTTTATGGATAGATGTTCCTCTATGTAGTCGAGTTTAAATTTTGATTCCTAGTATTGGGAGGTAGTTGAAAAAAATGAAAGTTGAGAATTTGATTGAATTGTGATAAATGAAAAAAAAAAAGGAAAGAAAAAAATGAATGATTCGAATTGTGTTTATATCTATTTGTTTACCGAAAGGTTAGCCACTGTTTTGAGAAATTGAAATGTCTTGAGAATTTGAAAGTTTAGTCACTATTTTGAAAATTTATGTAAAATATGGTCACTACTTTGTAATTTACTCTTCACATATATTATTTAACGGCGTAAATTTAATGAAAATTGACGGGAGTCATTTTTTTAAAATACGAAAAGAAAGGTTAGACACTATTTTGAGAAGCCAAAAATTTGATCACTATTTTAAAAATCGGTGCACCATTGCACTCATTTTGTAATCTATCTATCTATCTATATATATATAATATAAGGGGTAATGGGCAGGTGACGTGGCAGGCTGACATGTCTAAAATAGGCTAAAAAGAGCCACCAAACATGATATGTCACCCAATTTAATGTACCGTAATTGATTTGCATGCTTTTTTACTAACAATTTACTCTAACACATTTACCATAAAAAATCTTCACATATTTAACACATTTTAAAAAAAATTATACAAAATATTTTTGCAAGTTACTGAATTTTTACTATAAAATAACTTGCAAAAATATTTTGTATAAAATTTTTTAAAAAATGTGTTAAATATGTGAAGATTTTTTGTGATAAAAAACCCATATATAATCTAATAAAACATTATTAATTTATTAATGATTAATAGAGCAAATATATAAATATATGAATGAATATAATATGAAATAAAACATTATATAAATTAAAAAAACACGTATTAAAGAGTATTTTTTAAAATTGTGTTAAAGTAATTTATTAGTAAAAAAACTTGCAAATTACATTAAATTAGATGACCATGTTGAGTGGCTCTTTTTAGCCTATTTTATACATGTCACTCGGAAATTAGGAAAATTGTCTAGATATAAGTCTGCCAGGGGGGCGTCGGCTTTTAAGATAATTATTTAATATTTATTTTTTAATATCAGAATTACATTCTTATTATAATTTTTTTATTTTTATTTTAAAATTATATATTTTATGGTTTATTAATAAATTAAAATTATTAATTTGATTTATATTTTTCATATATATATATATATATATTGTAATACTGTTTTTTCCAACTAATAATTCGTGTAATTAATTTTTTAAATCTAAATTAATATTTTTTAATTAAATATTGTATTAGTTATTAAATATTTTTAAATAATAAAAATTAATTTAGTCATATGAAAATAAATTATCAAGTTATCAAATTTTATATTTATGTACTTATCCAACTCATAATTAGAAAATGTATATTTGATTAATGTACATAATTATTAATTTCATTATTGTTTTACATATACATATAAATATCAAAACGTCATAATTCATTTGAAAATTTATATTTTAATTTTTTTAATAATTAATAAATATAAATTTTAATAAAATATTTTAGGCCGCATGTTGATGCGTTTTAAAATATAATACCGCAAGTGCACAGTGTCTGTTATCAGCAGAGACTGGCAAGTACGGGTCGAATACACAAGGAGACAGGTTTTATCAATTTCAAGTTAATTATCACAGATTTTTTCAAGAGCAAGCGAATATTTGAAGATATTAATTAACTACTAATTAAAAACAGCACTAAATTAATAAATTTAAAACCTAGGGCAATCAGGTCCACCATGCTTACAATATAACTGGCTTATAAGCTAAAATATTAAAAGTGGTCATGTAACTAGAGTTTGTTAATCTCTCTCAAGCATTAACACTCTCGAAACATGTTTATACAATTAACAATTTTTAGTAATTCAATTAGTCAAGTAATTAGAGCAGTGTTAATCTCTCTCGAACATCAACGCTCTCAGAAATCTAATGATGCTCTCGCACTCAAATTCAATTCTGTTAATCGTATGTGTGCCTCTAGTAAGTAAATCTCTCGATCCATACCTCTATTTGCGTAGAATCAATTCATGATATCGGCCGATTACATAAATCAATAATTAAAACATATCAAATAGAATTACATAACCCATCAAATCACTGTAAAAATCATGACAATATTATAGTGCAAACATGGCTTCTCCTTAAGCCCTAGAAACAACTACTCGCTAATAATTAAACAAGTAAAACAACTAAGAACGAAAAAAAACATAATTAAACTAATAAGAATTAAGAAAAGATTGGATAAGAAAACTTTGAATTATCCTTGTCACATGAAAAAGTCATGACTTTCATCCATCTCTATCTAACCCTAATATTAAACTACTCTTATCTAATAATAATAATATCTAATAATACATCCATCATATCATATCTGATATGTCTCTATATATGTCTCTAATATCCAAAGTATTTTAATGCTTTATAACAAATACAAATAGGTTTTCTAAACCGAGTAGAATTCTCAATGTAAAATTCGTAGTTGACTTTTCTGTCCAGTTTTTGGGATGATCCAGTAAAATTCTGTTTGTTGGCCCACTCCTAAATTAAAGAGAATTTCATAAGGTTCGCATGGACTATAAAATCGTCTAATTCTGACTTCTGAAACTCAAGATATGGTCCAAACAACGTCTGTAATGCAAATAACCCAATAAATACGAATTTCCTTCTATTTTGACTCCAAAATAGCTCTTTAAACCCAAATTCTTTCAAGTTTAGTATTTTTCTCTTGTCTGCAATAAAACATTAAAATCTATTAAATAAATATCCAATTAATACAAAATATTATTAAATACGAGAATAAAAATAAAATAAAATATATATAAAATATATTCTATCACATGCAGCGCGTCATTGTTCTCATAGTTTACTCTTTGAAACAATTACAATTATTCGCGATCATGTTGCGTGTAAACTAACAACCCACCTAGAGAAAGCATGAGAAGTTTCTTCCTGGGACCAAGGCCTAACTTATCCAAGGAAATATCTAAACTAACCTCTGTTTTCTCCTCATCGTCACTGCTTTCATGTGAAACTGAAACGTTCTTTAGTTTCAATTCTGCCTGATGCCATGATTTGACGTATCTGACGTAGCTCTGATTACTGAATAGTAGCCCATGGCCCATGCAATATGAGTTTCTTTTTTAATAGTAATTTATAATTATTTTATAGTCAAAATTTTATATTTTTAATTTTTTTAAATTTAATTTAAATATATTTATTTCAAAATAATACTACCTTAGTTATTCATATTGGTTGATAATCGATAATTAATCATTTTATTTATAAATAATATTAAATTAAATTTTATACTTGTGAAAAATCAAACCTTAATCAATTAATTAAATAATTAATAATACTTAAGGAATTTACACATATTCCCCTGGTGATCAAACCACATTAACTCCCTTATTCCAATTATATATAGGACTAACTTATATCACATGCTTCGCATGAGTTCTTTTTATAATATCTTATAATAATTTTCTAATTAAATTTTAAACTTTTTAAAATTTTATATTTTTAAAATTTTAATATTAAAATTTAATATATATTCTTCTAAAAATATATTAAATGAATAATATTAGTTGATAATCGAACATTAATCATTTCATTTATAAATAATATTTAAAAATATTATTAAATTAATTCATGTACTCATAAAAAATGAAAACTTAATCAATTAACTAAATAATTAGTACTCAAGAATTTACGTTTTTATCCTTGACGACCAAACAATGTTAACTCTCTTATTCCAATTATATATATGATATAATATAATATATATATAATCTATACTTCTATACTATATTATTATAATTAAACTAGAGATTTTTTTTGAAACACTCAGTTGAACCATAAAAACAATCATAATTATCCAACTCTAATAAAATTTAATTTTAGAAAATATATATACCATACATACAATTTTATCCCTGATACTCCTCCTTATATAACTCCATACGAATAATATTATATTATATTTGAATTATATTATATATTTTTTATTTTAAGAATCATATTTATCCTATAATTTTTTATTTAATATAGTTTACTTACATTCAACTCAATTTAATCACTTTCAAACTCTTTTATTTATTTAAAATTATGACTTATCATTAAATTTTATTAATATTAATATATAAACAGCATTGTATAAAAAATATAAAATGAAATTAATAATAAAATAAATTATTATGTTAAATGAAATATTTAAATTATTTAAAATAATTAATATATAATTTATTAACAGTCACGGGTTATAAACTACTAAATGTATAATGTTTGATTTTACCGTAGAACCTTTGACTCTTTGAGCTTCCAATCAACGTTCGGCTTTTTCGAGACGGCCCAATTTCAACCTTTGGCTTTTCAACTCAAAACTCAATTCAATTTCCGTCCAAACATTTTTTTTAAATTTAAGTTTTAAAGAATTAATACAGGAATAGATTTTTGAAACAATAATGTCTATTAAAATAAAAAGGTCCTAAAAATAAGTTTAAATTACATGTGTTTTAATTAAGTCCAATTCTTAAATTTTTAGAGGGTGTATTTAATCTATATTTTGTGAATTTTTTAAAATTTTAAAAATATGTGAATATTCAATTTAGATTAAAAATAATTTTATTAAAATTTGAAAGTATTCAATCAACAAAAAAAAGTTTCATTAAAATTTAATGATATTCAATTCAATAAAAAAATTGATGTATTCAATTTTGATTATAAACAATTTTTTAAAATCTAGAAATATTTATTATTAATTATTAATAATTTATTTAAAATATTCAAAAACTTGTTTACACTAACGGGTTTTAAAAATTTATTCAATTGGAATATATAGTGTATTTTAAATTATTTAAAATTAATAAAATATAAAAAATTGTATTAAATTTACACTCAACTCTCCCGTATTATGTCGGTATAAATTTATAGAATTATAAATCAATTAGAATTTATTAAAATTTCTGAATTAAATATAATCTATTAAAATCTGAATTTAATACACGTTTCACTTGAATAATACTCTTTCGTCCCCTTTTACTTGTCCCTTTAACTTTTTTACACGTAGTTTAATTCGTATAAAAATCATACTTAGAAAAAAAATTAAAATTTTCTTTTTCTATATAAAAATTTAATATTTAAATTTTTAATTAGGAAAAAGAAGTTTTGAAAATTAATATATTTAACTATATTTTTGTTACGCGTTAATAAAAATAAAAATAGTGTTAGCGTTTTCCATTTTCCGGGTGCAAAAGAAATGAAGCTCACCACAGGCTTGAGCTAGCTCGGTTGATAAAAACACACTCGCGCACACAACGCCACAGCGTTACACAAAAAATAGCGCAACGCATTCATTTCCTCACACTAGTACAAGTTCCCTACGCAAATCCTTCTGCTCAAATACCGGTCCTGCACAACTACACAAGCTCCAATCAGTATCAATATTGAAGACAAAGTTTGGTACCTTGTCAGAGTTTAAGATGTGAGCATCAGAGTTTGCCATGAGTGCATAGTTAGTTTCTTTTTCAGAGTCTGATGAATCCATCCAATCCTTCTTTGATGTGATTAAGGCTTTTCCAGATTTCTTACTTCTGCATTCAGTAGCAAAGTGCCTCATCTTATTACACTTGTAACACTTAACTTTTGACTTGTCAACAGTCTTTGATTTCCCATCTCTATCTTCCATTTTCTTGAACCTATCTTTCTTGTCTGATTCTCCATACTTTTTCTGAAAGTTTGCTTGCTTTTTGTACTTTCTTTTTGAAGCCTTTAACAATCATAGCAACCATCTACATCATATCAGAGTCTGTGGAGTCATCAAAGTTTGTTTCAAACTCTGATTCACTACTTTCTTGGACCATTATTTCTTTCTCTTTCCTTGTTGAAGCCTTAAAGACTTTTTCTTTTGGTTCTTCAATCTTGGCTTCAACATTCAAAACAATAGATCTTGCCTTGCTGCTCTTCATATTTCTTCTTTGCTGTAATTCCAAGTCATGGGTTTTCAATTTTCCATAGACCTCATCTAAAGACATCTCATCTAAATCAGCAATGTCTCTTATCAAGGATGTCTACAGATCCCATTCTTCTGAAAGAGCCCTTAGAAACTTGGTGTTTGAATATTCATTATCATACACCTTATCCACCAAAACCAAGTTGTTTAACAGAGTTAGAAATCTGTCATAGATGGCTGTGAGAGATTCATTCTGTTTTGCTTCAAAGTATTCATATTCATGAATTAACACATATATTCTGTTTTTCTTAATTTCCCTGATTCCTTGACATTGAACATCCAGTGCATCCCAGATCTCTTTTACTGTTTTGCATGCTATTACCTTGTTGGACATTACAGAGTCAAGACTGTTATGCAATATGTTCCTTACCTTGGCATCTTTGAGGACTTCTTGTTTTTCTTCATTGGTCTATTCTTTCTTGTCCTTCGGTGTATAATGTTCAGGGACTTGCCTTCCTTCTACAATAGTTGCAGGCACCAATTTTGTTGGAAGATACTGGCCTTCGTTGATTCTATCCAGATAAATAGGATCCGTGGCTTCCAGAAACATCAACATCTTTACCCTCCATGTAGGGTACTCAGCTTTCTTCAAGATTAGAATTCTTATGCTCTCATACTTGTTTCCAGACATGATTTTATGATCCAACAGTTAAATTTAACTACCTGCTCTGATACCAATTGTTTGCCCAGAAAGATAATCTATTACAGAAGGGGGGTTGGATGTAATAGTACATAATAATCGATTATGAACACAAGTATGTAAAAAAACACTGTTTTATATTAATGATAATGAATGGAATACAAAACTCTCTCAAGAAATTCTTTGTTATCAAGAGCTGCTAGGTTATGAAAGATATGATATTCAAGTTACTTATAATGTTAACCTATGTATGTGTTTATATAGACATAGTTACAACTCAATTACAAATCAGATTAAGAAAATAATAACTTTAATAAGGAAATAAACTTGCATTCAGATTCCTTCTTCACTATCCTAATCATACTCTGATTTGATTGCTTCCTTCACAAACTCTGATTTGTAAACTCTGTCGGTTGATTATTCTCTGACTTGAGCATTCTATGTTAGAGTAAACTCTGATAGAGTAAACTCTAACCGACAGTTTCTTCATTCTCTGATGACATCAACATAAATTTTGTTTGATATTATCTGACAATCATCAGTGTTTGCATTTCTAACATTACCAAATTTTTACTATAACATAACTTGCAAAAATATTTTGTATAATTTTTTTTAAAAATGTGTTAAATATGTGAAGTTTTTTTATGATAAAAAACAATATATAATCTAATAAAACATTATTAATTTATTAATTATTAAGAGAGAAAATATATAAATATGTGAATGAATATAATATAAAATAAAACATGATATAAATTAAAAAAACACGTATCAAATAGTATTTTTTTAAATTGTGTTAAAGTAATTTATTAATAAAAAAACATGCAAATCAATTACGGTACATTAAATTAGATGACCATGTTGAGTGACTCTTTTTAACCTATATTTTAGACATGTCACTCATAAATTAGGAAAATTGTTTAGATATAAGCCATGGGGCGTCGACTTTTAAGATAATTATTTAATATTTAATATTAGAATTATATTCTTATTATAATTTTTTTTAATTTTAAAATTATATATTTTATGATTTATTAATAAATTAAAATTATTAATTTGATTTATATTTTTCATATATATATATATTGTAATATTATTTTTTCCAACTAATAATTCGTGAAATTAAGTTTTTAAATCTAAATTAATATTTTTAATTAAATATTATATTAGTTATTAAATATTTTTAAATAATAAAAATTAATTTAGTCATATGAAAATAAATTATCAAATTTCATATTTATGTAATCCAACTCATAATTAGAAAATGTATATTTGATTAATGTACATAATTATTAATTTCATTATTATTTTACATATACATATAAATATCAAAACGTCATAATTCATTTAAAAATATATATTTTAATTTTTTTTAATAATTAATAAATATAAATTTTAATAAAATATTTTAGGCTTACACGCGGCATTGTTCCGTAATTTACTCTTAAAACAATTACATTTATTCGCGATGATGTTGCCTGTAAACTAACAGCCCACCTAGAGAAAGCACGAGAAGTTTCTTCTGGGGACCAAGGCCTAACTTGTCCAAGGAAATATCTAAACTAACCTCTGCTTTCATGTGAAACTGAAACGTTCTTTGGTTTCAATTCTGCCTGCTTGATGCCATGATTTGACGTATCGGAGATAGCTCTGATTACGACTCCTTTCCCAGACTAGCCATGTTTGTATCATTTAATCCCATTGTAACCATGTTTGTTCAAAATTTTCTAAACTACCCACATTTTTCTCTTTCCAATAGAAATATATAGCCCAACCGTATAATTATACATACATTCATTATTTTAAACTTAAAGAATCTAACTTTTTGACATATACACGGGGATGGGTAGATCATGCATTCAATGTAATTTATTATGCCAACACGCATGGTTGCATGTAGCAAAGCACATGCAAGCTATCACGTAAAACTACTATAAATATAAAAACATGAGATTTTAAAATAATAACTTGAAAATAATTATTATAAATATTACACATAATAAATTAAAATACATAAATCTTAATTGAAAATTCTTGAAATAAAAAGACTTTGAAATTAAAATAAAACATTAAAAAAATTGTTCGTCACAGATAGTCTTTTTGCGGGCAACGTCGACTACGTCTCGTATGACCTTCTTGTCCGCACCTTCCACAAATTATACTCCTCCTAGAATCATCCATTTCGGTTCGAATACGTTAACTTTGTCCCTTTTGTCCACGTTTATTTCTCTTTTTTCTTAAATTCTCATCGGAGACAAGATTACCAAAATTTTCCCAACCATCTGCTAATGGAAATGTCCAATAGGCTTGATGGAGTATTGGATTGAATTCATATTTCCACATCTCATATTGCGTTGTCAAATTGTGATATGGTTCAATATACTGCTTCCAATTGAGATTGCATGTCAAACAACCAGCAATTATATGTGAACACGGGGAGTGATAGCGGTACCATTTTCCACATGAGCAGAAACCTTTACATAGATCTACCGTATGTTTGTTGCCACCTTTCCAGGATCCCTTCACTGTTTTGTACCGTGCAATAATCACCTCAAAAACTCCCACTTGTTCATTGTATGGTATAATCTTATGTGCAGATGCCTTCTCCTCCATTTTTTCAAATAACTCTCCTGATTTCTTACAATAAATATGCCCATTTTGAAGGTCATTTAAAGTTTGTGTGCGTCGGTCAGCTACAAGCTTCACAGAGCGATAATATATATAATTCACCATTGATGTGATCGGTAGAAAACGAGCAGATCTTAAATTTCCGTTGAAACTTTCAATCATGTTTGTTATTGCCTGACCAAAATGATATCCTCCATCATGAGACATAGTCCACATCTCTAATGGGATATCTCGTAGCCATTTTTCAGCATCAGGATTGAGCTCTTTGATTTTATTCATCGCAACCTCAAATTTCCTTATTTGAGAAGTATTTCCTGCCAACCAACATAACATCTTTAAATGTGAACCAGGATACTTTTTAGTGAAATTACTACGAACATGTAGAAGGCAAAATCGATGCATGCCCATATCACCAGTGAAACCATTTTGGTCTCTTTTCATTGCTTCAATAATTCCAGCATGACGATCTGAAATTATGCACACACCCTTCCTTGACTGGCATACATATCTTCGTAGACGGCTTAAGAACCAAGACTATGTAGCAGTTGATTCTTCATCCACCAAATTGTAAGCAAGTGGATATTGCTGGTTATTTAAATCGAATCCCATTACAATTAGTAACTTTCCATTGTACCTTCCCTTCAAAAATGTACCATCAATACTGATTACAGGTCGAGTATGTTGCCACCCGTCTACCATTGGTTTGAATGCCCACCACACACGTTTGCATACATATGTGTTGCCTTCAAAATTGGCTTCAATTGACGCACTTGTACCTGGATTAAAATACATCAAAACACTTAAAAATTTTGGAAGCTTGGAGTAAGAAGTCGTCCAATCACCATACACATCTGCTATTGCCTTCTGCTTTCCGAGCCATGCCTTCTTATATGTAACATGATAATTATAGATCGATGTAATCTGACTCATGATGTTAACCACTTTTATGTATGGACTCTCCGTCACCTAATGAAGAAAAAAATGAAATAATAACTAAAAATCCAAAATAGGTATATTAAATATCGTATAAAAATAAAATCTTACTTGTTGTTTTATGGTATTTGCAACCAATCTCGAACTAAGCTTCTTATGATCTCGCTCGAGCACTCTCAAAAGACAATTATGTTCTGCTGGAAGTTTAGTGATTTCAAATAAACCAGAACGCGTCCGTTTAATAACCCTAATTTTCCATGGACAGTCATTTACAACACATTTTACCTCATATCGCGTTGAATCACTCTTTATTACACGATAATTTCGAGAATCCCGTACGTGACTCGCTTTTATTGCGTTAATAGCCGCTTGTTTATCTGCAAAACATTCACCTTCAAAAAGATCATCACTAAGCATATTAAAATTAGAAAATTCATCTAAATTTTCAGTGACATTGTTTGTAGTGAAATTCTCAGTTGTAAACAATTGTGCAGATGGAATATGAACATCATCTCTTTCATCATTCTCATCACTTGTTGAATCTGAGTCACCACCATCTCCTTCTATTTCTTCACCATCACTTTCATCACTATCCGATTCGTGATATGAATCAAAATCATCAGCTCCGCTAAGATTATAACTTACATTCGATCTTGTTAAATCATCGTTAAGAAATGTAGATTTTTCCATCTGCAATTATAATGAAATAAAAACAAATATAAGTAATAAGTACTAAAGTATTTAAAATCACATAAATACTAAGGAACGAACCTGATAAGTTTGTTTGGTTTTGCTGCATACAAGTAGAAGGTATATATAGAAAAATCCAACTCCTTTGATGAAATAATTGGACTGAGAGTTCACATATCAAATTAAGTTTTGAAAAGACAACTCATTGAATAGTAGATTTGATCAATCATTTACTTTTAAAAAGATGACATTTTTACAGACTTTAATTTTTAAAATACTGTTGATTTGACAATTCAGAAAAATAATTAAATTAATAATATATATATATAATTTATAATATACTAACATATTATATATCTATTAAATATAAATATATTAATTTTATTATATAAATATAATATATTAAGAATTAAGTTATAATGAATGATTTTTAAAGTTAATAACTATGCATATATGGTGCATGCATGATGGCAACCTATGACAAGCAATGAAGCAAGATATGCATACACACTACCGACAAGTCAGACTACACAGTAGAATAGTTTGATTTCATTTAAAATAATGTGTGTATCTGTCTTATACGGTGGGTTACGTATAAAAATACAGGAAAGAGAAAAAGGTGGGCAGTTGTGGAATGATTGAACTAAGATGGGTATAGTGGGATAAAATAGTTCAAATACGGGTAGTTTGGGAAGGGAGTCCTCTGATTCCTGAATAGTAGCTTATGGCCCATGCAATACATGAATTTTTTTAAATAGTAATTTATAATAATTTTACAGTCAAAATAATACTACTTTAGTTATTCATATTGGTTAATAATCGATAATTAATTATTTTATTTATAAATAATATTAAATTAAATTTTATGCTTGTGGGGAATCAAAACTTAATTAATGAATTGAATAACTAATAATAATTAAGGAATTTACACATATTCCCCTCATGATCAAACCACATTAACTCCCTTATTCCAATTATATATATGACTAAGTTATACCCCATGCGAAGCATGGTTTCTTTTTATAATAATTTTCTAATTAAATTTTAAACTTTTTAAAAATTTATATTTGTTAAATTTTAATATTAAAATTTAATATATATTCTTCTAAAATTATGACTTATCATTAAATTTTATTAATATTAATATATAAACATCATTGTATAAAAAATATAAAAAGAAATTAATAATAAAATAAATTATTATATTAAATGAAATATTTAAATTATATAAAATAATTAATATATAATTTATTAACAGTACACGGGTTATAAACTAATAAAGGTATAATGTTAGATTTTACCGTAGAACCTTTGACTCTTTGAGCTTCCATTTGGCTTTTTCGAGACGACCCAATTTCAACCTTTGGCTTTTCAACTCAAAACTCAATTCAATTTCCGTCCAATCATTTTTTTTTTATTTAAGTTTTAAAGAATTAATATAGGAATAGATTTTTGAAACAATAATGTCTATTAAAATAAAAAGGTCCTAAAAATAAGTTTAAATTACATGTGCTTTAATTAAGTCCAATTCTTAAATTATTAGAGGGTGTATTTAATCTATATTTTGTGAATTTTTAAAAATTTTAAAAATATGTGAATATTCAATTTAGATTAAAAATAATTTTATTAAAATTTGAAAGTATTCAATCAACAAAAAAAAGTTTCATTAAAATTTAATGATATTCAATTCAACAAAAAAATCGATGTATTCAATTTTGATTATAAATAATTTTTTTTAAATTTAGAAATATTTATTATTTATTATTAATAATTTATTTAAAATATTCAAAAACTTGTTTACACTACCGGGTTTTAAAAATTTATTCAATTGGAATATATAGTGTATTTAAATTATTTAAAATTAATAAAATATAAAAAATTATATTAAATTTACACTCAACTCTCCCGCATAGACGCTATTATGTCGGTATAAATTTATAGAATTAGAATTTATTAAAATTTCTGAATTAAATATAATCTATTAAAATCTGAATTTAATACACGCTTCACTTGCTCCTCCGCTCCCTTTTACTTATTCCTTTGACTTTTTTACACGCAGTTTAATGCGTATAAAAATCATACTTAGGCAAATTATTTTAAAATTTTATTTTTTCTATATAAAAATTTAATATCTAAATTTTTAATTAAGAAAAAGAAGTTTTGAAAAATAATATATTTAACTATATTTTTGTTACGCGTTAATAAAAATAAAAAATAAAAAATAAAAATCGTGTTAGCGTTTTCCATTTTCCGGGTGCAAAAGAAACGAAGCTCAACACAGGCTTGATAAAAACACACTCGCACAACGCCACAGCATGACACAAAAAATAGCGCAACGCATTCATTTCCTCAACACTAGTACAAGTTCCCTGCGCAAATCCTTCTGCTCAAATACCGGTCCTGCACAACTACACAAGCTCCAATAACTGGTATGATCAAGATCGCCATAAACAAATTAAACAACTCCAAACACACCTCCAAAACCACAACACTAACAATGCCAAGAAATTGCTCAAATCTCTCCTTCTCTCTAAATCTCCCTCTCAAATTTACTCCATGTTCACTCACTCCTCACATTCTGTTAAATTCACTTTCTTGAATTTACTCTTGTCTGTTTGTGCTGAATCTAAGCTGCCCAATGAAGCATTAGAGTGTTATGTTTTGGTTAGAAAAGATGGTGTCTTTCCTGCTCTTTGGGCTTTTAATCTCGTGTTGGAGTGTTTGGTGAGTGGTGGTAAGTATGATGAGGTTCTTCAAGTGTTTGGTCAAGTGGTTGAGTTGGGTGTTAAGGTTGATGCTTTTAGTTATGGTAAAGCTGTGCAATCTGCGGTGAAGATGGGTGATTTGAAGAGGGGTTTGGATTTGATGGAGGGGATGAAGAGGGATGGGATGGTTGTGAGTGGGTTTGTGTATAATGTTTTGATTGGCGGGTTGTGCAAGGAGAGGAGGATTGAGGATGCACGGAAGCTGTTTGATGAAATGACTGAGAGAGGGGTTGTGGCTAATAGGGTTGCGTATAATACGTTGATTGATGGGTATTGTAAGGTGGGGGATTTGGATGAGGCGTTTAGTGTGAGGGAGAGGATGAAGGTTAGTAATGTGGAGGCGAGTATTGTTACGTTTAATTCGTTGCTTAATGGACTTTGTCGGGCTCAGAGGATGGAGGATGCCGAGGAGATGTTAAGGGAGATGGAAGGTTATGGGTTTGTTCCGGATGGGTATACTTATAGTATACTTTTTGATGGCCACTCGAGAAGCGGTAATGCAGATTCATTGCTGGATTTGTTTGAAGTAACTGTTAAGAAAGGGATTAAGATTAACGAGTATACTTGTAGCGTTTTGTTGAATACATTGTGTAAGTGTGGAAAAATGGATAAAGCGGAGGAGATTATGAAGAAGCTCATGGAGAGTGGACTTGTTCCTACTGAGGTGATAGTAAATACAATTGTGAATGGGTACTGTCAGGCGGGGAATGTGTCAAAAGCAATCTCAACTATTGAACAAATGGAAAGTATGCACTTGAAGCCAAGCGGTATCACTTTCAATTCAGTGATCAACAAATTTTGTGACTCGGGTAATATGGTAGAGGCAGAGGAATGGGTGAAGAGAATGAATCAGAAGGGTACTCCTCCAAATCTGGAGACGTATAATATCCTCATAGGTGGCTATGGACGAAAATGCCAATTTGATAGGTGTTTCCAAATTCTTGAAGAAATGGAATCTAGCGGTTTGAAGCCTAACGTTCTAACCTATGGGTCTCTGATAAATTGTTTGTGCAAAGATTGTAAGCATCTTGAAGCTGAGTTGATGTGCGAGGATATGGTGAATAGAGGTGTTCTTCCAAATGCACAGATATATAACATACTTATAGATGGTTATTGCACAATTGGAAAGTTGAATGATGCTTTTCGCTGTCTCAGTGAGATGTCATCAAAAAATGTAGTTCCCACCGTTGTAACATACAATACACTCATAAATGGGCTTTGTAGAAAGGGCAAGGTATTGGAAGCAGAAGATTTAGCTAGTCAGATTCCAAGTAAAGGTTTATATCCTGATGTGATCACATATAATTCCTTAATATCAGCATATGCGAAGGTTGGCAACAATACTAAGTGTTTAGAATTGTATGAGAAGATGAAAACTTCTGGCATCAGACCGACCTTAATTACATATCATTTGCTAATTAGTGGAATTATCAAAGGTGGTCTAGCGGTGGCTGATAAATTGTTTCAAGAATTATTAGATAACAATTTGACTCCTGATCGAGTCATATACAATAAACTCATTCGTTGCTGCGCAGAGCATGAAGAACTTCACAAAGCATCTGCATTTCACTGTCAGATGATAGATCAGGGAATTCAGCCTGACTGTTCCACTTACAATAGCTTAATTATGCGTCGGTTGAAGGAAGGAAAGGTCAATGAAGCCAAAGAGCTTATTGATGATATGAGAAGCAAAGAGTTGGTTCCAAACTCAGATACTTACGACATACTTGTAAAGGGACATTGCAGAGTCAAGGATTTTAGTGGTGCATATCTTTGGTACAGAGAAATGTCGGAAAAGGGGGTTTTCCCTGGTGTTGGCATTTGTAATGAGCTTATCTCTGGCCTAACAGACGAAGGTAGATTGGAAGAGGTCAATATTATCTACTCTGAATTGAGAGTTAAAGGATTGATTGATAGTGGCACAGCTGAGGATCTTTCTGCAGTTGTCAAACTATAGCTGTGGGATATGACTATCTGTGGGGAGTTTCTTCCAAATTTTGTGTAAAATTTGGCATTCAGAACGGAGGCTAAAAATAATTGCATATGAAATTTGTTTAACATTCTCGATCAGGCGGATCTACCAAAGAAAATAAAATAGAACCCGTGTACATTATTTATGCATGATGGACAAGCTGAGTAACATCCAACAATATGAAAGATGAAATATTTATTCTTCAAGTCGAATGAGAGAAAAATGTATAGTTCAAAATCATAATAATAGAAAATGTTAGATTTGAACTATACAATAAAAGAATGGATAAAAATATCATTAACATTGCTTATTTTTTGAAATTTTCACTCTAGTTGCGTAAAACATTAAACTAGTAATAGTAAAATAATGGTACTATTACCTTGGGGCAGATTCCAAAACAAACCTACGTGCTAAAAAAAACCCCGACATTCCATTTCGTATATCGTAAAATTATTATTCTTTATCAATTTTAACTGTAAAAGTGGATATTTTTATTAACAAAGCAAAGAAAAATTTATGAAATAAAAAGAGGTGGAGTTGACACAGTTTGAGCGAGGGAGACGAGGGAAACAAACAAAATCAAATCTGCAAATGGATCTGAATCATCTTCTCCATTCATTGATCCCGTCTTGGAACTCTGTTAGTACACACTCACTACAACTTATTGATTATATATTTACTCGAATTTTGTTTGTTAAGCCTTACATACATTTTATCTTACTGAATCTACTGATTCAATCATTGTAATGAACTGAATAATGTAACAGGCTGGTTTGCTACTAGTATTTTTCACTTACTTGAGATTAGCTGTATCTATTTTACCCGGAAACCTTATTCCAGGTGTCACCTTATCCGACGGCTCTCGTATTTACTACCGTTGCAATGGTACAATTAATTCTCTGTTGCTTGTCACATTTAAATCAATGCACTATAGGTGTTTGATTATATGTTATCCGAACTTTTTTTTTAAAATTTATTTTCAGGATTGGCCTCTCTTGTGCTGCTAGTAGCTCTACTTGGAATTGGAGTCTGGGTGGACTTCGTATCGTCTGCTGTATGTATTGTCAGTTTTGTTTCGAGGATTCTCCGCTGATTGTACTTTACTAGTATCAACTTAATTACCTTAAATTTTATTGATAATTGTGTGCGTTGATAACTTTTATTTACCTGTATTGAAGTGTATATAGGGTAAGCTAAAACAAGAAAGGTTTTATAAACCAATATTAGACCTCCTCCCTATTTTATCGTAACCAACTGTTTGCATTCCCTATTTCCGTGTCAATAGATGGAATGATAATCTGCAGTTTATTAGACCTTCGGGATTTCCTCACAATTGTTTAATGTACTTTGTTGCCAACTTATTTAGTTTAAGTTTCTCATTGATGCATTCAATTTTTTGTGATACTTGCAGGTGATAGCGGATAGAGTACTTGAACTTCTGTTAACAACTTTAATATTCAGTGTTCTTGTGAGTTTCAATTCACTATGCTTATGTGGCCATGAATAATCGGTGTTCTGCATTGTCTTAATTTTATTATCTTCTAATTCCAGGTGACATCATTACTTTGTGCAGTCGGTAGCAAATCTTCTAGTCGGAGTTCATCCCTGAAACCTTATGTCACGAAAAACAAAATCAATGACTGGTAAAATATCTTATCTGTTTACATTATTTATATATCTTATAAATTTACTGCATTATATGGCTCTATCAGGCTCTTATTGGGCCTTCATTTCAGATTCAACATGGATATTTAGTTCTAAAAATGAAGGATAACGATAAAAAAAGAGAGTAAATTATGTTCTCTTTCCTTGTATCCATCAGGTTGGCATTATGGAAACAAGAAAAGTGGCCATTCGGCGATAAGATCTTATCAGTTCTTAACCAACAAACTATTTTTTTTTATGTTCAATATCCGCTTGGGAACAGACCATTTTTTCCCACAAGCAAAACCTAGAGACTCTTTTAAACTAAACTGCAAAGATATTAAAATGTAGCTTGATTATAGTTTCTTAGAAAATAGTTATGCATGGGATATTTTAATGTCTTCTGTGAATTTTGACATCTCCAGCTTATCATCATTATTATCTCTATCTTATTCATTATGATACCAATATTTATAGTATATTTGAAATCCCTTTAATTGTTTGTACTCGGGGGCCCAAATGATCTGGGCTTGAGTCTCTGGAACTGGAAGTTCTGGTTGGCAATTTACCACTACTTGGTTTGTTACAGGGTTGTTCCTGTACTTCATTTCTTATTTTAAGATTTCAATCTGACTGCCAGTGGTGATCTTGGATTGTTTCCTTTACATGTTTGTAGTTCTTAATTAACAAGAAAAGAAAATGACCCTTTTGTGACTTTGTAATTCTGTAATCTTTAGTCATATCTATATGAAGATCCCCAGTTTTAACTTGCATGAAAGAAAGTGTTGACAACAGTAGCACGCTAGTACATAGCAGTCACTATTTTTAATTAACAATCCAGTAATACTTGCAGGAGAAAGGTTTTAGTATCAAATTATTATCTAATTATGTCTATATCCACCAATAAGTTATTATCCGCAGGACATGTCGAAAGGTTTTGTAAATTTTCTGATGCAACCTTATAAAAGCAGTATGTTCTTATATGCAGATAATGTATTCGTAATTGATAATTAAAAAATAATTATATAATTAATTCTCTCCATATCTTTTGAATTCTAAACCTGCATATCTGGCTGGTCTAGTTGAGTTGAAAATGTTTAATGCTGGTGTATTACTGATGATATAGATCCTATATAATAGAATTTGTGCCTATAACAAATAACGATTGACGTTATTTGTAAGTTGGGTTAGTGAAACATGTGTTACTTATCATATAGGCCCCACATGAATATACAGATGTTCTAGATATAGGCAACTCATTTGCATTGTGTTTTCAGCATGTTTAAGTTAAAGGATATATCATTACTCCTGATTTATTCATCCGAATATGTCTGTATGCACTCATTCATCTTTATATAATTACTGTTTGTTCATTTTATAGGTGGTTTGGGATACAATTGAATCCTCATTTCATGGGCATTGATCTCAAGTATGTAACAATCTTTATCATATGTATGTTTGTTCGTTTCTCAGAAAATTTATTCTTATATGAATGCATTGATTATTACAGGTAATTACCAGTCAGGCAAGAACTAGTTTTAGTATATAGTAATTGCCTTAGTGTCTTTCTGTCATTTGATGTTTTCTTTCTACTTCCCTCTGTATCATCAAAGGTTTAAAGTTATTCTCCTCAATTTTAAAATTTACTATTCGTATTGGACCCTGTCTTCAACACGCTTGTTTCTGTAGAACCTTTATTTTTTCGTCAATAGCTAGGATGAGGCAATATGGTATTTGTTACACCAATGAAATTCTCCATTTGTAGATTCTTCTTTGTTAGAGCTGGGATGATGGGATGGCTGCTTATCAACCTCTCAGTTCTTGGAAAATGTTTCGAACATAGCAGTTTGAGCCAGTCAATGATTCTCTATCAATTATTCTGTCTAGTAATATGCAATAATATACTTTCCTTGATTAATGTGATCTATAATGGGTCTTATGGATACTGACTTTTCTATCACCTTACATATCTTTTCAGTTATACGTCCTTGATTACTTTTTTCATGAAGAATACATGACATCCACGTAAGTTCATCTCCTGTTCTAGTAGAAAAATCAAGCAAGTTGTACTGTCATTCCCATCACATTAGTGGCTATATATATATGCTTTTGCTCAAATGAGAACCGTGAGAACTGGTGATTTTCATAATTAATACCGGTGATTTGTGTTAAATTTAAATTTTTTGATTTACATCAAATAACCCGTTTATCAAATTTGAAATTCTCAATTTGCATGAAATCACCAATTTTAACTAGGCAAATCACTAGTTCTCACGATTCTCATTTTAAGAAGTTCTCACTGGAGCGAGACCCTGTATGTATGTATGTATATGTATATATATATATATATATGTTTACGGGCAGGGAATTTAGAGAACTGCATCTATTGTTCTATATTTTTCAATTATAAAATATTTTCCCAAGTTTTTAAGTAATGAAATGGAAAATTTTTGCTGCCTGGATTTAGACTAGTGATATACTGTACCTAGCAACCTCAATATATATTTATACGTTTAAAAATATGGTGAGTGATTACTAATATACTCGCACATAAATCGGCTTGTGAAATCTCTATCTTTACTTATACGCCTTGAGAGATAGCCTTCTCTGCACATGCAAATATGTTAACTTTTTTTATAATGTTTTGCTGCTGTCAATTTTCAGTTCTATAAAAAAACTTCATGTAACCTGGTACGGTGGTATCCTGTATCCCTCCTGAAATCTATGACCATATATGAAGAATAATAGTTGAATTAACCCATTTAAATGAAACATGGCAAGTTTTTGTGGAATTATGTGCTTTAAATGTTCTAGAAAAGTAAATTTCCTCTCAATCATACTCTATCTGTATGTGATTAACCATTTGACCTATAAAATAGGTTCTGGTGTGCCTAAATTATCTGTTTGGCCTTCTAATGTTTTTGGGCCTGTATTCTAGGTGGGATATAATTGCAGAGAGATTGGGCTTCATGCTAGTATTTGGAGATCTAGTTTGGATTCCCTTCACCTTCAGTATACAGGCACGTGATCTCCACTTCTTGAATAGATCTGCTTAAAAGACAGAAAGAGAGAATGTGACTGCTTAGGATTTAAAATTTAACAATATGTAGTACTAGGTTTTACTTTACCTATCTGTAATAGTTTATATGACTTGCAATATGTAGTACTAGGTTTTACTTTACCTACCTGTAATAGTTTATATGACTGCTTCTAGTCGCCCTTACAACTGTGGATCTCTATTGCTATTTTCTTTTATAGGGTTGGTGGCTCTTGTATAATAAAGTGGGGCTAACAACAGCGGCTGTTATTGCAAATTGTTTTGTCTTTCTTATCGGGTAATATGTATAATTAGGCATATGTGCATGTACACACATACACTCTCTCTCTCTCTCTCACACACACACACACACAGAGAGAGACATATATCTAAACTGACAATTTTAATTATGTATACTGAAGGTATATGGTGTTTAGAGGAGCTAACAAGCAGAAGCACATCTTTAAAAAGAATCCAAAAGCACTAATATGGGGTAGACCTCCAAAAGTTATTGGAGGAAAGCTACTTGTTTCTGGCTACTGGTACTCTACCAATCTAGTATATTCTTTCTCTAGTGGTCTGCTTTTATTCTCCATGTACACTGTATGATATATCAACTAATGAGTTGTTTGACAGAGAATTGTGACTATAATTATAGGGAATCTTCCCTAGCAGTCTTGATTTAAACCTCTATTCTAGGAGTAAAATATTTATATATTTTTTCAAATCATAAATGCTATTCACAGCGTAACATTGCTATTGCCTCAAACTTGTAATCAGATGCCATGATAATATAATCATGTTGATAATCAAGAAACTAGAGATTAATTAGTGTGTCATCTATGGTGGATATCTGCAGTAAAGCTGGTCCATAGTCCAACAGATGATACTTTGCAGTAATGTTTAATGTTTAAATGAGATTTTTGTGGTATTTGACATTCTGGTCCTGTACCAACTCTATTTAATTGCCACCTTGCCTTTATTCCCGAGTAATATTCTGTATCCAGTTTCTGTATGATACTTCAGCTTGTGCTAACTCTTGTTATTTGCTTTCTCATAAAATTCCCATCAAATGTGTTTGTAGGGGAATCGCAAGGCACTGTAATTACCTTGGAGATTTGTTATTGGCATTGTCCTTTAGTTTGCCTTGCGGGATAAGGTAATTTCCCCCCTTATTTTTCTGAAAATCAGAAAATGCTGTATTTTGATTTGAAGGAGTACTAATCAAACCTTAAAACCTAAATGACGGCTTTGCAGCTCCCCGGTTCCATATTTCTACCCAATATATCTTCTTATTTTGTTAATATGGAGAGAAAGAAGAGATGAAGCAAGGTGTGCAGAGAAGTATAAAGATGTATGGGCAGAATATTTTAGAGTGGTTCCCTGGAGAATACTCCCCTATGTTTATTAGCAGCAGAACTCACCTGAATCGACAATACAGTTATTTTTCATGTACCTGAAGTCCTGAACTGAGTCATACAAGTTTTTGAATAGCATTTTCTGGCAACTTAATGGTCGGTCATCTTTGTACAAGTACCGGGGTTTTTTTTTTTTTTTTTCCAACCACTACAAAGTTTTCATGACAATTTTTATATTGTTTAATAGATCAATGAACCCTTTATCCATGGTCATATTGACCATATCTCCGATTTCAGGTGTTTGGTTGGCTTCACTTCTATTTTTGCAAAGTTGAAGAGCGAGGCCATCTCATGATAGATAGGAGAATTAGCATAAACGGTCATTAAATTTGTTACTTATTTCCAATCTTGTCATTGAACTTTATATTTTTATGTTATGGTCATTAAATTTTAATTTTTATTAACTTATAGTCATTATTCATAGAATTAAAAATATAAATAAATAGAAAGTAATTATCAATATGCATCAGTTTAAGATTATTAATTTTTATATTTTTTTAGAATTAAATTTATGATAGTATAGAAAATTATGAAATTGAATAAATAAAATGGTAATAATTAAAGAAAAATTAATATTTTTCTTTAAGAATCAAGTCATGGCTATTATGATTGATCATTTCGAAAACTAATTTTACCATCTAAATGTTAAAATAAAAAATACTCTCAAAACTGAATTTAATCGTTCCACATACCCGTGGAAAAACATAGCAACTAAAATGATTGAAAAAACATATTTTTCTTAATATATTTTATTTATTAAACATTTCGATAACATGCAGTATAAATTTTAAAATGTACCTAAAAAAGATTTGCGAATTAATATTGTCAAATCCTAATTATTAGCACCAAACCATTTTGTTGAAAAGGTTTGCCCTCTATTAAGTCTTCACATGATAGATAGTGACGAAACCAGGATTTCAAAATAGTCGGAACTCAAAATTTTAATAACATACAAAATTCCTCTTATTCAAAAAATTCGAAAATTCATTATGATCTCAAAAATAAAGTCTCTATCATAAAATAGCCGACTCACAATTAAATTTGTATTCAATCATTTGCAAACGTAATCTCAATCTCGTCTTCTTGTTATCTCATACGGTTTGTTGTGCATGAAAAATATGTGACAGACTTTGTTTTTGATTTTTAAATACTTGAAATTGTCTTATTTATATCTTGGTTGTGAAATATGTCAAAAGAACACTTTTAATATTTTTTTTCTAATTTTTAATTATTATAAAAATATTTTTACCCACATAATGTGCCCTCTATGATCGAAGGACATAACACTATAAACAATATGGTTCCTTGACAACAGTGTACCGTAACCAATCATGTAAACCATTTTTTTTTAGAATTTATCTTAGTTTTTTTATATTATTTTTTTAAAAAATCGTAATCAAACAGTAGAAAAATAAGGGTAAAATCAAGAAATTAGTGTAAATGTATAAAACTTTTTTACGAGAATTGTAATTTAACCATCCAAGAAGTGATGATATGATAGTACGAGAAGTACCGGAATTATAAGTAGAATCACTGGAATTTAAAAAAAAAGAGTTATCATCTAATAGGAGCTTTAAAAAATGATCGAAAATAAAAATATTATACTGACCCGGTTACCGCCTTTGCCTAGGCCATGGGTACACTTTAGCACAAATGTTCGGTGAGAATACAAAGAAATTAGAAAACAAATAAACAAAAGGTAAAAAATATCATTTATAAATATAAAAGTAGAATAAAATAAAAAATAAAAAATACTACTAGAATTCGTAGAAATTTTATTATCTTGCGAGAATAGAATTTTGTAATACTGTTGAATTCGGAAAAAACAATAGAAAAAGAAAAAGTGTAGTGTTGTTTTCTCAACTGAAACAGTCATCGGAGTGTTGCAGGGACGGAGTAGTCTAAAAGTACCAGTAAATCTGTGAGTGCTTTAAATTGAGACAGACACTCTGCTGTACCAACACAGTCAATCACCACCAATTTCAATGGAGCTTGACCTCGATTCTCTCCTCAATTCAAATCTCACCGACGACGATGAAAACGGACCTTCCAATACACAGCGTCGCACAGTTGACGAAATCATTCTCAACGACTCATCCTCATCATCATCTACTTGCTCGTCTCCGAAACATATTGATATTTCGAATAATTCAAAAACCCTAGCACTTATTAACACCAGATCACTTGAATTGCCTCGTGCTGATTCACGTACTCGACCGGCTTTATTTGGCGGTAGCAGCAGTAGTAGTACTGGCGGTGTTAGATCCAATGTCAAGCCTGGTGCTGCTTTGGCTGCTGCTTTCGCTGCTTCTCGTAACGCTCCTTCGCCTCACGCTGCTGCTATTAAACTCAGGAGAGCCACTGCTTCTTCTGTTGAGGTACTTTCTCAACCGCTTTCTGAAATTTCTACTAGTGCGCTTCATTTTGATGATGCCGGTCGTGATGTTAATTTATCGTCTTCACTAGTTGTTGAGAGTATTGTTAGGGATAGTTTTGCGCAACAGAATGAAGGATATGAAGTTAATAATGTATCTCTTGTGAATGAATTAACTCGTGATCATTCTGACCTAGTTTTCGATACGCACATTACTTCTACTAGTTTAACTACGGGAGAAGAGAAAGAGGAATATGATTTGAAAGATTATTCTGTGATGCGTAATGACACTGATTTTGATGTTAATACGGAAGAGTGTGCAACTGAACAAAATATTGATGATGCTGCACCGGAATACGAGAATGGGAGAGTGCTTGAGGAGGAATTGATTTCAATACCGGATAAACATGATGAAGCGCAAGTGATACCTCCGTTTGAAAACGAGTTGGAAGATAATGTGGATCAACTTGAAAGCATTTCATCTAGTGATGGTTCTGAACCTTCTGAAAACGTTGATGTGCAATTGGAAGACAAGGGGAGCGAAACAACTGGGGAGGAAACTCGATTGTACATGAAGCCTCTTGATTTGGCTGAAGAACTTGAGAAGAAATATGCACTTACAGATTCACAGGGAAAGAAGGATGCGGCCTCCCAACCTATGAGGCTAGAGGGTGTGCACCAAGGGTCTACTGTGTTGGGATACTTTGACATTGATGCCAACAACGCTGTTACACGCATGATTTCTTCCGAAACATTTAGCCGAGATCATGGATCTGCACAAGTTTTGGCTGTTCATCGCAACTATATTGCTATTGGGATGTCAAAAGGGGTGATTATCTGCTTTCCTAGTAAAAAATCTCCTTCTGTTGCCGATAGTAGTGATGCAAAGGTATTTGCTTAAGGAAGTTTTTACTTGCTCTTTTCACCTTATTTTCTATTATTTGCTTGAAATTTGATGGAGTAAAATTTAGATATTGACCTCTTATATTATGATGCTTACGTTTATGCCTACATTGAGACTTGTGCATCGAGTACAATCTCGCGATTATGATGCCGGCAAACTGACGCTAAATTCAATAACAAAATTTCACAGCAATAATATAGAGTATCAGAGCTAAACATTTACATCTTTTGAGTCGGTCGATGCTTTGAGCGTAATAAAAAGTAATATATATTAATATGCATGCCATGCTATGTGAATGCGATGCTTCTAAGTATATTACTTTTAGATGTCTACCTTGTTTGCACAACTGTGTGTATATATCTGGCTCATTACTTTTTGTAAACACAGACAACTGAATGGTGCTTCGTCCCTTTATAATAGTAGTTGCTTAAGAGTTTGACCCATTGATTAAAAACTACAATTAAATTAATTTTGTAAATATTGTAGTGTTTCATTATAGATTTGATCCTATAAATATGTTATAAATTTTATAGAAAAAGGTTTGTTTTTTTGTGTGTGCAGAAAGCAAGTCACTAGTTATTAGTTTATTGCTCATTAAACTGTAAATGACTAGTTCTCCGTGTGGCTGGAACAATGACTAGTCTTCTGTTTGGTTGAAAGGAAAGAAATTAAATGTAGTGTAATGTAAATTTTTTACTACTCTGTGGAGATATATTTGTAATTTTCACTCATTCGTCCATTCCATTCCTATCATTTGAACTAAAGCTGAAACGCACCCATTTGAGAGTGAATTTTCCATTCTACTTCCTACTCATTTTCTTTGGTCCTAAAAAAATTGCACTCTTTTTTTCCCTCTTTTAACTCTTGTTCCACCTTTATCTTAGTATATAACTTTCTTTTCTGGTGCAAAAGCCACCTTTTGACTTAAGCTTCATATGCTAATAATTTTTTCTAGATCGTGATGCTTGGAATACAAGGTGATAGATCCTATTCCTCAGTCACGGCCATGTGCTTCAATCGGCAAGGGGACTTACTTTTTTCTGGATATGCTGATGGGCATTATACTGTTTGGGATGTCCAGAAGGCTACTTTTCTTAAAATCATTAGGGAACACAAGGCACCAGTGGTACACATATTCTATCTTGGACTCGATTCACAAGCCAATCGCCAGTTTAATGTGGTCAGTGGTGACAGTAAAGGGGTGATTAAGGTGATACACTTCAAATATGTTCCATGGCTCAATAGGATATCCATATCCAAACAAGTGGTAAACCTCTACCCTTGCATGCAAAAATTTCATTGAAGCACTTGTCCTAAACATATTTTTATTAAATAATACTTTTGGGCATATCCTCAAATTTAGTAACATTGATCCATTACTTAATGAGCAGACTCTTCTTGATGAAACAACAAGCACAGTTGTTTGTGCTTCTCCTTTGCTCTCTGATGATTATTCTGGAGGTTCCGTGACTTCTGCCCAGGGAAGTGCTATTGGAAGCATGATGGGAGGTGTAGTCGGGGGAGACTGGAAACTGTTTGAGGGCTCTTCTGTGGTTGAAGAAGGTGTGGTCATATTTGTCAGTCATCAATTTGCACTGGTGGTACGTGATTTCTAACAGATTGTCCAAATACTGTGGATTCCCCCCGAATTTCTGTAAGAATGTAGGAGTTTTTTTTTGTTATCAATGTTAAATGTTATGTTCTTGTGAAGTGCAGGCAAAAGTCAATCCAGGTGTTGAAGTCTATGCACAGCTTCCGAGACCTGAAGGGGTTCGGGAGGGGTGTATGCCTTATGCTGCCTGGAAATACATGAGACAACCATTCACTTCTTTCAACGGTATGTGTTAAAAGAATGAATAAATTTATCACTTCTATGTAACTAATGAGGATTGAATATAATATATAGTAGTTAATAGGTATGGGTGTAACGGAACCAAATTGTATTTTCAAAGCAGAGGAATGTGTTATTCAAGTATTGTAAGTATAAAGATCTGTTGTAGAAAACGTGCCAGAGAAGACAGCAGAGAGAGTTGGGCTTCTTGCGCTTGCATGGGATCGGAAAGTTCAGGTTGCAAGGTTGGTGAAGTCGGAGCTAAAAATATGTAGAAAATTGACACTTAAAAGCTCAGCTGTAGGTTTGACATGGTTGGATGACCAGGTATCTTCTCTTTTGTTTTCATTTTTTTTTTATTTATTGGGTTCGTCGACAAGTTGAAAAGATGCCTTAAAGAGTAATCTGAAGGTCCCTGGTTCCACTTCATGCTTCCCCCCTCTACACAGATTCATTTTGGATCAACATCATGTTTTAATTATAAATGTAATAAAAAGTTGTTTGTACAGTTGTTGGTGGTTCTTACATCAGACGGACAACTATGCTTGTTTGAAATTGAAGAAGGAACTGTGATTCACCAGACAAGTTTTGCTGTAGATGGATCTCGAGCAGATGATCTCATAGCCTACCATGCCCATTTCACCAATACTTCTGGAATCCCAGAAAAAGCATATCACAATTGTGTAGCAACATCTGGTGCTTCTATTTATGTACTTGGGCCAATGCAGCTTACTATTTCTCGTCTTCTTCCCTGGAAGGAACGGATTGAAGTTTTACGAAAAGCAGGTGACTGGATAGGTGCCTTAAACATGGCAATTTCACTTTATAATGGGGCGACTCATGGAGTTATTGATTTTCCTAGGACATCAGATGAAGTGAACAATACTGTTATGCCCTACCTAGTAGAGTTACTTTTATCTTATGTAGATGAAGTATTTTCGTACATATCAGTAGCATTCTGCAACCAGATCGGCAAGCTGGATCAATTAGAGGACTCCAGTACTAGTGGTTCTGTACGTTCAGAAATAGAAGAGCAGTTCACTCGTGTTGGTGGTGTTGCTGTTGAGTTTTGTGTTCATATCAAGAGAACTGACATCCTTTTTGATGAAATTCATTCCAGATTTGTTTCTGTTCAACATAAAGGTACGCTTGTGCTGACAAAGTCCTGATTACTGTGCATTTTATTCTTCCCTTATATGTCATGCAGTCCCTGATACATGTTTAATATGTTTTAACACTCTGAATACTTGTGCCTATAACTAATTTATTTAGCAAAAAAAAATGAGTGCCAGGAATCTTGAAAATAAGAGGGGACAGGTGCCGTAAAGTTGTATGAAAGAAATTGGAAATAAGGAATTTAAAACAAACAATAGTAGACTAAAGAGAATTAAATGCAGATCCACTAGGCTTAGGATATCTCAAATGCAAAAGAGCGGACCATATTATTTGCAATAGGAAAAATTGGTGGAAACAGACTATTGAAATCTGTCAACCTGTCACCATCAGATCTACTCTCATCGAAGCTAATTTTCATAATTTGTTACAATTAAAAAGAAGCATTCTTGTTTTTCCATAAGAACACAGAACGATAATATGTAATGTTAAACCATGAAACTATCATAAATGTTTTGGGGGGAGCTACCATAATATATATCCACTATAATAGTCAGCATTCTATGCTTCTTGTTATTGAACTTGGTGAATTCGCTTTCACCCACCTTTTGCTTGTGTAGATACATTTTTGGAGCTTTTGGAGCCATATATATTAAATGACAAGCTTGGAATCCTTCCACCTGAGGTATTGCTAATATGTTACATTTACAGTATATATGTAAACTTTTAATAATCTCCATTTTCTATCATCTAATATATGTTAAATGTTATATATTCTGTTGGGCAAAGATTATGCAAGCACTGGTAGAGCATTATAGCATGAAAGGTTGGCTGCAGCGAATTGAACAATGTGTTCTGCACATGGACATATCTTCCTTGGATTTCAATCAGGTTTATTTAGTTAAAAAAAGTTACTTTTTTTAGTTAATGGCTGTTGAATATTTGAAATATGAATGGTGGATTTACAAATGACTGATATCTAATCACCATGGTATTATTATTTAGTAATATGTTACAGACGCGTGCTAGTCATAAATGAAGAAGGAAGTTGAGAGTTGTTAGCATAATTCTGCAGATTAGATTGAGTTTTAGAATGAGCTATCTTGGAATGTTAAATGCCAAAGATATTTTTTATATATCTCTCTTAACTCTCACTAATATTCAGATACTAGCCCCTAAAACGTTATCATGTCAAGTTTCTATCTCCCTCTTTGATTTTTCAAAAGGCTTCACACTTATAGTTATCTTTATCTAAAGGAGCCTGTAATAGTTCCTATCTATGTTGTAGGTTGTCCGCTTGTGCCGGGAGCACAGGTTGTATGGTGCACTGATATATTTATTTAACAAAGGTCTGGATGACTTCAGAACACCATTAGAGGAGCTTTTAGTTGTTTTACAAAATAGCCAAAAAGACATTGCTGCTTCCATCGGGTATGTTTCCTGTGATGTTCTATTGCATGGCAACTACTTTTAGTCTGCATATCTTGCTTCATTTGTTTGTAAAGCTCATTAGCTTTGATCTGATTTGAGGAGCTTTTTTATTCTGTCAAACATTTAAAATGAACATGTAGGATGGAAAGTAAATGTCCAAGGATGTCGATGAATGTTTTCATATGTTTTTCAATATAATAGTTTGTGAAAAATTGTGGCTACCTCTGTAGTTTCAGATTTAATAATATATTATAGAATAGTGGAACAGATTTTTTTATGGCAGAAAGTTGATATAGCATAGATGGTCTTGATTTATTCTCCTATATTTATCAAAGAAATTAACTTATTATATCATTGTAGAATGTTTATGCTTGAAAGTAACTGTACAGACATAATACACCTATTTTTCATCAATTAATTATGTCTAACATGGATACAAATTGTCAAGGGGGACAAATTAAATGTATTATGGCATGGACTCCAGAAATTTAATTGGCAATTCCAAAATGTGGGTCTGACTCTTTTATTAATCTTTCTTTAAAAAGAATACATAAAAAAAACATGAACATTCAAACTGAAACTGTTTGTGTTTTCATGTGAGAAGTAGATGAATCCTTTGCTAGTTTATAGTAGTTAGTATTCATGTTACTGCATGTAAAAACAGGTACAGGATGCTTGTTTACCTGAAGTATTGTTTTTCAGGCCGTGCATTTCCTCCAGGTACGGTGCTATATTATATTTCAAATTTGTACACTGATGAATAGAATTTTCTGTGGAATTTTAGTAGCTAATATTTATTTATATGGCAAGATTATGGCTTGGACATTATATATTTTTTGAGTATGTATTTTGCTTGGATGGTAACTCAATAATAAGTCTCTATATGAAATTATTTCCCCAGTGTTTCATGACGGAACAGGTTTGAAGCAGATGCAATTGAAGAGAACAAAAATAATCCAGTAGTGCATAACCATTGTTTATATAATAATTTTCCCAAAGCTTCAAGCCTGATTTGTTCTATTATAAAACATAGTAGTTACACCAAGTCAGACACTAAAAAACCTTCCTCTCACTCCCAAAATTTTATTATTACCCTTTTCACCTTTAATTAAAGCACTCCAATGTTCCCATCTCTACAATAACCATTATTTACTTGTAAGCCAGTTGTGAGAAATAACCATCATTTAAGGGAGTTCTGACTGAAAAGTTGCTAATTTTGCTACGTATGAAAAAGGGCTAGGGCAGGGCAGTCTTAAATAGTTAGCAGTACGCTAATGTTTTTGCTAAAAACTAAAGCATTTTGGTTAGTTATCTTTTTGTATGCAACATATAATAATAATTAGAAAAGAATAAATAATTTGATTTGCAGGACCGGGAGTTCTTTCTCCTACACGCTTACAATCTGTTCGAAGAGAACTTGTACAATTTTTACTGGAGGATTCCAAGTTTCCAAGTTCACTGGGACCTGCAAGCTCATGCTTTACAGGGGCATGCCCAAACCTGTATCATCTGTTATTTTTAGACACGGAAGCTACTTTAGATGTTCTGAAATGTGCATTTGTAGAAGAAGTTCAAAAATCAGACCATTCTTCACCTGATTCAGCCCTTTCAAATTTGGACTCCACAAAAGATAATTCCATCCAGAATTTGTTGCAGAATATGGTTGATGTTCTTGCAGTAATTATTGATCAAAGATACTCCCAAACTAACCGATCTGTCAGCAATTATGATATCGAATCAAACGAAATTTGGCCTTCAAAGAAAGACATTAGTCATGTCGTTGACTTTGTTGCCTACTACATCTCTTGCGGAAAGGCTACTGTCTCAAAGAATATATTGGGTGAAATTTTAGTGTACCTGACATCAACATCGGATGTTGATATTCATCCAATTGTCTCGAGGCAGAATCTTCAAGCTTTTAGAAAAAGAGAAAGGCAAGTTCTTGAAATTTTAGAAATGGTGACTGAAACAGACTGGGATGCATCGTACTTGTTAAGTTTGTGCGAAGAAGCACAGTTTTACCAGGTAAATTCACTACCTTTTGCTGTCTTTCACATTATTTGATCTATAAATGAAAGTGTATAAACATGAGTAGGAATTTTCTTGGCTGTTGTTCTCTCTCCAGACAAGCCATGAAAAACAAAGAACGTTAAGCGGTTCTGTCATATGTTTATTTAGGTTTGTGGCTTTATTCATGCGATCGGACATCAGAATCTTGCTGCTTTGGAGAGCTATATGAAAGATACTGATGAACCGATTCATGCCTTTTCCTTCATTAGTTTTACACTGCATCAACTTCATGGAAAGAATTCTGATGCTTTTCTGTCAGAAATTATGTCACGACTTCCAGATCTGGTCATATTAAGCAGGTGATGATTAATTAACTATGTTCTACTGTTGTTTTGCATGACATGGAATATGTTTATATATTCACCGAAATTTGACTCTCTCTTTTTTTGCTGAGTACCGAAATTGGGCTTTGCTTGATAATAGCTGTCTCGTTTATAAACGTCTGCAGAGAGGGCACATTCTTTTTGGTGGTTGAGCATTTCGGTAGTGACCATGACCGTGCTTTATGTGAGATGGAATTGCATCCTAAAAGCCTCTTCCTTTATCTAAAGACTATTATGGAAGCTCACACGAAGGGGTCTCTTAAATTTTCGTGTTTCAATAAAGGTGGTGATGTTAGCATTCCTAGCGGAAGAAGGAATGGTTGTCAGCCCAATAGAATTGAGGCGTACTTGGAAAAGATTTCTGAATTTCCAAAGTTGATGCGTGATAATCCAGTTCTTGTAACAGATAAAATAGTTGAACAGTATCTTGAGGTAAAATTTTCTCTAACTGTGTCGAGCAGGTGGTGCATACTCTATTTAAGTGATTCAGTTGTTGCATATGCACTTTTATATTATGAGTGCAGCCTTAAATAGGGGGAATTTATTATTTTTTTGGATGGGGGTTGGTCTTGTTCACCGACAGTGTCCAACTTGTTTTAATAGTGCCTTTGCATTTTTGGCATCATATAATGTTTCATATTTCTGCATGTATACTGTATATATTTCCTCCGAAATTAGTTTTATAATAATTATTGTATATTTTCTATATCCTTTCCGATAGCAGCATTGTCTACATGTGTGCGAGTTGCATCACAAATTCTTCTAGAAGCACACAATTTATAGCTTAAGCATGTTTCTGGTGTTTGTTACAGCTATTATGTGAATATGAACCCAGTTCAGTATTGAAGTTCCTGGAAACTTTTGAGAACTATAGGGTCGAACACTGTTTACGCTTGTGTCAGAAGTATGGTATTGTAGATGCTACTGCTTTTTTATTAGAACGGGTTGGTGATGTTGGCACTGCTCTCTCAGTTACTCTTTCTGTCCTTGATGACAAATTTACCATGCTTGTTACCACCGTTCAAGGTTTACTTTCTAATTCTAGTATGAAGAGTTTCAACACTGTTTTGCAGAAGAAAGAGGTGTGCCATCTCTTATAGTTTTTCATCTTGAATCAACTGTTGTCCTCAGTCCTATGCATACTAATCATAGCTTTTTGTTTAGGTAAATGACATACTTGATATAGTGCATACCTGTATTGGATTGTGCCAGCGGAACAGCCCTCGATTGGATTTTGACGAGTCGGAGTCCCTCTGGTTTCGATTACTGGACTCGTAAGTTCTTGATGTGCAGGCTGGTGCTTATATACTTTATCTGTTGAAATTTAGTTGCTAAATCATTTGATGAAGGGGCCCTTGTCATCATATAGCTATTATCTTAATCCCCTATTTGTTTAAATTAATAGGCAAATAAATAACCTTTCAAGTGTTTGGATGGAGACATATAGTTGCTTATAAGTTGATATATAAATCACCGTGGAAGGTATTTTGTTCCGTGCAAATTGATTGTCACTTTCAGCTTATTATAAGCCATATTAAGCTTATTGAGCAATGATGTCCTTATATTGTCCTGGTAAAATTTAATATAATTTTGGCACAAAACATCTAAATATCTCTCCTGCTTTGTGTTTTATGATAGCATTTCTACTTTATTACCAGTTAGTCTAAATTAATTGTATCTTTGAAACATCACCGATTCATGTGTGTGGTTTGGGATGAGTCAGAGTTGTATTGACCAGATTGTCCGGTTAGTGATATGAACTCCTCATTTATATAGAGGTGTGAGTGCAGTCTCTGCAGATTTAGGTAAATGAGTCCATATACAGTTAAACCTCGATAAATAAATACACTCGGGATTGGAAAATTATATTCATTAATCGAGATTATTCATTTATCAAGATAAAAAATACACTGTCTCTATTATGTTGGGACCAGGAAAAAATATTCATTTGACGAGGTTATTTGTTTATCGAATATTCATTTATCGAGATTCTACTGTATATTTAGTAATATGCACCTTCTCCTGGTGGGTTGCTACTTGATATATTTCCATTTCCTTGACAATCCAACTGCTTCGCAAATTCTCAAAGAAACTATTGAATTCTAATACAGGTTTTGTGAGCCACTGATTGATTCGCAAAGCACTAAAGTGAATTCTGAGGGAAAATATGACGCAGAATCTTTAACTAGATCGTTGGACAGGGAAGAAAATAAATCCTACTGGATTAGGTGGAAACTGTCAAGGTTCCAAAAAGGTGCTCACATTTTGAGAAAATTGTTTTCTTTGTTCATTAAAGAGATAGTTGAGGGAATGATCGGTTACGTCCGCCTCCCAACCATTATGATGAAACTCCTATCTGATAATGGTAGCCAGGAATTTGGTGATTTTAAACTTACGATCTTGGGAATGCTTGGAACATATGATTTTGAAAGAAGAATTTTGGTACGTTTGCTGTTCATATTCTTTGTTTTCTTCTAATTTACTTTTTCCATGTCAATATCACTTACTAAAAAAAAATATTATGATGCATTAATTGTGTATCTACTATCTTTTGGAACATAAACAGAAAGGTATCAGTGCATTCTCCATATAATCAGCTTGAGATTGTTAAACTATTTATGTGATTCATAATTGTGTAAGTTGTAACTGATGTGGAGCATGGATTTATAGAATTAATTATTAGTTATATTATTCTTATTTATAATGGTCAATTATTTGTAGCTAAGATTTTTCTCTTTTATTTAACATGTTGGTATGTAAATATTAGGTATTATTTGTCAATCATGATTAATTTTCTTTTAATTAGGAATTCTTAACATTCGAAAGCATCGGGTATTATGGCGAGTTGAATTATATGATTTCATGAATATTTTTATATTAAGTATGCGGATTTGTTGTCTTCTTCCGATTCTCTGCAGAAATAGGTTTTATCCTTTTAATTCACCCCTTTCCCACTTATGTTGTCCTTTTACACATTAGTGCACAGGGATTACAACTATTGTATAAAAGGTATGAGAACCGCAGGTTATATGCAGTGTATTCTGCACCAACTCATATTATTCCTTCATTGGTTGAATGAATTATTGACTGTTGATCTGAGTCACTGCTGTATATCTTAACTTGTTTTACATCCAAGTGATTGCAACAAATTATTTGGTTGGCGTTGCATGTGTAGACAAAATTTCTATATTGACTAGTCCTGTAATTACAGGACACTGCCAAATCACTGATCGACGATGACAACTACTATACCATGAGCCAACTCAAGAAGGGGGCTTCTCATGGGTATGGGCCTAAGAGTCTTATATGTTGCATATGTAATTGCTCACTTGCCAAAAACTCCACAAGCTCTAGAATTCAAGTATTCAATTGTGGACATACAACCCATCTGCAGTGTGAACTTAAAGAAAATGAGGCGTCACAAGGAGGATTTTCAGCAGGATGCCCCATCTGTATACCTAAGAAGAACACTCAGGGTTCTAAAAGTAAGTCTGCTTATGCAGAACAAGGATTACTAAGCAGACCTTCATCAAGAATCCAGCCAGAAGGGAACAACCTACATCTAAATGAAAGTGAAGCAGTTGAGGGTTCCTATGGTTATCATCCAATTTCAAGGGTTAGTAGAATTATACATGTCTGCTGTTAATCTGTTGTGTGTGTGTGTGTATTTGCACCTGGCCTGAACCTTACTAATCAGATAGCAACTTGGCTGCAACAGTTTGAAATCTTAACTAGCCTTCAGAAGGACAGTAGTTTGAATCATGTAGACAGTACGCCTCAGTTAAGGCTTGCACCACCAGCTCTTTATCATGAAAAGGTGAAGAATAATATTTTCGGTGAAGCAAGTAGCAGTGGAAAGGTAAAGAAAGGAAATGATCTTTCAAGAGGAGAAAGTATTGGTAGTTTTGCAAAAATTCGAAAAACAAGTAAAACCAAGCAACTGAGAGATTTAAAGTTGAAAGGATCTTCTATTCGATTTCCATTGAAAGCAAATATATTTGGTAAGTCATGAAACAGATCTAGATTTTTTATCCTGACATTCTTTGATCTAGATTTTTCGGTACCCCCAGAGAAGATGCATTTATGACGCTACATCTTTTGAGATTTATAAATAAATGGCATGTGTTATTTAGGCAAGGAGATGATTAGTAGGAGGCTACAGTAAAACATCAGATATGTTGAAGAGCATTATGACTGAAGTCAATAATTGTGAATGTTTCCGTGAGTCTGCTCAACTGCATGAAGAATTGCTTTTATGTACAGGAAATGATGACCATATGGAAGTATTTTGACTGTAAATGAATGACTGATTAATGTTTTTAGTTTTAGAATTGTTTCCCAGACTGGAGAATGCACCTCCACAAATTTTTGTGTATCTGAATTGTAATATAAGTGATAATTGCAGACACACACTCTCACACACACACACAATTTTGTTCTGTAAAAATATATATCAACCCTCACTATCTAGCTCCTCTTTTAGAACTGAGGATGATAGGCGATAAGTAGAGCTTGCTCTCTTGGTCATCTCGCTATGAGTGATACATTTAGGTGTATCTATATCATTGATGTGTTTTGCAGTTCTAGAGACAATAACAATGGAGGAGATGAAGGATTTTGTGTAAATTATGCTCCATGTTTCTTTATCATCATAAATACAGTTTTGATGTTATTATTGCTCTGGCTGTGCAAATGGCCAATAGTACTTATTAGCCAATCTAATTGAATTGCCAAGTATTACCAATTTTTATATTTATTTTACTTCGCAAGAACACTCTCAAAATTGGGTTCTTAAATTGTTGATGTAACCAAATGTATATTAGATTTATTTTTTTAATATCTTCTCTTTTTAGAAATATTTAGAACTTAACAATAATCTTTAGAAAGTCTGAAATGACCTTAACACTGATGATAAAATTTGACTACAAAACTAGGTGGGAACACTGGAGACGTTGAATTGGATCATAAACCAGGGGGCACGGAAAGAAGTTAACTTAAATATATAGAAGGGGGTGCCTTGGTCAAACTGGAATTATTACTCTAACAATCCCCTCCGACTTAAATTACAACTAGAAGTCTAGAACTACAACAAGCTGGAGTATGTAAACGGCAATGGTAGACATTCACACACAGCTCACAGCTGTTCTATCTACCTACAGCTAGCTGCTTTTTTCACAGACGGAGCGTATAACCAACTCTTCACAGTTCCGTACACCTATCATCAAGTACACTAACTGGATTAGGGATTTTGTAGACACTTCTGAGTTCTGACAACTCATGCATATACATACGGTAATATTTTAGCTTTTTATTATCAACAATTTAGGCATATTTTTTTATACATGTCGATAAGAGAAATTTAAATATTTACAAACAAGATCTTTGAATTCAAGAGTAGAGGGGTGTCGCACAGTCGCATAGCTCAAATCTTGCAAACAATCAGTAATGTTAAATTGTATGCAAGGACCAACAAACAGTATCAAATTCTTTCTAAATTCCTTCTTTTGTTGAAATTTTCTTTCTTGTCTGGCATAAGGTTCATTACGTAGATACAGGTGTTTGGAAGACACAAGGGGGTGATATGCTCTTCGGAAAAAGAAAATATTGACATGGATATACATCTAATTACTCCGTCTAAAATTGCCAGATTTTATTTCTTGTTTGAATACAAGTATTAGACTTGTTACGGCCAAGTATGAGCAAATAAATTTAAGATTTACAATATCGCAGATGCAACTTGTTTTCATACAATCAAGAGAACATTCGTAATTCATCGCACAACACAAGATAAACAATTGATTTTTCTTTTATATCATATCCTATACATTTATATGAAGTATACTAACATCGATCATATATATATAGGCTAGCTCCTGTTTCATTTAAACAGAATCGGAGAATAGTACCGCAGTTCCATCTCTACTAACCAAGTCTAAATAAACAAACTCAAAAATCTATAACAAGCTCAAAACAGAAGAACTGAACCTTCATATATAGTATTTAACCTAAGCCTAAACGAACGAGCCGCCAATTTAACCCGTCGAGAAGAGTATCTCTGCATTTTCCTGATCGACCCTGATCTAGATATTCCAATATCATATTGCTTGTCCGAACCATCCTTCTTTTTTATCCTTATAACCCCACCAGAAACCGAATTTTCATTTACACTCTCGTCAACTTCCATTGATGAAACAGGAGATATCCGAGACCTCCCTGTTTTATTACTCGAAAGAGCTGCACTTGCTTTGATTGCCAGGGCTGCCATTTCTGTTGCGGTTAACGGATATTGAAGCTTCGAATTCGGGAGTATGAAATAAATTTCGCCCGAGTGTAATTCTTGATCAGGGTTCAAAGCGGGGATGTTTTCGTCGTAGTACAAATTATCGGAGTTACATATAAATGATTCGGAAGTTGAGGACTCGATTTGCTCAAGGACTTGACAGACTGATATTGGTGTAACAAATTGTCGAAATTCTCCTGTGATGGTGATTATATTTGCTGTTGATGCTGCTGATAATTTGTTATCGTTCATATCGGAACTGATCATCAGTATAGAGAAACATCCACCCATTTTGCTTCCGTGACGTGCTTGTGATTTCTTGATAATGAAGATGATATTTTGTGAGAGATGGGAGGTCGATTAAAGATAGCGTGTTTGTGTAGTAAGGCGAGAAAAGGTGATACGATTCGCATGTACTTATAGAGGTCTTGAGTCTTTGACAAATAAAAAACGGGAGAAATTTCAAAACCGGGGACCCATAAGAAAAAGTAGACTGTGATTGCTACTGTTTGAACGAGTTTTGTTTTCAGATTAAGAAAATGTATATTTGATGTTTTGTTATTCATGCTATAAACAATTTTTGGTGATGAATTATTATGAAGATTTTAATGCACACTCCGGGTTTATTGAGATCTAAATTTCTGATTTTATATTATTAAATTTAAATTTACTTTTTGATGCGATTTTAATTTAACAACAGAGGTTAAGATTCTATCTGTGTGATTTTTCATTTTAGTAATTTATAAGCTATAAAATAGTACTATTTTTTGACAAATTTTGAGATGAGCAATCGAAAACTGAGACGAGAAAAATATAGGAGTACTTCTACTACTAAGCTATCACATTACACTCCTATATGTGTGAATTTAATCTCATGAAGATTAAGATTTTAATCATTTTATGTTGTTTGTTAATGTGGCCTTAATCAAGTACTTAACATTACGATTATGTATGTGTGTGATTGAATGGATTATAAGCAGTATCATTTCAAGTTTTGGGTTCAATTTTCTCATTTTATAATTTATTAGAATAAAATTCATTATTTTAAAAATAAGTGATTAATCATAATTAATTACTGATTAATCCATGTTCGGTAGCTAATTAAACTGATTAAATTCCCGATTATCTAATTAATCATTTTAATTAATCCATGTTCTTTGGATTCACCAATTAAGTCCTATTCGCAATAATAAATACTTAATTGTTATAAAGTTATAAGATTACTCATTAAAAAAGTATAAGAATTCTACGACCAATAGAAAAAATAATAAACATGATAAAAATAGCCGTTCCGTTGGCATAATTAAAGTATAGTAGAACCTTGAATATTTTTAGGATCAAAAATATATATTCATTTAGAGATATTATTTATTTATCGATAAATGAATATTAATTCATTTAGATATTATTTTCAGATTTTTTTTTATTTTTATACATTTTATATTTAAATGTACCTAAAATTCATCATAGTTATAACATTTATGTGACATGTGTCCTCAAAAGAAGGTTTTCGAACTATTGTCACCATAAAAAATTACATGTTATAGCATGAACCAGAAGTCATGCATGCATTATACAAAATTAAGGATCAAATACATTTTGGTAGCAGAAAAGAATAATCAATTTTAGAAATATTTTTCGAGAAAATATGATTTATTATTGTGTATGAAAAGTATTTATTGGATTAAATGTATTCATATATTTATATAAATATAAATATATTATTCAAAATATAGTGATTACTCGTTTATATTTAAATAGGACATATAAAAATTTAATTTTTTTTATTCGTTAATGCATTAAGCGATAGCTTATTTGCCCAGTCGAGACTAGAAAAAAATATTAATTTATTAAGGCTATTGATTAATTCAACGTTAAGGTTGTACTGTATAGTCAAATGAGAACATAACAAGTAGGCCGGTCGGTACGATGTACAAAATAAAGTAGCACAAAACAAAGATAACGGATTTGGTCCGAGTGAAGCCCACAGAAACGAGTCACGAGTGCGCCGTGATACCACTGAATTAATATGAAGCTTGACTAGTAGGGTTTGCTTGTTTTGAAGAATAAAGTTCTATTGACATACATACATACTAGGCATGAGCATGGTGCGGTTTGGTGCGATTTGAGCCTTAAACCGCACCGTAACCACTTATGTGCGGTTTTAAAAAATAGAAACCAAAACCGAACCAAAAATAATCGGTTCGGTTCGGTTTTAAAAAGTGCGGTTCGGTTTTCAATCGGTTCGGTTTCGGTTTTAAAACCATTACTATTTTATTATACTCGTCGTCTTACATAAATTGAAATTTGAAAAAATAATTAGATTAGCAGCTTATCAATTATATTATATATTGATGTGCTGTAATATTATATGTTTAGTATTTACATTGTATAATTACCGTAGAACCTCGATAAATGAATGTTCGATAAATGAATAACTTCGACAATTGAATAAATTCCTCCGGTCCCAATTTGGGCAAATGAGTTTAATGAATAAACCCACTAAATGCATAAACGAATAAATAAAAATGTAGTCTTTATAGGCCCTATGTAAATATAAATAAATAATCACTCTATTTCAAATAATATATTTTTATTTATATAATATATGAGTAAATTTTATCCAATAATAATTTCTAAACATATTAATAAGTCATATATTTTCGAAAAATATCTCTAAAATGTACATAAAAGTTATAACTGCGGTGAATTCTAGGTACATTTAAACATAATATATATAATAATATAATTAAGAAAAAGGTCTAAAAATATTATTTAAATGAATTAATATTCATTTATTGATAAATAAATATTATATTAATTTATCTATAAATAAATAATCTCGTTAAATGAATATATATTTATGGTCCTAAATATATTCATTTATCGAGGTTCTACTATAGTTAAAAATATTTAAATTCAAATATAATGATATTATATTATTATTATTATTATTATATATATATATAATAATAATATGTATTATAAATATTAGTGCGGTTCGGTTCGGTTTCTATTCGGTTCGTAAAAATTTAAAAACCGAACCAAAACCAAAATATCGGTTCGGTTTTTATTCGGTTCGGTTTTTAATCGGTTTCATTTTTTTCGGTTCGATTTTATGCGGTTTCATGCGGTTTTCGGTTCGGTTTCGGTTTTCGGTTCGGTTTTGCTCATCCCTGATACATACTGTCCTCCACTAGTAATATTTGTAGTTTTGATTAATTTTCGTTGGAAGCCGATGACGCGTCATGGCATAAGCACACACTATTACTCCCTTCTCTCCCACGTTACTTTTTTATAAATAAATAGTTTTTTAATATACATTTTCCTTTTTTCTCGATATGTGTAATTTTCTAAAATTGTAATTACTTTTAATGTTTGTGTATTTTATATTTTAATTGTATTTTTAATATGTGATCATGAGGTCGATCTCACATAATTTCTCAGAGATTATACTCAAATCTCATATTAAAACACGAGAGTTTTATTATAATTTCATAATATTATGTATAATTACATATTTGTCATTAAAAATATATATTAAAACACCCTATTATCTTAGTAAATTTTCTGAGATCAACTTTATGTTTCTTTCTCTCTTTTAATATAATAATTAATATATATATATATATATAATTATTTAACTAATTTTTTCTTCTTTAAAAAAACATAGAAAAGAAAGGAGAGTATTATATTATATATCATGAGTTGCTTATCCTTTAAATTCGCGGCCCACATTGAACAGCCCGTGACTAGGTGCCATAAATTTTGGGTTTGACTTTAGCCTTTCATATCAATGTTGCCGCTGACTCATCACCTTGTGGATGATGGCCGGTGTTTATCTTCACTGCCTCTTATAGAGATACACACACATGTATACGAAAAAAGAAGAATCTATTACTACTATTATTCTTGTGGGATTAGGAAGTCAAAACATATACAAATCTTAATCAACAAGATCGATTTGTCAACATTTGGTTTAATCCTCCTACTAGTACTAGCTACACATTCTTTCAAATAATCATTAATGCAGTATTACACATGGTTTGAATTTGTGGGCACATTTACAAAACATACATTTTGACTACATGCATATGAAAGTTCTAGCACTTTCGAGTTTCGGATCAACATATATCGAAAAGTAAGAGATTTTTATCCAAATAATTTAGAGAAAGAATGAAATATTTTTAAAAAAACAGAATTGCCGTCTTATTATTTAAATTAGCATTCCCGAGTTTGAAAATTGATTTGTTACTGCGCATTGCTTCTCAACTATTATGATCTATTTATCTTTATCGCTATGTACCTTTTTGTGTTGGGGCAAGTATTTGTAAGGAACCGGCCTGGACTAATAATAATGGGCCGGTCTATAAAAATATATTATTATCTTTGGGCTGCTGCAGACACTCACTCGTTTTAAGTTTTAATTAAGTTTTAACTGCATTGAACTATAATTCATGAAATATGATATAGAGTACTTTTTACCTCATGACCGACTATGTGTGTGCAATTGTGCATATCTTGCTTTCCTCATTTTTGCACAATTTTATTACTAGTTTTTTTATTAAAAAATTGAATATACACGCTTTAACATTAAAACAATTTTTTTATCTAAATAAGAATATAATATGTGATTATATATTTTTAATTAGTCTCACGTTATTATGCTATTAAAATTGGAAAAACAAAAGCGGCGGTGGAAGAAACAAGCACAACATTCAATAAATTAGTAATCCTTCCTTCCATCCTCTCTAGTTTTAAAAAATTACATAATATTTCAATGAATATTTTTAATTATTATATTAAAATGAGAATATAATTAAGTAGTTCCTGGACCATATATTATTAATTTAAAAAATAATGAAATATATATTAAAGAATAAATTTTATTTTAGAAACAGAGATGAAAATGAATTCTAATAGATCAATGCTCAACAGTCAACACGCCATACTACAAGCCTGCCAAAAATCGTGGCAGAATAGCATAGCAGCACCTGGAGGTTTTTGGATACGTGGCAAAATTAGAAAATGCCACGTTTGGAATCATGATCCATAAAGTTAGCTTCGTGTATCCGGCCCTTGTCCTCTACCTCATATGTATAAGTCCTGTTTAAGAGGCAGAATCAGATTATCCGGCTTAAAGCTGTTTATAATCCTAAATCGAAAAATATTTGTTTGTATAATAAGTTAGAAACTGACTTAAAATCATAAATAAGTAAAATCGAAAGTAAGTATTATGTATTTTTTCAGTGACTTAAACTACTTTACTCTATTTGTCTTTAATTTTGCTCTATTTGTCTTTAATTTCAACACGGTTGTCTCCGGATTCTCTCAAAGTAAAAGTTGGTTATAGAATAATTTAAACTCAATTAAATTTTAACATTTGTTCTGTAGTACAGTATTATTATTATTTTTTGAAAAGACAGTTGCATATTACTTTAAATTATTTAACCCCACTCGAATCACGATAATTAATATTTGAGAAGTGATGACAAAATTTAATTTAATTTTTCGTATTTGGAAAGTTCGTTAAGTTGGTTTTACCATCAGCATCTTCTGCCCACAATGCTTCATATACATTTTCTATTTAAGATTACAATCAATAGGCATATATAATTTCTGGAAATATGAGGAACGAAAATATTAAATCATGCCTCACCAATAATCTTTCCAAAAAGATATAAACAATTTAAAAAACACCACAAACATGAGTACAAAATGAACGATGCAACGATATTTAACTGGCACAACACTTGAATATTATGTTTAAAACACGATTATTTCACTTTCCAGTACAACTAATTATACAAGAATATACACCATCTTCACAATCTACATATTACTATCTCCACTCCTATCTACTGTAACATTTATATACAGTGGGTACGTCGCACAAGATACTAACACATACATTACATAATAATTTGTTACAAACATATGCACTAATACACACATTGGATTAATTTCTACATTTGCACCACTGTATGCGTTTTTTCATTATTGGAATTTTGTCATCAGTTATTCTTATTCATCCAACATGTTCTTCTGTTTCTAACATTTGTTGTGTGTTCAAAGTTCATACCACTAGCTCCGGAATGTGCAAGATGCAGGACGTGTGTATGCATTGGCGGGCATTAGTCGTTGCATGATCAAAAGGGTGCACGATGTGGAATGCCCTTTCTTCTACTGGAATTCCGGTGATGGAAGATTGGGGGAGTGCCAGGGGAAATACTCTGATAATTTTGCTCATCGTCTCCGGAAGTAGAGCCGGAATACTTGTCATAACCACCATTATATATACGTGCAAGATCATTTGAAAACATCCAGGCTTCGGTGAAACGACTGAATACATGGTTCTTCTGAATCTTTTTGGGAGTTGTAGGTTCATCAAACTCTAATCCATAAAATCCATCCCTACTATCTTTTACCTTCAACGTGAATGTGAGCTCTGGTTTATCCCGCATAATACCCCCAAGCTGTTATAAGTTCAAGAATAGCAATGAACATAATTTAAAACCAATATGGCAGCTAGAATGAATGTACACGAAAAAATGATATTTTTTTCTCATGATATGCAATGGGTAAACAAGTAAGCCTACGTTTTTAATAAGACAGGAAAATACATTTCAACAATCAAAGCTACAAGAACAATCCTAATTTTTATTTCATAAGAACATAATAGACTAGCAAATAATTCACATACAAAGTCAAGTCCTTCATTCTAGTATGGTTTCGAGAAATTGGACATGCCAAATTAATGAAATTTGGTAGAAAAATGAACTTCAATTGAACTCGATCAATAGAAAAAACTGTTTCATCTTTCAAAAAATAAACATCACATAACAAATACCGGTCAAAATGGTGTAGAAACATGGAGTACTATACGGAAAGATCAGCTAACAGGCAAAAAGAAAAAGAAACTGTGGGAAAAAAAGAGAGGGAAGGATTAACCTTGCAACCAAGAGAACAGAACCTATACGTGTCAAGAAGACTTCTAGCACAAATTTCACAGGTATTGGTAACTCCTTTTCCGGGCCTGGGTTGTGGACGCTCATTCAGGAACACAATCTTGGCACTGTTGATGATATAAGTTTGGACACAAGCTATGTCTATGTACTTCTGTATCTCACTTGCCCTCACCACATTATGATATGAAGATCTCCGTATCTACAAACACGACAACTCTGAAATATAATATTTACTTATTTATTTATAATAATTACTGACCTACAAACTCACCTGGAGAACATGGTGATCTTTGTGATGAATCAAACAGTAAGAACAAAGGGCACTTCCCATGCAATCCAAACAGTACATATTGCATTCACTTTTGCTGGAAGCTCCATGAAATACACAGGGAACAAAGTATGTAGCTTTCAGCAATGGTATCATCCATGGAGGACTCGTATCTTTATATTCCATTCCACTAACTCTACTGACCTTAAACATATCCCAATATCAAAACCACATAAATACAAGAAATTATAACTTCTTGAAAACTAATAAAAAGTGGATAAATTTTCAGGTGAAAGCAAGGGAAAAGCATATTACCATAAAGTTTCTTATTCAGAAGCTGTTGAATGTTGGATTTTAGAGTATGTTATTCAAATTATATCTGTACAAACATGAGTTATCAGATAATGAAACGAATTTAACCATTTATAGATTATTAAAACAGAAAAACAAGACTGCAAACTAAAGAAGATAACATAGAAATCTAACCTTTGAAATTAGTCTTGTATGCAACTTGAACCAACACAAAAGTGTCACGTATACTATACAGACTAATCACCTATCTTTTGCTCTGTTTTGGGGATGTTTTTTGTGATTATATGAACGTAAGGAGAAGAAGACAGGGGATGTATATGTATGTGAGAGGAGGTAAAGACAGAGTGAAACTGATTTTTTTATATATATATGTTGTAATAAATTATATTATTTTTATTACATCCAGATGAAAAGGATTGAAAGAAATATAAAAAAGTAACATTATAATTCGGTCGACAGTAACAAGTATATATTATACTATAAACTGATCTAAAACTGTATTATTGGAGTGTTAGAGTAGTAGTGATTTGTTGGCAATACAGTCCTAGGAGATAAGATAAATATGTGAATTGTGAAATGAAAATAAAATAATACACGAAACGTGCCCTGTGATTAATGAGGTTATTTTTGAGACGGACGAGCGGATATGCATGAACTGAATCATTAGACCCCACCTACATTTTGTTTTTATGTTTGACCGAAGCTCTAATTTGTTCAACCAAATTTTTATTTGGGGTCTCAATCATGACCGAACATGTGTTCTACTCTACTCTCACAGCCCAGAAATTAGGCCCGTCCTTTGGACCCAGAGTCTGGAACAAACAAATATCCAGATTTCAAAAATGAGAAGTGAAATTAGAATGAAGAAACAGCCCAGCATACAAAATTAGCAGAGAAAAAGCAAACAGAACATTTGAAATGCTGGCAACATGTTCAAAGTTGTTCCAGATACATGTACCAGCAAACTGTTAGATAACTGTGATTTATGTGTATAGCAAATATTAGAAATTATTACCTTCCTACTGTCCAAATAGCCTATAAAAAAAACATTCATAACATCTATATGTGAAAATTAACTCAAGGCAAACTACATAAATAAAAGAGTCTAATGAGTCGACGGAAACAGTTGCAACTCTATTCTCTCATTGGGAATGCCAGGAAAATACGCAAAGGATTTAGGTTTGTCAAGTTTTCTCGGTCGCCAAAGATTGTCAAACAGGTTGCCGATGGTTGCCAGAAAATCTGTCACCTTTAGGACGAGGCACATGGTGCCGATATGAACCACTATTCACCACCATGAATACAAAAAGAACAATAGCCAGACCTCCGAGTATCCACCACATGACTTGTTTTAAGCGTCTCTTTCCCCTGTTGCGAAGAGCTGGAGGGATAGCAGCAGCTTTTGGCTTGATGTACTTGTTTACTTGAGAAGTTTTTTTAAGCTTTATCCCGAGACTATCTGTACTCTCTTCCTTTTCCTTAGTAGAATCTGTCTGGAGTTCTAGACCAGTTTCTCCATCAGCATTCTTTTTTTCCTTCTTTCTCAATCGCTTTTCCCGCTCCTACATACGAAGCAGATGTTTATATATCAAGATAAGGGTGCAATGCAAACTACAAAACTTATGGAAGAGAGTCATGTTTATCCAGTGGATGGATATAAATAAAAGCAACATGAAATGGAATTGTGATTACCTTTTCTTTCTGTTCAGCTTCCTTTTGTGCTCGTAACATGGCCCTCATTTGGGCCTTCTCCGCATTTCGCTTTTTCCGCTCGAGTGCCTCCTGAGCTTTCACTCTCTCCTCTTGTCGAAGTTTCTCTTTCAACTGCGCAGCAATCTCTTCTTTTAACATCTCAGCTTGCCTTGTCAGTTCTAGCTCTTCCTCTGTTTTCTGTTTCTCTTCCTCCTTTGTCTCAACAGACTCGAGGTGGCCAGAAACAATATGTAAGACACTCCCGGTCCCAGAAATAGGTTTGACAGATGTTTTCTCTTTCAACATCTTGTTTTCTGGTTCTGCCACCGCCAAGGATTCACCATCTACTTGTTCACCCATAACAGGTTTCACTGTATTTTTTTGTTCTACTTGTTTTTTGGCTCTTGATGGAGTAGACAGTCGTATATCCTCTCTTTCACCCACAAAAATGGGGATTACAGGTGCCTCCTCGTCAGGGCCAAGTGAACGGCCATCTGATGTCCTTAATCTCCTTAAGGTGCTTCTCATGTTGCATCTGACATAGTCTTCCCGGAACTCATCATTCGTGTTCCAAAGGTCCATGAAAGCCTCAACCTGATTAACATGCTGATGTAAATCAGGGGGAAACAAAATAATTCTTTTCAATAGAAAGGTAAGCCTGACCAACCTGATTAGCGCAAAGACGATAAAGTGCCTCTCTATCTCCGGTTAAAGCAAAATCATTAGCTACCTTCACTTCATCCTTGTACATCCAATAATGTTTGTTCTGCAACGTAATATCAACTTTTTATCAAATGCTGCATTACACTTCTTTTCAGTAATGTGATTTTGTTGTTTTAGTGCAAATCTCTATTATTCTTTTCTTTTCAGAACTAAAACAGACTATGCCATACAATGAAATAATGATCTTATATTATTTCGGTAGTTCTTAAGACAGGAGCAGTGCCTTCCTCTTCATGTGTATACGAATAGTCAAATGCTTATGTTCTGAGGCAACAATGTGTACTATATATAAAGGTTACATAGTCAAAGACATGAAATTTGAATTACCGAAAAAGGAGAATATAATAACCATCAAGAAAACAGTTATAAAAAAACATCCACACAAGGGAAGACTAATAAGTTTTATTTCCATCTAATAATGCAGTAGTATCCTCATAAATCTCTCTTTTCTGGTGAACGAGAACTCAAGTACACCAACAAGAAACCAAATAGAAATCATTTAAGTACCACAAATAGTTTTCATTTAAATCTTTTAATTTCAAGGTAGCAATATAATCTGAGAAATAGAAGCTGCAAGTAGAGCTCCGTAAGATTTTATCTCAAGTTGGTGGATTGTACTTTTGTCTTACTCATTCAAAATAAGAGATGCAATGTAAGATAGTAGAACAAACCTTGTCATGAAGCTGCTTTTTCAAACCTAACAAATCTTTGTATGCGTCTTGCCGAACATCATTGGCAGCTCTGAATTGATCCTGCAATTCTCTTAAACTTTTACTTTCCCCATTATATTCCTTCCCTAAAAGTATGACAGCAGCTTCTGCATTTGAAACCTTAGCCTTTAGATCACCTAGTTCCTTCTTCAATGTCTACATGTGCCAAACATTATATCAGCAAATAAAAAGATTTAGATAGTAGCAAAATAATACTGTTCCAACTTCTGCCTATAGGATTAATTGTTAATGTAATGAATCGAACATTGGTGAAAATAGAATTAAACTGAAAAAAATTAAAGCTCCAACAGGGAATGACTTTGGAAATATATTGTATAGCTTTTCCCTTTCTCAAATCTAATGTGATGAGCCAGTGCAATCTGCATACTTCGAAAATAGAACAAAGGAACAACAGCGACACACGTACCTTGAGCTGCGTTTCCATGGGTTCTATCTGATTACAAGCCAGATTAACTTCTTCCGGGGGACAGATATTGGAAGAAATTTGATCTCGCAGTTTTCTCATCGTATTAATTTCACGAAGCAACTGCTTTTCCTCATTTAAGGGATTGGTCTCATGCTCTATCATGTGTTCCATATGCGCTATCTATTGCCATGCGGAAACAAAACATTTAACAAAGCTATAATAAATTGGATTCAAATTGCACATGATGCCAGTTGGTTTAAATTTTGACAATTTATTGGAAGAAATAAAACTCAAAGTAGGAGCAAATGTTTACCCTGTTAGTAATATCTATAACTGAAATCGAATTCTTCACTCTATTCATTCCGTCTTGAATAGAATCTATTTCCTGCCTCTTTAGCTTAACTAATCTCCTTGCAGCTCTCTCATCTAATTTGGTAGTTTCATATTTATGATTAATCGACTGGAGCTTAGCCTGTCATAGGACATTAGATTGATTACATGAACAAAGATATAATTATAACATACACAATATTAATATCAAGTACATACCCTTTTCATTTCAATTTCACGTCGTATATCATCTCTTCGAATTGTTTTCTCCTCGACCAACAGCTGAGCATCTTTTATCAGTTCTCGAAGCTTATCATCCTCATATCTGGGAAACTTGACGAGGAATTGAAATGGCTTTGCCTTGGCCTCAACACCCAGATTTTGTCCATTTACAGAATCACCACTAGAACACTCTAGGAAAAAAGCAGGTCCAACATCAACAGATCCACTTGGAACTTTCGATTCAACTACAGTTGCATCTTTAGCAGCCATATCAGAACAGTACTGAACGCCAGATATAAAATTCATATCTGCATAACTTTCAAACCCAACTGAATTTATACTGGAGTTGGCCTTCCAAGAATTTTCAATGTCTCCATTTGATATTTGGGATATGGAAGGCACATCCACACCGCCTGATTTGGAAAGTAATTCTGCTGAATCAAAAGTACCAAATTCAATCTTCATCCCAGATACTGCATCATTAGGATGGCTACTAGAAAGACCATTAGAACCTCCCGTTTCTAATTTTGTTTCAGAGGTGCCAGAGAGGAGCTCACTCTCCATATCTTCTGTATCAAGATTCTTGGCTTCCATTTCAGACTTGTTTTCTGTAACTGGACAAACCAGATTCCCACATTTTGTAACTACTGCACCGCCATTGGAATCAGACTGGAAGCTTCCGTCACTTTGAGCTTGCATTAACATACAATTGGATTCAGCATCATCGGGAGTCCCATTCAGCACAGGTGTAATTGCACCGCCACCTATCTGTTCCTCAAGATTTGTCTGTAAGGTGGAAGTTTCAGTCGTCATTGTCCCATCACCATTTGTCACCTGGACAACACCTTCTGCTTTACACCCTTGAACTAGACCAGCTCCGCAATCAGCATCCTCAGGTACTTGATCTGAAACTGTACCAGCATCAATATTAGCAAGATAGCTTCCACAAATTTCAGTTGGAACATTCCCACTCAATTCCACAGATTCAAGATTGGCCAAGTTCACTGTATCATTCCCTTTAAATATTACACATCCGGATGCTTCAAGTTCTACAGGTGCGCCATCAGCTGTACCAGAGATTATGCTTTCACCACATTTAGTCGGCATCTTTTCTACTGAACAAATGGCCCCGGCATTTGAGGATGTCGAATCCAGTTCATTGGCACTTTGGCTCTTGTCAATGCATTCTCTTGAGACTGTGCAATCCTTCTTCTTTTTTAACTTGTTGCTCTCTTCTTCAAGTTCATGAGACAAACAGTCAACAGATTCTGTGATCCTAATTTGAGATCTCAAACTGTCTTCAACTGATTCTAGCTCAGTTTGCGCCTCAGACTTCTTGTTCACAACAGCAACTTCAATCACAGCCTCAACCTTTGCCAGTTCACATCCATCAGCATCTAAAACAACAGTGTCATACTCCTGTCCAAAATCTGCTGGTGAGACTATGACATCCTGCTGCGAAGCCCTTGCACTGATGTCAGACAATTCACCAGCCTCTGCTGATTTAATCACCGCCTCCTTGCACTCTCCAGGATCTGTATCAATAGCCAAATCATTGATTTGCTTTAATTTGGCCTGATATTCTCCAAGTTCATGGGACACGCCATCAACTGAACTTGTGACACTGATTTGAGGTGCCAAACTTTCCTCTACCAACTTTATCTCAATTTGCTTTATCTGTCCTTCCCCAACATCATCCTTAATTCCACCCACAACCTTCGCCAATTCACAACCATCAGCCCCCAAAACAACAGCCTCAGATGTCTCATTCTCTCCTAACTCTGCAGATGACAGTACAACATTTTGCTCCACAAACTTAACACTGTTTTCAGATAATTCAGGCGCCAGCACTGATTCAATCACCTCCGCCTGCCTCTCTCCAAACTCTATAACAGTGTCAGCCTGAGACTCTCGATTCTCTATCGGCTTAGTAGTAGACTCAAATTCTACTTGATCCTCAACCTTCACCCAAGCAGGCTGGCCATCCTCTACATCTTTATCCATCACCACGGACAACCCACGATTATTCTCCTCCGTAGCATAATCTCGATCAATCCCTCCAGCCCCAACAACTACTTCCCCATTTCCATCTCCTGCAACAGTCTCATGCTTCAAGTCAACTTGATCCTTAACCTTCACCTCACGATCATCCTTCAAGCCGACTTGAACCTCAACCTTCACTTCACGATCATCCCCCCCAGCACTAACAACTACTTCCCCATTTTTTACCTCTACACCACTCTCATCCTTCAAGCCAGCTTGATTCTCAACCTTCGCCTCGCGATCATCCTCCCCAGCACTAACAACTACTTCCCCATTTTCGACCTCTACACCACTCTCATCCTTCAAGCCAGCTTGATTCTCAAACTTCACCTCACAATCATCCTCCCCAGCACCAACAACTACTTCCCCATTTTCGACCTCTACACCGCTCTCATCCTTCAAGCCGACTTGATTCTCAACCTTCACCTCACAATCATCCTCCCCAGCACCAACAACTACTTCCCCATTTTCGACCCCGACACCACTCTCATCCTTCAAGCCAACTTGATCCCCACCCTTCACCTCACAATCACGCCGTCCATCCCCTACCACACCAACACTTCCACTCTCAACCAACAATCCGCCATGCAAAACCCCACCTTTATCCGTCACCGCCAACAACCCACAATCACTCTCCCCCACCTCATCATTCCCCCCCATCCCAACAACCACTCCCCCACTTTCCACCTCCACAACACCCCCATCCTTCAAATCCACCTCATCCTTCACCTCCACATTAAAATTCACATCACCGCCAGGATCACCACCATCCCCCTCACCAACAAAAACATACGAACCACCGACATCATCCCCCACATTGTCAACCCCTTTACAGTCAACAAAGTCGATCTTGGTCCCACCAGAATCTGCACCAACTTGGGTCAGATCCTGGTGTGAACTCAATTGTGCATCACCCTGTAAGCCCTTAAAACCCCCCGTATCATCTCCAATACCAGCCATCATTTAAACTCACACCCACAAAATGATCACACAATTCTACACCAAAAACACACACACAAAAAAAATCAACATTAATAATCACTCCACAGATCCACTAAAAACAACCAGAATTACATAATCACACAACCAAAACACGTGCATTGTATGTACAAAACTATGTCACTGAATATATAATATTAAAATCACACACACAAGCGTACTACAATTTAAAAAAAAAAAGTTGTGATTTTATCAACATACCTGACTGCTTGTGATCAAGAACAGAGACCCTGATCAAAATCAGAGAGAGTACCAAATTAACACTAAATTTAGGGTTTATATAATTGGGAATGAGAGCTAAACAAGAGAAGAACCGAAACTTAACAACTGGGAATTTTATTATGTTTTGCTGTTTGTGTTTGTTTAGGCTTGTGTGATAATGGGATATATATATATATATATATATATATATATATATATATATATATATATATATATATATATATATAGGTGTAAGTATTGTGTAGATTGTTCTTACCGTGGGCTTCACATTTACTGCTGAATCCTCTTTTTTATCTCTAGAGATTTTGTTGAAGACATAGTCAATTTTAGGTTGTATATTGGCACATCTTTTTTTTATTTTGCCACACCAATTAAGCAAATTAATTCCCTAATATGATCATGGATATTCCTAATTTTAATGTTTTATTAACATATAATTTGAGAAAGTTTGATGGTGATTAGGGTAGGATATGTAATGATATTGGTATGTTTTTGATAATTATTTGTGTTAGGGGTTAAAATTATTGAAGAAATAGAAATAAACTAGAGTAAAAATGATAAACTCGGTGAAATTACGATCAGATAATAAGAAAAATTGGTATTAGAGATGATGAAATTATTATTCAGCACTAAAATGCATAGATAGGTATGAAAAAACCTGTTATTAGTGTAATTAGGAGTCCGACATGATGTTCCGATCACCGTCCACACATAAATGCAATCAGCGTAATTAGGAGTTTGACTGGATGTTCCGATCACCATCCACACATAAATGCAGTAACTTGAAAAAATTGCACTTATTTGAAGCGAAACAGACCGATAATCTTGAAATATAATCATCGTTGTTATTTGAAGCGAAGCAGACTGATAATCTTGGAGTATGATCATCGTCGGAACATAAGCTGATAAATTATAAAATACAGTCAAATTAGATCAAATTAAAGAAAATTGACCGGCGAATAATCGTCAAATTACTTATATATACTAATAGAGTAATGTTAAGGGGTACAAAATAATGTGCAAAAATAGATCACAAATGTCATATTGTAATTCTATTAAATATAATAAACCCAATATATTCACATAAATCTCGCCAATTAAAACTCTTCAAATTGACATGTCACTCTTCCACGTCATTTGAGACCAATTTTTTGTACCCATTGCATTACTCATACTAATATTTCATAAAGAGTTAAGAGGCGAAAACACATATGTGTTTTTTATTGAGAAACAAATAAATATCTGTATTTTAGTATGGTTCAAATAAGTCCTTAATCAATAAAATATAGGTTCAAATTAACCCTTATGGTTAAATTTAATTAACAATGATTAAATATATTTTTAAAATTTAAAAAAAAACTATATTATGAGATATGGTAGATAGTATATTAAAAAAATTAATGGAATAAAATGAACTGGAATCAGATAAACGATTGCTTGATTACCTATATGTTTTGGTATTTTTAGAAAATGATCGGCATTCTAAAATTACTGTATATTTGTTATTGAACTGAATATATACTGCGATCGTATAAAAAAACTAATACATATCGATGTATAAATAAATGAGCGGTTATTTGTACATCATCACATTTTTCCAAAAAAATAAAGAAATTAGAAATTAATATTAAAATTTACTTTTTTACGATAATTACAAGTAAAAAAATAAAAACCGCACAATTTAGTCAGAACTCTAAATTCTGTATTATTATATCTCAAATAGATAAATTTCACTTTTTTATCGCAATTAGATTTGACTTAATTTAATTTAAACTCGTATATAAGTTGAGATAAAACACATATTTTTATAGATATATTTTTCTTCTTATTTGTTTAATGTCTCTTTTTATTCATCTAATATGTATATAAATTTTAAATATATATATTATTTATTAAAGAATAAACAGGACCTAAGTTAATTCAGAAGTACACGATTTATATTTATATATAATAAAAATAAAAATAAAAATATACAAGTATCTTTATGCATAGATAAAAACTACCATCTCCGATCAACCTTTTGTATCGTACATTTTAAAAAATAGTATCCATTTATCTCTAAAGAAATAAATACTGCGAGATCAAGATGCTATCTGCAAGTATGAATGAATATTGAAAAATTGAAATATCTAAAAACAATCATGAGACATTTTAAGTTAATGTGAAATCAATATGTTATCTACTGGATACTATTAAAATATCTCTAATAAAAAAATATGTAGCCTATCAACCCATTTTTATTTCTCTGAGCAAAAAAGCAATTAATTGCATTAACTTCCTCTTATTTCACTTTTTGTCCACATCTAACATTTTTCTTTTGCATACATCCCGATCTCGATCTGTTCCCACGCCCAGCCGCCTTGTATGTAAACATTTTTGGCTGTATTTTCTTTGCGACGTGTGTATATCCTTATTTACCAAATATCGAGAAAATCTCATCCACAAATGCAATCCATCAAATTTATAGATTAATTAAATATTAAAACATTTACATCCACAAATACAATCCACCGAATTTATACATTTTTTGGTAGACACTCCCGTGTGACATCGTAACGGACTAGTAAACTTGGATCCATGGTCAACATGTAAAAATGGATTTTATATAAATCTTACTGTAATAATCATCTATGTGAACTTAACATATAACACCGTTACTCCCAAGAACATCTACGATAGGAAGTTATCTAAAAAATTATTAAAATAAATAAGTCATTATATATATATATATATATATATATATATATATATATATATATATTTCTCATTTATATCGTCGTTGACAATTTTTATTTAAAATTACTTTAATAATTAATAATCTTCAAAAGTTATCAATATATTTTCTTGATAATAATATAAAAATATTAAAGTAAATAAAGTGACATATATTTTAAAGTTTTTATATGTATTTTAAATATTTTGAAAAATTGCTAAATCTTGGTAATCTTCTTCTTTTTTTACTAATTAGACTTATATGTCTTACAAATGAGTATCTTTTTAACAAATCTTGATTGACAGCCTGGCAATCTATTTATCTACCATTTATATAATAACATAACATACACTTTCATAAAATCATTTTATTTATGTTAATTTTACAATTATGCCGTTGTATTAAATGTCTAATTTATTATTTTAACTTGAAAGTACTTCCTGCACAAGTTTATTTATATAGATAGAGAAAGAGAAAAATGTTCCTAAAATTACTTTAGCTAATTTATCTAGCTTTACGAAAATTCAATAACGTTTTTGTAATAATAGAATTTATCCACTTGTATTTGTAAAAATAAACTCAATATTGTATAATAACATGGTTTAACTCTAGATAATTATCTAAGGGGGCGTTTGGATTGCATTGGGAAAATGGAAAGGTGCTTAAAAAGAAATTAAACAGAAAGGAAAAGAATTTTTTTTATTAAAAATAAAAATTGTCAACGACGATATAAATAATTAATTTTTAATAAATTATTTAGTGCATATTATTATTTTTGGTATTAATAAAAAATATAATTATGTAGAAGATAGAAGTGGGTGGATATATGAGAGAAATAAAAGAAATAAAGAAAATGGAAAATGAATACCTCTAGGTGGATAAAAACTTAAATGGGTTGATTGTTTTTATAAAACAAACAGTAAAGGGAAGCAACATTACCCCCAACTAAACGCCCTCTAAAAGTAATTTCAGAACCGTTAAACTCATATATATATATATATAGGTAAATGTTCAAATAGAAACAAAGTCGAATATAGAATCTAAAAACTAATCTAAGCCACATATTTAATCAATTCTAAAGGTCCGTACAGGGCACCACACACAATTAAAATATATCCTCTCAGACACAATCTCATCTAATCCCCTCCGTTTTTAATTTGATTTTTCTCGTCAATTGATGAACTTTTTTTCAAATTTAACTTCACCGCATTTTTCCCATCTCCAAACGATCAATTTGTGTACCATATGTGCTATATTCCGACGACTTCCATTTTTACAGCTATATCCGTATGTATTTATTTAATAAAACTACTGACTTTGGTGATTCTTACAATACAAATTGGTGATTTTTATAGTATAAATTTGTTATTTATCTAATATAAATTAGTGATTACATTTTAATCTAGTAACAAATGTAATATAAATTCGTGATTAATTTTGAAGTCGCCGAAATATAGCACATGTGTTATGCAAACTAATCGTTGGGAGATGGATAAAAACGTGGTAAAGTTAGATTTAAAAAAAAAGGTTTGTCAATTCATAGGAAAAACAAATTAAAAACAAATTTAAATAACATTATCTCATTTTCAGTAAATTCTAAATTCCCAATTATATACATAAACTCATTTTAACACTCCATTTACTATAAAGTCATTATTTTATAATCAATAATTAAAAAATCGTGAGTGCGTTTATAAGTAATTCAATATATAAGTAATATAGAAAATAGTGTATATGAATATAAATTATCAAATTATATTTCATGAAATTTAAAGAACAATATATTAAATTAGTATATATATATATAATTCGAATTTTAAAATTAAACCGTACCTTACATAAATATAAAAACTAATTCCAATAAATAAATAACCAAAAATATTATGCAACATAAATTTTATAACATTATTATCAACCGAGATGTTTTAAGCGTCCATGTTGTTCTGATACAGTGATACTGAGTATAACAGTAAGTGGGCCCTCGCCCAATACCGGCCCAAAAGTAAATTACGTTTTGCATCAGAAAGTATATACCCATCATCACGTGTTCATAACTTGTCACTCACTCCGCTTTAAATTAATAATTTAATTTGAATTTCACACATATTTTAAGGTAAATTGAAAAAATAACATAATAAATAATTTTCTAATATTTCTTAAAATAAAATTTAATATTAAATATATATTATAAAAATAATTATAAATTATTTTCTAAGTGTATTTTAAAATACTAAATTAGTAATAAGTTGAAATAGAGGAAGTATTTCCCCGCATATAAGTCAAATATTTTTATTCATTATTTTAAGTATAATAATAAATACTCCCCCGTCCCAATTTATCTGTCATGTTTGACTTTTTTACAGTTAAATTGATCTAATTTTGATTGAAAATTTCATTTACATAATCATATAATTGAAAAAGTTTACAAAAATTATATTGTTTGAAAATATATGTAATTTACTTTAAAATGCATTTTTCAGTTTTTTTAAATCATAAACTAATAATTTTTAATTATCAATCAAAATTTGGTCAATTAATAAATTGGGACGGAGGAAGTAATACAATAGTTATTTAATCTAGGTTATACTGCTATATTACAGTATGTTTTAACTTTTACGCTACGAAAAGTTCGGAGGTGCTGGCGTAACAACGCTTATAAGTTCTGAGGGTTTCCCCTTTTTTTATACTTTCATTTTATTGTTACTAAATATTTTTAACAATAAAAACAAAAAACAGTGAATACAAAAGTATTAATAGGAATAGACATGTATCAAAAGCTATTGTTAATATTATGTTTAAAGAATGAATTATATTTTTTAAAAAGAGGGTATTAATTTAATTTTAAGTTGTACATGCATGAGTAGTAGCGTAACTAGATTTAAAATCATAAAAAAAACCAAAATATTTAATAATAAAATTGTCAATGAATATTCAAAATTAAGTAGGGCTCGAAATAAGTTTTATAATAAATTTTAAGGATAATATATAATTTAAACAAAATTTATTTATAAATTTATTTAATCAAAATTTCAATCCAGACGGGATACTTGCCTGTGTTTTAAAAATCGGCCGCGGTGTCTAGTCGCTGGGCGTCATAAAACCAGTCAAATTGATCATTAAACATCCTTGGCGTGTTAAAAACTTAAAATTGGTATTAGGCAATCTAAATAGATTAAATTTAGAAAATCAATAAGAAAAGTCAGAAATTGGGGATATTATTGATAATTCACCTAAAAAATTCAAAAATAATTTTTTAAAAATGCTATAATACATGTTCACCTTGAAATTACTAACTAGGTGCAATTTTGAATTATGAATTATAGTGAATCAAACTACTAAACTCCTGATATTATATCTTTGTATTTTATTACTTGTAATGTTAATCATGATTTTTTTATGATCAATATATGAAAGTGATTTTAAAATATTACATTTTATAATTAATATAATTATAAAAAATTAAAATAATATTTAAATATATTTAATTAATTCTCCAATTTAACGACTAATTGTTAAAAGTACACCAATGGATATAGGACGCCTAATGATTTTTAGAATATTGGTATTAGAAACATATTCGGTGGAATATTATAAACTATAACACTAAACTAAAATAGTATATTTTTTACTTTATATTGGTGTTAAATGAACTATATAAATGTAAAAATTATAATAAGTGAACAATATTATACCAAATTTTGTGTCAAATATTTATCAAAGTAAGTTTTGTACCGAATTTAGTGACTTTCAAAATAATCAATATATTTTCATATTTGTTAATAAAATAAATTTATTCATTTTATGTTTTATTTATATCTTTTTATATCTAAATAAAATAACTATTACTTAATAAGTAGAAAGTATATTTCTTTCTATAAACAAAAAATTCTTTTTTATTAAATATAATATATAGCATAAGATTTAAATCAATTAATATAATTTTTATTTATAATGTTATATAATAGAGCGGATCTTAAATCACCGAAAATGAGGTAAATTACTGTAATTTGGTTGTGTACGATAGCTAGAATTTAGTCCGAAACAATTTGTAAGAACATTCTCTCATTCATGACCTTCTTCCTTTTTCCATTCTTATATTTAAATAAAATCATAGAATGTTCATTCATGACCTTATTCCCTTTTCCATTCTTATATTTAAATAAAATTATAGAGTTTAGTTAAAAATATATTTTATAGAATTATAGAACTTGAAAATGAATCCTCAAATTTGAGAATTTACTATTCATCCCTCATATCATATTCTATACCATTTTTTATGTTAAATAAGGGGTTGTTTGGTTCGTGACATCTATGTATGAGGCAAATGTTTTATTCATTTCAAACTCATACCTGTTGTTTGGTTTAAAATTTTAAATTTTAAAATTTATAACTCAAACCCTCATGAATTTTTTATACCACATGGGGAGGTGGGATGAGACATGATATGTAGAATCAAATAAAAAATTATTATTTTTATTTTACATGTTAATTCTTGAAATAAAAATTTTATAATGATATTGTTTAATATTTGAGAAATAATAATAATGTGTTGATAGATCAGGGATAAAGTGGCTGTTTCACATCTTTTTTTACTCCAGGTCTCATGCTAAAACATGCGTTGTACACTTGTACAGTTGTACTCGGCAAAACTCGCACATGCTGTAGTGTTGTACTCACGTTTAGCTAATAAGTCAAAACCTCGATGCACTAAAAAAGTCAAAGCCTTATTTTATTGGAGTACTCCAGAGTCCAGAACTCGTTCCATGTTTTGGAATATATAATTACAATTACTTTATTTTTTTAATTAAATAGAAATATATATGTCAAATTGTTATTTAGAAAAATATAACGTATATTAATTTTAATTATTTTTTCAGAAATTTTAGAATTATGTAAAAAATCAAACACGTCATATTAAAATTTTAAATTTATGTACTAGGAAAAATCAGACATGTTATATAAGTTATATAATGAAATGGAGTAAGTGCTTTGATGAGTAAAATTTCGTATCGTTTGGATTATAGAATACATATAAATGTCAATTATAAAGCAGGAATGTTAAAACAATCATATCCGACAGATAATCGATTCGTTTCGATTCGATTATATTTCACCGAATTCAAAATTTTGAATTTAGATTTATTTTTTAAATTAGAATTAATTTGGATTTAGAATTGAATATTAAACATTCTATATCAGAACTCGATCCAAAATTTAAAATCCGATCCAAACTTGAAATTTTTTGGAATTATACGTACTTTCTTCGTCCCAAAATAAGTGTTGTTTTGATTTTGTGCACGTAATTTGAGGTTTAAAAAAACCTACTTACACATATTATTTTTACAATTTGATTTTTTTGAAAAAATATAATATTTAAATTAGTTTTAGAAAAAAAACAAAAAATGATTCATGTAAGTATCTCTTTTTTACGTCTTAAATTACGTGAAAAAAAGTCAAAACGACAATTATTTTGGAATAGAGAGAGTATATTAATAATTAATTTTTATATTATATTTAATTCACACTTTAATTACTTTTGATAATAACAAATACAATAACCTCCCCTCCCCTGTACACACCACATTAATTGTTACCGTACACATTTCGCAATCCATCTTCTCAAATTAATTGTTAATGTACACACTATACAGTATAACATAATATTATTATAACATAATATTATTCATAATAGTAAAACGTGAAAGGATTCAATGGAGATTAATATATTTTAATTATATTATTATGTATAGTTTATATTATTATGAATGTAGTAAATACATACATTTAATATATTGTTATATATAATTTATCAGATGTGAGTGATAATTATATAATAATTATCTAAGTATAAAATTGTTAAAAATAAAATTGAGATCTAAAAATATATTGTTCTAGTGTACGATAAGGTGCAAGGTGTTGAACTGAAAAATAAATTAATATTTTGCATTGTTCAGCTTACAAAATAAAATATTTTTCAGACGCAAAAAGTACAAAAATAGTAAATAAATTAGTGCAAAATTGCATAATAAGTAGTGTTCAAACAAGTTTTTATAATTCGTTTACCTCTGATCATAATTCACGCACCATAACGATTAATTAATTGAAAATTCGGATGATATTAAAAAAATTATGATTAATAATGACATTATATATATGAATATGTATGAATATTTATATAATTGTAATTAATGTATGTATTAAGTAAGAAAGATGTGAGGGTGGTATAACATGAACCATCTATATTATATCAATCTATTGATTACTATTTGGTTCGTGAGTCTCCGATTAAAAATTAGGCTCCATTGTACTTTCTGCAACATTTTATTATAGTGAATTTGTGATAATAATATATTTAACATGTTGTTTCTTTGTCAACCCTTATACATACCTAATATATACATTGTATAATAAATATAAATATATATATATATATATATTATTAAAATTGAATTAATAAATGTTTGGTCAATTGGTCGGGTGGTCCTATAATTAATAATAATAATATATTATACATATTTTAAAAAAAATGTTAATATAAATATAATATACACGTGATATATCCGATATCATATTTGTATTTTACTAAACTTCAAACATGCATATGTAAAAAAACGCATCTTCAGCTATTTATCAAAGCTCCACTCCACTGAATAATGGACTCTTTTTCGGCATAGCTAAACTATAGTCTTACAGTTGTTTAAACTGATGATATAATTATATATTACAAAATAATAATATATTAGTATACTATTTAAAACATTATATATTACATACAAAATGCAATCCTTTTTTTATATAACTGCTCATTAATAATACTAGCTTGTATCCCGTGTCATACACGGATGAATTTTTTTAATTTTTTAATATTTTTATTTTAATATTTTTTAATGATTTGAATTTATTTGTATTTGTATAATAATAATTTAAATTTTATTTAATATTATATGTATATGTTTTTATATAATTTATTTATATTTATATTTTAATAGGATAATTTTTGTTTATTTTGTATAGAGATGTAGGATTATTGGTGTTATAATTGTATGTATGATTATATTCTTTTAAAATTATATTTTATTAAAATTCAACGGTTAAGATTATTTCTATGGTTCACTTAAAATTGGACGGTCAAGATCTTTTCTATGGTTCACCTAGTACCATACCGACCAAAATTTTTAATCTTTCGTCTTTAATAATATAGTATAGATTATATTATATTTAAATTATATCTTAAAATTTTTTATTTTAAAAATTCTATTTACAATATAATTTTTTTATAATATAACTATGCTCACAATTTACCAATATATCTCAATTTCATCGCCGTTCAAATTTTTTAATTTATTTAAAATTATAACTTATTAATTAAATCTCATGAATATTAAATTTATTATTTTTTATCTATATTAATTAAAATTTTATTACTATACTATATTATTATAATTGAAACATTAAAAATTTAGTTAAATAACTAATATATTTATAATATAATATAATTATACTCATAATCTACTAGCATATGGTGGATACCTTCGTTACCTACCTCTTTTCCGGGAAGCAATAACCAAAATACCCATCAGCGGGACTAGTGGCTCGAAATACCCATTGCACACGCATTTTCAGGATGCGTATTGGTCTATACATATAAGACATATATATACACAGATATGGAATGACAGTGCTCAAATAAGACGCATTTTTGACTTGTGTATTCACCTGCACGCATCCCCAATTACATACATTTCCAGTTGATTTTTTTAAAAGAAATTACATACGCATTAGAAGTTGCGTATACAGAAAGAACACGCATCTGTGTCTTGCGTATGTGATGAATTATATCATAGTTGCTCACCAATCTTGACATACGTTGTGAACAGTTTTTGAGGATTTGCAAGTATTTAAAATTGGACAATAATTTGTTGTCTTCTACGATTTAGCCGAGGACAATGATGGAAGAAAAGATTAAGTTATTCAATAATCAGTTTGATGAGATATGTAAAACTCAATCCAAATTGGGTGTTAGATTTTAGTATTGAGTAACTTGCTAATGGCTTATCGCAGCATCCTAGAAAGAATTAAGAGTAATCTGGACACGGGGAGGCAAATGAAGAGATATATTAAATATACCGTGAAAGATCGTGAGTCTAGGATCAATGAGTTGTTTAGATGGAATGGTAGAAACAATGGTAGAAACAAGTGACATAGGGGAAGAAAAAACAAGTAAAATATCGTTGGTGAATGTTATGTTGTGATTTTAATAATACTTAATAATACAAAATAAAGTATACGCATAGCCCAAATGCGTAACTTGCGAGTAAAAAAGACCGCATTTTCGGATTTAGGTGTATTAGACCATACATGTTTAAAAAGTGGGTATTTTGGTTATTTTCTCACTAGCATATCTCAATTCCATTATCATTCAAATTCTTTCACTTATTTAAAATTATAATTTATTAATTAAATTTCATGAATATTAAAATATTATTATTTTTTTATTTATATTAATTAAAAATTATTATTTTATAATATCATTATAACTAAAATATTAAAAATTTAATAAAATAATTAATATATAATTTATTAATATCATTTATATTTTATACCGGTTATAAATTAGCATCAATGTATAAAGTATAAAGCGGAATTAGGGCCATGGCTTATTTTCGGTTCCGGGACCAAGGACCACTTTGCCTTTTACTGAATAATTTGACATGCGAGTTTTGCATTTTTGTCCCATGCTCGAATAGATTAAATTTTTAGAAACGATCTAGGTTTGCATTTGTGCATTTTCGTCCCATGTTCATTTAATAATGTTTCTATAAACAAACATGAACTCCGTTTTATAATATCAACTTGTCCGGTACAGTACTCTTTTGATATATGCCACAATCCACATGCTCAAAACTATGACACTAATCTTCCATTCCTTGTAGAAGACTCATGTGAGATTATGAGTACAGTTTTTCGTTTCAATATGTAAAGTTATAATATAAGATTTATATTTCAAAGCTCAAAAGTTTGTTTGTTACTGGTTTTTTCAAAAAAATATTTTAATTACTATTTTTTAGTTAAATATTTATTTAGGATGAATACATTTATTAACGTTATATACGTATAAGGTAAACGGGTAACTTAATTTTCATCGCAAATTTAATTATGATAAATAATTTATTCTTGAAAGATGAAAATAAATTTACCTAAATCTGAATCTTTTCACACTTGGTTAGAAAACTCGTGTACCCTAGAATCCTAGATCTCCAATCTCCATACCACAAGAACGACAGCAGAGTGATTCTATAAATGAAAGTAGCCAACTGGCCTTGTTAATATACCGACTTACAGTCCCAGTATTTTAATTAATATTTATATTAATTAATTAAAAATAATTATAAATTAATAAAATTTGTCGATCCCAACATTATTGGAGTAATTTTTTGAGGTTTTAGTGTACAATGTAATAACTTACAAATTCTGCAATGAAAAATCAATCCACTTACAAGGTCTAAGGTAGGGAGTGCTGGCCTGCTGGGGGAGAGTGAGCCTGGGCTTTGATATTTTTAAATTTTAGCGACCAAAACTACTCAAAACCCAAAAGGCAAAATGTAGCTGGCAATTGCAATCCGTCTTATCATCCATTTATCATATCCGTTCGAAACTCGAAAGTAAGTAATATCTGAGTAGTATTTTTATACATATTTTAATGTGTTAAAAAAATTGCATCTTCAGATTATTTTTAGAAAGAAATAAAAAACGACTCATAAAAAAAAATTACATATCAAAATATATACAAATATAAAGTTTTCAAGTTTTCTGAAAATCAACCCATGTCCACGTCCTAATGGCCCACGAGCCTGTTTAAACTTTTTGTTGAGATTGTTCGGGTTTTTATAATACGAGTTATATCATATATAATACAAATGTGTAATATATGTGATATATGAGTTAATTAAGATTCAAACAAATATACTGTTTATATTATATTTTTATTAATATTTAATATAATTTTTTTTAGGATCGTCACGTATGATATATATTTTTTAAACAAGAAAATGATAATAAATTAATTAAAAACACCAGTTTAATAATAATAATTAAATATTAGGTTCAATAAATGGAATTATATTATTATTCTGTAGTTTTAGTTAAAGCATTGGATCAATGATTATTCTGTAAGTATTTAAGATTTTTAAAGATAAAAGATATTATTATATATTTTTAAACTTATATTAATAAAGGGCAGTCCCTCCATTTTAAATTAGTTACGCACTTTAACTTTTACACATACTTTAAAATGGATTGATCGCATATTTTAATTAAATAATATTTTTAAATAAAAATTTAAAATTGAATAAAATTTAAAATATTAGAAAAATATTTTGTAAATATATGTGATTAATCTATTTTAAATTACGTGTAATAATTAATTTGAATTGGTGGGAGTATTATTAGATTTAATAATAATTTAGGGGTTGTTTGATTTGGGGGTTTTTGAAATGAGTTATGAGTTAAGAATGAATAAAACCCATACATGATGTTTGTTTCAATTTTTTTAAATTTTAACCTCATATCTCAAATCCAAAAAGTATGTGTTATTGATACCGATGGGGAGATGAGTACGAGGGAAGTGTATGTGTATCAATTTTAATATTAATAATTAATATTAAAAATAATTAAATAATAATAATATATACAATCAAGCGTTACTAATAATAAAAAAAATATTTATATTTTTTATATAACAAAATAAATTTATCTAACTATTAATTCAATAATATTTTAGATTAAATAATTTCATTCCAAAACTAAACCAAACATATGATATCAATAATAAAATTTCATCACCATAGCACCCTAAGCCGATTCCTGATACTCCATTCATTTCATATTAATAGTTCATTTTCAAAAAATAACTCATATGAGTCCCCTTTTCCTTTTATTTTCTGACGCACCAACCACTTTTGTTGATCAATTGTACTCATATCTATTACTCCATCAGTCCCATTTTACATGTTATTTTTAAAAAAATTACGCATATTAAGAAATTCTAAAATAAAACTTATTTTCCATTTGTATCCATATTAATTACATTAATTGAGATAGTTTCAATACATAATTTGAATGATAATTATATTACATTAATTACCAATATTTTGGTCAAAGAGTTATTTTGGAAATTTACCTATAAAATTGCATTGAAAATAGATAGTGGACATATATTATGGGATAATTTTTTCCCCTCAAACTATTAATTTGAGACGAAGGGAGTACATTGAATGAATATAATACTCCCTCTGTCCCAACCAATTCTTTACACTTTCCTTTTTGGGACGTCCCACCCAATTCTTTACATTACTAAAAATAGTAACTTTTAACAATAAAATACATTATTACATCCACTACTTCACTTCACTTTTTCAACACTTTACACTATTACACCCACTACTTCATTTATTTTAACAATAAAATCACTATTACACCCACTACTTCATTTATTTTAACAATATTACTCCACTATCCTTGGTCTCCGTGCCCAGACCAAATGTAAACATTTGGCCGGGACGGAGGGAGTATATGGTATGAAGCTGGATTTGGAAATATAAATTAGAGATATGTGAAATAAAATTGATTTTTAGAATATAAATTACATTAAATTTTACGTTGAAAATTGAAATATATAATTATTTTGAAACAATTTATTTTTAAAAATGAACTATTAATATGAAATGGATGGAGCACCAAACGCATACCGTATCCCAAACGAGCATACTAAAAGGAAGTCCAATATGTTGCACGAAAAAAGGGGCAGAAATTTGTATGATTTTGGTAAACAAGAATGAATCTATGGGCTTTTAAAAGTACTAGAAGCTTTATACGGGTGGGATGACTACCTTGCACGTATCGCCATCTTACTGTAATATTACAAACCGCCTATATATATAATTCGAAACAAACCAAACACAACAGAAGCAAATATCATAGTAAGTCCCCTGCAACGTTCTTGCGGTTGCTATTTCTATTATATAATATCAATTATAGAACATATCATTTCAATGCAATGTTATAAGATGTGTTAAAATATAAAAATGCTACTTCCTCTATTTAAAAATAATTGACGTTTGATTTTTTGACACGCATCTTTAATAGTTTTGACTATATAGTTAAAATTATTATTACTAAAAATTTCTTTTTATGAATAAAGATATTAAACTAAAACTTTTATTCAAAAAAGGAAAATTTTAAAAATAAAAATTTCAACTATGTAGTCGAATTTCCTAAAAATGTGTGCTAAAAATTCAAACATCAATTATTTCTAAACAAAAGGAGTATACTTGGTTCTAATTATTTCCAAACAGAATGAGTATACTTGAAGGGAAATAAATATAAAAACATCTATTTTAACAAATTCAATACTATACTTTACATTGTTAATTAAAAATTTACTTAATTTTACAACTATTAATTCTATTTTAAAAATATACATCAAAATATAAAATATATTTTAGCACCAAGATATATTTTTTGTTTTGATATTATAGATTTTAAGATTAGCATTCGATTTAGGTTATTCATCACTGTCTGCCAGATAAGATACTTAATTAATAAGAACAAAACGACGTCGTGATATGGATTCGGATTTTGGAGTTCCGAGAGAAGTTTCTCACTTGCAAAAACTTGGATCTCAGTATGAGCCGGAGCTTCCTCCTTGCCTCCAGGTTTCTTGTATCTATAATCTGTAATGCCAATAATATATCAGTTTATTTGTTTGTTATTCTAAACTTGTGATCACTACTTTGTTACTGCTAATATATATACATTTGACTGATTGTTTGTGAATATGTATCTGGATTATTTTGTTTTGTATGCGGGTTTTTAGTTTAAGTTTGTATGTATAGGTTTTGGATGATTATGATTTAGTAGAATGTATTTAGTAATGGAAGGGCCGAAAAATCCTGGATCAACTGGCGTTTTCCGATGATTGTTATTCATGTCATGGGATGGAATTTTTCATGATTTGATATCGTAACATTCATGATAAGAACTAATCTTCAACGTGCTTGCTGTTTTCTGTTTTCTGCATACTGAACTTATGCGTGTTAAGGTAGTAGGTGCGTTGCTTTTGGTTTAGAACTGGCAAAGTCATGTTGGTCATCACTTCTTGTTAATATAATTGTATTTGGCATTTCGTTGCAATTTTAAAAAGAATGTTGCTCCGCTCTCCCTGTTGATTTTTTGTGTTTATGTGAACATTTTAAAAAACTGATTTTGCACCATAATTTACAGGGAAAAAGCATGCGGGTAGAGTTTAGTGATGCAACCGCTTCTGCAGACCCCCTCTGGGGCTCACACCATAAGTCGGTCCTTTCCACATACTTATGGTCAGCCATTGGCTCATTTTCTTAGAGCAAACACAAAGGTCCGTGATACTCAGATAATTACCGAACATCCGGCAGATAGGTATAATTTCACTTGCAAAACAAATCATCATAGCTAAAAGTATTGAAGTTTTAATGCCCTTTAGATGATCTATTTTGTAGTTTTAATCTGCATATATATAAATATTTTACTTGCACTACAGGGATAGAAAAAAGAAACTGTTTTTTATTAAAGAATTGTATCGCCTAAATATCTTTACGTTCTTGTTAAATTGTAATTTGTGCTATAACAAAAATCAACAGGTGCCCGGTATCATAAAGGCGAGGAAGAATTTATATCTATTTAGAGGTTCAAACTATAATTTGTTATTTCTTCTCAGGGTTGGGGTGGTTTTCAGCGGCAGACAATCACCTGGAGGACATAATGTCATATGGGGTCTTAACAATGCTCTTAAAACTCATAATTCCACTAGTACTTTGCTCGGGTTTCTGGGTAAGTGTTGTGCCTTTTCTTTTCAGCAGACCTTGTAGAATTTTTAAAAGAAGTTGCATTTTGAAAAGGGAATATGATAGTATACTTCATAATTTCTTGGTTGCACTCCATTGTAAAGTTGCATTTTGAAAAGGGAATATGATAGTATACTTCATAATTTCTTGGTTGCACTCCATTGTATAGACTATTATTGCTTGTCGCCGAATGCAACACGAAGTGTTCAGTGAATTGAAGTGCCAGTATCACTTTCATAAAAAAATTGCTCGAGTTATGCGGAGTCTTTCAGAGGCCTTTCTGAAATTCTTATATGAACTTGAACACATTTAAAGTATCAATTTAAGGCACATAATTCCGAGTTTAGAGGTTTTGTCTCCACAAAAGTGAATGCATTTAAGGGTCTCTTTCTTAAATGTGAAATGGTTTTTCTTCAAACATGTGCTTTTTTGTTTCTTACCAGGTGGATCTGAAGGTTTATTTGCACAAAAGACTCTTGAAATCACCGATGACATTCTGGCAACCTATAAAAATCAAGGTATTAATAAGCAATGATAATTTTATATTTAGATCAACATTTTCCATTTAAATCCAATGTACTTATACATGTTAATCCTGTTAAGGTGGCTATGATTTGCTGGGAAGGACAAAAGATCAGATAAGAACTACAGAGCAAGTAGATGCTGCATTGTCAGCATGCAAAGCTTTAAAGTTGGACAGCCTTGTCATTATTGGTGGTACTTTAGGCTCTGTAATTTGCTCATGTCCTCCTACTCCTCTTCTCTAACAATTCAATTTGTTATAACAGGGGTAACATCAAATACAGATGCTGCGCAGCTTGCAGAAACTTTTGCAGAAGCAAAATGTCCAACAAAGGTAGTATTTTGTGCATAAGCAGTCAGCCTGCAATTAGAATATTCTTCATCTGACTTTATGTACCCCATACAGCTGCCTCTCTGATTCAATGATGATTGATTATGTTTGAGATCTGTAGGTGGTTGGTGTTCCCGTCACATTGAATGGGGATCTCAAGAATCAGTTTGTTGAAGCAAATGTTGGATTTGACACTATCTGTAAGGTGAGACGCATCTTTATGTTTTGACATATCACACGATTTGCTTCTCATCTTCATCCTCTTAGAGGCTTACGAATTTACGATGTTATATGTTAATGACATTGGTGAAAATTTGCAAAGCTATTTTTTTTCCTTGTGTACAGGTCAACTCCCAGCTTATTAGCAATGTCTGCACCGATGCCCTTTCAGCAGAGTAGGTATTTATTTCCACATACATATAGGTCTTCTGTATGTTCTGGGTGAATGTGCATGATTTATGTTGATAGAAATTTACAAATTGACATCTAAAGAGTACACATCAACCAATCAGACACACCACCTCTTTAATTCGGCATTTATTCTGTCTTCGGGCAATGTTGCTGAATCAAACTTGATCAAGAATGTATGAAATGTATGTTATTTTCAGTTGATCTGAATGAATTCTGTCTCAGCGTCTCGGTCTAGGATGTGGGTGTTCAAAGAAGCTGCCACATATTTTTAAGAAGGCATAGTCGCAAGGGTCTAGATTTTTTTTCCTGACAACATTTTTGTAATTCATCGTAGTACCTTGTGAACGTCTCTAGTGGTGTAAACATATAATACCATTAGTTCTTATTGAAGTTTGGACCGTGTGGTGTAAACATGTTTCCCTTCTCAGTCAATTGAAAAATCTATAATATTATTATTGAGTAAAAATTCAATTTGGTGTTTCTTTTGTGATGTTAACAGAAAGAAGGAACATACAAAGGGAAAAAATTCAATGCTATCTGTCACTTCTTTGGCTATCAAGCTCATGGATCTTTGCCATCGAAGTTTGATTGTGATTATGCTTTAAGCGCTTTTACTCTGAATTTTAACATCTCGTTTGAACTCTATATTAACATTGATTATATGTATTTCTTTGAGTGACATGTGGATTTAAAAATTGTTTACGAACCAATCTTCATGTAGGTCCTTGGACACATTGCTTACCTTGTCCTGGCGGCTGGTCTTAATGGGTACTCAGTAACTGTAACTAATCTGAAGAATCCTTTGAACAAGTGGCGTTTTGGTGCTGCCCCAATAACAGTACGATTTTCTTTTTACACAAAAAGATGCTTGTTTGTCATTTTTCACATTTTATGGATATTTTAGATTTGTTAGAAAAATGAACCCATATTTCAATTTTCTTTTATAAAAAATGTTTAAAAGATCAATATTTGCTTTTGTTTCGTGCGTGTGTGAATTACATATTAATTGAGTACTTGATCGTATTGCGCCACTATATTTTTTGCAATTCCTGCTAACATAGATATGACTCCACTAAATTGGTCTATTCAGGCAATGATGACTGTCAAGCGGTATGGCAGTGGTCCTGGGGGAGCATTTAGCGGGAAACCCGCTGTTCATCCTGCTACTGTGGATTTAAAAGGCAAATCATATGAGTATGTCATCTTGTGTGATTTTATTGAAAGTCTTTCTTTGTAATATTTATGCTTATTCAGAAATTCGACATACAATCTTTTGCTTTCAAGACATAATTGGTAGATAAAATGGTTGATCACCACCGTTAATATCTGTTATCCTATCGCTGCTAAATCACTAGATGGTGCAGGTTGTTGAGTCAAAAATCAAAATGCAACAAAAATTTTGCTCGAGGACATTTACAGAAATCCAGGACCCCTTCAGTTCGATGGTCCCGGTGCTGATGCAAAGGCTGTTACTTTGTGTGTTGAGGATCAGGATTATATGGGTCGTATCAAGGAATTGGAAGTATATGTTGACAAGGTACAAACGTGTATCTGTATATATTATAATTTTTTAACTTAATAGCATGACCTTAAAATATTTAATTCAAGCAGAAGTTATATTGTCCATGTTGGATGTTAAGCAATAGGGAAAACACCCAGTAATACTGGTCTCGGGAGCATGTTGGTTGCCATCTCTGTTTGTGAAAGATTATGTTAAAAAAAAATTACCTGGCAAAACAAATGATTATGGAAGGGTCAGTTTAGAATAACTTTAAACCAAGTTGAGGGGCAATTCTGATTTTTCTTTTTCTTCTTTTTCCTGTTCTCATTTATTCCCTTGTTTTCCCAGTATTGCTTGTTTGTGCTTTTTTTCTTAATTGGTAGGATGAGAAGTACCCTAAAGCTTTAGATTATTATTATTGTTATTGGTATTTTCGAATAAGGACTTTAAAATATTTTAAAGACTACATTTTCAATTAATATCACATTTGTGCATCAAGAGAATATGAGTTCAGAGTTTAGCTATCATCTCCTTTGCCAAAAATCTTTCTTAGGAGATTAAAGTTTACTTTTTTGCTTGTTTTAGGCTTCCTATCCTTGTTCTTTTAAACCTTTTATATCATTAATTGCATTGTCATGTCTATTTTGCCAGATGCGGACTATAGTGAAACCAGGATGTTCTGAAAGCAGCATTAAGTGCCATGACTGCTGTGCCGAACATTCTATCTGTGGTGTCGTCCCCTGCCAATAGCGGGTTGTAGATGCAATCAATACTTGTGTATTTGTGGAAATTTTCTTAAATTTTGTAATTTCTTCATTCTGAATAAATTGAAGAGAATATAACCATGGTCCCCCCCCCCCCTTTTTAGTTACTAAAGTCTGGATTCGATGCTAATTCATTTGTTTTAGTTGATCAAATCTTCAGTATCCACAACTGAGTTTAGTTTGGATTCTAAAGGGGAGTGACGTCAACATTTTTAAACTAAACAGGAAAGACTGTAATACTCAGGTTTACGATTAATCATTTCGAAACCTGGGGAAAAAACTGTGTTGCTTGGCAAAAAAAAAGTGAGACTGTTGCTGCATCGTTTATGTGAAATGAGATTATCTTGGCATTTATTTAGAGCAATGTATTGCACCTTGCAGAAAGACCAAAACCAAATATTAAAGGAAGGGACCAAACTAGTTTACTTGTTAAGCTGTATATAAGTTGTATGATATAACTCAGATCAAGTTATATATGTCCAACTGGTATATATCCTAAACAAAGATCAAAATGTATATTGATACAGTATATAACGGATTAAAAAGCATCCTAGATCCACCTGTCAGAATATCAGATGTTATTTTCAGGAGTTTATAACCAAAGAATGAATAGATTTCACGTAATAATATGGCTGTTTAGTAATGTGGCAGCACTCATTTATCCTTCACGGGAGTAAAAGAACCATGCATGGCTTCCTTTGAAAGACCGGGAATGTGATATTGCAAATCAGCAAAACTAACCAACCAACCACATGAAGAAAGTACACCAAAGAGAGAGTGAGACCAAAGCACAAACATAACAGCATAGCATAATCACAGAACACTCGCTTTCACCTTTGCCGAACAATTGCATCATGGTGCCTGTCACACGGAACTGATGAGTCAAACTTTTTCTAACCCTCTTTTGCACTGACTATAAATGAAGCCAAATAAATTGAGCGACTGTCCTAAATAATTAATCAAGGTGATGACTGATGAACGTACCTATGTTCATTGCAGGTGGAAGTGCAAACTGAAGCAGAAGGACAAACTGGTACAAGGGATCTGCCTGCACCAAATTTAAATGCACTGCAGCTTTTACTACGCCAATGCCTATTGAAGGTAAGACAATATAACGAGCTACTATGATGCCAACAATCATGAATTTCGGCGTTCCTGATGTTCGTAAACCTAAACAAAAATCAAAGGTATTAGATGCTTGGCGTGTACAGAAAAAATTTCACCTCAACTAATTCATGCATATGTTACCTTTAAGAAGGTTTGCTCCAATTATCATAGTGAGAAGTGGGATGGCTCCATCCCTGCAATTTATCGAGGATATTTGAAAAATGATTCAACGGCAATAAAAATGCAAGATTACACTACACTAAAAAACTTCTGTGTATAGGACATTTTGGTCCATACACCGGTCATTTAAATCAACCTCCTCAAAATTAAACTGTCAAAATGCAAAATAAATTTCGCTCACTTCATTTCAAACATGCTTGGGATATTATCTCTTAACAAAGGGTAAAAACTGTCATTGATTCCCTCTTAATTTAGAAAATCAAGCCTATAGCTCATTATAGATATAACTAGAACTCAGTCCATAAGCAGTCATCTCGATAAAGGTTAAAGTTAATATAAACAGATGTCTCCGAGCATTCTGGTGTGTGCCATACATAGTACAATACTACAATCTCCAGAGTCATACAGCTTTAACAAACTTACATTTAGTAGTGCTGTGTGAATTTCAATGACAAATTAAAGAAAAAAGAAGCAGCAGCTATCAGTTTCTTTCCTGCGTAAGTTGTTCCAAGATCCTCACATTAGAATAATTGAAGTTCTACTCGGGGGCTAAATCTTTTTTAGGTTTAACACTATTGCATTAAATTCTTTGTACTAACTATGATTATTCCATCAAATGTGAAACATAAAACTCTTTACCCCACAACAAATATTGTAAATTACCAACTGATGGGGGTGTTATATACTAATTAATAAGTCTGTCCTAACTTCTTGTTGGCCTACTACAGCTTTTTTCTTCTTTTGATGCTGGTGCTCCAGTACGTATCTCGAAATTGACTTCAGATAATAAACGAATGCATTCAAGAAAGAGAGTTGTGTTATAAAATTCACCCGAGTAACATGATAGAATCTTCAATCACGTGGAGGGGAGCTGAATCACCGATCATCAACTTTTTAAGTGGAGGTATAAGTCCAACTATGAACCCCACAATCTGTTAATAAAATGCATTTCTCTTCTTAAGTTTAAGAACACATCCACTCTGTAATGTATTTTATTAAAATGCCAAAATATAATACAAATGATAAAAGTCATAGTAGTTCTAAACAGGAAAAATTAGACATTATCAGTAACCGCAAGAAGTAGGATCTTACTGCTCCATTAGTTGGAGGAGCAAACAACTTCTTTAGATTGAGTTTCCCCAAGAGCTCCAGTGCGTGCTGCTTTATTTTATATGTAAATCCCAACTGCCAAAAGATCTAATAATGATTAAATTTCTGATAACCAGTTGGTGTCTATATGTTTATACTTATTCAACTGTGAGGCTCCTTTACTTAGTGGTGGTAAACTTGGACCATTCAATTTACCAGGGTCTTTTCTTTCTCAATCATCAAGAGGATTTATTATGATAAAATGATTACTAGTTTGGCTGCTAAGCGTCTTCTACTTTAAACTTCTAGAACTTATCAATAAATAGAGAATTCGGAAGTAAAAACAATTATGTAAGAATTAAATTTAGTGTTTTTGATAACAACCTTTGTTTATAGTTACCTGCTTCCATGTTTTGTACCCAACAAAATTCACATGAAGGTACTTTTACTTGAAGCTCTATTGAAAAAAATGTTCCATATTACCAAACCACTAAACCAAAATGAGCCTGTAAATTATTACCAAACTTGTAGTTCAATTATTTTTTCAGCTTAAATTTTGGTAGATTGAATCCGATCATGAAGACACGTAGGAATCATGCTCAATCCTAGAATTATTTAGGCCAGTGCAAACCCATGATTAATTAGGAAATGGGATACCTATGCTAGAATAGTTTTGTCCATGTATCTTTTTGTCAAGTACACACTATATTTTAAAATTTCTTGCAAGGAGAACAAAAGTATGAGAAGTTGTAAATGAGCTTTGCATAACGGAGACGTACTAATCAAGAAATGTAGATTGTAGAAGGATGACCAGAATAATATTCCAGGAATAACCTGATGTTTCCCATCAAATCTGGTTGAGGGCAATGCATCTGCATGGTTTTCAGATTTAACAAATCTCATTGGAGAACATTGAGCTTCAACAAGACCCCCTTGTTCTGCAATATTTGGTTCCATTGTGCATTTACCGACAGAAGAGGCACTTACTTCTTCTGGAATCGCTTGTATAGATAACCTTAATACATTATATACATAAACCCATAGATATATGGCTCCTATCTGCAATGCAACAATAACCACATCGTAAGTCGTAACATTCCCTCAGGCCTCAAGTACGTGGTGGTACAAACTACAAAGTCACACGTTCCTTCCATATATGAACTTGGGCTTATATGTGCATAAATCTACAGTGTCTCAATTAAATCTGTTTAATTGTACTGATTGTAAAGCATAATGTATTCATCTTATTGCTTCAACCGATCCAAAAATGTTTTTATGAGCAAAATGGTTGTCCTGTTATAAACTTCCTCCTCACCCTGTACCCTGCTCGCTACTCTAAAAAATTAAACATTATCAAGATACAGATATATACCGCCATCGAAAGTGAAACATAAGTCAATCCATATGATTTACATGCAAAACGATCTCCAAATGGACTTCCTTTCTCTTTGCAAACTGCTGGGACAATAATGATGGGAATGGCACCAAGGTTTCCTGTATTCACCATAGGAACAAAATATTACAACTAAAACATAGGGATTATTACTTCCTTGGGCATGTGGAAGTAGTAGCTACTTAAATTTGCATATGACTGTAAAGTAACTACACAAGGAAAAAAATAATGCAGCTAACTTAGCCGTGATTTGGGAAGATCTGAAGATGGTATACCAGCAGCACAACACCCTACAACAAGGCCTCGAAGATGTGGTGGTGGTCTTGTTAGTAGATTAACCACCCAGCCTAGCAAGGAACCAACAATAAATGAAATGAGGATATTTATGGGCATGAACCACCTACAAAAAACAAGGAAGCAACCCCCAACTTAAAAAATGATATGATTGTTCATAAAAGCTATATGCTGATATAATAAAAAATAAGGGAACTCACAACTTAATAATGCTTTCATATGTTATTGTTTTCGCCAAATTGCTTGTTATTAGTGCTGGACTGAACACATAAAATACAATCTGTTTGCAGGAAGCAACCATGTCATTAGTTCAAATAGAGACACATTCACCATAACCAAAACCATATATTTTTTTCAAGATTTTTAATCAAAAGAATGCAGTAGCTGGTGAATGGGTGGTGTAGGGTAATCGATAGAGCAAGAAAATGCTGTGAAAAGGTTGAATTTTGACAATTTATGTGACAGGCCATTAGGCCAATCTAAATATATGGAGGCATATATTATGTGCCCAGACAAAATATAATAAGTTTCATAAATGAAAATGAATGCGAGGAATGCAGAGAAATTGTGATTTGTTGGATGAAACCTAGTATAAAGGGAGCAAGGGAGAAGTACTTTTACATGACAACTAACATAACTGTAGTCGAATTGATCATCATGAAATAGAGAGTTTTATAATTTATTATTGTGATTTGTTGCTTTTAGAAAATTATCTTCATAGGATAAGCAATATGAGTTTTTTTTCCTGATAACTTGGACTGTTTCCTATCTATTTCAAATTTCAAAAGGCGTATAGTTTTAAGTTAGTGTCAGTCATTTACGACTTGTCTGGCCAAAGCAGCTAAAGCAGCAAATTGTGGAAATATAAAAAAGAGTATCACTAGATGTTCTACTCAAGCCCCCTTCAGATGAATAGAAGTTACAGTAAGAACCATAACCAACTTTACCTAAAATTATGCTATATAACCACGGGACATAATTTCATACAGTATTTAAGAGCATAATTCTACATAGGCTATGTGGCAAGTAACAAAACACTTGGAAGTTTATTTGCACGTATTAGCTGATCAACTTTTAGTTTACGTTTCCTGTTAGTACATGGATCTTGATCTCTGATTAATTTAGAGCTGCTAACTAGTAATTTCTCTGATAAGATTCTAAATGTCAATACCAACATAAAGACACCTTATATATCATACTGAAAGAAAAAAAAGCTGAGTCTTACATACAGTGTTTAGATGTTTACGTGCATCGGGGTCGAGTATATTGATATGGTCTAGTGCAAGAAATGATCCAAGAGCAGTCAACAAAAGCAACTTGAGCACCGGCATTGAAGCAGCAAGAAAAAGGCTGAAAAGCCCCATTCGGCAAATCACTCCAACGTACTCCACTCCACTTTCACCTTTCAACTCGGTACATTGTGAACTAGCTTCAAATATATATTTTCATTTATCAAACAGTTATAAATCAATTGACACCATAACATATTAAAGGTCTTATCAGCACATGGAATTCATAGAAATCTATATATGTCGTAGTATATATAATGCATTTATATCTCAAGCTAATCAATCTAGCTAGCATAATAAAAATAATGATCACAACTCAAAGGCAATTCAAATCAGAAAAGACTTCCTATATTCCTCCTGGTTACTCCTTAAACAAATATACACTCGCCAAATAGTGAAAAATTCAGGCTCTAACTCTAATTCAGATTGTTAAATATATATATCGATCGATATGGTGCAGATAAAAAATGAACAAACCTGGGAAGCCTTGCAGATGCAGTGTATAGATTTGTATAGTAGGGTAGTCAAAGAAATATGGTTGCGTACTTGAAGGGGGAAGGAGGTAACGTGGTAGTTGTCAAAAGTTATCAATCTGCATGAACAAAAACTCCCGACATGTTTGTAGCACGTAAAATTTTAAGTTTATATGCATTTTATGCAATAATGTATTATGATGTACAAATTATTCGATTATTAAAAATAGGAAAAAGAGTGCGTTCTCTCAATTTGGTGTGATGTATTAATGATGCTATATTAAAATTTAGGGTAATACTCCGGTGTAAACTTTTTAATTTAAGAATGGTGAAAACTTTTACAAAATTATGTAGAATCATTATAAAAAATGAAAAAAGTGCATAACCATAATTTTATTTGTAAAATCATAATAAAAAATTTATCAAAACATTTTTTTTATATTTTTTATTATGATTCTATAAAATTTAATGAAAATTCTCACGGTTCTCACACTAAAAAGTTTTCGCCTGATTATTACCCTAAAATATAAAGTTTTATGCATACAATTGAATTCTATATTTGCTGAAATTCTGGAAACTTTTATAAATTATAATGTCTTTTTTACCAATCAATATTACTCAGGCTCCGTTTGAGATTACTGTTCAAAACTGATGTACTGTGAGAAAAAATGTTGGTGAAAAAAGTGCTGTCAGAAAAATTTGATAATTGTTTGGTAATTTTTTTTATTTATGCATATTTTAAGATATAATATAAAAAATTAATGTTTTTAGGGAGGTTTGATGTTGAAACTTGCAATTATTTTCTACAAAAGCTAAAACAACATTTTCCAAAAGCATGAGGAACATGTTTTCTCTAACAACACCTTTTAGACTAAAAGCACTTTTCCACACAACGGTTTTTAAATTTTACCAAACACCTTTCTATCTACTTGCTTTTCAACAAAAAACTGTTGTTATTGTCTACAACAGCAGTACCAAACGGAACCTTATTATAAAAATAAATGAAATGAATCTTAAAATAAAATGCAAAATAAAGGAGGTGCACATTGGGAAAATTACATTTTGCGCGCCTGCAACGCAAACTTGAATTTTAAAAAAAAATGTTCCCGTTAGACCACGCAAGTAGCAGTGTAGCACAAGGAACCCTAATATCTCACACTATATTACATTTTGACGATATCTGGAGCAAAAGAAAAGATATACTCCTCCTGTTTTTTTTATAGGGCGCTGCACGTAAATTTAAGTTTTAATAAAAAAAGTTCTACTTAATTTTTTTTTTCTGAATAGAACTATTTTTAAAATCCTTTAATTCAAAATAAAATATTAAAAAATATTGAATAGAACTCTTTTTATTTAGATTTAGAGTCTATTAAAAGGACCAGACGGGGAAATTTTTGTGAATCCATTGCCTATCGTGTGTCTTACTTTAAGGGTTTTTTTTCTATCAACAATCACTTTTCATAGATATAGATTTATAAAAAAGAGAAGGAGAAATCATCAATTTCTGTGATGCGATGGACGCTTTCGAGAAGCTGGAAAAGTAGGGGAAGGAACGTACGGAAAGGTCTACAGAGCCCGAGAGAGAGCCAGTGGAAAAATTGTAGCTCTAAAAAAGATGAGGCTCCATGAGGACGATGAAGGAGTTCCCCCCTTCTTTGTATGCTAATCCACATATTGTTAGATAGGTTGTACTCTTAATTCCCACTTCTAGGTTTTTGTCTTGCACTTTTTATTCATGATCACACACTGAATCCGGCTATTGTTTAGATACGTTGATTTTTCTTTAAAATAGCTTTGATTTGCGTTTGATTAATAGATCGGGTAAATTTGTATTTACAGGCTGATGGATGTTAAGCAAGGCCACAAAATAAACAAGGGAAGACAGTTTTTACTAGACACTAACTTATACAAATCTTGACTTCTTTAATTTTTCTTGGGGGGATTTGCAGCAAATGTTAAGGTACGTACGAGCCATCACAACGAAGTTCAGCAAAAAAAGCAACGAAGCACTCTTACTTTGATGGCATAGACAATGCTTAAGTGATTGTAACACAGCTTAATTAGCTCATATATATACCAGAGTGCAACCAACTTCTATTAGTTTTCTTGAGCATTCTTAAATTATGACCCAAAGAGTCTGTCATAATTTTTGTACCCTGATCCTCGGCCTTATCGAATGTAGTGTACTTGCATTATGGACATAGTATTTGAGTATCGTCTTTGCAGCCTTTGATCTTAACTATATAGGATCCTTGTATTGTTGCATCACCATGTCTAATGTGGAAACATTAACTTAACAAAATCAATTTATTATTTCAGACTTGTTTTTGTTGGCTTTGATCTCAATTTGCAGATTCCAAGATTTTAAAATTTTCGTAATTACCATGTTTAAGCTTTTTCTGGCTTCTGGCATCTACAAAACTTGTTCCCTTTAAACTTCTTCAATAGATTCATATAGTTGTCAGTTTGCATTGAACGTGTTTTAGAATCATCGTATTCAAGTGACAAAAAAGAGGAAAATAAACCAAAAAGAAACAATATATTGAAGCTTAAGTTTTCAGTTTACTATGCTATATTTGATATATATGTGGAAGAATGTCACACGTTCATCCAAACTAAGAGCATTCATCATCCTTTCCATTAGGCTCGTAGCAGTTCTTTATTTTCAACGCTTTGAATCTGCCATCCTTTGCACGTGGTAACGAGAATAAGTAGAATCAAACGACCAACCACATGAAGAAGGTACACCAAAGAGTAAGTGACACAGTAGCAAACACATAGGTCCATAGCATAATGACAGAACATTCAGTTTCACCTTTACCGAACAACTGTGTTATTGTACCTGTGGCAAAAAACAGACAGACCAAATGACATTGCAATATATTAAAGGCATAAGCTTAGATTTTAAGTATAAGAGGAGAGATTAAAAAACAAAGAGAGTGTCCCAATGGTAGACTTACCTATATTCATAGCAGGGGGGACTGCAAACTGAAGCAAAAGAACAAACTGGTACAAAGGATCTGCCGGCACCAAATTAAAATTCACTGCTGTGCGAACAATCAAAGTGCCTATTAATGGCAAGGCAATGTAGCGAGCAATTATAATGCCAATAACCATGGATTTCTGGATTCCAGATGCTCGTAAACCTGGTCAGAAATTCTCAGAAGCATCAGAGGCCTGGCTTGACCATAGATATTTCAAGCTTAACCAAGTAAAGCAGGTATAATTCTTGTTACCTTTCAGGAGGTTTGCTCCAATTATTAGGGTGAGAACTGAGACAGCTGCATCTCTGCGGTTTAAGAAACGTAGATACAAAAATCTATATTATATTATTATAACCAAACTAAACTAGTGAACTTAAGTATGAATTTTTTTTAGTTGAATTATAGAAATGATCATAATCATCTAATTTTAATAAAATTAGAAAAGATATATATAATACATACAACTCTATCCCGATAGTCCCCCTTTTATACAATTTATTTAAATTATATTCTATATTTTCTATTTTAAGAACCCTACTTATCCTATAATTTACTCACATTCAACTCAATTTAATCACCATTCAAATTATTTTATTTATTTAAAATTATGATTTATCATTAAATTTTATGAATATTAATATATAAACATCATTGTATAGAAAAATGTAAAACAAAATTAATTATCATGTTAAATGAAATATTTAAATTATATAAAATAATTAATATATAATTTATTAATAATATCAAAGCACGGTTATAATTAGACTAAAGGAGTTATTTTGGTTGTTGGGGTCGTCATGGTTGCTGTAGTAGGGTTCTTGTCATAAACTAAAAAAGTAGTTACATGAAACTAAAATACATGGAATTAAAATCCTACATCAAATAATTTTTACGGGCTACAAAATCATTATAAATTTTATAATTTATTTATTTTTATTTATTCAATACAAATGAAAATAATGATAATATTTAATGATAATATTATAATATTTTTATAAATATGTACATATTCTAAAGTAAATTATAAGTAAATAATTATTATGATTAAAAATATATAACAAATTTAAGCATGATAAAAAATATTAAATAAATAATCCTTTTATATAATATATAAAAAAAATATAAAAAAATATATAACTAAAAGTATTTTATCATATTAGTATTTTAATATTTTTATAGATATGCAATATATATTAGAACAACCATACAAATAATTATTAAATGTAGTTAACAATAAAATAATATTTTTATATTTAATATTATAAAAGGTAAATCTATTAAAAGAATTATAATATATTAAATTAATTAATATATTAATTAAAATAAATATCTTTTAAATATTTAAAAAATGTCTTGTGGATCCCCGGATTTAAGTTAGTTTTTATTTAATATAGTTTACTCACATTCAACTCAATTTCATCACCATTCAAACTATTTTATTTATTTAAAATTATGTATTATCATTAAATTTTATGAATATTAATATATAAATATCATTGTATAGAAAAATATAAAAAGATATTAATAATAAAACAAATTATCATATTAAATTAAATATTTAAATTATATAAAATAGTATATAATTTATTAATATCATATATGTTTTACACGAGTTATAAACTATTACTATATTATTAAAGTACAATGTTATATGTTTGGTCGGTCGGTCGCGTCTGGTGTAGTCTAATTCTACTCAACTCCAAATGCACTTTTTTAATTAAATTTTAATTAAAATATAGAGTTGTACTCATACTCTATTAATTAACATGCTCCAATTTCATCACTTTTCAAACACTTTAATTTATTTAAAATTATAATTTTATAATTAAATTTTTTGAATATTAAAATAATATATTATATCAAATAGATATATTATACATACACATATATTTAGAAAAGATATATTATATATACAACTTTATCATCAGTGGAGCTATTTTTCTTAATAATAAAATGAAATAAATTATCATATTAAAATAAATATTTAAATCATATAAAATAATTATTTTATACTATATTTAAATTATAGCATATATTTTCTTTATTAAGAATAATGTTACAATCCTCTTTCTTAATAATAAAATAAATAAATCACCACATTAAATTAAATATTTAAATTATATAAAATAATTTATCTATACTATATATATTATACATACAATTATTTCAACGGTGTAATCCTCTTTTATATAATTGTTCACATGTAATATTATTTTTTATTTAAATTATAGAATATAGTTTTTATTTTAGGAATAATATTATAATATAATTTTTATCTAATATAATTGTATTAACACTTAACTCAATTTCATCACCGCTTTTTAATTTATTTAAAATTACAACCTGTTAATCATATCTCATGAATATTAAATTAAAAAAACTAATATATCATAATAATAAAACAAATTACTATAATAAATTAAATATTTAAATTATATAAAATAATTAATATATAATTTATTAATATAGTCATACGGGTTATAAGGTAGTAATTTAATAATGACAAAACACACTGTAACAAGCAGTCTATGTAGCTAAATAATATGGAAGTTAGTTGAGAGTTAGAAATCTACTATTGTATATTGAAACTTCACTCAAGACTTTAAGCAAAAATGTGTATAGAGCTTTTACCCCATCCAGACAATCGAGTCTTCAATCACATGGAGAGGTGCCTCATCACCAATGAATAAACTTCTAAGCAGAGGCACAAGTCCTACAATAAACCCCAAAATCTGCACATGAAAAAGAAAATATTTTTATTGTTAACGCACAATTCCCCTATAAACCTCGGCTTTTTAGTCTGAACAACTTATAATGCATGCATTTTCGTTGCGTTTAACATAGAATGTTAGTCAAAGTGATGGGACCTTACTGCTCCGTTAGTTGAAGGGGAGAATAACTTCTTCACATTGAGCTTCGTTGAGATGTTCACGACATTCTGCTTTAATTTATCTGAAAATCCCAGCTGCCAAAAGATCCGCTATCGAGATTAAGATTCGATATAAAATTATAGTAACGAAATATATAAAATTGTATGGTAAGAAAGAACTGTTGTATGTGTCATACAGGGATTAATATAAAAGAGAGCACAAAAACATCTAGTGAACAGACACATTATTTCTAAATCTAGTGCAAGGTAATGAATTTTTAACCTGTGTTGTTCCATCAAACCTAGTGCAGGGTAATAAATCCGCATTGTCTTCAGGCGTGCTGTATTCTTTTGGAGAAAGTAATGGTTCAGTGAAACTCTCCGGTTCTACAGTGGACGTTATGCTTGTGCACTCACTAACAGAGGAACCACCTACTTCCATAGATAGTCTTATTACATTATACACATAACTCCACAGAAAGACAGCTCCCATCTGCAATACAACAAAAGCCGAATTTAAGAATTGCAAGAAGTACCTGAGTGTAGAAGCATCATTGTTGATGCATGCATATAACAAGATATGACAAATTTAGGTTTAACCAAAGAAGATTTTTTACCGCCATAGAGAGTGAAGCATAAGAAAGACCGTATGTACTACATACACTGGGATCTCCAAACGGGCTTCCTTTCTCTTTACAAACTGCTGGGACTATAATGATCAGAATGTTGCCCAGATTTCCTGTAATTATTAAATTGTGAAACTATTCTGGAAAATATAGCAATACTAGCGCTATGTAACTTGTGTCCTGAATTATAGTGTTCAAATGAGGAACCGATACAGATGATTATAACTGCAGCTATCTAGACACGATCATGTATGTATGAACAGAGTAACAACATTCATGCCAGACTGGGACTATAATGATGATAATGTTGCCCAGATTTCCCGTTTAAATTAATTTGTGAAACTATTCTGAAAAATATAGCATACTGGTTATTAACTTGCATCCCGAATCATAGTGTTCCAATTAGGAACCAACACTGACGATTATAACTGAAGCTACCTATACACGCTTAAGTAAAGATGAACAGTGTAACATCTATGCCATATGTAATTTGAAAGCCTGAATTCATTCACTCCATTGACATGTACACAGAATATTACCAACAACAGCTGCTACTCACCTGCAGCACAACAGCCTATAACAAGGCCTCGGAGATGTGGTGGAGGTCTCGTGACTAGGTTAACCAGCCAACCAAGCAAGGAACCAATTATAAATGTGATGAAGACATTTACGGGCATGAACCACCTACACTCAAATAGAAAGCAATCTAGATATTTTACAATCAAATTTCGCAGGCTGATATGTCCTTGCGTTTATTGTGAAAGCTAAAGAAACTCACAACTTAGCTAGGCTGTCATATGTTATTGTTTGGGCCAAGTTGCCAAGTATAAGTGCTGGAGTACAAACGTAAAATACAACCTGTTCGCGAAAAATGAAAGATGTCATTTCTGTCCAAGTATGAGAGTTTGTCATAACAATATGATTCATATATTGTTTTAGGATTATAAATGGAAGTAACACAGAAAAGTTGTCAGAGGTAGGCTGATTGATGGAACATCGAAAATATTTAAGAAGAAAGATAAGAATGCACTCAGATAATGTAGCTCCTTTGCATCAAAAATTTGTAAGATACACTCATATTATAGTTTGTCAGTTGAGAAAATTATCTTATATGTTCAGGGATCGGAACTTCTCCATAAAATGAAACTGTGTTTAAAATATATATATCTGAGATTGCAGAAGGGCCCTGCATTTTAGTTTACTCTTGCATCATTTGTCCGGCTAAGCCAGAAAGTTCAACTATGTAATTAGAATTGAGAATCTAAAATATAGAATAATTTAATGTTAAAGTTATTTCTCTTGAGTCTTAAGTATCAAAGTGACCCATGAAAAGTATGCAGAACAGAGTGCTTCAAGAATGCACTGAAGTTTCGTTCTTCTTTCATTTATCTTGGATAACATAATAATTAAGATAGTGGCTAATATACTCGAGCACCAGAATATTCGATTATCCAGAAGAAAGCTAGAATTTAGATTTTAGATGGTTGCATTAAATTGCTTCTTACAGTGTTTAAATGCTTCCGTGCATCCTCTGTCAATATTTTGATATGGTCTAGTGCAAGGAATGAACCAACAGCAGTTACCAAAAGCACCTTCAGCACCGGCATTGAAGCAGCAAGAAATAGATTTAAAATTCCCATTTTTGCCCAAACTGAAAAACCTCCTTGTCCAAGAGAACACCAGATCGGTGTTCTTTTATGGGCAACTATTTGTTCCAGAGGCTTTTTCCTACACCACCATGGTCCATGGAAATTAAGTCAGTACAGTACCTCACTCTGAACTTTAATTTGGTTTTAATTCTTCATATATCAAAAGTAAATGTTGAAGAATATTTAAGTTGTGCACATTTTATGGAAACAAGGAGAGATATATATGTTGAAGAAACAAAAATTGTATGTACCTTATTGGTATTGCAGCGGAGATATAACATTAGGGAGATAAGCAGGCATTCTGTAAGCAGTGTGAACAAACATATCGAAGAAATCTGATCATCTTATATAGGAAAGAAAAAACACGAGGTGCTGAGTGCATGAGGCCATACGGCTCTTAAATTATTTCGGGATCACGTGCATACATATAAAAGTAAGACTCTTCGAAACAACTAAAAATTTAAATGGTTGATCGTAAAGTTATCTTAAATATACATCTCATTATTTAAATAAGTAAACACTAGTCATTATTTATTTCATTTTTTTGAATAAAAAAATATTTCTCTCCTTTTTCTTTCTCTTCTTTTTTTTTTCTCTTCCCTCCTTTTTAAGAATTGTTAAATTGAATTTTTTTTCTCTACCTTTTTAAAAAAAGTTAAATTTAAATTTATTATTACTATAATAAATAATAAATATAAATTATTATTAAAGTTCACGTGTCTTGTCAATGATTAGAAATTAGAATTATAGAGCATGTGGACATGCTCATAGTAGACGCTCAAATGCATAGTCGGCATCTTTGTCCGGTCAATTTTGAGTACATTAACAATGTAATTAAATTATTTAACATTTAAAAATAATGATGAATATTTATATCAAATTTATCAACGCATAAACATACAATTAAGTTGGTTACTTGGTGTGTGTAGAAAACTGGAAATGGTCCTTGCATGCCCCAGTACAGTTGCACCGTTGGTTGTGTCCTCAACATCTGTGTTATGAGTATGTATGTCCCATGCAGTTCCCAAATAATAGACTAGGGAGTTCCAGCCCGCTCCAGTCATCACCTCACTTCTTAATTGCTTTTCACAAAGAAGATCATATCCAAAAAGTGTTTAATTGTATTTGTACGGAGTGAAAGTATGAAAGCTCTTTTAATATACATATATAATATATTATTATTTTTTTGAAAATTCATTCATCTAACCAAAACACAAGTTTATTAATTTAACACGCTTATAATTGGTTAGCATTTTGTGGTACACTTTTAATTGAAATTTGGACCGTCCATACCAGGTCCATATCAACCTACAGGGGCTACAGACTACAGTCCTGTTTTAAATTATTATCATGATTATAGATCGAGCTCGCCGAAAGGATACAACTTTTAATTACCTCACAATAATAATAATATATGCCATCTACCTAGAATGCTAGAACACTGTTTTTTCTATTTTGAATTTTCACGATCTCAAATGTTAGAGTCCCAAAATTATTTTTCAAAAAAGTTTTTAATTAATTGTTAAAACAATAAATGAAATGAACCCCTCGTACATTCAAATCAACACACGAATTAAAAATTTTCATTGAGTCACGTCACTACTGCCACATCATTTTGAAAATATATTTTGAGAATATTTTTTTGGGTCACTGGCATTACTTTTGATTATATCTGATTTCAAATTATAATATCATTATGTGCATCACTCTTCTTGTAAGTTCTAAGTTTGTCGATCATGTAATTTGCTACATATTTTTAACCTTATTTTCTATTTTGATTATATATATATATATATATATATATATATATATATATATATATATATAGTTTCGATTTATAATAATGCAATAAAGTACGACATTGAACTTGCTACCAAAAAAAGAATAATAATAGAAATGAAAATAATTGTTCCAGGATATGACCTGTGGGACTATTAATGGAGTTTGATAGATCATTTCTTCCTATGGGTACCAGGTCCCGATGAGGAATAATACAGTGCTTAAATTGAATTCATACGAGGAGACCCGAGACGAGACATCTTCTTGAAGCTCACGTTACATGCTTTTCTGAATCATGATTGTAAATTAAGCAAGATCGTCGCTATTGTATTACAGTATGTATATGCTGCTTGCTGCACAAAGAGTAGTTGATATAACATCAATTTAAAACAGTAAACGAATTAAATTGCCCACATAAAATTTTGAATTTCGTTCCTTTAAGAAGATAGTAATTGGTTTGTCTTTGATAAAACTAGACCGACCTCCAACAATCCAACATAAATAATGTATACAACTAAATTAAAAGCTGATTGACATCTAACATTAAAAAATGTACAACTAATTAACATTCAACTTCACTCGTTTTAATTCGATTAATTTGGTATTGATATTCAATTATATAATTGTATATAATTATATAAAAAAACATACATGAATTTTAATGTAAAAATATAATTTTTAACATATAGTATATATGACTCATTATTTTGCTAGTTGTTGGCTATCTAACTCATATATAAATGTAATATTATTATTTAATTATAAGAAGAGCCTAGTTATCAAAATGTTCTTTTTGGATGGAGTTATTTATAAATTTTGTTAATTTTCTCAGTGTTTGCCGGAGCATCTCCAAGACTAAAAGTTCATTATTTATGTGATGGCACTATTTAGAGAATAGAATATGTAAAAATTGAACCTTCTTTCCTATTAATAAAAAATATAATAATCATATTTGATGGACTATATTTATTAAATCAATAAATCCTTTATTTTTTTGAAAAAAAATCAATAAATCCTTTAAGCATAATCTTATATTATTATAATTATAGATAACACACTAAAAATTAGAATACATGTCTTTCCCCTTATTTAAAATTTTATATCATCATTGTGTTTAACTATTTTAACTAACCATTTTATATATTATCATTGGATGTGCTTTGAGAGGGCATGCACCATCAAGAATATGACAATGCGACATAATACTCCGCCCGTGGACAAACTACATGTGCATAATGCATTACGTATTTATTAATATGCAGTCCACGAATTTCGTGTGGTTGATGATTAAACTTTAGAAATAAAAATTATTTGTGGCTGGATATATATTTACTAGATGAATTGAGTTATGAGTAGTGTGTTTGTGTCTAATTGACTGGTTAAAAGTTACTCCCTTCGTCCCAAAATAAGTGTCGTTTTGACTTTTTTTTGTATAATTTAAGGTATAAAAAAGAGATACTATATAATTATATATATATATATTATAATTATAAAAAATTATATAAAATATATCATTAGAAAATATATTTAATCTACTTTAAAATGTAACTTTTTATTTTCAAAAATTGTAAAAGAATAATCTCTAATCTCCGGTTAAAATTTAATCAAATTGACTACAAAAAGTCAAACAAGTCACTGGAATCGGAGCGGAGAGAGTATGTGCAAATAAGTTTTTTTTAAATATCAAATTACGTGCACAGAGTCAAAACAACACTTATTTTCTTGAGACGGAGGAGGTATCTTTTAGCAAACTGATATATGAAAAACATAAATAAATGCGGCTATTTGGTTCATAGCCCAGTTAAAATACAAGATCACAAGAGTAGGTAGTCAGCCCGCCGGTCAAAAAATTCAATACAATATAAGGATAAGGGCCATTAGGCCTATAGGAGTTATTAGTCAGGCCCAATATCATAGACAACGTCCAAGTAGCATCGACATTCCACAGAGTTCAGAGTTCGGATACCATTTGACTCGGTGTTCAGAGTTTAATTGATCCATAAACCTCAAGAAACAAATTGGTGGTAAATGATGCATGCCAGAGTACATTGGGTGTTGGTAATAGAGGCTGCTTTTAGTTGCATGCAAACAAATCACGAGTTATAATCGAAGCTTTTCCGCTTAATTGGTTGTCTTAAAACAGGAGTTAGCTAGGGGTCAAGAACAAGGAGTTCAAAGCCCTTACTCATCACATTGAAACCATCAATCTACAGGGGTGGCAAATGGACAAGTTACTAGTTACAACATTGATCAAACTGCTGTTTTCTCTTGGTCAGCAATTTTTAGTCCTTAAAATGGAAAATAATGGCGTTGCCAGTCACAATTAACCTCAAACTGTCTTTTATAGGAGGCCAGTTTAAGATATCTGGTAGAAATGTTAACATCAATCTCACTATATATAAATATATTTCATGTACATGCTCTTGAACCTACTGCTTATCAGCATTGATCTAGCTCTTAACATGTTTAGCCTTTTTGAGCTGAGAGATCAGCGGCCACTTAATCATTACTGGTAAATTACAGGCCAAGAAAATAAATTTTGCTCTAGCAGAACAAGATCTAGAAGGGAGGCCTTGGGGGTGCAACATTACTTGCATCCCATCCACACAGATCAGGTGGAAATGCATAAGTACCGTGACCAGGAGGAGGAGGAGGGGCCGCATTCCCACCCACATGAAACAAAGGAAGGCTTCCACCACCACCACCGCCAACAATATTCTCCTCCTCTGTCACCGGATCCTCCAGTGGTAGACGTTCAAACACAGCATTAGCAAACGAAGCAGTCACCAAAACAACCCTTTCTGTGGATATCAGCGGACCAACTATACTCCCTCCAACCACCTGTCCTTGTCCACCAGACAGGAATATAGATAAGCCACCCGCTCCTGGCGGAAGCACGGTTCCAGTAAGCGAAAGAATCTCGAAAGCACCCCGCAAAATAACAACGCTTCCGTTGGAAGAGGCGGGCTGGCGGATAGTGACATTGGAAACCGTGCCACTCCCACTCAGGACACAAACTCCTCTCCCTTTTCGTCTCGCATAGTTGTTGAGGCTGTCCATTATGTCAGTACCCGGAGAGACCTCGAGCACGTGCGATCGGAAGGCGTTGGGAGTGTCACGGGTGACGATGATAGGTGGCTTGGGCTTGTTCTTGGAGCCAGGAGGACGGCCTCGCGGGCGGTGATTGGAAGAGGAAGGACCCCCACCACCACCACCACAGCTTTCTCCTTGATCAGTATTATAACCTAATTCCATTGCAACATCTATCTAGCTATTATATACTAATAAATTTGATTATCTAACAAATTAAGGCTAGCTCCTGTTTTGATTTCACACCGACTTGGACTAAGAAAGTTGAATATCTTATATTTTACAATTGAAACTCTTAAATGAAGAAGATAGGTAGAGTAGCTAGGGAGAAGATATATCATGAGAGATAATAATTAACAAGGTTGGAAGTAAAGGATAAGTATATACATGTCAGTTACAAATGCAGTAACATCAAATATCTAGCTACTCGATCCATATTGCATGCGTTTTATATTCAACGTGCGGTAGGATTTGATGTAAGCTTACCTAGCAGCTAACACCTGCCAATTAACTGAAGCTCATCCATCAGTAATCCCATCGATAATATTAATCTTAACTACACATACGATATATATATAGCTGTTAATCATGATATATGGACTGTACGTAGGAGATGGGTGGAGGGTGAGTGATTATAAACATGAACAAAGCTAGAATGTTCAGTTGACAAGATCAATATAAAATATAAATGAAGATGTTAGGTTTGTTTTTGGATTATAATCTCCGGATTACAATTTTACATTATAAAATTTTCACCGTTTTTTTAAATATTATATATAAATTTTTTAAAGAAATTTTATATAATTTTTTAAATCGTCCAATTCCATATTTATTTTTAAACCATAATTTTATATATAATTGTAATCTTTTAAACGCTTATGTTAGATTTGTTTTAAGGGATAATATTTAATAATTGAACTATTATTTTTTAAATTTATAATATTATATTTTATATGAGATTATAATAAAATAATTAGAGATGGTTATAATTTTATCTTTTATTCCAATAAAAAGAAAATTAAATTCCTCCAATTAATCTCAAATACATTTTTATAATTAAAATAAATATATGATTAAAATTTTAAATAATTATTGTTATATATCTCATATTTAGTCGCGTGAAAGAAGTATGGCCTTAGAGCATTAGTTAATTCATTTCATGTATGCAATGCTTTATGGTTTTGTCCTCAAGTGCATCCTGATTTAATTATTATAATAACATAGACACCATTATATGTACTATAGCCGAAGAGAAATAATTAATGATCGAATCAGGATGGTTTAACAACTAATCTCGTAATTAAACTAATATTTTATTATCAACCGCCGGAATCAGCCTTAGGGATCGACAACATTCCGCACTACCTTGCGTGCTATAATGCTTCCAATTACCTTCATATTTCTTTCTCATTTTTTATTAATTTTCTTTATTAATTATATAAGTCAAACACGTACAGACGTTTAAATATTTATTTACTTTATCTTTCTTATGTTCATCTCATGTGTTATATATGGATGGTAGTTAGTGTTTATAAATTAAACTTTATTGACACGATTTTGAGTAATTTAAATCATTGAAATTTGTGCTTTGACTCTAGTCACTGAAAAATGGAATTTGTTGTGTATAGAAAAATTAATCATAAAATATCGTTTAATCCAAAAAAAATTAAATATATGTGGGAAAAATGCTTGCATTTAAGAACGATTCTGAATAAAATTTTACATCCATTTTAATTTGTTAAATTAGTAGATTTAAATTATAGTATTTTTTGAATTAAACGTAAATGATCGATAATATGGTCAAGCCGCGAAGGTCGGTCACGTGGGAGGGAAGTAGAAGAAGTGGAGATTGTCGGACATCCGAACTGGGTCAACTTACACTTCGCTCTTCCCTATCTACAAATCCCCCAGATGGCCTGGCCCTACTGCCACGTGGGTATCAATTCTACTCTCTTTTTTTAGAGGGTAAAGAAAAAATGAACCATATACGACTACATGCATTGGCACTAACAGCAAGTTCAGTTTTGTTATAACATGTTATTTAAAAATAATATAGTAATTAAGAAAATTTTATTGTAGGAAGAATATTCTATTCTAACATTCTATATTTACTTTTAATGATTATTCTTTTATTTTAAGTACTACCTTTTAGAGAAAATTGTTTTGATCCATAATATAGGTCATTCACATAAAACAAGAGATAATATTAAATGTGTTTTTATTGATAAGGATGAAAAGTGTTATTTTCAAAACTATCATTAAAAGTATGTATTACAAGCTCATATTCTAGTAATCTTTATCTTTCTATCTTCTTTTTTTTATTCGTTTTTAACATCAGTTAATTTAAAATAGAAATAGTATATTTTATTATACATATGATATTATAGTATTTCAAATTTTATTATAAAAATATTTAATTGGTACAATGTATTTTACTTGATAAAATATTATCGATAATAAATATTTTAAAAAAAAGGTTTACTTTAATTTAACATTAATTTTATAATTTGTTTTAATTAAATGTTTAGATTGAACATTTATTTAAAATCTATGATTTTAAAGGTGTCATTTATACAATAATTTAAATTATAAATGTTAGTATTTAAATATAAAAACTGTATTAAAATTAATATTTTTAGCAAGTTTAGAATTAAATGCTTGAATATACACAAATAATGTATATTTTATTTTGTTTTTGCAATCACTTTATGCATCATATTAAATTAATCACTATTTGTTTTCATATTTAATAACATATCTAGGTAATTTTATGAAAAGAATTGTAAATAAAAATATATTTTTTATATGATAATAGATAATGTGTAATTTTGATACAGGTCGTTAGTAGTTGGCCAAATATAGTCGATACGAAGAAATTGACTAAATTTTTCGCTAAATAGAATATCCCATTGAAGTGAATAATTTTTTACACATTTTTATAAATTTTATTTATATTACGTCATATAGAGTTTTAATTTGGGGATCTTCTAATCGGAGATGCTGTTATATAATCATATACAATCATGTATACTGTAGATATATACAATAATTAGCTAGTGTTTAGCTGATGTTTTAATTATAGAGGCCACGATTCGTGATACAAGTCCCCAGTTGTCCTGACTTTTATACACAGAGGCCAAGGCCCCCATCACCGTTTGCTTGATGCATGCACTTCTATTTCACTGATCTATTTTATTTGTTTGTATAATAATAATATAACAATAATAATAGATAATAGATAATAGTAATGATGCTGTGCGTATGATATTCGAAGTTGTGTTCGCCTACTTTTCTAACAAAGTAGAGTAGATTTAACATATTTATCTTCTCTTGATGTAATTTACTTTGCAAATGTCAAACACCTGTACGTAAACCACCAAACATGTATTTAGTTTTAAAAGCAACGTAACGTAACCAAGACTTGTAGAAAGAATATTAGGTTGCCCTTCACTGAATTAGATATATACTCGATTTCTTTTTATGAATAGCAAATGCTGCTGCGCGCGACAAACCCCCGTTGATTCCAAGCTAGTAGCTACCCTACCATATATGCAATATAGGTAAATAATTAAGGTACTCGAAAATAATATACTGTCATTTCTTCTACAAAATATATTTTATAAAATTTTGGAAAACAAAATAAAAAATATCATTACCAGCAAGGAATCGCAACATCAAAAGGGGCCAACAATGTCAAACTTATTGATAAAGGCCCTAAAAGCACTTCTGAGCCACATGTCTCATCTCAATAATAAAAACCTAATAAAAGCTTAAGCAAGTTGATTTAACTTCATAATAATGGCCACACGGCCCACACCATTACCTTAATTAATCCTCAATCTTAGCCTTAATTCTAAACTCTGCGCATCATATCAGGCCTTCCTTCCAGTGGTATCCAACCATCCACACGTACTAATTACTGTTCGTCACCACTATTTTTTTTAATTTATTTTAATCACCAACGGCTAATAATTAGCTTTGTCTTCCCCTTGCCTATTATGATTAACTATGAACTGAACGACTGAACATCACAATTTTCATAATCATAACATGCTTGTTCGATCATTTACTTTCTATATGTACTTAATGCTACTGACCACCTTGCATATATTTATCAAAGATAAAATTAATTATAAATTTAAAAGCAAAACTTATTGCTATGGATAAGATACAATATGTTTAAGCAATTTGCTGAGTAGTTAACAAGGTAACTTTTTTTCATCGACATGATGTCATAGTATTAATAATCTTATTATCGCTAAAATAATCATGAGAAATTTAAATACAAAAGGCTACTCTAATTAAAAAAAACTAATAAGCAATAGTAAATCCTTGTGCTTTCTTGATGATTAAGTTTCTTGCATAGTTGCATTCAAGAAATTCAGGGAACAGGTCCTCTGGACTCTAGACTAATGACATTGCATGAAAATAAGGAGGAAACTAAAAATATTGATTTATGTTTCCGGGTAATCGTGAATGTTCATAATTACAAATTTATTCAATTTGAATCCGATGCTATGAGAAAGTTATAAAATTCCATTTAACTGGAAAAAGTGTCATATAAATGTTAAGTTATTTTGTCATTTTTATGGGCGAGTAATGATAAACTATTAAACTTAAAACATTAGCATAATAGGTGGCTAAAATAAATAAAAACAGTATATGACTGACTAGATTTCTTCTCGTCAAAAAACACTTATCGAGATATATTGATTCGCTTTTCATACTGCTAAAGCCTGACAAAACAAATTTACATATCTTTGGCGTCTAAATCCTCTTCCACTGTTTTAGAATTTGTAACATCGTCAACTAGTATAGTTTGTTGAATATATGTTTCTTCACTTCCCATGATTTCTGCGTTGGTAAAATCAGAATCATCTATTATATAGAGATATTGAGGAGGAGTAGCTGCGGGATCTAGTTCAAGGCATCCCCCTAAAACTTCTGGACCTGTAATTAAGTAAGAAGGAATATGATGCGAAAACCGGAATATTTCTCCTTTAGGAATTCTCTGTATCTGATTGTGGTCCAAATGAGGGTGAAACACCGACTTAAACCCAACAACTTTCACTAAAGGAATAACGACAACACAACCTCCTTCCTCATTACAGTCATCCTCCAAAATTTGTACTATATCATACTGGTGTACAATTTCACCTGCTGTCAACTCATTCCATTCTGGACACCAATTTCTGTAAACACACCAAACATCTCCGATACTAGGATAAATTTGAACACACCCTCCCGAGCCTTTCGTCCACTTGACCCTATGAGAGAAAGAATTGACAGACTCAATAATTTCATGTTTCCCCACTGTAAAATCACCACATGTCTTGGAGAAAGCAGAACCAATACAACCTACTGTGCCCAAGTCACTGCTGTGTTTGAAACTAAGCCAATTTATCTTGACCTTAAACGGATATAAACAAATCACTTGGTCAACCATGCCATAATACCGAGGCATTCCATCATCATTGTCATACGCGGCCCATACTTGATTTTCTTCAAAACATTTTTCACTTCTATATTTGTCAAAATCATGAAAATCTGAATCCGGAACATCCATTGACATCGGCCTCCGATCTGCATTTCCACATAAAGCACCAAGAGTATACTTATTGGCAGGGTTCTCATTTAATGCATGAAATGTTTGGCTAACAACATTCATTCCTGCACCATTAATAATAGGATAGTCATCCCTTTTCCCCTCTTCGTCAGCTTTCTCATTAAGTCTTACATTGGCTTCTACTGATTCAGTTACAGGAGCTGAATCCCATTCCTTTAATCTCTTAAGAATTTCCTTCCTGGCCTTTATGGTCAAAAGATGCGGACTTTGGACATTAGAAAAATCAAGGTTCCTTGAAGGCTTCAGGGATTTACAAACTTTAACTTGTTTAAAATTTAACTGTTTAAGCCCGGATAGGTTGCCTGCTCCATTACCCATGTTACTTAGATATACAGACATGCCATCATTACCCACATTTTCCATGTCGCATCTTCTCTCTACAACATCAGATTTCTCATTGGATAACATACCATCCACTATGTCAAAGGCATGCTTTTTTTTCCGCAAGGCCTCCTCTCTTTTTGTTGCTGCCTGTGCTTCTACACGCTCCCTCTTCACCTTCTCATAGGCATGGTGAACCACGCTAGCTGCTTGAGCGACGGAAGCGGCAGCAGCTGTTTTAGAAAATGGAGCCCATTGAGATTTATCATGATTATCACCATATCCTGATCCCCTTGATGTCACATCCGTACTTGCTGTCTTGTTTATTCCTGACAATTTGCTCTTGCTAAACTTCTGCTGATTAGCTAAAGTTCCCCTCTTTGCAGGGGGTGGTGCGATTTCAAATGAAAAAAAAGGCTCACGGCAATTGGGACACAGCAGATTACGGTTGATATACATTCTAGGATACTCATATTGCATCTTGCATCCATAACAAGCAGTCCAAAAGGTAGCATGCTTTGGTTCTTGAGGTGGATCAGGGACAACAGGCACCCGTTTCCGTTTGTGAGATTTGACAGGAGCATTAGGCGGCCTCTGCTTATGAGATGAAGAAGGAACTGTATTTGATTTAGGTTTATGAGATGGAGAAGTTGGGTTCTCATTGTGAGATGGAGAAGATGTTGGTTTTTGTTTATGAGAAGCCGAAGGGACAGAGGCAGTACTATCCTTCGGAGCTTTCATGTTTGAACCTTGTGCAAAATTGTAAAAACCATTTTGCCCCGGTAATACCGATGACCCCCCACATTGAGGTTGAATGTGTAAAGCTTTGTCATATGCTGATCTTTTGGTTTTATCAGACAACAGATTCCAAGCTTGTGATATAAGATTGAAAGCCCCATCAGCTCCTTTTGCTTTGTTTTTATCAGGATGAAGCATTAGAGCTAACTTTCGATATTGTTTCCGTATAGCATCTTCAGTATCCACAGGATTAACACCAAGTATCCCATACCAATCAGCTTCCCCGTTGATTTTGTTCTCTGAATAAATGTATATATCTAATGTGGCCAACAGCTGAGAAATACCATCCAGCTGAGGATATAAATTCTGGGCCTTTAATGCAAATTTTTTTGCCCCCGCGATGTCCTTTGCCAAAAACTTCCTCTCAGCAATATCTTTAGCCCTTGTAGCTTCATCTCTGTTGCACTCCATTTAGATTGACCGACTTTGACACAAATGTTGTTTAGAGGACCACAATAACAAAAACGGCAAAAGACTATCAATCATCTGTATGTTTCAAAATCAACTTCAGCTTCGTGATAAATAGATAACCTTTTCATGATAAGCCATAACCTTCACAAACATATCATTCACTCAAGTAAGAAAAATTACTCGACAGAAGGACCTAAGGAAGATGTAATCAAGGCAGAGATTAAACCTAAAGATAAGTAGATTGTCTGGTATACAAAGAGTAAAGTGATCACATAAAAGTGTGGCATAGGGCATAGCAAAGCACCTGCTAATTATGTGGCAACAAAATAATAATTTTAGAATGGGCTCAAAGGCAGATCCTTAGTGCCACTACTATTGGTGTAAAAGTTTGTATCGAGGATCATCCTTGAACTCATTCTTATTTTTTATAGTAATAGATACCATTAGCCATGTTAATCAAAAAAGAATATAGAATGTAAATTTAACAAATAAAAAAGAAATTAAATGTAAACCTATTATGGAAAAACCAATAAAAAAGGATAACTTATTCATGAACTTGAAAAGATGAATCACATAACCACCCTTACATGATCTATGTAATTAATGATAGGCCATTAATTATTATACTATGGTAAAGACATAAAAATGTCATAATTGTGACAAAATACCACAATTCGTAACATCAAACGCAAATTAACACACATGAAATACACATGTGGTGATGCACGACAACTTTAGAAAAGAATATGTTATGAGATAAAAACGAGAAAAAGATGAAATCGGATGCAACCCAAAGAACACACTCAATTCAATATCCACTGATATCTCAATAATCAAATCTTATCAAATAGGCGGGGATTACAATGCTTATATAGGGAATAAAACCCTAATAAAATAAGCTAATGGACTAAGGCCCGTAAACAATTGGGCTTATTTCAAATAACCTAGATATATAATAAACTACTAGCCCCGCATGTAAAACATATATTTATAACCATGCCACAGTTTATAGTTTATAACAGTTTGATTAATTGCAAATTTCATTATGCATATCAAGCTACGACAAATTATAACAATCTCCAACATTTGTTGTATTTAGCATCTATTCTAGCATATTTGAATTCAGCCACTGGTTTTATAGATTTTTTCATCCTTCGTAAGGGGTGCACTGCAAGACCTGTCTCCAGTCATGATAAAATTCTCAATCTCCTATTTTTCTCATTCATAATAACTCTATATATATATATATATATATATATATATGTATATTACAGGACTTGGTCAACAAATATAATATCTATTAATAATGAAAACATATCATGTCTTTATAAAATAATATCATATCCTTCTAAAATATTTTAATTTTAGCAATATCATAATATATCTCTTAACACTCTACCTCAAGTTGGAACATAAAGATTTCGAATGCCTAACTTGCACGGAAAAAAAACTTCAATTCTTCGAATTTCATCATCTTCTTTGTCATCGTCTTCACCATTGTCATTATTTTCGTCTGCCACTAAATCATTGGCATGATCTCCTTATCTATCGTCACAACTACGAACTCTCACAAGTTTTTTTTCCACATCCACAACCTCTCGCATATTTTTTTTAATCAACCTACAAACTCTTCTAGGTCAATTTCATACCCACGACCTCTCGTGAATATCTCTTTTCTTCATATCTCACAAACTCTTGTAAGATTTTTTTCCTCACTAAACTCTTGGTATAATATTATTTTCTCTCTTGAAGATGGCTTTCTCTCTCACTTCTTCTCTCCTTCATCTCACCCAACCTCGCAAATAATCTAACATGACTCTAACCTCGCAAATAATCTAACATGGCTCTGATGCCATGATAAAATTCCGAATCTCCCTTCTTTCTCATTCATAATAACTCAATATATGAGTGACTCTAATGAGAACCTCTCATAATTAGAACTAAGAACTTCAACAGAATCACTAAATTAAAATTCGAATCACCAAAATATTTTAATCTCTCAGCCCTCTATTTAGTTTGAGAAAAGGCCCTATATGTCACAATTTGAGGTGGAAATGCCCTAAATGGCACAACTCATAATAATGGCCCTAAATAGCACTCCAAAACGCTACATAGTGCGGCGTGCTGGAAAAAAAGTGAAAACGCTGCTTCGTGTAGCGTTTTGCACTTTCTTTTAATATTTTTCGGGGAAAAACGCTACTTCGTGTAGCGTTTTGCATTTTTTATTTATTTTTTTTTAATTTTTTTGGGGAAAACGCTACTTTATCTTGGGTTTTGGGCTAAAAAACGCTACTTAAAGTAGCGTTTTGGGGAGAATTTTTTTTTTCAAAACTCTACACGATGTAGCGTTTTGGAGTGCTATTTAGGGCCATTTTTTTGGGATGTGCCATTTAGGGCATTTTCTCCCCAAATTGTGACATATAGGACCAACACCCTTTTAGTTTAATCTACACCATACAATTAATTACATACATATAAATATGTATATATCACTAATACCAAAAACAAATCTTCTCAAACCCCACCCACCCACCAGATCGATCGTCTCTCTCTTCCCCGAGCTACCATCACAAATTCGTTCTACCACACGCTACATTTATGCTCCCCTCTTCTAATTTTTCATTGATTTACTCCATCAAATCTATTCATTTCTCCGAAATCGTATACGTACATACATATACATACATCTCCATTTATCTATTTCTCATTAATCTTAACATACATACATATATACAAATATATACATGGGTTGAATATGAGAAAGAAATGAATAAGTTACACCGTGATGATTAAAGGAATCGATGAGCTACACTCAAATCTATGACATCAGAACTCACTCATATCTGTTTTTTTATGATTTTTAGCTCTGGAAATTTTGGTGATTCGCAATCAGATTTTGGTGATTCGCGACCAGATTTTGGTGATTTGTCTTAATTTATGATAATTTGGTTTGAAATTTGGTGATTCTGCATGCGCTCATGATTCAGCGATGGTGGTGACAGCGATATCGGGATAATAGTTATTGTGGTGCCCATTGTTTGGTTATAATAGTGTTTGTGGTGTTAATTTGGTGATGTGGTGGTACGTGATTTAAATTTAGGTAATAAGAATTTCAATTAAATGATTATATGGGCGGTGGAGGCCGTGTCATGATGCTGGTAATGGTAACTGTAATTGTGATTGTAGTGATGTTGTATAGAATTGTAATATATTTATGTATGTATAATAAAATTTTGGTGATTCGAATTTTAATTTAGTGATTCTGTTGAAGTTTTTAGTTCTAATTATAAGAGGTTCTCATTTGAGCATCTCCCTGTATATATATATATTACAAGACTTGGTCAACAAGTATAATATCTATTAATAATAAAAACATATCACATCCTTATAAAATATTTTAATTTTAGCAATATCCTAATATATCTGTTAAAAAGTCACCCCCGTTTCCCAACCAACCGCTATAAGACAACATAAAAGGTCGGAAAAAAGGGAAAATAAAATAAAATCAAACACCTTCTTAGCTTTTTAGTAGCAAGGATTGAACAGAAATTTACTATCACTATCTTGTACCTTTAGTAGCAATATCAAAGACCTGAATGAAATGATAAGTATTCATACTCACACAAACATCACACACACATCAATATCGAAAAAACAGCTAAAATTTCAATTAAAGCACTACTATAGTCTATACACACACACACACACAATCTATATGCATAATAAGTTTGATATATACCGTAGTCTTGCAGTGATTGTTGAAGTGGAGTTTGGGATTCAACAGAGGAGAAGGCCCATCGATTCCACCAGGTTGGTTGGTTAGTCTACAAGAAATTAGGGTTTCAAATTAAAAATGATAAGATTCACGAGAGGGGGATACTTGCAATTAGTTTCTTATATATGCACTCACTCCATATGTCAAGAAACATAAGTGAAGGTGAAGTCGTTTAAGGTTTTTGCACAGATGTTAAGAAACACATTTACTAATGTTGGACTGTGTTTACTATCTACAGTTGCGTTTTTCCTCTTCTGTCCTCGTACAAAAAACATCATACTAATCTCCACCAAGTAATTTTCTGAAAAATTATTTCAAAATTATTTTTTTTTTCATTTAATTGGTCAAAATTAATCATTAAAATACGATTTTTTATATTGATATTCCGATTATATACGTCGTGCAATTTTAAATTGATTATTCAGAATTTTTTAATAAAGTTAATACATATTTAAAAATAATAAAATTTTGTAGTATATAAAGAAGTGGGTTTTTGAAAAATACTGAAGTTTTAATTTTTTTTGCAAAAATATGTTTTTTATTTTATATTTTACACAAATACGATCTTTAAAGTTTTTTTTTACAAAAATACTGTTTTGTAACATATGCAACTAAAATCAATCTCAAATACAACCACGTGCAACTTCAATTTTTTTCAATAAACAATTGCATTCAATTGCATTTAGTTATAAATTATAGACAAAAAAGTTGAATTTGGTTATTTTTAGTTGCAAGCCATGTTTTTGCAATAAATTTTAAAAAATAGTATAATCGCAAAAAAAATAATTAGTTTTTTGATAAATACCCAATAAAGAATCCTATTAATTTCGTATTATATACAACATTTTTTAAATGAAATGTTAGAATAATTAAATTTGCTGATTTTTTTTGGAGATTTTCATTCTTTTTTTTAAGGGAATTACGACATCTATAAATACAAACGTCGTTGAATCCTTTTTCTTTAAAGAGTCAACTAAGCAATTTTTAGATGATATGAATATATGTTTGTTGTGACTCAATTGTTTTGAGCAATCGACTATAGATGCGAACCCATGAAAATCTTACAAATCTATAATCATGGGCATCAAGAACACCAAAACAAAACCAAACTCACACAAGAAGAGACTAACAAAACCCAAAAAAATTGGGAGTTTATTGAAGGAAAACAAGAGATTAATCAAGAAAAATGAAAAAGTAAAAAATAATTGGAACTTCCCACCAATGAAAATTGATGGAAACCTTCAGAAAATATTAGGGACAACGGCGGATATGTAGGGTTTTTTCTCCTAGACTTTTAAGATACTAAACTAAACATGTTATATTTTCTTTTTGAGTAAATAACAATTTGTACCCCTTATCTTTAGTTACTTTTTCAATTTGGTCTTAAATTTTTAATATTGGCAGAATGCAACCCTTAACTTTATATTTTGTTGCATATTGCACTCCTTATCTTTGGTCATTTTTTCAATTTGGTCTTAAATTTTTAATTTTAGCAAAATGCAACCCTTAACTTTAAATTTCACTTCATATTATAAACATTTTTATCAACTTCCGTTCAAGACGGTCATTACTGTTAATTGCATAAAAAAAATATGAAACAAAATATAAAGTTAAGAGTTGCATTTTGCCAAAATTAAAAATTTAAGACCAAATCGACAAAATGACTAAAGATAAGGGATGCAAACTGTTATTTACTCTTCTTTTTTTATATTAAAAATACGATTCCAAGAAATAGTATTAATATTATAAATAAGATTTTGTTGCTAAATAAATAAAATCTATTTAAGATACTACTCTAGTAAATGTTTGTTTGAATGCATGTAATCGTAATATGAATAACTTTCTTGATATATTAAATTCATAAAATGTGATTTTTTTTGTTTAATTGACGTAAGAAATTAATTTCCGAAAAGTGCAAGTAAGCAGTGGAGGTATGTTTATGAGAATTCGCACTTAAAAAAAAAAACTTTCCATCCTCTTAAGACTTATCAATCAAACAATTTTATATTTATTTATTTAAAATCTTAACTTTGTAAATATTCATGTCAAATAACCTCTAAAACCTAGAAAAACTTCACAAGCAAAAATTTAACAATATAATTTAGGGGACATTTGATTATAAAATAATTTAATATAAAATAATTCAAATTTAACAAATAACTTCCTCTGACCTCGGAAAGTTGTTAAATTATAATACTGTAGTGCAAAAGTATTTTTCCCTCCCTGGACTTGCAGTGAAAAAGTTAAATAGACTGAAGGGTACTACCAAGTTTTGGGGAACTAGTTGTCCCTTGAGTTCTCCAATATCCTAGCAGAATGTAGAGGTGCAGAGCGGTGGAGGTAGAGGCAGCCTTACGGTTGTTTGTTTATTCTTGTATTTTATAAAAATCTATACTATCTGTACTATACTTTGTTATAATAACCAAATTTGAAAGAAAAAAATTGAAATAATGAGGTGAACCAATCTTAACCATCCAATTTTAGGCAAATCGTAAAAACTATCCTACCTATTCAATTTTATTAAAATTTAATTTAAAAAAATATATATATCATACATACAACTCTATCCTCGATAATCCTCATTTTATACAATTATTCACGGATAATATTATATTATACTTAAATTATATTCTATATTTTCTATTGGCCTGTTTGGCCTGCCTTAAAATAAGTCCTTTTGGACTTATTTTCGGGTAAAAATTTCATATTTTGATAAATGTTTTTTATACAAGTATTTAATGTATATTTGAGATTCTATAAGTTGCAAAAAAAAGTTAATTTTTTTCAGAAAAAAGTTAGGAATCTCTAACTTTGTCTTAAAATAAGTTGACTTATTCTGGAAAAAAGTTCTCCCAAACACCCCCTATATTTTACTCCTGTATTACTCCTATATTTTACAAAATATTAAAAGTAGCAACAAATAGAAAGATCAGTTGACCTAACATAGTAAAGTCAGTCCTCTGTTTCTAGAAGAGAGTTACCTGTTTCTAGAAGAGAGTCATGATTAGGACACAACGTATTTAAAAATAGTATTCTTTCCGGTGGTTTGACTTGTCAAGTACTTTTAAAAATATACTGTAGTTAAAACTAGTATTTTTTAAATTTATTTTTTCGAATAATAAAATTTTGGAAATATTTTATTGAATAAAAAAATTTAAAATATTATTTGCTAATTATATTTTCAAAATTTGAAAATACGTTAAAAAAAGTCGTTATATTTGGAGTAATTGTGCGTCGTGGTTGATACTTGGTCAAAAGTAAAAGCATCAATATTGCCGGTTTTATATTGGTTACTCCAATATAGTATCACCCATGACGCAATGATTAAGCATCTTCCAGAGGCAACTTTTGGATATGTATGTATATATAGAGACGAGAGCATACCAAAAACGAACATCTAAAATTTGATATTGTACAAGGTTGAGAAACAAAGAAGACATTAATTGTTTGTGATGGCAGAGAAAGGCAGAGTATGTGTAACAGGGGCTGGAGGTTACATTGCTTCATGGCTTGTCAAGAGTCTTCTCTCTAACAATTACATTGTTCATGGCACTGTCAGAGATCCAGGTTTCTTTCTTCATATTGCTGTTGGATTCATGCTAATAATTTGTTAGTTAAGGATGGTTGGATCAGTTTAGATATTGTTTTGATTGCTATATTACATGATTTGTAACCCATATACCAGCAGCTCACTGAATTCCAATCTCATGTCATCCCATTACAACCAGAACCAGGGATTATGCTGAATTACTCTACAATGTACGTCTTGCAGGTGCTTCTAAGTATACTCATTTAACTCAGCTTGAAAATGCATCTGAGAATCTAAAACTCTTCAAGGCTGATCTACTTGATTATGATTCTCTTCTTACTGCTATCAAAGGCTGCGATGGTGTTTTCCATGTCGCAAGTCCAGTTCCTGCCACGGCAGTTCAAAATCCCCAGGTAACATTTTGGTTTTTTTAGGCTTTAGCTGTCCCAACTTTTTTTGTTGTTGTTGCTAAGCTGGCTTCAGGATACCATATGTGGTTGCTCTTCATCATTAGGGTCTCTCCCCCGAAATTGTTTATCTAAGTAGAAATTGTGTAACTTAAGTGTCACAAGGGACATTCATAATTTCACAAGACTCGTATTAGCAGTGAGAATGTCCGACTCAGACCAGTAAAAGGTGGAAATACAAATTTATCTTGTGGAATTAACAGATGAAGAACTCAAGATCTTGTTGAGTGTCGAGTAATCATTGTGTTGTGTCCCGTGACATTATATGTATTGTGCATCGAATAGTTCTTTCTCTCACAGTATATGATTGTCCTTGTGCAGGTAGAATTGATTGAGCCAGCTGTTAAAGGTACCCTTAATGTTCTTAAGGCATGTTCTGAAGTAAAAGTCAAGCGAGTAGTGCTTGTATCATCTGTGGCTGCTCTCGCCATGAACCCAAGCTGGCCCAAGGGACAAGTGATGGATGAAAGTTCTTGGTCCGACAAGGAATTCTGCAGAAAAACCAAGGTAAATGACTCGCAAATATATTATAACACATCTTAAGCATAAGAAACCTGATGTTGAAATATATTGTCTGTTGGTGAGATTTAATTTTATAAAATATATTCTTAATGTAATTGGTCTGCCTGGTTTCCTATATGTACAGAACTTCTATTCACTCTCCAAAACAGAAGCAGAGAGTGAAGCTTGGGAATTTGCCAGAAAAAGTGGAATTGATTTTGTAACAGTTTGTCCCAGTCTTGTTTGGGGGCCGTTGCTTCAGAGCACGACAAATTCTAGTAGCTTAAGCCTCATTAATATTCTAAAAGGTACTGTACTATGTAATTATAAATAAATAAAATCCATTAATAATGAAAATGCTGAGTGGTACTCCTTTCTTTTGAAATTACAGAAGGGATAAAGGAAATGGCAAACAATATGGGATGGTATGTAGATGTACGTGATGTTGCCGATGCATTATTATTGGCCTATGAAAAGCGTGAAGCTGAAGGAAGATACATATGCTCAGCTCACGCATTCTATAAACAGGATTTAGTGGAGATTGTGAGAAAACTTTATCCCGACTACAATTATCCAAAGAGGTGAATCTCTATTTCTATGATGAGTATTGTGCCTAATGGACTTGCCATGAATTCTCAATTGTGATGGCATCAAATTCTTTCCTTGTCTTCTTCCTCATTTTTTAAAATATTCTTTACAGTTTTACTGCTGGAGATGGAATCGATTTGAAGCCTACTACACAAAAACTGGAGAAGCTGGGACTGAGTTACAGACCGCTAGAAGAAACTCTCGTGGACTCTGTTGAGAGCTACAAAAGGTCTGGGATTCTGCATTAATTAGCAAGCTTGAGCATTTAGCTTCTGCTTTTGATATTTCATTGAAAATCTGAACTTGATAGCCACATTATTATAAGTTATATATATAAATATTAAGGGATGATGTTGTACTTTGAATTGGTTTTCTCCGAGATATATTTCATATTTTCCACAAGTACTACTATGAAATAAAATGAGTGATTCCACCGATCAGATATATATTTAAAGTCGATACTGAATGAATTAAAATGTATTTTTCCTCTGCAGAGTTGTTCACAAAGAATCCATCGGATAGTAAAATTTATTTAAACGGGGAAATTTGGAAATATCATCTCCTTGATGCACAATGTTTCATTATTGTATTTGTGATCAAAGAGGACGAGAACAATAAGTAGTGACAAAGACCAACATAATCAAAACTTGCCTAGAGAAGCACATAAAACTCGAAACTTAACAGTAATTGAGCACGGGCTATAAGACAGAAAACAAAAACACAAGGGCCCCCAAGCAAATGTATCAAGCTCGACCACTCAACATAAATGGAACTCTAGAAGATGACTACAACGGCAGAAGGTCATCAGAGTTTCTAATTAAAACAGTTTATCCACCGAAGATAGTTTGCCAGGCCTAAAAAAATTCCAAATTATGATTTTTTTTTCATGTTTAAAAATTATAATACTCCCTTCATCCCATTTTACACATCAATTTAAAAAAAAATTATGCATATTGAAAAATTCTATTATAATTATTTTTTCATTTATATTTATATTAATTAAATATTAATTAAAATGGTTTCTTGATGATAATTATTTTATATTAATTATTAGTATTAATATGAATATTTTAGTTAAAGGATTGTTTTAAAAATTTATTTATAAAATTATATTGAAAGAGAATAGTGGTCATAATAGAGACAATTTTTTTTAATTTTTAATTTAAGGAGAAGGGAATACATAGTAATAACAAACTTAAAGGCATAAAATAAAATGGTTGATATGGCGGACATCATGTATATGAAATTCTTTAGAGTATAATTGTAAATAGAAAAAGTAAAATTTTAATTTATAAAATTGTTATTAACATTTATATATAAAATGTTTATAATCCTAAGTATGTTATTTTCATGAACATTTTTATCAAAATAAAAATAATTAATTAAATTTAATAGGCACGAAATTTCTAATTTGATTAATCCAAAAATAAAAATTAATCGCAATAGTGATTTTAATACTAGTACTCCGATTAAATATTAATAAAAAAAACGGCGCGAGTGGAAGAATAGTAGTTTCCGTAATGTGGAAGATTCCATTTTAGAAGTTTCCGTTTCCGTTTCCGTGATGGCTCTGTTAAGATGGTGTTCTGGACTGTACGTAGGTGTTGAGTTTTAAGTGTTGGCACAGTTGTGTTGTGTGTAATTCATCAGCATCATCATAAATAACAAACAGGGTAAATAAACAGACAGGCATATTACTACTGCTATACTATTATTGTATATTACTTGCTGTATAACATACATATATCTGTCCCCCTTATCATAATTTTATTGATTAATCTAGAACTAGAAAGAAGAAAAAGTCTACACACAAATTTCACCCCCACTTGTTTTTCTGTTCCCACCTCATATCTCAATAATTCCAGGGTTTGATACGTTTTGTTTTGTATAAGGTTATTGTATGTATGGCTTCTACTTATCAGGGAAGGCCAAGAAGTTCAGGATCAAGTTCAAGCTCAGCAGGGTTTCACTACTTGAATTTTGATACAACACTCACTAAGGTCTTTGTGGGTGGCCTTGCTTGGGAGACTCAGAGTCACACCCTACACACTTACTTTCAACACTTTGGGGAGATCCTTGAAGCTGTTGTTATCTATGATAAATATTCTGGGAGATCCAAGGGCTATGGTTTTGTGAGTTCCCCCTCTCTCTTCGCCTTTCGTATGATTGCATTCTTTATTATTATTAACCTCTACCAAAATTATGTTACAATAGGTGTGTTTTGTTCTAATAATGATTCAATTAAAACGGTTTTAGGATCGAGCTTTATTCTTATTAAGTAGACAGCATTTTTCCAAATTAGATTTTAATAGTGAAAGAACATATAGTAATAACTCGTGCACGCTGGTGTTGGATACTGGATCATACATTTCTTCAGGGGTATTGCGCTACTGCTTGAGTTGTTTAGGAGTAAAAGTGATCTACCAATTTATAATAATGTATAATATGTGTCTCATTACTGTGATGAGACTTGTAATTTATTTAATATGTTTTAATTGCCGCGATAAATTTGATTTCTGGTGCTTATTATAGAGGTTAACATTCATTGAATTGAGGGTTTAGGTAACTTTCCGGGACCCTGAATCTGCTAAAAGAGCATGCATTGATCCAGGTCCAGTTATTGATGGTAGACGGGCAAACTGTAATTTGGCTGCACTTGGACGACCTCCCCCTGCTCTTCCTATCGGTACGTAGCATGTAACCGGTTTAGTTCATACTTTACATGCCTCTCCTTTATTCTCAAATTACTTCGGAGTCTTTGCCAGTGAATTTTATACAAAGGAGTTTGAAATGTTTGATTGATAGTTTTCCTGTCTGTGTAGCTACTTGTCTTCTATTATCACGGCCTCACAGGTTCTGTTGCATAAGTTTCTACTTTCTTCTATCAACTTAACTACATATAATATATTTGCACACTTTGTCAAAGATATTCTTGGATTAGTGCACTGTGTCTGTCATGCCAATTAAGATGACTGTAGTGTTGGACTGGCTCTAGGACTAATAATAAACTGGCATAAGTCAAACTACAGAATACTCTTATTACAAGTCTAACCAGAGTGTAACACTCAAACTAGTAACCAATTGGTTAGTTCTGAACAAACTTAGACAAGACTACATGGACCATGAAGAATATAAAATACTCAAAACTGTTCCTTTTTTTAGGTCAAGGCCAATCACAAAAATATAAATACTCACACACACATTCCTCCACTGAGGCTTGAAGAAATACTTCGGTTTCACGCTGCGGGTGCAGGGGGAAAAGCCATCTTTTGTCCAGTTTCTTGTTTACCGTAAAGTGTCTATAAACTATAAATGACTGCTAAATTGAGTTGTACTTATCACTTATCAGTTGCTATACATTTGAGATTGAGCAATGAGCATGATATGCTTACTTGTTTGGTCTCTCAATTTGATCGGTTTGTAAAACATCTTAGCCTGTTTTATTTTGTTGAGTCTGTTTCTGTAGAAGTCAACAGAGTTTTTTAGCTGAATATTAAAACAATAAGTTAGTTAGAATGTTTGTGTGCAAACCATTTAACCTCTTGGTAATGCTTTTTATGGTCGTAGGACATAATAGATCACCATCACCTTACTATGGAGCTATGCCTCTTCATGGAGCACATATTGGAAATTTTGGTTACCAACAGCCACATTACTATGGCCTCCAGCAAGGATTTACGCATCCACAACAGGGGTGAGAAATGACTTATTTGTTAGCTTTTGTCGTTTCTAAAACTTGTTTCACACAGGGGTATATGGGCACATTTTCTTCGTTTATGGAGTCATTATTTGAGAAAAACTTGCAATATTCGATATTTTGGGTTTTTTGTGGCCCTACTGCCTGTTTAGCACCATATTGTTTTAATATTTTTTAGTTGGTTGAAGACACATTTATTAAGGATTCCTCTGCTTCTCACTTCTCAGTGGGTAAATCGTCATTATCTGGCAAACTCCATCCCTTCATATCATTGCTTTGGTGAGAGACTATATAGAAAATAGATTAAATTCTTGCAGTCATAATTTATAAAAGACAATAACACAAGTCCGTATGGTAAGTCATGATCTTAGCCATAGGCCCATAATCAATCAAGATGGAAGCTTGCATCCATCTGAGATGGAAGATACATAATATGGTTGGACAGTGAAGAGGATAGGTTTAAAGATTAAAAAATAATTATTAATTGTCTAACCCCCTTCCTTCCTGCCGAAATTGATAAGTTTTTTATATTTCCAGTTGCTTGCTACTCGCTACACCTTCTATGTTTGTTTGTTGCATAGATCAAACTAGTCGTGGAGCATGCATGAGATGAGAACAGACAATAAGTGGACTTGTAGGAAGCCTCCTAGATGATTGTGAAATAATAGCTAACAAAACTTTATAACTCTCAATCAAATTGTACTACTAGATTATTTGGTGTGCCTAATTATAAGTGTACTTTATTCGTCCTTTGGTTTAAACCAGTGAAGATCGACCTTAAGGTGTTGCGGGTTGCACCCATCAGTTTATGTATTCCCATGGTTCTATTGTTAAGCTCATACATTTTTCTATTTGTGTTACATTAGGATGACATCTCTTGATTACCATACACTGTACCACATAATTAAGTTGCAAATCCTAGTGATCTTATATATGTGTTACATTTTGCAGTTATGCGGCTTATGGTTCAGAGTACGTCTATCCACAGGTCAGTATTACTCCAGGTCATAACTTCACTATTTGTTTAATTTCTTCTTTAACTTGAGATTTTATTTATATATAATGCTTAACTCAATTGAAATGCATCTTTTTAGGGTGTTTACAATCCTTATATTCGTCAGCAGTACCTTCAAATATCTGGGGTACCTGGAACAGTTAATACGGCTATGTATCCTTACAATGTTGGTCAAAATGTTCCCAGTGGCCATGGTTATACAACACTGGGGGGTTATGCTTTGCCTGGTCATCAAATTATGCAATTTGGTGGACCCATTGTCAATACAATCACAACATCATCTCTTCAAACAGTTCAAGCTCCATATCCTGCAGGCAAAATCCTCTTTATTTATTATTACCTGTCCTTTAAAATTTGTGAGTTCCACCAGTGAGATTTGGCTGTGTGTGTGAGAGAGAGAGCGGGAGAGAGAGAGAGAGATGTATAATGTGGTAGTGAGTGCACAAAAAGAATATTTCAGTAATAGAAAATCTGATGTAGCTATTCTTTTGGCAATATCAGGTGTGGTTTCACCTGTTCCAGCACAACCACAGTTAATAATTCCTATTCATTCTCCCCAATTCATACGAAGTAGCAGTTCTGACCAAAATGCCGGGTGAGAGGATTTTGAGGTAAGGATTACTTATGTATGTGGGGTCCGAAGAACTTTAGCTATATAATCTTTTTTAGTAATATTCTTAACGGAAAACCAGTTTAAATAGTATATGCAGTTTCCTTTGTTTGCAACAGGACTAGGAGCAGCTATTTGAGTGCTGAACTTCGGACCATGCCTCGCAAACTATTCATTTTGCATTCTAGAGGCAGAGTGCTTTTTTTTTTTGCTAAATGGGTAGGCGTGCTTTGTTAAGCCTGTTATAATTTTTGGTGTTATTTCAAAATTGAGACCACAACTCAACACCCCCAAGCAGAAAACAAAAATAAAACAGAATAGAAATATATTCAGTAGGCAGCATGATCTGAATCTTGATCCTTACTAGACTTGGAAGTATGTGAAACTAACATTCATGCTCATCATGTCAGAGAGTTGCTAAGTAAAGAATTGGTTATTCAATATTATGCAGGTCATAACGTTTTGCCATAGGAGTCACATCTTGCTCCTGATGGCGTAGATCATAATTTCGCAAACAGCTCCGCATCTAATCCCTCACATGCTGCCGGTGGTTTGGGTGGCTGGTAGATCGTCATAGACTAAACGTCAGTGGATGCTAGAATAGGTTTCTGGCACCCTTGATTGAGTACAGAGAATAAGCTAGAATCAACATAAGATTCTCTTACAATATTCACCTAGCATTTGGGTGTGGGATTGTCCCTGGTATGTCTTTGAATGTCATTTTAGAGTGTCCATAGTGGATATAGTAGTCTGAATTGGTAGTCGGAAGTTGGTAGGAACATATTATGCATCTAGTATATATTTGCATTCAGAGCCTAAACAAGGCATAGGAAATATGTAAATGCTGAATAGAGGATTCCAGTCAGTATACTGAATCTTTTGTTTGGTTTAGTCTGGGTCATATCTGGAGGTACAGCTGTAGATAATTGCCTAATTGGAACTGTCAACACATGTGAATTCTGTTATTGGATTTTCATTGTTCAATACTCTGTTATTGGATTTTCATTGTTCAATACAACAACTGTATATTATTGTCAAATGTCAAAACAGATGTCTCTTTCTGGAATTTCATTGTTCCGTTTCACGTTCTAGAAAGTTGAAACCTTGCAGTTGCCACAAGTACTATTTTCCATAATTTTTAACTAAATATTTGTTGATTTTATGTGAAGAAGACATTTGAGACATTGACACACAAGTATACATGAAACAGAGGAATTGGAATGTTTTGCATTGGGTACACCTAAAAACACAAGAATCCGAAAATGCACATACAAGTTCGCATGTTTTGCATTGGGTACACCTAAAAACACAAGAATCCGAAAATGCACATACAAGTTCGCGGTTGGCTCTGAGTGCTGATTTTAGAGTGGTTGCGCAAACCTTTAAGAATTCGGCCATCTTTGGTTCATTCTCAATCCTTTTCATCAAATCTTCTCTCTTATAACTGTAAATTATAAATTATTCTTTTATAATTTTAAAAAACTGAAAATTACATCAAGGGACTAGGACTTAAACTATTGGCTTTCAACTGAAGGTATCCCTTGAAGGATAAAATAAAAAAATGCACACAGATTTTAAAATTTTGCAACGTTAATTGGCTTTCTTTTCAAGGGAATAGTAGTAACTCTTTATATAATGGAATGGAATAGGAGCGGAACTCCTAAACTAATCCACCATGCATTATGAACTTCGCTATTTACAATATGAACTTTCAAGAAACAATTTAAAGTCTTGATTACGGAGGACTATGTAATTACAAATTTTGTTCCAGCAATTGCTTCTGTACAAACTTATCTTTGAACTTCTAAACAGAGTTCACTTTACAGGATAGAGCTTCATCGCAATGCCCTGAAAATATAACACAGAAAGGAGAGTAGTATAAACATTGAAAGTCGTGATAAGCAAATTTAATGATAGTAAAAAATTTAAGGAATTTTTTACAGTAAACAAAAATTAAGAATCAACATTATGAGAGCAACTCATTATTTTTATAAAATTTATTGGCAGTAATAATACAGTCTGCTTTAGAAATGGCTTACATGGGAAAATTGGATTACATTGAGCCTCTTGTGATGTGCAAGCACTCTACAGAACTTATCATCACAGCCAAGTTGTAGATTACAAAACCAAGCGTGTCCACTTTTTCAGGTGAATTGAAAGGATGAAACAACCTGAAAGGGCCAAAAAAGAGATAATTATTTATACAAAAACTACAAATAGGAACCATATTCATGACTGACAGTACTCCCTACATTTAGGCAATATAACCCATGTAACCCCCTAAATTTTAAAATTATTCTCCAACTATGATTAAGAAAAACTAACTATATGAGTTATATTAAACCAACAACTAAAATATTAGGGTCTTATTTGAGCCTTTTTAAATCAGAGGGGCATAGTTGCTCCTACATCTAAAACATAGGGTGTTTTTGCTCATTAAACCTATTATATGATTCATTTGGTTTGCTTCGTAGTTAATAATGCAAACTCACATGCGTGCACACGTGCACACACACATATAAGCTTATAGCCTGTGATGCATAGGTTGCAAGAGTTTAAGTAAATATATATTTATTTATTAGTATTTGATATATATATATTTTTGCTAAGTTATTTGATATAAATTTTTTTGTATTATTTTTTGTAGGATTGAGAACTTATGTTAACATGTATGATGTATTTTCTTATTTTATGTAAATTTATTAAAAACTTGAGTGATATTAAATTAATTAGAACAGTTAGTTTGATTTTAACTAAAAGTTAAGTATAATAATTAAAATTTTATTTCATATAAATATGTACATGATTTGGGTCTGTAAAAATTAAGTTTAAGAAGTTGAATTTATTTAATATAGATATGTATATAGTTCCGGCCCGTGGCGTAAGTACCTAACGAACAAAACTTCTAAAGTTTGATAATATAGTATAGATATATATACCCTCGATGACATGATGTTCTTGTTGAAAGGCTTATTACCCACAAATGATGAACAATTACTACAAATTTGGGTTTTATATCAAAGTGGCTACCCATCTCACAAAAAAATATCAAGTAGCTACCCAATCTCCACGACGACTCATTTAAGCCACTAAAGTGTCAAAATATATCACTTCGTTATTTTTTTTAAAAAAATTAACGATTAAAGTTAAAACTGTGATGAAGTGTCAAGCATTTATATCAAACTTGTATTATACTTGAATATTAAGGTCCATCCTTATATTTTTTAATAAGGGTTAATCGTTAATTTTTTTTAAAAAAAATAATGAAGTGATATATTTTGACACTTTAGTGGCTTAAATGAGTCGCCGTGGAGATTGGGTAGTTACTTGATATTTTTTTGTGAGATTGGTGGCCAGTTTGATATAAAACCCCTACAAATTTATAGACGCTCTCTTTGAGGCCATATTTTAAGAGAGCTGGATCCTAGGTTTCTAAATACTATAAAGAACACTAGGAAGACCAAATCAAGAAATTCAAAAGTAGTCTTAAACATAATAAAGGAATATATGATAATATATTTGAAATTTACTGGGAATTTCACTGAACACAAATATAGAATCATTCAATGTTAACTTGATAAACTTCAAACAACACTAAAAGTTGCATTGAAATTTCAACAGGTGAAGCCAACAAGAGAGAACATAAAAAGTTTTATCAGAAGTTGTGTCAGCAAGATAACTGAATTGTACTACTTGAAGCTCACCTTTTTAATTTTTGAACCATATTTTTCTGCATCCTCTTCAACAAACTATAAAGAAGGCATTGTAGTCAGGAAGAAATTTGAATCCGCTACTAATGCACACAAACTCTTTTAAAGCACACAAATTCAGATAAATGAATATATGTTATATATACAACTGCTCATCTCGCACCAACCTGTCCTGTGAGGGTATACAATCTGTTGTACCAACCATTGTTTGCTACCCCAAGCACTGAAAAAAGATGTCTCTCACTTTCACCAGGATTCCGCAAGGTGTATTCTATGTAGTAAAAGCCTGAGCATTTATGAAAAATGTAAAGATGTATTAGAGTCTTAATTTTCACATTAATCAAGATTGTGATACATACTAAGAAAGCTACAGCACCAGCCACCAATGTAAATTTGAATGAAAGTGACCCATTTTTGTTGATATAATTAGAGTCTGTTTGAGCCAAAAAAGATTACATGGCCTGAACTTCTGTCCTTTTTCATCTACAACATTAGATTCTTTCACTTTGATATTCAGTTTACAAGTTAAAGACCGTTAAAGTGTTTTCTAGACCAAACAAACCTGAAAATCTTGTTTGTTTCGTAAATGCACTTATTTATCAGTAAAATGCAACAAATTCACTGCCACAGAAAAGAAAAAAGATGAGATGAAATTTAGACTGGTAAACGCACTAAACTTACCATTCCAAGTATTCTAATGGTCATAACATATAAGTGTAGAGTCTTAAATGGGCATGGTTCTACGCAAATTGACAATAGTTATATACATCATATAACATGCTAGAATTTTAGCAAACTAACCTTTGGATGCTTTAGAGTCAATGAGTATTGCTTTTACACCTGGGGGCCTCTGCCAACTTCTGTCCAATCCACTAACCTATGGAGTGCAAGAAATCAGAAACAACACAATAACTATTGCTGAGAGAAGTCGAGGTCCAGATGTCAGATCACTGTAACAAAAAAGTACTGTAGTAGACTAGTAGATTGTTCAAATTCTAAACACCAACCAGATTCTCTGCAAAAGCATCAACTTTCCCAAAAGACTCCAATCTGGTAAAATCTGGGCCAAGCCCCGTAATTACAACGCTCACTGAAGCAATGTATATGCACCGATCAATTTCTTGAACAACAACGCAAGGGGCTTGAATTAAAAAAGTCTAGTCAATTACCACTGGAACCAGAAGAAGCTTCTGAAGGGTAGAATGCAGTCACTGACTTAAATCCGTTGCTAGCATCTCCTGAACCTACTTCCCAATCTGCGGATAGTAATAGGTGAATGTAGTGATCTCTTTTTCTCTCTCTGTAATATATATTAAATCTGAGCTGACAGAAAATTAATGGCTGGTGCCATAAAGTGATAAACTATCTAATTTGGCCACATTAAATTTTAATAAAAGGTTAACTACATAAATTTTATTTTTTGTGTGATTAAAGTCATCATTTTGAAATGATCACATGAGATTAGTGTGTGGTAATGAGAGTGAGATCTATCTAAATCATCCATCAACACTGAATGTACATGGATGTCCAAGAGTATACCTACGAAAGTATAATATACAAAAAAGTTTGTTTGTAATGGTATAGTATAAACCGACGTTGTTTTCCCCTACCCTAAGCAAAAACAAGAAAATAAAGTGTATTGTAAAAAAGTTACCTTGAGGTATCGATATCTTGAACTTATTCACATCATCAGAGTAAGTGCGAAATCCCTCAGCCACAGCTAGCGAGTCATAGTTGCACAAGTTAATTTGGGAAAAAATAGAAGGAAAATCACGAGTTGTACAATTAGAATTAGTTAACTACACAAGTGACAGAGAATGATGATCATGTCACATTTAATCTAATGGGGTTACCATTTTCTGCAATAGCAAGTGGAACAATTGAAGGTAAAGAGAATGTAGCAAAGGCAGTCTGAAACAATGCCTCTCTTCTTTTAATTTGAGAGTCTTCTTGAATGGGAGCACAGCTACAATATACATGAACATGTGAAAACTACTTGAGCAAACACACACAAACACACACACACATGGATACATTATAGAGTTAAGCTGGGGAGTAGTTTAACACAAAGTTACCATGTAATTTGAGCATTCTTGCAGCAGATAGCATGTGGGATGTTGTAATCTGCGACATAATCAAGAATCTAAAAAGATGGAATCTTTATGAAAAATAAAAAAAAGTGGGTGTTGAGTGTTGACCTTGAAGATGAAGAGGGTTGAGTGGGTGAGGACGAGGAAGAAGCAGATTCTTTGCTTGAATAAAGTGCAACGACGAAACAACCGCCATTTTTTCTCTCCTTCCTCTACTCCACTCCACTCCACTAGTGTTTTAGCCCTTGAGATATTATTACTATTGTTTTCTTTTCACAATTTCTTTGGATATCGTTTTACGACTTCCCCCCTTCTCTTTCATTCGATCTTTTTCTAGTTTTTACACAGTGTAATAAAGATTAATATTGATAATTACATAAGAATATACTTTTCAAACATAATTATAATTCTTGCATATATATGTTTAATTAAGAAAATATTAATATAATATACATAATTAATATTACTATTAGTAAAAAAATTGCGCTATGCAGGATATAAATTAATATTTTTTTCTAAATTATAAGACTGTATTAGAAAAAATATTAAAAATTTTAGTCAGGACCCCATCCCTGAACTATATAATGTATATTAAATAAAATCTGTATTATTATTAAATCTAAATTTTAATTCATGACTCAAATCACGTACATATAGATATTAAACAAATTTATATTTATTATATAATAATATTTAGTTATAATTAAACTAATTATCATAATTAATTTATTATCATCTATTTTCTAGCAAATTAATATAATAAATAAAAATCATTATACATATTAACATAAATTCTCAACTTTTAAAAAATAATATAAATTCTTTATATTGAATATAATATGAAAATATGTTTGGTTAACCAATAGGATTATGGGTAATCGAGTTGGCACTGATGAGATAAACATTGGAAATTTGGAGCGGGGAATTAAAATGGTACAGCAATACATATGACTTTTTAGCATTAAGGACAAATTATATAATTCCAATTTTTGGCAAGAAAGCAAATTTGTGACTTGTGACAGCTTTTGGACCCAAACTCGTCATAAAAGCAACTCCTATAATTTCTATTTAATTCAATATACGCACCAAAAACATACGAAAACAATAATAATAATAATAATAATAATAATAGTACGTATAATTCAAAATACGTACCGTAATATATACAAAATCTAGAACATTTTCTTTAAAGTTAAGCCTATAAACCCCTTTTTCACTCTCCATTCACAAACCCTAAATAATCTTAATCCCTCCATTTCTTCGATGCTTCTCTTAATTTTCCATACTTATCTGTAAGTATTTCTCCGTTTTTTTGGGTTTTTTCCTTTTAATTTTCTTGATTTTTTTTTTGTTTTACAGGTAATTTCCTGAACTGTAAATTCCCAAATTCAATTTTATATTCTCAGAAAATTATAATTCAGGTTAATTTTAAGCCCGATCTGTTTAAAAAATTGTAAAATTATATGATAATTTATGAATCTCTGTAGCAGAGTTGTTGAATCAGGGCAGAGTTATTAAACTACTCACAACTGTTGTTGTTGTCGTCGTCTTAAAATTCAGGTAGATTTATTGAAGGGGCAAATCGGTAATTTAGGAAATATGTCGGGATCTGAAACCGGAACAGTCATGACGACGCCGTTTAACAACGTCGCCGGCCACAATTCTCCGTCATCACAACACGTGTGTCTTTCATACGAGGGTACACCAATTTACAAGCCACTTCCAAACCCACCTCCTGTTCAGTATCACAACCCCACTGAGCCCGCCGTCGCAGCGCCGCCCATCACCGTCGTGCAACCACCTCAACAACAGCACCAGAATATGAATGTAACGGGGGAGGTTGGGAAGAAGAAGAGAGGGAGGCCGAGAAAGTACGGGCCTGATGGGTCAATGGGCTTGTTGACTCTCACTTCTGCTCCTGCTGGTGTTGCTTCTGGTGGGCCCCTGTCATCGCCGGTGCTTCAGTCTCCGCCGTTGCAGAATCTTGTAGGTTCTGCCTCGGGATCTTCGCCCAAGAAAGGCAGGGGTAGACCACCTGGTTCGAAAAAGAAGCACCATTTGAATAATGCACTGGGTATGTTTCTTTTGCTAGCATCCCCTTGTGTGAGTATTTATATGTATGGAAGATATGTGAAGCCTTGTTATTATATGAGATGAGACGAGATACTTGTTTGGCACGTGGGTGAATATCGAATGTTCCCTAGCTGTTTGTTGCCTGCATTAATCATATGTTTTAGTTTTTCATTTCTTGTAGCGTAATGTTTTACTATTTGGGTTTCGTGCTTTTTAATAGGCTTTTTAAATCTTCATTTTCTCCATGTGTAAGGTGATTACTTGGATATTGTTGTTACCAGGTATGCTAAATATGAATAATGTGTTGGGGTCTTATGATTAATTCTATATTTGTATTTAATAATGGGATATGTTCATATTTTATGAGTGGTGGAATAATATGCTGTTATAGTTTAGAGATTGGAAAAAAGAAATGGGGGATATGGTCACTGCTGAAACTTTGGATCTGCTCCATCTGACTCCAGAATCTTTTGGTGTGATATTACTTATATACCCTTTGTGTTCTGGAACTTGCTTATTGAATTTGGTACCAAATGTATGTGTTTTAGAGGTCTGTATTTGCACTAATGTGTGAGGCTTTTGACTGATGTGGTATCTGATTTTATTTTTTCTAGTTCAAGTGTCTCTGTGTTTTTTTGTGTTTGCTTTCACGTGAATAACTGTCTGCAATGACCTGAAAAATTTATAACTTTTTTCACAGAGAATTACTTATTTTTTTTACTACTGAAATTTTTTATATGTGTGCCACCTTGTAACGTAAAGGATTGTTATTTTTTATCTTTATTTTAACTCTTGAGTTTTGTCAATATTGATAAATAAAAAGAAAAATCAAAGCAAAAATAGCAATGTGCTTCCTTCTAAATTTTATGTAGATCTGCATTTTTCCTCCTATAAATATAGGGATCTGGAAATGTGTGTTTTAGCTTTTTCCATATGGCTTTCAGTCATCATGTTCGTATGAACTTCACAGTTGTTGCTTTCCCCCCCTAATTTACTTATGTTTCTTTTGTGATTAACTAACCAACATTCAAGCAAAATCTGTGTTAGTTCTGTTAACATCAATCCTGTAACCATGAAAACTCAATATAAAACCAGGTGTCTTTTTCACCTAGCATGTGAATTTTAAAAATAAATGATAAAATATATTTGGGTGGATTGTACAGCTTAACTTTTTTAGACAGGATTATTACTGATTAACTTTTTAGACAGTCTTCGACTTATATAGAGTTCTCTTATTATCTGCAACCTTACTGATATCTCCAAATTTCACGCAGATTTTAACTTTGCAGCATCAGCAGGAATAGGATTCACTCCACATATTATTAATGTTAAAGCTGGAGAGGTTAGTTTTTACAATTTCTTTGCCAAATTATTTACAGAAATTTAAGCTTTGCTTTCTTTATAAATTGAACTTATTGAATATTGAATTATGAACAGTAGTTTCCATGTCAATTTCATTATTTGTTGTGCTTGCATCTGATAAAGTTCTTAAAGAATGGTTTACCCTTCATGTAACTCTTTTAAGAAATTCTTTCTCTGTCTTATACAACAATTAAAAATAATAACATGACTAAATATAGTGTGTAGCAAGTGTTAGATAGAACTTCCAACCAGATATATTCTATTATTAGGTAAAATATGACATCTATCAAATATCAATATTAGCCATTGTTCCATAAAGAACACTATTATATAGAAAACTAGAGAGAACAAACACAAGCACAAAATCTGGCATGAAATATTGAAATCTCATTTAAATTCTTAAGTTGACAACAGCCAGAATTTTTCGGCCAACAATTATGCACAGAAACGGAATCTGGCATAAAATTAACAAAAAGTAGGCTTAAATATAACATGACTACATGATAACAAAAATAGAATCTCATTATGATAGAAGTGTATACGAGGTTCTATAACATTTGATTTTTAGAAATTTATATTAGATTTTACATACAGTTCAATATGTATAGCTTAATTGTTATTAATTTTTATCATTCTAATCTTAATCACCTGTTTTTTTTTAATATAAAAAATGAAGGGTGATAAGTGTGTGAATGTGCATAATAACAATTTATATTTGCAAGTATTATAAGCTAGACAAATAGGCACACACTACTAGCAATTCTAGATATATATAACTCTTTATTGATAAATATAAAAATTCCCATAGTAGAACTGTGACAGCCCTTGTAAATATAATTTTTTGCCCCCCCCCCTCTCCCACCCGCACAAATGCAATGCTAAATTTATTGTCTGGTCTTGTAAAGTATACATGTTACAGTGATGTAGCTAAAGTTTTATTATCTGAATTTAGGATGTGTCGTCAAAAATAATGGCATTTTCTCAGAACGGTCCTAGGGCTGTATGTATTTTGTCAGCAAGTGGTGCCATATCCAATGTAACTCTACAACAGGCTGCAACCTCCGGCGGCACTGCAACATATGAGGTTGGTATAAATCTTCATAACTACTTCTCTAAGCTGTTTTCGAAAATTTAGCCCTTCACTCCTTCCTAGTAGCAGGTCAACGTATAACAATCCTTTGGTGTTTTTTCCACTTCAGTAAATTCCTTTGAACATGTTATATCTTATATTCTCATCTAAGGATACCAATGAATGTTATTTGCATTGTCATTTCATATGGTCATTTTTTCCACATGATTTACTTTCAATGCTAAAACATTGGAGTTTATTGTAATTCGTATTTAACTGTCATGACTAGAGTTGCACCCTCATTGGGCCAAGTGGATCCCCCATGGAAAATATAAGTTTTTTTAAATGTAGAAAATTTTCAATAAATTGGTCCCCAGTATATTTATGTAGAAATAAAACTAATTTTTTTTGTGTCGTCAAAGGTCCAATGAATCAAACAAGTAAGTGTATACTTCTTAGAAGTTATTTTTATCTACTTTAGTCATGATCCTATTTTGCTTTGCATATAATTTTATTCAATTCTACTTACGATTCAACTCTACTTTGTATTTGTTTTTTCTTTACATCAATTTTATTCTACTTTGTATTTATCTTTATTGGTTTTAATTTTTAGTTTATTCTACTTGTTCTTCTGTTCATCTTTGTATCTACTTTAATTTGATTTGGTTCTAATTATATTCTGTTTGTCTTTTTTCCTACTAATTTTACTTCTAGTTCTATTCTACTTATTTTACTTACTTTCTGCTGTTCTTTGCATCTATATTTTAGTTTAATTCCATCTTACTTACTATTCTACTTATATTTTCAGTATACATCTATTCTATTTTTTCTTTTACTTTTCAGTGAACAAGGCTAAAAAACTTAACCAGTAAACTAAAATAAAATTTTAAAAAAAACCTACTAGCCCTTCAATATATATTGTTACCTCCCGCCTCTCCTCTACCCTAATCATTAATATCTACAAGTGTATAGTGGGAGTAAAATTACGGATGCAGCGGACATTAATGTAGTGAATCTGATTGATGTTGAAGACATTAAGGTTAAATTCAGCACTTGAAAAAATTGGGCGTTTTCTCCATTTCAGTAAATTCTCCCCCCCCCCCCTCCCCCTCCCCCTCCCCCTCCCCGTCCCCGGGTCATGGGTATTGAGTATTGACTGAGGATTTCCCACCTTCAACTTTATTGCTTTGATGCTTTTCTCCATACAGTAATCCCAGCCATTTTATTGGTTGTATCCAGATTATAAAGTTGTCTTTCTTTGTGCAGGGACGTTTTGATATATTGTCCCTTTCCGGTTCATTTTTGTTATCTGAGGTAGGTGGTCAGCGAAGCAGGACTGGGGGACTAAGTGTCTCATTATCCGGCCCAGATGGACGAGTTTTAGGTGGTTGTGTGGCAGGTCTTCTGACAGCTGCATCCCCCGTCCAGGTTGATATGCATCTCTTATAAGTTATAACTATGCTCTCTATATACACAGATATATGGGCAATTCTGAATCTGTGTGTATTGAGTTGTCCACTATCTTGTATTATTCGAATCGAGAAAATGACTGATTTCATTAGTTACGAATATTACCAAGTATCTTCTCCTGTATTGCCCATTCTTCTGTTTTTAACTATTGTGGTGATTGTGATGCACCTGGTTGGCTGTTTGCTTACAAGTAGAATCTCTAATTGAACTTTATACTCTTTGCCTACTTGCAGTTCGCGAAATAATTGAGAATCAAAGAATTTTGCTGGTCCTTTGGTCTTCACTAAAGCATATTATGTATTTTATTACTAAAATTAATTAGAGGCGGAATTACTCCAGTACTCTAGTAAACTAGATTGATATAAATGTTATGAAATATTCATTCGTTGGTCATGTTATCATGCTGTGTATAAATTTTTTTACAGGCATCAAGGTATGTAAGAACTCTTCAATAGTTTCTGCTTTGGGTTTATAGATCTCTTCCTCATTTCTGCTTTTTATACCTAAATTTCATGAGAAAATTTAACGTATTAGTTATTGGTAGATCGATCTATAAGATTGGTCTATGCGAATCAGCGAATGTGTATCTTTTTAGCCGTCTGACCATTTACTTCGTTGAAAGCGTTATTCTCTTTTGTTGCAGGTTATTGTTGGAAGTTTCATTGTGGACGGACACAAGGGATCTAAAGCAATCAACCAGATGGAACCTTTATCTGCTCCACTAAAGCTCAATCCGGGAAGTGGTGCTACCGGTCCTAGTAGCCCACAATCCCGCGGAACTCTCAGTGAATCGTCTGGTGGGCCTGGTAGCCCATTTAACCAGAGTACGGGAGCATTGAACAACAGTAATTTTCAAGGAATGTCAAGCATGCCATGGAAGTGATCTTCCCTTTGAATTCTCAGTGATTAGGCATGAGCTCACTAATATTAGTTATCTGATGATGTCAAACTGTAAGAAGTTTGTAATGTATGCTCCTAATGTTGTCTTAGTTGTGCAAAGAATAATGTGCTGCGGTGGATGGCTTTAGCGCAACGGGGTGAGTGCTGTGATGATACGAACCAAAGTACACCTCAGCTTATGACTTGGTTTCTTCCTAGGAGCAATGTGTGTTACTGTTAGATGGTCTTAACTATTGAGCCTCATGATGTAGCTGCATTTTCAAGCTGTTGTATTGTTGTAATTCCCCAGTCATGTTTTATTATTGATCCTTGCATATATGATAATCTCGAATGTTCTTTAATCAAATACCGGCCTGACTCTTAACCAAGCCACTGCCTATGAGTCGGTGGCTCATGGTGTCTCGGTTCTGTTATGATTTTGAATGGGAGTCGGTCCCCTTTTACCACATTTGTCAAATGGAGGCGGTGAAACACTCTTTTCACTGCATGAGATCTGCATTTGTCAGAATGTATTATCACTTCCTCTCGTGATACACAAATACGAGATGTGTACCTCTAAAAATTTTGGAAAAAATAAAAAAAAATCCAAAATTCACTTGTGGCAAATACAAACACACATAGTGCATATATAATATACTACCTCCGTCTTATCCATTTGTTTACGTTTCGGAGAGAAGGTCCGACACGCATTTTAAGGTGCATATAAAGTATAGTTTCATAATTTATTTTTAATTTTTTTTTTCTGAATAAAAATTTAATGTTTAAATTTTTATTCAAAAAAAATAATTAAAAATAAGTTATGGAACTATACTTTATATGCACCTTAAAATGCGTGCCGAAATTTTTCTCCGAAACGTAAGCAAATGGGTGGGACGGAAGGAGTATTAGATATACATTACTCGCTACTTGGTTACACGCGATTACCAAAACCTATTTATACGAAAAGAATCCATTGTCGTATATATCACCATGAATGTGGTGGTGGATAAATTTATTTTTTGCATGGCCTATTAAGTTTTTTATTAAGTACGCTTTTTTACTGTAGTTCTCAAATACAAACCAGGTAAAGGATCCTTAGCGTATCCCCGCCAATTAATGTACCTGTCAAGTATCCCCTCTCCATACGTAACATACACTTTATTTAACCACATAGTCATACCTGTAGCATAACCCAACTACCGTAAACTAGGAAAATCTCAAGCTTGCATCAGAAGTTGCCATAGGTTACTAAATTCCCATCTTATTTGTCCGTTATTGTCATTTGATGTATTTGATTTCGTGAATGAACTTGTGTGACGCTTATTGTACATTGTCTTTTGTCCAATTCCAAATCTGTAGAATCATGTGTAATATTTAAACTCATTTGTAACCTCTTTCTGATGCTTACAGATAGTGAACTTATGTGACTCTTTATTGTGCATTCTTACTAGTCCAGTTTCAAAGTTATAAAAAAAAAGAACTTGTTTGACCTTTCGTATGCATATAATTATTGTTCATTATTATGAGATCATGGTTGATCAGATTGATTCATCAGTAGTTTTTTTCAATCATTAATAGCAAGGACGACATTAGAGGTTTATGTATTGTATCCTATCAGAAGATTGCTTAAATTATTTTACAAAGTACAAGATATTTGCTTACAAGAGAAAATTCTGTTTGATATAAAGGATTTCTGGTGCTACTTTAATTCGAAATGGAGACTCAACCTTTCAAGCTATTATTATGGCAATATTGTGGGGAAACAGTGGGGGAAAACGATGCAAACAGGAATGGTTACTTTCCGGCACAATTCAACTCGGGTGAAAGGCCGAGCTCTGATACTATGCAGTTATCTTTAATCCCAACATCCAGTTGGAACAGGCCTTGTATAATGCCGCTTGTATCCATTCCCAATGTTGATGAAGGTAGTTCAAAGCCTAATGTTATCTTGATGGGAACAGCTAAAAGAGGAGGAACTGGACCATCTGTTTGAGCTGTGGATATCGGTGCTAGCAGGACTGCTTACTATTTTCGAGTTGCACTGCCTGGAGTGAAGAAAGATCCTGGTACTTTATTTTCCCATTATATTTAAACAATTTTATTTGTATTGTAGATATGTTTCTACGCATTGCATCCCGGACTTATAGCAAGTAATTCTATGAAAACATTAATTCTAGTTTTTAAACTTATCATTTTTTAGGAGAAGAACAAGAAGGCATCCTACCTATGGTTCATGGAATAAGATCTATGCTTTTCCAGAAGCCAAGTAGTATACTATTCAAGAAAAAACCTATTTAATTGTCCAAAGGAATGCCTGAGAGATTATTTTTTCTATCATCGTGTTTGTTTCCTGCGTTGATAATATGAAACGCAACTCATGTTGTCAAGGAGTGCCTGAGATATTATTTTTCTATCATCACGTTTGTTTCCTGCATTGATAATATGCAACTTAAATCATGCTATTACCGCTCACTGCATTATATCGCTTGTTCAGACTTACCTTGTACTTGTCATATATGTATGAAAGTATAGCTCTTGCTGATTTCTCTTCTCTTTTGCATTGACATCATTTGTTACAGTTAAAAGTAGCATTTTGTTCTTCATATAATTCTACAAAGTGATAACAGGTCAGTTCAGCTGTGAGATTGAACGTGATGGGAAGGTCCATGTTCGTGGTGTGACAATAACTGGTGAATATTTTGTTTCAAGACATACCCGAGTCTTTGAGATGAAAGTACAGTAACAGTGCCCGCCTGGTCCGTTCACACTTTCTTTCAGGTTACCAGGACCTGTCGATCCAAGGCAGTTTTTTCCGAACTTCAGATCCGATGGCATTCTTGAAGCTGTGGTAGTAAAATATGAGTAATATCCGGTTTTTAATACATAAATCAAAATTCTGAACTTGCAGTGGCTGCATCTTTTTGTATATAACTGTCTAGGGCTTGGAATTTCCGTGGTTTGTTCCGGTATACATTTTCATATTAGAAAGTTGCGTTGAGCCACTATATCATATTAATCACCTGACCTTATGTTGTACTTTCTGATGCCGTGTGTTGTTTCTTCATGTTTGAGTACTCAGAAGCTGAAATACCAACCCCTGAAAATTATATATTTTTATGCATTTTTGAACTGATTTTACATGGCAATCACTCATTTATTAACTTATTCAAATTTGTGTATTCATCCTTTTTCACATGTTAACGTCGTTAAGAAGTTAATTAATCTTCTAATTAGATAATTAGAAGGTATCTCTATTGCTGATTGAATAGTTGTGAGACATGCGGGATCTTTAATTTTAGTATTTTAAGCTAATTATGGTCCATTTATCCAGCTGTTGCATTTACTTCAGAGCTATCTTCTGCACACTCCCGTGCTCATCTTAGTTACCAGTTTCGTGTACATCTATAGTTTTGGCTTTAGTTCATTGCCATCCCAAAAATAAGGTGCAATTGTATGTATATAAATTGCCATGATACGTCATTATCGGTCGGTATTAGTAAAACTTAAATTTAAATACATAAAGAAAATGATTAAAAACATAAAATTTATTAAGTGTTGATTGTTTTGAGAAGTATAATCCAAGCAACGATTAATTAAAGAAAACATCTGCGCAAACTGAAACATCAGACAGAATTATCTATCTACTTGGATTTGATGGGGTAAGAAGCCATTTTGTTGATACCACATTTGCCTTGAGGCTTGCCAGTATTTCTCTTGAGCCTAATATAACCTTTTTCTCCCCATTTAGGACCCCATGAGTTCTTCACAATTATGTAATCCCCTCCCTTTGTTGTTCCATATCCCACTGCAGCCACTCCATGGTCCAGCTCTGTTCCGCAATGCCCGTCAAATACGCCCTGTGTGAAGATTTGTATTCTTCGACAAATATATAGTTAACCTAGGCATGTATATATGAATTAGAACTAAAACAGACAAGCTTTAGCTATAGGTAGCTCACCCCACTGTAGAACTGGAAGTCACACTCAAAGGTTGATTTGCAACACAAGGCGGATATCTTTGAACAAGCCCGTGTTGAGCATTTAGATAGGCGAGGCCCGTCAGAGGTCCATACAGTTTAGGTAGATATTTTGGTGCATATGAAGGAGGATACAGTTATATAGATGAGGCCATGGAACTAGCTAGGCCCAGAAACAATCATCAACATTCAACTTCCATCACACTTCTCATTGAACCAATCACTTTATTAAGTTACTACTGTATTATTAAGTTACCGAGTAGGCAAAGCAATCCAGATTAAATAAGTGTCCTATATGTAGGGCAAAGATATTCCTCGTAAAATTATAAAAGTGGACAGTTTGATTTCCTAGTAATTACTTTACTGTTAGAAGTAAAACTTATATATAACAGAATACGGAGATTTGAAATTCTAAATTTGTTCGAATAATATGTTTAGATAATCGAAAAATTTAGATTTAGACGTCAAATTCAGTAATTTAAAATCGAAATAAAATCTCTGTCTCAAACACAATGGTAGATGATAGATTGATCTGATTGTTAATATCCGAAATGACATTAAATCAAATATTAGAATGATACAACAACATTTGTCAGCAGGGTTAATATATACTACAACTCTACAAGTATAAAACTTGGGTCGGTTTGTGTCTTTTAATACAAGTCATTCATATATAAAAAATTACTTACATTTTTAAATTTATAATTATTTACTATAGATAAATCAAACGGGACCTTGTGTATGTATGTTGAGGACAGAGGCATGTGACACGGAGACGGGCGAGTCTCCTGAAAAGATGGAGAGACATACAGCAACAGCAACACTCTATGTCCTCTCCTTTTTTTTTCCTATCTATAATTCTATCAGCTGCTCAGCCTCTCATTAAATTCCCCGACCCGCCCAGCCCCCACGAGCTCTTACCTAATTTTATTTTTATTATTAATCCAATCGAAACTTAGTCTATTTATCTTTGCCCTGCTTGATCCCATAAATAAACTCACCCTAAAAACTTGTGACAAGGTCTCAAATTGTCATTTTATTAATTATCTTGTAATTAATCAAAATTTATTGCGTAGAATTTGGGAATAAATTTTGGAGGTCGAAACCACATTCAAAATCTGAAACATCATGGATTGCATTCCATATTATCTCTGTGAAATCATAGTCTCTCAATCACAGTAGTACTCCTAAATAAATAAACCAACTGTGTGTGATAAGTATACGCGTTTGATACTTTGATCTGGAAGGTAGTTGGGCCTTGTAGAAGATGGACCATGAGAGAAATAGAAAGTGAAGGGCCCACACCACTTGCGAATGTGGAAATAAGAGGGAGTGAAAGAAGGCCCGCGTTCAGTCCCTATCGAATCACGCAACCCCACCCACACTTTCTACTCTCCACATTTCAGAAGCGTACTAGTACTACAAATACATACATGATACATACATACATCGCCCACCGTCTTTATTTATTGCATCCCATTTATTGCTTAACCAACTCATTCCTCTGCCTCCCCTCTCTTTCTTTCTTGTTCTTTTCTGTATCTATTCTAACATTAATTTCTACACTGTTATTGCAAATGTTATTAAATAAAAGTAAAACTAGTGTCGAGAGAATAGAAAAAATTTAAAATTATATAAATAAAATATTAAAACAAAAATAATAAAGAAAAGTGATGTGTCGCACGGGATATAAATTAATATATAATGTAAGGTGTGTTTCTTGAATTAAACAATATATTATATATTACATAAAAAACTAAAATATAAAAATAATTATTTAATAATGTCACTGGGATATTTAGAAACTAGTATCTATGATATTAAAATTATTTAAATATTAATTGGTACTTATTATTAATTTGTTTTGATATGATTAAGCTAAGAAATTATATTAAAAAAAGGGTTATTGATTTATAAACATTAAATAATAATAATAATAAACTCCATGTGTTCATGATTTGTTGCAGTTATCAAACAACACATAACTAAAACAATACGAAAAACTTATAATAACTCTGCAGTGAATTCTATAAAAATCTTCAAATCTATAAATTTTATCAATTTATGTAACGGGACTATCCACGACAAATATATACTGTGATCATTTTTGAAACATATAATTGAATCGTTAGATCATATTATAAGCGAATAAGATTTAAAAAAATACGAGTTTCAATAATTTACTGAGATTCGTTTTAATTTTTTTCTATTGAACCTCACTAAATTATCAAGGCCCGTGTCGAGACGTGACTCGTATTAATACTAGACGTTCAAAATCACATCCAAAAACTATATGTTCTGAAATTGATCCGCATCATGTCTTGGCTGTTACTCTTTACTGTTGGAAAACCTTCTTAAACCAAATTGACGACTCATAAACTGATAATTCTACAAGTGCACTGTGAAGAATAAGAAAAGTTAATGTTATGGCATGTACACTGATATGCTCATAATACATATCGAAACCACACATATATATAACACAGAAGGTAATCATAGGAAAAGAAGACCTGTACAATCAATTTTTAAAAAACCAGGTACTTCTGCTTTGGATTCTCTCAAACATGTTTTTTCTATTAAGAATAATCACCCACAGAAATTATCCTGGCCATGCATAATATACTGTATGTATCAATCTTCTTCTTGTTGTTTTTTATAATGTATATTTATATATGGAAACTCTGCCGTATGTATCCACAACCTGAAACGATACAAGTCTTTTAAATATATATAATCGTTCAAATTAACACATATAGAAAAAGAATAAATTTGTAGTCATAGTTGGAAGGAAAATAGGTAATTAACACAGCTTAAATGTAGTTCCTTTTCTTTTTCCTAATTACTTAAAGAAAAAAATGGCCTTAAATAGTCATCCAAGATTAAAATAAGGATTTCCTATTTCTGTGGGTGATTTCATGTAATTATCCAAGATTAAAAAAAATTCCATACAAATGTAGGAGTGCATATTTGTAAATTTTAAAATAACATAATTATTATTAATATTTACATACAATCCCTTTATAATCTGAGGTATGTTGTTGAGGATGAACTAGTAAACATTTCTCTCTTAAAATAAACATTTCTCTAATAAGAGTATTTTTATAAATAACACTATGTGTTTTATATTTACAAGATCATTCTTTAAACTTTTATAAAAAATTATACTGATCTGAGGAGAACTTTGCAAGGACATCCTTCAGCCCAATTTTCTCTTAAACATCTCTTTCTTGCATTGTTCGATCTTTCAGAAATAATGGTTTGCCGACATTTAAATGTATTCATGTAATTGTAACTTGGTTAAAACTTGAATACGTTAGAAAGACTGAAAGAGAAGTATGCTACTTGCAGTAGTGTATTATTGTATCCCTACACGGCGGTAACTCATTCACCTCCAGTCGTAAGGTGTGTGCTGTTAATGATAAACAAGTAAAAGGTGATATATGTGTTACGTACATCATCCGTTTCCCCCTTACAATTCATAAGGACACTGTTTTATACACTAAGTAAATATTTTTACGAATTATAAAATGTAAAAATATACTCACTCCGTTCCTTTTTAGTTATCCTTTTTCAAAAAAACACACATTTTAAGAAAATGTTAGTTGGATATTATATTTTCATTGTTATCCCTCATAATTGCATTTAATTGAATTAAATTGTTTGTATATTTGAATTTGTCAAATATTGAAAATAGTACTATAGGGGTATTTTTTGGAAAAATCTTTATAAAATTATTTTGGAAAAAGAATAGAACAATTAATTAAGGACATATTTTTTTTAAAAAAAGGATAACTAAAAAGCGACGGAAAGAGTATTATACTAATAATTTCCAGATCATGTAAAAGTGTTATTAACAGTATTATTATTGCATTTTCTAAACAAGTAAAAGCGCCTTGTCTTTGTGAGTTATTACACTACTAATTGCTGGAAGAAGTAGATCGAGGGACGAGGCCTGTGCTGTCTTCATCATCACCCCCAAAGCTACTGTATATTCCGCTTTTCCACGCGTGTGCAAATGAATATATGCAAGTAAAATCTCATCTCTAGCTAATACTAGGTGCTAACCATATTACACGGGAGTATGATTTATGAATATTGTTGCATGCAGTAACAACACAGAGGAAAGAGCAATGGTTTTATAAGTATATTATCATGTGCAACAAAACTCCAAATCAGTGCTATCCAGTAGAGTGATCAAATCGAGCACAATTTGTATTAAAAAGTGAGATTTCCTTGTAATAGGATACAGTAGATGCTAGCTACCTAACTTAACATCCCTAGCTACTTCTAGGCACAAGCATGGCAAAAGACAAAACAAAGAGAGGAGATTATGTAGGGTTCTTTGTAGGGGGTGAATAGTCCGTGATGACCTCACCCCTACCATTAATTAGTGTATTTTTAAGGGCTACCTAAGACATATAGCTAACCCCGTCTATATACCTATATATAAATGTTGTTCCTCTTTGTTAAGTCTATCAGATTCTGATATCTGCTGATCATATGAAAGCAAAAGCCTGACTCTTGTTTCACAAACACGCATAAATTTATTTGTATCTCCTCCTCCTCCTGCATTTATATATTTATTTAATCGTTTAATTTGTTGTTGCTTTACTTAATTTGGAACACTTTACAGGTGGCTTACTGCACCCCTGCCATAGACTTTATGGCCCCAAATCTCTTCCGTTCTTGCACATATATTTTCTTCATTTTCGGTTTCAGTGCATCTTTCCAAAACCCTCTTTTACTCTACGAGTTTTTATTTATCTATCCTCTATGTAATCTAGACACCCCCACACACGATGAGCAGAAAAAATCGAAACCCCAAAAAAAATCAAAAACATTACACCGAAAATAACTAAATTGAAAAAAACCGGAAATAAAAAAATGAAATTAATGGTGTGATTTCGGTTTCAGTTTTATGTTAAAATTGCACCAAAATTAATCGAACCGAATATTATATATATGCATATATATTAAGTATATAATTTATGTTATTTAAAAATTAATAACACTAATATCAATAATATTGATATTGATATATGAATTTTAGTATAATATAGTGAGAACTTCATTACAAAGTGTATGAGTACCTATTATAAAAAAATGTCATATTTTTTAATAAAATTATTTTAATAAATAAAGGAAGAAATAGAAATATTTGTTCTTTTGATAAATTTAATCATCGTACCAACAAAATTAATTATAAATTATAGAAAAAAAGATGCAAATTTATTAATAATATTTGTCTACTAACATGAAATGGTATAAAAAAGTAAAAAAAAATTGAGGAAAAAACCGTATACGATTCATGTTTAACCAAAATCGAAAAACCGTTCTAAATGATTTTATTACGATTTATTAATCTAATCGAATCGAACCAAACCGAAATCAACAGTTTAATTACGGTTAATGCCGTAACTGCCCAAAGTGTACCTTACTACCATGTTACTCATACATACACACCCCCACATACATGTGGTCATGATATTGCAACTCACAAACAACAACCTGCTTAGAGTTTCTACTATATAAGTTAAAGTCTTAGTGCCTCTAGCTGGAGACTCTCATTTTGTGTTTTTGGCAAAAGGAAAAGCTAGCTCAAAAGAGATGTTGGCAATTGAAGAAATATTGTGTGAACTGAATGGAAGTGAGATGAATGAGCAAGGTATGCCCCCGGGGTTTAGGTTTCACCCAACTGATGAAGAGCTCATAACCTTCTACCTTGCTTCCAAGGTCTACAATGGCTCTTTCTGTGGTGTCGACATTGCTGAAGTTGACCTCAACAGATGCGAGCCCTGGGAACTCCCTGGTACATATCTATACAATCTTTTGATGTTTGATCTCTCCTTTTCATCACTGCGTAAGTTGTGTGTTTTAACTTGTAATAATATATTACCAGCAACTACTGCAAAACTATTTAGTTTTTTACATGTCCTTTCCTCTAGCTCTCATTTAACAAGGACGATATCTAAAAGCACATTGAATTATTTGAAGAGCATTTCAGAAATTTAATGCATGGGATTCGTTAGTACTGCCGCCATACATAAATAGTGATGGAGCATGAATGATATCTCAAAATCTTCCCCCAACCATTCACTTTTGCCTGAAAGAAAAAGTTATCTCACGTTTGCAGAAAATATATATATGAGCATGACTTAATTTTATGGTCACATAATTAAGCCATTCAATTTTTTATAAACACACATATAATAATATATGAGTGAATGTGATGTGACGATGAAACAGATATAGCGAAAATGGGGGAGAGAGAATGGTACTTTTTCAGCTTAAGAGACAGGAAATACCCAACTGGGTTAAGAACAAACCGAGCAACAGGAGCTGGTTACTGGAAAGCCACTGGGAAAGACAGAGAAGTTTACAGCAGCAGTACTAGTGGTGCTGCTGCTGCTGGTGGTGCTGCTACTGCTACTGCTACAGCTACAGCTACACTTCTTGGGATGAAGAAGACTCTTGTTTTCTACAAAGGCAGAGCTCCTAGAGGTGAAAAGACCAAATGGGTCATGCATGAGTATCGCCTTGACGGTGACTTCTCCTGCCGTCACACGTGCAAGGTTATTTCCTAACCCCCCACGCTTTAACTTCTAAACCCTCCTTAAACTGTCCTTTTTGGGTTGACTTTTATGTTGCATTAGTGTTATACTACTGTTTGCTCCTAGCTTTGCATTTGCATATTTGGTCATTTTTGCAGATATTAGGTAACTTTGCTCTCGGATTCTTTTGTAAATAGAATATATTGAAATTACAAAACACTGCAGCTCATCACTATAACTATTATTTTTATGTCTATAAAGTCTTGGTGTGTTTCTTTACCTGCCTGCCTAGCAGCTACATTTTTACTGTGAACATTATTTTTTGGGGGAAAGGGAAATTGTGATTTATATTGTTAATGATGTGACTGGATGAATAGTGGGAAGGATTTAATATGTGTTCTTGCCTTTAAAAATCAAATTTTATCGCAAAATACACCAACTTATGCAGAGTCTAGTCACAGTATAGCTCAACTGATTGAGGATTATATGTCATATTGCTTACAAATCGCCATGTCAGTGAAGTTTTGTGAGTAACGTTGTTTTATTGATATGGGTACGTACGTTGTTTATTATTCTGATGTTCTAATAGTTATAATAACGTGTCAACTGTGCCAGAACATTCACCTAATATGTAAAATTAGTAATTTTCTACAGTATAAAACATGGTCAGGATAATGCTGCGGCTTCTAGCTTTTTTTAAAAAAAAACTGTATAAATTTTTAGTGGTTAAACAATATGTTTTTGGTTGATATCACAGGAGGAATGGGTGATTTGCAGAATATTTCAGAAAATGGGAGAAAAGAAAAATGGAGTGCTTCTCCAGGGACAAAGCAGCAGGTACATGCAAGAGGCTCCGAACTCATCTTTGTCCCATTTGGTTGATGAAAGTCTAAAAGCAGGCTCAGCTCTAGCATTGCAACCTTACCAAACACTCCAATCCCTCCAAAACCAAAACCAACTACTTACAAACAATATCCCCCACGAAACCGACCTTAAATCTTTACTAACAAATAACTCATCATCATCATCAGCAGCAGCAGCAGCTCTGGCAGTGTCACAAGCCAGCGCATTCCCCGCAAACAATGTATTAAACGGCCTACAAACATCATGTTCACCAGCAAAAACCAAAATGAAACAAGACAACGATCTTCTCAAGACTCTCCTCCCCCATCAAGATTATTATTGTTCCAAGGAGCAACAAGTTCCTTTTCCTAAAATCTGCAAGACAGAGTCCAGCCTTTCCCATTTCCAGTCATATCATTCTACTCAACATCCACCGGCTCCTAATTTTAGATACCCGGTTTCTACTTGTGCCGATTATGATATGATCATGGCTCACCAAAACATAAACACCCCCGACTACAAACAAAGTCCATTCCTTTTCAGGAGTTCAGATATTAATGCTAATAAAAATGTCGTGGGAAGTTGTGCTGCTGCTGCTAGTTGTGGGTTCCCAGTTTATGGTGCAGACAATGATATGTCCACATCATCATCATCGTCGTGTTCACGACTACTACCTTTCAGCAGGCCCGGCTTTAAGCAGATGCTGCTGGATCCTCGATCTCCCACCAAGATAACCGCAGGAGAATCTTGGCCTTTTCACTTTTAATATACTAGTTACTTTGTTTAAAGTTAACCCCACCTCTACAAATGTTGTTTTATTGTCTTATATATTTAATATCTACGAGTAGTATCTATCTATAACTATAGTTCGTGTGATAACGAATGATGCTGCTACTTTAAATGTTGTGTGGGGGTGCTGCACGGTACATCAATGGGGGGAGATATTACACCTGCCTGCCATGTAACTCTAGCCTTCTGGTTTAATATAACATTATATATGTACAATCTATGTTGCTTTACATTGATGTTTCCGAGAGTAGCTCTATAGAGTGCTGTTAAAACTACTAACTACAAAGCTATGCGGGATGGGGGTGGGTTCACAGTTTTTTTATTTTATTTAGGGGGGGGGCATCGAATAAATTTAAAGTAGGCACCTTCATATTTTAAATTCTCAAAATTTATTTGGGGGAAGACACACATGCACTCCGATTCACTTGCTAATTGAATCCGCCATGGTGCCTGGAGTGGTGATGTTCTGTAGGATATGACACGGTGATGGGAATATATAATACATTATGTCACCATTCATGAACTGGAATTTTAAATATGACGTCACTTTATATTTTTATAGTCTATGTTTGATGATAGGTTGGAGGGGTCCGGTCTGCATGCATGCGCATCAGTGAGTATATGGCTCGGGGTCGGGGATAGACGGATAGTAGCCAGTAGGATCTGCCTGCCCCTGTCTCTAAGTCTTTACGCATATATGTGTAATTGTGTATAATATCTAATTAATTCTGAAATTTTTTTATTTATCACTCAGAGTCCGTAAATAATTGTCTTATAATTTTTGAAACAGTAGTCTAGGTAAACTCCCGTCGGATTAGTTAAAATTTTATTCAATAAAAATTTGTAAAATTTAGCAAGTGCTGTCATCGTATAGCGAATTAGCGAGACGGGGATGCTGAGAGTTCCTAACATCAAGTTTGTGCGAGGCATATTGTTGAAAAATATGGTAAGAACTAGCATACTGTACGTGTACCGTGTATTGTGCATCATTGAGACTTGAGGGTCAGCAGTGTATGATTTGATAGGTTAATGTAATGTATCACAATATCAGTGTGTTTCAGCAGCACTTGTTCATGTTATAGTAGGGTTTTTTTATTAGTATTCCTGTTATAGCAGGTTAGTAGTCGGTACTACCAGAGTACCAGTACTTTGAAAGAAAGGCTAGCAATTAAAACATTTCATTTTCAATTTTTTACGTGGAGGCGATGCATAGCGAAAGTGACTCTCAGAGCAAAGGCATTCCCATCCTTGCCGAGGGCTAACAAAGGTGTTAAATCATGTTAAATTACGTGGTGTTGGCACTTGGCACCCGTGTTCACATCTCCGGTAGGACTTGTTTTTAGAACTTTTTTTCCACTGTTTTAAAATATATGTATATCTTGAACATGAGATTATTTTCCCATGTCCTCATTAACTCTAACTCATCCCTAAAATTTTCTTAAAACGGATACTAATTTGTAAAGTTATATGCATAATTATTCAATATATATATATATATATATCTTTAATTTTCTTCACGTAATTTTAGTATAAAAAATTTAATATATTTCTTAAAAATATTATTAAAAAATTATTTTTATTTATTTAAACATGTATATTATATATCAACTACAATAACACTCTTTTATATCTTGATAGAAATAAAACACTCTTTTATAATATATTCAAATTTTAACGAGTAGACTTTATTTGAAAATAAGAAGATAATCTTTATTTTATTAATAAATATGAAATGAGAACCGACTATAAATTTTTATAAATATAAACAAGTAATAAGGGAGGGCTCCTAAATTTAAGAAGCCAATGTGAGAATTATAAATTCCTTAATAGGAGATCGTATGGCTAGTCTTGTGAAGTTGCTCGAAAGACCTCTGTTATTTGTAGAAAATATAAACTCAGTTTAGGATTTTTCCTCACAAAGAGAATTGGGTATAAACTTACTAGAAAAACAAATTTCAATTTGAATTTGAGGAGCATTGTAATAAATTGATCAAAGTTATGTCTAATAATAAGTAATTTTTTTTATTTTTGTTGTTCAAGTTGAATCTTACAGCATTATTTAGGTAGAACGGATTGAAAATAATTTCCGGTCACATTTTTATATTCAACTAGTTTTTAAGCTGAATTTGAATCCGCTTCACGGAGATAGACTTAAAAATTACAACCCAAAAAATATGATTCAGAGATCAATCTACCTATGCTGAATTGAAATTCTTGTTTTTGTTCAGATAACTGATCGAGAGAATGATCGCTGGCGCTGGTGTTCTTCGTCACAACATATGTAATTCTTAAGTCTCAACACAAGGTCATTAGGCAGGGCCGGTTCTCTCTCTAGGCGAGCTAGGCAATGCCTTACCCCCAAATTTTTAAGAACTCAAAATATATAATATTGTATGTATGTTTTATACTATTTCTAATTTAAAAATATTAAACTTTTTAGAAAGATTTTAGAACAATATTTAAATTTTATAAAAGGTTGAAAGTATAGATTATATTTATACGTCATCTGTGTTTTTTGATATTAGTTGTATTTTGTTTTGTGTACACACCTCGTAAAATTTTTGTTTTGGATTTGTGATCTAATAAATATTCAATGAATCATTTTTTTTCTTGGAAATGTAACCTAGTTCTAGTGAAATGAATATTATTCTTCTAAAAAAAACTAGAGGCGGGGGCGTTTTAAAAAAATGACATTTAAAAAGAAGACATGTGTTACTCGATATAATTATTCTATGTAATTGTTTAATTTTAATTTATTTATGTCTAAGTAATTTTTTTAAAGGACTTTATTTTATAATATTTGAATATTGTATAAGTTTTGTTTAATAATTTAATATTTGATTCGGGGGAAAAAAAATTCTTGAGCCGGACCTGTCATTAGGACGTGAACTCACTTCTCTAACCTTACGGAGTCGCAGGTTTATAAGAAGAGCGAGCTGTATTGAATCTGGTGGCTCTGTTCTATCTTCCTGCATCTTTGTAATTTTACGTGGCCTTTCAGTTTGTGGGCTTCCAGACTCTTGATAAAAAGTGAAAAGCTTAGTGTTGGTTCTCAGCAGCCTTTCCACATAACATAGTGCTTTAACCCGATGAATTTTAAGTATATGGCAAAGACTTGTCCCACTTTTTTATGTGCTTTTCTCACAGAAAAGTAAAGAGTGCATTTGGAGAGGACTCCTAAAAGAGCCTGATTCTGATTAATTAAATCAAACAGTACTTGGTATATTCTCTAAAAAAAAACAGTACTTAGACAATTAGACCCTAGTGCTGTTTCTGACTTATCGGATGTCTACGGGTGAAATTTTTTAATAAACCCTTAAAAATAAATTCTCAGCATAACTATAAAAAATATCCTATGATATAACAGAAGTTTGTGGTAAATTTTTTCAAATATTCACTTATTTCCATCAAATTTTTATCAAATTTGTTTGAAAAGTCTACTTTTTCGATAACAAAATTATATACAATTCCTCTGTGTGACTCTTCTAACTTATCAACTCGTTTTTCCATTCTTTTCACATCGAGATAATTGTTTTTTATATAATATTATATAAATCAAAATTTAAATAAATGATTATAAATAAGTAATGTATTGAACCATAGAGTATAAGTTTAAAGACAAAATTTAACATCATTAGGGCTTTTCAATTCTTATACAATCTTTCCACTAACCCTAAAATAGTAGATTAATATTGTTTTGATATAATATATATAACCGAATACCAATTCAACTCTATTTTTTTCTTTTTAATACATGGATTATCTAGTTTTTTAGAATACATACATACATTATATATATATATACACACAGATGTAATCAGTACTTATTTTTAATTGTAATAATATATATTTAAAATTATTAATTTATATGTTATGAAAATTATTGACTTTATAATTTTTTTTAACTAAATAATATATACATATACTGATTTTTTTTTAAATGTGCTCTTAAACTTTTTGGGTCCCACCTTTGTACCACATTATTTTTATGGACACCCTTATATGATAATCCGGGTCAAATCGCGAATATTTTTTGAAAATCAGGTTAAATCTCGACTTTCGAATTGAAAATAAGTTAAATTAATCGGTTCAAATACAACAACTTGGATAATTCACAAACCAACTATATGCCCCAAAAAATCATGATTTATTGATAGATTTAGTAGAATTATTCTTGTTTATATACTGAACAAATTATTTCAATTTATTCGATGTGGGACTGGGATGTTATAATATATATGATTTCAATTAACACCCTGCATTTAAAATTTCAGTGATATAAAAGTAACTAGAGAATTGGTGGGACTAATAGAAATTCGGCATATTTATAAGGCAAATATGCACGCAATTAATTTCGAGAAAAATGTTCTTTTCATTTAGAGACTAGAGTTCAACAATACCTCTCTCAATCAAGTCGTCAAAATCGTTATGATCGGGTTCATTCCTGAATTTCAGATTTGTAATTATATTTAGGGAAATTCCTAATATTATTATTGTAGAATTGATTTTTTTAAACGGTATCATTTACTATTTTGGATTCACTATTAAACCAATCTATTATGTAAACGTTAATTTTTAATAGTATCATTTAGAAAAATCAATTCTACAGTGTTATCATTAGAAAATATTCAATTTATAAGTTCTCCTTTTCAGAGATGATAATAATATAAAAATCAATATCTATTATATATAGTAAAAAAAATAGGAAAATTAATACTTAGGTTAATTAATAGAGTGGTATCATATTTTTTTCTTTTTCTTCAAAAAAAATTATGCTTGTATTTAAGTGCAAGTAAATGAAGTGTTGTTTTTGACAACTGAGCTATCAACATTACATTATTGGAACAATAATTTTAAGAGGAAAAATCAGGCTATTGATTTTTGTAATGGGACTGTACTCTGTCCACATCAATAAATCAAAATCAGATTCACTTTATTAAACATTTCGGTGGGGGAAATAGTTCTTAGGAGAACATGTCACTTCTATATGCAGTTCGTGTGAAGAAAAGAGAATGATATCCCAGAATACATATATATATATATATATATACATGACTACTCCTCCGTTCAATTTTGTATGAGCTTGTTTGACTTTTACGAAAATTAAGAAAATATTATAAAAAAATAAAGTTAGTTGAAAAGTATGTAAAGTAATAGGACCTATCAATATTTAATAATAGATTTGAGATAATGGAGTAAAATAGTGGGTATAATAGTATTTATTTAATAAAAAATGAGTATAAAATGGAGAAGTAGTGAGTGTAACAGTGAAAAATAGTTTTCAAAAATAGTAAGTGCAGTATGTTCATTTTTTTTTACGTCCCTAAAAAAAAATAAGAATCATACAAAATGGAATACATGAAGTATGAGTTATGACATTGAGTCGTTCTACATGAATCATTGGAAGAGAATCCAGGATTCGAGAATCCTAGGCCTCACAATTCGTTCGTATCGTATATTTTCGTATTTCGTGTACTGAAATGTTAAACCTAGACACGATCCATTTCGAGTTCGTGTACTTTTATGTACGTGTTCGTGTCGTGTAATATTAAATAAATTTTAATATATAAATATATCGATAAATATATAAAAATAATATATTTTTAAGTATGTTTTTATAAATATATATTTGCATCATATTTATATATAATATTATAAAATTATGTATAATTAAATGAAAAATATACATATATTTATAATAAAAATTAATATTTATATATTTAAATAGACATATATTTATGTATTAATATTTAATGTATGTTATGATAATTTAACATGTGTAATATCATTTTTTAGAAATATAAATAATTTTTAATTATAAAAATAAATAACAGTAGTCCTTGGTTATTGAAAATTAATTTAATATAATTTTCTCATATATGATACAGTATTGTACATAATACAGTAACAAAATAGAACGTGTATTTAATATCTTAGACTAATATTGAACTTTTAGCCCGAGAACTTTAATAATTATTAAAAAAAACTAATTTCTTCAATTCGATATAAACCAATGAATTAATAAAGTTTTTGAGTTCTCAATATAATAAATTATCCTATAAGTGTAACTAGTTCTCCGTATAAAGTTGTTTTAATATCTTATATAATATATTAAATATTTTTATAGAAAAGATTTGGATAAGAAATTTTTTAATCACATCACTCACAAGAAAAATTCACAATCTCTCTTTTATCTCTATGTATGTAAAATTCTAATATTATATATACTCTAATCTAATAATAATACATAATAATTTCTGATATATGATATGTCTCTACATAAATATAATATAAAAATTAAAAATTTATAGTTATTAGGAATCTTAATAATAAAAAAATTTATAATTTACAAATAATTAGTATATAATATTACGCAATTGTTACATTTTGTAGTATTTGAACAAAATCTCTCATACTCTTAATTATGTATGTTATTATATATAGGATATAATAATGATCACAACACTCTTAAAAAAAAGAGCGGATAAAAGACTGTGAATAATAATTCTTTTTAATTTATTATATTTATATAAAAAAAATATCTGGGTTGTTACTTGTTGGTCCTCTTGTAAAGCAGCAGACGTAAAAGGTCAAGGGTCCATTGGGCCTACTCGAAAAGTTTGTAGTCATAATTTTAAGAAGTATATTCTTTGTGAAAAGTTTTTTTTTTTTTTGCCCAAGTAGTATCTTTTAACTTTATATATATAATAATTGTATAATTCATGATATATTTTTATTTATTTTGGTATCATAATTTTTTTAATTTAAATTTGATATTTTTTTATTAATTTCATATATCTGGTATTCATATATCTTTCATTTCATTATTAAAAAATATTTTACTTTACAAACTAATCCACACTACTCAAATTTATTTTTATAATTTAATTTTTAATTTTATATTTTCTCAATTCTTATTCAATTTATACAATTTGAGTTGTTACTTTAATTAATAGTTATAAATATAATATAAAATTATTATTAATATTTACTTATAATTAAGTCTTACATATTTTATTATTAGTAAAAAATTATAAAACTAATGATGTATATTTTTTAATAATAATAATATCAATGATTTTATATATTAATATATTCTAGTGTTTATTCATAATATATGAGTAAAATAATTTATAAATAAAATAGTATAATAGTTTTATAAATTGATTTGAAAAGTTAAAAATATTATCATATAATTTATATTCTATTTCTAAATAAATAAGAATTATTCATGTGCATTAAATATAAAAATTAATATATTAGTTTTTTTCTAAAAAATATTTTTTAATTTTAGAAGTAAAATATTTAAATTTAATATATTGATAATATTTTATATTATATTAATTTATTGAAAAATTAAATTAAAATGCGCATGCCTAGTGCGATTTACGGGCTAAAAACTAGTGCCGTAGAACACTCGGTGAACAAGTGGGTTTGATTACAACGGTACAAGAGTATATTATTTATTTTTTATTTTTTTACATACAGTATTATTTTCCATCTCGTGGGCCAATCATGTCTATGCCTATAGGCTGTCTTGAATAATATATAATTTTGGATATATTCATGAAGACTGACGAGTTAGATTAAATTCAAATACTCGGTCTGAAATTGTTGTTCAAATATTCGGTCTGAAATTGTTGTTAAAAACTGGTGTACTGTAACAAAAAGTGTTGTCAGGAGTATCTGACTGTTTGATAATTTTTTTGATTTGTGTATATTTTAAAATATAAAATATAAAATATAAAAACAATGTTTTTAGAGAAATTTGATGATGAAACTTATTTTTTATAAAAATTGAAAAACTGTTTTTTCAAAAGTATAAAAGATTTTTTTTTTTATAATAACAGTTTTTAATCAAAAAGTGCAACAACAATTTTTTGAATTTTACCCAAACACATCACTAACAACTTTCGCACAACTAAATGAAATCCAATAATATTTATATAACACGTCAGTCTCATATCGACTAAAGTATTATTACTAAATATATCAATAAATTACAAACAAAAACCAAATTTGTGTAAATAACTATAAATTAATAATAAGTTAACATTATTGATCGAATTCTTCCGGTATACATCATCAGAAGTTCAGATATTTAAGGAGTTAGATATTTTATTATTAGGTAGAGGCATAGACATAATAGTTGGTAAATTGGTAATACAATGTGACGGACAAAGTTAAGGGAATTATTGGGAAGATATTTATGAGCACTGCTAGTAATGGAATATGACCTCCCATGAAGAATTTTAGTATGCCTCTGTTTGTACTTGCCAAATAAAAGATCCCATTATTTTCAACAGTCAATATTACTCATAAATTAATAATAATATTATTTATATTTATATTTATTATTATTATTCTTATTCTTATTTTATTTCCCACAACAATAATTGCGTGCCCCCTCCTCCCTCCTTGTATTAAACTGTCTTTACCGCAGGTATATTTGTCCGCATACCTCAAAACAAACTATGCTTTGCTGTTCTTTCTCTCCTTGCCATTTTTGTAGTTTATTACTTATTCTTTTGTAATTTATAGTTCTCCAATCATTTAATATTTTTTTAAAAATAATTATATTTTGTGTGGTGTATTTATTTTTTTTGTCAGGATTTTGTGTGGTGTAATTGTATATATAAAAATTGAAGTTCTTGCATCAACCCCTACTTTAAAGTCTCTCTCTGAACACACTTGTATTGTATGTACTGGTGAGATAGTGGCCTACACTCCACAGATTGCTGTGCCCAAGTCTTGAGCTTTTCAAAGGTTAGTCATAATCCCATCTCACTCTTACTTCCATTTATGCTTAATCATTATACATACATACATACATACTATTTATGTATTTATGTTTCTACTGATTATTATGTTTTTATTTATGGTTATGTATGTGGTCTAGCATGTTGGAAGATAAAGCTAGTTGATGTGATGTTTGTGTGTATAGATCCAATTTTGGAAGTGATCTTGATTTGTTGCTCTTTTTGGTTTTGTGATCTGGATTTATTGGTTATAGGGTGATTTATTTTTGTATATAAAGGTTGATAATTCAGTTTTGAATTGCTGTCAAGATGAACGGGGCTGCTTTGGTGGCTATTGTTGCCACAATTGGCAATCTTTTGCAAGGTTGGGACAATGCTACTATAGCTGGTACGTGTCTCAATTCTTCTGCATTTTTTTTAATCCAATACCATTTTTGATGAATTTTGTATATTGATTGCCAAGATCGATTTTTTTTTATTTTTTCTGAATCTTGATTGTGTTTCTTCTTGAAATTGAGTTTTTATGAATCAAGATTTGATTTTTAGAGTAGGATTAAATCTCATTTGTTCAAGATTTGTATTACTGAATATAGTTTTTTAGTTTATGTTGTGTATTTGTTCTTTTTTGTTGATTTATGTGAGATTTAACAGGTATTTATTTAATGAGATATTTGAATGAAATTGCAGGAGCTGTTGTTTACGTAAAGAAAGAACTTCAGTTGGGAACTACTGCAGAAGGACTTGTTGTTGCCATGTCACTTATTGGAGCTACTCTAATCACAACGTGCTCTGGAAGTATATCAGATCGGGTTGGCCGACGCCCAATGCTTATACTTTCATCCACGTTCTATTTTGTTAGTGGTTTGATAATGTTGTGGTCTCCTAACATCTATACACTACTTTTAGCGAGGCTTCTGGATGGGTTCGGAGTAGGGTTGGCAGTCACTCTAGTTCCGCTTTATATATCTGAGACTGCTCCATCTGAGATAAGAGGATTGTTGAACACCCTACCACAATTTTTGGGTTCTGCTGGAATGTTTTTCGCATACTGTATGGTTTTTGGAATGTCACTCATGAACGCACCTAGTTGGCGATTGATGCTAGGAGTTCTTTCTGCCCCCTCTATTGTTTATTTTCTGTTAGTTGTATTTTATTTGCCTGAATCTCCTCGATGGCTTGTGAGTAAAGGAAAGATGCTTGAGGCTAAACGAGTCTTACAGAAACTGCGAGGCAGAGAAGATGTCTCAGGTATATCTCTATTGATAACTTTTCCTTAACAAAAAGATATTTTTGGAGTCTCTATTATATGGCTTTATTCGGTAGTTTGACTTGGTTTTTAGCTACATGCCTTACGTATTAGATAGTCTGAGTTATTCATGCCGGACTTGGCATCGAATTGCTTATATTTTTTATGCTGATGATGTCTACTTCCTCAAAACAAGAAGACTTTCTTTCCTTTTTAGGTTTGGAAAATAAATGAACATATCTCAGAAGTCAACATAGTGAATCTTCACTTCAGTATGCTCCAATATGTTCTGAATCGCGAATTACTCGATCCTCAAGTTTTAGAGAGTGCATAAACTCAATGTGATATATATCATCAATAGTCTTATCCTTTATAGCGAAAAATCAATTTCAAATATTAGTATGATTAATTTCTCATCCCCCTTAATTTGCTTGATTTTATTCTGAACATAGTTCTTTAAATTATAATATTAATAGCACAAATTTAAACTGTAAACAACCTTTGTAGGATTATATTGTAGCTTCATGCGTTTATTTTCTTTCTGAGTTAAAGTATTTACAATTATTCATATTTATATTTGCTATTTACATCTTAAGAAAAGGTGTTTCTAAATTTGTAAAATTTACTCCATAATGCTAAATTTATAGTTGCCATGCTCACGAAGTTGTTCTTTCTTTTGTTCACAGCTGAGATGGCTTTGCTGGTTGAAGGTCTGGCAGTTGGTGGTGATACATTCATTGAAGAATACATTATTGGCCCTGCGAATGAGCTTACTGATGATCAAGATCCAGAAGCGGAAAAAGAGCAGATTAAACTGTATATACCTGAAGCAGGACTCTCATGGGTTGCCAAACCTGTTACACGACAGGGTAGTATCGGTCTTGCTTCTCGCCATGGAAGTATGGTAAACCAGGGTATGTCTCTTGTAGATCCCATAGTGACTCTCTTTGGCAGTGTCCACGAAAAACTCCCCGAGCCAGGAAGTATGCGGAGCATGCTGTTTCCAAATTTCGGAAGCATGTTTAGTATGGCTGATCCTCATGCTAAACCCGAACAATGGGATGAAGAGAGCCTGCAGAGAGAAGGTGAAGATTATACAAGTGATGCTGGCGGCGAAGAAACCGACGATAACTTGCAGAGCCCATTAATTTCACGTCAAGCAACGGAAAAGGACTTGGTTCCTCCCCCTTCACATGGAAGCATTCTTGGTGTTAGACGCAACAGCAGTCTCATGCAAGGGCATGGAGGAGAAGATAGTATGGGCATTGGTGGGGGTTGGCAGTTGGCATGGAAATGGTCCGAGAGACAAGGTGAAGATGGACAAAAAGAAGGAGGTTTCAAAAGGATTTATTTGCATGAGGAAGGGATTGCTGGATCCAGGCGCGGGTCTATTGTTTCCCTTCCTGGCGGTGAGATTGCAGAGAGTGAATACATACAGGCTGCTGCTCTAGTAAGCCAGCCTGCTCTTTATTCGAAGGACCTTATGAATCAGCATCCAGTTGGACCAGCAATGGTTCATCCATCTGAAACTGTTTCGCAAGGGCTGGGATGGACTGCTCTTCTTGAGCCAGGAGTCAGGCGTGCATTGGTTGTTGGAGTTGGGATTCAAATGCTTCAACAGGTAGGATTTTTTTTTTTTGAACTTCCATTCTCCATCTCACTGTATTTCAGCCATTTATGTTCTTCTGTTATGTTTATTTCTTAATTTAATGGAATGCAAGAAGTACCTGACCTAATTACCGCTACTAAATTACCCTGTGTGGGTTGATTTAGTTCCTTTTTACTCAGTAACAGTGATGTCCTCCAGTATCAGTTTTTATTATCTCGTAAAGTAATTTCAGAGTACAGGCTCTTTAGAAACCTCCTCCTATACAGTATTCTTCTTCTTGGCATTCATCTATAGTGGGCCGAATGGAACACAGGGTTTAGCTTTGAGTTTGGTTAGAAAGCTTTGGTTTTTGTTTAGTTATATATGTTTTAATCTCTTATTGTTGAAAGGAGAGCTCTTGATGGTTTTTGACTTTTATTTTAAGTTTTTCGTGGATGTTGCATTACTATTTTTAAAGTTATATGGATGTGTTTGTGTGTGTGTGTATAAACATATGTATATATTTACATATATATAATGTTAAAGACACTCGGGATGAGATATCCTTTTATGAATAAGAACATATGGGTTGCTTTTTTTACATATAGTAAATCATACGGATTGAATCACAATGTAAAATTCTGGGATCTATTTTGTAGATGCTATCCTATATGCTTCAGATCACCATGTCATTCCTATATTCTCACAGATATTAAATTATTAAAAAGCCATTCTCTAAACTTACCGCAAAACGGCAATCCTCGTAATTTTTGTGCCTGGATTGATTCCTATATGAGAAGGAACTTCTGCTTTCTTGTTTCTTATGTGTTTTATGACGATCATGCAGTTTTCTGGCATTAATGGAGTGATGTACTACACTCCACAAATTCTAGAGCAAGCAGGTGTTGAGGTTCTTCTTTCCAGCTTGGGAATTGGTTCTGAGTCTGCATCATTTCTTATTAGTGGATTTACAACCTTGCTAATGCTTCCTTGCATAGCTGTTGCAATGAGATTCGTGGATGTTGCTGGCAGAAGGTTAGTTGCTTTTATATAATGTCCTTTATACTGTTCTTTACATAATGATCTGTCATTGTCTGAAGTTAATTTAAAACATGTTCTACTGACTACTGAAAACAAAACATAGCATTATTTGTAAAATGTTGCATGTACTCTACTAGATGCATTGGATGCACGTGAACAACAAATCCCATCGAGTTTGCAGTTATGTTTGTCAACAACTAAACCCATCCAGTTTGCAGTTATGTTTAAAATACTGGTTTTGTTATATAATTTGTTTTCATTTTAGGTAAGCAAAATGATGTAAAATTATTTTCATGAGTTGATCTACCTCGTAAGAAAGGTGGAATCGTTTAATGTGATTTTGGATTTTTTTTCCATCTTTCTCTTTTCCCTATGTCATATATTCCTTCGATGGTCATTATTTTCTTGGTTAAAGCTTCTCACTCCAGACCAGATTCTCTATGCTCGCCCCTAGTCCGTATATATCTTTGATTGAATTAAACAATAAATGGAAAGCTTGATATGCTCTGGCCTTGAGAATCATGTTGGTGAAATTCTGTCCTATTGAATAGTTATAGATTTCTAAAAATGTTGCTTTATGCGGGAGTTTTTTTGTGTTTGGTGTAACCTTTCATTGAACTTCCTTTAGAATTTACTATATAAGAACTTAATAGAATTAGGAATTATAAATTGTCATCATTCATTAGCTATCATAAGATCTTCAAATTTTATTTTAATAAAGGAAGGCAGGAGCTAGAGGCATATGTTCACATTGTTGTCTTCTTTGATGTGTTGCATTATATATGTTCTATGTGCTAGAAGGTAAAATGTTGCTTTCGCTATAAGTTATCTCGTCAGTTGTTACCCTGTATGACTCTATCAAGTTATATGTGCTGTGTCAGTATTCCAAAATTGAGCTAATGCAAGCCATTCCTCTCATGTGTTTTATAACTTCCGGTGTATTGTAGTTACATTATCATACATGTTCAGTATTAATTTGTATCATTTACGTATGTGTAAACATATTATGCATAGACGCTCTATTAGTTGGGAAACATTAACATGGAAGTCTGGATCTCTTCTTCGTAACTTTTATATTTCTAGTGAGATGCTGGCATACTTCATCAATGCAGAGTCGTGATAACATGCGTTGCCTGTATTTTACTGTACTTTCTTTAAGTAGCCACTCTTTATCTTTATCCTTTCTATTATGATCTTAATGTGCTGTTATTTCGTTAAATGAAGGACATTGCTGCTGACGACTATTCCCGTGCTGATAGTTTCGCTCGTCATCCTAGTCATCAGCAATGTTTTCGATCTGGGTACTGTTCTTCATGCAATCATATCAACTATCTGTGTCATAGTCTATTTTTGCTGCTTCGTCATGGGCTATGGACCAATCCCGAATATCCTCTGCTCAGAAATATTCCCTACAAGAGTTAGAGGCCTCTGCATTGCTATATGTGCTCTGGTGTACTGGATCTGTGACATCATTGTGACCTACACATTGCCTGTGATGCTCACTTCAATTGGACTAGCTGGCGTCTTTGGCATTTATGCTGTTGTATGTGTCATTTCTTGGATCTTCGTATATGCAAAGGTTCCAGAAACCAAAGGCATGCCACTGGAAGTTATTACAGAGTTCTTTGCTGTTGGCGCAAGGCAGGTCGATGCTGCTAAATCAGAGTAATTATAAACAGCTGAACTGTTTCAGTTCTTCCGCGACTTCTTTGCTGCTTGTATAGTGCAGGTCAGTGCTGTCAAGAACTGGAGTAATCGAGGATATTGAAAATGGGCAGCAGTTCTTCAAAATGATATGCTAGGAATGGCACTCATCTTCGGTCTGCAAATTTTGAACTTTGGTGTGAAGAACTAATCTCATAGTTTTTTTTCTTTACAATTTAGTTATAATACTTTGAAATGAATATCTGTTTGTAATTCTCTTTTCTTTCATAATATCTGATATATTCATCCAGATAGCCTCTTCATTATCACTAATATATAGTTTCACTCAGTCATGTCTTAATTTACTTCTACATTTCACCATTTACCATGTTAATGAAACAATACAGGTTTGCAAGTCTCACAAAAAATTGGAACACACACACACACACACACACACACAGAGTAAGACAGTGGGTGGAAAGGACAGTTTGTTTGTATAAACCACTTGCAATTCCTACCTTTGTGGAAACACTGATTAGAACAACAAATGTTTAATGTATCTATGCTGAACGATGTTCTCGCATTCTAGCTTTAATTATTCTCGGGGGTGTATCAAGTCAAACATAAGTACTAGCATCTATTATGTTTGTTGTTAATATTTTAAGATTTAGTGTCTGTACTCTGTTCAGTGACTCATCAGTACTAATTATAATGATAGCTACTTTTAGGAATAAATTGATTAGTGATAACAAATAAAAATATATCTAGGGATTTGGTAGACTATCACTGTCTTGACAAGGCCAAGACAATGAGTATAATATGGAAGTTCTTTTAAATAAAATGATCTTGGTATCCAATGGTATTTAGGGCCATCATGTATAATGATCATCACTTTCGGATCCAATGGTATTTAGGGCCATCATGTATAATGATCATCACTTTCGCTATTAGGCAAACTATTAACTTTTCATTTTTTTACCCAACTATATATTCGATAAATTTCTATTGCAAAATTCTAGATACAAACATATACTTGCCTGCCATGAGTTTAAGATTTAAAAAATCGACTTGCTAGTTACTACCGGTAAATGTAGGTATCCGGCAACTCAACAAATTGACTAATTCTGATAGATTACCCATAGATAAAACGGCAGAATCTCTCTCCAAAAGTAAATACCAATTACCATTACATTTTTGAGCTGTAAATTGTAGATTATGCAATAATGTTATCTTTTAATAATATTAAAAACGCAAAAAAGGGAAAATTCTAGACTTCTACAATAACTGATTCAGGAAGCCGTGAAAACAAAAGGAAAACCATAAAAATTTAAATATAAGTCTATAACCATGTGTTTTCTTTTCACTCCCGACAAAATTTAACAAGCACACTAGGCAACTAATATTATCAAAGTTTCTAATATCCTAAATTATTTAGGATCCATTCTGTTGCTGCTTAAATCTCATCAATAATATCAAGAAGCTCATCAAGCTCCTTCCTCAAGGCTGAAATTTTCTGCTGGATTAAAATAATTTTGTTTTCGATGTCCCGTCCTGATTTTTTCTCGTAGGAGTCCACCACTGTGGAGTGTTTCACCATCAACTTCTCCTGCAGGTCTCTCTCCTTAGCAACCAAATCATCCACCTGAAAAGGCAATCAGTAAGCTATCAGAAAAAGAAAAATGATGGCTCCAACGAGAACAACATTGTGATGAACAAGCAAGAATACTATATGCATCAACAAGATATGAGTTTTAATTTTAACCGAAGAATATTGCATGGCTGGGCTTAACATATACTTCTTCCTCTGGGATTTCTGCTAGCTTAACTCTTTATTCTTATAAAATGCAAAAAATTAGCAACAAAAAGAAAGCAGTGGCTATAACTAGTCCAAAAGCGTGGATCATGTAAAAATTGGAAACAAAAAACATCTTCTTCATTTTGCGCGAGGCAGACATCAATAATCTTGAGTTGAACTATGTTCGAAAATGCCTTTCTCCATTCCATTCTTTTGGTTTAAACTATAGTTGATTCTTTCTATATTTATGTTGAATGGACACTTATTGCTCCAACTACTTCCTTCACCATTCATATCATAACAAATTTGCATCTCTACAATATTTTTTACCCTCAACCTCACTACATCCTCTTACTCCTTATTTTCATTATAAAATTCATTCCATTTCTTCCAGCGTGGACACAATACTAAGGTATTGCCATTTTTTTTAAGTTCATCATAATTGTTTAAGGATCATTCATCAATCATGTGAAAAAATAGTACAATTCTAGACAGATATTACTCTGACCTTGGAAAATATTGGTAAAGCCTGTGGAGAGGATTGCAAAAATGTCAACAAGGGCTTTAACTCTTTGGAAAGCTCCTTAAATGAACTGTCAGCTGTTTTACGAACTGCTTTGCAAACTTGAACATCGCCTGTTCTAGAGAGATCACGTAATGACCCTTCTAACTTATCATGGATTGTCAAGCTTCGATAAATTATGTTCTGCACCTGCTGAATAGCTGCCTGGACCTGAGAAATATGGCCAACCAAGTTATAGGAGTATGATATACTAGAGTAAATTAACAAATAAATAAAACATCCTAACATACCTCATCCCACTGCAGCTTCGCTAAATAAGAAGGTGAATGCTTTGAGATTGTCAGATCTGCATTCATATAAGTGATGCAGGCAACAAAAAGAAGGAAAAACCCAGTGATAAGCATTAATGGCTCCCGAAGAAGTGAAAACTTGCTGAACTTGTAGTGAACCTGAGAAACCAGAAAAGATCACCAATTAAAATTTTCATGAAGTAGCTTAAACAACTCTACCAAATTCCTGTTGCAAAACATAACAGCAAGGCTACACCGAAACAGAAAGTTATAATTTGATTTTGAATGCCCCAATCAACATCATAATTTTACAAAAAGTTGAGTATCTAATACACAAGTAGCTGAGAACTAATTCTTACTTTGAAATAACCAGAACTGCACCTAACTAGCAGCGGAGCAAGGCTACCAAGTGAGGGCGGGCTAAATTGCACAATCTATATTTATGATAATTAATAAATATATAAAATTCGTTTAAAGTTATTAGGAATACATGTATGGTGATAAATATTCGACAATTTTTGGAAGAAAGATATTATAAATATATAAAATTCGTTTAAAGTTATTAGGAAAACATGTATGGTGATAAATATTCGACAATATTTGGAAGAAAGATATTTATCTTCAACATTTGGAGAAAAAATCATTTAATAAAATTTACAAATTATATAATAAATCAAAGTCATTCATATTAATTTATACAGTGTTAATTAGAAAAGAGACAACTTTATAAAGGTAAGGCATTGAACGAGTCAAAGGTGAACTATTATAACATAGTAAATATATAGCTAAGATTATATTTAAAATAGAAATCAATGGATATGAACCTGCAATTTTGTCCTAAAGACACAAAATAATCAATTCAAGTAAGATTAGAACTTTGTTAAATGGATTATAATAATATACTTAATTTAGAACTCATACTAAAAAACTACAATAAAGTAGCAATAATACATAATTAACATAGATATCTAGTTATCTACTATGTAGGTAGAAGTTCACGGGGGCATTAGCCCACCCTGGACCTACTAGGCTATGTAGGAGGATTTCAAAAAATGAACTGATGAAAAATATTGGAAGATCTTACTATTTCTATAATCATAATACAATGTGTTGTCCCCAAAAGAATAAATTATGCCCTCGTATATTACTCGCATCTAAAACTTTTCAAAAATCTAGTCACTAATTCCATTCTTCAAGGTATCTCAGAAAACTTCTTTGTCGTATATAACTTGAAACATATACAAATTATGCGTGCATAATATACATTGCATATTTAGAGGGTGTTTTTCTTAACTTCTATGATGCTCGGACTCTCCGGAGAACCCAACCGTACCCGTGTCGACACGATCCGGATTCGGATCCGAATGCCATCTAGAAAATGGACACTTGATGCTCGTAAAATATAGATACGATATGATAATAGATATAACTTGGGTGAATGAATCGCAGAACACCCACTACCACAATGGTTTCCCAATCGCGGAAGGGAGAAAAGCTATGGATCGCAACCCATAAAAGAGACCCAATTCAATATTCAAAGATATTCTCAATAATCAAGTCTAATTTAATGTGGGGATTACAATACTTATATAAAGAATAGAAAACCTAATCAAATAACCTAATGGACTATGGTCCGTTAATAATCGGGTTTATTATAGATAAACTACTTATTTAATAAACTAAAAGCCCCACATATAAAACATATAGATAAATATACTATTTATCTCTACACTAAACAAACATAATCTAATTAATATCATATATATTAATTCTTTATTCTCGTTCCCCATCAACACTTCATCTCATCTTTAATTTTGATAACTCATTTATAAAAGGAAGAGAAGAAAAAAATATAAGAAGAAAAGAGGTACAATCGATGTAAAAGGAGAAAGAGAAAACATAAAGTCTTTATTTTAACCTCTTTTTCAAAAGTTTATATATTATTTTATATAAAATGATAGATATTTATTTATAGAAAGTATCATATTATATTAAAAATAATAATTGCCGTGTCCAAATCCAAGTGTCAGATCCTTATAAAAATGTCCCCAAGTCTTCGATTTTGGAGTTCGAAGAATCTGACACACTGATTTGTGTCCGTGTCGGATCCTTCTAAAAGTGTCTGAGCATCATAGCTTAACTTAGAGTTTGGGGCTTGTAGTTAAAAATTTCTTATAACTTTCTTAAAAATTAAGGGGAAAAAATCACATAAACACCTGAAATTTCAATGTTTTCTCTCACTTAAACACCTCATTTTAGAAATTATATGATAGAACACGATTGTACGTGCTACATCAAGCAGAACCATATTCAAGTGTATACTTATCTAATAGTAGCACACATTTCATCAAACGCCTTATCTGTTATAGAATTAGCGGCAAAGATATATGCTCCATCTAAAAGAAGTAGTCTACTACCTGAAATGGCAGATTATGCTCAGGAACGATATTCCTCTTTTCTAATACAACCACTGGTCTACCAACCATATCTAAGTGAGAAAATTTTGTCTGCAATAAAACATATTAAACAGAACATAAGGTTTTACTTTTGGAAAAAAGAATATATGTGAAGTTATATCGGAACCATAAAAGGATATGCGAGTGTAAATTTTAGTTCTGTATTACCTCTTCTGTTTGTTGTACCGGAAATGGAACGGATGCAGAAATATCTGTGGAACCTTCAGGCAGAACAATCTGTAGTAGAGAAAATCATGTTAGACGCAATAATCATTTTTACATTTTAGATACAAGAAATTCACATTTTACCGTTGTGAAGATTTAACTCTACAGAAGTATGTAACCATGAATATGAAAGCCTCAAGGACTAAAGAATGCAAGTAGTAATTTACTAATTTATTGTTTTAGTTTTAAAAACAGAAATTTAATCTTTTAAAAGTAACATATGACTATATGAGTATACATGTGTGTGTGTGACAAAAGAATGTAAAACTACTTGACATAAATGCATTAACTACATATTATCAAATCGAAGCTGCAAACAAGCCACTCTTCACATAAGTTTATCATCTATTCTTCTCAGCATTAATTAAGCCAAGTATATTGAATAAGGCTTAGAATCTAGTCAAATTTTTCACCAAAAGAACTGACAGTCATCACAGTCCACTTAACATAATGAAAACATGCTCACAGTTGTAGGAAGTGTGCATTAAATTTGCAATTTGCTTTGAAAAGGCCTAGCCAAGTGCGCTAATACGCAGAAAGGACTAAGCGCTTTTATGTGCTTTTGAGTAGGGGTTGACTCGATTTTACTTGCTTTTTGAACTGTGACCAGAAATTTTGATCAACAAAAAACCAAAAAATTTGACCAACAAAAATTAGAAGGCACCCCCAACAAATATTCTCTGGTTACAATTACGTTTTATTGACAATCGAGAAGTTATTGTTTCACATGACCAAGTCAATGGCCCCACTAAAACATATCATCAGCTTCCAATGAAGCAACTAAAGGCAAGGGTAACACAAAATAATTTCCGCATTACAACAGGTTAATTTGGACCTACATATACCTTTACTATAAGCTTCTCGACTACAACATCATCCATGGGGCAACCAAAAGTGAAATTTAGAAGGCGTTTTCCATCTGAATGGAACAAGTAGTTCTGAAGTGGCAAGCCATATCCAATTGTGAAAGAAGTTCTCCAACCTCCGAACATCGGATATCTAGGTTCAATATCCAACAAAGTCTGCAATAGGAAGAAGATAAACTTGTCAAAGATTAAAAAGAAAGGTATTAATTAAGAGGCATCTGGACATATGACAATTTCCACCTTTGTCGTATCACCATATACGTTAGATGTCGAGATATTTCCGATTGCATCCCTGTAATAAATAGAATGAGCTCCGCTTGGCAGTTTTGCAACAAGGTTCCTAAATGCTGCTGGACCTCTGCCCCTGGCTTGATAGTCCAATCTGATTTAAATGGAAAAAAACTCAGAATTAAGATTCCAGACTTCCAGTTGGCATGAAAGACGGCTAACAAGCAATTCAATTTGACATCTACATACCTTGAAAATTCCCCAGTGCTCTGAGCACCTCCATGGAAAAGGTTGTAATGCTCAGTGACCTGCACATTTCCCCAATGGGATACCTCTATCTCTCGCACCAACTCTTTAGCAACAACAAAGGGAAGATTGCTAACAAAATGGATAGCTACAGGAGATTGTTGGAAGGCGGGAATGTTTTCATACGGGCCATATTTAATCTCAGAACTGGAGAGTTTGGAATTCTCCATTTTTGTATAAGATTCAACTTTTCCTTCAGGCAATCTAAAACTAATCGATTGGGTCTTCACTATATAAGGAGATAGATAGTAACCACTATCCTGGAACACTACCATCTGGTTTTCACCTTGTGTAATTTTCTCAGGAAACAGCTGCAGTACACGCGTAAATGCTGCAAAAATGCTTATGGTAATGCTTTCTCCCTTGCCCAGTTGCTTTGGTAAAGTTAACAAAAACCAAGTGTGCGACGGGGGGACTCCTTCCGGTTGGACAGGTCTAATAGCAACACTTCCGGTAGAAGGTTTCCCTTTGCCTTCACTTGCGGTACTCAAAAGCAGATTCATATGCTTAGCTTGATAATCAGGAAATGCCACCAACACTTCCTGTACCGGATCAGGACCAGTACATTTCACCTGTAATAAAGTAAAAAAAAAGGTCCTGAATATATGACAGCTACCCATTAAAATAAATAACTAAACTAGTGGCAAGACTCCTTCCCCTTGCCAGTAGTATTCAAAATGTGTAACAAACCTAATAAATATAAATATAAACACACACACACACACACACACACACACATTTATAGCAAGAATAAAAGTGTGGGGGACCTTTAGCGTGGAGGTGATGCGTACAATCTGTGACGTAAGATCAACCTGCAATAACATATACTGAGTAAGTTTATGTCCAACACGTGATAGGAAAGAAATTTCAACATATATATGAAAATTGATATATATACGCAGGCTTGGTTGCATATCACTTATTTTTGCACCCGAATTACGTGTTTCAACTATACAAATCAGGCATTCTCAGCTATCATTTTAAATTATTTCTGATTGGAATGTGACTCATATATATAATTTACATAAACCCTAGCATCTGACAAGTAAATGAAAAGAAAAGAAACAAACAAACAAACCCGGCGATCGAGCTTGGAGATGACTAGATCGGATGCAACAGGTGAAGATAAAATAGAAACAGCTACGATAATCGAGAGTAATATACATATACTAGTGCGACTACTACTAGTATTCATTCCTCTTGCGCCTCCTCCTCTCATTTTTCTTCTGCTCACTGCCTCGATCTGGACCAAACTCTTCTACTGTCTATATTTATTATCTTCCGAAATTAAACTATTATATTATTATTATTTGTCGTTAGAAAATTTTTCACATAGGAAATTTAGAGGCATAATCTACGCCGTTCATTATATAATTAATAAAATTGTAATAGTTTTCAAATATATGTAAATAAATGTCAAACATCTGAAAAGAAAATTAATATTCTAATTTAATAGTCTAATTTAATATGAACCATCAGATCAATTAAAAATTACCGGTTGATAAAAGTATTTTAATTTTCTCCAAAATATTAGTTTTCTTTTGAACATTCCCATATATATATATATATATATATATATATATAAAATTTAGGAAAATATTAAATAATATTATTTTACTTTTGCTTTTTAAACTTTAGGTGTGTTATAGTCACACAAAAAATTCAGCTAATACATGTCAACTTATATTTTGGCAAGGATGTAGAAGTTTTTAAAAATCGCAAGGGAGAATTTATTTATTAATTATTAATGTATTTCAAATTTATTTAATTTTTTTATGAAATTGAACTTTAATCAATCATTGTATATTTTTATAACAAAAAAAGGCCATTTCTATAGTGTCATAAAATATTATCATTATAAAAATAATTATCTATAACCCAAAATTATACAATAACATCACTAAATATCAATACAGGCAACTCAAATAAATAATTTTTTTATTATATTAGAAAAAATAATGTTTCCTTATTATAAGTATTGTACATAATTTAGAGATATATTAAATAATGTTATTATATATTTTTAACTTTTTTATTAGTATCATACATTTTATATTTCACAAATATTATTTATTATTCATATTTTTAATTTGATAACATAATTTTATTATGCATAGACATTGATATTGATATGATATTAAATTACATAGATATTAGTATGAAAACAATTATATGTAGATGATATATTTTTCTTAAAAATGAAAATGTATTAAAATTATTTATATATAAATTATAGTTTTAAAATGTATAATTATTATTTATATATGTTTAAAATTTTATTAAAATTTGTGTAATAAAAAATCAAGATAATTTAGTGAAAAAGATAAAAATATAGGGGGTGTTTGGCTCCCCGTTTTTTCTGGAAATAATCTCTTATTTTATTTTCAAAAAAAGTAGGTATGTATGTACTTTTTTTAAAAATAAGTAACTTTTTTTTTATTTTAAAAATAATATTTGGTTTTAAAATTCTAAAACAAATATTTATCTTTAAAAAAATATGAAAATATGTAAAAAAATATAAAATAAATAATTTATTTTAAATTTAAGGAACCCCAAATGACCACATAATAATATTTTTTATAAATAAACTGCTCTTTGATGATTTATCATCTATTCACTATAAATTTTTAGTGATAAAGAAAAACTTGAAAGTTTATATTTATCTACGATTATTGATAGCCTGTGATCGAAATAGAGGTCAATCGTCTCCTTCGGCCCGATTATTTGGGCCCAACCCAAAAGATAAAATATGCAAATCCAACATTCCAAAGGGAGAGGATAAAAAGATCAGTCAAACGAGCTGACATAGAAGGATGTCCATCTACCCGTCCACCTGTCCCAACCGTTCAGAACGAAGGATGGTTAGGATTAAAGGTATCAACCCCGAAAACCCTGTCAATATGATAGGAAAAAAGAGGTTTAGAGGTTACACACTTTTGAATATATACATACATATAAATATAGTCTAACCGATGCACAGTCTTTTCTCTTCTAAAACTCCTCTCTTATTCTCAACGGAGGTGTCATGGGACAATCACCCCTTCGACATTGTTTTGTAGGAGCCCACCTTGCAACTATACCTCTTATGAAGCCCAAGACAAGCCAAATAACGAGAGGAGAGACCCAACTCGTTTGGACTTATCAATAATTATACCGGATAAATGTATGTAATAATTTATGGACCATTTTTTTCAATATTTCAATCATTTAAAAATAAATATAATTATAACCAACTTATAAATATGTCCGCGAACTATGATATTGATCGATCTCATTCAAAATTTTAAACTGCTATAAAGTGTATATAGAAAATTGGGGTTCAAAGTGATTTTAGTGAAATCGATATAACCTCGATAAAAGAAGTCAGAGTTTATAACCATATTTAGTATTGTTGCATATAATAACAATAATAGTTTTTTGAAAGAATACTTTTGGTCTAAAAGTAGAAAAAATAGGTCATGTGATTTTGGAAAAAACCACAAACCGCTTTTATAAGAAATAATAACATATTTCACTATCAAATTTATCAAAAGAAATTAAAATTTTAAATTATATTTCAAAATATAATCAAATTAAAAAACATTATCAATAGTTGAGAGTAATTTTTCTGCCACAACTTTAGCAACAATTTTTTAACACTAATTTCCAACAAACCATAACTGTTCTAGGAAGACTATTTAACTAAACTCTCTAAACATTTCCCCACGCCCCGCTGTTGGACCAGAATTTTAAATACTGTAAGTGATAGAGTATGCTATTTTACCTTTCTAGTTTAGTGTTGATGACCCGTGAATCAGCATTGAAAATGCAACTATTTATAGTAACAGAGATCAGCTGTACGGAACTACTCAAACAATAACCTAATCTACACCACAGTAAAACTCCTGGTAGATTCAGTGGTGATGTGTATCAATAATAAATTAGTGTAAGATCCTATATCTCTTTGCATTTACAGTCAAAATGAGAAGCCGAGCAGTAAAGACTAATGGTACACCCAAGGATCAATCTTTCTATGTTTTACTGCAACATCAAGTTCAGCCTCTTGCCTGCCACACTCTCCTTACTATTGCCATCACGCCATCAGCTAAAATTTTGAGTTCAGAGTAGTCCGCCACTAGAATGAATATAATTATTATTTGTGTGAACTTTGTTCAGGAATATCAACACTTGCAGAGTTAGCGGTCTCTCCTAACGGGCTTGAATCAATTATTCTACGGGAATTTGGATGCACCGGAGAATCATGAGGTGAATCAGGCGGGCTGCCTAATTTACGAACAGCAGGCATTGCAGGCTTTCCTTCCGTCATTTTCTTTTGTGCATGTTTATGCCATGACATTAGTGCTTTGCTAGTTTGTTCATCAAAAATAGACTTCTTCATGGTTGATCCCATCTGAAATTTCCAAAAGAAGATAAGAGGAAAAGAGAAAAAGAATAGCTCAAAAGTCCAATCAGGCGTTAATATGTTTAAACTGTCCAAATAAGTCATCATAAAATTATACCAGGCAAGGAAAACTATAACAATAGCAAACACAAGTACAAATGTATCATCTTATGCTACTATAAATCCAAATAACTGTTTTTAGAAAAAACAAATGGCAAGTGAAAGTGTGGAACTCTATTGGGGAAGGGAGGAGTTAGCATATAGACATACCTGTGACACCAGAGCATACAGTGGTAGGGTGATGTAGCTGCATAAAAACAGAACCTCGACCCTGCCAAATATATCGCCTAATTAGATAATAATGACTATTGTGCATTATTTATGTCCTTAAATCATTGTATACACATTAGATCATATTGTAATTGTCATGTAAAGATTGAAACTCTCTGTTCGGAGAAGGGCAAAGAATTTTTCTAAGACAATTATAATCCCCAGAATATCATCATAGCTACTTGTCAATTTGGAGCAGTTTATTCCATTTTTTATTATAGTCCTTTTTTGTTTGTTGCAAGTTAGATGGAGGCAGGGAAGTGGGTACTTTTCCACTTGGGTCTTTTAAAAACAAAGGAACTGATAATCGGACTTACCCGATGCAAATTCTCAGATATTGAAGATACATGTCCCTGTGAAAGCAAGAATGCAAACCGAACTCATACTGCATCAGAAAAAAATATATATAGTTTTTCACATATAGTACTTAAAGTGTATAAAGAAGAATTTTTTTTAGGGATGGTCGCTTCATTACCCATATCCACAAGAAATATGTTATTTCGAATGCATTCTGCATATAAAGGGAAAGAAATAAATCCAGATTGTTAGAAAACTTCTGACCACAATTATGACAAATACTTGCATTGACTCTGAAAAATCTAAAGTTTGCAACTTTGCTGCGCAAGATGGGAGAAGTTTAAATAAAGCCGAGGCATTAAAACAGAGAGACTCTTAAAGAGGAGGCAGAAGTGACCTGAAAGAGTGTGAGATGAATGAGATGGAGAACTAGCCTAGGCCAACTAAACCAAAAATATCGATCAGACACCTGGACATGTGGTATGCCTTCTACTACAGCATGCCTTTCTGTGATTTCAATGGCCATCTGTGATATAATTGCTTGAAGCTTTGTTCCAACTAATAAAATTACCTTCAATGAAGAACCCCGCGGTAATTTTTTTATCTTTTACAATACTGAAATATAATGAGGATGACAATATGTATGTAGTTCAATAAGTTCTTACAATTAGCGGCAAGACAGAGAGCCAAAACATAGCCTGCCATCCTGCAAATTATAAATTAACATAAATTTTGCTATCTATTTGATACTCGGAGGTATGAATTAATATTACATATAATCTATGTTAGTCAGATTCTTTATTCCATTCCGAGTACCCGTGTTACACGGTCGACACTCAGACATGGATATGAAATTATGAATAATCAATATTTCATTCTAGGCCAAAACATGCAAACATTTTGCAGAGTTTGACACTTGAATACCTATTCATGTTTGGACAATCTCGGCCGAGTTCGATATAATATAGCATACAATGATAAGGTAAAAGTGTAAAACAAACATTCAATGTAAGAGATGGTGTACCTTCCACGTTAAGAGTCAAGTAGATGATTGCTGAAGCCCATACCACGGGACTGAAAATTCATCAGCACTTGAGTTAAGATGAGTGTTGCATGATGTAGAAAACAAGTTGTGTGGGATAAATTTATCAGAAGAAGCCATGTTACATAAAAGTTTATATTGTAACTGAATGGTACCTGAATCCCACTATAACCTTGAAGTCATCTTCTAAAGACCTTTTGATATACTTTTGGAAGTTAAATTTACTTCCAGGTGACAAATGAACCTATTAGGGAAATTGAAAAATTAAAAAAGAAGAAGAATAAAAGCTCGATACATTCAAGAAAACTTAAAAATCTCATAGAACTTACAGAGATGAACCCCTGGCGCATAGCAAAGTAGTCAGCTTTACAAACAGATCTAAAAAATTGCCGGAAAAAACAAACCTGAAATGGGCGGATGCATCAAGTGAAAGGGGTACAGGGTTAGGTAAAATATATAATTTATAAGTTACTGAACTAGTTGGTGTGTTGCTGATGTTGCTTGTGATTATCATTGTTATCGTTGAGTGACTGGAGCTAAGCTAAGTTAAGATTATTACTAATAGTGATATGTTTAGTGTTCCTTTGTAAATAACTTGTGCTATGACTACCATTACCATCTGCACCCAGCTAAAACTAGGTTCTCTGATTTTATAAAATTTGAATACAAAGATTAAGCAGCAGAATTTTGAGTGTGAACTAATTCATCTTCCTAGAGATGGAATCATTTTAGAGATTGAAAGGCAAATAAACACTAAATCAATGGGTCCCATGATATATATGTTAGTTTGAAAACTGAGTTTTATCAATGTATTTCAGTTTCTTACAAGGTAAAAGAGGATAGGTGTTTTTGTCCAGAAACTGGTGTTGTTTCTCACAAACGACGTGTCATGTGCAAGCCTGAATCTGGCAGGATCTACATAGTTAACACATAGTAAAGAATAATTAAAAAATCTATTGAACTGGGGGAATCTCAAATATGGATTCAAATTCATGGTTAGAATAAGAAAATATATAAATTTGGTAAGTATCCAGGGGAAAACCATTTTTCTGATCAGTCTGCGCAGCAGCTTCTTGCTCCCAGCGCTTCCAGCTACGAAGCTAAATCAAAGAAAAAACTCATAACCATCTTTAATAAGCTGAAAAAATTGCTTTCCATGGAAAGATCAAGCTTCACATTCTTACAATTTGGTAACTACAAACTAAATTTATATAGTTATATTTGAAGTAAAACAGTCAGAATTATGTACCTTTGTCCTTCCAAGGAACATTGTAATGACACTGTACATAACATGAAACACTGCTAAAAAGAAGATGAAGATATGCAACTGATGAACTCCTTCAACAGATATAAGTGGTTGGTGGCCCTATGTCAAAAATTGCATTAGCAAACCATCCGGAAAGAATATCTTCATATTCAGTATACTCAAAAAGAATTAACATATATCATAGATCCTTTGCAAAATCAATGATGCGTTCTATACTGCAGGATACAATCTTTAAGTTATATGAATGGTGAGCCTATGATAAATGTACAAATCTGTCATCGTACAAATTTCTGTGACTTTTCAACTTTTAGTATGACAGCCTTACAGATGCATCACTTTTGTTGGAAACGATTTGGTGCAGGAACTACTTGTGTATCCTAAATTTCTTTATTTTGTGCACAATATCAGCTACAAGATAATCCAGATCCTTGCTCCAAAAGCATTAACTGCTAGGAACAAATAAGTTACATCAAGCTTATACTTTAGTCTACTGTCTACCCATTGTGATCCCATATCCACAACACAATGTGTACCTACTGATAATAGGAAAATTTAACAGCTTCTTAGTTGCAGTGTCGGGTATACCAGATCAACAGGTCATTCATTTTTCATTTTAGAATTTATTAGCCTGCAGTATCCCTAGTTTGGCTTAGAACTCCTTGCTTTGTTTTCATCCTTCCTTCATCTTCTTTTTGGCTATATTTGCTATTCATAGACACCAGCCACCAGTTTTAGCCTTAAGAAAGGTATAAATTGATTCTTTACATCTTTCCTTTTATGTTTAGGTGCGTGCCGGTATGGCAGGTAATCGAGAGATTACTGGTATGGATATGTACTTAAAGGGAAAGAGTTTACCACGAAGTATTATGTTGCATCAAGTTTGAGATAGCATATTCAATTTTTAAGAAAGTGAGCTGTTGATACCTCATGGCACTTGTATTTGCCACCTCCTCCTGATAACATTCTACGATCATTCCATAGAAGCCTACGATGTCCACCCCCACCCCCACCACTACCTTTACTCTCCTTCCATAGCGTTGACGCCTCCTTCTCATATTCATACTCAGGATCCTGATTTTTAGGTTTTTCATGACCACGTTTCTTGCATGGTAACATTCTGTTTGCAATCCCGTCAGGAACACAAATTCGAGCAATGTAGCTCTGCCCAAATGTGAGAAGTAGTGATATGAATCCCAGAACCATGAGCTCTGCAAAAGTTGTAGGAGAGTCAGTACGGACCACCTGAGCAGTTTGGCCAGTTGACAAACTGTACATTTAGCAGCTGCATTTATAAAAGCTGCTGTGTGCACGTACCTCCTTTAATCTTCTCAAGAGCCTCAACTAGCGCCGTTTTGTGTCTTTTTTCAAAATACTGAAAACAAAAAGATCTTATTGGCAAAAAGACTAATCCAAGATTGATCAAAATTTTAAATTATGATCTTAGGATATAAAACCTTTTAATGTAGTTATCCTACAATCAAAATCTTGACCCATGTGGAAAACAAGACCAAGAAACACCCACCGCTAAATCTACCCATGCACATCTTATCACAAAGTGCTACAATTATTTAAGGCAAACAAGTAAGACATGATGGGGGAATATAAGGAAACACATGAGCAAGGTAAAGAGATAGATGAAGACATAGAAACATGGAAAACAGTTGTTGAACCTTTAATCTTGATTGTTTGTCCAAATCATACATAACTTTTTATTTTTTAGTTTTGGAAAAGCAGTTGATAGTAGAGGCCAACTGCAAAGGTTACAAGAGAACGCCAAGAAGGATGAGTGAACATGAAATGAGGCGAATTACAGATTCTTGCACAAGTCAACAATACAATAAACCTCAAGGCTGTCATACACTTTTCTTTCTTATCGGCTCAAATTTCTTTAACACTCACGGACAACATAAAATCTGTCATCTCTTGTCAAATTACCAATCCAAGAAATTAAATAAAGTTCAGCAACAGACCGAAAAAACAGATAAGTTGCATGAAGATTGAAATGAAAAACACAATGCCAAGTAATGTGAAATACGAGCCTTAACGTTGCAGCGAGAATAATCAACAATTACAAAAATAAGTTATTGCAACAGAATAAAGAGTTACATGTCCGATATGATGCAAAACTTTCTCCAATAAGATAGAGAAAATAACAATAACTGCACAAACAAGACCAACTGCCCATGTAGGTGTCTGATCAAGCTGCCTCGCAACAGACGCTTCTATTTCCGTCATTTCTTGTTAACCTCGATCCTCCAATCCTCTTATGCAAAATGTACATCTATCATGGGAACCACACGGGGCGAAAAACAAGCATGCATAAAATAGGAATGATATTTATGTAAAAACTTGAATAAATTGATAAAACTCGAATGTGCATAAAATTGAAGTATGATATAATTATGGATACAGGTTGATGATTATGGCTCCTGGACCTGGTGGTATTGCAAGAGAAGTGATTTGGTGAATGTTTGCATTGTGGGGGGAAAAACACATGGGGAGTTTGTAGCATGAAATAAAATAGTAAACTGGAGGCAAATAATTGCAGTTGACTGTTTCATTTAAATGGATTATATCATCCCCAGAGTATTAGTAGGAGTTTAATCAAACAGTAACCACCAGATTATCGAATGGGAGAAAGTAGGCTGATTAATTGTTACCCAAAAAATTAAAATTTGGTCCTCACAAATATAAAATTTTGTTTAATCCAAAAATCAAGGCATAAAACATTAAAGGAAAGCATTATTTGAGTTTTGATGTAAAAATATAAAAAGGCGCCGCTGCCGGGGATCGAACCCGGGTCACCCGCGTGACAGGCGGGAATACTTACCACTATACTACAACGACTGTTGATGTATATCTTTATAATAGCCAACTCCAAGTCTCTAAATACTGCTCCGATTGCATCTGAAAATAATTTAGCTCAAATTTCATTGGGAATATATTTTATCCCACTCAACACAATCTGTATGGATAATTTTTACAATAATTTGAATTCAAAATTTTAAACGATAGTAGGAAAAACTTACAATTGGTCAATTGTATTTAGGAAAAAAAAAGAAGGAATGGCCAATTGTTTTACTGTAATAATATGTACTCTATTTTTTTTTTGAAAACCTGTAATAATATGTACTTGAAACACATTTTATGCAAGTCTTTTGTCTTTTCAGTTTATAATATTACTACACGTTATAATGCACTTAAAACATATTCAATCCGGACATCTACCCTTCATATCTTGGCATTACTATGATAATTTTACCCTAAAATATAGCCTACCAATCACCAATATCCAATGATGTTTGCCCAATATATCGATTTAAATCTGAATTGATATGAGGAGATGCACTAGTTGCTAATCAATAATTAAAAGCCACGCCTTCACAAGGTGTTCAAATGAAACTGGAAAAAAACTAAAACCGACTCTAATATTTGGGAAAAATCTGAATTCTATATGGACACCTGGATGCTATCAGTAAAAAGTCCGTGTCATGTAATCTAGGAAGAAAACTAGTTCTGCCGAGAATCGCTAGGGGTAAATACCGGGAGCTGGCCACCCCTCTGTGCCCGACTCTGCTGATAATAACTTGGCAGTGAATCTCTGTCAGAACTTGCAGAACCCGTGCTTATGTTTCTCGTCCCTCTGCTTAACTGATCATTTACAAGGGGCCCGACATAAAATATAGACTGACACGTATATGTAAGCTCTGGACCAGGAGGCACCTGAGAGGAAGAACTAACACTCTGGGTTGATGCAGACACAAAACGCCCAGCGTCATCATCCCAATATATGGATGACCTTGTGTTTGCTGTAGAAACTGGGTTGTTTCTCCTCGGTGGTACTGGTGACACAGAACCCATAACTGCAGCTTCGTGTCCTTTTGATGACCCAGGAGATTGTTCAGCTGATACTTGATACATTGGATTGAAGTGATCTGCATTTGGAGTCCGCTGTCCAAAGGGAGAGGGAGTGAAGCTGGACGGGAGGGGACTGCTCACATTACTGATGCTGTGATCACAAGTTTCAATGTCTTCCCTGCTAGCACGACTGGGTGGATATGAGCTTTTTGAACCAGATCTCCCAAATCTTCCACGATATTCTCTGCTTGTACTAGGACTACTTCTACCACCCACATTGCGACTTGACAAATGATCAAAATCATAATTTTGATGCTTTGAACTGATTGGACGTAGAACTGATGATGAAGCTCTGGCCTTGGCACCTGCTTTCGCTGCCTCGCTGGGATCCAGCTGTGCAAGCTTCCAAGTGCTGATTTTAACAGCCCGATGTGGTACCTTCTTACCCTTGTAAGGTGGATGGACTGCATCCGGATCAACAGTTGATGGTAGGCGACCTGGGTCAAGATGTGGAATAATCTCATCCTGCAAGTGATATTAAACTACATTTATTAAAAGTTTTTCTTCACGAATATGCCAGATGCAAAGCAAAATTTACAGACACACATTGATAAGGTATGTAGACCATATAATTCTTACAAAACCCAACCATTTAGAAAGAGATAGAAGAGTATCTATTGGCTGAGTTGGCCACCAAAATGTCAGCTTCTGTACATGAGACATGCAATTTTGGATAGCAAATAACGTACAGTAGTTTTAGAAACATGATGCTACTGGTAAGTGGTAAAATAATGAGTGAGCTCATAATCAACGCAGAAATAGGTTTCAACTAATAATTCTCTTTTTTGAATCATATTATCCTTTTCTTTTTGATAAAGAGCTTTACTTGTTCATTTTTTTAAACAGTTTTCTGTTGGCAACTAGCTCCAGTAGCATGAGAGGTGTTTCGTTCACCATAGACACTATAAAAGAAAAGTATTTTAGCAGAGTGTGATAGTAGAGTCAGTAAAGGACGGGCAAGGCATGATAAAAGAAGAAAGGTGTCTGAAGCTTTTTTAAAAGAGAGGAAAGAGGCTGGCACAATACCTGTTGATCCATAAAAATTCTTGGAGGAGTACACCATGCAACTTTGTATTGCAAGCCCATTCCATGGGAGCTTCTTCCACTAATGCCAGTGACTGCAGAACTCACTGGTGAAGATTGAAAGCTTTGCTGATCTCCACTGTCTACAGAAGGACCAGGAGGAGGTTCACTTTGGGTCCTCATGGCAACAACATAATCATATGTTGAGATACCCTAGAAAAATACTTTGATGAGGTTGCTTATGTTATCTACCCTATTGAAGATTTAAAAGGAGAAACTTTAAAGATACACACCTTACGTATGAGAATCATGTGGAAGAAGAACAGTTCTCCCAGTGGCACAGTTGCCAGGAAGGAAACAACTGTACATAGAGCCTACAACAAAGGAACAAACAATGAATTGAAACAGTCTAATGCAGTGAAACAAGGAAAACTTGGGAGCATCGATGAGCCTCAAGAAAAGCAATAATCAGTTGAAATATTAAAGCTCACTAAAGCAAATAGAACAAATAGTCAAAAAAGGCTAGAGGTCTCAATATTTGAATACCAAATGCATGTGTTATTATTACTATATCACTAAATACCACACTACCACCTAAACCAAGGTACATAAAAGGTACAGATCTACACTAACAACCACACAATTAGACGATCTACAATACTGAAGTCAAAGTCAGATGTCCATTCTAAGGCAAAAGAATTTACGTTACAAAGTAACTATGTAGCCAGGAAAAAAAAATAAAGGTGATGTAGGTACTGGAGGCAACATACCACTACTGTAGCAAACGGGGGTCGGGTAAATCCAACTCCTAGTCTCTCCGAGATCAGGTGTTCTGTTGCTTTTCTCTCAGCAAAGCATCGAACAAGGACAGCTATGCCAACTCCAAACTCAAAAATGAGCTAAAGACAAACATGCAAGATACAGATGGCATGTGAACATCATAAACCAACTATAGATGACAATCATGACACTAAATTAAAATCAATAAAGAGGAACAAGCCAGAAAAGCCTCTTGAGTTAGTCTTACCCAGACAAGGCTCACTGCCATGAGGCATACAAACGTCAGATAATTTTTACTTCCTACACAGTTATTCAACCACTGCATCCAGATTACACGACAACAAAGTAAAATCAGATAACAGAACAAAGAAATATTAATTTTATATATATAGGCAAAAGTTAAATGGAGTACTAATTGAAGACCTATATGTCCTGCAGTATGTTCTGCTTATAATATACTATAAAACTATTGCAGAATATACTGCAGAACATATTGGTCTCCGATTAGTACTCCATATAAGGGTACTCCACTGAATAAAACCCATTATATATATAGTTGTGGATTCTGTGACCTGATTACCAGTTATCTATTTGAATAAATATTTTTATACATTAAGTATTGGAAACAATTTCAAAATCAAAAGACACCGCATACTATATTTTCTAATCAATTAACACTAAAAAAATGATCAATTGTCATATCTTTTGATTTTTTCTAAACATAATAGAAATTGCCTCCACTCAAGCTATTGAACACAGCATAGAAACTTCAAGACAAGAACTGAATAACAGCAAAAGACATTTAAATATTTCACTCACTGACCACTTATACAACTATATAACTTCCAGGACTTGATAGAACTTGGCTGATTCAGTCATACACGTGTACACAAGCACCGTATGTGAATGCTACTAATTACATCTTGAGATAAGAATATCTAGGTTAAATAAAAAAAAAACTGACAACTTGCTGCTGCAATTTATTTTAGTAATTATTATTTTTCCGATAACAGAGCCAATAAATTGATGTCTTATAGTTATTAACCTCAAATACATGAACCTGATAACAAATATGATAAAAACTTACTCGGCAATGATGATCAAATCCATCAACGCATTTGTCACAACTACTGCAATGTTTGCTGAAGTTGCGCACCTGCAGAATCAGAAAGCAGTAGTTAACATCCTTCCCATAACAAACTTCCAGCATCCGTGCATTTCATGCAGACAGATCACAGATGCCCATATATCTTGAGCATAAACATATATTTAGGTGGATGCATATGCGCCAATATATTTAGCCGACTGAAATTCTAGTCATGCAACAATCCTTGATTAGAAGGAATTCCAATAAACCTCACTAAATGATATATTGATTCCTTGGGTTCGCTTCGATACAATTTGAGCTGAGATATAATAAAAATAGGGTTTATACCTCAGCATGGCATAATGTGCAAAATACAGCATGCTGTTCTTCAGATTGCTGCTCTAAATAGTCTTCCTCTTTCCGACAATCTGCTTTTACAAAACAACAACAAAAGATTCCTCCAACTTTTGAACAAGAACTTGAAGTGTATTTTGAAGACTTTCCTCCATTTCTTAATTCTTCCTTCCCAGGCTCTCCTACAGAAAATGCATTCCACAATCAGCAAACAAAAGGCTGTTATAGAAACATCGAATAAAAAAGAAAAAGTAGCTGTAATCAAATCATCAATTTAGACCGCCTTCTTCACAACAAAACACATAATCTTGAACTTCCACATAAGAATCTTGCTTTCCAAATTTGAAATTCAATAGTCAAAGATCATATAACCCTCAGTAGTATAATTTCTGTAAGGTCCAATTTCTTATTTAGAATCAAAGTTTCATTAGATGGCGCTTTGACCTCCAAGAATACATATCATCAGATAATAATGTATAAAAACTGCCAACCTGAGATATCTGTATCATGGTTAGAATTATAGGTTGGAATATCAGGTTCAATCAAAATTCCAGAATCCGCAGGATCGATAGCTGTGCATCTTACATAGAGTACAAAAACGGAGAGAGCCTGGAAGCAGTGACAAACATAAGATAGCCGATACATCAGTATATAGCACTACACGTATAGCTGAAAAGACAGTAAAAGTAAGATAGAAAGCAAGATAAAATATTTGTGCTCTGAATTAACTTACCAAGAATGAATATACACCAATAGCCACGAATTCGTAGATGTCTTTTCCAAGAAAGGGGGCAAAAAAGGCATAAAAGGCAACACATAGCAAGAAATATACTGTTATGGCAACCACCTGTCACATCACCAACAAATGAGTAAAACGTACAGCATAGCCACGTAGTTTATCAAATATTCAAGTGATCATTAGATGACTTCGTAAAACACTTTTACAGGCCTGTAGTATAGGTCAGGCCTCAAGACAAAATTAAACTTAAAGACGTAATACTTACACAGTCACAATAACGTAAGGACAAATCATAAATTAGTGATCTTAAGTTATATAAAAAAACTTAATGGTAATCATCGCCCTGAGTCCCTGAATCTAGTAGTCAAGTTTAAACACTATGCATATGCTAACTCACTAACAAACTTATGCACACTTTTTGAGTCTTTTGAGTTTTGACAGTTAACACTTAAACAGAATACATTATTATAGAAAGTAGACATGAACAGGGTACTGAAAAATCTGTTATCATCCATGATACTTAGTTGATACGGTGAACAATTGCCATGTCCCAAGTCATAAAATCTCGGAGATATTTAGCCTTACAGTTTTTTTCTAATTTACAAGCTATGTTACCCGGACTCGGGTATGGGTGTCGGACACGGGTGTGGATCAAAGAGTCAGATTCTTAGTTTTAAAATAATTAGGATTCTTGGATATGGATCCAGAATTAGACACGGGTGCAGGGACTCGCATGTAAGTTTAAACACAAGTTATATTTTAAATAGGCAGAGTGATTGTTCATTCATAAAGATAGTGTCTACTACACATAAATCATATAGACTTAATTATGTGTGTTAAATTGTAGCATAAAATCAAAAGGATAACATAGAAACAAGTCATTCATAAATTTCTTGCTCTTAGTAAACTGGGATGCTACAAGGTGAAGTGTACGGTTTAAATAAGAAAGATCCGACTCACATCCCACACCCATGTCATGTCCGGCAGACATGGGTATAAGCGCAAAAATGGAGAGTCCGGGTAACAGAGTTTACAAACGAATCAGACGGTATAGAATATAGATATGTTTTATTGTAAGTCAATACCGGGTCTTTACACCACATATCTGTGACTAATCATGAAAACTGAGTTCACTGTACTAATATACTTAAAGAGTTCGAAATTGAATTTAATTCACCAGATACTTAAACACAGAAGAAGGAATTCTTTCACAGATCACCTAATGAAAGTGATATCTTTTACAAGTACAAATGTTATAACCCTCAATGTAAAATGTGTAATATACATTTAAGTACAATCATATAATGCTTATTTGATGGGACCCACTCGGGGAAACAAACCTTGTCGATATATTACTCTCCTTACCTCCTTACCTGACTAAGGGGTTATTTGTTAAATCTGAATTATTATTTCTAAATGATTAATATTTCTGGATCAATAATAATCTTAACAAGAATGAATAAGATTGTTTGATAAAAAATTTTTGAAAATTATCTGAATAAGAGTATTTACCAAAGTTACCCTCTTTAAAATAATTTTTTTTTTTAAAATGCAAGAATATATGGTTTACATGTTTTGATATTTCTAATTATAATTATTAATATTTAATTAATTTAAATATGTCATTTTCAATGTAATCATGATCATAATTTACTAAAAAATGATTTTTTTAAACTATTAGAAAATAGTGATGATACTCGATTATTAAAATTAATGAGAAATTATAAATTTTATGAAACAAATAATAATAATAATAATAATAATAATAACAATAACTAGTTAAATGGATGATTTAAGTAAGTATATTTAGATTTTTAAAGAGCAAACTAGACTTAAATTATATAGATTATAAATAATATAACAATAAATACCAGACTACAGTATAAGAAACAGGGGTATAAGATATATTAAGGAACATCGGAACCATTCGGCTGGAATTTAGTATCAGAACGATTAGGCTGTTTCTTTAATCATTCAGATGAATTAAGATTGTAGACAAACAATCTTATTAGAAGAACCGCTCAGATGCCTATCATTCAGTTGGGTTAAGAGAAAAACAAATACCCCCTAAATATTAATGATGCTACCTGAATTAATACTAATGATACTATATTTTGAGAAATAGGCGGCAAGGAACAGAGGGTGCACGGTGCACCTCTATTTAAAAAGAAAATAGTAGAATCAAGTGATTCAATGAACGTTAGTCCGAACTGATAAACATTATATGTAACGATACTAGACTAAATACTAACGATACTACCTGACTTAATACTAGTGATACTATATTTTGGAAAATAGGCGAGAAGGAATAGAGAGTGCACTACTACTTAGAAAGAAAAGAATAGAATCAAGAGATTCGATGAACTTCAGTCTGAAGTTATAAACATTATAAAGTATAAAGTATATAATATAGGTGAAGCTGACGGTAAACCTTCACACAAATGACTACAGTACATAACATCCAATTCTGACAAAAATATAAACTTGGACTAGTTGAGGATATACTTATATACAGCACAACCAGTCACAGTTTAAGACTACACTCTATAATCTATATTTGATAGCATTAAGATTACAGCCTCTCCGAAATCCAATCGCAATATTTCTAATCAAGTACAGTATTACTTTTAGTACAATGAGCAAGGACTTTCATCTGAATACATGACCTATTTTGACCATCAAAATCCGTGGTAAAATTCAAGAACATACATCATAATTCAAAATACAAATACCAATAATTAAAAAAAGATCCAAAACAAAGAACTCATCAGCAAACATTTAAAGTAAAGTTAACATCTTTACATATGTAGATTACAAAGTACCTTAAATAAAAATACTCACTACACTTAAACACAAGATATGGCTTAAAGATTTGTATGTAGGTATGTATGTATGTACCTGAAAAGTGTGAGCAGGCAATTCCCATCCATGACGCCTAGGCATGATCAAACACTTGGGTAGTCAAGAAAGGTCAAAAATCATGCACATTAACAATAAAAACATACAAACTGTGACATGCTCGCGGGTAAAATAATAATAATGCAGACCCAGATGATAAAAAGCAAATTAAAGTCGACCCAGTTCCTTGATTTTCAATATTAGGGCTTGTGGCCTGTGGGACTAAAATTTATCAATCAAGAACTGAAATAATTGTTTAATAATGTTAGTCAGCATATTTGAGTGTGTATATATAGGGATAGATATAGACAACTGAAAAATCATTAGCAACTACTTTCTCTAAACTGCCGGCTGTTTGGTTTTATTTTATTTCCTTAAATATTCAATCTAATCTTTATTATTAATGAATTATTTTTTATTAATATAGGAGATGTCTTTTCTATTTCCCTTCCTTACTTGTAATAAAGGATATTTCCATAATTGTTTTGGCGAAAGAATCTTGCATATATTTATTTATAAATTTAGAATATTCCTATTTTAAATATTAAAAACTTAATTTTTTGTTTTACCTTATAAGATGAGAAGATAATAATCGTATAAAAGTTAAGTTCCTATGATGAATCTTAAATTATAATAAAATCTAATTTTTTTTGTTTATTTATTATTTTCGAGATCCTATATTTTAAATATGGAAAATTAGAAATGTTAGTATTTGATTTGTTATGCAATAATAAAAAATGTTAATTACAATAAAATAATATAATGATAATAATATTTGATATTATCTTCATTTTAATTTAATATCAATATTTATTTAAATTTTTATTTAAAAAAGAATTAAAACTTAATGCAGAGTTAACTTTTCAATAATCTTAAAATATGTATAAAATTCAAATGGTGTTTACTAATTTAAAAGGGAGAGAATATTTGATTTTGATAATTGATGGGATCCAAATGGGCGGACAATGTGTTTTACGTTTTACCAACGTTGTTTCTAGAAATTATTTTCTTCGGAGTGGAAGTGGTGAGCACTCGGCGGCCATCACTGTTTTTTCCCATCGTCCGCCGCCATGTAAGTGATTTATTGACTTTATTTCCATTTATTATTAGAGTAATAAATTCATGATTATAAAATTTTTATTCTATTCTTTCATGTCCCGAGTTCGAGTCTATAAATTTAATTACTGGTATTCAAAAAAAAAAGCACACTCTACTAATCTTTAATTAATGCTCCAATGGATTGTTTTGATTAATTATTTATTATCCAATTAATTATTAAAAGATTGTAGTGTCTAATTATCTATTAACACCTGATTAAGTAATTTTTCAATCCAATATTTGAACAAGTGTACGAATATTGTAAAGCCAGGTATGTAATCAACCTGAAAAGAATGTACTGATTAGCAAAGTTGTATGACCCCATCACATACATTTCTGTTGAACATCATTTTTATACACAGAATTGAAGACATGGTAATTATCAATGAATTTGTGCTTGTCCATGTTTCTCCATGGTAATCATTATTTATTCTGTAAATTAAAATTTTTATTCAGAAAAAAATTTAAAAAACAATAATTTTAACTACGGTCAAAATTTATGTATATTAGAAAGATAAATTATTATTCCTTTTCACAGTTTAAACGAAGAAAGTTATATGGCCCCATCACACACATTTTTGTTGAACATCATTTATATACACAGAATTGAAGACATGATAATTATTAATGAACTGTGCTTGTCCATGTTTCTCCATAATACTACTTTATTGTTCATTTTCACAGTTTAAATGAAGAAAGCATGGACCTTTCTTTTATTTTGTAATCAGTTGCAGCTAATGTTGTTGTTAAATGTTAGAGAAGCTATCAAACTAAATCAAAGTAGTTGGTGCATGGTGACCAATCACTATCATATATATCTCAGGTAAAACCAATATCATGAGATTCATTTGTTGTTTCTGATAGTTGTGAATCATGATTAGATGCCTCAAGATCCCAGTGTTGATCATCACTATGTTCAGATTGACAAGAAGACACTGGAGTGTGTGGGATGCTTTCATTTAGTGTACTTTCATCACAATCAGTTGGTGCTACAAATGCAGGAAGGGCTGCAGCTTTACGGAGTTTCTTTTGATTAGCCTTTGCAGATTTATGCCAGTTCCTTAGAGCCTTTGCTGTTTGTTCTTGAAATATTGATTGTTTCATGTGTGAACCCACCTGTCACGCAAAAAATTTATGTTACGGACTAAGAATTACCAGCATGGATTAATTTCGAAAACGAATACATATAAATAACTCACTTGTGTAACTAATGCGTAAAGTGGAAAAGTTATGTAGCTGCATAGGACATGCAGTGCTACTCCAAGCATCACTCTTAGCAGAACTGATACTAGTTTCTCGTGAAAACATGGCTTGTGAACAAATTCAAACTGCATTTTTTTAATTATCGAGGTAATTAGATGTAGGATATTAGTATTAGAAGAAAGTAATCTTAATATTTAGTAACTCACTCACCAGTGTGAATAGAAAAAATGCCATTTGAAATGCATTCTGGACATCAAATGCAAAATATGGTGAAGTTAGCCTCGAGAAATAATAAAATATGTTAAAAGTATACACATAACATAAGCTTCGTATAAGATAGTTGAGGACCTGAAACAAAGTGAGATGAATCAGAAAAAGAATCCATTGGGGTCGATGAAACCAAAAGAACTCATCACTTGGTTGCACCATTGGGGATCCTCTTATAATGATTGTCTGATCGTGAATTTGCTGAGCCATATCCATAATCACAAGTTCCAATTTTGTACCCACCATCACAAGTATCTAAAACAATGCAATCAAACTTTTTAGTTTGACACCATTACAAGTTTTACTATTACTGATCAAGTCACAGTCATACTATAGTCTTACCAGAAGTGGCACTATCGAAAGCCAAGTCAATGTGTGCCATTCTGGATCATTGCCAAAGAATAGAGGACACCCAAAAGTTAACAACTTGTATTGTTTGTTTTAATAATTGTTATAGGGCTTATAATTGAGTTCATTAACATAAGCAGCGATAAACTTTTAAAACTTGAGCGTTGAGAGATTACTAACCATAGACATTTAGAATCAAGAAGATGAGAGCAGAAATCCACAAGGGGATACTTCATAGGAAACATGGAGCAATGTGTTAATAATACTCCTAGGAGTTTTGAATCATGAAAATTTGGTATTGAATTGGAGAAAGAGAGACACCTTATTCCCAAAACCTTCTTGAAGTCATCTTCCATGGATCTTCTAATATATTTATGAAAGTTAAACTTGCTATTAGGTGCAAAATGTGCCTGCACATTGTTAACTAACGTAAGACATTGCAATATCATACCAAAATTGAAATGCAATAGGTGGCTCTTACATTGATGAATCCACAGCGAATGGCCATATAATCAGCCTTCGATATGGAACCTAAAAATTGCCTGAAAAATGCCACCTGCAAAATTGTTACAGAAATTGCATCACTTCCAAGTTTTAAATCAAGGAGATTTCACCTTCCTGAGTTATTAGAGTAGAGAACGGTAGTGTAATATCTTACAATCCATCTACTAAAAGGTTTTCTGGAGAAACCGACGTGACGTTTCACAAAAGTGGTTTGATGAGCAAATCTCAATCTTTTCGGATCTGCAATAGTATTCATAGAAGTATAAATCGGGCATGGCGTCTATCATTAGCAGAAATGTATGGACAAACATTTTATAGGTTGTTACGAAGTATGTATAAAAAAGGATGAAGCAGAAACTTTATACAATAAAAATATTATATTATAAAGCGGAGAAATAAGGTAAGGTAAATACCAATAGTGACTTGATACTCCAAAGATGAAGTTTCTGATTCCCAGGCCTTCCATTTCATCATCTATTAAATTCCAGTAAATTTTCTCATATAAATTTGTTCAAGGGAAATGTGCATTTAACGCCTTTCGACAAGCCAGGAAAAGCTTACCTTGGCTTGTCCAAGAGCCATGAGGATTACACTGTACAGAACATGAAAAACGACAAGGACAAATATACACATGTGCAACTGGTGCACTCCTTTGTATGAAATCAATGAAATTCTTCCCTGCCAAGAGAAACAAATTGTTTAGCCATTTCATGGTATATTCCAGCATACTGCAAACTTCTATACGAGTGCATATATCTTGCAACACAATAGTATACCTACCTTGGCAGCACAATAGTCCTCGTATTCATCCCCAGCTGCCAAACCCCGACGCCACATCATCGCCTCTGCATATGAAAGCAGTTTTCTCCTGTCACCGCCTTCATTTCCTTGGTTATCATCATAGAGACCTCTTTTCTCATTGTAGTGCTGACATGGAAGCAATGTCTTCCCGAGTTTGATAGGGATGCATATTTTAACAACATAAGTTGTACTGACAGTTAGTAACAGAGATATAAATCCGAGTATCATCAATTCTGCACATCAACAAAAATCAACAGCATACATCAATTCTATACTCCACATTCACTTCAAACAAATTAGTGTCACAATAACATTAGTTGTATATTTTTTCTAACCTGCTTTCATTTTTTCCAAGGCTTCAGTCATGGCCTTTTTTTGCCGCTTATGAAATAACTGTCGTAACCCCAAAAACACGTAGTACAACACAGTCAGTATGTTTAATCTATAATCTATAATCTCATAGCCATTACTTAGAAGTTCAATGAATAAATATGTAAATTGATATACCTTTCCAAGAGAGAGAATTCCATGTTCAATGGTGATGGATATGATGATAAAAAATGCACATACAAGGGCAACAGCCCATGTTGGTATTTCTTGCAGCGACCTATCATCTAATTCACCTGCTGCCATTGCTAGCCACAAGAGAAAGCTCTGTGTGAGTTGCAGCAAGTTTTTAGTTACCTTGAGCACTTCTGTTAGAGCTAGTACTTCTACTTGGTTGTGAAAAAGTCGTCGTATGAGTTATATAACAATCAAGGCCCCATTTTATATCGCAGGTCCAGACATTGTTGTCTGCTAAAATATTAGACATTGTTGTCTGATGGATTAGAGTAATTTAATATAACTATATGTAGTATACAGATTTACAGAAAGTGTTCTACATTAATTTAATCGAAGCTGGCCTTCGCTTTCTAAATTATTATAACAAGTAGATATACAGAAAAGTTGAAATTGATTGGAAATCTACAGCTATCAACTATCTGAGACTTAGAGTGAGAAGAGCTTGTGGATTGGATGTATTGCATGGCTGTTGAACACCAATCTAATGTATTAGCAAAAATTACGAACTTGACTTCACAATAACTATATTATAATAGCAGTTAAATAAGTATAATTGGACAAGCATTTTGTCTGTATAATTGAGGTAGCAATCCTAGTTTAATAATAATGCTGTTTTGTATAAATTTGACAACAATTTTATTTCTTAAAGCCTCTTCAACATGATTGATGTTTGAGTAATTAATTTTTTTAAATATAAGTAAATATCTAAATAAATTTTTCTATAATCAATTATTAAAAGTAAGCCAATTCAAACAGAGTTGATCTATTTATCGGAGTTTTATGGATGTGACTCGTGAGCATTGTTTGTATAATCATCTCCAGAAGCTAAAGTGATTTTGCATCATCCCTCCTACGAGTTTCTATTTAGGCTAAGAACCTGATGTCTGATGAAAATTTATAATGTTTTGGTAGTAGTTTTTCTGATACTATATATCAAGACATTGAAGGTTAAAAGTTAGGCTGGCACGTTGTAACCCGAATATATATATAAACAAAATATGTTGTTACGTTACACGTAATTTGCTTGGTGCAGGTCTATGAATTTTGAGAACTAGAACTAAAACCGAAATGGGTGATGCTTCAATCCTGCACAGCCATGAACCAGCTGGCTTTAGAATTCATTGTAATAAAGTTGCAGCCTTGGATAGTTTCAAAATGTGTGTTATTTCTTAAGCAGTCATTAACCATTTGTTATTCTCTGTCTGTCACACATTCTGCTCTCTGTTTTATCATATATTTCAACAAGTATATATGCATTATGCAGATAATTTTATTTGGGTTAGGACTTGGGAGATACTTCTTATGTTGCACAAAATCCTTTTTTTTTTCAAAATGGAAAAATTTTCTCAAGTGATTCTCTATTTTTTGGAGTAAGATTAAAGTACAAGTGCATATCCCCCTCAGAACGCCCTATGGTGATTGGTGAATGACCAACTGAACCTAGAAGCTTCCTGCTTCGAAATCACTGGTGATGGAAACTTTTATGATGAAGCATATGACAAGACTAATTCAATTCGGCCTTTGAGGTATCCTTCACCAGTTTAGTAAGCAAGTGGCATATACTTTTTTTGCCATTACTGGATTTGAAGCCGTTAAGTTGTTAAATATGAAGCGGTACGTAGAACTAATAGTTATACATTTTGTAAAGGGTGGGTACATGTACATACCCCAATTTTGTTGTGTTAAAGAATTCTGTATATAGCTAATATTGACTGGTAGCATTAAGACAGATTTAGTTTCTTATTAAGAGTAAAATTTGAGGCATTAAATATCACTTATATAAGTTTCTGACTGTTAATTGCTTTGCTAATGAATTAATGATCACTTGCAGCCATCTTACAGAACTTTTCTTGTTTTAGGTATAGGCTCCCATATAAGTCGGATGGCCAATGTATTGGAGCCGTCCTAAAGAACTTGTTTTGTTTTTAGTATTGTCTCATATATATAAGTCAGCTGGCCAATATATTAGAGGTTTGACTTAACATATCGTTTAAAACTAGTAATAAGCCTTCTGGACTAAAAGTTCGCCATTTATAGAATTTACTTGCTGCATTTTTCACGCACTAGGATATCGTATTTACAGATGACTCACAATCAGTTTGGCAGCTGTTTTTGATGGACTTAATTTGGACATAGACGATATTTCTGCTCACCTGCGAACACCAGTTTCTCCAATTGGATTGTTGCTATAGAATCGGATGAAAGTGAAGCTTCTATAAATAATCTTGCTATTCAAATTTAACAGAGTATATTACTAGTCAGCCTTCTTCATTTTCTGTTAAATATGGCAATTTTGATTTTTGTTCAAATGCAATAAGGTTTTTGACAAAGTCCCTTGCCCTGATATTCCCACGCATGCCTCCTCCTTTCAAGATCGAACAAGAGTATCCGATATGCTACAATACTAGAGAATTGTTGTGTTTTCTGCAGTATGAACTTGTCCTGTATTAGTTGGAATTCTTGCCTAGTTGCATGTCATGCTTGAGCTGATATGCCGTGTTTTGTTGTTGTTGCTGATGTACGTTTTAAGTTTTGTTATTTTCTGATATCAATAAGAAGAAGAAGAAAATTCAACTCTGTTAACAAGAGTAGTAGTGTGCAAAGCAGCAAAGCGTTCAATTTTTGAAGGGGTCGTCCTTGTCAACCATGATTGATCTGCTATAATCCAAAGGGAACGAAAAAGTTGCTGGATGTGTGGGGTATGACTGCCACATAGACAGACATACTGTTAGCTTCATCCCGTGTGAATCATATAATAGAAGTGCAACTACATTAATAAAGGGTATATAAAGATTATAGAACATGCAACAGGGTGTGAATAATCTGTGGTTTAGAATATCAAGGTACAATACCAAAATATCATCTCTTATCTTATAGAAATCTCTACATTTATCCTCACCACACGTTCCTTCACTTAATTTCTAGCCTCAGGATGCATATTTAGCATTAAAAACACATATAGTTTCTCTTTTTATTATTATAAGCAATGAAACCAATATCTTATATAAAATTATAGAGATGACACACAATTAAATTGAAGTGGAACTAATGAGTTTAATTAATTAGCATGATAGATTTGAAGTAAAATATAATAAGTGTATATGCATTGAAAAATAAAATAAAACAAGTAGGTATTCTCAGAGCCTTTAGTTGCAGCAATGGCTTGTAAAGCAACTTTGGTTTCTTCAAGCCTTCCAACTAACATCAGGCTTCCCTCCAAAACCTCCCATTCTTTCCCTGCTCAATGCTCCTCCAGGGTACTCCCCATGCAGTAACTTTTTGATTTGTCTTATGATGGATGTTATTGATATCAACATTATTAACCAGTGTTCTTTTATTCTTTACTTTCCTGTTTAGAGACTTGAAGTGGCTGAATTTTCCGGCCTTCGATCCAGTGTTTCTCTCACGTATTCCAAGAACGCTAGTGAAGGATCTTTCTTTGATGTGGTGGCTTCCCAACTTTCTCCAAAGGTAGTCTTTTTTTTTTTTATCAATCATTTAGAGATTACAAAACAAATCTTTCTTATGATAATCTCAGGATTCAAGTTATGTCTAGTGATCTATCAAGGCAGTTGATTATTTGATATGTATGCAATGATTTTTGGCTTTCTTATGACTATTGATTGTTCTTGGGATGGTCAGGCTTAAGGTTTATTGATAATAGAGAACAAGACTGATATATGACTTTGGTCTTCAAAAAGATGATCGTTACTAGTATATAAACTAAATGATTAGGCTGAAAAGCTTAAACAAAATGTTCGCTTGATCATATCATGAAACGTATGTGCATACATACATATATGTCTCTGTCTGTGTTCTGTGGTACTGATTAGTGATTAGAGTAAACAAGTTCGATAAAACTAGCTGATATTTTTCCTGCATCGTCCATTAGACTTCAGGATTATCCCCTGTAAGAGGAGACACTGTAGCCAAATTGAAGGTAGCAATCAATGGTTTTGGACGCATTGGCAGGAACTTCCTCCGTTGCTGGCATGGACGCAAGGACTCGCCGCTGGAAGTTATTGTTGTCAATGACAGTGGTGGTGTCAAGAATGTGAGTGTGTCAGTGTGTGGATCTTTTTTATCTATGATCCTTATGTTCTAATTAGCTTGCTTCACTCATCAAAAATATAATTTTTCTCTTTTGCAACTGCTAAACTGGTTCATTCAAATTAAAAGTACAGGCATCACACTTGCTGAAGTATGATTCAATGCTGGGCACTTTCAAGGCAGATGTTAAAATTGTAGACAGTGAGACCATCAGTGTTGATGGAAAGAACATCAAGGTTGTCTCAAATAGAGATCCGCTCCAGCTTCCTTGGGCTGAGATGGGAATCGACATTGTTATTGAGGTACAATGGTTATCCACCATCCTCTGATTCAAAGATTATAATAGGCAGTTAAGAAGTTCAACTTGTTCAAACTAATTAATATTATAGAATTTATAGAAACCCGAGATGTTACTTAAACACGGACAATAGTCGGTTGTATTTCCAATCACATTACCAGACGCTTAAGCTTTTATTTGAACATGTCTCGGCTAATATAATTTTCCTTAATTTTATAATGATTCATTTACGTTAAATATAGGGAACTGGTGTGTTTGTGGATGGCCCTGGGGCTGGGAAGCATATCCAAGCAGGAGCAAAGAAGGTCATTATCACTGCACCAGCAAAAGGAGCTGATATTCCAACCTACGTTATTGGAGTGAATGAGAAAGATTATGGCAATGATGTTGCTAACATAATAAGGTTAGTATTTATAAGAATTATTAAAAACAAAAAAACCAGAGCATTTTTAGCGAGCTCATATTGCAGGATTAACCCATATCCAAAATATATGTGATCTTGTGATTGCAGCAATGCTTCTTGCACTACAAACTGTTTAGCTCCTTTTGTGAAGGTCTTGGACGAAGAATTTGGTGAGAATACATTTAATTCATAGTTTCAACAAATTTACATGAAAAAGTTTGAAAGCTTGGATTCATAACTGTTGAGTAGCCAGCTTCGTTAATATTAATATATTATACCTACTACAAGCATTGTGTTTCCAAGGTCTGGAATACTTACAAGTTAACCAATCAATTTATATGCAGGTATCGTCAAGGGAACAATGACAACCACTCATTCTTATACAGGAGATCAGGTACTAACCAACACAGCAAAGCATGAAAGTTCGATGACAAGGCAAATGGCAGAACACTAATAAACAAATTAACAATCAGAAAACTCATCATTTATCATAACTATGTTCTACAAAATGTTGCTGTTATTCTAGATATAATATGCAGAAATAATTGATTACAGAGGCTTTTAGATGCTTCACATCGGGACTTGAGGAGAGCAAGAGCTGCAGCTTTAAACATAGTCCCAACAAGTACTGGTGCAGCCAAGGCTGTGTCTCTGGTCTTACCCCAACTAAAGGGTAAGCTGAATGGTATTGCACTCAGGGTGCCCACGCCTAATGTATCCGTTGTTGACCTTGTTATAAATGTTGAGAAGAAAGGACTTACTGCTGAAGATGTCAATGCTGCCTTTAGAAAGGCTGCTGAAGGACCATTGAAGGGAATTCTGGAGGTCTGTGATTTGCCTCTAGTGTCAGTAGATTTCCGTTGCTCTGATGTTTCATGCACCATCGATGCATCATTGACGATGGTTATGGGAGATGACATGGTCAAGGTTGTAGCCTGGTACGATAACGAATGGGGATACAGGTATGTTAAGCTTAACAATATACTTCTTATTTCATGCACTTGTTAATTGAGGTAATCTAGTATCTCACTAGAGTGAGATTGTGGTTATGCAGCCAAAGAGTTGTAGATTTAGCAGATTTGGTAGCAAGCAAATGGCCAGGTGCAGCAGCAGCTGGAAGTGGAGACCCATTAGAAGATTTTTGCGAGACAAACCCTGCTGATGAGGAATGCAAAGTTTATGAATAATTTACTTAGCTCGTCTTTTTTTTTCAAATTAAGTTGTGTAGGTGATTATTGACTTTACGCCGTTTTGAGGTGTTAGTGTCACTCGTGGAATGATCTATGGGATAGTAAATTTGATAAATCGCTGTTAATTTGTGTGGGACACATCAAGATATGGATGTTTTCAAAGATGCCCTGTTGTAAAATTTGTAAGCTGTGTGTCGATCATCTACTTTCAGCCGAAGAGGCCGAGTTTCCTGTGAATCTTTTTGTCACTGTTTTTTGCTAATTACTTTTACTGCTGTTTTTTGTCTTCTTGATTAGTGGCAATATTGTTTTTAATGGTTATACTTATACCTTGCACATAGAATTAGTCAAAAGTCATGCACTCCAGCTGCATCAAGTAACCACACCATGGTAACACGGGCTCGACCAAGTCAAGGAAAGGATTAGAACCTCACCATGTAACTAATTCTCCCCTAGACCAGCTGTTACATAGTATAACATTATCATACACACCTCACTAACCAACAACTTCTGTAGCAGCACCTAACACTCAGTATGTAATTTGAGCAGCTTAAATGCTATCTAATGGCTCATTCATTTCATCTTTTCCTCATCATCATATTTATTCTATTTTATCATGTCTCCAGTATCGGAATAAACTAGGGTACCCTCGGAAACAACCTCCCTTCTCCAAAAAGAGTATCTCAGCTACTTCAATCGACTGTCATCGATAAAGTTAAGATCTACGATACTAACTCACAGATTCTCGAAGCCTTCTCCAGCACTGGTATTGATCTCATTATGGCCGTGGAAAACAACCGCATAAAAAACATATGCTTAGACATATCCGTGGCTGACGAATGGTCTTCATCCCGTGTCGTGCCTTTCATTCCAGCCACTTCTGTCACTGCCATTGCCGTAGGTAACGAGTACTTATCCACTGCAGATGATGATAATGGCTTGGATCCCAAGGCACTAATCCAAGCCATGCAGAACATTCATGCCGTTCTATTAGCACCGTGGTTTAGACCGTAAAATTAAGGTAATTAACAACTCCTCATTCCATGGCTACTCTCGTTTTCATCATCTTTCACTTTTACAACCACTCTCATGCCCATTATGACTGCCCTGGTAGGGTTTTTAGCACCGATTAATGTGTATCCATATATTGCGTACCGGGACAATCCGATTCCCGACACAGTTAACTTAGAATATGCTTTTCTAGGCAATGCTGCTGGTGTACATGACCCTAGAGGTTACATTTACAACAATATATTGGATGCACAAATTGATGTGGCACATTCAGTTATTAATGCACTAGGGTTTGGTGATCGGTCCATCGACATTGTCGTCTCGGAATCGGCTGACCGTCTAAAGGTGAGTCTGTCGAGACCGAGGCAACTCCGGAAAATGCAAGGACCTGTAATACTAGGTTAATTGAACGTGGTCAGACCAGTCCCCATGAGGCCCAAAGATAGTTAGGAATATTTGTGTTTGCTTTGTTTAATGAGAACAAGAAAGAAATTAAGGGGAGCTAGTGAGAGAAGCTTTGGGATTTGCAATGGAGATGGATCTAAAGTTTATGATGTAGATTTAAGCTGTGAGTTCTGTAGTAGTAATGGAGATAAGTTTGGGTTTGGAGAAAGAGTGTCATCAGGTGTGATGAGAGGAGCATCAGTTTAATTTGGTGTGTAGCCACTGTTGTGAAAATCGGCCATTTTGCCATTTAATCGGTGCAAGGTTTAACTCTGAAATCGGGTCAAATTTGGGGAAAAAACGGGTCAAAACTCGGATAAAATCGGGTTATGTGACATAAAATAAATTGTTGAAGCAAGATGTAAGCATAGGTGTTTGTTTTTTTTTGAAAAATGGTAGTGGTTTTTTTATGTATATCAGCATGTAATTAGGAGTCTGATTATGTATCCGCCGGTCACCAAGTTAATGGATTACTCTTCTGTGAAATTTAATTTGTGAAAATAACTAATAAATGATGGATAGTATATTAAATATTATATGGATAATATATAATTAAAAATTAATATTAAATTAGTCCCGGTTAGTCATCCTATTAATCCTCGCGATTAATTCCCGATTTACTGATTAATCTTTGTAAGATCTCAATCGATTATGTCCGATTAACATTTTTTAGAACACTGTGTGTAGCTAAGCCACATGCAAATGAAAAGGTGATTCAAGGTGGTGTGTTGGATTTCTGTTGTGAGCCAGGTGGTGTGGACTGTGGAGAGATATATAAGAGTGGGAAGTGCTTTGAGCCCAATAAGATACATGCACATACATCACATGTCATGAATAGAGCTGGCCAAACATGTGGGTTGACTCGCCCCGGTTCGCCCTTTAACTCGTTAAAATTGTTTGGAAATCGGGCCGAGTCAAAAACCGGCACAAACCGCGTAAAAAATGAGCCGTGCACGAGTAACCGGAACCGGCACGGACCGGCACGTCAAACTCGCATGAACTGCGATGAGCTTGAACCGGCACGGCCCAGCACGGACCGCAGCTCGCCTGACTCGCTACAACTCACTTCAACATGCTACAGCTCGTATCGGCTCGGTGAATCGTCACGGCCTTTATGAATCGCCTCAGCTCACTTAAACCGGCAAGTCCGTCTGTCCCCTGCACCTGCGCATTGTCTTGAGTTATATAAATGATTTGCATTTGAAAATATCATGCTATATTACCAATATATATGTCAAGCATGTTAAGCAAAAGGTTAGAGTCTTTAAAATTTTATCATTTCTATAAGGTTAACTTTATAATTTAATTTGTTAAAAAAAATTATAATTTAATTTGACAAACTGTGGGTGCCAATTTTATTATGTATATATATTTGATCTAGCATGAATCTTCAACTCTTATTTTTTAGTTGAATTAATCATTGTTCCTAAGTAGGTATTTTACATTTAATATATGTATTATTTATTTAAAAGAGTTTTCAAATAACGGAAATTAATTAACAAAATTGAATTTTTGTGTACACAAATGACTTTCAAGTTCTTTAGCTTACGTTGATTATTTTATCTTTATTTACACTCATGCCAATTAGTATGATATTGATTATCTTTATTTTATCTTTAGCTTACGTTGATTATTTTATCTTTATTTGTATAATTTTTTTTAAAATAAAATAAAACCCGCCCAATCATTTTTTATAATATTTGTATATTTTTTTATTAAAAATAAAATTAAACCCGTCCAATCATTTTTTATTCTATCTGTCAAGTTTTCAAATCACACTTAGTCACTTCACTGCTTTGCTTACTGCTTTAGTCAAATGGCCTCTGCAACCCTCCAACTCGTATGAACTGAAAATTCAGCACCGACCCGCCGCAACAAATGAAATATAAAAATTAAATAAAAAAAATCAAAACCGTCAACCCGCTTAACCGCCGAACTGTCGACACGAGCTGCGTTTTTTCTGACCCGGACCGACTCGGCACGGCTCGCCTACAGCCGCGTGCCGTGCCCGAGTTGTGAGGTGGCCAAACCAGCTCGCCGGTGAACCGGCACGGTTCACCCGGTCTGCTCGTTTGACTACCTCTAGTCATGAATACTTACTACCAAATGCATGGGAGGAACCGGAACAACTGTGATTTTTTAAAGGAACAGAACTTGTTACTTTCAGTGATCCAAGTAAGAATATAACCATTATTCGTCAATTCTAATTCATTTCACACAAATAATTATATATATACTTATTTACTATGTTACCAATAGGGTCTGTGTTTTTAATTTTTGGTTCATTGGTCGTGATCGGGCTATGGGACATGCCAGTATTCGCAACAGTAAGCTAGGGGAATCGAAAATGGGGATAGTTAACAGCTCTTCGGTAAGATGTAGTACGTATCATGAATCTGTAGGGCTATCAATCAGAAAAAAATTATGTATCATGGATTTGTTATAATTTGCTTATTTGAAGAGGCTAGCCATAGCCCCGCAGAGGGCCTAGTAGCCCTACAAGATTCTTCAATCAATGTTACATTAAACTACTAGTATTTAAGTCTGAATAATTAGCGAACGAGTTGGAATATTTGGTTTGGTCAGAGAAAATCGAACTTTTTTCTCCTTTATGAGGAGTAGATGTATATGAGTATGCATGCGCAAGGACATGCTCTAAAGGCTCTTCAACCAAATGCTTCTCTCCTCACTTTTATTGTGTTTCAGAAAGCTATCGCCCTTTGTTAGGTTTGCAGTGGTGCACATGGCTAGCTGATCAATCAATTCCTGGTATGCCCATGTTTGAAGTTCAATTTTTCAAAATGTCCATGTTTCTGTATAACTTCTTAAAATACCATTTTTTTTCAATTTTTTTCCTCTACCCCATCAGCGCACATTACTTTTAAAATTTAACATCTTTATTTTTTGTTAAACAGTATCCAAACATGTGAAAACAACATTATATAACTTTTATATTTAATATATTCTTTATAAGTATCCTCATATTTTATAATATATTGTATATTAAATATAATATTTAATTATTTAAAATAGATAAATAATAAATAAATTGTGAGCATGTGAAATATGAATTGATTATATTTTTGTTAATGATTTATTATTTCTTTTTAAGTTTATAATTTAATTACATTTAGTGACATATTTAATTTAATATTTAAATATTATATTTAATGTACAATATATTATAAAATATGAGGATACTAATATAAAGAATATATTAAATATAAAAGTTATATAACATTGTTTTCACATGCTTGGGTACTGTATAACCAAAAAAAATGTTAAAGTTTAAAGGTAATGTGAGTTAATGAGGTGGATGAAAGAGATTGAAAAAATAGGTATTTCGAGAAGTTATATAAAAACATGGGCATTTTGAGAAATTGAACTCCAACCATGAGCATAACAGGAATGGATTCGGTGCACATGACTAGTTGATCAATCAAACCTAATCTACTCAATCAAACACAGTCTAATGTAATAGAAACTCCAAATAGAATAACTATTTAAGTCCTTAAATCAAAATTTAAGCAATAAGAGTGAAAAATGTGTTATAATAATGTGCTAATGGTTATTTACTCCCTCTATTTTTTTTATATTTGACGTTTAATTTTTCTGCACATATCTCAAAATGTTTTCACCGTATTATTAAAATAATTATTTTTTAGAAAAAACTTCTGAATATAAAAATAACCCCTCTGTCACATTTTAATTGTTTTTGACTTTTTAAGCGTATTTTAAGGTATTAAAAAAATCACATTTAAACATAATTAATTTTTTATAAATTTTATATCAAATAAAATTTTAGAACCTAAACTTTAATTTGACGTAAGAATTAAAATTTTGTATCAAGTATTACTGTTATTTTTTTATACCTTAATATGCGTATCAAAAAGTCAAATATCAGTTAAAATGGAACGGAGGGAGTATAAGTTATACTAAAATTCACAAAAAATATTTTTTTTTAAAATAATTATTTTAACTATACGGTCAAGGTATTTTAAATTACATGCAAAAAAAGTCAAACGACAAATATATAAAAATAGAGGGAGTATGTCACTAGAGTCCTTATTTCCTTTCTTATTTATAAGAAACATCACCTTCTTTGAAAACATGTTCTAACTAATATTTTATATTCCCTCGCTATTTTTTAATTGGCTTATTTGATTTTTATAAACTAATATGACCTTCTTTGATAAACTTTGCAGGATATTAAATTTGGAAAATGAACTTTGATTCATTCACCTTATTAATTGTTATACCCAAATTTTAAAACGTGTTATTTGTGATGGGGTAATATTTATTAGGTTTAATTTATAGTTGTTATGTTGGATTATTGTTAAAACTCTGTGCCTCCGGGGTTATTTATTATAGGCCCTTCACCTCCGGGGGCTAATTCGAAGGCCCTCCGCCTCCGGGGTTAATTGTTGAAAACCCTTACTCTATACTTCACGAGTTATCCTCAGCGGAGAGCTGCACAGCCCAGCAAGTAACAATCGACTTACAAATATTCTAAAAAATCAGTGAGTGTTTTAATAAAACAATTTTCCTTCAAAAATAATATAAGTCTTGGAAACAATTTCAGAAAAAGATCCAACCCACATTTTCATATTTTCAAAAAGTGTTTTATTAAAAAACAGTACGATAATCTTATAAAATTCCACAGTCTTGCTCTACGGCCACACTGACCGGCATCTTATTCTTATTCTTTACCACATTTTCCCAATGGACGAGATCTAAAATTCAATAATCACACGCTCTTATCGGGTATTTAAGAGTGCACACTTGTGTCCCTAATAAGGGTATCTAATGCTAGTTCCGGAACTATAGCATAAATTACGAACGGGTTCGAAATGTAGGGACTTGGTTTCAAAGATTCTCATATCTTATATCTTATAAAATTCGAAAACAATATTCTTATATCTTATACGAAATTCAAAATTCACAGTATCAAAATATTTTTCGAAAATAAAAGGAAGTCAAAAGATACTTACCTCCAAGCCGGCCATATAAATCATCTATTGCATATAACACCTCTGAAATTCAAGAGTTTACATCTTCTTTAAACACATATTGAATTCCTTGCACCGAAACAAAAATAATGCATCTCAAACTTTGAACGTCTCCATAATTATCTACCCATATCTGTGTTTAACCTTTTTGACCCTCTAAACGATATTTTCTCAAAAAAATTAAAGCACAAAAGTTGTAGAGAATGAAAAAATCTTTCCAAAAAATCCAGAATTAACGAATTCCGATTTACGATGAATTTGCTACGAATTTTACAAGATAACTGAGTTTTGTATGGAAAATTCTACAAATTTTAATAACAAAGAGGAACAAAAAGAATAAAGATTTGTGCATCGAGAGAGATTTGCAACTGTTTAGTTTTGGTGGCTCGAAAAGAATATGAAAGAATGAGGAGATCTCAATATGTATATAGAATTTTAAAATCATACAACAAAACCTACTATGATTCAAATCCGACCAATATTCAAAAAACCCATATCATAATTCAATTCTAATTTCTAATTTTAATCTAATTTTATTATTATTAATCTAAAAAAATACGGGATATTAAATAGCCGATCTTTAAACTACTCTATAAAAATACCCCTTCAAGGGAGTAGAGATGATGTTAGAGATCATATTGAGAAACAGAATAATTCCATAACAAATTATTTTGAAAGTAATTTAGTTATTTGAAAGTAATTTAGTTATTTATAAGTTATTTTTGTTTATTGTATAAATACTCAAATATAAATAATTTAACTTGTAAATTATATATAAAATAAATCGGGTCCCAAGTCTTTTAGTACCAAGGCCACTCATTAGACATAGGCCTGCTCATTAGAATCACGAGTGAAGTCGGGGCAATTATTTAATCAAAGAAACGGGCTTACAACTAAAATAAATTAGAAAATTAAAAGAATTCAAGCGATGTACGTAATTTGGACAGAATTCTTAGGTCTCAATTTTATTTTGTCAACTTTATGATAATAATAATAATGATAATGATAATAATATATTTTTATATAACTAAGTCAAATTTAATTCATTGATTCACAAAAAGAATTGTAAGAAATAATATATAAATAAAGTTTAATATTAAAAGCAACTTAGAATTGTAAGTTACTTTTTGTCAACCTTTTTAATTAAAATACCCAGGCTTTTAAATTCTTAATTGTTGAACCGATTCTTTTATAATTTAGAAATAAAAATGAAATCTAGGCGGACGATAGAGAGTATATGGGTAAAAATTGTTACGGGTGGAGCCAGGAATGCAAGCAAAAGTATGACTGCATTTAATTTCCCAAGGGAGGATCCAACGGCTGGGAGTGAGTTGCAGAGTCCAGGAGTTAGTCAACACGTGGCTACCCATGAAACCAAACAAACATAAGACCGCTGTTCTTTACCGCACCTGTTCTGTCCTTTAACCGCCCCAGCCTGACACTCTTGTTTTACCGGCAACTGCCGGTCATTTTTACCAGTAAAGTAACTCTACCCACCCCTTATTTTGCTCTCTCTCTCTAGAATCCAAACACCTCCCTCTCTCTCTCTCTCTCTCCCTCTCCATATCTCTATCAGATGTCATTTATAATGCCCTACAAACCATCTTAACAATTCTCCTTATCTGTGAGATCCTCTTATCATTCTCAAGTTTCCATCTTTTTTTCTATTTCTTGTAGGAAAAATTAAATAATAAAGACCATTTTTTTATTGATTATTTCTGTTAATTTATGTGTTAAATTTATTTGATTTTTAACTTAGGCTTGCATTCTTTGGTTGTATTGGCTCGATTATGTTTGGTCAGATAGGTTAATATGGTGAAAAGTCTTAAGGCTGATCTGGGGTTTGAAGGAATTATGTTCTTTGATTCGATTTTTGTTGGATATATTTAAATATATGTGTGATTTTGTAACAAGGGTTTAGAATGTTGCATAGTTTTGAGCTTCATCGTCTTTGAATAGATTTAGAATTGACAGTGTTGGATCCGCTACATGATTATTCAAACCAGAGTTGATGAGGGTTGTGGACTCTGATGATTTCTTATATATTTGGTTTTGGATTATAGAGCATTGAGGTTTTGTTTGAGTTCTCATTACTCAGGTTTGATCTTTTTTTTTGTAACCATTAGGAAAGGCCTATTTTGTTAATCAGCAATATGGCAACAGCAGCAGGTTCTGATTTTTCTCCTCCGTTTAGGGTGTTAGAAGGTAGTGTAGATAAGAATCAGATGTCTATAAGTGAAGATGAAATTTCGAAAAATTCATCTGATTTGAAGCAGATTCCGAATGGGAAACCTCCGAGGCATCTTTCCGTTGTGCACCATAGTATAAGTTCTCTTACAAATACAGGTGCTGTTAATTTGGTAAGTGAAACCTCGTATGAAAGCTTGACTTGTATGTGATTTTGTGATGTGTAATTTTGTTCTTTGAAATTCAGTGGTGAATTAAAGTGTGAAACAATTGAGTTATGTATTACTTTGATAATAGCTTAAGTTTAAATTTACTTGCTTTTTTGTAAGATCTGATAATTGTGTGCAACAACCTTCTTATCTGAAAATGTTGCTTATTAAAAAGGAGAAAATGCATGCTCGGGTTAGGTTAGTGCATCATTGATTTATGTATTGTTTGTTGAGGCAGTGGTATTTTGAATCTGATAGATAAAGGATGCGTTTCAGACAGCCATTCAACTCTTTCCAATTCTGTTAGGGCAAGTTATCTGACCTAATAGATGCGTAAAAATAGCATTTATGCAAGACACGAGGATTGCTGATTTTGTCTTGTGGTCTCTCTGGTGTGACTAAAATTTACTTTATGTGGAAGTTGTTTTTGACGGCTATGATCTATCTAGGAACTTGTAAACTTGATCAATGCTGTTGTCGACACTATTTTCTTGGATGTTTTTATTTCAATAATGTATATATCAATATAATAATGTTTTTAATATTTTTGTCGCCTTGCTGCTACTGAGTTGAATGTAGTATTTTTGTGATTCTTTTCTTGCGGCAATCATCTAAATTTTAATGATAACACGTCTCTGATTGTTGCTTGTATTTGGGCGATCTTGACTTACTTTTAATATGTCATTAGATTTTATACGATACTGTTGGTTGACTAATAAATATGTCCTCAATGTTTGTCAGGAATCTGATTGCGGGGTCCATGGCGTTAAGTCTCCTTCAGATGGAAATTCAAACTTCTTACCAGTGTTTCGGTCAGGAAGCTGTGCTGAGAAAGGAGCGAAGCAGTATATGGAGGATGAACACATATGTATAGATGCTCTTGTTGAGGAATTAGGTGCTGGTGCAAGTTTCCTTTCCTCTGGAGCTTTTTATGGGGTTCGCTACTTATGACTTCTTTTACAATTTTCTACTTGCAATTTTTTATATTAACTTATTAAGTAATATCCAATCTGTGTCATAATAATAAACGTACCTTTCATGGTTTTGCTTTGCCTCTATTAAATTATGTATATGATGGGTCCTCCTTACCTGTTCATTCTTTATGTTGCTTCTTATATTAGTTTAGTCTGTCATTTAGAAGATCTCTAAGTGGCAACTTTGGCAATGATGTATGATGTCAGCAGTAGCATATCAAAGAAAACATCTTTACATGATGTCCTGCATTTTATTGCTTTTGAAGGTTTCATTATCTTCTGTTATATGCCACTAGGTATATGTGACTCCCTGTCAAATATTTTTGCGAAATGGGCTAGTTACCTGTTTTCCAAGTTTAATTTGCTGAAGTATACAATCTATTAAAAAATGGCACATATATTTTTGGGGTCCATTTTGGAATTTAACTTGAGATCTCCAGCATTGCTCTACAAATAAGAGAGAAGGAAACATTGACAACAAAAAATGCTGAATCAAGTAGGGTTAACCTTTTTTCGTAAAAATAAATAAAAGGAAATCTACTAACTACCAGTTTGGCTCTAGACCGAGTAGGCCGTAGGGTTTGTGGCGTTCATGGGGCTCCACAGCTCCAAAAGTCCCTTATTTGGAGTATGGATGCCATAAGAAGATTATTCTGAAGTTCCGTAACAGCACTGGTTGTCCTCTTACAATAGAATGGTAAGTGTCACCCTGATATATGTTATAGGATTGTAGTCGAGATTTTTATTGCCATAATTAGTTGTCAGGTGTCTGAGAGAGCATGTTGTGCACTACAGTATCCATATTCCTTACAAAGCTTGCCATTTGTATGATTCACTTGATCCCATTAGTTTTTTATTGGTTAAAATTATAGATAATTCTAAATGTTGTGTGATAGCTGCTGTGCTATAAATTGTTTAATATGCTTTTTACCCTCTTTTGCCACAAAATGGCCTTCATTCCTTTTGATTTTCAATGTTTTTCTATACCGAACTTTCGTTGAAGTAAAAGGGTTATATGATGTAATGATATTTTTGACACACCCTCTATTGAAATATTCTATTGATTTAATATTCTTGTCATCAATTGTATTTCATATTTTTTATGAAGTAAAAAGTTATGGGACAATTCGAGATGGTAAAACTATTTTCTGATGAAAGATTTGTTTGCCAGAGAGAATTTAAATTTATTGGATTTATGAGTTATTTTTACAAGTTTCTCTCAATGGTATATTAGTTCGGTACTCCAGTGTTATCATTTGGAATATTTTGTGAAGTGGTATGAGAAGCAATTCTCTGTTAGTCAATTTTAATGATTCGAGATATAATTAATATAGAAATTGTTGACCTGTTGTTTAGCTGTCTCTTTTTTCCTTAATTTGACATATAGAGTGCTTATTCAACAGGTGTTTGATGGTCATGGCGGTATTGACGCGGCATCATTTGTTAGAAAGAACATCCTCAAGTTTATAGTTGACGACTCTCATTTCCCTGTTTGCCTGGAAAAGGCAATCATGAATGCCTTTGTGAAAGCTGATCATGCATTTGCAGATGATAGTCATCTAGACATCTCCTCTGGGACTACTGCACTAACTGCTCTTATATTTGGAAGGTAATCGTATTCGTTTTCTAGAAGCCGAAACCTGGATTGTTATGTAGAATTTTGATGTGCACATCATATTACTCAGAAATAGATTGACATTGCCTCCTTTTGTTATATAATGATTGACAACCTTTGGGTACTTGTTCCACTGGGAACTGCTCTTGTCAATGGAAAATCCTACATGTAGCTCTTGAATGCCCTGTGTTTTCTAAATTATCGGTTTGTGGCCTTGAAATAATCGGGGTGCAAGGGGTGTCTTTCATATTCCGTAACATGGCTATATCTTTGCAGACAGTTAATAGTAGCAAATGCCGGCGATTGTAGAGCTGTGCTGGGGAAACGTGGTAGAGCAGTTGAGCTGTCCAAAGATCACAAACCAAATTGCACATTTGAAAGAACAAGGATTGAAAAACTTGGGGGAGTCATCTATGATGGATACCTTAATGGTCAGTTATCTGTGGCACGTGCTCTCGGAGATTGGCACATGAAGGGCCCCAAGGGCTCTGCCTGCCCCTTGAGTGCAGAGCCTGAATTGCAGGAGATTCAGTTGGGAGAAGAAGATGAATTCCTGATAATGGGATGTGATGGTCTTTGGGATGTTATGAGCAGCCAGTATGCAGTAACAACAGCAAGGAAAGAGTTAATGTTACACAATGATCCTGAAAGATGCTCTAGAGAGCTAGTAAGGGAAGCACTCAAACGCAATAGTTGTGACAATCTGACAGTTATAATTGTATGTTTCTCCCCCGATCCTCCCCCTCGGATAGACATTCCCCAAATTGAGGTTCGGAGGAGTATATCAGCAGATGGACTTAATCTGCTTAAAGGTGTTTTACATAGTGATTCGTAAAGATAGATAGGGTTAAAAAATGACTTAAGGATGAAGTGAGACTTCTAAAGAGGGCCTGGTGCAAGTAATGGAGGTTAATGGCTTACGTGATGGGTTCATTATTTACCCAAGTGTCGCTGCAGCATCTTCACCATGGGTTGAGTTTTGGATCCCTCATTTTTGCAAAATAAAAAAGTTAATTATATTTAATTTAGTGTCAGCATTTTCTTATATGTTATATCATGTATAAAGTTATGTTACATCCCATCTTAGATTCTACTTCCAGTGTATAATATTAGTCAGGAGTTGATTTGATGTACAAGAGCTTTTACTTGAGTCATAACATGTTGGCTTGTTTATATCTGGTTTTGGTCACGTGGAATTGTCATATGAATGTAGATGTGCAGGAGGCCAAGTAATAGGCCTCTGGATTGAAGTGATGTGATTTTGTTCATGCTTTACAGACGACTGAGAAATTAAGATTGATTTACAAATTGCATGCAAATAACCGGATAAGTATAGATGAATTACTGCTCAGGATTCTATGTGCATATTAATTGCATTTTACTTGAGAGTTCAGCAGATGCAGTTTATGCTAGTTTCGTAAATGTTATTCATTTCTTGGCTCCTTCCTGACATACGAGTTAGACGTCCATCAGAGCATCTCCGAGGGACAATCTAGCTAGCCAAAAACTTTGAGTTGCTGTCAACAGTTCCAATCCCAAACACACTGATTAGAAGTCTATGCGTCATTGGTAATTATTTTCAAAGCGCTTTCGTTTAAGAATGCATCTGATTCCATCTTTCTTTGTTAGTTAAACCACCACCCGTACTCCAAGCCTCCAAGGACCGAGAGGTATATGGTTCTCTAGATTACTTATTTGGCTAGTCTACTTGATTAGTTATTTAAATCTTTTGTACATTTTTTCTCGGCCTTCTTTGTTTCTTCTTTTCATTGTTTTGTTTTCTTAAACTTTATCAACTTTTATGTTTTAATAATAGGATGATCAAATAGAGAGTTATGAAGCTACAAATGATTGGAGCGACGTATGAAGTTGAGTATTTAAATTTTGACTAGCTAATATTTTATAGTAATTTAGGGAGACAATTAACTAAGCATACTTTTTAGATGTTCTCTTTACTTTTGATATAAATACGAGTCTTTAACTTTATTTTCTTTACATAATTAAGATTTAATATTATACGCTTAAATAATTGTACAAAATAGATTTAATACAAATGTTGTTTTTTTGGCCCAGCAAATAGATATGTTTTTGTAGTTACTTTCTACTGAGACGGTTGTGTTTAGAGTACATGCACGTCCTGGACTTCAAGCACTTTGTAAAAATCCAGTATATGCTGATGCTTTATTTTTTTAAGAAGCTTAATGATCCAAATTCAAACTTCCTCGCATGCATAACACTTGGAACATTGTTGCTAGGAAACTACTCGATTCATACTATCTTTTTGCATTAAACTTTTACACCATCAAGTTTCTAGTCAAGCCCATCACAAAAATTCGAGGACGAGATCAACTTTTTCCACATGTTAAATTGGCTTGTGAAAATTACTAGGTCAAATTTCATATCATGCAAAGAAAAACTGCCAAATTGTCTTAGACAGCTGGTGCGCTGCTAGGATCTGAATCCTAAGCTCCGGGGGTCCTCTACGTCTCTCATTGTAGTCGTCAACAAATTTCTTTCACAAAAATGATGTCATAAATATATTGCACTGCCAATACTCTTACTGTAGTCGTCAACAAATTTCTTCCGCAAAAATGATGTCATATATATATAGCACTGCGAATAAATGAAAGCATCAGTAGGGCAAGAGAACAAGATAGCAAAAAGAAAACCATGAGATACGGAAGCCAAAGCTAAATGGTTATGTTCAAAACAATAGAGATGGTTAGGTTCGGGAGCATTCCTACACTAAAAAATGCATCAAAATAATATTAGTTTATAGTAACTAGAACATTTGTCCCGACATGACCACATGCTATTACAGCGAAGACTTAGAAGTATAGTGTCATTTATATGTAGTATAAACAGCATACTTAACTATCAGAAGGTGAGAAAAAAAAAAACCAATCAACTCTGTCTTCACCTACAAATTTGAGTACCAAAGATTCTGACTACTGTTATTTATTGTTTTATTTATTCAGCTTGTTATTGGATAATTATTCATAATCTTTATGTACCTTCATCTTTGGGGATGTTCGGTTGATCAACAAGGAGTTGCTGAAGAGCTTCTAGATCACTCTCACTGCAAGATGAAGTGTAATGTGTTATCAAACAAACTGTCTTAACCATTCTAAATTATGTACTGAGAAACAACATTGCAGAGAAATGTTATGGGAAAAATACGATTACCTAACAATTTTTCCCCATTCTACATATACACCAATAAACAACGTTTGATGAGAAATAAACAGGGAAAATCAATGTTATAAGCTATTTCTCAATAGAAAATTCTAGATCTTGCAACAACTTTTAATATGTTTCAGGTCTTTAGAATGACAAGGTTTGATATGGTTATGCTCATCTTCAGTTTGAAGGATGTTGCCATATGTTTCAGTTTTGAAGTATTACCTGGGTCCCAAGGTAATACTAGTTAGTGCTGATACAACTGAGGATTTAAGAAGGTACCTGAAAAATTAGATTGAATCAAACTTAGCTGTCAATGCAAGATCAGGACTAATGAATGAGGAGCCATACTTCTGCAAACAAATGAAATGACGTAATATTCTCTTCGATATGTGTCTGTGCAAAGTGTAAATCCTTTAGGCTTTAACTTTTCACTAAAAAGAACACAAGTTCCGATGTTTATCAACAAGGTATTGAGCTAGTCATAGCTTCCAATATAACAAAACCTACCATTTTTGCAATAGCTGTGTCAATTACATATCCAGCCAAGTATAACTGATTGCATGTACATAAGGTCAGCCGGAAAAAATGGAAAAGATATTCTTCTATAATGTACACAGCAATAGTATTAACTTGTTTAAAGATGGTGAATCACGACCAATTATGTAAAGAAGCTGTGGGAAGTTTATATTGATATGAAAATTATTGGCAAGGAAATGACACTCTAGCTCATGCTCAGCCTTTTAGATCCGAGACTTTACATTATAACCACTCTACTATACCAGTGTGCAACTTGCAAACTAGATAAAATGAAGGCATCCATACTCTGATTGGTGCATATCATGAATTTGCACGAGACCTTCCAAGCAATCTGCAAGACTTGGTTTTACGCCAATTATTTGCTTCAATTGTCCAATTTTGGGCTGAACAGACCCTCCTCCCTTAACTAGCTGCCGACCATCACGAGCAATCTTCTCAAGCAATCTAACAACAGCATGAAACTCCTCCCTACACCCCATTCAGAATTACAGCACCATGAATCAGTCTCCACATATGAACCCATCAAAACTTAATATAAAAAAAAATTGTTCAATAGTGACCTACAAAGTCTTATTCATAGAAAGCAAGATGCTTTGTAACGAATTCATCTGTTTAGTCAAGACAGCATCTCCAATACCATCTATACTCTTCAAGGAACCATATTTCTTTGAATCTTGAATCAACTATATAATAAAAACTTACAAAATAAGGCCAACCCAGTAGATATTTCAATACAAAAAAGCAAAAGAATCAACCTTTAATCTAAGGATTATAGAGGAGGCGTTTGTAAATTGAGAAAGAAGAAGAGATTGAAGCTCCTTCCATGTTTCTAAATGCTCTTTCACCTTTTTAAATTTTTGATGGTACTTCTTCACCATTGCATCCATAATATATATATATATATATTGTATATATAACACTCTCGCCTAGTAGAGGAAGCAAATGAATTCGTGCTAGAATTTGTTTTTTTTTTTCAGGTGATAAAAGAGGGGTTAGGGTTTGTATAGTTTTTTTTCCTAAATTGAAGGCTATATATAAAATCAACCATATTGAATTTTACTAGCTTAATCTTAGAATGAGAAAGCTAATTATGAATGAATTTTTTTATTAATTTGAGTAAATTTATTAATCTAATTTTTAGTTATACTATGCAATTTTTAAACTAATTTAGTATTTGATAATTTTTAGCAAGTTAAAGGAGTTGATTAGGTTCAAGTGAAAAATAAATAAATTAGAATTTAGTGATACAACATGTACATGTTGAAAATTTGAATTAGTTTAATAAAAAAATTAATTGTGTTTTACAAATTATTATAGTTGAGGAGGTTAAATTGTCAGAAGATAAAATTTAGTTGATTTTTCTTACAGTAACTTTATATTCATTCATAAAACATGCCGACTAAGTACTAACCATACTTGATTAATTTTGACTTTTTTCATAATTTATAGCTCACTCAGCTATTAATTTATTATGCGAAAAAAGATAACTGGGTTTCACAAGAAAACAACAAGCTTGGTGATTTTTTTTAGTTAATAACTCGTTTATTCCACATAAAGTTTGATTAATCATATCCATATTTACGGTGAATATTTTTGTTATATATAAAGATCATTTGTTATTTTAGGAACTTATTTATTTATAAAGTTTTTATTGTCTGCATATATTTTGTAGACTTATTATATAACAAATTCTGTAATTTATGTATCCTGTAGTGTAATATAGAGTTAGACAGTAAATGTACCATCCAGTGATTAATCAGGTAATTAGTGATTAATCGAAGTATTAATCGGAAATAAATTAATTTAATAAATAGTAATAAATAATTATATTTAAACATTTTCAAATTATTACAAAATTATAATGAAAAAAATATCATATATCATTAATCCATATATATTTAGATATTAAGATTTACGGGAAGAAACCACTTATCATTAACATTTAAAGTGGTTTATACTTAATAATTATTATTTAATAATTAATCTTAATAGTTATTACATAATATATCCTACAATTATTATGAATTCGAGAGAATATTTGAAATTTATGAAGGATTTAGGATCATACAATCCATATTTATTGGAAATTTGTAATAAAAATATATTAGTTATTAATCTTTTCGTCTCAAATTAACTGTCATGTTTGACTTTTTTATAGTCAAATTGACTAATTTTTGACTGAAAATTACATATGATATATAATTGGAAAAAAATTATAAAATATATATCATAAAAAAGTATATCTAATCTATTTTAAAATGTACTTTTCATGTTTTCAAAATTATAAAAAAATAATTTTTAATTTTCAGTCAAAGTTGAGTTAAATTGATCACAAAAAAGTCATGAAAGTTAATTTGGGACGGAGAGAGCAATATTTTTACAATTTCAACTTTTTTTAAAATAAAATATTTTTTACCAATTTTTGACCGTCTCGACCGGTTAAACTCAGCCGATTTAAAAAAACGTCTTTTGACCCGATTTTCGATTAATCGAGACGGACCGTCCGTCTTACCCATGACGGCCGTCTTGAACACTGAGTGTAAGATACAATGTTCACTGTTTTTACCAAAGGAAAATAGCACAATTCTATAAAGTTTGATGCAATCTTCACAGGACACGAACTAATAATGTATATATTATCGTGAATTCAATACAGACAGATACAACTCTTCTTCAATATGTAAATATATAGTACTATGGTACCAATATTTAATAACTAATCACCACTCCGATCTCCCCACACACAAATGACAACTTCTTTAAAAAAATAAAATGAGAAAAACGAACCACCATCACCCCTTTTCTGCAAGTTTAATGTTACAGGTACAGTATATATGCTACTCCCTTAAATTTCACTCTCGGAACTAGGGGTAAGGATTCTATCTTCCAGGCTATACAACAAACAGAGCTGAACATGAATTGTGAACGACAATTGATCCAAAGAATCAACAGCATGATACAGCCAGCTAAAAAGCATTCCAATTATCAGACCCCTTTTTCAGTGTTTCACTACCTGATGAGACTTTAAATGGACCGCTTGAGCCAAAAGGGTCACTATCATCAAAAGAGAACCCTCGATTATGGTCGAAGCCTGAGGCACTGCTAATGGAGTCAAATCTCGCATAAGTTTCTTGTCGAGAAGAGACATCCCGGTCTTCACCACCGAAAGAATCAAACCTGGACATGTTAAAGAATTGATCCCCTGATGCCTCACTGTATCTCGATGGAGAGTTACCAGCTCTAGATAGTGGAGAGCTCGGAAATGAATCCTCAAAGCCAAATGGACTCTTCTTAGGGAACAAATCATTTGCCTCAGGGGATTCAGTTCTCACAGGACTTCCCCCGAAGTTGCTAGATTCAAAGAAAGACTTCTCTCCATGTTTCTCATGATCTGAATCCTGCCAAATGAAATCAGTTTTAGGGGCTGAATGTCAGACACTACTCTCGTTTCAGAGATTAAATCAACAACATGCCAGAGCAAGACATACAATTGCATCACAAATGGATCTTCACAGTCAATACTAATAGTCCAAGAATCACATGCAAACCAAATCCCACACACCTTGTACTACATTTTGTAATGGGCTTTAGGAAAAATCCTCTGACGGCTCAACACAAACATCATTACGTTCGCCAAAACCAGTGACCAGTTAATTTAAATTGAAGCAGAAAACATCAGTTATTCTCTGAAACTTGATCCATTATAACCATCAAATCTTAGTGATTCATGTGTTTAAAAACTCACAACTTTAATAGCATGGCTGGCAGCTAGTAAAAAAGGTGAGCAGCATATGTTACAAGTGGTGCAACGTTTCCTTTTTTGCCTATAAGATTGTATTTAAAGAACAAATTGAGATAAACGTATTCATAAAAGTCAAATGCGGATGAAGAGAAGATGCACAAAGAATGCGATATAAGATTTATCTATGACAAATTTGTTATCCCCTCACACAAAAATCCATCCAATCCCTCGCACAAAAATTGACCTGCTGCGCCAGAGTTTGACACACTACAGTTGCTGTTGTCTAATGAAATGAAAACTATCCAGAAAATCAATACAAGTACTTGCATTATTATTATATAGTACCCACACATAATTAAAAAGTAAGATGTGGCATAAATTTCCAATATACTAATTTTTCTTATGTGATGTCATGAGTATCTTTTCTGTCCATGTATCCATTTGTTCAAATTATGCATTATCAATGTCCGTGTTGTTTATTTCATCTGATTGAAGAACAGATGCAAGCTTACATATACACTATAATGTATCAAAATAAAACAAGGACATACATGTGCATCTAGAAGAAACACTCACCTTAGCGTTCATGGAGCTGAAGCCCCACACAGAATCTGTATCTTCATTATTGTCGAAGGTGCCCCACGTTGGTTCATCAAAGCTCCTGCTAAGAATTAAACAACTCAGAAAACCCAAGATACCATAATAAGGAAGAAGCAAGCAAAACGAAAATACACGATATAAAACACGTGTAAAAACATAACAAAACCATACAGATAGATGGATGACAACAATCCCCGTACCTTTGAGTTTCAGTATCCGCTTCGAAGCTCTTTCTAAAATGGCCATCTGAATCGTCACGAGATGGGCTTTCAAATTCAGTTTGCCTTGTTGGGCTTCCTGTAGGACTTTTCATGAACATTTCTCCACTATGGTTATATGCCGATTCATTCTCTATTGTATCTTCCCCTTGATTGAAAAGCTTCTCGGACTTGTCATCAATATTTGAAAGAGTATCAGGCGAAAGAGTTTCATTATGAGGGGATGCAGACTTGGCATCTGTGGGCGCCAAAACGTCAAATGAAAATCCTTAAAGATAAAACAATGTAGTCATTAGTTAGTAATTGAACAGGTAAGCATAAGCAAGTAAACAGGTTAACCACTAGAAAGAAATACCTTCATCATCAAACTTGTCCCATTCTTCATCCCAGACAGCTGAGACTTCTGGGATTCCAGGCTGCCACCCTTGAAATACAATCAGCACGAAACAGAAGCGAGTCAAATTAATGAAAAAAATTAGCTGAAATAACTACTGAAAAATAGAAGTAAATTGCTCAAATAATACTGATGAATAAACAGTTCACTAGAATCACTTAATTTCAATGCCAAACAAGTAAATTACAATTTTGTAACTTGCGATTTCCCCCCCCCCCCCCCCCAACATATTGAGCAAAGAACTATAGAAATATAAAAATACAAAGTGAACGCTTGAAAGGATAGAGAGTTTTAAACCAAAAACTATAAGGAATAACAAAAAAAGATTGTGACACTTCACTTTATATGAGACCAAGAAATCATACGAAAAAAGGTCAAAATAAAACATAGAGGAGGCTAGCATACCCTTGGGAAGTTCAATCACTGCAGCTGACTTGACCTGTACCCCATGTCTCTTACAACGTTCAGTCAACGCCTTCAATAGCTCCTCCAGATCGGATTGTAACCGATCAGCACGAACCTATACAAATCAAGAGAAGATTCTCACTTCGAATATACTTCTAGTATTTTAACTGATATACCTGAAACACATGACAGGCATATATTGGTATTCACCTGAAGGATACCATCTGAGCTGCCACCTTGTTGCATTTTAATAATTGCCTGATTATATTCCATCTTTCTCTCCTACAAGGACCATTAATGGAAGATTAAATGAAAACTGCAAACCTCACACTGTAAGAGAAACCAAAGGATGGACCCAACAGAGACTCAGAAAGACACTTCTCAGCACAGGTGCATTAGTTGAAAGTCAAATAAATGGTCACATTATGCAATAAAACAGAAAAACAAAAAGGACACCTTTAATGTGGCATCCAGTAATCAGTTACAACGTTGAATACAGCTTAAGTTGCTCTTACAAATATCTTACAATTAATAATGATTACTCTGAACAAGGTTTATCAGTTCGAGAGACGAAAACACCTTATATAGGCTACAAAAGGATATTATATCAAATCACCTGGATTTCACGAAAAGCAGCCTCTTCAATAGTAAGTTTTGAGGCAATCTCAGCAACCTGTTTGTACTTCTCTTCATATTTCTTACCAAGCAATTCAGCCTGAAACAGTATGGTAAGTAAACAAGGCATAGCTGCTGCAGAAGGACTCATGTGAACATGCAAGGCCAATATTATTCTAGATCTAGAGTTTACCTCACACTTGTCAGCTATAGCCCTCTCTGTAATCTCATTAAGTCGGTTGTCACATCTGCTTTTAAACAATACCTGGAACAGAATTAACATTAACAAAACAATCACGAACAAGAAAGAAAAGTGGATTAGAAAATGTACATAATTGTACCTCAGTTTCTAATAAAAACCTACACAATGACAACTAAGGACGGGTTAAAGCTCATAAATAAAGATAACTCACAAGGTCCTGCATTTTTTCCCGATAGAACACCAACTTCTCTCTCGAATCCAGAAGCATTTTCTCCTTATTTTCAACCTTCCATGTAAGAGTGAATGGAATCAGTTTAGGAAACAAATACTTCGCACACTGAATCAGATGTCAAATACACACACACACATTGGATGAAAAACAACACTAGACCAACATAATGTTCTGAAGAAATTAACATTACGAAAAAAACAGCACCAGTGGCCTAAAGCCCAAGTTTCCAAAAGCAATATAAACTGGCACCATGCCACACTATTTTGCTATGTGTATAGATTTGTGAACTCGGCATAGATTTAAAGAACATTTTCCAATCACTTAATTAAAACTAGTTATATCATATATACCACATTCTCAGTTTCAGATTCCTCGGAATTTTTCATATCAGCAGAATTGTGCTCCCCATTACTCTGTTGGGACATCTGAGAATTCTCCATTGACAGAACTCCTGTCTTCTGCTGATTAGAAAATCCTGGCATAGGAGTCCTTGAAGCAGCAGGGATCACTGGTTGGGGGCCAGGAATCCCTTGTGGTCTCATACCTAAACATGGTTAAGATAGTATATTCATACTCATGCAAGATTGCAATTTATGAAATAAGACTGAAACACCCAAGGATCCATGAAGATCAGCAATCCTTGACATTAAAAAGGATAAGCAGTAATGCTTTGCAAATTGTACTTTGTGCATCTTATGTACATTTGTACCAGAATCCATGCACAATGTACAAAACTGCATAGTATTTTTAATTTCAAGGAATGTTGTGCTTCTGTTTCTCAATAGTCAATACTAGGTGAACATCGATGGATACCAGAAGCAGATCCCCATGCTGTGCTTCCATAAGAAGCAACTGGTGGTCCTGCCAGTGTTAACAGAGTTTCATCGAGCATTACGCTATTAGGAAGTGTCTCTGGTAGATGTTGTCCTTCCCTATATCGTTCCATTAGGTAGAGAGCCACGCAAAATTCCCTCAAGGAAAGCATGCTATCATTATCTTGATCTGACAAGTCCCACACCTGTTTCAAGACCTCTGGGAAAGGCCAAAATTATAAAAAGTGACAATCACGTTTCATTAGAAATATTCTACCCAGAAGATGTACCTAATTTAATTTACAAAAAAATAAAAACAGGTATGATAATACAAAATACAAAAGTACAGACCGTCCCTACTCATATGCAAACCCAAATGAGCAACCAACTTAAAGCAAGTATGTTACAGGACCCTAACACACAAACATTTCAGAAAACTTTGTTGAGGGCGGCACAAACAAGAACAACTAATGATTCTATATGCACACAGTTAAATTGTCATTAGAGAGGGATAAATCATTGATTTCTGTCAAATTTAAAAGAAAATTGTAGGGTTACAAAAAACGTAAAGGTGTAACTGACCTAAATAACAACATAATTATTTATGGCTCACACTTTTTAATTTTTAGTCGAACAAAAATCCATTTTAACTATGTGTTGGCTGTATTGGTGATATTAGGGAGTGCAACATGGCATTGGGAGCATACATTCAGAAGTTTTCTGCAGCTTATACTCCCAACAAGCAATAATTTCAAATCCAAAACATACAATATATGCTTTTGTTTCTCGAAAAGAACCATATAAATAGGAATTATGGCTTGCCTCTTGGCAATCTCCAGCTCAAGAATAAATTGCGCGCTTGTTCACCAGTGATTCTCCCATCTCTATCAGTGTCGACTTCCACAAAGACTTTATGATATCTTTGTATACCAGCACGGGTCATTTTCGGCCAAGAAGGTTGGGGCTGGGTGGAAGCAGAATTGCCTGTGTCTACCGGGATTGCAGATGAACCAGGAAGCTGCTGGTTTGGTTTTGACACAGGTTGACTGGTTGACATACCTCCCGTAGACTGTTTTGTGAAAGCACTCAAAGACTCGAGTGCATCAAGCTTAGTTGAAGGTTGTGGCCCAGAAGTTACTGGAGTGATGGCTGAAGAGGAAGGTGCAGTATAAGCAGAGTATGCAGGCGTCGAAGAAGCTTGCTTCTGTGCTGACTGGCTGGCAGAAAACATATCACCTCCAAACATTGAGTTAGAAGCAAAACCATTTCCTGGACCAGCTGGTGCTTTAGGAGTCGAAACTGGATCAGGTGGTTTTTGTCCAACTGAGGGAATGGACGAGCTAATTCCTCGGCTAGGCACTTGAGATGTTGGTCCAGTAGAAGACACACCACTTTGACCTCTAAGCCAATCAGTCGAAAGGTTTGCTGAGACAGGAGAACCAGTTATACTACCACCGCCAGGAAAATTAGGACCTGACACACCTTGCTGCGGGTGCGGAGCAGTACCAGATGGCATAGGAACCTGTGGCCTCATGGACTGATTGGCTTGGGAGGCTATATACTGCTGGGTCATGCCTGAATTTGGGAGTACTTGTCCTCGGAGGCCATAATTTTGTGTCTGGGGTAGAGAAGGAGACATTTGGTTGGCCTGAGGAGCAGGAGAAGGGCCCCTATAATTAACCTGGGGTGCAGGATAAGGGGGCCTTGAACTAATCTGAGGTGCAGGTGCAGGAGTCCTTGAATTTGTTTGAGGTGCAGATAGGGCTGCAAGATTAATTTGTGGAGCGGGGATTTTAGCTGAAGCAGGGCCATATAATGCTGCTTTCACAATATCTGGTGTTAGGTCACGCTTACTCTGAGCCACAGTCACAAGTTTAAGAGCATTGTAAAATTCTGCACGACCGAGGAATCCTGTACGGTTCTGATCAGCATGCATCCATATCTGCAATCAGGTAGTTTTTCATAAGATCTCATATTGCAAGGTCTAGAAGAACATTTAAAACTCCATTTGAAGCTTATTAATTGTAAGAAGTGCAAACGAAAATAAATAATTACAAGAATGAAACCAATAGAAGGTATCTTCATGAATTTAAGGCATAAATAATGGAATCCAAAACTCGAAGATGTCAAAGACATATCACGAGGCACTTACAATAGTTTCCTATGAGGATTTTGGCGTTTGTAATTTATGTGATGCATGCATCTAGGGCAATGGCTATAAGTTTCATGCTAGATATTTATATGCATTACAATTTAAAAGTAATAAAAACGCTATTGAAAACCACATTAACAAAAAAACAGCCATAAATAGTAGTCACACAAAATATCGCATGCATACTAATGAAGAAAAACATTCTGAATGAGAAAATTACATCGGAGGAGAAAAATCAGTAGAGGATAACAAGATATGAAATCATAGCCAATTAGCCATACACCTAGTACATTTAGATTATTAAAGTTTAACAAAAGGGATGGGCCGTGTTTGCTTCAAGGACCTAGTACATATAGATTATTAAAGTTTAACAAAAGGGATGGGCTGTGTTTGCTTCAAGGAAGACTCCAGTCTAGACCTTACAGTATCCCTAAAGTGAGTCTGTCAAACTACAAAGAAAAATCATCTTTCTTTGATTGTTTTAAAGATCTAGAATTATCGTATCTAAACATAAACTTTACACAATCGACCATCCCTTTATTTATATATATTAAACTTAAATAAACAAGTGTTGGGTAATTATAATCCGGAGTATAGTTGATACAAATGAGCGAAATCCTAGTTCCCTTTTAAGTTGAAATATTGTAAATACAAGTAGTCGTACAACTCCTCATTAACATAATTCACACAGATTCTCATAGCAAACCGTCTTGCATCGCATTTCTGAGATCTCGAATTATCTTATCTAAACATAAACTTCAAAAAATCGAGCATCCCAAATTCTTCAATTTCAAGTATAAATTAATGCAATATCCTTTAATATTATCAACTTAGATAAACAAGTGTTGACTAAAGATCATCAGAATTTGAACAAATCAAAAAGTAATAAAGCGAATTCTTAAATACCACAGGGAGAGAGAGGGAAAGGGAGAGGGAGAGAGGGAGAGAGGGAGAGAGGGAGAGGGAGAGGGAGAGAGTACCTGAGCAAGGACTTGTTTGGATAAGTTGGAAGCTTGAAAGAAAGAAACAGCTTCAGCTCCGCTAATTCTCCCATCCTGATCCAAATCAGCTCTCCTGAAGTACGCGTCGAACAAGTCTAAATTTTGATTTTGCCCAGCCATCAACGTTCAATCTATCTATATCCTGTATCTATATACACGCGCATTCGGATATTACAAGCAGCAGCGACGATTCCACGATTTACGATGCAGTGATGGTGTTGAGGAAGAAGCAGTGGAAGCAAACAAATAGAGGGATCGATCGTGGAATTTTAATTAGGGAGGGGGTCGCTTTCGGGTCGATCCAGACCAAACGGAACGGGATTTTTATTTATTTGGAGGACGCTTTTTACCTTTGGGATTATTACTTGCCTGCCTTTTTTATTAACAGCGTTATAGTATATTTGGGTTTAATACTGGGGCTAAGAATGGTAACAAGACGTTACTGCAGTTTTTGATTCTCTTCGATTTCATTTTTAACTTAAAAATTTTTTTAAAATTTTATGTGTTAATTAAATAATTAGAAAATAATTAATTAATTATTTTTAGTATGTTACTCCTTCTGTTTGAAAATAATTGACGTTTGATTTTTTGTGCATATTTTAAAGAATTTTGACTACATAATAAAAAATATTATTTTTAAATTTTTATTTTTTTGAATAAAAGTTTCAGTTTAATATTTTTATTTACAAATTTTTTTTTAAAATATCCAGTCAAAACTCCTGAATATGTGTGTGAAAAAATCAAACGTCAATTATTTCTAAATAGAGGGAGTATTTGTTCACCAGCCTGACTGTATCGGCAGTTGGATGTTTGTCTCGGCTGTGTTTTATTATATTTAATGAAAACTGTTATTTGTTGGTTAAAAAAACCAAAAATGGAATTGACAAAAAAAAGCTAAAATGGAAGTATATTTTCACAGATTCTATTATATTTTTAGTGGTAGTTTGATTAATTATAATTATAAAAAATTGTTTTCATGAAAATTTGTATTTTTTGGATAATTTAAATTTTTAAAAATATAAAATTTTATTTTATTGATATGTAAAAATATATAATTTATAAAAAATGTTAATTATTTAAGAGAGGATGGATAAGTAATTTTTGAAATCTTAATTTTAAGATATTTCTACATATCATATTATTGTTAATCAAATAATGTCATTTACTTTCATTTTTAGGAAGTTAAAATTACTTATATTATAATGTCTACCAAAAAATACTTATAAAAATTACATAATAAAATATCTTCCCTTTTTTCCCCGAATTCCCCCCACCCCACCCCACCCCACCCCACCCCCCCGGTCAATAGACTATACATTTATCATATGTATAAATTTATGTAATTAAAAGAAAAGTTACAAACTCCTCCTAATCTTTCTTAAAAAGTCTATGTAAAGTCACTAGAACATTTTATAATTTATTATATCATTAACATAATTAACAAAAATAAGTACTAATAATATATTTTTATTATTATCTATTAGTTTGTAACGTATGTGATGTATGATTTTTTTAAAGAAAAATGAAAAAAAATGCGTTATTCTTTATAACATTTTACAATTATGCAATTTTTTAATTAATTTTTTGCCTATTTACATTTTTTATGTTTCTTTTTTTTTTCCCCCTACTTTCATCTTTCTTTTTCTTTCTCTCCCATTTTATGTTTTCTTTTTCATTTTCTACTCTTCTCCATCTTCAATATCTTTGAATCAATTAAATAAATAACTTTTAATTTTTAGATGATATTTTTTAATCAATTAAATAAATATATTTATTAAAAAAAAAGTAAAAGTGATTCCCGTTATAACGACGAGTGAAATTGGAGCGGCCCAAACACGGGATTGTGGAAAAATAATACAAAACACCGTGCTTCTAGATGAGTCGAGTAATCGAAAGAATCACTGCTTAAACTCTTACATGAATAGTATGGAGCACGTGAAATCTGGTATGAATCGGTAAGCACCATTTTGTAAGACTAAATATTCCTAGATGACCGATATCAAAATAATATTGTGAAGAAATGGTGAAAAGAACCATCGGAGAATGAAATAGAACACGGAATCGTAAACTCTCAGGGACAATCAGACCACGTATTTGTTGAAGAATGAGTCGACCTTGATTAATACAAGCAATTGTTATTAATAATATATTTGTCTTAAAAGAGCTTAATCTTTAAATTCATAAAAAATTTCAGTGTTAACCTACTCACATAATTTAATAACAAATAAATAATTCCTACCCGCGGTTATACCTTAAAAAAATTACCTCTAATGTATGAGTAAAAATAGCACGTGCAAAAACACCCAACATTATAGTTCTCCCGAATTAAAAAAAAAACAGAAAAACCTAAGGCCTGTTTGGGAAGCTCGAAAATAAAACCTAAAAACCAAAACAAAAACACCGAAGAATGGGTAAGGCATCAACACCAACCTTACCACCACCACCCCAGTCATCACTAGTACCCTCGCCGGATATGAACAAGCTCAAGAAGAAAAAAGGCCGGCCCTCTTTAAAACATCGAAAACCCATAAGCCCTAATCTACACCGTAAGTCCACTCGCCGTAATTCTTCACCGGAATCACCCTCCGACGATGACGACGAAAGACAACAGAAGAAAGTCAAACTCGTAGTTCGCCTGCCTCAATCCACTCAACAACGACAACATTCCGACTATTCCTCAGAATCTGAGGATGATAATCCCGAGGCAAAGAGCAACAACGTTATTAATAGATCTGGTGATGATTTGATGTCAGTTAAGCTGGTCAGTGTTTATAATCAAGGAAATTATAGTTGCCCGTATTTTTAGTTTTTGCCCTTTTTGTAAAGTTTGAATTTTTATGTTTATTTTTGTACATCTTGAATTTCGCGCGTTTCCTTTTTTCTGTTTGTCAAATTCCAAGATCTGGGGTGGGTGTACATGGGGTTGACTTAGTCAAGGGCTTTGTGGCTGTACTTGCCTATTTTTCTTTTCATCTTACACCACTCACTTGTCTTATATATTTATATACACATAATATATATACTCACACACACACTTCTAAACTTGAGCATTATTATTTTATTATTGATTGTTTGTAATTTGACAACTTTCTTATTTATGATTTCTAGTTAATATACCTAAAAGTTCTTTTTTTTTTTTTGTCGTTTCTTTAATATTTTTCTAGTTGCTTTCTTGTTATGTTTTGTATAGTATTTTGTTTGCAGTACTTGAGTTCTAATTGCTGCTACTGGATTGATTTGGCAGGAGGAAAATGTTACTAAAACGACTGACACTGTACATGGTACAATTTTATTATATATTGTTGAACAGATATTGGGGATTTTCAGTTAGTTACCTTACAATTAATGGAATCTGTTTGGATTATTTATGGACAGGGTCATCATTGGGGACTGGACCCCCAACACCTTTGCTAGACAAAAAGTTGTTGGTTTTCATTCTTGATAGGCTTCAAAAGTATGTTATATATTGTGTTTTTTAGTTTCCAAGTTGTTCTTTTCCCCTCTACTGCTTCGGGTTTAGATATTGATGTTAACTTTGTTGGTTTGTAATATTCAACTGCAGAAAGGACATTTATGGTGTATTCTCTGAGCCAGTTGATCCCAGTGAGGTATTTTCTTTCTTCTAATTGATGCGTTGTTGTTTAGTTATAGCTGAATATTGTTTGTTGATTAGTCTTTTACATCCTCTATAGCTCCCAGATTACCATGAAATTATCGAGCATCCAATGGATTTTGGGACAGTGAGGAGAAAACTTGATGCGGGATCGTACTCCAACCTGGAACAATTGGAGGTTTGTTACCGATTTTTGTTTGAAATGTTTTTGTGCGTCCTCTTAAGTCGATTGTTCTGATTACTGCAGTTGCATACTTTGCTCAAATGCAAAGTTCTTCAAGATTGGAACTTCTTTTTGGGGTACCAGTTTTGTTCTCACTGCTTAAAAGTTTAACTATTTTTGTAATAATGACCTCATAATGTTCGTTTTGGAACCAATATGTTAATTTATGAGTCCCAAGAATTCTTCATCTCGACGCGCTCCAGCTACGTACACTTAATCAGCTGCGCAGGAGTAATTAATTGTATTATGTTTGATTTAAGGTTGACATGTCAAGTAAAACATTAATCTATTTAAATGGAAGTAGAGATGTTGAGAATACTTGTTGCTATTCTGTTTTGCTACATAGCATTGTGAGGACTTGAATTACTATATTACTATATAATAAAAGTGTGAAAGTTCTTATTGTAATACTATTTAATTCCACGTATTTAGTCAAATACAATATATGGTTTTCTAAATGGTTAATTAATTAGGACCCTAACGGTTTTATTAAAATTATAATGGAGTATCTCTTCTTGAACTGGTTTGCTTGCATTTTATTTATGGCAACTTGTTATGTGGGGTACATCATTTTAATGATTATTTTGCAGTTTTCGCTGTTTTGCTTGCAAGCACTTCTATGTGATAAGGTGTAATCACTTTAGAATGATGCCTGAACTCTAGTTTCCAGCTCTTTCTATAATGCTGTTAGAAAGGAAGAAGGATATATATTCCTTCATATCATGATGCATGTGGTTTTCTTTAGTTAGTTTCCTGTCTTTCTGTACATGTTTTCTATAATTTTTTGTGAAGACAGTTTTTTCAAAGCTCTAGGTTTAGTTTAGTCATTTAGGTAGAACCACCCTCAATGAGATTAAAATTGAAGTTGGATGGGATTTCATAGCTTATGATTTGCAGTCTACAAGTTCATGTCAGGTTTTTTTGTTATTGGGATAGGTGAATTCTTATAGATCCATCCCCCGAAGGAACCGGACATTTGAGAGGAATTTTATTTATCTGAGTGCTGTTAATGAAGTTGCAGTTAATTTTATTTTTAAGATCAGTGTACTGATTTGACCTTGTGGTGTTGCACTTGAGAGAGATGAATGTTTAGAATTGTGGCATATGACAGTTGGTCACTGATTTAATGCTTGTACTAAAATTTCATATAATATGCTAGGATGAATTATACTAATAAACTTGTAGTGAATCTAAAATTTAATACCAAGTACATATATATAGTAAGAAAGTGGTAGACGGATGAGTCATAGTCATTGAACACCGTGTTAGTAATTATGCAAGTCATGTTTTTTTTTTGCATTCTTGCTTCCTCTATTTAAGTTACTTAAAAACTAAATAAAATATAATACAACTTTTCTCAATTTAATTATTTTCTGAGGTCTGTATTATAAGGTTTACCTTATTTGTGTGTAAGGTTTAGTGAATTCATGTTTACTCATACACCTGTATTAGTGCGCTGACATACTAATTATAATGTGATGCCTCTCTTCTGCTTTGCTTTCTCAACTTCTTTCAGAGCTTAAGTTGGTAAGATATTCATCCCTGTTTCAATGCACCCTAGCCCTTATGGAATTCTGGTATATCATATCTAGGTTTGTCTGGGATAATAAAAAAAAACTGTTGTTCTAACATTGTCCCTTTCTGTTGACAGGCAGACGTGCTGTTGATCTGTTCGAACGCAATGCAGTATAACTCATCAGATACTGTTTACTTTCGGCAGGTATGACCAAATGCCATTTGAGTTACTTTTGATTTTTCAGTTTTGTTCCAATCCATAACTGAGTCATGGGCTACGCTATGCAGGCAAGGTCCATACAAGAGCTGGCAAAACGTGACTTCGAAAATTTAAGGCATGAAGGTGATGATGGTGAACTGCGACCAAAAGTTGTAAGAAGAGGCAGGCCACCAAGTAAACACCTGAAAAAGCCACCTACGACTATATCCGTTGGTCATAATGCTCCTGAGACCTCCTCAGGTACACCTTTTGCCAAAAGCGGAGGCATTCAGAACCCAGGGTTATCGATCATGTACCCTGGGTTTGTCCTCTTGTTCTTTTTCCATTTTCTTCTGATGCTCTAATATATAGCACTGAAAGTCCAAGTGATAGTAATGTTATGATATATGTTAGTAAAATAGAAACAGGTTTATCTTGTTTAGTCCCTTTGTTGCCACAGTTGCTTGTTGAGAAAATTTAATACTCATGTTATTAAATAGATTACTAGTTGTTTATAGTAATTAACTTTTATATACTTAAATGAAGTACATCGCTTAAAGTCGAAATAAAATATAGTAATATGGTATAGTCATTAAAATCGAAACAGATTTATTTTTAGTCCTATATTTGATCACAACTGTTTTTCCCTAAATTATATGTTTATATATTTTTTATTGAACAGATATAGTAAAATAGTTCGTTTATTACTGCCAACGTCCCTAAAGCAGAATGTTCTTCCCGCAAGAGCTACCCCTTTTTAAAATAGAAAATCTGTAATTCAAAGTTGATTGATTAAAAATTTATGTATTTCTTTTCAAGTACGCTTACATCTTTTTTAATGGCATGGCCATCAGCTCTTGTAATTGCAGAATCACCGGCTCTTGCAGCTGCAGAATCACCAAGTCTTGCAACTGCAGAAGAAAACACAAATGGGTCTGGCGCTTACAATTTAAGAAGAGTGCTTATGTCATATAAGTTTCAGACGACTAATGGTGCACTCTCTTCCCACCGTTCGCGTAATGGTGGAAATTACTCCGAGTGGTTGGCTGACTGGAATGATGAATTTCCAGGTGCAGACATAACTATTTCTTTAATCCCACCCCCTCCCAACCTCCAAAGTTTCAAATATATCTGTTCTGCCTAGATTTACTTGAAAAAAATAATAATTTTATCTTGTGTAGGGATAACCTATGGGCTGGATTGAATCCTTTTAATAGAAACTTTTGAGGCTCAAGAATCACTTGATAGTTTGTGCTTCTTTCACAATATGCGCCGAAAACAGTTTATAATATCTTAACATAAGTTTTTTTCATTTCTAGCAATGCATCTCTTATTATATCTATATTTTAGGGGATTGGCAATAGTATGAAACTCCTTATTCTAGTTGCTTAATGTCTTTTACTCCCTGTGCAGGGTATATTTTGCGAGCCGATATGAAGTATGGTAAGAAACTGGTTTTGATTGATGAGACCAGACGTGAGACCTACAAACAGTTTCACCCTTCATCTTTTGGCCATGAGCCATCATCGCTGTCCGATCTTGGCGGGGATACCAAACAGTTAATGCCGGTATGACTGATCGTACATGGATATTGTATATTGCTTATCTTAATAGAGTTGGATATGTACATTTTGGATTACATTTCTAATTGATGTAGGCAATTTAATTTGCATCTTTTTAAGACTAGAAATAGCTTTTCTTATTAGTATAGGACATTATTGGCTAATTGTTAAAAACTATATGATGTTATCTGCCCTCCAGGTAGGTCTGCATATGGAGCATAGTTACGCAAGAAGCGTAGCTCGATTTGCAGCAAATCTTGGGCCAGTTGTGTGGAAAATTGCTTCCAAAAAGCTTGCAGGTATTTTACCCCCAGGAGTGAAGTTTGGACCTGGTTATGTCGGAGAGAAGGAAGCGCCATTTCAGTCACCTTTTTCCTTATTTGAAAGACAGAAATCTTCATGTAGCTTAACAAGTGAGGTAAATAATAGTAGTCCAGCCACTCCGTCTAAATCAGGTGTAAATCCAGTAGTTGCATCTGGGTTTCAAGACAAAAATGATTTGGTAGAAACAAGCAGGAGAATAAGTTGCCAGAATGAGTTGGCTGTATCGCAAACACCACTTTCTGGAATAAAACCTGGACTAAGCTTCGATACTCCTAATAAAACTGTATTTCATGCTGGGAGAAATGGCTTGAACGGCGTGTCTGGTTGCAGTTTCCAAACCCAAATGGGGTCGTTACGGCCAGGCATGACAGGCGGACATTCTGCTCTAAAAGAAGCTTCACAGCTACCAAGCTTGGTCCCTAAAAGTGACTCGACATCCCCTTCTGCTCTAGCAAATCATGTTAATTCAGAAGAACACAAGTGCTTAGAAAATGCGAGGGCACTACATTGCGGACAAAATTCTGAAGGGAAACAATCTTGGCAAGCAGCAAGGCCACACCCCATACAAAATTCACTGGCAGCACAGCCGGACCTTAATGTCGGACTCCAAGCTCCGGGCTCACCTAATTCAGGTTTTATGGTTGGATCACCCCAGCAGCCAGATCTAGCATTGCAGCTATGACATGCGCAACTGTACAAGTATTTGCATTGCAGCATTGTAAGTTTGTAACCATTTCTTAGTTGTAACGCCAAGTATATCTTGTGCAACATTTATAGGAACCTGTTAATATATAGAAGGAAACATAAGGTATCCCTGGACTTTTTTCCCATTTAATGTACCAGTCCTTTTTGGAGCGGGCTAAGTTATCAACATGATGAAATAAGTACTGCATGTAGGTTTAGTGTTTAGACTTTGACAAAATAATGTATTAGTAAAAGAAAGCAAGTAATATATCCAGGGCCATTCCCACTACTACTCTAATACTGTATTATTATTGTTACATTTTGACCATTATCCATTCCACATAATCATCGTTTCTCCCAAGCCATATGGTATCCCGTTAAGGTTTTAACTCCAAACCATATTTCTACCATATTTTTTAACCCGTTATCATGAATCTGACAGAACTTCTGCGGCCACCCTGGAGGTTCTACAGCAGAAAATCCGAGTCCCGGTGCTCGATCGTTCGATTTCGCATTCAACGCTTGTGTCCAATCTACAACATATGCCGAAACCCTCCGCCTAAACTTAGCCTTAAACTCAGGCCACGCTTGAAACTTGTAGTGATTTATAACCACATTATGTATATTCATCTTGCGCCCCTTGTAACCATTCTTCAAATCAAAATGATGTATCACATTGAGCAAAGAATCACTAATCGCCTCCAATAACACAATCGACTTGTGACGATTTTCCACCTTTTTACGACAATTATACCCTTGCATTACTCCTAACACCGGATTCTCTTTCTGGTTCGAAGGTCCGAATTCGTGACAACCGATCATTATTTGGCCAACATCCGAATCCGCATTTTGCAAAAATGATCGCAACATTGTTTTCGACGGAACAGTTGAATTAGACCACAGAGGCGAGTACACAAACTCATCCACATCAATATACATCATCCATGTACACACATCTTTATTACTAATCGCACAATGTGAGAAACCAGCTTCTTGTGTTTTTGGCCATAGCCAAAAATTGGTAACAATATTAAACCCCTCCTTGACAAGCTTTTCCACGACATTATATAAATCATCATCGCTCCCGTTATCATAAAATATAAACTTATCAACCCCAATTTTGGAATGATAAATCACCCATTCTCTCAAAAACTTGGCCACATTATAAACCATGGTACATGCGCACAATAGCGCTTTTGGCTTTGTTACGGTTAAGTTGCGCACGGGGTCACCGTATGCGATAGAAGGCATCACGTTTTTTTCTGCTATAAATTCGAGAGAGACTTTAACGAGAGTTGACGCGGCCGTTAAATCGGGGCGCTGACAGCGGAACACTTCTTGTAATGAATTCGTAACGGGTGTTCGGGTTACGTTAGCCACGTCATTACCGAACACGCAACTAAACTCCTGTGGGGTCCTGTTCATTCCTTGCCGCCTATTCACACCTTTTACGAACACAACGACGTCGTTTACGGTAAACAGAACATCGTACACGATAAAATCCCACCGGAGAAGGTCCGGCACCGGCGTCACCCTCGCCGGGTACCTCATCACCGATGAGTTAACCAATGTGGGCTCCGGAAACGGCAATCTCCGGCGAACACGTGGCGGAAGCTCACAGGTCAGAACAGTCCGGTTCGGGAACGGCAAGCTGCCGGAAAAATGAGCCGGAGATTTCTCATTGGTCGGGAAAATGCAAAACAGGTTCTTAAAACCTTTGTAACTATTCCCCGGCGAGAGTACGACGTCGACTTGCCATCCCGGGAAGAGAATGGAGAGGGTGGGGATAGGCGGAGCCGGGAGAAGCGGCGGAGATGCTGTGGCATACAAGGAAAGGTTGAAATCGTTGTAGTCGGAGATAGAGGGAAGAGGTCGCCGGAAAATAGAGTCACGGAGAAAATAATCGCCGGAGAAATTGTAATAGATGGAAGCTAGAAAGAGAATGAGGGTAATGATGTATATGTATATTGATCGGACTTTACGGACTATCATCTTTTGTTATGGCAAAAGTGATACTTGCATACAGACACAAATACATACATACAAGTGATATTAAAGGAAACGAGCGGCCTTCTTTTGTATTGCTCTCTCTCGTTTTTTTTTAAAAAAAAAAATATTATTGTTATAGTTATTTTTTGGAATTATTTAAAGAAAAGGATTTGTATAATACTCATTTTTTATGTTATTTATATATGAAACCATTTTGATTTTGATGATCACATTTAGGGCTGAGCAAAACCGATCCGAACCCGAAAAACCGAACCGAAATATGCTAATTCGGTTCGGTTCGGTTCCAATTTTTTTGAAAATCCGGTTTTTTCGGTTTTTCGGTTTGGACCGAAATATATTTCGGTCCGGTCCGGTTTTTTCAAAATATTTCGGTTCAAAACCGAAAAAACCGAAATTTACAAAACGTATGTTTACATTATATATTATATATATATAATATATATATATAATATATATATATATATATATAATATAATATATATATATATATATATATAATATTTAATAATCTGAAAATTTCGGTTTAAACGGACCGAACCGAATAGACCGAAATATTTCGGTTCGGTTCGGGTCCGGTTTTATAAAAATTTCGGTTCGGTCCGGTCCTTCAAAAAATCAATATTTCGGTTTTCGGTTTTTTCGGTTCGGTTCGGTTTTGGACCGAACCGACCGAATGCTCAGCCCTAATCACATTGTTAGCAACCTGATAAACTTTATTTACTGTGTTTTAGCATGCTAGTATAACATGGTTTTGTGGGGATCCATTTTACTGATATTGTTTATCAATTACACAGATTTTATGATCTCAAGCAGTTATGTGCGGAAAGATTTCTGGAGTTCGATTTAATAGAAGATCGTTTAAGATCTTATTTTATTTGAACTTATCTAATATAAATATATGTGTATATTTTATTAAATCTCATAAATATTATCTAAATCTATTTTATCTATGTCAAAACGTTTTCATACTTTATACAGATTTGTTGTTTATCTCTTTCTTATCATTTAAACAAATCTTTATATATATTTCAAACTTATATTGAGGTTTAACTTTCAAACGCATTATTTTTTTATTATATTCTCAATATTCGTATGTTTGAATAACATTACTTGGATTATCCAAAACTAATTTGAACGTTATGTTGTTACATGAACGTTGCAAATTTATTAGGCTAATTTGAATAATGTTATTCGTATATATATATTAGTGTATATATTCTTTTATCTTCACAAAGTGAAGAATACACTGATTTGTAAAATCTATACGCGCATTTCTCAATTTAAAACTTTCATATCTATATCTATTTGAGCTCTAGTATTATATATCATATATCTATATGTGAAGAGTTCTTAGTTTAATTTGTATTTTTTATTCACTTGTATTGTTCGGATTGTAATCAAGTTGTGGTTGGATTGATAGTCTTGTGAAACAGAGTCCAAAAGAACCAGGGGATAGAGAAAATTGTACTATGATAGTATAATGCTTAGAGGGCAGATTAGTTCAAGGAACATGTGTTTCAGCAAGTTAGAATCAGTTATAAGGGATGAAGGGAGTAATATTATTGTAATCTTGTAATCAGTTGTTCGTTGATTAATAATATTCTCTTTTACTAGTTGTTAGGGGACCGAGACGTAGATCATAGGGGATTAGGGGTCGAACCTGGTTAAAAGATCCGGTGTTATTTACTTTTTCGGTACTGCATTGCATATAGTAACTTGTTCATAGTAAACTGAAATTGAATTTAGTTAGCTGACAGGTTAAATAACGCCCGTTAAAAAAAATTGACAGAATGTAATCAAGTGCTAAAAAATAAATAGTTTGGTCATCAAAATGATAAATTTTATAATTGAACTATATCAAAATGCAATTAAGTCTTCACTTAATAACTGATGAATGTTTTTTTAAATATGAAGTGATTGGCCATGTTAAACTGATTTAGTAAAAATAATAAGAATGGGTGATATATATATATATATATATATATATATATATATATATATATATATATATATATATGAAACCTTTGTATTGTTAAATGCAGTGAGATGCAGCCAAATTAGGCGGTGATTGCACAAAATTTGTATACAAACTAAAATAGAATATAGTGACATGATACATTTGAAAAAAGAGGAGGGGGTTGAATGTAATTGCAAAATTGTTAACTGAAAGACGTGTTGAAGAAGAGCTTTGGTACTCTTATCTCTTAATTTGACTGCAAGTACTTCACACTCGTGCATGTTGATGCATCAACAGATATGTCAATAATCTTAACAATCCTTTAGTTTTGAATGCTGGTGACGGGTGCATGATCTGATGATATCTATGACATGATTATCCACCCGAATTATTATTGTGTTCTTGTAACATTTACTTATTTTAATAATATTTTAGTCTCGGAAATAATTTGTTTGATCGAGAAAATGGGAGGGAACAAATTTAGCAGCTTTAGAAATAATTCGTTCAATTTATTAAAAGACATAGGAGGGTAACATTTGATTTCTTTTATTTTAAATCAAAATTAGAGACAAATTTACCTTTAAATTTAAACTCCGAATGAAAAAACTCACAACATTCAATTATATGTAAACTATATCGAATTTATACAGCTCGAATGTGGGTTTACAGATTTATTACAGCCTTGTAGTGCTGGCAGCATAATACTGTATTTATTTAGAATAAGTTTGGACTTGAATTACACATAAAGTAAAAGTTTCCATTCCACGTTGCTTATACACACACACACACACACACACATTTATCCCTTAATTTCGTGTAAAGCTAAGCTACATGACTAGCTACCTTTATTCATCCTCTACTCTTCCACCACACCTCTACGGCTCTACCACTTGGCATCATGACTTTCATTCTCTGTTTTTAAATTCCGAGCTCATTGTTTAAGATATCTACAGTATTTACCTACACACGTCACACGTGTATAATATGTTTCCTTGTGCCTAGTATTTGTATACATGTATCCGATGCAATGTAAATAAAGTCAAAAAAATGTTGCTTTCCTTAATTGGCCCATACTAGTATTATACATGAACCAACGTCATAACCCAATTCATAAATTCGAGTCTTCAATATTATCTTATTTGTCATATCTACCTAAGAAGCGATGTGTACGCTTTTGCAGTGGCCCATTAATCTGGAGGGCTGGACTCCAGGCCTTTTCAGCCCGATAAAAAAGCTCAAGATTATTAAGGACCATGATTTAACTATTTAAGAAACCTATAGGATCGTGGATTATAAACATTTTGGTGAACAAATTTGCAATTTTAAAGCTTATCAAACTGGTCCTAGCACTGAGCATAATATTTCGAAAAATCACCCGAACCAGCCAAACTAAAATATCGGTTTCATTTGGGTTTGGTTCTCAATCTCGGAAACCGGAATAAAATGGTTCGGTTTTGATTCGAATATTTAAACCAACCGACTAGACTTGATATATGTTACTATACATGATAGTTCATATGCGGCCCATAAATAATATGCATATATATAGATTTTGTATATAATTTTGAAGTTGTGGGTTTAAAATGAATCCAATTCGAATTGGTCATTTTAGTTTGTTTGAATTCTATTATTAAACTAGGTAAATTCAAAAATTCAGTTTAAATGATTCGGTCATTTAAAATCGATTAAATTAATCGATAATCTTCCTAACTATATCATCGATAAGCAGTTTTTCCCGTTCTTTGTTGTTTATTTAGTAGACTTGTTATTATGAGTGAGAATTAAGGGGAAGAGGTGCTAAATATACAATAAATACTAAAAAGTGTTACATAAATAATAATTTTAATAAAAAAAGTTGTTTATATAGGCCTATTCCCTATAGGCTGACGAGATTATAAACTTTTTTAACATGCCTCACTGCACAAACAATGATTACACGCTTCAATCCCGATGTCATGAGCCTAATCATAATTGCACACACTACGCACTCCTATCCCTTCTTTCCCTCATTAACCATTGTAGCATGCCACTCTTAAATTTTCCTAAAAATTGATCACATAGCTAAGTTAAAAATGTCTATTTTTACAGTAAAAAAAATGTCTATTTTTCTGTTGCAAAAAAGAAAAGTAATCAGAATTATTGGAGCCTAATTTGACAAAAAATCATTAGAAGCGTGTTTATTTATCACTTTTTTCGTTATTAAAAAAAGAATTATCAGAGTTTTAAAAAAATAAATTAAATATAAATACTTAGTTGACAACCGATGAGAGTCGCATGTAGGCAATGTTGATCACGAATCAAATCTTGATATATGATATTTAGAAATATTTTTGAGATTTATATTATGATTATTAGTATTGCTCTCATTTAAATATGAAAATATCCAATATAAAAAAGGTAAAAATATGTATGGAATAAAAGCTCTGGCATGTGGCGATAAACCCGGCTGATGATACTACTATCTAGCATCTATATAATATTCGAGAGCCCTATAACGAGAAAGCTCAAAAAGCATTTCTTTGGGACAACATGATTCCTATAATATTCCTCCTTTGGACTATCGAATTGTACAACTATTCAACTAGGCATGTTGTGACACATAAAAGAGTAAGTTTATTGTCAATTACAATTTGAACAATTCACTGATTAGATTAATTGATATTTAAAATTAGATTTAATAACAGTAATGTAAGATTCCCCTGCCTCTTCCAACTAGATCAGTCCTCTCAAAGCTTTATATCAGTAGTACATAATTTGAAAGTATATTAAACAATGATGGATTGATGGGTTTAATGATTGTGAATCTAGAGTTGATGGGACGCCAATGCTTGTACCCAAAAATAATACAGTAGCTTGCTAGCTCATGCTTCACAGTTCACAGTTTCTTTGACTATGAGTCTATAAGCTACGGACTTGCGGAACCTCAACACGTAAATTGGGTTTTGTACTACGGTTAAAAATCCAAAAATATAAAGTCGGAGCTACTTGCATGGCTCTTTAATGGTCTCGAGTTTGTTAGAAGTTGAGAATGTATTGCTCACCTACAGTAATAATAATGGATACTAGGATGTTTGACTCGCTCGGGTCCTGAGTTTTTAATGAGAAAAAAGTAAATATATAAGAATAAAATAAAATAAAAAACATTATATTTAAATTTTGAACAGGCTAACTTGTTAAAATTCTAATAGCATGTTTCCTGTTAAGAAACTTTGACGTATTTAGTTTGCTGGACAAGAGAGTAATTATGTTTTCCTATGAAAATTCTTAATACTACCAACTTAATTTTGCATGTTGGCTACTTACTTTATGGTATAACACATGGGAATGGTCCGGTTGGATTTTGGTGTATGATTGAGATCTAATTTTTTTTTTATAATCGTTCATATTCTTTAATTTTTAAGGTACAAATATCTTTTTTTTACTCTCTGTCTTCGTATCATTGCTCGAAAATCGTATTGTTGTTTCAAAATTGTATGTATATTGTATATTCACGTGTATAGTTTGCATCCGTTATGAATCTTATAAAATTCATATCTCACTTGTTATTCGTCAGATTATTGTGATTCTATACTGCCTGGAAAGGTATTTCAATCATCTACAACTTTCGTTCTTTACGTTTTCTGAAATTCGGTTTGTAAGTATGTTAAAATCTGTCGTTTGTATAATTTGGTTGGTTATTTGGAGTTGTTCTGCTGTAACTTCGTAAATTCATATTAAATCGAATATTTGTTCAATAATTATGTAAAATATCATTTTAGAAAAAGTCTTTTAGCTCTGCATTCTTTGATTACATTCCACTGACAACTTATGTGATTTCGATTTCTTAAATCTCAAAATACTACTATGATTAGGTGCTGATTCTGTTTTAGCAACCCCTATTTGTTTGTTTTCTGCATTCGTTACTTCTCTTTTTTGACGATTCTTAACATTCTGGAAAGGTGTCGGAATTGTTTACAAGTTTCGTGTTCTGTGATTTTTAATTTGAGTTCATCTTTATAGAGTAAATTGCCAGTTTTCTGGAGTGGTCAGGTCTGATTATATTTATAATATTTTATATTGTATGATATTTGGTGTGGGTAATATTTTGAGTAAGATATTTTGGTTTATTTGTGATTTTATTTTGTTTTGAGAGATATTGTAAGAATCCGTCATGAATTGACTAATCTCATGTTTTGGCACCTCCTATGCGGTGTGTTTAAATAGAGTGGGCGTGTCGCCGGAGTTGAGGGACACCTATAGTCATGACTACTTTGTATGTGTGTTTTGATCATTTGGGTAGTATTGTGTTTTGTACCATGCAAACCCCTGTAAAATTTTGGGTAGGATTTGATTTGTTTTATGCAAACCCTTGTAAGTTTTGATGACTACATATTTATGATTAATCGAAAATGTAGGATATCATGTAAGTGTAAGATTATCTCCTATATCCGTAAGTAAATTCACTTTTGATATATTTATCAGTAAGTGATAAGGGTATGTGTAAGAGTAAGAATATCTGTGATTAAAAGTATGTAAGTCAATATCGTAAGATAATTACATATCGTGTCTTCTTTTATTATTTTTGTCATTTATTTGTATTGTGAGTTAAGTATGACCAGTATTTTTTTTATCTCTTTCGATTTGTTTAATCATTCTTTATTTATAAATTTTTATTTGTTCATATTGTCATAATTCTAACCCTTGTACTCTTTGCATTGCATTATATTCATATATGAGGCTTTCACTCACTGTCGGTCTATGTTTCTTTGTTTCTCCCGACAGGTAATCATACTTAGGTAGACTATCTTTTGGGAAAAATGTGAGTTGCAGACTTTGAGAAGTTGTAACATTTATATTTAGATTTGAATTTGAAAAATTGTAATTTTTAAATTTTGGATTGTAAGAAGTTGAATATTGAACAGTTGTAACTTTTTATTGGATTTTTAGAGAATTTTACTTAGTGAAAATGTTCGGGATTTTAAAAAAACCATACATCCACCAATATTGCTCGAGGTTTTCAAAGAAGTTCCTGTAAGAATGTTCGATATAAGCAGATAGTTTGTTTCTTCCAAGTATAGAAGAAATTTATAAGTTAAAAATATATATTTTTTAAAATTCAAAAAATATTTTATTAAACAAATCAAATATACCAATTATAATGTGATTCGTTATTCATGTAAAACCTCATTTTAATGGAGGTGTTACAAAAGAATTAAAATTAATTAGAATTTTATTTGAAAATATGAAATTTATTTTAAACAACATGAATTGAGTTATCATTTTAAACTTATACTAATATTGTAGGGATTGTTTGGTTTATAAATCGGTATGAATTTGAAATCAAATTGGGGTGATATAAGATTGAATTTTGATTTCTGATATCATGTATTATGTCGAATATTGGAATAGCATGTGAATGAGCTTATGTTGGTAGGAGACTAAAAGGGTTGTGGCGTGATGGAGAGTGTAATGATTTACACCTTATTTTGGAGTTTTTTTAAAAAAGGAAAGCAAATAAAGAGGAAAGTAAATAATATAATTTGCATTCGTATTCATGCTCCCGATTTTTTTAGAAAGGAAAACAAGTAAAAAGGAATGAAAATTTTATATGTTTTCCTCCCAAAACTTTCATCCAAAAAATGGTACGTAAAGGAAAATAAGTGGTGTATTTAAATTAAAAAAGATTTGTTATTAGTAATATACCCCTGTTATCTAATTCTCACTTTTTAAATATAAGGATAAAATTGCACTTTGACAATCATTTATATGATTTCCTTCAAACTGGGGAGCGTGCACTTTGACAATCATTTATATGATTTCCTTCAAACTGGAGAGCGCACATTAGTGAAATTAGTTTATCTCTTTAATTTTTTTAACTTGGGAGTAAGTTAGTGAAAGTTGTTACACTTCCTTTCATTTATATTATTTTACATTCATTTGCTTTCAACCCTAAAAAAACTCGGGAGTAGGGTGTTAGTTAGACGGTATACATACAAGCTTAAGTTTGTTGAGAATTTAATTAAAAATATTTTAATAATATTTGATATAAAATATTTAATACTCTCTCCGTCCCACCCAATTGTTTACGTTTCGGAGAGAATGTCCGATACGCATTTTAAGATGCATATAAAGTATAGTTCCATAACTTATTTTTAAAATTTTAATTTTAAATTTTTATTCAGATTTTTTTTAAAAAAAAAAGAGTCATGGAACTATACTTTATATGCACCTTAAAATGCGTGTTGGACCTTCTCTCCGAAACGTAAACAATTGGGTGGGACGGAGGTAGTATTAAATTTAAGAACTCATATTAATATATTAATATGTATGATATATTTTCTTATTTTATATAAATTTATTAAAAATGTGTATGATAATAAATTAAATAGACGAATTAGCTTGATTTGATTAATTTAATTGGTAAAAAATTAAAATAAAATAATTATTTTGAAAAGAAGAGAATATTATATAATTTTATTAATTTATTCTTATAAAGTATTTGAATTTCCGGTCAGTTTTGAACTTGGTCCCGTCAAGTGTGAATGAAATGACAAAATGATTGTTTAAAACTAGATGGATCAGAAGGTGGGCCTGTGTAACGTGGAAGTATATGAGAAAAAGAAAGCAGTAGGAAATGTATTATTAGTGGGTCACCCTGATTCTCTTGCGTTAAGAAATTCGACGCTTCTCTCTATTTATATTATTGTTTAAAATAAAATTAAAAAAAAGGCAGAAAGGGGTTTACAAAATGGAGTGAAACAGACTGCCACTCTGCAAGTATATCAGGTGTACTAAAAAGATTTGACCCCAACTACCGCACCCATCATTACTCCATCTCCCCAACTGTCTTGTAGGAGTCTTTGCATTCTCACTATCCTGCCTTGATCGATACGATTGACGTGACTGTAAAGTTACAACCATACCCTAGCTATTACTATATATCTTTAATTTTAGGAAATATTAGTTTTCAATTGTACAACAATTATCAGAGCCCTAGGTAATTAGGCATCGGATCTTTTTCATTCTGTTGTTTATTTTATAAACCCCAGTGAAGAGATTAGACGATGCTGATTACATCAGGCGTTTTATATAATTAAGAAATTACTTACTATTTTTCAACAAATTTAATAATTTTAGGTTCCAGCAACATGTGATAATTTGGTTACTCATATTTCAATCAATTTCAGTACAATGAAACCAAACTAAATCAAATATACTTACTATATTTTCTTACAGCAGAATCTGGGAAAGATAATATATATGCAGATTTTACCTTTATTTAAAATATGTTTTTAAAAAGACTCGACTCATGATATAAATCATACAGGGGGGGAAATCTTATGTGCTATAGATTAAATAAGAAACTAAAAATGACCGTAGTAAATCATTCATATTTACCATTCGAAACTATCGTACAACTTGTACTAAAAATTTAGCTGTATAATTTACCTGCAAATTATATTACTTCGTATATAACTAGTCTCTTTTTTGAATTCCACTAGGACCATCAGGGGTAAAACGACGACTGTGGTAAAGCTTGCTCTCCTCAAGTGAAGCCAAAGTCCATATATTTAATGATTTGAAATGCATCTTGTCTTAGCTACCCACCCCACATTCTAATTGTGATTCCATTACAACCACACTGCCCCCATTATGGTTATTTTTATTATTACTTTCAAGATAAATAAAAGGAGCTGAAATATTAAGCAATTAAGGGTATAAAAAATAACTGCACAAGTTTAAGTTATTATTTTATAAAATACTATGTATAATATCAGAAAGTTTTAGATGTGTATACTAAACTTTCTTTTAGTGGGAGTTTAGGATATCAAGTTTATCCGGATATTCATATAAAAAAGGATATGATATAGTGTGCCGTTTGATATTCCTTAAATTTAAAACAATTTATTTATTTCATTTTTTTTTACATATTTTCATAATTTTTTAAGGATAAATATTTATTTTAGAATTTTAAAACCAAATATTATTTTTAAAATAAAAAATAAGTTATTTATTTTCAGAAAAAGTACATACATACCTACTTCTTTCAGAAATATTCCGGAAAATAAACTTGGCCAGACAGGGCCACTTGTATAAATTTCCATGGAGCTAGGTTTTGGGGGTTTAGGCCGAATTTAAGAATTAATTACCTTTAGAATATGATTAATGTTAGTTATCTTAAATTCTTTTGTTTTAATTGGAGAATTTATATGCAAGAATTCATTATTATTATTATTAGAAATGTAATAAATGAATACATGACATATATATTTTAAAAAATTGGAACAACTTTCGAGGTATTTAACATTTTCTCAACTATTGGAGTTTGGTCCCCTCAACGTGCCTATATATTTCTATACGAGAGTGTCTACAAGGGTGTTCCGTAAAATGCTTAACTAAAATGGTCTTCTATAATTATTAGTTAAATTTTTAGCTAAAAAAAAGAACATTCACTCCAATGATATCATATATAATAATAATCATGTAGAATTATACATAAATATGTTCATTGGTTCAACAAATATAGAAGATCAAATATGACTGTCTATAATATTTTGCTAAGGCAAAGAAAGTTGGAGTGCATCAATTAAATATTGTCTAAAGAGTCACAAATAGATACCACATAGATGCCCTAAGGAAGTTAAATTTACATAATTTCATTAGCGTTCACTACCTTTTAAAGTGCTCACTTATATTTATATAAATTTAATTTTAGATCACGTTTGAAAATTTTGATTTCATTTCGAACAGTGAATTTTTAAATGACAAAATTTGAGTTGTCATTTTAAATTCTCATATTTATACTAATATTTGAATACGTTGGAATTTAAAAAATATCCAAATTCAAATTCTTATCATGACGCTAAACATGTCATTTAATCAAATATAAAATATCAAATGAAATTCATATACCCAAATACGCGATTACTTAATTTACAATTAAGATCTACCGACTTCTCCATGGAATTATATTTAGATCGATGTTTCTATTTTCAAAATAAAGTCACCTATTTGTAGTTAATTTTCTTATATATAATATTTTCCATTATTAATATTATTGTGAGTTAAAAATGATTAGTATACTGAGTCTATCTTAATACGGGTCGATGTATATAAGAGATTGGATTTAAATTCCAAGTTAACCCATAGAGGCATAGATCGTCATTTTTGTAATTGTTATCCGTTTAGTTCATCAAATCGAAAATATTAAAATTTATTAAAATTTTAAAACTTACACGTTAAGGGAGTAATAATCAATTTATTCAATTTAATTAGAAATGTTGAAATGCATGTGAATGTTTCTCATAAAGTATAAATAACTTTTAAAATCTCAACTTCCAACAAAGCATTCGGTTCATACAATTTTATACCGTAACGTAAAAATCGTCATAATCCTAGCGTGTAACATATCTAAAATGTTATGATGGATATATCCGTTTAGGTAGCACTCACTACAAATTTTTTTAGCGAAAACTTTTACAAATAAAATTACGATTTTTCATTTTTTATTATAAAAAATATAGTGCATTTTTATAAAATATTTATCTAAACATTTAATTTGTATTTTTTATTATACTTCTGCTAAATTAATGAAAGTTTTCACACTATAAGATTACCCTATCAGCTTATTACATATCTTATGTTACTATTACTAAATAAGTTCCAACACAGAAAAGGAAACAAAAGAAAGGAAATATTATTTCCGTGTGGAAGATTAAATCTTGTCACTTAGTTATTAGTACTTGTCACAGCGGTTTAAATAATGAGGACACTTCGTTTTGTCACGGTCAGCTTTTAAATATGAAAAATTCTAAACTGGAGCTGTTGTAATTAAGCTATTATTTTTAGTCGTGAGTAATAATTGTTTCGGAAATTAATCTATTGGTAGAAGCAGATTTTAAATTATATTGGAAGATGCAGATTTTAAATTATATATGATATACTACTATAATTTATTTAGAATAACATTTATTTCGTTTTAGTTATCATACACAGTTGTCAATTTTATATAAAATATTATAATCCGTGAGAGCATCTCCAAGTTATCTAAAACATGATTATCTATTTTTTTTACGACATGTAAGGATTTATACTCCAGTGACATTAGGTATAATCATTATTTATATTTAAAATGTTTTTTTAATATACAGTTAAAATAAATTTAATTAATTTTATTCAATATAAGTTAAAATAAAATATATTTAGCACAAATATATTTAATGATAATATTATAATATTTTTATATTTATGTAAATATTTTGATGTAAATATTATAAAACAAAAATAAGAAAAAATAATAACAAACATTAATTACATATATTATAAAACATATTTTATTATATTAGAATATTAGAATTTTTATAAATTTAGTTAAGGATAATATAATATTTTAAACTTAATATTACATAAAATTAATACTTTATAAATAAAAATAAAAATAGTACATCGATACATATAATAATAATAAATATATATATATTTTGTATATTATAATATTAAAAAATGAATAAAGATAGTATGTTATATGTAATAAATAAATAATAAAGTTTAAAATAGGGCGCATGCTAATGTCAAGGTTAGGAGATATTTTGAGCGGAATTTGATGTTAATTGATATAGATGATGCATGTAGCATGCATAATTCTTGTTATCTAAAATTATACCTAACACGAGTATCCGTTTGAGTGATCAAATATTTTACTTAGTTATAATACATTGTCACATAAATATTCTTGCATTGGAGATGCTAAAGCATCTCCAAGGTATTAGCTATAACGATATAAAATAAAAATTATCTATAATTTACCGGACATGTAAGAGATTGTGTTCTAATGACATTAGCTATAATAAATGGTTATATTTAAAACAATCTTAATTTATGGTAACTATTAAATGAGATAGAAAAGAAAATTGGAGAAATTTGAGCGGAAAATGACGTGAATTTATTTAAAGGATAACTAGAGATTCGAGAAATATAGAAAATTAATATTTGATATCTATAATTATAGCTAGCAGTTTTTTCCCCTTGGAGTGACAAATATTTTAGATGATATATGTATTCTCTGCCACGTAAACTGATATAGTTTCATGGTTGAATATACTCTTATACACACATATAATTAATAATTTGAATCCGATTCAAAATAATAAATTATAAAATAACATAAATATAACCTTCTAAATAAAATTTATATTATGTAAATAATATTCTAAGATAATTATATATATATATAATCTCTAATAATTCTGGGTGGCTTTCGAGTAAGCTAAAATTAATTTGAAAAAAAATTGATTTTTTTAATTAATTTTAAAATTAAATTGAACCTAAAATAGTGAAGCACAAATTTATATCTTTTTTAATCAAATTCAAATCTAATCGCGACTTATTAGAATATCTTGGAGGTTGGACATGACACTCTTAGTTACCCATCTATGATGGAGTGAGGTTGCAAAAATTTGTCAATTAATATAGTCAATTTTTAATAATTTTCTAAAATGTTTATATATATATTTTGGATATTTATCTTAATTTAAGAGTGATTTAAAACGTAATATATTAAATTATATTAATAATTTTTAAATACTTTTAATTATTGGACTGTAATATTGTCAAAATTAAAATGAAAAAAATAAAATAAATTTTTAGTGTACATAAAATTTGATAAAAATTGACAATTATGTTGATAACTTTCATTGGAGGTACTCTTTATTGCCTGTTTAAGCGGATTAAATGTTTAAGCTACCACACAAGTCAAGGTAGGTCCAGGGCCTCTCACGGGATTTTGGGTTTTATTGATTTAACTTGGCAATGAAGACTTTCAAACTGTATCATTCTCATTCTAGTTCCCTCCGATTCAATTTATCTCTTGATTAAATTTTGATCATAAATTACGTCTATTCTATAACTGAAAAGATTATAAAAATTATATCATTAGAATATATATATAATTTACTTTAACATGTAACTTTTAGATTTTTAAAATTACAAAAGAAAGATTCATAAATAGTAATCAAAATTTGGTCAATTTAATTATAAAAAAATCAAACAAGACAGTTAATTTGTAACAAAAGTAATAATAATTAAACTATCAAATAATTTAATTTATTATAACCAAGTATATAATTAGTAAATAAATAATAATTAGCTAAATATCGAAATCAGGAGGGCATGCTATAAACATATGGTAAAATGCGAGATACATTTAAAATGGACGCAATAAACTACTTCCATATCCTCCAGCGTAAGCATAGCGTGATTACTTGATCGAGTAATTTGTCTCCCTCAAAATCTTCCAACGGTATAAAACACGCGATATGATATTATCTCTTCCAATGACCAAAACACCCTTAACAGCCCCCTCCCGGCTCACGCTGTAAAAACCTAATTACTGCACGCCCCCTAATCAAATCCCTTAATTAATCACACGCGTAAACCGAAAGTAAGGGGGGACATTCAGGTAATTCCACTCCGCAGTGCCTTGGGTGCACAAGTGTGTAGTCGACCAATTATAAATGGCAGTAACATCAACTCTTTACACACTCTCTTTCTCTCTCAAACAACGCCCAACAAATAATAATAATCTCTCCGGCGTTTAATTTAAAACACTCTGCTTACAATGGCGCCGATACATATCAACTTCTCTACACTCCTGCGCGCAACTGCGATTTGTTTATTCCAGGCAAGTCTTCTGCATCATCACTTACATTTATACATACATACATATACGTGTATGTATACGTTTGAGTATGATTACTTGAACAATTGTTTTGTTAAGCTTAGATTGTATTGGTTCTTTCTGGTATATGATCAATCAAATTGTTTATTAGTAGCTGGTAACTCCAATTCACTTTTAAATATTATTGTAGCGGCAATTCAAATTTTTTTTATTAGCGTGGCGTGATATATATATTTTTTAAATTTAAGTAATCTGTTTATAAACTTTGCACACTTCATTAGTGTTAGTTGTAAACTTGTTGTTTGTTTACTATCAGATAATTATGTTTATTTTTATTCGTTTTCTTTTGTGGAAGTTAAAATGAGCAGACAATCTATTTATATTGTAAACTATCGATTTTCAATTTTAATCTGGCATTGAGTTTGTACTTGGGGATATATTTACTAATTATTTTTTTAGTACAGAATTTCTGATGGTTTTTGATGTTATCTATATTTTTATAGCAATCGCTGTTTTCGATGTGTGTTTGTTTTAAGAGAAAGATAAGTGCAATTTGCAATGGTAATGTACTCATTACAATTAACACCTGCTTATGATTGCAGGTCATCTTTATAGTATATATAGTCAATTCTGAGCGACCTGAAACACGAATTCTTGCGGCTTCCAATGTCACAGGCGGGTAAGTTTGTGTGTCTAAATTCTGTATTTGTCTCGTGAAATTTACTTTAGGTAAGCAATATTCTCTATTAGTACTATCAGCCTAGTGAAACGTTTGTTTGTGTGTACAACACTCTGTTAGAAATAGTAACTAAGATGATACTCTACCATCAATGTACTAGCTTTGAAGAGCATCCCTTTCTTATGATTTTTGTGGCACATGATCCTTTTAAAACTATTTCATGTTAGCAACTGTGTACAGTGCTACCCCTTTGATTCGAATGCGGCTATAATTTATATAACAGGCAACGACACTCTGTCGATTATTGCTCGATGTATGATATATGTGGAGTGCGAAGTGATGATAAAGTACTTAACTGTCCCTTTGGTTCTCCGGCTGTGCAGGTACTTATTGCTATTGCACTCCGTTCTACTAGAATATCTTTGTGTATAGTTTGCATATCGATGTCAATGATTGATTGGTTATAAATGTTTTTTTCTACTTTATAATCCATTAGATATAGGGTTGTAAACGAACTAAGCTTTCAAAGCTTGAACTTTGCCAGTTTAAGCGGGCTCAGCTAATTTATAAGATATAACTGAGCTCCAAAGTTGTGTTTGATTAAAAAACGAGCTCGAGCCGAGCTTTACACTTTTTCGGCTCAAGGTCATTGAACTCGGCTAGACTCGTTTAAGCTTGATTAATTTATACAATTTATATTGATAATTATATATTATATAATAATTTTGAATATATATGTAAATATTTCCATAAACTTAGTATTGTTACAAACAGCTTGAGTTCGGCTTGACTCAATTTGTTCGCGAAAAGATCGAGTTTGCCTTGTTTATTAACAAGCTCAAACATGAATTCTTGTTCGATTAAAAAGCTTGGCTCGGCTTAACTCATTAAAAAAATTTCGAGTTTGGCTCTCGTTTATCTAAATCTCGGCCCTGTTAGTTTACTGCCCTAATTACATCTTTGAACTGTGGTGAGGTGGTTATATCCTAAGCTAATACTTGATGTCATGCATTCCAGCCGGGTGAATTATTTTCTTCAAAGATTCAAAGTTTGTGTCCGACAATCACGGGGAATGTCTGTTGTACAGAGAGGCAATTTGATACTTTGCGGTCACAAGTCCAACAAGTAAGCACATATCATTCATTGTTTCTTTAATTTTCCGGGTTATGGTTAGCGATTTCTGTAGGTTTTTTAATTATACTTTTGTTATTAAAACATAATCTGAAACAGGCCATGTATGAATATTCTAGGCACCATGGCACAGATCCTTCTTACGTGTCAGCAATAACCTGCTATTTATTTTATAATGTTTTTGATTTCTTTTAAGCACACGATTCTACCTGTGTCATACCTATGATAAAACAAATTGCTTTTTTGAAACGCAAGTAGGGTTGCTTAAACAGGGCACCTACCCCTTATGAAGACTCGGACCCATGATTAGACCTTTACCACTAGGCTATCCCCCCAATCTTTAAAAAATTATTTGTATAGTTACTTGATTTCATAGGAAACTTCCAACTTGCAGAAATTCTTGTGCTCGGTGGTGGATGATATACTTTCTATTATATAATTATAGTTCCATCCATTTACCATCAGTTAGATATTGATAACTGAATTTCGTATAATTCTTCCTTTGCTTAATTTCGATTGCTATTAGATTTAATCACGCTTTTGACACTTTAGAAGTGTATGATGAGCAATAGATCAATTGCTGACTATATAAATAAACAGCTGGTTATCTTAAAATGGAGTCTTAAAGAACACTCATTTGGAGTTCTAATTTGTTAGTCTCATATTTACCAACAACACTAATGATAACAGCAGACTTTTAACTTTGTGGATTTCTTTTACTCTATCAGATATATAGAAGTTTATATGTGATTAGTTTTTGGAATATTTAACTCGGTACTTAAAATTGAGTGATATCAAATTTCTGCTGCCTAACGTTTGCTTCAAGTGCTGGTGTTCAAGATTATCAAGTAATCTTTGTAGGCCTCACTAAATAGTTTATTTTATTCATGTTAATAGGTCTTGTTCCTTGCAGGCAGTTCCCTTTCTTGTAGGTTGCCCAGCATGCCTCAGGAATTTTTTAAATCTTTTCTGCGAGCTTACGTGCTCTCCTAATCAGAGTTTGTTCATTAATGTGACTTCTATATCCAAGGTCAGAGAACCGTACTTATAATTTTTCTACTGACATATCTATCTATCTAGGTAAAAGAAACATGTGTTATATGTGTCCTTAACAAAAATATTGCGATCTGGTTAATTGAAAGATTGCAATCTCCAACTCTACCAGATACCTTATCCCATTGATGAAAGAACATCTCTTCGTTCCACTTTGATGGTTTATGAATAAATACAATTCTATAAGATAAACTTGTTATTTATCTTCATATATAGTGTCAAGATGAAGTTTGAAAATAGAGGATTTGTGACACAGTCATCAAGAGGAGGAAGAGGGTGATATATTCGAACCGTAGAAAACCAGTTTAACCAGGATAAACAGGTGATATCTTTGAACTACAGAAAACCAGTTTAACCAGGATAAATGATATCACTGTGCTTTCCATGGGAGAATAAACTTTGTACTTGTACATGCTACCATAGTACGTTGATGAAAGAACATCCCATCACTCCATTTCTATGATTTGTGACGAGATACCTTTTTATATACATCTTATATATCTTCGTATTTAGCATGAAGATTAATTTGAGGAATTCAAAATGGAGATTGGAGTCTCACCAAGGAGAGGAAGAAGTTGACATATTCAAACAATAGCAAACCAGTGTAACTAGATGATATCACTGCCGTCTATGGGAGAAGAAAATTTTAATTGTACATACTGCATAACAAAAAAAGTTGTTTTACCCACCAGCAGGGAACTCTAAGTCTTAAGGGGCAACCTTTTGTAGGTGCACATTACTGTGAAGCATATTCTGCTCATTCATCTTTCATTCTTAGCGTCCTTGGACATATATTTGTGATGGCCAATAATTACCTCAAGTATTTGATTGATTTTTATTTTTTTAATCTTTTCATTGTTAATTTTAGTGAAGGATGATACAGTGCTATATTTGATTAAGGCATACATTGCTGTTCTTTCTATGTTTATATGTGCATAACATATATTCACAAAATCTTGTTTTTGGCAAGTATTTTCCCTTTCAACATTCTGGCGTGCTACCTTTACTGAAAGTAGTGGAACTTGATTGGAAAATGTTCCTGAGGACTTTGTCAAATAGGCTTGTTTTTTGTCCTGCAAATCAATCCTCCAGAATGCACTTTTACATTGTTCTATAAATTTAATCGATAAATGATAAGAATTTGTATTTGTGATGTTACCTAACTGTTAATTAGCTAAATTGTATTTAGAATGCCGACATAACTATTGAGTACATGCATTAGGTTAGTTTGTAGAATTTTAGGTTGTCCAAATAAAATTGGCTGTGCAGTTAGCCTATACATGAACAATTGCTTTACGCAGTAAACTATTTTTTTCTCTTGCTTTGTTTATTCTATTTAGGTTAAGAACAATTATACCGTGGATGGGATAGATTTCTTTGTAAATGATGCTTTTGGAGAAGGGTTGTTCGAATCCTGCAAGGATGTGAAGTTTGGTACCATGAATAGTCGAGCTATAGAATTTATTGGTGCTGGTGCTAAAAACTTTAAAGGTATTTATGAATTTTTGCTTACAAATACATAAATTTTTAAAACACATGAGAATCAAGGAGTGTCCCAGTAGTGTAAGCTGCTAGATTTCAATTCTCACTCCTCCCCCAATTTACCCTCAAGGTAGTCTTGAAATCTAGGAATATAGGGATCTGGCAAAAGATGAGGTTTTTTGGCAATAAATATGTAAAGAACATAGCTCATCAGTTTTTAATAGATATAATAGATGTACATGTGACATTTCTGTATATTATTAGATCTTCTTCATAAAAGTAATTATACGTGGCAATCTGAGACCCTTCATTCTGTTAGCATGCTAATTTTTTATATTTTTTTGCGCAGAGTTGTATACTTTTCTTGGAAAACAGGCAATTCTAAATGCGCCAGGATCCCCATATGCAATCAATTTTCGGTCAGATGTCGATGAGTCATCTGCAATGAAACTTATGAATGCCACTACTTACTCATGTAGTGACACCTCACTGGGCTGTTCTTGTGGTGATTGTGTATCATCCACTGTCTGCTCCAGTTCAGCTCCAATATCATCTCTGAAAACGGTGTCTTGTTCAGTGAGAATTGGCTCCCTTGAGGTCAGATAGCACTGCAATTTCAGATGCCCATTGATAGCTAGTGTTCAGAGTTTTCATTTGTCTGTTAGTTGGACCTTGATAATCTACTAACATAACCGGATTAATTCTACAATGTCAACTGAATCATTAGTCTTTTCCAATTTGGTTTTATTACTTGAGTATGGTCTGTCCTTTTTTTATCTGAATCATTATTTGATTGATGTTTGCAGGCCAGATGTATTGAATTTGCTCTAGCAATCCTCTATATCTTATTGGTTTCTCTGTTTCTAGGATGGGGTTTATTCCATCTAAAAAAGGAAAAGAACCCAGCTTCTAGAGCGAAACCTCTGGTGAATGTCAATGATGTTGGTGTACTCCATCACGTCAACAAGCATAAAGATGAAAATGTTCCAATGCAGGTGCATGCAAATTTCCGTGCATGTCTAGAGCTTTTAGTGCTACATTATGTGTACCTGAAATATTTTCTGTGTTTTCATGATGATTTATTTGCTTTACTATGCCAGCTAGACCTGCCTTGTTCGTTTTATTTTTCCCATGATGATACTTGATCAAGAGCTGATATTTTTTTAACTATATACAATCAGATGCTTGAGGATGCCCCCCAAATCAGAAATGGTGTCCGCCTTTCAATTGTCCAAGGATATATGTCAAAATTTTACAGGTTCTTGGCTACGAAGTTAATGCTTTATCATCTCACTAAGAATCTATTCTAATATGACCGGGAATATATCTGTAACACCAGGAGATATGGAACATGGGTTGCTAGAAATCCGGTATTTGTCTTGTGCTCATCATTGGTTGTCATTCTTCTTCTATGTCTGGGCTTAATCCGTTTTGAGGTCGAGACAAGGCCTGAGAAGGTATTGCATTACTTTTTAACACAAAAGTCTCTTTTATTGTTTCATGGATTACATACTGTCGCATTTAAAATTATCTCATTATATATGCAAAATTGTCTGAGGTGGCCATTAAGTCTTTGATTCCTGGCCTATATGAGTTTATTTTTATTTATCTGCTTGTGTTGACTCAAGAAAACAACTAATATTTTTCCTGCATAATAGTTTTATATTGCCCTTTTGCCATTATTTTATGTAATGAGTCCAACTATCGTTGTTCCACTCCTTTCCAGCTTTGGGTGGGCCACAAGAGTAGAGCTTTGCAAGAGAAAGACTTCTTTGATAGTCACCTAGCACCTTTCTACAGAATCGAGCAGGTTTGACGGTCATATATATATATATCAGTTTTTTCTGGCTTTATGTCACTCTTCACCTAAATGTGTTTTCTATAAGGTTTTAATTGTAAAGGCTGATACTCTAGATATAATTCCGGATGTTGTCAAAGGACATGTATGGATAATAAAAAAATTGGATTTGATTGAATTCAAATTCGAGCATAATTTTAAGAATTTGAAATGGCAACCCAATTCCTGTCATTTGAAATTAATTTCATGTTCCCAAACACCATCTTAAGAATTTTGTGATATGTGCATTCTCTTTACTGTTATCTATTCCAGTCTTTTGGATATACATTTTTAGGAGGATTGACCTGTGCGTTGGTGGATTGGCCACGTCACCTTTTTTAGTGGTTTTTACTGACTACAATGATCCAGAGATGTTGTATTTAGCATATTGATTCTTCCACTCAGAATACCCGCACTTGCCTTTTGAACCTAGTAATCATCCTTGTCTTGCTGTTATTATGTTCTTGGAATTCTTCTTTTTGTATTGTATGTGTAACAGCCCAAATAATTAGCATCAAAGAGTCATTGTTACAGTAGAGCTCTACTTTAGTTTCCCTGTCTGTTTTTATTTGATCAATTAAATACAATATATTGTGAAAGTTCTTAAAGTTCGCAAGTTGCCCCCCCCCTCGCCCCCGTGCCCGCGAATCCATCTCGTGGCTTCGTCCTGGTGACAGGTGCTTATTATGTCCTGGTGGAATATGCTGTTACAAGTTCAATTAGCTATGTCTGCAGAATAAACTATATCACCCATTTCTATTTATAAGATTATATTTCTTTCTTGACTACATATATTGTTAACCACTTCTTTAACAAGTAAAAACCGTCTATGTATTTACATAGTGATTCCTATATCAAATGCTAAATCGTACAGTTTGAATTAAAGCCTAGTGTGAGTTACGTTGTTTCCTTTTTCTATTTTAAAATTTTGGAGCTGCTCATTGATGTTGTCGTGAGCTATAACAGATGAAAGAAGTTTGCTGCAAAATTCCAGATTTTCTTTACTACTTTTCCTGTTTTACATTATCGTTTTCTCTTTGCAGCTTATTATTGCAACAAAACCAGATCCGAAGCATGGGAAATTGCCAAAAATTGTGACTGAAGATAACATCAAGTTACTTTTTGAAATACAGAAGAAGGTTTTTATCTGTTTCTCTACTTTTTGAATGAAGATTATATAGATGTAAGATTCAAGGAGTAGATCTCCTTCTGTAAATGTCATCTATAGTGATACCACTTCATCTGTTGCAGTCATAATTGTTATATCTTGCCTTTTTATTAATGATTTTTGTCATTCTTTTAATTACTTAATCTATTTTAATTTTTATAGGTTGATGCAGTCCAAGCAAATTATTCTGGCTTACTGGTATCTCTAACTGACATTTGCATGAAGCCGTTAGGCCAGGATTGTGCAACTCAAAGTGTGCTGCAGGTAGTCATTATGTTCTAACCAGTTTTCTTCATTTTGTGCTGGTGTTGTTAGTATCACCAGCTAGCTTAGATCTGTCTAATCAAGACATATTAAAGGTGTAATATATATATGTTCAATTGAAATACTTCTGGAACTTTATATCCAGGCTCTTCACTTGCATTCATATGCGACTCTCTCAGACCTGCTTCACATATGAATCATATGATACATGGACACATTATTCTTGCACCATATTTGCAATTTTCCTTTTGCCTGTTTGGAACTGATACATTTTCTCTTTTTCTTTTATAGTATTTCAAAATGGATCCAGTAAACTATGATGGCTATGGGGCCATTAACCATGTAGAGTACTGTTTTCAGGTACCATTTGGTAAATTAAAATTGGTGATTTCAGTTGCACATCTTCGTAATATTGCAATCACTCAAGTAGTTTGCATGGATTGCATTGTTATTAATAATGCATATGATGGTTATCACACTTTGCATTCTCTCTCTCTCTCTCTCTCTCTCTCCCCGTACCTCTCCCTCCCCGCATAGGAAAACACACTAGACATTGTACAATGCACATACATACATGCACACATACGGTGTTCTTGACTACTATCTGCTGATTTTGTTTTCTGTTTTACAAGTTTTACCTGAGCATACTTTTACAAAAAAGAAAAAGAAAAAAGCTTGAGGTTGTGTAAACATCTTCAGATGAAGTTATAATGCTCAAATCAGAGCAATTTTTGCATACTAATTTTGGATTATCCGCCTTTATAAACGATATTCAATATTCTGATTTCTGATATTTATGACACAATATTTTTAATTACTTGGTTATAAGACGGGATGCCTGTCTGCTGATGATTGATTTGCTATCCTTAAAAAATGTATTGTAGTTTATATTTATGTATATTGTATTCCTTGATTACCACGGACTAGTATAAAGAGCTGCAAACTTTCTTTCACATAGTTAAGTCCCAAGGTAACATTACCAATTGTTAGTTCACCTTTAGGTTGCATAATCTACCTTTCTAATATTTTGACTGTTCACTAAAACCATATTCTTGATTCGAGACAAAAGAAGTAAGTAAATGTTGTGACCTTTTTCTAACTGCATATTAACGTTGCATCTTTCTTTGTTTTATTTAAGCATTATTCATCGGCGGATAACTGTAGGAGTGCCTTTAAAGCTCCACTTGATCCAAGCACTGCATTAGGGGGGTTCTCTGGAAATAATTATACCGAGGTAATTTCTATCCTGTGACATTACAAAAATAACCAAGCTGGGAAATATCCTAATCAGTGATATTCTCAATGTAGGCTTCTGCATTCATAATTACGTATCCCGTAAACAATGCGCTTGATAAAGAGAGCAATGAAACTAAGAAGGCTATAGCTTGGGAAAAGGCTTTCATCCAGTTAATAAAGGTGTGCAGTTTTTAATTATGTATTATATTTTCTAACCAATGCATGCTCTATGTACTTGTGATGTATAATGCATCATGCTGTATCTACCTTCCTGCGGATTCGCCACTAGATATACATGTGACTCTTTCTATGGGGATAGATCCAGTTATAGTCAGAGCTACATAATCTCTTGAAGTTGAGAAATAAGTATAGAAGCACGAGGAGTTTGACATGAATGGAAACTCTGTGATACATATTAAAGGGGAAGCGGGAACCAATTTGAAGGCTTGGATCTATACTAAATACTGTGCCATTTGTTACTAGTTTTTGCGAGATGTTGACTGCAACATACACTGGTTTGGTTTATGGACTCCCCCCAACCAAAAAGCAAGCACTTGACTACTACTTTATTATATATAGATGTATAACATATATATTTGTATGCTCTTATCACTTTAAGTGATATTTAAAGTGCTATATAGGCTAATATAATACACATATTCATTGATCAAATGGTCGTTTATGAGTATATTATAATGTTTTAAGAATTAAGATGCATTTGTTAGGTTTCTAAACGTAAAAAGACTGCACTAAAGTGGATGCATGTGCAGTTGTGCATAAAACCATTAAACGGCCTATTCTAATAGTTACACACACATAAATAAATAGGGACCAACTCCAATTATATTGGATGCAATGTCGTGAAAGAAAAAAAATCCAAATAATGTGTTTGGTATAAAGTCTGCTGATACAGCTGCCGAGCTATTTGGTATATGTTCTTTGCATTTATTTTCATTTTTCTCTGCCTAAGAGCCTCTTCCCCCACCCCTTTGACCACACTTATGGTAACCAGAGGATATATTTCAGGATGAGCTTTTGCCAATGGTGCAGTCCAAGAACTTAACAATTTCCTTTTCATCAGAAAGTTCTATCGAAGAGGAACTGAAAAGAGAGAGTACTGCAGATGCTATAACTATCCTGGTGAGTCTCTCCCCCTCCCTCTCTCTCTTTGTACAGATCAATTTAATTTAAGAACTTGATTTTATATACTATGATGATAATTCCTTTCGTTTAAATGATTGTGGATTCTAATTTCTGTGTTCTTGTTTTTCTGCTTCATGACTTTCCAGATAAGCTATCTTGTGATGTTTGCTTATATATCCTTGACTCTCGGTGATACTCCTAGTTTCACGTCTATTTATATTTCATCTAAGGTATGTTTCATTTCTACAACCGTTTAATGTGATAGCCTGCCTTCTTTCGATGTTCTGATTGTGGACATTCTGCTTAGCATTATTGTATATGTGGTCTGGTATTAAGCTTCAAGTATATCCTATTACATGGTGATGATGTAGGTTGTATCTGGAATAAAGTAGGCCGTGAATATATGATGTAGATTTTATCTGGAATAATGTTTTTGTACTATATAAATACACATTTATGCCACATGTATTTAATTAATTGAGTGGCTGACAAGTTATTTTTACTGTGGTTTGGAAATTTCCTTGCGGAATCTTTCTCTGTTAAGAGGGCATTCGATTTTCAAATCATTGATTTAAAAATGTAAAACCTAGAATGACAGAGAATTACTTCTATGAAAGCCTGCTAGTGGACTGTTTGGAACCAGTTTATCATCTCTAACATCATCTCGTGTTTCTGCATATAATTATAATGTTTGGTCTTAATTTTTTTTTCAAGCAATATATTTTGGTTTGTATATTATCTAATTTAAAGTCTAAATGCTGCTTTCTGCTATCTTTCTAATCATATGGCTCATGTTCCAGGTCTTGCTTGGTTTTTCAGGGGTTATACTTGTGATGCTATCTATCCTCGGCTCAGTGGGTTTTTTTAGTGCGATTGGAGTAAAATCTACACTTATTATCATGGAAGTCATACCTTTCCTTGTTTTGGCTGTAAGTATATCAATTTTCATAATCTATTAGGGTAGTTCAGTTTATTTTTGAGCTAGTTTTTGGTATTGGAATAGAATTGTTATAATATAGAAACAGTCATGTCAAGAAGAAGTTTAAAACAGTGTATTAAGTTGGTAAAGAAGTGGGACTGACAGATTTAGCAACAAAAAAGAAATGGGACTGACAGAGCGGAACAAAGCACTCTATAGTCTAAAGAGCATATATTGCGGAAGTAATTTGTTAACTGAATAGTGGCAAACACTTTTAATACACAGATAAAGTCTAAACAATTTTGACTGCAAGACAATTAGACGTAATGTTGATTTTCTTTTTAAGTCTTGGAGTATATGAAGTTTTATAGAAGTTTCTGTTGCAGTCCTGTTTAAAGGTATATAATTTTTTTTAGGTTGGGGTAGATAACATGTGTATACTGGTACATGCTGTTAAAAGGCAGCAGTTGGAGTTGCCTTTGGAAGGGCGTATAAGTAATGCACTTGTAGAAGTTGGACCATCCATAACACTAGCTAGTCTGTCTGAGTTTTTGGCATTTGCAGTTGGCAGTTTTATTCCAATGCCTGCTTGCCGCGTGTTTTCCATGTTTGCAGGTTAGAAGGTTTCTCTTGCTTCATTAAACAACCTGATGCATGTGGTTCTCCTGTTGATATGATTTTCCATCGTTATAGTATTATGTCTTGGATGTTTGTTGAAACAGAAAGCTCACATGGCTCTTTGCAGCATTGGCTGTTCTCTTGGACTTCCTCCTGCAGGTTACTGCCTTTGTTGCTTTAATTGTTTTTGATTTTTTGAGAGCCGAAGATAACAGGGTTGATTGCTTTCCCTGCGTTAAAACCTCTGGTTCATATGCCAATTCTGATAAAGGTATGTATAAAATCTCAATATTCATCCATATATTCTGCTTTCGTATATCATGATCCAACACTTCATTCTACGGGCTTTTGATTTTGTAATTTTCCCTCACAAAAACTGCAGGAAGTGACCGAAGTAAACCTGGATTACTTGTTCGGTATATGAAGGTAATAATTTGCTGCATTGTTGTCTTTATTGCAAAGAAACTTGATCGGGTGTGCTTTACTACTTTTCAGTACACATTCTAAGAATGAGAATCCACTTGATAAGAGAACTAATTAAGGCCGTAGTGTTTAATAGGGTCACACTCTCTGCTTGATATAATCTAAGTGATACCCCTTACAAAATCAGCAAGTTTCACCGTAAAGCTTTTGCACTATTTGTCAAAATACTTAATAGGGTCCCTCACTTCATCTCACTCATGTAACTCATACTATTATCTGAATGATCCGTTTTGCAAAGATCTGCAACTGTCACTGCAAGGGTTTTTAATTTTGTAAGTTCAAAATCTAGAGTGTTTTTTATAATCTTAAATTAACCCCAAAACATCATAAAAAGAAAAATGATATCTCTTATTCTTGTCTATTCCATTGTAGTTTACTTCTTGTTTGTCTGTGTCTTCCCTCTAAATGAACAGTGTTAGAGTAATACAATATATACTAGTGTTTGCTATTTTTTACACCTTGTAATTCAGGATCTAAAAAGTTCTAGTTTTCTGGAATAGGGTTAATTAACCATTGAACCTTATTTTCCTTTTTAGGAGGTTCATGCACCCATCCTGGGTATTTGGGGAGTTAAGTTGGCAGTCATATCTGTTTTTGCAGCTCTTGTGCTGGCTAGTATTGTGAGTTTTGATAGTTTGATTGTATGTATTTCCACTGTTTCCGTTTCATCATCTGATTTTTTTTGTTTAATCTACAAGGCATTATCTACGCGGATTGAACCTGGTTTGGAGCAACAAATTGTTCTGCCTAGAGACTCATATCTTCAGGTTTTATATGCTGATTCTCTCTTTTATTTATAGAACATCAAATTCATGCAATATTTTGTTGAGGCGGTCTGTTTATCTTTTCAATTTATGCAGCACTATTTTGATGATCTTTCCGAGTATCTGAGAATTGGCCCACCACTATACTTTGTTGTAAAAAACTACAATTATAGGTATCATGTTTACAGTATTTATTACTGCTCTCATTTGTAGTTATATTCCCACTAATATGAAAGTCATGCTGGTAATATGTTAATTCCACAGTTCAGAATCAAGCCAAACTAACCGTTTGTGCTCCATCAGCAACTGCGACTCCAATTCTCTTCCAAATGAGGTATTACTGCTTAGTTTCTGTTACAATTTAGACCTTCAGTTAGAGAAATTCCATTAATCTAAGCATGCTTAATGTGTTTGTGTATTCACTATTTCATGCATTGACTATTTCATATTAAAATTGTATTGCGAAATAAGATATGGTAATGTGTTTGTGTATCCATGAACTGTGTAAAAACAATGATGTAATATGGTACAAAGCTTGTATTATATTATATCTAGATAAAATCAATATTTTAATCATTTTTTTTTAAATAGGGCACATCTAATGTAACACCATACCACCAAGTGGTAAACCCCTATACTGCTTTTATTTGATATACATATAGAAATTATCAACCTGAAACAGAGTCTAGAAAGAATAATTTTCCAGTGCATTTAACTGAGACAGAACGAAGAAGAGCCAAACACCCAGTACATATTATTTTGAAAGGATTCCATCTTTCCAAAACAAATGAGAAGATTAAACAAGCAAATCTTCTTCAAGTTTGAACAATAAAATCGAGGCGGGGCCATATAAACCTCTCTCTCTCTCTGCAAAAATTTCCTGTTGGCCCCTTATTTCCTTCTGAACGAATGAGCAGCCAAACACTGGTATTTATACATATTTTGAAGAATCTATATTTTCAAAAAGAATGAGTAGATCACACTTCTACGAGAAGGAATTTAAGAGACAAAGTGAACAAGACGAGAAGGAATTTAAGAGACAAAGTGAACAAGAGAAACAAAAAATTGAGATTACTATAAGGATTTTAACTACCTACAATGCAAATTTTTGTTAACATATCAAGCAAATCTGAAACAAACAAATTGTGTTTAAATCTAAACAAATCTCTCCGATCCAGCGAACCAGCTCATAGGTGTTCCTCTCCTGTTATTCTTGAGAGGGAACAAGCGGTAGGGAACAAGCGCTAGGTATATAATATTACAGCAAAACAAGTAACGATCATATGCTCTTCTCATGCCCCAATATGGACTGTGCTAGTACCCCCACATTACCAATACGATCCAATGCTGAGTTCTTCAAAACTTCATACAAAACAATTTATTATTTTATGAAAATTGACTTTTAATTGAAGAAAGGGTTTTGCAGAATGATTGAAATAAGAACTTACACCTAATTATGATTGCTCATTATTAAATTAATAAAGTCTATCTACTCAGGAGTAGGGATAATGTCTTAAAATCGGGCGAGGCCCTTATTAATATCGCAATGTGATGGAGTATATATACGCTGCTTGTAGACCCCAAACAAATTAGCTGATTCAATGAAATGAACAATTATAGTACAAAAACAAATATAGCTGTGGGAAACAAAATATGTATCTCTCAAAAATTAATTATTCTAGATCTTGACATTCAGATGAATATTTCTTGTTAAAGTCTGCACTCAATCACTAATTATTACAATGCATCTCTGCAGTGCTAGAAAATTTGAAGTTTCTGTTTTGCAGATTTCAAAAGCTTCTTTGGTTCCAGAGTCAAGTTACATAGCAAAACCTGCTTCTTCATGGCTTGATGATTTTCTCGTCTGGATGTCTCCAGAAGCTTTTGGTTGCTGTAGGAAATTCATGAACGGAAGTTATTGTCCCCCTGATGATCAGGTCAGTTATGCATTCTTATGGTACCTCATTGTGGCGGGAAAAAGTTTCCACTAGGCATGACATGTATATTTCAATAATTATGTCTTCTGTATTATTTGGGAAAAATATAGTACTCATTATTTGATGTTATTGGTTTTCGTAAATTTGAGTTGTATCAAGGCACCAAGTTATGCATAAACAACTGTAATAATATCTGATTTCCCCCAAACAGAGTCATTCTTCACAGGTTCAATAAAAGTACAATATAACCGTTTGTATATGGTAATAATTATGATTGCTTTTTAATATTGAAAATGTAATGCATTATGGTGTTTCTCTACAATCCATGTTTCATTATGCATATTGATTTTCACTTTAATTATACATTTGATATCTGGACACATTCACCTATCAGCTAAAACTGATTGGCGTTTCCTTTCAGCCTCCTTGCTGCTCATCAGCTGATGGCTTTTGTAGTGCAAACGGGTTTTGCAATGACTGTACGACGGTACATTCTTACATATACTTGATCTTACTAATTTACTTGCTTCAGTCAACTTCTGTTTTCTAAACCCATTAAATTGATTTGGAATCATTCAGTGTTTCCGTCACTCAGATTTGCAAAAGGATCGTCCATCTACTATACAATTTAAAGAGAAGCTTCCCTGGTTCCTCAGTGCTCTTCCTTCCGCGGACTGTGCAAAAGGTGGTCATGGGGCTTACACTACCAGTGTGGAACTCAAAGGTTAGTGAGACTGCACCTGTTTCTAAAGCTCTATATCTTTCAGTTAGTGTATGTGGGTTTCTTATGTTGGCTGTGTTTACTTTACAATTCTTTCTTTTTTTAAAGTTATTGCTTACAATTTGTGGGCAGATTATGAGGAGGGTGTAATTCGAGCATCAGCTTTTCGTACATACCATACCCCGCTGAACAAACAAGTAGGACAAATGTTTTATAACTCAATGAGAAGTTTATATTATCACCTTAATCTGTATTACACCATGCTTATTTATGGTCCTCTTGTTTTTATATATTAGATTGACTATGTCAACTCATTGAGGGCTGCAAGGAAATTTACTTCCAAGATATCTGACTCTTTGAAGGTAGTATTGCACTCTACATGAGTAGAACCTTCCCCAAACCTTGGCTGGTGGTGTATGTAATCATGTAACTCTGAGTTATGATAGACACATAAAAGGAAAATTTTATGAGTGCTTTCTGTTAGTTATAGATTTTATATTTATGTTTCATGCTTACCTTACTGGCTTATGTTTTCTGCAGATTGAGCTATTTCCATATTCTGTGTTCTATATGTTTTTTGAGCAATACCTTGATATATGGAAGACAGCCTTAATTAATCTGGCAATAGCTATTGGTTCGTGATCGTACTACTTAACACCTAAATTTTAGTGTACACAGCTCTCTATTAATAATAGTACAACTGTACTAGCATTCATGATGTGTTGGTTGATACTGCCATAGCCTCTGAATCCTGATTAATTCTCTTTGATGTATTAACAGGTGCGGTATTTATTGTCTGCTTAGCAGTCACATTTAGGTTCGTAAGCCTTCTCTGCGGATATTGTGGATTTTTTTTAAAACATGTTTAAGCATTTATCTGGTGGATTTGTTTTTTACATGTAGTTTTTGGAGCTCAGCTACGATAGTACTTGTGTTGACAATGATTGTGGTGGATCTAATGGTATGTTACTTTTCTAATTTATCTGTGACACCAATGTATAATTGAAGATAGTGACTCTAATTATGCTTCAATTCATGGTTATTACATCCAAATTAACCTTTGTACTGCTTTTGGTGACGAAATTATACTTGGTACAGGGCGTCATGTCAATTTTGAACATCCAACTGAATGCGGTCTCTGTTGTCAATCTTGTAATGGCAGTGGGTATTGCTGTTGAGTTCTGTGTGCATATAACACATGCTTTCCTGGTAGCTGCTTTCTGCTCCCTTTATCCCAATTTTGCATTCTTGTTGTTTCCAAGGCAATTTTTGGCTTTGTTTTTTTTTCCTATTCTTTTCTTCTTTTGTATCTTGGTTGTTTGGGGGGTACCACAGAGAAATTGTTGAAGGAGATTTTTTTCTATTAGTTGAGGTTATTAATGACTGCAATCTTGTGATGACCCTTTTCTCTCCAGTTTGTTATTTTATTTCTTTCAAAAATAATAACAAATGGTGAGAAATTATTTAAGCATATCAATGCACTCTTTAGGAGTGAAAAGAAAAGTGTTAGCTTGGAAGAAGCTATGTTTATTTAGCTTGAATTTGATTCTTTAGAGTGTCTAGCAGAGGTTCCAAGTGCTATACTGGCAATATTCTTGTATTCAATTTCTGTTTTGTAGCAAGATAGAACATCAATCCACATAATGTGACATTTGCTTTACTGTGGATTTGATAACAATATATATCATAACATACTCAAGTGCCTCTTTCCAGGTGAGCAGTGGAGATCGGAACCAACGCGCAGCGGAGGCTCTGGGTACAATGGGAGCTTCTGTTTTTAGGTATACTCACCTACTGAATGCATGTTTCAATAATTATGCTTATTATGAAGTATAATATGGTGAAATGAAGCAATCTTATATTTTTTTCTTCCCATAAATTGTAGACTTTTAGGATTACTTGGGGGTAAATTGTTAAATCTTAATCATCCTTGTTAAATAAATAAGCTTTTTGAACAAACTGTCAATCTATATGCTTTTCTCTTTGGCAAACAAGATTTCATAGATAAATCAAGGACATGCAAGGGGGGGAGATCATGCTGCACCCTAGATTGAAAATACCCATATCCATGATATGTAGGGATGGCAAAATTATTCGACCCGACGGATAACCGATCCGAAACCCGATTTTTTGGATTTACCGAACCCGATTTTTTGGATTTGGATATGGATTTAAATTTTAAACCCGAAAGATTTTGGATATGGATATGGATTTCATGTATACCGAGCCGAAACCCGACCCGAAACCCGAAACCCGATCCAAACCCGAGGCAAACCCGAAACCCGAATTATATTTATTATATTTATTATATTTTATATTTCATATATTGTATATCATATGTTGTATCTTGTATATTATACATTATAATATATACTTTATATGGAGTATGTATTATTTGTTAGTAAATTATTAATAACAAAAGTAGAAGTGGAATTAGGGTTATTGACTAAATTAGTCGGACTAAGTTCATAAAATATAAAATATTTTTTTTAAAATTTACAATGAATTGATTTTATTTTAAAAATTAAATAAAATATTTTATGAAAATAATAATATTTAATTGAAATTACTAAAAACTTTTATCGTAAAAAATAAAAGTTTATAATAATTATAGATTATTAAAAGTTAGCTAATGTAATAAAGTTATTATAATAATTTTAAAATCAACAATTCTTTAAAAAAAAACTATTTTTAAAAACATTTTTGGGTTTCGGGTATCCGTTGGATTCGGGTATCCGTTGGATTCAGATATGGATATTAATTTTCGGGTATTTTTCGGGTATGGATCGGATTCGGGTATGGCTCGGATTTTCGGGTATGGATATGGATATTGCCATATCCGAGCCTATCCGACCCGAATGCCATCCCTAATGATATGCCCAACCCTACAATAAGAAAGAAAAAACATAATAGGGCATCAAAAGAATACATAATTAACAGAAAAACATAATAGAGATATTAGGGTGGTTACTCCCGAAAGATTGGCACCCATCAACTTGTACCAGATTACCAGCAAGAAGGGAGCTATGGCCTGCGGACAGCTCCAGCTCAATCTACATGTTGAATGGATAATATTTATTTGCAATTTAAAAAAAAATTGTTTGAACATTATAATTTATTTATTCGACAGTTTTTTTCCAACAATATATTGCTAATATATACTTAAAAATAATTTAAGTTACATTACTTACAGTGCTATATAGATGACATGTAGTTGTTTAAAAGGATATCGATTTTTAATGCGAACTATTATAAAATATTTTGTAATTGTATGAATAATTTAATAAAACTTGTAGAATCATAAATTGATTAAACTGAATCTTTTAGCTAAATTAATTTGATTAAAGTAAATGTCAAACAAATATTATCAGGACAACTTCTCCATTATTCAATATTCAGGTAGGATTTCTGTATATTCCAGTAAGTTTTGGGTATCTAACTTATTAAACAAACAACATCATATAGCTGATCCCATCTGGGAAGAATTCATTCACTTGTTAACAAATGACACCCCTTATTGTGGTTCCTGTGGTATACTTGAAGCCAAAATTTCAATTCAAGTGAAGCATAACACAAGTGGTGTTATATTTGTAATATGAACTTTAGCCATTTTGTTCTGTAGTTGCAATCTAGAGGTAGTCAATGTCGTACATACTTTTTACTTTCGGGTAGAAATTTATTTATGACCATGTGTTCACCTTTGCAGTGGCATAACGCTCACCAAGTTGGTTGGGGTAATTGTTCTTTGTTTCTCAAGGACAGAAATTTTTGTGGTATATGATCTTCTGCCCCCCCCCCAGATCGTTTATTACTAGTAAGCCAATTTGTTTTTATATATTAACAACTCAATTGATTTTGCAGGTTTATTACTTCCAAATGTACTTGGCCCTAGTGGTCCTTGGCTTCTTGCATGGACTAATATTTTTGCCAGTAAGCTCTTCTTTAGATAATCCCCTTTGTGGTCTACTTCTTATTCTTCTTCTTTTAATTGTTTTTTCATATCTTCATCTTTTGTGTATAGAGTATCATTTTAGGCTTCTGCCTATCTACTATTTGTAGCCTAGTGATTCATTTCTGTATTACTGTATGCATCAGATTTATACTAGTTCTTTACTTATGCATTGTTTGCAGGTATTTTTGAGCATGTTCGGCCCACCTTCAAGATGTGTGCTCATCGAGAAACAAGATAATAGGCTATCAACGGAATCACAACTATAATATGGTTTGGGTGGTCTGGCTAACTTAAATTATACCGGGGGCTTATATACCGAGATATCTTCCATAATTTTTCATTTCCCCCCTCTACCACTGTGTATGTATAATGATGTACACGAGTACACTATTTTACTTGTAAATTACGTCATTTCGAGGAAATAATGGTGAAGAAAGAAAAGTTGTATGCCTTTTTCACGTCTAATTTTTTTGTACAGCGATGTAACTAATTTGACCGTAGAAGGGCTAACTTGCATTATATCAATGCCGCGTGAACTATGTTTCCTGGGTATTTTAAATTACTAAAAATGGAGGTTTTACATCGACCATTCCTTACACTATAAAGATCGTTTAAACCACTCGTCTGTTGACTCATTTAAACCACTCAAGATATTGTATATATCATTCCGTTTTAACTCCATTTAAGTTTTTTTATAGGCGATAAATGTTAAAATTTTCCGTTGGTCTGCCAGAGTTGTCCCTCATGTTGCATGTACATGGTTGTTGACTGCTGATACACGAGAAATAAATTTCTAATCACACTACACTTGTTACTTTATATTGATATTGATTGGATAGTTAGAATTTGGGGATAATAATCCTAGCTCACATTCACAATAACAGGGTATCTCATTGGGCGAAGATAAACACTCCATTTTACAAAATCGGACAAGGTCAATTGTTCTTGCAAACACTATATAAAAAGATTTAAGAAACCTAATTGACCGCTATATTTACACTGTGAAAAAGTGCATGGCTACTCACATGTGCTAGCCGTTACTGACCAATTATGCAGAAAAAAGTAGATGGACAAGTCGAATTTCCTCAATAAACACGAAGGGAGTTACAAGAATGATATATACATTATTTTGAGTGATTTAGTGAGATAATTAAGTGGAATGAGTGATCAAATGATTAATTTGATATAAAACCCTCGAAAAAATTTAGTTATTCAATTCCAGAGGTCTGAAAGAAAATTATTTTATCAAAAGAAAGATGATAAAATTGAGGACTTGCAAAGTGTAGGGGCACATAAAACAGTCTTGCAAACAAATTTAGTGCATAGAGGTGTACAACTGTGGTTTTATTCAATCAAATTGCACCATTCTTATTTTTAATTACAAACTGAGGAGAAAAATAGAGAGCAGAGATTATACAAAAACTCCAACAACAACAAAAGCACAGAATTGTACTTGTTAAGGTCTAGACAGCCTCTCAAATCTAAAAATCTCACAACACATATCAAACAACTGATGAAAAATTGTAATTAAACAAGTGCTATTTAGTTGAACACAAAACATAATATTAAATGTTGGGCTTCGCATTGAGGCCCGATGCTACTTTCTGACCCAGAGACTTGTCAACCTGCAGCACATACGAGGAATAAATTCAGTAAGCTCTTTAACTTATTGAACACCCCCTCTATAGTGACTAGAGGAACACTTGGAAAAGGGAAGAAATCAAACCTGGGACCAGTATGAAATCCATATGCTGCGAATCTCATGGGTAACACGTGGATCAGACAAAAAATCAACCGCTACACTGATAAATCGTTCTTGCCTGCAAAAATTACAAGCCCAGTATAATAATTTACTGAATCGAATCGTATACATAAAATACTAGCTTGCAAGAATGAGGCAAGGATACCTGTCTGGAGAAAAAGATCGATATCTCTCTCCTGCCTGCTGGAAGTTGTTCTCTTTATCAATCACGCACTGTATCATGCAAAAGATGTCATTTCCCAGCTTATTTAGGGTAACAATTATTAACGATAAATGACACAACTGTTTACTATGTAGCATCTAAACAGAATTCCATAGACAGTCTAGTATTAATAAATCAACTTGGCTTCTGTATAAAAAGATCAATGCAATCTAAAGCAACACTACTATAGATATAGCAAGAGTACCAACTTTCTCACGCCTTCCTGTCAATGCAGAATTAGGAGTGGGGTACTTCTCCGCATTGTGCACGGGAACAAACCTAGATGGGAAGTAATTGACCTGGAAAAGAGCATATCAGTAATTAATATGAAGAGACAAGCATGTTTATAATTATCAAAGGTGACTATCTAGCTAGGAAGCAATGAATGTAAAGTCTAAGCTCATTCCTGCGAAAAGTTGGGAAAGCACTGTACCTCCTCATCCCTATACATGAAATTCATAATGCCATCATGGTGATTGTTGTGATGAAGGGACTTGGGAGCATTGACAGGAAGCTGTAGATAGTTTGGTCCAAGACGGTACCTCTGAGTATCAGCATATGAGAATAATCGACTTTGAAGAAGCTTATCGTCTGAATAGTAGATACCAGGAACAACAATAGCAGGGCTGAATGCAAGCTGCTCATTTTCTTCAAAAAAGTTATCAATATTCCTGTTCAATACTAACCGGCCCACTGGCTGCAAGGGCATGATGTCCTCGGGCCAGGTCTTTGTTACATCGAGCGGATCAAAATCAAATTTATCTTGGTGATCAGGATCCATAATCTGGATAAAAAGCTTCCACTCAGGAAACTTCCCCACTGCTATTGAGTCATAGAGATCTTTGGTTGCATGGCTGTGATTAGCTCCTCCTACCTTAATGGCTTCTACGGGGGATAAACACTTAACTCCACAGGTAGGTTTCCAGTGAAATTTGACTAGGTGTTCTTGTCCAGCCTTGTTAAGAAGAGTGAAAGTGTGAACTCCAAATCCTTCCATGTGCCTGTAATCTTGTGGAATACCTAGGTCATCAAAGAGGAAAGTAAACATGTGCAAACTCTCTGGGTGGTGGGAAAAGAAGTCCATGATTCTCCAGTTTTCTTGAATGTGAGACTTTGGATTGGGTTTGAATGCATGGACCATGTCTGGGAATTTCATCCCATCACGCACAAAAAACACAGGCATATTGTTTCCAACCATATCATAGATACCCTGAGTCCAATTTAAAAGTAAGAACTCTATTAGACTTTTCAAATTAATGCAAAACCATGGAAGAATAATTTGTGAAGCTTCTGCAGTTATAAAAACACTGAAAGTACATTTTTTTGGAAAAGGAACTCTAAAGCAAGCTTATGCCCCAACAACATGCCAACTCAGAATACCAAAGATAGATCTGATAATATCATAACAGATGCAAATTTGATATATTAAATGGGAATAACCATGCATTGGAACTACAGTCAGAATTAACTTGTTCTGGTCGAATTCTGAAGACATTTCAACTTTCAAGCATATGACTAAAAATAAAAAAATTAATTTCATTTCATTTTTGCCATTAAGTTATCCTGGAAAAAATCTCACCTCTCTGGTGTAGAACTTCACTGCGAAACCTCTAGGATCCCTAATTGTTTCAGGACTTCCACGTTCATGGACAACAGTGGAAAATCGAGCAATTACAGGTGTCTGGACACCTGGAGCTCGAAGAAAGTCAGCACATGTCAAATGAGTAATATCGTGTGTGACCTCAAAGAATCCCTTTGCCGAAGCACCTCTTGCATGGACAACTCTTTCAGGGATTCGCTCCCTGTCAAAATTAGCAAGCTTCTCCACCAAATGATAATCTTCCAGGAGGACTGGACCTGTCAAACCGAACGAAAGTACTTCATATGATTAAAACCTAATAATTTATATATTAAGAGAAAAACTTACGAAGGCAGACACTGAATAAGTACTATGGCCTTGACATTACCCAGACATTTAACAATATCAGCCAGTAAGTAGGTTGTCTTAATCAAGTGTATGTGGAAGTTTATAAAACTATTTCATGTCTTAAACCAGTAACATTTCTCGTTTCATCACCGGACGTCGGGAAATTACACCGCAATCCATGATATTGAACTATTGAGATTAACAATGAATTGGCAGTGACAACAGTGTCATTTAGCTTATACATTTGTAAAGTGCATAACAAAACTTAGAAGTCAAAACAGTCTGGCTACATAATTAGTTTCCAGAAATAATGAAATTTACTATTAACGGTTTTTCTAGTGAGACCATACTCACACATTATAAACTTAGTTATCAAATTTTTATTGGTTTCTCTATTCATTAATAATGATGGACCCTCATTAATTTAATAATGATGGACCATGTATTTACAAAAGTCTCATCAATTAAAATGAGTAAAATATATAAAAATTAGTGTTTAATGTGTGCCCACAAGCACACACTATAAAGACCCTAAAAGAAATAACAGATCCTATGTCATAAGGAGACATCATCAGACACCATAAAAAGCCCCAAAGACACTACTCTCTTGGTTTCTTTTTATTAGACTTCTACACAAGTTTCTTTTTGAAAAAATGATAAAAATACCATTTTTTTAGATTAAGTGACAAGAATACCGGCATTCAAAATTTTGGCCAAAAATACAAGTGGGATAAACATTTCTCATTTGAGCATCCCAAATTTTTTTAAAAAAAATATTTTGAAATTTCAAAATAAAATAAAATCGGGTGTGATATGCAATACGCATCTTGAAAATGTGTATCACTATTTGACCAGGGTGATGGAGAGGCATATCTTACCTTTTTTTTAATTTTTTTGTTTTTTATTTGATACTCATTTGTAAAATATGTATTAAAGATATCCATTTGTAAAATACATATTCCAATGATATTTTTGGCCAAAATTTTTAAAACTGATATTTTCATTAATTTTTGTTTAAAAACTGGTATTTTTGGCATCATCCTTTCTTTTTCCAGGCATTCTGTGTTTTCCAATGCTTTCCACCAATTACCCCTATTTACTACGGAGTATGTTTCATCTCCTTTTAGTATGAGTAATTAACAAGGGTATTTAAGTAAAAAGAAGACCATATTTAATGTTTTTTAGTGTGTGAAGACTCCTCCATATTTAATGTTTTTTAGTGTGTGAAGACTCCTCCTTGGTCCGTGAGTTATAGAATTTTTTCTAAAATGACTCTTAAAAAGAAAAAGAGGGAGTACTTTATAGCAAAATCATAGATCTACTGAAGTGATAGTTACTAATTTCAAGGGAAGATATATGTTGGCAAAGATTATTACAGTAGATAAATACCTCTGGATCCTACAGTCAGAGATGAATCATTGTTCCAAACCGGAGCTCCAGCATTTGTTGTCCAATAAGGAGAATCAAAGGCACTTGAAGGGCGATCCTGCATCATAAAAACAAATACGAGATCTTGGTTATGTATTCAGTGATCTGTTAGTACTATAGTTGGTCCTAAAATCTATGTTTTCAACTAGAAGTTGACTGCAGACTGGGACTTTTAAAATGTAAGCATAGTTTTCTGATTATGGTTTACTTGCCTACAGAGTCTTAACTCGGCTGCATGATCAACTTGATGTGTGTACACAAATTACACCAGTGTGCAATCAAAGTTAAGTTAATGGTAAATCTTTAACTTAAACCTGCAACTATTCTCATGTGAGCTTAACAACATGTTTTACTTGTAAAAGAAGTTGATATGACAAAACAGGAATGTAATAATACAAAGATACTTGCAGAACTAGTGTTTAGTTTAGCTTATTTTAGAAATAAGTAGCTAACAAGTTACTTATTTCAACTGCAAGTTGAAAAAATAAACGAGTGAGAACACCATTAGTTGTGATCACCCAGAGTTTCACAACTAGCAAAAGTAATGAAGCATTAATAAACTGTGTACCTTGTTTGGATCCATTTTCCAATAAAATCAAGCCAACAAATATATGGATAAGAGACTAAGAGACAGAGGGAGAGATCGAGGGTGGTATACTATAGTAATTTTGTCGAATGGAGTGTTAGAAATATATAGGTCGGATGCCTTCGAATATATGCCGAGGTGGTAATGTGGAGTACAATAATATTATGCCATAGAATTTTGTTTTATGGAAAACTATTTGTTTCTTATTAGATTCTGTAATATATTATAAGAGAATATATAATGCATGCCATATATATTCTTCCAATTTTTTAATTAGTACTCCATTTAATATTTTTGATAGAACATGTGATAATGCTGAAAATATGGACATCTTTTTAATAATATAAATTATATAAATATATTGCAATAATTATTGTCCTCGAAAAGGACATGGAAGTTAAATTATTCAGAGTACTAGTATTTAATTACTATAATGTAACTATATTCTAATCAAAATGCTACCCTACCTAATGTCTGACATTAACGTTATATCATTTACCTGCTTAATTTGTAATATTAATAGTATTGTATTTAAAGTTGGATCCGCTAGATTTTTTTTTGGTCAGTGATCCGCTATATTTGATACAAATAAAAAAGAAAAATGCTTGATCTCCCGAATCTATTTCCTAAATATTTTGATAGCAGATTTTTTTAGTTAATAATATAACTAAATAAAATGAACCCCTTCAATTCCTATAAATATAATTAATCAAAATTAACAGGATTCTCATTCTACATCTGTTAGAAATAATTTAATTCTCAATTCAGAACCCCTGCCATTTTTATATATAAAAAATGGGCTATCAGGTGTATTTTTAATCTAAACACAAATGCAAGTGGACAAGATACTTAAATGTAAATCACACCTAATACAACTAACATGTTTTAGATTAGAACTAGTACAGCATTTCTTTATGTTTTAATTAGCAAAAGTATGTAAATCGCGATGCCTGATAAATGAAATGTGTCACTTAATTGTTGGGGATTGAGATTTAAAGCATAAAGTGGATTAATAATGAAGATTAGTCTACATTGACAACCACCAACGTGAAGTTTATTCTTGCTTTATACAAATGGACAGACACACTGTCCGCTGTCCCTATAAAACAATATTTAATAGTTGTTAAACTTTGATCCAATCTAATTTGATATTCCGAAAATTTTGTTATTTGACTATTTTACCGGTTGTCCGATAACAATGTAAAAAGTCGTCTGTAAAATAGTAGTATTTTTATAAGTAGACAGTTTTTATGGTTTGAAATTTTCAACTACAATATATTTCTGAACATACATGATATTTTTCTGTGTTTTAACGAAACATTAAGAAAAATGTACCCAAATAAAGTTTGATAATTTTTGTTAGAACTAAAGTTTTGAAGTGTTTATTTGAATAAGTTTTGTTCTCCTTTAGCTCCAAAGTGAAATACTTGCAAGTTTAGTACAGTACAGGATCAAGTTCAAGTGATAACAGAACGGCAGAGCTGCCAGAATATTACATTAAACAAGTTGCACAGAGTTAACTGTACTTATTGATTATAGGAAAGCATTCAAAGTGCAGAAAATTACATGACAAGCTGCATTCAGTATGGCTATACAAGTATTAAATAACATGGTCACACTTGTTGAGAGGAGTGCTATTTTGATATTATCATACTTCCAAACTCTGATACACAACACAACTTCATCTTCTTCCAGGGTACTCCACTGAGCACACAGCATTTCTCAACTCTCTACCAGCATGGTTACTAGTAGCTTGGCCTCACGTTGAGTCGAGATGCTATCTTCTGGCCGAGAGACTTGTCAGCCTGCACACACCACATGACATAGTATTTCATTAATTATCCAAGTCAAAATTGTTCAAAACATGAAAATCACAATATTAAAACTAGCTGAAAAAATTACTAATGAAATTACCTGAGTCCAGTATGAGATCCATATGCTACGGATCTCGTGAGTAATCCTTGGATCAGATAAACCATCAACAATGCGACACAAGAATCTTTCTTGCCTGTTCAAAAAGCATGTCACATATCGTGCTACAAATGAAGAATAATTTAGTATGCAGTCATTAGGAAAGGTTACCTGTCTGGAGCGAAAGTCCGATATCGGTCTCCTGCTTGCTTAAAGTTGTCTTCTTTCTCAATTTTGGTCTGCATTATCAGAGAAGAGGTTATAGTTAAGCTCAATTCAAAAATTTTGGCAATTAAGTTAATGGTAAAAAAAATAAGGGCAAACATTATAAACTCACCCTAGTGCGTCTTCCGGTCAATATACGTGGAGGAAGGGGGTGCTTCTCAGCATGGCGCACGGGATCAAACCTTGAAGGGAAGTAATCGATCTGAAAATAGTACATCATGTAAGTGAATTGGAAAGCCAATATAAGCTGTTACAGTAAATTAGTGACTGATAAGACTTTTCAATCTAAAGAGTGAATAATGTTCAAGGAATGTGATTGTGAGTTCTAACTTCCCGAGGGAAGGGATGAGACTACACACAAGTATTTCAAGATTTAGTAAAAAAAATCAACTTCCAATTATTAACCACAATCATGCTAGGCAAGTGGTACCTCCTCATCCCTGTGCAAGAAATTCATTGCACCGTCAATGTGATTGTTGTGATGAGGGCACTTTGGAGCATTAGCTGGAAGCAGCAGATAGTTTGGTCCAAGACGATGCCTCTGGGTATCACCGTAGGCAAATATACGACCCTGGAGAAACTTATCATCGGAATAGTACACACCGGGAACAACAAAAGCAGGATTGAAGGCAAGCATTTCATTTTCAGCAAAGAAGTTATCGATGTTCTTATTCAACACCAAGCGCCCCACTGGCTGCAGAGGAAAAATGTCCTCCGGCCAGGTCTTTGTGACATCAAGCGGATCAAATTCGAGCCTATCTTCTTGATCTGGGTCCATGGTCTGAATGAAAAGCTTCCACTCGGGATAATTTCCTGCAGCAATCGAGTCATAAAGATCTTGAGTGGCATGGCTGTGATTAGTACCTCCTACTCTGATGGCTTCTTCCTCCAACAAGTTCTTGACTCCACAAGTAGGCCTCCAGTGAAACTTAACATAGCGGGCTTGGCCAGCCTTGTTAAGAAGAGTAAAAGTGTGAACCCCAGAGCCATCCATGTGCCTGTAATCTTGTGGAACACCAATGTCATCATAGAAGAAAGCAAATGTGTGCAAACTCTCTGGGTGGTGGGATAAGAAGTCCATGATTCTCCAGTTTTCTTGAATGTGAGACTTGGGATTGGGCTTAAATGCATGGATCACATCTGGAAACTTCATTGCGTCACGCACAAAGAAGACAGGGAAGTTGTTTCCCACAAGATCAAAGTTACCCTGATAAAAGATTTGTAAAATTCAGGTGCATACTTGTCTAATTTTGGAATAGAGAAAACTTGTACAGCTAAGAAAGACTGGGTAGCTAAATACCTCTCTGGTGTAGAACTTGACTGCAAAACCTCGAGGATCACGGATGGTTTCAGGACTCCCACGCTCATGGATAACAGTTGAGAAGCGAACAATAACAGGAGTCTGGACACCCGGGGCTCGAAGAAAATCAGCACAAGTGAGATGAGTAATATCATGGGTGACCTCAAAGAAACCCTTGGCACTGGCACCCCTTGCATGGACAATTCTTTCAGGGATCCTTTCCCTGGTAAACCCAGCAATTTTCTCCACCAAAGGATAGTCCTCCAGCAGAATTGGGCCTGTTGGAAATTAAAATATTTGTACAATGGTCAGTTTTAAGCTCATATAGTCATCATATAGATGACAATGCACAAAACGAACAACTTAAACTACAAATTACCTCTAGTTCCGACAGTCAAAGCAGAATCATCGTTCCAAACAGGAGCACCAGAGTTAGTTGTCCAGAATGGAGTGTTGAAAGCACTTGAAGGGCGGTGCTACAAACACACATTTATAAACATAGATTCATAAAACTGCACATGAACATATTATATATAGCTAGCTAGCTAGCTACGCTATGATCATATCTGTAATCCTGACACCAACAATCTCAAGACAAACTAAAACAATATTAAAAAACCCGGTCCAGTGACTTTTTTTCTTAAGAAAATAAGTTGATATTAAAAGTTGATATTATTATATAATAAACTATTTTTTATTTCTACATTAGATAAATTAAAACTTATAACGCCTTGCTATCTAAATAAATTGTTACAAAGAGAATGATACTAATTAAAATTAAGGAATTTAAATATATATATATATCTAAAGTCTGTACACATTTTGTTTATAATTTCATACCGAAGAGAATGATACCCATGTTTTTTACTTTTTCTAGTAATTTGTTCATTTAAGAAAAAAACAATCACTTTGGACAACAAAAAACGACAGTGTTTCCAAAGAAGGGAATCGTACACTAACTGAACTTTGCTCCATATGAACTTGACAAGCTTATCAAAAGTGGCAACTATATATGCTAGCCAGGTTTCGTGATCCAACAATGGATCATGCATGCATATATATATATATATATCTGCAAAGACTCACTTCACTAATGAAACCATAATCTCCATTTACGCAACGCACGGTTAATCTTTGATTATATATTTAGACAATAATTAGGACTTAAAAAATCTTCTCTTAATTTTTTCTCATGCATTCTCTTCCTAGTACTGGCCGGAGATGTACCGGCCATAAACAGTGGATTAGTTGAACATTTATATGCATTACATCTTAAACGATCAGCAAAAAAAGTAAGGAAAACATGAGAGATCGAGGTGAAATAATATATATATACCTTGTACGGATCCATGTTAGCAGGAGAAGATCGAGAGTGATCTTAACTATAATTCTATAGCTAGCTAGTAGAGATCGATCAGGGAGAGATAGACAGAGAGAAGAGTGTGCCCAACACACTAGTCTTTACTCCTCTTTATACTACTCCACACTCCATACTGCCGAGGGAAACAGTGATCATTATTTAGTTTTTTTTCCCTTCTAATTAATAACTCATTATTATTATAAATAAATAATAAAAGTTTTTTTATTTATCATTTTTATTTTTTAATTATGGATTCTCTTTCCAATTATTTACGTAACAATTAAGTGCCATGTACATGACCCGAAATCACTCGTGTTTGAATTCTCAACCTGTTATGTCAATTTTTAGGAAGAAAACAAAGAAAGGTGACAAAATAGGAAGCATATGAATTGCAACCAACACTGCAACTTTGTTATCTTTTCAGAAGAAATACATCATGTAAATTAATATCGATCGTTTTAACATTTATAGATCATATATATATATATGACTAGATCGAGTCAGTTATGCTTACATTGTTACTAGTATAATTCCTTGCACCATCTAAATTGCGTCCTTCCTAATTGTGCAAATTATATTACTAACTACATTAATGATGATGAATTTTCATTAATTTATATATTAAGAAGAATCAAAACAATTGTTCTAACCTTCGAGAATACATGACTTTGCAAAGTCGTGTATACATTACATGAATTTATAGATGGATCATGCATGCTTATTCAAGAAATAGTGTTTTCATTGGAATTTTAACACAGGATGGGGGTAACTTTTGATTTTTTCAATGTGTATATCCGATTTGGATTCGGTAGTACTAGATTTTTGCGGAACAAAACAAAATTGTCAGCTAATCCCATCCCCTCAATCAAAAGCTTTGTGATCGAGTTTCTTCATTATTTATTATTAAATTATATACGGTGCATCTTTTCTGCGCCGTGACCAGTAAACTAATATTATAGCTTATCTAATTGCATCTTACATGTTGCAAAAGCATGGCCGTTTGATTTTTACCTATAATGTTCTTAGCGTTATCATTATAATAAGAGAGACAATAACACATGCTCCATCATCCCTTCACCTTAACATCGAGTATATGTTTTATTTCAATGCAAGAAAATATTTAATTTAACACACTTAACAATTGCTATATGTACATGTATTATCTTATTAATGTAACATAGAAATTAAATACTACATACCTAGTACCTACATGCGGCAACACATGAAACCGATGGCAATTAGAAGGGAACAATATCGACAGAAGCTGAGTGAAAAATGAGAAATATGTTATAAATTTATATGATGGTTTTAAATATTACTAGTGCATGATCTTAAATATATATATACAAATTTAGGGGTGGGGTGGAATTCTTGAATTGGGGCAACTTATTTTTAATAGGGTTTGATGCATGGAAATGTAATATTGCATGTCTTTGGATCGAACCTCGTACTATCTTTTGGATGTAGTTTCATGTTTGATAGGTAGTTTCTTTTCTCTCTCATTTTTTTTTTGCATCTTCTCGAAAAGTTAATATTCTTAAAAAATATACACAAGTATATATCCCAATTCCACCATAACGTAGTTTTGATGAGTTTGATCGGAGTATAAATGGGATTAGGTTGCACTATTGAGGTAATTATGATGATGTGTAAAATGTAATGGAGCACCTCATTTTTCTTGTTTAAAGGCGCGATGGCACACCTGAATCAACAAGAAATGTTGATAAACTTGCGGGGGTAGGCCTTAGTGACAGCTCAATTGTAGTTTTGCGACAGATAACATATACATTTGATTTGATTTTATATAAAAAGTAACCATAGTTAGTTTAATCATCCTGTGTAGTTACGGTATAATGACAAGGGGGGAAGACTAGAAAGAAATCATGGAGTTGTGAAGATTAGAAAGGAAAAGGTCGCACATTACATATGGACCTATCTCGATCTATAATAATGGAGTCGAGATGTGTGTGTGTGTGTGGACGTTTATCATGACTAATACACAAGGTGTCGGCTATGTGATATATCTATCCATCATATCTATTTAAAGATACATAGAGCTGGGCTTAAATGCACCATAATAATACTACTTCGCACCATAATAATACTGCTTCTCAGATCTCACCTATTTTTAGGTTGAAATTATTTATTCACAGAATACGATCTTACATTTGATTTTTCATTCTTGGTGTATAATAACTTGTTTCGGTAAAAAATAATGATTAGAAAAATATCGATGACTATTATTTACTTTTTTCGATGCCGAAAAATATCGATGGCTTTTAAAACGTGAAGGGACAAAATTAGACAAGGTTGAAAGTTATGTATGTATCAACTGCCTTAAACGGAGCTGTCCCCGTTATAGTTGTGAGGACTGAACTATTCGTTTGAAATATGTGATATTTTCATTTTGATTGAGAATCTTGAATGTATATTTTAACATTATTTGTATATTATATATTGTGAATAATTTAGTATCAAATGAGATGCCAGAAGATTAGATTGTCTGTGTCTATATATAATATAATAAATATTCATAGTTTAAGTGGAGTTAAACAAACCACTAGAATGACTGAAGTATTATTTGGAAATAATCTATCTTGATTATTATATAATACTTGTATGCTTTGTATATATTGAACGAGATTAAAATATTAGAATTGTTCTTTTATTTTGACAATAAAAAAGAATTAAGATTCTATAATATTATTATTGCTTAGGTTCTTAATCCGATACAGTGATTGACACTTGTATGCAACGCACATATTTTGATTCATGTGTGATGTGATTTATTGTTAATCACAATATTATATTTTGGATAATGACATTGCATACAGAGTGAGATATTGACTATAAAAGGAAACTGTGGCCGAAAATATGTAGGTGATGATGTCCTCTTGAAAGCTTATAAAGATAATTATGTTTTAATCATACAAGCAGATTTGTTCTTACATAATTATAAGGTTGAGTGGATGATCAAGTATAAAAGATATTGATTAAATTAATTGTCAGAAATTAATTTAATTAATGGACATTCGATATCTTAAATATGGGGAATTTTATAAGCAAATAATATTGGAGTCGAATTAATAACTAAATTACGACATTAAGAAATGTAGTGCAAATATTAATTCTTTAGTGTATTGAATTAATATTTAATGATATTGGGCTTGACCCAGAATGTCATTGGAAGACCCGATCTAATTATCCAGGATCCCTACTATAACTTATATATTCACATAAAGGGTTGGAATCTAGGATTTTTGTGAGCAGCCGTTCAAGGAGGCAACTAAGAACTAGGGTTCGAAAATCTCAAAACTAGAAGGGAGGCAATCTTGGGAGTATCGAATGTCACATTTCACTTAAGGTGAATACGAGAATACTGTAAAAGACGTGGATTTGCTCCTTTATTTTGGCAAAATCTTGTCGATGAGCCTCTTCCTATGAATCGCTTGCACCGTAGCGATTAAGGTTAACTTTCTATTCAAACTCATTTATTTTCATATCATAAAATACAGTATCAATATCATGATTCGATTGTTTCAACAATAGCGTGGTCCAGTTTGTCGTGCTACAACGATGTGACTTGTGGTGTGGTTGAAAGGTACGTTCTACCCCTATTGTTGCAACTTACTTACAGTAAGGTGTGATATTTTTGTTTACAGTAAGGTGTTGCAACAAAATTTCAATAATTGTGAAACGGAATATTGAGAAGTGTGAGAAAAGAGTGAATAGACAAACAAAAACAATTGCATCAAAAAAAAAAGAAAGAAAGAAATTTAGTGCAGGACTTATCCTGGAAACGTGGAAGGATCCATAATTATTGGATAGCCCGGTGGAAAATGGAGCCTACTTTCGGTAGGAATTTTAAAGGTGGATTATTATTGAGAGCCCCACCGGTTTCAGATTTTTTAATTAGTGGTTCCAGAATTTTAGATTTGATTTCTTATCTCCAAGCCACTGCGCATAAGAATGAACACATAATGTTTCGATATTCCGATGTTATTTCCTTGGTGTGACTCAAACTGATAGACAAAATTTACTTTGCATAATTTTTGGTATATGAACTATTTTTTTTTAATAATTTGACTTATAGCCGATGAATGAATATTTAATGAATTATTATTATTAAATTATATAATATCATATTTCTGATTTGCACGTATTTGTACAATAATGTTCCATTTGAATACACTTGTTTTTATAAACAAAACTATATACAGTAAATTAGTTTTATATGAAAATATGTCCAGCACGCGTTGAATATTTTGGCATAATGGATAACACTAATATCGTACTCTTACAGTTACAAAGTTACAATACACAAGTTGTACACTTCGTCCTGACGCGACGGCCACAAATCTGTTATCAAATATTTGAGGATATTAAATTCTTATACAGGAGTAACAGGAGTGATGCATCTTTTATTTCACAAATCATGGCCTCACAAAACATTTTTTTTCTAGTATTTTATAGCCGAAAAATAACAATTTGTTATTACACAAGTTAAATCTTTTGTAAATTATATGAACTGATTTAAAACAAAACAAAATGATCTGATATTTCATTTCTAGTATCATTTATACAGTATTATTTAACACTCAGAAGTGAGAAGTGAGAACCAACTTTTTCCCACTAAATTGATAAGAGCCGGACTTTATAACATAGAAATTAATTAAATATAATAATAAATTGTAATATCTTGTATTTTTTTGAATAGTAAAATTGATTAATAATAATAAAATAGGATTAAAATTGGATAGAGATTAAGAATTAAAATTAGATTAGAATATTGGGTTTTCTAAATATGAGTCGGATTTGAATCGTAGTACGTTTTGTAGTAGGGTTTTAAAACTCTCTATATAGATTAAGATATCCTTATTCATTTGTATTCTTTTCGAGCCATCATGACTAAATCGTTTTAAATCTTTTTAGATAAAAATCTTTGTTTTTGTTTTCTTCATCTTTTTTTACTAAAATTCGTAGAATTTTCTATACGCAACTCAGCTGGCTTGTAAAATTTATAGTAAATTCATCATAAGTCGGAATTCGTTGATTCTGAACTTTTCGGAAAGATCTTTTCGTTCCCTACGACTTTCATGTTTTAAGTTTTTCAAGAAAATATCGTTTAGAGAGTCAAAAAGGTTAACCACAGATATTGGCAAATTCAGAATTATGGGGACGTTCGAAGTTTGAGATGCGTTGTTTTTGTTTCGGTGCAAGGGATTGAATATGTGTTTAGAGAAAATGTAGATTCTTGAATTTCGAAGGTGTTATATGATTTATAGGGTCGGTTTGGAAGTAAGTGACTTTTGACTTACTTTTATTTTTGAAAAAATTTTGATACTTTGAATTTCAAATTTCGTATAAGATATAAGAATATTATTTTTGAATTGTATAAGATATAAGATCCAAGAATATTTGAAACCCAATCTATACGTTTCGAACCCGTTCGTAATTTACGCTATAGTTCCGGAACTAGTCTTAAATACCCGTATTAGGGGCACAAGTGTGCACTCTTAGATAACTTGAACTTTAGATCCCGTCCACCGGAAAAGTGTGGTAAAAAATAAAAATAAGATGTCGGTTACTGGCAAAGTGTGAACATAGAGCAGGACTGTGAAATTTTATAAGATTATCGTACTGTTTTTATTAAAAGATTTTTAAATATTAAAACTGTGGGTTGAATTGTTTTTCTTAAATTGTTTTCAAGACTTATATTATTTTTAAAGGAAAATTATTTTATTAAAACACCCACTGATTTTTGAGAATATTTGTAAGTCGATTGTTACTTGATGGGCTATGTAGCTCATTATTTACAATTTTCAGGTTCAGTGTAAGAGGAAGATGAAGAGTATTAGATTTCGATGATCTTAGATTTGGAGTAGATGAGTTGATTTGTCATTGTTAGCTGTGCCTTTATAATAGTTATCTTTTTAATAAAGTTTTGTATTAATATATTGTATTGTATTTTAGATTTGCTCGAATTAATAGTTCGAAAAAGGACGGGCTATTACGGTTGGTATCCAGAGCTCTAGGTTCAAAACGTGTAAACTGTCTTTAGGCTTGATCTGTAGATAACTTGGGTGATTAGACTTTTGAAATAGACTTGTGAGTGCTCTTTTTGAAGTATAGGATTTTTTGAGAATTTGGGGACCAAATTCTTTTTAAGGAGGGTAGTATGTAATATTCCGTATTTTTTAGAATAATAAAATAGATTAATAATAATAAAATAGGATTAAAATTAGATAGAGATTAGGAATTAAAATTAGATTAGAATATTGAGCTTTCTGAATATGGGTCAGATTTAAATCGTAATAGATTTTATGATAGGGTTTTAAAACTCTATATATAGATTAAGATCTTCCCATTCCTTTGTATTTTTTTGACCTACCATGACTAAATTGTTGTAAATCTTTTTCGATACAAATCTTTATTCTTTTTTTCCATCTTTTTTATTAAAATTCGTAGAATTTTCTATACGCAACTCAGTTGTCTTGTAAAATTTGTAGTAAATTCATCATATGTCGAAATTCGTTGATTCTGGACTTTTCGGAAATATCTTTTCGTTCTCTACGACTTTCATGTTTAAAGTTTTTCGAGAAAATATCGTTTAGAGGGACAAAAAAAGTTAAAATCTGATCTGGGCGGATTTGAAATTATGGGGAAGTTTGAAATTTGAGATGCGTTGTTTTTGCTTCGGGGATTGAATATATGTTTAAAGAAGATGTAGATTCTTGAATTTCGGAGGTGTTATATGCGTAATATGATTTAAAGGGTCGGCTTGGAGGTAAGTACCATTTGACTTACTTTTACTTTCGAAAAGATTTTGATACCGTGAATTTCGAATTTCGTATAAGATATAAGAATATTGTTTTCGAATTGTATAAAATATAAGATATGAGAATGTTTGAAACCCAATCTCTACGTTTCGAACTCGTTCATAATTTACGCTATAGTTCTAGAACTAGTCTTAGATACCCTTATTAGGGGCACAAGTGTGTACTCTTAGATACATGATAAGGGCGCGTGATAATTAAATTAGATTCTGCCAACTGGGAGAGAGTGGTAAAGAATAAGAGTAATAATAAGATGCCGGTCACCGGCAAAGTGTGGCCGTAGAGCAGGATTGTGAAATTTTATAAGATTATCGTACTATTTTTATTAAAGAATTTTTAAATATTAAAATTATGGGTTGAATTGTATTTCTCAAATTGTTTTCAAGATTTATATTATTTTTGAAGGAAAATTATTTTATTAAAGCACCCACTTATTTTTTAGAATATTTGTAAGTCGATTATTACTTGTTGGGCTGTGTAGCTTGTTACTTATAATTTTCAAGTTTGGTGTAAGAGAAAAATAGAGTGCATTGAATTTCGAGGATCTTAGATTTCAAGCAGGTGGGTTGTTGATTTGTCATTGTTAATTGCGTTGTTGTAATAGCTATCTTTATAATAGAATTTTGTATTAATATATTATATTATATATTAGATTTACTCGAATTAATGTTTCGAAAAAGGACGGACTTTTACATAAATCAATAACAATATCCCCGTAAGATACATTAACACTAAAAAAAGAGGGGATGCATCTTTCAAAAGAAAATTAATAACATAAGCAAAAAATATTTCAAGCTCGATATTTTTGTATGATAAATATGTAATTATATTAATATGAGAAAGAATTAGTTGCACTTTATTGTTTTCAACTACGGTACATTCTCACTTGATATGACTCATTAAAAATGCTCATTACATTTTCTAATTGTTATTCTCTTTATAATTCTTACTCTTTTTCTTCTTATTTCCTTCTCAATAAGTTACATTCTTTTTATCAAATTTAATGATTCATATATGTACTATACACACATAGGTGATATCAATAATAATAATAATAATAATTTTAAATTTTAATATATACATACACATCTATCTCCGTCCTCACTAGATCTTTTATAATTACCTGAACTCACAATTTCATATATACTACCCTTAACACAAAACCATCCAAAAAAATATAATATATATTAATTATTAATTTATTTTTATAAAAATTCAAATACACTAATTTTAATTGAAGTGTGATGATACAAACACACCGTCAATGTCCTCATCAAGTCTACAAATTAACAAACTTATGAAATTTAAGACAATACCTAAATATTTTTGTGGATCTGCTAGGAAGATTCTTACTATAATATCATTTATAATAACTCGAAACTATTATTTGATATATATCACAATTTAGTTCAAAAAAATTAACAAATTTAATAAATATTATTTATTTACTTATTCTTATAAAAATCTCAAACACTAATTTGAATAGTAGAATTACATCTTTCAACCTTAAGTTACTAAAACCACGAAATATATCGAGTTACAATTTGTCCAAAAATAAGGAAAATGAGAGATCGTTAAAATTTTATTAGTGAAAAACACGATGTGATAGACTCTGAGTGATTTTCAAGGAAGCGAGAATAAAATATCAGTTGTGAGCGAATTGTAAAATAAGTCTGAATTTCATCAAAAAAGTATATATTGTAACAAGAATCAGAATTTAGGGATGAAAACTATATTTTCGAAATTATGAGTATTCAAGTGAGAGTGAGCAAATTTAGAAGATGCGGTATATAATTAGAGTGGTGATATATGCACATTCATAATTTATTTTGGACTAAATTATCATCTCTTCTCAACCATTTTTTTTATTACCTCCTTTCTTTCACATTCATCGAGTTTTCATTTGTGCATCTACTTGCCCTACTTATGATTTCATACCCGTAGGTTAATATTTTAATACAAAAATTGTTAATATAAATAATCGAGATGTTAATATGATCGATACATATTTAATTAAATGATTTGAATTATTATTTATTTTTTTCTTCATAACTATAATTTCTCTCCCGTCTTTAAAGAATAATGTAGGAATAATATTTAAAATTAATTTCTAATTTTTTTGAAATTTTTATAATCTAATTTTATAAGACAATAAATTAGCTAGATAAAAATTTGATTCTATAATAATAAATATATAAAATATAAAATTAATTAATAAGTAATAATAATAACAATTCAAACTCAGTAGTAAACGAACTCGAACTCGAGCATAAAAAATTGATTGATAAGTAATGGAGCTCGACTCGAATTTATAACCTCATCATAAAGTGTTTTTAAGGAGTAAACATGGTATTATAATTTTTTTTTAAATATATTGACAAGAAATATTAAATATAATGAACACAATTTTATGTTGTCTCAATATAAAATTAAAAAAAATTATAATAAAATTATATTTATATTATAAATTCAGGTATAAATAATCCGATTATCAGGTTTAACATAATAGATTAGACAAATAAAAAATTGATGAAAAATATATAAAGAAATAAAATAAGGATAATTTAGTCCAAAATAAATAAAATTGATGAAAAATATATAAAGAAATAAAATAATGATAATTTAGTCCAAAATAAATAAAAGTACGCATAATTAACTCTCTGATGTGATGACAATACAAAAACAGACATGCGGTCAAAGAAAGGCTGCTGGGTAGTCATTGTTGGTGACAGTTTCCCGGGCTTATCAGGATAAGCCATCCAAGTTACTACGATCTCACCCATTTGCAGGAATATGAGAATAGAGATAACAAGTATGGTATACTCATTTCATTACTGACTAGTGACAACGAGGATGTGCGTAACTGCGTACATAGGAGATAACTGTCATGTGCCCAAAGATTTAAGTCTGAAATCAGTTCTGAAACTGATTACATATCCCAATTTGCCAACAAGATCAAAATAATCGGAATGGGCTCATATTATTAATTTACCATATAAATATTCCTACAACCATATAAATAATCAACACAAGGATAAAAACCATGTACTTGGAACTTTTGCAAAATCAGAATATGGTAATTCCTTTATTAAAACTTCTGTGAGCTAAACAAAACAAGCTGATGAAAATACATGAAATGGAACTAGCTATTAGGGAAAGAAAAAAAAAGGAAATTTATGGTAGAAGAAACCAGCCTTCAGGGAAGTTAAAAACTATCACCCCATTTTCATTTCTTGGACTGGGATGGTTGACTCTTTTGCAAGGGATTGACAGTAGAAGCAGATTTCTCCAAGATTTTCAGTGCTTTCATTCTTTGCAACTCTTTTCCTGCAACAAGAAATGGCTGGTCATGCCAAGTTCAGTTCATTATAACATCCGTCTGTCACTTGGCTGAATTATTGGATAATGGTAAATTTGGCTTCATAGTATCCAATTAACTTGAAAATTAAATAGATTGACCTTACTAATCTATATTCTACACAATCAAAATGGAATCCATGCTAGAAAAATGAGATACAACTATTTTCTCCAAATGCTACTCATTTTGTTAGGAAAATCACGGTAGTAGATATATTCAACAAGCATGCAGTCACAGAAAGATGAGATGGAAGATAACAGTGAAGAAAGATGTCACGAGTCCTATAAGACACACCAACACAGCCACTTGTGGTTACATCAAAATAGATGGAGACTGTTTAACTAAATGATTAGAAAACCTACTCTTTTTTGTGCTAAATTACCAATGGTGAAGGCTTTTATAATATACTTGCTTTCATTTTTACTTTCATATAGTAGCAAGTTGCTAAGATTTTGTCAACGATTCTATGCATTTCTTATAGTGTTTAACAAAGGACTGAATTAATTCAATTATTAGATCTTAGGCATAATTAATGCAATTTCTAGTCTTGCAGTGGAGATTATGAATTAGTATAAACTTTAAAGTATTCCAATTTAGGCATAGGGATTTTAGATGGTAAGAGTGTATTTTCCTACACATTCCATTTCAACCGTGAAGACCCTTTGTTATGACAAGGCATTCATATTTAGTAAAGTAACTTTGATATAAGAATTTATATTTGGGGGTTATTCATTCTCTGCTGGATTCTAAATGTCTTCCTAGTCGAGTCAAGGGCTTCAGTTCGCAGATTCTGAGTTGTTTGTTGCTTCACTTATGTTCTGCATCACTTGCCTCTATTAGATAAAAATATGTTGCACTATTTACAAACAGATCTACTTAGAGGAAGTCTACACTTTGACATTGCTAACTATTTTTGTATTCCAACTTTACCATACGTAAAAGGAAAAGGAAAAAAATACCTTCCTCTATTGTTAACTGGATTGCCCTTCTCTCCAGTTCAACTGCATATATGCTAAGTTCAGCCGGGGAAAGATGACGAAGCTCTGTTAAGATCATAATAAAAATAAGACAACACCTTTCAAATTGTAATCACTACCAGTGCACATACTACTCAACTAGTAATGGTAATAGAATATAATAACTCACTCTGAACGTGATCCCTGAAAATAGACTCATCGTCACACTTTTTCAAGAAATTCTGCAAATGAATGTACCGTTCTTCCCATTTTCGGTCATCCACCCTCCTAGAATCAGTTAATAGAGGTACCTTCAAGGTGACTTTAAAGTAATCGTTTTCAGCAGGTCCCACCCCATTACCAGGATTAGCAAGAGAACTGGGTATTGAGTCTAATGGTGAATTTGAATAAGAAAGCATATTATTTGGGGCCACGTAATTAGACATGGTCAAAGAAACACGGTCTGCATTACCCTCCAACACCAGAGTTTGTTTCTGGGGTATTTCTTGCTTCAGAAGAGGACTGCTTACATCTCTACCTGTGTTGTGCTCAGTTTTTCCATTCTCTTGTACAAACTCAAATTTCTTACTAGTATACACAAGATGCTCTTTAGTAGCTGTGCGATCAGGGAGTGGACGAAAAGGGTGGCTTGCAGGTGACTCGGGTATGAGTCTCTTAGTTCCACAAATCTTTACTTTATCTGTAATGGGTCCTCCAACCGTAGGAAACAAACTTTTTCGATGGTTTTGCGACACCCTATTGTCATTTTGAACATCTGTCAACACCATCTTCTTTGTTGATATAGATGGCTGCTTATGGGATATACAATTGTCCAACCAACTGTTTCCTAGCTCATTGTTTTTAAGTTCCGAATTAATCATCTTCGATTCCAGACCTAAGAACTTCTGAAATTAAATAATAAAATATGTTTTAATGTTAATGCACATTAGAAGCCAGCTAATATGCATCTGTGATTTACTAGTAAACAATACATAGATGTAAAAGTGCAGCCGAAGAATATAACAGCCAAGGAAAAAAAGTCTGATAAATTTGCGTCCAATTTTAATGATACCAACGACCAAATATATATGAAGAGAATTTAAACTGATAATTTGATTTCAAATTTATAAGTGAAGAGAATATAAACTGAGTAACTGATAACCCTGATCTTATATTTGCTAACACCAATGCCTAACTATAAGTGAAGTGAATCTAAACTGATAAACCTTATGTCATATTTGCTAATGCCAATGCCTAACTATAACAACGCCCAAGTATAAGTGAAGAGAATTTTAACTGATAAACTTGATGTCATATTTGCTAACGCCAACACCTAACTATAAGTGAATAAAGTTTTACCAGTGACCATACTTGTTCAATTTGATTAATGCCAACTGCTGGCTATAAGTAAAGAGATCTAAACCTAATATACCTACTTCAAATTAGATCACTGGATAACACCAACAGTCAACTATAAGAAAACAGACTATTACTCGCATAAAATCACCAGATGGGATATAAATAGATTTTATCTAGAGAAACACTTTCGTAAAAATATATAGGAAACGAAAAATAAGATAGACTAAAAATAACTAAACTAATAAAATACAATGTAATCCCTAGCTTGTAGCCTAGTGACAGCATTTAATTCCAGCATTCGACTGACCAAAAAATACCAATCAAAGACTGCTTTTACCTTCATTTTATTTATTTATTACGCGTTTAGCACTGTGTTATGGTGTTTGCGAGTTTTGTCAAGTTAGGGTCCACAACAAAAGAAATCAGTAACCTAAAGTTGTGCTTGAAAACACTAGAAAAATTTAACACAAATAGCATAAGCTTACGAATGTTTCCCCAGATTCCAAAAAGAGCAAAAAACAAGCAATATAAACAAAATCATATAAGTATATGACTAGAAACAATTAATCCCAATTCAGGTAACTACGCTTGCAACACCCTGTTTGACCGCAGCTAAATTAATCAATCACTCTTTAAGTAGATAAATTCATAGGTCACCGGAACTGGCAAAAGCAAGACAGATATTATGAAGCTATAAGAAGATGCAACAAACAGGTGTGGTATTAAGACAGGTTACAAGACCAAGTGTTCGGTGGGGTAGGGTGTGTTGTATATGTTTTATATATATACATACAAGTACATATACATATGTATATGTACTTGTATGTATATATATAAACACGGCGTCAGCGCGGGAGAGAGGGAACCGTTGGAGGGAGATGAATTGTGACAATTATATGGTGGTTTTTTTTTTGAAAAGATGAAAGCTTTTTGGCTCCAAAAATCAAGATCTGAGTGTGTGTGTGTGTGTGTGATATAAAACCCTGGTTCTGTTTATGTTGGGCTGTTTGGGTCAGCCTTGTTCTATTAATAGAATCAGATTTTGTTGGGTAGTAGTAAAATTTTGTGACTAATTACCATTTTTTTTGTAAAATTTCATGGTTATACGAGTATTTGTAATCTACTTGTAATTAGTTTTTTTAGCATTTTATTTTAAAAAAGGAACATATTGTCTCATTTTAAAATATATATCCCTTTATTTTTTATACATATTTAAAAAAATTGTGAGCACATAATTAGGATTATATTATCTTTTAAATTTTATTATTATAAATTAAAATATTCAATTAATATTTTTAATTATAAAAAGAAAATTTCAAAAATAATAACCCTACTTATGTGATAAACTCCTTTAAAGTCTATGTTAAAAATTAAATAATATATATTTTAAAACAAAGAAAATTGGAAGTTTTCTGCACATATACAAATGATTAACAAATAGCTCAATTCAACTCAAATCCGGTTCGAATTTAGCTCTATGTTCATAAAGTTAGCTCTATTGGATTTGTTTTGTTCATGAACAAACTCTTATTCGACTTATTTATTATTGAGTCAAGTTTAAATATCATTTTATAATATATATTGTAATTTTTAAATTAAAATATTATTTATAATTACATACTAAAATATGTAAAAAAAATTGAAAGGGGATTTTAATCTTTAAATTCGAAGAATCTTAGATCGTTTATAAAACATACTATAATATTTAAATTCTTTAAGATATTATTCATAATAGATATTATAATATGTAAAATTTAATAGATGAAAAAGAATCTTGAGATCCTTTATATATATATATATAACATGATTTTATCAAAAAGAATAAGAAACACAAAATTGATTTTAAATAACTTTATCTCAATAATGAATAAAATAACTGTATTTTGTATTTTGATAATTATGATATTTTAATACGAACCATCAAAATAATATCTAAAAAATTGTGCATATCAAAATATCATAATTATCGAACACATTATTTTATTCACTATTACATAAGATCAATTTTAGGTTTTTTTATTCTCCCTCTTTTTTAAATCTTTAAGATACTATTTATAATATTTTTTGGTATTATTTATAATAGATATTATAATATGTAGATTTTTTTAAATTGAAAAAAATCTTGAGATCGTTTATAATATATATTATAATCTTTAAATTCTCCAAGATATTATTTATAATAGATATTATAATATGTAGATTTGCTTTATAAAAATTGGAAAAAAATTCTTAAGATCGTTTATAATATGTATTAAAATTTTCAATTTTTTTAAGATTTTATTTATAATAAATAATATAATATGTAGACTCTTTTCAAAATTGAAAAAAAAACTTTAAATCTTTTACAATATATACTATAATGTTTAAATTCTTTAATATATCATTTATAATATATATTATAATATTTAAAAAAATTAAGATATTATTTACTATAGATATTATAATATGTATATTTTTTTAAAAATTGAATTTTTTTTAGATTGTTTGTAATATATATTTTATGTTTTTTTAAATTCTGTAAGATATTGTTATTATAGATATTCTAATATGTAGATTTTTTAAGAAAATTGAAAAAGAATCTTGAGGTCTTTATAATATAAATTACAATCTTTAAATTTTTAAAGATGTTATTTATAATATATATATATAATGTGTATTTTAAAAAAAATGATTTTTTTAGAATCTCTATAATATATATTATAATTTTTAAAATCCGTAAGATATTGTTTATAATAGATATTGTAATAACTAGATTTTTAAAAAAATTGAAAAAGAATCTTGAGATCGTTTATAACATATTATTATCTTTAAATTCTTTAAGATATTATTTATAACAGAGATTATAATATGTAGATTTAAAAAAAAGAAATTGAAACGTTTATAATAGATATTATAATATATAGATTTTTTAAAATACACCTAAGAATAATGTATATAATAAATATGAAATACCTTAAAGTATTGTTTATGGTACAAAAAGTATTGCTTATATTCATTAAAGTACAATATATAAAAATATTCAGTCAATTTTTATTTGTCACTAACTAGCCGTTTTTTTTCAAATTGTGAAGAAAAAGGCAGGCATATAATATACAGTTTATGAACCTATATATATGCATCATACAGAACAAGTTAAGGCTTGTGGAGAGACGTACAGAGAGACTGTGAGAGAGAAAGACTGAAAGAGAGAGAGAGAGAGAGAGAGTGCGCTATATAAATTGATCATATCTCTTGATTGATTAAATTTGTTTACGGTCTGGTCTCTCTTCGATTTATTTCCCGTTTAGAAAAAAGGGTACTTGATTCCTTGCTTATTTATTTTGTTTCTATAAATTTTACACTTCTGGACTTTTATACATATATAGATGTGTGTGTGAGATTAATTTTGATCTATGGCGATTCTTGAAATCTTATTATCTGGGGTTTGTTTATGATGAAAGATATGTTTGTGTGTTTCCATTTATTATTACAGTTCTTGGTTTTTGAATTCTTAATGATGATTGATTGGGGATGCATTTAATTTTGCATGCCCTTTATTTTTTCCTTTTACCTGTCGTGAATGATTATTCTTAGCTGTTGTTTTGATTTTTTAGATAATCGCGATGGCTGGTTCAGATGAAAACTGTGTTGGTGGTGTTAGGCCCTCAAATTCTCAAGGTAAAATGAATTTTTATAGTTATATGTGTGTGTGTGTGTGTGTTTCCCGGTGTATTTATTATTGTAATTGTATAGATAAGATATTTGTTTGTGTCCATGCAAATTTTATGCTACTGTAGGGGGTATGATTATGGCTGGAACTCGAAAGCCTGCTGCAGGAATCAGGCGGACCAGGAGGGCTTTGAGTACAATCAACCATGATTCGGTAGGATACGCACCTTACCCCTCTGCAGGCAGGAAGAGAGGCTCCTTGCGCGAGTAACTTTCTAAGAACTTATTAATTTTTAATTTTACCGATATTCCTTATTTGAGTACCTAGTTTGACCTTAGGTCATTTGTATTGCGATTTATACAGAAAAAATGCAAATTGTAGTAAGAATGTGCCGCAGATTCCAGTTGTGCATCGTCCAGTGACTAGGTTTGTAACTGGCACTTGAGGCGTTTGATTATATAGAAATAGTTTTATGTTGTGCTCTGTCGATCTTCATCTTATTTGTATTTATCTATAATCTGGTCAATTTAGGAAGTTTGCAGCAGAAATGGCCACTAAGCAGCATCAAGCTAGAGATGAGGTATTAATTTACCTATTTAAGTTCAATTTTTCGTTACTTAATGAAGGAAATCAGTTTTGTGTAATCTTAATGTTTGATTACATTGATGTAGGAAATTAAGCAACTAGTCCCATCATTTCCAGAAACAATTCAAGGGGATTGTCCTGTAATTGATGTGGATGAGGCCAGAGACGGTTTTCCTGAGCCAATATTTGTGCAACATGACTTGAGAGTATGATGACTTTTCCTTGACTTGTTACTTTATACTTCTATTGGTGTAAGAGAAGACTTCATCATGACTTTTATCTATAGAACAATGAGATTGAAATGCTAGATGCAGATGATCTGCACATAGATGGGGGTGACAAGAAAGACCCCCTTGATGTTGTCGAGTACAGCGATGATCTTTATGCATTCTACAAAGATGTAGAGGTATGTCGCCTGTTAAGGAACATGTGGAACTTGCTCTCATATGGTTGTTCTTTGAAATTACTAGAGTTTAAGATTTTTAGTCTGTACATATTAGTTTTTTTAATCTTTGTAAGCTATACTTGACTAACTGAATCGCAATTTGAAAATGTGGTATTTGTTAATATGACAATAAATTCTCTTTAATATGAATGTCTATTGTCCAACTTGAGAATTTGGAGCTTATGCAATTAAAATTCTATATGCTTAACTATTCATTCGTATTCTTGATGTAGAGTTCTTGCTGTGTATCACCAAACTACATGACAAGCCAATTTGATATCAATGAAAAAATGAGACGGATTCTCATTGATTGGCTAATCGAGGTCAGTATTAAAGTGAAAGTTTACAATGTTAAGTAATATGCAGCAAACATTATTAACACTTTGATGGAATGAGCAGGTGCATCACAAGTTTGAGTTGATGCCGGAGACCCTATATTTGACTGTCAATCTGATCGATAGGTTCTTAGCTATACAACCCGTGATGCGGACAAACCTACAGCTCGTTGGAGTCACAGCCCTACTTCTAGCAAGCAAATATGAAGAAGTCTCCGCACCCGCTGTTAATGATCTCGTCATGATATCTGACACAGCATATACCAGAAAAGAGGTTCTTGAAATGGTAAATATCTAAATCATGTTTTCCTTCATCATTATATGATTTCTGTTGTGATCCGAGTGTAATCAACTTTATTTATTCTAACTTCCGACCTGCAGGAGACTCTGATGCTCAACGAGCTTCAGTTTAACCTCTCGGTTCCAACTGCATATGTGTTTGTGAAGAGGTTTCTGAAAACTGCTCACTCCGACGATAAGGTTTGTCCTTGATTTTCCTAGTACACATTATAGCAGGATTGATGTACGCCGTACACATACCATAATTAGTTTATAATCAATGCTTACTCGAGTCAGGTTGAGCATTTTACTTGCTTATCATAGAATAGAAAAATACTTTAAATTTTAACTGCATATGTTTTCATGAAGAGGTTCGTGAAAGCTGCTCAACCTGACAATAAGATTTGTCCTTAATTTTCCTACAACACATTATTGCAGGATCGATGTCGCATATGTATTCTAATTAGTTTATAATCAATACTTGCTGTAGTCAGGTTGAGCATTGTACTTGCTTATCGTAGAAAGCATAATTAATTTTCTTCCAGAACTTAATTCCTGATCTTGAACCAGATGGAGCTTCTTGCGTTTTACATGATCGATCTTACCCTGGTGGAGTATGAGATGCTCAAGTTTCCACCATCGATTTTAGCAGCAGCTGCTGTTTTCACTGCTCATTGTACTCTTGGGAAGGCAGCTCAATGGAGCAAGACGAGTGAAAGGCATACTAATTACAAGAATCATGAACTAATGTAAGTAGTTTTAATATTATTATTCTTCCTTCGTACTTTAGTTCAAGACTAAGTAGTTGTTTCTTGTATCTTATTTTTGTAGGGAATGCTCGAAACTAATGGTTAAATTTCATCAGAAGGCGGCTACAGGGAGACTTACTGGTGTTTACAGGAAGTACAACGCATTTAAATATGGATGTGCTGCAAGAACAGAACCTGCTCATTTTCTGTTGGATTCTGAATTTTGACCAGGGACTCAACTTCATTGGTTTGTATGGTTTTATTTTGTAGAGCCAGCGATCATAGCTGCCTTTTGAGATATTGATCTCTTTTCCAAAATATTTACTATAATTTGAGGTATTCTCAAATTTGGCATTCATTTGAATTGTTTTTTTCGAAAACAATAATATTGCAACCAAATCCTACGGGATTTATGCAGTTGATATATGATGTTCGCTGGTGATTACCCTTGCAAACGCATACACATGCTTTGGATGATGACTCTTATGATTTCTATCATTTTATTAATTAAGGTTTTTATGGCTACTGCAATAAGGAGTGATTTTTTTTAAAAAAAGGGAGTAGTAGTAATTTAACTTCATCACTGGTGATTACCATAGGAGAACAAATTAGATTTAGTTAATATAATAAATATATTAATTATTAATTTATTATTTCAAAAGGTCTATCTATTTTATTTATTTTAAAAATAAAATGAAAATAAATAAAGAACCTTCATCACAAATAATGAAGGAACCAGTAAATTTAGATGCAAAACAATGCAAGATAAACCAAATTTTATATTTTAATATTCCTTTTAATAATTTGCTATTAGCTCTTCTTCTATTGCTGATAAATTATTATTTAATTGTTCACATTCGAGTAAGAACATGATTAATAAAACCAGTAAACATACAAGTTGACGCCATAAATTTCTTCCAGAAAGACAAGCTCTTGCGTTCTGACGTACAATAAACCCGGACAAGATGCTTTGAACTGAGTTAAATTTTTGAGAACAAAACATCTGTTTATGCTTAATATCATGCCATTTTTCCCAGGTTTACACGGGGGTTCTAATTCACCTCTACTTATTAATCATAAACTGACGAATTGCAACATAATAATGTTTGACAATAATACATCTAACTTTTACTATAAAAATAGAAGAGTTATACTTGGCCCAATCTGGCACAAATTATGATAAAAATATTCACAATAGCAAAGTTAAAAAATGTGCCCCTCTGGTAGCAGACACATAAGGCAAATAGGAGTTCTGTTAGGTTGGTAACGCTTGAAAATGTTGCAATATCATGCATTTCAGTCGAGGAAAAAAAGTAAAAGAAGCTCAGGATGATGTAAATGTGTGTATGTTATGCGTGGGATTTCAGAACGCAAGTATTGTACCAGTACTTTTCCTTTCACTCCAGAGTTAGAAAATAATATGCAAAAAATGCATACGTGTTCTCGGTTGTGTGTCAACCAATAATATAAAATTAAAAGAAATTATCAAAAATACTATTTTTCAAGATTTTTTTTTTGCAATTTTACAAATTTCTGATTTGTTTTACAAAAATACAGTTTGCAACCAAAAGCAACCCGATATAACTTATTTTTCTATTTCTCAAAAAAATAATCGAAATTGCTTTTGGTTGCATTTAAGGTTGCTTGAAGTTGTTTTTTATTGCATTTACGGTTACATTTTAATTTTAATTGTGCAACTTGTTAATCAATGTATTATGCAACTAAAAATTAATTATTTTGACTAAATTTTAAAGTTGTATTTGTGGTTGATTTCGGTTGATTTCAGTTGTAAAGTTGCAAAACCGTATTTTTGCAATTTTTTTGAAAAATCGTATTTTTGTAATTTTTTTTAAAAAAATTGTATTTTTGTAAAATATTTTTAAACAAGTCAGTATTTTTGCAAAAAAAAATTTGCCCTAAGGTAATTTTTTAAAAATCCTAAAATAATATATTTAACAAAACGATCGAAATAGTTTACGCCAAGTAAGGTCTAATAATATGAAAATCGGAATTAGTCAGGAAAGTGATTAATCGGGTAGTTAGAATATTAATCAGAAGTAATTTAATTAAAAAAATAATATATAATTATATTTAGATACCGTCAAATTATTATAAATTTCATATAAAAAAATATCATATATTATTATATTATATGTATTTACATATTAAGATTTAAGATTTATAAAAAATCACTTATCAATTAGTATTTAAGTGGTTTATATCAAATATTAATTATTTAATAATTAATCTTAATATTTATTATATAATATATATATATATATATATATAATTATTTAGGAATTTAATAAAATATTTGGGATTTATAAGGATTTAAAGTCATAAAATTCATATTCATTGTAAATTTTTAATATAAATATATTAATTATTAAAAAATTTTAAAATATTTATTTTGACCGATTTTTAATCGTTTCAATCAATTTTTAACCGTTTTACTGATTTTTCCCGTCTTTTCTGATCTTTGATTGATTTAATGATTTTAAAAAAAAACCTTTTTTTTTACCCAATTTCTGTTCAATCAAGACCGATTAAAGGGTTCGCCAAAAAAGAGACGGATTAATCGGCACCGTCCGTCGACCGACTATCGAAAAACACCCCCGACCCCCCGACCCCAAGAGGGCAAGACATAAATCAGGGCCAATGCAAGTGGAGATGCTCTGTATACTGAATTAACTACAGTAGTAAATATATTACTTTTTGGGATTTTACACAAATATTTTTATCATGAGTTATCAAATTTTCATTGACTCTCTCCTAATTAATAATACTTCTATAAACTCCATCAATAAAAATTTGTCAACTCATAAAAAAGTACTCCTTCCGCGGCCCACTTCATGATATTGACTTTTGAATAGTCAAAATTTTTAAAACTTGATCAAATATTACGTATATTATATAATTAAAAAAATTAAAAAATATATATCATTGAAAAGTTTATATAATTTTCTTTAAAATGCACTTTTCAGATTTTGAAAATTTTAATTATATATTTTAAATTTTTGGTCAAAATTAATTAAATTTGACCGTTGAAAAATCAAATAAGACACTTGAAGTAAGACGGATGGAGTAATTGTTAGTATGCTCATGGACACATATTATAAAATCCCTCATTTTTAGAGCATGTCTGATGGTTGTGCTAAAATAGATGGAGTTATTGCTCTAATTTAGCATCAAAAAATGATTTTTTGTATTAAAATAGTGTCATCTCTTCAATGCATTGTTCTAAATCTGATTCTAAATTGATAAAATTAATAAAAGTGGTATTGAATATATTAGGTTGAAAATTGATGTCCCTCGTTTATTCATTTTCCTCCCTTTTTTCATTTTTTGATGATATGTTAATTATAATTCCATCTATTTTTTATTCTATATATAGAACAAATTATAACATTGTGCTAAAATAATGTAATATTTAGCCCACCGTGAATAATTTTTATTTTCGTTCGGTAATATATAATATAAATATCACCCCCTTCGATTAAACTTCCCTGACAAGGATAATATAAACTTGTAATCACGCAGTTCAAGAAAGATGCGGAGAGGCAGTCAATTGTATGAGAGGTCATCTCTTTTTCAAAAATTCACTAAAAGACACGTACCCAAACTTGTATAAATTTAACAAAAAAATCCAATAATATCAAATTCAAGGCTGACTAGACTCTCTGTCATCTCTGTTTCTGATTCTCCAGATCTCAATCCCTTTATTAGATTTATTAGTTAGTATGTCATTTTTAAGGTTCATTCAACAACTACCCACCTCTTTAATCTTCCTCTTTTTCTAACTGGATCATGTTTTTTCAACAACTCTAAGGGGGCCTGAGCCTCGGGTAGGGTGAACGTGAGCCTAGTCTGATCATGTAAAGAGATGGTTACATGGTTTGATAATAAGGTAAGTTAAATCACCTCTGGCGGTGTTTTACTAGTATTGTTGGACTCTGAGGTGGGGTTTTTATATTTTCAATAAAAACGTGATCTTTTATGTTTTTCTTGTTTGGGATTTTTATTGGGTATTTGTATTTGTTATCTGTCATTACATTGAAGTATTATAATAATATAATGTCATTTTGAGGATATTTGTTAATTTGGTGATAAAATTGGATAAGGATGCTGTGTAGGACATACATACCAACTTGCTGAATTAACATATCAACAGTTTTTTGTGGTGGGGTTTGGACTCTTTGTTAGATATTCGATTTTTTGTAATTCTAAAGTATATTATCAGATAGTGATGCATTATAGTGTTGCAAGATTCTTTTTAATCTCGTTTCTTGTGTGGTGGAATGAGGCTAGGAAGGAGGTACCAGTATGCGATATTTATGCATGTGAAACTGACTAATTTTATTAGTTGATTTGGATCTTTGGATATATGTGAGAGAGAGAGAGACAGAACTTCTATATATTGAGCAAGTTGTTTAGTCTAATAATAGAAGTGGGTTGACGTTTTCTTGTTATGGTTGTTATTCCAGAATAAGGGCTAAGGGAGTCGAGAAAAGTCTTGCCATAAGGAGAAGATGATAAAGAAACAGCAAAAAACGTTTTTAACTGTTGCACCCTTTGAATGTGCCTGGCGTGATGATTTGAGGTTTAGGGAAGCTGGTAGGGGATGCGTATCATTTGAAGCTTTTGCCCTCAATGATGTCACGGTTGTTTTTCGTGAGCATGTTGGTAGCCAGCAATACCATTACAAAAGGGACAACAGTCCACACTATACTGTGATTATTGGTAGCCATAAAAATCGTAGACTGAAAATTGAAGCTGATGGAAAAACAGTTGTCGATGAAGCAGGGGGTGGACTCTGTTGCTCTACAGCATTTCAGAGTTACTGGATTAGTTTTTACGATGGGTTGATCAGCATTGGCAAGGGAAGGTACCCTTTTCAGAATCTTGCTTTCCAGTGGCTTGACACAAACCCCAATTGCACCGTGCAGTATGTTGGGCTTAGTAGCTGGGATAAACATGTTGGATATCGAAACGTAAATGTAATGCCACTAACACAGAACCACATATCCTTGTGGAAGCACGTAAACTGTGGTAAATATGAAGGAGAGTATGAAAGTGAAGGCGAAGATGGAACAGAAGATGGAAGGTGGTGTCATGAGAGTTGGGGCCTAGGAAATTTTCTTGAGAGTTGGGAGCTATCAGATATGCTCTTCCTTGTTGGCAAGGAGGAAAGAGCAATCCCTGCTCATAAGGTTATATTGGCAGCATCTGGTAATTTTGGTTTAAGTATGTCTGCCAAAGACATTATTAAGCTCGAGGATGTAGTATATCCTGTGCTGCATTCCTTTCTTCAATTCATCTACACAGGCAGAACATTGGTAAATATTCTCGTCCAGTGTAATTGGTTTCATCTTACTTTTGTTTATGTATGTTGGTTTGGATACGCTAAGGTTTCTGATATTTAGATGATAATTGCTATCTCTATAATTCCAAGAGAACTGCTTACCTATGTTGTCAAAGTGAAAGCAATCATCTTCCTATAAGAGAAGATAACAAATAAGAAAGAAGTAGATTCAGGCAGTATATGTTGTAGAGATTACCTCAGAAGAAGACGAGATTCTCATTTCTCCTTGGAGTATTTTTTTTATAAAATTATTTTGGATAAAGTATTATATTCATGCAAAATTGATATTATTAACGAAGTATTAAGAGTTTTTATTCACACAAATTTTATCCTTTGTGTCTATGCCTAATGTAGGTTCTAGTGTCACAACTGAGCTCTTTGAGGGCCATAAGCTTGCATTTTGAAGTGAATTCATTGGCAAAGAAGTGTGATGAATTCATTGAGCGTTTCAAACTCAATAAAAAATTGTTTGACTCAGCTAAGAGTGTTGAAATGTTATATCCAAGCTCTCGTCCCCACTGCGGGGCATCCTTTCCTTCTGGAGTACCTGTAGATATTAATAAGCTTAAAAGTTTCTATGTAAGTGGTGAATACAGCGATGTGGAAATTCATATTGAAGGGTATGATCACTTTTTCCGGTCACATAAAGTGCTACTCAGTCTATGGAGTGTCCCGTTCACAAAGGTGAGCCAGATTGATGTTTCTGCTTCCCCAATTGTCTCCTACCTATTTATGTGTATCTGCAAGTGTGAGAACACAACTTTTAATATTTTTTAATCTAAAGTACTCAACATTTAACATCCTACATATTTTGATTGTTTTAAAATCTATTTGTCTACTGGGGCACACAGAAAGGCATTAGCTCCTTTGTTTGATTAAAATAGCTCATTAGCTCCTTTGTTGAATGTGTTTGTTGCATTGTCATGATCTTTAACTGCTTTTTTCCTTTGAAATTAGATATCAATTAGTACACATGGTTTAGTAATTATTTAGTGAGATGAACCATAACTTGTAATGGTTGCATGAAAACTATTAAGATGGAAGAAGCGGAATATTCCTCCAATGTAAAATAAATGTACTCTCTCGTGGAATTATAACATGCACAGTCATAAAAGTCATTTAGTCAATCAATTCGCTCGAGTCCATGGAATATTGGGTTTGGTGGGGTTCCTCTGTAGAGGATTACACTTACATTATCTATTACTTGAATTGTTACAAGTAAATTTTTTTAAACATGTATATCATGATCAGATTATTTATCACAATAACGATTTGGCAGATGTTTACCAATGGAATGAGTGAAAGCATGTCAACAGAAGTTTGCTTGAAAGATGTCTCAGTTGAAGCATTTAAGACTATGCTTGAATATATGTACAACGGGGAATTCAATAAGGAAAACATCATGGATATTGGTATCTTGCTACTCCAGGTACTTCTATTGGCAGATCAGTTTGGTGTTTCTGCCCTGCATCAGGAGTGCTGCAAAACGCTGTTGGAATGCTTGTCAGAGGTAGTTTAGTAATACTTTAGTCGTCTTATGGTTTAATATACAGAAATTGATTTTGAAATGTTTTTCTATTCCATGTCTCTTTTTTGTGTACTTCATGGTTCTGAAGTGCTACTTGTTGAGAAGAAATAAAAGGATGGAGACGTACTGGGTTACTGGTTTGTGTGAACGAAGAAGAAAAATCATTTAAATCGATGAAGCATTAGATATTGATACCTCTTATCTACATATCAAATGCAGGGATGAAGTCTCCTTATGGAAGAAGGTCAAACACCGAGTTTTTCTAATATGCACAAGTTTAAATGGAAGAAGAACCAAACAGTTATGGCAAAGTAATAAGGTTATAAAAGGTTGATCCTGTAGCTAACTGCTGAACTTTGTTGCAGGATTTGGTCTGCCCTATCCTTCAGGTGATTTCATCAATTCCATCATGTAAACTTATTGAAGAAACATGCGAGAGGAAATTTGCAATGAACTTTGACTACTGTACAACTGCAAGCACCGACTTTGTCTTGCTAGACGAGCAAACTTTTACCAATATTCTTCAGGTGGGTCCTTGTTTCCCAATTATGTAGGAGACCCTAGTGTGACTGCTGCTGCATCACTTCATCATCTCTCTTTGAGAACACAGTGCAAAAATAGCTGATGTGGATAAGAAGTTTTATAGTAGCAAAAAAGATCTTGAAACTCTTAAAACTAATATCACTAATAAAGAAATATAGATATAATATATTAAATAATGGGTGTTTCTAGGTTGGTTACCTTGTGCTAAAAGTATACTACAAAATATTGGACCAAATTAGTGGAGTTTGTTTGTAGTGTACTTGAGTTGTAGGCTATTGACTAGACCTGTCTAATCTATTAGTTTTAATATCAAGGTAATTAACACCTATAAATATAGTAGGCAGATCTGTAGATGTATCCCCCTTCAAATTAGAATATTTATTCCTCTAGGTGCCTATCAAGGTATGTCTTGTAATTTAAGCATTGGTTTTGCAGCATACAGATTTGACAGTTACATCAGAAGAGAGAGTTCTCAATGCGATTCTATTGTGGTGTTTAAGGGCAGATGAATTGCATGGCTGGGAGGTAGTGGAGGAAAAGATATTAAATTCTTCACTTGAACATCTTTTTGGGGACAGACTTCAGTCTGTTAACAACTTCTTACCTCTAGTGCGCTTCCCATTACTTCCACACGCCTTGCTTAAGAAGGTAGGGATTATCAATGAAGATTATCAAGCTTGTTTTTTAAGATGCCTCCTCTTAAAGTCGATAACATTTTTGTTTACTGTTATTGTAGCTCGGGTGGAGTACGCTTAGCAAACAGATTAGTGCATTGAATTATCTAGTAAGCATAATCCATGTTAACTGTAAATTCAATTTTGTGACATCTCTCATTTTATCATCACCTTATGATTTGTTCATTTACAATTACTTGTATGATGAAACAGGTGAAAGAGGCTATCGACTACTTAGAACTTGGGCTGGTCAACCCAGGACAAGATCAAAAGTAAGTATATAGTGCTGATATATCGTGTATTCTTATTCTGGTGTAGATTTCTTGTTTTATGTAATACTTATTATATATATTTTACAGAAGCATATGTTAAATTTTACATAATATGAAATATTGGCAAGTTAAGTGTGGTTGCACAGTAATTATGCATTTAGAGTATCAATCAGCTAAGGTAGATTAATTTGATCCTTCTACGTTAACTTGTTAATTGTCTTCACCTTTAAATTTCATATAGATAAATGATACAGTAAACAGGCCCAGAAGACGGTTGTTGCGGCTCACATCCATGTCATTGTAGCTTATGACAACAATGCCTGATCTCTAGTCTTGAGTCACATGTATCATATATGTCCACCCGTTCTATAGAGCCCAGATATATTATCTTAGGAGAGTGATGATTCCACAAGCAAGTCCCATAAATAAGTATGACATCTTCTATACTATATGCAATAAAGGTTCTAGACGCCCGTGTTGCAGGAACCTCGCAAGTGTAACCTGCACTTCGTTTTTTTTGCTTTTCTTGGTTGTTTGATGCAGTGTGTTCACTTGGGATGAGCCTGAATGAGGGGAATTGGAATGAACTTTGAATAATCCATGCACGCTTATATGTACAGTACTTCTTATATAAATGTCCATTTGCGATAATTTAAATGCCTGCACACACGCCTTTATGGAGACTTTGACCCTTAACCTCGTATTATCAAGATGAAAGGGTATCCACTGGCTATAAGCCAAGGGATTCTGCAAGTTTATATTAAGGTCTAATCCTTGCAATTTCAAAGTGAATGGTCATTCCTTTCTTCCACCATGTCATTCATAAAGAATACCACAAGAAAATTACTCCCCCTCTCATTTTTCACTCACTCCTACATCCTTCTCTTTCTTATCTAAATTTTGTAGACAATTTTCAATTTCTTACCTTTATTCCGTCTTATCCAAGTGAGTAAAATTCACCTGCGTTTTGAGCTGGATGTTGTGTCTTTGTAATTACTGTATTTTATTACTATCTCTACCTAGGAACACTTGCAATCTCTGTTTTGTATCGTTCTTGACTTCAACATGGATAGAAATTCAAATGTGGTTTGGGGTCATGTTTTGTATTGTTTTTTATATATCAAGGTTTCAACATAGAAGATCTAGTTTTAAAGAGCTCCAGTACATATGTGATGGGGATAGCAACGGAGTTCTGTACTTTGCTGGCACATCTTACGGGGCACATCAGTGGGTAAATCCTGTTCTATCCAAGGCAGGGTCCTCAACCTCTCTTCTGCTCTCTTAATATTCCATTATAAAATCATTTTATAGTTTGTTCATTCTTTTTCCTTCTTTTTCTGATCCAAATTGCACATTCAGAGAATTACAGTGACTGCCAGCACTCCTGTTTCAAGATATACGGATCCAAAGGTTTTGGTATCGAGGACTTACCAGGTAAAACATAAATAAATTAACTTAATGCTAATATTTCTTTCTCTGAAGTGTTTGGGATCATATTATATGCACTGTTATGCATCAGGGAACATCTTTTGCTGGGCCCTTAATTGATGATGGAAAAGTCAGTTCATGGTGGATGGTTGACATTGGAAATGACCACCAGGTACAATAATTTGCTAATTGAGTTGATGAAAACTTATTGAGTGTGGCTTCCCAAGATTAATGTGTCGAATCTTTACAAATGAATTATGATTTCATCTTCAATTGTGAAAACATGTCTAATTCTCATTTTTTATTTTTAAGTCTGGTTTTTTGGAAAAGGTCTTGTCTACCATATAATTACTGTATAGAATTATTTCTTCTATTGTTTTTTGTTTATTATTTTTTCTCACTTTGGTTAGATGCAACTATGCAAGTCTGATCTAGAGAGTGAAAAAAAGTGAATTGTTAGTTAAGTTCTATTGGAGTGGCAACATATTAGAAAATATACAATATCTAAAATATAGCAGATTTATGTATGAGTGTAGTAGTTATAAGTTTATAACTTGTTATTGTGCCAGACCAAAGCTATCATATAATAATTTCTAAAAAAGAAAAACCAAACTAATGATAAGTTCAGAGAAATAAATAGTCCTCTAATACATGACCTAAACATGTTTTGTTTATCCAAATGATATCTACATGCAAGTACATAGAAATGAATTCCAATTTCATATAGTTGTGATCAACTCCCATGAAATTCCAATTAAACCAAATGATACTTGTTAAACATTATTCCTTTATCGAGTTTTATAATATGCTCCGCATGCAAGTATATGTAAATAAATTTCAGTTAAATAGCTGTTATACTTCCATTGGGAATGCAACTCCTGTTGCTACGTAAATGCTAATTTGATCTATGGTAACTTGTTGGAGAACTGAAAGGCATGTTAGTGTAGCTGGATATTGAATAGAAATCAAGTGTAGAACACTACAGATACTTAAATTAGTTTATTTCAGTTGGATTGATGTTTGCTTTTTCTATGAGAAAAGCATACTCAGTCCTGAATTTTGAAGCAACCGACTTCCTGCATAAATTTTGTGTCAGCCAATAAAAATCGTAATTTGTCAAGTACCTGATTGAGAAAGAAAAATAGTGGAACAGACCAGATTGCTTTATCTATTTGTTTATTGTGCTCGCTATGAACAAGTTTTCTTCTTCATCATTTAAATTACTTATATTTGGTGGAGAAATTAGATCGGATTTCTAAAGACAAGACTATGGAAATTGGAATATACTTGGGATTTGCATGTTGTTCCCACTCTACCAATTTCAGTAACTCTTTCCTTTTTGTATGCAGCTCATTTGCAACTATTACACTTTAAGACAGGATGGGTCGAGGGCCTTTATAAGGAGCTGGAATTTTCAGGTAAAGTAATTATATCTCATAATTTACTCACTGATGTTGGGCATACTATTGAGAGTCTTCTTGAGCAAATTAACAGTTAAAATGTTGAAACCTGTATCAGGGATCTGTTGATGGGAAGAACTGGACAAACTTGAGAGTGCACGAGAATGACCAAACTATCTGCAAGCCTGGTCAGTTTGCTTCGTGGCCTGTTACTGGCTCCAATTCCCTCCTTCCGTTTAGATTTTTTAGAGTTTGTTTAACAGCACCCACAAGTGATGGTACCAACCAGTGGTCACTTTGCACTTGCTTCTTGGAACTCTATGGCTATTTTCACTGATTAAATGTATTTCTTTTTGTATTAGCTGCTTTTAGTTACATTACTGTTCGTCCTTTTGGCTTAGCTGCTTTTAGTTACCTTACAGTTCTTCATGTTTTTGGCATAGTTTATTCTGATGTTACAAAATTTGGTTATTATTTATGAAATACCACATTACAGAAAGAAACAGATGTAATCAAGTATGTGTTGGCTGCTTGTTTTAAATAGGCAGTATAAGAGAGTTGGTAAAGAAACGAGGTTTAGCCTTCAACTTTAGCATTGTTCTGATGGCTTTTGTTAATGTTGTCGTTTTGTTAGGTTGTTAAGGTTCATAACTGTCTTGTTAACAACATACTTACTTAATACCAGATGCTTCAGATAATGTCTTGCTTCTTCAGCAACTCCCAACAAACAGAGTTGCACGAACAAAATGGTCAAAAACTGGGCAGACAGAAATTTAAATTAAAAAAATTATACCTATGGATACAGATGGCAGATGTTTTAGTAGGTTGGATACAAAACTTGGCTGCACCCACGCAAACCTTGAAGTGGATCATTACCCTGTGCATTCAAATTCATTCTACCTGGTTACTATTGTCGAGGGCAAGTCACAGAAGTAGTCACTTTTATGACTATCTGGAAGGAGCCATAGACATTACACTTTTAACATATCTTAAAAACTGAAATATGCAGAGGGAAAGGGGGCTGCATATGTTTTGCTAAACGATCTCGAACTTTAATATTTATTAATCGATTAGAGCCAAGAAAAGTTTATTTGTTGGACACGTGATCAAGCTTGTTAACAAACAAGCTAAACTCGAGCGTTTTATGTGACTTCAACATACAAGGTTACAACCTACAAGCACACTTAAACAACAGGTTAAATTGCTATATAATCTTTTGACAAATTAAGAACGGTTGAAAATATATTAAATGCCATATTTACAATGTGGCAGGCATCGTGGTATCAGCACAAACACAAAGAGGGCCAACAAGCTTTCAATGACGAACAAACAAAACCTACATAAATTCAAAATCAATCCCAGATTGTAGCATCTCCAACCTCAAAGGGACAACTATTTTTCGTCATGTCACTTGGTTCACACCAAGGAAGGAGTGAAATATATCATGCTTTCATCAAAAATATTTATTAATATTTGAATATTATACATCAATGAAATACACTGTCACCGCTAAACACCAATTCTCACATCACAATATTAGGGATCCAGAGAAATGTAATTATTTAAATAGCTGCAGTGAAGCTTCTGTCGAGTGATTAGTGTATAGAGCTTCAGTTGAATCATATTAGTTATCTTCGTCGTCGGGGTACACCGCCCCTGTCAGGACGAGCTCCGCGACCACTTGCCTGACCCTGAACAGGTAAAAAGATTCATTATCCAGTCCCTCACTTTGATTATGTATTCCAAACACTTTATATTAGACACTATAATCCCTTCACCTCACTGTCAGACAATATATATCAAAGCTAGTAAGAGTGAAAGAGAATAAACAATGTGAAATAAGGATCACTCACCAGATTTTACTACCTCTGATAAATATATGTTCGAGTTTTGATACCTGCCCGCCCTGCAATTTTTGGACCAGTACAAGCAAATTAACAGAATCCAAGAAACATAGAGAGTATATTATGGTTGAATGAAAGCTGATTACTCTAGTATACATGTAAGAGAATACATAATTACATATAGATGTAATAATTGTACCTTCAAGTTAAGCGCGAACCTATATATTATACATGCATGCATATTGAAATAAGGGCTGCAGGCTGCAGCTAGGGTTAAAGAAGGTGGTAATGTGATACTGTGGCAGTGAAAGTAACGTTTTCGAGTCTGCAATTCCAGTTGTGTTGAGAATCAGTCATGGTGCCTCTGTAAAGCTCTCCAGTTTTAAGTTGTACGGTAACAACGTGCTCCACTGCCTCATGCAATAGCTTCACCGGTATTCCCACGCTCATGATCTCCCTGCCCTTCTCTAATAAAACCTTAAAAAATATTAGTAGAATCTTGGTTCCTGGATTCGTTTATGTTATGTTATATATGTAGGCCAGAGTGCCCGATATTTAGAAGCATTAATTTTGATACTTAATTTCTGTTAAAAAGGATTAAAAGATCATTATATTATTCTTTGCTTCTTTGATATGCAAGAGTAATAAACCAAAGGGCACGAAAGGTATCAAACAATATTCTCCTTGCTCCTTTTTTACTCAAACTAATCTCTTTTGCACTTGCTGAAATCCCAAAACCACCCAGCTTCTAAACTGAAACAATGATTTTTTTTCAATTATTAAAAAAACTACTCCTATATCATTTGTTAATAAAAGAATAATAATCACACTTCTCTGACAGAATACTACAGTACTGGTATAATATCATCACACATTCTCTCAAAGTACATACACAAACACAATCACCAAGAGATTATGTAGAAGAAGACACAGATATTGGAGGAACATGTACGGGTCGTGGGCTATTCTTTCCAAGCCTGCATTCGGGTCTTTAACACCCTTCTCAACTCACCATTATTCTTCAAAGGTATCTTTCATTCAATTCTTTCTTTTCTTAGCCCAGTTTATGTACTCTGATTACTATGTCTATATATATGTTTGTCAGTTTGTGTATAAATACTATTTGCAGGGCTTTTCTTTATGTTTTTGGTTCTCCCTAACTTTTTTGGTGGTGCCTTATTTAAGTATATTGTTATATTATATTGTACTAGTTTTAAGATAAGTTAGTTTTTTTCTTCTTCATCGTTTTTTCGGGATTTGTTAGGGACGACTAGATGCAACTATGCAAGTGCGTGACATTCATTAATCATTTAGTTCATCGAGGATGGTGATTATGATGATACACTTGCAAAAAGTTTTATTCCCTCGATTCACCCTATGCATCAGGGATAAGCTGTATAGGTGATGTTGGCCTTTTAATATATATATATATATCGATCTAAAACATGCCGAACATGTTGATTAGTGATTAATAATTTTCATCATCATTATATTGAAAAAACAATAGTGAGATAGAAAGTCTTGTTGATCCGTCACTTGGAAGATGGAGTAGAGTTCACATGTTGCATTTCCATGGGCACATGTCAGATTTTATCAAATTAACTTGAAGTTAATTGTTTGGCCGGTAAAAACCTAGCTTGTTCATGTTCTTCTCCATAGTAGCAATTATGGAATGATTTACTTCACACAATCATCTAATTTGATGCGAAGACATATAAGTTACTGAAAAATTCACCTAATTTTGTTCTGATTTTTATAATCATAAATTGAATCCAGCTATTTTTTCTACTTCATAGGCCATAACATCCTTTTTCGCTTCCTAATTCTACTGATTATTTATCACTATGTATAACTCACAACTACTTACAAAGTAGATCTTATTTGATTCTTCAACAGGGCTCCAGGAATAACTGGTCTGTTGCATATCAACAGCCGCGTGGATCAATTTCCAGACCTGGAAAATCACTTGAGTGTCAGCAATTTCTTCTTTCATCAGGATTCTCAACATTTGGGAGGGTATAGTCTATACTGAACAATCTACTCAATGTTTTTAATTCTTAACTGGATTGGACAGCGCACATGTTTAGATTTTAACAATAACCCCGTGAAGTAATGCAAAAGTAAATAGAGGTGCATTATAGTGGACTACTAAACTTAATTTTTTTAAAACCAATTTCAGGCAATGTAATTCATCTGCATGTCATTTTTATAATGTGATATTTTTAAAAAAAAGATTATTATCGTAGGGACAGAATTGAGGTCTTTTAGGGTGTCCAATAAGTGACTCAGTAGTGTTGTACATCATAATTGGTTGATTTATTAATAAACTTGACTTGTCATGAAATATTTTCGTTTTATATGGGTGCATTCTCTATCTCTGAGATATTTTCTGCCTAATTCATACTTGGATATTACATATATATTTCTGGGCAGGTAGAACAGAGGTCTTCCATCTCAGCTGTTCTGACTAATGAAAACTCTGATATGATGCACATTGAGGAAGCCATTGAGAAAGTTGCTGTCTTGGATCTTGACCCAGGATTGCGACCTTATAAAGATCACTTTGGATATAGAATGAAAAGATATATATCGCAGAAAAAGCTAATTGAAAAATATGAAGGAAGCCTCGAGGATTTTGCACAAGGTAATGATTGCAAATCAGCAAACATGAGGCAACATTTTTTTCTTTCAAACCTGAGAAGCTGTTTGAATTTTTCTTCCACTCACATATATTTTTGATATTTATGGAACTAGTTTCTGTTTACTTTTGGTCACAAATGTTGAAATAAAATGCATTCGTATACATACTCAATTAGGTCACTTGTGAGTTCTGACCATTCTTGCTCTTGTATTGTAGGTTATTTGAAATTCGGTTTTAACAGAGAAAAAGGTGGCATTGTGTACCGTGAATGGGCTCCTGCTGCTCAGTGAGTTTAGTGTCTTAGAGAAAGGAATATCTAGTCTGAGATGCAGTCTCATTTTGGACTTGTTTTTTTTTTATGTTGCAGAGAAGCACAAATTATTGGTGACTTCAATGGATGGGACGGCTCTAATCACAATATGGAAAAAGATCAGTTTGGTGTTTGGTGTATTACAATTCCTGATTCTGGTGGGAAGGCAGCCATTCCGCATAATTCAAAAGTCAAGTTCCGATTCAAGCATGGTGATGGAGTTTGGATTGACAGGATCCCAGCTTGGATAAAATATGCCACTGTGGACGCAAGCAGGTTTGCTGCACCTTATGACGGTGTTTACTGGGACCCGCCACATTCGGAGATGTATGCTTTACGTTTATTGAATCCCATGATCCCCGCTTGTTATCTTCTGGAATGCTAGACGTTATCAACCTTTGCTGTCTACAATTGTACATAGTTCTCTTTACTGAACTGTTGTCTGTTTGACCTCGCAGGTATAAGTTCAGATATCCACGTCCTCCAAAATCTGCAGCACCACGGATTTATGAGGCTCATGTTGGGATGAGTGGGTCAGAACCCCATGTAAGTTCATACAGAGAATTTGCAGATAATATCTTGCCTCGTATTAAGGCAAGCAATTATAACACAGTCCAGTTGATGGCTGTGATGGAGCATTCATACTATGGTTCCTTTGGATATCATGTCACAAACTTTTTTGCTGTGAGCAGTAGGTCGGGAACCCCTGAAGATCTTAAGTATTTAATAGATAAAGCACATAGCTTAGGTTTACGGGTACTGATGGATATTGTTCACAGCCATGTAAGCAACAATGTTACTGATGGCCTTAATGGCTTTGATGTTGGGCAAAGTTCACAAGATTCGTACTTCCACACTGGACACCGTGGTTACCACCAGTTGTGGGATAGCAGACTTTTTAACTATGCCAACTGGGAGGTACTCCGTTTCCTACTATCTAACTTGAGATGGTGGCTGGAGGAGTACAAATTTGATGGGTTTCGATTTGATGGAGTGACGTCAATGCTGTACCATCACCATGGAATCAACATGGAATTTACAGGGAATTATAATGAGTATTTCAGTGAGTCAACAGATGTTGATGCAGTGGTTTACCTGATGCTGGCTAACAATCTGATACACAGTCTCCTACTTGATGCAATTGTGGTTGCGGAAGATGTTTCTGGTGTACCTGGGCTAGGCCGGCCTGTATGTGAGGGAGGAATTGGTTTTGATTATCGTCTGGCGATGGCTATACCTGACAGGTGGATTGATTACTTAAAAAATAAGAAAGATGAAGAGTGGTCTATGGAGGAGATATCCTGGAGTTTAACTAATAGGAGATACACGGAGAAGTGTATAGCTTATGCTGAAAGTCATGATCAGGTATACATGACCCGTCTGTGTTATATAAAGTTTAAATTTGATTGGTAGCCTCTGATTGGTCCTTTGTGAAACATCACAACTTGATGGTTGAATTTGGAAAGAATATTGAATATTTAAATATATGTATCCAATAGTGTTATATAATGTCTTCCTCCATAGTTTACTATAATTTTTTCTGTTTTGCTGTAAGCTATCTTTTCCGTCCCCAAAACTTAATCGTTTGACTTTTTCAACTTTAAGTGAGTTAAAGTGCAAAGGTTGTTCATTCAGAAGTGACCTTATGCTTATATATTGATTTGGTGTGTGCAGGCTATAGTGGGAGGCAAGACTATTGCATTTTTACTTATGGACCAGGAAATGTATTCAGGCATGTCCGCATTAGTAGCTGCTTCTCCAACAATTGATCGGGGCATTGCACTTCACAAGGCATGTGTTTGCTTGTTCTTGTTCATTGCCTCGCACAGACTGATTTATTATCACATTTGAATTCCAGCCTAACTTGCATTAGCTCACTACTCCAGTCTCTCAATTTTCACCTGATCCTAAATACATTATCAAAGCACCTGCCAAACTTTCTCATATGTTAGAAGCTATCCAGATTTCTGTCTGGTTTCTTTCATTCTGACTTCTATTTTATCTTGAGGGGAAGGAGATTGGACGCTGGGTGTCTATATTAATTTCTTAGCACCCCTTGTAGTTCTCACTTTTATAATTTGACTATGCAGATGATTCACTTTATTACAATGGCTTTAGGAGGGGAGGGCTACCTTAATTTCATGGGCAATGAGGTATGAAACAGAATGCAACCATGGTTAGCTCTTGGCATAAATCAGGAAATAGATACATAGACATCTAATATATGTACAAATTGGTGAAACTCATTTTTAGGGAAGTATCTATTTCCTGTTGCTCTTGATTCTTTTGTTAGTGAAGCTGTAGGGCACTGCTATAGCGATCGATATAAATGGATATATAGATGTCCAGTAATTTATTATGTATATATTTTATAATGCTTTAACTGCTTTCCCTGGTATCGTTCTCTTATAGTTTGGCCATCCAGAGTGGATAGACTTTCCTAGAGAAGGCAATAATTGGAGTTACGATAAGTGCAGACGTCAGTGGAATCTGGTTGATGAAGATCACATGAGATATCAGGTAGTTTCAGTGGTGTGTTTTCTCTTTCGTGTTAACATGATTCGTTATCAGGAGAGTAGTAGCTAATTTTCATCCTGCAATAATTTCAACTTTGCATGGTTGCTTTCTCTTCCTGGGCTATGCAACTGAGTTCTTACTTATTCTTCATGCTTGTAAATGTAGTTCATGTATGCTTTTGATAGAGCTATGAATATGCTTGATGAGAAATTCGCATTCATTGCGTCGCGTAAACAGATGGTGAGCTGTGCAAATAATGAAGATAAGGTATATGCTCCTGAGCCTTATACTACCGCATACATGCATCTTACTATTCTTGAAAGTATTCTTTCAAGAAGTTTAGTTGTATTGATATATTAGCACTATACATGTGCTTGAAATTTGTATCTTTAACCAACCTTAAATAGAGGTGTCATGATTGGTTCATGACATAGTTATTGGCCCAAATGATATTGTTGATATATTTGCAGATCTAAACTACTGTTTTCACTATATTATGTAGACATTGCATTGATATGATTATAATTAGTAATGCATGTAACATTGAACTTATATCATGTCGATCAGTATAACAAATTATCAATGTAGAATCCTTAGCTTCATTTTTTTGCTTTTGATTCATCGTGTAATACACTCAAGATACTGAAGTTTTATTTATTAATGTTATGGATTTTGTTTATTATTTTCTCAGGTTATTGTGTTTGAACGAGGAGATCTAATTTTTGTTTTCAACTTCCATCCAGAGAGCACCTATGACGGGTACATTTGCATTTACTTTTATATGTTTTATTTACGTGTCAGTGTGTGCGAATAGTGACCAATAGACTTGAATCCTTCCTGTGCAGTTATAAAGTTGGGTGTGACATGCCTGGGATATATAGAGTTGCACTGGATAGCGATGCTTTAGAGTTTGGTGGGCATGGAAGAGTAAGAAACCTCTTTTACATATCATAGTTACTTTTTTCTTGTTCAAGTAACAATTTACGAGTCTTGATTATATGTGTTGCTATTGTGAGTTGGTTCATCTGATATTTAGCCATGGAACTTGCTTAGTCTTGTATCTAGAGTTTTCCATGCATCTCAGGAACCTCTCCTTCATACTGATCCCAAGGGCCAAAATATTTTTTTCTGCTGGGAAGCCCTTTATCGGAAACAAACTTTAGTGAATATACTTTTTGTTCTGCTTCTGTCAAGTGTATGTGCTTACTGCTTCTGTCAACTGTATGTACTCTTGGCTTCTTGTTGCCTTTGCATAGTTGGGAAAAAAGATATATATATACACGCACACAACACACACACACAGAGACGGAGAGAGATCCAATGTCATTTTCTATCAACCTAAACCTTTGACAAATTGGCAATTAATATTGATTCTCTCTACAATGTCACAGAATTATTGCTATTTATATTATGTCATTTGTGTGTAGGTCAGTGGCTTTATAATATCTATTCCAGATGCTGAGGGTCATGTGCATGAGATTTGTATGCGCTGCTGGTGGCCAAGCCAGTCTAATTTTTCTTGTGGTCTATAATGTGTGCACTATTATTGGATCTATTATAAAGTTTATTCCAGGTGGTAACCATCTTTATCACAGGTGGACCATAATGTAGACCATTTCACATCTCCAGAAGGAACAAACTACAATAACCCGCCCAACTCATTCCAAGTGCTCTCCCCAGCTCGCACGTGTGTGGTATGCTTCCCTTTTATGCGACCTCTCTAGGTTACTTGGTGATGTATATTTAGTGGTCTGGTTACTGGTAGCAGTTCAACACCTAGCTACAATCCACAGTGTCTCCGCATCCTAAAAGTTCATAATTACGTACATTTTGACGAGGACTCCAAATTTTGGAACAAATTGATTCTTATTTGGGAATGTGTCGATCAGTAATCTACATTAATGTAGCTATGGTCTCTTTTAAGTTCAAAATGAAGCATTTTTAAATATCTTTCACTTTTTTCTTTTTGAAGGTCTATTATAGAGTTGAAGAAAGCTTAAATAAAAGCATAGAAGAAAGTAACACAGTGATGTCTGTCGGTGTCGTTGAGAAAGATAACACAAATGCGATGGACGAGGTTGAGGAACCTGAAGAAGCAACTGCTGTTGAAGATGATCATGTTGGCCCAACTTTGTTGAAAGGCTTATAAGAGGGAGCTAGTCCTAAAGGCTTGTTGTGACTTGTGAGAACTGATTGTCCACTTTAATAAAACATGATTTGGGTAAAAAGAATTTGGCGAAGCCTCGCCCGGCCGAATTGGGATTTTTTTTTAACTTTCAATCATATTTTTTACGCCATAAAAATCAATAAAAATTTTCATTTGAACTCTAGCTCATTTTGAGTAATCAGTATAATATTTATTATCCTATTCAGTCCGAAACTTTTTAATTTCTGGTTCCGCCCTTCAAAATTGGATGATATTTTGAATATCATCAAATTTTAGTGTATTTTTTAAAAATTAAAATTGAATCACCAAAATTTTAATATATATTTTAAAATTCTTGAAAATTTTAAACGGTAGGTGCCCAATAAAAAATTACTAAAAGCTATGGACACACGCACTTGCACAACGCTGTTATAAATTGTAGTTGTTGTCACTGAAACAAGTGATAAACACTGCACAACGCTGTTATAAATTGTAGTAGTTGTTGTCACTGAAACAAGTGATAAACACCGACAAGAATACATTTTAATTCTCAGGGGGGGGTGACAAATAAAATGGAAGGAACTCATAGATGCTCTGCAAATTATGTTCCATTAACACCCATAAGCTTCTTGAAAAGATCTGCAATTGTTTATAGAGACAGACTCTCTATTGTATATGGTCAAAATGTTAGATTTACATGGAAACAGACTCTTGAAAGGTGTACTAGACTCGCTTCTGCGCTCACTCTGCTTGGTGTTTCACCCGGTGATGTTGTCAGTATTTTCTTTTTTACCCCCTCGGTTACTCTATTTTTTTTGGTTTTATGTTTTGTTGGGTTTAACATTTAATTAGTAAATTGCTGTTTTTACATGCTCAATTTGCAAATGCTTGTGTTTTTGTGTCCAGTGTCTTTGACTTTGTTGTTTTTCATAATAATGGGAAATCTTGTAATCTACTTGGCCTTGTTCATATACAGATTAATTTCACATACAAATTCCAAAATGATAATTTTTTTATATTACTAAAACCGATGATTTTAGTCATGTTCTTAGAGCATGTTTTGTTGGAATTTTTGGTATTTTTTACCGAGAGGTTATTACAAGCTTGATTTTAAGTTGTAACAAGATGTATGATTCAGTATGCTGTATGCCTATGATAAAATTGAAACAAACAGCCCTGCAAAGCTAAGACTTACAAGCTTTGAGTCAATTATATTTTCCACCCAACATTATACTTGAGGATTTTGCTGCAACAAAAGATAGAGAAGTTAATGTTCCTTTTGCCTAAGCTATTACAGATGGGATGATATAGGAATTCTATATGTAAGACTTTAAAGTAGAATGGTGTGGAGAAGATATGAAATAGAACAAATTAAAGGACTGCAACAACTTAGCAAAAAGAAATAGTGCAGTAGATGGAATTTTAAAGAATTAAACTGCACTTTAACATGAAAGAAGAATAAACATGTAGAAACAAAATAGGGGGAATTGGAGGACTGTTTAAAGAGGAAAATACACCACCAATCAGACCTGTCTATGCAAAAAACACTGTTTAAGGTTAATGACATATAAAGGGATGAAAGTATCATTCCATTCCTAAACACCTTATTAGTGATGAATTGAAGGACTATTTTGAGAGTTCAAATGTGATATACTCTCTCTTCTTCTTAAATACATTTAAGTAACACCTTATCTTATTCCCAGTCGCTTGGATTTTGATCGATATCACTATCATGTTTATATTAGTAGATTTTACTCTTAGTCCACATATTCTAATGGTAAGTTGGTATTAATCTATAATCTCCCTAAAATACTTCTTTGGCATTTTAAATAATCTTGAACTCCAAAGTACACAAGTATTCCAACTTTAACTTCATTTTTTAGTGCTCCTAGTTGTTTGAGTTTGAACCTCAGTTGAAAAAAAAAGTTCTAATGGACATTGGTCCTAAATTAGTACATATTTCTTCATAGATTTTATTGTAAGGCTTCTTTGCCATTTGTGTTTGAAATGAAAGAACAATATATGTAATTTTTTCCGAATAGGAGGGAGAAGGTAGAAGAGAAGTACGTATTATAAGACTGTGAAGTTCTTTGTAGTTCTCATCTTATATATCTTTTTGGCTAGATTGCTGCTTTGGTCCCCAAAGATTTCTGCTATGTATGAGCTAAATTTAAAACTGAGTAAGTTGCTTTAACTTGGTATCAAACAAACCAAACAACCCTGCAAAGCGAAGACTTACATCCGTCAGATTGGATATTTTATCCACCCAACATAATACCCGAGTACCTTGGTGCCAAAAGATAGACAAGTCAATCATGCCTTTTGCCTAAGCTATTTGAGATTGAATGGCATAAGAAGTCAATCATGCCTTCATTCGCATATTCCTTTGGTAATTTGGTATCAATCTCTTTAAAAAATACTCTTTTGGTGTTTTAAGTTATCTCGAACTTTGAAATGCACAAGCAGTCCATCCACTTTAAGTTCATTTCTGTGTGTTGCTAGTTGTTTAAGCTTGAAACTTAATAAGAAAAAAAGGTCTAAAGGACATTGGTTGTTTATTAGTAGAGATTGTCTCATAGATTTTAGCATAAGCCTTATTACCATTTGTATTTGAAAGATTCATGTATATAGTTAATTTTTTCCCAAATAGGAGAAGAAGCTAGAACAGAAGTATGTATTATTAGACCGTGAAGTTCTTTGTAGTTCGCATAATAAGCTTTTTTGTATTTATTTATTTTGGCTAGGTTGCTGCTTTGGCCCCAAATATTCCCGCCATGTATGAGCTACATTTTGGAGTTCCGATGGCAGGAGCAGTTCTTTGTACACTTAATATACGTCATGATTCAGCTATGGTTTCAGTGTTATTGAAACATTCGGAGGCCAAAATCATAATTGTAGATTACCAGTTCCTTGATATTGCAAAAGGAGCACTGGAAATTCTATCAAAGACGGTCACCCAGCTGCCTCATCTTGTAGTCATCTCTGAATCTGATAATCCATCACACTCTGATAGTGAAATTTGTTTCTCAGTAACCTCGGAGTACGAGTCTCTTTTAGCAACAGGAAGCTTGGATTTTGAGATCAGACATCCTCATGATGAATGGGATCCCATTTCACTTAATTATACTTCAGGAACAACATCAAGCCCAAAAGGTGTGGTATATAGTCATAGAGGCGCCTATCTAAACTCTTTGGCTGCTGGCCTTCTTAATGAAATGTCTTCTATGCCTGTCTACTTGTGGTCGGTTCCAATGTTTCATTGTAATGGCTGGTGTCTCACTTGGGCTATCGCTGCTCTAGGTGGCACAAATGTTTGTTTAAGAAATGTCACTGCAAAGAATGTTTTTGATAGTATTACCTTACACCATGTGACACATATGAGTGGAGCGCCTACAGTTTTAAATATGATAGCAAATGCACCATCTGAAGTCAGTAAAGCAATTCCAGGAAAGGTGATGGTGATGACGGGTGGCGCGCCACCACCGCCTCAGGTCATTTTTAAGATGGAGGAGCTAGGATTTTGGGTCACTCATTCATATGGTTTAACAGAAACATATGGTCCTGGGACTGTTTGCTCTTGGAAGCCGGAGTGGAATACCCTGCCTCCTGATGCACGAGCAAAGATCAAGTCTCGTCAAGGAGTGCATCATATTGGCTTGGAAGAAATTGACATTAAAGATCCTACTACTATGAAGAGTGTGCCTCCAGATGCGAAAACAATAGGCGAGGTTATGTTCAGAGGCAACACTGTAATGAATGGGTACTTGAAAGATCGTCAAGCAACAGATGATGCCTTCAAAGGTGGGTGGTTTCGAAGTGGGGATTTGGGTGTAAAACACGGAGATGGTTACATTGAACTAAAGGATCGCTCGAAGGACATTATTATTTCTGGAGGAGAGAATATTAGCACGATAGAGGTGGAAGCTGTGCTTTTTAGTCATCCTGCAATTCTTGAAGCAGCTATTGTGGGAAGACCTGATGATCATTGGGGAGAAACCCCTTGTGCATTTGTAAAGCTAAAGGATGGGTGTAATGTTACTGGTAATGAGATTATCAGTTATTGTCGAAGTCGCTTACCTCATTACATGGCTCCTCGCACTGTGGTTTTTGAGGATCTGCCCAAAACTTCGACAGGAAAGACACAAAAGTTCATACTCAGGCAAAAGGCCAAAGCTTTGGGAAACCTTTCAAAGAGCAGTACCAGCAAATTATAAGTTCCTACATGAATTTTTATTTTCCTTCTCGTGGATTCAACTATTCAGACAAAATTTGTAACTGTCACATGGCAGCTAAATATATAGTATGCATATGCATTATGCTGTTAAACAGCATCTTTCTTCGTTGTAGGATTAAAGCTTGCCGAAGACTTTATTTTCCATTCTTCACTGTTTAGTGTGGTTCATTCAGCAAAAACTCGTCTTTCTGCAAGGCATCTAAGAAACTCTGAAAACTCATTTTGCAAGTCTAAACCTTTATTTATATGTATATGATAAAGGCATTGTTAAACTATGCAATCGAGCTACGGGTCTGTTTGTCTTATATTATAAATAAATTATAAGTTGGAAGTCATTCAAAAGTGATAATAATAATTTAAATTTCCTCCTCTCACAGGAGACTTGCTCTAAAAAAACAAGAGTGGGTTAGTTAAAATGAAAGGGTTGTGTAGTTACAAAACTAACCTTAATTTAGTGAAACACATTGATCTGAAACCCCAAAAAGTAAGAAATCTAAAGTGGGAAGATTGTTGTAATGTTGTTTGTGTCATTGGCAGCAAGGCTGATTCATTTATGAGATGGGTCGTCGTTGTCGTCAACGTTCTTCATCCTCTTTACTCTCATTCATCATCATCTTTCTTTTTTACTCCAATTTATTATTCATTATTATTCATGCCCAAACTGATTCAACCACACCCATTAATCGCGATCTTTATCATCACAGGTACTTCTCACCTTTTCTTTTTCTTGTTCTTGAATATTTTTCTATTGATTTTTATTGTTATTGTGATTTGTGATTCCAAAGTTACTGTAGTTTGTATAATGCATAAATGGCTGCTGATATGTATATGTATTTGTGTACGAGGAGGGTTATGTATGTTATAATTGCCTGGAAAAGATAAACAAATTATAGTAGGAGTATTATTTACTCATGTGCATTAAAGTTATGCCAATCTTTGTTGGGTTTCTTGCATAAAGATTGGATCTTGCTTTCCACTTCATTTTTCTTGTCGATTTTTTTGAAGTTTATTTTGGGAAGTTAATGTATCTTTTTATAAGTGATGCGTTATTGGAAGAAATAGAAGCTTTGGTTAATCGTCACCCGAACAAATTCTTTGTAAGTTCTAGTTTCCTTGCTTTATCTGTATTTCTTTGTTTTTTTTCAAAAATTTAACTTGCGGTTCTGTGATATATTGATTTTACTGAATCTATGCTATATGTACATGCTACAGATGGAGACATTGAATAGTAAAAATAGGGGATATGAAGCCGATCTTACTGTAGTTACATACAACCAGAATAGAGAAGAGACCGATGAGAAGTCAAAGTTTCGGATTCTTCTTGTAAGTCTGATACTTCTGCTGGATTTCTCAGTCTTATAAATGAATATAGAGTGATTAGATATCTCAGATTTGTAATGTATGTTGTTTTTGACAGATGATTGCTTGTATTCCAGAGTTTTGGCCAGCATGGGAGGGAGCTTATTACATCTGAGCTTGCACTGCGGATACTCTCTATCTTAAGCGAAGAACAATTTTTACCTAAAATGGATATGGTTTCATTAAACCGCGCCCTAGGGGAGCTTGTTATTAAGGTAACATTACTTTCACTTGCTATGTGTTGATTAGTTTATCTCTACGTGCTCGTGGATACTTTCTTGACCGCAAGTCATCAATTCTGGACAAATTACACTTACAGAACAACGTTTTAGGTTCGTCACCGTTTCGTGTCGTCAAAAACTATATCAGGTTAATGTCATTTGTATGTTGTTATTTTATAGTTGGAACGCATCTATGCATCATATTGACGTTCAGGAGGGATTTCTTCAATCCATTTTAATTAGGCATCATTATCAGATATTCTTCTTGCTATTTATAATTTTAGTACCTCTTGTGGTAGTGTCAATTTTATTTTGGTTGATTGTTGATTGTTCAATTACCAGGGGAAACATCATTTTGCAAATAGTTTGAGATAGTTTATCTATACTGATCTTTCAGGTGGTTCCAACAGAAAACACATTATTTTGCACAGAGTCTGAGATAGCTATATATACCGTAGCTTATATATACCGATCTTTCAGGTGGTACCAATGGAAAACTTGAATGGCCGCAAACTTGTTGAAGATGGAGATCTCTGTGAAAGAAGAAACGGTCTTGCACTGTGCCTTGGTAATTATAAAATTTATCATACTCTTCTGAGAGAGTGGATGCTTAGTTTGTGTTAAAATGCAGGAAGAGGAGTTGATCTAAATCGGAATTGGAGTGTAGATTGGGGAAAAAAGGAGAAGGTTGGTTCTTTTAATCTGACGAATTCCTTTGTTCTTGCAACATTATATTTTAATTGTTTCTGCATCACGTTAGTATGAAATATGTCTGGAAAGACCATCAATATTTCTTGCTCCCGTGTTGTATTCTGTTATTATTTCTAAGTTACATTAAGCGCACAAGACGTGCTGCCAGAAATTGCTGTCGATTTCCCCACCCCTTCTTTATTTTTAATGAAATATCAGGACTATGATCCATATGAAGAGAATCCTGGAACTGGCCCTTTTAGTGAGCCTGAGACCCAATTAATGCGAAAGCTCTCTGGATTGTTTGAACCTCACATGTGGATCAATGTGCATTCCGGAATGGAGGTATGTCATGCTCTTTTTTCCTTTACGATATTCCTTGATGACTGTGTCACTTTACTTTTTGATAAAAAGAATTTTAAAAGCCGTACTTGCAATTTACCCATCTAGAACACTCATCTTTCTCTTCTAGTATTTTCGTGTTAAAGTTTGGGATAGGCTTTTTTTTTATAGTTAGAAATTTTGAAAAGGGTATTCCAAATTTCCGATGCATTTGTTTTACCCTAGTTGAGCTACTTTGTTGTTGCTGATCATATTTTCTCCACCGATGCTTGTTTTACTAGGCTCTTTTTATGCCATATGATCACAAAAACATAACCCCAGATGGATTGTCATCGCAAAGAATGAAATTGATGCTTAAAAAGCTGAATTATTTTCATTGCGAAAATCGCTGCATGGTTGGATCAGGTGGAGGCTCTGTTGGGTAAGTATACTAGTCTAAAACTATTTATATGGTCTGCTATCAGAGAATTTTAAGGCAATGACTATGTAAGAGTTTTTAGCCAATAAATGTAAGCTTAGTGGGCCACTAGGCGTACAAATATCCGGTCTGGATCGGACGGACCAGGTCCATGCCCAATAAATCTGGGTCGGTCCCGATCCATAAAATTCTAAAAACGGATTGGATTGGGTTATTACAATATAAGCATTGTAAACCAGGAACATGCTAATTATCATGTCTTTTGGATTAAAGCAGCACTCAATAGCTATATAATCGTCGAGTGACAAGCTTAAGTTTGTTGTCAATCAAATCATTACAATTTCTTCCTTTAATCATGCAAGATTATTTAATGTGTTGAAATTATTGAATGGGAGAAACATGTTGCATGATGTCTATTTATGTATCACAAGTAATAAGTGTTTAGTTCCCAGTATATCTCAAACATTATGAGGCAGAAATATAATCTATATACTATATAATAATAGAATATTATAAATTAGCAAAAAAATTAGAATGTTTTTTATAAAATCTATTATGTTTTAACTCGTATATGTTGTTTTACACATAAGTCATAACTGTTTTCTTGTTAGTAAGTAATGATCCGCAGTATATTAAATTTTGAGTTACCAACATACCCTTTATGCGTAGGCATTAATCAATGCATTATACTTATACATGGTCGGAGATTGGTCCAAGCCTGTGGTTTTCATTTAAACACTTGTTCCAGCCCTAATTATGCCCTTAGCGGGGCTTAATGTTCAAATTTACTTGAGGCCTATATAATGCATGTGTCCTTTTTGCATAACAAGCAATGTGACTAGACAGAAACGGCACTAACGCATAGTATTGCAAAGCTCAACTTTCTTATCCCAACTAATGAGGAATTCGGATGAAGCTTCTCTTTTTCTTTATATGTTAATTGTATTGTTATTTTATATTCTCAATAGGTATCTTGCACATGGAACGGCTACAGATTACATGTTTGACATTGCAAGGGTTCCCATGGCATTCACTTTTGAGGTATTTCAAAATCATCTGCTGCATCTATTATTGAATTTATCCATTATTGTCCTGACCGTGTGTGGACACAGATTTATGGAGATGGAACAGCTACCACAAAAGACTGTTTCAAAATGTTCAACCCCGTTGATCATTCAACATTTAATGTATGTTTTTTATTCAATAAAAATCTAAAATATTAGATTCCTGTAAATACACTTCAATTTTCTAAGATTCGTCGACAGTGACTTGTTTGCAAGTGAAGTGATCTGCCACTGCCAGTTGGTTGTCATCACTTATTATTTGGGGAGTTATGTTACAAATTATATATATTTTTTACTTTTATGGATTTCAGAGAGTTATTGATGACTGGTCTGCTGCATTTTTCACAATGTTTACTATGGGTGCACGCCAGATGGACGAACTCCAATCTGAGAATTCATCCCAATTGCAGTTGATCTCCATAGATGACTACTTCAATGGATATTTAATGGAAAGGAAAAGTAGATATGGGAAGAAGATTGAGGTTCTTGATCTTGGAATGCAAGAGATTAGATCATACTTCAGGCTCTTTATGTTATCCTCTGTTCTGTTGTTGTTTATGTTTTGTTCTCGAATCAGAAAGAGTAGCAGGCCACTTGTTTCTGTTATATCCCTCTAAGGTTATCCAAGTTTCTTTGTTGTTGAGTGTAATTTACTTTGTAGCAGTGTCTTTGTAGCAGTGTGTTACATGTTAGCTCTTTGTAGTTCAATCTGAGAGGAGATATGCTTTTTGTAAAGGTACATCATTCTTTGATATCATCTGTGAATTTATAGAGAGGAGAAGTTTGATTCTGTCTGTATACTGGTATCATAGACAGTTCTATATATAATGCACAGTTATGGGTTTATTGTTTCTGTATAAAAAAATCATATAGCTTGGCTATTGCAAAGATGGAACCAGGTAGTTTGCTGTCATAGGAATGTTAGTGATTTTTGATAGTCTAGTGGCAATGCTCATTTCCCTCCAATGGGCTATAAGTTTACTGTCACTGGCATATTAGGCTTTTGATAGTCATAGTGGCAAGCAGTGGCGGACCTACATTGGGCCCAACATATGTCTTGGCACATCCTGAGTTTTGGATTATAAAGATTATATTACACTAAAATCACATGAAAAAATATTTTTTCATGTGGTTCTATGGGTTCTATAACTTTGCTTTTATACAAATAACCACAGTTCGATTCTCTTTATTTGGGTTGCCTATCAAAAATAAATTCTTTTAAATTTGGCTCACTCTCACTTTCTTAGCTGGGTCCGCCACTGATGGCAAGTGGCAATGCTAGTTCTCCCTCTCATAGGCTTTTGATAGTCATAGTAGCAAGTGGCAACCCTGGGAGGGATTAATAGTCATAGTGGTCATAGTGGCAAGTTGCAACGCCGGTTTTCCCTCCCGTAGGCCATAGCCTAAGCCAAAATTTAAGAGTTTGAAATTTGAATCCTAGAAATCTTGATGCTTTAAAAAAAAACGGTCATGAATACACAAAAAGTGGTCAAAACTCTTTCGTTAATATTAAAACCTCCACTCTCAAGGGATAAAGTGGATGACAACCCAAAGATGTAATTCTACACTTTCTATAGAGTTGCTACAATTTTTTCACATGATATGACATAGGGTTTAACAACCAACATAACAAAAAAAAATCTCCACCATTACCACAATTTTTACAGTCCCGTTTATACGTCATGAATCTTCATGTAATTAAAAAATTGTAGAGAAATATTAAGAACGATATTATTCATTGAAGATAATAGGATGTAACAGAAGGCTTCATTAAGATAACTCATCAAATACAGCCATAAATGCGATTTTTCTATTCACAACCCCCAGATACAAAGGATGAAAGGAACAACATCAACCATGAAGTTGACTGGTTTGTTTTTTCCTTGTCTACAGGAAGTACAGTATCACATGCGCACTGCTTAAATATTCACCGGCGCTTCTGAAAAAAGCTGTGTTAATACTTTGTTATGGTCCGTCTCCATCTTGGTACACTTCATCCTGGAGCTTGAGTTGCATCTATATGCCAATGAAAAAATAATACCTAGCACAAACCACCAATCAAAATTATGCATCTGACTTGGAAAGAAAACCAGTTGGTCTATAATATGGGTAATGAACTAATGATCAGGAAGATGACATCGTAGACTTTTTTTTTGTAACACGTAACAGTGAACAAGGGAAGGGCAATCTAACCAGATTATAGCAACATTAACCTAAGAATCCAAAGATTTTGTTCAATGAGCTTCAAATTGCAGTCAAGCTACTTCTTATATTTGATGCTGGAATAACATTAGACTGATTTCTCAACACAACCATTGTCTCCTCATGATGCACAGTATTTAAACCTGCACACTGGCTCCGCCAATTGCATGAATATCTGCCCTGTACAACTCATGCTGCCAGCTATGATCTCAGTGTCTGTTTCATGTATCTAAGAGCAGACCGTAACATTGCTCGAGCTTTCCTGTCCGGGTGCAACCCGGACAAAATCATTTCTTCATATACGGCTGGAACCTGAATTTCAAACTAGTGAGCATACCATAATATAATAGTACTGCTCAAACCTCAAAGTCCAGAAAGAACATTCCAACTTGAAAGTTCAACTTAAAGAAGAAACATCTTACACTTAAATTGTAAACGATATAACGTAAATATATCAACTAAATTTTCAAGATATTTTTTATTATTTCGACATCTGAAAGATAGTAGTAACTAGTAAGGAAGTTATCAAATATAGCAAATTACATTCACATGGGTGTTGCCTTCACAAATGATAAACCATGTACTGGTTTAATGCATGACTTTTAAAATTAAAAAAATCCAACATATTTAAGGAATTGGATCCTAGCCCTTAGCTGTTTCAACACATTAAGTACTTAAGTTTGGTAACCTAATGCAATCATATCACAGTGGTTCTAAACACATTCTGAGATATATTGAACTCCTCATTAATAAATAAATTACCAGAACAAACCCCAGCCCCCAGGTAAATGTTCATTAAAAAATAGAAGTCAAAGCGGTCTAACCCCCAGGGCGGACCCCAACCGAAAGGCACTATATGATAAAAACTGTTCAAGGTTTCGGAATAAGATTATGCAAAACATCTAGTTCGCAGAGTCTAGCTTATGAATTGTAACAGTTGAGGGTGGACAGCTGTTTCTAAAGTGTGGTAATCCCTGGTAGACATGAGGTTTGCTAAAGTAAACAAATTCTGATGGATATGGCGACATTCAGTTGGACTGCAGATCTTACAAGAATCAGATATTAAAATGTATGAGGTCCACTTAACTAGCTTTTTTAAGGGTAGGAAGGTCTTGTCTTTTGTCAGTGCTATTGAATATGGGTCCAGTGAAAGTAGGGTGATCCAATGCAAGACACTGTACAAGTGAACAAAGTTCTAGTTGTTTTATACTCTGTAGAATAACACTATACATACTTATACCTCATTAAATTTTTCCACACGAATAAGAGCTTTCATCAGTGTAGTGTAGGTGACTACATCAGGCTTCAGGCCCTGCAGTTAAGAACAGCCAATTGACATTTTGTACCATAGTTAAAAGAGGTGCTGCTTTTTTGTGTTTTGTGATCTTGTGTGCTTGCTTTTTTGTTGTGTGCATGTGTGAGAAAGAGAGGGGGGTGGGGGGAGATTGACTTGCATTTTCCTTCATGTATTGCAAGACAGAAAATGCTTCAGCATCCCTTCTATCCTCGCCAAATGCGTTGATTAATGAATTGAGAGCTAGATTACTGGGCTTTAGACCATCTGCTCTCATGACCCTAAATGCATTTACTGCTTGCTCAGATAAACCCTGTCAAGAAATGGAGTCAAAATATTAGTGATCATACAGGTCCCTTCATCGGAACTCAAACAATCACTTGCATAAAGCAGGTAACATAAACTCAGCTCCGGGTAAACATACTAATGGATTTCACGGTATTATGCCAGGATATGTAATCAAGATTGTAGAATGGAATAATATGACGATATATTATAGTACATTTCCATTTGAAACAGTTAAATAATACTCAGAAAGTAGCAAAGACAGCCTTGAAAAAACACATAACTCCTTGCTCACTTGCCCTGTAGCAGACTTAAAGAAGTCCAGATATTGGCAGATATACAAAAGTTGAAAATTTGATTTCAAACACGAGTGATCCAAGGGACTGGCATCCTAAGGGAAGCTACACGCTAGAAACTTAGGTTGTTATAAATCTGTACGGTAGAGATTTACAACAACTACAGGAGCCAAAACTGAAAAGATGCGATAGTAGGTTGGGCAAATCTTCTTGGTAGTATTATTTTCAAACATGGCTCAACTAAACTCAGATTAAGGGTAAATAGTTGTTGGTGATACAGTAATGAACATATTATGGAGCATTGTAACATGTAAGTAATGATCTACAGTAAATTGAAATTTAAGTTACCAACTTACCCTTTGTGCATAGGCATTAATCAATGCATTATACATGGTGGGGGATGGTTTCAAGCCTGCAGATTTCATGACCTCCAAGCACTCGATTGCATCATTGAATCTCCCGGACTTACCATATATATCAATCAGGGTGGTATAAGTAACAACATTAGGCAGTAGACCCTGACTTTGCATCTTCCCCAACAAGTTTTTCACACCATCCCATCTCTCCTGCTCCCCGAAAGAATTAATCATTATGTTATATGTTGTGGTGCAAGGCACACATCCAACTTCTTGCATTGCATCAAAAAGTTCCTCTGCCTTGTTGTGATGCCCGGACTTACAATGGCAATCTATTAGTGTATTCCAAGTAACAGTATCAGGCTCGATCCCTTCCTCCTTCATCCGCTCCAGCGTGGCCATCGCGTGATCAAGACAATTATACTTCCCAAAACTATCAATCATCACATTATAAAATTGCCTATCAGGCTGCACTCCACAATCCTTCATTTCTTTAAGAACTTGAAATGATCTTTGCCACTCCCCTCTATCACGATAGCTAGCTAAAATCCTACTAAACACAAAAGAATTTGGCTGCACGTTATTAGCTTCCATTTCCTTCAGCACAATTCTTGCACTTTCCCACCTACCCGCATTCCCATAAGCATCAATAAGTAAACTATACGTATGCTCATCCGGCAAAACCCCACTACTCTCCATCTCCGAAACAATCCATTCAGCATCCTTCAACGCTCCCTTCTTCACATACCCTTTCAAAAGTGCATTATAAGCCCTTGTCCTCGGCTTCAACCCACCTTCTTTCAACTCCTCAAAAACAGCTTCTGCCTCCTCAGCCCTTACCGAAATCCCCAACACCGAAATGACATCAACTAAAGTCGCCGTCTTGGGACTCAACCCAATTCCTTGAATCATCCCCAAGAACAACATAGCCCTATTCACATCACCAGCTCTAGCAAAACCAACAGTTATATCATTCAACAACTGACCGTCAAGCTCAATCTTATCCATCTCAATTTCCTCATACAATTTCAACAACATTGTGGAATCAATCTTATTACTCCTCGTAAGCGACTGAATAACCGAACTATAATTCACAAAATCAGGTTGGTACCCGTCTCGTCGCATCCTGGACATCAAATTGAGTGCTTTTTCGAGATGATCATTTCTTGCACACGCATCGATAAGTGCATTATAAGTTAAAGGCGTCAATGTCCGACGCTGCGACAAGAAAAAAGCTTCATAAAGCTTCTCAGAGCGTCGGAGAGCATGAATCAAAATTGAATATAACAACTCATACGAAAAACAAAGATTGTGCTTCTGCAGCCACGTCACCAGTGCATAAGCCTTGGAAATTGACGTCGTTTCGGAAGAGAGTGATTTCAAGAGTGTGTGCCAGAGTGGAGCTGGAACAGCTCGGTAAGACTCAGCGAGTTGGAGTTCAATAGGTTTTAACTCGGTTGGGGAATTAGAAGAAGGTGAGTCGAACTCGGTGGAGTCGTAGGTGGAGATGAATTGGAGTAAGGGAGTGAAGTCGTAGCGGCGGTTTTGAGGGGGAGCGAGAGAGGGAGATAGGAGAGAGTGGTGGTGGCGATTGCGATTGAGGGAGAGAGAGGAGGAGAAATGAGTTGAAGGGGAGCGAGTTGGAATCGGTGGGTGGAGAGGGAGCGAGTTCATCTTCTTGGTAGATTTTTGGTTGGAGGGAAACCAACGATGATGGTTTTATCCGCTACCGCTAGATTTTTCTTCTACTAGTATTTCAAATCTTTTTAGCTACTACTGCTGCTCCTCATCCAATTTCTTTCTTCTTCTTTTACAATAGAAATTAAATATTTGGGTGGTATTAATGAATTTATATGAATTCAAAATTGAATGTTCCATTTTTCTCAACTAAAAAAACACTCTTAAGTGTCTATTTGATAGGGGTGTTCGCGGTGCGGGTGGTGCGATTTTTCCTCAAAATCACGGACCAACCCGCGCATGCGGTTTGGTCATATTTTCAAACCGCGACCGCACCGCGTCACTTAAAAACCGCGTAAACCACACCACATAAATGCGGTGCGGTGCGGTGCGGTCTATGCGGTTTGTGCGGTCTACAATATAAATTTAAAAATTATAATAAATTGCAAAATTAAAAGTTGCAATAATATTTATAAGCCATTAAATATTTAGTTTCTTCATTCACTGGCCAAATCAATATTCAAATGTGGAAACAGGAAAGTGAAAATTACATCAGAAAAATAAAATCTCAAAATCAACATAATAAAACAGAATCTGAATTACAATAACAAATGACAAGTACGACAAAATGGCAAATGACAAGTATGGCAATGTCCAGTAGACCAGCATCCTCATCTTTTCTTTCTTTTTGCTAATATACAGCCTCCTCATATTGCATATGTTGTTCCAATAAAATATTACAATGTTAACAACTATGTAAAACAATCTGTTAATAAATTATTAAATTCATATGTAATATGTAAATAAAATAATATATAATATATAATATATAAATATAATATATAAAATATATATTTTAATATTATATGCGGTGCGGTGCGGTTTGAACCACACTACCAAAATATAAAATCGCAACCCGCACCGCACCGCGCGGTTTGTAAAAAATCCAACCAGCAACCGCACCATAAAAATTAAAAACCGCGTTTTGCGGTGCGGTTTGGTGCGTTGTGGGCGGTTTATGCGGTGTGGGCGGTCCGGTGAAGATCCAAAAATACGGTCATAAAAATTTAATGATTATTTGAAAGTATTTTTTGATTTGAATATATTTTAAAATATAACAACAAAAATATTAGTAATGTTTTTGAAAAGATTTAATAATAAAACATACTATTATCTCCTATTAATAGATAGTACCTGCCCAGCTCAGCTCAGCTCAGCTGCTCCCTCTTCTTTCTGTTTAGGGAAAACTAGGGGAAGTAGATTATTAATTACCACCACTGTATACTACATACATACATACATACAGCTTCTCTCCGTTCTCCGCCGAGGCATGGCTCTCCAACGGCGGCGACGGAGCTATCACACACGATTCCGTCTACTAATTCCGGCAATTGCTCTAATCTCCGGTCTTATTCTCCTCTCAGTCTTCCTCTTCTTTTCATTCCTCGCTCCTTCCCCCTCACACAATCACCATCTTCACCGCTCATTGGTACTTTTATATATGTATATAAGTTTATGTATACAGACATTTGTATGTATTGTATTGTTCCTTCACTTACTCCACTGTTTCATTTCATCAGATTTCTACTGGCGATGCGGATGCCCGTAAAGTGCTCCAGTTTCGTGTTCCGGTTAGGGCTTTTTTACTCTCTCTGTGTATGTGTGTGCGCATATATATATATAAGTGTTCTGATTTAATTTGTATTCTGATTTTGCATCTGTTTGCTTAATGAGATCAGGCTTATGTCAATGTATCTGGTCACGATATTTGGAGATCGGAGATGTCTGAATTTTATTACGGTTGCAGTACAGCTAGCGATAAGTTTGTGAGTGAGTGTTTGTTATTTTTGTTAGTTGCGATTGATTTGTTTTTTAGGTAATGTTGCTGATATTTATTGATTTATTTTAAACTACAGAGGCTGAAGTTGTTACCAAGGCAAATAGGTACTTGTCGATTGCAACTAGCGGTGGTTTAAATCAACAAAGAACTGGGGTATTTTAAGTTTTTAACTCACATTGTCTTTTTACACTCATGTCATATTTCATAGAATTGTAAGAGTATGGCTTGCTACTTGTAGTGACAGTTAGGACATTAATATATAATTGTAGCTGGTTAAGCTTGAAAAGTATTTGAGAATTCAGCTGAGTTTGATGTAAATCATCAAACATTGTTTGTTTGTTAGAAAATTATTTGATTGTGGGCCTAGCTGTAAGTGTATATCAGTGGAGGCTTAGCTGGAGCTTCAGTACTCTGACATCTCACTTTTCAAACATGAGATGTGTTCATTATTAAGTTCTCTTTAATCCAGAAACTCTTACCAGCATACCTTTTTTTTTTTTACATATATCACTTGTGTTTCCTGTACGAGTCAAGTTTGTGGGCTTAATCTCGATTGTTTAGTTTTTGCCTATATGTTGTTTTGATTCTGACCTGAAATGCTCATTTAGAGTTTTGATGCATGTCATGTAATTGTCAAAGTTACTCGTCAAAATGTTTTTGTAGTTTACTCTTTTATATTAAGTTATATGACTTGTATCATCTCTGATTACTTCATTATAGGGCTAATTATGAAAGAGCTCATTCTCTACACTCAAATATATCAAGTAGCTCACTGAAATTTTTTTAGTCTCAACTCACTTCATACACAACAAGTTACATTCCATTAAATTTTCAAAATTCGTCAGACTAGAAAAATGCTAACATAGCATTATAACTGCTAGTTTGCTGACATGTCATTTTTGGCCCGTTTGTATATATCTTGGGCTGCTATTTCAAGAATCAGGTTTTTATGGTTCTTCATACCAACATCCATTTTCACAAATTGAAGCCTCATATCTAAAAATCTCTTCAAGTAATTTATGCCACATAATCTCCACACATCCAGATTTTAATGCCCCATAGCATCATGTTGAAATTTTATTTCTCCTCGTTTCAAAACTCTAATTTTCAATGCTCTTTACATATATAAATATATTCATGAATCAAGAGTATTTAATTTTCCCAAATACACGAACCCACAATTATATATATGCGTACATGAATGTGTACGTACATAACAATTTTGTAAATTCAAATTTTAATTTAAAGAAAGAAAGAAAAAGAGGGTGGAATTGCTTTATTTTTGTGTATTGCTTTCATTTAATTTCAGCAATACATATTATTTTGCCATGTCAAGTCTATGTTCCAGGTCACAGTATTTGCCACGTTTTAACGAAAATCATTAATTTTAACGTGAGTTGTTCACAATTTAACGAAATACAACTTATTTTGTATCAAGTGAGTTGAGATCAAAAAAATCAGTGAGCTACTTGAGATATTTGACCGTAAAGAGTGAGGCGCTTGATAATTAACATTCATGATATGGATAACTCAGTCTTAAGTCTCGGGCGTTCTAAATCTCCCGTGGCTGCTCGCAAATTGCTTACAAGATAACTAAATTTCTTTCGAAGTAATATAAAGGGCATCTCCCTCTGTTTGTGGTGTTAGTTACTTCAATATATCATAACAGTAAGCAGCAACTAGCGGCCTTATAAACCTAATTTTGTGCCTACTTAATTCATATGGTGACCCAAAGTTGTTTGAAGATGTAAAACAATGAATCCCTTAGATTGTGGAGTTCACAGTCTTAAAGACAGTTGATTCATCAAATCTTGAATTTCATATACAACTCCTATGTGGATTCAAAATTATAGTGATACATTAACTTAGCTTATAAATTATATCTGGCATTTAAAACCAAAGTATGATGCTTTGTTGATGATTTGACTTTGAATTCCATATCAGATGATATATAGTTGATCAGATCTTCTGGTTCCGACGTATGTGCTATACTGCTATATTCTTCACTTTTTGCTTTTGTAACTGGATAGGTTAGCATCATCTAAATTTCTGAATATGCTGTTAAGGTAGTCACTGATTATCTGTGAAACTCTTGATTCTTCTTTTGCCAGATTACAGATGCTGTTGTTGCTGCTCGCATATTAAATGCTACTCTTATTGTTCCAACACTGGACCAGAAGTCATTTTGGAAGGATACAAGGTTAGTTTAGATTTTAGAATATTCCTTGCACTAGCATTCATGATAGTTTTTTCTGCTCTAGTTAAAAGAAAAAAATGTTTTTTTAGTGTACAAATGTTAAATAATAAAAGAGATTCTCTTTCATGTGCAGTAATTTTTCGCAGATTTTCAATGTAGATCAGTTTATATCGCATCTAGCTAAAGATGTTAAAATCATAAGAGAACTTCCAAAAAGGCGAGGCAGGACGTGGGCTCCATATACCATGCGTGTCCCAAGAAAGTGTAGTGATAAATGCTACATAAGTCGTGTCCTACCTAATATTTTGAAAAAGCGGGTAAGATATCAGATTTCTGAAATTCATTAAAAAGCATGGTTATGTTGATTGGTTTTGATCAAGCCCTTAGTTTCAGTTAACATCTAAAGTTCTCCAGGTTTGACAAATCATTATTTGCCATCTGAATATCTGTGTCAAACTGAACAATATAAACTCTGTTAATTTCAGCTGTGCATGATTCCACTTTACCGGTGTTCTGTTGATCTCATTTTTTTTAAAGCTTATGTAGTTATGTAATATAATTGTCATTCTTGTGACAGGCTGTCCGGCTTACCAAGTTTGACTACAGACTAGCAAATAAGTTGGACAATGATTTACAGAAGCTTAGATGTAGAGTAAATTATCATGCCCTACACTTTACAGATCCTATAATCGAAATGGGTAAAAAGTTGGTTAACCGAATGAGGAAGAAGGGCAAGCATTACATTGCCCTACACCTGAGGTACTTTGGATAATATACCTGCCTGCAATTTTCAGCTCTTTAAACCTGTGAGATTTATTTATCAGTTTTATTTCCCTTTTAATTTCGACTTGTGCAATCTTGCTTAGTGTAATATTCTAGATGTAGAAACAAATTACATATTCTGTTAAGGCTTTGTTTGGTTTTGCTGTTTAAACCTCATTTTTCCGTGAAAGATGTCCTGTTGAGAAACACTGATGCATGTTTGGTAAAATTAATGATATATCTATTGTTGAAGTAAAAGCAAATGAGTGTGTGATAAGTAAAAATATAAAGTGTGTTTAGGATGTTAATGACATATATTATATATAATAAATTGTATTTTTTATTAATAGATTTTATTTAAATTAAAATATCCACAGATTAATGAATTGTTTATTTATAATTCAGAAGTGTTTATATCATATGAGTCAGTGCACACACACAAATAATATAAGAAACTATATAATTTTTAAATATTGTATTATATTTACTTATGAAGTTTTCCTGAAAAACTCACCTAAATGAATATATTGATTGCAAGAAGTATAGCTTTTGTGTAAAAGGTTGACGAAAACAATAAGCGATGTTCCAAAATGCTGTTTTTATATTAATTGTTTCGAAAGTTGTTTTTGAGTCGACAGTTGCTATCTGTAACAAAAAAACCAAGAATATCAAATGAAGCCCAAGTCCATTGCACTGCATATGTTGTAGAGTTGTACCCATTTTGGTAGTTTATTAGATGCAAGGTATTTAATTAAAAATTTAAGGAAGTCTCTTTGATGACTGACCAAAAAATGAATTTGGATGAGAATATAACTATCATTCCTGATGCTGGTAGACGAGTATGTGATTGTGCTAGAAGAGTTATTATGTCTTGTTCTACTCGTTCCTGCTGTGCTACACTCTCTTTCCTATTCTAAATGAAAGTTGCTTAAAAGCACAATGGTTTTCACGCACCTGGTTAATTCGTGAGTACTTGTCTTCATGCAACAATATGTTTTCTTATATCAGGTTTGAACCTGATATGCTTGCATTCTCAGGATGTTATTATGGTGGAGGAGATAAGGAGAGAAAAGAACTGGGTAAAATACGAAGGAGGTGGAAGACTTTACATGTAAGGCTCCTTGTGTCCTACTTGGCTAGCTTAATCTAATATTGGCATGTAGAAACTCTGTAGAACCTCAATCACTAATATTGTCAAAGAAGTTTGCATGTGTTATTTTCTTCTTAATATATACAAAAAAAATAAAATTGTAGGTAGTTTCTCTGTGTGCCTTTTTCAAGACTATTGGTTGACCATTTGAGATGCAGCATCCAAATGATATAACAATTTATAACCCGGAATCCAAAAACCATAGGATTATAGCAATGAAATTTTTTTAATCTCAAAGTGAAGCCTGACGTGCTTCCATATTCTGTAAGGACCAATATCATGGGACCACTTTATGACTTTATAATACCTGAATAATATATTTATTTTCCCATTAATTTACAGAATATTAATCCAGATAAGGGAAGACGGCAAGGAAAATGCCCACTGACACCTGAAGAAGTAGGTCTGATGTTGAGAGCACTTGGATATGATAAAGATGTTCACATTTATGTGGCTTCCGGTGAAGTTTATCGAGGTGAAGAGTCCTTGGCTCCTTTGAAGGCACTCTTCCCAAATTGTTACTCAAAAGACACTATAGCTAGCGAGAAAGAGTTGAAACCATTTGCTGAATTTTCATCTCGCATGGCTGCACTGGATTATATAGTCTGTGACGAAAGTAATGTCTTTGTTACAAACAATAATGGCAACATGGCAAAAATGTTAGCCGGACGGAGGTATGCTTGTTTTTAATCAGTTTTTTCTGTTCCTTATATTGTAAGTGAGTTTTGAAAGTTTTGACTCATGCTGGTATTACAGGCGATATTTTGGCCATAAGCCTACCATTCGCCCAAATGCTAAGAAACTCTCTAAACTGTTTTTGAACCGTAATAACATGACTTGGGACGAATTTTCCTTTGAAGTTCGTAAGCACCAGAAAGGCTTTATGGGGGAACCAAAAGAGGTAAGGCCTGGCAGGGGTCAGTTTCATGAAAATCCTTCTGCCTGCATATGTGAAGATTCTGTAGCTAAAGCAGCGGCAGAATTGAAACTTGGAAAACTTGGGACTGCTAACAGCACACCAAACACGCGTGTGTCTGGTTCAGTTGATGTTCAAAATAATTCTAGTGAGCAAGAGCAAGAGTGGTCTGATCAGGAAGAAGAAGATGAAGAAGATGTAACGAGTGACTTTCAAACTATAAGTCAGTTAAATGGAACAAGTAATTATTATGATGGTGGCTCGTCTGAGGAACCTGAGTTGGAAGAGTTGTTTTCAGATTGAGCATCAGATCCTTTGATTGTCTACACTTTTCTGTTACACAGACTTACAATTAGTAAGTTGCACTCTGTAGCATGTTGTACAAGTATGCTGCCACAATATAGCTCTTTATTGGACGAAGTTTATACCTGAGAATATTATGCAATCTGAAGAACTTCCTGCCTCCATTTTTAGCTTCGCTTTCATGGGACTTAATTGTGGTTGTATTTAAATCACAAGCCTGTACTGCTGTACACAATTATGGTACAATCTTATGCTAAAGGATTACTTGAAGAGCTGAAGATGGCAAATAGGGAATATTGTGCTTTCTACGCGGGATATATATCTGCCAGTTAAATATATATCCAACTGTTGTATCCAAATGTAAATAAATTTTATTTTAAATCAATAAAAATTATATAGAACTGTTATATTGCTTGTAAAATTACTGTACTAGTTTTGTGAAGTATATTAATCAACCTTAAAAAAGTTCCACTAAATTCCACGTTTCCAATATATGAAAGTGAAAAAATAAAAAAGCGTATGGATAAATTTCTCTGTCGTTCCAAGGCCGGGAATGTTTCCTCCTTTTATCGGGCCAAGGCCCAAACAAACAAGGAAAAAAATTCTTAGTTTTCAATTTTATGGCAGCTCGTTTTGCAGACTGCAGTTAACAAAATAGGCCTTGGCAGATCTGAACTCCCCAGTGTATGCCCAGCCTACATTTTGGAAACACTAGTAGTGATACATATAATTAGCTCCATTGATTTCATTAGGTTGGGTTCAAGCAAAGATGCAAGGAGGATCAACGGGCATCGGCTATGGTCTCAAGTATCAGGTGAACTCTCCGTCTCTCTCTCCCTCCCTCCCTCTCTCTCCCTCTCTCTGTCTAATTTCGATCACTCTTTTTAACTCAGGCGAGATGCATTGCGGATGTGAGAGCAGATACAGATCATACAAGCTTCATCACTGGCACTCTCTCTCTCAAAGAAGAAAATGAGGTTATTTCTCGCTTTGTTAACTTATTCAATTCGATTCAATTTTAAGCTGACGTGATCCACATATTGTTTAGGTGCATTTGATTAGGCTCTCATCCAGTGGTACGGAACTTGTATGCGAGGGTTTGTTTTCGCATCCTAACGAGATTTGGGATCTCGCTTCCTGTCCTTTTGATCAGCGTATTTTCTCCACTGTCTTCTCTTCTGGTAATTTCCTTGCGTATTCTTCACTTGCTTGCTTATTAGATTTATTACATTCTTTACTGTTGTTAAAATTTTAGCTGTTAATTGTTATGAGCTCAATGTTTTTTCTTAATTTTAGTATACAACAAATTTGCCCCTTATAGACTCCTTTAACAGTTACGTTTCCTTCGTATTAAGAAGTTACATAATGTATTAATGACTAGACTGTTTTCATATATGAGCAATTGATCATCATTACTATGGTTTGTCTAAACTTCTAGATTCAAAATGTTGAATCTTTAAAATGTGTTTGTTATTGAAGGCGAGTCACATGGAGCAGCAATCTGGCAAATTCCCGAACTTTATGGTGAACTAAATTCTCCTCAGTTGGAAAAAATTGCTTCTTTGGATGCACACAAGTCAAAGCCTAAATGGTAAGTCATTAGCTCATTGCTTCCGGCCTCATTATGTAGTCCTTGCACCTGCTTTATCTTTTTGGGTTTCTGTTCCCAAGCGCATTTGATATTGTACAACTCTTATCAGTGTTTAAAAAATAATGTGAACGGTGCCAAGTGCTAACACAAAAGAAGAGGTTAATGAATTTTCTTATAGTAAGTTACGAATGACTACAAACTACAATGTTTCTATATAAGGGTCTGCTCTCTATATCCTTTTTACTTAGAAATTTGAACTTCCCTGTAAGTGTAATATCACAGAAAGTCGGAGCGAGGCAAGAAATATAACAGTTACAAAGAGGGATAACAATGTAAAAACGAATCTTGGAAACTTAGTGTTCTTATCTGCCCAGACTCTAAAGATTTAAACATAGCCAAAGTCACTGAACCACCAAAGTAGTTAAACACCTTATTATTTTTCCTCATGAAACGAAACCGGTAAGAGGTAATACCATTTCTACCACTTCCTAAAGAAAGATCTAGCCGTCACTCCACACTGACATGCCTCAAACAATGGACAAAATGTGTTACAACGCTGGGAAAGGAGATAAAACTGGGGATTTGTCTCACTAGTCCAATGAGACAAGTTTTCAGGATAATTTCTTTGCATGCTCATGATAATGCCAGTATAATTACAGAGATGAATAATTCTTGCTCTTTATGATAATTACCATTAATATTTTATATCAATTACGTTAATCTCAGAGCTAACTCTTTTCAACTACTCATTCATAATTGGTATAAGAATTTTTTAACAGATTTTTGTTCCTTGCTTGTTTTTGAACTTTACATGTTGGACCTACATTACAGCATACTATGGTGGCCGTCTGGGAAACATGACAAGTTGGTTAGTATAGATGAGCAGAATCTCTATCTTTGGAGTTTGGATACTTCAAAAAAGACTGCACAGGTATTGGGTTGTGTAAATGTATTATTGTAGCTGTTACACACAATTCATCCTCGTATATCTCTATTATTCCCAGCTTGTCAACATTTGCTGTGCTAGTACTTAATCATATACATATGTGCTCTTGTTATTTGATGCACTTATTAATTATTTACATCAAATCTGATATTCAAGTGATAGGCACTTCACCCGAAAGTTGTGCTTACCCTTATTCAGGACTTACTGCAAAATCTAGGTACTGTCCCAAGAATCATCTGGAATACTACATTACTTATTTGGTGGAGCATGGGATCCACATGATATAAATGTGGTTGCATCAACATGCGAATCCTCAATACAATTTTGGGATCTCCGAACGATGAAGTAAGTTCTTTTTCATTAAATTCAGTTGTCACCTGTGTATCTGGCACTCATCTGATTAAAGTGATATTGCGATAAGCATTACCTTGATTTTGAATTAGTTTTGGGGTTTCTATAATAGTAAATTAGTTGAGCAGTACTGTTGGATACTAATTTCTCATGTTTGTCTGGTTCACAGGAAAACAAGTTCTATTGAGCATGGGCATTTCCGTAGTCTAGATTATGACAGCAAGAAGAAGTATATGCTAGTGAGTATCTGCTTTGCCAAATAAAGCAGAAAAACTGTTTAATTTTGAGAATATTCCATTACTTCAAAACATCAATAAGACTAGTTTGTGTGTGCAGTTTGCTGTTTAGTATAAAGTGGGTACTAATAATACTAAATAGCTGAATGAAAAGCTTGTATGTTGAAATGGTCAACCATTAGGAACTAGTTTTATAATTCTAACCTTGTAGGAAATACCTCTTACGCTTCAAAACAATAATGGTTTACGTATTTGCTGTTATGTATTGGCAATCAACTAGATATGTCATGTCTTCTTTTCGTTAATTTTGTCTAAAATTGGTTGGTGTGTTAACATGCTATGGCAAATTGTATGACATCATTATTAAATGTGTAGACCTAATTGGCATGTTGATTCTTCACCTTCATTTTGTAATTCAGAAAAGTTGCAGACTTTAGTATCCTATTTTCTGGATTTTTTAAGATAAGTTAATATATCCGCACTTCCACTGTCTGGCATTTCTCCATTATAAAGTGTTGACACTTAATAGCTCGAACTTATTTGTACTTTCTATAATACTTCTAGCATTCTGTTAAAAAATAAAATGTTTGACTAATATGAATTGTTTAGGTACCTTATCTGGAAAATTAGATATGTGGTTTTAGTACATTTGAATTTAGTTGATTTCAATGTGAGGCACAGAGCACTTGATTAGTAGTGCTGCCATTAGGAGCTTGACTTTGTTTCTTGTATAATCACTACCCCTAAGCGGAGATCTAAAAGAACAAAATTCTTAATGTGTAGCATATTATGTTGTCGAAGTTGACAAGTTTATATATATTATATCGTAAAATATTACAGGTAACAGCTGAAGATGAATCTGGAATACATATATGGGATCTTAGGAAGCCAAAGGTTCCTGTTTTAGAGCTCCCTGGACATGCACACTGGTATGCTTTGCAGATGATACCTATACGCTTTTGCATCAAATTTGTGCTCCCTTTACGAAGGACAGATTAACTTTGGAGATAAAAAGATTGAGTACTCTTTTCAGGACAGAAGGATTTAAAATAATAGCATTAACACTTATCCCAAATGATTGGTTTAGCATGCATGTTTACTTCCTAGACTAACTGTTCGATGTTAATCACCTTATTATTTTTGCCAGGACATGGGCAGTTAGATGTAATCCTGAGTATGAAGGGCTTATTGCGGTTCTCTCTCTCTCTCTCGCTCAAAATATGCATGCATGCATAAGTTTCTCTCTCTCAATATGCATGCGCACACGCAGGGGCATAGCGACATGTGCAGCAGTGATAGCACTTGCATCCCGTGGAACTTGCTGTTATGTTATGTAGTTATTATGTTAAACATATTTAAACTAAAGTTTACTCTTAAATTCAAAACTTAGACTCTGCTTAATTTATATTATATAGAAAATTTATCTTATACTTAGCAATTTAATACATATAATTTTTTAATTATAAACAAACCAATACAATTTATTAGTTAAATTCTATATGGAGGGTTTTAATGGTTTGTTAGGGAAAAAATGATAATAATAAATAAGTAGCTTTTGTGATTAAGTATTTTGAATTTTTGACCACACTAACTATTTTTTCTGGCTACACACTTGTGTAAAGGACACACACGCGCGCTATATTTCTTGAGCACAAAATATTTTATTCTAGGTAGATCGTTGAAAAATCTAGTAAAAGTTTTCCCCTTGATCTATAGATTCCATAGCCCCCCTTTTGTTACTTGATTGCTGTCTTTTTTACTTGTTCCTATCTTTCCATTCTTGGAATCACTGATCTTACTTTGGTTATGACCATATGTTTTATCGTCGGACCTAAACAACTTTGCAGAGTACTGGAACAGATTCAACTGTCAACTTGTGGTTTGCTTCTCCTCCTAACAGTGACGATTTATCATCTGAGAGGTCCTCCCTTATATCCAATCTCAAAGTTAGCATGTATTTTATTCAAACTAAATGTTGATTTTTGTTTAATGGTTTTGCAGCCTTACGGAGTCACCTTTGAAGAGGATCGATCCATTGTTGAATTCGTACAGTGACTATGAAGACAGTGTGTATGGTAATTGAGACAAATTATTTTTTTTGTTAAGACAAAATACTGACGTAACTGATTTAGCCTAACTATTGCACATGTCACTGCAGGCCTGGCTTGGAGTTTTCGAGAGCCTTCATTATTTGCTTCTTTGTCTTATGATGGGAGGGTTAGTACTCTAGTGTCATACACCAGTTTCAAGTTGAAAAACAACACATTGAAATATGAAAATGTCATGTTTATTATGAATAGAACTTTTTTCTTAAATTACATTGAAAGTCTGAACTTGTACATAAGTTACATTTGATAATATTATTTCAATACAAATTTAATAAATGCATTAGGTTAGATTTTGTGAAACCACATCCAGGCATAGTTATGCAATTGTCTGTCATAGTTGATTCATTGCCTACTTGTGCTACCTGCCTGATGAAGCTTGTTCAGTCAGTAGTCAAATTTATAGTAGACAAGTTGACCTTGGTTTGTAAATCCAATTAATATCTTCTTATACCATAATTCAAACTAGTAAAAGCCAAGAGCAGGCAATTGGAGCAATACTTTGACAAATGTTATGCTTTAATAACGCTGCTTGGTTATATAAAAGTTTGTTTGTCCATGTTCACTATGCATACCAACAGGTGGTTGTGGAATCTATCAAGCCCTATCTCACCAGAAGATGAAATTAAGTGGTATATTGGATGTAAGTTTAAATCATCAATCCCTTTGTTATTCAGTCCTTGTGCTTTTAGTTTCTTTTTTGCTCCACTCTGTGTTACGTTCGCATCTGTTTTTCAGATTTGGTATGTTATTGCTAAGTGGCCTGTGGATTCTCAGGATGCATGTAACACGGGTTAAAATTTTAGGTTGGAAGATATGAATACTGCCTTGATACGATGCAAGTGATGCAACGAACCTTCACCAGCTGAATTTCTCTTTTGGGTGTTGTATTAACCATTCTGTTCAGTTGTAGGAGTGGGTCTTCCATTCTCTTTTTGCAAACGGGATGAAAATTATATTACTCTGAGAAACTATCGACTGTGTTTTCATGTGCTACTGTTGTTCTCTTGTGTTGGACAAATTTACAACTACAAAATTTTCTTTTGTTGGTTTAATATAGTAGAATGGTTTCTGTAATACATTAACACTCCTGACTGTTGGGATACTGTAACCTGCTGAATCTGCCATGACCCCTGCTTGATAGTTGTCTGTGTTGTATATTTCTTATGACCCCCGCTTGATAGTTGTTTGTGTTGGTCTATTTCTTTAACGCCTATTGTGTGCAATGCTGCAAGTTTGTGATTGGAATGCTGTGTAGGATCATAGCAAGGACAAAATATAAGTTAACTTCAATTTTAGGATCCAATTTTTGGCGAAGTACTAGCCTGCTACCTGTTGCCTGTCGGTTGTATGTTACTGCTTTATGTAGGAAGAAGAGAGCAGGGTTCGTGGTGCTGTTTGCTGCAATCAAGAAAAATGAAAATAAATATGTGAGTTGGCGAAAATACATTGTACAACAATTTTGCACTTGCTCGTGAAAATATTAAATATTAGATGAAGCTAGTCTAAAATTTTACAACTAATTAAATTTCTTTTTATATCTAACTTTGTTGCAAGTCATATAATCAAACTTACTTCATATTGACCATCATATTGAGCGTGTGTGATAACCTGATAACTCAGTGGTAAGCATATATCCTGAATTTTATTCTTCCTCACCTTAATATTTATTATAAAATAAGTATTACTTGTTAACTTATCAACTGACAATTATATTAAATTACTCTATATCATAAATAATTAAATTTCTAGAATTAAAATGTTTACTTTATTTCTTCAAAAAAAAATGTTTACTTTATGAAAATTGTGGTTGTATATACAGATTTGCAAAAAAAGAAAAAGAAATAGGGAGAAAAGATAATGAAAATATTGATAATAAAATAAATAAATAAAAATATTAGAATAAATAGAATTATATTTAATATCGATATGTATATATTTTGGGTTTGAAATAAAATTATATTTAATATATATATATAGTAATTTGGACTAGTGTTATAATAATTAAAATTTTATTTAATATAAATATGTATGTATATATTTTGGGTTTGAAATAAAATTATATTTAATATATATATATACATATAATAATTTGGACTAGTATTATAATAATTAAAATTTTATTTAATATAAATACGTATAGACCGTTTGACTGCTCGATGAAATTTTTAATATTTTCATTTTAATAATATAATATAAAAATTGAAATACATAATAAGCATCACTAAACACAGAAATTTAATAAATTGTATCGAAATACAATCTCATAAGAAACGGAGTTTCTCATACAAGAAAGTTTATTATCTAAACAAAGGACATGCAAAGATGTCTTTGGAAATTTAGACAATAAGACTTTAATTAATGTCTGAAAACATAACACCTGTTAAGCTATTACAGAAAAAAGAAAAAATAATTAGTATCCATCTGAAAAGAAAAAGAAAGATTGAGAACATAAATTTTAAAAAATACATAAATCAATTATTATTTCTATAAAATAAAACAAGATAAAATCTAATCAAATGGGATCGTTTTGGTTAGATACTTCATGATAACATATACGATACCTATCATTTATACCAAATAATACTTTAAAGTTTTACATTCACCAAAAACACATAAGAAGTCATTAATGACACACAAACACCACCTTATATAGTCAACAAACAATCGTATATGACACTCCCTTAGATGCACAAAAAACCATCATATATGACACACAACTCGTTAAATAAGGTAAATAACATCCATATAATTAACAAAAAAAATTATCAATCTAAATTTAACATCTTCGATCGAAACAATTAATTGTCATATTTATAAATATTATCAATATTGCCATTCAAAATTGAAAAAGAACAATAATTATTGTCTTTTAAAATAGTAACCGACTTTTATTACATATCTACAATTAAAAATTGCATTTAAAGAAGATTAAAATATTTCATTCAAAAAAGAAAATAAATGATGATAATTAACTACAATAAATAACATTTATGAAATTTTAAATGCCTTAGATAATATACAAAAACGTTACAACTAAATTACTGAGAATACAAAATAAAGTTAGAAACATGGTAATGATTTCAAAAAAAGTTACTAAAAGAAGTTAAGTCATGACGAAAAATATGTTATAACAAATAGAAATAAACAACTAATTCCTTAAAAAAGCCTGAATAAAATGAACACATTTAAAATATATTTAATACAAATAAATCGAAAACAAAAGAAAAAAAATTAAAATGACATAAATATTTAAAACAATTAGTAGTTACCAAAATGAAATAAACAACTAACTTAAATGAGTATTCAAATCTACCCTTACAAAATATTTAAATCGAATGTAAATAATATAAAGATGTAAACAAGCTGCTTTTAAGATAAAATAAAGATCTATAAAGTTCTGGTCCTGTTAATTGCATATAAAGATTCCTAAAGTTAATTTTAGATAAATTATCTAAAGTTACTAGCATTTTAAATATAAAAAATGGAATTATACCATTTATATTATTAAATTTAAAGATATTAAAAAATATATAAAATTCGAATATGATCATTAACTCATTAATATTTAATATTTATATTTTTTTGAAGCATTTAATATTTTTATTATTAAAATTAAGACAAAGATTAAGAATTAATATAATTATATGTATTGAAATATGTTATGATTATATTTAGGGCGTAATGGTTCTAAAGTCGACTTTAGGTAATTTTCTAAAGTTAAATATAATACAATTTCAAGGTTATTTTTATAAGTATATGAGGGTGAATATTATTATTATAAAAATGTCATCCAATTTTTATACTCAAAATGTATGTAATTTTAGATAATTTATCAATAGTTAATTTTAAGAATATTTTTCTCTATTATTTAATAGAGTTAATTGTTATGTAAGATATGATTTCAATCCTTAATCTTCTTACACATTCAATGTTTTGAAAATTATTAAAATATTTTATATATGCTTAATTTAATTTAAAATTTCGTTTTGATTTTAAAAAGTTGAATCAAATCGTTTCCTAATATGCTACGTAAAGATTGTTGGGGACTGCTCTCTTAGTCTCTCGTAGAAAAGTCATTTAGTTTATCCGTGAAAAGATCTTGGGTTTTGAAATTCTGCTCACTTTGTTTGAACAGAAAAAATATAAAGCAAAATAAACCAAGCCCGTCGTACTCAAAGTCTGAAACTAGGTAGCCCCCGCTCGGGGTTCTGGTGCAATTAGAGTGGTGAGGATAATGTTCAATGCAAATTAGATAGACCCCTAGCCCCTTAAAAGGGGTAGGTGGACGACCAGACGGGTTCAAAAATATAAGTTCCACAATTTTTTTCAGAAAAATAATATATAAATTATATAACCCAAAAATTTATGTACAATCAGAGACTCGATATTTTAGTATGACAGGAAGTTCGATCAGAAATTTTAGTATTTAAAATTTAGAAAATGAAATTTTAAATTATATTGAATTTATTTATATCATATCTCGAAATTAAGTAAGGAAATTTTCAAATTATACGAATAATTAATAGTATATTGTCATAGATAATATATATTATCTTTAAATATTGTAAAAAAATAATTATTGATTTATTTATTGATATAAAAACCTTAAGAGTTTTCTTTCTAGTGAATTCAAGAATTTTGTTTCTGTGAATTTAAGAATTACCTTGTAGATTTAAAATATTCAAGATTTTCTCGTATAAGAGTTATTTGTTTATATTCTTAATGATTAACATTTGTTTATTTACATTTCTGTTCAACGTCAGTTCTATTTCAAGAATAATTAAATATGTTAAATATTTTTTTATACCCAAACATGAATTATTATGAATAAATGACATTTATTGTGCAATATGTTAACATATTAAGTAATAAAATATTGATAGACGAGTTTTTTTTTTAAATTATTAAAAATGAATGATATTTCTAGGACCTTTATAATGAATTTGTACAAGCACAGGAGTTCTTGATTTTAATGTTGGGGATATAAAAGATCAAGATTATAATAATAGTTACTGTATAATATAAAAGTTAAAAATTAAGATATTTAGAATACCGATTTTAAAAAATCTAGAAGCAATTTGTAACTAAAAGTAATCAAATGCAATTTTTTAAAATATTTGATCCATTTTAATCTAAAATAATAATAATTAATTATTATAATTAAATTAATTAATTTATATTTATTATATATTGTAATAAATTTTTTGATGATATATAAATTATAATTATTTAAATAATATGTTGATATAAATATGTAGTATAAATATATATATATATAGGTTTAATTTTATAGATATTCTTAAATGTAGTACTAATTAGAAAAATGTTATTAATCTACGTTAATTTGGTACGATGTATATGAAATTTTGAGTTAATCATACGATATTAAGGTTATTTGGCGTTCCTTATTTTTTAAAAATAAATATTTATTTTTAAATAAAAGTAAATATTTATCTACCTTTTTATGAAAATATATTTGTAAAAAATAAGGTAAGCCAAACAATTACAATCTTTGAGGTTTTACATAAACTAATTCTTACATCCGTGAGTTAATTTTTAAAATTTGAGTTATATTTTGTATTTTATGTAAATATATTATTATTATTTTTAAAAATATATATTCAGCGATCACACTAATTTACCAAGAAAACTTCACATATAATGACTATAGTGGGGTCTTTAACGAGTTTGCTAAAACATTCAAATTTCAGCTAATTATTTTAGATATAAAAATAATATTTGTATCCCGAATGTTTTATTTTTAGTGAAAATAAAAGCCAATATGTTATTTCTGAAAAAATACGGAAAAAGATAATAAAAAAGTATTTCCTTTTTTAAACACAATATAAAAATATAACTACAATTTGTTGTATAGTTGTACACAACTTGTTAAGCTCTTTCCTTCAATATCAATTTTCAAACAACCCTCATCTTCTTCAACTACTTCAAAATTTCTCATTCATTCCAGCAACATATACATACACCTATAAATACAAATAATTAATATGATATGATAAACTAAAGCTATATATAGTGATGATGATGATGTTGTTGAAAAATCCACAGAAACTATTGCTGCACATAACGAGAAAGGTCTTGGATCTCGAATGGCGAATCTTCGTGTTAATTCTCTTTACTCTCTCTCTCATTGTTTTTGTTTCTCTCTCTACAACAGTTTCTCTCTCATCTCTCTCTGTTTTCATCACCTTTAACTCCACGACTCGCCATGACTCGTCGCTGGCTCGTCCGTACGAGAATTATGTGGAGTCGTTGAGAAACCGCAGCTTGGAGAGATACAAGGCCGAGTTGGATCGGTCGAGAATCGCTGTGTGTTTAGTCGGTGGTGCGAGGCGGTTCGAACTCACCGGAGAGTCGATAGTGAAGGAGATATTGAAGGTGTATCCGAGCTCTGATCTTTTTTTGCACAGTCCGCTGGATCAGAATTCGTATAAGTTGTCGATATTGAAAAACGCGCCGAGGATCGCTGCGGTGAAGATTTTTAAACCGGAGTTGATTCACGAGACTGAGTCGCAGCTCCGAGTTTTAACTGCATCCAACTCACCTAACGGTATACAGGTATAATGATATGAATCTCCTGTATTTTCGCTGATGTTTTATGCCTGTTAAATTGTGTTTGTTTGCTGTTAGAAAATTAAAAACAAAAAAATTAGTGATATTAGAACATATTATAAAATTAAATAACTTAAATTTAAATTACAAAGGAGTTGCATATTGTTTGGTGCAAAACTGGTAACCAGAAAGCAAACGTAGTGGTAGGAAAGGAAGCATTAGCTGATTATTTTATTTTCGATTTAGTTGATGGAGTGTTTGGCCAATGAGAAGAACACGACGTTTATCTTATGTGTGGTTTTTGTCTATACATTGTAAGGATGATACATTTTCTGCACCAATACATTATCTAGATTTTCTTACTTTTTCATTTTCCTTGTTATTTATTTTTACGGAATTTTTTTCACGGATATCTAATCCGTTTCAAATTACTTGTCCACGTGTTTCACAACTATACTATTTATTCTAAATGAATATATATATATATATATATCAAAATACTAGTTAAAATATCTGTGATCTTAAATGAGAAGATAGATAGTGGTTGCTTGCTCTTGATATTGCAAGAGTAACTATGGGGTCAAGTTATAATGTTGGTAGTGTTGGTCTATTAATTGATTTTGATTACGACATTTTATCCAAATTGGTGGCCATATGAAACTTTTCCATTAATTTAATTTTTGTCACAGAGAAGATGTTAACAGAATCATAAATGTATGAGAAATGCCTACATAAGTACATAGCACGTTTAAAGATTTTATTTTATGCACCCATACATTATTATTTACGCGCGAATGTAAGTGTAGAAATGTAGGTCCAGTCTGGTTAGTACTGATAATGTTGGCAGGTGTTTGTGGCATGCATCCATATGGTAGGTACTCACAGCTCACGCTATGGATATGATTGTTCTGCACTTATTTTTAACTTGTGTAACTCACTGCTATTGTGTTTTACAACTAATATCTTTCAATACAGTTAGTTACACATGGATTTAAAATTGTAAATATATATATATTAATGTTATATACTGCAATGAAGAATGTTTGACTCGTGCAGAATCAGGAATATTTTTTGTCTCCTTTTCTTTTGTAATCAATGTCTAAATACTGTTTAAGCAGCATTATTTTAATGATGTATCGATAGCAATAGCAGTAACATACGTTGTTGTGATTTGGTGGCCAAATGACCTAACTCATTTTTGTCTTGGAAATGATTGATTACATTATGTTATAGATTTAATGTTATCTTTGTTTTTTTTTAATCCTGGGACATATGTGTCAATATATTGAGGACCGGATAGAATGATAGTAGAAATTAGAGAAGGATTATCCTTGGTTAAAATGAACTCAGATTAGATCATCGTACCAGCCAAATAAACAAATTGTCATTTAATATTTTCTTCTTTTTTCCCAGGGACTGCTGCAGTACTTTAATCTGGTAGAAGGATGCCTCACCATGATCAAATCATATCAGGCCCAAAACAACTTCACTTATGACTGGATAGTCCGAACCCGAGTTGATGGATACTGGTCCTCTCCATTGAGCCCTGATAATTTCATCAAAACCCGATATGTGGTTCCACCAGGCTCCTCCTATGGTGGCATTAATGACCGTTTTGGAGTTGGCGATTTCAACTTGTCCGTCGTTGCTCTTTCGCGCCTCTCTTTAATCCCTCAACTAAACTCCTCTGGATTTTACCAACTCAACTCAGAACAAGCATTCAGGGCTCAGCTCACGACCAAGAAAATCCCCTTCACCTTCAAACGCCTCCCCTTCTGCATTGTCACTGACCGGCGCTATGAATATCCGCCATCACGGTTCGGTGTTCCCGTTGCGGCACTGTCGAGCCATGGACCCCTCAGTGGAGCAAAGTGCAGGCCATGCACGGTGGTTTGTTCTGGGCCTTGCGTGGGGAATGTGATGGATAAGCTTGACAGGGGTTGGAGCTGGACAGAGTGGGCTAATGGTACAATGGATCTCTGTGATGCTAGTGGAGAGTGGGAAACTGGATGGCGGAAATTGTTTGATAACACTGCTGGAAAGAAGTTTGCAGGGGTGAGGAAGAGAGTCGAGGTCTTGAAAGTGAAGGACTGTGTTGCTAACTTCGAAGAGATGAGGCGGCGGGCAGCAATCTGGGAAGCTCCACCGCCTTTGAAGATTTGCGAGTTGGGGTTGAAAACGAATTCATGATATTATACTATAATACAGTTACTTCGGTAACTAACCATACATTGATTTAGGTTTAGCTTAAGGATTGTGGATAGGAAAAAAGGGTGTATTTGAGATTGAGGCAAAATCAGTATAGCAGTGAAATATTTAGTTTTAGTTGTGGAATATAGGAAATCAGTGATGTTATATATGTTAGGGGTGATCATTTTAATAATAATAAAAATCTATTGAAAAGATACTCATCGATCCGACTTATTTAGTAGTTTATGGTTTACAGTAGGTTATTTTGTCGTCTGGGCTAAATAGGAAACCCTATAACTCATTCCTGTTTTAAGTGGAGATCTATTGAAATTTAGAATTTATTAAGATCTGTGCTATACGTTTATATAGGTTTTATCGCATGAGGAGAAATGTTTCAACTTAAATTTCATAGCTTTTTATTATATTGAAATCTTTTAGTAATATAGCATGGAGTGGAATACAATAATTGTCTGCTTAAACATCCTCCTGGAAAATTGTTTGCAATGCATCCCAGGCTTCTTGATGAGTTCGGCAAGGCTCTGACCATTTCAGTGTTGTGAATTAAATATATGCAGTACCGTTTATAAGAGATACTGGGAGAGAGTATCAGTATTACTATTACATATACGACACATGGTACACGCTTTTGGGCCATATGATTTTAGATACCTGTTCTGTACACGGTGCCATTTCACATTTTCCCGTACAACTGTGTACGACAAATCATTAAATATGTTATTTTTTTAATTTTCTCTCATATTTATATTACTATCGACAATATTGATTAAAATTTTATTTTAATAGTTAACAACTTTAAAAGTTGTTTATGTGATTCTTTTGTCCGAATCAAATGTCACGGAGGGAGTATTTAATTTAAGATAGATTAATATAAACTTTTAGATCTTTTATATAAATTTTTATTAATTTACAAGTTACCAACTTTTAACAATTATGATAAGTAATTTTTTGACAATCTCTCAACTTTAACAGATACAACAGCTAATATTAGTATGTCATATAAATTTGATAACCTTAAAATTCTCCATAGGAGATTCTCTTATATGAGAGGATGTAAGGGGGTGTTTGGCTCTGCATTTTTTCTGAAAAATAAGCCCTTATTTAGAGAAAAAGTAGGCATGTATGAACTTTTTCTGAAAATAAGTAACTTAGTTTTTATTTTAAAGATAATATTTGGTTTTAAAATTCTAAAATAAATATTTATTTTTAAAAAAAATATGTAAAAAAATATGAAATAAATAATTTATTTTAAATTTAAGAAATCACAAACGGCCACATAACCGTAAACGTATTTTATTACGCTTCCTTGAATGACAAGTTGTATTTTCAATTTTGGAAACATCATGTTTTCGCGCATGAACTTTGTTCATTTTGGTCCGTAAATTTTTGATTCTATATATCAATCCTGACTTGATTTTTGTAAGAAGTTGAATTGGGTAAGAAGTTGAGTTGCGCCGCTTTATGGGATTTTTGATAACCGGCCACATTTATAGTATCTGCAGAATTCGTTTCAAGTGAAATAAATGGATATATTCTGTTATCATGTTTCAACTTGACTCCTATATGAAATAATTAATAGTGAACCAAAATGTTAATAATATGAAACTCCGCTGGCATATATATCTGTTCACGAATTAAAACAAATTATATATCATGTCATGTCATTTAAAACAAAAATTTTAAATTAATTTTTAGATACCTAATATTACTCTTAAAAAAATTGAAACCCACCTAATCTTTAGTGTGTGTATATATATATATGTGTGTATGTATGTATATATATATATATATATGTATGTATATATTAAAAATTTTGTACTACAAAAATAAACAAATAAACAATTGCATAAATAGAGAATGTAGAATATGCAGAGGGGTCAATAATTGCTAAATTAATGTACATACATATTAGATGCATGCGGAGCGAGGACTAATTTTGCATGTCTTGCAGATATTTGAGGGAGAGCAAGTTCAACAATATCCTAAAATGTTGTTATAAATTAAAAGTTATAGCATTTTGGATAAATGAGTACTCCAACAATGTCCTGGTGGTGCCCTAAAACACTAGGATAACAATCGCATGCCTTGTTAATAGGGGAGCACTACACATGTTTCATTTTATTTTTATCAATAAAATATTCACTTATCTCTTTTTTTTTACTTCTTTTCCCTACTTTTATCTTTTCAATTATAAATGTAATTCAAATATACTATTATTTTAATAATATGGCATGATAATAGAGTAATTTGTTGGAGTTGATGTATGTATATAGTGTCCAAAATCATTAGAATATTATATTTATAAAATATTGTTGGATTTGTTCTCGGGGACCTACGCTATCTTCAAGACCCATAAGGACATCAGGGAAGGGTTGAATAATCATCGACTTCCGGGAAAGGGTAGAAGAATGGGACCTATTATGGGCTTCTTCCTCTGGCCAAGCCACTATTTGCGTGTGTGTAATTAATAGTAGTTTGGGCGGGTTAGTGAGGTAAGCAGCTAAAAGTAGTGATAAAATATCACACATGGACCGGCCACACAACTAAAACAACATAAGAATTCCCTCGGAACTGAGAAACTCGTAATCACAAAGTGAATCAGGAGAACTACAATTTTGTTTAGACCTGAAACCTTGGTGTAGAAAGATTGGTTGCTGAAACTAGGAGTCGGGTCCTGAGGTCAGCCAAATCACTATCTTCTTTTCTTGAATGAATAGATCAGAGCAACGCAATAGCATTGTTTGCCACCATCCATTTCGGAGGTTGGAGGAGGTTAATCAACAGGGGAATCGGTTCGTAACACCCTTAATGCTAGGTTTTGAAAAAGACTTTTCATGTCATTTTGATTCTAATGATGTTGTTCCCATGAATGTCACACACATATTTTGGGAATAAGCAATGGGTACGGGAGAGCAGCTACAGTTATTTTAGGAGGAGAGTCAAAAGGCGAAGTAAAACTATCCCGACTTATATTATAACTCAATCCCGACCTTCAAATTATAACCCACTCCTCGAATTCGTTTCAATTTACGTCCCGATCAAAAATTTAAATGTGTAATAATATATATAAACTATATTTATCATTAATATTTTATTTAATGTACATATAAATATATAATTTTTTGAATAAGTAGTCTTATAACCTTATATTTTATAAGCATTTCTAAGAAATATTTGAATAAGAACTTGGCATGACAGAAGATAATTTTCAAATTTTTTATAAAATCTCCCCCAACCGTTCCCGTAAAATATCCTCGAATCCCCGGTAAAAATATGTTGTACGTATGTGTTGAAATTTTATATTAAAAAATCGAAAAATATAATTTTATTGTAATGTTAAGTTAGTACAAATTAATATGTAACAAGCAGTTATACTAAGACAATATATAATTTGAAATATAAGCAAATTATTAAATTTCAAGAAAGAAAAGTAATTATGAGCATTTTGTAATTTTAATCCCATGGAATACAAATAAACGAGTGGTAAAACTGGAATTGTCAAGTTGATATAAAATGAAGGCATAGAGGATTATCGTCCGACCCTAGTGGTCAGAACAAGCTGATCCACTCTTCATTTACACCATGCACGTGAAGAAAGTGAGAAACACAATGTATTCTGCTAAAGAAGCATATCCAGGGTACGCGGTCGGGGCACCCTCGGCACCACCTGGGTCCGCCCTGATTGTAGCCAGGTCTGGTACTCTGGTGTTGTATATGAGTTACATAGCAAATCGGTTGTCATCAACTGAACTGACGAAGCCAAACTAATAATAATAAAAAAATGTTAAATTTTTAATTTTAAAAATAATTTATAGACCAAAATCTATACTCTTTATTAATAAGCAAAACCCCTTTTCGGGTGACAAATTTGATTTGGTTTCACCTTTAGTCCTATTTATATTTAAATTCTATTTATTCACAATTTTTTTTTATTTATTTTCACTCTACAATTTTACTTATATTTAAGCTCTCTTTAATTTTAACTTTTTATATTATTTCAATATTTTTTTAGTTTTACTTTTTTTAATTTTTTTATTCCAATACTTTTTAAATTATATTTTTTAAAATTTATTTTGATTGAGGCTGATTTTCAAACAAAATTTATATAAACTTACGTGTGCAAAACCCAACTAATTACAATCCAACTATCACACTAATTTATATATACTTTATAATAATTTTAATAACATTCTATCATATTTCAAACTCTTTTCAATGATATTAGGACTATTAGGTTATACAAAATTACTAATTTTTAATATTAACATATATTTTATTATTTATAATTTCTGATTCTACCATGTAATTCTATCAATGCTTAAATTTTAATTGATTTTAATATTTTTTATATCCACTATATTATGTCAATATTTTTAAAACATATTTTTTAATAAAATTAAAATTCAACTAATAATTATTTTTTATTAATTTATAATAACTAACATTAATAAGCAAAATCCTTTTTCGGGTGACAAATGGTTTGGTTTCACCACGTAGTCCTATTTATATTTAAATTCTATTTATTCACAAATTTTTTTATTTACTCTACAATTTTACCTATATTTAAACTCTATTTAATTTTAACTTTTTTATATTATTTCAACATTTTTTTTAGTTTTAATTTTTTTATTTGTTTTTATTTCAATACTTTTTAAATTATATTTTTAAAAATTAATTTTGATAGAGATTGATTTTCAAACAAAATTTATATAAACTTGCGTGTGCAAAAACCAACTAATTACAATCCAACTATCACACTAATTTATATATACTTTACAATAATTTTAATAACATTCCATTATATTTCAAACTCTTTTCAATTGTATTAGAAGTATTAGGTGATACAAAATTACTAAGTTTTAATATTAACATGTATCTTATTATTTATAATTTCTAATTCTACCCTATAATTATATCCATGTTTAAATTTTAATTGATTTTAATTTTTTTTATATCCACTATCTTATATCAATATTTTTAAAACCTATTTTTTAATAAAATTAAATTTCAACTAATAATTATTTTTTTATTAATTTATAACTAACAAAATATTTTTATATAGTTAGCTTATCAGACTTTTTTTACTTAAATTTACCGGTGTAAATATGAAATAATTAAAATCATACTATCATATTAATTTATGTCAGAACCTTAAGGGGTTGTTTGGTTCATAACTTATGAATATCAGGTATCCATTCCAAATTCATATTGTTTATGATTTAAAATTTTTAATTTTAAAACTCATATCTCAAACCCATGAGATATGAGTTTCTGAAACCTTACGAGAGGTGGGTGTGAGGTGGGGTATGAGTAATCAATTAAAAAATTTATTTTTATCTTTATTTATAAAATTATATGTTAATTTTTAAAATAAAAATTTTATAATGATGTTGTTTAATATTTAATAAATAATAGTGATTTATTTTTCATATAACTACATATATTTTTTGTTTATTAAAAAGTAAATTAAATTAACAGATTCATTCCACAATTTAACCAAAAATATGATATTAGGATACTACCTCATCCATATACTATCTTAACCCTGATTCTCGATAACCAAACAACCCCTAATAGTACTCTCTCAATGAAATTTGGTTTCATTTGTGAAATCTCTTTTCTTATTTAAATTTTATTTGTTTTCGCCACTACAGTGTTATCCCTATTTAAATTCTTTTGATATCAATATTTATTTTTTATATTTTTGTTATATTTTATTAATATTCTTTAAACTTAATTTTTAATAAAAATAAAATAAAACTATATCTGTTTTTGAATAATTTATAATTTTAAAACATATTTTTATATAGCTTGCATATGAAATTTTGAATATAAATGTACCCGTACAAATATGAATTAATTAGAATTACCCCATTGCAATAATTTGTATATACCTTTTATCGAAATTTTCTTTTAGGGTAAAATATCAAATTTGATTTTATCTTTGCAGTTCTAATCATGTGAAATAACTATTTGATTTCATAACTAGAGTCATATACATCGTTTTTTATTTTTATTATATTATATTCATACTTTTTAAATTTAGTTTAAAATAAAATAAAAGCACATAGATAATTCTAATAAAATTTCATTATATATCAAAGTTCTTAATTATATCACTAATATAAAAGTACCAAATTTTAGTATTAACGCCCCATTCTTTATTATTTGTAATTTATGATTTATGATTTTAACATATAATTATATCTATTTTTAAATTTCATTCGATTTTAATATTTATTTTTTGTTTCTATTATATTATATCAGTATTTTTTTTAAATATTTTTAACAAAATCAAAATTTAACTATCAATTCATTTTTCTAATAATTTAAAATAAAAATTAATTTTACATAATTTATTTTATATATCAACTAACTAGAATCACACTGTCACATTAATTTATCTGTACTTTTAGGGATCGATTGGTTTGTGGTGTTCGGAAATCAATTACATGATGAAAAGTAAAATAATGGAAATGAGAAATTGAATTAAATTTTATTATGTATATCTCTATAAAATTACATGTAAATTTATATTACAAAAAACATGTGATTATCTTCTCTGATATTTAATGAGTTTTTTATTTAGTTAAAAAATATAAAATTCAATATATTTATTCCAATACTGAATCAAACAAAATACCCGTGTTTAATGTCATCTTAACCCATTTTATTCAACTCGATGTCGTTAATAAATGAACCCTTTACAACATTGTACAATTAATCCATGCAATCGGGATGTAACTAAAAAATACATACAAATACATTTGTGGGTTCAATGTGAAAGTTGTTATGGATTAAATTATAAGAAAATTTTAAAAGCAAAAATGAATCTTTGTTAATAATGTGAATATCATTTGAAAATGAGTAGATATAGCTTAATAAGAATTTAATTAGCATACTGATTTATACTATTTATTTATAAAATAATTATAAATTTAATATAAGTTATTTAAACTTATGTTATGGGATTATATACATTGTACCATTTAAATTTAATTATTTAACCATATTAATTTAACATTTTTAATTATCTACACATTATATATATGTACATTTTCAATGCAAAAGATAGATACACATATTTATAATATTTACTAATAGACGAAACTTTTTAATTATATATGGTATCAAATATAATATAAATTTGAGCCCGATTCGAGAGCGGGTAAAGGGCTTATCCTTCATGGGTTGCTCACCACGAGATTACTTTTCCAATTTATTTTAAATAATTTGTATATTACAATCCATATATACAATTTTACTAATTATTATCTTAATTTTAAAATCATTACAAAGTTGATCGTAATATATATAGTCAATATTTTAACTCTATACGTAGTACATTTGTAAGTGAAACCCTTTTGGATTTTGATGATCACTGTTAGCAAGCTGAAAGCTTGTATATGATATAAAATAGCAAGCTGTTATACATGTACTAACTTGGTTTTGCAGGTAATAGCTTACTGATATGGTTATCAGTACAATATATTTAAGTACATTTACAGCAAGCTGAAAGTAGGAAAACAAAGTGTTTCAGCAAGCTGACAGCATGGTAACAGGTTGTATCAGCAAGCTGACACTGGAACGCAGAAACTGTTTGGATAAGCAAAGAAGTCCGAATTTCATGGAGAATTTATAGGATCTTTACTTGTACGAGTCTATCTAATATATATATGGTTATATATTATATTAGAGCTCATTTTTATCAAATTCAAACAGATTTTAATATTCAAATTAATTTTCCTATTTAATAGGAGTTGGAGTTTGACTAAAACTTATCTTCTAAAACCAACTCTTATCTATACTATATTGAGGCTGATTTCAAACGGTTCTATCATCTTATTTATCCTCAATATACGTACTTTTAAATATATATACGTACCTTATCTTAACTAATTCAAACGTTGTAATTTCAACGTTAGTTTTGGTTGATAAAATCGAATATATATATATACAAGTGTGTATAGTTTTTTTCTCGAAGAAAAAGAAAGTGAAGCTAAACTGATTTGAAACATATATACACACTTCTTCTCAAACTAAAAACGTTCTTAGCAAATATCTTTGAGCTCTAGTATTATATATACTTATATATATACGTTAGAGAGCTTATAGTTTGAGTTGTATCTTTATTCACTTGTATTGTTCAAGGTGTAATTGGTTGTGGTTGGATATTGAGCTTGTGAAACAGGGTTTGGGAACTAGAGAGCTAGAGAAGGCTGTACTAGGGTAGTATAGTGCTTAGAGAGCTAGAGAGTTCGATAGAACAGGGTTTCAGCAAGCTAGTATCAGTTGCAAAGGAATATGGGAGGAATATTATTGTAATCTTGTAATCGTGGTTGGTTTTGATTAATAATATTCTCTCTTACCAGTTGGTAGGGGACCAGGACGTAGACCATAGGAGATTAGGGGTCGAACCTGGCTAAAAGTCTTGGTGTTATTTACTTTTTCTGTACTGCATTGCATATAGCAGCTAGCTGACAGTGTCTGTTAATCAATCTTAGCTAGCTGACAGGCTTAATAACTTGGTAAAATTAAAATTGGTCATTGTTAGCCATAACACCTATTCACCCCCCCTCTAGGTGTGCATTTTCATTTGGTATCAGAGCAGGCTATACTAATATCTTCTGTAACAGGAAAGTATAGAACAGATGGCTGACAAATATCCAATGGGAAGTTCAGGCTCGAGGGCACCTCTTCTACTTGGCACAGAAAACTACAACTGGTGGAAAGGTAGAATGAAGCAGCACCTGGCCAGAGAACCCATGGAGTGGAGAGTTACAGAAAAAGGTCCTTTCAAGTTTCTTACTACAGATGGTAAAGAAAAGGATATAGATGAACTCACTGCTGATGAGCTGATCAAGCTTGCTTACAACAACCGCGCTATCAACACTATCATGACTGGCTTATGTCCTGAAGAAAGTGACAAAGTTTCTTCATGTACTTCTGCAAAGGAGATGTGGGACACTCTTGAATTGTGTCATGAAGGTTCAAAATCCTTAAAGAAGGTTAAACTCAGCAAGCTGATGAATGAGTATGGTAATTTCAAGCTCAATGAAGGTGAATCTATTAAGGATGCTCAAGCAAGGTTCCAAGTCACTATGAATGGTCTCACTTTACTTGGCAAGAAAATTCCACAAGAAGAGATCAACATGAAAATCATTAGTGCTGTTCCATGGATCTATGAACCGAAGGTCACTGCCTTAGAATCTTCTCCAACAATTGATACAATGGACACTCTAAGTGTTTTTGCTGAATTGGAGCAGTTTGAAGGCAAGATAAATGCTAGCCATGCAAATTCTACTTCTGATCTCACATCAAAGATGAAGAATTTGGCACTTCATGGTGATGACAGCAAGCTGAAATCTGATGATGAATCAGATGAGGAAATAACACTCATGTCCAGAAAAATCAGGAAGATGATCGAACAGAAAAACAAGATGAAGAGAGATAGAAGGAGTTCAGATTTCTCTAAAACCAAAAAGTTCTCCAAAGATTCCAAAGGAGATTCAACATGTTTTGAATGTGGCAAAACTGGCCATTTCAAGAAGGACTGTTACAAGCTAAAAGGGAAACAGCAAGCTGGATACAAAGACAAGAAGAAATTTAAAGCTTTGCTAACCTGGAGTGATGATGAAGAAGACGTTTCACCAAGTGACAGTGACAACAATGATGATATGGTCAACCTTGCACTAGTTGGAATGGAGGATGATATTGTTCGAGGCTTAACTGAGGAGATCATTGCTGAAAGTGATTCTGATGATGACAAAAGTGAGGTAAATTCATTCAGATTTGATATTTCTTCTGATAATATTATTCTAGATGAACTAACCATGCAGGATCAAGATAGTATTTCTATAGAGGAATATAATTCAGTAAAGACAGAAAACAACAAGCTGTCAGAGAAGAATTCATATCTTAGACAGATGGTTCAAGATTTAATGGCAAAGGTGGAATCACTAATTGAAAGCAAGGAACCTGTCCAAGCAACAAATGAAGTCAAAATCAAAGAGCTTGAATCAAAAATTGAAGATCTAGAAGATTTCAACAAGATTCTGTTGAAAAGGAACAATGCTCTAGCTGATGAGATTTCTGATCTAAAGGCTGACATAGAGGCAAGAGATGCATGTCTTGAAACATTTAAACTCAGAGAATCTTCCAAGAAAGAATCATCTCAGCCTGCTGAAACTACATCTCAGCCTGCTGAAACATCATCTCAGCCTGCTGACAATACATCTCAGCCTGCTGCCACTTCATCAAAGCAAGCAGAAAGAATTATTTCCTTGGAAAAAGAAGTCATTAAGCTCAGAAAAGGCATGGGTACTTTTGTTCAAGGAGAAGAAGGTCTCAAATCAATGATGAAAAGCATCAAGGTACCTTTGGACAAAGAAGGAGTTGGTTTGAACTTCAACAAGAGGGCTACTGCACTAAAGTATGAAGGCAGACAAGGAAAGCCATACAAATATGCTATGCCCTGGACAAGCTGCAAGAAATGTGGTGGTAAAGGTCATTTAGCTCAAAATTGTAGATCTCAGCAAGCTACCAGAATTTACCAGAAAGAAGCTGACAGGAAGCCAGCTTACTGGAACAAACAGTCAGCTAGCCGAAATGGTTCTGGCAGGAAGAAAAGAACAAAGAATTCCTTTCCCAAAGTGGTTCAAATGTGGATCAAGAAATCTGAATTAAATGTTCTTTATATACTTGCTACTAACCAATCAGGACCCAAACCAATATGGGTACCAAAAGGTTAAGTGTTGTTTTTGTGTGTTTTGTAGATATGTCTTGCTGCTAAGATCAAATCGAAATCATGGATCATTGACAGTGGATGTACAAGACATATGTGTGGAGACAAAGCTCAATTTATTAATCTCAAATTCAAGAAAGGTGGAGGTGTCACAATTGGTGATAGTAAGACTCTTCCTATTCTAGGTAAAGGTAAAGTAGGTAATGACACAACTTTTATTGATAATGTTCGTTATGTTAAAGGCTTAAAATATAATTTGCTTAGTGTAAGTCAGTTGCATGATGATGGTCATTCAGTTGTTTTTTATAAAGATAAATGTGTTATTACTGTTGCTACTAACCAGATTCCTCTAGTTGCTAGAAGGGAAGGCAATGTGTATGTGTTAGACTTTGAATTACAGGAAACAGCTTGCTGCTTAGCTGCTGTTGACAATGATCCAACAATCTGTCATAGAAGATTGGGTCATGCTCACATGGACTTGCTCAACAGACTATCTAGCAAGAAGTTAGTGAGGGGTTTGCCAAAATTGAAGTATGTCAAGACACAAGTTTGTGATGCATGTCAATTGGGCAAACAGATTCAAAGTTCTCACAAGGCCAAAAAGGTTGTATCTACTACAAAATCCTTAGAATTATTACATCTAGATTTGTTTGGTCCAGAATGTTATAAAAGTATTGGAGGTAAACAATATGGTTTTGTTATTGTTGATGATTATACACGTTTTACTTGGGTTTTATTTCTTCGTACTAAAGATTCTGCTTTTGAAGAATTTGAGAAGCTAATTAAGGTTCTTGAGAACAAGCTGGACACAAGACTTGTAGGTATAAGAAGTGATCGAGGTGGTGAATTCAAGAAAGATTTTGTCACTTACTGTGAAGCAAGGGGCATCACTCATGAATTCTCTGCACCTAGAACTCCACAACAGAATGGAGTAGTGGAAAGAAAGAACAGGTCTTTAGAGGAAACTGCTAGAACTTTATTGCAGGAAAGTAAGCTGCCAAGGAGCTTTTGGGCAGAAGCAGTGAACACAGCCTGCTATGTTCTTAACAGAGTGGTAATCAGACCTATTCTTGAGAAAACTCCCTATGAGCTGTTGAGGAACAAAAGGCCTAACATCAGTTACTTTAAAGTGTTTGGTTCAAAGTGTTTTGTCCTCAAGAAAATCGACAGGGATGGTAAATTCGATGCTAAATCTTATGAGGCAATATTTCTTGGTTATTCTTTAACTAGTAGAGCATATAGAGTCTTTAATTTAAAGAAACGCATTGTTGAGGAGTCTATTGATGTTATATTTCATGAACCTAACAATGATCTGTCAAGAGATGAGGAAGATGATGCAGGTGATGAAGCTGGAAGCAATAAAGCTACTGCAACGTCAGGTAGTCAGCAAGCTGATAAGACAAATGAGCAAGCTGCTACAATATCTACTGCTCAACAGTCAGACAGTCAGCAAGCTGAAACATCAAATCAGCCAGCTGACACTGCAATCTCAGTAGATGATACTATTGAACAATTGTCTAAACTCAATCTAGGAGGGTCACAAACTCCTATAGCAAGGACTACAACTCCTGTTCGAGCTGTTCATGAAGAGATATCCCAACATTCTCTCCCTAAAGCTACAAGAACTGTGAAGAATCATCCACCAACTCAAATCATTGGTGATGCTTCTGAGGGTGTCAAGACTAGAAGAGGGAAAGCAAACTTCTGTGCTTTTGCAGCTTTCCTAGCTCAAGAGGAACCCAAAAATGTTCAAGAGGCTTTAGAAGATGAAAATTGGATCATGGCAATGCAAGAGGAGCTGAATCAATTCAAAAGATGTGATGTGTGGGAACTTGTGGAAAAGCCTAAAGATGTTTCAGTCATTGGTACTAAATGGGTCTTCAAGAACAAAGCTGATGAATTTGGTACAGTTACAAGGAACAAGGCACGGCTAGTTGCACAAAGCTACAATCAACAAAAAGGAATTGATTTTGATCAAACTTATGCACCTGTTGCAAGGCTGGAGTCTATAAGAATGCTACTTTCATTTGCATGTTACAAGAAATTCAAGCTTCATCAAATGGATGTCAAAAGTGCATTTCTTAATGGCTATCTCAAAGAAGAAGTTTATGTCAAGCAACCTCCGGGCTTCGAGCATGAAAAGTTTCCAAATCATGTCTACAAACTAAAGAAGGCATTGTATGGACTAAGGCAAGCTCCTAGGTCTTGGTATGAACGATTAAGTGAATTTCTACTTAAAAATGGCTTTATTCGAGGTAAAATTGATCCAACTTTATTTCTTAAATTTGATGGTAAGGATATTCTTGTTGTTCAAATTTATGTGGATGATATTGTTTTTGGATCAACTAATGATGCCATGTGTGAGTGGTTTTCAAAGTGTATGCACAGTGAGTTTGACATGAGCATGATGGGTGAACTCAATTATTTTTTGGGTCTTCAAGTCAAACAAACAAAAGATGGAATCTTTGTGCATCAATCCAAATACATCAAGAATCTACTCAAGAGATTTGGATTTGAAACTGTCAAGGCAAAATCAACACCAATGAGTCAAGCTAGCAAGCTGACAACAGATGAAAAAGGTGTAGATGTTGATATTCGTAAGTATAGAGGTATGATTGGTAGTTTACTGTATCTTACTGCTTCTAGACCTGATATTATGTATGCAGTTTGTGTATGTGCTAGGTTTCAATGCAAGCCTAAAGAGTCTCATTATAATGCTGTTAAGAGAATCTTTAAGTATTTAAGTGGTACTATCAATTTGGCTTTATTTTATCCTATCACAAATGCATTTGATCTTGTTGGGTATAGTGATGCAGATTATGCAGGTTGTCACACTGATCGAAAGAGTACAAGTGGTGTTTGTGCATTTTTAGGTCAGAGTTTGGTCACTTGGCAATGCAAGAAACAGAACTCTGTTGCTTTATCAACAGCTGAGGGGGAGTACTTGGCAGCTGGCAGCTGTTGCTCTCAAATGCTGTGGATGATACAAACACTAAGGGATTTTGGAATCAAATGTGGAAGGATTCCAATATATTGTGATAATACAAGTGCTATCAACATTTCAGAAAATCCTGTCAATCACTCAAGAACAAAGCATATCGATGTGAGACATCATTTCTTGAGAGACAATGTGGCAAAAGGGAAGATCAAGCTAATTTTTGTGCCTACAGAGTATCAGTTAGCTGATATCTTTACAAAGCCATTGGCAGAAGAGAGATTTTCTATTATTAGAAGGGAACTTGGCATGTGTAACATCTAGTCAGCAAGCTAACACCAGGTTTTTCTAGATCTCAGCTTACTGATTGATTAACTGCTTATATGATCTTATTGTTTCGCTTGAAATTATTTGATTTAATATATTTATGTGTTATGTGTTCCGTGCTAAGTGTGGAAAAGTCCACTTACTTGTTATCCGAGTATGTCTATTCAGTTTTCAAGGCTAGTAATTAGTGCTTATTTCAAATTTTAAACTAATTTCTGTCTTTTATTATATACCATGCTTATCTGTGGTTTTTGTTTTAATTAATAATTGTTTAAAATGTTTAAAATTGTAAGGGGTAGAGTTTTATCTAGTTTTTATCCTAAAAATACTCCTTTTCAGTCAATTAAAATAGGAATAGTTGAGGTATTTCATACACGGCTCTTCACATTCTTATATCCAAGGCAATAAATCAGATCTACTCTCTTCAAGCTAGCTTTCAACCGTTTTTCTCTCTCAATTGGGGTTGTTCTTTCAATCATCAAAATCATGCGTCAAACAAGGAAAATGAAAGCATCTGCAAGTCAGGTTAAGGAAAACAAGTTAAAGCGAAAACTCGATGAAGATGATGAGTTCTTGGAACCCTTGAATATCGACAGTGGAGATGATGTTTCTGAGTTTACTCGGTCTGATCGTGAGGGCTCGGAGTCAAAGAAGGTCAAAAGATGTTTAAAGTTTGCGTCTGAGGATCTGGAAGCAAGGTATCAGTCTCTTGATTTGTCAAATCGGAAGGTTCTTCTGGGTAGACCTCTGTCTGGTAAGGCTTTCTTTACTTGTGGAGCGGTTCAGTATTTTACAAACCTAGGGTTTGAATCTTTTCTTGTTGATATGCCTAAAGACTGCTATGTTGATTATGTACAAGAATTTTATGCGAATCTCATGCATGATAAGTTTGGTAATTTGGTCTCGTTGGTTAAGGACACTAAAATTACATTGAATGCTGCTGTTTTGAACTCGATATTAAGAATTGTCAATCCTTGTGATGTGTCTGTGTTTACTAAAAAGGGTCCTGTTATGGTAACTGGATTCGGCCCTTTAGATCAGTTAAACACTGTGAGAGGTTTGAATGGGATTCTTGAGTTCAACTGCCCTACAACCACAAATGTCACACCCATTGCTCATGTTTTGTTCAAAGTTTGTTTAGCAAATGTTTGTCCTAGAGTTGGTAGCAGATCTAATTTCAATTGTCAAGATGTCTGTGTTGTTGGTATGCTGTTGGCTGGAAAGAAGTTTGACCTGGCTGATTTGATTCTCAAGAATATGATGGCAGTTTTTGAAGGAAATCAAAACACAGGGTTACCCTATGGGTGTTTGTTAACTCGGGTGTTTGATTGGTATGGTGTATCCTTTAAGGAGTTAGATAAGTCTGTTGCTAAAGAGTTTTTGGATAACAAAAGTCTAGCACAGTCTCATCTTAAGATTGAAAAGGATGGCACACTGGTGCAAGTTGAGTTTTCCACACCAAATGTGGCTGTTGTTGAGTCTTCATTTGTTGGTTTTGATAAGAGATTTGAGGCACTGGCAAAGGAAATGAGAGATGATAACACTAATCTGAGTGTTGATGTTGGCTGTTTGAGTCAGAAAATTGATTTGTTAATTGAAGAAGTGAAACTGTTGAAAGAATTTGTGAAGAGCAAGTCTACTTCTGGAGAACATTTAGCTGTCAGGACTGGTTCTGCTGGAGTTGTAGATGACAGTAACTTAGCTGGACTTGCCAATGCTGCTGTAAAGAATCTGGAACAAACATTTAACAAGATGCAGGGTGCAGATACCAAGAGTTCAGGTGAACAGAGTGTTGATGCAGCAGACAAGTTTGCAGATCTTGAAGAGGATGCAGCCCATGATGAATCCTGATTATTCCTTTTTAATGATTAAGGGGGAGTATTTTAGGAGAATTAGGATGGGTTGGGCAAATTATTTCTAAGTGTTTGCTGAATATTTGGTTTCTGGTTGTTTATTTTGGATTTGTTTATTTTGGATAATTGTGGTACATGCTAGTAAGCATGTTTTGGTGGATAATTTGCTGGTTGCATGCTAGTATGCATGTGTTTTTATGATATGCTATGGAATTGGTTTTAAATCTTATCTGTTAAATGCCTAGTGTATTATATTTGCAATTTTATATCATGTGTTTACAGGATTGCAGGAATTTAGGGGGAGTATTTTATTCTCCTAAATTATTTTGTGATAATCATCAAAAAGGGGGAGATTGAAACCCTTTTGGATTTTGATGATCACTGTTAGCAAGCTGAAAGCTTGTATATGATATAAAATAGCAAGCTGTTATACATGTACTAACTTGGTTTTGCAGGTAATAGCTTACTGATATGGTTATCAGTACAATATATTTAAGTACATTTACAGCAAGCTGAAAGTAGGAAAACAAAGTGTTTCAGCAAGCTGACAGCATGGTAACAGGTTGTATCAGCAAGCTGACACTGGAACGCAGAAACTGTTTGGATAAGCAAGGAAGTCCGAATTTCATGGAGAATTTATAGGATCTTTACTTGTACGAGTCTATCTAATATATATATGGTTATATATTATATTAGAGCTCATTTTTATCAAATTCAAACAGATTTTAATATTCAAATTAATTTTCCTATTTAATAGGAGTTGGAGTTTGACTAAAACTTATCTTCTAAAACCAACTCTTATCTATACTATATTGAGGCTGATTTCAAACGGTTCTATCATCTTATTTATCCTCAATATACGTACTTTTAAATATATATACGTACCTTATCTTAACTAATTCAAACGTTGTAATTTCAACGTTAGTTTTGGTTGATAAAATCGAATATATATATATACAAGTGTGTATAGTTTTTTTCTCGAAGAAAAAGAAAGTGAAGCTAAACTGATTTGAAACATATATACACACTTCTTCTCAAACTAAAAACGTTCTTAGCAAATATCTTTGAGCTCTAGTATTATATATACTTATATATATACGTTAGAGAGCTTATAGTTTGAGTTGTATCTTTATTCACTTGTATTGTTCAAGGTGTAATTGGTTGTGGCTGGATATTGAGCTTGTGAAACAGGGTTTGGGAACTAGAGAGCTAGAGAAGGCTGTACTAGGGTAGTATAGTGCTTAGAGAGCTAGAGAGTTCGATAGAACAGGGTTTCAGCAAGCTAGTATCAGTTGCAAAGGAATATGGGAGGAATATTATTGTAATCTTGTAATCGTGGTTGGTTTTGATTAATAATATTCTCTCTTACCAGTTGGTAGGGGACCAGGACGTAGACCATAGGAGATTAGGGGTCGAACCTGGCTAAAAGTCTTGGTGTTATTTACTTTTTCTGTACTGCATTGCATATAGCAGCTAGCTGACAGTGTCTGTTAATCAATCTTAGCTAGCTGACAGGCTTAATAACTTGGTAAAATTAAAATTGGTCATTGTTAGCCATAACACCTATTCACCCCCCCTCTAGGTGTGCATTTTCAGTAAGGCTATAATTTCAATTATTCAAAAAAATAAATAATATAAATTTAATTATTTTCAAACTTTTCCGATTTGTTTCAAATGATTTGTATATTACAATCAACATATATAATTTCACTAATTATTATCTTAATTTTAAAATCATTACAAAGTTGATCGTATTATATATAGTCAATATTTTAACTATATACATATTACAATTGATTTTACAGGTTTTAAGATATCATAATGATTTGTTTATGTATATAATAAATTAACATCCTTATTTCACACATGTGAATTTATCTTTTATATTTTAATCTTACAAGCTGGGTTCATAAAATTTCTACTATGTTAAAAAATATAAATAAGGAATTAATATAAATTATATTTATTTACATTTAATAAATTTTAATTTAATAATCGAAATTATAAAATTATACATAAAATGAATTTAAAATTATTAAAATAATAAAATATAAGAAAATTTTATTAAATAATTTTAACTAAACCCGTTCGCACGGTTATGGGCTAGTATCACCTAATTAGCAAAAATAAAAAAGGCATAAAAATATATGATAACTACACGATCCACGGGCAAAGCGCATTGCCCCGGGATTCATTTTCATTTCCCATAGCAAGATTTGTTTCATTGCTATAGCTGGCAGGGCCGTATTTGAAAAGGCTTCAAACGAAAAAATAGTTGTGCTCAACAACACAGAAAATATAAGTAATAGAGCAGTACAAAATTATGATTAAATACAGACGATTTATTATTTTTTAAAAAAATATTCTTCTAACCGTTTTACTAGCACAATCATTCACAAGCTTATCATAATCTCTCATAATTAAAATTTGGAAACATATATTTCTTAATGGATATCATGAATAATTCATTCAATCTGACATACTCAAATGGAGATAAGACTTGGTGTTCTTTTAAAATCAATATGTGACCCTAAAAATTTTTGTGCCTAAATATTTTTAATTTTTTTCTCCCTTAGATGTATATAAAAAAATGTGCCCGTAAAAAATTGATTTTTTTAATGTCTCATTTAACAGCATAAAGGCTTGACCCACACCAATTATTTCTAATTTTCTACCTTAAGTTCCGGCGCATTTTTTTGTACATTACTCGTATCATGGATCAATGATGCATTGATGCCAATAAATTTCTATGCGATATACTAATTAAATTTTACTCAGTTGTCATCCTGCAGTAGCATAGGAGGTGCCTGGCTTTTCGTATAGTAAAAGATACAGAAAATATTATAGTAGTCGCCTAGTCGGTTTTAAACAAAGCGGGAAATGTAGATAGATACTCCGTATTAGATAATGAGGGGATTGCTTGTGTCCAGCTCTAAAGTAAGATTGTATAGGCTGTCATCTTTGTACGTACTGCATCTTGCAGTCACTTCTCTGTCCATGTAAACACCTAGCTACTATAATGAATATGAGACTTCTCCGATGTAAAAGCCTAAGTCCAAATTTTTTGAGACCCATATATATGCCACATAAATAAAAGTTGCTTTTATAAAAAATTTGTCTAACTTCCTCCAATGCAAAGTCCAAGTCCACTATTAATAGGTCTCACTTATTTATTTTATGTATTATATTTTATAAGTATTAAAGATTAAATATAATTTCTTTTACTATAATAATATATAAATTAGATTGTGAACAATTATTTCAAAAATAAAATACATAATTAAGAAAAACTCATAATTAAATTAAATTACATAATAAAAAATATATACATTACAAGAACATTATATATTAAATAAATTAACGATTATTATGAAACAACGAGATATGCTCAATCAAATCAGCTTGTAGTTGGCGATGTTTTTGTCTGTCACGAATTCAAACATTATTTGTAATATACCTTTCATAAGGGGTAAAAGGTTCTTCCTCTAGGTTCGGTTGTGATAAACCATTTGTTGCATCATCGTAAGTTAGTAGCGGGCCAAATGGAGTGGCATATGTGTCTCTCTCATCCTCGACAATCATATTATGTAATATGATACAGGCTCTCATTATTTTAACGAGATCTCCTTTGTCCCAAAATCGTGCCGGACCGCGTATAATTGCAAATCGTGACTGTAACACACCAAATGCTTGTTCTACATCTTTTCGTTGGCCTTCTTGATATTTTGAAAATAATCTTCTCTTATCACCTTGGGGACGTGGAATCGTTTTAACGAAGGTTGCCCATTCAGGATATATTCCATCTGTTAAATAGTATCCCAAATTATAGTCGTTACCGTTAACATTGTAATTTACTTCAGGAGCACGACCTTTAGCAGACGTTGTACATCATTTGAGTTTGGCTTTCGCAAGTACTCACTCTCAAATATCAGAACAACATTAGTGATAAACTTTTTCAAGCATTCAATCGCGGTTGACTCACCAATACACACATAATCATCAACAACATCTGCAGATATTCCATATGCCAACATACGCATGGCCGCCGTACACTTTTATAAAGGTGATAGACCTTTTCTTCCCAATGCATCAATCCTTTGCTGAAAATATGGATCTAAATTTGAAAGAGCATCCACAATTCGAAGAAAAATATGTCTTCACATTCGATACCTTCTTCGGAATGTATCAAGAGGATACACTGGATTTTCTGAAAAATAATCCCTCATTAAACGATCGTGGACTGCTTCACGGTCTCTGCTTATCACCATTCGTTGCGTGGATGATGAGCCATCTCTATAAAGTCGATTAAAAAGTTATATTCGACGTTCTTCCATTGAATTGTCTTGTAACATCTCTTCAATGATTTCTTCAGCCTCTACAGAGTTGTAATCCATATTGTATACTTTGTTGATGATTGTGAATGATGAAAATGAGTTATAAAATAATGCTGAAACGAATATGTTACATAGAGAATAAAAGGAATACATTACAACGGCTAATACAAGAAAAACAAGACAATGACTAGCTTCCAACGTCTACATTACAAGAAGAAAAAGACAAATACTACCTTCCAACGGCTACATTACAAGAAGAAAAAGACAAATACTACATCAATCTTGATTTCACTTCAGCAAGCATCTTGGCGTGAATCTCCCGTTGAGTATCATTCATTATAGTTGTATCGGCCATCAAGACCCTTAAATCTAAATCCTTCTGTCGAACATCATTAAACTTCTCTATCAGATTTAATTTTCTAGTCATATCGGCCTTCAACTCTTCGTACTCATCCTCTAGATCTTTTTTTGCTTTTGCCTTTCCCTTCTTAGCCGCATTTCTACCTTTATGACGAACATGAGATTCCACAACATTATCATGATTCTCACCATTCATCGATGATGAATAAGCTCCGGAGTCACTTAATTTAGTTCTCTTTCCACTTGACGTTGGAGTTCTCCACTTAGGCTGTCTTCGAAGCTCGCTCCAATGTAGTTCAAAATTCGACTTCTTTTTGTATTTAGTTTTGTGGAGATCGTGAGCTGCTTCAATTATGTTGTCTAAGTTTGAACCACTTCCTATTCTTCGTTCAACTTGTTCGTAACACGACCCATATCGTTGAACCCCTTCGTTTATTCGTTGCCATCTTTTTTTCATAGCTATAACTCCTCTTTTGATAAGTCCGGAATCACTTTCTTCACAATATTGGCGAATTCGATCCCAAAATGCTTCACTTTTTTGATCTGCACCGATTATAGGATCAGTTGAAACATTCAATCATGCACTAATTAAGAGTTTATCTTCTCTCCAGTTCCACTGAGTTATACCCTCTCGCACATTTTCAACTTCGTTAACATTATCATTAAGATCGATAATGTTTGTAGCATCGAAAGCAGAAGCTTGTGAGTGTGGAGAATTTTCATTGCTAACAGGTGTTTGTTGAGTTCCGAATTGTGGAGGTATATTTTGAAAATTTTGGATAAAAGGAAATTGAGAATTTTGAGGATACGGAAAATACGGATTTGGGAAAGGAAATTGAGAATTTGGAGTTTGAGGATTGTAATTTAAATTTTGTGAGGTTGAAAATTGAGAATTATCAATATTTGGATTTTGGACATTCGTAAAATAAGAATTTAGAAATAAATATGGATATTGAGTATTTGAGAATTTTGCGGGTTTGAATTTTGTGGGTTTGAAGAATAATAATTGTTTGGATTCATTTTTGGCAAGGAAAAAATGTAAGCTCAAATTTTTTAAGAGGAAGAATTGTGAATTTTTTTGATAAGTTAACTTAGTATTTATAATGAAAAAAACATTAGAACGTCATGTTTTTAAAGCTATTCTAACGTTAATATTTACGTTGGAGCAGTAGTATTATTTTTTACACAAATTAAAGTTACTGCATGAAGAGACACATCACACTAGCAAACAAAAAAAGTAAAAGCTGAGGAGTTGGCTGTGGCCACCAACTTGGGATCCGGCCTAGCCACTTTTTTACTCCAACGCATATACATAAAACTGGATCCTTTTCACGGTTTCTCATGCGGCACTTGGGCCTGCATTGGAGAAGGTCTGAGGTATCCTATCCTTCTCATTCTTTTTTTCTAGATAGATTCACACGTATCCAGAACCTAACTGCTTGTTTGATTACACACAGAAAGTAAATTATTATAAAAAGTTTTATTTCTTTTCTATTAAAAAAACATGATAAATGTGATAAATTTGTTTGGTTGATAATTTTGTACTTTCATTTTGATGGATTTTATTTTCTATTTATGAGGTAGATTTTGTATGATACAAGAATCGTAAATTATCAAAGTGATGGGTAAATGACTTTCTATATTATGCAGAGATTCTTACCAGCTAAAACTATTACTCATAATTTTAGACAACCTATCATATTTTACTTCGCATTTCAAATACCGACATGAACGACCTCTAAATCAAAATCGTGCTCCCTCATCTCAAATAATAATTATACGTACTTATCATATTTATTATGGTAATTTTATACTATAAAAGGTAAGTTTGAAATAAATTTTACATTAGAAAAACAAAATAAGAGCTAAGTTTGAATATATTTGTATGGAAAATAGAAATATACAATTAATATGGGATAAAAAAATCTCTAAAAGAGCCTAGTATTTTAGGATGGAGGGAGTAACAAATATAGTAAAAATCAGTACCGATTTCCTAATTTGATCACGAAAATTCGTTAGAAATTTATACTTAATTTAGATTCTATTTTCAAATAGTCAAACAATTTTGAGTCTGTTAATCTTGAGGTGACCTCAAGGCTCAAGGAGATTATTATTTTTTTAATATAAATTAAAGAATTTTCGAGTTTTTTTAGCAAAGAAAAGAATGTTATATTTATAAATATGTCACTGAATTCGAAAATGCATGTAAATTGATAAAGACTATTTGAGATCACTAGTGTTACCCTAGATTGGAAAAGAGAGAGCCTTTGCACTAAGCAAAATAACGGTGAGGGTTGTTTGGTACCATTGGTGGTTAGCATTGGATGAACTTATAATCGCCATGTTTGGGAAATCTTATAAGTGGCTTATAAGTTAGAAATTACATATGGCCTGTTTGGTCTGCCTTAAAATAAGTCCTTTTGGACTTATTTTCGGGTAAAAATTTCATATTTTGATAAATGTTTTTTATACAAGTATTTAATGTATATTTGAGATTCTAAAAGTTGCAAAAAAAAGTTAATTTTTTTCAGAAAAAAATTAGGAATCTCTAACTTTGTCTTAAAATAAGTTGACTTATTCTGGAAAAAAGTTCCCCCAAACACCCCTATATAAATTCTAACTTATAAGTTACTTATAAGATAAGCCGTGACTTATAAGTTAGAAATTACATACAAATTCTAACTTACAGGTAACTTATAAGATAAGCCAAACGGACCCAATGTATGTAGGTAACAATGTCTGTTATTTGAAATGATATTTCAGATGTGTGCAAATGTTTAGATTTGAAAGTCTTGTTTTACTAAATCAAGAGTTATAGAGTTAACTCGGTGTGCTGATATGAAACTTCATCACTTATTTTGGAGGTACTTTGTCCATTCCAGGTTGGTGGACTTAGAAAAGTGGATGCCAGATTAATCTGTTGCATTACAGATTGTGGCCTAATCTTCCTAAATTTTACCTGGAATTAAAATTGTCAGTATGTATGCTTGCAGAAGTTCGTTTTTCTACATCTCAAAAGTATGCTCTTCTGATAACAATATGACCCATCGTGATCTTTAGTACCTTTATTGGTCTCGGAAACTCCATACAACATTTAAATGATCAAACGTAATATGAGTTTATGTTTGTAAATAAGAATCAAAAAATTGTTTTTTTATTGTATGTGTTCTCTCAGGTAACTCTTTCTCTGTGCTCTACCTTTCCAACATCTAAGTTCCATTTTATTGTAACAAAAGTACATTTGCGTTCTAGCTTTTAGTTTATTTCTAAAGAGCTTAATCTGAATATCTTACCACTAGTTCAATCAGAAGTACGACATTCTGTTTTTCTTTCCAGTTGGTGATTGACTTCTTGAAAAGTTTCTCTAGAATAGGGTTCATAAATATTGTACCTACGTATTCTTATTTTGCAGGGGGAAATCAAACTATCGAGTGGGCTATGCAGTTAAGAGTTGCTTTTTATATTGCTGAAGCTTTAAATCATTGTGGTGCTGAAGGCCGTCCACTCTATCACGACTTAAATGCGTACAGGGTTCTATTTGACGAGGTTTCTTTTCCAGTCTCCTATTTCGAATGTCTAAAAATCAACACACATATTTTCATATGCATGTATATGTGTATGTTTTTTTATTAGTGGTAATGGAAATTTATTAGTGGTATTGACAGAATGGTGATCCAAGGCCATCATGTTTTGGCTTTATGAAAAATAGCAGAGATGGCAAAAGTTATAGCACAAACCTCGATTATACACCTCCAGAGTATTTAAGAAATGGTAAATTTCCTCCTTCACATTGAATGTTATGTTATTTTAAGGTGACATTACACATTGTTTCCAATTTTATAACGATACTTTTGGTAGTTGTTTTGTTCTTTTTATATCAATGTTGCTATTCCTAATAATGTATACTCTTTGTTAATTTTGCGACGGATGTGGCTTTTTTGCCAAAGTTGTTAAGACTAAACAGAACATGGAAATATATTTGATCATGAAGGAAGCAGCGGGTAAATGTATAAAATGGATGACATGTCGAACTGTAGTTGTCTTCTGAAGCATTTTTTTTAAGTGTATTTTATTACAAAAACAATTATGATGTAGTGCTGCATTTGAGACGGAAAACAAGAGTGTGCCGTAATAGTGGCAACAAGTGCTTAATCGGCTTAGAAAATGTGGATTTTTCTGGGACTATGCAGTAACTTTTAGCTAATATGCTTTAATAACCATTCACTATCCCTTTCAGGGAGGGTCACTCCAGAGAGTGTTATCTTCAGCTTCGGAACTGTTCTTTTGGATCTTCTGAGCAGAAAGCATATCCCGCCTAGCCATGTAAGTTTTTTTTTTTTTTTTTTTGCTGTTATGGTTTTATCATCTCCTGAACTAGAACTCCCATTAGGTCAACCAATCTTGATTTATTCTGGATTAATAAATATAAGCCAACATGCAGATTAGTAACTTAACTACATGTTCTCATGACTTATGTGATAATTGATGTCTCTATATCCCTCTAGTTTTAAACTATTTAAGTACATCAATCTGTAACATTATTCGAGGAAGAAAGAGAATGTGGCCATGATTTCATCTGTTTGCCTTTTTGTGTTAGAAGAAATAAAAATTGTGATTGTTGGCCGATAGTAGAAACTGACTTGCAATAAAGACAAGGGTGTTTAAGAGTTGACACGGTTCCTTTTTTTTTTTTTTTGGGGGGGGAGCTTTAACCAAGAATAATTTCAGTGATATCAGCTACTTGTGAGTCCTAAACTCCTGGTTCCCCTTTCTTTTTTCTCTCCCACTTAAAGCCACTACACAACGTTTGAGGACGAGGAGATCTTCTCTCCTTCTGTTATCTGATTCATATACATGAATCGAGGATATAGTAGAAGTTCTGATTCCTCTTCTTTTATGCTGTATTTGGAAAACCAGTTCCAAACTCTCGAATACCAAGTTAATTTTATTTCCATGGAATCACGTCTGTTCTCTCAGTTGCAAATTTAAAACAAAAGGGTTGGTTGACAAAGCAGCAGAATTGGGGCATGCTATCTCCTTTCTAATTATGGCCTTGTGTATCATGGTATTAACATAGGTATCCTACAATCACTACTTAAGATGGATTAAATATGAATTTACAACTAACTTATAGAGGTACAACCACTAAGGAGATTACAAGCATAAGAAGATGAAGGACACCGAATATAATACTGAAAGAAAAAACACTATTACTGAAAGAGGAAAATGAGCGCACAAGTTTATTGCTTATAAGATATTGGCTAAGACTAGAATGCCTTAACCATTACAAAGGAGCCCTATTTATAGTAGTCTCGGAGGAGACAACTAGATAAGGGGAAATCTTACAAGCCAATACAAATATGACACGTGTAATGATATCTTATCACAAATGATAAGATTATCTTTACCGGATTACAAACCACTCTTACAATGCCAAGTGTAAAGAATATTTTATCTTATAAGATAAGAATATATTTTTTCCACTTTTACTTTATTTAATACACACCACACACTTTTATTTATAACAAACATAATGATTACAGAATATATTTCCTTTGTCTCCCCCCTGGTAAAAAAGGGTCATGGCTCCATATCCTCTTCGTCTTCACTGCCTGAAGATACAGGAACACTGTATTTAAGACCTGGAAGATATTTGTAGAATCGTGGACGAGTCCTTTTATGGAGCCTGAAGTCTGGGTGGTCTGGGTCATCCAAGTCTTTTGTAACAGATTCTAGACTTAACTTTAAATGACAGTCTTGAATGTTTGCCACATAGTCTTGAGGAAGAATATTTGGTTTCTTCCAGTACATGTCTGGGAGTCCTGGAGGAACTTCAGTGAGTGGAATATTGTTGGCTGCACATAATAACTCTTTATGCTGCTCATCTGGCCTATTGGTGTCGTATATTGGATCATGATAGCAAGTACTCCAATATTTTCGTTGAATGATTAGCTTATCGTCCTCAATGATAATGATTCTTTGACAGTTAAATTGGACAAGAATGTATCTTTGATCCCGAACTCCATTGCTACTATTTCCCTCTGGTCGTAAGCTTTTACGCCAGTAAGTTGAGTCTCCAAATAAGGTTAACCACTTAAAAAGCTGCTTGTACCTCTTTTTGCATGGTTTCATGTCAGCTACAGCTAGACATTGGAGTAGGTTTGTTTTGTCAAATATCATGCCAAAAGGACAGGTTTCCACAAAGTACCATAGGAACATGTATGCTTCTTTAGGGAAACAAAATGTGAATCTTCCATTGAACACCAAGATTGTCAGGAAAGGATAGATAGGGTGTAGAGGAAGATTGGCAAATGGCCCCTCAGATAAGCTATATCGCCGAATATAGATTTTCTGAAAAGCAATCAAGTTAGACAGAGATCTTTTTTGCAAGACAAAATAAAGTACCTTGTCTTTTATATGAGGTGGAAGATCATCTGTCTGAATGGAGTATATTAGTGGAAATACTGAGGATATTGTCCTTTGAGTCCTTGATAAGAAGTCTGGAAGAAAGTTATTTTTTCCTTTAATGTGTCTGGCTTCAAATTTCCATTGTGAAAACAAATTTACCCATCTGAGAAGTTGAGCTTGAGGCAACATTTTCTGCTTGAACTGTAACATTTTTGGAAATGCCGACATATCCATCTCGATAAGAAAATGCTGTCCTATCAAATGAAATTGGAATTTTTCTATCCCTCTTTTTACCGCCAGAATTTCCTTGTAAGTGGAGTGATAATGAAGTTCTCCACTTTTAAATGCTCCACTTTTGTATCCACAGATTTGTCTTTTCCCATTTACTTCTTCAAGAAGGACTGCCCCCCAAAACTTATCACTAGCGTCCGTCTGAAGAATCCTTTTTCCAGCAGAAGGAATCTTTAGAGATGGTAATGTCTTAGTCAGTGACTTTAACCTTTTGACCGCATCAGTGCATGCCTGACTCCATGGTGGGGCATCTTTTCTTAGCTGGTTAGTGAGTGAAGTCCTGTATTTGACTAGATCATGTATGAAATCTGCCATATAGTTTACAATCCCTAGGAACTGTTGCACCTGTTTGAACGTGAGATTTTCATCTGGAAAATGATCTAGTTGGGTTGCAATATGAGGCTGAAGCTGATATTGACCGTCTGAAATATGCATTCCTAAAAAATCAATATCTGTTTCACCAATGATCATTTTTTTTTCTACGAGAATGATTCCATAACTTTTGACTAAGTCATGAAACTTAGATAGAAGGACATGATGAGAGTCTATGTTTGGAGAGAACAACAGAATATCATCAATGTAGACCAGAGCATTATCCATGATGGGCTGAAAAATCTTTGACATTGCCTTCTGAAATAGAGATGGGGCTGGTTTCAATCCAAAAGGTACCACAGTCCAATGATAATGACGCTCTGGTATGCAAAATCCTGTTTTTGGCCTCTCATCTGGATGTATACCCAGTTGCCAAAAACCTGACTTGAGATCAAACTTTGAAAATATTTTGGCTTGAGGAAGTTTCTGGAATAATACTTCTATTTTTGGCAAAGGAAACTTATCATCTTCTAGGAAATGATTCAGAGGCTGATATTTATCACCAACCTTAATTTTCCCCGGGCTTGCTCTGATCTTTTATTGACATAGAAGGCTTCACAAGCCCATTGAGATTTTGTGTTCTCTATGAGCCCTTCTTGCTGCAATTGATCAACTTCTTTAATAGCAAGAACATAATGGTTTGGATTCATACCTTTGTGGCTTGCCTTTGTCGGATTGATGTCTTCATTCTTCTTAAAAGGCAAATGAACAAAAAATTCCGGATTCTTCCATAATGGATGAGAACACTTTTGAAGAAATTCTGTATGAGTCTCTGCGCAGGAGGTTCTAGCAATTTCTCCCTTTATTGGAAATAAGATCTCAACGGGGTACAAATGCAGCGTCTTTGTCCAAGGCAGCAAATGGTTCTTATGTTTGAGGCCTTCATTACTCCATGACACTCTTTTGAGATTATACAAGATATCAAATCCAATTAAGAGATCTTTTTCAGGCAATTCTGATCCATAAACCTGATGTTTGACCACATAACCTGGAAATAGCTGAATATTGATAGGTTTGCTTATAAGAGTAATCACAAAAATGTCACCATTAGCTGCACGAAATGACTTGTAACATGTGTTACAGTATTCTTTTGGCAAAATATCAGGTTTCATGATTGAAGATGTAGCTCCCGTATCAAAGAATGCTATTACTGGAATCGGTTTCTCCCATTTTCCTGGAAAAATATGAATCTTGGCTGATGGTGATGGCTGGCATAGAAAACTTTCTTCAGGATTGAGAATGTATATGTCATCAAATAAAACCACATCATCATCAGATTCGTCCGTCGAGTCAGAAAGATCTGTTCATATAGCTAAAATAGTGTCTAGACCTGGTTCTTCATCAAGAGAATACAGTGACTCTAGATCATCATCTTCGATTTCTTCAACTTGAACAATCTTTTCTACGAGTCTAGAGCTATTCTCCTTGTTGGGACACTCTTTAGCAAAATGCCCTTTCTTTCTGCACACATAACACCTGGAGGATTTTGTATTTCCTTTCTTTTTTCTAAGGAATTTCCACTTCTTCTTTTTAGAAAAATAATTTTTTCCTCCCTTCTTGCGGTATTTAGAAAGTTTATCCTTCTTCTTTTGACAACTGCAAGAGCTGTCTTTTCCACATTTGATTTGGAGTTCATGACGATCACAGGCTGATCCCAGGTTTTTACTTTGCTCCTCGATTTGCTTGAAAAATCTCTTCTGGTTGCACAATTTCTCTAGGGCGAGCAACACATTTTGATACAACTCTCCGAGAGAAGTACTGTTAATAGGAAGATTTTTGAGCTGAAGAAGTCTGGATGTCTCATTTCCTAACGGCTCTGGAAGAGAGTTTAAGAATATTTGTTTTAGGTTGACATCATTGATACCGTTTATAGCATAGAATCTTTTGGACATCCTTTCATAGTGAGTTTCCAAATCTTTTCTCTTATATGAGCAACATCTCATACTCAAATATTCTTCACGAGCTTGAGTTGTATAACGATCCCATGCTCCAAGAAACTCATTGTGGACATGCATAATCAAAGCATCTACATTTGGGCTTTGCTTAACAATCATCTGTCTATAAGTTCCAAGTGCAATCCACCACTGTCTTAATCTTTCATGGAATTTTGCCACAAATTTATCTGCTACTGAAGGCATAGAAGCTCCTGGTTGAAGTAATTCAGTTGTGCACCAAGCATGCATTTCATAGATTCTGTCCCGCCAATTTGAAGGAGAAATGTTGTCAAATGAAAAACCTTTTGAAGGATCATTTTGAAAGGTGCTTGGCTGTTCAACGTCTGGATAGCCTTGAGTAAAGTTTTTTTCATCTTCTACAGTTGGTTCATCCGCATGTGGGTCAGCCATGAGAATTTCAAGAGACATGCTATCATCATCAGAGTCTTCTTCACAAGTTTGCCATAAAGGCATTTGCTTTTTCCGTGGCTGAGATTGGGTTGCCAACTTTGTTAGTAAAGATGATATTGGATTTTCCATCATGAATTGAGAAGATGGCTGATGAGATTCTCTAATAGGAGACTCTTTTGTTGGTGATTTTTCTGGCTTTCTCTTTGATGACTGGGGTGCATCGTGCTGCTTTATTGGTAAGAAAGCTGCACTGTTAAATGGATTATGATCATATGGAGAGAAAGTGGATAGAGGTTGTGAATAAGTCGGCAGAGGTGGCAAATATGACGAGAAAGATGGGGCATCATAATAACCAGTATATGGCTTCTGAGTTTGAACAGAATGAAGTTGGGCTTTCAAGGCTTTTAGCTCGGCCTCTTTCTGAGCTAGAACAGGTGAGTTAAAAGATACGGTTGAGGCCAATTGCATGAGCTCATGATGCAAGGTGTCAATCCTATTCTAGAGTTGAATCGTGGTGTTCGAGATTGATGAGAAACCATGATCAAGCCTTTTTGCCATTGCTTGTTGATTCACCATTATTTGCTTTAAGACTTTGTTTTGTGCCACCGCATTTTCAGACTGCCAATTTAGGGTAGCTTCAGCTGGAGGAATTTGTTTGCTTGACCCGTCAGGATTTTTTGTAGTCGGACTTTTGATTTTCCATATGTGAGATGTCCTGTCATGCTCGAAATCTAATGGTGAAAAATCATCTTCATAGGATGCTGGCTGCATCATATTACATTCCTATGTTCTTTTTGGATAAAGGACATAATAATCAAATTTACCTGATGCTTCTCCAAGAAGGCCAACTTCTGGATCTCCCTTTTCATATCGTTCTTGAAGCTTTTTCTGCATAGACTTCTTTTTATTCTTTCTCCCTTTTGCATAATCATCATCGTCATCCCATTGATCTTTCAGACAGGCTTCACAGTTGCATATGCCCCAAAAGATATGTCCATCTTCACTAAATTCATAGATGGGTTTACCACTGGAATCGAAAGAATGTATGGGAACATTTATGGGAGTTTCCTCTATCATATTTATTTCTGAAGAGAAAATAGATGTGTTAGAGGATGATGAAGAGTCGTCCTTCTTAAAAACAATTTCTACAGCCCCATCCTTCTTTCTAAAGAAGGAAGATTTTGTTGAATGGATGGGCTGATTATCTCTTTGGATTTTCTCATAATGGGTCACCCATGATTCTGGAAGAAGTTTGACTAGCTCTTCTTTAAGAATCTGCTTTGGAACATGAATGCATGATGAGCTGGACTGAGCATCTATCTCCAAAAATAGTGTTTCATCTGAATCTCTAGGTAGACTGAGATCAAATTAATGATTTTGAATCCGATACGCCATTTGATAGTGAATAGTGGCTATATAAGTTCCTGCTACCTGAGGTGCTCCTACTATCTGAAGCTGGACTTTGAGATTGTTATAGATGAGGGGATCATCAAGCCTTAAGTTGAAGTTCGGAAAAAGGGTTACGAAAACTGTACCAGCATTAAGTGTAGTTTGGACTGTAGCAATACATGCATGGGAATATTGCTAGAAACGCGTATCCAATAGTGCCGTCCTTGCTACCACTGGTAATCCTTTTCTTCCATGCAACGTTAAAGCCATTCTTACAGTACCAAAATGAAGATGAGAATATCCTTGAGCACGCCATTGATCTGGTAGAGAATCTCCTATCTGAATAGGAATTATTTGTTCTGCTTCAGTGAAAGGAATAGGAACTTGTTCCAATCTTGATGCTAGGACCAACTCTTTAGCTTCTAGCGTCTTGTTTGATGAGAGAACATGTTTAACAACACGGGAGACAGGACTGTGTTTTTTGGTAAAAGTTCGATATGGGTTAAGTAAAGGAAGTTCAGTAATTGGAATTTTACTATCTTCACGATGATAATCTACAGCATAAAGAAAATCATTATTTTTTGATTTTGAGGAACTAAAGGAACTTCGGGAAGATGAAAAGGAAGGAGAAAGAGTAAGATTATAAGGATTAGCCATGAAATTGAGAGTCCTTATTCCTCGAGATTTTCCGTTGGGGGTAAGGTGTCTTACAAACACACGAAGCGTCTAAACAACCATGAAATCATTATGATAATCTGAGCATATACCCAAAGCCACACCATCATAGCAGCCACAAGGGCCACAACCCAAGATTATCACAACCATTTCATAGTATGTTTTTAGTCGCCAGATTTCTGGTGTGGAGGATCCCTAACAGGGCAACCACAGAGCATACTCTCTTTAGACCAAGTGTAAGGTACCTTAGCACCGCCGGGTCGTCGGGAGGAATAAGGGAGGTGGGTTTAAGCTTCCATGGCTCTGATACCAAATTTACAACTAACTTATAGAGGTACAACCACTAAGGAGGTTACAAGCATAAGAAGATGAAGGACACCGAATATAATACTGAAAGAAAAAACACTATTACTGAAAGAGGAAAATGAGCACACAAGTTTATTGCTTAGAAGATATTGGCTAAGACTAGAATGCCTTAACCATTACAAAGGAGCCTTATTTATAGTAGTCTCGGAGGAGACAACTAGATAAGGGAAAATCTTACAAGTCAATACAAATATGACACGTGTAATGATATCTTATCACAAATGATAAGATTATCTTTACCGGATTACAAACCACTCTTACAATGTCAAGTGTAAAGAATATCTTATCTTATAAGATAAGAATATATTTTTTCCACTTTTACTTTATTTAATTTCTTTATTTAATACACACCACACATTTTTATTTATAACAAGCATAATGATTACAGAATATATTCCCTTTGTTGTGTGCATTGGTATTTTACCAAACACCTTATCTTCTGGTCTTCTCGACTGCTATTTTGTATAATCTAGTTACACATTGATCGGTGAATTTGTTGCCTTTTTGATGTATGATGTGTGATTTATGAACTGTTGATATTAGCTGGTTGCCACTTGCCAGTACTTCAGAAGTACACATTAGCCATCTGTGCATCTGAAATTCTCTAATCTTAGATTATAGCAGAAGTGGAGAACCCATGAAGTGTTTTTTGGTGTTCGGATTTTTTCATTAATTGAAAACTCTAATATTAAAATAAAGATTCAACCCTTGTAATCAAACCTAATCTAAAATTTGGGTAAACTCATCAATCTGTTCAATAACCAGTTGATATATGCTATTATGCTGCTACTATAATTTACTCTTAAGATTAATCAAAGAATTTTATAGAGAAATTCTTGGTGTTCGACTAATAACTGGGGTAAGGAGATAGTTATCAAAATTTGGAATTCTGTTGCATACTTATGTTAAGATAACCGACAATGATTTTGGTCCTTGCTTGGAAGTCTGAGATTGGATGGGTAGAAAGGAAGGGGATATCTCTAGGAATCCTCAATGCTTGGCTGATACAATTTTAATATTTTTTCTCTCTCTCAGTTTATTGATGTGGGAACCATGGTTTTACCAACTGTCTTTGCTCGGAGGAGCCTTTGCTACCTACTTTGTGATCAACCTGATGCGGCACTTCGTGATGGAATGCAAGCACAATGTGTATACCCAGATTGGTCTACTGCCTTTTATGTGCGGCAGTTGCACTTGCCAAGCTCAATATGCAGAAAGACACAACTGACATGCTGAATGAGGCTGCTACACTAGAAGAGAAAAAGCAACAGCGAAGATGATTTCAAGGAATCTACTGGGCTTCATTAATATCTTTATACAGTTGTATTAATTTTGTTGGCAAGAAATGCATCACTTAGAGTTTTATCCATATTAATAAACAATGTGGAAGTAAATGTATAATAATACCAAGGGCTGAGTAGTTTGGTGGAAATCTATAGTTGTACCATAAGAAAAGTGAAGTTTTTCCTGTTGTCATTAAAATTACTTCATTCTTTTACTAAATTTGTTCAGTAATCGTTTGCTTTTCAATATGATACGTGTACTTGCACTGTTTTTTTCTTTGACGTGTATACAAGTTTTTTTTTTTTTTTTGAATCATTGTTCGTGAGATTTGATTAATGGGAGATGATCCATGATAACTGTGTGTCATGGATCAGTTTTATACCATACTACTGCACGGCCATTGGATCAGAATCTGGAATCTGGACAGTTATGATTTAAAAAAAAGTAGGAGCAAAATTGACTAGTCACTGTTAATAAGCGGGATCTCTAGTATTTTTTTTTAAATCGCAGCCGTCCAAATTATGATCCAATGAATTTAATCAGCTCCCTTGTTAATCACATCAATGAAAAGGCTCATGGATCCTTCCCCATCAACACTTCCCTTCTACAGTGTCAATGTATGTTTGATCTCTGGCCCTTTTTCTATTTTGTTTATGGTAAAATAAAAATTATTCTTATACTAAATTTGTTCAATAATCGTGTGCTTTTCAAAAATATATTTTTTACTATTATGTTTGACGATTAATTGTCAGCATGTATTCTGTATCAACATATGTGTACACGATTTAATTAATTGCATGTGCTGTGCAGTATACACTAGGCGGAGTTATGCAACATATAGCTCAGCCTTGCCATCGATGAAAAGGCTCATGAACTCTTCTCCATCAACACTTTCCTTCTCTATAAGAAGTTGGGCAAGCTTGTGTAGTATGTCAATGTGTGTGTTGATTATCTCCGTGGCCCTTGCATATGCCTTCTCTACCAGCTCTCTTACTTCTGAATCCACCACATCAGCAGTTGCCATAGAGTAATCTTTCTGGGAAGACATCTGCATTACATTATAAGCAAAAGAAGTCAGTAATGCACATGAATAATCCAACTTAGCTATGTCAATGTGAGGCACTTCCATGGAATATTAGAAGACACAATCCCCGGATCATGTGAGAAATTTACCTGCTGACCTAGGAAGGGATCTCCTCCAGATCCACCTACAGCCACCTGTCCTATCTTTTTGCTAAACCCGAATCTCTCAACCATCTGGCGTGCAACTCGTGAAACTTGCATAAAGTCATTTGATGCCCCTGTCGTTACATTCTCTTTGCCAAAAATAACCTCTTCCGCGACCCTGCCATCATATTAAGGTTAGAAACAATATACCAGAGGTCCAGAACTACTTTAGGAAATCCATGGTGGTGGAATTCAAGGAAATGTAGACATGCAGTACTACCAGCATGCAGTGTCAGTGACCTTCAAATATCAATCAACACATAACAATAGAATTATTGTGCATGCACTACAAGTGTTTTTATGAACTGATAAACATAAAGTTTGTACGACTAACCTTCCACCAAGGGCAACGGCCATCTGATTCTCAAGGTAACTTCTGCTATACAAGCCAGATTCAAGCCTCTCTTCGCTTGGGGCGAAAAAGGTAAGCCCGCCAGCTTGACCTCGAGGAATGATGGATATTTTGGCCACTGGATCATATTCAGGCATGAGTGCTCCAACCAAAGCATGCCCAGCCTCTGCATGTGCAAATAAATATGCATTGTTACATACATGAAGATGACTAAAACATATAACAAAAGGAAAGACTGTGCTAGTTTCATCATAACAGACCATGGTAAGCAACCAATTTTTTCTTCTCTTCTGAGACAACAGCGTTTTTCTTCTCTGGACCAGCAATTATCCTCTCAAGAGCATCAGCGATTTCATCTTTGCTGATTTCTTTAAGATCGCGTCTGGCTGCGAGAATGGCTGCTTCATTCATCAAGTTTTGCAAATCAGCTCCAGTAAAACCTGGTGTTCTCCTTGCAATTTTATCAAAATCCACATCCTTTGCTAAAGCCTTTCCTCTTGAGTGCACCTGCGATTTACTTGAAATGGAGACGTTAAGAGAATATTGAAGTAATCACAATGACTCTTGGTTATTACATGGCTGATAATATTACATACTAACTACTGGAATCCATACATGAACAGGCAAGGCCGCAACTGGTAAGGTTTCCTATTAGAATCTTACGCTTGTAGTCTCGTACAAATAAGCATAGCAAGCCCCCCACCATTATTGTCAGGACAGGTCATATATTTCCTCGTACCTTACAGTCAAGCTACTAACTTTCAATATCTATGTAAACATTAATGATAAATAGGGATTATATCGAAACAATTATAATTATATTATGCAATAGATATTTATGTTTTTAACCAAAATATATCTTGTTAAGCCAAAACGCAATTCAATCAGAATTTTCATGATCTAATTTTATAAGAATTTTTTATAATAGCAACTGAATTTTTCATCCTAATTTTATCTATTGTAGTCATTAGTTCCACGAGGTAATTTAAAGAACGCACAACTTAGGGACACCATAAAAGAAGGACATAACAAAAACTTTAGCTGTGTATGGTAACCTGAAGGATCTTGACTCTACCAGCAACATCAGGCCTGTCCACCGTAACCTGTCTATCAAACCTTCCAGGCCTCAGCAATGCTGAATCAAGAACATCAGGTCTATTGGTAGCAGCCAAGACTATAACCCCAGAATTACCGGAGAATCCATCCATCTCTGTCAACAACTGGTTAATAGTCTGCTCTCTCTCATCATTTCCACCTCCCATTCCTGCTCCTCTCTGCCTCCCCACAGCATCAATCTCATCGATAAACACAATGCAAGGAGCTTTTGACTTTGCCTTCTCAAACAAATCCCTCACTCTTGAAGCACCAACACCAACAAACAATTCCACAAACTCAGAAGCAGCACATGAAAAGAATGGCGTGCCAGCCTCACCTGCCACCGCCCTAGCCAAAAGTGTCTTCCCAGTACCTGGAGGTCCCACCAAAAGACAGCCTTTAGGAATTTTAGCACCTAAAGCAGTGTACTTGTCAGGATTCTTCAAGAAATCAACCACCTCCTGTAATTCCAATTTAGCCTGATCAGCCCCAGCAACATCAGCAAATGTGACACCAGTCTCAGGAACCTCCTGAAACTTCGATTTCGACCTACCAAAATCCATTGGCCCACCTAATCCACCAGGCCCTCCAGAACCTCCCTGAGCTCGCTGAAAAAGAAAGAACAAGCCAGCAAAAGCAAGAAACGGAAACAACAAATTCCCAATAAAACCAAGCAACCCATTGCCTGATTCACCCTCGGAAACCGAAATATCAACACCATTCACAGCCAAAATATCAATAAGATCAGGATCATTGGGCACAACAACACTAGCTCTACGACCATCAACAGCAGTAAGTTGAAGAACACCCCCATCTTTATTAAACCTGACCCTCTCAACTTTACCCTTTTTCACAGCATTCAAGAACTCACTATATCTCCATTGACTACCCTCAGGAAGATCAGAAACAGCTTGTGTTTTAGGAGCATCCAACGAAAGAGTCTGCGAAAAAGGTGAAGACTTTGAAGTGGCCTCTGCTTGAATCACATCAGGACTTGGATTTGGTGGTGAAACAGTGTCATTTACAGCAAGGGCTTGTGGTGAAACTGAAGAAAAAAGCAAGGCAGCCAAAGCAGCATTTGAAGTCAAATCTTGAAGAAGATAAGAAGAGTTGGGTTTGGGCTTCTTGTTGTGGTGTAGAAGTGAATGGGCTATCAAGAACTTATGTTTAGAGAGACAAGGTAAACAAGATGATGAAGTTGTTTTGGGTGTTGGTGGTGAGAGTAGTACTAATTGAGAACCAAAGAAGAGCTTTGAAGAAGAGAGTATTGAAGCCATGATGGTATGTAAAGTAAACCCAAAATTCAAATGGAGAAATGAGATTGAATTTATATAAATGTGTGTGTGTGTGTTTTGATTTGAGAAGGAGAAGAGTGAATCAAACTTGGGCACTACATGCTTCAACCGAGTCCATCAGCGTAGGAGTTGCTTGGATAGCATCAACGTGTTTCAATACATGTCCCTCATCCACACTTTTTAGTTTTTCTGCGCAATTTTATAATTATTCTAAATAAACCTGTGGAAAAACTACTGATTTTAATCTCTTAATTACAATTAATATTTTTAATTTTTTTATTTAAAATAAAATATTAAGCATGTTTTTTAATTCATAAAAACTTTTAAAAAAATATTAATTTTAACTTGGCCATAAAAAACAATTTGAATTGCACGTAAAAAATAGTTGCATTACGTATTTTTTAAATTTATGTTCTTTGTCTTCTTTTTCTTTAGATGAGTACTAATTATTTTTCATTTTTTCATATTGTAGGTGTTCCGTTTTCTGACATTAAATTTTTAGATAAATCTCCGCATGTTCTTTGTTTGATGAAAGAGGTTTATTTTTACGAGATTGTATTTCGATACCACTCAGGTGAAAATTTCTATAAAAAAATAATTTGAAGAAATGTACATCACTATTGCTGTGGCCTGTGGACAAAGTTAGAGCTATGCAATTATCTAAAAGAATGCGGCGTTCTTGTTAACCCCCGAGTCCCTGACACAAATAACATGAAGAAGAAAAAAGTATGAATTATATTGCGTGATTTAGTTGAGGAATCTACTTTGGGTCGTTAAAAAAAGCCTTTGTATACTGATTGTTTGCATAGATCCTCGAGTACAGCATCAGTATACGTTCTAGTGTTCTACGGATCAGGATAGACACTGCGGTGGTTCTTATAAAGTTATAAATTGTGCATATTTCAACCTGATGCATGCACGCGTAAGGTTCACAAACTGGGGACAACATTTGGTAATATACAAGTAGTTGAGTTTAATTAAACTTGTATAATCTTAATATCAATACTGCTAGGTAGCATGATCCATATTATTAGTTTCAGATGGTGGTTCATATGATACATTCAACTCTGGTCGAATCTTGTCTCTTGGTATTTTGACAATAACCCATGCACGCATTTTTTAATCTCCAGCACAATGGTGAGACATTTGAGTTGGACGAGATTCCTTGTGTTTCATTCACTTCTGTATATATACTCTTGGTTTGCTATGAGATAGTCTACACATCTTCACAGGATTCAAATTTCATCAAGACAATCTGTAAAGTTACCAGTTTTCCTAAGACCTCAAGTAACAAGCCTTTCGTGTCCATAATAAATGAGTAGCATGTAAAGTTACCCGTTCTCCTAAAATCTCAAGATGTTAGGAGACTGACTTACCAGGATCTTATATTATTCTAACACAATCTTTTTGTCCAAAAGAAAGATGGCTGGTTCTTTTACGGTTTCTAAAACAAAATTTCACTCTAGATCAAGCAGTTTCCCATCTAAATCTCATCCTCTGACCACCAATGTTGAAGATCATTTGTGCAGATTAAGGGCTTCTGAAGCCACCTCCACCTCAGCATCTACAATGTTTAACAACTTGGATAGCTTTCAAGATTTGCATTAATGCGTCAATGAATTGATTCATTTGCCATCATTCCAAATAGCCTTTTCCCAGAAAAGGTCCTCATCGGATGAGATTCTAGAAGGTTCTCTCAGGTTGCTAGATTTTTGTTCAATTGCAAAGGAAGCTTTGTTGAGTATGAAGGAATCTATCCAAGTGCTCCAATCATCTCTTCGGAGAAAAACTAGAAAAACTAGAGAAACTGGTTTGACACAGGAAGTTATGAGTTATATGGTCTCAAGAAAGAAGATCAACACATCAGTTTCTAAGAGCATACAAGGTTTAATCAATTTTGAAAAAAGTATCAGCCGACCACTCTTAGATGAAGACAGTGATCTTGCGACCATTGTAAACATGGTAAGAGATGTACAAGCTGTCAGTTTTTCAGTCTTAAAATCAGTGTTGTCTCGTGTGTCCAAGACAAAGGTGGTTTCAAAGCAGAGTAAATGGTCAGTAATTTCCAAATTCATGCAACCAAAACATGTTTCGTTTGACACAAAATCAACTGAAGACCATGAAGTCGAGAAGATTGTTGAGGTTTTGAATTCCTTGACCATTAAAAAAAATCCTGCAAAGACATCAACGCCGTGCAATATGTGTTGAAGCAATTGCAGACACTAGAATGTAGTATCCAGGAGCTTGAAGAGGGATTAGAACCTATCTTTAGGTGCTTATTAAACACTTGAGTTTCTCTTCTAAATGTACTAAATCATTGAATATTTATGACAGTGCTCTTCATGGCACATGAGCTCATAGAAATTTTGTACATATATTGTTATAAATGATGGAAAAGATTATGCAATGATCAATATACAGTTCTATACATATCTTTTCTTATTTGATGGTTTCTCCCTTTGCATCGGAAAAAATTCTTAATCTTTAGCATCATCTTATTTTGAACAATATTTAAAAATTGCAGTCAATTCCTATTTGATCAAGACATTTAACAAACTTCATTTCTTACTCCCGGCTCTAATATATTCCTCCCCTGTATATAATGACTGCTTGCAAAAAGGTAAACTGTCGCTTTCCCAGATATGCTTTCTACACAGGCACTTCCATGACTTATTTGTTATACTTTGACATTGTGTTTCATATTTATAAATCACAGTAAAAACCTCATGAAGCCACTAAAGTTTTAGGTAGAATAATTTGTAAATATTAAATCAAGTTGTTGTTCGTGCTGTGAAGTGGACTACAATAAACTAGAATCTTGTATCTATATATAGCTGCTAAGATTCCACTTGTTTGCATATAGCAGACCATACTTTTCGAGATTTTAGAAGTATTAGCAAGGACTTGTAAGATCAGGGACACACTGTGGTGGAGTACTCGTGTGCATTACAATATTTTTACTCCTCAGATCTTGAGCTTGCTGCAACGCACATATAGTTTTATTTCATTAAACCGATGAGAACTCATATTAATGTGTTACAGACTATAGCATATGAACAACTTGATCAAATAATGTGTCATCAAGCCCGTGTGCAGAAGTAATATATAATTTAATTGTAATCGGAAAGTTCATCTGCTAGCCTTTACTTCATTTAATCAATGTTATTGGTAACTTGTATAGTTATCCATTTTCTAAAACTGTTAATCACGAACACATGGTGGTAGAGTACTCGTGTGCATTACAAATTTACAATATCTCTAGTCCTCACATCTTGAGCTTGCTGCAATGTGCAAATAATTTATTTTATCAAAGCGCAATGAGAACTCCCTGTCATACATATTAGAATTTACAAACTAAAGCATCTGAACAACTTGATCAAAAAAATGTGTCATCAAGCTTGTGTGCATAAGCAATACCTATGCAGTAGGTGATCAATTTAAATTGTTCATCAAAAGAATAATGAATTCATCTGCCAAAGGTACTTTACTTGACATCATTACAATTTCTAAAACAGCTTACCAGTATATTAAGCTAGTGCATTTAGATACTGGATGTTTTCTCATGTCATCATTTTCCATCTTCTACGTGTTTAGTTAAATACAGTTTTTGTAATTCTCCTTTCTGAAATTTAAATATATAGAAGATTCAAATTTAATCTCAACTCACGTGATTTGAATCTGTAGCTGGAGATAAGACAATTCTCCTTGGCCAGAAAAAAATACATAGCGCAATTCTTAGTTGGAGCTCAAGTGTGCATACTTTATTTAATAAATTATGAGGCTACCAAATATTCCCCTTGTTTCATGAATCTCTGCAGTATTTTAGATTGGTAGTTGGGAAAATTGTATGCAATTAATATGCATGATATTGATAGCTTTCCTATATCTATATATATCCAGACATGTATATGTAGGATACGAGTCATTGTCTTCTGTTGGACCTGTTTACATCTACGAACACCACTGCAGGTATATGTACTATGGATTGGTAAGGATAGACTCTGTAGTGGTTCTTAAATAGTATTCAAGTATCGACCAAATGAATGCACACGTAAAGATCACAAAATGTGAATATCATTTGGTAATAATATACAAGTATTCAAGTTGTTTAATAAAGCTTTTCTAGTTTTGAATTTATATGCCCAGGTAGCACGATCCACATTATTAGTTGCAGATGGTGCTTCATATGATATATTCAACTCTGGTCGAATCTTGTTTCTCGGGATAGTGACAGAAAACCCATGCAAGTATTTTTAATTCCAGCAAAATAGTGAAACACTTGAGGTGGATGAGATTCCTTATGTTTCCTTTACTTGATTACTTATGTATATGTAGTCATGGTTTGCTATGAGATAGTCTCAACATTTTCACCAGAATCAAACTTTAACAATACAGTCTTAAAACTTTCTTTCCTTTCAAAGAAATATGGCTGGTTCTATTGCAGTTTGTAAAACAACTTTCCACTCTAGATCAAGCAGCTTTCCATCTAAATCTCATCCTCTGACCACAAGTGTTGAGGATCAGTTGCGCAGATTAAGGTGCTCTGAAGCTGCCTCCACCTCAGCATCAACATTATTTGACAATTTGGATAGCCTTCAAGATTTGCATCAACACATCACCGAGTTGATTCATTTGCCATCATTTCAAAGAGCCCTCTCCCACAAAAGATCTGCATCAGATAAAATACTAGAAGGTTCTCTTGGGTTGCTAGATTTTTGCTCAATTGCTAGGGAAGCTTTGTTGAGTACAAAGGAATCCATCCAAGTTCTTCAATCATCTCTTCGGAGAAAAACTAAAGAAACGGGCTTGACACAAGAAGTAATGGGTTTTATGGTCTCAAGAAACAAGATCAACAAGCTAGTTGCCAAAAACATGAAAAGTTTGATCAGTTTTGAAAAGAATATCAGCCTACCACTCATAGATGAAGACAGTGATCTTGTGGCCACTGTAAACATGGTAACAGAAGTACAAGCTGCCAGTTTTTCAGTCTTGAAGTCAGTGTTGTCTCATGTGTCCGAGACAAAGACTTCAAAGCAGAGTGGATGGTTAAAAGTTTCCAAATTTATGCAATCAAAACGTGTTTCATTCGATAGAAAAGAAATGGAAGGCCATGAAGTCAAGAAAATTGATGAGGCTTTATATGCCTTGACCGTTCATATATCCTGCAAAGACATCAACACTGTACAAAATGTGCTGAAGCAATTGCAGACAGTAGAATGTAGTATCCAGGAGCTTGAAGAGGGATTAGAACCCGTCTTTAGATGCTTATTAAACACTCGAGTTTCTCTTCTAAATGTACTAAATCATTGAGTTTTTTCGACAGTGTTCTTGGCACACAAGCTCATAAAATTTTTGTGACATTCTTGTAAATGATGGAAAATATTATACAGTGATGATTCTCCCTGTTCTATACAAATCTTTCTTTATTTAATGGTTTTTTTTTTGCATATCAAGAATTTCCAAATTTTTAGCAGCTTCTAAATTGATTAATATTAACTTATGGTATAAAGATTGTAATTCATTCATACTTGATCAAGACATATGAGAATTACATATTTTACTCTCGGCTTCAATCTTTTCTATCCATGTGGTTATTTATCATGCAGATATGCCTGCCTGCCTGAAGACTAGCTAAAACGTCTCTTTCCCTAATATGCTTTCTACACATGCACTATCATCAGGGTTTAATTGTTAAAGTTTGATATTGTGTTTCATATTTTTTTAATCACATTAAGAACACCATGCAACCACTAGAGTAAAACGTAGATACATAATTCAATTCAAAGATTCTATCATGTTTGCGTGGGTGTTTCGACATGTACTAGAAAATTATAATTTTGCATAGCTGTTAAGATGCAATGTGTCAGGCAATTGGTTTTATTTAATTAAACCGATGAAAACTCAACGTAGACTATAGCACATGAATAATTTGATTAGCTAGCGTGGCAAGTGATCAGTATGAATTGTGCATCAGTAATCTGAATTTCATCTGCCAAAGGAAGTTGCTTGATATCTTTCTAATTTTCAAAAAATCTTACCTGTATATATATTAAGCTAGTGTATTTGGATTTTAGATGTGTTTCCATGTCATGATTGTCTTCATATTGCATCTTTTAGGTGTTTAGTCAAAAACTCTCAATATAATATCTCACATAATCTAGCTGGAGATAAGACAGAAATATATTACTTTTGCTGGGACAAGTACATATCATAATCTTTAATTGAAGATAAACAATGCATACTTGTATTGAATGATTACAAGGCTACCCAGATTATATTCCCCTTGTTTCCAAAACCACTGAAGTATGGTAGATTAGTAGTTAGGAAATTTTATGCAGTCGACATGCATGATAACCTTAATATCTATATATTCTCACATATAATATGCATGTAGGATACTAGCAATTGTCTGCTGTTGGCAACCTGTTTTCATATTATGTTCCATGTGTGCCCTGTATTGTTGATTTGTTTCTATAGTAATATGGTTCTCCAGCCCTTTGCTCTATGTCTTCCAGCAACTTTTGGCCTACCCTAAATCTACGTTTCCGTGAAATATGTACACAAACCACTTCTGGATTTCTGGATTAAGTAGAACCTCCCTTTTTTTAATTCAGCCTTCTGTAGCTGCAAGTGATGAAACAAGTGAAGTCATAAGTATATGTTGCAAGGTTCCATGCATAAATTGTGTACAAATGGAAAATTACAGCATTCTGAGTTTCTGACTAAACAGTCACTACTGGAACATCCACCATAACCTTTGCGTATATTTTTGTAATTTTGTGTTACTATTTTTCACGTGCATGGGCGTGCCAACGTGTTTCAGTATAAGAATTTGTGATAGGCAGTAAGTAATCAAATACTTTATCTTAACCTTCTATTTTGGGCAGCTTATACCTAATGATGACTAGATTATCTCTGATCAAGGTAATTACAGGCTGGTAAATTCCTCCTGTCCAAACTAATTCCGAAAGATGAATTAAGCAATAATTGCCACCTTCTACTTTTCTACAAAACATGGTGGCAAGCCATTCGTGCATTTGTATTCTTTACAATTTGTTTGTCTTAACAGCAAGATGCGTAGAAAGAGGCAATGTATCCGGGGTTAAATGAAGCTTTAGTATATGACACATGGAGGGAAATGCAGATATTATAATTATCATTCTCTTGTCTACTTTTCTATGTATAAATAAGCTATTAAACTTGATGGATAACTACACCAGCTAGACCCATTGAATTTTTATTAATTTACAAGCTGCAAAGGTTCCTTCTGTCCAGACACTCTACTATCATTGAGATCTGCATTTCCTGAATTTTAGCAAGTTCCGGTGTCCAGCACATGAAAGAAAGTAAGTTTCAATAATATGATTCCTTTTGCCTCCCTGATCCTATATATATGTAGTACCGAGAGGGTATGTTTATCAAACTAAACTAGTATCTCATTGGCATCTAATCCCCATACAAAGAAAATGGCTCCCACTATTGCAACCACAACAGCTAACTTCCATTCGCGTTCCATCAGCTTACCATCTAGATCTCATCCTTTCACTACCAATGTTGAGGAGCAATTGTGCAGATTAAGGACCCCAGAAGAGACATCCTCTTCATCGATATCAATCAAATGCAACAAATTATCTGTGCTTAAAGACTTGTATGAGTGTGTAGACAGTTTGCTTCAATTGCCAGCCACACAACAAGATCATTTCAGCTGCGCAGAAGATATTCTTGGCTGGTCAATTAGGTTATTGGATATGTGCAGCACCTCAAGAGATGCTATCTCACAAATGAGAGCTTCTGTTCAAGATCTCGAGTCATCTCTACGAAGAAGAGAAGCTGATGTATCAAGCAAAGCTGGTAGCTACTTAATTTGTACAAGAAAAGCCTACAAAACGATTTCCAAGTGCTTTTTTAGTTCTAAAAAATTGAAGATTGACAAAAAGGTTGAGACTCCTGCTATTGTTAGCCTTCTAAGAGAAGTTGAAGAAGTCAGCATCACAGTATTTGAGTCTATTTTTTCATCCATCTGTCCTGCAAAGGAAGCATCAAAACATAACAGATGGTCAATGGTTTTCAAGTCAACACAATCCAAGCGTTTACATATTGGAGGAGACAATGAAGAAGATATCAACCAAGTTCAGAAAATGGATATGGCTTTAGAAGCTCTGTACAAGAAATCAAGCAAGGGGAATGATATCCTGGGAACTCAAGCAGTCCAGAAATGTCTGATGGCATTGGACATGAACATGCAAGAATGTGAAGAAGAATTAGACTGTCTGGTTCGATCATTGATCAAGACTCGAGTATCACTTCTTAATGTTCTCAACCACTAGTTTTTTTTAAAGAACCATGTATTAGATAGACTACAACTGCATCTCCGATTTTTTTATGAGGGATGAGTTTTTGTAAATGAATGAACAGAAATTGTATACGAGGCATATTGAAATCAAAGTGAATACTTATGAGAAACAACAGTATGATATCAATCTACAAATTCCTTTGTATAATTCTTTTGGCATAAATTAATATAAATTTTTGTGTAATCCTTTACTTCCCTTTTTAATCACCTTTCAAAATAAAACAAAAATATTTAGTCTTGTAACTTCAGTTGTTCATATTAGCTTAGAGACAAAAAAAAGGTCCAGGGTTCTAATTTAGCTGTGAAGCGCTGGATCCACTTTCAAATGCATAATAATATAGACAGGATTTCAAGATAACATTCACAGTGACTATGTGCATTTAGATTTTGCACTCAGATACTTCAGATTTATAGTTAAGCATATTGTACTTGCCATCCATTTCTGTGAAGCATTGCTAGGTCATCTACCTGCCTAATCCATGTTCGAACCTCTTTTGTATCAAGCATTATACCCAGTGACCTGATTATCTCGTAATACGGTCATGGCTATTGCAACTGATTGCTGTCTGTTCGAAATTCTCCTGTCCACTAAAATTAATTAATTATAAATTTACAAGCCTATCACTGCACCATTATATTTCAAATTGAGCAAAAACTGGTCATTTCTAATTGTCTGCTAAAGATGGTGGCAAGCCATTCGTGTTCTTTTATATTTTCTGAAATTTATCTTTTTCAGCAGTAAGATGCATATATGCGGACTATAAGACAGCTTCTGTAGAAAACACATGAGAGGCTAAAATTATTATCCCCTTGTCTCCTTTTCCTTCACATAAATTAAGGCATTAAAATCGGCAGATGATCATGCCAGCTCGGTCCATGGTATTTTATATTGATTAATGGGATGCAAATGTTCCACTTCCTACAGGCACTACTATAATTGAGACCTGCATATCTGTAATTTAGCAAGTTTTGGGCGTTCAGCACATGAAAGATTTTAAGTTGTAACAATCTGATTCCTTCTGTCTCCTCTTCTTTATATATAAGGGTCCAAAGGCAAAGGTTAGATCAAACCAATCTTTGCACTTGACATTTCATTGAGTTTTAACCTTTTTCTGATATATAACATGGAATCCTTTACTGCAAACACAAGAAACAATGGCCATTCTCGTTCAATAAGCTTACCATCCAGACCTCATTTTTCAACCGCAAATGTGGAGGAGCATTTGTGCAGACTAAGGTCATCAGAGTCCACCTCCGATTCATTACTGTGCAACAAACTAAGTGGCCTTAAAGAGTTATATGAATGCGTAGATGATTTGCTAAATTTGCCACTTGTGCACCAGAAACTTTGTAGCTGTTCTGAAGATGTTCTTGGTTCATCTCTTAGACTGTTGGATTTGTGCAGCACTATTAAAGATGCATTCTTACAAATGAGAGCCTCTGGGCAAGATCTTGAGTCATCTCTTAGAAGAAGAGATGCAAATTTATCAAGCAAAATCAAAAGTTATTTGATCTGTAAAAATAAGGTAAACAAAATGGTTACCAAATGCATAACAAGTACTAAGAAATCAAGCAACAACAAAGGCCATGAGACTCTATCTACAGTAAGCATGCTAAGAGAAGTTGAAGAACTCAGTATGACAATATTTGAGTCCCTTTTATCATCTGTTGGTCCAGCATCAAAGCAAAAGAGATGGTCTTTGATTACAAAATTTACACAATCCAAGCACATAAGTGCGAATGAAGAAAATATGAGTGAAGCTTACAAACTGCAGATGAATTTGGAAGCTCTATACAAGCACAAGGACTCTGATATCTTGAAAATTCAACAAATGCAAAAGTGTTTGATGGCACTTGACACGAGCATGCAACAATATGAGGAGTATTTAAATAGTCTTTCTCGATCTTTGATTAAGACCAGAGTTTCCATTCTCAATGTGCTTAATCACTAGCCTCTGTTGAGAATATTCATATTGTAGTAGGCGTACATTGCATCCCTTACATTTTAAAGAGGGATCTATGTTTTGTAAATAATATGTAAAGAGATTCTTATAGCAGTATATTGATGTTGAGGTTAATTTCTGTTGTCTGTTGATAACTATCTAATCTTATTTCCAACTACTTCAAGTATTATTAACAACCAAAACAATTATAGAAAATATATTTTTTACTCGGTTAATTATCTCCACAAAGGGGGAAACTATTAGATTTATGTAATCCTAAAGTTCAGTGATTATACGTTCTGATAGCTTTACCATGCAATTACTTTAAATTTATTATTAAGCTAGCAAATGCAAGTTAGTAAATTGCGTAGCTAGGTCAACTTAGTGGTTATCCTTAACAGTTGAAGAATTGAACACCAGTCTGTCATTATTCTTTAAGTTTACAATCTGTAAGACACAATATCGAGGTTTTATAGCAAGACAGATTAGTAAGATAAACGACAGTCAGATAAATGATGTCCTTCCTCTTCTGCACATGAAGCATGCATGCATGTTGCTGATAGCCTGATAGCTAAGAGACCTTTTCTTTAATTATCTTTAAGCCACATGCAGAAACACATCCGAACTTGGTAAAATAATAAATATTTAAATTTAGGCTACTCGTAATTTTGTAATGCACCTCATTCTAATAAATACAATTGACACACACACACACACAGACGGATTCGATTCAATTCAATTGTTTATCATTTTTGCCTTTCATAAATATGTGATTTCCTCCTAAACACCTAGCCTATATATGCATATTCTTACACCTAAATAAATCATCCACCATATGATTGATGTAAATTATTTGCTGACGAGGTTGATCTTTATATTCGGAATTTCGGATCATCGTGATTGTTAAATAGTGACAGGCTGCCATGGTTCCTTCTGTCCCCAGACTCAATATGATCATTGGGATATGCACGTTTTTCCATTGCATCAATCAAATTTTAAGAAAGATAATTCATGCTATGATGTTACTCTTCATGTCTGGAAGACTTTGGCAAGCCACTCGTGGTTGATTATATAATAAGGAAAACCATGCTATAATTGTTCTCTTTGTACTCAAGTCATTTAGGAATCCGCTCGTGTTCAATTATATAAACTTTCTTTTATTGATTGAAATGCAAACAACGGTGGAACATATCCGGAATTTAAGCAATGGTAGGTGCTCAACACATGAAAAGCCAATATTATAAGCACGTCAATAGGATTCTTTTGTCTCCTCTCCTTATATAAAAGGTGCCAAAGGCAAAAGTTAACTCAAACCAAACTTTTGAACTTAACATCTGTGATAAATCCTTTAAGCTGGGCCCTTCCTCTATGTTGGGCTGGATTGGTGCTCGTTGGTGCGGTTTGCTATGAGGTTGGTAGCCTGCAAAACAATGCCGGGGTGGTTGTCTGCGGTACTTCCGGCGTGAGAATAACAGTAGGTTTTGGAGAAGAAGGAGAGATAGCTTTCTAGACTGTATGTATATGTGTGTATATTCAAAGTGTGCGTAATCCCAAAATTCCTCCATCTCATTCTTTTTATAGGCTGAGATTCTAGGGTTTAGGGGTTCGTACCTTTTAATCCTAGCCCTCCTTTAGCTCTGCACAGACGGGACATGTGTGTGACTGGATCCTTGTCCTCCTCTCCCCACTGTCTTGGCTTGTCTTTTTCCTTTATGTGCCGTTGAATTGGGCTTCCTTTCTCAGAACCAAGGCACACATGGGCCTGACCAGGAACTATAGACTATGCTCTTATATCTTTCTAATAACAAGTTAACATGGAAGCCTTTACTGCAGCCACAAAAAATATGAACCATTCTCGTTCAATCAGCTTACCTTCCAAACCTCACCCTTCAGCCGCAATTGTAGAAGAGCATTTGTACAGAATAAGGTCATCAAATGCGACATCCACTTCATCTTTGTGCAACAAACTAACTGGACTCAATGACTTGTTTGAGTGTCTAGATGACTTGGTTCAGTTACAAAGTGCGCATTCTTGTGATTCTGAAGATGTTCTTGGGGCATCTACTAGGCTTCTGGATTTGTGCAACTCAACAAAAGATGCATTTTCACAAATGAGATCTGCCGTGCAAGATCTTGAGACATCTCTACGAAGAAGAGTTGGAAAGTACATGATCTGTGTGAAAAAGGTTAACAAAATGGTTTCCAAGAGCTTTGTTGATTTCAAGAAATCTGAAGATAAGAAAAACAACGACTCTTCTGCTATATTAAGCCTCCTAAAAGAAGTTGAAGAAGTCAGTATAATGGTATTTGATTCCCTCTTATCATCAGTTTTTCCAGCAAAAGATACATTAACACAATCCAAGCGTGTACATGAAGCCAGTGAAGACAATAACAATGAAGTTCAGAAAATACAACTGAATTTGGAAGGTCTATACAAGCAGAAAAGAATTACACAATCTGATTCCTTGAGAATTCAAGAAACACAGAAGTGTTTTGATGGCATTGGACATAAACATGCAACAAATAGAGGAGGATTTAGATCGTCTTTATAGATCTTTGATCAAGATTAGGGTCTCTATTCTCGACGTTGTCAACCAATATACAATTAGGCCCAAATAGCATCCTTTAGTTTTTTTTACAAGGGATCTACTATGGTTTTGTACATGAATGAGAAGCAAATGTGTATATGAATTGATATGAAAGTCGATATAAAGAGTTCAACGTCATATCCAGATTCACGATATTTCTTATAACAATTATTTGGCAACATTCGGAAGTTGAACATTTTGTTACTTCTTTTCTCATGATATAAAGGGAAAGTATAAAATAGAATAATAAATAAAATGAAAATGAAATTCTTCGGTAATAATATGCAGCTACATTTAGGTGCCCATAACTACATAGGTAAAAAAATTATATGATGAATCTAGAACAGAGTGCTTCCATGCGGCTGCTTATCATTTGCTTAACCAGGTCAACTTGGCTGGTTAGCCTAAACAACTCTAATTATGAGCGAGGTGGTGCAGAACTGCTGAAAAAGATTATTAATGTTAGTTAGGTTTCTCCATCAAGATATATTTAAAACATAATTAAAAGGGTATTGGATTGAATCTTGTCCTCTCTATGCCTATGGTTAAGAAGCATGGTACTCGTGGGCATCAATATTTTAGTTAGAAAAATTGATCTAACTAATTGCTGATGAGCATGATCTTCATATATGGATCACGGTCATTGTTAATTAATGACAGGCTACTAAGGTTCCTTCTGTCTGCAAAAACTGTACTATCTTTGAAATCTGCACATTTTCCACAGCAGCAATTCAATTATTTAGAGATAAATAAAACCATAACGGCACTGTCATGTCTAGAAGACTTCAGAAACACACTCGTGGGTGATCATATAAAAAGATAGACCATTCTATAATTGAACTCTCTGTGTCTGGAAGACTTTAATCCCATCGTGCTTGATTAATATAAGTTTCTTATTAGATTATAATGCAAACAAAGTTGGAACGATCCTGAATTATATAGCAATGTATGGTGTACAGCACATGAAAGGCAAATATGATTCTTTTTGTCTCCTCGTCTTTATATAAAAGGTGCCAACGCCAAAGGTTAGATCAAACCAATATTTGGACTTGAATTTTCATTAAGTTCTTCTCTTTATCTGATATATAACATGGAAGCCTTTACTGCAGCCACAATAAACAATGGCCATTCTCGTTCAATCAGCTTACCGTCCATACCACACCCTTCAGCAACAAACGTGGAGGAGCTTCTCTGCAGACTAAGGTCTTCAGATGCCACATCCACTTCATCATTATGCAATAAACTAAACAGCCTTAAAGACTTGTATGAATGTCTTGATGATTTGCTTCAGTTACCAATTGTGCATTCTAGCGATTCTGAGGAAGTTCTTGGTGCATCTATTAGGCTGTTGGATTTGTGCAACACAACGAAAGATGCATTTTCACAAATGAGAGCCTCTGTGCAAGATCTTGAGTCATCTCTTCGAAGAAGAGAAGCTGATATGTCAAGCAAACTTAGAAGCTACTTAACATGTATGAAAAAGGTCAACAAAATGGTTTCTAAATGCGTGGATAGTTCTAAGAAATCACAAAATAAGAAAAACAATCAGACATCTGCTGTCACGAGCCTCCTGAGAGAAGCAGAAGAAGTCAGTACATCTATGTTTCAGTCCCTTTTTTCATCAGCCTTTCCATTAAAGCAAAACCGGTGGACAATGGTTTTCACGTCAACGCAATCTAAACGTGTACACGGAGTCAGTGAAGGCAATAGCAATGAAGCTCAGAAAATGCAAATGGATATTGCAGCAATATACAAGCAGAAAACAGACATGCAATCTGATTCTTTGATGATTCAAGAAACACAGAAGGGTTTGATGGCACTGGACATGAAATTGCAACAATGTGAGGAGGATTTAGACTGTATTTTTAGATCTTTGATCAAGACTAGAGTCTCTATTCTCAATGCGCTCAGCCATTAGTCTCTATTATTATTAGTATTATTTTTGTACAAACATTAGAGTAAATGTAGAGATAGATTAACATCAAGGTGAATATATATCATGACAAAGTTCAATACATATCTTGTAGCAATACTTTTGTGCACTCAAAGTTAAATCTTTGATTTTGTTGTTCTTGTTGGTATATATATAAAATAAAAGTTTCAAAACAAAACTGTCCTAAAGAATCTAAAATAGAAAGTTTCAATTATGTTATGAATGAACAACAGTTCCGTTGTAGTCTAGTTGGTCAGGATACTCGGCTCTCACCCGAGAGACCCGGGTTCAAGTCCCGGCAACGGAAACCATTTTTTGGCGATTAATATTCGTCACTGGGCGGGGCTGCATAGTGCATACCATTATTTTTAAACATATGAACCCATAGATGGGCCATAAAATTTAAAAAAAAAAAAAACAAAATTTGAAAACTGACGGCTCACCAACCTAACGAGAAGCCCACAAATCGAGTACTCCTCACCAAACTTGTCGGTCTCAATGAGTTGCCAACTGAGCCTACATGTAAAAACCATTCCAAGAAGATAAATTAAAAAAACGCGTCATAATAGTGATAGTGCTCATGTAATTACACACACTCGGGGGTCCAATAGAGCTTTGTACAATTTAAATGTCAACGATTTATTTAGGCACCTCAGCAAAAAGGTCAATCTTGAGTTCCTATCAAATTTAATATACTTGAACAAAAAATGTGTTGAAATATTATTTAAATTTTTATTACAGATAAAACTTTTTTGAAGAAATAGAATCTACATGACGATAGTATGTTTATGAATAATTTTATAACTTAGTCGATGGTCGGTATTGTATGGATAAAATTTGATTGGAAAATTTTACTCGAATTATAGATAGTTGGCTTGTTATCATCGGAACTTTGTCATTATCTCTTCTTGTGTTGTATAAAAATGACAATGCTTGTTTTTTGACTTTTTAAGTATATTCTAAATTTTGTTTTGTATTAAATTTATAAAAAGAAAATAAAAATTAAGATATAATATTATTTTTTCTATTCACCTTAAAATATTTATAAAATTCAAAAGCACAAATATATTGAGACCGAAAACAGGGTCAACAAGACCTAATGTTATTCTCTTCTCTTGTGTTTTACTAGTAGACTAGCAGTTTGTTGAGGTGTGTTGATAGCATTAATGAGATAAGGGTTTATCTCTTATCATTCTCCCATTATATTTGTAAATCCTTTTGCTCTTTTTCCTTCTCTCTTCCTGTTCTCTCCCTCTACTTTCTTTTATTCTTTTATTTTACGGGGCCCGAGTATGATTCTCGCTCTCCCGAAATTTGTTAGAATATATACTCATTTATAAGGCATATTTATATATTATAAATTGTTGGATAACTCATTCCTCAGATTTGGTATTCATATTTAGGCTTGGATGAAATTTATAACTTTAATTTGATCCATTAGATAATCGATTTTATGTTCGGACAAGATCCATATTATTAATTAACCCATTATAATAATTATTATTAATGTGATATATAATATTTATGATAATCTTAATTCATCAAAATTTGAAATATTATGGTAAGTTTATTAATGTAAATTATATCATATAATATATATAAGTTTGATATTCATATATATGTTTGAATTCATAATCTTAATTTGGTATTCAATGCCCAATATAACATAATACATGTTTTTACGTAAAAATTGATATACACATAATTAAATAATAAATTTTAAATACAATTGATATTTGAACGTAAAGAAATAATATAATATGAGTAAATAATTAAAAAAAAGATATATATAATATTATAAGTAGTTTAAAAAAAGTAATTTTGAATAAAATTTAAGATATACATAATTTAAAATAAAAATTATTTATGAATTATTATACATAAAATATTATAATAAAATTAAATCCTAAATAAAAAAATTACGCATATAAATAATAAAAAAGAAGAAATTAAAATAAATAAAAAAATTAAACTTATTACATTAAATTTTTAAATTTAAAATAATTATTTATATATAATTATTATATTACATTATTATAATAATATTTATTAATATATAAATTATAAATTACCCGTATGCGTAGCACGTACAAATAATCTAGTAAGCCTAATTAGTTTTAAAAAACTAAGAAAATATTATATATAAAGAAAAACTAAGAATTTAAGACTGAGAATTTTAATGTAATAAATAAACCGTAGAAGGAAATTTTGGCGAGGATATCGATATATATAAAGAAAACTAAATCAAACAGTATCAAATTATATGTACAAAATTATTATATACTCATTGATTTTTTTACACGTAATTTAAGGTGTTAAAAATATCGCATCTGAATATAATTAATTTTTATAAAATTTATATCAAATAAAAGTTTAGATTCTAAATTTTAATTTGATATGAAAATTAAAATTTTGTGTGAAATATAACTATTACTTTTTACACCTTAATATACAAGCCAAAAAATCAAATAACACTTAAAATAAGCCGGAGAGAAAAACATTGATATTGGGGAGAGCAACAAGTATACAATACAAACGAGTAGAATTAGCACTGCTCAGCCCATTTGAGTTCCGTTCCTCTCACGCAGCTGGAACATTGTTAGGGTACTTTACCTCCAAAAGATTTTAAGCAGTATATTATTTTATTTTTTTGCTAAGTTGGTTGAATTATATTAGAATAAAAGGCGATAAAATGTTGCCACGGACAGATTCATGAGGTGAGAAAAATCACCTACAAATACACAAATTCAAGTCCTTAAGGACAGAATAAAACAGACTTGATATAGTTAAGGCCTCGTTTGGTTGTCTGTAAGAGCATCTCCAAGGGAGATAGCTAAAATGGTTAGCTAAAATAATATAAAGTAATGGTTATGTAAAATTTGCTGAACTTGTAAGGTGTTGTGCTCCAATGGTGTTAGTTATAATGGTTAACTATATTTTAAAAATAGTATTTTATTATTATTTTCAAATTCCAACGGCTATATTTCAAGAACAATATTTTATTATTATTTTCAAATTTCAACGGCTATATTTCAACGAACATATTTTTATGGTTATAAATAAAGAAATTCAGAACTGAAATGAACACAAACTGCATACAAACTCAAATTTATTCACACTTCTTTCATATTTGTTATGTAATTTTTTATAAAATTACAGAGATCTAATGTTTAATTCAACTTGTTTAATTCACAGAGATCTAATTTGTTAGAGCAGTCAACTTGTTTAATTCACAGAAATCTAATATTTATAGTTTTGCAGTTCTGATTCTCGAAATCAACAGTTTCAATCATGTTGAAAATCCATCTAACAATTGCAATCTTTCCAACAGTTTTGCATACAATCACTAAGACTTTTAATTCAACTTGTTTAATTCACAGAGATCTAATTTGTTAGAGCAGTCAACTTGTTTAATTCACAGAAATCTAATATTTATAGTTTTGCAGTTCTGATTCTCGAAATCAACAGTTTCAATCATGTTGAAAATCCATCTAACAATTGCAATCTTTCCAACAGTTTTGCATACAATCACTAAGACTCAAATGATATTGGTTAAAGGGAGCATTCAGCGCTGTCATGAATTCAAATGATATGTATGCCTTCACTAAAAGATACAATATCATAATTTTTATAGAATGGTAATACTATTTCAAATGCTTTGGAACGATAAGAAACACTGATATATAAAATAAGTAAAATTAAGTCTAATACATAATATTTGCACATTAAAAAGTCAAGTACATACAAATAAAATTAAGTCAAGTTTTTCATGATCCTAGCTTTGAGTGCATCATAATATTTAGCTTGATCCGGTAACATTTTACTAGTGTCCATTGCCATGATGGATGCTTCATAAACCAACCTCTCTCGCTCCTCTTTTTGTCTCTCCCGCTCCTCCTTAGCTAACTGGAGCTGCAACTCCTCTTTTTGTAATTCATCATTTTAATACTAAAGCTACTCAGAACGTTTTAATACTAAAGTTGCAGGGCTGCACAGATTTCAAAACCCATCATCAATCGAACATATAGCATATGTATAGAATTGTACAAAGCAAGTAAACATGAAATAATTACCACTATGAATATTAACTAAAACAATCAGATTAAACACCAACTAAAACAAATATCCAATACCTTGTCTTGCTCGTTTATTCCACTTTGATTTCTTCCGCAAATTTGGTTGTAGAATCCAATAAATTTTGCCACTTTTTCATTGATTGTGCACCATCGATTACACAATGAATTAGAGGTTCTTTCACTTGCAATCCCTGTTTTATTTTCCTCAAAATAATTCCAAATCCTATCCCAATAACATGTATGTGTCTGATTGCTACCTTGCACTAGGTCCATACTCACATTCAACCAACCCGAAATAAGCAACATATCTTCGTCAATTAAGAAGTTCTTTGATCTTTTACCTTTTTTTAGTTTTGAAGCCTCTTTCTGGGGTTCGGATTGTGGGGTTGGTTTGGATTGCGGGATTGGTTGAGAAAAAACTAAATCTTCAAATTGTGTAAATGAGTCTTCATTGAGTAAAGATACAAATGAGGCTTCCATTTTCTACAACAAGAACACAAAATATATATATGCAATCACAATTTCTGGAAAACCCCAAATTTATAAACTAGAACCCTAATGATATATATAGTGTTTCAATCACAATAACACAAGATTTTGATATAATCAAATGTAGTAAAGAAAATCAATAGCCTTAATTTACAACACAATTTAAACGATTAAAAAGGACACATACCTTTGTAATGGAACTGATGCAGCGGGAGAGAAAAGAATAAGCGGGAGAGGTGATCAATTGAGCGGGAGATGATGTGGCAGATATAGAAGATGTGATTCTCAATCAATAGAAATAGCGACTCATTCTCCGATTTGTATAATTTTGCCTAACCGGTTAGCATGGTTGGAGCGGTCCAATTGATAGCTGTTAGGTATATCTGATACCGTTCACTGCCACATGGGCTTCTTTAGCTAATAGGCCTTGAGCGTTGGAGTTGCTCTAAGGCAGCTATATAACTCAGATTTCTAAAAAAACTGTATGAGTTATCGTATTTGTTTGGATAATTTTTAAAATGAATGAATTCCTAAGTAAAGATATTTTTAAAGTAGTGAAAAGAGAAGAAGTCAACATTAAATGAAAAAACATGTAGATGATAAAATTAGTGGCGGACAAGACATTAATAAGAATTACGCATCACCTTGCCATACAACTCATTCTGTATCACAATTCTACATCCAATTCCGTGGATGTAGCATTTCTCTGCAACAAATATGAAGTGCAGGCAGTTGCGCATCAGCTCAGTCTGTCCTATCGTCGACTCCATAGAAACTGGACCACATTCATTCCGCTCTCACCCTTCAGGCCAGTGATCCGGATAACAATTAGGAGTAGATTTTAATGATTTATTAGTAGATCGGGATTATCTGATGATAAATTATCAAATTCTAGCTAGGCACGTCCTCCTGTTTCGTCTCTAAAACAGGGCAAGTAAAATCTGGCCTAACTAATTACTAATATACCTTAATTATATAGTTAATAAAAGAAATTTATGTTATACTCCCTCTGATCCTTATTATAAGTCGTTTGATTTTTTACACACACTTCAAAGTCTTTTGACCACATAGTTAAACTTGTTATTTTTGAAATTTTCTTTTTCTGAATAAAAATATGTATTTAATATTTTAATTCAGAAAAATAAAAATTAAAAAATAACATATTTTGCTATGTAGTCAAAGCATCTTGAATTGTGTGCAAAAAATCCAACGACCTATAATAAGGACCAGAGGGAGTAATAATATTTCAACGCCGAATATTTCCTAATCTTTATTTCGCAATTATACAAAATGGTGGCGGCCAGGCGGGTCTACTAAATGAAAATAAACTATCGATCGCAGTATTTTTGTGTATATGAGGACCATATATGTAGCAGTAAATAAGTCACTAAATTAACCCAAGTAAATAATTTATACTGGAAGATAGCAAACTGCTGCGCGTACAGCTCACAGTAATGTGGACTCCTTGAACGGATTATGTTCATGAAAGCACAGGTCAGCTACCATGTCTGAGTTTGACATGCCTCGACAAAAGTATATTACTGTACAAAACAAAATTAGGTATACAATAATTATTTCATAATTGCATCTAAATTATATCGGTTCAGATATAATTAAAAGCTTAGTTTCTATATTTTATTTAACACTTTTGACTTGGCACAAAAGTCTTTAGTCATAGTACATGTTAGTCATTCAATTTTGATATACTACTAAAAGTTTACAAACAAGCATGATTACTAATTAAAAAGGAACGTACAAATTCAATTGATATTTAATTTGATTGACTTTGTCGCCTTGAAGTCAATCTTTTTAAATTTTAGTTAACGAGATACTCATAAATACTACGTAGGAGGATATAATATCAGCCGAGTTCAAAGTTAATTGTACTTGCAAGTCGTATCTGTAAAAATATGAGTATTTATTACGCACCTTAAGATTTACTATAAAAAAATTAAAATGATATGTAATTTAGGAGGAAGAAAATACAATACATTGAGTATAATATTATCGATAATTTTATATGATTTGTAAATTGTTACTATTAATTTATTTTACATTAATTTATTTATTATTATAAAAAAAATTGAAAAAAGGAGAGACTATTGCCCAGGGTAAAAAATAATAATAATAAAGGTTGCTTATTATTTTACCTAGCATCGATCTGTTAGGTTACCTGCTCTTGATCTATCCATGATACAAGTAATAATATTGTGAATCAATCCGTCAAAAATACAGTAATATACATGCTAAGAAAACTATCATCAGGAAAGAGGATTATTTGAGAGCGTCTGCTCAGGTTATCAGAGATAATTAACCTAACACCGAATAAGATGTATATAAACTTGTGCGCTACACAATTTGTAATCAATTTCAAATTAATAATAATTATTATTATTAAAACAAAATAACGAATTATTTATTGATCTAAAACAATGTGAAAATTATTATTTTAGCAAAACTAGTCCGGAAACATTCGGCCCAAATTTTGTTGCAAGCTCGAAAACTTGCGAAATCATGAATTTACCCTCGAAATCCCATGATTTGCACCTCCTGCGCCCACGTGACGTGGGTGGTGGAGCAACACCATACTAACACAACTTAAACGCTGCATAAATGTTCTACTTAGGGGTGAGCAACGGTCGGTTCGGTCGGTTTTTAACGGTCAAACCGGACCAGATCACTAATGGCGGTTTTTTCATATCTCAAACCTGGACCAGACCGTTTGGATATTGGACCAGACCGAACCAAACCGCAATTAAACGGTCCGATTCGGTCGGTTACAGTTTTAAACCAAACTATTTAATATGATAATTTTAGGCATAAAAAAAACCCTTCTTAAATCATATCCAATGAAACAATACTGTCAAAAAGTATGTCAATTTTAGTACATACATTACTAGTTTACTAGTTTATTACATTACGAAAATACTAATATGTGCCCAAATAGCCATATTAGTATTATGCAAAACAAAAAGAAATGCATTACAGGAGCAAATTAGCAATCTTAATTCTAGAAGAAATATTATGCAAAACAAAATTAAGACAAATATATATATATATATATATATATATTTATTTATTTATTCTTTTACCTGGCATTGAAAACGAAGGGGCTACCCCACCACATATATTCAAACATACTTTAAATGAGAAACTCATATAACAAGTTCGTATTAGTATGATATATATATATATATATATATATATATATATATATATTTATTTATTTATTTATTTATTTATTTAAGACAAATATAGGTAAATGTAAAATAAATTTATATTATATTATATATATATATAAATATAATAATATATATTTGTAGCGGTCCGGTTCGGTCTTAATGGTCGGTTTAGAAATGAAAACCGGACCGGACCGGAAAATAACGGTTTATATTTAAATCAAACCTAAACCAAACCAAACTGCTTAAAAAACCGTAAAAAGCGGTTTGGTCGGTTCGGTCCGGTCCGGTCTGGTCGGTTCGGTTATTTTTTGCTCAGCCCTAGTTCTACTATATAAAAGTCATGAAAAACCCATTTTTCAATTTAATATGGGATTCAAATTCTCATTCTTAATTTTCCGCTTTTAAGGAACTAATTTTGGATAATCATATCTCATTCATTCTCTGATCATTTTGAATACTTAAATATGTGTTGGAAAACTCTCTTGAAGAAGAACAGAAGAACGTACTTCAACCGTAACTTGTTGCGCGCACACACTCACTCAAAAAACATTCAAACTTAGGCTTAAAAAATAACTTAACAATGTGGGGTTTCAACCCACATTTTTCTAACAAGTTATGTAAAAAAGAAGCTAAATAAAGTAATAAACTACACAATTCAACTTCTAGCTGGATCCATAAATACACAAGTACAGTAATTATCAGCAAAAGGTGAGCATGTAAATGTTTGTAAAAAAGAAGCAAAAACTAAAATTAAATAGGAACGAGACAAAAATTTCAGAGAGGAAAGTAGGAAGTGAGCTCCCCTGCTTGTTCAACCTCCCACAAAGCCTGAGCAACTATTCCATCATGTGTTGGCACATAATCCTGGTTTACCATAACCAAACAGAACAAGGTACTCAAACAAACACGGACTTGAAATTATAAAATTTCTGAACTCTACACGTCGACTTCATGGACACGCACTAGAAAAACCGATATTTTAAATTTCATAGTACATACCTCGAGTTTTTGAACAAGTTCGGAAGCGGTGGGAGCGGAGACGATGATGTGACGCTGGGAAGGCATAATGAATCCATCATCAACTGCTTTGTCTATGAAGCTGAGTAGTGAATCATAGTAGCCATCCACATTTAGCAATCCCACCTACGCAGTACACACACATATGTTGAAGCTCCGTCACCATAAATAATACTCCAAATGTAGATGAGTTCCAGCTTGGGGATGGGAATGTGAGACTAAGTCAACATATTTACCGGCTTGTCATGGATGCCAAGCTGGGCCCATGTTATCACTTCTAGTAATTCTTCCAAAGTACCATACCCACCTATAAACATACACGAACATCCGTGTGTGTATAGTATTATTTAGAAAACTGCATTTTCAATTATGTACCATTAATTAAGATACACTAGTTATAATTATGTGTTCAACATATCATATCGCGCTTTCACGTACTAAAATGCTAAAATGACTGTTCACCGTACTAATTATATACCTAAATGTTATAACAATCATTTGTCAAGAATCCGACCCTGTGAATGTATGTGCGTGAGATAGTTAGATGCATGTATACCAGGTAATGCAATAAAACAGTCCGAATGGCGGGCCATCTCAGCTTTTCTTTGGTGCATGTTGGCTACAGGACGCACCTCCCCAACAGTTTCCCCTGTAATCTGTTTAGTTATTTGATCACCAAATCAACAACATTTTAGATAGCGATAATCACTTGCTGATGCAGTTGTACTCTAGTCATGACACATTAATTCAAGTTCAGAAATCGATCAGTACAAGAAAAGCTAATAGGCCGGAATAATTCACAATACAGTCAACACGACTATACATACCTCTTTGCCCATCAAAATCTTTGGAATGATTCTGTAATATAGATTAAGAAAACAAGAATTTCAAAAAATGAAGTTCGAATTTAAGATGATCGAACAAGGGGGTTGGTGAATGTGTACGTACCCCAAGACATGGCCTCCGCCTCTATGGACTTGTTGAGAAACCAAGCCCATTAAGCCAATACTGCCACCACCATAAACAAGATCTAGCTTCCTTGAGATCTTTTCAAATATTATATATACAAAGAAAAAGAGATGCTGCAGGGTTATCATAAGATTGTAAAAGTTAATTTATATTGTCACAAGCAAAGCGACGTAGCTAGCTAGGTGGGTACCAGCTCTTTGCCTAAATCAAGGGCAGCATCTCTGTAGCAAATTTTCTTTCCAGCGCTGCTTCCGCAAAACACACAAACCCTTTTGAATCTTGATGTCTTCGTTGTCACTCCAAGGCCTTCATTCATCTCCATCCCCCTCCCTCTATGACTCGATCTCTAGATTTATGTATTGTGTGTGCGGAAACGTGAATGATACTAGTATATTCTGTCTGGCTAGAAAAGGATCCAAGTTGTTGTTGTGCAGGGAGAAAATATATAAAAAGAAGGCACAACTGCTATTATATACTATCATCAGTATTGTTAAAAACGGAAATCGGACTTAATCGGTTAAGTCACGGAACAGAGATGAATCGGATATTAATCAGAAGGGAAAATAAATTCATTCGTCCCTAAACTATTGGTGTTTTATTGTTTTAGTCCTTGAACTAAATATTCCAATATGCGGGTCCTTCAACTTTTGATTTTTCTGATTGAAGTCCTTCCGTCCAAATTTGACTTAACGGACGTTAGTCAATGCTGACGTGGCAGTTACGTGAAAATCAAAAATTCACCGATTGAATTAAAATTTTGATATGTTAATCTACGAGTGATTACAAGAACACAGGTGGTAAAAGTTTTCGATTTCGAGTTCACTAACGTATAGAAATCTATATGAAAAAAACTTATTATTTCGTGTTCTTGAAATTAAAGTGCAAACTTCTATACGTTAGTGAACTCGAAATTGAAAACTTTTACCACCTGTATTCTTGTTATCACTCGTAGATTAACATATCAAAATTTGAATTCAATCAGTGAATTTTTAATTTTCACGTAACTGCCACGTCAGCATACTGTTAACGTCCGTTAGTTTTTTTGGACGGAAGGACTTCAATCAGAAAAATTCAAAAGTTGAAGGACCCGCATATTGGAATATTTAGTTCAAGGACTAAAACAATAAAACACCAATAGTTTAGGGACTAATGAATTTATTTTCCCTAATCAGAATGATTAGTTGAACAATCAAGAATTTAATCAATTCGATGAGCTAACGAATAAGGATTAATAAGTAATGATTAATTACCGATTTTTAGAAAAATGACTGCTACTCCTCTAAACTCTCTGGACCAGAGTATAGCTATTACAAAAATATAATTGGTCCACGTGGATACATCAATCAGGGAAATTTTAGTCATCTTCTCCACTTTGGGAATCAGACGGGATATTCTGATAGGGGGCTTTCTACTCGAGTACATGACTACATATATGTCCACTTTCAAGTCAAAACTCTAAAATTATTATAGAATTCTATGAGCCTTTATCACAAGCAAATTTTTCTTAAATCGCGTACATTTACTGCATGATGACATGCGATAGCTAACAGCGGAACACCAAAGCTATATATTGATGCGTCAACACACATTTAACCATATAAAATCATGAATAAATATCAATCGACAAGATCAAATCGGTACAGAAAATTTTAATTTATATAAAATTTTAAACGAACCATACTTGCTATGTACTCCTTTTTCCTCCATCATCATAAAGACCGATTATCACCCCAATTTGCACACGATTGGTAAATAGTCATAAGCACCCACGAGTTATTAAGTTGCATTGATACTTAGTCCACTAGTCGGCACGTGAACTCGCCTCTTTATTAATACTTAACCTGTTTTTCTTTCATGGAGCATTTGTTTCTACTTTATATTATATAAATAATAATAATTGACGACCAAAGTAAATAAGACTGCATTCGGATCAAGCAAGATTTAGATTTGTATTTACTCCCCTATCTTGTTCGTAGATTTTAGGTTTTCAAAGTCGGCTGAGTAATATGTTTTACGCACGTCGGCACGTGTCTTATATTTTGATAAAATTTGAAATTTTAACGGGCTGTAAAAAATGTAAGATATCACTAGATTAAGAAGTTATTGATGAATTTTCATGCAGGCAAATTGTGTGATGTGACTTGTGACCAATTCGAAGATGCCTAACTACCCAAGATGATCACGAGCTAAAACATATGATGTATATATAGTCTGAATGTCGGAGTGAAATTCAAATTTTTATGATTGATTAAGCGAAAACCTATTATTTTACATTCTCATACTATGGCCTGTATGTCTATTGTCTAGTTCAATCATTTTCCAAAGTTGGACAGAGAATTATACATAAGCCCATTCCAGCATAGTCCATAAAATCAATAGGAGTAAAGGTGCATATTGAAGTATGTGCTCTCTTTTTTTCCCATTTGCTGTTCAATTTTTCAACACTCGTAATTATCTAAATTAAAACAATATTAACAAAAATTGTTTTGATCTGGTCATATCGTTCTCACATGGAGAAGATTGAACATCCGAGTTTTGTCCAACACAAAATAATTTGTAATTTTTGAAATGTCAAAAATTGCAAATTAACAAAAAAATGCTATAAAAATTACATATAGAAAGAGTAATAATATCTCATGTCAAAACTATAAATTTAAACAATTCAAATATTATACGTTATTTTGTTGCAAGTATTATGCATTGGTGGTGGTGGTCCATAGTCTGATAGTCCATGCCAGCTATACTTGAACCCTTGTGTAGCATCAACATGTTGCTGCGATCCACTGGAGAAATGAAAGTACTAGGCTAAATTTCTTAGAAGCTTCACAAAGAAGCATACCAGCCAGCTAAATTCAAGATTTATTGTTGAATATTATACAGTCGTGTACACCCACTCGATCGGAGTGTTTAATTGTCGATACAAAAAAGATCGAGTCCATACTCGTAGTACCATTTTTGAATTTGGACTGATGCGCACACACATAAATGATACTCATTCTCTACAGTATTCAATAGTTTATATACACGTTCCTCGTCACTTATGGGGTGCCGAACAGAGTGTCAAAGTGACACATGACATGATGTGACATATCACTTTTGTTGACGCTTCATTTGAATGAGAGGGGTGCCAATCAAAATTGTCAACTTTGGCACCCTATCGAAATAGTAAAAATGTGTTACATCACATTAAAGTCATAAACATTCATAGTATTAATTATACATGTATTAAAGTTTGGCAACTTTGAGCGTTAATTATTGGAGTAAAATTTTTAGAAAGAGTGTCAAAATATTATTGAAGAAAGAGAAAATAATTTATTAATTTTTTTTAATGATTTGTCAACGTGGTACCCGTTGGAGATATTCTGATGAGTAATGTAGCTTAGATGAGTCAGAATTTACAACATAATGTCTGCTATACAACAGATTGCACAGCCTGTCACCTCTCACCCTCGTGCGTGCATTAGCTTATTACTCTATTAGACTCTGTCAGCACTCCGAGACCTACAGCTTTACAAGAGTACAAGTATATACGCAAGTTCCTGCTAATAATAACAATTTCCTAGCTGTTCTCATTTATGTCAACCCCGTACAAAATAAGGATACTTCGTCCCCTACTTCCTTGTAATCTTAGATCTAATATTGTGCACCGTACCGTACTACGTACTGTCCATGTCCAACCATATATATAATCTTATGGTACAACTTCACCATCTATAACTATAATATATATTATACATATATCAACTTGGCACTTGCCTTTTTATAACTCATCAAACTAGTGCATAGCCATCTCAGTAGTTCATCAAGTCAGCTTTTTTTATTAATCAATTTTCTAATTTCCTTCACTATGTCGTCGCACTTGGATTTTGAAGCTCTCAAAGAACTTCACAACATAGCAAACAATTTGCTACACTCACAACTAATCAAACAAGCCCTTGTCCAGCACCAACAAGAGAAACATGTGTATGAGATATCCGAAGAAACTCTTTGCATGTTGGATGCCTGTGGAACCACTAAAGATGTTCTTTTGTTAGTCAAAGACCATCTCCACGAACTTCAATCAACCTTTCACAGGATTAGCATTGGCAAATCAACAGCCACTGAAAACAAACTTGCAGGTTTTCATATTCATAGGAAGAAATTAAAGAAAGATCTGTTAAATTGCTTGAGGTCATTGAAAGGATTGAAGAACTGTAATATTATGAACACTGATATCTACCCCATTGATCACAACCTTGTGGTTGTTGTCAATGTGCTAAGAGAAGTAAAAATGACAACAATTTCCATTGTGGAATCACTAATGTCATTAATGTCCATGCCAAGTCCTGTTTGTAAATCAGACAGAGGGTCACTAAGGTCAAAATTCATGCGAGTTAACAGCCTAAGATTGTGGGAAAACTGTGACAGGAAAACATTCCAAACAGGCAACAGACTTTTGGAGGCTGTGGAGATGGCCATCGATGAACTTGAAGTTGAATTAGAATGTATTTTCAGAAGGTTGATTCAAACCAGAGTTTCCCTTCTCAACATCTTCACCGCCTAGCCAGAAAATAGTAGGGAAGATTATTAACCAATATTTTTTAACTTTTTAGTGTCTGCTTACCCTCACGGCTAAGCTTTTATAAGCACACATATTATAACTGTTCAATCATTCTTTACATTGTTACTAGTTATTTAATAAAGGATATTCATTTATTTTTCATTTTTTTTTAACAATTAGGCTTATAATAGACAATTCTTTCATTGCATCTTTCTATCCTGGTAATAGCTTTTGACATGCAGTGAGAATACCCCCAACCATTGAAACTGGATCTTAAACCTTGAGCTTAGAGTCAATAGAATTCAATTTTATGCATGGTTTTTTTTTTTTGAAAAAAAAATTCTATAAAGAGTTCTACAGTGTACAGTGGACAAGATAATCAACAAGAAATGTATGGGCTGCATGACTATCTATTTTCATGCATGTGCTGCTAAACTCTAATAAAACATGCAAACTTATACCAAAAACAGGTGTCATCAGTGCACTATTGCAGGGACAACTTATTAGAGGGAAATAGGTCTGTCTTAACTGGCAGACAGAGTTCAGTTCTTGATTTACAAAAAGAATTCCCTTTCAATTGTTAAACATTGGTAAAAAGTTGAATTTTTGATGAATTAAACCAACAGGAACTTTTCTGGAAGAGAAGGGGGTATAAATATTGTTCACACTTAAAAAGTGGAAAGTTGGCAGGTTTCTGAACAATTTTTCAGGATCCTGCAGTTAAATGCTTCTTGAACAGATTACATATCAAGGTTATAAACTTCTTTAACCTTTAATTGTCTACTGTAAAAGATGATGTTGTGAGGACACATAATTAACAAACTTAAAGAGCTACACAAGGAATAGCATCAACAGATTGTAAAGTTGTACATTTTAAATGAATTCACCAAATTAAGAACATGAGGGTCCAACATTGGGTATACAGCAGTCAATTTATTCAACAAACAAGTCCAAGTCCAAATACCATCTGTACCAAGTTCCCCGGCAGAGCGTTGTATGCTTTGAACTTTAGCAATTTAAAAGGATACCTGAAATCAATGTAAGAACCCAATAATGACAATAAGGATCTTAATTTCTTTACTTGAAAAAAAAAAGCTCATTTAAATTATACATAGTTCCATTTTGAAAGGGAATCATCCAACAAAGAATACTTCATGGTTCATTCCACTCCAAGTTAATAGTTGGGTAGCATAGGCCCATTTCATTTAGCAAGATACCAGAACTACATACATGACCACGAAAAGCTCAAATTCCATCCTCGTGCCCTCTCTTTCCATCACATAAAAACTACCTTGGTTATAATGGAGGTAGGGTTCCTCACTCCTGAGTCGAAGTGTAAACTTAAAGCTGTTTTAGAATAATCTACTACTTTACTTATTTGAAAGGGGTAATGAACAGAACTTGAAGCGTAAACGTAACTTATCCTGCAAACTCAATTATCATTTATCACATGTTTACAAGATAACAATGGTCAAATGTTCGTATCTGTCCAGGTACCTGACTAGCCATTCAAATCCACGGCTGAGGAAGCTTAGAGTGACTAAAGGAGATGAATCAGTGTACAATATTGGATCATGCTTAGCTTAGATACCTTCTCTACGGCAGTTCCGTATTTAGATAAACAATCACGCTTATCAAAAAAATAATTAAGCTCTTCTAATCGCTACAATTATATATACTCATACTCATCACTTCTGAAACATTTACCTGAACATCACATTTCTCTACAGATTGCAGATTTTGCATACACAAACTGCACTCTGTTATCGTTTAAACTAAATACGCTATAAGGCTGCTGAATGGTCAAATGATCGAATTCCTAGGCTAACATTTTTAAACCTCTGTTATAAAATTAATTTGCACTGTAATAAATAATCCTGCTAAAGACCCACCCAAAGATCAAATGCACTTGAGAATAAAAGGTTTATAACAGGAATCTGACAAATATACCGGATGCTAATGCCCATGGCCACCGGAATGATCATCATGGCCATCCCAAGGATGTCGCCAGCCCTAAAGGAAATGCCAATAAAATCAGAGACTTACGACATAATTAAAGCTAAAAGAAACAAAGCATATCTGCTCACCAATACTACAGGACCGTCTTGCTTGGCCCGGTACAAAATCCAAAACCTGAAACATGCATACACTACAAATCTTAATACCTATTTTAGCAATTGACTTTATACTCAAGAAATAATGTATTTCATTTTACCAACAAACGAACTAATAATGTTTTAGTAGCAATAGATGATGAATACTAGAGGCAGTACATAAACTACATTAAAGATGCAAACTTGAATCGATTAGATAGATATCATAATCAAATTAAAAGAAACAGAGATGCATCGCAGATCGGAAAGAGAAGAAAAGTGAAGAGGCAGGGACCACATCATGGCGCACATGCCCTTGCCGGTAAGGGAGTGCCATCGCTTAGGCTGATGTATAGTTACGCCTTCGTATGAAATTCCACCGTGTCCTCCTCCTCCCCCCATTTCAATCGTCCGCCCCTAATTCGATGAAATGACACAAATCTAACAACCGTTGTTTACTTAAACCGGATATACATACACCACTACATTACTACTAACTTCGCACTTATTTTGGCTGAACCGGCAATTTATAATTATTAGCGTTATTTTTTTAAAACTTAATTGCACTTTGATATTATGAAGAATATTATTTTTCAGAATAATGACTCAATTATAAAAATTGTCAAGTTTGATAGTTAAATTATTTATTTTTTAGTACTTAATTGCATTCTTCTGCTAAATTTTTTTAACGTCCGTTACTGAAATAATACTTAATTGCACTCTTTGATGTCCTGAATTATAATTTTTTAGCTTAAAAATGGCTCAATTATAAAAATTATCAATTTATTAGTCAAACTATTTTCTATTTAATAATTGATTGTATCTAATATTGATTATATAAATTTTATAAATTTATATTAATATTATTTAAAATTTAAAAAATGTGATAATTAAATTATTTAAAATATAAAATAAAGTGTGAATAAAAAATTATAATATAATTAGTTATTAAAAAATATTAAATAAATTGCTAACAAATTGATAAACTTTATAATTGAACCATTTTCCTGTTAAAAAAATATAATTCAGACCATCAAAATGCAATTAAGTATTATTTCACTAACAGTCGTTAAATTTTTTAATGAAATGCAATTAAGTGTTAAAAAATAAAAAGTTTAGCCATCAAACTGACAAATTTTATAATTTAGCCATTTTTGTTCAAAAATATTATAATTCACGTCTTCAAAATGCAATTAAGTTTTCTTTTAAATAATTGGTGCTGTTATTTTTGTTTTTTTTATAACATAAATAACTTATCATAAATGAATTGTAACAATGACTTAAAAAATAAGTTTATTTCATTCACCAATTTTATCATCTAACCGAAAAGTATGCATGTTGTCTCCGGATATTTAGACAATAACACCTAAATGTCTAAAAATAAAATACCTCCAAAAAAATGTCTCGTTAAAATCTCACATGAGTAAAACCCTATAAGAAAAAACTCAAGGGGGAAAAGAGTGCCCTGCTAAAAACAACTTAAGTACAAGAAAAAATATCTAATTATAATGATGCTATTAAACAGAAGACTGAAACTACTTATTGTTTTTGTGAGTCCTTATTGCCACTATTATTTTGTCGCACACATGCTTTTTGAAAATCAACAACTTGAAAGCTTTCTTTGTTGCTTGGTCTCTATACTTGCTCATATGATACATAATATCGACCAACTTCATATTCTGTTTCACAAGGTATTTTCGTCCATATACATCTGAAATCACCAAAATAAAAACATACAAAAAGTAACTAATTAGTTGATGAGACAACAATATAAATAAATAAGACTCTTAAATTCAAAAAAATCATATATAGAATATACAAACCATCAATCATGGACACTCAAAATGGTACACATAAATCAAAACATATTAAAAACCTAAAATTTTAGTCCATCACTGATAAAAGAAACAAAAATATAGTAAGAAAATCTAGCAATTAAACCGATAAAAATTACCTAACTTAAAGATTAGAAGTAACAGAATTAAAAATTAATTATCAATCAAATATAAATTGAAAAAAGAATCTCTGACTAGTCAAAATACTATTAATAAATATAACTGAAAATACAATTACAATTACTATAAATAACACTAATTTTTAAAAATTAAAAAAGACATTTAAAAGTGACCAAAAAATTATAAAAAAAACAATTTACAACACTAAAAAATAAATCATGCCTAAAAAATAGTCAATAATAATAGAAAGACTATAAAAAAGTAACAATAATAAAATGAAATTAGAGTTGGCTTCATAAAGAATTGAGGGAAATTTAAATCAGGGCTTTGAAATTGTAATCGAAAGATGGGTATTTTTATGTGGGTTTGGAGTTGAGCAAACGAAGGAGTGAGTGGGTGATTCCACCGCAATCGCGACGAAAGCCGACAGTGGAGATGACGATTGTTGCAGGTGAACGGGAGAGGGAGAGAGAGAGGCTGATGTGGGGGGGGGAGGAGCGACGGAGAGAGGGAGAATAACGGGGAGTGGGAGAATTAAATTTCATACAAATTAACTAGTGCTATTATTTAATTGCATCATTTAAATGAAATTCCTAAAAATTATGTGTGAAATATTATATCTTGATATTATTGTATTTTTCTAAAGAGATGGAATTTTATTTTTATATTTTATCATAATTAATTTAATCAAATAAAAAATTTACTACACATATCACATTAAATAAAATATATTGTGATATTTAAATTCGATTATGTTATTTGATTACCTCAACCAGTTCAATACTTCAATATTTATATCACACATTTCTCATGAGACTTGTTTCTCTGTGTTAAGCGGTCTCTCGTGGTTCTCAAATTCTACGAATAACACATTTATTAAAACGAATTCACTAAACAAATAATACGCGCTTCGCAGCGGATATTGAAACGTCTCTCGTTTAATCTGTTTCTCTCCATTGAGTCGTCTCTCATTATTCTTAAATTTTATAAATAACACCCTTTTCACAACTAATCAATTAAACAATTTACCCGCATTTTGCGGTGGCCATTGAACCGTCTCTCGTTAAACTTGATTCTCTCCAAAAAATTTTTTTTATAAATAACACGCTTTTCCTCTCAATTAAACGTGCTTCGTGACGAGCATTGAGTCAGCTCTCGTTGAACTTGTTCCTCTCAATTTCTCCTTCTCGAATTGTTTTCATACTGAACTTTTCAAATTGATCACTTTCTTCACTACTCGAATATGTGATTTAGAGTAAAATCCAGTATGTGCTCTGACTTCTCGAATGGTAGACATTTTACCTTAGAAACTTTTTTGAACTTGAATCCTTATTTCTCCAACCGTATTATCATTGATGCATGATGTATGACTTGAATCTTCTACCAGCTTTATTTGAGGTTTTAACTATAATCTGGATTATAACTCAAACATCACTTCTAACTGCAGAAATTACATTTAAAGCAAATCAAGTCACCATCTATTATATGATAGTCTAAGATTACATAACAGACAAGAAAATGTTATGCAGTAGGTTTGATATGATCCAACAGTTATTTTGATAATAATTAAAAATTATTTATAAAATAAATTTTTATTTAATATATATAGTTTTATCATTTGGTCTTATAAAAATTAACTATAATAATTATTATTTCATTTAATATAAATAATAAATATACATATAATTTGAACCAATGTTATAATAAATATATATAGTTTAGGTCTAAAAATAAGATTTCAATTAATATTTATGTTATAGTTGAGGTTTGTATTATAATAAATTAAATTATATGCTCGATACTTACTACCAATTTTTTTAATATTTTGGTTTTAATAATACAGTATAAATTTATTATTATAACATGTGTTTGTAATGTACTTGTTGTCAAATTTAAATGTTGATGCAATTTTGTCCTAACATTTAACTAGAGCATGGCCCTTTTGTACAAATTAAAAGAATTACTCTCGTATAATCAAACAAAATTGTAAGACACAGTTAACCTATTAATTATAATAAAATATATTTAATCATCAATTCTGCCCGATTAGAAAATCTATATTTATATATTATAAATTGATGGATAACCCATTTTTTATGTTTGGTATCTATATTTAGGTTGAATGAAATTTATAAAATATATTGGATAATCCATTTTAAGTTTGGACAAGATCCATATTATTAATTAATTCATTTTAATAATTATCATCAATGTGATATATAATATTTATGATAATCTTAATTTATTAATATTAGAAATATTATGGTAAGTTTATTAATGTAAATTATATCAGGTAATATATATAAGTTTGATATCCATATAATATGTTTGAATTCATAATCTTAATTTGGTATTCAATACCCATATATATAACATTATACACATTTTTAAGTAAAAATTGATATACACATAACTAAATAATAAATTTTAAATATAATTGATATTTGAACGAATAATATGATATGAGCAAATCATTAAAAAAATGATATATACAATATTATGAGTAATTTTAAAAAAAGTAATTTTGAATAAAATTTAAGATATACATAATTTAAAATAAAAATTATATATGAATTACTATACATAAAATATTATAATAAAAGTAAATCCTAAATAAAAATCACACATATAAATAATAGTAAAGAAGAAATTAAAATAAATAAAAAATTTAAACTTATTAAATTAAAGTTTTAAATTTAAAATAATTATTTAAAATAATTATTATATTATATTATTATAATAATATTTAATAATATATAAATTATAAATTACCTAGCACGGGCAAATACTAATTTGTTAGAATTTGATAATATATAAAACATAAATCTGTCCGGCAACCGGACAACTGCCCATGAATCTGAACAAATAAAAATATACATAGTTGATTATTTCAACACATCCCAAACAATACAAAATACTTATAGCATATTTCAACTTTATTTTGATGGCCCATATTTGGTGACACATATTATATCGTCGCAGTGTATATACAAGGCACTGAAATAATAAATTTTCAAGCTCAGAAACGATAATTTCTTAAATTTACTTTGGGTGCTTAATTTGACAGGCTATTTCAGTAATGCAGAAGCAACTGCAAATACTCTAGATTCAGAAGGTCGGTTAAGAACAGGAGACCTTTGCCACATTGTATGCAGTACCCATATAAGTAACTAATTAGACATATATATTATTATTTTTGCTGATTTGTTACTCTGTATAAATATATCCTTCATCAAAATTATATAAACGATAACTTGTCCTTTATTGGGAGAGGCTGGTGAAATTTAAACACAACCGAATTGGTATAAATTTGAATGTGTTAGGTCGGTCCAGCAGAGCTGGAGGCTCTGTGATTAGCACATCCAGAAATCGCTGTTATTCCGTAAGATTTCTTTTCTCAATACGAATGTAAATGAATTGCAAATAAAGATTTTTGCTCGCTAAAATAGAAATCAACGGAACAAGTTATCAGATTCCCCGATAGAGATGTTGGGCAGTTCCCCATGGCATATGTTGTACGAAAAGCTGGAAGTCATATATGAGAGAGTGGAGTAATCGACTTCATTGCTCAGCAGGTACTATACAGTATGCACAAGTCGAACATAACATGTTGTAGTTTAACTAATTACTGAGAATGTACATTATTAATCTGTAAATTAAAATATGAACATTTTATACAATACAGGTGGCTCCATATATATAAGAAAATAACAAAGGTGGCGTTTGCGGCATCTGTTCCCTTCACCCAAGATTCTTCAGAGGGCTACTTGTAAACTCTAGACGCCATAATAATTGCATAGTGGATGTCTCTTCTTTGTACAATAGGCTGAAATGTGCTTGGCTCAGTCTTTACTTTCCAACTAAGTTTAGTGCAGCTACATTATTTACGTATAAAGGCCGTGCAGCTACATTATGGACTATCATTTATTTATATAATATAATTATTACTTAACATGTAAAAACACAACTCTGAAATAAAATATTTTCTAAATATTTCGTATCATGTTTGTCTTTACTTTACTTTAATAATATTCAACTCCCCTCATTTCATAATAACATACTATTAAATTCCCGACAATATATTACTAAATTCTAATTAGCTAGTAATAACAATAATAAAAAAGAAGAAGATAGAAATATCAAATAAGTATGTATGTAAAAAGAAAAGGAAAAGAAAAGCAGGTCAACAAGTCAAGGGGCAGTATAGATCCTTCTGGAACGGATGGATCCGCACGCGCGTAGGTAATAGAAAAACCTCAAATCACCCAAAGACCCAAAACAACAACATTAGCATCTCTTTCTTTTGTTTCATCGCAATCTACAAACCCCCCCCTGTTAATCCTCCTTCTCCCAATCTCCGATTTCTCGTAAGTTTTTACCTTCCTTTTCTGTTTTTTTTACTAATCTATTCCGCTTCAACTATGTATTGTCATTTTTCAATTCCATTTTAAGATATTAATTGAATCCCGATATGTGTTACTATTTTATTCTTGATTTTAAAGATTGTACCTTTACTGCAAGATTTGTTTTCTTTAGCCAGCATTGCTTGTTTCTTTCTCTAAAGATTGATTTTTTAATTGAATCATTGCTACAGTTTTATGTATTATTCAGCTTATTAGGGCACAGTAGGTTTAATTGTTGATTCTTTTAGTATTGCACCCGTCCTATGTTTAAGTTTTGTTGCCATTAGTTTGTTGCTTGATTGCCATCTAGGAAGTCTATTGTATGTCTATTTAGTTTGATTTTACTTGTTTAGCTGCTCCATTTGTTTCTTATTAGTTTGTTGATTCATAGCTAACAGCACTACATGGCGGAACCCCATCCTTCTCAAGGCTCGAGCTCGGGCAGTGCTTCTGCTGGAAGTTCTGATTCCACAGTGGAGCTCAATATTAAGACACTCGATTCACAAATGTATACCTTTCAAGTGGACAAAAATGTAATTCTCTTATCCCATTAGTGATGTTAAATATATATATTAATACCCCCGATTCTTGTTATATGAGTATCTTATGATTAAATTCAACTTTGTATTGCGTTGCCACTTGCGACTTGCGTCATGGTATCTATCTGAACTTATGTAGTCACTGTCCTTTTGCTAATAAGTTTGTTTTCTGAGAAAATATTTCCGACAAGAAAGTGCCAGGGGAAATAATTTTGTTGTTATTTACCAATATCCAAAGAATCTATTTGACCAGGGATTAATCGATTTTTAAAAGCATATAAAATTTTGTTGATAAGAATACTTTCCAATGTGCGACAACTTTAATTTGGATTTTGTCATGAACTTGAGATACTTTTGTCGTATCTTGATTTGTATTTTTTTTTTAACAGATGCCAGTTTCAGTATTTAAAGAGAATGTGGCTACCAAAACTGGAGTTCCAGTTGAACAGCAACGGCTGATCTTCAGGGGCAAAGTCTTGAAGGATAATCACCTTCTCTCTGAGTATCGTATCCTGCATATTGCTTTTTCTTTAATAGAGCCAGTGCAATGCCAATTTAGTTCATAGACACAATCTTTTCCTAATTAATTATCTTTTTATTGATACTACTATCTGCTGAAATATCAAAATAAAAAACTATTTATCTGACATCTAAAAACTTATTGTTTGGCCTAAATGGTTCACTTTTTAGTATAAATTATTTCATGGCCTGTGGGGAAAAAGTGATCTCATGAGGAGTATGGAATCAAATAAATCGCTTTTAGTGAACTAAAAGGTTACGAGGAAGAGTTTGTTGGACTAGTAAAGGGTTAGGTATGGGATGAAATAGGCACTTCTACTGTAAATTAATTGCAATATGGTCCTATCCCATGCTTTAGTTGATATCCTGAATCTAGTTTCAGATAGTTAAGTTTCTCAGTTAGGTACAATATTGAAGAATTAAAATGTAAAAGATTATTTTCGGTTCTTTAAAATTTAAACAGCATGTAACATTCTGTTTCTTTAGGCTCTTCATTGCAAAGGGATATAGTTGTCTACTTGTCTGTTCTTTAGTTTGCATTATAGAGCCTTGACATTATACAGAAGTGGATAATGGGCACACACTGCATTTAGTAGCTAGGCAGCCTTCTCAACCACAATCTTCAATTGGTACTAGCAGTGGGGAAACAACTACTGATGCTGGTAACAGAGGTAACAGTTTTCAGCTCATGCGTGATTCTTGGTTTTGAGCCCATGTAATATTGACATTAAGGAAAAAGGGGAAAAACAAGTCAATTCTTACTCTTGCATTGAGTGTTAGATCTGGATTTTGATTTCTGGACTTCGTCAAGTAATATTTCTGGTTTGTAAATATTTTCAGCTGGACAGGAAACTAATGCTGGGGTGCCACGTAGTCGCGTTGGGCAAGTTTCGCACAGTGTGTTACTTGGATCCTTCAATGTTGGGGATCAACTAGATAACTCCGTATCTGATATAAGTCGGGTAAACTCCCACAGTTCTTGATACATATTCCTACCTCTGTTAATATTGTGATTTTCTATATTTTTTTTTATTTCTTGCCAAAATATATTGTTTTTTCATATCAACCTAGGTCATCGGTGCGGTTTTGAATTCAATTGGAGTTGGAAACCAAACAGCTTTTAATGGCCCTAGTGGCATGCAACCTACAACGATGGTGGGTTTTTCTCCACTCACTTCTAATCCTTGTATTTTTTCCCCTTATTCTTGCTTTGATAATGCATTTGTACCTATAAACTTGTACTTCCATTATACGAACACATGCATCAACATGCAAACACATAAAAATATTTAGTGAAAGGTGACATTTTTATTGCAACTAGTAACAAAATGTTGTATGAGCTGTTTTCCTTTTTTGTGTTATTCATCTACATAAATATTTTATTTGGTTCTATTGTTGCCCGTCTTGTTTTTAATTAGTTGTGTACATCTGTCGTTCGAAAAAAGTTTGTGCATTTGACTAAATTTTGTATTTCTGTTGGCTGTTCGATTCTCCTGTGTAGGCTCCTCAGGGAAATGAAGCAGAAGGGAGACAAGGTGCCACAGCTGATCAGATCCGAGAAATAAATCAATTGCTTCGGGGACAGGTACCTTCCAGTCAATCTATGTCTCAAGTATTGCAAATACCTGTAGGAGCGGCAATACCTATCCCTTCCATGAATCAGGTTAGACTGATTGCATTGGGTTTTAGTATAGTTTGCGGACTACCTTCTAATTTCACTGATTTTGTTTGATTTGTACAGCCAATTCCCGATTCTTTGCATACTCTTTCCGAGTTCATGAACCGCATGGAACTGACACTGTCACAAAATGGTAAGGATACAATATCAAATTATATTGATATATTAACAGTAATATATAATTTGTTGAGCCTTGAAATAAATTCGCACATGTGGGAAAACATCAAAAGACTGACACCATACCCATCTCTCAATATATCTGATGCAGGCAGTCGGTCAGATCAACAATTGAATGATACGGGAGTTCAGCCACCCATACATTTGCCTGCTAATACACGGGGTGTGCCCACGCCTGAAGCATTGGTTGCTGTTCTGAGACATGCAGAACGTCTTTTCAGTGGCCAAGCTATCAGTGCCCTATCTGTATGTACTGCAATCTGAGCACTTGGGTTGTATTTTGATGTTATATTTCACTTAGTCGTACACTTATTATTCACTTTTACATCCCTTCTGTGGACTGCCTGGTGGTAACTGTGAGGCATTAACATGTCACATCTGCAGTTAAATTTCATTATATCCTGTATTTTTTATTCATAGACGATTGACCTGTTTATATGGTCACAGGTGTATAATATTATTGCTGATGTGATTGGGAGGAATTCTACCTTTTTGTACCGAGATTAGATGATTTTAATAAGATGTTCATGCTTCCGTACATTTATGAAATGCATCTTACCAAGATAACATAGTATATTATGTATTTCTGTGTTCTATACAGGCAGTCCGGAACATGAGCATTTTAAGGCTTTTTTTTTTATGACCAAAAGAAGTGTAAATTTTATTCTGTGTATATTTGAGGTTCATCAAGTTGTCAAGGGTCGTAGCAAAATGTTAATTTTTATGGGGTGAAGTACCTTCCTAATAAATTTAGGGACCTTCTATAGTCTTCTAGGAGGGAAACCAAATATGAATTAGCCTATCTTGAGGCATTAAAATTAATTTATTGCTAAATAGAGTGAGGTTGTTTGGTAGTGATTTATGTTTGCATGCCCTGTTAAGTATAAAGATTATGTTTTTCCATATAAAAAATATAAGAATGAATGGTTAATAATATTTATAATTTGCTGCAACTGCGTAGCGTCTTGCAGGTAGATTGGAGCAAGAAGGAGGTTCTGCCGATCCTACGATTCGGGCCCAGATTCAATCAGAAGCGATGCGAGTAGGCCTTGTGATGCAGCATTTAGGTGCTCTTCTTCTAGAACTAGGTCGAACAATGTTAACTCTTCGTATGGGACAGTCCTCGGTAGATCTCTCTCCTTGAACTTTGTAATTTTCCACTTTGAGTTTCTGTGCATAACCATGTTAAGTGCATTTTGCAGTCTGAATCTTTTGTAAATGCTGGGCCAGCAGTTTACATATCTCCTTCAGGGCCAAACCCTATAATGGTTCAGGTTTGTTAATAATTATTCAGTCAAATATCTTTGTAGTACAACATGCCTGTTTCCCCAGTATACCTCTGTTTGCTTCTGTAGTTCAGATAGATAAAGTTAAACCTGTTTAGGTAATGTCCTGTCATTTATGGATTACTAACTAGCTCCTGTGCAATGCACATGGCACTTTTTTAAAATATATATTTATTATTAATATGTATTAATTTATTTGATATATTATAATTTTTATTTTGTATTTTAATATTTTTAGTTTTATATAATATTAACTGTGAAAATATTATTTTACTGTTAACCACACTTATTAACTACTTATATAATTATTTTAATATACATTATGCATTTATAAAAATACTAATATAATAAAATATTTTTTATTTATATGTTTTGCTTTTTATTTTTGTTTTGTATTATATAAAAGTAATATTTGTATAATATTTTTTCTCATGTTTAAATATGTTAGTATATTTTTAATCGTACTAATTGTCTACTTGTATTTATATTTTAAAATATGTACATAAATATAAAAATATTATAATATTATCATTAAATAACTTCTCATTAATTATATTTTTTTATTTTCACTTTTATTGAATAAAAATGTAGTTAAATTTATTTTAACTTATATTTTTTTCATGTGTATATATGTTTAAGAATTTTTCCTAATTTTTAGGCACGTGACGACCATCACGACCAACCACAATAAGTCAATAACCCCTTAGGTCTAATTTATGGCTTATGTGTTTGATAGGTTTTTTTTTTGGGGTTTTTTCCAAAGATGACATGGCCATATGTTCGTTGAAAGTTGTTTTAATTTGCATATTATTTGTTCTACTGCTAATTGTTTGCATTTGTTGAAACTCGAAATTATCTCAAAAACCTTGTTAAAGTTTGCAATTGAAATTCAACAATATGATTTGTGATTTTGTGTAACTTGCTTGAAAATCGAAGATAGTGCAAATTGATGGAATATTATTTGGGCAACCTTTTTCCAGTCATTACTGAAGTAGAAATCATTTCTGATGCCATTTATATTAATTATTACCTGAACGGGACACAACATCATGACATGGTTTGCTCCTGTAGCTATTATGTGTAGTGTATGTATCTCTACTTAAATTTCTGATGTTTACCTGATGTTGCAGCCATCGTCTCTTCAAACTGGCTCTCTATTTGGTGGTCCTGTTGCTCCTCCCCTGAATCCTGGTGTTTTTGTACCTGGTGGTGTTGGACCTACTGCAAGACATGTGAACATACATATACATACTGGTACAGAAAGTATACTTTTTTTGCCACTTAAACCCAAATAACAGTCTTAATTGTTGGTCCTTGCATTTTATATTGAGTCTTCAATTTCTTTTATTGTTTCAGCAGCTGGTCCTAGGACAACTAATGGTGAAGGAATGCATGGAGATCAAGGAAGTGGAATCAGTTCTGATTCTGGTCAACCACGTGTACTCCCTGTGAGGAACATTGTGACAGCAGCTGTCCCATCGCAACCTGATGTTGTTTCTGTTACAAATGCAGCACACAGTAGTGGTAATCTTTCACAGCAATCAGCTAGTTCTGTTCCATTATCTACTATTATAGCCGGAGTTGGGTCACAAACCAGAAATTATGTGGGTAACATGCAGAGCCAAGACCTCGCTTCATCAGGTATCTAAATATATTTTATGCACAATAAGTTGTTCTAAGTTGTGGTTTAGCTTGTCTTGTGCGTGACTGCTGCTTTTTGTTGACATATAGCCAATCAAGAGAGTTCAGGCAGTCAAGATCAATCTGTTGCTTCTGGTGCTGGAAACAGTGATAGGGATGTTAACATTACAAGCCTGCTTGACACCATCAGGGAGTTGCCTTTACTAGGTCATTCATCTGATACCAATAGTCATATGGTATGTTTTGGCCCTTTTGTCAAATCTTGCAAAGTTTATTCTTCCAGTTATAAAAATCTAAACAGGGACTACATACCTTCTGACAGGCACAAGGTGAAGGCCAGAAAAAAGAAAGTACGGATAGAGCAGAAGAGTCTTCCAGTAGCTCAGTGAAAGGGGCTGATAACCAAGTTAAATCATCAGATAATACCGATTCTACTCCCGTATCTAGTCAAGGGGTTACTGTTCCTCTTGGGCTGGGACTGGGAGGCTTACAACCCAGGGTGAGCAATAAAACTTTCTCGTAAAATTTGTTCTTTTTTCCCTAAGATGGAGTATTTTTTATTGCTTTTGTTTATGCATCATTTATCAAACCTATAACAGCCGGAGCATACCTATATTATATTGATTTCAAGTTGGTTTTTTAACAATCAATTTTTGAAATCAATGTAATAGGGACTCTTCACATACATCTTTGCTTCTATTTACTCCCTCTAAAGCGCCGAGTGAGATAAGAAGAACAAGAAGAGATAGACGTTAACTTATTTCTTGCATTCTACAACGCGGATTTCATCTTTGTAGCTGTTAATTAATTATATATATATAGTGCTATTGTAGCTTTCCTGGACCTCTTTTATTCTAAATCTTTGTGGAATTTTTCGTGCAGAGGAGAAATAGGGTATCAAATTCACGAGGCATTGTGGGTGCTGGTGCGACTTCTAATGCACCTAATGCTGACAGTCAGCACAGTAGATCTGATGTGGTTTTGGCTGGCCAGCTTGCAGGGGCTGGTGGGACAGTCATGCCGAGTGTACCGGTGGAAGGGCTCAGTGCTGGGGACCGAGATGATACTGCAAATGTCATGTCTCAAGTTCTAAGCAGTCCAGCTATGGATGGGCTTTTAGCTGGTGTTTCACGGCAAACAGGAGTAGGTTCTCCCGATGTCCTTAGAAATATGTTGGGACAACTTACTCAGAACCCAGCAATGATGAATACGGTTAATCAGATTGCTCAACAGATGGAAGGCCAAGATTTGGGAAGCATGTTCGGAGGTCTAGGTAGTAACCGAAGTGGTGGGATTGATCTGTCAAGAATGTTTCAACAGATGATGCCCATTGTTTCTCAAGCGCTTGGTAGTGGTTCAGCATTCCCCCAGCCAACCACATTTTCCCAACCAGCACCAGCCTTGGAGCGTGAGGTTCAACCGACAAACAGCGGTGCAAGGCTCAGCAGAGATGAGAAACACAGAGACCAAAGCTCTCAGGTTTGTACTGATAAAAAAGCATAAGAATTGGGTTACATGAAATATAAAAATTGTAACTTTATTCTTATGCTTTATAATCGGAAATATTCCCTCACTTGTAATTTGTTTAACCTTGGAAGTCGATTTTCTAGTAACTGTCTCCACCTTTCTTAACATAGTTCCTTCTTTTTTTCCTGTTGTAATATACTCTCTTTCGTAGAGCTTAATTATATAGCTTTGGGCGAATAAATGTTTGCTGTTATTGATTATTGGAATTATGTTGTGTTGCTTTTGTATAGATTGACCTTCAGCAAGTGGTTCAGGGACTCGAACATGAGAACCCCCCTGAAGAAGTTCTTCGTTCTGTAGCTGAAAGTGTTCTCAGTTCTAATGACTATGGCAGTGGTGCTGAAGGCCTTGTGAATGAATTATGTGCTGAAGATGGTCTTGCAAGTGTATGTATCTTGCCTTTTGTTACCTTTAATCCCTGTCATTAAAGAGAGTGGGATTTAGATTAGCAAAAAAAATGAACTTCAAATTTCTTTGAAAATCTTAAAAATAAAACACTTGTTTGTTGGACTTTTCAGGAGTTCGTGGAAATGCTACTTCGTGATCTTTCTCAGCGAGTTCAAACTGAAACAGATTCTGCTGCAGAGGAGTCTTGATTCTTACTTTACAAAACATTTGTAATTTAGTACATAGCCAAACCGGTGACAGTTATTTGCCGACTGCATATCGATGGAATAGGTGTTTTTGCTTCTAGTTAAAAGATTCTTGTACATTCTGGGTTTGGGGTTTATCTGGTTCAATGCTTATAATATACCATAGTAGTGCTTTTACATGATTTGTTCCTTAAGGGTTCAGTTTTGAAAGCAGTCTTTTACACTTTACGAGGGCGAATGTGTCTTGTTTTTAAAAAATTAATTATTATTATTATTCAATTTAGGGATACTCTGGATGGTGGCAAGTCTTGAATGCTATTGGCTTTTACCAGTGGTGTATTGAGAATGTCCCTGATTGCTGATGGATATTAGAGAGTGAGGATGGCGAAAAGTAAACGATTAGAGAGAATAGGTTGTTCATTACTTCCAAAAATGAACTAGTCATGTGATCATTTTAAAAGTTCTTATTTCAAGTAATTAATAATAATTGAACGTTGATAAGGATATAAAATTGATGATTATTAGTGTTATTGTTTTGGAGAAATGCTATGTACCTTAAAAGTAATTCTAATTTTTATTAATTCGTCCAATAATTGGACTTGTAACAATGAGTACTTAAAATTTGACTTTTTAATCAATTACTACCGAAGCCTGGGTCGGTATGACCTTTGACTAGTTCCATTAGCACATTATCTATTGGTAACATTATAATTGTAAAGTTCGTGTATAAATTATGCATCCGGTATTTAAAAAAAATTCATAGTATGGTAGATTTTTTTACTAATCTTTGTGATGTTTATTAGTATTTATTCAATAAATAAATATTAATATGGGGGAGAATTATAAAAAGATAATTCTAGCACTGAGCTATTCTTAGGTATGGTAGACTTCTTAATTCGTTTTATTTTAATATTAAATTGGGATCATCTTATATCCGATCCTAATTATATAAAAATTTCAAAGTGAGAGAATATTTAACAGTGTGTAGGTAGTTAAGTGAGGAAAATAGATATATTTTTTTATCAAAAAAATAAAAATAAAAATTGAGGAGAGCGTCATGTTCACTTCCAAATTCATATTCGTATTACTTGTCAACCAGTCACCCTCTCACATTAATTAATTAATTATGAATCTGTCGAGTGTGGGCCATGTCTACACGCTAAGAACTAACTTTTGTTGACTTGGTTCAATTTTATTGATTGAAATTTTTGTGCATGAAGAACCATCGTTATTAGTAACTAGAAACTCAATTAAAATTTGACATCAAATCTCTTACGTAATATATGTCCATGATCACACATTAAAAAAAATCATTAATTATCATTAGTCAATAATAATACTAGTAATACAATTCCTTGACGTTTGTTTAACATTAAAATAATCTCATATCTTGATAAATCAATTTGCAAACATTTTAAGCTTCTAAGTTCGAGGACTGATGGAGAAGAGCTCTTTCATCAATCCAGAGGTCGTAGTTAATTACAACTTCCCACAGGTTCATCTTCTTTACTTCATTTCCCCCCTTTTATATTTTAATATATTTGTTTCTTTTCTACGCTTCTGATCATCAATTGAATATTTGTTTTTCGAGATCTTGATTTATATCTGATTTTCTGTTACTTATATGTGATCAACCACAGAGATTATTCACTTATGATGAAAGGTGCACTTCTTTTTGTATGGAACGTGCTTTGAATTAATTTGTATTATTGTAAATCCACAGAGATTTATATTGTTATTTTGTTTACGAGTTTTTATTTATTTGTAATAGAGATGTTACCTTGTATGCTCTCGGTGTTGGAGCATGTTCAACAGATGCTTTAGATGACAAAGAACTCAATTATGTTTACCACGAACGTGGTCAGAAATTCATCCAGGTACTACTAATTTGTTCAGCTCTGACTTGCATTCATTATTGTATATATTTTAGTAGATTACAGTGGACTAATCTATAACTTACTCTGGATTGGTGTACATAATTGGCTATGCATCTGCCTCGGAGTAGGTAGTGTCGATTTGTGGCTACGTTGCAAATTCGTTTTCACTAATCATTGATAACATTATCTGGTAATACTGTAATATTTGTAAGTTTTACATGGTTGGTGTTAGCTTCCTGCTTGTTGCAGGTCTTGCCAACTTTTGCAGCTATATATTCTCTTGGATCAACAAATGTAACGGAAATACCTGGATTGTCGTAAGTATAGGCATCATGCTCTCAATGTGGTATTATCGTCACTGTGGTTTTGCCAGAATGAGCAGGAAAAAGTGAAGTCAAATTTCTCTCCTATTTGTTGCTAGATGTGATCCGCGGCTATTACTGCATGGACAACAGTTCATAGAAATCTACAGGCCATTGCCTACTCATGGTTGTGTAAGGTTCTTAACCTTAAAGTTCCACATGATTAACATTTTGTGATTATAATAAATATATATGCACGTCTTCTTTGTCAGATTAGCATGCGAATCTGAAATTATATTTTCTTCTAGAGAGATTTCGATAATACTCTGCCGGATACTTTGTGTTTAACCAGAAATAATAAACCGCTTAGGTTGCCTATCCTAAATTTGAAATTCTAACATCTCTCTTTACAAGTTGTGAAATTTGTTGTTAATGCAGATACGGAATGAGACAAGCGTTGTAGGATTGCATGATAAAGGTTTGTTAATAAATTCAGTTTAACAGTACCAAAACCCTTTATTGTATATAATAAAGAAATACATTATAGTTCAAAGTATTATTAAAACTAGTTTTGGCGCAGTGATTGTGGTAGGGATATTCTTATTACCTACAGGCACTATGAGCTTATTGAGTTTCCATTTTCCTCGAAAAATATGTTGCCTGCTTAATAGTACCCTTAAAATGATTCGCGTTTGCTAATTGTTGTATACCTTTTGTAACTTAGGCAAGGCAGCCATGATTGAAGTTGAAGTTACAACTTATGGGGAGTTGTCTGATGAGCCGATCTGCATGAATCGGCAAGTTCTTAAGCAAGTTACTAATGTTTGCATGATTTATATGCAGTTGACCAGCTATTATCTTTTTTTTATGCAGGTTTACTCTCTTCTGACGAGGTGCAGGTGGCTTCTCAAAATCAGCTCAACCATATTCGTACACAAACTATTCCACAAATCGAAACTTAGCTTTTAAGCATCCTAAAAGTCAGTCATTTGCAGTTTATGAGGAATGTACGCAGCCCTCCCAGGTACGTCACATTTTTTTCCGGTGTTTACTGCTTTAGTATTATTCAAACGTTTCATTTCTCTCTATTTATGAGTTTATGTTTTATTGAAAACCAACCATATTAAACTTGGTTCAGAGTTTTGACTTTTGGAGTAGGTGAATTGAACGAGTAATACTGACAGTGGCTTGTTTTGCTTCTTATTTCATCTTATACATATGGGGTTCAATGTCTTAAAAAATTACTCAATTAAATTTCTTTCATAAATCTCGGAAAATTCTTAAATGATGCATGATAGATATCCCTCTTCACATAATATATTAATGCTCAGTTAGGGACCAACACTTGTAGGCTTCTTGGTCAGTTGACATACATATCTAGATTCAGTAAATGTTGCCGGTTTTTGTGGTGTCTTCCTTTTCGCATCTTATAAATTTGGAATTTCCTCTTGCTCCTCTCTCTTGAGAAATTTAAAAGTAAATTTATCTCATTTGGTAATTCCATGGTGTTTAATTTTTAGAAGGCAGGTAAATTTTACACGTTTATAAGAAAACAACATTCGGAAGAAAGAGTAACAAAGCCAGAAAACAAAGAGAAATGAAAAATTAATCAGTGTCTTTTACAATGTGTAGATTTAGATGTGGGACCACTGGATAGTTCATCAGATTTTTTCCATGAACTGTTTTACTTATTTTAGTTTATACCTGAGGCAATTATTTGCCCCTAGTGTGTGTAGCTACTATATACTCGGTCTGGGATATGGTGTGGCTACATAAGTATGTAACATGGATGTGGACATTTACAGGGTAGCACCAAATACCAATACATGTGACTATTGAGCAAATTGGGTGAGATGGTTGAGTCACATTGACCTTAGATTTCCCAGTTAGCAGTGAGGAAGAGTATGAGATTAAAAATATCCTTAATAGGACTAGCAGAGAAAGATGTTAGTGAACAAGGGCGGTATCATAGTCAGCTGACTACTAGTTTGGGAGTTGAACATGGTAGACCCCAATATTTTGAGAGGTTCACGCTTAAAGCTTGACAAAATCAATGTATATAATGTTTACAACTAATATGAACGTTTGCTTTCTGTTCGAGTTTCTTCATCAATCCTGAAATCTTGTGATGCTGTTGTGCAGGCGTTGGTGTACAGGCTCTCTGGTGACTATAACCCTTTGCATTCCGATCCAACATTTGCAGGAAAGGCAGGGTTAGTTTTCCGGTTTTAGATGATCTTCGTCATAGCTCACAAACTAATGCTTTTATGAGTTGATACACCCTCTTGCTCGGCAGCGACTCCAACAATCTTAACCCCAAAAATAAGACATTGATCTTTCTTTCAGTTTATAATAATATAAAACCCGTTCTCGTCTTTGTTATGGTGGATTACAGCAATATTAGATTGGTTAATTAATTACCATTGTTACAATTTTTAGCCCCCCCTAACTTTATTACTACTTTTTGCTTTGTCAAGATTTTCTCGCCCTATACTGCATGGACTGTGCACTCTTGGATTTGCAGTCAGGGCTATCATTAGATGTATATGCGGAGGAGACCCCAACATTGTCAAAAGTATATCAGGTCGATTACTTATGCATGTGTACCCTGGTGAAACACTGATAACAGAAATGTGGCTAGAAGGCTCAAGGTACTGTATCATGTTAAATTAAAATGTTCTGATATCTCTCTAGTCTTTATACAGGACTTATAAGGAATTTAAATATGCAGTGTTATGTATCAAGTGAAGGTAAAAGAACGAAATAAGACTGTCCTGTCTGGTGTTGTGGATCTCAATGGTCCAGCTTCATCTTTGTGAAACTCTATCCTGCATACTATCAAGTAAAAGGTCATTTTTCCGGCGATGTGGACCTCAATTGTGGAGAATGATCTGTGTGGAATGCTCTCTTGCATGCCTTGTAATGAAAAATTGTACCACTACAATAATAATTCGGAGCGCATGATATTTTTATTTTTATTTTTTACTTCTCAAGATAAATTTGAAAGGTTAAATGTACGAGTGTAGTTCAATTATATTATATGAATAGTTTGGTGAAGTTGCCTATAGTTTTTTAGTTGAATCTGGTGAAATACTCAACCTATAGTTTGTTGCGAGTATCAACCTTTCTACTTTCAATATTTATTATCAAATACTACAAAGTATGCGAGGCGTATATATATATATATATAATCAAAAATAATGTTCTTCCCTAGAAGTAGTTATGAGAGGGGTCTCATTTTGTATAGCAATGCTGCAGTAATCATCCCCAAATTCAGTCCTTGCAAGTAAAATTACTTTGTCGTAGATCATCCATCAAGTTTGCCATTTTTCAAAGTCAACAAATTAATAAGGAATATATTATGGGCTCGTTTGGTTGCGTGTAACCCAGCTATATAACTTAAACTTGCATGAAACTTGCCTGAGTTACAATGTTTGGTTGTATGAAACTTGCTCGAGTTACAATGTTTGGTTGTATGATTTTTAAAATAAACAAAAGAATTTATAGTTCCAAGGTATCTAGGATTACCGTAAAACACCGTATAAATATACTCTATCTATTATATTTTGTAAATAATATTTACAATTAAACTTTTATTTAATTTTATAATAATTCATATTATTTTATTTATTTATGTTTAAAGTAAATTATAATACATTCATATTTTCTAAACAATAGTGTCAGATATTTATATTTTTAATCTTTTACATACAATTTTTAAAATAGTTTTATTTAGATTTTAATTAATTTTGCATTAATATGATTATTATCACCACTAAAAATAAAATTAAATGTTTGAAATTTTAAATATTTTTATTTCTAATTTTCTATATTATAAATGTTTTATAAAATAATTTTGTAATTGTTTATAATTAAATTTTATTTATTTTTATAATAGATATAAATATTTTAAATTATAACTTTGAATGTTTTAATTTTAAAAATTTTATTTAATATTTATATAAAAATTCATAATTAATTTCAACAATATCTTTATATAAATAAAATTTATTATTATTATTATTATTATTAAAATTGAAATTGAAATTTCTTAAAAACATGTAAATAATTAAAATAAAAATAACTATATTACTTGAAATTACAACCAAACACGTGTTTTTAGTAAGTTTAGGAATTTTACAACCGTAACCTACTTACTAGGAATTATAGAACCCTAATCTACTTCCTCGAAATTTTAAGTTTCTGTGTAAATATAAATTCTTGTAAACAAACGAGGCCGGTTTAAATGGCAGACAGGCCACGAGTTCCCCAAGATTCTTGCAGAGTTTTAGCCCAATTGTAACAAAGTTGTGCTTGAGCCTGTTAACCATCTGACATGAAAGCTTGCTACTCAGCATTATCATCTTCATAGATGGGCCTTCGGCTAGTGAGGAATTTGGCATCATGCAAAAGAAGGGGGCAATGTTTTAATAAGGTGGTCCACTTTGGGTGAAACTAATTCATACTAGATGAAAATCCATCTTTAAAGTAAAAATAATTGTATCCAACATTTGATTAAGCGTTTTAAGCAGTTCGAAACTTGGTATAAAAAATGGTCAAAACTTAACGGTGATGAATTTCGCAAGTTTTCAAATATATATAAATTAAATTTTCCATTCGAAATTCCCTATTTTCTCATTAGATCCATCATCCATACTCCTAGCTATATGCACTTAGCATTATATCAGTCCTTGTATATGAACACAAGTTAATTATGTTTTAATGTTTTTTTTTACCTTAAAACAGAAAGTAACACGAGTGAGAGAAAATGTTATAAGCACAAATGTCTAAAACTTGAGTATTATACAATGTTTGTTAATCTAGTCTAAAACTTGAGGAATTTGAGTTGGATATATGCTTTTTCCAGTTATTCAGTCTTATATACTAAAAAGTAAATAACGCAGTACTTAATTTTGAAATTTTGGTTATATTCAGAGGGATAGAAAAAATGTGAATAAAAATCGTAAGCTGATTAATTTATACAGATAAATTTACAGACTATAGAGAGGGTGTCGCATGGAAGTAATACTACGTACTCGTACATGTATTATAATGGTTCCATACAAATCACAATAATGATAAGCGTCGTCGTCGGCTTAATGATTCATATCTTGAAACTCAACGCATCACTACTTTCCAGTTTCCGGCCCCCACATCTTTTTTAAATCTTTCCCCATTATTCATCTCTCTCTCTCTCTATACGTCTCTCTTCATCTATCTCTCTCTCGTGACAAACAGTGATGTTCCATGCATCATCCATCATTCACCCACACAAAGTTGCTTTCGTGTCCTAAACTTTTGTGTGATCTTTAGTTTCTGTGTCTTGTCCATGTCCCTCTCATGCAACTTACCAATAATTTCTTCAGCGCTTTTGAATATTTGGGTGTTTACGATAACTTTATAACAACGAGGAACACATATTCATTACTTGTATCATTATTATACAGCATGCACAGCAATAAGGCACTTACGTGTCCCTCGGGTCCAAGTGTCCAACGTTTTCTAAGGCACTTACGTGTCCCTCGGGTCCAAGGGTCCAACGTTTTCTAAGATGATCGATAAGCGACTCGTATAACGCTTACTGTAATAATTTTTTTACAAGACCATCACTTAATACTATATGTGTCTGTAAATTTTTTGCAAGAAATGTTATAATACAGTAATATTAAAATTTGTTCATAAATGATGCTAACATTAATAATTTAGTGTTATTTAACAACATTAATTATATAGTTGTGTTTATATGGATGCATGGGTTTCATTATATTATGCTATGTTTAGAATCCATTTTGCGAACTTAATTAATTAATTCATGGATCATATTTTAGTGCAAGCATTGATCACAAGGCAACTTGATCAAATTATTGCTGTCTTTGATAAAGGTTGCATCGAACGGAGTTATATTTATTTACTACTAGATTATTTTGGTAATCTCAAATACAAAACATTGAATCGAGTTTCTATTGTTGTTTCGCCAGCAACCAAAACAATGACAATTAGCACTTTAGCAGTCGGTTCGGTCGGTATAGGTCCAACTTGATGGCATGGAGTATTAATGGTAAACGGGGTCAAACTTAAATATATAATAATACAATCAACTTTTTTTTTTTCTTTCAAAATGCGAGTTGATGGAATTTTTACCCCAAGTCGCGCGAGTTATCAAACTTAAAATTGAGCTCAAACTTTCAATTCAAGGTGGAACTCGCTTCAATTGGGATGAATAGCGTTGACAGAGAGTAAAAAATGACAAATGAGGAGTCCTTTTGTAATTTGCAAAGTGGATATAAACAGGAATAGATAGTAGTAGTAAACTAGTAATGGGTATTGCCCTGATTAGCTAGGGTTGCTAGCCAGCGCAATCGGCAGCTAGTTAATTACTCCCTCCATTTCTTTTTAGTAGTCGTTTTAAAAATTTTTTGTACAGATCAAGAAATCATAGTTAATACGCTTTAATATAATTAATAATGTTATCATTTTATTTTTATAATCTTATAATTTAACGTGAATATAGAAGAAAATATGAACAAAATTATTAATGTAAGGATAAATAGTGAGATATTGATCATTAAATGTGTTTTGAAATTATAAAATGATAAATAAAAAAAATTCAACACAAATTTAAAGTAACTAACATTAAGAAAAGGAACGAGGAGTTGTATCCTACTTCCTACTCAGCAACAGCAGCTAGCACACCAATATTAATTACAGCCACAGTAACACATGCATATGCTTATACAAACGCATTTATACATGCACATTAATCCTGCACTTGAGCAAAGTTTTTAACTCCTCGAAGCTCTTTTTCAAGAGAGAGGCTGCTGTTTGAACCTTTCGTATTCTTCTTTTTTACCTTGCGGCCGGCGAGTGAATTAGGCCACGTACGGCTACAGCGAGGGTATGTGTTATCCCTCAGAAATCGATGATAAATCCAATATTTATCTGGGCATTAAGAAAACAGATGCGAGTCTAGCTACCTTGTATATTTATATGTAACACGTGACGTAATTAATTAATGCGAAACAAATTAAAGATTTTGGTTGATTGAAAATTTACCAGTCCAATAAATAAGAGTATTTAATTGGTGCGAGGGAATAGTTGGCTAGTAAGGACTTGAGTATGGAGGGAGGAGCGTTGTGGGTGTGATGAGTGCGACGTTTCAGACGATAAAAAAGATGTTAAGGAACTTAAGTCTTTCTCATTCAATTTTATACATTTTTTTTTGGACGTCCCTCTCATTTATATATATTTCAAAAATAATAAAATTTTAATAATAAAAAATACGATTACACCCACTAACTTTCCTCCACTATCTCAAATTCATAATATAAAAATACTATTACACCCACTACTTTCCTTCACTATCTCAAATCTATTATTAAATATTAATAAATTCCACCACTTTACCCACTTTTTATCTAATTTTATTATTACACTATTATTTTTAAAAAAATTTCTTGTCCTCCGTACCCATTTAATTTGTATACAAATCAATGGGACGGAGGGAGTATAATATAAGGATTTACTCTATATATCTTGTTGTGTTTTCTGTATCAGGGTTGGTTGGGGCCTTATTTTCTTGGAAAAGGAGAGATGGACATGAGGCATCACTGCTAATGCCATCATTCGTACGATTTGACTTAGCTACCTATCTTCTTAATTATTATATTGTGCTCCATTTTAAACTAGATATAATTTAAAGCGCATGCCTGCATGCCAACAAATTAATAGTGAAATGCATCTAAACAAATATGGTAGACTGTGTAGGCTACCTCGACTGGCAGCGCAGGTCAGAGAGAAAACAAGTAAACCCAACTGTGCATGTCCTCCATATTTTTTTTACCACCACTATAGAGACCGGACCTCTGTCGGTCCTAAACGAGCCCCTAAATTCTCAAAAATAGTAAATATGACAGAAAATATCATTTTAATAATATTTTAATAATTCTCTAAATTATTGAAATATTCTAGATTTTATTTCTATTAACAAGTATTATCTAATCATTCCTTATTTTCTTTTTATGAATGAGAATATACATTATTATTAAAGTTCACACTAAAATTAGTGCTCCTAAATTAATATGAGCTATTATTTTATATTATTTACTGAGAATGAGTTAGGATACTTTTGAACCTAATCTTAAACAACTGATATAACGAACATATCCTGTCTCCACATTGGACCAAGAACAGGGTCAGAGGGATAAAAAATTACTAATTCATATAGAGCCATCGAATCCGTCAAACCTGCAACCAGGGCTGTATGCATTATATGGACAGAAAGCAACCGGCCGAGATCATTCAATACAACGGTATGAACATGATACAAGGCAAACTCATGGAAATACCCCTTACAAAGAAAAAGACACTACATAACTTTATTATTTTAGGTGAAATTTTTTTAAATTTTCATTAAATTTTACAGAATTATAATAAAAAAATATAAAAAATATTTAGATAATTTTTATTATAGTTTTATTAATATAACTATGATTCTACACTATTTTTCTCATTTTTTATTATAATTGTGCAAAATTTAATAAAAAATTTCCCGATTAAACTAAAAAATTTGGAGCCGAGCAATTCCCGTCATATGTATATTATACCTGTAAAAGTCATCCCTCCTGGCTCCTGCTGTTATGCTTCCGAGTGATAGATAGTTTTCACTATCATCATCAATAGCCATTTGACTAAAACCTAACTACGTCACTTTCAAATCAAGAGCCACCATGTTCTCTCTCCGGTTACCTTTCATTTCTAGAATTGTATAATTTTAAAATTTTATATAAATTATATATTATTTATTTATTTAAATAATCGTTTCAATTCAAATTTTTTCAATATTGTTTTAACTTATAACCAGAATCGATTAAACTATATTTTTATATAGTTTCAATTTTTTTGATTTCAATTTTATACAGATCGATTTTTATCAATTTTCATCGGTTTCGATTTTATATTACTCACTCCATCCACCTTTTTATATATATATATATATTAATACAAATTTAATTATAATTTTTAAACTATTCTTATATTTATTATTTTTAATTGTGTTAGTTAACATAATATAAATAATAGTTAATCGAAATTTAATGAGTCTCTAAAGTAATATGCTCTATTGAGGTTGAATATAATAATTAAATTTATATATACATATTTATTATGACTCTTGAGAGTTTCGATAAATTTAATCAATGTAAAAATGTTGGTTATAATTTTATTTAATGATTCTGGATGGTTGAAATATCACAATTAATGCAGATTAGGTATAATATATGCCAGGTAAAAATTTTTAGCAAAGGATTTATGTTATAAGTAGCTTATCTATACTATATTATTATAACTGAAAGATTAAAAATTTTGGTCGTCGGTATGGTACTGGGTGAAACATAGAAAAGATCTTGACCGTCCAATTTTATATGAATCATAGAAACAATCTTAACCATTGAATTTTAATAAAATATAATTTTAAAATAATATAATCATACATACAACTCTAACCCCATTAATCCTCATTTTATACTAGGATAATATTATATTCTATTTAAATTATATTATATATATATTTTTTTTACGAATCCTACTTATCCTATAATTTTTATTTAATACATCATTAAACTTTATGATAAATACAAGCTCTACTCAAATTAGAAGAAATTTGCTCAAACTAAAACAACCCGTTCCCATCAATACCCGTATGTTCAAATTAAAAGACCGATATCAACACCCTGTATACAACTCTAATCCCCAATAATCTCCTTTTATACAACTCATCATCAATGATAGAATACTATTATATTATTAAAAAATGTGTATTATAATTTAAAATTAAATTATAATTATATCATAATTGTATAAAAAAATCATATAAAAAGAAAACTTACCAATGATAAAAAGAGCGGTATAAGAAACAATAACGGACTTGTAGGTTCTGATACTAGTGCTACTGCATCCGGAAAACTAACTATTAATATTTCATCAGAGTCTCACGTCTCTCATGCATCCTCCTCTCTATTTTCTCTCGATCATCGAGTGCTGATAGTCACAAGATTGTTCCCGTGTGTGCAGTCTGTGAGATGAAAATTAATACATACAAATTAAGTAGGCTAGGGATGGATGATATATACATATATGATGCATACACGCGGTCACTGGTGGTTTAACAAAGGGCTTCTTACATGAGTTTTTTTGGCATTCTGTTCACCTCCTCTATTTCAGCGTCCTTTCATATCTATCTATCTAATATATACATATTTACCTTGTACTTTTTAAATCTTCTTCATATCTAAGAATAATTAATTTATATATATACATTCTTCGAAAGGTATGTAGCATATATATTTTATTTACTGGGGAAGCACTTTGAATCACCCTAATTACATATAAACATACGTATGCATAAATATGAGCATGTAGATGGAGGTGGGCATGCTGCCAACAGACCTCTGTTAGTCTCTCTTTGCAAAACCCCTTGTGATCCAAATTCAACTTTATTGTTGAATATATACATATATATATATTCACATATATGTATATATGTTGCTACATGAAGCATCAAGGGGAAATCGATCTCTTTGTAAAAACACACACACACATATATAAATATGATGTTAATTAAGTGTTGCACTGTAACTTTTTACCTTTTTATTTCTTGTACGTGCAGATCTATATATATATGCAGTCTCCTTCAGCAAAGCTAGTAGCTAGAAGCCTAAAAGGATCGGCCAATGTCGTCTTCTTCTTCCTTGTATTTAGATCAGGTTTCAAACCCCATGATCTTGTCAAGGGCACATACTTACTGCCAAGACATCTCCAAATTCTTTAAGAAATGTCTACAAATTTTTTGCCCCAACAAGGTTAAAGGATTTTAATTTATGAAAATTTGTTTCAACATGCACGTCATTATGATTTATGTATGTGTATATCAGTATGTATATTAAGGGTTTTTCTATCCTGAACAATATTAATGCCATACCATCCAGGCGAGGCTGCATATACAAATTATAATTATTTTGTTGTTGTAGAGGTTATACCTCATAGGAAGGCTTAATGCGATGACCACTGATCGATTTGTGTCTGTATCCATTTTGTACGAATCGGATATCTTCTCAGATACCGTACTGTAATTTACCCCCACCCGCCCAATTTCTGTTTTCTCGTAATAAATTTATCGGTCGATCGATCTGATAGCTCTCTACTAACCTTGCCAGCTGTTAATATTTCGTTTAATAATGTCATTTGAAAAATTCGGACCAACTTATTCCTCTATATGATATTTTTTCCATTTAATCTTTTAAACTATCTTATCTTTTACCAGTAAAATTATATTCTTTTGATGTCTTAAGTATATATAATGAGTCTTTAAAGAAAGTAATTATATGATGACATTCTATATTATTTATTTTGTCAATTTTTCGGAAAGGATTTTTCGTCATTGCAACTGTAGATGACCGTACACGCACTCACGCAGCTCAAATAGTCAGTGAAAAATGAACCCAGACCAGTGTCAAATCTTTAAATGTATGAAATTGTTGTATTGCATCATCTCGCATACAAAACACCCTATGTTGCAATTTATTGTACAAATCACTTATCAATAAGAATTTTAAGTTTGTTTTTTTAGTTTGGCATTCTATGCATAATAGTTGGACCAAAAAATAGAGTTTTCTTTAGGACACGTGTCCAAAAAAAGCAGAAGTTAACCTCGACAAAATTAAGTCCAGATGATATTATATACTTTCGTTATCACTACCGATTCAGTCTGGATATGTATTATGTCCTGTAGTTTTTTTATCATTCTTATATAGGGCCGAGTTTTGCCCGAGCCGAGCCGAGTTTGACTTTTTTTTAAACGAACCGAACCGAGCCGAGTTTGATTTTTTTTTAAAACGAACCGAGTCGAGCCGAATTTCCTAATAAACGAGCCGAACACGAGTTTTTCGCGAACAAATCGAGTCGGGTCCGAGTCGAGTCGAGTCGAATTTGAACCGAGTCCGAGCCGAATCGAGTTGTTCGCTAACAAAACAAATATTTTTTACTCAATTAAGTCTAATTAATAAAAATAACTTTTACGGATTGTTGTTTATATTTTTTAAAAAATATTTCTCGACGATCCAACCGTACGGATGTCAAGATATACTTAATATAATGATATTCCCAAATTTTAAAAAAATAAAAAATTAATTTGGTTGAAGATTCTAGTATATCATTACTATATTGACTACTTGACTAGTACTCGTAATTAGTGTTTTGTCACGAATTGTTGTTTCTATTTTTCTAAAAATATTTCTCGACAATCCAACCATATGAATGTCAAGATATATATAATATAATGATATCCCCAAATTTTAAAAAAATAAAAAAATAATTTGGTTGGAGATTATTGACTAGTACTCGTAACTAGTGCATTGTCACGAATTGTTGTTTCTATTCTTTTAAAATATTTCTCGACAATCCAACCGTACGGATGTCAAGATATATATAATATAATGATATTTCCAAATTTTAAAAAAATAAAAAATTAATTTGATTGGAGATTTATTATATCACTGCTATATTGACTATAATTCGTAATTAGTGTTTTGTCACGAATTGTTCTTTCCATTTTTTTAAAAATATTTCTCGACGATCCAACCGTACAGATGTCAAGATATATTTAATTTAATGATATTCCCAAATTTAATGTATTATATTTATTAATATATATATATATATATTATGTATAATAATACAAATGTAACATATTTAATTATGGTCAATTTCTCTGTGTGATCGAAGTTGAATAGGTCGTAAGTTGTTTTTTTTAATTCTTGATATTGAATTCCAAATTTCATATTTGTGTTGTGACTTGTGAGAAAAATGACATGGTTTAATCAATTTTTTAATTTTGACAGATTAAATAAAATTGATATTCATTTTCTAAAATGAGATTGTAATCAATTTAAGAAAATTAAAAGATTATAAAATTATGTATGTTATATATATATATATATATATATAGTCATATAAAAATTAATATATTAAATATGATTCAAATAATCAAATATAAATACATTATAATATATGCGTATGTGTATACATTTATACATATTATAATAAAAACATAATATAAATTTTATCCGAGCCGAGCTAGACGAGCTCGAGCCGATCCCGAGCTAAACGAGTCGAGCTCGAGCTAAACAGGCATAAAGCTCGGCTCGGGTTCGTTTATTAACCGAGCGAATTTTTATGTTCAAGATCAGGTTCTTTTAATAAACGAACAGAATCAAGCTCACTTAAATGAGCCGAACTCGAGTTTTATTCACGAACAGTTCTGTTCATTTGCAGCCCTATTCTTATATCTCCATAAAATATAACCTGTGAAAGAGGAAGACACTTTAAAAAATGTATTTACTGCCACACAGGTCAGTGCTCTAGAATTAAATTCAAAGCTAATGATGAGTTTGAATTAAATATTGAGGTGGATTCATTAATACAATGCAACAGGAGTGAGAGGGGTATTTAAGTAGCTTGTCTGAATTAGTTCAGAATGCACAACTAGCTACTTGTCCTGCAAGTTAAATGTGTAATAAACGATGAAGGAAATATTCAAAATTGCCCCACTTTTCCTTGTCGTATGTATCAAACTTCTGTTTGTGTCCCGACTCGCGCCTAATTGGCACATTCAAAAAATTGAATAATGGTTACTATAGCCTACTTATTACGCCTCTTCTCCTATTGTCATAAGTTACATTTGGCTATCTGTAAATGGCAATGCCAGCTGGAGACTACTGGATTTTCTCTGCAAGAAAGCAATCCATTTTTACATCTATGACATCAAGTTGCAGTATCTCAGCTCTGCACCCAAGAATTGAACCGACACTGCAACAATTAATAAGAAAAAGTTGTTCTCAATTGGACAAGCTAGAAAAGTATGTTCGGAAAGACTTGCTAAAATATAAAAATAATGAGAATATAAACGGCGCATCTATGATGAATTAAGAAAACCGGAGTTGTTAAACTTCTGAATTACAAGCTTGATCCATATGAAAAATTTTTATAAAGCCAAAAGAGTTGTGAGACATATCTACCATACTTAATTTGGACAAATAACATACTATGAAACCAGTCCATTACCTAGGATAAGTGCGTCCAAGATCTCCGTGAACAAATTCCTTAATATATGTCCCAGCCTGCATCAAAATACGTTTGTTAGTGTTGACTGTTAAGAACATTTTCATTGAAGACCAGATTTCAGTTTTTCTTTCAACTTTTCCAGTCCGAAAAATTGGTCATTTCTGGGCTCAAAGTCTAAGCTACAGTATACATTTCTCGATTCCCAGACAGGAGAGGGAAGCTGTCAATAATTGCCATTAGAACATTGCTTTGCAGTCCTATAGTTTATTAAAGAAAGGCTCACTTTCTAATCTAACAGAACTTTCAGAAATTTGATACATATTTTATACTAAAGAGAATAACTTTATACCAAGGGGGAACTATTTTTGCAGCCTGGTTATGTAATAGTCGTACATTAATTGGCACAGATGTAAAATGGAAGAAGAAATATAGATTGAACCTGGGTACAAAGATGCAAGAGGAAATACTGGGAACTTGCAGCGATTCTCTCAATTTTCATCCTGGTTTCGGAAAAATGTTCCAAATAGGCATTTATAATTAATAATTGATATATCCGAGTAACTGTTTGGAACTGCAAAGGTGTAAACCACAGTACCAATGTATAATCTTTTCACGCTCTAGAGGACTTCGACGGTGGAGAACCCTTACTGGCGTCTTCTGCAACAATTTCTGGAGCATAAAGAGATAACTGGGATAAATATTATTAAAAATAACATGAAGAGCGAGTAAAAGAACATACAAACCCATCAAAACTTCTCATTCTGGCAACTTGGAAAACAAGAATGAAGATTTTAATATAGATTCTCACAAATAAAAACTTAATAAATTCCCTTGGGGAGGAGAAATTCAGGAATCTGATAGCAAGCATAAGTTGTGTATGCATAAGATAAGATGAGCCAATCATTAAACTGTAAATTATTGCAGCGCATCAGAGAAAAGGTCTGAATGGAAGCAATAACCAACTGTATCAAAGGTGTTGAGAATGGGAAATAAGTCGAATAACTAACCATGTCTTTGAGTGAAGATATAGTCTCCAAATCATCATCCTTGAGAAAGCGAGAAATCCAGACTAGAGCCACATATTGTTTCTGCATGAAATCCACAGGACAGAAAGCTGAAGGCCCATAACCGGAGTTCAACAAACTAACAAAAATATGTGCATCCGAAGTATTAAACAAGAAAAACTGGATATCACCTGCTTTTCTGCTTCTCCTTCGCGCATAAGGCTCCAAGCTTCACTACCCAAGACCTTGAGATTTTTTACTATAACCTGAGCGCGGCAATATGTTAAAGGCTTTAACATATAATGAGGCCTGAAAAACAATAAAGGAAGTGAATGTCCAACACAACTCACATGTCTACTCTCCAGGCAATTTATTCTCCTTTCTATTTCACATATTGATGCATCAGAAGGGGCAAGCCGTGCATTTTGTATCTCGATCAGGAAAGGCCTACCTGAACCCAACATCCGGACCTAAACAAGCAAATCAATGGTCAGAGGTATTCATTTAGTACTAATGTGCATTTAGAAGCCACATTTCATACATCAATATCCTCTCTTCCAGCTGCATGAAATTTGTAACTGTCACCCTGGCATGTAGGAAGGATGTTGCCACCTATAATTTCCTACAAACGATCCAAGTTGAATTATTTATATTTCCAAATACCTACTTCAAAATAAAACACAAAATAATCAGTAACAAAATCCCTGTACCTCAACAGATGCTTCTCCCATTCTCTCATCATCAATAATCCAACGACTCTGGCTTACATTTCGGGAGTACTGCATCAGAAAATAAGTATTATTATATCAACTGAAAAGTACACCTAGAATAGTAACATTAGGTGCTATCTGTCGGAATGCCAAGTTGAAACACTAGGTACTATTTATTGTTGTCAGAATATTCAGTCTTGAAAATTCATATATATTAAATCATTACTAAAGTTCTTTCCTCTCACATTTAGTACATACTCACATCGTGAATTACTTTGGGTACAAAATTGTTTGTTGCTTTGATCTAGCAAAGACGTAAATTGATAAGAATTTACCTACCAATGCTAAATGAGTCCAGCTTTTGCTACAACCAGAAATGGCCAGACTGAAAAATGTTCATAAAACATATTCTTTTCAGTCAAAAAACTTGTGAGCTTGTAGCTATATTCTCAAGGAAACACCTCAAAACAACAGATAATAAGCCTTGTCGTTCAATCATGAGAACTGCTATCATTGAGCCTCTGGATGCACCAATGAACAGAGACATCAACGGATACAAGGTATTATCTACCCACTAATAATAGTCTATGCCTATTACATTATAAACATGACCTCTTTTTCACATTCCTCACAATCATTTCTTCTATTTTTTTCTGCAACACCTAAATCCACATGCATAGCGGATGGTTCAACAAACTACTACAAGCCAATGAAAAGTGCGAGAGACTTTTTTCCCTTTTGCTAATTAAGAGCGAGAGACTTTTGTAAACAAGGGTTGCAGACTTGTGCTAGGGCCAATTTAATGACGCAGAAATCCCCGGGTGAAGAAGCTCAAATACTTCTGGCCAGGTCGGGCTTTGATAAATGATAATGATACCATATTTAACACCACAGTCCAAAAGCTTACCGAGAAATCATTTTTTGCTGTCCTTGGAATTCAGTTTTAGTCTTACATGCTTATCAGCATGTAGCATGTTACACACATTGCGGTCTGAGACGGTGTCGTTAATAACTACCCCATAAACTCCTGACATCCTCGTCAAAGTCAAATATAGTCCCAGATATTTGCCTCTCAAACCATCACGATACTACCAGGCCACCATCATTATCCTCCCTACTGGATTTTGTGACAATCTGTCTCCTATTGAATGAAATATGTGTGACAAGTTGAAAAGCATATAAACCTAAAAAGACATTGTATCAACGAATCCTGATCTTTTCATGGGCCTGGGGTATGCTTATGAACCTCGCGTTGGGGATTCTGTGTCACATATGAGAGCTGACTCTAGAAAGATTGGTTACGGCCAGCTGGATGGATTGACAGAGGTGAAGAAAAACAACAATTGCTAGCAGAGTAATCTAACAAAATAGTAACTGGTCTGGAGGTCAGGAGGCTGGTGAGTGGTGGCTAAGTGATCCCAGAATGGGTAGAGAAACAAAAATCTGTTATTATGTTTCCAATCCCAACGAAGGAGTTGGGGAGCCTGTAACTGTCTTACATCGCAACGCGTGGGACAAATTGATGAACATATAAGCCTAATTATTTGGACCAGTTATTTTGGTCTGATGTCACATTTTTTTCTTAGAGAAAAAAATCCCCGTCATTTTCAAATTTATTATCATTAACTATAGAAATAAAATAGAACAATTCCTAAGGTCAAGATATGGATAATAATTTGAGGCAAAACAAAATGACGAATATGGCAATAAAACCTAAGTCCTCCATACTATACCAGCTGACAACTTAGATTACACAATTTCTAATAAAGATACCAAAATATAATTTTTATACAGCAGGATTATATCATATGTAAAAGGATTATTGGTCTTTTTACTATAACCGAACATGTAAGACATGTGCATTGTTTCGTACAAATCCAAAATAATTGTGTCATTGTTTACCACATAACATTGTCCATTATGTAAGTTTTTATTAGATACTACTAGAAGTGCATATCAAAATTTCCTATAACTGTTGAAATGTGTCAAAAGAACATCCATTGAGTACATCAACCAGATGATACCTTTTTCCCAGACTAAGAACATTTTGTATAATTAATATTAGTTACATAATCCTAAACACCTTTTTCGTCCAAAACCATATTCTTATAAAAGACAAATTGAACAGCAATAGACAGATGTTTGCTATCTAGTAACGTTGAAAGTTATTCCAGTTATTGCCATACTAGAATAGATTTCTGAACCGGGTAGCATACCTTCAAGTATCTCCCTCCAATGTATATAGGAGCCCTAGAGCAAGAAAATGTCAGGTGACAAGGTTGATTGACCTAAAACGAAAAACATCAGCAGAACAAAAGCACCATCACATTGATAGACCTTGTTAAAATTATGATACATGATGAGGTAGAAGGGTCGGGGTACACTAAATCCAACATTTAAGATAATTACATGACAAAAAGTACTATATCAAGGGTATAGTGGTGTCAAAAGTAGAACTTTGTGATAATACCTTCTCCAGATGGCAATCAGTAATTTCATGATTTTGCAACCCTTTTGTAGGAAAAATTTTAAGGGACCCATGTTCTTCACTGGAGCCTACATTTGAATTTTCGATGTCGGCAGTTGGCACTACACAATTAGAGGCCACTCCATCATCTGCACCGCTCAATCAAGAATAGTTGATTGAATATCAGAAATTATTGGCAAACAAGGTAATGTCACAGAATAAACTCAGAGAGAAAATGAGAACTAATTACAATTTATATTGATTGAGGACCACCGTGGCTCCATATCCAGATTAAAAGTACTATACATCAAAAATCACCGTGATCATGACAGTTTTCAATAAATTAGAAAATGTAGATACACGTCAACCTCACATTTTTTTTTTTTCTGTATGCTACTTTTCTTCAGTTTATTTAATCAAGAAATTTCTAACTCAATTATATAGCAAACTAGTACAGCGAACACAAAATATATACATATTATGCTACAAATAACGGCATGGACTATTTGGTTTAACCGTTAGTATCAGAAATGAATAAGAGTTCATTAAATGCAAAACAGGGTGGATCCCCTATAATATTTTCAGCAAATTTATTTACAGCACCTATGAGCCATATACATCACTCACTATTCAAGAACCTAAATTTAACAGAATTATATGTATATGAAAGATAGAACCAGAATAGACGTGCCTGTTTTCCTTCTCTTGTTGCATTGAATTTTCTCTGCAGTACTCTTTCCATTCTTTGAAACATCAAGATTAGTGTATGTCAAACGAATTCGGAAAGAGCTCAGACCAGATTTAAGACCCTGCACAACAATAACATTTCATTAAAAATCAATCTTCAATATTACTGCTATCTATCATTTTAGAATAATATTACTGCTATCTATCATTTTAGAATAGAAAGAGATTCACATATGCTTCTCAGACAATTTGTTTTCTCAAGACCAAAAGAAAATCAAAGAAATAAGCAGAGAGCATGCTCCAGATTACCATCAGAGATTCAAGAGGACTTGTCAAAGACAGTTTCAAGACATCTTTTGTTGATACGAGTTCAGATTTAACAATTTTTTGAAACCATTCTTCAGAGTGGTACTTCTTTTTAATAATGGACCTGAAATAATGTCGAGACAATGGTTAAATGCTTGAATTCTTTGCCAATAACACTCATCTGACGAGAAAACACAAAATCATAAATACTAAAGACTTAAAGAGAATTAAAAACTGTAAATAGAGAACTCCGACTCCCAAGGCCAATATAAATTCTCCTTAAGATAGTGAAACGTGAGGCAAAGAAAGACATGACTAAGTTTTACAGTCCATAATACTCCATATGTGATGTGCACTTAGAAGAGCAATGACTATCACCCATGTTTAAACTACTCCTCTGATATCAAGAACTTGAATGTCATTAATAAGCCACCACATCACTAGACTGCATAAAAATCTTGTACCAAACTGGTCCCAAGACATCATTTACCATCATACACTTATTTATATTAAAACTTCTAGAGTTGCTATCCTGGTTACATAAAATCATGCAAGGAAAACTCACAAGACGACTTACCATACTGATTCTTCGTTTTCCAAGATAAGTGGAGGTAGGGAGACTTCAAGAGAAAAGTTATCAGCGACATGCCCATCTTGCTTTAAAACATCAGCAATCGTCAAAGCAAAGTCCCTAGCAGAATCCCTTTTCACCAACACATTTCCTTGGTCATAATACACAAACTGCAATATACCTAAGCAAATCCTACAGACATAATCCCCGCTCATTAACTCCTGAGAAGTGTCCAGATTACTTGGATCTTTATCAGCTTGAGAAGCATTAATATTCAGTTCCCTTTCTAACTTCAATCCCTTTGTAAAATTAGAATAAAGGAGCGACGTTGAGAGAGTGGCAGAGGAATATAGACACTCATGTACACCAAACATCCGGAAGATGCACCTAACACACACCTGCATTACAAGAAACAATAAAAGAGAAACAATTCCGTTGATGATCATACACGTCACGTAGTAGTAACTAAAGACAGGACTTGTAAGCAGATATATAACTAATTGGATTTCAAACTACACACACAGACACGCTCATGTAAAGCACGGCATACCACAAATAAACTAATTTATAGTTAGGATCAACAAGAGTACAAAATCAGTATAAACTCGATCAAGTACGTGTGCGCGAGACTCGAGAGATAGAGAGACTGTAAATAAGATGTACTATACAGCAGTCACGAGATAACACAGGCATCGAAATTTTAGAAAGCTGTTAATTATAGCTAGCAAATCCTAAACTTGTGTTTCGTGTCCCGTCAGGCAATATTTAATTGATGATTGAGAAATAGAATAAATGTGAAAAAATGATATTAGATAGGGGAGATGAAATTAGTCAATGTACAAACCCCAAGCGATAAAAGATGTTTGAGAGCGTGGAGAGGCAAGGTACGGACGGCGTCGATTACAAGCTTCGTGTCGTTGTCGTCGACTTTGGAGTTATCGTGGCCGTTGATAGGCTCCATCGTTGCGGTGTCGTTGGCCATTCCAAGCTCTGTACACTCTTTCTCACGGCGCCGGTCTGCTCACTCTTTTTATTCAACAATGTCTATTTTATTTTATTTTCAACTGCTACTGTAAATATTTTATAATAAATTTGGATGTACTCCGTCACATTTATCTCTACTCCCAATAATTTGTGAATTACAAGTTCAAATTCGAATATATAGATACTTATATAATCAAGTTATATTAAAGTTTTTATCGTACATTCATAATTTAATTTATAATCTCTGTAGTAAGGTATACATGATACATCTGACCAGCTTTTAAAACTTTGTTGAAAACTTGTTGCTCCATGGATCCCCCTCCCGTCCCCAAAAAAACATAATACTTTCCGATTCTTGAAAAAAGGTCCTATATATCATAATTTGAGAAGAAAATATCCAAAATGACACAATCCGTAACATTTATCTCTACTCCTAATAAATTTGTGAATTATAAGTTCAAATTCGAATATATAGATACTTATATAACCAAGTTATATTAAAGTTTTTATCGTACATTCATAATTTAATTTATAATCTCTGTAGTAAGGTATACATGATACATCTGACCAGCTTTTAAAACTTGGTTGAAAACTTGTTGCTCCAACGATCCCCCTCCCAAAAAAAACATAATACTTTTCAATTCTTTACGGAGGTTAAGAAATAAGTTGGGAAGTAATTGGGTTGGCGCGGACCTGAAGAAATAAGGTGGAAAGTAGGTAAAAATTACTTTAGATAAAATTCTGGGACAAATTAGTGAAAATTTATGAAAAGTAGTGGGCTCATTTGATTTTTTTAATTATCGTAAAACTTTATTATTTTTGGAATATTTAGAAATGTAAAGAATAGGAAACAACATCACAAAATATAAAGAATTGAGAGGTATAGATATGATGAATGAAGCAAGCCAGCAGATTTCCATATTTGGGAATGAACAGTGTAGTGTGCAACTTGTGAATAACTTTTGCAAGGACCAGGCCATGCGCGTGCCCCTCCAACGAAATCAAAAGAAACATAGCTAGTAAAGATCAAGAAAGAAAGGCTTGAATACTTCTGGAGGAACCAGTACGGCAGTACCCACACTAGAATGTGGAGTTTAAATACAACAAGCACTAAAGTGTCAAGTCTCCTACCACCTACCTTGTATTTACATTATCATTTTTCACTACTTTCCAAACATAGGCGACCATCTAACCATCTCTTCTCAGTTGAAACAATAGTATACACTTCTCGATTAAGTGGTGCACGGAAAATGGGTACATATGTTGTTTAGGTTTAAACCTGCACGCATCAACTCCATTAATTGGCACAAGATAACCAATTGGAAGGAACTCTGGTGGAGGTCACAGCTGCCATGTTGCGGACATTAACGTCAACAGGCAGCATACGATATTCAATATCAAGCTCCCTGCAGACTTTGATCATCTCTTCAACCAATAGTGCTCTCCTTACCCACCGTTCACCCATGTCCTGAAAATTCATCCGGTGTGAGAGCCAGATCGATATCTTCAGCCTATTCATGTCATCCAGATCCCGAAGAACAATCATAGGAGCTGGGTACCAGTGATCACTCTTGTTTTCAATATACCTGTAATTGAAGACGTTATGACGGGTAAATAGCCAGATTCAGTGTATCAAAACGCTTAACTACACTAGATGTGACTAATTTCGAAAAACACTATACCTTGTGATCCTTTCTTTCATAGTAGCAACCTTTTCCATTGGAGTCGAAATATGGATACAAAAATCTATAGCATCTCCCATATCTGGACTTCGGTAGAAATTACTTATGGGCTTGGTAGCTAAGACGCTGTTTGGATATGCGATCTTCTGGTTATCATACCTCAAAAATATTGTAGTCAATATATTCATCTCTTCGACAACCATCTAAACAGAATCAGAGTAGGAATGAGTTACGACCTCAAGCATCTAAGCCATGTTGTTGTGTTATAATATACTATTTATCATCACATTACCTGAACACCATCCACTTCACAACGATCACCGACATCGAATGGGTGCATCACAAACAAGAAGATGATTGCCTCGAATGTTGTTTTGCATGTGTTTCCAAACACAAAGACGACCAAAAGAAGCTGGGAGCTTATAAAGACAAAGAAATGGGTTGTTGCAACTTTAAGTATAAGAAGCCAGATAACTACCACCATGATTCCTACAAAGATATTCAGCATCTGATGGAGTTTGTTTACTGCTGTTTTAGTATCATTGAGAGACAAAGCAAGAGCTCTTCGTTCCCTGAACGCATTAACCTGTAGAGATTTAAAACATGAAGACATCAATCTTATAATCAGTCTCATGTTACTACTAGCTAACTGGGTTGATAAAGGAGATTGTTCAACTCGACGCATTTTTCTGTTGACTAACAGCAGGTAACCATCACTCTTGTCAAGATGTCAAAAATTTACTTCTAGTAATGATATTTCTGATGTTGTTAAGATTTCTGGCCCCCTCCTCCGTCCCCTGTAATGCAAGAAAGTTTTGCATACACAAAGCTTCTACAAGGGAGGCCTCTCAAATCTAAATTAGTATGATATCAAAATTCATTATCCAGATACTAGCCCCGAACTTCTACAACAAATACAATTTCAAATGTAACATGCTATCACGTGACAATATGTATGGGGAAGTATGAGACAAATATTTACCACCCAATTCTTTAAAGCTCTCCTGCTTATTCCTTTGCCTTCACTTGCTCCTTCAAATAGACGAATAGTTTTTAATACTTCATCTTCTTGCATGAATCGCATCAAATCTTCCTCATGAATGTATCTGAAAACAAGTGGACATACTCGTGTTACATTAGATGCATATAGTAAATTTTAGTTTAAATCATCGTCTGATTTCCAGGTGCAGATAGGTAAGTTTTTGTTTGAACTCATTAGATACCTAATTTAGAAATTAAAGATCAGTAACACACAAGGGGTGCACCATTTCCGGGAATACAGACAAAGGAAGGAATTTTAACTGGGTCTAAACATAATGTGGTTTCATCTGTTTGTGATTAAGCCACCTTTATACAGGTACAAATGCTATGGTCAAGAACAAAGAAAGAATCAAGAAATTACTTGGAGCCCGGTTTAGCCACATTGGAAAATATTTTCTTAGCTGCAACTTTTGCCTGATATTCACTTGTGATCTGCACTTCAGATTCATCCTCACCGGCCGAGGCCTGTAATTGCTCATCTAAAGTTGACAATGTCCCTTTGCGAATAATATTCATTAATCTTTTCATGTTCCAAGCTGATATATTCTTCTGATTTAGCCTATGCAAGTGATCAATAGTAATAGCCTCATCTTCCTTCTTGGTGAAATTACTCAAAAACCCAGGACACTTCCCGGCCACAAAGCTCTTCCGGGGTGTGTTTGTAGCAGTCCCAATCACTTTCCCACTCTTTGGGAAAATAGTGGCCTTAAGCTCAGCAGGCATAGAAGCCCCGGCACTCTGAAACTTCTGTACCTCAACCATGACTCTCTCCTCCTCTTCCTGCTCTTGTCGAATCTCCACCGATGGCTGCCCCGAAAGCTTCTGAATCACATACTGATTAAACAAAGACTCCTGAATCCGATCAAAAAACGTGCTCACATGAAACGATGAAGCAAGAACTTTAACAAGAAGCGTCTTGACAAGCCATATCAGAGTACCCACCAACAAACACACCCAAATTCTAGTCACATAAGGCAAAACCTGCCTATCCGTCGCGCGCTCAACTCTCTTATCAAAAATCAATTGCCAAGCAATCAAAACCATGGCCAACCAAATACAATTCTGAACAGCATTCCTCAACCCATACACAAAATACAAAACCCGTTTCCGCAACATAAAATTCCTCTCAACAAAGAACACAAGCACCCTAATCCCCCAACCCGAAACCAATCTCCCACATATCAAAACCAACACCATCAAACACCATTTCCACAATTCAAGTCCAAACAAATGCTTCTTCTTAAAGGAATTAATAGTAAGACTACAAACTAAAGCAGCAATAATACAAATCAAACTAAGAAACTGAACAACACTCCACTTACTAAACTTCATCTTCTTATACTCCTCGGGAAAATCATCTTCTAAAAAAGGATCATCCTCATCCAATTCACTCCCTCTCCCAATAACACCAGACTTCACCACTCTCTGAGACCTCCCATCCTGCTCCGGTGGGTCCATCAACCTAGACTTGGTCTTCATATTCAACAAGCTCGATTTTCTTCGAAACGAAGCATTCGAACTACAAGTAACAACCTCATCAGAACCATTACCACCCCCCACACCGGACCTCCTTCGAAGATTCTCATTAAACGGAGGAGGACTTTCAACAATTCTTGATAATGGTGAGGGTTGAGAAGCAGGAGAGTCAGTGTGAAAGTCGAAATCATTGGCTGTGTCGTTTGTGAAATCGTAGCTACTGTCTCGCCGTATCTTGTTAGCTGGTGATTGGCCGTTGTTTGCGGGGGTGAGTTCAGTCTCTCCGCCGTCGCCGGTGTTGTTCTGGCCGGAGATTTTGACAATAACATCTTGATTGTTGCTAACTGCTGATGTCGCAGCCGCCATAGTAGTGTTGTTTTCTTGATGCTGGTGTAACAAGATATGACGTTCTTCTTCAGATTGGGGGTGTGAACCACTAGTTGATTTGAATGATTTTCTCAACATCTCCATGAAAAACTTATACTATATGTGTAGGCTAGTGTAGATGTGAATAGTTTAACAAGTAAGAGAAGGTGAATCAGCAGCAGATTAAGATGAGTTTGTCTTGGGGAGCGGGTAAAAAAAAAAAAGGAAGCTAGAAGGAGTGAGGTGGCATTGGGATTCGCAAATGGGGCACCGCCATTAACGCCGATAGAGATAGGTTTTTTTATTTCTCAGACAAAGATGGTAAAAAGTACAGCATAAGAATAATGTGCTTCGGCTTTAACTCGCTGACAGCTGTGTTCATCTTATGCATGCTTTGGGGCCCATTAAATTTATATCTTTAATTGTTTATTTAAAATTTAAACCTTGTTTAATCTATCGAGCAGGCAGTACTGGATTGTTTTTATTAACGAAATTGTGTGCTGATTTAATACACTACTGTATTTCCAAAAACTTATTACTCCTAGTAGATTAAATGTAGTATCGTTCTACCCAAGTTTGAATTTGCGGTTCCGATCAGTCTCGCATGTGTTCTCTGATCAGTTACGCGGAAATCGAATTAAAAATTTGCATGTTTCGTGATGGATTAAAATTTTCCTTTCTGGTCATTGCGTGTCCACCATTTGATGGACTTTGCTACTTGGATATTTGTGAAAACAACAATCAGGCTGCCACATTGTTTGTTTGTACATAAGTTGAGTATTTTTTTCCTCGGAACAAGTTCAATATTCCCAACCACGTCCCATAATATTAGTCTCTTTTAATAAAAAAAACGTGTCTCATAATAATTGTTTATTTTTGCTTTTAATATAAAAAGTTTTAAATGTATATTTTTTTGTCATTTTCAATATAAAATTTACTTTATTTAATATAATACAATCATAATAAATATGATACCAACGAAAAATTGTTATATAACTAACTTTTCGCGTTATTTTTCTAAAAAAAGCTATTAATATAGAATGGAGGAAGTACGGTATAAAAATTCCTTTGATTCATGAAAGGCCGTTCGAACATTTAAACTCCGCATTCATTCGGGTTATAAGTTAGTAGTAAGATGTTTTTTTTATTAATTTCATGAATTATGAACGATCTATTGATCAAAAATTAAAATTGATGATAATTTAGAAATTACTTCCGGCCTTTTCTTGGCAATAAAAAAGGACTGGAAGCAAAAAATAAATAGAGACAAGCACAAGCTTAGGTTCAAAACGATTGAAAAAGTTGGCGCAGAGACGATCTGAATACAGCGTTGTTTAAACGCATGAATTATGATCATGTAAAATCCTCTCAGATACAAATATACAATACGTGCACGTAAAATTATAATTATATACGAGAATTAGGTCGGCAAACACTTGCGTCAAGTCACAGTCGCCGAGAACAAGGATCCGGTGACATTGCGTTGTTTTATGCATCACATTTATATACGCCTCAATGTCCAACAAGATTCGGTTTCGCTTTAACTCTTTTTTTTTTATTGCTATGTTAATTAGCAGTTTTTTTTAGTACATTTGTTTCACATTTATCTGTATGATGATATTAAAGTCTTAGTTTAGGAATCAGGAAAAGTGGAAAACTATAGTCCTTCACGAAGAATTATCGATTTTTCATTAAAAAAACATTATCCAGCTGTAATTCTCAAATCGATTGGTTCGTAACATGTAAGTTGGGGTCGATCATAAGTGATCATTTGGTTCATCGGGTGCTACAGGGTTAGAATAATCGGGTATCAGGAATCGGGTCAAGATGGTACGGGATGAAATGCCATTTTTGGTATCACATGTTTGATTGAATGGTTAAATGAATTTACTAATTTAATATATTTTTTAATAAAAAAATATGTATAATTAATACGAAAAATTAATCACTATTATTTATTAAATATCAAACAACATCATTATAAAAATTTTATTTTAAAAATTAACATATAATTTTATAAATAAAGACAAAAGTGATAAAATTTTGATTTGATTTTTCATACCTCCATCTTATACCCACCTCCTAGGTATCAGCAACCCATACCTGATACCTAAAAGTCCTACCTAATACCTAAAAATCCCGACCCAAACAACCCGGAAGGTTGCAATCCTATTAAAGGAAATATAAAATGAGATCTTATTACAAAAATGTATTAGAATTTTATTTTTATTCCCTATTAATCATGTTGAAATCTCATGATACAAACTTATAATTATAAGAAATTTCACCATTCTAGCCAGTGCTATAGATTTCAAAAGGAGTTCTTCACAGAAATCGATCAACTCACTTTCGTTGGCAGGGTCATAACTGTTATGATCCTTTACTCCGACAACATCTAGGGGGCCACGGCATGATAAGCTTTGTTTTTCAGTTACCATATTCTTTGATTTCGAATCTCAGCCCGAGCCTTCCAAAAAGGCGAAATATATGGTAAATTTGAAAGGCTATATTACATCAAGCTATATATCACATGGAAACTAAAATGTTATTTTTTGCTCTCTCATTCAAACTGTCACAACAATATTGGGTACTGCTCTGCCCAACTTAAGATTCTAGAGATCAAACTTGAAGCAACTATAACATCTTCTGTTCCACAGATCCCATTGGCTTCTCAGACATGAACACACCAACCATTTATGCATTATACACTTTTACATGTCATGGTACCAATGCACAGACATCAGACATTGCACTAGTCCGCTTCACTCTTCACGGAACACCCTTGTGTTAGCTGAGAGAATTCTCCTACACGATTTCTTCTTTTACCAGGCTTCTCTTCTTCTCCAACCTATTTCAACAAACAATATGCTCATATCAATAGCACGCAAGCATGTAGCTAGAGACTGAACTAAAGGTCTTGTTTATCTTACCATCTTTGCTATATGCTGCAAGATATCTATAATTTCTGAAAATTCTGGCCTCGAAGAAGGGTCTTGCTGCCAGCATTTCTCAAGCAATTCAACAATTAATGGATGAGTTCGCTTTGGAATGATAGGCCTTATACCCTACAACAAGTTTCAACACATTAATTAGATTTTCAAGTGGTCTTTGGTGTGACCTATGGTAGATGAATATTTTCAAGCGATTCAATTATCAATTTCAGGTGCGTAGTTCGCCAAGTTATAGACAGACGACCTTCTGCACTACTCCAACGGCTGCCTGAAGTGGCGTCAAATATTCATAAGGAACCTAAATGATTGGTCAAAATGGAAAAGGATTAGAAGGCGGAAGTCTATAGTTTCGTATAGATAAGATACTGCAGGGTAGGGGAATAACAGATGCATTTTTTTTTAATAATATATACAACCTTTCCTGTCAGGAGCTCCCATAGCACAATCCCAAAACTAAAAATGTCAGCCTTGTGATCGTATGGCTTGTGCTCAATAACCTTCCCAGTAGGACAACAGAAGAAGTCAGAGGCAAGATCATGATGAATAAATTAAGCTAAGATTTCCTATTGCAATCTATACCTGGTCTGGTAACGTTACTTGTAGTATAACTTTTTATAGTTGTTAGGGACTTGGGGAGTAGTGTGTTTCAGTTTTGAAGAAGATTTAACTAATATATCATTCTGTAACTTGTAAATAAACTAATAAAGTGCTCTCTTTGTTGTGATTTGTGGGAGAAATCAATTTGCTTAAATTTGACATGTATGAAAAGGACAAAAGATACGGACCTCTGGAGCCATCCAGCGGTATGTTCCTGTCTCTGCAGTCATTACTCCAGTTTGAGATTGCACTCTAGCAACACCAAAGTCAGCAACCTTAACAACCTGCAGACGTATATTAAATATTACCTTAAATCATTTATAATAAACTATGGCCAAGAACATGGAAAGACAAAGGACCATGAATCTGCTAAGAATTGACCAAGTGAGCACAGTACCAAAGTTCTACTCAGAATGCAAGCATCAGGAAGTTAATTGCCGAATGTAATTCATCTTAAGATTTTAAATATGGTTGATATGCAAATCCCATACAAAGTATGATAGTGGAAACTCCAGAAATACTTAAGACTTTGTGGAAATATAAAAAAGAATGGAATTATCGGAGAGAAACCCGATACGTACCAACCATACTAAAATTAAATTTTGGCCTCAACCCTAATTACCTCAACTTAATTTGTTTGTTGAAAACTCAGGATGTGCAAAGAAAGGAAAGCATGGCAATGAATCTGAAATGGGCGGACTACAAGTTATAGGTAGCATTAAATTTATATATGTCGCAGCTTCTATCACCAAATGCTAACAACTTTAATTCTAAACCATTGCTACAATTAATTTGTCCTCTATTCACATTACTCATAGTGGGAACTTTAGTACCCAACTTCTTAAGTAATGGCCAAGTCAATCTGTGAGCGTGTATGTGTGTGTGTGTGTGTATAATGTTATCATATATCAGAAATCAGATCCATGACCTGCATTAGAGGACAAACAATAAACTCCGATTTTGGTACCAGAAGGTTATATTACTAAACTTGGCTGATTCAGCGTAAAGAACACAAACAACAATAAGATTACTAGAAAAGTTTAGGGAAAACACCAATTATGAAAGATAACAAACAATAAATGATAAACTAAACAATGGATACACAATAGTTGAAACTTCTTACTTCATTTTCATCCATTAGAAGATTGGCAGCCTTCAGGTCCCGGTGTATTATATTATTTTGATGCAAATAGTTCATCCCTTTTGAAACATCAATCGCTACTTTGAGTATGGCCGGGAGCTTGAAGAATCCCTTCTGCTTGTGCAGAAAGTCATACACGCTTCCACCAGACATGAATTCTAAAAATGGTATACAGAAAGTAAAATGAATGAAAAATCACAATCATCTAAATTACAAGTCCGAAGGTACTGGAATAAAAAATGTGTAAATCACAGTGCACTTCATGTAACAGTAAAGGGGTTTGAGAAATACCAGTCACTATACAGAAACTTGGGGATCTTGTACATGCACCGATAAATTGCACAACATTCTTGTGTCGAACCTTTCTGAAAATTTCAAATTTATTATGGATAAATAGGGCAAAGGTACAAAATAAATCAAGAACGCATGGATCTACCACTCTGTCCAGAGGTATTGAATAATTCTGGCATGTCAGCAACAATTTGTTGTATAAAAAATATTAATAAATTAAAATTTATAATCATATGTAGCTATATTTTTTACTAGCAAGAACAAGCAATATCAGCAAGTTATCTCTTGGATTACTCTCTCTCCATCTTATTAATCTCTAAATTCTTGACTAAGAATTGTCTTGCGGCCACCAGGAAGTCAGAAACTACAATACTTTCATATGTTTTGATAAGCCTTCTTTAGGGGATAGTATAAGAATCATGAATGTTATGAGGAATAAAACTATTATTTTTAGGAGGAAGCAACACATTTACATAGCACCAGTGACAACCTAAATTGTGAACATTTGCAACCTTCATCTTGACTATCGTTATTAAATTAATATCATTGTAAAAAAATTTGTGCACATCTACTAATTACGTCTACATTAATGCATCAGACAGTTATGATATTTGTACAGCCACAGCTATTTTACGTGATTCTTCCTTTACAGAACAGATACATTCTTTCTTTTTCTTTTTTGAATATTTTAAGGATACACAATCCTCCACCACTAGGCATAATATCAGTGACACAAACTAATAAGAGAAAAATCCAGTTTCTTAATAAGTTACTCTTTTAGTCTTTTGGGCATAAAGAACTCCAAATCATGTGTCCGATTTCTCAAAGAAATAAATTAGAATGAGGTGTAAACCATACTCGGACTGCAAGCATGTCATGCAACTAACCTCAAAATAAATACTTCCTGAGCAAACTCTTTCTGGACACCTGCACTTCGATACTCAGCCTTGATGCATTTAATAGCCACGTCCTGACCATGTAATGTACCTTTGTATCTGTACCACTCAACATTCTAGGATTATAGTCTTATAGATAAAACAAAAAAAGAATCATAACATCAGATACGTATCGAATTAAGAAAACAACATAAGGAAACTTACAACTCTCCAAATGCTCCGGCTGCAATCTTTTGTTCAAATTTCAATAGCTTTGAATCAATTTCCCACACGTCAATCCCGTCAATGGGTATGTTTACTTGGTCTGGCATAAGCATGTCACCAGAATTCCCCAACTCAGTAGGAGATGCATGTTCACTGGACCATGACTTCCCCTACAGTAAATACAGAATTTCCAGATATAATTAAAAATGTGTGTGGGTGGCATATATGCTCACACACAGTACAATGAACAAGGATCATCAGACTGAGGTACCTCAATCCTTGGAATCTCCTTTTCCAGTACACTTTTAAGATGCTCACTTTCCTAGAAATTGAGGGTAACAGGTGAGACAGACAGTTGAATGCATGAAGAGAGTATCATAGCTTTTCACAACATTCATGAAGATGTACATTAAAGAAAACAATATAACTGACCAATGATACAAGTATACATCCCTCAGGCGGACCCAAAAGAGAATCAACATATTTGATCTAGTTAGATGCTACATAAGATATATACATTGTTATACATACACATTTGAAGTCATGTAAGTCATCAGATACATGTACGAAAGTAACAAAGCAAAGTAGCGGCAAAAACAGTTAGGAGAATCCAAAAATCAGTTCTCCTCTAGACCTACATTATCACAGAAAATCAATAAAATTTATAACTTCAACACAAAAAAAAACATAGCATTGTGGAGAAAAAAGAAAGAAAGGGCAGATTGAGATGTGGATCATAATATAATATGGATGTAAAACAGTTTCATATAATATACTGCCTGTTAAAATTTAACAATCCTCATCTACTGTGCTTTGCTACTTACAGTTTGTACATTCAGTCGGTCACTCATATAGTTCTTGTGGTGTTTTTCCGATTTCTGCCTGTTTTTATAGGTTAGCAAGTTTGTAGTCCATCTAAACAGACCTATATATCTGGTCCTTTAACACTACAACAGGAAAAATGATTTAATGCCTCATAAAATGTATAAGTCTAATGGCTTGAAGTTTGATTGATACCATAAAGGCTAAAGTAGAATAAAAGAAAGGAGACCAATCTTATGTTAACATGTCAAATATATAGCTTTACATATCAGATAATTTTGGAAGATATGTATCAGCATTAAAAAAATAGCTTAGATGCCTGCTTAATCGTCTCATTCTCATACGCAAGACCATGCATGAGATAATAATCCAGCTGGTGAGTCCCATAACTAAATTGGTGGTTAGCACATAGTGCAACATTCACATTTTCCACTGATACTTCATCTAGACTTAAAAGTAGTATAGTTTATGTGATTATAGTAGAGTATATAAGGAACAGAAAATTAGTACCTCGAATTCCCAACCATCAACTACAAAAACATCCAAGGAGTAACCATCTGTTGTTGAAAAAGCGTGAGCTTCTTTAATATCCAATCCAATCTCAGAGAGTAAGGAAGTCAGCTGAAATTTTTACAAAAAAGCAAGATTACAAAGAATCTCTAAGAACTAACTCATTGAGAAAGTACCTAGTACTACATATTGATCTATATTTGGCCAGAAAAGGTGTCTAGCTCAAAGTATCTACACCACAATTAGAACATTTTGTCATCCATGACTCAGGGGGCTCCTTAACAGTCTGAATAAGAGTTATGCACCAGGTCCTGGAGTCGGGACAACCAGGACTTCTATAAAAATCAGAAATTACTTCCTAAGTAAAATGTCATTGTCAGATTGAAGTGAGGTACATAAGATACATTGTAATCAACAAGAAAAGAGCATCATAAATTATTTGTGAGCATTTATAGTACAAGCGTAAAACCTTGAGAGACCACTGACCACAGATGCTAAACCATATTTAATTCACAGTACCTATCAATCGAAAATTCATGTATTTGAAGAAAGTTGTTACCTGGCTGAGGAGCTTTGGCTTGTCAGTTGTCGAAATAGTTATTTCGTGCCGAGGCCTACAAAATAGGAACAATGAAATGTTGAATGACAACACTTCAGCAATATTTGGCACTCAAACTATCAAAATATTAATAACTAACAGATTACCACATAATAAAGAAATTGAAGTAACAACAAATTCAATGTAACATGAGTATATTTTTTTAAAGGCAGAAGAAAATTTTTACACCCATTTTTAGTCTTTTACCCATGTTTATCTATATATATATCTATGTTTTTAATATAGCCTATACACATGCAATGTGTGCTTGCCTTTGCACCTGTAGTTATATCTCCTCTTTATAGAACAGTACTGCATAGCAGTTAAGAATCAAGATGGGTTTTTTTGGTAGGTAGTTTCTGATAATAATGGGATAAGTGTCTGAGGTTGAGAATATTTAGTAGCATACTTGGACAACATATTTTGGTTGATGAAAAAGAGCACGTTAAGGACTGGCTAACTTTATGTGTAAAGTAACTAAACTAAGTTCAATTTGCCGCAAACCTTTCACAAGTATTTACCGAAATAACTGCAGATTCGCACTCATAGTGCTGCTTCCATCTGGAACTAGAGATATCCTGGCTTCAAGTGAAAGTTCAAGAGTTGGTGATGAACCGAATGCAGGTGGATGAACACTGAAAATTACAAAGACAAACAAATACTGAAAATAAGTTATATGAATTTATCATGATGTCTTTGAATCTGCTAGGAAAAAATACGAGTTTGGTAATGTATGGCATGCCTCTGCCTGACTGGGTAATATGAACTTTGAGGGTCCCCTTCCTCTGTAAAGGTTGAATGCAGGGATTCGACAGAATTTTCTTCGCCCAATGAGACCTTCAGAAGATAATATTATTCAGACATCATCCAATAGCAAGCACACAATCAACTGGAAAAAGTAAGAAACTAACAATTTGACAAATTTTTTTTCCTCAAGTGTTTGTTCGTCTATACTAAAATAAGCATCCTATGGTTGTTTTATGCGCATTAAAGATTTCACCAGTGCGGAACTCTACTGTGCCCTTAAGTAGTTCCGGAAAGGATTAACACTTCAGAATTATATATCCTGTCCCTGTCAAATATAACTCGTATTTAGACTATATATAGTTGATCTAATTAAAAATCTTTAGATGCCCCAATAAAAGTGGCAGAAGTAACTTCTGACGTGATAAGTACCGAAAAAATCTGATCACAACACATACAATAATAATATGGTACTCGATTCTTGTAATACCCACTTATGTTGCTAATTGTGGACATTAAACTCTGACTTATCAAACTAAATGCAAAAGTGTGAGTAACCACTGCCACATTGACTGACCTACATATCATTGTTTTAAACCAATTCAAACAAATATCTTTAGATGCAGCTCATTAGAGGAAAATAAGTTTTAATAGACCTAGAGCAAGATTATGCTAATCTCACCATGCCTCAGAGTCTCAGACCAGCAACTGCTAGATTAAAATCATAAGTTGTAAGACAATAACACAATTCCACAACCGAGTTATGTCCATTTAATCTTTGACAACTAGAGTTTCAACTGGAAAACAGCAGGCAGGAGGTGTTTCATAGGTGTTCAAGCAAACCTAGGTTTAATTCATATTAAAAATTAAAAATACCAATAACGGCGACTATTAGTATATAAAGTTTAAGGTATGCCAAATTTGCTAGGTACCAGCATTAGCAACGCAACAATACCGTCAGCATAGTCAACAATCAGCAACAAGAACGAAAAGTTGAATGTCAGTAATTCTAAAAAATAACATCTTATATGAATCACCTGCACAAGTCGAACAGCTAAAGCAATTCTAGTAGCAGGGTCATGTGCCACATGCAATAGCTTCTTGTGGACAAGAACATCTTCAGCTCTGTCGACATTCACATCCAGCGCATACCTGTAATCAAACAATACAAACACATAAAAAAAATCACCAAAGTTTACATTAAACTATTACAACCGAATCTAATCCATCTTTTGAAAATCCTTACACTTCTGCAGAAACTAGTGTTGATAATTATTAAGGAAAAAAGTACTGTAGCGTAATTGAAGTAAAAAAAGATTCAAACAACCTAGGACAGGAGAAGAATATAGACTAAAAAGTCAACGTGAAGCTACTCAAACAACAGAAAACATATCAACACACTAGCAAACTAGATAATATACAGGTCCATATCATAGAGTTGATTAATTACATAAGCAACAAATAATAAAAAAATACAGATACAGCAGGTACCTAGATGGGAGGCGATTGAAATGAGCCCAAAGCTCCTCATCGAAACCTGGCTGGCAAGCCTCTTCGTTCTGAGACTCCTTGAGACGATCAAGAACTTGGTGATAAACCTCAAACTTTTGCTTCCGCTTGGGAGCGTGCGCAGGCACTGAATCCAAAGCTCTGCTACTGCAACTCTCAGTGTCATCATCCATGTTAATTCATCAACAAACTTACATGAGTAGAATAGTTGTGATGGGAATCAAAGAAAACTAAACAAGTTGAAGAAAGAAGATAGGCAAGTTGTAAAAAGAACAAGACAATATCAGAATCTGATGTAGCTTAGGTCCGAAAGCGAAAAGGATCAGCCCAAGGAAGCAACAAAACATGATCACTCGAATTTCACGTGAATCGTAAATTACCAAGAACAAACAAACAAAGTGAGCGAGCTGAGCAAAGAGTTTATCATTAACACATATCTATAAATAAACACATTAATTAAAATAAAGAAATAAATAAAAAAATAAAATGCAAGAGCTTGCATGAAAGAGAAATAGTATAAATATTATCGGATTGGCTTTGGGGGAGGGGGGTGACGACTAGAGGTGTAATGCGCACCCATAGTAGTCAGCTGCGTATCGACGTGGATTCACAACAAGCAATAGGCAGGCCTGCTGCTTCCTTTGCTTGTATCACCACCTTTTTTTATTTATTCATATAATAATAATAATAATAATTAAATTAAATTAAATTAAATAATAAAAATAATAAAAAAAGGCGTGTGGATTCTATAATCCATATATCCATCTCAAGTCCCGATATATGTAGTCCATTTATTTAAATAGTACTGGTATATTCTAGGACCCTCTTTTCTCTCTCTCATATTCCATTCCATCACAAACTTTTGAACCTGCTCCGTATTATTATACTCGCACCATTTTCATATATTCATAAATTATATCTACTTGCTTATATATTTATGTTTTGTTAGACGGGCTAATGATGCATATGATGATGTATATGACCATATGAATATTATATATATAATGGTGGATTTACAATTATAAATTATTCAAAGTTAAACCATATATTATAAATCTTTTCTACCATCTTTAATAATTTGGTCATCATAATTATAAATAACATTCTTGACTGTTTTAAAGCTCAGCTAGAATATTTTTTAAATTTTTAACTATTTTTTGAAGGCAAACAAAATCATAATTATAAATTAAAATATAAACTTTTTATAACTAGTGTCTGCCTCGACTTAGATTCATATAAAACAGTGGGCGACTGAATGAGAGAGTGAAATATGGATAAAGAAATATACAAGTGTTGTTGAAATAGATCAAGTAGAATGGATAGAAAAGAAAGAGGAATGGGGTACTACGTGGGGTGGTGGACCAAAGGGGTGACATCCAAGTGCACTGGGTGTAGAAAGGGAACATACATACATATATTTTCATTTTTCTCTCAACTCGCATCAGGACTCGTTGAAATATAATCAACCAGTTACTCATTCAGGGCATGTATATACATGGGGTTATACATATAAAAATATTTGAATATATACATGTACGATGCATCATGTATGTGAATCATGGGAAGTGCAAGTTAATAAGGGAGTTGAGTAAGTAACTTCCCATATTTTACGGACATTCAATCTTTCAAAATATTTTTATTTCACTCATTAGTACTAACTAAACAAATTCATACAATTACGTTTTTAAGATATTTAGATTTCCTAGGTATTTGGGTGTGAACCAAACAAGCCGGAATTATAATTTTCATGCATCAATGTAATTCTTTTCCCGTGGTTACAATTTCCGGACTTCCTTGGAGAGATGGTGGTTTCAATTTCTTTATTTAAGAGAAATAGTGGTTGTTTTATAGAAAATTCGGAATTTCCGTAGTTTTTTTTTAAATAATTGGTCAAGTTGATTCATATTTTTATTCAATCTACATTTCGTGGTCAACCAATTTTTTGAAAAATGGAAGTAGATTTAAAGAAATGTACTTCCGGAGTAGTAATTAGATAATGTTTCGTTGTCGCTATATAATTTATTGCCTATTTTAAAGATAAAAGCAGTGTCACTGGCGTCATATTTTTTAGTTAAAACTACTGACAAGTTTGTTTACAAGATGCTGGAGCAAGAATGGATGTGAAGCGATAAGGTTGTTACAGAGCAGGCAGGTGGTAGTGACATCCGACACGTAATGTAATGGGTGACCCACGGGTGGTCTTGTGGGCTTGGGTTGGGTGGAGAAGATGCTCATTGTATCTTGGACTTAACTCATCTGACTTGTCCATTCACATGTGGCTTGCCTGCTTGCCTCGCTTTGTGCTGCCTTCCATTTTCAGTAGAAATATTAATATTATAAAAATACATTTTGTTCACGATACAATTTAATATATATTTCCGAAGAGCTAGCAAGTTTTCTTTCTATTTAATTTAGAGATAATAATATAAATAACCATTCAAATATGATTTTGTTAGCACTTTATCTATTGGTGATTATTTTTAGTATATATATATATATATATATAAATTTAACACCATCTCAATCTCTGTTTCGACTTTCGAGAAACAATTAACTCATGAGATATATTATTTCTATTTACCATATATATATTTATACTAGCTTATATCCCGTGCGATGCACGGATGAATTTTTTTAGTTTTTTAATATTTTTTAATGATTTGAATTTATTTGTATTTGTATAATAATAATTTAAATTTTATCTAATATTATATGTATATATTTTTATCTAATTTATTTGTATTTATATTTTAATAGGATAATTTTTATTTGTTTCGTATAGAGATGTATTTTACTTGGTAGATTAATGTGAGATATTTTAGTTAGAAGATTAATATGAGATTGTATTTTAGTTAGAAGATTAATATTTTAAAATTAGGCCTAATAATTAATTAACTATCCTGCCCAGATATCGATCGACTACCAAACTTTCAATTTTATCATAAAATTTAATGATATATTAAATAAAAATCATAGGATAAGTATGATTCGTAAAATAAAAAATATAGAATATAATTTAAATATAATATAATATTATCATATATGTGATGAGTTGTATAAAAGGAGGACTATTGATGTTAGAGTTGTATGTATGATTATATTCTTTTTAAATTTAGATTTTATTAAAATTCAATGATTAAGATTGTTTCTATGGTTCACTTAAAATTGAACGCCTAAGATCTTTTCTATGGCTCACTCAGTACCACACCGACGACCAAATTTTTTAATCTTTCTTTTATAATAATATAATAATATAGATAGATAGTATAGATTTGAGTTTGATAATATAAAGTTTTGTTTTTAAAATGATTAGTAACAAGTTTTATTCAATTATGATTATGTTGTATTCCGTAATTTCATTTTCCTATTTTTGTGTTGTTCTAAACATGATAGATAGAGCAGATATTAAAATATATTTTAATGGAAAATTTACAAAAAATTCAAATTTGCAATATATTAAAGGGTATGGAAAAATTTATAAAACTTAAGACCTTGACGGCTTAACCTTAGAAACTATTTCGTGTTGTTGGGACTAATTACAGTTTTACAGAAGATGCAGTAAAAAAGTCATTCAACTATATTGGACATGTCTTGCAACCCATTTTTCCTGGAAATAAGTCCTTATTTTTGGAAAAAAGTAGGTATGTATGTACTTTTTTTGAAAATAAGTAACTTATTTTTTATTTTGAAGATAATATTTGATTTTAAAATTCTAAAATAAAATTTTATTTTTTTAAAAAATATGAAAATATGTAAAAAATAAAAATAAAATAAGTTACTTATTTTAAGTTTAAGGAACCTCAAACGATCACATTATAAGTCGCACAATAGGGCGTCTGATGCTTGTAAAGACATACAGTGATAATGATGTAATGCGAACGATCTAACATGGAACTGAGGCTATCAATGTGTTTGACATCTACACTAAACATGAAGAAAACAATGATAATATGATAGAAATGCATTTATATTTTACTATACTACAGGGTTGGAGAGCAAAGAAAAAGCAATGGGATAGATTGATCAAGTGGATTTGGCTAAACATTTTTGGTCTAGATGAGTTTTCCTTGAGAAGGATGCAGAGAAGAATTTTATAGCACTATAAGAAGGGACAGTTATGACTTGTGAGTTATCAAAGAAAAGAGTTCGAATAACATATAGTAACTGTGGTCTGTGGAACAACTGGGCACAACAAGATAGATTGCAAGGACCCAACTAAAGAAACACCCAGGCAGAAGTTAGAGACAGGCCGAAAAATAAGGGCAGTATACCTCGTGTCAGCCCAATAAATGAAACTTAGAAGGTCTGCTTTTGGTAAGATTTAGGAGCATACAAGGAAACAACATTCCCCTTTATCCCAGCCCAACTTTGTATCAACCCTTATGCCGGTTTGAGAACATGAATTTTATTTGAAATTATAGATTTGATCAAATGAAATGTTTGAGTAATCATAAGAATTTGAATTTAGATTTGAATTTTATTTGAATCCCATGAAATTCAAATATTAGTACTGTCATTTGAAATGAAATCAAAATTCTCAAACACAATCTTATACTACCTCCGTCCCACCCAATTGTTATCCTTTCGGAGAGAAGGTCCATCACGCATTTTAAGGTGCATATAAAGTATAGTTCCATAACTTATTAATTTTTATTTAGAAAAAAGAAATTAAAAATAATTTATGGAAATATGCTTTATATGCACCTTAAAATGCGTGCCGGATCTTCTCTCAGAAAGGATAACAATTGGGTGGGACGGAAGGAGTAATATTTAGTCCCTTACTAAAAATAAATAATGGTTTATCTGGGAACATGAATTTCATTTGAAATTCTGGATTTAATTAAATGGCATATTTGGATAATCATAAAAATTTCAATTTGAATTTCATTTGAATTCTCGGGCATTCAAATATCAGTACAAATATGAGAATTTGAAATGACAACTCAACTTTTATCATTTGAAATCTATCATTTCAAATGAAATGAAATCTATGTTTCGAAATACGATCTAAAAGAATTCGTTAATATAAGGGAAATGTTATTTGTAGAATAGTATTTTTATTTCAAGAACATACATAGTTATGTTTCATCCTTTAATAAACAAGAAATATATAATTTCTATTACAAACAGTTCTGAAAATTAAAAAATTGTTATAAAAGTAACATTTCCCTGATATAATCACTCGTGAAGTGGTGATATATTGATATTCAAATGAAGCCTACAATCTGCTACGATAAATTACAAAGCACTTGCATTAATACAAAAGCAATCAGTTTTTACGTAAACATACACGCAACACTGCGCTTCATTTACTCCGGTAAGCCAGCCAACCTGCAACAAATAATAACCGTACATTTTTTTTAAAAAAAGGTTAAACTGCGATTTAAATAGATTGATAAAACATAATCATTTTTTTAAAATATAAGAGAGTCCTAAATATCAAATGAATTAAATCACAAAGAAAGTTGATAATGCCCTAGCTATGCTTCTGGTAATGACCAAGTAAAAAGTGGGCCTGATAAAAATAAACTTGTACGCATCAAAGTGTAAGCTGAAGGAGCAAGCCAAACCCAATGGGTGAAGCGAATTAATATGCATTTTAATTTTAATCGCACTAATAACGAAATTACCCTGATTTATATGCTTTGCATGAACTTGCAAGCTACGCCTCTTTCAACGTCGCGCTTTCTTTACTCTTTTGAATTGCATACACTCTCAAAATATCTTAAGTTGAATTTGATTATATACTAAATTTAACTATTTAGTTGAATTCTTTATATAAAAAAATTATTACATAGTGAGCATTCCACTCAACACAAGCCTCATGGCTACGTATAAATGTACGGGTTGTAACACGTACTGTAACACAATAGATTACAAGTTGATTAAGGAAAATAAATAGCAGACATTTGTCTGTTGTTGTCTTGAGTAGTCGCATAAATTTATCTATTTACTTGAATTTAAAGCAAGGGGAATTGCAGAAAGCGTGGGAGACATGGAGATGGAAAAGCTGACGCCGTTAAGTCACCTGTTCATGACGGTGTTTTTATACAGCTTCTCCAGCTTTATGGTGGTTCCGGCCATGACGGATGTCATCATGTCTGCTGTTTGTCCCGGTAGAGACGAGTGTTCCATAGCCATTTACCTCACCGGTGTTCTGCATGCGGTACTTAAATTAATTCACCACCCCTCGTCCCCCGATCCCATCATATAAATATTCTAACCTATATATACTAGTTATAATCTTAGTCACATTGATAATAATATTTAGATTTTCATTATATAAATTACATGTAGGTTGTAGGGTTGGGAACGCTAGTGATGATGCCACTGATAGGAAATCTCTCAGATGCCTATGGAAGGAAACTCATGCTCACTGCTCCTATGCTTATCGCAATTTTCCCATCCGGTAAGTTTTTTTTTTCCAAAAGATTTTAGTAAAAAGATTTTCACTTTTTTTTTTGATATATACATACTGTCTAGTACTGTATAGTTGCTACATACTTTAAATTTGATTAATTCATTCTAGTCTAGGATGGTACGATGTAGTATATCAATACATTTGTTGGGATATTTGTTTACAAGCATATTATTTTATTTATTATAATACTCTCTACACAGAGTATATCACAAGAACTAAAAACGCACAAACTTTACCCCATATAATAGCAATATCAAGTAATGCTAAAACATGAATTGATTGCAGCGATACTGGCGTACAGTAGGAGTGCACACTATGTGTACGCCTACTTGGTGATTAAAACTGTGACTTCCATGTTATGCGAAGGAAGTGTGCTCTGCATTGCCCTGGCTTACGTGGTAAACTCTCCTTAAATTGCGTTAACACATAATAATGAGCTGAATTACGTACAAGTCTTTTGGGATTGATAGAGTATTATATAACAGGCGGACAATATAGCAGAAAAGCGCAGGGGATCAGCGTTTGGGATCTTATCAGGCATTACATCATGTGCTTTTGTATGCGGAAATCTCTTCACTCGCTTCATCTCTACCTCATCCACTTTCCAGGTATAAATATCTGTGCTTTATTAGCTTATAAACTACACCACATTGAATTTTATTATATGTTCACATTTTATCATGAATTTGTGATTATGTACAGTTTCTTTAGTGAATTATGTAAGATTTGTAGTACAACTTGAGCCCTGTATATCTATGAATCATTTACTATCTGTTTGATTTGTGTTCTAAATTATTTGAATTAGGTTTCTGCGGCAGGGATGGTGATTGCAGTAGTATATATGAGGATCTTCCTGCCAGAATCTCTTGCTGGTGTAGGCATTGCTGGTACTGGTAACAAGACGGAGGACGAATCTCTGTTGCAAAAAGATTCAGCACAGAATCTTCAACTCTTTAAGAAGATGCCTTCTTTTCATGATACCATCTCTTTATTAAGGACCAGGTGCGGCTTGTCTTTCTCGATTACTTGTCAACTTTGTTTTCTATGTAAGACACTGAGGGCAGAACATAGTCAAATAAGAAACTTGGAATTCAGCTTTTTCTCAATTTTTGTATTGCCTTGAAGAAGAATTACGCACACAGACACACACATATTTGCCTTTCTTGAATCAGCACGCAATTTTAGAGAAGTTTAAACACTCCTTCTTTTTCGCTTACAGTTCCATAGTTTGTGATTCCTCTTGCCTATCAGTATAATCATGAACTGACATTCCAAATATTCTGTAGCTCTACCTTTTCACAAGCTGCTGCTGTTGCATTCTTTACAACTCTTGGGGATGTTGGCCTTTATGCTTCGATGTTGGTAAATTACGCCACCATAACTGAATTGAATATATCCCTTTCTGCAGCATAGAATAATATATAGATTTATGAGCATATATACTTATGCCCTTTGCTGGTGTTTACAAACTGAAAGGACACTGCAATCCACGTCTTTTAAATTTATTATATAATAAACTGTAAGTTCTCTCGGACACTTGTAAATAAAATGGATAAAAAGGTTGGTTTCATGTTAGGAACCACAATTAATGGTGTATACTTTTTTGTAATATTTCACATCTAAATATAATAGGAGTTAGCTGATGTACTATAGACCTAAAGTAGTTCATCTTGTAGACACACGTCACACATCATACATGTTGATTGCGCATAGTTATCGTCTAAACTTGTGTGTTGTGTCCCTGTATCCTGCTTTGCTTTTACCCTGTTTTAGCAGGATGTCTTCATTGTGGCTATTTTTTAGTAATGGAATGGAAAAGTTCTTAATTACGCTGATTTCTAGAAGTTAGCCATATTCTCCTTGGAAAATGCTGTATTTAGAGTGTTTACTTGATATTTCTGTGTGACCTTTAGATCTAACGATATTGGACACAACTTCTTGACAAAAAAGCCATCAAACGGAAATAACAAAGTACTATTTAATATTGTTGTTCTTTAATCTCTCTAGCTAACCTCTGTACAATTATGCTATTCAGTACTATTTGAAGGCTCAATTTCAATATAGCAAGGACCAGTTTGCTGATCTCATGGTGATTAATGGGATTGCTGGGACTATATCACAGGTGACCTTACAGAGTTCATGTTGTCGCTACAAATATAATACTTTCATTTTCATATTAACTTTTCAGACACTTGAAAATCATGTTAGCTTCTGGTCCAGCTTTCTTTTGTTTCCTAATAATTCTTTTCACACATCATTTCGGAATCTATATGAATTTTGGCAGATGGTTCTCATGCCCCTAGTTGCTCCTTTTATTAAAGAAGAGAAAATACTTGCAATAGGCCTTTTTTTCAGCTGTGTACATGTAAGTGGCTTAATCTTTACTTCTATTAAATTTCTTCTATACTAAATTTGACTTTATTTAATGAGATAATTTAGATGATAAAATGTCATATTCGAAGTCGCGCACACTTTTGATACAAAATGCGCATTGAAGGGATTTATTTGAAGCTAGAATAATCGTTGAGGATTTATATGAAGCTATTGGTGTTTTTATTGCAGATGTTGCTGTACAGCATTGCATGGTCTTCCTGGGTACTTGATTTGCTTAACTAGTTTTTTTATGTTTTACTTTGTTATGCTTCACTTCAATATCCTGTCTTGCATCAAGTCATATCTTTCGCCAACATTGACAAACCCAATAGGTTCCTTACATGGCTGCTATGGTCACCGTCTTGGCTGCTATTGGGACACCATGTGTGAGTTTACAGCTCCTGAATATGTACCTCGTTAATATTAGCTTAATCTTTACGCTGCACATTACAATTGAGATATTATTTTTACAGGTTCGGAGCATTGCATCCAAGCAAGTCGGGCCAAGTGAGCAGGTAATGTATTTATAAAATGGCTAATGTACTTCAATTTTGTGGCATGTCATGGCAGGAATGCTGTGAGAACATTACCTCATCAAGTCACTAGTCCATTAATGGAAAGGAAATTGGTTAACAGAAACTTGCTGGAATAACTATCTCCTCTTGGTGTTTATCAGAGGGAACTAGTATCATCTGAAAAGACATGACTAAATGTAATATGACCAGACAATAGGTCAATGTGGATGAAGCTCACTAAAAGCCAAGGACAGAAAAAAACGATCTCATCACAAATTTAGCTTTAAAATATAATTATATCCTGGCTTCTTGACTGGTAAGATTGTTCCCTTTTAATCAGATTAATATATGTTATTCTTAACTTAATTGTTCAATCCCCCTTTCCAGGGAAAGGCTCAAGGGTGCCTGACAGGCATATGTTCTATTGCCAATGTTGTTTCTCCCCTGGCCTTCAGTCCTTTAACAGGTATAAGATTATGATATCAACTCTATTGTCCAAGAAGTCTGGTTAAAAGTTAAAACTAATAAATCTTTTCTTTTTCCAGCTTTATTCCTCTCTGAGAATGCCCCATTCCATTTCCCTGGTTTCAGTCTAATGTGCGCTAGTTTTCTTGTGGTAAGAACTCTTTCTTACCTTAAAATTTCTGACCGCTATATTCATATTCTCTTACCATCCATTATCGGGATTGTTGTAATTCAAAAGAACAGCACTTTTATAAAGTTTTGATACTAAAGTGTCCTGTTTTATAATAGTGTAATGATGCATATGTCTATAAATTGATGATACTATATGCAAATATGCAATTAACTCTTACAAATTTCTGTAATTCATCTTGTATTACTGGATTTGATTATGTTATTGTAAACTATCTATAATCTAATTACTAATTCGGTAAAATGTTGTCATGGGCAGATGATAGCATTTATATTAAGCATTATGATAAGGGAAGCTCCTCTCGCTGTAACTTCCACAGATGACAATTCTGGCTCCAGTTTAGACTCAAATGAGTGTACAGTATAGGACTTGAGCAGAAACATGTCCCTCTCTCTCACACACACTTTCAAATATTCATTAATCTTGTTATATAGAACATATATAAAATGTTCCGGTGCATGCGAAGCTCTGAAGACTGCAATTAGTTAGGTGGAAGTAAGCTTACTGAATTGGTCCCTGTGTTTGATGCATGGCGCCTTGTAATATGTATGTATATTGTAATTACCCCGTGATAGTAGAAACTCTGAAGTTCCTGGCATGGAGAATATATAAGCTTATCCCAACTCATGAGTAATCTTTCTTTGCCCACGTTAAATTAGCAATATATATGTGCATTTTAGAGGTGAATTTTAATGCACATATCATTGCTATATGACAATATATGTGAGATATTTTTGTTGTTCCACCAAAAAGAATTTTAAGGCCAAGTGGGACTCATTTTCATAACCACCTTACATATATACACACACACACACACACGGAGCTGATAATCTAATAAATCAGTTTTCACAAGCACAATTTTGGTTGGTTTATTTTCCAACAAAATGAAATCTACAAATTCCAAGAGGCCGACCACGTACTATTGTACAAAAGAAATACTCGTACATTATTGAAAAAAAGTAAACAAATATGTTCTAAGATGGATGTCTTTTAGTGGCAATTAGAATCTTTATGTCCAATACTAGGTCTATAATATTGCTTGATATCTGTACGTGGTCCATCACTCACAAAACAAAGCTTATTAGTATTGCGCATATATGGTGCGAACACATAAGTTGATTGAATTGAACTATTGGAGTATATATAGTGGGCTCGGTGTATCTAATGTTTTAACATTAACTGTGTAAGTGCGTGCGTGCGTGCGTGTTGCATAAAGCTTCAGTGGGAGCCTTACATAGAGATCGATGGAAATGCTGACGATGTCGTTGAGCCACCTCTTCGTGACAGTGTTCTTATACAGCTTCTCCATCTTCATGGTGGTTCCGGCCATGGTAGATGTCATCATGTCTGCTGTTTGTCCCGGGAAAGACGTGTGCTCCATGGCTATTTACCTCGCCGGGGCTCAAAATGTGGTATGAATATTACGAAATATATAGATGAAAAATAAACATGTGGTATATTATAAAAATTATATTACAAAAACATCTCAGATAATCTGTACATTAATTTGTAAATATAAAATATGATATAGATTGTAGGATTGGGAACACTAGTGATGTTGCCTCTGATAGGGAAACTCTCAGACACCTATGGAAGGAAACTCATGCTTACTGCTCCTATGGTTCTTGCAATTTTCCCCTCTGATAAGTTTTTATTACCAGAATATTGGCCCTCAGCATGACCTCAGTTTACAACCTGAGGTTACATCAGGTTCTAAGATAAATTCTGACTAATTTTTGTAATATTAAATTCTTACATGTGCATTTACATAAATACTCTTTTATAATTGAGATCATCATCAGATACATCAAGCCCTTTTATTATTACGTACCCACAAGTTATCTCAAATTTTTTTCTCAATGACGTGGCATGACATATGTCTTGTTTTAATTCGTGGGGTCGTATATGTATGCACGCGAGGTCTCATATTATTATAGAAAAATTATCAATTACACAGATGACAACTCAATATTTGAGATAATTTTTGGGGTCTCTAACATTTTTCATATATTAATTGGTCCTTGAAAATAGGGCTGTCAAACGGATAATTCAGATACGAATCTGTCTATATCCGTATCCGAATCCGAATCCGTATCCGTATTCGAATCCGATTTTTAATAAGTTTTTTTAATTTATATTAAAAATTCAAAAAGAATTGCAAAAAAATATTAAAATTTTAGTTTAATTTTTTTAAATTGAGTTAAGAGTTAAAGGGATTTAAGCCTATTTTATTTTTAAAAAAATTAATTTTTATTTATCTTTTCAATCTAATTTTGTTATCTTAATAATATTAAACTCAAATGATATTTTTATATATGTCTATAATATTTTTACAATTATATAAAATTTGTATAAATATATTATTTAATGAATATATATACACACACTACAAAACTAATAGAATAAATTTTAAATTGTATATATATATATTATTTATGTGATATATGTGATACGATTTAAAATACATAAAATACTATAGAAATATAAATTGATATATATTGAATATAGATTTTAAAGTATAACCATGTATAGTGTATATATTAACTTATTAAATTAAAATAGACATTAAAGTTGAGTTAATTAAAAAATATAATTGAATCAAATTAAATGGGCTTATAACTATAAGTGTATGTATAAAAATATATAAATGGATTTATAACTATAAATGGGTTAAAAAATATATAATTATATATTATATATATTAAAAATATATATTTATATATATTATATATAATTAATTTCGGATACGAATATTTTCGGATACGGATGTGCCTATATCCATATATGTATCCGGAATCTTCGGATTCGGATACGGATAATATCCGGTTTCTTCCGAATACGGATAATATCTGTTTTTTTCGGATACGAATACAAATATTTCGAACGAATATCAAAATTTTCAGATTTGTTTGTCAGCTCTACTTGAAAATATACTTAATAAATAAACAAAACAAAACCCGAAAGGTCTCGCTAAAAAACCCTGAAAAGGTACGAATCAACATGCACTTTAGTTTTAGAAACTTAATTATATGCCCGTTGATGAGTAGAATAATGAGCCTAGTATTAAAGATCGGGTCTTTCTAGTGTTTATGACACACTCTAATACTTTAACTACTATTTCTTTTTATGAATTTGATTGATTTTAGTTTGATGGGAATTTTTGTACAAAGAACTATTATTATTAATAAAAATGAAATCAATGAAAATTAACTACTAATATTGTTAGTGTGGGTGAGTAAAACTGAACTGAAATCGAAAAACCAAATCGAATAGTATAATTTCGGTTTAGTTCGGTTCCATTTTTTCGAAATTTTAGTTTTTTTGGTCTGGATCGAATTAAAATTCGGTTCACCTTATTCGATTTTCATTTTTTAAAAACCGTTTGATTCGGTCCATCTTAAAAATTCGGTCCGGTTCGGTTCTAAAAATATTAACAATTCGGTTCTCGGTCTATTCGGTTCGATCTCGTTCTGGACCGAACTGACTGAATGCTCAGTCCTAATTATTAGTGTGCGCTCAAGGGTAGACACCAAAAATCTTAAGAGCAAGTCAAAAAACTTCCTTATATGATGTTATAAGTTAAAATATAAGGAATGCAACAAAAAATGTTACTCTAACTCCTCCTTAGTCATTCCTTAAAAAAATTAGGACATTCATCTCCTCCCATATTTTTAAGAATGCCCTAGTCATTACTCACATGACTTTTATTAATAAAAAATTACTTTCCTTATTTCTCATGCTTGTTTTTCCCTCCTCTTTTATAATTCAAATATATTAATATTTTAGTAATAAGGAAGAAAAATAAGAAATATTATTAGAGTAAATGTATAAAATTAATGTCCTAAACTAATATGACACATTATTTTATAATATTTTATAAGCAACCTTTGGGGTGCTTATGGACTTCCTCTAAGAACCAAACACTTGAGTTGGTGAGAATCAACAACCGCAAGTATCATAAATAAATGTAATAATTTCGAATATATATATATATATAAGTAAATAAATATATATTATGATAATATTATTTTTATCAGGTCATCGATCTATATATTTTAAAATCTGTTCATAATTACTTCTTTTTTTTGCAAATAATTACTTCATTTTTAATTATTCGAAAAATATTTATTTTTATCAAATATTCATTCAACTAAGTATTTTTCATTTTATTTTCATAGCTAGACTTGATTATAGCTCTTAATGACGATGAAAATTATAACAGACAAGTATTTCATTTCATCGAGCATGTCGTGATTAAATTCAGAACCCAGAACCATCCATCATTTTCCAATTTGAAATTAGAAAGCATCAAGTATTTTCCGGTTTAAAACCAGAAACCAAATTGAATTAATTTAAAATTTTCATTCCAGACATAATTTTAGTTTTATTGAAGTTTTGATTTTTGGTTCCATTTTAAATTTTCCGGAAACTAAATATGTGTATGTGTGTATATATTATGTACATTATATATTATAGTTTTTTTTCCTTATGTTATGTTATATTATTTATTTGTCTAATTACCAATGATACTTCCGATTTTTTTAGTAATATGTTTTCTTAATAATTTCTCTAAGGTAGTTGAACGCAAGAGCCTAATAAATAAAAATTTGATTATAAAAATATTATTTAAAATAAATAAATTTGGAATTAAACTATATAACATACCCTTACTCTAACTAAACTATACTAGGGACAACTAATTAGTCCCGGACGGACGGTGTTATGCACTTATGCCGATATTCGGTATTAAAAGCAGCACGATTATAAAGCACGCTAAAACATGCATTGATTGCAGTGATCCTGGCATACAGTAGGAGTCCGTATTATGTGTACGCTAATTGTTGATTAAAACTGTGATTTCCATGCTATGCGATGGAAGCGTGTTCTGCATTGCCCTGGCTTACGTGGTAAACTCTCCTTCATGTATCTCTGCATCTTAATTCAGTTATCATGCATACCTCATACCAACAACCATGAATTCAATTACTCTTCGGGTCCGTCGACAGGCTGAAAATATACCAGAAAATCAAAGGGCATCAGCTTTTGGGATATTATCGGGCGTTGCGTCATGTGCATTTCTATTCGGAAATCTATTCACTCGCTTCATATCTACTTCCTCCACTTTCCAGGTATCTTTAGTTTCACTTCATTCTCTAATCTCCACTATGTACATATATGATATAAGATTTTAAGTACTTATCTAGGTTTATAACATATGATAATCTTATGTTTAATATAAACAACCAGAAGGTGTGTAGAGTTTGTAATAGATTTTGGTTCGTATATGTAGGTTTCTGCGGCAGGGATAGTGATTGCAGTAGCATATATGAGGATCTTCCTACCAGAATCAGTTCCTGGTGTAGGCATTGCTGGTACCGGTAATAAGACAGAGAATGAATCTCTTCTGGAAAAAGATCCCTCAGAGAATCCACGATTCTTCAAAAAGATGTCTGCTTTTCACGATACCATCTCTTTACTGACAACTAGGTGATTTTTTCGTTTACTTGTGGACTTTGCTTTCTATATGAGAGTGAGGGCAGGCCATAGACAAATAAGCACTAAAATCAAGCAACTTCCTGATATTTTTTAGTGAAAGAAAAGTGGGGTGGATAACGGGGACCTATACGTACCTCCATTTTATTATTGAAAAGCAATATAATGATACGTGGATAGTACGTTACAACTTGCCATTGGCCGTTTCATAATGAAATACACTGTATGATTTTTCTAACATCTTCAGTTCTTCACCAGAAGAAAATGATAAGTAGCGATAACTACCGCCAGGATATAATCTAGTTTCTAGACGCTACATAGGACTAATGATAGTCTCCCTAAATAATATTAGCATTTTTCTCAGTTCTAATATTGTCTCGAATAAAGTTACATATCATGTTGCCTTTCTCGGGTCAGTATGCAGTTTTAAAGAAATTTAAGCATTTTCTGATGTTCGCCTACTGTCTTGTTGCTTGCGATCATCCCCTTTTTTTGTGGTTGTATAAGTTCGATTATAAATTGACATTTTAAAATTTTTGTAGCTCTACCTTTTCGCAAGCTGCTGCAATTGCATTTTTTAACACTCTTGGGGATGCTGGCCTTGATACATCGCTGTTGGTAAAATTTATTTTCTACCATCTATATTATGATCTATTGAGTCATTACTTCATTTTATTATTTAATGTCTTAGTTCATCGATCATCATTACTTTTTATTATTTTATTCGTAAGTAAAACCCGTGAACAAATTAATTAAATTGCTCATGAGCAAGCTTGTAAATAAAAAAAAAATGCTCGTTACATGAACATAATTTTAACTTAAAACAAGAAGCTCACAAACTTGCATTTACCTGCGGTGGACCTATAAATAATGATTAATGTATATATTTGTGTTTCCATGCATGCTTTGACCCTGTTTTGTTGGCCTGTTTTCATAGTGGTAAATGTATAGACATAACACAGAAAAGTACTTATTATCGTCTCCCGGTGTAACAAAGATTTAGGTTTCTTACACACGTGAAGATGTGTATAGCTGCTAGACCTTAGATTTCAAACTTCGGTGCTGCAGTAACCTGAAGCTTTGCTTCTATTATTGCCAAAAACATGAGAAATAAATGACACTTCTCTGTCGGGCAGGACATTATTAGTTTCCAGAAAAGAAAGCATTTAGTTCTAAATTCCAATGCAATGTGGCAGTTAGATTAAGGCTGTGCACGCAAATCAGACACTCCTGTATTCCATTTTCCTATCAGAATATTCCCTATTTAGAATGTTCAATCATATTTCTGAGTGACCTATAGACCTAACAGAAAAAGTATGCAACTAAGAAAAAACAACAAAAGGAAAGGAAAGGAAATGGTGCATGAGATTAAAATTTATCATGTGTTCTTTAATCGCACACTTGAAACTCTGTACAGCTAACCGGCCTGTATTGGATTATGATATTCAGTACTATTTGAAGGCTCAATTCCACTATAGCAAGAACCAGTTCTGATCTGATAGTGATTGCTGGGATTGCTGGAACAATGTCACAGGTGACCTTAAACAATTCATGTTTCCGCTACAAACATTTATAGTAATATATCCTTTTGAATATAACTCCTCAGCCGCGTGTCAATCACACATCAGTCTTTGGTCCAGATTTCTTTTCTTTCTAATGAATCTGTTTACATATCATTTTTTAATGTATAAAAGCTTGAAGATGGCTTTCATGCCCCTAATAGCTCCTGTTATTAAAGAAGAAAAGTTACTTGCAATAGGGCTTTTTTTCAGCTGTGTACATGTAAGTTAATGAGATAATTTCAGAGATGAACTAACTTACTTGATCATGCACAAAAATACGAAATGCTGATTGAGTGATGCATCTGTAGCTTATAATGTTTTCTTATGCAGATTTTTCTGTACAGCACTGCGTGGTCTTCCTGGGTACATACTTGGATTGCTTAATTGGTTTTTCTATTTTGCAACTTGTTATACTTTACTGTTGTATGTTGTCTTTCTAAAATTGACAAACACAACAGGTTAATTACGTGGCTGCAATGGTCACTGTTTTGTCTGCAATGGGATCACCATGTGTGAGTTTATATCTCCTGAACATGTACCTCGTTGCTAATAGCTTAAGTAGCACACTATAATTGAGATTTTGTTTTCACAGGTAAGGAGCATAGCATCCAAGCAAGTTGGGCCAAGTGAGCAGGTTACTTCCTTGAGGAATGGCTAGTTTGCTTGATTTTGATGGCATATTAAGGAAGGAATGCAGTGAGAGCATTAGCTCACCAGTTCACTTGGGCATATTTCGGACAGGATATTGGCATAAAGAAAATTGCTGGAAAAATTATTCTTTGTTGCATAGATCAGATAGAACTGGGAGCATTTGAAAAGACATGACTGAAAGGAATATGAACATAAAATATGTTAATGTTGAAGAAGCCAACTAAAAGATACTACTTACAATAATAAAAAAAATCTCATACAGTTTCAGCTTTGTAATATCATTATATTCTATCTCACTCTTTTCCAGGGAAAGGCTCAAGGGTCCCTGACAGGCATATGTTCGATTGCCAATGTTATTGCTCCCCTGGCTTTCACCCCTTTGGCAGGTATGTGATTATGGTATCAACTCTGTTTAAACAAGAAGTCGGTTAAAAACTTGAAACTAATAGGACTTTTAATTGTCCGGCTTTATTCCTCTCTGACAGTGCGCCATATTATTTCCCTGGTTTCAGTCTTATGTGTGCCAGTTTAGTTGTGGTAAGATCTCTTACTCTGATAATATCACTGCTCAAATTCATCTTCTCTTACCATCTTGCTGCTTTTATTCTATAATGTCTTGTATTTTGGAATCATCAACCGTCGTATCTGCAATAAAACAAGTCAAAAATGCTTAGTAAATTTGAATTAATGGCTAGGCATTTGTACTCCTCGTATGACCTGGCTTGATTGTGGTGGTTTATACTTTATAATGATGCAGATGATAGCATTTATACTAAGCATTAGGATCAGGGAAGCTCCTCTCGCTCCGAGCGTCTCAGTTGACTCAATGGAGCCTTCGGTTTGAAATAAAATGAGGAAACATGTCAGTAACTCAGTATCGTCCATTTGATACATGCTAGTCTTGTAAAATTAAATCTATATACCAAATGTATTGGTTCATGTAAAGACTGAATAATACATTTTATACGACTAGTCTTCCAAGCTTTACAAAATTATTAAATAGATAATAAAAGTATGACTGCTAAATGACTGAATAATTGAATATATGTATTTTGGAGGTGGATTTTTTTTTACAAAATGTTAAATTTCGATATTATTTTATTTTTAATTTTACTAAAAACAGACGTCAGGGATTTAACTTTTTAACACAGAAACCCTATCTCCAAAGAGTCGTCTCTCATTTATTTTTTTTCAAGCTAGTCTAGGGGCTTTTACTAAGTTTTTCCGATGAAAAACCCCAACTCCTTAGTTTTTCTTTTTCGTTGATTTCGATGGAAAATCCCAACCCCTTAGTTTTTCATTTTCGTTGATTTCGCTTCAATAAAACCTAATTTTTTGGGTGTTTGTGTGTCTTTCCTTTTGAAATGTTTGTTTCTCATTTTGGAGTGTTTTGTTATATTTTTGTTTAGTTATGTTTGAGTTTATTCGGTGGTGGATCTGGAAAGCCCGCATCGAATTGAGGCGGTGGTGATTATTGCAAAAACTCACCTTTCACAATCAAAGATTGTTCCTTTGGGAGTTCCCACTTTCAGCATATCTATAATTAGTATTCAGCAGGTAGAAAGTTGGGGTGCCGCTGCTGCTTTATGCAATTGGGGTTCTGAATACTAGGATAACAATGATTTTTATGTGATAAGGTCAATTGTGATACTACTGCTGTCAAGGATGTTGGTACAGTTTAGATTGTTTGGGATGTCTTCGATTTCGTTTTTAACTTCAAAAATTTTTAAATTCTTTGTGATAAACGATTAGAAACCAAATCAACTACTGCCTTCGTCTCACCCAATTCGTTTGAAAAAAAAGGTCCGGCACACATTTTAAGTTACATAGTATAATCACATAACTTATTTTTAAATTTTTTTTTCAGAATAAAAATTTAATTAAAATGCATGTAAAGTATATTACACGTGTAGTCGTAGTTTTCGCCGGCGCTCTTCCCCATACCACCTCCGGCGGAGTGACCGGTGTCGTAACCACCCTCCTCCGCCGACGTCTTCATTTTCTTTATAATCACGTTCTACATTTCTAATATTTCAAAGCTCTAGCTCTCGGTAATTTCTATATATAAAGCAATGGCAAATGCCGACGATAGAACCTCCGAATCTTCCGACGCCGTGTTTTATCTTCACGGCGATCTCGATCTCCGAATCATAGAAGCTCGTTGCTTGCCTAACATGGACTTACTCACCGAGCATTTCCGTCGTTGTTTCACGGCTTTCGATGTTTGTTGCAAACCTACCTCCACCGCCAAGAAACAACACCCCAAAATCATAACCAGCGATCCCTACGTCACCGTGTGTCTCGGCGGAGCCACGGTGGCTCGTACGCGAGTCATATCTAATAATCAGAATCCTACATGGGACGAGCATTTTCAAATTCCCCTAGCTCATCCTGTATCACAAGTTGATTTTGTTGTCAAGGATAATGACACATTTGGAGCTGATTTTATCGGAATTGCTTCCGTGTCAGCTCAGAGAATCAAATCCTGTGATTTGATTGATGAGTGGTTTCCGATTATCGGATTGTTTGGTAAACCACCTAAGCAGCATGCAGCTATTAGGTTACGAATGAAATTTAGGGAATGAGGAGATAATTTGGAATACTCTAATGCTAAATTTAGCTTGCAAGGTTCTTATTTTCCGATGCGGCATGGTGGACATGTGACATTGTATCAGGATGCGCATGTGCCTGATGGAATGTTGCCTGAGATTGAATTGGATGGGGGTAAGGTGTTTAGGCATGAGAAATGTTGGGAGGATATATGTCATGCTATTTTGGAAGCACATCATTTGGTGTATATAACTGGTTGGTCTATATATCACAAGGTGAAGCTGTTGAGAGAGCCTAGTAAGCCTTTGCCTAAAGGTGGAGATTTGACCCTAGGGGATTTGCTCAAGTACAAGTCACAAGAGGGCGTTCGGGTTCTGTTGTTGGTTTGGGATGATAAAACCTCTCATAGCAAGTTCTTCATTCATACGGTATTCTATTACATTCTCTTTATTATTTTGGAAGCTAATAGTTTCTGTGTTTTTGTTGTGATAATTTGTTTCTCATGATACTAGTATTTAATCTGTTATAGTTGTAGACTGGATGCATGATTCTCGTGTTAAGATGATGTAATTGTCAGTATAAGGAACCAATTTATGAGTATTTTGTGCAGGAAGGCGTAATGCAAACACACGATGAAGAGACACGCAAGTTTTTCAAACACTCATCTGTAAATTGCGTGTTGTCTCCGCGCTATGCAAGCAGTAAGCTTAGCATTTTCAAACAACAGGTGTGCCTTATACTATGCTTCGTTCCTTATTCTTTTCCTTATGATTGAAATATTTTACGGCAAGAACACTTTGGTATTTATATATCTTGCAATACCAAACTAGACAGGAAGATTCTGTATGCAAGACTTAGATCAGATATTGATAACAAGGCCAACTCGAAATGATCCATGATCACTTGACATAGTTTTTTCTCTGTTTGACAATTTATATGTGATAGAATGATGGTAGTAAGGCAAGTCATTTGCATATGAAAATCTAGTATTACTTCTGCTGCAATAGAGTAACGAGTCAGAATTGGAGATATTAACCAAGTAGCTCTAAGGAACACTATCATATAAGTTTGTGTGCTGGATACCCCACCCAAGTCATGATCGGGATGTCCCTTATTTATGCAATTAAAAGATTAATGCAGCTAAACTTACTAGTTTCTATGAATTAGTAGTGAGTTCATTGTATCGATAGATGTTCTAGAGTCATTATTATGATCTAGCCAATTATGCATTTTCCTTGGAACCTTAAAGAATCAAGAGATTCCATTATAATTTGTTCTTAAAGAAGCACAAGCTCTGTATTGGAATAAACTATGAGTAACTCTAGATAAGTAGATTGCATGCCCATACCCTCTTGTCATTTTTCTGTGTGATTAATCGTGTACATATCTTTACGGTCATAAAATTGAATAACAGGTTAAATAGATTATTGCAACTTAGTAAATTAGCTTTTATATCAATCAGGTTGTGGGAACCCTTTATACACACCATCAGAAATGTGTGATCGTGGATACTCAGGCCCATGGAAATAACCGGAGACTTAGTGCATTTATTGGAGGTCTTGATCTCTGCGATGGACGCTATGATACACCAGAGCATCGTTTATTCCGTGACCTCGACACTGTCTATCAGAATGATTATCACAATCCAACATTTCCTGTAAGAAAATGTTTCCTTCTTAAGTTTTATCTATGCTATAGCAAGTCAATCTAGATAAATTCAAATTCATGCAATGCATGGCAACACGTCAACTTTACCATGAAATAAAATTCAAGAATTATAAATTAGAACTTCATAATCTGTTTTCATATGCTGATTTGAAAAACTTGTATTGTATACCTCATGTTTATGATAATAAGCCCGTCAGTGGCACCATTTACACAAAATGTAATCTCATATATTACTTTCTCAATGTAGGATGGAGTTTTGGGCCCTAGACAGCCATGGCATGATTTACATTGCAGAATTGAAGGCCCTGCTGCATATGATGTGTTGAAAAACTTTGAGCAGAGATGGAAAAAAGCCACAAAATGGTCTGAGTTTGGACGGCGGTTTAAAAAAATTTCTCGTTGGCATGATGATGCCTTGATAAAGATAGAGCGAATTTCATGGATACTCAGTCCTTGTGATTCAATTCCAAATGATCACCCCATTTTGAGGGTTTCACAGGAAGATGATCCTGAAAACTGGCATGTTCAGGTTTATAGTATGCATCACTCCTTAAGTATATAAAATATCTATCTTGTATTATTATATTATCCATACTGAATCCTTTTATATTTGTTATTCTGAAACTGGCAGGTTTTCCGATCAATAGATTCAGGGTCTGTGAAAGGATTTCCAAAAGATAATAAACTAGTTGTGGCACAGGTTTTTCTCAATTTTCACATAAGAATTTAATAGTAGTGCATTGAATATATTAGAAAGCTGTTATTTTAGCCCACTTCTATACGTATCCATACTTTCTGAGTTTGACTTTGTATATCATTTTCGCTTTGTAATGTATTGCAGAACCTAGAATTTGCCAAAAACCTGGTGGTTGATAAGAGTATTCAAAAAGCGTATATTCAAGCCATAAGATCTGCGCAACACTATATATATATTGAGAACCAATATTTTCTTGGTTCATCTTATGCATGGCCTTCCCATAAAAGTGCAGGTTAGAAAACCCTTCATTACTAGATTGTGCCTGTCATGTTTATGTAGCATGGACAAATATATAACTTTTATGGGGTTCTGTGGTGAATTTGTCCCTTGTTTTACATATTGAATGTTTAGTATACACATAAAAGTATCTTTTCATTAATAGGTTGTGTTGTGTATGCCTTTCTTTTTTTGTTTATGATTGGAATAAATAATCGCAAACCTATTTATACAATAAAGTGCTGTTTTTAACATTACCATTAATGATCATTTTGTGGCACCATTTCTTTCTGTTACGGTTAATTACAGAAATTTTAATACTCACGCACATAATTAATAACTTCACCCAGGCTTAATACGACCTTTTGCTAGGCTAAGCCTTTTAGATTGTGTGTCGCCACTTCTACAACTTTACTGCTGCTATACTTTCCCAGATATAATTAGTTTATGATAGAGACATATTTATCTGCTCATATATACTCACTACTAGCAGATTTTGCTCGCTCAGTTTTAATATATTCTTCTGATATCTATTTGTTGTTTGGATGATCAGGAGCCGATAATCTTATTCCAATGGAATTGGCATTGAAGATTGCTAGTAAGATAAGGGCAAAAGAAAGATTTGCAGTGTATATTGTCATCCCAATGTGGCCTGAGGGAAATCCATCTTCTGCCTCTGTCCAAGAGATTCTGTTTTGGCAGGTAACAAATGCAGAGATATTTAAAAGTGTAGGAAGTGAAGAAATCATAGAATGTCTATTTGTTCTTGCTGGTGAGATGAGTTATTGTTATTATTATTATCTAAAATTAATATTTGCACATTACACCAAGGTCAAAAGTCAAAACGGCCCTTCAAACATAAGAAGATGCAGAAGAGCAATAAAAAGAACAAGAAAGTTTTTAAATATATATATACTTCTTTTCTTGTGAATTTTCTTATTATTCAGATACACCACCTTCAAAAAAAATTTTTTATTTAGATACACCACTCTTTAGTCATACATTAAAAAAAATCTTATATTAATTGCCATGAGATCCCTTACATTGAAGAGAAGGCTTTTGCTAGCAGTTACCCCTCTCTCAAGGATTCCAGCCTCTGTAGAGGCTGTAGTGCCCTTAACTAACAGGGGAAAAGAAAACTTGCCTTTTATAAATTTTACACTTTTTTAGCTTGGTTTTCATATCTTTTTGCATTTTCAGGGAGAGACTATGAAAATGATGTATGAAATTATTGCTCAAGAGCTACACTACGCAAATCTTGAGAACTCACATCCACAAGACTGCCTGAATTTCTATTGTCTTGGAAATCGTGAAAAACACAATGAAAATGAGCCAAATGCAGTCGCTCAACCTTCCAACAATGGCACAACCATGGTGATTAATTATTTATACTGATATTATCTGCTAACCATTATGCCCTTTCTATGCAAATTTTCCAAAACTTGATTGTCATTGATGAGTTTGGGTTCTTCATTTGACTTGTCCAATATTAATGTTCCGTCAGGTAAATCAAGCAGGATTTCTCTAACTGAACTTCTTGAAAGCTGGGTCATCAAAAAAATTCCTTTTAAGCTGTTGATTTCTTCTGTTCAATCTTGATATAAGAAAGTTGTAGTCACCTGACAGATGCACTAGGATAATGCTGACTACTACTGGTTTAACTTAAAGCATAACCATAAAAAAATAATATCTAAAAATCATTGATTAGGATTTAAGCTGCACAAAACAACCAGAAATCATATTTGGTTTGTGATCATGCCCTTGGAAGTATTTCATTGTGAGATGTATAAATATTGAGCTTCATGCAAGGCTTGTTACTTTTAAAGTAGTTTTTTACCAACCTTTTTTTTATACTTATTTTTTTATAACCAACTTCCCATCTGTGAATGTGATGTAAGGCCTCAAAAAAGTGTTGTGTTGCAAGTGATTTAAAAATATTCTTTGTAATTTATAGATAGCAGTGAATTTAGTACAGACGGATGTTAAAATATGTTAATTTTGTTACTAGTTTTATTAGTAAGGAATTGCTTCTAATTATGATTTCAGGTTTCGGATTCACAAAAATCTGGAAGATTTATGATATATGTTCATGCGAAGGGAATGATAGTGGATGACGAATACGTGATATTCGGATCTGCCAATATCAACCAACGATCAATGGCCGGTTCTCGGGACACTGAGATTGCCATTGGTGCATATCAGAACCATTACACCTGGGCTCAAAAGGGAAAGCGTCCATGTGGCGAGGTTGGTATAGTTGGTTGGCATAGTTGTTCTCATCTTTGATTGTTTTGCCAGCATATTTACAAGACAGAGGGTCATACATGGATCATATGCAATTTAAATGTAGACCAGTGCATATGCTTGCAAATATGCGAATGACGATAACTCATGATTATTTGATGTTACTCAATATCAGTGCATATGCTTTGTTCTCATCTTTGATTGTTTTGCCAGCATATTTACAAGACAGAGGGTCATACATGGATCATATGCAATTTAAATGTAGACCAGTGCATATGCTTGCAAATATGCGAATGACGATAACTCATGATTATTTGATGTTACTCAATATCAGTGCATATGCTTGCAAATATGCGAATGACGATAACTCATGATTATTTGATGTTACTCAATATGTTTGGTAGTAATTGGTTCTCAAGAATTTAAAAGCTAAAACATAGTGATGGGTTTTTGCAGGTGTATGGATATAGAATGTCATTGTGGGCAGAGCACTTGGGTAAAATAGACGACTGCTTCAAGGAGCCTGAAAGCTCAACATGCATCAACACCGTAAACAAGATTGCTAAATCTAATTGGGAAAACTGCACAGCTAAAGAGTTTATGCCATTGCAAGGTCATCTCCTTAAATACCCAATCCAAGTAGATAGCAATGGCAAGGTAAGTCCCTTGCCTGGACATGAAAGTTTTCCAGACTGTGGCGGTAAGGTGCTCGGTTCTCCAACCACCCTCCCTAACGCTTTAACCACATAAACTCCTTTCACCAAATTTTGGAGCCACACTAACAGCAACTTAATTATATGTATGCGCCTACTGGCTAAATTACAGAATTAGAAGACCAAGTGATAGAATGACTGATAAAATGGTTATTCCACGATTGTGTTGCACAGTATGTAGATATTGTATCATACTACTACGAATTCAGTACGGCATAGGCATTACCGACATTGTATTTAATTATTTGAGCCCGAGTGAAATTTTGAAATGGATCAAAACACGAGAGTTTAATTTTCCCCTCTTGTCTGATTTTGATATCGACTCTTCTCCTTGGTTTTACAAGCTTTGCAAACCCGAATAACTGGCATCTAAATCACCTGTCCAGGAATACATTGGATTGTGGGGTACAGCTCCTTGGTCAATAATTTTGTGCAAGGGGTTTGTTTACTCAATTTCTGATCATATAGATGTCTTGTGCTTTAGTCAGCCATTTATGCAAAATCTACTCGTACAAATATAAAAAAAAAAGTGTAGCAATCATTTAGTTTGACCTCGTACATATTACAGAATTTGAAACCAACAATTTATCATTATTCTTCAAATACCAAAAAGTTAAAATAAACTGAAAGGATGAGAATATAATTACTAATAAATATTGGCACAATTAGGTAACAGTGACCTCGCCTTTCATGCCAGCTCCGGCATGAGGTTCACAGTAGAACTTGTAAGTACCTTTCTCAGTCAAGGTAACAGAGAAAGACTCTCCTGCCCCATTGAGATATTCTTCCTGTGAGATCTTTGATACATCAACACCTGCAGGAACCTCATCCTCGTCGAAGACAATGTTGTGTGGAAATCCAGCATTGTTCTTGAAGGTAATCTTTTCTCCAGCAGCTACTGTAAAAGAACTTGGACTGAAAATAAGTGCACCATCATCACCGCCAAGCTTGACTTCAGCTGCCATGGCACTGCTTGCAAGTAGCAAGGCACTTGCAGCTGTGGTCACCACGGCAACACCGACATCTTTCAATGACGCCTTTACGGATACAACAGGGACGGAAGTGGACGAAACCAGCTTGCTGGCACTGACTCTTGAAGCAGTGACACCGGCTGACTTGAGGCCGGTGAAAGATGGGATGGAAACAGCTGCTGAGGAGGTGATGGTTGCCATTTGGTAAAAAGATAAATGTTTGAGAGAAAACAAGGGTGGATGGGTGGATATTAATAACACCAGGTGGGATATAGGATAGCGAGGGAGAGGCTGAATTGTGAGTTGGAGTTTTGTGTGGTAACCAAGGTCAGATATCAGATAATGCATTCATGGCAAAAACAGATTGCAAGAATTTTGGTTATCTTTTTATTGATTGGTTCAGATGATGTTCCTAGCTCCAATTATATCCGGGTTGCACAGTTTTTTTTCTATATAAAACGAGGAAAACCTTACCATTAACATCACACAACTATTATTTTATTATTATTTTTCTTTTCAGATATATTTTATATCAATAATATTGGATTATTTTATATCAATATTTATTTTATAAATTTGACTAAAATATGTTTATTATTATATATTATTTTTAGGTATCTAACCAAACTGATCCCTTTTGTTTAGATTTCTTCTTCTTCGTATTTAATTTATTTATTTCTAATATTATTATATTATATATTTTTTGTAATAAATTTTAATTATATTTTCCTTGTTTTGATGCGGAATTAATTATTATTATTATTATTAGAACTTTGATGCGGTATTAATTGTTTTTTTAATTTTCATTGCAGGTGTTCTATGTTCAGATATTAAAGTTTTATTGTGTAAATGTCCAGAGACATCTTGCATGTCTTTTGGTTAGATGATAAACTTTGAACTCCATTTTTACGGGATTGTATTTCGGTACAAATCATACACGTGAAAGTTTCTTCTAACAAAAAAAATAGATGTTAAATATTAAAGTGGTCACTCAAGTGAAAATAATATATCACTTTAGTCATCGATTTAAACGAAGTATCATTTGAATCACTAAAGTCATAATAAATATCAAACAGATATATCTAAATATGTGTTTGAAAAGTAAAAGTAATATTTTACTGAATTCTACATATTTTTTTAAATGCTACCGCAACCACATGAAAAGTTGTAAATTCTGGTATTTCAGATAATATAATTAGATTTTTAAAAAAAATTCTACTATTTATTTTATATTTTATAGTTATTTTATTTGATTAAAATAAAAATTATTAGTAAATAAATTTCTTAAACACCCGATATATTATCTAAAATACTAGAATTCATATTTTTTCATTTGGTTGCGGTACTATTTAAGAAAAATGTGTAGAACTCAATAAAATATTATTTTTACTTTTCGACCACATATTTAGAGGTATTTATTTGATATTTACTATAACTCTAATGATTCAAATAATGCATCGTTGAGATTGGTGACCAAAGTGATATATGATTTTCATTTGAGTGATCACTTTAATATTTAATTTAATTAATTAAATAAAGTATTTCAAAATTGATTACAGTATGTATTTTATGTAAAATATTGAATGGCTGTGATGCATAGGACGCAAATTTTTGCTCCACTCTGGTGCGGTCGGCCTTTCGATTCCAACGAGTCAAGAAGTATAATATTCATAAATACTTTGCCAAGACGAGAAAATACAATAAGTTTTCAACTAATTTATGTTTCATATTTTAACTTGTAAATAATGTTGAATTTGAAACGAACAGGGTGCTAGATGATAAGTAGGAGGAATCATAACCTATCTATTGGAGTTGGAAAGTAAGAGTTGTCCAAATTTAATAACTTTCAAAATTAGTAAAAATTCATATAAAATATTTAATAATATATATTATTCTATACACTTTTATATTAAACTAAATATATAAATATAAAACTAATATAGAAGAAGGTGTTAGATGATAAGTAGTAGCAATCATAACCTATCTATTGGAGTTGGAAAGTAGGAGTTGCCAAAATTTAATAACTTCTTAAATTAGTAAAAATTCATATAAAATATTTAATAATAGATATTATTCTATCCACTTCTCCGTTGAAGTAAATATAAAACTAATATGAAAGAACCACATTAGCAACATTTAAATTTGTTAATTATTGAAACAAACTTTTAACAAATGTTACTGAGAGTAGGGCCGATCATTCGGTCGGTTCGATCCAGAATAATCGGTTCGGTACCGAAAGTCAATATTTTTGAAACCGAACCGAACAAAAATTTTATTACGGATCAGACCTAAATATTTCGGTCCGTTCAGTTCTGTCCATATTTTTTTTAAAAAAAATATTGTAAATAAAATAAGGTAAATTTTTAAAGAAATATGAATACAAATATCTAAATAAAACTAAATAGATTCATATTTAGGCCAAATAATAAATCAATAATGCAAAATTACATTTATCGAACATATATTATATAAATATATTATATATATAATAAAAATAAAAAATATATAATATATAATTCGGTCTATCCGGTCCACACCGAATTTTTTTTATTACGAACCAGACCGGACCGAGTTTTAATTCGATCCAGAAAAACCGAATAGACCGAAATTTCAGAAAAAATAAAACCGAACCAAAATTACACTATTCAGTTAGATTTTTCGGTTCCGATTCGGTTTTACTCACCCCTAACCGAGAGTCATATGGTTGTGAAAAAAATATATTTAATAATTTGTCATAATTTGACAACTCTCTTAGCATCCTACAACCTATATTGGAAACCCTATTGGTGATGGTCTAACTGGTATAACAATCAAAACAACTAAAATATCGACAAAATAAATATTTTAAAAGAAATGTGGGGAGTACACACAAAAAAATAGATATACTAAAAAACATCCGGAAATGTGTGGTATACTACATCCAATTTAAAACAAAAAGCTAAAAAATATCCAAAAAGAAAATCAAAAGCATCTACTACCAGACAATAGGGGAGTAGAATATAACTCTAGATTAAAGACAACGATCAAGGAAATAAATTAAAAAAAGAAAACAGAAAATGGGGGAGTTTCCTAGATCTGAGTCAAGACCTGCTGGGTGAACTGTATTTGGAGCCTATATAAGGGAGGGACTGGGTACAGTACATATAATTTAGATCAAAAATCAAATGCACACATCTGAAGGATGTCTAACCCAAACCTTTGTGACAATATAACGTTTAACCCACAACTTATAGGCTCGATCATTCCGTGTCTGGATTGTAGAGATGCCTAATTAAACAGACAAAATCAATTAGCTTTAACAATCCAGGTAAAAATGGGTCAAATCCAAGTACTCTATCGAACACCACCAGATGATTCCAACAAGGTTTGACTGCAGCCTAGACATATATACATAAGTGGTCATTACAATAAGGTTGTTTTTATGGCCTGCAGCCTGAGCTCCAAGTACCACGTTTTACCACTTCGCTGACCATCTTCATTACAATTCTTAACAACCTAAACAATGAATTTTAAATAAACACATAAGTAAATTCAAACATATAAACAATGATAATATTACATGTCAGTGATTTTCAGTATTAGTAGTGAGGCTCTCCCTTCCCTTAATTTCTATCAAATACCAACTACTATACTTCTATATTCTTCGAATTGTAGAAGAATCACACCTGGAGTCGCACTCCTCGACAGTCTGGTATGCTTTCAGTATTTTGATCTAGATAGTGATGATCACATGCCTAAACCTTGATGCCTACAATAGCCAAACACTAAACTACCAACAATACTCTTGGAATAGCCTAAGAAAGTCTTGAACTTCGATTCATTGCCATATCGCCTGGCGGACCCTTCTCTTCTTTGTAATAGGTTTTGGATTCAGCTCCAATGGAGGCAGGAGTAGGAATGAGTGTGTGTGTTTGTGTGTTTAATATCTGGATATGACAGTTCGGGAAAAAAAGGTCTTGAAGTTTAAACTAGACATGTAATGATATTCATTTAAAATTGATTACAGCAATGCAAGTAGAGAAAACCAATATATAGCGCATCCTGGTAATAAGCTATACAGAACAGCCACACATCACTATTAACTAAACACAGTATGAGAGTAGCAAAGATGTAAAGGCAACAAAGGGTCATGAGAAGTTACTTTGTATTTCATTATGCAGGCAAAATCTACTAAAGACGGGATTCTACAGAGACAGAGTTTACCAGACATAGCAATGAAACCAGAAAATCAGAAATTCACTAATCAGCAAGATGCAGGATTACCAAACAGACACTAACAGGTAAAAAATATTAAATTGGCAAAAAACTATATAAAAATCTACCGAATAACTTTATTTTAACAAACATAAGATTTCAAATATATTAACAAGTAGATTATTTTAACAAGTATGAGTGAATGGTATATACACATGTTCACATCTCAATTCTTATGCAAGAGGAAAGATATCATCGTTGTCATCCATGTCTAAAAACTTGAAGCTCACATCGCCATTAGGATCTCTATAGTTAAAGCTTGGGTTGACATAGCATTTCATCTCATGAAACAGGTTCAAGTTATCCACCAGCTTATGAAACACATTGCATCCACAACACTGCATGCATTGCAAAAACAAAATAGCATCACAGAACTACAAATTAATAAACATGTAGATATTACCTAGTCCCCGTACGTTCTTTAAAAAAAACATTTCCAATTCCCGATTTCAAAATAAAACACAAAGTTAGTTAATTTTATGAATTAGATGATTATAATACTAGTGCATTTCCAAATTTGAACAAGGCGATCCCTGAGAAATATAATTTTGCGACTGATGGAAGGGTCAGCACGCATAACATTGATATATTACATTGTAACAATGTTTAATTCAAAAACCAAAAGTGCAGCAGGTAAAAATACCTGAACAAAGACGGTACCATCAGTGTAAGCATGAGGATTGATGGCCCGAGTAGTGCGTTGACCACAGACATTACAAGTGAAGGCAACACGCATACGACGTCGTGGAGATTTAGTAAAAAGGGACCATGGAAAGGTATTAATTTTATCGGTTTTGGATTCAGAGTCGGAACCGGCAGGAACAGGAGGACCTTCCATACCCGAACCGGTAGTCCAACCTCCAACATTAGCTGCACTCAGAACCAATCCCATCGCTGCATCCTAATTAAGATAATAATTCCCAAATTATCAAAACCCTAATTAGTCATAATAATAAACCTAATAATCAATTTGACAAATTAGAAATATACCTGGGACATAGTTTGATTTCTGAGGATTGGGACGATGCTTGAATCGGTGGAGTCCGATCGGAACTCCGATTCGTGTCCATTATCTAAATCGGAACATAAAATAAAGTTAAAACCAAAAATATATATATACATATATACATAGGGAGAGGGAGAGAGAGAGGGAGAGAGAGAGGGAGAGAGGGAGAGAGAGAGAAAGAGAGGAGCATACTCTTGGGAGAGGTGGAGAAGCGAAGGAACCTTTTAGTAAAAGAAGGTGTATGATCGGGTGATTTGGGAGAGAAGAAATGAAGATAAGCAGGGGAAGAAACAATAGCTGTAGCTGCAGGTGAGGAGGACGATGATGTGAAAGCTGCTGCTGCTGCTTCCATGGCTTCCCTTTAACTAACGATTTCTCTAGTAAATTTCACATACAGAATAGATGTAATATACCACCCGATCTTTTCTCTTTGATTATTTTTTCTGCTGGCTGCTCAATAAAAATATATCCAACTATATTTTATAAATATTTCTCTTTTAATATTATTATTATTATTATTATTACATGTTTTCAAATTTTTATGTATAGTAATTTAAATATATTTAATATCTGAATACACTAACTAATTTGTATTTATAAATAAACTAATTTTTTAATTTTTTGCGGTTTGGAAAAATATGGACAATTTTTTCGGTTCTTCTAAATTTGAACAATAAATAATATAACTATTTTTAATGACTGAACGTGTCAATTTATTTTTAAATAATATAAAATGATTCATATTACATAATATAATTAAATAAAATTTCATTTTTTTATTGAACTATTAATTCAATTAAATTTTTATATAATATACATGATCTTTTTTAGAGTTGAAAATCGGGGGTTAATTTTGATTATAAATTTGATTGAATTTCAAAATCAATAAATAAGTTTTTCCGACCTTCAGCTTTGACTGATGACTTAATTTTGGAAAATTGAAGTGGTCTTACATGGTAGTAGTTTGACTATTTTCAATGTTTATTAAAATCTCTGATTTATTTCTAAAAATTAGTACTACTATATATTTTTAATCTTGACTCTCTTAATATATTGATTCCCTTATTATTTATGGGGCATTTTAGAAGCAAAATTTATATATACTTATTCGGGAAAATATTCTTATATTTCTAAAAAACTAATTCGCTAAACTAAATATAATGAAATTGAACCATTAAATTTAATCTAATTGAGAGTTATAAAAAAGTTGATATCATATATTATTTAATTTCAATTTGACCTCCAGGACTCAATTAAAATTCAATAATTTTATGGGTGATGGGTTTTTGTATCATAATTATAAAAAATGGTCTAAAATATTAGTATAATTAAAAAAAAATATTTCTTATCATAAAAAAGGCATGTTTAAATTATGTTTTTTACAAATAATTTTAATATGATATAATTTAGTGATAATCTGATGATAGTTAAGGTTAATACCTAGATCTTTATTTTCTCTACATATCTTCCTTCCGCCCTCGTTGTTGAACAGGTCCAACAAGTCATTATATATAGCCTAATATTCTACAATAATCAACATCATTAATCACTTCATTTCTTGGTTTGGAAATAACTTGATCATGGGTTTACCAAAGCAAGCCAGGAGCCACACAACATCATCACCACTTGTACTTTTTATCTTTATTGTCATTCCTTTGATCGTTGAAGCTCAGTCTTTGATTCCGGCCAAGTATGATGGGTTCGTCTACAACAACAGGCCGGCAAGCACAGATACCATCATCATCGAAGCCTTTTTTGATCCGGTTTGCCCCGACAGCAGAGACGCATGGCCACCTCTTCAACAAGCTATTCGTCATTACCCCTCTGCCTCTATATCGCTTATTCTTCACACCTTTCCTTTACCGTCAGTAAATTTTATTCTCCTTCTATTTTCACGTACTATGCATGTCCTCTCTTAATTTTGTTGATGCTATTTTATTCAGTTCAGCTTTTAAGTGGTCGGAGAATGAGATTAATTCGGTGTTTGTATATAAGGAGTCCGAGTGCTAGACAGAGCTTAGGTTAGTATCGGTGGGACCATATAATTAAGTAAATTTTTAAAAATTATACTACAGTATAAGTTTGAAAATATTTAATTTAATACTACTATAATAAAGGTGAATATATTAATACATGATTAGTGGTTGGACTGCAGTTTAATATAACAATTCTCTTTATTTTTAACTGAATTCTTATGTTTGTACTGGAAAAGATTTTTAATACTCTAATTTTGTGTACGTGTATGTGCAGTTACCATGATAATGCATTTGTGACTTCCCGTGCTCTGCACATTGTGAATAACATTAACAGCTCTGCTACATACAATTTGTTGGAAATCTTCTTTAACGACCAAGTAAGCCATTCATTGTTATTAGGCTTCCCTGTTCCTTGTCGTGTTTCATTACTCTCACAAATTTTGCATTTTCTATGTTGAGTGTTCATGTCAAACTATATTTTGTATGTTGTTCTACCAAGTACTGATTTCTTTTCTTGCGGATTTCCACCCTGCGTGCCTTAAATATATAACGTTTTCATCTCCATCATTGTAATATGTAACCGAGTGAACACTCTTTGGTAATTAACAAAAGGGTGAGGGTGAGGGTTCAAGTATTAGTAAATCACAATTATGTGAGTTTTTATATCATAGTTGCAATTAACCACGGCAGGAAATTGTAAAATAAAAAGGATCTGCATAATTGCATTGTTTTGTAATTTAACACAAGTATTCCTACAATAACGAACAACATTCTGTTTGGCATGGAGTAATTATTTGTGTGTGACACCGTAATCTTATGGATTGGCAAAGGCTAAACTATGTGGAAATTTTGCTGTGGACAGGAGAGGTTCTACAATGCACAAACACGCAACAATTCCAGGGCATCAGTTGTTAATCAGGTCACACAAGTTGCGGCTAAGGCATTAGGAAAACAAAACCTTTCTGCTATCCAATCTGGCTTTCTTGATAGAAAAACTGATCTTGCAACAAGAAGTTCTTTCAAGGTATCTGTTAAACAAGTTGCAACTACAACTCTAATCTTACCCCCAAGATCTGGGACAAATATATATATATATATAGTGTTAACCAGATATATTTATTCCGTTTTGTTTTTTACAGTATGGTTGTTCAAGAGGGGTATATGGGACACCATTTTTCTTCGTTAACGGATTTGCATTACCGGACGGTGGCTCGCCTATTGATTACAAGAAATGGAGAAGCATCATTGATCCACTGGTGGGAAAAGGCAAAGCATGAAGGGAATCGGCATATCTTTTGACAAGTGCTCAAGTACTTGAGCATAAAGCATATAAATAAAAAGTAAAAACTGTGTGTTTTATCTGTCTGGAATTCTGAATACCTGTCATCCTCTTTACACGAGTACTATATAGTGGTCACATTGAGTTGCAAGTTGGTCTCTTCTAAAAGTGTTTGCTTGCTTGTAGTGCCACCATAATGCTTCAAATGATGTAATACATCCAAAATTCTGACTGAAATATATATATTTGTGAAATTATTATCAATTTTATGTATTGTTTATTTATGTTTTATGAAATTTTTACTCCAAATCTTCCCAATTTTACATTAGAAGTCCTGAAAACAAGGTTACCCATTCTCAATCTTGTCTCTTTTCAATTTCCGTTACTTTCGGAAAATTCTCAAGAGTATGCAACCTAAACCATAATTTTCACGAACGTATGTATGATTTATGTTTTTGGGATGCATATAAAACACATAAGAGGAAGTTAACTGTTGTGCTGTGTCGCAGCATAAAATTTTCGAAATGTTAATCATCTATATACTATATTTTTATACGTTCGAGATATTTTACAGTCTATTTAATTAATCTAACTTTTGATTATATCAATTTTTTGTGTGATGATACATTCATTTTAATAAATGTTAACAGCTCAATTTAATTCCCGACCGATTTCACAAATATTATATCTCAATCTAATGACCCGATCCCATTTAAAAGAATCCGAATTTTCTATAATCCGATCGTGATCTATCCCAATCCGATTTTTATGTATCCCTATCTCCAACCATGAAATTTTCTAAAATATTTGTCATTCCTAAGAAAACACAATTGTTAGCTATAATTATAGATATCATGACTTGATCATCCTTGAAACACATACACGTTATCTTTCATTCAAATTTCTCCAACTTTTATTATTATCTCATTTAATTGGTACCATAAATTAAGATTATTATAAATATAATTATTCATTATATAACTAATACCATAAATAAAGAGTGAATGAGAAGGTAAACAAGAAGCCGATACACGAAGCTTGAGTTGGAAGCATATATGAAGAAGAACGCAAGCCGCTGCTATGTCAAAACAAGTTGTTGATTACATGTTTGATAAATTTCCCAAAGCAATTCTTGCCTAGTTAAACTCACCTACTTGTTCTATGTTTCAAACACAGCTAGCCCAAAACTGGTCTTTTCTCTCAAACTCACACTACTACCAAGCTCCTCTCACTCTACGCTAATCATCTCCGTTTCAACGATGCTCGACTCGTTCTCAACTCACTCCCACAACCCGATATTTCATCTTTCTCTACTCTCATTTACGCTTCTTCAAAATCTAATCGTTTTGGTGATGCATTGTATTTGTTTTCCAAAATGGTATCCACAGGCATTGCGCCAGATACACGTCTTGTTCCGTGTGTTGTTAAGGCTTGTTCCGGGTTGTTAGTGGTTGGAATTGGGCGGCAAGTTCATGGGTTAGTTTCGGTTATTGGGCTTGCTTCTGATTCGTTCGTTGTTTCTTCGTTGATTCATTTTTATGTCAAGTGTGTCTGCACATAAGCTGCTTGATGTAATGCGTGAACCGGATGTTGTTTCTTGGAGTGCTTTGCTTGCGGGTTATGCTCGACTAGAGAATGTGAGGGAAACTAAGGTGGTTTTTGATAAGATGGTCGACGCGGGAATTCAATTTAATTCTGTTTCGTGGAATGGTATGATTACGGGGCTTAATCGGAGTGGTAACTATTTGGAGGCTGTTTTCGCGTTCCGGAATATGCATTCACGAGGTTTTGAGCCTGATGGCACTAGTGTTTCGAGTGGTTTGTCAGCTGTAGGGGACTTGGAGGATTTGGTAATGGGTGTTCAGATACATGGTTATGTGATCAAGCATGGTTTTGGATTAGATAATGTGTTCTCAGTGCATTGATAGATATGTATTGTAAGTGTTGGTGCACATTTGAGATGACAAGAGTGTTTGATGAAATGAGTGAAATAGATTTAGGTGCTTGTAATGCTCTGATAACAGGGTTATCACGAAATGGTCTTGTTGAAGAAGCATTAAGTGTGTTTAAGAAATTTAAAGGACAGGGAATGGAATTGAACGTCGTGACTTGGACTTAGATGATAGCTAGTTGTTGACAACATGGTAAATCCCTGCTTGTGGGAATATTGTAGCATTGATGCACGGTAAAGCAATTCATGGTGTCTCGATTCGAAGAGGCATTCCTTGTGATGTTTATGTGGGTAGTGCACTAATTGACATGTATGCCAACTGTGGAAGGATTCAAGCAGCGAGGCGATGTTTTGACGGGATGCCTGAGCCTAACTTTGTTTGTTGTAATGCTACGATGGGTGGGTACGCTGTGCATGGAAAGGCAAAGGAAGTTATAGATATCTTTCATCTGATGCAGAAGACTGAGCAGAAGCCCGACGTCATTAGCTTCACTTCTCTATTATCTGCATGCAGCCACAGTGGCCTAACTGAAGAAGGGAAATTTTATTTCCGAAGCATGTCGAGAGAGTATGGGATCGAAACTATAGAGTAGAGCATTATGCTTGCATGGTGACACTGCTTGGGCGTGCTGGAAAACTAAACGAGGCCTATTCTATTATCAGAAAAATGCCGTTCCAGCCTGATGCTTGTGTTTGGGGAGCTTTGCTCAGTTCTTGTAGGGTTCATCACAAGACAAGTTTGGCTGAGATTGCTGCTAATGAACTATTCGAGTTAGAACCAAATAATCCTGGGAACTACATTCTTCTGTCCAATTTATATGCTTCTAAATGCCAATGGCATGAAGTGCGTAAGTTGAGGGATAAGATGAAGTCTATGGGCTTAAGGAAGAACCCTGGATGCAGTTGGATTGAAATCAAGAACAAAGTTTACATGCTTTTAGCAGGAGACAAATCAATTCCTCAGACAGACCAAATTGCCGATAAGCTGGATAGATTGTGCAGGGAAATGAAGAAATCAGGTTATTCACCAATCACAGACTTGGTGCTGCAAGATGTGGAAGACCGGGAAAAAGAGCATATTCTGTGTGGCCACAGTGAGAAGCTGGCTGTAGTATTTGGCCTTCTGAACACTCTTCCGGGGACTCCAATTCAAGTTATAAAGAATCTTCGAATCTGTGGGGATTGCCATGCTGTCATTAAATTTATATCCAGCTACGAGGGCAGAGAGATATATGTCAGAGATACAAAACGCTTTCATCACTTTAGAGATGGAGTTTGTTCATGTGGTGACTATTGGTGATTTGATCGTATCTAAAAGTATATATTCTCAGTTTGCTGTCTACTGAAACTGGATGTTTGATAGAAGCGTGCTTTAGAAGCGATTGGGCATCATGATCTCACTACCATTAGTTTTTTCTTGGTCGCTGCTGTGTCTGTTGTAGCAAGAAGTTCTGGAACCTAAGTGACTTGCAGCAGCCAAATTTACTGGTGCTATTACTGCATTATGTCCCTTTTTTCATGAAAGACTAAAACTCCAGTCCTCTTTGCCACCGTACCACGATGTGACCTTAAACTCCTTCCACCTTCGCTCTGCAGGCACCCTTCCAGAACAATTAAAATTGAAAATTGAGAAAATAACCTTCAGATTTATTGGCAGCACCAGTCTATCTGCTGCCACTACTCAGGTATTTCTCTGTGTGGAGCTCAAGTTACTTGTGTTTATACCATTACTATGTTACACTCCTTACCGTTTTTGCACACTTTTAGGGATGAATGCCATCCTTTTCTGGCACTCCAACTTTCTGTTCTTGAAAATGCAGAGAAATTCTAGAGATTAAGAACGTGGTAATGAAATGATGATAGAGTGATGTTCGAAACCAGGACAACAGAAATATACCCTTTTTCGTTTCTTTTTTAATATATAAATGAGACTCATTGGGCACATTAAGACATTGTTACCGGTTTCAGAGCAATTAGAATAGGAATAGATTCTTTAGCCAGAGAGAACTTGTTTTCATTTATAGATATAAAGATATATCTATACGACCAAGATACATGTCTTGTGGAGAATTGTTCAAAAAAAAATTATTTGGATTTTTTTCTTGTCTAATCCGATTGAACCATTAAGAGCTAAAAGGCTTATTATCATTTTCTTCTTCTTTTATGTTGAGCTTATACAGTTTGGTCCTTGCTCCTTATACTAATATATACATATACAAGTACGAATTACCTATTACCACTTAGTTTGGTCCTATTACCCACCGTGACAAATTTTTGCCCCCCAAACTTTAATCAGCCTAGCAATGCTGGAGGTTGGTGCAACCCTCCACTCCAGCATTTTGATATGGCTCAACCAGCTTGGGAAAAGATTGGTATATACAAGGGTGGAATTATTCCTGTTATGTTTCAAAGGTATAACTTTCCATCCGACAGCATCTTTCATCTCGTGCATCACTGTTCTATGTTGATGTGCCTTTTTAAATTTTGATGGTTTGCAAATTTTGGACTCAGGGTCCCCTGCGTCAAAAGTGGTGGAGTTAGATTTACAGTCAATGGGAGGAACTACTTTGAGCTTGTCCTGATAAGCAATGTTGGAGGAGCTGGATCAATTCAATCTGGGCAAATCAAGGGCACACGAACTAACTGGATGACAATGTCAAGAAACTGGGGAGCAAACTGGCAGTCAAATGGTTATCTTAATGGTCAATCTTTATCTTTCAAGGTCACTACTACAGATGGAGTCACTCGAATTTTTAACGATGTTGTGTCATCTTGTTGGCAATTTTGTCAGACATTCTCAAGTTCTGTAAGATTCTAAACCAGGATATTGGATTCAAGGTCATGTGTTTGGGATTTCGTAGCCCGACGGAGTTGTTCTGTTCTTGCGAAGCTACGAAATAGGTTTATATGTTGATGGCTTATCGTACATGAGGGCAAACCCGATATTGATTCTTCTTTGCATTTCCGAAGGACTACGATGACCACCTAGTTCTTAATCCCCCAGAACTGTAATCATTGCCTTTTTGTACTTTTAATCTCTATACACTTTTCAATAAGATAATAAATAATACAGTAATACTTTTCTTCCCTTTTCCCTGTAACTTCTCTATGAATGTCATAGGCTATACTTTGAGGAGATAAAATTAGATCTCTGGCTCCTCTTTCCTTCCTTTGGTTTTTTTTAACCCCTTGTCGTCTTTCATTTATCCAATTTTAAATGCTCTTCTCAAACAGAGAACATGTTACTTGGTAAAGTTGCGAGGGCTATTAATTCCTGTGTAGGTTCTGCATGACTGCATCCATGCGAAATGTTTTTTAAACAGATAATCTTAATATTTTTTTATTTTTTGAAAAAAACAGATAATCTTTAAGTTAAGATGGAGGAATAAACTGTGTTCCTCAGAACGTCATTTTGTCACCTTTCACAAAAGCAGCTCTATTTTATCGACTACAAAAGATAATTTATAATTTAAACAACCTAATCTAGATCTATAAGCATATTTACTACGTGTCACAGAGAATATATGTTGCGTTTCATTATTTTGTTGTATATAAACTGAGTAATGGATAGGCAACATGTATTTTATGAAATGGACGAATTATTCTGACTTTTTTGTGAAATTAATTTTTGATTGATAATTAAATTATTCTTTTATAATTTAAAAAAATTAAAAAATATATTTTAAAATAGATTATATATACTTTTAAAAATATAAAATTTTAAAATTTTTGAATTATGTATTATTTTAAAATTGTATTAAAAATTAGCCAATTTAATCGCACAAAATATAAAATGAACAATTAATTAGGGACGGAGGGAGTAATTTTTTATGCTAACGGAGGATTTTGTGAACAAATTTATTCACGACAATTTACAATAATAATTCGAATTGTCACAAAATTTTTGTATTCAATTGAATTAATGAAAATAGACAAAATTTTAAATTACAGATGAATTAATTGAATGAAAACTGGTTAAGGTTATACAACTAAGAGAACAAGAGGGGATACGGTGCCTGTTAACAACCAAATCACATTTTGGTTCTAGTAGCACCATGCATTAGCTCTTGCATAACTAAGCCTCTTGATCTGTTTATAGTAAGAAAACACAAGTATATATGTTCTTCAAGCTCGTTCAATCTCTCATTAAAGCAAGACTCCTCGATCTGAAACTCCCTCACCACCTCTTTCAAAACCTCAGTCTTCCCATTTCTAACACACATATTCGCCATGGCTTTGCTGTGTTCAATCTCATCATATAACCTTATCACAAGTCGGCTCATGGTATTAAAATCATTGATCAGTATGTAAACCCCTTTTGCTGCAGCATCAAGCTGTGCTGCAATTCTTTCCCTAGAACTTGCCTTGAGTATCACTAGCTTGTTCCGTTTCTTGAGAAAACTAAACGGACAAGTAAACCAAGCGGGAGCTGCCACAAACTTAAATATTGTGTGATAAACAAGGGCTATCAAACTAAACGTAAGTGCTGCGTAAGCCATTACATTTGTGCATCCCACAAGTTTCTTCACGCGACTTTTTATTTTTATCCACCTCCGAATGTCTGTACATACTAATGTTAATCGATGAAGTAAAGCACTATGGCTATTTTGCATATGGTGGAACTCAACTAGACTAATACCTGAAATGGGGTTCTTTATATTGGCAAATAAGGCAAGGTCTCGAAACATAGCATGACATTGCTCAATATTAGAGAAAGTACTATCAAGCGCCTTTTGTCTAAGGTTGAGTATAGTTTTGATAGTAGCGAAATTGACCCGGATTTGATGGATAATTTGGAGAAGTATCTCGCAGAGATTGCATGCTTCTATGGTGGTATTGAAATAATCAATGAGGAGGGGGTGAAGATTAAAGCCTTCATTAACTAATTGAGCTAGCATACCTTGCCCTGGTTCTAAGAGGGACCCTAAAAGATGAAGGTATGGAGGAACTGGATTAGATGGTATCTGCATGCTTTTATCTGCGAGGTGATCCTGAACTGTGCTACATAAGTCTATGTATGATTTTGTTCTAAAGGTTTCCTTGTACTCTTCATTCACATCTACCTTCTTCACAAAGATATCTTCACAATCTTTTTGTCGTTGTTCATGTCTACCTGAAAATTTGATGGAAGAATGATAAACATATTGGAAAGATCGATTGTCTTGATAAAATAATATCTAGGCAATCTGGCTATGTATAGCACAATTTATGTTCTAATATAAATTTACGATACTGATATGGAAGAAAGTATTGAATGAATTAACACCAGATATATTGTTGCAACTGCATTATAGGTGCGATCATAGGAAGAATGAACCTACCTAGTATCTGAAGAGGCGATTTGAACTTGGAGGAGACCATATTTCTGAAACTCGTGAAATTGCTAACAAGATTATGTATGAAAATTAGCTAACATCCTTTATAATCCCTTGATATATATATACAGATGTCGTACGTGTAGGGTGTCCTGTTGCATGTTTCAATACGATTGAGATATACTTGGAGAAGACACCAGTTGCCAACAAGCACCAGCTTAAATTGATTTTTTTTAAATGGCTTTCTTTACACGTACGATAATGTCCATCACACGTTCCCTAGCTACCTTCCCCAGTCAATTCTGGTAAAATCCTACTTCTTTGCTACAGTATAATGTAACTCAAGAAATGACCCTCAGTTTAAAATTTTTAATCACCGAATAGTAGGAAATTATTTACAGATTACCCATACCTGCAGTTAGTAAATTCGCATTTTGAGTGTGAGTTGTAACGACTCTCACCGTAAAAATCTAAATATTCGCACATATGTGATATGCCTGCAATAGGATTTGAAACACGAGCACTCGTAAGTTATAACTGTGCTAAAAATAGTTCACATTCTTTTTCTTGTTACGGCGAGTAAATGCTTGGCAATATGAGCGTACGCAATCATGCGCAATTAGCAGATGTTAAACAATAAGAATGCAAGTCATCTACAGCACGTAATAGTACTTGTATAGCTTTTTTATTTCTGAAGGGGCAAAAATAAAATCTATAAAGTTGTCACAACGATCATTATTGTTTACTTAATAAATTTTAAATATATTATCTTAAACTAATCCTTCCACACAACCTTTCCCCATGCCCGACGACAAGGCTAGCTCGCTCCTCATCTTGATTCAAATATATTTTTATTATATAAAATTTAAATTATTATTATCTGCAATATTGTTTACGTAAATTTGTGGTTAATTAGTTTGTGTGCATAACCAGCCTGCTGCGGCCTGCCTACATGTAACGTAGCTAAGTTTGTCACTTTTGGAAATGGAAAGATAATTAGTATACATACGCTCTGCGGGAATATACGCCCTGCTTCTTTAAATCTGAAGGCTGAAGCACACAAATGACAACATATACAAGATCAAATGCGTATATAAGAGTTATTTAATTATTACGAAATTGATAGATCCATACATAATAAGAAATGACAATAAGCAGAACCAATGAACGCCGTAATTCAGTTTTGGTGCTAGTGCTGGATGAAAACTATGGTTTTCCAGCAATGTCAATGACGAAACGATACTTGACATCGTTCCTAGCAAGACGGTCCAGAGCTTCATTAATTTGATCAGATTTGACAACTTCAATATCGCACCTGATGTTGTGCTTCGCGCATACATCCAGCATTTCCTGTGTCTCTTTCATGCTTCCGGTCATGCTACCCTTCACTGCTCTTTTGCCTATCATTTTCAGTTTAGAACATAATCAGTGATAAATTTATCCTCGACATTTTCATACTAACAATGAGAGTGTAATACATTAGGTTTAAGTGGGCGGGATCATTAATTATTAATTAGTTCATTACCAAATATCATTGGGAAAGCAGGTAGGTCCACAGGCTTATCCGGAGCACCTACAAGCATTAAAGTTCCTTTCACTTTCAGCAGCTCTAAAGTTGGTCCAAGAGAATGATGAGCCGAGACCGTATCCAATATGAAATCTAGTGTCCTGAACTTGGACTATTTCACAAACATATTACAAACTTAAGTAAGCTACAGTGCTAAATCTTTTCCAAAATTTACACAGCTAGAACTAGAATTGAAGGCACAAACCTTCATTTGGTCAGGATCAGTGCTAATGATGAAGTCATCAGCACCCAGACGCTCTTTAGCCTCTTTTTCTTTTGAAGGAGATGTGCTGATAACAGTGACATGGTGACCAAATGCCTTGCCAAATTTGATAGCAACGTGACCGAGCCCACCCAATCCAACGATGCCTATTTTCTTTCCTGGCGAGTCAAGCAAGTTGTGATCCTTGAAGGGGCTATATACTGTAATTCCTGCACACAGGAGTGGTGCTGCTGCATCCATCGGCATGCTTTCCGGCACCTTCACCACAAATCTACATAAACCGTGCAATATTCAAATAAAATGAGCCAAATTTGTGAATTGCGTACATCAGAATTTCTTTCCAAAAAATATATCAGAGTAAATCTGCAGAACCAAAGAACACCCTTAATTACAAATATGCTCTTTTTTCCTCTTTTCTTTACTATCAGCATAGCGGTCATTGATGATCATACAAGCGGATGGTAGTAGATGTACTATAAAAGTAGCAGCAGAAGTCTTAGATCCGTAATGACAGACACATAAAAATGTGACAACGGTGGTGGTACAATTCCAACCAAACAACGGTATTAATATCATGGCAATGTCTAAATCAAGTGTAAAACTTGCAAAAGAAAGCGCGGCGCGTGGTTAATTTACAATCTATGTAACTTGTTCGTATCAAACAAATAAATAAATAAAAACATAACTTTAAAAACTGGTATTATGTATACAATAATGCATCTTTTTTATTTTCGATATTTAGAAGACCGAGTGGTTAGAAGAATCTTGAAAAATATTGTCCGGTCTTTTTTCTTGTCTAACTGGTCCATAAATTTGGAAAGTTCCGGGAAGTATCAAATTATTCCCAATAGTAAACGGGACGGGTCTTGGGGAGACGGCATCTACACAATAGACACGGCATATGAGTTGATCAGTTTGTTCACTAGTCTTGGGAATAATAATAAACTAGACCCAGCAACTTTGGTCGTAACGTATTTGGAAGATGAGAGATCCGGTGGGCGGTGGCATGTATAAATTTACAACAGGACTAGGCCATAATGAATGAAAAATAAAAAAGATTTATAATTTACCGATGATCAGCAACAAGCATCTTGGAGTAGCCACCGTAGGTAATACTGCCATCCCAGAAAATACCATTGTAAGTGAGCTGAATCTGATCGCAGTAGTTCTCCTCCTCTTGTTTGCAGAAATCACAACTCAAACACGATGCAGCCAAGCACCCCACTCCAACTCTGTCCCCTAATTGAAACTTGCTCACATTGCTTCCCACCTTTGTTATCAACCCAGTAATTTCATGCCTGCATATCATATACGTACACAAACCATTAATTCTTGACACGGTGAATATCTGAACTAGCTAGCTAGTTATATGAACTAATTATGTACGACGTACGTACCCGGGAACAACAGGATACATGGTGATGCCCCAGTCATTCTTGACATGGTGAATATCTGTGTGGCATATTCCACAGTACAAGATCTCAATCGTCACATCATTCTTACCATTTTCTCTGAAACAAATTTGTTATTATTATCATCATCATTATTTCATTACTACTAATTAAAACATACGTACACATATTGTATTGTATTGTGTACATGCATTAAGTAATTAATATATGTAACAGTGGTTGGATCGGAGCTAGGTACCTGCGTTTGAAGACGTAAGGAGTGATTGTGCCTGATGAATCATGAGCTGCCCAGCCAGATACAGTCTGTGTGTGATTCGGAGTTGTTTGCGTCATTATTATCAACTTAATACGTACTGATGATAAATTTTTCAGACAGTGTGTATGTATAATGTGTGTGTATTACTACTCCCTCTTCACCAGCATTCACTGACTTGTGTTTATTTATATACACCGCGCGTCTCAGTGTGTGGGCTCAGGTTTATATAATCTTTGATTAATTAAATATTCAGATTTATTTTTTCTAAGAACAAATCTTCGTTACATACTTGCTCCAAATTTTAAAATTATTATTAAATAAACCAAAATTTTTGTAATTCTTAAAAATATTGATCAAATACACTCCTAGGCAGGTGGAGAATCATGTATTTGTTTATGTATAGATTTTATATACTGTAGTTTCCCCAGTATCTTCACTTTTATATTAGCAGAGGCAGAGCTATCTACACAGCTAGAACACACTAATAAAGTAAACAGCATACTGTATTTTTTATGAATTCACGCTCCTACTTGTAATTTTATTTTGACTTCGTATGCTAAAATTGTTTGCAAAACTGGGTGCCTAAAAATGTACAAGTACATCCTTAATATAAAAAAATGTACAAGTGTATATTAAAATGAACTCCAGTGGATTTTTAGCGGATGTAAAATAGACAAGTCACAAGTGATTCAAAATTGAAATGAAGACTTTTTAGAGCACTTTTAATGTTAGAGTTATGGAAAAAGTTGTGAATAATATCACTCTTATTCATTTCAAAAATGAGAGAAAGTAAAAAAAAGGAATTTACTTTTTATATTAAAAAAAATTCTTCATAAAAAACTCGGCAACATGGCACTATGACAGGTATATAATATTGTATTATATACGTTATAAATGTCTTTATGGTGTGCGCCCATTAACAATTACCGTACTCTTTTATGAATCGTAAATTTTCATTGATGAAAATTTTTGTACATACATGAGGGGCCAATTATTATTAATAAGAAAGGAGGCAATGAAAATTTGTCGAAGGCATTTAAGGCAAGGGTCATTCGGATCTATCTATAGAAATAAATAGTGGCAATTTCCCCTCTATACCAGGACACTGATAAAAGAGTGGAATCGTAGCAAGGCGGGCTACGATTGGAGATGAGACTCTACCTTTTTATGGTTGAATTTGCCAACGGAATCAAAGGAATAGCCTTGAATCTTGAGAATGAAAATGTCGGGATTTTTGTTTTTGAGTTCATGATCAGTTGCAAAAGAATTAGAATGAACAACTCATAAAAAAGTAATCTTAGGGGACACACTATAAAAATCTCATTATAAATATAGTAGTATTATGTATTACAGTACATTATTATACTCTTTAAAAGAAAAAAAACATGTTATTACCGATTATATAACTACTGGATGTGTGAATCAGTGAATGTGGTGGGTGAATTTAATAGGGAGGGTGTAGAAGGTGTGTTTCTTAATTCGTGCAGTTGGCAGCTCGGAAAGATCAAATTGATTTGTTATGCGTCAATTTTCAAGTAGTAACTAAGATTCTCTTTCAAATAAAATACCTAAAAAAATAATTCATCAATTAAATTTTTATACGCATTAAAACAAAATATGCATAAAAAAGTATAAGAATGAGAGAGAGAGAGAGAATAGTAGCCAATAACCTACTACTTCCACCCACGAGAAATTGGTGAATATCTTATCTTCAAGGGAATGAAAATCGGTGAATATTCGGATATATAGCCCTTTATATCCCCCCAATACATCCATGGTACTTGTGATCTCCATTGATTACATAATATGCATTCCCTTTGCAATATCAATGCATTCCCTTGCAATATCATTCCCTCTTTTTTTTTCCCGTTAGATTGACTTATAGTCATTCTAACGAATCTCGCAATGAGTCAGAGTCGAACTCAAGACTTGAAACAAAATGACAGAGAATAAGTATTTTATCACTTGTATTATCTAATCGTGTTTCAATATCATTTCCTCTTCTTAATTGTGTTTGACTTTTGACTATTTGTGTGCTAGTTTGTTCCTGACTGAAATATGGCTTGTATTTTATTAATAATGATATACGTTGTGCATATAAACACATATCACAAGATACACATCATACACATAAATATATTAGCTCTTGAACAGAGGATATAATGTATTTATCTTTAGACAACCCTATGACAAGTATATCCAAACACGTTTGGTTTCCTGAAGGGTACGCAATTGGATTAGGGTAATATAAGATTCAGTATCATTACTTGGAGTAATATAACATTCAGTGTCACGTGTTCGGTTAAATGTTGAAATTAATCTATTTCATTTAAAAGTAAATAATTTTAAATATTCATGTTTCATACTCACCTCCTCATTTGATATTAAAAACTCATATATAGTGAGTTTGAGTTATGGGTTTTAAATTTTATTTTTTTCAATCAAAATATTTCATACTCACCTATATCATGTAGTTTTGAAATATGAATTTTAAATTATACTCCCTCCGTCCCACCCAATTGTTATCACTTTTTTTTCACTTTCTGGCACGCATTTTAAGGTGAATTTTAAGGATAGTTCCATAACTTATTTTTAAAATTTTCTTTTTTTGTATAAAAATAGGATTGTTCTATTTTTATACAAAAAAGGAAAATTTCAAAAATAAATTATGGAACTATCCTTAAAATTCACCTTAAAATGCGTGCCAGACACCCCATTTTGAAATGATAACAACTCAACGGGACGGAGGGAGTATATTTTTCAATCAAACACCAAGTAGTATGAATAACATAAACTTACCTAAATATCATGAATCAAACCTCAAATAAACATATTATCTGTTGATGCAACTCTCCCGAAAATGTATAATCCCTTGATGCTATTCTGGAAGGACCGTATCTTGTTTTAAAAAGAAAGAAAAAAGACAAAAGTTGCAGGGATATGCATCAGGTTATATCATAATTCTACAAGCGTAACAAATTGTTGCGTTGATAATAATAGCGTATCATCCAGGTATTGAGGGCTATTAGCTCCGTCAAAATTGGTTAATTTTTACTATAAAAAAAATTAAATGATCGGAAGTGGGATTCAAAATCCCACAATTTCACTTCAATGCTCTATGCTATATTACTAAGTGAGTTTTTCGAACAAATAAAAGTGATAAAATGTCAAAACGATAATATTCAATTCAATACTCATCCAAGTTATAAAACATGATTTAAATTCATTCATTTTTATACAAATATTAGTTTTATTTAAATTCAAATTAATTAGTGTTTTTTGATTATATATAAGAATTATTTTTTTTATATGAAGTATTAGTTTGTTAGTATTCAAAATTATTAGCAATTGAAAAAATTATTTGATTATTAATATAAATATTTAGATTCATAAACTTTTAATAATAAGAGTGGGGCTTCGTATATATATAGAGATATATACTTTTAAAAAAGTGCACATTTATTATTTTGCTAATAATTTTTTTATTTTATTCAATTGGACAATTTTTATATTTTTAAAATATTATTTATAAATTAATAAATAATATTCACATTTCAATAAATTTCGGAATGTTCCTGGTAAATTCTGGTGAATGTCCAACTTTTTTTAATGGAGAATTAACTCTAAAAATGAATTATATGAAAATACCATATTTCTCGTGGGTTTTATTAATTCAAAAAAGTTCATCATTTAACGAAAGACTGCATAAGATGTTTACAGACAATTAGACAATAAAATTTTAATGTCTGAAAAATTGAAGTCACTCATCGATTCATGTAGCACATTTATTATTTTGCTAATATTTTTTTTTTTATTCAATTGGACAATTTTTATATTTTTAAAATATTATTTATAAATTAATAAATAATATTCACATTTCAATAAATTTCGGAATGTTCCTGGTAAATTCTGGTGAATGTCCAACTTTTTTTAATGGAGAATTAACTCTAAAAATGAATTATATGAAAATACCATATTTCGCGTGGGTTTTATTAATTCAAAAAAGTTCATCATTTAACGAAAGACTGCATAAGATGTTTACAGATAATTAGACAATAAAATTTTAATGTCTGAAAAATTGAAGTCACTCATCGATTCATGTACCTGAAAAACAAAAAATAACAAAAAGAGTAAGTCTCACAAATATTATCAAATAATTTTAAAAAAATATTATCAAAAAATAAATTTTAAAATCTTAAATATTAATATATTAGGAGTTTAACCAAACCTACTCCCTAAAAAGTTATTGAAATAATGTGGTCCTGTTTGTTTCCACCTTTTTCTGAAAATAAGTGTTTATTTTCAGAAATAGTAGGTATGCATATATTTTTTCTGAAAATAAGTAATTTATTTTTTATTTTGAAAATAATATTTGTTTTTAAAATTCTAAATTAATATTTATTTTTAAAAAAATATGAAAATATGTAAAATAAATATGAAACAAATAACTTATTTTAAGTTTAAGTAACTTCAAACGACCACAACAGTGAAGGGCAACCATACAAATACTAGTATTATTTCCTCTGTTTAATTTTATTTGATGTTTGATTTTTTAAAACACATATTTAGAAGTTTTGAGTTGAATTTATTATCTTTAAAGTCACCGGTTTTAGTAGCAACCAACGACGCCACAAAGAGAGAGTCATGCAATACAAAACTTTTTTAAAGCGGTAAAAACGAGAGAGAAAGAGAGTGATCGACGCGATGCGTGTATGTTAATAATCCCTCTGGTTTATTCTGTCACACACTGTTTAATCACACTCCCTGAAACCCTACTTGTTTTTTCACACCCACTATTACCGGCCTCGGTTAATTTTGTACCTCAATACAGTAAAATTTATAAAACACACGCACATATATATATATATATATATATATATTTAGCCCTAATTTTACACGCCTCTTATGGCCGCCGATTTAACCACTACTACTACATCTCCCAGAAGCCCTAATTTTCATCGGAAAAAATTGGCGTCTCCGTGGACTCAGGTTGTTCGCGGCGAACCGGACCCAGCTACCACTCTCTCGCCGGACAAAGTTACCGGTTCGATGAACCCGCCGGCGGTGAATGAGGTCGTCGCCGTCGTGTCTGAGGAGACTTCTGAATGTAGTAACGATAATGTCGCGAAGAAGTCTGCGTGGAAAAGTGTAAACGGCGTCGTTGAGACTGGTACTGTTATGGGAGGAGCTGCTTGGCCTACTATCACTGAGTCAACTCGGGCTAGCCCTAAAGTATCGCCGAGTTTTTCGAAACCTTCGTCTGATGCCTCAATCTCTGTTTCTCAGGTTCTTTTTTTTAAACACCTTTTATTTATTTTTATGATGTATTAAAAGATTATATATTTATGAACTCAGTTTTGTATAGTGGCATGTGTATTGAATTACAATTTGTTAATTCTTGATATGTTTTGTGTGCTAGTCTAATATTTGATGTGAATTTCTTTGTGTTTTTTCGAATGAGTATATGTAGCCACCAGCCAGAATGTTGGTTTTGTTTTCATTAGATGGTTTGATAACAAAAGTATACATGTTTTATTTATATGTTATTATTCTCATTTTATTTTATTTTATACAGGAACAAGTTAAATCTCATGCACCTCAGAAAGAAGCTACTGCTAATGGACACCATAGTTCCAATCATACTCACAAACAGCCTCGACGAAAATCTAATAAGAAAGGTGGGAATGCAGGGATTGGATCAGGGCAGAATAGCTTTAGTCGCCCACCAGGCCCACCACCCCCTCCCCCTCCACCTCCATTTCCGGTACCTTTTGGGAATCTATTACCACCACCTGGGATGGAGTTGCCTATTAGAGAACCTTCTCCATACCCCGGCGATAACCTGGATACTAGACCAATTGGAGGTGGAGGTATTGGGTATCATTCACATGATCATTCTTCACAACGACATCCTTCTAGAAGGGGTAACTTTGGTTCCCGGCCCCGTGGAGATGGAGGATATAACAATGGGTATGGAGTCAGGCGTGACCAAGACCGCGAATGGAATGCTTCTGGAAGAGACATTCATATAAGTCCGATGGTTCCACCTCCTCCACCACCTCCTCCTCGGGGTTTTACAAGACCCGCATTGCCAGGACCTAGGCCGTACATCCCTTCCCGGCATGTGAGACCTTTTGGGAATCCTATGCCTTTTGGTAAGTTGATTTGGTTTGATACTATACAATATTTCTATTGGAGATAATCAGCTAACGTTTATCTTTTATAGATATGGTCCCTCCATTTTTATATGTTCCACCAATGCCTCCGGACTCTTACAGGGGTGTCCCCCTCATTCTCCCACCACCTCCACATTTGTATTTTCCTGTTATCGATCCTAACGTGCGGATTTTGTTACTCAATCAGATTGATTATTATTTCAGGTAAAATAAATTTGCTGAGTGGAGTTCTTAGACAATGAATATGCGATCCTGTTAAATTCGGACTGAAGCTTATATGCTGTTTGTTTTGGTACAGTGACGCTAATTTGGTCAAAGACGACTTCTTGAGGTCAAACATGGACGACCAGGGATGGGTATCTATTTCTTTAATTGCAAGCTTTCGTCGAGTAAGTAAAAATTATTTTGTATGTCATTATTCTCCTTGATTTGATTGAACTGGGCTGAGTCAAGGCAATTGTTCTCCCCCACATACGTTTGTAGAGGGATTGGGGTTTGACATATTTCTGTGACTACATTACCTGTAGGGAATTAATGAGTAAAAATAGGCTCCCCAAGTAATAATTTAATTTGGTTTTTTCACTTTCGATCTTAAAAAAACATGGCAAGCACATGCAATCAACAGGGGAAATTGTAGCGCCTTTCCCGCTTCTCACTCTAAAAATATTATTAGTTTTTGATATTTTGCATTAACATGCAATTATTTTTGGAAACGATCACATGCAGTTGAACTTAAGCCAAGGGCTTTACTGAGTTCTAAATTCTCAACATCTTATATTAGGAGGGAATAGAGGGGTATACACCATAAGCCAAGGGATTAGTGGTATAATTTATGTGTGTGGATATATATCTTATATTCTATGTATATGAGGTCACAAACTCTGTTTTCTGGCTTAAATGTTATTCTGATTTGTTTTCATATGTTTCAAAGGCTTCTTTCTCTATTATACATTGTTTATAATAGGGTTTTATATCAAATTGGTCACCCATCTCACAAAAAAATATCAAGTAGCTACTCGCTCTTCACGACGACTCTTTTAAGCTACTAAAGTGTCAAAATATATCGCTTCATTATTTTATTTTAAAAAAAATTAATGATTAAGATTAAAATTGTGATTAAGTGTCAAGTATTTATACCAAACTTGTATTATACTTGAATATTAGGGTTCATACTTATATTTTTTTAAGGGTTAATCGTTATTTTTTATTAAAAAAATCAGTGAAATGATATATCTTAACAGTTTAGTGGCTTAAATGAGACGCTGTGGAGATGAGATAGCTACTTAATATTTTTTTGTGAGATGGGTGGCCAATTTGATATAATTGGTAGGTGATATCGTTCTCAACTTGTGAGGTAACACCTCATAAAGGAAAGATCTACACTCTAATTTGGGATGCATGAATCATCAGAAGTTCTTTGGTTTACATTTTCTTTTCCAATTTGAGTTCTAAGTTCCTTAGACAATTGCAAAGTCCCCAATTTACCTTTTCCATTTCATATAATATTTTTTATCATATATATGTCTGGGACTCCCCTCAATAACTTCTAGTAAACTGGATGCACAAGTAATTTATATGTTTCTTCAACTTTCTGGATATGCTTTTTGTCTTGCTCTCATGTATATATTAGTTATATTTTGTAAAAAGTATTTATTAAATATTTACCATCCCGTGATTACTTTTTTTAATTATTAATGTAATCCCTAATTCCTAATCAATAGTGTGTATTTAGGAGATATAAATAAAAAATTGAGAAAAAGCTATATACCCACAAAAATATGTGTGGAGGACTAGTGTTTATATCTATGTTATATTATTAAAACTGAAACATGTTTTAATTGGGTGGCCGGTATTTAGGCGATTCTACTTGTTCTTTTAAAATAGTATAGACGATTAGTCTTTTAAACCAATTTTAATAATAAGAATATGGACTTTTCAAATTAAGATGTTAGATATGAACTTTTTAAAATGAGATTTTAGATGTAATAATATAGATTAGATATGTCACTGGCCTGTTCATTTAAAATAATAACATAGATTATTTAGTTTTTGAACCATATTATTATATTAAAAATATGGCTTCTATAAAATAAGATGTTAGATGTAATCATATATATAAATTATTTTTTCGGGTTTTGGGTCAAATTAAAATGATAAATTTTAATTATATATGTTAATCTTAATTTTAAATTCATTTATATTACATCAATATATAAGCATGTACCAAAGCACGGGCTATAGTCAATGGTAGTAGTCATATAGACATAGATAAGTAGAATAGCCATGAATAGGTTGAGTGTCCGATTTTTTATTCTATGTTTTCATCAAAATACATTCTGTGATGCAAATTGAAAGAACATATGTAGGTATGCCGTAGAATATGGTGATGAGTATGTGGGATGATTTTTATACTGAGTGTTATTAATTCAAATACTTCATCCGTTCCGCAAAAAGTGGCGTTTTATAAAAAATAAAAGTCAAACTGATTCAATTTTGACCACTTATTAAATATTAATGATTTATATTTTTACAAAAATAAAAATTAACTGTAATAGTTAATGTAATATATTTTTTAATGATATATTTTTCATAATTTTTATTTCTAACAATAATTATTAATAAATGGTCAAAGTTGAATCAACTTGACTTTTAATTTTTATAAACCGCCACTTTTTATGGAACGGAGGGAGTACATTGTAGTGAGTTCTATAAGATGCAAAGAACACGACTAATTTTACAGCATCATAAAGTAACCTTATGAATTACAAGACGTTCTAAAGATTGTACGCTTGCTAAGTTTGTAACACTTTTTTGATCTGTATGTTTTTTTAAATGTAATATAGAAAAACAGTATGCGTAGTAATTACAGGGAAAAATAAAATAAAAAGAGAATGATATGTAATTAGAAAAACATAAGAATATAAAGTGAAAGGCCATTGTCCCTTTGCCTGTCAGGTCGCTGTACACTTATTTTTATAAATCCTTATGTATATGCAAAATGGATAAGTCAGATGAGTAAGAGTTTCTTGGCAATAAGAAGTTACCACTTACCTTGAAATGCTATCTCTTTTTCAGAATCATATTATTGACTAGGTTTCTATTTAAGTGGATATAATTTAATTGTTTGTGGATTAATAATAAATTTTCTCTTGCAAGGGAGAAAATTCGAGTCAAGTCAGTTACTTCAGCTAACAAGTTCCAGTTAAATTACCTTCACTCTAAGAGTTTGCTTCACAAGATATGGTTTGTCTAAATTTGTTTTGTTTATACTCCTTCGATATCAGACGATAATGGCAAAGTCATTTCCGAGTTACTTGAACGTTGAATCCTTCAATATATGATATATCACTGACCATGAACTGGCTATCTTCTTCATCAGTGTTTGTTTTTATTGCTTATAAACACATTTAATTTTTATATGGTATGCCAGGTTTCAAAATTGACAACCGATGTTCAGTTCATTCTGGATACTTTGGGAGCATCAACTGTTGTGGAAGTACAGGTAAGTTAGACATGTTACCTGATTGAATGTGCTCATTTACGTTCGTAATTCGTAAGTCTTCTGATTTGTTAATATGTAGTAAATTTGTGATTCTTTTTTGTAGATTACTAGATTATATGATTTAGGATGTGTGAAAAAATCGTAACCTTTTTTCAATGTTATCGACTTGTGTTTACAAGATGTTAAGTGTTGACTGTTCCCAAGTAATATTTTATGTTGTGAGATACTTTTGTCACGTGTGTTGGGTTTCTTCTACATGTACTCAAGTCTCAAACCATACATGACATGCTAACCAATACCCCGATCATATCCATAGTATTCACCATATGCAGTAGAAAAAGAAGAAGCAAAAGTCCCTCTTTTGTTCCTTTCTAATTGTTTCATCTTATCCCTAATTCCCTTTCTTTGGTGCCCTATGTTCCATTACCCACCATCGCAGTTCACTGACCACATGTTCATTTATTTTGGAATCTTTCAGCACAATTTTTTTTATAAAAACTCTGATCATATATTTTGACATTTTCTACTTGTTAGTAATGATCAAGGTGGCATATAGATGGTATTCAATCCAGTTTTCTTTTTTAATTAGGCGGTTACCCCTCTGCATTGAATTAGTATGAATATGCATGCGCATTGGTGCAGTACATTGTATGATTTTGATGTGGTGATCTACATAAGATTGTTGGTAGAAGTGAAGGATGTCTTTATGATGCTGTAGATATGATGGTAGTTGGCTTGGTGATGCCGCGGTAAAAGATATGTGTGTGTGTGTGCGTGTGCGCGCATGGTACCAATGGAAGTGGGTATGATGGCATTTGAAAATTTTTATGTATAGCAGTGATACCCTTTTTGTATTAGATGGTTTTGATATGTATATTTCCTATTGCCATACAAGCACTCTGTGTATTTCAGTATATCTTCTCAATTCTTCTCTCAATGCAGGGAGACAAGATTAGAAAACGTGAAAATTGGAGCAAATGGATTCCCTCAGTTGGTCAGACTTCCCCAGACATTGGTCTGCAATCTCAAAGTCAGTCAAGTGATGTCATGCTGGCTACTTCCTTTCAAGATGTCCAATTAGATGAGGTTACTTCGAACAAAGTCACTAGTATGGACAAGACCGTAGAACACTCAGATGCAGAACTACATAGAGTTTCATCATCCGATGAACCGATTACTCGGTCAGAAATGGCCTAGCCCCTAGGGGCAGAGATTAGCTGAAGGCTGAAGCATCCAACCGAGGATGTACCTAAGCAACAGCCATCTTCATAGATGGAATTTTGAGAATTATAATAATTATGTAAAGCTATGTTGGGTTAATGTTGAAAATTGATCGAGCCTCTACATTGTTATGATTCTTTTGGAAAACTTTTACACCTTGTATACTTTGCTTTGTTAGGTTTTCTAGATAGATTTTGGTTATTTGAAAATGGGCTTTTTACCATGACCGGTTCTGGACCATATATAAGTGTTACTCATTGTGTGGTTTGATAAGACATAATCAAGTCAAGTACACTTGCAAATCCATGCATGTGATTACGTGAAAAGAAATTGGTATTATTTCACTTGGGCTTTTGAGTTGTTAAACAAAGGTTTGATAATAGAAAGGGTCGATGCATATATTTCTTATCTCTAAATGTAGAGATTACGGTTAACTAATTATTGACTAGAGTGTAGCTATGATATGGAACATGGAGTAAAAAGATTTCGTAATTGTATTATGATAGATTAGGTACAGTACAAATACATGTTTATTACTTAATTGTTTTGATATTTTAGTCGTAGAAAGTGTATGAAGTTTAAGAATCCTGTTTTGATATATAAGTCGTAAAATAAAAAGTGTATGAAGTTTAAGAATACATGTATCAACATTTCGCATCTAAGAATCCGTTGTCGTCCAGCGGTTAGGATATCTGGCTTTCACCCAGGAGACCCGGGTTCGATTCCCGGCAACGGAACTTTTTTGTATTTACATTTAATAACCCCTTTTTACTAATTCTTATATTTTTTTTAATCTACTGGCGCTCTGAAGTCTCAAAGGCCGATGCACGGTTCCCAAGAGTAAAACTGGGGTAGCACATATCTGAGGTAAGGGAAGGTTAGTCCATAATTTTGTAAGCTAATATATACGTATGTATGTATGTATGTATGTATGTATGTATGTATTCACTCCCCGCATTCCATCTTGTTCTACACATCGTAACAGAGTTAGAGTCAAAATTGAAGTTTAAACCCAACTCTATAACAACTTTTGTAGTTATGTTGTTTGTTATTATGCCTGACTCATCCATTCAACACTTGTTGAATTTTTTTGAAATTATTTTAATTCTAATTTTTGATATTATTTGTCTGTGTCCTTAATAACCCTAACAACGAAAAGGCACTAGGTTTGTTCATTGGAAATGTAAAACGCTTGCTTATTTATGTTTATAAGAGTAGTTAACTCGGATTGTGTTCAAGTGTCTTTGTGTTTAAGCACCTTGATCTCGGTGCTGTATGTATGCATCTTACTGTTATTGTTGAGGCGGGTAAATGTGAACAAGTGCTTAATTGCAGGCTTTCGGGTAAAAACACACATTTCAGTGAAAACATGCTGTGACCTAATGTATCTAGTTACACTCTGTTGTTTCCCTTGTCCTCCAGTCTTGTTTGTTCATGATTTGGGGTGCTCTCCGATGCCACATGAATAAATGGTGTACATAAAGATTGGAGGAACTACAGTGGAGAATAAAGTTGAAACTGGATACAAAGGAAAAGCAACGGGAAAATAAAACTAAGGATACTAGACTGAGAGAGTCAGACTTGTTTGTAACATGTCGGCACCTGACCTCTGACATTAAATAGTTGGACCGATTTAGCTTCAAGTGTCAGTGTGACACTTGTTTCTGTATTTCTATATTAATTTGTCTTATTCCTCCAGGCTGAAGCTTGATGTGTTGATGTTCCTGATTAGTTATGTTTGCAGTACTAGTATTCTGTTAGAGAATTAAGTCTTGAATAGATGTTGTTTGGTATAACGGTTCCCTTGTATTCATAGATGTGTAGGATGCCACTAAAAACTTGTATAGATGAGAAGCTGGGTTTTTTTTGCACAGTAAGATATTTTGAGACTAAATTAAGAAAATGAAACTAATGAGGGGAAAAATGAGAATTCTTGATTGTTCTCACCCTGGTCCCTAGAAAAACATCTTACACTTGATAAAAATCTACATTTGTTTTGGTTTTATGGGAGTTATCTTCGAACATAAGAAATTCACTTTCCAAATTCTAAAAAGGTAAAAATCTGTAGATAACTTGCAAATTCTCATGGTTTTAGTTTGAATTCCAATATTACATCAGGGGACTAGCTAAAGACTTGATAGTCTTTTATGTTAAAAATTCTCCTGTATGAGATAAATGATAATGAAAATGATATAAAGATTATGGCCTTCAAAATATACTGCAGTTTCTTGTTTTTCTTCAGTTAAAATAGTATTCATCATTATCACTCTTTCTAGACCTTTAACTATTACAAAATATCTATTGATGTTAGGGATTGTGAGAATGGCTGGTAAAGCGATCAAATTTGTAGCAAAATCAGTGGGAGAGTACCAGTATCCTTGGAGAGAGAAACTGATGAAACACCAGGAAGATCTTTCAAAGGGAGTTTGGGGTTATTGGCACCTTGGGGCTTGGAAACATAGTAGTATTAGTGCCCGCCATCGAGCCCGAGTCCGCAAAGAAGCCCTGCTTGCTGGAGAAGACTGGCCATATGATCCAAAAAGGAAAGAAATGAGAACAAAGAGGAAAGGACACAAATGTGATAGGATATCTGCAGAGAAACGAGCCAATACTGCTGAATTGATGCAGAAAATGCCACAAATGTTGGCAGATTTCAAAAAGCGCAGGTGGGAAAGGAAGATGAATGAAGAGGATGCCGAGGCCAAGAAAACATAAACAAAATCACGACTCCGTTGATAGAATCTTCTTGTCCTAGCTGAATGATATGATGATAAAGCTTTCCTTTAAAATGTTGACTTTCAACTATTCAGTGTTGCAGTATTTTGAATTTTTTTTAAATCTTATCCATGTTGCTTTCTATTTTTAAATTTTCCCTTGGTTTGCGATACATTTAGATGAACAATTCCTATTCTCCTGTGCTTGGCCCAGTTTGTGACAAATAACAGGTTGCCGTGTTCTATTTTGCCATTTTTGAATACCATTTCTTCTATTGCATTGTCATATGCTCTACATCCTTGAACACGTATATATAAACATTGCATCTTGATTGATAAAAATGTTTGTATTCTAAATACAATAATATTATTTATAGATTTATACTTTGAATTTTTGGTGAATTTTAGTGTTGTTTTTGGTGCATCCCAAATTGATATTTGTGAATTCTGAAGGGTGTTTAGGCTAAGAAGCTTTGCCGTGAAACATGCTCATGTTATACACGATAATATTTGTCCTGGAACATGAAAGTATTTGATAATGTTTATGTTGTGCCTGATCTGAGTATTTATTAAATTCCATCTTGAGTTGTTTTATTTCTAGTGGAAGTAGATCAACTCTGTATTATTCTCACCGCTTCAATTTGATTTTAACTGGTTTTAACTATTCAAGTAGTGGTCATAGTCTTATACATCATTCAGCATTCAGTAATCTTGATATGATCAAGTAAAATTACAAAGGAACAATCAACATGTATAGTATAAGTGATGGGACAACAGTTCCCTTTTTCTTCTTTTTTTCCAACCCTGTGTTAGTTACGAGGAACATGAGCAAAAAACCAGCTCTAATCAATTGCTGAGACTGGGTATGGTATAAAAAATTTCAATATGCGACCTACTATTCACGAACTCGAAACTTTACAGTGACCATGTAGAACGCAATGTAGCGACAGGAAATTGAGTAGTCCCATCCATCACATAAGCAAGACCCGGTTGTAAGCTAAATCTATCACCCAAATTCATTCTGAGAAAGGCTTCCACCTGGAAATGGTCCCAAATTTTTGGACCTTGGACCAATCCACCCAGGCTTAAACCCCATCCAAAGTCATCATCAGGTGTATCAGCCATTGTAACAGCCCACTGTAGATGTCTTGGATTTGAATTTTTCATCTCAATCCAACCTCTTATCCTAGTACTATCATCAAGCTCCGTCTCCAGTGTGAGAGCTATTGATCCTGAAGAAATATCTTCCTCGGCATTTGTCAGAACTGATGAAGTGGATGTCCCAACAGAACTTTCAGGATGTTTGTCACGTTTGAATATTCCTACAGGAACAGCCATATGTCCAAGCTTGACATGTTGTTTTGAAAATTTAGGCACTCGGTGTATACCCAAAAGAGACATTTTTGTACTTCCTGAAAGTTGACACATAACTTGCCCAAAGGTGCTGAAGCAATGGACAAGTCCGGTAGAATCAGACTGCATTCCCAGTTCAGAGACTAACTGTGCCAATGAAGCAACTACATTTGATTTCCTAACAATTAAGCCAATAGCACTGCCACTTTGTTCATTCAAGAAAGGAGGCCCAGAACATGAATAATCAGTTGGCCCCTTTTCCTGCAAAATAAAATTATTAAAGCACAATAAGAGATCAGAAGCCTAAACATAATTTACTGAAATAAAAACTTGGCTGAGGTAACAAACCAGAATTCCCTGATATTTGGCAAACTTTATCTTAACAAGAGTTTCATATGCAACAAAAGCAATATCAATGTAATCTTAGATATTAAGGTCAATCTAGCTGATCTAATAGAGAACTTCATTCAGGGAAAACTTGTAATCATAGCTGCCTGTTTGCCTCTAAAAAAGTATAATGATCAAAAGCACTTGCTACAAGCCGACAATAAGCATTCACATATTAGTCAATATGTCCAATAATGTTAAGTTGCTAACAGAACTTTTAAGTTAACTGCGACTAATAACTGCACAAGCACCATACACGCAATGAAAAATTCTTTGACTGCCCGACACCATTTAGTATATTAATATTAAGTATAAAAATTCCTGGATTATAACTGATTTAACAGACACTACAAAAGTGTAATACCTGGCAAGAATTTTTCTTGATTGCAAAATCTTTACATTGAGCTCCAACTGGGGTAGAAAGAATGGAGAACCAATCACTGATATTTGCTTTATAGTGAACTTTTTCCAGCGAAAGTGGACTGCCTATGACATCACCTTGGTCTTTTCCTCTGGTAGAAAACTCTGCAGTCAGAGTATCCGTTTCTCGAATAGTTGTCTGAAAAGTGAACATGGAATTGACACCTGTTCTTATTCCTGCTTTCTGGACTGCATCTTGATGCTGTTCATCAACGTGGTCAAACATTAACAAGGCCCCCAATACATCGATATCCCCCCTTAGTCTAGTGCTGACTTCTTGAAATGGGCTTCCCTTAGAAGTCTTACTAAGCAAAAGCAGTCGTTCCACTTTGTCTTGTCTGTCCCTAATTTTCATAAGATCTGAAAATGCTTCTCTTTGCAACCGCTTCAAGATTTCAATCTGAGAATATATCATGGAAGAGATATAAAGCCCCATCATACAACAATCAATGGTTATCTTTTTGTGCAAATATTATGTCAGATTTTATAGCGAAACAGATACAGATTGATATATTCCATAGTCAACAAAAAAGTAGAATAAAAATAGTCAATAAATTTTTTTGTGCAAAATTGCAAGTAAAGTTCCATAGTCAACAAAAAAGTAGGATAAAAATTAATTTGCATCTTTGCATGAACTATCCAACATAGAGCTTTGCAACAAATAACAAATTATCTGTTGCAAGACTTGAAACCCTAACTGCCTTTACATTATATAGCTGTTGATACACGCATTCAGTTTCCAAATACTTTTTTAATTGGCTGATTGCCTAAAGGGAAGTCCCTTTGGCCTATAAATTAGTAGCAAAGAATAAGTATATTAAATTCAAATTTCATACTGTCAAGAAAATGATATCAGTATGGCTTCTTATAAATCTTTCAAGGAATTTGTCAAAGAACCAAGAAGTTACAATGAAAATATTGCCACGCCAGGATTCAAAAGCAAATTATCTCATGTGATTCTTATTTTAGTTTCTAGGTTGATGTATATTACTGGTACTAATGACAGATTTCTAAATTTATCAGCAATGATGGTAGCACCCACATAAAACACGTCAATAAACTAAAAAAATAATTAAGTTAAGAGGGAAAGATGAAAAAAAAATATACTTTAAATATAGGTATACTAAAAGGTCATCCACACCCAGTAGCTACACCTTCTTTAATCCCTACAAAGTTGGCACCAAATGCTACTAGATTGTATGAAGTATGAACGGCAAACGAATGCTTTTATACATATCTCGTGTAAGGTGAAGGAAGCATCTTATATTTCAAGAAAGGAGGATAAGAATTTATTAGTCTGATATTGCAGCGGTTCATATAATAGTATTAGCATTTAGCAAAAAGCAATTAAAAAATTCAACGAACAAATGAATTGATGGTACATACATTACATGATGTGCTAGTGTCATATACAAGGAGACAAAACAATCACAGCCTTTGACTAGTTTTTCGTAAACACAAAGTTCGCTGAAAGGTAAGTAATTCTGCTTATTTACAAACTCAAATGTAGCTAAAAATGTAATCATATAAACTGGTGAAAAATAGTGTGAAAAATGTGAGCTTATTAAGACCAATTGAATGATTACAAAACCATCCTCTGTGAGAGAGAGAGAGCATCTATATAAAAAAACTATATACATTTATTTGTATACAATTGACCTGCCTGCCTGTTGTATATATGAAGCTAAAGTGTCAAACAGATTTATCAAACACTTCTATGCGGAGAAACAATGTTGCATTAGTAATTAAAGATATGAGTAATTAAAGCTTCAATACTTGACATAAACTTAAACCTGAAAACTACAACATCCGCAATCAAACTGAATCGGAATTGTAAGATATGCTCAACACGTAAACTCAAAAAGCAATCAAACTTAATTTTATCTATATTAAAGAGAGGGAGAGACAGAGAAAGATGATAGTCACAATTAAAACAATATAACACAAGGAAATGAAAAACAGTACGTAGTGAAACGAAAGCAGTTTGTTACAATAGAAATAAAATACCGGATTGCGGCGATTGGAGGCGTGGTGGCGGCGGAGTACGGCGTCGGCGAAGTGTTGTGTGGAAGTAGCGAGGTGTTTAATCTTTTCCAAAACACAAGATATGGCCGTTTCCATTTTCTACAAACCCCCCGCTGATTTCGAATTCACGCAACAGGCAACCTAGTATATCCCCCTCCCTCAAGTATGTATTTATTTATTTTTCTTTCTAAAAATAATAATATGAAAATGTTTCCAAACAGGCGCACTTTGAATATTTTGTTGTACAACTGTTTCTATACACGACCCCTTTTTTTTATTTGTTAACCCATTATTCATGTGAATGAAATGACTAAAGCGGCAAAGTGACATTCTTGGCTTAAAATTTGATATATTCAACCAGTCATTCACATATAAATTGTGATATTTAAAGGGGGGGTTTTTTATTTTAAGTAAGAATAATTATTATGCACAACTCGATTGATCTCTTGTACTCGCTTGAAAAGAACAATTATTACTATTTCCTTGTTTGAATAAAAATTGAGTATCAAATAAGTTTGACAAATTGAATATTTTGTTGTAATCTGTAGCAGAATAACACATGAAGTACAAGTCTTTCATTCATTCCAAACTCTGATATGAAAATCTGATACGACCAAATTAACTGTATCGTGACAGTAACTTAATTTATCAAGTACTTGTAAAAGTTTGTTGTGTGTGGGTGTGCAAGTGCATTCTTACTTACCTAAGAAGTCAGAAGGAATTTTTCCATTACAAAACCTTCCGGTTGGTATTCCACCGATAAAATCCCTCCCATAAGGAGGATAGTTGACCTTAAATATAGTTTCAATATAGTTATTGTTGCCTGAATAAAATCAGAAGCATAGGAAACCATAAGATCTGCATACGAAGGAACTTCATAATATAAATTCCCACCAAAAGTGAAATAAGTGTTGGCAAGGTCATCACTGACTGCGACTACTATGAATAAACTGTTTGCTAAGATGCCTTCCGTTGTTTCTTCTCCAACTAACCGTTTTAGCTTACTGATGTATTCCTTGAACAATTCGAGTTGATCGGAGAATGATAATGCTGACTACAACAGTTTCTCCAAATTAAAATCTTGCTGAGAATAATATACATATCCTGACTGCATGCATTATATAGATTTAGTACCTGAACTAATCTTAACCTGCAGGTATATATATATATTGTCCTTGCCGTTATCTTTGATGTTAATGGATCATATCCCATGCCCCCTGAAGCAAAGCTTACACCTGTCAGGAGATCTTCGCTTTGTGTATTTGGGTCAAGATATGCTGGCAAAAGCTCTTTAATCCCTAATGCTTCAGCTGCAAATTGTAATATTAAGTTGAAATGTGGTTTATTAGTTATAAACCACAATAGTAGACGCAAAAACTTTCATTTGTATTCTTCTATACATGCAAATAGATGTCACGTTTTCTCTTAAACACAAAGGAGGTGTGACCAAAACAACTTAAAAGTACACAATAGTAGTAGCTAGTAAATGCATGTATGTGTGCAGAGTACCTAAAATATCAGGGGGTGTTTTTGCGTTGTAAATCTGCCAGTTGATTCATGGGCCGTGAAATCTTTACCATAAGGTGAAAAATTGCACTTAACAATGGTGTCCAAGTGGTTGTTGCAACCCTGATCCACGATGGAGTCTCCAAATGCTATAACTGCCGGAATGCTTATATTTTGTGGTAGCTGCTGCACATGAGCTTCTCCACCGATGGTGTGTACAACATGTAGTACTAACAACATACTTGGACACCTTCCATACACTTTTCTAATGGCTAAAACCAGTGGATGCATTTTTTTTTTTACGTGAACAAAACTATATGTAATTCTCCTCAGATATTACAAAGACTTTGGGAATGTTGTATATACACAACGTGATCAAATGATTATGATATGGGATAAAAGTAAGCCCTAAAGACACAATTAATGTGGCATTAATTGTACATAATCTGGTCCAAAGGGGAGGCCCAATTATTAAGGCTTGAAACCCTAATTAATTAATAAATCCGTAATTAATTAATTAGCTAAGTATACAGCTAATTAATTATGTCCAACTACAAGGAAACCTATTCCTACATGGAAACTACTTCTACAAAGGATCCAGAATCCTTCTAGAAAACACCTTATCAATTAAGGTTCCTAAACCCACTCTAATTCTTAGACTTTCCACGTCTATATAAAGGGCCTAACCCCTCATCATTAGAACTACGTTTTGGCTTGATTCTCTAAACCTAACTGAGATACGTAGGCATCTTGTGAAGGCAGAATTAAGCTACGAAGCACAAGTGCAGCCATTAAAGCTCGTTAAGCTCCGACATACACCGCATTAACTACCCTAGTTTTTATTCCACAACATTTGGCGCCGTCTGTGGGAAGCAGACATCAACCATGGCAAGAACACGGCGAACTGAAGGAGACATCGTCCCCACCACAGGTGATCCAACTGCTATCATCCCTCCTGATGAAACTCAAACTACCGAGGTCCCTGTCACCACCACTGTTCCCGCTGGAACCCAAGGTCCTAATACTCAAAGGCTTGGTCCGTTTAGTGAGATCGTCCAATCCATCAATCCTGAGGACATCGTCCTTGGATCCAACCCGCTATCCCAGGTAACTCAAACTCCTTTTATTGCTACTGCTCCTCCACACGCACAAATTTCTACTGTTGTTATCCCTAGTAGCACTGTCGCCCAACCTAGACTTGGAATCTCCCAAGCTTATCCCCCTCTTTACATCCGAGGGTTGGAACCCCCGCAAAACTATGGGCGTAGAGAAGATGTCCGTGATTTCTCAGGACCATACTCAACTGATGATGAAAGCTCAGAAGACACTGACGTCAATCCTAGGAGAAGAAGGCCTGGCAAAGAGCCCGCAGGAAGCCGGCGTTCACAGTCCCGAAGGACACTAGAACAGAAAATTGCTTCCTACGAGGCTGAACTCAAAGAATTGAAGAAAAGCTTAGATCGGCAGGATAGAAGGGCAGCCTCAAGGTATGAAGCTCCCGACGTCATAGAACTGGATGGAACCCCGCGAGGGAGAAGAACGGAAATTACTAGGGCTGACCCCACTGAACTATTGCCCCTCGGAGATCCTGATGATCCCACGCCGCCTTTTACCGAAACCATCATGAACGCTCACATCTCAAGTAAGTTCAAGATGCCCACCATCAAAGTGTACGATGGCGCGGGCGATCCAGCTAATCACGTAAGGACCTTCTCGAATGCATTACTACTACAACCTATCAATGATGCTGTGAAGTGTAGGGCATTTCCCCAAACCCTGGGGGGCATGGCCCAACGTTGGTACAGCCGGTTGCCGCCCAACTCCATTGGATCCTTCAAAGAACTCAGTAAAGCCTTTATAAGCCAGTTTATAAGTGGAAGAGTGCACGAAAAAAGCTCGGCTTCTCTCATGAATCTGGAGCAAGGAAAGAACGAATCCCTGAGGGACTACCTGAACCGCTTTACCAAGGAAGCCTTGAAAGTCCCAGACTTAGATGAGAAGGTGGCTATGATAGCCTTACAGCAGGGGACGACTGATCCTTATTTCAAGAGATCTCTAGCTAAACATCCGCCGGAGAATATGCTTCTTCTCCAAGACAGAGCAGGGAAATACATCAAGGCAGAAGAAAGCATGAAGAAAACCACTATATCAGTAGCTACACATGGGAATAATAACAAAAAGAGAAAGGGTGATCAAGAATATGACGCCCGAGACAAGTACTCCAAAACGGATAAGGATTCCGAATCCCCACCTAAGAAAAATAACTTTGGGCCAAAATTTGCTGAATATGCAAGGCTGAATGCACCTCGAAGTCAAATCCTTATGGATATTGAAAGAGATCGAGACTTGAGATGGCCTAAACCCTTAAAGTCTGATCCTGAGAAAAGAAACAAGAATGCGTTTTGCCGATTTCATAGGGATACCGGGCATAATACGGATGACTGTAGACAATTGAAGGATGAAATCGAATTCCTTATCAGGAGAGGAAAACTTTCTAAGTACACCAAGGATGGAAGTCATGATAGGCACGACGATAACAGAAAAAATAATGATGGCCGGGACAGGAATCCCCAACCTAGAGGACCGGTTATTAACATGATTTTCGGAGGACTCACTGCTGCGGGGACTTCTAGGAATTCAAGAAAAGCATACGCAAGAGAAGTTATGCAAGTGGTAGGAGAAGCACCTAAACGTGCCAGGACGGAGGCTGTTATATCTTTTGATGACTCAGACCTGGAGGGGGTAAAGTTTCCTCATGATGATCCCCTCGTTATTGCCCCTTTGATAGGCAACTCAGAGGTAAAGAGGGTCCTGGTAGACAATGGAGCATCTGTTGATATCTTGTTCCATGATGCATTTGTAAAGATGGGATACAACGATTCCCAACTGACCCTTTCGGATGTTCCCATCTATGGCTTCAATGGAGTGGAATCAAAAGTAGAAGGAACCATTCAACTACCCGTGACAGTTGGAAGAGAACCTAAAGAGGTCACTCAGATGCTAACTTTTCTGGTGGTCAAAGCATCTTCTACATACAACGCCATCCTTGGAAGAACAGGTTTGCATGCTTTTAAGGCGGTAGCCTCGAGTTATCACTTAAAAATCAAGTTCCCCACCAGAAACGGTGTTGGGGAGGAGAAAGGAGACCAGAAAATGGCGAGAAGTTGCTACGTGGCAGCCCTGAGACCCGATGGAGCCGGGGGGCAAGTCCTACCAATAGAGGACATGGACTCAAGAGAAAACGAAGAACGAAGGGGGAAACCAGCTGAGGACTTGGTTCCAATTCCTTTAGCTCCAGGAGAACCAGAGAAGGTCACCTATATTGGGGCCTCATTAGAAGAACCTATGAAAGAAAAATTGACAAAGTTCTTGCAAAAAAATGGAGACTTATTTGCTTGGACAGCCGCTGATATGCCGGGAATTAACCCTGAACTGATCACTCATAAACTTAACGTGGATCCACAGCGAAAAACGGTGAAGCAAAAGAAGAGAAATTTTGCTCCAGAAAGGCAGGAGGCCATAAAGCAAGAGGTGGAAAAGCTCTTGAAGGCTGGATTCATTAAAGAAATTCAATATCCCGAATGGCTTGCTAATCCAGTAATGGTCAGGAAATCCAATGGAAAGTGGAGGATGTGCGTCGACTTCACTGATTTGAATGATGCATGCCCAAAGGATTGTTTCCCCCTCCCAAGGATTGATGCCCTCATAGATGCCACGGCGGGACATGAGATGTTAAGCTTCATGGATGGCTTTAGTGGATACAATCAAATCCGGATGCACGAGGACGACATTGCCAAGGTATCCTTCATCACTGACTTTGGTGTATTTTGTTACCTTGTTATGGCCTTTGGGTTAAAGAATGCAGGGGCCACCTACCAAAGGCTAGTAAACAAAATTTTCAAGCACCTCATTGGAAAAACCATGGAGGTCTACGTTGATGATATGCTAGTCAAAAGTCTTGATAAGGCCGATCATATTGAGCACCTGCGAGAGGCTTTTGAAGTACTAAGGCACCACAATATGATGCTCAACCCTGCGAAGTGCGCCTTTGGCGTGGGATCTGGAAAGTTCCTAGGAATGATGGTCTCTAAAAGAGGGATTGAGGCCAATCCTGACAAAATCAAGGCCATACTCGACATGGAACCTCCAAAAACAGTAAGGGACGTCCAAAAATTGACAGGAAGAGTTGCTGCCCTGGGAAGGTTTGTCTCAAAGTCTGGAGATAAATGTCTACCCTTCTTCAAGACGTTGAAAAAAGTTAAAAATTTCGAGTGGACAGCAGAAAGTCAAACGGCCTTTGAGGAACTGAAGAAATATATGGCTAAAGCCCCGTTGTTGGCCAAGCCTAGCCCAGAGGACGTCCTATACTTGTACTTGGCCATATCAGACAAAGCCTTGAGTGCTGTCCTTATAAAGGAAGAAGAGAAAATTCAAAAGCCAGTCTATTATGTGAGCAAGGTTTTGCATGGAGCGGAACTTAACTACTCCAAAGTTGAGAAGTTTGCACTGGCCTTGATAATGGCCTCGAGAAAACTACGCCCCTATTTTCAAGCTCACAAAATCGAAGTATTAACTGATCAACCCTTGAGGAATATTATGCACAACCCCAAGTCAAGTGGAAGACTGATTAAGTGGGCCATTGAGTTAGGAGAATTCGACATCAAGTATAAGCCTCGAACGGCCATTAAAGCCCAAGCTCTTGCTGACTTCGTGGTCGAATATACTATTGACGACCAAGAAGTCGGGGGGCAGGACAATGAGGAAACGACACAAAAAGGAGGACAGACTCCTAGAGAATATTGGGTGCTCAATTTTGATGGGGCATCAAAAACAAAATCTAGCGGCGCAGGCTTGGTACTACAGAGTCCTGAAGGATTCATTATTGAGTATGCTATTAAGCTTGACTTCCCAACAACCAACAATGAGGCCGAATATGAAGCCTTGATAGCAGGCCTAGGTTTGGCCAAAGCACTAAATGTCAAGCATCTCAAAGTTTGTGGAGACTCAAAGCTGGTTATATCCCAAGTGAATGGGGATTTTGAAGCAAGAGAAGAAATTATGATCAAATACCTCCGGTTGGTCAAAGCTATAATGACGCAGTTTGAAGAATGTCAGATTGAGTATATTCCTAGAGAAGAGAATGCGAAGGCCGATGCCTTGTCAAAGTTTGCCACGTCAGAAGCAGATGAACACGTGGGGAGTGTGTACTTCCAAATCTTGAAGACCCCCAGCGTCAATGCAAAACTGGTAGCCCCGATAAATATGGGCAGTTACTGGATGGACCCAATTAGAGCCCATCTTCAATCTGGATGGACCCCTAACAACCCCATGGAAGCCAGAAAACTCACCGTAAGGGCCTTGAGGTACGCTCTTATTGATGGAATTCTTTACAAGAAATCTTTTGTTATCCCATACTTGAAATGTTTGAGGCCAGATGAAGGTCATGAGGCTTTGAAAGAAGTACACGAAGGAATCTGCGGCCAACACTTGGGGGGCAGGGCTTTGGCCCATAAAATCACCCGCCTTGGTTTTTACTGGCCTGACTTGATAAAAGATTCGAAAGAATACGTACGAAGATGTGACAGGTGCCAAAGACATGCTCCTGTTGTGAGACAACCACCTGAGATGTTGACATCCATCAATTCCCCTATCCCTTTTGCAATGTGGGGAATGGACATCCTTGGACCCTTTCCAATAGCTAGCGGACAGAGAAAGTTCCTGATCGTTGCGATCGATTACTTTACCAAATGGATCGAGGCTAAACCACTAGCCAAGATAACCACAAGACAAGTAACTCAATTCTTCTGGGAAAACATCATATGTAGGTATGGAATACCACGAATACTGGTGACGGACAATGGCACCCAATTCAACAATGAAGAATTCAAAGGATATTGCGCTAATAATGACATCAATCTACGCTTCACTTCTGTTGCGCACCCCCAAGCAAATGGGCAGGCTGAGGTAGCCAATCGAATCATCCTTGACGGTCTCAAGAAAAGGATCGAGCGTTCTGCTAATACTTGGGTGGATGAGCTTTTGCCAATACTCTGGGCATACAGAACCACCCATAAAGTTACTACCGATGCAACTCCATTCTTCCTGGCCTATGGGGCCGAGGCAGTGGTTCCAGTCGAAATATCACATGTATCCCCCAGAATCAAGGCCTTTGAACCTGAGGAAAATGAAGAAGGAATGAAACTTGCGTTAGACTTGATAGATGAAGTCAGGGACAAAGCTCATTCAAAAATCGTCGAATATCAAAAGAAATCATCTTTCTATTACAACTTAAGAGTCAAAGAAAGATTTTTCAGGCGAGGGGAGTTAGTCCTCAGAAAAGCTGAAGCTTCCGGGGTAGGTCCCAAAGGCAAATTAGCCCCCAACTGGGAAGGGCCGTACAAGATAAAGCAAGTAAAAGGGGGAGGATCCTATATCCTTGAAACCCTAGAAGGTATTGAGGTACCAAGGACTTGGCATGCTTCAAACCTGAAAGTCTATTATGTTTAAAGAATTCAACTATGAGTTCTTATATTTAGTAGGAACTAAGTAGAAATAAGGTTCAATGAAACCATTAGGATGTAAGAGCTTTTCGCTCCAGACAAAATTCTCATTTTGTAAGGGCTGTGCCCACTTTAGCCTCGAAGGCATTATTAATAAAATTCTCAGCTTTATAGCACTTCAAAAACCTGGGTGTTTAGCCTAGTTTGGCAATTTTTATTAGTTCTTTTATGACAAAAAGAAGCCTGCTTGGCCCTTCGATTAACATCCCGTTTGTTCTAAAGCCCAATAAAATGTATTTTGTCAAATATATTAAGGCACGAAAAGAAGAAGACAAACAACAAAAGGCTTTTTATAAATAAACAGTCTTCAGGATTACATAATTTAAAGGAAATGCAAGGAATACAGGAAAATAAAACTAAGGGAAGTCTTCAGTGTCGTCATCCTTCTCTCCCTCCTCGGCCTTTTCTTCTTCTTCCGCTTCCTTCTGAGCGTTATCCTCAGCCTCAGGAGTAGAATCGAAGACCCGATCAAACTCATCCAAGGCCTCGCCCCCTGACAAGTCTCCAGAACCTGTCCCTCCAGCAGTTGAAGTCAATGACAGGGGCTGACCCATAGGGCAAGGGAATTCGGCAGGATCGAATAAGCCGGGATGCTTAGCCAAAACAGCTTGAAGGCACGTTTCCCAGGCCTGAGTACAAGTCGCTGGGAAGACCATATCGTCGTGTTTATCAATAAAAGCGTAAAAGTCTTCCGAGTCCAGGTACTCGTCGATCACGGCCTTCTTCCCGGCCCTAAGCTCCTGCAGCTCTGCGTGGGCCGCAACCAGTTCTTGCTCCTTCTCGAGCAGCTTCTTTTCCAAAACAGCCACCTTCGACTCTGCTTTGGCCTTGCCCTTTCTTTGGGCCCTCTCTGAGAAGCGCCAGGTTTTGGCCTGATGTGCCATGGTCTGAAAGTAAGTGTTGACCTGTTCCAAAAAGAATGGATTAGCAAAGAAATTAAGAAAAATAAAAGAGAGAAAAGAAATGAATGTGCCATACCATGGCAACAGCCTGGGCCCCCAAGGTCTCAGCCTCCTCAATATCAGTCTTCAAAACTATCTTGGCCTTATCGGCTGGAGGAATGGAGTTCTGTGACCAATCGAGGGAATTCAAAGTACTCCCTACGACGGTATCTTGCCTTCTCAAGCCCCAGCTGGGCCTCCAGGCCGCAGTGTCTGGGTTCTCCTCCTCCTCGACTCGAGGCCTCTTCCCTTGGGCCTTGTCGCAGGGCTGCAGAAACCCTGGAAGGTTGGGCTCCTTAATTGGGCCCTCAACAGCCTCGCGGGCCTTCCTCATCTTGTGGGTCTCCTGGTCACCCACCCCCAAGTGAAAGTTAATGTTTTCCGCCGCTGCAAAACAAACAATAAAATAAACAGCCGAACTCAGAAAAGTCAGAAAGAAAGGACAAGATAAGAACAGAAAAATACCGCTATCAGAAACATTTGAAAGGCCCACAGCCTTTAGAGAAAACTCTTCCAAAATCTTTCGATGATGGGTTGAGCCCTTATCCTGGCCCAAATCGGCTATAATGAGCTTCTCCTCAGGAGTTAGTTGGATCAGCCCAGCGTTTCCATCTTTAACCTTGCAAAACTTGGACCTAAAAAGGGTGCCCCAATCCCCTCCTTCCCACTCCAGATACAAGAAATCCCTCCGCCAGTCAATGTTGTTGTCCGGAAGTGATTTGTTGCAGAAAATTGGGCTCACTCCCTGCCTATGGTTGATATAAACCCAACCCAATATACTCGATGGGCTGTTCTTAAACTGAAATATGCTACGAAAAACAGCTATAGAAAGAGGATAATTTTTCCTAAGACACAAAACAATAAAGCAAAGAAGTGTTCGCCACGAATTTGGGCTCAGCTGACATGGGTTAATCCTAACTTCAGCTAACAACCTAATTACAAACTCGTGGAAAGGGAATCTAAGCCCACCGATTAGGGCATCTCTAAAGATACATAACCTATTGGGCCGCCAATGGCAGGCCCGGTCCCCAGGCTCGGCTAAAACAAACCTATAGCCCGAGGGAAGTTTGTACAGCTTGCTAAATCTGTCACAGTGGGCTTGATTGGTAAAGGTGCTAGAAAACCTAAAAGCATCTAACTCGGCCAACGTGGGAAATTCGTCTCCCATAATTTGAAGGAGGTCTGATACTGAAGAAAAAGAGGGATTTACTGTGACAACATTACCTCTTTTTGCCGCCCTGGCGAGGAGTTGTTGGTGAGCAGAATCCTGTTCCGCCATTGATATTCAACCTTTGAATGCTTGGAAAGTGAGGAAGATGAAGATTGATCGGAGGGTCGCCGGAAATCGCCTTAAGAGAAATGAGCTAGAGTGAAAATTTTGAGAGAGATTTCTACTGAGAAAGTAAGAAGTGAAAATGAAGTTCTCACCTCGCTAATTTATAGCCGAAGAAAACGGTAATTCAACCGGTTAAACTTCCTATAGCCGGTGACAAGCCCATAAGCTAATTGGGCCTGGCTGGCCTTTGGCCCAAAAGTCGACGTAAACTAAAACGGAATTAGAAAAAGTGAAGGAGGCCAGGGCCTATGAAAATCAGCAAATTATAAAGCCTTTCTAAATAGACCAAAATCCTGATCGGGATTCGACCAAGAAACTCGGTCGACTAGGACTCAAAAATGGTCCAGAATCGACCAGGAACCTGGTCAACAATCGACCAGGAACCATGGTCGACTAGGACTCAAAAATGGTCCAGAATCGACCAGGAACCTGATCAACAATCGACCAGGAACCATGGTCGACTAGGACTCAAAAATGGTCCAGAATCGACCAGGAACCTGATCAACAATCGACCAGGAACCATGGTCGACTAGGACTCAAAAATGGTCCAGAATCGACCAGGAACCTGGTCAACAATCGACCAGGAACCATGGTCGACTTGGACTCAAAAATGGTCCAGAATCGACCAGGAACCTGGTCAACAATCGACCAGGAACCATGGTCGACTTGGACTCAAAAATGGTCCAGAATCGACCAGGAACCTGGTCAACAATCGACCAGGAACCATGGTCGACTTGGACTCAAAAATGGTCCAGAATCGACCAGGAACCTGGTCAACAATCGATCAGGAACCGTGGTCGACCAGGACTCAAGTGATCCTCAGAATCGACCAGGAACCTGGTCAAGTATCGACCAGGATCCTGGTCGAAAATAATACCAAAAAATGGCCAGAAAATCATTAAAATGATTTATGAGGCAAGTAAATTTGGGAAAATTCTCTAAAAATAGAGAAAAATTCCTAGAAGTTAAGGAAAAATACTTGTGGGTACTAGTAAATTTGGGAAAATTCTCTAAAAATAGAGAAAAGTTCCTAGAAATTAATGAAAAATAGTGATGAGCATAAGGAAAGAATTGTAAAAATTCTTCATAGGAACTTGAGCAACAGGGTCATGAATCTTAACTTCTACAAAGTATTGCACACTTTACAGAAGTTGGGGGGCAAATGATATGGGATAAAAGTAAGCCCTAAAGACACAATTAATGTGGCATTAATTGTACATAATCTGGTCCAAAGGGGAGGCCCAATTATTAAGGCTTGAAACCCTAATTAATTAATAAATTCGTAATTAATTAATTAGCTAAGTATACAGCTAATTAATTATGTCCAACTACAAGGAAACCTATTCCTACATGGAAACTACTTCTACAAAGGATCCAGAATCCTTCTAGGAAACACCTTATCAATTAAGGTTCCTAAACCCACTCTAATTCTTAGACTTTCCACGTTTATATAAAGGGCCTAACCCCTCATCATTAGAACTACGTTTTGGCTTGATTCTCTAAACCTAACTGAGATACGTAGGCATCTTGTGAAGGCAGAATTAAGCTACGAAGCACAAGTGCAGCCATTAAAGCTCGTTAAGCTCCGACATACACCGCATTAACTACCCTAGTTTTTATTCCACAACAGATTATATATAGCATTTTCTATACACAGAGACTTGACAGATATATGATCGTTCCTCTAAAAATTATTTTTATTCGAACTCCTTTACCTCATAGAGTCATCATAGGTTTTATTAATATTAATAATTTGTCTAATTTAATATGCATGCATGCGTTTTGATTAAAATCAACTTGTTATGAGTTGAAATAAACCAAACTAGCTATATGCAGTAATGCTGTAACATCGTAGAGCCGTGAAGCCACAGTCGATAAAGACACGTTAGACGAGTGGTTGATTAACTAAATTTTGCCGAGTTGCTTGCCCAAAAAAGTAGCAAACTTAATTGTCATCTTTCTGCGAATTATATTCATTCAACCAATTTTTTCACCAAACAATCTAATAATTTTAACTAATTAGAGAAGTGATGTGACAATTCAATCTAAATTTTTATACAACATATACTCACGCACGTTTGCCTTTACTAAAATTTAGACTATCGACTTTGAGTTATTATAAAACAGATTCTTAAAATAATATTATTTGAGTTACTTTAGGTTTAATATTATTAAAATAGTTTTGGAGAATACATCATTCTAGTCTTCGTGATGTAGCATATTGGGTTAATTAGCTTAAAATAACACATGAAAGCATATTGATATGAGGCAACTTTTTTGTGTAATCTAACAAATTGGCTTTGAGAAAAACAACATGCATTAGGATATAGTAATCGGTAAGATTAACAAAATCTACGATTGAGATTTCCCAGTCGGTTGGTCGAGGCACATAGCTTTCTTCCAAAACTTATTAAGAAGATTTGTTGCGAAAGTGAAACGTCTACACGTCCATTGTTACTTGCATACTTGGATAATTACTATATACTTTTCTCTGCTACTCAGCCAAGGAACTGCATTGCTCTGTTAATCTACTATTAACTGCATTTTTAACGTATAAGTTAATTATAAAATAAGTCAGGCCGACCCATTATTCTGTTGCACATAAAATAGGTTGATAAAATTTTGAAAGGTTAAATTTTGTATTGCAACTTTGCAAGCAGTGATCCCTTAGAAAATTGTTAGCATTTCAATGAAATGTGTTTTGAAGGAACTCACATCAGAATAAGAGGGCAAGGTATTTTGTTATGAATACATCCACTATGATGGCGTATACTTTTTGTGTAGGATGGTAACTGTCCCAGAACAGGAATTTTGAACTATCTGCGCATGTTTTGCTGAGTTTGTTACATAGCACCACCACTTCTATACTTCCACTACCACAGCATCCTTTATCAACAATCTCAAATCCTGAATGAAACATAAATAAACAGATATATCATACGTCTTCATCATCTCCTCGGAGAGACTTCCCAAATGATCATATTTAATATATGTGTAATTATGGCTACAACTTGATTGATATTGAAATGGAAACTGATTCAATCTTTACCGTAGTAATAAGGATTTATGATGATATCCATAACAGGGTTATAGATATCCACGCAAATTAATTTAGACTGGGGCAGGGTCCTGGAAAGCGAATGAAGCATGGATGAAAGCTTGGTGTTGAATATCTGTGCTGCTTGGTTGTGATCCTCTGCACACACTCGCAGCACTCCCCCAGCCATAGTTCTTTGAGATGGCAAGCATCCAATTGGTGGAACACCAAAGACAGCTATCCTTCGTGCTCCAAATTCATATATCGTCTTGCAAATAATTAACATGTCATAAGATGTGTAACAATTTTTTTTACTCTTATCATGTTTAGTAATTACTACCTCAATGAATTTGGAGGCAGAAGCAACCATAAGGTCAGCGTAGGAAGGAACATCATACTCCAGTTTTCTAATGCCCAATATATAGTAAGTGTTGGCTAGGTCATCACTGCCTGCTACTAGTATGTATAGACTGTTGGCTAATATGTAACTTGTTCTTTCTTCTCCAACGAACTCTTTTAACTTTCCGATATATTCTCTAAACATTTCAATTTGATCTGTCAAAGAAAAAGCTGACTAAAGCAACACATGTTAGTGTTACATATAATATTGGGTAAGAAAGAGGGAACTATGACAAGCATTAGTATTTTGGGTGTACCACAATCTTGGGTGTTTCGGGATCATATCCTGTGCCTCCAGAAGCAAAGCTAACACCAGTTGACAAATCTTGATTTTGTAGAGAAGGGTCTAGGTATGATGGCACAAGGCATGTGATTCCCAATTCTGCAGCTGAAAGTTTGAGATACATTCAAGTCCCAAGAGCCATTTTTTAATGATACCTAACAAATGAATTATTCAAGATATATGTGGTAAACGATTATTGAAGAGCAGCATTAATCCTACCAGCATTATAAAATGCTGGACTTGAGTTATATGAATCATGTCATGGTGTTCTAATGATATGGATAGTACAATATGTATGTAGAGGGTATTAAGAAGAGAAAGAACATATTTATTATTTACGGTCTCGGCAATGCATTGAGAACAGTATGAGCATAAATCAAGCCAAACATACTCACAATATCGCACTCATAGAACAGTTGAGTTTGGTCTGATCCTAGAAGTAGAGATAATGTTTCAGTAACTTAACAAAAAAAAAAAGATAATGCCTCAGTAAAGATCCCTGTCAATGCAACAGTAGAGTTAAAATTCTAAATATTAGATTATTTTTTATACAGTTGCATAACTGACTGTATTTTCGGCATCATAGAGGAGTTAATTTATTAATCACACAACCGAGTGGTCCGAGTGAGCCATACATTCAGATAATTCTCTAAAAAATCCTTTCCTTGCCTATGTACCTATGTACAAAGATATATCAACCAAAGAAAGCAAAGCTGTATATTGGGAAGAAACACAAATGACATATATTATATATAGAACTCCAATGAATAAGTTGAAGAGGTCCTAGGCATACACACACATACCTAGAATGTCAGCTGGTGTCTTTCCGTTTGAAAATCTCCCTGTTGGAAGGCCATCCAGAAAATCTTTACCGTAAGGGGGAAAATTACTCTTAATTAGTGTCTTCAAGTTGTTGTTGATTCCCTGATCCACAATGGAGTCTCCGAAAGCAATAAGTGCCGGAATGCTCACATTTGGCGGAAGCTTCACCACTGCATTACTCATCGTAACACTGCAACACATGTTACACATGCACATAAAGAACAGTAATGTAGTTGTTGAGTTTACAAAAGATAGATTCATGCCACCAAATTTTTGCATGTGCGATCAGCTATATAGCCTAATGTTGCTCGAGTTTAAAAACAGAAAGCTATAGAAATACAAGTAACGATCAAATGATTTCCTTTCTCGTTTATGAATTCATGCAAAAGAGGAGTGACAATAGTACCAGTTCTATTGTTGGGTACTTAATAAACAGAGGCGGCAACTTAGTTCTGTCTGCAACTCAGTAACTATATATGTTGACTAAAACCAAAAGTGGAAATAAAGAATTTTTAGTATATAGGATGATGACCCCTGATTAGCGAAAATCATATTTATTCAAAATAATAATTCAATCAAGTCATCTAATTATAATGGGAGCTTCGTGCACTCATTTATGTACGTTCGCCAAGATTAATAGCAAAATTTATATATTTATGCATACATGTTTTTGTCGAAGATAATGAGTAATAAATTTAGTTCTTGACCCGATGAAATAAGAGATTAAATTCCAAGTCGTGAAGTTTGAATTAAAACATTAACATGGTCCAATGCCACTTCTTCCTGTCGCATCCACTTCTCAACGTACTCTCAGAAACGAACACGAGCACATCGGATAACGTGTTGATTGTTATTTCCTGGCGTGTTGATGTTGTAAACATAGTAATATTAATACAATGAGATTGATCATTAAAATAGAGAAGGCATAAGATCCAAAAGCAATAATCGGTATAAATATTCTCTACTCTGTTCTTAGGCTCCTGCTAAGTACCTATTTAGTGGTGGTGGTGTTTTAAAATTTGTCAGATTGTAGGTCTATGGACTCTGGAACATTAACATTTCTAGTGCCTTACCACCACTGTGACTTATCTCAGTGGTGGTGGTGTTTCTAACATTAATGCATGTTATCAGTTTCTAGTTAGGACTTGAATCCAAATTCAGTAGCAGTGCGTACGGATTCAGGCTAATAATATTTTTGTTTGTATGCTAGTTATGTCTGTACGCAGAAATGCCGGTATATAACAGCAATTTATTGTCCCTGCAGTTCGATTTAAGTGTAAGCATTCTCAAATAGTTTGTTGGTTGAAAATATAACTAGAATATTAATTAAACAATAACCTTTATAAATACTGATGCATGTATTGTTGTTATTTAGTACAGTCAAAGAATAGGTGCTAAATATCAATAGCCAACTTGGAATTTTTTTTTTTTTTTTTTTTTTTTTTGAGATAAACGTACTTGCTTTTATTAACTTGAATCAATAATCAATACATCAGAAATAAACTCCGGAGCGGTGCCAACCCACTCATGGATGTCTGACATAGAATAAGTAACCCTTGTCAATCTATGAGCTACTTCATTCGCAGACCTATGGACAAACTCGACTAGCACTTCATCATAGTGCTTAAATAAGTCAACACAATTCAAAAATATGCACGTCCCTGCACTTTTTTGCAAGCCTCCGCCAGCTCCTTTGCATCAGTTTCAAACACACACTTTTTGTACCCCAAGTCTTTTACCCACAAAAGCGCTTCCTTCAACCCCACTGCTTCTGCTTCTCGTGGCTGATATAGCGCTCCAATTTTCTGATTTCTTGCCCGAATAAATTCCCCATGCTCATTCCGGAGTACACTACCAATGCCAATACACCCTGAGTCCAGAAAGACAGCAGCATCCCCATTAGCTTTTATCCACCCTTGCTGTGGTGGTGACCACTTTCGTGCACTTGCAAGCGATGCAGCCTTATTTCTTGTCCTCTCCAAACAAACTTGCTTCCATTCATACAGCATATTTACTGTCGTTGCCTGCACACCAAATTCAGAAGTATTAACTCTGTCCCAGACCCATCGATTTCTGCGCTTCCATAAGTTCCAGCAAACTAGAGAAATCATAACTAACTTCTCCCTTGAACAGGTACTAACCAACTGTTGAAAGATATCAACTACGTTACCCACATATCCTCCAGAGCTTACTTCTTGTATGCCAACATTTGCCCAGACCATTCGTGCAAATGAACAATCAAATAAGACATGTGTTGCATCTTCTTTTCGTAATAAACACCATGAACAACGTTGATCCAACTGAATTTGTTTTATTGCCAGCGCTACAGCCGTCGGCAAAACTAATTTACACACTCTCCAGATGAAGTTGATCACCTTACCTGGCAGCTCCAATGACCACAATTTTTTCCAGAAAGGTGCATCCACCCAAGTCTGCTCACCTTGAAGACTCCTATAGCAACTTTTAACCGAGAATAACCCAGATTTCTCTAGAATCCAATACCAGGCATCCTCCTTCCTTTGATGTGAGATTGGTATGCTCTTTATCAATTGAGCATCTCTTGCATTACAAATATCTGCCAGTACATCCTCATCCCATCGATTAGCACCAGTCACCATCAAGCTTACAACTCGCGTATCCTCTAATTCCTGAGGCATACCAGTTGTTACGTATCCATTTTCTTTACACGGTAACCATGGTACTTTCCAAACCCTCGTAGATTCCCCATTTCCTATACATCTTCGACTCCCTTGACGAACTATCTCCTGTGCTGCAAGAATACTTCTCCACATATAACTTGGATTCGATCCCAGTTGAGCCTGTAAGAAATCACCTGCCGGGTAATATTTTGCTCTCATAATGCTCGTGACCAGGGGATTCTCATTATTCAACAATCTCCAACCTTGTTTCGCAAGCATAGCAATATTGAATTTGTTTAACTCCCGAAACCCCAAACCTCCCCCTACTTTATCCACACATAACTTGTTCCATGCCAACCACCTAATACCTTTATTAGACCCTCCATTCCCCCACCAGAATAGGTTCATCTGTCTTTGAATACCATTACACACTTCAGCTGGTATCAAGAATAATTGCATCCAGAAATTTAGGATTGTTTGAGCTGCAGTTTTCAGAAGTACTAGCTTTCCACCTTTCGACAAAGACTTGTTACCCCATGCCTGCAGTTTCTGGCCTACACGATCGCTTAAGAACTTAAAAGCATTATTCTTTCTTCGCCCAATATGCATTGGCAACCCCAAATAGTTGCCCGGTATATGAATTTCCTTTACTTGGAGTACATCACACACTTGTGTTCTAACATCTGGCAAGGTATTCGGACTGAAAATTACATTTGATTTGGTAAAGTTTATCGCTTGCCCTGATAAACTTTCATATCTCTGCAACACATTCTTCATAGTAGAAGCTTCTGCTACCTTAGCCTTGAAGAACAGGTAACAATCATCTGCGAATAGCAGATGTGATACAGGTGGTGCCCCTCGAGCAATGCTACACCCATGCAGTAAACCCACTTCCTCCTGACGCTTAATCATGGCACTTAACCCTTCTGCACAGAGAATGTATAGATAAGGGGATATGGGATCCCCTTGTCTAACTCCTCGACTGGGCTGTATATTTCCAAAAATCTCATTATCTTGGATGAAGCTATAAGATACTGACTTAACACAGGTCATCACTCGGTCCCTCCATGTGTTATTAAACCCAAATTTAATCAGCATTTCTTCCAGGAAATTCCATTCCAGCCTATCGTAGGCTTTAGACACATCAAGTTTTAGTCCCACCACACCATTTACTCCCTGTGTACGCCTTCGGATATAATGATTAACCTCAAACGCAATAAGAGCATTATCCGTAAGTAATCTGCCCTCCACAAAAGCACTTTGTTGATCCGATATCACATTTGATATCACATTTGGAATTTAGGTAAAACAACACAAAACAAAACACATTTAAAAGACTTGTATAAAAATTATATATTTCATCTTTTAAATTGAGAAATTGACAAATTAATTACAAATTTCATCAATAAATTCCAATTTCTTCATTCATTAAATAGCCGTAAAGAAAAAACAATTTTCAAAGAACCAACAGCCCACAAATGTTTTAAAATTAATTTAATTTAATTATAATAAATAATAAAAATATGTATTATAGTACTAGCATAAATTTGTTTTATGTACCGTACATACCAAGCATTTTTTTCACTCATTTTTTTGGTAAGTGCATAAAATTGTCATAATTATGTTTTTTTTACGAAACACATGTACTCCTTCCGTTCCTTAATGTTAGTTGCTTTAAGTTTGTGTAAAAATTCTTTTTTATTTGTCACTTTGTAATTTCAAAGCACATTTAATGATCAATATCTCACTAGTAACCCCTGCATTAATAACTTTGTTCATATTCTCTTCTATATTCACATTAAATTACAAGGTTATAAAAGTAAAATGATAACATTATTAATCACATTAAAGTGTATTAACTACACTTTTTTGTTATGTGCAAAAACTTCTAAAACGACTAATAAAAAGTAACGAAGGGAGTATTTTCAGATTAAAAAAATGTGATAACTTATATGAACAAGGAGTGTTCTTAATAGTTCTAGAAACCAGCCCTGTATATACAATTCCATTTTTCTATCAGTACAGAAGAAATTTACAAATAAACATCATTTTCAAATTAAGAGTGGATATAGCCACACAAACTCAACCCGACCCATACATTTGTACATACAAGCAGGCAACACCAGCTGACAATGTTCAGCGAGACTTGAGAAAAAAGGAAAGGTATAATCACATGCCAAACCAAACTGTTAAATAACACATAGCTTATTGTAACAGATCAAACAAAACAGAGAAGAAGGTAAACAGATTTAATGTTATGTATCAGTGTGCGTTAACAAGAAAAGGATGCTGGCAAACACCGCATTCAATAGTCTCTGAACCTGAGCTGGGAACTTGTACCTGCAACCATATTTGCCATTTTCATTAAAAATTATTTTTAAAATTTTGAAAAGTCGTTAAAACAGGATAAATTGTACTAACAGGATATATATATATATATATATACTCCGTATAATATATATAAAGGCCCATAAGAAATAAAAAATATGCAACTCTGGACTGTTTGTAATAGAAAAAATCAAGAAAGGAAAGACTTGTCAAAGATCTGGTTCCCAGCAAGTAGGAAAATAATTTCGAACCTGCAAATGGACTGTACAAGTGGGACAAGCAACTTCTTTCATACGCCTACCAGAGCCATCTGATTTGGAGCCTGATGAAATAAACACAACATATATAAAATGATACCGTGCTTCAAATAAATAATTTCTGGTGTAAAAAGAGTGCACATCCCCAATAATGCATTGATCATCAGCTTCCATACCTGATGATGACTTGCGGTTTCTCTCCATTTCCTCCTGCAATAAATAATGAAAACAAAATGGTCACCAAGAAAAGATCAAAAAAAAATTACCAACCGAATCATGACATGAAATTACTTTCACAAAAACGTAGAGAATCTACTGTTTCAAGTATATATGGTCCTCGTACATTTTTCAACAACAAACTACAACTGCTACATCCAAATTAGTCTTCATATAAATATATTAGAAGTATTTATGATCCATCTGCAAAGAAAATATGCACTGATCTTTCATGTGATTATGTGAATATGGATATAATAATTACTCCCTCAGTCCCACCCAATTGTTAACATTTCGGAGAGAAGGTCCAGCATGCATTTTAAGGCGCATATAAAGTATAGTTCCATAACTTATTTTTTTTAAAAAAAATTCTGAATATAAATTTAATTTAAATTTTTATTCAGAAAAAAAAATTAAAATAAGTTATGGAACTATACTTTATATGCACCTTAAAATACGTGCCGGACCTTCTCTCTGAAACGTTAACAATTGGGTGGGACGAAGGTAGTATATTGCAAGTACTGAGAACCAGTAAGCAAATTTGGCAATTATATATTACCTGGAGCTTCTTTGCAAGATTCTCATGACTTTCCAATGCGGCTGATCTGGTTGCTGGATCCTTGGCATTGCTCAACCTATGCGTGACTTCAGCCTAGAAAAGAAAACTATTATGCAAGTCTGATCTTTGTACTGAAACATTCCCTACAATTAATATATTAGTGCACATTCACGGATTTATAGTCTATGATAGGTTGAAATATGCCCATTGCATTTGTATTTAGTGCACAAGCCAATCATGCAAGGGACTTAAAAACCAGAATAAGAGAATCATCAACAAGAGTGACACTATTCAATTTCGTTTGATACACCAAAATTATGAATAAATGAAGGAATGTTAGACTATAGCAGGGCACCAGCTTGGAAATTAGAAATTCAGAGCAGCAGTGGCAAAACACTGTCAAGTCAAACAACTGAACAGAACAGTAGTGGGATAAGCTTTCTGGACATGAATATAATCGAAAGAGTTCTGAATGCATCAGTGAGACCCTAATGCTGACAATATTAATTTCGTCTGTTATCAGTGAGACCCTAATGCTGCACATGAGTGTATAACTAGAAAAGACATTCATGGACAAGCAAAGCCAATGACATGTATAAATACCATGCAGCGATCGCAAACTCGAACTTGTGGTGCATTCTCATCAGCAGTGAGAGCAATTCTTCCATGGGTACACTTGTCGCAGAATATGTCACCACAATTTCTGCAGTGGTGCTGAAGTTTGGGGAAAAAGATAGCAGAGTAAGATAACTGGAACAGAAAAATTATTCTTTTTGTTCTTGCCAATAAAACATTCATGTTATTAGAAAATAAGAGACATACCCTCCTTACAAACGCACCAAAGTCTAAGCCACAGGCTGTACACTTAGTCACTGCTTCATCAGGAACCTGGGCATAATAAGCAAGATGTCAAATATCAAAGTACTGGGATAATTTCATATATGTATAGTAAAATAATATCTTTAAATTGAAATTTCATTTTGGAACGTTTTTAAGAAAAAAGGAGATACGATAAAAATGTGCTCCCAGCAGCAACTAAAGGTGAAAAATAGCTTAAACATATGAAAAAATTGAGATCCAATTAATTAATACTTTTAGGTGACAATCAGTTAGTCTGATTCTTCATCATTATCCTTTTTATAATAGCCAGTTGTGCCAAATATTCAGCATATTAACACAGCTTCAGCTCTTCAATTACACAATAAGTAAAATATTATAATAACTTTAAAATACAATCTTTCTAATGAAGGATAAAAATTATAAGACAATATGACAAGGGAGCACAGATTTATCAGCATCAGATCGTTTGAATATATTTAATAGCAACCGTAATGGAAACTCATGGATGCCCTAGTGCCCAGTGTTTAGAATTTAACAAACCTAGAAATCAACTATCAACAATGATGACTAAAATAAACATAGATAACTATGTGTAGTGCATACCCAATGATCTTTCTCCTCATTAACAGGCTTCATTAGGTTCATCCAGTCACCCAAACCTTTCTTCTTCTCAGATGGCTGATCTGACACCTTCATAGAATCAGAAGGCCTGCTTCCACCACCCATTTCCTTGAGCTGCAATATAAACAAGTATGGAGAAATAAAATATAGGAGTGCTAATTGAACCAAAGGGAAAAAAACCCCTATGGTTATAATAATAAGCAAATAATCAATTTTATGCAATACCGTAAGAGAACCATTAACAGTAACTATTATCTCCCTAGTGTTTTTTCAAGTGGTGGTTCAAAGTAGGTCTATGAACGCTACTCCAAAAAACAATTCTTAATACAGTATCAAATTTTAATATCAAGCGATAAGCAGCAGAAGGTCATGTGTCACGTAAGAACATGATAAACAATAGCAAGGTATAATAATGAAATTGTCATTCAGTACATACAACATATAAGTCATATGTATACCAAAAACTTTTGGAGGTCTAAAAATTTCTTACTATGTAGATGCTTTAGGTGCAAACTTATAAACAAGAATCCCACAAGAACGACTAATATCACTATCACTACTCTCTGAACCCCAGAAATTTAGTGATATATACAATTGCATCAATTATATTTGACGGAGAAGTGTACAAAAATAAAATTAGAACTAAAATTGCAGTCCTCCGAAAAAATAGAGACAATACATAGCCAAAACACAAACATTGAACCCTTGCAAATAACTGAACAAACCTACTTTCAGCCAAGTCAGATAACAACAAATCAAAAACATATCAATTTTATATCTATCTGCCTTCAGAATAATAGAGGGAAAACAAAAATCTTCCAAAAGATTTGTACAGGCTTTGATCTTATATTTTTTTTCACAATAATAAGAATTTTAAGTAGCACTAACCTGTACTGTTGCAGCTGTCACTGTATCCAATATGGTATTAGTCGTGTAACGATTTGACTGCAATCTTATGCGTCTTGGCTCAATGTCAACAGGGCTTTTGGACCAAAATGCGAAGGTAGAGGAATCAGTGACCTAAATAAAATTAGAACCGGCAAATGAGTCATGCTAAATAGACTAACAAAAAATACAACCACATTCAAGATATAAAGGGCGTACATCACATCTTGTAACAGTGTCAAGAGGGTAGATTCTCAACGTCCTGCTAGTGCTAGGATCAAGCATGCGAATCCCATCCAAGCCAATCTGAGACAGAGTGCAGATAGTATTATATTAGTATCGTAATAGTACATTGAATTTGTGAATACAAACAAGATATAACTATACTCAAAATCAGAAAGCAAATGGCTCATGTGATCCACCTAACCAAGTGCATTCTTAGAACACCTCCAGTTTAGTGTTACTGACAAGTATATAATAAGTTTAAAATGGGTTGAATTATAATGGTCAATCGCAATTATTTCACACATTTTGGTCAATTATAATGATTCAATGACATAGATATTACACCAAAGTCAGCGCCATATACAAACTCATAACTAAGAGTTCATACAATGTGACCATAGAAAGCATCTTATAGTGAAACACATTACTCACACAAACATAGGCATCAAAATACAACACATCAGCAATAATAAAAATATATAAATAAAAATAAAAAGATTACATCCCAACCTGACAAAGCACGTCCATGTTATTCTGACCCCCACTCTCAGCAAGCAACTTGACTCTAAATTTCTGAACTCCGCCCTTAGAATCTTGCTCAGAATAAGCCTTGGGAACCGCCCTAGCAATTTTGGCACTACTGACAGGTGCTTGACTTACGGCAGAAGGAAAAGTAATAGGCCTTCCAAAATCATCAAAAGTCGGGGTCCCTGAAGAAGACCAAGTGGACGACTTTGATCCCGTCCCTCGAGCACCATAAGGCTCAACTTTACTCCCCTGATAAGCATATACACCCTCACCGCCTGAATCATATCGGCCTAGTCCACCAGTTTGATCCAAATGCACACCACTATCATAATTATACCGCAAATTATTATAATCAGAGCTGGTATTGGAAGGAACAGAAGCCGGAGGGGTAGCGAAATTCGATTGATGGTGATCGAAAGGAGGATAATAGGATTGGTAGGGGACGTGAGTTTCGAATTGGGGAAAAGAAGATTGAGATTGAATTGGAGGTGTAGAAACAGGAGGATTAGAATTGTATTGGGGTTGTAAATTAGGGTTTGGTGAGTAGGAAGGGGCAGTGGGAGAATGAGAGGGGGCATGATCGGTATTATGAGGAAAGGGAGGGTAATTAGGGGGATGATAAGCTGACGAATAATTATTATTATCGGAGGAAGGTGGGTAATTAGCGGAGAAAGGTGGGGCCGAAGCGTAAAGACTATTTGTATCGGCGAGAGGAGGAGGAGGAGGGGGGTTGTGGATTGGATTAGGGTTAGGGTTTTGAGGATACTGTTGATTATTATAATATGGTGATGGTGATGATGATGATGATGATGGAGGTGGTGGTGGGGGTGGCGTAAAGGATGTGTAATCGCCGCCTTGGTACATTGTTTCAACAGATCGGAGATGATTTTTGTTGATTGACTGTGTTGCTTTGATTGTCTGCAATTACAAAATGTATGCGTGCGTGTGTATGTATGTGTAAACAATTCCCAAACTTTCTACTATACAGATCTATGGGTTGAACCAGTTTTCTTCAACAGAAATACACGACTTGGGTACGAATTTGTTTTTTATTAAATTTTGTATTATTAATTTATTTTCCACCACTTATTAAATTCAAAATAAATTTAAGTTTGAACTGAATTTTTAAATTCTTCAAAATTGAGTTTGAATTGTTTTTATGACTTTTTTGTCAAACTATGGAATTCATTTATTTTATTTGATAAAATAAAATAATGTAATTTATTGGGTAAGGATTATATTTATATTATTTTATTAAAACTGAAGTATCGGAAATTTAGTTAGTAGTTTAGTTTATAATATTATTAAAATTAAATATATTTTTCTATTATATATTATAAAAAATTATAATACTGAGATAAATATATCATAATAATTATATATTATAAAATTCGTACATATATTTACGTTTGACATTTACTATCCCTATAATCATTATTCCTATGTAAAAAATTAAATGTAACAATAATTCTAATAAAATTAAATTATTATTTATTATAAAATTATATTAGAATTATAATATATTATTAATTTATAATCCTAAAAATATATAGTTATAATTAATATAAATTACGTATGTTATTTTTGTAGTATAAACTAACCAATATTATAATATTTTTGCATATTAAAATAATAATTATTATAATTGTAAAAGTAAAATATAAAAATATCAATAAAATATTAACAAAAATTCTCTCTCTTGTGGATGGATTACAGGTGAATGCTTTTGCGATTGCATGTTCTTATTGTATGACATGATGGTCACGAGGTTCATTGGGCACGAGCCCTCTGGCTCCGATCCGAGAGTAAGTCCAATTCAATACTATATTTGATTTTATTTTTATATTATATAATGTAAGAAAATTGTAACTTTAAAAGAGTTTTATATTTGATCATATAAATGCATCATTAATTCTATATTTGAAATTAAGAATAGATTCATCCATTCATTTTTATCACATCATCAATAATTACAAATGAAGAGTAAGAATCGTTGAATAATATGATTCTGCTAAATCAGTCTCTTAACACTGTGAGATTTAGAAGAACTGATAATTTAACATGGTATCAAAACTGTGGTTGTGGTTGTAGGAGAACTCGAGTTCGAGTCCCTCCTAAGAACCAATAACTTAACAAAATTATATTATTCAACAAGGGCATTTCGAACGGGACACTAAAATACTAAAATAGTGTCAGGTAAATAACAAGGGCATCTCCAATGGAAAATAATTGGAGTGACGCTAAATTTGGTGTCAATGGGACGCTAAATTTGGTACACCAAATTTGTTGTTATTCAAAATTTCAACTATACCCCCATATTTGTTAACAAAAACAAATTTATTCCTTATATTATAGGATATAATGTAAAAGATTTTTTACAGTGTAGGATATAGTACAACTTCCGTTGGAATTGGTATTATAAATTATGTAATTTTTACACTAAAATAGTGTCAAAATAACACTATTTTAGTGTGATCCATTAGATATGATCTAAGAGTTAAAGAATTATTGTATATCAAAAATATAAAAAATATATTGAAATGGGTAAAAGTTAAAAAAATTGGCTAAATTTTAAAATTAGCTATGAAGCTGATATTGGAGTGCAACTTTTATTTTAGCATTAAAATATATTTTTTGATGTTATATTATAACAATAATAATCGATATTTAGCATCTAGTGTTCGACTTACTCTAAAGAGATGAATCTGGCCTAAAATTTTATTTTGTTGCTAAGTTTAATATCTTTATATATGAAAATTAAAGGATTCTTAATTGAACTACCCTACTCTCAGTAAAAATCATGTTACGAAAGGCATAGAAAAACAGGGTTCTTGGTTCAAAATAAGAAATATAGACATTGAATTTGAAGTTATCTAAACTAAAATTTGTTCTCCTTGTTCATAACATTTCGTAAGTAAATTAAAATTGGACCCAACCCAGTTCATTAAGGCGAAATGGGACGGCCTAATTCTTTAGCATATTTAAGATTCATAAAACGATCTCAAGTTTCGTCAGGACGAGATCTCCGGTCTCCACCTAATTTTAGTCTAACAACATCAAGCAAAGTTCATGGGTATACCTCGGAGTTATAATTCACTGATCCGAGTCCATGTTATGATGAAATAGGTCCGACATATTTTATTCTATATAACGGTAACTTATTTACGTTCTTAAATGGTAGTACTTGATTACGGTCCATATCTAATTTAACGTAATCTGATTGTTTTATTTCGTTACACTTACACTTCTGGACACTTTGAATCAATAAAGATCACATTAGTGTGACGAGCCCTACAATTTGCACTTCTAATCAAGAAGTTTATAAATAGTTCCTTATAGATCAAATTACAATAGTGCATGGTCACAATTCACAAAACTTGGATGGGGAGGGGTTGGATATGTAATATGTTATTACTGATTGAATTCTAGTTTCGTTTTTAATCGTATCCTTTCTCGTGTAAATAGAGGAAAACACAATAAATCAAATTATAATCGGATGGAATATTTTTATAATTCGATGTAACCCCTCATAATGAAATTGTATTACGGAGTATTACATTAGTTAATTATCATCTCCAAAGCGTGATCAATTTGACGGAACTTGTACCAAAATTCATCTTGGAATTGAAAGTTGGGTCACTTATGAAGGGTTACTCTCATTCTCCTGCTGCGGAACATTGGTATGTGGAGTGTACTGGCTAGTCTATAACTTTAACTCTTCAAGTTAAAGCAGTATGATACCAGTAAAATAGTAATTCCATGCCTGCACTTCCAGTCTAATCCATATACATACATTTTTATTACTGTTGGAAAATGTGGGTAGAAGCCCCACATTGATAAGTCATTTTGAGCATAAATTTGAATGTTTCTTAGGTGCGTGCGCGCAACAAATTATGATTGGAGTATGTTCTTCTTCGAGAGAACTTTCCAACACATATTTAAGTATTCAAAATGATCAAGAAATGAATGAGATATGATTATCCAAAGTTGGTACCTTGAAAGTGGAAATCTAGAAATGAGAACTTGAATCCCACATTGAATTAAAAAAGAGTTTTCCATAACTTTATATAGTAGAACACTTATGTAGTGTTTAAGATGTGTTAGTATGGTATTGTTCCACCACCCACGTGCGCCCCCGCGTGGGCGACCTGTGGACACGAATGCACCTGTTGAACTGCTTAACTCATTTCAAAGTTACTGTCAACTCAAACTTGCGCCCAAGTTTCTCGGTCTATATATACATCTCATTCGGTCTTAGGTTTATAAGGCCCTAAACCCTAAACACAGTCGTTCTTTTCCTTCCTGGTGATAGTTTTATTGCTCTGTTCAAGCTCTTCGCACTGGACTCGAAACACAGTCGTTCTCTTCCTGGTGATAGTTTTATTGCTCTGTTCAAGCTCGCTGAAGGTGCTGTTTTTCGTGACATCATCGTGTTCTCGTTTTATCCTGGGAGGCTATCGACTCAAACATACAGTGAGAGACGAAATAGCTTTAAGGAAACAGTTTCGCACTGGACTCGAAACACAGTCGTTCTCTTCCTGGTGATAGTTTTATTGCTCTGTTCAAGCTCGCTGAAGGTGCTGTTCTTCGTGACATCATTGTGTTCTCGTTTTATCCTGGGAGACTATCGACTCAAACATACGGTGAGAGGTGAAATAGCTTTAAGGAAACAGTTTCGGACTGGATTCGAGATATCCTCCGTTTCCTTATCCCTTCTCTTTAACAAATACACTACTCTATTGTTTACACACACAATCACTCATGATTTATTATTGTATTTTTAACATATTGTTTCACGGTTACAACTCAGATTTCTCGCTTTAAATGTTTCCTTTTTCTGCAAAGATCACTTGTATTAATTATTCACACCTCTGATCCAAGTAGGCTCAGTGAGTTGATAATACATGGAGTCCTGGAGAGAATACAGTGGAGCTAGGCAGTGTGCACAGAGTCACACAAACTACTGGAGGTGCTTTTATATTCAAATGATATCAATGTTCTTGGTAGATCGTTTGTGTCAGCTTTAAGGCATGGAGTCTATATATAATACGGAGTAGTTCCATTGACACATTTTCTCAATAATAAGCCTAATCCATCAAATCAATATCCATATTCATACATTTCTATTCAGGCAAGTACACCCACAATAAGAAAACACTAGTAATAATATTCTTTTTAACAACTATGAATAGTGATACACACGACTATTCACTTGCAACATTTCGTCTCTCTTCCACTGTTCATTGCTGCACCAAAAGCTACTACTATTAGCTAGTAACAAAGGCAACATAAAAGCCCAAACAGTACATAAAAAGAAAGAAAAAAAGTACTACTACTAGCTAGTACAAGAACTAAACAGGGCAGGGAATCAAAAGATTTTCACTTCCCTTTCTTCCACTCCACCTTTCTGTCATTTCTTTCCTTTCTTCTCAGGCTAAGAAGATCTCCATACTTCCCTTCTTTAGAGATTCACATATTGGGCACAACTTGACAGTAGCTTCACAAGATTTACAACAGCATAAATGCTTGCAGGGGAAAAGAAGAACGCAGGAGTGTTGTGCCTGACACATTTTACACTTACCATGCACCATAATATTGCTTTTGTCTTGGGAAGTGTCACCACCACCACCATCACCACAAGTAGAATCTGCATCTAATGCGCTGGTCATCATTTGGATCCTCTCCTCAACCTTTTTTAGCTTGTAATTAAGATCCTCCACGATGGCCTCTTTCTCCATAGCTAATTTCTGCCAAGTTTTCACTTCTGCACCAGTCCTCAATATGCATTGTTCAATCTCCATGCTTGTTTGTTTTGCCAGGGACAACTCATTCTCTTTTTTCTGGATCAGTGTCGCAAGATTTGACGCATACTTCTCTAGTAGAACGCCTCTCTGCCTCGTTTCTTCCCGCAAAACTGTATTCAGCCTTTGATTCTATGAAAACATAATATATATCTATGTCAGAAAAAAGGAAAAAGAAGATTTTTTTTTTCTAAGAAAAAGAACCGAATCAGACATAACGCATAGGACTATGGTCTATAGGAGACATCAAACACATGTCATCTCCTTTTTAATAAAAGTTTTAAGCAGGAGTCAATAATAATTTTTTTGAGTAAAGCTTGTATTCTTAGTTAAATGTATTATTCGCATGCAGTGGTGTAGTAATAATAATAAACTAATAATGTTGTATTTTTGTGCATGCAGACACAATACACTAAATGTAAATAAATATTTCAGTTTTAAATAAAAGCCCATATTTGTTACCTTAATAATAAATAAATAAATAAAAACGTACGTGGTACATGAGCAAATTCGAAGCAAGTAATTAATTAAACCTGCAACTGAAGATATGCCTCCATTTCTGTTGTTTGCCTTCGAAGCTCATGAGACAAGAAGTGAGAGAACTCCATGGAGAAGTCAGTTGATGAAGAGGAAGGGAGGCCAAGTGGTGGAGCCTGATTGTTTGGAGTTATTGAAGGATAAACATGATGAAGCTGTTGTGGGTTAGTGTATATAATTGGCTGTTGATCCTCTAAGAAATTTAGACCACCATAATTAATATCCCCAAATCCCATAACATGCGAAGTAGTACTCATCATCAACCAATCTTGTGAGGCAGTGATAGGAAGGGGCAAGGGTGGCAAAGCCATGGATTGATCAGAAAACAATTGATGATTGTGGTTGAAAGCCATATCCATATTAATTGGTAATCACAGCAGAGCAAAGTAAAGAAAGAGTACTGAATGTCAACATAGAAAATCTAACAGGACTTGGCTAGCTAGGCCTATAATAATATAGTACTAGTACGTTTATATGTTGATATGTTTTATGAGCAGCTACCTATCTATCTATATATGTAAACCAAAAACAGGCTGCACATAGACCCAAAGAAAGAAAAACTGGAAGACTCGTGCTAATTTTACATCAGAATAGACGCATGATGACCCTTTTAATTTGGTTCTTTACTCTAATCTCTCTCTCTCTCTCTGTGCATCAATCTAATTACTCTCTCTTAAATGAGAGAGGCATGCAGAACTACCTATGATACTGAGCTCTTTAGGTGGGGGTGGGCTTGTCATTTGTGGCTTAACTGACGAAAAGGAGATAGAGATGGGGGTTGATGATTTGTGTTTGCATGCGGATACGTGTAACGTATATTAAATATGAATTCGTGCATTTAAGTATAAAAAAAGTGGCAGTAGCCGTTGTTAATAGAAAATAGAAAATAGAGAACAAGATGAAGAGAAAAAGCTCGGGTGTCTGTCTTGTCTACAGTTTGTCAAACCTGGCCAAAAAGCTTTAAATTAGGGAGACGAGGTGATGGTATGCGATAAAGAAGAGAGACGTACAAATTAATACAGATTCTCGTGACAGACGTTTCTGGTCATACTCCAATATATTATCCATTCCAGATAAATACACTATTATCCATTCCAGCTAGGGAGAGAAAGTCACAAAATTTTTAGATCAAAGTTGTCAGCTTGTAGGCCGTTGGGAAATGCTTGAGAACAGGTAAGTGGTAACTAATGCTTTTTAATACCCACAATACATATAGTAATTCTCTAATAATATCAGTGATTTACATTTTCTCATAAGAGATTTGTTTGTAGTTACAGAACAACATTCTCTAATTTGACTTTATTCGACTAAAATTGTACTACATATTAATTCCCTGACTTTATTAAAAATGATTCACTTCTCTACATTTAATTTTACCAATTACAAAACATATATGTATTGTGTTTGGAGTACAGATCGGAATATAAAAGTACAATCTCCTCTTCTACGTAAAGTAGTTTAAGTGGCGGAGTTATTATTTGTTTTGAGAGTGGGCAAAATATATATTGACCATAAAGAAATTTACATCCATACAATTTGGTAAAAAAAGATTCGACAGCTTAATCTAACTCAGTACTAATATAAATTGTTAAAATTTATAACCGTGAAGGGTGCATTATAAACTTTAGAATCCTGTCACAACTACAGATGTGTAGAAGTCCATAAATAAATTGATGAAATTCATAAGAGTGTAGTATGAAATTTAGAATCTTGCCACAATTAGAAATGCATAAAAGTCCGGAAAATAGGATTTTATCACTTTTTTTATTAATCGGATCAAATCGAGGTGGATTTTTTAAAAACTGTTGGTTCCTTTTATCAATATTAATAGTAATTCCCCTGTTTGGAAATAATTGACGTTTCACTTTTTAGCATATATTTTTAAGAGTTTTGACTAAATATTTAAAATTATTATTTTTAAAATTTTCTTTTTATGAATAAAAATACTAAACTAAAACTTTTATTCAAAAAAAGAAAATTTTAAAAATAATAACTTTTATTATGTAGTCAAAACTCTTTAAAATGTGTGCCAAAAAGTTAAATGTCAATTATTTTCAAATAGATGGAGTAATATTTTTGGGTTTTTGTTAATAATAATTTCTTTACGAGTATTTTGAAAAGTTCGACAATTTGAGTTTAATTCGAACTTTTGAAGAAGCAGGATTTTATGCTGGCTTTTGCAAATCAAGACTTCTACAGAGAGACTATAGATTTAGATACACACATCTGTCTGACACTATACTCTTATTAGCAAGAGAAAAAGAGCATTGGCTATATTAAAAAAATCTAGTAGTTAACTAGTTAGGGACTTATGGTACATGTGTATATCTTAAGCACAAGGCTTGATGGATAGGTTATGGTTTGTTCTTACTAACACTTGAGATTTAGTATTAACCACAGTAGCGGCAAGAAGATATATTTGAGCTCAGTCGCGTAGCCAGGAACAAAACAGAGCAGGGGCCAAAATTAATTAAATTAAAAAAAAATTAGGTGTATTATAATATATTTTAATAAAGAATAGGTTATTTATAATGAAATTACAAATATCCAAATTTTTTTATTTAAATTTTAAATAGATATTCTAGTTTTTTAGCAAGAAAATTATCATGTTTTAATATATTTTATTTAATTAATTTATTGTAATATGTATGATTGATTTAATAATAATAAATTTAATACATGCCAAAAATCCGTATTAGGTTATCTAACCAATAATATGATAATGAAAACTTTTTTTAACTTAAAACTATTAAAATATAATAATAAAATTATTGAAACAAATTAGTCCAAATATAATCAAACACAAGTATTTAGGCTAATATTGAAGTATTAAACTACTATTCAAGCAAAAATACTTGCAACTTATCACTTATGCTCTGAGTTCAGGGGGAGCTTAAGCTCGCCCAAGCATCCCTCTTCTGCTGCATGATGCTCGACATTCTGGCCGAGGCTGAGATTTTGTGTATACCCCTTATGCAGTCCTTTTCTAATTTTTTTATAATCACTCTTGGGGAGTTTTTTTTTCCCTTTGAGGCACTTTTGGCCAAGCTAGCCCATTCTTTAGAATGTTAGACAATATGAATTATGTATTCAAGTATACATTCTGAATTTGATTCGTATATATTCTTTACTCGGAATGATTTAGGAGTATGAAATTCAGTATTTACAAAGGACCACACAAACACAGTGCAAGTAGTAACCGAAAAGTAGACAAATATTTAGATGGAAAGAATAGGAAAAAGGTGAGGATTATCAGAGCCAGGTTTCGATCCTGGGACCTGTGGGTTATGGGCCCACCACGCTTCCGCTGCGCCACTCTGATTCTTATTGGTGAATTATATATAAAACATTTTATATCTAAGGCTCTCGCTACAATTCTCAATTCGAGGAGGGCGAACGTATATATTAGACATCTCGTATATAGACTCTGGCTACTATTCTCACTTCATACTCCAGATGTCACCATTTTTCATTTAGAAAAAATGCAATTTTTTTCAACCGAAGTACTAACAAGAATATGCCATTACAATCCACAAGGGAGGGTCACATTTGCCTTGATCTAGTCCAGCTATTTAGAATCACAATGTAGTGCAGCACAATTACACAGTGTACTAAAATGATGGTAGCCTAACCTTGTAGAATTAGAGCATACCAATTTCATATGAAAAACATCTTGTATAGCTAAAGGTATTATGTTACTGATACCACATAAATCAAATCAAATCAAATCAACGGTTGTTTACAAACATCATAAGGTATAACGAAAAGACAGAACTACAAAATAGTTACAAACTGTCTAGGTGTTGGTCAACAAATTACACAGAACATACCACCCGGCACCCAATGCATAAACTTTGATCTATGAAATCATCAGAGACTATACATCATTTGTTGCAATGTTTTGGTGGCGTAAGGAGAAAACATAAAATTCTACATACGATAATAATGAACTGAAGTGGGTGGTGGATCCCCTCGATAGCCCTAATACGTCGTTGATCACAATATTGAACAAGCCTTTTGGCCCTTTCTCTTCTTTTTCTTTTGCTTAGGTGGTTGCAGCACTACCTTGATAGCCGCATCAAAAACTGCCTTAACATTCTGCAGCAAAATGAGCCAATATTTGTGTTAATACATGGAGAATCGCCCTGTGACCTATTTAATACACAGAGAATCACCCTGTCACCTATTTAAGGAAGATGAAAGAAGTTTATTATTAAGGAAGGACCTGCTGTGTCTTTGAACTACATTCAATGTACGCAAGAGCTCCAATCAGTTTCTTCAAATCCTCTCCCTATTACAGTTTATAGAGTCAAAAACTATATCCTGATTTAGCCCAAAAGGTAAACAGCATGTAAATTAGGGAACATCTAGTCCTTACTTGAGCTGAAGTAATGGGCACTGCACCAGGATGGTCTACAAAGAACTCCTTGTCATCCCTCAGATCTGCAGGCAATGATAACAGAGGTATAAAAATCTCTTCAACCTTTGCTTGGTGAGGGCGAGGATGTACAACGATAATTCAAGTTGGTTCTTTAATTTATTGGTCCATGTCATTTAAAAATAGCAAGAAGTAAAAAGCTAGACTTGACCATGTCTAGTTGTTGTTCCCTCCCATACAGTGTTCATTCAAGAAGTAAAAGATAGGTGGCATTCCCTCCCATACAATGTCTAGTTGGCATTCCCTCCCATACAATGTTCATTCAAAAAGTTAAAGATAGTGGTGGCACAACAAAGTGATAAGAATGGACGAGAGGCCGTACCAAGCTTTGTTCCAACAAGAATTATTGGGACTCCAGGTGCATAATGCCTGAGTTCCGGAATCCACTAAACATGGAAATAACAGAAGTAAGCAAATATAGATGCAATTATTACAGATACAGATATTTTTCTGGATACATATAGATTAGGAACACTCTCTGACCTTCTTGGCAACATTTTCATAGCTAGCTTTGCTAATCAGAGAAAATGCAAGGAGAAATACATCTGCTCCCCGATAGCTCAGAGGTCTCAATCTGTTGTAATCTTCTTGACCTATTTTCACAAATAAATTAAGCACAACAATCTTTATAAGTAAACATGTCAAGCTAAAGTCTAAAACTCATGTCTTAGTATAATTACCAGCAGTATCCCATAAACCAAGGTTGATGGTGTTCCCATCTACAACCACATTGGCACTGAAATTGTCGAAGACAGTGGGAACATAATCCTGAGGAGGAGGAAGTTGACAGAAAAGAAGAATGTTAGCAACCTTCCCAGTAAATTTAATGACACTAGATATAAACTTTATTTCCGCATCACATGGTCACTAGTTTACAGTCATCATTTTCATATGAAAACCGTATTCCCTACAAATTTAGCATTAAAAAACTACACTTCAGTCTCTTGACGAGCTTTAGAACCAACAAATTGACAAGAAATACAAAAAAATCCTGTAAGTAAATAATAAAGATCTCCGGCATCTGAGTTATCGATTACACGCAGCACAACTTTTAACCTCATATGCAGAATCTCTACTTTATCTAAAATAGACAGAGACCTTAAGGTATCTGTCTACTTGTCTTAATTGTTTTTTTTCAAGTGCAGACTGTGCAGTAATTCAGATACTATAGATAACGAAAATTTACTCTCTGTTTTTTTGGAGGGTCATGAAAAATCAACTAGATCTTCAGCATAAAACCAATTTGCCATACAATGTTAAAGCACCTGCGAATCTAGACCATAAACACTCTACTTTGCACCAAAATGACAGACTCATAAACTCTTTCCCTATTAGTTTACCAAATTTCACCAGCAAACACATGCTGTTCAAATTTCTAGCATCAATTGACTAATCCAAACATTATTCTAGTACCCAAGAGCTTCTAAAAGTAAAACCCCTTGTATACTTCCTCCCAATAAACATGTACTTACACACACAAAACATTTAAACAAATACAATAAGTAAAAGAACAATGTCATAAAAATAAAAATCATCCCTTTTAACCTAGTATTTCTAGCAAATCATAAAAAATGAAATAAAGAAAGTGAATGAAAAGGTAAAAGATGAAAGCTTTGAAGAAAACTAACAGTGGGGAAAGTGTTGCTGGTGTAGGAAATGAGCAAACAAGTCTTGCCAACAGCACCATCACCAACAGTGACACACTTTATGAATCTTGAAGCACTCATTTTTCCAGATCTTCCTTCTTCAACGCCCCTTTTTGTGTCTTGTTGTTACTTTTAACCCAACAACACGAGATAATGATTCTTGTTTTTACATGTACCGTACACAAGTAAAATGATCACCAGAGAAGAAGAAAAGACAGGAGAGAGCCACCTAGACGAGACGGGGAGGACCAAATGCAAACGGCTGACCCCACCCCACATCAAGCCAACCTTTTGCCAGCTATTACAACTTGCTGCCTGCTACTTTCAATTTCTATCTGCTTTCTTTTTTTTGTATTTTTGTAGTATTAACATAAAATTAAAATATAAGAAGGAAAATATATTAAAACAAAAATTATATCCAATTTTATTTTATAAAAAATTATATATTTAATGAGTGCAATATATTTTTAATTAAATACATTAATTCGGTATTGAATCAAATAAATTATATTAATTAATGTTGAGAACGGAAATTAAAAATAGGAGTAAATAAATGAGGATCAAAGTAATACGATCTCTAAGAGGTACATAAATATGTTTAATCGTTTAGAAAAATGAATTTCTAGTTACTACATAAAGCAAATTACTAGGGAGTAATTTAAATATCAACTTATAACATTGAGTTTTCAATTTTTATCAAATCCTCTGTTAATCTTACTCATTAATCATAAATCATGCTCTCCCTCACATTCTATAGAATTTAAAAAGGAGATCCTCATGTGCGTGTTCAAATTCTTTGTTTTTATCTGCATAATTAAGTAATTTTAGCCTTAGCACCACAACATATTTTGAATTTTATCATGACAAAGTTGGCAAATAGTACAGTAACTACTAATAGTCTAATATTGAATTGAAGATTGAAGATTGACGACAGTGTTATCTGTCACTTTCTAATGTCTTAATTATGATACGTTGGCGTTATACCTACTCTAAAACTCCACTTAATTGGCAATTAGCGGCCGCTCAACGTGCAGTATCATTGATGTTACATGATCATTGCTGTTACATGGGAAAATTGGTAAGGGTGATTCGGAAGTTTGCTGAAATCATGGAGTAAAATAGGATAATTTTGCTGATGAACTTAATGAAGAACGCGAAGAATACGGGAGAAAAGTGATGAATTTTGATAATTGGTTTTATTGTTAATTCATTAGAAGACCAGAAAAAATGTTTGCTCTCTTACTGTCAAATGTCGATTCAACTAAAATAAGAGACCTACCTACTCTATTTATAGGGGTTCAAGCTACACGTAATTTTTGGATGACAAGTTACCTATAACTAGTGTTTATTTTATTAATTTAAAAACATATAATTTATACGAAAAATCAATTTTTAAAGTTATAAAATTAAATTAAAGATGAATAGTCATTTATAAATTTAATTGGACAGTTCAAAATAGATTGATGATTACTATTCTTTCAAATATAATACTCCATCCGTCCCTGTTTACATGTCCATTTTGATTTTTTTTAGTCAAATTGACTAATTTTTTACTGAAATTTAAAAATTATTCGTTTATAATTTTTGAAAACTAAAAATACATTTTAAAATAGATTATATATACTTTTTAATAATATAAAATTTTAAATTTTTTAAATTATATATTATTATTAAATTACGGTCAAAGATGAGTTTGTTTGACACCACAAAAAGCAAAGTGGATATCTAACTAGAGACGGAGGGAGTATTTCTTTTTTAAAATAAAATGAAATGTAATAATTAATTATTTTTATATTTATATATAAAATCAATAATTTATATGGCAGTATGTATTTTACCAAACACGGGTGACGGGTTTCTCTTTTAACTTCCTCGGGCATGAAAAACAGATAGCAAGTTTTGAAATTATTCTTACCCGGGCTGAAGTTAAATTATTTGTAAGTAATAATAATAAAATTTTGAAAACTAAGAATACTGCCCGGACTACGACCCACCCCAGCCCATAGACAGGTCCGCCCCTGCGTGTCCTGTACGTGCTTCTATTAATTTAAATTTAAATGCTTCCTCTATTTTATACGGAGTAATAAATACAAAAACTTCTAATTTTCTGTTGTTAAATTGTAATGTAATAGTATATCTTTTCAAATATGGTCTCCGCGGTTATAGTGAGTATTTAAAATTTCAGTATTCACCTTTACCTATAAAAAAAATGTGACGGAGGAGCTCTGTATTAATGCTAAAAGCCTTCCTCCCAGAATAGGCTAAATTAAAATTAACGAGCAACTGACAATATTGATCCTCGAAGGGAAAAAGTATCTTCGACATGTTATTGCTAAATGTTCATTAATTTTATCTTCGACATGATATTGGAAGGAAGAATTACAGAGGAGATAAATGGTCATTATCGAAATGATAGCATGTGCAGACTTGCAGTGCAGTTCAGCTATACGGGTGACCAACTACTTGCTTGTACTTAATTATATGGTTTCACCTCTCCGGAAAGAATTTGGGTTCCTTGTAGGGGCGATTTAGATTTATGGAATCATAATTGGGTAACGGGAATAAGACCCTAATATAATTTTGTATTAAAATTTCGTTTTCATTTTCGTTAATCGGATTGGAATTCTATAAGATAAACAACACTGTAATGTGTTAGCCATGTGTGTAGCTGGACCAATTATTTTCTTGTCTGTTATCCCGGGTCCCAAATTAATAGTCACTTGTAACAAAAAAAAATGTCCTACTATCTCTTTTCAATATAATTTTATAGGTAAATTTACAAAATAATTATTTGACTAAAGTATTGGTACTAGTGTTGGTAATTAATATAATATAATTATCATTCCAATTATACATTGAAACTATCTTAATCAATATGGATATAAATGAAAAATAATTTTTATGTTAGAATTCCTTAATATGTATAATTTTTTTAAAAATGACACGTAAAATGAAAATAAATAGACATAGCATGCCATCGACCATCGTGTAGTGAAGGACCATTGATATAACTGATTTCGGTTGTAGTGATCGAAGGACCATTCATATAACTTTCTGTTATATGTACGTCAGCGGGAGGTTGATAATATATAAATCAGTATGACTTGTATCGCATAGGATGCAAGGCATGAATTGTCATAAGTAAACTTATATATATTAGATTGCTTTAACATCATTTTTCTCTTGTTCAAAACACGGAATTTTGTTGCCATACATGCAAGTCACTTTTTGTTAATCAACACTTAATAATAGGGCGATTATAATTCCAGATGATTTTTTTTAGCATAATGAATTTAGATGAGTGGTTATATTTTAATTGTGTGATAAAATGATATTATTAATTAAAATGGTTAAATATCAAAGTGGTCACTAAAGTGGAGGCCTAATATCACTTTCATCAATGATCTCAACGACATATCATTTGAGTCATTTAAGTTTTCATAAATATCATATTGGTAACTCTAACTATGTATTCGAGAATTGATAATATCATTTTTTTGAGTTGTACATATTTGTTTTACATGCTATGATAACCAAACGAAAACTTATAAATTCTAGTATTTTTGATAATATTTTCAAAATTTATGAAATTATTTTACTATTATTTATTAATTTTATAATTTTTTTCTTTTGATTTATTATTTTAAAAATAATTAAACATAGTAAAACTCATTTTCTTTGCAAAATATAATCCACGAATTTAATTTTATGCATGGTATGATTTTTAATGATTTATTCAAATTTTAATAATTTTGAAAAATATGTATATCTATTTTTTTAATGTAAGGGTTACTAATATGATATTTATACCAATTTAAATGATGAAAATGATACCCCATTCAGATTGGTGACAAAAATGATACAAAAATGATATTATGTTTCCACTTCAGTAACCACTTTGATATTTAACCCTTAATTAAAATGAGTGATCAACTTGACGATTAATTATACGGGCCGGGTGCCATTTCCAGAAGTCCAGAGCGTACTCTAGGTCAGTAAAGCTAAATACTTTATAATCGAAATTGACAGAACCCTTGCTGAATTTATTGACTAGACTCTGTATTGGTGAAAATTCGGAGGGGAAGCTCTTTATTTTTACCTTCTTATCCAGTCTCCAGATGATTCTAACTTTAGGTGTTATTTCTCCAACTCTGTGCGAACGCTTTTTTTAGGCTACAGATTCTAACTTTAATTGCTTTTTATTCGTAATTCCATTAGAGCATGCATATAAATCTCATTCGGCTAATTGTTCACCAACCCATACATGATCGATCTACTCTAGCAAGCAAGATGGTGAGCAACAACATTGCCACCCCGATCTTTCTGCATACCAGCTCTGAGACCAAGCGACTTATGCTCTTGAATGGGGCACCAAAAAAATAAAAAAATTAAGGGTACATTTTTTATATAAAAGAATGAAAAAAATTAAAAAATATATGTAGAGGCACAAAAAAAATTAGGAACACAATATTTTTATAAAAGAACACCAATTTTGTTAAGATATAAGAATCAAATAATAATAATAATAATTAGGGTCAAAATAATTTCTTTTTTGTTTTTGTTTATATAAAAAAGCACAATAAAATTAAAGATATGTAAATATTAGATATCAATCTCCATATTTTTTAAAAACTAACGTTTCCTCTTCTTATTATCATTGACTTCCAAATCCCTAATTACAGTGACATTTAGTTAGGATGAAAAAATATCGATCTGGAGTCGAAGGAAGAAAAATCAATCAAAAAAGGTTGATTTTTTAAAAGATTATACAAAAGGTGGAGGACTTCTTAGATTTATGAAATCAACAACTTCCACCGATAATGAAGAGGTTAATGTTAGTGGTGAGAGTCAAAATATTAATATTGGAGAAGCCAAAGAAGATGAAAATATGGTTAATACTAATAACTTAATTGTTAATGAAGAGGAATTATTGTCTGACAATGAAAAAGAGGATAATGGTCTCCAAGAGAACAAAACTCAGGAAGATGATTACATAGATATCTATGATCCTGAAAATTAGGATAAAATCGATAACAAATTTAGAGACTTCAATGTTGAGAAAGGTCCAGTAAGAGTTCAGGTAATTGATGATGATTCTTTTTCACGTGATGCTAATAGAAGACACTTTACACGCTCATATTACACTAAAAAATTGGGTAATGGGGAGAAACAAGATAGAAGATGACTTATTTATTCAAAAGTTGTGAATAAATTTTTTTGCTTTTGTTGCAAGTTGTTTAATCTCAAGGTGAATGCCATAAAACATTCTAGCAATCTTACTACTGTGGGATTCGACAATTGAGAAAATTTCAAAGGGTCTTAAAGAACACAAAACTAGTAGAGATCACATAAAATGCACGAGTGATTGAATGAAACTCGAAAGGAGATTGAAGAAAAATGAAACTATTGATATAGACATACAGAAACAAATTAATTTGGAGAGAGAACACTTGAAACAAATATTGGTTAAGATATTTGTCGTGGTTAATTCTCAGAGAGTGTTTACCAATTGAAGTTAACAAATCTATTGAGATGCTAAATTATTTGAAAGTGATTGGAGAATGCTATCGGAATGTCACTATTGCTTATAGGATTCTGTTAACTATACCGGTTACAGTGGCTTCCGCGAAAAGAAGTTTTTCGAAATTAAAGTTGATCAAGTCTTATCTTCGTTCGAGTACATCACAAGAAAAATTGAATGGATTGTCCATGATATCCATTGAGAATAATATGTTTCCAAATCTTGATTATGAAAGACTTATGAATGATTTTGCTAGCAAAATCGCTAGAAAGATAATTTTTCAAAAATAATCTTGTTTGTAAGTAAAAAAAATTTTAGTAACTTGGGCACAAAATTTTAATTCGCTTGAGATTTTGAATTTGTCATGGTCGACACTGCTGATGAGACCAAGCAATAGTGTCAAAATGCGAACTAACAGCTAAAACATCGTCCAATGCTGAGTCAAGAGAAGTAATTGTGTATTTGGCTTATCTGATATTAGCTTATAATAAATTGAAAAATACATATAAGTTACTCATCATCAAAGATAAGTCAAACGGAAACAAATGATAATAATTGGGTTAAATATCAAAGTGATCATTGAAGTGGAGGTCTAATATCACTTTCATCACCGATCTCAACAACATATCATTTTAGTCATTTAAATTTTCATAAATATCATATTGGTAACTCTAACTATGTATTCGAGAATTGATAATATCATTTTTTCGAGTTCTACATATTTGTATTACATGCTATGATGACCAAACGAAAACTTATAAATTCTAGTATTTTTGGTAATATTTTCAAAATTTATGAAATTATTTTACTATTATTTATTAATTTATTAATTTTTTCTTTTAATTTATTATTTTAAAAATAACTAAATATAGTAAAACTCATTTTCTTTGCAAAATATAATCCACGAATTTAAATTTATGCATGGTATGATTTTTAATAATTTATTCAAATTTTAATAATTTTGAAAAATATTTATACCTATTTTTTTAATGTAAAGGTTACTAATATGATATTTATACCAATTTAAATGATGAAAATGATATCCCGTTGAGATTATAATAAAAATGATATTATACTTCCACTTCAGTGACCATTTTGATATTTAACCCGATAATAATTTGACAATCCGATTCTATGATAACATTTCTGAAATCATACCTCTGACTGTGAACTAGTTTGATCCTCCGATGATCAGCTACTTTACACGTACGCACTCTGCAATCTCTGTGCGGGCGATAATCCAAAAAATTATTATATGGATGTCGAAAGTTCCAGAACGTGATGACATCGATAAGTAAAAGTAAACTTATACACAACACAAAGACAATATAAAATATAAAATTAAGAAGATTAATCCATATTATAAGTTTTTTGTAGAATTTATTAATAGCATTTTAGCTGATTTTATTATACTACTCCCTCTATTTGATAATAATTGACGTTTGATTTTTTATCACACTCTTTTAAGAATTTTGACTAAATAGTTAGAATTACTATTTTTTAAATTTTCTTTTTGTGAATAAAAGTGTTAGCTTAATATTTTTATTCAAAAAAAAAAAATTAAAAAATAATAAATTTAACTATGTAGTCAAAACTCCTAAAGATGTGTGTCAAAAAATTAAACGTCAAATAAAACCAAATAGAATGAGTAATATTTTTATTTTAAATTCTTTAGCCATAGTAATTCACTCCCTTTCTTACATATTTTGTTCTGATGACCTTTTTTATTTAACATCCCGAACTTATTCACTTAAATGAATTGTTTCAAAAATCCAATAAAAAGTTACAACAACTCAATATCTCATAACTTACAATTTACGAATAAAAAATTACAACTAAATTCTCTAAATTTCGTAATTTATATAAATGTTACAACTCCTCAAAGCCAACAACTCACACTCTTTCCAAAAGGTAGCCCACCTAATAATGAATATCTGTCGGGAGAAATTAAATAAACATAGACTGACAGTAAACGAAAGACTCATATACGAATATAAAATTATGCAAAGAGTACAAGGGTTAGAACGATGACAATATGAACAAATAAAATATCTGAATAAAGAATAATGAACCAAATCGAAAAAAACAAGATGCTGGTCATACTTAACTCACAATATAAACAAATAAAAAAATACGATAGATATTTATCTTATAATTCCAACATACATACTTTTTAATCGTAAATGTTCTTACTCTTACCCATACTCTTAGCAGTTACTGATAATAATATCAAATAGATCAAAAGTGAATTTACTTACGAATATGAGAGATAATCTTACACTTACAAGATGTCCTACATTTTAGTTCTCCATAATATGTAGTCATCAAAACTTACAGGGGCTTGCATAGAACAAATCAAATGCTACCCAAATAGCCAAACATACATACACAATAGTCATGACTCTACGTGTCCCATGACTCCGGCGATACGTCCATACAATTTAAATACACCGTATAGGTAGTGCCAAATCATGAGATTATCCACTCATGACGGATTCTTACAATATCTCTCAAATCATACATATATCACAAATAACTGAATGTACATTACTTAAATATTACATACCCGAATATTTTACAAAAATAGACTATTAATAATAAAACCAGATCTGTCCAGTTCAGAAAAAAACAGTTTACTCTATCAGGATGAACTCAAATGAAAAAATATAAAACACAGAATTCGTAGAGGATTTCGAGGCCTTTCCAGATAAGACTCGTCAAAAAACTGAGAAGTAACTAATTCAGAAACAATTAAAATGCAGAGTGCCATAACAGAATGATGCTATGATCACAGTAGTATTTTGAGATTTAAGACGTTGAAAGCACATAATCTGTCAGCGGAATGCTAACAAAGAATGAAGAACTCGAAAAGTCCTTTCCAGGATAATATTACTCATAATAATCAAATACAATTTCAATTTACTAAGAATTTCTGAAGGTACAGCAGAACAACTCCAAATAACCAATCAGCTTACACAAAAGACAGATTTCGATATGCTTGTAGGCAGAATTTTAGAAAACACAAAGAACGAAAGATGTAGATAATTAAAAGACCTTTCTAGGCACAATACGATCGTAACAATACGATAAATAATGAAGGAGATACAAATTTTATAAGAATCAAAATGGATACAATTGATATACAATACATATACGATTTCAAAACAACAATATGAATTCGAGTAATGATATTAATACGAAGACAAAGAAAAGATATATGTACCTTAACAATATGATAATGAAGAGATAGTGCGTAGAAATATCCGTACCTTAAAAATAAAAAATGTGAATGATCTTCAAGAAATTTAAATGCCCCAATCATAAGAACCCTAGTTCAATACCATGAACCATCATCTTGAGCCCTTTCTTCTTCTTCTCTTCTATTTCTTCTTCTCTTTCCACTTCCCCATGGCTGCCCAACTCTTTTTACCTATCTCTTCTTTTCCAAAACGCTAACCTTTTTCCTTTTCTATTTTATTCTTTTTTCCTTTTTTTTTTCTTTTGTCCACTAATAATATTCTCTAAAATATTCTAATAATAAACTAAATATAAATATATCTAATAAATCAACTCACTAATATTATACTTAGATATTAAATAATATAACTAAATATATAAATAAAAATACGGGATGCTACATTTACCGGTCTTGTTCAATACTCTAGCACATATTATTTCGAGTCCGAGATGTATAAGATGCAAACGAGGCAGAGTTTATGTGGTTGAGTGATTTTTCCCAGAGGTTCAAAACTATGACGAAGCTTTCCTTCAAGAACTTATTAATTAACTTTTATTAATACGAAAAAAAGAAGAAGAAGAAGCCATTACAGCATGTATCACTCATGCGCGTATGCATGGGAACAATGAAAGTGACAAAATACAAATTTAGAAATTAAATCAAATACATATTAATATTATGCACCTCATCTTATAAAGGCAGATGTGGATCATAATATTTTTAAAACAGAAACGAAAATGCAATAAACATGATAAGAAATTCAATCCTCTGCATAATTAGGACTGAAAACATAACCCTAGGGCAAGCATACAGTGACAACAAAAACAACACTGTAGCAATATATGAAACGTGATTATAATTCATCAAGGCAGTCGCAACATACGCCGGAGACCGTCCGTAGCTCCGGCGTCAGCCTCGGGGTTACAGCTGAGCTTAGGCCTGATCGAAAACGTCGGCAACGGCAAGCTACTCGGAGGAGGAGATACAACAGTTGACGCCACAAACTTGGTGTTTTTATCAACAATGTTAGAGTTACCTGAAAACAAAACCCTAGGAACATCCTTGGGCTCGGGTCCTAACCATTTACCCGACGATACATTCACAGATTCCGGCGAAACCTTGGCAGAAGATTCATTAGGTCCAGCTTTCTCTCTCTTAGGACCAGCACCAGAGAACATTGACTTTTTGACGGAGAGAGATTGGTGCCTGGTAAGTTTGTTGTTGACTCTTCTGTTATTATATTGGTAGGGATTTGGGATGGGCAGAGGAAGAAGAGGTGGCTGCTGATGATTATAGTGATGTGCTCGTGCATTCATAGGAGGTGAAGGACCTTGGAGTGAAGAAAATGGAAGTGTACTGTACGGTACAGCACCTCCATTGAAGTTTGAAGAGAAAGGAAAAGTAGGGTAAAAGAACTCTGAAGGATGTGAACTCCACTGACGATCGAGTTTCCTGTTGGCCTGTAACATAACTGCCTCCATTTTAACAAGATTTCTTAATCAAAAAACAGATCCAATTCGATATATGAAATATTTATTAGCCAAGAAGCTCAAATTCCTTCCACCAATATATCTCTAGCTAGGTTATAGATAGATACTGTGTATATGAGATCGATCGATCGATATATGTTATAATGTACACAATTTATAAAGAGCTATATATCTAACTATCTAAAGCTGGAAATAAAGAAGGAAAGCCTAAGATGTGAATTTTAAAAACTGTGTTATGAAGGGTGTTTATATAGACGAATTCAAGATTTCAACTTGCATATTTTTACATACATACCTCATTTTTTTTAAGTGACATGAGGTGAGTAATAAATATTTTATGTTCTATATTAAAATGTAGACTTATTCAAAGAAGTTTATATAATATAGTAGAATATTAGCTAGTTTAATCATAAAATGTCGACCGGTTGGCTTTGTCGGGATGGGGTGGGTGGAAAAAAGATACTACTGTTGGGCGGCAACCGCCTATGGCAAGATAACCGTCGGATTTAATCATAAAAAGGTAAAATAAAGAGACTTTGAGACGATCGTGACCGTTGATTACGTTTAACCAGCAGTTCATATTAGAAAGAAGAATCTCGAAAAAGGCTGGCCATTGTATTAATTATTTATTTCATGTGAAGTTTAATCAACTAAGGTTAGGACTTAGGAGACATCAATTAGAATTAGGTGTATGCGTGATCTGTTGTTGATCATTATAACAAGTTTGGTTAAATTGTATATTCAAGTACGCTACTTCTTATGAATTGTTCTTGTTTAAAAAATAATCTAGTTAATCAATACCTTTCTCTCTCTTTCACATGCAAGTTGATAGAGCTAGCTAGAATTTGATAAATTAGAGTGGTGGATTAGGGATCGGTTAGTTCTAATTTGGTCGCAGTTAATTCGAATTAATTTAAATGTTGTGTTTTTTTATTGCAAAACGTTGTGTCCGTTAAATTATAAATTTTAATTTTCTTTATGACTAAATTTATTAAAGTAAAAGGGTTATCTTTGGTTTATTGTAAACTGGCTTACAAAAACTTTATGTTGACAATTTTATAAGTTATACTTGAAAAAAGGAAATCCATTTAATAATGAAACTACAAATATAATCAAAATTTATAGTTGTTAAATCATTCTTTTTTGAACATGACGATTTTTTGAAGATATGAATATATATACTTAGTTGCGATCTAAATGTTTTGAGCAATAGATACAATCCATAAAAATTGCTCAGATCTATAAATCCCGACATGAGCATCAAAATAAAAATTAAACTCTCACAAGAACACTAATAAAATTCAAAAAAATTGAAAGTTTATGAAATGTAATAAAGAGATTAATATTACGGGCCGCGACTCTAACAGATAGATATATGTAAGGTTTTGGGTGAGGGTGAAAACCTAAATCTATCGCACTTACCTTCGTGATTAAATCATTAGATAATTAAAGATTTTGTAAACAAAGAAAGTTACTTCCTTAAATATTAAATATAATTGGGATAAATAGCATTATTTGAAAAATAAACTGCTAAAAAATGGCATAGTATACAACGACATGTGATCAGTTAACTAAATACTGTAGTGGTTTCACAGTATTGACTAAATAGTTTAATTAGCAGTTGTAAGTACCCAAACATTGAATGTATATATAAATTGTACTCGTAGTAATTAGTACCGTACATTCCTGTTGGCTTCCTCGCTGAGTCGCTGACTGACCAATATTATTAAAAAACAAAAATTAAGCTTTGTTAAACTTATTGTATAGAGGTAGATATGGAAGTCCAAATTTTGAATTGAAATTAATCGGTAAAGTTATTAATTTATAGTTAATTGAAAAATTGAAATTAGTTAAAAGAATTAATTGAAACGATTTTAAAATTGTATTAATATTTTATTGTATTAACTAATTAATTATTAATAATATAATAAATTTATTTGAATATAATAACTTTTTTTTAAAAAAATATTTATTATATAATATAAATAAATTTAACATAAAATAAATTAATTTTATCAGGATTTGTCAAATAGTGTGATAAAGAGAATATTAATTTAGAGGTAAATTCATTGGTATATTGATATTAATTTGAAAGGGATGGTATAAAATTGAAAATTGATTTTTGATATCACCAATTTTATTTATTGGAGAATCTGTTTTTAATCTGAATTATTATTAAATTCTTAGTTAAAATAAATTTTATAATAAAGATAAATTTTATAAATTTTAAATAATTAATTATTTTTATTTTTATTACTTATAAATATATATGATTGAAAAATGTTTAAGCAAATAAATATTAATTTAAATTAATACCCACCTCTTTATGAGCTCCAAAAGTTCATATTTTGTGAATTCAAAAAATAAATATAAAAACTTAAAAAAATAGCAAAATATTAAATATGAATTTTATTTATTTTAAATACATATGTAATATCAGCCATATGCAGCATCTTATTATATATTTATATATATATATATATATATATATGTATATATATATATAATAAAATACTTCGAAAATATCTTTATGTAACCTATCAACTAAAAATTAAAGTGGGGACATGAAGTAGAAAGAAGTTTTTATGGTCAAAAGATTTGGAAAATATCTAGGGAAATGACGTAAAAGTTGTTTATAACCACTAGTTGTGCACCGTCCAAAACTTTAATATACAGTTATACATCTTAGGTGATCAAGAAAGTAAGTGCAAGTAATTATATAACCACGTTATGAATGTCTATATAAACAATATATATCGACATTTTAATGCAGATCTTCCGCCTGCTCCTTAGGGTATAGATACCATTATGTGCAATTTACTGGTACCATTACGTGCAATTTACTGGTAGATAGAGCATGCATGATTAAATATATGATATTTATTTAAAAAGTCGGTTTAATAATTAGTCCAAATTTGACATAATAATAATAATAATTTGGAAAGGGGAACTCGTGAGTGTTAAATTAGCTGTTACTTTAAGAATTTGAGTTGGTATAATAATTTTTTTTCTTTGGTAAGATCTGGTATAATACTTTCCTCCCTATTTAGATGTCCATTTTAACTTTTTTTTACGGTCAAATTGACTAATATTTGATTGAAATTTAAAAATTATTCTTTTATAATTTTAAAAAACTAAAAAATAAAATTTAAAGTAGATTATATATATACTTTTCAACAATATAAAATTTTATTTTTTTTTAATTATATATTATTTTTAAATTAAATGAGTTAATTTAATTGTACTAAAAATAAAATGGACATTTCAAAAAAATAAAAAAAATAAAATGGACATGTAAATAGGGAAAGAGGGAATAATATTATTATATATTGTGTCGTATTGTTTTGACAAATCTTACTCCAAGCAATCTACTAGCTCGATGGGAGGACCGATGATAGCAATTAGCAACTGAGGCAAAGGCAAAACTTAACAGAGTTGGACATGAAAAGTTTAAAAAGCCATGGTTCATGCATGCACGGATTAATGAGCATGCATAATTAAAAAGACAGATGGTCAGCGGTGGCATGAGTATCTTGTTTGATAACTTAAGTTGTGGCATGGGTATCTTATTTGATAACTTAAGTTGTTGTGTTTATAATTTTTTATTATAAAATGAGTTGATTACGATATATAAAATTGCATGAAATATGCATCGGTTCAACACTTTTAATTAAGCACATCCAATTTAAACGGTAGTGACTTTGACTACACACGAACAATACCTGTACCTGAGGGCTCCAACATATAGAATCCCCAAAGTTTTGAATTCTATGTATATAAATTATAAAATAATATATATATATATATATATATATAAAGCTCAGCTAGAAATTCCTTTGAGTAATTGAGGAACCTATTCATATTTTATAAAAATTTGATTAACAAATAATTATAAAAAAACTATATAACATACCAAAAATCATAGAATACCAAAAATAATTACAAAACAAATAATTTTTTTTACATAATATACAAAAAAAATAGAACAGAACACTAATACTAAATAGTGTTATGTAATTTTGTGTTCTATATTTTATTTTTTTGTATGTTATATAATTTTTTTGTTTGTTTTGTGATTGTTACAATTTTTCACGTGTTCTATAATTATTTTTGTTATTGGTTTCTCAGTTACTCAAATAAGACCAAATTCGCCTAAGGTCGCGTAAATCCCAGCACCCTGAATTTAAAAAATAAGCTAATGAATCGATGAAAGAATTAGCTTGATCATAAATATATAATAGCAATAAGTATAAAACAGTCTTCATACGAGTTCTTAAAATTCAAGAATCGGTATCATAAAATGTCACTTCAATAATATCTATATTATCTCATATTTCATTTTTATGAACAAAAGTTTCATTTTTCTCTTTTTTTCTCCATTTTCTTTCAGTCTTTTTCTCTATTCTCTATTTTTCCAGAGTAGTTGGATTCAAATTTATTATTATAATAATAAATTAATAATAGACAATGAATATAAAAAAATTTGTTGAAGTTGACATATAAAATAGATTATTTAGATCAATAAGAATCATTATTTTATAATATTTATAGGAAAATAGGAAAATATGTAGATATTTAGAAAAATTTCTTCTTTTTATTAGTCAGGAGAATAATTTCTTTTCTAAATACTTTAAAATTTTGGCTAAATTATCATCGAAGTACTACTTCTAGACAAAACGATGGAAATGGACCTTCGGCTCCTTTGGCCCAAATCTGAATGGGCATTCATGTAACTATACAATCCATATATTTATTTTTCTGATACAATATGTCATATGAGCAAGAATCGGAACTTGTCGATGACCGATTTAAGATTAATTGAAATAATAATCGAATTTATTATATTATTATAATAAAATTTAATATATTTATCTAATTTATTATTGAAAATATTATTTAAAAATATTTCATAACTATCAATCGGATTGTATAAATCATATCAGTCAAATATTTTATAAGAATTAATCGACAATTTATCGGTGATTTTTAGACACTATATATGAGTACAAATTTAAAATGTGGTCTACTATTTATAACACCGTTGTTTCGATTTCTCTTAATTATTTTAAATTAAAAGAAGAATAAATTACACTTAAAATTCCCTAATTTATGTTCAATATATAAACTTTGATCAATAACTTGCAACTCCTAACTTCAAAATTTAAATCAATATACATTTTCTTACGACGTATCTTTAATCTCCTAAATTAAAAAATCCCCCAAATAAAAATCAACAAACAAATATTATCTACTTAAAATACAAACATAATTAAAATATATAATAAAGTACATAAAAATATTTATACACATAATCTTAAATAAATTTTTAATTTTATAATTAAAATATTTCTTTAAAACCATTGTCCACTCTGTTGTCACAGGTTTTGGGTTCGCAGTTCGCTCATCCGAGATCATTATATAAGAATAATTATTCAAAAAATAAATAAATACAAATACAATTAAAATTTATATAAAAATATTTATACACACAATATTAAATAAAATATAAATTATTATTGTAAAAATGAAATAAAATAAAATTCAAATTATATAAATAAAAATAATAGGAAAATTTGATCCGTGCAATAAATAATATAATGAGAAACATGTAATGCATTTTTTAATGCAACAAGATGCTTCATTTTCTCTTTCGTACGTGCCCAAAATTGAAAGTTTGAGTTCTCTCACTTGTAAATTTCTCTTCTTGCCGTTTCATATCAAATGTGACTATCTCGTGATAGTAATAAAGATACTGATTTGTTTGGAAGTTAGAGGTGCGAGAAAATATTAGAGATTTAAGTCATATTAGAAATTTTATAATTAGTGTTTGGTAGTTGACGGGTTGAAATAGCGGTTTGGATTCAAAAAATTAATTTTCAAAAAATTACTTTGAGTAGTTTTTTCAATCAGAATGTCATGTGTTTAGGTAAAGTATAAAAAAAACTACTCAAACAGTTTCATACGAAACAACTAATTCAATCCGCAAGTTAAAATAACTATTTGAATAAGTTAGTTAAAACAATTAATTTAATCCAGCTAATCGCTAAACAGGACCGTAATAGCTATATATTCCTGCAAATCTGATTTTTTGTGTTTTCTTTCCCTGATTTTGGATTGTTAAGATTGTGTTACATTATCAGAATATAATATATATAGTTGGTTTATTTGTTGTGGAGAGGAGGATTATAGCGGTGATCTGAAACAAGGTAGAGGATGGGTATAATAAGTACCATTGCTGGGTTTTTTGGGTTTGGAGTGGGGATCACAATTGGCCTTGTCATTGGCTATTTCCTTTTCATTTACACCCAGCCAACTCATGTCCAGGTCTCTTATTTTCCATTCTTTTTTGCCTGCATTTTATTCATCTTTTCTTGTACACCGCCTTGTTTATGGATACTTAATTTTACTATCGCCGCTCTTATATGATCTATGTTAATGTTATCATAATCTTTCTGTTATTATTGCATATGTGAAATTTGTTGTTTTAATGTGGGCTTCTATGTTTATTCTAAACATTTGTTAGCACAAGTACAAAAAAAATCGTCCTCGTGTCCTAGAAACAGTGAGACATCATCACAAATACTAGACTTATGTTATCATGCATGCAAATAAATGACATTTTTGGAGGCAAAAATATAACACTTCACAGAGACCTCATGTAAAGTCTGTCTACAAATCAAGAGTTTTTTGTTGTTATTATGGAAAAACACTTCACTTGCTTGCATTCATGCCGACTATTAATCTTACATACCTTTTTGTGCCTGTTTGCATTGTTTCATGTTCTTTGGATTTTAATTTGTTCAGGATCCTGTTATTCGTCCCTTGGCTGAGCAAGACACTAAAACTCTACAAAGTTTGCTTCAAGAGATACCCGTATGGGTGAAAAGTCCAGACCATGACCGTGTATGCTTCTAGCCTCAAGCATGTACTAAAATAGTTATATATAATGATGTACTTGAGAGTTGAGCCGTGTGACTAAAAATTTGCTTATCTTCCTTATCTTGAGAGATGAGTTATTTTAAACTATACTTAATGTACAGGTTGATTGGCTAAATAAATTCATTGAGGTAATGTGGCCTTATTTGAACAAGGTACTAATTACCACATGTTTAATCCCTTTTATATTTTGGTACTTTTTGTTCTGTTAGATCAGATACTTATGGCCCACTGTCGCCAGGCAATTTGCAAGCAAGTGAAGACAATAGCAGAGCCCATCATTGCTGAGCAGATTCCAACATACAAAATTGATTCAGTTCAATTTGAAGCTCTTTCTTTGGGATGCTTACCGCCTGCTTTTACAGGTTGGGCCATTCTTTTCATTTTTTTTTGTTCTTATACAGGTTGGTCCATGTTTTTTCGTTTTATGGACGCACACACAAGTAGATGCACATTCATTGCATCATATACCAACCAAGTTTTAGTTCCAGTTAAGAACATCTCCTTAAGATCGCAGTATAGATATCTAACTGAGATGTTATCCACCATCACTAAGTGACTTGGCAATGAAATTCACTGTGCAACCATAGTTTGTCTGTGGAGGCACTTGAAGATTGCTTAAGATTCTCAGAATGAAAACCTGTTTTAACTTGCTTCATTTTCATCGTGTGCTAAATTGTTTCCATGTAATTATAATGAAGTTATTCAAAAACATTTTTGAAGAACCAATTCAAACGCAATATGGCAATTCCATCCATGTGCTAATTTGTGCTGACATGTGGGCAAGTAAAATTGCGTAATGACTGCTGCTAGTATGTCTACAAGGAGTCCCTCTGTACTGCATACATAATATGCAGCATCTTTCCACCCCTTCCCTTTGATACCTTACATCCTTCTCTATTTCTGTCATGCTCATTTAATTAAACTATTATAACCATGTAATGCCAGGAATGAAAGTTTACACTACTGACGATAAGGAATTGATTATGGAACCAACCCTGAAGTGGGCAGGAAATCCTAACATTCTTGTAGCGGCTAAGGCATTTGGACTGAGAGCCACAGTTCAGGTAGTGTTAATTTTTTTTTTATCACTTACAGGGACTAAATAAGAAAAACTAAATACACAAAGATACTTCCATTTAACTTGCACTCTCTCTCTCTCTCTCTCTCTCTCTCTATGTTCTTGCGCATGGTTTTCATTTTTAAGTCACAAAAGTGTTTCAGGTGGTTGACTTGCAAGTATTTGCTTTTCCTCGTATCACCCTGAAGCCATTGGTTCCAACATTTCCTTGTTTTGCAAAAATATTGGTGTCTCTTATGGAGAAGGTGAGAAATAAATTGTGGGAATAGAAGACTTGTTATGTTTACTACTACAACGTTGAAGACGAATTATATGCTTTTCTGTAAATTTGTACTACTATGTTCTGTTGTCCTATCAAAACGTTAGTCATATAACATATATATTATTGCTTTCGTGTCTGTTCTTTCTTATGCCAGTTAGATATTAGATGATGTACTTTCTCAAATTTATAATGATTCAAAGAAGACGGTGGTAAAAAACTGCTACATAATCAGTATTTCTTACTTCTGCTTTGGCATCATATATGTCCTTGAACATATTGGAATATGCACCTTATCGGTCATGTTTCTCTTGCAACATTCTTTATTTCTAATTCTGCAGCCTCATGTCGACTTTGGGCTGAAATTGCTTGGAGCAGATGCTATGTCCATCCCTGGGCTGTATAGCTTCGTCCAGGTATGTTCATTTGGATGGTATTTCACAGTGATATAATTAGTAGAAGGCTTTGAAATTTTTCGACTGCTTTTTCTTATTACCCTTAGAACTATTGATTAACAAGTTTTCACAAAAATAGAGGTAAAAAATGCATAGCTCCTTAGTACTTCTTATGTTTACTTGCTTTTTTAAATGTAGTAGCACTTAAAACTTAGAAGAGTTGTATGGAGCGATTCAGTTAACCTGATTATACGATTTAAAGGCCATCTAGTGGGCCACAGGCCCACAATCCTCACATTATGAGCAAATTATGGATTCATGTCATTATGAGTCCCTTTCTAGCCTATTAGCATGAATATATTCACTTCCGTATCAAATCCCAAACTAACTAATTCAGTTAGCATCTTTATGCTTCAGATAGTACAAGTGATTTAAAAGCCAATGATTATTTTTAGTTTATTTTAGCGAGAGTGCATGTTACTACTTTTAGGACTTTTCTGAATAGAAGTTCATCTATTTCCCACATAGCATGGTAGTTCTCTATCTTCCTTATTTTTCTCAACCTACTTACATCGATGCTTTTTAGTCTGAACTACATTTTATTTTCATGATTTCCTTCTCTATTATCCTCTCTTTACAAAATTTAGAACCACTACTTTAGCTAAGTACACTACAGTAGTTGCTGAAAAAAATAAAAATTCAACTTAACTTGCTCATAGTAATTTAGAATTTCTATTTACATACCGAGTCGGCCCGGATTCTGAGCTGACTCACTATATAATGTTCGTCTAGGGTATTATTATGGAGCAGGTTGCAAATATGTATCTATGGCCCAAAACACTTGAAGTAGAAATCATGGATCCTACGAAGTAAGTGCATATGGTTTCCTTGTTTAACTAACGAAATGTTGCTTTATCACCCAATTAGTTGAGCATAATTCTATGTCAGGGCCATGAAGAGACCTGTTGGGATCCTGAACGTAAAGGTTGTGAGGGCAATGAAGCTTAAGAAAAAAGATCTTCTGGGAGCTTCAGACCCGTATGTAAAAATGAAAATTTCCGAGGACAAACTGCCATCAAAGAAAACAACTGTGAAGCACAAGAATTTAAACCCTGAATGGAATGAAGAATTTAGTGTTGTTGTTAAGGACCCAGAATCTCAGACTTTGGAGCTTGTTGTCTATGACTGGGAACAGGTGCACTCTGTTTTTTTAAGATATGATGTTTCCTATACATATTTTAGATGGGGTTACAGACTGTCAGACACGAGATGGAGTATACAACTGAAATGTTTTTAGGTCTGTACTTAATTTTTTTCTTCAATTATATTCTTTTTTGCAATGATAAGTGGATTTTTCAGGCAGATATTACATGTTGCTACTTAAATCATATAAGTTGTGGTTGCACAAAGTATGAACCTCCCTTATTATTTCTAAGACTGGATATTTTTGTACTTAGGTGGGGAAGCACGACAGGATGGGTATGAATGTGATACATGTTAAAGACCTTAAACCTGAAGAGACAAAAGTCCTGACTCTTGATTTGCTAAAAAATATGGACCCTGGCGATGCCCAAAATGAAAAATCACGGGGTCAGCTTGTCGTCGAAGCAATGTACAAACCTTTTGACGATGTTGATAGACCAGCTGATTCTGAAGATTCTGAGGTTCAAAAGGCTCCTGAAGGAACTCCTGATGGTGGTGGGTTGCTTGTAATTATTGTCCATGAAGGTCAAGATCTTGAAGGAAAACACCACACAAATCCATCTGTGCGTTTACTGTTCAGAGGGGAAGAAAAGAGAACCAAGGTAATTTATTATAGGCCCAAAAGTTTCCTTTTGGATGTTTTGGGCTACCGGTTAACCTCGTGTGATGCTCCATCCTTTCTGATAAAGATTACAGATTCTTTATTAAAGAACATAGTGTTTTTTCAGTTTAGAAGATATAGTTTAAGATATTATGTTTTAATATTATTTATGCAGGTTGTGAAGAAAAACAGAGATCCAAAATGGGATGAGGAATTTCAGTTCATGCTGGAGGAGCCACCTACTGACGACAAGATTCATGTAGAAGTTGTAAGTACTTCAAAAAGGATGGGTCTTTTACATCCCAAGGTAAACACACCAATATTCATAACATTATCAAAGTTATTATGATATTGTTAGTTTTTTTTGTAAATAAAGTTTACATAGCATCCCAAATACCATTTATTTTTTAGGATATTGGTAGTCGTCTTATTCACGTTTTCATTTTCAGAATGGATTCACTGTGTTTCTTTTCTTTTTGCAGTGTTCCCGTCTAAATATTAGCATTACATATTTAGTCAGTATGAACTTTGATGTTGGCACGCATGCTTGTACAGAACTGCAAACTATCGTTTTTTTCTTTGCTAATAAATAGATTTTTATGTTGGTAGGATTATCTGGGGTATGTGGATATATCCCTTGCAGATGTGGTTGGCAACAAGAGGATCAATGAGAGGTACCAGCTTATCGATTCAAAGAATGGTACACTTCAAATTGAGATGCAGTGGAGAACTTCATCTTAAGACTCCGTAGTTATGTATCTCCTTGGATCATTTTTTTTCGTCCTATGTTGCTTCATGCTTGTATGGTTTTCAGATTGCCTGGATACGTTTTAGCTAGAGTTTATCAGTTCCATACATGAAGCCGTTCGATAACTCTTTTCATCAGCCTAGCCTGTCCTTGATCAAGTACACTAAAACGTCTCAAAATTTTTATCAATCAATAGATGGTTGATTTAATATAACTGTTGTTTCGGTCTGGCGAAAAGAAATAATCGCAGAGCATGTTAGTTGAAACTTTAGAAAAATCTTATCTGTTAATGTTTAAATTATATTTTAAGTTTAACTTTTTTAAGCAGTACGATGGTTAATATGATTAAGATCACGGTTGAAATTATATTTTATGTTTAAGATGAATAAGTAATTATACTATGTTGAAATATTTTTAATTTTTAACTAATATACAGAAATAAATTAAGAAATACTTATTTTACTGGCATGAGTTTATTAGGTCCCGTTTGACTCAGTTTATAAACAGCTTATAAGTTGGAAAAGTTGGTATATATGTACTTTTTCTGAAAATAAGTAACTTATTTTCAAATTTGAAAATAAGATTTGGTCTTAAATTTCTAAAATAAATATTAATTTTCAAAAAAAAATATGAAAATACTTTAAAAAAAAGTAACTTATTACTTATATATATGATTAAGATCACGGTTGAAATTATATATATATATATATATATATTTGAAAAAGGTTGAAATTATATTTTATGTTTAAGATGAATAAGTAATTATACTATGCTGAAATATTTTTAATTTTTAACTAATATACAGAAATAAATTAAGAAATACTTATTTTACTGGCATGAGTTTATTATATAACCTAAAACTATTTCTTTCTGTTTAACTTAAATTGACAGCTATCTCTCTTTAAAACTATTTCTTTTTTTTTAAACATATTGCACGTCTGATCTACTAACTTGAATTTTAATAAATCAAATGTGAAATAAATTATTAATGGAGGAATTTAACTTAGTTAATTAAATAAACTTATAAATATGTATATATCGATTTTAATTTAGTCAAATTCAATATGTACATATATACATATAATTTTGCTATTATTTATTTACCCCGATAAATAATTTATAGATTAAAAAAATAATTATCACACCGAACAGGTTGTTAGTCAGTTTTTGACCTACTTAATTCGTAAATTTAGAATAATCAATGCATTATATAAACTAAAAATAATTATATTTACATTGTTTTTACTTTTAAAGCTAAAGTGAATGACTAGTCACACAAGTCACTACTTTATTGATTAAATAAAAATAAAATATAAGAAATCCATAATTTAATAAATAAAAAGAAAAAAAAAACCACGAGGAGCATTGAAGAAAGTAGTAGTATTGTTCTCTGGTTGGGAAAAGGACACACACAAACGTAAGGGAGGCTTCTGTAACCCTCACACCCTAAATTTTCCTCGTATTTATATATAGATACATAGATAGATACAGATATGTACTATAACATAGCACACACAGACATGGAGTAGTAACATAAGTATAGATTCATAGTTTTGGACAGAGTCAAGATAATTCATTGAAAAGAGATTTGTTTTGGGCTTGTCAACAACAAGACAGCTGTTGTGTTTAAAGCTCTCTCTCTCTCTCTCTCTCTTCTGGGTTTAATCTTCTCTAGGGTTTGTTTTGCAGGTAATTTACTGTCTGTTAATTAATAATAATAATTCTTTTGTTGGGCTCTATTTAAATTAGTTTCAAGTTATTGTTTATTGGTTATGTATGAATTCTAATTTATCTGGTTAAAACGCTTGTTTTCGATTCTAGTATTCTCTCTAATTGAGTATTGGTGTTGTTCTTCAGACGTGTCATTATCTTTTAATCTTGTTTGTGTTGTTGAATTACCCTAGTCCTTAGGTTGATAACCCTTGATTCAATCAATCACCTTTTTTGGATTTTGTTTGAATACCAAATGCGTCAGTTTTATGATTTTGGCTGTTTTAAATGTTTCTTATTTTTGTAACTTAAGCACTTGTTTCCAATTCTTGATTTTTTTTTTCCAATTTGAGTTTTAGGGTTTCTGTTTTTTGTTGAATTATGTTTGATGATAACCCTTGGATCAATCAATATCCCTTTTTGGCTTTTGCTTGATTACCAACTTTGCCAGTTTTATAATTTTGGTAGCTGCTTTTAGTGTTTTCAGTTTTAAGAGCTATGTTTTTGTTGATATTTATGATTTCCTTTTCTGTTGTTTTCAGGGTTGACCCTTTTGTTGTTTGACACTGTCACGCGGTAAAAGTACTGTTTAGCTTATACTTGGCATTGAAACAATTGGTAACTTACTATTACAAACAACTTGATAGTGTTTGCTGCATATCAATGTGTTTTTGTCCCTTTTCGTTTTAGTTGTTTTCCTCCACTGAAGTTTGTAACTGAATCCTTTGCATAATCGGTTTGTCTGAAGGACAATTTTGTATATGTCCAACTTATATAATCCTATACATATATACCAGTGCCATTTTGTTTCCCATTATATCATGGAAAATACTTTCCGATCTTAATCCTTATTTTGATGGGATCTTTTATCCAACCACTCTAAATAATTTTTTTAGAAAGAGCTAGTTGGACTGTGTTTTACTTAACTTGGTTTAATATTTTCCTTAGTAGTAGCATACTTCCTGGAACTAATCTCCAATGCTAAAGTAAATATCATGTTTTATGTCTGCAAATGAATTTTTGGACCATCCTTTGTCTCTTTCTAAGGCTAATGTGACTGTGTTCCCTTGGTGCTAAAACATGATCAACATTGAACTAGATAGTATTGCACACTTCGCTATAGAATTAATTTTCTATAGTTCATGCACTTTTACTTTAATAATAACTAAGCTGTATACTCTAGTTATATTTCGAAGGCTTCCTTGCTTCAGTGGGTCTTGGAGATCTCTTCCAGTGACCTATGTTGTGTTGAAGGTATATCTTTGTAATCTGATCGGTTGCGTAAAGCCTATGATAGCAACAAGGTCACATGTGTAAGATTTTTCTTTCAAGCTGACACATTAGCATATTTGGCATGACATAAAAAAGAAACCTAATCAAAAGTTCAGAAGATCTAGTAAGGTGCAGAACCACCCAAGTCTATATGATCTGATATAGTGATATGTATTCTAACATATACCATATTAGGCAATCCTCTGCTCTTAAGTTTCTTTTGAGTGATTCTGATCAAAGAGTGGATTGGACATATGATATTGCTCATTTTATGTTTTAGATAACTGTTAGTGGTATATGATGTAATAGAAATCCAGGGTACGCAATCAAGTCAAGACTACACAAAAAGATATTAGACTACAGTATCATGATGCATTTATAATTACTGTATCATATTCTATTTGGTTGTGAATTACCATTATTGAAATTTGAAAGACTTTTCTATGTTATATGTTCTGATTCGATTCTTCCTCCCAATGTTAACCTTGTCTTCAACTATTACAATTAATTTTTTTTCTTTAAACTTGTTATGATTATGCAATTATTCAGTCGTTTGCCTCGCCTCATACACTTTTTTAACTTTAATGTCAAATGGAGAATCATGTGTTCTGTGACTTTTTGACTCTGCAATCCCCTTCGTTGCTAGTCATTTTCATTGCGAAGGCTCAAGACATATATCTCAAGGGAAATCTTTAGTAGAAAAATTGGCATCAACAAATATAGCATAACATCATTGTCAGTGGACCCCCTTTTCCCTTGTTAACAAGAGGTCGGGGGTTCAAGCCTCAATGAAGGCTCACCGCTCATGTGTGTGAGTATTTACAATATTTGAAGTTGGCCTGAAGTTGGCCTTGACCAAAAAGGAAAAAAGATATAACATAAAATCAGTACTAATAAAAATTTAATGTAGGTCTTCCTACATTACCTTCAATACGTTTTCTGTTCAATTTTGGACAGAATAAAAAATAGAAGTGCATTTGCTTAATAGAATACAATACCATGTTATAATATGAAAATTGAACTCGATTGGAAGTGTGGATACGTGTTAAGTGTCAAACTTGACAACTTAATGGAACTTTTGCATGTTTTTGTCCACAATGAAGTATCTGAGTGTAGGTGGTCATTTTGAGGGTCCAGTGCGGGTAGTTGAGGTGAAATAATAAGAACAGGAGATTTTTCTCATCAATGCCTTTACCCCTCATTCTTAGAGAATCAGAAAGAAACTTTTCAAGTTTGAATTTGTTCATATGTAATCTGGGTTCTTTTATACTTACTTGGTTTACTTTTTTTTTTTTATAACAAAATTATTGAATACTTTTCCCTCTCTTTTTTATATCATTTCTCAAGTCCCATATCCCATAGGTTTGATCCTATATAATTTGTCCAATTTTCTTATTGAGTGAAGTTTATGAAATAATCAGATTTCTTTTTTGATCATAAATACTATCTGGCCGTTTGGGGTTCCTTAAACTTAAAATAAGTTACTTATTTCATATTTTTTTATACATATTTTCATATTTTTTTAAAGATAAATATTTATTTTAGAATTTTAAAACCAAATATTATCTTCAAAATAAAAAATAAGTTACTTATTTTCAGAAAAAGTACATACATACCTACCTTTTTTTCCCGGAAATAAGGGCTTATTTCCGGAAAATAAGCTTGGCCAAACAGGGTTTATGTGAAATCGTCAGTTTCTACTCTTTTTTTCTTGTTGTGCTCAATGCTTAAAATGCTAATTTTCTTTTACAATAATATTGTAGACTAATTTATTGTGATCTTTGCAGTTTAATGAGCAGATCATTCAATCATTTGCTGTTTAATCTTTTAAATGAAAGAACTTAAGCTACTGCTGTACACGGATCCCATTAAATACTTCAAATCCTAGTTGCTATACTAAATATGACTCTCGAGGACTTCTTTACCTTGACTGAGATGAAAGATGGGCTGACAGCTCCTGCTCGAGTGAAGGAGCTGATTAATGTGCTGCAGAAAGAAAAATACAATACCATAAAGAATGATGGTGATTCAACCAGACAGTGGTCTACTGTGGCAAGCGCTATAGCATCAACTGAGAACAAGTTCTGTCTTGCTCTTTTTCTCCAGTTAGATGGACTCTGTTATTTTGATACTTGGCTTAAACATGGTCAAAAGTATTTCCAAGAAACAGGTGACAGCTTTATTGAAGAAGCAATGATTGTATTGTTGGGAGCAATTGAAAAGTTGTATAGAGACGAGCAGAAGTCAGTCACTTCGGGAATCATGATGACAGTTAAAGATCTTCTTAGTAACAAAAGTTCCAGAGTTCAAGATAAAGCCAGAGATTTGTTGGATATCTGGAAGCAAAATAGTGAGAGTAATGAGGTCCACAGGGATGTTGATAAAGACGAGGCAGTATGTGATAATCTTGTGGCTGTGAATAGAAATCCTGTTAGTAAGCATGAAGAGCCAGAATGTACGTCACAACATATGTTCATTTCCAGGGGTATTAATAATGAAGGAAAAAATTTAGAACCGGCTTCGGTTGAAAAGACGCCAGCAATATCTCCTGAAATTATGCACACTGAAGTAGTTGTAGACTTAGCTATCGTAACATCTGACAAAACTTTTGGCAATGCATCTATACATGATGGATCCCCAGATCCTGTCCACTCTGATACGTTACATCTTGTTAGCGAAAGCAGTTCTATTTTGGGAAACCCCGCATCACATCAACTAGAAGCAACCACAGGGATCAAAAGTCCTGGATCTGCAGTTCCAGGGCAAAGGACTCCCGAAGGGCAGTTACATGTTGTGAATCCAAATGAACATGCTGAAGCAAAACAGATGCCGCAGATCAGAAGCTGTAATAACTTAGGTGCAACAGACACTTCTTTTTGTGTTGATTCTCCAAATGCTGTGGAGTCTAAAGTAGGTGAAAACAATGAGAGAGATGTTGCTGTTGGAAAAAAGGATCCCTGTCTCCATAAAAATTTCTCTGGTGACGTTAGGAAGGAGGTGTCTGAGGGGGAAGATGAAATGTGTGATGGCAGATCTCCAAATCCTTGCAGTAAAATATCGGCATTCGATAGTACAGCTCCAGCCGGTGTTTTGCAGACTTCTTCGGTGAATGAGCACAGTATGGGAAAGAATGAGGATCTAACTACAATTTCATCAAGTGAAGAGCACACAAAGGCAATCAAAGAATTAAATGCTCAAAATGTTTCAGACAAAGATGAGGTTGTTGATTGGGGTAATGAGGATCCGACTAAAAGTTCATCAGTGAAAGAGGATGCGAGTGAACAATCAAATGGTCAAAATGTTTCTGAAAAAGATGAGGTTGATTGGGGAAATGAGGATCAAACTACAAATTTATCAAGGAAAGAGGGCACAGAGGCGATTGAAGAATCAAATGGTCAAAATTCGTCCGACGAAAATGACAATCTAACTGCAAATTTATCAAGAAAAGAGGACACAGACGCGACTGAAGAATCAAATGGTCAAAATGTTTCCGACGAAGATGAGGTTTTTAAGGGAACTGATCATGAATTTTCCATGTCAGGAGCTGCCGAGAAACATTCTGTTGCAAAGAAGTCTGGTTTTCAACTTGATTATGACATGTTTGATCCGCTAGAGGTTGCTCGACAAGTCGCCATAGAAGTGGAGAGAGAAGTGGATTGTAGAGAACCAAGTTGTAGTTCTTCTGAGAAAATGTCGGGTGATGGAAAACGGCTGCCAGAGAGCCCAGATTCTCTGAAGGGAAAAAACAGCAGGGTAATCCATGGCCCATTTAAGTACCAGTCAACTGGACCAAAATTTTCTACTGTTGTAGGAGACGAGGCTTTTGTTAAAGCCAAAAACCTATCTAATGAGAGTGGAAATTACATCATAGATATTGAGCCCGCAGGTGTTAGTGAGCTGGCTCAGAAAAGAGAACCTGACCAAGATAATTACATTGGTAGGTTTGATCTGAATGAAGATGTGATGTCTGATATTGATAACCAAAATAACCCAGTCACTGCTCGCATTCCGCTTGTTTCTGTTTCAAGGGGTGCATCAATTTCTGGATTGCCTACGTATCCTTTGCAGTTTGAGGGGACTCTTGGCTGGAAAGGATATGCTGAATCTAGTGCTTTTCGACCAGCTTCAACATGCAAAATCTCTGAAGGTGAAAATTCTACCTTTGCATTAGGGATCAGGAGCAACTTGTTTAGGCAGCAGGAAAACCTTGACTTCGATCTAAATGTTGCTGAGGGTGAAGATAAAATTACAGACTTGCCACTGAGTAAGGAGATCCCAAATTCAACTGTCCGGCTGGCTGGAAATTGTTCGTTAGTAGGTAGTCCAAAAAGATCAGACCTGTTGCGGCTGGATCTGAATTGTGTTAGTGACAGTGGTGATGCTCCATTATCATACTGGAGAGAGGAACGAGTTTTGCCGCATTGTAATGGTCAACTCAGTCCATCTGCTTCCTCTTCATCATCGTCGATGCAGCCTTCATTGAAAAACATTGATTTGAATGATCAACCATATCCTTTTAATGAATTTTTGCATCCCAAGTCATCTACGAATTTATGTACCTCTAGTTCTGGAGGGTTTAAAACAGGTGAATCTGTAATTTCCCTCATGGGTGTCAGAGTTGAGGTCAGACAGAAGGATAATGTTCCTCAAACAGTTCCCTTGTTAAACGACAAGATTGTGGACCCTGCAGTGGATGCTAGTATGATGAGAAAGGACAGTGTTATGGGGTTGGCATCGTCCTCGCTATATGCACATTCTTACATGTATGGGTACAATGATCCACCATCTGGACCTATTGTACCATATTCCTCAGCCATATATGGACTTGGTGGCCAAATCCCTTACATAGTGGATTCGAGAGGAACCCCTGTTATACCACAAGTTTTAGGTCCAATGCCAACTCTTCATCCTTCCTCAATGCAACAATCATCAGTTTTTGAGAGCTTGGCTGCTGTTGACTCCACTGGGTTTGTGCCGCCTTCCGGGCACGATTTTGATCTGAATTCAGGGTTAATGATTGAGGGGAGAAGCAGGGATGGTGGAAATATACTGCAGCTGTTTAATTCTGGTCAAGGAAGACAAATGGATGAACGAATGAGGGCCAATTCACAATCCACTCCGGATTCTGGCGTGGGAAGAAAGCGCAAAGAAACAGATGGTGGATGGGACCCCTACCCGTTTAACTATGAACATCATCAACCACCATGGAAATAAGGTTTTATTTATTTCAATCCCCTCCCTCTATAGACTTTAGGAACATATGAAGTATGCCAGTGCTTCTAGAATCAGTTCAACAGACTGAAGGTGAGCAAAATGAATATAGTGGAAGGATGAAACAAATTGCTGGATAACGAGTAATCATCTATGTTATGTACTCTGTGGTTCTGTGGTTATTTGTTACAGATATAATGATTAGGTTTATGATTATAGAGTGATTTATTTCTGCATTGTAGAATAGCAATTACTTGTGGTTTATGATTATAGAGTGATTTAATGGTTCTGTGGTTTATGGTTATTTGCAAGGACATTACTGCATTGTAGAATAACAATTACTTGTAACAAACGATTTATTAGTGGAGCAGAATTTGGAATATAAATGACACTTGATAAGTTATTAGTTTTCCTGATAACTCTTCATACAGTCAGTTGTAATGTCTATCCAAGTTTCACAGAAAGATTTTGTGAAATAAATGAAAATAACACAATATATATTTTTTGTGATTGTGAAAGGATCTTTTCTATAATTTTTAGAATATATGAAGAGGCTCTTCATTATATTGCCGGTATATAGTATTAAATAATTAAATATTAATGATTAATTATATCGAATCGAAATGATGAAATTAATAAATTTCAAACCAGATTTCTTTGCTTCTTAACTGATAAAACTCTCTTTATTTATAAAATTTGTCATCTCAAAGTATTTTGACTGCATGATTATTTTAAAAAAAATATTTTATGAATAAAAATATATAATTAATATTATCACTCTATTTAAATTAGGAGTTAAGTTTAATTTTTATTCGTAATTTACCATATTTTAAAGTGTATTGAAAAATAAGTTTACAAATTTGTTTTAAAACAAAATTTTGAACAGTATATATTTAATTAGAAATTGATAATTACTCCGTATATAATAATTTATTAAATTACTTTTTAAATTATTTTAAAACAAATATAAAAATCAAACTGCACTGTTAATTCAAAAAGGATAGAATATAATTCACAGAAAAATGAAAAATAATAATCATCATATTTATAAGATAAAAACACTTATAGCAAGTGATAAATATAATAAGTGATAAAAGACTAATACTCTGTCATCCAGAATATGTGTTTGCGTTTGGTCCACCGAAAATTTATTAGAATAAATATTCACTTATAATCTTATAAGATAAATATTAAAGAATGATAAATTAGCAGAAGTAAATAATACAATTAATAAGTAAAAACAATACAAAAAATGGAACGAGTTGGGCTAGATTTTAAAAAAGTATGTGAGTAGTTACTTATAACTCATCTCATATAAGTTACATATACGGGTTTGTTATTGCTAACAGAGTACCCAAACAGTCGATCATAAGTTCATATAAACTTATTTAACTTTTAAGTTCACTTTAATGCAAGCCAAACACCCACTATAAGTCAAACTATCTAAACATGTACATAAAAAGATAGAAACACATGAGTTCCATTTTACTTGTGGAATAACTTATAATTATTATACTTGTAGAGTTGTAGATGTGGTCAGCGGGGACAATAAACTTGTAACTGTTCTTCTTGGACCTGATAATATCGACCTAACTCCATATTCAGGCCCAATAACAAACTCCGACACTAATACCATCCGGCCCATCCGTGACACAGTGAGATACATTACAGGTTCATGTACATAACATAACAGAGGGAATAGTAATTGTAGGTATAAATTATGAAGTAGACAGAGACTCGAGAGAATTGATTAAAAAGGGGTTAGTTAATAGTTATAGGCTTGTCAACACCAAGACAGCTGTTGGGTTTAAAGCCCCCTCTTTTTTTCCTGTTGATTTTCTGTTAGGGTTTATTCAAAGGTTATTCACTGTCTGTTAATTCCTAGTTTTAATTCTTATGTATCTTGTTTATTGTAATAAAGTTATTGTGTTTTCTAACCCTTTCAAGTTGTTATCTTGCTGGATCTTTTTCATGTTGTTTATTATCATGTATTCATATCTGTCTCGATTCTTATCTTTATAATTAAGTCCTTGTTTTGAATGCTTGCTTTCTTCCAATTTGAGTTTAGGGTTATTGTTTTTCCTTATGTTATTGCTTTTTTTCCCTACCTGGTTTGTGTTGTTTAATTATGTTCGATGATAACCCTTGGATCAATCAATTTCCCTTTTTGGCTTTTGATCGAATATCGACTGTGCCAGTTTTATGATTTTGGTAGCCGCTTTTAGTGTTTCTTGAGCTATGTTTGTGTCGATATTTATGATTTCCTTTTCTGTTGTTTTCAGGGTTGAACCTTTTCTTGTTTTGACTCTCCTGCCAGGAAAAAGTACAGTTTAGGTTATACTTGTAGCGGAGCATTGAAACAATTGGTAATTTACTATTACAAACTACTTTGATGCCAGTGTGTGATGTGTATGAGTTTTTGTTGGCTTTCGTTTTGGTTGTTTTCCTTGTTTGTAACCGAGTCCTTTGCAAGATTGGTTCTTTTTTAGGACAATATTTATATGTCCAAATTATGTATATCTATACATTTAAATGCTGGGTCCTAATATGTATGAATCTGTAAGTTTTGGTGATTCTTTGCCATTTTGTTTCCATATATATCGTGGAAAAATACTTTCAGATTTTAACCCTTGAATTGATGGGATCCTTTACTTATTTGCTATTACAATTAATTAATTTGTCGATATAAATAGAATGTTTAACAAAGAGCTAGTTGGATGCATGTTGTCCTTATATCATTACTATATTTACTTGAGTATTAGCATAATACTAGGAGTAGTATCTACTGCTAAAGTAAATATCATGTTTAATATCTGCAAATGAATGTTTTGTTGGGCCATCCGTTTACTCTTTGTACTAAAGCATGATTAGTATTGAACTAGTTAGTATTGCATACTTCAGTATAGTCTTAATTTTCTGCATAGCGCATCTTCAGTGTCTAGATAGTTCATGATGTACTTTGGCTTTTAAAAAAACCAAGCTCTTATAATTTGAAACTGGCTTCCTTGCTTTGGTTGGTCTCGGAGATCCTTCCAGTGACCTGTTTTGTATTAAAAGGAATATCTGTATAATTCGATCAATTGCGTAAAGCCCACGGTAGCAAAATGATCGTTTTTCAAAGATACCAACTTTCATGTAATAAGAGATTGAGGGTTCAGGCAAGAATCAAGATATGTTCGTAAGTTTTAAAATTTCTGTAATCAGCCTTAATCAAGGAGACAAGGACAAAGATATAAGATAAACTAGGTATTAGTAATATTTTAATGCAGCTACATGTATAGTAACTTAATTTTCCCGGAACTCTGTTGGAATTCTAAATATGTGTTCTCGTGTCGAAGTTGACAATTTAATGAAAAGTTTTGCATGTTTTTGCCATTTATTTAATATATATAGTGAACATAGCAATGTTGAGCACAAGGTGAAATTAAGAGTCAGGATAACATGTTGTGCTCAATGTTTAAAATTCTGTTCTGCCTTTACAACAATATTGTAGACTAATATATTGTGATTTTTGCAGTTTAATGTGCAGATCATTCAGAGATTCATTCACTGCAGAGATTCATTCACTGTTTATATCTTTTGAATGAAAGAAATTAATCTACCGTGGTGCAAGGATTTTATTAAATACTATAAATCCTACTTGCCATACTAAATATGGCTCTCGAGGACTTCTTTACCTTGACTGAGATGAAAGATGGTCTAACAGCTCCTGCTCGAGTGAAGGAGTTGATTAGTATACTGCAGAAAGACGACCACAATACTGTGAAGAATGTTGGTGATTCAACCAGACAGTGGTCTGCTGTTGCAAGCACTATAGCATCAACTGAGAACAAGGACTGTCTTGCTCTTTTTCTCCAGTTAGATGGGCTCTGTTATTTTGATACTTGGCTTAAACATGGTCAGAAATGTTTAGAAGAAACAGGAGACAGCTTTATAGAAGAATCAATTGTGGTATTGTTGGGAGCAATTGAAAAGCTGCATAGAGAAGAGAAGAACTCAGTCATTTCAGGAATTATGATGACAGTTAAAGATCTTCTAAGTAACAATAGTTCCAGAGTTCAAGATAGGGCCAGAGCTTTGTTTGATATCTGGAAGCAAACTAATGAGAGTAATGTGGTCCAAATGGATGTTGATAAAGATGAGGCAGTATGTGACGATGTTGTGGATGTAAATGGAAATCCTGTTAGCAAACATGAACAGCCAGAATGTGCTTCACAAGATATTTCTACTTCCAGAGGTATTAGCAGTGAAGAAAAAAAATTAGAACCATCTATGGATGAAATAACACCAGCAATAAGTATGCAAACTGAAGTAGTTGTAGGCTTAACTATCCAGCCATCCGACAAAACTTTAGACCATGCATCCATACATGATGCATCCCCAGATCCTGTCCACTCTTCTACGTTAAAGCTTCTCAGCGAAAACAGTTCTGTTTTGGGAAACCTCTCAAAATATCAAATAGAAGCAACTACTGGAATCAAAAGTTCTGGATCTGCAGTTCCAGAGCCAAAGGCGCTTGAAGGGCACTTAAATGTATCTAACTCAAACGAGCATGATGCAGCAAAACAGATGCTTCAGATAAGAAACTGCAGCAACTTAGGTTCAACACTAACTTTTTGTTCTGATTCTGCAAATATTGTGGAGTCTAGAGTAGGTACCGACAATGAGAAAGATGTTGATATCGAAAAAGGGGACCCTTCTCTTGAAGAAAATTTGTCTGGTGATGTTAGAAAGGAGGTTTCTGAGGGGATAGACGAAATGGATGATAGCACATCTCCAAATCCTTGCAGCAAAATATCGGCATCTGACAGTACAGCTCCGGTTGATGTTTTGCAAGGTTCTTATTTGAATGCGCGCAATAAAGTAAAGAATGAGGGTGTGTCTTCAAATTTATCAAGGCAAGAAGACGCAGAGGCGATTGAAGGATCAAGTGGTCAAAATGTTTCCAACGAAGCTGAAGTTGTTTGTGGAAATGTGGATTTAACTTCAAATTTATCAAGGAAAGAGGACGCAGAGGCGATTGAACTATCAAATGTCCAAAATGTTTCCGTCAATGATGAGGTTAATTGGGGAAATGAGGATCTAACTTCAAATTTATTGAGGAAAGAGGATGCTGCAGCGATTGAAGAACAAAACAGTCAAAATGCTTCTGACGAAGATGAGTTTGTTAGGAGAAATGATCCTGAATTTTCCATGTCAAGAGCTGATTTGAATGAAATAAATTCTGAAATCCAACATGATTATGACATGCTTGATCCTCTAGAGGTTGCTCGACAAGTTGCCATAGAAGTGCAGAGAGAAGTGGATTGTAGAGAACCAAGTTGTAGTTCTTCTGAAAGAACGTCTGGTAGTGGAATCGGGCTGCCTGAAAGCCCAGATTCTGTGAAGGGAAAAAAAAGCAGAGTAATGCATCGGCCATGCAAGGACGTGTCAACTGGATCAAATCTTTCGGCTGTTGGAGACAAGGATTTCGCTAGAGCCAAAAACCTACCTAGTGAAGGGGAAAATTGCATAGTTGATATTGAGCCCACGGGAGTTTGTGAGGTGGCTCAGAAATTAGAACCTGACGAAGATAAACACGTTGTTGGTTTTGACCTGAACGAAGATGTGTTGTCCGATGATACGGATAACCAAACCAACCCAATCCCTGCTCCCATCTCGCTTTGTTCGGCTTCAAGGGCTGCAGCAACTTCTGGATTGCCTTCGTCTCCTTTGGAGTTTGATGGGACTCTTGTTTTGAAAGGATCCGCTAAAACTAGTGCATTTCGTCCAGCTCCAACGCGGAAAGTTTCTGAAGGTGAGAATTTTATCTTTGCATCAGGGAGTAGCAGCTTGTTTCGGCAGAAGGAATACCTTGATTTTGATTTAAATGTTGCTGAGAGTGAAGATAATAATATTTCAGACTTACCACAGAGCTTGGAGACCCCAAATTCAACTGCCCGGCCTTCTGGAGGGCATTCCTTAGAATCTTGTATAAAAAGATCCGACTTGTTGCAGCTGGATCTAAACACTGTTAATGATAGTGGTGATGCTCCAATATCATACTGGAGGAAGGAGGAACGAGTTTTACCACATGGTAATGGTCAATTCAGTCCATCTGCTTCCTCGTCATCATCTTCAATACAGCCTTCACTGAGAAACATCGATTTAAATGAACAACCATCTCCTTTTACTGAAATTTTGCATCCTGCTTTGACTGCCAATTCTGCAAATTTTTATACTGCTGGTTCTGGAGGGTTTAAAACAAATGAATCTGTAATTTCCCTCATGGGTGCCAGAGTTGAGGTGAGCCAAAAAGATAATGTTCCTCAAACAATTCCCTTATTAAATGGTAGGATTGTGGACTCTGCACTAGATGCTGGTATGGCAAGAAATGACAGTGTTTTAGGGCTGGCATCGTCCTCGCTATATGCACATTCTTACATGTATGGGTACAATGGCCCATCATCTGGATCTACTGTACCATATTCCTCAGCCATTTATGGAATTGGTGGTCAAATCCCTTACATGGTAGATTCAAGAGGAACCCATGTTGTACCACAAGTGTTAGGTCATGTGCCCGCTTTTTCTCCTTCCTTCCCACAACCACCATCTTCTTTCGAGAGCTTGCCTGCTGCACCGGCTGATTCTAATGGGTTTGTGCCTTCGGGGCATAGTTTCGATCTTAATTCTGGGTTGATGTTTGAGGGGAGAGGCAGAGATGTTGGAAATACAAGGCAGCTGTTTAACCCTGGTCAAGAAATATTAATGGATGAACAAATGAGGGCCAACTCACAATCCACTTCCAGTTCTGGTGTTGGAGGAAAGCGCAAAGAAACAGATGGTGGATGGGACCACTACCCATTTAACTACAAACATCACCAGCCACCATGGAGATAAGGAATTACTTATTTCAACTCCATCCCTCTGTAGAGTCTAGGAACAGGTGAAATAGGTAGTGCACAGGCTGATAGACAGAAGGGGAGCAAAATGAATTTGACGGGAAGGAACGGTCAAGTTAATAAAGACACAGGAGAAATTATAGATGTTATGAACATCATGAGGACTGAAGTAGACTGCTACAGATATAAAGATTAGGTTTGTAACTTTAAAGTTATTCATTTCTTGTTTTTTTTTTCTTTGTTATAAGAACGACTTTGCTACATTTGTAGAATAGGGATGACGAACTTGTAACAAATGAAATTTTGTTAATCTAGCTGATTTAAATATATTCGACACCCAAACTTTTGTTTAAGCACATTTGCTACAAGCTCGTCCCGAGATGAACATCATGAACTCGTACTAGCTGAGCTCTTTCAAGTGGCAACCCCATAGTAATGGTCTATTGCAGAAATGTTTGATAGTCAGTTGTAGTGTCTGTCCTGATGTCCTCCATATATCACAGACAGTTGAAAGACATAACCAACATTTATGTGTTGTTGTATATATGTTTTGATCAAAATGATTCCATTCAGAATAATATTTGTAGTTACTATGGGTGCATCATTGGGACGGTGCTTTTTTTAGTAAATGATTTTAGAATATACTGTTTTAATATATAGTCAAATTATGTTTGTGTCTCACTGTTTTTAACTTTTTATGTTAAGGTCATTGCTATAACCTCCTTCCTATTCTCCTGAACTGATATGAACGAGGGACGAATTATTGTTTCGCACAAAGAATTCTATATAATTGAAATAAAATTGACAAATACAAGTGAATATATTAATTAAATTCTATAATCTATGAGGTCGGTTGACAAATTTAGGAACCGGAAATTACTCTGCAAGTTCAAGTTCAAGTACCCACATGATGTAGAAAGTTCAGTTCAAGTACCCACGTAATGCAGGAAGTAGGTCACCCAGCCCCTGATTATTCAATCTTCTCACATCAATTACTCACAAAATTGGAAAGACAGGTTATATATTTAATAAAAACTTAACACTTTTAAAAGATCACATGAAAAATAAAAAATTATACCAAACAATATATGAAAAGTTGATATATAGGAATTACAAAATCCACCATATTAAACAAATGAAATTATACAATTTTCTAGTAACTTAGTATTAACAACCGTCTATTCACGCTTTTTTATAACGGATATGAAAAAACCCTCGGAGCTAATACAGAACCGTGCATAAGATGATGTAGTTCCTGCATTCACATCAAAAATCTACATCAAAAACCTAATTTTAATACTAACCACTATAAAAAACTACGAATAAATAATTTCAGTCAATAGCATGTCAGGGACAGAAACTTCTATGTATCACTCTAACTGATAGTTAATTCCTACGTTATAACCAAACAACCTGATGTACGACTCTAACTCATACTTGAACCACTTCCAAACTGTTAACTTAATGTATTTTGTATATTAGAATGAATAAGAAGTGTGAAAACTTGTTCCGTTTGACATTTCATATAATTAAAAATACATTTATTTTTATTTTTATATAAGTTCAAATACACGTATACTTTTTATAACTAAAAATGGTCCTTGGTTTTGTGGTGTCATGGATGTTGATGTAAAGCTGAAAATTAGTTTTTTTTTTAAAAGTTTTTAGATTAAAAATACTTTTACGAAAAGTTATTTTTTAATTTTATCAAATAATCTTTTATCTATTTTTTAGAAAAAAGTTGTTACGATTAGCAATCTCAAATAATGTAAAATATTTTTCAATAAGATGCTTTGTACAAAAATTACATCAAATGAATAATATTATTGATATTGTATCAAATTTAGTGTCATATATTTTTATTATTTTTAACAAAACAAATTTATTTCTTTTATTTCTCATTATTCAAACAAAAAAAATAGTTTGTAAAAATATAGAAGAATATGTCTTCTTATAATCAAAAGATTTTTTGCTTTTTTAATATAAAAAGTTGAAGCTAATTTTATGAATATGATAATTTTTACGCCAAAATAGTCTCTTGAGATTTGAGAGGGTCGGTCTTCTTTGAAAACATCATTCTTTGTTTTGCAGCTGTTATTACTAAGAATAGGTCAACATGGGGAATATCTTATTTTCACAGTTAATTGTTTGACATGTCTGATTTGATGCTGCGAAAATCATGAATTGCAAGTTGCCAACTACAAAGGGCATGGCCATACAATACAGCACTTTCTACGCGAACATTAATACTGATATTGTAGGCTAGGATACAATGAACATCCTCACACCTTCCAGGCTTCGAGTATAATATTACGTACTACCGTCCAGTTGGTCTAAAATTAAGCCTCGACATAATATGACTTGTTCTAATTTATCGATCTGAGATGCAACAAAATTCAAGAAACTCTTGTCCCTGCATCACTTTGCTAAAGGACATAAACCATACAAATCAGGATGAGAAATGGACTTGAAATGTTTCACTTGTTTGACAAGGACACCAGAAATGATAGAGATCCTATAAATTGCTAGACAACACCCATGCTCAAGCAGTCTATATGCACATACCATCCACAGTTTTTGATATAACACTTTATATGTTCACATCATCCAATATTTGTTCACCTCCACTATCCTTTGTTGCAAAAATGATAATGACAGCATCACTTAATAACAGCCATAGTTGGCATCACTGTTTACTAACTAATTCAAGAGGTGCATGACTCGCACTCAAAAGACAATTAACTTAATTATGTATAATCTGGGGAGCGAAACCATAACTACTAATCAGCCATCATTCTTTGTACTTCTAGTGTTTAAGTTGATTAGCAATAATGTTAGTTAAACCCTAAGGCATCGGTCTTTCTAAGTATGGATGGTACACATACTTCCTTCTATAAGAAATACACAACCAGTTCACATACATTGCTACGTATATGAAAGTAAACCATATGAGTAATATACTACTTATATATTCAAACATCACTACATAAATCCTTAACCATTTATAACAAACGTTAAAACATGAATAGATTTTAATGACTACTATTATCAATAGGATCAACCGATATCATGTGCATCTGGAGTCTGGACTCCTCAGTCCTTGCAAAATAAGCAAAACGTTAAAAAGCCTAGAACAAAACAAGCTGTGTTTATTATAGAGCAACTCCATACAAGAATGTACACAACTGTTTGCAATAGGATAGCAGAGGAATGCTTAATAATTGAACTAATAGTGCAAAGCATATTCAAGAGATCATAATATAAGTCTCCATGTAAGCTCACAGTGCATCACATGTAGATAGAGAAAACATGCTCCACCGAATTAAAACCAATTATATACATTGCGAAAGAAAATAAATAAAGTAAAACATTATTGACTCTACTAGTTGAAAAGTAAAATGACGGATTAAAAAGAAATGCAGGATGACATAATTGAACTAGTCTAACCCAGGAATATAATCAGGTGAGCTAGACGATCCACCAGCACCACCTGATAAACTTTTCTTCTTCTTCTTCCCCTCTTCGTAATCAGGATCACTAGTGGGCAACTCAAACCTACACATTGGACACGTATTCCTGGAAGCTAACCAAGGCACTATACAATCTCCATGGTAACCATGTCCACAAGGTAATTCCTTAGCAATATCTCCAACATTCACCATATCTTTGCATACAGCACAAAGCAAAGCTTGTTTATCGGATTTAATCTCGACATTTTTAAGCGCTGCCACTGCTGATTCAGCAGCTGGTGGCGCTCCTGTCCTTCCACCACCATCAGTGTCAGCTAAATTACGCAATACAGCTTCGTATCCAGCGGCATCAACATAGTCCCCTGGATTACCTACGTAACCAGCACCGCCTTGTACTCGAAATTCAATAGAGTGATCTTCGAGTCCCATTAATATATCCGCCCAATCTAGAATCCTCTCCCGACGGCTGGTTCCTCGTGTAGCGAATTCACGGAGACGTTGGCGAAGACGATCACGCCGTGCCCTGCGCAACTCTTCATCGCTTTCAATACGCTCAGGATCTTCATCGTCATTAAATTCATGTTCATGATCATGTTCTTCATTTTCATCTTCGTTATCCTCCTCCTCCTCCTCATCATCATCGTCCTCCTCGTCGTCTTCTTCTTCCCATCCGTCCAGCTCAATCCGGAGATAATCCTCGTCCACGCGCTCAGGAGGCGGAGAGGGAGGCGCGTCATCCGCACGCGCCACCTGCGCGAGTAGGTTCAGGACCTGAATAAACTGGTTACCTAGAGACGGATCTGACGGTGGATCGGCAGCGATGGACTCAACGAACCCGCACTTGCAATCATTACATACAATCTGAGGAGGATCGGCGAGTTCTTCAACGTTGACTCGTTTATCGCACTGGTAGCACCAATACTCAACGATCTGAGCTGACTCAGTGGAAGGAGCGAGTTGAGGCAGCGATGGTGGTGGGTGAGACGGAGACTCGGCCATTGAATCGTGAGTAGCGAGTCGGGTTGAGAAAGAGAGTAGACGGATGAGAGAAAAAAGAAAAGATAGGGTGTGTGTGGTTTTATGGTTAGTGAATGATTGCATTAAGACCGTACGATGGGGTCATAGATTGCTGATGTGGCCATATTGGTGTGATCTAACGGCTGATGCTGTACTATGGTAAAAGTTGAGTCAAGGATGTGCTACTCCGCAACAGTACTAGTTGCTTTTTGTGCTAGACTAGACAGCACAGATAGTAAATTAAGGTTCCGAATGTAACAAGGCCGTCACGATAAATGTTTATATGACAAATTAAATAATTATTTAATGATAGTATAAAAATAATACAATAATATTATTTTTAATATAATTGCTTGTCGCGGAGTTTTTTTTAAAGTAACTTTTAGAAGGAAAAAAATATATTTTAGTTAATTTTAAATTTTACTAAATAAGTTTTTATTTATTTTCAGTTAAAAATGTTGTTATTGTAATAAAAATAAATATCAATAAAATCTAATATAAAAGTTAAATTAGTTTTAGGATATATTTTAAGCAAAATTAATATAAGGCGTCTCCAATATATCCAATTATCCATTTATTAATGATATTGCGTTAGATAAAAAAAGATGTAAATGTGAAATTAAAATTGTTGAGGTCAATTTTGGAAGAATAAATTTTAGAGCATACCCATTCGAGAGATCCCATGCCTTTTCCCTCATTTTTATATTTTAATAAAATTATGAAATTTAGTTAAAAAGATATCTTACATCTAATTTCCTGTTTTAAGAATTTTGAAGACTTATTATTTATCGCCATTTTTATATTTATATAGTTTTTATATATATGTAAGAGGAGTGAAGAATGATAAATAATAATTAAAATTGTAAGAAGAAGTGAAATAAAGAAATAATAAAAAAGAAAATAAAAATAGAGGTGAAGAATAGGATGTAGAAATTTTTTAAATGATAATTAAAATTTTAAAATAATTTTAAAAAATTATTATTTTTAATATAATTGGGAGCGGTAGAAATAAAAATAATGAGAAGAATTCATGGACGTGTAATATTAGACATGATTTTAAATGAGATTTTATCAAAAAAGTTTTAAAAATAGTATTTATTTTTAATAAAATAAGAGAAAGAAGATTACATAATTTAATTACATTTAAAGTGTTGTGTTGATAAGAAAAGTTAAAAGTATCTTAATAGACAGAATAAGAAGAGTTAAAAATATTTTAATGAATGCACGGGATAAGAAAAATATTTTGTCATCCATTTTTTTTGTCCATAGTACCGATAGTTTTCCATTATCTATTATTGAAAAAATCTCTTTAACGCAGAGTAGTCATTAGATATATCTAAGTATGGACTGTTAAGAAAGATATAAAAGTGATTACAAGTGATAAAAATAAAAATATTGAAATGAATTTGTGGGCACGTAAAATTAGACATGGTTTTAAATGAGATTTATCAAAAAAAAATACTTATTTTTAATAAAATAAGAGAAAGAAGGGTTATTAATACATTAATCATCGAAATTTACACAAAAATACACTATCATCATAAAAGTTTTAAAAAATCCGGTTTAACCATCATATTATGATTTATTGTACATTTCAACTATAAACCCGGTTTTACCCGGAGAGTGACTCTCACTAGAGTGTTGCACATTAGAACCTGTGTTTCTTATCAAATTATTCTTCTTCATTCATCAAACCCACCCACTCTTTTGTCTCTCCTCTTCTACCAACAAACCCACCACAACTCCATCCACAAATCACCGGAGAAATAATTAAAAATCAACTTATCTCGTCCGCAAGAGTTGGCTCAGTTAATTAAAGAGAGGAATATCATCTTCTTGGTGTTCGAATCTCACGGGAGGAGAATTTATGAGTATCTCATCTGGGTCAGAGTCTGTCGCACTTGTGCGGTTTACCTGATTCACGTGATTTGCAGACTATTGCATGAGCCCGTGAACCCAGAGGGTAGCAGTTGCGGGTTCCCACGGACAAAAAAAAATCAGCTCATCTCCTCGTTAGCCACTTATCCCCGGTTCAAGAACCCCCTTTTAAGTAATCTTGTGAACTAAAAATTGGTCAAAGCAGAGATTTTCACGGAAGGTTTATTCTCGTCTAAATAAAGATTTTTAGCTTATTCTTAGAAAAATATAGCAGTGTTGAGGTTTTGCAACGCCGAAGACCATGCCGGTACTTGCCCCCTACATGCATGTGTGTTTAGCAAAGGAGGACCTGAGTCAGTTTATCATCTTTTTTTGGATTGTACTATTGCTGGTCATTTATATATGGTCTAGAGGTTTGGGAGAGTTTTGCATATGATGGTACATGCCAGGTTAATTTCATTGGTTAATTTCATGTAAATTAAGTAGGGAACAAACACCTAAATCATTTATCGGTCTCTGCTGTTGTAGCACCTTCAACTGGATTGAACTGTTTCTATTGATCCTCTGACCTTGTTGGAGAAGATATCAACAAGTGGTATTTTTCAAGATGTTTGTGTTAATAATTTAGGTAAGAATTTAGAAGGTTACACTATTTGATTTTGATTTTCGTTTAGGTTAATTGAAATATAAATATAGATTAGAACTCCAAACATGTCACGATTATAAATATAAATATAGATTATAAGTATGTGTGCAAGGGGTGCAAAGTTAAACGACAAAGGTGTTTTGATATTTCTAGTTTGCGCACTCTCATTTGCATCAAGTGTAACTCACTCTCGTGACGTGATCTTTTTTGAAACAACCGGATATGTGGGAAGGGTGTATAAATGATCATATCTCTGATGGTTGAACCGTATTTTTTTAGCTTTTATGGCGAGTATGTATTTTCATGTAAATTTGAATGGTTAATGTATTTTAACCCAATTTAATTACATTTGAAGTGCTGTGTTGATAAAGAAAATTAAAAATATCTTAATAGACGGAATAAGGAGAGTTAAAAATATTATAATAAACGGGATAAGAATAATATTTTATCATCCAATTTTTTTTCTCCATCATCATAACGATAGTTTTCCATTATCTATTATAGATCCTTAAATATCTTATAATGCTAAAAAAGAAAGATGTTATATAAATACCGTTTGTCATTTCTTATAAGTTATTTATAAGTTAAAAAATGCATATACACATATTTTTCAACTTACAAAATAAGACAAACGGTGAAAAATTAAATTCTTGATTTTATACCTAAAAAGAGTTATTATGAGTTCGAACGATTAAAACCAAATAATCTTGCCTAAAGAAAAAAGAAATAAACAAATAATATTTGGCAAAACTCATACACTAGATATAAATTACAAATAGTCAAAAGTGCTTAAAAAGAAAAATTAATAGGTACTGTACAAAAGGCTCTAAATAAAAGCCTATCTAGCCGTACTTTCCTCTTCTTTCCTCTGTACAATTTTACTCGTTATTTACATACGAAGATTGTTGTGTGCTTGATCATGTTGCAAGATTGTAAACCGGAGCTGAGACGCCGGAGACTTGACGGCTACACCGTGCCAGCAGATGCCACCTCGACATACATGATGATCATGTACCTTAGCTTTAGAATCCGGTGTCAGCACATACGTGGCCTTACGAGAAACATCCCACGTCAGCGTGGCAATCAACATAGCCAACACCACCACCGTGGATATCACCAGCACAAATCCCCCGGCATAACTCCGGCCAGTCGTTACACTATAAATTTTAAAACCCGCTATCACCATCAAGTGTAACGTGATCAAGTTCCGCGCTACCACATCAGAAATTGCCATAAGTAGAACTAATCTGCTTGATTTGCCACTGATTATAACACGCTTGTATGTTATGCGGCGTAAAATTGGTAAAAGAGTGGATACTTGTAATTGGAATAAAGAAATTTATTTACGGTGGGGACTTTAGGCTTTGGCTTTCACTTTTGAGTACTTGTCTTCTTTTGTTAATAAATTGGTGATATTGTAGATGAAAGCAAAATTAAGGTGGTGACGGGTGACCGGTAACTGGTGAGTAAGATGAGGACTGGCTGTGCTCTTACGCATATAACAGTCCAATCGTATGTCTACACGTTGCTCCAAACCCAATGGCTTTGCATACGTGGTGTAACCACATTTTATAGTATTAAAAAGTAAAGACGTGTTATTCTTTTTCTTGGTGCTACCGCTGTTAAACTTGAAATTATTGAGAGCCGAGAGTATATCTAATTGGGAATAATAACAGGAGTAGCATTCTACCATATGGAGTATATTATACTGTTGTTGGTGAGTTGGTGTTAATCTGAAAGCTACTCATCACTCGGTGACTTGACGTCAATTGAAAATTAATTATTTAGCAGAACAAAATAATAATTATTATACAGCACGCGGAGATGGCCAGATAGGAATGGCATCTCCGACGCTGGTGTGATTTTGTTATCAATAAATTACAACAAATTTGAGAATTATTATTATTATTATTAAGGTAAAAGTATACAAAACTGTGAAAATATAATTGAGCTAGCTAATTTAAGCATGATCTTTCTATGATAATAAACCACTCGATTTTAATTTAATTTGTGGGTATAACTTTTCATGAGAATATCCAAATGTACAATATATCTTCAACTGACAATTGCTCTAAAGATGTAGCTTTTTATTAAAATGCGTTTTTGTTTTAAACATTAAAATGCGTTTTAAATAGTAAATTCTTTGTGACATTGAAGTTTAAATTTCGAGGGAGAAATGTAGTTTAAGTATAGATATTAAGGGTAAATATTCCAACGTTTGAAAAAACAACTGATTTGGAAATAAAATATTTTCTGCATGGAGACTTTTAAATATTTTGAAAAAATATTATTAACCTAATTATTAATATTTTGAAATCAAATTCTTATATGATTTTGTGGATGGACTCGAGTCCCGACTATTATTAACTACATATATGATATGAACTATGAATTTAAGTTGTTTTTTTTACAGGACCATGAATTTAAGTTAAATAAACCTAATTATGATAAAACCGATGGTAAAATCAATAGGTCTCATATTTGACCACCAAAGTAATATCAATTATCAAGATTACTCATAATTTTAATTATATTAATCGTATTAAAATTTAATATTTATATTATAAATTTTAAGAATGCTAATAAATATTTAAAATATAAAAATAATATTAACGACATATTAAAATTTAATAATAATATTATTAATTTTAAATACATTAATTAAGATAAATAATTACAGAAAATACAAAAATAATTTTATTATATAAATATTTATATTAGTATTAAAAAATATTTTATACAAGATAAAAATCAATTTAAAATAAACAAGGTAGTAATTTATCTGTTAGATTACTCTAATTAAAAGCGTCATTTCCAAAAATAAATACGGAGTATGGACAGAGCAGAGTTTGACGAAAATACCCTCAAGTCTTCCGAAATAGAGGCTTCCAGAAACCCATTTCCGTAACTCCACGGACGCCACGTATTGCAAACAAATTAAGGCCAATAAGTAATTGCCACGTAATAACCATCTCCAATGAGTAGGGTGTGTTTGTTTAATCAATACTACTATAAAAGAAAAAAAGTAAAGCTAAAACCCCGTAACCTCATTCAATTCATCACTCTCACTGCACTGCACTCCGGTGGCAATCTCGTAAATATGAAGAAGTGGACACTACCGTCCGTTGTGTTCCTTTTATGCCTTGTATTTCTTCTCCCAGATCAAGGTATTTCCATTTTTATGATCTGTATAAATAATATATAATGTATTGTTTTATTTATTTGTTCATTCAATATCATCGCTGTGATTATTGTTTTATATCGTAATCTGAGTCATTGCTATTAACAAATGTATGCCTAGAAATTGTTATTTATGTTTCGAGACGAGTTTTTTTTAAATTCGATTATTGAATGTTAAAAGTGAGATTATGTTTACGTAGGGAGGAAGTTACATGCGAGCGCAGGAGATGATGATTCAGAAGAAGTGGTGGATCCGCCAAAGGTTGAAGACAGAATCGGTGCGGTGCCTCATGGTTTATCCACTGATTCTGATGTTGCCAAGAGGTATGTCAGTTTACGTGCACTCTGATTATAGTTATCAGAATCACTGTTGGATTTGTCGTCCTCCTCTTTTAGGGAAGCTGAATCAATGTCGACAAAAACTCTACGTAGTAATGCCCAGAGGTTTGAGTTTCAGGCTGAGGTTTCTCGCCTCATGGACATTATTATCAATTCCCTTTACAGTAACAAAGATATTTTCTTGAGGGAGTTGATATCCAATGCCTCTGATGTAAGCATTTTACGTGCCCCTGGCTAGATAATTATCATTGTTGTAACTTATGAGATGGAATTATGTTGTGACAAACAATTATTAAAATTTCAGGCACTGGACAAGATTAGGTTCCTTTCACTCACTGATAAGGGGGTATTGGGTGAAGGAGATACTGCCAAGCTTGACATCGAGGTGGGTTCTTTTTATTGCTTTTGTACTTTGTTGTTTCTAAAGTTATAACCTGAATAGATTTAGAGCTTATTATGTGTATCATACGGATTCTGCAGATTAAGTTGGACAAAGAACACAAAGTACTTTCAATTCGTGACAGAGGTATAGGTATGACAAAGGAGGATTTGATAAAGAACTTGGGAACCATAGCTAAATCCGGAACTTCAGGTAAAGCGAGTGCTAATGTCTCACTCATAGAATCAACATGCCCTACTCTTATTGCTTTTGATGATGAACTAGTGAACTAATTGTTTTTTACCCTTCTGTTTTAGCTTTTGTGGAGAAAATGCAGACAAGTGGTGACCTTAATTTGATCGGGCAGTTTGGTGTTGGCTTTTACTCAGTATATCTTGTTGCTGACTATGTAGAAGTCATTAGCAAGCACAATGATGACCAACAGTATTATTTCCGGACCTCTACAAGTTTTTAGTCATCATACTTGTCTTTACCATGGATGCTTATTAATGCTGACCTCTATTTTGCAGGTATGTATGGGAATCGAAGGCTGATGGCGCGTTTGCAATTTCAGAGGACACATGGAATGAACCACTAGGGCGTGGAACTGAAATCAGATTGCACCTGAGAGAGGAAGCAGGGGAGTACCTGGAAGAATCCAAGTTAAAGGTGTGTATTGTTCTCTATCTTTGTTCTATTGATTGATAAATGATAACACACACTTGTAAGGTAGGATTTGTAAAATTTTGTGGCTACAAAATTTCATTGGCTTTCATATTTTAGTTTTGTGATTCAATATAGATGTAAACAGCATCATGCCATCATATGACATTCAATCTGATTGCAAAACGTTGATGTACTAGTCAAATAATCTCAAAGTCCTTGTTGAATTTTGTTTATTTGTCAACCAGCCTTTCTTCCCCTTTGAGTATCTTTCATTTGGAACCATTCAGGAGAAAGGAATATTCAATCAAGCACACTAGGTGCACATTTGAATTTTAAAAGTCGTTGCTGTGTGATGTATTTCTTTTTATTTAAATTGTTGACAAGATTAGAAGGGCAAAGAAACTTACTCTTGGTGCATAAAACTATAATTATGTTACGGGGTACACTGTTGGACATCTAATTATATGTATTTATCTGTAACAAAATCTATCAAACATGTGTCCTTTGGGTTTCAACTTAAAATGCTGCAAATCGAGAAAAAGGTTGTTTTAAATATTATGATATAATAGGTTAAACACAAATTGCAAAGTCTAAGCACACTGTGGAAGGCACTATATGATGATAGTTGACTGGGATAGAGGGTTTGATGTTTTAAGTTACTGGTTTGACTGCAGGAATTGGTAAAGAAGTACTCTGAGTTTATTAATTTCCCCATATACCTTTGGGCCAGCAAAGAGGTGGACGTAGAAGTTCCTTCTGATGATGATGATGATTCCAGCGATGATTCCAATGATGACAATGAGAAATGTATGTCCACTTTATCTGTTCATACTTATTCACGTTATCTTAATGCATCATTTTCGATATTCTAATATTGTCTACTTATTTTTCTTAACGCCATAATATTGTATTGTTTTCTCCCTACTACAGCTGAAGCTTCCTCCTCGGAAGATGGGGATGATGATGATGATGATTCTGAGAAAGTGGAGGATGAAAAAAAATCAAAGACCAAGACAGTCAAAGAAACAACTTATGAGTGGGAACTCTTGAATGATGTGAAAGCTATATGGTTACGAAGCCCTAAAGAGGTGACAGATGAAGAGTATTTAAAATTCTACAAATCCCTTGCAAAGGTAAGCCACCGCTTGTATGTGTATAAAGGTGAACTCCTTTTTGGACTGTATAAGTCGTTTTAGCTTTTCCTTTGTTTAACACATATTTTTGTCTCCAGGACTTCAGTGATGAGAAGCCATTAACATGGAGTCATTTCAATGCTGAAGGAGATGTTGAGTTTAAGGCTGTACTTTTTGTACCTCCAAAAGCTCCTCGTGATTTGTACGAGAGTTACTATAATGGCAATAAGTCCAACTTGAAGCTTTATGTTAGACGGGTTTTCATCTCTGATGAATTTGATGAACTTTTGCCTAAATATCTGAATTTCTTGAAGGTAAAACTTAGGTCTCTCAAGTTCTCTAATAATTCTCAGCATCTTAGCAATATGTGACCTCTGGCTGAATTGTTGATATACTTCTTTCTGGTTAGGGTCTTGTTGACTCTGATACCTTGCCACTAAATGTCTCAAGAGAAATGCTTCAGCAGCACAGCAGTTTAAAGACAATAAAAAAGAAGCTTATCAGGAAGGCCCTTGATATGATTCGTAAGATTGCTGATGAGGATCCTGATGAATCTAATGACAAAGAGAAGAACGGTACGGGAATCTTGAAGTTCCCATGATTTTCTAAACTAAAATCGATAACTGTCGTCTGTCTATACAGATAGATAGTCCTGCAAAGTTCTGTATGTTTGTTGGGTGTTGGATGTATCCCTCTTCTAGTTATTGGTTTGTTAACTTAATATTGGTTCTGCCTTTGTACTCTTTTATTTTCATTTTCTTTTTCTTTTTTAAAGCATTAATTATGGTGCAGATGTTGAGGTATCTGATGAAAGTGATGAAAAGAAAGGCCAATATACAAAGTTTTGGAATGAGTTTGGCAAATCAATAAAACTTGGAATAATTGAGGATGCAGCAAACAGAAACCGCCTGGCCAAACTCCTTAGATTTGAGAGGTATTTGTGTTGTAGTTTTTATGAATCCCCAGGGCGGTTCATTTTAGAATTGTGTCTAATCATCAAATTTATTACTCTTTGCAGCACAAAGTCGAAAGGGAAACTAACTTCTCTTGATCAATACATTAAACAAATGAAATCTGGCCAGAAGGATATCTTCTACTTAACAGGAGTGAGCAAGGAACAGTTGGAGAAGTCTCCATTCTTGGAGAGACTGATTAAGAAAAATTATGAGGTGCTCATATCTTGTTAAAATATGTTAATATTCTTTCATACTTGTGTTTCTGCATCATCTCTCTTTACCCTGTCTGTCACTCAGTATAAATTTTCTTTTTCTAATCTCTAATTTTTAACTTGCAGGTTATTTTATTTACTGATCCTGTGGATGAATACCTTATGCAATACCTAATGGATTACGAAGACAAGAAATTCCAGAATGTGTCCAAGGAGGGTTTAAAACTCGGAAAGGATTCCAAAGTCAAGGAACTCAAGGAGGCCTTTAAGGATTTGACCAAATGGTGGAAGGGCTTACTTGCTAGTGAGAATGTGGATGATGTGAAAATAAGCAACCGTCTGGCAGACAGTCCTTGTGTAGTTGTAACATCAAAATATGGTTGGAGTTCATATATGGAAAGGATCATGCAGTCTCAAACTCTAGCAGATGCAAGTAAACAAGCATACATGCGAGGCAAAAGGGTTCTTGAAATTAACCCGAGGCACCCAATCATCAAGGAGCTTCAGGCGAGAGTTGCGAAGGACCCTAAGGTAACCTTCTTTTCTTTTCTACATTCTTTTTGGTTTTTTGAGCAAGGTCAATTACAAGAAATTTGAATATTCATGCACCCTTTTGTCTCAACTGAGACTTGAATCATCGACCTTCTGTTACCAAGGAAGAGATGTAACCTTATGGGATTCTCTTGTGTTAGCTAGTTAAAGTTTGTGAATAATGTATTCATGTTTGCAAGTAAAGGTTCTGTTATATTACTTACCATGATCTAATTCCAAACTTAGTTCTGAATCACTTATATATTTTACCATGCAAAATATATATATGTTTGTAATAAGCTTTGTACTTTAACTTCAGGATAAGAGCGTTAAGCATACAGCAGAGCTTGTGTACCAAACAGCATTGATGGAGAGTGGCTTTGTTCTCAGTGACCCCAAGGATTTTGCATCCCGCATATATGGCTCTGTAAAGAATAGTCTTAATATCAATCCTGATGCTACACCTGAGGAGGAGGACGATGTTGAGGAAACCAAAGCGGAGTCTAGTGTGCAAGAAGGAGCTGATAGTGCCATGGAAGATGACAGAGATGTCAAGGATGAGTTGTAGACTGCTACAACTTTGTACTAATTTTCTTAATTTAAATTCTGCTTTTTGTTTACTTTCCCCTCTAGTCCTATATCTCTAGTTCAAAGAGATTACCCCCAAAAAGTTGCAATTTGTGCTAGCTTGCTGTGAGGTTCGAGAAGATGGATAATTTTTTGAGTAATGTATTAGATGATAGCTTTCAGAAGTTGATTCTTAACTTTTAGTTAACTATGTTCTGTATCGAAGATCATCCGACTTGGTTATACAAATATTGCAGCAATGGTTGTGGTCTGTAGAATATTCAGTTTGTCGGTCTGTGTGTGTGAGATATGCCTGTTCAATGGGGCTTGACAGATATGAGGAAGAAATATTACTTCGGAATGATATGGTAGCGTTAGCTTTGATCCTTAATACAAGCTCCCGTAGGCCGATGGTGTACTCGAACAAAGAGAAAAGCAGTACAGAGCAGTAGAGAACGGGACCAACACTGTAGCAAAGACATTAATAAACTTCTGATGCTTGGACACTACAACTAGACTAACCTTTTTCGATTGATGTGTGATCTACGTGTCATTACAACTTTTGATGCATATGGATATTCGTTATACTAGTTGGAGACTTGGAGCAAAACAACCGCACATCAAGGCTTTTTGATTGCAGCCGACCATGATAATAAATTAATAATATATAAAAACCGAACCAGTAAGCAATGGAGGGCCTGCAGATGCAGGAGACCTCGAATTTAGACAGGGAAAGATCAGAAGATCTGATTCCCTTGCTACAAAGCTAACTAAACTAATCTCTCATAATTTTAAGAACATGGGGGTTCATCTTAATTTAAATCATTAACCGGAATGCTTATTGCTAAAGGCTCCGCGTAATCACTTTTTGTATGACGATTTAAAGATATTGTACCTGGCATCTGACATTGCTAATGCTGCTCTGGTCATATAGAGCTGGATTATACATGTCATATGTGTATATAAAAATTACAGTATATTGTGTGCGCGTGTGTAATATTACGAGTTGACTTCCTGTCAGAAGAACAAACAATAGTACGGTACAATTTAACATGAAATTTGTTGTGGTCCTCCACATATATTGGTGCATATATTCTGGAAAGATACGCCATAGATAATATTGAAATCTTTTCTTATATTGCTATGTTTGTGATAAACAGACAAGACATAAGGTGAAGTTGGTTTGTTAGAAGTGCCTTGAGGAATTAAAGTTTGGTCAGTCACATGGATGCAACTCCTGTAAACCTTAGAACAACTCCAACAATGGAGGTTATCATGATGTTAATGGAATTATCATTTTATTGGAATTATCGTGATGTTAATGGAATGACAAGCGATCCAGCATGTGATGTCAATTTGAAATATCAAAACATTCCCTAAAGTAGGTGTTAATTTTAATTTCTTTTTTGTGTCCGATCAAAAATAAAATATTATTTATTTTATATATTTATATTATATGTTTTATTTATTTATATTATTAAATATTATATATATAAATAATTCTTTAAATATTTTTTTATATGTACTTCATGTGCAAATTGTTTATTACTAATATAATATATATTTTAAAATAATATAATATGTAGGGAAATTATGTTCTAAAATTTTCATATAACCACTTATTTAATATGATATTTTAAAATAAATAAGAAACATTAATGTAAATAATATATTTTAGTAAATAATAGATGAAAGAAAAAATAAAATAAGTTGGAAAAGTTGAAACCTTCAGTTATCAAACACTGAATTATTTTTTAAAACAAGGATGCCAAAAATATACGTAAAAGAAAGTTTTTGTTATAAATGTGAAATTGTATTTTGTATGTTATCCTCTACACATTTTTAAAATGTCAGGCTTCAATTTAATATTTATAAACATTAAGCTGAAATTTGGTCACTTCAATCAAAATTTGGCTAATAAAGACATACAAATATATACGAATGAAGTATTTAACATAATCATTTGATTCACATCAAATTGTCTGGTCGGAAATGAAATATCAACATTCTTAACTATATTGTTTTTAGTGATAACTACATTTGATCGGAAGTACCGCTACACCAAACTGATTGTGACTATATAAAGCATTCTTTTCGAAAATAATCATTAAGGATATTAAAAAACGTGAAATCTTATAATGCATCTTTAATTTCACTTGTTGAAGCTACTAATTATGTTTCCACTAATTTCACTGCATCTAACTAATAGTTTCTCACGACACAAATATACTATTTTCTCAAGAGTCAGGACACATACACGCACGCTCTAATGGTAAAGATACATTGTGCAAGCTTATTTAAATTCATATCATCGGTTTTGTCAAAAAAATAAATAAATAAATTCATACCATCGGTGAAAAAGATAGGACTATATTATATTATCCGTATCATAATCTGTGGCGGACACAGCATATGATTCGTTGCACCTGTACATTTTGGAACTATTATAACTACCAATCTTGTAATTTCAGTTAAAGTAACCGCATAAAAAACTTGTAATTTCAGTTAAAGTAACCACAAAAAAAATACTCCACCATCGTCTCATAAATCTTGTCTCAGTCCCATAAATTTTGTCTCAATTTCAATTTTCAAAGCAAATTAATCCAAGTTTAACTAACAATTAAAAAATAATAATTTATTATTTTTTAAATCTGTAAATTGATTCATAAAATACGATAATCAAAGTTTGTTATGATATTTTTTGTAAAAATATATATTATTATTTAATATATTTTATTTGTTAGTCAAAATTGATTAATTTAATTTTAAAAAGTGAAGACAAAATTTATGGGACCGAGGAGTAATAAAGAACTTCCACCGAATCAGTATAATATTTCCCGAAGATGCCATTAATTCTTTTCATTAAAGCAGAACTTTACGTTTCATTACCAGCTAATTATTATTATATACAGGAGCAACTCCTGATATCAAGAATCTAGAGGTGATTTTTGGATGTTAATTAGATGTATTGCCATTAAAATTTAAACATAAGAGAATATATATTAAGCATTAATAACATATGTTTTCATTTGATCACATTAAAAAAAATATCTACAATTTACAAACTGGATATCATACGGTGTACATCAGGCATTTAAAATCATGCCCAAGCCCAACCGTTGATGTGCACAAAGAAATCAAGAGATGGAGATAAAAAAGAAAAAGGTGATGAGGGAAGTAAATAATGTAAATTGCATGGGTGAATTTGAATTAATATTGCTTGATGAATCTCCGATGGAAAAATCAGGAAACCATGAACTGCCTCGAGTCTCTTGGGACGTCCCTGAACTTGAACCCGAACCAGCTGATGTTGTTCCTGTATTCATCGGCATTGTCGTCGATGAATCTTTTGAAGATTTCCGACTGCAGAAAGAAATATGCATGCTTCAGCAAATATTCCAGTAGTATGTATGTAACATCTCATAACTAAAATCATTCAAGTTGCATTTTAAGTGTTTGATCATGTATATATACTCGATATCTGTCAATAAACAATTAGCATGCATTTAAATAATATGATTAATGTATACTCGCAAGTCGCATTATAATTTATGTTTCATGTACCGTTAACATCACAGTACCTTAAATTAAGTGTAATACAGATAACGAGTTTGTAGGTCAAATTAGGTTGCAAGTGTATGAACTTAATTTATATATATGTACCTCGGTGAAGAAGAAGGGCAGAATGTAATGATATAATCAGCTCCCGTACACGTAAAAGTACTTGTAGCATCATCGTAAGCATAGCTATAAGACCTAGGACAAGCCGACTTGAACATCTGCGAATACACGGACGGCTTACAAGTGTCTGGCGAACCATATACCCCACTGCAACAATACTCTGGGCTACCAAATGCCTCACATGCACTTTTGCACGCTTGTCCATCCCCGTCTCGGAGTTCCGTTGGACACATGCGGTTCAAATCAGTTATGCAACCGGTTGACCCGCAAGCACCCGACCCACCACTTGCTTCAATAACCATTGGCAAATTGTAACCATCTACAAGGCTAACATCATAAAAGTCCTGAGTACTTGGTCCAGAGTCCGATCCGATTGTAAATTCAGCTAGTGTTGCTGGCGGGTTGGCTCCTGCACCATTACATTCCATCTGGTTTGATCCACAATCACCTGTTTTGCAGCTTCCTTGACCCGTATTCGTGTCGAAAGTACAATCGGTTCTGCCCCAAAACCGACCTGACCAGCCTGCTGGAGCTTGGAATGTTCGAGAATCACCTGGTGTGAGCTGAAACCCGGTACTGTCTAGCTTAGGGGTACCTGTATTGGCTAATATTCCAGGCCATACAATATAGTTACATTTGTTTATTAAAGTAAATGTAGCCGCTGATATGACAGTGATCGAGTTTGCGAAATAAAAAACGAGAATGATGATATAAAGAACACTAGTACTAGAAGGTTTAGACAAAACTTGTTCCATGTAAATTATGTCTGGTGATATTCTTAGAACTGAAGAAATGGTAATAGAAGATTAATAATGAAGTACGTTGGTATAAAACGTTTGATGTTTGGTGGGAGAAAATGAGAGCTTGGCGAGATATATTGATCGATCGAGGTGGATAGTACACCCAAAACTACCTGTAAAACAACAACTAGCTAGCTTTTATATATAGTGCTAAGTTGTTTTTAAAGACAAGTTCAAGTGGATGAATTAAGGGGATTTAAAGACAAGTTCAAGTGGATGAATTACGATTTTTTAATATTTATTGCATGAACAGGAAGGGTTGGAATATGTGTGCAATTTTATATATTACTTCATATACAAATGATTAAAAACGTAACTAGTGTCTTTTTTGTTGTTGCCAAGTTAAAACTGATCCTGTCCGACATTTTTTAAGGTTAACACTACATTTATGCTGCAGCCTTCCCCAGTAAAAATTGGTTCATGATTCGCTTTAATTTTACAGTATAATAACGTACGATTTGTAAGTCTATATGTCTATGCGCCTGTTTGACAATTTTGAAAAATCGAATATAATTTACATTGTTTTGGTCACCCTTAATTTCATTTCAAATAATGGATTTCAAATAACAGGATTTGAGTTATTATTTCAAATTTTCATATTTGTACTAATATTTGAATTTATTGAAATTCAAATGAAATCCAAATTTTTATGATTACTCAAACATGTCATTTGATCAAATATAAGATTTCAAATGAAATTCATATTCCCATATATATATATATATATAGAACTACTCTAATAAGAACATCTTATAATAAGAACTAAGAACCAAAGACAAAATCACTAAATTTAAATACAAATCACTAAAATTTAAACATACATAAATATATACATATTATAATTATATATAATTTTATACCACTTCCACCTCATCACTAACACAACATCATCGATCCCTCCACCACATAGCACCATCAACACCACCACCGCACCATCAACATTAACACCATCTCTACTACACCACACTATACTACCACCGTCACACCACCTAAATAATTACCAAATTCAAATTAAACTCATAAAAATTTAAATCAGTACATCACCATTTACTGAATCACCAAATTCAAACTCAAATTATAAGAAAACATAGTCGAATCACCAAATTTCATTCGCGAATCACTAAATTTTATGGAATATTTTTTTCAATATTTTTAAGATCTATCACCAATTCTAATGAATCTAGTAGTAAATCAATTTCATAGCTTCAATTCAATACAAGTATGCCGAAAGAATTTACACGCAAATCACCAAATTTCTAATAAAATCACCAAAATTCCTAAAGCTAAAATCGTATAATAGTGTCAGATCTGAGTAAGTGGAGTCTTCAACATCACTAGATCGAAAAAATGTTAGAAGAAAATTAATAACACTGCTGAAATATCCCACTATAAAATCAGAAGACTAAGATGTTGTAGAATTGATGATGAAGATGCTATAAATATCAAGATGAGTCAAATTTGGATCTATATATATATACATACAACTTTATATATCATGATAATTAGATGTATGGTACTAAGATGTTAGTGGCCGAAGCGAATGTGTTGCATAAAAGTTCAGACGAGAGAGAGAGAAGACACAGCGATTGAGGAAGAGAAACACGGATGTAGGGATAGAAAAGGACGATATAGATTAAAAGAAATATTATAAAATAAGAGGCTGAGATTAGATCTAAGTTCTCATTTTAAAATTGGTTCTCATTTGAGTATCTGCATATATATATATATATATATATATATATATATATATATATATATATATATATATATATATATATATATATATATATATATATAAGGGGATCCATGTAAAGGCCTATGGGGCACGTGCCCCCATATAAATAAAAATTAACAACTTTTTATTAATAATTTATGATGTAAATGTGTGTATTTTATAAAGTATCCCACTACAAAAAGCTAACCGACCCTATAATGTTAGTAATTATATTATAATTTAAGTCATTTCTTGTTTCATATATATTTATATAATCAAAAGTGGAGATAAAATGATTCAAACATTAAATTTTTAACATTTAAATATTAAAAGGTTTAATACATACTGAAATGGATAAAAAAAATTGAAATGTGCCCAACAGCCTTTGGCTCCTAGATAAGATCCGCCCCTGTATACATGGTATATCTTTTTTTATCTAGCCAAACAGGTATCTTAATGGCCCGGATTCAATTCTGGATGAATCTCAAGAAAAGGCTTGAAATGTATGTAGAGTAGTACTGAATATTACTCGTACATGTGGAGCGCAATTTTGTAAGCATATATATATATATGCATGCACCGAATAGACAATTAAGCTGATTCGACCATATATATATTCTTGCAATTAGGTTGGTACTGTAGTTTTTTAGACAACGATGTATAGTCGTGTTGAATGCTTTTATAGTTCGAACTTGAACTAACACAGAAAATTTCGAAAATTATAATTTGAATTACGCATCTAGACTCTATAGTTGTTGCCGACAAACAATGAACATCGATACATCATATAATGTCATTGTATTAATTAGTGTTTAAGCCTAAAGTTGATATAAAGACAATTCGTTTGGGGATATGCTTTAAAATGATATTATTAGAAAGCAAACATATATTTACTCGGCAGATACGTACAGTTCGTGCATGGTTGACCACGTAGAAATACATGCCCCAAATGTTAGTGACGTGCAAAGTAGCAATATCTACGCAGCAAGGCAAGTTGCTACTCTTTCATGGGAGCCCATCCTACACGTACATTCATGCATGTTTATCTCTTTCTTATATTAAACTCTTTCTTTTCCGGGGCATATTGTCAAGTAATTGCTGAGCTGATTTTATATATGTGTGTGTGTGACTTGTATATGATTATTCCATATTCAAAATTAACTAAAATCGGGCAAAAGGATGGCCAATATTTTAGTCATTTTTTACTAAATTTTATGGTTTATACACATATTTTGGACGAAAGCCAATACTCTTAAGTAGTTTCAGTGTGATTATTAATCTTTTCTCTTTCTTTTTTTGGCCAAGTTTATTACTAATCTTTACAGTTTTTAAGTAGTCAATTTTGTGAACTGTGCACAAAAAAATTGAGCGTTTTCTGTTATGCAAAGAAGATAAGATTGAAGATGGGAATGCAAAGCTTTTTTGAAATGAAAGCAACTGGTCCCCAATCTTAAAGGAAACTAGTTTTTACTAAAGATGAGCGAAATTAATCAATCTAATTAATTAGACGTTTCTAACAACCAAACACCAATTTTAATTCAGAACGTGCATGGAACATGTAATCTATCGTGTAAAGAGCGCATAAAATCCTATCCTTTTTCTTGTACTACAGATTCTCCCTGTTTGTATACACATATGCATATATGTACTTGTACCTGTATATATTTTCCTTCTGCAAGCTGACTAATGCCACGTTCATAAAAGTGATGTGTATATGTAGCTGAATCGCAACAATATTACTAATATTAACGGGACAAAACCATACTATATTTCTATGTGGTAATGAGACTAATGACAATGAATACGACCTCAAATTATGATTAATTAACCTGTTATTTGCAGGAGAAAGAGAAGAGTGTGCCCAAAAATCGGTGGATTATGTTGCTTTAAAAACTTCCTTTTAAGATGTACAAAAAAACGTTTAATTAAGCAAAACTAAGATTTTGAGAATTAATCAAGTCAAAATAAGTTATGAACTTTTATTAACATGAAAATAACCAACACCTGCACCCGGAGTAAGGTCAGGAAATTAATATTGCGTGGAGAGGATGATGGCAGTAAAAAGTGATGACGGAGAATGTCGCAAGGACTTTCAACTTTTACGTTGTGCATTGCATCGGATAAGATAGGCGCATTCACATTTCACGCACTCTTGCAACCTTTTTATCATCATAAATCATTAATAATTCATGTAGATGAACTTGTGCTTTTGTTATGTATTTAATTTTTAACATCCATCACACTCGGCTTCTATCTTCTTGGCTAAGTTTCTTTCTTACTTTTTCATCTTTTTTCCTCATGTCATCGGGCACACAATAACTACAAAATACTAAAATACATCATCTCATGTTCGATAGTCCACAAGACCACAGCCAATATTTAAACGGGAATAACCTTGTGTGCGCGTCACTAGATGTTATCGTTTGAAAGAGTAAAAAAAACAAGATTTTTTTATTGATCTTCACATTCTAGTTTCCTTTGTTTACTAGCTTTTGTTATAGACGAACTAGTGCTTTTGTTGCACATTAATAACAAAAGATATTGTCACTGAACAATACAAACCATATGGTTAGTTATGGAACTAGGAGGATAAATATATATATATACACAACCAATACACCAACCTGGGAAGAGTATAAGGGTACTTGCTACCAGCAAACATTAGATTGATACAGATATCATTCTTTTGTGCCAATATTGCCATCTATCTTGATATCATTTTCAAGATTTCAAAACAACTCTTCTTCTATTATACAGTAATACCCGACTGCAGATAACAATATATACAATCTGATGCAAGCAATTCATTCAAGGAACAAATATAATAATAAATATATGATATACATGTTTAGCTTGAAAATAGCTCATGCTGATCCATACCATCCAATATATCCAAAATGCTCGACTTTTGATGCCCCTGCTGCAAGAATCTTCTTGGAGAACTTCCAGTGCTCCTACTTAATGCCCAAACTTTTGTTGATCCCCTCCTCCCCATAACAAATTCTTGGCTTTTGCTTCTCCCAGTAATCATTTTTCTCTGCTTCACCACCTCTTCTAATAAATTTCTGTCCTCGGAAGAAAGTTGTTTCTCTCGGCCTTCATACTTGTTGTCTAATGATGACGGTCCTTGTGTCTCAATATGAGGAATTACTCCTTTGCTAGTCGGTGATCGAACTGGCAAGGCCTTGAATCCGTTGTCTCTGTACCCGACTAGGTTGATCAGACGGTGAAGGAAAACCACCAATTCAAGTATGTATTGATCCATCTTTTGCTTATCTGCATGATACAATGTTTGTAGACGAATCACACTGCTGTTTGCGCCAGTCTTCTTGCCACCAAAATCCATGCTGTCAAATGGGGACAACAATATTAATATTCGCATTAATACTTATAGATAAAAGTAAAGACATGCAACAGAGAACTGTTCACGAACCCAGTATTAGCCCACTCTCCAACCCAACCAAAACCTTGATGTGCTCTGTTCAATTTCCGTCAGAACAACAATATTAAAATTATTAAATTTGTAAAACAATTAAAGTTGAGAAAACAAGAAGTTGAGAACATAAAAACTCCTTTATAGGATTAAAGATGGTTAGTGAGTAATCAGACTGATTGTGCATACTTGGTAGTGTCTGCTGCAATTGGAACAAGCCACTGTAGAGTTTTCTCCATTTCAGCTTTGATTTGAGGAACTGTAAGCTGGAAATTATAATATTATGTACAGAAGTAAGACATGACGAATAGCAAAAGGAGCCCGGAAAAATTCAGAAGAAACAATTACAAGGGACTTGGGGGGAGTGCACACCTCTTCCTTCGCATCATATGCCTGTAACCTAGAACGCAATGCCGTCTTGACACTGATTGGCAACCCATTGTACAATCCATCTCTCGTATTAGGAGGGAGAGATGTAGGTCGACATGCCTAATTTCGTATTAATAGAAAAATTTACAGCACATCAGTTCAAGTACACAACACCTATCACAAGCAGTTTACTCAAAAGACAAGTATATAGAACTTACAATGTTATCTATTTGAGTGATTATATGAGCATAATGTAAAGCAAGACCAGCAACGCCTAGTCTTTCAGGTTCATTTGAAGGCTTTTCGGTATGTGTCACACCTGCCCACACCAAAATACATCAGAAAAAAATAAAGAGGGCCAAGTCGCAAGACAATTATCTACTCCAATAAGCAAGATAACTTAAAAGTTCATGATTCGTAACACCAAAGCAGCAATCATTTGAAAGCGATTCCCTTCATCACATTACTTTTATCCAATGAGTGATGCAGATAATTTTATTTTGGTTATGCAAACTATTCATGGAACAAAGTGAATATCCATGCCGACTGTGCTATATAATACCTTTATCTCCAAATGCTTCCAGGATGTCTTGATGTATGAATGTTACTATATCGACAAGCTTCTCTACGATCTGCATTGGTAAAAGGCACAAGGAAATATGTAAAACATTTAATAGGCTGAAGAATTACACAGCTTTTTGACTCCAACTATTCATATTTATTAAATATTCTGTTCAGAATCATCAATACTGTGCGAATCAATTTACCAAAAACATGAAACAGTTCCACTATAAACTGATGCAAAATTTGGACAGAATACAAAAAGATATTCTGGACAACATACTTCCTCCAGACTTCTAGACCAGAGAGATTTTTTTTGTAAGCTCTTCACGAGTTTTCTTTGATGCTTTAGCTCAGAATGTAATATCACCAGCCCCTCTCCTATGCCACCAAGACAACAAATTGATTGTCAGGGATATTCATACTCAGATAATAAGCAGCTATGACAATACTGATGCAAACTTCTTGCTTAGACAAACACGATAACAATATGAACATCAAATGAAAAATGGACTAGCCCTTGAGGCAACTTTTAGTCAAAAAAACTCATGACAATTTCACAGTACTAATAATGTCAATGTCTGCTATACTATTACAAAATTAAGCTTTAATCCTCACAATCAAAGATATAACCAACAAATTTGCATTAAATCCAGAAAGTGTCCATGCAACCACAAGAATACAAAATAAACCATCATCTATATTTGCTACTTACACCAGAGGGGTCGGAGGTATAAAACTGAGCTTCAGAACAAAAGAAGTGTGGTATCCAATTCTAAGGGTCTAACCTTTTCGAGGAAGATGTAAAGACTCCACCTCCTCAAGCTTTCTTCGGTAATCTTGTTCAAATCTGTCTAGAGCATGTAACTCGTGATATAATTCCTGCATGATATATATCCATGAGTTGGCTGCTGGCATTGTGATCGAGTTGCCGAAAATGTGCACATACACACATCTAATAAGTGCCCAATATAATATTACGATGGTAAAGCCGTAGTGGTGAAACTATGTAATATGTAGTCGTGCATATGAATGGTCTAAAGGAATTATTACCAAAAATATTTAAATGCAGGTAAAAAATCATGCATATTCATAATGAATCAGATATATAAAGAATACTTAGTAACCACAATGTTCCTATCGATCTTATATTACAAATCACATGCCTTCACCATCTGTTCCATCAATACACAATGCAGCAACCCACAAGCCAATCAAATGTACAACTTTCAGAAAGTGCACATGCCCTAAAAATCCTTATGAAAACCAAAAAGCAAGTGCAACTGGGAAAGAACTAGCTTACGGAAGTGTGCTGGGCCAGATTGGTCAATTCTTGCATTGTTTTCTCTGCCTCTTCCCTAGGTTGTTTTTGTGTCACAGGGTCCGTATCCAATCTGATGATACAGCCATTTAAAAGTTTGATCTCCAATCTGAAAACAGATTATTAACTCTTAACTGAGTATTTTATAATGAACGCAGAGTTACCTTGAGAAATAACGTCCCAAATTGTGCCATTGTGGGTCTTTACATAGATCTCCAAACCTAATAACTTCTCTAGAAAAGACGCTAAATTCCTCCCTGCAAACAAATATTTAGAAAGAAAAGACTAATTATAACCACTACATTTAGCTGCTCATTGGTTTCATAGAGGTATGACTAACCTTTTGTCACCGGCAGCAATTCTAAGCAACTCCGTCATATCAGTAGAAACTAAAAGTTGTACTCCTTCAGAGTGGAGGATTTCCTTTTTAAGAAATTGGATATTTTCCCCTGAAATAGACTGTAACAAATTTGAACCTTTGGCGATGGTATTAGCAACTTCAAATGCCAGGATAGATATTTTATTCCCTCTTGAAGCCATATTTGATACAAATCCACTTCCAGCATTCAAATTTGTCATGCTGCTACCTAGTGTATCCAGGACATCCACTGCCCTCTCCAAGCCAACAATGCCAGCTTTACCAAGAAATGAGCTCGTGTGAGGTCCCTGCCATGATGCAGTAACAATATTCAGTCAAACTATACCAGATCAGCTTTCCACGTTGAAATAATAATAACTAAATATAAGAACAAAGTACTCCAGGTTAGAATCTAAAGTTGATTGCTAAATCCTGGTATCAAAAGCCAAGATCGGTGAAAAATTCTCATCTTTGAGGGGAAAGTATATTATTTTTGCCATTATAAAAGGATTCAAACTTAAAATACAAAAAAAAAAACATATACCCAGACTTAAGACTCTAATTGTACTACAGGATTTTTATTTCACCACCTAAGATGCACTCAAGCTAGTTTACTAATAATTGAGAGTATTGTCACTTAACAACTAACTTTGTTTGCCTCTACATGGCTATTATCTAGCAATCTATTCTATTGTATGCATCCAGCATGACCACCATCCGCATTACTTAGTTCATATTAGGGATTCCAAATGCAACAAGAGTTCCTAGTTCAACAGAGGGACTAAGGGTCAGTTGCAGAAGTTTAAACAGCTCATAGAGATTATTTTTGTCATAGTTGACTAGACAGGAATCTCTTTCTTAAATCTAACAAAAAAATCATTATTCCTTTTGGCATGCCATTGAAATTAGAACTGAAACACAGTTTAGGTCTTCTAAAGTTGTTACAGAAGCAAATATTTTACATCTTAAGTTTTGGAATTCTAACTTTTGGTAGTTGACAGAGCTTTAAGTGTCTCAAAACTTGTCTTAAATCTAACTTTTGTTTTACATGTTTCTAGATTACAAGCATTAAATCTTGCAATATTAACATCTCAAAATATATCTTTCAGCATATCCGTGAGCAACCACCCATATTTACAGAATAAGATCACACTAGCTGAAGTTTTAGCACCAATGACCAACCATTAGCGAAATTCACCTTCATGCTGTGGATACAGGCATAAATTAACGATGGAGTCTCTTTAGTGAAGCATACAAGTTCCTAGACTGTACTAGTCCTATCAGATCTTCAATATTCCTTCATTCCGAAGCCTTTCTTAGTCAATGATTACATTAACATATCCACTATAGCCATTTCGTTGTTGTAGAAAACATTTTTTAGAATGTGTAGTACATACACACAAACCTAAACATGACCTAAAAGTCCCAAGTCATCAAATGCTAAACCTACACACATATCAATTCTCTCCATCCCCTTGCACTCCAATGAAAGAATAATCCGAGATTTAACTCGAAAACACCAAAAACAAATGATCTAAACTACCTGTACAGTTGATCCACCAATCTAACAGCTAAAACAAATCACACTAACAAATACACATGTAAATGTATAAGATTAAGTCTGTATACCTTGGTTGCGTGATTGCGAACCGGAGTAGAAGAGGACCTCAATTCCCTGGAAATAGAGAAATGAAGCTCCCCGGAATCGAAAATATGATGAGTCTTTCTCTTCTCAGCATTCGAAACAAATGACGACGAATCAACAACAACCTCATCGCTGCCTTGACTATCTTTTCTTCTGTTCTGTTGCTTTCCACCAAAGCTCTTGATCGATTTCAGCTTCCCAGAGAAACCAGAACTAGGTGTACTAGTATTTGAATTTGAATTATAATTACCTTTCTGTTGAAAATCAGGACTAGTAGTAGCAGTGTGTTTAATTGTCCCGCCTGTACAAACCCCTCCCATTTTCACCTACGGTTACTAGTACCAGTTAGAATCAAAACAGAACCCTAACTAATTTATGAATTAACTGGGGGCTGTTTGGATTGTTGACGAGGAAAGAAGGGGGTGTTTTAGATGGGGAAGGTGAAATGATAGTAATAGCGCGTCAAATGTAAGAATGGCAAACACGGTGTGTGTGAGAGAGAGAGAGAGATGAGAGAATGCTCAAACACATTATTTGACTCCCTTTTTTTAGTTTTGATGATTTTTTATTTTTTTTAATGTGTTTTCTGGGCTTTTCTTACATACAGTCGTCGGTCGACAGAGATGATACAAAGTCGTATTACGGCTGTTTTGGTCAAATTGGATCAACTTGTTGGGTTTTTTTATTTGTTTATTAACTTAAGTGATTAATAATTCTTTATTTCTAGAATATTACTAATTTTTTATTTTAATATTAAGTTGTAGAGTAATTTTCATAAACATATTAGTCAAACAACCCTTTAATTTGTTTGGTCCTTTATTGTTAGTTGACTTTTGTCTTTAATGATGTCGATGTCAGGATTCGGAAGTACAGTTTTGCCCTCCGTAATATAACCAGTGGTATAGTACTACTTTCTCACTCCATATTTTTTACGAGTCATTTCAACTTTTGACACTCATGTTTAAATATTTTGACTGGAATGCAAAAATTATTATTTTTTAAATTTTGTTTTTATGAATTAAAATATAGAATCAATATTGACTTTCTACCCTTTGTTTGTGATGAACAAATAATTATTGTACTATGTTAAACAGTATGAGGGTTGCAAAAGGGGTTGAATGCAACTTACAAAAATAATTATTTTTCTTGCTAACAACAAATAAGACATTAATACTAGTAAGTATGAAATGTCAACTAACTTAAGCAAACATATGAAGATAGGTGTTTTAACTTTAAAAAAATAATTTTTTTTTGTTTGCTACAACTGATTGGAAAATAATTCCAGCTACAAAGAAACAATAAGCAATGGATTTGTTAATACTTCTTACTTGAGAGAAAATTTAGCTCAGTTGCATAAGGAAAAGTATTTGTGAGATATGTGTATTTATACTGAAACGCATATCACACTTACAAGTGTACTTTCCCTTGTTCCTAGAACAAAGCTTGAAATAGAAACTTTGCTTTTTCTATTCAAATTTGTCTTCATTCCATTTGTAGATAAAGCATCTCTGAGATATGCAGAATCTTTGACTCCTTAAGAACGTCTCATCTTTTGATTGAATTCTCCCAAGTTGTAGTAGTAGACTTGACAGACTAGATAGTAACGTCAAAATCATTCCTTATATTTTCACTATTTAGTCTGCTACCTGAAACAGACTGTCAACTTCACTAAAAGTTTATTGTCAACCTTTAGCTTCCATTTGGTAACAGTATCTTTGACTCTGCATACTTTGTTGTCAAGCTTGACAGTCTTCTAAAACATGTTGTCTTACAAAGTTGTTGTCAACTATCCCCGCCAACGTTGCTGTTAACTATTCCCGCCAAAGTTACTGTCAGTAAAACTTGTTGTCTTCAAATATTCATTCTCCGTCAAGTTTATTGTCAAATGAATAGTTTTTGTCGGTAAAACTTGTTGTCTTCGAATCTTCATTCTTCGCCAATTTTAGTGTCGATGAAATAGTTGATTTCGTCTGTTCCAATTGGGTTGTCACTTGAATATTATGTCATAGGCTTTAGTTGCAGAATGTTACTGTCAGAGTTTTGACACATGTTGTGCCTGAATACTTTGTGAACTTCTACTTTATGGATCATGTTATTGTATTTGTACAAGACAGTAACTATTAAGATTTACTATCACCTACTTAGTTTTTAAACGTACTGTTACAAGTGAAAACAAAACATATTGTCAATATACATCAGTATATTTTACTTACTTAAATTATAATTAATCTAAGTAACTTATAGTTAATTACAATGTTAACACCACAGTCCCTAACATACTACATATATTATTTTTTAATAAAAATATAATATTTATATTATTAATTAAAAAATTAGAAAAATAATATATGAAGGTAACGCCTTTTTTACATTTCAAACTACGTCTACAAAATTAAAACGATGCTTATTTTAAAATAATGAAAATATCATATTATTTATATTTATTTGTTTGTTTGTCTAAAATTTGATATTACGTGAGTTTTCTAACTACCCAAAAATCATTCCCAAATATAAGTTGTTAATTTTTAATTTATGAATTTATATATATAATATTATAATATCTCGGTAAATCTTTTTTCTAATACTTTGAAATTTTAGAAAAAAATGGTAATTTAACAAAATTTAGTGTTGAATTTTAAAAATAACTGATAACTTAATGTGATATTGTATTCTAATAAAAAAATTTATGATTCTTATTTATAAGGTAATTAACCAATAAATATACCAAAAATGAATTTGAAATTTATTTCGGAATAACTTTTGAATCTCTAACCCATTCTTTATGTAACACTGTAAGTCTATTATTAAAGGATGTTTGGTTGACATTTATATATGAAGTTAACTTTTAAATTCCTATGTAATGGAGGAAGTTGCTTACTTACCCCCTAGTGAGTTGCAAAATCTAGGTAATGAAGTTCTTACATCTCAACCAAATAATTTTTTTAACTTCTCATGAATTTAATATATGAATTAAATATCAAGATATCATAACTTTCTATGAATCTCAATTAGGGCTGTAAACGAGTCAAATTTTTCCTTAACGAATTCGAGTTCAAACTTTTTCTTAACAAGTCGAGCCGAACTCCATTATCTTAACGATCAAATTTTGTTGTTCGAACTCGAGTTCGTTAAGAATCAAGTCGAGTTCGAGTTGTTCACGAACTTTTCGCGGGTCGAACTTGAGTTGAGTTCGAGTTGGTCAATTATATTTTTAATTTTTTTTATTTAGACTTGTTTTTAAGTTTTAACGGACATGCCCAAATATAAATAAAATCATTGAACCCGAGTTAAACTTACACTAAGCCCAAGTTAAACTTACAGAGTACACACAATCTAGAGACTTACATTAACAGCCTAACACAATTACACACAACAGTACAACACCAATTGACTCTACTAACTACTAAGGGAAATGCAGATTAATGAGGTTGTCTAGTTTAAATTTTAAGTAATGTATTGTGTCTGTGTTAAATTTGAAGTAAATTGTTACTTTTCCGGGCTGTCTATTTACTTATCAACTAATATTATTTTTCAACTTTGATTTTGTGCAGCGTGCTCATTGATGTGTTTGAAAGCTTCTCCTGGAAATTAGGAGGATAAATATTAGTTTTTGACTTTTTGTTCTGCTGCTGCAGTGATCGGATCATCATATTTTGACTTATGAGAATTTTTAAATATGCTAGTGTCGAGTAGATATTACCACCGAACATTGGACACTAGTATTTTTGTCTAGTTTTAACTTTTAAGTTTAAACTAGTTTAAATTCTCAATTTAGCACTAATATTAATTTGTGTAAAGAATGTAATTTGTTAATTATAAGTAGAATGTGAACTGTGATTATTATCTAGTAAGTAGTAATGCAGAGTTCATGTATATTTTATTATTTTTACAAAATTTTATGTATATTGCTTAACGAGTCGAGTTCGAGTCGAGTTTAACGAGTCGAGTCGAGTTCAAGTCAAACTCGAGTCGAGTTCGAGTCAAACTCGAGTCGAGTTCGAGTCAGACACTTACAAAACTCGGATCGACTCTTTAAGTTTAACGAGTTTTTTTCTGGTTCGAGTTTGAGCTCGATTATTAAACGAGTCGAGTCGAGTTAAACGAGTCGAGTCGAGCCTAACGATCAGCTCGATTCGTTTACAGCCCTAATCTCAATACACATATGTAACCAAAGTATTCTGTTACCCTGCGTTGGTATTCGTTTGTACAAGGATGAGACCGGTTAATGGTTAAGACCATCATCAACCCAACTCTAAATTTGCACTTTTACACCATTTTTGTGTAAAATTCTCCTCCAATCAAACTCTAAAAGTTATACTATTTTAGTGCAATACCAAAAATTACACCAAATTTGGTGTAACACTAAAATTTGGTGTAATTTTTAGTATTTTTCTAAATTCCAACATTACCCATACATTTTTTTAACTAAAACAAATATCTTCCTTCTATATCCTAACTTTATTATTTTTGTCTTTTAATTATAAAATAACTTTTATAGTACAACAAAAATTTCTTTTGATGTAAGTTTTAGTGTAAGGCTCCGTTTGAGAGTACTGTTGAAAACTGCTGTGCTGTGAGAAAAAGTGTCGGTAGAAAAAGTGTTATCAGGAAAATCAGATAATTGTTTAGTAATTTTTTTGATTTATGCATATTTTGAGATATAATATATAAAAATAATGTTTTTAGGAATATTTGATAATGAAACTGATAGTTACTTCGTGCAAAAACTGAAAGCAGATTTTTACAAAAGCATGAGGGACATGTTTTTGCTAACAACAACCTTTAGACTAAAAATGCTTTTTCACAGAGCAATTTTTATAATTTACCAAACACCTTTCTGACAATTTTTCAGCAAAAAACTGTTATAATTGTCTGTAACAGTAATACCAAACGAGACCTAAATGAGTTGAAAATGATTTTAAAAATAGTGTAATGGGTCGGAGATGTTGTGATGAATAAATATTGCCACTGAAAAGGCATAAATAAATTACTCTAGCACTTTTCAAGCAATGATAAAATCATAACTATTCAGTCTGATGATTTTAGATGGGAAAAATAATTCCAGATTTAACTATAAAGAAAGAAGGAAAGACCACCATCAGGTCTGTAACAGCATGAAGTATCATGGTCAAGTAGATACAGTTCTGGGTAGCAGTTTTGAGTTAGCCGCGACTTTCGCAGACTTTAGGCAACTTGTTACATTCAAAATCAAATGCCTCGTATGGAATACTCGTGTGTAGAAATTAAAATAAAATCACAATGTTTATAGACATCCTTGTGGCTAACAACCAACACGTAGACTTTCCAATCTTCATTAAAAATTTAATTGCATATCAACATCAAATTACTTGTAACTCGGCTCAACCATTGAACAACAGGACATTGCCATGATACATGACATATACGAGGTCGAGCCATAAAATTAAAACCATTATACTCTTCGTCTTATTGTTTGTTTATTTATTCATTTAATGTTATTACGATTATAATATTAATTTATTCAAATAAATACATGTGTTCACAAAAGTATATAAATTATTCTAATAACATTTTCCAGGTAAAATGTACTAATTCCATAATGATGTACCTCCCTGACCATGACTGCAATTATAATAAGTTAATAACATACAGAATGAAGTATAAAAACACTCAAACACTAAAGAAAACTAGCCAAATCATACGTTTGGTTGAAGACCAATTCAATTTCTGTATTATAAATCTATCATGCGAAGAATAAGTAAGAGTTGATAACCCACGTCCCCACCCCACCCCAAAAAAAAGACTGGCCTTGATAAATTGAAATTAAACGGCACTCATATGTTGACTATAAAATTAAGCGTGCATAATTTAGCCCAAAAAAAAAAGAATTAAGCGTGCTTAGTAAATTAGATCAAATTACAAAGAAAATTACTGCTAAAGGTAAAAATAATTTCATTCGGGGGAAAGAGCAGGGAAATTCAGATACAATAGATTGTGAAAATAGTAAAATAATATCCATGGTATTTAAAAAGATTGCCAATAAATTTCTTGTTCTTTTTACCTTTAATTCAATGGGGATGAGAAATAGTGAAATAAAGCACTAACTGTATTAGAATAGTCGCGATGCACCGGTATATATAACAGTATTGATAGTCATCACTATTTGTACCAACATTATCAGCCTCTTAACTTCCAGCTACCCAACATTGAATTCGCTGGAATCATATACGACTATACGTATATAAATTCATATTTAATTAAAAAAAAATTAATCTCATTTCTTATATTCATAAAATAATATATAAAAAGGTATCAATGTTAATTTTAATATTAATTTTATTTAATTTTTCAAACTAACATTATTAAGAATAAAATATATATATATAACCAAATATTACTAATAATAATAAAAATATATTTATATTTTCTATATACTATCATAAATTAATTTAACTAATAACTTAATAACATTTTAAGTCAAACAAATTAATTTTAGTAACGAACCAAACACATAATACGGCTAATAAATTTCATCAACTTGCCACTTTAATATACGCTACGAGTAAATCATATATACAGTAAAATTTCCATTCAATGAATATTTAATAAATAAATAATCTTATCAATTACTTAATTTTTTTAGATTCCAACATCTTAAAGATGGTATGTTTTGAGCACGAGATAACCCAAGTGGTGTAGATTACTCATTTGAGATACTCATTTGTAGATTACAAGTCAAATTAGTAAAAAAAAAGATTTATTTTTGAGAATTTAATAAAAATACTAATTTTTATGAAATTATTTACAATTTTACCCATTCTTGAAAAGACTTGTAAATGAATAATTTTGATTAAAAAATATAATATTTTAATTATGAATATATTCATTTATCAAAAATATTATATATATCACTTATATTATCTATTTTACAAGTGAAAACGAAATCCGGATTCGACTTGTTAAAAATGAATATAATTCATATTCGTAAAAAAAATGAGTGAATTTGTATCTAATTTTATAATTTGAACAAATACCGAGTCAGATTTTATCATTATTATATTCGGTCATATTTAATTAATTAATATTAAATAAAATTAAAATACAAAGTATAATATATTATTCTAATATTTAAAACAATCTAAGACCTTTTTTCTCATATAATTTTTATATAAATATATATTTTATTTCATATATTTCATGTTGTGACGGGCACATGTACTGAAATCTGACACTGAACATGTTCGTGCACTTTAATGTTTATATATTTAATTTTTAAATCTAAATAATAATTTTTCGTGTGTTGTGTACCAACTTACCAGATCTTGTATTAAACATAGTTGATTCCTTAAATTTAATATAAAATAATAAATTTTATTAATTTAGAATATAAATAATTACTTTGAACTCTAATAATGTTATTTATAACCCGGTCTCATCTTATATTTTATCATTGAAATTATTTTTTATCATGTAATATTCAATAAAGAGAAAGATAAATTTTTTAATATTTTATTATAAAATATAACATAGAACCTAGTTAGGAAGAAGGTGAAGCTAGTTATTAATAATTAATGAATGAAAGATTTAGTGGATGCTAATGATATAACAGGATGATTAGAAAATATAACAGAATGATTAGGAAATTGTTGAAGTATATAATCTTATACTTCCTCAGTCCCTATTTATATGTTCATTTTGACTTTTTTGGAGTAAAATTAATTAATTTTTTAATGAAATTTAAAAATAATTCATTTACAATTTTAGAAAAATAAAGGTCTCCTTTGGTTTGCAAGTTTTCTAGTTACGGTGTAATTACAATTTCCTTTGAATTAGATTACGTTGTGTAAGTTCATGGATAAATGAAAAACATGTGTTTGGTTGATTATGAGTTATACGTAATTCATTTATTTTATTATTTAAAATATATTAATAAAGGACTTTTACTTATATAAATAAATAAATATAAATTTAAAATATGAAATATTAAATAAATAATTGTTTGATTTGTAAACGAGAAATTACGTAATTAATTGTTTCTGTATAATAATACAAGCAATTTTTTTATATAAATAAAAAATATACAGTATTTCGATAACAATTAAACTAAAAAACAAATATTGAGATTTTCAAAAATCAAAATAACCATTAAAATGAGTCAATATGTTAATATAATGTTACTCTATTTCAAATAAAAAAAATACAAATAAAACTAAATAAAATCTTTTTAATAAGACTGTGACAACCCAGATATTTTTCAAAATTTATTATTGGTTTTTCTCAAAAGAGGAGGAATTTATATATATATATTTTATTGCAGTTGGATGCATTTCCATATTTTTATTAATATTTTAGAAATTATTTTTGATTTTGTGGGGCTGAGTTCAGTTTTAATTTTTTTTATATTGTTTTATTGATTGAGTTAGTATCTCGAGTCATATTTTTCTTCGGGTGAAAATTTTATTTGATTAAATTATTTGAATATTCAAAATTTAATATTTTTATATTTTTAAATATTCGGAATATTTAAATATTGTGAAAAGTTATTATTTTCAAGTCGTTTTAAAATAATAAAATTTATATTTTTTACCCAAAAATATTTTATAGGATTATTGAGATTATTTAAAATTATTTAGAAATTAAAAGTGTTATTAAAATAATTTTACAAGATATGTTTTATATTTTATAAAAGTTTTTTTTCCTTATAAACCTAAATCTACCCCTGTTCCCGATTCTCTCCCCCTCCCTGTTACACTCATGTCAAGTAGCCCCCGTAAACATTTTTTTAATTTTATTTTAGGGTTAAGGAGCAAAAAAACTCTTGTGATTTAGGTGGCGTAGAAGCGGATAAGGGTTTCATAAGGCTCAAATAATTCCTTCAAATTAAAACTAATGATTCAATATACCCCTATAGTTAATTTTTCTTAATTATGATTAAAAATATTATTAAATATCTAATTACATTAACATAAATATATATACATACATATTTATCTTATATTATTAATTTTTTATTAATAACATTATTATTTATAAATTAATATATATTTTTTATAATTGATTTGTATTAAATAATTCTATAAAATAATAAATAAGTTGTTAACCAATATTAATGTATATATATACTGTTTTTATTACTTAAACATTAATTTTTAACATTTAAACATTTACACGTTAGCTTGTATTTTACTTTTAAATTCTACTTACTCGACGAAATATTTATATATTTTTTAATAATTAACTAAATTTGAGTGACATTTTAATATTAAATTATAATACATACAAACACACACACATACACACACTTATTTACATGCATATATATATATATATATATATATATATATATATATATATATATATATATATATATACACACACACACAAATATGTACAATTTCTTACATTTCGTATAATGTACCAATTTGTTTTTAATATTTATTATTTTTACTTTAATATTGTATTTATATGATTAGAATTTATTTTTATTTTTCTTTTTATATCTATGATTTTAATTTATTTATAATCTTGTGTAGAAATACTTTTATATAATTTTTCACATATTTTATATGTGTTCGTGTTTAAAAGAGATAAAATTTATATATTTTATTTAAAGATAAGTTTTAATTAAAATATAAATTTTTTTGATATACTTTTCCGTGTAACAATATTGTTACGATATACATGAATATTAACGTCATAATATTAAAATTAGAATATTTTGATATATTTTTAAAATATTAATGTCACAATATACATTAATATAGTAATTTTCTAACCATATTTAAGAAAAACTAACTAGAGTGGCTATATTAAACCATTAGTTTTAATTTGAAGGGCTTATTTGAGCCCTATTAAACCATACGTGTTTATCCGCTCCTACGCCTAAACCACAAGAGTTTTTTCGCTCCTTAACCCACTTTTTTATTATTTATTTTGCACCCGCCTAATCTTTCACTCTCTCTGTTCTTTGTGTTCTACCTCTGCCTCTGTCTATGCTATGTGCACTCTATACGGTGTGTTTTTATATATGTATTTAAATCTTTTAAAATTCATTATTTACAAACCCTAAATCCAATATTTGATATCTATATATATAAATGATCAGCGCTTTAAGACCTACACATGTGTATAAATTTGGATAAATTTTGAGAAAATTATTTTCTGGCCAGGTTTTCCTTTTTAATTTATTTAGGAGTATAGAAAATGGATTTGATGATGGTGATCAAGCTAGTAGGCAGTACAACATGTGTTTTTGCATGTGGATTAATTTCATATTTTTCTGATAATATTTTCTGGCCTTCAGAAAAGACTCGTGGGGTATTCGTAATTGATATTTCGATATGACTTTTAAGATTCTCACTAGACGCTTATAAATATTCGAGCATGTTAGTTTATATATATTAGTTTCATAATTTTTAGAGATTATTTTTATACTCCATAAATTTCCCTGTTGACTAGATTTTTGGGTTTAAGTGATCGTGTTCTCCGTTTCCGGCAATTTTATGTGTATATGTATAATTTGTTTTGTGAGTTAAATTTATTTATTTTATTTCAGTATAGTTGTATTGTATTGTTTGAGATTGATTTTGAGTGACCGTGATCCTGGGAAAAATTCATTTTACAAAGACCTTGTTTCGAAAAAATTTCGTGTAATAAAGAAATTATTTTAGATTTTAATTATTATTTGATTAAAAATATTAAGTAGTTAATTATTTTGAAAAATAATTTATTTTAAAATGATTAATAATTAATTAATTTAAATAATCAATTGATTTATTCTTATTAATTGAATATTAATTGTTTTGTTTATACGTTTTAAACGAAACATATATTTCTATGATTAGAAAAATAATTCGGAGATTATAAAAATAGTTTTAAATTTTAAATTTCCTTACGAATCCGAATCAAATATTTTACGAGACCTTTTAGTAATCCATTTCGAATCTAGAAATATTTTAGAAATATTTAATGTTATATTTAATTTTTTAATTTGATAACGTCATCGAGGATAGAGGTTATAAGTTTTAAATTATGAATTAGAATTGTTAGTTTTTATTCTTTTTGTTCGAGCATTAATTGTTATTTTATATTTGAGTCTCGAGAATTAATTGTTTATTTATATTCGAGTCTTAAGGATTAATTGTTTATTTATATTCAAGTCTCGATGATTAATTGTTATTTTATATTTAAGTCTCGAGGATTAATTATTGTTTTATATTCCAATCTAGAGGGTTAATTGGTTGTTTGAGGATTAGTTGATAATTGAGTTTATATTTTTATTTAATGGTTTGTTGGGTTTGATGTGTCTAAGATAAGTATATAAATATAATTAAGTTATAAATGTTCGTAGAATATAACGACGTACTCGAAGGACTAAAGTACTATCTTATGTTTGACTATAGAAGTAGATGCGCAGACTCAATCTCGATAGTTCAGACTCATAGCAACCACATTAGCGTTAGATCAAAGAATTATTAAATGGTGATATTGTGAGACGGAAGAAAAAATAGTTATATTACTTCGACCGTGCGTAATTGCTAAGGAACAAAAGCAAATATTGTATCATTGATCATCTTATACACTTTTATTTTCTGTTTCACTTATTCATATCATGACAAATAGTTATTGTCTAGAGTTATTTGTGAATCTTAAATGTTTTTATTGTGTAACAGAGTTATTTATTACTGGTGCTCTTGATATTGAAAGTTGATTATAATAAACACGTCATATTCGGTGTCATCGTAGTAAATAATGGGGATATGATCTGTATTTAGAACTAAGCATGCCTTTGATTTCAGATTCTCTTTTGGATCGGAAAAAGATTGCATATGAGGCCATCTAATTGGTCCAACATTTATTGAAAGGATATGGTAACCATTTCATCTTCTATAGGCTAACATTACTTGCTTATTTGACATCAATTATAGAGAATCCTCGTTATAACTATGAATATAGAAATGTACCGATAGGCTATAAAGAGATTCTATTGCTTTTAAACTGATCAGGTGACAATAATGTTTATATGTTTATCCAATCCATATTGCCTGTATGACTATTATATATTGTGAATCCGCAGATGATTCATTTCTATGACACACTGCACTGTTTCAGTTTCGATATAAATTGTGATTTATTTACTATTCGGTTTTCAGTATAAACTTATTTACATTTCTGTTCTTTATTCTAGTATTCCAGTTTTATTTCAAATGCTTTATATATACTTGCTGAACATTTCTTTGGTTCACTCTTGATTTTCATCATACACTTTTCTAGACATGGTGAGAAAATATTAGCCTTTCAGAAAAAGTAGGCCGACGAGATTTATCCGCGTAGCTCGGAAGAAGAAAGTAAGATGTCCTTACGAAGACATTTTCGATCCAGAAATTCTGTATTTGGGGTAAGTTTTATTTATATATTGGTATATTGTATATATTTCTTGGTATAAATCTGTCCTAGCCGCTGGTATAATTCTTGTAGAATTTATACCACTAGTATAAAATTGGTGTAAAGAGATTGTTGGAATCAATTGGAGTGTATTGGGGAGTTGTTCTAAGATTATGAATATCTACGAAATTTTATGGATGGGATCACAAGCGAGATTTGATTTGATTATTTGAGATTTATAATAATTGATATTTGGGTTTTGGATTCTTGTTTCTAGAACTATAACATAAAAGATCATGGTAATTGGGGTCGTAGTTGTAGATTACAGATATTGAATGACTACTGGCTGTTTAAAATATTATTGAACAAGTGATTTTATATCGAAGATTTTCACGTGACGATCAGATTCCAGACCCCGGATTTGGGGGCGTTGCAAGGTGGTATCAGAACTGAGGTTATAGAAATTAGAAACGAGAGTGTGTATGAATGTGCATAGTTAAGTAAGGAACGTCAGAGCTCATATAGAGTTCGTGTTGTACTATTGGATATAGTATCAATGGATAAGTTAAGATTGGAACGTTTGCTGGAAATGATTGTACTGAGCTGGATAGAATTCCTTGCGATTGTAGTTACTGTGAAATCTTTAGAGACTACTATGAGTCGATGATGAAATAGGGTATCGATAACTTTAAGACGTGGAGAAGAAGAGTTTGGAATGAAGACATTGATAGAGATCTTGACAATACCTTTTCCATTTTTGAATTATTTTAATTACCTTTCTCATCAATAATTTATTTTGACACCTTTTCCAAAAAGATTTTTGATAAAGAATATATCCCTCACTTGTTCGTTATGATCAATATTTTCTTTTCGGTTGTTCTTTTTTCCAGAAATAGCACATTTAGAGTTAGCTCAAATTTAATCCAAGGTATGCATCAAAAATATAATTCGTCAAAATACATCAATTATTAACCCAATTTTAAATTCCTTTCCTATTTTTCTACTCCAACTGAGGTGAACAACCTTATTTACAGGGTATACAAGGATTATCTGTCTGTGTGATAGATGTTTGATGGGACGCCATTACTTGTGTGTTGTGCATTACAAGAAGGCTGATTACATTTACTTGTAAGTGTCTTAAACAAGGCACACAACATTTAGTCCTTTTGATCATATTGATCACTCAATTATTTTTACATTTCAAATAAGATTTATTTTCAAAATCTTATAAACTCAAATTTTGCAACACTTTCTTTGATATGAAATATTTTCTCTTCAAAGTTCTGTGATTCTTGTTACCTCGAAATTTTTTAAAGGTTGCTAACTAGGTCGAAATGAGTTAACTTTGCTGATAGCAATCTAAAGATGCGATAATACTACCTGTTTAATTCGGGGTTTTGAGAAAAGTTACATACGAATTGATGCTACCACCGAATTTGTAAAATGCGCATAATATATTTCCCACATTAAGATGAACAACGTCTGATCCCAAGTGAATATGTGGTGGTACGACCAGTTTTCTGTATAAAGAAAAATCGGTAGAAATTAGTAGGTTGGTTAACGTGTCAATTCTAAACAATATTTTTGTATTTGTTTCTAATTAATATTTTAACTACAATTATCATAAAATAATTTTATCATCCCAAATTCATCTAAACTTTTTAGACACTCTTTAAGATGATACTTTTTGCAACCGCACAAAAATTTTAATCGGAAAGTTTTAAACAGAAAGTTAATTTTTAGATCTGAGATGAAAACATATCCGCCCACTAAACTGATCAACATACGATAACCAGGCCAATGCGATTCAACTTGAAAGTTGTTAGGAAATGGATAAACATTCTTCCAGAGCTACTAGAACAATAAAACGAAAACACACAAATGTAATCATCATACAAATTGCTCATCCTCTGGAGAGAGATTATTTTCAAATAAGAAACACATAGTGATAGTGATAGTGATACACTCAATTAAGAGAGCTGACCACAATCAGCAATGACAACGGGCTTAGAGCACCTCCCACCGGAAGATCCAACCTTCTCAATTGCCCTAACCACTTCCATTCCCTCAACAACCTGTCCAAACACTACGTGCTTTCCATCCAGCCACTCGGTCTTTTCGGTACATATAAAGAACTGCGATCCATTTGTTCCTGGACCTGCGTTGGCCATGGATAGGATTCCAGGTCCGGTGTGCTTCCTCACGAAGTTCTCGTCGGCGAACTTCTCGCCGTAGATCGATTCGCCGCCGGTACCGTTTCCGGCGGTGAAATCGCCTCCCTGGCACATGAATTTGGGGATCACGCGGTGGAATGATGAGCCTTTGTAGTGGAGAGGCTTTCGGCTTCTGCCGACTCCTTTCTCGCCGGTGCAGAGTGCTCGGAAGTTCTCGGCGGTGCGGGGAGTTGTGTCGGCGTAGAGCTCCATCACGATTCTGCCGACCGGCGACCCGCCGACGGTCATGTCAAAGAACACCTTAGGGTTTGGCATATTGAATTGAATAAAGAGATCGTGTTTTTAGTCGGGGATGAATAGATACAGATATATTGCAAGTGAAGAAGAAGAAGGCGTGTGTATATATAGGCGGGCGGTGTGTACTTGGATATTATAAATGGGTTAAATATCAAACACATCACTGACTACGTTAAAATGTATCAAATAGGTGACTGACTACAAATTTGACTCATTTTGGTCACTGACTACGTCCAGATGTATCAAATAGGTGACTGACTGCAAATTTGACTCATTTTGGTCACTGATTGCACAAATTTGACTCATTTTGGTCACTGATTGCACAATTTGACTCATTTCAGTTTTCCGGCCACCTTGAAAATTTTCCGACGAAAAAAAATATGCACAAAAAAATCCGAAAAAAATTTATATGTAGTAAAACACCCCGACTTTAAATCTCCTAAACTCAGAATTATCGAAATCAAATTCAAAACTCAAAATCGAAATTAAATAAATTTGGCTCAAGATTTATTTAATTTTAATTTTAAGTTTTGAATTTCCTTTCGATAATTCTGAGTTTAGGAGATTCAAAGTCGGGGTGTTTTACTACATATAAATTTTTTTTGGATTTTTTTGTGCATATTTTTTTTCGTCGGAAAATTTTTAAGGTGGCCGGAAAACTGAAATGAGTCAAATTGTGCAATCAGTGACCAAAATGAGTCAAATTTGTACAATCAGTGACCAAAATGAGTCAAATTTGCAGTCAGTCACCTATTTGATACATCTGGACGTAGTCAGTGACCAAAATGAGTCAAATTTGTAGTCAGTCACCTATTTGATACATTTTAACGCAGTCAGTGATGTATTTGATATTTAATTAGGGTTAGATATAACCGTTGGATGAGATGACTTTTTAACGGATGAGGAGGAAAAGACTAATGTGAGTCTCTCCCACTTGCAGGTCACGTGAGCATTCCGAGTTGTCACGTGCCACTAACCGACAAAAATAGGTGGACGGCTGCGATGTATTGTGAACGGTAATGTCTCCAAATAATTGTGATGCTTTGATATTTTAATTTTCTTTTTAAAGGATTCTAATTTCTTCACTCTTCATATCTCACTAGGTCCACCTTGCTATCTTGTTAAATCGGGCTACCTATTTATTAGAGGCCACAATAATACTGGGCTACTTACCCCATTCACTTGGTCTATACATATGGTATTTGCGAGGCCTTTTGGTAGACTTAAAATTGTCATGTTCTAAACTTATAATTAAGGTAATTGAAAAATGAACACGCATTTTTTCTTGTTTTTAAATCATCGTATACATGTCAGCTCATTCAGTGATAGCTTGTTGCTCCTTGATTTGTATATTTGGAAAATAAGAAATAACTAAAAATTGAACAACAAAACTCGCAAGTCATTTCTAGTTATTGTACCCCCTTGATGCATTGTCAGTTAACGAGGAAGTTGTGTTAGTAGAAGTTTCTTGCCTCTTTGGAAACAACTCCAAGTCAGATTATACTTGGGAGCAGTATAGTATATGCTTGGTGTAACAAGTTACCAGCCCTTTCCCTCTGGATTTCTTTAATTACGAGAAAGTACGATGACCTTGTTGCACTTGCATTATAATATTTCAAATACCAGGGAAATCCATACATAAAAAGCCAGTGATAGCTAACTACTAGATTGTTTTACTTGTGCTGTTACAACTTACAAGGATCGAGTCTTTTCCCCGCCAATTGTGACAGAATAAGTCTTTTTAGCTAGACGTATAAATAAAACAAGAGATGACTTGCTCCTCTGTGATATACTATAACATATAGTCATATATGATATGATATGATATTATTACCAAAACAAAACACAAATCTAATTTGACTCGAATTAAAACTTTAACTTGTGAATTTGAGGGACGATATCAATGATTTAGTCATCATTTAATTTAATAGTAATATAATTACTGTTAATTCAATGCTCTTTGTTTTTAGTGTTGTTTAATGTGTTAATATGTGCGTGTCAGCAGCAGTTGACTGTTTGATTGAGATATTTGGTTATCAAAGGCACAGCCAAAGCCGGCAGTTTTAAGCTTTCAAAGGCCGGCAGTCTCCATTTCTCTGTAATATCAAGAAAAGCAAGCCTCTTTAGGCTGCATGTATGTGCAATTTTTTTGTTCCAAATTGGATGTCGCGGATAGCTTATTGAAGCAATTCTTCTGAAGGTCAGTGTTTGCCTTCTCGTCTCCAGATGTTTATCTCCAGTTTTGAATTTTGATGAGTAGTAATGACTCTTCTAATTTCTACAACAAGTACATAAGCATTGCACAATAATATACTTACCTCACTGTTTTACATGTTTGCATACTCTGTGCAGAGATTATATTTCACTGCAACTTTTATTTTATCAATTTATTGTTGTTGACTGGTTTGCAGAGTTGAAGACGTAAAACTAGGGATTTAGTCATCGTAGTTTCACTAGTTTGCACCTATGTATGTGATTAATAACTTGAAAATTCATCTATTCTTAATCCAAAAGGGGGAGCCCCATTTACTATATTTATAAACTTGAGTTGATTTTGTGTGAATACAATTACTAAAATGAATGGATTTTAATAATTGAGAGGACTCTGTGTGTGTGTGTGCGTGCGTGTGCGTGTGCGAGTGTGTTCCTTAATTATAGAGAAAAGAGAAGCAGACATTTTTACTGACTGAATTATCTTTGCTACTTGTAGGATTTTCCTTTATGCTTAAATCAACTGAATCAAAACTATAGGTTTGCTATGGATCAGAATGATATAGTTAGATTCTTGCTCACCACTGTCGGAAGTTTTATCCAAGATCGGTTAATTGATAAAGAACAAAGAGCCCAACAAAAGGAACAATGTGCTGAGAGATTAGAAGCTGAAGACGAAAAAACAGAAGTTCGGTACTCTGATCAAGCTGTGTTAGCAAATTTAGACTGGGGAATGGACGCCCTTGAAGAAGCTATAAATACATCAAATGTGGAAACTAAGCTAGCACGACTAGACCATGCTGAGAAGATGTTACAAGTATGTGCTATGTTGAATTCTAGCCAGAAAACTGCAGGTGTTCCTAATTTTTATCTGTCTGCCTGGGCACATCTTAACTTAGCATACCTTTGGAAATTGCGAAACAATGTCCAAAATGCAGTTCATCATGTTCTTGAGATGTTCTGTGTTGACCCTTTATTCTCTCGAATTGATTTTGCTCCTGATCTATGGAAGACTTTGTTTCTTCCACATATGAGCTCAATTGTCGGATGGTACTCAGAGGAGAGACAAAAGATTGTGATGGATGCAATTCCTGATTCAGCGGATATGTCTTTCACTGCTGATTTTGATCAATACTTCAATGAATCTTTAATATTTTCAATGAGGCCAGATCAAGCAGAGAAAATGCAAAATCTGGAGCAGGTTTACGGGCAAGCATTGGATGATAACACAAAGCTATATGCAAAATACTACAAGGACTGCATGAACTTTGATTCAACCACTAGCAAAAAGTTGATGCCGATGATGCCAATTGCAGAGCCACCAATGACTCCGTTGCATGAGGTGAGCCGATCCATACCTGATCACGTGAAATTCGGTCCTGTCTTACCTAAGAGTGCTGGTTTTAACCAAACAACAAAGGCTAAAGATGGTTCACTAGATGCTTTGAGGTAAGCTTCAGTTATCAGTTCTTTTGAAGGGAATACTGGATCAAGATTGTTTGCTTGTTTATTTTCCCCAATAAAATTTTGTATTCATTCAAAGTAAATGATGTTTTGCTCTGACCAGATTGAAATTGGGTTCTGACTCATCAAGGGACCTAGAAGATTCTGCAAAATGGGATCCTGAAGTGAGAACTTATTTAAAAGAACAATAGATTCATGTTGTAATAAAAAAGTGGTAAGTTTATTAAATAACTTGTGCTCCTTTCTTGGTTTGCCTTGTCAGGAGGGAATACCTGAAGAAGAAGAATACGAATCTGACAATGAACATTATGTGTTTGTTGGGTCTGAAGATAAAGGTAACAAATTTTCATCTCATATCGGCAGGGAAATGGATCCTAAAATTGGCTCAACGTCGAGTAGTCGAAATCATTCTCCTGCTGTATTTACACCTGCGGATTCCCCTAAAGCTCCTACTCAAAAGAACTCATCTCCAAAATCTGAATATTATCCTAAGGATTCCTCATCCATGTTCCGGTTGTTGTCCAGCCGTGCAATGGATGGCAAGGTTTTTGCATCCGGGTCTTGTTCGCCACTTCATCAGGATCCAGGCACTAGCTCAGGAGATTCTGACAATGAAATGCCAGTATGTTAATAGATTTTGTTTCAGATATATTGCATGTTGCAGTTTTCAATTGCTTTACTTTGAACAGCAGTACCTTACAAACTTAGTTCCTCAGGAACACCCGAAAAGTGTCAGGACAAACCACGCCAGGAGTGTTAGTTATGGGAATGTGAATACCCAAGTCCCAGAGAAAAGGTATCCCTCGTTATCTCATAAAATTTCAAATTACCACGTTGACTTGGGAATGTGAATACCCAGGTCAACGTGGTAATTTTCTTGCTTCTATCCTTGATGTCTCCCAAATCATGATCGGATTATTTTGATTCGTGTTCCCTCAGATCAAACTATCTTTACGTTACCTCTTCACATAATCCATGTTTGTTTGAATTGCAACAGTTTCTCTAATGATTGTGAAGAAGGAAGTCAAAGCTACATTTCTCTCTCATCTTCTGAAAAAATGACTCCTCATTCAAGGGTACCTAAAGACTTTGTCTGCCCCATCACTGGTCAAATTTTTTATGATCCTGTAACACTTGAAACAGGCCAGACATATGAGAGGAAAGCTATCCAAGAATGGACTAAAAGAGGAAACACAACATGCCCCATCACCAGACAGCCCATCTATGCTAATCCATTGCCCAAAACAAACTATGTCTTGAAAAGGCTAATCACTTCTTGGAAAGAGCAGCATCCTGATCTTGCTCAGGAATTGTCATATTCTGAAACACCGAGAAGTTCTTTCAGTACTCCTCCAAAAGACACTTCTCCGTCAGTGACTACCCCAACCAGGACAATCACCCTTCGCGATCAAAGGAGTAGGGATGATGGTAACCACAATAAACCAAGAAGATTCGCACGAGTTGCTACCTCAAACTCACCGACCAGTGTGATATCTCAAGCTGCTGTTGAAACCATTATAAATGGGTTGAGCCCATATATATCGTGTCTCTGCACTTCTGAAAATTTAAAGGAATGTGAAGCATCTGTTCTTCAAGTAGCCAGGACATGGAAAGACTCGAGGGGTGATTCGGGGCTGCATGCTTATCTATCCAATCCAGCCATAGTTAATGGCTTTGTAGATATACTATCAGCTTCTTTGAACAGGGAAGTTTTACGAACATCAATTTACGTTCTTTCTGAGCTAATATTTTCTGATGATAGGGTTGGAGAGATTCTAACGGCAGATTCAGATTTTGAAATCCTAGCATCACTGCTTATAAATGGTTTGGCTGAGGCTGCTGTTCTAATGTACTTGCTAAAACCAGCAATCTCACAGTTATCTCCTTACAACTTTCTGCCGTCCCTTCTACAGATCATTTCAAATAAAACTGAAGATTCAAATGACCTTGATTTAGTGATGGATCCTAAGGATGCAGCAATTGCATTGCTTGAGCAGGTTATACTAGGAGAGGATGAAAATAACAGAATTTCGAAAGCTACAGATATCATATCTGAGAATGGAATTCCTGCCCTGCTTAATTGCCTAAACAGGGAGTATGGACGGCATTCCATTGTATTCATACTTTTGCAGTGCATTCATGCAGATAGAAATTGTAGGAACTTAATAGCGAGTAGAATTGAGTTGTCACCTGTGCTTGAGTTATTTCATGCCGGAGATGATAACGTGAGAGGCATATGCATAGAATTCCTTTCTGAGTTGGTTCAGTTGAGCAGGTATACTTCGTTCTTTACTCTCTATTCACTTGGCAATTTTTGTAATCTATTGCCAATTTCAACTCCGTAAAATCATTTGTCTTTTCAAACATGTAATAAAATACCTCATATATGATTATGAACATGCTTGTTTGATACAAAGGTACGTTTCGTTCTGTTCTTTTTTCTTCCCTTTATAGCTAAGTATTACGATATCTGTTAGTTTATTTTTTTTGTTTTTTTTTCCAGGAGAACGCTATCCAACCAGATCCTGCAGATAATTAAGGATGAAGGAGCGTTTAGCACCATGCACACTCTTCTAGTCTATCTACAAATGGCTCCAATGGAGCAGCAATCCTCCATTGCTATTCTTCTGCTTCAGCTAGATCTCCTGGTCAGCCCACATAACATGCTTAATCATACTATTACAGTTACACACATACTTGGAGAAAATAAGAAGTATATCTTCCAAGTCTAAATTATAAAGGAAGAAGACCCAACCAGATAAACCAAAATTTTGATATTTTTTATCGCTATTCTTTCGCTTCAGCTTGATCTCTTGGTCAGCCCGCATAATACTGTTAATCAGATTGCAATAGTTAAACACTCACACAGAAACTGACTAAACAATCAATTTACAAAAATATGACAACAGAAAAAAGACAAGTTCAGATAAAACCATATTTAATCACTTATCGTTGTAATTTTCTAGGTTGAACCTCGAAAGATGAGCATTTACAGAGAAGAAGCAATAGAGGCACTAATTGAAGCACTTCGTAGAAAAGACTTTCCCAATTCACAAATTACGGGGCTTGATGCTTTATCATCTATTTTAGGACGTCTAACAATGTCAGGAAAATCCTGCATGGAAGTCTGGCTACTGAAATATGCAGGATTTGATAAGCCTTATAATGCTTTGATGAAAGCAGAGAAGCTGAAATTTTATGATGCTGAATTGACTGAAACGAGGGTACACAATCATTTTGCCTTTGAACTGTTTCCATGCTTCTATATTGTCAAGATCTGATAATTTAGGCAATTCATCTGTTAGGAAGAGGAGGAGAAAGCTGCAGTTTCATGGGAGAGAAGGGTGGCTTTTGTACTCTGCAACCATGAGAAAGGAATGATTTTTAAAGCCTTGGAAGAATGCCTGAAGAGTAATTCCATTGAGATTGCGAAGTCGTGCCTTGTTATTGCCACGTGGCTTGTCTACATGCTTTATAGTCTTCCTGATACAGGAGTCAGAGAAGTTGCTCGAAAGTGCTTACTTGACCAGTTCATAAATGTATTACAATCATCAAAGAACCTTGAGGAGAAGATTCTGGTAACCCTTGCTTTAAGTGGTTTCACCAATGATCCAGGTAAAATATATTAAGAAAGAGGAAAGGTACTTTGATCATCTAGATGTATTTCATCTTTGACGAAGTTCTAACCTATTCAGTCTTTATTTTTTAAGGTGCGGCTGGTGAACTTGGAGTGTATGCTAAATGCATGTATAAAACACTAAGAAAACTTAAGCGCAACTCTGTAGTGGTCAATGATATACTGAAAACCTTAATGAACTTGCCTTCTGTTGATGCAGTGAGTATCAATCTTATCATATATGCTAAGATCTTTATCATACACATATATAAATATGTATAGTCCTATGCTCTGAATTTCAGGCAGATATGTGGTGTTGTGCTGAAGGGCCTGAGTTGAATTCTAGCATGAACGGTGAGGTGCTGGCATTACTTCACGTAAAAGGTCGCATCATAAGCAGTCATTCTGATGGAACCATAAAGGTGGACTTGACAGTCTCTTTTTTTGCACGCACACAAACAAATACTCTACTGCATAATGTGATTTTATTAAATGTTAATTTCCTTGCATCTTCCAACCCTTTCTTTAGGAATTTGTTGCCACCTTGTACATTAAGAGAGCCAGCATATGCTATGTTTTTCTCACAGGTGTGGGATGCCACTAAGAGGGTTCCAAGGTTGATGCAGGAAGTGCGTGAACACGCAAAAGCTGTGACATGCCTCTATATACCTTCTTCAGGTGACAAACTATATAGTGGCTCCCTGGACAAAACGATTCGCGTAAGTATAATATTTTGTTTTCCAGTTATATGTTGGGGAAAGGAAACTTTATAATTTTCTCTGACTTCAATCTACAAAGAGGCGTTCACCAGAGTGAAATACAATCTGAAGTCATAGTGCATTCTCTCGAAATTACATTACAGGGTCAATGGCACTTTACCAGTCATGTATACATTTCAAATATCTTAGACATGTACCAAGTCCTCTTACAGCAAAAAGCATTTCAAAAGTGTTTACCATTTCTCTATACAGGTCTGGGCAATCAAACAAGAAGAAATTCACTGTGTTCAGGTCCATGATGTAAAAGAGGCAGTGCTTGAGTTAGTCGCAACTAAAAGTATTGCATGCTTTGCCCCTCAAGGAACTGGAGTTAAGGTTAGTGGAAGTTTTGTCATCATTTGATAAATTTCAGTCTTATGTTTTGTGCTTCATCATAATCTTGCCGCAGATTTATAACTGGTCTGGCGTGCCAAAGCATATCAACTTCAACAAAACCGTCAAATGCCTTGCCATAATGGGCGATAAACTCTATTGTGGTTGCTCTGCTTTCAGTATCCAGGTAAGCCCTTTTCCTGAAACATTTTTTATCACTTGATTAAATCTTACTAGTTACGCACATTCCAAGTTTTCAACTCGACTGAACGAACAATTTAAATCTAATACAAATGCTTCTAACAATTCTTTTGTCAATACCAAAATAGGAGGTCGATTTACAAAAGCATACATCAACCATATTCTACTCTGGTGCAAGAAAACTGCTGGGAAAACAAATTGTACAGTCTCTTTATGTTCATGACAATCTTCTTTTTGCTGGAGGTTCTTCCGTTGATGGTATTGCAGGAAAGGTGAGAAGCATCACCAGTCAACACGGTCATGTTCTCCACATCATCATTCAAAATATTGTTGGTTAATCAATCAATAAGTATTTACCTGTCGAAAAACAAATTAATGTGGCAGGTATTCTCTCTATCAACAAAGGCAGTAATGGGATCTCTGACAACTGAACTAGATATTCAGTGCATAACTGTAAACAATGACTTCATATTTACGGCCACAAAATTTGGCACCATTGAGGTGTGGTTAAAAGAAAGAGTGACAAGAGTTGCTTCCATCAAGATGGGTAGTGGAGGACATGCAAAGATTACATCTTTGACATCAGATAACGATGGACAGATGCTTTTTGCTGGCTCTTCTGATGGTAAAATTCAGGTGAAACAGCGTTGTTATTTGTTTGCATTTATTTTTTAAAGATCTAGTAGATTTATCTTAACATGTTATTCTGATTCTGCCTGCAGGCTTGGGTACTGGATTAAAACACAGATTAATACTTCCCAAGAAGTTGTTAGTTGCTTCCATTCTTTTTATATTTTCTCTTGTCTTGTATAAATTGTATTACTAGCAACACTGTAACGTACATAGCTTCATTGTAATACCAATTTTTTCCCAAATAAATATTTCAAAGTATAATCCAATTTAATCTAGTTTCTCTTATGATCAGTTATCATTATATATATCAAAAGTTCAAAACTAACATTAGCTTTTTCGGGCCTATACCTTTGTTTATTATTATCCGGTTCATTTCTGGCCTTTTAATCACAAATCATGAATCCCTCATCCAACTTGAACAAAATTAAAATTGTCACTAGATGATATACCAAGGGGGGAGGAGTTCAAATACAGAATCACGTTATATAAATTAATACTGTCATATAATTTTTTTATATTAACGTTGAGTTTCAATTTCTGTACCCTCTAGTGATGCTATTCAAACCTTTGTTCGAGAGATCTGTTTAATTCTAACATGGACAATCAAACATACGTATAAAAATTATAAATTATGGACAGAGCTCAAAAAATTTCTAGTGTTAAATCTCTCATTTGCATGATAATGCCTTGTTGACAGGGATATTGTAACTAATACATAATAGCAATGATTTATTGAATATAGACGTGATGAGAAATTAATAAGAAGATCATAAACATATGTAGGGATCGGTTTTCCGGTCAAAACATTGGATAGCATCCAATTTCGGGACAGTAATTTTTACAATATTTTATTATATAAGTTTACAATAAAATATTGCAATCCAAAACGTTGATTGGTGACCAGATCCCATATATATATAGATTATAGAGATAGAAACTAAAAAGAAATGCATCAGAGTCATGGAAGTACGAGGAATAAACATAGCTCGCATGATGCGAGCTTCTCATAATCCGATTAAATAATACTCATCATTTGCATAATAAATTAATAATATAAACACACGGCTACCCAAGAGGCCATGATAATAGATATAAAGTAGTGGCCGATAAATAAACAATGGCAAGTAGGGGCGAACATGGGTTGGTTCGGGTCGGGTTTTCGTCAAATCTCGATCCAACCCGATTAGTTCGGTTTTATAAAAAATTAACCCATTAATTGTAAAAAAAAATCGTAACCCAACCCAACTCAATTAGTTCGGTTTTTTATAATCGTAACCCAACCCAACCCAGAAATTTCTGCACTGTTGCAGAAATTTGTAAAAAATATTCTGCACTGTTGCAGAAATTTATATAGTGCATAAATTTGTAGAAAATATTCTGTACTGTTGCAGAAAATTTATATAGTGCAGAAATTTGTAGAAAAAATTCTGCACTGTTGCAGAAAATGTTGCAAGAGCCGGAAAGTGTTGCAGAATGTGTTGCAAAAAATTTATATAGTGCAGAAATTTGTAGAAAATATGTAAAAAATATATAGAATATGCAGAAAATATGCAAAAAATTCTGCATTTTATGTAATCGGTTTGGTTCGGGTTGGGTAAGGGTTAAAATTTGTTAAACCCTTACCCAACCCAATTAGTTCGGGTTTTTTAAAAATTAACCCATTTATATTTCGGTTTCGGACGGTTCGGTTTATTCGGCTGAAAAAAGGGACGGGTTGGTTCGGATTGGCGGTTTAATCGGATTTTTGTTCACCCCTACTGGCAAGCAGAAGGCAGCCTGTTTACGATTATATATATGTTTATGCCCCACGTCAAAACCCTATAGGTAATCTCAACCGTAGGATCAAAAGATCGTACTGATTTTACAATTATTTACAAGGATGTGGATCTAGCAAATTGGGCTGATGACCCATATCCGTTAATTGGGCCAAATCAGAAAGGAAATTCCCACTAATACAAACATGTATATTAACCGCCCGCTTCCACCTTTCAAGGGAAAAGTACGAGGGAAAAAAATAAAAAAGAAATTTTTGTAAATTTATTTGCTATCTCTCTAAAAATATTTATAAAAATATATTCTGCAGTTAAATGTAATTTTTTGACATATTTCAGTTACTTTTATTTATGGTTATTTTCGATTGCATTTAATTCTATTAGATTGCGAAGTTGTAATTTTATATATAAAAAAAACATTACAAAAAAGCGTACTTTTACAAAAGAAAAGGAAAAACAAATCACGTTTTTACAATTATTATTTTTTAAAAATTTTCCCAGAAAATCTACTTATTTTATGCATATTGTAGATATAGAGTTAACGAAGTTAGATAGAGCTAGACGAGAATTGTACGGAATTTATCACATTCCTTTGATTTTATATCAAATTTATAAAAGTATAAAAAATACAAAATTTATTGATTCAAAATATATTCTGCGTTTATAAATTATTTAATAATGTCAAATTCAAAATGCATTTTTAGTTAACAATCAAAAACCATCAGATTTTTATTATCGGTTGAATATTATTAATTTTTTGAACTTCTGAAATTTCTATATGAAAATTATAAAAGAGTGGCTGGTGCTTTTTAATTAAATTCCAACAGAATTTTATATACACTAAGTTGAATTCCTTAATCTTTGATTACAGAGGAGGAAAAATGAATCTGTCACCCTACTGAATCACGAGTCGTTTGATTATGATATACGGGTTAATGAATAATATATCAGCTGAAAAATGTTGTATACCTGCATCATAAGTTTTTTTTTTTCGTTTGACTTCAAATTATGAATTTATATTCCTTAAAGGATTTGGATCTCATCTTTTGGACCTAAAATATCTTTTGAAATATTTTTTTTATCCAAGTAGAATGATACAAATATTAACATTTCCAAAAATTTTAAAAAATTATTTCAAAATACAAAACTTTAGGCCTAACAAAAAAGACCTTGGATTATCCAAAATCAAATATTCATATTCAGATTATGATGTCTATCTGATCACTAATTAATTTCATTTTTTCTCCGGAGATTGGCTATTTTTAAACTTAAAAATTGATCGAGATAAATAAAAGGCACATACGACATATAGATCCTGTTACCCATTGACTTATCTCGTTGACTTATCTCATAGAATTTTATTCTCTCTCGGAGAGATTGATTATCTTACCTTTAGATCAAAAATTTATCGAAATAAATTAGCATAATTTATCTCTCGGAGTAGAATGCAACACCTGTAAAATTTATAATTTTTTTAACTTAGTAGGGGTTTATAAGAACCCCAATTAAGCGGGGCATCTTGAGATTGTATATACGTTTTAGGTAATTTTTTAAAATTTTAATACAAAATAAAATGAATCCCAATTTTATAAAAATACATTTCCCATATTTACCTGTAAAGTCCTATATCTCAGGTAACCCTTTTTTTTATACCTTATATCTCATATAACTTATCTAAGATATATCTTAAACTCTCTAATCTTTTAAAAAATTATATCAAAGATTTTTAAGTAAAATTGTATTTATAAACATATATTTTATTTTAAACGATGAATATCAATTGATAAGAATTGAATTATTATTTTAAATTTATATCATTATTTAAATGTCTTAATTTTAAATAAAATTTAAATTTAAGTTAATTTGTTTGTTCAAACATGTTATTCATCCAAATTTAGAATTTCAAATGAAAACGCAGACAATGCATGTTTCGCACATACAGTTTGGTCAAATTTTCAGGTAGCACATGCACCATGTAACATAAAAATCGCGTAAATAACACCATGAAAATGCATTGTAGTGCAGTTTATGCATTTTAAAAATATAATGAAAGTTTAAAAATGTAAGGATAAAAAATTATTGCAAAATCAAGTTATATAATATTTACATTTTTCGATATAATTTAATTATATAAACATTTGAATTATACGCCGGAAATAGTAGGATAATAATGAAGATCGAAAAGATTTAGGGTTTTTTTTAAATAACAATTTTTTATGTTTTTTTCAAAAATTCTTTTTTTATATATTTTGTAAAAATATGATTTTTAAACTTTTTTTTTCAAAAATACGGTTTTGTATCCAATACAACCTGATTCAACTAAAATCAAATTCAAATGCAACCACGAGTAACTTCAATTTTTTTTCAAAAAAAAGTTGCATTTGATTACTTTTAGTTACAAACATTATTTTTATAAAAAATATCAAAAGATACTAAAATCGTAAAATAAAATAAAAATATAGTATTTTTGGTAAATATCCAAAGATTTATTATTATAACAAGAAAATATATATATAACAATATAATAAATTAATAATATTAACTCTAGTCTTAGTTATAAAGGTATAATAAAAAATATATACATATATAACAAAATTATATACTCCCTCCGTCCCAAATTAATTATCTTATTTGACTTTTCTGTGGTTAAATTGACTCAAATTTGATTAAAAATTACATATAATATATAATTGAAAAAAGTTAAAAAAAACTATATCGTTGGAAAATATATCTAATCTACTTTAAAATGTATTTTTAAATTTTTTAAAATTATAAAAGAATAATTTTTAATTCTCAGTCAAAGTTAAGTTAAATTGATCACAAAAAGGCAAATAAGACGATTAATTTGGGACGAGGTGGAGTATAATATATATATATATATATATGATAATTATGTGTAATTATAAATAATAATATTTAAACCGCATTACTAAAATGTTAAACCGCAATCCGTACTGCACCGTGCAATTTGTCAAAAATTCAAATCGTCACCGCACCCCAAAAATTAAAAATTGCATTTTACGGTGATGTATGGATCGATGTGAGCGGTTTATGGGTTCGATGAATATCCTTATCCAAATTTTCAAACAAAAATATATCATCCCAACAAATTCAAAATTTCAAATAAAATCTAAATCCTCGCAAACAAGTCATAAGATCATTTCTTACATCAAATTTTGCATTTGGTTAAACTTTCATATACTGCCTGAACAACATATTCCCATTTCAAGCAAATATATGAGACTTGGCTTGGGCTCTTCCTCTACCTCAATCCTCACTTGATCTAATTAATCGACGTTCTCCTTTGCTTCAGCTGCCTGGCATTTGTTGTCATGATCAACACCAATTCTTCCCTCTAATTCAAATGAATGAGGCCAGCAAGAAGGGTCCATTTCCCTGCCAACAGCAAGCCCGTTAGAACTCAATTTTAGGCCTAGATATTCAAATGTGTCGCTGGCTTTTGACGGCACAACTTGACAACTTTGTGCTTTTGTTGGGTACCTGTGCGACATGTGTTGATGAGCAGGAAAAACAGTAGCAGTATCAGTCCCAGCATTATTCTTCAAACCTTTGGTCACATTCTCTGTCTTTCCCTCTTCAATGGAACACTTCTTCAGCTGTAAAAAACAAGAAACAATATTTTCGATTTTTGTCAACAGTCGATTGCAAAATTTTAAAGACGCAAAACATAACCATGGACTTCATGTTATCATTAATCCTCGCGAAACATAAACATTGATCTCTAACTATGTCCTCATATGAATTTGAAATTGAGAAAAGAAAAATATAAAAGATTTATACCTCACGTTGTCCCTTAGCTTTGAGAGTTGAATTATCCGCCAAAATCTTCTCGTAGTAAGCCCTGACAATGCCTATCTGCTGCAAGATTTGATTGTATGCAGAAACATAACATAAGCAAGGACTATTAAGTATTAACCAATAATTGAGATTAATTAAAAACATTCAACAAAAAATTACTCACCTTCCTTAGCATATTATTGCATTGGGTTAATTCATCAAGCTGCTTCAACAACTCCTCCTTGGTCTGAAAATTAAGTCACAACCCACGTTAATTAGTCTATACATACGTAATTTGAATAGTTGTGAGCACAAATACGTAAATTCAAATTTCCCAAAATTCCTGAATTTCGAGAACAAAACCAGAAAACACACCCAAAAAAATGAAATCATATACAAGCGTATGTATGTACGTAGATGGACAAATAAAACTTAAGAACAACATAGATTAACAAAGTAAACCCACACCCACACATACAATACTTACATACACACATATAGACATACCTTATTCTTAAAAACAGATTTGCGGCGTGGCTTCTTCATGCTGTGAGAATGAGATTGGGAGGGACCGAGACCGAGGGTTAGAGCGGTGGTGACCTGCAGGTTGTTTTTGTCAACAACATCATCATCTTTATTATCAATGAGAGCGGATCTTTTTCTCTTGTAATTAACCGGCCAACTGGGGGTGGAGAGGAGCAACTCTATACCAGAAGTGGGCCTAGAAAACAAGCGAGGGAGATCAAGTAAGATATCTGCCACCTCGTACTCCTTTTCAGTTACCACCACGCTTCTGCTGCTGTGGTTCCACATTCTTTTGCTCTTCATCTCATCGTTTCTTTTTCTTGTAATCTTCAAACCAGCTTTGAGGATTTGGCACATTTTTATAGATATAGATATGATATAGAAACAAGATGGAAGCTGCTCAGACTAGGGTTTATTATTCTCTTGTGATTTTATAGGCCCAGTTTTCTCTGTATATATACACCAGTTAGTACTGTTACTGTTGCTGCTTACAGCACTGTAATTCTCGGTACAGGGTATCAATTCAATTTGTTTTTTGTTTTTTTTCCAATTCTTTTACTAGCAAAGTTTATTTAGGTAAAAATGAAGGTACCGAATAATTTTGCATCCTGGTTTTTTAGGGGTTCTTTTAAAATAAATAATAATAATTACTTTACAATATACCATTTTTTTTAAAAAGATAAACTATTTACGTACTGCATCATGCTATTACCCCCATCTTTTTAATCAGAATTTAAAAAAGAAAATAAGAAAAACAGAGAAAAAGATAAATAGTATAAGTAGTAATTTCCTATTTGAAATCGAGGAGAAATAGTTTCAAAATTATCTTTTTAATTATTTTCTAACAATCCAACAAATACGAAATATTGACAAGTGGCCTTGATTTTTAATTTTTTTTATTAGTGCAATATAATTTTTATAACAATATTTTATTGTACTTTCAACATTATGAATTTTATATATTATTTTATTATTAATTTTACATATTATTTGAATTATTAATTTCTTCTGTTGCAAATTATTGTATTGAATAATAATTTTTATATATAATTACATATTTTTGTATGATATTCACACAAATACATCAACAAATCGAGAATTTTTTTTATCGTTAATCTTGAAACTCCAAATCTATTTATTTATAGGCATTGCAATAACATTAGCTAACATAAGAAGCAAATAAGAATTTGCTTTCAAACGATCTAACATTTTCCTATGATTTTTTTTTCTATATACTTGAAATTGATAGGTATATAATTTTGTTTCAATTTACCGTGTCATGCAAAGAATGTTTAGGTTGCTTGACCGTCAAGTATATTATGATAAAAATAGATATTCGTACTTTTATCTTCAATACAAGTAGTTATTAATAACTGTCCATGAGTATCTTCTAGTAAGAAACTTTTAAGACTCCCGGGCTCTGCGAACTTGCATCACAAGCCACAACTCTAATTTGAACTTATAAGTAACCCTTTGAATCGTTTGTTTACTTGTGCAGGCTCTTTCTACTCTAATCCAATGATTTTTTATAAATTACCGTAAGATGCATGCATGCTATCAATATCTTTTCCCGCTACTCGGTTCATGTACTTAGTAATTTATGCCATTTTATATTTTTTTATAATTAATATTTCAATCTTTTTAATAATTATTATATAATTTATTCATTTTTAAATATTTATCATCTAATACTTATATTAATTAGACATTCTGTTGATCTATATTAAAAGAATAATCTTTAAAAATATATTTGAAAGATAAAATTATAATCAATACTATAACTTTTGTAAGGACTCGAGTATATAACTAAATTATTATAATAAATTTTAAAATGATGCTATCTCTCAGACTCTAGTTTATGTTTGTTTTTTTCCCTTGAGAATATGAAGGACTAACCAAAAAATAGAGAGATAAAGAGCTATAAGCCCTTATCAAAATAAAATGACAAAATTAAAAGGTCAAGAGTCCTAACATTTTTTAGTAATTTAATTATATATAATGTATTTATTTGAAACTTAATTATATTTTTAAAATATATCTCACATAATTATTTCTAACATATATATACTTACATATATTCAGAAAACAAATCAATTGTAAAGTTGATTAACAATTAAATATAAAAATATGAAATTATCAAATTGTTTAACATATGTTACTTTCTTTTCATCATGTGGTTTAAAAAGACTAACACAAAAATATAATTCAAGAAAATAATATAATATGTTTGTATTAAGACTGGAAAAGAAATTTAAAAGTGTTTGACCGGTGTGAGATACACTCAATAAGTGTTAATTATAAATATTATACTAATTATTGACAATATTTTTCATATGCCACATACATGTTTAAAAAATTGACATACATGTTAAAATCTATGAAAAATATTTTTATTGAATATTATCAGATTTTAATGAGATTTTTTAAAATCCAAATTGAATATACCCTATCTCTAAAGTCCAAAAAACAATCAATTGAATACATTCCATTAAATATATATACCAACACTTCAAAAAATTAGTGAAAGAGATTAGAAAATAATTACTCCCTCGGTCCTATTTTACATTTCATTTTTAAAAAAGACACATATATTAAAAAAATTAATATAAAAATTATTTTCCATATATATATATATATATATATATATATATATATATATTAATTGTAATGATTAAGATAGTTTCAATATATAATTTGAATGATATATTAATTAAAACCGATCGACTTTTGTTATATATGGCAGTCAGTTTTGCCAGTCTTTATATGACGTGTCACTAAGTCCACAGTCAAATGGTCAACGGTTATCGATTTATTCTAAAGATTTCGTTGGAATTGGAATTTGGTTATTCACCATGTACGAGGATCCCCGCTAAGCATCCATGGCTGAATGGTTAAAGCGCCCAACTCATAATTGGCGAATTCGTATGTTCAATTCCTACTAGATGCACGCCAATGGGACTCTCCGATAAGTATATTGGAATTGGCTCTGTATTAATGGAATCTCATCATCCATACATAACGAGTTAGTCTGGTATATTCATACCCAGTTACTGGATCTAATCCTCTACGAAAGGTAAGAAAATCTGAATATTTTGATCAATTCAAGGTGAAAAGGGGAGTTGCTACCTCAGCAAAATTGGGATAAAATTGAGCCAAAAGATCCCGATTCAAGATAAATTCACGAGGTCGGTTATAACGATCAGGTTTAACATGAATCTGACCAAAAATTGACGCTGTCAGGTTTGTTAAGTGGTCGGTTTTGAAGTTACGTGTTAGATCAGTAGGGTTCACGGTCAACATTGGTCAGGTTTAATATATATCCGACCGAGATAACTTGTGTAACTTGTGGTCGGGTTTAACTCTGGGTTCAGAGCGATGGTGGTCGGAAATACTTTGGTTTCTTGTAGTGTAGTGAATAAATGATTATCTTAAAAAATTATCTATAAAATTGTATATAAATGATAAATTATTTTGTATTAATTAATAGTATAAGTACCAATACTCTAACTAAAATTGTAAAATATCTCCCTCGTCCGGTCAAGAAAGGTGTAAAAGGTTATTTTAAAATTTTAACTAGATGGAAAAGAGGATAGCGAATATGTATTATGATTCTTTTTTCTCAAAAATGACATGTAAAATGAAATAAAAAAGAGATGAAAAATTGAAAAGTAAATGGCCAACAAATACATATTAATACCACGTTTACATCAGTCTCATCATTCCCTAGAGAACTCTATATCAATGAGAGCAATTAGCATGAAGCATTTCTCATACGAGAAACTATATTTCGATATATTTCTGGACAAAACTTGGCACATACTCGGAGCATAGGCGTTTAAGTTTGGTAGCAGATGAAACATACAATTACAAAAATTGTAAAACTGGTTATAGGTATAATATTGCTTGCAAGCTCAATTATGTGGCTTTTGATTTCTTCCCTGCTCTTGGTTTCTTTCCTCTATTAACAGGCGATGCAAAGTCATCATCTGACTCATTATCACTTTCATTATTGTCAGACTTCCCCTTCTTGGATGATTTGCCTTTGGATTTCTTTGTTGTAGTCTCCTCTGCTGATGGCATTATATTTCTTTTAACACCACTAGATTCCTTCTTCACGGTGACGACAGCTTTCATTGGTGAAGCTAGTTTTTGCTGCTGTTTCATCTGCAATTTCCTCTGATAGACTTCATATGCCTCCTCGAAAGATAGCAAGCCAGACTCCATCATCCTGCAATGCATTCATACATGAAATTCTCCACCGATTCTGATAAATACAAAGCTCTTTGAAAAAACTGTACAAACGTGCATAATTATTAATATGAGAGCCAAACTGGCGTCTTTGACAAAGCATGATATATATAAAGTCTAAAAGCTTTAAAGTTATATTATATTAATGTCTTTATCTTATATAAATCATAGAAAAAAGTTTACTTCTTGAAATCCAACACTGACCAAGAGATGCATGCTAATATCTAGATTAACATAGTAAAGACCAACCCTACAGGTGCTACATATACTGAAGGGTTGGTCCCGCTTTACATAGTGAAAAAATCTGTGGTCAATTACACATGCTAGCATGGAAGATGGGTGGGTCAAGCATGATGTATACATGATACACCATTCATTGACAAATTTCCACTTTCTCCCAATATATATATGACACCAGTAAAAGGTAAACCAAATGCTAACAGAAGCCACTATTGCTATAATTTCTAAAATCAAACAGAATAGAAATAAGTTGAGATATGAGAATTGGAATGTCATAATTCAGAGAAATTCTGACCAAAAGAGACCCAAGAATTCAAAGAATCACAGAACATATTTTAAAACAATAAAATATATATTTTGAGAGGTATTTAATTGCTTTAACTTGATAAAAGAAAGTTAAATTCACATGCTTCCTCAATTGCAGTATAATCCCTCAAACATTCTTTATCTTTGTGTGTTTATACATACGGATTACAGGTTGTGGCTGGTTGCCCCAAAATTCCTATGAGCATGCCATCAAAATCTATTAGTCTGTTAGGTAACAAAGTAAAAGCATAAATAAGAAGACGATCAAAAGACTGGAAAAAAACCCTATCCAGGAATTTTTTTCCAATTTTGACAAACACCTGATAACAAGATGTAAAGATGCCGGTGGATCAGTAATGGTTATGATTTACAAAGACATTTGAATTGTTGCAGCTTATCATTAGTGTGCGCACTACAGACTCAACATAATTAACTCAGCATACCACAAAACAATTTGAAGCAGCTCAACCAAGCAAATAGTAAATTACATAACAGACACATACACAGGGGTTATAATGGTACGTACAACATCGATTTACATCTCAAGGTAAATTTGGCAAGTTTCTGTCATGTATAACATACAAGGCTCTGATAGCATGGTCAGTATAAACAAATTAGCTGTAAATGCTGGCTAGCATTAGGGAGTAAGCATGAACAAAGCTCAATATATTTTACCAAATTACGATGCATGCAATTAGTTGTGCCACTTTTATACTTAAAAAAATAATAATATCATAGTAATTTCAATAAACTAGTTTGTCAAACCAGCCACTATTTAATTTTAATTTAATAACCACACACTGTTTGCCGAACTACTTTTCAATGCCTAAATACATGCAGTACATGTCTTGGTCCCATAATATGGCCACATGATTAATTGGAACAAATCATTTGAGTTTTTCCATTCACCCCCCTAGCATATTGGGCAAATACCATGAATTGAAGCTCTCACAAAAATACATAAAAACGATTTGAAGAATTGGGCTTAACCAAGGTACTCATCCATATATTGTCCAAGGAATTTGACCACATAGTAAAGAATAACAAATCGGAGTTGTAGTAAATATCGAATCAATAGGATAAAAAAAATGTTACCAGAAAGCAGCCATCTCACTAGTAGGCACTTGCTTGGACAAAGACTCGTAAAAAATCCTCAACGGATCTCTCTGAAAAAATGAAGATATATAAGACAGCACCACTAATAGTCAAGATTGAAATTACCACTTGACCATACAAATACATTAATACATTAATAAATATAAAAGATAAAACAGGGGGAGAGATATGAGAGTACTTCATCAGGAGGGTCTCGTTTCTGGCCAGGCAAAGTGAAAATCTTCTTTACCCTTTTCTTACCACCACCACCATTATTCTCGTATAATACCCCTTTTAGATCATTAATTATCTCCCTCTCCTCCTCCTTTTTTACTCTCTTTCTCTGCATGAAAAACATAACCCCGTTAAAAATTATTTATGGCCGAATCAATAAATAATGAAAAAAAAGGAACGTTGTGAATAACCTTGACGGAGTCGGTCTTTCCAGCGGTGGGTTTGGGCTTCTCGTCGATATCATCTTGAGATTGTTGTTGTTGTATTTTGGGTTCGGTACCTACGAAATCATCATAATTTTCTTCTTCTTTCTTGACCTTAGACTTACCGCCTTTCTTCACTCCTGAAGACATCTTTTTCTTAATTTCATTCACTAAATTTGCAAGTTCGATAGCGAGGGTTTTGTTTCAGAGAATCAGGAATGGAATGGACATGAATAAAAAGTCGGTTCCCATATCCCAGTACTGTAGTAAAATATGTTTGGGTCTAAGTGGGCCCATTTACTAAAATTCGGGTCCAAAGGTTCTGGGCCCATAGCTAAAATATTAAGCTGTAAAAATTTGAAATATTATTATTGGAAAAAATAATTTTCAAAATATATATTACATAATTTATAATATTTTTTTAAATATACTAATCAAGAAATTTTTATCTTTCTTTTTCAATACACTTGAAATGTTGGTTTCCTAACATTTTTCAATTTTTCAAAAGAGTGCAGAAAGTTATTAATGAAATATAGGGGTTTATATCAAACTGTCCACTCATCTCATAAAAAAAATATCAAGTGGCTACTCCATCTCCACGACAACTCATTTAAGCCACTAAACTGTTAAAATATATCACTCCATTAGCATTTTTTTTAAAAAAAAATTGATGATTAACGTTAAAAATGCAATTGTAGATTTGTAGTATGGATATTTGATTGCAGACATAATGAACGTTGTATAAATTCGATTTGTAATGCATGTGTTTTAGCATAACAACGTATTTATTTTTTATTTTTTAATTATTTAATTAATGATGTGTTATTTAATTATTATTTTTATATTTTCCTTTTTTCCACTTGTCAATTTACGATCCTAACGTTGATCGTCAAATTTTTAAACGAATGACATATTTTGATATTCTAGTGGTGTAAATGAGTTTTCGTGGAGATTGGATATCTAATTGATACTCCCTCCGTCCCGGCCAAATGTTTACATTTGGTCCGGGCACGGAGACCAAGGATAGTGGGTGTAATAGTGATTTTATTGTTAAAATAAATGAAGTAGTGGGTGTAATAGTGTAAAGTGTTGAAAAAGTGGAGTGAAGTAGTGGATGTAATAATATATTTATTGTTAAAAGTTACTATTTTTAGTAATGTAAAGAATTGGGTGGGACGTCCCAAAAAGGAAAGTGTAAAGAATTGGTTGGGACGGAGGGAGTATATTTTTGGGAGATGAGTGAGTAATTTGATATAATGCCAATAAAAAATATACTATTAACTATAAAAACGAATAAATTTATGTTTCAAAACTTATTATCTATAAATTAGTTTAACAAAAATTACCACAACTTATTTTCCATTTATTTTGCGTAGGCAAGATTTAAACTTTTTTTTTTGACAGAAAGATTTAAACTTCGTTTATATACTATGATCTATACTAGTAGCATTAAATAGAGAAAAAAGTTATTAAGTTTGAACATAAATAAAAAATAACCTTACATTAAGACTTTTTAACCTGAAAACATCTTAATTTAAATTATTTGTTAAATTTTTTGATGGGGAACATTTTTATCATTTTCACTTCTAATTTTGCTTAACAATATCGTAAGAACTTAAAATCCATTTGTAATTTATTTACATCCGCGAATGAATTATTTTTTTGTTAAATTGGAAGTACAATATTATCCGTACATTGGCAATAAATAGAGCTTATCCAAATGACATACGGACCTCATAATTAAATAAATTTAAATATCTAATATTTTCATTTCACAACTAAAATCCATTAACAATATCAAAAAAATCTGATGTTAATTGGTCTGACATTCGACAATTATACTCTAGTCGACTGAATGATTGTGACTCTGCCAGCCACGCTCCCTCTAATGAAGAGAATATGCTTTTATGCAATTGTGTAAATGCATTTAAGTATATATTTGCATGATTTATACTAATATATTTAAAATTTTAAAGCTTTGATTGTCAAAATATATACCTAGAAGAATTTTGGTTCAATTATATATAAGCAAGTGGACCCATATATAAAGTCTAGAAGTTACAGGTTCAATGATCAGTCCCGTCCATCGTAGATGGTAGCTGGCTAACACTAGTCCCTTTCTTTTTTGCAGGTCGATGTTGCTACAGCTAGCTTGCCTTATCACCCTGACCCATATACGTCCTAATTATATATACAACCATCACAAAACTGAGTTCCACTTGAAAATTCTCTCTATATATACCACCAACTGAGGTTGATCACATATGTGCATTAGTTGATCATCTCTAGTGTCTAAACTAGTCTTTAATCTGATGGCCATTTGTAAGTCACTAATTACTTTTAAATTTGTCATCATCTCTCTTCTTCTTCTTGTGCAAGTTGTTGAGAGTGATACCATGACGGTAAGATTTTAATCTTTCATTTTACAACAAAGTTTCTCTCTGATTTCTCCTACTATAGTTTTCTTCTTCTTTCATGATTTTTTTTTCTTAATTATTACAGATGACCAGGCCGACCAGCCGCTCTCTTCTCCAAAAAATAGGTTAATATTAATCATATGTTTGATTTGAGTACACGACAAATACACTCGGGGATTATTGTATAAAGGGATAGATATTACACATGCACGAGAACACTACTAATACATGGGTGCATGTATATATGCAGATTGCGGGGCAAAATGTACAGAGAGATGCAAGTTATCAGGAAGGCCAAACCTGTGCCACAGGGCATGCGGGACTTGCTGTGGGCGTTGCAACTGCGTACCTCCGGGAACTTATGGCAACTATGATGTATGCCCTTGTTATGCTAATATCACTACCACTGGCGGCAGAAAGAAGTGCCCTTAATTAATTATTAAGTTTTCATTATCTCATTTCTTGATCTATATGTTTTACTTATGGTCACGATTATCAGCCACTTGCAATGGATATCCCATAGCAAATTTGTGTTATACATCAAATATTAATTATAAATAATCAGGAAGGGTTTGAATAAAAATTGTAAAAGTACACATCTAGATGAATCATGTGTTGATCATCATTAAGATTGTAAGTTCAAAATGTTATGTGATATTCCTTGTGCATCCCTCTTTATATATTCTCAGTTAATTAAATGCTGTTTTTGTTGTATTTTTTTTTTTTTACTAATGCGGCTTATAGCCTTACAAATGTGTATCTGTTCTAAAGAAATTCTCGGGGTGAGCCAGGGTCGAACCCAGGACCTGGGACGACAGAGAATAAGCCCTCAACCACTTGGGCTATCCAACCGTGCTCCTTTTTGTTGTATTTTAGTATGTCTAAATAATATAATGGTGAACTTGTAATTTTAGTGGTCCTTTATATATACAAAAGTACAGGCTTAAGATGCTTTAGAAATATTTTAATATGTTTTTTATTTCATAATAAATTTAAAGTGGTCGAAACCTAAAACGATGGGTAATGCTTCATAATACTATATTACTTTGCTTTTTTTAACAATGGTACTTTAACTTTGATTTCTCTTAAAGTTATTACTATAAATTTCAATTTCTTTTCAATATTAATTTTTTTTAATTATAAGTTGTGTTATTTTCACAAAAATTACCCTAAACTGCATATTATTTAAATTAATATTTTAATGAAAGTAAAATTATACTTTAAAAATATATAAATTAAAAAACAATTAAACAAAACCTAGTAAAATTAAATTTATAATTCTTAACTTGCCAATAAGAAATATATAATTCAAATACTATTATGAGAACTTATTTATAAAAAGATATATTTATATTTATATAATTTATTTTATAAAATTTGATACTATTTATTTCAAACGCTATGTAATTGTGTCCTAAAAATAAAAAATTAGGGATGATTAGAAACCGAATTGTAACCGAAATTAAATAAAAACCGCAAAAATTGCGATGTTAATTATCAATTTGATTATAATTTTTAAATTTTAAAACCGCACATAGTTGGTTTGATTTCAATTTTTATACGAAATAGAACTAATTAAAATCAAACTTCACCAAATTAATATATATTATTTTTATTTTTTAAGCTATTACATTAGTATATACTATAAATATATTTTATCAGTTAATAAATTATTGAAGAAATATATATATTTATAAATCTGCGAGCAATACTGATATTATATTACATGAATAAAAACACGCATTACAAATTACTATTTTCTTAAGATTGCATCAGCTCATGCACATATTAATTAAGTGTGTTGACCGTGAACATAATTAGTCATATTCATTTATTTTTATTAATAATAACACTATTAGTAATTTGTGTAACGCCCAGGAAAATTACGTGTATTTTATAATATTTAAATATGCTTTCATTATAATTTATTGTGATTTAGATTATTTTTAATGCAATTATCTGAGTTTGGATTTTTAGTAAATAGAAAAATTACCCGATATGTGTTATGTGAATTCTGTGTAGCTTAAAATATTTTATTCTATTTTACTATAGATTTTGTATCGTTAAAATAGGGTTATTTCGATTTATGATTATCGGACCTAGCCACTGTTATAGATTTGAGACCCTGTTTTTGTTACCTTTATTTTTATAAAAATGATAAAATCCTCAAAATAATTTTATTTTATTATTTTTGAAACATTCATAATTTTTGGGGAATTTTGACATATATATTGTATTTATTCGAAAATAAATATTTTTATATTTTATCCCATAAAAATTATTTTTGGGCCTTTTATTTTAATTATGGGGTAATTTATCTTTAAATCAAATCAAAGCCCTAAGATTTTCCAAAAATATAAATAATTTCCAAATTTTATTAAAAATCAGAATTTACTAAAAATAGTAATCTGGATTGGGGGGAAATTGAAAATTAGGGTTCTAGTGTTCTTGGTGTGTTCTTGAAGATCAAAGCAATTTTGGAGGTGATATTGGAGTCCGAATTCAGCGTTCAAGTAATCAAACTGACCCTCTCAACATCCTCTACTCGGTTATAGTATTTATTTCGATTCAAAATCATTCAAGCATGATTTCATGTCTAACTGTCTTTATTCCGATTTTTGATTGAGCTTTGTGTTGATTGTTAGTTTAATTAGGTTACATGGGAAGGTAGATCGTCGAACGAGCATCTTTATGATATTTTTTGTTTATTTTTCTGATCATATTTGTGGTTCGCCGGAAAAGTCGATTCCGGTCGTCTTCTCCGATTAAGTTTGGCCGGAATCCATGCTCCTGCAATTATTTCTTGCTTTCATGGTTATAGTTAAACCAAGTGGCATGCCAGGAGCTTGTGGGTGTATTTTGTTTTGAGTTTGGCTTGTGATTTGAGTCACCGGATTTAAGTCCGACTTAGTCGGAAAAAAAAAATTGATGGCAGGCCTGGGTTAGTGCTTGTGTTGAGGGGCTAGTGCTGCTTGGTGGTTGTGAATGGTTTTGGCGTTAAAACCCAGTTGTTTTGGGATCGTTTGGGAGTTCCATCGGAGGCCACCGGAGCTTTGGCCGGAAAATGAAGGTCACCGGAATCTGGGGAAGATCCGGTGGTGTTCTTCATTTTTCCGGTGAGGTTCTTGAGTGAGCCGCCGTTTGATCCACCAAACCCTAAAAGCTCTTTTCTGAAAATGTTTCTGGGATTAAAATTTGTTTTTATTTTCAAAAATTAGCTTTAAATTCAAAAATTATTTTATAAATTATATTAAATTCGAAAATTGTTTTAAAAATTAAAATAAATTATTTGTATTTCAAAATCAATTTGATTTAATTTAATAATTTTAATTTATATAGATAATAATTTAATTAATTATAATTAATTGGTTAATTTATTTTAATCAATTAATTTAATTAATTAATTATTATTAAATATAATTAAAAATAATTGGATTTAATTATTTTAAGAAATAAAAATGATTTTTTTTATTATTCATTTATTTAATAATTCTTTTACCCGTGTTAAATAAAACAAATTTGTTTGAGACTCTAAAAATAATCCGGAAGTTATACAAATAGTTTCAATTTCCTAATTTATTTATAAACCCAGATTATTATTTTATTAAATATTTAGGGATCCAATAATTATCCAGAATGGATAATAATGATCCACTTTGACTCAAATAATATTTTAGAATCTACTTTTAATTATTTGACTGCTCTTTAATTTGTGAGTCTTGCATGTTATATGATTTATGTGTCTATTCGTCTGCTAATTAATGCTACTTGTTTATTAATTATTATTTGGTGTTCGTTATTGATAGAACGCATGGGTAGAAACTAGAACTAAACTAGAATATTTTATTTGTAGATACGAGCGGAGTACTAGTTAGAAGGGCAGTGTAGTAGTCCCATTTTCTGCTTTAAGACAGCTGTGATATCAGGCAAGTATCTTCACCTTGATAATCTCAAACACTTTTATTTATTTTTTTACTGTCTCAATTGTTCATATCATGACAAATAGCTATTGTTCTGAGTTATTTGTGAATCTTAAATTTTTATTGTGAAATAAAATTATTTAATATCAGTACTCTCGATATTTGAAAGTTGATTTAAATAAACATATCATATCCTGTTTTATCGAAAAATGTTATTATTTTGAAAAGTGAAGGATTATGATGTTTGTTTAAGCAACCCGAACATTCCGGATTGCTTGGTCGGATTGGACGATTGCGCAGTGACCGGTAGCGGATGGAGCCTGGTCCTGCGTGTTGCGTAGTGGCCGGTAGCGGATGGAGCCTGGTCCTACGTGTTATATATTAGGCCAATGTGTGCCTAGGGTACCCGATATGATTTGTTGGACTTATACGGATGGGTATAGGTCTGTACTATATTCCTTTCTGATCAGGGGGATATGAGTATGAATGTCCAAATTCAGTCTGCCCGTCTGGCTATGATAAAATGTGATTATCAATTATCTATTTTGTAATATAGCTATTGATGCGATTATTACGAGATGTTTTGATTATTGATTATATATCCTGATCCACTCTATCTGTTCAGTTTTTATAATAAACTGTTTTATATTTTGTTCTCTATACAGATCTCATATCTTGATTTAATTTCAATTATTCATATACTTGCTGAGCATTTCTTTGGCTCACTCTTGCTTTTTATTAAATTCTGTCAGATATCCAGTATGAGACACAGCGGTAGCTCTAGCGGGCATAGAGAGCCTCAGGTGTTAGGGTGGCTCGCTTCTCGGGCTTCCCAGGTATTTAGTTGTTTACAGTTCTGCTGTAGATAGAATGTGTAATAAAATGAATTTAGACTTAAAATTTATCTAGACTTGTGGATTTGAGTTTGTGTATTAGTAGTGGACTTGTAATAAAGTATTTGGATTTATTTTTAGTTTCAACTGCTTAATTTCATACTATAACCTGTTAGCGATCTTTGGTTTGGCGGGGTCAGTGCGCCTCTGATATATTATTGGGCCAGTGTGCCTCGGGTTTATATTATTTTATTATTGTTATTGGTTGGTGACCCCAGATCTAGACCCCGGGATTTGGAAGGCGTCACAATTTGTATATAAAATAATTCATGACATAAAAGAATAGCAAATTTATTATATTATAATACAAAAATATTCATGTTTTCTTATTATTTAAATGTGAATAAAAAATAAATATTTATTTATTTATTATATAAATTTTAAAATTGAAACTTCATCATTAAAAAATAAATTATAATTTTAAAATTAAATTGAATTAATAAATTTGATTTTAATTTTTACTTTCAAAATCGTACTTAATTAATTTGGATACGTTTTGAGTTTAAAACCGCACGAAATTGTCGCGCATCCCCGCTAAAAACAGCAGCGGACAAGTTTTACAGATGATCGAGACGGGTTACTACAGTGTCGCGGCAGCATAAATAATCCTTTACTGTTTTGTGGATGCAAATTTCAAATACATTTATAATTGTGGGCCAAAGTGCCATCATTCATATACTCTTCTCAACTGTAATCACGCTCCATGCATGACTGCCACCTCGTTACCAGAATATCAAATCATTATCCATAAGCTCCAGTGAATTATAAATTTTTAGTCAGAAAAATGACTCAGTTATAAAGTTTATCAATTTGTTAATAAATTATTTACTATTTTATAATAATTAATTATATTATAATTTTGTATTCAGACTTTATTTTATAGTTTAAATAATTTAATTATCACACTTTTTAAATTTTAAATAATATTAATATAAATGTATAAAATAAAAATATTTATGAGATTTATTCTGTAATTTATTTAAAATTGGAAAAGAAAATATACTTCTAAAAAAATTGATATTTTATAAAATAAAATTTAATCCTGTATTTACAGTTATGCTCTTTTTGATTTATAAGTTATGTTATTTTTTTTTTTGTAATTTCAAGTATTGAATAAACACTACTCAGACGCATCGAATTCATTTTTTAAATGAATGTAAAATTATTCTAATAGTTCCGATATTAATAATGATAACACAAAGGTAGGGGACAATATTAGATACAATCAATTATTAAATAAAAAATAGTTTGACTAACAAATTGATAATTTTTATAATTAAATCATTTTTCTGCTAAAAATTTATAATTCAGACAATTAAAGTGCAATTAAGTATTATTTCACTAACGAACGTTAAAAAAATTAACAAAATGCAATCAAATGTTAAAAAATAAGTAGTTTAGCCATCAAACTGATAATTTTTATAATTGAGTCATTTTTCTATAAAAATATTATAGTTCAGACTATTAAAGTGCAATTAAATCTAAACTAAAAGCTAAACTTTATTATGTCATATTGACTAAAAAGGTAAAAATAATAAACAACTATTTTATTTGTTAAAGTACAGAATATACAAATTTTACAAAACTTTATTATACCATCAATACGTAGAAAATATTTATCTACTCTTATTCTAAATAATAAGTACTTATTTTCAAGAAATATATATATTTTTTCTAAAAATAAATACATTTTTCAAAAATTAAGATAAATTAAACAAGACCATAAAAATTTTATAATTTGAAATACTTCTGATCAACTAACTACAAGCACAATAATTTTTGTAAGCAGACTGACTAAATTTGCATTCAGATGAAAATGTGATGTTGCCCTAAATCGTGTTCCCAGATGTAGAAAAAGGGGGGAAATTAAAATAAGTTCTTTTTCTCCTAATATTAAGAAAATTTTGATTATAAATATATAAAATTATTTAAGAATCTCAATTAAAAAGAAGATGTTTTTTGTATATACTGTATTATATAAGTAAAAAGATAATTTTTCATGATTAAATATGTATTTTCAAAAAAGGCCGGATGTATAAATCACGGCTAACGCTAAACGCGTGAGTGATGAAAAACACAATGTAAATGGCCAGAATCGAGAATCTGTCGGACCGTACAAATAAATATAAATATTACTCTTAAAAACAAAATAAAAGGGAGGAAACGAGTCTTCACTTCACTTGCAAGTGCTGCCACGTGTCTAAATGCCACATAGTCACGTGTATTTCCATATGATATATTATTATAACTACTATAGTTCGCGTGCACATGTATCATTGTTAAAAAATAATATTATATAGTATTTTCTAAAATATTATTTTTACTTAATTATAAATTATTTTTGAAAATATCTTATATATTCAAAATATTCAATTGAATGTGTGAGGTTTTAAAGTTAAAATATGCCTTAAATAAAATTTTAATTAATTCAATAAAATAAGATAAAAATAGGTTGATATTATTAAATATAATATTATTTTATCTAATCATTATTTTAACAAATCATTTACCTAATTTTTTTGGAAATACTTTTACTTATACTATATAATATAGTGTAAATAATGCATCAAAAAAATTAACACAAATAAAATTTTAATTATTTTAAGATGGCTTGAATTTTTTTTTTGAATACATTACTTACACTATATAATATAGTGCAAGTAATGAAATTAAAAAAATGATTCAAACAAAAGTAGGGCAATTTTAAAACTATCTATTTTGATTTTTATTTTGACACATTACTTACACTATATTATATAACATATATTTTTTAATAAAAAAAATAGGAACTTTAAAACTATCTGCTGTATTTTATCAATAGGAAAAAACCTATTTCATAAAATTATAATTTAAAATTTATTATTTTATAATGTTAGAGCGATTATATATTTATATTAAATTAAGTCGGGATCTTAGAAAGTTATTATTTAAAAATGTTAATAATTTACCGAATATTAATTAATTGAATTTATAGTGTAATTTAGTTGATGTAACAAATAAATAATTATTTTGAATAAAAAAGAACCATGTGTTTAAATTGAAATAAAAATATGACTTCTGTTCGATGTATTCAAATTGTATTATATTTTTTAATGTATTCAAATTGTATTATATTTTAATAATAAATATATAATTTATTCATATAATAATTTATTTAAGAATTTTCAATACCATATAATTTTAATATGTAAAATAAAATAACGGTTTAGAAATTTTATTGAATATATTATTTGATTATAAAAATATTAAATAAATTTATAATTATTTTATAAATATAATTATAAGAAGAAATTTGTAAATACAATAAATAAGAAGAAATATAAGAAAGTTGATAAAGTGTAAGAGAGAGAACAGAGAAAGAATTATTATTTGGTAGTATAAAATAATAATAGAGCCGCTTTAATTGACGTGGATGACACGGTGGAAAATGATAATATCAGCTGTTGATCCGACGGCTTTGATAAAAAGAGATGCTGAGAGAAAAAAATAAGTCACGAGAAGTGGTGTATCATAGTAACAAATCTTTCCACACTAAAGATACATTTATTTATTATCGACCCCATTTACACATATACCCACACATAGAGAGAGATGAGACACGCAGGGAGATTGTGTTTGTTTATTTGTAACCATTTCTCTATCTCTCTACTCATTTCTTAACTCCTCTCGAGATTTGTGAATTCTGTTTCCTGCGTCGCATATTTGAGTGTGTGTGTTTTGAGCTGATATTTGCAGTGATCTCGAATACTCCAATTAATTATCCAAGATCCGAAGATTATTATCTGGAATTTATGGTGGGTATATTTACATATCAACAATTATATAAGTATGTAAATCAAAATTGTGGATTTGGGTTTAGTTATATGGATTTGAAGATTGTTAGAAGTGGTTGGTATTGTAAAAGAACCTGATTCTCTCAACACAAAAAGCACAAGCTTTGCTTCTTTTTACATCTCTTTCACTTTTTCTCTACCACCCCTCTTCTTCAAACTAAAACATATAGAGAGACTCGGAGAGAGATAGAGAGGGGTTAGTAGTTAGTACTATATGCATGTTTTTACATTCAGTTCACTACTTTTTTGCCCCCTCCCCCTTCTTTACTTACTGGTTTAATAATTACTACTACTATTATAGATACATGTATCATACATACATACATACATACATACATACACACACACGTATAATAAAGCAAGATAAAGTATTGACCAAATCCCCCTCCCCTAGCTCTTTCTTGTCAACTTTCCGGCCAAGTCTATTGTAAAAATTCAACCCCAATTGTTAAAGTATTAAAATTTAATAAAGTTACATTTTTTATTATATTGGTTCTTGATAAACATGAGCCAGTTTATATTTTTCAAGATGATCATGTCACTCTTGTTGTATTCACAGAAATGGACAAGACTCGAGATGTAAGGCGTGCAAAACACACTGGCTTCTCTTTCTCTGCACACACAAATGTTACTACTCAATCTGGTAAGTAATCAAACATATTTTTTATTTTTACTTTTTTTATTCTTATTTCATTCCTTAGGGATAATTATGTATCTCATTTAATGGGGTTTGTCTTTATTTGCATATTCTGTTGTCTTTGTGTGTGTGTGTGTTTTGATTTCCTTGTAGATAATGCAAGTCCTTTCTGGGTTTTTCTTTATGTTCCTTGTTTCACTTTTCTTTCTACATTTCTTGATTTTTCGGCGTTATGAATTGAAGGTTCAGATTTAAAGAAGTTGAGGAGAGATAAAGTAAGAAGATTGAATTTTGTAGATAGAATTTGTGACAACACCCCTGATTCTGAAATGCCTCGTGTTCAATCTGATGAAGAAGAGGATGAATATCATCCCTGTGCTACTAAAAGCAAGAGAATCAAATTACCCAGAAAGGTATCTTTTTTAGATTGGATTGATGGTTTATTCTGTTGTTTGCAAATGGTTGTTTATTCTGACTCTGCCCTCGGGTTTTTATGTTCAATTTACAGTTTTTTGATGATGACCAGAATGTTGATCATTCCTCTGTTCCTCGAAAGCTAAGATCAGGTTTGTGATTTTGAGAATCCTTGATTATTGTTATGAATGTTGATACAAGTTGTTTGTTTTATATTAGGAACTCACAAATTGTAGTTGGGTTGTCACTGTTGGCTTTTCTCAGGACTCTCTGTTTTTGTTGCTTTATCTGCCTTTTTTTTTGTTTTTACTAGTTTTCAGCCATGTCAGATTCCTTTTCTTCAATTATTTTTGTTTAAGCTTGTGCATCCCAATCTCCCATTGTGTTCTTTTTGCTTTTCAGCCAATTGAGTATTTCTTTACTCAGTTTGATCAAGTAAATAGATCATAATTCATGTGTGGGTATGATGTGAAATTCTTTTTACCGGTGAAAACTTTACCTTTGAACTTTTGTAGTAAGACTTGAATTTTTTTGTCTACCACAGTCCACATGAGTGTTTAACAAAAGAAAGATTAGAGTAATCCAATCAATAATATTCTTATGATGTAATGAAAAATTTAATTTAATTGATAACAGCTACCAGGAAGCGTAGTCGACGGCTCTTTCCAGAGGTAAGAAAGCTGAACCGTTCTGCAAAAGGGACTGGACCAATGAAAAGGGATGTGATAACAAAATTCAAGCTGAAGGTACTTTATTATTTTACTGATTTCACATTGATGTGATATGTGATGAATATCAGTTGGAGTTTGACCATTGCATTTGTGCAGCAACATGAGGAATCAGAAGGCTCTCAAGGACTGGCTTCTGTAATGCCGATCAGCAAAGACGAGGAAGAAGTTGTTGAGACTCTGTATGCACTGGCCGAGATGTTCTCAGACTCTGATAAGACAGAGATGGCTAAATCTACAGGTAAACCATGTAATGCAAAATTGTTTAATTCTCAAATTTTGTATTGGAATGTCCTCATTCATTGATTTTTTCCTTCATCCAATTGGTTTGGTACCTTTTCTTTGTTGTGTCTTAAGCACAGAGTTTTTGATTCCTGCATTTAAAACTTTGCTCTACTTTTTTTTTATATTTCCTTCTTTTTCCCCCCCCCCACCCTTTTGGTAGTTCATATTAAATAGACTGTTATAAAACTGTAGTTCCAGAAGTACAGAAAGACTTGCAAACCCCTTTCACCACTACCGCACTAGAGACTGCACAACACTCATTAAACACAGTAGGTTCGGCTGGTGAAATTGAAAGATATCAAATTTCAAACCAAAGAACAGAGTTTGATATGTACAGACACAAGCAGTACCCAACGGAATCACTGAATTACATTTCTAAATCTGATCGCACGAAAGTTCCAATATTCTCCGAGTCTTCATCTGCCAATGAAAATTGCACAAGGAAATCTAGTTTTCCCAGTCATTCTCAGCTTAACCGGGAGATTGGGTGAGTATATCTTTGCTTGGTTCCATAATTTTTTTCTGGTTTCTCGTCCCGCTTTTAACTTTTGTGTGTGATAATCATTTGGCAGATTGAAAATGCCCATGCACGACTTAAACTTGGCTAATGAGATGAACAAAGAGATCGCTGTTGGATCAGTATGCTTCATTTTTCACTTCATATTAGTTACCTTCTTCTTTATATAACATTTATTTATAGTTTTATTGCATATTATTTTTCTAGGTTGCAACTTTCAAGGGACAGAATGAAGTACGACTTAGTACCAGGGAGAACAGGAATAATGGTACACATTTGTTGTCTTTTAGACTTTTACTTGTTGATCTCCACTGACTGGTTCTGTATCCTCTGCTTTTCGGATATCAAAGTGCTGATTTGAGCTAAATTTTCGTTCTTATGTGTTAAAGAAAAAGGCTCAGCATTATGGCCAGGCTTATCTTCAACAAGTGTGCATAGTGCTAAAACTCTGGGATCTCCTGTAAAGTAATTCTCTGTCAAACAGCTAATGTTTGGTTCGAAAACCTTCTTTTTTTGGTGTCTCATGTATTAATTTTTTCAGGTTGTCTGCTTCTAAGCTTCCTACTTGGCTTGGTATCTCTACTTGTACTGCTAAATCTTGTTCTTCAAGGAATGTTGCCATAGCTGAAAAGGTATACAAGCTGCACCCAATATGGTGGTCTAATAGAACCTTTTTTATTCAGCTCTATATATCTTCCTAAGATTAATTTATTTAAGCATTTGATGATGAGAATAGTTTTTTGTTATTACATTTGTACAGGAATCCCAATCTGTTGTTGATGAAAAGATGCGGAAGAACTGTACTACTCATGTTTACATAAGTCGACTTATTAGGGTCTTGAAGGTAACCGAGGCAAAAAACAGTTTGCCTTTACATGAAGGATTAGCGCAAGGTACAATGTCAGGAGACAACAAGCTACACATGATAGAGAATGGCTCAACTGGAGTTGTGTTCACCAATGACATAGCCTGTTCCGGTAGTGAGGACAGCCCAAGTAAACTCAGCAATGCAATTCTCTTGCATAAGAGGCTCCGTGATGATCAACAGGTTTCTAAGAATTCCGGGCTGTGCACTACAGATGAGCAGGTGATTTTTTTTTATTTCAACTACCTCTTGCTTTTCTTTTTGCTTGTTGTAGCTGAACAGAGAATATTTCACCAGAGTTTCAATTTCTTCGCTGCGTCGGCTGGAAGTTGTGGGGTGGAACATGAAAGTGGTGGACAAGTAAATGGACATCGACCAGAACCATCGACACAATCTAATGTTCCTTTTCTGCATCCATTTACACAAAGTTGTACAAACAGTCCACTATCCGTTCCCAAAAATAGCCATATCTCTACATTTGTTGACTCAGCAGCTGCAGGAGCAGCACAAAAGGTGATTTTTTTAAAATAGTTAATTGCAGTCCCTCCCTCCCTCTCCCCCTCCCTCCCTCCCTCCCTCTCCTCCCTATATTTGGTAGGGTTTCCAAGTTCCTTTTCCCTTGGTTGATCATGTTTTATGGCTTGTTTTCCTCATGGGGTATAAACTCTAAATTACTTGCATTGATTTCAGGTACATATACAACTACCCCCATATTTAAGCAACTCGATGTCCGGCACATCATCTCTAACAGGCTTACAAAAACAGCAGCAGCACCAACAATGGCTTTGGGCAGCTCAACTTAGAGCTCCTTGCAAGCCTGAGGAATTTGCTGCTGCAGCGTCACATGTTCCAAATTGGCAAAACAACAGACAAGAGTTTTCCAACATTATGCAGTATAGTCAACTCATTCACCCCGCGGCACTGGAAGTACTTGGCCCCAGATATATTCCAGTCTCAACACAACAGCAGCATCTTATTTCTAGCACACCCTTATTTCCCCAAACAATGGTGCAAAGGTATAATCATCATCAACATGCTACTAGCAACATGGTTAATGGAGGTGTGCTCCGGCCTGATAGTAGAGCAGCCATGCCCTTGGTGTGCAAAGAGCATATCTAGAGTTAAATGAAATGGAGACAAGAGTGCAGCAGGGGAGATGAAACCATATGATGTATATGATGGAGCAATTTGCCCACAGTATATTTTTATCACAGGATCATGTCAGCTCTATATATCAAATTATACATGTATTACATATTACATATGACCTACTAGCCTCTTAATAATTTTAAATACAAACATTTGGTTAAATTCATTGGCAATTTGACATATAAATGGCTCTTGCTGTCTTGATAATAACATATAAATGAATCAAAGGTTTTGATTGGAACACAAACCTAGTCCAATTATAAATCAAAATGCCAAGATTATACATACTGGCATGGGTTGATGGCCTTAAATATTGAAAGAAATAAAATTATTTTTACAAAAACACCTCATGCCAATTTTGACCGCCTAGGTCACTTAATACTGATTTCATAAAAAAAGCCAAATTCTCCGTCTTAAAACTGACTCGATGCGTTTCGATGGGGCCTGTCAAAGACACCGCCAGATGGGCAGAGCCCTTCAGTTGGGCCAGTGGGTAAAAGTGTTAATTTTTTTGTAACTAGAAGCAGAGCTTATGTAGCCCATTTATTTATGGTGTCTACAGCCAAACGGCCCACACCTCGTACATATAGAGTAAAAGAATGAATAAAATGTACAACTTAAAAATTGGGAGTTGGGAGGTAGCTTTCAGAGCAGTTACAAAAAGACCAAAACCAGTTAACGCCAAGAAACGAATTTACCCAATACCATTACTACTACTAATACTACAGACTACCTACCAATCGATATATATATATATATATATATATATATATATATATATATATATATATATATATATTACAATGTACCTTCAATCTATCACACAGAATAAGATATATGTGTATAGCACAAAAATCTATACACATACATAGTTTGCAACATATATATACATGGTGGGAGAAGACATAGACACAGGAGGAGCAAGGAAGATGAAGGGGAACGCAGAAATAGATACAAGTGCGCCATTCCGATCAGTAAAAGAGGCAGTGGTATTGTTCGGGGAGAGAGTTCTGGCCGGGGATGTCTATCATGCCAACAGGCTTCAACAGGTACGTTACATTTATGTATGCATCATCCACTATATTTATGTATAGCTACATGCCTACAGGCCCTACATGACACTCTACATCTTCCCTGTCCTTTATTTAAATTATTTTGTTATTTCTAAAGAGGTCAAATTTCGAGATGATGTTTTTTTCATTTGCTAAATATGAGAAAACATTTTTGATAATCAAAAGCTAGCTTGCATGAAAATATAATTAAACAACTTGAAGCTCTACTTTTCTAGTATATGTAATATGGACACAATTCAGACATAATGTATCAACAAGTAAAAATTGAGAAACTTTTGTGCTGAAAAAGGTTAGGAATGTTGGTTATTTGCTTAAATTTCAGTACAAGTATATTTCTTTACGGGTTAGTCAGTGAGAGAGTTCACAGCTTTTATAACGTCATGAGCAATGCAAGTATTAACAATCAGATCATTTAAAGTACTAAATTATAAAATGGTTTAACAATAAAAAGTTACTTCTGTAGATGAATAGAGCAAGGGGTGAGGCAGACCGCGTACCTTTAAAACTTGACACAATGACGGTAGAATTACAAGAGACGAAACAAAACCTTCAAAAGGCTATAGATGAAGGTATGATAATGGCTACCTGTCTATCCTCTTTACAAAAAGAACTCCAACAAACAAAGCGCGAGCTCCAACTGCTCAAGCAAATAGATCTATACTCCAAATATCAATCTACCGAGGATCAGGTTGAAGAAGATGTCAAGCATGTTGAGGACGTTACAAAATTTCCAAGTACTAAAATCAGAAACTACTAATCATGAAAAAGATGCCGAGTCTCAGAAGAAAAAATATGTTAGATTCGCAAATGAACCCTGTCTAACAAAATTCATTGTACAACATGAAGAAGACCCCGTGTTGGAGAGACACCCTTCACTCAGAAAGAAGAAAAAGAAGTCATTGATACCACTGATCGGAGGGATATTTTCTAGGAAAAAGATTAACAAGGAATCTCAATTACACAGGGTGGCCACAAGTTAATTAGCTGATTTTTTAAATTGTTAATAAACGACATGACTGTTACATTAGTGTCGGAATGCCCAAATCGTAAAATTACCGTGGTGTGGTGCAACGATATATTTGTATGATTTTTTAATAAAAAAACTTAAAATTAGCGTACTAACATAAAGGAGACAAGTTTATACTAGCAAAACAGAGTCAAGAAATAAGAATACAAGCTCCAGCGTGTGCATACAAGATATGCACGAGTGCATGAGAGGGGCAGTTTTAAAGTGCTGTCATTTCATCAAAAAGTGACTACAGTGTCTATTGCTTGGTTGGACTTAAGAGAGGTTGATTGACTTCGGCTTCTTAGTTTAGGATTGGTATTGCAAGTTGATGAATCTGTTAAGTGTTAAGAACGTTGTTGTTCAAAAGACTGTTGTCTAAAAAAATATATCATTGTTTGATAAAATTAATTATACATATGTTGTTCAGACGAATTGTTAATTTGATTGTATACGTTTCCTTTCATTTGGTACCCAGACATGTGGTCATAGTAGTTTGTTCAGGGGATCGAACAGGTACATATTGCAAGACCCTAATTTTGCAGAGTTCTTTACCCAACCATGCATAAAAATCTATTAACTGTGAAATTCTTATGCTTATTGATCTGATGGAATGACCAAAAATATCCTCCTTATGTTTCATAAGTCAAGAGATATCTGACAAATATTTTTCAAACGAAGTATGTTTATTTTTTGTTGAGATAGCATAATCGTTTTTAACCAATTTTTGAATTTATACAAGTAAAACGAGCTTGAAATAAAAAAACAAAATTATACATGATATATTAGTATATCAAACCATAAGATAGGAACTTTTAGCATCGAAGGCATCCTTCTTGAGAAGACTTATTGAAGAATTCAATACAGTCAGAAATTGCTTCATCATAATGAGAGTTGGACGAGTAATATGATGAGCTGCAAGAAGTTTTTGGAGGTTCAGACCAATCACATGAACTTCGCCTAGGGAATGACGACCCAGAAGTTGAGGATGTCCTTCTCGTCCGATGTTTTCCAGAAGAAGGGAATGGAAAAACAAACCCCATGAGAATTCTTCGAAATCGATTAAAGAGTTTCATGGAAGAGATATTAAACTTTGGAGAAGAATTTTGATTGTAGGGGCATTGTTCAATATCTTTAACTTGAATGACAAAGCTCTCTCTTTGAGACTTGTTATACATTCTTCAATGTTTGCCACAGAGTCTCCAAGAAGTTGTAATGCTATGATCATTTGTCGGAGCTAGGGATTAATTTATAAGGGAACAAGAGATTATTTAAATCGAAAGCCTAGTGTTACATGTACATACTATGTGCTATTATTAGAAGTAGATAATCAGTGGTGTTCATTTTCAAACGAGGAAAAGATGTTTGTCCTAAAGCCATGCATGTTACCAAATGATTACATGGTCTGCTCTGTTCTTTTAATTAAAACTATAGTTTCACAAGTTAATCTCTTTAAGTATTTCATCATCTTCTTTTTATCCTTGCTCTAATTATTAACTTAGCTTCTAACCAGTTTACCTTAACTACTGTAATTAGTAATCATCTAAACTTCGGGACTAATAACTGGAAACACAGCATTTCTGGGATGTTATTACCGGTTGTGTGGAAGGAGCAATGTACTAGCTAGTAATAAGTGGAACTACTATTTGGGATTGAGATTTCAGAGTTACATAATAGCTAATATTCATATCAGAATTTTGTTCACAACCATCTCGCGATAAACTCATAGAATAGTCTCCTAGAGCCTGTCATAGAGTGGATACGGAGAAGTAGAGTTTCGATATATGAAGATGGAGATTGTTAATATGTCATATGATATTGTTTTTAGTGGATATGGAGAATTAGAGATTCGATGTATGAAAAAGGGTCAGATTGATTGTGAATCATATATAAATTTAATTAATTTTTGAGTTGAAATAGACTCAATAGCACCTAACATGTCTGGAAGAAGGTAATGATATTGATAACTATTCTATTTTAGTCCATTCTTGGATGTGCCCAGTAAAAAAATTTAAAGTTCCATCGCAATCTTTGTTCTAATATTTTATTTAGTAAAGTATATATAACAATAGTTAATCAAAAAGTGAATGGGAATCGATGATGATGTTAATATAAATAAGATAAATATAGAATTTAGAAACATGCGAATGATCTTATCTAAATACTATAACTAATCTAAAGAAAGCTAAAAATGGTTTACATGATTGATTCCCTGGTTAACCAAAAAAAAAAAGTGGTCTGTTTGTTGGGAAATTATGTCTGTCCCACTTGGTCTCCTGATAAATTTCAAAGTAATCTCTGTTTAGATGATCAAAACATAGAATAGTGTTGGTCTACAAAAGAAAATATAATTTGTTCTTTAATTTAAAAATTGCAGTGATTAGCTTTTTATGTTCAATGCACCCTGGGAAAATAAGTGCAGAACTGCAAGGTTGTTGGTAAAGTGTATAACTGTATAATACTTCTCTCGTATAGGAATATAGGGATAGAGTATGATGTGAATATAAAATGAGTAGAATTCGATATCTTCAAATTATGCCAATAAGAATAAGAAACGCGCATGAAAGTTGATTAATCATCACTCTGCCTAACACCATATTTTTACAGAATTTGTTTTGCGATTGCAACAAATTAACTTCTTCAAAAACCCACCTTGCAATTAAGGTTGATCCTTCACTCTGAGTTCAAATGTTAATTATGTTATAAAAGATAAAATAAATGTATGAGTGTGTTCAATTATCTAAAAATAAAGTAATTATCCTTACAAGCTATGCATCACACGCACCATTTCACAAAATTCAAATAATAAGAATGAATTGTCGAGAATAAGTTAGAAATTTTAATATCCTGAATTTCACGTTACGTTGCTGGTTTTGTAAAAGAGGTTGGTCAATGATCTTTAGTTTTATAGGTCCAAATGCTACTATCTTCATCAACCTTTTCACATTTTTTAATAGTTTTTTCTTTTGCAACAACAAAAAAAATTCAATCCTCTTCCCGTCTAACTCTGGATCCTGGATATTTTGATAGAACAAATGAAGATGAGATTTAAAATTATTAGGTGATAAAATTAATGTCCAATCCCCATTAGCTTTGATGAAATAACTGATTTTAAGTTTCAATTTTAACTAAATCTAAATTATTTGATTCTCTTTAAGTTCTATTCCCCTGTTCACAGAATAAAAATAATCCTCAGATGAATCAAATATATAAATTTTACTAGTTTTTTTAATGGAATTTAAAATAAACATTGTGGGCTTCTTTTAATTTATATATTTTAAAGAGAATAAAGTTTCTGAGATTATTTGAGAAAAAATACCTATGGTACTAGTATTTTTTAGTATGTGTATTTTTATAATTATATATGATTATCTGTAATTATAATAATACACTCGTGTATTTATATAAGAATTTTTTTAACTTTACGAAAGTCACATGATTTAACCTCAACAATATTAATCTCTATTTTAAAACTTATCTGCAATGTAATATATAGTAAGTTATTAAGTTGGATATACCTTATCCATCAAGCAACTAACAACTTTATTAGTCGAAAAAAAATAAGATATCATGACTAGTAACACAAGGACTTTGCTACATACTCCCCATTGGACAGAAACCGAAACAGGGCTATTTCCAAACCAACGCAGCGCAGGCTTTGTTCAGAGATGAATACAGGGGGGGTTAAACGAGCATCCCAAATTGTGTACATATTTGAAGAAAGACATAACGATCAGGCCTTTAATTATAAGTTTTATGGCCTCGCAATTTCTAACTCGATCCATAATTAGAGTATATATTTACATCTGATCGTTTATTTAAAATATATAAAGATATATCGAGTCGTATGAAAATAAACATTTCAATATTTAATTTTCACGTACTGAACATAGTACTTGTTAGTTTAGGGATATAATTAACTCTTTCCACTTAAACATTAACGACACCGTCACTAGCACATGGCAAATGCACCATCATCGGCGCGCACCAGAGTTACAATTTGAACTTTCCTGAGAAACTAGCTAGTTACTACTACTATAGTACAGTTAGTACTCTTACCTTCTTATTCCATTGGATTGCAGTACAAATAATAATACTATAAAAGTTGCAATTCTTTCCGTGGTAGTATATTCTGAGAGTATTATAACAAAGATACTGCAATTAGTAATCACTGAATTTATAAACACATAGTAGTACAGTAGTATATTTGCATAAACAATGTTGTTTCTCCGGTAATCAAGAAGAGACCTTGGGAGTAATGAACGTGTTTGGCTACCTACATACACTAGTTACTGGTGCATGTGTAAGGTAATTATAATTTATAAGTTAGAGCATGGCCAAACACCCCCTCCCAACAAATTCTCGATCCCCCCAAGATATCATTACACATGCATCTTCATAACTTCGAATTGTACTCACTTAAGATGTACTGGGTCATAATTTACAAATAAATTTACTAGCAATGACCGATGAGTTTTGAAGAGGAACACATGCACAACGCATGCTTGTATCTACAAACACATGAAGTTGACTACAAACAACCCAAAGAGTGAAAGACTGAAAGTCATGGTTACAAAACCATTAGACAAAGTTGCCGGACTAATAGTGGAATCGCACATGAAATTTCGGCCCTGTATAAAAATTTAAAATTGAACCCTTCACTTGTACTTCAATATATAAATTTAAAATATTAAATTATTTTTCTTAAATTAATAAACTATAAACAAGAAATTTGGGACCTAAATTATACAGAGTGACATAAATTTGGGAGCTTATATTTTAGAGGACAAATATAATTGATCACCGCACAGTCGCGCACTATCTTAACGCCGTCCTGAAACTACATATTCTAAAAAGCATTAGCCTTCTAATTGTCAATTAATTAAGATGATAATATTTTTTTTTCATAATTCTTCCGCGTTTTTTTTCAAGGCGCGGCACCACTACTGGAGTACTGGACTATACACGGTTATCTACACGAACAAATAATCTAGAAGCAATATATTTTCCTCCCTTAACAGAAACAATGTCCCCTTTGATTAGCATATTATACTTGAGATTCGTGGGCGTTTTATTGAGGACACTCGTCACAAGACTCGCAACGATGTCCCATTTCGACCAGTTATTTACAGCATAATCCTCAACTCCATATTATAGTGCGACATAAATCAATCTTAATTAGTAATATAAGAAAATTATTAAGTATTTGGAGATGCAGTTAGGGAAAAAATCGGATTAAAATATCATTAAAAATTAATTAGAAGTGCACATTTTTTTAAAAAAATAATTGTCCGATTGCATGTAAAATATCTACTAGATCACACTCCTAAATTATTAACTATAATGATACCTCGCAAATTATAATTATATATATTATTGAAGGAAAAAAAGAAAAAATATATTTGAAGTTACTCCATTCATCCGATTCTAAAAATACACATCCGAGAAACTTATTAAGAAAAAACAATAACAATAATAATAATTTATCTGTTTGTCTTATCAAATAAATTATTTATAAATCAAAATTATATATATATATTTCAACTTATTTTTAAATTACTTCAAGTAAAAATCAAACCGTACCTACTTAGCAAAAAAAAAAAAAACCGTACCAATAATTGACAGAGTCAGCTAGTTACAGCCAACCCTTTTCAGTCCATCTTTGATACTACTACAGTACCTAGTTGTATAACATGGTAGTCAACTTAGATGCTCGTTTTGTAAATAACGACAAAACAAGGAAGTATAGCCCTTGGATTAGCCACGTGTAACTCCTCGAGATTCGAGAATACGCCACCTAAGCCAGCTACAGAGTCATAAGCCGAGCCACTAGCATTCAAAGCCGCCGCATTACCCTCCTCCATATCCACGTCATCATCACTTCTCTTCACTCTCCCAGCAATCACACGACACACAAGCATGGCCCTACGCGTGTCCGTACTGTTCAGACAGTCGTGGGCCCTGCCACTACTCGCCGTCGTGCGCACTCCTTTGCTGTCGGCGTCAGCCGCTAACTTTCTGCTTTGGAAGCCGTGCCTGATGACTGTACACACGCCGCAGCCGGGTACGGAGCCGCATAAGCTGGATGAGCCATGTGCGCCGAGCGAGCAGGTCAGGCTGGTGCAGTGGAAACGAAGTAACTCGTTACCGTCAGCTGCGCATCTAGGATCTCTTTTGGAGTTAGTGTTGGCTCGGAACTTGACGGTGTCACGACAGTCTTCGAACTTTTGGATAGTTCGTTTAGTGTTGTGGACTTTTAGGATCCGTTCCACGGTGCATATTGGGGCGTCTTTTTTGAGCCAGCTTGATTTGAAGATTATTTCTACTATGTTTCGACCCGAATCTTCTGGACCCAGCTCCGAAACTGTGACAAAATGAACGCCAACATTATTGTACAGATCAGCGCGTATATTCAATCTTTGCATCTACATAATATCATAAATTTATAATTTAGTAGTATATGAGTGTCAACTTGGGCATACATTGAGTGTACAATTCATTAATGTGAAAATCAAGAACTTGTAATTCAACCCACCAAAACACACTTATACAAGTCTAATTGTCTTATTTTATTTAAATTTGTTAGTAGTTGTGTTTACAGTATTTAAAAAATCGAATAAAATACAGGTGAAATAGAGTATAAAATGATTTAATTGCATTGACTTCACGTTCAGAGGAATATAAATGTGTAGCCTGTTACGGTAGATGGAGTAATAACTGGTCATGTAATAAATGCAAACATTTAAATTTGTAGGAAATCCAAGCAGAATAGAATAGGATGGATAGTACAGTAGGAGTAACAAAATTACAGAATGAAAAAAGTGAATGGGATAAATTCATGCAGCAGTACTAGTGTAATACTCGTAACACATAGTAGTAACTGAGATACATATATGCATTAAATGCGAGGAAACACATTTAATTGTACAACACTGCAGAAAAGGAGTGGTAGTTGAAATGTTAGATGAAGATTTCAAATTTAACTTACCTGAATGGCTACGTGCATTATTGAAGGTAGAATTAGAAGAACACGTGCATATTAATTATAAAATAGATTTATAAAATAATCTTGTTTGAAATTAATTTATAAACATACCAGCATGTCTAACAGCTTGATGATGTTCCAGGCTTTCAATCTTTGGGAAAACCTCTCCGCAGTCCGGGCAAGCACATATGGTGTTTCTTGGAGTCGGATACCTGCAATATATACACGTACACAATCATAAATTCACAATGAACAAACACTAATAATTATATATATGGGCCGGAAGCACATGCACCTGCTAGGGTCAACTATCATATGAGCCATATGACATTCATAGCATCCAGAGAGTTTCCTCAACTGCATGCCTCTAGAAGATGACCTGCAGGAACCCCCACCGTTTGATCTCACTGAAGCAGCACTACTCATATTGGACCTCATAGACGATGACCCATTCACAGTTTTCCGGCGGATGAGCCCCGTTTCCTGACCCACGGTGCTACTGTCCGGTGAGTTATCAGCTCTGTGGACAACTCTACTAGTGTTTCCATGAGCAACATCTCTGAAACTGCATATAGAACTGCAAGACCCTAGTTTCGAATAACCGGGAGAGGAGTTGTTGTCAATTTTCTTTGAAGAAGAAGAAGGATCGTGAACCTTGGAACCTTCCATTTGTTTGCAAGTGAGCAAGTTCTTGATTTGGTCCCATGAAGAAGGCGGCTGCTGCTGTTTTATAATTTGCTTTTTCTTGCGTTTGGAAGAGGATGAGGAAGAGGAGGGTTGTTTTTGTTTGTTGGATTGTGATGAGGTTTCTTGGAAACTGAGAAAGGCCATGAAAAAAAGAGAGAAAAATACAACAAAGAGTGTTGCACAAGAGAGGTTTACTTCTATAATGTAGAGGGAGGGTAGGAACTTGAGGTGAGTATATAATGTATGTGGAGGAGATGGTGGGTTTTTTTCTTTGCAACTGTGTTGACTCGTATTTTATTCTGCATAGTTCCATCTTTTTTGTGTTTTACATTTTCACCCATGAATCATGATCATGTCCATGTAATTATAATTAAAATATTACTGTTGCGGTCATTGCGGACAGTAATTTTTAATTAATAAATAGATAATTAATTGTTTAATTAAATTTAAAAATAAAACATAGATTCATAACTTACTTTTAAAATTTTCTTTTTTTGTATAAAAATAGGATTGTTAAATTTTTATAAAAAAAAGAAAATTTAAAAAATAAGTTGTGGAACTATACTTTATAGTTACCTTAAAATGCGTGTCGGGCAGTGAAAAAAAAACGTATACAATTGAATGGGACAGAGGGAGTAATTATTAATTCACAATCAGCGATTCATTTCATTGAACCTTTGTTTATATTATTACATAATAATTTTGATCAATTCAACATCTTTTTTTGAAATAATTTTCGATAACTAATTAAATACCTGTTGAATTGAAATATAATAAATCAAATAAAATAGTTAAAGCTAAGCGGGGTACCATGATTAATACACTAACGACCTTATACAGTATCATTAATATTTAACGAAGTGGTGAATTAATGGTTCACTAGCTTGACTACAAATAATTAAATACCTAGTGCATGATTAATAATACACTAAAAAACTTCAAATTGACAAATACTAATCGATTAATTAAGTCTGAAGTTAAATACGCATGTCCTCATTCTTATCTGACCATTATGTAATTTTATACTGTAGTATAGATAAATGTTAATGAGCTCCGTGATTTTAATAAAGTATGACACAAGAATATTGACTTATTGGCTTAACGAGTTGTTAGTGGGGAAGAGAATTTCAGAAATTGAGGTAGTGGTGAATTTGAGTAATACTAGTAACTGCTACTAGTTGTGAGTTGGTCTTGATTTCAAGACCTAATCCATAGGCATGTGAACATTTGGAGGATGTATTTGGCTTCTACAAATAATTAAAGCATGCTTGATGCTTTCTGCATGGTGCTATTCTCTTGTATTTTTCCCTCCCTTTTTCTTTTTCTGTAAAGGTAGTGTGTTTTTTGACATTCTTTCCACATATCTACCGATGCCACCGTTAGCGATCTGACTCTTAACTCTTTGTATCCGAATGGATATTATATGTGTCTAATCATGAAAAATTAATACAATCCATTATAAAATTGTTTGGAAATATATAAACTGATAGATTTACTTACTATTAATTATCTGTATGTTACGTATGTACATTTGCTGGGAAATATTAATTAGTTGTGCAGCTCGTCTTTGAGTTTTTGGTTTAGGTAGCATGTGAATGTCCAATTAAGCTGCGACCAATAAGATGAAACAGTTACAACTTGGACCTACTATACAAATGAAGATGGAGAGTACAGTAAATGTACATACCAACTCAACCCACACTTTAATGTACATCTGGAAGTTGAATAAACTATCTCCCCCTGATTTGTCCATGTTCAGTAAAATTAGCTTGCTTCCAGCTGATCTTGATCTTGATATGTATATTAAGATATAAAAAAAATTGTCAAACTTAATATAAATTTTTACACCTAATAAAAATTTGAAATCTAATTTTTATTTAATATAAAATTTTGAATTTAATAATGAGTATAATTATATTATTTTTTACATCTGAAAGATTATTAGGAGTACTGATCTCATCTTTTGTTAAGTTGCCATCTTTTTGAAAGTTTGTTACGGTCTGTAGCTAGGATTGGATCACCTGAGGTCTGAGGTCCATCTTTTGGTAATTTGAGTTTCCATACAATGTTATGCTAATTAACATTTCTTTTGGATTCATTGTATTTGTGCTTCTTTATATTCATGTGGACTAGCTGTGTGACGGAGTATAATTTTTCACGGTAAATCTGTTACAATTTAACTGCCAGAAGTAAAAACAAATCTAGATCTTAAATAATCTACGCTTCTCAATTGCAAAGTAACAGGAAACCCAATTCCATGTTTGCATGAAATTTAGATCTCTTCAAACTCTGCAAGTGCCAGGAGAAGATTATAAATTTTAGAATTAGATATATTCTTAACATATAATTAGGTATCTATCCACAATTTGTTCAGGGACGACTAACATTAATACTGTACTGCGTCTGGTCATCACTAGCCAGCTGAAATTGAGATTTGAAGATGGAACAAAAAGAAAAGTGAAAGATATTACTAACTTTTATGCATTATTTTAACGTTTTCATATCTATAATTCCAACTTTTATGTAGCTGTGATGCAAAGTAGGATTTCTCGTTCAGTGCAACTTAATTCCCTTCATGTATACGCAGCACAAGCATGTCCGTTGTACGTCCAATGCTACTGTACATATAGATATTACTATAAAATTAAAAATTAATTTTTAATGTCAAAACAGAATTTATATTGTAAATGCATAGCTTTAAAATGATATTATATTAATCTAAATTTAACTATTTTTTAACCACATATATTTATTTATATTATATTTTGATTTTAATATCAATTTATAAATATCACATGATTTATACCATTATATTGAACATCCGTGAGTGTGCGCGTGTACTTTTTTTTGTTTTCAAATACTTTCCCCATCACCGTCCAATTCCAATATAAGTTAACCCACTCAACACTTCTTATTCTCGGAATTCTAGCGCTTAGCAGCATATGAATTTGGAACATATATATGCAAATAAATATCACTAGGCCACCGCACTCACCTAGATATATCAAATATATATGATATATCCCATTCCGGTACTCCATCGATCTGCCTTTATTACTTTATGATGTCTTCGTAATCTCCCACACCCCAAGTAGTGTCGATACATACAAAATTAACATCATATCAATGCTGAAAATACTAATATATTGTCGATACCTTTAGAATATATATATTGCAATCTGAATTGTTCTAAAGTTCACAAAAAAAAAAATTAAAATTGTTTTTTAACATGTCAATTCCAAAATTGAAGAAAATGTCTTGTACTCAAAAGCTTATAATAATGGAGTGTAGGTATTACAGAAAGAGATGGTAGTGGAATCTTGATGAGAGTTGACAGGAGACGGATATTGGTTCGGGCCAACTGTTCACTGATCTAACAATAATGTCTGTACATTTATATATTAGGTGTTACCCTCACATCCTCATATCTAATTTCTCACATTTTCTATCCGATCCGATTACAGTACTAACCATTAGTTTATGTAGTTTCCCATCTTTGGTAACAACTAGAATCTTCCACTCGGATCATAGTAATGTACTCGTTTGGCATTTCCAATATTCATAACTCATTAGCTAGTATAGTATTTCTTGGTGGTTGTAAAAACACACTAACGTTGTACAAGTTTAGGGGAACTAATTGATTATAGATCAATGAAATTGCTAATTTGCTCTCATGGGGTCCATTAACTTAAGCTTGAGGGTAACCTGGGGTGGTCCGGACTCCGGAGCATGCAGGTACTATCCATGCCAGCACTTGTTGAATTAATTAAATTTACACATGGTAGATAGCTAGGTCTTAATTGGCTATTAAAAAGACGTACATATAAATATCTATATTTGTCTTACTTTCGTTTAACGAATTAAGTTACAAATATCCCGTTGTCAATTGTCACGCCTTCAAAATGTAAAAATTTAGCATTTGTTACTTCTCGTAAACTACTAAATTAACCAGCTTTGTCTTTCAAGTGTTTTCTACACTTGTGCTGTTGTGCAGCGGAAGTAAGACGGGATTCATACAAAATTTCTCTATGGAGTTTATAATAAGTACAAGAGACGTAAGAGAAATACCCCCTTTATATGTGTTTTCGTAATTGTATTTTTTTAGTAAATTGATCAAAATTACTTCCTTGTATTCACTTAATGGCTTTACATTAAATCATGCAGGTTTTGCCGTCAAGACATGCAGATGCATGTTCAAATCATTAATTTCTATAGTTGATATAGAAATTGAGTGAAATTGATTTGATACAATAGACTTTGATTATAATACATCATATATTCATATCGAAGAAGATATATTAATTAGTTGTTTGTAAAGTTATTGATTCTTATAGTATCAATAAAGATTGAAGAGAGATTTGATTAAAAAAAAGATGATTAAAAGTTGTAAAATTTGATAAATTTTAAATTACATATATACGAGATAAACGAGTAATAAATTGCGCCGCAAATTCTTACAAATTATATCACATATATGTATCCGTTTTTCATGATATCTGTGTTTTTCTTTATGCAGTTATTAAATTTATATTTTACATTTTAAATATTTAATAAATAAAAGGACAAAATGTGTCCAAAGTTCAAATTTATGCAAGATTAAGATTAACTTTTGGTTCTTATTTTAAAAAGATTTCGATTTGAACATTAACCCATCAATCCGACTCTCTATATATAATGTACTTATTAATTTCAATCATAAAATTTTAGAGGTTAAGAAACATGATCATATATTTTATATTATTTTCTTTAAATAGATATGAACCGGTCACATCTATGATGAACTTATTGTGATAAAATTTATTTTTTCAAAAGGGAAATATCATTTGATCTTAATTCAAAATATATTATGTTTATAATATTATATTTATTTAGAGAAATTATCAAAAATACTATTTTTTAAGGTTTTTTTTGACAATTTTATGATTTTCTGAATTTTTTTGCAAAAATACGGTTTGCAACCAAAAACAACTTATTTTTCTATTTTTCAAAATAATCGAAGTTGTTTTTTATTGCATTTAAGGTTGCTTGAAGTTGTTTTTGATTGTATTTTAATTTTAAAAATCGTATTTTTGCAAAATATTTTTTAAAAATCAGTATTTTTGTAATAAAAAAATACCCTTAAGTATTTCTCAAAAAACTCCTTAATTTATTATATTGTAAATTATAAGATAGAAGGGGCTATAACCGAGTTACATTCGTACAAATACAAAATATAAGAAACTAGGGGAAAATGACTTGGACTAGTACAACAATTTTAATGGACCCACGATGAAAAGAAACAAAATATTGAAGGCACAAAGGCCCAAGGGATGAAAACAAATGTCCAAGGTGGAGGTGGCGGGCCCTGCTTAGAGTGCAGAAACTAGAAAGTGAAAAGTGGGGTTTAAGTGTTCGAGTTCCAGTTCCCGCTGTTTATTTATAAGAAATAAATTTTTTTCATATCTATCTATACTATACTATCTATATTATATTATTATAATCGAATGATTAAAAATTTTGGTTGCCGGTGTGTTACCGAGGGAACTATAGAAAAGATCTTAACCGTCCAATTTTATGTGAGTCATATAAACAATCTTAATCATTGAATTTTAATAAAATATAATTTTAAAAAGAATATAATTATACATACAACTATAACCACAGTAGTCCTCATTTTATACAATATATGATAATATTATATTATATTTAAATTATATTTTATATTTTTTTACGAATCTTATTTATCCTATAATTTTTATTTAATATATCATTAAAGTTTATGATAAACAATATGTATTTTTTTAGTTTCCATCTATTTCTCTATTTTAATCGCATAACACAAATTATTTATCAAAACACAAGTTCTACTCAAATTTAAAGAATTTTGCTCAAACTAGAGCAATCAGTTCTCATCAATACTTGTGTGTTCAAATTAGAAGACTGTCATCAATACCATATATAAAACTCTAATCCCAGATAGTCCTCTTTTTATACAACTCATCACGGATAAAATAATATTATATGAATATTAAAATTTATCGACTTAGCAAAAAAAAAAAATTACTTAGCAAAAAATTTATGAATATTAAAATAATATTATTATTTTATTAACATTAATTAATTTTTATCACTATGTTATATTTATATTGTCTATACTTTTATATTATATTATTTTAAACAAACTTCTATTTCAATTAGAATATATAGTTGTACAAACAATCTAATAACATATTTCAGTTTTTTTCATTGCTTAAACACTTTAATTTATTTAAAATGACAATTTTATAATTAAATTTTTTGAATATTAAAATTATATTATATTTTACCTACATTAAAATATACTCTTTTATTTAAATTTGAATTAAAATATTTCTAATATATTTGTAACTTTTTTTATTAATAAAAATATCCTAATTAAATTTAAAAAAAAATAAAAAGTTTGCTCTGGCCGTCCGTCCGATAAATCCTCTTTTTATACAACTCTTTTTATCATTTATAAGTTTTCTTTTTATACGATTTTTTAATGCAATTACGATATAATTATAATTTAATTTTAAAACATACATATTTTACATATAACTATATCATCGGTGATCCATTTTTTGTAGAACAATCTAATAACATATCTCACTTCACTTCTACTTGAAATTACAACTTATTAATTAAATATCATAAATATTAAAATAATATTATTATTTTATCTATAAATAATTTTTATTATATATTATATTATTATAACTGATATAATAAAAAATATATATATATTTAAATCATATAAAATAATTAATATATAATTTATTAATTCTGCCCGTGATTTGCACGGGTTATAAGTTAGTATACATATATTTTTAGGGTAATAACAATATAGCAGTATACATACAAACACAAAGTTGGTGATAGCAAGCACGGCGGCAGGTGACGGTGGTGGTGGCGGAGAGGAGCTGAGCCGACACCTCTCTACAAACAATTCAGCTAAATCACCTTCATCAGCAGCAACACCGCTACTACAATACAAACACAAATACAATTACACATAATAATAATATGGGGGTGTTTGACTTAACTTATAAATAATAAGTTACTTTTTTTAAAAAAGTATTTTCATATTTTTTTTTAAATTAATATTTATTTTAGAAATTTAAGACCAAATCTTATTTCCAAATTTGAAAATAAGTTACTTATTTTCAAAAAAAGTACATATATACCAACTTTTTCAGCTTATAAGCTGCTTATAAGTCCAAACAAACGGGGCAATTATTATTAGATTTAATTGCAAATTGATGGCTTGTAGTTTGGTTTTTTTGCATAAAAATGGTTAAATTATTAATCATGTCAAAGTGATGGCTAATTGTTCAATTTCTCAGCACTTAAGTGGTTCTACGTCTTTTCCGTTAGTTCACAACTAAGTCTATAGTTTAATTTTTTTCCACATAACTGGTTAAATTAAAACAATAATTTACTAGGTCTTGTTTCAATTTGTTCTTTATTTGTGTTTAAGATGTTGTTCAATTAATTTGTACTTAATCTTTTTTACCTCACGTTAAGCCTTATATTTAATTTTTTCACTCATTAAATTATCTATTTTAGGATAAAATATTAGAATTTATCGTAATTTAACTATTGAAAGTATTATAGAATAAATTATTATAATAATAATGATTCATATCTTTCTGGTTCCAAGACTGAATATAACCGATCCGGTCTTAGGTCCGCACATTTTAGAATTTCCGGTCTTTGGTCCGGTTTAGTTTTACCCTTTTGTGCACATTTCAGATATTCAATTTTTCGGGTCGCTGAAATTATGATCTGGTTCCGGATCCTGTTTAACCGTATATCCGGTATTCTGATATCCGGTTAAATCGGATCGAAAACTGGATTTATCCAGATCCGAATTAATAATTTAGAACTTAGTTTAATTTATAAATAATCAATTTATATTATTATATTTTGATCAATTTTATTTAAATTTATGAAATATAAATTGATTGTACTGTTTTTAAACACCAAAATATTAAATTTTAATAGTACTTCTAAATAAATTTTTAAAAGTTTTAACATTACATTATCTCTCGAATTCATAAATTAAAGTATAAAAATAATATATATTAAATTACACCTAAGTTTACTATATTTTTAATTTTTTCCACCTAATAATGTAACATGATATTTTATAATATTTTAAAATAACTATTTTTATTATTGAATATTTTTAAACTAATTTTATATGTAATATTTCACTATTTTTCAATACTATAATCATTTATGAAAGTCGTGATCCGGATCCAAATCCAAATTTATATAAAAATTTCGGATTAGATATTCGGTATGAAAAATCGGATCAGATATTCAAATTTTTGGATTTTTAAAATCGGATACCGGATCAGAAATTAGGATATCTGGATTTCCGGATATTTATGCTCACCTATACTTAGAATTATGGATCATACTGTGTAGAAATATAATTATTTTTTAATGTAGCCAACAACGTGAGAAAAAAATTAAAGTACAGCTATCAAAATGTAATTTAATATTACTTTATTTCAAAAACCCTAACGGCGGTCGGCTGTGAACTAACATAAAAGGACACTGAGCCATCTAAATGATGAAAAATTGAACAATTAATCATTACTGTGTCATAATTAATAATTTAACCATTTTTGTGAGGAAAAAAAAAATTAAACTACGTGGCATCAATCTCCGTGTTATTAATAAGAAACCCTCATGTTAGGGCAGCAGAAAAAGGAACTTTCACTGTCAAAACCCTTTCATTTCTCCCTCTCCTCCCCCTCCTCCTCTATTCAATTTTCAGGTTTGTTCCTCGTCTCTTATATATATCTATGTGTGTGTGTTCCTTGTATCATTGTATGTATGTTGTCTTTCTATCTCTATCTGTATATGTATGCGCTTGCTTGTGTACTTCTTTTACCTTTCATGTATGTATTTATGTTGTATATTACCTGTAACAACACACATTTGTCCCTTCTCCGACTTTATTTTCTATTTCAATCTCATCTTTTTTAGTTTTGCTATTTAGGATTTCAAGCCCCTTTTTCTAACTAGTTAATTTTGTAATATCTTGCTTAGTAGACAGACTGGCTAGCTGTTTGCTTGATTTTCATGATCAATTTGAGTATATTGTTTTATTTTAGGACATTGTCCTCGAGTTTTTCTCTTTCAATACATGATAATCACACGAGTTTTTGTTACTCATTTTGAAGTTCATTTTACTTTTCTTTTTAGGCATATAATCAGTTATTGTCTACCATAATTGTGATGCACCGTTCGTAACATAAACAAACTGTCAAATGCAACTATGCTGTTTTAATATTGCCAGCTTATTCTTTCAGAAGAAGTCCCATTATTGCCCGTTAAGCTTTTTAGACAATGTATGTTGCTTTGGAGATGTGTGTTTCCATATACAAAACAACTTGCAGCAATTTATTAGTATTTTGGCTTCTCCAATAATCAGATGGAGTTTTCTTGACGGAAGGTACTTATTGTGCTATTTTTTTCAAGCACACAAAGATATATTGTGCATCTCGTGTCTAAAAGCCAAAACTTTATGACAGTATAATATTGCAAGACTTTTGCGTCCAACATTCATGGATAAGAGTAATTATTCATCAGTGTGACATCATTCCAACTCTTTCGGACGCTGCTTGAATGTCTTTATTCTTGTTCATTTGTCCGATATGAGTAAATAACTAATGCAATTTTAAATAAGAATTGTACAAAAGAGATATCCAAGCCTTTCCTTATTATCATAATTTATGTGTCTTTGTATCTTTCGTCTTTATGATTGAAGTTTTACAGAGTCATGTTCACTTGATACAATACACTCCGCTTGGTTGGAGGTTTTGAAATGAGGTCCCATGAATGTCATTTATACAATCTCGTGGAAATTTATAAAAAGATTATCCCTTTCTTCCTTTTGTTAACTTAATTGATAAATTTAAACTAGAACTCCATTCCGCCAATCTAATATATGAAGCTTATTCCTCCCACCTTGTATCTTTCACAAACCTTATCATCTTTGCTTTCTTCTTTGACTTTCCTAATTTGCCTTCCTCTTTCATTATTTCATCCACCTTTGAATTTCCTTACAATTAATTCATTCTATTCCTACCTCAAGCCATTCTTTCTAATCAAGCAGAGTGTAAATCTTATAATGATTTATGTATTGTCACATAAAGTTATAGATACTCCCTCATTCCAAATTGATGACACAAATAAGTTTATATTTTTTTCTAGAATTAATGAGAAAAATAAATCTAAAAGAGCAAGAACTTGCATGGCATGACATACCATTAAAGATCCTTACTACGTAAATTTTTGCAGGTGATGTGATATATACAAAGAAAATTCGTAATTATCTCGATTTTGTTTCTCAGTAAATTGTGAATCCACGTGGACAGAAAAATTAATAGGTTCTGGTAATTTATACTTAAAAAATGTACGTGGTTCACAATACATACATGTTCAACAGGTAGGTAAAATGGAGGTTGTGTCACTTTTGTAGCTCATTTATTTCTGAAATTAGATATATCAAATTTTAATGTATAGATATTGTTGTGGAAGAGAATAAAAAATGTGTGGGGGGAGGGGGGGGGGTTGTATGCCTTCCATTAGCTTCCGTGTTCTGTTTATATCTCTCTTCTTTCATTCATATGCAGTATATAGATATATTCTTTATGTGTTTCCCTACTATTCTCCACTTTTTATAGCCAGCAAATATAGTTAGTAAGGGCAAGGGAAAGATTAATGATACAACTACTCACGGGTATAGCAACAAACACTCAGTTGGAGTAGAGCATTCTACAAATTTGAAGACAATCAGGAAACTGAAGGTTTCTATAAATGTCAAATCTGAGCCTCAAGAATCATGTGCCGGTAATTTGTCTTACTCTCTGCTAATCTACTTGTACTATGCTCAGTCAAAATGGATGAATTTATAATTTCCATTGATCTATCCCTTGCAGAGCATGCTGAAAATCTCAATATAGCTACCAGTTGTCGCTATGATAGTTCTTTAGATATGGACAATTTTGAACTAATCATATTTTTCTAGTAATTGTATGTTCAAATGTGTTGAATTTAAATATTTATAAGATCTTTAAATAATCTTGCTATAGCTGTTGAAATTTTAGACTGTGGATGTTTAATGTGGTTGCAGGTTTGTTGACAAAGAAATTTATTAGCTTGATACATGAGGCTAAGGATGGCACACTTGATCTGAACAAGACTGCAGATGTGTTAGAGGTATGTTTCGGATCTATTCTATAATATTTCCTTCGGAGTCTGAGTCTTTTTCCAGTTATCTGGATTTGACATGGCAAGTAGTCTTACAAGGTATTTACTCGAGAGTTATGAGATTAAATTAACTTTAAGCAACTGTACTAGGGTCTTACTTTCAGCTTGGTACCTATATTGTAATGACAACAATAATTGGTACTGTAATTTACAGTGTCAACTTTGCATACTTCTAATTTTATGTGCTTCATTAATTTAATATATTCACAGTTCACTGTTAGTAAAAAAAACTACAAAAGAAATTGATATGGCTATTGACATATTTGCAAAGATAAAATTAATCTGCACTCACTGATACATATAGTCATAGATATGCTCAGTGGCAAAATTCCACGTTGGCGACATTTGTCTCCAACAGGTTTTACAAGGGTAATTGGTTTCCATATAGAGAAAGCATTTTTTTAAGATCCACAAGGCTTAGCCTAGCAGGTACCTCTCTCCTCTTGTTAATGAGAGGTTGAGGGTTCAAGCCTCCATAGAACCATGTGTGGTGTGAGCATTTGAATTCCTATTATTGACCATAACCAAAAAAACAGTTCAGTACAGTTACTATATTGAGTGCCATTATGAAAGTTAGGTCCTAGTACAGTTATTTAAAGTTGATTTCACTTGTTCATTATGCACACAGCGACCCGGGTACTTTAATATCATAGTTTTTCTTGAAGCATGAGTATTATTTGTCTGGTTCCATAACTTTTGTAGGTGAGAAAGAGGAGAATCTATGATATAACCTATGTTCTTGAAGGAATAGGATTGATTGAGAAGACAGCAAAAAATCACACCCATTGGAAGTAAGTTGTAATTTTTTGGTTAGGTGCTATCTTGTATTTTAGTACTGTTTGATGATTAATATAAGCTTTACTAACAGGGAATTCGATACGAAGCCCAGAGAATCAGAGTTTCAAGCAGCTCAACTGATGGTACACAAAATATGTTAATACTTTGATTATATAGTTATTCATATAGGTCTGTTTTATTGTAAATGAATGATGTATCTGGTAGATTTTCTGAGTATTAAAACAATACAGTTCTAGAGGTCTAGGGACTAACTGAATATGTCATTATATTTATGTGCTTACAGAATTTAAACTTAAAAAATGTTGTTGAAAGATGACAGTTTCTATGTTTTACAAAGTTCCTAAAAGAGTCTCAATTACCATTTTTTGTTTTACAAGTGTTGACAACATAAAATTATAGTTGGAACTTAAAGTATGCAATTAAACTTCAGGACATTATTATGTCATACATATTGAGCATGGATTATTTTTTATGTTTTAGAGCAAAAGATCGTATTTCTGTTTAAATTTCTCTTGTGGAATAGAAGATGTGTAGTTTAGGTTGGTAGTATACTTCTTCATTGTAGAATAGGCTCGTGATAATGTAATTTGTATTTATAATTACCATCTTCATTGGTGCTGTGATTTAAGGTTCAGAATTTTTGGACAAGGAATTGTCTCGGAACTCAAAGTCAAAATCTTTATTTTGATGACAGGCTGAAATTGAAGGTCTATATGCTGAAGACAACAGAATTGAGAATCACATAATGTTTTCTTCACTGCTCTAGGAGAGATTTTTAAGTAGCTATCATTTGCATTATATCAGACTAAAATCTGGTCCTTATTCTCAGGAAAACAAAAGAGCAATTACAGGACCTGAAATGTAAAAAACCTCCCAAAATATGTCCTGGTTTCTCATTATCTTTCTAATATATTTTAGACTTCATTGTTGTTTTAACTTGATTAATTGTGCTTTTAGGTATATGTTTGTGATGGAGAAAGACATCATGAGCCTTCCACATTTTAAGGTTCACTTTGAACAATATGAGGATATGTCTTTCACATATCTGATATTAATGTTTAATAATATATTTGTAACGCTTGCAGAATCAGACTGTAATGGTGGTAAAAGCTCCACATGCTAGTTATGTTGAAGTTCCTGATCCTGATGAGGTTGGTAATGTAGAAACGTGTAAATAACAGGGAACAGTTTAACAATCTTATGCTGATATTTCCATGTATATGACCAAGGGGGCTTTTGCAAGAAAGGAGTATAGACTTCTGGTTAGAAGTACAACAGGGCCGATCAATTTGTATCTTTTAAGGTAAATTATTCACAATATGAGGATACCTCTTTTGGCAGCTCATAGATCCTCACTCTCATATGCTTCTGGTTCATCATATGTTAGTAAGCATGATGGGGTGTGCGAGGATGCTGCTGTGAAGAACATGAAATCATTCGATGCATCTGTTAGGAATGGTGGAAGATACCAAGATGTTAATAAATGTCAATCGGAGGAGTCAAACATGTATAAGCTTCACAAAATAGTACCCTCGGACAGCCATGTAAGAACTTTTCAGATGCTGAAATTTATTTTATTTTCTTACAGCTTACATTGGCGATAAATAAGTATTTCCTTCTCATTGTAGATTGATGATGATTATTGGCTCCGGTCTGATGATAATGTCACTGCATCTGATTCGTGGGGTACATCACGTACTTAGTTGCCATGAGTTTTCTGGTGGAGCTCCTTAACTCAATATGCAATATGAGCTTCTTTGGAAAATTGCCAAGTAAACTACAGAATAGAATACTATTGTCGCAAGACTGTTACAGTGAAGTAGGAATAAATCCAAGCCACCATTAGATGGCATAGAAGATACAGCAAGAGCTAGTGTATTACCAACAACAGTGGGATAAAAAGCCATGGTAAAATGCCAATTTTTTTAAAAAAAATTTGCTAATTAGAATTGGATTTTGAAAGGAAGCCGAAATTGTGTAGCTCTTTCTGTTTCAATTTCAACGTGTACACTTGAAATTAAGATATCTTCCTATTTTGAATTAATTTTTATAACTGTATCAAATTTACAATGTTCATGGTCGTTTACTTTAGGTTGTAAAGTTTATACCGAAAGCATTGAATGTTTAAACATCAAATTTTAAATTTGAATATTCAAGAAACTGAGGAATGCTAAAATACATTTGGAACTTAACAAGAGCATGTTCAGCTAGAGGGCTTATAAATTATGAACAAATCTAGACCAAACTAGGATGACAAATTTGGGCAGAAAATGAATTCGGTTTGACTTGGAAATAAATCGATTTGAGCTGAGTTTTTTAACTGAACGAAAATTCATGTTATTGCATATTATGAAATAGAATTGTAGCCTTTTTTTAAGGTACGCAACCCTGAATGTCTCTAATATCTAGAAACATTTCAAGGACAACAAATGGATTAAAACCAAGGTATAACAATTGCCAAATCCAGATAAGAACTTAATACAGAAATTAGAACAAATCTGCAACTTTGGTAATTGAGCTACTATATACACAATGTGGCTTCTCAATGCAGCATCATTCAAGGAACTGATGTGACATGTGTTCGCCTCAATCTGCTACGTGTGATTCGAATGCTTTCTTCCATAACTGCATCTTGTCTCGGAGGGTTTTTTGCCTCTTCTTTCACTGGGGAAGACGCTGTATCAATAGCCAACGCTTCTTCATTTGAGGTCGTGGGTTGGGATGACCCGGTGATAGATTGTGTTGCAGTCGATTTTTGTGCATTCATGACAGCAACAGGGGAAGCTGATGCAGGAACTTCTGGAGGGTCTTTCTCTTCAACCATGTCTTCTTGGGCCTCAAGTGAAGATGTACTAGATGAAGGAGAAGCTGATTCATCAACCTGAGTTTGTGCTGTTACAGCCGCTTGGTGATTTTGTGCTGCTGGGGGTCTGCGAATTCTGGTAGCTGGTTGTGGCTGCAAATAAAAGTCAAGACCACATCTAATCATACTATTAAAGACGTATCCACTTTACAAGCTACATTCCTCAATTTTTTGTATTACACCCTGAATCCTAGAATATATAATCAAACAAATAAAATCACGCTGCAATAACTTATGTACTTGTGTGATGCAAGAGATGCCATATATGCCTTTGTTGACATGTATATACACAAACTTGAACAACGACACATTAACATTCTATTCAGACAGAGAATCAAGAAACTGAGAAAGTATAAACATGACAGAATTTCAGGCTTGTTTGGCTTATAAGCTTTTTATGACTAACAAGACAGAAAAGGTCTTTACAAAGTACTTTTCGCAACGAATTTTGACATGTATGTTTGAACAAAAAAGCCTTGACCAAACAACCCAAAAATCTCTTGCATTCAATTATCAATTCAAATCAATAACAAAATTCAAAACACGGAACTGCTCCTGGCTTTACTATGTCTTTGTGGTATAATCTTGTGTCACCTGTCACCTAAAGTATTTAATAGCAAAGATTAAGGTCCTAGGACATGCCAGACATATGCTCCAAACAATGAAACAACAGTATTATTGTTGTCCATACAGATAAATATTTTCATCATGGATGCCAATTTATTCAAAAAAGAAAAGAAACTCCAGAAAGAGCAGTAATAGACATATACGTGATCAAACTTACAAAAATCTTAATATAAATACATGACTATTTTTTCGGTTAATACATGCCCCCAAGTAGACCGGGGTCTAGGTGTTGACTGGGATGCAATGTAGTGAAGAATGGCGAAAACTCTGGTTTGACAGAAAAGGAACTACAGACAACAAACGAAACTCCAGGCAAGAGCAGTAATAGACATATAGGTGATCAGACTGACAAAAATCTTAATATACATACATGACTAATTTTTTTGGTAAATACATGCCTGAGTAGACCAGGGTCTAGGTGTTGACTGGAATGCAATGTAATGAAGAATGTTGAAAACTCTGGTTTGACAGAAAAGAAACTCCAGGCAAGAAAAAGACAAGAAACGAAACTCCAGCAAGAGCAGTAATAGACATATTGAACAGTAATAGAAATATAGGTGATCAGACTGACAAAAATCTTAACATAAATACATGACTATTTTTTTAGTAAATACATGCCTGAGTAGACGGAGGTCTATGTGTTGACTGGGATGCAATGTAATGAAGAATGTCAAAAACTCTGGTTTGACCATAACTGGCAGCTCTTTGCCAGTATAAGACTGCATAATCTCCAGCCCTGGTCCTTAGTTCTATCAAATTACGGTCAATATCTGTCTCGTGCTTTGCAATGTATGGTCTAAAGAAGGAGTCATAAACATATGATGTTCCCTGAGATGATTAAGAGGGAAAGAAGACAAGGAGCATATATTAGAATGGCAAGAAAGATATAGCAATGTTTACATCTAAACAAAAGTTCTAGCAGAATCTTACCTTTGTTTTGGGGTACCACAAGTATATATAAAAGAAAAGCTTTGCTTCATTGTACATCGGAACCCTTGACAAGGAGAAAGGTATTAGCATGCCCACACTAGCCACAACACCGATAAAGATCTTTGTAGACAATGAAATTTATTTTCTTACCATGAAACAAAAGTATCCCCTACCCTCTCCATAATCGTCAACATGGCCACTAAGATCCTGAAAATCGGAAAAGAATATATTAGATAGAAAACACTCTAACATAGAAAATTCTATGTGATCAATTAATTTCTTCTAGAGAGCATAACACAATATTCATAATTACCAGTACTGACACCAAAAGCGAAGTTGTTCAACATCAGGTTTATTCAGTTCCACTGTTTTATAACACTCGTAAGCAGGATACGCATAACCAAGGACATTCCTACAGGATATAGGGAAGATCAGATTGTCCGATAATATTGTAAGAGATCAAATAGTTAAGAGAAAGGAAGTTCAGTTAGCATACACAAGTCCTCTGGTAAGTAATGATCCGATCATCTTATATCCCTATCACATATAAAAAAAACAATTAGTTAGGTCAGATTACTGCATCTCCTAACAAGTGTAGCAGGAAAACAAAACTCATAAACTCATCTAAAACCACTACGCATGACCAAAACTAAAATCTCTTAATCGTAACGCAAAACAGATTAGGTCAAATTAATAATTTACAATTCCTCCGTCTCTAAACAAAGAACATTATATTTCCACACAATCTAAATTCAGCTGAATTATATGCTTCAAAATTCACATTTCGCTTGCGGCAGCGACACAAATTGATATTAATAACCAGAAAATCAAATGCCGGTGACTACTAAAAACTTAAAACTAGGGCAAATTTACAGATTAATTTTACAAAAAAAAAACGCCTCATCCATTAAGCTATGTAATGTAATAATCATCGTGAACTCTTTCGAACCAAGAAGTTAACAATACCTAAAAAACAAAGACAAAAACAACTATAACTTAAAAAACAGTGTATAATAAGCAAGGAAAATTAAACAGAAAAGAAGAGAAAACAAACGATTAATATAGTGTATGAATTGCCAGTGAAGTCAAGCCAAACCTCGAAGAGATGAATGTTCAGGTGGTGGACCAGTCGGCGACGGCGTTAGCACCGGCGAACCGTTGCTATGTGGGGGAAATAAAGAGAGTATGGAGAAACGAGAATAAATGTCGTTTTCGAATTCTCAATTTATTACTACCCTACATTAGGGGTGAGCGCGGTTCGGTTCGGTTCGGTTTTTGACCGAAACCGGAACCGGAACCGCATATCTTCGGTTTTAAAAATTGAAAACCGCAACCGCAACCGAACCATCGGTTTCGGTTTCGGTTTTAAAAAGACCGGTTCGGTTTTTATCGGTTCGGTTTCGGTTAAAAAACCGGATAAATAAAAATGAAAAAAATATATAATTTAAATCATTATATTTTTACATTCAAATTTTATACAATCAAATATTTGATCACATTCTGCATAATAACACTACAAAAGAAAGGTAAAAAACTTTAACAATCAAATTTTAAGGTTGAATCAACAAAATGTGAATGTCATTTATCGTAGTATGCAATCTAAAAAGTACATAATCATGTCTAATGATGTTTACTCCTGATTATATGCTTTTTAATCGGAAAATAGAGGAATAAAATGTTGTAAAAGGGTTGTCATATTCTCACATTCAATATTAGTATAGTTGATGTTGTAATATGAAATATAATTGAAAAAATTATGTTCTAGGGAAATTTAATACTTAAATTATATATATATATATATATATTATAATAAATTTATTTATTTTAATGATCGGTTCGGTTCGGTTTTTTTCGGTTCGGTTTTGACCTATAACCGGAACCGGAACCGAAAGTCTCGGTTTTTAAAAATCAAAAACCGCAACCGCCGGTTCGGTTTCGGTTTCGGTTTTTTCGGTTCGGTTTTCACCGGTTTCGGTTCGGTTTCGGTTTCAATTCGGTTTTTTGCTCACCCCTGCCCTACATTGCACACACTTTATATTCATTTATTATTATTATTATTATATTATATTTATTACTTGAGTAAATATACAATACTACCCCTGTCAGTTGTCAGATAAAGCGAGAAACCAAACGTGCCCTTTCTTTATACCGTATAAGCCAGTTATGCATTTTTCTTTTTCTTTAATAACCATGGATGAATTTATTTTTTCTAATAGTGAATTTGCATTGCGTTATATTTATCAGGTATAAGGCCTCATTTAGTATTTTAAGATTGCCTTAAATTGAAAAGGTAATGTTTTATTTATATTCTATATTTTAATTCAAAAGTCGATTGTTGAATTTATTATAATTTTTTTTAAAATTCGATATCTTTTAAATAATAATGCTCAATCCAGATGTTAGAACAATGCGAGTTATGATATTTATTCAGTTATTAACACTAAATTAAACGGTAATAATAAGGTTATATATAATATATTTAATTAAAGTACATTAATATTACTATTATCTATAGGAATGATAGACGAGGAGGCTGTTGTTTGATAAAAGGAGCTACAAGAATGATTAGTTTATTGAGCAAGGTATCTCTAGGCTTGGTACTAGACTTGGGGTGGAATGGATAAGGAGCAAAGTATATGTTGGCACGTTACATTTGTAGCCCCGTAATAATATTAATATTTACAAAGTTCTTACTTTATTATTCGAATATTAAGATTTTTTTAGTATATGATACTTACTTTTTCTAAAAGTGTGCCTTAACAAAAGCAAATAAATGATTAAACATTTAAACTCACTTAAACAAGTATTATCTATACATGAAATGGTGCTTTCCTTCATTTTACTTTTCCGTCGCCCTCACTTTTGGTGGGGCACCACTTACCTTTTGTTTACAGTTAGCACCAAACAAATGTCTGATTTTATTTATTAAAAAAAAGAGTCTGACTTTATATGTACAAAGTGCAATCACAATATTACATGCAACTATGTAAGGATATCGTCATTCACGATTTTTATAAATTATTTTTTAGTAAAAAGCAAGATTGTGAATTTGGAAATCAGTTTCACTCGATTTGATCTTGAAATAATAAATATTTGAAAAAATGAAAAATATTCAAAATAAGTAGTCAGACAACTAAATAAAAAATGAAAGCATAAATTGAATCGATCCGATTTAAATGAGTGAAAATCAAATTTTATTTGCAAATAGAACGAGAAAGATGTTGTAAAACAATTAAGAAGAGATTTGTGGAAAGAATAAGTTGAATCTTTAATTTGAGTTTTTATTTCTCTCTAAATTAGAATAAATTTTATTTAACTCACCTCAAGGCTCAATCAAGCATGAGGTAACCAAACACAATGTACGTGTAACATGGAACTGGCTTTTTTCCTCATCGTAATTGACAGGCATTTGCGTTTCGGGCATACAACGGCTAGTCCGTGACACGAGAACGAGGGCCACGCCACTTTCTTGTAATTTTGTTTGGAATGTGCTTCTCTTTTTATAGATATAAAGTTAAAGAAGAAAAAAGATGAACGTGAGAGAAAACACAAAAAATATATAATTTTATGTTGTATGATGCATAAGATATAAAAACTGTATTCACCATAAAGTTTGTAGATAATAATATTCTTATTTATTTGTTGAAAGTTCTGTATATATATCGAAATTGAAGTATTTTTTTACAATCAAACATAGAGAATTAAGAAAAAGATAAATCTCATGTTCTAATCTCCTTTAGAAAAATACGTAGAAGAAGTAGGGAAATTCTTGGATCATACGTCAGAAAGAAAGGAGAGAGTAGGCAGTTAAATCATGGGACAAGACTAGACCAGTGTAGGCACTAGGCAGTAGGCTTCAGGCAAGAGTCCAAACGGATATGATACCGATCGATGTTGAAATGAAGGAAGAGGGGGGAAGATGGGCCGGACGAATGTCCATTGTCATGTGCTTATATGAATCATCATCATTATCACCCCCCTTGGTGCTTGTTGGTTTATTTGTCATCTATCAACTACAGTACCATTTTTTAGGTCTCTCCTTAGCGCACCATATGCTTAATTGCTTGTTAAACTACCTCGAATCATTGTGATCCTACAAAGGTGACCGCAATCATTACCAATCCATAATCGCTCTTAATTAATAACGGTTACTCACCCATGTTTCATAATCTTTTCCATGTTAATTCAATCATGTTGGTAAATGAGTCAAGTTAAATTCTAAAATTTTCAGGTTCGAATTATTGAGAAATTATTAAATTTATATATATGAGCGATGAGCTTTAAAAAAAACTTCTAAATATTATTCTTAATTTCTGATAGATTGAGTTCACAAATGATGGTACCTAACTCAATATGAAACAGCAAAACCTTCAAGGTAAAATTATAAGTTTAGTATTTTTTTATCATTGTTTTAAACCCCAAAAAAACAAAATTCTTTTTCACTATTTTTTTTTTTGAAAATAATTCTTTTTCACTATTTAATCATCAAAAAGCTATTATGCTAAATAAGCTTTTTAAATTTTGTATTCAATGTTTTCGTCAACTCGCGTTTTTGAAATCGTTGTAAATCTCATAAGAAAATTATGCTCGGGCCCAAGTTAATGCGTCCTTGAGCTACTCCAAAATTAGGCTACCCATACAACATATCCTCTTCTTATTCTATCTCTATTTTTTTAGATTTTAAAATCAACTCCAACCTAATTTTTAAAATTATCTCTGATCTCATCTTATTTTTTATATTTAAAAAAAAAATTGACTAAATTTATTTTTATCTCTGATTTATTTTGTTAATTTGACTAAATTTAGAATTAAATGTACTTATTTTATATGATAAATATATGTTTTAAAAATTATTTACATAAACTATATTTATTGAGATTAATATTCCTGAGATTATCTCACGTAATTCGTTTAAAAAAATTCTCATATAAATATACGAGAGTGTTATTGTAATTACAGAAAATCATATATAATTATAAAAATACACACACTAAAAAACACTAGTATTATGTAATTTTCCTGAGATAATTGTAAGAATTTTATTGTTCCTGAGATTATCTCACATGATTTTCATGATATTAAAAAACATTCTCATATAAATATACGAGGGTATTATTATAATTAGAGAGAATCATATACAATTATAAAAATATTCATACTAAAAAATACTCGTAAGTAGTACCTTAACTAATTTTTCCGAGTTAATTCTCAGGAACTTTATTTTCATATTTATTATATTATAAAATTAATTTTTACATTTATAAAACCATCAAAACATATTCTTTTATTTGGGATCAAAAAGGTCAATTCAAGTGACAAATTCAAAATAGTATGAATGTACCAGCAGGTACTTTGACCCGATAACATGATAATATCATGCACGTTACATAGCAAATCCAGTAAAAAATGTGGTACCTGACTAACTGGTCATTAGGGCGAACATTCGGTTTGGTTAATTGATAACTGAATTGATTAATTGAAAAAATTCAATTAATTATTTTTTAAAATTCGGTTTGGTATTTGGTAGAAATTTTGTCAAATTTCAATTATTAGGTAATTCGGTTATTAATCACGTTAATCAAAAAATCGAATTTATTAACCGATTTATTATTATACTCCCTCCATACCACTTCAAGTGTCTCATTTGATTTTTCAACCGTCAAATTTAATTAAAATTGAAAATATATATTTTTATAATTTTCAAAATCTGAAAAGTACATTTTAAAAAGTCTCTCAAGTCTTATTTCTGTTAATCATTGGGTTATAAAAACAATGTTCCTTTTTTCACCAATTTAGTACAGTGCCTTCAGGTGTCTTTGTAGGATAACAAAATAAATGTTATATCAGTATGTACAGAATCTTGGCACTGGTATAAATTTCCTAGCTGAGCAGATACTTCAGTTATTTATCTATGTAATCTAAACTTAGATTCAGTAGTTAATTTTCAATTTTTCACCTTTTCAAGCCAATTTCGGTTTTCGGTAATAATCGAAATAATAATTTTGGTTTCGGTTATAAACCGAATTAATTTCGGTTCGATTTTCGATTATACGGGGGAAAAAATCCGATTTGGATTTTGGTTAACGGAATACTCAACCCTTACGGGTCATTTCAAATAAATTTAGTCAAATAATTCAAAACCCTTTCATATCATTTTTGGCCATACTTAAATATTGTAGACAATTCTGCAAGACTGTAAGTAGATCCTCATTTCGGTATTTGTTAAAGTATATTATGGCAAATTTAATTTGAAATTCTGGATTTGATCAAATAATATGGTTGAGTAATTATAAGAATTTAGATTTGAAATTTATTTGAATTTCAAGGAATTTAAATATTAGTACAAATACGAGAATTTGAAATAATAACTCAAATCCTATCATTTGAAATCAATCATTTGGAATAAAATTAAAATTTTGAAACACAATTTTATTTAAGTTGCAATGTCACATTGTTAGAGGTACATGATTAATATTATCTTGATTCTTGTGTCGCAGTCGAAACGAGAGAACAGCCGGTCATGCTTCCTCTGCGCAGGCTTCGGTGCCCTTAAGTTAAATGATCTACTGTTCGATCTTCTGAATGAAAGTTTGCATTCGTACACAAGTGTGCATATCACACTCATACACAGCCTGAAGGTTTTGAGTAGGACCAACATGGTCACCATTCATTAATTCGTAGCTTCCTGAAAAGTGACCAGGAATGGGAAGATTAGTACTCACAAAGTTGTTCTCTTTCCCTGATAATCTAGGTTGGTCCTAAAGGATTTCTATACACAATCATACATAAGTATTTGTCATTGCACCTATTCCCATTTTGTCATTGCTGCATTCGCTTTCTTTGCGATTGAGCAGTAAAAGAATTCAATCTAATGGATGTATTGATGTCCCAGGGTCCCCTCTGAAATGCTCATGCTTTACGATATTATTAACTTCTTGGCTAAATTCTGAAGGGGGAAACGATTTTATTCCATGCCAACTTGAGTCCACAACAAACGCCCTATAGCTAGCTCTGTGCCTCTGTTGCATTAGAATTGTTCCCATTAGCCAAAACCCCAGATCAGAAGCATTCAGGGCCTTTCCTATTCCTACTAATGTCACAATTAAATGTAATAGCTCTGGAGGTTTCCATTTCTTTTCAGGATATATATATACAAGGTGCATGATTCAGGGAATATATATAATAGTACACACTTGACTTGTGCAACTGCATGTTGTGTTCTGGACTTCTGGAACCTGAGAGGCTTCTAATATTATTGATTTGTGTACAGAGCAATGCAGATTTTCAATGGGAGATGGTACTGTAACTGTAGAGCTGGGTGCGGATGAGAAAGAAGTCTCAAAATGCATCAACTGTGATGATGCTGGCTCTTTAATATGCACCACATGTCAAGGAACTGGTAATCAGCCTCGATATCTTGATCCCGAGTATAATATTCTTACTCTTGATCGTTGAGTGATATGAAGAAGAATAATCACTCATGTAATAAAAGATACTTTCCTCCAAAGACTACTTAATTTAGCAATGACAATAGGGTAGGAATCTTTCAAGTTATCATGCCAGGGTAAATTTATGTTTAATCCTAAGTCTCGGGGTCACAGTATTTGACATCTGATCCTAATAACTCCTACTACTTACAAACATCATCTCCCTTCTGTTGTGCAGAGAAATTCAAAAATGATGAATGAATGGCCCGAACAGTCTTGATGGATTACTTTAATCAACTCTTACAAGTCACAAGAACACTCTTCTTTATATATACTCCCATTTCAATCATAAATAATCGCACCATAATGTTAATGTTTTGACAACCCCTCCCATGTTCTAATGAAATCACGATATCAGTTGGTTGTCATATTGTCTTTACAAGGTCCCGTGATTTATTCAGAGTATACATGGTAAAATTTAGAGAGGGGCTGGATGGTTAATGAAATGTATCCTTTGACATGAGATATAAATTGATGAGAATTGTTCAAATCTTAGGTAGTTGCCTCTTCAGATTAAAATTAACAATAGTCCTTGATTAAAAAAAACAGTACCCCTGATGGTTAATGAAATGTATCCTTTGACATAAGATATAAATTGATGAGAATTGTTCAAATCTTATGTAGTTGCCTCTTCAGATTAAAATTAACAATAGTCCTTGATTAAAAAAAACAGTACCCCTCTACTTGATGTCATTGTGGAATTTTATTTTAATAAAAAATCTGTAACTAGTATATATAACAGTTCTGTTGTTGAGTAGAACTAAAAATACAATTATGTCTGTATGCAGAATATTGTTTTTTCATTATTATTTATCGTTGGTGCCAATATTTTCTCTCTCTTTGTATAGAGGGCCGATGGTTCAAATTTTGTCGATAATAAAATAAACATGTGAGTATGCTTAATCGATAAAAAAAATCGAATAAAAACGGAATATATATTAAATGCGCAAGGCAATGATTTTCAAATATTGTAAGCCCTCCTAACAGCAAACGGGGACACTGCACCTACAAATTAAGCAGAGGTTAGTGTAATAGTCGATGATTTGTCTTTATCAGAGTGGGACTGAATCTCAACTCTCAACAACCCTTCCCTCCACAAGTAGTTGGCTCAGTTACACTGTAACCAAAACATCCTTCTTACGTTACACTCAAGTGCCTTTATTTCCGCAAATACAAATTTATAATAATACAACATTCACTTAACACGGTTTCTTTAGTAAATCTCAACTGGATCACCGACACACACACATGTATATAGTAAAGTATATTTTAAATGTATTCATGACCAAAGTTAAAAACGCAAACAATTTTTACAACCTTAACCAAAAAGTGATAAATATCTTTCATATTTTTACATAAATTTCACGACACCTACGCTCTTGTGTCGTGTCGGTGCCTCTCATTTTATTTCGTTCATTTCCACCCCTTCTGTTCTTTTCTACTAAACCCAACCAAATCACTGCCAGTCTGCCACAGACCACGAAAGAGGACCAGCTATACAGTTCTATATTTACATTTTTTTGACTGGCCCCCATTGATGAGTTATTGAAGTAGCCCCTTCTCTTTTATTAACAATTTTTTGTACTATTTTGTCTGGCATTTGTAGATGCAATTTTTCTTCTTCTTGATATTAGCTATAAAGAATATATTTTTACAACTGGGGTTTTCAAATCTTGAAGATCTGAAGTGTTTTTAAAATTTTAAACTGTTGAATTGATGGGAGAACGCAAGAAATCAAGAGGGTTGGTGGGCTGGTTTATTGTGCTCATAGTGTTGGCTGTGATTGGCGTTGCTATTTGGTTAACTGTTCGTAAGAAGAGCCATAATTCTGATTCAGTTCCTTCAGTTCCAGATTCTCCTGGAGCCATTAACACCAAATATGCTAATGCCCTTAAAGTTGCTATGCAGTTTTTTGATGTACAGAAGTGTATGTTTATTCTTTCCCGCTTTCGATTGATTAGTTGTTGCTGTATGTAATTATTGTAATTTGCAATGTTGTCTAGATTTAACAAGAACTACATTGTTTTAGAGTATTTTTTTGCATTTACTTCAATTTAATATCTTTATAAATGTGTGCCCAATTTAATTTGATTGATTGTTAGACGATACTTGTATGGACAGCATTATGGCTTGTTGAGAATGATGTTTTGGTTTTGCAGCGGGGAAGTTGGTTAATAATCAAATTAAGTGGAGGGGAGATTCGGGTCTTACTGATGGAAGGGAAGCAGGAGTGGATCTTTCGAAAGGAATGTATGATGCTGGGGATCATATGAAGTTTGGATTTCCTATGGCATATACTGCAACAGTGCTGTCATGGAGCATTCTCGAGTATGGGGACCAGATGAAAGCCGTGGATATGCTGGATCCTGCTAAAGATGCACTTAAGTGGATAACTGACTACCTTATAAATGCTCATGCTTCAGCTGATGTGCTCTATGTGCAGGTTAATCTTATTATTCTACATATACTATTTTAATCTTTTTATAAGAAAGTTGTTCTGATGTACACGTCAAAGTAGATGTTCTTTACTTGCCACCAATAGGTTCTTAGTTACTTAAGTTTGCACAGATTGAATTATACGCTTATGCAGATTATCACCTTGGTGTCTTTTGTACATAATTAAGACTATAGTTGGTGCATAGGAACTTGGTTCTCTAACATATCAGTATACACAAATATGCATATGCTGGTAGTGGATTGGAATAGTTAGATTATAGACGTCACCTTTTTCTGTATGTAAGAGTCTGAGTGACCTCTATTCTTACTGAAATTCAAGCATAAGAACATATGTTTAGAATCTGTACAGTTTGCTAATGATTTGTCTTATTTTCTATATATGAAAACAAAATGCTGTCTTATGTTGTTGAGATATTGAGAATAAAGTTAAGGATATAAGTCTTTGGCTTTATATTGGATACACCTTTTTGTATATGCTCTTTCGTAATGTACTCTTTTAACCTTTGGCAGGTGGGTGATCCAGAGGCAGACCATAAATGTTGGAACAGGCCTGAAGACATGACAGAGAAAAGGCCTGTTGCACAGGTGAATTCTTCTGCCCCCGGATCAGATGTTGCAGCAGAAACTGCAGCTGCACTGGCATCTGCATCTCTAGTGTTTAGATCGAGCGACTCCACATATTCAAGCTCACTTCTTAAGCATGCTCAACAACTATTTAATTTTGCGGATAAAAACCGAGGTTCTTACAGCATGAGCATTCCCGAAGTCCAAACATACTACAATTCAACAGGTTATGGGGATGAGCTTTTGTGGGCAGCTGGTTGGCTCTATCATGCAACAGGCGATAAATCATACGTTGAATATGTGACTGGTCAGAATGGAGAAACCTTCGCTAGGTGGGGCAGTCCAACCTGGTTCAGTTGGGATGACAAGCTACCTGGAGTTCATGTATATTTCTATCTTATGATTCAGAGTGCTTTTAGTGCTTCTATTTGTTGTTCAGCTATCTTTTTAAAAGTATCAGTTCTCTCTCCACTATATATATTGATTCCTTCATTTTTAGAATTGCAAATCATTTATTGATGAGGTACAACTTTACAAAAAAACTCTATATACTAATGCCAACAGCAAAATTAGCTGTTTCAAAAAGATGACATTGTTATGATTGGCAAGGAAACAGCAGGACATGGTTAATGATCCATTCCAAGTATTACTGCTTTTAATTTTTCAATGCTCTGTTTCCTGAAAGGATTTACAAATCTACAAGTTCCTGCTTGCCTTGCTTCATCATAGATGGTGGGAAATAAATAATTTTCACTGATTTTTCTTGACATTATTAAGTAGGCCTAATTGCTATTGCATAATTAGACTTGCCTATTGACTCTGGAACTTTAGACTTCTACTGTTCTACTGTCATAATAATGTGAACTCGCAAACTATAACCATATTCTGAAGTGGGTATAGTGGGTAACTGACTTGTGGATTTGTGCAGGTTTTATTGTCCAGAGTAAACTTTTTCCCTTTAAAAGGCACCCCCAACTCGGCAAACCTCCACAATTACAGAAAAACTGCCAAGGCTATTATGTGTAACATCCTGCCAAAATCTCCAAGCGTTACATCCAGCAAAACAGATAGTAATATTCTTTATAAAATTACTTTTCATGTTATCCCCTTGCCCCACTCTTCTCTTCTACTTATTTATACAACTCAATTCAATTTCTACTTGTAACATTTTGTGCTCATGTTCTCCCATATATGCATGCTAATGCAGAAGATTTGAGTATGAAATTTTAGTTCTTCTGAACTATTTATATATCTATATATATATACACATAATATATTATTTCAAAAAAGTATGTGATTCTTATTTGTACACTCCATTAATAATAAATTTATTATGCATCATTGTTAAATTTTTCCGTTGAAATAAGATGCCCAGGAACCTCAAATGGTGAAAACAAGGGTATCTCCACTGTATAAAGTCCAGAATATACAGAATGGTCTGATACAATTAGACCTTATACTACATATACGATTTCCTGTTAACTTTTACTGAATCATCCAAGTATCCTTTCTGAACAATATTGGATGATGTTAGAAGAGTTTATACTTCCTTTTATTAGTACGTCCATTGTTTATTGACCATCAAAGTTATGGAATGTGAATACAGGTGGCTTATTATGGGTTTCTCAATGGAACGCTTTGCAGCATCCCGTGGCTTCTGCATTCTTAGCTGTTGTTTTTAGTGATTACATGCTTTCATCACGGACTGCAAAAATATCTTGTGATGGACGTTCCTTTTCGCCATTAGATCTTCGTAAATTTGCAATGTCACAGGTATGTTTGTATCAGCAACAGATGCATATACACTTGTGCATACAAATAAGAGTAAATTGCAGTTTGCATGCCCCAAGTTTACTCCAAATTCAATTTAGTATACTTAGTTTCACAAATTACACTTAGCATCCCTGAGTTTTGAAAAACATATGAAAGTACAGCCCTTTTCATATCTTTTGTTAAAATATGTCAACATAAATAGGTTTAAAGGTAAAGATGGTATAAAACTATTGTGATGATTATATACATATTAAATAGTATACGCTTCACTAATTTTATTTAATTAAATATAGAACCTAAATTTTCTAATTTGTAGAAGTATTTTATTTAATTGCAATTTAAAAATTATATGATGTGAAGTTGGTGAAATGTTTAAAATATAACATGTACATGATTATTGCAATAGTTTTATATCTCGTTTATCTATAAATGAATAAAAAGTAACAACATATATTGATAGAAAACTTGTAAAGAATTGTACCTTGATCTCTCTTTTTTTTTTTTTAAAGTCGAGGGATGTAAAATGCAATCTCTGAAACGAACTGCATTTGAAGTAATGTTGGGGGATGAAAATAGCAATTTACTCTACAAATAATAATCTTTATTTACTAAACCAAAAACATAACCTAATATCATTACCTTTCTTGTCAGGCTGATTATGTATTGGGGGACAATCCATTGAAGATGAGTTATCTCGTGGGATACGGGGATAAGTTCCCACAATATGTACATCATAGAGGAGCCTCAATTCCAGCTGATGAATCACCAAGTTGCTCTGAAGGCTGGAAGTGGCTTGATTCAACGCAACCCAATCCCAACGTGGCAGTTGGAGCACTGGTCGGTGGACCTTTCCGGAATGAAACCTTTGTGGATTCAAGGAACAATACAATGCAAGTGGAACCAAGCACATACAACAGTGCAGTGATTGTTGCACTTTTGTCTGGTTTAGTTGCCACTTCTTCAGTGGTCCAATCCTTCACATAAAGCTTTGGTCATTCATAATTTTTTCTTACCACTTCAAATTTATTTATTTAGTTTTGTATGCAATTGCAGCCTCTATGTTTATATGGTTGAAGTATTCTGTAGGCATAAACTGGTTAGTGGAACCTCATTTAATTAGAGATTGTATTCGAGTGATCAAGCCTTTAATATAATATTTGTTTCCAAGCAGTTTTGTGCCTCTGCAATTCTGCATAACTAAAATAGCGAGGGGAAAGAGAATGAAAATTACAGCTGAAATATAATTGCAAGAACTAACTTTGCAAAATCAAGGAAACAAGCATATAAAAAAGAGGGCATTATTCTTAAATTATAGAGAACGCCAACCGTGTTGTGTAATCTACATCACTAAGTTACAACATTTGTTTTTAAAATAAAAATATAAATTAACACAACTAAAATCAATTGTTTATATTTATAATATATGGATTCCAGCATAATTGGTTTAATCTTACAACAATCTAACTATGACGGCTTCTGATCAGAACCCCCCATGTTAACGTTGACTGCCAGGCCCAGACGGTGGAGGCCTTCGACTTGTTCCTTTGTCTAATGCTGAGAACTTATTGCCAAACGGCTGGGGACGTACATAATCTCTACCTCCTCTTGGGTTTCCTGTCGGAGGGCCACCATTTTGGTGATGATAACTGCCACCACCATGTGATTGATAGCTTCCACGATTATTGTATCCACCTTGCTGATAGAAAGGGGCACCAACTGAACTTGGTGTTGGTCCTTGGATTGCGTGATGAGGGCCACGAGGTTGATACACATGTCCACTTTGATGCGATCCTTGAGAATAATATCCTTGAGCGGAATAACCCCTATTATCCAATGGAGGATGATGCTGATTGTGAGGATGGCGTGTAGATGATGAAGAATATGTTTGCTTATAACTATGTTCCTGACCATGGTGCCCACTAGTTTGATTTGAAGGATACGTAGGGTTATGTGAAGTGGCATATGGAGGACGGCCATAATGGCCTCCATTAATATTTCTGTCCGTCTTCGTCTGTAAGCTATTTGCTACGAGCCTATGTGCAGCATCACCTAGTTGCCTGCCGGAGACAGCTCCTTGGTGGTTATTTCTGAGAGGTAATTTACAGACCACAAAGCTACTCAGTAAACTACTAAATATGACCAAGTACACCAACCACTAGACTGTAAGGAAAATCAGAGTACCTTCTATTTTCCCAGGGCTTCCTCCCGGAATCTTCATGCCACAGAGCAGGCTCCGGTGTCAGATCCCCCATCGTGACAGTCTGCATAAGAAGGTGATTTCATATTATTGATGAAGCACAAAATGGCATCAAAATAGATGTGCCTTAAACCATTAAAGCATGTAAGGGTAGAAAATTTATAAGTGACAGATGTCCTGTTAAATAAAACAAATCCCCCACCCCCCAAGCACAATCCGAATATCGGCATTTTAATGGAAATTTCAAGCCACAAGGACCCATGACTCAATCACCTACATGATTCCAAAGTTCGTAAAATTAGCATATGCATCAACATGAAGACCACTTCAGAATGCACATTAGTATAGCAGCATTCAGCAAGCATATATTTATGAAAGCTACTTCTTTTATTGAAGGATGATTTTTTTGTGATTATTCCAAAAGAAATGAAACAAAAGATACGGTCGAGCTGGTTTGTTTAGTTTATTCTTTCGGGCCCGAAAACCACTCATGTCACATCGAGGTAACGCATCTGGGAAAATACGATTAATCTCTATAAATAGACCTGCTAAAGATCTGATCACTATGAGTCAGACTCCATAGAATTTGATCAATCCTTTTTTCTGTTGTCAAAGGTGGAGCCGGTTTGTCTGTCCCCAATAATTGATTCTCGCTGACCATTGTGTCAGCTTGACCTTTCATAAGTGGCGAACATCAATTGCAATGATACGATAGACGGATCATTGGATACTAATAAAAAAGGGCTTCTGTTGGATTGGCACTATACCACCAAATCCCAATACTCAGAGGAAATGAATTGGTTTATTCGAAAAAAGCCTTGTTCAGGTCTACGGCCAAGTACTTATTACTTCTTGGGTTGTCGAATGGCATGTTCTCCACAGTTCGAATAGGCGAGTTGGCAAAAAGGATCTTTCGTATAAAATCCTGCATAGCCACATGGATAGTTCAATGTGCTCATTGGCGCCTAACCCTCTCCAGAGCCATCGTTAACCATTGGCCGTAAAGTGAAAAAGAGTTAAAAAAAAAAGGGAGGGGCCATCTCTCCTACAACATGATTATGACTCAAAAACCTTATTCCTGAATAATCTCATTTTTCAATGACCCGAAGTCCCTGTCTTTATTATCTTTATTCCAAAAATCGGAACAGAAATATCATTCGATTCGTTGACCCCCCTGTGTGGCAATATGGGGGCGAATTTTACTGCCAACCTACCGTGAGTCTGTGAGAGAAACAAGGAGGTCAACCTCTTTCAAATATACTACATGGATTATGGAAATGCAATGTAGTTGGACTCTCATATCGATCCGAATGAACTAGTCCCCATGTTCCTCGAATGGATCTCTAATAATACAATGCAAGCAAAAATTCCTAGATTCACCAAGTCTGAAACCGAGTGGATTTATTTTTTTAAAATAGTCCGAGTCATGTAATCGTTAATTATTGGCGTTGGCAAACGCCATTCCAAATTTCATTTCAATCAAATGATCCGCGGCTGCCAAAATATCGAACTTTAAAACTGGACTGGAAAGGAATTTGATGGGTAGATGTGTAGATGATTCAGAGTTTTCAACCCTTTTGAGCTTTGATGGGCGAAAACTCGCAGAAGACCGTCTCAGGTAATAATACAAAATCAAAGATTACTTCAAACAAAGAAATTCCATTCACAAACAAGAATGCTTAACCAGTCAATGTAAAAATGTACCTTCTTGGGCAACTTAACTCCTGGAGGAGGATGTGCAATATGATTATGAGCATCTGGAAGTCTGTAAATAGCACATCTGAAAGCAAGCAGTACATGTATTATTTAAAACAAGTATAATTGATTAGAAAACAATTTATTTACTGACATTACTTTCTTGTTTTAAAACATACATCACTTGATTGTCCATAATATCCTCCTTCCCCTCAACTGGTGATCTGAATATTGGTGGGCACGGATCCCCACAGCAAAGAGATATATAACCATTCATTGCGCCACTGCATGTAGCACTGAATCACTCAGGGAAGTCCAAATAGATCTATGTAGCTATTTACCAGCAAAAACATTCCATGTGCAAGTCAAAAATGAAATGTAGCTATTTACCAGCAAAAACATTCCCTGTTCAAGTCAAAAATGGAATTCTGCCCTCTTTTTTATGGAAACCGGGGGGGGGGGGGGGATGCGGGACAAACAATTAAATCAAGAAAAAATTGGATTAACAGCAAAAAAAACCAAAAGCCCTAAGGTGATCCAACTGCAAAAGAACCACTACCCTAGGATTTAACAACCGCAAAAGAGAAAAGTTTATTAGGATCACAATCCATAACAAGAAAGAGAACAATCTCAATTCAACGAATCAATCCAGGTCTACTAATTATAAACAATTACATGTCATTGTATAAGAGTAAATACCTAAAACTCAACTACCGAGTAAAATCCTAAAAACATGGAAACTATTAATAAAGAAAACAAATCATTTTTTTATTCCACTACAATAATCTAAAATTTTCTTAATAATTCATCTAACTACATAATTAATCGAAATAAATTAAGATTAATCTTATTGCGTAAACAATAACATATAATAAAAACAAGTTATTATTTTAATTACCTGCTCCACATTACAAAGTGTTCTTAATTGGAAACACGACCAAACCTCTGTACTAATCTCTAGTACACATGGTGGAGGGAACTGTAAGAATATTTACAGAACACTAGCATTTGCCAACAGGGAAAGAATTCCCATTTCAAATTGCTCTAGATTTTCATAAAGTTACTAATAATGAATAAACCTCTGAATCAAAAAGTAAATTAGTAAAAAGAAAAACTGAACTTTGGGCGGAGCACTCCACATTTTAGTTCGAAGTTAAGGACCTTCATGGCCCAATATAGGTAATGTTCAGTAATCATCAATTGAACAGAAGATGTGAATATCAATATGCCATTTTACTATGCTTTGAAACCAAGTCTGAACTATAGGAAAACATAAAAAATATTTTGTGGATCTCTCATAAGAAGTTAACACAGTTATTCTCCAGAAGATAACACACAAATGGAAAGATAACAAAATACAGTAGACATTATAATGTATACCTGGCCCCTGGATCAAGTTTCTCCTTTATTTGAGTTCGTTCTTTGTCGTCCAACTGCTTACAACGATCATCAAGTGAATATATGTATGGAGACAGAGGATGAGACAGTGCCACAAAAAGCATGTCATACATTCTACTGTTTCTCCGAACTTCTTCATCCTGCCCAAAAGATTTATCAGTTTATTCAGTTCAAAAGATGGTGATGATGATTATTATAAACATAAATAATATGAACAGTCTGATAGCTAAAAATGTTTATAAAAAAATAATTATACCATACCGTTAATGTATCTTCAATTTTTGCAACCTCCGCAAGAAGACGAGCTTCATCAATGAAAGGCAATTTGGCAATACCCTACAAAAGTATATCCGGAAGAAAAAAAATAATGTCAAAAGAAACTTTCATATTATATTATGTGAAGAAGCAACCTCAGTACTTTGTCCATATTATAACTGAAAACGTGATACCGGTTAGTGTACCTGCCATGCAAATCTCTTCCCATTCATATCCACTTCAAAATCTGATACATGGACAGCAGTAGTAAGCTTAATGAAAGAGAATAATTTGAAATATATAAGATCAAATTGTAATTAATGTGCCGCGGAAACCTACCAGCTGGATAAAAATCGATGATTGGCGAGTTTGAATCTGTCATCAGTTTTCTGTATTGCTGAGGAAGTGCGTGTGAACTGCAAGTGAAGATTAGTTAGCATCTCACAATGAATGTGTGTGTACGCCCGTGTGTGCCCTTGCTTGCTTGTGTAGGGTTGAGGGGAAGACAAATAAATGAACAAGACATGTACAACCTGGCAGCAGGAAAGACTCCCAACAGCTGATTAAATGGTTTGAATGGAGATCCTAGTTCAAAGTTTATATTCAACTGCCCAAGATCTTTGAGATCAGAAGCAAATGGAGCATAATGGAAAGGATAAAACCTGCAAAAATGGAATTTGACCAAAAATTACAACATATAATGACCATTTAAGAAAGAGAAATAAATTATAAACTTTGGTTTCTTTTTTTATTACCCTCGCCATTTCATACTACAACAGACTAAAGCTACCTAGAGAACAAGATATGCTGCAATGATTTGAACTACTTTTTCTAGCTAAATGATAAAGACGTAAATATGCATTAATTGTTCAATCTCTTAGCTTGGAGAATAAGGTAATAATATAAATATTTTAAAATAAATTCCAACTATATTATTAAGGCCAAAATATGTATGACTTGCTTTAATTCTTATTCAGTTTCCACTGGTATATGGACTTACATTTTCCTTTTATTTTGCCAAGTTATATGGAGTTGCAATTTTCATATTCAACTACTTGAGCTTTCAATTTTCCCAATCACAATCAAATTTAATTACCACATCAACAATTGGTAGGCAGACGTGATTGCAAAATCCTGAGGAATAGGTATCAAATTTCATTTTCAGGCAGGTGAGTAGCAACTTATGTATTGTACGTTTATATGACATAAATACTGTAGAAAACATGATGATATAGTACCATTGCCAGGAACAAACTCCCTCGTAGTAATAATGCATAACCCAGCATAAACCTTCTGTATAACTCAATACCTACAAAGAATACATCAAACTCTGAAAGGCTGTCGAATAAACTTGAATAAAAACTGCTGAATATTATTAGAGCTTCTGTATGAAATTTGCACTGAAAAAGAATTCTTGATATATGTTCTCTCATCCGTTTCTGTAATATAATGTGAACATTCATAACTTTCTATAATAATTTTATAGGATAATTATAGATGCAATAACATAATAAAATAGTAGCAGTAGTAACATTAGTTGTAGTAGTAGTAGTAGTAGTAGCAGCAGTAGTATAATTAACAGAATAATCTTGTTAAGATCTTCAAGTTACTTGAATTTAAGTTTGCATTATAAGTTCATAAACAAAATACACAAGTATATGTCTAAGTAGAAATACATACATATACATGTACATATATGTATGTATTTGTATATGTATATATATATATAATAAGTTTTTGTCTTGTATTATAGTTTGAGGCCATGATTTTGTGCCCTTATTGCTCCTAAATAAATAATAAATATTTAAAATGAATTTGATAATTTATGTATATTAGGAAAAGAAACAGAATGAGAGGATGTATAAGTATGTAACAGAGACCTAGAAGAGGAAGAAAGTAGCAATTAATATATTGATAAATTAAATATCAAGATAAAAACAAATATTAAATAACTTACAACATCTTTACGAATACTATCAAGTTCTTCAACGGTGTGTGCAGAAAACTTTTCTTCATAATACCTCTCCTTCCAACCTGGCTCCCCCAGTTTTACCTAACGAAAGTAAACTAGAAAATTAATTTCACATGTTGATTGTTACTAGAAAATACAAGTCTCACATATATGAATTCGAGAATTAAGAGATTTTATGTAACACCCTAGTACCATATCGAGATATAAGGTAGAATACTACTACCAAGTGCACCAATAAATTATGATTTTTTGGGGGCATGTGGTGAGCTTGTGGATTACCCAAGTTGTTGCATTTATACTAGTGTACTCTGTCTTATTTGTGATACTTGTGATATAGATTTGGGACTTGACCCAATTTCGGAAAGGGCTCGGGATTTTACTGGTAAAATCCCGGGTTGTCACATATGGTATTCAGAGCCGAATCTAGAAAGCTTGATTCGTCAAATTCTCAGGGACACGATGCTCGTGGTATTATCCCATAATAGATAGAGGTCCAGATGAGAGGACATGAAACTAGCCGGTATTATCCTACAATGGCTGGAGAGATACAATCTAGACCTATGGGCTATCTGGAGAATGTCAGAAATTTAAGTGGGGAAGTATTACTAAATAGCAATAAGGAGTATGAGTTACCCTAGACTTAATAACTGCCAAGGAATATACAAACTATCTGCATGGTTAAGAACTACTTCTGCCTGTTTGATTATATACCTTGTCTTCCTCGGGATTATCAGAGTTGAAAGCATCGGATTTGTCACGAAGTATCCCCTTTAACTTTGCTTTCAATTCTTCTTTGTTTTCGGAAGCCTGAGAGCAAAGTGGATAACAATTGAACAACAAGCATTAATCATTTCAGTAAATAAACAAGTAGTATATGATAAAGTTGATAAACGACTATGATGTTATTATATAAAAGGAAAGTACCACCAATAAAAGGAAAAGAGATAACAATACTTATTTCGATCAGTAGAAATCCAGCACACAAGTACTGTAGTATAGGGCAGTCTGCAGACCGCAGATGTAATACATAATGATAGCTACGGAAGACATTCGTACAACTGACAGTGTAGTGGAATTCGTACCTCATTTCCAAGTTCATTCTCGGCTTCAACCAGAGCAGCACCAATAGTGGCCTCAGAAGACAGCCGTGCAACTTTTGAGGGTCGCTGGTTACTAAATTGTGTATGCTGATATGGTGAAGGTGCCTGACCTGAGGCAAGACGAGAACCTTGAAACCTAGCAACCGGAACCATTTCAGGTTTGATTTGTGGCTCAGCGTCATCTCCTCTTTTCCCTTGAGCTTTTTCACGCTTAACTCTCTCCGATTGTCGCTGAACAAAAAAATTTAACAATAATGATATTTCTTCCCTCCATTTTTTAAGATAAGGGGGTTACAGAAATGAAATAATAGCACTGCAGTAACTGTCTTGCACAATATATCTTATTGGCGTTAAAGAAGTAGATTGGCGTAAAAAGACTAAGGTTCCGTAGAATTCTCAAATCATATATACAACCAAGAAAGCCAGACGAGTCGATAAAACATTGGCCAAGTTTTATTTATAATTTATTGTTTTGAGTCCAATTTCACTTCCCATAGACAAACAAATTGCAACAGGGACTTCAGAATGATGTCTGATCAAAATCACCTAAATGTAGAATTTAGCACTTTCTTGTGTCCACAAGTAGAGAGATGATATTCGGAAATTTCTAATATATACAGCAGATAGTAACATCTACGAAAGAAAGATAGTTGTTACACACCTGATGCAACCGAGCTCTTTTACTGAAAATTTTGTCTTCATATGCTCCCACAGCTTGAATGTAAAGCTCCACCCTGTTCAAGTTTGGCTAAAAAAGAATAAAAAATATATTTATTTTAATATATTTACATATAGATATATCTGTTTGTGGAATTAATCAAACAAAAAAATTTGAGAGGTAGAGGTTAGTATAGAAAAACTTGACCAAAAGATCACCAATTTACATACCTTGCTTCCATCAGTCAAATAACCACCTAAAGCCCGAAATTCTTTCTTGTAAACAGCCAAAAGCAGATTAATTGCACCCTACGTAGCAGAAATTAACAGAAACGGACAATATGAGAAAATAGTCAACATTCTTGACAAAATCCATTATCAATTTATTATATATAGAGGCTACTTCACAAGAAAATTGAGCAGAAATTGCAGTAACATAGTTTAGATACATGCCGGCAATCCTCATCTTGTCCAAACCCCAGATATGAATATCATCTTTAAATTTTAACTTCAATCTAACAATTCAAACTATGAACATCCCTGTTATTCCCTCAAATGATGACCATTACAAGAAGTGTCGCATCGTCGACCAGTATAACTCAAGAATTATGATTCCACATATTGATATTATCGACAAAGAACAAGAAAGAAACCAACAAAAACATCCACAAACCTAAGGTGATCCAATCGCAAAAGAATCACTAGCCCTAGGATTTCTCAACCGCAAACGAGAAGGAATTTGCACAGATCGCAACCCATAACAAGAGAGAACAATCTCAATTTAATTATTCAATGTAAGTCTTCCTCATAATAAAAGATTACATCTCCTGATATAGGAGTAAATCCCTAAACTTAGCCACCAAGTAAAATCTTAATCATAATAGAAACAAACCATTTTCTTATTCTCTACCATATTCCAAAATATTCCTTATAAACTATAAATATACTTAAACTTTATAATGAATTGCAACTAAATCTCTTCCTAAGTAATAACATAAAATATATACAAACTAATATTTTAATTTCTCATTCCGCATCAATTATCAGCATGCATGTGTTTTGAGAACCTTGTTACCTTTTATCTTTAACTAAATAACTTAAGGTAATTAAGGTCAGCTAGCCAAAGACTCATAGACTTGTAGTCCAGTTAACTTTTTTATATGGCTATTTGTTTGTGAACATGGATTTAGTATTCATGTTGAAGTAAATTTTTACAAACAAATTAAAGGTTTTAGCTGAAAACAAATGGCAAAGCGAATCAAACTGACCTCACGGATCTCAAGTGTAGGCATATGTGGTAAGAAATCATTTCCAACAAAGAAACACATGAAGATGAAATCATCCACGATGCACTCAAAGTTAATCTCGAAAGGGACGTTTGGAATCCTCATCTCATATTCCAAATACTCCCTAAGAATCCAAATGTGGAGAAACTGCAGCATATACAGGGCACACAACATAGAAAGCATTGTGAAAAGTGCCAACAAAACTACTTCTGGGATATTTCTCTTTTGTTATCTAAATTGTTATTAAGAACTGACCTGGTATGGCTTTTTAGGCACAATTTCACCTTTCTCGTCAAACTCACCCGTCTTCCTTTTGGCCTTTCCTTGACATTCTGCTGCCATGTGGCCCATTTGACCGCAAAGGAAACACTTGTTTTGCTGTCCCGGAGTGAATACAACCTAGCAATCAAATTAGGCAAAAATACCAATAAGGCCAGAGTTTAAAGAACAAAAATCATAATTCACCCTGCAGTTAACCCAATACTAGCTTACATCTCATACAATACACAAATATATTTTTTGATATTTTATTTATATGATTTGAATTCATTTTGATTCTTACATTAATAATTTTTATTCAATATAATGTGTAAAAATATACTTATATAATTTTTCGTATATATTTTTTGTATTTGTATTTAAAGAGGATAAAGTTTGTGTATTTTATTTAAAGGTATGTTTTAGATAGGTTAATGTTTAAAAGTAAGGCCCAATTATCGATCAACTAACCCTAACGAATAACCGATCATCAAAATTTTAATCTTTCGCTATAATAATATAGTATAGATATTTATATTTAAAGGAAATAAGGTTATTAATGTTTAAAAGCTAGGCTCAATTATTAGCTAACTAAGGTCAAAATACCGACAGACTACCAAATTTTTAATGTTTCATTTTTAATAATACAGTATAGATATAACTTGTGAAATTGTTTTAGAAATACTTTTAAATTTGAATAGTTTTCAGTGTTTTGATTATAATAGATTTTAGAAATAATTAGGCCGCTTAAAATAGGATTTTAAAATAATTTAACCTGTGTATAAATTAGAAGAAAATAAAATATATTATAATAATATGTAGTTGGGTGTTTGAACCATATAAAATTATTTGTAACTTTAAAATAAACGATATAAATATTTAATTATATGGTTAATTATCAACTAACTCACTTTTTTCAATCCGATGTATCAAGTGGATCACCAAAATATTTTTGGTCTCGTTTGAATCACCGGACATAAAATAAGTACACTCCATTTTATTTTTGAGAAATTATCGTTAAAATAAATATTTTTTATTAAATTCTATGATGTGGATTTGACTGAGATGTGACGTTGATTTATTCACACGATAACGTGATAATAAAATAATAGAAAATAAAAGATTGAAATAAAGGTTAAATTTGATTAAAAAAGAAAATGGGTATGTAGAAACCTAAAAACCTAATGTAATGCACATATATATAAGCGGGTTGATATGTTTGCATGCTTAGTCAAAGAAAAACTAGTATAATTACTTTTTTCTATTTATCAAAATTTCAAAATTCAATAGAATGTAACTTTATTTAAAATGAGTGATGTACATGAGACTAAAAATTTGTTGGTGATCCATTTGATAATATATTAGAATGAAACAAGTGAGGTACCGAGGTAGTTGATAATTAACCCTTTAATTATATTATATGTTGTTAATGGGATTCAAACTATAGATCTTTGGTAGTACTTAAGATAATATAAATAATATTCTTTTATATTACATCTAATGGTATTAACTAATTTAGTTCAGAATCTAACGACAGTTATTCTTTTTGTTAACTAACCATACCAAACCAACAATCAACCAAATATACCTTATTCCACTTATATAATAGTATAGATATGAATACATGCTTTTTAATGAGATTCTATATTGACCAACAAAATTAGAAAGAAAGGTAGTTTACATTGGTTAAGAGAAAGATGATATACATATCAGAGAAAAAGTTTAAAGAAGACAATTACTTGGCATATCCAAGTGCAAGTTGATATGCATGAAAGTCTTGGACTATAATTGGAAAAAAAATCATATACTAACCTCTCTGAGGATTGAAAAATGGATCTCATGTGTCGCCACAAAATTAGAAAGAAAGGCAGTTTACATTGGTTAAGAGAAAGATGATATACATATTAGAGAAAAAAGTTTAAAGAAGACAATTACTTGGCATATCCAAGTGCAAGTTGATATGCATGAAAGTCTTGGACTATAATTGGAAAAAAAAATCATATACTAACCTCTCTGAGGATTGAAAAATGGATCTCATGTGTCGCCAGAGCCAACATGATAAGATCTGCATCCTGCCATGCACCATAACCATGGTGCCAATTAGAAAATAGAATTCACTATATGGCTGTCCATCACTAGCTAAATCAAAAGACTTACCAAACCATACAGGCAGTGGCGTGTATTTGGATCATAACCGGGAAGATTTCTTTGAAGACGAATGTAGGACATTATTTTGTGTTCCCCTTCACCAGGAACATTTGCATCAGAAAGTATGACCTTCAAAAGAACAGACGAATTTAGCAACATATGGAACACTACTGCTTAAAACCCATGCAAACAATTTTACAAATGGAAGGACACACAAGGGAAAGAGAAATTCTAGAAAATATGATGTATATGTAGAGGGGATTTAAAAACTATACTACCTTGACAGATTTCCATCCAGGGTCATTGTTAAGTCTGAGATGGATATAGTACTGTAGAGCAATTGACAAAACTGCCATAAACTCAGTTCCGGGAGTAATAACATTAGAATCACAAACTTGAGAATCCTGCTTTGGGGGAAGCTTTCTGCCTTCCTTCTCAAACTCCTCTCGCAACCTTTCCTCTTCAGCTGCCTACAAATAAAGGAGTCAAACCGGATCTATAAGGTTATAAGTTACATCTATTTTGCATTTTATCTGCAAGGGGTACTCACCGCATCTGCTGCATCTTTGGCTGCCCTAAAACGCCTAGACCGTTGCTGGTTCATTTTCGCCCTCGGGGCGACACCATCTATAACAGGTTCCACAACATTAAGACCATCGGACAAACACAAAAAACATACAGACAAAAGATATTAAGTACTTCCATGAATTAAAGTTGTTTTCAAACCATCACCCACCAATAGCCATGTAAAGAAGCTTTCGAGGACGCACCATTACAAAAAGCCTATCAATGTAATCGAACATGCACTGAAACACCTCAACGAAGGAGGTAGGAGAAGGCTGCATTTTAATTAAAAAAAATAGTGTAAAAATTATGGTCCTATTACACGAGGAGATCCGAAATTCATACACTTGCATGCACACCATTAAAAATGAAGAAGAATGTTACACCTAATCCTCAAACATATATATTTTATCCATTCTCAATAAAGACTGAAAAGAATCTGAACCCAGCTTCTGTTGTGATACAAAAACCTTCAGCTAGATCCTTGATTGCTTAACAATGTGGAGCGATAATTAAAATATTAGTTTGTTATTATTAGGATTTTATTAAGTCGTAAACTATAAGGGTTTTAAGAGATGTAATCTTTTATGATAATGAGACTTTGATTGATTATTAATTGAGAGTGTTCTCTTTGTTGTTATCTTGTTATAGGTTGTAATCTATGCGAGTTCCTTCCCTTATGTGCTTGAGAAATCTCAGGGTTGTACTTATTCTATGGTTGGATCACCTTAGGGCACGCCCTTAGGCCTTAGGGCACAATGGTTTTTTGCGGTTAATCTACCCAAATCTATCTTTTTATTGTTTTAATTATTTGTCTTCCATCAAATTAGAAATTATCATCAAGCCGCAGGTTCACCATCAATTTCTTAATTGTTGGGAGACCTAGGGTTTTGCCAAAAAACATATATTGTTCACGTTATTGTTTGGTGAACACACACTGTTCCTCAGTACTGTTCAAACGCACTATCCACGACCACTATTCAACTGGGTACTATTCGTTTGGGAAATAAATTCCTCCATTAAAAAGATTCTTGATGATATGTAGCATTAACATCGAACTTAAAAATATACTTAGTGGTGACATCCGGTGAAGATAAAGTGCCAAAGGATTGTCAATTTTTGGAGTTCTTATTCAAATCATACTATGTGCAGGGCAAAAATGAGTGACGATGTTTTTTTGTCATGGTATCTTTTCTTTATTTCAAAGTGTCTGTGCCTGCGCACAATGTTATGCAAATTTTCCAACTCAATCTATTAAACGACTTCGTCCTAATGTCTAAATCTTCTATTCACACCGTCCTTGTGTGAACATTTATTCTGTGAATGTATTTTTCCATACTATAGATATGAGTAATGTTAAAAGTAATTGTAGGACTATGATTACGTTAGAAGTAAGTGCAGGACTATGATTATGTTAGAGTAATTGTCACATGTTTTATCACATACGTATATAATGCATGTATATATGTTTGTATTCTTCATCTTACAATTTTAACCCTTGACTCTATTAATTATATATAAAATCAAAATCAATGAAGACCATTCGATCATATGGAAATGAATGACAAGGATCTGGTCTCCAAGTCTCCACCAAAATAATGGTCTCCACTGAACTTTACTCTCTCTCTCTCTATATATATATATAGGAATATTCTAGATAATGGTAAAGAATAAAACTAATGGTTTATCTATTTATTTTTAACTAGTTGTGTTGGTGGTAAAGGGCAGGAAATGAGACCGTAAAGGAAGGAAGTTCTAGATGGTGGTGTTTGTTAGTTTAAGGAAATGAGACTCTATATCTGGTTTTTTTTATTTTAACCAGCCAGTTTGGTATTATTTTGCACTTATACAACAATTTTTATAATGGTGTAAATATCTGAGTGTAGTGTTTCTTACTTTCTTGTGTAATTTATAGTATGGAATATTTAAGTGTGAAATGGCACCATGCACACCCCTGAGAAAAGCCAACTTGGACTCAAGCTTTTGGAATTAATGAGTTATCATTTTAATTATAAGCTTAAAAATTAACCCAAAAAGGTTGCAACTAGAATTAGAGTACAGTAAAAGCTTACTTACGTGCTTAATAACAACAACAGTCTCAATTACTAAATTAAATTGATACTACTGCAAATAATTATGTATGTCACGGTTTAGCTACAATTACTAGAACAAAAAGAGAATAGGAAATTATCCTAGTAACTGGGAGGGGGCAAAGAAAGAATGAATTACCCGATCCTCTGGGTGAAAACAGGGATGAATAATGCCATTCATATCGAGATAGAGATTATCGTATTCGAGTTGATTAGGATTAGGCTTAGAAGTGTCGACAGGGATGTTGATACCCTCAATTTCAACAGGCTCTTCTTCAATAACATCAGCAACAACCATAGGATACTTCTCAGCTAACCACCTGTAGAATGCCGGGACTCCCATCGCCTATCAATACTCAACCCAGCCCCTGTCTATGTATCTAAATATATACACACAACAATTCGTCCCCCAAATTAAACAGCGGAATGATATTAATATATGGAGTTGGGAATTATTATATACTCGTAATAATTATTATTATTATTATGGGTACCGCCATACAAGGGCACGGTACGATAACACCAAGAAGGAGATCCTTGCCTAGATGCCAAATTAGGTCAGACCGTGTGGCGGCTTGGAGTTCATGTACTTTTATCTCTATCGCCTGTAGTCCATACTCGATTTTACGATTCTCTGTCCTTTTCTTGAATTTTTTTTAACATTTACGAGTATTAATTGTTTTTTTTTGATTTATTTTAATCTAAAATATTGATATATACCTGATTGATTAATTTTGTTAAATTCTTTTGACATAAATTTTGATTTAAAATTATCAATTTATAATCGATTGATTTATAAATATTTCGTTACATTTAAAATATTAAAATTTTATGCATATATATATTTTTTTTGTATATATTATTTATCTCACAAGATTAGACATGATCACAATTCGTGAATCGCGGGTTCCGGTTCGTGAAAATCTTGAACCGGAATTTGAACCTTAATAAGATATAAACCGCCGGTTCCGGTTCCGGTTCAAGTTCAAATGGTTGAGGTTCAGGGTTTGACCCGGTTCAAGTTCGAACCTTATAAATAAAAAAATAATTCATATAAGAAATATCGTTAAATTAATTCATATTTTTTATTAAAAACAAGTAAATATATTACAATAAATTTTATATATTTTACAACTTACAAGAATACAACAAAACATATAATTATTGCAATAATATTTATAACATATACTAACTCGATCCACCCGATTCAGAGGTGGTGGGAATCGTTGTAGGATCTCCACAATATTCGTCGGATGAGGATGATGAAGCGGTGTTGGATTGTGTTCTTAATTCTGCTCTTTTCCGATCATTCACACAAACTTGTGTTTCTAAAGATTCGGGAGTCAATCTTGATCTCCTTGGATCCAAAATATTTCATCATATGTTGAATGTTTGTTCCACCGCAACAGTTGAGGCTGGAACCGCTAGAATTTAACCCACAATTTTGGCAAGTATAGAGAACGTCCTCTTATACCTTTTCCATCAAGCTAATATGTTAAAATCTAAATCTGTATCAAACTCAAAAATTGTTGTTAGATAAATGTCGAGCTCCGAATGTAAGCTTGAATGCCTTTGTTTTCTAGAACGATCCATTAAAAATTTTGTTCCCGGCCGTAATGAAAATGATAATGTTGTAGCAACAGGAGGAAGAGGAGAGTCAACAATATCAATAACATGAAAATGACTACATAAATCATATATATGTTTTTTACTATAACAATCATATTATTCACATCAATTTCGCAGTCATTTTGTAATCCTAAATAGTCATGATAATTTTCTAACATTTCTTGTAAACCATCATATTTAAATCTAGGATCAAATACAGAAATTACAAGAAAAATATCAAGAATTATTTTATAATAATTTAACCATTTTACTCTCATGTGTGCAATACTTTCACGAATTCCATATATTTTTCACCCTCACTTAATGCAAATGCAATATTTAAAGCCTCAACAATAAATAAATTATAGATTGGTTTGTAAACATGACTAAAAGTGTAAGCTGCATCATTAAAATTTTTAAAAATTTATATAACTTGGTATATATTCGGTGACAAAAGAGCATAATAAATTTTGATATTCTAGAGATTGACAAAGTAAAACATAAGTAGAGTTCCAACGATGACCAACATCTTTGTAAAAATGTTTTGGATGTGCATTATTATTTTAACAATATTTTAACCATGTTCCGGTAACATTAGGGTGTACCCAAATGTATTTAATAACATTTCTTATTGGTTTAATTAAATCTTGTATAACACATAATCCATCTTGAACACATAAATTTAAAACATGGCATGCACATCTAGTATGAAAGAATCTTCCCCCAAAATTAGGTTGATAAACTCTAGTTAATTCGGGGATTGATGCATTATTAGAGGAAGTATTATCAAAAAGAAATCGAAAAAACTCTATGAACCAGTCTATATATCTCTAAAATAGTATGAATTATTTTACATATGTTATTTGTGGTATGTGAATAATCAAATACTCTAAAAGCTAAAACTTTTTTATTTAATTTAAAATTTTCATCAATATAATAACAAGTGAGATTCATATATGAATGTATCAAATTATAATCACTCCAAATATCACTACAAATAGACGCATGTATTATTAATACTAAAATAATCAATCAAATTATGTTTTCTTTTTTTATAAAATTTATTTAAATTTCTCTTAAATTACAATATAGGTATTTTCTTAAACGTGGGTTATACATGTCTACTAATCCAATAATTAATATCAACGTTTAGGAGCACAAGAAGAAACAAACTTGTGGACATGTTTTAATCTCATCCCAGACACATCTCTATATTCATCATCTTCTAACTCAGATCAACCATGTCCACCAACTATCCAATTTCAACTACATCAATTTCCATTTTTATAGGATCTCTGCTTTCAACAATACAATTTCAAAATGTCTCTAACAATTAAGCTACAATTAAACAACACTAGTACTAGTACCTACCTCAATCTCAATCCCTACGCTAAAAAGATCCATAAAAATCCAAACTTTATTGTATCCAAACCCATTTATCATTCAAATTTACTAACCCCATTTGTATTTCATCAAAAGATTACACCTTTAAAACAAATGTTGTCAGTTAAAAGCTCATTAATTGACCCTGATGGTGGTTCTTTGGCTGATCTTGTAGTGCCTGAGGCCCAAAGGGCTGTCAAGGCTTCTGAGGCTGAGTCTTTGCCAAAGGTGAAGCTGACTAAGATTGATCTTGAATGGGTTCATGTGATCAGCGAGGGTTGGGCTAACCCATTGAAAGGGTTTATGAGAGAGAATGAATATTTGCAGAGTTTGCATTTCAATTCTTTGAGAATGGAAGATGGGTCTGTTGTTAATATGTCACTTCCTATTGTTTTAGCTATTGATGATGATGCTAAACAAACTATTGGGAGCTCTCCTGATGTTGCATTGCTCGGGCCTAATCAGGATTTGGTTGCTATTCTTAGGAGGTTAGTCTTAACTCGAAAGTATTTACTGTTCTCGATCAATATGTTTTTTGGGGGGGGGGGGGTGATTTTATAAAAAAGAAGTATATTTTTTTTCATTTTTCATGCCTGTTTTCTTTGAAAGGCTATATTAGAGAACCCATATAGAATATTTTTAATTTCAATTTTGAATTACACCTGCATGCATGATAAAGCAGTTTGTTCGTCTTTCAATTTTTCAAGTAGATAGTAGGATGGTGTTTCTTGCTGTTCTATGTTTATTATTTGAATTGATTTGTATCAAGCCATATTTACTATAGTTGTCCTCCTGCTTAGACTCTGTTACTTTCATTAGGCATAGCACGATAGCAGGCTAGCATGCAGCATCGTGAGTCGTTAGATATACATTATTCAATATTTATTATTGCGTATGCCAGATTAAACAGAGATCCAGGAATCTTGTTTGAGTTTTTATCTAGTAAATTAAACTTTTAATTTGTGGTCATATTCTATGTCATTGGATAGTGTTTTATTGTTTTTGTTAATTGACAGTGGCTTATCATCTTTAATATATATCTCGGTAGCTCACAATACCACTAATCTGTTAGTTTTGCTCATGCTCAATGTCTGGTATATAAATTTTAAGCAGTTGATGCTTTAGATTACATCAGATTTTAAAAGTTGTCTGATCTACTCATACAGGTATATGTATTCGAGAGAATTAACATCACTCTTTTAATCACATTTCTGAAATCTCTCTCTCTCTCTCAATTTTTTTTAATCTTTTATGTTTAATATGATTAATCTAGTCCCAGTTATAGGAAATGTCATTGATATACAATCTTATTCTGTATCAGGGTTGAAATTTATAAACATAACAAAGAAGAAAGAATTGCCAGAACATGGGGAACTGTTGCTCCCGGATTACCTTATGTCGAGGAGGTAATTACTCCAGCTGGAAATTGGCTAATTGGAGGAGATCTTGAAGTTCTGAATCCTATAAAATACAATGATGGTCTTGATCACTACAGGCTGTCTCCACAACAACTCAGAAAAGAATTTGATCGTCGACAAGCCGATGCAGTGTTTGCTTTTCAATTAAGGAATCCTGTGCACAATGGTCATGCATTGTTAATGAATGATACAAGAAGGAGACTTTTAGAAATGGGCTACAAAAATCCAATTCTTTTGCTTCATCCTTTGGGAGGTTACACAAAGGCTGATGACGTACCTCTAGATGTACGTATGGAACAACATAGCAAGGTAGATTTCCAACTTTCTACTCATTACACTAATATCTATAATAAAACAAGGGATGGTTGCAGACAGAACATAGATATCACTTGAAACTGAACACGGAAAATTTTAATTCAAAGACGCACAGGACTCGACTTTTTAATTTATGTTTTTCGGGGATGGTCAAATTTTGTTAACATTTTCATGTCTGCTTATTGCTGTTTCATCACATTCTACTGACAACTGGCTTGAACCTTAACATTATCTCCTACATGTTCTGCCAGTATTTCACTAGAACTGTTTTCATTTCTAGGTCTTAGAAGATGGAGTCCTTGACCCTGAGACTACAATTGTAGCTATATTTCCATCGCCAATGCATTATGCCGGTCCAACAGAAGTACAATGGCATGCCAAAGCAAGGATAAATGCTGGTGCTAATTTCTACATCGTCGGTCGTGATCCCGCAGGTATGGGCCATCCAACTGAAAAGAGGGATTTATATGATCCTGATCACGGTAAAAAGGTTCTCAGTATGGCTCCTGGACTAGAGAAGTTGAACATTTTGCCATTCAGAGTATGTTCATAAAATCATATATTTTGCTTCCTTTTAATGCAATAACAAATGATGTGACTTCTTGTTCCTGTATTGATTTTCATCTGCAGTGATCAGCCTTGCCAGGCACGAAACCTGGATTTTCCGAATAAATTTATAAGGTTCTTCTGTGGCTTCTCAAACCTGAGAGTAGACTGCAGCTGCATTAAAGCTCAGTTTTACATCCCACAAACAGACCTAAAAATTACATCTTATAACAGCCTATTGCATTTTTGGCTTCATAGAAAATATTGGGTGGGACAAATTATTATGCAAATGTTGAAGAAATTTAGATGTGTAGCAAATGTTGAAGAAACTTAGAAGATGTGTAGCAAATGTCTAGGCTTTTTAGTTGAGTGCAAAGAGTTGTGAAGATGTATGTTTTTGGGTTGCAATCCATTGTTTAGCCCTTTTCCAGTTGGGAATTTTCTTGGGGTTGTGGCGGTTAATCCACCCAAGTTCTTCTTTGTCTTTTTCGAGTTGTCCTGTATCAAAAATAAAAGATGCCAAAGTTTGTTTCTCAAAGCATTAGTGGTCTCTTGAGTGAATCTTTCTACTTATATTGTTTCAGGTGGCAGCATATGATACAGTGGAAAAGAAAATGGCATTCTTTGACCCATCACGAGCTAAAGATTTTTTGTTCATATCGGGAACTAAGGTTAGACTAATATTTCTATATGATCATGCTCACTGTAGAATTTGCCAGCTAAAAAAACAAAATTTCTTATTAATAGAATAGTATAGAAACTCATTTGTTCTGCTGAGATCATAAAATCACAATTTCTTACATTTTTTAATGCAATGAACAATGCTAGTAAGATTTAAAGAATCTGGATATTCCTACTGTAGATGCGGACATTTGCACGAACTGGGGAGAACCCTCCTGATGGTTTCATGTGCCCTAGCGGATGGCAAGTCCTAGTAAAATATTACGAGAGCCTGCAAGCTGAAGAAGAGCCCACAGGGAAATCGGCTGTGCTGTCGTCTTAAATACTCAACTACTTGGTTAAGTTTCAATATATATATATTCCTCAAAAATGGGATTAAATTTATTATAGGAGAGCTTATTTTGCGGCGATAGTACACGGTGATGGATTAAAAAAATTGTACTGAAAACTGCATTTCGTTATCTTGGAGGTGGAGTTTCGTTTTCAATAGTGTTATGGAACGTAGAGCAATGAGAAATCTACAGAGTTCTATAACGACATGCACAATAGACAAATTTTCTTTATTAACCATTTTTTGTAAAATGGTTAAATTATAAATTTTAGATACATTATTTATTTTTATTATTTAATTCTTTTTATAAATTAATCTATTGTCATTTATTTTTAAACTCATTTATATATTTTAATTGAAATATTAATTGATTTAAAAGCTGATTAGTTGACTGATATAGATTTTTTATTAAAATTATAAATATTAGTTTTATACTTAAAAGACAATTAACAAATTATACATATATTATGCAATTATATCTATGTAGTATTAAATATTTTATTTTAATTGTTGGACTAAATTATACATTATTTATAACTATTTAATATAACAATTCTCTTTAATATATAAACCGTAAAAAGTTTATTTTACTATACATTGATTGCATTCGGTTCTAATCTTAATGAAGTCTAGATCCATTCGGTTCAATAGACAGCATGAATAAAGCCCACCCAACACAGTGATAAACTTGCTGGATTCAAGAAAAATCCGAAACATAGTGATAAATTTGTGTTCTTCTCGTTCATTTCACATGGATTGGCATTCATTTCTAGGAATTCATGCTTGCTTAATTGCTGCAACAGTTTCAAAATCTTTAGAAAGCCAATTGGAGAATAAAATGAAGCAAGTTTTTTAATTTGGAGAGAGCATTATTTACAAAACAGACCCTTGGTAAAATTATCTTAAAAACTTACAACCAATAAATTGCCATACACACAGCAAACAAGGCCTAGTGTCATTCTTCGCTTTTGTAGAGGAGAATCTACCTTACAGCCAATAAATTGCTACACACACAGCAAACAAGGCCTAGTGTTCATTCTTTGCTTTTGTAGAGAAGAATCTGCTGATGCCTCGGTGATTCTCTGGCGTTGAAGTGGAAGAGGAAGAGCCTGGCGTAGTTGGTCAGTGTTTTGGTTGATGCTTTGTACTGATTGGTGCTCTTGATAGATTGCTTGATTCATAGTCTGATGGATATATTGGCACATTAAATATATCCGAGTCACTACCTACATGACGCATATTGGCAAAGTTTGCACTGTCAATCTCAGATGTCTCGACAGTTTGCAAAAGTATACTATTAGAAGTTAGTTTATCTTTATCTTCAGTGAAGATTCCGTCCTTCTTTGAAGTCCTCTCCAGAGTCAGAGACCCCACAAATTCCATTTGAGGGTGCATTGAATCCAAGTGCTTGCCCAAGAGAAAAATGATTTCTTGACACTCTGCTAGCTTCTCAGCTGCAGCTACTAACTCTGTCTCAACTTACAATTTATAAAAAAAATCCTGATGAGAAACAATTGAAAAAAGCAAAAAAAAAATTGAATAAAAAAAATGAACTTCTATCCCAAAAGTGAAAAGATCAAACATATGTACGGATTCAAACTTGGCATCTTAAATCATGTACAAAGAAAACATAAGCGCTACTTATTCAAATTACAATACAATTGTACCCTTCATTCACATTCATCAAAACTCTTAATGTTACACGTATAAATGTACTAACATCAACTAACAAGTCAACAAAATAATAATAATAATAATACTCCCTCCGTTATGAAGAGAGTGGGTTTTTCAGATTCATATATCTTAATTACTTGTTTCCTCCATGTTTACCCCCTAGAATATGAGTATTTAGTAAGCATTGAAGGTCTGATAATATAGGTATGTTATTTATAAATTCAAATATAATTCATGCACAGAGGAAGACTTCAATCCTCACCTGGCTACTTCTGGCATCTACTTGAACTACTGGGACGCTCTCAACCCTGAAACAAGTAATTCAAGGACAAACTTAGGGTGTTTAATATATAAAATTTATAAAATACGAAGTTTCAAGTTTTTACATTTTACTGAACTAGTGTAGCAGTGTTAGGGTACTAGAAAACACTAAGATAATTCCATTGATATTTTAAGCATATTATCTTATATTGGTAAAGAATAACCATAACAGAAACTTGGCAGGGAGATTCTTAATCTATCCATAAAGTGAACGTAAAATATTAGAAGTTCATCTCCTTTGCATCCCTCTAAGGTTGTGTGAAAGCCTTCCTCTTTAACTCTTTATACACAAGTGATAGATTTCTGGTAAATATAAAAATTAAAATATAGCAATAGGCTGAACCAAACTATCAAGTGGACCAGAATTTTTATCTAAAAAGGAACAATTTGCACAAGTAAAATTCTTTCCTAACCTTATTATTGGAGAACATTACATTTGGCAAGGGAATCTGCAAAATTCCTCCTCTCCACTTGAAGTTCACTATCCAGACTCTCTACTTTCGCCTGCAGACAATCTACCTTAATTTGTAACTCGTCTGCATGCTTTTCAAGTAATCTGTACGATTCTGCCATACATTTTAGCTGTGTCTCAGCTAGACCATTCATTTTTTGAGCAGATGTCAGTTGTGATTTAACTCCAGCTAGAAGTTCTTCTGTTTCTTGTAACCGAGAGATGGTGATTGCTAGATTTTCAGTAGATCTAGCTAGATCTATCACCAAGTTATCTTTTTCTGATTTCAGTAACCTAAAGTCCTCCAATGAGCAATTCCATGATGTGGCTTTCAATTCAGAGGTTGGAGCAAAAGGAATGTCATGGGGAATGTCTGGATCGGATGTGGAATCAGAAAAATGAGCACAACCATCTGTATACATCTGTGTAGTGTTCGTAACTACCTTGTTCTCAGGCAAAGCAACTTTGTCTATGCAATCTGAAGTACTGGGTTCAGTTACAATACATTTATAATGCAGGGCATCAAAATGAAAATAGCTGGCTTTACAGAATACTTGAGAAAGGCAAAAAATTAAATCATTCAAGCTCACTCTGCTATTTATAACCTGATTAAAAACAGCAGAGAATTCTTCCAATATTTTGGTCAATTCATCCTCTTCCAGCGATGTGGTCTGGACAGTTTTACCCTCTTTTCCAAGAAGCATCACAAATTCATAAATTTGAGATAAAGCAGCTGACAATTCTTCACTAATTGTATGAAAAGCTTGCCTATCCTGAGACAAAAAGGATTCTTTACCAGCAGTGTCATCATAGTTATCAGGAAAAGGTTGATGGTCAGCTACAGTATTAAAATGGTAAGGTTCCTCGACGGAAGAACTCGTAGAGTTTTGTTGCAAACTTGTATGCATGTCCTGTACTTCATTCCTGATATTCTCCAAAATTTTGTCTAGATCAGTCTCCTTAGATGCGCACTCAAATATCATTGAAATCCTTGATTGGAGTTTCATACAAGGTGACAGATTCCTCATATTTGATCTTTCAATTACTAAAGACTCTGACCCTGGCTGATCTTTGAGTTGTAAACCCTTGGTGGCAGTGGCTTCTAACAATTTGCGGTTCACAATTTCAAATTTTCCGGAATCCAAATCAAAACTTGCCATAGTTTCATTCGATTTTTTAGATGAATGTGCCAACTTTTCCATTTCTAAAAAGTCATCCATAAGTTCCAGCTGATCTGAATTTTCACCTTTTCTTGGAATGTCAGAGTTCTTTCCTTTGTTAATATTGCAGACCTCAGAGATAGCACAAGACCTGGCACAAAATGCTTGATCATCATTTCCATCTTCTGACATGGATGTCAGGCTTGGTGGGTTGCTTGTGTTTTGACTGAAGGAACCTTCAGCCAGGATCTGATGATTAAGTTTTGATGTATTTCTTTGCTGATTATTTGCAGATAATTCTGCTTCCAGACTTCGAAGTTTGGTAACAGTCTTGGCACAAACACTCCTGGAAGCTTGCAATTCACTGTTTCGCTTGGCCAAAGCTTCTTTCAGCATCTTTGTTTCTTCTTCCATTGCGAAAAGGCGTTCTGTGAGTAACTGAATTTCTTTACGGTAATTTTGTACATTATCATGTGAAGATTCAGTGAATGGCGTCATGCGTGGACTGGTAGAAGGCTTTGCAGTAGACCTCTTTAGACGACTTTCTCTATAATCCATGTCCATTCTCTCAACTTCTAATTTCATTTGAGCTAGTGCAGCTGGTCCGGGCAACTTTTTCTGGACAAGACCACGCAAACGTTGACAATCTGCTTCTAGCTTAGCTATCTTCTTTAACCCTTCTGAATGTTGTTTGTTTGCAACTTCTGCAGATCTAACACTCATGTTTTTTTCCTCATTGCGGATTTCTAACTCTTTGGCAACTACATGTAGTTCATATTTGAGGGAACTTATTTCCTTGATGCAAGAGTCAACATTATTCTTCAATAATCCAATCTCCGCATCAGCTTGAGATTTTTCATCAGTGATCTTGATCAGCATGTCGGAGTGCTCTTGCAAAGACCTCGAAATTGCGGCATTGTCAGAAGCCGATCTAAGAAGTTCTTGTTCCAAGTTACCTAACTGTGTTTCAAGCTCAAGCCTTATCACGTCAAATTGTTTTGTTCTTATAGCAACTTCATGAAGTGTCTCTTCGTGTTCCTCTTTCAAATTTCTGATTTGCCGCATACAATCTTTCAAAGCACCATCTAAATGCGATGCTCTATCTTCAGCAGTAAGCTTTAATAGTGCAACCGATTCTAGATTAATTTTCAGTGCCAATGCTTCTGCCTCGGCCTTTTCCCAACCTGTTAAATCAAAACAACAGTTATATATATTTTTTGGTTTCCCAGGAAGATGATATGAATAAAGTTGTGAGAACTAATATCTCATGGAGAACCAGCACCAAACTGACAAACCTGAAACAGCTTCTTCGGCAACTTTAGCGTGCTTTTTTACGAGACTTTCCTTGGTCACCATCTCTAAATTTGCTGCGGATAGTTTTTCATTCAGTTCCTCTACCACATCTTCTAATTCTTTCACTTTATCATCGTATGAAGTCATTTGTTCATCATATTCCTTTACTCTATCCTCGTATATAATCAATTGTTCCTCATATTTCTTTACTTTTTCCACATATGACTTTACTTGATCCTCCAACCCAGTTAGATGTGTATATGACTCTACAGAAATTTGGACATATTTGGGGTTTTTGTTGTTATCCTGCTTATCCAAGAAAATAATAAAACATTAAAAAAAAGAAAAAAGAAATAATGCATAGGATGAGAGAGCAAGATGTTGGTATCACTAAAGTTCTTGCACTTAATTAGCAAATAATGTAAAGAAAACTCTTACAATTGAACTAGTAAATCTTACTTGGCTATAAAGAACGAGAGAAAAGTTGATAAAAAAAACAGCTTATAAATTTGTCCAGCAATAATTCATAAAGTTATTCATAATACTACATCAACATGTTGATGTGGAGACATTTTAAATTTGCACAAACTCTAGGAAAGCCAAAAAACCAAGGAAGACAACAATGTTACATTTAGATGTGTGAGCTGTTTAATATGAGTGCAAAAAGATTACGGGGCCATTCAAAATTGGAGCTTTTCCCTAGCGATAATCCTATCGTCGCAGTTACCAAGTCACCAGATGGTAAAATTGCAGCTAGTAGCAGGCAGACAAAAGTGTAAGGTTTCATATAATACCTACACTCTACACATGCCTCATGAAGGAATAAATCCATGCTGGCAAGAGGCTTCAGGGTATTAAAAGTACAACTCTACTGCAACATGTAGTATTTCAAATTCTTCAGTGACCATCTATCTGGGATTACTACATAATAAAATGAGATTTTCTTACTTTAATATAATATTTCAACAGACGGAGACTATATACCTGATCAAGAATGAACCAGATCACCACCGGGTCGCTTACAATGTTAAAAGCAAAGCATCGTATGGGAACATAATACATTTGTGTTCGAGACATATTTTTCCAAATGGAGAAAAAATGATGACCTTCTATGTTTAAGCACTATGAACTAGCTCATAGATAAAATAATAGGCCAAACCTATTCAGGTGTCGAGATCAGATTTAAATTATATGAACAATTAGACTAATGAAGGTTCCCTGGGTAAATGAGAGATATTTCAAAATCTATATACGGAGGAAACTTATGGATAACCGAGAAATTTAAACAATAATATTAAAGTACATACATGAGATCCAGCTAGACTTGAAGGGGGACCAGCAGATTCTAATGTAGCTAATACTTTCTCCGTAGCTGCTTTATCAGACGATTTTTTTTTCCAGGGCCAACTCCGTCGGTCCATAATAGAATGTATAGCTGTAAATGGTATTAGAATATCATCAGCTTCGTTTTGACACTTTGACTTGTTAATCATAATAATAACAAAAACAAGACAGATAATCATAATCCATAAATCTTAAATTTCATTATTATCCAGGAACAAAAACAATAATAACACTAGCATGTTATAAATCTAATACCACTTTCTTATTAAATTCCGAGTCAATAGATTGTATTGATAGAACAAAAAAATAGAGTGATTGCAGCAAATTTAAATCAAAAATAAACAATCACAGAGTTATAAAAACCGAAATATTGTTATTGTAACAGAATATCATTACTTATACAAACATTAAATAAACAAAATATCACTCTAATCTGCGGCTAAGATCCTTTTAAGTAAATCAAATTTGAACCTAGAATGAGACACAGAATATTATTTATTTACAAATCGAGAGAGAAATTATAAAAAGTCAAGCAAGCTCCTCTGTGTGTGTGTAATATGAGGTGTTAAAGATGAGAACTTGAGAAGTATGAAGCTAGCTTACCGGTGGCAATGTAGCTTCAACGAAGAGTAATGGAATATTTAGGTATCTGCCACTCTCCCTGTTAATTTGAATATAAACAACAACAGTTGAGCTTCAAATTTGTAGTGTGTGTGTGTGTGTGAGAGAGAGAGAGAGAGATGAGTGGGCTAAAAAAATATTCTGGGAAGTTGGAGACCTCCAAAATATCAGCTTTTTTTTAAAAGTGGGGAGTAATATCAGAATATATCAATGTTTTCATAAATACAGATGACTCCATGTACTACTCAAAAAGGTACCCCCTTATCCTTATTACATATAGATCTTTATTTTTTATTTTTATTTGTATTATGGATTAACTATAAATATGTAATTTTTTACTGTCCCAATCAATTCTTTACACTTTCCTTTTTAGGACGTCCCACCCAATTTTTTACTTTACTAAAAATAGTAATTTTTAACAATAAAATACATTATTACATTCACTACTTCACTCCACTTTTTCAACACTTTACATTATTACACCCACTATTTCATTTATTTTAACAATAAAATCACTATTACACCCACTGCTTCATTTATTTTAATAATATTACCCCACTATTCTTGGTCTCTGTGCCCGGACCAAATGTAAACATTTGACCGGGACGGAGGGAGTATATAATTTTACTATACATATTACTGTGCAATACTTTTTTACAATTGACAACACATTTGAATCATGTTTATCACTTTTATAAAATTTCACGCACCTCTAAAATATACTCCATTTTCCAATGTTATACCATGTGTATAAATAGGCAATTGGCCTGAACAAGTGGATGTTGTTAACCATCTATGCGTTATAACTTTGGCAGAGAGCGAAAAATCTGAAAGCACGAATTGCGGATACACAATGTCGTCCCTTAAATTCACAAAAACTTCTCGTATTAAATTTATTCATGGAAATTTAAAGTGGATATATGGTTTCGAGACATGATTATCATGAATCAGGAGCCATATAAATATCATTAATTATATTAATTATATGTATTACTCCCTCTGTTTTTTTAAGTCATTTTAACTTTTGACACACACTTTTAAGTGTTTTGACTGTACAGCAAAAATTATGATTTTTTTTTAAAAAAAATTTGAATTAAAATATAGATTAGATATTTCAATTCAAAAAAAAATAAAAATAATAATTTTTACTATGCGGTCAAAGAACTTAAAAGCGAGTGTCAGAAATCAAAGCGACTTATAAAAAAATGAAAGGAGAACATATTACTAGCTTATGCCACATGTGATGCATGAGTTTTCTTTTCAATAATAATTATATAATTAAAATTTTAAATTTTAAAAATTTATATTTATTCAATTTTAATATATTTTCTTTTAAAATAATATTAAGTTAGTTATTGATATTGGTTAATAATCGAATCTTAACATTTTATTTACAAATAAATTTAAAAATATTATTGAGTTAATTTTTGTACTCACGGATAATTGAATCTGAATCAATTAACTAAATAATTAATAATATTTAAAAATTTACATCATTACCCTTGACAATCAAACCATATTATCTCCCTTATTCCAATTATAAAAGAATATTATTAAATTAATTTTTGTACTCACGGAGAATCCAACATGAATCAATTAACAAAATAACTAGTACGGAGTAATATTTTAAAATGTACATCCTTACCTCTGACGACCATAACAACGATGCATTGGTTTTCTTTTTAATAATGAATTTATAATTAAATTTTCAATAATATTAAATTAATTATTGATATTGGTTGATAATCAAATTTTAATCATTTTATTAACAAATAAATCTAAAAATATTATTAAGTCAATTTTTATACTTGCGGGGAATCGAACCTGAATCAAACAATTAATTAAGTAATAATATTTAGTAATTTACATTTTTACCCCTGACGACCATCCCATATTATCTTATCTATTTCAATTATATATAGGATATAATATTATATGCTTGTGGTGTTACGTTTAACCGTTGATACAATATTAATATTTAAAATCTCGTTAAAAAATAGCACTCCCTTTGTTTGGAAATAATTGACGCTTGATTTTTTGGCACACATTTTTAGGAGGTTTGACTATATAGTTAATTTTTTTTTTTTTTTGTGAATAAAAATATTAAACTAAAACTTTTATTAAAAAAAATTTTTTAAAAATAATAATTTTAACTATGCAGTCAAAGATCTTTAAAATATATGTCAAAAAGACAAACGTCAATTATTTCCGAACAGAGGGAGTATTTTATTAAGAATAGAATATTTTAAACATTCACCCTGTTGAGTTGTGAATTTGATCAGTTTCATGTTCCCTGAATATGGGTATTAGCCGGAGGGTTGTAGAATTCGGACCAAGGTCACCTGTTGGCCAGTACAGGTCACACTTCTTGTGTGGTATTCGTTCACAGTCGCAGCACACTTCGTCCTTGGATATCAGGACGGACTGTATATAAAGACAAAATACTACTACAACCACATTACTACAAGCAGTCACAAGTTTAAGTTTTGATGAATACGAATATACATTTTTCTTGAATATTAAGATATACGGGTAACTTGGCTGTACGGTTTAAATTATTATTTAGATATTAAAAAAAGTTGTTTAATTTATTTAATATATTATTAACTTCTAAATTAGTTATATGATAAAACAAACATTTATGTTTTATTTATTAAATTTTATTATATTATCTATCAAAGAATGTTAACATATTATTTTTTGTAAAATTTAATGAATAATATAAAAACTATAGATAGGATAATATACCAAAAGTGAAAATCAAACTGAGGTTGATTTTATTTAAGGTACTCACGTATATCTTTAGGAGTTTTGACTATATAGTTAAAATTATTATTTTTAAAATTTTCTTTCTTTGGAAAAAAATTTAGTTTAATATTTTTATTAATAATTTTTTTTAAAATAATAATTTTAACTATATAATCAAAATTCCTAGAGATGTGTATCAAAAAGTGAAGTCTCAGTTATTTCCAACGGAGGGAGCATATACAAAGGGAAAAAAATTGCAATTCGTATTTCGTAAAGAATGAGAAACGACCATTTAATTCCTCTCATACTAGATTCCAACCTAGATTGATGGTTTCCAAGTCACAATGTCGTTTTCTTATAATGGGGGTGTTTTACTCCCCATATTTTTCGGAAACAAATTCTTATTTCCGAAAAAAATAGGTATGTATGTATTTTTTCTAAAAATAAGTAACTTATTTTTTATTTTAAAAATAATATTTGATTTTAAAATTCTAAAATAAATATTTATCTTAAAAAGATGAAAATATGAAAAAAAAAATTAAAAAAATAAGTAATTTATTTTAAATTTAAGAAATCTCAAACAACCACTGGTCAGTTTTGTCAACATTCACGGTTAGTATTAATGGTCATGTAAAATTCAAATGGAAAAATCTCATAAAATTAGAAGAAAAATTCTTTAAGTCGTGGTGATAAAATAGTTAAAATATTATTTAATAATAAAATAACTCTTTTTATTGTTATAAAATATAATTTAAAACTTCTCTTTCTACAAACACATGTATAAGATATGTTTTATTTTTTTTTTCGAAAAGACAAATTAATTTTGTATTTTTAAATTTTTTAGTGCCAAGTGCAAATATAAAATTATACTTTAAAATAATAAAAAACTATTTTTTAATAATAAAATTTGTATCATTTTTTCCCAAATTATGAGAGCGAGGCCAAGGTGAACACCTACTATTGGTAGGTTCCTTTCCTTGAATAGCCAAACATTCTGTTCGGGAAGGGGTCACTAGACTCGCTACTCACTCGCTACTAGTAAGTACCAAGTAGTAACACATTATATGTGAGCGAGCAACTTCATTTAGTATTTCAACCTACTTTCTTTTCATAGCATTTTCGATTGCTTCCAGTATATAACTATATAAGTTTTTTTTTTGCCAAGTACCCTATATAAGTTATGTTACGTATGCCAAAATTACAATTTATCATCGAATGAAAGACAAAAAAAATAAAAAATCTTTTGACATGATAAAATTCTATTCAATTTAGTACTATTCGATTCTAATATGGTTATGAAAATTTCATAATATGTTCGGTAATACATAATTTATATCACTCTCGTGAATAACATATAGGTGTTGGAATAAACAACCAGACAAGCGAATACATGTAAAAATATGCTCAATTGTAAGAAAAATATTAGTAATAAAATTGTACCCATCTACCGTGGTGTGCATGTTTCACTGATAAAACATAATAAGTAATGCTGTACAACATTAGAGCATTAATAGTGCGCAAACTATAATTGTGTTTATGTAAATTGTAAAGTGTACGTAAAGATTGATAATAATGACATGCAAAGAAAATATATTTCAGAATTATATAACACAAGTTAATCTACTAACATCAAGTGGATATACAGAGGGGATGTCGGAGAAAATGATTGTGAACATGGAACCTCTTCCAACCATCACTTGTTATAAAGTGCAGCATATATTTCAACCTTTGCTTCGTTGCTACACAAGCATATGATGAGGGACGTAAGGCACATATGGTATCTATCAAATACGCGTAGAGTTGAAAGTGCAGATTAATTAATGAGGATTTAGAGATGAAGGTGCAAATAAACAACAGTTTAGTAGTAGTCTAATCTTAAAAATTCATTTCACTTTTTTCGTGTATGATAAGGTTGTGTGTTCGAACTCTTAACTCAAACTCGACATAACATAAGCATACAAGTATGAGACAAACTTACGGAACCGGGCAGTGCCTTAACAATTTCGGCCGGGCATATCTCCGATACCATTTATAACAACCCAAATCCACAACTGAATGCATACCGGTTTCAACAATCCACCACAAGTCAACCCAAAAGAGTTAGCAAGTTGGTATACATTAGTTGTTAGACTTGTCCTTATAAAGGGCTCAAACACACTTTATCTATTCGATGTGGGATGTTACAAATGAAACAATAAACGAGATATGTAATTTGACGGTTATAAATGAATATTAATTTTTTAACGAGATATGTGACAACTCGGGTCAAAATCCGAGTGTTTTTTGAAAATCGGGTTATAAAGGGCTCAAACACACTTTATCTATTCGATGTGGGATGTTACAAATAAAACAAGAAACGAGATATGTAATTTGACGGTTATAAATGAATATTAATTTTTTAACGAGATATGTGACAACTCGGGTCAAATCCCGAGTGTTTTTTGAAAATCGGGTCAAGTCCTGATTTCCGAATCCGAAATAAACCAAAGTAAACTGGTCCAAATGTAGCAACTTGGGTAATCCACAAACCCATCACAGACCCCTACAAGATTATGATTTATTGATGCACTTAGTAGTACTCTTACTTATATACCGAACAAATTATCTTAATTTACTTGATGTGGGACTTTGGTGTTACAGGCACACACTTCACAATCCCAAGGACGACAGCTTCAGTCCATCTTCTCCAATCCACTTTATGCGAGAATGAAAAGCATTTCTTCATTGGATTCTACATGGATATATATTCTCTACGTGCACTTTTGCAAGTCGCAACTGTTCTTTTTCTTTTCCATGCAATAATTACTATATATGATCAGATAAATTGTCATTATCTAACATCTTAAACACACAATTATCAATAAAATGTTTCTACCTGTTAGTATTGTTTTTCCATATTAAAAGGTGCTTATTATCTTGCAGTAGAAAAGTAAATCATGAGATAATCATTTGAATCGATATAGTAGTAAAATGGGAGCAGGTAGCTCAGGGAACTCCACAAACGGACTACATAACTGAACAATTAACGTTAGTGATCAAACACGTTCAAAACATGACATAAAAAACTGCAGACGTGAACACATATTTACCGCTAAATAACCGCTTAACATATTAAAAAAAATTACTGCGTGAAATTAATGATAAAGTCGCATCCCTCCGTCTCATGGTCTAGATTTTGCTTATGATTTCAAAGACATTTTTAGTAATTAATTAATACTATTAAATTTTGCCCTTGCCAAGGAGTACCAACAAAATCATAGCAATTTTACGGTGCACAATTAAAATCGTATAAATTGGGAGTTTGGCAAGTGTTTAAGCTACCATCATGATTCTTGTGAAATGTATTATATATTGTAAATGTCATCACCAATTGACTTTAGCATCCTTCCCTACCATGCACGATGATACTTAAAGGTAAAAGTTAGCCGTATTAGAGTTGTCCCACACGGCCACCCTATTGTTTTCCTTGATTTCGAGGGTGGCCGACGGGGTGTTTATTATCATTTTCTGTTTTCAATTTTTAAAATAAGATACGGACGACGCCTGTTTTTTCCACGGGACCAAAGTCTTGACCTCAATCGAGTTACAATTCTACAAGGTGTGCATGATTCATAATGTAATATAGTACTTCAAACATACGTTGGGACTTGGGATTACATTTCTCTGGCTAACCGATGGAAAATGGCCGACATTTAAAAATTTATTATCGTGGTACTCTTTGTATTATGATTATAAATGCCCTGTATAAGATTATATATGTACTGTACGTATTTGTTCTAGCATAGTACTCTTCTTAGTAGAGAAAAGATCTACTTATATTTCGATCAGAACATATGTTTGGTTCGGAACTCGTGTCTTATGCTTCTTGTTTTCTAATACACCGGATCTAGACTAAAATTTTAGTGGGGTCACTATCACACCGTAATTTGATGAGAAATGACGGATTTTAATTTTTAATATTTTTATAACTGATAAAATTATTTTTAATTATAAATATTATATTTAAATATTTAAATAATATATATCTATTATATAGAACTCCCTAATTTTAAAAAATATGATTATATTTTATTTAAATTTTAACTTTAAGGTATTTTACTAAATAAGCTTTTGTTTAAATTAAATTTCAGTGAGAGTATTATACTATTTATAATAGGGGCATCAATATAATAATGTCAACTAGATTTAATAATTTTAAAATTTCACTGAGGGTCTCCCCCCACCACTAATACACTCCGTCCCTGCCTAGGCTCCTCCGACTGCTTGGGAGCTTAAGTCGTGAAAAGAATGATTCATTCGAGAGTCCAACTTATCCCAAGGTTGGACTGCTCTTATGCGAATGATTTTCTGGTCCAAGTGTATTTTGTCTTTACCACAAATTTACAGTACATTTGTCTTAATTATTCTCCCACTAGTTTGGCGATGTTTCATGTCATGACAAAGTGTGGGAATCAATTAGTACAAAACTTGGATGGAGGGTTTGAGGTGTCTGACAAACATTATGTAAATGGATGCAAAGTATTAATTGATCCGAGTAGGAGCATTAAAACCCTAGTTTCGACTTTTTGGGACCCGATTCCACTTGGGAAATGATAGCCCATCTCTTACACTAGTTTCATATTTGTTGTTGAATGTGTTAGCAGAACTCATGAAATGAAGTAAATTAGAAAACGAAAGTGCAAGTACTAAAGCACAACTGTACAAGCATTAAATTTAAAATCAGCCCTTCATATTTATGACTTCCGACAGATTCAAAATCAGACATTCTAATACTATTAAATGCACTAGAAAGATAGCAACGCAATGCTGAGGTGCTGGACCCCCAATATACAATTGCAGAACTGGAAATTTTGAAGCCCAAGAATGCTGTGGTAATGTATAATATATAAAGCCTAAAGATGGACTTTATTTGTATGGGCTCTCCACCAAAGGAGGAACAACATAGACCAAGAATAACACACACTCATGACTCATATGATTTCACACCAATCAATTTCCATTATGCTGTTTTAACCGAGAAGAAAATGAAATTGACCCTTAACTTTTAACGCGCACTCTATATTATTTTAGTTACATGTAGTAATTTTTTATTTTATTTTTTTGAATTGGCAAATTACTCAATTTAAGCAAGATTTAAGTGTAGGTCTGGGCCACCGAAGGGTGTGCTACATTTGCTTCAGATGAAAATTGGAATCGAAGTAGCCACTTTAAACAGAAAAAGCAAATCACCAAGGCAAACATGACAGGACAAGAGAAAGCTGAAGCAGAAGCAGAAGCAGAAGCATGTGAATATGAGATTATCCAGGTGAAACATAACAAACAAGATAAAGAAATTACAACTGCTTTCACATGCCTTGTTTGCTCCCATACCATTACTATACAACCACGCTACTCCAATACTTCCCTAAAACTAAAATAATAAAAAGTAAAATAGTAGACAATCAAATTCGAAATGTTTCTTCATTTATCATTTCTAATTAGTAGATCAAATAATATACAATGGGCGATTATCACTAATCTTTCCTTCACAGCTTCACCATTACTCGGTTCAAAGTTCAAATCCGGATGACTAGTCTAGCTGTGTTTACTCCCACCAACTTTGCCGCCATCTCCATTACATAATTTTTTTCTTAAATAATCTGATCGATTGATAAATATCGAATATAATGAAAAATCGAAACCAAAACCATATTTTATACAAAAATGAAAAAATTAGTAACCCGCCAACTCATATTTGGTCATTGGCATGCAGGTGTAAAGTTAATTAGTCAACTCAAACTCGAATCCAAATCAATCATGAAAGCGCTAAAGCTTTTACTAAATTGCATTCTCATCTGAATCCAATGTTAAGCAGAGGGCGAGACTCAGCCCAGAAATCAACATTGTTTTTGCTCCGTAAACCCACGTGGCAGGATCTCTGAAACTCCTCGATACTAGTGAAGCAGCAGCCGGAGATTCTGGAATCTGACCGGCCGGAGATGCACCGGAGAATATCCTCGAAAACATACTCATCACAGGGAATGAGCAATGGGCCTGAGTTATTGAACCCGTATTCTTCCTCAGCCTGTACCAATAGTTTCTTGAAAACAGGGTGGTTGAGGTACGTTGTACGGACCACGAATCTTGTGCGGTTGGCTCCCACTGATACTGCCACGTGTCCGGAGGGTACGTCGGATGGGATGCGGCGGGAAGTCAATGCTGCCTTCTTGCGCCACCGCCGAATGAGTTGCCGGAGCTTGACTATGTGGCGTATTTTGTTGCATCCAGACATTGTGTTATGTGAATGTGTTTGTTTCAAGTAATAGTTTATTGAGGGATGAGTTGTATGGAAAAAAGTAGAGAGGGTTATGAATTATGAGACGAGGGATAGGTTTTATAAGGCTATGCGATCATAAATAGCCTTAGTTTTTCAAGTTATTTACATTAATCTCTCTCCAACATGCATTGTCTTTGTTTTTTCTATTATAATAATATAGCCATATTGTTAGGTCCAAATGATTGTAGAAGGGGGGGTTGAATACAATCTTTAATAAATATTAAAATCTGTTTCGGATAATTTTTGATTAAACAATTTAAATTATTATCACGAAATAATAATCAAAGAAACATAGTTCAAGTAAAATACTTATATTAAACTTGAGCTGGGTTACAAGATTAAATCAGAAAATATTCACTAATTTAGCTCTTAAAATTCTAGAGAGATTTTGACATTAAATGCTCTTGAATTTTGATTTTAGCTGAATAGAAAGTGATTGAATTAAAGTGAATGCTGCTGATCAATCTTGTATTTATAGGCAAATTCAGGTGCTGGAGACTTTTCTGGCTCGGGGAGACTTTTTCTCCTCGGGGAGACTTCTGGAATTAAATGAAAAATCATTTAATTTGTTGGGGAAGACTTTCGCAGCTCGGGAAGACTTTCTGAATAACTCGGGGAGACTTTTTAATCTACGGGAGACTTTTCAAAAAAGTCTTCCCGAAAGATTAATTGGCCGACATGCATTGTTAATGTGAAATGTATATCTGATGCCTTTTTCTTTTTCTTTCCCCTTTTTTTTTGTTTTGCTTTCTTTTCCTTTTTTTTTTTTTTTTCTTTTTAATAAAGCCTCGGGGAGACTTTTGAAAAGTCTCCGGGAGACTTTTCAAAAGTCTTCCCGACCAACAAATTTGGCCGACTTGCTTCTGTCCTTTGATATACATATCTTCTGACCTTCTTCCTTCTTATTTTTTTTTTTCTTTTTAATTTAAATTCTATTACTTTTACTATATATCTTATAAATTAAATTAATTCTTTTTGAATTAATCTAAGTAAATAGGATATATAATAAATTATTTTTTTGATAATAGAATTAAATTAAAGTCTTCTTCATTCTAAAATGATTCTAAATTAATTAATTTCTTAATTAATTTAAGGAATAAATTAATTCTGATTGAATTAATTTACCAATTAAATTAACTAAATAATTTAATCAATTAATAGAGAATTAAATTAAAGTCTTGACTCCACGACTGTTGATGATATAATTTTAAATCTTCTGTCTTCACACCGATGTCTGTAGCTGACCACTTCTTCTGTAATAAAGAACCTTCTCTGTATTTTGCCAACACTCTGTGTACTGTCTGGTTCACGAGTGATTCACAACAAATAAAATTCTTCACTTGACTTTTATAATGGTTCACTTCTGCTCCTTCTGATTTGACTATTTCTGATGTCACACAAAATTGAAATCTTCTGACACTGTAGCTTCTTCAAACTTAAATACTCCACTGAGGCGTGATCAATTAAATTGAGCTTCTTTCAATGTAGTACTACTTCAAGTCTGTAGATTGACTTTGGTCTTCTTTTTCTTGTCAGATAATACCTGCTGAAGATTTCTGTGACAGATAATATATTTACTTACAAATTATCTATGTTTGCGTTGAGTTGTCATCTCTCTAAACAAATAGGCTTCTAAACATATGCCTTTCAATCTCCCCCTATTTGTTTGTTAAACAATAACAAGCAAATCACTAGAGGATAACTCAACTAACAAACAAGAAAAAGATATAACAATAAAACTTGTAAATAAACAAACGTAGTTCTGGTTTATATTAAACATTACCAGATTCAAACATTAATGATAAATACAAGATAGCTGTTCCTCTAGACTGAACAAATAGAACAAAGTTTTATCTTGACTTACCTATCATTACCAGCTTCAGAAGTATCAACTTCACCTTCTTATAGAATTTAACTTTTGTGACTAGGTGTCATTGGTACATCTTCAGTGGCTGGTTTCTCTGGATCAGATTGTACATTTCCAGATTTCTTGAGTAACTGAAATGAAAGATATTCGTTCCTTTAGCATTGAACATATTATACAAGTAGTATTATCTTCATTTCTCAGACTCATCACTACTCCCCCTTAGGATGGCAGGGATGAAGTCTTGTTCTCTTCTTATTACCACTTCTCCTCTGTTTCTCCAACTCCTGTCTTCACTTCTCATCCAAGGTGAATTCATTCTCTCATTTCTTGAATTATCCAACCATTTTAATAGAGGTAACAACAGACATGGCATACATACAGCATTAAACCATCGCAGATATAAAAAATGCAAACTATGACATGTTATGCATTTTAGAAAATCCGGTTAATCCTATATACAAGAATCTTCTAAAATCAAATGGAATAGAAGAACTAATAAATAATCATTAGTTATATCCAATCCAAGCATGTTGTTATATACCCCTTTTGGATCTTGTTCAACAATGGAGTAATCCTCTTCTAGTAAAAAGACTTTGTTCAACAATTCTCCCCTTTGGATCTTGTTCAACACTTCTTCCTTTTTGGATCTTGTTTTAAACTTCTCCCCCTTAGTTGAGTAATCCTCTTCAGAATCCTTAATATCAGAAGAAATTTATTTCCCCTTAGTTGAGTAACATTAGAAATCTGTATCAGGGAATTGGGAATGAGATTTGGTAATTGTGCTAGTGTGTGATTTTACTTTGTGTTTCTCACAAGTGTTTCGCTCATATACTCTCTAAGTGTTTCACTCATAGAATATATATTTTCACTCTTTCTAACTTGTGTTTCACTCTTTTCTCACAACACTGTTTCTCTCTTAGTACGGATGACACAGTCTTTTGTACCTGCAAGAAAGATCACCATAGCCCCTTCAAGAGAGGTCACTGGTGGTGCAATGAGGTTTCGTAAATCCCCGTCCTCAATTGAATCCATTAAAATATTTGACTTTAAAAACTGAATTGCTTCAGAAATAGATTCAATGAGTTGCTGATCATCTAAGATGATCTATTCCATTAGGAATCCAGATATGTTCCATCTGGGGAGGGAGACAAGGATCTATAATGTAGCAAATGATCCATGTTTCCTCCTGACGCCTGTGAAGGCATGTTGATTCAGTCAGAATCATCAATCATCCTTCCTTCCTTGATATGGAAGTTTAGAATTATTGCTTCCGTCAATTCATCCTTAGTGTGTGACAATCCTTACAGTGCATTTGAATATTACATATATGGTTTGCAGTGTTTGAGAGTGTCCAGATGAAGTTGACTCTTTACAAATGACCTTGGCTGACAGGCCGAATTCAATAGACTCATCATGTTAAGATGACGAACCTAGTAACAGTTTTGCCATTTGCAAATCTATACCCTTTTGGGAGGATATAAATTAGTTAGCAGTTGCCTTGGTTTCAATTACATATTTCAACTAGAGGCAGAGCTGCTGGAACACTCATAGATACTTCTCTTTTCTAGTGCACTAGAGGCACTTACTCTCTCACCCTCTTTAGTTGATCAAACTTTTCTTTTCAGGGGTTTAGTAGATGAAGTTGAATCTGTTTGAGTGTTTGTGGTTCTATGATCTGTGTTAGAGATTGAAGGTTTTCAATCCCTTGATCTTGTCCTATAGCCACTGAGGGCTCAATGTATCAATTGTAATATTTTTATATCAATTGATTAGAGAACATATCAAGATCGAGATTACCTGCTTTTACCTCGAGTCGATTGCTCTTGTTTCGGCAGGACACAGATCTGCTTTTATTATTAGTGATTTTCAGATACCACAATATATATTATCACTAACAACGAAAATCACAATTAATTGCGATGAAATAATAACAAACTATCAAAATATGATAATTAATAATAATTTCAAAAAGCAAGTAATTATGCTCCTAATATCTCATCGTATTAAAACTATGAAACTAATAAACATTTAATTGTTTCATTTCATAATTTGAATAAGATGAAATATCATCGCTAAATACTAAATAATCATAGGAATGAAAATTAGCATTTAACTTCATACATTATATCTAATAATTGTTACTCAAGCATATGACAATTATATTCATAACAATTATCAGTGATATATGTAAGCTCGAGAAAATAAATGTAAAGAAATTCACAAGTTCTTTAAATATTGACATTTAATACTTATGATTCTTAGAACAATTTCTCGTAGACAAAAATAAAAATAAACTGAAATAAAAATAACTATTAAATAAAACTAAAAATAAAAATAAACTTACACACACATATATAGAAATAATGATACTAAAAGTTAAAAAAAATATGTACCAATTGTTGAAAAACAAAAATAATAAAGATATATATATACAATATAGATTCCAATTAACTAAAACTGTACAAAGTTCTATTAACCTATTAGTTAAACTTAACATAAATATATACAATAATAACTATACTTTAATATTTGATTATTTTCAAATAAAAATAATTTTTACCAAAAATCTAACTTGTAAAATTTTGATTAAATTATTTTTAAAGATAATAATCTAAAATTAAAATATAGTAGAATACAAACAAAACAGATAAAATATAAAATATTATAATAATTTACACTAAACACACATTCGAGAACTAGAATTTAGTAAAATAAATTCACAAGTGTTATGACAAATATTTACATAACAAACACTTGAAATTTTATTTAAAAACATAATGCAGATGTGAATTGGGATTTAAGATGAAGAACTATTCAACATCCCAAGTTCACCAACCAACCTGGTGAATGTGGATTCATCAAGTGGCTTAGTAAAAATATCTGCAGTCTGTTCTTCTGTGGGTACAAAGTGTAATTCCACAGTACCATTCATAACGTGTTCTCGAATAAAATGATACCTGATATCTATGTGCTTTGTCCTCGTGTGCTGTACAGGGTTGTTGGAGATTGCAATGGCACTTGTGTTATCACATAAGATAGGAATTTTATTTAACACAAAGCCATAATCTCTGAGTTGATTCCTTATCCATAAGATCTGAGCACAACAGCTTCCCGCAGCAATGTACTCAGCCTCTGCTGTAGAATTGGAAACTGTTTGCTGTTTCTTGCTGTACCAGGAAATCAATCTTCTCCCTAGGAATTGACAGCTCCCTGAGGTGCTCTTCCTATCAACAACACTACCTGCATAATCAGAATCTGTATATCCTATTAGATTAAAACCAGATTCTTTAGGGTACCAGATACCAAGATTAGGTGTACCCTTAAGATATCTTAAGATTCTTTTCACAGCAACAAGATGAATATCTCTAGGATCCGCTTGGAACCTTGCACATATACAAGTGGCATACATAATATCTGGTCGGCTTGCAGTTAGGTAAAGTAGAGATCCAATCATACCTCTGTAGCTTGTGATGTCTACCTTTATTGAGTTTTCACATACTCCAAGCTTGACAGTTGTAGATGAGGGAGTTCTTGCAGATGCTGAATCTTCCATGTGATACTTCTTCAGAAGTTCTTTAAGGTACTTGGACTGACAAATGAATATTCCATCTATTCTTTGACTCACTTGAAGTCCAAGGAAGAATTTCAGCTCTCCCATTAAGCTCATCTCATACCTACTCTGCATTAACTTAGCAAACCTCTTGCACAAGTTATCATTAGTAGACCCAAATATTATGTCATCAACATATACTTGTACCATTATTAGATCATTATTGTGTTTCTTATAAAATAAGGTTTTATCTATGACTCCTCTAACAAAAGCATTTTCAAGCAAGAATTCTGAAAGAGTGTCATACCATGTTCTGGGTGCTTGTTTGAGACCATAGATAGCTTTAAAAAGAAAATATACAAAGTCCATGTGATCTGGATCTTCAAAGCCTGGGGGCTGTTGTACATATACCTCTTCAGCTAACTTTCCATTCAGGAATGCACTCTTCACGTCCATTTGATAAACTTTAAAATTGGAGTGAGCTGCGAATGCCAGAAACATCCTGATAGCCTCAAGTCTTGCAACTGGAGCGTAGGTTTCATCATAATCAATTCCTTCAGCTTGGGAATAACCTTTTGCAACCAGTCTGGCTTTGTTTCTTATTACAATGCCATCTTCATCCAACTTGTTTCTGAATACCCATCGTGTGCCAATTACAGTCTTGTCCTTTGGTCTGGGTACCAGTTTCCAAACATCTTGAGATACAAATTGATTGAGTTCATCTTGCATAGCAATCACCCAATCAGGATCAGACAGTGCTTCTTCTACTTTCTTAGGTTCCATTTCAGATAGAAACCCAGAATAATTGCATTGATTCTGTGTAGCACCTCTTGTTCTAACACCAACATCTGGATCACCAATGATCAGCTCAAAAGGATGAGCTCTACTCCAAATTCTCTGACTTGGCAGATTAGATCTTGATGATTCGCCTTGAATTTCATTGTGATGTTGTGTTTGATTTGATGATCCTTCATCTCCTCCCCCTGAGTTGCTGCTAGGATCTCTTGATGAATCTCCTTGTGTGTTAGTGGTATCTCCAGAGTTTTCACTGTTTCCACCACTACCACTTGGATCATCAGCATTATTAACATTGTTGTTTCCTGTTGCAGCCTCAGGTTCGTTTTCATCATCTGAGTGTGAGTCTGGCATATTGTTGAACTTAAGAGTTTCAGATGGATCATCATTTTGGATGTTAGGGAATTTTGTGTCATCAAAAGTTACATTGACACTTTCTTTGACATGATGTTGATCAATAATATACACCCGATAAGATCTTCTTGAATAACCAACAAAAATAGCTTCTTGAGCTTTAGCCTCGAACTTTCCAATACGTTCTTCTCCATCTTTAAGTACAAAGCATTTAGCACCAAATACATGAAAGTACTTGAGTGTTGGTTTCTTGTTAGCCATTATTTCGTAAGGTGTCTTCATTAAGTCCTTGTTGATCAGAGTCCGATTCTGGGTATAACATGCAGTATTTACAGCTTCAGCCCAAAAGTACATTGGAAGCCTTGATTCACTCAGCATAGTCCTTGCAGCTTCAATTAATGTACGATTCTTCCTTTCTACAACTCCATTCTGTTGCGGAGTTCTAGGTGCTGAGAATTGTCTTGTTATTCCCTTTTCAGCACAAAAGTCATTCAGAACTGCATTCTTGAATTCAGTTCCATTGTCTGACCTTATAGCTCTAACTGGAAGCTTCGAATCCAACTCAATCATTTTTATATGATCAATCACTACTTGAGGAGTTTCATCCTTTGAGTGCAGGAATAAAACCCATGTATACTTTGAGTAGTCATCAACAATCACCAAGGCATATCTTTTATGTGACATTGACATAACATTGACTGGACCAAATAAATCCATGTGAATTAATTGCAGTGGTTCAGTAATACTAGATGTGTCAGTGCTTGGATGTGATGCTTTCTTTGCTTTCCCTTTCTGACATGCCTCACAAAGTCCTTCTTGTGTGAATTCCAATTGAGGCAGTCCTCTCACTAATTCTCTTTTGACTAGAGAATTAATAGATTTGAAATTAAGGTGTGAGAGCTTCTTGTGCCATAACCAACTTTCATCTGACGAAGCTTTAGCATAAAAACAATTGACTTCATCTCTGCAACCTGAGTTCAGATCGGCTACGAACAAGTTTCCTTTCCTTACTCCCTGAAGAGCAAGCTTTTCATCCTTCTTGTGAGAAATCAAACACATCTCCTTCATAAAGTTCACTGTGTATCCCTTGTCACAAAACTGACTGATACTCAGAAGATTGTGTTTGAGACCTTCTACGAAAGATACATTATCAATGATGACATTGCCAGCTTCTAAACAGCCATATCCCTTAGTCATACCCTTGCTGTCATCTCCAAAGGTAACTACTGGGCCAGCTCTCTCAACAACATTTGATAGCAGGGCTCTATCTCCGGTCATGTGTCGTGAGGATCCACTGTCTAGAATCCAAATAACCCGGTTCACCTGTTTTACACCCTGCAATCATCAAATGAGTTAGGACTTCTTCGGAACCCAACATTGATTGGGCCCGGCATATTTGAAAAATTGTCCTTTGTCAGGTTTAACAACAGAACCCAACTTGACAAACTCATCTACTACTTTGACTGAACACTTCTCCTTGTAAACAACCTTAACATTTTTGTATGCTGGCTTAGGAGAGAATGTTTCCTTCTGTGAAACAGGAGGACTGGCAGTCTTTGATCTAGCATGCCTGTGATTTATGTGCTGTCTAGGTGTAGTATTGACATTCATAGCATGCATGCTTTTGAAATATGCAGACATGACATTGAAAGCACATAGCATACAGTTATCTACACCACAAGGTTTATGGCATGCATCAATAGTAGGCATTTTATTCACAATAGCAGGAGTCTTAACAGTTTCTACCTTAACTTTATTAACATTTTTAAAGTTCTCAGTAGCATGGAATCTGTTGTTCTTATCCCTACTATTAACAAACTTACTAGGTCTGTTATGATTTTTCTTAAGCTCATTAGCACCTAAACCATGAGTGGATGAACTAGCAGTGTTCACATTTTCTATTGGTCTCTTAGGTACATATTTAGCTTTTTGGACATTTATTCCTTTTATGTCTCTAACAGGTTTTTCCTGTTCTTTCTCTTCCTCTTTAAGGTCTTCAAGTTTAATTTCATAATCCACTATTACACAACTATCAAGAACTGGTTCTGCAATAGGAGTTATGAACAGAGGGTTCTTAGTGTCCTTAATAACATGTGGAATACCCCTCTCTATAGCACTCTCTTTAAAAGGGGTAATGTTACTAGCCTTTCCTACAGATTTATTATATTCAAAACCTATCCCAACTTTCCGATTAATCTCTTGTTGGTCAACTAGGTCTTTCATAACAAATGAAGCAGTTCTATAGGCTTGACACCTGACTTTCTCTTTTTCAATTTTATCCTTCAAAAAAGCTTCAATTTCAACATAGCAGTTGACTCTATTAACTTGAAATGCAACATCTTCAGTTAATTTCTCATTTATAAGTTTCAGCTTTTTCAATTCATAATTCTCTTCTGATAAAACTTTGTTTTCGAGAATTAAGACTTTTATTCGATCTCTAGCATTAGTTAAATCCTCACCTAGCAATTTAAACATTTTAGGACAGCTAGGGTTTACCTCAATTCCTTGACGAGGTGGGGATTGTGATCCTTCAGAAGAAGAAGCCATTAGAGCAAGATTTCCCATATCTTCTTCTTCATCGTTGTCAGAATCATCCCAGCTTTTTCCTGCTGCTAAGTATGATCTTCCCTGATGCTTCTTCAATAGAGCTTCATATTTCTGGTTTAGCTCGTCATATGAATCCTTCTTTCTTTCCTGCTTGGGCTTTCTACAATCAGTAGCAAAGTGTCCCATTTCATTGCAGTTGAAGCAACGAATCTTGCTTCTGTCAACCATCCCTGTCTTGTATCCACCTCTTGTATTGGATGAGCTAGAAGAACCACCTCTCTGAAATCTGTTTGCCATAGGCTTGAATTTGAAACTAGGGTTCCTCCTGAATCTTGTATTTCCAAATTTTCTAGCAATCAGTGCCAGAGATTCATCCTCAAGTTGATCAAGTTCTTCCATTGAGTAGAATTCACTATCTGATGAATTCATTTGAGTTGCACCAACTTCTGCAACAATACCCTGATCAATGACTTTGACTGAAGAAGATTCAGTCATAGCTTCTCTGTGTTCTGGTACTTCTGCTACAAGAGCTGTAGACTTGCTGACCACCTTGCCTGTTCCATATATTTCCTTCTGTTGAATCTGCTCGAGCTCATAGGTCTTCAGTATGCCATATAGTCTTTCCAATGAAATTTCATTCATGTCCCTTGACTCCCTGATGGCAGTAATCCTATGCTCTAAGTGAACTGGCATTGTCAGCAAAAACTTCCTATTGATCTCCTTCTTCGTATAGTGTTTGCCATTGAGATTTAGATCATTTATCAGTTTATTGTATCTCTCAAAAACATCAGAGATACCTTCTCCAGGATTTGATCTAAAATGCTCATATTGAGACGTTAAGATTTCCAATCTATTCTCCCTCACTTCTTCTGTTCCTTCATTTAGTATCTCTATCGTTTCCCAGATGTGTTTAGCATCTTTGCAATTAACAACATGATTGTACGTTCCGGGATCAAGAGATTCTACCAAAATTAACTGCAGGCTGGTGTCCAACGAATCCAATTCCTTTTCTATTTCAGTGTAGTCAGAAATATCTTTTTCAAATTGTCTGTGCGAAATAAGTACACCATCTTTCATATGCTCAGGAATGATTGTTATTGGAACAGCAACACCCGTCCTCAAAATATCCTTGTACTTAATGTTTGCATTTCGAAAAAACAAGGTCATCTTCCTCTTCCAAAGATTATAATTATCTTTATCAAATGGAGGAATTTTAATGCTACTCACTCTTTGAGTACTCATCTTAAAATAATGGAAGATTAAAAAGATTTGAGATTTTTAGGAATTAAAGAGATTTCGAAATTTTTTAAGAAATTAAAAATTTTCTAATTTTTAATAAATTAAAAATTTCGAATTTTTTAAAGAATTAAAAATTTCGAATTTTTAATGAATTAAAAGTTTTGAAAATTTTAAGATTTAAAGAGATTTTGAATTTTTAAGAAATTAAAAATTTCGCATTTTTAATAAATTAAAAGTTTCGAATTTTTAATGAATTAAAAGTTGTGAAATTTTTAGGAGCTAAAGAGATTTCAAATTTTTAAGAAATTAAAAATTTTAGAATTTTTAATAAATTAAAATTTTCGATTTTTAATAAATTAAAAGTTTCGAATTTTTAATAAATTAAAAGTTTCGAAATTGTTAATAATTAAAATATTAGGATCTTGATTTTTATGTCAATCAGATGGCTCGGATACCAATTGTTAGGTCCAAATGATTGTAGAAGGGGGGGGTTGAATACAATCTTTAATAAATATTAAAATCTGTTTCGGATAATTTTTGATTAAACAATTTAAATTATTATCACGAAATAATAATCAAAGAAACATAGTTCAAGTAAAATACTTATATTAAACTTGAGCTGGGTTACAAGATTAAATCAGAAAATATTCACTAATTTAGCTCTTAAAATTCTAGAGAGATTTTGACATTAAATGCTCTTGAATTTTGATTTTAGCTGAATAGAAAGTGATTGAATTAAAGTGAATGCTGCTGATCAATCTTGTATTTATAGGCAAATTCAGGTGCTGGAGACTTTTCTGGCTCGGGGAGACTTTTTATCCTCGGGGAGACTTCTGGAATTAAATGAAAAATCATTTAATTTGTTGGGGAAGACTTTCGCAGCTCGGGAAGACTTTCTGAATAACTCGGGGAGACTTTTTAATCTACGGGAGACTTTTCAAAAAAGTCTTCCCGAAAGATTAATTGGCCGACATGCATTGTTAATGTGAAATGTATATCTGATGCCTTTTTCTTTTTCTTTCCCCTTTTTTTTTGTTTTGCTTTCTTTTCCTTTTTTTTTTTTTTCTTTTTAATAAAGCCTCGGGGAGACTTTTGAAAAGTCTCCGGGAGACTTTTCAAAAGTCTTCCCGACCAACAAATTTGGCCGACTTGCTTCTGTCCTTTGATATACATATCTTCTGACCTTCTTCCTTCTTATTTTTTTTTTCTTTTTAATTTAAATTCTATTACTTTTACTATATATCTTATAAATTAAATTAATTCTTTTTGAATTAATCTAAGTAAATAGGATATATAATAAATTATTTTTTTGATAATAGAATTAAATTAAAGTCTTCTTCATTCTAAAATGATTCTAAATTAATTAATTTCTTAATTAATTTAAGGAATAAATTAATTCTGATTGAATTAATTTACCAATTAAATTAACTAAATAATTTAATCAATTAATAGAGAATTAAATTAAAGTCTTGACTCCACGACTGTTGATGATATAATTTTAAATCTTCTGTCTTCACACCGATGTCTGTAGCTGACCACTTCTTCTGTAATAAAGAACCTTCTCTGTATTTTGCCAACACTCTGTGTACTGTCTGGTTCACGAGTGATTCACAACAAATAAAATTCTTCACTTGACTTTTATAATGGTTCACTTCTGCTCCTTCTGATTTGACTATTTCTGATGTCACACAAAATTGAAATCTTCTGACACTGTAGCTTCTTCAAACTTAAATACTCCACTGAGGCGTGATCAATTAAATTGAGCTTCTTTCAATGTAGTACTACTTCAAGTCTGTAGATTGACTTTGGTCTTCTTTTTCTTGTCAGATAATACCTGCTGAAGATTTCTGTGACAGATAATATATTTACTTACAAATTATCTATGTTTGCGTTGAGTTGTCATCTCTCTAAACAAATAGGCTTCTAAACATATGCCTTTCACATATAGTTGTATCATATATGCATATACATATCTTATCAGACTCTTTTGCTTATGAGTTTTCATTGGATAACCAGAGAGTCATCACGGTTTTATTAGATTTAGTTAAAGATGTTGTCTATAAAGATTTATTAGCTAAATTTTAGATTTATTGAAATAATTAAACATTTGTATCTCTACTAATTCTTATACAATCAGCTTGTCGCCCAGAGGACAAAATTATGAGCTATGAGTAGAAACGGAGGGATAGAAAACTCATTAACCTAGTTTTATATGAATATCAGATTTCGTAAATCAAACGTGTCAGGAAATTTCATATATCAAAATTTGAAATTATATATTAATGAATTTTTATTATCTAGCTATATACTGATTAGTGATCAGTGCCCATGTGCAAGACTTCCCCGGCTTCCCTTAGTTATGATAAAGTATGTTTTCATCTGCAAAAGGCCAAAATGCAACTAAAAACAATGTGGTAGTATAAAACAATGGGTTCTGGTCGCAGCGGCACCACCAACCTCTAGATCAATGATAACAATGCAATACAAATTTCCTCCAACATTATGTGCATATGTTTGTTTTTTCCTGTGATTAATCAATAATCCTGATCAGGACACTAATTTGACTAGCATGATCACCAGAACTCCAACTTAATTAATAATTTCTGAGATGTTTTCGTTTCGATGCATGTGGGCGTACGTGCATGCTAATGCATCCCCATCCTTACTAACAGGGACGACCCAAAGTACCCTAGCTACTTGTAAAGATCTTAATCAGGATCATGCACCATTTGTTTAATTTCCTATAAAAATGCATCTAATTAATTGTTTAATGTACTAAATGTATACCCCAATCATGAAAATTTACAAGTGTGCAGTATCTATCAATGATTTTCAAATTTATCATCATTTTTATGCACTACAATAGTATTATTGCTATGTTTGTTATTTGTTCTGTAGCTATATAATATGAACTCTTTCTATCATTCATTGTAGCTAGACAATATGACCAAAAATATCAAGAAGATTTTGGGAATATTGTGTTAGATGTACATTTCGTGGACTTCATTGAAGTTGATATATACATGACACTGATATATAATCCTGTTCTAAATATCCTGCCTGTGAATCTCAGATCAACTCGAAACTAAATCCTGGTACACGAAGATAAAACATACATGTCGATCACCCTGGTCCTTCGACAAAAAATAACGATGCTCTTATAAAAAGTTTGATCCCCACATTACCAATATTATCGTGATTAAGATGGATTAAACGAGCTAGAACCAGGGGCACGCTAGGGCGAGCCTAAGCGGCCGCCCCCCCTCAACTTTGACCATCAACTGCTGCTACAGTATGTATATGATATAGTATATGTTATAAATAATTTTGTAATATGATGTAGTTACTTTTAACTTTGAATTTTTTCATAAATTTTAAATATTACTCCGATACTGGTCTAATATTATTTTTTTGATATTGTACTAATATTTTTATTATTATGTCCTAATATTTTTATATTTAAAAAATATTTTTTTATTACATACTGTTGGCTAAATTACCTATTTTTTTGACATATATATAGATAGTCTTATTACTAAATCAATTCTAGATATTATAATAAATTAAACAAATAAATTGCATTCAAACATGATAGTTTTGCTACTTTTTTTGTAACTAAATTTTTTTATTTGAACTTTAAAAATTAGAATTTATATTTATATTTAAATATAAATTAATTAGATATATATAATTTTATTTTTAATAACATATTATATATTTATTAAAATATATTATAATATAATAAAATATAAATATTAAGATTAATTAATTTTGGTCTCCCCTCCATTTTGTTTCTGGCTCCGCCACTGGCCTGAACATATTTAAATTTAGTCAAACTAAGCTGATCAGACATGGCATTATCTTTCTGGGGAGCCTAAATGTGAAGATGCATCCCACTTGCTCTGCAGGCTGCAAGGGTAAAAAACAAACTTGTAGAGATGTAGATATGATATATCTAAATATATAATAATAACAAATAGGAAAAGAAAATATTAGTTTAATAGAAGTAGGCTTGCAACAGAGGAGATAGAGAAAAACAGTTGGCGGACTGAACGTCTAGGTTCGAAGTAGCTGAATGGTGAGCTTAGTTGTACAGGCATGTCACGGACATCATTATACTAGCAGCCCCCAGCCCCACCTCCCCGGCGTTTTCTACGTATCTTTGCATGCCTTCTTTTTTCCCAGTTGAATCTTTTTGTTTTTTATTTGCCTATATGCAAATGATAAAGCTATCCAGGGTCACAGCCTATAGACCTTTTTTTGTATTAAATCTTATCTTTCTCTAGCTATACATACATAGGAAAATTGATATACTACTCTATGAGTTTCAGCTATTGTCTACGATGCACAAGTAGATTTATAACTTAGTTTTCGACTTCAAATTAAATATTTATACAGATAAATATTGCGTACGTGCAACATGGATCAGTGTTGCAGTGTCGATAAACCTTAAATCAAATGTGAACACGGGGATTCTGTGAGTATTATTCCAAGTTGTGTTTAGTGTGTGTCTTTATATAGTGTGATCGGTTTTGATAATTTTGTAATTTCAGGGGAACTATAATTACACTAGAACTCCAGTGTCATTAGGAAAGAATTATCAAGTGCGATGTAATATATACTTAAGATTCCGTTAAATTAACAAAAATCCACAGTACTGGTTTCTATTTTATTTCCTCGAGTTATTTTCTTTATAGTAAATAAAAATTTAAATTTAAATGCCCCGCATCATCCATCACAAGAAACGGAGGCAGGGATCCGGAGGTCACTGGCCCCTCCTAGCATTTTTATACATATATTAGGTTGTTTTGTTTTTTATCTATACAATCTAGAAGTTTTATTTTTAAAAATAAGTATCTAAATTGGTTGAGAGTACCTCAGTGGTAGAGCCATCCATTTACGTCACCAAGTTTGGATTCGATTCTCACCTTTATCGAATTTAATGTTGAACAGATACTAATGAGTATCTTTAGCTTAATCAAAAAAAAAATGTAAAATTGTTATATATTATTTATAATTGAATCTGTAATAAGACTTTTTAATTAATATTGATATAAAACCTTAAATATAATATTTATCAATTTTCAATATATATATATATATATATATATATATATATATATATATATATGCAGTCCCCTTAAAAAATCGTCCTGGCTCCGTCACTGTCCATCACCGAAGTGAAAATCAGTTTGAAGACATGGTGCGGTGGCTTTGTGCGTTTAACGGGACCATCATACACTGAGACAAGCACTGAAACTTTAAGTATACGTGTTTAATTTATAATAGACCGATTGGATATGGACGTAATTAATACTCAAAAGCATGGTACGTAGAATAACGTAACTGAGACAAACACTGAAACTTTAACTTCTTAATGTTCACTTTTAGGAGGTGAGTGCTGCATGTTCTTCTGTCTTAACCATCAATTACTAAAACTTTCAGATTATGGCCTAATTAATCTGCATCAAGGGAATCTGTCTCTTTATCCGTCTCATCCACAGGAGCTTTCAGCTAATGACATCAGACCTGAGGCCGACACTCTTTGATTAATTAAGCGCAACATTGTTTTACTCAAACTATGTAGCTGGGAAATGCTGCGCACATACATGTAGATTTTCTAAGTACGTAGTCTTATTTGTAAAGTAATGAAAGGCTTAATATAAGGTTTGCATGAGCTGTGCTTTCTTGGCGTATGTAAAGCAGTGTCCAGAGGCTGCCACATAGCAGATGTAATATTGATGTTAAATTGTATTTAACTCTCAACTTTATATTTTTCGCTCTAATAAGGTTAAGGTGCTGATAATGACGACAAAGCACGCGAACGTGAGGCCAAGTTTCTTAATAATTAATTGGTATATACGCTTTACATATATACTTGGTTCTGTAATAAAAGATCTGCACTAATGTAATGAAGATAAACTAAAATAGCTAGCCTGCAGTTGATTAATTATAATGTGCCTAATAAGATGCACCTAACATATAAATAAAGTTTACTGAAGGGTAGCTGCTAATTTGCGGGATTACATGCATATATGATATATTAACTTTGATTAACAATATTATATCCGATAGACAACAATTTAGATCATATGCTTTGTTACTTTCATAATTAAGCAGGGAGGCGCAGAAATTGTTGGATAGGGGTTTCGGATCTGATCGAGAACCAAATGGATACGATTTCTGAAACAATGTTTACACTTTGGTTTCTAGCAAAATTATCACTAGCTTGTTGTTGATCATAAATTTAATCACTATTTATTGTTGTCTTTTATCTTAGCACTGCATGTTGGGTGTACTATTCGAAGATTAATGGTGACATGCATAAACTAATTAAGCTCCAGGTAATGTGAGGTTCAGCTCATCCTCTCTTTCAGACGATGGAACAGTCACGATCTTGAGTATTCATTTTCTTTAAATGATGACATATACAGTATGATATATATATCTACGCATGTTTACTGGATTATGTTTTTTCAAACTCTAATAATTGTGATCGGAATTCAGAGCCTCAACCTGTAAATTAATTATATGTAGTCGACCGCACCAAACTAAATTTGCTTTCGACCTTGTTTGCCTTCAATTAAGGTTTATCGACTATTTTAATTTCTACATACATAAATAGATAAATTTGCATATATGCAAATTATAAATTGATCGACTTGCAGATATATAATGTTTAGGACAGTAACATGATCTCAGAGCAAGAATACAAGAAGGATACTTAATATATGTAATTATGTGATCGATGGCAGTAATTGTTGGGAATTCAAACATATAAACAAACAGTTATTCATATTTAATCGATTCAAGCAGCATTGTCTCAATACCAACCCTGTGAAAATGGTTCTAGTTTTGTCTTTTAGGAAAATTACAGTTAATAGGGTAATAGCATTATATGTTTATATCCCTCTAGCTAGCTTTTGGTGATCGAGGGGGTTATATAATACCTGAACTATGTGATCGGCATTGAAAGCTAAAAGTTTCTCATACATGTTGCAAATACATGCAATGTAACGAAATATAGCAACATGTCATAAGCTTCATTTTGGACTTGTATTTATGCATGTATCTTATGACCTTATCAACCTATCACCACTATACTACTATAGTTTTATCTGTTTTAGTTCTCTTCTTTTTATTATTATTATTTTCTTTTTTTGTTATGCTTCTCTTCTTAATTTATAATTTCATTTAGTTTCCCGGCCAGGCCAGGCTAGTCAAGTAGTTTTATTTGACACTCGTTTGCTTCTTTTATGGATTTGTCTATGACTTCTCCAAATTGGTTGTAGAAATAGTATGTTAATTAAACAGGTCTACTTGTTGAATAAAACGGTATGAAATAAAACTTTTAATAATGTTGCTGACCTCTTGTGCATTTATATAGACGAGTTCACACTTTTACTATCTTTTTTAATATTGCCCGAAGCGGTAGCATAGTATTTCCACATAAATAAACATACAGTAATAATCCTTAAAAAAGAAAAGAAAACATACAATAATAATAATAATTAAATTTAGTTAAACTTTTCAATCCGGATTTAGTAATCAAACAACTATGTATTTTACAGGAGTCGTTTGATTTATGGTTAAAGAATCTCAATTAATATAACTCGGAATTTCTATTTCATACATTAGCTTAAATCTCGTGCCATCCACGGGACTTTTTAAATATTTAGAAATATATTTATTATAATTAATATATTAATTTCTTTAATATATTATAATTCTTTAATATATTTACTTTTTTTAATATTAAATATAAAAATATTATTTTATTGTTAACTACATTTGTTAATTACTTGTATGGTTATTCTAATATATATTGCATTTATATAAAAATATAAAAATACTAATATAATAAAATATTTTTAGTTATATATTTTTTATTTTATTATATATACATAAATAAAATAAAAGTAATGTTTATATAATATTTCTTATCATGCTTAAATATGTTATATATTTTTAATCATAATAATTGTTTACTTACAATTTATTTTAGAATATGTACATATTTAAAAAATATTATAATATTATCATTAAATATTTTTATTATTTTTACTTATATTGAATAAATAAAATTAAATAAAAATATAAAATCTGTAATGATTTTATAGCGGAGGATATTTGATGTAGAATTTTAATTTTATATCATGTTTTAGTTTCACATAACTCTATCACAGCAACAACCAAATTAACTTCTTTTAATCTAATTATATATAGGTATATAATTAGTGTTTACATAACTAATTTGAAGATAGTAAATGTGAACTTCATCCTCCGTAAATGGATAAATCATATCCTCTCTATCCTTTAAATATTCATATCATTCTCATTCTTATAATTTTCATTCCAGATTTATTTCAAATTTTCACTCTTGACATCTGTAACACCCCAATCCCACATCGAGTATATTGGGATAATTTGTTCAGTATATAAGTAAAAGTACTACTACTAAGTGCACCAACAAATCATTGATCTTTTGGGGGCCTGTGATGGGCTTGTGGATTACCCAAGTTGTTACATTTGGGCCAGTTTACTTTGGTTTATTTCGGATTTGGAAGTCGGGACTTGACCTGATTTTCGAAAAAGACTCGGGATTTGACCCGGGTTGTCACATATGGTATCAGAGCCAACTCTCGAAAGCTTGATTCGTCAAGTTGCCGGAGGTGGGGACACGAAGGCTGGTGGTATTATCCCACAATGGACAGAGGTCCGGAGGTGGGGACACGAAGTCAGCCAGTATTATCCCACAATGGCTAGAGAGGTACTATCTGGGCCTATGGGCTATCTGTTCGGCTTGACGAGGACGTCAAGAATTTAAGTGGGGGAGTTTGTAACACCCCAATCCCACATCGAGTAGATTGGGATAATTTGTTCAGTATATAAGTAAAAGTACTACTACTAAGTGCACCAACAAATCATTAATCTTTTGGGGGCCTGTGGTGGGCTTGTGGATTACTCAAGTTGTTGCATTTGGGCCAGTTTACTTTGGTTTATTTCGGATTTAGAAGTTGGGACTTGACCTGATTTTCGAAAAAGACTCGGGATTTGACCTGGGTTGTCACATATGGTATCAGAGCCAACTCTCGAAAGCTTGATTCGTCAAGTTGCCGGAGGTGAGGACACGAAGGCTGGTGGTATTATCCCACAATGGACAGAGGTCCGGGGGTGGGGACACGAAACCAGCCGGTATTATCCCACAATGGCTAGAGAAGTACGATCTGGGCCTATGGGCTATCTGTTCGGCTTGACGAGGACGTCAAGAATTTAAGTGGGAGAGTTTGTAACACCCCAGTCCCACATCGAGTAGATTGAGATAATTTGTTCAGTATATAAACAAGAGTACTACTATTAAGTGCACCAACAAATCATTGATCTTTTGGGTGCCTGTGGTGGGCTTGTGGATTACCCAAGTTGTTGCATTTGAGCCAGTTTACTTTGGTTTATTTCGGATTTGGAAGTCGGGACTTGACCTGATTTTCAAAAAAGACTCGAGATTTGACCGGGATTGCCACAACATCTATTGAAACGCTGTTTATAGATACACGCATTTGATTTGATGGAAATAATTGAAGAAGGACAAATTAAATGATCCAATTAAGGAGAGAAAAAGCCGGAAGTGACAACCGAGGAGGCTGGTAGCGCGTCCGATAAACCACGTCCGCCGCGCGTAGAATGATCATCATTCTTCTACTTTGGAGCTTAGATAACATATACAGTATATTTTTGACTTTGCCTATTTGCGGACTCCATTGATTCCATTAAAATATGTCGAGGGCTACACAAACTCCCTCTTGTCCAACCGAAAGCCTCCTGTAAGTACATGACAGCTTTATTTCCTATACTATTCAATATACTCCTGTTTTTTATTTCCTTTTTACACATTTTTTAATAATAAAATTTATACCTTATTGCAGGTCCATCTTATCTTTTAATATAAGTTTATGTATTGTTTTTTAAAATATCCATATATTTTTTATTTTAAAAGTTTTACTAGTCTACAACTCAATGGAGTATTGACCCCGAAGTGTTCTTCACTTCTTATATACATTGCACGGGGTTTATACTTTGTTTAGAAAGTTACGAGTAAAATGTAAATTTATGAGTGTTTTCAAAATGGTCTGCTAATAGTTACGTTCCCATGTAACCAAGGTTTTCTAATTGTAGAGTAACACGTTGGCCTTAAATATTTAGATATATTCTTTTAATTACGAGATAGGTTGACTTGTGGTGACTTTCTTATTACCGAGTTAGATGCCGAGTCTCTATCAGTCTCGGGCCTATTCACTCTTAAATGATTAAGGAAATAAAAAATTAGACGATGCTGCAAATGATTAGACACCATTAGCATAAACCAACTCAGTACTCACTCCTTATTGACGGAGTTTCGTTTTAGTAGGTTGAAGTCGAATGAGACTATATATGAGTTGAAACAAAAATTTAAAATATAGTCCACATTTATAAATCATATCTTTGAGTCTTTGACACTTTATATCGTTAAAGATGTTATATTTTTCTTAACCTTATTAATAATTTACAAACTATGCATAAAACGGTTCAAAGAACATGCAAAATGATTCGTAATTTTGCAGGTATTTATCATGACATGTCAACTCGAAAGCTATATGTCCAATTATTATTTATTAAGTAATTTGATATACATTATTTTTATTTCTGTATATAAATAAATATTTAAATTTAACTAATTAATATAGAATATTACAATATTTTATCTAAATAAATGGAGGTGGACTTCATATATATACAACTTGAATATAATAATAATAAAATTATTATTTATAAATATGCAGAATTTGTATTAATTTAAATTGGTTAAAACAGAATGGAACAATAAATACATTACTTTGTAGAAAAAGAGGAAGAGGATGACATAAAAAAAGTGGGTAAGACCGCAGGTTGCATAAAGCAAACCAAACAAAGATTCGAGTCCTTGTTTTCCCATCCTAAAAAATTAAATTATCCATATACTTAAATATAAAGTAATATTATAGATCCGAATTTGTTCCTAAAATATTTTTAAAATATTATATATTATATTTTAATTAATTTGAATTTAATTATTAATAATAAAATCTCCTATATTCGCATAAATTTCACAAATTAAAATATTTTACACACTACTAGTATTATGTTATTTGGGACCTGAATTTAAGAAATAATTTTATACTTACAGTATTATTCTATATATAATTAGGGTCGTTCCAATGAAAATTTTATTATAACAATTTGACAGCATTATGTGTGATTTTATAAAATTAAACTATACAAATTAAAATATTATTATAAATTTTACTATGAAAATTAGGAATGTGATTTATACACCACTTTAAGAAAAAATAGCTACAAAAGTTTCAGAAAGCAAGGACAATATAATATATAAAGTAATGTTATATGTCTTAAATTTGTTTTTAATATATTTTTAAAATATCATGTGTTATATTTTAATTAATTTTAACGTACATTTATATAAATTTTATTGACTAAAATATTATATAATAATTTATTATTATAAAAACATTTTCTAACACAAAATTTTGAACATATTAAACTACTCTAATATGTATATTGATTATACATCTACGAAATACGATGCACATGGGAGGTAGATGCAAACAAGTGAAGTCCTCATTTACCAACCTATAAATTATGACTATATACGCATACTATATACGCATACCAACGTGGATTTGGGGACTGGGTCCCATGTTAAGAAAATGAACTTCTTATTAAACTAGGAATTCTATTTTATTTGTTTTATACATCCTGCTCTTTTTGCTAATTATTTATTTATACTTCCCTTATATATCTTTTATTGTTATTTATTAAGTTGATCAACTTATAAAACAGTGATCTGAAATAATAATTCCTAAGTTGTAGTGTTCAAGCCTGACACCTGTAGAATTTGCTCCCAAAACGCTCCTCGTTTTAAATTAATAATTCAGTTCAATATTTCATATAATTTTAAGATATATATTTGGGCTGTATTACAAATAGTCTACTAGTCGAGTACGAATACACCTCAAAGTACATAATGTATTATATTATTAAAATTGAAAAATTAAAAATTTGGTGGTCCGTATTTGGACAAGATTAGATAGTTATTGTTGGACCTAATTTTTAAATATTAATCTTCTAACTAAAATATATCTCACATTAATCTCCTAAATAAAACACATCTTTAAAAAAATACAAACATTTTTCTATTAAAATAGAAATAAAGTATATAAAAAATTATATAAAATATATACATATAACATTAAATAAAATTTTAATTATTATTATAAAAATAAAAATATATTCAAATCATATATAGAAAATATTTAAACAATTTGATCAATGATGTGATATAAGTTAATATTCACTTATAAATTAAGATATTATTTTTTATTTTTAGTAAAAAAAATGTCAGAAATAGCATTATGCTATGAAATAATTGAAAATAATAGTTGAAATATTATTATTATTATTATTTTTAAAAAGAGAAAAATAAGAAATTACATCACTTGCAACAAATTTTGATATCTAATTTGATATTTTAGCATTATAATGAAAATTTTAAACAATAAATTGAAAAACTTATATTAACCAATCAACCAATTCATTTATTTTATATTAACCTATACTGTTAATAAACTTATAGATACTAACCAGTTATTTTTGGTCTGTATATATAATCAAAACATATCACTTAAAATTTTAATCCTACAAAATTCGTGTCTTAAAATTTTCAATTTAATTTAAATAAAAAAATCAACAATATTAAAGAAAATCTATGCAACTAATACCGATTTTAGGGACCAAATGGTCTTATAACTACGATACCTGCGAGATACAGTAGTTGTACTACATATGTCGTTAAGGATCTCATATTCTCATACAAGACATCAGTTTTGTGTCACCAAATCCATATGCAATGGTCGACCATTTACCTTTACCAGCAGGATTTGAATGGATGTGACTACTTATCGGTGTGATCACACTTCAATACTAATTAAACTATCTACTGCCCAGAAAACGTGCACCAATTTGACACAATCCTAATTCCTAACCACCATATATACCGTAGATTCATTTAGGCTCCTTGGTGGCTTTACAGGGATGCCTTGGCATTCACACTGGACTTGACATCCATGAATTTAAAATAATTATTTTTTAGTATTTTATGATCGACTAATCAGCAAAAGCAAATGATAAATTAAGAAATTTCTGTTGCTTGTTGTAAATTAGAAAATATTTTTGAAAAGAAACAAGTCACACCAAACTGTACGTGATTGTAACAAATATTAGCCTGTCCTAACTCCTGACGTAAAAAGAATGACATTTAAAAGGCCCCAAGAGAGAGTGGGTGTTGGCCATGATGATTGATGGGTGACTGGGTGTGATAATATGGACAGCTCTCTCTCAAGTCTGTGCCAGCCTGCCAGGCAAGATATATCATGTACGTGCTCATATAGTCATATATAGGAGAGCCCAATAGTGCAATGTTGTGTCCTCAAATCCATACCCTGTTTTCTCAGCTGAAAGTGAAATGCCATGTGCAGTTCTGTTCAGCTCGTGTTGTGTAGAACTGTGAATAATGTGATGTCTCTCCAATATTACATTGCTCCATTATGTAATTTAATGGGGTCTTCACTGAAACAAGCATATCAGAAGTGGAGCAGGTCGGGTCTGTTTAGTTTGGTTCAACGAAGAGGATAGATATGATCATGGACAAATTCAACCAACTCTGAATGTATCACGAAGTTCAAACTCGAGCCTTAAGTATTCATAAACTAATGTAATTTCGTTCTTTAAATAGGAATGCTACTCTTTCGTAAAATATATATCCACTCTCCCGTTTTCATGTGAACAAATTAAAGAACAGGCATGCTGATGATATCTCCTGGGTAGATGTACCAATATTACCACAACTGAAATAAGAACTTCAGTAATATGGAAGATATTACCATCTGTAATCTTTTCTGCTGTTATCACAAAGTAGATTCCTAGTAGATCATACATATTGAGAGTCATTTACACATTGTGTTTATAAATGAACCACAACTAGTGTAAATCTAAAGCAAGATGCAGATCAGTCTTGAGAGCCCAACTCTCTGCAGCCTGAATATAGAATAATAATAAAACTCAATCTGGACCTAATCTACAATTTTTTTTCTTCAAATAATGGATGAAGTTAAGATCTATCCTTTTGACTTTTATCGGATATTTCTTCCATTGCTCCGCTCATGTTGCGAAATTTAAGAGACCATCATATCTACCAGGTGCACAACTCTTTACACACACACACATATATGAAAAATGCTAGCCCAAAAAATTATCCCAAATACTGAGTTGTCATATGTGTAATTGATAACTTTCCGATAATAATATGAGACCCCGCGTACGCCCACGAATTAAAACAAGTCATATATCATGCACGTCATTTGGGGGAAAAAATTGGGTAAGTAGCATTACTTTTTTAGCTTTTTAGGGTTTTTGATCATCACAATAACAGAATTCCCCCTGATGGGATATATGAATTTATGTAATGATGGGATATATGAAACTATGTAATGTACACAAAAGGCGTCATCAAAGCTTACCTTGTAATGCTAACATAGGCAAAAGGCGTCATCAAAGCTTACCTTGTAATTTCAACAGAATCTACTGCACAAAATCCATGGAGTATAAGAAAACCAATGTTGGTTAAAGATGCAAGAGAAACAACAAATCAGAGGAGCATTACAAATTGCCTAAAATATAAGAGCAAGTCCAACAATGTCCTACAAGATGTCTTATAAATATAATAAAATATAATGTCCTAGTGATCTAGGACACTATACACATACATCAACTCCAACAAATTGCCCTATTCTCATTCCCTATTATTAAAATAATATTATATTTGAATTACATTTATATTTGAAAAGATAAAAGGAGGAAAAAGAAGTATAAAAATAGGAGGGAAGTGAATATTTTATTGATAAAAATGAAATGAGGCATGTGTAGTGGTTCCCTATTAATAAGGCATGTGATGGTTGTCCTAGTGTTTTAGGGCATACCCATTTATTCAAAGTGCCCTAAATTTTAGTTTAGGGCAACAATTTAGGACATTGTTGGACTTGCTCTAATTGATCAGAATAATAGTACCGTGTAGCCTACAGAACGGGGGGAGTACATAAAACAAAGGTAGCAAATTCAAGATTTATCCCGACTTGTTCTATGATCACAAAAACAGAAACTCGACAAAAAAAGCAAGACCTACCAACATTGTAATGCAATCATATCGTGCTGCACAAAGGAGAATACAACATCACATCCAAAACAAGATATGTTCAAGCAATGATATTCTACAGGAATATGATACTCAGATAAAGAAAATGGAGATCAGCATTATTGGTAAACATACAATCTACTTGGGATAATCAATGTTATTTTTTCATTTGGAAATGGTCAATCGGATAATTTAAATAAGCACACATGACACACCTGCATTTCGCGTCTCCAGTGAAGTTTGAACCCTCGACTTAGTAACAAGAGGGAATTGGTATCCACTAGTTGGATAATTTAAATAAGCACACATGACACACCTGCATTTCGCGTCTCCAGTGAAGTTTGAACCCTCGACTTAGTAACAAGAGGGAATTGGTATCCACTAGGCTAAAGATGATGTGATTTTAGTTGTGAGCATAAAACAGTTGGTGACAATACAAAAGGAAAAAGATGCAAGGGTGCATTTTCTTGCAAGTTTCCTGTAGAAAGCACTTAATGAACAATGAGTTCCTTTGTATTATTATATCTACCCATGTAACTTGCTGAAGACAAGGGCTGTGGTAGCAGGGTGATAAAGTCAGGAATCCCTTTTATTTTTAACGTATATTCGTACTAGCAGTACATTCCTTCCCCCATTATCTTCTTGTTTTGCAAACCGAGAGGAAGCACGATAAGAGTCACTGGCACACAGGAAATGAAGAAGGATAATCACTAATTTCTTTGAGTTACACAAGCATGGAATTTGAGAAGTTGGTAATATTGTCTGTTTGTGGGTATACAAATCTCGTACTAGCAATAGAAAATACATGGCAAAATTATAAACAGTTAACAGCTGCGTAGAATAGAAAAAGATACAAGGCTTTGCAAGTTTGTAACCGAAGAATTGATTCAAAATAGTGTTAAATGCATTTCAACAAATTACAGTGAAGTAGAAAATTATACAGATGATGACTTGTGTCAACTCCAAACAATAAATTGTGTCACTAAAGAAGTTTTTCGATATATAACTTTCACGATTTCTATATATATAAGAGAAATAATTAATACTAATATAGCACCTTCTAATTTGCATTAGTCTTCCCCATCATTTCTTGTCTGCACTTATGATATGAAACAGCAAATGCACTACATTTATTGCGAACTGAAAAAGAAATCCGGTGGTGATCTTAAGTTATAAGCTCACACAAATTCTGTGTCAAGAATTGGAACATGTGATACTCTTTTAACACCTTACATCTTTGTATCATACTCTTACAGGTTTCTGAAGAACTGCAGATAGATAGACCTCTGAGTTCCCTCCTCCATTTATCCTTTCACCCACAATCCATTTCAACTTTTTATAACCAAATTGTTCAATCAATCGGGTTAGAACCTTTTTCTTTTCATCATTGGTGCACAAAAAGTTGTCTAACCAAAACAAACCGCCAATCCTTAAAATTCTATCAATATCAAACATCAAAAACTCCAATTTCTCAGGTCGACCCCCAATATCCAGCCCATTTGCAACATGAACCAAATCAAATGCATTATCATAGAAAGGAAACCGATGATTTAAGCTAAGATACATCGGAAAAAGCCCTCTGGCTGCAATAAACTCACTAAACGGTGCATCTACATTTAAAGTAGCGGTGACTATAGTTACATTCTTTTCCGCCATTCTAGCAGCAAAAGTTCCAGACCCACCACCAATGTCAAATCCAGTTCTTGTTCCCCCACTTCCTAAAGCCAATACATCCTCAATCAAGAAATCATTTTTACCCCTACCTTTTACAAACCTTTCTTTTTCATACCCATTAACCAGATCAAAACATCCAGAGCAATCTCTATTTAGTTTCTTACTATTTAAACATGCTAGATTCTTACATCCAATACCACTCCAACTATAAATCTTATCACTAACATTTTTCCAAAGTGAATTAGGATAAGGAAGTAAACCAACCTTAGGAATAGACTTGGCAAAGCATCTTCTTCTGGGCAATGGCTCACATCCTTGCAAAATCAGCCTCTGGCCAAGACTCCAATCATCTGGGCAAGGCCCATTAACCTTATACTTCATATACTGGGCCAGCAAATCCAAAGATCTCTCACAAGAATGGCCCACAGATGCAACCATTTCAGTAATCCCAGTTCTTGAATCTTTGCCTAGAGGTAGTTGATGGTGCTGCAGAAAGTTCTTGAGCTCAGTTGGGATGCTGGGCTTAGAAAGATCAATACTTTCATACCCAAGAAGCTCTCTCTCCATCTGGGTAAGCTTTTTTTGAGAAGAATCAATCTCTCTGAGGATCAAAGAGACTTGTTCTGAGATGAGTGAAATGTTCTTGTGATGAGCAAGGTGGAGAGAGTGATTTGTGCGATCTCTTGGTGAAGATGTGAAAGCATACAAAGCAAAAAGATTGGTAGTGATAACAGAGAATAACATTAAAAGATTAACAGCTGAAGAACAGAAAGTAGCCCTCTTGAATCTTGCAGTCCCATCACCAATTTTCAATGAAACTGAACCCATCTGTATATATAATCTAAACCTGTATGTATATTTGATCAGATTATATAGCTGGAGATAGAGGTGGATTTGAGAGTGAGTGTATGAACTTTGAGATTTGTGGAAACTTACTGAGAGTAAGTGAGAGCAAGTGGAAGAGAAAGTATTAGTAAACTGGAATGTGATGTTTAATGTGTTAGCTCTCAAGTCTCGTCTAAGTGTAATTAGGACAGTAATACATTAGTTGACAGAGTGTCAGTTTGATTCAGATATGGAGATTTAAGCTTATTAACCGTACACGTGTATTTGGTAATTAATGGGCTCCACAGCCATGGAGTCAAATTAAATATACGTGTTTTGTACAGTGTAGCATCTCGTGACTTGTGTGCTCTCGCCGTCAGCGGTTATTCTTATCATTCTAATATGGACAAACAAATAACTTCACCGTCCGTGACAATAATTAAATTTTTATGTTTGGCCGATAAATATGGAATGGAATTAAAGAAATTAAATTAAATATTGAAAAGTTTTTTAAAAAAAAATAAGTGAATGTAAATTTCCTGAGAATCGTAAAATACTAATAAATAAATAAGATGAAAGATTGAACATTATTTCTCAAATTAGAGAGTTTGAACTTTTTATGGATATAAATATTTCATTGTTATTTATTCCAATAAAATTATTAACAAAATACAATATTAATGTTAATTTTAGACTAGTTTTAGCCAGAATCATGAGATGAATAAAATGTCAGGTCCCATTTCTAGAATTATGAACAGATATCAAATCTGCATGAGCATTCTAACATAAGGTAATTGTTGCCAAAACTCAAACTAAATTCATTTGAACTTTAAAACATCACAAATTTGTCATACATTTGATGAAATGTGGACTCTTCACGCTCCAGCTTGTGGTAGCAGACTCCAGGTAATGCTAGCAAATGGTGTTGCAACTGCCATGCTCATTGCTTCTTCTCTTCTGCTTTCCTCGGCTGACACATTAGGATGATTGAGAGCGTTACACTATATAATGAACAAATTGCTTATGAAAAATTTGTACCACTAGAAATTACTTCATTGCTTACAAATTGTGCTTATTTTCAAATATTTTTAAATGATGTGGAAGGTCAACCAAGACAATTAGTAGTATAATACTAGAGAACCCTTGCCCGAAACTTGCGCTCTTGTTTTATTCTAAAGTTCAACCAAAACTTGTTCCTAATACTTAAACTTAAACCCCTCTCATCTTTTCCTCTTTTGTCAAGGCTAATATCATGTGCCTGTCGGGGACCGATTATGAGAGCAATCTATAGACAATGTTTACACCAGATACACTTGAAACCACCAGCAACTGAGAGTAAAACAACAAGGGTTCAAATATGATAAAATTTTAATTTCAGGAGTAGGGGATTAACCCCAAAAGAAACGCAATTGTTCATATTTCATCCATTTATTTGGGTACTTAACAGATATAAACTTCAAGACTAACTCATGCATGACAGCTTTAGTAAAGATGGAATAATTGAATAAAAACGATATGAAAGATAAATCTGGGTGGATTAAACGCAGAAAATTCATTACCCCAAGGGTTTCCCAACCGCAGAAAGGATAATTAAATGGACAACAACCCAAAAAATATCGATACAAAAATTACTGTATATTAACCAATTTGAATATGATGTGAGAATTACAATACTCAGCGGTTATTATACCGTAGTCCGTATACATGGAATAGAAACCCTAATAAAATAACCTAATGGTATGACCCAACACAAGTCGGTTTATTATAAATAACCTGCTACAAATTGAATATACTACTAGTGCCACATATAAAATACATAAATATATACACCTATATCTCTGCACTAAATGTAATTAAATTAACTAATAACATATATAAAAGTTCTTCCTTAGGTTTACTTTCGTTCCGCATCACTAACCTTTTAAAATAACAAACCACACTTGTTTTGAAGTTCAATGTCCTATAATTATTGGTGACTAAGGACTCGATAACTTAACGCATCATAACCTGCTTCAGTAGATGAGATATGGATATCATTGCTGAACTACATATTAAAGTACTTGTCAAAAGTTTATTATGAATGCCTCAAACTTCAAGAGCTTTTAGTCTCATCCCACACATAGATAGTTAGCATACACAATCATCCATCATCCTCTATATTCTGTATTGCCTATAACAACAATATTTATCAGGTTTTCAGAAACACTCCATTGTCTTTATTATTCTAACTCCTAAGGTAAGAACCATATCAATCATCTTAAAAGATAAGAACTAAAAATGTGTTTTGATTTGACCACATTACAAAAAATTACATAAAATTTTTAACATATCTTGACAATTTCCAGTACTTCCGGAGTTTAATTCAGCAAAATGGAAGGTATCGGCCACTGCCATCCCCATTACCCAAAAAAAAAAAAACCAGGAGGTAGTTGTAGCCACTTACTTGACCAGTCTGACAGAGTATTCTTTCACACCAACCAAACAGCAGTGCAAGAAAAACAACACATAACTTCACATAATCAAGCAAAAGAAAGTGCCAACAACTCAAAATTTCCCCAAAACTAACCATGCACATACCCAATAACAAAAAACACCATTAAACAGCAAAAACAAGTAACGCGCACAACCTAGTCGACAAAATGCCTGACCTAAAACAACACTAAAAAATCAATTACCTTAGTACCAGGAGCATGCTGATGAATCTCCTCCTCGGGAATAACAACAGGCCACTTCTCCCCAGCATCTTTAAACATCTGTTCAGTCTCAAGCATCATACCCTTTTCAAGAATCATACTTCTAATAGTCTGCGCCGGAGTACAAGTAGCATCAAACTTCTCCTCAACACCATTAACAAAAGTAACAGTGATCTGAGGTGGGTGATCATCGGTACGACGTTTGACTAATAATTGACAAGCTGGGTTAGATTCTTTAGCCTTGCGAGCATTGCATTGTGCAAGAAACTCCATACACGCCGCCGTGCGTGGGTCCAAGGCGTTGAACTCTATTTTTACTTTCGATAAAAACTTCAACATTTCAACAAAGGTGAAGAAAGCTTGTGGAAATTCGAGTGAATGTACTGGCACACTCAAATGTTTGATACACACATGCAGACTCAAATTTTGGTGCTTTTGATAATGATGCTTGCTTCTATGGAAAAAGATTAGAAAGATAAAATAGTTGTTTTATTTAGCTTTTTTACTTGGTGCCTATTTAATTAATCTGAAAATAAATACTTATATTCAGAAAAAAAATTATATAAATATAAATATATATATTTTAACGATAATTATCTATTTATTAAAAATAAGAAATATCAAACACCCCCTAGTAGGTTAGCAGTAGTTTTAAATATATTATTTTTCCTACTCAAAAAAATCTATATTAGTTTAGAGTATGTGATGTATTAGTTTCTTTAAATATATTATTATTTCCCCCTTTCAAAATATAATATTTGTAAATTGTAAGTTACTCTTATACAGATGAGTCAAACCGTAGCTCTCGTGTTCAGAATAAAATCTTAAAAAATTATCAAATTCGAACTCAAATTTAAATCATAAAAATTTTGTTTGAATTCGAATAGTTAAAATAACAATATTAATTATTTATATTGTTTTAGTAAATTATTTAAAATTTTGAATTATATTTTATCAAATTTATTCTCGAACCTCTTTGTCAAGTCTATCCACAAACTATGGAACTAAACTCTTCCATAATCATGTTCTCGTTTATAAAATAAACTTCAAAATCTTCATACACTTTAAAATCGTATTTAAGTTCATCTCTTTTATGAACATAGCCAAATTCGAATCGATCTTTCTTCGAATCTAACACCATGTTATTCATCATCTCGCCTCATTAAGCTCTCTTTACGGTACAGAAACTCTGAACTGAAGATAGGTAGACTTCTGAGTTCCCTCCATTTATCCGTTCGCCTACAACCTACATTTCAACTTTTTATATCCAAGTTGTTCAATCAATCGGGTTAAAACCTTTTTCTTTTCATCATTGTTGCACAAAATATTGTCCAACCAAAACAAACCACCAGCCCTTGATCCTAATTCCTATCAATATGAAACATTAAAAATCCCAATTTCACCAGCCGACCCCCAATATTTAGCCCATTTGCAACATGAACCAAATCAAAACAGCATTATCATAGAAAGGAGACCTATTAATTAAGCCAAGGTACATTGAGAAAAGCCCTCAGGCTGCAATAAACTCACTAAAGTAGCGGTAACTATAGGTCTATAGTTGCATTTTCCACTATCCTGGCAACAAAAGTTTCAGACCCACCACCAATGTCTAATCTAGTTGTTCCTCCACTTCCTAAAGCCGGTACATCCTCAATCAAGAAATCATTTTTACCCCTACCAGATCAAAGCATCCAAAACAATCTCTATTTAATTTCTTACTATTTAAACATGCTAGATTTTTACATCCAATACCACTCCAACTACAATTCTTATCATTAACATTTTTCCAAAGTGAATTAGGATAAGTAAACCAACTTTTGGAATAGACTTGGCAAAGCATTTTCTTCTAGGCAATGGCTCACATCCTTGCAACATCAGTCTCTGGCCAAGACTCCAATCATCTTGGCAAGGCCCATTAACCTTGTACTTCATACAAGGTAATTGATGGTGCTGCAGAGAGTTCTTTAGCAAGTGTCCTCGAGATTTGCTTCTAATGCTCGAGATACTATTTTGTGTATACTATATGTAACCTCACAGGTTGCAAAAGCAAAGTATGTAATGTATATAATTTAAAATTTTCAAGCCACTTGTAGTATAATTTATAACGACGAGCTTAATATATTTTCCTAAAATCTAATAATCCATCCATGAAAACGGTGTCATGGCTGGGCCTGGGACATTGCTTAGATCTGTGCATGGCCCCAGTAGTCTTGTACTCTTGTCCCAAATCACAAAATTTAAGCTCTGATTTAATGTAAAGAACAATAAATTGTAAATTAAAAAACAAACAAAAGACTTGTTTTGCTTTGCGGCAAAAGCCCGAAATTCCCCACACCATTCGATCAACTTGCAGGAAAGCAACCAAAACACTAGATTGCACTTGGCAATCCTCCTGCAATCCTTTCCAAGACTACTAAATAATACATATTGCTATGTACCAGTGAGCTCCCTGTCCATTTTCATTCTCTTTGCACTTTGCACCTCCGGCATGCCATTGACTCTCTGCTGTGTTGACATGTCATGCTGATATGCACAGTTAGCTCCATTCCTGCATCCCCTTGGACTGTTAAAATACAAGCAGGGCTTCATTATTCTTGGTCTATATTCCCTTGCCAGAACATCGTTTGTTGGTCCCTGGCTTGGTCTCATCTGGTGGAGATGATTATTAAATTGGGGTATCGTCTCCTGTCTTTCTCCTCCGTGTTGCTGAATTAGGCTCTTATAATAGTTGATATCTTTGGTTACTTGGACTCCTAGAGGTGGAGGAAGCTGTGGAGGAGGCATTGTAACCACCTCGGGTGTATGTGGACGTAAATTCGGAATAGGTCCTGGCCTACCAGTGGGAGGGTAGAATGGTCTGCTCGGGGTAGCTGCTAATGACGACGGAACAGGTTCTGTTCTGTTGATGTGAACAAGTGGTGGGTCGGGTAAATTATTGCCTTGTGACATAGGCTTCGGCGAGTTTGGGGTGCTGGTACTTGTTCCATGGCTTGACCCCAACTTCTCCATTAAATTTGGGTCCTTCAATATTGTAAGGAGTAGATCAGGGTCAATAGCAGTCATTTGACCACTATTTGCCATCACCGCGTTCAAGGCATTATATGCAGCGGTAATCATACGAGGTTCAACACCAAGGGCTGCTGCAGCTGGTGGAATGAAATTAGGAGGTGCGTTACTAGTACTTGTGGTATTGGACTGTGAGTAAAGAATTTGTGGAGCATGCTGGGGATGTGAAATCATAGGAACAGCGTCTGGTGGCACATTATCATAAAAAGTATCGATTCCAGCATCATCATCTTCAATGGGTGTGATGGGAATCAGAGGAGGTTGCTGTTGATCAGGGTCATAAATACCATCTTCACCAATCAGCAAAGAAGGGCTGCAAAAATATAGAAGAATTTGAGTGACTGACAAGCAATAAAACCAGTATAAAACAGGAAAGGAAAACTAAAAGTGAGTTACAAATGCATTGTACTTTGGGGGTATTGAAGATGGTCGAGGATATACTGCTTCGAGCACTCTCATCTCCCTTTCATTTTGGCGGCCTACTTCATTGCTTTCATCACCATCAACCACTTGCCAGTTGGAATCATATGCAAACTAAGAACAACAATTTAATAAAAATCTCCTGAGATCAAACATCTTCAATTCTTCAATGATGCAGACGGAAAAAGCTTAAGATTCCAAAAAATGTGAAGGAAAAACTCCTACAAGTGACTATATATTAAGAAAAGCAAATATAAAGTTGATCTTAAACCCTCTCTTGCCAGAAAAACACATAAGACTCAATAGAAGTATGCAGTTTGTACTTTGTATATGATAATCTCTCACTTCCCAAAATATGTACCACTAAATTATTATTTGCTTTTAAACAGAACTTGAAAAAACTCGCCACATTTGAACACGACAGCAGTTAATAATGAAAGAACACAAATGAACATTTGACATTAAACTTACCTTGGGTGGAGTTTGCCACTGAATGACTGAAATTTCAGACAATTTATTATGCAAGACATTTGCTGGATGACTTTCTTCAAAACCAGGTGGCAGATTGTCATCATTCCCTGCTCCTGTAGTATATGGCAGCCATGATGTTTTTGCTTGAAGATGATCTTGACCACCCAATCCAACCAATGATGGTGATTCTTCTGATAAAAACAGCTTCACCTGTCAAATGGAAGCAATTTGGCAATTAAATGATAATTATATTGACAGATATCAGATCGCTAACTACAGTTAACCACTTATTACATCTCTAACCAAAAATCTTCTCAAGCAAACAAGATATCTTACTCTCTCCCTGTTGATCGGAGAATCTGCATGTACTAATTAATCCACAATAATTTATTCATTTTTTTAAAGTTAGTTCAAAATAGAACTAATTACTCAAAGAACCAAATATCAAGAAACAAGCTTGTAACCTGTGCCATGCTCAATTTTTATTTTCATATTTAATCTCTCTGTGTGTGTATTGTCATTGTGTCACCTCTCTAAATTTTCATTGAGATATAAGTAGTTGTCAAATATTGAACTCTTGAGTTCTCTTATTACATGTAGTTTTTTATTTATTTATTCAATGTAGTTGTCAAGTAGCGAATGACTAAAAAATAAATATTACATTATTTTTCATAAGTCGCGGGAACTGAACCCAAGACCTCGATGACTAAACAAACAAACATCTCTCTTACTCGGATCGTATATAAGGACATAGTCAAAAGAATCCACATTTAAAGGCTATGATCACACACTTCGGAAATATCACTAAAATATCACTAAAATTAGGTGCCACAGGCCCACAAGTAATGTGTTAGTGTGTTGCAAAAGAGAGTTACAAAGAAGAGTCGACTAGAACAATACATACATGATACAACGTAGTCCTCAAGAAAGGATTAAACAAGATGCGATGAAAAAAAATAAATTATTGTAGAGGGAAAGAGAAAGATAGCCTCATCAAATTAAAGAGTCTATCATAGTTTTAACCATTGGTATAAGGATATCTACACATGCAAGTATGCAACTGATCATAACGTATATTAAGTTCATATAGTTTGTGGTTGACATGGACTTTTTTTATGTTTTAGTGATTATAGTGGTCTGCATACTTGATGTGAAAGATAACAATTATATAGTATAGGAAATACGAAGAAACCTGTATGTCAATAAAATAAAATTTTAAACCCCTGCTACGTAGATACTGATCAAATTTGAAAAACTCACATCTATCATGCAACTCTATCCAAGTACAGTTAAGAGTGTGAGTACTGGGAAGTAGATTCTTAGCTTACTGTTTGGAAATCAAATAAAATCACATTCTACTAAACTCTTGAAGATTTTATGCATATAATGAACTTCTTGTGTCTTTCCTTTTATGCATACAGCGAACTGTTTGTGTCTTTCCTCTGTGATATGTCTTTATATGCTTTTCAAGTGTTATTACAGGTGCTGAAGTGCAAGGTGAAGCAAGGCGCACTATCACACCTAACTTTACCCAACGCAAAGTGACTTCTAAGAAGGGCATGTCTCACCTGTTAAGTGCAAGGCATGCCACATGCCTCAAAGTGAGATTATGAGTTGACCCTAATCGCTAAAAAAATGTGATTAGATATAATAATCTGGGAGGGATATATATAGAGAGAGCCCTTTCACCTATTCTAGGCAGTTGTAATCTATGTTACCCGGACTCGGCTGGAAGTGTCCAACATGGATACCCGTCCAAGCGTCGGACACGACAATTTTTTGAAAATTTTACATGTTTTTGGCTTGAAATACGTGTCCAAGAGTCCATATCAATGTCCAAGTGTCGAGTGTCCGACACGGGTACTCGAGACAAAATGAAGAGTCTGGGTAACAGAGGTTGTAATGACAAGTATGTTTCCTCCTCCTTCCTCACCCTTTCCATAAGCAAAGATAGAATTATTCATAAAACATATAGTATGATGAATGTGAATAATTTAACTCTTAAAAATAAATGACAACAAAAAGTTGAAACCTCTTAATTAAATGCTACCCTGAACCATTTTTATATGCACATAAGCGATAGAGTGTTCAATCGGAATTTTTACTAACATTATCGTAATCGTTGAAATTCAAGAATGTAAATTTGACAACATTATCTATCTAGACACGTTGATTTAATGGGATGATCACAGAACTGAGCACGAAATATGAATATTTGGGCAGTTGATATTGCAAAGGTTGAATTTTGGGTTAAAAGTAGATAAACTTGAGAGCACCTAACTGGGGCATCACTTGAAACATGAAGTATCTAAATGGAGCGCAATATTTTATAAGAAAAACATAGAGTAACTAATTAGTTTAGTAGATATTCGTACAAGCATATTAACAATTACTTATCGTTAAACCCAAACTCAAATGAGAAAAACAATAAACAGTTATATTTATCATCCAAGTATATAACGTTTTTAATTTTTTATGTAACTCTTGTTTCTTGCATATCAATGCACCTTCCACTTTAAATAACAACGTTCAATGTACCTTTAGCGTTAAATAACAGTGTGCTTATATCACATGCATATTTTATGTACTTTAAAAACCTATGAGCATGCAACAGAGCTTTACATGTCTCTCTTCTACGATTATACCCAAAAATAAAAACATCCTCTATAAATACCCTGATATTTTCAGATTTTTGGAGCGAGAAGTTGGGAATTCAGTCAATAGGGTAGTCAAACAAAATAAATATTTAATTCAAATGTTACAACCTGAATACCACATCTCCAAGCACAATGTAAAGGGCCTTGTGAAGGTCCTTTCCTGAAGAAGCTACTTGTCTTTTAAAGTATATCTCATGCACATTGGTCATGAACATTAAACTAAGATAAACAATTCTCCTCCATCAACTTAGCTACTTAGGCAAGAGGTCCACCTACTTTGCAGTTTTGTAAAAAAGTCTTTATGACATACTATTGGGTAAAGAAGGAATATTATTAAATCTTATTTTTGCAAAATTTGTTTTTGGGAGTTGCAATTTCTACACATTGACTCTTTTGTTCCTGCTTGTTTGATTAAGACAAGTCACAGGAATATATATACCCATGCACACATCGCCTTTATTGTAGCTGACAAAAACCGGCTTCCCGTATGCATTTGAGGTTAATATACTCTTGATCTTCTTTCATGAAGTTGCTAGAAATTATGGAAGATGCTTTTCTTTTCAGGGGAATGTTCAAAATACATCGCTACACGAGGGTTCTATCTTACTACGGTCATGAACTGATTTTTCTGTTACAGATTAGTTCCTTGTCTATAGTAACTTATGCAGCTGGAAAAATATCTTTTAACATAAAAATATCTTCTGGAATAAAGTCCTTACTGAGATCTCTTTTCCAGTTTTTTATCGTATTGACTTCATAATATTCCAGTAAGTTCTTCTTTTTTTCTTTTGTTGCCAAGTATTTTCTGCAAGACTAATTATCGTATCATTAAACACCACTTTTCTTTATCCATAAGTTCATATTATTTTGATTCCAATCAACTTTGAGAAGATAAATGCAAAATTTTATTCCTTGTAGTGGAATGAGAATTAGAATCACACATTTCTACTTAAATATTCTAAATTTTGGTGTTTGAATTGCTCGTAGGAATGAGAATGGGGAATAACATTTTAATTCTCATTAACCAGAATAAAATCCGACAAACCAAAAGGCCACTGAGTCTACTTCTGTGATCAAACAAATGCAGTCCTCAACCTGCGATCCTTCCATCATTACTAATACCGCAGTCCTCCCTCACTAATTAATCAGCTCAAGACAACTACCAACGCAAAATCAAAAACCTTAAAATATAATGACAAACAACTAATTCAATTTAATAGAGTTGCAGATGATTAACAGCTGTAAAACATGTCTGGAAATTGCACAAAAGCAACAACTAAACACCACATTTTCATAACATGACAAGCCCAATAACCAAAAACAGATTAATTAATCTTTAATCAAATAATAATAAAAATAAAAACACCAAGTAAACAAGGGGTAAAGTATATTATTATTATTATGATGTTGATAATTATTTGGGTGAGTATATGTATACCTGACAAAGATTAACATCGGAAGCCCATGAAACCCTTTTTGATTTCTGCAATCCCCGCATATTAACACATACAATTAAACACTAGTATGTATGGTTTATCCTTTGATTTATCATTCAAACTTGTAATTTAACAAACCCTAATTTTAATCGAAGATGATTAAGAGATTGTGTATGTTCATCCCATGAAACAATCAATATATATGTATGTAAGGGGTTGTATATGTATATAGATTGGATTGGCTTGGATTAGTAGTGAGAGACAGAGAGATGAGAAGAGGGCCAAACAGGTCCTCAAAAAAACCCTAGATCCTCTTAGCTGCCCTTTTTCTTTTTTCTGCTTCCGCCGTTTAGTTTAGGCCCCTTTTTCTCTTATATTTCTTTTCTTTTTATTTGTCCTTCAATTATTTTTATTTATTTATTACTGTTACTTTTAAATTCTCTACGGGCTTCTCACTGGTGATGCGCTGTAGCTTGGAGGCCCAAGGTCTATTTGGACTTTCACTTTAAAATTTGAACCGTCTTATGAAGGCCCAAGGTCTATTTGGACTTGAATATACAGAAACATATTTTATAGAGAATTTTTTTAAAAAACAATCTTCTTTTTTCTGTATCCATCACAAACTCGGGAATACGATTGTAAATTTCTCTCCACTTCTTCTCTTTTTTAAAAAAAAAAGAATTTAAATTTAGGAGTTCAACGTTACTATTTTAATATGTTTAAAATGTATATTTGCATATAACTATTTTTATAGTTTTTGTTTTGTATAGAGTTTAAATTCATAATTTATATTAAAAAAAGTACAAAAAAATATATTATGTAAAAATAGTTCTTTCATATATTTTAAAATATGATTAAAAAAATTGAAAATTGACATAAAATAGAACATAGGTACTTATATATTCGCAACCCTATATTGATTCAAATTGTGTTTGGCCATATACAATTCATTTAAAATTCAATTTATAAAATTTGCATTTGAAAATTAATTTCCAATTTTATATCTAACATTGTTTGATAAACAATAGAATTTAGTTGTAAAATTCAATTTAAATATCAAATAAAAGTCATCGAGGCAAAAAAAGGTAATAAGAGAGAAGGGAACACCAACATTTTTGGTCTTCTTAACAAATGAGTCAAATATTTCTGCATATTTCATAACTGCTTTATTTATAAATGAAATGAAAACAAGGTTCAACGTGAAAAAGCACAGTTTCTATTTCAAGTTTTGTTCTAGGACCAAGAAAAAGTGTACATGGAATATGTGTTTTAGTATAAATACACATATTTCACAAGTGTTTTTATTGAAACTGGAATCCATTTTCAATCAGTTGTAGAAAACTAAAAATAATAAAATTATTTTGGAAAGTTTAAAAATATTATCTTCTTAATTTGCTTTGATTGTTTGCATATTAAACTTGTTAATTATAAATCTTGTTTATTGTTAGCAAGAAACTGTTATAATTAATCAAGTTGTATTCAACCCTTATGCAACACTTATCTTACTTAACAAAAGGCTTTATTAATTATTGTTTTTGGGGAAAAAGCTGGCAAGTTTTTTATGGGAAATGTATAGTCACTGAATTTGGATCCAAACAGCTTCGCTGGGGATACCTCGATGAACTACAAATAGCATGTAAAATCCAGAGGGAGCCAGGTTACTCGAACTGGGAGTAGCAACCCGAATTTGATATTTGGATAGTCCAACTAATGTGACATTCCCACTTCCAAGCACCAGCAATCTTTGACTCATGGAAAATGAGTGTGTGTTAAACGAAGGTGCAACCATTGTGACCGTGACCATATCCAAATTCACTTTACCAGGAACCATGAACCGGACTGGAATTTGCTGTCCATACCCGACTGTGGTTTGCGTGACAGGTGATATGATGGTTGGTCGCAAGTATCCGGATTCTGGATTTAAATACTCCGGCGAAAACGACTCCAAACTTAAGTCAGTAGGAAATAGTACTCCTGTAAACCGGTAATAATAATGAGGGTTGCTGCCACCAACAAGAATTCTTCCGTCAGCTAATAGAACAGCTGTAGAATGGTACATTCGCGATACGTTAGTTGGATTTTGGATCTCAAATCTTGACCCGGTTTGATTGTCTGGTTGGTAAATAACCGGACTTAAAACCGGACTCCTGCCATTTTCATATCCTGCTGTGCCAAATGAGGCACCGTTAATAATCAAAACATTGCCTGTAGGAAGCAAGATCATGTCGCCCATGACCCGACTCAGGGGCATTTTCTCCATGACCCATTGTGGATCCTGGTCGGTTATTTTAATTCTCCCACAAGTATCCAGAGCCTGGTCAAAAATTCTGCTTGCGTTAGCATTAGCAAATGATCCTTTTGGTGCACCACCACAGACCAATACTTCGGCTTCAATTGTTTCTCCTTGTAAATTTTTTAACGGAAGAAGCACGGCGGACCCGGTGCTCGGATAATTTCGAGGATGGCCGTCAGGAATTTCTGGGTAAGTCTTGACAACTACATTATTAGTATAATCTAATAATATAGCGCAATTGTTCGCAAAAATAAATAAATGGCCGTCTACATTAAGGAAAACAAAAGGGTACAAATTATTTTCGATGGTCGGGAACTCATACGTTTGCACTAGAAATGGCAATGGATAGGTTGTTGTCGAGCCGTACTTTGGAAAAAATTCATAATTAAATTGTCTGCGGCCACCCACTATAATTTGACGGCCGTCAGGCAATATATGACTTGTTGCATACCACCTTCTTTGTATCAATCCAGAAGGTAGTTCAATCCAATCACAAGTACCATTGTTGCATGGAGCAAAAATTCGGACAGTGTGATCACCATCATTGAACCCTCCGACTTGAACCAACCGTCCATCCGGCATGACAGCACCAGAGGAGCACCAAACATCGGTTAAGACCATAAGAGGGCGTATACTGTTTGAAGTCACGTCGTACTCGACGGAGTGAGCCGTGCAGTCCTTTACCAAGCTTCTGTCATTAGGGTCTATCCGACATTTATTGTCAGCTAGTGATAGGTTAGAACTGCCAAAGTCTGTGCGGTCGTAGATGATAACACGGTTGTCGTGAAGGAGTTGCATGTGCATGGCGACTATGCCTATGTTCGGTGACAGGAGGTCCCATTTTCCACCGGATGTGGCTGAAGTACAGCAGCATACGACGGCGGAAAACAGGAAGAAGAGGAGGCACGGGAGGTTCTGCATGAATGATAATTAATGTGTAATCAATAGAAGTGGTGAAATAAGCTGGTGATGGTGTTAATAAATCTTGGTTTGATGTATGTAAATATTGTGTGCACAAAGATGAAAATCTAAAGCGTTTAAATACATTCTCTGAATATGTAGCATTTATGGTTATGGTTATCTGTAAAAACTACTAACGTAGTAATATCAGTGGATGTAGATTATTTGTACGTAATCTAAATTGATCTAACATGCATGTAATAAATATAGATTCAGGCTTTTAGCGGTATCTATAACAACTAGTAGGTGGGAACAAACTTTTGTTACAACATTTACTAAAGAGATGTTGTGTACTAAGTATTAGAAAATCCAGTAATCAGCCGGAACATTGTTTCTAAAGTCAGGGTGTGGATGTACATTGTCAATTTGTCACTAACGATAGTGTTAAATACTCCTATCAGTTTCTGACTATTAACGGATGGGTAGAGCATAATTAGCAAATTAATGCACAACCAACATGGTTGCTTAGCTCTACTGATGTTGCTTTCTCATTGCCACTTGTTTTTTACTAATTGTTTAATATAATTACATGATATAGTATTGTATAAATATATGATCGAATCAAGAAATATAATATTCCTGTTTACTATCTCAGAAATTTAATTAAGGTTAAATTATTTTTTAGTATAATTGTATAGTGACAGTTTTATAAAGATTAAGTTTATACTTGCAATAATTATACTTTTATATATTTTACTATAAATATTTTTTACCTCAATGCATTGTACTATAAACTTTTCCAAATCTCGAGTAAAAATCTTTTGATCAGTTTGAAAATATAAAATCATTATACTAGATATGATATGTGTAATAATTTTTAATAACAAGTTGGACATTAAGATTTTACAATCAAATAATATGGTTGGTATCTTAATTAAAATATATGTGAATTTCAACTCAACTTATAATCAGATTATCGTTAAGTTTAGTTCGAATATTATGCAAACTTCTTTATTCAATAATTTAGTTCCCTGTATTAAAACTACACTTTATATATATATGTATATTTTACAAACTTTTCAGCGATAATTTAGTTTAATTGTTTTTACCTCTAATAACATAACACTCGTTATGAATAAATAATGTGTGATATTGTTGTTTTTAGAAAACATAGGGGGGGGGAAATTAAAATGCTACTTACAACACTCTTTTCCCTAAATATCCCACCTAACTAAATCACCGTTTGTTTCCCTTATAAATAGTTTATAATTTGAAAAATAGGTATATATTAATAATTTATAAAAAATCTCAAACGGGTTATAAATGTATGCTACCTAAGCAATAAACGTGAGTTTGCTTAGCACGTAACAAATTAATCACCTGATCAAGAAAACAAACACATGATCCAACTATTAAGAAATTGGAATAGAAGTTAATTGTACTACTGAATAGAAACGGTTGTTGCAAATCAAAGTGAAATCTAGAATACTTATTATTTAAAATTTTACATGTGTTTTTAAGGGTATATAAAAATGTATTTTAATTTTTTTTCTTAAATAAGTATTTAAATATTAAATGACAAACATTTTAGTAACAAGGAAATCCTATTTTATATGCTATTCATGCTCAATTGCAAAGGTTGGTGAGGAGAAAAGTAATTGAAAAGATAATGGGGCCCCTTGTTAGTTGTAATGTTAATATGCTGTTGACTCTACTTCTTTTTCAAAATACATAAGTATTTTTTTTATTTTTTATAATGTATAAAAAAGACAGTTTCATATATTATTTTTAATTTTTTTTCTAAATAAATATTTTAATATTAAATTATTATTTAGAAAAAGAAATTTTTTAAATAAATTATAAAATTATATTTTATGCACCTTAAAATACATATAAAAAATCAAGTATTTTAAAATGGAGGGAATGTTTTATATATAATAAAAAAATATTCCATTAAGTGCGATAAAAAAAGTATTATCGCTCTTTAAACACATTATAGAATATTTATAGTGATTTAAATATTTTAATATACTCCATTAAAATTTAATATTTAATTCATTTCATTTATCACTCTGAAATTTAAATACCGTTTCTCTTCTATATTTTCCTCTAAAATATGAAATATGCAGATCATTTGTACTATCAACACTAAATGAAAATTTGCCTATTTTAGATAATATTTTCAAATTTTAAGAATTTTTTATTAATTTTATAGTTATTTTCTTTTAATATATTATAAAAATAGACTGGAAATGGTAAAACTCACTTTCTTTGTAATCTAGAAATTCAAATTTATACATATAATAACTTTTTATAATTTATCTCAAATTTTAGTAACTTTGAAATTATATATATATATATATATATATATATGTATATGTATATATAATTTATCAATATGGTATATTGTAATTTAAATAATTTGCATAAAATAAAAATAATATTATAACTTCACTTCAATAATCAATTTAATATTTAATTATAAATTGAATTTGAAATTAGTCGTATATACTCATGTACAATGCTATAGTTTTTAGATTAATTTACACTTTGCATTCATGTAATTTTTGATAATTGTATTTTGAATTTCATAATTATTAAATAAACACTTTACATTCCAAAATTTTTAAACTCGTCACCCTTTACACCCCTTAAATTTATTTCAATCAATTTATCACGTTAAAAATCATTTTCTACATGAGTAATATTGGTATTTAATATATTAACGACCATTTCACTGTTCATATTATACATTTTCAGCTGAAAATTTGTTCTCTATTTTTTTAACATTTTATATTCAATCCTGATGAACGATCATTTTAAAGTTTTTTGCTTTAATTTTTCGCTTCTAATTTCATATTACAATTGAAATGAACATTTTATATTGCAACACATTTCAACCGTATACATTATGAGACTTGGTTAATGTCATTGTTAACAACCATCTATCGACATTTTTTTATAGTGGATAGGAAAAAACCCTATAAGCTAACCCTGATCACGAATAAGGTGACGTAACCCTCTACATTCATATCAAAAACCTACTTTAATATCATCTGCTATAAAAAATCGCGGATAGATGGTTTTATACAATCGCATGTCAGGGACCGGGGCCCATAGATTATATGTTTATAATTGATGAATTGAACAGAAAAGTTAAAAAAAACTGAGGATAGAAAATTTTCAATTAAAAATGTGTTATATAAACATTAAATACTAATATTATTTATGTAGAAAATGAACTTAACTTAAAAACTCATAGAAATAAGTTTAAGGGGTTCAAATTTTGACGGATTTAAAATTTATGAGATGTAAACAGTGTTGTAAAAAGCGGAAATCGGATTTAGTCGGTGAAAGCACGAAATAGGAATTAACTGGCTGAATCGAATATTAATCGAAATGATTAATTGAATAATCGAGAATAATTAATCACCGATTTTTAGAATAATGGATGTAAAGTATTAATTTAAAAATTATAAAATTCAAAGTGTAATTCTCCAAAAATATAGGAATGGTAGGTGTAAATTAGTCTTTATATAACAATTAAATAATTTAAGAAAGAGCAAAAAGTTGGGGGAAAAACACGTGAGTCATTACATGTTGATTTACCATGGCAGTTTCCGAGTTTTACTTTTACCGGTGTACTGTGAAATATATGCCGCGGTTTTGACTTGTTTTTTGAATGGAGGGAGGTTTTGACTTTTGATCTAAAGCAGTAGGAAAGAAACAAAAGGTAAACATAAACAGTGTATATGGCTGTTGACATTACGTCACTACAAACGTAACCAGAATTATTATTATAAATCGAATTAAAAAATAAAATTGATACGAGAAACGAGTCCATCGCATCTGTTGTACGCCAACATTTCTTTGTAGTTTCCTGGTTTCTTGTTAAATTTGACCGCCTACCAGAACCAGGAGCGTATATATATATATATATATATAAAACCATCATCAGCGAGAGTTTGTATAAAGTGAAGAATCAATCGTATGAAACTCGGGCCAAGGCTTATTAGGAATAGTGGTGCTACTCCTCATTTCAAACCATCAAACTCAATCTTATCTTCATCGGCGGCGACTATGGCCGAAGAAATTAGCTCCTCCTCCTCAACCACCACAGCTGCAGCAACAAGGAAGAAGAAATCGTCGTTGTGGCCGTCGCTTCTCCGCTGGATCCCTACCTCCACCGACCACATCATCGACGCCGAGAAACGTCTTCTCTCTCTTATCAAGTATAATTCCCTCTCTCTCTCGTGTCATTTGATGATTATGAACTTGCAGATACAATCAATAAGCACTGCATTTGTCAATTTTAGCCTACTTACCTTTCATCGAAATCGATAGTCAGTGTACACGGTATAATTAGATGACAAATTTTAGTTTATGTTTATAATTCATGTATGCAAGATTCATTAAGATTCCCACAAATTTGACCTGTTTTATACACGTATGAAATTAAATTCAATAAGGATTAGAGCTTGCTCACTAATTGCATTTGAAACAAATCTATATGGATACTTCTCGTGTAAGTTCTTCACTTTGTATCAAACAGCAACTATCCTCCTCCTTTTTCTACTCTGCTTGCATCCAAATGTAATCATTTAGTTATTATTAAGTATTGAAGATTGAATTGTACTTTCATCTGTTTTCCTAAAAACTCTAGGACCTCGCAGTGGAAAAACTAGTTTTATTTCCAACTTCGAGAGATTAAATCAGGAAGCATTGAATTGTGATGAAATGCACTTTGTCTGATGTTATGTTCCGGTTCATAAAAAAAATTCTGAATTATTTTTTATTTTTTATTTTGTCCGAAACCGTGAGAGACATTAGATATCAATCTACCATTGCTACTGCGGAAAAAATTCTGAATTTTAATATGTGCTTGATTAAATGTTAGGACTCCATACACTCAGGAAAATGTTAATATAGGGTCTGGACCCCCTGGATCTAAAGTCAGATGGTTTCGCTCAGTGAGCAACAATCCTAGATTCATCAATACAGTCACTTTTGATAGCAAAGAGGATTCTCCCACACTTGTGATGGTACATGGATATGGTGCTTCTCAGGGTTTTTTCTTCCGCAACTTTGATTTTCTTGCCAAGCATTTCAAAGTTATCGCTATTGATCAGCTCGGGTGAGTCTGTTGACGGATACTAACTTATTTCATGCTACATTACATGTCGTATTAATTGCATTGCATAATTTTTATGCCTCTTGTCACTAGCCATGCTACAATGATAGCCAGTCATGTTTTTACCTATCTCAGTTGAACAAGGTTAAGAAAAAGGTGGAAAACAAGGGATGGAATCACCAAACCATTTAGAAATAAGACGCAAAATCCATTTAAAAACTCAGAATTCTGTCACAAGAAGGATGCAACACTAAAGTCTAAACCAATCAAGACGGCTTACTAAGATTGCTAAAACACAATCTAACTGAAAGCAAACTCCAGTAATCTTAACAGCAGAATCCTGGATAGTAGTAAGTTTCCAACAAAGGAGCAGTGCAGACACTTCTGCACGACTGTTATATCTGTAACGAACAAGACCGATATGGTCAACCAAGCAATCTCAGCATCCCAAAATTATCTTCTACATGGGAAAAAGTAAATATTCACTGAAGAATTGCATGGTGTCTCACTCATGTGATTCTCCGGTAAAATCAAAAAGTTACAAGAAAGTGAGAACTTATTGAGCGAAGAAAAATGACATTCATTATGGACCTTCCCTTTTTGCCAAGTTTGGATGGCTGCAATTTTGACGTCCCTACGCCCTTCAGTGTCCAATTTTCTTTCTGTGTATTCGGATAATAGTCCGGTTTTATGGGTGCTTTTGTTTTTACATCTGATTACTTCAGCATTTTTTACTGATCCCTCAACGGTTATGTGTATATATGCTTGGGCTAGTTGTATGAATTTTTTATGTAGGTGAAATAGTTTTGAGATGCTTTCATCCATTTTGCCTCGTTGAAATACTTTACTGTAAATTAAGTTTTTTTGTTTCTCTTTTTCTTGGGGCCTCCAAAAGAAGGTTACAATGACAAAGGTGGTGATATCTCATGCAATAGTTTTCTCACAGTTTTTTTTATTGTTGCAGTTGGGGCGGATCAAGCAGGCCTGACTTTAAATGCAAAAGCACTGAAGGTTGGTCATATTCCAGTAAACTAATTTTTGTATCAATGTGGAGTGGAAAACTAGTTTTCTTGTGCAAATAATTTAAGTATAGGCTATTTGAGACCTTTTTTAGACTTTAAAATCAGATTTTTGGAAGCATATTAAGTGTATTTTGTTTCAAAATACAGAAACTGAGGCATGGTTCATTGATTCTTTTGAGGAATGGCGCAAATCCAAGAATCTTAGCAACTTTATATTACTAGGACACTCCTTTGGAGGGTATGTTGCTGCTAAATATGCTCTCAAGGTAATAGCACTTTCCTTTGTTGAAATTATTAACTTTTTGTAATTTGGATGTCATATTAGAAGTACCCCTTGAATTATGATTAATTACCTTAGTCTTTTATTCATGTAGCATCCTGAGCACATAAAACATTTGGTTTTGGTCGGATCTGCTGGGTTTTCTCAAGAGTCAGATCAATCTGAGTGGCTTACCCGCTTCAGGGCAACATGGAAAGGGGCAATTGTAAATCATTTATGGGAGTCTAACTTTACTCCCCAGAAAATAATCAGGTGATTCTTTGGTCTTGGTGGTGGTTCTTATTCTCCCTTGTTGGATGCTATCAGGTTTATTACATCACTAGTGATTCTCTCGTTGTTTGTGCCCTCTGTTCTGAAGCCTGGTAATTGCATGCAATACATATTTGAATCCTATTCGCCTACGTGCGAGTGTGCGTGCACACACACAAAATAAATTTGTTTCAATCACATGTTTAAGTTTTAAACCAAGTTTTTGTGTGTTGAAAGTTTGTTTGTTTGTTTTTTTTGTCAAATATTATATAGACAACATCAAGTTTCCAAATATTAATTGGTATGTTCTAAAATCATGATCGAGTAGTGAAATTTTTTATAGGCCAGTATATGGTGTTAATATAATTAGCTTCTTTCTATTAGTTTTGTATACTTATATATCTGTTGGACTTCAATATAAACAGAGGTTTAGGTCCCTGGGGTCCTGATTTAGTTCGCAAGTATACAACAGCTAGATTTGGTTCATATTCAACCGGAGATGTTTTGGCTGAAGACGAGTCCAAATTGTTGACAGGTATATTAGAGTGAAAATTTTGTGCTGAACACATTATCACCATAAGATAAGGTTCTAATTATTTCTATTCTATTGAAGATTACGTGTACCATACTCTTGCGGCCAAAGCTAGTGGAGAGTTGTGCTTAAAGTATATATTCTCCTTTGGAGCATTCGCCAGGAGTCCTCTCTTAAAGAGGTAACCTCTTCTTTATTTAAAAAGGATAAACTAGTTATAATAAGGTGCTCTTCTGTTTCCATCTAATGCAAACATGACTCTTGCATATTATATTGGAATAAGAAAATAAATAAATAAGATTTTGAAAGATAAGATAAACCTTTAATAGATCTTTTGCCACAAACTATCTGGTGGTTATAAATTTGCAGCTTTTTGTTATGCCCATTCCTGTTTTAATCTTTAGATCTTCATCACCTTTGCTTGCCAAAGTACCATTAGTGTTTGATGTATCTGTATTAAGATCTACTAGACTCTGCTCGTCTGCTGAAACTAACATGCGTACAGCAGTGCACGGTGTATATGCTTTAAAACATCCGTACTTTACTTCTTCAACTTAGTCCGAGCATGATCTACTAGGAAGTGACATACATTAAGGGCAATCACTTAAAATTCTTAATGCGTTGAAGATTCTGCACAGACTCAACCTAAATTATTAGAATCTGTATTATTTTTGGTCGTTGTAGCTAATATTCACAACTCGCACAGAGAAATGGAGTTAAAACTATGCTTATTTTTGGACTTGGTTAGCAAATCAAAGCTAAACTGTTAGCAAATTTATCATATTCTCTATGGCAATATTGTTTTAAGCTGCATGAAGAATTTTATATGCTGTGTGCACATCTGAAAATAGTAAGTAATACTCATCAAGTTGAGTTTGTTCCAAGTATAATCGATTTACAAAACCAAAGCTCATTGACCATTGTCAAGTTTCAAGCAGCAAGGTTCCCATAGAAGCAGAATTTGAAAAGAGACATGTAGGGTTATTCTTTATAGTTATAGTTAATATATACATATATTGCTCTCTCTTTTGTTCAGTGCTTCGGAATGGAAGGTGCCAACCAGCTTTATATATGGTTTTGACGATTGGATGAATTACCAAGGGGCACAAGAAGCTCGAAAGAATATGAATGTCCCGTGCGATATTATTAGAGTTCCTCAGGTCTCTATCCATTCTACTTTCTTTCCTTTCCACCTTGGTATTCATAAGTAAATTGCTGGTTTGAACAATTAGCATTGATATTAGAACTTTTCTTTCTAAAGTATGATAAAAAATTATAAAATTACTGAAATGCTCTGTTACGATTTCAGGGTGGCCATTTTGTATTCATAGACAATCCAAGTGGTTTCCATTCGGCTGTCTTATATGCTTGTCGCAGATTCATCTCTTCTGATCCAGAAAATTACCCATTCCCTGAAGGTTTGACATCAGCATGAAGGAAATGAGATTCTGTTGTATTGTTAAAGAGCTGGGGGAAATGGGCATTAGTTCAAGTATAATCATCATTAGATAATAGTCCAATTTAAATTATATCCAAGAATGTGTTTGTTCTGCCTGAGATTTCAAGTTTTACTTTGTATATTAATACGGTTTTGTACTGTGGCTGGACTTTTAAGTTCTAACACTATGTACTGTTGTGCATAAACCCAATATTTAATCGGTTCGATAATAATTAATAAAATACTTCCTGCATGCTGAAAGATGGTTGATCTGGTCTTTGCATACAGATTAATAAAATATAGTATATATAACGACTTGAGCGTAGTAATGTCTCCGCGTTTACATACATATAAACAAATCTGTTTGGATTGATCATGTAAATTTACATTTACGAAATACCCCCAAACGGTTTTTTCTTTAAAAAGTATTAATTAACTTGGTTGCCAATTTACGGTGTGTGTGACAACAAAAAAGGGAGAGTTAAATATTTTGTCTCTTAATAAACATAATAATCAGGTGTAGAAATTTATAATTTTATTTATCAATTTGAAAATAAAATAAGCAAAGGTTTTTTATTAAATAAAAATAAAAGCGCTCAATATATGTGAGGATTCTATCCCTTCACTTGCAGCAGCAGCAGCATTTCTCCACACTCTTGACTCTCCCCTCCCATGGAAGGTTTAACCCACCAAAGCATACATATATCCACTCCATCTCTCTTCCCTCCCCCGCCAAACCCCAAAAGACCCACCAAACTCTACGCCATTAACGGAGGCAACACCACCAGCTTCTCCGGCAGCAAATGGGCCGACCGTCTCATCTCAGACTTCCAATTTCTCCCTTCCAATTCAGACCCTGTACAACATTCCACGCCCTCTCTTTCTTACCCACCTACACCCACTTCTCCTCAACGCAATGTGTCTATGCCCATTGATTTTTATAGAATTTTGGGTGTAGAAACACACTTTTTGGGTGATGGGATTACAAGGGCTTATCAAGATAGGGTTAATCAACAGCCCCAGTTTGGGTTTAGTGATGATGCTTTGATTAGTCGAAGACAGATTCTTGATGCTGCTTGTCAGACTTTGGTTAATCCTAGGTCCAAAAGAGAGTATAATCAGAGTCTTGCTCGTGATGAATATGATACTATTGTTACTCAAGTCCCCTTTCATAATGTAACTCTCTCTCTCTCACTCTCACTCTCTCCCCCCTCTCCCTCCCTCCCCCTCCCCCCCCCCCCCCCTATGTGTGTGAGATTTAAGTATAGGTTTATGTTCAAATGTTTTGCCTTTTAATTATGCAGACTGGTTTATGTGATTGGGGAGTGTTTCGTGATGCTGGTAATTAGTAAAGTTTGGATCTTTTTGCAGGTTCCTGGAGCATTATGCTTGTTGCAAGAATCAGGAGAGACTGAAGTTGTTTTACAAGTTGGAGAGAGTTTGCTAGGAGAGAGGCTGCCAAAATCTTTTAAGCAAGACGTGGTCTTGGCCATGGCTCTTGCTTATGTTGATTTTTCGAGGAGTGCTATGGCGTTATCACCCCCGGATTTCGTTAGAGGCTGTGAATGTCTTGAGAGGGCTTTGAAGTTGTTGCAGGTTAGGTTTTTGAAATCCCTGTGATTTACGAGCTTGTCAATCGTTTTAGGTTTTTACTAATTAATAAATTAATGAACTTGTTGGATGTAACTACTTTTCTGTTTGGCAGTTGTAACTAAAATATCCCAGGTTACAACTTTCAACTTTGATGATTTGTGATCAATTTTGTTGTTAAATGTTTTCCGTATCCCTGATTGTGGACATAATTAGGAGTAACAATCATATGGTCTATTATTTTATATTATACTTTGGTGTTCATGATGCAGTTGTGTGTTGATCAGTCAGTGACAATCAGTTGTTCCAACCAGTATAATGTCACTCCCCTGCACCATTGCACACCACTGATACTGGTCTTGTTGTGGCAGTTACATATTAGTACTCTTAAGAGCATCTCCAAGAGGCTCTTAGGGCAACTCCAACAGCTACTCTATATGCACTCGTTGGCCAAAATTTGAAGAGTATGAGGTTTTAAATCTCTCCAACAAACTCTTCGCCACTCTCTAAAAGTTTCGGAGCAATACATCTCTCTTCAACAATGAGGAGCAATACATCTCTCCTCAATCAACTTTTAATTAATAAATTTTGTAAAAGTAGCAGTGTGTTTATGGAAAATCGTGATTATTGAGACATGACAGTGATGGTCATATTATTCGAGTAATAAAATATGAATATAGCGTAAAGTTGAAGAGAGTTGTTGGAGTAAATATACAATTTTTCTTTATTAATTGTTAGGAGTTAATTTAAATATATTATTTATAAAGGAAAATTAAGGTGTTTCTTGGACTTGCTCCTAAATAAGTTCTTAAGTTGAAATATAAAGAGCATCATTTAAACAAGTGTTTCAAGAGACTCCTAGTAGCTCTTTAAAAACTTAAGAGCTCTTTTAAAGAACCATTAGGCGCTCTTAACTTATTTTTAATTAATAAAATACTACTCTCTCCAATTTCTTCACTATTTTGTCATAATTGGTGTTAAAATATGAATAAATTATTAACTAAGAGCACGTATAAGAAGTATTGTTGGAGTTGACACATTAACCAATATACTAACTTACTAAGAGCAACCTCGATAGAGTCTCACCCCTTGTTTCATATTTTATTATTAAAAGTACTTTGAATCATTAAAGATACACTAGACAATAGAGAGATAAAGATAGTGTTTTTAATATTTTATTATAAAATATAAGTTAGGACATGCTTAGGATGAAGGGGAGGTTACTTATAAATAATGAAGAAAGGATCCTAGTGGATTCGAGGATATAAGGAATCACTAGGATATTGTTGGAACACATAATTTACCCTCATTCCTTAAATTTTAGTTCAACGACCCAAATAGCTAATCTATTGGAGTTGCTCTAAGAGACCTATTATTTATATTATTTTTAGGAGTGAGTTAGGAGACTCTTGGAGATGCTCTTATTCCCTACCTCATGCATAACAATTGATGTCCTGTTTGTGTATGTTAAACACCTAACCTTCTGCTGTCATGATTGTACTGGAAGTGTAGAGATTCTGAAATTTTTTAGCTGAATTTTTCTTCCCTTGTATTTAAGGGTTTGGGTGGTGAGAGTATTGAACAGAAATAGGTAATTATTGATTTAGTGGTGTGATTTAATTTTCAGTTGAAAGTGCATTAGGTTTCTGGTCTACTGTACTTGAGCAATAAAAATATATGTAAGATATCGTTATATTATACGTAATGTTGTTTTAGGGTAATATATTGCATAACATTCAAGATTACTGAGTTTGCATCTTCATGCAGGAGGAAGGTGCAAGTAGTCTTGCACCAGATCTACAAGCACAGATTGATGAGACACTGGAGGAGATCAAACCACGTTATGTTTTGGAGCTTTTAGCTTTGCCGCTCTTTGATGAGTACTCGTCAAAGAGGGCAGAGGGTCTTCAAGGTGTCCGCAATATTTTGTGGGCTGTAGGAGGTGGTGGTGCAACTGCTGTTTTCGGGGGATTTACCCGTGAAGATTTTATGAATGAAGCATTCTTATATATGACTGCGGCTGAGCAGGTGACCATAGAGTCGTGTTGAAATTTTTTTATTCTATGTTGTGAATCCACCTGTTCCAGATCTAATTATTAATCATTTCAGTTTTCATCTATTTACATGTTTGCTAACCTTCGCCATTCACCTTATTACCCTTGCTTTTGTTACTGTTAAAGGTTGATCTCTTTGTTGCTACTCCAAGTAATATACCAGCACAGAGCTTTGAAGTTTATGGAGTTGCACTTGCGCTTGTTGCTCAAGCCTTCACAGGTAAAAAACCTCACCTCATACGAGATGCTGATAACTTGTTTCAACAACTCCGGCAAACAAAGGTAACAGCTTTAGAGAACTCTATGTCTGTCTATACCGATGGACAAAATTGCGAAATTGACTTTGCATTGGAGAGAGGTCTCTGCTCCCTTCTTGTGGGAGAAGTTGACGAGTGTTGCTCATGGTTGGGATTAGACAGTGAGAACTCACCTTATAGAGACCCATCCATAGTTACCTTTGTGACCGAACACTCTACGGTGGATAAGGAAATTGATCACCTTCCTGGACTTTGTAAGCTACTGGAAGCATGGTTGATGGAAGTGGTCTTTCCTAGATTTAGGGAAACGAATAATATTGTTTTCAAGCTTCGAGATTATTATGATGAACCAACCGTCCTAATGTATTTAGAAAGGCTGGAGAGAGTGGGTGGTTCGCCGTTAGCTGCTGCAGCAGCCATAGCAAGAATTGGAGCTGAAGCTACTGCAGTGCTCGACAGTGTAAAGGTTAGTGCAATCCAAGCATTGCAGAAGGTTTTTCCTCTTGGTCCTGGGGAGGCAACTGTGAGACGTCAAGGTAATGGGGAGGTAAACAGTTCTGAATTTGCAGTTGGGTCGGAAGAGTATGAAGGTCAACGTGAGCCAGATAATTCTGCCCATATTATCAGCAATTCAGAGGAAGATAGTCCTGATGATTTACTGGAGCAGGACATGATGACTTACAGAATTAAAGATGCAAGTGTGAAGATCATGGTTGCTGGCGTAGTAGTTGGATTTCTGACTTTGGCTGGCATGAAGTTTTTACCATCTGGGAACAGATCTATTGTTTCACATATGGATAAAGGTTCGGCAATGGCTTCTGATGTCATCAATGTGGGTACGATCTATTCATACATTGTTTGCTTGGTTTCACACTTTCCTGTTCTGGGCACACTTTAAAGTCCTTCATAGTATCATTTCTGCATAAAAACATCATGCAAGTTAAAATGCACACTTTATTCTGCAGGTTCTTCCATAGATGAAAATTTGGAAGCAATGCCTAGAATGGATGTAAGATTGGCAGAAGGTCTAGTCCGCAAGTGGCAGAATATTAAGTCTCAGGCCCTTGGATCTAACCATTGCTTTGAAAATTTGTCTGAGGTTAGCAATTTTTTCTCATATATTTTAACCGAAAGGCTCTTAGTTCATGTAATTGTTTTGCTATTCTTATATGCTTCCCAAGTCCCAACCATAGCAAGAATAAACTATTGCCTCGAGTGTCATTAAGTATGCAAGTAACACGAAATTTCAATTTATATTTTTCTATCTTGCTAGCTGGTCTTACAGTGGAAATTGAAATATCAGGTGTTAGACGGCCAGATGCTAAAGATTTGGGCAGATCGTGCTATGGAAATTGCAAATCATGGTTGGTCCTGGGACTACTCTCTATCAAACCTTAACATTGATAGTGTAACAATTTCATTGGATGGGCAACGTGCCATCGTAGAAGCGACTCTTGAAGAGTCGGCACAGCTAACTGACGCAGGTCATCCAGAAAACAATGACTCTTACAATACAACTTATACTACGAGGTATGAGATGGCCTATTCTGCGTCTGGATGGAAAATAACAGAAGGAGCTGTCCTGAAATGATGATTTAAGGTAGACAAGTGTAGTTTTCCATGTGTATATGGTAATGTTTTTTATAATGTAGCAGTTAGCTATATAGTTATTCGACTTTTAATATTGACCGTCTCCACTAAACTTGTAAATTTGATTTTGATTATAAATGTTCGGTTGGGAGGAATGTAAGTAAGTGATAATGGAATGAAATATGCCACTTTTGTTTTTAGTAAGCTATAAGCTTGTCGAAACTTGGGACAATAAGAGATAAACCCTTGCCAATAACTATCTCATTGCTCAAATATTTACCACTTTAAACAAGTAATATTCATAATTTTTATTTCTCTCCATTTCATTCATACAAAATTCAAAATATACTTTTTTTATCCCCATTCATACAAATTTAAACTAGAGCTCTTTCCTTTTTTCCTATCTTTTATTTACAAATTTCATCTCTCTCACATAAGATGTTTATGTGTTTGGAAATGTCTAATTCATTTAAAATGATGTATTTCAAATTCTACATTCTAATTAAATTTAGAATTTCAAATAAAATCTAATTTTTCAAACAAGCCATAAAATTAGACTCCCATTTTCTTAATTATCTCTTAGTTACTTTACATGTTTCACCTTCAATATGATTCACAATTTAGAATTTTATTCCTATATCCGTTCCTTCATTTTAACTACGGATCATGATCTGTAACCGTGTGCAAGCCTATATTTTTTCAATTTGGAATTCGTTTATGTTATGAGCAGTTGTGAGCAGAGATCACCAGGCAACAGTTGTCTCAGTTTACTTTACAAGTTTAACGTCCAGAAATAAGTCCCATCTCACTCTTTACGAGGCAACTTCTGATCATGGTGTTTACAAATTCGACATAATTTATATCTAATTTCTGGTTTTGGTATCAAAACCATACCCTAATGTTGTGTTTGGTTGGAATGAATGAATTTAGAAGGAATAGAATGAGATTTGAACTACATTATATGTGAATTTTTTAAATTTTCATTCATTCTCCATTCCATTCCTAACAATCTAAACTATAGTTCAAGTCTCTCAATTTGGGATGGAATGCTCAATTCTCCCCATATATATTTTCTTCTCAATTCTTATAAAAAAAAATTTGCACTTCCCCATTTTTTTTTCAAATCTTCCATCCTACCTCCATAAATTTCCTTTATTTTCACTCATTCCATTCCATTCCATTCTTCCCAACCAAACACAGCATAACTGTTGTGCCTCCTTTGAGCCTTAGATGGCCTTTTTTCACCAGTAATTGCCACAAGAACACTCGCCCTCCTTAAAATGGTGAAACCTCTTACCATCCCTGACAACAATCTCTCTTCCAACTACCATTGACATGAACTTGAATGCGTTGTGACAGTCCCCACATATTCTCAGGTTCTTGAAGACTCTAACTGTGGCTCCAACAGGAAGTTTCAAAAGCCCAAACACAACTGCAAGCTTCTCACTGTGTGTAGATAGATTATTCTCCTGCTGTTCAGACTCCGTATCATGCAAAGCAAACTTAGTGTCCGGAATGTATCCTAATTTCTTCATCTTTGGTACCAGCTCCTTCAAATACTCATATACCCCTTGGACCTCAGGGTGCTCGATATCATTAACCAAGAACACGTGAACACTGTTTTCCACCTCGATCCAGCTGCAACCAGGCTCCTTCTTCACCCCTCTGTCCCTCATCAACTTTCGCACCTTGGCCATCTCATCCCACCTCCCTGCAGTGGCATACATGTTTGCCAAAAGCACATAAGTTCCATCATGTTGAGGAACCATCTCGAACAATCGTTCTGCTGCTTCAACCCCTAGATCAATGTTTCCATGAAGCCGGCAACCAGAAAGAAGAGCCTCCCAAATTGGAGCACCTGGCTCAAAAGGCATCTTATCAATCACATCTTTTGCTTCAGAAAACATTGCAGCTCGGCACAATAGATCAATTAGACGTGCATAGTGATCTTCACCAGGAATTATGCCATATAAGTTGTACATCGAATGAAAATAGTGTCTTCCTTCTCTAACAAGCCCTGCATGGCTGCAAGCTGAAAGAATTGTGAGGAAGGTTATGCGATCAGGTAAAATTTCTTCCTCCAACATCTGGTTAAAAAGCTCCAAAGCTTGAGCACCCTTCCCATGCTGTCCTAAAGCTGCAATCATAGCATTCCAAGACACTGAATCCACACAAGACATGGTATTGAAAACACGGTATGCATCCTCAATAACACTGCATCTTGCATACATGGTTATCAACGCATTTGAAGCTGAAAGACTGGAATCAAAACCAGAATGGATAAGTTGAGCATGGAGCTGACGTCCATGCTCCAATGCTGCCAGCACAGAGCAAGATGTAATAGCTCCTGCATATGCATAGTCACATGGTCCTACGCCATTCGATCTCATTTGGTTGAATAGTTTTATACCTTCCTCACCAAATCCATTTTGTGAAAAACCTGAAATCATAACAGTCCATGTCAAAAGGTTCCTCTCAGGCATATTACTGAAGAAAACTTTTGCTTCATTAATTCGCCCAGCATTAATATAAGCTGACAAAATTGCATTCCCTGATACGAGGTCTCGCACCTCCATCTTATCAAAAATTTTCTTTGCATTATTAACCATACCACATTTCGAATAGAACGAAATCAATGAATTATTAACAGATATTAAAAAATCCCTTGAAGGACATTTTTCGGTTCTTATAATGTAGCCATGCAATTGTTTCCCAAGACAGAATAATCCACCATCAGAACAAGCAGTAAACACACTTGTATAAGTAAACCCATCTTGCTCAATTCCTAACGAATGCATCTCCCTAAACATCCTTAAGGCCTCATGCACAAAACCTTTCCGCACATATCCAGATATTATTGAATTCCATGCTACCACCAATTTTACATTCATCCCATCAAAAACCTGTCTTGCACCATCAAGATCATCATTCCTTACATACCCCGTAATTATTGTTGTCCACGATAACTCATCCTTAACACGCATCTCATCAAACAACCTCCTAGCAGCACTCATCAATGACGATGACAACACTAACGGTGAAGACGCACACTTAACATAAACAGATATAAGCGCATTCACCACAGAAGTAACAAACCCCGTCCCCGACTTGACAACAACGCAATGTAGCTGCTGACAATGCGTTTCCCTATCAGCAATAAGCGCCAACGCACTCAACACACTCGTAAAAGTAAAATTATCAGGTCGAAAATCCAACAACTTCATTTCACGAAACACCTCCATAGCAGCATTCCCATCACAATTATGTGAATACGCAGTAATCATAGCATTATAACAAACAGTATCTCGCATACTTAATGGAGTTGTATCAAAAATCTGTTTGGCAATCTTAGTATTCCCAGCAGCAGAATGTGCAGTAATCAATGTAGTTCTTGCGACAATATCTGGTTGGGGAATATTATCAAACAGATGGAGGGCGTAATATAAATTACAAGATTTACAATAAATATCAATAAGACGATTAAGAATATGGCCACGTGGGTTGAAGCCAGAAGTGATCATGTGAGCGTGGACAGTGCGAGTGAGGGGGTACGAGGTGGGGAGTTGGTGGAAACATAGTTGGAGTGCGGCTGCGTAGTAGTTGGCAACTGCACGAGTGTCTGTTTGGAGTATGTTTAAGGTTAGTGTTGTTGGGGCTGTCAGAGCACTCCTCATGTTTCTTAACATTCAGGTAACTCATGGTTTGGGTTGGGTACTTTGGTTGAGTTTGTGAGGTGACTAGTGGAACAAAAGTCAGCAACACTTTTCATCTATTTATATTTCCTTGTTGGGACTTGGGTTGCTTTAGTTTACAATGTGCTCAAATATTTTTTGTATGGCATCATCAAAATGGGACAAGGCCGGTAATTAGGGGTTTTTTTAAAAATACCTAAGGATAAAATATTTTTTATAAAAATACTGACTTTTTTAAAAAAAATTACAAAAATACGATTTTTTTGAATTCTTTTTGCAAAAATACGGTTTGCAACTTTGCAACCATATTTGCAACTGAAATCAACCGAAATCAACCACGGATGCAACTTTAAAATTTAGTAAAAATAATTACTTTTTGGTTGTTTTTTTGGTTGCATAATACGTTGCTTAACAAGTTGCACGGTTAATATCAAAATGCAACCATAAATGCAACCAAAAGCAACTTCAATTATATTTCAGAAAAATAGAAAAATAAGTTGCATCTGGTTGCTTTTGGTTGCAAACCGTATTTTTGAAATTATTTTTAAAAGTGGTAGTATTTTTGAAAATAATTTTAAAAAGATAGTATTTTGGGTAATTTCCCCTTATCAAAAATAAAACATGATTAAATATAATATTATTATTATTATTGAAGATTAATTTTAAACATATAATCCGTTGTAGTCTAGTTGGTCAGGATACTCGGCTCTCACCCGAGAGACCCGGGTTCAAGTCCCGGCAACGGAATTTTTTTTTATTTTGAGTCGTCAATCAAAGGAAGAACCTCGAGGATTCAGAAGGTAGTTCTCAAAACTCTGATTCTTTTGATCCAATGGATACAAAGAGCAGTCCCCAGAGGCTTTAGATTTGACTATGAGATTGAAAACGTTAGCTTTGATGTGACCCATCCAAGCAACAAGTCCCTTGTAACTTATATGGTTACTTTGTTTGGTTTGATGATTTCAAAACTAGATTTTTGTAAATAATACAGACGCTAATAATCTAATAATTTGTTAGGCAGTAGATGAGAAGATGGAAAAGATAACACATCATATCTACCCGGTGCAAATGCAACTTTTATGTTTTTGTGACGAGCTAAAATGCAACGAATTCAAATGCCTTTCAATTCTGAAGTTAAGAGGCTCTAAGCCAGCAATTATCTTCTACTTGCCTAGTCTCAACTCTGAAGGCACAGGCTGGCATTTATGCTACCAGTCTACCAGACATCAAAATATCATCAAAGTCAACTAAATTCGCAGAAATGATCAGTATGCTCATGCGGGCTTGACATGGTATAGGGAAAGAAAGCACCTATCTACAATATAACTGAAATTATAAATAAGAAAGGTCTTCCTGCATTGTAGGCTACAGATAACTCAAGAAATTTAGCAAATTACAAAACAAATTATATGCTGAACATACTGCCAGGAGATCAACTATACCCCAGTTTCATAAATTGTATACACTCAACCATCTCATTAATTTCACAATACCAAATTTGCAGACAATTATATTACCACCTAGATAAAAAGACCGGCAAAATATTAGTTTTCATAGAGCTTTCATCGTGCCACCGCTATAGTGCAATCTGTAGTTGTCAGAATAATAATAATGATTGGATTTTAGCAGTCGGTTCAAGCAAATCAGGAGAAAAATACCCAGCGCCACAACAGGTATCACCTGTGAAGAGTGACAAGTGGAAGCTTGTTAGTTAAGTGTGCTGCCCGCTAACTTTTGAAGGCGGTAAAAAAGGCGAAAATAACTAGGTTGATACGTGTCCATCACTCCACTATATGTAAGCGGTATATATTATGCTTTTCTATTCACATCACTGTGAAGTGTGAAACACTGTGAAGTGTGAAACACTGTTATTGAGGAGTTCCTTAAACATAATCTGAATCAATTTCTGATCAGACACTTACATGAGATGAATGGAAGATGGACCGGTAAAGGCAGCAACTTTCTGAGCATGCTGAGCTTCACCCTTAAATAGCCCCTTCAATTCCTTCTTTGCACGACGTGCTTCTCGCCGTTCTTCCTTGACAGCAGCCTGCAGGAAAGAATTTCAACATCAATGTCGGTGCAAATATAACATGGAGTATTAAAACATATATAACTGATGAAAGAGGAAATAATGCTAATTTTATTAGAAATTGTGCAAGAGTTGGATGAGGTGGAAACAAGTGGATTGTACGATATATTTTGACTTTTGCAGTTAAAATACATTGTACTGCCTTATTATAGTAAAGCAAAGCCATGTTGAAAAGATGACGACTTGGGGTATATCCAGAGAAAGTAGAGCTCAGTGTATAGTTGAGAGTGCTTGGATGATAAAAAGTACAAGGAGCACGCCATATTTTTGACACATGCCAGGCAACCAATGAGATGTACACAGATTTGAACCGGGGGGTGGGGGTGTATAGAAAGGCAAAGAAACTAAACAGACCCATGCGTTTGCAAACACACTTCAATCAACAGTAAAAAAAATGCTGTTACATTACCTTCCGCTCTTTCTTTTCCTCTTTTGACTCTTGACCATGTTGCTTCCTGTTATGAAGCTCAGTATCAGTTTTCAGATTACCATCATCCTTTACCTTTCCTTTGACAGGTTTTCTACTGCCTGGCAAAAATTCAACAGGAAGCTTTTGTTTTCCTTTCAGAGATATTATATTGCTGGGGGAACTAAGAGCTCCAGAAAAGGTTTCAGCCAACTTCTTCTTTCTCCTTAATTCTGGGACTTCAATTTTCCCAGGGTGGTTATCGAGGTTTGAATATGTCGTAACAATAGTTTCACAATCCCAGATTTCTGACTCATCGCTACTTTCTTCTAAAACAACCAATTCTTCGTCTGTCAACTCATTTTCGTATTTCTCAGCATATTCCATGCACCTCTGAATCACTTCAGCAGCACCTTCATGCGACTCTGCATCATTTACTGTTTTGTCACCATGCAAAAGATCTGAAGGAGCTTTATATTTCTCTTCAAGTCCCAGTTCATCCTTCACAGGGTACTTAACAGAGTGATTAAGCTTCTCCGCAAGGGGTTCATGATACTCCTCTTCCTCATCCATGAACCCATCATATTCATTTGAACCATCTGAACCATATTCCTGGAGTTCAAGCTGTAAAGACAAGATAAAAGGTATGAAAAAGTCTTACAAATGCATATTAGCATAAAGATATGAGTATGATAGACCCGGTAACTGGGGGTCTATGGCTGACCGATATTATAATATGCAATAATAAAAAAGTTCGCTTCTTCAGGTAAATCATAGAATAAAATATCACAAGCAGTAGTTATAAGTAACATACAGTTTCATGCATAAGTTAAACACTACCGAAGTACCAAAAGTATCTGTAGTCAATCCAGTGTTGTAAAGGGAACCAAATTAGTTTTGGAATCAGCAATAAGGATATTAAAGCCACAATGAGACCCAAAGTTTTGGAATTCCAAGTTTCCATAGGTAACACAAACAAAGGGAAGCTTCCAAATGCTTATATATTTAATCTAATAATACGTGAATTAGGGTCTGTTGGGAGAAAGACATTACCAAATAAGTAATATTGGCAACATGGAAAAGTAGACACCAAGCTTGAAAGTTTTTCCTCAAGGCATTTGTTAATGCTTGACCTCTTAGGGGATCAAAAATTGAGCATAGATATTTTTATTTGATAAAATCACATTAATAAATAAAGACTCAGACTAAAAAAAGCTTCACAAATCGAATTCAGAAAGTAATTACCTCATTCAATAGCTTAAGACAAACAAGATAATGACAATGCAGGAATATAACTAGCATATACTAAAAGATGAAGAATATTCACCATATCAAACTGCTCATCTAAAAGGCGACGAACTCGCGGATTCTCATCAATCTTGCCCCCAGCATCCTGGATGAAATTTTTTCCTTCTCCTACAAAAGACTGAGTTACGTTTCCTTGTAAATCAGAACTTTCTATTCTATTCACCACAATTTCATCTACAATATTTTGCTTATTATAAAGTTCAGCAACAGTTTCATCTTCAGGAAGATTGGCATTGAAAACGAAATCCTCTTCCAAATCCTCAACATCAGAACCAAATCGTGAATCACTGTCATCCAGCAATGCAGCAACTTCAGGATCAACCACCTTCTGTATCCTAGCGCCAGCAGTCATTGATGCAATACTGTAAATAGATTTTTCATAGGGTTCACCATTCACTTTGGATATCTCAATTCTTGAAGCGTCGTAAGCCTGACATTACATAGCAGATAGAATATACTTAATAGAAACAAAAACCACAACTTGAGCTATTTATTTTTATTATACAATTCAAGCAACTTTAGATAAGCTTTATGGACTTTGATGGCAAATAATGCAAAATTTTGTCATCTTTTACAATTCTACAGTAACTTGTAAAAAGTACGACTATCCTAACCATATAGCCAAATATTTGAGGGATCAAGTTAGGTCAATGAACTGTGTTGATGTGTGCTTCAAATATTTTAAAGACTTGCATATCTATGGCATAAATTGAGAATATATAACAAGACAAAAACAAATTTTGTAGGTATTGCAGTTTTTGACTGATCCACTTAATTCCTCACTATAGAAGCACTATTTCTTGGTACAGACTCCCATTCGCTAAAGAAGATATGTAATTTTAATGAAGATTGGATCAGTCCATCACAATCTGTAAATGTTATTGCCACTTTTTGGCTACAAAGTATATACTACTGATCTTTTGCACAATCTTGAATTACAACTCTATGTTGCTTAGATACCTCCAAGGTAAACTTTGACTTAAAAACTTTATAAGGCTTTTGACCGTATTTAGCAAATAAATATATCTTCACCATGGGAATTTTTTGTTATATATCTTTGTACCCCGATCGTAACAATAAGATAGTGCAACTATGAGCGGGAAATAAATAACAACATTTAGCATTTAAAAAAGCATATAGTCACAGAAGCAAGCATAGTATATCATAATATCCTTGTTGATTTTACTTTTTATATATTGCATATGTAAAATAAACCAAAATTGAGCATATACTTCTTGAAAGTTTCAGAGAATAGTCGACCAACCTTCACATCATTTTGCATCTGGTCGAGCTTCGCTTTGGGGTTTTCAAAGTACATTGAACCAGCACCAGTGTTCTTGATCTCCCTCATATGAGCCAAATAATTATATCCATCATCTGGAAAGCCCAATTCAATTATCTCCTTCCTTATATTATCTGGCAAAGCTGGTGTTCCATTTGGCATGAAAGAGGACTGCATTGGCCTCCTTGAATCTCCACTCTCGTGTTCATCATCATAATCATCAGCAGCATCGGCAAAAATTGAATCAGAATCAGGGGCAGCATCATGTGAATCAGCTTCATTGAAACTCTCAAACGAGCAAGGATTCTCGTCGATCCTAACAAACACCGTGTCACCGGATGGTCCTTGATTGTAATTAGGATCAGAGGTGTCACGAGCCATTAATTGGTAAGTTGCTGACTTTTTCTTGTCAATAAACTTCTTCTTGCCCATTGGATCAAATAAGACTGAGGCTCGCTGTAATGACCACAAATATATACATTTAAAGACGTAAATAATTCACTATAAGCACCGATAGTAACAAAACCATAGCAGTCCATTTTTCGTAATTCGACTACCCTCGGGACTTTGGAGAGTTCCACCAAAAAAAAAAGATTCAAACTTTACTTGAAAAATAAACTTGTAATACACAAGAAAAAAAATCAACCCATTTATGTCATTCATGTATGTTCTATCCAATAAAATTAAAAGTATAGCATCAGGAATCAATAGGATTAAAAAAAAGGGCCAACTTTAATATTTGGGTACGTTAAAATCATAAAATGCACACACACACACAAAACAGTATCTTTATATTGCTTGGATGCTGAAGATAAACATGAGGAGGAAGAGTGAGAGATAGACTTACATATGAGTTTGAGATGTAACAGGAGGCTCAACTAATGGAAACAAAGTCGCTTGTTGCCGGCGCCGTCAAAGGGAGGAGCTTCAAAACTCAATAAACCCTTGTTTGTGTTTCAACACAGGCCTCATTCCTCAATTCGGCACTTGTAATATATATATATATATATATATATATATATATATATATATATATATATATATATATATATATATATATATATATATATATGGGTTTTTTTTTATACAGTGAAAAAATATTTTCATGTTTCTTTTAAGAAAAGTTTATTAGTAAATCTAATGCATTAATACATAAATATTTAAAGTATTTATTTTAGGACACTATAGACCTCTTTTGTTGGAATTTTAATAATATATACAAAGTGATAAATAATTATATAAATAAAATAGAAGTATAAATAAAAATGATATTTAGTTAAATTACCTGTTATTATGTTATAACTTGATTATAATTTTAATTAATGAGTTTATCTTAAATATTATTTTGATTTTAATAGATAAAGACTATTATAAATATTATATATTATAGCAATGATATTGATATTAAAATAATTTAAATTAAGAATATAAATTTTTTCAAATTTAAAAATGGATACAAATATGAAAATAAAATTATAATTTTATCTAAAATAATATTTCATATCAACAATCAACATATAATTTTAAACTGATACATGATCAGGGGGTGTTTGAATATTGTTCGATCTTTTTTATATTTTTTCCGTTCCAAATTATTTCTTCATATATTTTAAAATATATCCACCACGTAATTACATAAATTATTTTTACAATTTAAATATAAAATATTTGAAAGTTATTGAAAACAGGCGGAGGCATTTGAAAGCAAGCCCGTGTTTTGGTTGATTGGTGGTGTAAATTAATGAAGAAAGAGTAGAGCAGAGCAGACAAGATGGAAGCAATTAGAAAGCAAGCCTCTAAACTCCGTGACCAAGTCGCCAAGCAACAACAGGTGGGGTGCTCTTAATATTTTATCACATTTCTGTATATTTCAATCCAAGCTTCAATTATTATTATTGCTTTTGAATCATCAACTACAGACTATGTTCTCATACTCTGCTATCTTAAACCACTAGGATTTTTTGCTCTTGTTTTCTCATTGGGGTTGTTATGTTGTCTAGGGCTTTAGTAACTATTATTTTATATGTAATTGATTATATGTGCCTAATTTGTTATCCATTTTTTTTTAAACCACATTAGTAGATTTAGTATAGAGAGGGAGGTTTAAGTAAAGAGGCAAAAATAAGTGACAACCAAGTGCCTACATTATTGTGTACTGCCAACAAATTGCAGATAGTTTATCGTTAACTTGGAAGTTTTAAAACAATAAACCAATTTCTTAATGTTTTCGCATGTTTATATAAGAAGAAACACATGCGATGTGAATTACATCAGTGTTGCTAGTGTCACATCGCATGTCTCTTCTTGAATAGATATTGGGAACATTAGCAAAAGTAATTATGGCTATAAAGCTTATAACTTTCCGTTAGACTCTCCACATTTCTGTTAGTAAGACCAAAAAAATGTATACCTCCTCCTGTTACCACTCTATTCTACCTCTTTACTTAACCCCTCCTTTTTTTATAAGCTTTGATGGCTTCTGAATAAATATTATATGTTTCACTAGAAAGACAGTTGTTGTCACCCGATATCCAAATCTTTGGTCTTCAATAAGCTAGCATGTCAATCCTTCGTGCAGAGCTTAATAATAAACATATTAAGATATATACCAAATAGCAAATTCATAAGCATCTTATAAACATAGCATGTAGCGTCATTAAGAGAATTGTTGGACTTCAATTGGTTCTCAAATGAGATAACAAAGTCGCTTTTTCGACCATATTAGTATGATTTTCGGGCTCTCTCCTTATTCCTCCTCTGGCCTATTAGGTCCTGGTCTAGAATAAATAGATGGATTTCCCTTAATACCCAACAACTCCCATCCCCCAGAAACTTTTTAGGAGAAGGCTTTGGTTTGCCCCTTTCTATGTTATCAGTAAGATAGGTTTGTAACCCTATACAATACAAGGGACAGCTTGCTGATCACCCCTCTCTCGAGGGGCATATGCATTCTACTCATTACCGCTGAACGACAAAGTGTGGAGCGGAAGATGGGTTTCCTGATTCACTAATTCGTGGGAAGAGACTGAGTTCTGGTATTCAGAAGGTATCTTTTAAGCATATTTTTTTGACAGAGTCATTCTTGTTTGTCATTTCCAGCATGAACACAAGGAGCCTGCTTTCTGATAGTTTTAGTATTGACACGGTTTATCTTCATATCATACACTGTAATGTCATTAATGCTCACTAGAAGAGTTCTGGTATGTGGTGTACGTACAGATACAAATTTTTCATGGGGATCATATAATGTATATACTTTTAAATTGCTCTTTTAATTTAATTAGTCTTAAGCACGAATCAGCTCTTAATAATTCAATACACGTCTTGTGTGGATGCTTGAATATATTGGCTGAGAAATGTACAAGGGAATGGCAGTGAGAATATCACAATATGTGCATATGTAAAAGACTTGTTTGCTGACAGTAACGGGAAATTTGTTATTCTCTCCACTTGATATTTACCACAAAGTTTTCGATATTTTTATTTGTTGGGAATGAAGCTTGTCCTTGAGTTGATTTATTTTATAAATGGGTTTTACTTTTATCTCATCTCCTAGTGTCCGTTTGGAATTACTATTCAAAATTGTGGAAAAAGCGCTGTTAGAAATATCAGATGACTGTTTGGTAAAATTTTTGTGATATGCATGTTTTGACATATATTATAAAAAAATGTTTTTGTGGAGGTTTGATAGTGAAACTTGTAATTAGTTCCTACAAAAGCTGAAAAGGAGCTTTCTCTAAAAGCATGGGGAATATACTTTCTCGAACAACAGCTTTTAGACCAAAAACACTTTTCCAAACAACTTTTGAATTTTATCAAACACATTTTTAACTGTTTTTCAGCAAAAACTGTTGTTGTCTACCAAACGGGGCCTTAATCTCTTATATATTATATAACTTGACACTAATACTAATTCCTAGAATTATCACTATGACAGGCTGTTCTCAAGCAGTTTGCTTCTGGACGAGCTTCAGATGGTATTGTAACCAGTGAAGTTGAATTACAACATCAAAAGTTTGAAAGGCTTTACATGTCTACCCACGCTGGCAAGGTCACCCAGTTTCCTCTTGTTTATGTGTATGTCTCCTGTCAATGCTTTTCATTCTATTGACCTGCTGCATTTCACACTTCCTCATTACCAGCATTTGCAAAGAGACATCATCCGAGGTGTGGAAGGTTATATTGTTACCGGATCTAAGCAACTGGAAATAGGTAAGTTGGTTTTATCTGTTTTTATGCATTATATATTGTGGTTGTCTATCAGATGACAATTTTTACACAGATAGCAAGTTGTTAGAAAGCAGCAGGAAATATGGTGCTCAAAATACATGTACCAGCAGCTGTACATTATCCAAAGCTGCATTGAATTATAGCGAAGCTCGTGGACAAATAGAACGAGAACGGGCAGAGTTGCTGAAAATTCTTGGTACACAGGTCTGCTCACTTTCATGCCTCACACACACACGTGTGTGTATAAACACTCACACTGTTTGAGTTGGAAATACAACTATTACGGTTTTTTGTTATGAAATTATTAAAATGAATTTTGTGTATTTTTTTTGATTCTGTACCATACTACCATAGGTCGCAGAGCCATTAAGAGCTATGGTAACAGGAGCCCCTTTGGAGAATGCTCGGCATCTTGCTCAAAGATATGACAAGTTGAGACAGGAAACTGAAGCTCAGGTAACGTCAATAAATCCTCCCTGGTGGTCAGCTGCTTCAGTCATTGATTTTAATGATTCTAACTTGTTTGAAGCATTTACAGTTTATGTAAGACGCTTGTTTTCCTACTGAAAATGACTTGTCAGTCTATTTCTTTCTTCAATATCGTTATTATTTTTTTGTTTTAGTACGTTATGATGTACCCTATCAGAATAAATTATTTTGAACCTCTTTCTCTACATTTGACTATTTTACATGCTTCTATGTGCATTCCACTCAATCTGATCAGGCAATTGAAGTTTCCAGACGCGAAGCTAAATTAAGAGAATCAGATGGCAATCCTGAAGTTTCATTTAAGCTAGAAGCTGCTGAAACAAAGCTGCAAGAGCTAAAATCAAATATGGTTATATTGGGTAAAGAAGCCACTGCGGTAATGTCTGATGTGGAAGGTCAACAACAGAAGTTGACACTCCAGAGACTTGTAATTATGGTAGTTCCTTCTGCTTTGTCTTTTCTGTGACTCGGATCTCTTTTCACCCCACCACTATTATCTTTGAGGCTGATCTAGAAGACATCCAATGTTTTGATTTGCATGAAGGTTGAAGCAGAGCACAATTATCATAAGAAAGTAGCAAGTATACTTGAGCAGCTAGAGATTGAGGTATGGAGTCCATGGACTAACACGTGGCCTCAAATTTGTGCACCGTAGTGGAAGCATAAATACATAATAGATGTATTTTATTTTTTTCATGATTCGGTTTCTTGAACAATCATTGGCAAAATAGAAGTCCTGTACTAATATCATTTTATTTCCACTTTAAATTATATCCTTTTCTATTATTCTTCTACTGAAACCAATTAATCAGTTGCTCTAGCAACCAAAACAGGCTATATTCTTTGCGGGTCTTGTTTGTGAAAGTTAACTATTTAGTGCTCTAAATGAACTTTCTCGAATGTTCACTTCGTAAGCTGTGACTACTAAGCATATACATAGCATAAAAATAGAACACTACTAACATTTCCAAACCCCTAGTGTTGCAAATTATTCGTTAATTGACCTAGCAAAGAAGTTCAGAAAGGTATATGTCAATCCGATTGCAAGCTCTCCCCAGCGAGGCAAATGACTAAATATTAACAATGCCTAGTTTATAGTATGTGGTTAATACTTTGAGTTTTGTATATACTATATACTATGGGATTGACACTTTTTTCTTATGAATAGATCTTATCCGAACGTAAAAGAGTGGATGATAATCGTCGTGCAGCAGCTAACTCTAGACCTTCTCCATCCTATGATGGATCAAGTGGGATGTTTTCTCATCAAACAGATCCTCTATCAGCAGATAACATGGAATACTTTTTTGGAGAGGCAAGTGTCATTTATATTCTACTTTAAAATTTTATGAGCTATATAGCATATTTTAATGTCTACGCCTATTTAATTCATGTATCTGTTTTTACCATCTTGATACAGGTCATTCATCCATATCGGGCTGAGTCTGATGTAGAATTGACTTTGTCATTTGGAGACTATGTGGTTGTTCGAAAGGTTTTTACTTGCCCTGATTTATTTCAGTGGGGTCCTGTCATTATTTGCTCTGATTTCTTCTTGCTTGCAATCACTTCTCTTGACTTTTGGTTTTTATTGCTAAACGGATTATACTGCTGATCATCATATAAGGTGCTTTGTATTAGCTGGAACAATATCTTTCTGGTTTACGTTGTCTGAATTCGTCTTGTGTATGTATCAGAACTCTAATAGGCAAGGGTATTTTGTTATGGCACATGCTTTACTGTGATTATCAGTTATCGTTCCAATGACTCAAGTGATGTGAGATTACATATCCTGTAGTACGGAGCAATCTTACGAAATCCCTCCAATTAGAAAAAATGCGTATATAGAACATACTTCATTTTCTGTTTTTCTTCACATGCTCTGATTTGCAATCTCTGTAAGTACACAGTACAAAATTTATTTCTTTGTGTTTTTAGGTGTCAAGCAATGGTTGGGCTGAAGGTGAATGCCAGGGAAAAGCAGGCTGGTTCCCGTTTAGTTGTATAGAGAGACGTGAGCAAGTTCTTGCAAGCAAGGTTGCTGTGGTGTTTTAACTCCTGTATTGGGTATGATTTTATTTGAGTCAGCTGATAGTTTTTTATCTGCAGTAATCTAACTTTCGGTCTGTATTGAATTTTAAAATGGGTCTTGCTGTTTTACTGTGTCATACTCAAATTGGTCACTAGTGTATGACTAATAGTCTAATACAGTGTACATTTCTATTCTTATCATTTGAATATTCGACGACTTGACCTATTGATTAAACTTGACACCTATGTGTTTGATGTTGGTTAAAAACCTGTGAAAACATGAAACATGGCTAGTCACTGTTGCTGTGTTGCATGCATTGCCTGCACATCCATATGGTGGTTTATGCTCGATATTTATAGATACAGAGTGCTAGTCCAGAGCGAGGGGTCTGAGTGTATATAATGAGAAATTCAGTAACCTCTGTCTTGAGAATGTTGTTACGATTCTCTTATGGTGAAAATCTCGATATTTCATTTTAGTGTAGTATATGTGAATAACTATAAAGGAAGTTTAGGTGATAAGTTTACTTTGAAATTGACATGCCATAACAGTTCATTAGATTACCAAACATTGGATTAGCCAATCAATTAAAGAAAATTCTTCAAATAAGCTGAAGCACTATTCTCGTGGTTTTGTATTGCTTCTGTTGTTGAAGTGATCTCTTATCTGTAAAAGGTGTCACTCTGTCCTCATCTCTTTATCCCGCCATCAATCAATTTGATTTTTTACATAAATAAAATGTTAGTCTTAAAGGGATGGATATTGCTATGCACGACACGAGTTTAAGTGCTTATTCAACCTCAAGCTTGTTGAGATCTATTTAGATGATAATAATTATTAAACTACTATGTGCTCTAACTTTCTAAAGCACTTGCTAAACACAAGATACAAATTCATTATTAACACTTGTACTTTTTTACTCGTCAGTCAAATTAGTATTTAAATATTCAGCTAAGATGCAGTCACTTGCACAGTCCCCAAAAATCTGTTTATTGCGCGCCAGTAGTATACGTCTAGCAAGTTGATAGTAAATTTTGTATTTAAGAGTAAACTCCATCCTTGAACCTCTTCAATCCTTCTTTTTGTAGTGGGAGATAGTGACAACAGTGATGGTCACAAGGTACGTAAAAGAGTCAATAACTGGAGTTTATACGTAGGATTATTACTCAGATTGTGACTCTTTCTTCATCAGCAGGACCTAGTTTCTCTCTTCATCAGAGAAGAAACTGTATGCTGAATTTTCTGTAGTTATTCATATTAGGGTAAATAAACTCTTGGCATTAAACTAGGGGTCCAATTCTTGCCATGTGCCAAAGGTCATTTTTAGGTATAATCCAGAACACCATTATACAAACACATGCCATTTGATATTTTTAGTGATTTTATTATCTTGAGTAATTAGATTTGGTAAGATTTGCTTAATATTCATACTTTTTTCAAGTTTCCTTGTAAGAAAAGTAGAAAACAAAAACTTTAAAAGTCAATCAAGAACAACTTATATTGACCCTAGGGTAAGGACGGAAGTGTTGTGCAGAAGAGAATACCAAAATAATATACAAATCTTTCCAGATCTAAATCACAATAATAATTAAAATAAAACTCCCCTTTGAAGCCGAATAAGCAGCATGTCCTTTTTTAACTGATCTGACCCTTATCTTCTTCTGTTAAAATAAAGTTTAAGCTAGAGCAGAAAGCCAGAAACATTTATGTTTGACTTGTACTACTACCATAATGTTCTTGATCTTTTGGAGGAGATAGATGGACTGATCTGAGGTACAGTGAAGCCTCCATCATCTATCCATCTTTTGCTATATCTGATGTTTGTAGTAGCTTCCTTTGGGTCCCTAAAACAGATCTGACTACCAAAGGCCATGTTTGAAGAAGGGTTGACATGAGGTTGGTGCAGTGGAGGTGGAGCTTGAGGGACCCAAATCCCTATATTTTCGGAGGACAAATACCTCAAATTTCTATCTATATCATCATCCCAGAAGGGCAGCAAATCATTCTCGCCAGTCTGAAACCAATCAACACAAAGTAAGATTAAAATCATGGACAGGACATGATCATAACTTTTTGCAACTAAAAATCAAAATTTAGATAGAAATAGGAGGTAAATCAAACCTTAGAAAACTCATCAAGGGTTGAAGAAGAATCTAGAATGTCTTCAACATGCCAGCCAGGCAACATCTCCAAGTACTCTGATATGCTACTTGTGGGTCCATTACCATCTCCATTCATGATCAGTTGAGGATTAGCAATCTTTCTAGCTTTTGAATCAGTCACTGGAGAGGTGATAGGATGGGATTTGGTGATCGAGTTCTCGGACTTGTTAAAACTAGGAACAGTATCACAGTTGTTAGTGACGGAGGAAGATGGTGGTAATGAATAAACGTCAGAAGTTGCAGAAAGCTTGACCCCAGTAAGTAGGAATCTGTTATGATTCTTAGTATGCTCATTAGCTTTGTGAATTGAAATATCACAATCATTGCATAGTATTGCTCTATCTTGTTGACAAAACAAGAAGGCCCTCTTCTCCTGCACACATACACAGTCAGTTAGAGAGAGATATTTAAGAAATAATTTGCTATCTGTGCAGTCGTATGCACATATATATGTTATATGTATATTTACCTGACAAATATCACAGATGGGGAATTGTTTAGAAGAAGGTTGAAGAAGAGAGAAACGTTGGTGTTTTCCAGCGAGTTTGTTGGCATGATGGACGCGGTGGTCACAGGCATCACATAGGGCAGCCTCGTCGGCTGGGCAGAAAACGGCTGCTTCTTCTTTACTACAGACATCGCACTGGATCTTCATCTGGTTGTGGAAGAAAAGGTCATGCAGAGATGCAGAACAAAAATAGAGTAAGTGCAGTCTGCTGATGAATTTTATGAATCGGAAAGAGATATAGATGGGGGGGGAGTTGAAAGTTGGAATAATGAGTAGATAAATGGGGTCCTTGTAGATTTATGATATGAATAGACAGTGAAAAATGTAAAAGAGTTAGTCGAAAAATGTCCAGGTGAAGGTAATGACAATTGTGCTGCATGTAAATTATGGGACCGTGTCCAGACTGGGTGATAGAGACATGACGCCCTGTTTCTTCCATGTCCTCCCATCTTTTGCACCCAGAATATCATATGCTTCACCTTAGGAATATACTCATATCTCTCTTCTTATTATTTCCTTCTAAATTTGCTGGATAGGACTCTATAGGATATGAAATAGTGAGATGATATAGAACCTAAAATTAATACATTTGGTAGAATTCTCTCCTGGATTAGATTAGTTTCTGTAATATGGTTACTTCTAATCCGTAGCAGTGTTTTTAGTGAATATCATTTTTCTCTCTTGAGGTTTACTAAAGGTTAAAGATTAAAGTCCAAGTAGAAACATGTATGTGAGAAGTAAAGTCTGCCTTTGATTACACTCCAAAAAGTTTTCTTATGAAGAAATGAAAATTAGAGTACAGGAGTGTGAGTTATGTACATCAGGTACGGGTCAGTTGTCAAAGCACAAGCTTAAGTGTTAACCGTTGAATTTATGTCTAGTCCCAGTGTTCGGTCTATTTAAGCGACTCATTCTATGTCCTCATCATAGACTCATCATATGAACACCAAACTTTCTGCTCTCATTTTCAGGGCTCTATGAGAAATCAATAAGACTAATGTATTGGTATTTGTTTTATTCATTCAATGTCCTGAGTGCATCTACATCTATGGACTATGGCATATGCATGTGCCTGTATTGTACATGTTTCAATGAACTTAATTGTACAAAATACAAAATGTTTATGCACGTATGCGGATTCAAAAATCAAACATACTTCGTATATCTTATTACTCGGAGTACGAGTAAGTTTTGTGATTCGAGAATATACCATAAAAGCGAATACATATATGATTGGTGCCAAAGTCAAGTTGCAATTACAGTTTATAGTATAAATTATTTCTGCTACTAATTTCTTCTTGTTTAATATTCCCATGGGCCATGTGACAAGTTCCTTAGCCTTTTAATGTAATTAAATATGGCCTACCAACAAAAAAATAAGATGATTGTGAATTATTGATGGAGTTGGTAAGTTATTGGTACATTTAGAAAATAATTTCCTAGAATATTTTAGTGCTTTTTAGTATGGCAAGGAGATATGCATAGATACGGGAGCTATATATACTCTCTCTGCGTCCCAAATTAACTGTCTTTTTTTCCACTCTGTCCCGAAGAGTAACTAGGACCAATTTAGTCACGTTTTCATGTTTGATTTTTTCGTAATCAAGACTAAAATTTGACTGAAAATTACATATATTATATAACTAAAAAAAATTATAAAACATATATCATTAAGAAAGTATAGTTAATTTATTTTAAAATATATTTTTTAGTTTTTCAAAATTATATGACATTAATTTTTAATTCTCGATCAAAATTGAGTGAAATTGACCATAAAAAAAGTCAAGACAGTTAATTTGGTACCGAGTATATGTCAACCTTGTTCTTCGAGATGATTACAACGAATACAAAGTATTTCATTTTCTCAGTTGTGTGGTGGCCTTGCTTTCGAATATCATGATATTATAAAATAATAATAATAATAATAACTAGGTAACTATCGAACTTAATGTATATGTTAAAATTTACATAATATTATTTTATTGTACGAAAAATATTTAGTTATCGAGTCTTAAATATTTTTAATGTAAAATATTTATATTAAAATTAAATTGATAAATATGTATAAAAGAACATGAACGGTAAACTAAGTATATATAATTAGTATAAATAGTGTGGTCTTCCAACAAGTTAAAAAAATATTAAAATATAAAAATAAAAATATTATTGAAAGAAAAACAAAAAAAAGGTACTAAAATATAAAAATAAAAATTAGTAATACATAATATTAAATAAAAATTAGAAAAATAAAACTGAATTTAAAATATTAAGATACAAATAATAAAATATTAAAATTAATCCTTTTAAAAATATGATAATATAATCACACATAATATTGACTAAAATTAAAAATATTATTAAGATAATAAATAAAAAATACAAATGCTATAAATTTAAAATATGAACCATAATTTGCATAGAATAAATATTAACTTATAATATTATACTTATTAATAATTTAGCAAAGAAGAGGCTATTAGTTTTTTAATTTCTGCACATAGCACCTATAGATTTTAAATAAATTTTAGTTTTATATGCACACCATCAATTCAAATATCAATCAGATATCTCCGTTTTCTGTAAAAATATCTGTCTATGTATACCCAAAAAGAGAATGCAATTTGAGGCTTCCAAATAAAGGAAATTTTTTATAGATGAAATATCACAATTTTTGTCACCTTGCATCAAAGCCAAAACTATTGAGCGACAAGTGGGGGTAAACGTTTAGGATATAAAATTGCCATTGTCCATAGTTAATAATGAAAAGATGACAGGAGATAATTAAGTGGAAACTATATTTTCTAGTTTTCAGTTGGAAAGTAAATTATACAGCCGGGACTTGGGAGTGTTTATGGAGAGGATAAATCATGACATTTGTTTTGTTTTGTTTCGTTTCACAGGCAAATAATCAAAAATTAGGTCAAATAATTGTGGGCAAGACGACAATTAGCACTTTTGGCTAGGCATCTAGTCATCTAATCATCTTGATAACGATGTTGCATGTTGATCGATTATCAATGTAAATTTTTCTTAAGTTTTACTAATCAGATCAATTTTTTCTCAAGGCTTTGATTATATAAGTCAGCTCAAAATGCATCAACATGTCCCAAATATACACAGACATAGGTAGATGTTTAATTTAGAATTAAATGTTTTTATTTATTTATTAAAATAGTACATATATTTAAATATAAAAATATATATTTCTAGATTAAAAAATTATATATTTAACAAACTATTATCATAAATTAACTCAATTTTTTTGCTTTATCAGTATGATCAAAAATTATCTTACAGGATATTTAAAATAAAAAATTTAATATTTTTAAAAAATAGATAAGATCGCATTATTTATGTATTGTCGACATCCCAAATGTGAATAGATAAACAAAGAATATTTGAGCTTCAAGTTCAATTCATTTGAACTCCACTGTTGATCATAAAGTTGTGCAATGCCTAGTAGTGGGAGGAGAGTAACATAATTTATATTATCTTGTGGAAAAGCAAGACTATTCTTGATTGAGATAGACAAATAGTTCGTCTATGCAATTATTGTTGTTCTTTTAGATAATTTCGTGTGTTGTTCTTAAATCTTAAGCAATCATAAATCTCCACTAAAACACACAAATATTTAAATATACATCCAAGGATCTAAAATATAGGTCCAATAATTTTTTATTTTTCTAATAATAGCACTTTCATATTTTACAATGATCTTAGTTTGAAATAGTTGCTATTGTAAGGAATATATACTCTCCCATGGTATGGACATAATGACATATGTATGGGGCACAAAGCCATACCTATGGTTAATACTTAATTAAATAGTATAGTGTGCTAATATTTGGGTGGACTTAATAATTATGATGAGTCTCGTAAACTATTTTTAACAAAAATATGGCACTACAATTATATAGTTTCTCTTAAATAAGAAAAAAAATATTAATGTAGTTGCTCAGCTTCTCACATCTTCTAAGTGATAGTATGTAAATGTACGGAATGATTTGTTTTTATTTTTTTTTGTCTATGATGCTTAACCTTTTTCAATTTTCCAAAATATATAAACCTAAAATCTCAGTACACGGTATAAAATTATCTTTCAGAAGCATCCATTTACCCAAAACTTCAGTGGGCGAAATGATGACTGATGTAACGACTAATGATGTAAGGCTGAAAAAATATAAACGAACTCTAAACTGCTCGTAATCCTTTGGTGAAAAATATATCAAAATTTCATTTGTACATCTCCAGCATCCTGAATGCTGAATGGCACTATGTTGTCGTGCAGTCTGGATATCAAGTAAATTCTTGCCTCCCATCCATTTTCTATATAAAATTTGCTACACTTCTCTAGGCTCCGCGATTAATAAATGGAAGGTTTATCCCCAAGTCAGATAAGATTTGTGATTGTATCGAATGGCAAGGTGAACATGGTTTTTCCTTGTTTTCAGCTCTATTCACTTTCACTGTCTTTGGACCTCTAACTTGGCAATTTTTCCTTGGACTAGAGGGTGGCTGTGATGATAATTTGATAAGAGCATTATCATTGCAAGGAATTTCTGTATCCTCGGTGTTTAGTTCACAGTAGATAAACCCATTGCATAGTCCAGGAAGATCTAGATCTACATTTGGTAGAGATGGTAAAACTTGGGTATTTGGGGAGCACGATATAGGTAATTCCGGATTTGCAGCTGGTACAGATGGTGACAACTGGGCTTCTGGAGCACAAGATACGTGTAGTTCAGGATTATTTGCACCTGGTATAGATGGCAACGTATGGGCGTCCGTAACACACGCAGGTAAATCATGATTTAGGGCTGGAATAGATGGTAACAATGAGGCCTCTGAAGAGCAGATTGAATGTTGCCCGTCCTTGATGAAATCCCCAGGAGATGCACCACCTCCAAGAAGATGACTGGATTGTGCAATGTTAGCAATGTTTTCGTCCCAAGTAAAATCTGACAGGAATGTGTCCAAGTCAGGAATATTATCCATGTCCTTTCCGTCAATATCCGTGAAAAGAAATTCTTCCAACTCTCTCAAGTCCAGACAAGAAGTGGATGATCCTGTAAAATGCCCATCTGTGCTTGGAGCCAAAATCTCCCTGTTATGACATGGAATCTTATCCATGGCATCTGAGTGGACATTATAACTTAAGAACTCAGAATTATTAGCATCGCAATCATTAGCAAAATCTGCAGAAATCACTGCATTCCTCTCTTCCTCTTCACCTTGAAATACTTCGGGTAAAGTTGCCTCAGAAATGTTTTGGGAAATATTCCATATTGGACCCTGGGGAAGCATAGATGAACTAAAGTCAATTTCAGCATAAGTTATACTCATCTGATCAGATTTAATTGGGATTTCTGCGTCACAACAGCAAGCATCGTTTAGCTTTAAAATGGACATGCCACATGGTTGGACAGCTTCCTTGGCCACAGAGTGACTGTCCTCTTCAAGCTTAGGTTGATCACAATGCGAACTTGCCTCAATGGAATTGCAGGATTCAGTAATATTAGTAGCAGTTGCTGCAGTGGCACTAATCGTCTCAAGATTCAACATGTGTTGGTGAACAGATTCACAATTAAATGCCGCATATTCAAAATGATTTTGATTTGCTTCTTCATGGTCCGTAGAACGAGGATCGTCACCATTTTCAACAACACTACTTTTAACTCTTTTAAGCATAGGATTGTAAAAATCTCGCATGCCCTCATTCATCCTCTTCCGTTGTACAGATTTTTCTACTTTATATTCCAAGATATGTGATTTTGGTGAAGTTGAAGCCGAGTCCACAAACTCCACAATGTGAGGAGATGCTTCCACAAAAACATTTGCATGAGAAGTCAGAGAATGCCATCGATCTTCCAGCTCTTGAAAAGTGAATTTCTGAGAAAACTGAATGGCACCTTTACCAAGTGAATCTAAGGACATACCGGTCTGTACATGGCATTTAAAACAATTGGATAACGTCAGCAATGCAGACCACAATAGAAATGCTAGTTTGTGATAGATATCACCTTAAAAATTATGTACAAAAGAAAGATTGTAACAACTAACAGCTTCTCCATTTTAGCAACAAATAGTGAATTTTCAGAATTTCTCAGTACCAAATAGGCAAATATACATGTTTCGAAATAGGTTAGATATATATTTTGCTATGGTACTTCAACGTTAATGACATTTCAAAATTCTTTCACTTCAATATATCAGTGCTATCGTAACCACATTTCAGTCCATATGGAAAGAGACAACAGAGTTCATTGCTAACAGAGAGAGCTGGTTGAGGGACACGCAACCAGCAAGCATGTATATACATTACTCAGCAGAAAATGGAACTGAACAGTATAAGAGCCTGCAAACCTACTAGAAGTAATATATTTTAGGCAAAGATAGAGATAAAGGGAGTGGGAAATACCAACCATCTCAAGCAAGCTAGATTTTTAAAATAATACGGCATTGCAAGTAATTATACTACCGTGCAGTTTCTAAAAATACAGTATCGCAAGTAATCAAACCAAATCTACCGTGTCTCTGGATTCTGGAAGCTGAAAGTATACAAAATGATGTAAAAAAGTATTGCAAGGTCATTAAGAGTTGCAGATACAGTAGCTTGTGGTGCTGCTAAATTTTGCTACAGACATACACAAAGCAGACACTGGACAGACACCCTTTAGGTAAATCATTTAAAATGACTGAAATCGGAGTATATGACTTGTACAAATGAAGAATAAACAATTTTTCTTCGGCATTCAAGTGAATGTAACTTTCTTTTCGTGTATATGTTGCACGTGTCACTGACAAAGAGAAAGAAAAGAGACTTTTCTGGTAAACTAAGGCAGTGCAAGGAGTGCAACAATGTTCATGTGGTTTGCAAGAAGTTTGGGAGCAGACCCTGCAACTTAGTAAGAAGTTTATTTGCATCATGATAATAAAGTCAGGACTCCAATAGCTGGTATGTTAACAAGCATTGAACTTTCTTTTAGTTAATTTGTCATTTAGGTACATTTGGTATACATGTCATGTACGATATACCAACAAACCTATGTCAGCCCAACTCTTTATTCACCTCTACTCCTCTAGGGCACATTACAAACACTCAAACATTTCAATTTGGCCAAAGACATGCAAAATTTTCAAAAAATATTGCCCAGTCTTGCAGTTGGCCACGTATACATGTTCAACACTTTAAGCGATGAGTAACACAAACACTAAATAGATTACCAGAATAATACCTCTAGGTAAATTATCTTGTGCAACTTACATAGTATCATGTGGGTAACTAGTACAGCATTAATAAAAGCTGACAAAGGAAAATACTAATATGAAACTAGTCAACCTTGGTGCAGTAATTTAGAACTGAGAAGGATTGAAGTAGGCAGTAGATCTTTATAAGCAGTCGGATTAGGCTGGTAATTGTATAGGTCATATTTGGTACTTACTCTGATCATATTCACGGTTGACCCAGTTCCCAAAAAGATTGACATTAATAGAATCGGTGCCTTTGTAACTTGCTCAGTAAATTATAATTTATCATAAAGATGCGGTAAGATATGAACATCTTACCACATTGAATTGATAAATATGACTGAAATCTATACTACTAAATCATAAAGGAGTTTTAAAATTCCATTTAATATAGTCTCTTAGTTAGATTCTTGCAAAGAGCGAATCAGATAACATGTTATCTTTCATTTAGTAGTCACAGCATATAGATTCGGTTTAGTGTTTTAATTGTGAAGTGAATTATATAAGACTGATAAAAAACTCCATCTTTCAATTTGTTTAGTGTGTATTGTGAATTATATATACGTAGTAATTGAGAAGACAATACGCAATATAAAATTACAGATGACAAGATTCAGAATAGTTGACACCTAGAATGCACAATATATATAGTTTCCTAATCAATAAATTTTGGGAACAAGTGCAATACTTTTGCAGCTATTCAAAAAAACTCTCATTAACTTTCGACTTCCAAAAAGACAAACCTCAAAGTGTTGTTCAAACCCAAAGTTCAGAATTTCAAATCAGACAATAATATACTTCCATACAAAAACGATAGGCAGGATACAAACAGTTGAAAATTAAAACACTCTTTACACAGGACATTCAACTTTTGCACTAGTACATGCCAACATCCCCTTGTATGCATCAATTATACACTCACAAAGACGCCTATTTTGACATTCAAAACATAATCACTTGCGGTATAACTGTAAATTATTTAACTCTATCAGCTTTACATTCCTGTAAAAAGTCTGAAATTATTTGAAATCTATGATATCACAAGGCAATAAACGTATTTTATTCAGATTTTCCAACCACATCAAGAAATAGTTTATTATAATTGTGATTAAAATTAATCACAATTATAATCCACCATACTTGTAACAAATACCAACAAAATCAAAAAAAAAATATCTTCATATGCATTATCAAAGCCATTACACCTAAACTGTTCTTTTTTCAGATTAAAATTTTAGAATTTATATTAGAGCAAGTCCACTGCATAACTACATTCGGGTTTATGGCTATAACATAGAACTAGATTTACAAAATCATCAATCCAATGCATAGCTACATTTGAATAAAAATTGCTTAAACGGATAATTAGCTTTATACTATATAGAACCAGGATAGCTATAGCCATCCTCACCACGTCATTTTCTCACAGAAAAAAAGGAGAGAAATATATTTGGTAGATAGGTTTTAACTCAAATACAACAACAGCTATAGCCATTTACATTTTTACCATTAACATCGGAGCATAAATTCTATTTTAGCAAATGTCACTTTATTCCGGTTGTACATTTTTCTGAAACTATTCCTCGACCAAAGCGCAAAATATAGTAGTGATTATAATCGTTTTAGCATTAGCACCGTCCTTGCCTCAAGGGATATTGCTCTTATGTTATTCAACAGTATCACAAAATTAAAATTAAGCTAGTAAAACTACTTTCAACAATGATAGCATACTGCAAAGTAATCCCTAAACAAACAAACAAACAAAAGATGATCAACTCAATTCAATTATCATATATCAACACAGTTCACTTCATCAGCACACCAAGAATCAAAATTAAAATTGATAAAATTATAAATAAAAATTAAAAAAAGAACAGTAAACAAAGAGAAAGATAATGGCGGTACCTCGATAGCATTGTTGAGCAACAGGTCGTCTTCAGAAGACCAAGAAGCGACTGGAGCTAGAGCGCCCATTCTATCTCGTTCTGTTCGCCGCCGCACTCTCTTGCTCCGCCGCAACTAAAAATGTAGCAGGAATAGTTATAAGAGAGACCCGCCAGCACAAATTAAGTAATTAACCTGTATATGTTATTATGGGGTATTTATCATATTTTTATTTTCTTAATCACTAAAAGGCCGGGTTTTTTATATAGTGGGCTGCACCTATTCGGCTGTTAAACTTCTTGAGGCTTTTTTTTAAATTTTTTTTACTATTTTCTGTTTATATACTAATCATAATAACAGGGGAAGAACTTATAATGATATCCTAATTAGCCAGAAAATATAATTAATGATTTTAATAGTATATAATTAACGAGATTGAGTGCTGAAAATAAAGGAGTACAAGTTGTTTTGGAAAAACTTATAATGACATCCTAATAATTTCCTAATTAGCCAAAAATTGTATTATATTTAATAAAATATGACTAATTACACTCGGGATGGATATACATTCAAAACCTAATTTAATGAAAATTTAATAAATTCAAAATTTACTCATAAATTAAATTAAATATATTTAATGTAAAAATAAATAAATATAATAATTTAAATTCAAAATTTGACTTCACTAAATCTTTATATATACATATTAGGAGTGTTATAAGAAAATATTTAAAAATTCTAATTGAAAATCCAATAAAATTAATACTTACCTTTTAAATTAAGGGTTCAATTGCTACTTACATTCTAATTAAAAGTCTAATTATTAAATATTAACATATTTTAATTATATGTCTTGTAAAAGTACGAATTAACATATTCATGTACAAAATATAAATTGGCTTATTCTCTATTAAGAATAATTTTAATAAAACTATAAAAAAAAATGTAGACCCAACAAAACATTAAATTAAAAAAGAGATATTCAATATTTTAATTTCTTGCATAAAAAATATTTACAGTATTATTTTATATAAAGGCAAATACGAATGTGATTATTATAATTGTTTATTTAATAAAAGAATTTCTAAATTAAAAAACTGATTTCATATAAACTTTTAGGTGCTTATCAAAATATTACAGTATAAGCAACCCGCTGCGAAAGGCGAAATCTGTCTCTGGTTGTCGTGTTTTTTTTTTTGACGTAGGTTGTCGTTGTTTGTTGGTCCTTCGAAACGCAACTTAGTATTATAATATATATAATTAATAACTTTTAAATAAAAACTCATTTGCACTCACCAGCTCAAGAGTAGATTTATTTAAAATTAGAGTGTGACTCAATAAATTATTGGAATAATTCAAATTCTTCTCAATTATTAATATGTTTTTAAATATTTTATAAGTTGAATTTAATTTTATTATTGATTACTTACTTAAAAATATAAAATGGATAATTTAATTTCATCTTTAATGAGGACTACTATATTATTATTATTATGGGCCTACGTGTGTCATTGCCTATTGGCCTTCTTGTACCATATATAAGAAAAATCACACAAATCTAAATGTGAAATTAATCTAAATCTTAAGACATACTATACATTTTTTATTTTTGTTCCTGAAAAATCTAACATATTTATTTTCTTTGATGCACAAAACATGGAAGGACGCCAGGACGGTATATTTCTCTCTCTTTTCTCCCTACAATGGTTGCATACGCTTTTGACAGTTTTGCTTTTTCTAATGATCCAGTCATTGTATTAAAATTTGAATTTATTTTCACCAAATAAATTAATTTCATTATTAGAAACAATATTTGTAATATGCTCCTCCTATTTTTTTTTTGTCATTTGACTTCTTATGCGTATTTTAAAACGTATTGACTGAATAATTAAAATTATTATTTTAAAAAAAATCTTTTTAGAAATTATAATATTTGTCACATATTTTTATTCAAAAAATTTTAAAATTTAGTATTTCAACTAAACATTTAAAACGCTTTCGAAATGTAGACAGAAAATCAACTGTCAAATATTTAAAAACCAAGGAAGTATCTTCATCTAACAAATACACAATCCGGTGAGGGAAAATATGCAAAAGAGTAACAAAAATCCATTACTTTACTGGAGACAAAACAAACAACTCAAAAGTAATTGAATGAACGAACGAAAGGAGGTGAGGAATGAGTGGAGAAAATAATAATCTGTAATAAGTACTATTTCCATCTCAAATTAATTGTCATTTGAATTTTTATGAATCAAATTGACTCAAATTAGACTAAAAATTACATATAATATATAAATGAAAAAAAATATAAAAAGTATATCATTGAAAGTATATTTAATTTATTTTAAAATATATTTTTCAATCTTTTAAAATTATAAAAAAATAATTTTTAATTTTCAATCAAAATTGAATCAAATCGACTACAAAAAAATCAAATAAGACATTTAATTTTGGACGGAAGGAGTATATAGTTTCAACAAATAATGATGACTTGGAGTATAAAAAGCCCAAATCAAGACTACTATGTTCATCATATCTACATCTAATGTATGGTATGGTAATTATCTCATGCTGAATAGTTACTGTGAAGCAATGTGCCGCAGCACGGAAACCTAAGATAAAGTAGTGTTAATCCTTAATAAAACATATGAGACTCTTATACGAGAAATCCTGAAATATTTTGAATCCACAAGGAAGAATTTTTGAATTCACAAGAAAGATAAGAGAAAACTCTCAAAGAATTTTTAATAATTCAAAAGATTCTAGGTAATATATCATAATGTTCTTTATACAGGGATATAAAAATCCTAAAATCAAATTCTAATTAAAGTCTAATAACAATATTAATTCATAATTAAAATAAAACAGTGTGAGCATTGGGAACTTGTGGCATGGTCATGCAATATCTCCCGATAAAAACCGTTTAACTACTGTAAGAGATCTCAACTTTATCATGATCATGTGGTACTCCTTGGCATTATCATGTTATTCTGTCATTACCTTATCGTCATCCATCATGACCTTAATTCGCGGGAATTGCTCATGCATCAGTCTTCTCCACCTCTAAAGAACTCGACCCCGAGTTCTTATCTAGATAAATAGTAGCACGTGCTTGTTAGTTCTCTCTCCATGATGGTATTTTTACAGACAAAAGGTTTAGTGAAATCTTGTACTTGAACTTTTCGACAAGATCAATTGAAAGTAATAACAAACATTGAATGAGTCCAGCATCTTGATTAATCATTGTCAACATATAACTTGAAAACTCTCCTACATCACAATGCAATGCAAAGGTGGTGGCATCCCTATGGACTAAGGGTATGGGTACGAAATAGTTTCAAGTACTCCCAAATTGACATTACCCTTGATTAACTGCTTCAACTAGATGAAAATCAAGAACAAATCTTAACAGGCCTATAAGCATTCTCCAGTGACCCTTCTCAACCAGCCTATTTCAATCATGTATTCAGGTTATTATTTAAGAACCATTCTCGTATAGATCGTAGGTCGAACAATAGTCTAATAAGCAACAAGCTAAAATGTGAACTGTGCTAAATTAATCAGTTCCTCGTTTGATTTTGTTATAAATGTATGTGTCTTTATGCAAGAAGATCGAAACAATTTATGAGAAACAGCGGGATCAGTAACCACTTGGGGCCCAAATATCTACATAAAAAACTCTTACAGTACTGCAAATTACCTATCAATGGGATGAGTAAAATGGAACCAAAAACCGCAACCGCACCAAAAAATGTTAAAAACCGAACCGATATTTTGATTTCGGTTTTAGTTTCTAGAAGTTTCAAATCGAATAAAAACCGAACCGAACCGAACCGAATTAATATTTAATCTATATTAATATAATTATATTATTTATAATTTTTTATACATAAATATATCATGGACTAATTCTCAAGTCTGTTCTGCAGTACTCTGTTATGCAGTATTCTATTACAGTATGTTAGTTTGCTACTGCCTTAATGCTTTGTAAATTTAATTTAAAGACTTTTGCCAGTACTATGTTGAAATGAACATGTATATGTTGATATGCGGCACAGTGGCAGCATGTATGTTTGAAATCAACATCAAGTCCATTGTACTATTTCTGTTAAAGTCATGTGTTTAAATTATTATTAACCCATGATAACTTATTGGTTTATTAGGTTTGTTTGACCTACCCAGGCAAGATAGTGCAGATTGCAGAAGAGCCCTTAATCTAGGTGTAAATGTAAAAATGTAACTAGTCATGTAAAATTTGTGTTTGGTTTATTAGCTTTTTTTTTATTGATCTCGTGATCAGTAAATATATCCAAATAATAATGGTTTTAAAATTAAAACCGAACCACTTAAAATCGAACCATGATTTTTTTAAAAACCGAAACAAAAGCTCTGGTTTTTAATTTCTAAAAATTTCGGTGCGGTTTAAGATCAAAAACGCATCGTGAATATACCTACCTATACATTGAGGCAAGGAGTAGGCAGGTAATTACAGTCGTAGGGGTAGCAACCATGTTAACCTTGTAACTGCTACAGTACCAGAGGTTGATTTTATTCCATAGATTTTTTGATACAGATCGTACAGATCTTTTGTCCTAAAATACAGATAGAAGTGAAAATAACATGTTACAATACGTGCGTAACGGGGGAGAGTAGTAAAATCAGGTCCGCCTGTCTAGGATTTGATCATGTACGCGCCTTTCTGCCACTCTGTTTGAGAATTAAATCTGTTTTTTGATTCGAGACTATTAATAATTCATGAATTATTTTAATCTTAAATATGCATACAATGGCAAATTTTAGAGCATTAGATAGGCACAAAAAACCCATTAGGCTGTACTTTAATGATTAATCAAATTCGGAAAAATCTGTATTTTTCGGTTAAAACCAGTCTTTGATTTTAATCTGGGTTGAGTTTTTAAAAAGTATTTAAGCCGTTTAGATCCTATTAAGTTTTTTATCTGAGCTTGAAACAAACAGGTTGGGCCGGAATTCATCCGATTAATTTTTTTATAAAAATAAAAACAATATCTATACACACACTAAATGACACATGATTGACTAATACAGTATATATTTGCCATTTTCCCATTCATTTGATATTTTTTTAAAAGTTAATCAATTATGTATGTACTTTATAAATATTTTATTCATGTATTATAAATACAAGTATAAATTATTTATTTTTAGGCATAAATATATAAATACACACGTGTATAAATTATATTTAATATTTAATAATTATATATATATGTTAATATATTTTAATAATCAGATTTTATTTGAGCAGAATTCAATCTCAACCTTATAAAAAATGGACTAATAGTGTCGTTTATAAAATTCTCAATCTCCCGTGTTTCTCATTCATAATAATTCAATATATATATATTATAAAACTTGGTCAACAAATATAATATCTCATAATAATAGAAACAAATCATATCCTTATAAAATATTTTAATTTCAGCAACATTTTAATATATTTCTTAACATCCTCCCTCAAGTTGGAGTATGAAGATTTTGAATGCTCAACTTACACGAAAAAAAATCAATTCTTCGAATTTCATTATATTTTTTGCCGCCTTCTTCATCAATGTCACTGTCTCCGTCTGCCACTAAATTATTCATATGATCTTCTTATTTATCGTCAAAACTACGAACTCTTACGAGATTATTTTTTTTCACATCCACGACTTCTCGTAGATTTTTTTTTTAAAAAAAATAACCCACAAACTCTTGCAGGTCATTCTCATACCCACGACCTCTCGTGAATATCTCTTTTTTTCGCATCCCACAAACTTTTGCAGAATATTTTTTCCTCACTAAACTCACGGTATAATTTTATTTTTTATTAGGAGGATTGCTCTCTTCTTCTCTCTTTCATCCCACCTAACTTCACAAATAATCTAACCTGACCTTGATATTATCATAAAATTCTTAATCTCCCATTTTTTTCATTCATAATAATGCAATATATATGGATTACAAAACTTGGTAAATAAGTATAGTATCTCTTAATAACGGAAACAAATCATATTCTTATAAAATATTTTAATTTCATCGATATCATAATATATCTCTTAATAGTATCTTAATGTTACCAAGTCGAGTCTGACTTTATAAAAAAATATAAAAATAAAATAAAATCTGACTTGAATAAAAAAAATTATACTTAATTTGTGCCAAATTTTCAAACCCGATCTTTTTTGTGCATCCTTCGGAGAGTATGCAACACATAAAATAAGTTGATATTTTGAAGTTGTGACTTATGAATGAAACTTGTGACAGACTCACAACAATAATACGATAAAATTGAAGTCGATTAAAAGTAATTAAGATATTATTTTTATAATATATATTTATTAAATTTTGATTTTGATTATTTTTATAAATATTGTATGATTTTTAATTAATGAATTGATTAATTATAAAAAATAAATTTGAAAAACTGAGAAACAAAAATGCAACAGAGGCAAGACAGAGAGAAACTGAGGAAGGAAAACACACGGCTCGAGAAGAGCAGACGGCCAGACATGAAAGAAGAATGCTTCTCGAGATACGCGCACATATCTATTCACCAATACTTTCTCCTTATTTCCATTTCAACTCTCTAGTGAACAACAAACTGTACTCAAGTCCCCAACCATAGCGACTACTCTATTCTATAGCGAGTACTTGTATTATTTTTATAATGTTAACTTGTAAATAAAATATTACCCATCAGTTTATTACTCCAATACCAATATTAATTGAAGCATGAGAAGTATAAATATATATTCATTTTAATTTTAAAATTTAAATGTATAAAAAAATTATAATATATTTGAAGCTAACTTTTATTAAGTTAAATATTATATTAAATTTATTCATATTGATAATAATTTTAAAAAATAAAAAATATATTTTATTTATAAATAATTAAAGTATTTCTAATTAATTTTTTTAATTAAGTCAAACGGACCTTTATATGTTTTATAGTAGGAAGGAAATTCTTAGTCACTTGATCTTCGTTAAGTTAATGTAAATAGTATTGTATTCCATGCTACAAATATAAACACGAAAGTCAAGATATATAAGTGGTATAATATAATTGGCGAAGAGCAAACATTTAGATCTATAAAATCTAAATGTTAATACTAGTATTATATTTCCTTCCGGTCATTCGAGTATTCGACTGGTCACTGCAAGAGCCAAGAGGAAATGTCAAGTTGTTTCTATGGGAACATTTTTATGACTTGCACTTGTTGAGTTGTTGTTGGTAACCATAGCTCTAAAAATTAAGATTTAATCAATTAATTATCCGATTAACTATTATAATATGTACTGTCAGTTCGATTTATCAAATTCAATTAATTATTATAATTTTTTTAAAATTAATATTATTACTTTATTTTAATAAATTTGATTGATATTTCGATTAATTTCTGATTAATCGTACTGATTAATGTCATTATCATTTTTTACAAAATTGAATAATACGACTATATTTTTCATACGAGATTATTTTTTGAGATTTCGGTTTTAATAACAAATTAACAAATGACTACTTAACGCGTACGTTTTATTATAACAGGTATTTGTCCTTTGCACTAATCCAAATTTACTTGGTCGGTTTAGGACCGACATTGCAAAATAACCTATATGTATCATTGACGATAATATAAAGGCCAGTAATTAGGCACGTCACATGCTTGATTGAGTGTTTTATAACATTCTAATTAGTAATTACGGAGTACATGTCAGTTTATATATTGCTAAGCCATCTGCATATTGGCTTTAGAATATATTAAACCCCTAGGCCGTAGCTAAATCATACAGTATTAGACTTGTAGCATACATCCCAAGCCACTGGAAGTTCCTATCCACTAACCATTTAACTTTTCCCTTCTTTTCATTTATTTTTCCTCTGGAGTAATGAGTAAGCGCATGTACAATTGATCCACTATTTTTTAGATAGTTTACTTCACCGTTTTTTGTTAATTATCAAGCAATTTATCATTTTCAGCCTTTATTATATTAGTTACCTAATTTTAATATATTGTAGCAGTCAAAATATTTTTTTTTCTAAGACGTTAGAGCAAGGGGGCAGTAATCATTTTGGAGGACCCGTATAAAATTTTAAAATTGAGTCATTCATATATATATTTTGATATATATTAAAATTATTAAATTATATATTTAAAATAAAATAAATTACGGAAAGATACTTGATAAGTTTGGCCCAATAGACCCAGCCCAAGCCTACTCAACAAAGTACACAAAGTACAAGGGCAGTAAACATTTTGGAGGGCCCCGTATAAATTTTTAAAATTGTGTCATTCATATATATTTCGATATACATTAAAATTATTAAACTATATATTTAAAATAAAATAAAATACGAAAAGATACTTGATAGGCTTGACCCAATAGGCCCAACCCAAGCCTACTCAATAAAATCCAAACACTTAACAACCCAACATCAAAATAACACCAACGGCTACCAGTCTCATCAGGGACTGGTTCCCGGGAAGGATGCAAGACATGTGCACCTTTCTCTATAAACATCCACGAATCTCCAACAAAGAGAGGGATCAAAAAATCACATAAACACAAACACATGATAAGCTCTTTCTTCTCTCTAAAACCTCCTATCTCTAACTTTGACCAGAAACTCACTCTCACGCTAAAGGTGTTTATGGAGATCCAATCTCCATTGTGCATTCCGTTCCAGGTACCCGAGCTCGGCCCATCCCGACTCCGATCCAACCCAGAAAAGAAGACTCACCCCGAGGGATTCGAGACTTATCAATAAACAAAATATAAAGTCTAACAAATGTACTTAAAAAGAGATGCTCTTCTGTTGCACGTTTTTTGTTAAAATTATTTATAACACTTTACATGTCAAATTCATCCAAAAAATCACTTTCAATTGTCATCAAAACAAAACAATTTTTGGTATAAAATAAGTAGTATATATTTTTAATAAGGGAATCGAACTCAAAATCGAACTCAAAATGTTGACGATGAAAAATATGTTTTTACCATTTAAGCTAACTATTAGGCTCTCCATTTTGCTCCAATTTATAAGATTAGATTAACACTTTTTTTTCAAGGATTTATCCTGTATTGTTCGATGTTTTATCCATAAAAAATTATTTTATTTTGTTAAACAAACGGAGTGAGTAGCTTTCAATGGCTTTTCATGTATCCTCTACCAACGGGTGTTATTGTGAGTTACATCAGGTCTGTAGCTATCAAAGGTGTTGACCTTAACACAGAAACACTGTACTGTACATATATATACATAATTATTCTCCATTCATTGTTCCTTTATTTTTCTTCCCTGCAAAACCCAAGGCAGAATAAAAAGTCTACGAGAAATGATTATACGAAGAATTAGAGTGGAACTCGAGGAGTTTTCTCAAAAATCCAAACTCAGACATTTGTTTTTTTTAATTTACGATTTATAAACTCGAGAAGATTATTTTTTCTATTTTTTCTACCGTGCTTTGTTATTTTTAACAATTATTTTTTCTACCGTGCCTTGTTACTTTTAACATGACTTCAAGTATTTTACAGACCCATTCACATTTGTAATTCAAATACTCTAGACCATTTGATTACAAAAGTTGCATATCAGAGTGTGTTTACTCCATCCTTTTTATATTAAATAATCCACTTTTAAAAAATAACACATATTGAGAAAATTTGTTATTGATGAATTATACTCATATTTATTGTATTAAATGAATATAATATATGATATGAAATTGATCTTGAAAATATAAATTAGAGTTACGTGAAATATAGTTAATTTTGAAAATATAAATTAAATTAAATTTTATATTAAAAATTAAAATGAACAATTATTTTGAAACAATTTCCTAATTAAAAGTGGACTAAACGGAGGGAGTACTAGCACACATTTTGCTTTCGTACATACAAAATGTTCATATAAATAGGAGTTAGACCTTTTTATTTTATTTATATATTTTAATATTTAAATTGTCAGATTGAAATAAAAAGAAAGAAAACAGTAGAGCGTGTTTTCCGGTGCAGGACGAATAAGCAAAAGCAGGATAACTGCCACGTGTCCTAGAAAGTGACCGTGTGATTGACATGCAACGGCTGTGATTGAGTCTTTATTGGTTGAGATTTTATTAGGAACTGCAAGAGGAGTGTAAACAAGTGGGGAGTGAGTATGAGTGAGTGAGAGAGAGGGGGGAGAGAGCGAGATTATAGAGAGATCTTCCTCTGCTTAAACAGCTGTGGAAGATACATATAGAGAGATACAGAGAAGAAGAGAAGATTTTATAAATATTTTGTACTATATGTGGATTGTCTTAAATTGAGGTTGCAGAGCTGGAGCAGCAGTATCCATGGCGGCGTTTGCAGGGCAGTGACTTTAATGCATCAAATAAAAACACAGAGAATTTAATTGTTTGAAGAAAGTCAAGAAAAAAAATTTAAGTCTCGAGTTGAGAGAAAAAGCTAGAGGAAAAAATACTCGTACTCCACATCTTCATTCCCTCTCCTTGCTTTGCCCAACCCAAAAAATATCCCTCAAATTTGTTCCTGAAAAGCTGCAAAAAATACAAAATCCCAAAAATAGCAATACCCCATTAATTAAATCCACAGATCCAAGCTACCCTTTTCTCCATAACAATTTTTTGGTTATGGATTCTTTGTGCAGCAGCAGCAAAATAAAACAATGTCTGGTTTTTTCACACTAGCTGGAAGAGATCAAGAACAAGAAGATCACAAGAACAAAACCAACAACATCAACAACAGTTTGTTTTTGTTCAGAAACGAAGAGATCTACGACAAGAATTTTGAGCTATGGCAACAATACTATCAACTACATCATCAGCCAAAGCAACCTCACCAGCAGCTCCAAAATGTGGATCTTTCACTAGTGGGATGCTCTTCAGGTTATTCTAATCCTGCTGCTAGTAGAAGATCATCTACAATCCACAACAATAATCTCAATGGTTTTAGTATAACTACAGATGAAGAGCAATCTTTAGTTTATATTAGCAATAATAATAATAGGGTTGGTAATAATAATAACAATAGATCATCAACAAATTCAACATCAGGATTTGAGGCGATGATGAGGCCATCTGGAGGAAGCTACGGTGGAGGAAATAATAATAATAATAATAATAATAATATTGGGAGTGGTAGTAGCATTGGTACTATAAATTGCCAAGATTGTGGTAACCAAGCTAAGAAAGATTGTATGCACATGAGATGCAGAACATGTTGTAAGAGCCGAGGGTTTCAGTGCCAAACCCATGTCAAGAGCACTTGGGTTCCTGCAGCTAAACGCCGGGAGAGACAACAACAATTGCTTCTCGGTGGTTCCAACACTTCCTCGCAACCAAATTATCAACATCAACAAAATCAACAGCTGAGTTTGATCAGAGGAGAGACTACTCCTAAAAGGCCAAGGGAGATTCCATTGGCTTGCACTCGTTTGCCCACTCACACGTCAGGTAATATTATTGTTCTTGTACTATACAATACTTACAAACAAACACTCCCCTAAATTTCCGTTCGATTTCTATCATAGATTTGATGTTGCAAATTCATGTACTTTATGATTATATATATAAAGTAAATATCTTTGATTTTTAATATTTTTTTCAATAACAAAAGTCTAACCCTTGTTTCTGATTCTTCAATATACTGTTGGCTAGTAAAACTGACAAAAACTTTTACTAATGGCTTGTGAGGTGTCTAATAGTTATATTACTAGCGACTTAGCGAGGCCTTGCCTATATGACTACATGAACTTAACGTAGACAGTGCTTAATGATTTTTTTTTGTTTTTCACGGGGTTTGTGGTTAGGGTTAGAAGTGGGTCATTTTCCGGCTGAGGTGAGTTCTCCAGCAGTGTTTCGTTGCGTAAAAGTTAGTGCTATGGACGAGGCAGACGAGCAGTTTGCATATCAAACAGCTGTAAACATTGGAGGTCATGTCTTCAAGGGCCTTCTTTATGATCAAGGCCTCGAAAGCAGCAGCAGCCGTTACGGTGTTGTTGGTGAGAGCTCCTCGAGTGTTGGTGCTGTTCAGCAACCACTCAATCTCATCACTTCTGGAACCACCACCGTAGCAACCACAACTAACAATCCACCCGGTGTTACTTGGATCGATCCTTCCATTTATCCAGCTCCCCTCAATGCTTTCATGGCTGGTACGCAATTTTTTCCACCACCAAGATCTTGAAAAACAAGACAAGGAAACTAAAAAATTCTCTCAATTCTCTTAGGCACGATTAACAAAATTTTCATTTGCTCGCTCGAGTTTTAAATATAACTAGATTACATTACATGTTTTTATTCTTATGATGATGTTGCATGTAGTGTTAGTTAGTAGCTAGCTAGCGCTGCAGCTAGACAAGGGAAAGAGGCATTATCATGTACTATTGGAGATTAGATGTTCGTTTTTGAATATTTGTTCAAGTTTCAATTAAGATACTACTACTGTATTAGTTTTATTAATTATTACTCCTATTACTACCACTGTTATACTTACTCCACCGCCGATGACGAATCTCTCTCTAATTGTGCTCTTCCTTGAGAGAGTTTTTATGCTACATTCGGATATGTGCTTATAATAAGTAGCAGTAATTAACTACTAGTACTTGTCTTCATTCAGTCAATTTTATTCTGGAACTGCTCAGTTTTTGATTGATATAATTTGATTTAAAATCTACTTTTTGGTTGGTTTTTGAACTCAAATCTACTTTTCCCACCTTCACCCGATTAGTTGCTGGACATTTAAGTGATTAGATTGCTAGGTTTCATGTTTTGCTCGCTTAGATTCAAGACTCAAGACTGTGTTAATATATACTTGTTCATCTTGTTTGACAAAAAATAATAAAAAGGTTCTGGCAGTTTGTCTCTGCAAGCTTTATATGCACTGGCAGATGAATCTTCGGTTTTCCAATCTGATAAAGTATTATTACTGTGAAACTTGTCTCCTCTCCCTCCTGTCTCTATCTAGTATTTCTCTCTGTGTGTATATATATGCATTATATAAATGTTCGTGTTGTACGTATATGCTACATGAATTATGTATACACACTCAGAAATATATATCGGGAATATACCTGGCTTTTGCATAAAAATTAAAAATGGGCGGTGGGCCTATTTTCTCACTTCGAAGAAAGGTGAATGAAATGGACATGCATGAGATGTGACTATGGAAGAAGAGAAACTGGGAATGCATATAACTAGCTAGCTGCAAATGTTTAATGCTTCTGCAACTATTAATATACATGTGATCATGGGATTATAACAAAACACTCAGTTGTGGTTTGTGTGTGTGGACGAGAGCAAGGGAACAATAGTGGTGAGTCTGGTGAGTTAATTATATATAGGTTAAGGTCCATACTATACATCCATTATATTAGATATCACAAGATTAAATGTTTATGGTAGCTTTTATAGGCTACTAGATTTGGTACATGTGAAAGAAGAACAGAAGGATTTAGAATCTTTCCCTAGTTTTGAAAGTTTTCTGATACATAACAAGTACTCCCTGTCTTGAATAGATTGAGACCTTGCATTATTATTAGCACACTTTATTTCTTCATTATCTAACATGCATGCGTGATATATATATATATCCACCGCCAATAATTTATAACCTATGAATTCTTTCGTTTAGGGAGTACTGTACGTACGTAGTAGGATTACTATTAAATCTCCATTACACGTCGAATACGTAGAGCCCAGATTAAATAAATGTGACCTTGCATCGTTGAACTTAAATATATTTTATTTTTGTAGTATGTAGTGTGATTCTTATTCAAATACTTGTATGAGACTATGACATAATAATATAGGACTGATATGACGATGGAGTATTTTTTGCATGGATATGTGACAATTGATTTGAGTGAAAACTTAACTAATCTCTTACTTTATCTCACTAGCTAGAGGAGTTATAATCAAAATACTGCTACCTGGTTTGTTGTTATTGGAATAATATTTGTATGCAACATGGAGTCGTCCGAATTGGACTTTGGTATACTAATAGGAGAAAAACAACTTTATAGGAAAAGATGAAAGCACACACGTACCCCGGCATAGATAGTAGCCTTGCAGATTGTTATGAATTTGCTTTGTACATGAATTTCAGGAGTGTGTATATGAACCTTGTATCTCTCCTGCATTATGAACCGGTGACTTCGTTTCTCTTAATCTTATAAATAATTTATAAATTAAAAATCGTATCTATTTTTGAACTCAGGCCCTAACACTCGGAATAACATAACAAATTTTCTCAAATTTACATTATCCTTAGTTAGGGTTATGTATATATTTTACTGCTGCCGGGGAGCAGTGGAATGATATGATATCTGTTACTATAGTCAAGGTTATTGTAAATATATAGATGTATAGAAGGAATGCATGGTAAAAAGAGTGGATGTCACTCTATATATTATCAAGGATGACATGAAAAAATTGTGGAGCTGTCTTAATACGGAAACAATCTGCTTATTTGATGGCATGAGATATTGTATTTTATTCATCCATATATACAGCTAATCAAATAACAACTGGATTTCTGGGACAATTCTATGAAATGCCTTTACTTTCTGTTCCTGCCAGAATGTTTCGTACCATTTAAATACTTTGCATGTTTATATCTACCAAATCAACCTATTGTATTGTTTGTTCTTACATATTATATATTTCTATGCTGAGAACATGTATGTCACGTTTGACCATGTTATCTACTTACTCATATAGAACCCCATTATTATTAATATATCTCATATTATTATTAATAAAATTATCAAATTATGTATGTAACAATTTAGTACAATTTTTAAAAATATCTAGCATTTATTTTTAAAAATTATAATGCTATAAAAATCACACGGAACTTTGTCAATATAATCAACATACTAGATAGGCTGGTACAATCTAAGAAGTACGATACATCTTGTTTTGATCTACGTGTGTAAAACATAACTTTTGTGAAAGCCTGTAAAGCTAGCTTTACGAAATCACGAGTTGTAGTTTCTCAATATTTCCATCCTGCCTAGCTTATTTTTATTGTCTCTCCATGTACTCTGGGACATGAAAATGATAATGCTTCATCAAAAATGTATTCATGTTCCAATCTGTAGAACATCAGTGACAAATTATTACTCCAGTCTGATACTTGACACGTATATAATCAGAGATGTTTAAACTTTAAAGTAACCAAAAAACATGTATTTTGAAATGTAAATACATGGAACTCACTTTATTTAATTATATAATAATTAATTAAAATTTGTTACATAGCATCCATGATCCATTTTGTAAACAAAATTGGAACACCTCTATATTTATTCAGGCAAGAGTTGCCTAGCTATTCCAATTCTGAGCCCAGTTGGATTGGAATTGGGCCTGTAACTACAAGGGGCCTTATTACCTCACAATATTATAAGGTTGGTCTTCACACACTCCGTGTTTTTAAAAACGCTTTTTACACAATCCTTATTGTAAAATCGTAGTAAAATTTAATAAAGTATTCTGTATTGATCGTAAAGCGTACAATATACAACCGACGTCGTTTAGAGAATCATATCATCATAACATAAAGTTCCGTTAGCTGGATGAAAAACGTGTTGTTTAAAAGACGACGTTACGACGAACAAAGCACGAAAAACTCGAACACATTGCGGGTTTTTATCCATCGGGAAATTATCAGCGAAACGACATCAAAGTGTTAAAAATCAAGCAGGATATTTTACATATTGTGAATCGGAGGGAATTAAAAGTGAGATTGTGTAATGGAGGCAACGATGGATCTAATGCGTTCGGAGACGATGCAATTGGTGCAGCTCATCATTCCTATTGAATCTGCTCATCGCACCGTTTCATATCTCGGTGATCTCGGCCTTTTTCAATTCAATGACGTATGTTTCACGGCTCCTCACCCTTTACCTACATTCTCATATTTCCTATCCCAATTATGCTTATTCCTGATGCAATTTTATTATGTGAATTCTATAGCTATTAATATTTCCTATGTGTTTTATTCACGCGAGGACTTGTTTAGTAAATTATATTGCTACTGAATTATTACATATTTGATAATCCATATTTGAGTTGGATGATCGAGGTTAATTATTTTCCTTATTTGGTAATGGCAACATTAGATGTGGTTGAATATCTATATGTTCGAATCTGATGTGATTTAGTACTGTTGTATTGTTCTTCCTACAGCTGAATACTGAGAAGAGCCCGTTCCAGAGGACATATGCTGCTCAGGTGTGTTTTTGCTATACAATAATATACAAATTACAAAACTGTTAAGTGTTGTTTTAGTGTACGAGAACCGACAAATCTTATCGGGAGGATGCTAAATTCACTTGTACATTCTTCTATATAACAATGATGAATCATAAATATGTGTAGTACTAAAATATTAGAAGTGGAACCGATATTTTCTTCAAATCTGGTAAGGGTAGCCCAGAAGTGATTATTATATCGAAATAAATGTTTGTAATACGAAGCTTTGTGGTGTTTCCGAGAGATGGTAGCAAAACTGATTCAGAATTGGTAGTTCTAGGTTGTCTTATATTATACGTGCGAATATGCTTCTTCTGTAAAAATGTGATCTATAATCAGAATACCAGATTCAGTGTAAATTTTGCTCTGTTGTTTTCTTTAGATTAAAAGGTGTGGGGAAATGGCTCGCAAGCTACGTTTTTTTAGGGAACAAATGAGGAGGGCAGGTTTCCCACCCTCAGGAAGATACGGCGTGAGTGCTGATATCAATCTAGATGCCTTGGAGGTATTGCAGTTCAATTGCTTTTAAAGATTTTCATACTTCATTTTAATTTATTAATTTTTTTAATGAATATGCCTAGGTGAACCTTGGAGTTTATGAAGCTGAGTTGACAGAGATGAATACGAACAATGAAAAACTACAACGTGCTTACTGTGAACTTCTAGAATATAAGCTTGTTTTGCAGAAGGTATCTACCTGGACAATAGTACTTCAACAAAAAAAAAATTGTTGCCATGAGCTTGTATATCTGACTTAATTCTGTGCTTTCGCTTTAGGCTGGTGAATTTTTCAATTCTGCTCAAAGCAATGCAGTAGCTCAGCAAAGAGAAGTTGACGAATATCGTCTTCGTGATAGATCAATGGACAGTCCTTTGCTATTAGAGCAAGTAAAGTTTAGTTACGGAATTTTCTGAAGATGGATGAGAACTTTCTTGCTTTATCCCAGGGTTGACTGATTGCTTTTTTTTAGGAAATGTCCACAGATCTATCAAGCCATGTAAAGCTGGGATCTGTCAGTGGCCTAGTTCCCAGAGAAAAGTCCATGGCTTTTGAGAAAATCCTTTTTCGTGCAACGAGAGGCAATGTGTTTCTGAAGCAAGCAGTTGTTGAAGATTCTGTAACAGATCCCGTATCTGGAGAGAAGGTAAATAATGCAAATCTTAGAATCTACAGCTAATTATGGGGTTGAATTTGAACTTAAAATGTGCAATACATAAGAACTCACAGTTTGTTGTTCATTTTCACATATAAACTATATGCCGATGTGCAGAGGGCCAGAGGCATAGCCAGAAAAAAATAGCTATTGGGGTCAAAAATTCAAATTTTCCAATATTTTTTTCAAACTTTCTGTGTAAATTTCTATTTTAATATGTTTATATGATTGTAAATTCTGCGGGGTCTATCGCTCCTGTTGTTTTTATGGGGGCTATCAATGTGGTTTTACATTTCTGAGTGGTGCTTTTCTATGATTAGATGCCTTCTTGCTTCAATTTTTGTTCTGTATTGTTTATTACTTTATTCATGAGATGTACTTCTTTCCATCTGAGAGAAATGGTCGTCTACATGCAGGCAGATAAAAATGTATTTGTTGTCTTCTATTCTGGAGAACGAGCAAAGAGTAAAATATTAAAAATCTGTGACACATTTGGAGCAAACCGTTATCCATTCACAGATGACCTCGGCAAACAATTTCAGATGATCACGGAGGTATGTGTTTTACTGTTTTGATCATGGGAATCTTAGGAAGATATGAAAGCGTGTATATGTTACAAATTCTATACTTGGGAGTGGGGGGTTGGATTTTATTGCTACTAGGTCCCTTAGTTTAAATTCATGCTAATAGAGGCTGTTATTAATCTCTCTCTCTCTCTCTCTCACACACACACACACACACACACACTCCTGATGGCAGCCGTTAAGAGTTTATACTTTAATATTATCTTTTAAACTGTAAAAGGTGAAAAGAGTAGAGAGTATTTGTTTGTTTTGTTCAATAAATTTCATATGGTCATGCTGCCATTTGATCTATGACATAACCTTAAAGGGCCAAATTTAGATTATGGGAACTCTGATGTTGCTAGTAAATATATTGGAGTTACTGCATGATATTGATGACTAGACTATATTATGTTTAATTAAATGAATGTGTAGTACTCATCTTTCGTAGTAATTTATACTCTATCAAAAGCTTGAATTCCTTTGAATGTTAAGTGGAAAGCTAGGGTACCAATTTTTTCTTATCGTCTATCTACTTATAATTCAAAGATTTTGTCAAATATTTATTAGAATTGTAAACCATTAAAATATAAATTACAGCCCATATAACCAACGGTAACCTGATAATTGATAAATAATAAATCCGAGTAGAATTCTAAAATTATATATATTTATAACTTTGATTATCACCTATTTATTTATTATATATAATTTATGATTTTCATTTATATATTTTTACCAAGCCTTATTAAAATTTTGAAAATGTTAAAATATCAATCATAAGTGAAATAACTAGAGTTGGCCTAATACTAAATCCTAATAGAATTCTAAAATCATATATATTCCTATGTTAGAATATTAAAATCATCGGAATAGCAATTATGACATATATAATCAACCTTAACTTATATAATTCTAAATCTCATTAGGATTCTAAAATCATGTATATAAATTTAGGCATGACCTATTTATTTATAATTTTACTATATCCTATTAAAATTCTAACATCAGTAATGTATAAAAAATAACACATATACCAGTGTTAACCTAATTAAATATTAAATCCTATCAAAATTCTAAAATCATATATATAACAAATGTATACATATATACAATAAGGAGAAGGGCGTCATGAATCAAAAGCACGTGAAAGATAAATAGTTATGTTAGATTACTATATAAAAGTAAACAAAGCCTCAAAGTTTCGAGTTTTGCCAAACAAGTTCAGCTGACATTGTTCATAACTTATGTATTGAACAAAAATCTAGGTAAGTTGTGCCAGGATAGTTTGTTGTCATCTACTATATGGTTCGAGTGTTTTTATTTTTTTACAATCGTAATAACTATGCTATATTTGTGGAAAACGCTATGCACTTTACATGTTTTTAACAGGTCTTTTGGTAAAATGAGTTGCATGCTAGTGCTACCAATATATTACTAACTTATATGTGCGAAATTCTGTTTATTTCCTTTTCAAAACATGGATATTAGCACTTAGTGTACTAAGTTGTTCATGATCCGTTGATATATGATCTAAAGGTATCCGCAAAACTTTCTGAGCTGAAGACTACTATAGATATCGGACAAATGCATCGAGGAAATCTTTTACAGACTATCGGTTATGAATTTGAGAAATGGAACCTTCTGGTGAGTTCGTGGTTTGAGCCTTGAATCAGTCTCACCTTTTTTTTGTTGCTGATCAACAGGGTTATCCTACTTATTTTGTGCTGATTTTAAATTAAAATTTTTTACTGTACAAGTTTTAAAATTTAACTAAAACTGTTACAGGTGAAGAAGGAGAAGTCCATTTATCATGTGTTGAACATGCTAAGCATCGATGTGACAAAGAAATGCCTCGTGGCAGAAGGCTGGTGTCCTGTTTTCGCTACAAATCAGGTATTACTTTCTCTGTGTTTTTCTTTTCTAGCCTGTAGGGAGTTATCTAAAGAGGGTATCTTTATTTGTGCAGATTCAAACTGTATTGGACCAAGCAACCTGTGACAGCAATTCACAAGTAGGGATCATATTCCAGGTTTTGCATACAGAGGAACCCCCACCCACATTTTTTCGCACTAACAAGGTCACTTCCGCTTTTCAAGAAATTGTAGATGCATATGGGTGAGGCGTCTAAATTAGTGTATTTCTGAATAACTGGCCTAAATTTTCACTCGAAGGAGTAGGGATAATTGTTGCTACAACAAATTCATGATATGTTTATATAATAAGTATTTCAATATTTCATTGTGCCTGTTTAGTTGTCTAGTTTTTTTAACCACGTGTGTGACAACTCAGAATGCACCTAGGACATCTTTAAATAAGTGCTACATGAAAATGAATTGCAAAACTTATAGTCGTGAATGGTTACAGGTATATACTTAGTTTTGTGCTCTTACTCTTTGCTCTGCTCAACTTCAGATTTTTATTCATCTTGCTTTTGCTCCACTTGGGCACTTGCTGCAATCCTTAATTGAGTAAAAAGTATAAATGTAAAAGGGTCAAGCTACTTAAGTGACATTTATCATATTTAGTTTAAACCCCACTAATTATTGTGTCTAGAACGGACTATACAAACCTTTAAATTCTCATAAACTCAGAACTTGACTGGTGAACAACTGACGGCAAGGATAAGATAGAAATTTGTATATAAATTGTTTTCATACAAGCCATCGTTTCTTTTACTTTGTTTTTTATTGCACTTTCCAGTTTCCACACTCCAAACTTACCTTAATATAACAGTCATGACATTTATTATCATTGGTTGGTAATTATTTAAACTGGGGAGGTTTTTAGACCTGAAACTTTGCTGATTTTGTAAGAAAGACTTGCATACATGTTAATATTGCATAGGTTCCAATGATTCTTTCAACCGTTTTAAGTTAAAAAATGATTACAAGCTGAACAATCCTAATGAAGTCAGTGCTGTTGTCATGGCAGGGTGGCCAAGTATCAGGAAGCAAATCCCGGCGTGTACACGATTGTTACGTTTCCGTTCCTCTTTGCAGTCATGTTTGGAGATTGGGGTCATGGTTTATGCTTATTTCTTGCAACTCTATATTTCATTATAAAAGAGAAGAAACTTTCTGGTCAGGTAATCTTCATTTTTCTTTGTTGGTGAATTTTTTTTTGATAATTTCCAAGTTTGCAAATTGGTATAGTTTTTTTGGCTTAGAATAATCTAGGTATTTCATTCCTGGTTGCATCTTTATGTAATTGCAGATTAGCAGCTTTTTCTATATAAAACTTAAAAAAAAGGGCAGGCTAAGGTAAATATGTTTACTAGTATAGGCTTAGTTTAGCTTTATTATATCAAATATGTAATTCTGATTACTAGCAGCCATCAAATGTGAGAAACAAAAGAGTGTAAACTAATCAATCTTCGCATCTCCTTTAACACTTGATTTCTTACTCGGTTGAGCATTTTATACCTTTTTCAATACTGGAATTGCTTTATTATTTTCATTTTTTTCCATGTGCAGAAACTTGGAGACATCTTGGATATGACTTTTGGTGGTCGTTATGTTATTTTGATGATGTCCATATTCTCGATATACACTGGCTTTATTTATAATGAATTTTTTTCTGTTCCATTTGAACTCTTTGGACGATCTGCCTACGATTGTCGTGACTCTACTTGCAGGTATTGAACTAACACTTTTATTTGCTTAAATCACTATGTAACCTTCAGTCCTTCACGTAATACCATTCGAAATTTGAATTCTTGTTTTCTTATAGTGAGGCCTATACAATAGGTTTGATTAAAGTTCGTGACACTTATCCATTTGGCCTGGATCCCAAGTGGCATGGTACCCGCAGTGAGTTGCCATTCCTAAACTCAATGAAGATGAAGATGTCAATCTTGCTAGGTGTGGCTCAGATGAATCTTGGAATCATATTGAGCTATTATAATGCAAAATTCTTCCGTAATGACATAAATATCTGGTAAGAAGATTTTCCATTTAATTGGCTCACAGCTACAGCCTACAGGCACCAATTTTTTGAATTCATATGGATATCATTCACTCTATTGAGTAGTTCAAAACATGAGCATTATGCACACCCTTGTTCCAGCGAATAAGTAGGCTATGGCCATGTCACTTCTGAATTGTAATTACCCTAAAACATAAAGAAACAAACATTAGAGATAAAAAATTTATTCCAAAAAACTCTCTTTCTATTGAATGTGGAACCCACTTATACATGCAATTGTGCAAGTTAGAGCCTTTGCATAATTTTGTTTCTTTTTAAAATATGCTCATGAATATATTAATTGCCCTTTTATGATTTTAATATTTCAGCATTTAGTTGCCTCTCAAAATCATTCGTGTCCTTGTGTATGTGTAAATAATATCCATATGTTTTTCAGGTACCAATTTGTTCCACAGATGATATTTTTGAATAGCCTGTTTGGCTACCTTTCACTTCTCATAATTGTGAAATGGTGCACTGGTTCGCAAGCTGATCTGTATCATGTGATGATCTACATGTTCCTAAGCCCTACCGATGATTTGGGTGACAATCAAATTTTTTCTGGCCAAAAATACCTTCAGGTTTGATCTTCTTAAACTTGACGTACATATGTTACCTTCTGTTACTAGAAATTCTGACCAAGGCCAGGGATGATTTTCTTTTAATGTACAGATTTTATTGCTATTGTTGGCACTTGTGGCTGTACCCTGGATGCTGTTCCCTAAGCCGTTTCTTCTGAAGAAGCAACATGAGGAAGTATGTCCATAGCATTTTACAGTCCTGTAACTTCTTTTTATCATTGTGTGTCTGTATAATATTTACTATTTAATATGTTAAACGTATACCTTATCATTCATTCGCAGAGACATCGGGGTCAATCCTACACGCAACTCTACAACATGGATGAATTTGCTGAACTGGAATCGAAAAGTATTGGTTCTCATGGGCATGGGGACTTCGAGTTCAGCGAGATTTTTGTACACCAACTTATACATACTATAGAATTTGTACTTGGAGCCGTCTCTAATACAGCTTCGTACCTTCGTCTGTGGGCTCTCAGGTATTCCATAAATTATTTTATTCATAGATTATGATAATTTCATGTTATACTGAAACTCATGGACTTGCATAAGTTCTCATGGACATATGAGCACTGTCATCGATGCAAACACAAGTAAACCTTATTCCCTTGATTTTCTTTGAATAAAACAAAAAGTTGGCTAATGGGTTAAACCAGTGGGTAATGGCTAGCATTAAATTGATTATTGCTATTAATTTCTTTCACAGAGAAATGAATAGTATGCATTATATGTGCGGAAATCTTAAGCTCAGTATGATGAGTATCATGATTCACATGTGTTGACTGTATACTTGTTATATTTTTTTCATAATTAATCTGTAGAAGTACTAGCCACATGTCTCTCTTTTGTTCTAGGTGGCTGAACTGAAATACTTATAATGTGATTTTTTATTCAGCCTTGCACATTCCGAGTTGTCCAGTGTTTTCTACGAGAAGGTGCTGCTGTTAGCTTGGGGGTAGGTTCCCTCTTATCTTTTGTTATCATGTGATATCTGAGTAACAAGTACGCAAGAAGGATAATTACATGCGGAAAAGCTAATGTGCTGTTTGTGATTGCAGTTTCAACAATATCATAATCCTAGTGATTGGTGTTTTAGTATTTATCTTTGCAACTGTTGGAGTTCTTCTAATCATGGAAACCCTTAGCGCTTTCCTGCATGCACTACGACTTCACTGGGTAGAATTTCAGAACAAGTTTTATGAGGGTGATGGGTACAAATTCTCTCCCTTTTCATTTGCATTAATCAGTGAAGACGAGGAATGACTCATATAGTTGTTGGGGGAGTTGCTACATTAAATTGGAAACATGGTTGAACTTGTTCAAATATGCTACCTGGATAGAGGACAAAAAGAATGGAAGGAAGGTAATGCACCAGTACTTTGGTGCGATCTCCCTATGGCACTGCCTTTATAGTTATACAACTGCTGATGCAAATACCACTAACTCTAGGAAATATACGTGTTGCCAATAAAGGCATCCTCTTGCACGTGTTGCTGTATTGCTTGATGTACACTTTGTTACTCTGTTTGCCAATAAAGTCATCCTCTTGTGCGGGTTGCTTCATGTACAGTGTACACTTTGTTAAAAGTGTTACTCCAGTTGTATTTGTAGAGTGATTTTTATACATGTATACAGCATTCTCTGAATTTGTATCTCAGTGAGAAATATGCCATGAATACAATGTCACTATTACATATTATATGCTACTCAAGAAACTACATTATTCAATATTGTCAAATTGCAAAAGAATGAAACAACTTGGAATATTACAAGTAAATTACGCATTTTTGAAATTTAACCCATTTATTAACCTATATCGACAATTTAACCCTAGCCAGAATTCGTATGAGCAAAACTTACCTTAATAGTTCTGCACGAGAATATGTCAAAGTGTCAAGTAAAAGATGCTAGAACTGAAACAGAAATCATGTACTAACATTAAACATTTCAGTATTTTAGATCAGTTTACAATAGTCTGAAACTGACATGGCCGGAATCATTAATATCAGAAATACATATAATACAGTTTTGTATATACAAGAAAGGCCCTAAAGGAACCAACACAGCAAATAATAAGTGCCAGATGCATGTTTAATTTAAAGTCTACACTGAAGCAGAGTGAAATGCTGCTACTGTGGACACCATGGAATCCACTCCGCAAACATCATGTGTTTGGCCTCTGCAGATCTTGTAGTATCCATCTTCTCCCCAGCTTTCTCCCCATGAATTCTTTATGATCCAGTAAGGCTTGTCCTTGAGACGAATGGGAGCATATCCAGCAGCTCCATACCCCACTAGAAGCACCCCATGATCCAAACGGTTCTTCGAACAGATGTATGGGCACGAAACTCCCTTAACATAAGTCTGCATCCAGGCTGCATTGATGCCAACTGCACAACGATAAATGGGTTAATAAAGGGTATTGAATAGAATAGAAAAGAGAACTCACACATACATCCTGATATTAGATATAGTCTCCAAACATTAAAAAGTACAAAATTATATACTTTAGGGGTAAATGTTACCTGCAAGCGGACCATTCTTCACCAAGTTTGCCGCAATTTGATCCTCGTCAACAGAAACCACACTGTAATTAGCTACGGACGCAGCAATTTTGTTCTTGTCAAATTTGCACTTTCCATCCTTTCCAGTGTAAGGGTAATCTTTTTCGAGTTGAAGTCCACCGGCCTTGACTGTATACTGGAAGGCTGTATTCATCAACCCACCGTTACACCCAGCATCACACACACCATCTTGGTCACACTGTAATGGTATCAGAGGTCATTCAAATATAAGCCATCTGTTTTTCATATATACAATAAAATTGGGTTCTTTTGATTTGTTACTCATATTAATACTGCCTATAACAAAATATCTTCTTTTTGTTGTGATTACTTGACATAAATATGCACATAGCTACAAATAACGGTTACTGAGTTCGAGGAGTTCTCTAGACAGAAATAGAAGTGTATGTGATGAAAATTAAACTTCAAATTATCATTTATTGGCATATGAAGTCAGTCCCTGATTTTAAACAACACCGTACAGTTAGGTGCATACATCCAAGCTCTTTAAAATCAAAACTTTTAGTTATAAATTTCGGGAAAAAATAATTAGTTGCAGAAGCTACATAAGGAATTTCCTCACGAAACAAGATTGGGATCTAAGTCTGCGTATTTGTATTAGAATATGATCATCATTATGTTAATTTATCATTCAAACATCTCAACGGCTCAACCAAAATTAAACAGGCAGTTGCATACTTGTTATTATCATTAAGCAGAACATGAATTAACAATCAAGTGAACAAGCAGCAAATCATCGACATGGCTTACGTCAGTAAACAAGTACATAAGATTTTACCACATACATACAAATCAAAAATAGATAAATATCATCACCAATAAAAAAAGTCAACGCCATAAAAGATCAAACCTCGTGGTCACAGTCAACGAGCTGCTGCTCACTGAGGCTAACAAGTTCACCGGTAGCAAGATAGTGAGCTCCTTCTAGTGCACCAGTCGTACTAAACGACCAACACGATCCACAAGATCCCTACAATCACATCATATACGTATATAATTAAAACTGTTATCGCCTGAACGCGAGCCTAAATATATAATAAAATTAAACTAGTAATATGTCTATGTATATACCTGATTTTTAACTCCGGTAACAGCGCCTTTATCTCTCCAATCAAAATCTTCCGGCAAATTATTAGTCGGAAGGATCGGAGCTTTCTGAGCACCTTCTAGAAACGCCGGTCGCTTCAATCCGAGATACCTCTGCTTAAACTCCGACGGCGTCAGATCGGAGAATTGCGTCACGCCGTGCTCAGCCGACGGATCAAGCAACTGATTACGCTTCGCTCGGAGCAGATTCGCCTTGAAAACCGAGAATCTATAATCATGCTCCTTCTCATCGCTATAAGACTTCCCAAACTTAGCCTTGAAGAGTGAAAAGTGATGATCGGCGTTGAGGAGATTGACGGATTGTTCCTCTTCCGGCACGACCTGTCGGATTAATTGATCGTCGGAAAAGTCGGCGGCGGCGGCGGCGGCGGCGAAGGAGAGGAGTATAGAGAGGAGAGAGAAGGTTAACAGTGAGTTAGCCATTAGGAATCCGTGTGTTGCTTGGCTCATTGCGTATAGTTGTGTTTATATTGGCAACCAATGAGAAGGGTAGGTGGGGTGTTAACCATTAGGATCATGACACGTGTCGATTTTTATCTTGTATATTTGTGGAGTGGGAGATTAAAATATTATAAGGTCGCTTTTTCATGACAACAAGTGGGTTTGATTTTTTGGGTTGATATTTGGATATTTGTGAAATTATGTCCCGATTGCTTCTAGGAATTGAACTTTACAATAAGTCGTCGTTTCGAATAGTTTCTTTTCTGTTTATCAATTGTTTATTATTCAAAAGTAAATGTTTTTTTAATATAAAATAATAATATTATTTATGTAATTGTATATAATCTTCTATAATTACAATAAAATTCTTGTATATTTATATGAGAGTTTTTTATAACCTTAAAAAAAATTACATGAGTTTAGTCTCAAGAATATTTCTACCTCCGTACCAACCAATTGTTAACGTTTCGGAGAGAAGATCCGACACGCATTTTAAGGTGCATACAGTTCCATAACTTTTTTTAAAAATTGTTTTTTCTGAATAAAAATTTAAACATTAATATTATAAAATAATATTTAATAAATATTATATAACATTTAATATGATATATATTATAATTTATATTACACATAAGACATACGTGTATATATATGAGAAAATCATTTTTTAAAAATCATTTTAAAGTTATATTAAAATTTATAAAAATAATTTTAAATATTTGTCACTAGAAAACTTTTCTGAGATTTATTTTAGGATGTTATTCTTGTATATATATCATCAAAATATTTTTTAATTAAATTTTAAAATTAAGATAAAATAAAATGTGTACATTTAACGCTGAGATCAGGTAGATGTTCAATAGAATCTAAAACCTAAAATAAAAAATTCGGTCAGAAAAAAGTCCGCTGATTCGGCTCGGCTCGAGAATCTTGAACGGACTTCCTATTTTTGATCAAAATTCAGTTCAACAGGAAATTCGAAAATTCGAATTTTAGTCCGGATCCAAATAAAGCCACTATATAAAATCCGCACTTTTTTTAAAAAAAATCCAATTTTCTAAATGAAAATTCAAAAAATATAATATTTTTAAATAAATTTAAATAATATTAATATATAATTTAAAAAGCCCACAAAGAAGCCCGATTCGACCCAGACCTTGTTTTTCTAGCAAAGCCCGATCTTAAAATAATCCGGACTTTTAAAAGTTGAGAATAAATCCGGCCCGGCGGGAATTTGACCTTGTCGTTAGTCTCTCTCCTGATTCTCTCGGCCCTCAACTCCCTGAGATCAAAGTCAGATTCCTGGATCATCTCAAGGTTACACTAATGTCAATCATTTATGTTTCAATGCATAGCAACTATGTCAATTTCTTAGTTTTAGTCTGATTAAATTTAACACGAGGCACAAGATCTTTTTTTTCTAATGAAATACCTTTAAGAACTCTTCTATGTCCAAGGTTCAGTATTTAAATAATTTTAAACTTTAAGTATAAGATGTTAAGATATAATTGGGAGTAACTAGTACAATTCGACTGTTTGAATTGTTTTTGCATCGGAGCAGATTGCATTTTCTTATGTATATACAGGGGGTGTTTGGCTTAGCTTATAAGTAATAAGTTATTTTTTTAAAAAAAATATTTTCATATTTTTTTTTAAAGTTAATATTTATTTTAGAAATTTAAGACCAAATCTTATTTCCAAATTTGAAAATAAGTTACTTATTTTCAGAAAAAGTACATATATATCAACTTTTTCAGCTTATAAGCTGACTTATAAGTCCAGCCAAACGGGCCCGTAGTCTGCTGAGTTGAAACCTTGATGTTTGTATAATGTTATAACAATGTTATGTTACTTTGCGTGTTTTTGTGTGTATATTTTTTAATAATTATTAATTACTATTTCCGTTCCAAAATAACAGCTGCTTTAATTTTTGACACATATGTTAAGGTTAAAAAAATATAATTAGATTTATTATAAAATTTAAATTTTCATATCAAATAAAAGTTTAAAAAGTTTAAATTTTCATATCAAATAAAAGTTTAAAAAGTTTAAATTTTTTATTTTTTTTTGATATAAAATTTTACATTTAATAATGAGTATAATTATGTTTTTTTATCACCTCGTATAAGTGTTCAAAGTCAAAACGACTATTATTTTGGAATGGAGGAAGTATTAATGTCATGTATCTGTATCTATAGAGTGTTCTGGATGTTTTATAAATGTGCTATGTATACTTCTTTGCAGCAATTCTTGAAAGAGATACTAAATAAACTCTGCACGTACAACAAAAAGGGGACGGACAAACCACCGAACCTCATAGCTTAAACCATAACAGAAGAGAGGTGAGGATGCAGGTGCTGACTGATAAGCTTTCCGATTTTATATTAGATTGCTGAAGTTGGTAAATGAAAAGTCTTAACAAAATTTGCATGCTATTATTGACAATAATCTGCTTAATAACAAAGTACGTGGACATTTTAAAGAACACATAAACTTATACAAAGTCAATCTAAAAGTTTTTATAGATGTGTAGGTTTTTTCTTCTGCCTCATGGTCATAGTCCGTTCAGTTATTCTGTCAGTTTTCAGTTTACATAGAGCTAAATTAGTACACTGGCTGTTGCTTTGGGTTTTTGAAACCATGACGAAATTGGTATTGGCATTCTTGTGTCAAACTCTTTCTGGTTGGTAACTTTGGGAGTGTGCGTCTTTGCATAATTTGTTCCCTTGTACCTGTACCTTAAAATCTCCTTTTTCAACTGGCTATATTTGATAGTATAAATCTTTTGCTGCAGTCTTTTGGAATGGTTCACCGGTAGGAAAGCAGCTTCTTAACTTAAATGTAAGTGTTTTCTTTTTTAGAAGTATGGGTACCGTCTGGAAATTTTACATTATAGAATAAGACTCTAGCAATTAGGAAGAATTACTTTGTAGCCGGAGGTAGTAGGGTGTTCAGCAAAGGTCTTTGGCAGATCGGTTGAAGGACTTGTTATTTTTCTAGTGGTAGCGCCTCACCCACTGCCCCCTTCTGAGAGGTTGAAGTCTCAGGTCTTGTCAAAGGCAACTTGGTTGTTTGTGTGTTCATTTACCAAAAGGGACAGTTATTCTTTCCGCTGTTCTATGGGTTCATTAAGAAAATATGTTCCTATCTACCATTATTTTCGGGTACAATAGTTGCTGGAATGCAATATATAGACTTTAGTAATAAAACCTGATCCCCTTTACTATCTTCTCATCTTCCTGATCACCTTTACTATCTTCTCATCTTGCACCTTTGTTTGAAGGATGTGTGCTTATTTAGAGGGGTCGAGTTCTGTGCTTCGCAGTCTGACTTTACGAACAGTTTAAAGACTTCAAATGTCCACTGGTTGGAAAGTACATTTTTTCCAACTGCTCTACATAATAGTTTTACTCACAGCAAAATACTAAATTGTGATTCCTTTTAATCTTTCCTTAGATTCCAAAGATATTGGATTCTGGAGTGAGAGATCCCTTCCAATTCTTTCCCCCCCCCCCACTCTTTTCTTAGCCTATTCATGTTATATTAAAAGTGCCTTTTTATAATCGAATTTATATTTAAGAACCATGGCCGAATATTTATATGCTGCCATTTTTGGAAGCTGCAAACCAGAACTCTGAAATATTAGCGTGATGACCTGCTGTAAGTAATATTTCTCGCCGTGTAAATCGATTCGGTTTTTCCATGCTTATCACCGGGTTCTATATAGTTTCAGGTTTACACTTTGATTTAACAACCTTAATTTAAAATCACACTCTTTCGTTATCAGAGATTATTGTTTATTAGCATGCCGCCTAAGAATCCCAGAAAATGGAAATTAATTCTTTGAAGAGAATCACAATTTCATCTTTTTGTCAATAAACAGTGGAAGGAAGAAATATATTGTAAAGGACTCTATTACCAATTACCATTTAGCAATGCAAGATATAAATGCTCCACCGGGTAAGGATGAATCTAATTGATACCTATCACGAGTAGCTATTAGATGAGCATACTATATGAAACTCTATAGATGCTTTTATCAAACATTTCTCAGATCTTGTGTTAGTAAGCATGTCACACCAATGAACAGTTCAATTTTTAGGGATGGTCATTAGGTAACTTCGGAGTTAGGGTGCGTTATCCTCATTGTCGATCCACAATTAATTTGGAATCCGCCCCAATCTGAAGGATTATTTTGTTCCTCGATCCCGTCCCTAGTTTCCTAGGAGGAATTGGGAAGTTATTATTCTTTTTTTAAAAAAATTATTTTTTGTATTGTGTAAATTAATTTCATAAATCATAATATATAATATTTGTTTTTAATTTAATACCATATATTAAGCTCTAATTCGAATTAATATTTATTTATTGTATATATCAAATACAAAAATAACATTATTATTGTAAAATCCCGCATATTTTGCTATTATTAATATTTTTTATATAATTATTAATTTTATGTTTCAGTTGGAAAGTAGTTATTTATTATTAGCTAAAAAAAAGGAAGATTATCATTAGTTGGTAATTAAATTAGAGATAGGATAAGTTTAACAAGAATTCAAATTTTTGATGCCAATAGAGTTCGAGTTTTATATCTCTACAAGTTAGCTGGGTTATCATTATCCTCACATGCTAGACTATATTTTATGATATTATTATATAAGTAAGAAAAGTGAGTAAAGATTAGAAGAAAAAAAAAAAGAACAGCAAGAGATTGTGAAGATTATATTGTAGTGCTAGGATATCTCCGAGGCATCACAAAAGAGAGATAGCAGAGTCAAGCATCATAAACAAATTCGAGGACAGGTAACCAATTGTCTGATTTTACATGCACAATGTGTGATTAAATTCTTTAATTACTCCTAAAATTTAATGTGTGCAATAAATAGTATATAGTACTAGTTTGATGTGCATTGCTCATATACGTGCATGTAGCTTTGAATATAGGATGCATATCATTCAAGAGTTGTGTTATTTAATAGAGTAGTATAATGATATTTAATCATAGTAATTGATTTGATAATTAGGTTGTGAGATTTAAGTTTCATGATTTAAATGTTTGTCTGATAAACTTGATTGTTATTATAAGATTTTTAGACCAATTATTTATAAACACTTAAGTTATTTATTTGCATGAGTTATTAAGATTATTTCGGTGTTCATGAGTTATTATAAGTCGCTCATGTGATTTGGCTAGTTACTTAATTTAATCTCATGCTTATTGTTTTAAATCTGTGAACTATATTTTGTATCATTAAATTCTTTAGATATTAATAGTTTTGCATATTAATTATGATATATTACGTGAATACCTATGTATGATAGATGTTAAATTAAAGCATTTTCTATTAAAAATATTCTGATCATTAATCATATATTTTAAATTATTAACATTGTAAACATACTTATTATATTATTGACGTTAGTTAAATGAAGCTTGACTTTTGGGTTTTGAAACTAGAATTATTCTATGACCATGTGTCTAACCTGAGAAAAGTGTTTATATGTATAGTGTTTAAATAATATATCAATTCGTTCATGGCCTCGAAGTACTTTTAAATAATATAAGTTTCAAAATTAATATGTGTATTGATCCTTCTACATGATGCTTTGTGTTATATAAATGCCTTATTTATATTGAGTTACAATTATATAACTGACTATGTGACTAATTTAAGAGAGTTGATGTGTTTAAATATATATTTAATTGAGTTAAATGTAGACCATCTTATTTTCTCGTCTGAATCTTTTATATATATATATATATATAAAGAGGTACTTACAGATATTAAATTGCAATCTAGATTTGGGTACTGAGATATACACGCAGCCACTAGCAAGGTTTTCGTTATTTTGAGATTAATTTCTACTGTTCAGGTACGAATTTTTACCCCTTTTCTAAATTTTAAATTATAATTATTGATACGAATTTCTGTTCCTTCTTCTCAATTTTAAATTATAATTATTAGTACAAGTTTTTAATCCTTTTTCTCAATTTTAAAGTATAATTGTTAGTACAAAATTCTGATCGTCCTTTCTCAATATTAAATATTATTTACTCATTATATTTATTGTCGAGTCACTTTCTAAAATTATGACCCCATTGTTCTCCATGTATACTCGCTAGTATGCATTCTCAGTTTTGTTTCGTATCCCTATTTTTGGAATTATTGTTGCCTTGATTCTTCTGTATATTTGTTTCCTTTCGCATTTTTAATGCGCCATTATATTATTTCTGAATAAAGAGTCGTCAACTTTTGTAACCTATGTGATGGGCTCTTAAACCTATCTGTGTGGTCAAATCACAGACGAGTTCATGGAGTTTGGAGGTCTGGTGAACTCGGCACTTACTCGTATCGGTGCTGTGAGTATACGGGCACATCTCTGGGGTATGAGATTGTGTAAAGATCATGATCACTATTGTGTGTTTTCTTCTCGTGGATTACCGGAGAATGATTCTCTGTATTGTAAAAATGCTTTGTGCATTTCATGTGTTTTCTTCTCATGGATTACCGGGGAAGAATTCTCTGTTTTGTATCTTGCTTTGTGCGAGTATATGATTGTATAAGAGACCCTTATGGATACCTACCTCATTGATTCAGCCATATATTCTGTTTTGTTTTGTTCTGTGTTGTTCTGTTCGCATTATATTGATTCAGTGCACTTATTATTGTGCTTCTCTCTTTGTGTTGGTAAGACACAATATATTCAGTTATATAAAAATATTTTCCTTTTAAAATATATTTGTACTGGTCATTTGACTCACTCGTATTATGTTCTTTCCGCAGGTATTCAGAGGTAAAGTGGGAAGAGTGATGAGCGCTACCCAGACCATAGTTTCAGTTTAATTAGATCGTTAGAAAGACTTATGCTAATTGATTTTAGACTTATCAGTATTTTCATTTCAGATATTTAGACATTAAAATTTATCAGGATTATCAGTTATTTTCTTATCGCAGTTAATGATATCTAGATTTGTTTTTGAATATTCTGTTATTAGATAATGGTCCGAAAAGTCGGGCTGTTATAATTATAATTAAACTAAATTGTAATATGAAAATTTTAAATTAATGAAAAGAGTATATAAATTTTATTTATCTTTAATAATCTATTTGATATGCATATAAAAATATATTATTATTATTATGGTGAACATGGAGGGGATCGGAGCGGAGAAACACTAATCCCCTTGCATTCAAATGAAATGGCAATGGAGACATAGTCACTCTCATGGACATGGATTTCAACGCGGATAACCATTGCGTCAAGATCATATAAATGGGGAGATTGAAGTAGTCCAACCCTAGGTGGTATCCAAATATTCTTCAGTTGACATGTCATTTGATTAGATGATTTTTTGGGGGAAGGGGGATTTTGCATATCTTGTTGTTCTGGTCATTTTTGTTCCTTCTGGGTTGTTAGTCTTATAGCTGTAGATTGTCCACTTTAGCTGAGTTGGTGCTGTACTTTGTACAGTCCTTGTGTATCTACTTATTGTTCTAAGCTTTGCATTTCTTAAAACTTGAAGCAAGCATTCTATAGATCAACCTTATGTAATTATCAGGCTGAGCTGCAATTCACATCTATTGATACCTTCACTCATAACTTCAGTTCCTGCAATTCTATTGATTTCTTGTTCCATATACATGTACGCCAAGCTGATATACTTGTTTAATACAGAATTAATGAACTACTAAATATATTTTCTGAAGTTGTCATGAGAGCATATTGCTGCTGATTGTGTTATATGATTCATAATGTAGAATTATCATATTTTCTTATTCCAAAAATCATATCCCTTTCAAATTGAGAACATAAGTTTCTAAATTCTTTCATGAAACACTTCTAATATTTCCAAGACAAGTTTTTAGAAGCAGAATAAGTGGGTATTAGTGTGCATGTTGTCAATTTTCGTAGACTCTAGTTGGAAATTGATAACATTTATCATTACTAGCACAATTTTTATTTTCTATAAACACTTGGGTTGGCTGACATGAACCCCACATACATGTCAGTTAAGTCGGTTACTTATTCATTCTCCTCCAGACTTTGCAAATAACTTCGGATCCATTTTTTTTATCTCTAATATGATATAAGTAGAACCATACGTATTCTCCTCAAAAAATCCGACTGTGAAGCAACTCCTATCACCGCCAAGTCATCAACTGATGAAGAAATTTCCAAATAGGTTGGCCACATACTTGTTCTGGCCGTCTTACTTATATGTACATGTTATTCTAGTTTTAGGTGTTAATACTTGGAAGTTCCTGCTTGGAGTCATCATCCTTGTTATACTTATTTGTAAAATGTATGTTGATTCTGGAGTAATATGGTTGGACTTAAATTTGTTCGATATATATGGGGGAGCTACTCCCTAGTAATTGTTTTAAAAATTGAATGGAAATCATTTTGCGCCATCAGATTCTAGCCTTTATCCTCTGTAGTTGTACTAGATCTAGCAAAGCATGTCATGAGTTATGTACTATTGTGTCAAATAATAGTTGATGTTAAGGAAGAAGAATCATGGACACATGCAGTGACTCAGTGCCATTGCTTAGTCACATATTTGTTGTCTCATAGTTGTCAGAATTGACTCTTTGTCTTAGGTTAATAGTCACGAATAGTCATTTGGTATAAAACATTTTAATGATTTCATAGGTTAATGCGGATTTTACTTGAAACCCCCCCCCCCCTCCACCCACATAAAAATAACTTCTAGTATAATATATTACAAATATTTAATTTTATAGAGATAGTAAACTCCATTTTCTTTCTTTTTCCCATCAGAATTTGTATCGAATATTCGGATCTGATATCTAGTTATGAAAGAAAAGTCCTTAGTTATGCCAGGCTGATAATGATGTGGCTCTAGTCAAAAAGGGTAAACTTGATTAGCCTTGGTGTTGATTGCAATTGCTAATGCTTGTATTAGCTACAAGTAACGTGCAAACTTACGTGGTCCCCTGAATGATACGGGTTGATGATACCTTGATGACCCTTTTCACCTAACGTGGCATTTGTAGATTTTGGGCATGGGGCACACAAAGGAATTGTTTGCCGTGGGTGGAGATGGGAATAATACTTAGTGCAAAAGCCAAGCAAAAGCACGAAAGAGCTGCTGCTAGTGTGTGTAGGCACTAACGGGTAAAAATTGGAAAAGGAGCCAAACCAAATAAAGATGAAAGGATCTTTCCAAAGTAGGGGAATGGTCCTTTCTATGGCTATAGTCTTCCTTCTCTTTTCATTTTTTATTTATGAAAAGCAGAATAGAAAGCTTCTGTAACTGCAGTTTTTTTTTATTTCTATAAAGCAGAAGACATGATGAAGGGCAAGAGATGGTAATCTCAATATAAAAATCTTGAACTGAGTTTTTATTTTATAAAGTGAACTTTAATTGAAGTTGGAATATTCTTGCTCAAAACCAGAGATTTTTCATTCTTGTTATGGGCATCCATCTTGCTGGACTCATTTGAAAATATATACAATCTTCCCCACAGGCCACATCCCATAAAAAAAAGATCTGGTGCTCTTTAGGAAATGAGGTGTCTTGTCAAGTCTTGCTAAGACTGTTCTTAGTGTGGTTCGAGGCATATGATCATCGATGATTAGGATTTTAATCACTAACCATATATTAGGTTTTTGAGAAGGAAAGCTGAGAGCAAAATTCTTGCTTTCCTTGGCATTTACTCCCCAGAAGCCTTCTAATCATAACTTTTTACCCAATGTGTACCTAGTCCGATTGGAAATTTTATCATGACCGGTGATGTTTGATATTGTTAAACTTATTTTTACTGTTGATTAATTTGCATTTGTGCTGAGCTGTTCAGATTGTTCAGTTATAACTCTTCAAAGAATTTTAAGGCCTTAGCATAAGGGCCTAGGTAGTATGTACATCGTGCTCATGTTATTGTTTCTTTTACATCTGGTAATCAAATAAATCTACATATCATAGCATTAGCAGTATAAATTCTTATCAGAGTATTAGAATGTAAAGTTGACAGCCTACATTTAAAATATCAAAAAACAAGGAAGAATAAAAATCATGAAACGGTGGTGATTGTATTGATTATCTTTTATCTTTTAAATACAATGAATATTTATTCCACTACACAAGTTTATCACAAATGATGGAGGAGCATGACAATTGACAGTTACCTTACATTGTATGAAGGAATGGCTATCCCCTCAACTTGCCTTGTGATAAAAAAATGAAAGAGGATTGAATCTTTGAGCTTTAATTGTAGTGTTGATGTAGATTTATGGATGCGGCTTTCTTCCTTTTAGTTATGTTATGATTACATTTTGTGTATTTGTGCGACTAAATTGAGACTCTGTGGCAAAGGCGACTTGTTAATAGCAGCAGCCAAAATGACCGGAAGAGCATCTGCCGACCTTCAACTTTTGCCAAATTGGAGATGCTTGCGCACTGAACTTTGCAATTATTACAAAAAAAAATTTCTAACGTTTTTCAGCAAATTAATAAACATTGTTTAAATGTTTTTTAATCAGTGGGATTATATAGTTTTCGAACTCATAACGCGTTAGCTTAAATTTTTTTATATTTAATAGTTATTAAAATTATTTTTAATATATTTTTTAAATGTGTTGTGCTATCTATATATATGCAAAAATTTCTAACAATAGTAGTAGAAATATACTTTTTTATGCCAAATCTATATTTTTTTTAAATAGTTATGCAAATTAGTCAAATACATATTTTCTATTATGACCTGAATAAATGCATAAATACAAAATTTTTAAATTTGACAATATATCTTCATATGATTTAATTAATTTTTATTATTTAAAAATATTTAATAAATAAGGTAATAGTTTAATACAAAACTAATAATTAAGATTTTAAAAATTAATTATATGAATTATTAGTTAGAAAAAATACAATCAAAAAAATACTATCATAATATATATATATATAATTTGTAAAAGTTTTAAAAATAAAAATATGAAAATAAAAATTACAATAGCATTACGAATTAAAAATATTAAATATAATGAATTAATTAGCTTAAAAGTCGACACCCCTCTTAAATCATATACTCCTTCAGTTCCACCCATTTGTTTACATTTGGAAGAGGGTGTCACATTTTAACGTACATATAAATTATAGTTTCATAACTTATTTTTTTATTTTTTTTATCTGAATAAAAGTTTAAACATTAAATTTTTATTCAAAGAAAAAAAATATTATGGAACTATACTTTATATACACCTTAAAATGTGTGTCGGACACCCTCTCCGAAATGTAAACAAATAGATGGGATGAATGGAGTAATTCGGCCGACATCCCTCTTAAATCATATCGGGTTCGGTAATAACATAAGAATTTATCTCAATAAAATATTAATTTATCTCAATACAATATATTATAATATCAAATATTCATGAATTATAGTGTATATTGAAAAAATCATGCAATTTCATGATTATTAATCATTACATTTATGTTAACAGTAAATCAGTCAATTATAATATATATACTTCACTTGATAAATAAATGCAGATGATTAAAAAAATTATAAATCTTTTTATATGTAATCTAATGTCAATTTAGATATATAAATTTAAATTCATGCAACTTTGAAATGTTATTTATAAATTTGTTTTAACTTAATTTTTAAAATAAAAGAAGAATGACTGAAAATCCTATATAATATTAAAATTATATTGCATTATTATTATTTTCATATAATGAAATATTAAAACAATTATGATATCAAAATAAATTTCCTAATATTTTATAAAAAGTAAAATAAATTGAATTTTTATCCATTAGTTACCATAAATGAACCATCAAAATATTATCAAATATAAGAAAAATAAGAAATTTTAACAAAATTAGAAAAAAATAAGAAAAAGGAAACAAAACCTCTCAACCACATTTATATGAGGCAAGTGATTGCAGAAAAATTAACTTACAAAATTATAATATTAAATAGATTTAAGATTATTAAAGTGAAAAGCATATTAAATAATATTTTCTTTTGAAACAAAATAATATTTATTATAATATAAATATTCTTTTTTTTGTGTGTGAAAATATTCAGAATATAAATATTCTGAATAATTACGAAATTGATAAATGTTAGATATTTCTATACTAAGTCTGTTAGCTAACAATCCTTATATGAAAATTTCACTTAAAAAAATTAATTATAAAAATAATTTAATTAAGACTTTTATAAGTTGTTCAACTCAACTTTGTTTACGTTTTTTCTTTTTATAATATAGAAGATAAAAATGATAAAATTTCATTAATCATAATTATTCAATAGAATCGTGATAATTGATGTTTAGCAATTGACTACTGTAATATCCGTATTTTTTTTATTTAAATAATTGTGTTAATAATTTGAATTAGAATTAGTAATATTAGTTTTAATAATAATATTTATTTATATTAAATTTGATTTAGAATAGAATTTGTAATGTAATTAATAACTGGATTAGAAAAAGGATTATTTTATTCCCTATATATACATGACCCCTAATTATAATAAGAAGCCGTGGAAGAAGATGGTAGAAGAAGACCACGAGGACTAGCTTTGTTTACCATTATTTTCGATACAGGTCATTCACTGCTCTTTATTTTATTTACGCTTGTATTGATTTACTATACTAGTAATATTTATAGTATTTTACATTCATGTTTAAGTGTTGGCCATCAGAACTCGTTCTTTACCCGAAGTTATATGTTATGTGCGTCAGTCTTTTAATAGTGGGTTATAATCATGTTTAATTATTCATTATATATGTATAATGATTTGTGGTCAACCATGCCCCTCGAGTTGATGCTATTTTCAGAGCCAAAGTTATGTTGTTTCAAGTTCTGTACATATATTTTATTCATTAAAACTAGTTGACATTGTTTATTTGAATTATAGGGTCCACTTTGTATATGATTTATTGATTATATAATATAAAATATCAATGACATGTTGATTCTTGTGTTTGGTGTCAATTTCTGTTTACACATTGTGTTAGGAGTTATTGCAGTACGAGATTAATATTTGCGATTTTATGATATACATGATAAATATTATTTATTTATTAATAATATGTTATAATATATATAATTAGATTGAGAGCCGGGAGTTTAGCGGGTTATTTACGGATATTATTAGTGTTTGTAATCGCTACTTTCGAGGTACGGATTTCGTCCCCTTTCTATTCAGTGTTACTCTTTTTAGGATTAATTATATTTAATTAATTCCTTTCGTAAATTTGTTCATTCCGTTATTACTCGTCTTAACTGTTTTGATTCACTGAAATTTAATTTAAAGTCTGTTTCAAAATATTTAAATATCTGTCTCTGCGATTTTCGAAAATTATATATGTTACATATATGCGTAGAATATTTGAAATATCTGTTCAGGTGATTTTAAAATTGTGAAAATTATTTTATTTGAACCCTTAGAGTGATATAGGGTATACCGAGTTAACCAGCTGTAGGGGTACTACAGCCATGTCATTGCGGCACCAGTGGCATGACATTTCTGTGGCAGTGTGATTAGTCACGGCGTATCCTTCTGATAGCTCAGGTGGTGAGCTTTGTGCATTTTGATATTTGTTTGAGGATACGTGGGTGCACCCATATTTGATTTGATTTGTGATTTGATATTTGACGGTGACGTTGTATATGCCGTACACGTTGTCCGGTTTGTTGCATGCATTAGGTACCCTATGATGTGTGTATCTGTTATCTGTTTTGTATCGGTATGAAATATTCTAACCCATCGTTGCTTCAGCCGTGTTTTAAAAATTAATGTTTATTTATAACTGTCAAAATATATATCTTCTTTCTATTTTATAAAACTGTATTCCAATCTGTACTGGGCATTTGGCTCATGCCGTATTCTTTCTTCTGGCAGGTACTTAGAGGGGGATCTTGGGCTGTGTGATGGAGAGCTCCCTTATTTATATTTATTAGGACATTTGAACTTTTCGCATTTCTTTTTAGTCATTTTCATTATTAGAGATTTTGAATTTATTCGTATTTATCATTTTGAATTATTTTGGAGGTTTTATTATTATTTTGGAAGACAGCGTTGGACCTATTATTTTATTATAAGGTGGATTTTAGTACTCTGTATACAGGTTTGTGGTTTGGAAGTAACCCTTCATCTCATTTTGGGAAGGGGGTGTTACAACTACACTCGATAAATTGAGATCATTTTTCACTCTCATACTGTTAGAAGGTGTATTTTTAATAATTAATGAATAAAATTTATAAATCTCAAAACTAATTTTAATTGTACTTTAGTAACTATACATAAAAAAGATATATAATATAGTTAAAATAATAAAATTGAAGTTTACCTAGCTACATTATTAATAAAATCTTATTTTTATTATACCAATATTATTTCTTTAAAAATATTTAAAAGAATTTTAAAAAATGAAAATTTTAAATTTCTTTATGAAATTTCATCGCAAGTTTATAAATGGAAATAAAAATCATGAATCATATAATGATAATATAATTAATTAATTTAATGGGTCCTTGAAATTTATAATAATTTAAAACAATTTAAGAATACCCTTTTTAGAAATTTAAGAAATATATATTAACCAAAGCTATTCAAGAACTAAATAAATAAATAAACATCTAAAATACATTACATCAAAATATATAATATAATAAAATTTAAAAATTATTTAGTCGAGATGATATTATATAATATAAATATTTAAAAATAAACTATGTACTTTCATGCTAGAAAAACAGCATATTTTTATATAAATTTTTTTTTGAGGATGTTATTTATATTTTAATTTATAATCTTTATTAATTTATTATTAGTTATTTGTTTACTTTAAAAATTACTAATAAAATCATGTAAATAATACATGCATGACATTAGAATCGAATCGTGGTTGAATGAAGTACTGGACATGTAACCTACTGAAGAAGGCCAGCGGCATGAATATAGGGAGACCAGAAAGCAAGAAAAAATAGTAAAATGAGATTTAAAGCTACCACATCATATAGATAAGCCGTTAGCATTATATCGAATAAGGGAGTTAATATTCGCCCTGTTTGGCAACAGTTTTATTTCGGAAATAAGCCGTTGTTTTCGAAAAAAAGTAGGTATGTATGTACTTTTTTTGAAAATAAGTAATTTATTTTTTATTTTGAAAATAATATTTGGTTTTAAAATTCTAAAATAAATATTTATCTTTAAAAAAATGTGAAAATATGTAAAAAAAAATATATATGAAATAAGTAACTTATTTTAAATTTAAGGAATCTCAAACGGCCACATTGTTGGGTCTCATGGTAAAAAGGTAAATTTTTATATATTATTAATTATTTAGTTTATTGATCAAGGTTCGATTTCCCACAAATAAAACAATTATCTCAATAATTCTTAAATATTATTTATGAATAAAATAATTAAAATTTGATTACAAATAAATATCAAAAATGAAAATATATTTTTTTTTGAAAACAAATAACGAAAATATATTAAATTCTAATATTAAAATTGAATAAATTTTTTTTTTTTAAATGTTAGAAAATTATTTTAAAAAAAATCATGCATTGCATGCTAGTAATATATAATAAATTTGTGACGCGTATTAATATAAGTGGGTATTTAAAATTAAGTGTAAATGAATTAGTACTCTATAATTATATACTCTAGTCCCTGTTTAGTTATCTTTTCTGCAAAAAAAATGTTTTTAAATAGCTGTTCATCTCTTATTCCAATATATTACTTTCCAAATTTTCCAAATTTACCTTGCACCACTATTTTTAATGTTTGATTTTACAACTATAGTAAAGTCTCGATTAATTAATAATCGATAAATTAACAATCCATGATAAACTAATATTTTCAATACAGTATTTATGTAATATCCGTAATTTATTTATTTAGATATTAGTAATAATAATTAGAATTAGATTAGAATTTGTAAAGATTATTTTCTTTAACCATAATATTTATTATATTGAATTTGATTAAAAATAGAATTTGTAATCAAATAGATTAATAATAATAAAAAAAGATTATAATTAGATAGAGATTATGAATTAAAATTGGATTAGAATAACGGGCTTTCGAATATTGGTATTTGAATCGTAGTAGGTTTTGTTGTAGAGTTTTAAAACTCTATATATAAATTAAGATCTCCTCATTCTTTCATATTCTTTTCTAGCCACCAAGACTAAACAGATTTTTTGTAAAATTCGTAGGATTATTTATACACAAATCAGCTGTCTTGTAAAATTCGTAATAAATTCATCGTAAGTCGGAATTCATTGATTCTGGACTTTTTAGAAAGATCTTTTCGTTCTCTACGACTTTCATGTTTTAAGTTTTTCCAGAAAACATCGTTTAGAGGGTCAAAAAGGTAAAATACAGATCTGAGCAAAATTAAAGTTATGAAAAAGTTCAACGTTTGAGATGTGATATTTTCGATTGGGTGTTAAGGATTATTTTATTTAGTATATATACAAGACCCATGTATACACAACCGTGAGTTTTATTAAACCTTAAAGTGGAGTCCGCGTAAGAAAGAAATACAGAGGCGTTATTTGGTACTTTGGACGCATTGAATTGTCTTGATCAAGAAGAACAGATCGTGAACCAGAAATTTTGTGGGTCTATGCAGTTTTCGTTAGTGTTTGAAATTGCTAGTTCGAGTTTTCGTTAGTGTCTGAGATTGCTATTTCGAGGTACGGATTTCGTCACCTTTCTCTTCAGTGCTACTCTTTTTATGATTAGTTATATTTAATTTGTTCCGTTCGTAAATTTGTTCCTTCTGTTATTATTCGTTTTAACTATTTTGATTCTTCAAAAGTTATTTTAAAGTCTGTTTCGAAATAATTAAATATTTGTCTCTGCAATTTTCAAAAATTATGTATGTTACATATCTGCGTAGAATATTTGTTGCACGCATTAGGTACACTATGATGCGTGTATTTGTTATCTGTTATCTGTTTTGTATCGGTATGAAATATCCTAACCCCTCTTTGCTTCAGCCTTGTCTTTAAAAATTAAAGTTTATTTATTATTATCAAATTATATATCTTGCTTCTTGTTTTATAAACTGTATTCCAATCCGTACTGGGCATTTGGCTGATGCCGTATTCTTTTTTCTGACATGTACTTAGGGAGATCTCGGGCTGTGTTATGGAGAGCTACCCTTATTATTATAGTTAATTTAGGAAGTTTGGACTTCTAGCTATTATTTAGATACTATTTATGATTTGAGATTTTGTTTTCTATTTCGCACTTATAGGTTTGGATTATTTCAGAGGTTTAATATTGTTTTGTAGATTTATTGGACCTTTTTAATCAATATAAGGTGGATTTTAGTACTCTGTATACAGGTTTGTGGTTTGAAAAGTAACCCCTCGTCTCGTTTTGGGAAGGGGGTGTTACAATTTTGATTACAGCATAATAGCAATAATACATCTTTTAATTCCATTAATTAATAATTTCGATAAATTAATAAAATTTGCCGATCCTGACATTATTAATTTATAGAAATTTTACTGTAATCTCATTATTTAATGCAATAATTAATAATAACATATGAAAATAAATTATATAACTAACTATTTTTAGGACTTGTGATTTTTTCAAAACAGAAAATTAAGTAGAAACGGAGATTATATTTTGTTGACCATTGTAGGGCCTATTGGGTTCAATAATCCGGGTGATTTGAAACTATTTAGGGTGATTTTAATATGAATAAATATTGGATTACATTCTTATTCGTTACTGAAATACTCCTACTTTTTTAGGATCAATAAACACCTCCTGTTTGTTTAACTCGTTTTTTTTTTGCCCATCAGCGTACTATCTATTTCTTCAAGTAAAAATATAAACTTAGATGTTTGTTATATATATATTTTTTATTTGAATAATATCATTTAATATATTTTTATTTTTATTCTAAAGTCTAATCTTTCCTCTCTTTTTTTGTTGCATATTTCATATACCATTTCTAAGAAATTGGATACATATTATAATTTCATATAATTAAATAATGTCATTAAAAAAAGTATTTACTATTTTGTTTAACATGCAAACTTTAGTATTAAAAATATAAAGCTATAACATTTTAATTATATTATTTCATAATTTTATTTTTAAACTATGTACTAATTTTGTTTCTTCAAATATTATTAATTAAATTTTTTTATAACTATCGGTCTTAGATGAATATAAATTATATAAAGCTTTGACATCAAATTTATAAACATTAGAAAGGTACAAAATATAATCGCAAATAGTAGAAATCTATTATGTTAAATTTTTACTTAAACAAAAAATAATTTAATTTAGATTTTGATAGGACGTTGTTCCTGAGTAAGTTAAAAGTAAAAAATATCAATTAAAAAATTATTCAAAAAAATAATAATCTTAACTTACATCCTTATTCACTACTAAAACACTGTCACTTTTTTAGGATTAATAAACGCACACGCTACCCTGTTTGTTAACTCATGTTCTTATTTTCTTTTGTTTTCCCATCAACGTCAACGTGCTATCTATTTTTTCAAAGTAAAAATATAAACTTAGATGTTTGTTATATATTTTTTATTTGAATAATATCATTTAATATATTTTTATTTTTATTCTAAAGTCTAATCTTTCTTTTCTTTTCTTCTTTTGCATATTTCATGTACCATTTTTAAAAATAATAGAAAAATAATATTGTTATTATGGAAAATGATGATTGCAGTTGTCAACGAACGGGGAGCAGCATGCCATTTAAAGTAAATGGTTGATATTGGAATCAGACCAGATCTATGGTAAGAAAATTAAAAACTTTGGGAGTGAGAATCATAATTATTAACGATAAACATGACTATATTTAGGTTCGTCAATCAACTTGCTCCTACATTCAGTCGTTTTCTGCATTCCATTATGATGATGTCTGGTACCAAAAGTATTATGCGACTAGGGAACTCTGAACAATACAATACGTCAATACATCAGGAATATAATCCTACGAATGTGCAAAAATTTAAATAGTTTAGGATGACCTCAGGGTGATTACTTTATATCAGTTTTTAGTATAAATTCTGAGTGACATTTTTGTAAATATTAAATTCTTTCTTGTGCATTTATATAAATACCCTTATGTTTGTATTATAAAATATTTTAACCTCACGATCCTATCTAAAGTCATCCTCAGGCACATCAAACCCAATAATTATATAAAATTTAGAGAAATTATAAAATATGCGTTACATTTTAATTTTGTTTGCAATTAATGCAATTATACATTCTTTCAATTTTATTTGCAGTATTGCCATCTTTGTGCCTTTTCTTCCTCTCCTATCCTTTTTCATCTCCCCTACTCCCCCTCTCTCACTTCTCTCTCTCTTTTCTTCGAATCTTAAAATCAAAATCGATATCTTAAAATTAAAATTGATTCATACACCGTGTTATTATATATATGTCTGTATATAAATCTATATATAAAGAGAGAAACCCCACACACACATATATATATATGATGGTTTTAATTTTTCAAGTCGTTATATTCTTGCACCGCCTCTAATTTCTGTAACTCGAGCGATTTGGGAAGAGTATAATGATACACATGTTGGAGTTAGAAAGTGATATGGGAGGTCGAAAGTTTATTGGTTATTAAGGGTACATGTGATGTTCACCTTCGTTTCGAATATTTCCAAATGCTCACCTATTGGCTAGAGTCTCACGGTTAAATGCTGGTTGTGTCTATTCGGCCAATATGTTACCGAAAGACGTTCATGATGCTGTTTTGCATGATTTGAATCAATGAAAATACCTTCATTTAATAAAAAATAATAATTAAATATTTAAAAATTGAACACATTTAATTGATTTTAGTTATATTTAATTAAAAATTTTAGTTCATTATGATCAATTTTTCGTGTGTAAAAGTATGCAATGTTTTAATTGTTTATTAGTTAAATTAATTGATTTGTACTATGCATAAACCTACATAATCAAATGCAACATAAATCGTTTCAAAAAATTAATTTTACAAAAAAATTATAACCTTAGACATTTTTAAAAAGACCTAAAAAATTTTAGATGCCGGTAGATATGAACTAGGAGTAAGAGGGGCGTGCAAAATCATGATGCACATCAATGGTCGACATTCATTAAAAAAATTAAGTGGAACTTGTACGAACGGCTAATCGGTTATTCAGCTCTAGGTTTTTACCAGAGCAGTAAACGAACCGAATTCGGACGAACTCAGAATTTTTTTTAACGAACTTGAACAATATTCGGTAGTTTTATTGGACAAAATTTCTTGTCTTAATTCGAGTTTGAACACGGAAAAAGTTCGGTTCGATTCGTTAAACTTATCGGACAAAAATTGTGATTCTTACTCAAGTTCGATAGGTTGTCGAACCGAACTTATCATGAGCAAACTTAACAAACAATTCGATTCATTTCCGGCTCTAGTTATTACACACATATCATATATGTACATGAGGTGACGGAACTAGGGATTGGGACTCCAAAATTTAATGATATTGGAAAAAATTATTTATTAAAAAAAATCGAAGATTCATCATAAGTCGAAAATAAAAACTTTAACGCAAAAGCATTTGAAAGTCGAAACACATCTAAATTTTCAAACACTTGCTATACTCCGACTCTATCTCATATCCTTTCAGAAAAATTTATTATATGCTTTATCCTTGATTTAACTTTGTTGTGGAAGTTATCATAAGAATCAACATTTTCTTTAAACACTTCGATATAATGTTCGATATAATGAGATAACACCATAAATAATATGTCTAATCTTTGACAACAATACATTCCAAACAATCATATGGTATAATTTTATATTAATTTTCCCGAAAACTCCTAATTTTATTGACTTGTTTCTTCAAAAAATTGTAATCAAATGATTGAGAAGATATGATCTTTGAACTCAGTTTCTAATATTAACATCATAAGTGTCGACATAAATCCAAAATCCTGGATCAGAACTAATACCATTTGAATTAAAATCAGCACTTACCTTCTTAATAGTAAGTCTTTCTTATCGAAAACTAGAAACTTCATAATTATATATATTTATCACTGAATCGAAATTAAAATTTTGATTTTTAAAAGGAGGAGACTTTAATTAGCCTTTTAGGGGTAGAAATTTATCCATTGAAACTTAATATTTTTATTCATTATTTTGATTTTAGTCGGAGTTTAAGCATCCTTTTGCTCTCTCTTGATTCCGACTCTGTATATAGGGCTGAAAACGAATCGAGTAAATTTTTTCGCATTTATTCGACTCGTTTTCATCCCTATCTATCTGTATACATGTATATATATATATGCGTTCGTGTCTGCGTAGAATAGTGTTCAGATAGTATATACAAGAGAGAAGTTACATGTAGCTAGCTGTTTTATTAGAATATAGTCATATATATAAGCCTATACTGTATAAGACGAAGAAGCGGGGGCGATGGCGGTGGGGTTTGAGGAAAGAGGATGATGAACAGCCCCACCCCCTCCCCCTCCCCCTTCGTGCGCTCGTCTTTCTGCCCAATAATATTATCAGTTTTTCTAATATTTGTCCATTGTATTATCAATTTTTTTAATGTGTGTCTACAAGTACATATTAGAAATTTAGTTGTCAAATTTTTATTGATTTTCAATTCATTAATAATGATAGACCCCTACATGTACAAAAATCTTATCAAATAAAACTAATCAAACTTATAAAAATTAGTATTTAATGTGTGCACATGAATACACACTAGAAAGACCCTAATACTCCCTCGTCTCTAAATATTTGTCCATTTTGACTTTTTTCTAATCAAATTGACTAATTTTTGATTAGAAATTAAAAATTATTCTTAAATTATATATATTTTTTAATAATATAAAATTTTATTTTTTTTCAATTATATATTATATTTAAATTACAATAGTTAATTTGACAGTACTAAAAATAAAGTGAAAAATTAAAAAGGGATTATGGGAGTATTAGTAGCAGTATTAATGTTCATGACTCTAATTTTCTCCGGTGCCTTCCTCAAAACTAAATTATCATCATCATAAATAATATTTAGTGGCCTGCAGTTCTGGCATGTCTTTTTGTACTCTGTGTTGACTCATACATTAAAGAGTAAGTTTCATTTCCCATCTAAACGATTGTTTACAATTTTTATTTATAGATGTATTACTCAATTTTTTACGTATTAAAAATAGTGAATTTTTATATTATAGTATAAATTTTACTCTCATTCACTACTTTCTTTCATTTTTTTAAATTTATTAATTAAATATCAATTGATCTCACCACTTTATTCACTTTTTCTTCTGTTTCGTCCACTTTTCCTTCTCTTTCATAAATTTCTTGTTAGTCAGTCAAGAGAGTAAGGCTCCACGATAGCAAAGGCGATCATAAATACGTATTCGGAAGAGGATGTCAAATTTATGTGGCACGGTATTTTTGAATATATTCTATTTTATTTGACTTATAATTATGTTTAAAAAGGTCTCATGACAAATTGTTAATTTTTAGTAACATGAAAATTTATTATTTAGCACCTCAAATAGAATGTAATAGTTGTTGACAAGACAAAATAATGCTTAAATTTAATTTCATTTCATGTGGGCTGCCACGGTCCCTCCTTGCCTCTAAGCTCATAACACTTGTAATTAACTAACCCTACTGCAAAGCTACCCTCGAAGTAATATATATATCTCCTTCATTCCTCCGTAAACTCCTCATTCCATCCATCACGCACTAGAGAGTAGATACTATATATATATATATATGTATATAGCTTGAAATATACACATCTACTTGATCCCCATATATACAAAAGTAGCTTTAGTAAAACAAATTAAAGTAAGTAATATATTACTAGCAGATTAAAATGGCGGATAGCGGTGGTGGATCGTCCTCAGGCGGAGTGGTGAATTATAGTAGGAGAATAATGGGGTTTACAGTGCCGGAGAAGGTGCAGCTACATGTGGCCATGCTGGCCTTGCAGTTTGGTTATGCTGGTTTTCATGTTGTCTCCAGAGCTGCTCTTAACATGGGCATCAGCAAGATTGTTTTTCCTGTCTACAGAAACGTTCTTGCTTTTTTTCTCCTCTTGCCCTTCGCCTATTTCCTCGAAAAGTAACTCCATCAGCTACATTCATTTTATATATCATTATATTTTTAAAAATAACATATATATATATATATATTTTCTGCTGACAAGTACATATACTACTGTTTTATATGTGCAGGAAAGAACGTCCCCCGCTTACTCTTTCATTCCTTACCCAGTTTTTCCTCCTTGCTTGCGTTGGGTAATTAATTAACACGAGTCCGGACTCCATATAATTAAGGACTCAATTTTAATTATTCATTATATGTATATTTCGCAAATTTGTCCATCTAATGGTATAATGAACTTGACTTGGTGAATCGATCACTTGACAGAATAACAGCTAATCAAGGATTCTACTTGGTGGGGTTGGACAACACGTCACCTACCTTCGCTTCTGCAATACAAAATTCCGTCCCTGCCATTACATTTCTTATGGCTGCAATCCTCCGGCAAGTTACCTAGCAAAGTCATCCATGATAAAAAAAAGATACACCGATTTTTATAAAATTAATTGTAAATTGCATGATTATTGTGGATTATCAGGTTAGAACAAGTAAGGCTTGACCGAAAAGATGGCATAGGGAAGGTGATAGGAACACTGTTTTGTGTGGCTGGAGCAATGGTGATCACTTTGTACAAAGGGCCAACCATATACAGTCCAACTCCGCCACTTCACAGGCCCAATGTTTTACCCTTGTTACTTTCTCTTGGAGATGCTAAGCCCAAAAACTGGACTCTCGGCTGCATCTTCTTGATCGGACATTGTCTGTCATGGTCTGGTTGGCTCGTCTTGCAAGCCCCGGTGCTGAAGAAGTACCCAGCTAGGCTATCCGTAACATCTTACCAGTGTTTCTTCGGTGTAATTCAGTTTCTTGTCATAGCTGGCTTTGTAGAAAGAGATCCACAAGCTTGGCTCATTCACTCCGGTGGGGAGCTTTTCAGTGTCTTCTATGCGGTAAGACTTAATTAATTAATTCATAAAAATATATTAGTCCATATATATATATATATATATATATATGTATGTATGTATATGCTTATTCCTAGCTAGCTGCTAATTTACAAATTATACTTCTTGTTATTTAATTGATTTTGTGGCTCTTACATATTGGTTAATTGACATGATTATATTTTGACTAAATGAAAAGTTAGAATGATATTTTTATGCACGTAGTGGAAGTGCATGCTTGATGATGGACTCTCATTATTAAACTGTATGGTTGTCACTTGAGAGATGAAGTCCTGTATATTGAGGTGTAAATTACAAATCAATAAATTAGAGGCATACTTTGTCCCAAAAAGACAAGACACAAACTAAACAAGCTAATTCGCGTCATCGATGATATATATAGAACACCCTCAACTAATTCGTGTCATCGATGATATATTATATGACAAGAAAATGAAATAAGAGATGAATAAATTAATGTATTCGTGGGCAGGGGGTAGTAGCATCAGGGATTGCTTTTGCGGTACAAATATGGTGCATTGATAGAGGAGGCCCCGTGTTCGTGGCGGTGTATCAACCTGTCCAGACCCTTGTTGTCGCTATTATGGCTTCGGTTGCGTTAGGCGAGGAGTTCTATCTAGGAGGGTCAGCACTCTCTCCATCTAAACTTTATATGTGCACATCATCTTTAATATATACGACTAGTTTATAAATCTCAACAACTGATTAATGTGCATGAATGTATCTTAATTTATATCTCAATTATACATGCAGACAAGCCCACATGCACATATCCCCGGCCTTTGATTTTTTAGCTGATTCTGGATATATCTATCTATATGTCCCATTAGAAAGTGATCAATAATAGTAACAATCCGTCGATATTAACCAGAGCGGCCAAACATAAAAGACAGAAATCGTAACTAGTACTTGCATACACAAAAGTACAAAACCAGTAGCCATATCGTCACTAGGGAATGCTTATGAATACATTAAATATTTATGCCGTGTAATCGAGCACTTAATTGACGTAATTATATATACACATATTGACTATGTACAGGATTATTGGAGCAGTGTTGATCATAACAGGGTTGTACCTGGTGCTTTGGGGTAAGAATGAAGAAAGAAAATTTGCAATGCAAAAGGCAGCTTTGAATCAGTCCCCAACAGACCAAGGAAACAACAGAAGCACAAGCCACATCAAAGCGTCTCTTGCTCAACCACTGCTCTCTCAGTCAACTGAAAATGTTTGACCAGCTTATCAGACCCTAATATATTGGCACCGGTTGTTTCCCTTTATAAATACGTTTATATACATTTTTGAATTTATAAGTAACTTATAAGAAATCTCAAACGGGACAACTAATCCCACCCACGCTTATATGTTGCAAAAGGGTTTACATAGTCTAATACTCCTACAGTGTTTGTTTGTATGATAACAAGCTTGGTTTGTGTGTGTATGTAAAGGCTAAAATTTTGTGTGTGTCTTTGAATTTTCTTTGTCATTTTTCGTTAATCCGATATCCGAAAACAGTGACGAATCGACGCAGAAAAAGAAAAAGAGGAATTAATTAGCTAGGTGGGGAAATTGTAATGTTGAAGTAATGTAGGGTTTGGGGATATATAGGAAGTTAATCCCATGTGATTTTTACCATGTGTTTCAATATATAGGAGATGCGACTAACTATATATGGATCGGAAGAAAGAATAAATTCTCGAATTTGCATATAAATTATATTACCTATATGAGGTTCTTTCTACCGCCAGAGTTGGATAAAATTAATAATCAAGTCAGCTCATCTTCTACCATTAAAAAAATAAATAAACGACCAGGATTGGAAAAAAAATTAAAGCTTACGCTACGCTTATAATAGAGCGTAAGCTTTAGAAAAAATTTCTCATTTCTACGCTCTATAATAGAGCGTAAATTTTTTAAAAAAATTCTATTTCTACCCTTACTTTGCCACATGATATTTATTAAAAAAAATATATAATTTCTGCACTTACACTCTATTATAGATCGGATATATAAAACTGGAAAAAAAACTAAGTCAAATAGCTAGAAATCTGACTGTAGTTATATTCTATTATAGAGCGGATATACGCTTTATATATAGAGCTCTATAATAGAGCCTACATATATGTCTTGACAAAAAAATTAAGACTACTACCTCCGGTATAAACATCACCCCAATTCTTTCATAACTTTTGGTAAACTCAAACTTTTCCATCCTTGTATAATAAAACACGTCAACACATAACATGCACATTTTCCGAACACATAAAAATACTACCAACACACATATAATTTGTAGTATAACAGAATTACCAAATTAGTATAACACAAGCGTAATTCATCATACTTTTCGAATACAACACTTAGAGTTTTTTCTACTAGAATAAACTAATTTAGGCGATAATCATCAACACAAATACAAAACATACACACATAATAATAACAATAACATCAAGACAGAAATGATGAAAAAATGACATTGTGTTCAAGTCGAGCAACAATAGTAGTGAATTGGTAAGCATCAGTAGCTGACGAAGTTGAAATGAACTTTAGGGAGCTCACATAAATCTTTAAAAAATGGTAGGATAAAAGAAAACGTGTGTTTTTGGGAGATAAATGTATGTGTTCTAGGAAGACATATAATAGAGTGTAATTTTAAAGGATAAAATGAGAATTAAAAATATATGCAAATATGCTCTATTATAGAGGTATGTATGAACATTTTTTTTAATCTTATTTTTTTAATGGTATAAGATGGGTTAGTTGAATATAAAAAAATATTCAACTGTGACCGGTAAACAGTTTCCTATGTATAACTAGTAATTCAATATTTGATGATACGGAAATCTTTTGTGCAATTGCGTAAAAGAAGAGTTCATCAACAATCAGACTGTTTGTGCAATAAAATATATATTTGCTAATGGTATATACATTTGTCACTATAATCCAGATAAGTGTAACTACGTATTTATTTATCTGTACAAAAATGACGATATTTTCTTACATCGCTTGAAATGAATCTAATCACAACGAGATCTCCCAAGTCCCAAGTCCTAACACAATCAAGTCCGAATTAAGAATAGGAGTGTTGTTTCTTTTATACTTTGTTTAAAAGATTTTGACAAAATTATTTTGTTAGTAATATATATTTTTGATCTTTCTTATCCACCTATCTATTATTTTTATAATATAATTTATACTAATTTATAAATCTTGTAAAACACGGGTGAAATTAATAAACTATATATTAATTATTTTTTATAATTTAAATATTTGATTTAACAAGATATTTTATTTTATTTTATCATTAAATTCTTTCTATTTATATATATTTTTCTATGCAATGTTATTTAGTGAAATATGTCAATTATGAATCATATTTATATTTTTATTTATATTCCGGGTAATCACCCGTGATGGATCCAGAAAAAATATTAGTAGGAGCATCTTAAAATAGTAATACACATTTATGAGATTCTTACATTTTTCAGTGGAAACATGAAATGGAATCTATAAAATTTTATTATGTGCACTCAACATTTGAGTGAGAGCACTACCCCTACCCTAACACATGCATCCGCCCTGATAATTACTGAGTTTAGATAAATGAATTAATTTGAGTCAAATCCTCTAAGACTCATTTCTATATGTTTTATATCGAAAAGGAAGATGTGTTTCAAATAAAAAAATTATGCTTTTAAAAATTTAAGTTCATGGTCTAATAACGATTAATAAAATTAATAAAATATATATAGCTTGGTTCATATATCGATCAATCAACCATTAAAATTTTAATATTTCGGTTATAATAATATATTAAAGATATAAAAAATAATTAATATAGATAAAATAGTAATATTTTTAAATTTTAATGAGATTTAATTAATAAGTTGTAATTTTAAATAAATTAAAGATTTTGAGTGGTGGTAAAATTTAAATAGGTTTGTAGATTATGAGTATAATTATATTACATAAAAATTAAATTATAAATAAAATTCTCAAAATAAAATATTTAAGCTATAATTTAGATATAATATAATATTATTTGAGGGATTGTTCTAATAATTAAGTTGTATATAAAATATATTTTTAAATATCATAATAAATATTATACTTTTTATAATATATAATTACTAATTTTATAACGAGACTATTAATCCAACAAATATTCACCGTTCGAATTTAATAATAATGCATAAAAGTATAGATGCGTAACTCAGGAATAAAGAGACCTTACTTTTTCTGTCATTCAACATTTTACATAAAATATTCAAAATAACATTTCAGTCACTTTTTTTTAATGAATTTCAAGTTACAAACACCAAGTCAGTCTCATTTATATCCTACGGTTTACATATGTGAGAAAACTCCAATAATCACTCAACATTCTCCACATAAAAATTATTATTCAATAGGCTCTTTGCTATTTAAGATAAAAATGTATCTTTTCACTCCAATAACCCTCCTCAAACTTCATCTCTATCCATTATTTATATATATTGCATGTATAAAAAGTATCAAACGGCTATATGTATTGTCCCTGACAAATTTAACAGTTCGATCTATAAATATATGTACTATATTTATTAATATAAAATTAAATGAAGAAGTAATATATGCTGCTCATCATTGAGGAGAGTTTTGAAGCCCTTAAGAATACGACGAGAAGATGTTAGGAGTGTGTTGGAGAGCCTTTTTGTTATAAATTTTTCAAAATTTAGCTCAAGAGCATGTATGGAGTAACTCTTGGAGTTGTTCTAAGACAGCGGTCTCCCTCCTCGTTTATCAACATAGCTGACGGGGTTTTTACTGATTTTTTTTGCTAAAAAGTCCCAATTTTTTTAATTTATTTTGTTTGTTTTTACTTCCTTTAATAATCTTCCTTTTTGGAAAATGATTTCTATACATTTGGTTTATTTTTTTTAATCTAAATTATTGGAGTTTTAGATTTTTTTTCGTTTTCGATTCAAGCGGAACTTATAAGATTCGAGAATGGACAGATTAACTGTTATTGTGGTTTCATTTTTCAAACCTACGTGTTTATTTGGAATTTCAATTTGTTTGTTTTTCTTTGTGAGAGAATGTTTGTTCTCTCCTTTATTTATTATGAGTGTTGGTTCTGATTTAGTGATGAAAGTTTGTATTGGATTGCATTTATGATTGATAGCTTAAATGGGTTGTGACGAAGTGGTACATGTAAATACATCATTTTTAACATAACGCTTGATTGTCTCAACATAAAGACCGATGATTTGATCTATTTAATGTTTGTTGAACTCGATCATTTTTTAAAATGCCGTATGATTTTCCATTATCGAATCAAATCCATTTTTTTCAAAAAAAAAAAGTTACAAACACTTAAATTCTAACAATAAGCGATATTGTATTCCTGAATTTAAGAAATAAAAAGAAAGAGAAAACTGATCATTTTCTATTTCTCCCAATCTTTCCAAAAAGTGGGAGAAAAAAATTGGGACAAATTTTATAAAGAATTTCTTCCTAAATATTTTTTTTAATACTTTTTTCCAAAATAGATAATTGATAAATATTTCTCTTTTTTTGAAGAAAAAACTTAGAAACACGGTGTAAACCAGAAATTAGTGGTCACATTTTCTATATTAATCATATTTTTTTAATATGTAGTGTATTATTTGCTTATCAGTATTTCTTATTAAATATCAGTTTTTAAATTTATTTAATAAATATATAAGTTATAGCTTTTAAAAAAATATATTTTTAATTTATAAGATATCTTATCATGGAGAAACGGGATAAATAAGTGGTCTATCTAACCGTGTTTATGCCGCTGGGCTAGTCTATCTACCACCAGGACAGCACGACAGCAGGCCCAGTATGCCAGTATAAACCATAAGGCCAGCCTAATTTGATTTTTAGGCCTATCTTTGATATCTTTGTATTTTTTCTTACAGCCTTTTTAGGAAAAAAAACATTTTTCCTGAAAATAATTTTTAAATTTTATCAAATACTTTTTAATTATTTTTCCAGTAAAAACTGTTATTATTATTTAGAACAACAATATCAAAGGGGCTAAAAAATTTATATATACTGCAATTTAATAACTACTGCTAGCCATAGAGGTACTTTTTTTTCAGATTTAAGTTACAAATTTAAAGTATTTTTCAATTTTAAATTAAAAATATGTATATGTATAATAAGGTAAATTGTAATTTAAAATAAAAAACCAGTTTAAAATCAAAAGATTTTAGTAGGTACCTTTTATATAAAGTTTATTTTATTTAATAAAAATTAATATTAACATTTATAAAAATTATAATTTTTTTACAAACGCAATGGAATAGTATAGTAGTAAAGGCCTACGCTCACTGAGTTCAATTTTTATTCAACCTAAAATTTATTAGAAACTGTTTATTAATCTATATAACTTTTTGTTTGAAAAAATGGATAAACGATCTGTCTAATTTTAGGTAAACCATAAAAACGATCATAACCGTTCAATTTTAATAAAATCTAACTTAAAAAAAGATATATATCATACATATAACACTATCCCCATTAGTCCTCCGACTCCTCACGAATAATATTATATTTAAATTATATTTTATATATTCTATTTTAAGAATTTTGCTTATTCTATAATTTTTATTTAATATATTATTAAATTTTATAAATATTAATATATAAATATCATTGTATAATCATCCAATTTTAATAAAAGTCATCGTTTTATACAACTCATCACATATAATATTATATTATATTTAAATTATATTTTATATTTTCCGTTTTAAGAATTTTGCTTATCCTATAATTTTTATTTAATATATCATTAAATTTTATGAATATTAATATATAAATATCATTGTATAACCATCCAATTTTAATAAAATTTAATTTTAAAAAAGATATATCATACATACAACTCTCTGATAGTCCTCATTATATACAACTGTTCACGGATAATATTATATAATATTTAAATTATATTCTATTATTTCTATTTTAAGAATTTTACTTATCCTATAATTTTTATTTAATATAATTTACTCATATTCAACTCAATTTTATCACCATTCAAACTCTTTTATTTATTTAAAATTATGACTTATAATTAAAATTTATGAATATTAATATATAAACATCACTGTATAGAAAAATATTTAAAAAATGAATAATAAAACAAATTATCATATTAAATGAAATATATAAATTATATAAAATATATATGTGTAATATTAAATAAAATTTAAATTATTATTATAAAAATATATTCAAATTATATAAAAAATATTAAAATAATTTGATCCATGCATTGCACGGGATATAAGCTAGTTTATAAGTTATACTCAAAAAATAAATTATTTCTTATATTTATAATAATTTATAAATTAATTATATATATTAATGTTTAAAAATTAAATTCAATAATTAATCAACTAAACAACCTAAATACCGAACAATTATCAACTAACAAATTTTTTATATTTCAATTTAATAATATAATATAAATTAATAAATAATTCAAATAAACACTAACATAAGATTAAAATTTAAACAAAATACAATAATAATTTTACATTTACCGATCGACGTATGGAATACTTGATACTCCCCTGGTCCTATATAACCTTTGATTTTTTTTACATGTAGTTTTAAAATTTTTGACCACATAACTAAAATAAGTATTTTTCAAATTTTCTTATTCTACATAAAAATATAACATTAATATTTGTATTCGAAAAAAAATAAAAATTATGTTGAAAAATATTAACTTTGAGTGCGATGTGTTTGTGTTTGAATTGTACACTCCAACTTGATGACTGTTGCATTTAATTGCGGCGCGCCCCTATCCCATATATATTCGTATCAACACTTGGAATATGCCTTGCTTGAACCTACATAATTTATTCAGCTTCAAAAAAAGAGCTGTCCTAAAATATTTCTCAACTGAAGTTACTGTACTGGTTCAACTAAAAAATATCAGATGGATTTGAAATGGGGTTGTAAAAGATTTGTATTTCTTCTTCTTCTTACTCTATGTTCGATGACGATGATGAATGATGTAGAGTTCTGTTATGGTGGAATAACTAGTAGCTTCGTGAGAGATAAAGATTTGAGTCTTGACATGCCATTACACAGTGATGTTTTTACACTTCCTGCTGGTTATAATGCTCCCCAACAGGTTTTTTTTATAACTATTTGCAACTTTTTATATTTTCCCCTGTTTTGTTATCAAGGTACCGAGTAGTGGGACGAGGAACTTACAAGTTACAACTAATGAATTCTTATTTGTTAAGCACAAAGACAACTAAATTAAAGAAAGTTCAACCTTCTACTTTTTTTTTTTATGTGTTTGTATCATGATAGGGATTTATAATTCAATTTGTAATCCATTTCTTCTAGAGCAACTCCGATGAAGTGCTAACACGGGTGCTATTGAGAAAATATGAAATTCAGTAAAAGGACAAATACAATTAAAAAAAAATGCAAATGGAACTTGGTTCTATATTTAAAATCAAAGATTGATGTTGGTATCTAAAAAAATGAAGAATATGGAGTTCAAGTTCTAGTTGAGTGACAAACATCAGTTTCAAATGGAGTCAAGTATTGGAGTCTAGGTTCTATGTTAACAACAAAAGCCTGCTATTTTAGCATTAGCATTGGACTTGCTCTTAGTAAACTATATTGGCCAGTTCAAACATATGCATTGATTGACAGACAGTCTATTAATACAGTGCAAGGACTCGTATCCAACATTAAATATATGTATGTGAATTTCTGTGTGTGTCTGTAAATTTTTACTTGCTGTTGTATTAAATTGAATGCATTGGGATTTGGGTGTCTGCTTGACTTTTGATTTAAGGAAGTGTTGAAATTCAAAGGTTCATATCACCCAAGGTGATCATGAAGGGAAAGGTGTGATTATTTCTTGGATCACTCCTGATGAGGTTGGTTCAAATACAGTTCTTTACTGGGCTGAGCATAGCAAGGTGAAGAAAAGTGAAAATAGCACTGTTGTTACCTACAAGTACTATGATTACAGCTCTGGTTATATTCATCATTGCACCGTCAAGAACTTGGAGGTAAGTGGCGAGCCTTGTCTATATATATATAAAGTTTGCTTGTGGTTCAATTCAATTTGCATTTCCGAATGATTTCAGTAACTTGAAGTATTTCTCTACTTCTGCAGTATGATACCAAATATATCTATGAGATCGGTGATGAAAGTAATGCACGTCAGTTTTGGTTTATAACCCCTCCTAAAATTGGCCCTGATGTTCCTTATACCTTTGGCCTTATAGGTAAGCCTCAAGTATCGTTTTGTTTCTAACAAGCTCATCTGGTGTGCACTCTCAACTTACATATTATATAGTTTTGATTAGAGGCAGGTCTTTAGCCATAATTCTTTTCATTTAAAGGCTCATAATACAGTTACATGGTCTTCATGGCATCGATTACATGGTTTTGTTGGTTACTCACTCAAGTGAACATGTTTTAACAGGGGATCTTGGTCAAACTTTTGACTCTAATAAGACACTTACACACTATGAGTTCAACCCAGCGAAAGGACAGACAATGTTGTTTGTTGGAGACCTTTCATATGCTGATTGCTATCCAAATCATGATAACACCAGGTGGGATACTTGGGGAAGGTTTATAGAAAGAAGTGCAGCTTACCAACCTTGGATTTGGACAGCCGGGAATCACGAAATTGATTTTGTTCCTGAAATTGTATGTCTCTCAGATATACTCTCTTGTTAGAGTTTATACTAAAGTATTGTAATTACTGAATACATGTCTTACAGTTCACCATTTAGCTTAGCTGGCTCGAGACTATTTTTCTTTCAAAACCACGTCAAGCTGCTTTTGAATATTATTACGACTTTGATAGTTTGATATAATAAATTATACTAGTGGCTTATAATTTTGCTGGACCTTCCATCTCAGGGTGAATATGAACCTTTCAAGCCTTACAAACATCGCTACTTTGTGCCATACAGAGCAGCAAATAGTACATCTCCTCTCTGGTACTCAATCAAGAGAGCTTCAGCATACATAATCGTCATGTCTTCCTACTCTGCTTATGGTAATCTCATGTACCCCGACGGGATTCAGTAGCTTGAACTCTAGCTATAACTTAATCACACGATGACAAGAATATGCTAATTTGCGAGCAACAATTTTGATTTGTGAAGAACCTAGTATGCATAGGAAATTTTTTTGGACCAAGTCGTGTTACTCTATTTTCATAGAGAGTACCAGTTGGTTTCCTCTTTCCAGTTTCGAACTTTATCAGACTGAAATGTGAGATTGCCATTTTATGATCCATCTAATCTCTGACAAATTAGGCTGCATCCTTTTTTTTCGTCTGTTGCATAGATGGTTCATTTTTTAGTATCTGATTTCCATATATTTTGCACATAATCCATTTATTTGAAAAGGCATTTTTTTGTTTGGTATGTGCCAGTAGTGGTTGCTTTTATGTGCTTTATGGTCCAGGACCCAGTTCACAGTTTGTTCAGTAACAGGGTAGAGATTATTGACGGACTTTAGAGAATCAAACACTAACACGAAAAAGCTCTAAATATGTAGGAAAATACACCCCACAGTACAAGTGGTTGACAAATGAGCTACCAAAGGTAAACAGGAGTGAGACACCATGGCTCATTGTACTTATGCATTCCCCAATGTACAACAGCTACGCACATCATTACATGGAAGGAGAAACCATGAGAGTGATGTATGAATCATGGTTTGTGGAGTACAAAGTTGATGTTGTTTTCTCAGGTCATGTACATGCATATGAAAGATCTGTAAGTGTTAGGTTCTGTCTTAAATTCGTAGCAGGATACTACATTAGTTTCACAAGTAGCGTTGTTATGTTTTTGGTTCTTCGAGTTAATTAAGATTAGCTCTTAGTATTTATCTAATGCAGGACTTCACCAAGTATTCTTCTATTAGGTGACATTATTTTTCTTGCTAAAATTGTTTCACTATTGCCGTGATAATGTATATACATTTGTACAATAGGAACGAATATCCAATATCCGCTACAATGTTGTCAACGGGAAATGCACTCCCATGAGTGACCAGTCTGCTCCTGTTTACATTACCATCGGAGATGGAGGAAATCAAGAAGGATTAGTGACAGAGTACGTCTTTCATATATGAATTATATTTTTCTTCAAACAAACCAGTACCTCTGTAGTTACTCGTGATATATCAAGTTTAGTAAAATATATTAATTTTATATATGGCTACAGAATGACAGAACCCCAGCCAAGTTATTCAGCTTATCGTGAAGCAAGTTTTGGTCACGGAACTTTTGAGATAAAGAACAAAACGCATGCTTATTTCAGTTGGCATCGCAACCAAGACGAATACGCTGTTGAAGCAGACTCTTTATGGTTTCATAACAGATACTGGAAATCAATGGAACAGTTAACCGTTGCTTCATATCGTTAAGGATTTTATATCTCCTTTTCATGTTTGTGTACCAAACCAGGCTACCTGCTATATTGCATATAAAAAAAACTACGAACTTCTGTAATCATGTACCAAGTCAGTATACCTTAATTTTTTGGCTGATTTTTCAATTTTCTTCTGCTAACCGAGTTTATGTGGATATTGATGATTAAGCTTCGCTTTTAGACCCAAAAAAAATGCTATGTACAAATTACACAGCCTTAAAGAGCTTTTTGTTTATAAAAAAGAGAGTGTATCCAATTGAGATTGATGTAAGATGATACTAAATAATTTGTCAACATTTTTTCCCCTTGAGAGTTGAGAATACCATCCAACATACTAAAGATCCAGTAGACAATTGAAATGATAAATAGACACAAAAACACTTAAATTTCCTTGAAGTATCAAATACAAATTTCCTCAAATCTGGAAGCGCAAAACTTTATATAGGCATCAATGTACTATATATAAAAGCCAACAGAGATTTTATTCATATAAATTTATTCGTTTACAAACTCGCATACAGTAAAGAGTGTCAACACTCAAAAGTCTAATAAGATCTTGTAAGATCTACCGGGCATAACTCTTTGTTATTGATAGCTAAAATTGCAGATATACGTATACATAAAGTGATGAGTATAAAATCCATAATAGCCCAGGTACAGGGTGAGAGAGGCACAATTCAGAGCCAAAAATTGCCCAAGCCTAGATCATCTTCTGAAAAATCTTTAAATATATCATCATCAAAATTACCAGCAGAAAAATCCTTTGGGTTCTCGATCTTCTCGAAATCGGTTGTAGCCATGACTTCATCCCACAAGGAAGAATCGTCGAATTCAGGCAGTTCCAAAATCAGCTTTTCTTTGATATTGTCGCGCCTTTCCTCCAAATTAGCTTCATTCTTCCCAACATTATCGCCTTGGAATTTGTCATAATCAACAATCGGAGCTACATGGTATTGTTTCTCATTAGATGTAAGATTGTCATAATTATTAATCAACCGATCATTTATCAGGCAGTCATACGTACTAGTAGTTAAAGAGAATTCATTACCTAGTGGATATCCAGCCTGCTCCATTTCTATAATTCCTTCTTCAGGAATTTTGATTCCCTTAGAAATTGTGAGGGCATCCTTGCTAGTGGCGGCCGTCGCATGGACTGGACATGACCCCTGAGGTAGGCTCTCGGGAATATTGAGTTTAGCATAAGCACCAAATAGCCTACTAGCAGTCTTATCTTGGGCCATAGCTGGTGGATATTCACCCTGCTGTGCTTCTATGATTCCTTCTTCTGGAATTTTAAGTTCGTTCCCATCAATGAGAGTGTCCTTGCTAGTGGCCGCTGTGTCATGTACTGGACATGACACCTGGAGTAGCCTCTCAGGAAAATTCAGCTTAGCATTAGCACCAAAAAGCTTGATAGCGGCCTCATCATAGGCCTTAGCTGCGGACTCAGAGTCTTCAAAAGTTCCTATCCAAATGCGTTTGCCGCGATTAAGCTCGCGTATCTCTGACACCCACTTGCCCCAAGTGCGCTGCCTCACGCCTTTAAACTTGCAAGACGCATTATCAGGTCCGCCTCTTCTTCTCATGCAGCCCTTTCTTGACCTCGAATGAGTTGCCTTCATCACTGATTTTTCAGATATTGAGGTCAGTGCCTTTGACATGTGAGAAATGCACCTACAGACTACTATTTAGAAATGGTAAAATACAAATTGGCCTCAAAATATTTGTTATTTAAAAGAACACATAAAAGATGGATAGGGAGTTGATCTGGAAGAGGGTATATATAGTGAGGAATTGATGCTACGTGTCTGCAGAGAGAGGAGTGATACTTGGCAATGCCAGTTTTTCTACTAGTGGCACTCAATGATCATCATTCTTATCTCTCATGCAAGCACATATATAATATACATATTAAATCATTTTCCTAACACCTTAATGTTTTGGAAGAGATAGCTAAATTTTGCGAATTATCCCGGAACTGGGAGCGCATTTCGAGAGTGCTATCAGAGGTATTCCCCCCCCCCCCCCCAAGAATCACATAATTATGATATACATATTAAGTAGTAAAAACAAGGGTAGGATTGGTACAATTCGTGCTCGGGCTGCCCAGCCCGAACTTATCTGTAAAATAAATTGGGCATAAATGCTGCGCGATTTACCCCATTAACTAGTGCCAAAATTGGTCGGGAATTCAAGACAACGGCACACTACAAGCCGTCATACATCATTCTCTCAACAGGTTTTGGGAGAATTGGTAATTTAATATACATGTGTGTGTGAATCCATGCAAGCGCTTAGGTACTCATGTGGCAGAGGGCATAGACTAATTTAGGTTCCGTAAACACTTCTGAAGAGAGACAAAAGGTAGAGATAGATTTTTGACAATTTGGGTTGCATGCAAGTAGAATTCAGAAGATGATGTAGATAGTGATGTCAGTGTTATGTTGCTAATAAAAAAAGATAAGCTATAGATAACAATTCCACAACTTAGTAGTAGACAATATAGGGCATTAATAGTTCTACTTCATAACTACCAGTTGGACATGGGATTTCTTAGTCCATCAGTTTTGAATTCAGATGTTTGACATGGAAGTACGTAACCAATCTATAAGTTTTTCATGAGCAGTTACAAACTTGCAAGCCCTGAAATAAATAGCACTAAATTATTCCACTCACGTAATTCATTAATAAAGTATTTTAGTGTACATATTCTTTTTAGATACTTATCTGTAATAATATTTACAATAGTAGTTGAGGTGCAATTAATAATATTCATTGTTCTAACAAAATCTACTACAATATTTTATTGCATGCTCTTCTAAGCAAGTATATATTATGCTGCTATGATATATTACCAAAATCTATTGAAATGAATAGATGTCATCTGTGTACCTTTGTTTTCACATTTGCTAAATCTCATGGAATCGGAAAACCAGATTGTAGCTTCTACTATATAAAACATTGCAATATGAGCGATCTCCAATATTTTTAATGCACTTGCTCATGCTACCATGCTTTATGTATCCGAAACTTCATTGTAATCTCTGCAATTGTGTAAGGCTACTCATACCTTCCTCAACATTTCGTTGTGATATTAGTTCCTTATTTACCAGTAGGAGCATATCGATAACATTCATATTACCAATTTGATGCAAAGAAACAGGTCTATAATGTTAAATATGAAATAAACTACTTCTGCTACTCAGAACATAACAGTTTTTTTTAAAAGGTATAACTAAATAGCAACCAACTTGATTTAGCAAAACACACACACACACAAGAAACTTGGCAATAAAATTGCAAGTCTACAGAAACAAAAAAACATAGTCATCGTGTTGAAAACAAATATAGAAATCATTCCAGAAAAAGGAAGAATTTAAAGCGTTTCTAGTTCGGGCTTTGAACATAGAGCATGTAAACGCACCAATGCAAATTTATTTACCAATGTCTTAATCCATCCAAATTATTACAAATAAAGGAAATTCATGTGTGTAAAGAACGAGCAAGTACTATGTTATACAAGACTCCTCCCAGAACACAAATAGAGATGCAAATTATATAGAAACTTCATGTAATGATACAGAACTCTTCACCAGGCAAAAGTGCGAAACAGCACAAGTGGCTCTTGTAATATGCAAATCACATTAAAAACTTACAGAACACAAATTTGGAAGACTGCACGAAGACGGGGCTGATAATACGCAGTATCTTCATTTCTTCTAGCCTGGTTAGAAATATATGAAGAAATATTATATTCTTGTTCCATCTCAGCTGCGGAGAGTGATAGAATTATTGCTTCAGAGCATCTATCAACCTGAGCACTGAGATCATCCCTTACTATTCTCTATTTCCTTTGTCAAATAAGAAAGCCTGTTATATGCATGCAGCGAAAATTGATGTCAACAGGTCCATGTTAACACCGCGCCTTTAAAACTAACATACTAATTATATCACTTGCCAAACAAAAACTGTGTAAGATTTTATATTTAGGAAAGCACACAAACTATTTCTTAGAAAGAGCAGCTGTGACTGTGATACATACCTCAGAATATGGATCTCATTCAGCACCAGATTGGAAGGTCTTTCAAGATAATCAGAATTATACATGCGCAATTCCTGCAACCCTATTCAGATTCTCAGTATATGTTAAACCGATTAGCTCCACAGGAAAGATGACTAACATACTTATTTTTAGACAAAATTTTCCTAGACTATTCAGTAAGGTAAGTATACATATACACACTTGATACTTCATTATTCCATCCCGGAATAAAAAGGGCTGATATATGCTTGAAAGAGAATATGAAAGATGTTGTAGTAGTACCAAATCAATAAATCAGAAATGGAGAGTCTTAGGTTTGTATATCAGCATTCTGTAAAGTTATTTCTTTGTTGTTTGACGGCCATATGTGACTACATATATTTTCTCAAAGCAGAAAAGGGACTTTAAACAACCAACAGAGGGGAATTTTGTTCTGGGCAATACAAAAAGGCCGGACCCAGTGCACAAAGCTCTCGCAACAAAATCGAAGAAGGTCCCGTTTATGGAGCTTTACCCTTAATTTTTATAAAGAGGCCATTTCCAGTGTTTTTCAGGGTGTGGGCAAAACAAGAGCAGTAAAAACAATAGGCTCAGCGGGCCAATATCTCATACATTTATGAAAATGTTCAGGCTTCAATTAGTAATGAAACTATGATCTGGGTTGCGAATATCATAAGTTACAAATTTATGACTAAACTAGTTTTAGTCTGGTGTCGGTGGATGTATTTGGGTTTAAAAACAAGAAAATAGCATAGTTTTAGACTCATGACAGTAGGCTACGGAGTCGGATCCATATCAGATCACAAGTGTGTCATTAGTATTTGATAGTTAGATCAGGTAAGCTTGTTTGGGAATTGTAGACAATTTTTATACAAATTATTTGAAACCAAAAGAAAGCAGCACAGGAAAAAATCAAGGGATAGAAGGTAATTAGACAAACATACATCAATGAATCAGCTCGTTGATGGGTCGATGAAAGAGTAGCCGTGGTTGAAGATTAACCGGCCAAATCAAGTCAAGCAGTGGGACATGCGACTTTGCATGTGGTTGGAAAGAGGTCAACTATAGGAAGTTCTTGGTATTCGATTATAGGTGTTGAGCAAGTTTTGTGGGAGATATTGGTAGCCAAAGGAGCGGCTATTTTTTGGGAAATATGTTGGAAATTAATGAACGAGAACGTTGTGAAAACAGAGATTCTGGCAATCACAAATTCTGTAGCGAGAGTTGGTAATTGTTAAGTGCTGGAATGAGGATATCTGTCTGCCGGATAGGACTTGAGAGCGGATTTAATGGAAAGTCAATTGTCGGTTATTAAAGTTTTTGGAGACAGATGAAGAATGGGTTGACGGTTGACCAATCTATCCCTATGCCCACCCAATATTGAAGTATACTGAAAGACCGTCTAACGTTTCTTTTCTAACGGAAGTACCTTTTTATGCTTTATAAATATATTTCTAATCCCAAAATGTTCACCGTTGCAACAAATAATTTTTTTACGCCACCAAAGGCAATTTACTTTATAAACAAAGAAACTAATATACGAACAGGGTTATACATACTTCTGTAACAGTCCAATAGTAGTTTACAGGATCCTCTGCAGCAGCATCGACTACATAAAGTAGTAATCGAATTCTCCTAAGGTGCCTCAAGAAATTGCGACCAAGACCCTGTTAGAAAACAAGGTTAAGTACGGTTACTGGAGTTCAAAATATTGAAGAGCCAGCACCAAATATACCTTTTCCAGATGTGCGCCTTCAATAAGCCCAGGTATATCAGCTGGTGTTGCTTCAGATAATATTTTCCTGCACCCAGACTAGGGTCGCCGTCGAGACGTCCAAGGATGTGCATAAAGCATGTGAAAGGGTAATCAGAAAATTAAGGTTCGGAAAGTGGCTGTCCCTGGTAGACTTTCCGGTATTTTGAAATCCCTGACAAAAAAAAGAAGCACATCTAAGATATCAACAACCGGAATGTCAGTGCTTATTAACAAGTCAATACATGTAATTGAATCAAATCTCCCGGCTATACAAGATTAATACTTTTAGTAACATGTACTAAATTGACAACATGGACCCAAACTTAATTTCATAATGATGATACCGATATAGACAAATACTGCCCTACTTCATCACTATGTGACTCCAGTTTGCTCTAGCCTTGTTTATGCTATGATACAATTTGACAACTAAAAATGCAGAGGACTCAATGTCTCAATTCAGATTATGATTCTAAAGTACATGTTAACAAAGTGGAGAGATAAGTATATACAAATGAGTTCACCAATACAATTTCTTACGACAACACTTTTAAGAATTTTCATTGAAAGATATAAAATAAATCAATGTCAGGTGGGTTTAACTGGAGCTAACTGTATGCTCCTTGAAGCTTGAACCACAACTATTTCCACCGGTAATTTGTGAACAAAATTTTACCAATGATCACCACTGACATATGTATTCTCATGATCTGGATATACATACAAACAAGCAAAAAGTCACCAGCTCACACACACACTTGCACGCGGATGCACACATATGCACACATGTGTGTGCGACTGTGCGAGCATACATGTACAATTGTACATAAGCTTGCTTGGAGGTGCCTAACAATATAAATTGTCTGCGACTCTGCGTACATATGCATAAAAGTTGGGAAACAAGGAAAACATGAGGGTACTATTATGCCCGACACCAACAAGTAGAATCTGAAAAACTTGGTAAATATTATGCCTTATTGCTACATATACATCTTTAACGCATTTAGTAAAGTATATCATTAAATCTTCGCAATCTGATTCAGAGACTATACTGATTTATTAGCCTACAATGTTATACCAACTATGGTATGCTAATAAAAGCTCATTTTCGATATCAAGTTGACAACTTTATTAAAAAGAAACAGCAAATTTCTGATAAGTAATACAATCATTCCACAAAAACAGGCTTCTAACATATACAGTTTAGCATATAAAATGGACAGCATGTACTTGTAATGCTAATAAATTAAAGCAAGTAGATACAATAACAATTACATACATGTCAAAGAGATATAAGAAGTGAAGAAGCAAAGTCGATACCTTGTTCTAAGGTGTGTGGCCGTTCCGGTAATAATGGGCAAATACTTTGTAGTTGTAGTTTCCCCTTGAGACATAACACCGAACATATTATCTGCGCGGGTTAGTTCTCCTCTTCATGAAACCCTTTTTTTAAATTCATTTATCAATAAAATACAATTTGAAATGAAAAAATTAGTCAATTTATATAAATTAAATATTTATTTATCAAAATTGTATTGTATCAATTGAAAATAAATCGAAAAAGTTTTAAAAATGAATTTAATCAAAGATACACATACACATACATGCTTATTATTTATTTACTAACTTCTAATCTGCACGAATTTCTTTAAATTTTTTAATATATTTAAAATAAATTGAATAATTTAAATGGTAATTAAATTAAGATATTTATATCATACATAGAAGAATAGTAATAATATCTCATTTTTAAGATATAACTAATTAGTTGTTATCTTAAAACTTAAAATAATAAAGTAATAATGATATTATAATATTTGTTAGATTCGATTATGAGTGATAATTTTAAATGAATTAAATAATTTCGGAGCGATTAATTAAGATGTTTAGATTGTATTTTGTACATAATTTTAATAAAATTTAATATAGATAAAAAATAATATTATTATTATATTCATAAGATTTATTTAATTGATTGATATTTTAAATGAATTAAAGAGTTTAAGCGGTAAAACTGAATTCTGTAAATAGATTGTATTTAATACAACTATATTAAACAAAAAGTATAAATTTTAATATAAGTATAAATTTCATGTTATTATTTAAATATAATATAATATTAACATTTAATTTTAGGTGAAACAAAAATAAGGGATAATCAAAATATAGATTATATATTTAATTTTTTTGAAATTTTAATAGGATTTTAAAATAAATAATAATTTATAATTTTAATAGAGTTTAAAGAGTTTGAGTAGTATTGAGATTAAGATATATAAGTTATTGATTACAATTGTAATAGATTTGTACTACTCTATTATCTATATTATATTATTATAACTAATATTATATTATAATAAAATAAATTATATATTTTAAATAATTTTAGGAAGTGTTTATAATTTTTTTAAAAGTGATACAACCAAACAAAACCAACAATAAACCAGAGTATAAATTAAAAATAATGTACACATACCTGTGTGAAAGCTTAGTACTTTTGTACAGTCCCCGATCACACAAAAACCCACCTACCCGTTTTAACTAACTTTCCACATTATCACCAAAAATATATAGCTCAAACATTTCCTGACAAAACACATACACACACAAACTCTTTACAGGCAATGAATCAGTTATGTTTCTCGTTGGTTTTTGTACTTTTGTTACATATACCATGTTGTATATATTCATCCTCTACTTCTGATCTCTTCCAAGCCTGGTGTGCAACTCATAACAAAACATACACTTCTGAGCAAGAGAGACTGTCAAGGTTCAAGATATTTGAAGAAAATTATGCTTATATTACCCAACACAACAATAATTTAGCTGCTAATTTATCATCATCATCGTATACTTTGTCACTTAATGTCTTTGCTGATCTTACCCCCCAAGAGTTTAAGGCTTCTAGGTTGGGTTTATCAGCTGGTGGGACTAATAAGTTGATTAGATTAATGAATCGTGGGTCATCGATGATTAAAGGGTCTAGTGGTGTGAGGAACATTCCTTCTTCATTGGATTGGAGGGATAAAGGCGCGGTTACTAATGTCAAAGATCAAGGCAGTTGCGGTGTGTCTCTAGTTACTTCACTCTTTGTGTTTGATTTTTTTATGAAATATTGTTGTTGGCATGGTCATATCTTTTTTTCTTGGCATCGTACATTTTTTTGGATTCAATGCATTACGTTTTGTGTATGCGGGGAGGTGGGAACGAGGATCTAAACTGGTAAGCTGTAGGGGGAAGGAGATATTACCTAATTCTCTTTCTGGTCTTCACCTTCGGTAGCAAGATAGACACTCCAAGCTTAATTCAGTAAGTTATAAGCGAACAAAGCTTTCTTGTGGGTGTGATCGGCTGATCTTAATCATAATTACATTTTTGTAGACATTCCGTTGCTAGATATCTGTTGTGTTCTGTCAGCTGCTCTTTTGACTTTGATTTACTTTGATGTGGTTGCTATTGCGTCGGCTTTTGATGACGGAGCATACTCTGTCACTAATTTTCATTGTCAAATCCGGGATTTCTTGTAGTGATTTTGTATTTTTTACATATTTGCTATTTTCTGGAATAGTAATCGATTGCACTTTTAGACCGAATGAATATTGGTGAGATGCCTTGTCCCAGTGCCGATTTACCTGCCAACATATTCTAATCATTTTGGTAGGATCAAGAAGTGAAGTGTCTTTGATGTATTTCTTAGGTGCATGCTGGTCATTCTCAGCAACAGGAGCAATTGAAGGTATAAATCAAATTGTCACTGGATCTCTTACCAGCCTATCTGAGCAGGAGTTGGTCGACTGTGATAGATCCTATAATAGCGGTTGTGAGGGTGGACTCATGGACTATGCATATCAATTTGTTATAGACAACAAAGGGATTGATACAGAGGATGACTACCCTTACCAAAGTAGGGAAACAAAGTGCAACAAAAACAAAGTAAATATTTTTGTGTTGTTCTTGTTTCTGTATTTTGTTTTCATCTATTCCCGCAAACACTCTGTTTGTGTATATTATTTTCATGTCTTGTATGCAAACAGAAGACAGTGATGTTAATTTTTATACTTGTGATGGTTATCTGCATTCATATAGAGTTCCTTTCTTAACTCCGCAATTTATTGGCCCTGCAGTTGAATAGACATGTGGTAACCATTGATGGGTATGTTGATGTGCGGGAGAATGATGAGGAACAGTTATTAGAAGCTGTGGCAGCTCAGCCAGTAAGTGTAGGTATATGTGGCAGTGAAAGAAACTTTCAGTTGTACTCGAAGGTTCGTAAGATCGGTTCATAATGTTCACACTTTTTGCCACGACCTCATATAACAAAAAAAAATGTAAAAAAGTTATGGTTTGTCATTGTATTCATAATAATTTTTGAAACAGGGAATATTCAGTGGACCATGCTCAACTTCTTTAGATCATGCTGTATTAATTGTGGGCTATGGTTCAGAAAATGGAGTTGATTATTGGATTCTGAAGAATTCATGGGGAAATCAGTGGGGAATGAGTGGCTATATGCACATGCAACGCAACACTGGAAATTCTCAAGGTATTTGTGGGATAAATATGATGGCATCATATCCAACCAAGACTAGCCCGAACCCACCACCCTCTCCGTCCCCAATTCCTACAAAATGTAGTCTTCTATTTTCCTGCTCAGAAGGTGAAACCTGCTGTTGTTCATGGAGCCTTCTTGGTATATGCCTGTCATGGAAATGTTGTGAGTTAGATTCGGCAGTATGCTGTGATGATCATCGTCACTGCTGCCCTCATGATTATCCGATCTGCGATACCAAAAGAAACCTGTGCCTCAAGGTTTGTTTTAGTTTCGGCTTTTACGTTTATTTGTTGATTAATGTTATCTTATTATACGATGCATGGCTGCCTAAGTTGCTTAATGTTGACTAGTACGATTTCAAATGTGCCTAAAGATTGAGTGTGTTGATTTTGGATCAGACTTTTTGCAATATGTATTTACTATAATTTCTAATTTTCTAGACAGTCTATTGTCATTGTTGCCAAATCAAAGTTGTTCCTATAAGGTTGTTAGTATATAGGCTAGTTTTGGTTTTTGGTCATCAACTGGTCTAGTATTTTAATGAATGTGATGTGCCTTCAACTAATAAAGTACTTCCTTCATTCAAGATTTCAAGCTTTTTAGTGTTAATTAATCACTGAATACGAACCATAGAAGTTATATTTGCTAATACATAATAACAATAACAATAATGACTTGCATTTTCCCTTGCTCACTCCCTCTGTTTAATTAAAGTTCCTCTTACTCTAGTTTCAAATTACAAATTAAGATTTCATTATTAGGATCTTTCTTTGCATCTCTTAACTGCCTTGTGGATTATATTGATATTTAAATAGCTTCTATACGTACCTGCACTTGCTTCCATTCCTATCCTTACGTTCCTGATATGCAATGTTCTAATTATTACAAGTTTTTTCATACTAGTATACTATGATATGTTATTTTATTCCCTGTACCTGAATAATTATAACTAGACTCTACTAAGGATACCATTTCCTTCTAGTAACTAACATTTTGAGCAAATTGTTTCTCTAATCTGATGGTAAATGATACTGCGATTGCAGCAAACAGGCAATTACACTCTGGTGAAGGAGTTGGGGAACAAGAGATCTTCGGGGAACTGGAATCCCCTTCTTAGAGACTGGAATATATAGAGGTCTTGTATTCATTTTACTTGGTATAGACAAGTGATTATTGTACTATGTCGAAATCGGTTGATCCGGTAGAAGTTGTACACGTTGATTATTGATCTGATAATATTTGTATGAGAAACATTAGTATATTATTATGCAAATTCAAAACTATACTTCAGATTATAGAACACTGAAATAAAAAGCTAGAGTGTGGTGTTTGCTGTTAAATAATTTTTTATTATTATTTACTTGTAATTATATTTTTATTAAGTAATTTCCTGGACACTAGTTTTGTGAATTGCTTTAGACTAAGGAAAAAAGATAAGAATCTTTTTTTTGGATTAATTAGACTTATAATCTTACAAAGTGAGTATATGTTCTACTAAAATTATATATATATAAAAAAGTCATTATAATTATTATAGTAATCATAACATATACTATTACTTTTATGGAATAAAACTATAATATCTGTCTCAATCTCATATGATTTCATTATTATAGTGAGACGGATACGGGTAAATCTGCATCAAGAACGTCCACAAAGGTGTAATATATATCCATAACAATACATAGGATGAACCAAGACAGGCATGATGTCTCAGTGCACTAAAAATATAAACAATTAAAATAAATTGGCTGATGATTTGATAAATCTGTAGGGGGTTAATACGTTACATACGGACTCTATAAATACATACAATATTTCTCATATCTTCTTCATATTCATAACGGTTGTGCTTTTCCAAGAATTATTATAAGTAGGGATTTTAAGAAGAGGTGTAATCATAATGACCGGTGCAGAAGGACAAGTGATTAGCTGCCACAGCTTGGACCAATGGAACGAGCAATTCCAGAAAGGAATAGAGTCCAAGAAATTGGTTATGTTTCTTACTTTCCTCGCTTTATTATTTTGTTATGCTTGCGTTTTTTGTGTCGTTTAGTTTGTGCATGTTTATATATATATATATATACTGGTTTGTACGTAAATTAAGGGTACTCCTAAAATCTTTATTAACAGGTAAGCTCCCTTTTTTCGCATGTTATAGCAACTCCAAGGCTATACACCCCTCACCTATATCTCATCCACCTGGAAGAATTCAGGGATTTTGGCTCAATATAATTGTTCCAACCCTTCTCCCCCTTACCTATATATTTTATGAGAGAGAAAGCCAACCCTTTGTTTTGGGAACCAATTCCTCTCTCCTACACATCAGCTCCCGCTTGTCTCTAGCTCTGTTCTGTCTCCCGCCTTGTACAATTTTTTCTTCTTCTTCACCTATTTGCATCAAGTAACTTACTTGAATACTAATTAAACATGTACTTTTAACATACAGGGAATCAAGATAGGGACTACCATTTGAGTAAAATAATTTTTTGGTTCCCACATTTTAGGTAATCATTATTTTATAATATTTTAGGGATGCAAAACAGGGAAGAGCAATTTTAAAAGAGTTACCTATTTTGAACCCCTAAAATATATTAAATTAATAGTTACTCAAAATATAGGAAATCAAAAAGCTATTTCACTCCGGTGTTCCCTATATTGATTCTCTATAATTTAAAAATAATATTTAAATAAAACTTTAAGGAGATGAGATCACGAGACAATGAAAGAAAAAAGAAAAGAGAGACAAGAGAGAGAAAAAAGTTAAAAAAAAAGAGATATATGAGAGATAGAGAATCCCAAATGTAGGAAACCTCTCTCCTCTGTCTAAAATTTTTAGGTAAGGAGCACTACCGTTGAAGATTGAAATTTAGTGTGCATTCCATGTTTCCGTCCACATGACATAAATATCGGTAAGGAGTTTGGCCCCTTGGAGTTGCTCGTTACCTATAATCGGGAAACGATTGAATATTTACCTATAAGTATTACAGTATATTGTTATTCAGCAAAAAGTATTATATTGTTCACAAACTTAGAATTTATAGCCTAGCTAGTGCCGAATTAAATTATCCAGAGTGTATTCCTATTATAAGGGTAGTAAAGATAAGAGTTGTGTGCTGAATATTGTTTACCATTCAGTTGAAGTTAACTGGTTTGCTCTTCGAATTGATGTTATATAGGCGTTCTTTACTTCTTTCACTCTTATCATAAGATTGTTCAAGACTTTTCTCTTTTAGTTTTACGTTCAGTTATTATTCAGTTTATAGGGTTATTATTGTTGTCGTTTTTGGCTGTATCTACTTCATCGATCTCCTTAATCATTAGACTCCATAACGTGTTTTTTTTCAGGGAGCTAATTCCTAAATACAATTCAATTCGTAAGATCTCTTGTATTGCATAGATTCAGATTGTCTGTTGATTCCATATTTGATGTGATATAATCTTGAGAACCAGTACTTGTTCGGTACTAATCTGTAGTATCACAAGACTCCTCAATTCTTTATAAGATATTGAATTCAACTTGGCATCTTTTTTTAAAAACTGAAAATGATATTGATCTAGGGTCATCCCTTGATTTTAGGTGGTTGTGGATTTCACGGCATCATGGTGTGGACCTTGCCGTTTCATTGCCCCTGTTTTTTCTGAGTTTGCCAAGAAGATACCTAATGTAATATTTCTCAAGGTCGATGTGGATGAATTGCCGGTAAACAAATCTAATAAGTATCTATGAGGACGATGTTCTTTGTTTCATGTCAAGAATATAAACTTGCTTAGCTATCTACGAGTGCATAAATATCCGATGTATGTACTTATGACGCTAACTTCATGCTTACAGACTGTTGCCAAGGAGTGGTCTGTGGAGGCAATGCCGACTTTTATCTTTGTGAAAGAAGGGAAGTTAGTGGACAAAGTTGTGGGCGCAAAGAAAGAAGATCTCCATCAGACAATAATCAAGTATGCTACTGTGACATCATCTGCTGGCGCAAGTGCATAGAGGCGTATTCTTATGGCAAATGATATTCTCATTGTTCTCTGTTAGTTGAAATCAGATTTTGCAGACTATTTCTCTGGTTACTTGATTTGTGTAATTGGTTTAGATATGAATTAAGCTTTTTAAGCTGTTATATTATAAGTTGATTGCTATTGCAAAGTTATTTTAATTTCATATACTAGCTGTCTATCTCGCTTGTTGGCCACGCCGTGGCATATTTTATGCATGTTGTGAAGAGTGGAATATCAGAACTTTATAACAGTCACCAGTGGTCTGTGACCTTGGTTCTTTATGCAGTTGCTGCCTTGATGGGTGAGGGTCGTTATTTATCGGATACCCCGAGGAGGTGAAAATTTTAAATGGATTCCTAAAAAATTTTCTCAACATAATTATAAAAGTTTATGGTAAATTCTTCTAAATCTCCACTTATTTCCACCAAATTTTTAAATAAAAGTTTATTTTTTCGATAACAAAAGTATCCATAACTACTCTTTGTGACTCATCTAACTTATTAACTTGTTTTTTCCCTCTTTTCACATTGATACTCTTTGTGACTCATCTAACTTATTAACTTATTTTTTTCCTCTTTTCACATTGAGATAATTGTTTTTTAGGCAACGTCATATAAATTAAAATTCAAACAATTGACTTATAAAGAAATAATAACACCTGAAATAGAAAGCTTGAGTCCAAAATTTTTACTAAAAGTTTGAAAAAAATGAATTTTTACATCAAAATAAAAACAAAATATATATGTTTATATGAATATCGAGTCATTAAATATAAGTTCAAAAACTCATCATCTTTTATGCATTTCTTAAAAAAAAACTTACTTGTTTCATTATTAAATTCATCATCAACTTTGAATTATATCATTAATTCAATTAATTAAATAATTTTAAATTTATATGAAAAAATACTTATGTTAACAAATAAAAAAAATGATATTATTTTAGTAGTAATAAATAACCTTAAACTTAATTTTAAATTTATATGAAAAAATATTTATGTTAACAAATAAAAAACGATATTATTTTAGTAGTAATAAATAATCTTAAACTATGAATAAATTTAATTAAAATAATCAACTAATTACTGTTTTTATGTTTAAAGTAAAGTACACTCAGCCTGTTAAAAAAAAAAAAACTAAAGTACACTCAGAATGGATACTGCTACCCGACAGCAACACATGCAGTTATATGCATGTATGTATATATAGCGGGTAAAGAGAGGTTCCCTTTACCTTTTCGACCAAACCAAACACTGTTTTGAACCCTCTCTCTCTCTTTCTCTCTCTCGTTACACAAATTCACTTGGACGTATACATATATAATTCTGTATCTCTACACATCCAAACCAGCGATGACCACTCCCTCCGCTTCTTCTCGCAAGGTCTAATTCTCTCTTTATTTATGCGCGTAAATTCTTCTTCATGTTTAATTATACATACATATATTATTTTGTGATGGAGTAACCCTAATTTTGTGATAAAATGAGAAGGCTTTGAGTAAGATCGCGTCCCATCGGTTGCAAAAGGAGTTGGTTGAGTGGCATGATCCACCTGCTGGATTCAAACATTACGTCACTGATAATCTCCAAAGGTTTTTTTTATTCTGTTTGATTTTACTGTTTATCGGGTTAAATTACATGCTTTTTCATGGGGTATTATTAATTAACGATGTTTTCTTTTGGGAAAATAAAGATGGGAGATTGAATTTACGGGTGCAGCGGGTACTTTGTATGCCAATGAAACATATAAGCTTCAAATTGAATTTCCAGAGCATTACCCTATGGAAGCGCCTCAGGTGTTCTTTCTTTATCTCCCCAGCATCGAATTTTGTAATTGTAAATTTCCTTGTATGGATGTATAGATAAATGATGTTTGGTGCTTTTTCTAGGCCTTTAATGAATAGATTGCATAGAAATTAGGGTGTGTTTGGGATTGGTGTTGTTGATGCTGAGCAACAACAGCTTTTTCCAGGTAAAAGAGTGTTTGGTAAATCTTAAAAGAAGCTTCTTCTGAAAAAGTGTTTTTGGTCTATTGACGTTTTTAGATAAAGTAGTTTCTTGTGTTTTGAAGTTTTTCACTTTTTGCAGGAACTACCTACAACTTTCACTATAAAATCATCCCAAAAACATTAATTTTTTATAGGAAAATTATCAACAGTACCCTTTTATTTTTGGCTTTTGCAATTGGTGTCATTTCATATTTTTGATATATGAGTGGTACCCTTGAAGTATGTGATTACACTGAATATGCCATTCCGTTAATCAAATCGTTAACCAAACGTTAATCTTATCAATTTTTATAGAAAATTTCTCAATAGTACCCTTCTCTTTTTGATTTTTTCCAAGTGGTGTCATTTTGTGTTTTTGACTCACGAGTGGTACCCTTGATGTTTTAGACTGATTTTTGCTTGTTGTTTTAGACAATTTTTTGTGAATTATTTTGATCATTCCGTTTCTAAGTGTATGAAACTATTATAATTTTGAAAATTTAAGCAAATTTCTATTCTATGGATCATTTTTCTTGTATTTTAACGTTTGGTTAACATTTTAATTAACAGAATGACATATTTAGTGAAATCACATAGTTCAAGTGTGTCACTCATAAGTCAAAAATACAAAATTACACTACTTGGAAAAACCAAAAAAATAGAAGGGTAACATTGATAATTTCCCTTTTTTATATTATCATCTCAAAACATACACCAATAAAAAAAATTACCAAACACTCATATGATTACGCATCAGTTTTAAACAACAATCTCAAATGGAGTCTTAGTTTATATTCTAGTAGTGGACTACCGGTGATATCTATGGGTTGGTTTTTGAATTACAAGACAATGCTTTTTGACCCTTGATTGAAACGTAGAAAGCACCTAAAATTATTATTGATGGCATGATTTCTTCGAGGCCTATGATGTTTCTATTATTCATTGGTGTCTAGGGAGATAACTTTTTGTTTTCGTTTAGCCTCAACTGGATTTTTTCATCTTTCATGTTTATGTCATGATGAAAATCCAAAAATAAATAAGTTTTGATATTTTTTTTTAATCCTACAACTGATTTGGCAGGTAAAGTTTTATTTGGATTGAGGCACTAAATTGCAATTTTTGGCAAGTGTGCTTCATATATTCAACTTATATCCCCAATAATTTTTTATCTTCAACTCCTGCACTCATATGTTTTCTTTAAATGGTACAGAGTGTTATGCTAGCATACAGTTTACTCTTTTTCTTTTTTAAAACTTAGGAGAAGGTGCGTTTGTGACAAAATGGGCCATGACAAGAAAACATAACTGCTTATACTCTCCCTGTAGCTAGAGAATCATAATGCATGCTACTTTCGTTTGGGATGTGCTTTAGTAGTTGGCTATTTGCTACTTTCCAACTAATCAGTCTACACATTGCCTTTAGAAACACATTTCGGTGCAGTCTTAAAAAGAGAAAATTTAGAAACAGCTCCAGAAACCCTTGTCTCACATGTACTTGTGGAGTTGTGGTGCCCTCTTAATTACCTGAAAGCCCAGCTATATGATTATGCAATAATGCACAAAAGTCATACGATTAAGTTAACAAAAGAGTTATGTTTTGTTTGGTTGGGAGAATAGAATGGAATGAAATGAGTGAAATTAAAGGGAAATCATGGAGGTTGGAGGGAAGATTTGAAAATAAATAAGAGAGTGCAAATTTGTTATGATAAGAAATGTGAAGAAAATGGGTATGGTGCAGAGTGAAGTATTCCTTTTTAATTTGGGGGGTTTGAGCTTTAGTAAAGTTTGTAGGAATAGAATGGAAGAAAGAATGAAATTTTTGAGTATTTACCCATATTGTAGTTCAAATGTCATTCCATTAATCCATTCCCTTCACATTCATTCATCTCAACCAAACACAACATTAGAGTATTAGTAAGAAGTTGCATTATTTGGTGATACTTCAGAATGATTAATGAATAGATGAAAGATTGTGTGAAATAGTATCATTCAAACTCTAACATGGTTTTAATTTGTGAATCATGATTAAATTGCTTGTTTTTTTGTCAAGTTAATATCTTGTTTATGTTAAATTTCATTAGGAACTATTGACATGCGTAATTACTTTATCTTTTACTGTTTTGGTTGGCCAGGTTATTTTTGTTCCTCCAGCTCCGCTCCACCCTCACATATATAGCAATGGTCATATCTGCTTAGGTTTGTTTTACGGAAACGTCTACTTTTAATGCATCTCCTTACCCTCTACTTATCTCCAACCTCTCTTTTAATCTCTTTCCCTATATATTTATGTAATTGCATTTGTTGTTAAGTCATAGCCTTTGAGTCTTTGTTTTTGGAAGTTTCTCAAATATAGTGGTAGTCCTTGTAGCGTCATCATCATTGCCTCGATGTCAAACCTGATTTGAAGTAAAGGTTTACAAATTTCACCTCACATAAAAAAGTTGAGGAAATCTACTTGCATCAGGGAATGCTCTTGCTAAACCTTTTAACTGTTAAAAATGTGTTATGAACTGTGAAGTGCAACTTGCACACATACACACCTGAGCATACTTCTTCTTAGAGTGAGCTAATTTAATAGACTCTTGAGTTTTATCTCTTGGCAGTATGTGTAAGTTCTTCAATTGGTACTTGTTACACACTTGTTAGTTTGTACGGCAAATTGTTTTTAATTACCTTCCAGATATCTTAAGTTAGTGTTTTACCTTACTTTTGCTTATAACCCAGATTGGTGAATAGATGCCACATTTATCAAATGATCAGCTGAAGTCTTGCTAGAAAATATGCTTATAGTCACTGCTTTTGTCATACATATGTAAACATTGAGGGGGTTAGACCAATTATGTTGTCCTGTTATACCACTATCATTTCTAACTTTTTCTCCAAGTCAAGTGTTCATGTCAGTGGGGTGTATGGTCTGATTTTCCCTAAAAACTTAAGATGATGAGCTAGTAGGAAGAGATGGTAGACTTGCAGAAAATTAGTAGCAATAACAAAAAATTTCATAGTGATCAATGGAAATATGTTGAACTAGAATTACAAATGGTGAGATCCTATGAAGTGCTAATATTTTGTGATGGGCGATCTTACATGTATGGTCGAGATTTTATTTATTACGACTGTATATGTTTGTCTTCAATTGCCTATATTGTGTAATCGAAGGCTTGAACCTGTTCCTGTCACGTGTAGTGTTGATAGTTTTTAGTCTCAACTGAAACATAATGCTCTAGATTATTATTTTCCTGTTTCTGTCCTGTTTCTTCTGCCCATGTTATTGACCAATGCTGTTTACTTTACCTCGATTTTTGGATGCTGGACTATATGTTTGATCATTGTAGAAGTTAGAAACATCAAGGTTCAAATGATATGGGCTATTTCAGTTCCAACTTTGCTTTCTCTTAAAGACTTAGAGCAACCTAAGCTTAAGGATTGCTGTTTCCTTGCTCTTTTAAATTTTACTTCTGTTTGTATTTGGTAGGAAAGGAAGAAATGTTAGACTATCTGTAATACCTTTTAGTCTAACGATGTTGAGTTAATTGTATCTAACCAGATATCTTGTATGATTCCTGGTCCCCGGCTATGACTGTGAGTTCAATTTGCATCAGCCTTCTGTCCATGTTATCAAGCTCCCCAGTGAAGGTCTGATTACAAGTTACTGAGATTTTAAATACCTTCAACCCCACATGGAGCACTCTGCTGTTGTGGGAGTCACTAATTAATTTGTGTGGGTCATTAATTTATTTAATTTTTGCAGCAACGGCCAGCGGACAATGATCGTTATGTAAAGAAATGCAGGAATGGTCGATCTCCTAAGGAGACAAGGTGGTGGTTCCATGATGACAAAGTATGAGAACGAAAAGGAGTCATAATGAATCAAGGCTCTAACGCCTCTAAGTTATAATACCATCCTATCAAAAGGATAGACAGAGTGAGAATGGTTTATATTGCAGACTCTTTAACGAAATTTGCTTGTTAGCCAACAATGACTGCATTTGCCCATTAGGAGCCTTCCTAGGAGCCTTTTATCCTTTATCATCCCTTGTATTTTTAGTATTTTGTGCTGTATTATTAATACATCTTGGAATGTATGTCTCCTTTTTATCTGGTAAACTATTTGAACTTGACCATCAGCTTCGAGTTTGAGCCGATACATTTTAGGGGTCGTTTGGTTCGGGGTTTCTGGAATGATGTATGGATTTAGAATAGATAAAACTCATACCTCATGTTTGTTTCAATTTTTTTAAAATTTCAACATCATACCTCAAACTCACAAAGTATGCGTTTTTGATATCCAAGGGGGAGGTGGGTATGAGGGAAATGTATGATATCAATAATAAAATTTCATCCTCATACTACTCTAACCCGATTCCTGATACTAAACACATACCGTCTCATGAATCGAACAATCCCTTAGAAGTATGGTCGTATCTAATACCAAACCCATACCCCGATTCCTAATATCAAATTCATAACGTATCATGAATCAAATGCCCCTTAAAATTATGGTTGTATGCATAACATGGAAAAACCGCCATCATAGTTATATTAAGGCCATTAATCTCTAAAATATATGTTGTCTGACTATATCATAAATCAGAATAGGTCACAGGGGAGAAGCAGTGGCTGCAGTTTTATTGTTTTCATAATTTTTTTTTCCAGGTTAATATGTATTGTGTTGCCCCACGAACAAATTATTTCATTAGCAGTACTCGCAAACTTTTTGTTGGTTCTTGATGGGTTTCTCATACTTGTTGAGTTGGACCGTTTGTAATACTGGTGTTTGGTTTTATTTTATTTAACGTTTGACTTTTTTGAATAAAAATATTAAACTAAAACTTTTATTTATAAAAAAAATAAAAAATAATAATTCATTAATAACAAATCATAGCTTAATCATTGCATTTTGTATAGGCTTGAGTGTTTCTACTTTTTCTTCTTTTCCTTAATATCGTACTCGTAGAATACATTGGCTTGTTTGGCTGGACTTAAATTTAAAATAAGTAACTTATTTTATTTTTTACATATTTTCAAAAAAAAATTAGATAAATATTTATTTTAGAATTTTAAAAACAAATATGATTTTCAAAATTGAAAATAAGTTACTTATTTTCAGAAAAAGTACATGCATACTAACTTTTTCTGGAAATAAGCACTTATTTCCGGCTTATAAGTCCAGTCAAACGGGCACATTGTCAGTTCGCAGGACCGGGGTTATTTGACTCACGCTTCAATTTAGATTGATTTTTAAAAAGAAAAAATAATAAACAAAATACTTTTATATTTTAAAGAAAAATATTTAATATAGAAAGACCTTTTTTTTGTCAGCCTATAGAAAGACCTGTTAAATCTGATGAATTAGCCAAAATCCTGATTTCACCTTTGCACAATTGCACAGGTAACTAAATTGAAAGCAAGACTTAAATAATAAAGTAAAAAATTGACTCTGGTACACCACATAATATTTAATAAACAAAAAGATCTCAATATAACAAAAATAATATATTTTTAATCTTAATTATATATCATATAATAAGAGTAATAGATATTTTATCCAAATACTACGTCGTTCGATACTTATTGACAATATATTTAAATTATATTTTATATATAATATGTCCATATCCTATATATCTTATATATTATTATATCTTATATATAATAAATAAAAATTTAATAACAATACTTACCCAAAATCAGAACAACTTCCATCACCGACCTTGCCAATAACATATTCTTATGAAAAATAAAAAAGTTATTGTTTTACCTGATCATTATCATAACCCTTGACTCACCCTAACACGAGAAGCGGATTTTCGATTTATATTTAATTATAATATTTATATTTATATTTATATCCTATACATAATAAACATAATACAAATATATATTTTAAATACTATCGAATATCTAAAAATCAATTCCTAACAACTATGTGATATTATCTAAGGATTTATTTGTCTAACTACTCAAACTCTGAATATAATTTTTATTAAATTGATCATGATATTTGTTACTTAATCAAATTCTAAATATATTTTTTAATTAAACTTTAATTAAAATACACTCATATACAAACTCTTATAACTCTAAATTAATAGTGATTTATTTTTCATATTAACTGCATATATTTTTTTATTTATAAAAAATAATTATATAATTATTTAAAAATTAATACTATAATAATAAATTTTTTACTTTCAAATAACATCAACAATATAGTAAATTTAATATATATATATATATATATTATAGGTTCCAAATTTAAATTATATTAGCAATATATTTAAATTTAATAATTTATATTATTATCTTTTATAAATACCTATAATTTATTTATAATATAATATTTATTATATTTTATTTTATTTTAAATAAGTACAAAAAATATTTTATTACCAACATATTTTAGTTTAATATTTATAACAATAAAAATATTAAATATAAATTTAATATTTGAATATTATCGGTAACATATTAAAATTTAATATTTGTATTACTAATTATAAAAATACAGTTTTACATATACTAACAACATAATAAATTTAATCATTCAAACTATGTTCATTTATCAAAGTCTAATTGTATTATTTGTAAACAAGTCATGCGTTGTAAACAAATACGGAGTAATTACTAATGACCGAACACTAAATCACGACTCCCGCATCGATATTGTTAAGCCAACGGTAAGGCAGGCAATGTTGACGAGGACATGTTTAAGTTTGGAGTTGACGAGGACATGTTTAAGTTTGGAGGACAGCTATGTATGCTCCCTATTGATTCCACGGGATAACGAGTATCTCCGATTCTACTGGTTAAATTGGTTAGATAAAATAATATAAAATAATAGTTAGTTACAAGTTAGATGATGAAAAGAATAATTTACTCTAATAATATTAACTATAATGATTAAGCATTTTTTAAAATAATAATTTTAGATAATGTAGATGATTTCAAACCATTAAATCTATATTTAAAAAAATTAATATTTTAATTTGACGGGAGATAAGATGACGGCTATCCAAGGTGTAAATATTGAAAACCATTTTAAAGTTATCTAAAATTTTAGGTAAGAGGTTGTTCCCTTATGAATACGTTAGTTATAATTATTGTCCAGAAAATATGGGTCGGAGATGTTCTAAAAATAAAGATTTTGTATTATAATGAGTGCTAAGAAACAAAACCAAGCGGCCTGCGCTTGTTTTTATTTGTTGCGCTTACAAAATAAACGGATGAGACTTTTTTTTTTTGCTAATTATAAACGGATAAGACTTAAGAGCAAGCCGCATCACATACTCCATGTTATACAATATTCGTTCCCATTTGCCTTTTTTTTTTTTAATTAAGCACTACCTCAATTATGTTTTTCCCCAACACATCATAGATATTATGTATACTGGATACACATATATAGTATTCGCTACTGTCTAGGGTATCCATTTTTGTACAAAACATTATTAATTCGAAAGCCATAACGTTAGAGCCGAAAGAGGTTGGTAGCAAAAATAATTGTCACGATTTTATCATTTTATTCAAGAATCGGTAATATATCACTTTCTTATGTATAATTGTATATTATTTCAAGTCATTGCGATACAAATATTATTTCACTGCTCGTTTAGCCACTTCATTTGCTATATTTAGGGGGTTGGGAGGGACGTATTATTATTAGAAATAAGATTGAAAAGATTTGATAGAATAATGTAGTACCTCAAGGAGTTAAGATTGAGGCAGCAAAGCAAGCTATTAGGCTACCTGCTACTCTATCCTTCATTCCCTAAGGTTCGCTAGGTTATTATGATATCTATCGACCCAACCATTTTTCAATTTGATGACTCCATACGGTTCAATAGGCTATTCGGCCTTGTGCTTCATTTAAATTTAAGATGGATATGTTTATATGTGTACATGTATCGAAAATTTTATTGTTTACTTGTAATCGATGCGGATATATAATTCCACTTTCTGTCCTAAAAATCAGTGGAACTCAATTTCAAGTACTACTTGATAGTACATACACAACAGGGCTTTGATATTTGAATGCTACCCTAAACTTTTAACAATTCCAAGCATTCCCTGTCAACCACCAAAAGGATTTGCAGAGGACTACAGGACTGTACCGGTTCCAGAATATATACATGTCCACACACATTTAAGTATATTAAGGTGTATTAGAAATTCATTTTCATTCATGTTAACCGGATTCAGATCTCACTATTCAAACTGCCACTAATTATATACGCCATACTAATAAATAAATACATCGGAACATTTTAAACTTTGGACGACAGAAATGAAGATAAAATAAGCAAATGATCAGTGAAATCGTATCTGTAGTACTGTAAAGATTGTAAGTATAACAGAAGTGTCAGGCAAGCAACATGTCCGTACACACACACACACACATATATATACGGAATACAACTATCGGGTTTTATATACCAGGGACCTTGGAGGTAAGCAATAAACCAAGATTTAAACTGAAAAAACAGAGATATAATACATTTTAAGTTTTATCTTTCAGCTACTTTATTTTAATACGAGCGACGTGGTTATAATAAGCTAGTATCAATTTCAGCCATTTTTTGTTGTCTAAGAAAATTCTGTTGCTTTTGAATGAACGCCTCCACAGTCAGCTTAAACTCTTCATTACTCAACCTCTCTACTTTCTCTACCGTTCGCTCAACTTCAGACTCCGATCGATGGAGCTCTTTCGCCGCCGTTTCTCGCCGCCACGCTCTCTCCGACTGCGTTCTCTCGAACTTTCGAATTTCCTTGGTTGCTTTCTCGATCGCATTCGTCACCGCTTCGCACTCCGTTCTGCTCGCAGCATTCTCGATACAAACAATCTGCTTCTCCGATGAATCATCGACATCGATCTCAACTCTCGCTGTGTTAATCAACGCCGGAGATTCGATTTCGACGATTGAATTTGAAAATTCGGTTACGACGTCGTGGAGATCAGTGTCGGCGGAGTCGGTTCCGATTTGGCGCGAAAGGAGAAACAGGGCGGCGATGATGGCGTTCCCGATGAGAAAAGCGATGTGTGGATTGAAAGCGGAGAGGAAGAAGTCGGCGGTGAGTTTAACGACGGCCGGGAGACACGTGGACGACCAGGAGAAGAGAGTGACGGCGACGAAGAGCTCAAATAGTTGTAACAACTTTTTGAAATTTCGAAAGCGGCGGTAGCGCGCGATCGCATTTGCCTTTTCTCCTTTTACGGTGTCAATTGTCAAGTTGTGTGTATCCATTTAGTCTGATTCTGATTGAACAAGATGGAAATGTAGAATTAGTGCGTGTGAGAGTGAGAGAGAGTGAGAGAGAGAGAAGAATGAAAGTGAGACAGTTTGAAGAGACGAATTTATAATGGGTGTAGATTTTGGGAGCATTAATGGACTGTAATTTCAAATACAAACCGACTCCTTTTTGTTCATATATTCAAGCCAGCAACTGTACGTTGTGCTGTCACAAATAATTCTCTATGCTTTACTACTAGCTTGCTTTATTAATACATATACATCTTTTATTCACTCAAGTATGTAATTGAAAAAATATTTGAATCTCGTTAATAATTAATCGATGTTAGTCAATTCTTATTGAAATATGTTATTTAGTTTCATGTTTATGCATTTTAATTCATACCGGAAGTCAACATTTTGAATTCGTATTTTATATCTAAAATTGGTAGATATTTTATGATATTACAAATTTATAATTCAATATTATCAACCGTAAGTAACGATAACTAACAGTGAGATACTTGTACCAAATCCCAAAATTTCCACTTTTGTGGTCGTCCTTTCATTCTAACTCTCGTATTGTTTCAATTTGGTCTCGATAAGATTGTCTGAGTCATCAATTGATCTCACAAGTTGTGACCAAGTCAAGAACTAAATTTTATTATTTAAATATCATACTTTACAATTTTTATTACGTATTACATGTTTTATTAGGTGCAGAATATTCAAATATTACATATATCTAATGGAAAATTAATATATGAATTCGATAAAAAAAATATTATTTTGGTTGAACATGACATCCTAATATTTATGTTTGCTTCATTGTAATTTTAACATATGAACACTGATTTTGTTAGAATATAATATAAAATCTTAATAAATTTTAAAAAAAATCGATAGCTTAATAATTTATTATATATTTATTTTACTGCTTTCTGAGCCGTTTTAATAATGGGAATGTACACCACCTCATTGTACAACCATAATCAAATCATGAATAAGCATAACATTTAAAGTATTAAATATGATTAAATAATTCAAAAGAAAAACAATAATAAAATTATACATGAAATGGAGGCGTGGGTCCTTGGGCAGATGCATGCAAATATGCAATGCAGTTGAGCACCGGACTGAACCACCACGAGGACAGAGGCAGGAGGAGGAGCACGCGTGGGCGATGGGTCTGAATGTTTGATGAGTTGGTGAGCGTGGGGAAGTGGGCTCGGTCACAATGTTAGGTTATTCATGACTTGGTAAAAGGACATTACTAAACATTCTGTTTTTTAATTTCGTATATTTGTTTTCCTAGATTTTAGGCTACACATGCATATACACATGCATATAAACGAAAGAGCGCTGCAGGTGTTCAAGTCTTTGACATATCCCACTAGGCCACTACACATACGAAAAGGCGACTACAGTCGTTCATGATAATTCTGAAATTTCAGAACTTGAATATACATTTTGTTTGAAGAACTTTTATTTATATGATTAAATTAAATAAAGCCGTAAAGGTGTAGAATTAGCACGATCTTTATATAGTTAAATTAAATAAGGTAGTTACAGGAAAGGAGTTAAAAGAAAACAAATAAAATCCGTGATGATTGAAGAGAAAAGAAGAAATAAAGCAAAGCAAAGTCATGAGGAGGTGTAAAAGGAGTGTTCCATTTTCTTTAAAGATGGATCGACGTGAATTATTTGCATGGGAAAGTTATGAATGTCCCTCTAGACTCTATATTATTATAAGCTCTTACGTATATTATCCCTGTATAAAATAAAAAATAAGCAAGGCAAAGAGAAAAAAAAGGTTTGGGGTCAGAGGGAGAACCGTGAAGTCGAGGCTCTTTTTCTAAAAGTCAAGAACATCATCGCATCAATTGTTACACTCACCACCCTTAATTAATTTCCCCAAATTAATTATATACTGTATATGGACTATTATTTAACTGCTCCACTATGTTCTTTATTTTTAAATATTTTTTAGAAAGTTATAACTACAAATCAATCAAGTATTTTTTTGATTTCTTTGCTTATTTTTTTATCCTTGTATGTATATTTTTCTAAAAGCATCCTTACATGTATATTTGCAGCTAACAGATTGAAAGGTTGCCCTGTTTTTAGGCAGGGCCTCAAATGGGTAAAAGCATGGATTAATTAATGCGAAAGCACTCGAGCAGTATAGTGGGTGATGCTCTTTTTCTTACTACTAATATTGTTTTGAGCGTTTTTCATAGTAATGGATGCAATAGTATTATTGCTCATAAAAACTACACTGTTCTTTCTTGTTGTCTTGGTTGTAAAATGAGCACTCGAGCAGTATAGTCAGATTGTTTGTCCGACTCTCCATAAAATCCTTCCAAACCAATTTCTAGTAGATGATGCTCTTTATCTATTGATTTTAAGTAAGAAGCCATCTCAGTGATCCAAGCCTGTTCAACAAGTTAATTATCTTATACATGTTAGACAATAATTAACTTGATTATGAGAGATTGTAGAGGATAAGACTTATAATTATGGAAAGCAACCTGCATGATATTTCCTGTTGAATCTGAAGTGCATCGAGGCTCGTTCATTAGCTCCCAAGCCATAACTGTTGGATCATTCTTGTATTCTACTCCATTTATGCTATTTCGTCTTGAAAGAACAGTCTATAAAACATATTTCATGTTGTTATCAATTGATATATATATATATATATATATATATAATATATGACATGTTTGGGATATCACATAAGTTACTTATAAATCAGAAATTACATGCAATTTCCAACTCCGACCCATAATGTAGCTGGTTACCTTTATGTGGTTTCTATAGAATTCCTTCATCACAGAATTGGTAAAGAAATCATCATCAGATGATATTTGCTGACCCTGCTCTCTTGCCCACTTCACATACTGAGCCTTTCCTCCCAAATCTCCATGATTATTCACCAAGCTCAATATCAGTTTAATTCCCCGTCTTCTAGCTTCATATATTACAAAATCTAACCCCTTTGGAAAAATAAATATAAAATGTAAGCAGATTAAGATAGTTTCATAAAGTACTCGCATGCATTAGATGGAACAGATTTATTATTAATTAATTAATTCCTTAAACAAGAATATTGTATGGATAAATAACTTCAACAAAGAGAAAGAGAGTGGATATATAAATTAAAAGAGTTGTAACCTGAAACATCCGTTCATTATAGACACCTGGAGAAGATTGCAGGGGCTGATCTCCACCATCACTGAAAGCCCAAGTTCTTGAAATAGTAAGTCCGTTGCTTACAGCTTCTTGAAAAGTAGAGGATACTTTATTTCTTTGAGATGGATTAGAAGCTACAGACATAAGCCAGTAAGCATTAAAACCATTTGCATAGTAAGGATTAGCATTCAATACAAACTGCACTCCCCTACTTTTGATGAACCCACTCTGTGCTGAAACATTTACATTTTTCAAATTTTCATTCAACGAGAAGATTACCAAGACAAACATGCCCCAATGCCCCATTTCTCTCAAAGAATTCATTAAGCATATGTAGAGATATTCAGTACATATATCTCACTTAACCTTGCAAAGACTGTATTTATATCCCAAAAAAATGGGAAAATTGACGAAAGAAGAAATCACAAGGTTCCAGATTATGTACATCAAAGTCCAAACTAGAATGCATAATGTAAGAAAACCTGGTTGCGAACATTTTCTTCATCTTGTTATCAAGCTAGAAACTAATTAGAGTTGATTACTTATCTTAATCCCTTATATTCAACAATCAACATATGTATGTGTAGAGTAATTTACCGTATCTAGTGCAAGTACCAAGCTGCTGACCTTGAAATTAACAAGTGCAAAGGAAAAACAGCCGTTGACATTGAGTAAATTTATGTGTTATTTTTTGTCCGAACATCAGAATTCAGAACATGTTTCGATATTATAAACACAATCGATCGAGTCTATAGTCATATATATTCTGCAAAACATACGCCGGGCCAGGCCAAGTGATGAGATGAAGAGCTTGGAACTTGGAAGGGGTCTTTTAATAATCAAAGTCTGTTGTTTCAGTTGATTAACTTCAACTTTGTTGTGCTTGACCTTACTACTGATTTTACTAGAAATATCTGAATGATCCAACAAAAGACAAAAATAAAAAACTGAGTGACAATTACAAATTAATGACTTTAATCAAACCAGAACAAAAACAAAGTATGGAATAGAAATGGTCAAAAACCTCTCCGTTTTTCTGTCTTAAAAGTTCAGACTGAAAAATAGAATATATGGAGGAATCCTCAGATGTCATATATGTTTCAAATCAGAGCGGATCCAGCTGAAAATATTTACCCAGCGCAGCTGCTCCTAACAAATTTACCCCTAATTGTCTTAATATTTCACCCACCAGTAAAAAAAATTCTTCTTTACTCTCCATTTTTTCACCCAGCAGGAGCTGGCCGCCTCTGCTTCAAATTCAAAATTTTCAATCTCCTGCGGCCCTCCATGAAAAAATATGTGCTATGTATATAATTAGGCCGCAAATGATAATGAGTTGTGCCGCGTTAATTATGGTTAATTAATTTTAACTATTTCATATTTTACAAGTGCAAATTATAAGTTATTGTTTAAAAGTAAAATATAATTAATTCAATATATTTATATATTTAGTCTTCAATTTAGAAAAATAACTATTCTGATGTCATTTAATTATGAAAAATAGTCAATTAGGATTTAGCTCAAACTTACTTTTTGAATATATATGAATTTTAAATTATTATGCAAAATGTGTTTAAATCAAGAATTAAGTATATATATATATTCTTTATCTTATATCAAAACACTAAATACAAAATGAATTTTAAATTTTATATTATTCCTTTTATTTAATTCAATTAATGTTGATGATCTTATTAAAAACTTACACTTTTAAGAATATTTTAATCATATATTTCATGGATTCGAATTAGGGGTCATTTAAGAAAACATTTTTTTTTTAATATTGTACTTTTATCATGTGCTTTATGTTTTATGTACTTGTATCTAATATTCATATACAAAATGCAATGCTATTAAATATTATATTAGGTGGGAGTATTTTGGTTAAATATCAATCAGGTGACTGATTGCGTCCAGATGTATCAAGTAGGTGACTGATTGCAAATTTGACTCATTTTGGTGATTGATTGCATAATTTGACTCATTTCAGTTTTAAGGTCACCTGAAAATTTTCCGACGAAAAAAAATATGCACAAAAAAATCCGGAAAAAAATTATATGTAGTAAAACACTCCGATTTTGAATCTCCTAAACTCAGAATTATCGAAAGGAAATTCAAAACTTAAAATCAAAATTAAATAAATCTTGACCCAAATTTATTTAATTTCGATTTTGAGTTTTGAATTTTATTTCGATAATTCTGAGTTTAGGAGATTCAAAGTCGGGGTGTTTTACTACATATAATTCTTTTTAGATTTTTTTGTGTATATTTTTTTGCCGGAAAATTTTCAGGTGGCCGGAAAATGAGTTGGATAAAAAAATCGAAATCAGTGACTATAATGAGTCAAATTTGAAATTAGTCACCTACTTAATATATTTAAACACAATCAGTGACCTAATTTAATTGATGTTTAACCTTATTTTAAACTATTGTTTCACATTACAGTGTGCGGTAATCATTTAGTAACACTGGGGGAAGAAAAAGACGGCAGACTTTCTTATGCATGTCAGACTGTCAGTGTATGTCACCATAGTACTAATCAGTGGCCATAACTCACCCCTTATCTTTACCTGCAGATACTAATCGCAACATGTGATACATATCATACTTACATTCATCACTAGATTTGATCAAGCAAATTAATTAACGCATCTATATACATACACAATTATTCTATACTCTAATTCCTATAAAAGAACATGGAGGGGAAGAAAACGACGACGGTGTGTGTGACCGGAGCATCAGGGTACATTGGGTCCTGGCTTGTCATGAGACTCCTGGAAAGAGGTTACCTTGTTAGAGCTACTGTTCGGGATCCTGGTATATGTGTGTGTGTGTGTGATATCATATATGCGTTTCCACATGCATATAATTAAATTTATCTTCCTGCACGGTGTTGCGTTTTTGTATTTTTTATTTGAGCAAAAATTCATAGTTAAAGTATATATATATTTATATATATATATATATATATATATATATATATATATATATATAAAGTAATTCCATATATGAGATGAGCACGCAGGAAACGAGAAGAAGGTGAAGCATCTGTTAGGGTTGGCGAATGCAAGTAGAAACTTAAGCTTGTGGAAGGCAGATCTAGCGGAGGAAGGAAGTTACGATGATGCAATTCAAGGCTGTCAAGGTGTCTTCCATGTCGCCACCCCCATGGACCTGCTACTTCTCAATCACAACGCTGGGGTATAATATTGATTATTGTTATTATTAACTAGTATCTATTAAACATGCATCTTAATTTGTCTAAGTTGTGATTATTCAATATGCTCAAACTTGCATTACCAACATATATATATATATATGTATATAATATAGATTTTGTTAATTAATATATATATGAGCAGATAGAAGAGATTGAATCAACAACAGTGAATGGGATACTGAGCATAATGAGATCCTGCTCCAAAGCCAAAACTGTCAAGAGGTTCATCTACACTGCATCTATATACACCATTGCTATGCAGCCTAAATCCTCACTTGACCAGTACACTGAAGATAACTGGACCGATGTTGACTTCTGCTTTCAAAGGAAGATGTTTGGATGGGTGAGCTACCTTTTCCTGTCATATTATATTATATACAAAGATGAATTGTTTTGAAACTTTTTCTCAGTTTTCTAGGCAAAGTTTTGTAACCAATGTTTGGTGTTTCAACTCTTAAAATAACTAATGAATCACTCTAGTCAGAGTCATGCCTATAGCTAGATTAATCTTAATGTCTAATACAAGTGACCGTACGTTATGGACCCCCCGAACGAACTGCAGATGTATGCAATAGCAAAAACTAGTGCTGAGAAAGCTGGGTGGAAATATGCTCAACAAAATAGGATTGATATGGTCACCATTCATCCTGCCTTTGTCGCTGGCCATTTTCTTACTCCTTGCACAAGTTTTAGTATTGATGTCGCAACTTCTTTATACACTCGTAAGTTTAATAAGTACTATTAATTATGCCTTCGGTTCTTCAATTTCAGTGAAAATAAATATGGGCATATTATGCATGTGTATTGTTGATCTGTAATAACAGTCTACAACTCATTTTCGTTACACTTGATCTTATTATAGAACACGAAGCTACGATGGCTTCTCTAAAGGGCTTGAATGGAGTAACTGCTGTGCATCTGGATGATGTATGCAATGCTCACATTTATCTCTTTGAGCATCCTCTAGCCAAGGGAAGATACATTTGCTCCTCTCAGAGTTTTGATATCGTTGAAATTGCACATTCACTTAGCCGCAAATACCCAGCCAAAAATATACCAACCGAGTACGTACTAGAATATTATTTTTCACTTATTGTGTCCTGTATTAATCATTTAGTTGTCTACAGTCTACACCAGCAATTTACATGAAAAACTTCGTTTTGATACTGAATAGATTTGGGGTCTTAGACAAGACTTTTGCCGTCCCTTGTTCGTCGAAGAAGCTGATGGACCTTGGGTTTAAGTTTGCCCACAAAAACAAAGATGCTGGTGACCTGTGCGCTGAAACTATTGAATCATGCATACAAAAGGGTTTGCTATGATAAAAAAGAATGAGCGTGATGATGAATAATTATTGGAGTTGAGTAAATGATACTCCCACCATCCCAAATTAGATGACCCTTTCATCTAATTTGAATGGAGATAGTAAGTTTATCGATTGTTGTAAAATATCTTGCATCTCTATCTCGTATTTGTTTCTAATCTTAATGTAAAAGACAATGGAACCGGCCGGTGAAATTGCGTAAAAGTTCCAAGGTCTCAAATTTAATAATCTCAAACCTTCCAGGTTCCAACTCTTAAACAGCAGATACTGGATATTAATAAATCTTCTCTACAAATTCTTCAACTAGTGTACACACTCACTGAATCTCAAAGATCTCTTGTTATTAAAAATAAATAAAAGAGAGATATCCAGCCACAACAATGCTAAGAAAAGTTTATACATATATTTGGAATTCATTTTTTTTAATTTCTTCTTTAAAAAAATCTTCTGTATATTTTGCAATTAGCCATAAAATTTGCACGAGGGCTTAACTTTCGAAAATAAATATACATTTTCCTTATAATTCCATTCTACGGAAGTAGGATGCATTTCTATATTATGATAATGTATAACCAAAGTTATGATCGCCTCTGTGGTAGGCATATTGATCACATATCTATATTTAAACAGTACTCCATTTATTCATGAATGTGACTTTACAGCTTCTTCTATGAGAGATTTTGCAATCATGCGAAAGTTGTGAATACCTATGTTGCATGGCTGATTGATCATATATCTGGATTTTGCATCCTCTCCCTCAGGTCATTGGTCACCTCTCTTCTTTGTTGAATTTGTTCCAAGCAGCCTGTCCACAAGATCAAGAGAATTTGATACACGACAGACTACGGATGATACACAAATGGAAGCGTACAAATAGCTGATTCATGCAAGAGTTCACTAAATAAAATATAGAAGAGCCTACCAGTCTTAAGAAAAAAACAATGATAGAATCGGCTGTTTTAAACTTTGATAAACTTTTACTAAAAAAAGTTAAATCTGGAAATTTTTTGAAAAAATTTAAAACTATTATTCTTCATCTAATAAAATTTTGCTCAAGCTTTGTCTGCACAGCACCAATTGACGAGTTCTGATAGTATAATTTTTATTTGGTCAATAATTAGACGTCTCCACTAGACTATAACTTGCTTCTTTTTCAGGCATTTGTTTGGATATTATATTGACGTACTATAGATGTTGATAATTTGATATTATCATAGTTCTGGCAAAGTATATCAATTTTCGATGTGTACCTTTAAAAGATCAAAAACCTTTTCGCATATATACTTCTCTTGAATGCTTGCCCCTCGTTGCTGCAACTTGTCTGGGTGAACATACAGAGTTGCTTTCCTGTAAGCTTTCTTTACAGCATTTGTTGTTATGATCTCTGTTAAGGAAATAGGTTGCCAACCACTACCAGGACCAAGGATCTGCAGGTCAAAAAATCAGTCGATGTTAAAATATTGTTGTAGATTAGTAATTTTTAGCAACTAAAAATAACTTCATCAAGATATCTAGATATCTGTCATCCTTTGTGCTGAAACTTAAAGATTGGCATATACCAGTAGCATTTACCAAAAATAAGCCAGTATTTATATACCACATTACAGTTTTAAATGGCAGGCCTGACATAATTCTGTAGTAATATATGTAAATCAACACACATCTATCAATAACCTATCCATTTTTTAACAGGTATTTTAAATCCTTTAACTTCATCAAAATTTCAAAACCTTCACTTAATTAATGTCTCTCTATAAACTTTATTTTTCCAAATAACATAAATGGTACCACTTTGATTAAACAAAATAGATACGTAATAGAAATCAACTGGGGAACATTTGATTGAGGAAGTAAATAATTATGTATAATATTTGGTACTGCATTTTGCTAATGTTGATATTAATTTAGAGATCATTTTAGCAACGTTAGCTACTAATTAAAAAAGGGAAATATTTCTATTTAGAATATTGAAGCCTGACTATAATACCTCATCACTAAATGAAAGTGCTTGTAGCACAACAAAGGAAATTCTTTAAAAAAAGGGAATAGGGATTATGCAGGTACATACATATTGCAAGGTTGAAAGCAAAGCTCGCAAGTTGCCCTCCTTTCCACTTGACCACCTTTTGATATCCGCATCAAGAGCTTTCGCTAGTCTCTGCATCCAAAATTCAATACATGCTATTTAGGTGAATATGGCATACATAAGCAAGTATACAATAACTTGAAGGTTGAAGTTTATACATTTTTCTCATCTAGCTCTTTCTGAGCAAGAAGATCACGCATATTCTTCTCAGCAAGGGCTTTTGCCTGAAAGATACCAAAAGAAATCAAGATACAAAAGAAGAATAAGAGTTGATGGGTGATTTTGGATTACATAATAATACAGGCATGATATACATATCAACCTATCAATCCTGCCATCTTAAGGTTTTGAGAGAGTTAGTTACTTAACATGATGAGAGAGCTCTTTGCCTCTTTGACCCAATGGTATGAGTTCGAGTCTTAGGGAAGGGGAATGCATTAATATATAAGAATGATACCCATCAAGTTCCAAGACCTTAAAACTTTTTAAGAGAGATGGCAAAATTACCACTACAATACAAAAAAACCGAGTAAAAGTTTATACCGTGCGCTCCATAATCCTTTCATGCTTCTCTACATTTACTTTATTCCTCTGAACCGAGTCCGTATTATTTTCACAATTTATCTCCAAATCCTGTGGAAATTCCAGCTAGTCAGTGATCATATATGCAACTAAAGGAGTACAGTAATTTTTTTTACCAGCAGTACTCACAGAGGAAGAACTTTTTTTCATTAAATTATCTTTTGATGGACCAGCGTGATTTTGAGATATGGATCTCCCTGTCTGTGCTCTTGTCTTCTGGGACAAAGCTTTTTCTAGAGCACGTTCTCGAGCCTCTGTTGTAGCTCTCTCTACCGCCGCTCGTTCAGACCTAAGCTTGACTTCAACTGAAGCTTTCTCAGCCGATAATTTAGTTGCTGCAGTATCCTTGTCAAATTTTTCCCGTGCCTCTGCCATTACTCTCTGCCGAACTTCTGCAGTAGCTCTTTCCACAGCAGCTCTCTCCGCCCTTCCTCTTGCTTCAGCAAACGCCCTTTCACGAGCTTCCCTGATTGCCCTTTCAACAGATATTTTCTCTTTTTCACGTTCTTGATCCCTTTTCATTTCTTCCTTGTTCCTAAGCAGGCCTTCTTTCTCTTTCCCTACTGATACAATATTTTTTGCTTCCTTTTCCATTTCAAAAACTTTACTAGAACTTTCATTACGAATTTCTTTACCTTCTCCTGCTTGGATCTCTCCATCCATTTTCATTTTATTCTCATCCATCATAATCATTTTATGTACACCCTCGACATTCTTTGTTGTATTGTTTCTTGTTTTGATCTCTACTTCAACTTCTGCAGTCTTTCCTTTTGCTTCAGAAGATTTAGGTCCCCTTTTCCCTGCCTCTTCCTTGAAGGACATTCTATCCTCCAGAATATCCCCCTTTCCTGTGGATTCACTGGCTAATATATCAATACCACAGTCCCGATTTGAGTTTGAACCAATGTCTTTACAACTCTGTGCAAATTCTTCCCCACCAAAAGTTGTGCAATTAGAACCAAACTTTGGTGAACTGTCTTTAGAAGGTGGAATCTTAGAGTCAACTTTCACGCTGTTCACAGTCTCATTATCTTCAGCAAGATCTTGAGCCAAGTTATCAGTGCTCAAATGCCCTTTTGCCCACAGCTTATATGCCAATTTAACTGCTTCCGCCTCATTGAAATCTTTGGTTGCTACACGGTGATCATCCACCTCTTGGCCTGTTTCTAGATCTACATGATTTATTTTACACTGTAAAGTTTTTTGAGTCCCATTTTTTCCATGGACATTATGACTCCGGACATCAGATTCATGATGAGCCTCCAGAAGTACTTCTATTTCTTCGGTCTCTATGGATATAAACTCAGCCTCTTCAAATCTTCCACTAAGAACCTCCTCATTTTCATACTTCTCAAAAATCTGTTCATTTCCCTTTCCATCGTGACTATCTATTGAATATCTTTCATAGTCTACAACATCACAGTTTTTTTCAACTCTGTAGTCAGATTCGCCTTTCTCTATATCTTTTGTTGTCGTATCATTGTGATTTTGTTCAGAGACCTCTTGTTTATTCTCAATACCTTCCCGCTCCTGTACGTTATTTCCTCCCAAGTCATTGTCGGATTCAAATTCCATTGCATCTTCATTTTTCTGTTGAGTATCTTTTGATCTCTTCTCGCCATCTCTATTTATGTAAATATGCGTATGTATCTCTTCAATAAATTCACTCTCCTGCAAAATTCTACAATTTTCAACATTTTCTTGTTCACTCACAGTGCAGACTGGTTCTACTTTATTCTCAATGCCTTCAGTCTGATCATCACCTTTAACAGTATTTAATTTCCCCTCTAGGTAATCTAGTTCCTGAGCTTTCTTCTCTTTGTGAACTTGTTGCTCCATGACATTTGATTCAACCTTGTCCATGGACTCAATGGATGTGATAACTTCTCTTTTCTTCTCAATACTTGGTAATTCACTTTCTTCAGCCATACCCAGATCTTTGGCATGTTCATTTGTGACATTTTCATTGATAAAACTTCTTTCCTTTTGTTTAAATTCTGGGGCAAGACCGCTTCTTAACGCACTCTTCTTTATTATCCCGGAGAAAAGCTGAGAAACATAATCTACACTTCCACTTATATCTTTGGCATTCGTATCTTCAAGTCTGTTATTTTCATATGCAACAACATTCTCCCTTTTATCCTTGACTTTCATATTATTTCTTAAACTATGACTAGAACGACTTCGCAGTCCTTCCTTCTTTCTTTGCATCAACTCTTTTGCAATTCGTATGCTTTCTTGAGCCTTTTGTATTGCATCTTTAAGAACAGCTGCAGAGGCTGCAGCTGCTGAGTTTACATCAAGTTCCTCACCGAGAAGACTGTGTGAACTCTCGCCTTCAACATGTTCAGAGGCATCATTTTTAGAAGCCTTTGAATTGGAAGCCCATAATTTCTTTGAATTCCTGTAAATATCTATTTCAACAGGTATGCTTGAAGGTGGTCGCTTTTCAGTAGGATGTGAATTAAGGTTATTTTCATGTGAATTAAATAGCTTATCATAACCATAAGGTCCATCCAAACTAGAATTACTTCTAGATTTAAGATCCCTTCCAGAGGTTTCTTTGTTAGTGAGATGCGACATGCCCTTCTTAATGTTTCCATTATCCAGTACAGCTTCATCGACATCCACTTTACGATGAACATCACTTACTACAGAGGATTTGGGCTTATCAGCTTCTATCTTCTGTGGAGTGGTTTCATCGATAAAACAAGTAAAACCACGTACTGGATGAAACTGAGCTACGTGTGTTGTCCCATTTGTCCCATCTTTGCTTCCTGTGTTGCTCTTGTGATACGACATGCTAAAATGCTTTATATCATCAACGGATTGTAATGGTGCATCAGATGAAACAACTTTATTCTCACTGGACGTTTTTATACAATCTGAACTGTGTATAGGAGATTCTGCTACAGATGTAGCCCTACAAAATGCAACAGGTGAGGTGATATAGAGAGAGGTAAATTGCAATCTACTTTCGACTTTATGAATCAATTTAGAAAAGTTTCAACAATAGTAATAATTGTGAGGAAATCTTAAGAGTTATATAGCGTTAAGTGAGATTTCCATGAAACAAAAGAAACTTCAGGACATCCACATTTAGTTAGTTGATTGTGAAATCTTTGGCAAGTTCACCATACTTCAGCTTCCTCGGCCAATGCGAGGAAAGCAAGGAAAATTTACTGAGGAATACATATAAATTAAGCCCTAGATTTATGGTGAATCTATACGATGCAACACTATATTTTTTAGCATTGTCTGGCCTAAAAGTTGTATACACCTTTCTAAAAGGGGTAAGTTGCGTAATCTTGTCCTCACATGGTATTCCCTGGGAGATTCTAATATTTAATTTTATCAACAAACAAAACTCATATCTGTAATGGGAAATATATATAAAGTTCTGGGAGCATACATGGGAACCACACAAATTTTTGTAAGAAGTAACGCGGAAATGATTAATTTAAAATCCTGGGTTTAGGAAACCCTAGTCCAGTGAACAGCAAAGAACTTCCCCATTATATATCCCTACAGGCCAGTTGGTGCACGCTATTAAATAATCAAAAACAGGAAAATATAATACACAGTGTTAAAACATCTATTAACATTCTTGAACAATTAAGAGAAATGTCTTAATGAGTAGTGTAGATGGAAAAACCATAAGCATGAATTTTCTAAAAAAACTAGGATTTTTCAAGCTCTGCATCGCTGAAAATTTCATTTCATACTAATGGTGGTAAGTGAGTAAACTAAGTTTATCCAGTATCCATGTCCGTATAACAGTATATCACAAATGGTGAATTGGTGAAATATTAGACATGCAGCAGCAATGTTTAATAAATAAAATCCAACATTTTTGCCTTATTTTACCAAATTGTAACCTTCAGGTTAAACATATAATACCGACCTTGCAGACATAAATATTTACGAAAACACACAAGTATTATACTTGGATTAAGAATTAAAAAAACATAATCCTGCTCAACAGAGCCATTCCTAGTTGAACTACTGATGTGAATTGATGTAGGTGATAGGACAATTATATGAATTAACAGAGGTGATTAATTAAACAACATGAGATGAGACATATAAAGCAAAAAAAGTACCTGGAAGTTCCAGAAGCATTAGCAACAACTTGTTGATAAGACACACCGGCACCGGCGGCATCTTCTTCTGTCAATCCACCACCGAATATGTTGGAGTAATCGAGCTCCGACGAGTCTCGATTATCGGAATCAGCGCCGGCAGGCGGCGAGATATCGAGAAGCGGAATGGAAGAAGCGCGAGAGCAGGCAAAAATCTCTTTGTAGTCTTGGACAACTCGAGACTTGACTTTCCGAGCTCCGAGAGTCGCCGGAGAGGAGAAAACGTCGTCGTATGCATTCTTAAAGGAGTAGCCGTTGATAGCTGAGAGTCTTCTGCGATGATAAGGAGAAGATGAGAGAGAAGAAGTCTCCATTGCTGCAGTGTGTTTGTTTTGTTAAGACAGTGTTAGGCTCGAACTGAATTAATCTCTCAGAGAGAGAGAGAGAGATGGATTGTTGAGGGTTTTAAATGTGGATATTATTGGCAGTGAGTTTGTGTATATTGGTCGGCGATTATTTTAATACATTCTATATGGAGTAGTCAATATGAACCAGCGAGAGTATTGGTGTTTGGTGACTGAGGCGATTATTTTGATTTGTTTTGTTGATTGCCAACAAAATGCAAGCCTGCCTCAACGGGTCATTTTTGGAATTATTATGGTAAAAATTTGCACTCCCCTTTCCATATTCTTTCGATAATTATAATTTCAATACTATTCCAACTCTTGCCATCGAATGTTTGCTATATTCAAAACATGTATAACATTAAATGAGAACTAATTTTTCGAAAAACTAGTATGTTTTGTATTTCATAGCACGTGTTCTATAAACATTTTTTCATTATTTTTTTCTCCAAATGCATAACTTAGTCTTCTAGTTATCTTTCTATTTAGTGTTCTTATGAAAAATGTGATATTTTTAATGAAATAAAAAGTGTAGTACTAGTATGTTCTGTAAATTATATGTATGTGTTCTGTAAATATTTCATTATTTTTTTTAAGAATTTTAAAAAAAATTATATAATTATATTTATATTTACACAACACATATATTTTAAACAAAAAATATGATAATTTTTACAAATAAAAAGTGTTCTCCAAAATTCTTCTCTCATTTGCTCAACTTTAATAAATATTAAGAACGCACGGGAAGGTTTGGCGGGATGATTATTTTATTTTGTTTGTTCAGAGTTTAATTGTTTAAACCCTGTAATGCAACAGCCTGTACAAATATTAATGAATGTATACTGAAATCGTTAAAATGTGATACTGAAATCGTTAAAATGTGGGTCATCTGCTTCACATTCTTCCCAACGGTATACGATTAATTCTGTTTATAGACTCGCATCTTGGACCAATTCGAATAGAGTTTGATACAGTACTTGAGTACATTTTTTAAATTTAATATTATTCTAATAATTTGGGATATGAATAAATAATTTCATTTTCAATAAAAAAAATCTATTAAATATTTTATTATTAAAAATACTTTTTATCAATGTATAATATATAAAAAAGAAAATATTTTTCTTTAAAACATAAGTTAGGATAGGAAAGAAGTTCTTGACATTAAAAATAAGTTAATGTTTACAATAGTTATGTCCACAAAATTTTACATCAAATGCAAGAGCATATAACACTTTCTAAACTTACTTTGTCGTGATTAATATTGATTTGTTTTAATCTAAATATAAAACTGGTAGTATATATGTATTAAAATTTAAAAACGAAAGAAGAGATTTTTTAGTACTGATATATGCACAACCTAAATTTATTTATGCACACGAAGTTTTTGGATTGAAATACTCTTCTTAACCGTATATAATTTAATGATTAAAATTAAAATCAACAACATTTCAGTCAGAATATTCAACAGACATGTATAAATAAATTTAGGGTGTGCATATATCAGCACCCAAATAAAAATATGCATAGTTGTACATATATATTGAAATATATTAATAATAAAGTACAAAAGAAATAAAATATATATACTCCTAAAGGCATTAATACATGATTCAGTGTAAAAGCCAAATTCCAGCTCATGCTACCAATCTTTCGAATTATTTATTTAAAGAAAGATGCTGTTTGTTGAATTGCCTGGACTTTGTATATTCTCTCAAAAAGACTTACCTTAGTGCTCCACTCAACATTGAATAATTAATGGGGGGGAAATACGTATGTATCATAGTGTCGGAGATTATCATGGCAATTGGCAAATATTATACTCTGTTTTAAACTCCAATCATTAAGATATGATATTAAAGAGAAATATTATACTCTGTTTTAAACTCCAATCATTAAGATATGATATTAAAGAGAATCATGTACCTGAGGATATCATGTACCTGAGGATGACCTTAGGGTACTACCTAAGGTTATAACAATTTCCTATATAAATACATAAGGGTAGATTTGTAAATTCAGAATAAATTTTCAATATTTACAAAAATGCCATTAAATTTGCATGGAAGGAGTTTATAACCTCAGAGGAGTTGCCCGAGATCATCCTCAGGCCCATTTTTCTCATACTTAAATTACTAGTAGTTCATATAACTAGAGACATTTCACGTGGAACTAACATGTATCCAACATGCATAATGTTCTCCATCTGATTATATATTTCGAATCGAATTTTTCATGATACAAGTTGAATTTATCATTTTATAAGTTCAAAGTAATTAAATTAGTATGTTAATTTACAGAAAAAAGGTTAATTTTTTTAATGAGTATATTTGTACGTAAATTACTAGTTCATAAAAAATATACCCTTTCAATTTTTATATAACTAATTATTTATTCTTGTATGCATTTAAAAATGCGCAGGAAAAGTTTTTTTTTTCCATACAATGATTTTACCGTGAAAGCTTTAACAATTATTATTACGTGATATCATATTTATGAGTGTTCAGTTGATATATCGGAGCAATCATTGTAAATAACATTTTGCCTATTGACACTTTTTTTTTTGCTCGTGTAACTTTCAAAACATTATCTTAGAGATAATTTGTTAGTACTAATCTTAATCCTTCAATCCTAGTATGGACTTGTAGAGATTAGAAACCGTCCTAATCTCCAGGGGTCCGCCCTGTGTTTGTCTATTCTGCCGTTTAGAGGTAGGGACTAGGGAGCATATGTTTAACGCCATTGTTAAGTGCTTGTTTTCTTGCTAATCATCAATAACAATATTCAAAAACAATATTAAAGCTTAAAGCATTTGAGCAATCTAGTTTTGCTTTCATTTTCCACTCATCTTGTTAAAGAAGATGGTATCTTTTTCGGATTGTTTTTCTTTGCTTTCGTCTCACTTTTTTTTGTTCACTGAGCTTAAGTAACTCAAGTCCACCGATCATTTTCTTCCCTTATTTAGTTTCAAAACTTCCTGATTTGATACTTCCCCGATAATTAGTTAACTAATTTTAATTATATACTTGAAATAAATTATTCATTATGGCCTTGTGCAGGCTCAAACTGTGCCAAACATAAATATGAAATTTATTTATTAGTGTATTTTTGTGTCATGTAAATATATATATATATATTTTTATATATGTTGTATTTTTGCGTATATTTAAAAATAATTATTAATATAATATAAATAAAATATACTATATTTTTATAAATTTTTAAATATATATAATGTTTTCATATTTATATATGAATTTACATACCATTTCATTTAAATATGAGTATATATATAATTATTTATTTATTTAATGTACTTTCATCATTTTATGTTGAATCATTTACTCAAAGTAAAAAAAACTCATATCTACGTTTGTCTATTTTTAAGTAACAAAAATTAAAAATCCATACTTATAAATTTATAATTTTCGTGTCCGTGTAGCAAATTGCCTAATCTGCCAAACGTGATCTCTAATTTCAAAGCGTTCAGTTATTTGTCAGCATAATTTTATTAAAACAATATATGTTCATTTCTCATTATGTTTTTTCTCCCGTTAAAACTGCATCGATCAATCAACCAGCATTCAAATTCTAATGTACTAGAAAATGCATACAAGCTCGGGTGAAGGTCGCATGTCCAGACTGCCGGTTAAAAATACCATACCAAATCACAATGCATGAGAAACAAATTAAATAACTCTTCTGTTTTTAATACTCGGATGACAGTATAAATGGGGCAGGGATAGATAGTCCTTTGATCTTCATACGTTTGTACATCCACTGCCAATTTTCCGGTGACACCTCACCTCCGAGAGAACGAATGACTGCCCCACCACTGCATGCACCCACTTTGCAGCATTCCTCAAGTGATAGCCCCTTTACCAACCCATATAAAAACCCACCTGCAAACAGATCCCCAGCTCCTGTAGCATCAACTAACTTTGCTTCCCCAATAGCTGGAACTCGAACTATCTGCAATGCTTATATGGTTTCATTCAATTCCTACTTGCACAATGAATTAAATTTTGGAATATAATCATTTACTTGTGGGAGCAGTGGAGCACTAAACCCCTTGAGATTACAACTCTCACTAACCTCATTTTTGTGCTTCACAATGCATCCATTGGGGCCTAAAGTCACCACAGCCCATTGGCAGTGTTTTCCTAAAAACTCAAGTGCGGCTTCAGGATCGGCAATTTCTTCCCCCCTAAACAGTTATGACGAGCATTAGCACACCACATTATAATTCAAACACAACATTATCAAAAAAACGTGTTTAAACTTTTGACACATATTCTATAATGCTCTTTTTTGCTTCACAATCTATGATACCATTATATGTTTAGTAATTGATAGTTTACCTAAGCAGTTCTGTTGCTTCATCCTCATTGGCGAAACACAGATCAATATTTCCCGATTTCAATAACTGAAGAAGTGGTACTCTAAACTTTCTAACCATCTGGGCAGGATGGGAGCACCAAATAATAGATTGAGGCATTGTACTTTAAAAAAAATGAAGTGCAAACAAAGAACGATACATATAAGATTGATCAACTTTGATCTGTCAAGATATCAATAAATTACTAGTTTTAATCCATATCATTAGTTATCAGGGTACAATTGGTGATTAGTCCAACATATAATATATGTATATGTGAGTGCCTGTGTCTTATAGAATTTACTGAAAGATGGGAGTAGAAAACAACAAAAAAGAAACTTTTGAAAGTATATAAAGCAGCTGTGGACTGTACCTCAAAACTGGCCAAATCTAGGGATACGGAGAGGCCTTCTAGCTTGGCTATACGAATAGCTTCATGTATAACTTCCAAATTGTATGCACTATACCTCATTACTAACCACTACAAAATGCAGACCAAATCATACAAATAAGCACAAAGTTGTATTGTCTTTTAAAAATGCAGCGATTAATACTTAAGAATAAAATACGCACTTACAAAGTTAGAAATTACAGCATGTAAGATATGTGGCTAATTGTCACAAAATAAACAAAAATGGAAAAAGACAACAGATGTAAGAAAGTGAAACCACTTCATAGGCAACTGAACTAAAATGTCTCACCTTTGAACCTTTAAAATCATCAGAAGTTAATTCATCTGCCTGGTGCACAGAAGCAAGATAATGATAAATGTAAGCACATCTTGATCGGCAATCTGCAAAGGTCCATATAAATTATATTGAAACAGTATGCACCTGGACTTTAACAGCACTGGAGAGACAAGGTCTCATAGTACGATTTCCAGATGCATCAACCAGGCAAACACACTGCAACCACAACCACCTCTCAGTATTTAGCAAAAGTAATATATATTTAAAGATTAAAATGAAATAATGAATTAATGAATTAGGACACTCACTTGGGCTGTGTGTCCACTCTTCTTCCGCAATCTAGAGAGGTTCACTCCGTAAGAACTCATGTTATCCACGAACAAGTTCCCTTGCTCATCATCCCCAAAAGCTCCAATAATTCCACAAGAGACTCCAAAGCCAGCAGACAGTCCTCGAATAGTATTGGCCACGCTACCGCCAGCTATAGTCTTTGTAGGAGACATATCATCCGTAGAAGAGAGAATATGGGTATTAACTTCATTAAGAATATGTCTAAGTTCTTCAATATCAACCTAAGAAAAGGACATTAAGCTCTTTAAAGATCTAGCAGGCTACAATGTATAACTTCACATCTACAATTTGTTTATTATTAAAGACAACTACAGTATTAAACACTACTTCATATACTAAAAAGGAACCGCAAAATGTGAACAAATGCAACTGTGGCTTCCGGAATCAACTAAGTGGAATTCTTAGATTTCACGGTGATGGAAGATTTTAAATTGCCAAGATACTAACACAGGAGCCAACATAATTACACATAAAAATCCAATCTTTAGCATTTTCCCGGTTGCTTTTCACTCAAAAGCAACTGAATTCACTTGGAATAAAAACATCCAATGATCTAATTCCTCACTAATATGTCAAACCCATGTAAAATAACTAACAACCAAATTAATTGATAAACAAATTGCAGAAAAACAATCCAAATCAAGAAACCCCATAATTTAAACAAGAATGAAGCAATAAATAAGCAAAAATCAATAAAAATTAAAAGGGGCAGAAAAGAAAAAGAATTACAGGGAAAGATCCACCAGATTCACCAGGAATCTGGGAGAGGAGAGATGCATCGACCCTGGCAACATGGTCCAGTAGAGCAGAAGGTTGAAGCCCCACTATCACTGGAGCTTTTGGACCACTCTTTTTCTTGTTACCCTCCAGTTCTAAACCCATTATTGTGTGTCTCTGTGTGTGTCAATTCCTTTAAGAGAAAGAAGAAGCAGCGGAAGCAGCCGCAGCTTCGTCTCCTCTCAAATCTCTGCTTCTTCTTTTTTCTTTTATTTATTTATTTACTTATTGAGATTAATTTTTCTGTGATTACCTGTATAAATACACGAGAGAGTTTCAATCATAGATAGAGAATTATATATAATTATAAAAATATTCATACTAAAAATTACTTCTAACTTAACTAATTTTCCTCTGAAATAATCTCCCAAACTTTAGCTTATTTATTTACTTTATTCATCGATGTTGCGAGGCAAATCGCACAGATGATCTTTAGGTTAGGTTTTAAAAATGAATTATTAAACAGATTATTATAATTAATAAATAAAGAGAAGTACTTAGCGAGCCAATTTCTATTTTATAAAAATTTGATTAACAAATAACTATGAAAAGATGGCCGAGCATAAAAAAAATTATAGAATATTAATAATAATCGTAAAATAAATAAAAAATCACATAATATACAATAAAATATAGAACACAAATTACAGAACACGTTGAATGGTGTTCTATATATTTTGTATGTTACGTAATTTTTTTATTTATTTTGTGATTATTTTTTGTGTTTTGTAATTTTTTCTATGTTCAGCAATATTTTCATATTTTCTGTAATTATATTTGTTGTTTGTTCCTCAGTTACTCAAATAAAAGAGTTCATCATTTAACTTAAGCCAATAAATAAATATAATTATATATATATATAATTATATATGAGAAGGCTCCGTGAAGAACTTCTTATTTGAGTAATTGAGGAACCATTTCTTATTTTATAAAAATTTGATTAACAAAATAACTATAGAAAAATAGAGAACAAACAAAAAATCACAGAATACCAAAAATAATTACAAAAAAACAAAAAAATGACATAATCTACAAAAAAAATATAACACTAATGTTAAATAGTGTTCTGTAATTTTATGTTTAATATTTTTTGTATGTTGTGTAATTTTTTGTTTGTTTTGTGATTATTTTTTGTGTTCTGCTGTTTTTTTATGTTCTGCAATTTTTTCACGCAGTAATTATATTTGTTGTTAATTTCTCAGTCGCTCAAGTAAGGAGTTTCTCATTGAATCTAATTATATAATATATTGTATCAGTTATAATTGCATAAGTATCCAAATAAATTAAATTATAATAATATACGTATTTATGAAATTATATTTAAATAAAAAATTATACAGTTTAAATCCGCTTAATCTCACTTAAATCCACTTAATCTATATAAAAAAACTTAAAATTCAATTATATAATTTAGAACTAAGCAGCCGCTTAAACAATTGTTTAATGCGCTTTTTAAAACATTAATATTTATTTTTATCGTTATTATTGTGTCCTTTAACTTTAGTTACTATAATTCTCAGAGTTTTTACAGCATAATGTTATCACAAATTAACTTACATTGTTATGATTTTATTTGATTTTTTAATACATATTTTTAGATTTTTGATTATATAATTAAATTTATTTTTTTATTTTTTTTATAAATAAAAATATTAAATAAAAAATTTTATTCATAAAAGAAAATTTTAAAAATAATAATTCTAATTATATAATTAATTTTTTTATAATATATATCAAATATTAAATATAATCAAACGGAACGGAAAGAGTGACTCGAGAGCATCTATGATATTAAAATAGTGTGATATCAAAAATTTCAAGCGATTAATAGGCTTTATTTTTTTTTTCACACTATTTTTTATATTTAATATCTATTTCGATCTAATATCTAATACGACTAGATTTTTGGCATTCTATGGAATCAAAATTTTCATTAAATTTAATGTAATTTTTTAAAAAAATTCTGACATTATTCCTATACTCATTCAAACAAATTCATTCTATCCAGGTCTAAATTATTTTTGTACCTTTAATAATAAAATAATATTTCAAATAAAAATAAATTTATTTTAATATTAAATTTGTTATAAATGGATTGGTGTATATTTTAAATATAAAATTACACTATTTTAATATAAATTTCACATCAAAATAATTTATCGAAATAGTCATTTGATAAACTGATATAGACTGGGCAAACCAGAGTTACAAAAACAGAAGCCATCACTATGGAAAATAACATATAGTAAATACTCAAACAGAACGCACATACGCATCCTTCGTATATTCTGCTAAAAAATATTATAATCACTCGAATCACATGAACATAGCTTAAACAAACTGATGAAGGTATTCGTCAACAGTAGTGTACTTGACATCAGGGTAAAGCTGAGAAGCCTCATGTCCAAAAGAAGGCTCTATCTCAAAATTGGTTTGATCTCCCTTGATAAATACTGAATGGGTGATTCACAATATTACATTCATTGGTGGTGGTGCCCCTGCAAAATTACATATAAACGACCACAAACAAGTTTAGTAGATCATGTCTTCCAATGCTTGCTAAGTTAGAATTCAAACCAGGTTAACAGATTGTGGATGGGATTTTTTTTCCAGTCAAGCGTTTATAATCACCTTTCATAGCATCAACCCCACTGATTTACAAAATGCTGTTACTAGTACTTGATATTTTTATTATATTGCTTTGTAGCTCAGCTAGTTTGCAGTATTAATATTTTGTAGTAGTAGTTTGATCCGGTTTCTAACTTTGTTGTCATGTTATTTCTTAAGCACGGATGCTACTCACCTTCGATTTGCTTTAGAACATGATCCTCTGGAACATGAATCTTTTCAAGAACCTTGTCGATCTTCTTCTCCCACAAGGCAAGTAGATCATTGAAGGAGTAGATATTGTGAGGAGGCAGGATGTAGAGGGTCTTGTTTACTGTTCTTGGGTCGTCCACTGTTTTAATGGTGTAGGTGGCAATATCTTGTTCACAATTAAAGACAGCTGCAAGCCATAAGAAGCAAAAATATAGCCTTGTTCCCTCGTCCAAATCATATTGTCAGTACCCTGACATAGGTAGCTAATTAGTTGCTCATACACAAATTATGATACCTTTGGGAGTTCCATCTCCCTGGATGATGGCTTTGTCTCTTGGTGGAGCAGTGCCTCCTGGCTGAGCCATCGTGGAAAGGACATATCCTGCAAAACAACCAGTGATGATATAGGTATAGGGGATTCCATGAGTCTCAATTGCTCTGCGAATTGTAGTTTTTTTTGCAAAGATAGTTTTTGCTGGCCCGACAGCATGGGTACGATCCACATCATTACCGAATTCTGAGGGGATGAATCTCTGTACATTCAAATTCACTTTATTACCCGATTGAAAATAATGTACATGGAACAAAAGCAAAACAAATTATTCAAGAGTGAACTAAAGAATATTTAGAAATATATAGGCGGACCTTGACATTTCCAGCTTCTTTAATAGCATCAAGAATCTTAGATTGATCATCTGTTGAAAAGTTACGGCTGATATGACCACATCCACTTGTTTCACGGCCTTCACTAAACTCTCGTGATCATGCAGATCTCCCTGTATATTTCAAAATTACAGATTAGAATAAAGATTTCACCTATATATGTACATACAAACACACCCACACCCATAGATGAATAATAAACTGATCTTACATAAAGGACAGTAACACCAAAGGTTTTAAAGCTCTCAATGAGCTTTCCCTTGACAGGGTTTGAAACTGCATTTTCCCTCACCAAGGCAAAGGTTTGATGGCAATGTTTTGCTGCTGCTTCTACCAGGAATTTCCCAATGTATCCGGTAGCTCCGATGACTAAAATCTTGCTTTTCTCTCCCATTTTATTTTTGATGTACTGGTAAGCGCTTAGATCCTAACAATTGGTATCAAAGTAGGTTTCGAAACGCACAATTATGCCAAGGGCGCATATTATGTCAAAGGCATGATATGCAACCATTGTCTCGAATCCCACGGAGCGCATAATTATGTCAAGGGCGCATATTACAACCGTCATTGTCTCTGCGCTTTTTACGTAGTGGTAAGGGTTTAGATTCTAACATATAAGTCACTTATTAAATATATAAATTATAATATACAATATATATATATATTCATTATTGTTATATGTATGATGTACTATTTTTATTTTTATTTATGAAGTATTAATTTTATGTAATATTAAGTGTAAAATATTATTTTATTGTTAACTAAATTTATAAAAATTCTAATATAATGAAATATGTTTTATAATATATGTAATTAATGTTTGTTAATTTATTTTTACCATGGTTAAATATGTTATTATATTTTCAAATGTAATAATTATTATTTTTGTTTTATAATATTTACTTTAAAATATGTACATAAATATAAAAATATTATAATATTTTCATTAAATATCTTTTTCCTAAATATATTTCATTTTAACTTGTATTGAATAAAATTAATTAAATTTATTTTAATTGTATATTGAAAAATAATAATAAAATAATATTTTGAATATAGCTAATGGTTATACCTAATACCACTAGAGCATAAATCTTTGCCGGTTCCAAAAAATTTAAATAATTATATTTTATCTAAGAGTTTTAGCTCTCCTCCCTTGAGATGTTCTTATAAGTTGAAAAATACATACATTTTTCAACTAATTTTGCACGGCTCTTTGTTTTTTTTTCTTTTTAATGCTTTTGGTATTTAAATTGGAGTAAAAGATTATATCTTGTAAACTAATGAGAAAGATAAGATTACAGAAAGTATAACATAAAAGTGATTTAAGAAAATATATTAATTTTTTTTAATTTTTAGATAGGAATTATATCTCTCCAGTGAATTGGTAATTTGGTATCCCGTTTGTAGTTGTTTAAAATAAATTATAATTTATTTTTTTATTTTTTAAAAAATTCATATTTATATATATATTTAAAAATAAATACTTATTATGAAAATTAAGTTTACATTTTATTTTCTGGAAAAAAATAAATATTTATTTAAAAAAAATACACATTTACATATTTTCAAAAATAAGCTATTTTAGATTGGCAAACTATTTTTAAAGTAAAACTTCATCCTATCTGGCTATCTCTGTGGGGCGGATTCGGATCAAATGAATGAGGCTGAATTATGCAGGCCATTGTTTGGGAAGGGCCGCTATATAAGCCTATAAACATAGACAAGTAGTGATCATACATTTGAAGTGTTTGTATTCATACAATATGTCATTTGGCCTGTTTGGCCTGCTTTAAAATAAATTTTTTTGGACTTATTTTCGTGTAAAAATTTCATATTTTGATAAATGTTTTTTATACAAGTATTTAATGTATATTTGAGATTCTATAAGTTGCAAAAAAAAGTTAACTTTTTTCAGAAAAAAGTTAGGAATCTCTAACTTTGTCTTAAAATAAGTTGACTTATTCTGAAAAAAAGTTCTCCCAAACACCCCCATTATCTTATATATTCCATTTACTTTCGAGTTTCAGACACATACAGGGCCTGTGTATTTTATATAACTATAAATTGAAAACTATTAATAATTAAGTTAAAAAGTATTTATAAATTTATTATTTGACTATTTAGATGATAAATAAAATTAATTTATAAATTAAAATTTGAAATTTATGAAACATTTTTTTATTTCTATTATTTATTTATTTATTATAATTTAATCTCATAAAAATCAATATCATCCATTTTAAAGATATTTTTTGTTATTTTGATATTATTTTATTAATTTTTGTATATTATAAGTTTTATACTATTAATAAATTTATCCAGATTAATGATAACTTGTAAATTCAACACTTTTATATATAAGTAAAAAAATATTTTAAATAATAAATAACTTTCCTTGACGACCCAAATGAGCCCATGTTTTAGTTGTGGGATTTATTTTTAGAATGAATGGCACTTTTATAATTTTGTAAGAATATTATATTTAGTTAAATACATGTATCATCTGCGATTTCTTCTAATTATATCCTATATATAATAAGAATAAGAGAGATCTTCCAAATACTACTCAAAAGTTTGAAACTTCTTAACAACATATTTAACCGTAATATTTTTTACTCTAAATAAGCTAATTATATTATTATTTTATATATAAATAAATAACTACAAATTAAATTATATTAATTATATATTAAAAATAAATAATGTTATTAAGATTCCTAACCACTACAGTTTTTCTTACACCTTACTCCCAAGTTTTAAAAAATGAGTAAAACAAGTGAAAAGGGAGTAAAGTACTTTTATCCCAATTTTAGGATGAAAGTTTTGGAGTGAAAACATGTCTAATTTACATTCATTTTCACTTGCTCCCTTCATTTTTAAAAACTCGGGAGCGAGTGAAAGTGAAACTACTTTACATACATTTCACTTATTTTCCTCCTTTTTTAAAACTCGGGAGCAAGGTGTTAACTTGTTTCAGATTATCACTTAAACTCTATTAGATATGTTAGTAACATATAAATTTGAACTTAAAGAGTTATTTTGGAGTTAAATTAAAAAGAAAATTCGTAATTACTGTGCTACTTACACGTACATTATTTGAGCCATATTTTGAGTTTTAGAAGTCAGAAACTCACACGAAACTTACAAAATTATTTTTAATTCTAAGGTGGTCCAACATCCAAAATCCAACTGGAGCAACCCGTAAAAGATAGTTACGAATTTTTATCGGAGAATTCTATTATGTTTAGGAAACTTTTTTTATAATTAATTTAAAATATTAAAATACCTTTTATATTAGATTTTTATATAGACATATAATAAATCAGACATTATTATGTATTATTATTAGATTAGAATAGAGATGTTATTAGGTTTTATATAGAGAGAGATGGAGGGAGGCCGTGAATTTTTCTCGTGAGAGGGAGAATTAAAGTTTTTCTTATTCAAATTTTTTCTATAAATATATTTAATATTATATAAGATATTAATGTAACTTTATACGGAGAATCAATTATACTTACATGATAAATTGTTATATTGAGCACTCAGAAACTTTATTAATTCATTGGTTTGGATGAATTGAAGAAATTATTTTTAAAAAAATAATAATTATTTGAATTCTCCGGCTAAGAGTTCAACCTGAGCCTAAAATATTAAATACACATTCTATTTTGTTACTATATTATATATAATACTATATCAAAAACACATTATCACATACTTTGAATCATGCTATTTGATAAATAAAATAAAATAAATTAAAATTAAAATAATATTAATTAATAAATATTAATATATTTCTAAAATATATATTATATAATTATTTATAAATTACAATTAATATTATACTACTGAAAATCTAATAACATAAAAAAGTTATCAAATGAATAATTATATTATCATATTATGAACAAATACATATATATTATTATCTCACATACCATAATATCTAATAAATTTTATATAAAATAAACATAATAGAAATCTTATCAAAAATATATTTAAATCTAATATGTATAATCTTAAATATATTAAACATATGTTTGATATATTAAAAAATCATGTTCATAATATTTGGAATCACAAAATTTTATATATTTATATATTAATAATGAGATTAATATTTTTGAGGTTACCTTACGTAACTTTCCCGAGGTTAAAAAAAAAATCTCACATAAATACACGATGGTGTTATTGTAATCACACAAAATTATATAAAATTACAAATATACCCGCATTAAAAAACACTTCCACCTTAGGTAATTTCCCTGTGGTAATCTGAGAAAATTTATTCTCATTAATAATATAAATTTATATTTTGTGCGATGTCCATGTTTATTTTTAATATTTTAATATTTATATTTAATTCAGTTGATGTAAAAATATATAATTTAAATAAGTTAAAAAAATAATATAATTATAATATATCAGGACTTTTTAAAATTATAAAAATATTAATAATTTTAAAATAAATAATTTAATTAATAAAATTAAATATCTGTGCATCGCACCCGTTAAAATCTAGTTCTATATTAACCATCTAAATATAATTTAACTCTTTAAATTGTAGAATGACTACAATTTATCCGGTGAAGCCATCTATAAATGCAAACTCGCCAAGTTGCAATGGGCCTTAAACTTTATAATACTAAAAATTTGCAAGTCTACATGATCTTAAGTCCATTATGCCTTTATATCTTGAGAGAAAAGTCCTTAGAAAAATGCCATTATTGCCATAAAATCGCTCGATCTGCATTCATCGAGATTGAAAAATGTCACTCCAAGTTCCACTATCACTTGGGAAGAGCTATAGGTTTAAAAACTTTAGTAAACCCTGCAAATAATTTTATCGTTGGAAAAACTTTGGTAATAATTAAAGTAACTTTATTGCAATCCTGTTAAATGACGTTAAAGTGATACCTAAAATGAAAAAATTCGAAACAAGATGAAGAAATATTTTACATATTTAAAATATGTATATATATCATAGTGTAGGTATATATTGCTTACTAGCTAGATTGATTCCTTGTCATTCATGCACACTGTGAAATTGTTTGGTAGTGGTCAGAACTTGCTGGAGGCAGTACTGCTGCACCAATGTATTAGCAGTTGGAAAAGCAAGTACCAAAGCACAGATAGATATATATAGAGATAGATGGTGAGGGTAGTTGTGTGTGAGAGAGAAACATTGATTACAAGAGAGAAAGAAAGAGGTAAAGACATTGGTTGGGGAAAGCATATATGGAGTTGGCAGAGGGTGCAGAAGCCCCTCTTAAAAGCTTTTAGAGAGCGCAACAGCTACTCTGCTGCCCACCAATCATTCATTTCTTTTATTTCTACGCTATGTAATTAATTAAGAAGTGTTTTAATACTAACCGGGTTGCATTACACAAATATATTATTTTTTCTGTCCTTAATTATTTTTGAAGAAATTTTTTGGTCCAATAATAATTGTTCTTTTTTTTTATCTAATGTAAAATTTTAAACATTTTTTCAATAATATTTCTTTTTATCCTTTATACTATTGAGTCCTCTTTATATATATATATAATTAATGTAATAATTATGGATAAAAGGAAAAAAATATGATATTTAATTTTTTTAAATATATATATATTTTTTAAATAGTTATCAATTTAGGAGGAGCGAGCAATATGATCACCAGTTTCATTGGTTCTCTCTTAAAGATAATCAGTAATTCAGTAGTATTCTATTAAGCAACTAAGCATATACATATGAACACTAAAAGGAATAAACACTTGGACATCTTGTAGGTCACATCAATCAATAGAAAAATATGAGTCACACAATAAAGATAGAATCAATCCCATATACTTTATTTCGCTTCGATTTTTTTTTTTTACTTTTTCATATAATTTCATATACACGTGACTACTTACATTACCGTAGCTTTTTTTTTTTTTGACAAAGCTACTCACCGTAGTTCAAGTGAGGGTTTTTGTCTAATCCGATATTCTATTTTATGTGGATATAATAAAGCTTATATAATAATGTGTATAATATAATTTTTTATTCTATAAATTCAACAAACCCAAACTTCATTGAATATATTAAAAACTAAATTAAATTAAAATATATAAATAGTATTTTATTTACGATACAGTTTACAAATACAAACATTTTATCAATAAATTTATAATTATTTAATAAATAAATCTATAATTTATTGATATAAATATTATTTTTAATTTTTGATAATACTTGATAAATTCTATTATAAAATTTTTACTCTCGTTATTGGTAAATTCTCCATTTATAGAGTTTGAAGGAAAAAATTATTTTTAAACACTCTCTCATATAATAATATACTTATAATTTCTTTTGTCATATTAGCTTCTTAGATCAAAAAACAAAATATGAAAATACTCATATAAATTTTCTAGATAATTAGTGTTGTAACTTAACTTATGGCATTTGCACCTTTATTTTTTTTAAACAATTTTATCAAACAAAAATTATATTCAACATCACCTCAATAATAAAAAGATTTGTTCACAAATAGTTATATTTTTCTATTTTCTTCCTTAGTCGATTTAATCTATAAAATATATCTCAACTTAAAATATACTCCAGTTTGGTTTATATTTTACTTTTGCAGAACTTGAGTTTTTATTTTTGAACGTTTTGAACATTTAAAAATAATTTGATTTTGAAAATGTTAAAATAATCCATTAATATTATAATATTTGAAAGAGTCTATAAGATTATTATTATTATTTTGGGTGGTAGTTGACTAGTCCGTAAGATTATTAATTAGTTTTGGATTGAAAATTATCCTTTTGTTATTTTTTTACAATAAATTTAAAATAATATCGAGTCTAGTAATTTTTTTTAAAAAATGTCACAAGCATGTGAATTAATAATTGAACAAATATGTACAGTAATCAATCGTTAATAATACAATACACAGAAAGGTCAAATTGATATAAGCAATGTATCTGCATATAGTTGGTCCATAAATTGTAGCATTCTTTGGATGTTAAATTTTATAAAATAAAATATACTAAAATTTTAAGTTAAAATTTCCAATATTTAAACATACACTTAGTAGCAACCGGTATATTATCGGGGGGATTATGTGCACTGTATATCTGGCTAGCCATTAGCATTGAAAGAAAGAGGAGAAAAGGAATGACAAAGGAGGAGTACGTGATAGATAGAAAGATAAGAGTAGTAACTAGCAAGAGAGAGAGAGAGATCAATAATGAAGGAGGGATGGGGAGATGGGACCAGCTGAAGTGGGATGGCAGGGCGTGGAAGATGACGAACATGACTTTGTCGGTTGATTTATGCTCCCCTCCTCTCTCTTAACATCATCGCTTGTTTTCCACTTCTACTCTTCTATCTTCTTACTTCGATATTAAATAAATTATTTAGGATAATATCCGAGTAAATTAAATTATTTTCATATTACTTTTCAGTTTTATCTATGAACTTTATAATAATAAAATTAAATTTAGATGCTGTCTAATTTTTATTTTCTTACAATAGATGGTGTCGATCTAATACTATTACAATAAGTAATCATACATATGTAAGTTTATGCACATTACTTGCATTTATTTAAGTACTATATAAACATAGTATAGTAGCATAATAGTATTAACACATAAGCTGGTTACAGCTATATCTAGTAATTAAGCTAACCTAAAGCAATGCTAGCTTCAATACAAGCAACCAAGCTGTCTCTTGCTACCTACTACTATTCCCCATATGCCCCCCTGCTGGAACCTCTGCAACACCACCATTTACCCCCCTTTGCCTAGCCTATCCTACAATCTACATACCACTTTCTTTCTTTCTTTCACTTGACACTCCTCACCTCATCTCCTAACTATTATTATGCATACAATTTATGCTTAGATTTGATTTATGCTTAGATTTGTTGCCTCTCTCTTTATTTATTTATATATATATAATATATATATATCATCTCACCTCCTTAATTTTTGCAAGCTAAATAGTTTATATATATATGCTGCTTGCTTTGTTAAAAGTAGATTTACAAGACCCCATATCCCTCACAATCCCACCTTAATCTCCATAGTATAATACAGTAGTCCTTAATTACCATTTCTCCGGTACTAGCCTTATCTCTTTACCTACCGTCTAATTTCTTTTAAGATCATACTATATTAATTAGTTATCAATTAAAATCCAAAGAATCAATGGCACTGAATGGTACTGAGAAAGAAATGAGAATGCCACCTGGTTCCTCATGGTCATCAGAAACCCTAGATCACAACAACACTACTCCTAGTCATCATCATCATCATCATCACCTTAGTGATCATCATCATCAGGATCTAGCAGATCGGTTTCAAGTGATGCCTATCTCCGTCGGATCTAAACTCAAACTCCCTACAAAATACCGTGAATGTCTCAAGAACCATGCTGCAACAATAGGAGGCCATGTCACCGACGGCTGTGGTGAATTCATGCCAAGTGGAGAAGATGGAACCCTAGAAGCCCTCAAATGCGCTGCATGCAATTGTCACCGCAACTTCCACCGCAAAGAATCATCTAATCCTTATGCTGCCGACACCTCAGACTTTTCGAGAACCACCGCAGTTCATCCACTTCCGCTGCCACTCCCTGCGCCAATGCCGTCCCCGTCTGCTAACAGACACAGAAATGTTCATACACCCCTTAATATGCATTCAAATCACTGGGCTCCCGTGGTTCCGCCAGTGAAGATGGCATTTGGGAGCGCAAGTGGGGCTGCAACTGACTCTTCTAGTGAAGAGCTTAACTTCAATGCGGGCGGACCTACTGGGGCAGTGGCCCCGCCCTACGGGTCGTCTAAAAAGAGGTTTAGGACGAAGTTTACGCAGGAGCAGAAAGAGAAGATGATGGAGTTTGCGGAGAAAGTAGGGTGGAGAATCCCGAGAGAAGATGATGCGCAAGTACAAAGGTTTTGTGGTGAGATTGGAGTGAAGAGACAGGTTTTTAAGGTTTGGATGCATAATAATAAGAGCACTTCTGCTGCTTCTGCTCCTCCTGCTCATATTGTTAACATTGATGCTGCTGCTGCTGCTGGTGGTGGTGAGGTAATGAAAGATAAGCAAGTTCAAGACTCTACTTATGGGGATTGATGATGGTGCTAGCTAGAGCTAGAGGTACAGCTGCTCATGATTTAATTCAAGTACACCCCCTAAGCTAGTTTAAATTAATTGTGTTGAGGGCTTTATTATTTGCATTATGTGGAGAAATTTAGTAGGAATGTCTGTGTTAATAGAGATAATCTAGCTAGCTAGTGTAGCATCTTTGATTTTATTATGTGCTGAAATTGAATCTCTAATCAAATCGATTATTAGTGTATTAATTAATTTGTCAAATCCTTTAATTACATCTATGATCAATTAACCCTTTTGAGTTTGATATGACAAATCATTTAGGTCATGTCCTGTATGCAAAAAGACCATTTGAACGTTTGCAATAAGTCGATAACTTTGGATTTCGCCTTTTATTTTTAAAATTTAATTTTCTGTTTGTCGGAAAAGGCGGCCTGAAGAATCTGTTCGTTCGGAATAAGAAATGTACAGTATTATTTAGAAAAAGGGCTAGAACACAACTATAAATAGATCTATCTCCACTCGTGCAATCGTGTAATTGATTTGTCATATGATTCTTTATACTAATCCATCGCAGAATCAAATACTAATCCATAAAATTCTAATCCTTAATATTTGGATTATTCGAGTGTAATCCGTGGTTTAACTCGTAAAGAATTTCATTTATTAATAATTATAACATTCGAATACGATTATTTCATGGCCTAATCCATAAAAATATACTACTCTCTCGGCTTCACCTATTTGTTTACGTTTTACAAAGAATGTCCGGCACATATTTTAAGGTGTATATAAAGTATAGTTCTATAACTTATTTTTAATATTTTTTTTCTGAATAAAAATTTAAACATTCAATTTTTATTCAAAAACAAAAAATTGTAAAAATAAGTTACGGAACTAAACTTTATATGCACTTAAAATGCGTGACAGACTCTCTTTCCGTACTTTATATGCACCTTAAAAAAATGCGTGACAGACTCCCTTTCGAAAACGTAAACAAATGGGTGGGACGAATGGAGTATATAACTATGATCTGCACATATATACACTTCCTCAAGTACACAGGACTGACGCCTTTTTGGTGCATTCTCCTAGTTAATATTCTTTCGTGCTCTGTAAATGGTAGTGAAGTTTCATATGCTGTCATTTTCTTTTTAAAATTTTAAACTCCTGAAAATAAGATTGTTAAAAGTTGAATGAATGAGACTGTAATATATTTTGGGTTATGAGGCATTATAAAGTAGGTGGTGTAATAAAACCGAAAGCCTCGACATAACAACCAGGAGGTAACATCGTTGAAACTGTGAATGCAACAACGATTTGCCATTTACTACCCTATATTGTATTCTTGCTATTGCAAATAATAAATGAAAAGAAGGAAATCATACATGAAGTTTACACGACTTCAAACTTTAACATTTGAGCTGTGATATTTAAACATAAGTGTGTAAAATTTGTTTTGTAAGGTTTATTATTCAAAATAATGATGTTGCTTGTTTTTAATATTTTTTATTCATTAAATACTAGAAAAAATCATAGAGAAATTCCAATTTCACTTACTATTATATTTTGTTAACTTATTATACATGTGTTTTTATTTGTAGGCGATACAATAAAAGTACAAACATTTCACATTGTAAGAATTTGCGTGCCTTAAGATTGAATCTCGTGTTCTTATTACTCAGGCTTCAGAAACAATGGACGATATATATAAGTCTATCTGACTTTTTCAAACGTATCTTTTGGTGCCAAGTACTCAGAAATAATATTTTCATTTAAAAATATTATTTCTAACCATGGTCAAAACACATACAAATACGTATAAAAAATCAAACGACTTATATAACGTACCGAGTAGCCGGTCAACTTTTCACCTTGGTTTCGTGGGGATATGACCCTAGAAATTCTGTTCTTTTTTTATGCATTTTATTCGGGCCGGGGGTGGGGGAATCCATGTACATAATTAAAAAATACTGTAAAGCTAAATATTAATAAAAAAGATAGCATAACATACGCCAAAACGCCATGCATAAATAATTAATTATAGAGCGTTATGGCTGGAAATACAAAATGCATATACGTTTTCAGTTCCTACCCAAAAATGAAATGGCTTTGACCACGTCAATCTGATAAAAAGCTTTTGAAAATAGAGAACAAACGAGCAACAACTAAATTATATTTTCGACAATGCTTATTATAAAGCTCGTACAACGCGTCGGAGGAACTTTAATAAATAATAACCGCTCAATCTTAGATAGCAACTAAGAGCAAAGACAAATTACAAATTTCATACATATAGTAGCTTTCTGTTTTGAACACCCAAATACAATTAGTCATATATAATTACGTACTTAGCATGTTAGCAAAGTTAATTACGATCTGGTGTCTTCGAAACCACGACCTGATGCAGTTCCATTTCTTTTCCATTAATACTATCGGCCTTATAAATCTTGGTTGGTGTATAAAGCTTCCCTTGGCCTGACTGGCCTTTATTCTGGGCCTTGAGCTCATCTAGTTCATAATTACTCTCCTTGTTTGCGTTCTTGTATATGCAGTAGAGCATCATTTGAGCAAAACCAAGTAGGAATCCTAATACATTTGGTAACTGTCCATCGATGCAAAGACATAATAAGTTTATCACAAGGAGACTGCTATTACAATATTCGTACAAAATATTTTTCCTGACAAAGAGGTAATGTAATTATATAGTTGTAAGACTAATTTTATAGTTCAGGTACTTACAGCAATGTAGTAATCCTTAACGAAAAATCCATAGAAGAACCACATTGTGGCACAGAGAGTGAGGAAAAATGAGAGAGTAAACGGCATGAATTCTACGCTCTTTGTTTGTATCACTTGTTTCTGCACCACCACATATATGCATATATAATCAGTACTGCTAAATAGCCAAAATGGAAGGTTTGTTCTAGCAAACTTATTCGACATATATGGATACCATGATGCTTAGAGGAGCAGCAAAAACAGCAATATTGATTGCGGCACATATCCATCCTACGAGTGTAACTCTGTCAGGACCCTCTACCAGGAGCAAAGAGAATAGCACAATTACACCAAGGCCCCCTACGTTAAATATGAGTACCAGCCCGATTGTAAAGACCTGCACATCGGTTTTTCCAAGTTGAAGGCACGGTTCTTTTGTAATTAAGATTTTGCATGTATTTCAATTAATGGAAATAAGTAGCTACACATCTGAAAGTTTGTTGTATCCGATTGTATATATTTATCATTAACTAGCTCTTAAGTGGATGAAAAAACTTGAGAGATATAATTGGATGCGGACCTTGGATTTCTTGGATGCATATAGCACATACAAGAAGAGGTAGATTGATTCAATAACACATCCAATGCCATTGATGCTTACGATCATATATGCATTCGTCTTTAAAAAGGCATAATACAGAAGTAAGGCTGCACTAAAGAGTGCTACTGAATACGGTATTGATTGAAATCCATCTGATGATTTCTTCTTCCAAATCTGGTAGAAGGTTGGCCTGATCGATCATGAGCGACACAGAAACGAGTTATATACTTGGAATATTACCATAATAAATCTGAAATGTAAATAATTATACATCTATGGGTGTGCGAGCACACACTCATATATGCACGTGGCTTGCAAAAATTATAAAGTGGGACTTACAAGGGTGCCAGGAAAACCAGAAAAGATATAATATTTCCTGCAAACAACCAAAAAAAGAAGAAGCAAATAATAAAATATATTAGCTCAAAGTACGTAAAATGAACATGAGGGTACTAGAAACTGTAAGGCTAGCTTGTTTAACGAGAAAGAAACTCAGTTCAAAACTTAATCATCATGCATGCATGGACGCTTAATTTATAGATACCTAAGAGGCCGAAAATGAAAGCCAACAGTTCGAAACTCAGAGCTGCCATTTCTCTAAATTAAGCTCGATCTAATCGGTTGGCAGCAAACAGTAATGCTCTTTATCTTCAGTGTCTAACTGATAATCAAGTGTGGCTTGATTTTTGAAGCAACTCGGCAAGCATATATATACTAATCAATCAGCTGGGAAACACTCATAAAGTTTAAGTTGAGATATGAATTGTTGACACAAATATGTGGCAGGGAACTTGCCTCGTGTATCATCCAGAACTAAGAGGACATTAATCATAAGTTCAGGTCCTAAGCATTAAGCAATACCAAACTGGTGAAGTGTCTGATCTCCACATGTTCATTTCTATAACCAATTGGCTAAGTTTATGAATGGTGTGTACAATTTAGTATGCTAGTTTCCTAATATCTGATGTGTAAAATTGTTTACAGTCAGAGACGGCTGTACAAAATTCCATCATATTCTCTTAAGTCTAACCTTGTCTTACTATATCAATTTATTTGTTAAGTCCTTCTTCATGGTTTAATTCCTCTTTCGTCAAAGTGTATATGTATGCCTCAGTTGCAACTACCTGTGCTAATGTGCCATCACGAAAACTAGTCTAAACTCAGAGTTCGAGTTGAGAATAATCTTCGAAAAGCACTAAAAAAATTATCTCTTTCCTTAGTTAAATTTTAGTAATTAATTTTTAAATCCCTGTTGAAGTTTGAAGAAAATCTTATCAGGTTGGGATAGTTTCAGGTTTCAGTTTGTTATTTTTAAGCTGAGAAACGTTTCGGAAAGTTGGGCATGTCATGTTTCTTGTAAAAAAGAATTTCAGACTGTAGCAATCTTTCCAACATTTCCAAGCTAGTGCGGCAAGCCCACTTTCTCTCTAGCTTTTTTCCACCAGATATGCTGATATAATGACCAAAACAACAATCAAATATCCTTTTCTATAATTCTATTTCGGGCGGGGGGGGGGGGGGGGGGGGGGGAGGGATCTTAGTAGACGTAAGAAGTGACGAGCAAGGCTCTTATACACAAGAGGAAGCAAGATGAAAACTATATGTAACGTACATCTATAGAATATAGATGTAAATGTATGAAATCCCCAAACTGCAAGTTATTGCTCAAAAACATCTTTAGTTTGAGGTAGCATTGCATGACATGATGACACTGTTTAATGGTTGATATAAGTGCCGTGGTATAATAAACTTATTAATTATGCGGCCTCTAATTAAACCTCTCCATATTAATCAACAGCTTAGGTGCTTTAACATGAAGAGAATGCAAACAGCATTTATGTACAATATTGTTCTCTCTTCATAAGCCAATATATATACGGACACAAGTTGTTGTCCTCCTACATGAGTTGGGCATCCTATATTTAGTGAACATTGCCCAATCCGTTTGTTTTATTACGAAGTTATATTTACATATTAAGGGTTTTTTTTAAATATGTTTTTATAAAAAAATTTGTAAAAATATGATTTATTTTTCGTTTCTGTAAAAATACAATTTTTAATTTTATTTATTTATAAAAATAAGACTTTGCAACCCAATGCAATAAAATGCAAGTCAATCATAAATGCAACTAAATGTAGTTACAAATTATAAAAAAACGTAAAAATAAGTCGCATTTGATTGTAAATATTATTTTTGTCAATATTTTGAGGGAGGTAGTAAAGGCTCAAATAAATTTATAAAAAATAATAATTTTGTTAATTTCTCCTACTTTAATTTATTCATTACTTAATTTTGAGGACTGTACATTGTACAAGAATGTAATTGTCATTGAGGTCTTGAGGTCGAATAAACCATTCTAAAGTTTCTAACCTCAAGTTGCCAAAGAATGACAACGTTAATATATATGAAGTAGGATGAACAAACTTCAAACTCTGATTAATTTTAATTTGAATGAAATCATAATATAAAAACACGTTTAATCTCAATTTTAAGTTTATTATCGGAACTAAAATCTCCTAGCACAAGAAAACCATTATCTCTAGCTATAGAATGTAGATAGAGATGATTCTTGCCAGTAGGAAGAACAAATTTGAAACCGTAAAAAATTACATTGAGAAAAGCTGTAATAAACAAAAAATGTATTAGAATAAAATTGAACCAAGTTTTTTTTATTTCTATTTGATGACTATTGTTTATTACTTATTTAATATTCTCTGGTTTTTAATATTTGTCATCTACTTTTTTTATAAGTGATTTCATTGAATAGTTACAATTTTAATTTTTCTAATAAAAATATGTAACTAATATTATAATTCACAAAAAGTTAGTAATAATATTCTAATTATACAATCAAAGCACTTTAAAATGTATACTGCAAAATAGTTAAGTACCAAATATTAAAAAAATAAATGAAGTAATATTGTCTTATTATATATATGTTTATTTTATATAACTTTTACATATGATGATATATATGCAAAAATGAATTTAATATTATTTATTGTTAGTCATGAATTTAATTAATTTTAACTGAACATAAAAATGAGATTTTTATTAAATTTTTTTATAGGTCAGTGTTTATGAAATTTGAGGATGTAATCAAAGGGTGAAAGCCCGTTAATTCACTTTTTTTATTATTAGGTGACCAAAATATCATATGTCGCTGCATGTATCCTAAATAACACATTATACACCTATGTTAGATATGCGAACACTCTACTACGCATATAAATAATGTGGAGACTTTGAATACGCATATGAGCAAGGCTAATATCAAGCACACATATCATGTGAATGCGAATACTCTTGTAATGATATAGACTTACTTTCCTTCTTTCTCTTACAACATACACATTTAAAGTATGTGAAATAGGCATACCTTCGTACGTAACTATCGACAACCTCTACAATTACTCATATCTACTTCTTAGTTTTTTAATTTTATCACCTCCTTAAATTTCACTATTCTAGGACATAACCTTAGTATATTTCTTAAAACGAATTTAAATTATTTAATGGGAAAAGTGGCAACCATTTACCAAATTCATAGTTTTTCTCCTTTTTATCGAAATTTTAGCATCTTATAAGTTAATTGGATTTTTTTAATTTGTAAATTGAAGAATGATATGGATGAGATGGGGTGTCTGCTTGAAGTTTTGAACAACACAAGTGCCCATTGCTTTTACTCAATTCTCTGGTTTGAAACTATCTTTATATATTTTTGTGGGTGTATTTAGAATTTGTATTGAATGAGATTTTGTCTCCACGGAGAGAGGGAAGAGGGGATGAAGACAATAGAGATTGTATAAGTTTGAGGGTAACTACTGGTTGCTTAATATACGCATGTTATATTTGCGTGGATATTGGTCACAAACAGCGTCAAGTGATATATTGAGTAGTTATATCTATAAAATATGATATTTTGGTCATTTTCTCGTAATCAAGGGATTCACATGCAAAATAAAGCTGTTATTTCTTAAATTACATATTCTTAAAATGCTAAATTATTCAATTCAGATTTTAATTTTTTTTAATTAATAATAATTTTAAAATTCTTAAAAATTATTGTTAACTTTAATATCAGGTGAAATATGGGATCTGACTAGAATTGAAGTTGATGTAGAGTCGGTGCTGTAAGTAGAAATTTTATATACTTTCTAAAATTTCATATATTTTGGCGGATTCTAAAAAATATAAAAGATAATCGAAAATCAATTTTAAAGGATAATTTACAATTTTATTGAATAGTCAAGATTTTAAAGGATTTTTTATAACTATGAAAACCATCAGATTTTTTATGATTTATTTAATATCTAAACTAAATATATTTTAAATTTTAAATTGAATATACCCCATGTCTATTTTTGCTGATTTTATTATGGGCAACTTTTGTGTTGGTAGTACGAATTGCTTCTAAATCAATTTTTAGACTTTTAAAGTTTCAAAATCTTATTAAATTATTATGCTACAAAGCTTCATTGGCTTTGAAAAACAAAAAATTTAAATTAAATCATATACATTAAAATTTATAAACCAAACTACACTAATAATTAAAATTGAATCATATGAAATCAAATTCAGTTATAATAATAATAATATATTTAGTAGATAAGATATAGTTGAATCATCCTTCCAAAATATTAAGCACATTAAAAATATGTGTAAACGAAATTTCCTCAAAAATAAAATAAAATTTGATTGTGCTACTGGAGTACTGCCTACCGGATGCATTAATACATGTTGCAGTCAGCAGAAACATGTAGTGCCAAATCTACGTGAATTCAATTAAACAAGGCAACATGGTAGTCAGTATTCATTCAGTACTTAATTATACATCACTACACGCTTAACTTAAACGAAAAGTGACACTGCAATTATCTGAATATTTAACATTCAGATAACGGTACTACAGCCGGACACAAAGTAGATTATACTTCCTCTCTTTATTAAAGACCTAAGCTGATCTCTTACTCTTTGCTATGTAAATAACATAGGCTCTTATTTTTTCGAAATGGAGGAATTATAGTACTTCTAATTACAAGACATTAATTACTTAGGTAGCTTGATCACGATCCACTTTATACACTTGTGCTCCTTTTACAATTATTCTTTGCATAAGTTGAGTAGTGCCCCCGTTGCTTTACTCTAGCCTTATGTTCTTGAAAAGTCTGTCATGTATTAGAGTAAGAGAGTGAGATTAACCAGAAACTCTAACAATGTAGTTTACTTGTACATATTATTGTGAAATATACATGTGTATCGATTAGTGATTTATAGTTTCTTAATCATTCTTTTTTGACATATAGTTTTAGTATCATCATTTTCTTTACAAATTGGGTTTGTATCTGTTAACCAAAGCCTAATGTACCATCAAGAGAGATTGTATATATGGCGATGACATGATGTTCGAATCTAGTTTAAACTAACGTGTTCTTATATGTCATATTAAAAGTCCTAGTCCTGTAGTGCATGGCATGAGAGGCATAGTTTTAGGTACATGATATATTTTTCATAACTTACTATTCTCTAACTTCAACATTATATTTGATCTGAAATCTAAAGTGCTATGCCTATGCATGAGATATAAGCAAATAAGATACCTCTGTTCATTTCCAAATCCTCTGCCATTGCCTCCAGTGGTTCTGTAATTGGGTATTGGTACCTGATCAGACTCTATTTTCATAATGTCTTTTACAAGGAGTTCGAAGTGCCTCTTAACTTCTTCCGCGGATTTTCCATCCACAACCCTGGATATGTTATGCCAGCGGTCAGGGGTGTCCCTATCATATATTGCCAAAGCCTGTTCAAATTGTTCATTCTGCCTTTGCGTCCAGGAGGAGGCAGAGCTTCGGGAAGAGGAGATGAAGTTTGATGTCATTGCTATTAGGCGCAGGGGATGTTAAAAGGTTGGGGGTGAAGTTATATGAATAAGAATGTGGATGATGGAAAAAACAATGTGATAGGAAAGAAGGAAAGTGAAGAGCTGCCTCAGTCTACAAAGAATACTGCAAGTCAAGGGGGATGGTATGCTTTAACTGGTTGCCATTCTGGCTCCGTTTATACAGGAGATAATAGTGTGCTGGTGCAAGTTGGAGATTTTATTTTGTTAGGAAGGTACAAGAAGATGAGATTCTTTTTCTTTAGAGCCACAACATGAAGCTGTGCTCAGCCCACAGGACACATGTAGCTTTAAAAGTCTGTGGTATGTCAAAGGACAAGCTTCTTTATGAATTCGCAGAAAGTAGTTCTAGTGACCTTTATTGTATCATCACTGAGTGGTTCTCTTCGAATTTTAACTAGCTGTGGAACCCAAATTCTTCTAATCCCACCAATCAAAACAGAAGTACTGAACAGCAAATTCTTATCAAGTGTCCATGGAAACTAAATAATTAAGACACTATTCTGCCAGCTCTCGCAGGCATATTGCTGCTTATCTAATACAGTAACTAGTTACAAATCTCAAATCACATGGCTTCAGAATACTTCTATGGTTCTATGTAGTTTGGAAATGTATGTAGATTATTCTTATTAGTTGTCCCACGTAGTAGTGAAAAGAGATTGGTATTTAAGTCTGAGGGAAAGGCTCTCTCCTCACAAGCAAATTTCTGCGTTTCTTATAAAAGGAATTATAAATTTGCATCCCTTTCCCTGTTGCATTAAGGGGTTGCCCTAGCAGTACCCCACCCTCTCCTCTCCGGTGCGAGGCAGTGGTCAGGGTTCGAGTTTTAGAGGATGTATATGGGAATATATATATATAAATGTCATTACTAGCAGAAAAAGATAGTTTCTCTAAAACATAATTTTGCACTTCTGACAATGAATACTATCTTTTAACTATTAGTTATGTACTAGGCTCTAGGCGGATTCTGCTGCTCAGCTTAACATTCTGTCCAACCATCAAGGTAGCAAATACATAAAGTAAGTAATCCTATATTATCACTTATTCCACTTGTTTGGAATCACTCAAATAATATCCTTATCAATAAGTTCATGCAATGATGCTCCACTTTCTAATTTCATTTAGACCATCAGAATTTAAGTTGAATACAGTGGCATGACATTCGGTCTTCTCTCTTTAAAATTGTCGGTTTTCCATATAAATCAAATTTGGTTACGTCAGGCCTTTCTGAAACAAAGAATTTAACTAAATTGCAGTAAGCTGGTGCCGATCCAATGTTCCTTGTTTCTCTCACACATAGCCTTTTTCTATCTTTCTTACCGTCCAACCAAGGAATTGCAGTTGTTATTTTTTAATCTCATCTCGGATGATATTCAGTACTTATCTATATATGATTTTTGTCTACCGCAGCCCCATGCAAGGATATATTTATTATGGGCGTAATGACTTGAGATTGGTTGCAAATGATAAGCTGCGATTTACAATGATAGGTACTGAGTTATAATGGTCAAAACTATCAAATCACAAGCAAAAGAAAATTTGGAGGCTGCACAACTTGCTGAGATCCTTTTAAGATACTATCCACACATGATCGTGGAGGTTCCTGCTACAATGTTATATTGAGGTAATTGCGCTAGGAATCTCTACAACACTAGGCATTTTGTTGATTTTTCGAACCCTTATCATTCTGGAGTCTACTTCATAGATATTCATTTCGAAGGATTCCCCCTTTAACTCTGGAATAGATTTTCTTTTCTCTATGTGGTCCTTCCCATGATTAATAACTTTTTATATATAACTGGCTTTGTCATATGGTAGATGACTGGTTGTTGTCGTTGGGCATTTGTCGATTCCTCTGCTATAACTGAATTTACTTATACTAAGCAGTCTGTTTTGGCTGGCAAATGTACATACTAATTTTTGACTTCCTAGCAACTTACGTGGTTCCAGTTAAGATAGAATCATTTGGTAAAGTGAAGTTTAAAGGAAGATCTCTAGACTTTGAATTGACATGGGAACGCAGAAATAAGAAGTACTTTGGTGGTTGAATGTTCCAAATGATAAGGATCAGATAAGAGCATCTGGAGAACAAACCAACCAATGGGTATTGCAAAACTTCAATTGGTATTTATATGTTTTTTGGTTGATATAGTTGCATATTATATCTTTAAGAGATGAGATTCCCGTTCATGGCCAATGTTCTGTTATATTCCACTGATTTAGATATGCCTCTTATATTGTGTTATAAGTCATGATTTTTAGTTTACTGTAAAGTAGAGAAGTTCTTAATTAGAGCTAGATTCTAAAATTTATTAGTTAATCTTATAAATCGCAAATTAAGTACTTTGTGTTCTGTTTTTAGAGAAAATACCAATAAATGTAGGGACTTCAGCGGGAGATCCTACTTTCTAAATAATTTTAACACTTGTGCCACTTATAATTTTTCTGTTTCTGATATTTTATAAAAATCAGTACCGCCCCTGTAAAGGTTAATGTAAGAAATACACTTGAATGATTCTTCTAGTATTGCTTTCATATGCAGTCTTTCATTTCACCTGTGCATTTTATTTTTGGTCAGAATTTTAAGTTCAGGTTTGTTTGTATAAAAGAATTGAAGAGAAAATGACTTACAAAAAAAGGAAAGAAAATGAAAAACATAATACATTTAAGGTAGAAGTAGAGTGAAAAAATAATGAGAGAGTGCGACTAGAGGGAGACATGGCCATTCATCCATAAATTAGAGAAATCAAGTTCTAGTCTAATTTTATCAATGCAACCATAAACAATGTAATTATGCTCAAATATCCCAAAGTAACACAAATTTCGTTTATTTCTGACCGTGTTTCATTTAACCAACCAACGGTGGCTTTGGGTATTGCAGATTCTCAGCTAGATAAGGGAAGTAGGTTAAATCATATACAGTTTAGTTTTTCTTTTCCTCAATGATTTCAGAAAAATAACTCAAGTTTTGGATTAGATTATAACTTTTAAGCAATTTATGCAGCTGCCACTATTTCTACACGAGGTTTCTACTGTATCGTCTTTCTTAGCAAATAAATTATTTGGCATTCTCCTGCTAATATCTTGTTCAGAATTTCCCAAGAGTTTAATGTTCATTCTTAATATAGTTGCAATAAATGATATTAGTTTACTTTCTCATAAATGTAAAATTTATTTCAAATTACTGGTACTTAAACCTGTCAATAGCTGCATTACCTAAGAATGTTGGTGTCAGAGGTTGCTACAATTAACTTGTTCTGTAGAAATTGGTGGAAGTATAGGTAAAGACTTAAGTTACGATAACCTTCGTTGCCTTTAAAGAGTAAAATTAGTGTATGGAAAAACAATACCTTGATCAGTTTTGATTTGCTCCACTTTCGTATATTTAGCTAATCTTTCCTGCGCAATCAATTTCATCAAATCGTCTGCATTTGAAATTTTGTCCTAGACAACCACAAGGGTGAAAATTAACTGACTAGAGTGGTAAATAGTAAAATATCCTTGTATATAAGTCTTAAAAGGCTAAATATATAGGTCTGCATGATATATGCCCTTCGCTGTATAGCTACAGAAATATAATTCTGTACCACTTTCTGTGAAAAATCCTGTGACTAACTACCAACTGCCAATTTCCTGGTTTCTAGACCACCATGGAGCCTATGCTATCTTGTGCCATCTGCATCATTGTAATAGTCATTAGGAATTGATTATTGAAAAATACAATTTAGGATAATATTTCATCTAGGGAATTGTAGATGGTTATCTTTGTACAAATTTAAGAGTACTTCACTGTCATTTACAGTGTCATCAGTGCAGCACCAGATGTCCAGATCCATGACCCTACATTTTCTTCACCCTCTGTCATCAACACATCCACAACACACACTTGTATTTTCCATGCCTTTGTTCTGCATTACGAGAGAATTTTCTGTAAATGCCACATTCACGAGTTGCAAATGCACATGCTCTTTTGAATGCCAGTGCTGTAGAACCGTAAGCCTGCATTTCTCCTGGTAAGGGCAGGCAACCAGGAAATGAAGATAATATTCCTGAAGATGTGCCGCAAATAAGAAAGAACAGGCTGTAGCAACAAATAAGTAAAAAATATATGTTATAATTCTTCCCCTTAAAACCTGATGAATAACACTTCCCAAAGTTGCTGATTCTGTTTATCAAGTGAAGGAAAAGGAAAAGAAGAGAAACTCAAGCAAAAAAAAAAAAAGCAAGTGAAGGAAAAGAACGATTGTGCTCAGAAAGCAAACTACAAAGGAAATAAATAAATAAAAGCTGTTAATTTGTTAGACTTGCAAGATTGAGAAGAAATACAGTATTTATTATAGAATGTAAGAAGCTTGACCGAAAGTAGTCTTTAGGTGAAGCAAGAGACTTTGTAACAAAAACATAGATTTAGCTTCATCTGCACAAACGTTCACTTTCTAGAAATCAGGTTTAATCTCAAAAAATGAAAGTTCTAATCAAATGATCTAGTCATCGACTAACAAATTCTTAAAATATTTTTAGCTGGTTTTAATAGCCGTATAATATATAGTATAAATAAGATAAAATTGCCCGGAAAAATAGAAAATAATTTTATACAAAATTTTAATTAGAAAAATTGTACTCCGTACAAATCAAATCAAGCGTATATCTCAAATCTACAACAGAGTATCTCACGCGAATTAAGGTTAAGACCGCGTTCAACAGTTAAATCACATTAACGAACCTCCGGTATCCTGCTGGCAAATCCAGCAGGGCTGGTCAAAGACAAGCACCCGTGCGACCGTTTACACCTCCACGGCATTAACAAATCCAGTAAAAAACAGGGGGTGATTTAATTAATGGTCGAATTATAAGATACATACTGTATATGTTTCTGTAACTAAATTAAATATTGAAAACAGTGAATATACTAACATAATCGTGATATCTTATAGTAATTTAAATATGATAATTTACGAAGAAGAAATTTAAATACAAATTATTATATTTGACTATACGAGTAACAAGTATTAGCACGTAACCTTGGCCCCCAAGTTTCAAACATTAAAACCCCCTGTAGGGTTGGGTTTTACACTTGCTTAATATACACGTACGTGTACGTGTATGTGTATGTGTATGTGTATGTGTGTGTCTATATTGCAGTCTCAATTATAATTATACAACACAACTACAATCTAAATCCCTTGTGCTCGATCATCATATATTATGGGACACTATCCTTGGAAGAAGAAGAAGAAGAAGAAGAAGTATTCAAATATAACGAGAAACAAGAAATCAAGAATCACAACAATGCATGATCATCACATGGATCAATCTGATCATCCCATGTTAACAACATCAGAAGAGCAGAATGAGAATAAGATGTTAGAATTACAAGACTTGAATCAAGAACTGATGGAAGAGATTCTTTTGCGTGTCCCTTTAAAATCTCGTACTAAACTCAAGTCTGTCTCCAAAACTTGGAGGACTTCTATCTCTTTTCTCCGTCGTTCAATGCCTTTGACAACCTCCTCCGGTCTCGTCGTGTTTCTCAAGAACTCGGTTTTACTGTTTATTCAACTTCGTGATCATGCTTTTGTTCACGCTGCAAGTGTTCATTCATGTTTTTCTCATAGTTATCCTTTTCTTATTGATTCTTGCAATGGTTTGCTTCTTTTCGGGACTCGTGATGATAATTCTTGGACGTACCATGTGGCAAGATCTGATTTTAATCAAGTTGTAGCGCTGCCTCCTGCCCATAGTGTTTTAAGATTGGTTTATTCTAGTTTATTAGCTGATGGTTCTTGCTACGATGGATTCAAGATTATGTGTTTGTTTCTGGATGAGGTGGATTGTGGTGTTGGAACGATAAAATGCACGGTTTTTTATTCGAAGAATTGGATGTGGATGGAGCATGAGGCAAGAATCTTGAATTCAGAACTTGTAAGGGAAAAAGGTTTTGTTAGAGGAACATGTTTTAGGCCTAGTGTTTATAATGGAAAGAGACTATACTGCATATGGAGTTTGTGTTTGCTGGTTTATGATGATGAAAAGGGATTTTTCAAACTTATTCGATTGCCAAAGGAATGGATATTCTCAAAAAGTGTGAAGAAGACTAATGCTGATCACTGCTTTCAGCTTCTGTGGGAATCAGAGGGACAACTACATTTTTGTGCTCCGTCTGCTGATAATCAGGGGTTTTGCATATGGGTTTATGTGAATGATGATGATAATGATTTCATGGATCACCAATTGATGTGGAAATTTAAGAAATGTGTTACGCTGAAGGACAGATTACTATCAGGTTGGTCTCGGAAAAGAATCCAGCCAGTTGCATTCAACGAGGATTTACAGCGATTGTATATGTTGGTCCTGCCGGCAGGAGTTATTGCTTCATATAGTTTTGAAACTCAGAAATTCGAGAAAGTATGGTCTTTTAATGAGCCAGGTGTGGGTTACCTTTGGTCCAATATTTTTCCTTTCCTACTGGGTTCTACAAATCAAATGGAGTAATCCTTTCTGCGATACTATTTTACTGCAATCTGATTGTGTACTTGAAATGTAATTAGGCTAAAACGCTTAGCAGTTACAGAGAATGAATTTGCATCTTTGGAACTGGATAATGTTTGTAAGTAATTTTACTTCATAATGTGTCTATCAAGCAATTTACATTCACATTTTTGACATTTCAATACTTTGGAGTAAAGCACATTTTTCTGTTATATATAGCAGTCACGCTTCCTGTTATGTATTGACTCTGGTCTTAACTGATGGATCATAAAATTTTAGGCAAAATGAAGTTTATATAATTGTTTAGATGAGATCCCTTGTTGCTTTTACTATGGAGGTCAATTTTGCTTCATTATACTTGTATATACTCCTGTCCCCGGAAAGAACCAACATTGGAACACATTTTTGGCATTCAGTCACTATTATAATGTCTGTTTTTAGATCTTCCATGTATTATGTCATTGATGCTTAGTTGTATTTAGATCCCTTTAGTATCGTCTTCCTAAAGTTTCCATGATAACAGAAGACAGCAAATTGTTATTATTTTTTCTGTTTAGTTTCACTGGTATGAGAACTAAGTTTCAGTTTCAGCAAATGGAAGGAATCTGGATAGGCTATATTTAGGTAGTGAATGATAATGATATCAATATAAACTAGTGATCAAATAATGCTCCACTATGCAAATTGAAACTCATAAAGACGATGCCAACTGGGGCATTTGAGACTGTCCAGTTTGGCATCTACATTACATACAAACAAAGTAAATCCAGATAAAGATTTTGGCCTACAACTCCTGGTTGCGACCTACAGATTTAGTCTTACTTTTCATGACCTTCAATATTGCAATATAGACTTCGATCAGCAAATCCAGATAAAAATAGATATATAAAATTGGCCTTCAAACAGACATGCCAGACCGGCAGACCCGGACCTTGTTTTAAAAGTTAAGCTTGATAGTCAGGAAGGGAGGAAGGATGGATAAATATAACTGGGAGGAGACACTACACCAGCCTTTATCTATAATTTACCTTCTGTCTTCATGTTCACTTTCTCTAGTTTATCCGTCATTTCATCCAACTTCTTTTGGGGCCTATTGAATATTTGATTGTAAAGTCTCATTTGCAATATGAGACTCATCTTGTCTGCTGTAGAACATGATTGTGACTCACGTCTAGAGGCTTATTTTTGCAGAAACTTTAATACAACCCAAATTGAGGCATTGGACTTGAGTCTTACAAGTCAACACTTATTTGTATATTATTTGTTCCTACTTCCTACAGTGAAGAGAGAAAAGATGGATAAATTGAATTATGCGACTGAGAAGGAAAAGCCCCATCAGTCTTGTTATCCATCATTTCTTTTCCTCTAGTTTTTCCTTCACTTTCACGGAACCCTGTATTTGGGATTATTGAATATTGAGCATTATCCTTATATTTAATTTGCAAGATAACATCCATCCCGCCTCCTAAAAGCTTGTCCTTTGCTAACCATCTTTGTATCTTACCTGAAGTGGTCTTTGGAACATTTCCACTCCTAACAAGAACCACCATTCCAACTTCAACTTTCTCTTCCTTCATCACTTCTTTCCTTATCCCTTCACTCAAATCCCTCAGTAACTCAATTTTTCCTTCGCTTCTCTGCATCTCAGCTACAACAGCTATTGTTCTTCTAGAGACCTTGAATGCAGCAAGGCAGCCAGCACGTAGAAGATGTGGACAACTGTTATACGCTGCAGTCTCTATATAGTGGGAATGAATTTTTCTTCCACTATCTTGGAGTTCAATAACATCTGAAGATCTTCCTGTCACAAACAGAAATCTGTCTTCTCCCTTGACAATTCCCCTGTCCCCAGTTCTAACAAAACACCGGCTGGCTTTGTTTTTAAGCCTCCCTTGAAAAATGTCTCGTGTCAATGAAGGGTGCTCTAAATAGCCTGAACCGTTGCTAGGTGAAGTGATCCATATCTCTCCTTCAATCCCATCTACAACAGGCTCGCATGTCTCTTCATTTACAATCATAACTTCAATATCCTCTTTCTCACCTCTGGCACTTAAATCAAGCCTTGCACTAGGCAAGAGATTCTTGTAAGTGGGGAAATGATTAGCATTGTCGCCACTTCTCCAAGCTGTTGAAACAAAGGTACAATTCTCCGCTAATCCATAAGATGGAGATATGGATGACGGGTTTAGCCCAAATGGCTTAAACACTTGCACAAATTCATCTACTGATGCCTTGTAAAGCGGCTCATTGATGATAATTAAGTTTTTCATACTCCACAAGTTTAGAGGAATATTTCCTTTTTCAATGCCACCTCGCTTTACAACAAGGGGTAATGTGAATGAGGGAACGGGAGTACAAGTAGCCTTAAACTCAGAAATCAGCTCCAGCCACAGCCTGGGTCGTCTTATGAATGCACTTGGAGATATTAACACAGATGTTGATCCTGATACAATTGTAAGCAGCAAAAACATAAGGCCACAATCATGGTACTGAGGCAACCATGATGTGATCACGCTGTTTGGATGAAGATCATAAGCTTTTCTCGCTACTCTAACATTATGAGCAGCTGCTCCTGCTGTCACTAGGACAGGTTTTGGAATCCCTGTTGCACCTGAAGTGTACTGTATCAAGTACACATCCTCCTGTTTACATCCATTATATGCTGAATAGCTCAATCCTAAATTCGCTTTTTTCTCTTTAAGTTCATTGGTAGAGATCCAATGAATGTTTTTTAACAGCTTGCAAAGGCGCTCATTTGTAGAATATGGAGAGGATATGTATTTTTTGACATGTGTGATGTAAGTAGAATGGGCTATGGCTGCTTTAGGCTTTGTTTGTGAAAGAACTCTAACAAGATGATGGTAATCATTGTTAGTAAAAGATGGATTGGGAGGGATAACAGGGACTCCTAAAAGGCCTGATCTTTGACAGCCAAAAATAACCTCCACAAATTCTAGTCCCGGTGAACATAGAATGACTACTGTGTCACCTCTTTGCAAAGGGACGAGAAGTTGGGAGGAAATGGATTGTACTGAGTTATTGAGTTGCTCATAGGTGAGAATTGAGCTCTCAGTGACATTAGTTGAACCATTTTCGGCCCAAACGAATGCAGGTTTTGAGCGAAAAGCAGGGAGATTAGCCCATACTGGGAGATATTGATCAACTACAGGCTGGTCAGGGAAGTAAGGGTCATAGTTTTCGTAGACCATGCTGGGAGATATATGCATGCTGCTTGTTATTAGGCTACGTACTTTGTATAAGCTCTTATATAGGATGATAGACCGTAGACGAAGAATTCCAAGTGAGGAATAAGATTACTAGATTAGTACTGTAATTAAAGAATTATCCTTCGAGTAAAAAGAATATGCTGTAACTAATTGCTCAGACAACGCTGTTTAGTGCATGTCTTCAATCTCCCAATTAATTATAATTTATAATTGTTGTTTAATTAATGATAATCCACATGCACAAGGCTATTACTGAGGTTTATATATTGTAAGCTATAGGTTTCATATAGCACTGAATGTAGTGAGTGGTGATCTACATACCAAGATGGAGCATAATTAAATCTTAATGGTGGTAAAATTATATAGTAGTCGAATATGGGAGGTGTTTTTTTATTAGATGATCTAGATTTACTAGATGACGGTTGTTTTTATCTGAATTATTAAATTTATTACCAGACGGCTGCATGGGCATAAGGCATTTTTATATTCGCATATGCTCATTGATTGACATATTCTATGACTACAAGGTTAAAAAATCACAACGCATTGGATTATATTCAGCCATTTTCATTGAAACAAAAGAGAGTTTTTCAAAATTCGCATTAAAAAAATAGAGTTTTTCATGATTCACGACTACCTGTCTCTTTATTACTTTAAAGGGATGCGGCAAAAACAAAAGAGCTATCAAAGAATAAAACACGTCATCTTGATTTGGAACATGATTTTAATACAAGTGTCCAAGTAAATAGTCCATGTTTGACTAGTCCTCCGTCCTAATTTATTGTTATATTTGATTTTTTATAATTAAATTGATTAAATTTTGATTGATAATTTAAAATTATTAGTTTATGATTTAAAAAATAAATGAAAAACACATTTTAAAATAAATCTCATATATTTTTAACAATATAATTTTTGTAATTTTTCTCAGTTACATAATATATGAAATTTCCGGTTTAAGTTCGGTCAATTTGACCATAAAAAATTTAAAAAAGTGTATAAATTGGGACGGAGTGAGTATTTACAAATAGCAGAGTAAATAACACGATTTCCTGATGAAATTGATAAAGGGTAACATGATTTCCTCATTTGGAACATGAAAGTGATAAAGGTTTATTTCGGGTTTGATTATGTCCCTAAAATTTTTTAAACTCATTTATAAGGTTATAAATTTTATTATTTAAAAAATTTTAGTTGATCAAATACATTATAAATGAGATGAGACCAATAAAATTCAATATTAATTGTTTCTAAATTTTCACTAATTTTACAAAATTAGTCCGGTCTTTCGACGTATTCGATTTGGAGGATAATAGATTTAAGGAGTATTCAAATTTTATTGATAATATATAATTCTATTAGTTCATTGTTAATTTTATTTAATCAACTAAAACATGAAGAAGAAGAAAATTAATCGTTTTCAATACAGCCTTAAATAAGATTAAAGATGTGTAACTAATAGCATTCTAGATAGATAAATTTGACATTAATTAAATTAAAACCTAAAATGTCAATTATTCAACATATGGGATTGCATCTCACTTATTTTTCTTGAGGAATTAAAGAATTTTATACAAATGCAGATTCTATTTAATTTATTGAAGATGTGCTCTACTATTCAATCCGAAGTAACTATGGTCCCGTATTCTTTTGTCTTTTTAAAGTCCGATAGAGATTTTGAGTTGTCATGACCCAGACAGTAAGCAGGCATAGTTTTTCTTAGATTTAATTATCCGACCTTTTTTCAATTTAAAATCCTATTTTATCTATACTCTAAAATTTATTTATATGTTATAATTATGTTTCATCATAAAATAATGCTTATAAAAAAAATTATGCTAGAATTGAAAATTTAACATTTTTATCAAAGGTGTGAATCGGGGAGCTTCAGTTATGCTCAAAAGAGGAGCCTCAAACAAATGTACAGTAAAGTCTATTGCTAGCCAAAAAAAGTATATACAAAAAGAAAAACAAATAAAAAGAGAGTCAAATATAAAAACAAATATTTATGTGTTTCTGAATAATTTTTAATGCAAGCTTTAAATGATTTTCTTTTATTTTCTTCACTTCCGAAGTGAATTGTAAACAAATATGAGTTGGTCGGGGGAACTAAAAATAAAATATTATTATAGATATATTCTATATAATTTAAGTTATTAATCTTTTAAAATATAAAAATAAAACTGCAGTAATTGAATAATTAATTATATACTTCCCTTCCTATTATTTTACTCTATATTATTTAAAATGTGAGATTAAATTCTTTCAAAAAATGCGAGATTATATAAAATTAAATTTATTCTATTTTATTTCATCTACTTTTTTTCAATATTTTTTTGTGTTCTACTAATTTTTGTGTTTTAAAAGTAAGCTAGTGAATTTTTTATTTTTTTTGGCTAATTATAAGCTAGTGAGATTACTTTACAGCTGCGAAAGTCCATGCTTAGTTGGAACTTGAAACACAGTTGCACGACTTGGCCGTGGAAATTGACTGTTTGGAATAAAATAAATAAAATTATATTGGCTTTTTGGTCGGTTGCAAGGAATTCACTTGCATTATTTTTGTTATACTATATATATTTTTTATTACTCCCTAATATAAGTCGTTCTCGACTTCCAAAACAAAATTCATAAGCTTCTACCACTAATATACTCCTATTTATATCTATTCTTTGTTTTAGTTTGCAGGTACCTAGAAAGATTAAAAGACTAAAGAGTGGTAACATCGTAAGGAGCATTACACTACTTTTTAACCAAAATTTTATTTAAAATACTCAAATCTAATATAATATAAAATATTGATATTGATATTGAATTTAAAAATAAAAATAAAATATTTTATTTTGATAAAACCCTAATGTGCAAATTATATACATGCAATAACATAAAATATAATTTATTTTAAAAATAAACTATTGATTTTGACGATATAAATTTTATAAATTGATTATAATATAAAATTAAGTAATCATCTTTTTAGTTTGAAGTCTATATTTTTATAATTCGGTGAATGTAAATAAAAAACATATTCATAAATTTAGTTTATTTTTTAATTTTATTGGATAGTTAGATATCCAAAACACATTAATAATTTCTATTTATGTTAGAGAATAATTTTGATATTCAAATTAGAGTAACAACTTATATATTAAAAAATGATTTATAGTTAAATATTTTAATTTAGAAAATAATTTAAAAGGTAGAATCATATATTAGCATGTATGTATATACAAGTAAATTTAGTAAATAGATTTATGTACTTAAAATTTATTTTATGAATAATTAAATTTTCAAAACAAATATAATATAAACAAAGAAAATACGAGTATAATGTTAAGATACGTAAATACAGTTTGGGTCGGAGTATGAAATCTACAACAACAATTTTCGAGGAAAATTGAAAGGTCATGTACATAATAATGCAAGGGGAGGAGGGGAAATTTTTAAGTTATTAAATGCTTTATTAATTCTAGTGCAAAAGTCTAAAACCACTTATATATAAAAACGGAGGGAGTATTATACAAATTTGCGAATACAGGGACAAAACAATTTTAAAAGTCATTCCTCCATTTGTAAACTTATTGTTAACGGATGAATTTGGTAATAACAAATTCGGAGGGTTGTTGGAATTACGGTGATAATTGATGATGATTTTGGAGCTGAGATTGCTTGGGTTGAAGAGACAATAGCACGCAAGATTTGAGAGTTTTTAAATGTCAATAACTGTTTAATAACCCTTACAATGTGCGTACGTACTTTTTATGTAGGGATCAAACCCAATATAGTTCTTGGGGAGCACGAAATTTAATAGGGTTAGATTTCATTCTCCAAAACTGATTTTGTCCACCGCCTAGAATACACATGGACTTGGATTGTCGAAACCCAATTACGTAGAAAGAATGTGACGGTCATGTGATCGGTGTGATATCATCGTAAATTGGTCTAGACCTGACCCATCACCCCTCATATTATAACCATAATGGGCTAACTAGATCCCCTAATTGAGCATAAACCCAACTAACCTGGATGAAACTTAGCTTTCATAAAAGTTATAAACAACAATAAGCCTTTCAAGAAATAAAAATATTTTAGGCCCATTATTGGGCGAGATCGAGGTAAAACAGGCGAGACCCAATATGTAAGTCATTTGATAAACAAATCTCTTAAGAAGAATAATCATACCCAATCCGTAAAATGGACGAGGTTGAATAACGATGATTTCTAAGCCTGTATACACTAGCCTAGGCCCAATAATCTTCAAATATGTTATTCAAATTCAGAGTCCATGAAATCAGGCGAGACCGTTTGATTTAGGCGAGGTTGTTGGAAATATAAGAAGACAGATTTTGTCTATAACAATTATATAAAAGATATATAAAATAAATAATTTAATTAATAATACAATTTTACGTTAAAACCATTTTTTTAGAAGAAAAGCGCCCGCAAAATTAGACATTAATTTATTTTGGACCTTAAAATTTAAAAAATCGTATTCTTTTGGTCCATTTAAATTTATGTAATATTTATTGTCAACTACCAAATAAATTCGTTGATTGAATACAATTTTGAAGCTTTATTTAAAAAACAAAAAATAATAATAGAATTATTTTTTTTTAGACAGGAAAATAATGATAGAAACTCAAACAGATCGCAGATGATTAATAAATTATGAATGAGCAGTAGAACGTGCTAAATATCTATTAATGGCTCATACATGATCCTCATCCTACTCTTTTTTTGTTTTTGTTTTGTTCGATTAATACATGTAAATTATACATACATACATACAGCTACATAATCAGTACATATAACTAAAAAAGATAGCCACAATCTTTGTTTCAGTCTCTGAGTCGTTGATTTGGTTATAGTCAAACAGGGCAAGATGAGTTTCAGAGAGGACAGTGAAGATGGAAGAGATCTGAGAAAGCCATTTTTACATACAGGGAGTTGGTATAGAATGGGGTCACGGCAGTCAAGTATGATGGGCTCTTCACAGGCCATTCGTGACAGCTCCATCTCTGTTCTTGCTTGTGTTCTCATCGTTGCTTTGGGTCCTATTCAGTTTGGTTTCACTGTAATTTCTCTTTTCTCTGTATCTCTTTTGTTTCTATGATGTTTTAAGAGACCCCATGTGTTAAAGATTTAATTTTGATGCTAGATAATAAATGGGTTTTTGTTACTTGACTAATGCCAGTAAAATCTTGAAATTTGAACTGTGGGTTCTTGAAATTTCTTAATCTACCAAGGTGGGTTGTTGCCAAGTAAGGGAAGAATGAAAATTTAACCGAAATGTTAATAATCAAGATCAGAAATCATCTTATAGGCTCTTGTCTAAAAAGTATTCATGTATATTACTTTGATGTGTCATTTCCTTGCACATGTAGGCTGGTTATTCTTCACCTACGCAAACTGCTATATCCAGAGATCTTGGACTGACTGTGTCTGAGGTACAGATGATGTTATGCTGCCTTCGATATTTCACTTTCTTCATTCAATATATTTTATTTTTGCTAATTTGTGTTTAGCATTTTCACTAACTATATTTGTTAGGTCAGTTCTCATTGTTTGGTTCATTATCAAATGTGGGTGCAATGGTGGGGGCAATAGCTAGTGGTCAAATTGCCGAGTATATGGGCCGGAAAGGGGTAAATTTGTTTGATTATTACAAAAAAAAAATCTTTTACTTTGATGTTTAAATATGGACTGAGACTGTTGTTTGTTAACAATGCCTTGTTCTGTTAATTTGCAGTCTTTAATGATTGCCGCAATCCCAAATATTATCGGTTGGTTGGCAATATCATTTGCCAAAGTGAGATTCTCTATTAGTCTATGCTCTACAACATTTTCGAAAGTTCTTATTTTTCCAGTATGTTTAACAATGTCTACTTGTTTTTTAATTTGTTATTTTCTTAGGATTCCTCTTTTCTGTACTTGGGAAGATTGCTGGAGGGATTTGGTGTTGGAATCATCTCTTACGTGGTAACATTATAAGTTTTTTTCTCTATGCTGTATGGAGAGTATGTTATAGGAATGTGTATTGATAGAACATATGTATCCCACTTTAATTTAGGTTCCTGTATATATAGCCGAGATAGCACCTCAAAACCTTAGAGGAGGGCTGGGATCAGTAAACCAGGTGTGTTGAGTTTAGAATACATATTCAATCTCGTGATGTACTAGTATGTGTTGCTATCATGTTCACTTATTTAATAAGCTTTTCTTGATTTTTTTGCTATGTAGCTTTCAGTTACAATTGGAATTATGTTGTCTTATTTGCTGGGACTGTTTGCTAATTGGAGAGTGCTTGCTGTTCTAGGTATCTATAGGACACATTTTTTGTTTTTTTTACTTGAAGATTTATTCTCTCGTATAGATTATATATTCTATTTGTTTTTCGCCAACTATTTTACATCTGCAATAGTCACCATTGTCCTCATTTTAGATTTGCTTCCCGTATGCATGAAGATTGTGACTTTTAGTCAAACGAATGCACTGTTTGTCTATGGCAGGAACTTTGCCTTGTCTTGTACTGATTCCTGGACTCTTTTTTATCCCAGAATCTCCGCGGTGGTTGGTGAGTTTCTCAGAAGGACTTATTTGTCTTTCATGCTAATTCAAATATATCTACTATTGTAGTCACTGAATCACTTCTTTACTAAATCCAGGCCAAAATGGGTATGACAGATGATTTTGAATCCTCTTTGCAAGTTCTTCGTGGTTTTGACACTGACATTTCTGTTGAAGTGAATGAAATTAAGGTGAGTTTTTTCTAAACACATCATAAGACACCAAGCTTGACTGATGCATGTACTTTTTCCTCGAGAGAAAGCAATTTTCCAAATAATCAGGCCATTTTGTGGTTAAGGTGATTATATCTTAGTGGAGAACTTGTTGTGGTATAAAACTCAAATTCAGAAGTTTCTGTTTTTCTCTCTGAAAAAAATAAATTATTTATGGGTGGTTTTAATGGGCAGAGGGCTTTGGCATCAACAAGTAGAAGAAATGCAATCCGTTTTGGGGACCTCAGACAAAGAAAATATTGGTTTCCTCTGATGGTAATTGCAGAACCTTGTATGTTTTAGTATGAATTTCATTTGTGGTATTTAATTTCAACTAACATGATAAATGATAGAATAGAATATACATGCAATTACTTATCATTACATTATGCAGATAGGAATTGGGTTGCTTGTCTTTCAACAGCTAACCGGAATCAATGGTGTTCTTTTCTATTCGAGTACAATTTTTGAATCTGCCGGTGAGTCTTCGCTTCTCTTTATGCTTAAGCCAGTGCATTCTTGTCAGTGCATCCCTCCAATATATGACTTGAAGTATGACATTGTATATTGTAGCTGTGGGACAATATTTTTAAACAAATATAGAAGTTGTATACAAGCTGCTTAACAAAATCCTCTTGCTCCCACCTTATGTATTATTATTATTATTATTTAAGTTTGGTCTTGACTAATAATACTGTAAATACTACTTTAAACTTGCTTTTTAGTAATTATTCTCCAGTTACAAAATTGGTATTTGATGATAGAGTTTGTAATTTTAATTCATGCATGATACCTTATATTTGACTGAATTGTAGGGATATCATCAAGCAATGTTGCTACTTTTGGACTTGGTGCTATTCAGGTACAACATGCGTGCTTTTTCCTCAAAAGGAATTCCTTGTTCAGTGTATGTGACAATTCACGAGCTTCTTTACCTGGTTGAACTTGAGCAATGATTTAAATTGTACCAGGTGATAGCTACTGCAGTTTCTACCTCTTTGGTGGACAGAACGGGTCGTAGGATTCTGCTTATTGTGAGTTTGTACAAAGATCTTGAGAATTTTTTCCCCAAAATTTATTATAACAGATGGCTCACTAATCTTTTATTGTTTGTTGCAGGTCTCCTCCTCTGGGATGACTATCAGTCTTCTAGTTGTTGCAGTGGCATTCTTTGCAAAGGTTGTGATATCCTCAAAACTTCAACTTTAGACAAATTCTTGAGTATGCATGTGGAACATCAATTCAGATAAAATCCGAGTCTGCATTCTTGATAATAACAAAATAATGTGTTGATTTTTTAATTAGAAATAGATTTAGTTGAATTTTCTTTAGGCTGACTTCCTAAATCAATATAGACTTGTAAGCTAGAATCATCTCCTTAAAAATTTTAATATCTTAATTTAGGTGCTACGTTTTAGGTTGAGCAGTTTAAGTATTGCAATCTAAATGCCTATATTTTGTATACTCATTGAAATTGCATGCTTATTCCTTAGCAGATAATATTCAGCAAAGAGTTAGTTGAGCAGTACTCAAACTTCACTAATTCGAGCAATAATTTGACTATCATATTTATTTCAACACTCTTTGTTGTAAGTTTGTTTGTGCTTTAGCTTTCAGGCCACATTTATATCTTGTCAAGTTTCTGAGTATGGGCGGATGTGTAAAAGATATATAAACTGGATCCAAAAGACTATAATTAAGTATAATCTTTCAACTGCCTACCTATTAATTTCACACTTGCACGATTTATTATTTATACCTCACATTGAGAAGCAATCTCAGGGTCATGTATCGGAAACATCTACCCTCTATAGCTTTTTGGGCTACTTGTCACTTCTTGGAGTAGTGGTAAGTTTTGGACTATTAAACTTTATTTCTTATACTATTTCTCTATATCTGTTTGATTTGGTTTGTCTTTCTGAAATTCTGTTTTAGGGAATGGTCATTGCCTTCTCACTTGGAATGGGGCCTATTCCATGGCTTATAATGTCTGAGGTAAACTTAGTTAGATGCAACTATGAACTAGCAACGTGCTTTCATTTTAATGCATATATTTTTGGGAACACAGCTATGCCACTCGGTCTTGGCAAAAAAAAATAAAATTTGATGGTAACTTCCATCATATTCCCATGATAGCTTAAAATGAAAGTGCTACAGTAGTAGTCAATCCACTTGGGCCAAGTAAATAGCATCCTAGTAATCTCTTGGTACCTGATAGGCTAAAATTAGGAATAGATCTCTAACTCCACAAACAAAAAACAACATATCTCTAGTTGACTATTGAGTCTCCCACACTAATATTCCCTTTTCTTACCCCCATAATGAAACTTAAAAATCAAGTCCTAAAGCACGAACAGGGGGGTTACTCTAAGACATGCTTCTAGCAGTGGTCATATTCTTTCCATACCCCAGGTGTAGTTGGATCCTTGCTAACAACACAGTGTCAAGCTGTATGTCGCCGATAGCTACTGTAACATCCCCTACCAACTCTCATATCATGTAAAATTGCATGCAACGCCAATTATACCATCTACTAATGTTCTACGTTCACAGATTTTGCCAGTCAAATATTAAAGGCCTTGCTGGAAGTGTTGCAACTCTGGCCAATTGGTTCATTGCGTGGGTGGTTACTCTGACTGCACCCTTGCTGTTGTCTTGGAGTACTGGAGGTTTTTCCTGTTCTCTCAGATGACAAAATGATTATTATGTATCTTAGTATGGTTCTTTTTGTCATTATTTTTTTTACTAATTGCGGTTCCTGGCATCTTCTACAGGAACCTTTTCTATATACTTGCTTATGTGTGCTTTCACCTTGGCATTTGCGGCCAGTTTGGTTCCTGAAACTAAGGGGAAAACTTTGGAGGAGATACAATGGTCCTTCAGATGATTTTTTTTCTTTCTATCATGTACATTTGTCCTTAAATTTCATATTTTGTATCTGTAATCTTTGCTGTGTATTCTTTGCTTACAATTTTTCTATGATGTATTGAATAATATGTCTAGAAACCGATGTAATCCTTGCGTGTATTCTTCCATGAATTTTGCGAGCATGAACCAACATATTTTTTTAGTTATATATGAACCCTTGTGTAGGTGCTTGTGGTAATTATATTTAGAAATTGGAAACTTGGGCAGTGATGTTTTTCGGCCCCAATATGCTGATGAGAAGTACTGTAATTGATTCGTAATTGCTTCGCACTTGAATTTAGAGGCACTGACAACATTGACAACATTTCATTAAAGCAAGAATAATTATATTTTGGTATTGAGAGCGATCGGAAATATATTTTAAGTATCCATTCTTTATCAAAAAAAGAAAGAAAAAAAAAGTATCCATTGTTCTCACGTATTACATGTGATGTGAATCAAGAAGAGTTTTTGATGTGTGAAGTATACCTTTGAAACTATATCGACCAACTCTATTGGTGCTCGATGTCTAAACTTTCAAGCATTGGATCTAGGTTCACCAGGGTTATCTACCAAGGACGCTCTTTTTTGCAATATGTGGTTAATCTATTTCTAGTCAGGGTTCAAATAGTTCAACTATGAATGGCAAATGTAACCTATATGTGGGTAGTTTAAGCGTACTCATTCTGTGACAGTCCTTGACACTTGAACAAGCCTGTATCAGCAAATTATTATCTCTGGCTTTATTTAGCAAATTACTTGAACAAGCCTGTATCAGCAATTTATTATCTCTGGCTTTATTTAGCAGATTACTCTAAACATAATTTTCAATAAACAGGCTTTCTTCAATTAAATTGCTGTCATCGTATTAACACAATCAAGAACAGGAAATGGGCATTTGGCACTACTCAAATTAGAGTAATGCATTTTATCTTTAATAGTACAGCACAAGGTAGCCACTAAAATCACAAGCAAAGCAAAACAACAATTTCACTTCAATGATTATAACAGACTAACTAATTTGACTTGAATTATCAGAATAAACCTAAGCTATCGAGTTAAAACTCGAAAAATATGACAACAGGCTAGGGAACGAGCAATATCATTCTTGTTCTTCTTTGTGGTTATGAGACTACCTTAATGGGATAATTGTCGATGCAGTCCTCCCAGGGACCATTAGAAGACACTTTCACATTCCGGAGCGCCTGCCATACTGCACTATTACATTTGAAACCGCTCCCAAACGCAATCTGCCAGACTCGGTGACCCTTGCGCATTCTTCCCTTTGCCTCAGTATATGCCAATTCATACCAAATGGAGCTTGACGAAGTGTTCCCAAACCGATGAAGAGCCATCCTAGAAGCCTCCGCATGAACTGGCAGCAGTTGCAGATTCTTTTCAAGTTCATCAATTACGGCCCTTCCTCCAGCATGTATGCAGAAATGATCAAACGCCAACTTAAAATCCGGGATGTAAGGCTTGACTCGTGGATTGAAAGATTTTTTCACCAACAGAGTAGCAAAAAACAGAAGCTGTTCACTGATGGGAAGCACAAGAGGCCCTAAAGTAGTAATGTTGGTCTTAAGAGCCCCGCCAGCAATCGCCATAAGATCTTTCGACAAAGACACACCAGTCTTCCCTGCATCATCCTGCTCCTGATAAACACAACGAAACGCCTTATCGTCTGCCCCACAATGAGTCCTCACAACATGAACAAGCTTATACTTAGCCCTCCTCTTATCCACCGACTTGTTAGATAGCAAAACCGCCGAACCCCCAACTCTAAACAAACAATTAGGAATCAACATTGTTTTCTTATTCCCAAAATACCAATTCTGCGTAATATTCTCCGTACTGACAACAACGGCATAAGTATTCCTATGAACTAACAACATATCCTTAGCAAGATCAACCGCAATAACCCCTGCACTACACCCCATTCCCCCCAAATTAAAACTCCTAACATTCCCCCTCAACTTATACTTGTTAACAATCATGGCAGACAAGGAAGGCGTAGGATTAAACAAACTACAATTAACAACAAGAATCCCGATATCCTTAGGCTTAACCCCGGTGTTCCTAAACAAATGATCCAAAGCACCATACATAACATTCTCAGCTTCCTCTCTGGCAGCAGCCATGGAAGGCCTGGGAGGAATGGAATGCATCGCGTCGGGAACATATGTATCCTCCCCTAAACCAGACCTCTCTAGAATCTTCCGCTGAAACTCTAGAGCCGAGTCATCGAAATCGCCGGTGAGTCTAGAATGCCTCATGAACTGATGAGCAGGGGCTTTTAAATGATCAGGAGGTTTATAACAGGAGTAATCAATCAAATACACAGGCCTGGGCCTGGTCATGACAAACATAGTAACACCAAACACTAATGCAGCGAAGAAAACAATAACCAAGACGAGATTGTACTTGAGGTGAAGCCATAATTGATGAATGTCTTGTGGATTAGTTTGAGAAACTTGAATTAAAGTGATGATAATGAAAGGAACGAGAAATAGAGTGAATAAATTGGAGATGAGATAGTGATAACCTAACTTAACGTACTTGAGATTAACACTCTGGAGAAAATCAGGGAGTCTCACGGAGTGATGGATCTGAACTCCGACCGCCACGTCATCGCCGGAGTTTGCCATGGCGGCTATGCTATGCTATGCTATGTCAGTGTAGCTCAAGGGCTGGGCTGGGGGTACAAATGGATTATTATTAGTATTATTATATTATATGAGAGGTAGCGTGGTGGTGGGTAGTTGTTACGTAGAGTAACACGAGTCGGGGTGATGTTGCTAACTTCGAGTTCAATATTGGGGGTGTTTGGGGGAACTTTTTTCCAGAATAAGTCAACTTATTTTAAGACAAAGTTAGAGATTCCTAACTTTTTTCTGAAAAAAGTTGACTTTTTTTTGCAACTTATAGAATCTCAAATATACATTAAATACTTGTATAAAAAACATTTATCAAAATATAAAATTTTTACGCGAAAATAAGTCCAAAAGGACTTATTTTTAAGTCCAGCCAAACAGGCCAATTATGTACTAAAATATAAATAAACGGGGATTTGGTGCGCATCTAGATTCTGACTTTAGAGATGGTGTGGAATCAGCTTCTTTAATTACGGTCTCATTCGTTTACTAACTCTATCTTTGAATTCAGTGCACAATTACTATTACTCGTCACATTTACATGCTACTCCCGGATCATGTTTGCCGGGATTGGATTACACTACTCTCAAATTTTCATAGTTTATGGACAAGTATTTGTTTTCGTAAAATTTAAATTTCAGAATCTTTCATCCGGATAAAATAATAACATAATTATATTATAATTTAGAGCTATCTTTTCCATATATATTTACAAAGTTAGGTACTTTAAGAAAAAATTAAATAAAATTATTCAAATATTGCAGTAGGGTAATTTCTGTAAAATATTCAAAATTTAATTTTAAAATAAGAGAATGACAAGTATTAATCAGATGGTTACATTTTTATCTGTAAATGAATAGTTCTTTTTGATTTTAACATAATTTATTTATTAAAATTTAATTATATAATAAACGGTTGCTACTTGCTAGTTTAAAATGAAAACCTGCAGCAACCCGTATAAATTAGCTTATCATCATCATCATCATCATGTGTGTAGAGTAGGCTGAGTAGCCCGCCTTCTATTGACTTGATTTGATTGGAAATAGAGACGCTGTCGCTGGCAGTGCAAGTCAGCCTGTCACACATGAGGGGTGTCCCCTCGTTTTGGACTAAAAATTCTACTACTGTTTGTTTCTTTTAAATAAACTAGCATGTGTTGTAATTAGCACCGAAACAAAACCGATTCAGAACCATAAATTCGGCCGAATATTTTCTGAAATTTTAGTCTATTTATTTTTTCGGACTTACTCGGACCGAATTATATAATATATATATTTATTATTTTTAATATATATTTATATAATGACCCCGTTTGTTTTCACTTATTTTCTGAAAATAAGTGTTTGTTTTCAGAAAAAGTAGATATATATGTATTCTTTCTGAAAATAAGTAAATTATTTTTTATTTTAAAAATAATATTTAGTTTTAAAATTCTAAAATAAATATTTATCTTTAAAAAAAATGAAAATATAAAAAAATATGAAATAAGTAACTTATTTTAAATTTAAGGAATGACAAACGACCACAGTTCCATAAATGTAATTTTGTTCTAATGTCCTAGTGCCAACTTATTTATTAATTAATTTATATATTTTATTAGTTTGAATCATGCATTTATAATATACAATTGTTTTTCTCGATAAAAATTTTGGGGGGGAAATATGGACCGGACCGAATTTATTTCGGTCCGTTCGGTTCGGTTCAATCCATAATAAAATTTTGGTTCAATTTGGTTCCAAAAATATTAACAATTCGATTCTCAATCTATTAAGTCCGGTTCTGAACTGGACTGGCCGAATACTCAGCCCCAACCGTAACACTTGTTCCATGTTCTCTTCATTTCCATGTTTCATGCATTGTTCTAGAAATCAGTGTAATCACCGATTAATCCATATTTGATAGTTCATTGAACTAATTAAATTTCTGATTATTCGATAGTAAATAATTTGAATACAATGTTTTCTATAAAATGAGGAAATTTCTGGTGAGAACAGCAAGAAAATTGGATTTTTCCTGTAGTAGTAAAATTAAGAAATAATAAATATTAGAGCAAGTTTAATGTTCGAGGTAAAATGATTAATTATTATTAAGATATGATAATAAAAAATGCTTTTCAGTACTAAAATAAAATTAATACTCTAATGTTAATTACATTTTACAACCAAACAATTTCAAATTAATTGTTGTGGCCTTGTGGGAATAAATACGTTTCCAAAAATATGTCGAGGACATGCGGAAACAGTGTTATGGTGTTGCTACTTGGAGCAATATCTCCGAGTTCCTCATCCCCATTTCAAAACTATATTTCATTTTTTTAATTTTTTTTTAATTTTATTTTTCTAAACTTTTTTTTATCACATTTCATTCTTCATCTTTATTCCTATTTTTCATTTATAATTTTAGTTAACAACTTCTATATTATTATATATTCTATTTTATTCCATAACTTTTGCCATATTTAGTTTTTCCAATTTCTTTATATATATATATTTTTTAAATTTCTATGCAAAAAAGGAAGAAATTTTAACAAACATGGTATAATTTTTTTAAAATATTAATATATGTGTACTAGTTAAAGTGATAAAAAAATATAAAATAAAAATAGAATTTAATTTTAGTTCTTAAAAATAGACCCCGTTTTAAATTTTCAGATAAAGAGTATATTTACATAAAATTTCATAAATTCTTAAATAATATGGATGAAAATAAGATAGAATTTCGGGCTCTTATTAACCTAAAGAATTTAATTTGTCTGGTCATTATTGGAAAAATAAATTTTATCAAAAAGATTACTTCTATTTTTAAAAGCATTTTTTAAAAAAATATCATTACACATATATTACTTTTATGTATTATGTACCAGAATAAAAGTTTTCTAACTAAAAATAAAATAGTAACGTTATAATAATTTTATAAATAGACATGTTATATAAAAATAAAAATGTAAACAATCAAAATATATAGATATAATATAACTAATATCAATGTATATAATTTTAGCTAAAACTAAAAACATTATTAAGAAAATACAAACATATTGAGAAAAATATAAACATTGAAATGTAAATAAAAAAACTATGTAATAAAATAATATAATTTGTTAGGCTTGAAATGAGGGGTATAAGCTAGAAGGGGTTGAATAACTTAATACTATGATTGGCGTTTTAAAATTTTCTTTTCTCTTTTTAAAATATTACTAGTCAACTATTAATATAAGTGCAGAAAATAAAAGCAGAGAAAATAAATAGAGTACACAATGGAATTTTTATCCTGATTTGCGATGGCGCAATCCCCTAACGGATCCGCTCACCCCTAGTCCAGTTCCCGAGTCCCTCCCTGAACTCGAGATTTTGCACTATAAAAAGATGTACTTCTTATAGTGGCGGAGAAGTTTTTTACAACACTATGTATCTATTTTGGACCTTAACTACCCGTTAACCCCTCAAAATACAAAGCAAAATCTACTTGATTTATCTTGGAGCGTAACTCTCTGTTACCTCCTCACAATCAAAGTAGAACCCCTACGAGCTGGTTTTAGAGCGTAATTCTCCGTTACCTCTTCACAGGCAAGTAATACCCCTACGAGCTGGTCTTAGAGCGTAACTCCCCGTTACCTCTTCACAGGCACTACTTACCTCTAAGACAAGCTGGTCTTAGAGCGTAATTCCCCGTACTCGAGTTTTTGACTTGAATGAGATCAAGTACGTTTTCTAACTAATTTGTTTATAAGGCCTTACTAACTACAACTACACTATGGCCTTAAAACAATCACAAAAAAAACTCACAAATATGACTCGGAATGTGAGTTAGTTTCTTACACTTTATAAATCAAGGAGTATTTATGTTTATGTCGTACCTCGACTTACACACAAAAACTCAACTCGAAATTAAAGTGAGTTACCTTGTAAATATTCGAGGAGTCTTTAGCTTATATCTCCATATGAGATTTATACTAATTGACTCAAACTCGTAATAAGAGCTTGGTTTAGATACTAAAACTCAACAAGGAAGCCCTTTGCTTATGTCGTATATATCGACTTATACAAAGTAGCTTCGACTCGGAATTAAAGTAAATAGGTGTTGTATTTAATCCCTAAATAAATCAAGGATATTAACAACCAACTAAGGAGAAAGAAAAACTACTAACTCACTTAGTTTAGTTCACTCTTTATATATACTAAAAAAGAAGATAAGGGTTAAGCTCGTGTATATATAAATCGCAAACAAGACCAACTATATATATATACACTAAAAATCGAAACAAGCAAGATCTATATATATATAGTATAGCCGAATATTATATATATAATATAGACAAGAAATAACTAACTTATGACCCTTGTGCTCTATAGTGAGAGACAACAATATTTCTTATGAAATCAAGGGATACGAGTTAGGATCTTGTACAAGAGTTCGTATATACACTTAAAAATCAAGCAAGTAAGGTGCATACACTACTAAACATGTACCAATTGATATTATATATATAATATAACTAACCAACTTATAACCCTTGAGATCTATGAAAAAATCAAGAGAAAAATCTAGTTTAAAGTCTAAAACACACCAAAATGGTCGCCGGAAAATGACCGGAATAACAACTTTTGGTACAACTTTAGGGGCAACAAAACAAGTCTAGGGGCTACTAAGATATGGTAAGTGGTAGCCAAAAGATACTTATGTGATGTGTGTGTTATATGAGCATGTAAATGCGTTTATAAGCTTGGTAGATGTTAGATCTATGGAAGAACTAAGCTTATAACTCAAGAACTCTAAGAGATGAAATATTTCTGGACTAGAGAGCTTCTTGGAGAGAAAAATGCAGCATTTACTTGGCTCGAATGGCTTGAGGAGAAGTGTGGGAGGTGAGAGTGTATTTAAAGAAAGAAATTAGGGTTTTGGTGGGGGAGAGAGGAGACAAAGCTTCCTTAAAATAAGGGAAATGCATACAATTTGAATTTTGTGTTCCCTCATCAGTACAATCCCACTTGCAAGCATAGAAAAACGTGCAAACACTATTTAGTTAAATAATAAAACTAATAAATGCGAAACTGAACGATACAATGATGAATATGACGTTTTTCAAAACATGCTAAAAAATTTATGAAAAATTGGGAACCATCTGGAAATATTCCAGGTAGGTCATGGTCAAAATCCTACTCAATTTGTAGTTGACTTTCATTGAATTCTAATTGATCGAATAATCAATTACGTATCGAAAGTACAAGCCAAAAATAAAAGTCACCCAAAAATTATGAAAAAAATCCTAAAATTCTTTTTAAATATTCCAGTGACATTCCCCAAGTTTCAAGTCAATTGGACATGTGTAGCTATTATTTCAAGGAAAAGATCATTTCATTGTCCCTATAGCCCGAAACAATATTCGATAACCATTTGTCGGAACTTGTCGACGTTTGGACTAAAGTTTTGACTTGAAATATATTCAAACATAATATTCCTAAAATAATAATGACTATGAAGTCCAAGGAATATTTATGCTTGAATTAAAATGCATTTTATCGGAATAAATAAGACAGTTAGGGACTACTGAGATAAAATATGCATTGTACATCTTGGCAGGACTATGTTGAAGATAAATTGAACAAATATATTTAGAAAATATATTTAAAATATATTCTCTTGAAAACCTTTAAAACAGACACTCTTTTAATTTAATAAAGCATTTTCAGTCTTGTAAAAGCAATGTTTAAAATATAGTATTTGTTCGTCTTCAGTCTTTGCCTCAGAGTACAACATATGTAAACTAGATTTGATTTTATCATATTCTTGATAAATCTTATCTAATTATATGTAGAGAGAAAATCATTTAGTTTCGTTTATAAAACAGTTTGACCAAGTTTGAATTTCCACTCGTTGACTGTCACTTTGAATAACCTAAGGGAGGATTATTATGTTAATTAGTAACTTTCTAACCCTAATTTAATTTATACTTAGCGTTTAAGACAAAATTAATCAAAACATATAGAAAATATTGTATTTCACATAATTAAAAAAAATTAAAATGCACATTTTTAAAATATAATTAAAAGAAATATAAAATATTTATTTTAATTGGTTTTAAACCAATTAAGCAATTATTTGATAAAAAATTATATAACATCTAAAAAAATCAAAATTAAATAAACATAAAATAAATATTGCACTATGATAGATATCTCGAATCCCATAAATCCATGTTAATGAACTCCCATTATGAAAGATAACAAAACTCAATATATAGATATAAAAAACTCAAATAACTGAATATAAATATTCTTACAAAATAACTTATTTTTAGAAGAATAACTAAATCATGAAAAAGGAATTTATTTTTAACCAAGAAACTAATAATAACTTCTCAATAAAAAAACAAATATTATTGTATTTTCTAGAGATGGAAGAAAGTAAATTCAGAATTATAAATTAATTTCACCTAATTAAACTAAAATATATATATATATATATATAACTATTTTTATTTAAACAAATATATTGATCAAACCAAATAACAAATAAAATAATAATAAAAAATAACAAATATTGTCTGAAATCTAAAAAATTATATAAATGTCTACACGTGGATTGTGGTATGCGGCCGGCACTCAAATATCAAACCAGCAAAACCCTCTTCTCTTAAAACCCAAAAATAGAAAGGGGAGAAGAAAACAACACATACACATACAAATACTCATACTCGCTTTGTTATCTATTCAACCTATGGAAGAATCGACTACTACATCTTCCTTTAAGGTGCCTATATCAATCATATAACTAATATAAGTTAGGGCTTTTACTTTATTTTCGTAATAATCATTTCATACACAGGGTTTCTAATTTCTATTATCATTTTACATTATGTATTTAGGGCAAACATTTGTAGTTAGTAGTGTGTTTCCCCCCTCAGATTATTATTCAATAATAGCGTTAGCGTTAATTGTGATCTGTGTTAGAAATATTTACTACATTTTATCCTCTTTTTTTTGAAGTCTATGTCGAAACCCTGGAATTCCCGAGGACCGGAAATTGTTGTGTATAAACGGTTACTAGTATTTCGAGGCATTGTATACAGTATAAACATTATTCATTCTGCAGATAATATTGGGATCTTCGTCGATCGCCCGTAGAAAAATACTAGCTGACATGGGATATGAATTTACAGTCATGGTATAGTTTTGTCAAAACATTGGCTACAGTCACATTTATATTTGTGTGCATGTGTGTAGGCTTTTAATTTATATCTTGATTTAGTCTGCAGACATAGATGAAAAAGGTATTCGGATGGAAAATCCAGAAGAATTGGTAATGGCTCTTGCAGAGGCAAAGGTAGGTGCCTTTTCAATTTACATGTGAAAGTCCGAGTGACAGTTACTAGTAATAGATAGACGCTAATTCTAACTGTGTTCTTTAGTTGAAGAACTTGTAGAGGGGAAGTTGTCCATGAATCCATCTACACATTTTATTACTCATTGCTATAATTAAACAGTTTGTGTCAACTGTTAAGTTTAAGCTTCTATAAGGATTCAAGTGGAGCTTTAAGTAATGTCTGCTTGGCATACTCGCGCTGACAGACATAGCCTAGCTCTGTAATACACCCTTAATTTACATCAATGTGTCCGGTCAGGCTTTAGCTGGCTTCGTTTGTTTGGTGGTAATTTTTGCGTTTTAGAAAATATTAGGTAGGGAAAATAAGGTGTTTAAATTTTTTCCTCACTTTTCTTGGTCTTTTTTCTTTGACACGCACAATATTTTCCTAAGCAAACAAACATAGAAAACTATGAAAAAAATCCATGTAAAATATTTAATGCCAAACAAACGGGCCTTGGAGAGAATTATCAGGAATGCAGTTAAATATGCAACTTTCTGGTGATGACATATGGTGAATTAAGAGATCAAACAGTATCTCTTTCAGGATTTACAATACATTTCCCGTACCAATGGTTTCAGCATTCTATATTTTAGAATAGGACTGGGATCTTGTTTTAATTTCTAACAATACACTTTGAATTTTTTTTTGCCCGACCATCTCAGGCTAGTGCTGTTGTGTCAAAGCTTCGAACTATTGATAACCAAGCAAAGGATGATAAACAAACTCTTGTAATTGCATCTGATACAGTATGTGATTTTGTTCTGTTCTTGTAAGGCGGTACTTACTTATACCAATATTTTATGTATATTATTTATGCAAAGTATATATATATATATATATATATATTGAGATTTGAGCCTGCTATTGCAGGTATGTGATTATGTGTTTTGTAAATGAGTTCTTATCTTTGAAGAGTTAGAAGTTCTTTCTGTTGGTAGCTTCAGTAATATATAACTTCTACTCTACCTTTATTAATTTTGTATGGGTGCGCATCCGTGAACACAACTTTATAATTTGGACTCTTATTTGATTAAATTATATAAATAAAGCTCAGCATCTTAGAATTTATCATTTCATGGATTTTTTATTGGGTTTTTTTGGTTAAAATAAGCCTTTGCTACCTAGAATATCTCTTATAATAATAATATAAACCAGAGGACTGATTTTTTTCCTTGAGATTTATATTATTGCGTTTAGCTTAATATGTGTACTCAAATTGGATTGGAATGAAATCATAACCATGATTAGTAGTTCTATATTCTAAATAAATTATTGGTAGCTATCTAGGCACTACTTATTTGCACCTGCATTAACTATAAATATACTCCTCTGCAAGTCATGAATGAACGACATAGGTTCACTATTTCGAGATTATACTGCTTAAAATTATACACCAGCTTAAGTCTAGTGAACAAGGATGATTTTTTTTTCTCTTTCCTTGATTTTTTTAAAAGGAAGCATGCACAGAAAAAGGTAAGTCTTAGGCTCTTCTAAAGAAACGCGAGTAAATGTTTACTTTCTCGCTCTCTTTACCAATATTATATTTCTTTTTCAGGGGAAGGGATAATTAATAGACCCTGGATGGGACCAGTGGGGCTTAGATGTAATGATACTATTAATTTTCCATGGTTTATGCTAGAGATGCACAAAAAACCTGGGCAGCCCGAAAATCTGGCCCGGCCCGATCCGAAAAAAATCTTAAAAAGACTGGCCTGGTTCGGGCCGGGCTTAGGGCCTTCAACGGGCCCTATATTTTTAAGTGAAGCCTGACCCGACCCGGTAAAAAGCCCGGTCTGACAAAAAGCCCGGCCTCGGCCCGATCTGGCAAAAAGTCTGAACCCGGCCGGGATAAAATCTCGATTAAAGCCTGAAAAAGCCCTAATAAAATTCAATTATTAAAATATATTTACATATATTTATGTATTTATTTACATTTATTACAAATTAAAAATAGGTTAGACACATATATATTCACATATTTCAAATCGATTAATTTTTCTAAAAATCACCAAACTAATAGAATTAAAGGATTCTCTCCAGTATTCCGGCCCGAGCTTTGGCCTGGCCTGGTGGGCTTTTTGTGCATCTCTAGACTTTATGCTCAATAAGTTCGTAGTAATTGATTTTGAATTGGACTAAATGAATTAGGAGGAACTAGTGACTCGAGTTGAGCTCAATGAACCAGGATAAACTATTTGCTGAGCGAGCAGAAAGAAACCATTATGCTTAGAAATTTGTCATTTGATGCCAGAACATATTATATTGACAATTGTTTCTATGTGTGAATTGTTGTGTACATTGTATTGTAACAGTGACATTTACCAAATGGTCAAATGCTGGTGATGCCTATTGGGGTGTGGCCCTTCTGTCCAATTGTTGTGTGCATTGTATATTAGGGCTGACAAAAAAATCCGAAAAATCCGATATTCGTATCCGGAAAAAATGGATATTATCCGTATCCGGAAGAAACCGGATATTATCCGTATCCGAATCCGAAGATTCCGGATACGGATATGGATATAGGCACATCCGTATCCGAAAATATCCGTATCCGAAATTAATTATATATAATATATATATAAATATATATTTTTTAATATATATAATTTATAATTATATATTTTTAAAACCATTTATATTTATAAGTCCATTTATATATTTTTATACATACATTTATAGTTATAAGCCCATTTAATTTGATTTAATTATATTTTTTAATTAGCTCAACTCTAATGTCTATTTTAATTTAATAAATTAATATATACATTATACATGGTTATACTTTAAAATCTATATTCAATATATATCAATTTATATTTCTATAGTATTTTATGTATTTTAAATCGTATCACATATATCACATATATCACATAAATAATATATATACAATTTAAAATTTATTCTATTAATTTTGTAGTGTGTGTATATATATTCATTAAATAATATATTTATACAAATTTTATATATAATTGTAAAAATATTATAGACATATATAAAAATATCATTTGAGTTTAATATTATTAAGATAATAAAATTAGATTGAAAAGATAAATAAAAAATAATTTTTTAAAAAATAAAATAGCCTTAAATCCCTTTAACTCTTAACTCAATTTAAAAAAATTAAATTAATTTTTAAATATTTTTTTTGAATTTTTAATATAAATTTAAAAAAATTATTAAAAATCGAATTCGGATCCGGATATTATCCGTATCCGGATAGTATCCGTCGGATCCGGATTCGGGTATTAACCTTTAAAAATTTTCGGATTCGGATACGGATACGGATTTTCGGATTCGGATTCGGATACGGATATAGACAGATCCGTATCTGAATTATCCGTTTGACAGCCCTATTTTATATATACGAAATGCCAGACCTAGATCCAGTTGGCATTCTTTGTGTTCACCCAGTAAAGAAGCTTCTTGATAATAGAATTCACTGTTTCTTGACAGAATACTAACCTTTTAGGATTTTGGTAGACGGCCTCTTTCACATACTGACTTAAAAAGTCTAAATTAAATGTGATTTGTGGGTATTTTAAATACCAAGTCATGACTTAAAACTGACTTATAATTTAAAATTAAGTAGAATGAAGGTACTTATTATTATTATATTATTTTTCCAACATATATTAAGTTTGTAATTTGACTTGACAAAAATTAAGATTACCCTCGCTACATGTGACTTTTAATAGTGTTTTTTTAATAATTTTTTTTGTTTTGCATATTAATAATTAAGAGATTGCTAATAATGAATTGGATTATCCAAATAGATAATAAATTATAAGTATCTAATATTTTTTAAGTACAAGCGGAGGGGAGTGAGGATTCAAATACTTGACCTTGTGTCCTTGTCTTGCGGGGAAGGCTTAAAGGGGGGCGGGGGATTCGCCTTTTACCACTTAGCTATTCCTAAATCCTTAGGGAAAAAAAACTTTTTCTTGATAGTATAAAATAACTTCAAGTAATAAGGTGAGTAGCTCAAGCAGGAGTTAATGAAACTCTCCACCTTCCATCTCAATCTTTGGTCATGACAAACGGGCCCAAAGACTCCTTTTGCATGTTCTCATAGTATGCTTTTATATTTTTATGTTCCTTGGGGAGTTTTATAGGTTTGAAATTATTAGAGATTTCTCACTTAATAGAATTTGTTATCAGGAAGACGCCATCACACCTGAGCTTGCTATTGGTGATCATGGGAAGAATGCTGAGCCGACTCTCTTACTTACTTGTGACCAAGTATAAGCCATTTCCTTATACTAAATGCTGTTAATACATAGTTAATATATCATAGGTCCCATCTTCTGCATTTCAAGTTACATAGAGAGCACAACTACCTTGTTGAGGCCACATATTTGGTCCACATTTTTAGCATGAAATCTTCATCATGCTTGTTTAAGAACTAAACTTCAGCTAGAAAACATGTTTCTAGGCAAGATTGTAGTTGCTAATTTTTCTAGCTGACATTTTTGAATCACGGTGAATGTGCGAAAGAGGATTCCCCTTGTATGTTATTCATGCAACCTAATAGGCTAATAGTACTCCTGCCTATGTTCCAACTTCAAGTTGCATTTTAGTAGCAAGAAGAGGCTGGGGTCCTAGTTTTCTCTATACTGTATCCGTGCTTCATAGGGTTAATACAAAATAACTACTAAGTGATTATTGCTAAACTTGTTGACGGTGAATATTGATTTTAAGTTAAGAATCTTTCCATAGTGAGTTATTGCTTTGCATATTTCCAATCAGTTTAGCTACATTATCTGTTCCTTCGTGTTGCATCAATCTTCCTCAGTTTCATACAGAGCTGTCAAATTCCAAATTTGATTATAATTTTAGTTTAGTTATGTGGAAAACAGGTTAGGCTATCGATGATGTCTTTACATCATAATTATGTACACCGCCTAGGAATGAATTACTGTATTTCTAGGGTCATATGCGAGTTTTAAGAATTAGAATCTACCAATCTAAATCACTGAATTTTTAGTGGTTCCATTCTAAGGGAAGGGAAAAGAGAATGTGGTCTGATTAAGTATGTTATTTCATTTTACTTCGTCATAAAACAGGTTAATTTTTTGTTCTGAAAACTGGACCTAAACTATGTTAGGAAAAAAAACAGAAGAATATAATCTTAAAAAATGCATATAGTTTTAATTATTTCTGTTATGGATGAAGTTCTTTTATCCTCTACATATATTATTTTATGTTTCCATTTGGTTCCATGGAAAACAATGGAGCATATTTATTCTTTCTGGTGAGTGGTGCATGTGAATGATGTAATTCTTGTTGTTGTTTTAATTGTGAACTTTAATCCTGATCTCGGTTCATTCGTAAACTGTAATCGTATCGCTATTTTTTTAAAATTAAGATTTTCGGGTTAAGGAACTTGCCTGTAGATTATTATCCGACCAGAGATGTTTCTTTTCAGTTTCTTCATAGTCTAAATTGCTTACACTTGGCTGTAAAAAAAAATCTTACACTGCTCAATTAAAATGATCTTGAGGTGGTCGTCTATGAAGGTATGATCAGGGAGAAGCCATCCAACAAAGAAGAAGCACGTCAATTCATCAAAGGTTTGGTTTATATTTTGCCCTACCTATGTGCTTTAGTGATTTGGATCATTTGATTGTCTTACAAGAGTATTGTCAGGTTACTCTGGTGCACACGCAGCAACAGTGAGTTCAGTTCTTGTAACGAACCTAAGTACTGGATTCAAAAAGGGAGACTGGGACGAAGTGGAGGTACTATCTCCGTCCAGCAATTTTTTGATGAGATCTACCGAATTATATTTTTATGTTAATGTATCACCAAAATGAACCCCTTAAGCAAAAGATATTAAATTTTTGATGAACTCATCAATATTATATCATATACCATTTTGCTGCCTCAGACAAGTTAAACGGAATTTTTCCAAGACTGATGATGTTTCGTCCATATGTGCTGTATACCTCGTAAAACTGGCACAACATTGAGAAAAACAGTTCAGTGTTTATAAATTACAACTTACTAAAGATTGTTTATCTATAAATATATTTGTTTGTACATGTAGAGATGAACTTGAAGACATAATTTCAAGTTAATTTGAATATAAATTAGATACAGAATTCGAAGGACTAAATTCATGAATTTTTTACGTTTCACTGCACTGGACTAATGCATGTGTTTGGTAAGTGTGTTTTCCACGAGTCAAGTCGAATTGATTTGGTCATCATCTAAAAAAGCATACAGATTTGGGTCAACAAATAATTAGAATAGAAGCTGCTTGGTTGTGCTTATTAAAAAATTCTTTTCAACTTGAATATGTAATTGTTTTATTTACACAGTTTTATGCTTCTTGAACCTTTTACAATTTCTTTTTGTTGATAAATGTTGTGTTTGATTGCAGATTTATTTCCATGACATACCTGATCACATTATTGATAACCTGGTAAAGATGTTCTTAGTGAATTTTGTACCATTATAGTGTCATTTCATGAATCTATTAATAGTTGCCATAAAATTAAGTACCCATAAATAATTGTAGTTCTTTCTTCTTCAGATCGAAGAGGGAACTGTGCTTTATGTTGCTGGAGGCCTCATAATCGAACATCCCTTAGTTTTACCTTACATTAAAAATGTGGTGAGTTAACCATTTCTCTCTCCCTTTTTTTGTTAAGACCATCTCTTCCTTTTTGTTGTTCCTCCCTTCCTCATAATAGTCAAATCCTTTATAGATAGAGAGTGTTAGATTTTGCAAGAACCTAGGTCACATCTAAGCATTGATCAATGTATTTGTTACTAGTGTCAGAACTAGACCTTATCTATATTGGTATATTTAGTTCTACAGATCTAGTATAGCAGCTATCTTGAGACTACAAAAAAATTAACGTCAGAACACTTAGGTAGACTGAGGCCAGCCATAAAATTTATGCATTTACTCCCTTCATATCATCTTTTAATGCGTCCTAAATTTGGCACTCGTGTTGTACAGGTTGGTACTACTGACAGTGTGATGGGACTTCCAAAGGCTCTTACAGAGAAACTGATTAGAGAGGCTCTATGATTTACTGATATAGTCAACAGCATACTTATAAGCACTATATCTTAATTATTTTAGTGCCTTGCAATTATTATGAAATGTAAACTGTTTGAATCCATTTAATGCTGTCTTTGGTGAAGCGATAACTATATTTAGAGTGATCTGTATACATTTGTGTTATATGTTTGAGGGTGTAGCAGCTTACTGTGTTTTTCACCATAATTGTTATTACGATTTTTAAGCTAACAAATTATCTTGTTCAAACCCTTCTGGCTCATATATTGTGTGGGTGCTCTATGCTCATGAGTAGTCGTGCATTATTGCTAATAATCGTAATAAGTTGCAGTAACTGATATGCTCCAACTGGATCCTGCCCCTCAAAAGGACCCTTTTTCATCCGGTGGATAGAATGAGAAAAGGGGAGTACAGCTGAAAGGAATGGATATAATATTACGCAATTACACAAACCAATCACATATGAGGGGCAAAGGCCAAGTCTGTCCGTTTATTCAAATTTGTTGATGAGTCTATTAATTGCAAATTTGCAACACACATGTTACGAATGAAGGACTATTGATAAGCATTTGAAAGAGGAAAATTGATCTTGTAGCAGCCAAACTTATGTTATATACACATAAGTTCAGATGTTATATCAATTGAGAACCTCTCTTAAAATAAGCACTTATTTTCTGTTTTTTTAATTCAACTTGACAGTAACATAAATTTTTTTAACAGACCAAATAGCCCGACACCTGGATCACAAACATTATAAAGTATTCTCGAATCATCTGTAAACGAGGACGTATATTAAATATTCTGTTTTCCAAGATAACAAATCACCAAACTACATAATTAGAAAAAGGGAAGGAGACGATTTGTAAGGTCGCCTTTCTTTTTTTCGTTCCCCAGTATAAGCAACATAGCTAGCACCCCAACAAAGAAGACATATTTAACAGAGTAGAGCCGGACGATTTGTAAGGTCGCCTTTCTTTTTTTTGGTTCCCCAGTATAAGCAACATAGCTAGCACCCCAACAAAGAAGACATATTTAACAGAGTAGAGCCTCATCCAAGGATATCAAACTCATGCGGAAGAAAATCTTCACTTGGCCTATAGTATTTATCAGGGGAATACAGGCTCAGATTAGTCACTTGGCTGGCATATAGGCATGCAAATCTCTCTACCTGCATAGTGCAAAACAAATTAGTGACAACTAATGTTGAGCATGGTTTGGAGATTCAACTTCACAAAATGTATCAAACCTGGTGAGCAAAACGGGAATTTTGATATCCAGTCTTCATCAGTTGACCCCATACCTTGTGAAACTAAATATGTAAAAAATATTAAAAATTTTGCTACCGGTAAGAGGAACATCATGTACCAAAGTCTAACCACTTTGATTATAACGAGACTAATGCAGACTCAGTCCAGTTGGTTTAAAATTATAGTCATTCAGAACAAACAAAGAGATTTTAAAACCGCTCACAAGAATTTAGTAGACCCAGAGATGTAATTCAAACACTTGTTATTTAATAACCTTTTGGTGACATGCTCTTTGAGCTTGTTGATGACTGATGCGTACTTGCTCCCTTTCAGACTACACAACAAACAAGAAAGACTACCAAATAAGGATTTTATATCATTCTCATCCAGCATGCATCTACCAAACAAGGAAATCATAATGCATTTTTACAAAAAACATGGATATACCGTTAATTCTTCAAGTTCATCATGTAGCATCTCCTTCTCATCAGCACTTACGCCTTCAAACCTGAACCCATATTTGAAGGACAATGAAATAAACTATAAAAAAAAAAGATTATGATGTCTAAAACAGTCTGAGATAGCACAATATGATCTTATATGAAGGACAGTTACTAACTTTAGGGACCACTCCAGCCGGTGTATTTTGTTTTCAATGATGTCACGTTCATTCCTCAATGTTTGAAGTTGCTGTGCAGAAAAGAAGACCTCAGGATTTATTTAAGGAGTATCATTAGGTTGACTAGTGTGAAATGCTAGTTGATCATCCACCAATATGGCTTAATCAAAATAAAAATAATTATATAAACACCAAAAGCAGTTAGCTTTTCAAAAAAGCCTGAATACAAGTACTTCCATACAAGTATCTATTTTATTGGAGGAACAAAAATAGAAGGTCATTCCTAGCCCAAGGTAATAATTTATACAATTATCAAGAATAAAAAAAATCAATGAAATAATTGGGCTAGACATGTAATAAGAGCCTTATTCTTTAATTTCTTTCCAATTACTTATAAGGTGCTTCCATCGCATTGGGCGAGACTAATACCTCCCGATACAATGGTTTATAATAACAGTCATTACTCATTAGTTATGTCTTAAAAGTAAAGTACAGTTTATAATAACAGTCGTTACTCATTAGTTATGTCTTAAAAGTAAAGTACATGTCAATAGAGCACATCAAATGATAATAACACCGAATAGTGATAGCTCAACAGGTTTAGAGGCTATATGAAATTATGAATATTCAAGAAGCATGTGCACAAGCTATACTAAAATTTCCACATAACCTGCCTAAACTGTGAACAAAATTTTTTGGATTTTAAATTCTGCGCAGTTGTAGAAGCTCCACAGTTAATATGTATATTTTAAACAATAACAAACCTTCTGCACATTAAGGTATTTAAATACCCCAAAAAATTAAGTAGTTGCCTCAGCTAAATAAATTTAGAGAATCTAATCCTCAAATTCATTCTTCATACAAGAAAGTACCTTGCGGCTTCCACGGATTTCCCACAGCAGTTCAACCTCCTTCTCAAGCTCTGGAACAACAAGCATTGTTCTCCAACCTGTTCAAGTAGCATACATAATTTTATAGGTTCAGGTTCTGGAAAAAACCGTAAATGAGAATCACTTAGATTCAACAGAATGAACATGATGACTCATGACTCTGAATATACAAAAACACCACTACCATTCAACAGACTGAACATTTCGAATCTTTAATAATAAAAAAATAGTTTCACCAAGATAACAATTTTCAAAAGGAAAGCATGGGCATTAGAAAACATCAATATATTTTTTTTGTGTACTAGTAGGTGCCTAGTTAACTAAGAACCAAAGCTAATTTATTATCATGCTAGAAGATCCTGTCTAGACTATGGTACTCAGACTTTCTTTTTGTCCCAGATTTGGAGTCAAACAGTGCTCATTTGTATCATGGCTTATAAACATTCACCTATAAGAGAAACTTAGATTTCAATGCCATTATAAGAATTTAGTAGAATTGAAACACAGGTATCAGAGAGCCATCTTACAAGTGACTCGGCCTTTTGGATAATTGATAGCACCCGGGTCTTGGGACAAAAAGGGTATCCCGACCAATTATGTTTTCAAAGTTTTGTCAACATTCAAAACTAGATGAAAAGATATACATTCTGCTTAGGTATTAAGAAAAAAAAGATTATGACGGACACCATCTCAACTAAAAAGGGCAGTAAAAACAGATGATATGAATGCTGAATATGAATTTAAAAAGAACCCAAGGATTATACCAAGAATTTTTTTACTGCGCAATATATCGCCATAGATGTGATCTCCAACATACAAAACCTTGTAAAATTGAACAAAGCATTAGAACTATAAATTTAAATACAAAAGAACAAGCAATTCCCTGGGTATAGCATTTTGTATAATAATACACTTAATATGTGAATGGAGCGTAACCATATATGACTTTGACTCTGTTTCAATCAAGTTCATTTCAGGTGTCATTACATGCAACCTTGTTCTTCCTTTTCACTAAAAATAGATATAACATAAAGGAATGCTGCTAATATTTATACAAATAACAATTCGGTATCTTGGCACATACCTGTGAACTTGACTCTATAGCAAGGAGCTTGTGCAAATGACCGACATTGCCTCCCTGAAAAGAAAGGTAACGGATAATCAATTTTGAGATCTAATTATATAAGAAGCCAAAAGTATATTTCAGAATTATCCATATTAAACATTTAAAATCTACAATTATAAATATCAACCTGGAAAACTTTGAAGGCTTTTTCACGGCTCTTCAGAGGCAAATCTACAATAGTGCTCCCCACCTTGTTAGTTGGAATAAGATAAAACGTTAAAGGAAATGCAAAATGAGGTAACAATTGACTTATATCTGGGACCTTTACCTAACCTGAACCATAGGAGTGCCGTTGTCAGTATTAAGAAGCATGCCAGATTTAGGTTCAACCTCGAAGAGGTTGGCACGATTCTCATGGAAAAATCCCGGCTTTGCACTGTAACGGATAATAAGTTTAAAGATAATTTTAGTACAACAAAAGACAAAAGTTAGCAAAGCATCGCAAGCATATACATTGGTACCATAACTGGACATACTTTAAACTGAACTACAATTAAAAGTGAATGACTTGAAGATGTTTAAATCGAGACCGGGACATAAATCTAGTGTTTCATAATATAAAAGCCGCAAGGAGCTCAATAAATGAAGCAGGTCAAAATATTCGGGACAGCCACTTCACCACCAAGAAAGGCACCCATGTAATTTCATTTAGTTAATTATACCAGAATTAGTTAATTATATTAATAATTATCTCTTAATTAGGGAAGTTATATATCAGAGTTATTTTCTGTTTAGGAAATTGTGTAGGATTATTATTAATACTGAATTGGGAAAGATTTGAGTCTTATTATCTTTGCTAATTAAAAAAATAGGTTTGAGTTATTAATTCTTCGCGGAGAATTGTTACATTTGAAAGAAAACCCTCTAGTTCCCCATCAGCTATTCCCTATACCACCAGAATTTGTGTCTACTATCCACTTTCATGGTGAAGGTATAGTTTCAAGCCTTCAACACATGAATCAAAGTCATCCTCAAGTAGACAATCTATACAACACAAGATCATATCCCACTTTAGTACTGGTCGTCCTAAGCGCAGAATAAGCTATTCAAAATTTGACCAAATTCAAAATTTCAAATGAATTCCATGTTCAGGCATATTCAGGCATGTCATTTGGAATGAAAACTCAATCCCTGTCATTTCAAATCCATCATTTGAAATAAATTCCTGTTCCCAAACACAATCTTAAGGAAATAAGTAGAATATTGTGTATAAAAGGTAAAATATGCTCACATAAATTACAAAAGAATTAACATCTTCACTCATGGGAATAGATAGTAAAATAGAATATTGTGTATAAATGGTAAAATATTCTCTGTTATAAATAGAGGTAATCTTGGTAAACGAGTCAAATACAACCTGCCATTTTATGGCACTAATTTCTAAAGGTTGTTGATAAAAAGTACTTATCTTAATGGCGTAATATGTAAACCTTAACGAGGCTATTTAACTCACTCAGCTCAAAAATATATGGGCTCCTTTTCTTTATATTACCATTTCTCGTTTTGACTAGAATGAGATAAATCATATCAGTATTCTGATTGTATTTTACTTTCTTTTCTTTATGGAATAACAAAGGAGCAATTGAATCATATCTAGTACATTATCCAAATGATTAGTATAAGTGCAACCCAAAGAAAATGAAAAAGTTATAAGATTGCTTCTGTTATTAGTGCCAATATTAGGCTACACGTTATCACTGCTGAAAGGAGGATGCAAGAAGGGTGATGATATTGTTCACCAAATATTCAAGTACATTCTGCGTATAGAGGTTATATCAACTTAAAAAAGAACATGACCTTCCGGTGATGACAATATCGAAGTACTTGAGCCAATCGAAAGTTAAAGTTTGGCTACCATCCTGAGGCTGAGGCTCACAAAGAAAGTTCATCACAACATTTGTGTAATCCCACAGGCTGCAACAAATACATAAAATGCTCATTAGCTCAGTATTAGTAACCCTGACTCCAGAACCTTGCCTCGTTCAAACCCCATTCTATTATATTTTACGGAAATAGTGAGTAAAACCAAGGGAAAGGGACGACAAATGCTCTGCTATGTGTGGATGACCACATGATAACTTACAAATGGCATAGAAAGGGTGAGAAACAATCACTAGAAGTTCAGTGCATGATTCACATGATAACTTACAAATGGCATAGAAAGGGTGAGAAAGAATCACTAGAAGTTCAGTGCATGATTTTTTTTAAAGAAAAACACGACATACTACAATTTTTTAAATAGCTTGAAGTGTACAAATGCAAATACATAAATATTACATTTTCTAATATAACTGACTTCGAAAGAATAGCGACTAGAACCATTCTTATGCAAGTGACATTAAAACAATCTCCAACATGAATTTTATTCATAGCATAGTACAATAATTTTATCCTTCATGTATGAATGTGTGCAATACATAATTAATATGTTACATGTATCACGTCATGCTTTCCCTCCATAACTGGAAGTCCACATTGGAAAGCTCAAATCTGAAAACAAAATAGAAACCAATGCAACTAACAACCAAGATTTTAGTTACATAAGCAAAAGAAAATGGTAAGCCGATGCTAAAAGCAGATACTCAGTTGATACTTAGATGCCAATAAGAGAAACCATGCCCAATATTTGGAAAGGAACAGATATCACATAACGACAATACAATAACCAATTCCCCTCCCCTTCCCCCGAAGAACAGAAATAAAAACTGGTACAATCTATAAAATAATACATTTGATACAGAGAAACATTTAATACACAGTTAAACCCTGAATTGTAATTAACTACTAAATTATATATATATATATATATATATATATATATATATCACCCTTGAGGCAACCGAAATGAAGACAAAACATTTCTAGTACCTGTTTGTCACCAAAAAAGTTGCACGACCAGAATCTCTCAGCATTTTGAGCATTGGAACAATCAATTTATCCTCATTGATATACCTGGCAGACATAGACAATTGTCACATGACAACAAACTCTAAAATTATTTAGAGCACTGACTGTTTATATATTTGTAACGCAGAAACATGACTTTTGCAAGATAGTGAAACTTACAAAAGCATATGTATTAATTTAATGAAAGTTAACATCCACCCAGCAAAATGCTTATAGAAAAAAAATGCTTTTAAAATATCATACCTCTTTGGATCTAATGCAACCATCTCCTTCAAAGTTCCATCACGATGACACAAATCAACTGCAGCTCGAACATCTTTGTACATTTGAGCATAACTGTTGGCATGTTATATACAACATTAGCGAAGACAACTAGTGAGGCTGATGTGACTCTTGCCAAAGGCTAATCAAAAAATCAAGTAGACAACAAAATGATTGTATACTCAAACTCAAGCCACAAGGAAGTGCACATCTCTTTGGTACAACACAAGAATTTGCCAGCAGCCTAATGCAGAAATAAACTCTGTAGTAAACTCTATAGCAGAAACTTGTCATAGACTTGAACAATGACTAAGATGTTCTTAATACAGCAATTCTTTTAATCTTATTTTCCTAGTGTGTGCTTTTACCTATGATCAATTTGTGCACGTGTGCTATTTAATTCTTTTACACTGTAACAAGATTTCCCAAGGAACATAACTCACTAGTGAGGGAAAAGGAAGTCGGAAAAGGAAGTCAGGAAATTGTATTATACATCTTCAGTACAGGTAAGAGACCTGAATCATTGATTACAAAAACTTGGAGAACACATATAGATGAACATTTTTTTTACTTGCAAGATAATTAAAATTTGGATGAATTCTATTCCCTTACTCTGTCGCTTCTGGAATTAGTCCAGGATTGTTGTCTTTAAAATCAACAAGTTGAGCAAACAAAAATGCTTCAGCCAACGAGAAAAGGGTGTCAATAAGTGCATAATCAGGCTCATCAAATGCATCTCGTATCAATGTGCTTCCATATGCCATAACTTTATCTTCCTTAGACAATTCCTTGAATCCGTGATATGCAACTTTGACATATTTATGGCGATCCATCTGTGACATACATATGCATGAGTATAAAATAATCCCTATCCAGCTAAAAAAATAGCTATTATGGAGATAAACTACCAAGAAACCAAGACATACCTTCAATATATTGCCTCTCTTTTTATCAAGAACCAAGCCTCTTACCATATAAGTCCAATCAAATTTCCACTCCAACAACTAACAAAAAGAAAGAAAGAAAGAAGATTGTAAAGTGGGGTATAGGACTAAAGTGCAAAAAATTAAAAGGTCAATACTAATAAATAGAAATAATTAACAGAAAACTGTTTTTGAGAAATGTTTGTTATAGAGAAGATGTGTGAGCACAGAGTTTATGCATAAAATGTTAATTGATGTGTAAATTCATGCAACAAAAAGAGAAAATCTTGGCTTAATATTGTAGAGTTTAGACAAACCTCTTTAGGATACCCAAGATCATAGACTAGCTTCTTAATAGTTCCGTTATAAGCAAGAGTTTCAAACGTCTCTGGCTTGTACTGTGCCAGAGTGTAATCCATGTCAAACCCGACAGCAACAATATTCTTCATATTTAACGATCTATTACAGAAAATCTGTTTGCCTATATCAATTTTACACCCCTTTTCCGGAGATGACCAAATGAGTGGCTTTTTTGTTCCATTAGAATAAGCAGACTTAGACATTTTTCTGTCCAGTATCACACTTGTGTTTACCTGATATGTACCTATTAGTGTCAAGTAAATACAATATTAAAATCCATCACTACTCAAAATGACTCATAAAGCAACACAAAAAATAAAGATACCCAGAAACATGCATACAAATCAATTCAACGAACACTGGGTAAAACAAGAAACCCTTTACAAAAATCACCAGCATAATCACATAAAATATTCCCTCAATTGCCTAATAACAAACTCAAATTTCAAGAAAATACTGGAGAAAATAAACCCAAAAACATCCATGCAAATATATTCTAACAAAAATCAGCAAAACAAGAACACCCCATCACTAAAATCACCAACATGATCATACAAAACACTCAAAAACAATAATAAAAATCCAAACTTCCAAGAAAAAAAGGTCAAGAAACAGACCTTCACAAGCACAAATGGGGCTTCTTCTGGTTGCAAACTGAGTAAAATTTAAAGGGGATTCAAGAAAAGAATGAGGGGACAAAAAAGAGAAATTTAATTCAATAGGAGAGAAGAGAGAGAAGCAAGAAGCAATGGAACGCTTAGGGAAACGCATCGCATGTTTCTTCTTAAATAGACCACATCTTGGAATCTTAACAAAATGGGTTCTCTGACGAATCGAATTCGAATGTAGGGAGAAAGTGGAATTAATGAATTTTGTTGGGTTGCAAGTTGAGGTTCTAGTTGTACTACTAGTAGCTGCTGCTGCTGCTGCTGCTGCTGATGCACAACTCATTTGAATATATTCTTAACCAAACATGGTGTTAGTTTTTTCGGATATACTGTATGTTTTTTATTTTATATAAGTGTATGAATTTTATTTTATTTTTTTGGTTTTGGAGCGAAATGGGGTTGTCGGGTATCTTAGCGGATAATGTAATTTAGGGTCCGAATCTGATTCGGGAAAGTTGGGCATATACTCCTTAGACAATAGTATTGACAAGTCTTGTTTTTGCATGGTTTGAAGGATTTATGTATTGATTACTGATGGAAAAATTAAATTAAATAATTGTTGAATGAAAAAAATGTACTCGATCCATATAAAGTCTAACATTCTTAAAATTAATGCAGTAGTTCACCTTCTTCTGTGAGTGGAAGTTGCCAACAACTAACAAGTAACACTATAGGATTATGTATTTTAGTGGAAGCTAACAGAATTAACAAAATTTCTGGTTAATGTAACATAGATTTGAATTTGTCACACGCCACAAAGCACAACTTGAGCTGCACCACCTATGGAATCAATTGCAGCTTTCGAATTCAGAATCAAACCAGAGTTCCCAATCTGTAAAATTGACAACAGGAAGTTCTCTAGTCTGGCAAATCTTTTCATTAATTATCTTCAAATGTATAGGCTTCTTAAGTATGTTATTCGGGCAAGCTAGTGAATAACATGCATCGATCACTCCACTAGTGTTGTTCTTCTTCTCACACGCCCAACGCCAGTAAATTCTGGCACGGTCAAGTTCTTGACTTAAGCTCATCTTTGTTGATTGATCGACCAAATATAATAGAAGCAAACCAGGCTAACCAGCCTTTAGGAGAGTTGCTATGTCCCAAAGGTCGTGAGCCTGATTATGAAATGAACAGTGAAGGAACTGAAAATATTCTCCCATCATTGACAAGTGGTCCTTGGGCCTTAACAAGTTGCAAAGATTGAGAAGTCTGCTGTGGCTCCCGCGTTGGTGTAATCTCAGAAAATTGACAGTATAGTTTGCCCATTGCCAAGTACTCAAAATATGTTTTTGAAGGAAAACAACTTAATAGAGTTTTATTTTTAACAAATGTTCTGATTAGAAGGAATCCCACAAGTCCAAGCAATTGTCCTGACCTGGTTTATCTTCTGGTAACTCCCTACGGATCGTTCTTGCGTATAGATATGGCTTACAAGCGAAAGAAAACTACAACTAGTATAAGTTAAAAATTAAAGTTACATTACAGTAAAGGGAGACTAACGAAGATTAGAAAAGCCAATTGTAGCAATTTCTGGAAACCGCTCTGATGCTATAAACTCTAAAGCGAAAAACAATAATATTAGTTGCTTATTTAATATTAATTTAATTGTTAAGTATGAGCATGAGTGCAAGATGCGTTCAACCTGCATAAATGAATAGCCTGGTACGGTTGAGAGTGTGTGTATGTGTGTCGATCTGCCTGTACCCACTGATGCCAACTAAAGGAGAGTCAAACAAATGTTGACCTTGCTCTTCTTAGATGGCATCCAGGGAGCCAGGCAGATCATTTTCACTCCCCTAGCTTCCTCTCCTCAGTCTCATTACATCTTCAAGTTTCTTCATGCATCTCCAAAGCCCCTGCAAATTTGCAAACAAGTACCGTAACTAAATGCGTCCTGCATTTCTGAAAATCTGTCTAAAACAAGCTCATAAGCTTTCTTTCGATCCGACTGCAATCCCTATCACTATATAAATAAGAACTGATGATCGTTATTATTGTTATATTTTAATAAAAAATCACGCCTTTAATCAATATCATCAATATGTATGTATATATATATATGAGAAGATGGATACGGTTAAGTGACGCTACCAAATCGTCCCGATGTATTTTTCTAAATTTCTCGAAATTTTGAATTAATAAAAAAATCCAAGTCACATTATATTCTCCTAAACTTTCTAAACTTTCTCCTCAAGGTAAGATATTTTATATCCTCCTAAACTTTCTTCAAATTATGAAAAATATAAGTTACGTTATATTCTCCTAAACTTTCTCCTCAAGTCAAGTAAATTATTATTATCCATAATATAAGTTTCAAAATTTTATAAAAGACATTATTATACATAAGGTAATTATATATATTGATTCTCCTAAACTTTCTTCTCAAGTCAAGAAAATTATTATTATCCATAAAGTTTCAAAATTTTAGAAAATACATTATTATACATAAGGTAATTAGAAATTTTAGAAAAGGTATTAAATTATTAAAAATCGAAACTATTTTGATTTTTCCAAAAGACAGTATCTATAATAAAAAAGTTAATTTTATTTTTTTACCTAAATTGAATGTGTTTCCATCTAAAAAAATTAATAGACCATCACTTATCTATACTATATTATTAAAGACGAAAGATTAAAAGTTTTGGTCGTCGGTTGATTTGGTACTGGGTGAACCATAGAAAAGATCTTGACCGTCCAATTTTAAGTGAACCATAGAAATAATCTTAACCGTTAAATTTTAATAAAATATAATTTTAAAAGAATATAATCATACATACAATTCTAACACAAGTAATCCTCCTTTTATGCAAACAACTCATAAACATTATAATTCTAAAGAATATAAACATTACTACTAAAATACAATCTCATATTAATCTTCTAACTAAAATATCTCACATTAATCTCCTAAGTAAAATACATCTCTATACAAAACAAACAAAAATTATCCTATTAAAATATAAATACAAATAAATTATATAGAAACATATACATATAATATTAAATAAAATTTAAATTATAATTATACAAATATAAATAAATTCAAATCATTAAAAAATATTAAAATAAAAATATTAAAAAATTAAAAAAATTCATTCGTGCATCGCACGGGATATAAGCTAGTATAAATTAAAGATCAAGCATCAAAAATTAAATCACAACAAATTTATCACAGATCTATTTACATTAAACGAATACATCATAGATTACACTCTCTTCAATGCTTTGAATAACAATAAAGACGATTGGATAATAAGAGTAAGATTATGCAGAATATAGGAGGCAATTATGCAATTATGTGATCTATTTAGTCTTGACATGATTTTAATTGATGAGAAAGTTAATAATTTTTTGTTATTTATTAATTTATTACAATTATGCAATTGTACTAATTTTTTGATACTTTAATTTATGATAGAAAAATCTTATCCATGCAACGATTCAAAAACATCTACTTTTTCGATTCAAACATATTCAGGAAGAAGGTTCTTTATATAATATTAAAAACTTAAAAGTAGTTGCAGGTACTGGCCGATATCGATATCGACCACTATTATGTGAGTTTAAAGTGATGTTTCTACGTACAACGACCCCAAAAAAGTTGGAAGAATGAATCATCAACATACCACTACATGAATTTGAGTTCATATATCCCGATATAATTGAAACACGTGTTAATGACACTAATATATTGTCAAGTATTTTGCTAAAATAAAATATTATAAGTCACACACACATATATATAATTTTAAATTACATTATTTAATATTTACATAATATTACTAATACTTATCTAGATGTCGTGGACTGCTTGACCTACATTGGTGGCGTTGATATTGTTAGCGGCAGATGGAAAAAAATCTTAGAATCATAACAAATTAGTAAGTTGTGAATTATAAGACACATATATTTTGAAATTATTATTTGATTTTATAATATTTATAACGCATTATTTGTTTCGTGAATTCATTTAGAGAAGCATGTTATTTATAAAATTTGAGAATAATGATAGACGACTTAACGGAGACTCGGAGAGAAACAAATTTAATGAGAGATGTCTCAATAGCCACCGCGAAGCGCTTATTATTTGTTTAGCGAATTCATTTTAATAGAGACCGTTTAATATAAAGAAACAGGTTTTACGAGAGACGGCTCAAGGACCGCCGCGAAAAGTGACTTAATAAACTTGTATATGAGTAATGCTACGTACCCAAAATCTATCTCAAATTTTTTTTTCCTGAAATGACGTGTTATGACATATGAGTTATTTTAATTCGTGGGCGCATATATATGCACGCGGTGTCTGATATTATTATAGGAAAGTTATCAATTAGACAGATGACAACTCAATATTTAGAACAAATTTTGGGGTCTCCGGTATTTTTTTTAATATATTATGTTACACATTCATTTAACAACTATGCAGAAAAAATAAGCAGAGTACATACCAACATACCATGCTGACTGGCTAATTTTTAGATATACTTGAATGACAGTACCTCTAATGCTCCTAGTTACCTAAGTTATTAATAATTACATTAATAGATTGATTTACAGAATCATTTAAATGATCGAGTCAGTGGGTGAAATTAACAGATTGATATACTGGATCGTTTAAAATTGGAAATACCATATTTGTAACTATTTTTGAGCTGTGTGATATCAACAACTTTCCCTCTTGATTCATAAGTTTATAAAATCAAGCAGCAAATTGCACTGTCATTTTTCTTTCCATTATAGAAAATGGAAAGATCAGGTTCCATATCAAATGCCTAGAGGATTTCTTTAGTGACAACTCTTGCTATATATGCACCAACTATATTCATATTCATATAGTATATAGTATATTTATTTCACAGAGTACTCAACATTAACACCAATCATCTATCTTGCTAGAGGAAGGACAATGGGAGTAGCACTTGCCAATCCCTTTTACCTTACCTGTTTTATTATTTTAGCACTCATGCAAGTACCCACAATTGCTAGTGAAAAAGTAAGGATTATTTATTTTAATGAATATGATTAATTACAATAATCTAATTAGTTTGTCTCTGGTTGTGCGCTAATGTTAGTTCTGTTTCAGTGATTTGCTTGCATCCAGCATCTGTTTATGTTCTTTAAATTTTTTTTTTTGTGTTTACTAGTATAGTGTTTTATTACTTTTGTGAGCTTGGGTTATTTTAAATATGATTTTCAGTTTTCTGAGATAGAATTATTGGTTCGGTTGTAATAATTTCTATTATCTTTTGTGTGAGCAGCATTCGTACGTGGTCTACTTGGGAGCTCATTCACATGGTCCAGAGATCTCATCAGCTGATTTGGATCGAGTAACTGAATCACATTATGAGTTTCTTGGAACATTCTTGGGAAGGTAATGAAAGTGCAAGTTTTTTAATAATAAATAATATCATACCTTTTCATACACACACGCATGATTTTCGTCTTCCCTGTTCTTTGATCCTCTGTAACTGTAGCAACAAGGCCAAAGATGCCATCTTTTACTCCTACATAAGAAGTATCAATGGTTTTGCTGCAATTCTCGAAGAGGAAGAAGCAGCACAGATAGCAAGTAATCAATTGCTAATGCTTCTATAATGTATACTTTAATCTTATGTTTATATTTATCTCATTTTCAAAGTACTCATGTTTCATTAAAATGTGTCAAAATGCAGAACATCCCAACGTAGTTTCGGTGTTTTTGAATAAGGCAAGGAAATTACACACAACCAGGTCATGGAATTTCCTAGGCTTGGAAAATAATGGAGTAATCCATCACAGCTCCATCTGGAAGAAAGCTAGATTCGGAGAAGATATAATCATTGCCAACCTTGATACTGGTCAGTACAATATTTGAATTCATGATGACCGTTGTGATTGTTTTTGTTGATCTTTCCCTTCCACAGTATTGTTGATCAATGCATAAATAGAGTTGATAAATTAGGATTGGAGACTAGAGTTCCCATGGAACTAAATAATGTTCTCACTATTATGTATTTTGTCAAGTGGCTTGCATATTTTGTCTATAGTTCAAAGATGAATTTTGAGATGTTATTGTTTTGAAAGATGATGTGTTTAATATATACACACATTTAAAGATTAATATGTGGGACACGAGCCTTGCAAAAGATGAAAGAATGATACTGCAATGAAGAAGGAGGCCAGTAAAATTGTAGAATTCTCATTGAAGCTAGGCTATTTCTTGTAATTTTTCCAATTGGTTTGAAGATAGGACAAAAAAAACCTAACATTGTGTGTCATGCATTCGAGATAGGTGTTTGGCCAGAATCAAAGAGCTTTAGCGATGAAGGATTTGGACCAATACCATCCAAGTGGAATGGTCTCTGTGTAAATGGTGTTGATAAATCTTTTCACTGCAACAGGTCAGATTACTTTTTCTCTGTTTCTAATTGACTGTTCACCTAATTATCTTATTTGATTCACCCGCTAGGATAACTTTCATTCTATACAGTATCGTGTATTCCTAGAGAACTAAGAACAATGTTTTTGGTAGTTAGTTTGGAACTTATTCCTGGTACTGACTTTACTAAATTTCTCGTTATGAAGGAAGTTGATTGGAGCAAGATATTTTAACAGAGGTTACGCTTCTGTATATGGACCTATTAATTCCACATTACAGTCACCTCGTGATGATGATGGTCATGGAACACACACCTTATCAACTGCTGCTGGTAATTTTGTCCCTGGAGCTAATGTTGTTGGGTATGCCAATGGCACAGCAAAAGGCGGATCTCCCAAAGCACGGGTGGTGGCTTACAAGGTCTGCTGGCTCCATGAGGGTGAAGGTGCTTGCTTTGATGCAGATATACTGGCTGCATTTGATGAGGCTATCTTCGATAACGTGGATGTTTTGTCTGCATCAGTTGGAGGTTCCAGTGCGGGTCCATTTTTCGAAGATGGTGTTGCCATCGGCTCTTTTCATGCTGTTAAGCATGGCATACCAGTAGTTTGTTCAGCTGGAAATTCAGGACCTCTGTCCGGTACAGTTACCAATGTAGCTCCCTGGCAATTCACCATTGGAGCCAGCACTTTAGATCGCGAGTTTCCTAGTTTTGTTACTCTTGGCAACAAAATGCAGTTCAAGGTTTGTTGTTGAACTTTTAATATTTGTTTCACTTATTACAGTCATACAGTGTATCTTCTTCTGTGGATACAAGTATTGTTGTTAAAACTGATAGTCCGTATTTTTAGAACAGAAGTTGTATATTTTCGACTAACCTGGCATTTTGATCCAAGATGCATCTGAAAAATATAACTCTCTCTCCTTGCAGGGACAAAGCTTATCTAAAGCATTGCCTAAAAAGTTGTTCTATCCACTTGTAAGCGCTAAAGGTGCTAAAGCTGCAAATGCCACTCTAGAAGATGCGTAAGAATGAATCACTCAAGCTATTAATATATATATATATATATATATATATATATCCTTGATTGAATCTACTAGACAGCAAATTAAATGTTAGGTGAATTCTATTGTTTTAATTTTGCAGTGTGCTTTGTAAATCTGGTGCTCTGGATCCTGCAAAGGTGAAGGGAAAGATCATATTATGTCTTAGAGGGGACAATGCAAGGGTTGACAAGGGCAAACAATCTCTTTTAGCAGGTGCAGTTGCCATGATCCTTGCCAACAATGAAGCTTCAGGCGATGAGATTATTGCGGATCCTCATGTCCTCCCGGCTTCACATATAACATATTCTGACGGGCTTGCTGTCGTTCGTTACATCCACACAACCAAGTATGGGCAGTAGTAAGCTGAAAATTAGCAATAAAACTGACAGTTATCCAACTTCTCCATGATCTGAATTCCTGGCAATTGGCACATAACTGCATGTTCAGCAGTCTCACGAGAAAGAGTTGCACTAATGTACTTGTATAAACAACTTTGGTGCAGCCTAACACTAATTGTCTTGAATCTTGATCATGCATCTGATATCAACAGCTACTAATCTCTTATTTGAATCTTATACTTAACTTTACAGGACTCCAGTTGTTTACATAACCCCTCCAACAACTCAATTAGGTGTAAAACCAGCTCCCTTCATGGCAGCTTTTTCTTCAGAGGGACCCAGCCCCATTGCACCAGAGATCCTTAAGGTTTTTAATACTGCTGAATATGTTTTAATAGAAGAGTAGCGAGGATTTGGTTTAATTGCATGATGTTTTAGTAATATGGTTCATGATGACTGTTTTATCAGCCTGATATTACTGCACCAGGAGTATCCATACTAGCTTCTTACTCGGAAGCAGTATCACCTACAAATGATATTCATGATAAGCGGAGGATTCCATTTAATATCGTATCAGGCACTTCAATGTCATGCCCACATGTTTCCGGAATTGTTGGCCTACTGAAAACCATTTATCCAAAATGGAGCCCTGCTGCTATCAAATCGGCAATCATGACCACAGGTGAGAGTATATCAAAAAAGTCATCATTCTATATATGTCATCTTCAGTTAGCTTGATCTCACAATTGCATCATCAGTGCATCCCTTATATCTACTGTACCCATCTACTAATCTGTTTATAATTTTTCAGCAAGAATGCGTGACAATATCGTGCGGCCAATAACCGATTCATTTGGCTTAAAGGCAACACCATTTAGTTATGGAGCAGGACATGTACGACCAAACCGTGCCATGGATCCTGGATTAGTGTATGACTTAACTGTCAAAGACTACTTAAATTTTCTCTGCGGCCTTGAGTACAATTCAACTCTTTTAAAGATATTCGCAGAAGAACCTTACACTTGCCCGAAACACATAACTCTCCCCAACCTAAATTATCCTTCCATCACAGTACCTAATCTCAACGCTTCAATAACCGTGACAAGAACTCTAAAGAATGTTGGTTCTCCGGGAGCTTACAGAGCACGTGTCACAGCACCAGCTGGAATAAGTGCAATTATCGAGCCAAAGTATCTGAATTTCGACAAGGTTGGGGATGAAAAGAGCTTTAACCTGACTCTGAAGCTCACACGAAAAAATGCGGCTAGAGATTATGTATTTGGACAGTTGACATGGTCAGATGGAAAGCATTATGTGAGGAGCCCTATTGTTGTTAAGGCAGCCTGAAGACAAGTTTTTAGCTAGTTATTCAACCATTTAGATTGTAACCACTTCTTTGGTTTCTATTTCTTCTTTCAGCTCATCATGATACGATATGCATATAGAATTGATCAATGCCATGGTCGGAAGTACAGAATTATTAGTAATAATACACTTGTGATCTTTATGCATTATTATTTATTAAGCTAAGCACACATTTTTCTGCATTATATTAGGTCATAAACATGAAGTAATGAGAAATTAGGTGATGATTAAAGATAATACTACTATATACCAAATATTAATTGCCGACCTACTAATAAAAAATGTGATCGACATGTTTAATTGGAAAATAGGGTATTGTGATAAGAATGGCCCTACATCCGCGTTATGATAGTACAAAATTGCTAGATTTAGCTTCTCAGGAGCCCGTTTCGTCATGTTTTAAACAACACATTACCCTTTAATAATATCAATAATTACAACGGTGAATGTTCTAAAAATCAGTAATTAATCACGATTAATTATCAATTAATCCCTGCTCGATAACTCATCGTACTGATTAAATTTTCGATTATCCAATTAATTCTCAATTTATCCAATTAATCCATGTTCCGTGTTTTCACCGGCTAAGTCCGATTCGTGTTTTTTACAACACTACAACGGTGGAATATTTAATGAAATAATTGGCGCTTTTTTTGTTAGGCAAAGAATGTAGGTAAAAAAAATAATTTAAAAAAGAATATTGGTAAACATAATCAAAAGAGAGAGCAGTACCGCAGGATGTTAGGTGTAAAATGGTAATTATGTTAGTTGATAGGCTGTAAAATGGTAATTGAAGGAGAAGAAATATCTGGAATGGAATTAGAATTACAGCAGTTTATTCCCTGTGTGTCTGGCACGCACGCACGCAGGCAGCCCTGCTTGTTCATTAACCCCTGTTTTAACAAATACTTCAGGTCAACGACAACTACGTACAGTTCTCTCTCTCTCTCTCTCTCTCTCTCTGTATATATATAAATACCCGTTTGTTTCATTTAATCTAATAATTCATTCAATAGTTACCTACCAAAGCAGATACATAGATCACAAAATCATCAAATTCAAATTTATATAAATTTCAAGATCTGAGTGCGAGTGAGCCACCATCTCCACCATGTCGTATGCTTATCTCTTCAAATACATCATCATCGGTGATACTGGTAATTCTTTCATATATATATATATATCCATTCCATCCCCTAATTTATATATTGTGAATCTTTTATTCATTTTCAGTTCCTTATGTTGCCTGAGTATACGACACATAGCTTGAGAGTTGTTACAAGTTATCTTATTTTGTAAATATTTAATGTTTTCGTAGTAGCTTGATGGACGATAATACATTTACAAACTTTAAAGGGGGGAGAACAGTAAGTGACTGCCTCTCATATCATCATCATCGAAGAAAACAGTGCAAGGCTCATAATTTACAGATATTAGCTGTAGTGCTGGAATTTTGCGATTAGTTTTGGTTAACTTATGTTATACTAGTTTAAGATACTGATACGTGGTTTGAAAAACTCAAAAGCCTGCTCTCTTTGCATCCCATTTTACCCATTATCGTAGTTAGAAAGGGGTCGCGCTAAAGGAAAATGTCCACTAATATTGTTGTCTGTTGAGTGTTGACATATTGTTATTATTTACTTGTTTCTTATGGTTTTTTGTATAAGCAATTGAAGCAAGCGGAGAGATGATGAGAGAGAAACTAAACAAAATCAATATTTCATTCCATAACCAACTTCAGAGTCCCTTGTTCCCTTTTAACAACTTACTCCACCGACAACAAATATTCATAATAAAATAAAGTAAAATGCAAAGCAAAATACTGAGATCAAAACGACAACGTCTAGTTACAATCTAGATCCTTCCCAGGTCCAACCATCTGAGTCAAACTTGTACTAAGACTATCATGCAACGACGTCGTTTTGTTATTTAAATAAATATCCTGAAAGCACAAAGGCTTGTCAGACTTGACAGGGGCATCCAGGGATTGCATGCAACAACTTTGAAAAATTGTTTTCCTTTCATCTATATTACTTTGTTGAAGGTTTGTGTAAGTTTTGGTTGTTTTATTAGTTAGGTCTGTTGCCCCAAAGATTTGATCCATTGTCAGGGCTTTATTCTATCCATAGCCATCTTAGACATACCTTGAGTCAATTTTTTATACTATGTTCCGTTAAAAGGATAAAATGGAATGAGCTCTGTATTATTCTATGGCCATTTTCATTATTTTTATTCCTTCTTCTATTCCACTCTTACAAATGTATACTAGAGCTTAATTATACCTAATTACCTATCTACGGAAGGTTATTTATTCTCATACTCTTGTCTTTAACAAGCCTTGTTAGGAAGATGATGCACCCTTTCATTTATTCACTCTTCATCCACCTTTGATTTTCTTCACATTTTTTCCTTCCATTCCTACCAACCAAATCGAGCGTCATTGCATTACTATGTGAAACATGTACTATATGTTGAACTTGTGCAAGATGCAATGTTCATTGTTTTTTTTTGTTTTTTTTTTGAATTTTATGCAGGAGTTGGTAAATCGTGTCTTCTTCTGCAGTTCACTGACAAGCGTTTTCAGCCAGTCCATGATCTAACCATTGGAGTTGAATTTGGGGCCAGAATGATCACAATCGAGAACAAGCCAATAAAGCTGCAAATTTGGGACACGGTTAGTTTTCTCTCAGTTAATACCTATTACCTTTCAGTTATCCAAAATCAAAGTATTTCTGTTCTTGGATATCTGCAATTCTGAACATGTATTATTCATATGCACCCACCAGGGCTTAGGTTTGTTCCTTTGTCGTTAACCATGTTTTTCATATACTACCTACTTCTGACTTCTCTATTACGCGCTGCCTCAGCAGAACACCATAATGTCACTATTGAACCTTTATGTGTAATTTATTGTAATTTTAAGTAAATGCAGTTGTTTGTTAAAGTAAAACTGAGTTCTTTTAAGTTGTGTATGTAGTATTTAAGAATGAAATACTGAAATTTATTTTAAGAGCCTGTAATTCATTCATGTCTTGAAACATTTTTCAAGCAATCCGGTGTTTGATTTTTGCAATTTGCATGCAGGCTGGTCAAGAATCATTCAGGTCTATCACAAGGTCATACTACAGAGGTGCTGCAGGTGCATTGCTAGTTTATGATATCACCAGGTAAGCTCTTTTCCGTTGTGCAAAGATGTAAATTGATACATTGACTTGAGATATTCATACCGAAGCTTCCGTTGTTAAGCTCTTGCATTCTTATATACATCTGTATTGTAGTGGACGTAAATGTAGTGTGTAAAATCTTGAAGAAATGCCAGGAAATTAAAAAAATTAGTAAGCAGCACAGATAAGTCTATCTCCAGCACAGTGGTTTTTCTTTAAAAAAAATCTGAAACATTATATTTTGGTAACGAGCCAAGCTCCAGCACAGTGGTATTCAAGCTCTACTTTGTTCATTTACAGTCCTTGCTATGACTAACCATCCATTAATGTATTTCAACTAAAGAAATTACTTCATATGACAAATTATTTCTCGATTACTGGACCAAAGCATACTAAATATGCAGGGACAAAAACTATGCCTAATTTTTAATGAAGAAAGTGGCAATGACAGGAATATATTTTCCTTCGTCCTGTCAAGACCAACCTTTCACCAAAACTATACTAGTTTTATATATTCTGTACCGGTGCTTTACATTATAGAAGTGCTCTTAAAAAATCTGATGCATGATTGGAAAGTAATATGGTTATAGTCTATAATCTACTCATCTTCTAAACATGGTAATAATGGTACAACAGTAGGTGTATATATAACTGCCTGTGTCTTGATCGTTTAAAAGGAATTATAAAGGTATTTATATGTTGTAACCTTTGAGAGAAATCTTGTGAAGAGTAATGTTGGAGCTTATTTATTGAGACTTCTCTGTATCAGAGACACAGGCTATTAATGATAATTGCGGGATATTGTTTTATATAGTTTACATCAAATAATTCGTCTGTGGTACCACAATGATACTGCTTATCAAAAAAACACATGATAGTTAATCCAGAAATGACTTCTGTTCAAATTCATTATTAATTTACTTGTAGTTGATTAACTAATAAAGATTATCGAAACAGCTGAAAGAGATATCTACGATGTTTCCATCTTGAAAAGTTTAAAAGAAGTCGTACATGTTGTACTTGGCAGGTTTTTTTTTATTATTATTATTTTAAATTTATGGGCCAAAACATTATCATAGAACTGAATGAAAGCGAGAACATGTACATTAGAATGTCAAATAATCTTCTTGCACATAGCTGAAGGTGTGGGTACATTATTTTATTTTATGAGTGATAGTACGGTACCTGTCATAAGACTCATAACACCTTTTTTTTTATTGTTGGTCGAATGTATCGAGGTATGTTATCTACTGTATTTAATACGGAGATATAATGTACTTATGTTTACATTTTCCTAATTCAGGAGAGAAACTTTCAATCATCTTGCGAGCTGGTTGGAGGATGCTAGGCAGCATGCAAATGCGAATATGACTATCATGCTTATAGGAAATAAATCTGATCTTGCTCATAGAAGGGCTGTAAGCACTGAGGAAGGCGAACAATTTGCCAAGGAACATGGCTTAATATTTATGGAGGCCTCTGCAAAAACTGCTCAAAATGTTGAAGAGGTGTCTCTTTAATACTATTGCCGATGCACACTAAATATCACAATAAATGCATTTTTAGCATATATTCCTCGTTCTATCTAATAATAATATTATATGGCAGGCATTTATAAGCACTGCAGCTACAATTCATAAGAAGATCCAGGATGGAATTTTTGACGTATCAAACGAGGCAAGTATTTTTTTCCATTCTACTACTTTTCATTTTTTAAAATGAAGGCACGGCATGGCCATGGGAGCTTTATATGCATCCACTGTCAAGTACATATTGATTCATGTTTCCCGAAACAGTTAAATTTTGATAGCTTCTTACTGAGTCGGGTAGTTGTTCACTTGTAATATTTCGTGGTTACTCATCTGGTCATTGCTTTTGCTGCTGCCTTTTTTCTTTTTGCAGTCTTATGGGATAAAAGTTGGATATGGTGGTATCCAGGGGACGTCAGGGGGAAGAGATGGTTCAACGTCTCAAGCAGGTGGATGTTGTAGTTGAAAACAGATTATATCTTCTTTTCTTGTGGAATGGATTGTTCAAAGCTGAAACCAGAGACTGATTGTTGATTGTTGATTCTGTCCCTTGGGTGGATGTTTTGCTTTTTGATTTGAAGGATCTTGACAGTTGACAGTCTCTTTAAAATTGAAAACAGAAAAGAAACTAATTTATATGTTTATTCCTCGGATCGCTATAAATTGAAAAATATGTAAATTAAATAATTATATCATAATATTGCCAGTGTGATGATCACAAGTCATAAATATAATGTTATCAGTTATTCATTATTATAATGGCCCTTACAGATTGAGGCCGGGCAGTTTTATTTTCAAATGTTGCGGAAGGTTTGTTTAAATCTGTAAATGTTTATATTAGGAACATGGAACATTTCAATGTTGCAGGAATTTAGGTTAAATAAGAATGTTTTTACATGTGTTGATTAAATGATTAAGGTGCAGGAATCTTGGTCAAATAATTATGTTTTATAACATTTTTAATTATCAAAATGAAAGTTTATACTTCCGTATGTATTTATTTAAAATTTAAAATAAAATAAAATGAGATGTGGTATGATTAGTATTGTAAAAAACGGAAATCAGACTTACATGAATGAAACATGAATTAATCGAATGAATTGGAATGATTAATTGAATAATTAGAAATTTAATCAGTTCGACGAGTTACTCAATACCGCTAATTAATCGATTGATCATCGATTTTTAGAATAATGGGCTTGATGATGAGTCAGCATGAATAAATGTTGAGCGAGTGAGAATGAGAACAGCAAACTGTACTTGATTAAGATCATGAGATGAGAACAAAAGATTTCACAGACCACTTGTGACTCAACATGTCATGTCATACTTTCCCTGTTTGTTTCACAATAGTCAAAACCCTACCCTACCCTTCCTTCACACAAACACCCCGACCACACTCATAGGGTAATAAAGTAATTAACTCACAAATTTTGTAATTCAGCGTAGAAACATTATTAATCAACTCACTCTTTTCGTATTTCCTCACTCATTTGCACCTACTGTGATCACAATTCCCGATGGCGGCTGCTATAGCAAGCTCACACATTGGTGTCTATTCCGGCGGGCAAAATGGAGAGAGGAGAATCAAACTGCCGGCGACTTTGTTTCCGGGACTATCATTCTCGTCTTCAAATTTCTCCGGTGATAAGATGAGTTCAATGTCATTGCAACGATGTAATAATAAGAATAATAGGCGTCGGATGATTGTATCGCCTAAGGCCGTTTCCGATTCTCAGAACTCTCAAACCTGTCTCGATCCTGACGCTAGCCGAGTATGCTTTCTTACTCTCTCTCTCTACAGTATATATTTGTATTTTGTATAATGTGTTTAGCTTAGCATTGATTATTTTAAGTACCAAATTTAGCACTAATGGTTATGGTACTATATTTTATGTTAAATAAATATACTACAGTACTATTTATTCTTCCTGACCTTGAAAATTGGAATTACCCCATTCCACATGAGTTGAGTTGAATGAGCTCTTTATATCATACGGGCTTCTAGTTGTTTGATTATTACAGTGTTATTTTTTTCCTAATTCCTGTTTACTTTTTATGTATATGTATATTATTTCTGGCTAAAAGATTGGACATTGTTGCTTCTCTCTCAGCTTCCTTGCAGGAAAATTCTTGAATTAGTGTTCTTCTATTTATGCAACCCCAGTACTTCGGAAAATATTTACCAAGATAAAACTTCCATGTAACATGCAACATTATATTGTAATAAAATTTGTATTACTGGTTCAGAATTCAGATAGGGGTTAACATATCAACATAATTAAAACGTTTGGATATATATATATATATATGTATATATATATATATTTGATTCTCTGCAGAGTGTCTTGGGAATTATTCTTGGAGGTGGAGCTGGCACCCGTCTGTATCCTCTGACAAAGAAGAGGGCAAAACCTGCCGTTCCTTTAGGAGCAAATTATAGGCTTATCGATATCCCTGTTAGCAATTGCTTAAATAGCAACATATCAAAGATTTATGTTCTTACACAGTTCAATTCTGCATCTCTCAATCGCCACCTTTCACGGGCTTATGCAAGTAATATGGGTGGTTACAAGAACGAAGGATTTGTTGAAGTTCTTGCGGCTCAGCAGAGTCCGGAGAACCCAAACTGGTTCCAGGTATATATATCTCAAACCTTGCATCTCATAATCTGATTGGTTATGGTGAAATACTGACGTAATAGGACATTGAATCCTAGACCATAATGATTCGATTCGGGTTAAATATCAAGTAACTCATTAAAGTGACTTAAATATATCAAATATCTCACTAAATTCAAAAGGGTCTCATTTAACATATTAATGTCATGTTAACTATCATTCCGTTAACAAGAACATCTGCCGTTAGCCAGGTTGACACTTTTTATGACATGTTGATGACTGGACTCTTGATGTGGCATGAATGCAGATAATCTTTATGCATTTTATTCTCTTAATTTGTCCTCATAATTTTCTATCCTAGTTGATGGACCTGAAGTTCTCTTTGAGCTAGTCCAAAATGCTGAGGATGCAAGATCTTCTGAAGTTACTTTCTTATTAGATAAAACTCAGTATGCTACTTCATCTGTTCTTTCTCCTGAAATGGCGGATTGACCAGGCCTTGCTTTTTATTGCTTTAAAGAAAAAGGGATATTCTCTTGAAGATATCATGTCACTCTTCTCATCTTTTTCCGACGTCATCTCCGAGTTGCTACTTTCTTCTAAATGTGCAGATCATCTCCATTTACTGGATACATAATATATTAAAAAATAAAATATTTGTATACATACACACGTTGAAGATGCCATGCCAGCATCTATTTGGCCCAAAAACACAGCTATTAACAATCTTTTAACGGTGTTAAGTTATCTAGTGTTGACTTTTAACGGAATGAGATTTAATAGTGACATTCATATGTTAAACGAGACCCATTTGAGTCTAGTGAGCTATTTGATATATTTGTGCCACTTTAATAAGTTATTTGATATATAACCTGATTCGATTATTTTTGGATTTTGTCAAGATTTTAAGAAATCGGCTCTGAATCGTTTCCCTAATTTTTACCACATATAGCAGATGATAGCTAATATTAAGAGAGGAAAATCAGAAAACAATCATATAACACACGAAGTTATGATGTTCTACCAATTTTGAAAAGAGGGGGGGGGGGGGGGATTTTTAACTGAGGTTACAAGTTTGACAAGAAAGGAGCACTATATGTACAGTTGCCTAAATCATAAAATAATTTAGGGCCAGCAAAGAACCTAATTCACCCATGGACCAAGTGGACAATCAAAATAGTATATGCATATACTGCACAGTCCTTTTCTTCATGAACTAAATCCCTAAAAAGTCCAGTTTTGGGTCCATCAAATTTTTTGGAGTTGTGACATAATGACATCTTAAAAATTAGCAGAAGAGAAGTTTTTTGATGAAGCAAACACCAGGGAGATTTACTGACTTTCCGTTGTATTTTATTTGTTGTTCAAGGTTTCAATTCTAAACCTCATGCAAATTTGTTATGAGGTTCTGAAAACAATGTGCCCTTTTAAGAGCCAGCTTACATCTTTAAGCCATAATCTTGAAAACTAGTTACCATACACTGCTAATATCTGCTGGAATTAGGATGTTTTAAGTGCATTATTTTTTTAACTTATGAAATCTTCCTTTTCTACCTTTAATGCATTTTGTCATATGTTTTCTTGGTCAGAGCATAAGAATATAAAGTAACTTTATAAAGGTTTAAGTAATGGCCTACAATCCAACTTCTAATAGTTCTTATGATGAGGTGCATTCCACTCTACTCTGACCGTACATCTAAAATTGCCAAACCCCCCCATTATTTTCATATTCAAGGAGTTTAAAATTGTACTAAAGTAACTTCTTAGAAGCAGGATCGCTCTATAACTTAGGTGCATTAATGTAACAACATAGTTTTCTGTTAATGTCTTACTCCTTTTCCTTATATAGGTTCCATGAATTCTAGTCTGATTTCAGTTTAAATTGGTTCCAGGGTACAGCTGATGCCGTGAGACAATATTTGTGGCTGTTTGAGGAGCACAATGTTCTAGAATACCTGATTCTTGCCGGGGACCATCTATACCGGATGGATTATGAGAGATTTATACAAGCACACAGAGAAACTGATGCTGATATCACTGTAGCTGCCCTGCCAATGGATGAAAAACGTGCAACCGCCTTTGGTCTGATGAAGATCGATGAAGAAGGACGGATAATTGAATTTGCTGAGAAACCAAAAGGCGAGCAATTGAAGTCTATGAAGGCAAGACAGTGTTATGAGATTGTGTTTTGAAAGCTTCCTTCCTTGTGTCTATATATTAGTCATACTTTAACCGTCTGACAAGTGAAATAAGATCGTCCTATTTGTTCAATCTTTGTTTTAGGTAGATACGACTATCTTGGGTCTTGATGATGTGAGAGCCAAAGAGATGCCCTACATTGCAAGTATGGGTATTTACGTTGTCAGTAAAGATGTAATGTTGAATTTGCTTCGAGACAAGTTCCCTGGAGCCAATGATTTTGGAAGTGAAGTTATTCCTGGTGCAACATCTATTGGATTGAGGGTATGCATTTCTTATTTCTTGTCAGTAATATGTACCTAGCTTCATCGTATATCCAGAATGTACTTTTAGCTAGTAGTATCTGAGTAAAACAATCCGCTTTCTAGGCGTTTTTAAAGTTTTATCATGTGAATATATCCGCTAATTTTTTGTTACTTTGTTATTTCTCTTAAACATCATTTTGTAACCTATTTACGATTGACGAACTTTCATGAACTTTGTTGATCTAGTTGATCAAAACTTTTTCAGGTGTATCATAATAATGAATCGATTTACCGTCTAAAGGATATAAAAGGATGATATGTTTAATTTGCTTAGCCACTGAATATTTTGCTATCTGCATGTTCTTTTTCAGAGGCCAAATGTATGATCTAACATTCTTCAAACTTCCGTAGGTGCAAGCTTACTTATATGATGGGTACTGGGAAGATATAGGTACCATTGAGGCATTTTACAATGCTAACTTGGGGATCACAAAAAAGCCAGTGGCAGATTTTAGGTATTGCGCAGATAAGAGTTAATAATATATGTAATGTACCTTTATTAAATATCTTTTAAAAGCTTTCTACCACTGAAGTAAACAGGGTCCGGATATATTAATTTCAGCTTCTATGACCGATCATCGCCTATTTATACACAACCTCGATATTTACCCCCTTCTAAGATGCTTGATGCTGACATCACGGATAGCGTTATTGGCGAAGGTTGTGTCATCAAGGTGCGTGAATTGTAGATTACAAATGTCCATTTGGAAAAAACTAAAGGTGGCTTGGCTCTTAGTAGTCCCACAATTTATTATTACAATGTGGGAAATTGAGAAATGAGTGAAAAAACATAATTCCATACTGTGGCGGGACATGTTTCTTGTGTTTGATTATATTTTAAAAAAGGTAGAATAACATGTATAGTTAACACAGCACCAACTTTTGTCTTGTGTTATTTGAGCAAGATTGCCATAGATAAAGTCTATTGTTAGAGTAGCACAATTTGAAAATGGTGGATGATTCTGTCTTTTATGCTCTGTTTTATTATGACGACTTAAGTTGTATCTAGCAGTGAAGGTATCATTGACTCATTGTAGTTGAATTTCTTACAAATCCTTGTGCAGAACTGCAAAATTCACCACTCTGTGGTAGGCCTTCGATCTTTCATCTCAGAAGGTGCAATTATTGAAGACACTCTGTTGATGGGAGCTGATTATTACGAGGTAATACATCTCTGGGAGCTGGAATATACTTCTCGTTAAATCGAATTGTTCTTTGTATAATAAAACATGTTGTGTTTGGTTGGAGGAATGAAAATAGGAGGAATGTAATGATATCTTTACTATTTATGAGTAAACATTCATAATTTCCATTCCTTCCTTTATTCCATTCCTTAGGGTCCTTCCTCCATTCTATTCCTAATAAATTGACCTAGAACTCAAAACTACTTATTTGTGAAGGGATGCTCCATTCTCCATCCTTCTCATTTTTTTCACAAATCTCATCTTAAAAAAATTGTACACTCTCATTTTTTTTCTAGTCTTCCCTCCAACCTCCATTTTTTCTCCTTTAATTTTGTCCACAATTTTAAATTCCTTTCCATTCTCCCAAACCAAATGGAGGAATCGGAGACTGCCAAAGGCTTGTAGATAACCTTGCCATACCTGCTAATGATTTTCTTAGGCAGTTGAGCCAAAGTTACCTACAAGAAATTTTGGGTAGAATGGAGACTGTCAAAGGATTGTAGATAACCTTATCATGTCCAGTTATTATATAATTGGGAAGTTGAGCCGAAGTTGCCTATCAGAAATTGTGGGTGTAATTGGTTATCTGATATATCTTTTACACTTGTTTCCCAATTGCTAACCTTTTCTCGTTTATCTGTCATCAGACGGAAACAGACAGAAAATCTCTAGCTGCGAAGGGTAGTGTCCCGATCGGTATTGGTAAGAATTCTCACATCAAAAGAGCAATTATTGACAAGAATGCCCGCATAGGGGACAACGTGAAGGTATGGACTTCATGTGTTTACTTAAAAAATAAGCAGTTCTGTGCCATAAAATACTAGTACTAATATTTACTTTCCATCCAATGAAAGGAGCTATGCTATAAGTTTTGGAAATCTGTCGACAACATATTAACTTTCAAAAAATTGACATGATTACTGCAATTTCAGAAGATGAAATACTTTTGTCAGTAGTGCTGCTTTTCGGAAGCTAGTTCTAGACTGTCATATAAGTGTATATACATGTCTATGTCTGCAACACCCACATATCTTACCCCTAGAAAAACGGGAAGTACAATAATAAAATAAAGAAAACTTACAAGAAACCATTGTTATGGTTTAGAGGTGCTCGGTGACATGGTTGTGTAAGAAACTAGCCATCATGCAATACCTTTGACATTTTTACGAAAAGAAAATCGTTATCACGATTCACAGCCAATCATTACTGTAATGAAATACTATATAGGGTCCGGTCCTGATATGCGATTGTCTGAACCATCTTTCCGCGTTTTTTATCCGCAGAAAGCATTAACACGTGAAATTTTTGTGAATCCAGGGGGCCACGTCATCTAGCTAGGGTTTTTTCCTTTCCGCGCTTAAAAACCGCGGAAAGATGGTTGTTCAACCATTACATGTCTGGGACCAAAACCCATATATATATATATATATTGGTGCTTGCATGCTTGAAGAGCTAACATTTAAATTCTCTCTCTTGCTCTCACTGAAATGGAAAGATGGAAAAGAAAAACAATACCTCATGCGAGTTATCTATTTTGTAACTGTTGGGTGTTTAATGTTTGTATTATACAGAAAACTCTCTCATGATCTGCATCATTTTCCAGAATTCAAAATTTTAATATTTTCCCCTAAACTTTGTCATTTCAGATCATAAATAGTGACAATGTTCAAGAAGCAGCAAGAGAAACCGATGGTTACTTTATAAAGAGTGGAATCGTGACAATAATCAAGGATGCTTTGATTCCCAGTGGCACTGTAATCTAGAGGTCCTTATTGTCGTGTCCATGTCCATCTCCAACTCGTTAGATCGAACAATGTAGCCTTCCATATAAGGGTAAACTCAATGTATATCTTCCGCTCACAGCATGGAGCAGCGGAGACGGAATTTATGTTGTAAGAATGTAATTTTCTATGTGCAACTATGGGTTTATATATATTTGTTCGCTACATTATAATAAGTCGGGTTTTTACTTGCCGGGGCTGTACAGAACAGTTTACAGGAGCTATCTTTCCCAGTAGATTTCAACAATTGGGATATAGCATTTGGAGTAGAATAGATTCCGCAGGCTTTTAGAAAGACAAGAGGATCCGCCATTTCGTTTTAAAAAAAAATTGATTCGTCATCTTGTCGTAACAAGTTTTTTCATGTCACTTATCTAACACGGGTACTCGTTTTTAACAAAATTACTAGTTTATATTTGTTGTAAAAAATTAACTAAAATAGCATACTTAAGCAAAGATACAAATAATAATAGTTCACCTACGCTGACAAAAATAAAATAAAATAATAGTTCATCTGCATTAAAATATTTTCTGATCAATAACATAGCATAACATTCTTAAATTAATTATATCAATAAAAAGACTTTTGAAAAAAAACGTTTTTAACTTTATTAAATTTTCAGTTGGATATATATAGATATTTAAATATAGCCGGTTTCACAAAATTTCTACGTCATAAAACAGTTATGTTTGCGTTACATAACTACACACATAACAATCCAAATAATTGTTAATTTTATTTTGCTATTTTTCACTCCAAAAGAAAAACAAAAGTCTCATACAAAAATACAGTAACTCTCTCTCTCTCTCTCCGCCCCCCCCCCCCCCCCCCCCCCCCACCTCTGTGTGTGTGTGTGTGTGTCTGAAGATCGATCACTAACAGTAACCGCCTTGCGCTTCTCCCAAGTAAGATTAATAATCTCAATTTATAACTCCGTTTTCTGCTTTTACTTGAATTAAAACCTCCTGATCTTGTTTTCTGGGGTTTATAAAGTCTGAATCTTTCCCTTGTTTTTCTTGAACATGATTATGTACAGTAATTATCTTCTTTTAATTTCTTTTTTCATATAATTTTAATTATGTCTGATTTAAATAATGGGTCCCCAATTTGTTTAGGATTATGTGTAATAGTTGAAACATTTTTCCTGAGTTTGTTTGGGATTGTAAGTATTTTTGTTTGTTGAGCAGAGACTTGTGCATATGTTTGGAAATGTACTTTTGTATGCTTGTTGGAACTGGGCAACATCGTTACTAGTGCTTTCAAACATTGTATTCAGACATGCCTCAAACTAACTCCCACATTCAAGTGAGTACTTACTTCCCTTCTTTTTTCTTTCATTTTACACGAATGAAAACATACAAACTAGAGTAGTTACACTGGAACACAAGTTGTAAAGTATCTTGAAAAATTGATCTGATATATGTTTGTTATCGAATGGTGTTACATTTAAACCATGGTGTGCATTAATGTAGTTAATTAATTTGAAACTACTGTTTATCGGGTGATTGAAGGTTACTAACTATCCACAGATGGGATCACTACAGCATCAAGATGATAGCGTGATCAACACCTCATCAACTGATAGAAAGATGACTACTTTGGATACACCTCCCAACAGACCATTTGCGAACCTGCAATATCTTCATTTGAGAAGTATAATGAATTGTATATTTAAAAGTGGAAAAATCGTCTTATTCTCCGACAAAATCAACTTACTCATACCTTTTGGGCCTTTGGCGATACTGGTTCATAATTTGGCTAGACAACAAGTGAGTTGCAGATGCTGTTGAACGCTCCAATATGTTTATATAGATTTTTTCTCATATTTATAGCTTACGATTTGATTTCAGGGTTGGGTCTTCATCCTGAGTTTATTAGGCATAATACCTTTGGCAGAGCGGCTGGGTTGGGCTACAGAGTAATGCCCTATGCTTTTAGTCTATAGCCATGAATATTTATGATGGAAATATGTAACACACAGCAACTTATTTGTCTAGAATCTTGAAATGTAAAGTTGACCTCTATTAAACATGTAAATCTACCAGCATTTGTCAAGCCTTGATCCTATAGATAACCAAGCCATCGTTTTATCGCTAAGCTGTCCTTATGACTAGCTTGATTGAATGTTTTTTCCTGATGAACGTGACGAAAGCATGCTAATATTGATGTCAAGTCCCTGGACATCTATATTATTGCATCTTTAAAAACTTAACTGTTAAAGACAGATCATTTTCCAACTACATGCGTATTCTAAAGAATGTAAGACACGGTTTAATTTAGTTCTGGGACTCGAAAATAAATATGCAAAAAATTTGCAAGTTTTTTATGCATCCATTTATAGTTATGTAATAAAAGGGATGATGAACCAGGAAAAACCGTTGACTTGTATGTTGAAATTATGTAGTTGAAACATGTTTAGCATGAGGTTTTTTCTTTTTGCGGAGTATAAAAGTCTACAACTTAAACCGGCTTCTTTTAAATGCAGGCAGCTGGCTTGTTACACCGGAGATACAGGTTTCATTTTTTAATTTATCTAGATTTTGTAGGCCTATTCATTGATTTCTTTAAAAAAAAATTCAACAACATTCTATATATACCTCTCAATATATGATGCTAGAGATGTGTGGTGCTGTTCATATTTATTTCTTTGTTTGATATAATATTTTTGTACATGTGTGGCTGCATTAATTATTATGATTCGACTCGAAATTATTATGGCAATGCACTGCGCTTATCAATTTATCTTATGAAGAGTGAAAAATATGTTAAACTGGCACACTGTTAATTGTGTTTGATATATATTAGAAAATCAAGTGTAGGTGTCTTTACTCTTTACAAGATTTTAGATTTTTAAAGTTGAAAAAATTAATGTGCATGTAGTTGGTTCTAGGCTTTTTGGCACTACGGAGTCAGGTTCTACTATCTTCTTTTGCTGCAAACTTCTCTAACCTTATTTCCTTTAGACCTGTTACAAGGCCTTATAATAGTCATATAGCGTGTTTCATAGTTATGCTGGTGCAATTACTTCTACAGAAAACAAGTTATTTGTTTTTTTTTCTCCTTTGGTATTATCAAAGATGTGATAAAGGTCTTCAGTTATAACTTATTATGATGACCCTTTCATGTCATCTGGTTGTTAAATTGCAGTTGGGGGTCTTCTAAATGCTACTTTCGGAAATGCAACAGAACTGATTATTTCTATGTATGCAATGAAAAATGGCATGCTACGTGTCATTCAGCAGTCATTACTGGGCTCTATTCTGTCCAACATGTTGCTTGTGCTTGGTTGTGCATTTTTCAGTGGTGGAATTGTTCATCCTAATAAAGAACAAGTGTTTAATAAGGTGGGTCAAATGAAGTGCATGACTTGGTGACCTTGCTGAACTGAAGAACGCTATATGTGTTTACCTATGCACCCACTAAATGATAAATAATTTTTTATATTGCCATTCTTGTGTGTTCTTAATTTGATTGATTAAGTTCTGATTTGATGGCAGGGAACTGCTTTGGTGAATTCGGGATTACTCATGATGGCAGTAATGGGCCTTCTGTTCCCAGCAGTTCTCCACTTTACGCATACAGAGTTGCATGTTGGAAAGTCTGAATTAGCTCTTTCAAGGTTTAGCAGCTGTGTCATGCTCATAGCATATGGCGCGTATCTCTTTTTTCAGCTTACCAGCCAGAATAATATGTATTCACCAATCAGTGAGGTCATAATATCATTTTTCTGTTTTTCTTTAGCAACTCACTGTTGAACACTTATGTTGCTTGGCCTTTTTTCTAGACTTGTGTTTTTAATTTGGTGTTGTGTTCTTGTATCACATCTTATACTTATAAGTCTATCTGTCGATTTTGGTCATCAGATTTTAAGTCATATATAATGGGTCAGCTCAATGAATGTAGGACATTGTTCTCATTACATTTTCTATGACGTTTCAGTCACTTCCCCTCAGATGTATGAGATACTCTCTTGAATTTAACACTCTATTGTCTTTTTATCACTTAAATATTTCTTTGTTGAAGATTTTTAATCAATGCATTCATAGTTTTAGTAGTTTCTCAAACACATTATGTCAATTTGTTGCTAATTAATGTTATATGGTGTATGGTCCAAAATCTTGAAGACACCATCTCTTGAATTTCCTGAATGAGGATACAAAAAAATTGTCAAATATGTTTCAGGTATACATGTTAGGAACCTATTTTAAAATATATAGGTGGGAAAAACATGGCTGAACTTGCATGAAAACATTTTATTGTTTATTACTTCCCCTGTGCAATTCCTATGCTATATTTCTGTTATTTCCCTTAAGTACAAGAAGTTTGTAGAAGGGGGGGTTGAATACAAACTTAAGAATTATTTCAAATTCTTGCGGATTTAAGTTTGTTCAATAATAATGTTTGAGTGTTTGGACAGATTAAACAGAAAGAGAGAACTAGAAGAATTAAAAAGAAACTTGAAAACAAATCTTTTAAAATTACTAGTGGATTGGTTTTTCCATTAGTGAGTTTTTGCTTTCAAATAACCTTGGTAAGATTACCAAGCTGCTTACAAGATATGAGAAGTGTGAACAAGAAAAAGCAATACAATTGTTTCTAACTTTTCTAGGCTTTTCTTGTTCTTGTTCTTTCTCACACCTTTTTTTTGTTACAATGAACTGCTAAGACTATATATAGCAGTTCACATTCTACATTTATTTTTCTATCGACTGATAAAATGCAAATTGAAAATTATATTTTACAATGTATTCATTAAAATAGGTTGTAGCTACTTTTCACAGTCTTCTTTGCACTTGTCTTATTCTAGAAAAATCTTTGTCTTGATCTTTTCATTGAAGACTGTGTTGCCTTGAAAGTCTTCATAACCTTGACAGGACTGTCATCCATTGATTCAGTTTTTGCAAAGATCCCATTTCTTTTGTCTTTAACTAATTTGGGAAACTTTGATTAACTGATAATTGCTGTAAAGCTTATCAGTTGATCCTCCTTTGCTTAACTATCGATGGATAGGTTATCCATTGATCAATTGATGTATCGATGGATAATTAGGTTATCCATCGACTCCTTTATCCGTTGATGGTCCTTTATCTGTTGATTGCCTTTATCCGTTGATAGCCTTTATCCATTGATAGCCTTTATCCGTTGATAGTCTTGATGCTTTCATCCGTTGATAGAGATCCATTGATTTGACTTATATTGACCTTTATCGAACAATGTCTTTATCCATCAAACAGTGTCTTTATCGATCGACTTCAATATCTGTTGATCACTTCATTTGTGAGAATTCTGACTTAAAATATTTACAATTGATCAGCTATTCTTCACATCCGTTGAGGAGCAATAAATTGAAGTCTAATAGATATCAGTTGACTAGAACCTAACATCCATCGAGGCATTACAATCAATTGATAAATAAGAAACATGAATCAACTGCTGCAATCCAATTTATTAATTGAGTAACAAGTTTCAACTGATAACTGGTTTCCTAGTCAATGGATATTTATAAGTCATATATTCATTGACTAGTTACAATGAAATTTAAATCTCTATTGTAATTCTAAGTAATTTGTTATCATCAAATCTCATAATTCCTAACAATTTCTTGGCCATTATGCATTATTATTTTCTGACTGACAAGTTGTTTGAAATCAGGAAGACAGTGACCAGGATGGCAACCCGGATGATGAAGAAACTCCTCGGATCTCAAAATGGGAATCAATAGTATGGCTCTTTGTTTTGACTGTTTGGATATCAGCACTCTCAGAGTACCTAGTTAATGCCATAGAGGTGTTGGTCTTTTACTATCCTAGCTCTTTTTAATTAGGAAATCCATTGTTTGTCATCATTATAACTTAAAAAGTAGCTAAAAAGGTTTAAAAATGAAATTATGAAAGGTTTAAAACTAATTAATCACATCTATAAGATTAACTTTTAAAAAAATAAAATGAATTTATCAAGGGGATCTATATCCAAGTTGGGCTATGACATACTGACATGCCACATATTTTCTTTCAATCTATATATGCTATATATAGTATGGTTATACATTTGCATTATTAACACACGCACACGCACACGCACACGCACACGCACACGCACACGCACACGCACACGCACACGCACACGCACACGCACACGCACACGCACACGCACACGCACACGCACACGCACACGCACACGCACACGCACACGCACACGCACACGCACACGCACACGCACACGCACACGCACACGCACACGCACACGCACACGCACACGCACACGAACACGCACACGCGCACGCGCACGCGCACGCGCACTTGTGTGTATGTATACAAATAGATATGAAGAGAGTCGTTTGCTTGTAAAACTTATCTAGAAAGAGATGTAAGATGGTATTAGTTATATAATAGCCTTTGGCTACAGTTATATGTTTGCTAGTGATATATGTTAACAAAGTACAATAAATTATTTCACTGAGATTTTTAATCTAAGTGGATATTTGCCATTAAACAAAGCTGTGGTCCTCATAACCAAATGACTAATTGATTTAAGACTAAAGCAAAAGCCTTTTTCATCAGAAACCAAAAGCAAAAGCCTTTTTCATCAGAAACCAAAAGTATTGCTGTCATCTGTGCCTTTGATTATGAGTATGAGTGGGATGTGGTTAGACTAACTAGGTTATAGCAACAATGGAGAAAGAAGAGTCTTGTTGACTTCCAACCATATATTGATGCCACTAGCAACACTATAAAAATTTATTTATATACATATATACTGAAGTTGGGGGTCTTCACGGAAAAAGCATCTCTGCTCCTGGGAGTAAGGGGTTCAGTGTGCGTACACAGTACATCTCACCCTCCCCAGGGCCCAGACCCTACTTCGAGGGTCATACTGGGTACGTGCAGTTTGGTTCGACGTCTTCGAATTGTTATAAACATAATTCATTCAATTTAATTATCATTGGGCCCTAGGGCTGCATGTTGTATTGTTGTCTACACCACTGGCTAGACATTTTTTTTCATTTCTTGTGGTTACTATGAAATGTAGGCTTGTTGCTGGCTAAGAATTATAATTTTAGTTGCCTATATGAAATATTCATCGAAGTACCTCTTTATGGTCGATGTCCTTCTCCTGCATATTTTGAATGCTAAATTTTGTCAGAGAATTGTAATTTATGCTGCAGTTATTGTTACAGTAAATATGGCTTTACTTTCAGGGTGCATCTGTTGCTCTGAACATGCCGATTGCATTTATAAGTGTTATTTTACTTCCAATCGTTGGAAATGCTGCAGAACATGCAGGTGCCATCATGTTTGCTATAAAAGACAAGCTTGTAAGCATTTATTGTTCTGGTTTCTCACAGGTTAATTATGTACTCAATACACATTCAAGTAATATTTTATATATTCCATGTTTGTGCAGGATCTCTCTCTGGGGGTGGCTATAGGCTCATCAACACAGATTGCCATGTTTGGGGTAGTTTTAGAATGGCCTGCATTAATGTCGTTCATAAGCCGTTTCTACATCTTTAAATGCATATATATATATATATATATAATACACACACACACGTTTCTTCTGAGTTTGACGGTATGGTATATCTTATTATCTTTCATATAAAGATTATACGACATGTTATAATTGCAGATTCCCTTTTGTGTGGTAATTGGGTGGATTCTAGGGTATCCAGTGGATTTGAATTTTCAACTTTTTGAGACGGCCACTCTGTTCATGACGGTTATAGTAGTAGCTTTCATGCTGCAGGTTAGTCTGTTGTCTAGAAACTTGCTGTAAATGGTAATATACGGATTTCAAAAAAGATTGAAGGACTTGTAAGAAAGGGAAGATTTGATAAAAGAGTGGTCTATAATGGGTACATCTAGTCATTTGAGATATTTTTTTCTTCAATATTTTGTACTGTCAAAATCGCGCCACTATTATGTTTGAAAATGCTGCAAGAAAGGGTCCATGCTCTTCTTGTCTGTTGTACCCCACATACTGCTATGTAAAATTGTAAACTATAATGTAGACAGTTGTTCAAAAATTTAGTTCTTTTTTATTGCTAAAGAACAAAAAAACAGGTTTTTACAATTCTTTGTCGTCAAATTTAGAATTGTTTTCAGCATATGCGCTTTGAAAAGAGTGTGAGTTATATGTCAGCTATTTGAGAAATCTAAAGCATCTGGCCATAGATAAATCGAAATTTGGCAAGACTTATGACTACTGCTGCCATCAAACATATCACTTGTAATTATCTCTTCGTTTTACTTCAAATGTGATCGAGTATCTTTGTATAATCAAGCATTAAATTTACTTATTCATAAATTCTATCTTTTCTTTTACTCTGAATGACTGTAGTATGATTGTTGTATTATAGGAGGGAACTTCCAATTACTTCAAAGGACTGATGCTCCTCCTTTGCTATCTGATAGTTGCTGCAAGTTTTTTTGTACATAAAGATCCTCAATCTGTAGGTGAGTTTTTATACTGTCGGAATCGGATTGTTTATGGAGTTGGTATTGATTGCAAAATTATAACTGCATTTAAATCTCTAGGAATGAAGTGTTGGTTATTTTATTTCAAAAGCTTATGATTGCAAACATCATCTAATGATATCTTTTAGTTTGTTTCTTCATCTAAAATGTTGAATTTTGTCTCAATAATTATTCTCATTGTAATGGAATTATGCCTATTAACAATGGTGTTGCAGATGATAACCCCTAGAAAAGAGTATTTATCGGTTACTTCCAATGTGACAATTTCATGCCATTGTTTTTGCTAATCGTGAAGGGCTCCCAGTACACAATGTAATGTAATTTGATTGAGGGCATTGAAAAGGTGACCATGGATTAGGAGCTAAAGGTACATGCCACTAAAGCTTCGAAGATCCTTCATCTGTATAGTTTCTGAAAAGCGAACACATCAGTTAGACTTAAATGATAGTAGAGATATTGCAGTCTGCCTGTGACGAGAAGCCTTTGAAAGAAGTCTTCACATGGGTTGTAGTTTTCATCATAGAGTGAGTGTATGCAGTATGCATGACAAGTCACTGTAGTGTTACGAAATGCAGTCACTGATTGTCATTTTTATGAAGGGATTAATTACTTCGTTAAGTGGCGTTCCCTAAGCTGGATTGCATGTAAAATCTCTTTTGTTTTTGCCAAATCTATATTCACTTTCATCTGGAAATAGTCAAGTGACTTGCGTATATAGGTAGGGTAAGGTTCACTTTGGGTTGCTGGTCCCTTAAATTTTTGGATTTTTATATAATATTTGACCTCCATAGAAACTTCTTAGTTACTACATTTTCATTTATATTTTTTGGCGTCAACTTTACATATTTCCTTTAAAGTTTGTATTGACGGTAACATGGGTATTTGACTAGTTCTTAAGCTGTTGAGTTGCTGCGCTGCGTGCTTCGATAACGTTGGAGCATATATTTGGGCAAGATAGTAACATGTAACAAGTTGACATTGTAGTAGTTCAATGTCCATTTTGTCTTCTTAATTCTCATCTTTTGATTTGAGTTGAGTTTAGTACTACTATATATGTAGTATAGGCATGCACGGGATTATGCCAAGGCCTAAGAAACAGGTAGCAATATGGTTCGAATATTAAGTTTACGTGTTTTACCAAGTGATGGAAGCGCAAAAATGGGTACATCAGGAGTCATGCTCATGCTTTGCATGATCGTAATGACCCTGTCAATTATTTCCATGATCATATTTGGTTGTGGGGACTCCGGAGACTCAGGTGGTGGTGGTGGTGGTAGTCCTCGTCATCGTAGTCACCATCATGCTGCTCACTATCATAATCATCATCATCATGGTGGAGGAGGTTGTTGAAGTGTTAGTATACAGTAGAATGACACGTTTTATGTTAATAATAAATCGTCTATTGGTCTTTTCAATCGTGTCGATAATTTCTGTTTTTTTTTAGAACATAATTATCCAATCTTGGGTTGTAGTTCGATTTATAATTGATTGGGATCAAAAAGATATTTTCTTCTCCAACTCTCTTGGCCGACCAAACAGGATAGCTCTTGCCACAACCAATCAATAATATGTTTGGAATGTGTGGAAGTTTATTCAAACACGTACTCCTTAGTGTATAGGCTTATCATTATCACATTTATTTCAGCAATTAAAGTTTATATTAAGGGTGAGTATCACGACTTATACTAAGTTTGTGTTAAGTACCAATTTTAAAACTCCACGCAGCTGGTTTGTAAAGTGCAACTATTATATATGTAAGCAATTAAGCCTACATGCTCTGAAGAAACAGGTAGCTAACTAGCATAAGTATGGTACGACTATTAAGTCTACATATTTTGCCTAGTGATGGAAGTGCAGCAATTGGCACATCGGGGATCATGCTCATGCTTTGCATGATTCTCATCACCCTCTCAATCATTTCCATCATCATATTTGGTTGCGGCGACTCCGGTGGCGGTAGTCCTCGTCGTCGTCATCACCACCAACACGCCGCTCATGCTGCTGCCCACCACCACCAACACGCCGATCATGCCCCCCATGCTGCTGCTCACCACCATGCTGCTGCTCACCACCATGCCGGTGGACATTGTTGAAGTGCTAATATATAATAATTCAGACGTTTGTATTTAAATTAATGATAGAAATATGTTAATTTGCTCAATGGTTTTTTAGGTGCATGTCAATTATTTCTCATGTATCATATTCATGCTGGAGTTTAATCTGTATTTAATTTCAAATTAATAAGAAAGTTTAGTGAGAGCAATATGATAGATTGGAGTATTAAAAACCAGTACTAATTTTAGTTTCCATCATTTTTCACTTAAGTGACGAGAATTAACATAGCTCTCATGTATGACTCGACACACTCATTTATTACGCTAATTTAAATCTATATTATCTACACTATACTATGTATATACTATATATTAGAGGAGAACCCGGATAAATGTAATGAATCTTCGATAAATGAATAAATTTTTTCAGTTCTAATTTGAACAAATGGATTTAATGAATAAATTCGTTAAATGCATAAAGGAATAAATGAAGATGTAGTCTTTATAGTGTTATGTAAATATAAATAAATAATCACTATATTTCAAATAATATATTTTTATTTATATGATATATGAATATATTTCATCAAATAATAATTTTCAAGTGCATTAGGTAAGTCATATTTTTTCAAAAAATGCCTCTAAAATTAATTGTTTCTTCCCTCCACCAAAATGCATCTTATCCTTAGTTTTGTTTATTGCATGCTACTCTGCACTTTATCTATTTAATGCATGCATGTACGGTACAACTAATCTAAAATTATAAAAAAATAGATGTAATTAAAATTTATATAAAAGTTATAACCACGGTGAATTTTAGGTACATTTGAAAATAATATATATAATAATATAATTTAAAAAAAAATCTAAATGTATTAATATTTATTTATCGATAAATAAATATTATATTCATTTATCGATAAATTAATAATCTCGTTAAATGAATATATATTTTTATCCCAAATGTATTCATTTATCGAAGTTCTATTGTATAATAACCAAACTAGAGAACTGTTTTTTTGAAATAGTGAGATGAACTATAGAAAAAATCGATTCTAACCGTCCAATTTTAAATGAACCATAGAAACGATCATAACCATTCAATTTTAATAAAATCTAATTTTAGAAAGGATATTTATCATATATACAACTTGTTAGGGATTGTGGTGTTAACATTATAATCAACTACAAATTAATTAGATTAATTAAAAATTAACTAAGCAAAATATACTGTCATATGTATATTGACAGTATGTTTTGTTATCACTTGTACCAGTATGTTTAAAATCCAAGTAGGTGACAACAAGTCTTAATAGTTACTGTCTTGTACAAATACAATAACATAATCCATGAAATAAAAGTTCACAAAGTGTTCAGGCACGGGTTAAAAATTTGACAGTAACATTCTACGAATATTCAAATGGTAATATACGGATTTCAAAAAAGATTGATGGACTTGTAAGAAAGGGAATGAAGCTCGGGATTTGATAAAAGAGTGGTCTATAATGGGTACATCTAGTCATTTGAGATATTTTTTTCTTCAATATTTTGTACTGTCAAAATCGTGCCACTATTGTGTTTGAAAATGCTGCAAGAAAGGGTCCATGCTGTTCTTGTCTGTTGTACCCCACATACTGCTATGTAAAATTGTAAACTATAATGTAGACGGTTGTTCAAAAATTAATTCTTTTTTATTGCTAAAGAACAAAAAACAGAAGTCATGGATCTCTGGTTTTTACAATTCTTTGTCATCAAATTTAGAATTGTTTTCAGCATATGCGATTTGAAAAGAGTGTGAGTTATATGTCAGCTATTTGAGAAATCTAAAGCATCTGGCTATAGATAAATCGAAATTTGGCAAGACTTGTGACTACTGCTGCCATCAAACATATCACTTGTAATTATCTCTTCGTTTTACTTCAAATGTGATCGAGTATCTTTGTATAATCAAGCTTTAATTTACTTATTCATAAATTCTCTCTTTTCTTTTACTCTGAATGACTTTCGTATGATTGTTGTATTATAGGAGGGAACTTCCAATTACTTCAAAGGACTGATGCTCCTCCTTTGCTATCTGATAGTTGCTGCAAGTTTTTTTGTACATAAAGATCCTCAATCTGTAGGTGAGTTTTTATACTGTCGGAATCGGATTGTTTATGGAGTTGGTATTGATTGCAAAATTATAACTGCATTTAAATCTCTAGGAATGAAGTGTTGGTTATTTTATTTCAAAAGCTTATGATTGCAAACATCATCTAATGATATCTTTTAGTTTGTTTCTTCATCTAAAATGTTGAATTTTCTCAACAATTATTCTCATTGTAATGGAATTATGCCTATTAACAATGGTGTTGCAGATGATAACCCCTAGAAAAGAGTATTTATCGGTTACTTCCAATGTGACAATTTCATGCCATTGTTTTTGCTAATCGTGAAGGGCTCCCAGTACACAATGTAATGTAATTTGATTGAGGGCATTGAAAAGGTGACCATGGATTAGGAGCTAAAGGTACACGCCACTAAAGCATGGATTAATAAAACCTAATTTTAGAAAATTTATTTATCATATATACAACTTGTTAGGGACTGTGGTGTTAACATTGTAATCAACCATAAATTAATTAGATTAATTAAAAATTAACTAAGCAAAATATTCTGTCATATGTATATTGACAGTATGTTTTGTTATCACTTATACCAGTATGTTTAAAATCCAAGTAGATAACAGTAAGTCTCAATAGTTACTGTCTTGTACAAATACAATAATATGATCCATGAAGTAGAAGTTCACAAAGTGTTCAGGCACAACATGGATTAATAATTTGACAGTAACATTCTACAAATATTCAAATGATAACACAATTGGGACATATGACAACAACTATTCCATTGTCAGTAAACTTGACGGAGAATGAAGATTCAAAGACATCAAGTTTTATTGACAGCAACTATTCCATTGATAGTAAACTTGGCGGAGAATGAAGATTCGAAGACATCAAGTTTACTGATAACAACTATTTCATTGACAGTAAACTTGACGGAGAATGAATATTTAAAAAAAATAAGTTTTACTGCCAGCAACCTTGGCAGGGATAGTTGATAGCACGTTTAGCGGGGATAGTTGTCAATAATTTTGGAAGACAATATGTTTTAGATTACTATCAAGCTTGACAACAAAGTATGCGGAGCCGAATATACTGTCACCAAAGAGAAGCTAAAGGTCGACAGTAACTTTTTGGTGAAGCTGACAGTCTGTTTCAGGTAGTAGACTAGATAATGAAAATACAATGAATGATTTTGATATTACTACCTGGTCTGTCAAGTCTACTACTGCAACTTGGGAGAAGACAAGCAAAAAGATAAAGCGTGCTCAATGAGTCAATGATATATATACATCTCAGGACAGTTTTATCTACAAATGGAATGAATACAAGATTGAACAAGAAAATCAAAGTTTCCATTTCAAGTTTTGTTCCAGGAACAAGTGAAAGTACTTTTGTGAGTGAGATATGTGTCTCAGTATAAATTCACATATCTCACAAGTACTTTCACTTATGCAACCGAGTTAGAATATTCTCAAGTATAGAAACATTAGCAAACTCATTGTTAGTGCATCTATCGAACTTGGAATTATTTTACAGTCAGTTGTTGCAAACAAAAATTAATAAAATTAATTTTAAAAGTTAAACACCTGTCTTTAAATTGCTTGCTTATTGTTGTCTGCATTTCTTACTTGATATTATTACTTCTTGTTTGTTGTTAACAAGATTAGTGATAAATTATCAAATTGCATTCAACCCCCCTTCTGCAATACACATACTGTTTAACACAACTCTATCCCCGATAGTCCTTCTTTTATACAACTCCTCATAGATAATATTATGTTATATTTAAATTATATTCTATATTTTCTATTTTAAAAATCCTAATTATCCTATAATTTTTATTTAATATATCATTAAATTTCATAAAAATTAATATATCTATACTATATTATTATAGTCAAACAAGAATGTTTTTTTTCATCTTATCTAAATGAACTATAAAAAAATTATAACTGTCCAATTTTTAAGTTTGCCAAAGAAACGATCCTAATCATCCAATTTAATAAAATCTAATTTTAGAAGAAAAAAAACATCAATATATCATACATACACCTCTATCATATATTATATTTAAATTATATTCTATATTTTCTAATTTAAGAATCTTACTTATCCTATAATTTTTTTTAATATAGTTTACTCACATTCAACTCAATTTTATTACCATTCAAACTCTTTTATTTATTTAAAATTATGATTTATCATTGAATTTTATGAATATTAATATATAAACATCATTGTATAGAAAAATATAAAAAGAAATTAATACTAAGGCAAATTATCATATTAAATGAAATATTTAAAATATATAAAATAATTAATATATAATTTATTAATAACATCCGTGAAAGGGTTATAAGCTAGTAAGAATTTATGTGCCGATAATAGATACAGTAGTATTTATAAATCTGATTACCAAATTACTCTCTTCATCCCAAATTAATTGTCTCGTTTGACTTTTTTCTTATCAATTTGATTAAATTTTGTCTAAAAATTAAAAATTATTTTTTTATAATTTTAAAAAATTGAAAAATACATTTTAAAATAAATTAAATATTAATATATAGTTTTTGCAATTTTTTCAATTATATATTAAATATAATTTTTAATTGAATTTTGATCAATTTAACCATAAAAAAGTTAATTTGGAAAGATGGGAGTAATACAGACACGGGCTCACCAGTAACAGTTATCAAGTGAATATTAGCGCAGCTAAAAACTTTATTCCATCAAATATATGTAAAGCAATAGCAGTCGCAATGTACTTTTGCAATAATTAATTACAAGGTGATAGAATATATATCTTTTTAACTTAATTTGTATATCTCTCCCTCAAAAAATTCTAAAATAATTTTATTGATTCAGGGCTATCATCGGTTTCTTGGTTAATGATAAGTCCCTACTTTTCATGTTTTTTCTTCATTTTATATCTATTTATTTAAGTAAGTCTCTCTTTCTGAGAGTTTTTAGTACTCATTTATTGAGTTTTGTTGTCCCTCGTGGAGATTTAGTGTGTTTTTCTCTACCTATTTTTTGGGTTTTGTTATCGGTTTTAGTTTATTTAATATTTATGATAATAGATCTTCATAAACTTTATAATAGTAGTTGTTTATTAATAAGGTTTCATATGGAATCACAAGTATGGTTGAGTTTTCGAATATGTTTAGACAAATTATGTATAAATATTTCTCACGTCTACAACAAATCGTTAGATTGTTTCTCCATCTTCAAAAAGGTTGTATGTTAAGGAAACATTGATTTGATCTATATGATATATTCGTTAAATTTTGATTATTTTTTAAATGTCGTATGCCTTTTAGTTAATGAATTATTTTACTCGTAAAAAAACTTAATTTGTATATCTTCCAAAAAATATTTGGAACATCTTTAATGCATATATCTCTTAATTAAAATACTTATGCGATATAAATTATAAAGGATATTTAAAAATATAGTATTTTAACTTGTCATTCTCCTTAATAAAAATTTAAAATAATCATATTTTATTGATTGTGTTTGTTGAATGAATATTTGTCTCGAGTAAAATTGTAACTAATTATTAATATAATTATTAATTAATATTATTAGAGTACTTACTATTCCATTTAGATAAAATTTGAAATAATTATTATTTTATATTATTTTAACTATCACCGGAAATTCTTAACATATCAAAATAATATTCATCTTTCCTTTTTCTAGTCTTTTTTCCCTATATTTTTCTATATCTCAAATTTTACATAAATAATAATTAGTTTTTTTTTAAAGTCGGGGTGTTACCTAGATAACCAATTTTTTTTCAAAATTTATACTCAAATTTCTTTTTTATTAAAAAGTTCCCAAATCTTGTTTGATAGAGTGTAGGTTAAAAATTGATAATGCTGGCGTGTTTCTCTAAATTAAACACACCTCGGATTTCTCTTTAATTATTAAAATTTTTATTTTTCTGTTTTTTCATCAATATAAAATCAAATAATGTTGTACTTTATAATAGATTTTAGAGTTATACTTAGTTGAAAATCGTTTTTTTTGAAAAATAAATCAGATACAGCATTTTATTAGATTAAATAATAATTATATAAAAGTAAAAAAAAAGAATAAAAAAACGTTATATACGACAATTAGCATATCTGATGACACGACACAAACCCTAATACAATTCAACAACCTACATCATCTCTCTCATTCCCTCGTCATCTCCATCTCTACCCGTACCCCGTACCAATTTCACTCTCGATTCATTAAATTATACATACAGTCTTCGTGTGTATATATCTATACGCTGATTTGATTTCACCAGTTCCTCAGCTTTGTTGTGAATTCAAGTCAGACAATAATGGTATCTCCCTTTTCCACTTGAATCTTTTATTCACTTTTTGTCCTTAATTTCATACTTTTCGTTTGTTTTTTGTTTTATTGCTTAATATTCCAGGGGTTTTGTTGCTAATTTTTTTTATCTTGGCTTGTTTGATAAATTGTGATTGTTTTTAAATAAATAGATAAAACACATACGATTATTGTTATGTGTAAATTATGCAATTATTCTTGATACTGATTGTTAATTGGTGGAGTGACATTTATGATTTATGTTTATTACGTAATTTTACAACTAAATTAGTTTTAAATCACCTGTCGTAGTTATAATTGGTATGATTGGTTTAGTTAGTGCTGATGTGAACATGGATATGCAGTCTGGCAGGGGAGGTAGGGAAAGATCTAGAAGAGACTATCCTCCAAGATCCGAAGAGAGGAATCATCACGGTCGTAGCAATGCACCACCATCGAGGCATCTTTGGGTAGGAAATCTGTCTCATAACCTATCAGAGAGAACTTTGAAGGAACACTTCTTACGGTTTGGTGAGCTTGATAGTCTTGCTTTTCAACCTGGTCGTAGCTATGCTTTTGTTAATTATAAGCATGATGAAGAAGCTTTTGCTGCAATTAGATCACTTCAAGGGTTTTTTATCGCGGGAAATCCGCTTAAGATTGAGTTTGCAAAGGCGGTTAGTCTTGCCAACCTTTGGCTTCTTTCTTTACAAAATTATTTGACTTTTTGTCTATGTGTACTCTCTCATTTCAATTATCTATATGAAATTCGTATTAGCTTTTATTCAAGACATGATGCACAGTGTTAAAAATCATGGCACTGATAATAATATGTCAAGCAACAAACATGTCCTGTTGGGAAAAACAGCAACATCACAAAAATTAGTCGGTAAAGAATCTTAAAATTTCAGAATACTTTAATAATACATTGGTGAATTATTGTAGACAAGCCCCTACTACATGGCCGTTACTATAAAGAATTGAAGATTGATAAATTTTCAGAATATACTCTCTGATTACCATGTCAAACAGGCATCTTAAGAAAAAAAACTAAATAGTTGCAAATCAATCACTTTAGGTGGTCTTATTGACGCATTACAACAGATAGCATAATTATACACTCAAAATTGGCTATTTATGCACACCAGTCAGCAAGGTTAGAAAAGCTACACTGTAATTCTTAATAAATAAAGATGGATAATTGTTCAAGTGAGAAGATGTTCATTTGTCTATTGGGGATTAGCATATGGTCGGTAGTTTCTTTTTATACGAGAAGTATTCCTGCTTCCCCCAGATAACCTGTTCTATTAAAGTGGAACAATCTTGTAGATAAGAATATGTATTCCCTGATGTGAATTTATATTTTTAATGAATAATATGTACTAATTCATTGATCTATCACAATTCATATTGTGTTTAAGATGATAAGTAATTGGATTTATAAAACTAAAACCGCGAGCACATTTCCAATTGACATATAATTATACATATAATAAAGTAATATAGTTTAGCAAAAGCAACTATTTGCTGTCCATAAATGATATCCGTCCTATTACAAGTGTTTATACTATTTATCCTGTGAGAATACCTTTATAATTGCTGTATGGATTAATATTGCTGATGCTCTACATGGGTCACAAGTCGAAAACATTAATATTTTGATCTGTTGCTGCTGATGATTTTAGGCAAGAAACCATTAAAGTGCTAAAATTTGCTGGAGTGTCTTGATGATTAGGCTGTACGAATAGTTCTCTAGGCCAAAACTCGTTGCTTGAACAAATCTATAGCTGGTAGGGTTATCAAGTCTTGTGAAACTCGGAAGTTGCAGTACCCCATGAAATCTGTACACATTTTAAGGATTTCCAAAGCCTAGTTTGATAATTACAAAAAATTTCTTTTGGAGAAGCTCTTCCTTACATCACTTAAAACAGCTCCAGTGCTCCACATATCATCATGCATGAAGTAAAATATTCGATATTGTTTCTTGCAGAAGTCCTTGAAGCAATAAACTCTTGTAGCAATGGGTTATTAAATTCACACAAGCAAGATGTTGTAAAAACATCTTATAACTTTTATCATAAGTCTTACCAGTTTTACTAAAATACTATCAATAAATCCAATATTGACATGTCGGAGGACTCCTCCCAAAATCCATATCTAGACCCTGACAAGTGACAAGTAACAAGTAACAAGTAACTGCAATATGGTCAGCAAATGCCGCAACAATTTTAAATGTGATGAACCTTCACAGTTTTTATTGTAAGGTTTCTTGTAATGCACTCACAGCCAGCCCATAGGACTAGAACTTGCATCGTCATATTTTACTTGTTTTTTTCCTTCAGAATTTCTTGACAAATTTAATAGCAAACTATGACGCAGATAACATTGCATTGCATAAACGATGCTCCTTTAATCAATTACAGCAAATTTGAAAATGGTTCTCAAGTTCTTGCTAGAACTTACAAGGTCCTCTAGTCTAAAAAAAACTTGTTAGTTGAGCATGTTATGATCTTCACAGATTCCATTCCCCTTCTCCAAATCCGATGTGTCCCAGCCTTGTGCTTAGCTATTTAAGAAACAACTTGCAAAAGCGAGTGAACAAATGTGTCACATGAATTTTACAGGAGGTCATATTGCTGAAGTGTTATAGAGTTTATGTAACACGGAGTAAACAAAATTCATGCGTAAATGTTTAATCTCATCTTAAATTTTTTCCTCAAGACAACAAGAAATGCCAAAAAGTACATATTGATCAGATACAATTGAGTGGAACATGCTCAACAGAAGCTGATAAGCTTGGTAGTGATCCCCATTCCATGCAATGTAGATGGCCATCTCCAAATCCATAACATGGTAACAATTGTCAAGAGTAAAGACATAATAACAATCATCAAGGACTAGTTAGCTAAAAGAACATTCATCAAAGCTCAATTAAGAACTTTTCTGTAAGTATCTGTTCCCTAAACACACTATTCATCCCACCTCCAGCCAAAAACCAAAGATCTTGTATACAAAATAATTGATGAATAAACACTAGCTTTATACTCGAACCTGATCAAATTTAGATCTTTGAAACATCTCAGGACAAAACATGGGGTGCATTAGTATAAAACTTAAATGTTGAAGATCAGAAAACCAACTGGAACAAGAATTTAGAGGATTGTGTTAATTGCAGGGAAGACACAAAGATAACTAATCAGCCGGAGCAGTTCACATGAGGTTTGATTTATTAAAAGATATCGTAGAGTGAGGATATATCTGAAACCTATAAATTTTCACAGAGGAAAGCCAGAGAAGGAAGTCTCCAATGTTGTAATTTCTTTTGTTTCTCAAAAGCATAATCTACTAACAAAATGAGCCAAAAAAATTTAGAACTCTTGAAACCATAATGCTCTATAATACAACAAAAATTTCTAAGCATGTGAAGTCTATCAAAACAGAGTCATAGGAAAAAAAATTAACTCGAGATAAAGCAGACAAAATCTGTTCAGTCCGGAAATTTGAACTAATTTTTGGTATTGTAGTAGACATGGAAGTTTGCAAAGGATTTCCAACTAGAATATGTTCTGAAATTCTGCAGGTTACTTGCACTGGTTGATCCTATCCATTAATTTCCTGATTCAACAATCCAAATCTAAGTTATGTCTCCTAACCAAAATTTCAGGATATGTTGTAGCTGAAACAACTAGAACATGTTCTGAAATTCTGCAGGTCACTTGCAGTGGTTAATACTGTACAGTGATTTCCTGACTTAACAATCCAAATCTTAGCTCTGTGTATCCTGACCAAAATTAGTACTTCATCAAAGTAAATATAGCACATCCTGATTCCTGACAATAAATTTTGTTGTGATCTCATGTTAATTACAGCATACTTCTGAAGTTTGCATTTATCTTATTCCAAGTCAAACTGAGAAGTTATATTGATACTGTAGTAGTAATGTTATGTCCACAACTTACGACACAAGAGATGTGTCTTTAGCTCCATGACAGAACTGATCAGAAGCAGCAGGGACAAATTGTAATCATATATAATCCAATTAATTGTACTTACATATGCTTCTGGAAATAGAATATATTACTATATAAGTATATAACATGCATGAAAATCATATCTCGGGTCAAGCTTGTTAATGATTTGTCCATCAGTTAGAATTATAGCTGAGTTCTTGTCTTCTCTGAGCTGAGCAAATAATGACTCAATCAATAATCTCCAAACACTTATCCGTCTCCTTCACACCATTCACTAGTCCATGAGTAAGACACACACACACACATATATCAAGGTTGTAATTCGTTAACCACATCAATTTGAATATTTCATATCTCAAATAGTTCTCATAAATCCACTAAAAGTTAAAATTTATTTTGTATGAAATCCTTAACACCTACAATCACATAGTTCTTCATCTTTATAACCCTAAACTTCTTTTAGGCAGAAGAAATGAACAAGGGCATCAATTCTATTGTTTATTGCATGCCTGAGAGTTTTTAACTATGTATTCGCCTCATAAATGAGTTTAACCCATGGGCATGGTGTTTAGATTTCCAACCTTAAGTCTGAAGTGAACAGTGTTTTAAATGGTCGTGCTTTTCTTATAATTGCATTTGAATGGGTGGAGTCTACTTCCTATATGTAGAGAAATTATAGAAGGGTTTGCAAGAGAAACACAAGTACATGTGTATTGAAATTTACTTTGCTCTGTTTCTTTCATTTATGCTTCATGATTAACTAAAAGAAAAGGACTGCAATTTATGGTGTCTTGGTATTAGCAGTTTTTGAATATGTTAACGTTAATGTTGGATCTGTTTGCTACTTGGTTTTTGGAGGAGTTTGTAGGATAAGGTTTTTATACCTCATAAACTTTCAGTTTTTATTTTAATCATAAAAGGATAGCCACATTATTTGGTTTGCCTTTAAAAGTGCTATAATTTGTATTAGAAATGGGGGGATAGTGTGTAGTTTTTGAGGTTGGAGTATCATTCAGTTACTTGAAGGTGTTTTGTAAAATTATCATATCTGTGTTTGTTCACTGTCTGATTCTAATTGCTGCAATAAGATACTTGTACTTTATATGTATGCCTGATTAGAAGATAGTGATTGAGTTTAAGGACTGTAACATCAAAGTGGCAACCACAAAATAATTTGCAAAGGCCATAGTGAAGCAATACGAGAACTTGTCTGATATTGGGAAGTGCTAGTGCTAGAAGCAACAGAAAAAATGTTTTTCAGCTCAGACCACTCTATGTTTAAATGCAGAGTTTATACCATGGGAGAATGAGGGATGTTTTTTAATTTTCTCAAGTTTGTATTTTGCCTATTATAGAACATGATGTGGAGGATGCAATAAACTCCCAGCTTAAGACAAGAAACAATTATATAACTTTACACTAAGACTGCTCTCCAGTTTCTCTTCATTCAGAAATAACAGTAACTCCTCAAGCTGGAGTTCCACTTCTCAAACATCATGACACACCGAAGAAATTGGTGGGGGGGGGGGGGGGAGTTTGGGAACATAATCATATCTGAGAAGAAAAGAGGACTTGTTATAGTTCTCGAAGCCTAATGATTTTTCTTTGACAGAAGCCCTACAAAATAGTAATGAATCATCGGTCAACCATCTTGTCTAAAGATTTTTCTTTGACAAAAGCACCACAAAAAAGTAAAGCCCGAATCATCATTCAACCGTCTTGTCTCTTATATCTAAAGCTTTGGGTTGTTTGGTTCGTAGGGTGTTATATGTTTGGAATCAGGAATTGGGTTAATGTGGTATGGAACTAGAACTTAATTTCCGTTATCATGTGTTTGGTTCAGTCCTAAAATGAATATATTTTGTTATTATTTAGTTTGAAGTATTTTGAAATAAATAGTTAAATTGATTATTTATGATAAAAAAAATCTTTATGTATACTATTTCTTTTATTAATAATGTTCGTAGTTGTTTAAATTCAATTGTTTTTTATATTTTCTATTTATTAATAATAAAATATGAGTCGTTTATATTCTAAATGATAAATATAAATATAAATTTTGATGGGAATAAATTTATTTAGTAATTTATTAATATTAATAAAAATTTAATTCATTCGTAGTTTTAAAGGTAACCAACAAAAAAGAGATAAAAACAGTGTAATTTAAGTTCATTCCTCATCCTGTCAGCCATACCCACCCTTCCCTCTCATCCTGTCAGCCATACCCACCCCTCTGCCTGGCTATCTAAAACCAATACATCATGGGTTTGAGGTATGAGTTTGAGAATTTAAAAACCTCCAACCAAACAGCACTAGAAAATCACAAGCCAAACGAAGAATGATGGTGAATTTGAGATTTTAAACTTCTGGTGTGAATCCACGTGCAACACAGATATTTGAAACACACAACTTTCTTAACCTCGTACTATTTAAAGGCAAATTTTTCACTTCAACATCAATTTGGGAACAAAAATTATCCGCCTTAAACTTAGGGCCAGTTTGGCATTATTGTCCCCAGTGTTTGGAACAGTGCTGGGAAAAGAGTTGTTGGGGGGGGGGGGACGATAAGATGAGTGGGAAAGTTGTTCTGTAGATACTTGCAAAAGATACTTTCCCTGCCTTCTGTTTTAAGTTGCATATTTTACGTATATTGGTGGTATCTGTGAATTACTGAGAAACTTTACTTTAGAAAGTGACCAGTGGTTTTGTCAACTTATTGCACTATGCTTGGCGAACTTGCAACGTTGCTAGGTTTTGCAGGAGATAAATTACCAGGGTGCAGGTTGCTTCACTAATCACACTGAAATGTAATTTCATAGTAAACAATGTTTGGAGGATATTTTTATTGTGTGTAGCATTGATTATTATTGTTTGGTTACTTCTTTTCAGGTTTGTTAATAATAGAGGTGTTTTGATTGTGTGTTAGATAGGAACTGTATTGATGGGTATTCTGCAATAGCTTCCCGGGCTCCAAAATTGGACTTTAGTATTATCTTTCTGCTTGTGTATTTATTATCCATTTCAAGTTCTTCCATTTTGGTATTAGGAAACTGGAGTTTAGACATAGTTTGCATTCATTTTGAGATTTTGGTGCCATTAATTTGTGTGTCATCCACCCTCTGGATACTTTATCTTTTTTGTACTTTTTTATCTAATTTTGTTTATAGATAGTTTTAATGAAAAAAAAATCCTAGGAAACTGTGTATCTCCTCTCATTTATGTGCTGTTATCATGCTGAAGGTACTTGTATTTAAAATTCTGAGCTATACCATTTTTCAGCAGTGGGAATGAGAGAGTGAACGATTTGTACATACTGCTTCATTTGACTAAATGTTTATAGCTATTTCTTTTGCAATTACCATTAGATGGAAGAGTTTAGTAAGTAATTGTTTAAGACGAGCCTCTTAATTATGAAGGCACTGTATGATTTACTAATTTCACACCTGTTGGCATTTCTGTCTTTGAATACTACCTCTGACCAGTGTTCTCTCTATGAGAACTAACATACTAAGATGGTGATGTTTTTCATTCTCGACAAATTAAAGTTGCTTTTTTTTTTCTGCAATAAGAAAGAATTATTCTTTTTTATTTAAATCAGGCCTTCCTTAGTGAAACCAGCTGTTTTTGGCTGTTACTGGATTTGTAAATTAATATCTAAATGAACTATGGCCTCCGTGATTGACTCATCAGGGTTTCAAAATCTTATGATAATACCTTACTTTATATTGCTTTATGTCGCAGGAGAAGTCTTCATCTTCGCCAGTTGATGAAGAGTACTTGCTTCGTCGAGATGATCAACGGTCTGCTGTTAGAGGATCACCATATCCTCATAAGGAATCTAGAGCACATCGCTCTAGCCCTGATCCATCTTACCCTAACAAATCTAAGATTGATGATAAAAGTGTAGAACCCAGTGAAGTGTTATGGATTGGGTTTCCTGCTCTACTTAAGGTGGATGAAGCAATACTAAGAAAAGCATTTTCACCATTTGGTGAAATTGTGAAGATCACAGCATTTCCTGGTCGGAGTTATGCCTTTGTCCGCTTCAGAAGTGTGACGTCGGCATGCAGGGCTAAAGATGCTCTTCATGGGAAGTTATTTGGCAATCCCCGTGTGCATATTTGTTTTGCAAGGAGTGAATCTAGTGGACGGAATCCATTGAATGCCCCTTCCTCCCCTAGTGCCAGGTCATATGGACGCATGGAAGCCTCTGAGAACTTCCGACATGATAGAAATTATGAGAACATATCTGGGGATCTCAGCATGAGGTCCCCTCGTTTTATGTCTGATATGGAGTCCAGGGATCCTGAGATTATGCCATTCCAGAGGAAGGGTAATATATGGCCGGTTAATAATGGTGCATTTGAACAGGGTTTCCAAGATCTGGGTCCAGAATTAGGACCCCCGCGAAGTGTGTATGAGCACCGAGCTAGTTCTCCAAGAGATCGAGGTGCCCGATTTCGTGATTATTCTCCGCAAAAGTTTTCTCAGCAAGGTCAATTATATGACGATTCTTGGGACTTGCCAGAAGATGCAATGCTTTTTCACGAGTCTAAGAAACTAAAAACCACTTCATTTCCACATGAAAGTGAACTTCCAGAGTATCCTTTCTGTGATCCTGAACAAGTAAAACACGTGTTACCTAGAATAACCGATTATCACCATCGCGATGCCTTTGATAAGAACTTTGATTCCGGTTCTTTTGGGCGTGAACAAATCCCTGATCGAGCGATAAATATAACTCAACCATATGGTGACAGGAGCGAACGCTGGAATACGCCGTATGATAGTTTGCAGGTTGGATCTGTTCCATTGCCTCCAAATCAGGTTGATCAGAAAAGATTAACTCCTGAATTACATCAGCCTTCTTCAAATGAAGTTTGGAAATGGGAAGGAACTATTGCAAAAGGAGGAACTCCAGTTTGTCGTGCTCGCTGTTTTCCGGTGGGGAAAGTGCTGGATATGATACTGTAAGTGTTAAAATTTGCTTAGTTGCTTATTAGTAAAATTATCTAGGGTGCCTTTTCTCTTGGTAGAGACATCAGAAATATAAAGTTCATGTTTCTTGTAACTGCTACCTTTTGACTTTTGATGTTCCTCTTCACTTCAATTTTGTCTGATACTCCGATTGCTCATGAATTGTGTATGTTAAATTATTTGTCATTCTTTTAATATTTTAGATTTAGTAATAATTAAAGCTAGTCATTGCCAACAAGTCATGGAAAATAAAAACTATTAAAACAGGCCTTTTGACAAAGTTCCAAGTCCAACCATCTAGGCAGATCACTTCAACATATTTTATTTATCTTCAAATTTTTAGTGACGTAGGTGGAGGGTTGTGCTTATGTGAAGGATTTCTTATCTTGCTTGCACCTATGTACCTGTTTCTGCACTCTTCTTTATCTGGGAGAACATAAACCTGTTTGAAGTTGTTGCAAGACATGTCATTATCTGTGGCAGTGATTATTGGTACACTGTATGTTAATCAGTATATTGCATTAAAATCGACTCATGCTGCAGGCCTGACGTTCTGGATTGCACGGCAAGGACCGGTTTAGACATGCTGGCAAAACATTATTATCAATCTTCCACTGCTTGGGTAGTATTTTTTGTTCCAGAAACCGATGTTGATATTTCATTTTACAATGAATTTATGAATTATTTGGGGGAAAAGCAGAGAGCTGCAGTTGCTAAAATTGATGACAGCACCACTTTATTTCTTGTTCCTCCTTCAGAATTTTCTGAGAAAGTACTTAAAGTCCCAGGGAAACTAAGTATCTCTGGTGTTATTTTGAGATTAGAAACTCCTGGTCCCAGTATTGAGTCTCATAATATGCATGAGAGAAAAGACACAAGTTTTGGGTCTTTTCAGGGGGATACATCGTACCCAAGGCAAATATCACCTTCAGGGTCGTATTCCTCAATGGCTCCTTTTCCAAATCATGTGAACCCTGGAGTAAATAATCTACCTTTTCATGGAAAGTTGCCTGCGCCACCCCTATCTTATGCAGGCCACAATCATACAGGTAGAACTCTACCTGACACCATTAATGATGACAGGCATATCAATAAGCAAAACCCGAACTGGTCAGTTCACAATCTGCAGAATCCCAATGCTGGTGCTAGAAACATAGCAACACAACCATCCAGTAGTGCTTTTGATTCTGTCAATCAAGCATACAACCCTGCCGCGCCAAGGGCTGCACAGCAGACAAATTTTGTGAACTACACGACTGGGTTATCCGGTGCCCCTTACCCTGGAAGCAGTAACCCCTCTCATAATACAAACCCATCATCTTCGTCTTCTCTGCTTGCTGCAGCTCTTCAACCAGAAAAACTTGCACAGTTAGCATCATCTCTTCTTGGGCAGCAAAGGCAAACCAGAATTGTATCAGCAGGCCAAGATTTCAGGCAGTCAAGCAGCACAGGCCAATCAGAGCACAGCACTAGTCAATCAGAGCACATGTATAGGCCACAACAGAATGTTTCTATGTCAAACAATCAGGCATCTTCTGATTATCCACCACCTCAGTTTAGTCAGCAGCATCAGGTACAGCAATTTCAGCAGCATCAGACATCAAATGTCCCTGCAATGCCTCAGAGAGAGCTTTCAACTGTGACACCTGGGAATCAACAGCACCAGAATACTGGTACACAAGAGGATGGAGATGCTGACCCTCAAAAACGTCTACAAGCTACATTACAGTTGGCAGCAGCTCTTCTTCAGCAAATTCAGCAAGGGAAACAGAACTAGTTTACAGGAATGCTTGCTTGTTGGATGTATTACAATCTTCTTTAATTAGTGATAATCTGCTGCTGCTTGGATATTTTACTCTGTAAGACAAGTCTGAATCCTTTATTTCCTGTTAGTAGATTGTCGATATGATAATATTTTCTGGTAAACTTTTCCTTCTGTGAGACCATTACCTGATTTCAGAGGTTCGGACTAGTTGAAGTTCTGAACTCAAGGTCTTCTGTTGATTGAGCATCAGTTCTCTGCTTAAAACCTTGTTTTTACCAAATTGGCATCGTCTTCGGTGTAGCGTCATGTGGTTGTCCTTTTTTTTTTTTTTGCCAACTGCGTGTGGTTATATTCTTAGTAGAAACGGACAGCATGAAGATTTTTATCTTATTCTTTCAAGTTAAAAACAAGTGTAACTTTGGCCATTTCCATCTGTTCGTGATTTCACACAATACGTTCTTGTACCCACACCCCATGTCAATTTTAATAATTTAATTACATAAAATGGATCATTTGAATACGCAAATGATTTAATTTTACATATTCTAAATATACAAAATGCACCATTAATATTTTTACTACACAATGTACAAAGAGCCGTACTCAAAATGCATTTATCTCGTAGAAAAAGAACGCCAAGGCCAGTAACAGCTGGTACAGCCAACTTTTGAAATTGACCAAACCTGAACCAGCACTTACTGATGGAAAATAGTCGGAGGTGTTTCAACTTTCAAGCAGCGTTGAGTTAAACAGAATTAAGGAATAGTATATAATAGACAAAACAGTGAATGGGGCCCAATAATCTGTAAATGCATTCCAAAAACAACGAGGATAGTTATATTACAGTTGTTTGAACAAGTCTAAATTACAAGATTAACACTATCACAATATATATATTCTTAAGGCAAGAAAATGAGAAGGAATGTTGGCGCTAACAGCTCATCAGCCAAGTCCCTTTTGACATGGTGCAACATGGTCTTGTTGAAGATATGTTTATCTGAACCAAGAAGTTCCATCATCCAGTAATCACTGAGTACTGCTAAAGAAACTTCTCAGTCTATTTTCACTGATGAGAAAAGGTAATGAACAAAGTAGAAGGATGTAAGGAAGCCGATGGTTCCGGTAGATAACATAATCGCAATTGCAATGAGCAATGAGTAACCAAGATAAAGAATTGCTGACACTGGTCCACTCAAACTTTGAAGGTCAAAAACCAAGTAATTAATAGAGTACAGGAATACATACAGGGCAACAGAACCTGATGCATAAAATGATTTCCACCACCATTGCCAGTCTTCAATACAGAGATGCATGTAAGTGAGGACCACAGACACTTCAGCACACACAGTAACCAATAGCAAGAGAACGACAAGAAGGAATCCGAAGACATAATAAAACCTTCCAAGCCATATGCTTGAAAGAATAAAGAAAAGCTCTATGAAGAGTGTTCCAAATGGGAGGGTTCCAGCACCAAGAACAAGAAGCCATGATGGATACTTGCTAGCAGGAATCTCTCTTGGAATCTGGTTTGTTCTCACAGGGTACTTGATATGTTCAGCTCGTGTCCCCAAGTATCCACCCAATAGGGTGAGAGGAACTGAAATGCAGAACCAGAGAGACAAGAGTATAAAATACAAGTATATGGGAATGGCACCAGTACTCTTGCTGCCCCATAGGATGAAGTTCAATGCAGTAAGGATGACAAATACAATGCCTGGGAAGAAGCATGCAACTGACCAAGAGACGGACCTCCACCCTTCTGAAGTCCCCTTAATAGTACACCACAAACGTACACCAGCATAGCCAGCCCCTGTGCCCAGGAAAAGGTAAAGAATAATCATCCCGGTCAACAGCATACCACGTGAAGCTGGTGACATGAAACCAAATGCGGCAAATACAATGGTCACAATAGCCATTCCTGTAATCTGAACTCCATCCCCAATCATCACACATAGTAGCTTCGAAAAATTTGGCTCTCTGAACACATCGCCTACAACAAGCTTCCACCCTGACAGCTCTTCATTCATTTGTGCCTGAGCTTCTTTGTCCAATTCCTCATATTTCGTCAGATCTCTCCTGACTGTTCTTAAAAATATAACAAATACTATACCAGCTAAGAAGAATATTACCATCAGCGAGTTGAGGATGGAAAACCAGTGGACACGAGCACCTTCCATTTTGAGATAAGCATCCCACCGGGATGGCCATTTAACATCGCTCTTCACAAATTCCACTTCATAAGTAAATGATACTCTTTCTTGCTCACTTATTATTTGAGACCTATCTAATTGAAGCGGGCAGTTTACAGATGTAACATTGTCATAGATATGAAGCTTTGCCATCCTTTCAGGATCATACTTAACACTGCAAGGGAAAACCTCAAAACCAACAATCTCATATCCAGATGCTTTCTTTGTATCAGCTTCTGAAATTACACCCATACCCTCTTCCCCTGTCCCGATAATCTCTACACCAGTCCCTTCATACTCATGAACAAAAACTCTGAACTTAAGGTGGTTGATGATGTAATCATCTTTTGAGCTTGGTGGTGTATATCCAACTGGAAAACCGGTCCATTGAATTTTGACCCCCTTTTGAGTGGCAAACCGCATGGCAGGTAAATTGTCCAGAATCATATTCACTTGATAGAGATCACGTGTTCTCTGTTTTAGGAGCTTCACCTCATTCTCGCTTAATGGCTTTGTCGTGCAGAGATAAACTGACTCATTGATATTCATACGAAAACGATAAGGAGAGTTGTCGATCTGGTCGCCCATAAGTAACTCGCCGAGATTCTCTGCACTTTTCTTTACCCCGCCATGAGGCTTGCAGTATGGTAGAGTGTAGTAGCTGAAGGGAAGCTCAGTTTCTATAGATGTGAGTGAGTTGACTTTAGCAAATATTTCCTGACCCGTTGAATATGTGTGCATGTAGCTTCCCGGCAGGTAAAACCCATTACAAGAATGTGAGATCAGAAAAACATAGATGAATGCAACCCAGCATGTCCTTCCCAAGATCAACAACATTGTCCTTGGTTCTAAAATCCTTCAAGCCAATCTTGCTAGCTTCTTTTAAGAAAAAACTGCATATAAACTAACTGTTAGTAGTGCATGAACTGATATCTAGCTCTCTGAATCAATGCTCTCTCACTATGGTCTATACTAGAGGTGAGCATTTGGTTTGGGTATCCAAACACTGAATGGCTTGATTGAACCAATAAACTGTTAGGTATTTGGAAAAAGTTTTAAGACCTTTTGGTTTTTTTTACATAAAACGGAATAAACGCTTGATCTTGAATAAAAAACCATTATAAAATTATTTTATGCAATTTCAACCTAGATCCCAGAACCATTTCTTTACCGTCGCGGTCCCTAATTTTTATTTTTCTCCCATCATCCCGTTCGTCTCTACCCTCACAGTGCTTTGTCTCTGTCTCCCCAACAAGGCTTGTCAAGCTTAAACTTTAAAGTTTGTGTTGCATGACATATTCTATCACCTACAGAGTACTCTTATCCTAATGATATAACATTTGTATCCTGGTAAACTTATATAAATCAAAATCTTGCAAGAAGTAACTAGCTTTAGGCATTATGTTATTTTGCACATAAATTAGTCTTTAGTGGCTGCAAAAAATCTTTAAGCAAGACTTTGTTCAACTTTCCAGTCTTTGCTTAGTTTATCCTTCCCTGTACTGAATACTGATTCATACAACAGTCCATGGCCATGTTTGTTTCATTTACCAGAAAATTAATGATTTTAAGTTATCTCGGCAACCAAACCGAATTTCACTTTAGTATTTGAAAAATACAATTTCAATTCAGAAATTGGGAGTCGGACTTTAAAATAATGTTGGTTTGGTATCCAAATTCTTGAATTCTCACCCTAGTCTATACATATAAGATAAATACATAGAACTTACTTTCTACCAAAGAGGATATTTTTTATCTTTTTTTTATGTGAACAAACAAAAGAAATATTTCAAATATGACCGGTGAAAATAAGTATGAATCTGAAATACAATAAAATCAAAGTAAATAACCCATAATAAAAAAATACCCTAAGGTTGTGTTCACTTGGTGAGAATGGAATGAGGAAGGAATGGAATGAAAAATTATATACAAATTTTATGAAGAAAGAATAATATATGAGTGAAATCATGAATGAATATGAGGTAATCTAAATTTTACATGATGAGGATTATAGGAAAATTGATGTAGAAATGGAAAGAGAATTCCTTCCAAAACACGTGAGTTAAAAATCTAGTTCAAATAGTTTGGAATGGAATGGAAGAAGGAATGAAAATTTTAAACATTTTCCTTAAACTCACCCAAATAGTAGTTCAAATTTTATTCCATTCCATCAAAGTAAACACAGCCAAATTGTACTGAAAGACCTTGAAATTGAGAGTCTTTGAACTATTAAAAAATTTCATCAACTGCAAAAAAAAAATGTATATCTTCTTTTATATAACCGATTACCTAAATTTGGATGGTAGAGGTCTGAGTTAAGTAAGTTCACTGTATTGGAAAGCTCTATAGCATTGCATCGAATCGATAATTGTTCTGACTGACCAAGATTTTTTTTACTATTCAGTCATCGCCACAAATTTATATAAAAAGTACATCTACTTTATTTTGAGACATGTATATATGCATTTAACATGTAAACTATATGATTTGACGGATAACACCCAGAATGACACTCTTTCACATAGGATCGCCTTAAATAGCACAAACAAAAATGATGGCCCAAAATACCACAACAGTGACAAATCCCATATACCTTTTAATTAAGCCAGCATCTGGAAGATGCGTGCAACACAGTTAAAAAATTTAAACAAATATATACTTGTAACAGATTGCACATCACCCATATGCTAGTGATCATTGTAAGCATGAAGCTGTTGTGCATTTGATAGATGCATGGCTTACTGAAACAGGAAACAAGTCTCCCAAATGCATGAAGATTGTGGTGTAAAGTGCCTACTCTGCTAAATTGTCGTTTTGGGGCTTTTATAACCGTTTTTTCTGGTATTTTGATAATCACCTCGCTACATGACAAATAAATACCATGTCTGAAAAAATAACTTAATCCAGATAAACACACACATATTACTACAATTTAATTGCAGCCTGATTTGCCTCTATAAAAGCTAGCTTTAAAACTGTTTCCAACTAAGTTTAAGGTATTAAAAAGGCGTCAAAATTTCATTCAACAAAGGCCAACCCCTACTAGGATGCGGAGTATCAGACATACGACTTATTAAAACACTAGTGTACTATTAAACCGAAAAGACAAATAAGGTTAAATAGTTAACTAGCTAAAAGCCATGTAATTAAATTCCTGAGCCCTAAACCTAAACAAGAGCAAATTTTGAAAAGATGAACAATAAATATAACTATTGTACTAAAGAGAACATAAGAATGAATATATACAAGCACGTATCAACAATTTTGAGATGTAGAGTGCAGAGGAGATCACAAAATTACAGACAAAGAAACAAGATGAAAAATCAAATTAGTTGCGCAATTACACAAAATATATAGTAATGAATAATATATAATAAAAATGATATGGTGAAATCAAGATGAAGTATAGAAACGGATGCAAAGGTTGATTGTGGTGTAAGTTAGCAAGTTATGTACAGATCTATGTGTATGAATAGACATATATGATATATGTATTGCCAGAGAGGGAGAGGGAGAGGGAGAGAGATTACCAGAGAGAGATTATCAGAGAGAGAGGGAGAGAGATGTTGGAGATGAAATGAGTGGGAGTGATTGTGATAGCGGGCAACAAGAGACTTTCTACTTGGCAAGGAAACAAGACTTTGCGATACAACAACTAGTACTATAATAACGACTGCCAAATGCTCTACCTCGAAAAGTAAACGAGCATTTTGTAGATCTCAGATATCATTATTTTTTTACTACTTTTAATTTTTTACGGTGTTCGAGGACGAGACGACGTGATGAATCAGGGAATTTGATTCCCATTTTCCTGCTACTTGTTAAAGGGAAAGGGAATAAAAATGTTCATAATTTTTACTCTTTTTTTCATTGGTTTTCAAATAACTTTAATTATAAATTCAATCCACTGTTTAATTCTCCTTTTTTATTTTTTCCCCAGCAAACTTAATTATAAAAATACTATATCTTTCTATTCTCCGTTGTATCTTTCTGTTAGTTATTTAAATCCCGATGGTTTACATTTTTACATAAATATTTAATTCAATAAGTCTCTTTTTGAGACATTATCCAGATTTTGAACGTAAATCTCCCGTGATCATGTCACCGAATTACTTCCTTCTCATTAGTAAATTATATTAAAACATAAATAATTTTCATTTCCTATTCAAACTAATTTTTGATACTTTTTTTTCTACTTAATTATATATATCTTTATCGAGATAAATACATTCATAATCTTATAAATTAATATCTGTTTGAATAAATTGCGGGGTGAACGAGAGTCAAATTTAAAATCTGAGATGACACTTATTTAAAAAGAATATATGCCTTCATATAATAATTACTACGATTCATAAATAAAAACATAAATACCACTGATTATTTATCAAGGATCCCACATGTAAACATTGAGACTATTCCTGTTTTTTATTTCTTGTCTTGTCTTTTTTCACGAGTACAACAGCGTTATGCCGGAGACAATGGGCAGATACCGAATAATTTTTTTAAAGGAAATTATAAAACCACAGCTCTCAACTAAATACAATCCAAACTGCGAGTTCTTAAAAAACCAACAAAATAAATGTCAATCCATACAAATGATATTCCCACGAGTCTGCACAAGTTACAAATGTGAGATAAAACAGGAAACGGGAAAGGTGGTAATTAATTCACAATGTAGGTTTAAATTCTAGTGGAACTTGAGGCTAGTCAAGACATTGTTGTTAACTGGATCAGCCAAATGGTCCAGAAGGTTCTGAAGTGGTCCAACACCTGTGACCAAAGCTTGGATGAAGTATCCCAATATTGCCAACATAGCTAGTCTCCCATTCTTAACTTCCTTTAACTTCAACTCTTTCATGGATTTTTCATCTTTTCCAAATCCAAGAGGGTTAAAAAATGGGCCTCCAGGGTATGCTGGGTCTCCAGATCCAGCTAAGCCTTTCTCTAAGCCCAAGAAATATTGTTTCCCCATTGATCCTGGGTTGTACCAGTCTTGTAATCTCCTGTGTTCTGCAAATCCCATGAGTGCCATTTCTAGTACAAATAGTGTGTAACCGTCAGCCCAGTAGTTGTAAGTTCCTGCTGGAGGAATCACCCCTGTTTGGAACCATGGGAGGGCTGTTTCAGCTGGAATGAGCCCAAGTTTTCCGAATATCTCAGGGGCTATAGCTCCTGCTGCACCCAACATGGCAAAACGACCATTGATTATCTCTCCGTAGGCTAGCCATTTGGGCTCGATGAAGCCTCCGGTTCCTTCAGGGTCTGAAAGTCCCAACGGGTCAAATCCAAAGTCACCTGGAAGGCTATGTATATGCATTGCCATGATCAGTATTAATCAGTTATATATATACAGCCACTTCTCAAATGTGTGCATGCATGTGTGTGTAGCTTAAAATATGAAAACTAGCTGGAGACTGTAGTAGTACCAAGTACCTGCCATCCAAGTAAGAAAGGCTTTGTGTGGAAGCAAACCACAATTGTCTGTCTCCTTGCTGAAAAGCATATAACAGTTTGTTGTTCATGTAAGCATCAACAGTTCAACATTTAGCTTATTCATGAAACATGAGACCTTGTAAAAAAATTATTGTGGACAAAATTATGAAGAGGGTATAGTAATTAGGTTTTGTGTGTTTATGAAGTTACCTTAACAGGTGGAGTGGAAGCAGCCTTGACAACAAAGGAAACCTTTCGGGACGAAGATTGTGCTGGTCTTCCAGCAAAAATCTGCCTTGCAGCCTCCACAGAAGATGTGATAGATGAAGATGACAACAGGGCTTGTGTAACCATCTTAGTTATATTGTTTCAAATTCAGCAGTTGGGTGCTTAATTAGAAAGATGATATAGAAGGAGGAATAGAGAAACAAGCTAGTGTTATATGGAAAATAAATGAAATGAAGTTAGGTGCTGCAAATAAGCTGGGAGATGGCGAGCCACAGATTTGTATGTGGGCCTGAAGGAGAGTATTTAAGTTGTGGAGGAAACGAGACAGGTATATTTTGGATCAGGTTATATTCCAATGATATTTGCACAGCTGGCATTTGATTAACATATATCCACCTTCATATCCTATATCCTACTTTGTGACTTGGATTTACTGGAGGACTTTGAGATTCTTTTATATCAAATGGTCAAATACTCAAATTTATAGATATCAGATCTATTATCAAACCACCCAATCAGCATAATTTAGATATGCATGCTTCTTGACATGCAAAGTTCATGCATTTCTGATTTGAAGTCCACCAAGGCAGCAAACTAAACTAAACCACTAGAACACACAATCATTGTTATAATTTATCAATCATAAGTATAGTTGGGGTAAGTTCTTAGATCTGCTGTTTTTTCCGTTATCATACAATAATTATGTCAGCATAACTAATGTATTATGTAAATAAACTGGAGAAATATAACTGAAGATCGCAAATCAGATTTATTTCCATAAGTGGCCTGAGGAGGGAGATAGGGATTCATCGGATACTGATCTAAAGAAATACTACTAATTAACATGCATTACAATTTAGAAATTTACACCTTGTGGAAAACATACTTTATTTGATTAGCTGACAATTGGTAATGCAACAAGTCCTTGACATATACGCACAGCTACAACATAAAGCAGCGTTTTGTACTCTTCTGATCAACACTATAACCTAGCCCGTATTGGTCTTATGGTGTATTTCTGGATTGCACCATTTGCAAATATGCTGGCCAGACCTGTCAGTTCATGAGGTCTAGTTTTCTCCTTAATGATACAGTGAATATCAGAGTCTAGAGTAATTTAATGGCTCATTTTCAATCTCACTTTTAGAAGATGAAACCTTTCAAACAAAATAAATGGAGAGTTTAAGTACAATAACATTCATCTCTAGATTAACACTTGGTTTCTTAAAGAATTGAACCAATATGACTTGTTAATTTCTTGATAAAAGAACAAAATGTGATTTGGCATAACTGCAACTGTTTAGAAACATACGATGACCTGCAATCCTTTACTAAAGAACCTCCAGCAAAACATTTTTCAACTGAATGCCACTAACTAAACTGTTCCTCCTAAAAAACATGATAAATCTCAATGTTTCTTAACAAAAATCCTATAGATTGCAATTTCATACTTCTCTTCCTCAACATCATGGATTGGTTCCCTCAACTGCATTGCTTCCTGATGATGCACCAGCTACATTGCTTCCTGATGCTGTACCAGCTACATTGCTTACTGATGATGTACCAACTGACATTCCTCTCTCTCTTGCAGCCAACACAGCATTCCTGAAGTCGTAAACATCGAAAACGCCATCACAGATTCCAAAGAAATCATGTCGCAGCAGATCAGCAGCAGTTGGCCTTTCTCCAGCATCCTCAATGAAACATAATGCCAACATTTCCTTAAAAGCTCGTGACAAAGTTACATCTTTCTTCTTTGAACTGGATTTACCAATTTTCATTTTCCCCATCATTTTCTTGATGTATTTCCCCACTAGTTTCTTTGTTCCAGATTTTTTTATCACCGCAGCAATCCAAACTTCCAATTCTTCGCGATTTTTCACCTGAATACGCCCAAAGGCCAATTCCAGTGCAGTGATCCCAACAAGCCATACATCAGATTTATCTGTGTATTCTTCCTTCAAATGGTAAATTTCTGGCGCAGCAGCCCATTCACATATATCACTAACCGGCAGAGTCCCGGGCAATGCCTGTCCATCATCACCCGAATTGTGCTCATAAATGGTTGCCAGATAACCAAGCTTGATAACAGGAACATCCAATCGATAGTAAATGTGACTAGCATTGAGTTCTTGATGCACATGTCCTTCTCGATGCAGATAAGCCAAAGCTTCCAAGATATCTTTAATAACAATTGCAATAAGATCTTGAGGAACCCCATTAGTAAAAACCGATTTCAGCAAACTCCTTAAAGATCCATCCATCAAAAGAGACACAACCCAGAACCTATCATGAACCATCATCTCTTCTTTGACTAGCAACAAGTTAGGATGATTAAGAGGACCAGCCTTGTTAACTTGTTGAACCAACTTTTCATACATTTCTCGATTCTCCATACTAGTTACTTTCATCGCGACATAGATGTCATAATGCTGCATTCTCTCTAGCTCACTAGAATCATTAACGCAATAAACGCCATTATAAACAGTGACAGCGCCACCAGAAGAGCCAATGATATTTTGAGTTTTGTAGTGGCGCTTGTTCTTGGGGTTTGTGATGACCTTTTGTCGAAATTGGGTGGTTGTTTTTGAATCATCAAGGAGGTCTTTAAGGGTGGGTGGTTGTGATTGTGGCGGGGGTGGTATGTTTCGAGCACAGCCTCTTGCTTGCTTCAAGAGGTTTTGCATTATGGTGTTGGGAGATTTTTGGGATGAAGTGTTGGATGATGATGATGATTTTGGCGGTGGAGATGGTGATCGTGATCGTGGCTGTACTGGAGCTGATTTTGACGCGCTGGGGGATGCCCTTCTTGGGCCTGTTCCGATCGGTGCCGATGATGAACCTTCCGGTTCAGCCATTTTCTTGAAATTTTGTGTGTGTGTGTGTGTGTTGAGAGAGAGAGAGAGAGAGAGAGAGAGAGGTGGTTGTGTAAAGATCAAGAGAAGGGAGTTGTGATGGATGAAGAAAGAAAAGGTGGTGTTTCTGTTGTATATATACAACAGACTTTGGGCGGCAAATATTTAGATACAAAAAATATACGTATTTTCAAGTGGGAAATTGAAACCGTTGGATGTGATGGGAGGACACGTGTGCACGGGTTTTTGATCACCAATTAATATATCTTTTTCCCTTTGAATTTTATTAGCAATTAATTAAATTAATACATGTTTTTTCCTAAATTATCATACGTGTCATTTTTAATTTTGATGAGATAGTGTTTTGTTACCGTTTTATAAATTTGGATTGTTGCACCAAGGCTCTACTGCTCTAGCCATATTTTGAACGAAAAAAGCACAACCTATTTAAGAACACAAAATCCTCCATTTAAAGAAAGTACATCAAGTGGTTGAACCAATTTTATTAAGATTATACTTTTATAATTAAATCTTAAGATGTAGATTATTCTGGATTTTGTTTTCGGTTTCTTGATATCGATATTAATAACAGCTACGAAATATTTTAAATAGAAGCAATCGTATGCATCTTGTAGCAGTCAAAACGTACGCTTCCTTGAAGATATCTCCCTATACCACCTTATTCAAAATCTCCATATAATTATTCTTTATTGTCTGTACATATAATTCTCGATGTATATGTGAGCTTAAATTTCAAGAAATCAATGGAGGAGAATAATCTTGTTATCAGCGACGGTGAAAAAAGGTACAAAATTCTCCAACCCATAGGAACCTGGGGCCCTGATTTTAGTCTTGTTGTTTATGAAGCACTCGTTCTTGAAGCCATTGATGTTAATAACAATGTCTCTCGTGTGGCCTTCAAGATGATTAAAGATACTGAAGATGTTCAAGACTTTCATAAAATGGTTGTCGATGATGTGAACACAAGTAAACAATTTGGTGTTGGTGGTAGTCGCTACATTTTACCAATCTTTAAATCTTTTTACACCAAAGTCGATGGTGATCAAACACTCTGCATTGTCTTGCCTTATGATTCTCATGTTGTTTCACTCAGATCCCTTCTCTCTTCCAACCCAAGATTCACTGGTGGGATACATGATAAGTTTATAGGAATTGCTCTTGCCAGAGTCCTCAAGGCCCTCCACAAAATCCACAAAAAGGGTAAGCATCACATGCAAATCACTGCTGGTAATATCTTCTATAATTATCAAAGCGATACCATCCAACTTGCTTATGCAGCTTCTGTATATGAGCGTGATACGACTTTAAATGATGGTAATGTGTGCTCAGTAAACAAGATGTTGGTATGGGGTTTAGCCCCAGAAGTAAAGGATGATGAGTCCTTGGGTTTTGTGGACTTTTATGATACTGAGAAATCTGATATTTGGCTTGTTGGAATCTTGGCCTTGGAATTAGCTTATGGGCAAATTCAAGTGCATAATCGGAGAGAATTACTTGAAATTGCTAGGTACATAAGTGAGGTGAAAATTTTGCCTAATACATGGGAGGAGCTTAGGATTAAATCTGCTAAGTTGATTGCCGACAAGGCTTTGCCATTTAAAAAGAGAAGATCTCAAGAAGAAAGTCATGCTAGCATTATTAATCCGTTGTTTGCTGAGGTGGAGGAGAAAAGATTCAGTGACTATTTTGGTAGTTTGGTGGCGACATGTCTGGATACTGATGTGAATAAGAGAGCATCAGCAAAGCAGCTTATGCAGCATGTTTTCTTGACGAAAAATGTAGGGAGTGTGCAATATTTCCGAGACGTTATCGTGAAAGGATTATATCCCCATGTAGCTCGATTTTTGAGTGGGAGATCGAGAAGGAAATTAATGAGTAAAACAAATAAGCAATCTCGATTGAGCTTTGCTGGGTAGAGAAATGCCGGGTTGGAACTTGGGAATAGTTGTTTAGATTGATGATATTGGTTTTCAAGTAAAGTAGTAGCCATGGATTATGTGTAAGCTGATTTCTTGGTAGTAAAATGTTCTATTATGTTTAGATGCAATTTATAAATTACTTGATTCTGTATGATACTTATTTGATCCTCGTATCAAGAGTTTTTCGTGCATGTCTATGTCTCTTTCAGAGATAAATATGTTAACAGTTTGTTTGTGTATTTGCTAGCTAGCAGAAATCAGATATATTTCTGCATCATATCCCGTTTGATAAAACTTCAATTTTTATCTACGTTGTTCCCTAACTCATTCTCGTTTAAACAAATTTTCCTCTATCAAATAATTACTACTCAAATTCCATTCTAGCAAAATGTACATAACTTGAATTAAGCATAAGATTATATAGATACGGAGAACTAATTGGGATTTACTACATTCCTGAGGAAAAAATTTAACAGACAGATGGAGGTAATTAAGGAAGTATTGCAAAAGTAACTCGAATATTTGCAGGTCAATCACGAAGTTGTTTCTCATCGTCTCTTTCTACCTCTGAATTTTCGTGCAGACACAAGAATTCAATAATAACTAGATATACTCATAGTGTAAGACATCTTCATTATGACATGAAATTTGGATAAGGCAATGTGGGCATGAGCTAAGTTCATGACTTCACCTGAGCTTGGGGAACTCGGTTTAGTGTCAGTTGGCGGCAGTTAGTCTTGGCGCGGGTGCAGGCCATGGCACAGGCACAGGCGCAGGCACAAGCATTGGCGCAGGCATGGGCAACAGTTTGAGTAGGACTGTTTTGCAGTCCAGAACTGTGGCAATTTGATCAGTGACGGTTATTGGCAGTTCCAGGGAGTTAAAGACAAGGGAAACTGACAAGAAACATGGTGCACATGTGGCATGCACAGGCTGGGACATTGACAGCAGTTTTAATAACCGCTGGGCAATTATAAAATTGCATCTATGTGCAAATTCGTTGCACATATATATTTATATTAGGCATTAAGTTGTAAACATAGATAGAGGGATATTATCTTATTTGTAATCAGTGGGATTATAACACTTGTGGGAAAACACTTGGGTTGGGGGAGATCTATGTGTATTGTGGATAGATAGCATAAGAGATGAAACTTGGGGGAGTAAGTGCATTGTAAATTCCTGTCATAACTCTTGTGTTCCTTTATAATTATTGTGGTGATAATATAAAGGTTGACTTTGACTGTATATTGTGTGTGCACTTTCATTCATACATGTGACAGATTGTGTACTTAGCATATATAGTCATTTTAAGGCTGACTGGTTTTGTGGTGAAATCAGGCCGCGCGGGATCAAAATCAAAGTTGGAAAAATTGACGCCGTGACACATAGATAGAAGAGAATATCACAAATACTGGTTGAGAGCTTCAGAAGCTGAATTACTTAGTGAGATCCTCTTCTTCAGATAATTACCGAGTCTGGCTATAATTAAAGAACAGTTATGCCAAAAGCGACCCTTGAGACGATATTTACTAGTAAGTAGTCCATGCAACTCCAATATTCCCCTATTCCTGCAGGAATTTACTTTTTAAATTTATAATACATTGTAAAGCCACACAGAAAAACTATAATTTGATATGCCTTGGTCATCTGTCAACTGAAGTGTCAAAGATATGTCAAAACTGCATGTAGAGGAGGAGCACTGTTATAACTAAAATTACAAGACAGACTACACAGACCATGGTGGCAGATAATACTATAGCTATGTAATACTCTTATGGACTTGAGAAGGTAACAATCAACATTTACCCTTAAGCTGAACCTAAAATGATCTAAAATCTATCATAATATCTGCAATTTTGCATGTTACACTTGGAGATGACGAGATTCCTGCAGGCTAAGATAAAGGAATAGAATTTGTATTGAACTTAGTCATATAGATTTCAGGTTTATCTTTATTAATTATCTCATCCACTCGGCTAGAAAAATCCCAAGTACTAGTTACTAAAAAAGCTGTGAATCAACACAAGATAAGTAGAAATAAACATCGAGGTCAGTACAGTACTTGTACTGTACATACCGAAAGCAATGGGGTTAAAGCTTACTATCCCAAACATTATAATCTAGTATATAACCCTTAATTTTTTTATGACAAGAGGTCGCTGGTTCAAGACTCACTTAACAAGGGCCGCTTATACTTAGCTGAGGGCTGCATGTTCTATAGCTGCTTGAGACTATAATGCTTCTGATGAACTGAAACCTCTTTTATGTACTGATACTGATAGTGTACTACTGCATTTTTATGAAGTTTATCCATATTTGTTTAATTAAACATTGGGGAGTGAGGTCTAAGTGGACGGAGGGTTTCAGTACTTTGATTTCTGACTTTTTCTTTATAAAAAAAAACCTTAAAAGCTTACGAGTCTATGGTGCTGGCTTTGTAAGAACAACTCTCCTAAACTAAAATTTAGTGGTACCGCAATGTATTAATACGAGTAGTTTTTTATATAGTGGTTTCTGAAAAAATTAGCACATTTATCTTATTTTTTATTTTTAAATAAATTATATTATTTTTTATTATTAAAATAATTCTTTCCCTTATTTTCACCACTTCGGGTTGGTGTAATTAAACTTCATCCTGGATTACTATAAATTTTTCAAAAAATAAAAACTATTAAATTTCTTTCCCTACTAAACAGCCACCAAATAAAGGTTTTTAAAGGTGAAAACAATATTACTTTTGTTTCGAGCTTAAGTTGGTATATATGTACTTTTTCAGAAAATAAGTAACTTATTTTCAAATTTGGAAATAAGATTTGGTCTTAAATTTCTAAAATAAATATTAATTTTCAAAAAAAAATATGAAAATACTTTTTAAAAAAAATAACTTATTACTTATAAGTTAAGCCAAACACCCCCTAAATTATTTAAAGACATGTTCTTTAATTTTCATTCTCTCCGAATTAAACCAAATTAAGGGACATGTTAACAACTCTCACCCATGGCTACCATCTAGAGTAACTCACTTTTATGTCAAGTAGATAGTTAGATGTAATTAAATGATTTCATGTATTTTTGTCATTTTATTACTACTATAAGCAGGTAGGTACATTGAATATTAACAATCGAAAAGAAAAATCAATAAAATATATTTTAAAAAAATTGGGTCGGTAATATTGGGAGCGGCAGAGAATATATACATTAAATGTTAGTTAAATAATTTTTTGATATATATATGTATATATGTATAGTTATTATATTAAAAATATAAATATAACTAAATATAATAAAAATCTGAATAATTTTGAATATAAGATAATTTTAAAAAAATAATTGAAAAGGAGAGGAGGATTTGGAAATAAATTTAATTGCTAAATGAAGAGTTGCACACGTACGTACGTGACACTAGTAGGTGGTGCCTGGTAGAGAGAAGAATACTTGAATAGTGAAAAGAGTAGGTTGGAGGGTGGAGGGAGGGAGAGAGATGAGATATGCATGGCATGGGAAAGTGTTAAGTTAAACTAAGGCAGTCATTTAATGATACTAGTAGATGCTAATAGGTGTGATGAAGCATTCATTTCTCTCAACCACCTCCTCCTCTACCTAAAATTCTTTCTTCCCTTATCGTTAATTTGAAGTAGCCAACCAACCAACCCTCCTCCTCCACCACTATCATCATCAAATACATATAAATTAACTTGTTGGATAGGCTAATCATATATATAAATATGGCACACATGAAAAGTAGTAACACTATTGGGAACTCACCAGGTGGGATGGGGATGGAAGCATCAAGGGAACAACAACAACAACAAGGAAATAATAATATCGTGGAGCCCTTGCTGCGTTTGCTGCCCATGGCTCTATGTCTCTCTGCACTTGTTCTCATGCTCAAAAACTCCCAATCCAATGACGACTTTGGTTCCATCTCTTATTCTGATCTTGCCGCTTTCAGGTCCTTTTCTATTTTGGTAGCATCGATTACAAGAAATTTAGATATTCAGTCATAGCTGCCTCTTTTTAAGCAAGTATCCACTGGGTTACAGTGCCAGGGATAACTAGTTTCAATTAACAATTATGTAAAGCTCAAGAATCACTAAGCATATTAATCGGTCGGCTTATGTATAATAACGTACAGGTACTTGGTACATGCCAACGGCATCTGTGCAGCTTATTCCCTCCTCTCAGCAATTGCATCAGCTGTCCCTCGTGCATTAACCATGCCTAGAGCCTGGACCTTCTTCCTCCTCGACCAGGTTTCCTAATTATATCTAATATTTTGCCACACAATCTGATATCAACTTATGGTCGTCTCCATATGTAAACATTTGAACCAACTACAATTGATTATCAACTGATTACAGTGTGTCTCGTATTTATGTGCAGGTGTTTACATACATAATTTTGGGAGCTGGGGCAGTATCAACAGAGGTGATATACCTGGCATACAAGGGGAATGCAGCGATAACATGGAGTTCAGCTTGCGGATCCTTTGGAAATTTCTGTCACAAAGCCACAGCAGCATTATTCCTCACTTTCGGAGTCATTATTTGCTACGCCCTGCTCTCCCTCGTTTCTTCCTACAGGCTCTTCAGCAAATATGATGCACCAGTTGGTTACTCTAACAAAGGAATCGACATCACACCTGCATTCCGTGCCTGATCTCATGCTTTAAGCGCCTATAGATGTATCTTGTGCTTTGAAGAACTAGCAAACTTCTACAACAAAATAATGAAACAGTAGTGAAATGTATCTATTATGGCGCATGCAAGTAATAATGTATGCTTATTGTTCATAAAAAAGCATCAACACAAAGCAGACTTCTTGGTTTATATTATAATGGCATTGCCGAGTAAAATCCTGATAGACGTTGAATACAACCAGCACTAACTTTGTCTTCAGCAGGATATTCTGATAGTTTATCTTTCAGTTTCCAGTAATTTTCAATAGCCCAAGGGCCGAATGATAGAAACATGAATGACAACTATTAAAGGTCCTTTTTTTTTCTTTTTCATTTAGTAGTACCAAAATTGTCCAAAGAATCTACCAGTAACAATGGGAAATGGTGAATATGGAATTATTACACTCTTAGCATGGTTACAAACTTTAAACAACATAAAAGAAATGTGTGCTTAACAACACAACTAAATATGTCCAAAATCCAAATATTGTTATCCACAAAAAAAGAAACAACAATTGTTGAACAATGAACTATACAGGCCCCATAAGAAATAGGATATATCTATCAATTCTTCAAGTCTCAATCCACAAGCCAGCAGAGTTCCAGTTTGTCCAGAAAGCAACACACTTGAATGGAAACAACTCACAAGTAAATAGCACTGGTTGCAACTGTAAATGAAGGCAAGCATAGTCCAACCATTTCTGCAAGCAGAAATGAAACAACAATAAAGGCGAGTAGGAATGGCTGCTCGACTACCAGCCAAATTGCATACTCTACAACCCTACATATTTTCTGATCCCTGTGGCTCAGAAATTCAAGGTATAGGACTTTGACACATACTTTTATCACATATAGCCAGCCATATCTTAAAGAAAAATATAAATAACTGTAAGTATCCATAAGTTATTTCTTAAAAGGAAAAAAAATACCAGTTGGATAATCGCAGATCGATATTTTCAGTCAGTTTCTTTCATGGCTTCTGCTAAAGGAGTTGTGTGCAACAAGTTTAGGGCCAGTAGTCAAATGATCATCCTGATACATTTAAAACAGCTTTTAGATCCAAATATTATGCAATGCTGTATTGTAGGAGGAGGTATAAAAATCTTTTTGCCACCAAGTAAAACATGTTATCATACGGATAGAAATGGCAAAACTTCAAAACACATATTCTTAAAAAACAAACTGTCTACAGCGATGGCATCATAGATAGAAAAACTGCCCTTTAACAGGAAAACATATCCAGGAAATCTATCATAACAACACAAGTGATTACCAAATATAACAATATTAATAAATTCAAATATTAAAAAAAAGGCAACACTAGCCAACTTAAGAAATAACCCAGCACAAAACGACCAACCTTATAAAGAGATGCAGCTGATTCAGACTCCCGAATTTGATTTGGAATATGCCCGAGTGACTGAAATTCATCTAGGGCATCTAATGTTAGTTTCCAACCACATATAGGCATAGCACTCACACCACTGAAGCCACTGCTGCTACCACAACCTGCTCCAGCTACATTCCCATTCACCCAAGGGCAGAAATAACTGTGGTGCTTGATTGGATCAAATTCCACAGCTTCTTCATAGTTGCTTTCACAGTTTGGAGGCCCTGACAACATTTCAAGGGAATTTATATACAGCAAGATGATGTTCGACTATATGATACTAAAACAAATAAGAAAACCAGCCGGCTTTCAAAAAAGTATAGGGAACGGAGACAAAAAGAAGGGAAATGAGAGACGGATAATGACGGAACCATTACTTATGAGATTGTACGGAATACAAGTATACTATTCTCAGGCCTCAACAGATAAAATAATGACCGCACATTCATGTACAACCCAGAAAAACTTGTCCCTATGGCCTGGCCTTGGCAAAATAAATATAAATTGCCCCTGGCCAGATATTATCATAAGGTATAAATAAATGCACGATATTGAAAATTTTGTGATTTGGAAAAAAAATCCAAAACAATCAATGAAGCTAATATATTAGTAAATTTTCAGTCCGTGATAAAGGCTAGATTCTGACATTGTCCACTCATAAACACCAGGAAAATCTACAAGGTATACACTAGCAGTCACCAAATATGTATCTGGTAACTAAATATTTGAAGTTGAGAAAGGAGACTCAATGAATATACCTGTGCCATTTGCAGCAATGTACTTTGTCCTAGGGTATCCACATTCGTCAGTGGGTGATGGCTTGACAACCTGAGTTACTTCTTCTTTCGAGGCTTCATATGCAGAAAATATATTTGCATTGCAAGAGAGAGAAGGATGGTTACTGTTCTCATTGGGCAAAATATGCATGTCATTGATCTTTTCACCACTCTCAACAGATTCTGCTTTGGAAGAACCAATAATTTTCAAGCCACTGCCAGCCCTTTCTACAGACTCTGACACTAGATCTTGGCTACCACCGTGAGGATATTCTAGAACCATTTCTTGAGGGACAAAATCGCCCATCAAACCAGGATCTGTGGCGTATGCAACAGTTTGACCCTGCTCTTCAGTTACTACAGCAACGGGTTCCATATCTCCAACAACACTAGCCCTCACACCAAGGATTCCACCACTAACTTCAAAGCTAGGCCCATCTCTTGCATCAGCATTTGTAGTATCTGTGTTCAATACTTTCGCCCCTTCAAGGGTGCTGCTAATACCTATTTCACCATCATACCTCACTGGAGCTGCAGAAACATTCTGCTGTGCTTGATTACTGTAGTTAAGATCTGATGTCTCATTTATTTCTGGATTCCTAATCAAAGGCGTGGAGGGGAAGTGGACATCATCCATATCTCCAGGATGATTTTCAACACTTTCCATAGAGTCATTATCTGCACTATGATAGAATGTGTCCATCGCAATAACAGATGAAGCACGTGTTGAATCTCTAGTGGATGGGACACCAACACATTGATCATTCCTCGAGCAGGAGGGATCTTCTCTGTTATAATCTTTACTAGTCTCAAAAGCCACTGACTGGTTAGGACCATTGCCGGATGAATCTCTCTTATATGATGCATGATGGGTTTCAAAAGCATACGAATCACGAGCACGTTTTAAGGGGCCACCGGAGAACTGATCATCAACCTTTACCTCATCACCATCACGGTCAATAACAGTACCCACAATACTGTCAGCTTGCCGCATCATTAGATGTGGCCTGCCAACCGAGCTTCCACCATCTTCTAAATTTCGTTTGTGACAGCCGTGAGTAATAGGACCACGTGATTCGTATGATTGTGCATGATCACCAACCTCACTGTTGGAAGGCTGCTTTACAATCAGTTCTCTGCCAAAAGTTTCATCATGATTGTCTTCAGATATTCCCGTTGTTCGCAGTTCTGCAGCGGATAACAGATCACCCATTTTAAGTTCCACAACAGCACTAGACAATAACTTACTCTCGTCAGTAACCGCAGCGTCACCATGGTCTTCGGTCTGCTCTTTCTCCATACCATTTGTAGCAGCCCATCCACTAATTCCACTTGCTGCACTTGCTCCATGTGTCAATGCCATTTTCTTACTTGTTTCAGGAATATCAACACTACTGGGAGCAATGGGTGCAGGACGAGCAACAGTTAAAAAATCCAAGACCCTAACAGTCGCTCCACATAAGCTACAATCTAACAACGGCAACCTGGATTCACATGTTGACTTGGGACCCATCGCTTCATGTTTTCTAGGACTAATTTTAGTTGAAGCAGACAATGCTGTCTTGCTAGGTTTGCGACCATGAAGACCACAAGAGTCTTTAGTAGGACCAAATGAGTGTCCGTTCTTAGCAGATTGAGCAGTATGCTCTTCGAAGTCTTGAACATCTGGAAGCCACCTCGGCTCCCATCCACATAAGCTAATCAGTTTTTGGGCCTATGTTTTAAGGAAACTTTGTTAAAAGAACATTAATCTAAAGAACAGTAAGTTAAGCATTCCTAATTTATCATCATATATTATCTTACACGAGCATAATTACAGACAAACTCTTCTCTCGTTTTCTCCTCAAGTGGCATAACATCAGCTTTAAAGGCAGATTCCTCAACTGTGAAAGCCTGTAGGTGAACCAGAAAGTGGTCAATTTGTAGACCGCCTGACATTTGCATTTGTTCGATTGCAGACGTAGCTACTATAGGGAGGGAAGGAAACTGAAGAAGCCCATCACAGCGATCCTTATAACCACCAATCAGTGCTGACGGATTAGTAGCAGGGAACTGCACCAAGCTCTCAGCACAAATGTTTCCTTTCCAGGGACAATTGGTTTTGTGTCCACCGTCAAGCAACTGGGCAAACTCTTCCCCAGAAGCTATTAAAAGATTCAATCAAACAGAAAATAAAAATGTTAATCAAACTAGTCTTCATGCAAACTCATTCCTGTTATACATATGCAAGCAAAGGGACTGCTATCGACTTGTTTATCGGTATAGGTCATATGGAATGTGTAATACATACTACCTCTATCAGAAAGTGTGTGGTATCTCTTAATGGAGAAAAATCTTGGCATCTAAGAATTGTCTAGACTATAGAGAGTTTTTATGTGTGTAACCGTAGATTTAAAAAACAAAAAAGAATGACTAAAAAGTATGTCTATCAACTTGTACATATTGCCCAGAAATCATTTTGACAATGTGAAGAGTGGGTAACTAAGTGATAGTACAATTTGATCCAATACTAAGAAAAATAAATATTACGAGACTTTATATAACTAATGCAGGATTGGACTTATGTGATACATCATACATCTCAGATCTGAATCACAAGTTACTGTGAAAAATACCCCCTCTCCGGAAAAAAAATAGCTAATATCAGACAAATAATTTAACAAAAGAATTCACCTTCTATTGACTTCCCAGAAGCCGCTGTAACAAATTTCAAGTTTGCACCACAAGACTCGCACTCAATCTTATCAACATCCCCATTAACCCAGCCTCTTCTGGCACATGCTAGATTACTGGCAGCCTATAAAGAATCATACCCACTTGAATACAGATATATAAAATTTACAAAAATATATTGAATTTACTAATGAATTGGGTCATCTGCTTATTCAGGTATTTTTTACTGTACAATTGGAGGACTTTGCTTTGGAGTGTTATTAGAATATTCTAGCTTTTTACATTTTTTGTATAGAAAAGGCTGTCCAACTAGGTCAACTTATATTTGGAGATATCAAATAAAGTTGAGGTTAATATTTCCTTTAACCATCCCTGGGGGCCGGGGTATAGAGACTAGACTTACTAACATTAGGAAACTTCATTAGATTTTGTGCGCAACTGCAATTTAAGTAAATTTAACATTGATCCGGATATCCTAGATCAAAGGCACATCACCAGAATTATCAGAGACTCTATACTGTTCGAATCTTCATTGATATAACCGGATATTCTGGTTCAGTGCTGTGAATATTTTTGGTCAGCAATAATAAAACTTGTGAAATCCTATTGAGGTATCAATGTATAATGTATCGCCAATGTTGTTCAAATAGCATAATAGGAAAATATAAATTAATTCTCTCTTGCTTTTGACTTGATGTTGCAAGATGACTTTAACTATATTGGGTAGTAATGATCAGACGCTCTAGACTGTTAGAATCTTCATTGACATAACCGGATATTCTGGTTCAGTGCTGTGAATAACTTGTGAATTCCTATCCGGGTATCATGTTGTCCAAATAGCATAATAGGAAAATATAAAATAATTCTCTCTTGCCTTTGACTTATATTCCAAGATGACTTTAGCTATATTGGGGCAGTAATACTATACGAGCCAAAATTCCTGGACTCTGCGTAAGGAAATTTTGAAATTCTAAAATCCCGTAAAACAAAGTTACAGATACATAGATTCAGCATGCTGCATGCTTATATATTCAAGTGTATAGAAAGGTAAGAATTTAAAAATAAAAATATCATTTCCTATACTAATTTGCCAAAAAGTTCCACCTATAACATTGTATCACTTAGCATAAACAGCAGTATCAGTAGTCTATTCACTATATTTGCATTACGAACAAAATTCAAATTACACCATTATCTTACAAACCTTAGGAGAGTACAATAAACTGGATAAGGGTAAGCACCAACGAGAAATAAGAGTAGTTCCAAACCTTGGGCTTTGCAGACCAACTTGAAGGCTTAAACGTCGAGAGTCGTCTTAGCAAATCATTCCTCTCCCATGGTCTGCACGATGTCTGTGAATATCCAATGGCTGAACCACCGGCAGTCATACTCAACGAAGCCCGGACGGACTGCGAACCAATGTGTGATACCGACTCTGCTTTGGAACCCTGTCCATGGCCTAACCAGTCGATACTGCCAGCATTAACAGGAATGACAGGAGATGAAGCCCCTGCAGAACTTGAAAGCGAAAAAACACATTTTCAATTAATTTAGGATATCAATCCCCTTTAATTTCTGGAAGTTTGTGTAATTTTTTTGAAAAGCGATTGAGCTACTGCAAACACCAACACATTCAATGTATAAAATTGGTGAACTTTAGTACTTCCATGGGGTTTTTCAAATAACAAATATACTGTAACAATAATTTAGATGGGCAGGGCTCAAACGAGAATTAGTTGGGAGAACTAAGCCAGTATGTTCTGTACGATAACACAAATTTGCATAATTTTGAACATTTTGATAAAAGATGTGATAGTGTATATGGAAACAAGAAGTGTTATCAGAAGGGATTCACCATAATCAACAATGTAATAAAGTAATAGAACACTAAAAAATGATGAACTTTACAGATCTGCATAACAGAATCTACAGTATAAGATATGGCAATAAAAGCTGTTGAACTGTAACCAACCAACCAAACAAATATAGAAATCAAGAAAACTACAAGCAAACATTTTTCCACGAGATAAGGACTAAAACCCCTAATACAAACATCAATATACATACATAATATGTATGTATGTATATGGGGGGGGATACCTGGCAGCAGGGGTAGGAGGTGGAGAAGATGATTTAGCTGGAGGCATTAATAGATCTCCTCCACTGGAGCTCATGCCCCTCGTCTCGATTATATTCAATTAATTATTACCACTAGTACTGTAGTCTTATCTGTATAAATTGCGTTATGTCTCCCAGTGTCTGCTGCTCTCTAACGCAATTTTGAAAAAGCAGAAGAATCATACAGTACATACATAGGATTAGATAGATACTCAAAATGGCAATACACACGTGTCAGGGTCGTTTGGTGGTCAAAGTGAGGTTGGTGTTTGATATAATATTTTATATCAAAAATGGATTTATTTTAATATCACCCCGTCTGTAATTTACATCACTCAATCTACTTTTTTTATTCTAAACTCGTACGGTAACATTTTACGAACTAAATAATTCCTTAAAATTTGGTATTTTATTAAATTTTTAATATACAATTTGTTTTTATAATATTTTCTCTTACATGTATCTAAATTTTTATTATAATTTTATAAAAAAACTTATCACAAATAGAGATTAATTGATAGATAGAAGAATTTTTCCTCTGATTTTTATTTCAAAAATTATTTATTTAGTAACAATAAATATATATATATAATATAAATATAATAATCAAAATGTGAATTAAAAAGATTAGAAAACTGATTAAAATATAATTTTTGATATTATAAATAATAATTATATGAATATAATATCTATATGTATCTAGAATACATATAGATATTGGGGCCGTTTGGCCAAACTTAAATTATGGAAATAAGGGCTTATTTCCAGAAAAAGTTGGGATGTATGTACTTTCCAGAAATAAGTCCTTATTTCCAGAAAAAAGTAAGTTCATATTTGATTTTAAAATTCTAAAACAAATATTTATCTTTAAAAAAAATATGAAAATATGTAAAAAATAAAAATAAAATAAGCTACTTATTTTAAGTTTAAGGAACCCCAAACACCCCCATTATAACTCATTTGAATGTAAATTGTCAAATTTGAAAAACTTGTACTTATACACTTATTCGTGTCATAATAGAAAATATGTACTTTTGCATAACTATTTTAAAAATTACAAATTTGTTATAAAAAAAATATTTCTACTCTGTTGTTGAAATTTTTACATAAATAACACAATTCATTTATAAAATATTAAAGATAAAATTTTGTAAGAGCGCGGCAGAGAGAGCTAAAGTGCAAGCTATGTAGTAAAATTTTGTCTGAAGTCGTTTGGGTAATTCTCTACGGCCACTACCTCTTCCCAGTCCAGCTTGCCTAATGGTAACCAGTTTATCGTCGGTCATCCCTTGTCCTGGTTTGAGCCAGGCCTCTTAGAACAAATTATAAGCCTAGTTATTAAATAAATAAATAAATAAATAAATAACACCCCAACCATGTCACCCCCTTGAGATTTTTCACATTTTTATTTGTGCAATTATATTATTTACTTGAGAATTTTATGTTTATGTGCCCCCAAGTGTTTGCTACTTGATTAAAGGTCTGAGTTTTGGGTTCATCTCACAACACTGGAAAGAAACAATGTTTGTTATTTGATTAACAATATACTACAGCATTCAAGTTCTGACCTTTGCATTGTTTTTTTTACTAATTTGTGAAAGCTGATGTTGGAATGTTATCAGAGTGTTAATATGAGCTCTATTGCTTCCTTAGCTAGTTCAGGAAGTGCTTGTAATTGTTCTACTGCCCAATTCGAGGGGTCCCTTTCGTTTGTTAGTCGAGTTTCGTTATCTAGAAATTTTTGTAGTTTTCGAAAACTAAGGTTTAGGAAAAAATGGAGGTATGTTTCTACATGTAAATTCACAATTACCACCGAGTACATTGCTGATCAAGAAACTTTGTTATCCCCTGATTTTACATTTAGTAGTAATGAGGATGAGAGTGATCTTATTCTGAAGCCAACTCCTAGACCTTCGTTAAAACCCGGGAATAAGGTTGAGCCCCTTTTGGGCATCAATACTGGGAAGTGGGACCTTTTGAAACCTAGTGAGGATGAGAAATTAAATGCTAAAGAAGAAGAGAGGAATAACGTGATTGAATCACTGAGAGAGGCATTAGAGAAGGCTGAGAAACTAGAAACACGTAAGAAAGCAGTTACACCAGCTAGAAAGCCACCAACGTCCAGTACAGGCATCGATCAAAGAATTGGTGCCCGGGTTATTCCCGGTGTAGTTATGAAGTCAAAGACTTTAAAAAGTGTGTGGCGAAAGGGAAACCCGATTGCCACAGTTCTAAAGGTAGTTAAAAGACAACCAAAGAATGTGATAATTGACAAAGGAGAACCAAAGACAAAAGCAGTGGAGAAGGTTGAGTCATCATCTGCTGCTCATTTAAGACCACCTCCATTGTCTCAAAAAGTTCAACCAAAGCTGCAAATGAGACCATCCACGGCACCAAAGCTGGTAGTTAAGACACCTGTTATCTTGAAAGACATTGGTGCAGCACCAGCTGTTGGAAACACCTCAGCTGCAAAGGTGAAAGAACACAAGCCAATATTGATCGACAAGTTTGCATCTAAGAAAGCTGCTTTAGATCCTATGATTGCACAATCTGTGTTGGCACCTCCCAAACCTGGAAAAGTCTCTTCGCCTGGGAGGTTCAAGGATGACTTCCATAGAAAATCTGGTCTATCTGGAGGATCACCTAGGCGTATGGCTAAGAATGATATTCCCGACGAGGAGGCATTGGAACTTGATGTTTCTATTTGTGGTTCTGTCATAGCAAGGAAAGGAAAGAAATGGAGCAAGGCGAGTAGGAAAGCAGCTAGACTTCAGGCAGCCAGAGTTGCCGAACCAGTGAAAGCTGAAATTTTGGAGGTAGAGGAAGATGGTATGTTGACGGAGAAGTTAGCCTACAACTTGGCTGTCAGTGAAGGTGAAATTCTTGGGTTTTTATACTCAAAGGGGATTAAGCCTGACGGTGTGCAAACTCTTGAATCTTGATAAAGACATTGTGAAGATGGTCTACAAAGAGTATGATGTAGAAGTTATTGATGCTGCTCCTTTTAGAGTGGAGGAAATGGCAAAAAAGAAGGAGATTTTTGATGAAGATGACCTAAATAAATTAGAAGATAGACCTCCAGTGATCACTATAATGGGCCATGTGGATCACGGAAAGGTAGAGGATTTGCTCTATTTATCTTTAAACTTTGGTTGTTACTATATTATAAATCAAGTGTTTGCTTTTACATATTTATTTTGTCCGTTTGCAGACAACTCTGTTGGATTATATCCGAAAGACCATGGTATATGTTGAAGCTTTACAATGTCTCGGTGCTTTAAATTCATTGGCTTGCTTAGTCACCCATGCTCCCGGTGAAAATTAGGAATAGTATAATACTTACATAATGGTGTGTAAGAATAATTAACGATATGTTGATAATACATTTCACAAATCACATGCTATCTAGATTCTAAATGTTCTACAATCAGTATTAAAGTTTGACTGCTATTTACAGGTTGCGGCATCTGAAGCTGGAGGGATTACACAAGGAATTGGGGCTTATAAGGTTCAAGTATCAATTGACGGAAAGTTTCGACCATGTGTTTTTTTGGATACCCCCGGATATGAGGTAATTTCTGATGTCTGTTTTAGGCTTCATTGACAAAAAAATTATTAATCCAGTTATAACAGTAACTAGTCTCATCCTCTTAAAGATGCTATATGTTCTTTTGCTCATGTAGGCATTTGGGGCGATGAGAGCTCGTGGAGCAAGGGTCACAGACATTGCTATAATTGTAGTTGGAGCTGATGATGGGATTCACCCCCAAACTAATGAGGCCATAGCTCATGCGAAGGCCGCTGGAGTGCCAATTGTGCTTGCCATAAACAAGGTATTTGTTTTCTTCTTTTTCTTGGCACCTTACATGTCACAGTTGGATTTCTGTTGGCATCTCATAGTTGCACACATATTTTTATATTTTCTCACCTCCCTCTCCCTTCCAGATAGATAAATATGGCGCTAATCCAGAGCGGGTGATGCAAGAGCTTTCGTCGATTGGTTTAATGCCAGAAGACTGGGGTGGGGACATCCCAATGGTTCAAGTGCGTGCAATGAAACATTTGATAAAAGTGAAGTTTCTGGTTACCTTATGTTATGTTTGCAAATGACTTTTTTTCCGTTTTGGGTGCTAACCTTGATAGATCAGTGCTCTTAAAGGAGAGAATGTGGATGATCTTCTTGAAACTGTCATGCTTGTTGCGGAGGTAATTTACTTGTTAAACATGTCAAAACTTGTTTCCGAGCTGCTTTAGGTCCACTTTATACGCAATGACTTCTTTTTAGCTATATTATATTTATGAAGGCCTTTCAACGAGGCTCGTGTTAGGCACCCGCATATTATCCATTTATTTTGCCTTTAACTGAAATTGTGAAACGATTAAATGAATGCCTTTCTTTCATGGCTTGTAATGATTTAATACTTTCTAAGAAATACATGCATTCTAAATTCTGTTTCTTTATCGTTCTAGTTGCAAGAGTTGAAGGCTAATCCTCACAGAAATGCCAAAGGTACCGTCATTGAGGCTGGTCTTGATAAATCTAAAGGACCAATAGCTACATTCATTGTGCAGAAAGGCACACTCAAAAAAGGGGATATAATAGTTTCTGGTGAAGCTTTTGGAAAGGTGATGGAAACATGTGCCTTTTTCTATCTGGGGTGAAAAAGTACGTGTATAGTTATATGGTTGTTTCACGTTAGCCCTATTTTGAAGAGCTTTGTCAATGTGTATGTGTTCAGGTCCGGGCTTATTTGATGACAGTGGAAAGCTAGTCAGTGAAGCTGGGCCCTCCTTGCCGATACAGGTTTGTAATCTGTATACTACACCAAACATACCCAGTGTATCCCGCTCATAGAGCAGTTAAGATGGACACAGACCTACTTCTACTCAAAAAAGAGTGGAGAGGTTGTTTCCGTAGAGATCCCTAGATAGAATAAAACAGAGCAGTAAAGTTCCCATCACATTTTTTTGTACTGCTGCAGTCTATTTTTCTTGCTAGAACATTCATTCATATATGTAAGTTGATTTATTATTACACATCTATGATCGACATAATTCTCCAGGTCACTGGATTGAATAATGTTCCATTTGCTGGCGATGAGTTTGAGGTTGTTGGTACCCTTGATATTCACGGGAAAGGGCAGAGACAAAAGCCTATTCAATACGAATTGAGCGCATTTCAGCTAAAGCCGGAGATGGGAAGGTCACACTTTCGTCCTTTGCTTCCGCCATTTCGTCAAGAACGCGTACTGGGTTAGATTTGCACCAACTGGTTATTGTAATGAAGGTTGATCTTCAGGTAAGCATGAGAAATATTTACAGAAACATATGATGTTACGTTTAATTAGGATGGAGCCAAAAGCTTATATATTTATCCAAGTACAAAATAAAGATGGTGCAAATTACATAGACAGAGTCCACTAAACTACATTTATTCAACCTATGGCTAAGCCAACCATTGAAATCATTTTCCCCCCAAAACAAATGTGAAAGAAGAGTAAGTAAACTTTTGTGCTTTTGTCAAAAGAGTAAATAGGGAGCTAATCAAAGCATCGGATTCAGAGACTTGGAAACATATACTTAACAATGCATGCATAACAAAAATTCAATAATCAAGTATTAATGTGATTTGCAGATTAAGGAATATCTTTTTACTTTATCATGGTTCTGTTACTTGGACACTTTGAATCATTAGTGTCAATGGAGTGGTAAGGTTCCCAACTTAATGAAGCATTTGTTTTTAATTGCTTTTCAAGGTTAATTAAGAAGCAAGAAGGGTGTTGGGAAACTATATTAAAGATAACACGGTATAGGTGTTATTTCTGTCTTTTGGCGTTTTGTTGCGAGTAATTTAAGGTATGGTTGCCACTGATCTATGTAGAGAATGGAAGGATGCATTTCTATGATGTAATAGTATATTATCTTCTTTATTGACAACAGTTAATAGTTAAATCGATTTTTAAATAGATACTAAATCATAATCATCAGATAGCTTTTAGATTTTTACTTGCATTTAAAAGTAAATTTACCTGCATATAGTTTCAATCAGATGCATTGTTGTATTCAATATATTTCATGTACTTTGTCTCTAATATTGTTTTAGTTTCAACTGTTGTAGTTTATTTCATTTATTATTTTTAATTAAGTCGAGTTGTGTCAAATTTGTTTAGGGGTCTATTGAGGCCATCAGACAAGCTTTACAGGTGCTTCCACAAGATAATGTCACTATGAAGTTCCTCCTGCAAGCAACTGGTGATGTCAGCAAGAGTGATGTTGATCTTGCAGTAGCCAGTAAAGCGATTGTTTTTGGATTTAATGTCAGAGAACCAGGTTCTGTTAAGAGGTATGCTGACAATAAAGGAGTTGAGATCCGACTGTACAAAGTTATATATGAACTCATTGATGACGTGCGAACTGCAATGGAAGGACTCTTGGAGACTGTTGAGGTATATTCAGATTATTGATCAACGTAATCGAGTTATCTAATTTTAGTTTTATTTTGAGACATAATGGGGGTGTTTGGGGTTCCTTAAACTTAAAATAAGTACTTAGCAAAAAAAAAAAAAAAACTTAGCAAAAAAAATAAGTAGCTTTTTTTTTTATTTTTTACATATTTTCATATTTTTTTTAAAGATAAATATTTGTTTTAGAATTTTAAAACCAAATATGAACTTAATTATTTCTAGAAATAAGGGCTTATTTCTGGAAAGTACATACATCCCTACTTTTTTCCGGAAATAAGCCCTTATTTCCATAAGTTGCGGGTAGCCAAACAGACCCAATATAGGTGTGCAGGTATACATTAATAATATAGCCTTCAGCATACTCTACTGAAACACAAAGCAATAATAAATTTTTATGTCTTTTTTGGGGGTGGGGTTGAGAGAGTCGTTATCCTCCTATAAATTAGTTGATATTAGTATTAATCTTTCCTCCTACATTTGGTGGGGAAAGGGGGAAGTGAAAATTTTTATACATTAAATAGTGTTTCTGCTTAAGAAAATACATGCAGCAAAAAATGGTCTTTCGTTTGAGATATGATCTCCTTTTTGCATGCATGATGCGAAATGAACCATTGTCCTAGTTAGTGAGCTTATATTGATGATGTAACTGAGATGTATATGTTCTTCATTTAAAATTTAAACTCCTTCGTCTTCCTTTCTGAATTGTTTCCTGTCTGACATCCTTATATATGCATTAATAATGTGTACATACTTTTCTTGTCATTTTATGTTCTGAACTCTAACTACGATAGTTATACAATTTAAACTAATTGTTGTACCTTGACAGGATCAAATACCAATTGGTTCAGTAGAAGTACGAGCTGTATTCAGCAGTGGTAGTGGTTGTATTGCTGGGTGTATGGTAATTGATGGGAAAGTAGTGAAAGATTGTGGAATTCGAGTTCTTAGAAAGGGTAAAACGGTCTTTGTTGGAGTTCTCAACTCTTTGAGACGGATTAAGGAGGCTGTGAAAGAGGTATGCCTGTAAAATTCTTTCGTCAAGTTTGCTTCTCCCTTCTTTTCACCTTTTGAGCATGATTTGACAGAATCAGGTCTGCAAATTCTATACTAGAATTACAGAAAAAATAACAAATACCGTGGTTTATTGTCCCTTGCAATATTTCTGGAATCTGTTTATACTTTTGGTCCATCTTTGAGATACTGTTTAGCAGCAGTCTATAATTTTAGGAGAAAGTTCAGTTGCTGAATTCCGCCTCCTTCTGCACCTTGTAATGGGTGCTGTAAAACCGTTGAAATTTTTTAGATTTCTTGTCGATGTCTTGTGAACTATCAGCCTAAATTTGCAATTACATTTGAATCTCCTTAGCATTTAATAATACTTCAGATGTTGGTAACTGTTATGATTTTTATATTGATAGCAGCAACTTCCTGAATTTTTATTTTGGATTCTAAGTTCCTCGCGCATGAGTTGTAGACTCTGTATGATCAATTTGTAATCTCCAGCATAAACTGATATTGTGTGATTGCCAGACGTCAAGGAATGCACTTTATAAATGTTCAACATGAAAATAATATTATGCCTCTGCCAATTGTGGTGACTGTTATTCCATGAAATATAATGCCAGTGCTTTTTATTTCATCACCTATAGTGCATTATTTCCAATATTAAATACCGTGATCTCTACTGTGCAGAAACATTAATATCTGATTTATTACTTGTTAAAATAAAAAACCTAGATTTCTAGCTAAGAGTTGAATTGTGTTATTATATCTGATTTGGATTGCAATGCACAATACCTGAATATCTTAACTTTGGGGGTATAAGTTAAGAAAGTACCATCTATTGCCAACTTGGACAGGTAAGTGCCGGGTTAGAGTGGGGCATTGGAATTGATGACTTTGTCATTTGGGAGGCTGGAGACACTTTGGAGGCTTTCAACACAATGCAGAAGCACCGAACACTTGCATCGGCATCGGCATCGGCATCGGCATCAATGGTAGCAGTGCTTCAAGACGTAGGAATTGAGAGATAACAGCATCAGAGTACAACGTTTTACTTGAACTACACCATGGCGTTATAGACTCACCTAATTGACAATGGCCCTGTTTGGACAAGCTTATTTTCCGGAAATAAGCCCTTATTTCCGGAAAAAAATAGATATGTATGTACTTTTTCTGAAAATAAGTAACTTATTTTTTAGTTTGAAGATAATATTTGATTTAAAATTCTAAAATAAATATTTATATTTAAAAAAATATATAAAATAAGTAATTTATTTTAAGTCTAAGGAATCTCAAATGATCCCAATGTAAAACTGACCCCTAGCAGTTTGACAACATACAGCAGGTATTATTTGAATGAGCTTGCTGAAACCCACCAGTCTCTTACGGAGGCTGGGTAAATGTCGTATGTTATTACATAGTAAATAGTGGTGTATGTTACATTCAAGCTCCTTTCTTTAAAGGAGAAGGCACAAACTAAAAGGAATGAAAAGATTACAAGGATGCTTCAAATTGGATGCATCATCTTTTTCTCTTGTGCAATTTGTCTTCACCTAGGTACTGGTATTACAGTACTACTATTATTTTTGGTATTACAGTACAGTACAGTACTTCTATCTTCGCCTTCGAATTGTAAAGGGAGAAGTGTGAAAAAATGAGAGCCTAAATTTCCCATTGATGTTCATGTTCGTTGCTATACCAACATTGAATAGAATGGAGTTATAAAGGAATGAGCACATGTCGTAAATATCTAATTAATTATTCCCAAAATTTCATTTTATTTCCACTTGATTGCATTCTTTGCTTTATCACCTATCAAATAGAGAGCAAAATCCACTAAGTTTTAGATAAGCGGTCATCTTTTTAAAAAAATAATAATAATAACAAGATGTAGTAAAAATAGCAAAGTTGGGGCTGCATTGAAGGCATGTATAACTCTTTGCGACAGTTTGGTGAGAAAAGTAAGCAACTTATTAGTAGATGGCATGGCAGGGTCCTTGCATTCATATGTGACACGTGTTGTTTTAACTATTAGTAATAACCAAACCAACCCTCTGACAACTTAAAATATTTCTAGTATACAGTATTACTACACGTCTCTTACTAATCCATATCCTGTCCCATCGAGTCTGCAATCAGGTCAAATCATTCCCTGTCAAGTCAAGTGTGAAATGAGAGTCACTAATCTTTAGTTTCCCTTGTATAATCTTACATTGACAGCTTTTATTTTTTTGGGCCTGATTCATGTTATAAATTTATTCCATGGCAATGCGGTTGTAAGCGGATGAGCGAAATCGTAAATCCAAACCGAACCGAAAATTATAAAAACTGTATATTCATAATATGTGAATATATATATTAATATATTAATATATTATAAATTAAATAATAAATAGTTACTAGTTACTAGTTAATATAAAAAGCGTATATTCAAAATACGAGAACAATGCTTGACTTATGTTTTATATTAATTATAACATATATTAATTTAGTGTCCTTTTAAATAAAATTAGTCATATTCATTTATTTTTGTCAGTAAGAATAAAATTATTAGTTTATATATACAATGATTCGTGACATCAAATAATATCAAGTTTAATATACGATAATTCAAAAATATTCATTACATGTCTTTTTATTATTTAAATATGAAAAAAAAAAAATTATATAAATTTTAAAACCGAAACTGCATCACTTAAAAACCGAACCGCAATTTTTAAAACCAAACCAATAATATTTGGTTCGGTTTTGGTTTTTATTTTCTAAAATCACACTTAAATGATTAAGTTGCGGTTTTATCGGAAAACCACACCATCCCTAGGTTGGAGGTTGTAAAATCATTCCAAACCACAACACACTGGTAACACTTGTAAACATAATACAACTAGAACCATAGATAGGATGACAATCCAGTTATAGGTTACAACATCAGAAGACACAATTAAGTAGCTTCTTTGCAACGACCACAAACCAAAGAAACACAAACAAAAACAAAAACAAAAGCAAAAGAAAGACATAAAGAAAAGAGACTCCCACTCAAACTAGCAGTAACCAAATGGTCCAAAACACTTGTGTGTCTACTCACTCAGATTCCCATCCTCTGTTTGATACCATTAACAAAGTCAACAACTTTCTTGGAGTCAGGAAGGGTCTTGGCAACACTTTCCCTCTCCAAACACCTCTTCACCCAAGCAATCAACTTGGGACATTCAGCTTCAACACTGAAGTTACCCGACGCCTCATAGGCTTCGAACCAGCTAGAGTAAGTAACAAGTGCAATATCCAAAAACCCGAAAGTTTCACCACCGAAAAAAGGCTTGTCACCCAGCTCATTTTCTAGCACTTTGAGATTCTCAATGAAATCCTTCTTCCCCGCCTCCTGTTCTTCCCCTTTGGTGGTCCATATCTTCCTCCCACCATCATAGATCTGCCCATTTAAAAATAAAAAATAAAAAAACTAATCATGTTAGCAAATACAGTACTACATATAGGGTCATGATCAATTTCAACCCGGTTAACGGGAATGAGAATGAAATCTTAATAAATGTATATTAGGATTTCATTCTCATTCCCGGGTTCAAATTCCATGATCAAACGACCCCGAATTGTTCCACATAGTTGACTCAAAAGAAAAGCCACTAGCAAAGTAGCAATAATGCATTTAATATTATTGAGGCAAGGACAAAAAGGCATTTTTAAAGATGATGTAAACAAATTGTACAATATCATCCACACTACATAAACCAAAAAAAATAAAAAATCTTGCAAGACTAGTGACATATATACCAACTATCAACACATACCTTCTTGTCAATAAAATCAGCCCAGAACCTAGCTTGAGCTCTCTGGTAAGGATCAACAGGCAACAAAGGAGCTTTATCATTCCAGACCTCATCAATGTACTGAACAATGATGAGGGACTCGCATATGGGCTTGCCGTTGTGAATAAGAACAGGTATTTTCTTGAAAACAGGGTTGGACTTGAGGAGAAGAGGGCTTTTGCTCCTTAAATCTTCCTCCACGTAATCGTATTTGACGCATTTTTCAGCAAGTGCAATTCTGGCCCTCATGCCGAACATACTCACCCAGTAATCCAACAGAACAACCTCATCTGCCATTGTTGTGTAGTGCTTGTTCTCTAGGTTTTGTTTAAGTTAAAGAAAGCAAGTGATAATGCAATTATTGGGTGAACGGGGATAGCTGCATTTATAGAGGAAATTCTGGAGTTGTAATTTTTATTTATTTATTTTAGAGTTAAAGGGTCAATTTTTGGTTCAACTACTGTCTTCTAGGACTTTCTTGAGATTCTTCGCATATATGTCAGCCGCTATAAACTACAAACTCTTTTCCACTAATTTAAATTTTTAATATATATATTCATAATTCATATACAATTCATGTATCTGGAAATTCATCTCATGGCTTAGAAAATTTAGATATTGATTATAAATATTTAATAACAATTTTATATTTATATTAATAGGACAAATTTGGATTATACATATAAATGGTACGTATTTTAAATATTTATTATCATACTTGAATTTTTTTATTAATTTTGAATATTTGTTGTCACATAAAAAAATTTGTGTTAATATTTCTTAATTACGGTTGTTATAATAAATTGACTATATATATATATATTGCGGTTATTTTAATTAGTTAATATTGATATTTAAATTCCATTACACAATTTTTTATTTAAATCTTTTCATAACTATCTCTTATACATTTTTTCCCTATATTTTCATAATCCACGATTATTGCTATTAACTTTGTTTACTAATACTAAATTAAAAATATATTAAATTCAATAAGTACACTTTAGCTTCATATTTTTTTAAAAAAATAGATTTAAAAATTAATTATATTTTTTTTTTAAAAATAGACTTAAAAATAACATATAAACTTTTTTTTCTCACTAATTTCATCCGTGTCAAAATATTTATCATTTTTCTAAAATTAATTCTATAAATATAATTTAATATTTAAATATTATTTAAAAAATAATATATGAAATTGTCATTTTAATATTTTAAAATAGGTGGAAAAAATAAAATGACAAATACTCCCTCCGTCTTATTTTAATTGGCTCATTCACGTATTAAGAAAAAATAAATTTTATCTCTACTTTAACTATAATACCCTTATAATTGTATTAATGTATAGGCATAAGAGAGGAGTTCTTGCCTTAATATAAATATTATATTATCAATGCATAATTAATAGAATTATGAGTGGAACTTAAATTTATATTAAATGAAAGAAGACAAAATTTTGGGACAAATTAAAATAGAAATTCAACCCTGACAAAAAAATAGAAACTCAGTTAAATAAAATGGGAGAAAAGAAGAATATTATCCAACCATATTTGCTGCAGGTTAATCTCTGAATATAAATATTAAAACCTCTGAATTTAAAAGGCGCTGATCGACACACGTTCATTTTTATAAATTAAAATAAATATAGTAGCAAATTATAAAAGGAGGGGAATAAAGTGAGAAAGGAACAGAATTACATAGTGTGACAGCAGAAATTTATAAAACATGAAAGTCCAGCACCACCAACACCAACACCAACACCATGTCCATAACTCCGTATGTATATTGTAGGAGTAGGTACTGTACTATACAGGTCGGTGGGTGCTGACTTTATATCGCCCCAGTGGGACTGTACAAGTAATTACCTTTCCAGTGATTTACTACTTACCTCATCGGTCATTGCTTACATAATCGCATCTACTCCCTGCGTCGCGCATTCATATCAATTTAATATATCCCCACTAACGTATGCAATGATATCATAATTTATATCTTTTTCGTGGTCCTTATTATTCATTTTTCTTGACTTTCCGCATCGTCTGGGAATCGATAAATCAAGAATTAATCGGATATATTTAAATATTATTTTTAATAATAAAAAATATTATTTTCAATTTTTATAATTATATTAGATATAAAATGTAATTTTTTAAAATTACTTGCATATATATTAATCATAGAAAATTATTGTTAATATTAAAAATAATAATTTCAATATTAATAATTAAATACAATATATATACATATAAAAATTAAAAAAAATCGATTTTGACCGATTTATACCGCCTAATACTGATTTTGACAATTTATACCGCCTAATACCGATTTTGACAGTTTAATATCGATTTTGACTAATTTAAAAAAAATGCATAATTCCGATTTTGACCATCTATACTGTCTAATACCAATTTTGAATAATTTTTAAAAAACACCTAATTTTTCGCCTAGTACCGAATCTGGGCATTTCATTCCCACCAAGCGCCTAGGCACCGCCCATAACGCATTTTCAGAACATTGATTAAATGTTCGCAAATCTTTCTTTTTACTAATTATCGCAAGTAAAAGTTGATTACTACTTATTCTTTTCCGGGCCGGGAGGGGCTGGGGCCTGAGGCGCGGGGTTAGGGGCTGGGTTTTGGGGTGGGAGTTGACTCTTTATATATATATATTCATAAACCTGTTTATAAATAGATTAGTTTTTATCCGTGTGATGCGTGAATCGAATTTTTTTATATTTTAATATTTTTATAAGATTTAAATTTATTTTTATAATAATAATTTAAATTTTATTTAATATTATATATATATATTTTTATATAGTTTTCATATTGTTTATTAGTATTTGTATTTTAATAAGATAATATTTATATATTTTATTTAAAAATATGTTTTAGTAAAAACATTAATGTAAGATTAATGCTTAAAAATTATATCCAATAATTAATCGATCCAAATACCAACTAACGACTGAATATCAAATTTTTAATGTTTCGATTATAATAATATAATATAGATGTATTAAAAAATCAAAAAATTATTATCGAACACAATAGTATCCCCTATCTAAATAGGCACTCACGCTTAAATAACCATCAGGATTTTAGAAGCAATTTAGCAGATCATTCGAATTATAATTATTTTGCTGTTTGAATTTGAATATAAATAAAGTTTTTACCATACCTCAAAATACATGTCTTCCCCTTCAAACTCTCTCTTTTTCATTGTTGTTATATAATAGTCTTATAATACGTTATCAACACGACTTACTCTTCTATTCACTTAATATATTCGTGTACCTTGCATTCAAGAAGATAAAGTTTAAAATTTATTTTGATGGGTTGATTTGAATTCAAGTGCAAGTAGCTAATCATTTATGGGTATTTTCTGTAACAAAGGCATGAGTTGCCATTTTATTCATAAATTCAAGATTCTTTTCAATACTCAAGTTGAACTTGAAGGATTCTTAAGATGCGAATTTGAAATTTTAGACAATTGATAATCATACATTAAGATTTTGAGGAATGCATCCCTTTTATCACTCTATTCGTTTTCATGATATTATTCTAAATTTATATGTTTGAATTATGCTAGTTAACATTTCTCGTAAAAATCATATTAAATTTGTTTTACCTTGCAATTGAATGATTTTAGACTTTTCAGAAAGATACCTTAATTGTCTACAACTTTCGTAGTTTAGGATTTTTGAGATTCTACATGTACGTTTATGAAATTCTGCCACATGTATATATTATTGGTGTAACTTTGGAAATAGGATACTACAACTTTGAAAAATTATATAAAATTGAATATACATCCGAAAATTATGTGTAATATCAATTCGGAAAGATCTTTTCGAGAACTTTAAGTCATATGTTACTGCCTTTTATGACGTTTATTAATTTTAAAAGGTGTAAATTAGAATCTATCCATGAGATTATTATTTTTCAATTATAGCAACCCACATTTTAATTTATTCTGAATTTGTTACTAATTCACTTTTTAAGAGTTTTAACATTCTGAAAAACTTGTTTGATTATCTATAAGTTTCATATTTTACATATTTTGAAATAAAGTCTTTTACATGATGCAAATTGTCTATTTTCGGACAGGTCAATTCTGAATTTTTATATATATGGTTATGTTATTTTTGGAGTAAGTTTATTCTCTAAGTTTTGGACTAGTCAATATATGTAATTATGTTAAAATGTCCATATATGTTACTCCATCCGTCCCATTTTAATTGGCTTATTTGACTTTTGCACGTATATTAAGAAAAAATAAATTTTATTATTACTTTAACTATAATACCCTTATGATTATATTAATGTATTAGTAGAAAGGAAGAGTTTTTGCATTGAATGATACAAATATTATATTACAAATATATAATTAATAGGGGTATCAGCGGAACTTAAATATATATTAAAGGAAATAAGACAGCTTTTTGGCATAAATTAAAATAGAAATTCAGCCAAATAAAATGGGATAAAGGGAGTAATAATTTACGTTTCATTTTGTATTTGTGGCATGAATATTAAATTGTTCTTGTCTGTATCTACTATCTCTATTTAAAATTCACGCAAAATTTTATAATTATTACAATATGATTTAAGTGCATATACATAGGTAATGATATGTTAGATCTATGTAATAGGAGAAAATGATTATAAAAAATTGTGTTAAAACAAGATTTATGAGGTCATGATATTTAATTTAGTGGAAAAGTCAGGAGTATTATGATTAATACTGAATGACTTGTATCCTCACACATTATGTCACTTATATCAAGTTACCTTACTCACATATTAAAATAAATTATATATTATGCATGCTCTAAGTAAGTGAGAATTTAATATTGTGAAATTTTATGTGATGTTTTTGATAGAATGATAGTAAATGACTGCAATAAGAAGTTGCACGAAATAACAACCAGAAGTTGTCTCTATGTAAACAATTTTTTTTATGACACTTTCTGATATGTTTAGTTTTTGTGAAATCCCTGAAGGATATAAATTAATATTTTTTTATAGATATGAACAATAGATTAAATGTTATGCGTTTAAACACTTGATTACAATTTTTATCAAAATATTCCAGAAGAGTAATATATATGAATATAATATTTCAAATTTGAGTTCTCTTAAAAGTTATGATATCTCTGAAGGATGAATATATATAAGGAATAATATAATTTATAACGTATGGATATAATAGATCTCAATAGAATGAATAAATATTATAATAATGATATGTATCTCGCAGATATAGTTGAGTTACTAAACTTATGAATTGGTATCGTGACTCTATGTGGTTGATTAAATTCAAATCATTGATGAAAAAGTTACGAATTGCAAATAAATGATATTGTTCCATTCCCTGAAGTGAATGAGATAATATTAGAAATTGAAAGATATAGACCATGCTTGTAGTAATGATCTTAAAAAATATTAACATTTGGTCGTATTCTTATCATGTGTATAAGAAACGTTTCTCTCCATTATAATAAAGCTGGATAGTGTCAATGCATTATATATTGGATGCATCATCATATGTTTCTTAATATAAGACTCGTGAAGAACATATATATTTTGTCATAACCAGTATTTTACTCTCCCGACTACATTTTTATTGTAGAAGAACATGTATATTATTGATGTAATTATATTTTTCCAAAAGATTGGAGAATTTTATTTGATATAAATATGCCTGGAGACACTAAGTGCCTTTAAATTTTGAGTATAACCAAACGCACTAAAAGTAATTTGGAGAAAAATTTCAATATCCTCCGTTAGTTTATACTAAACATAAAAATGATTGAAATGAATTTTGAAGTAAACTAGAAGTTTAAGGTTGACATCATAGTTTAATATGACTAGCTAAGTCATCCCAGTTTCATAACGAATGGTGATTAAAATTTTATATTGACTTTCGTTGAAGAACCAGAAGATTTTTCTCAGTGATACATATGTTATTTATTTATAAGGCAAAACTGATCACCAGCAAAAATATAGTTGTGATCTATCATCTTTAAAAATGAATTAATGAAGATATGACATGAGATAAAAATCTCCTAATGTAGATCATTGAGATATTTTATGAACAATTTATTTATATGTCTAGTTATTATTAACTCGCATCCTAAAGAATGAGAGGTTGATTATTTAAAATATACACTTACATAATGCTGGTGAACCTCTTAATGGATATTATTTCGTCCATGAAAAATTGTTAAGTATTTTGTATCACATATTAATTGATTCGCATCAGATAAACAAGTTAAAATAATTTCTTCCCATCATAAATAAATTATTGGTCAGCTGAAATTATTCCACCACAATAATAATTAAGATTGATTTTTGAATTGGATATATATCACTTGTGAGTGCATTTGAAAGCGTCTATGCGTATATATTTATGACTCAAATTAACGAGTCTGTTTACTCAAAATCAAGCGAAGAAAAATAGCTGGTGAATATATTTGTAAAAATGAATTATCATTATCTCATCTCGATCCTCATATTAAAGAATCTGAAGTTCATAAGACGGTTCATTTGAATATTTTATGTTGACCTGAAATAACAAGCATATCACATACACCAGCTACAAATGCTCCAATGAAATCTAAATGTCCAAGAAAAACAACCTCAAGATGCTAATATGTCTAAATAATGCACGAAGTATGATAGAAAAGAAGGTCTCATACCGAAAGAAAAACTTCAAAAGTAAAATGGAGCAATAATTGATAATGGGTAGATTGATAAGTCAATTATGAAGGATCTCCAGAAGAGTAATAGACATGGCAAAATAAAAAAGAAGTGAAGGGACCTAAAATGTTATGTCATATTCAGAATAAAATGGAACCATTAATCAAATCGACGACGATGATATATGTTTAACATAATACTTGAGGTTGTAAGTGAGAATGAGGATCATGAATCAAACTCTACTAGAGAATGTAGACAAGATTGGCCAAAGAAAATAAGAAACATAATTGAGACAAGTACAAAGAGAAATATTTGGACATGGGTAGTCCACACATCCGAAGTTGTGAAAGTAACGCGTTTGAATAATCATTATTTCTTAAAATAGAGAAATATTTGATACTGCAGTTCATACACCTCAAGGTGTCAAGTCAGTTGGATACGAATGACTATTTACTTAAAAATAAAATGAAGATCCAGAAATTATGAATTTAAAGCTCATATAATTGTACGATAAGCTTGTATTGGTTATGTAGAAAAATAATATTTTGTGGTGGATACAATTATTTGACTGCTAAGTAGTCTAACAATATAAGAAGGATTTAGTTTAAGTTACCCACTCGACAACGTGTCCTATAAGGATCTTAACTGCATAAAGCAGAATATCAAATTCTCGAGAACATTGTCTTCCTTAAATTGAAAAAGGATTTGGACTAGTAGTTCGACACAATATTATTCCGGAATAAAATGCATATTATTTTTGTATATTGAATTATAGGTGACAACTCATAAAATCTTTGGCCAGAGTAGATGGAAATTAGAATGTGTTTCTAATTAACATTGAAATGAGTTGCACCTCATAATCAAAATATATGAATTTATTTTTGTTGTTTTTGTTATGTAGTGTATACAGTGAAAAGATAATATATTCCTAAGTAGATGATATATCGTTATAGGCGTATATGAAAATCTCAGAAAGATTATAAATACACGAAGACATATTTGTGACATCCTTTCTAATTAATATATAATTATTTAGTAAAATTGAAATGAATTTTTTCCCTGAAGGAATATAATACATTGATCTTTGTGATCAATTGAAAGAAAGAAACTTATTGGTCCTGAAGTACCATATTTTAGTATAATAAAATATTGATTTATTTTGTTAATTATATGGGTCTCTGCATAATGAATTTATTAGCATGTTTTGAAGTAGGTGTAATTTGAAGGCATGAGAATTCTAAAAGTACATAAAGATGCATTTTTCGATCTCTATTAACCAATTCGAAAAAGAATTTAAGTTAACTTTGCAGGAGCAAAGTATTCACTCCAATTATAATAATGTGAAATTCGAAATTGAATATTTATATACAATATATTGGAGATTTTCGTGTTGCTATAAATTATTGCAGGCTATTTCGACGTCCAAGATGATATATGGCTGAAGTTGAAATTTCTATACAACATGACAAGATTAATATAACACGACAAGATTGCGATCTTCCACTGGGATATAAGCTCTTTCGGCTGTATAAGATGATAGCTACACAACTCAAAGAAGCATTCATTAATGATCTATCTGCTGAGGCGATCCAAACATCTACACTTGAGAATTTCACAACATTAAATCTCGTCAACTTAAAAATATTACTCCCTCCGTCCCACCCAATTGTTATCACTTTTTTTTCACTTTCTGGCACGCATTTTAAGGTGGATTTTAAGGATAGTTCCATAACTTATTTTTAAAATTTTCTTTTTTTGTATAAAAATAGGATTGTTCTATTTTTATACAAAAAAGGAAAATTTCAAAAATAAATTATGAAACTATCCTTAAAATTCATCTTAAAATGCGTGCCAGACACCCCATTTTGAAATGATAACAACTCAACGGGACGGAGGGAGTATGTGTTATTGCCATGAGGCGGAGCAAATGTGCGCTGTACTCTTTTTTCCTTAACCATGATTTTTTCCACTGGGTTTTCCTGGTAAGATTTTTAACGAGGCAGCATCACTAGTACATTATAAAATATGTTTTTGTTCTTTTACTTGGTTTTTCTAGTAAGGTTGCAACGAGACATTATTTTATGTAACAGACATCTAAGGGGGAGTGTTGTAAATAATATATTTATGTGGATGTCCTTTGACTTTTTGTTTTATAAAACCTTTGGTATTTTATATACAAGACATTTGCCCTTTCAAATCGAGACCTTTAGATCTTCAACTTCTTGTAGCTATTGTCATGTAAAGCCTATAAATAGGCATTTTTGTTAATCATTTAAAGACATATCAAAATATGAAATGAAAATCTTCTCTTCTCTTTCAAACTCTCTCTCTCGTCGATTGTTATTATATAATAGTTTTATAACATAAATTATTATAATTGTACAAGGAAAAGAATAAAGTGAAAATTCCTTACTCAGACCTAATAACCCTACGCGGAAGAGTTATTTAAACCTGCATACTTCCTCTATTTCAAATTAATTATTATATTTTTCAATTAACTAAACTTTAATTAAAATTCACATATATCATATACTTAAAAATATATAAAAATATGATTAAAAAATATATTTAATTTATTTTAAAATATAATTTCAGTTTTCTAAAATTATAAAAAATAATTTTCATTTTTAACTAAAATTCAGTTAATTTGACCAAGAAAAATCAAACTAATTTAAGAGTACAAAGAGAGTGCTGTATATTGCCATATTGGAACAAAAAAGTGTGAAAAAATGAAGATTAACGAATAGGAGCAACGAGTATAGGAGTCTCGTCTCCCCACTGTTTATATTTAATACTCACTCTGTCTCATTTTACATGTCATTTTTAAAAAAATTACGTATATCAAGAAATTCTAACATAAAAATTATTTTCCATTTATATTCATATTAATTACATTAATTGAGATAGTTTCAATACATAATTTGAATGATAATTATATTACATTAATTACCAATACTAGTACCAATACTTTAGTTAAATGGTTATTTTAAAATTTTATATATAAAATTGTATTGAAAAGAGATAATTAACATGTATTATAAGACAAAAAATTTCTTCAAAAGTCACTACTAATTTAAGACGGAAAGAGTACTTTTGTATATCTGTACCACCAACAACGGCCAGACTTCAACTCTCCAAGTGGGTTGATTTCCCCCATAGACCACGTGCCCTGCTCTCCACCCCATACAATTTTCGAGATATCTCGTTTCAGGGTGGGTTACCACAGCATCTTAGTACTCGGTACTTCTTTTTCTGGTCAACATTAATACATTGGACATAATGGAGTATATTGAAAAAGGGTTTCCCCACCAGTGTCCTGGAAAGAACCAAGGGGAATATCTCATATATAACGGGAAACTGGAAATTTAATATTTGTGCACGATCAGTAAGCTAATCTCATATATAATGGGAAACTCCTTTCCATCAGGTTGTTAATAACTCCGCCACATTTGATATGCAAAATTTGTATGGATTCATAAAATTAAATTTCAAGACCAAAAGTTTCAAAACTAGCTATAGCCCCCTCAAATTTGGCTGATTCTCGCATTGACATGTACAAATACTGTGTCCATGGTAATGAATTTCAATGTGCAATAATCCTGTCCTACCAGAAGTTGCAGGCAGACGTAGGATGAAATGTCCCAAATCATTTCACAAAATAAATCACCAGACCACAAGATGAACGATCATTTAGTACTACCCATATTACACCTTAGCCCTGCAAGTAACGCATATTGGGAGCCAGTAAGTTTATAAACTCTCTTCAGATGTGTAGATATGCATATCTGATAAGTTATATATAAATTGAAATATAGTAAAAGTTCCATAAACAACTATAGGGGGTGTTTGGTTCATTGTTCATGTGCCCGGTTAATGGGAATCGGAACCTCAGTTCCATGCGTTGGTGCTTTGTTTAGTAATTTTGTTGTATGGAACGGGAACCTCATTCCCGATACAGGGTTAAATTATTCCCTACATAACCCTTGGGATTCCATGCCATTACCATTCTCAATTTCCCATTTACCCCCACTACCATTCCAATCAACAAAACATAAACTATACTATACATCATTCTTTTTTTTCTTTTTATACAATAGCTAAGTAGGTCCTTTTCCCAACTCTGTGACTGAAACCAGTAATTTACCAAATGTGTGGGACGCTGCCTTTCACCCCAAGAGATTTTTAACATTCTGACTTCGTATTATTACTAAACTATCAACATTTAAACTCCCCGTGCAATTAGGAAATTATAAAAATATATATGAGATAATCGAAATATAATAATAAAATGTGGGTGAGATTTAGGATAGAATATACTTATTTTGGATAAATTATATCTGGGGAAAAAAAGAACAAAAAAAAGGCTAGAATTGGAGAATTGTGCTAAGAGAAAGAAAGTAGCAGATTGCTAGCCGACTTTTAATAGATTTTAATGGGTGACTTCACTCTCTTATCAATAGGGTAATCACGACCTAGTCTATGATACCTTTAGGTTGTCCCAGAAAACAGCCAGTACCCCAAGTTTTGATTAGTAAGCCTGTCAATTCAAATAATTCAATTCTTTCTGAAAACTACTCCATATAAAAGCAAGCATTTGACATACCATGACATGCTATTCAAGGGAAGGAAAATTGCGTCTCTTCACTGAATGACCTTAAACGTTTTATAAGGTTCCCTTTCAATGACTCTGGAATTCGTGGTGCAAATTTTTTCCTGGCCTCCTCTATCAATGACCTGCATGACAGTAATAGTAGAAAAGATAAATACGTGGCTGAAAATTTACATAGAGCAAAAGTACTATAATCAAAATAACAAGACCAAATTCTGCTTACCACCTACACATGCTCTCTACTCTTAACAGTATTACGCTTTTCATTTAGCTGCAAAAATCCTTACCAGTTTTCTGAACTGCCATGCTTCCCACAGATTCATTTCTATTACTGATATTTGATCTATACTTGTATATGTTAAATTTACATCATGCCTATTTTCAAGATCGGTCTATTAATTAAATTATCTATCATTGATCAGCTACCATAATTTTCTACAACCGGCGAACTTGATGGACAACTTTCAACTCTTTCTTTATTTTGTCCTACATTAACTTCTCTCCCCTTTATTGAACTCGTTGAGTAGTTTAGAGCTCCACATTAAGATTTCAATTTAAGATCATACAACTGAGAAATGATAATACTAAATATACTCCAGCGCGCAAAACATATTCAAAAAATATATAAAAATGAAAATAAAGGCATTTCCATTTCAAAAAATTTTGAGTGCCAGTAGTCAATAATTAAAGGTATATACAAATATCTACTTTCTTCACCTAATAAAAAAAAAATTGAATCAATTTTTATTTTGTTCCAAATTTATAGACCAAACAGTAATTTCAAATTTATCCAACTTAATAGACAGTTTTAAACTACCACAGACGTGTTTCACAGCTTTCAGGAAGAGTCATATTTTATAAAAAAGATGTCAAGTAATAGCTAATTACTTATAGAACTGCATGGATGTATAAATAATATTAACGCCAGTGGAGGTGATGCTTACTACTAGAAAACTCACTTCTTATTGTTTCTGCTTAATGATTCGTTACCAGCTTCACCAAAACATTTAGACCACATAAAATCATGAACTTCGTTTGACCAACCACATGATCGCAAAACTTGAGAAGCTTCTTTATCCAGACTGAAACAAACCAAGAAAAAAAAACATATATAAGGAATTTTTTCTGAAGAAATACACATAGAAGCAAGTATCAATAATATGCAGAAGCAACATAACCATAGAAAATTTTGGTTAAGGAAATACATTACCACAGATCTGGTCAAAGGGAAATATATATATAGGAAAATCAGACGACATAAATAACAATATGAAATGCATAATCTCTTGGCACGGAGTTCTAATGCTGTTTTTTTGACAATATGACATGATACAAATCACACATGCGAAAATCGACAATGGTACAACTCATATGCTGCTGTTTATATTTCTTCATATTTGGCTATAGTTACACTGTTACAGTTCATCATTGTCCATGGGCATTGGTTATTATTTACGAGCATTAATTTTTTAGGGCATGATATACCTAATTATGGTACTCAAGAAGCACATAAGTTAAAGCAGTTATAGCTTACATACATAAATATATGGTCCTGGCATCCTTATTGAAACATATATCTCTAGTTTGTACAAACACGGCTAACTTGAACCAGGCATAAATCCATACTGAAACACTAATCCATTCCTGCTATCTAGTACTAACAGTCAACCCTAAAAGCCTCAGATTCGCACGTTAGACAACATCACCGAATCTATGTTGTTGTCCGCAATCTCTAGAAATTCACAGTTCTCTAACCAGGGCCTTTAAAACTTCCGGTTACTTCACACTTGCTTCTGTGTAACTTGATTTCCACAGACTAGACTTGTTTTTTATCTTCTTAAATTGCGAACTTCTAAACCAGTCCAGCATTCTTTGGCAAAACCTATAGTGAAATCAAGACTAGTCGATCTATTCTTATACACATACCCAGTTTGGCCAGAACACCCTAACCATCCCTCAAATTTGGCCAGCTATATCTTGTAATTTGCATTCTACTCCTGGAAATGGAACTATGCAATCACAACCGTGACATTTAATAATTTTTTTAAAAAAATTTCTAGCAACCCAAAAAAGCAAAGCCATATCCCCTAAAGTTTCTTTCAGAAAGCAATCAGGTTTCCAGCATCATAATGAAGCATAACACTGCTTTGACTGCCCAATCATCTTTCTGCCACAAACCCTACCAAAGATTTCCATAAAAGTTAAGCTGCACTTAATTAGCTCCTTGCATATAATACTCATACTAGCTTCCATATTGAAGATTACTCATGGTCAATTCGGATGTTCATAACTTCATATAGCACCTCAAACTTCATTAGCACTGCAAGTCTGCAAATGATATTGTTTAGGACTCGCATAATTTCATTAAATAATCTTGTCTTACCATAAGCGTCAGAGTTGGATTAATTAGTGGTGTGCAAACAGTAGCAAAGAAAGATGTAACTCCTTTTTTAATTAAAGTTGAACCTTGGAAGTATCAAGAATTTTATACATGTGTAGAGACATACGGGATTTGATCCGAAGAAGCTCAGGCTACAATTTGAGGGGAAGTCCTATATACACACTATATATAATTATATATGGATTCAATCCAAATACTAATATTCTACAGCGCCAAGTCGCTTGAGTACACCTTTAAGACGACTAGTCGTCAAGTCGCCCGACTAGTAGCAACAAGTGGCTCATATATGTTATATTTACCAAATTCAACATATAATATAAGCAAATACACATCACTTTCATAGTTTAAATCAAAACTAATAAAATATTAATTTCAAATTCAAAAAAATATCTATAATAGAACATAGTCATTACAAAATAACATCCATAAACCAACTGTAATTTAAACTTTGATAGTTTGATGTTTCCGATTTATTCTTGTTCTTTGGATGATTTAAGTCAATCAAATAAATGAAATGCAATGATATTTCAGGTATCGATATTAAATCAGGTTATAATTTTTCAAGTTAATAAAAAAATTGAACTGATTGAATAAAAACTTGCTGTATTTCATTTGTATACATTAATTGACAAAACTTAGCAGGTCAGACTGAAACAGCAAAAGTAGTAATACACGATTTAGGGTTTGTGGACCAGAAGAAAGGAGGAGGAAGCAGCCAACGACGAGAAGACATCAGTACAAGTAGAACACGAGGAGGAGATGTTAGTTTCCGCCGGAAGAGAAATGGAGAAATGTGAGTCTCCTATCGAGAGTCTAGATGGGATACAAACTGAAAGACACGTAAGTTTTAAACTTCGTACCCTATTTCTTAATTTCGGATCCGGGTTTACAGGCCGGGTACTGGATAAAAATATAAAATCCATCACGCCCAGATCCATTAATTGTTTCTCAACTAGTTAAAAAATAGGACTAGCATTCCCTGTAATTACCATGAGTTGATCAGATTCTCTTTTGTTACATGCTGATATCAAATAACAAAGACATCTCTATATATGCACGCTATACATAAATCATGAATTCGCTCTAGAAGTAGTCGTTTGCCTCTTCAGCTATGGGAAAGAAGCGGTAATCTAATATTAGTATATTAAAGAAAGACTAATGACTGTAATGCTTGTGTTCATATGCAACAAACAGATAGGCAACTTTGATATCAGATGCCACTAGCCTAACATCAAAGTTACCTATATTTAGCTAAAAACCTTCAGTACCACCAACAAACAGATCCATGATGTATGCAATGTTACATAATACACAACTTAAACCCATCTATTGAATTTGTCCCCCATTATTCTTTTCACTTCACAAGAGAAACCACTGGGTATTGTATATTAGTGTAGAATAATAGCCAACAGATTACTTGACATGCAATTGCACATTTCAAGATGTTATAAATAAATGGCCAAATTTAAGTTAAACATGTCAAGTTACCAGACCAACACAATCAAAAGATATCTGCAGATATAAAGATCCAGAGCATCAGATATAAGAATAACGTACACTTCTTTCAGTTCTTGAAATTTTCTGCGAGATTCAGCATCACCAGCTAACAAGATGCACATATCTGTTCCCTGCAATTTACTCTTGGAATTTGTTTCTCCAGATTTTGCACAAGATTTGTCACCTTCATCAAATGATATGCATGAATCTTCTGGATGTAACTTTCTCTTGGAGCTCATTTTGTCAAGCTTAAGAAGGGTTGGGGTCGTATGGCCATTGTTAGCAAGGAAGTTGCAGGAATTCCCTGTTTTCTTACTTGAGCTTAAATTTTCATTGTCAAAATTAGACCTGGCATCTTCAGCAGACAAGGTGCAAGAATTTTCTTCTTTAAGTTTTTGGTTGAAGGCCAACGTAGGAGCAAGGGAACTTATGCTACCATTACCTAAAAGTTGATGATTAGGACTTCTACCCTTCACTGCAGAAGAATCATTGCTATTGCTTAGGATATTATCCTTTCCATTTGATAACAAATCTGAATGACTTCTCTCATCATCAATTACAATATCTGAACTTTTAGAGATACCATTTGTATCCTTGTATGGTAGGCCATTATTCTCAGCTTTCTTATTGAAGTTTGAGGCTTTTACATCTCCATTCTTCTCACCAGATTCTTTCTTATGAAAAACGAGTTTCACATTATTAACAGGTGTAGATATCTGTTTCACATTGGACTTCCCGTTGTTTTTGATTGGCATCTGTTGGCTAGAAGGCACATCATCGACCTTGGATATAGTTGTTTTATTTTTATCACAAGGATGATCGCCAGTTTGTTTCATACTCGCTTTTTTATGTGGACCTGTTTTTAAAACTTTACATGTACCATTTCCGTTGATGCCATTGTACTTCATACCATTAGTATCCGAATCTGTGCTGGTAGTTATCGACCTCTGTTTTGAACGAGAGAAGAAAAGAATATAAACCTTCTCTGACAAAACTTCCTTCAGAGTTGAAAGGGAAACAAAGGAATCATTGCAGCAATACCAACGATTCATTGCATCCTGTATACATGAAGGAAGTTAATATTAGCGAGCATATAAAGTGGTAAATCTGATCAGCACATCAGAAAATCGTAATAATATAAATTAAATCAGGATAATTAAAGACCTTGATGTATGCATAGTAGTGTCCAGAATCCGGGGAGAAGCCAGAATGAACAATGGATGCAAAAAGATTATACTCCGGGTGTGGATCCTGATGCATTCAAGAAGTATATTGTATTAATACCATATTAAAAGAATGACAAAAGCAGATCAAAAGCAACCATATCAGACACAATACTACAGATGCACCATACAAAACAGTTCCATTGTAAAATCACCAACTCATATAATAGAAATGAAGGGATTAGCCAGAATGGTATAACACTGGATAATCTGCTCATGCTATAGCTATAACACCAACTTCCGTGCAATATCTACAATTTTCATCAAAAACAATGTGCAGACCATGGACAACCAAATATGATGGCTTGATAATCTCAATTTCAAATACAGTATTCAGTAAACATTCAAATACAGCAGACAGTACAATACTATTTCTCAAGCCGAAGCCCTGTCTAAATCAAACCAAACATAGCTTCTCTATCCCACTTGGAAGCAGGGAATGGGTAGTGTAAACCATACCCAAACTGTACCCCTACTCACTATAGTAGAAAGGATATTTTCGTGACGACCCCCGCCTATTTTCCCAACTGAGCTGTTCTTCCTCAAGGTATATGCAAATATTTTTGGACAATTTTTTTTTATTGAGATATTGTAAAAAAGCATAACAACTAAAAGACAATGCAAGCACATATATGCAATCAATAACAACATGACACTGCCCTAACAAGTATGCAAAAAAAGTGTGCAAAGAACTAACTAGCACCTACAAAGCAGGGAGGCACCACATAGCGTGCCCCCTCCCCCTTATTTAATATAGGGTGTGAAATAGATTGTAAGTTTTGGGATTTGTTTTGAGTTTTTCTTTTTCTTAAAACAGTTATTTAAATGTTATTGTGATCATTACCTTACTGTTTTGATGAAATTTATCACATATATATGTGTATATATATAACATGTCCCTAAGCGGAATCCCCATATCTTAATATTTATCGTACATCTCCGAACTATGCACCCACGCCTGAATACTTGATATTTTTTTATTGCCTTCCCTAATCATAAAAACACTACATTAAAATATGGTGGATCCCTGTCCCTACCTCAACCATCTCCAAATCCCCAAACCACTAAACCCCTACCTCTAAACTCGGTACCTTAAAACACCTTTAAAACCCTACGTCTAAACTCGACATCTTTAAAACCTAAAAGAAATAAATCCGATTTTGTCATATGTTGTCTCCACAAACTCGAGACTAAAGGCTACCATGACCACTCTCACTTGTTCATCATATGTCCTTCGTATTTTGCCTCATCTCCTCCCCCCATTAACTAAAATCTAAAATACTCTCTGTTCTCCTTGCATCCTTTGTCTCTTTTTACAGTACGTGCAACATACTCATCTCTTCCACTTCTAACTTTCGCCTTCCTAGTCATCCAATATTAGGACTCATACTTCATAATCGGCCTAATAAGTACCTTATACAACCTTCCTTCTAGTGTTAATAGAATTATTCTGTCACATACAACAGTCTTCACTCATGTATACAATGTACGAAGTCATCCTCAACCTCCCTACGCTCTTCATGTTCTTTCCATAATATCACAAGTTATATAGCCTTGATTTTCAACCTTCTACGCATGAAACAAATTTAATTCTAACCTCATCCTTGATAAACCTTATAGTGCCTAGGTCTCATTATATGCTTTATATAGCCTTCACTAGTTTGTAAATTTCATTTTCCCACTTTTTAGTGTCTTAAATAATTGTACCTCCTTGTACATCTTATCACTCATTTTCATCAATGTCATTTTTGGCTCTCATTTAGCTTTTTAGCCTATTTTTGGCCACCTATCTAATGGTATAAATTACGGCACTCCATGATTGGCCAACATTCTCCCATTGCTCAATCAGTACTTGCAAGGAGATCATTTCATGAATAGTGTCGTTGCCACCTATTTAAATTTTCCCATAGAATTCTATGTCTACCTTCGTCCATTCCTTTATTAGTCCGCCTTTCTATGGGTAAAACCCATTAGCAACACTCAGTGTTGCAATGCACAAGCCTTATTCGATAAAACCTTGAAAACCCTGCAAAAACCAGATTTGAATGTGCAATGATATTAAGACTGTAACTATATTAAATGAGAAATGCATGGATGATTATTACATATTAAAATTTACTGGCAGTGTTTTGCATTGATGGATACTTGATACCAAGAAATAAAAACACTAACCTAGATGTGAGGTAAGAAGTGCATAAAAATATATATAAGAAAACTTTGAAAGAGACTCAAATATGATTCTAAAGGCCTAAAATAATAAAAATTGATACAATAATTATGCTTACAAGTCATCATTTTGACTACTACCTAACATCTTACAATTAACTAAACTAACACATAATTTGGGATTTCTTCCAAGGAATCTTAGCTGACAAAATGATGTCCATAAAAGTCATATATAGTAAATAACATCTTTAAACCAACTCAACTAACACATAATATGGGATTTCTTCCGAGGAATCTTAGCTCACAAAATGATGTCCGTAAAAGTAATATACAGTAAGATGTTATACATTTTCCACAATTGAGGAAGGGAAGAATATAAGGATTACCTAGGAGTGAGTATTTAAACACATATCATATGGTCATGAGGAGGAAATGAGTCTTGACACGAGGCTATCAATGGATTATTACTTGCGCTTCGCGTTAATTATATTAAACTGGAAATACGAACTTAACAACCGTGAGGATCATGTGCCTTTCATTTTTTAAATTTATGACAATCTACCAAAGTTCATTTTCATAGATGACTAGATGGAAATATTGGTACGTAAGTAAAAACAAGGACATTCAACATAATGATATAATCATTAGACATATAATAATAAGTAAATATCTTTTAATTGGGACATTATATCATCATTTATCTAAAGATGCCTTTTTTCCAACTTAGGGTCATTTATTAAAAGTGAATATTAATATTGTATAATTTGCTTCATTCAGCCAATCCACCCAAGTTTATCTTTACATTGTTTTTATTATCATGTATCGTTGTTTCAAATCTTTTCCTACATCAAATAGTTATATGTTGGCTCTAATCTTATTTAGTTTATTTAAGATAAACCCAAATATTTACGGGTCTTAGTCATTTACCTTATTTCATTACATTTTTATTCTAATAAATCCCTCAGCGTTCAGGGGTAGACTTGATTATATTATAAAATATCAAATTAAGTCTTTCTTCTATTGGTTGTGACCTATCATATTTTCGCCCCCCCCCCTCCGGTCGGGGTCACCTTATTTTTCATCTTTTTATTATTTTTATTCAACAAATCACAAGTTTGTCAGACACTTCTTTTTTGTATAAAATTAGTGCATACTAAGTTGTGAACGCCATGCTAAGTTGTGAATGCAAGATGTAGATACTTTGGGTGGTAAGAGTTGACCAGATTATAGCATGTTTAATAATAATAAATTGAACAAGAAAGTTTTGAGACTTGGGAAGATAATATAAAAGAGTACTGGTCTCAAAGCCGTCCTAGTTCTAGCCATGGCTGCCCATGAGGATGAAGACTGTAAATGGAAAAAGATAGTGTTAATTACTTAATTCTGAACAGATGGAAGTAGGTTAATTAAAGTTGTTAAAAATATTGATAGTATTAATGTTGTTAAAGATATTGACAGAGGTTTGATCATTTGAATGATTTTTCAGACTAAGGACATTTAGTTCTTCACTTATGTGGTGGAAGACTAATCCCACACTGGACCAATTTTTTTGTGACAACTAGTTTGGACCTCTTTTTGTGACAAGCAGTTAAGACTGTTCCTATAAGGCCCACGAAAAAATGTACGGGGTTTGGGGAGGGTAAGATGTACACATACCTTGCCTCTAGAAGTTGGAAGGCTATTTCCTAAAAGGGCCCTAACTTATATAGCATAACAATACATATCTAATACACATACAATATGAGCATATAAAAGACGAGAAACTATGAAATACCAAACGCTAAAATATCATGCGCTAGTGCACCACAACAACTGTATGTTAGAGGAAAACGAAACATAGCTGGACAGCACTACACACCTGGCTTGCTTTGCACATGTAGCTCGAAAGCACCAAAACCTCCTCGAACGCAATTGCCTTGTCAATTTTCCCACCAAATATGCCCTCAAATCTCTGTCCAATATGATCATATACGCAAAGCAAACCTTAAATCACGGGCAATCCATACCAACAAAGACTGCACAATAAAATAATAAACAGAGCCCTACCTTAAGTTGGATCACAAGGACATTCGGAGCTTGTAGAATAGACATTTGCTTCTTTGCAGACACCAATTTCTTACAACTAACAAGCAGAGAATAAATTAGAAATGCATATGAAAAATCAATATACATGTAATAAAAAACACAGGGAAGAGACTTACTTATCGCATTTGTATTTATTGTTACCATCCAATACCTCAGCTTGAAAAAACTTATGCAACGCTTCCTTAAGAGAACCAGAATGCATAACGTCAAGGCTTATATCCATAATCTCGTCTACCTTATTGGACTCCTTCCCACATGACAAACACTTGACCTGGCTCTGCAAAGCACCCCCAAATATATCCTTAACTACAGAATCACCCTCCAAACCCTCACTACAGCCACCTCCATTGACCACAGCCTTTGCGCCATTGACTAGTACGGTCTTACGTCTGTGGTGCTGAAGATTCTTAAGACGTAAACAAGTATTGTGACAGGCATCAATGACATAACGCAGAAACTCATGAGCATCCTCTTGGCGACCGAGACGAAAGTGGTCAGCAAACAACCTCAAGCAATTAGTTAGCTTATAAGGAGCGTCTAGGGTTAGATCACTACAAAGAGAACGCACAATTCGCCTTTCTAGTATACAAAAGGGACAATCAGCCTTCTTATCTCGCTCCGCGGCAGCTAAATCACCTAAACAATTCAATCAATTAAACACAATAAATTGCGCCAGTGCGTGGGTGTGAAGATACGTGTGTATTGATGATACTTACATAGAGAGGAGTGTTGAGATTTGAGACAGAAATTAGCGAGAGGAGGAGTGTAGGTTAGGCACTGAAGAACGGAGTTGAGATAACAAGAGTTGCCCAGATTTTTTAAACCCAACGGAGGACGATTAATTTTACGCTGCTTATGATTATGATTGATATTATTATTATTAGGTTGCTGCTGTTGCCAAGTCATTTGCAAGGCCATGAACGACCTCTCTCACCGGACTCCTCCGCATTGATTACGATCTCCACCGTTCCTCCGCCGTCCGTACACACTCAACTCCACACAACCACAACAAACAAGAGGGGTTTTTGTTTTGATTTGAAATCTTCTGGTTTAAGTTCGGTACTCTCTGCGTGTCTCTGTGTGTGTGTGTGTGTTTTTACATATATATCTTAAAATATATTATTACTACGCGTGTGTGTAATACTTGTACTAATAGTTTGGTGGCTTTGAAAAGTAAATTGATATTTTTTATGACTATCCACAGTGATGTGGTTTGTTTTGGGGAAGTGTTTTATTATTTAAAAAAAAAGGTCATCGTTTTGTCCCAACAATCGATTCTCTAAATTATTTAACTGCGTTTTTTTTTTCTGAATAACATTAACACGTAAAATTTTTATAAATTCAGGAGGATATCATCTATCCGCGTTTCTAACTAAAATTTTTTCTTATCCGCTAAAAAATACGCGGATAAATGGTGGAACGAATTCTTATTTTAAAAATGATGTGATATATTTTTATTTTTATATGAATGTTGAGGTTTATTTTTAAAATGATGTAATACTAAATTTTAATTTTTTATTATTTGATAATAAATTATTTGATATATTAAATAAAATACTAATATTAGTGTTTAATAATTTAAAGAGAGAAATTTCAAATTAGTAAGTTTACTATTCTTTACAAACTTATTTTAAATATACCATCTTCCTAAAAATATTTACAAAAATACTATTAAAAAAACAAATTGCAATCAAAATCAGTTATTTTAAATAAAATAGTTACAACTGCATTCAGTCAAACAAATATTTATATTTTTGTAAACAATTTTTAAAAAGCAAGTATCTTTTGCAATAATTTTGTAATTTTAAAAGTCATGTAAAAGTTTTAAAAAAAAAAAAAAAAAACCTTGGTGCTTGTTTGGCCTGAGAACGTTCTTATAGCAGTACTGTTACTCCTGAAAAAATAATATTAGCATCATAATTATAGTGTTATAAATAAAAAAAAACAATAAGTATTCCATAGTCATTAACAATAACATGAAAGCAATCGCATAAGAAATATTATGGTAAAATTAAGACACTTGATTTTAAAATGTTTAGTGCAATATATATAGATATAGATATGCTAACATTGGTGTTCTTTTTTTACAAAATTATCTTGGTGAACTGTTTGTATTATGTACAGACAACACAGACCAACATATTAAATAATGTCCAACCCTTTCAAGCTATTTCAGCCAGGAAGACACCCAGATTTGCACTATTCCTTGTCCAATTTGTAACTAAAACTGCAATGCTCGGTAAAAGAACAGTGTCAGTGTGTCTGAAAGCAACTCTTAAGTACATTTGTGGCTTCCTTGGAGGTAATGGATGTCTGCTGCTCCAGGAATGCCTCCTCAGAGAAGAAAAGCACCTACAGTTTGTTTTTACTTATCATCTATTTTGTAGAGGCTGCTGGAGATGTCAATGGTACAGATTCACCATGCTGTGACCCATCAAGGCTGACTTGACTAACTTCCCTCTTCAACTTGGAATTGTTGTAAGCGGCTACACCAGCAATGGCTGCATGAAAATGATAATTCATTCCAGTATCAATATGGTTTCACGTAATAACAAGGCCCTCTGCATCTATGCATCTGTACACAACGATTGAAGGAATGTATTTACAGGATTTAATATTATTTGTTCAAATGAATATAGATACTTCTGTTTGTTCAAATATCAGAGTTACGGTTTTGATTGTAGACCATAAAATAGCATGAACTTCATAAAATATCATTACATTTCCCAATTAGATATTTAGATGTCAGTTTGATTATGGTTATGACTAAAATGCAACGTTTAGAATAGCATGAACTATTGAACTTCATGATATATCATCATCTTCCCCCGACTAGATGTTAGTTGTACTATATTTAATTGGTTATATACTAAAATGCATGGTTTCTTATATTAAGTGACAAACACGTGAGAGAGATTACCTATTTGCTAAATTAGTTTTGCTAGCACGTGTAAATCATAAGATTTTAATAATATTTTAATACAAAAATTAAAGATAAAAGAATAAAATTATAATAATTATACTTTTAATAGGACCCTAATATAAATAATAAATAATAATTTTAATAGAATTTTAGGTGAAGATTTTAAAACCCATATAAGTTCATACTATATAAGATAATTAGTTTATACTATTTAAAACCTCATTAGGACCATATACAGATTGACATTAATTGAAGATAAATAATTTATACTATTTAAAATCCATAAAACTTATATTAAAGTTCATAATTAAAGCCCATAAGGTCCATAGTACCGACTAGCGTACCAACAGATTATCTCTAGTTCGGCTTTAATATAGAAATATATAGATTTTATTAGCATTGTGATAAAGAGAAGAGGGTCACTGGTTTTGCATTTGCAAGCACTTAACATGAAGCTTAAAATGAAACAACTAATACATGACAGAAGTCCATTTTACTGACCAGAGTGCCAAATGTAAAATTGCTTATAACTATTTAAATACTCACCGATCGCATAACCAAATAAATTGATGAGAGTCAGCTTTGTATCAGCAAAAAGAAGGGCTGATAACAAAACAACCACCCAATCCTTCACAACTCCGGCCACACGAATGGTCAAAGCACTTGTATGTGAGATAACAAGGAAAACAGAGAGATTTAGAGCAAAAGTACATAGTGAGTTAAGTATGAGCACTAGAGGTTGAAAACTCCATGACCCTTGTGCATCCATCTTCGACTTCTCCAAAAAAATCCATGGGATCAGCAGGCAAAGAGCGCTGCATCGGACACCAAGTTTGTACACAACAACATGATTATATATACACACACTCATACAATAGGTTCACCAGGAACTATAGATTAAAGCTTTGACCAGGAAAGTACATACCTGCAGGGGCTGACATAGTACATCATAGAAATAGGGTTTAATTTGAGGCCCTTTCTCTTAACAAAAATTTCCATGAATATAAGCCTCAAAGCTTCACCCACAACACCGCCCATTTGATACACAACACCAATCCAATTAATATTTATTTCTCCATACGAAGCCACGAGAACACCAAAACTTATTACAGACATTATGAGAAGCATGCGGCAGCTCATTACTTCAAGTCCTGCAGCTACTCCCAGAATGAAAACAGCTACTGGCACTGCAAATTTCAATTAACAAAGCATTATGCTTTATCACTACTTGCTATCAGGATATTGTTTAAACAAAGCAAGCAGTAGCTTGATATACATGTCACACACATCAGATTTATATCTAAGGAAGCAACATTACAACATAATAAAGACGAATATTGAGAGAATAGTTGTACTTACTAATTGCTTTCAACATTTGTGCAAATGAAACAGAGATATAGAGGTAAGCAGTGTTCCCAAGCCAAAGAGTCATTGCAAACATTGCACCAATTGGGACAACTGAAGTGGCATATCTGAATGTTTAGGAAATGCAATTAAATTATTTTCTTGTTTTCGTTAGAAGATTAAAGAAAAAATATAAATAATATAAACAAACAAGTAAATTATATGTTTATATCCAAACACCATTGCTACTCTCGTGTTTATGAGGTATTCACTCATGCAGACTTTTATACACAGCGAGAAGAGAAACCAGGTACACTTAGCATATGCATGACAGTGGTTCTTGAAAAATCGAGTACGTGGGAGTGCGTAAATTTGTAAATTTTTTTCTCTCATAATCAATTACCGTGTTTTTAGCATAACAATGACATGTACTATGTGTAGGTATTGCAAATCACTGCATAAACAGTAAGACCGTACATACATTTCTGCAGTCATCCCTTCTTCAACTTTCAATATCTGCAAGGAGATGTGAATTACATGAACAGTTGTAAATCCAAATACTATAGAATATGTGGGAAAAAGTCGTCATACGTTGGCAATATTACCTTGAAAAATTTGGTCAAAGCAAAACATAATACAGAGGAGAAGATCATATGAAGTAGAGTTAATCCAAGAGGATATGGGAAATTTATTTCCTTTGAAGACAGAACCCACTGCACGTTAAAGTTCAGAGTAAGTATTACAATATAGACCAGGTATCCTATACAAACCAATCCAAGCAGTAGAACTAATGTAGTTGGGATATTTTTTTAAAGATTATCACTGATAAACTACTCACTTCAGTGGCCTGCATAACTAATTTATCCACTAAGGTTGTTGGGGTACCCCAAGTTACATAGAAGAAACCTTAAATTATGTTGGAGTACCCTAATCATGGTGCTTAGAGTGGCGGTGAAACATTTGTTTCCCAGGGTTTCAATAACTATAAACAAGCTCATAGAAGTTTAAAAGAACATGTTTGAGATCAAGATGGTATTCATAACAAATGAGTAAAAACCGGTCAAGATTGTTTAAGCAAAAACAACACGTTGGAACTTGTATTTCCAACCTAAATATCAACATATCAGGTAGCCGGTAATTTCTCATTCTTCCAGTAGAAATTGCTGTCCAAGTAATGTGGTTGGTATAGTATAAAGTATCAAAACATGAAAGTTAAAGAGCACTAAACAACATTAGTGAAATCAAGTATGTGACTATTATTGAACATAGATGTATGGGCTGAAACAAACTGAAAACTCAAGGACAGCGATAAGAAGCCACACCAAACTCTATATCCTCTCCAATGTTAAAATCCTTTCCATCAGTCCTACCAGGAGACTCAGACGTAATATGAAACATAATCACTGCTCTCTTAATGGTGGCATCTCATAATGGTCTCATTGTTGAGATCATAAACCCTTTTGTAATTCTTTAAAATTGGGAACCGATAAATAAATATAGATCAGATTTAATAGATACCGAGAACAAAACACATAATCATCGGACAGAGAGAGGCAAAGAAAAGCCGAATATAACTACATAAAGATACAAACTACAAATGATTCCAAAATCATTTTTTTTAGTGGAGGTTGATAAATAAAGCTCACTACTTGAAACCCACCAACACAAAATTGACAACTTTTCTGGGAACTCACCAATAGGATCATAATGTGAAGTGCCCACCTCAGCTTTTACATTGATAAACATATCAATACCCCAATTAAACCAACCAAAACCCCAAACTAAATAATTCATTTCAACAAAAATAAAAACTTTTCCAACATTATTTCTTCCAATCAGACAACACAGATGATAACAAAAGAAAAAAAATGCAATAGCAAAATCATAGATGAAATGGGTACCTTGTTAAAGAAGATCTGACCAGCGGAGAGGCAGATGTAGAGGAGAATGTAAGCGTATGTTATGTATTCTTTACCCACCATTCTTCTCATTCGACCCTCTCCCATTTTCAAGATTCACAAAACAAATATTATTAGGATTTGGCTCAACGTTGCTATGTAATTACTGCTGCCCACTTTATCATACTCGTGAATTGTTGCTTGAACACGTTAAAAGTCAAATGAGCGAGTGACAGTTCATGTGAGTGAGGGTTGCTTGAGCAGGCTACAAAAGTAACGACCCAATTTTTTTATTTATTTATTACAATTTATCTTAATAATCATCAATTATATCGTTTATATAATAAGAGAAGGAAGTATTTATCTGAATATTAACAAATACTAATTATTTATAAGTTATAATTATTACTAGCTCGTGCCAGAGTCTTTTCATACAATCTTAAAATTAAACTTATTTTTAGTTGTATTATTTATTTTAATTAATTTATTATTATTTGTTTTAAAAATTTTAGTTTTAAACACATTTATATATTTTTATTAAAATATTTATTGATCGATATAAATTTCATACCGAGTTTATAAATATTAAATTAATATTTAAAACATAATTAATAAATTATACGTATATTATGCAACTATATATATGTATTATTATGTATTTTAATTTTATTTTTTAACAATTTAATGTATATATCGTAAAAAGTTCTACTCTACGAATTTTCTAGTTTTTTACCCAAACTTACTAAATTTTTGTATACACCATCAAATATCTTATTTTTAATTATAACTTTCTAAACCCATTTATTTAATTGCACATATCATAATTGATTACTTATTATATTTTGTCTAGTAACATATTATGACACTTCATGAATATTTTTTTCTTGTAAACATAAACTCTTGTATCGAAAATATCATTTTTTTTCTCACACCCGCAATCTATGATTATAGTAATATATCATGAGAATATTGGTTCGATATCCAATAATGATATAAATTCTATCTTTTTTAACCAAAATTTTAAAATAATAATACATATATAATTATATAAAATACAAGGGTCCGAATAACTTGGTGGGACGGATGAATGATGAATTTAAACTTTTATTATAAATCCATTTTTTATATAAATTTATATATTTAATACAAACACATACATACAAACACATAATCACATTAATTTAATTAATGTATATGTACACCGTAATAGTTTATTTTCAAAATATATCATCTAAAATTCAAATATTTTCACTACTTACAATTTGACTAGTAAATTTAATATTTTATATTTTACATAATATTTATTCTTTTATTTTAATTTTTTGTATCTATTTCTAAAATAAATATACATTGAAATCATATCATTTTATATAGTATTATTATTTTAGTGTTAATATCGCAACTATAATTCAATTCCATATTTTATTCAAATATTTAACATATTTAAAATATAAATTTATTATAACTTTTTCAAAAATTTATTTAATTTGTACTAATAAAAATATTTGAACTCAATTATACGAATTTTATTTCTCATATTTTAAAAAAAATATTCACAAATAATTTTTACATGATGCAGTTATAATATGAAAAAATAATATATGAAAAAAATTCTGATGGTTTATGTATTAAGATTTTAAAAAAACAAAAATTCAAGTAAATCAAATGGTTGCAATTATGACTATGGAACATGAGGTTGCTGGTTCAATACACACACTCCATTAGATATCTTTTATATTAGATTTATATAGAGGCATATCATATATCAGACATTATGAATTTTACTTATGAGAGACGATTAAAGTTTTTCTTATCAAAACTTTTCTATAAAAATATTTAATATATTATATAAGATATTATGGTGATTTTATATGAAGAGCCGGTTACACTTACCGGAGAAATTATTATAATGAGAACTCAGAAATTTTATTAATTCATTGGTTTGAATCGAATTGAAAAAACAGGTTTTTAAAAAAAATAATATTATTTGAGTTTTCCGGTTAAGAGTTCAACCTTAATCTACGATCTTAAATACGCATTCTATTTTGTTACTGTATTATATATAATATTACATCAAAAACACTTTATCACATAATTTGAATCATGCTATTTGATAAATAAAATAAAATAAAATAAAATAATAAATATTAATACATATTTATAATTTAATCAATTTATATATGAGAAAATTACAGTCATAACACATTAAGTATTAATATGAAGTAATATAATTGGTTCAATAAAGAATCATATATTAGTGTGAAAATTGGAATGTAAAAATTAGTATGACGGTAATTGTTATGTATCGTTTTATTTTTTAATATTAACTTAAAGTTTAAATCTCATTATCAATATAGTAACGTCTATTTTTTATTAATGAAAGGTTTAAATTATATATATTATATGATTATTTATAAATTGTCATTAATACTATACTACTAGAAATCTAATAACATAAAAAAATTATTCAAATGAATAATTGTATTTTCATATTATTAAGAAATACGTATATATTATATCTCATATACCATAATATTTGTTAAATTTTATATAAAACATAATACAAATATTATCAAAAGTATATTTAAATCTATTATGCATAATCTTAAATATACATATGTTTGGTATATTAAAAAATCATGTTCATGGTATTTCGAGTCACAAAATTTTACATATTTATATATTAATGATATAAATTTATATTTCATGCGATGGCATATTTATTTTTAATGCTTTATAATTTTTTATTTATATTTAATTCAGTTAATGTAAAAATATATAATTTAAAAAATGATATAATATACGTGGAACTCCCTTATTTGAGTAACCGAGTAACCAACAACAAATATAATTACAGAACACATGAAAAAATTGCAGAACATAGAAAAATCTACATAACACAAAAGAAACAAACAAAAAAAAATTACATAATGTAAAAAAAATATAGAACACAAATTACATAACACTGATGCTGAATAGTGTTATGTAATTTTGTGTTCTATATTTTTTATATGTCATGTAATTTTTTTTGTTTTGCAATTATTCTTGGTGTTCTATAATTTTTTACATGTTCGGTAATCTTTATAGTTATTTGTTAATTAAATTCTTATAAAATAGAAACCGGTTCCTCAAGGAGTTTCTTATTGAGACTTACTCTATAATTATAATATATTAAGACTTTTTAAATTATAAAATATTAATAATTTAAAAATAAATAATTTAATTAATAAAATAAAATATCCGTACATGGCAGGCGTTAACTAATAAATAACAAGTTATTTATCCAAGTATTACCAAATTTCAGGAGTTCGATACATACAAACAATTTATTTAAATTTAATATTAAAATCCCAAAATTATTTATATATTATTAAAAAACCTATTTAAATTATTATTATATTTTAATATTCCTATTCTAATTCTAATTCATCGTAACTCCATGTATTCTTTAAATGTCTATCAACGCAAAAAAAAAATCAAATTACCGCCTACTATATATATATATATATAATCCACCATATTCATATTTGTTGCTCCAACAAAAAAAATCTTATAAAAAACTCTACAAATCATCAATCATTGATTATGTAAATTATACTCGCTAATAATTTATTTAAATATTATTAACCACATATTAAAATTTAAATAAAATTTTATTTAAGGAAGTGATGTTGTGATATATAATTTTTCTAAAAATACCTACAAAAATCCGGCAACAAAAAAAAAAAACCAACAAAAATTAACAGCCATATTAAAAGTCTTTGAAGAGATTTCATATCAAATCACGAGGCGATCATGATGTAAAGACGAAACTGAAGGGGTGGAGATATCACATATTAGTTAAGTCATAACTGTACCTGGCTTTACCTCTGCTAATGTATAAAACATTACAAATTTTACACTTAACATGATATTGGTGCATATATAAAATTCAATATAGCATTATTTAAGGAAGTCATCATGTGATATATAATTTTTCTATAAAAATACACACCACCACACCATACACCACATTCAATAATTGATTCTACTTTTATTTAATATATTTTTAAATTTTTTTATAAAAAATTAAGATTTAAAATTTTATAAAAATATTATATATACAAATTTAAGATTTAATATTTACAAAATGCACCGGTTTAAATCTAGTAATTAATAAATTAGTTATTATAATAAAGTTAAAATAAGTGCTTGATAGATCCACCATATCACTGGTCAGTGCAATACAACACAGAAATACAGAATTGGATACTTGACCCGTTCGAGAGCTCCACCGCTAATCACTATTCAATCCCTCCCTGGTGTGCTCATTCTCAGCACAAATTTGCACCCGACCCACAACACTGTGTCATACATACATATAGTTCTTACTTGGTCCATCATCAAAGTTCATCAATGCCAGGTTCTGCGCCCCGTTACTTTTAATACCAATTCACCTCTTAATTCAATCTGATTCGCAGACTAGAGTCAAAATGCTTATTCTTTTTGCAAGTTCATGTAATGAAGTGAATAAAGATTGAAACTTGGTGATGAATTGATGGTGATTGTAGGGAAAGGCGAGAGGAGAGGCAGGGCAGCTTTGGTAGTTCTTGGTGATATCGGTCGCAGTCCTCGTATGCAATATCATGCTCTTTCTCTTGCCCGTCAGGTCATTTCCCACCTTTTCTTTTGGTGTATATAGTTTATGAATGTACTAGTATTGTTTTAATATCAAAATTGCACCTTGACAACTATTTTTTATCGAGTGGTGTCTCGTTAGTATTAGGAACTCGATGTATAATAGTTTAATTGATTTAAGTTTAAGGTCTGTGATTATGAATCTTGATTGGGTGTTGACCTCATATTTTTATGCAGGCATGCTTAGAAGTGGATATAGTTGCATACGGAGGTATGATATTTTATACTCGGAGTTGAATTTGTTCCTTTTAAATCATAAAGATTTTTAGTAATAGAAAATAACACGGCATACATTTATTAATTATTAACTTTATAATGTTTCATATTTCATGTCATGTAACCCCAGCCTGTTGAGTTTCTAAAAATCCCCAGATATATATATATATATATATATATATATATATATATATATATATTTTTTTTTTTTTCTTTTGTTATATAAATTTAGTTCTTTCATTCTATCTATGTGTCTGCAACCATATGCTGAAGGCCAAGATATGTCTTGCTATTTGCAATAGTTCTATATTTTATGATAAATATGATTTCTTACCTGCTTCGGATATGGGTTGGGGGTGATAACAGAGGGATCATACACCAAATTTTGTATCTGTTCAAAACTCTGCGTCTTTTTTTCTTCTTCTTGGAATTATGGGACATCTAATAATTGTATGTGTGCTGATCTTTTTCCCGTCTGCCTTTTGTCTCCTGGATGTTTGAATAGGTTCAGATCCCCACTCTGCTGTATTAGAGCACCAATCTATTCATATCCATAAAATGGTACTGTTTTTAGCTAATAACTATACCAAGTTAACTTGATACTCTTGTATTCATTATTGAAAATGCTATGCATGTTACTGAATTCTCTGTTTTCTGGTTCTGCAGAAACCCTGGCCAGCAATCCCTCATTTGCCGAAGATACTTAATCCTTTGATGCTTTTATTCAAACCCGTGTTTCAATTTTTGATGTTGCTTTGGTTTCTTTGTATTAAAATACCTGCTCCTGATGTTTTCATTGTACAGGTGAGTTTAATGTTTTAAGGTTTCTTCTATTTCGGAGTATCATACTGTGACGTTTATATGGTCATTTATTCTTTTCGGACATGTTTTCTTGATTATGTTGCAATAATAATGTATATACAACTATCTATCCTTATGCTTGATCTAGTTTATTGTACATGTTTTCTGCTTCTATAGAATCCGCCTTCTGTTCCTACTTTAGTGGCTGTGAAATGGGCCAGCTGGCTTAGGCGCTCCAAATTCATAATTGATTGGCATAATTTTGGATATACATTGCTTGCACTGTCTCTTGGAAGGAGTAGTCCTTTTGTGGCAGTATATCGTTGGTAAAACTTCATTCACATGCAAAATTTCTTCTAATTTTGAGGGTTTAACTGCTATATACATCACCTGGTATACTCTTAGGTTTGAGAAACATTATGGAAAGATGGCGAATGGTTCCCTATGCGTGACACAGGCAATGCAACTTGAATTGGCTCAAAATTGGGGAATTAAGTAAGGGTTTCAGCTAATTAGTTCAATCTTTCTTGCATTTTGCTTGTTCACATTCTATTTCTGTGTAATAAATTTAAATTTAAGTTCTGGTGGTGTTTCTATTTGTAGAGCTACCGTTTTATATGATCAGCCTCCTGAGTTTTTTCATTCTACTTTACTCGAAGAGAAACACAAGGTAAGTCATATATATCTTCTCACACATCTTTAAGAGTGCATTACTTAACAAATTATGATTGGGTTGGATTCTAGCTGTTTTGTAGGATTGACAAAAATCTGAATGAGCCTTCTGATCATCGAGACTGTGTCAGCAATGGTAATGTACTCAACTAATTAGGTCTTTAGTTCTGTGCTGAGTGAACTTGACCAAGATAGAACCAACTGAATGTGTCCCCGACATATGATTGACAGGTAAAGACGAACATAATCCGAATGCAACTTTATTTACTACTCAGGTTGGCACTGATATAAACTTGAATCAGAACCGTCCAGCACTTATAGTTAGCAGTACAAGCTGGTGAGTTGTTGATGATCTTACAGCTAATGACTTCTAACTTTATTTATATTCTCTGTAATGTATAATTCTTGCCAGTGGTATTACACTATGTGCCGCAAGTCTTTCTTACTTCAGTGAGGCATCATAATATATATAATCTTAATGGTAGCAGCCTGTCATATCACCTTTTTTTCGTTTTGGACATGTACCATTTCTCTCCCACTGGGCTGATAGGAGTATTTTTTTTATTGGCCAACCACTAGAATCCTTTCTTTCCAAGTGCAGCCTAGTGGATACTCCTATTATCGTGGTAACAAGTGGTCTAGGGTTCAAGCCTCAGTGTTGTCATTTGTGGCAAGTATTTAAATTTCTGCAATAGCCCAGTACAAAAGAATTATTAATTAATTGATGCTCAACTACAAATAGTAAGAGTACCGTGATACTATGAGGAGAAGAAATAATAAGTCGTGTCGGTAATAAATAAATAAAAAATATTTTCAGACTCTTGTAAAGGATATTATGGTGTCGAGTATGTAATGGTAGGAGTATTATGTTCTATGTAAACCCCATCAATTTTAGAGCCAAAAAATTGAAACTTAAATTATTATTTATTTTCTTTGGCTTTGACCATATCAATTTTCTCATTCTGATTTTAGTGTTGCAGATTTATTTTTTTAACTTCCCTTTGTTGTATTAGATGTAAATTTTAACAAAAATTGAGGTTCCGCTCCACTTGATTTTAGTTGGTACTGAATGTTGTAGATTTCAATATAAAATTTTGGAGCTATAAAAGAAGAATTATTCTACAAAAATGTTGTAGGTTCGAGTCTTAAAAAACATTCATTCCTCATCTGCTATACTTCTTCCTCTTTTGTGTTTTAAAAGTGGGCATTGTTTTCTGATTTTTAAAACTCATATTTTTATTGCCCTGACCTTTGAAATAATCATTTACTAGAAAATAGTTATTTTTTGTAAGATTCAAAGACCCTTGTAAAAAAAAAAAATTGCCCATCCTCTCTCAGAAATTTCTGGTTTCGCCACTATTTACCATGATATCACTAGATTGCAAATTAGTATTTACTTTCTTTACACAACTAAATTACTGTAGAAACGATGATATTTTTCAGGACGCCAGATGAAGATTTTAATATACTTCTCGAAGCTGCACTTATGTATGATAGACGTGTTGCTGCAATATTAAATGAGGATGACTCAACCCCTGAGGATGTTCTTTTGAGGGAATATTGTGAGGGGAAGCAGTTCTTGTACCCTAGGTTGCTATTCATTATTACTGGTACTTGATTCTGTTTCTTGTGTAAAAATCATTCATGATATTGATAATATATCTGATTTTCTAATCTTGGAAATAACTCTTTTGGGGTATCATGTAGGTAAAGGACCTGAGAAACAAAAATATGAAGAAAAATTGCGGAAGTTAAAACTCAAGCGTGTAGCATTTCGTACTATGTGGCTGTCAGCTGAAGATTACCCATTGCTTCTCGGTAAGTGTATAAATATACACATCCAATCACATCTGATAACTACTTCTTTACCCTTCTACCTTGCTTTGTGTAGGATCAGCAGATCTGGGTGTTTGCCTGCATACCTCATCATCCGGGTTGGATCTTCCAATGAAGGTATAATTTCGTTAAGTTCTGGATGCCCTCTAGTGCTTGAAATTGGTAAGAGATATATTATTTACCAGTATAACAATTTCTTAATATGTTGATTTCCTTTACCAGGTGGTTGATATGTTTGGCTGTGGGCTGCCTGTTTGCGCCGTTTCATATTCATGGTAAAGTTTTTGTGTATTTTGTTTAGTTCATTTGGAATAAGATCGTATATATATGTGTATGTATGTAACTGTTCTTTTCAATCTGCAGCATCAAGGAGCTTGTAAATGTTGAAAAAAATGGTTTGCTTTTCTCGTCCTCTTCAGAGCTAGCTGATGAGCTAATGGTAAGATCAGATAATGATAAGTTGTATTCCAATTTTTTTAGTAAAATTGGTTTCTCTACTTTTGCAATTAGTGCTGGTTAAATATGTGTATTTGATGTATAATGAGTTCAGTAAAAAATTCCATGCAGATGCTATTTAAGGGGTTTCCAGATGAATGTGATGCTTTGAAGTTGTTGAGAAAAGGTGTACAAGAAACAAGGTCTTCTGTGAGTTGGGAAACAGAATGGGAAGCAAATGCAAAGCCCTTAATAACTGAGGCATGATCAACTTCTTTATTTCAACCTTCTTTATGTTTCAAATATAAAAATAACGGTAAGGGTCTGTTTTGCAGGTTATATCTGGAAATTTCTGATTATACAAACTTTGCAGCTGTGATGATAGCAAGAGATCATTCTGTATCTCCCTTAGGCCTCGCTTATAGATTTAAATAGCTAAAATGCTTATGGATTTAGATCCGTTTCTCTTGTTTTTAATTTAAATCTCATCCAATTTATTATAATATATGAATATAATAGATTTAAATTTATTATAATTTAGGTTCAGGTAAATTTTGGGTCCAATTTAAAGTTGACTTGAAGCACTAGCAGGTCTGACCAATCAACCCAAAATGATCCAAAAGTAATGTTGGACTATATTTATCTTTGGCAGTAGTTTTATAAATTTAAAAAAATAAAATAAAATAAAATTTCAAACAGAAAGGCGTTTCAATGATTTTGTCTGTTGAGTGCGCATAATAGTGTTTCTCAATCTGGGGTCCTGGGTCAAGAAATTGCAGTTTGTATTCTGTATGTTTGTTAACACCTGTGTATTCACCTGGTTAAGGAGGGCTGGTGTTTGCTGTATTTATAATTTTGTTTTAACAGATCATTTCAAAAACTAGACATAGATGGAATTTAGGGAAAGCATTTGTTCAAGTTTCTACAGTAATTTTCAAGAGATTATAGAGCTGTACATATTTGTCGTGCTAACAAGGTACATAATGGACCACCGGCCCATTTGTTCCACAACTTGTTACTTCTTGCTAGTATTATCCTATTATCATATCGCGAGTAGCACCTTTTTCTTATATTCTGTCTCGTAACTTGTAATTTGTAACACTATAAATTTATGTTCTATCATCATGTTTTTTATCCTTTGAATACTTCAAGACCAAGGGGGGAAATCTGGACTCTAGTATCGGCTAAACTTCAATAAAAGTTTATTTAAATCTCGATTAACCTCCAAAAATTAATAATAGTTATTTTTTAATTTCGATATCTTAGTTTCAGCCATTATTTAAGACTATATTAGAGAGTGTTTAACTAATCCTAGAGTTAATATCAAAAAAAAAACAAGAAAGAAAGAACTAAGCCTAGAGTTCGAGTAAGTCTGGGAGAAAAAAAATGATATCTATCTCATTTAAAAATTTTGTTGAAAATTTAATTAAGCTCTTTCCATATTATCAAATAATTTTTTAAAAATAGGGTTAAGAATAATCTATATGTTTAAATTTATACAAGAACTTAAGATCAATTTGCAATTGATCATAAATACTTAGTTTTCTCGAAATTGTAGTCGGGCAGTGAAATGATTAAGTAGAAAATACACATGTAGAGGTGAAAAACAGACCATGTGACTGAAATGTAGAAGAGCATGTGATTGGTATGTAGAATAAGGCCAGGTGCCGACTGCTGCAGTGCATGCAGATTTAAAAGAAACTATAGGCAGCGTAATAGCACTATAGCAGGCCAGTCAGGCCAGTAAAGAGCTACAGAAATTTAGGGCATCAGTCTAAAATTTATTCATGAAATCGTTTATATGAATAAACACACACACACACACACACACATATATATATATATTCTCGCATATCATTTCTTACGCTAAAACTGTTTGCGGAAAAAATAGTTGGATGCCCAGGTGATAAAAAAACTTAACACCTTCCCTTCTTATTCCTTTTTTAATATAAAAAAACAAATGAAAAATTAAAAGAACGTGTTATTCAAAATCTCAGTTATGACATCTTTTTTCCTCCCACTTCGCACCGTTTCATTCTTATTATATATAAAAAAGCACTTTCACACCTTCTTAACCCGAAATTTGCTCGTCTCTCTAAAAGGCTAGCAATAAATAAATAAATTTAGTTCCGGCTGTTTCGGAATTCTCATTCCGTGTGTGAAAATTTACCTACTTGCGATCACTGCTCTCATAATTTAACACATGTGAGTTAACAGTACCATTGCCAACAGCTCGGCCTTGACCATCAATGTTACATCGTCCATCCGAGCCTCTGAGCTAGTCAGGCATTCAATTCATCGTGGTATCATCATATACACTAGTACTACTATTTAGTATTATCCGAAGTATTGAGTTTTGACACTATGATACTCTGCAGCTACATCATGTCCTTTCAATTTAGTATTAATGATCTTTCAATTAATTAATCATGCATTAGTGCATATAAGACTAATTTTTAATAAGATTATTACTCTAATATTGTGAGAGTGTGTTGTGAAAAAAAGAGATCTAGGATAATTATAAGCATATTCCTTAGATAACAGGCAATGTAGTACTACAACAAGATAGTAGTTATAGAGTACAACATTTCCAAATTTGTTGAGGTGGTATAATGTAGTTGATAATAATAATACATTGGCCTACATACATAATGAATTTGTGGATATGATGAAAGTATTTACTAGTTTTGACAAAGGAATGGTATATGATGAAACAAAGGTCATTTCAAATGCCCAGAGGCTAGCTTAGCTTATCTTGCTCACTCATCATCTACATATCCTCCCCCGGCCTACAAAGATGAGAGACCACATGACGTAGCATGGGCTACAAAATGGGCATTGCGTGCCCTTCATCTTCCTCCTATTTCTAATCCAAAGTAGTCGACGAAGCAGGGGCTCGGTGTCATTTTCATAGTAATCGTAATAATCTTAATCATACATTCATACTGTATATAGTGATTAGTAGTTGTAATTAATTAGTATGATAGAGTAATTAAAAATGTTAACAGTGGTGATCATGGGGTCATGGTCCTTCATGGGATGCTGACATGCAGCTTAATTACTGACTGTTGCATTCATTCTCTGCTTGGGGACATCAATTTCAGATGAGAATCCCAACTTTTTATCTATGTATCTGTCTATGCAATCAACTAATAATAATTATTGGAAACCTACAGACTGCAGTCATGTGTCTTTTTCATGTCCTCCTATATTTACACATTACACATACTACGTAATTACAAGACCAATGTAGCTTAGTAATAGTATTACAATATGGTAATGGGTGTAATTACAACACCATCGATTAATAAAGTTATTTGTAGCATTGTTTATTTTTAACGATAAATTCATAAAATTTTATGCAATGACATAAAGCATTTACGGGGGGTGGGGGTGGGGGTGGGGGTGGGGGTGGGGGCAAATATATTAATATCATGGTTTCACATAAAAACAGTTAAAACAGTTAAAAGTATACACTAGAGCGCCAACTACATAAAAATAAAAATAAAAAAACAATGCAGTAGCATCAAGTGACCGACCGGTAAGATGTCAAAATCACTTCCTTTAGCTTGCAGATTAATATCCTGAAAAGAGCTTTTTAAATATAAACTTTAGTAAATTTAACAGCAGATACCATCATGTCCTGTTGTTCAAATATAATTGGTTATCCATCACAATTCACAAGCAATAAAACAATGTTCAATCTGAGTGATTTGAGTAGAATCAATCATGCATTGCCACACAACCAAACCCCTATAATCGTCAATTAAAAAAATACCCTTTTACAATTCCAACCGCCAATAATTTGTTGTTGCAACATAATTTTATCTCTCGCAACTCGCAAGCAATACAAACAAGGTGTATACGATATTATAATTTACAAACAAGGGGATACACGCAGAGTATGAGAGAGACATTTGTTATACTCGTAGTATTAATAATTTTAGAAGTAGAGTAGAGTGCTTGTGGCCGTGGGGTATCTATACTAAAATGGACAAATGTGTCGCTCGACTATAATAAATACATGCAATTCTACAACACAAACACTTCTCTGTTGGAATCAATGACCGATATAAATTGCCTTCTTCTCAAGGCATGCATGTGATGTTGCCGTTGGTGTGTTTCAACAAATAATGGAGTGACAAATATTTACGTACATCTCTATTCTTAATTATTATGATATCATAATACTCTGCTTTTGTCAACAAAACATAGATCATCGAAAGGATCTCGGGTTTGAGTCTCAACGAAGATTATTGTTATGAGTTTTGAAATTTCCAGTTGATCCCGACTACGAAAGGACAGGCCAAATAATAAACATCGAATTTCATATAGACTTGAAATTTATGCACAACAATGGGAAAGAATTAGGAAGAAAGCAGCTGAGCTCAAATTCTACCTACACACAAAGCTACAAGCTGGTTCTTCAAAACTTCCCATGAAATTATTACAAACGAAAACTATTACTATCAGAACGCTTCTATGACAGAAGGTTCATAATTTAAACAGCTCGTAGATTTCCGGGGACAAATATGCGATCAATCCCTCTGGTAAACCTCGGCTGCAAGCAATCACAATCAAACTAGTAAACTAACTGTATCAAGCCAAATTGAAGATTAGGCCTGATTTTCTAAATCTTTTTCACTTAAGAAAGTGCCATGAAAACCATATGGCACCCTCGACGGAAGCTTAACCGTGGCCTCCAACTCTAAAGTCATGGCATTAACGATTTGAAGCTCCGACTTCCACTCCTTTTCGTCATGAACAAAAGCTAATATGTACCCATCATCTTCATTCTCTGAATTGTGGTTTCTTGGAAGAAAAAGAGGCTCCCCTCCATATTTGTTATCCCCATAAAAGAACTTTATGATTTCGCCATTAAAAAGGTCTACTTTGGCAAAACCAGACACTTTGGGCCACGGCTCAGCAATAGCCAGGTAAGCAAATTGTGTCTTTCTTCCCAACTTGTTTCTATTCACCATCCCTGCCTCTAAATTCACTTGATCTTCTGCTGAAATGATTGGCCTACGAGTCGACTTCCCGGTCTTCAAGTTGAGCCTAATTTCGGACAAAACACTCTCCAACCCTTCATCACATTCATTAAAAATCGAATCAGCTGGAGTCATACAAGACCCAATCACCACAACTTCATCACTTTCTTTATCTTCCCAAGCATTCCACAAATGAAAACAAAAACAATCCGGAACCTCAACCCACTTAATCCCCGACCCATCTTTCGCATACTTGTCCAAAACACCAAAACGTGACACTTTCTCCTTATCATACACAACAGGCGATCCACCTCGTATCATTTCCGAAATCTTGAAAACAACCTGCTGATCAGGAATCACAACAAAATTCTCCGTAATTGCGAAATCATGTATCATAGTTGGATCATCTAATTCAATATCTACATCAGAAGACTTGACCCCATCAGGCGAAACACGAAAATACTTGAGATAAGGCTTCTGAATAACATTATAAGTTAATGCAATGAGCTCATTAGTCTCGGGATCAATTTTTGGATGAGCAATCATTGTAGAATCCAACTGACCATCAAAACTATATCTCTCCACAGTTTTGAGATCACCTGAAGAAGTGATCTGAACATGATAAGGCAAGTCATCTTCTGACATAGCTAACAGCCTGTTGTTAAAATAAACCAAGCCAGCATTAGCAACACCAGTACCCTGAGAACGATCAACGAGTCCAAAAAGGCCACGAGCATAAAACAGAGCAAGCCGAGCTATCCCTGAATGACCATGGAGCTCACCAATGGTTTTAGGAAAAACAGTTCGACCCAAATTACGTTCTTGGATTAGTCTCTCTGTATCAGTGTACCTGCAAGCATAGCTAGCTGCACCATCTTTAAATTTGACAGCATGGACCATGCCGTCACCGTCAAAAAAATGATGCCCTCCGGTTGGTTCGAAATGGGGATTAGCCCCGTTTCGAACGTAGACACCGGAAATGCATTCGGGTAATTTTCCAGTGACAGGGAGGTGATGACAGACTGGTTGTTCTTGTACAGGAGCAAAGTTTCCGGAGATTTGTACTTGGGGGTCAGCTGTTTTTGGTAAAGGGTGGTTGCGTTCTTGGGAAATGATTATGTTTTCGACAGCGTCTAAGGCCATTGAAGCTGCTTTTTGTAGAAAATTCCATTGTGGGGTGGTAGAAGATGAAGAATCTTGATGTTTTGGTTGTGGAATGGTGGTGGGAATTGAAGGTGTTTGATATTTTTGTTTCGATTGTTTTGGGAAATGAAGTATACAAGGGGATTGTATGCTGCAATTTACATTAGTTTTTCCAGGTGAATTCGATAAACAAAATGGTGATTCTCTTTGTGAAATTTTGGGTTTAGCCCATGTACTTGTAACAGTGGCAGAAGCAGCCATGAGTATGTATCTATTTTGACAAGTTGAGTTTGGCAGTGTAGTTGTGGTAAGGGAGAGAGAGGGAGAGAGATGAGATTAGTTAAATGTTGTTGGAGAGATGATACATGGGGGAGAGTGTGGGTGTAAGTATATTTATAGAGGAGGAGAATATGTAAACCTCAAACAAGCATAAGAATACCACGTGTTAGATTCATGGAAGACAAGAGAAAAGCACCGCCAATAAACGAGGTGGAGGTGTACTGTGTAGTTATAGAATATAGATGCTCAAAACTTTGACACGATTAATACGTTCAAGTGTTCCACTTCACTCTCCTACTCTCCTCAATCAACCAATGACATGCTCTATTTCTCTCTTGTAAACACATTCATTTGACTCGGTACCCGCGTACTGTTTTTAGTTTTCACAATGTAACCAAACTCTTCCCCGTAAAGAAAATAAAAATGTGACCAAACTCTCCCCTCCATGAATAAAGAATGAGATTTATGTATGTATATTTTTTTAATTGTTTTATTTACCAAAGTGTCTGTTTAGCGTTGATGGAGACAATCTATTTATTAACGATTAGATTAGATGTTTTTGCACATAATTAGTTTAGATTAGCGTTGAATTGAGTTCGCCTTGTTTATAGAAATGTCGAAAATAATTCTTTTGTTACCACATACAGATTTTCACCTCATTCTTGTTACCCAAAAATTTATGAGATTAATTCTGGATAGATTTCTTTCCGTCATTCTCAATTTTTTATATTTAGATTAAAAAAATTAAAAATTAGAAAAAATTTGGTTAAATTATTGGATTAATAAATAAAATAAAAAGGTAGAGAAAAGTATCAAGCCCATTTGACACTTTTAATTATTAAAATTTTATATCTTTAAAAAGTTTAAAAATATGAAATATTATGAGAGAAATTTCAAAGTATAAAATATAAAGAATTGATTAATATTTTTATTTGTCGTAATATTCCAAACTCTGTAAGAAAAAATAGAAAGATATATACAGAGATAAATCAACTAAAACAATTATACACGCAATATATAAATATATTTACCAAGAAATTTCAAACTACCATACATCCGAGTTGTAAGTTTGTAACGGGAAAAAGCAAATGGAGGGGAGTCTACTACATTCTCCAGGGAGATGTTAATTGTTATTTCTTCCCCTAAATAGATAATTCTTTTAAATTAGTTTTGTTTTGGAAATAGAAAAGAAGTTATTAAAACAAGATTAATATTTGTGTTGAAAAAGAGAAGAGAAGAGAATGGGAAAATAAAAAATGTTTAACAAATTTTCTCTAGCACACTTCCAAGTTTTTTATAGGATAGGAGAGAAAATTTTGAAAAAAAAATAGAGTGGGAATATTTAAAAAAAATATGCAAAAGTTTCACTCACAATCATCTCATTTTTTAGAAGAAAATTTTCTTTCTCAATCATTTCTCTTCTTTGGGAAAATAAATTTTTTAATCACTGAATTATTGGTCTTTTTAAAAACCTACCACTCAACTAAATATTTTTAAATTATAGTCATTAACAGTATATTTATTTTTTATTTTAACCATTCCGTTAATTTTAACTAAAAATCGTTAAAGTTGATTTCTTTTTATTATTTAGAATTATTTTTTATATAATTAAAGTATGAACACAATTCTAATAATAATAACAATAATAATAATTTTATCACTGATTTTATTTTTTATATGATTTTGAATTTTGAGGTTGCAATAGATTATATATGTACGTGAAAAATTATTTTTAATCTGTACTCTTCTTCTTTTGGTGTTTTAAAAATTAAAATTAATATGTTTAAATGATGAACTTTGTACTAAAATTTATGCATTAGGCTCTCATTAGACTTTATATTAGAACTCAACTTTAGTAAATTGATAATTTATTCATTGACTAACTGCATGACTCTAGTAAACAATTTTAAGAATTGAAAATATAAAACAAGAAGAAATATTTGTATTATGAAAGATATTATTTAAACATTATTTTATATATTTCAAATAAATCATATATAATTGAAAAATATTTTATCTTATTAGTAGTTTTTTTAATCAATATTTATAATATATATTGAAATAACTATATATCATATTAAGTAAAATTTAAATATTAAAATTCAAAATAAAATAACCATTATATTTATAAAACCGGATGTGAATAATCCGGCATCCGATTCGATTTAATCGGATATTTAGTTTTTGGATATCGGATATAATTGCATCGGATCTCTATTTTGATTTTTATGATCCGAAAAAACAGGATATCCGATTCGAATTTAAATTCCGAATTGAATATTCAATTTTTTTCAATCATAATATTAGCAATTTATCAATGTAGGCAGTTAATTTTAACGATTTTTAGTTAAAATTAATGAAATGTCTAAAATAAAAAATAAACATTACGTTAGTGTCTACAATTAAAAACATTTAGTTCAGTAATCTGTTTCTAAAAAGGTTAATAGTTGAGTGATAAAAAAATCATTTTTTTAATATTAAAAATAATAAAAAGAAGTCAACTTTAATGGTTTTTAGTCAAATTTAACGGAATAATTAAAATGGAAAATAAATATAACGTTAGTACCTATAATTAAAAAATATTTAGTTGAGTGTTAGGTTTCTAAAAAATACCAATAATTGAGTGGTAAAAAAAATCTATTTCTAAATTTTAAGAGTTTTGTTTCCCTTCTTTTCTCTTGTCTCTATATTTGAACTTGGGAGAACAGTGTAAGAAGAGAATATATTGCTGCGCGGTTGTATAAAAGCAAGATTAAAAAATAAGTTCGTGATTAGAGATTAGAGGGATAAATAAGTGGAGAATGGTGGTTATGTTAGGTAGTAGTACTAGTTTGAAGATCAGTTATGATATTGGATTGTTACATGAGCATAATTAATAAGCAAATTTAGAGGCAATGAAAGATTGGACGGTGGAGTGGGGGTGATTAATACTAATAAGATAATAAATGAGCTCGTAAATTGAATGCCTTAATACCGCGTTTATCGCGTCGTGGCCACTCAAATAACCCTGAGATTAATGCCCCGTCACATAATTATACCAACGCGCATATTCGTCTCTTCCTTGTTTTCGGTAGTGGTCGTGTTTCATATGTTTCTAACACTCCTCATTCCTAATTCCTCGTTAGACATTCCATGAACTTTTTGCCATATTTTTTGTTTTTCCTTCCGTAAGGATGTAAGTGTTATGTTGACAATCTTTAATAATATAAATATAATGATATATTAGATATATAAATCTCAAGTGCAAGAAATAATTCATTCACATCATAACACTGGGTTATCATATGATCACTAAATTAATTATAATTTAAGGAGATGTATTCAATTTAAATTTATTTTATTTTTTTTTAAATTTAATGGTATTTAATAAAAGTTTTAAATTATTCAATAAAATTTTGGTGTATTCCATCTAGATTTTTAAAAAAAATTATTAAATTTTCATAGTATTTAATAAGGATTTTACAATATGCATTAAAATTTGATGATATTCTAAATTTAATAGTTTTTTATTATATAAAATGATAGATTTTTATGGATTCGATTTTAAATATTTATCATTTTGATTTTAATAATATAATATAATATAGATATATAATATGTATATGTATGCGTTTTTTATTCATTTTTAAAATTTTAATATTAAAAAGTTAATTTTCTGTATTCGATTTAATATTAGAGCAAAAGGTACCTAAAGTTAATTTTAGATAATTTACCTAAATTCATTAGTATTTTGAGTATAAAAAATGAATGACATTTTTATAATAATAGAATTTGTCCCCTTATATTTACAATACAAAAATAACTTTAATAACATATTATAATAAATATTAATTTCAGATAATTATCTAAAAATAATTTTAGGATCGTTAAATCCTTAATATTATTATACTTCAATAATTCATACATAGTTCATACCGTTTGGTCAATGTCGGCAGATTCAACCGCCAAATCCAATTGTAAAACACGTTTCAGATTTAGCAATGACTCAATTCCCAAAAATTATTTCAATTTTTTTTCTCAAATGATATAAAATTAAATATATGATTTATTTTAATTCGTAAGCACATATGTAAACATGAGTGGTCTCACACTATTATAAGAAATTTATCAATTACCCACATGATAACTTAATATTTGGAACAATTTTTCTATTGGTTATGGTTGCGTATAATTAGAATCGTTCCTCGACTGCGTATTCAGTGAGGACAATGTGATAAAATTGTTCATTTTTTAGTAACTTGTATTATCCTCGGTACTCTTGTATATCAGATTATACTGACTTGCTAAATCATAAAAATAATTTCATGTGTTGTATATGTTAAGTTAACTAGGAGACCGACTTATCTTCTAGGCTCATTTTTTAAATAATAATAATTTTTTTTTGTACATAATAAATTATATAAATATTTGAGATATGATGATTGCTGTCGACCGAAACTAATAATATGTTAAGTTATCACAACTTAAATTTTAAGGTTTTAGGAAACCAACATGCTACAATTTTATATTATAATTTAAAAGTATCCTAACACGCAAGAGCTTTTGTGAGATTCAACTTAAGTTGATGTTGGAGCAACCACATAATCTCGATTATCGACTAGTTAATTGGCCGGGAATTACATGGACGACTGGGAAGATCATATAAACTACTCGTATGACTGTGGAATTTTGAGTATCTGACTCATTAAATTAATTACTTGTTCCTCTATAACTAATTATAATGGGTATCGGAAAGTGATTCTATGTCATAATTAAATCATTTTAAACGGATAACTAAATGTAATTCAGCTCCAAATTTATATTTAATTAATTGTAAATGGTTTTTAAAACTATTATTTTATCAAGTAGTTGTATAATCAGTAATTCGCTTTATCGAAAATTAGATTAGATAGCACATGTCCAATTTGTAATCTCATGTGTACAGTCTATCCAATCACATCCAGCTGCTTACATACTTATTGAGCTTTGTTCTCTTGATTTTCAGCATTTCAAGTGTTTACCACAATCACTAATTACAATTAGTTTATCTTGATGTAATATCTCAATACATATATACCTAACTATCAGACTGATTAACAATTTCAATGAGGACAAGTGTCAATTCTTGCTCAACCATACTAGTATATGTTTTGGGATCATAGCCGGACAGGTGTGCGAGGTATTCGACCGCATACTTGATAATTTCCACAAGCACAAATTCCACTTTTAATAGGTTCAAAAATTATTTCACAAAATAATCCATCTTTTTCGGATTTATTTGTTTTGTAATGAAAAGTATAAGGTTTTGTCATTTCTCCAACTCTCTCTCCATCAGGGAGGATTTTATTCGCCCAATTACTTATTTGTTGAAGAGAAACTAATCCAATTCAGAGTTGATGTTTATACTGATCAATCATGGAGGGCCCTCCAATAAATTAGGGCACATTTTTTTCCATGTATGTATATATACATGTAAAATGTATATTGAAATGAAAAAAATAGTAAAAAAACTATAATTTTTATTTTTGAATTTTAATAATTGTAAATAAAAAATAGAATATATTATATATTTAAATAATTTTTAATTATTATATTGAATAAGTAACATAAATTCTAAAAACACTAATATAGTAAATATGTTAATAGAAATAAATATTTGTATTGGGAAATGTCACTAACTCTCTTTACTAGTAATGATTCAATTTTTAGGAGATTTATTTATTTTAAATTATATCTATTTTTAATGTATATACATTATATGAAACAAATTAATTTAAATATAAAATGAATTGAATAATGAGTTTATACAATAATAAAATTTTAAACAAGTTTACATATAAATTAGTTTTTATCCATAGAAAATAGTTTGCTAGAAAATGTTGACTATAAAAATATTATTAGTGAGTTTAAAAAATGTCAGAAGATCAATTTTCAGAGAATTTATGTACTTGTTTTATTTCTTTACAATTTTCAGTTAATTTTCTTTATGTAATAAAATTATTTTATACGTTTTAATTGTTGTAAAAAAAATTTAGAATTGTTAATTAATTTTTATTATTTCATCAACTTTAATTTTTTTTCAGTTATTAGGGTATTTTTTTTAAAAAAAAATTACAGGGGCACTCTTATCTACTGATGTTGCCTTGCCCTTTGGGATGCCCATTCCAAGAGAATCACGCCACAGGGCACATGGAGAATCATGCCACAGGGCACATGGACGACGGATACGAGTCGCAAAAGAAACTTTAATTCTTGGACCTTTGTTCTGTTTCAACAAGATATAAGATATATTATCAGTACGTGCTTATACTTTTGAAAATATCGTTCATCCTAAAATTTCGTGATACATTAATTTAATTTATAGGCCGATTTTAAGATTTTAATATGAATATATATTATATTTCTTCGATTTTCATACAAACTTTCATGAAACATATTCAATAAGATTTTTATTAGAATTATGTTTATAAAAAAATCATCATTGATATTTTTTATGAGTTTTATTCGATAAACCAAACGGACTATACGATTTTAATATTACAGCAAATAAAATACAGTAATATCAAAATAAGCCAAAGTAATTGAATATATATTTATAATGTGCTCAAAGGCTCAGAGCTGAACAACATCATTTATTCTAACAAAGATGTGTGATAATGAAGGAGCCGTCTAATAAGCAGAAGTGCTCCCCATGGACACGTCACAGTTCACCGAAAGTTCGAAATTGCAGAAAGTGTATAAGAAGATAATAATATTACATGCAATCGATTTCTGTGTGTGTTACTAGGAAATGAGTGTATGATTGAAAATGCGAAAGTCGATACGTGGCAGCTATAAAGATAGGCAATTGAATCGATCGTCCACTTGTACACAATGTATGCATTGCTTAGTCCTCCATGCTGCCTGCCGTCTTTTCACGTATTTATACTCATCATGGACATCCATTTTGGTCATGTTTCGTCCATTAAATCATTAATGCTCTATTTCATTCATCTTCGCACTTTCCACCCATTTTCTGCGTATTATTGTCATGTTAGGCCTTTTTTTAAAAAAAAAAAAATATTTCTGCAAAACAAATAGTTATTTCTGCAAAAAAAAGAGAATCAAACACGTCATTCAATTCCCCCTCTAAACGCTCAAATATTCAGTAACTTGTACGCATATCACTCAGATAGCTAGTTTGGACTTTGGACATCGAAAGTGTCTGTTTGGTTTAGACTTTTTTCAAAAAAATATATTTGAATTTTTGGGGAATTTTTTTTAAATAATTTCTTATTTGATAAGTAAATATTTATTTTCTGATAACAATCTAAACCAAGTTCAACTAACATGTGTGTAATTGTGTATGCATGTCTAGTATTTCCATACCTACTTACAATTATTTTATGTTATTGAAACTTCATAAAGTAAGTTTCTTGATTTTGTCACTAAATGATTGCTTAAACATCAAACACATTGTGAACGAGCACTACAAAACTGCAAATTGGGGTTCTGTGACTCAACTCCCGGATCTAGCCTTTTTAGTCGTCATTTTTTTACTTTCATACCTTTATTCTCACCGATTAAACCCCTTTTGTTCTCTCGTCCTCTCTTCTAATTATCAGTTTTTAATAAAACTGAGATATAATCCTTTTTTCAAAAGATCTTGTTGGTACCTTATTATCAATGTTGTTAGTTGTACCTGTCTTTTTGGGATATTTTATATTTTGATATTTTTGTGTGTCTTATTATGGGTTTCAATAGTTATTCTGAGAAGGATTTATATGATATTTTGGGAGATTTGTAACACTCGCATCGAATCTGGGACGGTGGTGTAGATCGCAAGAGCTCACCTTTCACAACAAAAAATTGTTCATATTTTGAGGATATTTGTTCCTCCAATATCAGTTAATGTAAACTGATAGTTCTGAACATTGGGCTACAGATGATACTTATGTGAATATCAATTGTGATGCTATTGGTTTCACAGCGATGTAAGTTAGATTGCTCGAGATGTCATTGTAATACTTTTTAGATTAAAATTTTTGAATATTCTATGTGTTAAGCGATCTGAAAACAAAACGGCTATTTGTTTAGCTCGTTCTTCGTTTCACAATGAGGTTATAGTTGACAGTTTGGAGATCTGTTCTAGCTGAGTTATATTATTTTAATAAAATCATTTTATTTGTCAAAAAAAACATCAAACACTAACCCTTCTTCCCTTTCATTTACAGTACTTTAATGGGTAAATTTATACTTGATTTATATTTGATTATTTCACGCAAAAACTATTGCTTGAAGAAATATCATATACTGTATATTTATTAGTTACTAGTGAACCTCAAATTAAATAATCAAAATTAGAATGATAGACAAACGAAACTAATTAAAAAAGTACTTTAAGAGCAATAGTATAAATAGACTTGTGATCTAAAGAGATCCGTTAACTCAAGTGTAAAAATAGACCTATTCATCCGTAATTTCATTCTAGTTTAATGATTGCTACCTGCATAAGATATAAAAAGAGGCGAAAATTGGTTATGAAAATATAAATAAATATAAATAAATTAAATAATTTACAATTTATAATTTGTTTGTTAAAATAAAACAAACATTCTATTTATATCATAAGCAATGTTTTAAAAATCGCTAGACGTACCAGGACAGTTGAGGTACCTTCTAGCGATTAATCGGTAAATAAAGGATTAATCGGAAAGATTAATCGGGACATTAATCGGATATATTTAAATATTAGTTTTAATTTTATAATTATATTAATTATAAAATGTATTATTTTTAAATCAACTACATATATATTAATCATAGAAAATTATTGTTAATATTATAAATAATAATTAAAAATTATAATATCAATACCTCTAGTTCAATATTAATAATTAAAAAAATCGATTTTAACCAATTTATACGGTCTAATACTGATTTTGATCGATTTACACCGCATGATACCGATTTTGACTGTTTAATATTAATTTTGACTAATTTATAAAAAAAAGTCTAATTCCGATTTTGATCGTCTAACTCGTCTAATACCGATTTTGATCAAATTTATAAAAAATGCTTAATTATCCGCCTATATCGAATCGGGACGTTCTAATCTCACGTACGATTTTTAGAACAGTGATTATAAGAGAAGAAAGTCAAACTATTTACGGTCCTAAACGGACTGATTATGATGCGCTGTCGGGCGGTGATCGGCTAGAACTCTAGAAGAATTGGGTGGAATTCTTGAGTCCTATAAACTGGGATTTATAAAGGCTGATACGGGTAGAGTCGTCAACCTCGTCGTGATAAACAATAAATACTCCCTTTTCGAAAATAATTGTTTTTTCACTTTTTAGCACATATTTTTGGGAGTTTTGATCAAATAATTAAAATTATTATTTTTAAAATTTTATATTTTTAAATAAAAATTTTAGTTATTATTTCTAAACTTTGACTCGGGCGGTATGAAATGGACCAGATGAAAAGTTATTTTAACCGTCGGTTTTTTGTCTAGTGGCCCACAAAATTCCGGTTATAATTCTTTATTTATATTTTTTTCATTTGTAAATATGTTATTATAATTTTAATTGTACTAAATATTTACTTATATATTTGATGTTGGTCCGGTGTTGACTGTCAAACAGAAGCTAATCCAGCTACTAGTCACGACGCAAAGACAGTTTTTTGCCATGAAAAATGATAGGGTTTTAAAATTAGATTATTCCCAGAATAATTCCAAGTTTTTAAAAAAGTTTTTATACAATGATCATCATCGAGTGAATAATTTTTTTTAATTGATATGATTAATATGAATATAAGTGTTCATTTTATTTATTAGTTTTATGATTAACTAAAATCAATTAAATGATATTTAAGATTTTTTTAAGAAAGATTTTGAAAATTTTATTACAATAAAAAATGTATTATTTATTTATTATATTTTCCCTAATTATCATTTGAAAGAGCTAGGGTACGTGATTTAAAATAAATTTGTGTATGTGTAATATAAATTATAAATTATTCTATTTTTTGAATCTGTTAATATAGTAATAAATAAAATGCTCATTATTTATGGGCGATGGGGAAGAGCCAAGATTATAAATTTATAATCATAATATATATTTTATTGGCCATCTATTATCAGATAAGTCTTAATTGCTTTACTATTTTTTTTATAAAAAAAATCTCCTTAAACCCTTTACTGTGCACAAACTTGTATATATAGTTATATCCTTATATACATAGGTCGACACAACTAAACAAACACATTATTAATATTTCTTCTCTATAAAACATACAACAATAATTTGGGACCGGCTTCGCAAAAAAGATAATTTGGGACCGGGTGAGAAAAGACATGGAATACAAGACGACATTGTCATTCATAGCTTTGATATACATATATCGGCTTTTACAAGCAAGTTGTTTGGTTGCATGATCGTCGATCAATTATTCTCATTTCATACTGAAATTCTTTGATCACTTTGTCAAAGAGGTTCAAATTATGAGAAAATATCTTTAAAGCAAATTACTTTTTCTATATACTTCCGGCTAGAGTACTTAGATTGTTCTTTCTTTCTTTTTTAGGCTAGTTTAAATATATTTTATAGACGGAAATGGTGGAGTTGAGCTCTACTAAACCTCCATAGGAGGAAAGTCATGTTACAAGCTCACGGAACTACCAAATTAGATAATGCAGCATAGCTAATATCAAAATTCTCAAAACATCATACAAGTCTTAATTGAAAATAAACTATTCAACAACACAAATATGAATTAAGCTTGATTAGATTCTGTCACAATTTGATGTGATTGACAGAATCTGATGTTTGAGAAACCTTGGTAGCCATAGCTTGTGAATTATCTTCTAGTGAGGACCTCTTTGATTTACTTGAATTTGCTTCAGTGTCCAAGTAATATAATCCTGCCTTGTAGTTACCAAGAAGCTGTGGAGGCATCAAAGAACTCTGAAGGTAACAGTTATCATTAGTAAATACTGCTTGACAGTTCAAATCCTTGCATATCTTAGGTATAGAAATCAAATTAAATTTGAAGTCTGGAACATACAAAACATCTTCTAAAACAATATGTTGAGTGAGTTGCACAGTCCCACTGTACTTAATAGCAACTTTACTACCATTAGGAATAGTGATGTAATTATCAGAACCTTGTATGTTGTTATAGCAAGCAAACAAAGATAGATCATGACACATATGATCTGTGGCCCCACTGTCAACAATCCAACTAGAACCTGATGAAGATATAAAACAAAATTTACCTGCTACATGAGCAGACCTGTTATTAGCAGTACTATCTTGTGCCTGAATTGAGGATTGTTCTCCCTCTTTGCCAAGCAGCTGCATAAGTTGCTTATACTGAGAAGCTGTGAGGGTTACATTTTCTTTGTCCATTTGTGTTGTAGAATCTTCATCTACAAATTGTACTGCAGCTGCTTGTCTCCTATCAAATCTTGTGTTGTCTTTGTTATTGTTCTGAGGATAACCATGGAGCTTATAGCATCTTTGAATAGTGTGTCCTGTCATTTTGCAATGATCACAGAAAAACATATTAGACTTGTTTCTTGAATCTTGTCGATTACTCTGTGTGTGGGGCTTGAATCTGTCCTGATAACTTCTCCTGTTAGCACTGAAAGCCATTGTTTCTTCAGCTGATGTAACTGGCCCTTGATTGATTTTCTTGTGGCTCTCTTCTTGAACTAAAAGCCTGTAAGCTTGAGCAATAGATGGTAAAGGACTCATTACAAGTATACTCCCTCGAATTATCTCAAATCCATCATTTAATTTCATCAAGAAATCCACCAATCTTCTATCTTCCTGAGATTTGACCAATTTTTGAGTAATGTCACAGGTGCAGTTAGTACAACTACACACAGGGAACTGATCAACTGCATCTAACTGATCCCAAAGCATCTTTATCTTTGTGTAATATCCAGAAATGCTATCTTGACCCTGTCTCAAATCATGAAGAGATTGTTGTAGAGAGAACAACAATGTGCCTGAAGCCTGGCCATATCTTTCATCAAGGTTCTCCCAAATGTCTTTTGCTGTCTTAAAATAGAGAACAGACCTTGCAATGTTTTGATCCAAAACTCCTAACAACCATGAAATCATCATAGAGTTGCATCTTTCCCAAGACTTAAGCCTAACATCAGCAGCATCTGGTTTTATGATAGTTCCATCAACAAAACCAACTTTGTTTTTAGCAGACAAACTTATTAACATTGACCTTTTCCAGTCGGTATAGCCATTTCCATCAAATTTCATCGAAACTAATTTCATTCCAGGATTATCGGAAGGATGAATGAAATAAGGAGAAGTAGGATCCTGTGAGGTATCAGAATGGGTCACCTACCTGTCAGTATGTTTACTCATATTCCTCAGTTGTTTAGTAAAAAATGTTCTTTAGATAGTATATGTCAGATATGTCCTATGGCTAGACAGACAAGGATCCCTTTTCTTCACAGTGTTAGTAAGAGTACCAAGTCTTTTGAGCTCATTCATGTAGATACTTGGGGTCCATATAAGGATGTTACTTATAATGGATACAAGTACTTTTTGACAATAATTGATGATTTTTCTAGAATGTCTTGGATATTTCTGTTGGTTGAGAAATCTAATGCTGTCAAGGTTATTCAAGATTTTATTGCTTATGTTGAAACAAAATTTACAACAATCATTCAGACCATAAGAACAGACAATGCTCTAGAATTCTGTGAAGGGTTATTGAAACAACATTTTTTAAAGAAAGGGATTACTCATCAAAGGACATGTGCTTATACTCCACAACAAAATGGGGTTGTGGAGAGAAAGCACAGACACATACTTGAAACTGCCAGGGCTTTATTTTTTCAATCCAAATTACCACCACAATATTGGGGGGAATGTGTTCTTTCTGCAGTTCATTTGATCAACAGAATGCCTTTACAAGTTCTTCAGAATATCAGTCCTTATCAACAACTGTTTGGTACTTCTCCATCACTTGACCATCTGAAAGTGTTTGGTTGTTTGTGTTTTGTCACCACTCATAAACAACACAGAACAAAGTTTGAACCTAGAGCTCAATCACATGTGTTTATAGGATATCCTGCAGATGTGAAAGGCTGGAAGGTGTTGAATTTGACTACATTACAAATATCAGTGTCTAGAGATGTTGTATTTCATGAACAACATTTCCCATATCATATCAATGCCAACTCTTCACCACCAGCATTCTTCTTGCCTATTTCCACAGGTTATACCTCCTTTCCTGACACACATTTACCTGATCTCTTTCATACTCATTTTCCTACACCAGATACCTCTCATATTCCTTCTACTTCATCTGGACATGATTCCAACAATACTGACAATTTTATAGACATATCTGAGCACAATAATCTTGTTACTAGAAGGAGTAGTAGAGTAACTAATCCTCCATCACATTTGCAAGATTACATCTGTGGTACCTCCTCTTTTACCTCCCATTGGTGTAACCTGGTTTCCTATGATGAATTGTCACCCACCTTACACACATTTGTAACCCAAACAGAAACCTTAAAAGAACCCACTTCTTTTACAGAAGCTTCTAAAGATCCCAGGTGGGTTGCAGCTATAAACTCAGAACTACAGGCTTTACATAAAAATCATACTTGGAATCTCGTTGATCTTCCACTTGGAAAGAAACCCATAGGCTGCAAATGGGTCTACAAAATTAAATTGAAAGCTGATGGAAGTATAGAAAGATTCAAAGCTCGTTTGGTTGCTAAAGGTTTCAATCAGAAGTGGGGAATTGACTTCTTTGAAACTTTTTCACCAGTTGTGAAAATGGCTACTGTTAGGAGTCTTATTGCCTTGGCTGCTCACAAGAACTGGCTTATTCATCAACTGGATGTGAATAATGCCTTCTTGCACGGGGACCTCCTTGAAGATGTATACATGCTAGCTCCTGAAGGTCTTCCCAATCCTGAAAATAAAGTCTGCAAACTTGTCAAATCCATCTATGGCTTAAAGCAAGCTTCTAGACAATGGTTTGCCAAGTTAGTGGGGGAACTACAACACATGAAGTTTCAGCAGTCCAAGAATGATTATTCACTGTTCATTAAGCACAGAGATACTAAAATCACAATTCTTGCAGTGTATGTGGATGATATAATTCTTACTGGCGATGACATACATACCATTCATTCCCTCAAGAAACATCTTGATGATGTGTTTAGCATCAAAGATCTGGGCAGGTTAAGCTACTTCTTAGGAATAGAAGTTGGTTATTTGCCGCATGGAATAACTCTTACACAAAGAAAGTTTTCAAAAGAATTGATGAGAGATGCCGGGATAGATACCAGTAAAACAGTGGTTACTCCATTACCAATTAATCTCAAGCTAAGTGCAGATGAAGGAGAAATGATTGATGATCCTACCATGTACAGATGCTTGGTAGGAAAGTTAAACTTTTTAACTCATACCAGGCCTGATTTGGCTTTCACTGTCCAACACTTAAGTCAATTCTTGCAAACTCCAAGAGAGCCTCACTATAATGCATTACTTCATGTATTGAAGTATGTATCTTCAACCATTGGACAAGGTATTTTAATGAAAGCCAATGAACAGTTAACATTACAAGCATACTGTGATTCAGATTGGGGAGCATGCTTAACAACAAGGAGATCTATATCAGGATATGTGTTGCTGTTAGGAAAGTCTCCAATAAGTTGGAAATCTAAGAAGCAGACCACTGTTTCTAAAAGTTCATCTGAAGCAGAGTACAGGTCCATGTCTGCAGCAGCTGGAGAAGTAACTTGGATGGTAAGACTACTTGAAGAATTGGGAGTAAAAGATCTTAAGCCAGTAACTCTTCACTGTGATAATCAGAGTGCTATTCATATAGCAAAGAATCCTGTTCAACATGAAAGGACTAAGCATATAGAAATTGACATTCACTTCACTAGAGACAAAGTAATGGAAGGTCTACTGCAAATTACATACCTTCCAACAGAATCTCAGATTGCAGATGTGCTTACAAAAATTCTCCCATCAGGACAGTTCAATGAATTACTCTCCAAGCTAGGGATGTCAGAATTCCCAGTACTTCCAAACTAGGGATGTCAGAAATGCCAGCCTAGTTTGAGGGAGGGTGTTAAGATTGGAAAGTCAACTAGAGCAACAGCTAAGTCAATGATCACATAGTAGTTACAATATAGATCACATACAGGGGATCACAACTCAGAAGTTAGTTACACTAACAGAATGACAGCTCGACAAAAGTAGTGCACCTGTTCTCTTTTATATAGATAATAGAGACTAGTTAGAATTAGTAACTTGTATTCTACTCTCTCATCTCTCTCTCTCTATGTCTCATCTTTCTCAGTAGAACATGTAGCTTCATACAGTAACAATGGTGGCTTGTATAGTGATCTCTGTAGTAGTGATGAAATGTATGCTACTGTTCTTGAAATAGTGATCTGTAAGTTTGTTCATATATTGAAGTTTCTTCTAGTTTTTGCATAATTGTAACAGATTCTACGAAGCATTTCTCTTTGAAATTTACTTCTATACATAGATGTCTTCATCTCTTGCTGGTTCTACTTAGATTGTTCTTGCTTAAACGTATTTGCTATTTCTCTTAAGCAGAATCTCAAAGTCAATTGGTATGATGTACATAACAATGAAAGTACTCAAATATATATTAATTTTTTTTTTAAAATTTACCAAAGGAGCTTATTATCAATTTTTTGCTTTTATTTTTTTACAAGAACGATAAACTACCCTCTGTCTACTCATCTATTTAGAGAAAATCTATAGAATCATTTATCTTCCTAGAAAAAAACCAAACTGAGCACAGCCTATGCATACCTACAACGAATTTTGAAAGATATTACATGCATTATATCTGAGGTGTTGTAAATTGTAATGCATGTAATATTTTGGACCCTTGTACGAGATTATGATATTTAGGCGTTTTTTAGTTAATTAAATATTTAGGCTTGCATTGCTTTAAACTCTGATATTGAAGAGAGAAAAAAATCCACACACCGATGGCAAAATATCTAAATCCGTGATGCCGTTTTAATCTCCAGAAGCACGAGGTAGGACTAGGACTAAAGCAGCCAACTAGGTTTAGGTGGCCCATGTGTCTTACGTCTTGTAGCCCAGGCATCATGTTCGATCATGCTCAATTATATATAATGGTTTAGTCCTGCGTTAGACTCTCTCAATTTTTTATATTTAAAAGGACTTGGAAAAATAAGATAAAAAGTAAACAAAATTATAATTCTTAATAAATAAAATATAATAAATTAGAGAAATGGAAAGAAGTAATGAGTTGTATAATTTTAATAATTATTAAAATATTAATTTTTTTAAAAAATTAGAAAAATATACAAAAAATTTTGATAAAAAATTTGGAGGGACAGATACTATGAGGGTGTTTGGCTTAGTTTATAAGTAATAAGTTACTTTTTTTTAAAAAAATATTTTTATATTTTTTTTAAAAAATTAATATTTATTTTAGAAATTTAAGACCAAATCTTATTTTCAAATTTAAAAATAAGTTACTTATTTTCAGAAAAAATACATATATACCAACTTTTTCAACTTAGCTGCTTATAAGCTGAGTCAAATGGGACATGTATAACATGACAACTGCAACTAATGGTTTCGTAAAGAAATGCAGACAAAATTTAATTAAGCAACAAGTGGAACGGGACGCTTTCTTCTGATCATCGATGTACATAAAGAATAAAAACCAAGTTGCAAATAATTAATATTTCCCATTTGGAAGTTTACTGATTTAATTCTAATTATATAATAGTTTATAAATTATTTCATGTCAATTATTTTGTATTGAGCAGATATTAGATAAGTATATTTTAATTCCTACTTGATGTTTAATTACAAACTTCTAAAAAATAAATTTATTGTAATAAATTAAATTCTTATCGTTTCATTATTCACTTTTAATGTCATTAACTTATAATACTATTACACCTTTAACTATATTAAAATTCTTCAAAAATTACAGGAATTTATATATTAACATGTAGACATGCGGCAGACACTGTCTGTACACATCCGGTTCTAGGAATCAGGAATTAGGGCCGAGCAAAAAATTGAAATAAAATTGAAATCGAAATCGGTAAAAATCGGTAATAACCAATCCGAATAAAATTGATCCAAAATCAAAAAATTAAAAACCGAACTGTTTAATCAGTTTTGATTTTAGGTTCGAACCGATCCGGAAAAACTCGAACTGAACCGATTATTGAAATAAAAAAAAAATATATATATATTATATAAGTTTTATCAATTTTTATTATATATATATATATATATATATATATATATATATATATATATATATATATATATATAAAGTCTTAGACTTAACTAATGGGTCGGTTAAACAAATATTTGCACAGGTTCAATCGATAGTGCAGTAGATATTTGTAGCAGTAGTAGGTTAGAGACTTTGTCCTTAAGAGGCATAAACACTAAACACGATACATAAACGAAGCCCCCAAGCCTCTCTTCCACGGCCCTAATTGTCTTAATGTCATTTTCAATTTCCACTGCTATCAGATTTAGTAATCTATTATTAACACTTTGTATGCTCGTTTCAGTATACTTTAATGATATAATTTAAATTTATTTACGTATTTTTTTAAAGTCCACAAATCATATTTATTTTATTAATTTTGTGTGATACGGTTTTAAATTCGAAATCGATCCGATTATAACCGAATCGATGTTTTTCAAACCGAAACCGAATCGATGGTTTCTGTTGCAGTTTTAGTTTTAAATTTTAAAAACCGAGGGTATCATGTTTCAGTTTCGGTTTTATTCAAAAATCGTCTCGATCCGAACCACGCTCTCCTCTACTAGGAATGCAGGTCAAAGCATCTCCACCCATTACACTATTATAGTGTGAAAATTACACCAATATAGTGTAAAAATTACATTCTCTTTGAAATTTACTTCAACCCATTTACACTAAATTTCATACCAAAGAGAAACTTTCTTGTACTATAAAAGTTATTTTATTACTAATTAAAGGACAAAAATAATAAAATTGTTAGGATACAAAATGAATAAATTTGTTTTAGTTAAATTAATGTAAAATTAATGTTGGTATTTATAAAAAATTTAAAAATTACACCAAATTTTGGTGTTGCATTAAATTTGTTATAAATTTTGGTGTCACACCATTTTAGTGTAATTTTTAGAGTTTGGTTGAAGAGAATTTTTATACCGAAATGGTGTAAAAGTGTATTTTTGAAATTTGGTTGTAGATGGTCTTTAACATTTGTATTTCATAGGAAGGGAAAATGCATAAAGGCCGAATTAATTGGGTTGCATTTTTCAGGTTAGAGAAAGGGAAAATACATAAAGACCGATGTCAAGTATCTCAAAAATAATTTTAAGTTTTTTTTTCAAATAATGTGACATGATATATGACTTATTTTAATTCGTTCTCATATTATTATAAGAAAGTTACTAATTATACATATGACAACTTAACATTTAAAATAATTTTTGAGAAATTTAGCATTTTTCATATATAAATTAACTGCATACCTAGCTACAAACATAGCTACTCTCGATATTTATTGGAGTATTTATTTATGGAATCCCTATCACCTTCCAAAATGGAATAGAATTAGTTTGTTTTATTCCTATCCGTAACCTTAATTCGATGACTTAAAAGAAACTTGCAGTAATGTATAAAGATGTTGTCCAATATTTAGAAGATAATTACATCCGGAATTAAATATACTTCAAGGACGTTTAAAATGGAAACTTTTCACCTTAAAACACCTTTCTATAGCGCGTGCTTACCTAAAAAATGTACGTATGAATTAAACTAGCTACGTGTCTGCTTGTATAAATATATAAATATAGATTTTTCCATGTGTTTTTTGATTTTATATATGCATATGATTTTGTGATAATTAAAAATAAATAATTTAACTAGCAGATCACGATGAAAAAGAAGAGGAACTTTACCAACTTCCATTCGACATTACAGATTGATGGATCGGCAAATTAATACGTACATATCAAGGCCATATAATTAATTTCGAAAATAATTTTGAATTGTATAACCAATTTAATTGACATGATTTGTTTCGATATACTCGGCATATAACATTATAGTTAGCTAAAAATTGTATGAAATTTTTTAAATAAAGTATTAATTGGATATACCGCAACACACAGTAATATCATAATATGTTATTAGTTACTCCGTATAACTTATAAGTTTTAGGTTTAGATTAAAACGAACAGCATGCATAAATCCAGGCCAACACGAACCACGCCTACCTAATTAACGTGTTTAGTACTCCTATTACTTCTAATTACTACTCCACTACTCACTTGTACAATAACAGACTAACAGATTAAGGTGGCTTCTTCAGTTCTTCTTCTTCTTCTTCTTTTTAAGCCAGCTGATTAGGTAGCTTAGCTACTGGCCATGTCATTGTCAATGTTATTATTGACACGTGTACGACGGCGCGTTATTGACTACCAGTAATTGTACCCGACAAAACGCACTAGCTAGGTCTTCTTGAGCTTAGCTAAGCAGGTAAGCTTGTCTAAATTTTTAGATGACTTGTGTTTGATCAAGTTTAGTGTATCTATTTTTATTTTCGAATACAGATTTTTTAATTATTTTATAATTAAACTCTTTGAAATTGATTTTCATTATTTTTGATATCTATGTTTTCTCATATATGTACTTGTTTGCTTTTGTGTTTGGTGATATTAATTTAGGAAAAAAAGTGCTCGCTCTATTTAACTTTGCAGTGACCTCACTCATCACTACGATCTTCCTTCCGCTTCTCCAGTAGGTCGGCCCTTCTGTATACATAAAATTACGTAATGCATGACATCAAAGATTTCTGTTAATTTATTATATTATTCTAACATTCACTTAATTCGAAAACTCATTTATGGATCGAGAGTAAATCACATTGTTCATTTTTAGGGCATTAATTTGTCTTTCTCCTACATACTGGAGCTTTTTGTTATCATATTAAATTATCAGTTTTTCTAAAATTTCAAGGTGGCTGACTTATGATGATCTTATATATTATTCTAACAATTTCTTTACATACGTTCTTGGATCGTGATAGACCGAGCAGGTTAGATTTTTAATTATTATCAATTTATCATTATTACTATCGAATTGTGCATAAGAATTGCGATATCAAGATGTTTTTGCAAATTGGTAATAAAAAGAAGAAGAAGAAGATGTTTTTGTGAACTTTTTAAATTAAGTTTGTGAACAAACAATTTTTTGTATTTCAGTATAAGCATAAAACATAAATTTTAAATTTTTAAAGAAAATCAGTGCATCGAACAACTTGTAAAATAATATTATTTTGACATACACTATATATATATTATTAAATATTTTTATAATTAGAATAATGGATGTTAAACACTGATATATAGGTTACACTTAACATACGTATTCGTGGTGCGATTTTTTCCTAAGACCGCAAACTAATCCGTGCATGCGATTTGGTCAAATTTTCAACCGCATCGCGTAACTCAAAAAACACGTAAACCACAACACGAAATTGCGGTGTGGTGCGGTTTGTGCAGTCTATACAGTTTATAAAATTTAAAAATATTTATTTTAAGTAAAGTTATAAATAATATAAAGATTAAAAACTATTATAAAATAGAGTTCTATAATATGTATAATTTTCAATATACATTAAACCATTAATTGTATGAACATTTTGAATTATATGTTAGAAGGTAATAAAATAATAATGAATATTAAAAAAGTTTATAATCAACTAATCGTAATATGTGTTTTGTAAGAAAAAAATATATACCATTATTAATAAATTTATAATATTAACTCTAGTGTTAATCTATAAGTAAATTATCATAACTAATTATAAAGTTAAAATAATATATATATATATATATATATATATATAATACATGTATATATATATGTGATAGTTTATATGTAATTATAAATAATATATATATATATATATATATATATAATTGCAGTGCGCTGCGATTTAAACCGTAATACCAAAATCTTAAACCGTAACCCGTACCACACCGTATAGTTTGTCAAAATTTCAACCCGCAACCGCATCGTGAAAATTAAAAACCGCTGGCATGGTGCGGTGAGGGTTATTTGTGCGGTGTGAGCGGTTTAATAAACACCCCGAGTTAGTTCTCCTATATATCCAACGATGATAAGAGGCCCAACAATAAGATAACATGAACACAATGTAAAAGGCCTGCTGCTAGAGTAGCGACTCTAAATGAGTTGTTTAGTGGAGCCTGCTATTAATTTTGTATAATGACGGGCCCTTTTAACATGTATTGTTTTTGCATTGCTTGTTTAACCTGTCCACCCCTGCCTCCCTGCTCACTCTTATATATATAAATACATGTACTATGAGCACTATGCTTGGATATCGACTAATGGGTAGTACTCTATTACGTCAATGAGACTGTAATCTGGCTTCTGAACTGGTTAATTTGTTGTTTTACAGGCTGAAAGTGCCATTATTGCTCTGGAATAAATTCAGAGCGGGCCCAGAACACAAGCGGCATATGCTAATAAATGCGGGCACCGCAAAAAATAATTTTTTTGGGCACAAAATTTGTTTTAAATATAAAGAATTAGGAGCACGTGATATCCATTGAAAATAATATACTGTTAAATCCTGATTATGAAATACTGGTTAATGATTTTACTAGCAAAATTGCAAGAAATATAATGTTTCAAAAATAAAGAATTGCATATATCTTTATAATTATTATCGGCACAAAATTTGAAATGACATGGGGCTTCAAATTTTTCAGGACCGTCCATTATTGTGGACAAGTCATGGGATCCCAACCTATCATCTCAAAAATGTGCATCATGATTTATTTACTTTCAAGTTTTTCAGGACCGATTCTATAAACTGAGGGGATTGCAAGAAATCAGAACAGAGTGAAAGAATGTAATCGTCTGAAACATCAGAAATTACTCTTTCGAATTTGCAGTTGAAAATGTCAGTTTTTGGATGCTTCCTCGATCCAGCGAATGTTTTGTCAGTCTGATTTGCCCAAGCTGACCCTGTAAAACAGTTTAGGTAAGAGTTCTCTCTGGTTCTTTTCTATCTACGAGTAGTATCTATTTTGACAAGACCCTGTAAAACAGTTAAGTTTTAGGTCAATCTTGGTCAAATTTTCACTATAAACATTATTTTCACTGGGTGAAATTTTCAGTAAATTCATGTATCATCAACTAACTTTAACCAACTTTCAGACTCAATTTAACTGATCAATCGACTTGCTTGTCAATATAAAAAAATATTTTTAAATGGAAATTATGAAACAAATACTAATATCTATATATATTTTATTTGTGCTGTTGAGTTAATTACAAATCTTTACTGCTTTTCTTATCAGGTAAAGGAATAAGCACGGGGTTATAAAATGGACGTGGAAGAGATTAGCTTGGATAGAATTATCGCAATAAATGTAATTTAAGTACCATACGAGTGGGACAAATGTTTGGAACATTTCTTCAACTCAGCCACAGTCTGAGACACCAGATCGAATAAATCAACAAAATCATATTTTTAAGGATTAAAGGAAACAAACATAATTTATTATTTTATCAAATGAGGATAACAAAAGTCATAAACTCGTAATATATATACTCTTTAAGTCTTAAATTTAGACCGACCAACCAAAGCGGTCTTCCATCCACCCAAGTGAAGTTGAGAACAAGCTTTGATTAGCCTATAAAAAGTATTTTTTTTGGAAGAAAAATTGAACCATTGAAAGGCCTGCTTATCTTTCTTTATCAGCACCGAAAAAAAATATAATTTTAAATTTAAAAATTACTTATTAAATAAGTTAAATATGGCCAAAATTAAATAGAGTGATAATCATTAAAACAAAATCATATCTTAGCTTTTTATAGTTTATCAGAGCGGATCTCAATAAAACTATATAAAAAAAAAACTTCCAATTATTTTTTTAAAGTTTGGAATACTAAAGAATTTTGGAATTAATTCACATAAATGACATTACATGACGTGTTGTTGTTATTATCGGTTACTCTAAATATTACCTAGTACAGAGCTACACAGACCGAATCATCCAAAAACGTCTAAACTCTATCATATATACATCATACAAACGTCATTTAATAGAATTCTAATAGTAGGTACCTAAGCACATTTAATTTAATATTTTAATTCCTGTCACGGCATACGTTAATTATACAAAGTCCTTGTTTGATCAGTTGCTGTTCCTGATGGATGAATGATGATAGTCGTTCCCATACACCACAGGCCGCGTCACAACGTCCGTCCATTTATATACACGTACAGACGACACATTTAATTACATTTACGTACGTACGTACGTAATGTTGTGAATACCTAGCTAGCCGCTGTATTATAAACTCAACACATTGTATCCAGGGACAAGCTGGTATTGATCGAGTCATGTCAGCTGTAGCAGCAGGAGGACGAAACAATGAGAAAGCAGCAGAAGCAGTGAGGGTGGTGATAATAAGCACCCAGTACATTGAAACTGACACCGTCAGCTTCAAATCCGTTGTTCAGAGGCTTACTGCAGCTAAACATTCTCACCGCTACTTTCACACCAATCGTAAGCTGCCTTATCGAAAACCTCCTACTAGCACTCTACGTCCACCGCCATCACAATCCAAAATGAATTCATCGTCTTCCCCTCTAGTACAGTCCACAGGAGTGTCGTTCAGCGACTTGAATAGGGATCCGCTGCCTTCATGGAATGAGCTTTTTCAATTGTGTATCGATTAGTCGGTAGTATTATATTCTAAGTGTACTATATCTATCTATATATATATATTGTTGCCGATTCTCTTTGCATTGTATTGCAGCCGCTGCGTTTTCGACTAGTAGTAAAATGCAACTACTGACTCTTTTCATCAATATGACAACCTCAATATCATAATAATAAATAAATTAAATATTAAATTTCTATATTTTTCTATGCTATATTGTTGTTTACCTGAAATATGTGTTTCAAGTTATAAAAGGTTATGCTTTTAAAATTTAAACCCATAATTTAATAACGATTAATGAAACTAGTAAAAAAATATTTGATTCAAATACCGACCAATCAACTACCAAAATTTTAATATTTCGGTTATAATAATATAATATAATAGTATAATTTAATTAATATAGATAAAATAATAATATTATTTTAATATTAAAGATATTTACTTAATAAGTTATAATTTTAAATAAACTAAAAAGTTTGAGATGCAATGAAATTGATACATGTTGGTAGATTCTGGATACAGTTATATTATATATATAATAATTATATTGTAAATATGATTCTTAAAATAAAAATTTTAATTATAATTTAAATATAATCTAATATTATGTGTGACAAGAGGAGGATTGCATTCATGATTATATAGAATATATATGTTTTAAATATTAGAATAATATATTGTATATTTTTTAATGAATTTTATAACGACCACACTTCGATTTTAATAATATAGTTAGAGGGGTAGCCAATATATGGGCGGTGGGGTCATTTGATACCCTTGAAATTCTTGAAAATAAAATTTTTATATGTATATTTTGTAAGAAAAATTATTTATAATATTAAATTTTAATTTTGACATTACTGAAATTTTATAAATTTATATGTATTTTGAATGTTGTAAATATTTGACACTCCAGACTAAAATTAATACACCCTGCATGAATATAGTATAAATATAGATTGAAAACATTACAATGTAGTTTTATTTAAAAAAATTCAAAATTTGATCCATAAAATAATATAAGATTCAATTAAAACTTTCTACTAAAACATTTAATCTTAAAAGTTTTAGAAAAAAAATTAGAATGATAATTTAATATGATTAAAAGAAATTTTAAATTTATATCCTCAATATTTTTATAATTTATTATGAACCCATAATCTTTAAAACCTTGAAATTTTACGAACTTAACACAAACTTCACCCTATTTCATATTTTTAAATTAGAAAATTCTATCATTCTTAAATTTTATTTTGTTATTTTAATTCCACCGACGTATAATTAATATATTCTTGCGCACAGTGTACCATGTCATTGATACATCTCTTATTCATACAATAACAAGATTGGTCGTCAGTTTAAATATTAAAATAACACATTCAACTATCTCACTTTTTATACATACTTTTACCTTGAAAATTCAGTTGAAGATAAAAAAAATTTACTGTGGAAAACACCGCAGCCGCTACCCTTTTTGGGTGTGTATTGTATAAATTCACGGGCTCACGCAATAGCATGTAAATCACACGCAATAGCATGTAAATCACGTAAATCAGGTAAACTGTATAAGTGCGACAGTTTCTGTCTCAGGATAACATAATCACAAATTCTCCTTAAATCAGATTCGAACCTGTGACCAAGAGGATAATATTCTTGTTTTTAACCGACTAAACTAACCGATGCGGGCTTGAGGATAATCTTATACTTGTTCTTTTTGAGTTTTGACACAGTAAATCCGAATAGTATCGGTCACTTTTATTTCATACTCATGAGTCACGACCAAACCATCGCTTTCGAGCAGGAAAGATATGTATTTCGTACCGGTTTCCAAACTTGTGTTTGTTTGTCGGTTTTCCCCCCTCATATTCTACTGTTGTTTAACTTGAAAAAAAAATGTTTTCAGGAATCAAATAAATATAGAAATTATTTTTGTCCGTTCATTTGATCTTAAAGTATAATTTTTTTTCTAAAAGAGTGAAATTAATCGATAATTAACTACATCTAGGCAGGTTTTGGTAGATTTTGACAAAATTAATCGATAAATTATACAGAATTAATCAATCAAATACAAAAAAATGGTCAAAATAAGGGTAGAAATTCAAAATTGAAATTTTTAATAGAAAATAAAATTAATCCATAAAATGAGAGTATTTATCCTATTGCATGTATATGATAAATTAATGGGGGTATTTATATTTCTATTTGTATAAAAAAACTAATATTAAAATTATCTATATTTAAATACTTCACATTAATATTTTAACTTCTTCTTAATCAACATAAATTCACCTATGTTTCTTACAATATTGATTTGAATACATTTTTTTTGTCAGGTTTTATTTTGAAAAGAAATGGCAGGTTCATACTCTTTCAAGTCCAGTAAAAGTTTACATATAAAAACAATTTTTTTCTACTTTCTGTCCATTACATATAAGAACAATCAAACATATAAATTAAAAGAGGAAGTAGCTCTGTATTTGATTTGTCATTGTCATGGAACATGGTTTATGAACCGGTTTCTCCCGCAGTCTTTTCGATTCGGGTCTCCTATAATATTATACTTCAGTATATACCTAACGTACTGCTAATTAATATAACTATACTAGATAACTAATTTAAACATATTTATATAGCTACTAGCTTGTATATGAAAGTATTATTACTACTTACCCGATCACAGTCAAAAATATATAAACTGTTTTAAAATATATTCTTTTATTTTTTTAAAATATATTCTTTTATTTTTTTAAAATATAAAATAATAATTTTAAATTAATTTTCAGTCAAAATTTAATTAATTTAATTTTTAAAAAGTTAAAATGAACATGTGAATAAGAACATGAGCGATAATACATGTAAATAACTGATTTTTATCATTGGTCAGCATGTTTACATTTAGTTCATCTACAATTTTTTTTATGAGAATATTACATACATATATATATATACCCTATTTGGAAATTAGAGATTTGAGAAAATATTAGAGTTTTGAGCATATTAGAGATTTGACTATGTAAATCGTCTATAATTGGTGTTTGGTAATTAGCGGGTTGAAATAGCGGTTTGGACTACTTTGAGGAGTTTTTATATTAGAGGACTGACATGTGCCTAGTTAAAATATAAAAAATTACTCAAATAGCTATTTACTAAACAATTTTATACGAAACATTTAATTTAATTCGCTAGTTAAAATAATTACTTCAATCAGTTAGTCAATTTAAGCAAACTTTTCTGGTTATAATTTTTTGTACTGACAGCATATATAGAAGTATAGAACTCATGTTTAATTTAATTCGTCGAACAAGTCATCTCGATTTCTTGGCACGCCGATCAATACAGATTAACTGGATTAATTAAAGTAATGAAAATGGAAGAGAGTTACCATAATTCTCTTTATAGAAATTACATAAAAAGTTATAGATATTACAGTTAGATATTAACAGTAATTCTTTTTATAGAAATTAGATAAAAAGTTGTTTGATAAAATTTAAAAATATTATTTTTAAAATATTTTTAGTTTAAAAGCCAGTTTAAAAAAAATATTTTTTTTCATATTTTTGAAAAAAGTTGATTTTTAATTTGTACATAAAATAACAAAGAAAGAGAAAAAAAGGAATGTAAATTTCGCAATCAAATTTTTCTAAAAAATAATTTTTAATATTATATTTGAGGACACATAAAAATTAAATATATTATTAAATAATTATTTAATTTTTCTAACTACACTTTCCTTTCTAACCCAACAATTTTAACGATAATCCTAAACGGAAATTCCTTTTATCATATATCCGATATTATTGGTTATGCTTAGGGATGACAAAATAATCTGATCCGATGGATACCCGATCTATTCCGACCCGATTCAATTTTACCGAACCCGAAATTTTGGATTTGAATTTTAGTTAGGTGTACCGAACAGATACCCGACTCGAAATCCGAAACCCGATCCAATTTCGATCCAAACCCGAAACCCGATAAAACCCCGATATTTATATATATAATATTATAAATATAATTTATTATATAATATATAGATATATAGATATGAGATAAATATTTTGTATATGTTCATTTTATTATTTCATTTTTTAATTATTAATCAATACTTATTTAGTGAACTAATTCTCCATTTTATCAACATATAATAGATTTTACTAGTTTTTTATTATACAAACTTTTCATTTTTATGAATATCTGAACTATTAACTAGTTGTTAATTATATATTAATAATAAATTAATATCACAATTAGTATAATATATTATATTTAATTATTTTTTGAAATTTAATCATTTATAATTTTATAACTGTGATTATTGTTATCCGCTTATATCAATTATATTGAACTTGATTATATTTTTTTATTAAATTTTGGATACCCGAAAAAAACTGAACCGATCCGAAATTCTTTGAATTTAAATTTGGATAATCCAAAATTATTTAAATTTGAATTTGACTTAAATCCGACTCAACCCAGTCCGTTAGGCATCCTAGCTTATCAACTTATGCATGTGGTTCGAGTACGAAGTTGGCCTCCTGGAACCAACGTACACCACTTGCGGACCTTGCGGTTGCAACACAGCGCATAGAAGGACCATTTTTCATATCACTGCTGCCCCTGACCCTGAGCGCGTGTAAGAGCCATAATTGGTATTACTGGACTACTGGTATAGTGGTACCCTGCCCGCGACGCAGATTTCCACCCACACCCAAACCCAAATTGCTGTCTAGTAATAGACTAATTATACACAGATAGTATTGAGCCCGAATTTCGCATCGAAATTATGAATAGTAATTATATGAATTGTTTTAATAAAAATAGTTAATTGTTCCAGGACTATTTAGAATGTGTAAAAAACAATTTGTGCATAGTTTGGCTCGTTGAACAAATTGAACAATATTATATAGTAATTAATATGGATTTATTAATGTTTAATTACTATGTAATATAATTACATGAGTAAAAGTCATAATTTTAGATTTGGTTCAATGTGTGTGTTACTCGTTTTCCATGCATTAGCATGGGGATTTTTTTTGAGTTTGGAACTAATTAAAGTGCGTTGTATACAGGGATGAGAAAAAATGAATTGAAAACCGCACCAACAAAAACCGCATCATTGATTAGTGATTTGATTGCGGTTTTAAAATTTTAAAATCGTAAGTAATTGGTTTGGTTTTGATTTTTAAACGAAACCGAACCGATTAAAATCAAACCGTACCGAATTAATATATATTATTTTTATTATAGTTATTAAGATATTATAATTTTATTAATTAATTAATAAATTATAAAAGAAGCGAATAGTTATGAACCCATAAATAATACTGATGCTAAAATTATATGAATAAAACACGCTTATAAAATTAGAGAAAGAAGATTACGTCAACTTATTGCATATTAGAAAACAAAACTACACCAACTTAATTACACATATTAATTCAATGTATTGATATTAAGTTTCTGTAAAAAAAATGTATTGATATTAAGCGGAACTAACTAATCATATTTATTTCTTTCTGTTAATAGCAATATAGCTTGAATATAAAACGATTAATTACATAAAATAATACCAAATTTAATATATGATAATTTAAAAATATTCACTACATTTTATTATTATTTGAATGTGAAAATAAAATAAATATAAATTTAATGTTATAACCTAAACGCACCATAATAAAATCGAACTGAACCGAAATATTTAGTTCGATTTTGGTTCCTATTTTTAAAAACCGCACTTAATTGATTGCGATGCGATTTCTGCTCGAAACTGCAACACGCTCATCTCTAGTTGTATCTGTACGAAACCTTAAGGGGCTGGATCATCCGAGCCCAACTTTGGGACGGGAAGTCAAACTTGAGACCCCCGTCTACCCAACTCTAATAACATATTAAGTAATCAGCTCATATAAAATATTAAACTATTAGAGGAAGACCCAAATGAATATTATATTACATTTTATCATGCAGCATGCATATAGCAACCTGCCAACCAGCGAGTATAACTGTTATAGCAATTATAAGTTCGTACTATATAATTTACTTATAAATATATATATATATATACACTTTTTAATTATAAATAATTTATTAGTTAAACCAAATCAAGCATAAACCGTATACAACATCATGATATTAAACGTTGATAGGTCTGGTTGAATAATTGGTAATCCACTGTCCAACTAATCAGTTGAACCAAACACTTACCTAATCAAAGTACAAGCAAGTCATTCATCATTACTTTAATTGAGATGTACATATACAGTACTAGCTACTATTCGTCTATTTGTGTATCTTACATCATTACGGATGAGATTGTAGGGTTAATTAGACCAACTGAATTCTGTAAGCTAATAACGAATTTAGAATTAAATAATCTGGAATCAAAATTTTAATAATACAAGAGGACCAACTATAATATTATATGCGCTTAGCTAAATAAAAGCTATAATAACCAAGAAGCAACTAGCAAGCTCAATAAATTAATAAATGTTTATATAAATAAAATAATATTAAAGAATGATAACAGAAATGAAGATAGAAATAATTAGTGCATATAAGAGTTTTTCTATGTCATCTGTCTATATCCATATTCAACAAAATGTTATAATATTAATCATTTAGTTTGTTAACTCTAATGCTGAATATTTTTCAGAAACATACTAAATAATATAGTAACTATGGATGAAAATTAAAAAGATTATAAAATTTAATTTTTTTAATTTATGTGAAATTTAAAATAACATAATAAAAATAGAAATAATGATTGAAAAGAGATTGAGATTAAATTTAATAAGAAAATTAGTGAAAGAATCCCCCACATATCAACACTTAAAAAAGACTATAATCATTAAGTATCGTGTTAAGTTTCCTGGTCATATGTATGATTAATAATTAATAAAAATAAAAATATATTATTGTCGCTATCCACGAAAGCGTACACAATTCACCAATGTACGAGTATAATTAACAATTACTTGCGCATGTCTAGTCCTAATTATATCCTCTCTCTATATATATAATCAGCTCCTCAACTCATATGATATAAAATATTATTTCAACAATATTATGGTGATTCCATAAATCATCGGGGAATATTCTAAATTTCACTACTCATGTCATGTTAATAGGTATTCTCTAATCATCCATTATTTTATTTTTATGAATAAAATATTCAATTCTCTCATCTTTCTCTCTTTTTTCACTCCTTTTTTCTCATTTCCTTCGCTGTTAGATTCAACTTTATTATTATTATAATAACGAGGAATGAGAATATGAATTGTTGTTGGAATTGACAATAAAATCGGTGTTCCTAAATTATTAGGAGCTATTACATTATAATATTTATAGGGAATGAGTTAGGATACTATTGGACTTAGCTCTAAGGGAGTTAGGATGGTTTGGTCGTCAGGGATCAATACGCAAATTTTTAAATATTAATTAATTAATTAAGGTTCGATTTTTCATGAATATATGAATTAATTTAATAATATTCTAAATATTATTTATAAATAAAATGATTAAGATTCGATTATTAACTACTATTAATAATTAATTTAATATAATTTTAGAAGAAAATATATTAAATTTTAATATTAAAATTGAATAAATATATATTTTTTAAATTAAAAAAAAATTAATTATAAAATTATTATAAAATATAATAAAAAGAAAATGAAGCACGGGGGTATAAGTTGGTTCATATAAAAACTATAACTCATAACATTAAATATTAGTATTATTATAAGCTTATATTTTTAATATTAAGATTTATAAGGAACCATATGTAAGTCAGGAAACAAAAATGTACAAAATCATGCATTTACATAATGTATTAGGACAATAATATATTATTTTAAAATTTATTCATATAGAAAAATATAATATATTTATATATACATATATACTCCCTACAACTTTTGTTTGATTTTTCGTTATCAAATTGAACCAACTGTAAATTAAAAAGTATCTTTTTATATTTTTTTAAAACTAAAATATATATTTTAAAGATAATTGGATATATTTTCTAATAATATAATTTTTAATTTTTTTTAATTATATATTATATATAATATTAAGTCAAAAATTGTTCAATTTAATTATCAAAATCAAAATACGACAGTTATTTTGAAATGTAAAGACAATATATATACATAAAGAGAGCATGACTTGTTAAAAGATATTTTTTCAAATAAAAAAATGAGCTTTAAATTTATAAAATTGTCATAAATATTTAAAATCTTAATTACGTTGCCTTACCTGAACTCATAGACATTTTTCTATATTTAAATATTTGTGTGTCTGAGAAATTTAGCACCACTCTAACTTTGTAAGTCTTTTTGAAAAACAGAACAAATATTTTCTATGTAAACATATTGGTCAAAACTTAATATATAACTAAATTTAATTTTAGAATAATCACCCTTTAAAATAATAATATAAGGATAATTTAAAAAGTTTAAATTAAATTTTTATTGAAAGAAGATAATTTATATTTAAGAGACCTTTTTTTAAAAAAATGGAGACTGGTGGGAGTATACAACTGATAAAAAAAATATTGTTACTTCATAATTTATAAATTAAATATATATATTTTAACTTATAGTAAGAAATTGTAAAAACCTATATATTATGCAATAATTTAGTAGAAAAATAATATATTTCCCTGCGTTAGTGCATATGTATACATAACCAACAGATAGACATACACGTTCATACATACATACATTACATGTAAGAACATCGTGATTTATTAAAGATAAGACCTTTTTAGATTCTTTCCTGCGGCAGTAGTACTACTAAATACTTTGTGTATTAATTTAACTTTGGGTTTTCCTGAAGATACAAACATCATACACAAACAGAACTTGTACAGATCATTATCATTTTTCACACACGCAATACATATACGTATACGTATATATGTGTGTGTCTGTATATTAACAGCAGAGAAAGTTCTGATCTTGTTCCCTGTTACTCGATCTCCATGCCCCCCCTTCTAATTTAAGGTTCTTTCACTTCCTGTTTATTATTTTCTGTTTCTTTTTAATTTATATTACCAAGTTTTTGTTGTTATTATTATTTGTAATTTTGGAATGTTCATTCTTGTATCGCAGTTGGGATTTACTGGATTTTCCTATATTGATTATGGTGTACAGGTGAATATATTGTTTTAAGGGACTGAACTCAATAGATTATTGTTGTTGTTTAAGATAAAAAATGGGGAATAAATTGGGGAGAAGAAAAGAAGCAGTGGATGAGAAGTACACAAAGCCACAAGGGTTGTATCAGCACAAAGATGTGGATCAGAAGAAGCTTAGGAAGCTTATACTTGATTCTAAGCTTGCCCCGTGTTATCCTGGCGACGATGATCACACTGCCTTTGACCTCGAGGAATGCCCTATTTGCTTCTTGGTTTGTCTCCTATTTTTTCTTACTCTTTTCCATTTGTTTTATGCACCTAATTGAGTTGTATGTATATATAATTTGACTTACCTTAGCCCTTCAGTTTTTTGAAAAGCAATATGTTTATTAATGGAAATTCCAATTTTTTTATATGTATGGTTGATAGTTTGAGTTTGGAAAGCCTTTCTAAGCTTTTACTTGAAATCTTACAGTATTATCCCAGTCTTAATCGCTCAAGATGTTGCTCCAAAGGCATATGCACCGGTAATATATGTGTGTTTACATATGTGCAATATATTTTGCAGTTTCTGCCAGTTTGACTAATTGTTAACTTCTGTTTTGCACCAGAGTGTTTTCTGCAGATGAAAACTCCCAATTCTACTCGTCCTACACAGTATGTTTTGAATTTTTTCGGCTGTATTGACTTTGTAATATTTTCCTGTTTTTCTTATCTCGTCTTTAGAATTTAACCATTTATAGTTTTTTTTCATAACAATGAATTAGGTGTCCCTTCTGCAAGACCTCTAACTATGCTGTGGAGTATCGAGGGATGAAGACAAAGGAGGAAAAAGGCATCGAACAAATTGTGAGATTTAGATATTTCAAGTGCATTTGACTTTCTTGGAATGCTTTTCAGTATCAGTGTGCATTGAAAATCATTTAACTCTTTTATTTAGGAAGAACAACGAGTAATTGAAGCTAATATAAGAATGCGCCAACAAGAACTAAAGGATGAAGAGGAGAGGATGCAGAAACGCCAGTATGTAAGATCACCAAGCCAAAGCAGATCGGGGGAGACTGAGTATAGCTCAATAACAGGTATTGTAATATATTTCTGGTTTAATTATCATCTGCAATATGTGCCCAATTTCTTATATATGCATTTGCTTTTCCCCTTGTTCTCTATTGCCAGACTCATCATCCTTTGTAGAATGCGAGGAAACAGATTCTCCTCAATACTTATCTGCTGTGCCATCAATGAGACAGCCTTTACCCCCTAGGCAGAATAGGTACACTCTTTTCCATTCAGATCTTTTCCATGTCAATTATAGTTATAACTGCGGACTACCCCTTGTATTATCATAAAGCATCTGGACCCTTTGATATCTACCTTTTTTTACTTCTTATTTTGTATATTTATTTAACTAGAATATCTGTGTTTACTTACTGTTTCCTTGCAAGAAAGGAATACTACTGGGCCCTCTGGGGGGAGATGACTGACCCCTGTGCTTGCTCTTATCTGTCATTATATTTATTTTATTTAGCATTATTTGATTGGTGGTACAAATTTAGGAGCTTTTACTGTTACCTGTGAAAGGCCAAGTAAGTACTGATTATGGGGAAAAAGGAAAGAATCGAGCACCAAGTTATATTTGGCACCAGTGTTGCATGGTTCGTGGGTCAGCCTATGGAACCGCGATCCAGTTCCCTCGTTTCGGAACACGATTCCTTTTCGACTCCAGTTCGCCAACTCCGGCGATCCCCCTTTTAACTCCGAAAATTATTATGTAAAAAGGAGAAGAATAAAAAATAGGAAGATAACCTCGATTACTTGAACATATTTGAATCCCCTTAATATTATGTGTTAACTTTAAAATTTTACATTTCCCGATTAATTTACTTATATATTTTAGTTATAAAATAGCAACTGAAACATAGATACGATAGCAAATATACATAATATTTTCTAAAGAAATAACTATAAAAGGGATTCTCGTATCGACCCGCGTATCCGATTCGCAGGTCACCGTATCCGATTCATAAAAACTAACGTTTCACGTACCCGACCCCGTATCACGTACCCGAACGACTCGTGAACCGTGCAACACTGTTTGGCACAGAAAGGAAAGATGGTGTATGATCAAATTATTCAAATTTAGTCCTTTTGCTGACATATATTGAGAGATGTCGCTGTATTTTAGACAGCACTTAAGAGAACTTTGCATTTATGTTTATGCGTCGGGTTGCATTTTTGAAGTGCCTGTTATCTATGTTCTGAGAGTCTAGTACCAGTATTTCTGATGTTAATAGCTATTTTTGTGCTTAATGTGCATTTTGCGAAGTCTTATATACCTTTCTTGCAAGAAACTCCAGTTATGGTTACAGATAAGATTGCTGGATGCAAGGAACTGCTAGAGTGGTATCCTTGATTATTGATGTTAGTGAGTTGGGGAAGTTAAATATAATCTGCATTTGAAATGCAGTAGGAGACTGGAACTTTTGAGACGTCTATGTTTATCTAGCATGGCTCAGCAAAGCTTGTTTCCTGACCTAGTAGATTATCATAAGTTTAGTAAATCCAAATCAAAAACTTAGGACGTGTTTTATTGTGCTAGCAAAGTTAGGCATGCCAAAGTAGTTGAATCCAATATACATTGTTCTAATCTAAGCTAAATGCATAATATGAAGCATCTCTATATTTAATGAAAGTGAAACCTGCAGGAATGATCTGGTATTTGGTATTCTCTATAGAACAGTGATCTATTTGTGATTTCCATCATAAGACGAGGCTAGGGAATAAAGGCCCTTTTAGTCACACTTTAAAGATAAATGGCCTAAAATATCACTACTCACAGAAATGAGCTTTTTTATAACTCACTAACATGAGTTTATGTACCTTTATTAAAAGAATTGAAAACAGTTGTTTTGCTATTGGGCTAGATGTTGTTGGGCCTATTGGGTTTTCTTTCAATTTTTTTTAAACAGGCATTTTTACTTTTTATATATATATATTTGTTTTTTTTAAAAACGCAAATTACACTTGTGTTTTTTTTTTAAAAATATTTTTTTTTTAAATTTCATTAAAAACAACATAAAGTAGCATTTTTGAGTGAAAAAAAATGACATTTTCCTGAGTTGTGATATTTTGGGTCATTTTCCTCCAAATTGTGATAGGAGTTCCATCACCCGGGGTGGTGATATTTCAGAGAATACATTAACATGTTAATGTTATAAAGATCTGAGGTAGAAACAATTGAAAATATAGCAATGTGTCGTGTAAATAGCTTATCTTGGCGTGATATAGTCAGTTATTTCTGAAGTAATTCTTGTACCTATGCATGTGCTTAGCTGGGGAAAGTTGTAAATTCAAGTTAGTCCTATTTAGTGATTCATGCCTTGGTATGTCTTTCATGGGTGCTTATGTGGAAGGGTAGAATAACTTCTGCTGTATGATACCAGGTTGCAAGTTGCAACATATGCATTCAACTCTCAAGAAGTCCCATAGTACACTGCATAGAAATTACTGAATAGAAATGCTCTGATCTGATATTAGCTAGTCACCACTTCCTTGTGCACTATGCCACTATGTATGCATCATACATGTATAATGTGATTATGGCCATGTAGTACTGACATTCTAATCATATATACAGGGAAGATGAATTCGATCTTGATCTTGAGGATATAATGGTCATGGAAGCAATTTGGTTGTCCATTCAGGTTTCAATGCAACTCCTATATTTTTTTTGATTTTTTATTTTGTTTTAAAATTTTAGTGACCTTTTCCTTGTTTACTTCGTTTTAGATTAGGCCTGGAGGAGGTTATATATTATATGAAGTAAATCACTTTTATTTCCGGTCATTGTCTTTAGAGGTTCAGACCACAGTGTTTTTTGCATATTTCTGCAATACTTTTGAAATCTGAAACACAAGACTCGGATGTTAAATTGTGATTGGACTCCCTATTGCTCAAGTCCTTTATCACGCTAATGATCTTTAAGTGTCCCAACTCTCAAGTTGTTGGTAGCGAATATATTGCTAGCTTAATATTGTTTAGCATGCATTACTCTACGTACTTCATATATGTGATCAGGAAATAATTTTACTATATGGTTTTGTAGTGGGCAGGTCTTCTCTTTATTATCTTACAAATCATATATTTCCTACTGATGTTTGTTACTCGGTGAATTTCATTCAATGATGCTAACAGGGGAATGGCAAACATGGAAATTCAACCTCGGGGGATACTGCTCCATTAAAACAATTCATGCCAGACGATCAATGTGCCTCCGCTTCCATGGTAGCACTAGCTGAAACAGCAACATCTTCATCGTCCCTTTCGGGTGGCCTAGCTTGCGCAATTGCTGCTTTAGCAGAGCGTCAGCAAGGAAGTGGAGATTCCTCCAGTAACTACCAGGGAAACACTTCGGCATTCAACACGGTGCCTGTATGCAGCAGCTTTTCAAATACAAATGAGCCAGCGGTGCCTGTATGCAGCAGCTTTTCAAATACAAATGAACCAGTGCATGATCAGTATTTTACATCAAGCTCCATCCAAGTGACACCCAGTATAAGGGATGAATGGGGGACTGAAGTTGGACCCAGTTATGCAGAGGATGATGCAGCTGAAGATGTGGTTGGGAGCAGTAACACATACCCAGAACAGGATGAAAATGAAAGTGGTTCTCAAACTTCGGGTGCAGCCGTTGTTCCCGAGAGCTTCGAGGAGCAGTTGATGCTGGCCATGGCAATATCGCTAGCCGAGGCTCGGGCCTCCACTAGTTCCCCTAGTGTTTCATGGCAGTATTAGGTCTTAGATCGAGAGAATGGTGGATTTCTCTCCCCTGACCGCCCCCACCCCCAACCCCAAAAAAAAAAGGTTTTACAGGTTTGTGTAATCATGTAGGAAGGTATCGATTCCAAGTAAATATAAAAACTTGTCCCGGTTCTGATTTACCAAGCAGAGATCCAAAATCCACTTTGCATTCTCACTGGAAATGTTTCACTTTCAACTTGTCAAACTATTAAAAAGGTGAATCTTGCCTAGAGACACTGCCCTCATCCCTTGTACGTGAACTTGATGGTACAATTCAAGTAGGATGTTTTCGTGACTTCATAATTAGTGGAAAATAAATCAAATTACACTCTGTCCTAAAAATCAACTAGGATGCTTTCGTGAGTTCATAATTAGTAGGAAATAAATCAAATTAGCGAGAGTCCTGAATTAGTAGTTAGTTTTGAAAATTATTGCATTAATTCAATATGTATATAAAGAGAAGATATCGAAAATGACAAATAATAAAAGATATTATTGAAAAAATATTTAAAATTTTGCGTTAGATAAAAAGTAAAATAATTATTATAGGGCACACAAATTATTATAAAATGAGTATTAATTTGGAGTGAATGGAATATTAAAATTAGTTAGAACCGTCGGCCTCCAATGATTAGAACTTGTTCTGCTGAAGTCTGTACTTGAAAAAAATATAGTAGTATAGTCCGCTACGCACACCCTCTTGAAAAATAAGGAGAATACACTTGAAGTTTGAAAATATAGCGAATCAGCCTTCATGAATCATAATAGTGACCACTGACCAATCTATCTGTATCAAGTCCAAGTCCAACAAGCCAACCCCTGACAGACTATTAAAATATCAAAAGTTTAGAAATTACTGATCCCTGATCAATCATATTTTACTTCAATTTTATATATTTATAATTACATTTTGTTATAGATTTATTATATAAATATATTGTTATTTTTTTAAAACAAATATATTGTTAATTAGTACTCTGATTTCTGTTAAATGCTTTTTTGGGTTGTGCTAACTGCTTAGGGGTAATTAACTCAAAATAAGAAGTAAACCCCCTCCATCAAATAATATTTGTCTTGTTTTTTTTGGCTGGGGGGGGGCGGCGGATTCCCATAATATTTATACCGTTCTTTATTTAATGCAAATTTATGAAGAATTTTCAAAAAAGTATACTTAGATTTTGTATCTTTAATAAGAGTCAAGCTTTTAATTAATAATGGATATAAGTTAAAACTATATATTACATTTAAAATTTTTTAATATGTATACTTTTTTTAACAAAACTAATATTATATTTACTCTTTGTTCATGTCGTTTAACTATTCTAGGCCATATCTGATATCTCAATGTGTTTTGATAATATAATTATAAATATTATTTTTTATGAATTATAATATTATTTATATATTTTATTTATAAAAAGTTAAAAATTATAATTATAATTTTTTGTCAAATATATGTGCAGAAAAAATTAAAAACAGGCCGAGGGGGACGAAGGGAGCATTTTTTTATCGGTTGGACCATCTATGCAGTCTGGGGAGCAGGCTGACCCAGTTTCGTATGGGCCGTATGGCTACATACTTCACTAGGCCGGCCTATAACTGAAAAGCCCATACATCGTCATAAATATCCCAGGCAAAAAAAATTCCCTTACATGTGAATGAGGTAATCTGAGATGAATTATTGACATAATATTAATTGCGTTGTGGTCTGATAAAAAGGAAAGAATTCAAAGCTGAGGGTGATAGAGGAGGAGCAGTAATAAGCTTGTTAGATGTAGTAGGTGAAGATACTTATAAATCCGGCTAGGCAAAAATCACATGCACTTGTATCTTTCCATTTATTATTCTCGCTACCAAGTAGTGGTGGTATTGAATTTTATGGGTGAAATTTTGAATAGTACGGGTCACAAGTTTCATCGGCTCAATTTGTATTTTAGTTTTATGGACACAAACACGTTTGTTGTCTAATTAAATTGAAATATATATATATATATATATATATATATATATATTTCAACTCATATCCGTAAAAAGATATGTTATATTTGTTCTATTTGTATATATCTGTAACCTCTAAAATATTTCAATGTACACGAACAAGAATTCCAACTAATATACTATACACTAACAATTTCTCAACTAATTTAAATATAGTATCAATTTCTCAACTTCTCCACCCGCTTTTTAAACACTAATTTCTTTGACTACATGTCTAGGGTCATGTTTAAATGAGAATCGGAGAAGTCTGTTACGAGTAATAAATAAATTTAGCATGAACACACAGTGCAGACAATAACAATGGTAAGAGAGACTCAAACTCGAGACTTCCTGGCTCGGTTCTCGTTCTGATATCATATTAAGTTATCAGTTCTCCTGAAACCTTTTAAAAAACTGATTTATCAAGATTATATTATTCAAACAATATCTCAATATAAACATAGAGAAATATGTTTTTAGAATAGTAGATATTCATACATTCCTTCACCCCCCCACCTGTCCACCACCTCCAATTCAAACAATCAAACTTCACACCCTGTCTAGTGTCTCCTCTGCTCGCGCTCCAAAAAGAGCTATTATATAGCGACGTGTGTGTAACTTTGTGTATGTGTGGAAACATTAATGAGGAGAGGTTTCTATTCTATGACATTAGCTGAAGCTGAAGCTGCTTTGTAGAAAACAAGTCCAAGTGAGATCCATGTTTTTTCTCGAAATCATCTCTTATATTGCAATCTTTTTCACTTCACTTGTGAGATCATTCTCATCTCCGATTCCTCCTTATAGATAACTTCAACTAGACACATTGCAATCATGTTATAATGTACTACTGTTTTGGGAGACAAATTTATCTCATATATTAATATAGAAGCAAAAATACAATTATGTACTTGCTAGATTTGATGAATGACCTTGCGCATCTTTTGATGTGTAGTATGTTAATGGACAAGTACAGCCAGAATTACAATAAAGTAGTAGTAAATAAAACACTTGTATGCATAGCATGCGCATGCATACGTTCAAACATTGTTTTCTTGTCTTTGCATATCTCTAACCATGCCTCTTGAGTCTTGGCTTTTACAACTTTAATCTTGTAGATTTTATAAAATAAAAATAGCAGTCTGTGATTAAATTGGTATCGTCATATACATTTGTTCACTTGTTATCTCCCTGTGGCACTTTTGCACCTAAATCTGCAGGAAATTGGTACTCCACAGCCTTGGTATAAGAACTTGAGCATTTTTTAACTTTTGTTACTTTTTCAACTATGTATAACTAGTTTTACATAACATTCCTTTAGTTTTGCAGATCTCAGAGTACCCATTCATTTTTTCTCTTCTGACTAGTTATATATACAAGCAGATCAAATGCCACGATTAAGGTAAGAGTTTCATCCTATCTTAATTGATAGATTTGCACTTGTGCTTATTCATACGGCAGATGTGTTTTCTTAGTGCTTCCAACCAATAACTGGTCGCATCAATGTGGTATGAGATGATTTTTCCATGCAATATATCATGTTGACACTGTCATAACTCATAATGTTGGATGCTATGCTATATTGCTCGATGCGTCTACCATTAATATATGCACAAGTAGTCCTGACTCCTGAGACCTCCATTTTGCTTTAGGAGGTAGTTTTTGACTTTTTGGCAATTCTGTAATAAAATTATGAAAGTTCAGCGGTAAAAAAGATATGGAAAAGAATTTTATTTCGGACATGATTTCTTATTGATAAGAGGACCAAAGCAATTTTTCTGCAGGATCAGATTATTAAATACCCTCGTTTTTTATCAATAAGAGATACCTATGTGATGATAATCCTCTTATTCCAGTACCATGCGAGAACTCATAGCTTCGAGTTTTGACTAAAAACTATTGAAGAAGAGATGCAATTTTACTTGGCCACTGTTATTTAAGGCGTGCTAAGTACAAGGATCACTTGGAGCCTTGAAAATAAAGCAGAGAATAGGATTTAGCAACACCAAGAAAACTGCAATTTGCATTGTAATAATGTAATCTGACTGGCGACTGCAATCCCAGTAATCTGACTTGGCTGCTCATTTATTCTTTTGGTTATTCTTTTCTACATACGCATATCTATTTTGGCTAATCTGATTCATCACAAGGTACTTGATTTTGAATAGCTAAAATACTAAATTTGATTGTTTGAATAGCAGAGGTTCAGAATTGACTCAAAGGAGCTCGAACTTAGGGAATAGCAGAGGTTCACCTCAACTGAGGAAATCTAACTCTGAATTAGATCCTTCTCATCGGAGTACTGTCAGTGACAGGAGTTCAAAGTTGAGAGGTGGTCGATCCCCTCGAAGTTCTCAGTCTGATCCTGTTAATCAAAAACGACTTGGATCTCGTATTACAGTTTTGGAATCTCAACTCCAGCAAGCACAAGAGGAGCTCAAGAATCTGAAGGATCAGTTAACCTCTGCTAAGGCAGCAAATGAACAAGATCAACAGGAACTGGAAAAGGAAGCCGCCCAGTCACTTATTCCAGAGGCTGAAGAACTATATGAAGAACATTCTCCTCCAAGTGAAATTGAAGAATCCAATGAAACAGAGGCTAATGCAAATGAAAATGATAATGCTTATCAGCAAGAAACTGATGTTTTCGAAGTTCCAGTAAAAAAGTCAAACGGGGAACCTAAGCCTGGAATCAGCCAACCAAGTGAAGATAGTGAACTCAACTTATCAACCAGATCAGAAGCCATTCCTGAACCAGAGAAACATATAGTTAATGAGTTGGCTTTAAAGAATGATGAGATAAGTTTCTTAACGGCCAAAATGGGAGATAAGGAGAATGAACTAGACTTGGTTTCCCAAGAAAACGAAAAACTAAAAATTCAGTTGCATGAGGCAACTTTGGAGATATCATCAGCTCGAGTCAAGGAAGAGGAACTAATATTGAGGTTGAGACAACTAGAAGAGGAACTGAAAACTACGCAAGGCAAAATTGTTCATTCCAATAAGTTGCTTGAAACTGTGGAAGGAGCAAAGGAGGCACTGGAAATAGAAATGACGAAGCTCAGAGTGCAAACGGAGCAATGGAGAAAAGCAGCAGATGCTGCTGCATTGGTATTAGCAGGGGATGCGGAGATGAATGCAAGAGGTATATCTACAAGGTTTGAATCCATGGATAAGCACTACTGCAGTGCATTTGAGCCCCCGCTTGGTGGATATGCTGGATTTGTCGATTCACAAGGATTAGATGATGACTCTGATGATGGTTATGGAAGCGGAAAGAAGAAAAGTTCGGGTATTAGAATGTTTGGAGACCTGTGGAAGAAGAGGAGCCAAAAGTGAGGATGATTGTTGTCACCTAGAAATAAAAGCCTATTCATAGTGTTATCTCCTTGGCAAGAAAGTAAAACTCATGTTTACTAGTTTACCTTATGTTTTAAACATTGAATAACTGATGTATATGAAGGATTCCCCTGATTTGTGATTGTGATCTAATTCATGTTGAAAATTGGCCTCTTCCATAAATATGTTTTGTGAATCACAAACAACTCTTACCTTTTGGAACTCTGTTCTGATTAGCACGACAAATTGTACAACATAGATCCATAAATGGGCCGCCATATAATGCCATGTTAAGTTACGAACTCTCTTAAGAACATAAGGCATTAGTAGAGGTTTTTATTCTTTAATGTGCAACCTCTATTCTATTATATGTATTGTGGACAGAACTGTTGTGGTCTACTGTTGATCATCTTCATCCATAATGTTGACATAATGATTGTAGTCCATTTCTTGGGATGTTTCCCTTCTCTTCTTATTTTGAGTTCTGCTCTCCCTTCTATATTTTCCTCTGTTACTGGCTTACTTGAAGCCAGCCAGATGCAGTTTGTTTTGGCGACAAAAACTCTAACTGTCAAGTATTTGAAGGACTTCCCACAATCTTAGAGCAACTCCAATAGCTTCCTTATTTGAGTTCTTAAATCAAGATTGATTTAAGGAATGAGAGTAAAAAATGTGCTACAACAATGTTTTAGTGGTTCCTTATATCACCAGGAACCACTAAGATTCTTACTTCATTCCTTATTATAAGAAACCCCTAAACATGTCCTAACTAATATTTTATGATAAAATATTAAAAATATTATCTCTCTCTATTAAATAGTGCATCTTTAATGATAAAAAGTATTTTTAATAATAAAATATAAGATAAAGAAGGAATATAAGTAACATTGTTGGAGTTCATAATACCTATCTATATCCTAAATTACTAAGATCTATTATTTTATATTAAATTTAAGGAATGAGTTAAGACTCTATTAGAGTTGCTCTTAGCATTCTCAGAACTATCTGCAAATCTTGCGACGGTTATATCTTAACAATTCATACTGATTTTCCAAATTTCCGTAATACCTGACAAGCAAGTTGTCTCTGAGTAATATTCATCAAATTTGTGTACATGAAGAAACACAGAAGGAAATATATTGTATCGTTTTAGTGATATTGTACTAGATGTAATATACAGTTTCAAATAACAAAATTTTGGAAGATCATTTTAAATCGTCTGCAATACTATTACTACAATGTTTTTAACTTGGTCTGCCTGGTGAGTAGTGACCATGTACCATGTCAATACTAACCTGGGAGGCTGGGAGGAAAGAAATTGTAACAAATTCATAATAATACTTTTTTTTAATTACTCAGGATTGGCTTCCTTGATCCTGGAAGTACATACCACGCGAAACACTTAATCAATGATACACAATCATTCAGTGATCCTCCTTGAGAAGTACAAATTCAAACCAAACATATCCAACACATCTCACTCGCCCACACGGACAGAAGGTTAGGTGTAGGCAAATCTTACCTTGAGTAGAGAGGTAGTTTCCTTAACATTAAAGTATAAATGGCCTCTAAACATTACATCCATGAGATGCTAGATATTTGTGGGATTTTATTCAAGAAATAACAAAAAAGAAAGTACAAGATGAGGTAGAGAGCTTCATTGAAATTTCGCATTCAGTGTCAATGATTCAGTGTCAATGAGTGAAGTGCAAATGTATGGAAGATGAGTGACTGATGAAACAGAGACTGAAGTGAAGCCCATGCCTGCCAACCAGCCTGAGCTCTACTTGTTCACAAGGGACCATTATCCAGTTACAAAACTGGATAGTACAGGACTAGAATGAAAATTTACTCTGGACCATGCCATATTCCTTTCATCCATCTCCATGCCAGTTCACTTATATACATTCATTTCAAAAACAATGCTAGTACTGTACGTAGTCTACTACTGTTTACACACATCTTCAAATTTATATTCCATTGCAGATTTCTGGTCCACCCTCTTTGCCATGCTTTGAATAAGACACCTCAAATAAAAAAATTGATGAATTAAGAGGTTTATTAATAATTCTGGAAATTTGAAATTTCACTTCATAAATTCAGCACAGAAATAGTTCTTGTTATAATATTATTTCGCCAATGTTATAATTTCCCTCAACGGTTCTCGATCCAACGTATATAGTTCTTCATTACAGATTTACAGTATATTAGCTATCAGCCTATCAGTGAACTTTTTAACAGTTTATTTCTTCTTGCTAAAGTACAATCAGTGACACATCATGCATTGCACTCGGGAACTAGATACCTCGAATCTCAGTCATATGTCTTAGGTTTAAAGATTCCCATGGTGTATTGTTTATTTATTTTTAAATTCTTCTTATGAAAGCAAAAGAATATGATTATATGAAGTTTAACACTCTTGTTGAAATCCTGAGAGAATAAATACGACACAGTAGTTTGAACCTAGAAGTTGATCAATTGTTTCGATGAAAACCAAAAATGCATCACAATCGTCCATTCGACATAAGCTACTGGTTTAACCGGTTTGACAGTATCATCAATAGCGTGATTTGTGCCATCAAGCATTGCGACTGATGATTTATAATAATTAAATTTAGATGATTTTTCGGTAAAACATGAGTCTCTGAACATACATAGGGATAACCACAACCATGTACAAATAAGAAAGAACAACAATACTAGTGATATTTATTAATTAACGACTAGCAATATTATGAGGCTGCAATTTTCTCAAACAGGCAGAGTCTATTATCAGCAAGCCTGGACTCGTATGCTGATTTTTTGTACTCAAACCAAGTGAACTCCTTGTACAAGCTGCTGTCCTCTCCTTCCATAAGCAACGAAGGCAACGGAGCTATCTTCTCATTCAGTGGTGGTCCTCCAAAATAAATCATTGACAATCTTGATTTATCACTATTTGCCAACACCCTATGCTTCACACTCTTAATCCTCCCATTAGTCATTACCTGCATTTTAAATATTTTATGCAATTCACCGTTAAATATGTATTGTAAAGTCCATTTCAAGAAAAGGAAATGTCGACAACTACATAAAGTAAAGAAACCTATGAATCACCATGCAGATAGTGTTGTTATTACATAAATTTTATCCCGAGAACAATATTGGCTACTTGTAGTAGAAACATACTGTTGAATACTACTACTTGAAAATGACATATGTACAGTGATTTCTATACCTGCAAAGAGTCACCAACATTGATGAAGAACGAGTCTTGGTCAGGTGGAACGGAAAACCAGGAGCCATACTCTCTCAATGAGATTTGCAGGCCTGAGGTGTTGTTAGACCTTAAAACAGATATGATTTGTGGGTCGGTGTGCTCTCCGAACCCTATCATATTTTTATCTGGAGATGGAGGGTAGTGATTCAGTCTAAAAACAGAGTCACTCTGTTTATCCATTAAAAGTTTACTAAACACATTCTTCTCTTCAATCCTCAAACCATCAGCCAAAAGCTCAAGTATCTGACATGCCATTTTCTTCACAGCTGATACATAATCATTCACAGCACCTCTGCAGATTAGATTATAAAAACAATAAAATTATATATTATACAGAAAAACCGGCAACTGTGGCTATAGAACCGGACTCATTACATAATAAAGCGTAAGGTAATTATAGTAATTTCTTGCATTTCAGTATGTTAAAAAAATTACCTAAAGTTCTCAGGTGTTTGAGCAGAAAGAGATGCAAGTTTTTCATAATCAAATTCAGGGCCGGTTGTTAAGAGAAGATATTCAAGCCAACTAATGTCTCCATTACGTCCAATGCTTTTGTTTCCATAACCAAAAGGGTTAGGAGGCCCTGATTTTTGTTTTTGGCAGAGAGGTAACGAAAAGAAATCGATTGCTTGCGATTCAAGATTGGAGATGACACGAGTTGGGATGCCATGGTTGATAACTTTGAAGAAACCAAAGTCTTCACAGGCCTTAACAAGGCACGATTTAGAGTCCGGGTTGGAGAGATCGATGACAGGAATGCCTTGAAACACTGTGGGAGTTATGGAGGACTGGACAACATCAAACTCATGTTGTTCAAGTTTTGAGAGTACCATGGTTTGATAAGTATTGTAAGAAGAGGAGATACTAATAAGCAAGGAAAGGATGATGATAATAATATGAAATATGATGAGTGTATACGTACAATATTGAGAAATGAAAGGAGGACTGAAGGAGATGAGTTGGTATCGTACTGTAGGGGGAGCAGAGTGAGAGGCAGATGAACACATGGCTTGGTGGCATTGCTTAGCTATTTATAGGCACAATGCACAAGATGAGTGGAAGAATCCTGAGATTCAGGGATTTTTTTTTCCCGTCCTCTTTTAGAGAATTTTTTTTATCCCATCTCAGTCGTGTATCTCTTTAAATTCTTTAATCAATACAAAAATATGGTTATTTTTTTCAATAATATTCTCATTTATTTATTTGTGATTTTCAATGGGATTAAATATCAAATTGGTCACTGAAATAAAAGTGTAATATTATTTTTATCATCAATATTAATGGGTTATCATTTTCCTCACTTAAGTTGGTATAAATATCACATTAGTAAAAAATAAGTATAAATATTTTTCAAAATTATTAAAATTTGAATAAATCATTAAACATCATACTATATATAAATTTACATTTATAGGTTATATTTTGTAAATAAAATGAGTTTTATGATATTTAATCTTTTTTAATAATAAATCAAAAGATAAAAATTATAAAATTAATAAAAAATAGTAAAAAAGCTTCATAAATTTTGAATATATTACCCAAAATATTAGAATTTATAAGCTTTAATTTGGTTGTAATAGCATGTAAAACAAATGTATAGAACTTGAAAAAATGTCATTATTAATCCTCAAATACGTATTTAGGGTTATCATTATGATATTTATGAAAACTTGGATAACTTGAATGATACCCCGTTGAAATCAGTGTCGAAAGTGATATTAAACATCCACTTCCCAATTTGATATTTAACCTATAATAAACTTAAATCATTAATTATGGGTAAGGATGTAAAATAAGCATAACATTTAAAATTTATTAATATGCGTAAAATTTTCAAAAAAGACAACCAATTAGGGACGAAGAGAGTAGTTTTTAACGGATCCTTTAATAAATATAACCGTTATTATAATATATTATAACTAAAAAATTATTTGTAATTGTTTTATATTTAAAATTGAAAGATATAATTTTTAAATAACTAATACGCCAAAATTGAATATCCGACGATCAAATAAAATGAAATCTCTTTTACACTTGTGATAACTCTCGATTCAAAATCTTTGAATTAATGGAAAGACAAAAATTTAAAAACTAGCAAACTTGATTGTACTACCTACTTCCGGCTCCTGGCTCCTAACTTTGTAACTCATACTGATTTTAAAATTCATTAACATGAAAAAAATTAAATCAGTTTTTATATTTAATTACTGTTCATATGATAACGGCTGATTCTTAGATTCCCCTCCCTCCGTCCCATTTTATTTGACCGACTCCTTTAATATAGATTTAAATTTCATTCATACCCTTATTAATTATGCATTGATAATATACTATTTATATTATTCAAAATAATAACTCCTCTTTTAGGCTTATATATTAATGCAATTATAAGGGTATTATAATTAAAATAGAGATAATTTTTTTTATTAATATGTACGTAAAAGTCAAACCAATTAAAATGAGAAGAAGAGAGTAATTCAAATCATTAGCATCTCTTAAAACTGAATAAATTAAGTTTTGGGTCGTTATCTTGTCGTAGGTAATTAAAGATGAAACGTCATTAGTCTACTACACTCATTGTGATTTTGATCATGTGAAATTAATGTTTGTGCGGTTAAGATTTTTCCGTTTGAATATTAAATACACAGGTCATGTAAATCTCAAAAAGTCAATTAAGACCCGGGACGAGGGAATATTATTTATCCCCATCCACCACTCTCATACAAAATATTATTTGGTGGATGTTTTTTATATATAAATATACTTTAATTCGAGAAACAGAACAGTCGGCAAACGATAATAATATTTTTTATTTGCGGTGCATGTAGCCAGAAAAAAGAAAAGAAAAGAACCTGCAGTTTAGGTTGAATGCAGGGAATCGGGAGACACCAAAGACCAAATTAATGTGTTGTCCAATACAGTATACATATATGTTTAAATTGAATAAATAATCTTGTCTTCACCTAAAATTATCAAACACAAAAGTATTGATATAAATTATTAGGATTTAAATAAGAACTAGTAATATTACTAGAATTCTTAAATATTTTTAAGACCTAAAATTATCAAACACAAAAGTATTGATATAAATTATTAGGATTTAAATAAGAACTAGTAATATTACTAGAATTCTTAAATATTTTTAAGCACTTGATTAATTTTGTTTTGGCATGTAAAACTCTTAAACTACGTAACTTGTCTGAAGAATATATAAAATTCATGCTAAACATAAAAAGAAAATAAGTCTAATTATATATATATAAATACTATTAGAATTAGATATTTAAGGAAATACCAATAAGAAATTAGGAAAATGTTAGATTCCATTGATTATAGCTAGTATAATCAAATAAGTCGAGTCGAGAATTTCTTAGAATAAATAGTTATTTGTAAGGTTATAGTAAAATTATTATAAAAAAAATGTGTCTATAGATCCACAATATTAATCTCTTAGGCCCTTTTTGCTGATTTGGAATAGTAATGTAACTGGATGGGGGTGTCAATTGCTATTCGTCCCGGAAATATGGAACTGTATTGGTATCGGTCAATGAAGGTAATTAATTGATTTGACGGGAACGGTACATAGCAGATAATATTCTATAAAAAATTGTGAATATGAATATTATATTCGCCGAACCGTACTCTACCTGGCTCTATATATCTATATATTTTATTTACTTACAATTATAATTATAAAATTGGAATATATATTATTTTATATATTAAAAAAAATTCAATTAATATTAAATATATAAAATGGTAAGAATTTAAAATAGTAACCGTAAACAAATATGTATTATATTAAGAAAATATATTTTTATATTAATAAAATAACTTTTCATATAAAATATAATAATAATATATATTTAATATGAATTAATGTATATGAATGCATTATATCAATATCAACTGAAATAATAGATAAAGAACGGATAATTTTATTTGAGTGCGGAGTGGACTTTGAATATGTTAAAATATGATATAAGATCTATTTGTAACTTTCATCTAACACCTTAAGGTTTTAGATGAGTTGGTTACTAAACATGGTATCAAACAAGGTTGGTGGGGGTCACAAGTTCGATTCCCCTCCTTCAACCCAAAAAATGAGATTTCGAGTTAGGGAGAATGTTAAATTATGAGGCTATCTTCTTTCATCTTCTATGACATCTCTAATATTCTCACAATTTATAATGGATATGAAATCAACCCTAATATTCTCACAATTTATAATGGATATGAAAGCAAAACTATACCCAAAAAATGAGTGTCTGTGATCTATTATTCAATCCAAAAAATTGGAATTCGAGTGAAGGGAATGTTAAAATATGATATAAGATCCATTTGGGGACTTCCTCTAGCACTTTAAGATTTTAGATTAGCGGGTTACTTGGCTCAATATTATAAAATCGGCCCAGAAGAACGATAAATGGTGACGGTCATGTGACATCACAAACATGATAGCAAATATGAATTTAAGAAGAATAGAGAAGAAATAAGTTATTTGTATAGAGTATTTATATAAAAATTAAAGTAACCTCAAATTATTTAATTTTCATTTGTCCATTTATAGGCCAAGAATTAAGATTTTGAAATTTGAAGTTCAAATTCTCTCTCGCGAATGTTTGAGCCCCAGTCTCCTAGACATCTAGACGTGAGGTTTTGTATTATGTTTCGAGGTCCTCCATGAGATCTTTGTGATTGGTGTCATGGTGTGTACCTAAACCACTTTACCTGTGTTACAAAATATCAAGAACGACAATTACCTAAAAAATGAACGCATGGTGGTGTAAACGAGTTGTAGACGGTGTCACGCGTACTCGTGACACAAATACCTTAACTTTATGATATGACCATGGATCGGAATACGTGTCTTGGAGTTTCTGGACTATCATTTATTTAGACTATTTTGATACACTATCATATATTATTTAAAAAAAAATATTTTGAGACCTGATGTGAGAAGTCTGGTAAAACACTAAGAATAGGACTATAGGAGGAGGAAAGTAACGCAACGCAACAAAATATCTGTAATTGAGATTTTTTTTTTGAGGAGATGGGCAATGCAAAATGGAGCGTAAACCGGCGACGCGTGTAAGGCTGGGGACGGCGGTGACTGTGTTATGATTAAAAGATGTGGTTTTGTCTTTAATTATTCTCTAATCTAATTATTCCATGTCGGCACTGTGCGCTGAAGCACTCACTTTTGCTTTAGCCACCTTGTCCTACAAGCCACCTCATTTCACCCTCCCTTTTCCTTCATTTTAGCTCGCATTTTGTTTGTTTCACGTTGTCCAGTTCGCACTCGATCTCTTTTATTTTTGACCTGACCTACAAAATATATATTATCTAAACTATAAATAAATAACATAACAGAGGTGTAATATTGGTAAGAGAATAAGAATATAGAAAGCGACCATGTTGTATATGAATGGATCATCAATTTAATATCTAATATACTAAAAAACGATTGGGGAATTGAGTAGTAGCTAGTTGTGTACATTATTGAAGAATGATTAGATTATATAAGGTCCGTTGAAAACAAACAGAGCATGGGCTACATATGGTCACTCCTGTACTAGTTCTATTGGCTATTGCAAGTGATCGATGCCCACATCTAACAGCGATTTCTAGTTGTGTGCAAGTTCTTCATTCTTTTGCGTCTTTAAGATGGACATTTGTTTTTCTCAAATAATTCACTTTATCTATAAGGATAATATTCTTTCCCTGATCTATTTATGCTATATTCTATATAAAATAAGTGTTTATTTAGCTGTACGTAAATCTTGTCTTTTAATAGGAAATTGTACTTTGTTGGTGTATTGAATTAATAGGAAAACAAATAAATTGTTCGATTCATACTTGATAGGTTGGAAGTTTAGCTTCCAGAAAATGCAAGTAATTAAATTGGGGGTTTGCTAAACAAATTTTCATAATTATAAGAATGCACACTTCTATGGAAGTTAAACTTTTCCTCCCCGAGTATACTTTACTTTTCATATTTTACTTATTTCTTGACAATTTTAAGTTTAGATATTTATGCGTCCATCAAATAAACTTTAATTGGAACAGAGATCTTATTCAAAATTATAGTCATCATTTATATTACAGCACGGAATGAATATATAAGAACTGCTGGATCGTAAATTAAATAAATGAAAATCATTAAATATAATGTTAAGGGATATTTTTTATTTTAATAAAAGTTTTTATAACCTGTATGATATTTAAGTAAATATAATTTTTATAATATATTTTTATTAATATTTGATATAAAATATTTGATATTAAAAATTTTATGATTGAGAATTATGTTAATATATATAATATATTTTGTTATTTTATATGAATGTTCTCATCTATCTATCTATCTATATATATATATATATATATAGGCGGGTGCTCAAATGAGAACCTCCCTTAACTCCCTTAAAATGAGAACTTAGAACCATTAAAAATTTATATATTAATTAAATATTAACCACTCAATTAATTATCTATATTTCACTCTCGTCCCTAATACATTCAGATCTATTTTTTCTCTCTCTTCTATCTATTTCTTCCGCTCATCTTATTCTCCCCCAGGCCACCATCGTCTTTGTTACACCACTGCTCCATTATTGTCCATCATCATCAACAATTACAGTCATGTTTTCATGATCATTTACTATCATACATACATATATACAAATACATACGTATATACATACATATACATACATCATATAGTCATTCCATTTATCAACTTCAATGAGATGTTCTTCTTCTCTGATGATACAAAACGAATCTAATCACCTTTTCACAATGAGAATGATTCAAGTCCGACAATCTTCATGAATAACGACTATATTATCTCATCACTTCTCTAGGAACAAAGACAATTATACCACAACTACAATATTCTTAAGACCACCAACATTTTAGATTCATCATAAAAGCATTACACTTACTGTCACTTGCTTAGATTTGGAAAAAAAATGATAATTTTCGTTTAAGAAATTTAGTGATTCGCATTTGGATTTTGGTGATTCACGTTTGGATTTTGATGATTTATCATGTTTAAATTGATTGATTTATTGAATTTTCTGAAAATGTAGTCGGTAGTGATTATAAACTTAGTGATTGTGTAGGTATTAACCTTTTAAGTGATATTTTGTTAATAATTTTTATGGTGGTTACGAATTAGTTATTGTGGTAATGATTGTAATTGTTGGTAACGACATTTATACCACAACTACATTGTTTTTATGACCACCAGCATTTTAGCACCATCATAAAATCATTATACTTACTGTTACTTACTTAGATCTGGAAAAAATGATGATTTTTATTTAAGAAATTTAGTGATTCGAATTTGAATTTTGGTGATTCACGTCTGGATTTTGATGATTTATCATGTTTAAATTTAATGATTTATTGGATTTTCTGAAAATGCAGTTGATATTGATTATGAACTTTGTGATTGTGTAGGTATTAAACTTGTAAGTGATATTTTTGTTAATAATTTTTATGATGGTTACGAATTAGTGATTGTGATAATGATTGTAGCTCTTGGCGGTGATGGTGTAGTAATGACAATTGATGGTGTAGTAATAGTGATAACATTATGCTTTTGTTTTAATGATATATAGAATTATAAAATATATATATACATGTGTATTAAATTTAGTGATTTGAGTTTAAATTTAGTGATTCTACTTTGAGTTCTTAGTTCTGATTATAAGAGTGTTGTCATTGGAGTAGCTTCCTATATATATATATATATAATTTTATTATTTTATATGAATTTACTAAAGAAATGGGTGATAATATAAGAGATGCAACAATGCTACCGGAACGATAGTTTCAATTGCCTTTTGATTTTTTGAAGAAGTTGAGTGTATTTGTATAAGCAATTAAGCTATACTCTCAATGTTTATAACAATTTTTTTACAATAATTGGAGAGTAACTATTATATATTTCCTTTTTAAAAGTATATCTGGTTTTAAGAACAGCTAGCATGAAGAGAGATCAATGTCTACAGAAACTAGCAATCAACTAAAGAAACAAAAAAAACTGAATTCTTAGCGAAAGGAATATAATATTGTTTTAATGAATAATTTAAACAATTTATCTTCAGAGTCTGGTGCTAAGGCGACATATTAAATTTGTTGCATGTCTACCAGATTCGATTCATCGGTTCAAGACATTAAAACTCGGACCTTAGTGTTAAGTTATCACTTTCCAGCCGAGAGTGGATCATCATGTGTAGGGTAATAATTTATCTTCGTGTTCACGATAAATTATAAAAATATTGGGAGCGATAAGAAGTGTGATATCATGTTAAATTAGGAATTTTCTTAAAATTTTAAGTCCAATATCATATATTAAATTCTAAGTAATACTTAGTTTGCATAATATTTTTTTTTAATTTAAAATAAAAAATATTTTAATCTTAGATAAATACCTAAAATCATCATCAGGAATATTATTTTCTTTAAAAAAAATATTATCATCATATATATTAACGCTTTCATCCCAACAAAATATTTATAAATTCAACAACCTATAAATACAATATAAAATATATCAAAATAACGAATTCTAATGAATGGCATAAAATATGTATATAACCCAAGATATAATTTTGTGTGAATGTTGGAACCATGACTCAACACTACTTTAAAAAAAAAAAAAATATCATTATGGAGGAGTTACTAAATTTTAATACCGATTTTAGTTTAGGGTCAATTTTTTTAAATAAATTTAGACAAAGTATCACTTTAAAGAGTATCAAGACTGGAATAAGTTGTCGGGGTTATAAATTTAAATGATCGTCCCAGAAAATAACGACCTGAAAACAAAACAGAGTCAAGGTAATTTCAACTTATAATTTTATTAGTAGAAAAGTTGTCTTGCATATATGCAACTTTTATTTGTGTGGTGGACTTGGTTTAAACGTTGAAATAAGGAAATTATTTATCAGTAAGTATTACTGCGGTTGAAATAATATAGTTGTAAATTATTAGGTATCCCATTTTCATTACAATTTAAGTGATTCGTAACTTTAATTTTCGTCATAATCAATTCAGGCATTCACGTTGCTCCTTTGTGTTCTACGATTCTGTCAATGAACAAACTCCCTCTTCTAGGCCATATACATATACATATGTATTATGCACACACAATATATAGGTTTGCACGGTCAAGAAAGGACGCTAATTTCTGCTTATCTGCTACTCCTCTTCTAGGCTGTGGTACGTACCATACTTTGATTCAATTTAAAAACATAAATTATAAAGGAAATCGATAATGTTTGTACACAAAAATCAAAATAATTGAATAAAGGCAGGCTGTTTCGCTTACATATGTCACGAGATTACGAACACATAGTTGCCATTTGCATATAAATGTACTGCACGTCTGTGTGTATGCTTGACAACAATTGCTCATCCAATGCAACCTCTCTCGCAATTGTACGGTGTACGAGTCTTCTTTTCCTGCTAATTTTTTGCCGCATTCAATCTCCCCCTACTTGGCACAAGTGCACCTTCTTATCTTCGTGCTCACGTGAATTAATTTGCGTGTAGTGTGCTAAATGTAAAGTAGATACATCATACATGTTTTTCAATTTCGACCCCATGTGCCACACACAAGGGAGATGCGAGATTTATTTGAGGTACAGTAGATAAATATTTTTAAAATTGACCAAACTTATTCATATATCAAAATTAAAATTAAATAAAAAGCTTATTATGTAATATAATTATTTATTTATAAATTTGATTTGAAATTCTGAATTTAATTACATGCTTGAATAAATAAAAAATGTGACGTTTAATTTCAAATTTTAATTCGTATTATTTAAAATCTATCATTTCAGATGAATTAAATGCTAAATAATTCTCACTTTATTTCGCTGTTAACAATGCATGTAATAAAATACGAAGAATATTAGGTTGCGGTTCAAGTTGGACCATAATTAATTGACAAGTATACTCGGATAGGTTGGCTGCACTTGCCTGGGAGGATGATACATATCAGTGAAGTGAGGAACAGTGATGGCGACGTGTTATAGGCAAAGAAATAATAATAGAGTCGCTGGTTCGGGGCCATGTCCAAGAATATATATGAATGAATTAATAATGAACTTGCAAGTTCATTATCAAAAACGTAACTACCCCATTCCAGTGCACTCGATCTCTCTATTGTAACTTGTAACTTATAACTTGTAACCATCACACAACTCACAACTGCATGCTCTTTAGTCCTTACCTACCTAATCAGTCCATCTAGATTCTAGGCTAGCCAACCTATAACCCAACTTGCAATATATATATATATATATCATGCACATTTTCAATCTAGAGTATTCGAACTCTGCAGGTTGAATATATAATTGGTAAGTTGATGCATCATTGTTTTGTTTGATTGATGTTACATTGTCATGTCAAAGATATAAAGTAGCTACCTATATGGCCTGCATTACATTGACTATCGACCTGTATGATTGAATTTTATTTTTATTTTTTTAATTGGTCATCCCACGTTTGTTGAGCTTTGAATAAGAGGAGATATTAAAAGTTCAACACTAAACATGTTTTAATGTTTATAATTTTCAGACGACACGTGACATGTAATTTCATGTTTATTTTTTTGTAAACAATAATTACAGAGGAATAAAATTAATTATAAAAAAAAATTCACAATGTGTGATGGTGTTAATTGATGTGAAAATTTGAAAGATTCGTATTCATTACATATTAATTACAATTAATAGAATATAATATATGTTATTTGAGAATTATTTTTATACACAATTTTATATTTCTAAATTTTTAATATTTTTTTTAATAAAATATAAGGATGCCCTCGACACATATAAATGTAAGCAGTTATATACATCGTCACATGATCATCGGAGATTTCTTAGAATTTTTAGGCCCGTTTGTTAACAGGTGGACGACGCAAGATGTTCTGAACGGATTAGTTATTCAGATAATTTGATTATTTTATAAGCTTAACCGGACCACTCAAAATTTTCTTGACGACACAAGCTTGAAACCCATGACTGGATGGTTCAAATATTCTACCTGCATTAACATGTACTATTCCACTTAGAATAAATATGTACTAAAGTATCACATGTTTGCTTTAATATAAATTTTATATATTATTTTTTTCTCATTCACAATATGTATGTTTGTTTAAATTAGTATAAATTTATGTTTATTTAATTTTATATTGAATTATATATATATATATATATATATCATTACATAAATATATATAGACGATTTTCATTGTACAATATTAACAAGTAGTTTTGGTTTCAAAAGAAAAAAAAGTAGTTTTCAATTGAAATTTTATAATTTAAAATTTTAATAATTCAGAAATTATATTTATTCAGAAAATGTAATTTAAATTTAACAAATGATTCGAAATTGAATCATTCATAATTAATATTCATTCAAAATTTTTATTCATTCAAAAAATATGATTTAGAATTAACAAACGACCCCTTAGACCCCTAGTTACTTCCTCACATTTTCTAAAAATCGGTGATTAATAGACCCCTGGTTATTACTTACTTGCACTGTTCTAAAAATCAGTGATTAATCGCTATTAATCACTGATTAATCCATGTTCGATAGCTCATTAAACTGATTAAATTTTTAATTATTTAATTAATCATTCCGATTAATGCCCGATTTATCCGATTAATATATGTTTCGTGTCTTCACCATCTAATTTCAATTTGTGCTTTTTATAACACTGTTTACTCGTATTAATAAGAGAAACGTGCTTTGAGTATTATCGGATTTCTAATTGATTGATAGCAAACTCTTTTCTTGACTTTTCACCCTCTTAATAATCCTTTGAAAAGTGGTATAATATACATAAGGTTAGTCTTGAGGTGAAAAATATATATAATAAAAATTATGTAATTTTTTTAATCAATTTTTGTAAATAAATTTAAATAAATAATGTAAAATCATAATTTTATTTATGTGATTATAATAAAAAAATTATTTACAAATTTCAAATAATTTTAATATCTAGATAAATTTGTAGATTTTCATGTTAGGTAGACTTCACCAAAATGTAATCACATATAGCTACTCTTCATGTGAAAATTCTTTTATAGTGAAAATTTAAATTAAAATTTGAAGAATTATAATAAGAAAAATAAAAAAAAATAATAAAGAAGTATAATTTTATTTACAAAATCGTAATTAAAAAAATTATTACAATATACATTTCACAGATAATTAGGAAGGAAAAAACCTCAACTTTCCTGTATCTAAGCATAAAAAAAAATTGGAACTGACCTCAATATTCACATAATAAATATGAAAAAGTATGGTGCAGCCGTCATTCTTCACGATCAGGCCTATAATATCATGATAAACAATTACACTTCCCCGAACAACAAATATTAAAAATCATTACCAATTTACCAATAGCAAATAGATAACCTTAAAATGTCACCTTCTAACTAAGAGTATTGCAGAAATTGTGCACCTTAGGCACATGAATGATACAATCATACAAGGGTCAAAGAATAAGAAAAATATCAAGAATGAAACTGCAGAAACTATAGTGGACAGCCATATCTGATATCTTTGATCTAAAATTGGATAAGATTTACATCTCATCTCTTCAATCTATGCTCTGGTCATGCTTCCCCACTTCAAACTCAATTGAATATTAGAATACCAGCTTTATACTGTAGGATATCCATAAGAATAGGCCCCCGCCTTGATTACCTACCCTTTCACTGTATAGGAGCACTTGTCATGCTTGTTATGTTTAAATCTAAAAAAAATTTGGACCAAAGGAAAAAAATCATAGCAAAGTATTAATGTTATTAGATGATTTCTTGATCAAAGATATGTGGTTTGGTGCTTGCAGAATGCAGACACTTCAAGAGAGAACAGATAATTTAGCAACACAAGACTTGTATCCGTTTGGGCCTTCTCCAGTCTGTTTTGTATTACCCCCAAGTCACAATCCTTTGAACTCAAAAAGTTTGCATTTGTGGCCATGCAGATGGTCTGAACTCTGTAATTCCAAGTCCAACTTTTTGCCCACTGTTTTATTATTAGTACTTTAGATTTTATCCAAGATACAGTACTATTTAAAATTTACATACAGCCATGGCATTTCTGGATTGATAATATATTTTTTATTTGCAACAACATTATGCTACTCTTGAAGCAAAACCTTCCAATGTTGTTTTGTAATCTTGAGGCTTCCTTCTTCTGTACTGAATGTCTCGGGGCACAAGTGTAGCAGTTCTCTATGATATAAACATCAAATCAACTTCACTGCATAGTAATTTATGAGTGTCTATGGATGTTGTTTAAATGATTGATTTTGACATCCAGAAAGGGCACTTGTGGTTCATTCTCGGCGTAATTAATCATAAGTTCACTTATGATTAATAATGATCGACGGTGTATCTATTTCAGATTGCAACCACGGCATGACTTATGACATAGGACAACCACCATCAAACTAATATTCGGTTATTAGTCTGCCACATGGCCCACACTATCATGTTGCAGAACTTACGATACAATAATCCCGCTGTTGGGACCGTGAGCAAGCCTGAATATGAATGTACAGTAACAGATTCGGAACAATGGCACCCCCTGAGTGATGAAACTGGAAAGAGTTCCTCCTCCTATTTTCTTACCCACCCTCCCCCTCTTATAATTTATTTTAATAAAACAAAACACAAATTGGTTAGTGCAGTGCACTTATGCATCACAAAGAGAGAAAAAAACCAGGATCCATTTTTTCACATAAATGTTTGATTCTATGAAAATATATATGCACTATATTAATCATGTGGCCTTCCCCTTCCCTTTGATCTTGCAAGGAAAGTGAATGCAACAAGAAGAGAAATTAGCTCGTAGGAAACAGATATTCAGAATGTAATTGCAACTGAAACGAATTCACATAATATTGTAGCAAGATAAATTCATGACTTCTAATGCTTTAAACTATCTACCTAACTGCTTTGGCATCTGTTTCTTTTCCTTCTCCAACCTCTGGTAGTATATTTTCATGAGCCACGTCGTATGTTGCATGAACACCAACAAAGAGATAATATAGCAACATAATGGCACTACATATAAAAAAACGGTAGAATGCAACCGCTCCCAAAGATCCTATCAGAAACAAATTCATTCCAATAGACAATGATGGCAACCATGGAACAAGAGGAACTCCCCAAATTTTAGGAATTCTTTGCTTCGGAAGCAATTGCATACCTAATGTACCCAAAAACCAGAATACACCAGCTACCGTATACCCAATCCATCCTCTCTGTTTTGATTTCCAGAGAGCCGTGACCCCAATAGAGGAACCAATAACAACCACCATACACAAAACAAATATTCTGAAATCCTGCTTTGAAGTGACATCCTTTACATAATACCTTCTAACAAGCAATGCTACCGCCATAAGCATGAATATAAAAAGTGTAGTAAAAGATAACACACTTGACAAAACATCCAAGCTTGAAAAGAAAGAAACAATGCAGCTAATTATCGTCACTACAAGAGTAGCATAAATAGGAGTCCCGGTTTTCGGATGAACTAGAGCAAACCAAGGGGGAATCATATGTGATCTAGCAATCTGTGTAGTGTATCTTGCTTGCCCCATCGATCCAACCAACAGACTCGTAGTCATTCCCTTAAGTGCAACAATACTCACCAAATATTTAGCCCAATGCATCCCTATCTTATCAAACGCAAACGAATAAGCAGCATTCACATCAATTTCAGTATAATTCACCATAGCAGTAAGTGCCAATGTCATCAAACAATACACCACAGTAATAACAGACATCGAGCCAACCAACCCCAACGGAATATCTCTAGACGGATTCTTGGTCTCCTCCGCCATTGTAGCAACCATATCAAAACCAGTATAAGACCAATACACAATCGCGGCAGCTTGAAAAACACCCTCAGCTCCAAACGGGAAAAAGGGTGTCAAATTCTTGCTATCAGCATGTACAAACCCCACAACAGTAATAAAAACAATCACGGCAGAACTAAAAATCGAACTAATCCAATTCAAAGAAGATGTCAATTTAGTCCCATACATTGCAATACCATTAGCAATAGCTAAAATCAAAACAGCAATAGGATCAAGTAAATTAAATCCATTAGGCAATCCCCCTACTTTAATACGAAAAGCATCAGCATTAGGTCTAAAAATAGTAGCAAAATAAGAAGACCAAGACCTTCCAAGTCCAGCAGCACCCACAATTGCTTCCAACAGAATATTGGCAGCCGCGATAAACGCAATAAAATCCCCCAATTCAATCCTGAGAAACGAAAAAGACCCACCAGCCACCGGAATCTCAACAGAAAACTCAGTATAACAAAAGACAGACAAAAGTGCAGAGAGCCCAGAAGCAGCATAAGCAAGAACAATAGCAGGGCCAGCATGATTATGAGCTTCTTGGCCAGCAATTGAGAAGATTCCAGAACCAACCACAGACCCAAACCCCATCCAAATCAAATCCCACCAAGTCAAACACAATTTCATTCTATTCTCACTTTCTTTTTGAAGATTATGAAGCTCATTATCATCAGAAGAACGCCCAAAGAGACGATCTTTAAGCCGATGGGGTGTGTTAAAAAGGGCTTTCTTGTAAGATGATAAAGATCGGAAAGAGGGTTCTGGAAAGAAGTCATTTTTAGTGAATCGCCAGTAGGGTTTTGGTGGCTGCTGCTCCTGCTCCATTGGCGTATTATTTTCTCTTGGAGAAGAGGTGTTGTTGATATACTAATATTATTGTTATTGTTAGAGAGGGTGTGTGTATTTGTGTTTAAATTGGAGTGGGATTCTCTCATCTCTCTCTGCTCCGGAACTAGAGATTCTAGAGAGAGAGTAGTGAATGAATTTGGATGGATTTGCCGGATTGGTGATGATCATAATAAACTCAAAATCTAATATACTTCTACTTTGCCTGCAGTAAATATGTGGAATAATACATCAATTTAAAATTTGGGTCATATATGCTTTCCCTCTTTATTTTTTTAATTTTCTATTTGCCTTTTTATCATTTGTATTAATTGCTTTTGTATATACCCGGTATATCTTAAAATGATTGTTTACTTTTTATATGTTTATAAATTATAAGGAAACTATTCAAATATAGGTGATGGGTAAAACAATGTGCACGCTTGATATCCCAATATTAGAGAATCTTAGTACCGAGTTAGTATCTGATTTTGGTATTTAAAAAAAGAGTAAATGTATACAAATATTGTTTATTATAAAATCCAAATTTATAATTTGTATGATATGTGAATTTATTTTAAATATTTTATATTATCCTTGTTTAAATTTAATATAGTTATATATGTATATAGTATGAATTATTGTTATAATAAATAAGATTTATTTGATATTACTCTGTGTGTATATTTGTATGTGTATATTAATATAAAAATATAAAAATAATTTTTGTTATTAAATATTTTATATTTTTTAAAATCATATAATATTTTAAATTTTAATAAAATTTTATATTATTATTAAAAAAATATTTTTTTGTAATAAAAAATATTTTATATTAAATAAAACTATATACTATTTTAAATTTTAATATAGATAAAATAATAATATTATTATAATACTCATGAGATTTAAATAATACGCTTTAATTGTAAATGTATTAAAAAGTTTCAACGGTGATAGAATTGAAATATTTAAATTAAATACAACTATATTATATAGAAATTATATCATAAATAGATTTTATAATAGAAGTATATAAAATTTAAGTTAGAATTTAAATATAATACAATATTAATAAAATATTAAATTATTAGAAAATATTAAAATAATTAAAATTTTGAATTAATTAAAATCAAGTCATTTAATTATAATAACATAGTATAAATGAATTATATATGTAAGAGTCCAGTTTTTTTAATGTGGATGAAACTGATACCCAACATAATTATTTGAAAAAGTTTGCAATTTTTTGATAGACAAGTAGGATAAGTGAGCCAAGGGCACAACCGCACAAGTATTGTGTTGTTCCAATTTGGGTAATGAGTTTGGTATTAAATAAAAATGTTATTCCAAACTACATCCCGCAAATCGTTGGTTGGTTTGGTGTACTTTCCTGTTTCGTATAGTTAATGGTTATAACCGAAAACAACACGAATAGAAGTCGTAGTCGTGTACTGACACGAATATGACACGGTTTAAAAACGACACGAACTGAAGTACACATTTTTTTTTCAATTAAACAAAAAAACATGAAATGTACACGAAATAAATATGAACTGATACACGAAAATGAAAAAACACGAAATGTACATGAAATAAATATGAATTGGTACACGAAATATCAAAGTTTACATATTTGTCCAAATTCTAGTTTAAACATAAGCCAAAGTACCTTAAAATGAATACGGAATATATATATATATATATATATATATATATAATATTATGTATATAATATTTATTATGTAATATTATATTTATTTATTTCGTGTATCTCGTATCGTGTCGTGTATCTGAGGGATAAATACAAAACCGACACTAAATCTCGGTCGCGTATTTTCGTGTTTGTCTATTTTCATGTCGTGTAATTAAAATCGAAAATCAAACGCTAAATCTTCGTGCGTTTTCATGTCATGTTCGTATCGTATGAAAAATTGACGGGTCTATTCCTAACACCACGAACTACCCATGTATAGACTGAACATTGTAAATTACTGTACTATCATTGTATGGGCCCATTCAATTGCCAAGCCCAATCCAGCTCCGAAGTCGTGGCCTTGTGGAGTCAGAACCCAGAAGCTACTTGAGCACAGCTCCAACTGCTCCAAGTTGGAGAAGAAAAATTATTACTGTAGTATTTTGAAATTAAAAATTTTGCTTTAATGTATCAAAATAACACTGAAACCGAACCAAGTGCAATCAAAAACAGATATCTGAGACTGATATGAATTCAAAAAAATTCTTAAAATAAAATCGAGTTAAGTCATGATGTGTGGCACAATTGAAATATTGAAATTTAAAGTCAAGTGTTTTGCCTCACAGTCGGAGGTTAAATTTAAGTCTAAAGTCTAAACAAAGCTTAGCCTTGAACATCGAGCAGTTGAGTTTTTATAATCCCCGACGACTAGATAACAAAATATCACTATAATTTAAATACTAACGTGGAGTATGTTTACTAGGAAAGTGAGGTTTGACTTGGTTGACGGTCATAACATGGCAATGCAGCACTACCAAATTTGTAATCTTTTGGACAGAACAAAAGAATATCACACGTCCCAAAGACCGACATAACAAACTATATCGAACCTTTCTGTTCTCAAATGTATTATTATATTAATTTTTAATTTTTTATAAATATATTTCGATTACATTATTCGGATTGTGGTAAAATCAAGTTAACCTATTGCATACTGCATGCATGTGACTGCAATTTAACTTCACAAGTTTTCAATAGGTCGTCTCCTCTCAAGTCAAGCATGTCGGGGAATATTTTCTTTATAAATTTGTTTGAGTACGATGGTTAGGTTGAATTTATTAAATAAAACAGTTAATACGTTTTAATTAATAATTAGGACATGAGTTTTGTTAGTGGATTCATAATAATTAAATATATAATCATTACTTTATAGGACTACTAAATCAGTTAAAGTAATACTACTAGTTGCGCTTTACATCATAAGATGCTTTAGGTTGTACGGTTTGACCAAACTCGTTGGAAGAAAATTATAAACCAACTTCAAGTGGCCAAGGCATTATGGTTTTCAAACTGAATCCCTAATTATGACATTCGTGTAACTAATCACAACTGTTCATTCTTCCCTTTTTATTACTTAATTAATCATATAACAATAAAAGTTTAGGAACAAGACTCAACCAAAAGTTACTATATGTTTAACAGTTCACAGGGGGAAATGAAATAGTTGTTTGTTAAAATTTACTCTTTTTTTTTACAAGTTGTTATATTATACTTAAAATTCCAGTTTACATGCTTTCCATGTCAAAGTACGGATGCATAAGAAAAATCATAAATTTAGATCTCGTTTTGAATGTTGAGGATTTTTGGTTTTTTTTCTTTATAGAAGAACTTTCAAATATTTTTCTATTTAACCTCATGCTGGATTCAGACCGGACTGACATTTTCATTTTAAATAATTGATGAAGTAATAAAATTGTCGTACTTATCTTTAATTCTAAATATATAATCTATATATTAAATTAGTTTATTTTTATAAAATAAATAAAATACATTATTTTTCATGTCATTGGCATTAATAGTTTAAAACTACCAGGGTCGTTTGATTCACTACATATGGGTTTAGAATCAGGAATCAGGTTGAGGTGTTATGATGATAAAGTATCATTCTTAATATCATCATGTGTTTGGTTGAATGGTGGAATGAATTTATTAATTTAATATATATTTTAATAAAAAATAAAATATATGTGCAGTTAATATGAAAAATAAGCCACTATTATTTATTAAATATTAAACAACATCGCTATAAAAATTTTATTTTAAAAATTAACATGTAATTTTATAAATAAAAATAGTAAAATTTTGATTTGATTCCTCATGCCCTATCTCATACCCACCTCCTCCGTAAGGTATCAGAAACTCATATCTTGTGGGTTTAATGTACGCGTTTTAAAATTAAAAATTTTCAACCATACATAGGGCATATGTTTGGAATGAACAAAACCTATACATGATACTTAAAAGTCCCGAATCAAACGAGACCTTAAATTTTTTAACTTGGGATCAATTTTTATTTATCAAAATAAATAACTAAAAATTAAAAAAAAATTATTAAGAAAGACAAACCCATCTACGACCGAACCGGTTTATTTGGATAAAATTAGACCGGGTTCTCACTTGTCACTCGACTGAAAAACCTGGTAATGTATATCAACTAAAAAGTACAGAACAGGACCCACTTAATTGTTTAAAGGCAAAAAAAGAGCAGAGCAGAAGAAGGGAGAGAGAGAGAGAGCATAGCATATACAATTATACATACAAAATGAGTCTGGACCTAAACATTTGGTCACAAAGCCTTCTGAATCTCTGTGTCTAGTGGGGGTGCAAACTGTGAAAAGGAGAATCATATACATATACACCAGTACATAATTATATACAGTGAGAGTGAGTGCGCAGCTGTGTGTTTGTGTTTGTTTTCTTACCATTTCAGGAATCAAAGAATCTGTTTACCTGCAGGAGCTTCAACTATAATGTGGGGGTTTTCTTAATTTTTCTTTTATTTGGTAAAGGTATGACCTTTTTCATTATAGCTCTAAAAAATATATGTCTGATTTTACCATTATGCTTTTTGATATATGAATCTTGTAATTTGAATTATTGATTGTTTTTTCAATTGGGTTTTTTAATTTATATGAGGTGGAGCTAGGGCATTTATACTAAATACATGTGAAATTTTTATTGGATGAACATCTCTTTTATGAATTTTATTCAAAAGTAATGTACTCTATTGATCTTTATATATAAAAGTCCTATCTTTGGTTTTGATATTGTACTAACACTGTCATTTGATGTTCGCAAAATTACTTGTGCCATAACTTCCGTAATTAAGCTGTTTACCAAGCAATTTTAGGTTTAACAACCTTGAGTTAATTGATAGCAGAAAGCTTACATTGCTCTTCTTTTTTATTTTTTGGTGGGATTGACATTGGTTTTGAATTTTTAGGCAAAGAAGATGGCCTTTGGGATGTGATTCTGAGAGGTTGTTGGACATGAGTATGCTGGTTCGGATATGCTTGAACCAAGAGAAACTGATATAACTGCCCTCTTTCTGTTCTTCGTAGTGCTTCCTTTGGTTGCTTATTTCTTACTAGGAAGATGGAGTGAGGTGTCAAAGAAGAAGGAAAGATTAAGTTTATTGACTCAATGTGCCGGTGATGAAGTTCTTACTACAGAATCCATGACTGCTGCAAATCTAATCCCTCTCGCACCATTGCCAAAGATTAATGTTCATGAATGTGCGAGATGCTATGCTCCATCTACGACTCGCTGCTCCCGTTGCAAGTCTGTTCGCTACTGGTATGACCAATCCTTTGCCCCCCACGTCCACACACACACACACAGAGTATCATAAGAGCTCACTTTTTCAGGTCTACTGCTGTACTTCTCGTTATATATGTCACTCTAAATGCTCAGACTTGCATGACTTGTCAAACAAATATATTTCTGTCATGGTCCGAGGGCTTGCCAGTTAAAACGAGGAGAGTTGTTATATAAAATAGACTATATGACTTGAGGTGATGCATTCACTGTTGAAATTCACAGGAGCATACAAATGTCCTTTAGGGCACTGTAATACGATTGTATATGATTTCTGTTTACTATTGCTGCAAACTACTTCATGTGAAGTCCCTAGAAATTTGTTATTTAATATTCCAACGAAAGCCTAAAAAGGAGGCACTTGCCTCTTAGAGTTGCTTCCTAATAACTTCGACTAACTTGATCTGCAGTTCCGGAAGGTGTCAAATAATTCACTGGAGGCAAGTTCACAAGCATGAGTGCCATAAGATGGAACACAACAGCAGAAGTTCGTCCCCTAAGGCAGTCTTAAATGAAAAGCCTACTCAGGAAAGGATCTTATTAGATGGAAGCATAGATTCTCAGTGCTTTGAGCATGAAATGAGGCAGTCTAGGCAGGAAAATATACCTGACCATCATACGATTTATCCCCCTGACAGCACAATATCCTCAGAAGGTGCTGCTTGCACGGTGATGTTTACCTCTACACCCTACTCGATCAAGAGAAGATCAGTAGACAAGCAGGTTTCTCGTAAAGGTAAGGGAGGTAGATTAATCAGAGAGGACGGAGCAATCTCAGAGTCTTCTGGAGATGCTTGTAGACATAAAGTTACTTCTTCCATCTTATCTAGCAGTAATTTGTCAAAACAAGTTGAATATAAGGTTCTTAATTCTTACTATATTATCTCTCTCTCTCTCTCTCTCTCTTGCATTCTTTAATATTTGAAATCCGATAATGTTGCTCGTCTGTTTTTGGATGCAGTTAAATGAGTGTAATATTCAGCCATCAGAAGAAGGAAGCCATGAAAGAAACAAAGTTAGTATCCTTGGTGGATTGGGTAATGTACAGACTACTTTCAAAAGTAGAATACAAGAGAACATGTTTGAATCCAAAAACGGTTTTGGGATTTCAAATCTCGAGGATAAAACGAAAATTGCAACAAGTGTGTGCAACTTAGGGCCAGAGTTAATTCCTGAAGGAAACCCAGCTAACGTGGGAAGTACTTCCGGTAATAAGGATATACCATTAGATTGTTTATCTGAAGAAACTTCTGGAAGAAACACCACCAAAGCTAACAGTGCACCACAATTACCTGGATCTAAACAGCATAGATCACCGAAATCAGCTGTGAAGTCAGTAACTGAACACTCATGTCCAGACATGAAGAGAAAGGGCCAACTTGCTGATGAATCCAGTAGGTCATATTCATCATTTTATTGCTTTGTTATATATTTTTATGCATAGACAATTTCAGCGGGGCATATGTGTTTCTGTTTATAAGTTATAACTTTATTTTATAATATCATGCTATCGTTCTGCAGAGGTTGGTAGACTGAAAGATGACAATCCTGAACAAGGACGCAATGAAAATTCAAGCATGGGACTCAGGAAGATTATTGGACTTATGAGGTCACCAAAATTTGATCGTACAGTAGCAACTAATAATAAGCAGAAAAAAATCAAGGTATGTGAAGTGCAAAATAACTAGATGCCGAATACCAAAAAATAGGGAAAACATCGCATTTCCGGCTCCAGATATTTGAACGCAATATCTAATGCATATATTGTTTCCAGATGCTATTTCCATATGACGAGTTTGTGAAGTTCTTTCAATGTGATTTTTTCAACTTGTCACCTAGAGGCTTTATAAATTGTGGGAACAGGTACTCTCTTATATTTATACTCGTACTTGTATCAAGCATTGAGATAGGCAACTAAAATTTGGTGATAAATACAGCTGCTATGCAAATGCTGTGCTGCAATGTTTAACTTTCACAAAGCCTCTGACTATCTTTTTGCTTCGTAGATCGCATTCAAGATACTGTAAGCTAACATCTCATGTACCCTTGTTTCTCATGATGTAGAGCGGATAATTTTTTCTTTAAGATACATGTTTAAATTTATGGCACACAATTTATGATAGGCCGTGCTAAAGATTGGTGTCTTATGTGTGAACTGGAGAAGCATGCAACTATGTTGACAGAAAGTGGAGGTCCACTGTCGCCTAGCAGAATCCTTTCAAACATGCGAAATATTAATTGCCAGATTGGTGACGGCAGTCAGGAAGATGCACATGAGTTCTTAAGGTCTTAACATCCTCTTTTACTCTCTCTTTGTGCGCGAGTATTTTTTCATGATTGCTGACAGTCTCTCTTTCCAGTACTGATTGCAGCAATTAATATCTTCAAAGTATGCAACAACGGTTTCAGTATATATGTAACACTATGTATGTGTGCATAATAGAGTAAGGTGCCCATGTGAGCTAGCACAAAAGCCTAAATGTGCAACCAGTTTGTCTAAGAAAAGGCAGAGCTTTGTTTGTGTTTTACATCTTTAAACATACTTATCACATCGGCTTCTTTGTGATTAGGTTTTTGGTTACTTCAATGCAATCTATAGGCCTGGAGGGTTTGGATGGAGAAAATATGGTAGACGTTAAATTGCAGGAAACGACCTTTATACATCACACTTTTGGTGGACGCCTTAGATCTAAGGCAAATATGTCTTCTCTTTAGGACCTTTCAGATTCAATTTGTAAATAATATGTTTCTTTAGATGACTGTAATTACTTACAAGTCAACCTTGTTGCAAACAGGTCAAATGTTTGAGATGTCATAATGAGTCAGCACGGTATGAAAGCATTATGGATCTAACCTTGGAGATATTTGGATGGGTTGAATCTTTGGAAGATGCATTAACTCAGTTTACAAGCGCAGAAGATTTAGATGGAGAAAACATGTATAGATGCGGAAGGTCAGATTATTTTACCTTGCTGAAAATTATTTCAAGTTTCTCCAAAATTGCAGTACAATTAAATATAATGTATTATATTTTAAATAGGTGTGCTGCTTATGTCCGAGCCCACAAACAGTTGAGCATACAGGAGGCTCCGAATATCTTGACAATTGTCTTAAAAAGATTTCAGGTATCTACCGTCCTCAGCAGCATGGTTTAGAATTTGTGAATTATTGTCCCAATGTCGAAGGAAGCCCATATGGCACAAATTAGGTTCATTCCTCCGGCCCAGAATATGATTAATCTGGCTATGGATTTATGCTTAGCAGAAGAAAGGGGGTTTGAAAGAAGAAACCTAGATTGCTGAAGTATAGAATTGACTTGTGACTTGTCATAAATGTGCTCAATAATGTCCGCTGACTTTACTGCTTAGAAAAATAGCCTATGACTCTATGTAATGGGTTGCCGCCAAGATCTTGTCTTTTTCATCATATTCTGTCCAACATTTTAATATTCACATGTCCATTACAAATTTATTTGCACCCTCACAGCCTCACACAAGTTTTATTTTACGTTTCTCAAAGTAATTCACTTGCAGATTCTTCAATTTGTATTTAACTTCATATCTGAAATTATTGAGGCTGATTCAGTTCCTTTCCTGTCTCAGGAGGGGAATTATGGAAAGATAAATAAGTGTATTTCATTTCCAGACATGCTGGATATGATTCCATTCATGACTGGAACAGATGACATTCCTCCACTTTACATCCTATATGCTGTTGTTGTGCATTTAGATACACAGAGTGCATCATTTTCTGGGCATTATGTTGCTTACGTGAAGAATCTTGAAGGAAGCTGGTTCAGGATTGATGACACTGAGGTAACCAGATTACCAGAATCGCATATGTATTATATTGGTGGGAGCGCTATCATAATATATGTTTTGAAAACCTATTTCCTATTGATCTTTTAGATGTTTTCTTTGATATATCTCAGTCTTAATATTCTTTTCTCAGGCTTTTTTATTTTACTTAATCTGTGCACTCCTGAAACCTGTAACTTCAGTAGTGTAGCATAGACCAACCAGTCCACCATTTTCTCCAGGCATCAGTGTGGATGAACTCTAGTAATACCTTATTGGGATAAGACTGTTTTTGTCAGAACTATGCAAGATCTCTCATCTGTGATCTGTTCAGAAGCATCCTTTACAAATTTAATTCATAATAGTGGTGCAATTATAAATTCGTATCACTTCTTTTTAGGAAGAAAGAAATCTATGAAATAATTCTAGGTTCTGATAGGACTTTCCCTATGTCCCCAGTGTTTTTTGCTTCACGAGTAGATAATTTTTTAATGTTTATATTATGCTTCAATTACAGGTCCAGCCAGTGCATATGAGCCAAGTCATGTCAGAAGAAGCATATATATTATTTTATATGAGGTAAGCATGTGCTGGAGTAAACTCACTGTAGACCAACATTCAATTCACTGATATGAGTTGTCTAGAAAATGTTTTGGCTCATTTGTTTTCTTCTACACGGGTGAAAGAAAAACTGAAACTGTAAGACACCGTCATGGTCATAGAAACCATCTTGTTCTATAAAGGATAATAGGAATGATCATAGAGTTGGTTATATGATTTTTTTTAATGAATATCAACCTTGTAATGTACAGTTTCCTGCTCTTTATCCAATTTAATTTTAAATTATTTTTTGTAGGTCTTGCCCTCGCCCGGCAAGAACTTATACCGAAAAACCTATTCGACAGCAAGCCCAAGGTCTTCCAAAGCACTGGTCATCAAAAACTCAAACATTATTAAGAACAGAAGAAACTAAATTCAGTGGAAACTTTCTCAATGCATATCATTCATCTGATCATAAACCAGAGATATCTATGTGCTTCACTAATGGGACCGTTGATAATTCAAATAGAAATAACCTGCCATTTATTGAAAGCCACACGAATTCGAGAAAGATGGAGTTTTTAGATGCCACCTCAAGTGACTGGTCCATTTTTACCAGTTCAGATGATGCATCCTTTACCACTGAAAGTACTCGAGACTCCTTCAGCACAGTGGATTATGCTGATGGAGGCAATATTGATCCTCTGTCCTCGATCTTCAACACGGTATATGTGCCGGAGTATTCCTCCCATAAAACTGTATCATGCTACAGTTATGACATCAGTAAATCTCACAAAAGATATGCTCCAGTGGAGAATGGTTTTGTTTTCGATTCTTTACTCTCAACTCAATCTCCTCAAAGAAGATTACATATTGAAGAAGACTGGAGGCATGTCAATGTACCTTCAGTAAGAGATCCACCTTATGTTTATGCAGGTGATGAGGACAACTACGAAGATGCTCCTTTTCAAACTTCTAATCATTGTAAATTTTGATGTGTATTACAAGTGATTAGATGAGTAATTAGGTAGTTAAAACTGGGTCTCCATACCATTTTCAATATTTTGTTGAAAAGGAGGCTCAGAATTACATATTGCAGTGAAATGGATTTTCTTCTATTTTGTAGCTGCTGCGTATTAGATCTACAAATTCAAGCCCTGTTTTCAGTTCTATAGTTTATGCTTCATAAAAAAGTCGATCATTAAGAGCCTCGTAAAAGAGACTCATCTCAACATCTCATTATATATTGTACAAGCACGTAAACGAGGAGTTAACAATCAAACAGTACAATGTAGCTCGAGTACTGCTTAACAACCATGTTTCATTCAGTCAGAAAAGTCAAATGAGGAATTGTACTGCGCAAGTGCGCAACTGACAAGACTCCGTTTGGAAGTGCTGTTGAAAACTATTGTGCTGTGAGAAAATATGTCAATGGAAAAAGTGTTGTCGGGAAAATCAGATAATTGTTTAGTAATTTTTTTGATTTATGCATATTTTGAGATATAATATATAAAAATAATGTTTTTGAGAAGATTTGATGATGAAACTGATAGCTACTTCCTGGGGGACATGTTTTTGCTAACAGCAGACCAAAAGTGTTTTTGCAAACAATAACTTTTAGAATTTACCAAACACATTTCTGACAACTTTTATGCTGTTGTGGGTGTCTGCAACAACAATATCAAATGGGGCCCAAGTCGTAGTGGCCTCCCCTGCATGACTTGTATCAATATCAGCTGTATAAGTTGTAGTTGCATATTACATTTACAATTAGTGCTCAAGCCCTGTTTTTGGCTTTACAGTTTATACTTCATACGGTTCTGGTGATTTTCGTTTCCACAATTCTACGAGACTGAGACTGACACTGACACTGACAATAAAACCATAAATCTAAAAATTGTTTTCGTTTCATAACTTTTGTTTATTACATTTGGAAAACCAACCAAATTTCATTGGTTCGGTTAAAAAGTTCGAATGGAGCGTTATACTGCCCAACAAAGTAATTATGGGTTGGATCACCACCGTGAGATTTGTTAATGGCGTCAATGTATTTGGTCCCAGAAAGACTTTTGATCAAAGCATTAGCTTCAAATACAACATTAGTGTCCGATACAAATCCTGCAAATTGCCTCACAGCAGCATAAGTTGTTGGGATTCTTTGAATATTAAGGCCTTCTGATAGTGGCGGATCAGCCTGATTTTTCTTGGGGATGTAAAAGCTCACAGCATATGCTTGTTCTGATCCTGATAATGAGACTTGGGTAACTACTGGAGCTGCCATGTCTATTCTTTGATGCTTGTCATTTTTACCTAGAATATATGCAAATAGCCTGCCAAAACAAAGCGTAAAAGTTTAGTAGTTCAACAAATTAAGGTTATCACATATTTCTTCAAATACTTTTGTGATAAGAGGGACAAAGTTCTTACTGCCTGAAACAAGATTGTGTGGCTTTAACAAATCCTACACCTTGAACCGGAGAAGTTGTAATGAGCACAATGTCAGTGTAATTCCGGATTTCGTAACCATCTCTGGAGTCGATTAGATTATAAGTCGGACACTCGAGATGGTTACAAGGCGGTGGAGGACTTGCAACAACTCTGTCCAACACTATTATGCTCACTAGAAGTGACACACAAATTAACTTGGTAGCATACATCTTTGGGAGTGGAGAAGAAATTTTGATGGTCTACTTGAAAGTGATTTTGAGGGGTTTTTGTAGAGCAATGAAGCTGCAAGGCATGGCTCTTTTTATAGCTACAAAATTTTGTCATTTGTAATTTAATTTCGCATGAGAAATTATGAAGTTTAGATCCTTAATTCTATCTGTATGTTTAGATTATCAATATCTATATCTATATATCTAACATTCAGATATCAAACATTCAAAGAACTTGGTGAAATTTCCAAATGACATTAATTACCTCTCGGGTATGATATCAAATCTCCAAAAGTTGCATCTCCCTTCCAACCAGCTAATCTACATTCATTAATATACAATGTGAACATAATAAAACATTATTTTAATTTTTAATGTTTTTCTGTAAAAAAAAAAAGAAAGAAAAAACTGGATGCAAGTTCAGCATTACGGAACATGTTCCAACACCAAGAGTACCATAAAAAAGTCAGTCATTAAGAGCCTTGTAAAAGAGATTCATCTTAATGTCTCGCTATATATTGTACAAGCACCGGAGAACTTCGTTGACAGTAAATAATACAATTAAGGAAAATTCACAATCAAACAGTACAATGTAGCTCAAGTGCTGCTCTACTTCAGCTTGACATCTCTGCAAAATTCATCTAGCACTGCTCATCACCATCAATCCTCGCAGCATTATTATTCTTAATTTGTAACTCCATCTTATAGATTGAATAAGAACCATATTTCATTCACTCTGTCAGAAAATTCAAATGGAGAATTGTACTGCGCAACCGTATAATTCGTAGTGGCCTCACCTGCATGACTTTTATCGATAGCAGCTGCCCAGGTAGTGCCAGAAATGCTGCTGTACAAGGCGGCAGCTTCCTCTCCAACACTCAAATCAGCTACAAATCCTCCAAATTGCCTTGCAGCTACATATGTTGTTCCCCATTTTTGTGTATGCAGGCCTTTCGCTGGAGGTGGATTGGCTTGGTTCTTTTTTGGGAGATAAAAGCTCACAATAAATGAGGATGCACAGAAGGGTCCATCACTTGGTGATACCTGAGTAAGCACCGGAGCTGTCATCTCTATTTGCTCTTGATAGTTGTTTTTCCCTTGGATGTAATTAAACAGCCTGTAAAGAGACAGAGAGTTATTCTTCTACGACAGTCAGCATCACAGATTTGACAATTGGATGATAGTAGTATAACTATTTCACAAAAAGTTGTTTGCTGAACTTGTACATATAAAGGATTGATTATTCACGTTTTCCCCGACAATGAAGAGAGGTTGTGGAGTGATATAGCCTAATAATCAACCAACTAAACCATGATCTAAAACTGGTGGACATTGTGTAAATCATACTATCTATAAAGTAGACTATTTTGTGTAAGTAGTAATTATTAGTGTCGCTCTTTTGTGGAATAGACGGAGCAATACATAATTGATATGATAATCAAAAAGGTGAAGTTGAATAATAAAATAGTGTATTATAGTACTAAATAACTAGATACATGCAAGGGTAGTTGTGAAAACTTGAATGTTGAATACAGAGATTTAAAATTTGTAGGAATACATGTTTAGTACCAAAAAGTAACATTGTACTTAACATTAACAGATCTTATTAGACAAATTAAAATTGCAAGTGGAGAACTTGTGTAGAGTTTAGGTTGATATGTTATTCCCATTTGTCAGTGTTTATTGAGAGGGTTTAATTGGTTGGAAGGGAAAGCTCATTCTTGTTAACAGAGCAATCATTCCCCATTGCCATCAACAATGCAAACCCTCATTCGTCCTTGGAACAATGATATAACAGGTCGTCAAGTACTACAATCACAGTAATGCCTGGAAACAGCTCAAAGGATTTAGTATATTTCAGTTTTAATTGTTTCAGATAAATTATGAGGATTGCATTGGTGTAAATTGTAATGGAGATTGCGACGTTCGAGATTCAGCAAATACCAACTCTAGGTAGACAAGCTAACCAGAAACAATTTAAAGTTATTAAATAATATGATCCTGCTAAACCCGTTTCCTAACACCTTACTCTTTGACATTATTGTGTTAACACATGTCATGCCACTACACTAGTCGATTGTGTGAGTACAAGACTATGAACCAACCAACTAATAACAAATGAATAACATTGCTAACAAATTTATAATGATCATATATTCATATCCAAAGGCAATTATTCATAAAACGCGAAAGAAAGAGAGGATATGAAAGAAAAACTTACTGTAAGAAACCAGTTCTGGTAGCATCAACAAGTGAAATATCTTGAATAGGAGAAGTAGAAGACCACATGCTTGAATTATATATCCTTATTTCATACTCATCTCCCACATGCAACACATCGTAACTCGGGCACTCTATTCGCCCACACGTCGGAGGAACCAGCGATCCCACATGTTCACTCGCCGGCAACAACCCCAACTCCGAGCCGGAGAGTAGGTTCAACAGTACTGATAACTTGAACAAGTAAAAAAAAGCCATGCTATCCTCTCTTTGATACTGTTTCACTTTCGACTCTTAACTCACTAATATACTCACTCCGGGCACTCCTTCGTTATACATATACAGTAGTATATGTTATGAATCTGTATTGTTCACACATTTTGTTACATTTATCTTTTGGGTTGATTTTGTTGAAATATTGTGCGGTTGGTACTTGCTAGTCATTTTTCAGGCCACGGGTTCGTAGGACTACACGTACATGCTGGAGTTATATTCGATTCTTTTTCCTTTTTACAAAATTACTATCTTTATTTTTTTAGAAGTCAACTTTAATTTTTGACATACTTTTTTAAATGTTTTGACTACATAGTAATCCTTATAATTTTTATTTTATTTTTAAAATTAAATATGTAATTTATATTTTAATTCAAAAAGGAAAATTTAAAAAATAATAATTTTTATTACACGGTCAAAACACATAAATGCGTGTGTCAAAAATCAAAGTCACTTATAAAAAAATGGAGGGAATAATATTTAATTTCTTTTTATATAATTTATTATTTAAATTTTAAAATACATGTATACGAGATAAACATACAACAAATTGTGCCGTAATTCTTCGTTAAATTGTAAAATTCTATCCGACAAATATATACTCAGCTCATCAGTAATCATAACACTTTTATTCATCACTTTCTGAATTTTCCTAAAAACTCCACAACATCATAAGCCAAGAATCCAAAAATAACAAAAACAAAAACAAATGACATAAAATTGTATTAATTATCTTACACGTCTCATATTTATTCACTTTTGTCTAAGCGGTCTCATCCATTATAAATGTCCTACTACCCAGTTTAGTTAAGGGAGAGACTAGAAAATACTAAGAAAACTCAAAAATTACTTTTTACATAATATTTTATGTGTTTATTTTTATAATTATTTTTTGAATAAGTAAACTTATGACCTTGCATATTAGTATATGTTTTAAGAAATATCGGGATGGGCCAGAACGAATACATTTTATAAAAAATTAGAAAAAATTTAAAATATTATATGTTGTCGTACAGAAAATATATTAAAATTTTATAATAATTTCATTTTTATTTCTTCAAATACTTGTGAAGGAAATAAAAGTGCAATCGTACCAGCACACTCACTCTATATTTAGGGCTCAAAATTTAGACAGACCCACTATATTTGTTTTGACCTAAGATATAAAGTATGGTTGTGTGCAATAGTGCATATATTAGTACTCATACACTTTACATGATTATTAAAATATAATTCTAAATAATAGTTAAATATATAATTTATTTATAAATTAAATAATACCGATATACTTGTTCAAATAAAAATAAAAATATTAGCTAAATGTATAATTTATTTATAAAATTAAATAGTATTGATACAGTTTCACAAATATTAAAATAAAAATAATATTTAAATGTATAATTTGTTTATAAAATTAAATAATATCATGCACTTTATATATTATTAAAATAAAATATAATTAATAATTAAATTAATATTTTTTTTATAAAATTAAAGAGTAGTTAAAATGTACTTCCTAGTAAATTTAAAATTTAAACTATGGTTTAACTTTAAATTATTTTTTAATTTATTATATAAATACATATTTTTAATTTACAATTAAAAATCACTCCAACCTAAGGACTTTAATAGTGAAATAACCAGACTTTTAGTTTTTTTAGTAGGAATTAATTAATAATGAAAATTCATGCGGCATCTACAAAAATAATCGCGTCAAACAAATTTAAAATAGAAACAATAGCTGATTAATTCATTTTTTTAGATACAATCACGCTATGTGTATGATATATTTACATGTACCCGTTTTACCATATTCAATTGAAGATAATCCAGTTTGAGCTATCGACCATAACTGCAATCCCCTAAATTTTTTTATCACTAAATCAAAAATCATATTCTCACAAACAAAGGAGAGAAACACCAAAACTGGAGAATCTACAACCAAATTGAAATTGCAAATTAAAACTAAAATTATAAAATAAAAATCACAAACTAAAAGCAACCATTAGGTCCAGAAAACGAAACTACAAAATAAGAGAAATCGGACCCCTCAAAATCGAAGAACCACATGCTTGATTGGAGAAGACAAAAAATCTGGATGCTCCGATGATTTTTTTTATCTAAGATTTTATTTTTATTTTTGAAAAAATATGATAGAAATCAAACTTTAATAATAAGATTAGTAAGAAAAATGAAATGAAACTAAAAGATTAGAGAGAATAGAGAAAGATAGGGTTATTTATGATATGACTTTTAGTTTTCTATAACTGTAACTTTATTCCTCCTTAGTTTTTTAAGTAGGTATCGAATATGGGTTTCTGTTATTATAACCCCATACTTGATGTTTAGTTAAAAAAATTAAAAGTTAAAATCCACACCTTAAATTCATAAGATCTGGAGTCGGTTATGTTACATAAGTATCAAAATCATTCATGTTTAAGTAAAATAAATTCATTCCAATACTATATAAATAATGAATCAATGATACTTGAATCCCATATCATTCTATCCTATTCTTTGTCTCAATCCCATGCCCTTCGCAAACTAAATGTCCCCTAAATCTCATAACTCAGACAAATCTAAATGAACTAATCAAATTTCAATACATGAAAGTTCCGTTTCTAGCTAATATTAGTAAGTACTCTATCCGTTCCATCCATTTGTTTATATTCTAGAGAGAGTGTCCGACATGCATTTTAAGGTGCGTATAAAGTATAGTTCCATAACTTATTTTTAATTTTTTCTTTTTCTGAATAAAAATTTAAACATTCAAGTTTTATTTAAAAATAGAAAATTCTAAAAATAAGTTATGAAACTATACTTTATATGCACCTTAAAATGTGTGTCGGACACTCTCTCATAAATGTAAACAAATGGGTGGGACGGGGGAGTACTAACTAGTACATGGTTATTTGATCACTTAACTCAGTCGTAAAACTTGTAAGTGAATCACTCAACTGAAAAAGTTTCCACTCAAATCTTTATATTATTTAAAACTTTCAATTAAGTCACTGACCGTTACTAACGTTAAATATTGGACGGAAAAATGACTCAGCTATGTGACATGATTGATTTGCATCCAAAATGAAATGTACAACTCATCTAAAAATTGTATCTGACTTGACTATTCTACAACTCATTTATCCACCTCTTCGATCCTGCAATACTCTCGTCCAAAATAATCACTCATTGCCTTCTTAACTAACATTTATCATTCAAGCCATGTAATTCACCTTCCCTTGCACCCATTTGCCAAAAGCTTAGTATTCCTTCTTCAAACACCTTTTCTTATTTAGATTTTTAACAAACATCAAGTGATTAGAAATATGATCGTTTAAATCATAATCTTTCTCTTTTTATGTCACAATCTTTCACTCCATATACATACACATATAAGTAGATATAAAAATTAAAAAATAAAAAGTAAACATGAGAAAATAAGAGTATTTATTAAAGGGAATCACTTGAGCACCAGAAAAATTGGATTTTCGTGTTTCCGGTTATAAAGCTAAAGATATACAAATAACTTTGAGATATAAAACAACATCAAAGAAACATAATTTGGTGCTTCAACAGGATAGGACACAAACACAACAAAATCCATAATTTGAACTAACAACTTGGATGAGGTGAAGTAGTGGGTGTGACTGGGTTGCAAAGATGACGTGTCGAGTCGTTTGACAAATAGTTCATATTTGAATTACAAGAATATTTTTATTACGTGTAATATAGTTAACAACTGATATGTATAAAATTAACAGACTTAATTGCAAGTTATTTGTAATTTAGTGATCCGTTAAAAAAAAATTAAGTTCGATGACCTACTTGCAAATTCAGTGTGAGTTGAGTAATCACATATCCATTTAACCCAATTTAGGTCCAATAATTTAGTATTCGGTCCAAATAACGACCAATTACCAAATTTTTAATATTTCGATTTTAATAATATAATATAAACTTAGATCACCCCGTTGTATTCAACACATGCATGAAAAATAAAAGCAAACATAACTTTACAAATTTAAAATATACACAAAATTAATTATAAACTTTAATATAACCAACATGATTATATGACTACTTTTTTTGATTCCTTAATAATATTTTATATTATAAAAATAAAATATTTATGTAAGATAATATAATATTTTATTATAAAATAACTTTTAATGATATATATTACTTTATTTTAAAATAATATTTTTATATTTATACAACTTTACATAATAATATATGTTTTACTAAACACTTTTATATTCTTATAAAATATATTTTTATATTTACAAACATATGTTTGTTTATATATTTATTATGTATAGTTTTTTTAAATAAATTTTTTATTTTAATCGAATAAGTTCTTTGATTTATAAAACATATTATTACTTTTTGAATAATATATATTGTACACGTTATTTTAATACTGCTAGAACTTGATACTTTTTAGGATTTTTATTACAAAATAAGTTATATTCTTTACGGTACACATTATTTTTCTATAACTTTTTAGATTTACGGAACATAAATCTGTTTATGTATTAGTTATGCCATTTTTTTAAAATAACATATTTTTTCCATATTTTATATGGTAAATTATTTTGTTTACAAAAGATACTATTTTTTAATAATATTTATTGAATATATTATTTTTGTAAACTAATTGTACTTGCATAATTTTTTTTAAGAATTCTTTTATTACATAACAAGATATATTATTTACAGAACACACTCATTTCTAAAATATTATTTATAATTTTTTTTATAATTCATAGAACACACTTATTTTTATTAAACGAGTTATTTTCTTTCAAAGTAGTAATTATTTTTACTGAACAATTACCAAAATTTAAGACGATAATTATATATGACAGGATCCACTACCCATGGGTTATGGGCTATAACCGTACTTTGGGTGCGGGGCCCATTGCGAACACATACCGAAGTGAGACGCAACTGACAGAGATATTTATCACTCCACCGGAGGAAGGTTTTATGAACAATACGATGGGGAGACTGAATAGGCTACACTCGTATGTAACAAGATGCTATTACTATGCTGCTGCTTTTCCAAGCTTCAATTCAGTTAAATATCGTAGTTTCCCTCTTTTACATGGGACCCTTTTTCGAGGTTAGTCATTATTCCATGCTCCCATGATCAATTAGGGCTCGCTAGACTTTCAAGGTTTAAATGCATCAGTTTTATACTGGATTAAACTGCTCAGCTTTTTACTTGGGTATTATGTCAAGTTTTGATCTTTGGCTCTTATCATGTCTGTATAAAACAAAAAGATTTGATCTTTCTGTGGATTGAATGGTGATTAATATATTTTGTTGCTTGTTGATGAGATGATTTATAAGTTCCTAACTTGGTTTTGTTAACATCTCAAAGTTAATTGTGAGTTTAAGTTTTTTTTTGAATGAAAAGGATCTTATATTAACTTCTCAAATCATATTGCACAATCGAAGAAAACGCAGGTGGTACATCATGGACACTCAACCTACGTTTTGGAAGATAATAGGACGCCCTTGCAATGCAATGAGTGGCACTATTAGCAGAACGTTTAACATAGCCTAAATACACACTTGGTAACTCACTAAGCAAGTTACGACAGTCTTCCACAATTGAATATAGTATTTTAGAATTGACGGAACAAGAGATTTTTCAGAAAGAAGAAACAAGTACACTTCAAAAAATCTCCAAGAATAATAAGAAATTTGTTACATTTGCCATGAGTTACGGTCCCCATTGGTCACAATGTATGAGTTCAAACAAACTAATGCTATGGGAAGCACTTACACTGACTAAACTGACTAGTTAGTTTAGACAAATTATAGACATGACTTGGTCATTGTGACTATGAGTATTTACACCAACCATAAGAGTGTCAAGTTTGTTGAAAAAAGAAATAGAGGATGTCCAAATCTAGCATGCTAGAATTTAAATCCGGGGTGCGGATGTGCATACGGGACATGTCATGTGTCATTGGCCCCTGTGGGCGCGGTAAGATACGCGAGCGAGAAAAGTTTTAAATAATTTGAAGTTTATAAGAAGTTTTTTAAAAAAAATTTATCGTTACATATTAAAATTGTTATGTATTGACTTCATATGTATTTAAAATATATCATCTTTGTGTTTTCTGTTTTGGACAACCATGTTGCTTGTCTGTTTTCCACCCTTCAACCGGTTCAAGTTTTATTGATGGAATTTCGGCTTACACCTTTTATTTACCTAATATTAAATGTTGCACAATGCCTTTTGTATTAAAATATTGCTACTGTCATTATTAAAATCACGATGATACCTTTATAATGATCTGCTACTTATGGTGATATTTATATGTTTTTTTGCTGATTACATATGGTGACATCATTTTGTATTGTGTATGTCTAGACTCCAGATTCAATATAATTTCTAGGTGATTTTATAGTCTTATATTGAGTTTTGACCAGGGCGGGGAAGGAAGGTATGTATGCTAGCAGAACCAAGTCTGAATCATGTAGGAGTGAAAGTCAATCCAAGAAATTCTGTTGAAGTTGGGAGTTTTGACATTGAAGTTCGTCCAACCGTGAATGTCCCAACTACAAATGCCCTCAATGGAATCACTGGTGAGCTTGTCACTTGTTTTAATTTATATACTCTTTATGAGCTGAAAGATGTTGTAATGTCACCATCTTTGGTTTCACCCCCATTTATATTTGGGTATATATATATATATATATTGTATTTAGATGGAAGGATGCTTCCATCATCTTTAACATTACCACAAGATGGGACAACAAATCATAAGCTAATATATGTGTTGTTATTGTTTTGTATAGTGGTATTATTGTATATATTAAATATTATAAATTCATCAAATTTTAGTATGATTAGGTTTTTTTTAATTAGGTCTTATGATGACCGTAATTGTTATCTTATCACTTCAAATATTTATCTTCTTTTTATTTGGTCATGTATTGTTTTTATTATTCTTTTTATCCAATATGTATTATTTATAAATGTTTTAATATTTTTTCTACTATTGAAGATCTAATGTATAATAAATAATTAATAACTTCATATCTTACATTACTTTAAAATATGTATTATGTATTATGTTATTACTTTAGACCAAATCTTTTTTTTGGACAACCAATTATTCAAAATACCTAGTCTCTATCATATAGGCATAATTAAAATTTCAATCATTCTTAACATTGATATATTGATATTAATATTATATTTACTTAAGTAAAACAAATCTAACTACATTAAAGAAAAATTGCCCAAAATACTGGGTTTTTAAAAATGTTGTTCCAAAATACAGTATTGTAATAGCCCTTTTACCTCTTGAATACGTGTCCGTGGTATGCATATATATAACAAGAAAAAATTCTTTGAAAATAGTGCACCACGTAACCAACAACCCTCTCTCTTACCTAACCCAAGACCCCCAATATTTTCAAAATGGCAAATTATTTCCCCCAATATGAGTGATCCACTCTTCGATCAAAAAATGGGATCTCGAGTGAGAAGGAATGTTAGAATAATATATGATTCTTGAGGTTTTACGAGAATTGGTAATGTATGCGTCATGCGCTAGTTGAGGTGCATCTAAATTGCCTCGACTAGCATGAGGTGCATCCCCTTCAACGATGGCGCGACTCATCTACCGAGGCGAGAGATGCAACTCAATAATTTTTCTTTTCTTTTTTAATTTATTCATGTGTTTTATTTTTATATTTATTTATGTAATCATTTTTTATGTTTCCAAATGAATAAAGAAATAATATAGATAAATATATATTAGTTAATTAAATAAATTTGATCATATAAATAAATGAATATTATGTTATTTAAATAATTAAAAATATTAAATAAATATATGTGTTTTTCCTTGCTATATATATGAATTTTTTACATTGCACGCATTCGATGAGGCACGCGCCTCGCTTCGCGCCTCGTCACCTAGGCTCCACGGAACACTTGCGCCTTGATGCGCCTCGTGCTTTGAATAACACTGGTGTTAATCCACTTCTGCAACACAGTAAGTAAATAATGATATATAAAGCGAGGAGTTAAGCTGATTTAAGATCAATACGCATAAAGAAAATGCAAATCAACATACTACCAATTTGTTAATTATTACCTGATTTATTTTTACATTGATTGGTTCTTAATAAGTCTTATACATTTTGTCAGTTGAAACAAAGTTGCTTACATTAAATGCTATTATAATATATATAGACATATTTCTACAACATATATTACACTAAATTATATATATGCTCAATGCCTTGCTCCTAGAGTTGGTAGTTGGTACACCTATAAGTTGGTACAATTTTATGCAGTTCTACTTATTGACTCTAGTCTTAATTGTTTCAATTCTACAAATTTTACCCATGGGTGATCCATCAGGACCCGAATTGCTCATAAGGTGATTGCCACCTCATTCAGTGATTCCCATACCTACACAAGTTTTTATTCTCTTTCCATCTTACGACGAAATCCAATCTAATATCAAAATAAGTTCTTAAATATGATATCTGATTTTGGTTACTTAAATATGGAATGCTATGTGGCATTTTCCTCTTTAATGCTGGTTGTATAAAGGTGGTGCATCCATTTCAATATCTTCAAGCTTTCTTTTACAGGTGACGGTAGGTTTGCCCTTTCACCCATCCACTTCTACTTGACTCTGTTACTGAACATTTTCCATTCCTTAAACTAGAAGCCTTTTCTTTTAATAGTTTTTGGTACAATATGACATGTTTACTATTTCATTTCATTTGGCGGGTCTCATAAACAAGTCCATGGTTTAAGAATCTATTTTTAGGCCCAACACGTGAGAAGCCAGTAATTTCCAGTGCAGTACTAAGATGTTATAGGGAGGCAGAGGTTTTAATTAGGGTTTTGGTGGTTTTCGACAAAGAACTCTCACAAGAGAACTTTAAAGAAAAATAATAATCTCTGCAGAATTACACTAATCACGCCACTATATATGATTATCTACTTTCCTGATTAACTGAAACTCTAAAATATATTATCAGTATTGATGTAATTAAACCTAGTTTATGATATTTCAATAATTGCGCTTTCAAATCCTATAATATTGGTCCCAATTCCCAAATACTTTCTTTGGGTTTTTTGACCCATTGCCCTTGATTATGTCCCTTTTTCAAGTCATTCCTCGTCTTGTTGTCTTTAATCTTGACTATATTCTTTGGCCTTTTTACTGGTCCGTGTATCTATCTCTCCATATACTCGCTTGTTTTTCATTTACAACTTTCATTGTTTATGTTTTCGTTATTACTTCTCTCCCATAAAAAAAACCGTTCACTTTCATTTTCATGGCTTATTCATTGATTTTGCACTCAATTCTCTTTCTAGACTGTATTGTTATTGGCAGAAGAAAAATAACATGAATTTGGTTAACTATATGCCTCAACAATTTCAATGCGTCAATATATTTTATTCATATTGTATCGATCAACATCTTTTAGTATAATGCTTTCTTACTCTTTGCAAAATTACTTTCTTCTTGATTCGCGTCCCACTTTCAAATTCAACTTCCTCATTCACTTTTAATTATCCATATTATTTGTCCTCTATTTTCCATTTTTCTTTTAAAAATTCTCCAATTAATTATTCGGTTACACATATTCAACAATTAATTGGTGGGGATTCTGATAACAAGAGTAATGGGTTTATCGATCAAGGATTTAAAAAGTAGATGTTTAAAGTACAAGATGTCATACTCTTGAAAGTTATGATTCAATGGAGAAGATTTAGGCATTGGGTATTAACTAGAGAAATGCATACAAGTCCAGGATTCATGCTTTGAGTAAATTAAAATTGTCAAGTAAGTCCCATGTGAAAAACAAAACCATGGGCTCAGGTATTATTTCCATTGCATTACAAATTATTTGTGTGATCAAATAATTGTTATTACAATATTTTTTTTCATGTATATGTATTAGGGTGTATACCTATTTATGTGTGTGAGTAGTGTTTGTGTATGTATGTATATATATTACTCATTATTTTGTCTTGCACTAAGCCGGGGGTCTTCACGGAAACAGCCTCCCTACTCTTTTAGAATATGAGCATGGTCTACGTACTTCTTACCCTCCCCAGACCCCGCTCTAAGTGGGATATACTGGGTATGTTTGGTTTGGCCCTTAATCAAGATGCTATAGATTCCTTAATCTGAAGATAGTTTGTATAGGTACCCAAATTATCTAATGGAAGGGCATTTCTGTAGCTGATTGCCAATGCCACGACGTGGACCCTAATTCATCTGGCTGCGATGAGACCCTAAATACTACGAAGAAAGAACAAATATTGTGAAGTAATAACTAATAAGGCTACTACCGGAGTCTGTTTGACTAGAGTCAATTTATTCATTATTCACTTATATAATTTTAAACCAAAAAATCTAGCTGTGACTGCCTTGATAGTAGAGAGTTGCATATTTTAATTGTCAGCAGCAGCAAGAGTAAAGTAGCATGCAAGCGAATATTATGGTCGTTATATATACATGGTTGTTTAACCTAAAAACTTTTCTTGTCTTTAATAACAACGGGCATCTCTTAGCATATAAGCTTAGGGTGAGGAATCCTGTGCACTTATAAATCAGCATTTAAATTTTTATTTAGAAAAAGAAAATGTAAATATAATTTTTCGAACTATATTTTTTATGCGCGTTAAAATACACGTAAAAAGTCAAAGGGACAACTAATTAGGGTTGGAGTATTAAAATATAGCTGGAGTTCTGGTTCCATCCACTTGCCATTCCCACTATCAAGGCTGTCTTTTTAGCTTTTCAATAACGTTACCAACCAGCATCTTCTTTCTTCTTTCTTCTTAAACTTCTGTGTAAACATAGATATACATATATAAATATACAAACAACAACAGGTTGTCGTCATTGATCGTCCCTTTTCCTCCTTTCTTGTCTCTTTACCGTTGCTGGAACAGATTTAGTGCGGTTCGCTGGAAGTGATGAACTGGAGCGTGGCCCATAGCGATTTGGGTCGAAGTCGACCCTGTTCCGGTGCGAACGAACCAGTTCACGGATCCATGGGTCGACCCGCGAACCATGCATCACTGCCCACACCTTGTGATCGGGCTCCCCCTAGACCCCAACAGGGTGCCAATCCAGAGGTCGTAGAATCCTAGGCTTTGATGCTAAGCCTATTGTTCTACTAAGCCTATTTCATCCCTACAAGCTAGCCTTTGGGGTTGTGGTAGGCTCATTAGCACCTAACATCTAAGAGGATTGCTCGAATGTAATGAATTCTTGGTTAGAGTGGACTGGAAAGGTTTTTTCCCCCCTTTATTAAGTGCTTCAGAGTTGAAATTCATCAGACATTCTGATAACATTAATTGACAGGAAACCTTAAAACTGAAAACATAGTGGAAGAAACTAAAGGAGGACTTGATGGTGATATAATGACACGAACTGCTAAGCATACAGAAAAGATGGCATGGCTTGCGAGGATAAAAAGAGGAGATGTGATAAATTTAAATGACCTTCTTTTCTCCCAAAACAGGGATTATCTCATCAGATACAATGACAACCGACAGGTACGTATTAATGTCTTGTAGTATATAGATAAACTAAAACGTGTATCTAATAATGAACTAGTGATAAAAGCCTATTGGTTTTCAACAACTGATGTAATTGGAAGATAATGATACCAATTTCGTATATAAGAACTTTTTTACTTTCGATTTTTTTTTGTCCTAATATAGTTATTGTCATGTCTTATTTGTTTTAATTTATGCCACTGTAACTTTATTAGCATATAATCCAATTTGGAGTAATTTAAGAAAAATTATCATTTCACATGGTACCATATCTTTATTTGTCCTCTGTTTTTATTCTTTATATGTAACTCTTTGCGGTTTAAGTGATTATAAAAGCAAATTAATTCATATTGTTATTTGAAGTAATAGTTATGAAATAATTGTCTGTTTCCCCACATTAAATTTTTTATATTTTTTATGTTGAATTGACATGTCTGATTTATTGGTAAATATTTATTTTAAATGTAGGCTTAGTTTTATTTAAACTAATTTATGCGTGTGTGTATCGAACACGAAATATATCCGACTTTCAGGCTCGATATTTCTAATAATAGGGGACATGAGACAGTGTCCTATTTTCGGACATAATATGGGTACATGATGTATTAGATAAAATTTTGCAGCATAAATAAAGTCAAACTAGAATTTTGCAGATAAGGCGTTCTTTTTCTTTTTTCTCCTTTCTCTTTTCGCATCCTAAGTTTATCTCGTACATGGTTTGATTTGGTCAAAGTTTTCACATTTCAGTCAAAGGATCTGACACGTAATAACTGCCGTGTCCGAGCATTCTATACGTGTACTGCTCTCTAATTGATTATTGTTGATTGTGCAAGTCATACCTATAGTTAGTCTATGACACCAGTCACACTATTAGCCTGCCTAGCTATTGAATATCAATTTAATCATACATTCATACTATTATCTTCTGTTAATGTCATATGTATATAGTACTGTGTGTAGTAAAATATTGCGACATGCAAGATGTGTGGATAAGATTATGTCCAAGCGCTTAATCTTGTTTTTATGGCATTGTGTTTGTCAGTCATTATGTATTGCAGAATAACTTATTCTCTAAAAAGATATCCTGAAAACTTAGATGATCATGCTGAATTTGAAGTCGCAAGTTAATTCGAAAGGCCAATATAATAGTCTTTGTGAAAAAGTCGAACCAGCTGAATTTGCTTAACATATATGTTGCAGGTGAAGGCTGAAGAGTTGACAGACAAGGTTATAGTTGTATATTTTGTGCCATTACTTGCTGATTATTTTCCAGAGTGGGTGGCCACAACACACTTGACAGACACGTACAACTATTTGCTGCCTCGTAATGTTTTTGAAGTAGTCTTGGTCACTTATGAGACTGGAGAAGAGACGCTTTGTAATGGTTCTTCAACAAACCCTGAGAAGCAATTTGATGCTATATTTTCTCGCATGCCATGGACTGCCATCCCATTTTCAGATAGAGCTTCCAGAGAAAGTCTGTGTAGAAGATTTGGTGTCTGCATGTGTGGGGCTTTGCTTGATTCGTTTGTGATTGATTCATCGGGAATGGTTTTGCAAAGTAATTGTTTATATCTATTTGGAAAATATGGAGGTCTGGGCTATCCTTTTAGTGATAAAAAGATACAATTCCTTCAATCTCAAGATGCTGCAATTGCTGAGAGACCTTCTTTGAAAATGCTCTTAGCTTCCACAGAACGTGATTATGTCATCTCTAACAAAGGGGATAAGGTACAAATCTAGACATTGAGTCATTGACAGCAAAATATAGTGTGATAATACTAATAATTTTTTTAAGAAATTCATCATTTGATATATTATTGCAATTTCCATTGTACCTATTTCATTTGAATATCCAAATTTAGATGATCGTCTGTGTATTTTATTACTGCATGCTTGTATCCATAGGTACTTATTGACACCCTTGAGGACAAGGTTGTAGCGCTATTTTTTTATGAAGAGGGTAAAACTCCTGGTAGGCTCACAGCAGATATAAAATTGGCTTATGAAGAGTTCACAAAAATGAAAAAAGAATTCGAGGTTGTGCTTATTTACCTTTATGACACAGATGTTACTTGTGGTTATACAAATGAAGGGTCCTTTTGGGAAAAGTTTAACTCTATGCCGTGGTTGGCACTCCCGTTTAAAGACCCGACTTATAAAAAGTTGAAACGCTTTTTTGGCTATAATCTTGATCTGGGTGAGCACGTAGAAACTCCTTCACTTGTAATCTGTGGGCCTAATGGGGCATTCATTGAACCGTGGGGTGCTGACATCCTGAAGAAATATAAGCTTCCAGCTTACCCATTTACCCGTGAAAAGGTTGCTGAGCTAGAGATTGAAAGAGTCAAGGAACTAAAGCTGGAGATGCTCTTCGACCAAAACACACTTTTCAGAAGAAATGATGGGACTGATGTGAGTTCTTTAAATGTACCTTGTCGGATTTACTAATTTAGATCATTGAAATATATTCTTCTTTGAGGACTTAATTGCCTGAAATGCACAAACAAGTATCTGTACACGTTGGGGGTTATATATATACATGTAAAAAATATATCTATTGTTTTTAGAGGAAAATGTTGACAAAATGTTTCTATAGTCACAGTAAAGAATGCAATATATACTGTCAACTTGAATAATAGAGTTTCAGTAACAAATATAGCATAAGATGCCTTGCACCAATGCCATGCCTCTCCTATTGAAGGGTGTGGAGTTCAAGTCTGTTCAGTATGTTTATGTTAATTTCATGTGTTTGCGAATCCTCAGATATGCTAAAATTATTTTCACTTTTCAGGTTCCATTGTATGAACTTGCGGGAAAGAGAATCATACTCTTTTTTGAGGGCAATAAATATATAAAACATACAGCAGGCTTCCTTAGTTTATTAAGATATTATGACCAGGAGCATATGATTAGTCCAGATGATGAGTTTGAAGTGATATACGTCACCTCTAGCACAGAGGACACAATTTATGAGGGTTCAGCTCCGTATGCGCCATGGTTGTATGCACTTGAATCCTGGTTGTTGCCTGTTGATCTTAGTTTATATTGCTGCTACTGTCAACCTAAATCTCTACAAGCTGTGTTTCGTTGTAGTCACCCACCTGATTGGTGTGGTAAGACTTCTACACTTCTTGCATTTGATAAAGGTGGAAAACTAGTCAGAAAATCGTTATATCTTGATTTCCATCCTCTTAATTGTTTTGATTGTGCTGATATGGAAGAGGATGTGTTGTCGGAATTAGTTAAGCATCACCGATGGATAGACATGGACCGCGAGTATGGGGGGCTGGTAATTAACTCATTGTACAAATGGCACCCATAACAGGCTTTGTATAATTGTATGATGTCAGGTTGTAGCTTTATGAAGTTCCAATCTGTTTCAAGAAATCCTCTCTTTGATACTATTTCACTTTCGACTCTTAACTCAATAATATACTCACTCCGGGCACTCCTTCGTTATACATATACAGCAGTAGTATATGTTATGAATCTGTATTGTTCACACATTTTGTTACATTTATCTTTTGGGTTGATTTTGTTGAAATATTGTGCGGTTGGTACTTGCTAGTCATTTTTAGGCCACGGGTTCGTAGGACTACACGTACATGCTGGAGTTATATTCGATTCTTTTTCCTTTTTACAAAATTACTATCTTTATTTTTTTTTATAAGTTTGCTTTAATTTTTGACATACTTTTTTAAGTATTTTGACTACATAGTAATAATTATATATATTTTTTAAATTAAATATGTAATTTATATTCTAATTCAAAAAGAAAAATTTTAAAAATAATAATTTTTATTACACGGTCAAAATACATAAATGTGTGTGCTAAAAGTCAAAATCCAAAATTCATGCTGATACCTCAACTGTTAGAAGTTGAATCCTTTCATGAATATTATTACTTTCTCCGACCTCCCTTTTTTAGTTGTTACTTTAACTTTTTATACGTTCCATAATTTTTTTTTTGAAACAAAAAATTAAATACGAAATATAGTTTCATAAATTATTTTTTAAATTTTCTTTATTTAAATTTTTATTTAGAAAAAAAAATTCAAAATTTTTTTTATAAAATTATGTTTTTTATGCACATTAAAACCAGCGTAAAAAGTCAAAAGGACAACTAAAATGGACAGCGAGAGTAATTATTTTCAATAATAATATTATAACAATGTGACAAACCTATTCATTATTAAACGACAACTTATATAAAATAATATTTATATAAATACTTTTCCCCTATAAGGCAACCTAACTAAAAAATGATAGAGCTATCAAATTAACTATAAATGTAAACTACGCGGTTGGGAGTAGAAAAAGGAAAGAATAATTTGAAGAGAACTTACAAAAATAAACTTTGAAAACATTTAACATTATACTATTGGATAATAAGGTACAATCAAATAAAGAGTAAGTATTTATCATACAGATTATATTATACATTGACATCTTCTTTATATTTGATTACAGAATAATACAGTAGGATATATGCATGCGTTCGTCTCGGGAATCTGTGTGGACGATTTGGAAAACAAACTTATGGGAACTTTTTTCCGGAATAAGTCAACTTATTTTAAGACAAAGTTAGAGATTTCTAACTTTTTTCTAAAAAAAATTAATTTTTTTTGCAACTTATAGAATCTCAAATATACATTAAATACTTGTATAAAAAACATTTATCAAAATATGAAATTTTTACACGAAAATAAGTCCTTAAAATAAGTCCAAAAAAACTTATTTTAAGGTAGGCCATTACTTTGGCCAAATATGTATCACTAGAGCTTTTCACAGTACAAAAATATAATGTCGAAGATAAATTCAGGTGCCTAAGAAAAGAAAAGTATATGTTATGAATCTGTATTGTTCACACATTTTGTTACATTTATCTTTTGGGTTGATTTTGTTGAAATATTGTGCGGTTGGTACTTGCTAGTCATTTTTCAGGCCACGGCTGTAGTTATATTCGATTCTTTTTCCTTTTTACAAAAATACTATCTTTATTTTTTTTACAAGTCAACTTTAATTTTTGACATACTTTTTAAAATGTTTTGACTACATAGTAATCCTTATAATTTTTATTTTATTTTTAAAATTAAATATGTAATTTATATTTTAATTCAAAAAGAAAAATTTTAAAAATAATAATTTTTATTACACGGTCAAAACACATAAATGCGTGTGTCAAAAATCAAAGTCACTTATAAAAAAATGGAGGGAATAATATTTAATTTCTTTTTATATAATTTATTATTTAAATTTTAAAATACATGTATACGAGATAAACATACAACAAATTGTGCCGTAAGTCCTCGTTAAATTGTAAAATCCTATCCGACAAATATATACTCAGCTCATCAGTAATCATAACACTTTTATTCATCACTTTCTGAATTTTTCTAAAAACTCCACAACATCATAAGCCAAGAATCCAAAAATAACAAAAACAAAAATAAATGACATAAAATTGTGTTAATTATCTTACACGTCTCATATTTATTCACTTTTGTCTAAGCTGTCTCATCCATTATAAATGTCCTACTACCCAGTTTAGTTAAGGGAGAGACTAGAAAATACTAAGAAAACTCAAAAATTACTTTTTACATAATATTTTATGTGTTTATTTTTATAATTATTTTTTGAATAAGTAAACTTATGACCTTGCATATTAGTATATGTTTTAAGAAATATCGGGATGGGCAGAACGAATACATTTTATAAAAAATTAGAAAAAATTTAAAATATTATATGTTGTCGTACAGAAAATATATTAAAATTTTATAATAATTTCATTTTTATTTCTTCAAATACTTGTGAAGGAAATAAAAGTGCAATCGTACCAGCACACTCACTCTATATTTAGGGCTCAAAATTTAGACAGACCCACTATATTTGTTTTGACCTAAGATATAAAGTATGGTTGTGTGCAATAGTGCATATATTAGTACTCATACACTTTACATGATTATTAAAATATAATTCTAAATAATAGTTAAATATATAATTTATTTATAAATTAAATAATACCGATATACTTGTTCAAATAAAAATAAAAATATTAGCTAAATGTATAATTTATTTATAAAATTAAATAGTATTGATACAGTTTCACAAATATTAAAATTAAAATAATATTTAAATGTATAATTTGTTTATAAAATTAAATAATATCATGCACTTTATATATTATTAAAATATAATATAATTAATAATTAAATTAATAATTTTTTTATAAAATTAAAGAGTAGTTAAAATGTACTTCCTAGTAAATTTAAAATTTAAACTATGGTTTAACTTTAAATTATTTTTTAATTTATTATATAAATACATATTTTTAATTTACAATTAAAAATCACTCCAACCTAAGGACTTTAATAGTGAAATAACCAGACTTTTAGTTTTTTTAGTAGGAATTAATTAATAATGAAAATTCATGCGGCATCTACAAAAATAATCGCGTCAAACAAATTTAAAATAGAAACAATAGCTGATTAATTCATTTTTTTAGATACAATCACGCCATGTGTATGATATATTTACATGTACCCGTTTTACCATATTCAATTGAAGATAATCCAGTTTGAGCTATCGACCATAACTGCATTCCCCTAAATTTTTTTATCACTAAATCAAAAATCATAATCTCACAAACAAAGGAGAGAAACACCAAAACTGGAGAATCTACAACCAAATTGAAATTGCAAATTAAAACTAAAATTATAAAATAAAAATCACAAACTAAAAGCAACCATTAGGTCCAGAAAACGAAACTACAAAATAAGAGAAATCGGACCCCTCAAAATCGAAGAACCACATGCTTGATTGGAGAAGACAAAAAATCTGGATGCTCCGATGATTTTTTTTATCTAAGATTTTATTTTTATTTTTGAAAAAATATGATAGAAATCAATCTTTAATAATAAGATTAGTAAGAAAAATGAAATGAAACTAAAAGATTAGAGAGAATAGAGAAAGATAGGGTTATTTATGATATGACTTTTAGTTTTCTATAACTGTAACTTTATTCCTCCTTAGTTTTTTAAGTAGGTATCAAATATGGGTTTCTGTTATTATAACCCCATACTTGATGTTTAGTTAAAAAAATTAAAAGTTAAAATCCACACCTTAAATTCATAAGATCTGGAGTCGGTTATGTTACATAAGTATCAAAATCATTCATGTTTAAGTAAAATAAATTCATTCCAATACTATATAAATAATGAATCAATGATACTTGAATCCCATATCATTCTATCCTATTCTTTGTCTCAATCCCATGCCCTTCGCAAACTAAATGTCCCCTAAATCTCATAACTCAGACAAATCTAAATGAACTAATCAAATTTCAATACATGAAAGTTCCGCTTCTAGCTAATATTAGTAAGTACTCTATCCGTTCCATCCATTTGTTTATATTCTAGAGAGAGTGTCCGACATGCATTTTAAGGTGCGTATAAAGTATAGTTCCATAACTTATTTTTAATTTTTTCTTTTTCTGAATAAAAATTTAAACATTCAAGTTTTATTTAAAAATAGAAAATTCTAAAAATAAGTTATGAAACTATACTTTATATGCATCTTAAAATGTGTGTCAGACACTCTCTCATAAATGTAAACAAATGGGTGGGACGGGGGAGTACTAACTAGTACATGGTTATTTGATCACTTAACTCAGTCGTAAAACTTGTAAGTGAATCACTCAACTGAAAAAGTTTCCACTCAAATTTTTATATTATTTAAAACTTTCAATTAAGTCACTGACCGTTATTAACGTTAAATATTGGACCGAAAAATGACTCAACTATGTGACATGATTGATTTGCATCCAAAATGAAATGTACAACTCATCTAAAAATTGTATCTGACTTGACTATTCTACAACTCATTTATCCACCTCTTCGATCCTGCAATACTCTCGTCCAAAATAATCACTCATTGCCTTCTTAACTAACATTTATCATTCAAGCCATGTAATTCACCTTCCCTTGCACCCATTTGCCAAAAGCTTAGTATTCCTTCTTCAAACACCTTTTCTTATTTAGATTTTTATCAAACATCAAGTGATTAGAAATATGATCGTTTAAATCATAATCTTTCTCTTTTTATGTCACAATCTTTCACTCCATATACATACACATATAAGTAGATATAAAAATTAAAAAATAAAAAGTAAACATGAGAAAATAAGAGTATTTATTAAAGAGAATCACTTGAGCACCAGAAAAATTGGATTTTCGTGTTTCCGGTTATAAAGCTAAAGATATACAAATAACTTTGAGATATAAAACAACATCAAAGAAACATAATTTGGTGCTTCAACAGGATAGGACACAAACACAACAAAATCCATAATTTGAACTAACAACTTGGATGAGGTGAAGTAGTGGGTGTGACTGGGTTGCAAAGATGACGTGTCGAGTCGTTTGACAAATAGTTCATATTTGAATTACAAGAATATTTTTATTACGTGTAATATAGTTAACAACTGATATGTATAAAATTAACAGACTTAATTGCAAGTTATTTGTAATTTAGTGATCCGTTAAAAAAAAATTAAGTTCGATGACCTACTTGCAAATTCAGTGTGAGTTGAGTAATCACATATCCATTTAACCCAATTTAGGTCCAATAATTTAGTATTCGGTCCAAATAACGACCAATTACCAAATTTTTAATATTTCGATTTTAATAATATAATATAAACTTAGATCACCCCGTTGTATTCAACACATGCATGAAAAATAAAAGCAAACATAACTTTACAAATTTAAAATATACACAAAATTAATTATAAACTTTAATATAACCAACATGATTATATGACCACTTTTTTTGATTCCTTAATAATATTTTATATTATAAAAATAAAATATTTATGTAAGATAATATAATATTTTATTATAAAATAACTTTTAATGATATATATTACTTTATTTTAAAATAATATTTTTATATTTATACAACTTTACATAATAATATATGTTTTACTAAACACTTTTATATTCTTATAAAATATATTTTTATATTTACAAACATATGTTTGTTTATATATTTATTATGTATAGTTTTTTTAAATAAATTTTTTATTTTAATCGAATAAGTTCTTTGATTTATAAAACATATTATTACTTTTTGAATAATATATATTGTACACGTTATTTTAATACTGCTAGAACTTGATACTTTTTAGGATTTTTATTACAAAATAAGTTATATTCTTTACGGTACACATTATTTTTCTATAACTTTTTAGATTTACGGAACATAAATCTGTTTATGTATTAGTTATGCCATTTTTTTAAAATAACATATTTTTTCCATATTTTATATGGTAAATTATTTTGTTTACAAAAGATACTATTTTTTAATAATATTTATTGAATATATTATTTTTGTAAACTAATTGTACTTGCATAATTTTTTTTAAGAATTCTTTTATTACATAACAAGATATATTATTTACAGAACACACTCATTTCTAAAATATTATTTATAATTTTTTTTATAATTCATAGAACACACTTATTTTTATTAAACGAGTTATTTTCTTTCAAAGTAGTAATTATTTTTACTGAACAATTACCAAAATTTAAGACGATAATTATATATGACAGGATCCACTACCCATGGGTTATGGGCTATAACCGTACTTTGGGTGCGGGGCCCATTGCGAACACATACCGAAGTGAGACGCAACTGACAGAGATATTTATCACTCCACCGGAGGAAGGTTTTATGAACAATACGATGGGGAGACTGAATAGGCTACACTCGTATGTAACAAGATGCTATTACTATGCTGCTGCTTTTCCAAGCTTCAATTCAGTTAAATATCGTAGTTTCCCTCTTTTACATGGGACCCTTTTTCGAGGTTAGTCATTATTCCATGCTCCCATGATCAATTAGGGCTCGCTAGACTTTCAAGGTTTAAATGCATCAGTTTTATACTGGATTAAACTGCTCAGCTTTTTACTTGGGTATTATGTCAAGTTTTGATCTTTGGCTCTTATCATGTCTGTATAAAACAAAAAGATTTGATCTTTCTGTGGAGTGAATGGTGATTAATATATTTTGTTGCTTGTTGATGAGATGATTTATAAGTTCCTAACTTGGTTTTGTTAACATCTCAAAGTTAATTGTGAGTTTAAGTTTTTTTTTGAATGAAAAGGATCTTATATTAACTTCTCAAATCATATTGCACAATCGAAGAAAACGCAGGTGGTACATCATGGACACTCAACCTACGTTTTGGAAGATAATAGGACGCCCTTGCAATGCAATGAGTGGCACTATTAGCAGAACGTTTAACATAGCCTAAATACACACTTGGTAACTCACTAAGCAAGTTACGACAGTCTTCCACAATTGAATATAGTATTTTAGAATTGACGGAACAAGAGATTTTTCAGAAAGAAGAAACAAGTACACTTCAAAAAATCTCCAAGAATAATAAGAAATTTGTTACATTTGCCATGAGTTACGGTCCCCATTGGTCACAATGTATGAGTTCAAACAAACTAATGCTATGGGAAGCACTTACACTGACTAAACTGACTAGTTAGTTTAGACAAATTATAGACATGACTTGGTCATTGTGACTATGAGTATTTACACCAACCATAAGAGTGTCAAGTTTGTTGAAAAAAGAAATAGAGGATGTCCAAATCTAGCATGCTAGAATTTAAATCCGGGGTGCGGATGTGCATACGGGACATGTCATGTGTCATTGGCCCCTGTGGGCGCGGTAAGATACGCGAGCGAGAAAAGTTTTAAATAATTTGAAGTTTATAAGAAGTTTTTTTAAAAAAATTTATCGTTACATATTAAAATTGTTATGTATTGACTTCATATGTATTTAAAATATATCATCTTTGTGTTTTCTGTTTTGGACAACCATGTTGCTTGTCTGTTTTCCACCCTTCAACCGGTTCAAGTTTTATTGATGGAATTTCGGCTTACACCTTTTATTTACCTAATATTAAATGTTGCACAATGCCTTTTGTATTAAAATATTGCTACTGTCATTATTAAAATCACGATGATACCTTTATAATGATCTGCTACTTATGGTGATATTTATATGTTTTTTTGCTGATTACATATGGTGACATCATTTTGTATTGTGTATGTCTAGACTCCAGATTCAATATAATTTCTAGGTGATTTTATAGTCTTATATTGAGTTTTGACCAGGGCGGGGAAGGAAGGTATGTATGCTAGCAGAACCAAGTCTGAATCATGTAGGAGTGAAAGTCAATCCAAGAAATTCTGTTGAAGTTGGGAGTTTTGACATTGAAGTTCGTCCAACCGTGAATGTCCCAACTACAAATGCCCTCAATGGAATCACTGGTGAGCTTGTCACTTGTTTTAATTTATATACTCTTTATGAGCTGAAAGATGTTGTAATGTCACCATCTTTGGTTTCACCCCCATTTATATTTGGGTATATATATATATATATATTGTATTTAGATGGAAGGATGCTTCCATCATCTTTAACATTACCACAAGATGGGACAACAAATCATAAGCTAATATATGTGTTGTTATTGTTTTGTATAGTGGTATTATTGTATATATTAAATATTATAAATTCATCAAATTTTAGTATGATTAGGTTTTTTTTAATTAGGTCTTATGATGACCGTAATTGTTATCTTATCACTTCAAATATTTATCTTCTTTTTATTTGGTCATGTATTGTTTTTATTATTCTTTTTATCCAATATGTATTATTTATAAATGTTTTAATATTTTTTCTACTATTGAAGATCTAATGTATAATAAATAATTAATAACTTCATATCTTACATTACTTTAAAATATGTATTATGTATTATGTTATTACTTTAGACCAAATCTTTTTTTTGGACAACCAATTATTCAAAATACCTAGTCTCTATCATATAGGCATAATTAAAATTTCAATCATTCTTAACATTGATATATTGATATTAATATTATATTTACTTAAGTAAAACAAATCTAACTACATTAAAGAAAAATTGCCCAAAATACTGGGTTTTTAAAAATGTTGTTCCAAAATACAGTATTGTAATAGCCCTTTTACCTCTTGAATACGTGTCCGTGGTATGCATATATATAACAAGAAAAAATTCTTTGAAAATAGTGCACCACGTAACCAACAACCCTCTCTCTTACCTAACCCAAGACCCCCAATATTTTCAAAATGGCAAATTATTTCCCCCAATATGAGTGATCCACTCTTCGATCAAAAAATGGGATCTCGAGTGAGAAGGAATGTTAGAATAATATATGATTCTTGAGGTTTTACGAGAATTGGTAATGTATGCGTCATGCGCTAGTTGAGGTGCATCTAAATTGCCTCGACTAGCATGAGGTGCATCCCCTTCAACGATGGCGCGACTCATCTACCGAGGCGAGAGGTGCAACTCAATAATTTTTCTTTTCTTTTTTAATTTATTCATGTGTTTTATTTTTATATTTATTTATGTAATCATTTTTTATGTTTCCAAATGAATAAAGAAATAATATAGATAAATATATATTAGTTAATTAAATAAATTTGATCATATAAATAAATGAATATTATGTTATTTAAATAATTAAAAATATTAAATAAATATATGTGTTTTTCCTTGCTATATATATGAATTTTTTACATTGCACGCATTCGATGAGGCACGCGCCTCGCTTCGCGCCTCGTCACCTAGGCTCCACGGAACACTTGCGCCTCGTGCTTTGAATAACACTGGTGTTAATCCACTTCTGCAACACAGTAAGTAAATAATGATATATAAAGCGAGGAGTTAAGCTGATTTAAGATCAATACGCATAAAGAAAATGCAAATCAACATACTACCAATTTGTTAATTATTACCTGATTTATTTTTACATTGATTGGTTCTTAATAAGTCTTATACATTTTGTCAGTTGAAACAAAGTTGCTTACATTAAATGCTATTATAATATATATAGACATATTTCTACAACATATATTACACTAAATTATATATATGCTCAATGCCTTGCTCCTAGAGTTGGTAGTTGGTACACCTATAAGTTGGTACAATTTTATGCAGTTCTACTTATTGACTCTAGTCTTAATTGTTTCAATTCTACAAATTTTACCCATGGGTGATCCATCAGGACCCGAATTGCTCATAAGGTGATTGCCACCTCATTCAGTGATTCCCATACCTACACAAGTTTTTATTCTCTTTCCATCTTACGACGAAATCCAATCTAATATCAAAATAAGTTCTTAAATATGATATCTGATTTTGGTTACTTAAATATGGAATGCTATGTGGCATTTTCCTCTTTAATGCTGGTTGTATAAAGGTGGTGCATCCATTTCAATATCTTCAAGCTTTCTTTTACAGGTGACGGTAGGTTTGCCCTTTCACCCATCCACTTCTACTTGACTCTGTTACTGAACATTTTCCATTCCTTAAACTAGAAGCCTTTTCTTTTAATAGTTTTTGGTACAATATGACATGTTTACTATTTCATTTCATTTGGCGGGTCTCATAAACAAGTCCATGGTTTAAGAATCTATTTTTAGGCCCAACACGTGAGAAGCCAGTAATTTCCAGTGCAGTACTAAGATGTTATAGGGAGGCAGAGGTTTTAATTAGGGTTTTGGTGGTTTTCGACAAAGAACTCTCACAAGAGAACTTTAAAGCAAAATAATAATCTCTGCAGAATTACACTAATCACGCCACTATATATGATTATCTACTTTCCTGATTAACTGAAACTCTAAAATATATTATCAGTATTGATGTAATTAAACCTAGTTTATGATATTTCAATAATTGCGCTTTCAAATCCTATAATATTGGTCCCAATTCCCAAATACTTTCTTTGGGTTTTTTGACCCATTGCCCTTGATTATGTCCCTTTTTCAAGTCATTCCTCGTCTTGTTGTCTTTAATCTTGACTATATTCTTTGGCCTTTTTACTGGTCCGTGTATCTATCTCTCCATATACTCGCTTGTTTTTCATTTACAACTTTCATTGTTTATGTTTTCGTTATTACTTCTCTCCCATAAAAAAAACCGTTCACTTTCATTTTCATGGCTTATTCATTGATTTTGCACTCAATTCTCTTTCTAGACTGTATTGTTATTGGCAGAAGAAAAATAACATGAATTTGGTTAACTATATGCCTCAACAATTTCAATGCGTCAATATATTTTATTCATATTGTATCGATCAACATCTTTTAGTATAATGCTTTCTTACTCTTTGCAAAATTACTTTCTTCTTGATTCGCGTCCCACTTTCAAATTCAACTTCCTCATTCACTTTTAATTATCCATATTAGTTGTCCTCTATTTTCCATTTTTCTTTTAAAAATTCTCCAATTAATTATTCGGTTACACATATTCAACAATTAATTGGTGGGGATTCTGATAACAAGAGTAATGGGTTTATCGATCAAGGATTTAAAAAGTAGATGTTTAAAGTACAAGATGTCATACTCTTGAAAGTTATGATTCAATGGAGAAGATTTAGGCATTGGGTATTAACTAGAGAAATGCATACAAGTCCAGGATTCATGCTTTGAGTAAATTAAAATTGTCAAGTAAGTCCCATGTGAAAAACAAAACCATGGGCTCAGGTATTATTTCCATTGCATTACAAATTATTTGTGTGATCAAATAATTGTTATTACAATATTTTTTTTCATGTATATGTATTAGGGTGTATACCTATTTATGTGTGTGAGTAGTGTTTGTGTATGTATGTATATATATTACTCATTATTTTGTCTTGCACTAAGCCGGGGGTCTTCACGGAAACAGCCTCCCTACTCTTTTAGAATATGAGCATGGTCTACGTACTTCTTACCCTCCCCAGACCCCGCTCTAAGTGGGATATACTGGGTATGTTTGGTTTGGCCCTTAATCAAGATGCTATAGATTCCTTAATCTGAAGATAGTTTGTATAGGTACCCAAATTATCTAATGGAAGGGCATTTCTGTAGCTGATTGCCAATGCCACGACGTGGACCCTAATTCATCTGGCTGCGATGAGACCCTAAATACTACGAAGAAAGAACAAATATTGTGAAGTAATAACTAATAAGGCTACTACCGGAGTCTGTTTGACTAGAGTCAATTTATTCATTATTCACTTATATAATTTTAAACCAAAAAATCTAGCTGTGACTGCCTTGATAGTAGAGAGTTGCATATTTTAATTGTCAGCAGCAGCAAGAGTAAAGTAGCATGCAAGCGAATATTATGGTCGTTATATATACATGGTTGTTTAACCTAAAAACTTTTCTTGTCTTTAATAACAACGGGCATCTCTTAGCATATAAGCTTAGGGTGAGGAATCCTGTGCACTTATAAATCAGCATTTAAATTTTTATTTAGAAAAAGAAAATGTAAATATAATTTTTCGAACTATATTTTTTATGCGCGTTAAAATACACGTAAAAAGTCAAAGGGACAACTAATTAGGGTTGGAGTATTAAAATATAGCTGGAGTTCTGGTTCCATCCACTTGCCATTCCCACTATCAAGGCTGTCTTTTTAGCTTTTCAATAACGTTACCAACCAGCATCTTCTTTCTTCTTTCTTCTTAAACTTCTGTGTAAACATAGATATACATATATAAATATACAAACAACAACAGGTTGTCGTCATTGATCGTCCCTTTTCCTCCTTTCTTGTCTCTTTACCGTTGCTGGAACAGATTTAGTGCGGTTCGCTGGAAGTGATGAACTGGAGCGTGGCCCATAGCGATTTGGGTCGAAGTCGACCCTGTTCCGGTGCGAACGAACCAGTTCACGGATCCATGGGTCGACCCGCGAACCATGCATCACTGCCCACACCTTGTGATCGGGCTCCCCCTAGACCCCAACAGGGTGCCAATCCAGAGGTCGTAGAATCCTAGGCTTTGATGCTAAGCCTATTGTTCTACTAAGCCTATTTCATCCCTACAAGCTAGCCTTTGGGGTTGTGGTAGGCTCATTAGCACCTAACATCTAAGAGGATTGCTCGAATGTAATGAATTCTTGGTTAGAGTGGACTGGAAAGGTTTTTTCCCCCCTTTATTAAGTGCTTCAGAGTTGAAATTCATCAGACATTCTGATAACATTAATTGACAGGAAACCTTAAAACTGAAAACATAGTGGAAGAAACTAAAGGAGGACTTGATGGTGATATAATGACACGAACTGCTAAGCATACAGAAAAGATGGCATGGCTTGCGAGGATAAAAAGAGGAGATGTGATAAATTTAAATGACCTTCTTTTCTCCCAAAACAGGGATTATCTCATCAGATACAATGACAACCGACAGGTACGTATTAATGTCTTGTAGTATATAGATAAACTAAAACGTGTATCTAATAATGAACTAGTGATAAAAGCCTATTGGTTTTCAACAACTGATGTAATTGGAAGATAATGATACCAATTTCGTATATAAGAACTTTTTTACTTTCGATTTTTTTTTGTCCTAATATAGTTATTGTCATGTCTTATTTGTTTTAATTTATGCCACTGTAACTTTATTAGCATATAATCCAATTTGGAGTAATTTAAGAAAAATTATCATTTCACATGGTACCATATCTTTATTTGTCCTCTGTTTTTATTCTTTATATGTAACTCTTTGCGGTTTAAGTGATTATAAAAGTAAATTAATTCATATTGTTATTTGAAGTAATAGTTATGAAATAATTGTCTGTTTCCCCACATTAAATTTTTTATATTTTTTATGTTGAATTGACATGTCTGATTTATTGGTAAATATTTATTTTAAATGTAGGCTTAGTTTTATTTAAACTAATTTATGCGTGTGTGTATCGAACACGAAATATATCCGACTTTCAGGCTCGATATTTCTAATAATAGGGGACATGAGACAGTGTCCTATTTTCGGACATAATATGGGTACATGATGTATTAGATAAAATTTTGCAGCATAAATAAAGTCAAACTAGAATTTTGCAGATAAGGCGTTCTTTTTCTTTTTTCTCCTTTCTCTTTTCGCATCCTAAGTTTATCTCGTACATGGTTTGATTTGGTCAAAGTTTTCACATTTCAGTCAAAGGATCTGACACGTAATAACTGCCGTGTCCGAGCATTCTATACGTGTACTGCTCTCTAATTGATTATTGTTGATTGTGCAAGTCATACCTATAGTTAGTCTATGACACCAGTCACACTATTAGCCTGCCTAGCTATTGAATATCAATTTAATCATACATTCATACTATTATCTTCTGTTAATGTCATATGTATATAGTACTGTGTGTAGTAAAATATTGCGACATGCAAGATGTGTGGATAAGATTATGTCCAAGCGCTTAATCTTGTTTTTATGGCATTGTGTTTGTCAGTCATTATGTATTGCAGAATAACTTATTCTCTAAAAAGATATCCTGAAAACTTAGATGATCATGCTGAATTTGAAGTCGCAAGTTAATTCGAAAGGCCAATATAATAGTCTTTGTGAAAAAGTCGAACCAGCTGAATTTGCTTAACATATATGTTGCAGGTGAAGGCTGAAGAGTTGACAGACAAGGTTATAGTTGTATATTTTGTGCCATTACTTGCTGATTATTTTCCAGAGTGGGTGGCCACAACACACTTGACAGACACGTACAACTATTTGCTGCCTCGTAATGTTTTTGAAGTAGTCTTGGTCACTTATGAGACTGGAGAAGAGACGCTTTGTAATGGTTCTTCAACAAACCCTGAGAAGCAATTTGATGCTATATTTTCTCGCATGCCATGGACTGCCATCCCATTTTCAGATAGAGCTTCCAGAGAAAGTCTGTGTAGAAGATTTGGTGTCTGCATGTGTGGGGCTTTGCTTGATTCGTTTGTGATTGATTCATCGGGAATGGTTTTGCAAAGTAATTGTTTATATCTATTTGGAAAATATGGAGGTCTGGGCTATCCTTTTAGTGATAAAAAGATACAATTCCTTCAATCTCAAGATGCTGCAATTGCTGAGAGACCTTCTTTGAAAATGCTCTTAGCTTCCACAGAACGTGATTATGTCATCTCTAACAAAGGGGATAAGGTACAAATCTAGACATTGAGTCATTGACAGCAAAATATAGTGTGATAATACTAATAATTTTTTTAAGAAATTCATCATTTGATATATTATTGCAATTTCCATTGTACCTATTTCATTTGAATATCCAAATTTAGATGATCGTCTGTGTATTTTATTACTGCATGCTTGTATCCATAGGTACTTATTGACACCCTTGAGGACAAGGTTGTAGCGCTATTTTTTTATGAAGAGGGTAAAACTCCTGGTAGGCTCACAGCAGATATAAAATTGGCTTATGAAGAGTTCACAAAAATGAAAAAAGAATTCGAGGTTGTGCTTATTTACCTTTATGACACAGATGTTACTTGTGGTTATACAAATGAAGGGTCCTTTTGGGAAAAGTTTAACTCTATGCCGTGGTTGGCACTCCCGTTTAAAGACCCGACTTATAAAAAGTTGAAACGCTTTTTTGGCTATAATCTTGATCTGGGTGAGCACGTAGAAACTCCTTCACTTGTAATCTGTGGGCCTAATGGGGCATTCATTGAACCGTGGGGTGCTGACATCCTGAAGAAATATAAGCTTCCAGCTTACCCATTTACCCGTGAAAAGGTTGCTGAGCTAGAGATTGAAAGAGTCAAGGAACTAAAGCTGGAGATGCTCTTCGACCAAAACACACTTTTCAGAAGAAATGATGGGACTGATGTGAGTTCTTTAAATGTACCTTGTCGGATTTACTAATTTAGATCATTGAAATATATTCTTCTTTGAGGACTTAATTGCCTGAAATGCACAAACAAGTATCTGTACACGTTGGGGGTTATATATATACATGTAAAAAATATATCTATTGTTTTTAGAGGAAAATGTTGACAAAATGTTTCTATAGTCACAGTAAAGAATGCAATATATACTGTCAACTTGAATAATAGAGTTTCAGTAACAAATATAGCATAAGATGCCTTGCACCAATGCCATGCCTCTCCTATTGAAGGGTGTGGAGTTCAAGTCTGTTCAGTATGTTTATGTTAATTTCATGTGTTTGCGAATCCTCAGATATGCTAAAATTATTTTCACTTTTCAGGTTCCATTGTATGAACTTGCGGGAAAGAGAATCATACTCTTTTTTGAGGGCAATAAATATATAAAACATACAGCAGGCTTCCTTAGTTTATTAAGATATTATGACCAGGAGCATATGATTAGTCCAGATGATGAGTTTGAAGTGATATACGTCACCTCTAGCACAGAGGACACAATTTATGAGGGTTCAGCTCCGTATACGCCATGGTTGTATGCACTTGAATCCTGGTTGTTGCCTGTTGATCTTAGTTTATATTGCTGCTACTGTCAACCTAAATCTCTACAAGCTGTGTTTCGTTGTAGTCACCCACCTGATTGGTGTGGTAAGACTTCTACACTTCTTGCATTTGATAAAGGTGGAAAACTAGTCAGAAAATCGTTATATCTTGATTTCCATCCTCTTAATTGTTTTGATTGTGCTGATATGGAAGAGGATGTGTTGTCGGAATTAGTTAAGCATCACCGATGGATAGACATGGACCGCGAGTATGGGGGGCTGGTAATTAACTCATTGTACAAATGGCACCCATAACAGGCTTTGTATAATTGTATGATGTCAGGTTGTAGCTTTATGAAGTTCCAATCTGTTTCAAGAAATCCTCTCTTTGATACTATTTCACTTTCGACTCTTAACTCAATAATATACTCACTCCGGGCACTCCTTCGTTATACATATACAGCAGTAGTATATGTTATGAATCTGTATTGTTCACACATTTTGTTACATTTATCTTTTGGGTTGATTTTGTTGAAATATTGTGCGGTTGGTACTTGCTAGTCATTTTTAGGCCACGGGTTCGTAGGACTACACGTACATGCTGGAGTTATATTCGATTCTTTTTCCTTTTTACAAAATTACTATCTTTATTTTTTTTTATAAGTTTGCTTTAATTTTTGACATACTTTTTTAAGTATTTTGACTACATAGTAATAATTATATATATTTTTTAAATTAAATATGTAATTTATATTCTAATTCAAAAAGAAAAATTTTAAAAATAATAATTTTTATTACACGGTCAAAATACATAAATGTGTGTGCTAAAAGTCAAAATCCAAAATTCATGCTGATACCTCAACTGTTAGAAGTTGAATCCTTTCATGAATATTATTACTTTCTCCGACCTCCCTTTTTTAGTTGTTACTTTAACTTTTTATACGTTCCATAATTTTTTTTTTGAAACAAAAAATTAAATACGAAATATAGTTTCATAAATTATTTTTTAAATTTTCTTTATTTAAATTTTTATTTAGAAAAAAAAATTCAAAATTTTTTTTATAAAATTATGTTTTTTATGCACATTAAAACCAGCGTAAAAAGTCAAAAGGACAACTAAAATGGACAGCGAGAGTAATTATTTTCAATAATAATATTATAACAATGTGACAAACCTATTCATTATTAAACGACAACTTATATAAAATAATATTTATATAAATACTTTTCCCCTATAAGGCAACCTAACTAAAAAATGATAGAGCTATCAAATTAACTATAAATGTAAACTACGCGGTTGGGAGTAGAAAAAGGAAAGAATAATTTGAAGAGAACTTACAAAAATAAACTTTGAAAACATTTAACATTATACTATTGGATAATAAGGTACAATCAAATAAAGAGTAAGTATTTATCATACAGATTATATTATACATTGACATCTTCTTTATATTTGATTACAGAATAATACAGTAGGATATATGCATGCGTTCGTCTCGGGAATCTGTGTGGACGATTTGGAAAACAAACTTATGGGAACTTTTTTCCGGAATAAATCAACTTATTTTAAGACAAAGTTAGAGATTCCTAACTTTTTTCTAAAAAAAGTTAATTTTTTTTGCAACTTATAGAATCTCAAATATACATTAAATACTTGTATAAAAAACATTTATCAAAATATGAAATTTTTACACGAAAATAAGTCTTTAAAATAAGTCCAAAAGAACTTATTTTAAGGTAGGCCATTACTTTGGCCACATATGTATCACTAGAGCTTTTCACAGTACAAAAATATAATGTCGAAGATAAATTCAGGTGCCTAAGAAAAGAAAAGTATATGTTATGAATCTGTATTGTTCACACATTTTGTTACATTTATCTTTTGGGTTGATTTTGTTGAAATATTGTGCGGTTGATACTTGCTAGTCATTTTTCAGGCCACGGCTGTAGTTATATTCGATTCTTTTTCCTTTTTACAAAAATACTATCTTTATTTTTTTTTACAAGTCAACTTTAATTTTTGACATACTTTTTAAAATGTTTTGACTACATAGTAATCCTTATAATTTTTATTTTATTTTTAAAATTAAATATGTAATTTATATTTTAATTCAAAAAGAAAAATTTTAAAAATAATAATTTTTATTACACGGTCAAAACACATAAATGCGTGTGTCAAAAATCAAAGTCACTTATAAAAAAATGGAGGGAATAATATTTAATTTCTTTTTATATAATTTATTATTTAAATTTTAAAATACATGTATACGAGATAAACATACAACAAATTGTGCCGTAAGTCCTCGTTAAATTGTAAAATCCTATCCGACAAATATATACTCAGCTCATCAGTAATCATAACACTTTTATTCATCACTTTCTGAATTTTTCTAAAAACTCCACAACATCATAAGCCAAGAATCCAAAAATAACAAAAACAAAAATAAATGACATAAAATTGTGTTAATTATCTTACACGTCTCATATTTATTCACTTTTGTCTAAGCTGTCTCATCCATTATAAATGTCCTACTACCCAGTTTAGTTAAGGGAGAGACTAGAAAATACTAAGAAAACTCAAAAATTACTTTTTACATAATATTTTATGTGTTTATTTTTATAATTATTTTTTGAATAAGTAAACTTATGACCTTGCATATTAGTATATGTTTTAAGAAATATCGGGATGGGCCAGAACGAATACATTTTATAAAAAATTAGAAAAAATTTAAAATATTATATGTTGTCGTACAGAAAATATATTAAAATTTTATAATAATTTCATTTTTATTTCTTCAAATACTTGTGAAGGAAATAAAAGTGCAATCGTACCAGCACACTCACTCTATATTTAGGGCTCAAAATTTAGACAGACCCACTATATTTGTTTTGACCTAAGATATAAAGTATGGTTGTGTGCAATAGTGCATATATTAGTACTCATACACTTTACATGATTATTAAAATATAATTCTAAATAATAGTTAAATATATAATTTATTTATAAATTAAATAATACCGATATACTTGTTCAAATAAAAATAAAAATATTAGCTAAATGTATAATTTATTTATAAAATTAAATAGTATTGATACAGTTTCACAAATATTAAAATTAAAATAATATTTAAATGTATAATTTGTTTATAAAATTAAATAATATCATGCACTTTATATATTATTAAAATATAATATAATTAATAATTAAATTAATAATTTTTTTATAAAATTAAAGAGTAGTTAAAATGTACTTCCTAGTAAATTTAAAATTTAAACTATGGTTTAACTTTAAATTATTTTTTAATTTATTATATAAATACATATTTTTAATTTACAATTAAAAATCACTCCAACCTAAGGACTTTAATAGTGAAATAACCAGACTTTTAGTTTTTTTAGTAGGAATTAATTAATAATGAAAATTCATGCGGCATCTACAAAAATAATCGCGTCAAACAAATTTAAAATAGAAACAATAGCTGATTAATTCATTTTTTTAGATACAATCACGCTATGTGTATGATATATTTACATGTACCCGTTTTACCATATTCAATTGAAGATAATCCAGTTTGAGCTATCGACCATAACTGCAATCCCCTAAATTTTTTTATCACTAAATCAAAAATCATATTCTCACAAACAAAGGAGAGAAACACCAAAACTGGAGAATCTACAACCAAATTGAAATTGCAAATTAAAACTAAAATTATAAAATAAAAATCACAAACTAAAAGCAACCATTAGGTCCAGAAAACGAAACTACAAAATAAGAGAAATCGGACCCCTCAAAATCGAAGAACCACATGCTTGATTGGAGAAGACAAAAAATCTGGATGCTCCGATGATTTTTTTTATCTAAGATTTTATTTTTATTTTTGAAAAAATATGATAGAAATCAATCTTTAATAATAAGATTAGTAAGAAAAATGAAATGAAACTAAAAGATTAGAGAGAATAGTGAAAGATAGGGTTATTTATGATATGACTTTTAGTTTTCTATAACTGTAACTTTATTCCTCCTTAGTTTTTTAAGTAGGTATCAAATATGGGTTTCTGTTATTATAACCCCATACTTGATGTTTAGTTAAAAAAATTAAAAGTTAAAATCCACACCTTAAATTCATAAGATCTGGAGTCGGTTATGTTACATAAGTATCAAAATCATTCATGTTTAAGTAAAATAAATTCATTCCAATACTATATAAATAATGAATCAATGATACTTGAATCCCATATCATTCTATCCTATTCTTTGTCTCAATCCCATGCCTTTCGCAAACTAAATGTCCCCTAAATCTCATAACTCAGACAAATCTAAATGAACTAATTAAATTTCAATACATGAAAGTTCCGCTTCTAGCTAATATTAGTAAGTACTCTATCCGTTCCATCCATTTGTTTATATTCTAGAGAGAGTGTCCGACATGCATTTTAAGGTGCGTATAAAGTATAGTTCCATAACTTATTTTTAATTTTTTCTTTTTCTGAATAAAAATTTAAACATTCAATTTTTATTTAAAAATAGAAAATTCTAAAAATAAGTTATGAAACTATACTTTATAGGCACCTTAAAATGTGTGTCGGACACTCTCTCGTAAATGTAAACAAATGGGTGGGACGGGGGAGTACTAACTAGTACATGGTTATTTGATCACTTAACTCAGTCGTAAAACTTGTAAGTGAATCACTCAACTGAAAAAGTTTCCACTCAAATTTTTATATTATTTAAAACTTTCAATTAAGTCACTGACCGTTATTAACGTTAAATATTGGACGGAAAAATGACTCAGCTATGTGACATGATTGATTTGCATCCAAAATGAAATGTACAACTCATCTAAAAATTGTATCTGACTTGACTATTCTACAACTCATTTATCCACCTCTTCGATCCTGCAATACTCTCGTCCAAAATAATCACTCATTGCCTTCTTAACTAACATTTATCATTCAAGCCATGTAATTCACCTTCCCTTGCACCCATTTGCCAAAAGCTTAGTATTCCTTCTTCAAACACCTTTTCTTATTTAGATTTTTATCAAACATCAAGTGATTAGAAATATGATCGTTTAAATCATAATCTTTCTCTTTTTATGTCACAATCTTTCACTCCATATACATACACATATAAGTAGATATAAAAATTAAAAAATAAAAAGTAAACATGAGAAAATAAGAGTATTTATTAAAGAGAATCACTTGAGCACCAGAAAAATTGGATTTTCGTGTTTCCGGTTATAAAGCTAAAGATATACAAATAACTTTGAGATATAAAACAACATCAAAAAAACATAATTTGGTGCTTCAACAGGATAGGACACAAACACAACAAAATCCATAATTTGAACTAACAACTTGGATGAGGTGAAGTAGTGGGTGTGACTGGGTTGCAAAGATGACGTGTCGAGTCGTTTGACAAATAGTTCATATTTGAATTACAAGAATATTTTTATTACGTGTAATATAGTTAACAACTGATATGTATAAAATTAACAGACTTAATTGCAAGTTATTTGTAATTTAGTGATCCGTTAAAAAAAAATTAAGTTCGATGACCTACTTGCAAATTCAGTGTGAGTTGAGTAATCACATATCCATTTAACCCAATTTAGGTCCAATAATTTAGTATTCGGTCCAAATAACGACCAATTACCAAATTTTTAATATTTCGATTTTAATAATATAATATAAACTTAGATCACCCCGTTGTATTCAACACATGCATGAAAAATAAAAGCAAACATAACTTTACAAATTTAAAATATACACAAAATTAATTATAAACTTTAATATAACCAACATGATTATATGACCACTTTTTTTGATTCCTTAATAATATTTTATATTATAAAAATAAAATATTTATGTAAGATAATATAATATTTTATTATAAAATAACTTTTAATGATATATATTACTTTATTTTAAAATAATATTTTTATATTTATACAACTTTACATAATAATATATGTTTTACTAAACACTTTTATATTCTTATAAAATATATTTTTATATTTACAAACATATGTTTGTTTATATATTTATTATGTATAGTTTTTTTAAATAAATTTTTTATTTTAATCGAATAAGTTCTTTGATTTATAAAACATATTATTACTTTTTGAATAATATATATTGTACACGTTATTTTAATACTGCTAGAACTTGATACTTTTTAGGATTTTTATTACAAAATAAGTTATATTCTTTACGGTACACATTATTTTTCTATAACTTTTTAGATTTACGGAACATAAATCTGTTTATGTATTAGTTATGCCATTTTTTTAAAATAACATATTTTTTCCATATTTTATATGGTAAATTATTTTGTTTACAAAAGATACTATTTTTTAATAATATTTATTGAATATATTATTTTTGTAAACTAATTGTACTTGCATAATTTTTTTTAAGAATTCTTTTATTACATAACAAGATATATTATTTACAGAACACACTCATTTCTAAAATATTATTTATAATTTTTTTTATAATTCATAGAACACACTTATTTTTATTAAACGAGTTATTTTCTTTCAAAGTAGTAATTATTTTTACTGAACAATTACCAAAATTTAAGACGATAATTATATATGACAGGATCCACTACCCATGGGTTATGGGCTATAACCGTACTTTGGGTGCGGGGCCCATTGCGAACACATACCGAAGTGAGACGCAACTGACAGAGATATTTATCACTCCACCGGAGGAAGGTTTTATGAACAATACGATGGGGAGACTGAATAGGCTACACTCGTATGTAACAAGATGCTATTACTATGCTGCTGCTTTTCCAAGCTTCAATTCAGTTAAATATCGTAGTTTCCCTCTTTTACATGGGACCCTTTTTCGAGGTTAGTCATTATTCCATGCTCCCATGATCAATTAGGGCTCGCTAGACTTTCAAGGTTTAAATGCATCAGTTTTATACTGGATTAAACTGCTCAGCTTTTTACTTGGGTATTATGTCAAGTTTTGATCTTTGGCTCTTATCATGTCTGTATAAAACAAAAAGATTTGATCTTTCTGTGGAGTGAATGGTGATTAATATATTTTGTTGCTTGTTGATGAGATGATTTATAAGTTCCTAACTTGGTTTTGTTAACATCTCAAAGTTAATTGTGAGTTTAAGTTTTTTTTTGAATGAAAAGGATCTTATATTAACTTCTCAAATCATATTGCACAATCGAAGAAAACGCAGGTGGTACATCATGGACACTCAACCTACGTTTTGGAAGATAATAGGACGCCCTTGCAATGCAATGAGTGGCACTATTAGCAGAACGTTTAACATAGCCTAAATACACACTTGGTAACTCACTAAGCAAGTTACGACAGTCTTCCACAATTGAATATAGTATTTTAGAATTGACGGAACAAGAGATTTTTCAGAAAGAAGAAACAAGTACACTTCAAAAAATCTCCAAGAATAATAAGAAATTTGTTACATTTGCCATGAGTTACGGTCCCCATTGGTCACAATGTATGAGTTCAAACAAACTAATGCTATGGGAAGCACTTACACTGACTAAACTGACTAGTTAGTTTAGACAAATTATAGACATGACTTGGTCATTGTGACTATGAGTATTTACACCAACCATAAGAGTGTCAAGTTTGTTGAAAAAAGAAATAGAGGATGTCCAAATCTAGCATGCTAGAATTTAAATCCGGGGTGCGGATGTGCATACGGGACATGTCATGTGTCATTGGCCCCTGTGGGCGCGGTAAGATACGCGAGCGAGAAAAGTTTTAAATAATTTGAAGTTTATAAGAAGTTTTTTTAAAAAAATTTATCGTTACATATTAAAATTGTTATGTATTGACTTCATATGTATTTAAAATATATCATCTTTGTGTTTTCTGTTTTGGACAACCATGTTGCTTGTCTGTTTTCCACCCTTCAACCGGTTCAAGTTTTATTGATGGAATTTCGGCTTACACCTTTTATTTACCTAATATTAAATGTTGCACAATGCCTTTTGTATTAAAATATTGCTACTGTCATTATTAAAATCACGATGATACCTTTATAATGATCTGCTACTTATGGTGATATTTATATGTTTTTTTGCTGATTACATATGGTGACATCATTTTGTATTGTGTATGTCTAGACTCCAGATTCAATATAATTTCTAGGTGATTTTATAGTCTTATATTGAGTTTTGACCAGGGCGGGGAAGGAAGGTATGTATGCTAGCAGAACCAAGTCTGAATCATGTAGGAGTGAAAGTCAATCCAAGAAATTCTGTTGAAGTTGGGAGTTTTGACATTGAAGTTCGTCCAACCGTGAATGTCCCAACTACAAATGCCCTCAATGGAATCACTGGTGAGCTTGTCACTTGTTTTAATTTATATACTCTTTATGAGCTGAAAGATGTTGTAATGTCACCATCTTTGGTTTCACCCCCATTTATATTTGGGTATATATATATATATTGTATTTAGATGGAAGGATGCTTCCATCATCTTTAACATTACCACAAGATGGGACAACAAATCATAAGCTAATATATGTGTTGTTATTGTTTTGTATAGTGGTATTATTGTATATATTAAATATTATAAATTCATCAAATTTTAGTATGATTAGGTTTTTTTTAATTAGGTCTTATGATGACCGTAATTGTTATCTTATCACTTCAAATATTTATCTTCTTTTTATTTGGTCATGTATTGTTTTTATTATTCTTTTTATCCAATATGTATTATTTATAAATGTTTTAATATTTTTTCTACTATTGAAGATCTAATGTATAATAAATAATTAATAACTTCATATCTTACATTACTTTAAAATATGTATTATGTATTATGTTATTACTTTAGACCAAATCTTTTTTTTGGACAACCAATTATTCAAAATTCCTAGTCTCTATCATATAGGCATAATTAAAATTTCAATCATTCTTAACATTGATATATTGATATTAATATTATATTTACTTAAGTAAAATAAATCTAACTGCATTAAAGAAAAATTGCCCAAAATACTGGGTTTTTAAAAATGTTGTTCCAAAATACAGTATTGTAATAGCCCTTTTACCTCTTGAATACGTGTCCGTGGTATGCATATATATAACAAGAAAAAATTCTTTGAAAATAGTGCACCACGTAACCAACAACCCTCTCTCTTACCTAACCCAAGACCCCCAATATTTTCAAAATGGCAAATTATTTCCCCCAATATGAGTGATCCACTCTTCGATCAAAAAATGGGACCTCGAGTGAGAAGGAATGTTAGAATAATATATGATTCTTGAGGTTTTAGGAGAATTGGTAATGTATGCGTCATGCTAGTTGAGGTGCATCTAAATTGCCTCGACTAGCATGAGGTGCATCCCCTTCAACGATGGCGCGACTCATCTACCGAGGCGAGAGGTGCAACTCAATAATTTTTCTTTTCTTTTTTAATTTATTCATGTGTTTTATTTTTATATTTATTTATGTAATCATTTTTTATGTTTCCAAATGAATAAAGAAATAATATAGATAAATATATATTAGTTAATTAAATAAATTTGATCATATAAATAAATGAATATTATGTTATTTAAATAATTAAAAATATTAAATAAATATATGTGTTTTTCCTTGCTATATATATGAATTTTTTACATTGCACGCATTCGATGAGGCACGCGCCTCGCTTCGCGCCTCGTCACCTAGGCTCCACGGAACACTTGCGCCTTGATGCGCCTCGTGCTTTGAATAACACTGGTGTTAATCCACTTCTGCAACACAGTAAGTAAATAATGATATATAAAGCGAGGAGTTAAGCTGATTTAAGATCAATACGCATAAAGAAAATGCAAATCAACATACTACCAATTTGTTAATTATTACCTGATTTATTTTTACATTGATTGGTTCTTAATAAGTCTTATACATTTTGTCAGTTGAAACAAAGTTGCTTACATTAAATGCTATTATAATATATATAGACATATTTCTACAACATATATTACACTAAATTATATATATGCTCAATGCCTTGCTCCTAGAGTTGGTAGTTGGCACACCTATAACTTGGTACAATTTTATGCAGTTCTACTTATTGACTCTAGTCTTAATTGTTTCAATACTACAAATTTTACCCATGGGTGATCCATCAGGACCCGAATTGCTCATAAGGTGATTGCCACCTCATTCAGTGATTCCCATACCTACACAAGTTTTTATTCTCTTTCCATCTTACGACGAAATCCAATCTAATATCAAAATAAGTTCTTAAATATGATATCTGATTTTGGTTACTTAAATATGGAATGCTATGTGGCATTTTCCTCTTTAATGCTGGTTGTATAAAGGTGGTGCATCCATTTCAATATCTTCAAGCTTTCTTTTACAGGTGACGGTAGGTTTGCCCTTTCACCCATCCACTTCTACTTGACTCTGTTACTGAACATTTTCCATTCCTTAAACTAGAAGCCTTTTCTTTTAATAGTTTTTGGTACAATATGACATGTTTACTATTTCATTTCATTTGGCGGGTCTCATAAACAAGTCCATGGTTTAAGAATCTATTTTTAGGCCCAACACGTGAGAAGCCAGTAATTTCCAGTGCAGTACTAAGATGTTATAGGGAGGCAGAGGTTTTAATTAGGGTTTTGGTGGTTTTCGACAAAGAACTCTCACAAGAGAACTTTAAAGCAAAATAATAATCTCTGCAGAATTACACTAATCACGCCACTATATATGATTATCTACTTTCCTGATTAACTGAAACTCTAAAATATATTATCAGTATTGATGTAATTAAACCTAGTTTATGATATTTCAATAATTGCGCTTTCAAATCCTATAATATTGGTCCCAATTCCCAAATACTTTCTTTGGGTTTTTTGACCCATTGCCCTTGATTATGTCCCTTTTTCAAGTCATTCCTCGTCTTGTTGTCTTTAATCTTGACTATATTCTTTGGCCTTTTTACTGGTCCGTGTATCTATCTCTCCATATACTCGCTTGTTTTTCATTTACAACTTTCATTGTTTATGTTTTCGTTATTACTTCTCTCCCATAAAAAAAACCGTTCACTTTCATTTTCATGGCTTATTCATTGATTTTGCACTCAATTCTCTTTCTAGACTGTATTGTTATTGGCAGAAGAAAAATAACATGAATTTGGTTAACTATATGCCTCAACAATTTCAATGCGTCAATATATTTTATTCATATTGTATCGATCAACATCTTTTAGTATAATGCTTTCTTACTCTTTGCAAAATTACTTTCTTCTTGATTCGCGTCCCACTTTCAAATTCAACTTCCTCATTCACTTTTAATTATCCATATTATTTGTCCTCTATTTTCCATTTTTCTTTTAAAAATTCTCCAATTAATTATTCGGTTACACATATTCAACAATTAATTGGTGGGGATTCTGATAACAAGAGTAATGGGTTTATCGATCAAGGATTTAAAAAGTAGATGTTTAAAGTACAAGATGTCATACTCTTGAAAGTTATGATTCAATGGAGAAGATTTAGGCATTGGGTATTAACTAGAGAAATGCATACAAGTCCAGGATTCATGCTTTGAGTAAATTAAAATTGTCAAGTAAGTCCCATGTGAAAAACAAAACCATGGGCTCAGGTATTATTTCCATTGCATTACAAATTATTTGTGTGATCAAATAATTGTTATTACAATATTTTTTTTCATGTATATGTATTAGGGTGTATACCTATTTATGTGTGTGAGTAGTGTTTGTGTATGTATGTATATATATTACTCATTATTTTGTCTTGCACTAAGCCGGGGGTCTTCACGGAAACAGCCTCCCTACTCTTTTAGAATATGAGCATGGTCTACGTACTTCTTACCCTCCCCAGACCCCGCTCTAAGTGGGATATACTGGGTATGTTTGGTTTGGCCCTTAATCAAGATGCTATAGATTCCTTAATCTGAAGATAGTTTGTATAGGTACCCAAATTATCTAATGGAAGGGCATTTCTGTAGCTGATTGCCAATGCCACGACGTGGACCCTAATTCATCTGGCTGCGATGAGACCCTAAATACTACGAAGAAAGAACAAATATTGTGAAGTAATAACTAATAAGGCTACTACCGGAGTCTGTTTGACTAGAGTCAATTTATTCATTATTCACTTATATAATTTTAAACCAAAAAATCTAGCTGTGACTGCCTTGATAGTAGAGAGTTGCATATTTTAATTGTCAGCAGCAGCAAGAGTAAAGTAGCATGCAAGCGAATATTATGGTCGTTATATATACATGGTTGTTTAACCTAAAAACTTTTCTTGTCTTTAATAACAACGGGCATATCTTAGCATATAAGCTTAGGGTGAGGAATCCTGTGCACTTATAAATCAGCATTTAAATTTTTATTTAGAAAAAGAAAATGTAAATATAATTTTTCGAACTATATTTTTTATGCGCGTTAAAATACACGTAAAAAGTCAAAGGGACAACTAATTAGGGTTGGAGTATTAAAATATAGCTGGAGTTCCGGTTCCATCCACTTGCCATTCCCACTATCAAGGCTGTCTTTTTAGCTTTTCAATAACGTTACCAACCAGCATCTTCTTTCTTCTTTCTTCTTAAACTTCTGTGTAAACATAGATATACATATATAAATATACAAACAACAACAGGTTGTCGTCATTGATCGTCCCTTTTCCTCCTTTCTTGTCTCTTTACCGTTGCTGGAACAGATTTAGTGCGGTTCGCTGGAAGTGACGAACTGGAGCGTGGCCCATAGCGATTTGGGTCGAAGTCGACCCTGTTCCGGTGCGAACGAACCAGTTCACGGATCCATGGGTCGACCCGCGAACCATGCATCACTGCCCACACCTTGTGATCGGGCTCCCCCTAGACCCCAACAGGGTGCCAATCCAGAGGTCGTAGAATCCTAGGCTTTGATGCTAAGCCTATTGTTCTACTAAGCCTATTTCATCCCTACAAGCTAGCCTTTGGGGTTGTGGTAGGCTCATTAGCACCTAACATCTAAGAGGATTGCTCGAATGTAATGAATTCTTGGTTAGAGTGGACTGGAAAGGTTTTTTCCCCCCTTTATTAAGTGCTTCAGAGTTGAAATTCATCAGACATTCTGATAACATTAATTGACAGGAAACCTTAAAACTGAAAACATAGTGGAAGAAACTAAAGGAGGACTTGATGGTGATATAATGACACGAACTGCTAAGCATACAGAAAAGATGGCATGGCTTGCGAGGATAAAAAGAGGAGATGTGATAAATTTAAATGACCTTCTTTTCTCCCAAAACAGGGATTATCTCATCAGATACAATGACAACCGACAGGTACGTATTAATGTCTTGTAGTATATAGATAAACTAAAACGTGTATCTAATAATGAACTAGTGATAAAAGCCTATTGGTTTTCAACAACTGATGTAATTGGAAGATAATGATACCAATTTCGTATATAAGAACTTTTTTACTTTCGATTTTTTTTTGTCCTAATATAGTTATTGTCATGTCTTATTTGTTTTAATTTATGTCACTGTAACTTTATTAGCATATAATCCAATTTGGAGTAATTTAAGAAAAATTATCATTTCACGTGGTACCATATCTTTATTTGTCCTCTGTTTTTATTCTTTATATGTAACTCTTTGCGGTTTAAGTGATTATAAAAGCAAATTAATTCATATTGTTATTTGAAGTAATAGTTATGAAATAATTGTCTGTTTCCCCACATTAAATTTTTTATATTTTTTATGTTGAATTGACATGTCTGATTTATTGGTAAATGGTTATTTAAAATGTAGGCTTAGTTTTATTTAAACTAATTTATGCATGTGTGTATCGAACACGAAATATATCCGACTTTCAGGCTCGATATTTCTAATAATAGGGGACATGAGACAGTGTCCTATTTTCGGACATAATATGGGTACATGATGTATTAGATAAAATTTTGCAGCATAAATAAAGTCAAACTAGAATTTTGCAGATAAGGCGTTCTTTTTCTTTTTTCTCCTTTCTCTTTTCGCATCCTAAGTTTATCTCGTACATGGTTTGATTTGGTCAAAGTTTCCACATTTCAGTCAAAGGATCTGACACGTAATAACTGCCGTGTCCGAGCATTCTATACGTTTACTGCTCTCTAATTGATTATTGTTGATTGTGCAAGTCATACCTATAGTTAGTCTATGACACCAGTCACACTATTAGCCTGCCTAGCTATTGAATATCAATTTAATCATACATTCATACTATTATCTTCTGTTAATGTCATATGTATATAGTACTGTGTGTAGTAAAATATTGCGACATGCAAGATGTGTGGATAAGATTATGTCCAAGCGCTTAATCTTGTTTTTATGGCATTGTGTTTGTCAGTCATTATGTATTGCAGAATAACTTATTCTCTAAAAAGATATCCTGAAAACTTAGATGATCATGCTGAATTTGAAGTCGCAAGTTAATTCGAAAGGCCAATATAATAGTCTTTGTGAAAAAGTCGAACCAGCTGAATTTGCATAACATATATGTTGCACGTGAAGGCTGAAGAGTTGACAGACAAGGTTATAGTTGTATATTTTGTGCCATTACTTGCTGATTATTTTCCAGAGTGGGTGGCCACAACACACTTGACAGACACGTACAACTATTTGCTGCCTCATAATGTTTTTGAAGTAGTCTTGGTCACTTATGAGACTGGAGAAGAGACGCTTTGTAATGGTTCTTCAACAAACCCTGAGAAGCAATTTGATGCTATATTTTCTCGCATGCCATGGACTGCCATCCCATTTTCAGATAGAGCTTCCAGAGAAAGTCTGTGTAGAAGATTTGGTGTCTGCATGTGTGGGGCTTTGCTTGATTCGTTTGTGATTGATTCATCAGGAATGGTTTTGCAAAGTAATTGTTTATATCTATTTGGAAAATATGGAGGTCTGGGCTATCCTTTTAGTGATAAAAAGATACAATTCCTTCAATCTCAAGATGCTGCAATTGCTGAGCGACCTTCTTTGAAAATGCTCTTAGCTTCCACAGAACGTGATTATGTCATCTCTAACAAAGGGGATAAGGTACAAATCTAGACATTGAGTCATTGACAGCAAAATATAGTGTGATAATACTAATAATTTTTTTAAGAAATTCATCATTTGATATATTATTGCAATTTCCATTGTACCTATTTCATTTGAATATCCAAATTTAGATGATCGTCTGTGTATTTTATTACTGCATGCTTGTATCCATAGGTACTTATTGACACCCTTGAGGACAAGGTTGTAGCGCTATTTTTTTATGAAGAGGGTAAAACTCCTGGTAGGCTCACAGCAGATATAAAATTGGCTTATGAAGAGTTCACAAAAATGAAAAAAGAATTCGAGGTTGTGCTTATTTACCTTTATGACACAGATGTTACTTGTGGTTATACAAATGAAGGGTCCTTTTGGGAAAAGTTTAACTCTATGCCGTGGTTGGCACTCCCGTTTAAAGACCCGACTTATAAAAAGTTGAAACGCTTTTTTGGCTATAATCTTGATCTGGGTGAGCATGTAGAAACTCCTTCACTTGTAATCTGTGGGCCTAATGGGGCATTCATTGAACCGTGGGGTGCTGACATCCTGAAGAAATATAAGCTTCCAGCTTACCCATTTACCCGTGAAAAGGTTGCTGAGCTAGAGATTGAAAGAGTCAAGGAACTAAAGCTGGAGATGCTCTTCGACCAAAACACACTTTTCAGAAGAAATGATGGGACTGATGTGAGTTCTTTAAATGTACCTTGTCGGATTTACTAATTTAGATCATTGAAATATATTCTTCTTTGAGGACTTAATTGCCTGAAATGCACAAACAAGTATCTGTACACGTTGGGGGTTATATATATACATGTAAAAAATATATCTATTGTTTTTAGAGGAAAATGTTGACAAAATGTTTCTATAGTCACAGTAAAGAATGCAGTATATACTGTCAACTTGAATAATAGAGTTTCAGTAACAAATATAGCATAAGATGCCTTGCACCAATGCCATGCCTCTCCTATTGAAGGGTGTGGAGTTCAAGTCTGTTCAGTATGTTTATGTTAATTTCATGTGTTTGCGAATCCTCAGATATGCTAAAATTATTTTCACTTTTCAGGTTCCATTGTATGAACTTGCGGGAAAGAGAATCATACTCTTTTTTGAGGGCAATAAATATATAGAACATACAGCAGGCTTCCTTAGTTTATTAAGATATTATGACCAGGAGCATATGATTAGTCCAGATGATGAGTTTGAAGTGATATACGTCACCTCTAGCACAGAGGACACAATTTATGAGCGTTCAGCTCCGTATGCGCCATGGTTGTATGCACTTGAATCCTGGTTGTTGCCTGTTGATCTTAGTTTATATTGCTGCTACTGTCAACCTAAATCTCTACAAGCTGTGTTTCGTTGTAGTCACCCACCTGATTGGTGTGGTAAGACTTCTACACTTCTTGCATTTGATAAAGGTGGAAAACTAGTCAGAAAATCGTTATATCTTGATTTCCATCCTCTTAATTGTTTTGATTGTGCTGATACGGAAGAGGATGTGTTGTCGGAATTAGTTAAGCATCACCGATGGATAGACATGGACCGCGAGTATGGGGGGCTGGTAATTAACTCATTGTACAAATGGCACCCATAACAGGCTTTGTATAATTGTATGATGTCAGGTTGTAGCTTTATGAAGTTCCAATCTGTTTCAAGAAATCCTCTCTTTGATACTATTTCACTTTCGACTCTTAACTCAATAATATACTCACTCCGGGCACTCCTTCGTTATACATATACAGCAGTAGTATATGTTATGAATCTGTATTGTTCACACATTTTGTTACATTTATCTTTTGGGTTGATTTTGTTGAAATATTGTGCGGTTGGTACTTGCTAGTCATTTTTAGGCCACGGGTTCGTAGGACTACACGTACATGCTGGAGTTATATTCGATTCTTTTTCCTTTTTACAAAATTACTATCTTTATTTTTTTTTATAAGTTTGCTTTAATTTTTGACATACTTTTTTAAGTATTTTGACTACATAGTAATAATTATATATATTTTTTAAATTAAATATGTAATTTATATTCTAATTCAAAAAGAAAAATTTTAAAAATAATATTTTTTATTACACGGTCAAAATCCAAAATTCATGCGATACCTCAACTGTTAGAAGTTGAATCCTTTCATGAATATTATTACTCTCTCCGACCTCCCTTTTTTAGTTGTTACTTTAACTTTTTACACGTTTCATAATTTTTTTTTCAATTTTTTTTTTTGAAACAAAAAATTAAATACGAAATATAGTTTCATAAATTATTTTTTAAATTTTCTTTATTTAAATTTTTATTTAGAAAAAAAATTCAAATTTGTTTTTATAAAATTATGTTTTTTATGCACATTAAAACCAGCGTAAAAAGTCAAAAGGGCAACTAAAATGGACAGAGAGAGTAATTATTTTCAATAATAATATTATAACAATGTGACAAACCTATTCATTATTAAACGACAACTTATATAAAATAATATTTATATAAATACTTTTCCCCTATAAGGCAACCTAACTAAAAAATGATAGAGCTATCAAATTAACTATAAATGTAAACTACGCGGTCGGGAGTAGAAAAAGGAAAGAATAATTTGAAGAGAACTTACAAAAATAAACTTTGAAAACATTTAACATTATACTATTGGATAATAAGGTACAATCAAATAAAGAGTAAGTATTTATCATACAGATTATATTATACATTAACATCTTCTTTATATTTGATTACAGAATAATACAGTAGGATATATGCATGCGTTCGTCTCGGGAATCTGTGTGGACGATTGGGAAAACAAACTTACTTTGGCCAAATATGTATCACTAGAGCTTTTCACAGTACAAAAATATAATGTCGAAGATAAATTCAGGTGCCTAAGAAAAGGAATACAATTGATTTTGTCAATCGAAACATGGTTTGAAAATGATGGAAAGTTAATTGCACATAATGCATTTCTATGATCGCTTTGAACAAAAGTTGCATATAGTAAATTATTTTTCTTACATGTAAATCTAATACCATATTGTTACCCATGGATGTTGTTTGTGTAATCAAATATCGTCAACCAATTGAGAATTTAGTAAATAGCTGGGCATGAAAAGCAGCAGTAGCAGTCTAAATTTATCATCATAAATGACAGGTTAGTTTACTTACCAATTACTGCAGGGCCTTGTACTAAACTTAAGTATTTTTAATCAATTAGTAGATGGCCGGTTAATTTACTGCCAATTATGGCATTTTATTATTTAAATTCTAAATCGCTTCTTACAATTTCACTGTGAAGGTAATTTTTTGGGATGGATTTACTTTGAACTTTGAAAAATAAATGTAGAAGGTCTCAGAACATCCCATGTTAATCATTATTGCCAGTTCCGAGTTAGATGCTGGAATGGTATAATTCTTTTTTCTCACACATCATATGCCGGAAATTATAATCATTACAGTGTGACACAACTGAGAAAAATGTGTTTTGAATTAATCCCATAGAACACTATGGTCTTTTCGATATGTAGATTTGTGAAACATATTTTCAGTTTTTTTTAAATTAATGGCTTTTGTAAGAATACGGTTTTTCAACCCATGTATGATGTAACTTCATTGAACTAAAATCAATCTTAAATGTAACTACAAATAATTTTAATATATATAAAAGTTTTCTTAAACGTTATCTCCACTATTCTGTTTGTTCCATTAACCACCTGAGTACCTGACCCCGCTGACACGTTGTGCCGTGCATCCATTTTCCTAACAAACTGGACAGCTGGCTGTTACAGAGTGCTGAATTCCACAACGTGCATCCATTTTCCTAACAAACTGGACAGCGGGCTGTTACAGAGTGCTGAATTCCACAACGTGCATCCATTTTCCTAACAAACTGGACAGCTGGCTGTTACAGAGTGCTGAATTCCACAACGTACATCCATTTTCCTAACAAACTGGACAGCTGGCTGTTCCAGAGTGCTGAATTCCAAATAATTATCTCCTTGTACGATGATGATGATGATATTAATAATAATAATTTATGATTTCAAACTCACAACTCCACACCCCGCAACACCCAAATGGATCGGACTTTTTATCTTTGAAGATGGACTTGGGCTCATTACTTTGGGCCTTACTCGTGTTACAACACTGACAATTTCTTACATCAACTTGTTCTCTTTAGCATATTAATTAATTTTAATATTATTCTCTCCATCTTATTTTGCATGTTTCTAAAAAGAATATATATATATTATTTAAAAATAGTTAGTTGGATAATATCCTTATATACCCCTTATAATTTTATTAAATTCTATTTAGCGGAAGTGGGCTTGGCTTGTCTTTACTCTCTTTAGGAGTCTTGGGCTTGTCTTTATTTTGATTGTTATAGAAAGTTTCTTGCACTTCTATCTAAATTTTTGCAGGGTGTATTTTCTACCCAAATTAGTGTCCTTTCTGCTGTAATATATTTATTATTACACTCAAGTATATAATTTGATATCTTATTTAATGAATTATTAATTAATTCAAATGTTTATTACTAGCATATTTTTGAAAAATAATATTTGTAAATAAAAGAATAAATTAAATACAACCAACAAAAGAAGTTAATAATAAATGATAGGTGTCGTTTAATATTAATAGTGGCAAATTAGTAGATATATAAATTTTAAGTAATATTTACAAAACACGATATAAAGTTTAGAACCTTCGTTTTGCGTGCACACTGCACAGTACGGCTGCACACTCCAGCAGCTGCTCCATTGTAATGTTAAGAGAGAGATGAAAGTTTAGAAAATGAGAAATTAGGCTTTGCAACAACACGAGGCAGTGGAAAATAGGCCGTAGAATTGTAAATGTTTACCTAGGCTTGCATGAAAATCAAGTTACAAAACTTTCACACATCATTGTATGTTTTCATTTATCTTCACACCAAAATGGGGTTTGTTGTGTGTGTGTGTGTGTGTGTATACATAGTTGCATCTGTTTATTTTTTTTGCTTGTGATATAGTTGCATCTGTTGTGTTAAGACCGAGAACCCCATGCAGATTTGATTTCATTCTGGCTTACTTTTTACCCTTCACCTTGTTATTACCTTTATCTCTCCAATAATTTTGTTTTTCCCAGTAGAACTACAATAATTATAGACAGGGTGTGTGTGTGTTTTATGGCTTTGTAAAGGTAAGCAAGTAGAATGCCAAGATTTTGGTGTCATTTATATGGATAGTAGTGTATATGATGTCAGGATGCTCTTCAGGCCATCTCTAACCTTTTTTACCATTGTCAGTTGACTCGTTATATGCTAGCGTGTAACAAAATCCCAGGCCGATTTCCCTGCATAAGATTTTCGTGCTGGAAATTTTAGATTATCTGAAATTCTGGGTGTTAGATGGTATATGTACAGAAACTTTGCATTTTCTATTTATTTTGGGCCTCAGGGCAGCTTTTTTGATACTGTTAGATAGATATTAGCGTACCCGTCTTCATTTTACAAGTTTTAAAAATTCACGTATTTTCAGTGTACCACATTGTATCTATTCGCCTCATTTTATTTGGGATGACTCTGGCAGTATAATGATGTATTATTGTGTTGGATAAATTGAATTCCAGGATGCTAAAGGCTATGATGGGTATTTTAGCAAGTTCAGGGAAAAAGTTCAGTTGATAAGGAATATTGCACCTCAATGGTGAGTTTTATATCCCTTAATGACTTTGGATTATCTATAATCTCAATGCCAGAAGTTTAAGTCAAAGATAAATAGATAATGGTAGACTGTTAGTAAATATTCTCGAATCCTTTTGTTTTATACCAAATTAGGCAAAATCCATTTGGCCAAGGCTTTTTATATCAGTTCTATATTCAAGTAGTCCTGTCTACTCTTTTTTAAATTAATCAAAAACATAAATATCTAACTTCAGATGTATTCTTGATTTCTCTACTGCAGTGGCCCCATCAATTTGAACTATACGGAGTTGGCTCGGAAGCTATACGAGAAGGGCAAGAATCTAGGTTAGTTTAAAAATCTTCACACATTGTTGTAACACGCTGGGCATTATGGAAGTTTCCTTTCGTTAGTAGGGAGGCCTGATGCAACTCATGTGATAGCTGCAACAGATTTAAACACAGGGAGTGATGGAACATTGGTTATGCTTACTTCTATCTTAGAAAGGAAACCGATCCCAGGTAATTCTTTTTTTTGTTAAATTATTTAGCAAGTACAACAAGCACTGTCAATTCCTAGTGTGTCTTTTATTGTGCAAATCAATTTACACAGGGAGTTATATTAAATCATTACAAGTTAATGAAAATTCCTTAGGAGACTTTTATTATTAATATGCATTGAATAGTTATTCAACAGCTTAAAGAAAAGTGAAACATGCAAATCATGATCCTCATATTTGAAGAAATTTAGTACCCATAGGCTACACGTTTGTTAGTAGTACATGAGAACCAGAGAAGGAACCCAATTAATCACTCTCTAAAATTAAACAATCAAAAAAGAAAAAATATTAGTTAACATATGGTTAGTCCTTAGATTATACAAAGGATAACAGGAACAGAAATTTGTCAAAAAGTCTCCATAACTACATACTCATATACAAGAGCGTTTGTGCTACAGAGCACAACTCAAAGAAAAGCTTTTACAATTGACCATTCTTCATCATCAGAGCCCCGCGTTTAGTACATACTCCTAGACTTAAATGTGCACATACGTTAAGAAAGCTAGTTCAAACTAAAATAAAATTTTGACTTTAACTGCCTGGCAGACGAGATTTATAACACATTCCACAGAGATGCACAAGACGGAAAATCTCACTAAGCAAAAGAAACCTTGCATTCTGGTGTGGCAAGGACCTGCGCCAATTTTCGGATATCCATCACTATTATTATAATGTGTGACCTTATCGACAATGTTTCCAACCTTCCGAAGTGCCAAAGTGCAGGCACTTTCAAATTTTTGCATATGAAATCCCGCTCTCTCTCTCTCTGTCACTGCAATAACGAGGTTAATTGATATGTTAATTTTATAATAGATGCATGAGATTATACGATACCTAAACACCTAAACACCTAAACATATAGAGTAATTCCAGCTTGCCACCTTCAATACCAGGTATACTCTGTTCTTAGTAGAGTGCTTCCCGTTGACTTGACCATCCCCCTTTAATTATCATTATGCAAGCATATAGAATTCGTATTTTTTCACAAACAGAAACGGGAACCGAAGCTGCTCATCGTGCTTAAGAAAGCCACTTCCTCAATTAGCAAGCCCATCATTGCTGAGCTTAGAACCCACTGCTTGCTAAACTATCTAAGATAACTAGACTTTCAGGGAATTAGGACCACTAATCACATTGCCACATAAAAAAGGTCAAATTAGCGACTGGCTGAAGAGATATATACTATAAATACTAGAAGAGAATAACTAGCTAGGAAAACATAACCTTGCATTAAATTTTTGGGGTAAATAATTAGCCTCCCAAATGTTGAGTGAGGCTCCACACGCAATCACAATGAAAATAAGGCTTGCAAGAAATGAGAAAAGAATGCAGTCAAGAGAATCACAGACTTCCTTGATATTGGAAACGTATTACTTAAGGATCTTTCACAATCTTTGGTAAAGACGATTGTAGCAAGTTTTTAGTAGAGATAGGGTTTTTTGCAATATTTTAGACACTTTTAATTATTTATGTGGTTCGGACAATTGTAGCATGATAAATTTTTATAATAAGAGAATATGCCCCTTATATTTATAAAAATAATTTTGATATTGTATTATAATAAATTTTAATTTTAGATAATTACCTAAAGGTAACTTTAGGATCATTAAATCATATTTATAAATCATTTTTCAAAAGGGGACCTATTAAAAAAACCTAATTAATAAAAATAAGTTATACATGCGAATACTAGAAGACGAGAGCATGCGATGTAAAATCGGGAAATGATCCCTTGACAACTTGTCAGGCAACCATCTTTCCGTTATAAAAAAAAATACTAGAAATCTGCCAAAATACCAAAAAACGCGGATAAATGATGTTGACCCCTGCATTAACAAAAAAAATCAAATGTTAACATTATTGACGATAAAATAGTACAGAAAGATGATTATGACAATATTGTCAGGACCAGAATATTGTCAGGACCAGAATCCAGTAAAGTTTGATGGTAAGGCTGTAATCATGTAAACGTGCCCCCTGGACGTTGGGTGGGAGATCAATCGAGGGAGCTAAGAGAGTCCTTTATGTATTAAGTTTTCATATATATTATAATGGAGGTTGAATGAACACAACCATGTGAAGTGCGACAACCCCCGACTCACTTCGGGTATTTGGTGGCGTTTAATTTGGTTTTGATATTAGGTATGATCTAAAATCATACTATATATTTTGATTGCAAATTTTATATTTTAAATCCAGATATAAATTTTTCATAAAGGTAGGTATTGTTGCAAGTTTAAAAAAACAAGTCACTATTTATTTTAGGAATAAGCATAAAATCAATCGATTTAAAACCGAAACCAAACCAAAATCGCACAAAAATTGATGAAAATCGCATCTAAAAAATCGTAAAACCGCTCAAAAACCGTATCAATAATACGTTCCGAGTTGGGTTATAGTTTTTTTAAATTAAAAAACTAAAACCACACTGAATATTAATTTATTATAAAATTAATAAATATAATTTTTAATTTTATATTATTATTAATATTATTTATATAATTATTGATGTTATACTTAAAGTTTCAAATTACGAAGGTCACTAATCAATTTATATTTATACTAATAGATTGGGTTTTATGATTTGTGTAGAGAGGTTTGGCCAAACAGGCGGGTCGGGCGAGCCGTGCTGATTCGTCGACGAGCCGGTTTGGCCAAATCAGGACTCGGGCACGACACATGGTTGTAGGTGAGCCGTGCCGAGTCCGGCTGGTTCGGAAAAAAAGTCTGGCTTGTGTACAACTCTGACTCGGCACAGCTCGGAAAAAAAAAGTCTGGGCTTATGTACAACTCGGCAGGTTAGGCTGGTTTCGTTTTTTTATTTTTTTAAAATTTTTTTATTCCATTTAATATTTTAAAAAGATTAAAAAATTATACGAATATTTTTGGAATAAAAGAGGACTGTACCTCTATAAATTTTATTAATTAAAAAATATTTTATAAATAATTTGAGAGGACTACTCTCTAAAAACGAAACAAACCTTTTGTACATAATAAATACATTAATGATATGGTCAGGTATTTAATCTATGCATGCAGCATGAATTGTTATTAATTTATTTTATAAATATTTATATATTTAAAATGAAAACCCCAACAAGAAAAGTATAATCGAGCACAGCCTACAGATCTAAACATGCCTTCAAAGAATCTAACACGCAGGCGGCCCAGTGCCAAGGCTCGTGGGTAGAGCCGTTGCCATGCGAGCTGACGAGTTATAGACGAGTTACGCGTGCCGTGTCGTGCTGATACGGTTCACGCGAGTTACACGAGTCAGCAGTGCCGGTCACGGTTCTCCTTCCTCCAACTTGTGCACGACACGTTTTTTAGCCGGTGTGTGCCAGAACCGGCCTAATTCTCAGGCGCCTCCCGCGAGTTTGTTAACGAGTTGGGTCGAGCCGAAGCGAGCCGACCCGCCTGTTTGGCCAGCTCTAGCTATAGTAGTATGCAGGTAATTGTGCAGGTGGTCTAATGCTCAAGCAAAGTAAGGTTTTTCCCTTGAGATGTATAAATGTTTTCAGTTGTTTACTTGCTTCTTCTTAGAAGTTGGTCTTTTTTTCTTCATTTACTATAAATCTGTTGTACTATAAATTTCATTTGCTATAAGCCTGTTGTACTATAAATTTTAGAGTAAAGTGCATTTTGTGTACTCACACTTTACTCAAGACACACTGCTTACAATATCGTATTTCAAAATCGAGTACTTAAACTATCAATGTTTGTATTTCATCACACTTTGTTACATTTTTTAATTTGGATTAACTCTGTTAGTAATTTAGGGAGTAAAATGTAATTTGTGTACTCGCACTTTAATCAAAAACACCACTTGCAATATTTTAGTTCAAAATATAGAGTAAAATACGAGTGCATAAAATACACCTTAAGTAAAATGTTAGTACACAAAGTGCATTTTACTCCTTAAATAACTAATAGACTTGATCCAAATTACGAGAATGCAATAAAGGGTAATGAAATATAAATATTAAAAAATCGGGCACAAAGTGCTCGATTTTAAATTACAGTATTGCATGTGATGTCTTAAGTAAAGTGTGAGTACACAAAATGCACTTTACTCTAAATTTTATGTCTTAGAATTTTTTGAAAAGCAAGGATATCGCAATAAAAATTTATGTTGAGACTCTCGTTGGTTTTTATAACCGAACCGCGTCATTTAAAATCAAAACCGTACATATTATAAATCGAATCACATTTATAGAGTTCGTGTAACGTCCCCGGGGGTTCTGCATTTGGTCTTCACGTGAAAATCCTCAATATTAAATCACTTGTTTAATGACATTTTAAACCACATGTACTCATTCAATATTTGAAAGCTACATTTACGACCCCAATTACCAAGATCTTTTCGGTTATAGTTCTAGAAACAAGAATTCAAAGTCTAAATATCAATTACTACAAACCTCAATAAATTAAATCAAATCACGCTTGTGACCCCATGCATAAAATTCCTCAACTGTTCATAATTTTTGAACAATTCCCTAAAATGCCACAATTGATTTCAACCATCTCTTTATATAAAACTTATATTACTAGTATAACATCGATAAGAAGTATACTAACAGTTAGTATTATTTCATACCAAAATATATATATGTGTGTGCGTGTGTGTGTATGTATATGTATATATATATATAGCTGCACTCCATAAAGAACAATTTATATAAAGAACACGAAAATCATATGTTACATAATCTAATATAGAATCCATTATAAAACCTTATATACATTTTTGTAATAATGAAATTTACATATAATCGTGTTGTTTTTAATCTTAATTGGTTGTTAAGTTCTTTTTAGAATCTATCATCATTCATAAAAAGAAATATAATTGATGCTAAAACTTGGATCTAAATGAGTTTTTATGCAAAATTCTATTATATTCTTTCTTGTTTTTTATATAAAGATATTTTTTATGGAGTAATGACACACACACACACACACACACATATATGTATATATATATCACAAGTGAAAATAGTAAAAAAGAAATAAAAATGTGAGAAGACTTTATATAAACAAATATAAAAGCTATAAGCCCTGATTAGCTCTCCAGGACACCTTAAACTCCCTCAACTTCGTCTCGCGCGTCGCACTAATCTTTCCTAGAGTAATCCCCCACATCATTATAATTGTGCATTGATGATGCATGATTAACTATTATCAATGTACATTTTTCAATTTTTCTGTCAATGTACATTTTTCAATTTTTTAGCGCACGTCTCTTGTCCAAATATCCTTCCAAATTAATTCCGGTTTAAATAAAAAAATAAAATAAATATCATAATATGTAACAATTCAACATATTTATCTAACCACCGCACTCAGGCCTTGAACCTCACAGCCGGTATATACCAACTCTGAGGTAGGGGCCCAAATTCAACTTCGATCCGGGCCTTTAACCTCACAATCGGTCTATACCGATTCCGAGTTGGGGATACCAATTCAACTTCAACCCTGACCTTCAACCTCACAGTCGATCTATACCGACTCAGAGGTGGGGGTCACCAATTCAACTTTGGCCCGGACCTTCAACCTCACAGTCGGTCTATACCGACTATGCCGACTATGCGGTGGAGGGCACCAATTCAATTTCGGCTCAGGCCTTAGACCTTCAACCTCACAACTAGGGCTGCACAAATTTAATCCAAATCGAATAACCCGACCCAGCATAACCTTTTTTTAGACTGAATAAACTGAACTATTTTAAACCAAAAGTTAAAAGGGTTTTTTTTTTTTTATCAAACCAAATAAGTTGGGTTGAGTTAGACTTTAAAAAATTTAAACCTGGTTTAAAAAATTTGCATAAATGAGTGATGGACAAATAATGGACTATGCTTAGTAGGCCCAACTCAAACTCATCAAAAAACCTAAACATGAGGCAATCCAATATATACTTGACACCAACGGTTCCAGAATCCCATTAGGACCATTCCCTCAGGCGCATGTGCAATACATGTGCCCCATCATCTATAAATAATCATGCATCTCCAATTGAAAATAGATTCAGCCATTTCTCTCTCTAGAATTTGGCCAGAAACTTATTCTCACGCTGAAAGTTTTTCTAGTGATCCAATCTTCATTGAGCATTCCATTTCAAGTACCCCAAGTTTAGTCCAAATACTCCTCGAACTCAGCCCTGGCCAATTCAGAGAAGGAAAGTCACTCACGAGGGAATCGAGACTTAGCGGTCAAAATATTTAAATATTTGTGACAAAAGTCAAAACGAGTAATTGATAGTTGATAGTTGATACTTGATACCATGAACTTGTCCGTGTGGCGCCTCGCTTTTTTAGTGGCCCTTTCTTAGGGTCATGGGCCTCATGGCCTATTTATATGCTTCATTTTCTTGTGACTTCAACTCGCTACACTTTCTTGCCTAGTGCTTATAATTTTTTTACTCACGTCTCTTGTTCCCATACTTTCACTTCTACTCCACCTTTATTCTACATATCAATGGCCTCCTTTGCACCTGAAAACTGGGCATCCAGCAACGTTTTCGACGAATACGATACCAGTGCGCTTCTCATGTCACAACTTCTGGATGAATCGCATGTTGAAGATTGCGATGACGAGAGATTAACAAGTGTGATTCGATCATTAGAAGCCGAGATTGAACCTAATATGTTGATCGAAGATAATGATTCATTTATGGAGCTTCAATGGGATGATAATTTGGCAGAGATTTGCAAGAATAATTGGAACGGGGAACATCAAGATGTGATAAAGGGTCAAGATTGTTCAACAACATCATCTGATGACGATCTTGATAATTATAACTGGATGGAAATGGAAGATATGAATGAATTTGGAGGAGTCGGGGATTATTATTACCATTATCCTCAGTTCATTAATCATGATAACTTTAGCGTTAACATTTTGGAGGAGCAAAGTTATGGTTCACTGTGGCAAGATACAGATGTTCTTATAATGTAACTTAACAAGCCTATAAGAGTATAAGATGTTCTTATCTGTATGTGTATAGAGTATTATCTATCTTCAAAGAGACCCCCGATTATTAGGCATATCGAATGAATTTAGCCGCTTTCAATAGCATTCAAATTGCATGGTTTCTTTGATGTTCCTTAAATTATTTATGAAATAAGTCAAACGGACCCTTAATGTATTCATCTTTTTTTCCGAGTTTGACAAAAACTATGTGAATACCTTTGGATCAAAAGTAAATAAACTAGGATCGGTCGGATTAAAAAATAATTCTCTAAATTTTCAACACAAGCCTAAACTCAAAAGCAAATTAAAAAAATTCACATTTTTTTCCTAGATCATCAAAGTCTTAGTTTAAATTTGGCCCCCTCTCCGGTTTGTTATTGTTCGTAACAGTGTGACCGTGTCCGCTGTCCATGCATTGTCTCCGGTACATGAACCTGTCTGCGGTCGTCTTCCAGGCATGGCTAAATATCGACTCCCTCTGATAATTGAGAAATAATGCGAGATGTACGTGCATGACTCTAGGTTGCAAACCGACACATGCTGATGTGTATAATTACAGATGTAGCGTTAGCTTTACGTTATTTTTTTTATTCCGCTTCTAATTATTTGATAAAACTAGCGATTGTTAAATCCTAATATACCGACATATTGTTTTTAACTTTTTAAGTTGGAAAAGTTTTCAAGAACCATCAGTTTTATAATTTCAGCAGAAAACAGTTTTAAAACACATGAAACAATCATTATTGTTTTTTCAATATAGAATCGACGATAATTTCCTCACGATTCAAATATTATATATCTGAAATCATATTTTAATATTTTACTAATTTTCAATATTTAATAACTTCACTTCACGATTTTCATTATTGTTTTTAGAATAGTAACAGATTGGTGTCAATAAGACCACACTTAAACCGGGTATAGAAATGTACTTTAATTTAATTGGGTGGATCGATGAAAATTGAATAAGCTTAAAATGCCGATGTACCTTGCATTAGCGGTCAACATAATCCGGCCAATCCGCTCAACTCAACCCAACCCAACTTTTGTTTCGGCCGAACAAATCGAACCATTCAAAATCGACGGTTGAACGGTTTAATTTTTCAAAAACCCGTATAAATTGGGATGGATTAGGGTTTAACATATTTTGACTCTAACCCAACCCGACCAACCCGTTTACACATATAAGCATAGTCCATTATGCTCATTTGATTATTTGGATTATATTTCACTATTTGGTGACTATTTATATTTTGTGTCAAGACATTTGGACTATTTATTTGTTATGAAAAATTGGCATTTGACAGAAACAGACTATATCAAAGTTATGTTCAGACTTATTTACAGTTTTTTTACTTGAAGAAGAGGGTTTAACTCAACCCAACCCAACCCGAATTAATTGGGTTGGGTAGGGTTGGGTTACATAAATTTTTTTTTATTAATGGGTTCAGTTTTTATCAATCCGAACTAATTGAGTTGGATCATTTTTTAGTTAAAACCCGCCCAACCCGACCCGTGTTCACCCCTGCCTTGCATTGTCACGTAACGCATCAATTGCATGATTAATAGTAATCTAGTAGCCCAGTCTCATTGGTTGAACCGACAAATTGTAAAATAGTTCCCGAAAGTTGTCCAATTATTTTAATTATAAATTATTTTGAGAAATTCGTATACTTTTTAGCTTATAAACTATTTTGTTTTAAAAAAAACTTATAAACTATTTTACTAAATATTTTTATTTAATTACTAATTATGAGTACAATGATAAGCTTATTTGGTCCGTCCATTGGTGTTTCTGCAGTGCGAGTCAGTGAGTGCATGCATGACTCTATTCTATCGTGTACACTGTAGACCTATTTGGTCCGTCCAGTCAGCGGCGGACCAAGACTAAAATTTTAGTGGGGTACTTTTACACCGTGATTTGAATTATAAATATTATATTTAAATATTTAAATAATATTTATCCGAAAGCAGTGACGGGTTTTAATTTTTAATATTTTTATAACTGATAAAATTATTTTTTAATTATAAATATTATATTTAAATATTTAAATAATATATATCTATAATATAGAACTCCCTACTTTTAAAAAATATGATTATATTTTATTTAAATTTTAACTTTAAGGTATTTTAGTAAATATGCTTTTGTTTAAATTAAATTTCAGTTGAGGCATTATACTATTTATATTGGGGACATCAATATAATAATGTGAACTAAATTTAATAATCTCAAAATTTCACCGGGCCTCTTCCCCACTGCTAATAGACTCGGTCCGCCCTGCGTCCAGTAGCATTTATTACACATATATCTTCGGATCTAGTTCTCCGTATCTTGAAGATAATGTGTATATATTTTATCTATAGATCATTTGTCCACTTAAGTCACGGTCGTGGGAACTTGTTATCTATTTAATCTCCTTATCAATAATGCACAATTGCACATCTACGTAAACCTAAATAGTACTAGTCTTTGATATTGATTGAAACACGCAGTTCCTACATGTTATCGGGTTTATATGGTCCTCCAAACGATAACTAACGTACGGCTATGAATTTCTCTATCGAGATTGATGATCTGAGGTCAACTTCACCTAATTTTCCTGAAATTATACTCAAATCTCATATTAAAATACGAGAGTGCTATTATAATTTTAGAATATTATTTATAATTACAAATTTGTCATTAAAAATTTATACTAAAATACCCTATTATCTTAAAAAAATTCTTGAGATCAACCTCATGTTCCTTTTTATCTTTCTTATATATACATATATATTATATTATTAAAATCAAAATATTAAAAACTCAATAATTTATAATAAATCGATATTTGGACGAACTAATTAACCGATAACTGAGTTTAGTTTTTAAATATAAGTCTTCAATAAAAAATATATTTAAAATGAAACATATTTTCAAATAAAATATATAAATTTTATTCATTTTACACACAAATAAAATAGTAAAAGTATTCGGTTAGATTTCGGCAAATAATACTGTACTACTCAATAAATCATGGGTATACTGGGCTCTATACAAACAAAAAGATGATTCAAATATCACCTCCAGGCTCCAACTTTCAAAATCCTGTTTTTTTTTTGCTAAATTTTCAAAGACCTGGTTACTGACTACCGACGGCGAGTAGTGTATGATGAACCCTACGTCTTCTGTACCTGTAAATTGGGCCAGAAATAAGAGGCCCATTAAACTTAGTTAATGTTTCTTATTGAGAAGTGAGGATATATAAAACTCGACCCAAAATATAACATGCAAATATGCAAAGGTCCGCGAAATTATGTATACAAATAGAATAAAAATGATTAAATTAATAGTGGTTGGTACAAATGTATTCTAATTTAAATATATAACAATAGAATGAAAAATGATAAATTATTATGTATTCATACCAACAAACAATATATACTTTAACTTGATTCCTTAGCTTAAGCCCAAAGGGAGCTGCAGCCTGCAGGTCTATCACATTTTTCTCCAGAACCGAGTAAAATAGACGATTAAGCATTAAAATTATAAAATACTGTAAATGCTATTCATAATATGTGTGTATGGAAAGAAAACGACTAATATAAAAAAAAACAAAAATAAAATATGCAATTGAGCATTAAAACAACATAAGAAATGTTATTTTTTTCATTAAATAAAAAATATATTAAATAGTTGACCATGAGTGTCCACTGTCTAGTATATGCAATTGAGTAGTTACCACCGCGTCCTGTCATTCGCATCCTTAACGAAGAAGTATCTGAAGTGAACACTGCCTTGAATCTCTGAGTGCTCACTGACTTCGAAGCCATGTATCAATTTACTCACTCGAGTTATCGGGAACTTAGTATCATCATTATAGTAATTAATAACGACAACGCCGAAAACTTTGGTTTACCGAAATCGTTATAATATTAACAGAAGTTATCAACATGTACGTGATGTGATCTACACGCACCGAGCACCGAATGAATTGAATGAATCAAATAAATAGCGTGTAATGAAAATAATTTATTTTTAATTTTAAAATTTTAATTTCTTTTTTATTCTATATATAACAAATTAAGCTTTTTGTTTTTAAAATTCTAATATTTTTTATTTATATACGAGAAGCAATTTGTATTATTTTAAATTAAAAACAATTTTTTTATTTTAAAATCTTAATTTCTTTTTTTTTGTCATGATTTTATTTATTTTTTAATTTACAAATAAATTAAATCTCCTTACAAATTAAAATAAAGTCCCAATATTTCTTTTTATTTATATAGGTGAAATTGTATTTTAAAAAATAAATTTGTTTAGAAAGTTTTTTTCAGTTTAAATTTATATATAAATCAAAATTTTCAATTAGCGAAAAAAATGAATTTACATTTCAATTGATTCTTTTTAAATTTATTAAAAGTATTTAATTTTTCTTAGCTAAATAAAATTTAATAAAAACTAATTATTTTTCGTATATAAATTAAAATAAAGATTCATATTTTAAATAAAAAACTGAAATACAAATTTTATAAGAAAATTCAAATTTTTCTATAAATAAAAAATATTAAGATTTAAAATGATTTTTGTAATTTTAAATATTACATGTGTTATAAATAATATATAAATTATTGTTGGTGTATTTGAAATATATTATGTATTTCGTAAAGGGTCTGGTTAACGACAGTATCATTATTGACCAATGAGACCGAATCCCCGATAACTCGTGTGAGTAAATTGATACGTGATGCTGAAGTGCATCTCTTTTGGCGAAATACACTCACAAAATTAAAAATGTATTTATATACTTAACATACATATAATTGCATGCATCTTCCCGCAAATCATATGGTAGTTTGGTAAGCTTTTAGCCTTTAAGATAAAGTTGATGATGGCCCATACCGTACTATTACAAGCGCACTTAATCGTTCCATATCCTTGAACACTTGCTACATCTTTTTCCTTTCTGACTAGTAGTATTACTCTGTTTTTATATTTCTCAAGTCTAGCTTTTAAAAGAGAAAATGTTGTCTGCAATTTGCATTTTTGCATGCAGAAACTTTTTTAATACTAAAGATTTTGACCACTTATATCTTCACTTTTCTTTTGCTGCTGTTCGTTCGTGTTTTTAGAATATTATATGTGTGTTGTGTTAGCTTTAAAGTTAAATTATTTGATAAACAAGTTTAGGATATGGGGTCTTTACAGTTTGCACAAAGTAGAAAGCTTTCTCATATTTCCTCAACTCTATCATGTTTGCTTTTCTTAGAACCTGTTGATACTGAAATGCGTACCCTAATGCATGTCGATTACAATTGGATAACTGAAGTGGTAAAGTTTATTCTCTGAATTCTGGAGTTCCGGATTTTGTGTTCGGCTCTTTCAACTCTAACTCGTTCGAGAAATTATTAAAACAGATAGTAGCTTAATTAGTTGGGAAAAAAACTATTTAAAGATTCCAAATTTGATTCGTATATTTGGATTCTAAACATCAAATCCCGAAGGTATAGACACGTTAAACCCCACCAATATATGTGTACAGTTGTGTATGTATTCGTGGCATATTGTATTTTTTTCTTTTTTTTGCTAAATGCATATAGGCAAGTTAATTTTAGTTTTGAAAATTTTTAAATGAGTGTAGTTTGAGACATACACATCATGGTGGTGTATAAACTGAATTATACATATTTATAAATGAATTAAACTGAATTAAGTTTTTCAATTGAATATAAATTCATATTTTAATTTATCTCGTTATTTGATTGCATACCCTTGCTAATCGAGTTGAGCAAATTTTAACATATTTTAATTTACTCATTGTTCAACCTCTTTAATTTATTTAAAATAAAAGTTTATTAATTAAATTTTATAAATATTAAAATAATAATATTATTTTATTTATATTAATTAAATTTTATTACTACGTTATATTAAATACACTCTTTTAATTAAAATATAGAGTTCTACTCATAATCTACTAATTAACATATTTCAATCTCATCGTCGTTCAAACGCTTTAATTTATTTAAAATTATAATTTTATAATTAAAATAATATATATACTGTAATTCTCCTACTCAAATCAGACACACTTTTTTAATTAAATTTTAATTAGAATATACTTTATCAAACATGGATATATTATACATATAATCCTATTTATGACAAATATATCATACATACAAATTTATCAATAGTAGAGTTCTCTTTTTTAATAATAAAATGAAATAAATTATCATATTAAATTAAATATTTAAATCATATAATTATAATTATTTTATACTATATATATTATGCATACAACTCTATCACTGATGTAATACTCTTTTTATACAACTCTTCGCGTATAATATTATATTATATTTAAATTATAGTATATATTTTCTTTATTAAGAATAATGTTACAATCCTCCTTCTTTTTAATAAAATAAATAAATTACCACATTAACTTAAATATTTAAATTATATAAAATAATTTATGTATACTATATATATTATACATACAGTTATATCAATTGTGTAATCCTCATTCATATAACTGTTGAAGGGTAACATTATTTTATATTTAAATTATAGAATGTAATTTTATTTTAAGAATAATATTATAATATAGTTTTTATCTAATATAGTTATATTAACATTTAACTGGATTTTATCACCGTTTTTTAATTTATTTAAAATACAACCTATTAATCATATCTCATGAATATTAAAATTTAAAAATTAATATATCATAATAATATATAAATAACATATAAAAAATTAATAATGAAATAAATTATTATATTAAATTTAATAATCATATATAGTAATTAACATATAATTTATTAATATAGTCGGTGCTTTGCACGGATTATAAGCTAGTACATATATATAACTCCCAATATATGAAAAAAATCGTCAAATATGACATAAAATCGTTATTCAATGACATATAACAACCATCATATCTGGTTAAAACGCCATAAAATTAGCACCGCCTCATAAAGGAACACATATGATACCAGAATCGTTGAATAGAGTTAAATGAACTCGAAGCCTCAAATTTATTCGAACTAAATAAATTTAAAATTTAATTTAAACTCATCTATAAATCAAACAAAATTTAATATTAAAATTTTGAATTTAATTTCACCCTCCATTAAATTTTTTGTTTTTTACAGTTTACACGTGTGGAAATATAATTATATAAATTATTTTTTATTTTAAAAAAAACAATAAATTTATTCTCTGTCATCCCACCTGGACTCTGAACTCTGGTTAAACCCCAAATTTGTTCCGAATTTAAAAAACAAAGGAGGAGATATTTTTTCTATTTACAGTCGGAAGATCAAAACCCTAACGGGAAAAAGCAAGCAAACACGCCAATCATACACACACACACACACACACACATGTTGGCGTAATTAAAAATAAGAAACAAGAATACAACAAAAATCCCCACACACAACACAAGACACCCACAAACTTGATCGAAAAGAAAAAAAAAGCAAAAGATTAGCAGCACCCAGGAATAAAGTAAGATCACAATCAACATGATGCACATATACAAGTAAGTAAGATCCCATGTCTCTTACTTAAACATGTATATATACACGCACACATTCCCATGCATTTATAGACGACTCTTCTGCTTTCTTACACCCAAGTACTTACTTGTTTTCATTGCTTTACATAATGGCATCATCAGAAATTGTTGTTGCAGAACCATTTCATGAGAGTACTAGTAGTAGTAGCAGCTATAACAGAGACTATATTGGCAGTGATACACGACCTTTTACACGATCAATTACTTTTGGTCGTCAGTACACGGCTGAGCCTTTTGATAGCGAGAAGTTACCTGTCACTTTAGTTTCTGAAATTCAGAGGTTTCTTCGTGTCGCTAATTTAATTGAATTTGAAAATCCCCGCGTTGCTTATATTTGTAAGTCAGCCTTCGTTACTGTAATTTGTTTTTTTTTTGTTTCACAAATTATATTCATGTGTTTAATTCAGTAGGATTCAGTAGAGACTTGAAGAATGTGAGAAGCATTTGAACCGAAGCCTGTTTAATTATTAGTAATTTTTGCTTAGCATAATAAATATTAGCTACAATAACAATTGATATTAGTTATGTAAAGATTCACTTAATTTTGGCTTGTAATCGGCTGTTGAATCTAATGAGCAGGTCGCTTTCATGCTTTTGAAGTTGCACATAACCTGGACAGGAATTCTAGTGGGAGGGGAGTAAGGCAATTCAAAACTTCATTGCTTCAGCGGCTCGAACAGGTATATTTCACAACAAATTGTAACTATTGACTCGTGATTAAAGCAAAGGACCCAAACTTCATATTCAGTTACATAAGTAGTTAAAGATGGCTCCATTCCATTCCATATGAAATCGTTGTGCATTGGTTGTGGCTTTCTATTTGTTGTATTCAGGTCCTACTTGTTTAAATCCTTATCATTGCAAACTTATGTTTTCTATTTGAGTTTTAAGGTACATCCTGTCATTGATTTCAAAAAAAGCGTGTTTATATTGTTTGAGGATGTCTCAACTGTTACATTTTTTCAATTACTTTTCTTACAATATAGATTTTCTTACTATATAGAGTATTTTCCTAGAGTATATGTGTGCGTATTGTCAAATTATAACAGTACTTAGTTTACTATTTCAGTATTTATGCCAATAAAAAATGCTTAGACAAAAACAGAGGTGTGACTCACGAGAAATAATTTCTTGAAAGCCTTCTGTTACTGTAATATTTCACGAGCATTACTTTTGGCCCTCTGCTTTCTTGTCATGTGTTTACAGGATGAAGAAGTTACTATCAGAACAAGGAAGGAAAAAAGTGATATTCGTGAACTTAAACGTGTTTTTCGTTATTACAAAGACTACATTATCGAGCATGGCGAAGATTGTAATTTGGAACATAGGTAACTGATTGTATTTTGCTAAATTTTATAAGCTTTCTGCTATTAATTAATTATTTTTAATACAATTATTGTAGCAATAACAAATTACGTGATTTTATTCAAATTTTGACAGACAGAGGCTGATTAAGTATCGCGCAATTGCTTCTGTTCTTCGGGAAGTATTGGATACAGTGACTAATGCAGCTGGTTCTCAGGTTCTTCTGTGCTTTCTTCGCAAATATCCATTTTATTTTCCCTAGATTTTTAAAGTATTTCTTCCCTTCTATTATAATTATAAAGATCAGAAAATTAAAAGAAAATATCCCTCAGTTTTTTCCTTTTGATACAGGCCCTAGCTGATGGTGATAGTATTAGAGCAAAGTCTGATTTCTACGTGCCATACAACATTCTTCCCCTTGATCAAGGAGGTGTTCATCAAGCAATAATGCAACTCCCTGAGGTCTGATGTTGTTAGATAACTTAGTCATGTTCCCTTTAAATAACCTGCGGTACATTATAGTGATGTTAGCAGCATCTATAAAATTATTAAGTTTTTCACTGATGCAGTTGATTGATACTGTGTGGTTCAATGGCCCATTGCAAGGCTAATGCACAATGACTGAGTAATATCTGATTGTATCTATGTAGCATTGCCAAATGTTTTAAAATGATTCAAAAAAATTTGTTTTAAGATGTGATTTGTTTGTCGAGAAAATAATATAAGTTTCACAGATTAAATTTTCAGTGGCTGCTGTTCGCAATGTTCGGGGTTTACCTTTCATTGAAGATTTAAAAAGACGTATAGCCCACATTGACTTGTTTGATTGGCTCCAATTTTGCTTTGGATTTCAGGTAACATTGAACTAAATCTTGTCTGTATCCATTTCTGGCGCTTCTTTCATTTACATAAGGAAATCCTTAACAACTAAATGAACGGTGCTCTTATACGTGCTCATGCTTTTGGCCATAATTAGAAAGGAAACATTTCCAATCAGAGGGAGCATCTGATTTTACTTCTGGCCAACACCCATATTCGACAAAGTAATAAGCAAGCACATGTACCTAAGGTTCTTAATTCTTGATTTAAAGTTTATTCTACTACATCTGCAATCTTTTCTTTTAGTTTGCAATATAAATGATTCTTTTTGACATCAGTTGGGGGATGGAGCTCTTGATGAACTGATGAAGAAATTCTTTAAAAATTATACTGAGTGGTGCAAATTTTTGGAAAGAAAAAGCAACATCAGGTAAGATTCATATCAGAGAACTATTATCCCTCTTAAAGTATTAAACAACCTTTGGTTTTAACCATAAATTTAGTTGGCCGCATTCCTGTGTCCTCAGTGTATGTCTTTTTACAATGCAGGTTGCCATATTTAAAGCAAGAAGCCCAGCAATATAAGCTTTTGTATATAGGACTTTATCTTCTTATCTGGGGAGAAGCTGCAAACTTGAGGTTTATTCCAGAGTGTCTATGTTACATATTTCACCATGTAAGTTGGGTTTCATTGCCTTTTTAGGATTAATTTTCTGTACATATTATTAGTTTACACAAGTAGTTCCTGCCAAGAAATTATAAAAAAAAACATTCAGTATATAATAAATATTAATCACAATTCAAAAGAAAATAACACCGTCCAAGACAAACAGGTTTAAGTAGTTCGTCGACAACAATACACAACTTATTTTCAATACGATGTAAGTAATTCAAATACTCGTGAAATTATATTATCTTCTTTCATCAAACATTTTCATCTTCTTGAAGATTTTCAAATACTCCTCGAAATTGGTACTTTCTTATTTTAGTTGATTAAATTGATGGTCACGATTCAGAAAGTAAGTCTGATATGGCCAAACTCCTTCCTGTAAAAAGTGCCTAGGGCTTCCTACTTATAGTGCTTTATGGAAGTGGGCCAAGTGGCTGGGTTTTTCCTAGTGAAGCGCAAACTGAATGCTTTGCTGGGCTTAAGCCAGCCCTTAAGAACGCTTTCACAATTGGGGCCCAGTCCAGTTGTCATGCTATCTGATTTTTTGAGGCCCAAAGTTTTACTTTGAATGTGTTTTGGCATATGAGTAGACATGCAGGAGCTGAATTGTCTAAACAAGACTTTCAATACCTCTCAGCTTTGCTTTGACGATCATATACACTTGATTATGGAAATAAAAATTAGAGATTAGTCTTAACAGACCATAAGAACGAAGACCATTATACATGATGTTAGTTTACACACTGATCAATTTATAGTGCAAAGCTAGCATATTTGTTAACATTTACAGTTATCGTAGTGAAATTCGGGCAAAATATTTACTTTATGTTCTACTATTCTCTTGCAGATGGCATATGAACTGCATAGTATGCTGATTGATGCTGTTAGCATGACTGGAGAGAAACTCATGCCTGCTTATGGGGGAGAATCTGAGTCGTTTCTTAACAATATAATTTCCCCCATTTACAAGGTTATTCAAGAGGTATAAAACTTACAAAATTTTGTTTCAATCAGCCTCTCGATTTAATATAGTTTCTAATTTATCTGTTATTAATTACAGGAAGCAATGAAAAGCAACAATGGTACAACTGATCATTCCAAATGGAGAAATTATGATGATTTAAATGAGTATTTCTGGTAAGTATTAGTCCCATTATAATATACCGCTTATGTAATTTCCTGTGCAGACCACTAAAAGCACGATTGAGGTAGCTTATTGTCTTTGACAACCACTTATTGTGCATGCTCAGGTCTCCCGAATGTTTCCAAATAGGTTGGCCCATGCGTCAGGACCATGATTTCTTCTGTGTCAATAACATAAAGGAGCCCAAACTCAAAAAAGCTCAGGTGTCAACTGAGACTACTGAAGAAGATAACTGGGAAGGAAATGAAGATGAAGAAATGGGGGTACATCAGTTTCTCATTACAAAAGAAATATATTGAGTTCTAATTACAGAGAGAATTAGTGTAACCTGATTTCTGTGTGCTAATGAATCTGTTATCTGTTAGATGGATAAGATAATCAAGTTTTTGTCGTTGGGGTATACATACAGTAAAGTAGGACACTGTTTCATGCACAGAATGTAGGCATGTACATATTACATATACATGTATATTGTATGTACAGTGGTCACAAATCCATATCTACCTAGAATTACGGGCTCATTTTAGTACTTGATATTACAAAACCATCACTTCAAAATGCTGTTGATTTATCCACTAGTAACTTTCAGGCTGCTACAGATGAAGGGAGTAAACCAAAATGGTTGGGAAAAACAAATTTTGTTGAGGTTCGCTCATTTTGGCAGATTTTCAGAAGCTTTGACAGAATGTGGAGCTTTCTTATTCTGTCTCTCCAGGTGTGTATAAGAAACATTCTGCATTTTCCTACTTCTTTTATGTGCTAATATTTGCTTCATCTTCAACAGGCAATGATAATGATGGCGTCTAATGATATGGAATCTCCATTACAAGTGTTTGACACTCAAATACTTGAAGACATCATGAGCATCTTTATTACCTCTGCAGTCCTCAAACTCGTACAAGGTTAGAGCTGATTTTAATATAAATTCTTTATAGGAAGGAGAGACACATAGTCCCCACACTAAGGGTATTCTTAACTAACATACACAGACACAGCTTTTTTGTTAGCTCAGAGGTAGAAGTAGTACGAAGTATTTTATAGTTTTTAAGGCATCTTTTGGAATAAAACCTTTACTTAACTGGAAATGAAGTATTACAACTGTAGCACCTAATTTTAGATTCTACCAGGCTAATTCTGGAAATGATGCTAGAAGGACTATGTCCATTGTGGAGAGTCGTGTAAAAATGATATAAATTCAATATCGCTCTGTGTTAACAGGGAATAGTAATTATACAACTACATAAATCCAGAGGGAGAACAAATTAATTCAATGAGTTTTTCTGGTTTCTCTAGGTGTGATTTTGACTGTAATATGCCTAAAGCTAAGAGCCTATGACTGATCATGAAGATTATTCTAGTATAAGGGTCTTTAAGTGTGTGTATGACTGTATAAATGTATATTTAATATGCACACATGCATTAAGTCCTTGTTTCGCCATTTTATTTATGTGGTTAACTTATCTGTTACTACAAGAGGATGATGATGACCACCTTATCGCCTTGTTAACAAGTCTCTGGAATAAACTTGTTGGGAAACAGGGTGCTCTATTATATGGACATAGTTGACTTGTAATGGGCCACATAAAACTGTATATGAAGTTCATTTTCAGTATTAATAATGCTTATAGGTATCTTATTTAGTTTATAATTTGAATTAAAATGAATATCTATGTATTACCCGCTGAATGTTTGAACTTTGAAATGAATATATATCATTTCAAAGTTCAAACATTCAACAGGTAATATGTTCAGTCCTATATATATTATTCTGGAGCAGACTTTTGAAATGAACATACATAACCGATCAAAATGTACTGGATTAAGCTGGACAAATAAAATAAATGTAGTTTGAGTCCATTGGTCACGAGACAGGTAAGAGTTAAGCTGTGAGCAATATCAGAAATGCTGATTTTCGGTATGACAGAACTATAGGATCGTAGAAAATAATTTTCTTCAACCACAGCTAGTGTTAGTTAAGTTCCGCTGTGTTAAAACTTAAACTTAAACATATCCTATAAGGAAACATAATTTATGCATTATAAAAGCATTTTCTAACCCACCCGCTTTTACTATTATACAATTAATGCAGCATTTTTGGACATTTCCTTTACATGGAATGCTAGATTCACAATGAACTCATCTCAACTGAAAAAGAAAGTGCTGAAGATGGTAGTTGCAGTGATATGGACTATCATTCTTCCTATATTATATTCTAGCTCAAGCAAAAGATATACATGTTATTCTTCACAATATGGGAGTTGGCTTGGAGAATGGTGCTATTCCCCCTACATGGTTGCAGTGGCAATTTATTTGCTAACAAATGCACTTGACATGATACTTTTTCTTGTACCTGCAATTGGCAGATACATTGAAACTTCAAATTTCCGAATTTGCACAATCCTGTCTTGGTGGACGCAGGTAGCATTTCTGCACATGACCTTTTTCTTGACTTTATACATGTTGTATATGCGCAGTAGAATACTGCACTGTTGGAAAATATCGTTATAAATATATATAATTTTACTCTATTGTCTTCTCTAAAGGTAATAATTGATGACCTTAACATTCAACCAAAAGAGGTGCACCAAATTAAATATTTGGAGACTCAAAAGTTTTTTTTGTAGTAATTAGCAAATAAGAAATTGCAGGAGAAAAATAGGAAACATCCCCTAAGCTTTCATGCCAATACTACCGAAACAAACATTACGGATTCAAATCTCATAATATTATTGCCTGCTGTCTCTTTATAGAAATCACTAATTTAATTCATTCCAAAAAGAAATCCTACTCATTGCACAGTTCTGGCCCGTCTGTAAATAACAGCTACCATGTAGAAAACTCGAGGACTTGAAGTGGAATTTCAGAGACTTTAGATCAAATTTTTGCATAGTTTGACAAGTCACGAGTACTATAGAGACTGGGACCTGGGTATACATTTTCAAAGTCCGTCCTCGCTAGAGATATCAGTATACATATCCGTGTGTAACGTGAATACTTTGAGTCCATTCAACCAATGGTTTTAATGTAATAGGGTTATCTTTTATCTCTTTCCAAGTTTTTAATGAAGTCCTGCATGTTGCATATTTTAACAAAATGTTCTGTATCTTGTAGCCTAGGTTATATGTTGGACGAGGAATGCAAGAAAGTCAGCTTTCCATTTTAAAGTATTTTTACTTTTCCTACCACCCAATGATTTAGTTACTCTTTTTTTAAGTAACAATTACTGACTTCTGTGTCCTTGTTCCTGATGTTACTTGTAGGTACACATTGTTCTGGGTGCTATTGCTGCTAAGCAAATTTTCATTTAGCTACAATTTTGAAGTGAGTACTATATAAACGCTCTTCATTTAACATGACAGCCAAATGTTGTGATAATTAGGTTTATTGGGAATTAAACATGACTAGGTAATAAACTGTGATATTTCGTGGTGAATTAACCACTTTGAAACTCCTAAATATGTCATAGTAGTTAAATTTTCAGCAGTTCTTGCCAGTTTATTTCCCTACATACCAAGGAATTAAGGAACTACTGGCATAGGCTATCTGCAGTTCATGTAGCTGCTTCTTGAAATAAATTATGCGGGTTTTCCTATTGTTTCTTGATTTTTTCTACTGAAGTCTTTGAATTTATTCTGAGATACTTGAAAAGTTACATTAGAAAAATTTGATTGTTACATAGTGTAGAATATCGTGTGCAGATGTCCACAGGTTGTGAAAACATTTAATGGCATAAAGTAATCCCTTTCAGGGAATAAGAGCTAGAGCTATCATATGCAATGTGAAGGGCATACACTTGAAAAATTCTTACTTCTGGTGCTTACAAAATTTATGCAGATAAAGCCGCTCATAGCACCAACAAGACAAATCATGAAAATTGGGGTAAAAGATTACGAGTGGCATGAGCTATTTCCGAGAGGTAAATTTTCCACTTAATGTGAATATAAATCGTAAAATTTTCTTGCTTCAATTTTCTGATTTAAGTTGTTCCCAATTCAGTTAAGAGTAATGCTGGTGCAATCATTGCAATTTGGACTCCGATAATCATGGTTAGTGGCTAAAAGTTGTCAGAGAAACAGTCTCTTAATTCATATACACATGAACTGGACAAGTACCTGCTTCCATATAGTAAATATGTATCGGTTGAAAATCCATAAAATGTGGATATATACATAACTTTTACGTAGAATCTTCATTTACCAACACTTTAAATGAGGCACCTATATTATGTTCAGGTATATTTCATGGACATACAGATATGGTATTCTGTTTTCTGTGCAATATTTGGTGGCTTTTATGGGGTTCTACATCATATTGGAGAGGTGAGATATCGCGGTATCTTCAAAATATTAATGTAGTATGCTATTAGTGTTAACCCAATTTTATGTAGATACGAACATTAGGCATGCTGAGAAGTAGATTCCAAGCTTTGCCTGCTGCATTCAATCATCGCCTCATCCCACCACCAGTGAAGAGTAAAAGTAGCAGGAAGGGATTATTCAACAAGAGCCTTCAAATGGTATTGAAATTTCGACTTGTGATATTTAGCTAACCTGTTTTTATTATCTTTTGTCTATTATTGATGCATGATTCAACTAATTTTTTTTAGGTGTCTCGTACAGAGAAGAATGGTCTTGTAAAGTTTGTCCTTGTTTGGAACCAAATTATCAGTAGAATCAGAGAAGAGGACTTGATGAGCAACAAGTTAGGTTTACTTCAAGTTACTAATAATTTTCTACATTTATAGATTGATACATAATGAAATGATGTTTTACTGAAAGCAGGGAGGTTGATTTAATGAAAATACCATTCTCACCAGAGTTGCTGTCTGGAAAGATTCGCTGGCCTGTTTTTCTTCTAGCAAATAAGGTCATTTACTGCGTTCATAATGAAATCTGATACTAGAATGTGATATATATATATATATATATATGCGTTTTGTTCATGGGAGTACTAATTGGAGACCTATATGTCCTGTATCATGTTCTGCAATAATTTTATAATATATTATAAGCATAATATATTGCAGGACATACAGGTCTCCAATTAGTAGTTCATTTAAGAGTACTCCATATAACTTTTGCATATATATATATATATATATCTTTATTTTTTTTCTCACTTGGCATCTTGTTGTTTGCCACAGGTTTCAGTAGCATTGAGCATTGCAAGAGATTTTGTGGGAAAGGATGCTAATCTTCTTAGGAAGATTAAGAAAGATGACTACATGTATATGTCCGTCGTGGAGTGCTATGAATCACTTAAAAACATCCTTGAAATACTTGTAGTGGGGGATTTGGAGAGAAGGTAGAGTAGAATGAGTTATGAAGCTACGCTAGACAAGTTTATTTCTTTCGTCAACAAAAGAATTATGAGATAACATACTGCTTATCTTTAGAAAATTCGTTTCCATGAAATTTAGGGAAGGCTGCCTTAATCTAGTCATCTAACATTAAATATACTCTGTCATGCATTTATTCATAGGATAATTTCTGGCATAGTAGATGAGATTGAGGAAAGTATCGGAAGATCAAGCCTTCTTGAAGACCTCAAAATGAGCGTACTTCCATTTCTACATGCTAAATTAATTGAAATGGTTGAACTTCTGGTATGCCACACTTGAGAACTAGTATATCAATTAACTTTTAATTCTTCCGCCTTTGTAACATTAAAAATTTTCAAGGTTGAGGGAGATGAAGATCACCATGTTAAAGTTGTGAAAGTGCTCCAAGATATTTTGGAAATTGTAACAAATGATATGATGTGGAAAGGTTCCAGGTTGATTCATTGAAAGTTTGAAGCACTGGTTTGATACAGAAAATATTTTAAGTTCTTTGTAAGCTTAAGTTTCACTGTCCATGCTTGCAGAACACTTAATGCACTTAACACAGACAGAGAAATTGAGGCAGACTCGGCTGAACTTTTCAGTCATGTTGTACCAGAATTGTTTGCCTCAAAGCATTCAATACATTTCCCATTGCCAGATAGTAATCCTCTAAACGAACAGGTAATTTGGTTATTTTTCTTCCATTGAAACCATGAAGCCTTTTCATCTTTACAGCTCTAGCAGTTGTATTTTATAAATTGTATTGTCATGCACAAAAACCTCTTATGTTTGTGTAATATGATATTTTTTTCATATGATAGATCAAGCGTTTCCGTATGCTACTTACCATTAAAGATACAGCACTGGACATACCTTCTAATTTGGAGGCCCGGAGGCGTATTTCATTTTTTGCCACCTCTCTGTTTATGGACATACCCACTGCTCCAAAAGTGCGTAATATGTTGTCATTCAGGTTAGTCCTTTTCTCCTTTTCAGATAAGAATTAGGGTCAGATGTTTGTACGTTGTATTATAAACTAGATGTTTTTTCAGAAGCGGTGCTGTATTATTCATGTGTATCAGTATATGCATGCTTGGAAGGTAAAAATTTAACTTCTTTGTTCCATCTAAGACAGATAATTTTAGGTGACAACTTGAGGGCAATCTGGACTTTTTGGCTAATATATTTTTGGGAAGCTCAATTACAAGAATATGAATACTCATGCAAACATTTCTCCACTGAGATTTGAAATCTCGATTTCTTATTAAGAGATATCCACTAGGCAACAACGCTGAGATTTGTAACCTAAATTACATTCAGGGTTCATTTGTGCCTTTATTAAAATCTCTAATATACATATAGTATTACTCTAGATTAACTTTTTTTTCTTTTAGCATTGTTATGACTCACTATTTAACTAATCTGCATATCTATGCAACACAGACATACACACTTTTATTTCAAATTGATTATTTCTTTTTTGATTTCTAGTGTTTTGACTCCACACTACCTAGAAGAAGTTACATTTTCGACAAAAGAGCTTCATTCCAGCCAAGAAGGAGTGTCCATCAGCTTTTATATGCAGAGGATATATCCAGGTTACAACGATCTCTTACTCTTTTGATTTTTCTATAAAATGAAAGATTATGTTCTATATGTCTGGATTCAACTCTTATAATTCATTTGTTTCGTTCTGTCTTGTGCATCTTGCAGATGAATGGAAGAACTTTTTAGAACGCATTGGGACTGCAAATTCGGACGACGCAAGTGATGATATTAAGGAGGAAGATTTCAGGAATTGGGCTTCATATAGGGGACAGACTCTAAGCAGAACTGGTAAGTGGCAATAACCAGTATTCATCCTTGTGGATCTTATAAACGACGAATTATTCTAATTGACTTAAGTGTAAATGTCATCACCGTTTCTATGGGTCAACAGTCAGAGGAATGATGTATTATAGGCAAGCTTTAAAGTTACAAGCTTTCCTTGACATGGCAGAAGATGATGGTATGGTGCATAAACTTTGTGTTTTAGGTGAAATTATTCTGAAATGAGATCTAAATTTTATTACATATACACGTAATTTAATCCTTTTTTCTTCGTAAATTATTGATATGCAGATATTATACAGGGCTATAATGCCATTGAAAAGGGAAATGATACACTATCGGTGCAGCTTGATGCACTAACAGACTTAAAATTCACTCACGTCATTTCTTGTCAACTGTTTGGATCACAAAAATCCACCGGACACCCCCAAGCACAAGATATACTTGATCTAATGATAAAGTAATGTTTTTGCTGTTACAGAATACACTTTGAAGAAATGCGAAGTTGTTTAGTCCATGAATATATTGTTTGTCTAAAGAACAACTTATTTTGTTGAAGGTATCCTTCTCTACGTGTTGCTTATGTTGAGGAGAAAGAAGAGATTATGACAAATAAGACTCAAAAGGTTTATTCATCCATCTTAGTTAAAGCTGTCAATGGTTTTGACCAGGTAATGAAATGGTCATTGGACCAGCCTTCGTAAATTATTATCCTATTTATTGTACTACAGGACTATTGTTATTATCTTATGATATTAATATGTGAATGTCTACCCTTAGGAAATATATCGCATAAAGCTTCCAGGTCCACCAAATATTGGAGAAGGGAAACCTGAAAATCAAAATCATGCTATAATTTTTACTCGTGGTGAAGCTCTCCAAGCCATTGACATGAATCAAGTATGCTCAACCTCACATTTTAGAAGACTAATGGTTCCAAACTTTCTATCCATGTTGAATCTAGTTTTTTCAGGATAATTATATGGAAGAGGCTTTCAAGATGAGAAACGTCCTACAAGAATTTTCAAGGCACCAAGGAACGCACCGTCCCACAATACTTGGTATGAGGGAACACATATTCACAGGAAGGTTGGTAATTTTTTTTACTTTAAGCAGTAATATACCAGACTTGCATGTTTCTCTGGTTCGTTTTTGTAAAGTCAAGTCCAATATTACATCTTGCATCTTTTTCTGTTATAAAACAAACAGAATTTTAATGATTATTTGTTCAAAGATGTCTGTAGACTGTGCTCTCTCTCCTAGGAACTTTGGTAGGTTCATGTTACTCTAATAGCAGGTCACGTAAGTTTGATCAACAATACGAAACCAAGAGATACTTGACTGAATATTTTAGGTTATAAAATAATGTATAAAGGTTCAAAAGAATTTTTTTTTAGAAATGTGTAATAATATATGTGATTGGTATATACTCTTTTTTTAAATAATAAAGCATGCTGCAATTTTCATTTAGGCCAAACTTTGACATGGTGATTGATGGTCTATAGCTAGTGGTTACTAGTTACCTCTATTTCTTAAATTAGTGAGTCACTAATCAGGTTAAGAGTTTGAGCCTCAGTGGAGGCATGTAAGTCTGACCATGTGATCACTTGAATTCCTGTACCCAACTATCTTTTGAAGAAAAGAAATATTCACATAATTTTTTTCCACAAACTGATTTTTGAACCATATTTTATGACTATTACTTGCAATTTGTAACACTATTGAAAAGAATATTGCTTATTCGTTTCCTACCTATACATACTATGCATGTCAAAAGTTAAAATTCAGATATAACTTTTATATCAGTGCAAAGAAAGCTAGTAGTTCCACCATGTGTTAATGAAGCCTCAAGTGGATTCATCATGGTTACATATAATAATATTCTAATAGATATTATGCTATTACATAAAATAATAAATTTTCCATTCGTCGGAAAATATATTTGCATTTGACAGAAAGTTCAGATTTGAGCATCCTCTTATGTTTATAAATGCAGTGTTTCTTCGTTAGCATGGTTCATGTCTTATCAAGAAACCAGTTTTGTCACCATTGGTCAAAGAATTCTAGCAAATCCTCTCAGGTTTGATGCTTCCCTAGCATGGTAATAAGATTCAATATGAAGTGAATTAGTTTCTTGTGAAGTTTTTTTAGTTTAGTTCAACTGTGAATCCTTTTCAAAACATTTGCAAGGCTATCTATGCACATTATTGTCATGATTCTTGTAGAAAGATAAGTTTCCTCTATGATTTGCATTACCTTATTTTTATGTTACTTCTTATTCTAATGCTACTTAGCCCTTTAATCGATCCAATTTGCTTGCCAGTACTCAGTCATATATGATTCAAACAGGGTCAGGTTCCACTATGGGCATCCAGATTTGTTTGACAGGGTATTTCACTTAACCAGAGGTGGCATAAGCAAAGCATCAAAGACAATTAACTTGAGTGAAGATGTTTTTGCCGGTAAGGTTTATCTACTATAGCGTCTATTTTATCATGAAATAATTTATTTATTTTTTGTTTGAAACAATTGGTAATTTCATACGATACAGGGTACAATACTACATTACGACGGGGATATGTTACATACCATGAATATATGCAAGTTGGAAAAGGTCGTGATGTAGGCCTTAATCAGATCTCAAAGTTTGAAGCCAAAGTAGCCAATGGAAACAGTGAACAGACTATTAGCCGTGACATATATCGTCTTGGACGTCGATTTGATTTCTTTCGTATGCTTTCTTGTTACTTCACAACCACAGGGTTTTACTTTAGCAGCCTGGTAATATTTGATACTTCTTTATAGCTGTAGTATCATGATGATGGTATTTAATTGACTTCAAATATATGCTCTAGTTCCATTTAGTTTAATCTCCACTGCTGAAGATGATGGAACAACAAAATGAATTGAAGATTATAGTTATTAGTGGCCACCAATACTCTAGACTTGCTGGCATAGACGCTACCTTATGAGTAAAAATATTATGTTTGCCTATCTAATTGTACTAAACCAAATTCATTAAATAGAGAAAAATGATTATTTATTTAATTTTTTTTATATTCCCTTTATCTTTGTACAGTTGTACACAAATATCAAAAGTTATCTTTTTTTTGTTGTTGTTGTTGTTGGAATACCAGCATGGTTTGATATATGAGAAAAACCTACACATGATTACCATGTAACCATTACGAGACATGTATACCTTTTCATACTGCTCATTATTAAGTTTTTAACCTAGTATAATAAGTGCAGAATTTTGTTTCTTATATCTCATGTGTCAATAGATTAATTGCATTTCATGTTTGAAATTGTTGCAGATATCAGTAATTGGAATCTATGTTTTCCTATATGGACAACTTTACCTTGTTCTCAGTGGTTTGGAGAAAGCAATTCTTCTTGAAGCTAAAATCCAGAATATACAGTCCCTGGAAACTGCTCTAGCATCTCAATCATTTATCCAGCTTGGACTCTTAACAGGATTACCCATGGTGATGGAGATTGGACTTCAAAAAGGGTTTCTTACTGCTCTCAAGGATTTTGTACTAATGCAATTACAGCTGGCTGCTGTTTTTTTCACTTTTAACCTAGGAACAAAATCTCACTATTATGGCCGGACAATTCTTCATGGGGGTGCGAAGTACAGACCTACAGGTCGGAAGTTTGTGGTGTTTCATTCCAGTTTCACAGAGAATTATAGGTTATATTCTCGGAGTCACTTCATGAAAGGATTTGAGCTACTCTTATTATTGGTTGTCTATGATTTGTTTCGGAAATCATACCGTAGCAGCGTGGCATATGTATTGATAACTTATGCTGTCTGGTTTTTGTCATTGACTTGGTTGTTTGCTCCATTTCTGTTCAATCCTTCTGGATTTGAATGGGGAAAGATAGTTGATGACTGGAAAGATTGGAACAAGTGGATCAAACAGCAGGGTGGCATGGGAATTCAACAGGATAAAAGCTGGCAGTCTTGGTGGTATGATGAGCAAGCCCATCTTCGTCATTCAGGGTTGTGTTCACGGTTGATTGAGATACTTCTTTCTCTCAGATTTTTCCTTTACCAGTATGGTCTGGTCTATCACCTCGACATATCTGGGCAGAACAAAAATTTTATCGTTTATCTGCTCTCGTGGGTTGTCATTATCGTGATTTTCCTACTAATCAAGGTAGCTATTCCTATTATTATACTAATTATTGTATTACCGATTTATCTATATAATTGTAAACAATCTTTATATCTAGCATAAAATATTAAATTAAGCTTACTTGCAAAGTTTCATTGTACTAACAGGGAGTAAAAGTGGGAAGGTATTATCTCAGTGATAACTATCAGCTTGCTTTTAGGCTTTCAAAAGTGATTCTTTTCCTGGGAGTTGTAGGCACCATAATGGCTCTCTCCTTTGTTTGTAAATTATCTTTGATGGACTTAATCGTGTGCTGTCTGGCATTTTTACCAACTGGCTGGGGATTAATTCTGGTAATGATTAGATATCCCTCGCTTGAGAAGCTGAAACTAACATTTTATTGTTGCTTTGTACAGTTAAATATTGATTTGGTGTTTTTTGCAGATTGGACAAGCGGTAAGGCCAAAGATAGAGGGCACTGCATTATGGCAGTTCACTAGGCTATTTGCTCAAGCTTATGATTATGGAATGGGTGTTATTCTTTTTGCACCTATTGCTTGTCTTGCGTGGCTTCCAATCATCTCAGCTTTCCAAACTCGATTCCTCTTCAATGAAGCATTCAGCAGGAGACTACAAATTCAACCAATTCTCGCTGGAAAGAGGCAGCGCAAATAAAATCTCACCAAATGTTACATACTTGGACCTTTAGTTTTACAACTGATATTGTACAGGGAGTCGCGGATAACTGTCACAGTTTCTCATTGTAAATTACAGTACAACATTCTATACTGTAAATAGCATTAATAATTTACATGTAGAAATATATGGATTTTAAGTTCATTCTAGATTATTGCTTAAACATGCAGACTTCTTGGAGCCTGATGAGTAAATAATTTGTGAGGGTAAGAAAGTTGCAGCTACCACTAAGATGCAAAATTGTCAATCTTACTATCATCACAAGGCATAATCTATGCTTATTTGTTTTAAAAAAAGAAAAGTAAAACTCATTTTGAAATAGCCGGTCAATCAAACAAACACGGCCTTACATAAGTACCTGCACTTGTAGATGCGAACATGATTAATTTACTTGATCATAAAAATACTAGCATAAACAACTGTACTAATCCACGTGGACGGCTTTAATCAGGCGGATGAGGATTAGATAGTACGACCTTTACTAAATACAACTATACATACACAATATACATCTGTCTATATCATCACTACATCAACAACCGTGTCGTTTACTTTGCAATTTTATTCATTTTTTCATTAAACGAAACCCCAAGAATCATCATCATATTGGTAAATCTTGAAAACCCCATAAATTAATTTCACAAATTGTTGGGCCAAATTGGGAAAAAAAATGGGTGAAGGAAAGGGAACTAGTCAATATCAACACCACCAGCACGATGAAGAACAGCCACCACCACCCCCGCCGCCACAGTACGGCACTTTTCAAGGGGTGGCTAACTATCCACCGCCGCAGCCGGCGATGGGGTTCCCCCACCCTGCTCCACCGCCTGGTGCCTCAGCTCAGCCCACACCTCACTACTATGCTCATGGTTACCAGTCTGCTGTTCCAGGTACATATTCATATTCAACCTCTATCTATATGTTTATTTATTTTTATGACTTGGATTTTTACAACTGCTAGTGTAAATTGAGTTTCATAGTTATATTGATTGATCATGTTTTTTTTTATTAGTTTAGTCAAAGTTTAGTTCTTGTCTTGTTTTTTTGAACAAATGCTCTACTGGGTATTGTATAGGCAGAAAGGTGTAATTGTTGAGACTTTTATGGATCCGATCCTGGGTGATCTTAAAGATCAATGCTTTAGCATTAATATTGATGTGTATCTTTATGTTTCAATTTTATGAGTGGGAGACAGGTGCACCATATAGACGATGGAAGGATGTGATCTAATATATGTAGAAGAAGTTGTCTGGATAGGAGTGGATACATTTTTGATCTGATATTCAGATACTTTGATTTGTAAGCAGATTGAAGTACTTGAAATGTTTTTTGAAATCAAATATTAGTTGCCTTTCCAGGATTAAATTATTTACAGGATAATAGGTTGCCAATTGATTAGAACGAGTTCTTTCGCAACATAGCCATATAGGAACTTGGTATATGTTCGTCATTGTCAAGGTTTGTAATTTTTATAGTGACTCCCTGATTGGAGCTTCCTTCATGACCTTGACTCTGGACTATAGCAAGATTGTAGCTATAAATCATATTGATACTTTTTTTTGGACATTTGTTGTCTAATTATTTAATTTTAACACCCCTGCCACATGATTTGTTTCCAATCTTCCATGCAGTAACATCTCGGCAGTTCAACTTAGTTTATGGTTGACCAATTAATTTAAGCTTGTCCTATAGCCTTTAATCTTGTATATCCTGTTATCATGGTGACCTAGGTTATGCTGTTGTTGAAGGAAGACCAATGAGAGAGCCTCGTCTTCCTTGCTGCGGTATTGGATGTGCATGGTTCTTGTAAGTTGACTTTTGATACTGTAATCTCATTTCACTTTATCTAGATGTTGATAAAAGTATAAAACTAATTTTCAAAAAAAAAAAATAACAAGAAGAAGAAAACTGTGGTCGATGTATCTAATGCTAAATCAAAATTTCAATGAATTGAATTAATTAAGGGCTGGCGATGTATTTATTTATATACTTTTTTTTATGATCCATGTACTTGATAATTAGTGTAACAGTTTAAAGAATCTGGAACTTGAGATATGTAATTGGAACTACGCATTATGTATAAACACACACACAAGATATGTACATATAAGTTAATTCTATTTTATTTCGGGGAAAGAAAGTGATCAAAGTTTCCTCAATTATTCATGCAACATAAATGTCAACTATCATGTTCCAAGATCATACTATATAGTGAAAGCTTCTGCCTCTAAGAGCAGAATTCCTTGCTGTATAGTGTCTAGTTTTAAAAAGACTCTTCATTAAGTCTGAGTTTCTACCTATATAGTTTATGGTGACTGATGTTTATAAAGTTTGGAATGCTTAACTAGGCATATAGTTGCCTTGATGTTCTTTTATATCATCAAATCTTTCATACAATTAATGTTGCATCATTATTTTTTCTGAACTAGTAAGATATCACAAACAAATTACAAACTAAAAGCAATATTCCAGTTTTTATGTACTTAAAGGTCGTGACCATTAGATAGCGGAACTGCAAATTACTCAACAGTGATAGAAATTTGCATAGATTGCTTCAAAACTACTCATGTATATCCATATTTCTGGGATTTAGAGTTTCTAGAGAGGAACGTAGTCAATTTATTGATTTAATTTTATTGAAAATCAGTATGTAAGTTCTTGATCATAATTTTTTAAATCGGAAAAATACGGGTATCCTAACAGCTTAAAAGTAGAGGCGCTCTGCGACAGAGTTTTGTGAAGATATTAACTAATTATCTATTGTATCAAATTTTGAATTATGGAAACTTTTAAACATGACACAAGTGATCTTTATGTCTTTTGAAGGTTCATAATTGGTTTCTTTTTTGCTGCTATCCCTTGGTATTTTGGTGCGTTTGTTCTACTCTGCGCCAGATATGACCACCGAGAGAAAGCTGGATATGTTGCTTGCACAATAGCTGTAAGTAGTTTTGGACTCAGATCAGTTACATAAGCAGAAATTTTTTACCTTTCTGTTAATAGTAATATATGTCAGGGAATGATGTCATGTTTTCCTGAATCCTGCTAGTTACAGGGAAACAAATTAAGTGTACTATGTGCATGGTGTACCTTGTTAACATTTTTCTGCTTTAGTAGTGTCATTTGTATGCATTCATCCATTTTGTAACAACTTTTGCGTCTACTATGCAAGCGTGCATAGTCCTGCCTTAGTTCCTTGTGTATATATATATATGATACAACCTGAAAACTATGTCCAAAGACTTGAAGAATATGGTGTGTAAATAAACTAAATCCGTTTATGGGTTCAAGCAAGCTTCTTGTTGTCAAGCCTTTTGAGTTGTTGCATCTTATGATTGTGAAGCAAATATAATGGATTGTGTATTTACAAGTTTAGTGGAGTAAGTATCTTTTCTTGGTTTTATATGTCCATGCCATCTTGCTAGCAACAAATGTTTTAAAGATGATACATGACACCAATAATTAATTGTTGAAACATGAGGATCTGGGTAATGCTTCTTTTGTCCTAGGAATCCAAATAAACTGAGATCGATCTAGAGGTGTATAAAGATTGTCACAAAAGAACTACATCAATGAAGTTCTTAAATGTATGACATGCAGGATAGTGGACCATGGAACATATTGGAAAACATGTCAATTTTTTGATATTTTGATGTCTGTTGCTCTCCAGTTTATGAACGAAATTGTTAGATTTTTTTTTTTACTGAGCTAGAAAATATGCATTTACCTGAACTAGCATTATATGCATTTACCTGAAAGAAGATGTATTTGCATTTTCATTTACACATCTGAAGCTGGATAGCTATTAAAGACTATATGCATTTACTCCTACTGTTTGTGTTTGTAGGCTGTTCTTGCTGCTATTGCTACCATATTTGGTGCGACATCAGATGGCTGGTGATTGATGAATATCTTCTGAAAGCTAGCTAGCTTCCTCTAAAGTTTTTATTACAAACTTGTTTGAAGTTGTAAAATCATATTTAGTTATTTACTTCTATATCTATTTGTCCATGTACAGACATTCACTTGTTATGTTATTATATTACAGCTGTGAACAAGTTTGCATTTCACAGTGTAGTAGCTTTGTAGGTACCTTAACTTGAAATTGGAGATGAATCATTGTTATTTGTTAATGTAAAGCTAGACTACCAATCTGAATGGTTTGTTGGAGCATAAACTCACCGAGTCACGAACACTTCCATTATATGCTAAGGTTCAATCAAATTCAATTCTATCGACTGTACTGTTGGCTGTCGTTGATTTATTGACATTTGCATATTGAAGACTTTAATTCCAGAAGCCCGACCTGGCAAGAAAATGCAAATACAGTAGAATATGCAGCTGGGGCAGGCCAGCAGGGAAGATATTCTATGGTGTTGGCCAGAAAAAACTCTTTTAAAAAAACTTATTTTCAAAATTATCAAACCTGATACAATTTGGCACTTGTATATCAGTTTTTTAAAAAATATTAGAAAAACTAAATGGCAAATGCGCACTTCATCAAAGCATGTTGTTTTTTAATATTAAAAAAAATAAGAAAAAGACTAATATTTTTTTTATAACTTTTTCATCGATATTTGTAGTCATATAGTTAGAGTATCTAAAATTACGTGTAAAAAGGTCAAAATGACATATATTAATATTTCTACCCATTGTTCATATGATTTTTTTCTTAACTATTATCATTTTTCAATTTGTTCCATTTAAATGCCCTGGCAGATTAATGCGGAGCAGTATAATAAATATGCATGAATTAAGAAGCACGATGTTTCGATGCTATTTAGCCTCCTCTTTACAGCAAAGGATGGATGTGGAGTCGTCTATCTCCACTCTATAAACTGCGCCACCTCCTCCAATCTTATCTTTTATTATATTTGTCAACTACAGGCTTGCAAGGATCAAAGCCAGCCAGCCAGCCATCAACTTAATTGTAAAAGTAACAATTAAATGGGAAACAAGATGAGACGGAGTTGATGTTTCTTACCAGATAGAAAAGCCTTTGCTTACCGGAAGAATATGAAATATGAAATGATTTGTATCAAGACCAAAGCATGAAGCCTTCTTTAATAATTAGGCGGTCAACGAGAGTTACTTCCTATGTTATATAGCGGGGAGATTGAGGTGCTAAAAACAGAGAGGACTGTGAACATAATTAACAGGACCAAACTAATTATAGATTAATATATGTTCGTTTTGTCTTTGTTTATGTTCTTCCTCAAACAGTTTTGCATTTTACATTTATTAATATTAGAGTAAAAAAAGAAACGGTTGAGAAAAAAAATACTAGAGGGCTAGAGGCCTTGCACAAAGAAAAAAAAATTGCAACTATGTCTTGCAGAAAGAACTGAAAAAGAAAAGCTTTGCGCAAGGAAACATGTGAATCTTCCTGCTCTCGCATACTATTTGAACCACCTGTCCGCTTCTAAAAACTCTGGGGAATTCACAAAGGCAGCATAATTCTACTTTTGAGTGCAAATACCAACAGCTCTACCACACCATATATCTAAAGTCCACCCAGCACAAAAATGAATCATGTATCTCCTTCAATTTAAATAGATTGTTATATTCTAGTTTAGCTAACAATCGCATAATTCATAACAAACAAAATTTCATAAATGAAAAGGCACAACTCCTTTATGATGAAATGCAGATCAGTCGTCACAAAAGCTGTACAAATTGATGTGCAATCACGTGAATTCTTGTTAGGTATATACTTTGACACGAGTCACTAAATATATGACCATAGTCCTCACAAGTTACTCTCACTCAGAAAGGTGTACACTTCCGCCGACAAACAGGTTTGTACGGACATATACATCTCAGGCAAGTTAGAAATTTCTTCTGATCCTGCAAATTTTGAATCATGCAAAATTAACATATAAATATCATATATTCAATTGAATATCAGGTAAAATATATATAGCGAGAAAGTCTTGCCTCCCTAATCGAGAAAGCTCGGGCTCTTCAAGTAGCATTTCTTTAAGCGGTTTCACATTTGTTTCTTTGGCACTAGAGCTAGCAAGGCAAGAGGGAAAACTGGTTACTATAATGTAAAACTAACAATTAACAAAAATTAGACTGAGAACCATATATGGTCAACAAAAATAGGTATACTTTCATGTAAAATTACACACGTAATTAATGTCATCGGCAGAAAACCGTATAAAAGAAAAAGAAAGAGAAACACACCTATAGATCAAATCGAGAGAAAGAAGCTTGTGGTGAATACTATAATCACAACCAACATACGTGACTACAAGATTACCGGCATCTGGGTGGGGCCAGCTCCTTGATGTTGGAAACCGCAGTACAAATGTCCCAGGGTCTTGAAACCTTCCATTACCCTGGAGTGAAGCTTCTGCTTCTTCTTTTGTAATGAGTCCTTCAATCCATTTCGGTAACACAGAATCCCAAATTGCTTGTATCCATTCTTGTGATAATGTAAAAGCTACAGGGTATAGCCAACACCACAGCCTCTCGAAGTTTTCACGGGTCACTAAATCTTGGCATCCAGCAATTTTCCGCAAAAGCTCCAAGTCCTGCAAGATTTGTATAAAACAATATTTGCTAAACATAATTAATCAAATTATGAAATCTTGTAAGCAAGAACATTTACAGCTGTGCGCCTTCAAATAAAAGAGAGACTGAGACCTCCAATGACAAATATCTAGTACTGCAGCATGAGATTTTCTTGAACTGTTCTTCAATCTCAGGAGCCAAAATTTCCCAAAGAACTTGTTTATTCTTCTCTGAAACCAAATTCCAAGCTTTATTTCCATCCTCAATCAGTTTCTTTGACATAATTATTTGGTGCCTGAAAAAATACAAACTTTCTACATAAGTACCATAGCTATATAACCCCCTGCTGAACAACTGATATTTGCTGATAGGATATTTATAAAGAAATTCATGTAACGAACAATGCCTGGTGTCAAACTATTACACCCTTAATTCAGAAAAAGATGACCATTATGCTGATATGATACACCATCACTTGCAATAATAATCCAATCATTTTATAAACCTCGAGTAAGGAAGTGTTAACATGATTTGGAAGAGATCAAATACTCAATTTCCTGTGCTATAATCTTAAAGAAAGCATAGATAATACAGGCACCAGAAATAGTGTTTTTCCGATGTCACCATGACTGAGAACTAGCTACCACTTCTGCAGGTAAATCAGACACAAGGCGGCATCTCCTCTACATTATGTTGTATTGCATTTAAGGTCCTAACCAGAAGATATGTAGTATAAATCAAGAATACCATGAATTAATCGTTGCACATCAGGAACTATAGCAGCACAAAATTGGCATTACCTAAACTTTTTCATAGCTGAAAGCTAAAAAAAGAATTAAGAAATTGCATTTCAATAATATCTAAATGATCAACTGGGTCAGTTTTGAACCTCTGGCTGTAAGTCTCACAACAACAAATTCTTGCTAATATGTGGCAAAGCACTATGCTAAAGTATACCAATTGAAACTGCTAAATTTAAGGGGATTTAAAAGAGTAAAAAAGTACAGTAATATTTATGTTGATTACCTGTGATGAAAGCATCCTGAATACAGAGAAACCTGATTGGCAAAGTCCATAAGTTCTTGTTCAGATGCTAGCATTGCTATTTCCCTGAGCATACGAGACCTCTCACTTGGGCCTTCTAGGCAGTATTTAAAAACAATTGAATCTGAAACTGGATTTATACAACTTGACATGCTGCGGGAATTTGACATTGTAGCTTCATTACTTTCTGAACCAGATGAACAATGTTCTGCTTCTACATGGATTTCTTGTATCTTCCGCAAACTTGTCTCATATGCAGTATTATCCTAATTTAAAGAGTGATAAACAAGATAACTGTGGGTCAAATTACGCCAATACTGTGTGGCAAAAAAAACAGTACAATCACAAGAAACATGACCATAAATGCACACAATCTTGACGAATTAATCCATTCATTAATGATAGATGACTTCCAGTGTTCCAACATAGTGCATACCTAAACTCCAAGAAGCATCACATGATTCAAAAGACATGGCATTATTAAGTGTATTTGCAATTTTCTTATACAGACAAAGGGGATATTAATGAGAAATGAAAATACAAAGAGAGTGCAGGATGGGCCAAGCTGTAATTAAATAAATGCTTCTCACTTTCAAGGCAAGTTAATGTGAGAGGTGACATTAATACAACTAACTTTTTATATGTTCTTATCCAAAAAATAATACGTGTAAATACAACATTTTGATGTGCAACAAAACATGTCATGTACGGTAATCCACTTACTGTATATATGATGCATCATAGGTTAAATAAGAAATTATCTCTCAATTCTAAAAAAAGGTTATACACAAGTCAATGCAGCACTTATAAATACATTAATAACAAACTAAAGTGAAAAGGTTTAATACCAACCTTATTACTAATCCAGGCAGGAGGGTTGCATTCCTTGTTGACTTGCTCTGATGAAATACCAAACCTGAAAGCTGCAGGTCTTTTTTCTTGTGCTAGTTTGACTCGTTTTGATGACGGACTTTGTTTTTCTTCACACACAGTATTGTGAATATCAGAGGATTCTTCATCCATACCAAAAGATTGAGAACCATTAAGTAAATGCATCGGAGAAGTTTGTTGCTTCCACATAAATGAAGAAGCATGTGGATTACGATTCCGGGAAATACAGCGAATTCGATGGGTTAATGTCTTGAAAAAGGGATATTTTGCTAACTCTGGAATATCAAAACTAATGCAGAACAGCCTATTATCACACTTTGATGAAAGCTGAAATGAGGAGAGACAAAATAGAGTTATTTTGAATTATAGTGGAAGAAAATCTGCGATGCACTTGTTATAGCGGTGATAAATAATGCTACCAGCTATATTTAAATTAAATGTATAATTGTATATGTATATGTTAGGAGAAAGCCAACAGTAACACACGAGTTGAGACATTAAACTCATTGCGTCACCATATGAAGCTACCATAAAGATGTGATAACCCTTTACAAGGCAGAGATTAAGGTAATGCATGTTCATCAATTAAATATAAACATATGCCTATGCAAATTAATATTGCTTTTTAATGTTACAAATTTATATGGATTATTAAGCCGTAAACGTAGTTTTTCCTTCCAAACCACCCTACTAGTAGATATTGCAGAGAAATAAATGGCATTATTTTAATTTTAATGGCATGAATTGGGATATTTACAGAAATGTAGTATCTTTAACTTGAAGTGAATATTCCGTAAGTTTTAAGTTCTGCTTAGCAAAAAGTTAAATGTGTGAAACTCATTGCCAAGCAGCATTCCGACAAAAATGAAAATGATGGGGCCAGGTACATAATGTGAGAACATGTTTAAGCAAACAAGCATACTGTTTACACGCAAACAGTACATATCAGAAAAAAGAACAGTACTTCCAGTTCAAGACAGAAAGCATGGTTAAGCCTCAACTTCGATATGGGCACAATTATATAAATAAGAAAATGTCTACTGTTCTAGACCGAAACATCAGACAGTATACGATACAGTAGTGGATATTGGTTATTAGGAATAGCAACATAACAATACAAGGTCTTGCAGGTGTTATTTTGAGGTCCACAAATGTAGCTTATATGTCACACTCTAAAGTCGATTAGGCATCAAAGGAGAAATTTCAGTAAGGATGTTGGAAGAATAATTTAAAAGGGACACATAATTGTAATAGCATATACAATTCGTTGTTTATCTTCTGCCTTTGGGGAGTTGAAATAAAAATTAGTTACCCAATTGGCTTCCCATGAATATCTGAGTTGGGATCATACATATCCTTGTTAATACAAATGAGAGATACGTGCCACAAGCTTCACCAAGATACCTGTGAGATCTTGAGCTTAAAAAAAGCACGGCCATTCATTAATTTACTTGGTCTATCCCAGGAGGCAAATTCAATTCCATCATAACTAGTAAGAAGAGGAGCTTCAGCATCATTTGGCTTCTCAACAGGTGTCTTATTTTCAGCATACAAAAGTGAAGCAACAACCTACCAAGACAAGAAATGGATATATTAACAGCCTCTTCAACTTTTAAAGCATACGAAAGGTAAATACAATTATACAAAACCTCCAGATCCTTGTTCACAGGCTGGCCAACTGCATTCAATAGGATGACATCTATCGAAAAGTTCCGACGGCAGGATGCCTGCATTAACAAAAATCATAGAAATAAATGCACTAGAATATACATAAAAATAAAAGAGATCTACCTCTTGCCTAATTAAGCTGACCCCAAACTTTTACGTTAATAAAAATGTGGCTACTTATAGCTTTACATTAACTTTTTATAAATTTTCTGATGTGAGGTTTCAATGCTAAGATCTTGTAGTGGAACAGTAGCAGTACAGTCATAGCTGAGCAGAATACTAAATAATTCTTTTTTTAAGATACAAATAATTGTTCTCCAGCACAGTAGTTACAGCAAAACTCCAGTCACATTTAAGATTCTCTCAAATGGCACCATGACGGGAATGCATTAAATTGTGAGGAGATAAAACATGACTAACCTTTCCGCCAACAATGTTCCACACTCCATCATTGCCTTCATCAATGTCCAAGGCACTTGATTCATCAATAGAGAGTTGAAGAGGGGGATCCTGGCATAATTAAAAAAACAATAAACAAAAATATCTAAAAGTGATGTCAGCAAGAATATGTGAAGGCTGGAAATTTCTAATTATTGCTGCTAGCATGCACCTTGAGGTAATGATCCTTCACAGCTGATGCACGAGACAAGACCTCCACTCCATAGACATAACCCTGTATTTCGTAATCAACTTTAATTTCTCCATGAGTAGAAGACAACAACAACACTGTCCTCGGACCATTTATATGTGAGCCCTTTTCTGATGTGGTTGATAAGGGCTTCTCTCCAACAAGCACCCCATTTGTGTAAAGACGAACAGAATCAATGGAAACCTGAAATGAAGCCATCAACATAAACACTTGTAACCATTCAAGAACGAGTAAACACAAAAACAGAGGCCTTTTTTCATAGTATATGCATGTATCTTTTCTATACTCATTTTAGTGGTACATCTCAGTTATCAGCAATCTGAATTTAATAAAAAAAAATCTGATGCTACTATATTGGCTGAACCTTAAAGTTAATGAGTTAATATACCTCGCATCCAACATGAACCCATTTCTTTAAAGGAAACTCAGTTTTTGAAGAAGCACACGTGTTTTCTATCCATGATACTGAATCTCCAGGGCTAGGTGCTTCTGGGTGTAGAAAACGCAAGGGAAACAGCATCAACTTCTTCTTATCACTTAGCCCAAGGAAGGGGACATTGCAAGCTTTATCATCAACCTGCATAATCACACAAAAAGTAATAAACATAATCTTTCCACCATTAAGCTATATACAGGAATGATGCATGTGAAGTGCTAGAGTTTTGTTTTCACTAGTAATCATAGTGCATTATCAGTAAATTAAAAACTTCATTGAAACTTAAATAGATTCTCCTTAATGTACACTGTACTGGAACTGATTCATATTGTTAAGGTACGAGTCATGACCTCCACAAACGGAATCATATCTAATTACCAAATTCTCATATGCTAAATTACAGAGGAAACAATCATACCCGGGTCAAGACTGCTACATCTACACAAAGGATTGCACTTCAGAAAAAAACATTACACAATCAAAAACCAACAAAGAAAACTAAAGTTTCACCCAAAATTCAACCAACAAACAAAACACAAACCGACCAACACAACAAATGATCAAACTAACCCCTGGAAACAACAAAATGCTACAACCCAATTTCAAGAAACAGGCAAAAAAAAACATTACAACCTCAACTAGAAACAAACTACACGAAAAATAAAAAGATTGTAGGAAAAAACCACCTGATAAAGAATTACAGAGGGAAATGAAGAGGAGAAGCAGGAGATATAAAGCCAAAAAGAGATAGAGAAATCCCTTCTCTCACTTTCATCTTCTTCATTAATCTTGACTTCAAATTTAAGATCTTTCAACAACGAGTACTTTTTTATCATCTCAATAGAACCCATTTTTTTTAAAGCAAAACCTCAATATTTCACAATGTGTGTTTGATCAGTGTTCTTTCTTTCTTTCTTGTAAACCCTTCTTAAGGGTTTGTGTGTATATAATTATTGTATATATATTCAAAGAGTAAAGAAAGTTTTATGCGGGTTTTGTGTATAAATGATGTGTATGTATAATGTATGTGTGTGTGTGTGTGTGTGTGTTGGGGGGATGGGATGGGTTCGCAGTTAACGGTTAGTTGGGTGCGGGTCTTCACAAGTCTTTGGCACTTCAGGAGACTTTCTTTTTTACCCACACACTGTTAAACTGGGTTTTATCGTCTGCATTCAGCCCTAGGGAGATTACTATGAGCCTGTTGTCCGGTTAAGAATTGTGGTCAACAACAGGTCAACGATGTTACGACGCTGTTCTGTTAAATTTTTAAAAATTATTTTTATTAAAATTATTTAAAACAAAAAGGTGAAAAGTGAATTTAAAGTTAGAATTGCTATTATTATTATGTGTAATTAATGAGTTATTAAAAATATATAATTTATAAATTGTATATAAGAATAATATTAATTTACTTTTATTAAATAAAATTATAAAAATATATAATTGAAATACCTTCAACAAACTTTTGACTTTCACCTTATTTAGTTTTGATTTTAAGTTCAAAAATGCAAATCTTTTAACCTAAAGTCACTCGTGTATGTAAACACTAAACATGCTCTACTAGTAATAGGGAAACTTTATAACAAATGGAAAACAATTGGAAATTAGAAAAGTGCAGTAATAATTTGTAAAATAGGAAAAATACAGTAACAAAATTGCAGTTTGTGTGTACTGGTCTGGTACTAAATAAAATTTGTGCAACCTAAAGTATATTGAAGTATTCAACCAACAAAAGTTACCGACTACGTAAAGATGAACTTGTTATAACCTCCTGGCTCCTAGCTAGATGACTTGTGCATTGTTACAACTTACAAATGTGATACTCATATTCCAGATGACCAATTTCTACATGCACTCACGGCTAAAGCTTCAGTTCACAATTATGGAATTATCAGATCACTTCGAGTTACTAGGGAACACTCCAAGTTCAGCAATTCCGGCATGTGTTTCTTGTACGAGGCTCGTACTGCAAAGCAAGTGAAGAAAATACAAGGGTGTGTGAATTGTGATATTCTTATCTTCTTTTTCTCATTCATGACAGAAATCTTTTTTTAAGTTCTAAACTAAAGACCGAACGAAACAAGGGAGGAATTAATAAGAAAGCCTTTGGGCAATAAATAAAGAGAAGAAATTGGTAAGTTTAGAATGTTGCTACATTAGGTACTGGTAAAAGAATTGCAGGAAGTGCATTGTATAACTTAGAAGGTAAATGCATACAGAATACAACATAGTAGCCTTCTAGTATGCATCCATTGCAACCCTTCTTGATTAGGCTTCAACTCATATGGAATAATGGAAAAATTGCAAATTATGCTGGTTTCAGCTTCATAATGTAATCAAGTTCAAATCCAGTTGCAACAGACCACTTGATCAGCTCCACCTAGTGGTAAGAAACCTTAACAAGTCTTATTAAAAAAAAAACACCAAATAACATGAACATGCTCATAAAGAGGAGCATCACCACTCAGTACAACAAATGCAATGGTAATTTCTGAGATGTTCACTATTCCAGTATTCAACTTGTTGAATTAATACAGTTGCTTGGACAGCATTCAACAATTCAAGCACATTCACCACAAGTATGCTTTCTTTAATTCTCCAGATCGAATCCCAGCCAAGTTATTAATATTATGCATATAGTTGCAATAAATTATAATATGCAAGGCAAGGGCAGTAGCACTACACGCTCAAGTCTTGAGTTTTAACTAGAGCATAATTTAAATCTTGACATTTTTTAAATATACGAGTGCTGTCAAATTCTACATTGTGACATATTTACATTATATATTACCGTTATTGAACATTGAAAGCTTAACCTCTTTTTTTGCTACAAAATATAAAAGCTTAACTAACTGGGTCCAAACGAAGATGAAAATAATGTATAGATGGGGTGAGACCTTGACTACTTTCTGCTTCTGTGATGAAGCTGTCCATATTTCCTGTTTTGGACATTTTTTAATTGGGCTTTTCAGTTAAGTTTTACACGGTCGTCTTGTTCATGTCGCCCAGTATTCAGATTCCCACACGGCCACATCCTTATTTTTCCCCACTCAATATCATCGTCTTATCCTGTCCCCTCAATTAATTTCAAAAGGTAATATAATATAATTTTATATATTAATTAGTATTTTTCGAGGTTTTTCTTAAAAACGAAAGAAAATGAAGTGGAATAAAGACTTTATATGTTTTTCTCACAATAATTTCACTCTAAGGGCGAAATAAAAAAGGAAAACAAATGAATTATTTCTTTATCTTTTTCAATGAATTAGCAAAAAAAAATGAGACGGAAAGTTTTAAATATATTATTATTACCTAAATTATATCTTTTAAAATATAAGGATGAAAGTTTAATTACCCAATTAATTGAATACTTTCCTCCCAATTCTGAAGCCCATGAGTTTCAGCTTTGTATATTTTTTGAATTCAGGAGAGCATAAACAAAACTCATTATATTACTTGATTTACTTCCTTGTATAATTTCTATTTTTTCCCTTAAAAACTTTGAAAGTAGAGTGTTAAAAAATTATTCAAATTAATATAATATTTATATGTTGATGTTATATTATATATGACTCCACAGATATTATTTATTATATAATTAATGTTTAACATAGTATCTATTTAAATATTTCAATTTCATATGCTTAAATTTTTTAATTTAATATTTTTGTATAATTTAATATTTAAGACGGTATATTGCACGAATTTTTTACATGCTCGGCACTCGAGTTTTTTTTTCCTTTAGAAAAGAATGCCAGAAAGAAAATCTACCAGTGAATAGGTTTTCCATCAAAAAAATCTTGTGGCATTGACTAATATTCAAAAGAATATTAGTCTTTTTTCCGATGTCCAAGCAAAATTCATAGTGACAATTATTATTATCAGATCCAAGATCCAACTTTCAAGTCAGAGGCGTTACTTTTATAAATTTTCTTTGCTTTTCAAAAAAGAAAAATAAAAATCATGTGGGTAGCTTGAAGTGTAGAAAAAGTGACGCCTCTGACTTAAAAGTTGGATCTTAGATCTGATAATAATAATTGTCACTATGAATTTTGCGGTGACTGGGGAGGTGAGGATGAATAATGACATGAATGTAGCATATGGTCTGAATACAGACAACCTGGCTGTATATTTACATTTTCCACCATATCTTGCATATGCAACAGCAATGTGCTGTCTTTTATTCCAATATAATATTCCACTATCTCACTCATATCTAATACGTCTGCATTATTATTTGCAAATTTTTGTTTTACGTTAGTAATCAAATCAAAATTAAAAGTATCTCATTTCTTGGGTTCTAAAAGTACCGGATATTACTCCCTCCGTCCCTTTATTAGTGTCCATTTTACAAAAAAAAAATTATTCCTTTTGAATTGTTCATTTCTATAATCAAAGCATTATTTTCCATTTTTACCTTTTATTTGTATATTTCCAAAATCAACTCATAAACACAATTAATTTACTCCTTTCTAAAAAATTGAAGAGTTATTCGACTTTTTCTCTATACATTACCAACATTATGACTATTACTCTGTATATATACATATGCAGTGCTATTTATTCTTCTTCCATCATTGATACTTTAATTCAAATAAAATATGGTATATATTGAAAAAGATGAATAATTTTGATTTAAATAAATTTTCAGAAGAAGATGAAAATGTTGATGCACCAACACATGTTGAAGAGAATCTCTCTCCTGCAGAAGATGATAGTGGTTTGTAATAAAGAGCTAATTTGGAGATAGATTTAAACAAGTTGCCAATGCCCGAAGGAGATTTGTTATGGAATGAATCGATGTGGGACATTGTTTATATTTTTATTGCTATATATTTTTCGATTATTTTGGGGTATCTTCGGTGAGAAGAAAAATTGTATTTACATGTTAAAGATGTTTGGATTTTAATATTCCTACTGTATAAACTCAGTTTGGAATGAAAGTTCGATCTTGATTAAATTGATTTGCTATGAATGGACTTGTTATTTTCTTAATTTTAAAATGTTTATCTTTTCTCTTCTTTTTTCTCTGTGTATTACATTTACAGTGAGCGATATATTTTCTGTTCATTTATGCAAAATTCTTCATCAGTGGTGTGAAAACTAGCAATAGGATCACCAAGACAAGTTGCACATGAGCTCCGTTTACTAGCAAAAATTTGTATAAAAAATTGCAGGATAATTGTAAAAACAAGAACAATACCATTTCTGGTAACACTGTTAGGCTCTCATGAATCAAGAATCCAAGGGAATGCAATGAACTCTCTACTAAACCTTCTCAACCAATCAATTACACTTCTAGTTGTCTCAAGTCAGCTGGTCTCGAGTCGAGGTTGTTTAGGCACAAAGCGCCTTAAGGCCACAATCTATAATGGGCTTAACTGTTTAACTTAACTATTCTTGGTATTTACTTGGATCAGCTTCCTATACTTTATCAACAAAAGTGTCTACAATTGGCATAGTACATACCTTAGTATGGTGACACACACTTTCAATTGGATTCAACCGTGCCCACAGACTATGCTATTGTGTTATGTAATCATTTTGTTAGACGATGTTGAGATCATAGAATAATCGTTACTCAATAATCTGTCCAACACATAATGTTGATAAAAGGACCAATATCAAGCATGTTTTATTCTGTTACAAACTTGCATAAAGTAACTTACTTTAACATGTAAATGTTTTGGTTTTACTACCATTGCTACTTCTTTTGTCATTTGACTCACAATAAAAGGACCATTTTTAGTTTCCCTTGGTATCTGATCTAGGTCTTGCAAATAGAGTCTATAATATAACTATGGCTAATGCTATAGATGATACTGAACACAACAGCTCTGAAAAAATAAGCCACTGTAATGATGATATGAAGGTAATCAACTATACATACTACAAGTAGTTCATTTTCTAAGTGCGTCTGTATATATACACTTTCACTCACACACACAATAGGCAATGCACTTTATTTTTAACTCCTTGTTGTATGCACATATATAGGTACATTGGCATAAAAATCCTGAGAAAGAGGTCAGGCAAAACGGCTGGTGTATAATGGTGACTAACGTTCTTGTACAAGAACTCAGGCTATTCTAATATTGATAGTTATTGCAAATTCTTGCTAACACTTGTGTAGAGATAAAATGGCATGTAGACAAATAAACAAAATACAGTCCTCCGCAAAACTTTAAGTCATAGAGCAAAACTTTTATTGAAACGGAGAACAGAACCATCAATTCAGACCAAAACTCACATTTTTATGCCAAAACTAAAAGAGCAATACAGTAAATAAAATCAATTCAGACCAATGTTATAAATTCACATCTTCACCATTTAAAGATTACGTCGAAATAAGTTATTTGCACGAGTTCAGTCATTCAGTGACATCTTCAATGAGCTTTACCTCACACTGCATTTGGATGGGTAGACTGTCATTCCTTTCTAAAGCAGCCTTATTAACGTGTGGAATTTTATAATTGTTGGACCATCTAGATTTCATAATTTCGATCATACACAACTGCAAACTTTAAAATATACGATTTAAATTGATGGGTGAGTATGTTTCAAATGCTCTTTCAACTGCAGTGATCAGCTCATCTACTGTTCTAGCAGCTTCCTTTTGTTATAAAGATTGAATTGCATTGAAGAATCCCAAGTCCAAAACATTCAAGTCAGGAGAGTTCGGAGGCTGACAAATCACTTGAATATTTAAACCAAGTCCCGAGATGGCTAAACGAAATTCTTCATCATTAGGATAGATATGTGTTCGAGCATTGTCCTGTTGAATAAATATAGGAATGTTACCATCATCAAAAAGCCACTTCTCCATAATAGCAGGAACTACTTTGCTGATTAAAAATGATCTCACTATGTCTCGTCCAACTGAATTCATAGGTTTAGTTTCAAGAGTTCCAGCCACTCTATTTGAACCACTCCTTTTGGCGAGCTGCTTAGTAACAAACGGAAAAATTCCAATCTTTCCAGAGAATAACACATTACCAGCTGCATCAAATCTTGGTCATGTTATAGCCGCAAAAAACATGATCTTCGTTAAAAAATTCTTGCTCTTACAAGTTCGTTCAGGATCACACTCCTCCATCAAAAGATAATATTTTTCTGATCTTTTACTTGTGTAAAACCACTTTTCATTGATGTGGATCACATTATACATGCCACCAAATTTCGGATCATGTGGTACACTATTTTTATCGATCATAGATAAACAAAACTGAATTTGTGCTTTCTTGTTGGACTCCTTTAAAAAAGGTTTAACCGGATTACTGTGTCGGCAAAATGATGATAATTATGGGAGTAATTAAGTTGCATTGAATTATGGAGTAACTTATCAGTTTTTATTCGATCAAGACACTAAATAAGGGTTTTACTGGAAATTTTTTATCAAAAATACTTCTCCTTAATATATGTAAAATCTTAAAAATGGACACTTATAAGGGACGGAGGGAGTAAATATTATAATAATCGAACTTTTGCATTTTACTAGTCAGACACCGTTGATCTGGACTTGTAAATAAGATTAAAATAATAAAATTTGGACCAATTGGGTTTTTAGAATGATTTATAATAAAATATATGAATTTACAGATATGAAATTAAAATGGTATATAATTTAGATCAATCAATTTTTATAATAATTTCAATGGCTTCTAATAAATTTACTACAATATGTATTCCTACACAATCTCTTGTGTTGACTATTATTGTATTATTATAATTAGTTTATTACCAAACTGCGTGCTAAAATTACAGATCTGCTATATCTAGTATTTAATTAGGTGCAAAATAACTCTTTGCGTGATAAGCGATTTCAAGGGAAAATTCTGTGTGTTTTAAGGTTTAAATTACTGCGTAGCATTCTAGTACACCTTTAGGTAATGCACAAGACAACTACAAGCATGGGCATTACTGTAACACCCCCTTCCCAAAATGAGATGAGGGGTTATTTATCAAACTACAAACTTGTATACAGAGTACTAAAATCTACCTTAAAGTAATTGAATAGGTCCAACAACTCTGTAAAATAGTATTAAAACCTCCAAACAATTCAAAGCGATAAATGCGAATTAATCCAAAACCTTTAATAATAACTAATATCTAAAAAGAAAATGCGAAAAGCTCAAACATCCTAATAATGTAAATAAGGGAGCTCTCCATCACACAGCCCAAGGCCCCCCTAAGTACCTGCCAGAAGAAAGAATACGGCATGAGCCAAATGCCCAGTACGGATTGGAATACAGTTTATAAAACAGAAAGAAGATATATAGTTTGACAGTTATAAATAAACATTAATTTTTAAAACAAGGCTGAAGCAACGAAGGGTTAGGATATTTCATACCGATACAGAACAGATAACAGATACACACATCATAGGGTACCTAATGCGTGCAACAAACCGGACAACGTGTACGGCATATACAACGTCACCGTCAAATATCAAATCACAAATCAAATCAAATCTGGGTGCACCCACGTATCCTCAAACAAATATCAAAATGCGCAAAGCTCGCCACCTGAGCTATCAGAAGGATACGCCGTGACTAATCACACTGCCACGGAAGTGTCATGCCACTGGTGCCGCAATGACATGGCTGTAGTACCCCTACAGCTGGTTAACTCGGTATACCCTATATCACTCTAAGGGTTCAAATAAAATAATTTTCACAATTTTAAAACCACCTGAACAGATATTTCAAATATTCTACGCATATATGTAACATATATAATTTTTGAAAATCGCAGAGACAGATATTTAAATATTTTGAAACAGACTTTAAATTAAATTTCAGAGAATCAAAACAGTTAAGACGAGTAATAACGGAATGAACAGATTTACGAAAGGAATTAATTAAATATAATTAATCCTAAAAAGAGTAGCACTGAATAGAAAGGGGACGAAATCCGTACCTTAAATATATCAACCTCAAATTCTTATGAAAGTAGTAAACGTCCTGCTAAACTCCTGACCTTTAAATCGAGCCACACAATTATAAATTAACATACCTTCATGTATTAACTAATATTTTAATAAACTTTACCAAACTGTCGAGGTTGTGAATCAGTAGAATGATATGCCATTATTAATGATAAGAAATACATGCTAATATAATTAATCTATATTATTTAACAAAATAAATCTACCCAGTAGTCAAATAATGTATCAAATCATAATCAATATTTTAATTTACTAGACTAGTTTACTGACGAAGTGATGACATGCTCATGTATTAGATATAATAAAATACTATATACAAAAGTACCAAGTAGTAACCATGAATGCTAATTTTCGAAAGCCATTACCTATTCTTCCTTGAAGTCAAAGATGAAATCAACGAAACAATTTCCAGCGACGGCTCGTTTTCTTTCTCCCTCGATAGGCTATCGATTTTAGGGTTAAATAAAACTCAAGCATGTTTTTTTTATATAAGGCCTGTGCCCGTGTATATAATATATAATTTTTTTATTAAATATTATTCTTTTTCTAATTTAATTACTAATTTAAATACAACCTCTATTTTAAATTAGTTTCAATATAAATAAATATTAGTATATAAAATTTTTTTTACAAATTCCAATTCTAATTCTAATAAATATTATTATTATCAACTAAATAAATAATTACAGATATTACATATATACCCCCTTAAAAAGGATTCCGTCCCCGGAATCTAACGAAACTAAAACTCATACCTGAATCAAATAAATGCGGATATTTCTCAAGGATAGATTCTTCTAACTCCCAAGTAGCCTCTCTCTCTGAATGGTTCTTCCATAAAATTTTAACAAACGGAATAATTCCCTTCCTCATAATTCGCTCCTCTCGAGCTAAAATAGCTTCAACTTCTTCCTCACAAGAAAGATCTTCCCTAATCTTATGCAACGGATATTGAACTACGTGCAGCAGATGATACTTGTAGCCTCTTAGAACAGACACATGAAACACATTATGCACATGGGATAATTGTGGTGGCAATGCTACTCTATAAGCAACTTCCCCCACTCTCTCTATAACATCAAAAGGACCAACATATCTTGGACTAAGCTTTCCTTTCATACCAAAACGTTTAACACCCTTCCAAGGTGACACCTTCAGGAACACATGATCACCAGACTCAAATCCACCAAATCTTCTCTTTTGATCTGCATAACTCTTTTGACGCGATTGAGCTTCTTTTAAGTTTTCTTTAGCCTGTTCCACCTTCTCGTTAGTTACCTGAACTAATTCTGGCCCTTCAATGACACTCTCTCCAACCTCATTCCAACAAGTCGGAGCTCTACATTTTCTACCATACAACGCCTCAAATGGTGGCATGCCAATGCTTGCTTGCCAGCTATTATTGTATGCAAACTCCACAAGATACAGATACTTTTCCCAATCACCAGACCACTCCAAAGCACAAGCTCTTAACATATCCTCCAACGTCTGAATAGTCCTCTCTCACTGTCCATCAGTTTGTGGGTGAAAAGTTGTACTATAATTAAGCCTCGTACCCCAAGCCTGCTGAAATCCCTTCCAAAAACGCGAAGTAAACCTCGTATCCCTGTCCGAAACTATCGACACAGGCACACCATGAAGTCTAACAATATCCCGTTGAAATATCTCTGCCAATTCATGAATAGGAGTAGTCTCTCTAATAGGCAAGAAATGAGCGGATTTTGTAAGTCTATCAACCACCACCCAAATAACATCATTCTTCCTAAAAGTCCTTGGTAAACCCGTGACAAAATCCATGGTAATATTTTTCCACTTCCAAACTGGGATATCCAACTGCTGTAACAGTCCACTAGATCGCTGATGTTCAATCTTCACCTGTTGACATGTAAGACATTTCTCCACGAACTCTGCTATGTCCCGTTTCATCCCACTCCACCAAAAATGCTTTTTCAAATCTCGATACATCTTAGTAGAACCCGGATGAATAGAAAATGAAGAACTATGAGCCTCAGTCAACACTGCTTCACGAATCACTACGTCTGAAGGTACACACAATCTACTATCCAACCATACCACACCATGATCATCAACATGAAACTCCGTTTGCTTACCATCTGCCACATTCGATCTAATAGCTTCTAGCCCTGTATCATTTTTCTGAGCTTTCTTAACCCTTGAGATTATATTTGATTCCACCTTCAAACTTGTCATGCTTGCAGTCGATCCTCCAACATACAACTCCACACCCAAGCGCTCCGTATCTGAAATAAGGTCCTGCTGAGTAATAAGAGATGCAACACTTCCCAAGTTCTTCCTATTAAGAGCGTCTGCCACTACATTCGCCTTTCTTGGATGGTACTGAATTTTAGCATCATAATCTTTAATAAGTTCAAGTCACCTCATTTGCCTCATGTTTAACTCTTTTTGTGTAAAAATGTATTTGAGACTCTTCTGATTAGTGAATATGTCACAAGTTTCTTTATACAAATAATGCATCCAAATTTTTAACGTAAAGACCACTGCTGCTAACTCCAAGTCATGGGTATGATAGTTTTACCTCATAAGGTTTAAGCTGCTTAGAAGCGTACGAAATCACCTTCCCATGCTGCATAAGAACACACCCCAAACCCCTCTTAGAAGCATCACTATAAACTTGATATCATCCACTTCGTGATGGTAAAACAAGTATAGGAACTGATACCAACCTCTTCTTCAACTCTTGAAAACTATGCTCACGATCATCATTTCACTCGAACTTAACACCCTTCCACATCAGCTGAGTTAATGACAAAGCTATGGATGAGAAACCCTCTACAAAGTGCTTATAGTAGTCTGCCAAACCCAAGAAACTCCTCACCTCTGTCACAGTACTAGGTCTCGGCCAATTTGTGATGGCCTCGACTTTCGCAGGATCCAACTCAATCCCCTTACCAGACACAATATGCCCAAAAAATGTAACCTGCTCTAACCATAATTCACACTTTGAAAATTTGGTAAACAATTTCTTTTTCCTAAAAATTTCAAGTACAATGCGCAAATGTTCCTCGTGTTCTTCTTTACTCCTAGAGCATATCAAGATATCATCAATGAAAACCACACAAACTTATCAAACTAATCGTGAAGGACGCGTCAAATCCATAAATATTGTTGGAGCATTCTTCAACTTAAAAAAACATCACAAGAAACTCATAATGACCATATCAAGTACGAAATGTTGTCTTCAGAATATCTTTATTTCTTACTTGTAACTAATGATAACCCAATCTCAAATCTATCGTCGAAATAAATATTTTATCCCCTTGCAAATAATTGAACAAGTCATCAATGCTTAACAAATGATACTTATTTCTAACAGTCATCTTATTCAACTCCCTGTAGTCAATACACAATTTCATAGACCCGTCTTTCTTCTTCACAAAAATAGTGGAACACCCCATGGAGATACACTCGGTCTGATAATCCCTTATCCAACAAGTCTCGTAACTGCTATTTTAATTCCTATATCTCTGATGGTGTCATCCTATACAATCATTTTAAATAACTTCAGCCTTGATGAAAAATTCTAGAATAACCTATACATGCTTTTGTGAAATAACACATCTTTTCATGTCTCTCGAGTACTCTCAAGCCTACAATTATAAAATCCATCCACTACTTTCTTTTTATACTCCAACATCTTTAGTTATATGGAACCACTTAGATTGGATCTCAATTCATATTAAATCTCTCATTACTTTAAAGATGTCTCACGAACCCTTCGAGCAATCCAACCTAACAAACTTTTTTTTTAATGTAATTTAGAATATTCTCATCATCATTCCACCTAATAAAATATAACATCCTAAGGTAAGATTCATTATGTGCAACTGAGAAATATTGTCTCCTACACACACTATTAAATCATTTTCAATCCATTGTCATCTTGAAATCTTTTCATCTAGTCGCATTCACGTTTCCACACCAAAATCAAAATTCTATATATCTGATTTCACGTCCTGCCATTGTAGCAAACCTAATATCGCTTTACATTTAACTCATTGATAAACAATAATTCTTAATATGTAGCTCATATCCCTAGTTGAAGTCTAAAAGTCATACAATCCTTAGCCAAAAGTTATCTTACTCATAAAGCCAAAATAATTCTAAATACATCTTTCATTTAAAAATCTTGATCTACAGTTACTAACATACTTGCATCCTCATAGATCGTTCACTTTCCTTTTCAATCAATTGCTCCAAAATGTTAAATCAATAAATCCTTAAGATTTAATCAAGGTCATGCATCACTATCGGTAATAAGTTTGCCTAGATAAGTATATTCTACAAATTCTCAACACTCTTGATAATTATCACGAAGGCACATAAAAGGATCCATTTACGAAGACTAAAAGGAAAGATTCTGAAGAGATGAGACAGAAGCAACAAAATGAGTCAAAACATATTCAAATAATGCAAAAGTTCCACGTCTAAAAAGGATTCACAATATCAAATACAGATACGAATGAATTCGCAGAAAGAGGCAAGCTGAAGTATTTTATAAAAAAATATATGACATAATGTTGAAATGAACGCAATTACAAGAAGTATCAAAATAGAATACCCATCCTAATGGCTACCCAAACTCACAGGTCAAACCTAAATAGATTTTCTACAAGAAAGAACCTCGCTCTGATGCCATCTCTGTAACACCCCCTTCCCAAAATGAGATGAGGGGTTATTTATCAAACTACAAACTTGTATACAGAGTACTAAAATCTACCTTAAAGTAATTGAATAGGTCCAACAACTCTGTAAAATAGTATTAAAACCTCCAAACAATTCAAAGCGATAAATGCGAATTAATCCAAAACCTTTAATAATAACTAATATCTAAAAAGAAAATGCGAAAAGCTCAAACATCCTAATAATGTAAATAAGGGAGCTCTCCATCACACAGCCCAAGGCCCCCCTAAGTACCTGCCAGAAGAAAGAATACGGCATGAGCCAAATGCCCAGTACGGATTGGAATACAGTTTATAAAACAGAAAGAAGATATATAGTTTGACAGTTATAAATAAACATTAATTTTTAAAACAAGGCTGAAGCAACGAAGGGTTAGGATATTTCATACCGATACAGAACAGATAACAGATACACACATCATAGGGTACCTAATGCGTGCAACAAACCGGACAACGTGTACGGCATATACAACGTCACCGTCAAATATCAAATCACAAATCAAATCAAATCTGGGTGCACCCACGTATCCTCAAACAAATATCAAAATGCGCAAAGCTCGCCACCTGAGCTATCAGAAGGATACGCCGTGACTAATCACACTGCCACGGAAGTGTCATGCCACTGGTGCCGCAATGACATGGCTGTAGTACCCCTACAGCTGGTTAACTCGGTATACCCTATATCACTCTAAGGGTTCAAATAAAATAATTTTCACAATTTTAAAACCACCTGAACAGATATTTCAAATATTCTACGCATATATGTAACATATATAATTTTTGAAAATCGCAGAGACAGATATTTAAATATTTTGAAACAGACTTTAAATTAAATTTCAGAGAATCAAAACAGTTAAGACGAGTAATAACGGAATGAACAGATTTACGAAAGGAATTAATTAAATATAATTAATCCTAAAAAGAGTAGCACTGAATAGAAAGGGGACGAAATCCGTACCTTAAATATATCAACCTCAAATTCTTATGAAAGTAGTAAACGTCCTGCTAAACTCCTGACCTTTAAATCGAGCCACACAATTATAAATTAACATACCTTCATGTATTAACTAATATTTTAATAAACTTTACCAAACTGTCGAGGTTGTGAATCAGTAGAATGATATGCCATTATTAATGATAAGAAATACATGCTAATATAATTAATCTATATTATTTAACAAAATAAATCTACCCAGTAGTCAAATAATGTATCAAATCATAATCAATATTTTAATTTACTAGACTAGTTTACTGACGAAGTGATGACATGCTCATGTATTAGATATAATAAAATACTATATACAAAAGTACCAAGTAGTAACCATGAATGCTAATTTTCGAAAGCCATTACCTATTCTTCCTTGAAGTCAAAGATGAAATCAACGAAACAATTTCCAGCGACGGCTCGTTTTCTTTCTCCCTCGATAGGCTATCGATTTTAGGGTTAAATAAAACTCAAGCATGTTTTTTTTATATAAGGCCTGTGCCCGTGTATATAATATATAATTTTTTTATTAAATATTATTCTTTTTCTAATTTAATTACTAATTTAAATACAACCTCTATTTTAAATTAGTTTCAATATAAATAAATATTAGTATATAAAATTTTTTTTACAAATTCCAATTCGAATTCTAATAAATATTATTATTATCAACTAAATAAATAATTACAGATATTACAATTACTCCCACAGATTATAGTATATCACCAGTTCACCACGCTACAATACTACACGTTGAATCACAAATTTAGGATTATAGTACTATATTATATTTCATTTAATCAAAATGCACAATAAGCCTTTGCGCACGATGTCTTGTTTATATTTAGAATTTTTTTTGCGTGATGGCTGATTTTTTCTCTTTTTAAGAAAAAAGCGGAAGAGGAAAAAATTGCGTAATACGATACCACATACCGCTAATAAGAATTATGAACTAAAAAGGAATCTTAGAAAGAAAAATTTTATGGTTAGGGTAGACAATTATAAAATAAATAACTTTTAGAAAGAAAAATATCGACGCATAATACATATATAATATCTATTGACAAATAAATAAATAACACAGAAGTTATATATATGTATTAAATAAATAGAAGTTCATATAAACTTTTTTGACAAAAAATTATATATTTCTACAAGAGGTAACATTCTCGTAAATATTTAATTATCATAAAAATTTATAAAGTTTTTTAAATATTAAAATTTTGAGATCTTACAAATAAAATAATAGTTATGTAATTTTTTTATTATAGTTTTACATTATATTTTTATTTTTGAGTATAATTCTATTAAAATTTATTAAAAAACAATTTTCCCCAAATTATAAAATTGATGAAAAAGATAAAATAAAGAAAAGACAACTAATGTTTACCTTGTTTTAAATTTGTTATCATGTTAATATTTTTAATACTTTTAATGAGTATAAGCTACGATTTATAATTTGTATTAATGTTGGTAGTTAGCATTTTCAATTATTTTAATTTTTTTATTATTATCTACTCATGTGGAGATTCCTTTAAATTTACTAGTGTAATTTTAAAAATATTTTGAATGATTTTTGGACTATTATTACTTAATATATGGTTATTATTCCCTTATTTACTTTTTAAGTTACAGTTTATACTAAAAAAATTGTATTAATGTTGGATGATAAATTTTTAATTCATAAATTTGCCTAAATTATTATATTATTTTATTATTATATGTTAATTTTAGGTATCTAACCAAACCTTTGGTTAGATTTTATTCTATTTTATTATATTACTATTAAAATAATATTATATTATATATTTTGTAATTATGATTTTATCATTTTTTTCTCTCTCAAATATTGTATTAATTATTTTTTTAAATTTTTATTGTAGGTGTTTATTTTGTATATCTTTTAGTTAAATGATAAAAAAATTTTAAATAAAAAAACTTTATTTTTACGAGATTATATTTCGGTGCAGGAAAGTTTCTGCCGACAAAAAAGAAAAAAAAGACTGGCCCCTGGTCTATGTAGCCAATGGTAAAGGGACAGGAGAGATACAGTCTAGCTCTAGGCTTCTTGATCAAGTAATTATTATGTATGTATACATTTCACCGACCGAAGATTTATATTTGATTATGACCTCCGGTGTTGCGCGGGTTACCACCTGTGCCAATTAAATTTTATTTTTTTTAGCTAAGTCGTCTTTTCTCTTGGTTCTCTCCACTTCGGTTTCTCTCCAATTTTATGTCGACTACTGTATTATTAACGCTACGCTTTGGGGTTTGTCGTTTGCATCATTGCATTGCATATTAGATTATTAGTATATTATATTACGATGCTCGCAAAATTTTACTTATATTTTTATTTATAGGATGCTCGCATATGACGATGCAAATGGGAGAAATTAAATTGAACACACCGTCCATTTCAAAATAGGTACGGTGTAAAGAAAAAAATAGTTTAAGAAATTATTCTAAATAAAAATTAAAAATTATATTTAAAGAAAGAAATTTTAAAAATAATATATGAAACTATTTTTTTATACATTTTGAAATACTGATAAAAATGTATTTTAAAAAGGAGTGATTCGCACAATATTATAAGTTAAAATTATGTTTATCTTGCATCAATGTTTAGAAACGAATTTTTTGAAATCTAGAAACATATTTATAAATGAAATACTAATATCTATACTATATTATTAAAGCCGAAAGATTAAAAGTTTTGGTCGTCGGTTGGTTTGGTACTGGGTGAACCATAGAAAAGATCTCGACCGTCCAATTTTATTAAACCATAGAAAAAATCTTGACCGTCCAATTTTAATAAAATATAATTTTAAAAAAGTATAGTCATACATACAATTCTATCCCAAGTAGTCCTTCTTTTATACAAAATATCATAATAAGATAATAAAATATAATTTTAAAAAAGTATAGTCATACATACAATTATATCCCAAATAGTCCTCCTTTTATATAAAATATCATAATAAGATAATAAAATATAATTTTAAAAAAGTATTGTCATACATACAATTCTATCTCAAGTAGTCCTCTTTTTATACAAAATATCATAATAAAATAGGATAATCTTATATTCAAATATCATAATAAGATCCATTTTATTATTCAAATATTCAAATTTTACTAATTTTTTTTAAAGCTTGCCCAACTCATTGTCTAGAAAATTTTATTCTTTTAAGATTCTTCTTTAATTTGAATGCATTTTATTATTTCTGAATTTGGTAATGAGTAAATTAATCGAATTTTTTTCCCCATTTTAAAGTTATTAAAATAAAATATACAACCAACTCCGTGCTACTTAAATTAATTCAACAATATTTTTCACATTATTTAAAATCATTTAAAGTAAATAAGAAACAACCCCGTGCTTCGCACGGGTTATAAGCTAGTATTAAATTAATGTTGTTTAAAATATAAATGCAAAAGAATTTGTAAACAAGATATATACATTATACACAGTGTTGACGGTGTACATGTGCGAAAAAGAAAAGAAAAATAGATACACGATCCAGCGGGTGGTGTGTGTGTGTATATAAAGGGGCAATCGACGATTGTCTCTCCTCACGTTTCGGTGTAGCCTGCCCCCTCTTTCTTTCGACTTTGATTCTCATTCATACTCGTCTTTACTGCGTCTCTCTTCTTTCAAACCACCATTCTCATTCTTCTTGATCAATCTTGTAAGTTTCTTCTCCTTTTTTTCAAAGCTATTTTTTCAATTTGTCTTATAATAATAATAATGATGATGATGATGTTGTCTGTTATGTAATTATTGTAGATCTACCTCTATTACCTCTACTCTATGCATATCTCAATGTCTTAGTTTTCATCCTCACGCATTATGTGTTTGGATCTGAGACTTCGAGTTTATTTTTTATGTGTTTGTTTGTGATCGCTCATGGGATTATTTGTTGTTTGATAAGCTTTTTAATTATTAGGTGATCTGATACTGCTAGAAATTTGGGGTTTGTTATGGCTAATTATACGCCCAAGAATATTCTTATTACGGGAGCTGCTGGCTTCATTGCATCTCATGTGGCTAATCGTCTTGTTCGGAGCTACCCTGATTATAAGATTGTTGTGCTTGATAAGCTTGATTACTGCTCAAATCTTAAGAATCTTAATCCCTCTCGCACTGCTCCCAATTTTAAATTTGTTAAGGGTGATATTGGGAGTGCTGATCTTGTCAACTATCTTTTGATTACCGAGTCCATTGATACCATTATGCACTTTGCTGCTCAGACCCATGTCGATAATTCTTTTGGTAACAGTTTTGAGTTTACTAAGAACAACATTTATGGTACCCATGTGCTTTTAGAAGCCTGTAAAGTGACCGGACAGATCAGAAGGTTTATTCATGTTAGCACGGATGAGGTCTATGGAGAGACCGATGAGGATGCTGTTGTGGGTAATCATGAAGCTTCACAACTCCTTCCTACTAATCCTTATTCTGCTACCAAGGCGGGGGCAGAGATGCTTGTCATGGCTTATGGCAGGTCGTATGGATTACCTGTTATTACCACCCGAGGAAATAATGTGTATGGTCCCAATCAGTTTCCAGAAAAACTGATCCCAAAGTTCATCCTTTTAGCCATGAGAGGAATGCAACTTCCTATTCATGGGGATGGTGCCAATGTGCGGAGTTATCTCTATTGTGAGGATGTTGCTGAGGCCTTTGAGGTTGTTCTTCACAAGGGAGAAGTTGGCCATGTTTACAATATTGGGACAAAGAAGGAGAGGAGAGTTACTGATGTTGCCAGAGACATCTGTAAACTTTTCTCTATGGATCCCCAAACTAACATTAAATATGTGGAAAACAGGCCATTTAACGATCAAAGGTATTTTCTAGACGATCAGAAGTTGAAAAACTTGGGCTGGGCTGAGCGCACTACATGGGAAGAAGGGCTGAAAAAGACTATGGACTGGTATACTAGCAACCCTGATTGGTGGGGTGATGTATCTGGAGCATTGCTTCCTCATCCAAGAATGCTGATGATGCCTGGTGGAATTGAGCGACACTTTGATGGATCTGATAACCGCGACTCTGAATCTTCTACTTTTGTCGAGAAAACTGCTCCATCACAGTTGTCTTCTACAGATGCAAAAAACACAGTCCCTCAGAAAACAGCCCTTAAGTTTTTAATTTATGGCAGGACTGGGTGGATTGGCGGGCTTCTTGGAAAATTATGTGAAAAACAAGGAATTCAATATGAATATGGAAGGGGACGTCTGGAGTATCGATCACAGCTAGTGTCTGATCTCCAGATAGTTAAGCCCACACATGTTTTTAATGCTGCTGGTGTGACCGGAAGACCCAATGTTGATTGGTGTGAATCCCACAAAACAGAAACCATACGCACCAATGTTACCGGTACACTGACTTTAGCTGATGTATGCAGAGAGCAAGGACTTCTGATGATTAATTTTGCCACTGGATGCATATTTGAGTACGATGCTGCACACCCAGAAGGTTCTGGCATTGGGTTCAAAGAAGAAGACAAGCCCAATTTTCATGGATCATTCTATTCAAAGACAAAGGCCATGGTAAGTTTGTTGTAATATTATCATTCAATTTTGGTTTCTATACTTATAAGTTATAATGTGATGAAATGAAGACTAATGTACTTAACGATTTAACCAGGTTGAAGAACTCTTGAAAGAGTATGACAATGTCTGCACCCTCAGAGTTCGGATGCCCATATCATCAGACCTCAGCAACCCACGCAACTTCATCACAAAGATTAGTCGTTATAACAAGGTGGTTAATATTCCCAACAGTATGACTGTCTTGGATGAGCTGCTACCTATCTCAATTGAGATGGCCAAGCGGAACCTCAAAGGCATATGGAACTTTACCAACCCTGGAGTTGTGAGCCATAATGAGATTTTGGAGATGTACAAGCAATATATTGACTCATCTTTCAAATACGCAAACTTCACACTGGAAGAGCAAGCCAAAGTGATTGTAGCAGCTCGAAGCAATAATGAGATGGATGGGTCCAAATTAAAGACCGAGTTCCCTGAGTTGCTATCAATTAAAGAATCATTGATCAAGTATGTTTTTGAACCCAACAAAAAAGTTTAGCTGTCGGTTGGGCACTGTAGAATTGTAAACTTCAGGCAACCTCTACAGTCTTGATTACCTTACTATTATTTATTCTTAGGTTGAGGTCATTATTATTGTCATGTAGATCTGGTGCTGATTCCTGTGTCTTTCTTAATATTGTTTCAAAATATTTCTTTCTTTTACAAACAAATACCAGTCCCTTTTTGGAAGTTCTTGGTTAATAGGTATTTCTCCATATATATGTTTTCTTCTTGTAGCTACCGCTACTTTTTGTAATATCTGATTTTGTTATTGTTCATTTATTTGCCACCTTGGTATTTCTTTTTCTATCCATATATTGTTCTCTCTTTCTTTTTCTTCCTGTTTTTCTTTTTTTACATATATTCTACCCCTTTATGTATCTTGGCAGTTGGCAGAATAGATGAGCTAATAGCTAAAACCAGCTCCGATACACACCAATATAGTGTAATTTTTACACTATATTGTTGTCAAAATCACACCATCTATAGAATCAACTCCAACCCTAAAGAATCTTTTGCATATAGAAAGGAAAATTTTAACCTTGTCCAATTTAGATATCCAATGAATTTGTAATAACTAGCTATCTTCCAAAGTTGCGAGGAGCTACCTTTAAAAATGTTGCGGAGGAGCTCAAAATTGTCTGTTATTATACAAGTCTCGAGAGAAAATCCTTCTCTACGGTATTGGGAGTACTTTTACATTCTAGAGCGGCATCTACACACGGGGCACCTAAACATAGTCATATATAATTTCATCGAAAATTGATATGGTAGAAGAAAATGATATGTTAACATCTTTTTCAAAGAGATAGAGTAATCATTTTAAAAAAATTCATACCAGTTAATCGCCCAAGCTTCTGGAGAGATTTGGCTTTTAAATACATTTCTTCAAGCACCAACCAAACATTGATGACGTTTTCATGAGTTCTCCGTACCATGCTCCTCATTCCTCCACATCTCCCCTGCAATGTCTTTACAAGCACAAAGGTTCAAGTCTCCTGACAATTCTTTTTAGTGTAAAAAAATGACCTGACACGGTAAAATGAAATTAAAAAAGAAAACAGGACACAATTTTATAAAATATTAAACAGATTTGATCATCTGTAAGAGCTGTTGGCAGAGACAATTAGACAGCTGCTCTCGTTGAAATTAGGAATCCACTAGGTCTTTGATTATTATTGGCCTGTTTGGCCTGCCTTAAAATAAGTCTTTTTAGACTTATTTTCGGGTAAAAATTTCATATTTTTATAAATGTTTTTTATACAAGTATTTAATGTATATTTGAGATTCTATAAGTTGCAAAAAAAAGTTAATTTTTTTCATAAAAAAATTAGGAATCTCTGACTTTGTCTTAAAATAAGTTGACTTATTCTGGAAAAAAGTTTCCCCAAACACCCCCTATGTTTGTTCCTATCAATTTCGAAGTGGGATGAAAGACAGTACTTGAATCAAGTACTCCACAAGATCAAGATTCTTTAATTTTTAATTGGTTGATGAATTTCAGGTAATGATCCAATCGATTAAATTAGATATTAGGATTAATCGCATTTTAGACAAGTATTTACATAAACCATTTTTTTAGACATAAAAGGTGCATTATACTTCTTGAACTTGATCAAATATTAGATATTGTCCTGCAGGAATTTAATAAACCTAAATTTTCAATAGACGCTGTGATGCTAGTACTACTAACAACAATTCAAAGACATGAAACACTTCTTGCATCAGCAAGAAATCGTGAACCACTATTTCATTATGCACCCGGTGTAGATGGAAAATGCATTAGAACGGGAAATTGTTATTTACTAGTTGCACTTTCAACCATCATCTCGCTGCTAAATACTACAGTATCTATTTAATACCACTGAAGCCCGCATTAGATTAAAGTAAATACAGCTATATAGAAGTGGTGAATTTGCGTTGGAGAGGAGCAAACTCTATGATCTGATTAAGTTATATATCCGTCAGTGGCAATTCCAAGGCTCTTGTGTATTTCATTTGCAATAAGTTAAGATTAGCCTACATTTTGCTTTCATGAATACGTTGCTCAGATTGATGAAGCTCCCACAACCAATTCCTTTAGAAATGAAACCACGTCATCTGAAGATCCAAGAATATATCGAGCATTGGAACGAGTTCGACCAACGGTACAAGAGAAGTAATTTTCTCCTTTGAGATCGAGAACATTCCATGATACCTTTTCTGATGACTGTCGCCGCCCATTCGGCTGGGCACTATTATTACTACTGTTGTTCGTATTCTTTCTTTCTGGGTTTGGCAGATGTCGTTGACTTCTGTTTTGTAATGATTTTGAGCTGCCTTTGCTGGTTTGCAATTTTGAAGCAGGTCTTTTCTCCGCAGGCGACTTTAAGGAATCATTTATCTTCGCTCTTGGAAGACCTATGATGGACTCAGAAGGAAGCTCTGGCTCAAAAAAAGAATAGACATCCTCATCCTGATGCAAACGAAGATACTGGTCATTCATTCATCGTGCCAGCATAAGATGGGGTTAACCACTACATAAACTTTAAGAAACTTGGAATCTAATAATACTCACAATTCAGCTATTCCATTATTATTTGAAAATAAACTTTGTTAGTCTGTGCTGTGCATCAGTTTTAGGACCTTCGAAATGATGCATGATTTAATTGGAAATGTGTGAAAGCTTATATATATTAGGCAAAGTGTGCCTATCCAGTGCGCACAAGGAATCAGATGCAGATCACCATTTCTTGCAATCACATGTTCTGCTATTTGTGTAACCAAACCTCTAATCTAGCAATTAAATATGTCAAAAATCTCAATTTACTAACAAAGTCATTGTTCCTCTATGCAAACACAGGTAAGATTATTTATATGCCGTCTAGTGTCTACTCTATTTCATATCCAGAGATAAGATTGCTTCTATGATCTATCCTATCTACTCTGTTTAATATTTTATAATAACTATATCAACAGTCAAACAACTAAGAATACCTTCCCAAGGAAGTATTAGATATCCAAACTCAAGCATAGCCAAACTCGGGTTTAGATCATACCTTCCCAAGGAAGTGCCCTACACACAAGACATAATCGATAGGTGTAGAAATGGATTTGTTGTGTACTATTTCTCCAAGTATTCGATCAATTGCAGCACCCTGTATATGGAGGAGGGGAATGGGGGGACAAAAGTCTGAATGTAAAATCCCAAATAATTCTTGAGGAGCAAATAAGTGATGAAAAAGTAAAATCCAGTCACCTTTGTAACACCAACTGCTCGGACCTCAACCGACCTGCTACCTTGAACGACGTCGACCGATGCATTAGATATCGGACCTGTCCAGAGATGCTGCAACATGTCTCTGGCTTGCAATCTTCCAAATTCGATATCTGCAATTATAGTAACATTTTTTTTGACAGGCACAATTATAGTAAAAACTACAATTACATGGAGAATAACATTAATAATGCTTTAAAATTTTAACTTGAAATGAGCAAAAAATCAAACATATCGAGTACCTGCATACTTATAATTCCATACAAGTGAAGTCTCACGGAGTTCAAGATGTGATCGAGGAGTTCTCTCAGTAAAGTACTCAAAGACATGCTGCAAAGTTGTCAAAATTTACGTACTTTCAGATTTGAAATTTTGTACATATTTGATATAGTGTCTTTAGTACATACTTTTACGCTGTCAACCCAGTCCATATTTAAATGCTCTGGCATTGTTGTCATCCATTCTCCTCTTGTAGCTCGTAAGAACATACCATTTTCTGCCGCCAACCACATGTTGTACTCACAAAAGTTCTGTTAAAGGACTCAGTTCCATTAGAATGAAATATAGTAGCAAAAAAAAAAAAAGATTCCAGAGGTGTAGCTAGAGGAAGTACTTCATCCAAGACATTTCTATCACTTCCACTGAGGACGACAACAGTTGTATTTGGATCATTGCAAAGTTCAAACAAGGGCTCTTTAATATCAGGATGCAATTTTAGCTCCATTGCTCTAATTTGATCTCCGCCTCTTCTACCGGGTGTATCGACTGGTTCGGTTAAGGTGGCATTGAATCCCTGTGGAGTGTGGACATTAACACACAATTGAGAACAATTATAATTTATAACTTTATCTAGAACAGAATATATTTCTTATTGGATATTCAAACACAAAGGGATGCTAACATAATGTTTGGGGCCTAGCTTATATCAGCTGAGGTTTTGCATGCGATCAGTATATGTAGTTCTAGACTTTTAGTGTGGTGGTGCGATGCCAAAGAGTATCCATGCTTGTAAAAAGCAATTATAAACTAAACAATCATATATTCCAGAAAATCAACAAATATGTGCAATGGGATGCAATATTTATTAATGAAAGTTGGTCGAAGCCACAAGATTAAAAGAAACAAAATATACCAGTATGAGTAGACGGTTGCTGGATTGCAAGTAGTGCTTGATTGCATCTTTTACTGGAAGTACTGGTGGGACTTCTCTTATCCTTTGCTGAGCTTCAACTACAGTGTCATTCAGTTCACTACAAAACACCAGAGAAGATAATCCAGATAAATGCATTTTGATTTTTCAATAATTCTTTATTACATTTCAATCATCAGACACTCACATGCATAATGCATGTACACTAAAAACAACACATTGACTTGTAAAATATTTCAATTTTAATTATTTTTCTTCGTAAAGAACTGGACATACTCATTGTTCTTTGGTGAAAGTGTGAAAATGTGCACCTACGCTTGACAAAACGCAACTAAATGATACTAATGTTCTATGTTACCTCACAAACGTTTCAGCCCACTCTTGAGCAGTATGAGTTGTGACGTGATAAAAGTTATGGTGATGTCGTTTCTCTCTTTCATCCGCTCTCATATTCAAGGCTTGGCCAATAGAAGAAGCTACTTCTGTAATGTTCCAGGGATTCACGAGGAGCGCTCCAGCACCAAGAGACTGTGCAGCACCTGCAAACTACAATTAAGCCAAAAGAATGACAAATGTGTAGCCTGTACAAAAGAAAACAACAAAAGATTTGCTTATGTAGAGGGTTAATCCATCCTAAGGAAAAAGAAGGAAAAATAAAGGATCATCAATTATCTAAAATACTTTGTAACAGTATATATGTGTGTTTGTAATCGTAACATATAATTTTTTTTTGAGCAGGTCATGCAATGTTGAAAATACATGAGTGGGTAAGATTAAGAAAAAATTCTTTGTTTATATGTTCTCAACAAAATTAAAGTCTTAAACCACCAGTCCAATAACATCATCCATAGTGTTTATCCAATTTCAACTGATCAGGATTCAGAAGGTTATCACTATAGACTTGCTTTTAAAATTATAGGAACATGCTATACAATCTTTATAACCATCAAAGTTAGACAGATGAATAAACAAGAAGATAGTTATAAATTGTTCTCAATTTGTATTATACAAACATAAATCACAGGATATATAAATAATATCAAATTTTAGGGCTGGGTATGCAAAATATATCATTATCAGTTAACACTTGAGTTGATTATTGTTTTAAAAATTAATGACTATATAATGTAAAAAGATATGTTACACCTTGCAATGTCTGTTGTCAGAGTCCACCACGATCATAGAATTTGTAGGAGCACATATGCAGACAAAAACTAAATTTTGGGTAAAACAGGGTTGCGATATTTACTTCACTCAGAATAAGAACTCCTTTTTTTGAATCTTGGCATGCCACAAACTCATAGCTGACGAGATTCATTCCATCCCGCAAAGATGTGACAAGTGCTACATCTGGATAGAAAACAAACAATCAATTAGTCCTACTGTCATTGGACGAATGCCACAAGTTGTTGTAAGAATGATATTTTCTATGCATTAATTGAACATATATATACATCGCGTAGTTGGGGACACATTTTGGGCTCAATTGTAATATTTGTAATTAACTAAATATTCAATAGTAAACACTTCCATCAATGAACAACAATTGCTGTAATGAACTATTCACATCAATTACATGGACTTGGATACGTTCCCTTACCCTGGACCGTTAATATATTTCCTATCTAAACAGGAAGCTGGCTAAACTGAAAGTAAGGAAGCAGACTGCACATGAGGTCATTTAGGGACGAATTAGATTGAATATTTCTAGATGAATTAAATCAAATTCACGAATGATACAAGGCCAATAACGGATAGATTGATTATCTGAATGGTTACCTAGTAGATCCATGAGAGAGTTACACAGTGATGTACGAGAAGGAGAATGTCTGCTTGCCAATAACAAGTAATAAAACAAATTATACATACATACATGTATGCACACACAAAAAAGATGATGATATCAAGTAAAAGAGTAGCAATCAAGCCAAGCAGCTTCCTAATAAATGCACAACCGTGCAAACTACACAAATAGTACAAAAATTGCAAGTAATTTTCTTGTTTTAAGTATAGAAAAAGAATTAATACCCGTGACGGCATATAGTGCGCACAATGCATGAAAGTCGAGCGATCGATCCTGCATGAAACAAGATATGCTATAGATTTGTAGTATGAATTCTGACCTCAAAAAGTTAAGATCCAAAAAAGCAGGACATTGTATGAAGTGTAAATTATTACAAAAAAGATTGTTGCAAAGACAGCAAGTCCAATTGTCCATGATCAGCTAACTTAGCAACAATCACCGTGAATATATTTAAATTGACATTACGTCTTACTACATCATAATACCCTGAGGTTAATTAAAATATATTTGAATGCATGAAACATACACATGCATATAAACATGTATTCTTCATGAGGATTCTTGTGGATCATTCACTAATGCAAAACAAAAGTCTTACCAGATGATGTATTGGAACGGCAGACAAACTTCCAAATCTACCGTTGATGCGCCCAACAATTTCATGAACTTGGCTTGTAAGTTTCTGATCTGATAAAACAGGAATATCATAAATGTAATATTCACAATATTATAACTAAAATAACAAACAATAAGAACAAGCATTTAGAAAGCATACATTCTGAAACATCTGTTCTCGTTGGCACTGCAATCTGCAGTAAAACAACTTTATCCCGCCAATATGCATTTTCTTCAAGAAACTTTTCAAATGCTAATAATTTCTGGGGAATCCCTTTAATCATATCAAGGCGATCAACACCTAACATTACCTGTAAATAACAGTAACATACTTTTAAAGTTGCTGAGTTTTGATCCACAACTACATGAATGGAGTAGATAAAAAAATTAAGTACAACTCTTAGAGAAACGTCTACTCAGTAAATACCAGTCACTTAAATATATCAAGACTGGTCAATAGTGACAAATTTCTTTGGACATACCTCCAATAACTAAATATTTCTCAAACCTTCTTACTACAAGACTAAGTTCATTGTGACATCTAGCGGAAATAAACATATTATCTGAAGTCAAGGGTAAAAAAATAAAACATGTACCTTTCGCTCAGAAAATCTTTCTTTCAATTCTCTGATGTGTTCTTGCACTTGAGGAAGCTCCAGCGCTCGGATAAATCGATCCGAATCTATCCCAATAGGAAACTGAAATTTAGCAAATATGTCAAACTTAAGTATGTGGTAGACAGATGATAAAAGGCAAAAGAGTAACCTGGCGGTAACTGGTAAGCAACTATGCCCAGGGCAGAATAAGCCTGGAGTTCTATCCTCACCAATCTCCTCACACCAAGTCTCCCCTCCCCCTTATAATATAATTTCATAGAAGAATATTTTCTTGGAAGTTTAGAAAGTAATGTTACATATGTAAGGTATATTTGATTTCACTCCCTTCCAGTGTTCAAACAAATATTCTCTCCTATCTCCTATCTTCTAATTCTATGCACACTATATCATCAACTTCACTCTCACCTCCATTTATTACTTCATCCCTATGTTCCACTTACTTATTGCTTTTCAAACTTCATTCCTCTCCAATCAACCAATCAAAGGCAGCATTAAAATATTCAACCAATGGAAACAGCATTTGAATCTTATGCATACCGCAGCCACGCGAGTCAGCCTTCCTTGATCTTCCACTCCTTCTGGTGTACCCTCCAGTCCGAGAATTCTAGTGCATGCACTAACAAAGTGCCTTGCATAGTCATATGTATGGAATCTAAGAAGAGAAGTCATCGTTTAGTTACTGTAACTTATTACAAGAAAAAAAACAATATGTACGAATCGGTAAACTCAGAAAAAAGAGCTCTTTAGTCTACCCAAACGAAGCCTGAACAGCAGTCAATATACTGCAAATCAGCTTATTGTATATACAGAGTTATAGAGGGAAGTTATGTCTTTCATAGGATTGAGGTGCCACAGTACCATTTGCAATAAGATAAATTTCAACATCCATATCTAAAAGTTAGTATCTTGTCATGTCAGTCATCACAATTAATATGCTGTAAAACTTGTGTCGTCAAAAGGGAACTTGCAAAAAAGGTTTGTTGTATTTTAAAAACATTAAGTGTTCTACTTTCGACAGATCAAAATTTCTGCCCTGGTTCTTTTCCCTACCTTAATAAGATATATACTAATGATATAATATAGAAGAACTAAAAAATCTAAAATTTCTAGCCCATCCAACGATTCCTCCCTCCCATCAAATCCTATTATAAATTTGAAATAGTTACAGCAGAAGTGAACACAAATAAAATCTCTATTGATAATTGTTTTCTATATATAGAGAGTTCAGGATCCCACGAAAATTAATCCAAGTCCTCTCTTAACTAAATAAAAGGATATGAGCGGGACCTGCTTTATGTGAACGTTTCACGTATGTGCAGCATAACCTTAAGGTGTGTAATAACAATTCAAAATGAACAAACTGGGGCTCGCTACAGCATAACAATGCTAAACTAGCAGGTATGCATGAAAAACTATATATATACTTCTGCAGAAAGTAAATTGTCAGCATTCAGCAGCAATAAGAAGATTACGTAATATGGATATATTCTATTTGGCAGAATTAACTCCTAATATATGCTCATCACTAACTCCTCCTTACTACGTCATTTCCCTTGGTATAACTGGCTTATGATGAACCTAGTTGCAGTTATTGCTCCTATAATTTAAAATAAGCAATTAACTCATTATGCTATGATGATTGATATGTTTGCAAGCCATTATACTACATATACAAATGCTTACCCAACTAAATCCGCAGCAAGAACAGCACGTAAAAGCTCTGATCGAGACGGCAGCGTCCTGTGAATTTCAGAAGATGGAAATGGCGTGTGAAGAAACCAACCGACTTTCATTTTGCTGTCATATTCTTTCAGGCATTTGGGTAAGAACATTAGGTGGTAGTCGTGGCACCACACAACGTCACCTTCCTCATAATGCTCGTTGACCACATCAGCAAACATTTGATTTGCTTTCTTATATGCAGCAAACTGAGACTGGAAACTTCTGGTAGTTGCAAGACGATCTTCTTGGGGAAGTCCCAGATAATGGAAGAGAGGCCATAATATATTGTTACAATATCCATTATAATACTGATGAACAATCTCTTCATCGAGGAATACAGGAATACACCTCTGCAGGAGGGGGGAGGGATTAGCAGATATCAAAACTGCCGTGTAATAAGCTAGAAATGTGTTAATCTACGACCCTTTTTTTTGCCACTAGAATTGGGAATCCATGTCAAAAGGGATAAAGTTAAAGAATAAGATAGTAAAATAAGTGCACCTTCTCAGCAAGTGCTTTTGTAAGTGCCTTCTGCCCAGCCTCATCTGGCACATTCACGCCCGCCCAACCTATCCATCTCGCCTCAAATTCCTTCACGCCTTCAAAATTGTAGCAAATTCAAATTAGTTTTCATGTTGCAGGTGTACATTTAAATGTAAAGAAGAAATGATGCAATAGGAGTCGATAAAAAAACACGGAAAACAAAATCGTGCAATACTAACCGAGAAGAGCACTGACTAGACCACCAGCACTTATCTCCAGTGACCAGGACTCCTCTCCTCTCCTAATTGCAGAAACCGGAAGCCTATTAGCCACGACCAACAGCCTCTGTCTAAAAGGCTCACCATCCGGCCTTTGAAATCCATCAGCAAGTGCATGAGCAGCCAAGGCCCCTTCCAAATACTGTTGTACATAAGAAACTCCTAGATCATCCCCATCACTCAAACCTACATCCCCGAGCTCGGAAAGGCCTGCAGAAGTCCTGATACCATCACTGGTAGTATCATTCAAATACGAAGCCTTGCTGCTCTTTCTCAGCTCTCTTTCACGTAATAACCTCTCTATTCGATTAGACGAAAGGGATGCATTGTTGTTGTAGTTATTATTCCCAGGCATATGGCCTGTTTACGCAATCTCTCGAATACACAGAAATTTGTACAACTCCAAGACACCGTTACCTAGCTATACATTTCATATTAATTACACTAGACGCAATCAGACTCACAATAAAACAATAAGCAATATATGCATACATACATACATACATACAGACAAAGGTCACGCTCCATCGAGAAGAGTTATAACGAGTTTCACGTGTTTTTAGAGCGATAAAACAAAGATTGATAGTCTAGTGTAGAGCAAAGTATAGACAAGTAAAAAAATAAATGAACTGACCTGAGTGATTAAAGGTGGGAATGAAGTTATTAATTGTGTTTGGGGGGAGAGAGGAGAGCTTGGTTGATCCAAGACGAGAGAGTATATAAGAGAGGAGAGGAGAGGAGAGGAGTATAGAGTATATATATAATGTTGGAAGAATCGGGTTCGTGTGTATAGGTCGGTTGGGGATAGAGAAAGGGGCAGCAGGCAGGGTTAGTGCCATGCAAGTGTCACACAATATACATACGTATGTATGTATGTATTTTTCCCCCAAATCGCAAGGGGGGCTCTCTACTCTCTGCTACGCTCAACCATAATCTGCCTAATACATCTCATTATTGTGTTTGTGTTGCCACTTCTTTATTAGCCACCGCACTAGAGGGACGCCTTCTCCTAGCGTATCATTATCTGCTTCGTTTTCAATATATTATATTAATCAATATTAATATAATTTATTCATATTCAGTTTATATGCATACGGATATGAATTAATATTACTCCCTAATTACACATGATCAAATTGACTAATTTCTTTACTGCAAATTAAAAATTATTTTTTATAACTTTTAAAAATAAAAAATACATTATATATACTGTCGTGGATATGAGGATTGGTTTTACTGCCCACTTTGTTTTGGCTTATGAAGTATCAAGGGACCTACTACAAAACATTTCTTTCTTTTCATTTAAAAATAGCACAAAATGTGTTTACTTAAAAACTAAGCTAAGTTTATAATTTTAAGTTTTTTCTTAAGTAATGGACATTGTACATGGCGTTAGGGTCATTTTTAATCCATTATTTTTCTATAAATCCAAAATCTTATTTTATTAATATTTATTATGGAATATTGCGAAATATAGTATGCAAGCAAAAGTTTCACGAAGAACGCACTAATTACCGAGGTACATATATTTTTCAATTAATACTTTTCCACCCCGTATGTATACATGATTTTATGAATAAAATATTTAATACGTATAATAAGGAAGGTCCCTTGGCATATCCAACGTGCAAAAGGTAAGAGCCACAAACTCCACTATGTACTGACAAAATGGTCACGGTGTTCACGTGACTGAAAACATCTTCCACTCCCCCGATGTTTATACCCTACGGCCCCCCTCCCTCTTATGCTTATCCCATGATTCCAGTTTCAAGCATATGGTGTTTGCATCCCTTTAGTTTATCGCAAACCAACACTTAAAAACAAACGCACATTCTCATTGGCATATGTTTACAAATTACATATATTTGTTATGATACCGTGTTAAGTTATCGGTTTTTTCAAAATCTCAAGATGGTAGATAGAGAATTTAATTGAATCCTATCAGCAGACTCGCATTTACACATTGATCTCGAGTTTTAAAAATGGAGGAAAGCAATTGAAAGATATGTAAAGTAGTTTCACTGTCACTCCTATTTGTGCTCTCGAATTTTTAATAAGAAAGAATGCAAGTGAAAATTAATGTAAATTAGATATACTTTCACTACAAAATTTTCACCCTAAAATTGGGATGAAGTACTTTACTTACTTTTCACTTGCTTTACTCAGTTTTTATAACTCGGGAGCACCGGGTTAACGGGAATAGAATGTGCCTCAAGGGTTGTTGGCTAAAATTCCAGCTTACCCAAATACAAGAAACCTAACAAAATAGTATCTTTGAGAGAGAGATATATAGTAATAATATAAGGAAAAAGAATGGATGAGGAAGAATCTAAATTATAGAGAATGATTAAAGATCGAGTAAGTAAATAGAATCGGAAGACAAAGATAGGCGTAAAAGAGGTTGCTAAATAGACAGCAAAGGACCCTCAGTTTCTACTTACTTTGCGGAGAAACAAATACGACATTTCGGTCAGTACATTTTTTTCGTAATTGTCTATTTAAATATTTCCTTCGATCAGACTTGCATCATCCCAAAGGCCAAAACACACACACACACACACTTCCGGTGCTTAATCTTGAACCATCGTCTTTTTTTATTACGAAAACTAAAGATGACGATGATGTTTTAATAGCCACACAAGTTTATGCAGCATGTGTATAGGATACAGCAGGCGGGGGTGCATTGGTAGGGAAAGTCATTAAGGGCAACTAGTGCAGAAGCAAACGAGCGTCTTTTTGTATATAATAATAGCGTCACATTTTGTTGTGAAGCAGAGTTATGCAGAAATAGTGGGCACCCCCCCCCCCCCCCCCCTTCTTCCCTCCTAGTTTATGATCCGAATGACATGATGCTCGATGGTGACGAATTGTTTTTCTAGCCGTTTGATTCAGCCAGCGGGTACTTTGGATGGGATTCGGGCAATCTTATTTAGACGGTTGAAAAAAATTGTAGGTTATGGTGGGCCGGGTCCATAACTTTTCAGGTGCATAAAATTTCATGCTAGATTCACCACTTGACTGCTATATCTGAGGCACACGGATATTTTTCTCCTTTGTATAATATTCTTCAGATCAAGCAAGCAGGACGGTTTTCAAACAGTGTGATGCAGCTGCTGAGTGCTACCCCATGTTCACCAAAATTTCTTTCTGCACCAAGATTGTATGCAATATCTATCACACTGTTTACTACTGTAACATTGAATCGATCTTCAACAAAAACAATGCGTGTGGTTTTAAGAACATAATAAGAGTACTATAAAACAACAACAATATTGACATCAGTTATTTAAAGTTTGATTAACAGAAATTTATTTGTATTATGTATTATGTATTAATATATATTCTCTGATCATGTGAATGTAGTAGTATATAAAATTAATTAAGGGATCTTTTGCATATAAAGTAAATACTTTAATTTCCCAATATATTATAGTATTTATATATAAGTGGGTGTCAGTATGACAAGATTTTAAGTGCATAATCTTCTCAGCCGCACAACATACTACGTACAACAAAACAACTTGCATAGTTAATTGTATATCAAGTTGCATTCCGTTGGCTGTACAATTCAACCTCATTACATAAATTAAACTTTAGTTTCAATTTAGATTATGTTTACTTGAGAATGGAATAAATTATAAATAAATTGTATGAAAAATAAAGAATGTATAAGTAAAATTTTAAATAAATATAAGGAGTCTAAATTTTCTATGATGATAATTATAGATAAAATGGTAAAAAAATGGAACGGAACATTCCTTCGGGTTAAAATTTTGGTATAAATAATTTGGAATGAAATGAATGAATGAAAATTATAAACATTTTTCACAATCTCATCAAAGAGTATAAATTTCATTTCATTCTCCCCTTATTCTATTCAAGTGAAGTGAGCACAGCCTTATAGTTACCTATATAGATATTAGACATATATCTCTTGTGGAATATTATATGCTTAATTAAACTCCAAAGTTCAAACCCCCTGAAAACATTTTACTAGTTTTCACGGGTTTCTTTTATATCTGTATAATTTTTAGTTTCTAAAACCATATCTATATATATAATATTTGACCTTAACACGGCTCCAGGGACACCATATCTATGGAACCTTGGCTTTATTCCTGATTAACAATCTAAACACCCCTGTTTATTATGTACACTATAAAATAGTCATATTTAAGTTATCTAGCTAGTTCCATAATGGTTACAACAAATAATTACCCGTTTGTTTGGTAACCAATTTATAAGGTAAAACTGATTTATATTTATAAATGTTTGTGTAATAAATAAAAGCATTTATAAGTAAGTTATAAATTGTATTTTGAAATGTAAAAAATATATACTTATTTCAGTTAATTATTTATATTGATTTTACAATTTAATTTTATAAATATGTAGACAATATTTTTGAAAGGTGATTTTTAATATGATATTGTTATATTATTAGTTTTTATACATAATAAATTATATAATTTTAATAAATTTATGTAAATTGACAATAATTTTTAAATAAAATACTAGTTAAATATATTGCCGAATATATAATACTATAATTAATATTTTGTTTAAAAATAAATTTTTGGAAACATTTTAGGAGTACTTGTCATATTCCGTTCCCTACCTCACATATTAAAGCACATGTAACAAATTAACCAGGATAATTAAGGGGAGAGAGAGAGAGTAAACTCGCCTCGCTTTTAAAAAGACACACAAAACTTAATTAACCTCTTATTGGCTGTTGCCGACAGTCCGGCCATGATGAATCCTTTAAACCGGCCCTTTCTCCATGCTAGGCTGGATTGGTGCTCCTTAGTGCCTTTTACTATGAAGTTAGGAGCTTGCAAAGCAATGTCGGAAGGATTGCCCGCGGCACCGAAAATAACAGTAGACTTTGGAGAAGAAAGATAGATATATTTGTAGATTATCAGAGTGTAGTGTATATTTAAAATGTGCGTAACCTCTAGACCCATTTATCTCATTCTTTTTTATAGTATGAGGTTCTAAGATTTAGGGTTCTAAGACACTTTGAACATTATATTTTTGTTATTGTACATGTAGTATTTAAGGTTTTCAATAAAAATATAATTTTTTTATATAATTAATATAAGTTTATAATTCATGTGATATATAAGTCTTTTTTAAATTAATATATATATATATATATATAATTTTAATAACATTTTGGTATAAATTTTAATTTTTTATTAAAATAAAATATAATAATATATTTTATTTATTTATATCTTAAGAACTAATAATATTAATATTTATTTTAATATGTTATTCATCACGAGATTCAAACTTTAAACTTTGGATAATATTTTAGATATTAAAATATATAATATTTTTTAATATTAGATATAACCGTTCTCAAATCTCATTTATTTATTTTAAAATACTTAATGTGGTTATAATATAATTTAACATACCAGACTATTAATTAATCAACAAAAATTTTACTATTTCGACTTTAATAATACAAGCTTATAACTCACGGATTCATTTTATATATTCATAATTTTTTATTTATATTTAATATATATATATATATATGTATGTAATTTGAACTATTATTATAATAAATAAAATTTTATCTAATATGAATATATATGAATATATATATATATACGTGTGTGTATATTAATATTTAAAATATAAAAAAATTGTTATTAAATATTTATATTTGATACATTTATGTAATATTTTAAATTTTAATATAAATTCTAATAAAATTTATAATCAATAAAAGAATAATAATATTATTATATTTATAAGATTTAATTAATGCATTGTGAATTTAAATGAACCAAGGAATTTGAGTGGTGATGAAATTGATAATTTTAATTAAATTTATTGAATCAACTATATTACGTAAAAATTATATTCTAGATAGAATTTTAATATAATATAAAATTTAGACTATAAATTAGATATAACATAACATTAATTAAATATTGGTATTATAAAAAAATGGTTAATCAAACCGACTACAAAAATCTCAAGTTTGCTTATAACAATATAATATAAATATATAAATCAGATTTTAAAAAGTATAAAAATGTATGTATTTCAATAACTTACTTTAATTTTATAGAAATAAATATAATTCATTTTAATGATCATTTTTAGTATTTTATTAATATTTATATACTATAATAAATTTTATTAATAAATTTATTCAAACTAACTTTTTTACTAATAAGTAATGAAATCATCTTAAATACTACTGTAAATGTCTTTGCAGATAAGTCAACCAACCCAATATTACACCGGTTAACGACATGCAGCGGGCTGAGTGGGGCAGCAGTGGACCTGCTGTCATACCATTTGAACTGGCTAAAGAAAAGTAAGATTTTATTCTATTGACCTGTCTGTTTGATGGGATCTCACTCCAACAAACTTTTTCTTATTGGTGGATCCACATTTATCGATAATAGTATTACGTGTCTTCTAGTTTTAAATGACGGGATTTTTGTGATTATTCATATGTTCAAGCAAGTTTTAATGATACTATTGTGACTGTTAGGGATGTACCGGTGGATTTTTCATTTATTTCTTTTTCATATTGAAAAGGGAAACAACCATGATCGCCGGTTAAGGCCCCTAAATGACCATGATAAAGGAGGTAGGGTGCAAAGAGAGAGAGGAGATTTGCCAAGCAGCCACTTTGAAAGAATGCATAATACCTCACAGATCGAGCGCCGAAAATGAACCAACGGTTTTGTGCATGTGATCTAAGGTGTCTTCGACTTAGCTCCATCGTTATTAATGAATATAAAATTAATAAAATTTTGACAGCTAAAATGTGCGCATGAACGCACACTAGGGTTTAATGAACACTCACTTTTAATTGAATAAAAATCATTAAATTAAAATTGTATAAATGAAAATATTTAGATAGTTTAGATTTATCCATCCTCCTAACTTTATTCGTTGAATATACAGATAAATACTCACAATAATATATATTATAAATGATAAAAAAATAATATTTATTTTAACAGTAAATAATAACATTGATTTTTATGTAATTGAAAAGAGATTATTTACTCTTCAAAGACAAAATTTATTATTATTTCATATAAAATATACTTTACAATCAAATTTTTAAAGAATATAAGCCCATTATATAGATGAATTATGAATATTAGGCCATTTTCAATCATTATTCTATTTTAAGATAATTTTATCTTTAGTTTTTTTATGTTTTTCATTTTATATAAATTTCACTTTAATCCGGCTTTATCTATATATAAAATAATAAAATACATAAAGATAAAAATAGAATTAGAAATAGTGTTGTAAGAGAATTGATTAAAAATAAAATATTTAATTGAACAGTATAAATTCAAATTAGAAGTTGAATCGTAAATTTTTTAAATATTTTTTCTTGATATCATATCTTTTTTAATATTTGAAAATAGAATAACAATTTGTTGAGTAGTGAAAAATCGAAAGATAGCCATATAGGGTTGAAAATGCTCATAGATAAATAGAGTATCGTTCATATAAATGTGTTGGTCTAGGATCTACATTCGTCCTGTATACTGTGGTGGTCACGTGATTGTTATATTTTATAGTAATTACTAATTTTATGAATCATTTCCCCTTGAAAAAAATAAAATAATTTATGAATCATTTATTTATTTGTTCTTCTCTGAGTTGCATTTGCATCATCTTATGCTTTTACACTTTTGAGCATCCAGCACCGACGAGGCCAGGATTTATATGTACGGGGTCATTTTAAAATAGAAAATAATAATATATGTATGTGTGTATTTCATACTTATTTAGTCTAGTTATTTGAGTGGAAATTAAAATAATACTATTCATAAACATAATTTTGATAACATAATAAATTTTTGAGTTAATATTCACTAATTTGCTTAATAAAAAATAAAACACGGGCTAAAAATATATAAAATAATGTTATAACATAATAAAAAAATTGTTTTAGTTTTCTATTTGTAAGACTTAATTGGTCGTGCGCATGTGTAATATAATCTGAACCTGATTAAACTAATCGCATGTTCAAGTCCGATATATAAAAAAGTTAGAAATCTATTCATAATATTATCGTCTTTTCTGTATATTAACTGTATGTCCTGGAATTAAAATTTGAAAATAATCCTATGACCATGTTTAATACCTAAGAAAGGCTAGCAGATTAATTATGAAACTAACCGATGTGATGTTCGACATAAGTTGGCTTGACCCATAGTCTGAATAGAGCTTGATGTGTTCCAGCCCAGGGCCTAAAAAGTAAAACCCAAACTCTATAATATTATACTCAGATTATCATGCGGACGATATTCAATTAATATAATATTATTAAGATTAATAATTTATAGTTTTACTATAGAAATTATAAAAAAGCAGTAATGTAATTTTATTAAAAAACTTTAATATCATATTAAATATATATTACTAATTTTTAATTTATCCACTCATTTTTGTTGAAGTATTATGTTTTTAGCTATAAACAGTTTTTAAATATTAACTAAAAAAATATACATAATAAATTGACAAATATTTTGAAAGGTTTTTATCGAGGGAATTCAAAAAAAAATGAAAGATAAAGAAATTGAGAAAAAGATAAATTAGTAGATATTTATTGGTGAATTAATTGAAGGTAGAGTATTAAATAAATTAGTAGGGCATTAGTTAAGAGTTTAGAATAAGCAACTGTGATGAAAAAAATTGACAAATAAGTGAAACATGATCAATTGTAGGAAAAATTGACACAAACAAGAATGACAGCGTATGGCAATCCTGTTAAACAGCTTGAGGTTAAATATTCATACAATTTATGCACAAGCATAATAAAGATTTATGTGTTGTCCTAATGTAATTATAATTTATATAAGTTCAGACTTCAGTGCATTCAAATTTGGATCGCCAAAATGGTTATTATGATGTCATTTGAAGCCGGCCTATTTACTTAATTCATGTGCCACAGCGCAGTAATATAAGAGCCAAGAATGATACAAATTACAAATTACAAATTACAAATATTTTCTTCGGTTTTACTATGGCTACGACAGACTACAGTGCAATTAAAAGATCCAAACATGCAGGGAAATAGAACGGGGGGAGGAAAAAACACAATGTTACTTGAAAACCATTAAATCGAGTTGCAGTTTGCAACAGCTCTCAACTCCAGTGACCTTATCCACATTTCAAAATAGACAACAAATCTGGTGGACACCTTTCTCCTTTACAGAGCTGCCTATCCAGAACTAAAGATCATTTGTAATTTTCTTTAGCAACACCAAAGCATAAATCTTAACTGACAATCGCAAACTGAGGAACCTGGCAAACATGAATTCAAATGTTCTTTCAGAATCATACGTAATAAAAGCCACATGAATATTTAAATTCCTGGAGATATCATTAAGCAACAATTTAACTGGACGGGAAAATGCTGAAAAAGTTTTCAACAGTTCACTTGCAAGTATAGTTAGATAATGTGTAAGCCTTCCTAAGCCATGAAATCAATACTTGATTGATGCATGCAACTACATTAGAATTGATTTTACATCATACAATCTCATGACCTTGACTAGCGTATCTGGAGTTGATACTTGACAGATGAACTAGGAGATTTTTACTGGATTTCATTCAGTTACATGCATCAAATCCTGTCTAAAATTATTGATAGAAGAAAAGAACACAGGGCACAAAATTTCTTCTAGTGATTGAAGCTATTTCATGACACATTTGAACCTCATCATAGAAGTGCATTGAACGGATTGATTTGGAGTGAGCAGTTTTCCATTTAGGCATCAAGTTTTTGAGGTCTGGTCAATACAAACGTACACAGTGAAAAGAAATCAAGTGGCTCTAAACTAAAACCAAAACCAATGTCCAAGCACACAAAGCAAGATCAAAGTGAAATAGTATTTTCAAATAAACAATGAAATATAGCCCACGAAATCCATACCCATAAATACATTAACTAGCTTCAGCAACCGCGGGCAATGCTGCATGGCTGGAGAATTGGTTTGGGTCTAATGCAACAAAAGAAGACAATTCAGTAATGCATTCAGAATCATAAATATATAGTGTAGTTAAGAAGATAATTAGGATATGCCAACCTTCTGATTTTATACGCATCCAATCTTGACCACATACCAGAGCTTCTCGAGTATCAGCATTAAGTGAGGTCAGATGATTGTCAAGCACTCTGCCACGAGTGCTAAACGCCAACTCTGATGTAAGAGTGGAAAATGGAATACACAATATGTCACGTGCCATCATAGATAAGATGGGGTACCGCGCTGTGTGAACCTTCCACCAATTTAATATATTGAAATCATGGTTGCGTGGAAAGATCGGTTCCTCTAAATACTTTTCCAGGTCAGATGCTATGCTGTGACTTTGTGAAGTTTCGTGGAGGAACTTGTCAAAACCCCGTAGCCTATCTCTCGTACCATTACTAGTACTCGGCAAGCTGCTGCATCCTTGATCAAGAGAAGCTGAACCCACAGAATACTCATTAAAAAGCTCCCGCATACCATCAGAAATTTGCTTGATGTAATTTGAGGAACCACTAGTGTACATTTGGGGATAATAATACTCTACCAACTTCATCTTGAACCGCGGATCTAAAATGGCTGCAACTGTTAAGCTGAATCTACACTTGCTCCAATATTTGTCGAATTCCATTTTCATCTTTATTGCCACAGAGCAAATAAATTCATTAGGGCTCTTGCACCACTCAATCAACTGTATGTGTACATCACATATCTCAGGAAAATATATATTTGCAGTCGGATGCTTATTAACCGTAAAAACATTAATAATCTCAACAAAAAGTTTTATACAGATAGTAACGATACTTAACAATTCCCATTCTTCCTCTGAGAGAGTCATGTAGTGAGCAGGATCGTGCTCTTGCAGAAGAGAGAAAGCACCCCTGTATTCTAAGGCTGTTTCAAGCATGAGATGAGTGGAATTCCACGTCATTGGCGTATCAAGAAACAAACGTTTCTCACTATTAATACCAACATCATTGGCAATTTCATAGAATTTCCCTTGGGTGGCTTGCGAGCTCTTAACATACCTTATTGTCTCTCGGATTTTACAACATACCTCTTGAAGTGCTTCAATGGCTTCGCGAACAAGGGATTTTAAAACATGTGAAGCACATCTCACATCAAACAACTCCCCATTCTTTAAAAGAGGCTTGTTTTGGGATATCCAATCTTTAACACCGCAGGCAACCTCGTCATTGATAGAGCAATCGTCAAATGTCAGCGAAAACAACTTGCGGTCAATTTCCCAGTTCATTAAACATTTTATAACAACTTCTGAAAGTGTATCATCTGTATGCGAGGAATCCAATGTTACAAAATTCAACATCTTCTTCTGAAACTTCCATTCTGCATCAACAAAGTTTGCCGTCAAGCACATGTACTCTTCATTTTCTGCCGAGACCCACTTACCAACGGCCATACTGATCCTTCCATGAAAATTCCGTATCATTTCATACACCTTCTGTTTCTCTTTCTCATAAATCTTCATACAATCATACTCAATACCACTGTTTGTCAAAATCTCGAATGATGGCTGAAGATTTTTGACAAAAATCTTGAATCCGAGATGGTCAACCATTCCCAGAGGGTATCCATGTAACATGATCATACGAGCAAGGTCAAGGCGACTCCGCTCTTGATCGAATTTGATACTTCCAAGGTTGACGGCTTCATCTTTTTTCTGTTCGTCATATCTATAGGTGGCTAAGGGAATAATAGCCTCTGCTTTTCGTTTTACCTCATCATAACTGACATTTGGAAGGTCAAGACTATTATTATCTTTCCGCTTTCTCTTTGCAGCAAGTATTTGAGAAACATCAAAATTGGACCTCTTCAAACACCTTATCAAATGATTTCTCAAATGAGTTGTCCCACTGTTGCTTGATCCACTCAGCTTCTTCTTACAATGTACACAAACAGCATAACAAATGTCAGCTTTTCTGACTCTCTCAAAGTGATTCCAAACAGCAGATGTCAACCTCTTTGGTTTCTTAACAGGTGTTTCGATTGCTACCTCCATGACATGAATCTGGTAGTTGACGCGTAAGTACCGATCCTGAAAAAAAACTGTATTATCATAATCTCATAAAGGCAAAATTACTGGAGGGGAGAGTTTATAGAATCTGTAATCTGTCAAGGATAGTCACTTGTGAGTTTTTTCTTCTTCTTTTTTTCCCGGAGAGGATAGCGAGATAATTGAAGTCTCCACTACACTTTATACCATGTATACACAATAAAGACAGACAGACACATACATGCGGACACACCAATATTTGACAAAGACAAGCACTTACTTAGTGTATACTTTTTCCCTAAAAATAATAGTCAAGTAGCAACATAAAAACATATCCAGACGTGTATTTAGATAGAAAATTTAAAAGAAACTACAATGACGAAAAGGCAAAGATAGGTGGAACTAACATATTCCTGAAACAATTTGAATAATAAAGTTAAATAATAGGGTATGAGTATTAATAAAAGTGGGGTAGCACGCTGTTCAGATCCGCATTGTGCAATTTGTAGGCTTAAAAATTTCAATTTTGTTATGCTCCAAAATAGTGTAGATGCTCTATCAGGTAATTGTAAATCTACAAAACACGAATGTTATAAAAAGGAAACCTCAAGGTAACCCAATGATAATCTGCCATTCTTAAAAATAAAAAACCAAAACAATTACAAGAAACTCCCCAGTCTGCCTTTTACTTGCTATTTCTTCGAGTTATATTTTAAATTCAGAAATGTACAATTGAAAGGAAACACAACACAATGAATAGTAAAAGGAAGATTAGCCTGATTACTGTGCTTATTAACTGAAGTCAAGCACACTGCTTACATTATATTTTTAAGGTTTATAAACACACACATACATAAATACCCTTTTTTTAGTCTCTTTCAACAATTCGAGTGAATAACAGCTATAATTTATGATACAGATTAAGCAAGAAATTCATTGGTCTTGACAATTTCTACACTACCATAGTCTCCTCAAAGTCCCTAACATGTATTTGATCTTTATTTTCTTTTCTTAAGGAGCCCATCCCATTTGTTTTTCGGAAAAAATTAAGCTTTAGATATATACACAAATGATTACAGACCATTCCAAAGCCACAGCTTTATTACAGGCCTACATTTTCACATGTCAAAATCAAGACTAAATTCACATCGATACATATTATTAGCACAAAAATTATCAAAGATTTACATATACATGCACACACATATGTAACAATTAAGCTACTAAAAAGCCAAAAAGGAGGAAAATAGGGAAACTGTTGGAGCCCTAATGCTTGACGAAGATAGAACAAAATTTGGGGAAAATATAGATACGAACCTGTAATTTGTGTATCCGAAGAGTCCGATTAGATGATCCGAAAGAGGGAATTAATATTAAAGGGGGGTTTGATTTGATTTGATATATGAATCGGGTACGAGTTTGCCCGACGGAGTGTTACCGAAAGCCCAGATTTGAAATATGGTTTGGAGTTACGGAGATTGGGTGGGTCAACGGCGCTGCTTTGGATTATAAAGTGGGCGCTCCAATCATCCAGTGTTTACCCTCATCTACGGGTCGGGTTTGGTTGATCGACCCTGTAATTGGATTGGGATGTTTGAGTTTAGCAAACGGGTCTACAGATTTATTAATTTTTTACATTAATATACAAATTTCATATGTTGTTATTTTAAAGTAGCATTATGCCCGTGATACACGCACTTTGCTAATTATTTATTATTTTATATAATAAATATGTATGATATTATTAAATGTTGTAAATAATTATTATATATAGTAAAATAAAATTACATTTAAACTCGTTTCATATATGTTAATAATTTAAATGTGAATTAATTTGTTCTTCGTCCTCACATGAAAAGAGAACAAAGATTTTCATGAATAATCGGGACGTATTTTTCCTTAAAAAAATGTATATGTCATTTTACATTCTCTAATAAAAATTTGCTATCAAATTTATAATATATGATATATTTTTAAATTTTATACCATGTGTTTAATTATTAATTTTAATTAATATTTATTTATAATATAAATAAATGAAAAAAAATTATAATAAAATTATATATAATTTAAAAAATTTAGATTAATTAAAATACATCTACTTATCAACTTTCTCCTATTATAATGTATTTTATTATAATGTATATTATTTATATATAGTATTTTTTTGTTTATAATAAACTAATAAAATAATAATTTAAATATAAATACTTGAGATGAGAGAATGTTTATATTCATGTTGAGTGTTATGAGAGGATATTATTTAGTACTATAATAATTTTTTAAAATTTAATATATGACAAATTTTAAAATAATTATTTTAACCTTTTGTTTTATACAATATAAATTATTTTAAAGTAAAAGGGTAAATAAACACATACTCAAAACTATTGATATAATTTCTAAATTAGGATCATTAAGTTTTATTATTTATTAGCTCGCTCAATTTTTTGGATTTGATTTATATGCAATAAATTTTCTTTAAAACCATAATTCCGTAAAAGATGAAATTACTCTTTCTTATAACTATAATTATATCAATTTAAGCTTACTATTGTGTGTGCGTATATATAATAAATATTTGTTACCTATGAAAATATAAGTATTTTTATAAATAATTTTTGAAAAAATAAGAGAAATTAAAGATATTATGAATTAGTATAAGATATGAGATGATAAAAATAGAAAATTGAAATTAGTGAAAGTAGTGTATGAAATGGGAAGGAGTAAGAAATGATGAAAAAGGAGAATTAGTGGATGGAGAAAGACACATGTTAATCTTAAAAATAATGGCATAAAAGCCGAAATTACCATTTCTTATAACTATTATTGACTCAACTTGGGCTTAATTAACGGATATAGTTTGTCATTTTGGAGGATGAGTTATTTCAGTAAGGGGTATGGTTGGTCATTTTGGAGGATGAGTTATTTTAGAAATTAGATATATATAGATTAGTGAAAGTCAATGGAGACCATCATTTTGGCGGAGATCGAATCAGGACCGTTCATTTGAATCTAATACACACGTGCATAATATAACTTAATAACAGTTACACTATACACCGTAATTGTCGTAATGATATATTCACTCGTATATTTGTGTGCACTATACAACTGTGTACTGATTCACAATTACACTATACACGTACCATATATTTGTGTTACCCAATAATACATTCACTCATATTATCAATGCTCTACAACGATGTATTTATGTATTGCAATGGTAACATACACCACTTTCTGATGGTGTAAGGACAGTGTTTTACAATCTAAACAAAACCACGTATGTCCTGTAATGATATTTTTTGTGTTGATCATGTATTAGTGTGATTGGTTAATCTGATTACTCATAACTGATAAGTAGTATACGTAATTTTGTTTAGAGTGCAAAACGCTTTCTTTTTTAGTTCTTTATGCAATAATACCCTCACTCATATTATCAATATCCTGCAACGATATATTTGTGTATTGCAATGATATACAATTACAACATACATCACTTTTCTGATACTGATGGTTTAAGGACATTGTTATGCAGTCTAAATAAAATTACGTATGTCCTGCAATAAATTTTTTGTGTTCATCATGTATTAGTGTGATTGGTTAATCTGATTAGTGATAATTGATAAATAATATACGTAATTTTGTTTAGACCACATAATATTGTCTTTTTAGTTTTTTAATCTGACCACTAGATGAAAATAGATCCTACGATGTGAATAACGGTTTCCACTTTTTTTTATCTCCACCGAACAATATTAGAAATTTTTCATTCATTAAATTCAAGTCACTGTGAAATTGGTTTCAGAAAAAAAAGTATTTTCTAGGCGGTAATTATTTTATATTCCTATCGTATTTTTTTAGGCGGTGGTTATTTTATACTTCATATTACATATCAAAATAATTTATTTTACATAATAAATAATTTATAAATTAAAAAGTATATAAACTCATTAAATTAATATGATAAAATAAACAAATCTACCACCACATATATGTAGAATTATTACCCGTGATTTGATAACTTTTTCTAATAATATATGCCACTTTGTTTTGTTCTGAATGGTTGAGTTTGTACTTTTTAATCATTATTCTTTTCAATATAATATTAATAATAATGTTATTATTTAATTACGAAGGAAAAAGATATAATTAATTATAGATTTTCCAAGATAAATCATATAATATTTTTAAGATAAATCGATCAGAATTAGAAAATAATTTTTCTATTTTTTGATGAAAGACATTTCCACATAATTTTAGTCTGCAGTCTTATCGAAATTTATAAAAATTTTGAGTTCTTACATTAATTTATTCCCTCTGTCCCTAATTAGTTATCCTTTTTGAAAATTTTACACATATTAATAAACTTTAAATGTTAGATTTATTTTCCACAACACCTATACTTAATCAGTTAAGTTTATAAGTATAGTGAAAAAGTCAATATTGAAAATCAGAAATAAATGAGGGTATTAATGGAAAAAGAACCATATTTTTGTATTGATTAAAGAGATGTACAACTAAAATGTGATAATTTTTTTAAAAAAAAGACAACTAAGGAAGGAGGGAGTATTAAATTTTGCATAAATTAATTGGTGTTTCCAAACTTGTAAAATATCCCAATAATTAAAATTTCAAAACCTAAATATCCAAAACAGTTGAACAAAAGTAGACGCTTCAGGAAACCACACGTATATAGTGACTTGTATGGTGATTTAGGGTCGAAAAAATGACACGCGGTGTGAGTTTGAGTTTAAGAGGAGAAAGGGTAGGGGCATTATGGTCAAATAATAAAATGAAATGATCACAAGTATATGAGATGGCAGCTGGTCAAACGACCATCTATCTACACTTTTTGTAACGGATAGAAAAAACTCCGCGAATTAATCAAGAAAAAAACCTACTTTAATATTATCCGCAGTAAAAGTTCGCGGATAGATGATTTCGGACCGGACCGTAAGAAGATAATGTGAGTTAAAAGTACAAGTTGATCCACTTGCCTTTTCAGTCATCAAATAGCTAACTAGCAAGATATTAATACTAGTTTATAAAAGAACACTATCCTTTCCTCTTAACTTCTGGGCCGTCCTCAGTATCTTGTAACATGTTATAGTGGTGTTTGGGGAAGATGAAGATACAGTGTAACGTGTGTGAGGTAGCCGAGGCCAAGGTGCTGTGCTGTGCAGACGAGGCGGCGTTGTGTTATGGTTGTGATGACAAGGTACATGCAGCTAACAAGCTGGCTAGTAAACATCAACGGGTTTCTCTCTCTAAATCCTCCTCTCCTATGCCCAAGTGCGATATTTGTCAGGTTAGCCTTTGGGTCTTCACTATTTATATTACTGTTATTTAATTAAATCATTTTTTTTAAAAAAAATATCAAGCCCGCTAGATTGAATTTTGAACAATCAGATATCTTACTATTTTACAACAATGGTTCTCCCTTGGTCCCTTTTATGTTAGCCATGTTTTCTAATTTGTTTGTCTCAAAAGTTTTGTTCACATCCAATTAATATCACATGGTTCAAGTTCTAATTTTGTTTATGCTTATGAAAGTTGAAGTGATATACATTTTTTTATAATTTTTATGATTGAAATTTTGTCCGTGGTCAAAATAAATGGGACGGAGAAGTATAATGTTTAGGATAAAGAAGTGGTCTTTTTATATATACAGGAAATGAAGGTGTGGTTTTGTGGGTATTGACATAGTGATAGATCTTTTTATCATGTTTTTTCGTGAATTCCTGTGAGGGGGCTTCCTATTTAGGAGACTTGGAGCGCTGGCTAGTATCAGCAACCAAGTTTTAAGCTTCCAAACTTGGACTTTTCTTTGTAACTTAAAGGGTAGAAGTTCATACTGATCCGATAAGCATTGCACTGTCACACTGATTTGGTAAGCAGTGCACTGAGTACTCGAGCAGTTGCCTAAAATATATCTTCGTCTTTCACAGAAACATCTTCTCAAGATTTATTCGTAGTATTTTATTTTTATGGTGTTAAATTTTGACAGAAGCTTTGTCTTCTCATTACGGTCTTTAAAATTTCTTGCAATGTACAGGAAACAGTTGGATATTTCTTTTGTTTGGAGGATCGTGCTTTGCTATGCAGGAAATGTGATGTCTCCATACATTCGATCAATGTCCACGTTTCGGCTCATCAAAGGTTTTTGCTTACTGGAGTTAAGGTGGGACTTGAACCTGAACCTGAACGTAATGTGCCATTTTCCTTGGGAAAGTCGCAGTCTCCTGAGAAAGTTACAGAATCAAGGCCGTTGTCCAAAAAGAATAACCACATGGATTCGGATGGTCACCAGAAAAGTGGACAGATCCAAGTTGGTGAAGTTGGCGAATTTGCACCAACCAACCCTCCTTTTGGTGGAGGGTCTGATTGTGGAAGCTTTCAACAATGGCAATTAGATGAAATATTTGGATTAACTGATCTCAATCAGGACTACAACTATATAGAAAATGGGTCATCCAAGGTATACTGTCTATAAATTTGCATCATTACTTTCTTGTTTATATCTATAAAGCATTGCTTTCGGCATGAGTCATTAACAACTTGGAGCAAGGTATAAGTGTAGATAAGAATTGCTCAGCTAAGTATCCTTTCTAATCTCTACCATTTATGAGTCTCCAAAGGTTTACTGAATTCCCTCATCCGTTCCCCTTTCCTTCATCCGTTCCCCTCTCTCTGTCTCTGCTCCTTACCCATGTGGTTGTGTGCTTAATCCTAACAGGCTGATAGTGGTAAGCTTGGAGAGTCAGACTGCCCAGCAATATTACTGGCCGGTGATTTCGAGCTTGATAGTGATGAGTGCTTAGGTCATGTTCCTCAGATAGCATGGGATGTGCCAGAGATGTCATCGCCTCCAACAGCTTCAGGACTCAACTGGCCAAACAACTATGAGCATCAGATGGAAATTACACCTGCATTTGTTCCTGATGTATGTTATTCGACCAGGCAAGATCAGTATCACAATCCACAAATGGGATCCAGTTTAAAGCGCAGAAGGCAATAGTCCGTCTTCGGGGACTTCCCTCTTTTGAGTCCTGTAGAAGTTTCCCCATAACATCACTCAGTGATACTATGGGAACTGGTCTGATAGTTCTATGGTTTGTAAATGAACTTAATGTAGGTGGTGTAGTTCTTTTGTAACTCCTTTTGTTAAGAGCAAGACATATGTATGGAAACCGTTTGGCTCAATGGTTTGGCAACTACAGTGTTGTGTTTGTCTATAATTGCTAGACTTGAGACTTCAGAAATCTATGTAGTAACCGGCTGTGATAGCTGTCACAACTGTGTTTGTGAATCTAATAAACTACCATCTGGCACTTGGTTTAAAGAAGTTTAATTTCGCACTTGATGAAGTATAATAAACTACCACCTGTCCACTTTGTTTTTTTGCAGTCGTCACTGTAATTTAATAATACCCGTAACATATAATTTAAAATTTTATATTGTTAAAAAGTATATATAATTTATTTTAAAATGTATTTTTTAGTTGTTTGAAATTATAAACGAATAATTTTTAAATTCCGGTTAAAAATTAGTCAAGTTGACTCCAAAAAAGTCAAAATGAACATATAAATAGGGACGGGGGGAGTATTTTTTTATTGTTTCCGTTTTGTATTTTTATATAAAATAAAAAAATATAAAAAAATTATTTATAAAGAGCTCTATTGGATGTATTGAAATGAAAAGTATAAAATAGCTTCTTTTGGGGTATCAAATTGCAAGTTGACAATTTTTGTGCAGGGTTCATGTATCTATTAAAAAATAAAAAAATTGTGCAGGTTTTATTAGAGAGTCAAGAAAATGTTATAAGCGCGTTTTCACATAATATTTGTGTTGCATACCACCAACAGGATAATTGTGACAAAAAACCCATCTATAATATGCACCAGTAACAGAATTTCTACTTTTTGACACTGAAAAGGATGCATTTCTGAGTTGTACATTTCGAAATAAAAACTCTGCACATTCCTAAGTTTTAAACTCAATTACATAAAAAAATGTAATGTGCAAATAGGGCTCTTTTGGTACATTCCAGACTGGAAAGTCGGGAGAATTCATATATATCTTAAAAAAGGATCACCGAGCAGTTGTATAACCTAGAAGTAGTTTGGTTAGCTCGTGCTGTTAATAGAATTGCAGATGTTCCTCCCCCAAAAACTGCCGAATAGACTGCAACATAAAACAGTTAAACTTGATCCAGGTTATAGAATTAAAATACCAATCCTGGCAGTCAAATTAAAATTTTACTTGTCATACATGCGATATCAGCAAGTTCTGCCAGCTCCTAAAATCCCGTTGCTGCTGTGCACATAGATGTACTAGTTTTGCAGGACAAGTTGCTTAATGAGGATTGCTAGAATGCTCCCAATGGATATATTGACGACATTGACAACGTCGTTGTTGAGCTGCAAGTTAAGGGGCAATGGACTGATTAGAGAGAATTCCAGATTCCTCAAAGGTTCAATGTGACAAGACAAAGAAAAGAATGAAAGCTTGACTTTTGATAAAATGAAAGAAAATATCAAGAATCAAGAATTATAGATGAAACTTACCCATCCAAACCCTTCTCTGTCCTGGAGTGCAGCACCTATCAAGCTTTCACCAAAATTAGCAATCTGGGCAGCTAGTACGCATATGACAGCTTCAAGTGTGCCAATCTGGGTTCTCAATTTTTGAGAGATCAAAAAGAATTTGGGGTCAGAACTCAGAGCAATTGAGGAAACCTTTTCCTTGGGGGAAATAATATTAGAACCAGGAAGGCATGTACCAAAAATTTAAAAACAAAGATAACATAATAAGATCATTGATGTCGACAAGCTTGGCTTCAGCAAAGACTAGCCTTCTTCTTGAGACCCTAAACTAGTAAAGTGTGTTCAGACCTACGTTCTCCTTTCTGTATCCAAAAATTGTTATCTGCATCTTCAGACCCTAAAGTGTATCAATTATCATAAGATGCAGCCAAACTCCAATGACAAAGTTGCTTAACACACATCTATGTGAGTGCTAAAAGCCTTCCAATTATAATATAATAAGGGCCACACCTGCAAATAAATAGACAAAAATGCAAGAAAAGTATTGACGAAAAAGTTCGACTGAATATTTTACTAGAGTTGCCATACCTGGCCTAATAAAATAGCGGAGGCAGCTAGAACAATTGCAGCTAGAACTCCAGCAAAGGTTCCCTCAAGACTAACAGCTCCTTCTGTTCCCCTTGGAACCACCTTAAATGTTGTCACTAGATACCTAAATCAGGAAAAGCAATATTTTAACTTTTTAAGGCCAATTGCAGAAATTTATATGCTCTTTCGCACACAATGCATCCATTGAGGATTGACCTCTCCCTCTAATAAAATAGCCACTGGGGAGTAGCAGTAGAACAACGGGCCAGCGGCAAGAAAGGCATTGTTAAGTAAATTACACAGAAGATCTGACTATAATGACCAGCATTTAATTATTAAGTCAGATTTTTTCTTTGCTTCTTCTTCTGCAGATTCATAACAGAAAATATTAAAATCATCTCGCCAACACACCCAAAACAATTTTTCCGTTGAAACTAGAGCTATAAATTCCACCTCATGCTGTGACCAGTGCTTTAGGATGGGGATCCCAATCCAATTCATAATGGACTCACAAAGAAAAGACAGTATATTGTCATGTATATAACAAATCAAAGGTAATCAGCGCTATTATAGTTTTATATTATCTATTGTTTTGTGAAAAAACTAAATTATTCTTATGGTGAGATAACTAGATAAGACTAGTATTTGCAAAATATACATAAGAAACTCCAAGCCAGTGTTCAAGTCTATTATAGTCAACGGGTGACTTGAATTTCAGGCGTGTTAGGTATGCGAATTTGCGAATTGCAAACTGAAGTGGAAAAGTTATACTTACGTTGTTCTCCCGTATGCCTTCCCTATCTCACTTGAGACAGTATCATTCAACTTAGTACAGAAACTGGCAACAAAACCAAGTTCCCAGAGCTGAGAGAATGCACTCCCACCAACTCCGTAAATAGAAAGCAACGCACAAACACAACCAGCTGCACTGGAACCTATCACACTTCCTGGTCCTCTCCTTCCCTTTCTCTTCTCAGCAACACCTTGAGCTTCCTTCTCAGCCATTTTCACTTTTGTTGCTGCCGTGCCCTAACTTTAACAGTGGGGATGACCTGGTAACAGTTAGTAAGTATATCCATAATCCAATAACACACAGTAGGCAGAAGACTACTAAGCAAATTCCTTTCTTGTTATAATGAATAAATGTCTTTTCATTGAATTCCACAATTATTTTTCAAATTCTTTTTAGTTGCATCAATTCCCAAACTTGTCATCGGTTTGCAATAGTAAAAATCAAGCGAGGCAAATGAATTTGACATTACAGTGGTAGAGTAAATACACAATCTAAACAAATCAAGCTTCTTATACCATTCAGTTTGTAAATTCACCAACACAATTAAAACACTTTTAGTAGTCTAATGTAGACCTTCACTAAAATCAGAAACCAACAAGATAAACAAAGCTAACAACTGTACAAACAAGTATGGCAATTGCCAAATAAGATATATTTGCAATCACACTAATAAAATTTCTGACTTACAAGAACAAAATAAGCAGCAACAAGAAGATACCCAGAGGGACCGAAAGCGCGCCAAGTAAGGGAACCAAGCAAGAAAGCAGCAGCAATGCCGGAGAGAGACAACCCGGAAACAAGAACCGGAGAACCCACAAGAAATATAGCTGTATTGCTAAAGATAGCAGATTCCCAGGTGGGTGGTGAAGCTTGGACCAGCCCTATTGCTTGCTGTACAAATCCCATATCAATGTTGCTACCTGCTTGAGCTTTAATTGAACCATTCCCTTTTTTGAAAACCCCAGGGCTTGAATTTGAGTTAACAAAAGATGAAAATTGAAGCTTGGGGAAATTAACAAATGGGGGTTTTGAATAGGGGAATCTGAGAGATGATACTGTTGTGAGACTCATCGTCATTGACATTGTCATTTTTTGCTCCGGAGAGGTTGTTATCAATTTATAACCATTGAAACTCTAATGACTAATCTTTGGGTATTATACTAGTTGAATGTGAGATCACGTACATAAAACATGTACGGTATAAATATATCATTGTTACAATAGGGGCTGTGATTATTCGTATAAATAAATTTAATGTTGACTTTTTTAAGTAAAAAAAAAGGAATTAACTGAAGTTATTCTTCACCAGTACAAATAAAAAAAGAGGCATGATAAAATCCAGAAACCTCTATATTCTGAAATCCCCTTCAGGATTGATGGTGTGGTGTTATTATACTGTTATATATAGAGGGATATGTACTCCTGAATTTATGGGCAAAAGCTGTGAGTCAATTGATTTAAGGCAAAAAGTCACCTTGGAACAACTGATTCATGGACAAGAGCAATGCTTAACAAACTCAAAAAGAGTCTTTAAGCCAATTGATTTAGACCAAGAAGGCACCTTGCCACAGGCGACTCTCTTTTTTGCTCAGCCTCGTGTTTTTAATGTTGCATTTTATTCTAGATTGTTCGAAATGGTGAAATTTTTAAAGCATGTACAGTTTTTTAATTGGGATTCTGGAATTGAAAATGTATGTTTTTTAGTTTCTTGGTTTAATTTGATTTGATTTTTTGTCAATTTATAAGTTTTACATATTACTCGCAGCCGACTAATTTCCTTTGCATTAGACGTTGGTAAGTATTATATATTTATATGAGTCATGCATATATTAGCTAAGGTGGCTTTTACATACTACAACAAAATGTAACTCTAGCTTATCTCATTCAGAGAGGACAGAGAGATTAAAATTGTATTACTTGAATGCATACAATTATGTAAGGTTAATCTGAATTAAGAAATATTACTAACAATGTGATATCTCTCTTCGCTTCTCTGGTTAAGGTTAACCAGAGACTGTGTGTGTGTGTGTGTGTGAGAGAGAGAGAGAGAGAGAGAGAGAATTCGGTTGGATAGATCTCTAATGCTTGTCCGAGTTTAGTACTTTGTTTTTGCACAGATTATAATTTTTGTACTCCCTAGCTATTATTTATCCCTTGCAAATGAACCTAAAAAAGGAATCGAAATTCAGTCCATAGGGCAACTTTAACTAATAGTCATACGATTATCAATCCCACACTACAAACATATCCCTAGTTCAGTTATAAAAATTGGATAGAGTAGGGACTTAATTGTGTTTACTTATACTCTGACCATCGTTTGCTCAAATTGGCAACCCAAGCGTGTCACTGCTTGTAAATGTGTTAAAGAATTTGATTCCACTCATTTGCATAATCAGCCTCTGGTCTACTTTCCCTCTCGTATTTTGCATGGAGAAATCGGAGAATCTTCAAATCAATTTCATTCTTGTTCAAGATTTGTTCTCTGCAGCCCTTCTAATAATACTGGATTCTGATATTTGAAGAGCCTTGGTGCCTTAAAAACTAATTCTCGTGTTTACAATTCCATCTTCATGGCTCTGCATTGAGACAATTCAAGTATCTCAGGCATAAACTGTGTTTTGTGATAGTTCTCTTTTACTATCAATATGGACCTCTATAATAACGATCTCAAGATATTATTTGCAAGCTATACTTCAAATATTTAAATGCAATCTGAAATTAGGTGTTGCTACTTGTTCCACAGTAGAACATTTAAATTTGATTTTAGCTTTTCTAAAAGTACTATTATTCCTTTTTCTTCCAGGATATATAGAATAAGACATGGTACCCAAAAGATATACTAGAAAATTTAGTAATGGAGAAGACATGGTATGTTGCCGATGCCACTGATACAGTTCTTGGAAGGCTGGAATCAACTATAGCTAATTAGCTGTTGGAAAAATCTGGCTACAAATACTCCTAGCTAGTGAACATGGAGTCATTGATCATTGTGGTATGCAGTTATTGTCACGCATAAGACCACCACCCCTTTATTTTACTCTGACAGCACGTGAAACCATTTCATCCCAATTACATCATCCTCCATTGTCGATTCTTTAGGCTGCTTGCCTCGCATACGAAGTGTTGTTTTATGTCGATATATATGGAGTGTACATGGCTTTCCTGATTTCTGAGTCTCTGATCATCTCTTAAAGTGTTTCTGAACTTGATTACTAAAGTAATAAAAAATAGATTAATTCTGTTTGCATTATTTGCAGCTTGTTTGGGGTCTTTCTTTTCATAATCAGTGTTTGCTGTTCAAGCGAAGATCCTCAATTCCTCATATACCTACTTGCATTTTTCAGCCGATAATTACTTCACTTTTGTCTTAACCTTTGCAGGAAAGCCATCTTTGTCCCACTACCCCACCTAGATTTAATGCTTAAAGTTAAAAATCAGACCAGTTTTTATGTTGTTGAAATACTGTACATGGCTTAAATTAAGTCTATATGCAATTATGCAGTAGGCACACTTTCAAACTTTCCAAATTGTTTTATTCTCCCGTACAATTTGTTCAAAGTATAATCTAATCTAATAGAATCTGTACTATTGCTAAATTTTGCATACGTTGTAGTGTTTATTATATTTGTGTTATTGTCTATAATATTATTTCTTGCAATCTTATTTGTATAATTGGGGATGCTTGTGTGTTGTGCCTATGACTTCCATTATCTTTCTGTGGAGGTTGCAGAATCGTAGGTTTTCTACTGGGTGCGAGTTTGGCGAGATCACTTGAAGATAACAATATATCGCAAAAGGTATGATTGTTTGAATGCTGTGACTGCTAGTCTGCTACCATGAAAGAGGGAAGTTTATGCACTCCTTTAAAAATATTATTGATGATGAATTAAGAGGTATATTAAAATATATTAGTTTTTCTTCTGTTTTATGAAGAAGAATGGCCTGCATATAGGCTACAACCTTTGCTAAATCGACTCTATTTTTTTAAAGCCTTTTACCTGGTACTTAAGTTCAGCTGTTGAGTCAAACTCATCCCTCCTTTTGTAATGTTTGGTGTTTGATTAATGATGTTGAGTTTCAAATAAGATCAAGAAAATTGTTGACTTTTTATTTGGAATCATCAGAAGAGTACTTGCGTAGTTAAAAAAATTAGTATCACACTCGAACTGGAAAATGAAGAAAGAAACCTCACAACACAAATATAAAAACCATGACAGATTACAAGTATCATAAAATCACACTTTCTAACCACATCACTAAAGTCAAGTAGCTTCACAACTTCTTTCCCCCTAAATCCTAATCGTTAAAACAAATAACCGACGATTGCCAAACAAAAACACTAAACAAGGCTTGCAAAAATAAAAAGCACTAAACAAGCAAAAAGAGTATTAGAGGTCATAGCTAACGACGACAGTGTGCCTCACACATATGTTTACAGTCATAGAAACAAGCACCGCCACAGTGAAGAGGGCAATCCAATCTCCTCCATCTGCATCTTCCTCTCCCCATGCATTGTGCATACTCTCCCATTATATACTCACCCTTCTCATTCCTGTGAACATTATGATTGTCATGGTTTCCCTGTTTGACACTCCCTCTACCATTATATTTTTCCTGTCTCCTACATCCCCACCCCCACCATCCGCCACCACCTCCTCCCCATCCCCACCCTCCACCACCTCCAATGCCGCTACCACTTCCACCGCCTCCACCTCCACCTCCACCACGGCCTCCGTTGTAGTCTCTCTTGTTGTTCATCACAACATTGTTATAACTACTTTTATTTCTTTTGCCTGCATCTTTACCATCAATATCAGCCTCACGAGGAGCATCCCCTCGATGAATCAGAGAAGTGACATCTCTCTTTTCGTCACTATGACTAACACTAATTGTTAATGACAAAGCAAACAAAAGAATTAGCAGGCATAAGTGACTCACTTTCTGCCCTTCCATGTTAACTTAAATGGAGGTTGATAGTACTAGTACCGAGGTAGATATCTTAATTATTGGATTAATCATATATATAAGATGCAGCTGGTGGTGGTGATCATAGTGACAGGGGTACAGCTAAAATTTAGTGTACTTGCTGATAAAAAGGTCTCATATCAAAGGACAACATAATAACATGAGCTCAAGTTTACTTGGATTGCACTTTGTCCGCCACCTACATTATTACATGTGTACCGTAATGTTAACGGTCCAAGGTGTACAGTTCACGCCTATATATATAGAATACTATGTTTTGCGATATATTTTGGTAATAGAATATCGTAAAATATATTGCACAATAACATAGTTAATCACTACAGCCCAGGGTGTGTTGCAGGTATATTTTCTGGGCATAAATTTTTTGAAAGCATGTACTCCGTCCCACCCAATTGTTATCCTTTCGGAGAGAAGGCCCGACACGCATTTTAAGGCGCATATAAAGTATAGTTCCATAACTTATTTTCAAATTTTTAAAAATTTAAACATTAAATTTTTATTCAGAAAAAAATTTTGAAAATAAGTTATGGAACTATACTTTATATGCGCCTTAAAATGCGTGCCGGACCTTCTCTCCGAAAGGATAACAATTGGGTGGGACGGAGGTAGTATTATTTATAGTTTTTAGTTGGTTTTTACTATAAATTATATAATTTGTAACATGTAATAAGCTTCTTAAAGGTAAAAACGTGATATAAATATTTACACCATTATACTTAATTTTATAATTTTACTCTAACAAAATAATTTTAATTTAAAAAAAGATCAATAAACCTTATTTTTATTCTCACACAAATATATTATAAATTTCTAGCATAATATATGAACACATTTATTAAATTAAAAATATTATTAGTGTAATGTGTTTACATTAAAATTATTATTTTTGAAGGATAAAAAATTTCTAAGCAGTTAATTTAGGCCGCCCTGATTTTACTGCGACCCCGGCCAAGTATAGTCAAGAAATTGTCTTTTACTTCTGATATATAACTTAGCAATAACTTGTTTTTTCGTAATTATAGTAGTAAAATTATGTTTTTAAAGAATTTACAAATTTTTAAAAATGAATTCCTTTTAAGAAAAGGAAGTTACGGTGGCATTACTATTTTAAATTTTAATCCATTTATTTCTCATTTTTTTAATTTTTATGCTCAAACCCAGATGTAAAGAATTTTAGCCCGTACCGAGAGTTAACATGCCCAATACTAACCTAGCCCAATTCAAGTGCAGTGATTCAACAATAGTGGGCTTCGTCGTCAATAGACTTATCTCATACCGCATCTATCTTCTTCGGGTCTTCTCCAAAAACTCTGCAATTTTTCATCAAGCAAAACACAAGAATACAAACATACACACACATATATATATATAGACACACATGGCGGTCTCTAGCTCATTTCGAATAATTTCTACAAGGTTCCCACAATCTATCCTCCACCCAGCTAAAACCCCTCTCGTGAAAACCCTATTTCTCACCACAACACCTTCACAAACCCCTACAAAAATCTCACTTTTTAGATCAATTTCAATCCAAAAGATACCCACAACTACTCACTCATCATCATCTTCATCCCCCTCAACTTCAATTAATCTTCAACCCATTTCTGATCTTCCTCCAAAGCTTCAAGAAATTGTCAAGCTTTTTCAATCAGTTCAAGAACCCAAGGCTAAATATGAACAATTATTGTTTTATGGCCGAAATTTAAAACCCCTTGATTCAAGATTCAAGATTTCTGATAATAAAGTTCAGGGTTGTGTTTCTCAGGTTTGGGTCAGGGCTTATTTTGATGATGATAAAAATGTGATCTTTGAAGCTGATTCTGATTCTGTTCTTACTAAGGGCCTAGCTGCATTGCTTGTTCAGGGTCTTTCGGGGCAGCCTGTTGAGGAGATTGTTCGGGTTTCGCCTGATTTTGCAATGCTTCTTGGGTTGCAACAGAGTTTGACCCCTTCTAGGAATAATGGGTTTTTGAATATATTGAAATTGATGCAAAAGAAGGCTTTGAATTTATATATTGAAGCTGAGAAAAGTGGGAATGATGAAGTGGTGGTGGAGAGTTTGAGTTTGGGTTCGAGTAGTGATAGGGATGGTGGTTTGAGTGTCGGAGATGGTTTGGAAGTAGATGGTGGTGATTCTGGCTCGGGTTCGGAGAATGTGATTGCTTTAGGGAGTAGAGGAGAGAGAATTAGGGAGAAATTGGAGAGAGAGCTTGAGCCTGTTGAATTGAAAGTGGAAGATATATCTTATCAGCATGCTGGACATGCTGGGGTGAGAGGTAATGATGGAGAGACACATTTTAATGTGAGAGTGGTTTCAAAGGAGTTTGAAGGGAAGAGTTTAGTTAAGAGGCATAGGCTTGTATATGGGCTATTGCAAGATGAAATGCTGAGTGGATTGCATGCATTGTCAATTGAAGCAAAAACACCAACCGAAGTTGGAAGAAGCTCATGAAAAGAGGTTTTCATGTTTTGAATCTCTTCTACTTTGCCATTTTTGTTTGGAGTTCAGTTGGTGTACTTGTTTATGTTCCATTGTACTTACAGTTAGCAAATAATTAATAATATGATGTATTTGGAATGATAATACAATATAATCAAGACTTATATACTGAAACACATATTAATTCTTTGATCTATCTGTCGAGATATAAACTTAATGTGTTTGAATTTTATGTGTTCCTTATACGCTGAGACATGCACCACTGAATATTCCCTGATTGTAAACATATTGTAACAGAATGGCTGTGTATCTTTAAAGGCTTCTAGATGCTGACTTATGTTACCTTGTCGTGTCTTGTTCTGCGACATGCTTGAAGAGCCGATTCCAGTACTGGCTTGCACATAGAATTCTACTAGGTTTCCGGATCATAGAAATAAATTCTCCTTTTTCTGTTTGCTCTACTTCACTTTTATATAAGCTTGTTAATTGACAGTGAATTCATTGGGGATAATGGGGTACATTCCATGATTTACTGGAATTCCATCACTTCTTTCTATCTTCAATCGTGTATATATCTCACCCTTTAGTGAATTTTCAGTTTAGTGGGGAGTTTATATATAAATGATGGCTTTTCGGCAAAATTTTCTCACTGATTCGCACTTAAATTTGTAAATATTGGATGGTGGTGATGATGATATTAATAATAATAACTATTTATACCAAAGATGCTAATAGATGAAGTTCTCTAGTATGTGACTCTGTGCTTTGCCTTGTTAAGTTTATTGCTCTCTGGTGAAAAGGCTCAGACTTGTGAATATCTGAAATGTCAACTGCACCTTACAACCTTAATTATCGTATATGTTTTTCATGATATTTTTACCATAAGTGCAACCAAAACCCCTATAATGTAGTCCAGATACGTGAATTTATGTACTAAACTCCTAATTCTCTGGACAAGACAAAACCTGATTCAGAAGTTCTCAAGCTTTAAATTAGTGTATTCTTCTATAGTTGCTCCGATAACAATTCACTCTTTTTTTTGTAGTTATTTTTACATCATTGCTTCAGGAAAAATGTTACAAGACTTGACTATGCCTTCTGTACTTGGCATGAATGCTTTTTTACCTTCTGTTTTAGCTTTCTGCCATTCAGAACTTGCAATGTTTAGATGTTTTCCATTTTTTTTGTTAGATCTTTAGGGTAATACCGGTGATACCAAGTTTATCTGAAGGGATTGTAGGTGGAATAAAGCACTGAAGCCGAATTGGTTCAGACCCATACGTATGCCTATATATCTCCTATAAATATTGATTTGCTGATATGCTGAAAATTAGAGGCTCTCCAAACTATTAAAACCAAAAGGAAACCACTGGGTCATCAACAGAAGCAAGTGATATTGATTTTGAACTCATGTCAGCATCAGAAAAAACAGACCCCTGTAAAAAAATCGAGGTATAACTAGCTATTTAAATTTAATTTCAGCAGGTATAATCCTCTGGACTATAGTAATATATTCTCTATTTCTCTTACATTCTGTTCATTATATACTATTTACTGTCTAAAGAGGTAACATTTCTTACAAAGTAGTTTGGTAGTTACCTACTTTACAAAATAAAAAATAATTTAAGTAGTAGCTTATCATGTGTCTAAGTCCTAAATTCTATTTTCTACTTTAAATAATAGACCAATTGATTTAGTTGCTTCACATCATATTTTCTTTCATTATTGACCTAGAGTTCGGCCTGTGTGGCGAAGGCTTATAAGCCATAAGGCTAACAACATCTTGCATAATTCAATTAATACATTAGTTCTGTACGTGTCATTGGTTTTCGTAATCTGTTTAAGTTCTTGTTCCAGAGGAATCTTCACTTTCTTATGTTGATTTGCTTAAAGAGATAACATCTGTACAAGGTACTGTGGCCCATGTTGACCGTTACACTGTATGCTGTATTTGTCCTTCGTATCAACGGATTTTTATATTGACTGATTTCTGCATATAATCTCCATTAACTGTGAAATTTTCAAACCTATGAACTCTATGTTCATAAGATTTCCTGCTATTCTAAGCTAAAAATTAAAAATGGTTAGCTTTCATATATTGATTATTACTTAAATAATGAAAAGATGCATATTACTTTTGTCAGTTTTGTAGCTCTGTCCTGTAATCTTACTGTACGATGTGACCTCATGTTCAATTCACTTGTGCACTTTAATATACACAATTCGAAGTTGTCCTTGCTGATCAGAAATCATTGTCCTTGAAATGCTGCGATTAAATAATTTGTTGAGCTGCCTCCCACACTTCAACAAGTAAGCACTCAAACAATTCATTTTAAAGTGGGAATTGTTGGAGTGTACCTACCTTACGGAAGCCTGTGTGTTAGTTTGGTACTGTAATCTTGTCAATGCCAAAGGACAATTTAAATTCTAATTGGTATCTTTAAAAACACACCAATCGTTAGTTGTAGGTTTCTTTTCATGTGTGTTGTACAGTTGTCACAGCCTGAAGTCCACTTAGATCATTTGAGATGATTGAGGATTCCCATGGAAATCGAATATTTTGCATTCTGTTCTCTGTGAGCCTAAATAGATATAGAAAACATATTTCTAACGCTTTGCGTTGGTTTGGTTGGTATGACATTGTCTGTTTGTCGAACATAATTGATGTGTTAATAGTCGACAAATTCATTGAACAAGTTGATTAAATTTTCCCGGACTATAATATTAATTGAAGATCCAGAAAGGCTAGTTGATGGAGCACTTCTATGTTCTTCATTGTGATATTATGTGCATCGGCATGTGTTGTTTCTTGGTGCCTGTCAATCTGTCATTAGTCATTTTGATGTTGAGGATACTTTTAGCTGATTGACTTGTTGATTTCATCGACAGGAATATGCAATATATTATAGCATAAGGTCTGTAATTGCAATAAATAAATCTGCATACAGAACTATATGTATGACATATTGACATCAATATCTACATTTAAATTTTCAGTCTTTACTCTATGAAAGAAATTTCAGTGGAGATGAACTAGAATAGGGGAATTATGTGTTCTTCATCTCTTAGTTTTACAGCTTCTGGTGATAAGGATGCCTGTTGGCGGACTTGTCATCTCTAATTGGCATCTTCTATGCAACCAGTAGTGGAAGTGAATTAAACCAAAGCTGACCCTCACCTTAAATGTTCCTCTAATGTCGTATACAACTTTTTTACCAACTACCTGTTTTTGCAGCTCCAAAGCAACTTTTGGAGGCAAATACACCAAGCTGGATATGAAACGCACCAAAATCAATTTGGCCTCTCTTGGTTTTTGGCTGAAAGGTGTAAGAACTTGACTTGCTAGTAGGTTGTCGGAAAAGTAGAGCTCTATTTCCAGGTACTCAATTCTCACATCAAGTTTTTTGTTTGGATTGGAAAAATTGGCAAGAAAGGTGAAGTTGCTATTGAGATTCTCAGGTGTGTCAAAGTAGATGACACTTAGGCTGGCGTTGGGTGTGTCGAGCAGTGGCTTTCTTGGTTTTATGTCAAGAAAGACGACCAAAGTAATAATTCCAGAAATGATGAGAGTGAGGCTAAATAATAGACAAAGGATTGCACAAAACCATGTCAAAGGATTGGTCCTACGAGGTGGCCTAAGTAGTGGCTGAACTCTTGTTTTTCTTCCACTGCCGAGTAACTCTGCTGGAATATTTTTTTGATATATATCCTTTTCTGATAAAACAAGCTGGTTACGAGGTGGAACTCTTAGTTTCCGTGGCGGTGGGGAGAGTGGAAATGGAGGAGGGGTCGGCGGAGGGGATAGGAATAGTGGTGGTGGTGGAGGTGGAGGAGGAGGAAGGGGAGAAGGTGGTGGAAGCATTATAAGAATTATTATTACGAAGACAAAAGGTCTTAGATACAGAGAAGATGAACTTGTAAATAATGAAGATTTGGATTTTTAAATAAGGTTATAAAAACAGAAAGGGTACTGGATTAAACAAAGTAAAGAGGAAAGAAAGGGGTTTTGATTGAGAGATGGTGGGGTTCAATATGTTTTATATTATTGAGATACGGGGTAAAGGAAATTAAGTGGGGTTAGATTCATAATTTGTGCTGGATAGATTTTTGGATTTGAATTCTTATACAAACAACACTTTGTTAAAAATACTACAGTACAACCATAGGAAATGCAAGTAAAGAAAAAGAGGGTGGTGAACTCCTTTATTTTCTTTAACTTTCTTGAAGTTGGAACTGGAACTGGTGCATGTTGTTTGACCTGTCAAAAAAACATGTTGAAATCATCTTCTAAATCAACCCTCATTGTTGCATTGTGTAAATGAGGAGTTGTTAGAACAAAGCATCGAGGCTTGATACATGTATATGTGGTTCAACTTTTGCTTTTGTTTGGTAATTGGTATGTAACTGTGTATATACAGATGTATGTGAGTAATGCTTGCTCGCTAAGTTAAAGTTATAAGGAAAGTTGGTCCTCCTCGTGCCGTGAAACAAGTGAATATAATCTTTTAAATTAATTTGCTTCTACTTTGAGCATATACCAGTGGACAGATAAGACTTAAATTTGAACTATGGTGCTCCTTTTAATCTGTATTTTGTCTTCTTCCTGTAGTATGCACACCATTAGGATTAAAATTTGAAGGCGTGCAATTCTTTTTTAAGCTTAATCAAATCTAGCAACACCCATTTCCAGTGTTCAATGAATTTCTAGTGGAATGCGCTCACATTTTCACTCGCGTATTCTGGCTTCTGGTGTTTTTCTCTGCTATTATCTTGATATGGGTTAGAGATTGCGTGAAATTATTTTTCAAATATATAAATTGCTGTAAATTTATAGAGACAAGCGTGGATACCGTCGAGTTGAATTTGACTTCGAAAACATTTTAGAAACTATGTTTACATTTGGCTCTAGAAACATATTTTAATTATCTTTGATTCAAGTACAATTCGACATGAAATAAATTTTTGATGTTCATTGAGTTTTGGCAAGAAAATAATTGTTCAGTTTCAATAAAAATCTTACTGAATCAAAAAAGAATTGCTCGCATTTGACTTGAAAGGTATATTTAAGCTTAAAATAAGACTAAAGAAATTTCATATAATTTTTAAGCATATGATGTAGTTAAGCATGAACGGATTTCTGAAAAAAACATGAACCTATAATTTGGCCTAGCTAAAATCTTCCGTCCAGGAGTTTGAGAATTGAGATTATCCACGATAATTAAATTTGTTTAAAGATGATTGTTAATTGAGGAATTTGATAATGAATAAAAATTGAGATTATTTATCGAAATTCATGATCATTGCCTGTCTAAGATTGTATGATAACGTATGATTTTTACTATTGGATTGACCCGAATTTACACACGAGTCGGTTCGAATATAACTTCTGACTCATTTAATAAATAATTCAAATTTGGATATGCACCAAATTTAATTCATTTAATTCGAGTTCAATTTCGTTTATTAAATTTATATTGATTTATAGTTGACTTCACAATTATATTTGACTCGATTTGTGTACATAACTCACAAGTAAACTCGATTCAGGCTCCATTTGTAATTGTTATTTAAAATTATCGTGCTGTTGAAAAAAGTGTTGTCAAAAAAAATCTGTTTAGTATTTTTTTGATTTGTTTATATTTTGAGATGTAACATAAAAAAATAATATTTGTGGAATGGTTTTATAGTGAAAAATGTAATTATTTTCTATAAAAGTTGAAAAACAGTTTTTTTCAAAAGTATGAGAACCTGCTTTCTCTAAAAATAGTTTTTAGACTAAAAGTATTTTTCCAGAAAGCTAATTTTAAAATTTATCATAGAGTTTTTTACCTGTTTTTAGAAATAAATTGTTTCTGCTGTTGCAGACAGCAATCCCAAACACACCCTCAATTTGTTTAATAACTAGTTGAATCAGAAATTTGAGTTTGTTTAATTTAATTAAAAAGCTCAATTCGCTTAAAATTCACTCGTTTATTAGATATTCAATTCGATTCGAATTACGACGCCATGAAAGATTTTAATTTCTAATCATTGATATTTAAAATAGATGCAACTGTGATTTTGTTGGATTTTAATGAATCGTTTTTCTATTAAGTTATGTATTTCGCATGGAATTGAAATATTGTTGCATACACAAAAAATACCTTTATAGTTCACTAAATTATAGTATTAGCTCAGCCACTCAACATGATTACATGAACTACCCTATTTAACAAATGATTCTGTAAGTTCGTTGTCATTCTTGTGCAGAAATAAAATAAAAAGATCCATCATAACTACGGAATACAACTACAGAATGTGACTGAAAACAGATACACTACTAATGTCGTGGAAGTATATATTTTCCTATTCTATTAAATTTAAATAAATATAGAATACAAAGGGGCATTTTGATAATCGTTTGCTGCATGCATGGTTCAAGATCACATACGAGTATTAAATAAAACCCTGGTTTCAAAGTTGAATGATCTCGAGGGGGTTTCTCTCATTCTTCTTCCGTATAGGATTAGTATAATTTGAGTAGGAAAAAATGGACTAGTATTTAGTAATGTAAATTTGCAACTGTGCTAATGGAGCTAAGAGTAGAGAGATAGATAAAACACTACAGCAGCAATCACAAGATACTGCTTGTGGGTGAGGGAGATTTCTCCTTCTCCAAGTGTTTGGCCAATGCATTTGGTTCTGCTTCTAACATGACTGCCACCTCTCTTGATTCTCAAGGTACGTTTAAAGATTTACAATTGCTACTATAAACACAAACAACAGTATGTCTAACTTTGTGTATAGTTTATGTAAATAATATGGTAAGAAGTAGCTTGAATTTATTCATATAAGCCTGGATTTATTGATTATATGCAAACATGTAATATGAATAATGTTAAATATCTTGTGAATAATAAATATATACTGTAGAAAGCTTAATGTTGAAGTACACGGGTGCAAGAGCTAACATACAGCAACTTAAGGTCTTGGGCTGCACCATTCTGCATGGAGTTGACTCCTCCATTATGATACATGATTCAAGACTCACCTGCTGCACATTTGACAGAATTGTTTTTAATTTTCCGCATGCTGGTATTTTCAGAGAAAATGATGCATCTGTTATTAAGTATAACTTCTTGTAATGATTAAACAACAGTAATTAGTCTCGGCAAGAGCTCTTTTTCTATTCTTTTTTATCAGTGATTTTATGTGTTAATTGCATATATACTATTGCTAGGCTTCATAAGGGTGTAGTGAGGGGATTCTTAAGGAATGCAATTGAAATGTTGGCAACAAACGGACAAGTACACATTACACACAAGACAGGAGGCCCTTTCATTAGGTGGGGAATTGGGGAGTTGGGCGAGGAAACGGGGTTTCGCTTGGTAGAAAAATCATCTTTCTACATATGGGAATATGCAGGGTATAGGAATAAGAGAGGACAAGGTTCCAAATGTGATGAGAGCTTCCCTGTTGGAGAATCTGCTACTTTTATATTTGTGAAAGTTTAAGTTTGATCAAGCTTTTTGTTTGTGTATGAAGTTTAGTATGCTATCAATGGATGGTTGTCTTCATCAATTTGTAAAAGCATGCATGTTTTAATCTTCTCGGATACTAATATCAAATTGGGAATATGAAGGCACTAACTAACATCTGGCCTAATTTTTCTTTTAAATATTCCTATTAAAAAATTGTTTCAAGCTCTGTGCGCAAACAGGTACTCATATTTTTTTCATGTTCGATAAGGGATTGAATCCGAATAGAACATTAGGACGGAATGTGATTCACTGATTCTCATCCCCAGTATCTTAACTCCAATGGCTAATCAATAATTTAACAAGAAGTTATCATCTACGCAGAAAAGAATTGCATACACCATTATAAGAGAATAGTCTGCATTCGACAATCAACAATGGGAGGCAGCCCCATCCTTAACTCTTTGCCCAAAGCATGACAGCAAGGTGTTTTTTGTCGTATATCTATCATGTATGAAAAAACTTATTACTCCGTATATTTTTACTAGGTATTTGATTTTAATGAGAAATGTAGAGGTTTTGCAGAACTAAATAAACAAAATCTTTGCAAAACCGAAGCTATATAGAAGTGCAGATCTCATTTGATTCTTGAGTTGCTCAAGGTTCTTAGTTCTATACTCAATATATGGTTATCACAAACAATTTGATAAAAACACAAGGGTCGGAAATAGCAGTGGCTCAATAGATTACTCATAATCAGATGCAAACATACAATATGTAATATACTCAAAAAACCATCAACATTTGTTATGTATAACAAATTGGATTGGATCTTCCATCTGTTTGTTCGAAACATAAACAAATCAACTCAAATATATGATAGTTGTTCTGACAAACTTTCTGATATTTATACGAAAATTATTAAATGATTTTCAATATGGAATTTACTGAATCAAAAAGTACTGTTACCTCCCTAGTTTAAGGTAACAACAACTTCATTGAAAAATACGCAATAGTGCAAGGCATTTTTAACAAAAAAAAGTGGTGCAAGGTATTCCACTTTATTCTTCATGTCTTTACAGGACACTACACCTTGCTCCCAAGACCTTGCTCTCGGATTTTAAAAACTAAGGAAAGCAAGTGAAAAGGAAGTAAATAATTTTCATCCCAATTTTGGAGTGAAAGTATGTTTAATTTACCTTCAATTTTACTCGCTTTCTTCCATTTTTAAAACTCGGGAGCACAAAAAGGAAAACTACTTTACTTACCTTTCACTTGTTTTACTCCCTTTTTAAAACTCATGAGCAAAGGTGTAGGTGTTTACATTGTTCTTTAGACATGAAAAAAGTAGTACTTTAGTTGTAGTGTCACATTGTTCTTTGTATACCTTTAGTTGATTGGCTGTTGGATAAGAGAAGATGGAGAGAACTTTATTTATTATAGGATGTGAAAAGCAGGGCATTGCTGAGAAGGAATATCAAAAGAAAAAAAAACCTACTGTATTTTTTTAAATTTGTGAATACAAAGGGACATGTTAATACTCGATCATATAAATTCCTGCTCGATCGAGTATTCCAATACATATATCAATCATGTATGAGAAGAGAAAAATGGTTTAGATATCAATAATTTTATTTTTCATATTTATAAAGAAAAGACCATATGGGTGATAGAGCAAGAGAGAAAAGGATAAAGCACTATAGCAGTAACCATAAGATATTGCTTGTGGGTGAGGGTGATTTTTCATTTTCCAAGTGCTTAGCCAATGCATTCGGGACTGGTGCCAATATGACAGCCACTTCTCCTCATACCAAAGGTATATGCATAGTTTCTTTTTGACTATTAGTGACCTGGTTTGCTATTATTGACAGCCATTTTTTGACTATTAGTGATCTGGTTTCTTAGTTTATGATTTTGTGTAACAAAATTATAACACATTTTGATGTTGTGCATTGTACATCACAAAAAGAATGCTTAATGGTGAAGCACAGATATGCAATGGTGAATGTGAACGAACTGAAGAACTTGGGTTGCACCATCATACATGGAGTGAATGCGCGATGGATGAAAGATCACGCACAACTGCAGTCAAAGTACTTTGACAGGATTGTTTTTAACTTTCCTCATTCTGGTTTCAGTCATAGAGCAGAATACAGTTATCATATGATCAAGTAAGTAATACACGTGTTGTATAATATAATACAATGTTTCTGTTAGTCGTGTTATTTTTCCTTGCTATAACATTAAATAGGCAATGTTTTTTTCCTGCCAATTTCAGGCGCCACAGGAAGTTGGTTCGGGCATTCCTGATCAACGCAAGTGAGATGTTGACGGCAAAAGGGCAAGTTCATGTGACACACAAAACAACGTATCCTTATAGTGAGTGGGACATAGAAGGGTTAGCAGAGGAAGCTGGGCTATGGTTGCTTAAGAAATCGCCTTTCAATATTAGTGATTATGATGGATATGTGAACAAAAAGGGAGATGGGAATAAATGCGATAAAAGCTTCCCTGTTGGAAACTCCTGTACATTCAAATTTGCAAAGTAATTCAATCAGTTTTCTTCTATCATCTTGAATCTGTTTTTATGAACAGTTCCTTTCGTTCTAGATTGATCAGTTGCCTTGGAAGTTTTTTTTCAATTTGACTTGTACGAACTTGAATACTGCTTGTCAAATGTGAAGTGTTGTTGAAACGGTCACGGTACAGAAAATAAAATAAAATCTGAAGATGAGAACTTCACTCCTATAATGCTATTTATTTTTTTTATAAATCAATAATCAATATGGCTCACGACTGACATTAGACAAATGACATAAGCCAGCTTAAAACAGATACATCAAGAATTATCATCTGAATCCATCTGTTGATTTTTTTTTATTTTTTTTATTGAATATACTTATCGTAGATAAATTAAATTGTATCAAGATACAATATTCATGGAAGGAGTTTTATTCATTAAAAAAACTTATCATCTAACCAAAAGATATGAAAATGATTCCGAAAATTTAGACAATAATGTCTTAATATCTGAGAAGAGAACACCTTTCGTACTTCAATCAACAAATATGGCCGTCATCCGATCGAAATCTACAAAACGCTAAAAAAACACCTGAAATTACTAAATAATAAAATAATAAGTCACTAAAATATGTTTATTATATAATCATTATATATATATATACATATCCCAATATATGAAGAAAAGTCATTCAATATGATATAAAATTATTTTATTATTGAAAGACATATAAAAATCATGGTCAAAACGCCATAAAATTTGGCACTGCCTCATAGAGGATCGCATATGATACTAAAATTGTTTAAAAACCATATTTGAAAGATTTGAAAAGAGATTTGAATAATATGAAATAGATCTGAAATATATAAAAACAGATCTGAAAATTTTAAAATTAAATTTTTTAAAAATATAGATGAGAAAGATTAATATATATATATATATATATATATATATATATATATATATATATATTAGGTTGTAATAACATAGATCATTGATTTAAAGCTGATCAAGATGTCTACGAGAAACTTTATAGTTTGTGTATAGATAGAGCCAAATTGAACCAAATTAGAATATTACTCGTATACAAATCTTATTGAATCCAAGTGATGTATGAAATATTAATTCTAACTAGAAAACAATAATAAATTCAATAAATAAATATTGGTAAATAATTTACTTGATTCTAGAAGAGAAAAATGGATTGCATTGGAGGACAAAATGGTAAGATACAAAAGAACTCATACTAAAAAGAGCCTAAATCTTAGAGCTAAATAATCCTTACCTACTTTTTTCCTTATATGACCACAAGAATCTGTTTTTCATCGCTATTGTAAATCTTCAGAGTTCTATGGGCAATTTGAGCAAGTATCCGAACTTGGGTTGCTAATTAGTAATTCAACTATAGCTACTTTCCTGGCATCTACGCGGGATCGAAGAGAATGTCATACGTAGTACACCATTATACGTATACTACTTCCTGGGAAACTCCACATAGGAGTATTATTTTATTTTTATACATATATATATATATATATATATATATATATATATGCGCGTCTACTCGGACAGAGTTGATGTATAACATACACTTCCTGTTATCTACATGTATAAATATACTGATGATCTTCACCTATTAGTAGTATCCACAGGAACATACAAACATACAATTTGATTAATCGATCATCCATTTCACTTGTAATTAATTAGCCGGCCTAAATTTCGAAGATTCGTGAAATCCTCTTAGTTTATTTATCCACTTTGCTCTTCTAATCTAGATTTACATAATCTTCTCGTGCCCTGATAATTCTGCACAAGCAATCATGCAGGTAAGAGATTGATTTTCATCAATGTGGCACTACTTTTTTATTTTTTTTACAGCAATTATCTATCTTATAAATGTACGTAGTACCTGAAACTGTTGTCACTAGTTTAATTTGTTGATTTATTAAAATTGCAGCAAAGGATTGTTGTTAAGGTACCTATGAAGAAAGAAACAGACAGATCAAAGGCAATGAAGATCGTCGTTGAAATAATCGGTACTTTTCAAACTAGACCATCTCAAGTCCTTTGATTATTCAAACCGGATCGAATTCCAAGAAATAATAATAACATTGTGGTTTTGTGAATGTATATCAACAGGCGTGAGCTCCGTGAAGATAGGAGGAGAAGATAGAGACATACTGATTGTGATCGGGAATGAAGTAGACGCGGTCACCTTGACTCACGCACTTGTCAAAAAATTTGGTGGCGCCACGACCTTGGTGAGGGTGGAACCATTTATGAACTGTCGATCATTTGGTGAATATGATCAAGCTGCGGCATCTATGATGTATGCTGAGGGTCAACAAAAATATTACCGCAGCAACTATTATTGCCAACCAGTTAGCTACTACAATCCTCCTCCTCCTCAATGCTATTATTCATGTGAGGCCTGTATATGATTCAGGCTGCTCCATCATGTGAATACATAATTAGTAGTTAGTACACATGCATGCAACAATATGTATGTGTTCTGGGAAGCAATGCATGTATATATATGGCTAGGTATCAATGTATCATATCAATTCGTTATCAAAATTCACCTCCAGCAAATCAGCAACCGTGTCGAGATTTTTAGGAACTGTGACCGATTACTTGTTGTGCTTGCGGGTTTTTGCAACATTAATATGTTGCTCAAGTGCACATGTAATTTTGTATATTTTTATTCTCCAATTTAACTGGTTTAATAACTTAGGGTAATGTAATATTGTTAATTTATCTGTAATTTCTTCTGATTGTACTGTGCGACTGTGTCAATTAATTACGAGTATTTCTTATTTCTTATTTTTTATGCAATGTATAAAAATATGCGTGATATCATCTGTAAGCAAGAATTACTGATAAGCCACGATAAATATATATTTTTGGGGTCCAAAATAATCTGTACCCAATTCGAAATAGTAATAATTTGTTAATAATTAATAAATATATATTATTAATAAAACATAAATGAATAAATGATATTTTAATCATATACATTAATTTAAAAAATATTTAAATAAAATATATATTAATTTAAATAATAGGAAATTTACCAAAAATACTAAATTTTGTGAAATTATTTGCAATTTTACCAACTTCTGAAATTTTTTACAAAAATACTATTTTATTCTGAAAATATTTATAAAAATACAGAGGTTGCATTTAATTTTAACTGGGCAACTAATTTATATTGCATTTTAAATTTCATTTTAGGTTATACTTTAGATTGTAAATTAGGTTGCAAATATGGTTGCAACCTATACACACGGCCACGTAGCACTCGTAGTATACAACTATACACACGCTAGTAGGCAGTAGCCCGGGTTTAGTTTAAATCAGTTGTCAACCGTGTTGGTTGGTTGGATGGGGACAGTCGATGGTTGTACAAGTTGACTGCATAAATAAAATTGTTTTTTTCTAACTTGTGATTCAGATTACGCTATTCCCGGCAAGGACGTCGGAATCTCTATTTACGCTCTTTGTTTTAATTCTTTTTTGTTTAGAAAAAAGGTTCTGAATTGTGTATTCTTGTTAAAGAGTGGGACGTCTTTTCAAATTGCTAACCAAACATGTATTTTTTTATTTAGATTTAATTGTTTTTTGATACTACATAGACTCTCAATTTTAAATTTTTAAAAAATACGGAGTATTATCTACAGTTTTATTTTAAATATTGTTCAGAGCCCATATTACAAGTCCACAACATACATCAGAAAGGACCATCATATTAAAAGTTCAGAGCCCATAAGAGTGGGCTGTACTTGGGTTATTGCCGCAACAGCATTTCTAATGAGCCACAGACGCATAAACTTATCACCTTTAAATATAAACATAAAATAAATAAGAAATTTAATAAAAATAATTTATTCAATATCATATATAAAATAAAATATTATAAAAGGGACATATAAAAATGTTTGCAGTTGTTGACAATAATTATCTTCGACTAACCTTAAAATTTTGCACGGGATGGTGGGATGTTTTTTCTGCTAAGTTAAATTAAAGTATATTAAATTAAATAAAAGAAAGCTTCAAAGGCAAGCTGCCAAGCCAAGGAAATTTATGATATGTCGCGGCAATTGAGTTCTTTTTGAGAACCAATTTGAGCAAGTCACCTATTGGAGATGTCCATCATAATGTAATTAAACAAGGCTTGAGGAGATAAAATCGGTATATTATGCAGTCTATCATTCCTATGTCTCTAAATTCTGTAATTGTGAACCTGCAAAGCCAGGAATAGGAGTAGCCGTCTAATGGCAGAGCTTTGAGTTGAGGCAAACCAGAGAAGTTCAAACCAGGTTGAGAATTTCAGAACTCCCTCTTCAGCAAACACAAACAATAACTTGCTCAAGATAAACTCTACATAAAGACAAGTAGTCAATAGGTGATCAGATGATTCCTTACCTGCTATGCAGAAAGGGAACTGGTCACTGACCATTATACTGAATCGTCGAAATCTAGAAGTAATAGACAGTCTACCATAACATGTAATACATTCAATGAAAGCATAACAGGGAATGTGAAGTTTGTGCCAGATAGTAGTGGCCCAAGGCCAATGAATATCAAAATATCGAATGTTTTGTCATACGGTCCTTGTTACCTTCGGCAATGAAGTTGTATCCCAAAACATGGTATCATCTTCATCCATATTGATAGGAATAGATCTATGGAAGTTTAGAGCCCAATGGATCATGGTCATAGACATGTTATTGTGAATCTGCAGTAATGTCCAAGAGTAGTTTGATATAATGGAGTTTACCCTAAAGTTGTCATGCGCAAGAAGGTCTATAGGACCAGAAGTGAACCAATGATCGTGCTAAAGGTAGGTGTCATTGCCATTGTCAATCTTGATATTCAGATGTCTAATGGCCATGGGTCTCAGCTGAATAATCTTCATCCAAATTCACGAGCAGTCAATAGGAATCTTCAAAGACTAGAAGGATTTGTCCAAAAACCTAATAATTCTAACCCATTTAGCCCAAAGCAAATCAGTGTTCTTGTTTAAGATCAAGCAAATGTAATATAACATTTCGTTCTTGTTCCAAGTTTTGGCATCTTTGAACCCCAAGCCCCCTTCTTCTTTTGGAAGACATATTTTATTCCAAGCAACCTTGGCCCCTCCTTTGTCTTCAATATTGCATTTCCATAAGAATCAACAAAACAGTTTCTTAAGGATTTTGAACACCTCATCTGGAAGAATAAAATGTTTAGTCCAGAAAGATTGAAGAGAATGAAGGACTGCATGAACTAGCTGGGCTCTTCCAGCATAGGAGAGAGTTTTAGAAGTTCATTTGAGGATTCGAGCAGTGACCTTTTCTAAAATCGGAACACAATCATTAATCGTCAAAGTCGATGAAATGAGAGGCACACCTAGGAATTTCACTAGTAAACTTCATCTAGGATAAGCAATAAACTGATCAAACCAGGTTATCATATTGTTCTTGGCATTTCTAAAATAAGAGTGACTCTTGCTTGCATTGGGTGATAAACCACTCGATGGAGGATATGTCAGCTTTGCAGAATAACAATACATCATCAGTGAAGAATAGGTGTGTGTGATCCATTTCTTTACATTTACTATGGTGCCTGAATAAGCTCTCAATACCAGTGAGAAAAGGCGATAGAATATTCATCCTATTGGAAAAAAGGTACGAAGAAAGAGGATCACCCTGCTTCAGGCCTTTCTTCCCCGGCAAATAGCCTTGGAGAGCACCATTTACTTTAACCGAGAACATACAAGTGGAAATGCATGTTTGAATCCATTCAATAAATCGAGGAGGAAAATTGAATTTATGCAAACACGCAGTGACAAATTCCCAGCTAACCGAGTCAAATGCTTTTATGGAGGTCAATTTTTAAAGCATAACCAGGGCTACCATTCTGCCTACTATATCCCCTAAACAATTCCCGTGCAAGGAGAATGTTATCAAAGATGTTCCGGCCCTTAACAAAAGCCGACTGAGAAGGATAGATAAGTTTAGGCATTAAAGCTAGCAATCTGGAGGTGAGAATTTTTTTAATGCACTTGTAAACAATATTACATAAGGAGATAGGTCGAAAATCTACCATGGAGGTAAGAGTCAGTGTCTTAGGAATTAAAGAAATAGAGGTGGCATTTATGGAAGGGTGCATTTGTGAAGTGTCAAAGAAGTGTTTGGCGGCATTGCAGAAATCTTGTCCCACTATATGTCATGTGTATTTGAAGAACTCATCCGTGAAACCATCTAGTCCCGGGGATTTCCCATTTTTCATCCTCTTAACAGTCGCATAAATAAGCTCGCCCGTGATGGGAGCCATGGGAAGGTCATGATCTTCCTCATCTAGAGTGGTACAATCCTGGTCCTCAAAATCCTCAATGTCCAGACTAGAATTTGCAGGTGACCCCAGTGTATTTTGAAAGTAATCCACCGCCACTTGAGCAACCTCAGAGTGTCCAGAGACCAAATTGCCCTCAGAATTAGCTATGGATAGAATTTTGGAATGGTTCCAATTATCTTTGACCTGATTGAAGAAGAATGATGAGTTACAATCTCCCTCCTTTAACTATTTAATCCTTGACTTTTGGGGCATAAAAATTTCTTCCAGCTGAAGTGCATTATCCAGCTCCTTGCTGAGTTCAATCTCCTGTTTTCGTAAATCAGATGTATCACTCATAACCATCTCAACTTGAATACTTTTTAAATTCTCCTGGATTGTAGCTACTGCAGATTGAATCGTTTCATGTTTAGAGTTTAGAATTTTCAAAACCCTTTTACACGTGTTAAGCTTACTTTTGAGGATAAAAAATGGGTATCCCCTCACCGGGAAGCTCTAAACTTTAGCCACACCCCCTCAAGGTTTAACATGTGATGAAAGAATTGAAAAGGTTTTGCCATTGGGGGCTGAGGTATCTCATACTCTACTAGGATATGAGAGTGATCAGGAAGACCTCTAGGGAGAACAATTGCTTGACTTTGAGTAAAAAAGTTGAGCTAGTTGGGATTAACAAGGAGTCGATCCAGTCTCTTATAAATTGGATCATCAATTTGTTTGTTCTACCAAGTGAACTGATCCCCTGTAGTTTTAATACTCGTTAAATCACTATTCACTGTGCATGCCAAGAAATCCTGCATTTCTCGATTTCATCTCTCCCTTCCTCCTTTGACTTCAGAAAGGGAGAGAATACAATTAAAGTCCCCCCCAAAATAACAAGGAATGTTCCTGGGATGCTGACTAATAGTAGACCAGAGATCATATCGGAGATGCCCTTCATTGTGAACATAAACAAAGTAACCGCAAAAATATTTTTGAGTATCCTTGTGAAGGAGTCCACAAGCAATATGTTGCGTTGAAGAATGAAGACAAGTAAGGATCTAAACATTATGGTTCCATCCAATCCAAGTATGACCGTTGTATTGGTCTTCATAATTGAACATTCAATTCCACTTAGGTCTGATTCTATTAACAATAGCCAAGGAGTTACATTGTTTGACCTTGGTTTGCAAAACTGCAATCATATCAATTTTATTACTTTGGATGAACATTTTTTAACTCCTCCTTAACTTATCTTTTTTACGAAAATTATCAAAATCAGAGTAAATATTGTAACTCACAACTTGCTTCTTAGATTAAACAAATATTTGCGCTATTCTATGCTTAATTGAATGTCAATTCCATTTGTCATCATTTTCTTCTAACAAGCTAATAAGCTTATTGATAGTAAAAAAAATTACTATATCGATTAATTTACTACGTATATATTATTATTAGTAACAAAAATTGTGATTGGCTTGCTTGACCTACAGTACTGAGCAACCTAAAACGTTCATAAAAGATAGTGTATGAACCACCAATCCACTCGCATCCGTGTTTTATGACCCCGAGTCTTTCAACCGAGTTCAATTCTCATCGGTACTCAAAAAAGGTTATTTGAGCATCTCCGATGACATTAGTTTTAGTTAAAATTTGTAGTTAAAATATGATTAGTTAAAAGTTTATCGAATTTGTAAGAGGTTTTATTCCAGTGACATTATCTATAATAGTTAGCTATATTTAAAAATAATATTTTATTATTATTTTTAATAATTAATGACTAATATGATATAGTCTAATGAGTATAATGGTTAGTTATAATTTGAAAATAATTATATTTTGAATAATAATATTTCAATAAAAATTAAATTTTATTAATTATTAACATTGATTGATCGTAAACATGTAATCATATATTTAGAATATTAAATTAAAATTTAGTAATTTATTGTACATGAATATATTTATATAATTCTAATTTTAATAAAATTAAGTAAAATTTTATTTTTAATTAATTGATTATATTAAATGGTTATATTTTTAAAGATAATATTTTATAATTATTTTAATTGATAAATATACATAAGAATACATGAGATTGAACATGTATCATGATATGAGTGGATATGATAAATTTTAGATATTATGTATAACTTATAAATATGAGCAAAATTTAGAGGATGAAAAAGTAGTTAGGTAAAATTTTAATTAACAGGAGAGGTAAAAAAATATTTATATTATATAAAATAGTGTCACGTCATCATTTCAGCAGATGGGTGATTAGTTTCGGAGATGCTCTCACCGAGACTTATCACTTTCTGAGACATGAAACAAGAATTAGTGAATAACTTTAATATTTTTTCTTATGTTTGATGTCGAGATAATTGAACCAAATACCGTCTATATGGAAAAATTGTTAAAAACACTAGGTCACGGTTGGCCATTTTAGACCCGATCTTACTCCCCAATTCAAAAAATACGAATTCGAGTTAAAAAATTTCGGATTTGGATGAGTATTTTTTGATTGATCTTAAAGTGACTTGAAAAATTTGAGTTATTTTCTAATCAGGAATGACCCGAAGCTATATATATAATATAAATTAAATATTATTTATATACTAATTTATTATTAAAAATAATTAATTTTTATTAATTTATTATTTATAATTATTAATAAATTATAATTATTTTGGGTCGGATTCGAATTACTCATAATAATTCGGATCAGGTTCAGATTAAATATTTTAATCCATTAAAATTTTGGATAAGACTTGAGTCGGTTGAAACTCGACTTGAGTTATCTGTAACCCGAAATTGCCGTGCCTAGGCTAGGTTGAGGATTTTTGTTTTCTCTAAAAAAACCAGGCTGAGGTTGTATGCAAGATTTTGAATACTCTCGCACGACCAGATATACGAGGTCACTTTAATTTTTAGCATCAAATTTTTATTATAAAATAAATTAAAATTAAAACATATATATCTATAAATTTTATTCGTGTTCGTTAATTTTTAGTATGAAAAAAATCATTATTTAATGAATTTTTCCGATCTAATATTCTATCATATATTTATCAGTATTTATTAAATTTATTCCTATCTAACGAAATATTATTGGATCAAATGATAAAAAATTGTGGAATAAAGATTGACTCTTTCTAAATAAAATAAAATTTAAATTCATGAAACAGTAGAAAAAAATTCCATTCCATTAACCGAAAAAGTTTGTGACCATGAGAAAGGGATTAAATGGTGCATAATTTGCTGGATGGACAATTTTAATACGTAGCATTTGTGATGTTAACGTATTACTCCGTATTGCAAAAGCTAGGTGTCTGTTGTAGTGTGGTGCTATAACAGTGTCATGTTGACCTATGGAGTAAGTGAGGGACTGCAAGAGTGCAAGTCTACAACAAATATCTTTTAGTTTTGAAATTGCAAGTTGATCACAATTCAGGTCCCATTAAATTTTGCCAATTGTTTCTAGAGTATTTTTCTAACCCACTTGCCCTTTTTGGTTAGTATTATTTATGTGCCCATTAACTTCTAATATTGTGCAATTAAACCCCAAATGGCATGTACACCATAAAATTACATTACATAATAGCAATAACTTGTATAATTCGTAATGAATGACATCGAACTTAAAATACTCCATTACTAACGGGATCATGGTCCTGACAATGAATCATCTATCCTATTTATCCGTTATAATTTTTCGCGGATAATATTAAATATTAATATGTGAAAATTTTGTGAATCCAGTGAATCATATCATGTATTAGCACTTCTGCAAAGTTAGTTATGATTTTTTCTTATACACGAAAAAACGCGTTTATTCTGAACCAAAACCCTTACTCACTTATATGTAATTTGTTTTTTTTGGCTAAGTAATTTATTTCATTTGATTAAAGATAGTTCATTACACTGAACTTAATCACTGATTCATTTACTAGCGTAATGTAATTAGATTATCATTTTGATTCGGTAGCACTAGATTTCAACTTCTCCAATTGAAGTTAATGCATATCGAGCCAGTAAGCCATCGATAATAGCAATAGCTTCTCCAAAAAAAAATAATCAATAATAGCAATAATACAGTGCTGATTAGCCAAGAGTAGCCTATTAATGCCTAGAGGGGTGATGGTCTTTAGTTGAGTGTCTCTGTTTGTTTTCCAATTAGTTTCTTCTCGTCACCTTTAACCAAAATGTATACTGTATATATAAGCCAAAATATTCATCGTCTATTTGAGAGGTCGTCATTAAAATATTGGAATTAAGATTTTAAGGCCCTGGAATCGAGAATTAAATATATGAAGTTATATATGTAGGTAATCTAGGTAGCATCTCCATGCGAGTCACCATGATGTCTATATCAAACAGTGCCGTTTATCAGTTAGGTTATTGCGTTTTGCACGGATTTTGTATTTCTTTGACACTTCACCTTAAAAGGGCATTCAATATTTCAATGTTATGTTAAGATTTCAATGTTATGTTAAGTCATGGTCATTCGAAATAATGATCAGGTATGAATCATACTCTATAATGGGTCCGATATAATTTTGAATTTATTAATAATTATGAAAATATTTCATGAGCATTGGACAATTTGATATTTGACAATATATATATATATATATATATATATATATATATATATATATATATATATATATAAATCTAAGTTCTACGTGAGTTGACAACTCTTCACACTTGCATAGTTACATATATTAATTTAACAAACAAGCAGATGTAATTACAGTATGTCAGCCGGGCCGTTTCATTAAAATTTAGATTAGATTTATTATAGCACACAGTTGTTAGATATTAGTAGTACCATTGAATATCTAGTCCCGGTGATACTAAAATGAATCTGCTGAGAGCTTTTGGAGAAAATTGCTTGTATTATTAGAATGCTTAGATTCTGGTGAAATACAGATGAATATATTCATGTCCCACAACAAAATAGATATTAGATACTTTTCGTGTCAACTTGGATAGTTGGATTTTACTTGTTTATTGTCCTTGTGATTCCATATTTCTCAGCCTTTCCAATGAATGGCCCCAAAACTATATTGCTTTCATTGGCTTTTCAGAATTTTATTATTTTTCTTTTATCAAGTTGCAATTTTAAATTACGAATTTCACAAATTTTTTTATCATCAGCTAGCGTATGGGTTTCGAATGCTTAGATTTTTCTAAGAATAATGTGCACTCACAGTCGGTGCAGAATGAAAATGCTGAGGAAGGAAGAAATTACCTTAAGAAAAACTCTTGATTTAAGATTCACAACATATCATAATTTTTTTTCCCAATTAGTATTTTTTAATTAAAGAAAACATATCAAGAACCTTACCTCAGCAAAGCTGATCTACACTAGTCTTCAGCTACAATTGAATGACTTGTCATTGATTGTAGGCTAAATGTTCCATACATAAAATCAACCTTACCAACCCCCCCCCCCCCCCCCCCCCCCCGGCCCCCAAACAACAACTTCTGTACTTTAGTAATCAATTTTCCAAATAATATCTATCTTTGAGTACAAATATCTCCACAACAATTGGTTAATAATACAACATTTAACCAAAAAAACAAAATATCGTCGACAAACAAATTTCTTTTGTTAATAGAACCTTGTAAAATAGAAGCCCCCCTTAATAATATAGCCAGGTAAAAAATATTATTTACTACAGTATTTCACTTTGTAAATATGTGATTTTAAAGAAAACTAAAAGTATGATTTGGTTTTTTTATTTATCGAAAAATTACAAGTAAAAATGAAGTACAAATTATACTTAAAAAATGTCTTTCTAATGTGTGATAATGTGCACGTATTAAACATTAATTCATAAAAATTTAGTGTATGATCATTTTAATTGCTGGGATTTTTATACATGCATGAGGTTATCATCATTAATGAATAAAAAATTAATAAAATTTTGACAACTAAACTTCCAACGTGTGCCTACGTAAAAACCGGAAAAAAAAACTAAAATTGTTTATTTCTAAGGGGCACGTATATTTTACAGATAAAACAATAATTACACAATCTGACTTGGATTGTTGAAATTTAGGCAAATGCCCCCCTGAAGTAAAGTGTAAGCTAACAGTCTCAGCATTAGCAACAACATCTCTCTCTCTCTCTGTATCTCTCTTGCAAACTTCACAATCAATGGCGTAAAGCAAATACTAATTCATAATCCTGACGTGCCCGAATCATTTAAGAAACTGGGTCCTCCCAAACCCACAAAATTAATCATCTTGATTCTTATAAGATTCCATTTTAATAATCCATTAGTTCTTGAAACAAGATTGATAGAGTATAGACACAAAAAAGTTGTATGTATAATTAGTAAAGCTGGGAAAGCACGGGGATCAGTTGTTGGAAGGTTTGTTTGATTGTATCAATGAAATTACATCCACACTAGCCTTTACTAAGATGACTGATTCTTCTGCTTATCGTGTTGAAACCACATCTCGTCTCGCTCAGTGGCAAATCGACAGCTTGAATTCTTGTACTTATCGCAAATCTGATCCTTTCAACATCGGAAAGTGGAACTGGTAACTAGACCTGTCTCTTAAATATCTTGTCTTTTTTGTATTGTTATGTTATCTTGATCAAGAAAAAATAAATTAGAATATATTATGTAATTGTTTGTGTGGATACTTGAAGGTTTTGATTAGGCCCTTCTTTTTAAGAGGGGGGAGTTTAGTTGTTTATGTTTGATCAAGGTGTGTAATCGTTGTGTTTGTATTGAAATGAAGGCACTTGGCTGTGGAAAAGAATCGGGGTTTGTTTATTAAGTTATTCCCTGAAGTATCGAATGTGACAAGAGAAAATCCTCCGATTGCATCTTTTATCATTCGAGTCGTCTCTTTGATGGGAAATCGAACAACTTTGGCTCATCCAGGTTAACTAGATTGAATTTTAGTGGTTTTCATCTGAGTTTTATACTTTTATTGTAGTACCAAGTGTTTCACTCAGTATATTTTTGTCGAAATGGTTTGAAGTCTGTCTGATAATTGATATGTAGAAATGTTGTATTATAACCTGAACCTGAAGTATCATATGGTTAAATTGTTGAATGCTTTTAAGCCAAGATGAAAAATAAATAATTGTTGGACTAAAACTTTAAAATCGAACTGGCGTTATTTCAAGAATTGTTACTGAGTAAATGAAACCTGAATAACAAATTTATAGGATATAATTTATAGTTGAGTTGATCTGAAGTTTTACTCCCATACAAGGTCCACAATTTACCTTCAAGGGCAAAAAAAGTCTTTCCTATCATAATTTTTTCTCTATTTTGCTAATTTTGATGTTTTCATATCTCTGTCCCACTCTATTCTCCCAACACTGTACTTGCAGAAATTACTAATAAGCAATGGAAGACCAGCGAGGATTTTGTTTGGGCACTCGAGGTTCCATTGACGGGGAGATTCATTATTGATGTTGAATTCCTTGATTTGAAGACAGCATCTCCAAACGTAAGCATCCTCTGATGTTTGTTTTTCTTCATCCCCCCTCCCAAATTGTGATATTTTTTCAAGACTTGAGAGTAGGTCATATTCTCTCAGTGGATTGGGTGATGGTAGTCATATCCAAAATATAATGATTGACGATTGGTAATGTGATGTTAAATGATTTTTGTGTTACTTCTTTTGTCGCCAGAATCATCATTAAATAGATTGGTAGCTAAAGTCCTCTGTTATTTTTGTTGCCCAAATCATCATTAAATAGATTGGTAGCTAAAGTGCTCAGATAATTTTGTTTCGAACGGTGTAAAATGTATATAATTTTGTCACAGGGTGAGGAACCTCGATCGATTTGGGCTGAAGGAGCAACACAAAGAGAATCTAATGCAACAGCTCTTACAGCACTTGGCCAGATGTTATCTGAAAGCATACACACAGATATTGTAATCAATACTTCCGATGGAAGCATAGGAGCTCATCGTGCAATTCTTGCCGCAAGATCGCCTGTATTCAGCAGCATGTTTTCTCATGACCTTAAAGAGAAAGAACTGTCAACTGTCAACATCTCCGACATGTCAAGTGAAACTTGTTATGCCTTTCTTAGTTACATTTATGGGAATATACAAAACGAAGTATTTCTAACGCACCGAATGGAACTTCTTCGGGCAGCCGATAAGTATGACATCTCTGATTTAAAAGAGGCATGTCATGATAGTCTCCTTGAAGACATTGATATTAAAAATGTACTTGAGCGACTCCAGTGTGGTACTCTGTATCAATTGCCTAAACTGAAGAGCAGCTGCATGCGGTATCTTGTGAAGTTTGGCAAGATATACGATCTTCAAGATGACCTAAATACCTTTCTACAGTCAGCAGATAGGGATCTAATATTTGATATCTTCCATGAAGTTCTTGCTGGCTGGAAAGGTTTCTGAAGCTATAATGTAAAAAATATATATATATATATATATATATATATATATATATATATATATATATATATCTGTTTATTACATGGTATCCAGCAAAGTAGACTTTAGAAAAGTTGTATTGTACAAAATTTGTTGCATTGGGATTTAAGTATTCTTTTGCTGAGATGAAATTGCTTACCTGCATGTACATATACGTACAGTATACAAGTATATTACTGTACTTGTTGATTTAAATGAAACCGATTGTAGTGCTTGGATTATTTGTGGTGCTACAATGGTTGATTGTTAAAGCAAAAGAATCAATTGACAAGATTGGTTGGAGCACTGTCTATAGAAATCGGGTGCAGAGAACAAATTTTCCCCAGTTTAACATTTTGGCATACAAAAATCAATTTGCAAATCAAACCTTGTATCGAAAACAGATCTGCAAGACTGCAACCACTAATCTGCTAATTACCCATTCAATACTTTTAACAATAAAGAAGACAGATTTATTAAACTTTTGAGGTCTTTTCATATATACCGTGTTGTGTTCTGCATCATTCTTTCCCACAAAAAAAATGAATGGAGCATATCAATCATTCACGACTGGATCCGCTAATTAAGCAGCTTGAGGAATGTAACATTGGCTCGAAAACTGTATGGTTCAATTGGCCATAAGGTTAAATTTAACAAAGTTAATAACTCAACATGTTATTGGAGCTGACTAGCTAAGGTCATACCAGAGGTGCCAGGTTTGAACTGGAGTGAAAGAGATATATATGATCCAATTGATCCTCTCTGCTAACATCTTATGTCTGGTTTTGTGGAGGGAATGAAATGAAGAAATTTAAATAAGATCAAAGGTGATAAAAGATGTAAAGGGGAAGGATAAAATTCTATATCTGAGAGAATGCATAAATTTCGCGGCAAGGTTTGTGAAGTAAAGGAGAAGTATGATTGCATGAACAATCACCTACTAAATGATAAGTATTCCATTTCATCCTACCTAAATTAATGCACTCAAATTGAATAGATCGTTGTGGGAGGATTGTAATTCAACAACTTGTTCATACAACATTTGCATGACCACAGCCAAATTGAATGGATCATCTCCATCTACCATTTCCAGATCATTACAAATATTCATGTTTTTCAGTTGCAAAGTAAAATAGGTTTTTTTGTGTGTGTGGTCAGTCAAATTTTGGTATGCAAAGAGGCAATGTGATTCAAATAGAAGAAGAAATATTTGATGGCCAAAGTACATACATATCATGAAACAAACCAGCAATATGGTTTTCATTAAGAAATAAACAGTGGTAATAATTATGAATCCATCACTCTTTTCCGGTTCACCATTATATATATATATATATATATATATATATATATAACATTAGTACATACCAGCCCCTAATATATAATAATAAATGAGGAAATTGAACGTAACAAACATGCAGCAACAGAAACGGACATGAATCTTAAAAATCACCGTAACAAATCAATCAACTAACCAAACATCATATAGAGTAGTATCCTACGACGTGGCCTAGAAAGGGGGAGGAGCAAAGAAGGGCCTGCCTCCTCCTCTTGGGTTAATGGACGGAACAGAATAATGCAAATCGTTGTGGATGGAATGATAGGCTTTCTTGAATACCCCAAAACCAAACAATACTCCTATCGTGATCACCACCGCTATTAAGCACAAGCATGCTGTGCATATCTTGCACCCGCAACAACACATTTTATTCCTCTATTATTTCTCTTGGTGCGATCTGCAGGGGGCTGAAAAATAATATTTTATTGCGAATGTTGGATTGGATCTGAGTTGTATGCTTGTGATACAATAACCACATAATGTAGATAGATAGAGATACTTACTTTACGTTTTCCTTTTTATTACTTGCAATTAACCACTTTGCATTGCATATATGTAAAACAAAAACCCTTTGCACCAATTCTCTCCCAAATTCATTCTTTTGTTTACTTCAATTTTACTACAAAAATAAAAATTATATAATATCTAATTATCAATTAAAATTTAATTATTTTAAACATAAAAATGTCGAACAAAATAGCTAATTGGGACGGAAGGAGTACTAATCCTATATACTTGGTCAATAAGTACATAATCATTCTTCTTAGTTTTTATCTGTGTTTGTATGGGTTGGGCTTTGCGTTCAATTTTGTGGGCTCGGGGTTTTAACATAATTGTACTACTATTGCATACTTGACTGCATTTGTAAACGATCTCTAATAAATAGGAGTATGCTATTGTTTCAACTCTACGTACTCCCACACTACAAAAAGCCTCCTAAATCTATCTTAGAATATACAAGCAAGTAGCAACTTGTCTTTTTATGAATCATATTATTTTAATATTTTTGTTTTGTATGCAAATAAAAACTCTATACTTTTATATATCTAGAAAAAAAATATTATGTACAATTACGTAATACAAATACACTGAAATGTGTGTAAATTGTACTTTTGTAACAAAAACTTGATAATTAATAATCTTATTAAATAGGTGAATAGTTTTTTCAGTATTAAAAGCATTAATTCATCAAAAAATAAATGCATTTATGTCTACTTTAAATGTTTTTTCTTTTAATCCAGATTTATATATTTTCAGTCTTTCGTAAACTCAACTAAATAAGAGCATAGGGGAGCCAAGAGCGGTGTTAAGTATATGTGGCATGACACTTTTTGTTACCATCCTATTGGAATTCTAAGGGGTGTTGGAAGGGTGTCAAGAAATTTTATCAATTTTTAGCACCTCCTTAAAATAGATAAAAAATAAATATTACATGAGATGTATATATATATATTACTTTTTTTATTATATTAATTGAAAAAGTAATCAATGTGAGGACCATTTTAGCACTTTAGATGAGGTGTTAATTATTGAAATAAAATGTTGTCACATTTAATATGGATAAAAGAGAATATAAATTATTATTATTTAGGTTGAGTTGATAATTTTTAACACTTCTTGGTTGACTCTGTTGGAGATGCTCAGAGTAGATACTAGATACGCACGGGATTATAGAATTTTAGGCTACCTATTATAAATATTTCTGACCTCTCCGACGCAATGATGTCGACTTGATTATTTTTGGATTTGTTATCAAATAAAACCAAATTGTATTTTGAATATTGCTATTTTATTGTATTTATAATTTTAAAACCGCATCCTAATGGTTTTGTGTCCGATTTGATGTTATTTCGCATCATACTTGTCTAGTGATGAAAACAGAATTGTTTCAACTTCATTTTAATCAAGTATCCAACCGATGTTAAAAAAAAACTATTATTGTTAGTTTTTAATTAATAAAAATTAATTTGAAATAAATAAAATGAAATGAAGAGATTAGAGATGACACTCCATCATCATCATTTGCAAATTGCAATACATACACTGGTTTGGTCTCCAAAAAGTCATAATCCTCGTCGTCCTCTTGACTAAACAAAACACGTATACATACACACATACTCCCACTCTCTCCAAACCATCATCATATTGTGGATCTGAATCGCATAAATAACAAATCATTATTTTGATATAATTACACGTACAATCGAATCTGGAAGCTTGATAAACATCGCATATTCATCTCCAATTAATCACAGAGAGAGAGAGAGAGAGAGAGATCTGAATCAGTGAGTTGTAATCGATGGCTTCTCCAGGAAACCCTAACCAACAACCAAACATACAAGAGATGCACAAATTCTTCAACCCTAATTTAACTTCTCCGCCTTTTCCGCTCCCCAACTCCTCTTATCCTCCACCTTCTTCCTCCTCTTATCCTCCACCCGCTGGGCCCTACCCTTATCCTCCACCCCAAACGTCACCGTTTCATCTCCCTCCCCAACAACAATTTCACATCCCTCACCAGAGATCCATTCCTTTTCCTACACCGCCTCTCCAGCCTCAAATCCCCAACAACAACCCTAATCACGGAGCTAGGCTCATGGCTTTGCTCAGTGGCCCCCAATCGGACATTCAGCAGCAGAGTTATATGCCTGTGATTGCGCCGCTCCAGCCTACATCGTCGGGTGGTTCGGATATTTCCATGGCGCAGAATTTGCCTGCTTTACAGTCGGGTCAGATGGTGAGTAATGTTGGTAATACGGCTGCTGCCATGGTGCAAGCCAGTCCTATGCGAATGCAGACTAGTAAGTTGCCTAAGGGGAGGCATTTGGTTAGTGATCATGTCGTGTATGATATTGATGTTAGGTTGATGGGGGAAGTGCAGCCTCAGCTTGAGGTTACGCCTATTACCAAGTATGGTTCCGATCCTGGACTCGTTGTTGGACGCCAGATTGCTGTTAATAAGAGTTATATTTGTTATGGCTTGAAATTGGGGGCCATTCGTGTGCTTAATATAAATACTGCCTTGAGATCCTTGCTTAAAGGACTTGCTCAGGTTAGCTTCGTTTTACAGTTTTCCATGTATATAGTATAGATAGATAGTCTATATGTCCTTTAGAAGTAGTATTTTCTTGATTTCTCGAATTAGTGTATATTTTGTGAGTGAAAACAGTCTACAAGTTCGTGCACCTGTAATCTGCATGTAGACCACTCTAACTAAGTTCCTTTTCAGGCCCCTCGCATAAGTAGGTTCTAGTAGTAATTAATTGCTAACCTATCCGGGTTCCTCCATCTGTGCGACGGCTTTTATAGCTGATTGCAGATTGATGTTCGGTCATTTTCAAGTTAATGCCAATGTTCACTTAATTTTCTTGTATTATAGCTTTACAACAAAATGATATTGATCCTGTTGACATAGTGGCATTGTGGCAATATACATTTCAAGATTCTGAAAGACTTGTGCCATTTTTTAGGCCATTTTATATCATGTTAATGCTCTCTGCTTTTTTAATTATTGTAATTTCTGTTTGCTAGATATGCTGTTCAGTTTAAATTCATAGTTTGAGAAAAATACTTAAGTAGGCTCCAATCGTAAACTTCAATGATCTATTGCTCCATGTCATTCAAATGAATGGAATGAGGTAGTAATGAATATGAAGTTCTGAACAAAATAAAAGAGAAAAAAGAACGATGGGATCTGGGGAGTGAAAAAAATGATGGAGTGCAAATTGTCTATGACACTTCTGAAGTAAATAATTAGGAAAGGAAATGGATTGTTCGTTGTCAAATTGGTGGGTTTCAGCTCTAGTTTAAATATAAATAGAATGAATGGGAACTCTATTCACCCACAAAATAGTAGAAATTTTAATACATTCCTAGCTTGTAATAGGACAGTAACATTGAAAATTCTCCTGAATACTAATAAACAATTTTTTTGCACTAATATTAGTTTAATTAGTAATATTTTTAATTGTTTTTGCTTTATTCCTCAGAGGGTCACGGATATGGCTTTTTTTGCCGAAGATGTTCACCTGCTGGCTAGGTATAACTCTGATGTCTCTTTTCAAGATCTGAATTGTTAAGCTATGCTAACATTTCATCTGTGCAGTGCAAGTGTAGATGGACGTGTATATATATGGAAGATTACGGAAGGTCCAGATGAGGAAGAGAAATCACAAATTACAGGAAAGATAGTTATGGCTATTCAGATTGTAGGTGAAGGGGATTCTGTTCATCCCCGGGTTTGCTGGCACTGCCATAAACAGGTACACATTCTATCTGTGTAAAATTGAGCTCATCTGCTACTATTATTCAACTGCTATGATTTATGTAGATCTGAAGAAGAAATTTTGGGATGTCTATGTTGTACAATTTCTAGCTCTTTAAAATTTCCAACTCCTATTTCTTGTTTTTTTAGGAGGTTCTAGTAGTTGGTATTGGGAGAAGTGTTCTGCGAATTGATACCACGAAAGTTGGAAAAGGTGAAATTCTTTCAGCAGAGGAACCTCTGAAATGCCCTGTTGACAAATTGATAGACGGGGTCCAATTTGTTGGTAACCACGATGGAGAAGTGACTGATCTGTCGATGTGCCAATGGATGACTACACGATTGGTTTCAGCTTCCGTGGATGGAACGGTATGTTTCCTCTGGTTTCAACTACCTCTATGAGCAGTTGAATATTTCGTTCTCCATCCTTGCATTGTCAACAAATTATAAACTAAAAGGGAGACTGCGTATAGTTGGGAGATAATTAATAAATTGTGTATTAAAGAAGTACAAGCTTTTGTAACATGGATGCATGTAAATAAAAGGGGATGACAGATACCTTTAAAGTTCTCTTTTTGGACAGCAAGTTCCACTCTGGGTTTGAAAAAAACTTTTTCTCTGAACTTGTGTATATGTTTGTGAATTATTTGTATGCATATATTGTAAGTATTAATACTTGAAAAATTCACATCTCTTTGATCTGTATTGTGGCTGGTAAAATTAGAAGTAAGTGACACTCTGAAGTTACCTATCAGGTGCCTGAAAGACCTTTTTTAGATGGGGTCTGTGCCGCATATATTGATATCTTGAACCACAACGGCCCTACTCTTTTTTTTTACTTATCGAACCAAGTCTTTTATTATAACCCAGTCATATATATTTGAAGCCAATTTTTCTAGCTATAGCAAACATATTTTTTTTGTGCTGCATGAGATGCGCTTATATGATTTTGTTTTGTTATGATTTTAATCCGTAACTTTATATCTGAGCATTCTTGATATTGTTTAATTATTTCTGCAGATAAAAGTTTGGGAAGACCGCAAGTCACACCCCATTGCTGTACTGAGGCCACACGATGGTTTGCCTGTTAATTCTGCTACATTTTTGACTTCCCCTCATCGCCCAGATCACATTATACTCATTACCGGGGTATGTATTGGCAATTATAATTTTTTTTTTAAATCCCTATAGAAGTAAAATATAAATCCTGGTTTAAATTTACTTTATTAGGGTCCTCTGAATCGTGAAGTGAAAATATGGACCTCTACAAGTGAAGAAGGATGGCTGCTTCCTAGTGATACTGATTCGTGGCAGTGCACTCAGACTTTGGAGTTGAGGAGCTCTGCTGCACCTAGAGCTGAAGATGTGTTTTTCAATCAAGTCGTGGCTTTGTCACAAGCCGGTCTTCTTCTATTGGCAAATGCCAAGAAAAATGCTATCTATGCAGTACACTTGGAATATGGTCCTAATCCAGCAGCAACCCGGATGGATTATATCGCTGAGTTTACTGTTACAATGCCAATTTTGAGCTTTACTGGGACAAGTGATCTGTTACCTCACGGTGACCAAATTGTGCAGGTTTATTGTGTCCAGACACAAGCCATCCAACAATATGCACTGGACTTGTCTCAGTGCTTACCACCCCCACTGGAGAATGTGCTTGAGAGGTCAGATTCTACTGTGTCACGTGATGTAACTAGTAATGTGGGACTGACTAATTTTGAGCCTAGTGGAAGTAAACCTACTGAAACTCTTTTTGCTAATCCACAAGTCAGATCAGCGGTACATGAAATTAACTCTGAGAGTGTGACATCTACAGCAAGAAATCCCTTGACCTCCCCTTCTGCGCAGGTAATTACTTCACAGGAAGTTGCTATGTTAAGTGCGGAATCTGGACCTCTTTCTTTGCCGGTAGTGAATAGTGATAGTGATATTGCCTCTGTTTCATCACCACCAATTCCTCTGAGTCCTAGGTTGTCGCGTAAGCTCTCTGGTTTCAGAAGTCCAAGCAACTTTGAGCCAGGTTCTCAGTCAAGTGACTTTAGCGTAGATCAGAATATTAGTGAATACTCGGTTGACAGACAGATGGATGCTGTTCATAGAAATTTCTCTGATTCCACTGTGGATGATCCTAAAAAGGATGTGAAGAAAGCTCCCCAAGAGGATACTCCAGCTGTTTTCAATCATCCTATCAAGTTCAAGCACCCTACTCATCTGGTAACCCCTTCGGAGATATTGAGGGCAACCTCATCCTCAGAAACGAATTATACAGAGCACAAGTGTGAGGGAGAGCCAAATATTCAAGATGCGGTTGTCAATAATGATGCACATAATGTCGAAGTTGAAGTTAAAATTGTTGGTGAGACACAATTCAGTCAAAATGAAGAACTTGCCTCTCCGGAAGAGCTTCATGGATTTGCCTCAGATAGGAGGGAGAAATCATTTTATTCTCAAGCTGCAGATCTTGGTATTGAAATGGCAAGAGAATCCCACACCCTGCCACTTGAGGCCTATATTATGGAAGAATCTAGACAAGTTGATGGGGCCAGAGAATCTGATGCAATGGATCAACCATCAAGTAACCAGGAAGAAGTTCAAGTCTCCCTAAAAGATATCTCTGGAAAGGGTGTAGATTCATCTATGCCTGCATCTGCACCTCCTTCACAGACAACAAAAGGGAAAAAGCAAAAAACAAAAAATGCTCAAGGATCAATATCAGTTTCTCCACCTACAAGTGTTTCTAATTCGACAGATCTTTATCATGAACCAGCTGTTAGCTCGAGCGTGCCCTCTGTAGACGCTGCATTTTCCCAACTTCGGACCATGCAGGAGATGATAAATCAGGTAAATGCTCTATCTTTGCCCATGGAAGTTTTTTCCTTTTTCTGTTTACACTGCTATTAAGTGGTACAACATTGATGCAACTATCATTAATGAACGTTTTTATTTTCATTTGTGTTTGCATCTTACAGTTGGGTGTGGTTTTTTTGATTGAATATATTATCTACATAATATTTATGCTTGATTCAATTTCCCGACTTGCTTGAGGATAGATATATTTCTGTTGAGGTGCCACAATTCATCCTGGGATTGCAGGTTACTGCTGAAGAGAAAATTACTATCATGCCAAGGCTTTTCCAGGGTCGGATTTAACAATAAAATTTTAGGTTTCTGTACTGCACCCATTATAAATAATGTTTAATTGACATTTATCTTGGTGCTAACTAAATTGAAGTCTTTAGTTGGTATGCATAACACTGAAGTAAGGATTTGAAACTGGTAGACACAAATGATGATGGCCTTTTTGCTTAGCTTATAGGGTAAAGGCTTTAAGCACATATAGATTTCTTTTTGAGTTGGGTTAAATTTGGTAAGCTTTATATATAATAAAATTTTGAATTAAATGATCTAAATTATTTTAAAAAAATATTATGCCATGGTTTTGCATCCTTTTTTTGCTTCGGAGTTCTGTGATTTCTTTTCCCGTAAATTACTTCATATTTGATATTTGAAGGTCTGTATGTGTTTTTTATCCATCTGATCCTGTGTTATTTCATCTGTGGACTTTTCTGGAAGGAAAATTTTTTTGATTCTCTCCTTGTATCCTATTTGTCTTGTTAAATCTTACATGTCAATCTATTGTTTCTCGCAGCTTTTAAATATACAAAAAGAATTACAAAAACAAATGTCAGTGATGGTTGCTGTACCTGTTAACAAAGAAGGCAGGAGAGTTGAAACTGCCCTTGGGAAGAGCATGGAGAAAGCTGTAAAGGCTAATTCAGATGCTCTGTGGGCTCGGTTTCAGGAAGAGAGTGCAAAACAGGAGAAGGTATTGCGCGAGCGAACACAGCAAATATTGAATTTGGTAACGAACTCTTTGACAAAGGACTTGCCAGCAGTGTTGGAGAAAATGGTGAAGAAAGAAATAGCTGCAGTTGGGCCCGCTGTATCCCGCGCGTTGACTCCTGCTATTGAGAAAACAGTATCCACCGCCATCGCAGAGGCTTTCCAGGTTTATTTGAAGACTTGAACTTTACAGATAAAAACTGCATTTTTTTACCAAATGATATTTAATCGCTTCTAATATTTCTTTGGCACAGAGAGGGGTAGGCGACAAAGCAGTGAACCAACTGGAGAAGTCTGTCAACTCTAGACTTGAAGCTACTGTTGCTAGGCACATCCAAGCACAGTTTCAGACTTCTGGCAAACAAATTCTTCAGGTTTGCATAACTGTTGCTCAAATGCAGTAGAAAGTAAAACAAAAATATAAGTGTTTAGTGTTATTAAGCAAAATTCAGTAATGTGTTTTTATCAGTTGGTATAATTAATCATGATTCAATGAGATGACATTGCCAAGCAGGCTTTGAACATGTCTATGCTATGTTTATGGGTTGGTAACTTGGAATAGGCTAACTAATTAAGTTAAAACATAGACTGTTTCCCTGAATTTGCTCTCTTTATGCTCTATATTTTCTTTATTTCAATGCCATGAATCTTAATGATTGATTTTCCTATGCAGGAAGCATTAAAATCTAGCTTGGAAACTTCCGTGGTCCCTTCATTTGAGGTGTCCTGCAAAGCCATGTTTGAACAAGTTGATACTACATTTCAAAGAGGGATGGCTGAGCATACAAGTGCAGCTCAACACCAGTTTGAATCCTCACATTCACCCTTGGTGCTTGCTTTAAGGGTTAGCTTTATATTCCCCTTCTGTGTCATCATTTGTTTTATCAACTTACTTTCCGCTTTTGGTATCCATGTGTTATGAACCTGGAATCAGACAATTAATGTTGGATTTAGATGCTTTTGAATGGATAAATGGATTGATCATTTTTACCAATTTTAACTTTATACTGTGATTGGCAGGAGATTATCAATTCAGCATCGTCTGTGACTCAAACTCTTAGTACTGAACTGGTTGATGGTCAGAGAAAATTGATAGCTCTTGCCGTTGCAGGAGCTAGTTCCAATTCTGCAAACCCATTGGTCAGACAACAAAGTAATGGAGCTATTGGTGGTCTCCGTGGCGAGGTTCGTGCTATTTTCGTGCTATTTTTGTATCAATACTTGTCTTACAAAGTAAGCAAAAAACTAATTTTAAGTATCCAAATAGTATCAACTGAAACATTTCAATCATTTGTTAGATTGAAGGGCCACTGGATCCTACGAGAGAGCTGTTGAGATTGCTTTCTGAACAGAAGTATGAGGATGCTTTTACTGTAGCATTGCAAAGAAGTGATGTTTCCATTGTATCCTGGTTATGCTCTCAGGTTTGAATCTTCTTTTCAGCACCTCACCTCTAGGCCTTTCAGAATTAAAAGTTGCATGTTTTGATGCTGCCAGTGGTCATTGTGATTCTGTGAATTGCTTCTCTTGTTATCTTATTTAGGCAGGGGATTCCTTAATCCGCCACTATATAGGCTTAAACCATTAACCATGTAATTATGAGTAGTACTGAGAAAAATGGTTTTGGTGTTTGTGTGACCAAGTGAATAAACAAATGTACTGTTAACATCGGTCTCTTGTTTGAGACTGATTTGATGCTTCTGTATGATGGTGGGATTAGATGCTGACATCTATTTCTAAATCCATCTTGAATGTAAATAAATATATGTCAGTGCATATTGTGCATGGGATGTTGCAAGTAATTTGCTATGCAACAGCAACAGCTGTGCCACTGTTTTTTGATAAGTTAAATCTATGCCTTGTGTATACTCTCCTATACTTTGTTTACTTATTTTGTTGTTTTAACTTTTAAATTCATTAAAGTTGTTGCACCGGAAATCTCTCGAATATAATAAGTTTCTCATAATCACTCTTTAGTATTTTGTGTTCCATTGCTGATGCTTTATTTTGTTTCCTGTAGTTTAAGTAGTCTCTCATGTTGTCATCATATTTTTTGCCTAGTACTAATGTTGCATTCTTTTTGTTTGTCTTTAATCAGGTTGATTTAAGTAAAATTTTGTCAATGAAGACACTCCCTTTGAGCCAAGGCGTATTACTCTCACTTCTGCAGCAGTTGGCTTGTGATATCAGCAATGATACATCTCGAAAACTTGTTTGGATGAAAGATGTAGCGATGGTGATAAACCCAGGTGATGTAATGATTGCGCAACATGTAAAGCCGATCTTTGAGCAAGTTTATCAGATTCTAAGCCATCAATTGAATATTCCCACCACACCTCCCAACGAGCTTTCAAGTGTGCGTCTCGTGATGCATATCATCAATTCGTTGCTTGTCACATGTGGTAAATCATAAATGATCCCTATGGTAATGATTCTTTATATTTTGTTATAATAAGAGTACGAAACTATTGGTGAAATAGGAACCGTTGTAAGAAATTGTAGGGATGATACTTTTTGAGCAAGTTTTTCTTGGAATCTTTTTGTGGTTAAAAAAGCTGGAGACAGACAGAAGGATGTGTTGTCAAATATGTGAAGTAGTTCTTCCGAGTATTCGAGGGTTTTGTTTCATTATTGTTATAAGCTGTGTTGATAGAACGACTGTTTTTTTTTTTGTATGTTCTTTGATATTCCAAGTGCATTTGACATTTTCAAGCCTCACTTAAGAGCTCTTTTCTGTATTCTGTAGGTCAAATTTTGTACATTTGGCTCCTTTGCATGTTAAAATGTGTCATCATTAGTTTGTGGAACACAAAAACTTCCGAGACTACAATAGATGATTAAAATTTAACTTGGTCTTTATCTGCAGTCCAACCTATGGAATTTTAAAGTAGAATTTGTAGCGTTTAGCTACAGAATTCAGAAGTAAATTCGAACAAGCAACCTAACCTTGTGCTAAGCAATCTAGTCTTTAGACTTGCCTTGTTAAGTTCGTAATAATCAAATAATTGACCAAGGCAGCAGCCTTTGTTATCTATGTATGAATTTTTTTTATTTTCTCAATCTAAAACCAATATCAGCTATAAGTTTCATTCAAGGTAAAACGATATGAACGATATGTGTAGTATGTGTCAAAATTAAATTGTCGATATGTTCATAGAAAACACAGGGGTTGAAGTTACTTTTAATATTCTTGTTCTCTCGCTACGCTCTGTTAAATGCTACTCCCTCCGTTTTCCATTTTTTTATAAGTCGCTTTAACTTTTTACACACACTTTCAAGTGATTTGATCATATAGTAAAAAAAAATCTGAATTAAGATATAAATTACATATTTTAATTAAAAAAAGAAAATTTTGAAAATCATAAATTTTACTATACGATTAAATCACTTAAAACTGTGTGTCAAAAGTCAAAACGTCTTATAAAAAAACGGAGGGAGTAATAAGGAAAGTAGTCGCATATTTACTGTTTTGCTGCGAGTGATTTCGTGAATAGCCGCTTCATATCATAAAGAGTGTAAATTTCTTTTGCCCGGCTCGCACAAATCGAAGTAGCGAGCATTAGAAAAAAGATTTGCAGCCAAGCTAAGGCCAAAGTCAATCTCAGCGAAAGAGTTTTAAGTCATTTTTCTTATTTGATAAGGTTCTTACTATGGTTAGCAGCTTTCTCGGCCCCTCTTATGGAATTGCTAGAGAAAAAGGTGACAAAACAAATCAAAAGAGGCCCATCAACAACGCTTTGTGAAAATAAAGGAGACCTTAGCGAATACCCCAGTGATGATGCTCTAATAGCAGGAAAAACAAACAATATAGATAGTCAATGCTAATAGGGGAATGCCCCTTAGATTAGTTAGAACCAGGAAAAGTAGTTATAACCAAGTTTTTATACCGGCTCTTTATTCAAGAAAGTCCCCACTCGCTGATATTTATGAATCTATTGACGGAGGGGATAACAAAAACGTAAAGGGGCTTGGCTTGGTTCACCCTCTCTAGTACATCCTAGGACATATTAGAGTGAGAGGTCGACCGTTCCCGTTCCAATCGCGAGAAAAGAATCTGTACCCATCATGGACCGGGAGAAAAAAGAGTGGGTTAGTGGGCTTTTTTCACCGATTTTCTTTGAGCGTTTTGAATTCAATAAATAAGCTCGGGGACTCCTCTCTGGTAAAGAAGGAAAGCTAAATGCAAAGAAAAAGAGAAATAAAAGGTAGTACATATCACATAGCGGAGGTTCAGATTCATCATTAGAAGTGGAAGACGAAACAACTTAACCCTTAAAGCGCTCTTACTCGAGGAGACTGACTTCACTAGATATTTGAACACTCATTACTGACGGAATACGCCTAAGATGAAGAAGTCAACTACGACATAGATGACATGAACTCTTCTTTTTCTATACAATAATACCAATAATTAAAAGCACGTGATGAGTAAAGTATGAAATTCGCCCTACCAATCATCAGAATTGGGAATGTCATTGGCTCGGGCTTGTTAGCGAAGAGTGAATCTTGTTTAGAAAACCTAGTTCATGGCGCTATTAAAGAGAAGCCTTCCTAAATTTCGAAGAGCAGTTTTGAAGACGAAGTAAAACTTCCCTTGCTCTAAATGATTCAAAGGCTTGCTTAACATAATCCGATTTGGTCCCTTGGTGGTAAAACCTGGTGAACGAGACTTTGATAATAAGCCATTCGATACTCTAGACTTTGCTATAGTTGACTTTATTCCTGGCGCAGCTCCTTTCCCTCTGCTTTGGTGAAGCCGTGTATGAATTTTTGTGCCAGTACTCTTGGTCTAGCCAATATACGGTATCCAACTACCTGCTCTTCCGGGTCCTTTGATTGCTTGGCCGGGAGATAATAATTTCAATGAATCCTAATGTAAAGAAAAGATTAGTATTGAAGGATTGGTCACTAGGGCTTTCTTCAAACTCAATCCGCATGATTTGAAGGGAAAACATGCTCTTACTCTAGTCTCTGGTGATTGCAAATTTGTTTAATCTTGCCATTGTTTTTTGTCAGTAACATAATTTGTTTAGGAAATTAATAAATAAACTCCATCTTATCCTATTTAAACTCTGATTTTCACTTTTAACAAGTAAATTAAATTATTATGGTGTGGAAGCTGTATAAAAGTTATGGAAAAATTATGTCAAAAAATTAAGGTTTTGTTTGTTTTGGGGATGGATTATAATCCATGCATTTTAATCTCTTTATTATTTTCAGAATTATAATCTAATTGTCTAATTTTAGATTTGTTTTGAAGGAACAATTTTGGCATTAAATCATAATACTATAAATTTTTATATTATTTTTATTTTAAGGAATAATAAATGAGAATTGAATATTATTTTTAAATATTTGGATTCAATATTCATTTTACATAAGATTACAATGAAAGAATTATTATCTTTAAAAAATGTAACTTTTCAAAAGGGATTAAACAATATTTTCTCCCTAATGAAAATTGAGTTCATGAAATAAAAAATGTACGGAAGAGACTATAATTATAATTTTACTCCAATAGAACGAGATTAATATTTTTAAAAATTATAATCTTTGAATTACTTGTAATTTAGTATTATTAATAATTCTTTTTCATTATGCGAAATAACAAAATTTCCACACAGATAAAATCATAGAAATGAAGTGAAAAATGTAGCATGAGATATTTGTATTTACTCAACAAAAAAAAAGCCTCAAAATTTACATGACAATATAATACTAATACACTACAATTAGGTTAATCTCTACCAACACTGATCTGTTTCCCATCGTCTCGGCGTATAATATCCTTTCTGATAACTCGCCGGCGCCGCCGCGTATTCAAATCGCCGCCGATCTCTCATCTTCGCCGCGGCACGCAGCGACAGATCGTAAAGCGCTCTCGCCGACGGATCCGAAAGCGTGGAATACGCCTTGTGAATTTTAATGAAATGATCGCCGTCGGATGATTCCGACGAGTCCGGATGGTAGAGCTTCGCTAAGCTCCGATACGCCGACTTGATTTCCACCGACGACGCGTTTTTGTTGAGTCCGAGAACATCGTAGAGACTCGCCGGTCTTTTAATCTCTGAAATACAAGGCGTTGGATCGGCCACGGCGTGAAGCGCCGTCGTGCAGAATCTCCGCCGCGGCAGTGGAGTTGTAGAGTTAGGAATGGATTTTCCGGCGAAAGAGAAGTGACTGTCGCTGGAGAATTGGAGGAATGTAGTAAGAGGAGCAGCTAGGGTTCCGGCCATCGGAATATTATAGAAGAAAGAGTGGTGTAGAACAAATGAGAAATGTGAAGAATATATATAATTTGTGTATGTAAAGAATAGAAAAAAGGGGGTGCTTTCAGTGGGTAGTAGTAACTGTTGGCGCGGCAATTGGGGGCATATATGTAATATAATGTACAAACAAAAGTAAGACTTGTACTAGTACTAGTATTGTTTTCAAAGGCTGTTTATGCTGACATGGCACCACACTGGATAGGTATATTTTTCTCTTCTAGAAGCTTTCCCTCTCTCCTCTTTCTCTAGTGGAACTACGCTATTTTCTCTGAAATAAAAAAATATATATCTCAACTTTATGTGAAAATATCTCATATTAATCAAGATCAAAGCGTAAAATACTAGTATATGACTATATGCTAACCAAATTTTCTAAAAGCTTATGTGGTGTTTAAGTTATTCGTAATTTTTTGTTTTCAGAATTACGTTTCCAAATCTAAAAATAAAAATTTATTTTTTATAAGAGATTAATCTTTTTGATATTATCTCACGTAACTTTTGTTATGTTAAAAAAAAATTATATAAATACACGAAGGTCTTATTATAATTACAGAAAATCTAATACGATTACAAAAATATCTACGCAAAAAAACAGTAGTACCTTAGCTAATTTTTCGGAGTTAATCTCGGAAATTTTATTCTCTTTTTATAATTTGTGTACCACTTTCTTTGGGAACTAGGAGTATGACAACCACGTTTAATTTTCTAGCAGCTTGGTAAAGAAGAAAAAGGAGAAAGTTGCCTGTACGAGGGTGAAGCCCCCGATTACCTTAAATTGAAGAAAGAAGGTCCTAAATACATAAAAGCGGAAAAATGGCCCTATATACTGATTCAATACGTGAGTTCGTACAACGTATCATGCTAATACTCAAGTTTGGATAACGTGTCATGCCAATCCAGTAACCGAAATTACGTATCACACAAATACCACAGACATATTGACGTATGCACGGAAAGTGCTGCTCATGTCTTCCCAAAATTAGGGCTTCAATTCAACTCTTTCTGACCCGACTAGTTCAATACTTCAATCTCATATATATGAGAAAACAGGGCAAAGACATGCTATATCGACCCTTTTTAATTGTTTTTTGATACCATAAAGGAGAAATCAGCTTATGTTATTCACCCGATGTCATTTACTCAAGCATACAGAGGAGGTGAATTGAAAAGATACCATCATACATTATGTTTTAAGTGGAGGAGAGAGAGAGAGTACCGGCTAGGAATTAAATCAATAAGCTCATGGACATATCTCAGAGAATCTATTCTTTGATACACACACATTAGATCGTAGCCCAAAACACATAGAGAGACGCTACTTCGTGTGTTGGTACGGTATTTTGGACCCTGCAAATCCCAATTTCACTATTTTAGGCATTTTTCTCCCTAATATGTCTTGTTTAATTTGCCTTCATGCAAGAAAAACAATTACGTAATAACTATTAAAAATTATTTTTTATTACACTAGATTGCTGTCATATTTACCAAACTATAATATATTTGAAAGAGAAAAAAGTATCTAAAATTAATTTTAGATAACTTATCTAAAGTTACTAGCATAACTTTAATATTTTTAGTATAAAAAGTGAATGATATTTTTATAATAATAGAATATGTTCCCTTATATTTACAAAAATAACATTGATATTATATTATAACAGAGGTTAATTTTAGATATTTTGTTTAAATGTAACTTTAGGATCATTAAACCTTATTTAAAATTATAGTTTACCTCAATAATTTATTTTGACCAACTAAAAAAATAATAATTTTGACCCTGAAAAAGTTATATCATCCATAATTTTAAAGAGTAATACTAAGTATTTCAAAAAAAAAATCAAATGATGAAATAGCTATTTCTAATTGAGTTATTAATGTATATATGGGGAGTTCATTAAAAAATTATTTTTAATGTGAACTGAACTATTTAAATATTAATACATAAACACTTGAGAAAAAATTAAATTGTTTTTAGAGGGTTTTAACATTTTCCTATCTTAAATCTTACGAGAAGGAATAGTCTTATTGGCGTGCCAAGTCTTCTAGAAGATGTAGCTCTCGTGTAATTGACATAGTTTGGAGGCACATATTATTCTACTTGATATCTTTGTCTGTGTTGCGGAAGTGGATTCACTAGATTGGACGAATATCAAAATTCACAATAGAGATATAAAGCTATCCTCCAATATATGTCAAGTAATTATTCAGATCTTCTATTCATATTTTAAGTAGGGACGTCTCTAGGACCCTATCTTGGACAGCGATCCCCGCTAATTCCAAGGTTGTTTCTCTCTGTAAGAAATTGGAATGAGAAAATAATAAAAGTTTAAAAATATTGTGGAAAAAATGTATGAAAAAGTGATATAATTAGAGGGAATAGAAGTTCCTTATAATTGTAAGGAAGAAACATTTTTTTTAAATTGGTAAATTAGATTTATTGTTTAAATAATAAGAAAACAATTAAAAAAAGAATTTCTCTTTAAATTTTCTAAATAAAAATATAAATTTCATTCTATTCACCACACTCTTCTTCCGCAAACAATTCATAGTTTATTATGGACAAACTACTCGACTAGTACCAGAGGCCAAACATCAAGTGAATGAGATCGACACTCCTCTTGCATTTAAATATTTAATATCGAATGTAGTATAATCTTTTCCTAATAAGATTGAATATTTATAGCTACATGTTCGATTATAACGTGAGTTGACAGTGACATTGAAGTTATGGTGATCCACTTCTTACCTGAATCTTCAGAAGTTTGTGAATGGTTGCAAATCTGCAATATTATTGTAAGCATATGACTTTGCATCACCCATTTAAAATCCATATAAGATTTTAAGAAATTTAAATTACCAATATAAAGAATTTATTTAAAACATAAATAACACATACACATTTGATGAAATGTGAACCCTACAAACTCTGCGTGTGATAATCACAAGTGGGATTAATTATTTATAACATTAAAAAATATATATAAAAACTAACTCCATAAATTATGATATATTTATGTATAATTACAGTTTCTCTAACTAATAAGAATTTGGATTTTTTATTTATTATAAATAATTTAAGAATTCATTTAAAAAACACTAAAAAATTTATTTGACAATATAATATTAATAAATCTTTATTAAATTCTATTTGTTTATAAATGATTTTAGTTAAGAAAAAAAACATTGCATTCATAAATAAATTTATATCATGTTAACTAAAGCTTTCAATAAATAGTTAAAAATCAATATATCTAAGATATATTTTAATTTGGAAATCTGGTTTTCAAATTAGTGATTATTTTCATAATAATTTATTAACATATCACTCCATTAATGCTAATAATTTTTGTATTTACATTATTAAATATAAAATGATATTACCAAATTGTTTAATAATATATATGATAATTTTCCTTTTATATAATACTACTCTATCTAGTCATATTTATAGGTCGTTTGACTTTTGCACGTAATTTTAGGTGTTTTGAACACATAATTAGAATCAATATTTTCAATTTTTTTGTGAATTAAAATTTAAATATTATATTTTTATTCATAAAAAATAAAAAATATCAATTTTAGCTATATGATCAAGGCACCTAAAATTATGTATAAAAAATCCAATAACCTATATAAAGGAGAACAGGAAGTAGTAAATTACTACCAATGTATTGAATGAAACTTAATTCATGCCGATCCCTCTCAGGTTCTCAGCAGTCAAATTTTTTCTGAGGTCTAAGCAATATTACATTTATTACATAATCTGTAAGTACTTGTTCAACAACTATTAAATAGGTTAAAGTAAAAGTATTTCGGTATGTCAAATCAGTGATTTATATAATTCAATATTTTATCAATATTTTTATTTAAATTTATAATATTTTTTATTTAATCGATTTTAAAACCGAAATCGAACCGATAAAAATTGACCCGACATTTTTGAAACCGCAGCCGAAATCTATATTTCGATGGAATTTTTGAAACCGCAACCGAAATCTATATTTCGATTTCAGCTGCAGTTGTGATTATCGATTTTACAAACCGAAGACTTCCCCCATTATTATTCATCAATCGTTAATCTTTTTTCATTTTAAGTATAGAAACAGTTATATCATTATTTTTTAAAGGTTACGGTGACAGGTGACACTTAACAGCACCCTTGTATATAATTAAATTTTTTTATGGGTTTACTATGTTCTCACGAGCACACGCTAAGACTTTAATTTTCACCCCTTTTCATAACATTTAATACACCGGAGCACCATTGAATAACTCAAGTGGTTGAGAACCTCTGTCGTCTCAGGTCACGGGTTTGACTCTGGCTCATCCCGATAATTTCTTAGAACAAATACTCATTTATAAATTTATAAGTTAAATTAGTCAAAAAAAATAACATTTAATACACCGAGATACATGCCTTCGTTGTTTTCAATATGAATATAACTGTTTGTTTTTGTTATTTTTCATGTGAATATAACCATTTTCATTTAACGTTATTTAATAATAATTTTATTTATCTAAATTAACATTAATAATTTTTCTTTAAAATGTCAATTTTATTTTAAAATTTTCTACTCTTTTATATTTATTTATTTCATTAATTTTGAATTATTATTATTATTTTTTCTTTTTAAAAATATAAAAATGATTCAACAAACTTTTATATACAAAAACTATGCAGATTATATTTTATAATATTGTTCAGAAATAAGTTTTACATTAAAAAATTAAAATATTAAGAAATATTTTAGTTATGTAGATATATTTAATAAATAATTCACAACATTTTGAATTTTTTATATAAAACTCATTTGTGAAAATATTATAAAAATTAATCTATACAGGTTTTGTATGTAAAAATACGTGAAATTATTTATTTTTAACTTTAGAAAATGAAAAAGTTAATTTTTGATATTTATAAATTTTAAGATAAAAATAATATTTCTAAATTATTTATTTTGTTTATTTATTTGATTAAAGCCATTGTTTTTTTTAACAATGATTAAAGCTATCGTTGACTATGCTGAGTAATTTAAATTTTGTTTTGTTTTATTTTGTTACGCCTTTCAAAAGTTTCGGATTCCATAAATTAGTTTTGTTCAATATTTGTCCTACACAAAAATAAGAAAACAATATTTTTGAGACTAACAAATCGAAAAATTAGTACTCTCGTGCATTATGTAGTCATCAATCTTATTTACAACCCATTGATATTCATGCACTAAGAAGAATAACAATAGGTATTCTTTACCTCAATTTCTTGGGAAAGGACATGATTAATTCCGAAAATATCACGACAGACAAACTGAGATATTTAGTAAATAAATAACCAAAAAAATTGATATCGAAATTCGACTATACATTTTCTTTAAAACTAAAGTAAAAAAAAACAAAATTACTTTGTTAATGGAGTATTTACTTTTTCCCACAGCTTACACAGACAATTTTTTAACAGTCTATAAATTGTTATTAAAAAAAAAGTCTATAAATTGTGGATTTTTCTTTAAAATTACTCTACCAATCACTACATTTCATTGTAAGCCTAGGCCTAGTATATTAATTATTAGTGGTAGAGCCCAATAACGTATTATAACATTCTTGTTTGATTTTACTTATACCTTCAAAACGGCCCAATCGCCGGTGGAGTACAAAAAGAATATATTCTAGTTTGATTTTACTCGCACCTAAAAAAAATTGCAAAATGTCTTACAATTTTAAAATTAACGGGGCTTGACCGATTGGAAATTGCATCAACGAACCAGAGTGAAATATATTAATTTTTTATGCCTATAGAGAGAGAGGAGGACAAGATTTTTGCAGTGCTATGCTTAAAAAAATGTTGTTTGCAGTGCTGCGTTATTTTATTTATGTTCTGTCGCGTGCTGCCATCTACAGTATTTTTTTAAAATTATATTCTTTACTTTTTTTAGAATAAAATCAATAATAAATTAACATTAAAATCTTATCAACAATATATTAAATATTAAAATTTATATTATTAACTCTAAGTAAATTAATAAAATTTTAGAATTTAAATTATATTAACAAGATATCAAATTTTAATAATCATATTATTAATTATTAATATACCAACAAAAAGTGAAAATTCAAATTTAAACTATAACAAAAATTTAGTATTTAAAACGTATTAATAATAGTATATATTATATCTAATAATACTAATAAATGTAAATAGTTTCGATTAAATAACTTCTAAAAGCTACTCCATAAAACATATAAATATAAATATTTATATTAATAATTAATTAATAATTACTATTATATATAAATAATCCGGGCATGGCCTTCCTAGGACAAAAGCTGTTGGAGATTCATCACCAATTATTCTATTATTCATTCACGTTTTCATCATCGGCCATCCTACGTGGATACACGTCCCGATCCTTTTATTTTTGTTTTTAGGACTTCACTTCACGAGTCACGACACTTCTAACTAGGGGTGAGCAAAAAATCGAATTGAAACCGAAATCGAACCGAAACCGGTGAAAACCGAATCGAAAAAACCGAAACCGAAATCGAACCGGCGGTTGCGGTTTTTGATTTTTAAAAATCGAGACTTTCGGTTCCGGTTCCGGTTCCGGTTATAGGTCAAAACCGAACCGAAAAAAACCGAACCGAACCGATCATTAAAATAAATAAATTTATTATTATTATATATATAATTTAAGTATTAAATTTCCCTAGAACATAGTTTTTTCAATTATATTTCATATTACAACATCAACTATACTAATATTGAATGTGGGAATATGACAACCCATTTACAACATTTTATTCCTCTATTTTCCAATTAAAAAGCATATAATCAGGAGTAAACATCATTAGACATGATTATGTGCTTTTTAGATTGCATACTACGATAAAGGACATTCACATTTTGTTGATTCAACCTTAAAATTTGATTGTTAAAGGTGTTATTATGCAGAATGTGATCAAATATTTGATTGTATAAAATTTGAATTTAAAAATATAATGATTTAAATTATATATTTTTTTCATTTTTATTTATCCGGTTTTTTAACCGAAACCGAACCGATAAAAACCGAACCGGTCTTTTTAAAACCGAAACCGATGGTTCGGTTGCGGTTGCAGTTTTCAATTTTTAAAACCGAATATATGCGGTTTCGGTTCCGGTTCCGGTTTCGGTCAAAAACCGAACCGAACCGAACCACGCTCACCCCTACTTCTAACTACTTGCTGACATGCAAGATATATTACGTTTCAGTAACAAAATTTATGTAAAAAGAAAGAGTGCCATGATAATTCTATATTTCATTCTTACTAGTAACTAAAATATCTGAGTTACTATAACATATTTAAATTTGTGTATTTATTTTAAGGTACAAAGTAATTTTAAGAATTTACGATAAAATTGACAAAAAGAAGATGACTTCTCAACTACGATTCTCTGATTCCATATTTAAAAATATTTTATAAATGATGAACCCTTAATTTTTTTATAAATGATGAAAATATATTTATAAAAAAAATGATATATATCGAGATTTTCCTTAAGGATTCTTATGCGATCATTTCTCCTCGTTACTCCTACAGCTATCCTTCACCTTGATTATAGGCTTCCAACATGAATATAACAACGCAAATTCATCATATGCTGGTCTATAAAAATTAGCAATACATTAATCATTGACTTGTCATTATAAAGAATCAAGCATACTCTTTCTATTCGATGTGCGACGTTACAAACACACATATTTTATTGGGTCGACATTCTCGTCGAGACTCTAGATAAATTTACGAAACTCCGGCAACACCTTACCGACTAGATACCATTTATAATAACACAAGTCCACAACTAAATGTATAACGGACTTAACAATCCATTATAGTCTTATAGATAAGACCATAAAAGTTAATAATTATATATATATATATATATATATATATCAATTATTGACTTGAGAGGGTACAAAGATACTCTTATTCGATACCACTCAACTTCTTTGAAAACGAAAAATCTTAAAAATAGAAGCTACAACAGTAAAAGGAAAAACAAATGCTCCTCCTCCCCTCGTTATATTGCCTTGCATGAGCATTTCATTATCCCTGTAATCAAGGTCCCGTTGCTCCTCCTATTTTAAAATAATAATTAAAATGTATTTTTATGTAAATTTTGAATGATCAAGTTAATTAAATTTTAACTAAAAATTATATACTTATATTCTATACTATATTAGTATAATTAAAAGATTAAAAAATTTGGTCGGTCGGTATGGTACTGAGCCGGATAAGGCGAACTATAAAAAAAATCATAACCTACCAATTTTAAGTGAACCATAGAAACAATCTTAACCATTCAATTTTAATAAAATCTAATTTTAGAAAGAATATATATCATAGATATAATTCTAACCCCGATAGTTCTCCTTTTATACAACTACTCGCTAATAATATTATACAAGCTTATAACCCGTGCGAAACACGGGATGAATGACAAATATTTAGGTAAATTTATTTTTTATATTATATTTAATTAATATTTACTATAAAAATTTATAACGTTGAGAATTTATGTTAATATAATATTATATTATTCGTTAGTAGTTGTATAAAAGGAGGACTATCGGGGGTTAGAGTTGTATGTTATTATACACTAATATTTATATATTAATATTCATAAACTTTAATGATATATTAAATAAAAATTACAGGATAAGTAGGATTCTTAAAATAGAAAATAGAAAATATAATTTAAATATAATATAATATTATCAATGAGAAGTTGTATAAAACGAGGATTATCGGGGATTAGAGTTGTATGTATGATATTTTTTTAAAAAAAATTAGATTTTATTAAAATTGGATGGTTAAGATCGTTTCTATGGTTCATCTAAAATTGGACGGTTAGGATGTTTTCCATGATTCATTTTGGACCAAATTTTTTAATTTATCAGCTATAATAATATAGTATAGATTATATTTAAATTATATTCTATATTTTCTATTTTAATAATTCTATTTATTTTATAATTTTTATTTAATATATCATTAAATTTTATGAATATTAATATATAAATCTATACTATATTATTATAACTGAAACATTAAAAGTTTTGGTCGGTTAGTCGATCAGGGCTACGGGCCCTAAAAAATATACATGTATCTAACGTAATTTTAGTTATTATAATAAGAGTTCTAACTATGTACATATCTATATTAATTAAAATATTATTTTTTAGACCCGGTCCAAATTATAATCTATTTATATTAAATTGAATAAATTTATATAAAATAATAAAACATATAATATTAACATAAATTCTTAATATTATTAAAAATATAATTAAAAATATAATTTATTTAAATATTAATTATCTCGTATTTCGCACGGGTTATAAGTTTGTATATTATTATAACCGAACTCGAAATATTTAATAATCAATTCAATTAATAAAAAAATTCAGTTATCCCAAATTTCTGATTAATTTAATATTGTAATAATATTATATTATATCTGAATTATAAATTAAATTAATTTTTTTTAAAAAAATACAAACTGGAAAAAAGTCAGCTATAATTTTGAAAAAATCCTATGGGATAATACGAGTTTTACACCAACCATAACTAAAACGGGTTAAATATCAAATACATCACTGACTGCGTTAAAATGTATCAAATAGGTGACCGACTACAAATTTGACTCATTTTGGTCACTGACTACGTTCAGATGTATCAAATAGGTGACTGACTGCAAATTTGACTCATTTTGGTCACTGATTGCACAAATTTGACTCATTTTGGTCACTGATTGCACAATTTGACTCATTTCAGTTTTCCGGCCACCTTGAAAATTTTCCGACGAAAAAAAATATGCACAAAAAAATCCGAAAAAAATTTATATGTAGTAAAACACCCCGACTTTGAATCTCCTAAACTCAGAATTATCGAAAGGAAATTCAAAACTTAAAATCAAAATTAAATAAATCTTGAGCCAAATTTATTTAATTTCGATTTTGAGTTTTGAATTTGATTTCGATAATTCTGAGTTTAGGAGATTTAAAGTCGGGGTGTTTTACTACATATAATTTTTTTTCGGATTTTTTTGTGCATATTTTTTTTCGTCGGAAAATTTTCAAGGTGGCCGGAAAACTGAAATGAGTCAAATTGTGCAATCAGTGACCAAAATGAGTCAAATTTGTGCAATCAGTGACCAAAATGAGTCAAATTTGCAGTCAGTCACCTATTTGATACATCTGAACGTAGTCAGTGACCAAAATGAGTCAAATTTGTAGTCAGTCACCTATTTGATACATTTTAACGTAGTCAGTGATGTGTTTGATATTTAACCCAAACTAAAACCAACAGATAACTATGCTCAACGTGATCATTAATTCTACGGGAAAAAACACTGTAACTGTAATTAGGGGTGAGCGCGGTTCGGTTCGGTTCGGTTTTTGACCGAAACCGGAACCGGAACCGCATATCTTCGGTTTTAAAAATTGAAAACCGCAACCGCAACCGAACCATCGGTTTCAGTTTTAAAAAGACCGGTTCGGTTTTTATCGGTTCGGTTTCGGTTAAAAAACCGGATAAATAAAAATGAAAAAAATATATAATTTAAATCATTATATTTTTACATTCAAATTTTATACAATCAAATATTTGATCACATTCTGCATAATAACACTACAAAAGAAATGTAAGAAACTTTAACAATCAAATTTTAAGGTTGAATCAACAAAATGTGAATGTCCTTTATCGTAGTATGCAATCTAAAAAGCACATAATCATGTCTAATGATGTTTACTCCTGATTATATGTTTTTTAATTGGAAAATAGAGGAATAAAATATTGTAAAGGGGTTGTCATATTCTCACATTCAATATTAGTATAATTGATGTTGTAATATGAAATATAATTGAAAAAACTATGTTCTAGAGAAATTTAATACTTAAATTATATATATATATATATACATATAATAAATTTATTTATTTTAATGATCGGTTCGGTTCGGTTTTTTTCGGTTCGGTTTTGACCTATAACCGGAACCGGAACCGAAAGTCTCGGTTTTTAAAAATCAAAAACCGCAACCGCCGGTTCGGTTTCGGTTTCGGTTTTTTCGGTTCGGTTTTCACCGGTTTCGGTTCGGTTTCGGTTTCAATTCGGTTTTTTGCTCAGCCCTAACTGTAATATATAGTCCCCGACAGCGACAAGTAAGCCTTAAATTATAAAAACGGACATTAGTTGCCGGAGAAAAGGCGTGGGAGACGACATAGTGGAAAAAAACATGACGGTGGGCGCAGGCATTTCCATAGAAGAAAACGGCAACCTTAAAGTCTTAGGTACCACTATTCTTACAAACGTTAATAATGACAATGTCTTTATTACCCCTGCCGCCGGTGATCATCTTACCAATGCTGCTTTCATCGGAGTTCGTTCCGATCATACCGGTAGCCGACGTGTCTTCCCCCTCGGGAAACTCGAGTATGTTCCTTCTAACTTGTTGTTTAATACTAAAGTTTCGATTTTTAAGCGTTTGAGTTGGTAAAAATTGGAACTTGGTTGGTAAAAAATGCCAGGGGGTTGAGATTTATGTGTGTTTTTCGGTTCAAGATGTGGTGGATGACACAAAGAATGGGGACTTGTGGTAAAGATGTGCCTTTTGAGACTCAATTTTTGTTAGTGGAAGCTTCAAGTACTGGATTGGAAGATTCTAAATTAATGTATACTGTTTTCTTGCCAATTCTTGAGGGTGGTTTTAGAGCTGTGCTTCAGGGGAATCAAAATGATTACTTGGATGTATGCTTAGAAAGTGGTATGTAACTCTGTATGCAACCGAATCAATTAATCTGTCATATTTGTGTATATATAACTCTGTATACACATTATGTGTAGTGCTAATGAGAATGATGGTGAGTTGCAGGAGATCCAGCTGTTGATAGATTTGAAGGGAGTCATCTGGTGTTTGTCGCCGCTGGATCTAACCCTTTTGATCTCATCACAAATGCTGTCAAGTATGTACATTTTAGCTTTAGTTTTAGTTACTGCTACAAAATTTTCTTTTTGTTTCACAGATCGTGATCTTATAATTTGTATAAAGTTGAGTTATGTGGAGTTATGCTAGCCTACTAAATTCATCAATCTTGATCTTTTAGCTATTCTAGTGTCTTGTTGTCTCAGCCCTCTACTCTATTCTAATTGCAGTATGTAATTTAAGTTGGTCATATTCAAGGTTTAATGTCTTAGTTCAATACATTTTTTCTTTCATTGGCTGGAGCCTGGAGTTATGAGTTGTCAGACATGGTGTATAATACTGTATATTTCTGTATGCAATCTACGCACTTAGAAAGATGACAATGGTTTTAAATATATGCAGGGGCGTTGAGAGACATTTACAGACATTTTATCATCGCGAAAGAAAGATGGCATAGAGTTACCTTTTCGCTTCTCTTTAATTATTTTTGTGGCGTTGGAAGGATCATGCTGTCTATATTTCTCTTTTTTTTGTGTTCTTCATTATGGTTCAGATGCCTGATATGTTGAACTGGTTTGGCTGGTGTACATGGGATGCATTCTATACCGATGTTAATGCTGAGGCGATAAAGCAAGGAGTAGAGAGGTCTGAAGTTACAAGTTTTCATAGTTTTAGCATCACATGGGAAGTAACAGGGTAATTTTTGCAGTTTTAAAAAAGGTGGAATTTCCCCAAAGTTCGTTATCATTGATGACGGCTGGCAGTCATTTGAAATGGACCCTACAAGCACTGAATCAAAATCTGATAACACGGCCAAGTGAGAATTATGAGTGCTATAGTTTTCCATTTCCTTTTCTATAGTAGTCATGAACTTCAGTCTTACGAGTATTAATGTTGACAATCTTGCTAATAATACTGTATAAGTATATTTTGGCAGCTTTGCAAATAGGTTGACTAATATCAAGGAGAACCACAAATTTCAAAAAGATGGGAAAGAGGGATCCAGGGTGGAGGATCCAGCAAAGGGATTGAGGCACATTGTTAGTTACATCAAAGAGCAACATGCAGTGAAGTACGATATCTGATCAATCTAACAAATTTTTAGATTGTAAGTTTATAACGTTTCTAGATGTACTTATTTTCTGCCCTGGGTTTGCAGGCATGTCTTTATGTGGCATGCAATAACGGGTTAATGGGGAGGTGTAAAGCCAGGTGTTGCTGGAATGGAGCACTATGAGTCCAAACTGGCATTTCCCATTTCATCTCCAGGGGTTGAGTCTAATGAACCTTGCAGTGCTTTGACATGCATGACCAAAAACGGGCTAGGCCTCGTTACCCCTGACAAAGTGTTTAGTTTCTATGATGAACTGCACTCTTATCTTGCATCTGCTGGAATAAATGGTGTCAAGGTGGATGTTCAGAACATCCTTGAAACTCTTGGGACAGGCCATGGTGGAAGAGTGAAGCTGACGAGAAAATACCATCAGGCAAGCATCAATTTCTAAGAATTTCCCTGGTAATGGAATCATTCTTGCATGAGCCACAACACAGATAGTCTATACAGGTAAGAAACACACATCACATTCTTGTGTACACTGATGGGTGAAATCTTATGTTTTTTGACTATCTCCCGGATTTTATTTAACGGTTTTTACTTAATCACTGTAGTGTTAAAAGGGCTGCGGTCATTAGAGCATCAGATGACTTCTGGCCGAGAGATCCAGCATCACACACAATCCATATTGCATCAGTTGCTTACAACACCATCTTCTTAGGAGAGTTTATGCAGCCAGACTGGGATTTGTTCCATGTAAGTGGGAACGTTACGCTTGGTAGATAAATGTCTATCTGTTCCTGTTTTTCAGCTAATTGTAAATTATTTTATATTGTAGAGCTTACACCCAATGGCTGAATATCACGGGGCTGCTCGTGCAGTGGGAGGTTGTGGGATATATGTTAGGTACAGTCATTTATCATGTTTATCAGTTTATGTTTTCAATGGAATATCGAAATGATTATCAATTAATTAATTAAATATACTAAACTTTCTGCAGTGATAAGCCTGGGCATCACGATTTTAAACTGCTGAAGAAGCTTGTACTTCCTGATGGATCTATATTAAGGGCAAAATTTCCTGGGAGACCAACTAGGGATTGCTTGTTTTCAGATCCTACAAGGGATGGTGAGAGGTAAACTGTAAACACAATGACAACAAAGGATATTTTTGAAAATTTGTTACTACTTTAAGTATACTCATGATAGTGTATGACAGCCTTCTAAAGATATGGAATCTGAACGATTACAATGGAGTTGTTGGAGTCTTCAACTGTCAAGGTGCTGGATGGTGTAGAGTTGAGAAGATAAATATAATCCACGATGTTCAACCTGGAACAGCTACTGGCATAATTAAATCTAAAGATATTGAATATATGCATAGAATTGCTAAGGAGGATTGGTGTGGGGATGCCATTGTATATTCACATCGTGGTGGTAAGTTTTGTGAGCTTCAACGTGACACTTGATAATACCTGCATTCCCTTGCATAAATTTATTTGTCGTACAAAGTTTAGCTGCAGATATCATAGATCCCTGGCTCATTTACAAACTTTTATTGTTTAATGCAGGGGACATGGTTTATCTTCCACAAAATTCATCCCTGCCAGTTACACTGAATGCGCGTGAGTACGGAGTCTTTACAGTAGTTCCAGTCAAGAAACTCTCAACAGGGGATACTTTTGCAGCTGTTGGTCTAATCAACATGTTCAACTCCGGAGGGGCAATCAAAGAATTGAAGTATGAATCAGAGAATGACAAGTCTGTTAGCATCAAAATTCACGGGTGTGGTGTGTTTGGTGCATACACATCAGTTCGACCTAAAAGGATAACAACAGATGGAAATGATACAGATTTTGAGTACGAAGAGAAGTCGGGATTTATTACATTTACCCTGACAGAACCAGTTCAAGGTCCATACCATTGGGATATCATTGTCATATTCTGATTAAAGAAAATGATTGTATCGTTGCTTGGAACTCCATAACGTTGGATTGCTAAATAAATAAACTTATACCCATTACCACTAGGCATATAAATGATTATAACACAGAGATTTATTTGATAAGCTGGTCATGTATTGTGCTATTGGAAAATAGATAAATGCATCATATGTGTGTGAGTGTCTAAAGATATGATGACAACCAGTATCTTAAAGGTTCTGGTGTTAAATTTATGTAAGTTCACATTAAAGTATTGTATGCTCTTCTCTTTTACCTGTGAGAGTTGAAGATACAAGCAGCAAGAATATCTAGTAAGTTTGAGAAATGTAAACATATATCGGCCCTGTTTGTTTCCTCTTGACCATCATCTGCTTGCTTTTGTGGCCTAGGCACCACAGAAATAAAGACAGGCCTTTTTTACTCCAAACATAATATAGTATATAGTATAAATAAGAAACATTTATTTATTATTTAAAGTTGTTAATAAAAGCTATTATATCTAACAATTTATAATTGAATCCGGTCCTCTGATCTCAAGTAGCCAATTATCAACATCTAAATTCTAATTACATTAAATTTGAGTCGCTAAATTGTTAATTTAATTATCTCATCTCTAAATTTTAAATAGTTGTCATTTTCGCACCACCATCAAACCGAAGCACCTAAAACCCTTATACATATTTGTGAAAGAAACAACAAGGAAGAAATGCTCGAAAGCAGATTAATTTCGATTGTGAGGAACAATAAAAAGGCCTATAATCAAGTCTCATCATCGTTTTTCTCAAAGATTCAGAGTGGATCTTCATCTTCATTAACTAGGGTTTCTAATGAATCCCCATTATTAAAACCACCTGGTAGATTCTTCCATTCTAAATCTACAAATGTTCCTTCACCTTCTTTATCCCCAAGAAATCCCATTATCTACAAAGGCTTTACTTCATTTCTCAAGTATCACAAGGTATATTCCCCATTCACACACACGCGCGCGCGCACAGACACTTATGAATTTTGGTATTTTAATATGTGAAGTTTTGTCAACTGATTGATTACACGTATTTCAAGTCGACCTCTCATGGCAGTTTCACTAATCTTTTTTTATTTTTGTATCTGTATTCTTTTTGTTGTATATGAAAGTTTTGTTTGATGTATCTGCTCATATTTGAAGAAATGCACTTGGTGTAATTTGTAATTGATGTATCTAGGCTTGGTCTTGTTTTTGTTACACTGGAAATCCAATGCAATTACGGTATTATCACTTTGCCAAAATATTGAGGAACTAGCTTAATTGCATGAAAGGAGTAGTGGGTTAAGAAAATAAATCAACTTTGGTTATGTGAAGCACTTTGACTATGATTCTTTTATACGAAATTTTCATTGAAATGCATGGTCAGCTGAGTTTTTGCTACAGATGAGTTTCTACAGATTTTGTGCTACAACGTACTTGATTACCTTAGGCAAAGGTGCCTTTTTTCCCATCAACTCTTTCTTTAGTATCAATGTATTACGCCACAAAATATCGGGACAGTGAGAATTTGCTTATCGAGTTAATTTATAAAAAAACAAAAATTGACAGCAGTATGCTATGTGTTTCAGGGTTTTCAGCCATCAATAAGAAACTTCTCTACTGCAACTGCAACTGTATGCAAGGAAAGTAAGGAAGGATTAAAGTTATTAGTTACCGCAGGACCTCATGCTCAAAAAGCAATTGGTATATGGCTTTTTGTGTCAGCTGCATGGGTGTTTAGTATGGTGGTACTTGGAGGTGTGACAAGGTTAACTCGTTCCGGTCTTTCAATGACGGATTGGAAGTTCACTGGTAGCCTACCCCCTTTGTCAGAAGAAGATTGGTTACTTGAGTTTGAAAAGTATAAGCAATCCCCCGAGTTCAAGCGGTTAGTTCAAGCATTAACCCATTCACATGTATCTGGTATTTGTTTTTACTATTAGAATCGTCAGTATTAAGCGAAGGTGTCATGTTCGCAAGTCTTTCTATTGTCTAATACATGTATTTTAATGATATTTTTTTTGAATTCGTTTGAGGTTGCAAGTAGCAAATGTTGTCATTTTGATCCTGGAAATTAGGGAAAAAGTTTTAATAACCTAAGTGCCCTTTCTTTTGTCTGTAATTAAGTGTCAGTATGAGATAATTTAGATTGACCAGAATTCTGATTAAGATGTTGCTTATGAGATATTTAATCTGGTTCAGTATAAACAAAGGAATGAATATGGATGACTTTAAGTTCATTTATTGGATGGAATATGCCCATCGTATGTGGGGAAGAGCACTGGGTATCATGTTTGTGCTGCCCTTTGGATATTTCCTTCGGAAAGGATATATTACTCCGCAACTTGGAGTTAGGCTTTCTGGCCTCGTTGGACTTGGTGCTGCACAAGGACTAATTGGCTGGTGGATGGTTAAAAGTGGTTTAGAGGTAAGCTCTTATTTGCATTTGCTAATGAAAAATCTGCAGGAAGTTCATCCTTTGCCTCTTGTTTCATCTACAGGAACCGACATCAGAATATTCTGAACCAAGAGTAAGCCCATATCGTCTAGCAGCTCATCTCACCTCAGCATTTGTTATTTACTGTGGGCTCTTTTGGACTGCCCTTTCTGTTGTTATGCCTGAACCCCCTACTGATTCAGTAGCTTGGGTGAATGGTGCTGCAAAAGTGAAGAGACTTGCGATTCCTATAAGCATTCTTGTTGGTATAACTGCTATATCTGGAGCATTTGTTGCAGGAAATGATGCGGTACACATTCCCCTTGTTTTTTTTGTTTTTTTGGCATCTTTACAAGCATAGATAGATGCTGTGTGAATTTTCCTAATTATTTTGTTATAAGCATTTTTAAAATATTCTCTAAATTCGAGATTTGCAGGGCCGTGCATTTAACACGTTCCCAAAGATGGGTGATACATGGATTCCAGATGACATCTTTTGTATGAAGCCACTTATGCGCAACTTCTTCGAGAATACATCTACTGTACAGGTATATTTCGTGAAATCTTTGTCTTATCAAAAACTGTGTATTTTGTTTTGAAAATTTTCTAATCTTCTTTAAATAGCTTGATCACCGAATTCTTGCAAGTGCGACATTAGTTTCTATTGGAGGCTTATGGTGGGCGACAAAAAAACTGGACATACATCCTGCTGTACGATCTTTAATTGGAAGCACCCTTGGAATGGCTGCTCTTCAGGTATTTTATCCGAGTTATTTAGCTTTGCTTCTTATTGATGATTGTTACCGTATTAGTCATGGCAGATTTTTTTTTTTATCTGTTTGTGTGCATTTGAGAGTTTAGAAGTTTTCAATTGAAATAACATTCTCTAATTGCAGGTGACTTTGGGCATATCGACTCTTCTATCTTACGTACCTGTTTCGCTAGGAAGTGCTCACCAGGCCGGTGCTTTAACTCTACTAACACTTATGATCCTGCTGAATCACACAGTACGGCGACCATCTCTGGCACTAGTCAAGTCTTTGCCTTTGATTGCAAGAACTTGAATATTTTGCTTTCAAACTAGTAGAACTTAAGGTTATGCTTAAATACTAAAGTTTCGTAAATTAAATCATCACATCATATGCACGGGGATGCTTTCTATTCCATATGTATATCATTTCAAATTATGAGAATAAGCCACGTGTAATAGATACACACACATAATTGTTAATAGAAGAGTGTAGAAGAGAGTGGATAGAAGAGGGAAAAAAAGAAGAAAGGAAAGAATTCATTTACTGAGAGATTGATAAGAAGATGCATACATTTATACAGAAAGAAATCTACGAAAAAGGGTAGAAGAGAAGAGGAAATAAACTTGTGAGTTGGTTTGGCTCGACGATGAAAGGTGATATACCTGTATATACTTTACACGTAAGAGATCTTCTCCTAAACATGACCTTATAGCATTTCCGAGGGGCCAAATTCCTTACTAATATTTATGCCACGTGGGTGAAAAATAGGGGGTGGACACTAAATTTCAATCTCCAACATTAGTGCTCTTTACCTAAAAATTTTAGGGGGAGGAAAGAGGTTTTCTACATTTGGCTCTTTTTTTAACTTTCTTTCTCTCTTGTTTTTTTTTTCCTTTCATTGTCTCATCTTCTTAAAATATTATTTTTAAATTATAGAGAATCAATATAGAGAATACCATCGGAGTGAAATAGTTTTTTAATTTCTTATATTTTGAGTAACTATTAATTTAATATATTTTAGGGATTTAAAATAGGTAACTCCTTTGGAGTTGCTCTTAGTTAAGTTACTTAAGGTTATAATAATTTTGTATGTAAAGCTGAGTGACGTTTTTGTAACAATAGAGTGCACCCCCTTTATTCACAAAAATACATTGATGTGCTATTTTTTTCTTTTAACCTTATGTAGTTATCCAAGATCATTTTTAGGAGTATTAAATTTAAATAACCCGTTTGATGATTAAAAAGGTTTATTATTGAATGAGTTGTGATCATTTGAATTTTGGCCAGAGTTAACCACAAGTTGAGAGAAAATATTTTAATTTTGTGAAGAGAAAATTGAGCAGGTACAATAATAATCACATAAATACGTAACTTCCTTTTTTTTTTCTTGAAGACCCAAATACACAACTTTATAGAAACAAATTAAAATATTTTACAGACAGCTGAGAGCCTGAGACGCCGGTACCTTATTTGGGGTTTTTTTTGGTGGGGGGTTTGGGGGGTGGGGGGTTAATATGCTATTTTTTTTTATTATTTTAGATAACAATTAGACACTCATTGTAATCAAGTTATTACAATTTTATATTTGATTGTTTTATTATAATTTGAAATTAAATACAAGAATTCACTATTTTGAAACAATTGCATATTTAAATGTATATATATTCAAGAATAGATATATACATCTTGTCATACATCCATCAACTGTAAATGAATTGCAAAATTTGTATACTTTAAATGGAAATTAAAAGAATAAGATAAAACGTTGGTTAAATTCAAAATTATTTGATTGAAAAATGTTAACTAATATGAAGCGCAAATTCTATTTTATTAGCCGATACAAGCAAACACTCGCCAATCGACCCAACCAGGTGGTTGTAATCCTGGCAACGGCTATTATTCACTCTTGTTTTACAGTACTTTGGATTTTGAATCTCTGCCTTTTGATTTGTTATACATCTACCCAAGTAGTTTAAGAAACGATTTTATATATAAGAAACACTAATGTTGTCTCATTCTCTTCTCTATAATACATGGGTTTTGGCCCTGACATGCTACCAATCATCTATCTAGTTCTGTTACGGATCAAAAACGAGGTGTTTTTAATACGTAATTAATGCTAGGGTTTGGGGGAGCTTCGAGCTTTAATGGCTGCACTAACGTTTCGTGACTAACTCGGGTCCTCGTTAACTGCCTACGTATCTCTGTAATGTTTAGAGAATCAAGCCAAAACGTAGTTCTAATGTTGAGGGGTTAGGCCCTTTAAATAGGCACATGAAGGCCTTGGAATCCAATTAGGGTTAGGAGACTTGGGGGCCAAGTCTCCTAGCAGCAGGGGTATCCAAAACCTTATAGGAATGAGAGTCCTTGTTGGACTCTTCCCACGTTTGGGTTTCTAGATCCTTCTAGGGTGAAGGCCTTCAACAGACTTCTTGGGCCTTTACTGAGCCTTTATTTATTAATTACGAAATTAATTAATAACAAAGGCTTAATGGGCCTATAGCTTCAACAGAGCTTGTGGGCTAGACTTACAAGTTCAGTTGATCCGAGGATTTATTTTCCTAGTTCGTTTTGAGGGCCCAAGCCTTTGGACCATAACAGGTCTAATTAATGAAATAATAAATGCTATATTTATTATATTTTACTCAGGGTTATTTTTGCCCATATCATTTGCCCCCCAACTTTTGGGAAAACTTCGTGAGTTTTCGTAAAAGTTTCACAAAGGGCTTTAAGTGCCTTACCGGGCTTTTGACTTATTTTAATCAATCCTTATTTTCTGGGCTCAGGCCTTGTATTCTTTTAAAGAATCAACATCTTATAAATTGGTCCCCCAAGGATATCATCAAACTTATGAGAATTTTTAAGATCCAAACTATCTCAACCTCAAATGAGGTCGATTTCGACCTCAATTCCCCCTCCAAGTCGATGGGATTTGAGGTCGATTTGGGCTTCTGTCATTTTGACCCCTTCGACCTGGATTGAGGTCGAAAATGACCTCGAATTCCACTCCAAGTCGATTCTTGGAATCGAGCTCGAAATCGACTTGGATCGAAGTCGAAAAACGTAAATTGTGCCTTCTGGTCGATAGGAGGTATTGAAGTCGAATTCGATTTCGATTGAAGTCGAATATACCAGTAAAATTATATTGAGGTCGATCATGTGATTTGAGGTTGAATTCGACCTCGATTGAGGTCGAATTAGACTTGAAAATTCCTTGAGGTCGAAACACGAGCATGAGGTCGATTTCGACCTCGATTGAGGTCGAATTAGGCTCCAAAATTCCTCGAGGTCGAAACAAATAAGGGTGTCTCTTTCGATCTCGATTGAGATCGAATAAGCCTTCATGGCTACTTGGTCAAAAATGAGACTCGGTTCGATTTCGACCTCGATTGAGGTCGAATTAGACTTCAAAAACCTTTGAGGTCGAAAACACTTTTGGGCCTCAAGGCCTTCTATCCTTCGACTAGGAATGAAGTCGAATTAGACCTCAAAACCCTTTGAGGTCGAAACTCTTTTGGGCCTCAAGGCCTTCTATCCTTCGACTAGGAATGAAGTCGACTTAGACCTCAAAACCCTTTGAGGTCGAAACTCTTTTGGGCCTCAAGGCCTTCTATCCTTCGACTAGGAATGAAGTCGACTTAGACCTCAAAACCCTTTGAGGTCGAAACTCTTTTGGGCCTCAAGGCCTGCTATCCTTCGACTAGGAATGAAGTCGATTTAGACCTCAAAACCCTTTGAGGCCGAAACTCTTTTGGGGCCTCAAGGCCTTCTATCCTTCGACTAGGAATGAAGTCGAATTAGACCTCAAAACCCTTTGAGGTCGAAACTCTTTTGGGCCTCAAGGCCTGCTATCCTTCGACTAGGAATGAAATCGAATTAGACCTCAAAACCCTTTGAGGTCGAAACTATTTTGGGCCTCCTGGCTGTGCAAACTTGATTAAGTGGAACCTTATAGGCTCTTGGGTTATGGACCTCCAATGGTCTTAAATCATGGGCCTTTAGTATCTTAGGTCTTACGGGCCTTTTTCCTTTAGTGATTGGGCCTTGGGGCTTATTGACCATGGGCTTTTATTGGCCCAATTTCTAGATTCTTCTTCTTGGTTCATGGATTACAGAGTATTGGGCCTTAAAGCATGGGCCTTATGAGCCCACTCACCGGTCATACCGGTTGACTTACCCTTCAACGGTCGTGTGACCTAGAAACACCTGTTAAAAGGTGAATTCAAACGGTCATGTGACCGGCTGGAGGGTTATATATGAGTGAGGTGAGGGGATTCACTATTCACACTTCTCATTTCTCACTTATCACTTCTCAAATCTCTTACATACTTGAGCTCTCAAGCTTCTCAGTAGTTCCAGCTTCTAATACTCTCGAGGATACACAGTAGCTTGAAAATGGCTGACAAGAAGAATTCAAGACTGGCAGCTATGAACGTGGGGTCTGCTAAGCGAGGTAAACCTCTTCGACGAATTCCCATTTTCTCTCCTTACATGTCTTTAATCGATATGATAAACCAACGGGGGGGACGAGTATCCTAGCTTGTCCCATTTAGATTCTTATAGTCGTAGTAATAAGTTTCTTGAGTCTGATTTGGTAGAAAAGTATAATCGTCTTTTCAATTTTCCTTCTCGCTTCACCATCTCTTTGGCAGAGCCTGGCGACAGGACCTGCCATTGGCACCCTTCCAAATTATTTGTGTACATAGATGCCCTGCTAGCGGGGCTTAGATTTCCTTTGCATGATTTTATTCCCACACTTTTGGCTGATGTTCAAATTCACCCCTCTCAAATAGTTCCCAATGGATGGAGGCTCATTTATTGTTTTATGGTCCTTTGTTTAGAAAAGAAAATAAAAATGACTGTCCCCCTCTTTCGTAAAATTTTTCAATTCAAAAATTCCTCTAGCCTTTCTCTTGGCTGGGTTCACATAGCCCATAGGCCAAATAAACCTCACATTTTCGATAATTCTTCAATTCCCGACAATAATCTTCACTGGAAGGAAAACTTCGTTCAAATTTCATGGGAGGGGGGAGACTGGGGTACTCTCTTTAGGCCCACTTTTGGAAAAGTCGCAGATGGAAGCGCCGATTCAATCCTGCTCTCTTTGGAGGAGCAGAATGCTTATGCTGCGCTTACTCAAGCGGAGACCAAGAAAGTCTCTTGGGCTCTTCTTGATGAGCGTAGGCTAAAGGCAGTGGGCCTATCGAGGGCATTAAATAAAGGTATGCCGCTTTTAACTAGATTTGTCTCTTTACTCTGCACATTGGATTGTTTTACTGTCATGCTTATATTCTGTTCGTTTTTTCAGCTGCTGCGCAAATCAACGAGTGGACCATTCCACCCGTGGAAGAAATTGGCCGTATGAAGCGGCTAAAGTTGATGAGCGACCCCAGACAGGGGAAAGAGCCTCCGGCTTTTTTGCAGCCTCATTCTGAGCCAACTGGGGCTGGGGGCAGCGAAACTGTTAGAGCACCAAAATCCCTGGCTTATAAACCAGGCTGGGGATTTAGGAAGTCGGATACCGTGATCGGCTGCACGGATCACGCTAGGGATTGGTCCCTCCATTCTTTAACTCCTTGTGACTACAAGGATATCGTCTTGGGACGGGACGAGGAGAGCACCAAAGCTTTGGGTGCACAAGTACTGGCGTCGGTAAATTTCTTAACTTATCCAATTTGCATTTCACTTGCACACACTACTCCTGGTCTTTGATGTGTTTTAACGTGGTTTGTTGGTTTTTCAGGCCAACGCCTATTTTCAGGCTTCCCTCCACCAGACAGAGTCGTGGAAAGTTCAAGCGGGGAAGCATAAAAAAGAGCTTACTAAAGCTAACGCCAAGATCATGCAACTGGAGGAGAAGTTGGCGGAGAAGGAGGACATGCTAAAGCGGGCTCAGGCTGAGATAATAGAACTCCGGGCCGATCAAAATGCAATCATTGACAAGTATTTGGGCTCGGAGGAGTACCAAGACTTGATTCAGCAGCATGATGATCTTCTTTTTCCGGCCAACTACACAATTGGTTGGAATGAAGCTTTGAAGGCAGTGTTGGCCAAACATCCGGGGTTGTTCGACCCTAAAGTGGACTTTCAGAGTCCTCAGTCGGCTGAAGCTCTAAAGCAGTTGATTGCGGCTCAGGAAGAAGCCGAGGGGGACAGCAGTCCTGATGTTAGGCAACAAAGGGCTCGTGAGCCTAGTCTTACTCCCCCTCGCAGAGTTGTGCCTGAGAGAACTACTCCTGTGGTGACTCCTCAGAAGTCGACAGAAGAGAGTTCTTCGGGAGAAGAAGAAACCAATGAAGGTGAAGAAGGTTCGTCTTCCTCGAGTGGCGAGGATTCTTCGGGAGAAGAAGAGGGGGAGGAGGAGGAAGCGTAGATAGGATCTTTTTTTTGTATTTATGTTGCCCCTAGGGGCTTTGTAAAAACATTCATCCTTCGGGCTTTATTTATGTATTTCCTGCCTTTTTACTATGCGCCTTAGTTTTGCTTTGTTTTTCGTGTTTAACTTAAACATAAACAACAAATACTTTCGAGGCTTCGTAAAAGACTAAGTGAACATAATAAGTGTTGTATATGGAAAACAGATAACATTTCTTGAAACTTGTAATTTAGTAAAAAACATATCATGCCTCTAAGGCTAATAAATGTCATGCCTCCAAGGCTAATAAACTGATACTCAAACGTTTTGCAAATCAAAGTTAAAACCTAAACATAGTACTTTCTTAAGTTAGTGGCATTCCAGCTTCTGGGGACTTCGACCCCTTCAAGGGTTTGGAGCTTGTACGCGCCTTGTCCTGTGACTTCCTTCACTTGGTATGGTCCTTCCCAATTCGGAGCTAGTTTGCCCTTGGGACCAACTCCAGATGCCTCGATCTTTCTCAGGACTAAGTCTCCTTCGCGGAAGAACCTTTCCTTGACTCTAAGGTTGTAGTAGAATGAAGCTTTCTTCTGGTTTTCCACTATCCTGGCATTAGCTTCGTCGCGTAGCTCATCTATTAAGTCTAGAGCTAGCTTCATGCCCTCTTCATTTGTGTCAACATGAAACCCTTGTATCCTTGGTGATGTCTGAGCAATTTCAACGGGAACTACTGCCTCAGCCCCGTAGGCTAGTTGGAATGGCGTAGCACCTGTTGAAGTCCTACAAGTGGTTCTGTATGCCCATAGGATTGGAAGCAACTCGTCAACCCAAGTCCCTTGGGAGCGTTCAATCCTCTTTTTGAGTCCATTCAGGATGATTCTGTTGGCGACCTCAGCTTGTCCGTTTGACTGCGGATGAGCTACTGAAGTAAAGCGTAGTTCAATATTATAATTCCCACAATATTCCATGAATTCCTTGCTGTTGAATTGAGTTCCGTTGTCCGTCACTAGGATTCGGGGTAGCCCATACCTGCATATAACATTCTCCCAGAAGAACTGAGTCACGTTCTTAGTGTCAATTTTGGCCAAGGGCTTTGCTTCTATCCATTTGGTGAAGTAGTCAATGGCGACAACGAGGAACTTTCTTTGTGCACTGGCCATGGGAAACGGCCCTAATATATCCATTCCCCACATAGCAAAGGGAAGTGGGGAGTTTATGGATGTCAGCATCTCGGGGGGCTGTCTAACGATGGGCGCAAATCTTTGACAGCGATCGCACTTCTTAACATAAGTTTTGGCATCTTTAAGCATCTCAGGCCAATAGAATCCCAGTCTCATGACTTTGTGAGCAAGAGCTCTGCTTCATAGGTGCTGACCACATACTCCTTCGTGAACTTCCCTTAGGGCAGCCTCAGCTTCATGGGGTCTCAAACATTTCAAGTAGGGTATCACGTATGATTTCTTGTAGAGTATTCCTTCTATGAGGGCATACCTCAGGGCCCTTACTGACAGTTTGCGAGCTTCCAAGGGGTCGGCAGGTGTTTTTCCTGTTTCCAAGTAGAGTTTGATGGGATCCATCCAGCATGCTCCCAGCCCAATCGGGGCTACTAACTTTGCGTCAACGCTTGGGGTCTTCAAGACTTGGAAATAGACGCTGCCAGAGTAACTTTCAATCTCAGATGACACAAATTTAGACAAGGCATCAGCCTTCACATTCTCATCTATGGGGATGTATTCAAAGTGACATTCTTCAAATTGCGTGGCTTGAGCTTTAACAATTCTCAAATATCTTGCCATAGTTTCATCACGGGCTTCGAATTCTCCATTTACTTGGGAGATCACTAGCCTTGAATCGCCGCATACTTTCATATTTTTTACCCTCAGGGTTCTGGCCAGGCCAAGCCCAGCTATCAAAGCTTCATATTCTGCCTCGTTGTTTGTAGTCGGAAAATCCAACTTGATTGCATACTCAACAATGAAGCCATCCGGGCTTTGCAAAACTAGGCCAGCTCCACTAGTTTTTGTTTTTGAGGCTCCGTCAAAAAAGAGCAACCAGTATTCTTTGAGTTCTTCACCTTTTTCTTTTTCTTCAACTTCTTTATCCTCTTCTTGCCCCCCGACTTCTTGGTTTGGAATGGTGCATTCAACCACGAAGTCAGCCAGAGCCTGAGCTTTAATGGCCGTCCTTGGCTTGTATCTGATTTCGAACTCTCCTAGTTCTACAGCCCATTTGATTAGCCTTCCACTGGCCTTGGGGCTATGCAGTATGTTTCTCAGGGGTTGGTCTGTCAAGACTTCGATTACATGTGCTTGGAAGTATGGACGCAGCTTCCTTGAAGCCATTATCAACGCCAAGGCAAACTTTTCTACCTTTGAGTAGTTCAGCTCTGCACCATGTAGAATTTTGCTGACATAATAGATAGGCTTCTGAACTTTAGCTTCCTCTTTCACAAGAACTGCACTCAAGGCTGAGTTTGAGATAGCAAGATACAGAAATAGCACCTCCTCAGGTTTTGGTTTGGCAAGTAAGGGTGGCTCAGCCATATACTTTTTTAGTTCTTCAAAAGCCGCTTGACTTTCGTCATTCCACTCAAAGTTCTTGACCTTCTTGAGGGCCTTGAAGAATGGGAGACATTTCTCTCCAGACTTGGATATGAAACGTCCCAGGGCTGCTACCCTTCCAGTGAGTTTTTGGACTTCCTTCACAGTCTTGGGGGGTTCCATGTCCAGAATCGCTTGGATTTTATCAGGATTGGCCTCGATGCCTCTCTTCGAAACCATCAGGCCTAGAAACTTTCCAGACCCTACACCGAAGGCACACTTGGCTGGGTTTAACATCATCTTGTGGGTTCTCAGAACTTCGAACGCCTCACTCAAGTGCGCAAGGTGATCGGCCTTGTCTAGGCTCTTGACTAACATGTCATCAACATAAACCTCCATTGTTTTGCCAATGAGGGCCTTGAATATTTTATTCACAAGCCTTTGATACGTGGCTCCTGCATTCTTAAGTCCAAAAGCCATAACCAGATAACAAAAAATACCAAAGTCAGTGATGAATGATACCTTAGGAATGTCATCGGGGTGCATTTTAATTTGGTTATAGCCACTAAAACCATCCATAAAGCTAAGCATCTCGTGCCCAGCTGTGGCATCTATTAACGTGTCTATCCTTGGTAAGGGGAAACAGTCCTTGGGACATGCATCATTCAAGTCAGTGAAGTCCACGCACATTCTCCACTTCCCATTGCTCTTTTTAACCATCACAGGGTTGGCCAGCCATTCAGGAAATTGAATTTCTTCAATAAATCCAGCTTCTAGCAATTTTTCCACCTCCTGCTTAATGGCCTCCTGTCTTTCAGGGGCAAAACTTCTTTTCTTCTGTTTGACCGCTGTCCTTCCAGGATTTACATTCAACTGATGTGTTATAAGTTCGGGGTCTATTCCTTGCATGTCAGCTGTTGTCCAAGCGAAAACATCCCTGTTATCCTGCAGGAACCGTGTCAGTTGTTGTTTCAGGTCCTTGGGGAGTGAAGCCCCAACATATGTCACTTTCTCAGGATATGAAGGATCCAGGGGGATGGACTCCAAGTCCTCCGCAGGTTTCCCCCTACTCTCTTCGTGATCTCTAATATCCATATCTTCAATGGGGAGAACCTGCCCCCCAGTGCCATCAGGCTTCAAAGCAGCCACATAACAGCTTCTGGCCATCTTCTGATCTCCTCTTTCTTCCCCCACTCCATTCCTGGTAGGGAACTTGAGTTTCAAGTGGTATGTAGAAGCTATTGCTTTGAAGGCATGCAACCCTGTCCTCCTAAGGATTGCATTATAGGTAGTGCTTGCCTTAATAACTAAGAAATTCAGCATCTGAGTGGACAGTCGAGGTTCTTCGCCCATAGTCATTGGTAATTGTATGATCCCCTCAATCCGAGACTCCACTCCATTAAAACCGTATATGGGCATGTTGGAGGGGGTTAGCTGTGAATCACTGTATCCCATTTTCACATAGGCATCATAAAATAGGATGTCAACAGAAGAACCATTGTCTACCAAGACTCTTTTCACAGGAGAATTCCCTATGGTGGGGGTGATTACTAAGGGATCATCGTGGGGGAACTTTACCCCTTCTAGGTCGGAGTCATCGAAGGACAACGAGATCTCAGTTCTTGCCCTCTTAGGAGGTTCCCCTACAATGCTCATTACCTCCCGGGCATACGCCTTCCTGGAGTTTCGGGAGTTGCCTGCTGCAGTTGGCCCTCCTGATATTACGTTAATCACAGGCCCTCCGGGCTGATTGTTTCTTTCCTTGGGGTCTGAGTCCCTTCGCTTGTCGCCCCTTCTATCGTCTCTAGCACCATCCTTGGTGTATTTTTCCAACTTCCCTCTTCTGATCAGAAATTCGATCTCGTCTTTCAACTGACGACAGTCATCAGTGTCGTGTCCCACATCCCTATGGAACCGACAGTATGCGTTCTTATTTCTTTTTTCAGGATCAGTCCTCAGTGGCTTTGGTCATCGAAGGTCTTTACCCTTCTCAATGTCCATTAGTATCTGGCTACGGGCGGTGTTTAGCCTTGCATACTCGGTGAACCTGGCACCTCCTTTCTTCTTGGAGTCATTAGCGTCACCATTCTTTGCATACTTGGTATCAACAGTGTACTCGGTATCGCTGGATCGTTTTTTAGGATAGGCGTTCGAGGCCTGAAACCCTTGAGCTTTCCTCATACTTTCCTCAGCCTTGATATACTTTCCTGCTCTCTCTTGGAGCTCATTCATAGTTTCAGGGGCCCTCTTGGCTAATGACCTTCTGAAATTTTCGTCAGAAGTTCCTTGCTGCAAGGCTATCATAGCGACCTTCTGATCTAGATCAGGGACCTTCAAGGCTTCCTTTGTGAACCTATTCATGTAATCCCTCAAGGATTCGTTCTTCCCCTGGTGCATGTTCATTAGCGAAGCTGAGCTCTTTTCATGAGTTTTGCTGCTAATGAATTGACCAATGAAGGCCCGGCTCAGATCCTTGAATGACCCAACAGAGTTTGGTGGTAGACGACTGAACCACCGCTGAGCCATGCCACTCAGGGTTTGGGGAAACGCCCTACACTTAATGGCATCGTTTACAGGCTGCAGCAACAGTGCATTAGAGAACGTGAGCACATGATTTGAGGGATCTCCCGTTCCATCATAGGCCCTGATTGTTGGCATCTTAAACTTCCTTGATATCTTTTCATTCATAATATTCTCTGTGAAGGGGGGCGTAGGATCATCAGGATCTCCAAGCGGCAGTAAGTCTTGGGGATCAGCCCTAACATGACTTGTCCTTATTTGCCTCGGGGGCTCATCCAAATCTATTACAGAGGCGTTTCTCATCAACTCTCCAGCACCCTCCATTCTGGGGTGCTGTCGCCTTGCCAATGCCTTTTCCAGGTCTTTCCTTAGTCGTTGAGCTTCGGCTTCATGAGCGCGTATTCTTTCCTGAAGGTTCAGGGAGTCATTACTTTGAGGCCCTCGGGGCTGGGTACTCCTCCCTCCAAGGGGCTCCTTACCAGGTCGCCTCTTTCGTGGGTTAACATCTTCGTCAGATGACTTCTCGTCATCAGTTGAGTAAGGTCCAGAGAAGTCCCGACTTCTTCGTTGTGAGGTATAGTGGGGCAACAGCCCTTGCTCATAAGGGGGCTCATAGTTCCTTGGGAGCCCATAACGAGGGTCGGAAGTTATAGCAGACGGGACCTGCATAGTAGGAGGAGCAACAAAAGTAGTATGAAGGGGTGGAATTACCTGGAGCGGAGGAGCTGAAGCATGAATTGACACATCGGGGTTGGAAGGATGAACGACGATGCTGAGGGGTCCAGCACGCCGGGTGCTTTCTTCAGGGTCCTCAACAGAGGTGGTTGAAATAACAGCTTGTTGCCCTTGAGTTGTGATAGGGGGAACAGTGGTGTCGACAGCGGCGCCAGAGATCTCTCCTTCAAGGATGCTTGCAGTACTTCGTGTTCTTGCCATGGTTATTATTCGATTCCCACAGACGGCGCCAAATGTTACGGATCAAAAACGAGGTGTTTTTAATACGTAATTAATGCTAGGGTTTGGGGGAGCTTCGAGCTTTAATGGCTGCACTAACGTTTCGTGACTAACTCGGGTCCTCGTTAACTGCCTACGTATCTCTGTAATGTTTAGAGAATCAAGCCAAAACGTAGTTCTAATGTTGAGGGGTTAGGCCCTTTAAATAGGCACATGAAGGCCTTGGAATCCAATTAGGGTTAGGAGACTTGGGGGCCAAGTCTCCTAGCAGCAGGGGTATCCAAAACCTTATAGGAATGAGAGTCCTTGTTGGACTCTTCCCACGTTTGGGTTTCTAGATCCTTCTAGGGTGAAGGCCTTCAACAGACTTCTTGGGCCTTTACTGAGCCTTTATTTATTAATTACGAAATTAATTAATAACAAAGGCTTAATGGGCCTATAGCTTCAACAGAGCTTGTGGGCTAGACTTACAAGTTCAGTTGATCCGAGGATTTATTTTCCTAGTTCGTTTTGAGGGCCCAAGCCTTTGGACCATAACAGGTCTAATTAATGAAATAATAAATGCTATATTTATTATATTTTACTCAGGGTTATTTTTGCCCATATCAAGTTCTTTTTGCGGATAGAAAAAACCCTAGCTAGCCTTGTAGAAGCGCAGATAGATGACGTGGTTCTCCTGAATTCACAAAAAATTCGTGTTAATGCTATCCGTGAAAAAAAATACAAACAGATGATTCAAACGATGGTCAGGGAACATGACTCATAATACATATCAACTTAAGAAGTTTGAACCTGAATAGACCTATTTGATATGCTAAAATTAGTACATAGTATAAATTTTAAAAAAAAGGTACCCGTTTCTTAAAATTTTCAAATCATGGCTATAAGTTTATTTTAGTACCCATTTTTGAATAAAAAACCTTTTTTTTTATACAGTCCTCAAGGTCAAACGTGATACCTCCAACATATTTATTTTGGCAAGTAGTAGTAGTTCAACGACTTGTATTAACTTTGTATATGGCTCCGTAGGCATTAATATTATCTTTAACACATAAAACTTCTAACATTGCATGTCATTGTTTTATGTCGTCTCCAGACATATAACTCATTTACTTGTTATACTTTCTATTGTTTAAATTTGTGAACATTTAGGTGATCTTGTGTAAGAAAAGTGTGTTTAAAATGTATTCAGTCCAGATTGACAGGAATGTATCTGTGTTTCTTACTTGTTAGTTTTGTATACTTAATTAATCGGAGATCATCGGTACCATAATGACTCGCTAATAATATAACCCGTATCTGTTGGAGTAAACTTGTGTATGTGGCACCAGTATCTGTCTTGATATGGACGCACCACTAAATCTCCGTCTTTTCTCCTAGGATATGTTGAAGTCGATCATTCCTAATGTTTTTGTGAGGTAGAAAGGTTCATTGAGTACTTGCAATATATTGGACAAAGATGGAAGTAGAGCACAAAATCTTGCAGGAGGGATCATCCCAAAGATGACGATGGGCATGTAGCAAGAACTGGTAGGAAAAAAACAATTCTTTCCGAAACCAATATTTATGTTCACTTTAACTCTTAATAGTTGGTTCTTTAATTTCAATCTTCACATCAGGAACAATATGGAGTACCATGGCTCATATTATCACAGCTGTGATAGGATCCGGTGTCCTCTCACTTGCTTGGAGCACAGCTCAATTAGGATAGATTGGAGGTCCAGTAGCCTTGCTTTGCTTTGCAGTTGTCACTTCTGTATCTTCTTCCCTTCTAGCTGATTCTTACAGGTCTCCTGACTCTGTGACTGGAAGGTGAAATCCATCTTACATGGATGCGATTAGAGTTAACCTTGGTGAATACAGCACATTCCATAATTAGTTGAAGTTTCTGCCTAGTGTTAAATTTATGGCAAGTTTGCTCCCTAACTTTCTAATGTGATAATCATTCAGGAAGAAAACAAACATGGATGTGTGGTTTGCTTCAGTATGTGAGTATGTATGGAACTGGTGTTGCTTATGTGATTACCACTTCAAACATGTATGAGGTAATTCCATCAGATATTTGGTTCACTATCAATGAGCATAATTATGCTACATAATCTGCCAACTTTGTTGAACTTATATCGCTACAATTTTCTGATCAAGAGCAATTCAAAAATCAAACTACTACCATAAAGAGGGGCGCGATTCTCCCTGTGAGTTTGGGGTACACATTTATATGCTGGCATTTGGAGGGATTCAGATTGTTATGTCTCAGATACCTGATTTCCACAACATGGCTTGGGTGTCTATTGTTGCTGCAATTATGTCCTTTTCTTATGCTATCATTGGGCTGGCTCTTGGTTTTGCAGAAGTAATTGGTATGTCGTTTATTTTTCATCTTTAACCGCAATTTATTACTAGAAAAAAAGGTTGCTAGAAACATAGGAAAAAGGACCATACGAAATTTCAAAGGTTTGTTCAGACTTCAGTATTGTTTGTGTTGCGTACTAAAGTCTTTTGATAAACAGAGCATAGAGAGATCAAAGGAAGCATCAGAGGAGTCCCAGCTGATACCATGGCAGAGAAGTTGTTTCTAATGTTTCAGGTACTTGGCGACATAGCCTTTGCCTATCCATATGCACTAATACTCCTAAATATACAGGTTTGATTTCTGATCTCTTTATAAATCCTGGCACAATGATTAAACAATATACAAGTCAACTATGCCCTACTTTATTTATTCCAAAATAAGAGAGAAGTTGCAGAATTGCTGATGATTAACTGTTTAAGGATAATTCCCCCCCCCCCCCAAATAAGGCTACTTGAAATAAGAAATGACGTTATCTGTTACTGAGAAAAATATTTGGCTGGAAAATAAAGGATACTATAAAGTCCCCTCCACCAGAGAACCAGACGATGAAGAAAGCCTCAGTCTCCGCCATCGTTGTCACAACTTTCTTCTACCTAGGCTGTGGATGTTTTGGATATGCAGCCTTTGGAAATGATACACCCGGCAACCTTCTGACAGGATTTGGATTCTATGAACCCTTCTGGCTTATCGATTTTGCTAATGCCTGCATTATTCTACATCTCATTGGAGGATATCAGGTCACTTGCAACTTTTTTTATTAAACTGTATTAACTTAAAATGTACTTCTATTTAACTATAATTTCAGTTTTTATTTACAATTATACATACTAATTAGCCATAGGCAAATTTTTTGGATAGGTGTTCAGTCAGCCAGTATTTTGCATTTGCAGAAAGATGGTTCAACAAGAAGTTCCCGAATAATGATTTTATGACCAAATTTTATGACATCAAACTCCCATTTTTACCAGCATTTCAGTTGAGTCTCTTCAGGATGTGTTTTCGGTCTGCATATGTTGCGACCACAACTGGGATTGGAATGGTGTTTCCGTATTTCAACGAAATACTTGGAGTGTTGGGGGCCTTAAACCTGTGGCCTTTAGCGGTATATTTCCCAGTGGAAATGTATTGTGTGCAGAAAAAGATTAGAGCTTGGACAACAAAATGAGTTGTTCTTCAATGTTTTAGCATGGTTTGTTTGCTCGTCACAATAGTGGCTTTAATTGGCTCAATACAAGGACTCGTCCGAGCAAGAACAAGCTAATTATATGCGTATGTGTTATAGAAATTAAGGTGATACTACTTCGTATGGTTTCACGGTACATAAAAGTTTGAGCAATGAATTTAAACCGGATAATGGCCTATATGCACAAATTGCAGATAAAATGTCCAAAATTGTACAACTTATAAAAATGATCTTAAATGTCACTTCAAAAATCAACATAGTGTATCGTTTTTGTTCTTTTGATTTTTGAATATAAAACGTCACTTAGTATCACATTTTTCTTTTTTAATTTTTATCATCACCATATTTTCTTATGTCTTCCTCCTTTAACCAACATTTAATGTAGTGTGTTTAACAGTAAAATAAAATTAAAACATAACCCCCAAAACCAAACACACCTAATTTAACCGTTTTTAATATTTTAGGATTCATTAATTCCCTAGTTGTGTTTTAGAAATATTAAACTTACATTAAAAGTTAAGTATTTGAATTTATAAACATGTAATAGAATGTTTAGGGTTTAGGCCCCCCTAAACCCTAATTTAAAATTAGGACCTTGATTTAACTGTTTTTATATTTTAGGGTTCATCAATTACCTAATTGGATTTTAGAAATATTAAACTTAAATTAAAAGGTAAGTATTGAATTGATTGTTTTAGAAATATTAAGTTTAAATTAAAAGCTAAGTATTGTTTTTCATTTTACAAATATTTTTTTTAAAAAAATTTGTGCAAAACCCAAATTAAATTAGCGTTTTGCCCTAAAACTCTAATTCATCTCGCGTTTTGAACTTTTAATTTTTTTAAAAAAAAATTGCTCAAAACGCTACACGATGCAGCGTTTTGAGTAAACTTTACACGAATTAACTTTTTAGAATGACATTTGGAACCGTTTCTTCGATGTGTGCCATTTTAGGTATTTTTTCTCACTAATGTGACATGTTGGATCAACACCGGTTTAAACTACGTATTTTTACTAAAGAATAAGGTGATACTGCGCTCTGCGCGTGTAATAATTGAGTTTATTGAAGAAAAACAGAATAAAAATATGTTACGTGTTGTCCCTGAATATTCTCAAGTAAGAAATTTTCATTTTTTCTGTAAAGGTGTACTATTTTATTTTTGTACGTGAGAAAATAATTAAATTTATATAATTTCCTTTGGGTTAATTAGAAATAACAAATATAGAATACAATATTTTAAAAGAGAAAAAAATTCATTTTTAATGGTGATATGGAATAAGCCTATATATGCAATAAAATATAAAAAATAATTATAATTAACGTTTGACTAGATGGTTAGAATTATTAGTTTTTTAACCTTTTTATAAATATAAATTTTAGTTAATATTTTTATACAGAAAATAATTAAAATAATAATTTTAACTATATAACTAAAACTCTTAGGGGTCGTTTGGTTCGTGATATCAGTGTTTTGTCCATTTCCAAGCCTATACATGGTGTTTAGAAATTTTAAAACATATATCTCAAACTCGTAAGATATGGATCTCATACCCAAAAGACCGAGGGAGGTGGGTATGTGCTGGGTGCCTGCCTGGGTAGGAGTATTCAAATCAAAAATTATTATTTTTATCTTTATTTATAAAATTACATGTTAATTTTTAAAATAACAAATTTATAATGATGTTGTTTACTATTTAATAAATAAAAGTGATTTATTTTTCATATTAATTACATATATTTTTTTATTTATTAAAAAATATATTAAATTAATAAATTCATTCCACCATTCAACCAAACGCATGATATCAGAAATGATACTTCATCCCGTACCATCTTAACCTGATTCCTGATTCTAACCCGATAGCATTCCATGAATTAAACAACCCCTAAAAGTATATATTAAAAAAGAAAACACTAATAATTTTCAAATAATAAAATATCCTTAAAATTTAAATAATATATAAAAGATAGTAATAGAGTTTATTTACCGATTATCAAAATTATTAACCATTATAAGAGCATCTCTAACGCTAAGCATGTAATATCTATGTGACAGTGTGTTATAACTCATGTAAAATACTGATCCCTACATCTATAGAGTCTATTGTCATCATCTAAATCAATACATGTAAACTTCCGTCAAAATATCTTCTAACCCTAACCTTGATCTTAAGCTAAGCCATATTTTAAATTTTATTATTTATTTATTACATATAACATATTATCTTTATTCATTTTTAATAATTTAATTTAAAATATATACGTCACTTATTAAATATATAATATTATAATATACAATATATATTCATTATTATTATTATATGTATCGATGTACTATTTTTATTTTTATTTATAAAATATTAATTTTACGCATTATTAAGTGTAAAATATTATTTTATCGTTAACTAAATTTATAAAAATTCTATTATTCTAATGTAATAAAATATGTTTTATAATATATGTAATTAATATTTGTTAATTTATTTTTACCATGTTTAAATATGTTAATATATTTTCAATTATAATAATTATTATTTTTGTTTTATAATATTTACTTTAAAATATTTATATAAATATATAAATATTATAATATTATCATTAAATATCTTTTGCTAAATATATTTTATTTTAATTTGTATTTAATAAAATTAATTAAATTTATTTTAATTCTATATTTAAAAATAATAATAAAATAATATTTTAAATATAACTAATAATATTTTAAATGGAACGGACATAACGATGGAATCTGAATATACATGGAATCTGACAAGACGGTCAATTCTTGAATCATAAACACATACCTAACCTATATGTGTATGTACAGTAATGTGCAGTTTATGTGTCCTAAAACAGAGAATAATCAACAAGATAGATCAGAAGATTAGTCACATATGGGTGAAGAAAAAGAAGAGGAGGTTCATCTTTTACTGCCCAATTCAAACAACCTCTCTTCTTCTTCTTCAGATTCATCTCTCCATCCTCCACTTATCTCCCGCACTGGTGCTTTCTTCTCTCTACTTCTCTTTTGACTTTTCATTTTCATCTCTCTCTCTCTCTCTCTCTGTAAGTATGTTGCATGTATCTTTCATCTTATTATGTTTTCTCAAAAGTCAAACAACAATGAAAATGTAAACAATCTGCAATCAGACTTGTTTTGGTGCTTAACATATCTGATTAAAATCCTGATTTTTATTCGTTTATTAATATTGAATAATAACAATTCGGCATGGTCTGTGTGTTTATAATGAAGGGAACATATGGACTGCTGTGGCACATATAATAACAGGGGTAATTGGGTCTGGAGTACTATCTCTGGCATGGAGTATGGCACAGCTCGGCTGGATTGCTGGTCCTTTATCCATGTTTGCTTTCGCACTCATGAGTCTTCTTTCTGTTTTTCTTTTATGTGAATGCTATCGATCTCCCGACCCTGATTTCGGACCATCCAGAAATGGTACTTATATGGATGCTGTTAAGGCCATCTTAGGTGAGTCAGAATAATGTCTCATCTAATTGATGCTTCGAAATATACCTCCTCATATTGCTAATTTTGCAATGTAGCTTCATTAGCATTTCTGCTGCTACTCTTACTGCAAACGATTGAACAGGATATACTATGTATATGATTTCCATTGGTAGATTGAATTAGATGCATAGCAATCCAATGTAACCTATTTCAGTTGTTCACTGCATTGGACTTTTCACAAACAATAACCGTCTTGAACCTACACTACTGACATCTAAAGTTCACTGGAACTTGTCCAGTGAGCCGTGAAGAGCCATAATTTCCAAACTAGTACAGCATACTTCACAACATATTTCCTTCCATCCATTATCGATGCTAGCATAATGTTTAAACCTAAAAGGATTCACCGTTTCTAACTTTTTCCTTTCTTGCAAAAATAGTTGTAATCAATATTGTGCACATAATTTCAGGGAATTGGAGTGTCCGGATATGTGATATTATGTTTCGATTAAATTTATTCAAGACTGCAGTTGTCTATATCATTACATCCGGAATCAGCATGAGGTATGTAAATAGCCACTTCAGTCCCCTCATAAGTAATTACTTTTATAAGCTTATGTCTAGATTATTGTTAGTAGGAACTAAGAGCTACTTGACTTGGAATCTCATTACACTGTTCTTTTACTAATAACAGAGCAATTCAGCAATCAAATTGTTACCATGAGGAAGGGCACAATGCTTCTTGTGAATATAAAGATACTTCTTATATGCTTCTATTTGGAATTATTCAAATTATTGTTTCCCAGATACCTGATTTTAGTCATACAAAGTGGTTATCCATTGTTGCTGCAATCATGTCCTTCACTTATGCTGGTATCGGATCTGCACTTGGCTTGGCGAAAGTAATAGGTACAGCGGACTAATGTTTCCCCGGTGTGTTTTGCTTGTACTGAAGTTTATGAGTGAAAAGTGAATATTGGATGAGATCTGCACAAATTTTATATGATACAAATTGATAAACGAGCTGCGTGGCTCAACGTTACTGATATTGCAGGAGATGGACAAATCAAAGGTACTATTCGAGGAGTTCCAGCTGCTACTACAGCTCTGAAAGTATGGTCAAGCTGTCAAGCACTGGGAGATATGGCTTTTGGTTTTACTTACTCTTTAATCCTTCTGAACATACAGGTAGATCATAAGAGCAGCACGTCTTTCTCCTAGACATAATTAGCTGTTAATAAGTAATGTCATATCTGTAAATTTCCAAATTGTGAAGGATACTTTGAGATCTCCTCCACAAGAAAAGGTCACTATGAAGAAGGCTTCTGTAATTTCAACCAGTATTACAACTTTCTTTTACCTCTGCTGCGGAGGATTTGGCTATGCAGCTTTTGGGGATTCCACTCCTGGTAACCTGCTGACAGGTTTTGGATTCTATGAACCGTACTGGCTTATTGACTTTGCAAATGCTTGTATCGTCCTCCATTTAGTAGGAGGATATCAGGTATGAAAAGAACAACATAATCACTAAAATATAGCTTAGCTAATATCATAACACTCTTCCACTCTGTTTCACATCTACACCATGCTTCAAATCTCACAATTTCAGACCATTAAAAAAATCACAATTCAAGAATTTGATCAATATTGCTTGTCCAGTTATATTTATTTCAAAAGTGTGGAATTGGATTACCAAGCACGATCTTATGCATTTTTGCAGGTTCGCAATGTTGATTAACGTTTAGTTTTGCGGTTATGTTAACAGGTATACTGCCAGCCGCAGTTTGTACTTGCAGAAAGATCTTTTGGAGAGAAGTTCCCAGACAGTATATTTGTATGCAAAATCTTTCCTGTAAACCTTCCATGGTTGCCATCATTTGGCCTAAATCTTCTCAGATTGTGCTTCCGAACGGCTTATGTTGCTTTAACAATTACAATTGCGATGATCTTTCCTTATTTCAATCAAGTTCTTGCAGTAGCAGGAGCACTATTTTTTTGGCCCTTGGTCATACATTTTCCTTTGGAAATGTACTTGGTGCAGAAAAACATTAGACCTTATACAGGGAAGTGGGTTGCTCTTCGTATTTATAGCATCATTGCCTTGCTTGTGGCAATGTTTGCCTTGGTCGGCTCCATTGAAGGACTTGTACGGGCAAAATTTGGTAGTAATTATGGTGTAAGATCTGTAAGAAAATGAAAATAATGTATAAAGTGTACATTGCCTGATTATATCGTTTTAGAGACAAAAGAAACATTCTAATACAGTTATGTTGTGTTCAATTGTGATGAACGAAATTAATGAGAACGGAATGAATTAATTGTTCAAATTTTTAATTTTTTCCCTATATTTCATTTCTAACCGAAAGTAGAGTTGAAATATGAGGAGAATAAATGTTTCGTTCTCCCCTATATCCATATTTTTCATAATTTTATTATAAAAGTTTTGTACTCAATCTTCTTCACATTTTTTCTGTTACCTTGGTTATTTCTTTAAATATTTCAGTTTAATTAATTCTTTTTATATTAAAAGTAAATTATATACATTTTTATTATTAATAAATTAATAATATTTATTTTATTATTAATAAGTAAATATTAATATAAACAAAATTTAAATTAATATATAAAAAATCCGACCAACTAACATATTATTCATCAGCAAAGGAGATTGGGAGAGTGATGGTAGTAGAAAAGGCAGCAGAAGAAGAGGATGATGCTCTCACTCCTTTACTGCCCAACTCAACCAACCGCAATGGTCTCTCTCTCTCCGTCTCTCTCTCTCTCTCCGTCTCTCTCTCCGTCTCTCATGAGAATTTAATTAACAAGAATGTTTGATTGGTTTATGATGAAGGGAACATATGGACAGCTGTGGCACATATAATAACAGGAGTGATAGGGTCTGGAGTACTATCTCTGGCATGGAGTATGTCACAGCTAGGGTGGATAGCTGGTCCTTTATCCATCCTTTCATTTGCGCTCATGACCCCTTCTTTCTTCTTTTCTTTTATGTGAATGCTACCGCTCTCCTCACCCTGATGCTGGACCCTCCACTAATGCTTCTTACATGGACGCTGTTAAGGCCATCTTAGGTGGGTCAGAATGATATTAATTATTATGGTTTCTAAATTATATCTATGAAAATATGGTCATTTCTAGTTTCACGCTTATTTAAAGTGTTCCCTCGTATTGTTAGGTTTGCAATGTCGCCGCACTTATTTAAATTTGTGCAAGTATAATTAGAATTTTTGTCTGCAATATGGTATATTGTGTGTTTTATCCATATCTCCCTTGTGTTTTTTTATTGGTTCAATGGAAGTGAATTAGTGAAGTAAAGCAAGCGGATGTGATCGGTTTTCTTGTCCACTGCATTTGAAATTCATTACAATCAGTAGCCATATTAAAGTTAGACTAGTGACATCTAAATTTCACGCGAACTTGCCTTAGCAAGCTGTATTGGCAATGTAGTACAAGATTTAATTTTTCGCCTAACAGTATAGATTTTAGCATTGGATTGTCGTTTCCGATTTTTGTTGCAAAATTGCTATAAGCAAGATTTTCCATGGAATTTTAGGGAAATGGAGTGTCTGGTTATGTGATGTATTCTTTCGACTGAATTTATTTAAGACTGGAGTTGTCTATGTCATTACATCTGAAATTAGCATGAGGTATGTAAATAGCCCCTTTGGTCTCATCACAGCTAATTCTTTTATTATGCATGTCTTCATGTAATGGCAACACTATTGGACTAAAAATCTCATTTAACTGTTGTATAATTTATAACAGGGCAATTCAACAATCAAACTGTTATCACAAGGAAGGGCACAGCGTTTCTTGTGAATATAAAGATACTTCTTATATGCTTCTATTTGGAATTGTTCAAATTATTGTCTCCCAGATCCCTAATTTTAGTGATACAAAATGGCTCTCCATTGTTGCTGCTATCATGTCATTCACTTATGCTGGTATTGGATCTGCACTTGGTTTGGCGAAAGTACTAGGTATGGCAGAATAATCTTATCCTCGTGTTTTTTTGCTTGTACTAAAGCATATGAATGAAAAGTGGTAATTTAATGAGATCTGCACAAGTTTTATATGGTACAAGTTAATATACAAGCTAGTTGCTGAATGTTACTGGAATTGCAGGCGATGGACAAATCAAAGGTAGTATTCGAGGAGCTCCAGCTGCTACTACAGCTCAGAAAGTATGGTCAAGCTGTCAAGCACTGGGAGACGTGGCTTTTAGCTTTAATTACTCTTTAATCCTTCTCAACATACAGGTAGAGCAGTGCGGCTCTCTTGTAGACTTAATAAATAAGTAATAACATATTTGTAAACTTTTAAATTATGAAGGTTACTTTGAGATCTCCTCCAGAAGAGAAAGCCACTATGAAGAAGGCATCTGTAATTTCAACCGGCATTACAACTTTCTTTTACCTCTGTTGTGAAGGATTTGGCTATGCAACTCTTGGGAATACCACTCCAGGGAACCTCCTTACAGGGTTTGGATTCTATGAACCGTATTGGTTTCTTGACTTTGCTAAAGCTTGCATCGTTCTCCATTTAGTTGGAGGATATCAGGTACACAGAAGAGCTACATATCCATTTATTCTATACATTTCTGCAGGTTGTTAAAGTAGATTAAGTAATTAACTGTTTCTGTGGTTATGTTGACAGGTATACAGTCAGCCGCAGTTTGCACTTGCAGAAAGATCTTTTGTTGGGAAGTTCCCAGACAGTGTGTTTGTACGTAAAAACTTTCCTGTCAAACTTCCATGGTTGCCATCATTTAGTCTAAATCTTCTCAGATTGTGCTTCCGAACCGCTTACGTTGCATTAACCATTACAATTGGGATGATCTTCCCTTACTTTAACCAAGTTGTTGCTGTAGCAGGAGCTTTTACTTATTGGCCTTTGGTCATACATTTTCCCTTGGAAATGTACTTGGTGCAGAAAAACATTAGACCTTATACGGGGAAGTGGATTGCTCTTCGTATCTATAGTATTATTGCGTTGCTTGTGGCAATGTTTGCTTTGGTGGGTTCCATTGAAGGACTTGTAAGGGCAAAATTTGGTAGCAAGTATGGTATAAGGTCTTTAAGAATGTGAAATAATTATTAGGACAAGGTTTATGAATGTGTTTGTCTGCGCGGGGTAAGATATTCTTTACTTAGGTTGTGCATGTAATGGTTGATTTGTTTATTAAGATATCTTTTATCATAATACCCACAATTATACAATCATAAAAAAATCGGAACAATTGCCGGTACATTATAATTTTTGCAATAAATTACGTTATTAGAAACTAAACCAATCAACATATTACACATTTATGAATGTTTTTGGGACAACTTTCCTTTTGGATATCTACTCCCTCATTTTTTTTATAAGTTACTTTAACTTTTGGCACAAATATTTAGGTGTTTTGATCATATTGTAAAAATAATTATTTTTCAAATTTTCTTTCTTTGAATTAAAATATTGATTATATATTTTAATTCAATTTTTTTTAAAAAAAATAATAACTTTTATTAGACAATCAAAACACCTAAACATGTGTGTTATAAGTTAAAGCGACTTGTAAAAGAAAACGGAAACGGAGGTAGTATTGAGTGGTATTTTTCATAGCCAACTCAAAACAAAACTGAGTTATAAATTTACAATGAGCGGTGCCAAGCTGTTGATCATGAACAAATTTTGGTATTTAATTTATTCATGTCGAGACCTACCCATCTTGAAGGAAAGCTTTGTAATGCGAATATAAATGAACTTGTTTAATCGTTCGGATACAAGAATATGCCCTTTCTTTTTCTGCAATCAAAGATTCAAGACTCTTTTTCTACCTTTTACTTGGTTTGTTAATCTCTTCAGTAACTGCGTGTTTAATGTTTTGACTTCAAACGTAAAAGTGAACCTCAAACTCTCTTAAACAATGCCCCCCAAACTACTTCTCATCTTATTTTTCATGTCACACAAACAGTCAAACAAACAAATATAGATATACACGCGCGCACGTACACGAACACACTGAGAGAGGGGGGGGGGGGGGGGGGGGGGGGAGAAAATGGAGTTGACCAGATGTATTGTGGGTGAGCTACCGATCATCCTCTCACACGCACAGCAGCGTTGAATTCTTTAACCAAATCATGCACATTGCATTATATCCCTCTTCAGCTGTGCTTGCATGCATGACTATGTAGTGACTTTTTAGTTCTATTCCAAGTTGTAACTAAAAATTACCCGGCCTCTCAATTTATTTATTTATACCCACCCATCTTCACTTGTATATCATTCATCCTCCTAACTGCAAACCAAACAAACTACCCCTACCCCCCAGTTTTCTATTCATAAATAAATTGTCAACAACATTATTATACCCAGAGTTGGTTTAACAGAAACTAATTGGATTTGATCCCAGTAGTTTTTAAAAGAGATGGGACGCATTCCATGTTGCGAAAAGGACAATGTCAAGAGAGGACAATGGACTCCTGAAGAAGACAACAAGCTCTCTTCCTACATTGCTCAGCATGGCACCCGCAATTGGCGCCTCATACCTAAGAATGCTGGTTCTCAGATGCTGCTCTTACTTTCTTTTTTAATTCTGTTTTACTTTATTAAAAAAATTGCTTTGTAATTAATGTGATGGTTAACTTTTAGGCCTCCAAAGATGCGGGAAAAGTTGTAGGTTGCGCTGGACTAATTATCTCCGCCCCGACGTAAAGCACGGACAATTCACAGTTGATGAAGAACACGCCATAGTGAAACTTCATTCCGTTGTTGGCAACAGGTACGTACATCACCTGCCATTTTCCAACATGCTCCTGATTAGATTCCATAAGCTCTCCCTCCGGTTATAAATCATATATCTATCTAGAGAGTTAAGTTATATGGAGACGGGTTAAGTTATATGTTGACGTTGGAAACCATATACGCACTGCTTGTAGAACATTGAAAAATATATTGTTCTGCTTGTACATATATGGTTTCTGACGCCTCCAACAAAAATGTGGTCTCCGTATAACTTTTCCCTCTATCTAGAAACACATGCGTGTCCTCTAAAGTCTAACCCCATCCAATTTCCTTATCTCTAAATTCGGGGGAAACAGATGGTCCCTGATTGCTGCTCAGCTTCCTGGGCGCACCGACAACGATGTAAAAAATCACTGGAACACTAAGCTCAAGAAGAAGCTTTCAGGGATGGGAATTGATCCTGTGACTCATAAGCCCTTCTCCCACCTCATGGCGGAAATAACAACTCTAGCTCCGCCACAAGTGGCTAATCTCGCAGAAGCAGCACTAGGATGCTTTAAAGACGAAATGCTTCATCTACTTACCAAGAAATGTATAGATTTTCAACTACAACAGTCTGGTGGAACATCCCTCAACGACAATTCAGCCACTGCTTATAACAGCAGCAAACAAGAGGTAAAAGATGACACTATTGATAGGATTCGACGGGGCTTGTCAAGGGCAATCATACAAGAACCTAAAATGATAACTTCAAATAAACGTTGGGAATCGACAGGAGCAACATCGGCAAGCTTCGTTTTCCCTGCATCTGTTTCTGGATTCGACTATGGAGCGTCGTCATTTGGGAATGAAACAAATGGGTCTCCCTGGAGTCAGTGTACTGGAAGCACATGCCCAGCAGGAGATGAGCAGGGTCACTTGCATGGAAAGCTGAAGGATGAAAATGGAGAAGAATCTGAAGGAAAAGAAACAAGGGATGGGTCCAGTATTTTCAATTCAGATTGCGTGTTATGGGATGTACCCTCAGATGATCTAATAAATCCCATGGTCTAAATGACTTAACTTCAAAGCTTTAAGAGGCCAAAACAACCTCACAACCAGTCATAATAAAAGTTTTGGCAATCATTATATAGATACAATTGTACATTACTCTATTCTCAATACTATATTACACTGTAGAAATACAAAAAACTCTTCTCTCGACTACTTTATTCTATCTTTCACTTCTGTATTTCTGTACTGTCTGTGCTATTTTCTTCTATTTTTTCTATGCAAAATACGATGAAGACGACGATGTATCAGCCAGAACCTGCAGGGTTTTCACATAGAAAGAAATTAAATCGATGAAGCAATTTGCCAACTCATTATATCAAGGTGACCTTCATATAACATAGATGTCCGATCAAATCTACCTCAAGTTGCTCTTCAGTAAATGAATCTTTTTGAACAGTCCATGTATCTGCATGGGTTCGTCGGAATTCTGCAACTGCTTTTGTAACAGTAGATTTGATTGGAGATGGCTCCCCCACAAATTGTGCAAGCAAAGTTACATGATCTGGCAACCAACTGCAATAACAAGAAGCTTATGATCAGATAGCAGAACATCACCAATAAGTTAGTGACAATTTAGTCGGTTCATCCATCTGTAAATGAAATAGTATGCCAAATTGAGTTCTGTGAGATGGCCTTAATATATATGGTGGGATTAGATACTCAGAAATAGATAGTGACTCGGGAAATTGATAAATTTTACTTGTTATTTGACCATCGTCATACCTAGGCATGTCATAAGGTACGGATAATACAGAAGCTGCCAGAGCAAGAACTGGACCATGTGTAGACGCTATGGACGAACCAGAACGCGAGCCTCTGTAATTAAAAATAAGAGTAGAAATAAAACCACAGGTACAAGAAAACACTATGATACACAATGACAATTTATATAAATTAATGCAGGTACTTCGGTAACCATGGAATACTAACTGATGTGTCAAGCATATACAACATGAATACTTTAAATTGTTGATTGCAAGAACAGTAAACTGCAAAACTTATACAAACAGCCTAGTGAAACACATAAAAGAACGTATCATTCTGTTTCATCACTTCAGAGGTATACAACAAGGTACTAACAAAACAGCAGCAAGTAAAATAAAATCGTGTCCAGTAAGGCTACCTCTGTTTTCTCCTCTTCTGCAAGACTTTTGCTTCCGTGTAAGCTCTGGTCCGAAAGTCTTCAGCTAATTCTCCATCCTCGCTTTTCATCAGGCCTGCTAAAACTGCAGCAGCATGCTCTCTTACCTGAACAAGAGTTCAAGTACTCAGCTTGAAGTACAGAATCATATACCTAAACTTCTAAAGGGCTTCAAAACAGAAGAATATCCAAGAAGATTTGATGGGAAGATATTAAGAACCATATCTGAACAGTGTTCTTCAAATTGTTAGACTAAGCTATAATGCTGTTGTAGTTCAAGATAGACTTTAGATAAAAACTTACAAATATATATGGGATAAGGTTCAAATAGGAACTACTTATTAGTCAGGGAACCCGGGAACCTAGTCTTAAATCAGTCAATTTCCTCAATGTGACCCGACGCAACCACTTATTAAGGTTCAATTATCTAGATTAGATGTTTAATTAGGGATTAATACATGTAAATAATGATTGAAAAATATTTGAAGTAGGTTTTGTAAAATCATTATAGTACGGAACATAAAAGAGAACATATTATAAATATATGTTTAAGAAGTAAGAACATACTAAAAAACAAATTACAGAACCTATGTTGAATGATATAGTAGAGAACATAGTATAGAACATACAAACATTACAAAAAATGTTAATAATTAGATGAACCTTACCCATAATATATATATACACATATAATTATAACGTATCAATATATGTACAAAGAGGGCCTGGTTGCAATGCGAAACCAGAATCCTTATTGGGCCGTTAGATACTTAGATCTGAAAAGGGGGTGGTCCAGATCATCTCAGAGACATAATGATAACAGCAAAAGTAGTGCCACTTTTGAAATTAAGTGAAAAACTATGACCCTTTTGCTAAGAATTAGAATGGTGGCATTTCTGTAAAAAAATGGAACTTTCATATTACCTCTGGTTTAACCCATGTAAAATAATTTCATATACCTCAAGTTTAACATGTGAACATTGGAACCCTTAAAAAGAGTGTTGAAATTAAAGAAACCATATTTACTATTATCTTCATATATCATACTCTAAATTTAATAAAATAAATCCCCAGGAATCGTTAACATTACATATAATTTATTAAACTTACTATAAGTAGGGTTCGGCATAGACTGAACATTGTATATTGAACCTTATTATATATGTGTTGAACATTTGTTACACGTGTTGAACCTTAGTTGTGGTCATTTACAAAAATGCCACCATACATTTTTTTCAACATTTTTTACAAATATATCACCAAGTTTCTGAGTTCTATTTAACAAGATATAAACATAATTCTTATACAATTGACGCTATTTCTAAAATCATGATAGATGAAAAGAGTTCTCGGTCACTATGTTCCCAAATTTCCTTATAAGTCGTGGATATCTAGTAAAGCAAGTTATACACATGTAGGAGACACCGTTTGGAAATATGTCAGAACTTTCTCACAATGTTTACTCTTTTCTTTTACTAAGCAACTCACAATGTTTACTGCTTAAAAACAACTTTGTACAGAGATGAGTTGTGTCAGAAACAGATCATCCAGTGAATCCATAATATAAAGAAAATGTACATGTAATCAGGTGCCGGGAGAAGTAGGTTTAAATAAACAAATAAAATATTGACATTTATAAAAATAATCATGCACAAAATGTAGCCTAGTTCTCAACAATTGTATTTTTTCCTAGCCAATTCATTATTTAACATCGATGATTCAACAACAAATATGTATTTGTTGAGTGCTTGTATTTGCATATTTTAACTGGAAAAAATCAAGCTTAAAGATACAGAACTATTGATTCATCATCTCAAAGTCACAAACATACCTCCACTTGAGTGTCTGATAGTAGCATCTCAACTATTTTCCAAATTTGTTGCTTCTCCGCAGAAGACAGGACAAAAGTGTGCCTGCATATAAGAAACAACCAAATAAAATGATGCTTCCATCACTATCATGTAAAGACTTCACAATCTCCCCTACACGCACACACCACAAAATACTTAGTGGCAGCTGGAAGTTGAGGCTTAATGAAAGAAAACTCATAGCAGTGATGTCTTCTATAAATAATGTTCAGTTCAGAGAAATATATAAAAATTAGTGTTAATGAAAGAAAACTCATAGCAGTGATGTCTTCTATAAATAATGTTCAGTTCAGAGAAATATATAAAAATTAGTGTTAATAACATACCTATACATGATCTGTCAAAAAAAACATACCTATACATAAAAGAGCGCAAAAATGTCAAAGTTGCAGATCTCGTTCGCCAGTTAGAATCATTGGCTGATGAAAGAATAATAGATACAGCTTTTTGGAGATGAGAGTCACATAGAAGCCTCCACTTAAGTAACTCAAAGGCTGCCTTGGCCAGTGTTGACAAGTCTTTATTCGATGTTTCCTTCAAACAATAATTGAAACAATTGAGCAAAGGGAAAGGGTATAGTTGCCAATGTTAGCATCACAATGCAACATACAGCAACCCAAAAGAACACATCACAAATCAATCAGATCTTACTTTTTTTTTTATCAAGAATCGACATAGTTGCAAAAGACATCTATTCAGTAAGATTTTAACACAACCAGTGTATTTTTTTGCAATTCGAGGGCTTATTTTGTAATGTCTTAATTATATAATGATAAATGAATTTCATCGCCACTTGAATGTCTACAAGAATCCAAAGAAATTAAAAGAAAACCAATGATGGAACTTTTGAATAATTAGGTGACTAGAATGAATCATACTGTACTAATATAATAGCGCACAAGCTTTATTTGCTATATCATATATTTCCTTTCAAGTATGATGCGGCATAAGCCAAGAACAAACAAATCAATTGATTTATTCTAGATATCAAATAAGCTCAGTATAATGTGGCACATTGCTTGTAATGGTTTTCATCTCTTGTCCTGGTCAGGCATTTATCAGTTCTCTACTACCTAATTCAAAGACACAACAATTTTCATAGCCAACGCACAAATAATATAACCATATGCAAAAAACAGTATCTACAAAGTTTACATAACAGAACCAGAAGTTGTAATTTACGCACCTGTAAGGATATAATAGGGTAAAGAAGACCCACAATAACATCCAACAGCAATGAAGATCTTCCAGACTTTAATGATGCAATCACAAAATGGAACGCCTACAGGAATGAAAAAAGAAACGAGGTTATCATCTATTACTATATATTAAATGAGGACACAAGAGCAAAGTTTGCCATTTTTTTAGCTGTAAAATAACTGTTATACACTTATATCGTGCATAATTACGTATGCGCCACTATTTAAAAAAAATTGTTAAAAAAGGATAAAATTATGTCATTATTGGGTATCGAACAAGTAACCTCAAGTTAAATAATCAGTGTTGCAACCATTTGATCTACTTGGAATTTTATTTTTCTTTTAAAAGCCTTAATACAGAAACCATCAATTTTTTATATCATATATTAATTTTTTATATTATAAATGCATCATATATAAGTTAGCTATTAATAATTTTTCAAATATGAGAAATGAAGTTTGTATAGTCAAGTTCAAATTTTTTTTATTAGTACAAGTTAAAAGAATATTTGAAAAGGTTATAACAAATTTAGATTTTAAATATGTTAGATATTTGAATAAAATATGGAATTGAGTTATAATTGCGATATTAATACTAAAATAATAATACTATATAAAATGATATGATTTCAATGTATATTTACCAAGGTTGGTAAAAATCAAAAATCGGAAATCGGTTCAACTCGGTATAGTTTTACAAAAATGAGTACTTAGAAATCGAAGAGTACTCGGAATGAATACTCGGACAACGAATAGATGTTATTTTCATAATTTTTACTCAAAATATTTAATTCACATGTCATAATTTAGTGTATTAATGTTAAAAGTTAATTTAGAAAAATGTTAAAAGTTATATATTTTTGTTATTTACTAATAGTTAAATATAAATACTAAAATTATACTTGGTAATAATTTTTAATAATGTACTAAAAACGATAATGTTCAAATATTAATATTCCTTGAATATTTTTTCAATACAACTAAAAATAAGTTATGATGATCAAATACACGCAATTTGCGACATCACTTAAAGTAATAATAAAAAATTGAATAATTTAAAATTGGATTTAACACCGAGTACTCGGAGTTTGACCGAATATTAAATGAGTTATGTAAAAATTGGGTTTTAACCCAAATCGGTACGACTCAGATCATATCCTATAAACGAGTACTGGGTTGACTCACTGCTTTTTAGAACACTGGTATTTATTTTTAAAAATATATAAAAAAAATAAATAGGAGAACAAATATAACATAAAAATAGAAAATATTACAATTTATTATTCAAATTGTAAGCAGTGATAGTACTTGAATTTTATATGTTACATTTTGAAAATAAACTATTACGATATGTAGATATATTGAACAAGTTATTAGTTAAAAGAATATGAATTTACTTGAATATAATTATGTGTGTGTATGTATGTGTTTGTATTAAATATATATTTTCATATAAAAAATGTATTTTAAATAAATATTTAAATTCATCATTCATCCGTCCAACCCAGTTGTTCGGACCCTTCTATTTTGTATAATTACATATGTACCATTATTTTAAAATTTTGGTTAAAAAAGATAGAATTTATGTCACTATTGGTTATCGAAACAGTAATATCATGATATATAATCATAGTCATAGACTATGGGTATGAGAAAAAAATGGATATTATCGAGAAGTCATAGCTATGATAAAAAAAACTCACAAGAATTTGTGAGTGCAAGAAAAAAAAATAGACAAGATATAATAAGCAATCAATTATGATCTGTACAATTAAATAAATGGGTTTAGAAAATTATATTTAAGAATAAGAAATTAGATTGTATATACAAAAATTTAGTAAATTTGGGTAAAAAAATAGAAAATTTGTAGAATAGAATTTTTTACAATATATACATTAAATTGTTAAAAAACAATTTAGTCAGAAAATCAAAATTAAAATATACAATAGTGCATAATATAGTTAAAATATAACCAAAAATAAATTTTATTAAGATATATGTTGCATAATATATGTGTGATTTATTAATTATGTTTTAAATATTAATTTAATATTTATAAACTCAGTATGGAATATATATCGGTCAATAAATATTTTAATGAAAATATAGATGTATTTAAAACTAAAATTTTAATAATAAATAATAACAAATTAATTAAAATAAAAAATATAACCAAAAATAAATTTAATTAAGGCACGGACTTTTACGCTAGTTATAAAGTTAATTATGAACAAGAAAACTATGAAGGGGTACAGAGTTGAGAAATGATTAAGATCTTGAGAAATACTCTTAAGGACCAAATTTGCATAATTTGACAGCATGGCTTGATAAGGTAAAAGTAACAATTAAACGCAAGTTGATTAGTTTCAAAAGTGTACCGTTTCCATCCATTTCATGTCATCTTGAGAATCCCCACTTGGGAAACCTTTTTCAGAGCTGGTACCCTCTCTTATCTCCGTATTGTCAGACTGTGACGCATGTTGTATATTAGCTACAAGTTCAGATGCCCTTTCCACTAAAAATTGATCCCAACTGCCTCCCTTGAGATTTCCATCCTCGAGCAAGTTATTGTCAGCAAAGTTTGCATGAAGGCGTAGATTTGAGCACAGCACAGAAAGAATGACCCCAATTGATTCCCTCACCTGACCCACACAAATTTTTATCAGTTCTGAATGAGAAAACTAATTTCAAAGTTAAATGCATAGTAAAAGAAGAGGGAACGAATAAAATATTTAGCTATACCAAGATTCACACGGGTGGAAAGAGTGTACCAAATGTGTTTATAGTTCGAAATCTTACACACTAAAGAAGGATTTAAATATGTATGACATAGTAAACCCGACAGGGTAGGAAGTGTGCATAAGATTTAATATTAGTTTGGGGGGGGGGTTGCATAATAGTTGCCCCTCAAGTGATGGTGATGCCAACATATAATAAGCATGCTTACTTGGGCAGATGTATGGTTCATATTACCCAGCAGCTCCTCCAGAAGTTTGAATTGAAGCTGTCTTTCAGCTGTCGGCATTCTAGGTGGGGATATCTCTATGAGTGCAGCTGAAATGAAAGCGTAACGTTTGGCAACTACAGTTGTGGTTGCTGTTTGGGGTAACGGATTTATCAAACAGGTCATGATTCTTTCTCTAAGAAGAGGAACCTTTGTTCCATACTTCCCTTTCCCGGTAACACCATACCGTATGCAAGCTGCCCACTCTGGAATAGATTCCACAGATGGTGCAAGTATTATACTCTGCAGCTGGACCATCATCCAATCTTCCCATGCTTCTGAGAGACCACTGACATCAGAATGTAACAGCCCAGCCAAAACCTCAGCAGCAACACACTGTTTAGACCTCTCCTTGGCATTTACAAATACATCTAGTACACTTTTAAGCTCCAGAAGAACGGGTTTACCACATTCTTGACTTAGCCGCTTGAAAATTCGAGCAAAATTTGGGTAAAATGTATCACTTCCCAGCAAAGTTATCCAACTGGGAGTGCGAGGCCATGAAGATGAAAAATCAAAATAGAAATGGGTGATAGATTTATCTGCTAAACTCTGAATAGAGGAATTGTTACGACTTATGGAACTTGAGCTATCTGTCTCGCTGATGACATGAACATTTGAAAGGCTATTTAAAGTCTCAGTAAAAAATCCCTCTTCCTGGAAGATATGACTTAAAGCCCCTTCAAGAGCTGACTTGCTACTTAGTTGCATATTTCCAGAAGACTGTTCCACGGCTGATAATTTATAGGGTGAATCTTTAAGGAGTGTATTTAGAGCAGAGATTGCAAGGATTCTTGTCTGAGGAAGTTGGCTTTTCAAATTTTTTAAGAAGTGACCTGTAAAATATAATGCAGTGTAGCATCAAGGATTGTTATAAATCATTGCCTTAACATTGAAGGCTGTTTATATTTAACACAAATTACATGTATGCAATATTTACTGACCAGCAGTTTCAGTTAAAAACTTTGAAGATACATTTGGATCGTTTCTAGAGGATATCGCCAATAATAAAAGCACTCTATTAGCCATCAGATTGTACCTGAAATGAGAAAGTAGAAATAAAGCTGTTACAATTATAATTTTTAAATCAACAATGACACAACTAGGATAAGTGGAGGAAAGACAAAAGAAATAAATAATTACCGCCAGTGCAAGTTTGACGATTCAAAACTCATGGAACCAATCTCAGACACCAAAACTGTGAAATCTTTCCCATCTGAACTGTTGCCATGATTACTGTAGATCTTTTTAGAGACTCCAGCAAAATAGATGTTGTATTTGACAAACAACTGTTGGCAATCAAAAAAACAAAAGCATGCATGCGTAAGCAGTAAGAAAAATTATCAGTTAAATCAGTTTGATAAGAGATCATACCTCAGTGATTGCTTTCTGAGCTTTTAGTGATTCATGATGAGAGCTATAAGCAAAACCAACAATGTAAGATACAGTATAGACACAATGGTGTTGTAACACTAAGTTCATGGAATAATCTGAGTCAATGCAGATATATGGCTACAACACATAATAGTTACCTTGAAAGAATTCCAAGGAGAAACGAAGCAAATGCCTTTGAATCCTAAATTTGGATAACAGTAGAAGAAGATGTATCAACAGCAAACAGTAAATGATACTGCTACGCAGTGTGTGCAAAAGATGCCTACCGTTGTCAGACGCTTCAGAATGGTTTGTGTACCAAGGACCACACAAGAACCTAAAACAGCATACTCCGGTGCCTTGGGGTTCCGCAAGTTCTCAGCAAGTGTTGGAACACAGTTTGAAATTATATTAGGCCAACGTTTCATCATTTTCAAGAGAGCTTTCCCAGCAAGGCTGGCAGCCATTTAAAGAGGCAACGTTAAATCCAAATTTACAGAAGCAGGCGTTGATATGTATAGCAACATATATCATGATATGTACAGCAACATAAATAATTGTACAATATGCATAATGAAGGAAAAAAGCTGTATGCAAGCAGGTTATTGACACAATATCTTAAAAGATGCACCATCACTGAGTCATCTTCACAGCGAAGTGTAAGCTAGGCCCTTAGAGCATCTCCAAGAGTCTCCTAACTCACTCCTAAAAAATAATATAAATAATAGACCTAATAAATTAGTATATTGGTTAACGTTTCAACTCCAACAATACTTCTTATACTTGCTCTTAGTTAATATTTTATTCATATTTTAACCCCAATTATGACCAAGTAGTGGAGAAATTGGAGGGAAGTTAGTACTTAATTAATTAAAAATAAGTTAAGAGCACCTAGTGGTTCTTTAAAAGTGAGGAGAGAGAGGGGGCTCTTAGGTTTTAAAAGAGCCTCTAAGAGTCTATTGGAGCACTAATTTAAGCCATGTTCTTTACATTTCAACTTAAGAACTAGTTTAAAGGTCTCTTGGAGATGCTCTAAGTATGCAAAAATAGCACACGGGCATGCTAATATTCATGATTATGTTAACATACATCTAAATTATTACCATATAGTCATAGATATGTAAGATTTATGCACAAACTATGCCAAATGTGAGCCAAAACATGGTGTATGTGTATCAGCAGATTGTGAAAGTAGGTTACTCACAGGCGAACAGTTTCATAGCTATGTAAACAGAGGTTGAGAAGATCATCCATTAAAAGTGCAGCATGATCTGATGCAGATATATTCCCACTTGTTCTAAACAAGTGATAGCTTGATTGTGATGATCTCCAGGTACAATGCATGTATGCTTTATCAATAAGTGCCCACCTGGGTCTATAATGAAATACAGAACCAGAGTGTAGTTAAAGGTCATAAGAAGCATTTAACAGAACATAAAAAACGTATCAAGAGAAGACCACTCACCTCTTTTTTCCTTCAGAATGAGAAGGAACAATGAAATTAATAGGAGGTTCTATTATAGAAGCGGATTCATGTTTCCAGGTCTGCCTGTGGTTTGCCCATTCATCGTATTCTGAACTTCCTGCATGTCAATTGGAATATGTATAAGTGAATTATAAGTTAGTATAAAAGAAATTTCTGACTATTTACATGCAGTGTCCAATACCATAGTTTCCCAAAGCATCCATGATACGGATAACAAGTAGCAACAAAATGCTATCATCAGACTTGTCTTCTAACAAGTGCCTAGCAGAGTTAAATACTCATGAGGTTAGTAAGTCACACATAACAATTGTTGCTTGAACGAAAAAGCACGCATATAGAAAAGAATAGAATAAGCAGAAAATGAATATGCATCACTAGGAAAACCATATTACTTGCAGGCCGCATGGATAATACTAGCAACTTTTTCTCGCAACTCAGTGCTTCCAACTTTTGAACCTGCTGCTCCGGCAATAAGAAAAGTAGTACCTAGATCCTCAACCATCCTATTTGTAGAAGATGGTCTGAAATCAGGCAAACAAGATGTGACACCTTGTAGTGAAGAATCTATGCGCAAAAGAGTCACTTTCAAGTGCTCTTTCTCAGTTCCTGGTTAAAGAAATTTATATATCCATGTCAAATACAAAATTTGGTAAAAAAGGCTTTGTTTTTGCAAATAAGTGTGTGCTTCTGTGATATAAAGGCAGCCACTTCTTCATGCATATTAGTCCCGCAAAGATTGTAAATATTGATTACTTAGTAGAGATACTAGTTTGAAACTAACTTGTCAATCACCTTGCCCAAGCTCCATCAAATAATATATTCTAATTTATAAAGAGTGGCGATTTAAGACAAGACTCCTTTGGTGAAATCTTAAATTACTTTTATTTGTATACACACATGTTAAATAAGACCCCGAATCGCACTAGGAAAGTAACCTGTGCAAGAAAAACCGTTACCTGTATCTGAATGAACCTTGGTTTGGCAAATTTTTAGAAGATCGTCCAAAGCTGAATCTAAATGCAGGTTAAGGAGTTCGTTTGCAAACTGAAGTTCTTCTGTATTTGGAATGTGCCAATTTGGACCCACTGATGACTCAATTTCAAAGTCTTTGGTACTTGTCCATCTCTCTAAACCAGCAGATAAAGAGTGACGTGAAACACACCTGAGAAATTGTAGAGTTTAAATGTATACTCTCATACATACGCTTGTTGAATAATCATAAAGATCCAACTTCAAATCATTTACAACATGAAAAATATGAACCAGCTAGTCTTATGAGGGAGGGATACATACTGATACTGATCAACAGGATAGTACAGAACCAAGCTGCCAAGAAGAGCTCGGAGGACATTACCACCAGCTCCATTTACCTATCATGAAGTACATATTTCAATTAAATATTAGAATTCTGAATACATCTATAACGAAGTCATGAATTATAAATCTGACAATTCAGACACTTACTACAATAATCCTTTACAAGAACTTTAATATAACAAGAAATTTGACAACCTACAAATGTGTTTGTATTTATGCAAACATTTACATAAAAACCTTAATGTTGTTACTATCCAACCTGCTCAAATGCCATATGCATCCATATTCTGCTCATGAGAAGATACATATACACCATCTTTTTTTTTGTCAGGTTACATATACGAAAACTCAATTCAAATATTGTAAACCTTTCACTTAAATGTCAAGTTGTTGCATCTTCCTAAACATTTCAAATTTCTTCTGCATTCCGGACCAAAAGTTTATTGTTAGTTCTGGTGCAACGTTAGCATAGTTTTTTCTAATGCTCTATAGCGGTTGCTAATTTAAAAGAAGTATATCAAGACTAATAGACAATGTTAAAGCATATAGTGCGAGCAAAAGATATATAAACCTTCCAAGATGGGGACTCAAAAGCCGCAACAATAGCCTCTTTAAATTGTTCCGAGTATCGCAGAAGTGCATGACCTCCATAACTTATAGCGACTGACAATACTTTCATCTGATAGTCAATTGATGTTTCAAGAGCTGGTGAAAGTATCGCTTTTCCCTGAAATGAAACAACATTGTTTCATTAGAAATGTTGGTGAAGCATTCCAAAACATCATACAAGAAGGAATAATCAGGAAATGACCTTGCTAGAAACTGCAGAGTCAAAATTTCCTCTTCCCCCGAAACCTGTAACGGGTGTACCATTCAAAGATGATATAACAGACGACAAAACTGGTTCAACAAGGTAAACAACCGCTTCTTCTGGATTTGAATGAACACATGCACAACAAAGCAGTCCAACCTCTGCGATAGCCCCAGGAAGGATATTTGTCTTAACAAATTTTGATATCTTTTTTAGAGCCTGATGAACATAGTGTGGAGGAAGAAGTGTCAATATCTGGAAATTAAAATTTGTTAAATTCATTTTGTTAAATTTATATATAACCTGGTTAAACAGTGTTTTTGAAAGCCTTCCAAGCAAAATTTGTAGCATGCAATAGTAGTAAGGACCCTCCTCAACCAGAAAAGTTCCTGCAGTCGCAGGCGAATGAGCACCTTCATTCCTGCAGCACAACCATCACTTTATTCCCAAGTGTCATGAAGAAGAAAGAGAAAGTTAATAGGAACAGAGAATTTATGATATGAAGCTGTCTTCTGAAAGTCACTACTTACAAAACACTACTGGGTTCCAAGTGTTGAAGTAAGGAAAATAGACGACAAAAGAATTCATCAAGCCACTCAGAAAAGCTGATTGTTTGCATGAATGAGGGTTCATCCATTTGATCTTCCAGCAGTGCAATCTGCACTTCAAAAAATTATAAAGTTGATCATATTTTTGTTTCAAATTAAATCATGTATGCAAGGAGGGAAGCACTTACATTTGAAAAGATGGATCCAAGCAGTTGCATAGTAGCCAAGGTCTTAGGAGGATCATTGGCATCCATACCAAGCAATGCATTAGATAATGAGATCATCAGGATATCACTGAAGACATCAAAGCCGCTATCTTCAGTTTTCATTGATGAATCTGATAAGGGTGAGAGAAACAACGAACGCCCAGCAAATGCAATTGATGTCACGGCAGTCTTCAATTGATGAGTTGCTGTCGTCTGAGCATATTTAAGTTGAATATTAATGCAAATAAACAAGCAATCCGAACACATTCTATAAAGTCAAACGAGTAGACAAGTAAAAGTAACTTTATCCACTGTGCCAGAAAAGCAGGCCAATTAAAGGCTTCTCACCGTCTCTAGGGCCATATGAAAGCGCGATGCTAGAAATGGTAGAACCAGAGTGGGCTCTACGTAAGACAAAATAGATGTTGCAGCAGCAACAGTTTCTGCAAGATGTTCATTTTTGCTATATTGGCCACGATTGATTAACTTCAGTACAGTACTGACAAAAGAAGCCCTCTCTGATTGTCCCAAAACTACTTGACCTTGACTACCATAATTTGACTTCCTGAACACATGTACTACTAGTTAGAACAGAAAAGTATCAAGTCATGCGTAATTTACCTCACCAAGGTATCAATCTTACTTTTGCTCATTTTGTAAGCGTTTCTGGAAGGAAGCTACTAAGTGGAACAAAAACCGCTCCAGTGAGTAAGTCCAACGACCGCCATTAGAGGGATGGTAAAATCTGGAAAATGACAAGCAGAAAAGAACTGGTAACTACAGGCGATCAAAAATACATATATATACTGTATGTTGGCAACTCAGGCAACAAATTCTCGAAAACAAACTGTTCTAAGAGGTTGACCAATTTCTCGAAGTGCTCTTGTGCCGCACCACCAGGTTTTAGTAGATAAACCTGCATTACCACAATTATCAAAAAGCTGCATTGATATTACAAAACACCCATCTGGATTACAGAACAGTTTACTCCGTATTTCATAAGCATGAGGTATTCAATCTTACAATCGACTTTGCAATGGCCTTTGATGGAGTGACAGTTCTGTTAGAGAACAAGAATCTCGTATTTCTAGGAACATCCACTGAGAAAGGATATGATCCATGGCCATTCGCAACCGGCACCTACCAATGCAGAAATAAATTATAATAGAAAGTTGTAATCATATGAGACAAGAAGCAAAAAGGAAAAATCTCACCTATCACTATTCCACTTACATTTGACTCTCCGTCAGAATAAAGCAAAGGAGAGAGGCACAAAAAGAAAGGGCCATGGCCAGAAAGAAAGGGCCAAGGCCAGTTGGTGGAAGGTTTATGGTTCACAATATATAGACTACTAAAATTTATATCTTATACGTTCTAGCCCTTGAACTATAATTTACGGGCATCTGTGCGAATTTTGAGATATGTAAGTCGGTCAACATAATTGTAGATGAGAGCAACTAAGCAGCACTTATACTTAATTATATTTAACATATTTCTTTTTATCTCTCCAGAAATACCTATCAAACGCAGGGCATGTGCCCCCCAACTTTACATGTTCGATCTGTATCATTTTAGAACAAGTCATTTTATATACTTCTAATGGTTCAACAAAATGAGTTCGCAAATAGTAATAGTAATATAAATTGAGGAAATGGTTAAAATAAATTAGTAAAAACAAAATCTGTTATTTATAAGTCAAATTTGTTTGATTATTAGTTAACTAAAAACGTAAATATAATATAATTTAGTTTAGATATTTTGATCTGTGAATGAAACATGTGCCAATAAAAATTAATAAATATTAGTTTATATTTTTAATTAAAAGATAAATATAGAAAAGTTGATTCAAATATTTTAAAAATATTAAATTTAAATAACAAATAAATAAAATATGCACGAAATGTATATTTAAAATAGAAAGAAATTAAATAAGAAGAAAAAGCTGGAAAATATGATTAGCCAAATGTGTATTGTCATGCTTGAGAAGAGTGAACATTATGCTAGATATTCGAATGACATTGTCGGGGAAAATTATTGCCGTGACAAAACTGCATGACAACATTGATTAAGAGTATCTCTGAATATTAAGGTCATTCTCTTACCTTTTTATCCCCTATATGCTTACATTAATTAATATATACTGTATGTATACTTCATCCTATTTTACACTTTTACTAAAATAATAATTGAGAAAGTGGCACATATATATTGCAGTGTTCACTCTCTACCCCTGTGTCCTTGTGCAAAATAACAAAAATACTAATATTCCAAAATTCGACATGATAGCTCCATTCTTATGCTAACATTTCTACTTTCTATCAACAACCTGAAATTTTAGGGGAAAACATGTAACATGCCACGTGTTGATAGTTGCAAATTACACTGATTGAACTCCTTATCTGGATGAAGGAAAAGCTTCAATGAAAATGAATGCTTAACATTTAGAGTCTTGTCATTATTACATAATTTGTAAAACTGTAAAAATCATGGCAAGGGAGGATTATAAAGCTTCTATAAAATAATCATTTTAATCAATTTAAACCTCATAGTTAACCTAATATCAGGCAACAATTATCAAACTGACCTCAAACATATTCAAGTATCTGCCGTAAAGTGTTGGCAAGAAGCATTCCCAGTCAATGAAATTGTAGTTCTTAATGACGCGAGCTGTAACAGCCGCCCATTGACTGTTCCAGAACTGGCAATTCGGAATTGAGTCCCAGTGATACAAACATACTCTCATCCACTCACTGTCATGAAAAATAATTGATCATAATAACAAATCAAACATACTCTCATCCACTCACTGTCTTGAAAAATAATTGATCATAACAACAAATGAATCAGTTCTACCATATATTGAGACATAAAACCATATAAATCATATCATTCATAACAAGCAAGGGCATAACTTACTGAGAAAAGAAGTCCTTGTTATCCGAATTTGTTGGAAGAAAAAGTCTCACGAACCCAGAACCTTCGAAAGCTGAGTTATGCCATGGGTTTTCCAGTAGATGTCTGTCAATGAGTACCATCAAACAGAATGAAGCAATTAATTAATGAAGATAACAATAATCCGCAATGGCATATTTAGGTTGATCACATAGTAAGATATTTGGAACTAGGCAACATATCTAGGTAAAAAAGGTAATGGATGAAAATTAGACTTATAGAGCTAGTTTTAGAGGCAATGCAGAAACTATGTAACAAGGAACAACATGCCATGTACATTTCTATTACCTCAGGCACCAATAATCTCAAGCTAGTTGGTAATCAATGAATTATCAGGGATACATAATAAATAAGAAACATGAAGTCAAAGATTTACAGACTCACATGAACTCAGACCATATTTCATTCGCAGAACCTGGTGGGAAGAACCGCCGGCAGGAGCGAACAAGAGAAGTGACAGTCTCAAAATGACGCTGCCTTACCCTCCATCCTTCTGGGCCTGTATTCCTGTGTCACGCAACAACGAAATTACCAACATATACATTTATAAAATATGAAACCGATGCCTAAGCCAAAACAATGAGATCACCAACCTTGTGAAGTGTGTATGAAGCAAAGAATCATATAAAGGGCGCCACTGAATTTTCAACGACAATTTCTTCCGGAATTTATTCAATAGCTTAAAAAGTATATTTCCCCATCTAACCTGATCAACAAAAGTCCAACAAACGTAATTATCACCATTACGTAAGAAAAAACATCAAATGTTGTCATATATCTCAAAACAGGAACACGAAATGTGCCAACACACCTGCGCATATAGTTTGTCCTGCGATTGGTGGAATAATTGCAATCCAAATTCGACAAGGTCAACCACATCATCCAAAATAACTTCACTTTTTGCCTTGATAAAGCTACATTACAAAACAATCAGATACAAAACCCTCATTATCCCATTCAATCATTACTTAAGATTTCTGGCAATTAACTACAACTGGTAAGCATCGAAAAATTAAAACATAAATGTATACGAGTAAAAAGAGTTAACTATTGTATGAAAAAATACATACTAAACTAAAACCACATAAAATGACAAAAAAAATAAAGAGAGGGGGGTTAAAAAAGATGAGAAACTCACAGGTCAATAACAGGGACCCACTTAATAGTAGAATAAACAGACTCAGGATCATCAAGGCGATAAGATTGTTTAACAGACTTAACAACACGGCTGAATGATTCAGTCTCCTTCTTAGTTTCCTCGGCAATTGGATAAGGTAACCAGGCGTTATAGAGATGCATCTTCTGCATCTCTCTATATATGTGTGTACGTATGAATTCAATTTGTGTTTAATCGGGAACAATGAGAATGTGAAAATGAAGAGTGAACGGAGTGAAAAATATGTATATATAGAGGGGAGGGGGTGATATAATTAATATGTATGTAAGTCGTTGTTGGATAGTTGTGTCCTGGTCTTCGATATATCTTTCTTCTCAAGAAATAGAGATGGAGGGGGGGTGTATTGTATAGATATTTGGTCGGGGAGTTGACTGGGAACCGGTAGCGCCGGTAAACAAAGTAGAAAGGCTTGTATTACTAGGAGGAGAGTTGGAGGGGGCTTTTATGTTTGTTTCTTTATTTTTATTTTTATATAGATTGGGAGTGTGCGCGTAGAGGAGGTTTGTTTGGTAAGGGGAAATTTTAGTTTTGATCGGGACACTAGTTAAACTCAACACACATTGGAAATATATACAGCTACTTCCTGACCAATCTCACCCTTGTTGTCACATTGATTGGTGGTGGTCAGGTCAATCAGCGGGTGCTAGTGCTACAATTTATTGCCTTCCATTCTCAGCCTTCACAATTATTGTTCTACTGTTTTTTTTGCTAATCGTTGTTTTTACTATTTTCTTACTCTTATTGTTTCTTAGAGATTTGCTTTTATTCAAAAAGGTAGTATTTTAACAATAATTAATAAAGTGAATATTAAGTAGTATAATTTTATTGAATAAAGAATTTTTAAAATCCAATTATAATAAAATAGTGCTTTTTCACCCTAAAAATTCAATATTAATGAGATGCGATACGATACGATTAAATTGCTCTATTAACATAAAATATCAGTATATAGACGAACAATTATTTCTTAAATATTTATTTTAAGATACTCGATTATAATCTCAAATGATTATTTATTTATTTTAAGATACTGGATTATAAAATATTTATAAGATACTGGATTATTTTATAAAATATAATATTTAAAATTATCTCAAATGTTCAAATTTTTTTAAGATACTGGATTATAAAATTATTTTGAGTGAAAAAATAGTATTTAAAATTTAACTATGATATGATTTGATTATCTGTTTTTATTATTTAAGTGTTAAGTTATTCGTTTTTCATGTATTATTTTAACATTTTCACGCCCTTTTTTGGGTAGGTGATAGTAGAATGATTTACAGGTTTATATATTATTTTAATATTTTTTCCCATTTAAAAGTCCATTTTTCCGTCGAAGTCGTACGGTAAGAGTATTAATTTGCTTTTGTATTCTTATTAAATTGTGCGAATATTTAGAGTGATATAGAATCCTAATAATAAGTCAGGTTAAGTTAGTAGTTCTCTTAAAATTTTAAGGTGACTTACCACGAGTCATATATTATTTTACATTACATGTTTAGAATAAATGATAATTAATAAATAATATTTAAAAATTAATTATAAATAAATAGGTTTAATCGAATGTCCAAGCTAAACATAAAGAATAAAATAAAATAACATGTCAAAGAAAACTAGAAAGCATGAGTTGGGATGTTCAAAACATGCATTGATACAAGTTTGAGTATCTTTAAAATTCTATGCCTTGGAGAGAAATCCGTATAATTTTTAGAGTATTTGGAGGCATATTCTGCCACATAACAGATGCACTTCATATGAATGGGAAGTTTGGGGTTAAGGTGTTTAGAAAATGATCGGATTAATATTCCTCGGTTTGTATATTCATACTCATACTAGTAGGTAGCAGTAGTTCATGACTTGACTTGTTAAGATTTTGTTCCCTGCAAAGTTGTTTCAGACAGTGATGGACGTCGGGTCATTTCTGGCACTACTATGTCCATTCCGATCTCTGAATCCAAATCTTATCCCCGAACCCCCGTTCCAATCCCCGTTTGGAGATTGTTTTGCTCCCTTATCTTCGTCCCAAACGGGATTCCCGTGAGAAATTGGGAAATTTTTACTTTTTATAAAATATATTTTTAAAACAAATATTAACATGATAAATTATAATATTTTATATGCATTTTTAATATATTATTATATTTTAACCTAGAATTCAAATTAACATTTATTCACTATATATAAAAGATTATAGTATGAAAATTTTAAAATAATAATATGAAATTAAAAATTATAATTATAATAATATATATATTATATATATTATTAAAATTTTATTTGATACATATAAATATATATTACATATTAAATATCGAGAACGAATCCCCAACCCTGTCCCAATTCCCAAAAATTTTATAAGTATTTCCTCGTTTCCCACCCCAAACTCGAAATATTCCCAATTTCCTGATCCGAACGGGACGGGGATCGAATCGGGCAGTGCGGATTAAACGCCCGTCTATACTTTTAGATTCTCTCTCCAACGCAGATTGCATTTCCAAAAAGTTATCTGTCTATCAGCCTGTCGTATCAGTTTTGGGCCTTTTGTCAAACCTTCCAACACGGCCCATTTCTCACGCTGTATTTTGTTTATGCCCTTGTAAACTTTATATATCGAGAATGATCAGGTCTATATTTAAAAAATATATTTCAAAATATGTATAAATTAAAAATATTATTAAATAATTATTTAATTTATCTGACATTATTTTTTCCAACAGTATCATTTGTGATAGCATAATGATACTCTCTTAATTTAAAATGTAAATGTGTCTTTTTCTCCCTCGAGAATTACTATTTATATTATATTATTTTATCTCTTTTTTCACAAATTACCTCATTTATTCGGATTTTTTCCCCATTTCGCTCACTCTCTCTCATCTTCATTTCTCTATATTTCTTGTAATTTGAAAATATACTTATAATTCTTTTCTTCCATAATAATTTTATGAATTTTTTTTCAAAATTTATTGTATACTGACATTTTTCACTAGCTCTTATATCCTTCTAAAGTAGAAACAATCTCTAAAAATTAAATTATATTTAAATATATTATTCTTTATGACACACCAGAATGCATGAGATAATGATTGCAGTCATATTAATTTTCAAAAAAAATATGTTACTAAAAAAAATCCATCCTTTTAATGTATGCATGTTTTTCCCGAATTAAAATATTTGTTACAAGTTCATCATAAAAGAATTGTATATAACTTTATTAATTGTATATTTTGAAATATATAATTTTTTAAGATGGAGAATCGGTTAGAAAATGAGAAGTGAAAAACGTATACACATATCTAAATATTATTAGACAAAAGCTAAGTAAATGTGTATAAGTACTAATTTTTAAAGAATCTATGCTACCAGAAAAACTTTATGTGCGTGTATTTTCAAAGTCAAAAAACTTATCAAAAATTTATCATAACTCAATAATTTTGTTAACGGTATGTTATCTAATTTTTCAAAATGAAGAATTGGTTAGAAAATGAGAAGAGAGACATATTTAAATATCATTTAATAGAGAATAATTAAATATGTATAAAGGTATAATAGTAATAATATATTGGAAAAAAATATTCTGAAAAATATGATGTTGTAGTATGGGTTAAATATCAAATTGAGCACTAAAGTTAAAACATAATATCACTTTTGTCATCAATCTCAATGTATATAATTTACATATAAATATCATATTAGTAATCCTTACATTAAAAAAAATAAGTATAAATATTTTTTTTAATTATTAAAATTTGAATAAATCTTTAAAAAGCATACTACGTATAAATCTATATTCATGTGTTATGTTTTGAAAATAAAATGAATTTTATCGTGTTTAATCTTTTTTAATAATAAATCAAAAGAAAATAATTATAAAATTAATAAGAAACAGTAAAATAATTTTATAAAATTTGAAAATTTTACCAAAAATACTAAAATTTATAAATTTTCATTTAGTTATAATAGCATGTAAAACAAATGTGTAGTTATCGAAAAAATGTCATTATCAATACTCAAATACAAAATTTTTGAAAATTTAAATAATTTGAATGACATTCCGCTGAGATTAATGACAAAAGTCATATGAGGCCTCCACTTGACATTTGAGTGATCAATTTGATATTTAATTATTTATAGTGTTATATAATATATAGATAGATGTTTAATGTTTAATTAATTTAAATTTAAATATACAATTATTCAATCTAATTTAATATAATTACCAGTGATAAACGAGAAAATAAATTACAAATTATTTTTTTAATTATATACAGTATATATTTTCTTAAAAGAGATCAGAGTATTAAATAAAGTACATTAAATAAGAAAGTAGAACAGGAAGCACTCGCAAAATTCTGACCGTTGCAAAAGCCACCTAGAAAATCAGGAAAATATATAGCCCTTAAGTCTACTAATATATATATATATATATATATAATACTAATTATATATACAATAGGATGATCAACGGTAGAGATGGTGGTCTCTAAGTTTTTTCTATAAAAAGTTTTACCTGAATCCCTATCCTATATATATATATATTTCAATCAGATCTTACTGGCCAATCTCAATGTTATTAGACATCACTCCGTTCTATTTAATTTTTGTTAACTTTTGTCTAGTTACTTTTATTTTTCAACAACTTGGCAATTAGCAACCATAGCAGAACACAAAAATGCACATCACGTAGTCGAAATCCCCGTGGACGAAGAGCACCAACAGAAAATTCTCTCTGCCATGACCAAAATATCCGCAATACTAAACCACCCATTAATGGAAATCTCCGACAGCCCTGGCCATCTTTTACTTCTCAAGCTATGGCAAAGAGAAGAAGATTTATCTGGCCAAAAAATTGCTAAAAAAGAGTCGCGGCTCAATTCAATCCGATCAGAAATATTCCAACTATGCTGTTTCTTCTTTTTATTTCACGGAATTTTCTTAACCATTTTATCTGCATCTGTTGCATATACTAACAGTGTTAATGATCATGTCCATGTTTGTCACAAATGGTGGGTACCGTCCTTGTTATCAGTGTCTACTTCACTTGCTTTGATTTTGTTGGTTCAGGTGAAACTGTGCAGGTACTGCAAAGTGTGGAAGCAGCTACAAGGAGAGCGAAGCGATAATCGGAGTTTAACGAGGTGTATCCAAGAGCTGAGGATGAAGGGAGCGAGTTTCGGTTTGTCTAAAGAGCCTGTGAATGCAAAGAGAATGAAGAGTTCGAGTGTGGAGATCAAGTGGAAGCCAGTGACCTGGTGTTCCCAGAGTTTGACAACTATCTGTCTACTCTGCTTGACTGGCTTGCTGTTTCCTGCTTCTAGATTCATTCTCTGCGTGTAAGCTGAGAGGAATTGATCCAATAGAGAGTAATTTCGTTTGACAATATAATTTTTGGTGGATGAAGCTTACTAACTCAGGATCTTCGTTCTCCAACTTGCGTATATTATACAAGATTCATTGATTTGTCCCCACAAAATTTTACTTGTTCATAATAATACTATTGAAGAATGTATCTAAATTGGTGCCGATGAAATGAAACATGGTAATGTGTTTTGATATGTCAAAGATGAGAAACATTAAAAGACCTTTTAAAAGCAGACCTTGTCAATAAATATTATCGATTTCTTTAAATAATAATTTCTGCTACAATATCCAAAATAAGTTAAAATAACACCACCACAAATGTTATTAATCACATCACCACGGAGTTTAGGGGAAAAGCTAGAAAATATCTTCATTTGTTAGATTTCCACATTGTTGCTCAGGGGAACCAGCATTTTTGTGTTGCGTCTGTGTGAATTTGCTCCATACCCCTTTGTATATTCCCCACAAAACTATTTCTTCCACAGTTTGCTCTTAGTTAAAGTTATTTGGCTACGCACCCTCAAAGCCGTATATGCGAAATACACCTGCAACAAAACAAGAAAGAAACGTGAGATGAAATCCACGTGATATAGAGAAAAATATAAACAATGATGTCAATAGCCGAGAGCAAAAGAGAAGCTGCACACCTTCATCGGCCTGATACTTGTTTTTGTCATCTCCAGCATACGCCAACAAGTTGTGCTTGGGATTCCATTCCACACTGTTCATTGCAGCTCGACATGGAATCTGGTGAACTGATCGTCCACTACTAACAACTGACTGTTGCAGAAGAGAATACTTAATTAGATGTTTTCAACACAAGTACTATGCCAGAAGTATAATTAAGCTCTAGAAACAAAAGTGTTGAAACTGGCAGATAACTCCCAGGTGACCAAGGAACCGATACATACAATGTCAATGAACAAGTCTTCACTCGCCAAAGCAATATATTCTCCCGTGTGATTGAAACTTATTGTCCTGACGGGCCATCTGAGAGCATGTAACACAGTTAATTTCTGCCAGATAATAATGTGAACAAAGAGCAATACATAATTCTTTGATTAGTACCAATAATATTACCCTGCACAATTAAAAATTTATTTATATATAAGAGCAGGAAACCAAGAAATAACTCACTCAAGTTTTGTGAATGTTCGCACACAGAGCATCTCTGAGATATCCCAAAGGCTAACCAAAGAGTCAGCACTTCCAACAGCGAAGTACCTGGCAGAATGGGTACTATGTGAGAAGGTATTACCAAGTTACTGAATGTCCAAGTCACTGTGTGAACTATGATATCTAACAATTTTTTCAGAGCATATTCAATTCCATTTCAAGCAACAACTGTCAAACACTTGAACAAAACAAGAAAAACTTACACCAATACAAGCAAATCAGCAAGATGGCAACAGATCTAAACATATGCAAACCACGTCACAAATATTGGAATCCAGGTGTCAAGGTTCATGTACAAACATAAACTAGTACCCAGATAAATACTCAAAGAATGTTCAGTATGGGTAGCATTACTTGTATAAAGATAGAGCAACCAAGAAAAACAGAAATAGCCATTGATAATATAGACTAACATATGAAAGGTATTTTTTCTGAATACTGTGTTTCTCTAAAAGATATCACATCTAATGGCAGACGTCTGCAATTAGAATCTCACATACATGCCCGAAAATGACGAGGAAATACTGATGTATACTAGAGATGATCATGGATAATGTATCCATGGTACTCAAAAGCAGCAAGAGGAATATAATATCTCCCCTGTTTCAAAAAAGCCTCTCGGTTCTTACATTCACATTTTTCCTAAAAAGTATTGTTTCATGCACATATACGTGCGCGCGCACCCCACTGAGCAATAAAGCATAGTGATAGTCCTACAACTATCGATGATACTATGATATCAAACTTGAGGACATTCCGTCCTCTTATACTATCAGTTAAAAATAAACACCTTATGTTTAATATAAACAGAAAACCAATGAGGTTCATTTATAGACTGGAGGGAGTATATATATTCAAACCACCAAGGGTAGCTGCCACATGTCTCAAGCCATGCACAGGATACACTCAGTGCACCTTCAGCAATGCATGTATTACTCTAAAGGCAACTACTACATCTTTTAGGAGTCCAAGGCTTTTCAAATTAATTTTAACACTTGTTACTGTAATTCAGGAGAACCCACATTTGAATTAGATAATCAACAAATGATGGAATTTTGAGAGATTTTTGAACTAAACCTTCCTAAAGGATCAATTGCAATGCAATAACAACCAGCTGTATGAGCCATTAATGTGTCAACTGCTCGCAGAGATGGATAATCCAGAACCTCCACGGTGCCTGACAAAAAGAATTCAAATAACTTTTAAGTCTTTCAGCCAGGTAGGTGCTTAAAAATCAGATCTAAGTAGGAACATTTAACTTCACAAAAATGACTGATCACTTCCGTAAGTCTCACCATTTCCAGTTGTCAAAAAAAACATATCTCCTGTCATATTCCATGCAATCTCATTTACCTAAAAAGAAAAAGATTCAATAAGCACGGCATATGAGGACAAGAGAATCAAATTAGGAGATAATTCTGACACTATTGGATAGGATTATAGTCCATGCCACAACATTGGCTTCCTCTACATATGTTTGCATGCCTTTGCAGTTGCATATTAGTCAAGCACATGATCATATGGGAGACTCAGATGCACACAAGCATTAAAAAATTTCCAACTAGGTTTGAGTTACTGAACTATCAAACCCTTAGTCCCTGCGATGAATCTATTCATCAGATTATCCACTTTTATATCTTCAATTTGAAAACGGGATCGGGGTAAGAGCTTGTTATAATTCAAAATCATCAACTCGAACAAGAGAGTACCTCATAGTTAAACTTGCGCTTATGAAGAGGCTTAAATTTCCGGACATCCAGTATTGTTAGTTCGTCATCCTATAACACAAAAGTACATTCATGTTATAAAGAAGTCAGCAAAGGCTATATACTTAATATTACATGCAGTATCGAGAAAGAGATGTTCAGGATCACCACATAAGATAAAGTTTAAATATTAATACCCTATTTCCAACAGCTACATGTGTCCCATCTGGTTTATAGGTGATGTTGATATTCTCTCCGCTAAGTTCTGCTAGCTGTGAGCACTTTCCACCTGTCAAAATTACAAACATTAGAGTGTCAAAATTACTTAATTTTAACACTTTTTACTTTTTTATAAAATAATTTTGTAAATAAGATTCTAATTCTTTATTTGTACTATTGAGGTGAAGACAAGTAAAATTAAATAAGAAAACAATTCACAATTAATTTTAGTTTAAAATACAGCTATACATGACTACATGAGCCAAACAACAATAATGCAGTGCACACACACGGTAATCGAGGCAGACACCCCTCTTTCTCCTTCACTTTCTTCTGTAAAATTTTCTTTCCTCCATTTTCACCATCTTCTCCTTCATTCTCTTCTTCATCTTTTTCTTTCCTCCTGTATTTTCTCTTTCCTTCTACTTTGATGTCAGATCTACTTCTTTTCTTCATTTCTTAGCTAGTTCGCCGGAGTAATCAAGGATCGCCAGATATTACGAACCGGAGCGCGTACCCGTAATGATCTGGTCAGAATCGAACCGTGTTCCACAACGGACGAACTAGTTCGAGATTCTCTAGCACGTCCCGCGTTCCTTGTAACTATGGGCAAGAGTTTTGGTTACATCTAACCCTATTCTTTTTTTTTTGGCCAACTACACATATCGCTTCTGATTTTTTATTCTTAAAATCTACTACATATTCTGGTGATGGTGTAGGGCCTTTAGGCTCTCAATTAGGATCAAGGTATTTTTTGAGGCTGGATTTCGAGAGGCAATCTAAAGGGTTAATTTTGTTTTGATTATAGTTGTGATTAGGGGTGGAGCCAAGAATCTTGGCGTGGAAGGCAAATACAAGGCTCTAAGTATACACATATAGCATATATTATAATTATAGATGTGTGATTCATTTGATTTTTGATAAAATGGAGTATAATTTTGAATCTACGAGCCAAAATAATATTGTAACTAAACAAGTAAACAAAAAATTAAAAGAGCAAAGTGATGCACATGTACAAAAAAAAAGAAGAATCGAAAGATAAATCATAATAAAAAAAGAACAAAATGGAATTGTAAATTTTTTTCCTATAAGAACTTGAACCAAAGACGTGCGCTACAACAATCATATAAAAAAACGAGTAAGGTTATAGCCCCCTCTCATGCTTAATTGTGTCCGGTTCCGCCTATGGATGTGAAGGATTAAACCACATTTGATTTATTGGCTTAAAGCTTTAAGGTTCTAGCATTCAAGACCTAGACAAATGCTAGTCGGTGTTGCTGGGTAACTTAGTATTTTACTTCCTAGTCATACTCACCATCTTCTTAAGCTCTCTCTAGTTTAGCCACTCTCTCTTCTTTTTTCTTTTTATTTAGAAAGTTGTGAGCATAATAATACTGGTAATCCAGCCTCACAGATATGGTCTATACATGCACTCTTTCAAAATCTTTATTACTTGCACTCAAACAGAAGCTTAATTTTAATCCTAAATACAACGTGTCTCTAGATTTCTCACCAACAAAAAATTGTAGTAATTATGGCAAATAAGCACTAATAACTCACTACGAGCATCCCACAATCGAACAGTCTTATCACCAGAAGCAGTTGCAATCAAATCAGAATGCTTCGGGTCCCAGCATAACTGATCCACACTATCGGTATGTCCCTTGAGCTCCATATCCTTAACCTTTCCCTGCGTCAAAACACACATCACAACCGCCCAAGCAACAAATACGAGTAATGCAACATTAAAAATGAGCAAAAACAATTAGGAAAAAAACAAAAAGGAAAAAGGAGCTAACATGTCCATGTGGTTCAATGTGCCAAATGCGGGCAATTTGATCAACAGAACCCGAGGCAAGTTTTGTGCCAATGCAATTCCAAGCTACGGAATGTACCTAATTAGTATCAAAATAAACCATATAAAAAAATATATCTAAGGTTCAGATTAATTAGGTCACTGACATATACGCACATGTATATAAATTATGTTAAAAGGGGTATAGAGAGTAGAGAACCTTCTTCTTGTGACCTTGGAATTCTCGAATTTGTAGGCTCTTGAAGGGAATCGATTCCTCCATCACTTTGCTTTAGCTCCCAATTTGGGTTCTGCAATTTTGAGTCATTTTCATCTCTTTCCCCCATTTTATGATTATTATTACTAATTTATTTGATTTTTTATACATTTAAATTAAAATAATATAAATAAATATATGAATTTTTATAATTCTTTTTTAACTATTCTTATATATAATAATTTTTATTACATGAAATACATTCTTCAAATTTATAGTTTGGAAATATCGTGAAATTAAATTAAAAATTAATTTTATATTGTTTTTTAGTTGTTAATATTAGAACATTAATAAAAATGTATTTAGATTTAACAGTACACCAAAAATTTTAATTCATTAATTGGAATTTAAAATTTTATACACATGTATACATTTTAAGTTAATATATGAGATTTTAATATATTATTAACTAAATTCAAAGTTAATAAATTATATATGTTATTAATATATTTTTATATATATATTTCAAGTTAATTATTCTATTAAAAACAATATTTACATATTAAATCATTATTTATTATTATTCAAAATTTATTATTAAAATTTTAAAATACGCCCATAAGTTTTCATTAAATTGCAAATCTTATTATAAAAAACAAATCTTATTAAAAAAATACATATTCAGCTGAATCAACGTCATAACATTTTTATTATGACGTTCTAAACTCTGAAAAAATTCAATAGCATCAAAAGTCATGAATCCATTTTTTTTATTATTATTGTTAATGTATTCATTTATTAATGTTCTTATATCAAAATTAGTACTAAACTATAATCATTTATAACCAACCTTTTATTTTTGATTTACATATAAAAAAGATAATAAATAAAATTATATATATATATATTTATTTATTTAATATCCATTTTTTAATATAAATCTATACTAAAAATCATATCATATATATAATAAATACAATAAGTATCTTATACAAATACTACTAAAACTTAAAATTTTAATAATTATTATAAATATATTTAAATTTAATATTTATGTTTCTAAAAATACTCATATAAGTTTAAAATTTTAATTTCATCACTGACATATTAAATATTAATATTTATATAAATATAATAAATTTAAATAAATTAATAAAATTTTAAATTTTAAATTATAATAACAAAAATCTTAAAACTTAATATCTATACAACTAATTTTAAAATATTAAAAAATATAAAAAGTTTCAATCTAAACCCTCTTCATATTAGTAACATATTAAATTTTATATTTATATTGTTAATTTGAAAAATAACAATAAATTTAAAGAATTTAATTTATGAATTTGTTAGGTATGAGTTACACATAAACTATACAGAGGGGGTGAATGTATGGTTTGATTCATTTTCGTTTTTCAGCTTTTACTTTGATGAACTAATTTTACTAAAGCTTGTAACTCATGTTATCTTACAGTGTTTATAAAAGAATTGCGGATAATAAATACAAAAGTTTAACTTTCAAACTAATATTGTATTAGATTGAATTGCTACAAATATCTTGATTTGAATCACATCTTCTTGTTCTTGAAAGATACAATGAGTGAATACAATTGTAATGTTCAGTTTGTTATTAACTTGTGAAGTTGTGCATTGGCTATATAGACAACATGTCTCATTGACACATGCTTTCACAAGTCAGTTAGTTAAAACCAGAAATAGACAAAAGATGTTTTACATTTGAAAACTATCTATTTCTAGCTAACACCTTTTTTTGACAGTACATCACATTTGCATTCTATTCTTTTATTTCTGTCTTATTCTTCTTTCAAGCTTCTTGTAGATTTGTCTCTATCTTCCCAGGTTTGACTAATCCTGATCATGATAGAGCTTCAAAATATCTGTCCTATTCTTCTGCAAATCTTCTTGAAAATCGCTCATTGAATCAATCGAATACTCAACTATATAGCACTCTGAGAAGTCATGAAATATACTTCTCGATTGAGTACTTCAGAGACTTTTCAATCAACCTTTTGACCTGTTACTTCTCGAATGGCTAGACTTCTCGATTGATCATGACTTGATTATTTCTCGAATGAACTAGACTTCTCGAATGGTCCATTACCATAGACTTCTCGATTGGTCTCGTTCCACGTACTTCTCAATTGCTTCAATAACTTACTTCTCGATTTGTTTCCCTGGATTTCTCGAATGTATATCATTTTCACACTTCTCGATTGACTTCAATTCCTTGACTTCTCGAATGGACACTTCTCAATCGAATACTGAGTCAATGAGTGTTTTAAGACTTCTCTAGCAGTTTCACACGTGTCTTCTCTACTAGGGTGACTTCTCGATCTATCGCTTGACTTAAAAGATTTTCCATACTTCAATTCTTATTTTGGTGAAGTTTTCTTAGACTTGATGCATGATCCAGAATTGAATCTTTTATCAATCTTTAATCTTGACTCATAATTATACATTTGAATTTGCAATAAAAACATGCTGCAAATACACATTAAAGACACTAAATCAGCAACCCAGTACAAGAGTTCTACATGTGCTATAACAAGACAAATACATTCAATACAGTAGGCTTGATTTGGTCCAACAAAAATAATATTAAAGATCTTAAAAATATTATATATATATGTATATTAAATTTTAATTAATTTAATCTATAAAAATTTAATAAATCATAACATATATAAACACCCAAATGAAATAATCGGGCTGTCTAAATAAATTTTTTCGAAAATTCTTTTTTCTCTCCCATTTTACACGTTTAATCTCAAAATAAATTTTCTTACTAAATATATATCCATTTTTATTTTCAAAACAAATATATTAATAAATTTTCAAAATTATTTTTTAAGATAATAATTAAAAATATGTAAATAGGGATATGCGGACGGATGAAAGAGCTAAGTAGCGGTTTTTTTAATAAAAGATTGACATGAATAACAATTTTTGGTTCAGATGGTTAAAAATAACGGATGAGAGACGCATTCATCAACGAGGTCTTAGGTATTACACATCACGAAAACGGGTAGTAGCAGAAAACCATCTAATATGCATCTGTAGTTGGGGTGTTGTGAACAAGTTTTACTTTTAAAAATCTTGATATATATTTGCAGAATGGGTATAGCTAAAATAAATTATTTTTTTATAAATGTTACGCATTCGGGGAGGGGGTAAAAGCACTGGATACATATTTTTAGTCCGGGTAACAGGAAAATCCAATCATGATCAATCAATTTCACTTTTCAATCGTTAACATATTCCAATTTTGACTGCTAGTGTACATGAAATCTATAAAACAAACCCTAACTTTCCCGATCATACACACACCTCTACACGCATCTATACACACATCTGTACACACAAATACACACATAATTACATTAACATGATTGATGTAATAGATAAAATAACGTACTTTTAAGAAATCACAGGCGTCGAAAACATCGATTATGTAGATAGATAATGGAAGAATAGATACATATTATGTAGGTGAACTTGACCGGGATGAGTTTATAATATGCATTTATAGTGGGGGTATTTTCTATATGCACCGTCATTTGAGTAATCAATCCCGTATTTTTAACCCCGCCTCTTAAAAATGGTATTTTCATTTTTTTTAAATAAAAAAAAGGTTATTTCCAGCATTATTTGTATGCGGACGGAGTGAGTATGTTATAGTAATATTATTCTCTTTTTTCGCATCGTCATTGACCCCCCAGGCCCAACATTGGACCCAATTAGAAAGTAGAGTCAAATAACATAAGCCCTAGTTGTCTGCTCTGCTCCCTCACACCCAGCTAAATCTAATAGAACTGTAAAAACCTAGTGAAGTGAGCTCAAAATTGGGGAAGAAAACTGGAAGAGGGGGGAAGAAGAAATAAAGTGCGTAACAGAGGAGGCTCTTCATCTTCAAATGAAGCATTACCAGCAGACCTAATAGCAGAAATACTCTGCCGTACTCCTGTCAAATCACTGGTAAGATTCAGGCGTGTGTCCAAATCATGGTATGCTCTTATTCACCACCCCAATTTCATTAAATTGCACTTAACTTTCAACCTTTCACGAAACAATAAGCTACTTTTGAGTAATAGTTTTAACCCTGTTGCTGACTTTGGCCTAAAACGCATTATTTCGATACGTGGCGTCAATGATCCTCCGGTCACTGTCCTTCGCATTCACAGGGTTTTGCCTGTTAGAGGTAATTACCCCGAAAAGATTAACTTCCCGGATTTTTCTAAGAGAATGGTTTTAGCTGGTTCGATTAATGGCACTGTTTGTTTGACTCATTTTCATGAAACGAGGGAGCGTTTTGTTACGTTATGGAACCCTGCTATTAATTGCTGGAAACCGGTTCCTCTCCCACAGACTAAGGCTTGGCGCTATGTGAATGTTGGCTTGGGTTTTGACAAGGTGGAGAATGATTTCGAGATTATATGCATTGTTCCTCTTACTTGTGCTGAGAATGTTGGATGGTCTCGGGTTGAGATCTACTCTGCAAACCGGGATTCTTGGGTGGATGTTGATGAGCGAGACATAATTCCTTTCCGACCTTTTGCACCTTATCGACATAGTAATTTTATTGTTAAAGATGTTCCGTATTGGATAGGGAATGATGCACAACATGGAAAGTCGGTGTCATCGGTAGAGATTTTGGGTAGAATTGATCCTTCTACAGGGTTGTTTAAGAAGGTAACGTATCCACAGAATGTTAGGGAGAGTGATATGGTGGGTCTTGTAAACTGGAAGGATTTGGTTGCTGCTTTAATCGCATACCCTTGTGAGTATCAGAACCAGATGGTTGTTTTATATGTGCTGGATGAGAACACTGATAAATGGACAAAGATGTATAGTATTGGGCCACTCGATTTCAAAAGACTGCGGACTCCTCAGTGCTTTTGCACGGGCGAGATTGTACTTGAGACGTGGTCAGGGAACTGTGTGCTTACTTCTCCGGTGAAAGACTGGTATTTGCATTCTAACTGTCTTATAAATATGTTATGAAATCTGCATGTGCTCAGCTGCTGAATGGTTTTAGATGTAAAGCATAATAGAACTTAGCAACTGAATTTAGAATATGGCACTAAAAGTAGAACTACTCAAAAAGTTGGTCTAGCGATTATTCTGGCAAATAACAAACTTGACTTCCTCAAGGTAATAATCAAGAAAAGATACATAAAACAGCAAAGGGCATAAAATATTGTTAGAAGCATATTTGTATCATTAAATATCATCAACCCAATCTTTCTTGTGTACATATAGCTTTTCTTATATTTTTACATTATTCAGTCTTATCAAGCCTTTTCATGTTGATGTGTTTTCTTGTTTTTGCTTGTTTTAATATATGAAACCTGATTGAAAAGCCTTTTATCTGACAGCAGTGAAACTGCATTCTAGAACTGACTCTTACTTTCAATTACTATTGTTACTAAGTACTAAAGAAGAACTTTTTTTTAGAGGTGCTTTTTGTAGTGAGTGGTTTTTAATAACTTTCTTGCAAATTTGGGGAAAAATTAACAATTTTCTGTTCCTTGTGTCTTATTACAATATAACGTTTATATATATATATATATATATAAATAGAGAGAGAGAGAGAGATAAAATATTACCACAAGTTAATAATTATTTTTCATTCTCTCTGCCTGCCTTACATTATCATGCTACAGTTCTTCTTAACCTCTTCTGGTAGTTTCTCATTCTACTGTGTATGTAATTGTTTCCCTTATCTCGTGTAATGTCTGTCTGGTTTGATTTTACATGCAGGACTAAATTGTTGTCTAAAGACTTGAAACGGCTTGGCATCTTTACTGCGGGGGAGTGAAGCATTTGGAAGACTTTTGGAAGGTATGAGACTAGTAGAATCCTTTTTTTTATTATGGCACTCTTATTAACATGTAATGATATGAAGTTACATGTTTCTTGTTTGAATTGGGTGGACAGATGCAATGTCGTTACATTCTTCTGTGGTAGCTTCACCCCAATTATTTTTTCCCATTAAAACCTCTTAGTTTTCAATATATATTATATTCTTATATTAAAAAATTAAGGTGAATATAAGATTGTTAAGGTATCTAAAGTTATTAATTACATCTGGTACTTCGTAGTTTTAAGGGTCGACGTTTAACTTTTGTTAGCACTTAGTTTCCATGTGCTTTTTTCTCTATTTGTTATTTTTAAAAGCAGGGGAATCTGTGACCTTTATAGGTTTATGAGATAATTTTTTATTCATTTTGTTTTCAGTTTGAAAAGGTCGTCAATGATTAAATTTTTAACATTAAGTATTTTCTAAAGCATCTGAAGGGTTTTAAAGGTGTAGTTATAATGCTTCCTTCTCATGAATTTATAAATTTCTTGTGTCAATTCACATGTCAGCTAACCTTTGTTATGCCAATTTGAATACTTATTTTATTATAGTCTTCCCTTGTCTTGTTTTGTTCTCCTTGCTCTTCATTTACACCAAAGCAATACATGTTTAAGTTACTTTGCATGTATACAAATCCAAGCTATTTGGTTTAATAACATGAAAAACATGAAAAGCAAGAAGCTTTTAAAATCATGTGGTTAAACGGGTGCCGAAAAACACTACTTATGCTTTCATTCATGTCCGCTAGGCTCTAATTCAATATATATATATATATATGTATGTAGGCGCATGGGTCAATAAATTGAAGTTCTATAGAGATCAAGCTTATTGTTTGAAATAAGATCTGATATGTATTGGTCAGCCTCCAGTCCCTATTAAGTATTAACCATCACAGGCACTTAATTGCAATGGATAGTGATGCTTACAAACACACACACATAGTGATGTTCAACGGACGCATCACATAGGTCATGTAACTTTTTTTACATGAATTATGACAGAGGCACAAGAATGCTGTCTAGTTTATAAGCAATCAGTTCTTTTGCTGAACTTAATTAAGAATTCTAGTAGGCTAGAATAGTGTAATTATTTGAATGTTGTAGTATCATATACTCCCTCCGTCCCGGCCAAATGTTTACATTTGGTCCGGGCACGGAGACCAAGGATAATGGGTGTAATAGTGATTTTATTGTTAAAATAAATGAAGTAGTGGGTGTAATAGTGTAAAGTGTTGAAAAAGTGGAGTGAAGTAGTGGATGTAATAATATATTTATTATTAAAAGTTACTATTTTTAGTAATGTAAAGAATTGGGTGGGACGTCCCAAAAAGGAAAGTGTAAAGAATTGGTTGGGACGGAGGGAGTATTTGACCAATGTATCTTGAAGCATTTGCTGACAAGGAGTAACTAGCTTTAGATTCTTTTTTGGACACATATAGGTGATTCAGTGAGCTACCAATCTTCTGTTCTACATGTTTATATTTCTACTTATATTGTTCATGTTATGGTTAATATTGAATGTATACTCCGGTCAGTTGTTGCGATTCAGTTGTAAAGTTTTGTGTGTGCTTATTATTGCCAAATACTTTTTCCTGGAGTTCATTCTGTTAGCTTTTAATTATTGATCTACTGATTCCACTTATGATTTTTAGTAATAGATAAAACCTAGGTGTATGCTAATTTGACTGTTGAAGTTCTGGATTGTGTTTTCCTTTGATATGTCTGTGCTGTTGTAAAGTGATTGACATGACAAAGGCTCTGCTTGTGTTTTTGCGTGTATTTAAAAAACTATAAGCAGAACTTACTTCCTGCATTTTATTTTGGAGTATTGAAATTGATAGATATCAATGTTTTTAGTTCCTTCAGCCCCAGAGGTATTTTGTTTCACCGTATATGTAGATGCCTTTACACGTCAGCAAAGCAGTTCTAGCATAATATGTTTTTAATTCCAAGTCATTTTAGTGCAATATTTGATTTCAATGTTTTCCCACTGAATGGAACGTCCATAGTAATCTTGTATCTAAATAAAATCAATACAGATACATTCATAATGTTTGTCAGCTAATGATTTGTACGATGTTATGGTATTAAGGAGTAACAAACCTGGCTCCCATAGATTAATATCATGATAAATAAAATTGCGTCTACAGGGGCATCAAGATTATTAGCAGTTGAATGTGTTTATTTGTACAAAGAAGTCATGGTTGGATTTGAGAGTCCCATAGTTAATTTTTTGTACCTTTGAAATCTGACTAAACATGCAATTCGATAAACTCATAAACCGATTAGTTTTTTTTTTTGAATCCAAAGAAGAAATTTCATTAAAAATTCAAATCCTTAACAAGTACATCAATAAGAAAAGAGGGTGTAAGGAACCACTCTTCACGACCAGACATAGAACTAGCTACTCTAGCTATAGCATGAGCTGCTAGGTTCGCTGATCTCCTTACAAAGTAGACATAATGGGACCTCAAGTCCTTTAAAATTTCCGAACAATCTGCTATTATAGCCCCGAAGTAAGAATCATCTTTGATCTTACTACGAATGGCTTCGACCACATTGAGGCTGTCAAGCTCCACAGAGACATTTTGATTCCCCGACTTCTTTAGCCAAGACAGAGCTTCTCGAAAAGCTAGAGCTTCAGCTACTCGGGGTTCAAGTGCTCCCAATAGATGACCTCCACAACCTGCAACAAAATTACCAGATTCATCTCTCAGAATACAACCATAGGAGCTCCTGTTATCCTTTTCGAAGAAAGCTGCATCTACATTGCATGTTTGCCATCCTGGAGGAGGGGGTGCCAGACCATCATACCTTCACGATCATAACAAGCACTTAGTTTATTCTGAGTTACTTGAGCCTGTTGCCATTGAAATAGAGAAGAACTTGCTTCGTTTGTCACTTGAGAGCAAGTTTTGTACCTGTTATTCCACACCACTGAATTCCTGTGATTCCATAAACTCCACATTATTGAACAGAAAATTTCCAGATCCTTCATGGATGGAACATCGAAAAGTTTCACCACCATTTGAGAAATAGACTGGCCTGAAGTATGAATAGGATTAAGAGTACTAAACTCCCAGCACCTGTTAGCAAACGGGCAGGTTAGGAGAATATGTTCTAAAGATTCAAACGACAGCTTACAGACCTGACAGATAGGCTGAACATCAACAAATCTTCTCCTTAGTTATACCACTTTTTCTGGACAATTTTTCACTTTAAGATATTATTGACTATCGACTAACATTTATGGACATTATCTTAAAACAACTTATTGTATTGACTGAGTTCTTCCGATTGCTTCCTTGTTAAATTATGTAATTCATGAATGTAGCATGTCCTACAATACTGGTAAATACTAAATACGTTCTTCTTTTGCTTGTATAACACAGTCAAATGTGATCTATACGCCTATACATACTGTAATAGTAATCAAATGTTGTTTTCTATGTACCTATTTCTCAGTTGGGTTTATCTTTTCCTAATTCCTGCGATAGCTATACAGTTTCCATGTATTCTTTGTAGTAACTTGGTATTTACTTCCAGGTATGAAACTTGGTTTTTGCGAAGCCCAATATGAATGCATCGGAAGTGAAGCCACTGGATGACTTGTGGTTGTGGAATGAATATGTCATGTAGAATGCTTCTTTTGAAAGTTCTTGATTAATCTATGGCTAAATTTTTTGTTTAAAAACTTGATGTAGGAGGAAACCTTCTCCTCCAATGCTGCCTTGATGTAGGAGGAAACCTTCTCCGCCAATGAATCCTGTTTGTTGCTTTATCTGGATGGTGTTTCAAGTTTATGCTACAGTACTATAATTAAAACTTCAAACTGCATTGAATATTCTGTAAATTTACTTACTAGATGCAAAGTGTTAAACTATGATAAAAGATCCATTTGGGGTCTTGATCTAATACCTTAAGGTTTTAGATGAACTTGTTACTCAACATGGTATCAGTTTTTATTGGTAAACAACTGTGAAATATGAACTTGGTTATTTTTAATCTTCTGCTAAAATTTCTGACAAAAAAAAATCTTCTTCTAAAATTTTGGTCTCCAGAATGAATTAAACTTGAAAGACATAATTGTCAATTAATGAAATAATTTAAATTGTCTATTTTTAAATAAATGTCGTCTATTACACAAGCAGTTACCGTTCAATTTTGTAACTTCTTTGATCTTCTGCAACATGAGATCTTTTTTCTTCTGCTAACAAGGGACTACACTGGCAAAATAACGTATAAAATTTAAACAAATGATAAAAGATAATAAATTTTTAATTGAAATTGACTAAAATAATAATTTTTGGGAGTAGTAGTTAATGTTAACGATTGTGATATATAATTAGCTGTAATATATCGGTAGATTGAGATACTTTATTCATATATAAGTAATTTTCATATATAAGTAAGAGTACTAAGTACACCAACAAATAAGCGTGTAAACGTGTATTACTAAAAGTTTGAAATTATTATTATTATTATTATTATTTTAACAATACAAACTCCTTCCCTAATCGAGAATTATAGCCTTGTAGTTGAGATTCGTCATTTCTGTGATCGTTGACTTAGAAAACGAGTATGTCTGGTATACTGTTTTTCATTTACAATTCATCCAAGTATTATAACAGGCAAAGATAATAAATCATCAAAATTATTAAAATTGTTGAGTTGGGTAGTTTTGGCGCCAACACCGTTGAGATTTCTGTTGTATTACTTGCAAGTTAATCCTTGACCCTTGTTGTCAATTTTCAAGGGATATAAATAGCACAAGGCAATCATAATATTCATATCCATCACTTATTGTTTCTCACCCCCACTCTTCTTGTTTAAATTCATATCAAGGTCTTGAATTCTGTTACTTTTCCCTCCAAGTTACTAAAGTTTAGTTCATCATCACCATCATACCTACAAGTATATTTATCACACACGAAAGTAACTTTAACTTGATCACCCTCTCAAGGCCCAGAGAAAAAGACCCAAAATCTTGATTCCACTGAATAGAAAAAATGGTGAAACATGGAAAGAGCAAAGAGAAAGAAGGATCGTAAACCCGCCAAACCCCCACGTCCCTCAAACCCACCACCCAAGAAGAAGGAAACCTTCATCATAAACGATCTCCCAGCAGAGCATTTTCTTCAAGTACTTTACAGATTTCCGGTAAAGACTCTACCAAGAAGAAGGAAACCTTCATCATAAACAATGCGTTTAGTGGCATTGTTTGTCTTTATCATCGCAAAGAAATGTTGGGCCATTTTGTTGCTCTATGGAACTCTGCTATCCGCCGCTGGAAACCAATTGCCCTTCCAAAAACCAAATCTTGCTAACCTTGTCGGTTGGCTTGGGTTTTGATGTGGTGGCAAATGATTTCAAAATTATATGCATTTTTCGTCTTGTTTGACCGTGAAAAATCTGGTTGGTCTCGGGTTGAGATTTACTCTGCAAATCAAGATTCCTGGGACGATGTTGATGAGCGTAGGATTATTCCCTTTTTTCCTGTATTAAATATACTACACTGTAAATTCATCGTCAAAGGTGTTCCATACTGGGTAGGGATTGATGCACAGGTAACAGATTTGAAGGTTTTGGAGCGAATCGATCTTTGTACTGGGTTGTTTAGGAAGTTTTTGTTTCCGGAACACATCAAAAATGAGAGTACTTTGGCGCAGGTTGTGAACCTGAGGGATTCGGTTACTGCTCTAGTTCTATCCCTTGGTGAACATCCAAACCAAATGGTTGATTTGTATGAGCTGGATGAGAACACTGCTAACTGGACAAGGATGTACAGTATTAGACCACTTGAGTTTGATACAATGCGGGCTCCTCAGTGCTTGAGCACAGGAGAGATTGTACTCCATATTGGGCCGAGTCCTACAGTCACGTAGAGAGCATGGTATGTCTTAAGGGAATGGTACAGATTGGGAAGGAGCACAGAGACAAGAAGACTGATCCTAAGATGAACTGGTATTTGCCTTGATGAGCTTTGCTGTTGTCGTGTTTAAACTGTGTTTCGAGATTGTTATGAAATATGTATGTGCTGATTGTGTTGGATGGTTTTAGATGCAGATCATAATTAATACTTCTCAATAAATAATTTCTAGAATATGACACCCAAATGTAGTACTTCTCTAAAAGTTGGTCCTATGACTTAATACTGTTGTTGCACTATGCATGACTATTGTGGTTCGCCGATCTAACCTTGAAAGGCATGTTCCTTCGATTTTTCACCAATTTAGATGTAATCTTGCAGTTAAGTTGAAGTGATCCATTCAAGCAATTAAACAAATATAATACAACTATGGAATTAGATATTGTGGCAAGTGAGATAACTTGATCCAATTTGTATTTCGGTGCACTTCAATGCAATACCCTCCATTGTTATGCTGCATGCAGGACCGCGATGTTCTAAAAGCTAGTTTATTCCACAGGCACATGTTAATACCCTTGCATACTCAAGGAAACAAATCTCATATTTTCTATCTCTGCGATTCTATAGATACATAGATTATCAGTAACAAAAATCCTGCAACCTCTTCCTTAAATGGCTTTACTGTATATTCAAATGTATAGAATTCTAATAAACTGTTGTCAGTCTTTCCTGTGTAGTGTTTTAGTAATACTGTTGTCTGATACTTAGTTCTATACTTTACTTATGATCAATTCAACAGTGTCTATATGTATCAGAATAATTAAAAATCACACATTGCAGAACCTTATATGCATAATTTTTTCGATACAGATTGTGCATATGTCATGCCTTCTTCATTTTTTATTGATCCTGTTACTATCTTATTGATTTGTTGAACCCTGTTGCTTTCTTTATGAATTATATAGCCTAACTAGGAGCCATTAGACTTGACGAGGGGATAGTGGGATTGGGATACTACTTGTCCAGAACAAGATTCTTATGACTCTCGTGACGGAAGACATGCTATTATGAAAGTATAGTATTTTGTTCTAGGAAACACTTTAATTTATGCCTCAGGTTGTTTTATTGCTTCCACGCAACATATACCATTACAAGTATATGTATATCATCTTCTTCTTTTTTGCTCTTGGGTAGTCTTACAGTGAGGTTTGTGTTATACTGTTACAGACTTATGGCATAATACGTATATTATTTATAACAATAGTCCAAACAGATAAATAAAATGGCTTGTCACTCTATGGTGTATACAATTGGTTGCGGAGATTGGAATGAAATGACTAAAAAGAGAACAAAATAATTGAGGTAGAATGAGAAATTTGAAAAAAATAATTAGTGAATGCAAAATTTTTATGATAAGAATTGACAAGAAAATGAGTAAGAAGGAGAATGGAGCAATTCATCTTACTAGGAATGAAATGGAGGAAAGAATGGAATTTTCGGAAATTCACCCAATATTACTTCAAATCTCATTTCATTCCATTTCATTCTAATCTTCCCAACCAAACACAACATAAATGTTCAATTTTAATTTGCAAGAGTGAATACTTGTCCAAGGAACTGGAAGAGGCGTTGCATCTTTAACCGAATCTGCAGCTATCTTGGTACAGGCAGGAGTGAAGCTATTAGAGGACAGTTAACCTTTTTTACGTAATGCTGTATCATGTTACTCAGTAGTGTGTGTAGTGAAACTGAAATCGAGCTCTTGTTGTATGGATTTTAATTGATCTCGTCAAATTTTAGCTTTGTATGCAACTCATGTCAGTTGGAAGGGGATCACTTGACATATGATGGAGAAATGTTGGATTAGTGTAAACTTGTTAGACAAAAGACATTGTATTTTTAAGTACGATCTATTAGTTTTTCTTTCAAGGCCATGTCAAATTAGGCTATCTTCTCTGAGGTCGCTTTTTATTTTCTCACAGTATTAAATTAATATATTTATGCTGCAATTTTGTTATATATATATATGTGTATATATATATATGACTAATTTTGTTTATAGCCTTATAAATGAGTATTTATTCTGAAAAATTAGTCAAACTCAGCACCAATGATAGAGAATAAACACTCAATCACTTAATCAAACTATCCAATCGTGCTCTGGTGCAATTTTGTTATATAAACTTTGTATAGTAGTACGTTGTTCGGTACTAAAATTGTAAATTGATTTCTGATTTCAATATACCCTACTTTTTTGTAAGTTAACATTTTTATTATCATTGAATAAGGTACGATTGAAATTATCATTTTATTATTATTTTTAAGTACATAAATTTTTAATATGCAAGATAATTTATAAGATTTATATTTGAAAAAAATTGAAAAAAATAAATATTCAAAAAATTTGAGATTTGCATCATTTACAAAATCACGAGATATCGGTAATTTTGAAATTTAGAGCATTCACACCAAGTCTTGTCTATCACTTGCAGGTATCCAGCATGGCATGTATCAAGCCAGCGCGGAACATGACATGCAAATTCATTTTCCACCGAATTCTCGAAAAAGGTGTTCTGGAGATTTTGGACTATATAATCAATGTATGTTTGTCGGTTTACATAAAGAATTGAAATGTTAGGTTTATTTGATTTATTTAATAAATAATTTATAATTAAAATGTATAACTTTTTTATTTATAAATAATTTGTAAGTATTTTATATGATAAAATATATCGGGCATACCGATACAGTTATAACATTCGAGTAATTTACAAACGCACCGTAAACTTTAAAAATAATAATTATCTCATATAAAATTAAAATATAATTACTCACAACTGGCTGTATGCATAAATTATTTAATTATCGTTATAAAAATCTTAAACATACCTATTTTATTCGATATGAAATATTATACAAAATTTTCATATAATTCGATATATCGGTGTGAAAACAATATTACATAAATTCTAGCATGTATGAATACGGCAAACATATAATTGGTATTACTCGAATTTTTTCCCAGAAACTAAGAAAAAATGAAACAAGTCAATGGCGTGAAAGGAATTATAAATTCTCTCATAATCTAGATTTTTGAGTCCACGCAGTTGGTTGGGGTCATGATTTACACCCCCCTCCGGAATAGTATTTGATTGATACCCTCAACAAGTTCAATAATTCAGATTTGAACTTTGTAATTAGTTAAGTAAATTATCCGGTCAAACATAAATAGTGCTAACTGAGTTCGATTTATTTCTTTTCAACAAAACTTTAATATATTAAAACAATATTTTTAGCCGAAATAACGATCTCGAATGTGATTGTTTGTAGAAAAGGCAGGGGGCAGGCAAGATATCATGTGAATAACATGAATGATGAGGCCTAATAATGAGGTTTGGACCAGCTTGTCCACCACAAAACGAGAATGAAATCACACTGTTTTGCTCTTTTTCACCCCCCAGTAATTTAGGGAATTTATTTATTTTTCATTTTATATAAAAATATTTATAATTATAAATCAGTAGATATTTTTTAAATTACAGACATACGGGATAATCGAACGCGCCATAACACCTCGTTGAATAGTAAAGTCTATCCGTCAAAATATTAAATATTATAATTTTTATTGTTTTAAAGAGTATTTTAATAAGAAATATTATTGTTTTTATTGTTTTAAGGAGTATTTTTTGCGGTAAAAAGAGTTTCAACCGCAACAGTAGAAGAACGCTGACTGTCCGTGTCTGTATGTAAAATCTTCCCATAAATACACACACCTATACTTACGCGCACACAACAGTATCAACTACTACTATCAATACTTATCTATCCTCATCCCTCTCCACCGACGGTGATAATCGTCGGCGATCCGACGCCGATATCGCCGGAAAACATGTCGTCCGGCAGGTACATGGCGTACTCACCTTCCGCTCCTCACTCGCCTCACATCGGTGCTCTTCGCTCCGCCGCTTCTGCTATCGTCGAGCAGGAAAAGTATATTTCTCTTCTTTTTTACTAAGAATTATACACACACACATGTGTGTGTATCTTGTTGCGTGTTGTGGTAGTTGATCGATCATGTTTTTGAACAATTCACTTGGTTTTGTTATGGATCTGTTACTCGTTTGTTGATGTATGATATGTGTATGTATATATTTGTTGATCTACTGGTTTGCTTAAGTTGATGTAACTTTTTAATTTTTTAAAACTTACTGTGTGTATAGACTGTTAAATTATTAGATTCAACTTGTATGATTGACTGTGCAGTTTTGTGGTTAATTTGTGGTGAATGGAGGATTTGTTTACTGGTGGCTTGAGTTGAGTAAACTGCATCGGTTGATCTTAATATACGACCGATGTAATTGTTCTCACTTCCGTCAACAGTTAACTTCAATGGTATTGTTTGTATGTGAAAATGTGTGTTTTTTGCTGTTACATGAGAATACTATGACAAACTGATGCAGGTTAGTTTTGGAACTGTGAGAAGATTGTAGAATTATAGTAGTGCTTACGGTGTATGTTATATACCCAAACTGTGTTTTTTTTTAAACTTTAGGAGACGGTAAATCAGATACTGTGATGCCATCATTGTTATCTTGCATAAAATTGCTTAGAATTTCTTCAATTTGAGTAACACCTTTTGTTGAGCTCGCCACACTAATATTTTATTGTTTTCGATGTCATGATTTTGATTCATATTGTAGTAAATCCAGCAAACTTGTTTTATATTCAATAAACCATACATGTTTATTTTATGAGTTCTGACTTCTGAATTGTTGATGCGATTGCAGTTGGCATCGTATGTCATATTCCACTCATTATATCCGCAATCATGATAATCGAAAATCTTTGTCTTCTATATGCATCTTCGTAATAGACTGTAATCTAGTTACTTGCATTTTGGCAGGTATCTGTCCGAGCTAATTCATGAACGTCAAAAACTTAGTCCATTCATGCCAGTTCTACCAAATTGCTATCGTCTGCTGAACCAGGGTGAGTTTGGAAATCTCAATAATGTTGTTTTGCCCTCGTATTTTGTTCTGTATAAAAATCTAAAAATTGAAGTAAAATTTGATTCAGGATACCCAGGAAGTGAGTAATTGATTTTATCCCATGGAAATGCCTTTTGTTTTTTATCTACACAGCAGATTTGGTGTGTGTGCTTTTTTTAACTATTAATTATTCCTGAAGTAGAATTGATTTCAGAGCCCCTTTCCCGGTTTCCCCATTTTGTATAGTAAGTTCCTTTCTTTCTCGAGACTTAAATTTTGGTGAGGTAATGCCGGTGACTGCATGAGCATCTTACACAGGCAATAGAAGTGACATTAAGCAATCTCTGACCCACATGCTCTGCTTGCTATTATGGTATTTCATAAATACATGGCCGTATTTGTTTGATCTAATTTCCATCTGTTTTGGGAGAAGGTTTTGCCATGATATTTGCAGCATCTCATATTTCTGTGATTTTACTTGTAAATAACAATGGAAATTCACAGTTATGGTGGCTTTAATATTATTTTTTACAAGAAAAACTAAAAAATTTAATTAGGGGATGTAACAGTTGATACTTATTTTAAGAAGTTGAAAATTTTTGCCCATGTTTTGGTCATTTTGTGTAAATATGAGCCAAAAAAAAAAAATCTTTTTGGTCTGTACTAATATCTGCAATTGTTTGATGTTCCCTGATGAAGCTAATGTATCTCCTTTATTTCTTTTCTGAATTTTGGAAATATGTCGCCAAGTCTTGCACACTTTTACGGTGTTAAATTTATGAGCTTATTTATTTAGTTTTATGGTTGATATTTATATTTTGTAGCATAAGAGTTGAAGCAGCTGTCTAAATCAAACCTGAGGTATTAATTCAACCTATAAATATGTCTTTAGGAGCCAACAGCTAACGTGTCCTATCAGGTTTGATGAAGCCCAACTCAATTTGAAAAGGATAACAATTTTACCCTGACAAACTTAGCAGACTTGCTTAATGTTGTCAGTTTGACCAAGTTGACCTAGTTACCTTAGTGAATTTTGTTTGTTTAAGAGTGTACTTTTTTAGCCGTTCAAAGTCCAGCTACTTCGAAAACATGCTTTAAGCAGGTAGAAGTTTGCTTGAACGAGTGTATTGTGGGGATTTGGAGTTGAGCCTCTTTCTATGATTGTTGTGATCTAACATTTGACAGAAGTTTTTGTATAAGTACTACTAGGTTATCTGTGCTTGAATCAGCTTAAGTTTAGATGGGTGGTCTTGTACAATCTAAACATTCAATAATTTCTTTGAAGGTTGTGCTCCGGTCATTTCTTCCAATGATGTGATGTTTGACTACATATTTTTATTTCCTTTGCTCTAAGCCTCTAATTTATAGAAAGATCAAGTTTATTAGATAGGGGCAACTTTAATTTTTAACTGACCTAGCTAATTTTCCTCTTGTCTGTCCATTTTTTGGTGACTGGCAACTAAATTGTTAACAAAAGCTAACTGGTACATCTTATTCTTGAAAATTGACTATTTTGGAGCAGAAATATTGCGTGTAACCACACTGTTGGGGAATGCTTCAGTTTTAGAACAAAGTGGGCTTGAACATGCCAGCCCCCTGGCTTCAGGAGGAACGTATTCGAATGGAGGAGCCAATGTGAACAGATGGACATCACCATTCCCATCAGAAGTACGGATACTAACTATTAACATAACCTTTTGTTTAATCTAATTTTGTACTGTTTTGAGAATATTCCTGACACGCTCTTTTTTACATCTAATGCCGACTCTTTTTTACATCTAATGCTGACTAGCTTACTTTATTATTCTAATCGAAATTGGATCTCGTTCTGCTATAACAGGTAGTTTGACTATGGAGCTAACAATATCAAGAGTGTAACATAGATTAACCATGATTCTGATATGAAAATTTATCCGGTCAGATAGTTTCCACATTTTTGGTATAAATATGCTGTTATGTGATACATCATGGTCTGGGGTCATCCACCTACTGTATCTGCCTTGTATGCAATGTGTGCCAGGGTTGCAGATATATAAGTGTAGCCTTGAAAGGGCTCTAGTGGAATATAAATTGGTTGAAACAATAGTGAGGACTATCGTTCTCATGCATGATGCTGGCACTTAGATAACTTATACTTGGTTAGTTCATTTTGCCACTGAAAAAGGTCATGAAAAACCTCTGTTGTTTCTGGATTTATCGAACTCTTAATTTGTGATCAGACACTGAACTAGCATCTTATTTGCTACTATTTTTTATTATATAATATCATTTTGTTTGGTGTTACGATTTGCAAGAATTGGTTATTTTATTTGCTTGCAGTTATTTGATTAAAGATAATTGAAGCATATGATCTATACTAGTCCAATATAGTTTTATTTGTTATTGGTTTATATCTGTCTCGCACATGTCACTGTAGATTAGCTGTTTATTTTTTGTCTGATTGTTTTGTGCGGCCAGGAATAGATAAAATTTCTTGTACCTTTTTTTGTGTTAGTAGCTTTCTTGTTCTTTCTCTTCAGATATCAGGCCTACAGCCATCACCTTCACAGAGCTGGCTTGGTTCTCAAGGTAGTTCATCTGGTCTTATAGTGAAGCGAACCATCAGGGTAGATATTCCTGTGGACCACTATCCTAATGTATGGATCTCAGTGCTCTGTTTAACTGTCAATATTTCATTGATGCTTGTAATATAAAACTCTTGTTTCCATTTCATTTTGTAGTTCAACTTTGTTGGGCGCCTCCTTGGGCCAAGAGGGAACTCTCTTAAGCGTGTGGAAGTAAGTACGGACTGCCGTGTTTTGATCAGAGGACGTGGCAGCATCAAGGATCCAGTCAAGGTGTGTTATCCAGTCGTCCTAGTAAGGACTTCTATTGATACGTGGCATTATTTTTAAATTTGTTGAGAATTTATATATATATATATATATACAAGGGAGAGGGGGAGTGGGAGTGAGGAATTGAACTTATGATCTTTGTCATGGGGTGGGTTGCCTTTGCCACATATATTTGAAGACATAGTGGTCTGTGGGAACAGATTTTAAATGCTCGTAGGTAAAATATTTGGTCCTTTGCATCACTGTTTAAAAGATTCTTCTCAATAGACGATGTTATATCTAGAAAGTAGAAACTAATATTTACCTTTACACATATAAGAATACAAAGATAGTCTGATAATCTGAATAGCGATTTTATGATTCACTAGAAGGCATTTTTGTCAGAATAGTTTCTCATTTTTTTATTTTAAAAATTCTAGTTAAATGTATTAAATTGTCCACAGGAGGAGATAATGAGAGGAAAACCTGGGTATGAGCACCTGAATGAACCTCTCCACATACTAGTTGAGGCAGAATTACCAGTTGAGATCATTGATGCTCGTCTTATGCAAGCACGTGAGATACTTGAAGATTTGCTCAAGCCTGTGGTAATATATCTTTCTCTACAATACATTTTGTGTCTTGTAAACTTGATTAGCTTGCAAGAAATGTCAGCATTTAATTTTTTGGGGACAATAGTTACGACCTTGAAACATCGGGCTAGATGTCACTTCCCAAACTGTTTCAGGCAGTAGGAAAAGGAAAATTGAAACAAACAAGCACAAAGAAAAAAAAACTTCCATATCTAAATATGAAAAAACTTATTAATGCAGGATGAATCTCAGGATTTCTATAAGAAACAGCAGCTACGGGAGCTTGCATTGATCAATGGTACACTTCGTGATGAAGGTTCTCAAATGTCTGGTTCCGTATCCCCTTTCAATAGCAGCCTAGGGATGAAGAGGGCAAAAACTAGGGGGTGATGACTAATCTTTATTAATGAGCTTTTGGAGCTTGTGTTGTCTCTGCCATATGATCAGCAGTCTCCATGCTAAAGGAGTTGCTGTATAGGCCAGTTCCTCCAACTGCCATCGGGGCACTGGTACCTTCATGTGTCAGTTCTAACTCGTTTCTATATGATATGAAGTGTGTTTATCATCTATTTTGGGGAGGTTTAATGACAGTATACATATTTTAAGGACCAGAGTCTGAGAGATTGCTTGAATATCTTTAGGCAGTTTGGCTATGTAATGGTTTCTCTAAGACTGCCTTGTATTATTGGATTTATTCAAAACTTTTGATGGGAGTTTTGATAGGGTGGGAGCTTGTGAGCATAAGGTATTTGATTTATACAAACGTGTGATGAACAGGAATCTACCCTGTCACGTCATTTGGGTCAGATTGTTTTGTATTATATTACTTATTGTAGTGCTGCTCTATTTGAATTGTTAAAGTTTGGTGATACTTCCTCATTTCCTCTATTTGTATCTTTTAGTTTTGCAACACATGAAGAACGGGGAACGCAGATATGGTATGGAATTATAAAATTCATCAACTTTGGCTGTATCTCGTTTAGTTATTTTAGATTCCTTGTCATCTAATCAAAGAGAACAGGAAGAGTTTTATGGATGAAAGCCAAAAATAAATAAATGTTGTTTTTGGAGTTGATCGAGGGAAAAAAGAACAAAGATATACGATAGGACCTGTACAAATTAATATATATATTCTCAATCGGTCCTCAGAAATAGTGATTTATCTTGATCTTGATTGATCTTGATGAATATATGAAACTATTTATATTCAAAATTAGAAAGAAAACCCAACTACTACATACTCGACCAAACTAAATTTATCTTCATCATCCCATCCATCTTAAAAATCAAATTACCGTTACAATTCTTTTTCATAATATGAAAACGAAATTAAAGATCAAAATTCACCTAAACTTTTTCATCCAGCTTATGTGGATGATAATATGACATGGGGCAAAAATTTAATGGAAGTGATATTTGTATCAAGTTATGATCATTAGTGAACCACCCAGGTTAACTAAGAAATATTAGAAGAAGAAAAAAAGAATTGCAAATTTGTCTTTGCCAATAATTGAGAACGTATGGCGTTTGCAAGATCAGGAAATTATCATGGAACTCAAGCTCTGAATGATCATATAAAGTACAAGCATTATCCTAATTTATCAAAAATGAATATAAAGGTTTCTCCATCTTTTGTTTCATTCCTTAATCGTTATAGAAAAACCAGAGCACCAACTTGGGGAGGAGATTTCTCGTTCCCCTTGCACTCTTCCAGCTTTAATTTTTGGGCCTGGTGTAACAGAAAAGACATTGAAAATGTTACTAGTTACAAGTGTGACCCTTATTTTAACAACCTACTGCATCAAGTCCCGACCCAACCATCGTATTTACGAGCCAACCCAAGGCAAAAAGATAAAAGGCAAGTGCTGGGGGATTCAATTGAATAGTAGCAAGAATCTGTTTCATTTCATTACTCCAGTAGAAATTTCTACTGCTGCATCTCAGATCTCTGGAGCTACTGAAATTTTAATTCACTTCTTCTCTGCTTCATCCTCATCCTCATCCTCATCTTCAGTGTCTAGTCCAACCCACCGAGTAAAAGCAAAAAGAAACTCTTTGAAGTTCACCATTCCATTTTTATCCCAATCCATCTCTTCTGCAACAATAATAAAAATTGTTTGAGTGGTTGACTGGTTTCACGCGTGTCTAAAAATGGGTCAACATTCTAGTCCAAACAAAATTAAAAAAACGCGATAATATATACAATTGCTATTTAATACCTATCCTTTGGGTGAACAGTATTGTATTAAGATATTCAAGTCATATGAAAAACTCAGATCGGACTAATTATAATAGTAACTCGCCAGATCAACATATAATACATAATGGACATGTTCAGCATTGAATTGCCAAAAACTCTTTTGCTACTTACTCACAGCATTATGATTTTATGTGTGAAACTAATTTGTGTTGCAATAGAGGCATGTGTGGGTGTAGATAGAAAGAGAAGAGAGCTGACCAAATCTTTTCATGGCTATATGCCCAGAAGAACGTTCCCCATATGTTGTTTCATTTATGGCTTCGACCATCTCTTTCCGGCTGACATGGCCATCACGGTTTTTGTCCAAGAACACAAATGCTTCAACTAAGGTTTCAAAAGTGGACTCCAGATCTGGTAATCCCATCCGGGATTTCTAGAGAACATTAAGGAATGCACCATAATCAAATTAACCAAAAACAGGAAAGAAATAAATATGCTTCCAACTGGTGCTTTGTTGGAATGATGTGCTAGTATGACACTTGCATGGAAAATATTACATTTACAACTCTTAGGGGTTTCAACTTATAAGAGAATCTAAATAACAGGCAAATGGTGAAATTAATTAGGCTGGAATCTTAAATAAAAGTTAATTTTAAGCTAGAAGCCTAGAAGTTGCAAATTTCTGAGACACGTGCTAGTTGTAACTTGTAAGTTTGTAACAAATCAAGGCAACTACACAACTAAGGAATCAACATCACAAACAACAGATAGAATTATGTAATGTGTGATGAAAATTAAGTGTAAATGTGTAATGATGTGTACGTCAGAATCTTCCAAAAAATCTGCTAATGTGGGAGTCTTGTGCAATTATGGGTATGGCCTTTTTTTAGGAAAGGGAATAATTATTGTCAGTCAAAAATCCAACAGCAGTTTTATTATCACGAGTAAAGCCAGCTTAAGAAAAAAGAAGAAGTATATCGAGACATAGTGTTATGGAGATCTGGATACTGCATGAAGGGCAGTTGAATCCTGCTTCAAAAGATAGACAAGGCAAAGAAGCACAATAAATTCACTAAATTTCATGCCCGTGTCATCAGCAATATCGCACGCCTCAAATAAGTCGTCAGCTTCCTCATCAGTGAAACTGATTCCCAGCTCACGAAAGCAATGCTTCAGTTCTTCTCGATCAATTACACCATTTGCATCCTCATCTAATAACAATATTAATATTTAAAAGCTAATATCAGACATCTGAGTCAAAATATAAAGTAAGATCAAAACAATGAAAATGAACAATAACGAAGTGGAAAACGACAAGTATACTTCCCCTGGTAAGCACTAATCGAGATAAATTTAGATGCCTGTTAATTACTAGTTGACACATATTCTGCTGTTGAACAATTTCAAGATGCAAAAGGACACTGGAAAAAAAACGTTTCACTATAACTATATAAATAGTTTTGGGAATTTATAAAAAGACCGAAATAAGAGTAGCCTCCCCTTTAAATGTTGGTCTACTTGTCACAGTACCAATCACCTATTCGAGGTCTTCAAAAAATTGGTTTTTAATCAAACTTGCCCATACAACAACAAATGAAATAAAAAAAACTATCACTCACCGAATTGTTGAAAAGTAGCTTTGCATTTCCGTAAGCTGCTATCAATTTTTGGAAATTTCAAGATAATGCTGTTAAATGATTTCAGGGAAGTTCCTTCAGATTCTCTGTACTGCATTGCCTCGACTATTTTAGCCTCAAGCTTTGTCTCAGGTATTAAAGCCTTGGGTAAGTTCTCCTTTGCTACTGCACCTCCCATCGTAGCTTGGCAAGACAACACGCTGTGGGACCCAACCTGGAAACAACTATACATTGATACTGCAATCAGTAACTTCGCAAAAATGACACTATACATCATAGGCTGTGAAGCTAAAAAGACACCATATTAGATTAGATAAGACAAAATAATTGTGAACTTAACATCTCTTTACAAATTTCCACAGATCAAGAACACTTCTCTTGAAGGCTTAACAGCACAAATACAATTTTTATTTTCATGTTAATTCAACAAGTACAATGATATATAGCTATTAGAATTATCTTAAAGCCAGTTTAGTTATATTACGCTTTCAGATATCACGTGAGAAATTGCAATTGAGGTTGACATTACTATAAATGCTGATAAACAGAAATCGGACAATATAGACCACTTTCTTGTAGAATCTGAGATAATTTATTTGCTCACACAGTCATTTGTTCATAACACCACACATCGATCAAATCTTCTTTCTTCGTCAGAGTATAAAAGAGTAAATGACGACACAAATGCGAGATGGTTGATCAGCATGCCTGGCAATTTATTCAGACAGCAAGCATCTTCTACCTTGTTAATTAAAGAGACTGTAAAAAATTATTTAAGCCACTACCCAGATCAAACTTATAAACTCAATCAATTATATGTTGCTCTAGTAGGTAATTCTGCACCAGCAGTTTAATAAACAAGCTCCACATAGCTTCTGTTTGCACCTTGCACCCACAGCCCAATATAAAGTTGAGAACTTGACTCTATATAGCTAAACGAGCACTATATCATAGAAAATGAAAAGTAAATTGGCTATGCAAATAGCTTCTGGGGTCATTAATTTTAAAAGTTAAGGTAGGTATCCTATGACCAAATCCAAATATATGTGTTTCTATGCTGTCTTTTTGTTCATATACAGTATTAGTATAGTCATATATAAAGATTACTGAAAACTTACATGATCCAACTAATATAGGCACACTACTCAACAGTTTAATAAACAATATATAATTTATTTTTATTTTTTTTGAAAAGCTAATATATTTACTCCGTATATATCATCATTAATTCATTATAAACAAGTGATGAGACATTGGTGGATTAGATCTCAGTGAAACAGAAACATGGGAAGATGAATAAAACAAATGTGCCGTCACTATCGAGAATTACATGAAAGAGATGAAAAGGACAGAAAGGATCAAGTATTATTGTCAGGCTCAAATCTACCATAAATCTACAATGATAAAAACACAAGAAAACAATATAAAATAATAAAGATGACGATGATGAAGATGAAAGGGGGAGTTTAGAAGATAACCTGCCTGAGAGAAGAAGATCTTAAAAATGTCCAGAAGTCAAAATGTATGTGAGTTTTGGTTGCAGACGATTACTGACTCAGTCTCCCCGGTTTATTTACGTTGACGCACATTTTAAGTTAGTTCATAACTTATTTTTAATTTTTTTTTAAATAAAAATTTAAACATTCAATTTTTATTTAAAAATAAAAAATTATAAAAATAAATTACAAAACTATACTTTATATGTACTATAAAATACATGCATGACGGACTCTCTCTCCAAAACGTAAAAAAATGGGTGGGATGAATGGAGTAATTGTTAAGAGTTTCTACTGGTGACTCCTAAACAACCTTTTAAATAAAAATATACAGATTATAACAAAAATATTGAGCTCCAACACACTCCTGTTGGCTTCTAAAAATTTTAGGAGTCAATTCTCTCTAGTATGATTTAGAAGTCTACACATGACTTTTAACTAATTTTTATTAATACAAAATTTATTCTTTCCAAATCATCTATTACATTTCTCTCTCATTTTATCACAGTGGAGTCCAAATATAAATAAAAAATAGGGTGAAGACCTTGATTACCCTTTTTTGAAAAAGGAGGAAGGGAAATACCCACAAATATATACGCATCTGGAGGTTGCGTGTAGCTTGATTACGCATTTGGGTCTGGGTCATGCGTACAAGTTGAATACGCATGCTCTGTATGCGTTGACCGTGCTAAACTAAATTTTCAAGAAAAGAATGTATACGCCCCAGAGGAATGCGTATTTTTTAATTGCCCGGGTAGCAGGAATGGGAATGCCTGTTCTGTTTGCTAGACTTCAGTATCGTCTATTTTTTGGATAAGATCTGCTGATAATTACGCAGAAGCAAGATCTAAAATTCACCCCAACCCCCCTTAATTAATTTTCAAGACAATGCCACCTTAACTAGTACATTTATACTATAAAATGAATCATCATCAAGAAGTTGTTCATTCAGGCTAATTAAACAAGAAAAGAACATATTTGGCAATGAATAAAAGTTTGAAGCAAATGATAAGAATCTGTCACAAAAGCAACGACTTAATCAATTACAAAATAAAAGTTCAAATACTTTAGTTCATTACAAAGCATTGTCAAATACATAGAATAAGTCAAATATTAGTTATAATAGGAAGCCGGCATATAAGTCCTGCTATTTGTCATCGTCTTCCTTCAAAAAATATGTCTTGATCTCGCCAAAAACCTGGTATGACGCATGTAACAGTTAGAAATTTTGTATAATAAAGATGCAATATTAATTGTATACTGTAAAGGATTTACAGATGCATGGAGTAATATATTGTAGAAACTTGCAAACACAAAACATCGTAACCTTTGTAGATAACCTAAAATAGGAGGAGGTTACAGAGATGTATACTAGGTGATATTGAATTCCCAATTATTCTTATTGTCGCAACATTGATCACCAGAATATCATCTGTTTATTAGGCTATAGTCGCAGAGGATCAGAGCTACTTCTTGTGTTTGAATATATGGCAAACGGAAGTCATCTTGTTACTATATTTACGGGGACTTTGTAAGTTAGCCAACAGCGCCCTCACTGATTTTACAATTTGCTCTGTTTTGAAATTTGATTTAAAAATATAGTCTGGTCAATCATCACATATATCAACTTTTTTTTAATTAATAATTCAAAACTCTCATATTATACCAGGGGTTACACAAACACCAGAGTATGTTATCCATGGACACTTGTCTGAGAAAGTTGACACCTACAGCTTTGGTATTGTGGTCATTGAAATTGTAGGTGGCCAAAGGTGTACCAATTTAAAACATTAAGAATGACAATGGCTTCCTCCTTGAACATGTGAGAAAATTCTATATTGTATAATTAACATGTGCATCTAACCTATTGTAACATGGCAAGAGTGGATATTGCACACATGGCAAGTACTAGTGTCCATTGAAAAGACACTGAAATATAAGTACAAGATGATAGGGGTCATAATCCAACAATTTGTGAATCAATTATCAATCATTAATCTAACACATAATTAATTAATAAATATGCGATTTGCGACAACTTACACCTCCTAAAAAAGCAGTAATACAAAACAAATGCAGCTCAGGTGTTATACCTCCAAACAGCAGAAGATCTGTGGGTGGACTGTAGATGCAATACTGAAGTATCCATATGTCCAGGGTCCATAGAAAACTCATTATTGGGAACCATAGCCTATAAACAAAAAACAATCATCATTGACAAATGAGTGGTGGATAGAAAAATATAAATGAGTGACAATTATATACAAAACAAATGCAGTTCAAGTGTTCAACCGCGCGTTGCTTAATTTTTAACTGTGCATCAATTGAGTGCTGAATGAAATACAAATGCAAATGATCGAAACAAAGCTACTGCAGATAACAGTACTCTTATAGCCTTGATGAGAATATTCATTGCAAATAATTAAAATCTATAACCTCTTGGAAAAGAAGCTTGCACTTATATACACATATAGTAATTGGCCAAATTGGAAGAAAGCATCCATTTAAATATATGGTAAGATTTAAAAATCGAGCTTGAAAATATTGTAATTAATTGTGTATATATATGAGGTTCGATTTGGTTCATAGCCATTAGCCTAGAAGCACTGGCCAAGTGGTATAAACTAGAGCAAGAAATGGGCATTCAAAAATCACTACTATACATAAATCTCCATACAAGAAGCCAAAACCCAAATCATCAACTAAATTAAAATCTAAATCAAATATATGAAGTTAAAAATTGACATATATAAGATATATACAACAGAGAGGTATGGAATTACCTCAATCACGAGATTGGTGTCTCTATGTCGCCTCTCAGCCTGCTTCTATTGTTTATTGATTGGGTTTTGGGGATTTTGTTTGATTACTCTGTAACTGTGGTAAGGTACTAAAATTTAAGGAATGCGCATTATTCGGATGCGTGCTCGTGGGGTAAAAAAGGGCCACCCCTCCGCGTACCTGTATTTCGGGCCATCTATAATAAAAATGGGGTATTTTGGTTATTCTCTCTAAAAAGTAAAATAGATAGAAAATATAAAGAGTATTATTTAAGTTGACACTCTTAATAATGTATTAACTCACTAGGAACTTAATTATTTATATTATATTTATGATCTAATTAGGAAATTATTGTATTAACTCACTAAAAGTTTAATTATTTATATTATATTTAAGAACTAATTAGAAAACTATAGGAGATGTTACAAGAAAAAACAAGTGAATGAGAGTTATGGAGGAGCTTCTCTACTTTTTTGTTTTTGTCAACTCTTTTACCAAGAAATATAAGAATATCTGAATTGTCAATTGCATGACTAAAATTATACTCCTTGTCTCATTCATTTCTTTAAAGTTTCTTTTTTTGGACGTCACTCTCAATTTTTTACATTTTCAAAACTAATAAAATTTTATAATATAAAAATCAACTATACTTACTATTTTCCTCCACCATACTCATTTTATACCTTAAATATTAATGGGTCTCACCACTTTACTCATTTTTCTTACACTTCTCCGCTACTTCATTCATTTTTCTTAACTTCTGTAGTCAACGCTTTTGTAAAGAAATGGGAGGTACAAAGAGAGTAATATTTTACGGACCTCTCTCATCTCCTCATTCTTTTTCTTTAAACCCTGATTTCAAATATACTCTTTTTTTATTGTATTTTGGTTTAAATCATAATTCTTTATATAAATTTGAAAATTTTAACCTATCTAAATCTTCAAATATGTTTTCATATCTTTCGGATTTGATTCATATCATCAGTATATGTTTTCATATCTGAATTTTTGAACGATTATAGTGTCATATGTGATGACTTTTTGTACCTATATGGGGCGCGTCCATTTTTTATGGCATTTTGACCATATCTGTGGTGATTATATGTCGTTTATGACAATTGTGTGTCATATGAGATTACTTTTATTATGAATTGAAAGTTTTGTGTATATTATATATTTTTGTTACATGTTCATCGACTTATTTGTCTTTATTGATTTATTTTTCATATTTAATTGGATAGGTTATTGCGTGTAGATGAAAGATGAATGCGTGCAGATGGAAAATGAATGGAAGCAAGATTTTGATACTCACTTGAATGGGGAAAAGGGTAAGGAGAAGGCAAATGAAGACAAAAATTTGGATTTAATGGCGAAAGCAGCAAAACGTGACTAATTTTTTTAACATTAGAACTCACAAAACTTCAAGAATTTCCAGTTTTGTGTTAGGAGCCACCATGTATTTTGATATTTTTATGATCGTTTTAAGATATTCTTTTTCCCTTTTGAGATCTTTCCCATAGGGTTTTACTCTTAGGGGTTTTAACGAGCCCGTTTTTGTCATATATAAATTTTTTTTATTACCTATATTTCCCGGAGAATCTCTTTCTCATGGGTTGTCTGACCCATGAATTGATTAAGCATACATTTCGGTTACATAATAAACTTTTATTATCTTTTTTATATTATCGGATATATATGAATAAAACGATTCTTTGTTTTTTTTAAAAAAAACTCTTTTATCGAGAGGGTTATTGAGGACTACTATACTAATTATTTGCTCGTCGTACTCGTATTATTATTTACGTATTATATTCTTTTAATGTAAAGATAGTTTTTATATGAAAAAGCCGAGGATCTTGCGGCACCCACCACGTATCAATCGTCTTCCCTCCCTCAGCCTTTGATCCATGTGTTTTCTTTCAAGGCCTGTGTATCAAATTTGTTGTTAAAATATTTTGTGTTATATTTTAAATTTTAATTAATAATAATCAACCTCCTATTTATACTACACTATATATTATTATATTATTAAAATTAAAATATTAAAAATTTAATGGCCGGTCAGTGCTTGAGTGATAGTTATTGTTATTGAATTTAATTTTTAAATATTAATTTGCTAATTAAAACACATCTGACATGAATCTTCTAAATAAAACACATTTTTAAATAAAATACACAATATTATTTCATTAAAATTCAAATAAAATATTTAAAAAATTATATAAATATAAATATATATAATATCAAATAAAATTTAAATTATTATTATAAAAATGAAAATAAATTTAAATTATATAAAAAAAATTTATCTGTACATCGTACGGAATATAAGCCTATCAATTCTTTCTTTTTTTTAGTTTAGACATGGCCTAAATTTAAAATTAATTTTGTATTTTTAATATTATTCAATATAAAAATTCGAATCCATACGTAAATAACATTTTTTTCATAATTAAATTCATTTCTCAATGATGGAAAAATGGTGCCGTTTTTGTAAGTTCATTTTTTCATATATTTTCAAAATCTTCGACGAGAAATAATCGAGCTGATTCGAAATTTTTATTTTTAAAATAATATTTTTTAGAATTTTATAATTAAATAAATTTATAATGACATTACTAGAGATGATCATTTTTTTTAGTGCGATCAGAATCTAATGTGGTGAAGGCCATGTATACTCGTTATCAGGTAATAACGGACCTAAATACCTGTGTATGTGCGGAACAAACGGCTCTAAATACCCATAACACACGTCGCTGAGAACAGCGTATCAACCTGTTACACTGATGACTAGTGGACTACGTTTACAAGAACATTATAGAAGAGCGTGTGATTTAAAAAACAAGGCGCACTTCTTTTTTTAGTCCTATCAGGCTATCAACTATTGCAAATCTAAATCTTATATATTTGACTTTTTTAGGATACACTTACTGAGAGTAATATCAACCTCATGTCCTCGTACGCTTTTGTAAAAGTAGTATCAAGTTAATACGTCACATCTGACGGCGTATACATTTCTCATTCTTTCCCTTTTAATTTTGCATGAATACGCCTGTAATAGACGAATAATACATGTTAAGGACATAAGCGTATTAGTCCTAACACGTTTTACTAAGACGACGTATCCAGTTGATACGTCCCGGTATATCATATAATTGGTAGATGGTGTATCATATAATTGGTAGATGGATACGCTAATACGGTGAGCGTAAGATGAATGTATTTGAAAGTTATTGCATACAAGTGAATATACTTGAAAGGTAGTCATCTAAGGTTTGACATGATATCTGTTTGATAGGTACAAATAGGTATAGTTTCAAATATACCTATTTCTTGTATCAAATATCATCTTTGAAACTATATTTGTTGCAGAAGAACCATAAAATGATAGGTTATTGTTCTCATATGTACCTATCAAACAAATATCATGTTAAACCTTATATGACTACCTTTCAAGATATTCACTTGTATGCAATAACTTTCAAATACATTCATCTTAGGCTCACCGCGCTAGCGTATCCATCTGCCAATTATATGTTATACCGGGGCGTACCAACTTGATACGTCTTCTAGTAAAACGTGTTAGGACTAATACGCTTATGTCCTTAACATGTACTATTCATCTATTACAGACGCATATTCTTGCAAAATTAAAAGGGGAAGAATGAGAAACGTATACACCGTCAGATGTGATGTATTAACTTGATACTACTTTTACAAAAGCTTACGAGGACATGAGGTTGATACTACTCTCCGAAAGTGTATCCTAAAAAAGTCAAATATAAAAGATTTCACTATATTGTGATTTGCAATAGTTGATAGCATGGTAGGAGTAAAAAACAAGTGCGCCTCGTTTTTCAAAGCACACGCTCTTCTATAATGTTCTTGTAAACGTAGTCCACTAATCATTAGTGTAACAGGTTGATACGCTACTGTCAGCGACGTGTGTTGTGGGTATTTAGGGCCGCTTGTTCCCCGCAGGTATTTAGGTCCATTATTACATGATAACGAGAATATAAGGGCCTTCGCCCCATTATATTCAGATCGCACTAAAAAAATGTTTATATCTAGTAATGTCATTATAAATTTATTTAATTATAAAATTCTAAAAAAATATTATTTTAAAAATAATTGGAACATAATATTTATATCATGATTATAAATGTTAAATTACTTAATCAATTGAAAATATTAAATTAAGAATATAATAAAATATTAAAATTAGAGTTCGATAATTGAACATCTCCCAATTGTATATTTAAACTTAAAAAATATATCTATCTCATGCCTATTAATATTATTTCTTCAAGTTTGGTCGATATTTTATGAAAAATAGTTAGAGATTGTTTTTGTCAAATATAACTTTTTATTATAATTAATCTTTTGATTATATTTATTTTATTTTAAATATAATATAGTTATCATAAAAAAGGTAAGTGGAAAATACATGACGTGCATGGAAAGGAAGGACTCCTCAGCATCCAAAGTACACAGAGTATACATACACAACATAACATCTTGTATCTATAGGCTATAGCCGCTCCACTTCGTTAAAAATAAAATAAAATTGCACACTCTTATTAATATATTTCCCAAGAACAAACCCTAGCGATTCAGTCCTTCTCTTCCATCATCAATAGTATAGTTTTTATTCTCCTGCCCTTTTTTTTTGCTAAACCAGTTTACATGTCTTCTAATATATGTATATATTTATGATTTATGATTATCTATTACACTGATCTTTGGTTGTTTGATTTTAAACATTCTGTGTTTATTCTAATCAAGTTTTAGTCTTTTAAGATGAAGGGCATGTATATAGCCTTGTGTGTGTAATAGTGTATCTGCATGTTTAAATTATACTCCAATAATAAAGTTTGATTTTTTGTTTGATTTGGTATATCTGCCTGTGTTTGTACTATGATTTTGTAATCAATTTTGGTGTACATTAAAATTATTTAAACTGTTTTGCTTTTATTTTTAAGTGTTTTAGACGGTTGGTATTGTGGCGGTTGATAGGAGAAAACAAGTGATGGCTTCAAAGAGGATCTCAAAGGAGTTGAAGGTTTTGCAGAAGGATCCTCCTGCTTCATGCAGTGCTGGTTTGTTTACTCTCTTCTAATTTACTTGTTTATTCTTTTTTATTTTTTGGGGGCCCAATGATATCAATATTCGTGATGATTGCATTAGTGAAAGACATAAACTTTAAAATTTGTGGAAATTTTAATTGGTAAATTGGAAGTGTAAAAGTTAAAATCTTGGTTCTGCTTTTGTTCATAAACAATTTTATTATTCAAGTATTGAAGCTAACGAATAAAGGTTGAAACTTTATTCTGTTCTTATTACTTTATTTTGTTTTTTTGGACAATCTTGGCTGTAATGGTTCATTATAAATGATTTTGATGATTACTTTAGTGAAAGATATTCCTCAAGTGAACTTTTAAACTAGTGTAAAATGTATTTGATAAAGCTGAAGCAAAAAAGGTTAAATTTTTATTGTGGTTTTGTTGTTGAGCAATTCAAGTAGACCAAAAGATGTCAATTTTTATGTTTTCTCGGCTTCTATTTCCAGGTCCTGTTGGTGAAGATATGTTCCATTAACAAGCTACAATTATGGGACCTTCAGACGGCCCTTTTCTGGTGGGGTGTTCCTCGTATCCATTCATTTCCCTCCTGATTACCCGTTCAAGCCTCCTAAGGTAACAACTCTTGGGAAATTATGCATGAATTACGTTTCCTGCAGTTTTCTGTTTTCCTTTTTTTATTTGTTTTGCGGCCTCTCGCCTCTATTGTATCTTCTTTGTGCCTTAAATTTTTTATTCAAGTATTTAATGAGGTTTCAACTTTCATGCTATTATTTTTTCATGTATTAGCTATTGGTTAGTGCATTAGCTTACCTTTACTCTTTTTTTTTTTTTTATCTAGAGTTTCACTGTTGTGATTAGTTGCCACTGCATTGATGTTTCTTTCTCTTGTGTCTTAATTCACAATCCGGTGTCTATCTAGGAACTATGTACCCCTTGAATATGAGCCCAAGCCTGGATATTCAACATCCTTGTACCGTCAAAAGTTTTAGTGCTCAAGTTGTTTCTGAGTTTGAATCTCATAGCCCGCTCCTTTCACATTAATTTATATGAGTAGCCCACTTTTATGGTTTTGCTCAGGCACCCCCTTTGATGCTATATTTACTTGATTAGACACCATCCATTGGTTATAAACTTTTAATGGGTTAAACTATGGTTAGAAATTTCGGTCACGTGTAACTATATTAGAATTGAGGTGCTAGGACAGTACCTACACTTCTTTTAACCCCCAGTTGATTGGCGATGGGGTTCATTCGTGATTAAGATCAGTTCTGGTTGGTGCTTAGATTGTCCGAGTCTTTAACCCTAACCCTTTTAACTTTCCTGTTATATTTGACATGTTTTCACTCGAGATAAATGTTTATGTGTCAGGTTTCATTTAGGACCAAAGTTTACCATCCGAATATCAACAGCAATGGCAGCATCTGCCTCGACATCCTTAAGGAGCAGTGGAGTCCTGCACTGACAGTATCCAAGGTATAGGGCAGAGCAAGTTAACACGTGTTAATTTTATTCCAAATGTTCAATAGGTAAATGTTTAAATTTTTTCAGGTTCTGCTTTCTATTTGCTCCCTGCTGACTGATCCAAATCCCGATGATCCCTTGGTGCCTGAGATTGGACATACATACAAGACTGATAGAGCTAAGTATGAGACCACTGCACGATCTTGGACCCAGAAATATGCTATGGGCTGAAAGGGAGCATTCTATGTGCAGCGATGATGCTACTATTATATTATTAAATAAAGAACGAGTTTTAACTTCAAAATATGGTCTGTTTTGTTGTCTTCCTTGTTCTTTGAGGATATTTAATATAATCTTGTTAATCTAAAACCTGAAATATGTTTTCGAGGTAGCAGAGATCATAAGTTTTTTTGCATGCTTATTTTGATTATTTGTTTCAGGGTAAGAAAAGATGGATTGATGTGGCCAAAATGCTATTCTTATTTACTTGACTGTTCTGTTTATTTGCTAGGAAACATTGATTTTGAAATTGTAGATGCAAGATAAATGCCTGATTAGAGAGATTGCAATGTCATTAAGCATAACTGGGCCACTTTTTTGAGTAGTATTGCTTGCATAACGATTGGGAATTTGCTCTTTTTTTATGCCTGTAAAAACTTAGATGAGAATTTGAAGGGTCTTGATCATGAAGGAGGCTTTATGATTAGAATTCTAAATTGATATTATTACTGCTGTGCTAGGTTAATGTAAATGGGTTGGCAAAAAATGTGTATTGTGTTGTAACGTGTATATAGTTAAAAGTTTCATTTGGGTTTTGTTATGGATGAAGAAATTTCACCTATTGATTTAATGGATGCCCCGCCTCTTTTCGTTGTATCTCTGGTCAGTATTAATTTACTGGCAGGAGGTATGGGAATTCAGTGTTACATATGTGTTGTTGGGCCATTACTTTACATGTACACATAACTGAAGTGAAGTGCTTATGTTGGCCCAACTCACCAAGAAATCATTCTGGGCTGTGGCTGATATATAAAAGATCTACTTGGGTGTTTTGGCTTGCATCTTTCAGCAAGCAGAGTGTAAAACAGAACTTTTTTCTGCTATGATTCCATTTTAATTAATGGCATGAAATTTTCTCAATGAAGGAAAGAAAAAACCGACGGGACCACTGATAGTATGAATGTGCAACCCTGCCTACATGTCCTATGTTTTGTTATTTTCCTTGTAACCCCGTCTCTTGAGTAGAATAAATGGAATACAGTAGCTTGTAATTTTATTTTTGTCACTGATAACGGCATCACTAACATGTGTAAAGGTTAGGTTTCTACTGTCTCGTGGTCATGGGTTATTGTTTTTGCAGTACAAAAATCTGTATTATTAATTCATCTAGAGTGAACTGCAAAACGGACACCTTGTTGAGATGTCTTTGTTGATTCTGACTTTTGCATCTATATTTATATAAGATTTGTTTTGTCGACTGCGACTTATCATTGTGCAGTCTACAAGGACGGGCTAGTACACTCATGTGTGGTAACTTTCACTCTCTGTCCTGATTTCTATTACATGGCCTGTTAATACCCTGATAACAAAGCATTACACTTTTTTATTTAGTGGGCAGGTGATAACTAGACATTGTACATTTTAGTTGCGTTAATTTATAGGATTAGTGTATTGGTAATGGTAATCTGACACTCCTGTTCCAGTGTTCCATATATATACTGTACAGTAGTAGTATTTCTTTAACCTCGGGCAGTCGCATCTTCTTTTTAATGCATGCCACAATCTGTATTGCAGTAGATCATTCTGTTGTTCTGTATTTACTGTTTCCTATCCCAATACAACTACCTTATACCAGACTACCAGTATATGGTTTTTCCCAGTGTTTTAATACGTTTTTTTTAAACTTCGAAGATTATTCTAAAATTCGCGGACCGAACGAGGCCTAAAATCATTGGAACTTCTCATACTTTTTTCGAAATTGAGCTGTAGATTGTAGGTACGAGTAGTTACAAATTCAATTACTGTACGGCATTGTGATTTGTTATGCTTCTTCTAGATGTACACTTAATAGAATAGAAGGAAATGCTTTTGCAAAGATTATTGAACTCATCAGTTGTACTGGTGTTTGTAATCAAAACATAAGAAAAGAAAAAAGAGTAAATACTTTTTTGTTAAAAAATTAAAATTAAAACCAAGCAAAAGAATAAAGCGGGGCAGTGGGGCAAGTCCTGCAACATGGTGTCTGCATGCAAGGAATCAAAGCCCTAATCGAGTAAACTTGGAAAATACAAAAGATATGGCATTGAATCTGGAGAATATCTCCAAAGCAAACTCTTGTTTGTTAAAAGCAAAATTAAATGGTTATAAAAACCGGGGGATTTGTAGAAAAGATTTGATTCGAGAGAAGCTGGTTGATTTCACGTGCCAGGAACAGAAGATAAGCTTTCTGAAATCTGATAGCCTGCAGAAAATATATATAGATGACAGAAGAAGCGTAGGTGGATGATTTGGCAAGCTCTGCTGTGGTTCACTTTATGTACTCAAGGACGGGACGGGCCGCTACTTGAAACAATAACATGCATGGGTGCTACTCTCCATCAGACTCCTGCTTAGCCTGCCCACCTACTATTCTATACACTACCATCGATAACGACTTCATTTGTATAAATTAAAAAAATTTATTTATTCAAGTTATTTGAAGTGAAAATTTTAATTTGAAGTTAATTTATGTTTGGATAATTTTATTAACTTTTAATGTTAACATTTTTTAACGGGTCCTGATTCCTGACAAGCGATTGTTGCAATTATTTATCCGTGAATAACATTTAATAAGAGAATTTTTTGTAAATTCAGGAGGTCGCGTCATCTATCCGCGCTTCTAGGTACCGGTGCTTGTTCTGGACCAAAACAGCTCACATATGTTATTGGATTTCTTTTCTATAATGCTGAAGACTTTGGTTACTTCCTCGCCTCGTTCTTTAACATGTAACCCCGCTGATTTTTCTATCAAGGAGCCAGAATTAATGTTCGATTTGTAGCGAAGAAATCACAGCAAAATCGCTAATATGAATAACAAAAAAAAACAATACTACAATATTCGGGAAAGATAAACGTATATTTACTAATCTCCGATAACAAATTGTAGATGCTATAATCTGAAACGGAGCAGAGAAATTATTCGACAATAATTATTTTGTGATATACTTTTCGAATTAATTTTAAGACACCCAACGTCTTATAAATTTAAACCGAAATTGCAATAATAAATAAATAACGTGTATATGTATTGATTCATTCGCAGATATGGGCAGTGTTTGCAGACAGTCTCCTATTTATTGTTTCTCCTCTTGCTACTGCTGTAGAGTGTAGTCCAGAACGGAAATAAAAATAGTGGTGGCAGTACTAGTTATTTCAATTGTTCAAGTACAGTACTACAGTAATAATCACAAAATAATTAAGCATTAAATGTATCTGAAATCCTGCCTTGGATTTTACCCGCAACGTGACCCAATTATTGACCATCCACCTCTGATTCTCCGTCAACGTGGCCCTCGTATTATTCCCGGTCGGCCCTATATTTCTTGTCTCATTTTTATTTTTCAAAATTAAGTTAATCAATTTTTATTAACAAATTAAACATATAATATAATAATATATATTTTTTAGAAAAATATTATAATAAAATTTAACTATTCTATTTTATGAATCAATTTATAAAGTTGTAAAATTATAAATAAATATTTTTAAATTGTTAGTCAAAGTTAAAAAAAAATTAACTTTAAAAAGTCAAAATGAGATAAAAATTATGGGACGGAGGGAGCATGTTACATACTCCATCTTTTCTAAAATAATCGGTTTTGACTTTTTGCACGTAATTTTAAGGGATAAAAAAAACTATTTGTATGTATTATTTTTACAATCTTTTTAAATAATAATTTAAGTAATGTTTTTTTACAGCTCAAATTACGTGTAAAAAATCAAAGCGATTATTATTTTAAAATAAAGGGAATATTAAAATTATAATCATATATACCTCAAATTACGTGTAAAAAACTAAAGCAACTATAATTTTGGGACACAGAGAGTATTAAAAATTAAAAATTATAATCATATATTTATATATACAACCTTAATTATTATATTAAAAAAATAAGAATGTATTAAATTTTAACTTATTTAAATCTTAGAACGAGATGGTTTGAAAAAATAACTACTGATAAAAAAGAAAAGAACTTATATTAAGAAATGAATTTTGTATTTTAAACAAGACATGGGGGGTGTTTGGGGTTCCAAAAACTTAAAATAAGTAGCTTATTTTTTTTCTTTTTTTTACATATTTTCATATTTTTTTTAAAGATAAATATTTGTTTTAGAATTTTAAAACCAAATATGAACTTACTTTTTTCTGGAAATAAGGGCTTATTTCTAAAAAGTACATACATCCCTATTTTTTTCCGGAAATAAGCCCTTATTTCCATAAGTAGCAGTTTGCCAAACAGGCCCCATATACATATAAAATACAAGGGGATGTTGGGAGTGTTTGTGTATCACCTCGACTTTAACCCACTGGGCAAACACATATCGACTCTCTCACGAGGACACACACAGACCGGGGTTAAAAAACACATTAAAACTTAAAAGTAGCCTGCCTGTTTCAAGGGAATAAAATTTCTTTTCACCACGCGCACGCAGCAGTTACTTTTCTGTTTGTTTTATTTATCGGGATAAAAGAAAAAGATACGGGGATCATTTTTAACTATATATGTCCGGAATTACCGTACTGGGACAGGGTGCAGTAAAATACAAAAATAATAATGTTAAAAGTACACTAGCTAAAAAGTTGAAAATGAAGTGTTGTTGAGGCAAAGGGTATCTATGATAAAGAGCCTGCAACCTTCACATTTTCGGTTCAGTTGTGTCACAAATCAGATATTTTATATACATACACACACATGTATCTATAATTTTAAAAAAAGAACCATAAACATATACTAGTACATATATACATATATTTAGAAACACATACATGCGATTATAACAGATCAAATTGTGATCCAGACGTGTTTGGGCATTTTTAATTGAGGTTTGTTTTAAGAATTTGATTTCACTGTATCATATGTCATTTATTTTGATGTTTAGGATGAAGGTGTTTTATTATAAATGTGAGATCTGTCTGAATATATTCAGCCATTGCAGTGTTTTCATTTATTCAAGCTTTAATTTTTTCATATACACTTCATGATATGAGTAATTCTTGGATACTTGTTGTTTTGTGTGTGTGTGTGTAATGTTGAGTTGTATTGTTGGAGTAAACTGTAATGTCCGTGATAGCATTCAGCTGCATCTTGCAGTGTGTAATTTATTCTATGATTTGTAATTATAACATGTCAAAAAGTTTAATATTTGTATTTATGTTCACTTTTCTCAGACAATATTTATATATGAATATGAGCTATATGGAAGAGCATTTCTTGTTGCATTCTATTTTGTTCTAGAGCTTCAAAGTTTCAATCTTTAACTCACTATCTTTGAATGGAATACTTCATCTGTTTGTGAAGGTGATTGGTGCTGTTTATTTTCAGTTTCTTTTGAAGTTAAAATGCCTTTTTTTTTTCTCCGTGTATTTTCCTTCCGATTTGCTAGAAAGGATGATGAAAGATTAATGTGTTTTGTGTCCAAATCACTCCCCACAACTGTATTCTTATACTTTTGAAAACTGTAAATATATGATTCAGAAGAAAAACAAGCACATGGTTCTCTTGATTTTCTGCTATCAAATTACAAACATAAGCAGTCGCATTGTTGCAATTCTTGACCCTGTAATACTGGTATGCTGGTGCCCGATAGTGATGGATTATGTGATTTTTACTATTTGGCTTGCATATTAGCCTGATATTTTCACATTGTTGTCATGCAGATACCGAAAATTTGGACGGCTTTTCAGGAGACTAATGTGTTTAAAACTTATGCCTTAATGCTAGGTCTTTTTCTTCGATATTTGTCTAGAAATGTCAGGTAAGCCTTCATATTATCATAAACTGATTAAAAGTTAATGTTTTCTGTCAATATGTATCTTCTCTCGGAGAAATTGCGCAAGTGTTTCTGATTCGGAATGTCATTCTTTAGGCATAGAACGAGTAGAAGCTCATGATGAATTACGAGAACGAAGATCCGATTTTGAAAATTCTGAAGATGAAAGGCGGCAATCAAATATTGGTAATTTTAGAAAGAAAGCTCTGAATGCTTCAAACAGGATCACACATTCTCTAAAAAAGAGGGGGAAGAAAAAAATTGATTACAGGGTTCCTTCAGTTTCCATAGAGGATATACGTGATGCAAACGAAGAGTGTGCGGTTCAGGAATTGCGCCAGAAACTCATTGAGAGGGATTTGTTGCCCGCTAGACATGATGACTACTATACACTTCTAAGGTTTATAATATTTTTGAATTCATTAGTTGTTAATAGGGATGTATTAAGATGTCAATTTTGTTGATCTTCTGAGCTAAATTTTGTTGATCTTCTATTGCAAGTTGTTGTTTAAACAATTTTCATGTTTAAATGCAGATTTATATATTTGTTTCTTTTCTGTAAATGCAGATTCTTAAAAGCTAGGGATTTTAATTGTGTAAAAACAATCCAGATGTGGGAAGAAATGCTTAAGTGGAGGAGCGAGTACAGAACTGATAGTATACTAGAGGTAATCACAAAGACATTTTAATGACCCTTTATGGTATTCATCCTGCAATTTGATTTTCTTGATATTATGTATTCTAGTTTAAAACACTGCGCTGGTGGCCTCTGAAGTAATTTCCTAAATACTAAGAACAGCACTCTTTCAATATTATAGTTTTGGTATATTTACAAATAAAGACACTATTTTCCGGGATATGAAATTTGTATGTGTTCTTGTAGTAAGATGCCCCCCCCACCGAAGATATACGTTTTCCTTCCATCGCCATCTTATACTCATCATTAGCCTTTGGTATTTTTTATTTAGGACTTTGAATTTGAAGAATTAGAAGAAGTCTTGCAGTTCTACCCTCAAGGATACCATGGGGTTGATAGAGAAGAAAGGCCTGTGTACATCGAAAGGCTTGGCAAAGCTCACCCAAGCAGGCTTATGCGCATCACCACACTAGAACGTTACTTAAAATACCATGTCCAAGAATTTGAGAAAGCAATTCATGAGAAGTTCCCTGCAAGCTCGATCGCAGCAAAGAGACAAATATGTTCAACAACTACAATATTGGATGTGCAAGGCCTGGTATGCTGTCTGTAACTCAGTGTATTTTTTACTCCACTTATACTGATTCTTGTCGCATGTTTGGTCCTACAAATACATATTTGAGATAAATTATTAAGCTTTTAGTACATGTATCAATAATGAAAACAAAATTAGAGTTTAGAATCCAAGAATATCTTTTTATCCAGTCTGTTTTTACGATCTGTGCCTTTTCTTATGAGGATGTGTGGCTTTTATGCTAAGTAGAATTTAATGTTACTGGTAGACTAGTTATATACAGTCTTTTCTATCCATAACTATGTCTTGCAAATCTATATACAATGTATATAACTTTCGTGTATACCCTGACTTGCAGGGTGTTAAGAATCTAACACCAACAGCAGCGAGTCTTGTGTCAGCCATGGCAAGAATTGATAATAACTACTACCCAGAGGTGGTGATCTTATTTTAGTGTTTTCTCTTTCAGTAGACATGGTTTTGTACCTGAACCTATCTTATGTTATTATTTCCAGACTCTGCACCGAATGTTTGTTGTCAATGCTGGTTCTGCCTTCAAGAAGGTTCTTTGGCCTGCTGCTATGAAGTTTCTAGATCCAAAAACCATCACTAAGATTCATGTAAAGAAATTTATTTTCTCTATGATAATTTGTCAATTGTCTTTAGAAATAAGTAAATCAAAGTCTTTCATCTATTTTGTCAGGTTCTTGAATCCAAATCTTTGGGCAAACTTCTTGAATACATTGATTCGAGGTATATTGTTTTTTCCTAAGACTCAGGACTTCCTTTTTTAGTGTAGATTTATAACAACTAATTACTTGATTTTACTTATAACAGTCAATTGCCGGACTTCTTGGGTGGTTCGTGCACATGTCCTACCGAGGGAGGGTGCCTTAGGTCTAATAGTGGTCCGTGGAATGACCCTCATATAATGAAGGTGAAATCTCCATATTGATTTATGATAATATTTATATAATTTCAAGAAATTGGATGTTTTCATTTCAATTCCAAGTTTTAAAGAGATAATACTAAATGAAGTTGTTTTTTACAATTTATAGCTAGTACGTAATGCAGAAACTGCATTTGTGAGGCAAATAACCATAGTATCAAGTGACAAGCAAAAACTTGAATCTTATACTCAGTCGCGTGCAATAAAGGCAAGTTGCTACCTTTTGTGTGGAGCATGTTATATATCATTAGAAATTGGAGTCTGTATATGAATGATTTTTTTGTTCCAACAGAGTAATAGTGATGGATCAACACTAGAAACTGTTACAGAGATTGATGATCCATGCTCTTTAAGTACACAAAATAGTTGTAGAATTACAAGATTGGCACCCATTCACGGAGAGGTGAATTTTCTATCTCATGTCGTACAATCTCAAAATTTTTGACCTCGAATCTTATGACCCTGTTGTAATATTGTATTTTGATTTACTTTTATCTGTTGTTGCAAATGAAAGATACAGACCGGGGCATCAGATTTAACGATCTACTACAAATGTGATGATCATTTCAATCATTGTGATAACGATAACGAGACCGACAATTGTCAGGATACAGTAGATTGTGATAACGATCTACTGGAAAATTGTCAGGATTACTCTTCTAATGAGGAAACACTAGACAGAGAAGGTATACTTCTATTGTACATTTTTGTGATAGATTATTTCCGTGATTGGTATGCATTTTTCTTTGTTTAGAACTCATTCATTGAATATGTAGAAGTTTTTGGGGGCGGGATTCACTTGCTACTAAGATGCCACCGCTCGCCATTATGTTTTGTCTCACAGCTATGCCAGAATCCTTGGGCACTGTTCAACCATCTGTTTGTTTTCCTCCATTCGTGTTGCTGTGCCGAGAAGTTCCAAAAAACACTGAATTTAAATGTTTTCATATGTAACAAGTGCTTAAAGATATTTAGTGATGCATATCATGCAGTAAACCATTTTGCTATCTTACAAGTTTTCAATTCATTGCTATTAGGACAAAATGATTTAAATGTCAAATAATAATGTGTAATGTTAAGTTAAATTATGTTCAACTATTCAACCTCAATATATCATCTGATACATGTGTCTGTATAATAACTGATTTTGTGGTTCAGGTACTTCGGTTTTTCAGTGGTTGGTCCCTATTCAAGAAAAGGTGGTGAATAGAAGTTTCTGGCATGTGGCAAAAACATTACTGTATTTTGTGGTCAGAATGTTTGCATTTTTTTGGGGTTTGCTTTTTGAATCTAGGAGAAGGACCAATGTATGTCCATCTAACGTTACTGAAGATAAGCCTGGCGTGCAATCCCCTAATGGTGGAGAAGCTGTCATTGGAGAAGATCGCATCCATCCTTGTGTGGAGCGCCTCCAAAAAGTAGAGCAGATACTTGACAAACTGAAGAACAAACATCCTGAAATTCCTAGAGAGAAGGATCAAATGCTTCTGCATTCGTTGGAGAGGATCAAGTCTGTGGAGTATGACCTTGACAAAACCAAGAAAGTAAGTCATGTTAATGTGGGGAGATATTGGTATGGAAGCTTTATTTTGTTGACCTGCAGTTCTTTTTCGTACAGGTGTTGCATGCGACAGTGATGAAGCAACTTGAAATTGCTAAAATAATGGAGAATCTGCAGGACTCTAAATTTCGGGTATGTTATAAAACTTCTCTGTTAATGATAGAAAAGGCACCCCTAGGCCCTATGCATCACGTATCGTCGATTGAGACACCAGAGTATTGTGGAGCTCAGTGTATCAAATGATTCTTTCTTCTACTCTATTGATCAACGTGTAACAGTTCTTTTTACCTTTAATTGTTGCAGAATCGACGGTTATGGTGTTGATTTGGAGAGCTGTATAGGAACAAGGTGTGGGTGCATAGTGATATACCTTCAAAGGTGAATAGGTGATTTTAATTTTAAATTTAAAGGAAAAAAACAGAGCAACTTCAGAGGCTTGAGATTTGTGGCTGAGAGTAAAGTGGGAACAATTATATCAGAGATGAGTTGATCTCTATGTTGTAAATTGAAAAGATGTTGAACCTACATAAATCTATATAGCCCTCCAAGCTGTTCCCTGCTCAAATACGACGGTGTAGAGAGAAAAATGTTACTGTAGTGCGGAGTTATACACTGCGCCACCTTTCTGTGTCTTGTTTACTATCAAGCCAATGGTGCTGCTTATATACGCTGATAACACCAACACGAGCAACTAAATTGTCCAAGAACAAGAAATTAAACGAGCAAGTATTACATTTCGAAGCTAAATAGATCCAAGAAGCCGGGCACTAATTTTTATTTTTAAAAAAATGTAAAGTATAGTGTGAATGTAATTTCCAAACCTTTAACCGTGATTTGAATTTCGAACACGTAGTATAAGATAATTAAATTACGAATATTAGGCATAATATTTTCTTGACTATGTACATATATATGCAATAAAACTATTAAAAACACCTATGATTTAATTTAAATTACGTGTCATTAGTAAAGTTATAGGTAGTACATTGAAAATAAAAGGAGTCAAATTAATGGGCAAACCAAAGTTGACCAATTCTAAAATTTGTAAGGAAAAAAAAGACAGTATAGTAGTAATAAAATAGTGTAGTGGCAGTATCAGAAACCAGAAAAGCGCGTATGCACTGCATTGCATATACATAAAACATAGCTTAGCTGTATACTAGTTGAGCTAATTTACCGCGTGTTCTTACATTGACGAGGAAGAAGAAACAACTACTACAATGTACAAACCTGTGTGTGTATCTATATCTAATAATTATCTACATCTACATACATATAATAGTTACAGACTTACAGTAGATCCGATCAACTGATCAAGTATATAATATGGCGGGTAATTGTTTATCTTCTTCTTGTTCATATTTCAAGATTCTAGTTTTATCGATTTCTCTTTTGGTAGACTTCTCTACATCTACTTTCATTTCAGGTATCTTATTAAATTTTGTATTTTGTTATTGCTATTAAATCTCATTTTATTTTATTTGTTTTGCTCTTGCTTATATGTATTTAGCTAAAATTAGCAGCCTTAATTTACTTTGATCTCTATCTAATTGGTTAATAATTTTGTGTTTGTTTGTTTAAACACTACAGATGATATCTTTGAATCTCATGCCTCCCTAGGACGTAACCTGCTTCAGGCTAAAAAAGGTTTTGATTTTATACTGTACTTTCATTGTTTTTGTCGTAAATGTACTTGTTATAAATATGTTTTTGGTACAATGAGGTAGTATATAGTGAGTTTGATGATTGATACCGGTGAAATTTGTTCTTTTACCGATGCTTACTGAGTTACTGCAAGTTTAGTCCAATCTACCGATTATGTTTGCTTTGGTTTTTTAAGTGTCATATACAGGTACGGAGTATTTTTGGTTTGGTTTCTTAAGTGTAGTCTAATCTGGTTAGTGTTTAAAGTAACTAAGAAAGGTTTTGCAAACAAATGAAATTGTTGTAATCGTTGTACAATGCATCTGGCTTTAGAAAGCTTCTTACTATGCGCTTTCACGTACTTGTTGGTGTTGGAAAATGGGGGTATAAGCCTCACATGTCAAGTCATTTTGAGCCTAAGTTTGAGTACTTCTTGGGTGCGTGCGCGCAACAAGTTATGGTTGGAGTATGTTCTCCTCCGTGAGAGTTTTTCAACGCATATTTAAGTATTCAAAATGATCAATGGATGCATGAGATATGATGATCTAAAGTTGGTCCCTTGAAAGTGAAAAATAAAGAATGAAAACTTGAATCCCACGTTGAATTGGAAAAGTGGTTTTCGTGACTTTATATATTAGAACACTTATGTAGTGTTTAATTGTGTTAGTATGGTATTGCTCCACCACCCATGTGCGCGCAGGGGTGCAAATCATGTGATTTTGAGGGAATGCCCTTCGGACACGAATGTAGCAAAATTTGGGCCGCATAAACCCCACAATTGTGTAGCGCACAAGTTTCCTCAAGTCTATATATACTTCCTATATGGGTCTTAGGGTTTCACGTCATCTCGTAACCTAAATACACCAGTCCTCAACACAACCCTCTCGCCGAAGGTGTTGTTCTTCGTGAGGTGTGAAATAACTTTAAGGAGACAGTTTCGCACTGGACTCGAGACATCTTTCGTTCATATCCTTTTATTTTATTCGTAGTCATACACTGTTCTGTTACTCGCACAGACAATCACTCATTTATATTATTGTGTTTGTTGCATATTGTTTCACAGTTGGAAGCTTGATACCATCTGCATCGAATACTGGCCACTTATTAAGGGTTCCCAATAGCTTTCTGGCATTTATTATGAAGCCCATGTTCAATGTCCTGTTTATTAGCAATGACAGATTTTAGGAGTTTGTTCGCCTTTCGGGCATAATTCCGTCCTGCAAAGGACCGCTTATGGGGGAAACTACCTGTTTTCTAGAAAAGTAGAATGAATCTAGCTCTTAAAAAACGACTTAGAGACAAGGAGTAGTGAGGATTAATATATTGTAACAGAAGCAGTATCCCATCATTATGGCCTATTGTTTTCAAGGATAAATAAGCACTGTACTTCAAACACTTAGCTTAAGGTGTGTGAAACTCAAGGATCTGAATTTTTTCCTGAAGCTTGTGCAGTTGGGTGACTTGTGTCTGTGCACCGTGCTTATGAAGTTCCAATAGAGCAGTGCCTTTAATCAAAGCATGCTACCTTTAATATTTCAATAAAATTTATTCCACCTGTCTTACAACTAACTAACTTACTATTATAGCGTGCCTGAATGGCAACATATGCTCATTTGTCTACTTCTCAATTGGGATAGATGAAGCTGCTCACAAGCATTTGGCGGAATTTATTTTTCCGAGTATGCTGTAGGACTTGAATGAAGCAATTTCTATTGCATTAATACTATTATGCTGTGAGATTTATGCTCAGATCATATTGTACATGCTTGGAACTTTTCCAAGTCATTTATGTTTTAATGATAAGTTGCTTTTTAATCATCTACAGATTGCCCAATTGACTTCGAGAATAAGAACTATACCATCATTACCAGCCAATGCAAAGGACCCAATTACCAACCGAAACCTTGTTGTGACTCCCTTAAAGAATTTGCTTGCCCGTACGCAGATGAGTTGAATGACCTATCAAATAAATGTTCTGATACGATGTTCAGCTACATCACGAACAAGGGGAATTACCCAGTTGGCCTGTTTTCCAGTTTCTGCAGGGAAGGGAAGGCCGGGCTTGATTGCTCTTCATATATACCACCAGATTCACCTAAAGATGCAAGTGTCGGGAATACACGGAATCAATTTCAGTTATTAATGTTAACAACAGCCTTGCTCGCATTATTTTTCATTTTCTGAAAGCTCTGCTGTAAAAAAATTATTATAACTAAATTTTATTTCTTAATCGATTCTAAAATAGTATTTTATTCACAGGTTATAGAACAAATTGTTTTTTACAAGATATTAAACTTTCACGAAAAAAAATTATTATTTTAAAAAAACATAATTAAATTTTTATAAAACATAATAAATTTAAAAGAATGTATTTACCTTTTATAGAACATATCACTTTTACCGAATATAATTAATTTTACCGGAACATTATATTTTTTACAGAATATAATTAATTTTTATTGTTTACAAAATATAATTATACAAAATCATTGAGTCTCGTCTCACAAAGTTTAACCAAGTTTTATGGAACAAATGTTTCTTGCAAAACAATCAAAATTTTGAATAATTTATTCTAATTTCCAAATGATGGCATGTTTCTTTTAATAGAGAAATGAGCATGTTTTATAATATGTTTGTAACTGCATATTTGTAGGTGGTGTATTGTGCCCCTGGAGTTCTGTACCAGTTGTACAACTTGCGATCCAGCTCACATCTGCCTAATGCATCACATTACCCTCTTTTTTTGTTTACAGGAGATATTTCATCAAATAAATTGTATCGGAATACAATAGGCGCAGTAAAGAGTTCCTTTCCTGTAACAAAGTTATTATTTAATCGTCGGACATGTAAAGATAATCAAAAAAATTAGATAATAAATCTTTAATGACTTAGAAGAAAACACCCATATCGAATATCTCTTCCAAGCATCTTGAAAATAAACATAAAAATCAAATAAAATAATATAAGTCCATACATACAAAAATAAAGTATTTAAATTTATTATTATATACGATAATAAGATGTTATAAAATACATAAATATATCATATATAAGTAGCAAAATAAATTTTAACCAAATGGACACTAATTTATATAAAATATTAAAGACTTTTAACAATCAATTTATATGGACTTAAATAATACCTAAATAAAAAATGGATACATAACTTAAAAACCTATAATTAAATAATAATATTGTGTTATAATAAAATAGTCTCCCGCATTAGCACAAAATAATACAAATATAATAAAATAAAAGAGTAAATAGAAGAATCAATAACACTACTTTATTGCTCATTAATCAAGTGTAAAAGAAAACTATACTAATTAATAAATATTTTGACCAAATATTTTATTAAATATTAATTAAACCAAAACTAAAAATTAACAAATTTATGTATAAAGTATGGAATAAAATATGAAACGGTCATCATTATTAATCACATTAAATACCTTAATTACAAATTTAAAATTATTAAAAAATAACTCCACAAATGGTACATATTAGTCATCGATCATGACACAAAACTATTATTCAAAGTACCAAACAAGCCATCATAACCACCAACAAATTTTTCAATTCATGATACACAAATAAGACAATTCTTAACTGAGAATTTAACCGATTAATCTTGACAAGTAACATGTCAATATATAGGAACCAATTAAAATAAGACTAACACAGAGAAGAATCAACTAACTATATAGTAGCAAATCATATCCAAGCACTATTCACAAACTAAGTAACCAAACTTTACATAGAGCATACATTTCCCCAAACAATAAGATAATAATTATAATAATCCAAACGACATATGTAACTGATAAATAAATATATACCAACAAACTTATTAAACACTGATTTAATCGAGATAAATAACAGACAAGTAGCCTCAGAGATGAGATCAAATAATATTATACAACAAAATATACCATATGTAACCAAATTTCAACAAATCAATTCATTTAACAACTAAAAACACAATTAATCAATATAAAATTTAAAGGTTCAAGAAAGTGCACCTTAACTGTGGTGGTGGTCATATACACACAGTATATAAATCCAAAACAACACAAAAAACTACAACAATAAGCAATATAAACTAAAACCAGTATCTAGTTTGAGAAGGCTCGTCGGACTCAATGAGATCCGGTGAATCACTAACGAATCAACTTTGAAAAACATGGAGTCTTTCTTATTTATTTCTCAATAACGAGTTTCAAGTTTTTGCACGTCGTCAATGAATCTCAATGTTTCTATGTAATGAATTCCTCGATAAACAAGAAATTGGATTTTAATTTTTGGTCGAAAATGAATTGGATAACTAATACGATGATGAAAGATGGGAATAAAGGTGAAATCGAAGGGAGTGTAAGGTGTTTGGTTGATAGGGAGGTCGAAAACCGCATATCGTGACAACGGTTACCGACGACGATGAAGAAGGGGTTGGGAGGCGAGGAGAGAGAGAAATAAAGCACTACATTACTTGTGTGTGCTCAATCAACCATTTAGTCATTTAGCCCACCGAGTCCTTTAGCAAAATAATCTATATTATCTATATTATATTAGTATAATCAAAATATTAAAATTTTGGTCGGTCGGTACCGAGTTATGGGCCTAAAAAATATACACGTATTAAATATAATTTTACTTATTCCAATACAGTACGTAACTATATACATATTTATATTACCTAAATTTTACTTTTTAGACCAAATTATATATTTATTATAACAGGGGTCCAAATTATAATATATTTTTATTAAATAAAATAAATTTATATAAAATAAGAGAACATGTAATATTAACATAAATTCTTAATATTATAAAATTTTATATTAAATATCAATAAAAATAAAAACAAAAAATTAATTTACTTAAATATTAATTATCTCGTACTTCACACAAGTTATAAACTTGTATTATTATAACCAAACGGGAGAACTTTTTTTCATCTATATAGAAGATCCTAACCATTCAATTTTAATAAAATCTAATTGTAGAAAAGATATATCATACATACAATATTGTCACCGATAATCCTCCTTTTATACAATTCTCAGGGATAATATTTGTTAAGCAAGATAAGTGTTGTAGAAACGGGTTGAATGCAACTTGATTAATTATAACAGTTTCTTGTTGTCACCTATTTGGCTTTGTTAAACATATTGTTTCAAGTGACTATCTAAACATATTGTCAATATATATATAACAATACATTTTACTTAGTTTATATCTAAATTATATTATATATTTTATATATTTAAAATCCTAACTATCCTATAATTTTTATTTAATATATTTGTATTCACATTCAACTCAATTTCATCACCATTCAAGTTCTTTTATTTATTTAAAATTATGACTTATAATTAAAATTTATGAATATTAATATATAAATAACACTGTATAGAAAAATATACAAAGAAATTAATAATAAAATAAATTATCATATTAAATTAAATATTTAAATTATATAAAATAATTAATATATAATTTATTAATATCATTTGTGATTTACACGAATTATAAACTAGTATATATAAATATGATAACAACATTTAAAATTTTTTTATTCAATTTTTTTATTATACTATTATAATTACGAAATAATGTGATTCTAATAAAATTTTAATTTGATTATAAAATTTAGATTATCATCAAAATATCTATCACTATCAATTGTTTATATTTATTAAATTAAAAGATTTTAAATTTAGTTAAAATACAAGAAAATAAAAAATAAAAAAATCAGACGGTGATGGATAGATATTCTAGAAACTTTACCCACCCCACTTGTATTTCTCCCTTCATTTATTCCTCTTTCAATATTTTTCCCCCCTATTATGAATATTGTAAAAAAATAAATAAATCTTTGATGCAAGATATTAGGGATCGAGATCACGAATAATCATTTTGCTGTGATTATCTGAATTGACCAAGGTCTTTCATTTCTTCAATTCTCCTTGTAATCTCAATGTTTTGTTTCTATTGATTTTTATCTTATATGTTTGTGGGTTTTCTTACGAGTTGAATTGGTATTTGTTGATTAATTGACTAAATTTCATTTTATAGGTATGTTTATTATTATCTATTTGTGTGTTAGTATGAACCGTCAACATAACTAGTTAGATGTAACCATGAGTTTGAAATTTGAGGGGTTTTAGAGGATTATTGCAACTAGTATTGAAAAAATTATTATCCTTTTGAGCTTGCTGTTTTTGCGTATTATCATAGTTGTGCTTGTTAGCTTTTCATATCGGTCGATTCTTTAGTTTGAGTCAGTTTTTGATATGTTTGGAATTGTTTCAATCGGGGAGGGATCGTGTTGTCACATTTATATTTGCCATCGCATTGTGCTGATATTATTTATGGTTTAACAGACAATGTCCCAATACCAAGGGGATGCTGCTGAATACATGGATGATGAATATGAAATGGAAGATGTTGATGACGAAATGGATGGTGAGTTTCGAGGAACAGACAACAGGGGCTCAGACTCTGATGTGGATGAGTATGATGCCATGGTATGTGAGATTTACATGTCACAAACATCGAGTCTATCTATCCTATCACGTATATTTATGAATAAATATATTGCCCTTTGGAAGAGTAAGTTATGTCATAATATTTTTTTACTGTTTTCTATAGAATAACAAAATGGCAGATACTACGGCCTCTCAGGCTAGGAGAGGTAAAGATATTCAGGGAATTCCTTGGGGAAGGCTTAGCGTCACTAGAGAAAAGTATAGACAGACAAGACTTGAACAGTACAAAAATTATGAAAACATCCCTCAATCTGGAGAAGGGTCGGAAAAGGTAAATTATCATTACTCGCCCCCATCCAAAAAAATAGAAAAAGAAATATAACAATAAAATTCTTGTTTGATCTGAAATTCTTAGGAATGCAAAAGAACGGAGAAAGGAGAAATATATTACGAGTTTATGCGCAACTCAAGATCGGTGAAATCAAATATTCTTCATTTTCAGGTCTAGTGACTTTCTCTTGAACAATTATGAGGTTTTTCTGTAAAAATTCTGTATGCATTCGTTCTTGGTGCTCAACTCTCTTTTGCTATCCTGGTATAAAAATTAATTATTGTTATTTTACATTTTTACCTAGTAATAGTTACAGACTGACTGAATTTGGAAACCCCGAAGATCTAGGCCATGAAGCATGATCTTGTACGGCATACAAATTTGAAAAAAAATGAGTGATACATACATGTGTATATATTAGTTCACCATTCGGGAAATGGCCCTTTATATCACAGAATGAAGTAAAATGGTACAAAATATTAAAATTCTAGAAATTGGCCTTTTGCATCCCAGAAAAACGCATATTAAATTGCGTTTTTGTAAAAACGCATTATAAAATTTAGTTTCTGTTATTTACATTTTAAAATAAAAGGGAATTTTTTTAATAAAAATATGAAAACGCATATTGATCATGCGTTAGTAATGGACACACACATTTATAATGCGGTATGCATGTAATGTAAGTGCGCTGCCAGCAGTTCTGTTGAATTTTTGAAACACTATAAATGTTCACATGGGACCCTTGAGCACATGCACATGACTCCTTTCTTTTGAGTGCTACAAGACTTCAACTGAGTTAACAACAATTTTGGTTAAAAATTACTTCCTCCGTCCCTATTTACACGTCCATTTTGTTTTTTGAGTCAAATTGACTCATCTTTGACTGTAATTTAAAAATAATATCTAATTGAAAAAATTAAAATTTCATACTGTTAAAAAGTATATATAATCTTCTTTAAAATATGTTTTTTAGTTTTTTAAAATTATGAAAGAATAATTTTTAATTTTCAGTAAAAAATTAGTCAACTTGACTCCAAAAAAGTCAAAATGGACATGTAAATAGGGACGGATGGAGTATAAACGTAAGTTTATATAACATTTCTTTGTGACCCAAAGGGTCATATTTTCAAATTATGTCTTTTAGGGCCATTCAAGTTCAAATTGTGTCTTTTAGGGCCATTCAAGTTCAAATTGTGATATTATGGTCCATTTTTCTCACCATTCTCTAATATCTTGACGGTGGGGGACCCATGTATGATTTGTTACGCATTTGAGTCTATGCAGTCTATCCATTCAACTTTTCGTTGTATAAATTAAATATACTTTTTCAGATTTTCCATTTCCATAATTAGGATTGAAAAGATAGCATATAAATTAGATAATTAAACTGTATACTTGCCTTCTAGGAAATTGATAAATAAACATGAGTGAAGTTTGATAATATATTATTAAATAATATAAATTTGCAATTTTATTTATTGTTGAGAAATTAAATAATTATTAATAACTTATGGATTATAATAATAATACTAACAGTTGTGATCACTTGGAGAGGTACAACAGCGGTGACAACAAATCAACATAGCCAAATATTATATTTCCCAAAAAGTAACCCAATATTAAATAAAACTCTAATTTATGAGGTAAAATATATGTTTTCATAAATTCAAAGCAAATAAGGATAATTAATATTTCAATCCAAAACCATATAAAACCAAACCAAACTAAATTCATATTTTTAAAATGTGGTTAATATATGGTTTTGGTTGTTAAACCAAACCATACCAAATCCATATTTAGGAACCAAAATCAAACCAAATCCGTATCCTGCCACCCCTAAGTGGAGCCGAAATCGATCTAATCTGTTTCCTGTGCTCCTGTTAAACCTTCTGTTGTGATTTTTTACTTTCAGTTTTAAGCATTATTGACTGATCTGGAAAATTGTTATTTGCTAATGCAGTTGAGAAATCTGGTTTGGGCTACATCGAAGCATGATGTTTATCTTATGTCACATTTCTCCGTCATTCACTGGTCTTCTTTAGCTTGCAACAAGTCTGAGGTTCTCAATGTTTCTGGACATGTGGCACCATGTGAAGTGAGTGTTTCTGTTGATAGTTAGATACTTCAGTTCCTTTTAAGTGCCACTTTTTTGTGAAGACATCAAAATTTTATTTTATTCCCTTTTTCTTCATAGAAACATCCCGGAAATCTGTTGGAAGGGTTTACTCAGACCCAACTTAGCACATTAGCCATAAAGGACAATCTGCTTGTTGCTGGAGGATTTCAGGGAGAGCTTATATGCAAGGCAAGCTAGTTATTGTTTACAGAAATTTCCTTTATCGTGTTAGGCCTTGTTTATTTCGTATATATTTAGAAGGGTTTGGGGGTGCTAAATAATTGCTTTGTTTCTTCTGGGAGGTGCAAAGGTGGTAAACAATCACACTTGTTTGAAGTGGTAAGTATGCAACTGTTTATGGCTGAACATTAAAGACCTGGTATCTTGTTTTGACAAGTCCCAGATTTTGTCTTCATTGAGATCAGCAAGCCAGCCACTTGATATGCGAGAGTGTCTAAAGTACACATGCAAGCAATGCAAATTTAATGTGCGGATATTACCTGTACTTCAATTTTTTTTTTTGACCCTTGCGAGAGTATAAATTACCAAATTAAAATTATCATACTTATATGCGGTGGTAAATGAGGGGTGGACACAGATGCCTTGTGCTACTGTATTCGGAAGTTTGGACAATTTAGGCTGATTCATATTTGCACATTGGGTGCAGAATTTAGATAGACCTGGAATTTGCTTCTGTTCCAGGACTACTTATGATGACAATGCTATTACCAATGCTGTAGATATTTATACCACATCCAGGTAAATACATTTAAAATTTTGAATTACTCACGTTAAGTCGATTAGCACTGCTTGATATACATCAATATCCTTTTTGTTTGTTGTATTATATTGCAGCGGTGCACTTCATTTTACAGCCTCAAATAATGATGGTGGAGTTAGAGATTTTGATATGGAACAGTTTCAACTTTCCAACTATTTTCATTTTCCTTGGCCAGTCAATGTAAATACCTCTCTCTGACAGCCTGATGGTTATTATACTTTTTTTTAACCTTTCTTGCAATTTTGATTGAAGTAAATAGCAAAGAAAGTATAGAATTGTTTCAGAGATACATGTGCACTTGTATGATTGTATAGAACGATGTAACACTGCATGTGGAGGCTCATTCATTTGTGACCTTAAATGTGCAACAAGTCTGCATATTCACATCATTTGTCTGTTGATTAATGATAAATGTAGGATATGATGCACTCAGGAATATGTTTTGGTGGAAAAATGACTAGCCTGTTTTATGTGTGTTTGCAGCATACCTCCCGGAGTCCTGACGGTAAGCTTGTTATCATAGTTGGAGACAACACAGACTGTATGGTGGTGGATAGCATAAGCTGGAAGGTAGTCCTCTAGTATACTTGCGAAATTACTTTTTAGACACGAGTTTCTGAACTCAAATTTGTTCTAATCTTTGGCCTAATTTGTGCAGACCGTTGCACCCTTACGTGGTCACTTGGATTTCTCATTTGCTTCAGCGTGGCATCCCGATGGCCTGACTTTTGCCACAGGGAACCAAGACAAAACCTGCCGGATATGGGATATGCGAAACTTGTCAAAGTCGGTTTGTGCCCTGAGGGGTAATCTTGGAGCTATTCGGTCAATTCATTACTCGTCTGATGGCAGATTCATGGCCATGGCTGAGCCTGCTGATTTTGTGCACGTGTTTGATGTTAAAAGTGAGTATGACAAAGAGCAGGAAATCGATTTCTTTGGTGAGATATCTGGCATGTCTTATAGTCCGGATACAGAATCTCTCTTCATTGGAGTGTGGGATCGTACTTATGGGAGCCTCCTAGAGTTTGGGAGACGCCGGGATTACTCATACCTTGATGCTTTGATCTGATGAGCAGGATGCACTCTGCAACTTAGCGGTCAGTGAAAGCATATCGGCACAATCAGGTCATGACAGTGAGTTTAGGTGTAGTAAATTCTCAATTGTGTACAAAGTTGTTAAGAGTCTAGTTTGGTTGTCATAAAAGTTGAGAAAGTGAGAGATGTACAAAAGGATAGGAAAGATTGACCATGTAAACTTGTTAATAGGGTTGTGTGGGCGGACTCAAACACCCATCGACGGAGAAGGGTGAACCTGCCTTTGCTTTGGTGAAGTTGACAATGCTATTTCCTGTGTACTTTTCTGCATATACATTATACATGCAACTTTGTGGAAGACTGGCTGCTACTGCCACCGCTAAAATGAAGCTAAGAAGCATAGCCAAAAATTAGCCCTTCCTTTTTTCTTTGAGAAATCTGATTGCGTGAAATAATTAGACCTGCAATTTTTTTTTACTGTGGTAGCTTTGGCTTACATTATATTTGACCAGAACACATGACTAATAGCCAGGCCAAACCAAGCAAGAGGAACAAATATCGATATATCTGATCCGGAAAAAGAGCCAATGAAAGACAGACAACTCAGCTAACACAAAATCAAAATCTTCACTCCCCTCCTCACAAAACTCTACAAGTATTATCCAACTCTCATCCACTCCCTAACGATAATAATAATAATAATAATATCATTCCCATCTTCCATTACACCACCACCCAAAATCAAACACCGATAAACAACTGGAGAAAGTCTCAACACTCTACCAACCCGGACAATGGCCTCTGCGTTGTTTTCTGCACCAACCTTCCAAGGCTTAAGGCCACTAAACAAGCCCACCGACTCAACTCTCCTCCCCAAAGCAAGCTTCTTTAAGCCCATCACCATCAAAACCAACAAAAGAGTAGGAGTGATCAAATCAGAGCTGAACCCATCTCTAGTGATAAGCCTGAGCACAGGCTTGTCACTTTTCTTGGGAAGGTTCGTGTTCTTTAACTTCCAAAGAGAGAACGTGGCTAAACAGGTCCCGGAGCAGAATGGAATCACACATTTCGAGGCAGGGGATTCAAGGGCCAAGGAGTACGTGAGCCTGTTGAAATCAAATGACCCAGTTGGATTCAACATTGTTGATGTGCTTGCTTGGGGTTCTATTGGACATATTGTTGCTTACTATGTCCTTGCCACCTCTAGCAATGGCTATGATCCCAGCTTCTTTGGCTGATCCATTTTTATTACTGTACTATTTTCTATTGTAATATATATGTATAATTCCATTTAATACTGTACTAATTCATGTTTGTTTAGTACTACTTGGGAAATCAAAGCCTATCATCATCAAGTTCCAGGGTTCTTGTGCTTTTATGCTGCTGACAATAGTTTTCATAATCTTTAGAATGTTTTTTTTCCTCCACGTACAAAATATAAATAACTCGATACGGACTATCATCATTCTCATACATCTCTCCTATAATAACCAAATAAGAGATTTTTTTGGAATCTTACGCAGTGAATCTTAACCGTATAATTTTAGGTGAACCAGATATTAATCATCTAATTTTAATAAAATTTTGTTTTAAAAAGATATATTATACACACAATTATATCACCGATAATCCTTCTTTTATACAACTGCTCATGGATAATGTTATATTATATATAAATTATATTTTATATTTTATGAATCATACTTATCCTATAATTTTTATTTAATATAATTGTACTCACATTTAACTAAATTTCATCACAATTCAAACTCTTTTATTTATTTAAAATTATAATTATATGAATATTAATATATAAACAATATTGTACAGAAAAATGTAAAAACGCAAAAAGATTTTGCATCTCTCTCAAAACCCTACATCTCTCTCTTGAGCCGCCACCGTAATAGTTTTTTAGGGGTTTCCATCGATTTTCACCGGTGGAAAGCTCCAATATTTTTTATACTTTTTCATTTTTTTGATTAATCTTTTGTTTTACTTCAATAAGCATCCAATTTTTTCGGGTTTTGTTAGTCTCTTCTTGTGAGAATTTGGTTTTATTTTGATGTTCTTAATGTTTTGAGATTGTAGATATGTATGATTTTCATGGGTTTGATTCGGTGATAAATGTGGTTATGGGATCACATTTACAATCGATTGTTCAAAATAGTCGAATATATTCATAATATCTTTAAAAAATCGCTCAGTTGCCTTTCCAAGAAAGAAGGATTCAACAACGATATGTTTAAGCATTTAATTTCGATTGTATTTGTAGATGCTGTATAGTTTTTTATTATTGCATTGATTCCCTTTTTAAAAAAAATTAATAATAAAATAAATTATCATATTAAATTAAATATTTAAATTATATAAAATAATTAATATAAAATTTATTAATATCATCCGTGCAAAGTACGAGTTATAAGTTAGTATTATCTTTATAATCTAAACAAATTAGTTATTTATGGTTTAAAATTGCATGAGTAAAAAAAGGTTTTCTTTAATAAAATGTTTTTTGAAAAGCAGCAAAATTAAAAATAGAATATTATGAAAAATCATTAAAAAAGGCTTATTCCGGTTTGGTCCGGCTCGGTGGCTAAAATCTCAAGATTTTTTAGAAAAAATACTTATTATAAGTGTATAAACTAATTTATTATTATTTTTTTAAAAAGGAATCAATTCATTAATAAAAGTCTTACAACATCTAAAAATACAATTGAAATTAAACAAATGCAATATATCGCTGTTAAATCTTTCTTCCTTATACGATTTTTAGAAGATATTATGGATGTATGTACTTGTTATTACCCAACTGTTTTGAGCAATCGACGTGTTTGTATTGAGCAATCGACCGTATATACAATCCCATAAAAACCTTTATCACATAATCAAACCCGTGAAAATCCTGCAGATTTATAATCCCGAACATGAAAAATACCAAAAACAAAATTAAACTCTCACAAAGAAAGAGAGACTAACAAAACACAAAAGAATTGAGAATTTATTGAAAAAAAACAGGAGAATAATGAAAAAAATAAAAAATAAACAAGGATTGAGGTTTTTCACCGGTAAAAACTGATGGAAGCTCCTTAAATAGTATTAGAGGCGGCACTTCAAGAGAGAGGTAGGTAAAAAGTATAAACTAATTTATTAAAAAAAAGTTTAAATTCATATAACTGCTATAAAATATGTACCAATTGCAACACACAAATAAATTTGATGTAGTGTATATATTGTGCTATATTTTCGTACCCAACTAAGGATAAACCCAAACGTAACGAGAGACCTATATGCAAAATATACAATGTATTTTTACACTTATAGTTGAATCACGAAATTTATTTTCCAAGTAGGGCAGGTGGGAACTGAAAAATAAAATTCGGAATTAGATTTGGGGTTTTTGGAGGACTCCTGACATTATATATGCGCATATACATAGAAAAATAGAGAGGTTTGATTTGCTTCATCTCCGATAAAAATAAAAAATGTCATCGACCCATGAGACCAGTAACACTGAGAATACTACTACCACCATGCTTTCTCCGTCGTCTTCATCTTACCCTTTACCCGAGGCTGAATATATTGATATTCTCCAAAGCTCTCACATTTTTCTTGAAAAGCTTCATAATTTTCATGCTTCTTTCGGTTCTAAATTTAAGTAAGTGCCTTCCTTTCTTCCTATTCTGTTAACAATTGTGGTATTTTTAAAGCATTTTAATTTATGGGTTTTATTTAGATACTCATAATTTTGTATCTATAGAATGGGTTTAAATATAGGTTGTTTGTTAGGGTACTCAATTATACAGTGACAAGAATGGGTTGCTTTTGGCTCCTGCTAAACCTCTTGCTTATGTGAAAGTTTCAAACTTTATTAGTCTTTTATTTTCAACTCTTAGTCTAAGTACCTCTCTCACTCCTTATGCGTGGATGACTAGCATCACGGATTACATTCATCTGGTAACAAGCTGGCTTTTTGATACAAAAAAGTATGATACCATTTAATGAATGATCACTTTTTTTGGTCTATGATACATTAAATAGCCATTTGTGGTACTCTTAAATTTGTTGTAGGACATATAATTGATCCTTTTTACTTCTTGTTTAATAGGGATATTTATAGCCTTTTCTTGACAAAATTAAGATATATGTAATGTAAACTTGAAGGTTGCCTAAATTTTTTTGGGGGGAGGGGGTGTACTTTACTTGGAAGAACTAATAGACAACGGTCATCTCTTTAGATTTGCCACAATATGCCTCATTAAATCTATGATCTAAGAGATGTTTGTGGCACTTGGTATGTTTTGTTCGGTGTAGTTTAGTTTTCTTTACAGTTTTCTATTATCCTCAATAGGATCTTTTGCTTTCTTTAATTGTATGTCAAAATCTAAGTTTGATTGATAAAATTGTCTGGGCCATAATAAAGGATTTTCTGCTCTCTTTATATGTATCTTAAGATATGTCTCTTGAGTTAATAAAAAAATGTATCTTTGATCTTAGACCGACCTAAGAAAAGAAGAATTTGCAATAGTTTTTACTGGATTTTTAGCTAAATCAATATTATTACCATCAATAAATTTAACACTAGATGAAAAAGGGACCTAAAAACTCCCTGTAAGGTGTTATTTATTTTCACACATACATATTACTCTAAAATTATACGAGAAGATAAAGATTCTAGATTAGGAACACTTGTTGTATTATTTTTTTTTAAAAGCAAAGTTTTGGTGGGAACCTTTATCTTGATACTCAGTTACTCACGCACACATGCCTTTATCGAGGCTCTAATTCTCAACCTCTTGTTACCGGTATCCACTCTGTTATAATGTTAGGGATTGACATAGCCTATTATCCATATCCAAGCGAGTATCATTTACATATCGTATCATTTAGGTGGGGAATATCATGTTGGTTGTCAAGTTTGCATTGTCCAAGCAAGTATCATATGAGATTTTTATCGTAATAATGGAACTGGGTACATCAAGAACATGTTCCACCATGTATTACTATGATCTCAATTTAAAATTTATTTCTTATGTTAATATATAGTGAGGATGGGCCATTGGTTATCTGCTCTAAACTTGCCTTTGGTATATTTGGTTCTTTGAAAAAGGAGGGAAAATGAGGGAGTGGAGACAATTCTGAAGTGCAATTTTACTTTCTTTTGCTTTGTAGGGTCCCTACCATTGGAGGAACTACTTTAGATTTGCATCGACTTTTTGTGGAGGTTACATCTCGTGGCGGTATCGAAAAGGTATGGTAATATATGCACCTCTTATTATTTGCAATAATCTGCACGACTGTACATTAGCATTATAGCTGTTTATATATACATATAGGTGGTATGTTTTTACCATCAGTTTTCTTCACTAGTATTTTCTTTAGTTAAAGGCTCAAAACATTTTCCCATATTTCTTAAGATAATTTGTATCAGGTTTGGTCTTAGATTAATATTTGCTATACTTGAAAGTCAAACAAATTAATAAATTCATATTAGATAGTAGTAGCTACTATAGAAATGATATATGTAGTCTCTGTTTTTGTTTGGGAAGAATGTCATTGTGAGATATATACTTGGGATAAATATTAGATAGCTGCTACTTTAATGACACAGGACTGTCTTAAAACATTTAGACTATCCTGCTTTAATAAAGAGCAAACTTAAATTTTTCTTGAGAAAATGCTCCACCATGCGTCTTTGTCGTGATTTTAAACGCTGGTCTAAGCTGACTAGTAAGAATCTACGGAAAAACTCTTTGATTATATATTAAAATTGCTTGCCAAATCGTGTTGATGGGCATATTGTATAAAGCTTTATTATTGCTCTCAGAAATGGAATACAAATAATGGCCTAAAATTTTTTGTAGTTCCAAATTCCGATGAGTGGCTTCTTTCACGGTGTATTGGAGAAGACAACAAATTCAAATAACATAAGTTAGGGTTTACTTTTTGTGGGTTAGGGTTTGACTTCACGGACTTCAGTTTAATAAGCTGTAATTTTACACAATTTTATAGTTTGGCCCGTTTTATTTTATGTTGTAGTGCTAAATTCTTTAAAATAATATCAAGAAAATATTAATAAATATAAAATTATGTAAAAAATAATGGTTATACTAACAAAAAATTTAAATTACTATATAAATACATGAAGATATATTAATGTAAAGAATTATATATAAATTCCTCTGCTTAATTATCCTGCGCTAGATGATCTGTCCGTCACTTAGGTCCGCTTAATGTTTTGTTCTAACAGTGGTCTATATTAATTAATACAATATATCATTGATTTGTATAACTTTTGACAATCGATAGCAGAATGTGTAGAAATTGAAATGCACCCACCTACGTACTGGATCGATTTTATATTTTTATCTAATTTGTAAACATGTTTTCTATCTTCATATACTGTAAAAGATTTTTCTAGTTTTTTCTGCTAGTTTCTAAGATCTGATTTACTTGCTGTTTATACTTGGACTAGTTATTTGTTGCAAATTTTCTGTATGTCAGAAAAGTTTAAATTGATGTTGTTAGGCTATTACGCCATTTCAGATTCTTGTCTAAATCATTATTTGGGGAGGCCAGTATTTTTTTATTTTATTTTTATGTCTGCATGTTTTGCCATCGATTGAAGTTGATATCTACATTCATTTGATATTTGCCGAAAGTTATGATAATGGTTTCTCTCAGGTTGTAAAAGATCGCAAATGGAAGGAAGTCACTATGGTTTTCAAATACCCATCTACCATAACAAGCGCATCTTTTGTCTTAAGGAAGTACTATCAGTCCTTGCTTTATCATTTTGAGCAGGTTTATTACTTCCGGAAAAGAACTCGTTCTGCCCTAGCTACTGGTACTTAAATATTGACTTTGCCGATACTTCTGTGTGCTATATGTAAGTTATCTTATAGACTTGACTAAAAAAATAGGTCCATTTTCTTTGTCACAGATTCGATAAGCACAATTGTCAACGGATCTTCAGTTCGGAATCTCTTGGAGGCCAGTGCTACTATGCATCACCTTTCAGGCAAGACAGCTCTTATCCTGCTAATGATTACTTGACTACTATAGGGGATCTCAGACTTTTAAGTTTCAGATCAGTGTCTATGTTTGGCATCATGCTATCAGTTCCAATGCAATATGTTTTGGATTTTGGTTTAGTATAACGTGGCATCTCATGGTATGAGGAAAGAGCTTTTATATAATATGTTACTAGAAGATACCAGGATACAAGGGAGAAGATTTCTGCTGCCTGCATCTTTTGTACTGGATTGCCTCAAGTAAAATCAAAGATTAAAGTAATCTATCTTGTAGATTGGATGTGTAAGCTCAAGGAAGCTTAAGTATATATGAAGAGTAGTGATCAATGCTTGAGCTCAAGGAAATATGTTGGCTCAGCATCTTCTCTGACACATAAATTAGATGAAAAAACAAATAGTTCTGTTAATTTGTTGGGGGAAATGGATATATATATATATATATATATATATATATATATATATGTATGTATGTATTAAAATCTACGTATCGTATAGCTTTTGGTTGATCAGAACTAGGCAAATTTATGGTGGTCACCTTTACTTAAGTGGCTAAGTTAGGCCCATCAGAAACTTCTGAGTATATCTCTACAATCAAGTCGTACTGTAAATTTGAATTTGATGATGATCTGAGCAGGAAGTGTTAGTTCATGCTTTAGAACAGATTTCATAACCTTTAAAACGATGGGTTAGATTACATAGATTGAGCACTTAAGATATTGTATGTTGTGATTTATGAGTACTAATAGTGGGGGTGCAGAGTGTAACACAGAATTCATACTTTCTTAGGTGAAAACAAGTCTACATCTCTTTCACATGTTCCTAACTTGAAAAATTTATTAACCAAGCTTTTTAGTTAAAAATAAAAAAACTCGTCCTTTTCTCTGTGCCTTTAAATACAAGTCTACAACCAAACCTCACCCTCACTGGTACTGAAGTATCCGGAATTCCTGGCATGGGTTAAAATAATTATTGCTGGTGTTCTATAGGTTTGGGCTTGATCTTGTTATGCTTTCGCTCCAAGGTTCTGTAAAGTCTTAGTTTGCTACATCATCGCTTCATCATCTAGTACATTATATTATGTGCATCAAAGTTGCAGAAGATATATCTTTCAGATACCTTGATTTTCCATCTTTATAACACCTTAAGGGATATGCACATGCTTATAAACTTGTATTTAGAATTTGTTTCCATTTATATACAGCTGGTTCCAACCTGGGGCCTGGTAGCTCAGTGATCGGAACAATTGATGCAAAATTTGAAAGTGGGTATATAGTTACTGTGAACTTGGGATCTGAGCAGTTAAAGGGTGTCATATATCATACCCCTACAGAATCACAGATGTCTCAAAATTCTAATAATAAAACTACACCTCGTCGCCGAAGCCGGAATAGGTTTGGGGATCCCTCTTGGCTCGAGGAAAGTAAGAGTAGTGGGTATAGCTATTTCTATGCTGAGAATTTCGACAGGCTACAGCCTATGTATGACAGGCAAGAGAAGGTCATGAACAAGAAAATTTGGCTTCTATGGAGCAGACTTACAGAGGCTGAGAAACAGGTACCACATACAATCTCTTTAATCTTTTCTCCCATCTCATTTTTTATTAGTGTTTTTCACTGTGAAGAGGTACTCAAATTTTATTCGAGTATTTAAAAAGTTTATATTATTATATAGCGTGTTTCAGAATCAGTACGTTGCAAATGCCAAAAGGCCCAAAATGATATATAGTCAAGTGAGCAGTTATATTGTGGTACAGTACACTTGATTGTATCTTTGTTTAAGATTATTTTTCTTATTTCTTTGTGGATGATTAGCCTTGTGAAAGAAGGATATAAAATACTTCTGTTGATACAGATAATGTTAAGTAATACTTTCTTAGAAAGTGAGATATTATTATATACTTTCAAATTTTATGTGTACTCCATCAGAGAAGAATCTTATTAGTGATGCACTTCTCGTGTAATCACACCAATAAATGGAAAGCAAAAAAATTGAAAAAAGATGCAAGCAGAATTCATAGTTTAGTTCTATACTTCCGTTGTTTTGCATTTCTGCTCAACGGTAACTTGTTTAAATAAATAAAAAACTCCAAGCTTCTTTAGCTCATTTATTGAATAATATATCTGCTGTGTTGCAGGTCTATCATAACAAAGGATGAGACACAAGGAGAGATATAAGAGAGGCATGAAGTTCAGAACTTCAGATTCCCAAAGAGTTGACAAGCTCAATTGACAGTAGAGACTAGATAATATATAGCTCATTAGATTAGTAGTTCTACCCTAAATTTCTTCCTGGTCTGATATCTGTTTGTTGATATTTCAGTGGCCATCTTTTTCATTTTCTTCCTGGTCTACCTTTTATTTTCCATGTAGAAGTCCAATTTTTGAGTTTGGATTGGTGGGGAAACATGGTAATTGCCTTGGCCAGTGTCTTTGAGAACCAAGAGGATACTTAATTATTGACTTTTAGTCAATTAATCCAGGGTTTACTATTAAAGTGTTCGCTTGTCTACTACCTGATAATTTAAAGTAGAATTGATTTTTCCCCCTGCTTTTGGGAAATGCCAATTTCATAAAAAAAAAATGAATGAGCAAAGTGGCTAACAAGGCATGTTGGTACTTCAGCAAACAAGTAACCAACAAGCGGTCCTTTATAAACGTTTTCAGTTCTTTGATTCATTCCGTGAGAGGGGGCTCTCCCCGTTTGAAGAGAGCTCGTATACGGTAAGGCTCTCAATCATCATTAGCCACCTTTTGATGACTGACCTCTTCCTTTCTATGTAGAAGGTGATAGTTGGAGTGGCAGTATTTTTCTTTGGACATATTTGGCATAGTGCTAGAACCCTGTTTAGAGGTCCTGAGGGAGGAGTTTAGAGGTCTTGTGGTAAAAAAAACTATTCATTTAAAGATTTCTGGGTATTGAAAATCTTAAAAATCCGTAAATTCACAATTTTAAAATGTGGTCAATATCACGTAGAATAAAGAGATATCATCCTGAGATATTATTACGGTGAGGGATGAATAAAACTCTAGAGTTCTGATTCAAAAAAATTTCGATTCATCCTCTCAGGCGTTTAGAAAAAGCCCAATTGGAAAGTGGAAGGGTCATCAAAAACTTTGAATTGAAATTATTATTAGGGATTCTATACTCGAGCGTTTAACTGTGCCAGAGTAAAGTACATTATGTGCATTTATATTTGATTTACATATCACTTGTAATATTATATTTTTAAAATTATTATTTGTAATGTTAGATTTTATATTTATGTTCATTTATAAAAAAATGTATATTTTAATTATTTTTTTGAGGATTTTTTTCTCATTTTTTTCAATAACTATTTATTTGAGTCAAGTAAACATACATAATATAAATATAGTGGATAAAATGTGAATTAAATATTTAAAAAATGACGAAATTAGTTAAATGGACAAAATATGTAAGTGATCATTTCTTAAATTTAATATTACAAGTGATATGTTAACTAAAATAAAAATATAAATAAGGAAACTGTTCACCAACCACAGCTGGATAAAAGTTAAATTCTAACCAACATCATTTTTACCATTGATTTATCAAATGGATGGTTCATAGCCCAATCAATGACATTAATAGTACTACCAGAACCGTTACTAGCAGTCGCACCAACAATAGTTTCAGTTTCGTTAACCATCTTATTAATCAACAATATATAACAATTATATCTTCAAGATTGTTGAGAATATTATTATCTAAACAAAACAATGGACAGTTATATGATGATAATTAACAAAAACAAGCAGATACCAGTTATGAAACAAACACGAAGGTAAACAAAATATGAATCAGTAACTGTAAAGACGAGATAAAAGATGGAAAACTTAGCTCTAACAGAACCTTTATGCATACACTGATAGAACCAAAATGAACAGCTGAGTCGTTAAGCCTTGCAAGAAGTCTTGACTATTCTTGAAGAGATAATTGCCCCACTACGCTGTGTTGAGTTATAGCAATATCACTTCCAGGATAAAATAACACAGAGTACTTCGTCCGCACTCAACAGTGACTAGCACCTCGGTTCGCCCAAAAACCTATGCAACTTTATATGTATGCGAGACAGGAGAAAGAGACACGCCTCAATTTACTGACAACCTATGCAATTTTTATTGTATGCAAGGTACAAGGTGTTGGGTTCCGAGGCATAAAACGCAGCGGATAAACGTAAATATAACGAAAAATTTCGGAACCCTAACGCAGGATCATGTATAAGATTGGACGGATTATGGTGATAATCGAATCATACCTATTACGATCTTGAATGTCACGAACTCAACGGAGATCCTTGCTATCACGACTTGTGTCTTCTTCTCGAAAACACCTCTATGGTATCCACACGAGCACCTTCAAGAGCGTCTCACGATCTTGATTACGGAGTGGATGTACCAGCAAACCTTTGATAATTCGAATTGTCTTTCTGCCTCTTTGCTGCCTCTTCTAGGTTTTTCTATCAAAACGTCTTCTGCCTCTTAACCCTACATTATCTATTTATAATGTTTGGTTAACAGGCCCATAGCAGCAAAACCTAACCCATGTAGGTCTAGGAAAATAATAAAACGAATTTTATTATTTAATTAATAACTAAGTCATACTTAATTATTATGGGCAGAAATACAATTCTAATTTGAATTTATATTATCTTAATTAATTAAGTCTCACTTAATTAATATAATAAAAAATCAAATAATTATCAATTAATTTAAATCTATAATTTAAATTAACTATTCCTCTAAGTGCTCTTTGCGTGTGACCCTATAGGCTATTATTTAATTGGCAATAATTTTAGTCTCCAATAAAATTATAAACAATGAGCGGCATCTAGTAATACATCATTGCTACCCAATTAAACAATAATTAAATCGTGATTCGATAAAACCTTTCGTGATTAATGTTTCCGTGTAATATAATCCTTTTAACCATATATATTATAGATTAAACTCGAGGCATGTATTTAGTCATCCTCTTCAACATTTAATCCGGGTTTACTTGATCCATGAGTAGACTATGAAAACAAATCATTATTTGAGCATGGCCATGCATTTTATAGTCTCACTCAATCAAGAGGCCAATAATATCTCTCCTAATTATAGGAGGGTTAAATCCTTTATCTATCATTCATATTTCTCATACGACTCATGATATACCCGATGTCCACTTTTATCATTACCCGGTCAAAGGTAACTTTTAATGTAGTCAAAGTATATTAATCCTCGTATAAAAATATAATGATCTCAAGTCAGAGGATCATTACACCATTATCACTGTGAGTCTTTCTTATGACTTTATTAAACATGAAGAATCTCACTGTGGGTCTGTCCAGTACCATGTACTCCTGCATGTACCTATGTGTTGACTTTAGTATCCCCATACTTATAACCAATGAGATGTGGTTATCTGTCAAACAACATACTAGTCTATTTATGTATTATTATTGTCCTATAATAATAATACTCGACTAGGGACATTTAAGAATATGATATATTATATAATCTCAAGTTCAAGTCATGTACTAAACTATACAATGTGTATCATGATTCTAAGGACATTTATTATGCTAACAAATATATCGCAGTAATTAAAATCATAATAAATATGTTTATTGAATAATCAATTGACATAAATGTTTATCAAAATAAACATTGTATTGCCTCTAGGGCACCTACACCAACACAAGGCACACCACAACTAGATGTGCACGCCTCAATCTACTCAATATATTTAATATTAATATTAAATAATCAATATAAATAAATCAAATAAACTTGCAATTAAAAGATATAAAATATTCAATAATATCATGTGACATAAGCATTCCATTTACACTAGTAGTGGTAAACAATACTAACACAAGATGCTATGTAAACTCGTTATCTTTATTTTACAAATTCAATTTGGGACAATCCACACACAACTCATTTTAAGCAAATAACTTCACTCAATTTTTTTTATGAATTTCACTAAGAAAATGTCTTAGATCCAAATATGAAAGTTTAAGTTCTCGTAGGTAACAATCTCCATTAATTAATTTTCAAAAATTATATCAAGAATATATATAAAATATGTCTTAAATTTTTCATTTTCTAACCCATGCTAAAAAACTCATCCTTCCTGAGTTCCTGTACAAGCATTACCCAAACGAAACACTCACATCCTTCCGGTTCAAGCATTTGCAAAGCCACACAAGTGAACCGAGGATCAATGTATTGAGAAGAAATCATAACTTTGTACAAGTGGAGGGCCATGGTTGTTTTTTATATCAAATGTCAAGGAACCATAATTGTAGGGAAAAAAAATCAAAAAGTAGGGAAGAGAATATGAATTTGTTGACCTGGCCCTATTTTTAGATAAAGAGGGAAATTAAAGTAAAAACCAGTTTAACTTCATTAACAAAACAAAACACTACTGTACTGGGTACGTGTTCATTATTATCATTTTTGCTTGCACTGTGGTATTGACTGTATCATGGTGAATGTTGCGAGTAAATAACTTAGATTTGGATTTTAAAAAAAAACCTATTTTATTATTTTATTTTATAATATTAACTTAAATGTTCTTTTATACCATTTTCAAAATTTTGTTACAAGGCTGAATGTATTAAAAAGGTGCTTAGATATTTTATATACTATATTATTTAATAAATGATCTTTGTATATCAAATTTTTGGGATGATCAATTCAAATTAAGTTTGAATTATAGCTATATTTATAAGGGGATATAATAATATTTTAGGTAGAGATTTGGATTCATATAAAACATATCTACATTATTACTCCCTCCCTCCCTCCCTCCCTCCCATTTCTTTACAAATGGGTTGGGCATGTAGGTTAAAAAAAATGAATGTAGTAGTGGAGAAAAATGAGTAAAGTGATGAGACTCATTAATATTTAAGATATAAAATGAGAAGGGTAGTTGATTTTTATATTATAAAACTTTACTATTTTTAAAAACATAAATAATTGAGAGGGAGGATGAAAAATGTAAAGAAATAGATGGCAGCAGGAGTATGAAAATAATATCGGTTACTATGACAAATGTCTCCATAAATTTTTATATTTTTGACGTTAGGTATATTATAAATGAATATAATATAATAGTAAAAAGGATAATATTTGAACAATAATCAAATATAATATTTCGATAAAATATCATTTGATTGAATAAAGTAGTTTGGAAGTAAAGACAATATAATTTTAAATATTTATAATTTAAATTGGTTATATCATTTGAACTCACTTTTATCCATGTGACATGAAATTTTACATGTTATTAATTATCAGTTTCTTGGTTTTATATATCAAATTCATTATTTATTGTTATGTGACTCGGTTTGGTCTCTCAAAATTTGAAAGTCACAAATTCTTTAATTTAATTTTGTTTTCGGTCAAGATTAATATTAATATTTTTTAAAATGAGCTACCTATGTGATTTTAGGTTTTCTTTTAGAAAAAATTAATAAACATAAACCAATCAATACAGATATTACTCTGGATACGAATATTATATACGGCAAACAAAAGCACTTCTAGGTTAACTCTTTTCAGGAATTTAGTTCTAGGTTAAGTGTTAGGTTACGTAACACTAATATTACATTTTATATATAACGACAAATAACCCTACTGAGGGTTTATATTATATAGGATTTTTTTGTCAAAATCAAGAAATTAACACTTAAAAAAAATTAATCTAGAGTCTTAGAAATTTATATTTTTTCTTAAAATACAATTACCCTTTAGAAAATAGTTAATTATCAACAATTCTAACAATTTTTTAAAAAGGATTGCAATAATTACTGCCTTTGAAAGTTTGTCAAAGTATACAAGTGTATGGGAGATTTTAGTTAATGGTACAAGAGTGGAATGGGTGACAAGTGGCTGGATGGTGATATTTTTTGACTTAAACATTTTGTTTACTCTTAATATTCTCTTTTTTATACTTCTAAATCTTGTGAAATTATATTTGAATAATAATACACTTAGGTAATCACAATTAATAATAAAAAAGTAAAAGGCACATATTTCCATGCTAGGTACTATTTTTATTTTCATAATGTATTTGATTCCTTTTATAAAATTGTAACTGTAAGAGAAATATAGTATTAATCTTTTCATCATATAATATATTTTTATATATATAACTATCCATAATTTTATTCAACTGGTGTATATATTTAATAAAAATTTTGAATATACAATTAAATATATTATATATAGTATTAATATCTTTATATCATTTAATATATATATTATTAGACAATAAAAATTTTGAATATACAAATGTATTATCAAAGAGTAACTGGTGTGCTATATTATATTTATCCTATATTACTTTATTATTGAACTTAATTTTTATTCTCTTTATTTTTTAATATGTTCATTTTTAAAATAAATTTTATCCATTTTCCAAGATCTGAATCATTTAAAATTTCGTTGGATTTCGAAGAATTTTTTTTTTTTAAAAAAAAATATGTAATTAATCTTTTTAAAATAAGCATATAAGCTGTTAAAGTCGGTCTTTTTCGCATAGTTTTCAAATCTTGTAGTACCTACCAGGCCTACTCCCCAATAGCTCAATTCGAATACATACAAAAAAGATACAGTCACACAATTAAGAGTACAAGTTTAAAAGGTGCTATAATGGAAAAGACTAAATGCCGGTTTGGTTTTTTTGAAAATAAGTAATTTATTTATAAAAAAAATATATAATTATATATATTCTTTTAAAAAAATATTTAATTTCTATTTTAGAAGTAAAATTTAATTTTAAAATTTTAAAATTAGTATTTATATTCAAAAAAGGTATATAAAGATATACTCTTTTTAAAAATAAATAATTTATTTTTTATTTTGAAAAACTCAAACGGGCCTAGAAATGTGAAAATAGGAAGATTATGATGCCATAAAAAGTACTAGTATAGTGTGGGATGTAATGGTCATTTAATAATTTTTAGACGAGTGATGGTCATTAATTTTGAAATTGAAAATTTGGATAGCATGTAATTTTGGGGAGTTAAAAAGAGAAAGATACTGATGTATATGAAAACTAGGAGACCCTCCCTTATCTTCCTTCACTTTTCCTTTCTTCGTCTCAATTCTCAACCGCCTTCTCTTTAAAACTCCCTCTGTACTGTACATACATGCATGTGTTTGTATAAGTGTGTGTACATGTCCAAGCAAACCTTTTCTTTTTTCCTGTTTTTTACTCCCCTTGTTGATTATAAATTGGATTATTCGTAATATTTGACTTGGAGCTACTCAGCTACCTACCTAACACACACACTCTCTCTCTCCTCACTCTACTTTTTTTACTTAATAAAAAAGAATTAGGAATAGTATATTCAATAAAGTTTCCTTTTCTTTTAAAAACTAAAATATTATATAAATCCGAATACAAGTAGTAGAATATATTAATTTGTTTGTTATAAGTAGAGTCTAGAGGTAGGTATAAGGTAGGGTTTAAATACCGTTTATAAAAACAACAGCAGAGCAGTAGCAGTAGCAGTTTGGTAGGGTCTCTCAAGTCTCAACACATACATATATATACCCCCCTCCCCCTATTACTATTCCAGCCTACTCACATATCTCCAACATCTCAAACGCCGCTGCTCTCAATTTTCTCTTTTCTTCTTCGTATCTATCTATCTATACATACACATATAGATATAAATCTAGTAGCTAGCTCGATCCAATGACGACTGAGCAAGAAAATCAAGAACACCCAGGCTCGTCTTCATCTTCAGGTACTGATCAGGTGAATGATGGTAATAAAAATAAGCTCTTTCTTAAATTCAAGATTGATTCAGTGGGTGGTGGTGCTTCATCGATGGTAATTCGTGACAAGACTTTAAGGGTTTGTCTTGAGTGTAACAAAGAGTTTGAGACTCGTCATGCTTTGAGTGGTCACATGAGGATTCACGCCCAAGCTATCAAGAAGAAACAGCGTCTGCAGCAGGTTATTAGTGTATCTAATCAACCCATGTTCAAGAATCATGGTAAGGATCCGAGATCTGATTCTGAGAATTCAATGTCTGATTCTTATTCAGTTTGTTGTAGTCTTTGTGACAAGAAATTCCCATCTATGAGGTCTTTGTTTGGACATATGAGGTGTCATCCTGAGAGAGATTGGAGGGGTATTAGGCCCCCGCGTCGGAATAATTCTTTGTCTTTATCGGAGGATGGAGATGAAGAGAGGGTGTTTGATCGTTCACGGGTGATGCCCAACTGGACTGTTAAGGCCAAGCGGGGACAAAAAGGTATTAAGAAGGGATTGTCTGAGGTTGAGGTTAGCTCTGAGGATGATGATGAGGAGGAGATGATGTTGCGTAATATTCTTAATGGTATGTTGTTATTGAAAAAAAATCTGGATTCCTCGGATTGTTCGGGGTTAAGTACTCTAAGTGCTGCTGCTGCTCTTGCTGCGCAGATGGATGGGAATGGTGTTGATCAACAGTCTGAAGAGGTTGACCATATGAGATTTGTGGGTAATGGTTTTGAGCAGGTTGGTAAGGAGGGGATGGGCAGTAGTCTTGGTAAGGTTGATGATGATTCTCCTGTAATGAGCAAGATGAGGATTGAGGAAGGTGGGTCCACTGATCAGGTGATGAAGGATTATATCGGTTCTTTAGGACAGGAGGGTGATGCTGTTAATCATGTTGTGGAAAATCATGATGCTGAGGATGAATCTGATGGGATGAACACAGAATTGGTGCTTGGAAACATTGGTGGTCACCAGTGGTCTGATGGGATTAGTAATAAGGATAAACATGGGGAGATAGTAATGGAGAATAGTAAGAGTAACAAGGCTAAGAAGATGAAGATGATGATGGAATTGAATCAAGAGAAACCACCAGCTGTAGGTGGTTCAGCTCAGGTTGCGGCAGCAGCTATGATAGATACTGAGAAATACAAATGCAGTACTTGTAACAGGAGCTTCTCTAGTCACCAAGCACTGGGTGGCCATAGGTCTAGCCATAACAAGTTTAAGATCACAGTCATCGATGGTGAGAGTGCTACTAATAAGCATCCTCCTCATCAACCTTTATCTGTCAGTGCTTTTGATCAGAGCCAGGTGAGGAATGAAGAGTTTGATCAGGGGCACCAGCAGCAGCTCAATACAAGTCATGATCAAGTCAACAGGGTGATCAGTGCAGAGTTTGCCGCAAATAGAAACAGCATTGATGAGGTTGGTGGGAGCTCAAAGGCTGATCATATCAGCAGCACTGTACACAAATGCAGTGTTTGCAACAAGATATTTTCAACTGGTCAGGCACTCGGGGGTCACAAGAGGAGCCATTGGACTGCTCCAGCTGATGGCCAAACTGAAGTACAGGCTCTACCTCAAGCACAATTGGCGGTGAGATCAGCAGCAGGTGAAGCAGCCAGTACTCAGGTGGGTGGCAAACGAATTCGACTTATGGGGTTTGACCTCAATGTGCCAGCTTCCATGGTGTATGATGCTTAAGATGGTGGGGCTAGCTGGTAGTGAACATGCAACAACCTGAATATTGCTCAGATCATGTTTCTAATATTTCCTGTAAGGACTAGCTAATTAGTAGTTATTTAGCTATTAGCTATTAGTTTGCAGCTTCAGTTTTAGCTTTATCTGACCCGACAGTTGTGATTAAACTAGCAAACTATAGTGGTCACATGTCTCTTTCGATCTTGGCAGTTTAAGTGTTTACACTTACATCTGCTGAGGTCCTTTAAGTATTCAGGTCTTCGCCTGGAAAATTCTTGTCTTTTTGTGTTTTACTTTTTTCATGGGAAACTTTATAGTCCAAAAACAGGTTTGCTGTGATAAAAATTCAGAAGCCCACGAGGCCATGACTTTTCTTCTTCTTCTTTTTGTTGTGTAGGATAATATTGTTGCTAAGCTGCTGCTTACATGTTAACATTTGATCAATATCACATTATTAATATCATCTTTTCCTTAATTGATGTTCGGGTATTCTACTATTCTTAATTCTTAATTACATTCATTTAATACCGTGCTTGGGTGCTTTTAGTTTGTGGTGTGTATCTCATCTTAGCTATGCATATTTGGTTGTTAGATGGCTTCTTGTACTGCACTTCTGCAGAGCTTTGTTCTGTCGATATATGCATGTTGACATCGTATTAGAGTATTATTATAGTGCTGTTGCTGCTGCTGCTGCTTTTGATTACTAGTAGTACTAAACTTTAAAAGAATACTACTATACTCTAGTGGATAGCATGTGTCATGAATTGGGATTGCCAAAGTGCCTGCCTTCACTTTCTTACAAGGACTTTTATATCAGTATATCACCCTTTTATCCCAAGCTCTATGTCCATAGGGAGTATTATTATGTATGTATAAAAATATTTTGAAAGGCCCTACCTCTATGCTATAGTTGGGTGTTTGGAAGATTAAACTAAGGACTTGTGGGAAAATGCACAAGTGTGGTGCAATTCAACAATGATGTATAAATATCAACTTTCAAAACTTGCATATTATATTTCTTTTTCTTATTAGGAGTATATGTTTTGTTAATTTCTGTCAAAAATTTAAAGCTAGACTGCTAAGTATATGTTTCATTCTATCTCCTATATGTATATCATCTCCTATAATATACGCGCATGACTGCTAAGTGGCTAAAGACTAATTTTTTATATTTTAATTACTTGCTCTCTACTCCACCTGATTTAGTTCTTTTTTTAAAAATCTGAGTTGCCATTATTTATAACTTATTTCAACTTTTTAATTTAATTATTTAGCTTCTCCGTAAAACTTGAGTTTCCATTACTGTAATTTATCTTATTTTTAATTATAATTCTATATAATTTTTTTTCTTTTCAATGTACTACTATTCTTAGATAAAAATATCATACACATGTTGCTCTGTTTGATTACCTACTGTATGTCTACATGTCGTATACTTTGTTGAGCGAATGCATCAAAACATATTTCCTCGTTATTTCAAAGCGAATGCATCAACAGGTATTTCCTTGTTATTTTAAAAAATTTAGACCCGACTGTATATAAGCATATCATATCATATGTGTTTTTTGAGCCGTATACATATAATTATTAATTGTGGTGGATGAAAGGCTCAACTGTTTTATTGGTAAGTTCTCGTGACCGTAGAACATATTAGTAAACAACTTTTTATTTTCAAATCAATGATTAACATACTGTAACTTTCCTGGTTGGTTCCAATATGCTTAGTTTATTCCTACTTTTTATACTTTCCAGCATGATCTATATTCATGTTATTCATACACAAAATAATATATGGTTTACATAAAACTTGGTACATGTATCTAATATTGTACTGGTTTAAAGATATCTAAAATCAAAAAGTGGCAAGTTGAGTAAAAAAATAAGGTATCTGTGGAATAAAATGATGGTCGACATTTAATAGGTAGAAATGAAAAAAATGAATATAAAAATGATAGCCAAAGCTTCTTCATAAGAGAGTTTAATCTTGCTTTCACTAATTCACTTGCTAATGAGGGCTTAAAAGTTAATAATGGACTATCGTAATGCTCTTCTTTTGTTGTATGCTAGTAGTACGTAATATTAGTTGACAGTATGTCATACTCATGTGTGTTGATAGAAACAGTAACCAACTATCCATTTACTTTTCTTTGCCGTGGCTAGCTTATGAACTCGTTTAAGCTGGTCTCCTTTTTTATGGTTGATTATAAATCATCATTAACATATGCACTCCACTAAACATATGTTTCAAATTTGAGGAATGGAGGAGCAATGTTTGCTGAAAATCTTATCTTATACAAGTTCTGAATTTAATAGTCCTGTAAATTGTAATAGCTTTACCACATAAAACCGTTGTAAAATTCTTAAGGTGCTTATGCAATAGGGTTGTGATGTAAAATTCAAAAGTTAGGTGAAATTAATCCAAACAAATTGAAACATTCAAAATGAGTTAATAATAGGGTTAAAAATAGGTTATCGTTAATCCTAAGTTTTAATTAATATACGGAAATTTTCATTGGCATTCCACTAGCATAGCATTAGAATAAGCCTGTATTCTACCTACAAAATCATTTCAAATTCTCAAGACTTTACATTCACAATTTGGCCAGCTGGCTATTATATTGACATATGTCATCTCTGATGGCCAACTCGGCACAGTCTCAACTGCTGAAGATTGAGAAAATCAACGTATATAAAACAACCGTCTATAACTGCTACAGGAACTTACTGGTTACATCATATCGTCTAGGGAAGCTGAAGGTTTACAAAAACAGACTATCTACAAAACTAGGTGGGTACATCCTCAGTGTATTCAGGAAACAACTGTAAAACGAAAACACGAAGGGCTACAAACAGTAGTACCAACTGTATAAAGGACAGTGAAGCAAATTTACATATCTTTGACATGCTCACTCTTTTTGCTACGTTCTCAGAGAAGTTCACTATCTCGACTTGTTCTGTAGCTAGAGTCTTTTGTTCTTCCACAAATGTAATTTTATCCGGTGCTGCTATTTTCGAACCTCGAAACGATCTAGATACTACCAGCAACTCAACCTCAGCTTCAATCTTCTGCTTGAAGACGCTTTCAACTTCTGACTTCAGTTCTCTTAAAATTTTCTGTTCCAATTCTACAATTTTTCTGTTTTCTGCCAGCCGCGGTGCATTAGAATTTAGAGAGGCCTCAAGTTCAATAACCTTACCTTCCTTCAACTCAAGCATAGACCTTGCATCGTCAAGCTTGCTTTCTAACTTAATAACATTCCGCTTCAAGTTAACTATTTCACATTCCAATGAACTTGGAAGAGTGTGTCGAGTCTCACCACATTGCTGCTGTTGAGATAAGTTTGGACCACTATCTTGGACCACATCATTGATGAGAGAATTATTATCTTTTCCAATTTCCCTAAATTTTAGAAGTTCTGCAAAGTACAAACAAGTACAGTTAGCCTCACTAAAGCCGTGAATAAAACAAGGGAGTGAAAAATGTGGGAGCATTACATTCAATCACGTCCTAGGACCAAAAATAGACAGACACCAAACTGCCTTTCTAAGAACAGACATCGAATCACGTCCTTAGAACAGGCTCTATAATGACATGGGTGTGGGTGTGGGTGTGGGTGTGGGTGTGGGTGTGGGTGTGGGTGTGGGTGTGGGTGGGGGTGGGGGTGGGTGTGTGGGTGTGGGTGTGGATCCTTCATATAAAAACTGGAAACTTCACCTAGAATCAATCTAGTTCAAAATAATTTATAAGGCTTCACAACAACTTACTCGTAAAGAGTGATGCCCATATATGATTATTTATGTATTATCCTTTTGATTTATGCTATAATTTTGGCATATATATAGTTAATTGTATGTTTTATTGGATGTTATTTTTCAAAAAAGTAAAATAAATTAAAAAATATGCATAATTTTACTTGTGTTAAGGTTACATGCCGTATCCCCACACCCATATCCAATTTCGGAATGAATCCTAAATATTTTAAAATAAAAAATCTAACACCTTGAGCCGCATCCATGTCCAAGTAACATTAGTTTCACGATACATGCTTATGCATATCTAAGATTAATAATAGAGGAGGATGGAACACCTTGAGCAAGTGCTTCCTGAACAGACTGGAGTGTGGTGATAGACTCGAGCAAAGGATCCTGGTCTGCTGATAACCCAACTTTCTCACTGTTGACCCCTTTAGTTTCACAATTCAGATCAGCAGGTAAGTAACTTTGTGATACATCCTCAAATTCAGCCATGTTTTTCCTAAATCCAGCCTGAAGTTCCTCAGCAAAACGCTGTTCACTGCCCTGAGCTTCATCATAACTGTTTTCTCCATCATAATGTGAAGACCTTCTACTTTGTCTCCCCTTACTGGTCACAGAGCTACCTTCCTGCATAAAGACAAAGTTGGAGCTCTGAGAGTCGGACTCCATGCTGGAATGAGAGTTCTCTGTCTCGATTTTGACCTGATTCCCTCTGGGCTTCTTGCCAGAACCAGTCCAACTTTTACCCTGATGACCCCTCTGGGCTGCTAAATTATGGTCCCTGTTTAAACTTGCTATCCCATTATTATCACCAATATATCCCCCCAGTGCAGCCATCTCCGACCTCCACCTAGGAGCACTTGCTGCAGTTGAGGACCTGCTACTCCGATCCTCACTGTTTTCTGAATCTGTGGCTGCAAAATTATTAGGTCCAACTATCAACCCAGAATCAAAACCTCCAACGGCAAGTACTGGACTTTTCACCACAGCATTAGTAGACGAAACCGAGCCCCCACTTCTCTGCTTTGTCTCAGCAGAAACCACACGACTTGTCGAATAATTGGTTGCATTCGGCAACTCTCTCTTCCCTATTTTACCACTATCCACAAAATTACCCCGTTCCTTACTAGACTCCCCCCTTTGAAACCTTCTCCACCTCCTCAACCCATGCCCTTTCTTGACCTTAGGGGTCGAACCACTAGGCAATGATTGACCCCCCTCGGGTTTCAATTCACCCAACGATAAACCCTTCCCAACATGTCCATCACTACAATCCCCATTACTACCCATCAAATGATTTCCACTAACAACAATAAAGTCATTATCTTCCACAGATTCAAGTACAGGACTTTCCCTTTCCAAATCCATCACTCTAATTGAAAACTTTAAGAAATATACAACACCAAAGTATATAAACACGTATAATTTCAAAGGGCCCAGGCGAATTACAGATCAAGATCGAGAACAATTAACAACCCATCATTCCAGGCCACAGGAGAGAGCAAATCTACCACAAAATCTCAAAAACATCAATTAATTTGAAATTAAATAATAAATTAAACCCTAATTTGTTCGGATCTAGAAATGAATTAACAAAAATTGATAGCGACAAAAAAGCAAGTTGTGCGTGTAATAAACTACAAAAGTAAATAAATATACATGTATGTATGTATGTATTGTACGTATGTATAATTCAGGAACAGCGGCGTACCTTTTGCGCCATAAAATTAGAAAGATAGAGGCTCAAGAAATTTTCAGGAAACCGGTCAATTTATTCGGGTTATGGATTTTATAATGGCGATTCAAAATAAACCGATAATGATTTATAATTAATTAATATAATAATAATAATAATAATAATAATAATAATAAGTACTCTATAAAATAGGAGTGGGTTGGAGAGAGGGCCCACAAGGCGTGATGGAAATAGCAAGGCTGCGCTGTAACCCCACGATCAGATCAGATCAGATCCATCCTACTCTCCCCGGTGCTTCTTGCCTCTTCGGAGAGTAAATCCAAAAAATTATCGATGGCCAAGCAAAATTAAAATATTCAGTTAAGATTTAGCCGAAAAAACAAATATTCAATTAAGATTGAATCATAAAAAGTCCAACAAAATATCAAATTTTAAATATTAATAAATACTTTTGAATCAATTTTGTTTTTTTCCTAAACCTCCAACCGATATAAAATTAAAATTTGAAATTGTTATGTTATGTTATATAATATATTTATTATTATTATTATTATTATTATTATTATTATTTTCCTGCATATTTTATACTTTAGACTTAGTATTTTAAAAGACGGGAATCGGAGTTTGACGGTGAAGGTACCGTCCGGTGATTAATCGAGTAATCGGTGATTAATCGGAACATTAATCGGAAATAATTTAATTTAAAAAATAATAATATATAATTATATTTAAACATTATAAAATTATAATGAAAAAAAATATCATATATCATTAATTTATATATATTTAGATGTTAATATTTACGAAAAAACCGTTTATCATTAACATTTTAAGTGGTTTCTACTTGATAATCATTATTTAATAATTAATCTTAATAGTTATTACATAATATATCATATAATTATTAGCAATTTGAGAGAGTATTTAAAATTTATGAAGAATTTAGGGTCATACAACTCATATTTATTGTAAATTTGTAATAAAAAATATATTAGTTATTAATTTTTTTAAACTTTTAACTTCTTTTTTTAAATAAAATAATTTTTATCAATTTTGACCGTTTCAACCGATTTTTGACCTTCTCGACAGAATTTTGACCGATTTAAAAAAACATATTTTTTTTAATCCGATTTCCGATTAATCGAGACGGAACCCGACCGTCTTACCAATTAATCGATAAAACCGCCATCTTTTAGAACACCGTAGGCTGCTTAAATGAAGAGTACTCTCTGATCAAAAGAAGAAAAAGTTGGAAGAGAACTTTATGCATGGGCCTCTACAACATATTTTGGTTTTTTATATTTCAGCCCAACATCTAAAACAACTCTAGCCCAAAATGATAATTGGTTACTATGAATCTTAACCTGTTAATATACATTTATTTATAAAGTTCAAATTCTTATAGATCGATCTTCGATCTACAGTATATCTTATCAATGAATTTTCGATGAGTTTTTTCTGATCAGATTTGTTTTCGTTGGCCATCATGCGCTAGGATCTGATTTTTATAGTGAGTTGTGTTTAAATTTTTTAGTGATTTACCTTTAAATTAAATAGTTTGCGTTTAAATTTGATAATTTGTATTCCAAATACGGTGCTTTGTTCCACATTCATGTGATGGAATATGGTGGTGTACATGACAATTGAACGAGTGGAGGGATAAATGCAGATGTATTTATACTTGATCAGGGATAATAAAATTGGTTGATCATTTGATGTTAAAGTTTTTAAAAACCAATTTAGGTTAAATGAAACAATAGAAGTACAAACTTTTTAATTAGGGCTTTGGGAATAAATAAATAATAATAATCACCCACTAGCAGACATCCATGATGTACGTATATGATTAATTAAACATATAAACGGTACTCATAATTTTGTAGGAGAAGAATCAAATAACTAAACATTTATTACAAATGTTATTTTTAAGATTACATGGAGTGTGAATCAAACCCGTGTTTGAATTGAGATAACGCAGTACGATTATCCAATACATTGCGACAACGCGCTTCAGGTCTGTTCCTGACCATTTCTTCAACACACACAATGAAAATCACTTGAGATTTGTTTGACTCGCTATACAAAAGTATATCTCTACAGTATCTATATACGTACCAAATTATATATTCACGATAGATACGAATCATATGATGGTGGTAGACTATTGCAAGTTGTTCGATTGTATAAGGCCCTTAAATATATTTGGTCACATTTTTTTCTTCATGTGTGTATATATATATACTGAAATGAAAAAAATTAGTTAAAAAAAACTATAATTTTTATTTTTGAATTTTAAAAATTACAAATTAAGAAAGATTGGAAAATATTATATATTTAAATAATTTTTAATTTTTATCTTAAATAAGCCACATAAATTTTAGAAATAGTAATATAGAAAACATGTTATTAGAAATAAATATTTACATTGAAAAACTCTATTTTAACGATATAAATTACTAGTTTTAATGATTTAATTTTAATTAATTTAAATATGTACACTATTTTTTTTTGAGTGACGGTATATACAATATTAAATCATCCAAGTAATGATTCAATCTTTAGGTAATTAATTTATTTTAAATTATATCCATTTTTAATGTATATATATTATATGAAACAAATCAATTTAAATATAAAATGAATTGAATAATGAGTTTATACAATAATATAAATTTAAACAAGTTTACATATAATTAGTTTTTATGTGATTATTTTTTGATCAATTTTATATCTTATTTTTTTATTATAACATAATATATTAAAATTTACATATATAACTTATTTTTTAGATAAATTTTTACTTAACGTTTAAATATGTATTAGTTAGTTTCCTTCAAAAATACTAGAAAATCAATTTTCAGATAATTTAAGTAATCTATGTACTTGTTTTATTTTTTTACGATTTTCAATTAATTTTCATTATGTAATAAAATTATTTTATACATTTTAACTGTTATATTTTCTTTTTACAATTATAATTTAAATTTTATTCTTTTAGTTATTAGGCCATTTTTGTTAGATTTTATACAGGGCACTTCGAATATCAGGTACGCTTTAGCGTGTCGTTTATAATTTCCCCTACAATACATTTAAACCATACCCTGCTTACCTAGCTAATAATACATACGACTTTTTAGGCAACAGTACTTGTGTATATTTATGGTGTTACATGTTTTCTTAATCCTACCGTTAGAAAAGAAGATTTAGAAAATATTTTAGAATATTATTATGAGGTGTTAGGAGTTTCTTATAATCATGTTTTTTATGTACAAAATTATTTAGAATTATTATATCGTCTTGTAGATATATATACTTCCAAAATTCAAAATGTTATACCACATAAGACTAATACTGTTAATAGGTTTAATAGTACTATTTCATGAATCAATTTCCGGTTTTACCTAAAATTACAAGGGACATATTAGTAGTTCTTGTCTCTACAATTGCATTTGAATTTGCTTTTAGTGCAGGTAGAAGAGTGTTGGATGAGAAGAGATCAAGTCTTTCGCCAGACTTGATGAAGATATGTGTTTGTAAAAGGACTGGGATCAAGCCGCAAAAAAATAACAAGGAAGTAAAGAAGATAACTTGGACGGAGAAGAAGATCTGTGAATGAATAATGGATAGTTCATCAGAATCGGGTACGTCAACTAGCGAACAACAACAAGATTTTGTAGAAATTAAATAGTGGATAGAATATTTTTATTTTATAATTTTAAATTTTATTTGTTTTGTATTTTTTTTACTTTGTTTATTATGTATAAGCGGTTTGTTCCATTTTTTAGAGAGGAGCCCTCTTAAATTAATTGTAAAATATTTTTTAATTAATAAAATTTATAGAGGTACCACCTATTTTATTCCAAAAATATTTGTATAAAATAAGTATTTATTTTAAAAAATAAATAAATAAAACCCGTCAATCATGAGGGAGAATGAAAATCAATCACTAGAGTTTTTCAAAAAAAATCAATCACTAGCTAGGCAGCATATCAAATCAGTAGCATGGAATCTTTCAAATCAGTCAAACAGTTACATACACGCCTAACTCACGCTGTCAGCAATTGGAATAATTTTTTTTAAAAAAAATAAAAGATTGAACCAGCGTAACCCGCCTAACCGGGAAGCTGTACACGAGCTGAACTTTACCTGAACTGGCCCGACTCGGCACGGCATGGCTCGACTACAGTCGCGTGTCGTGCCCAAGCCACGAGGTGGTCGAACCGACTCGCCCGACCCGCTCGTTTGACCACAGTCTATATAGCTAGCTGTGTACTCCTACTACAAATCAGTAATGGATGAGTTTAACGAGCCCTACTTTTATTTTATGATCGATGATACACGTTTAAGATTTTACCCAACTAATTTGGTCGACGATCAAGTGTGTTTAATTTTTAGAGAGATTTGGGGTGAGAGATTCGATGATTTATATGTTTTGTGTGTCCTATTGAACTAGTCGTTATGTAAGGACTTGTAACTGATCATCTGTATTCTGTACCACAAATGAACACATCAAGCGTGTGATATATAGGCTTCGCCGTTCTTTGTTGTATTGCATGGGTTTATAATCTTACATTAATGTCCATAGAAGTGTGTACGTGCGTACGTGAAACTGTTATTGTATGACACTACTAGTGGCGGGAAATGGCCTACCAGATTAAATGTTAAATTCATGCATGCACGACACTAAACCATAGTTAATTTACCTTTATCAGTATCTATCATCTGCTGCTGCTTTAACCCTAAATCAACATCATGTTACCATACAAATATTATTAGCCATGCACGGGAATCGATCATGATATCATCTCTATACATGACTAATAGAAGTAATCATACGCACAACAAAATTCATCTACTGATCAATATGCATGTATACATTCGAATTAACCATATAATAGAGGTGGATAATTATACATCGCATCAAATCTTCGAATAGAAGACAAGTGGTCCGTGATGATCAAGGAGATAACTGTTATTATTTTATAATCTGCTTATACAACAGTCAATGTTTTTGCTATCATTGTTACTACCTCAACCTCAATAATAAAATCCAACACGATAAATAAGAGAACTAGATTATCCAAGAACTCATCTGCTAGGCTTTCTCAGTTGGCTTTCTCGAAGAAATTACTGTTTCCTTATTCACCGGATATATTTAGAATTTAGTATCAAAGCTGCTACCAGTGACTGACTGGCTACCTGATTTTGCAGTTCACATTTAGAACTGAAACTTTCTTTTATAATAATTAGCTTCTGGTTCATAAAAAGCTTGGAGAGTAGTGAAATGTAGGTCTCATTTGTCCAGGAGATGATGATAGAGCACCTAAAGTACTTTGACTCAGTAAGCTCAGACCTTCTAGATTGCAATTCCACTTCACCGGACTTGCATTAGTTCCGTCAGAAATTGGCAACTGGAAACTTGTATTGTGCAGCACAGGCTGCCTATCATACATGGAACCTGCGCCTTCCAATGGATTACTGTAAAATGGATTCGCAAACCTTGAGCTGAGATCATAGGCCCCCGGAACTGAATTCCCAGATAAAGATTCCCGAGTTCTCATTTCCTTATTGCAGATCATACCGATTGCAGAATCAACTTTAATATGATTAGTAGCATCATTGATAATATTTATATCCCTGCTAGAGTTTGAACCCACCCCCCAGTGTTTGGCCCTAGGAGTTACAACTTGATCCCCCAAACCATACGCCAGCGAATTGTCCAGTCTATTTTTGGGCCTTTGTACTTCGCTTAACATGCAACTTTCACCTTTGTACTCGTGTTGTTCCATTGGAATCTTGCAAGCATCAGCTGCATTTTTGCTTGAATTGAGTCCATATGCATGGAAGGGTGCTGGCGATGTCTGTACATCATCTACATAACTTTCACACTTATGCGAAAACTTGGCATCGAATTGTTGCATAATTGCATCTTGTCGTCGATCCTGCCTATTAACAACAGGACCTTGAGCATATACCTGATGATATGAATGGTAGTCCATGCTACCAACACCACCAGAGGAAAATCTGGAAACTGTACTAGACTGCAAATGTGGCTGGGGATTCATGGAATCCAAATTGTTCTGCATGTGTTGCAAGAATACATCTTCATTTTTATTCACCACTATCAAATTCTTCCCCATCAGCCTAAGAACAGGAGTTGAAGCAGATGGACTAGCTGAATCATGATCCTTCGGACTTGAAAATTTAACTTCATGCTCAGCAGAAACCTTCTTATCAATATGTTCTAAGGCTGATTTCTTTGAAGGATAAATTATGGTTCCAGATTCTGAATTGGGATCATTGCCGAGCGAGAACGTTTCAGATCTCAAGTTTATATTGCTAAACCTTTCATAACAGTCATTCTCCATGTGCTTTTCAGGAATTGGCAGCGATGACATTGTCCTCCGCCTTAGCAGTTGTGAATCCTGAAAATTCAATAAAGGACCTTGAACTCCCTCCTTTCGAGAGCAACAGCACAATTGTTCAGATTTTGAACCAACATATGTTTTTTCAGGAAAGTTCACATTGATTCCCAGTTTGTGTCCGTTAGGCAATTCAGCTCCTACATCTGCTGCTTGTGAAACTGGAGCAGCACCTGAACAACCTTTTCCGATCTCATATGGAATGGCAAGGGGTTTCACAAAGAATCTTTTTGACGACCTTGATTCAGATATTTCCAATGTAGGATCAAATATATCTGAAATTGCAGAAGTAGGAGAATCTGACTTATCCCTCTCGACATGATCATGTTGATTTTCTGTAAATTGGATTTTGCAAGTGGTCAATGACGAGTACCCTTGAAGATCATCAGACCTCATATGCCTTGGACTTGGTAAGAAGGAACCAGACGGCCCTTGAATAGGTATAGGGTCAACCTCAGAGAAGTAATTGACTTGTTCATCTTTAGAATCTAGTTGTACTTCCATATGATTGCCTTCCCCAATCATAACATGGCCATCTCTATTTGCAGAAAACAACTCTTGTTTACCATCAATACTTGGTTCAATTGGACTGACTGGATGTCCACAAGAATGCCTCTGATTAACCTCCACACAACGTTCAGACTTGCTCTCTCCAGAAGAGCTAGGAAGCTCGTGAAACTCAGAGTCTAAAGAGTTGCTCGAGCTTTTGAAACTCCCCCTAATGCCTTCTTTAAAGGTTTTCCCATAGGCAACATGCTTGCCAAGAGCTAGAGCGTCTTCACTTTCAGATTCTTCACCATCAACTGAATTATCTAAAGACCGGCAAAAATCTACCGGAGAAAATTCCTTCGATTCGCTCACAACATGATCATAATAAGGAGGCTCCAGTGGTGAATTCTTCAAGCTATCAGGAGCTTCCTCCTTTCTGGAGACCTTCACAGAACCACTATTCTTTCTTATTCTCAAAACTCTTGTTTGGCAATAAGACATCTTAGTAGTGAAATTTGACTCTTTAGATTGTTTATCAGTAAAGTCCAGACGATCATCATTATTATGATATGGCCTTCTAGCTATATCAAAATCAGCTTCCGATATGCTATTGACCTGGGATCTCGTAGGAGCTGAAGTTTTTCTCTTGAAATCAGATCCCAATTTTGGCACAGTTCCTTGGTTTGTCAATAAATGTTTTTCCCTTGGAGAAGTGAACTTTGTTGCTTCAGATGAGAATTCCTGATGTCTACATGATGACTTTGAGACAAAACCAAAGGAACCAGAGTTTCTGGTTGGAGTTGTATTGATCTCAATTGCCTTGTTGCTTAGAGATGATGATCCAGATGCTGCACGATTAAGACTACGATTGCAACTATCACGCACGATGGTGCCTTCTTTTCTCGATTTCTTATGCTTTGGTGATCTCATAGACCTCTTCCCGAAACCTACACCTTTAGAACTCAAATAGAAGAACTCCTCCCTTTTTCTCTTAAGTGGTGATTGCTGCCTGCATAAACCAATGCCAGGTTCATTTGATGAACTTTCCATCCTTTTGCTGCTTTGAGAAGAAACTATATCTTTAAATGACTGTTGTCTATTTAGAATACAGTTGCTGCCCACATATGAGTTAACCAAAGACGACTGATCCCTCTCACCTACCAAGTCCTTCAAAGTATGTCCTGAATGCTGGTGATAATCTTGACGAGAGGTCTTTTTAGTGAGACCTGTTCGCTTAGATCCGACCCATTGCCTTGTGATTCCTGAATTATCAAGTTTAATCTGCTCTGGACGATTTGAACTTTCTCCCAACTGGACCTCTTTTTCACTAGGTTGGTCCCTGGCGGTATTTCTACCAGAACCACCACGAGCCTGTAAGTCAACAGTTGTAGAACAAATGAAGGTTATTTCAAGTATTAAAACAGACTATAGGGGACTGCCATGTAAATTATACTTTAGATTTTAGGCAATAGCATCTATTAATCACCTGAATGTATCACTGAAGTAATAAAGTATACAAGAAAAATTGCAAATATAGAATACAACTGATAATATAAGACCTAGTGATCAGTTCTTTATAATTAGTGAAATTAATAATCAAAATATTGGCCCAAGACTGAATCTGCAAATAGGTAGAGGAAGCCCACGCAAGTAGTAACAAAAATAGTGAAACATCATTGTTAAAAATGGAATGTCAAATTATCAATCTACCTCAAAAGTAGGATGTGGCTTCGAAGAGCATGGCTTGCCATGAGGAGCAAGTTTTAGGAACTTTTGACGCTTTAGCACATGAGGCTTTTTCTTCTTCTTGTCTATAAGAAGTTTGCTTTCGATGTCTCCTTTTTGAGCTCTAGTAATCCCTTCTATAGTAGCCACCTTGCTGAACTTTGATACTATTCGAACTTTTTTACCGTTGGTATCAATATAGACTTCACCTTCTTCATGACCAGTCTCCTCAATACCACCAGATGGCATTATTTCCACCCTCTCTTTAACACACAGTTCAGCTGATTGATCAATTGGAGTCGGGTTCATTGCCCAGTTTGTTCCATTTCTTCTATCAAGATCTTCCAGTGTGCAACGTTCAGCAGTTGCATAAATATCCACCATCGATCTCATTTTCCTTGATTTTACTCTATGTTTAATCACCTTGGGATCTCCCGACCACTTCATAGTCGATTCGCCAGAAAGGCACTGGTCGATATGTGCATTTAAGGTGGTGTTAGAAGAGGATGAGAAAGTTCTGCAAATTGGGCATACCTTGGAAGCCATTATTTCCGAAACCATGAAGTTGTTATTTGTGCTAGTACCAGCTGAAGTACCCAACTTTAAAATTACTCTACACTTCTTAATTGAAGGTTCTTGTTGAATTTTTATATCAGTCTTGCAAGTTTTTGGAAGAATTGCACCCTCAACTTGTTTGGTTGAGGGGTCTGACAAGATTGCTGCTTCTGAATATTTTTTAGTGTGAGATTGTTCAATTTCAGATATAATTTCTCCCTCTCCCTGATCAGACACACTTGAAGTAATATGCAAACGATCCAAATTTAGCTTCTGATTACAGCTAGCACCATTAGCAAAGACGGATTCGTATTGATGGCTTTCCCTTGTTGTCTTCCTGTTGGGATTGCTTAGCTTTTCTTGATCTAGCAGATTATGATTAACAGCACAACCCTTTACAGACTGCTCTCTCACTGAATTAAGAGACTGAAAAGGTGGTAACAAATCTGTCACACCACGCTTCCGACATAGTTGCAAGTTCTTCTCTGAAAATGGCCAGTTGATCGCAATATTCTTGCTCCGGACACTACAAACATAATCTCTGCAGGAGAAACAGATAAAAAATACAAAATATTAAGATCAGACTAGTAAACATCTTAATCAAAAGGCAGTTACCTTGCTTTGTTTTAACTAAATAAAGCATAAACAGTACAACTGAAGTGATCTTAAAATTAAGATGCGTCCATTATTATTGTATGCAAACAATATTAGGAACATATGGACCATGGTAAAAAAATATAGGATTCCTGAAAAAGCACAATAGAGGCCCAAAACAATGGAATAAATAAATATCTAGACAACGAAAATATTTACAGCAATAGAAGGAGTTGAAATCAACAAACCATTAATTTGAGCTCTTTCATATTACATCTCACATACAAACAAAGTAACATGAAATCACACCCAAGTTAAAAAGAAAAGAAGACAAAGTTAGACCATGAAAAAACCAATTTTGACTGGATAAATCAAATTGGAGGGGTGGGGAACAAGTCATAGTACTCAACAATAGATCTGTCCAAACAAGATCTCATCAGATTAAAATTCATGCCCATGGTTAAGATTTGTGAAAAAGACATGACAAAAAAATTGAAAGATCAAATTAGAGGATACTTGTAAAATCTTTTAAAGGACTTTACCTTATGGAAAATTTGAGAGGTGGGTTAATATTGTTGATGTTGCGAGTATCATCAAAGTCAGACTTAAACAGATCTACTAGTAATTCTATATGAGAAGAAAAAGCATTGATCCTATCAACATCATCAGCAGCAGCAGTCGGTTTTAGATGGGGATCTGATGAAGGGTTTTCAATGGATAACATCTGCTGATAAGCTTCTCCTTTCTTGTGATGCTGTCTTGTTGCCAACACTCACAAGAACTCTTCCTCTTATTATCTCCACAGCTACTAATACTCACCCTAATTATCTTAATATTATACTTGAACAGTAGCAGGAGCAAGATCTAAAATTCACCCCCCAACCCACCTTAATTAATTTCAAGATGATGCCTTTTACTTTTCTTTATCCCAGTATCATCTCCTAATAACCTGTGAGAAATCAAAACATATATGAGATCAAGTCACATCAAACAAGATACCATATGTATGTATGTATGTAAATAATGTAGATGAGCATAGTCTAGACTCCTGCAAAACGTTATTTTATGTGCCAAGAAAGTAGTGATAAGAGTAAAGTGAAAGTAAAAACTTATACTATAAAATGAATCATCATCATCAAGAAGTTGTTTATGGAGGCTGATTAAACAAGAAAAGAACATATTTGGCAAAGAATAAAAGTTTGAAGCAAGGATAAGAATATGTATCAAACTTCTACAAGTGTTATTTTATGTGGGTGACCCCCAAAAACAAGTAGATGAAACTCATCAAAATTCACAAGATCCAAGCTTCTCCAAGCATTTCCATGCTTGATTGGGCTTGATCAGGTGATTGGAAGATAGATTTACATAGAGTTGAAAATTGTGAAAGGGCATCTTATATATGAAGAAAACTGAAAAGGAAAGAAATATATTCAATTTTTTCTAGACATCTAGTGAACAGTACCACAAGATCAAGCATGGAATATGTAAACAAACAGACCCAAACACAGATCCACAGAGAACAAGACCATATTAAATCCAAGATCAAAGAAAATCACCGAGCATTAAACCCGAGATCAAAAAATTACAATTACTAACCAAAGCCTCGATCTTTAAGAGCTGTTGAAGATTTATAAAAAGATAAGCTGAAAGCAGAACAAACCTAGACCATGATTACACACTTTTATAAAACTCAAGAAACCAAAGTCCAAAGTCAAAGAAAATTTGAGAGGTACCGAGGACAGAAAAAAAACCAAAACTTGAGTGGCTGACAGGCTGTTGATATATACAAACCTTGTTGATCCTGAAGATGTTTTTTTTATCTTAGTTTCTGGGAGAAAATTAGGAGTGAAATAAGCTAGAAATGGTGTGTATATTATAGATGAGTGTGGGATATGTATGTACTAGTTTTGTGAAAAGTTATGATAGTGGAGATGAGGCTCAGAGAGAGAGAGAGAGAGTGAGGGGCATCAGGTTCTTCTCTCCACCAAAAAGCAGTTTTTTATTTCTACCATTTACTACCCCACTTTTAATCTTTCATTCTCTATGTGTGCATCACTTGAATAATAATATCATCTCTCCATGCAATTTGCAACACGGCAGAGCAAGTTGAACGATTTGCATTTTTTTGAGAGAAATTAATGTTGTCGGATCATCAATTACAGTATTTTTAAAAAAAAAATTGTCTCTTTACTTACTGGTCTAAAAGAAAGTGATTTATTGATCGGCTGATTAATTGGTACACGTACTATGTAAAAAAAATCGAGTAAAATAGAAAAAATCGATTCAAACGGTTAAAATTAATATTTTTTGAAAGAACTAAAATTTTAAAAAAATTAATAATTCCAAATTTTCACTCAGATTATAAATATAACGTAATACTCCATCCGTTTCACCTGTTTACATTTGGATGGAACACGGAATTTAATTAAATTGTACTCCCTTCGTCCCACTCAATTATTAACGTTTCGGAGAGAAGGTCCGGCACGCATTTTAAGGTGCATATAAAGTATAGTTCCATAATTTATTATTATTATTTTTTTCTGAATAAAAATTTAATGTTTAAATTTTAAAATTTTAGAAATAAGTTATGGAACTATACTTTATATGCACCTTAAAATGCGTGCCGGACTTTCTCTCCGAAATGTTAACAATTGGGTGGGACGGAGGTAGTATAAAGTAATGAGAAAAGTGAGTAAAGTGATGGGACCCGTCAATATTTAATGGATAGATATGGAGAAGTAGATGAAAGTTGTGGGTGAGAGTAATTTTTATATCATAAAAATTTTCTATTTTTAAAATGTTTTGAAATATAAAAAATTGAAAGGGACATCCAAAAAAAAAGTAAAGAAATGGTTATAACAGATAGAGTAACTATTAAGATTAATTATTAAATATTTACTATTAGGTACAACCCATTTAATTGCAAATGATAAGTGTATTTTTTTTGTAAATATTAACACATCAATACATATGAACTAATGATATATGGTATTTTTTATATAAATTTTATAATTATTTGATGATATTTATAATAATTATATATTATTATTTATTAAATTAAATTACTCCTGATTAATGCTCTGATTAATTACTAATTACCTGATTAATTTTGATTGCCCTTTTTTTAAAACATTGATCTTTACATATTATATTTGATATTTTTAATTAAAATATAATTTAATATTTGGCATGGGAAAGTGTCAATCTTTACCTCTTACCCATAAATGCAATAATAATAAATTTCACAATTTTATGAAAAATCTAATATTAAATAATTTGATATTATAAAATAATAGGGTGCTCATATTTGCACCCCTAAATTGATGGTTGCGCACCATTTTATTGTAATGGTCCATATCAGCCTTAAACTTTTCTAATTCTTAATAAATAGTTTATCAATTTAATTTTAGTTATAAAACAATGATAAATAACAAATACTATATATTGAATATTTAAATTAAATTTTAATTAAAATATTATTGTTATTATTATTTATATTGATAAATTTTTGTCAACATTATAATAATTCTATCAAAATTTACATAAATTATTGAATTTTATATATATAACTCTGTTTTTTTATGTAATTGCTTCTTAATTTATATTAATATATTTTATTTTTTTAATTAATTTTTTTAGCATGGTCAATGCCACTTTTATTCTTCTACAATAATTTTTTTGAAATATTTCATTTTTTTCATGTTTCATATTTGTAATGCTTATTATAATTTTAAATTATATTTTAGTTGTAGTAAAATTTATCCATTTATTCAGTAATTTTTTTTATCCATTTATATAAAAATATTCAATTAGAAAATATATACGAAATAATTATTAAGAACAAAACAGTTTAAATAATTATTAGTCAAAGTACATGTAAGATTATGCCCTGTAAAATATATTCATTTAATAATATAAAATTCAAGAAAAAATAATAATATAAGAAAATCAAGAAAGAATAATAATTATAGTGTAATTAAAAAATCTGAAAATATCTCAATTTGAATGAATAAATATAATAAATAATATAGAATAAAATAGGGGTAATTTAGTCAAATAAATTAATAAGGGGGACAACTATAATTTTAGGGTGTGCAAATATCACTGTCCAAAATAATATGGAGTATTCTCGTGTACGTACGTATAGATACACGCGATGATTATATTATATATGCTGTCTATCGTGTCCCTTTGACATAAAATCAACTACGGAGCGAGTACTCTACGGCCGTTTTCTTTTTCTTTTTCTGCTCTCCACGTCAAACACCTCGAGCAAGTTCATTAGGTCGAATAGATGCTTAAGTGGATCCTTTCTCGTTTTAAGAAAGTTTAACATAATATGTTATGGTAGGTTTAAAAAAATAATATACATAGGTATATATCCGGTTTAAATTATTTATACGAATATTCAACCCTTACAACATAAAATATTTAATTAAAATTTGTAAAATTATTTTGTCCAGGACATTATAGCAAATTAGCAACAAACGTTCATATATTCAAAGTGAGAATATTTTTCTAAACGAACCGTTAATGAAAATTAAAAATCTATACTAAACACGAGCTCTCTTAAATTTTTGCTACTAATGCTTATATGCTTAACTTCTTTTATCAAATTATTTTTCTTATGTGCAATTTGCCTGAAGAATAGAATGTTTTTGTAGCCTTGTAGGGAATGAACAACTTCTTCATTAAAATAATAAATAAATTAATGAAAGTACATATTTAATATTTCAGATATTATTACTTCCTCACTCCCAAATTTTTTGTCCTCTTTAATTTGTTAGGCTTATACCAATCAAATTTTAAATATAATTTATATAATTTTAAAAATACATATGAAAATAAATTAGATATAATTACAATTATCACGTGGACACGGAAGTGGAAAATTAGAGATGGGTGTCAAGCATAATTGAAAAATAAAGTGAGGTGATTAAAAAATTTATTAATTTTAGATTAATTTGATTTTATTTTAAAATCATGAATTAGAAGATGAAAACTATTTTAATATTAAAATATATTTTTTAATTTTATATTATAATAATAATTAAATTTACTTTAACATTACTATTTGACCTGCTCTAAATAGTAATAAAGCCGTTGACGACGTCCGCAATATTCACCAAGTAACAACAGGTGGGTTGAGGTTCGAGGCTGTTTTCAAATCATCCACAGCCAGCCTTGCCAGTTCATAGGCTCCTCGCCACCCTTTCCCCAGCTTAATCATCATTATCATGAAACAAATTTTATTACAATAAAGGGTGTTGTGCCTTGTGGATATCATCAAACTTTTGTAATTTGGGGCCACGTCTGTTCGCCATGTCAGGACCAAAATAGTAAACTCCAAATATATAGACCCCCTTTGAAATTTTTTAAAATAAAAAATAAGTAATTATTTATTTCCAAAAACTATATGTATTTTTATACCTTTTTTGAAAAATTTAAGACTAAATCTTATTTTCAAACAAAAAATAAGTTATTTATTTTCAAGAAAAGTACATATATACACATAATTTTTTTAAAAATAAATAACTTATTTTCAGAAAGGCAGGTACATATAATTTAAATACTTAATATTGATATTTTGATATATATATATATATATATATATATATATTTGTATTTAAATGTAAAAATTTTATTTTATAAAATGTACAAATTTTAGTTAATTTAATCTTTGTTTCATATATTAAGTTTTTTTTTTGTCAGAAAATATTAAGTATTCTTAATACAATACTTATAATGATTTAATATTTTTCTCATTAATTTAAATCATATTAAGAGGGTGATTTACACTAATTTTATCGAGGTGATTGATTTGTATAGTTTAACCATTTGTGTTTGTCATATTTTTCTAACTTTTTTTAAAAGTAGTTATTCATGATTTGTTTATTTGTATGATTATTGGACATAGTTGTAAATTTGTAAGGTGATTTGTAGTGTAATTAGTGATTTATAGGGTTATAAGTGGTGATTTGTAAGATTTTAGAATTTGTATAATAAAGTAGTGTGTGATAGTAATTTTTTAATTTCATTTTTTACGTCAGGTTGTATGATCAATGTTCCATCTAATTTTATCATTAATATCCTTTTCTAAAAAAATTATTTTAACTTTTAATCTATTTGTAACAGTTAACTACACACAGTAAGAATCGTATTATTATTCTTTTTTATTTTTTATATGTTATATACACTATTTTTTTAAAATATAAGTGTTAATACAAATAATCACTATTTTAATATATATTATGCCAAAATTTCATCAATAAAAAATTACATAAAAAAATAAAAGTGTTAACATTCCGTAATAGAGTACATGTAACAATCTGTATACTGAGATATTCAGATTTCATACCCAACTTTGTGTATATTAAGATATTTTAATATATATATATATATATATTGATATATATTTATAATTTTATATTCTAAAAATAATTATATTATTTCAATATTGCCTTTCATATTTATTATTAGATGTAATGTTATTAATCTTTTTCTCATTTAAATTTTATTATTTATTTTATCATATAAATTACAAAATTAATATATATATATATATATATATAATAAAAAAAGAGGCAAATAGAAAAAAAAATTATCATTTGAATATAATTTTTTTATAAATGGCCCCAGACAACTGAAAATGTATTTATAGGCCAATATGTTAACTGCCATCATAAACTATAGTAAGAAACTAAGAATGGTGGGAAGTTTTCACTTCCGACAAGCTTCCAGGCCAAACTCAAAGTTAAAGATCTGTAAGTAGAGTCATGCATAAGCGCGATCCCAGAGCCAGCAAGTACTTGTAAATATTGTAGTTGATGCGTTCATATAATTTGTTTATGTTAAACTTCCGGTATGGACAAGGCAGTTCAGCACATAAATGTTACAGGTTCTAAACTAGTTCTAACAACTCTTGATCTAGTTCTTGTTCACGAATATTCCTAATTCTGTAATGCAAATTGATTTATAGGATATATATACCAAAGACTAACAAACAGGAACCATACTACAAAACAGGTAACAGAAAAAGTTAAACCAACTTCACTGCCAGATCAGACAGAAATCATGGGATTAAAGGAAACAAGATTACTAATAAAATAGATTTCATTCATACTTACTGTATATCTATTCTCTCCAAGTGACGTGTAAATTGAATCATCATTGCTAAGTATCCCCAGAAATCAGAAACGAATTACATAGTTATAGCTTCATAATACGGAATACATCAGACCTCTATCAAGCCTTTATAAAACTTGTTGGCTATCAAGCCTTTATTTCATAAGAATTGCATAAACAGGGAATCCGGAAATTTACAGTGTGAATTAGTACAGATAACTACAGGTGCAAGGTGGGGCATATAGTAAACAAATTTGGTTTGGTTGTTACCTCTCCATTGTTGAGACCCATCTCATTCTGTAGAGAATTGACATCCGCAGGCCCAGAAGAATAACTAGACATATCAATTCCAAGTATTTCAGATTTCGTAAGCCTGTAGCCATCCTCAACGCGAGAAATATCATCTACACCTTTGTGCATTACTTGTCAAGCTATTGAGGCCTGTATATAGAGTTTCATCCCTGTGCAGCAGAATGAAATCAAATTCATAAGAATTTGTAGGTGAGCCAGCAATAGTAATTCAATGGTTATATACGTTAAAAACAGGCCAAGATGAAAAACTATAACTTTTAAAAGATGATAGGGAAGATTTATTCCTGATTCTCAAATTAATATATTAAATAAAACATAACCACCAATTTTTTGGCCTAATTAGAAAACCAATTACTATGAAAAACAGACTTTTGATCCGGATTATTTAAGGTCTTGTCGTTTTTGTATACAATCGTTTTTCAAACTTTTCTCCATTAGATCCACGCCTAAAATTAAGATCACATGTCTTAAATGATCTGGATATTAGTTGCTTCTCTTGGGTACATTCATCCTCGCGTTTGGCGACACCACTAGAAAACAAATATATGTCAAAAAAATTCTATGATCAGCTGCTGTAATCGCGCTTCCTCACCAGGTGAATATCTTCCTCCCCGTTCTCTACCCTTCTTTAAGCCATCCCTACTATCATTGTTTATCATAGATCTTTTTTCACGTCCCTCTGAACCCATTGTGTTGGATCTACCAAATCCGGCAGCTTCTTTACTTAATCGATCTTGCTCATGAACCTTCATGAAGGAACTGTCTGGAAAGGATCTTGATCTTGTGCATTTCCTTGTACAAGTTAATGTGCATTTCCTTGGGTTGCAGACTTGCAGTTCTGAGATATCGGGATTAACTTTCAAGATTTGAATTTGGTCTGGTGAGGCATTCCCTGAAGAACCATCAAACCACTGAGCTTCAACAAAGGTTCCAGATGATTCACTTTCATTAACGGTCTCATATTCAGTGATTGAAAGTGACCCCGCTTAGAAGCCTTTATTGTTTATGAAGAACATTGGGTACTGGTGGGCACTTTGGCCAATGTACAAAGGCTTAGTAGATCACTCCCATTCTTGCTTTTAGAATTATTCTTCACACAATGGTGGACAGTTAAGTCCTTTTACCACACCTTGCTTTTTCATTTCATTATCACAAATTCACAATTGTCAAATTTCACCTCTTCAGTTATTACACTTGCAAATGCATGCCTTCTAGGCTTCTCAGCAGGGTCAAGGTCAAACTCGGATGCATGATTTTTTCTAGTAATTAAAGAGCTTGCGTTTGAGGCCACATCATCGGGTAACTGATTTTCTCATGGGCAGAATCTGACTTGCCAGAAATATCATTGTATGATGCAATTTCATATGATAGGGACTTCTCTCTGGTGCCACTTTCTTTGCTAACTTGTTGCTCTTACTGATATTTATAAGATTCATCGAAATTGTTGTCCTTACAGGGTGGAGGCTGTGGTGGTTGAAAAGGCCTTGGCTGACCTCGACTATAACCTCGAAGCTCGGAATTGTACATTACATTGCCTCTAATGCGATCAGATGAATTCCATGGAGGAGCTAATCCACCCATTCACACCGGAGACCTGTATTACATTGCCCCTGATTTCCAGGACTACAATATAATGTCTCGCATGCATATCTAAATAAATAGAAAATGTAATACAGGTCTCCAGTCACCCTTACAAATTTACAATCACATAACAATTTCTGTTCCAAACCACCCATGGGTATAAATTTCTCTAACACTTCACAGTCATAACCAAGTCACAGTTCAACTTCTCTGTAATATAAGTATGCAGGATCCTTCAAAATTCAAACCTGTTCCAAAAGCTAAAAAAAAAATAACAAAGAAATGTTGTTTAAATTCCGGAGCTCAATATAAGCATTTTTACTTTATCAGTATGAATAGTAACAGGAAAGATCCAATTCTTAGCCATTTCCATGAAGCTTAATTAGTAAATTACACCACTAGACATCTTAATTGCTTGTAAAGATCCAATCCAATTTTTATCCCTTTCCATAATTATAATAAAGGATGGCATAAACATTATTAGAAAAGAAGAGAAAACCTAATCAAAATTTGAATCATTAAATAGTTACTCCCTCTGTCTCCTTTTAGTTGTCCATTTTATTTTCAGTACGGTCAAATTGACTCATCTTTACTACAATTTAAATATAATATATAATTGAAAAAAATTAAAATTTTATATTATTAAAAAGTATATATAATATATTTTAAAATATATTTTTTAATTTTTTAAAATTATAAACAGATAATTTTTAATTTTTAATCAAAAATTAGTCAATTTCACGACCAGAGGGAGTATAAAATTTGTAAACTGGCATGATATTTATATTTATATGGGCCTTCTTCATTTAAGCCATGAATTGGATATTATGAACTATATGTTGAAATTCTCGGCCCAATAGTAATGCCGTAAACAAGTGGGAAACTGTACGTCGACACCCATGCTATCAAGAATAATACTACTTCCGTCCTACCCAATTGTTTACGTTTTGGAGAAGGTCTGACACATATTTTAAGATGCATATAAAGTATAGTTTCATAACTTATTTTTAATTTTTTTTCTGAATAAAAAAAAATTAAAAATAAGTTATGAAATTATACTTTATATGCATCTTAAAATGAAACAATTTGGTGGGACGGAAGGAGTAGTTAGTAATGGTATGATATATGGCCGTGTTTGGGCGATTTTGGAGGTGCAAACAAGTCAAACCCAAATTTTGGGTTTTGAAAATTTAGAAATCAAACTCAAACCGAATGTTATAAAAATCAATCCAAACCAAACCGATTCTTAACGGATTGGTTCAGTTCAGTTTTGGTTTAATACCAAAATATTTTTTAAAAAAATTATATGTTCTTACTATATTAAAATAAATAATTTTAAGTGTTATATTTGTTTGTCTTTTAACAAAACACTTAGATAAAATAAAGATAATATTTATATAACTCTCCAATATAAATAATTCTAGGTGTTATTCTTGTTTTTTGTTATGAAAAAAAAATAACTCATTTAATTTTTAAAAAGGAAAGAAATTATTTATTTTTTAAAAAAAGAACTATTAATTATTAACTAGTAATAAATAAGGATAAAGATAAGAATGGAGAATGATTTTTAAACGGAGAAACAACTACAATAATGGTTAACACTTAAATATTTAAATTAAATTATAAAATATTATTTATAAAATATACTCCTTCAGTCTCACCCAATTGTTAATGTTTCGGAGAAAAGGTCCAACACGCATTTTAAGGTGCATATAAAGTATAGTTTCATAACTTATTTTTATTTTATTTTTTCTGAATAAAAATTTAAACATTAAATTTTTATTCAAAAAAAAATTAAAAATAAGTTATAGAACTATATTTTATATACAACTTAAAATGCGTGCCAGACCTTCTCCAAACAAAAAAAATTTCAGGTTTTTAATTAACCAAACCAAATCATTTATAAACTGAAAATTTCGGTTTGGATCATTTGGATTGATTCGATTTCGGATAATTATGCTCAGATTGTAGGGTTGAGAACAAACTTTCTTGTGAAAACTGTTTTTGTCAATTTTTTTGTTTTTTTTAATGCAATTTGAAAAACGAGATTACGAAGAAAAAGAAGAGACTTATAAGTTAAGAATGTATACATTTTTTTTGCCGTAATTTATAAGCTCGTGAGAAATAAACAGACACAAACACTGTTTTGAACGGAGAAAAAGAAGAAGAAAGTGACCACGAGGCACACTAAATAAGATAAGAAATATAGATAGGGACATATCTATAAAAGCAAAATTTCAACCTCCGATTAGGTAGTCAAGACAATTTTAAATTATGACACGGTAATATATAGCATGACACGGTTGGCACCCAACAAAATCATCATCACCAATTTGAATTTTATTTGGGTAAGGCTAGAAATATCTCAACATAATTACAAATTTAATTAAAAAGATCCTAAAATTTTCAATCATTAGGAGGCAACAGTCAAACACTTACAACTGCATCATTCATGTTAAACATGAGAAATTGAAGCAAAGCAATAATACACACTTACACACAGACATGAGTTTTTGCTTTCATCAAACATCAATATCCTCATTTACTCAAGTTTCTTACTGAAGGTGCCTACGCATGAATACACAAACTAATCATACAAAACATACCACTACTACTTTTGCAACACTAAAACAAGTTAAAATTTCATGGAACTTTCATGCTAAATGCCTGCCACTGCTGCAAAACTTGGCAATCAGGGTCTTATTTATCAGAATCCCACGTGGTTATAAATCCAGGCTTTAAAACACTGAAACATCATATAACCGTTGTTGTTTTACCGTGATGTCTGATATTCTGGTCGAAAAAAAATTGAGTTGATTAGTTTTTTCTGATATTCTTCATCATAAGCTGAACAAAATTTCTTCACCTTAACCTATATTCTTCCAGATTTGCCAACGATATTCAACGAGTTTGCACTACTAATATGGGAAGGATGTTACGAGGAATTTCAGATTTCTACATGTTAAAAACATCTAAAGCTTGTAAGACAACTAACTGTACATAAGGAGACTATATATAGTCTCTCCTCCAAGTTACTGATTTCTATCAACCATAAAATTGGCAGCTCAAATGCCGCATTGCAATACATCTATAAACAAAACTTTGATAGAAAACATAAGAAAACAGAAATGTGAAGGTTTGGCCAACAATAAGGCTGAATAAAAAGGACTCCATTTGTTTTCGATCCTCCTTGTCCACAACTTCCTGCCTTCTCCAGTAATCTATTATTTACACTGGGCAAAATGTCAAGAATCGATACTTTCTCTGCATTTCTGTAGTGTACACATATACCTGTAGAAATCGTGACCTAATTTCACCAAATTCACAAAGCATTTATCATTATTTGTCAAGATGTTGACAGATGTGATAAAAAGGTTCTTATTATAGGGATTCATCGATCACTGAATTTTTTACTGATAAGCCATCAAGAATATCAGTTTCAGAATCCATTTGAAGTTCTTTAAACATGGCCATGACTTGAATCATAGTTGGCCTTCTGTAGGCTTTCTCATCTAGGCATTCAAATGCGATCTCCAGATAGTGGTACAGTTCAGCCTCCCCAGTTTGATGCAGTAGTAACTCAGAATCCAGAATCTCAAGATTTCTTTTTTCTTTATGCAACTGTTTTGCCCACCCAACAAGATTGTTGTCATCACCAAATTCAGAGGGGTCTATTGGCCTCTTGCCCGATAAAAGCTCTAGTAATACAACTCCATAACTATAAACATCCCCTTTTGCCGTGCACCTAAAACTCTGGTAATACTCTGGAGGGACATAGCCTGGAGTCCCTGCAAGGGTACTCACACTGAGATGAGTGTCAAAAGCATTCACCAGTCTTGCCATCCCAAAATCAGAAACCCGAGCTTCAAAGTTTTCATCCAGAAGTACATTACTAGACTTCATGTCCCTATGGATGATGTGAGGTATGCAACTGTGGTGAAGAAATGCTAGTCCCCTTGCCGCGCCAATCGCAATCTTCTTTCTAGCAGCCCAGTCAATCCTTAAACTTCCTCCAACTTTAAGCCTCTCATGAATAACAGACTCCAGACTTCCCCATTTCATGTATTCATACACAAGAAGCCTCTCCTCTCCAATTTTGCAGTAACCAAACAAAGGAACCAAGTTTCGGTGTTTAATTTTTCCTATGGTTTCCATTTCAGCCATAAACTCTCTATCTCCCTGGCCTGTCACATGTATAAGCTTCTTGATTGCAACGACTCGTCCATCTCCCAGTTTGGCCTTGTAGACATCGCCAAACCCTCCAGACCCAATTAAGCTACTTGCACTGAAACCATTGGTAGCTTCAAGCAAATGGGCAAAAGTTAGCTTCTGGAGAGGTTTCTCAAATGTGGCAACATTAATGCTTAGAGGTTCAGGAACACTAGACAATTTCCAGCTACTACTGCCAGATGTTGGAAGGCTCTCAATGTATTTATCTCTCTGCTCCTTCTGCTGATACTTCCTTATTCTGTATAGTGTATATAAAAGAATAAAGATGCTGAAAAGAGACACCCCAATTCCAATCACCACCCCTGTAGTAACTGATGTCTTCTTTGCTTGACCATTAGATCTTAGTGGACCCCGTCCATTTCCCGAGCCACAAGCAGGCAAGGGGACTCCACAAAGACCTGAATTATTCTCATATCTCGAGGATGGAAAAGTAGTCAGCTGCCCTCCTGACGGGACAGAACCAGAGAGATTGTTGTTCGACACATCAAGATCACTGAGGAATGAGAGTCCTCCTAATGACCCTGGGATAACTCCTTGAAGATTATTATGAGACATATCGAGAACTCCGATATACTTTAAACCTCCAAAGCTGGAAGGAATACTTCCAGTAAGATTGTTGTGTCCCAAGTTCAACACTTGCAGAGAGTTCAATGAACCAAAGCTCTCAGGTATAGTTCCTGACAAGGCATTGTAGGAAAGATCAAAATAGATAATACTGCCGTTGCTTGCAAAAGTATAGACTGTCCGCCCAGAGTAAATTCTCGTTGATGCACAGGCGAGAACCATAGGAAATTTTTCTAGCCTTTCAGCTCGAATACCTTCATATTCTAATAATCCTCCAGCACCTCTGCATGCAGTCCCACCCTCGTTTCTCACAAATGCAAATTGCTTTCCAGAAACAGGTCCAGGGGAAACAAGGCCCGATTGAGAGGAAAGCTCTGGAGGAATGGAACCTGTTAGAGCATTGCTATTTAAGTCGAGCCAAATGAGGCTTTTGCATTTACCAAGCCCTGGTGGAATTTCCCCTGTCAGTGAATTGTTTCCTAGTTGAAGGATCGCAAGGTTGAGAAGATTGCCAATACCAGCAGGGATACCTCCTCTAAGCTGATTGCTAGAAAGAGATACCCAAATCAAATTGGTACATTTCACAAATGTCCGTGGAATGGACCCACTGATGAAATTATTATTGAGAATGAGGGTCTGGAGATTTCCACCATTGATGCATATTCCTTCTGGAATTTCACCTGTGAGTCCATTACCCCACATAACCATGTCTGTAATATATGGCAAAGTCCATATTTCTAAAGGAATTGAACCAATAAGGCTGTTGAAGCTAAGGTCGATAGTCTTCAGATTCTTGCAGTTTCCAAGCTCCAAAGGTATTTTCCCTTTCAGATAATTATTAGCAAGCAGTAATTTTTCCAGTGAAAAGGAAGCTGTAGTTGAGCAAAAACCAGTAGGTATAGTCCCAGTAAAAGCATTGGAGCTAAGGTCTAGCACTTGAAGCTGAGTAGCATTGGTTAGAGATGGGGGCACAGAACCAGTAATGTTGTTGAATGACACAAACAGATACTTCAAACTTGGAAGAGAACTTATAACTGAGGTTAAAAAATCTCCAGAAAGCTGATTCTTACTAATATTAAGGGTCACAAGTGAAGTACACATTGAAAATGTAGTTGGAAGCTGCTCGATCAACTGATTCCCAGATAAATCAAGTACCTCAAGTGTTCTGCAAGCAGTTCCCAGCTCTGGTGGAATCTCCCCAAAAAATATATTTTGAGCTAGAGAAAGGTGCCTCAGCTTCTTGAGGTTCCCTAACAACACCCCTGGAATTTTCAAGTGGATGGCATTGTGCCCCATGTCCAATGTCTCCAGAAATTGGCAATTTCCCAAGCTAGCTGGAAATCCGGTTCCTGATAGGCTATTGTGGGAGAGATCGAGAATAGTAAGGTTGTGGCAAGTTCCAAATTCCAGATTTACAAGGTTCCCAGTGAAGTTATTGTGTGATAGATCAAGAAACTTGAGGCTAGCTGGTGAATTCGCCACCAAATTGGGATGTATCTGGGAGAAAAAGTTGTAGGAGAGATCAACAGTCGAAAGATTCTTACAAGAAGAGAGGGAGCTGGGTAATTTTCCAGTTAATTTGTTATCCGAAAAATTAAGCAGATTCAAGTTCTGGCAGTTGGATAAAGAATCAGTCAAGAGGCCTAAATCCGAAATCCGATTTCTAGACAAATCAAGCTGTAATAAATATGGACCAAATTTAAGACTCCCAGCTGATATTGAATTCCGAGAGAGATTAAGAATCATAAGATGGTCACAAGAGAGTAACAATGACTGTGCATCAAGTGGCTGAGAGAAGTTATTAGCAGACAAATCAAGAACCTCAAAGCTACAAGAGGAAGCAGTGGAGGAAAGGTTACCATAAAATAAATTGCCACTCAGATGAAGCTGAGACAAACTTGGCAAGTTATCCATGAGCTGTGAAAGCTGAAGATGGCCTATGAGCCCTGCCCCGGTGAGGTTCAGAACTGTGACTCTGCCTTCTAATGAACAAACAATGCCTTTCCATGAACATGGGCTTGAATATGATGAAGGATTCCAGGTCTTCAAAAAGCCGTTTGGATCAGCATCAACTGAGGACTTCATGAAATTAACCAACCCTTCAACTTCACTTGCTTCAATTTTTAGTTGGGCTGATGATAGCTTTCTTGACTCAGAATAATTGCATAACAGCATTATGAGGATAAAGAAAAAGCTCATAGTTTCCGTTCTTCTTTGTCTATGCATCTTGTCTCTTGAATTCTTGATACTGAATTGCTTTTCCAGGATCTAATAAAAGAAACTACATTTGCAAGTACCCCTGTTGGTTTTTTTAATCCTGGACTCCATGTCTACTCATTTCTTGATGAGCTAGCTAGGATAATAACCTGAAAATTTGTTTTGAATTCAGACAAGAAAAGAAGATAAATAAAGGGTATTGCAAGTAGTCATCAGATTGACCAACCCATATCAAAAACTGACAAAAGAAATCAAAAAGCTAAAAACTTTAAACAGATTGTAAGAACCCTAGTGGGAAAATCAAGAAAGAGTTCTAGTATACAAGATAGCAAGTACCTAGGTGCAGGTGGTTGTGTGAAAATAGTAGCTAACAACAGAAGTACGGATCAGCCCTTTTAAGATAAAAAATGAATTCTGTGTAACAAAGAAGATGCAGACACAAAACTGGTACCCAACTACCTGAGTAGTAAAATTAGTAGCAGTACGATAGACTTGTTATTGTTTAGATTGAGTACTATGTTCAGAGTTTTCGGCTGTCACAAGAAATGGCTGATTGTGAATTTTCTCACTATACATTAAATGCAAAATATAGTCTAAGACACGCACACACATCTAGAAACAGAATCACCAACTGGGGCTGTCTGTCTTTGGTGTTATTGTTGTTGCACAACATGCACCCAGTTGGATTTGTAGCACAAAGAGAGCGCCCAGTTTGGATTCTTGGTAAAGAATGATTTTTTTTTTAAATGGTTATATATAAAATTATAGTCCTATGCTATAAAGTGGCTGTGCGATATGATGCACAAGAGAGGTAGCAGAAGAAGACATTTGAGTGACAATAAGAGGAAAAAGAATCCTTCTTGGAGTATAAAATACACCAAAAGTAAAAATTCTACAGTGTAATATATGTATGCATGTATAAAGTTGGTCTAGTCTTGGAAGAGTGAGGGGGAAAGGTAAAGGACTAAGGAGTGCGTGTTACAATTTTGGCTTTTGTGAGAGGAGGGGAAATGAAGAAAAGAGAGGTTTTTCAATTTTAAGCAGCCCACCAACATGGCAACATGTACTATAGTATGGAGTATAGTGAGTATATATCTTTGGGTAGGGGGTCCAGTCAAACTTATTGTAACTACTGCTTTTGCTAATTTATTATTTATTCTTCTTTCTTGTTTCTTGTTTCTCTTTTTTATTTTATCTATTATTTGTGTCTATACATTTAGACTAGATGCTACTGCTTTCCGTGAATAAATTTAATTCATACAGTGAGCTGTTCAATTTTCTTGAATGCTCGTATTTAATGGGTTTTGTTCCGGGGAGAAAATTAAATAGAATACTAATTAGAGAATATATATGTTTTGTATTAAATTATATTATAATATTTATATTATATGCTGCAACTTAAATTCGAGTATTATATATTTACATCACGTCCCTCCTAGTAGCGCATAACGAAATTTATAGCAATATTTCTGTTATCTGTATTTTTCACAACAAATTATATTATCATTATTATTAGGAATTAAAGGTAGTAACAATATCCGCCGCTTATAATCCTTATACAGTTGAAGATCTGAAGGTGATGATGGTGTTCAAACACTGACAGTCAACGAAATGGAGGAGCGTTTGTCTTAACTTGACACAATCTCTTGCCAAAAAGTGTACTGCAGTAAAAGTTAGGCGATAATAAATCCAAACTCTATCCTCATCTAAATCATTTCTATCATTTTAATATCAAAACGAACCTGAATGGGATAAGAAATTAAGTTTGGATAAATAATGGATTAATATATACTCTAAGCATGTTTTTTATTCAATAATACTCGTCTTTTGGTGATGTGTGTTTTCTCTACCCAATTTTTGGGGTTATTTGTTGTATCTTTTCGTGAGAGTTTGATATGTTTTGAGTTGTTTTTCGTTGAGAATGATTTATATGATTTATTTGGTGATCTGGAATGCGTGCATTGAAATCGTGTAAAATGGAACCGTTGTGAAAATCAGAAGATCTCATCTTTCACAACACGGTAGAAGTTTGTTCATTCTATAGGTACATATGTACATCATGAGATATCTGAACATTGGACTACATCTGAATATAATTGTGTGAAGGTCAATTGTGATCTTATTATTTTCAGAAAGACATCGAAAATTTGTGCAGATTGGATTACTCGAAAAACTATTGAATTCATTTTTAGCTTCAAGAATATTTGTATTCATTATGTTAAGCAATTCATAAACAAAGCGGTTAATTGTTTAGCTCATTTATTTGTTTTTCAACTTGGTTACATATAGTCGGTTGAAAATTTGTCATTGTTGAATTCCGATCAAGTTAATGAATTTTATTTTAAATTTATTAAAAAGAATATATACTCTAAGCATGCACCAATATTACAACTTGTTACGAGAAGTACACGTAATCTAAACCATGGAAGTAAAATACATATATGCATACATGAGATATTGAATATAGTGGACAAGAGGGACAATTTTATGAAATACTGTAAAACAACGAAACAATATTGGAAAGTGGGTAGCCATTTTATCTAATATTATTATCAAAATAATTTGTTTAATGAACTAATTGCTAGGGGGTGCGGGGCGCGATACTTCGGACTACAACTAATTTTCCATCAACTCTTCTTGATGAGAGATTCCATCCTTGTACACTTGTATAATAGTATTTCATCTCTTCAACAAGTTTAGTAATATTATTTATTTTAATTATTAATTTGTTTTGTTTTAATTTACAATTTTTATTGCTATTATTAATTATCATAGAAAATTTCTATCCTTGATTTCTGCCATCAATTCTTCATCTGTTTATTTTACAGGTTAGTTAGAAGTTTGACGAAAAATAAGTGGATTCACTGTGCTAAGAGCTTGTTTGGCTAAAGGGCTTAAAGCTGCGTTAAAGCTTTTTCAGATTTTAAGCTGAAAATGTCTGTTTGTGTAATAAGTTAGAAATTGACTTAAAGTCAAAAATAAAGAAACTGACTTAAAATTAGGAGTAAATATTAGGTACCTTTTTTTAGTAATTTTTTTTCTATTTTGATAAAAGTTATTAATATGTTATAAATTACTCATAAATCACTTTTTACTTTTATTATTATATTTTTAAAAACTCATAAATTACTCATAATACAAAATTACCCAAACATGCATTTTAAGCTCCCAACTTATTACATTAAGTCATTTTAAGTCATAAGTCACAATTTTAAATTTAGCCAAACAGACTCTAAATAACATAAACAAATCTTTCTACCAACAAATTTTGAAAAGAAAGAATAATATTAAAGGTTTTGCACAATAATTATAAATTGAACTTTGTTTTGTATATTTATTTTGACATCACAGTTTGCGCTTTAAATTTATCTCATTGCCACACAAATGCCAAACTCAGACCTTCACGGGTAAGGAATATATCATACTTATTATTATAAATAAATAAATAAATAAATATATATATATATATATATATATATATATATATATATATATATACACGGGCTGATCCACAATAACCATTTGTTGCTGGATAAACTTTATCCAGTATATGGAGCAAATGGTGGTTCCCCAGCTTTTGGATGAGTATATGGACGGATAAGATTTAAAAAAAAATAAGGCACGTGTAAACCTAATTCTGAGTGTAAACCTAAATTTCAAATTTATGTAAATTTAGATATATAATATTTATGTTAAATTATTTTTAATAAGTTTTAAAATTAAAATATTATATATTTTTAAAATAAACTAAAATATAAATAATTTCTATTATATTATATTTTTTGTGATCTCACTTTACTATGTTATTATATTAAATTTACAAAACTATAATATTTTTTTATAAAAGTATATTATGTCTAATATCTTATTATATTATAATAAAATTATATAATATAATATAATATATTTTATATTAACTTTAAAAAAGTGACATGAGGGTATTTTTTGTGAAACTTTTAAATCACTTCAAAAAAATACCCTCATGTCACTTTTTAAAAGTTAATATAAAGAATATTTTATTATATTAAAAAATACTTATAGACAATTTAGCTAAAAAATACTTATAGACAATTTAGCTAAAAAATACTTGTAAATATTTTTTTTGTCAAATTTTTTGTTCAATACAAAACCAGGAATTTCCTATTTATAGACAAAATAAAATATCTACAATTCTACAGGTATGTTTTTTACATGTATGAGCATGGAAAATATGTGGGAAAAAAATTAAAATATTTATTGTAAAATGGAGGGAACATTTAAATATAATTATATTTTAACTATGTAAATTTTTAATGCATAATTATATTTATTATCACCCGCTTAACAATTATAATAACATTTATATTTAATTTTATATTTAGCATGAACTATAATATTTTGTTATCTTATATTTATATTTTCCATTATATCCTATATATAATTAGAATAAAGTTATAAATTCTTAAGTATTATTGTTAGTTAATTGATTAAAGTTTGATTCAAATAAATATAAAAATTAATTGAATATTATTTTTAAATATTATTTATAAATAAAGTGATTAAATTTTATTATCAATAAATAACAATAATTAATTTAATATTATTTTTTGGAAAAATATATTAAATTTTTATATTAAAATTAAATAAATTTATAAAAAATTAATAAATTTCATTATAAATTATTATTTAAAAACCTATACACCAGGAGCATGAAAGAGTGAATTATAATATTTATAGTATTGTATTGGAGGGTGTTTGGTTAAGTTTATTTTTAAAAAATAAGAGTTTATTTTTTGGAGAAAATATATATATTCTCTGGAAATAAATATTATTTTTTTAAAGCAAAATAAAACTAAGTTTTTTTTTTTGAAAAATGAATATTTATTTTCAATATATATATAAAATATATTTTTTAAAAATTAAATATTATTTTTAAAATTAAAAAAAAGCCAAACGGATACATTGTCTTAATTCTTATCCAATTGAGAACTGAGTCTCGGATCATATCACTGGAGTCTGGAGCTCCCCTAAAAAACGTCAACACAGGCACTTAAATGGTCCCTACTCATCGTCTCTCCCGGATATTACAACATAAGTGTGTAGTTGTGACTTCCATTTCTAATAAAATACAAATGATAATGACTTTTCAATAAAATACAAATGATAATGACTTTTTAAATAATTTATATTGAGCGGAATTTACGCAAAGAAACCAGGCTTACAATCTGGACCATTCCTTAAGTTTGCTTTGCCGATTCACGTTATAGATAATAATAATAATATTATTACTCGGAGGTTTAGTAGACTAGTACATAGTTATATATATATACACTTTAATTAAGAAATGAAAACAAAAGTTTGGCCTTATCATATAGATTCTAGACACGCAATCCTTCTCAAAGGCTGAAACGCCCCCTCCCCTCCCTCTCACTAGATATCCATCATTTTCTACCACCACCATCCCTGCTTCACGCACTGCACTACTGTTCTTTAGGTGGGTTGATTACCCAAATTATTAATGAATTTTGTCCTAATTTCTATTTTAATTGCTTATTTTTAATATAACATATTATTATATTAATACATTTTAGAACCAACAAAATTTTAAAATTTCACAAGTTTCACCGTCACCTCAATGTTGGATATATTTGGAAGGGATTATAATTTTATTATTAAAATTAACAACAATGTCACAACATATAACACAACTATTGAAAAGCAATACAGAAACAATGACAATAATCATTATAAGTTTCCCATACTCCCATATATTTCTTATTATACTATGTTTTTTGTGTGGAAGAAATCTTAATATACTATGTTCAATTTTATTAAATAATTTGGATATCAAACTGCTGTGGAAACGTAAAAACATTTTATCTATTTACTAAAATGTCAACTTTGCCCCTCACTTTTCGTCTTATAATCAATGTAGCTGCAATTGATAGAACTATAGAAGTACACAAAACCAAATAAAAAAAAAAAAAATCATAATCCAGTATTTCAAATGGAGAATTTTGAAGTACAATATTACAAATGTATGAACCCCAAAGTGCAGGTACTTAATTTAAAAGAAAAATCAAAATGTGCCAAACTATACAAACTATGCGACTGATCGATCATTGGTTTTACAGTAATATATACTGTTGAATACCGAAAAGTGAGGTCTTATCAATTATTATTATTGACTTTTGCTGGATTTGCCTTAATTTGCTCTTGACATTCTTAACAACTACGGCCCCGGCGTTTGGTATTGCTACAGCAATTTTTTGCTGAAAAACTGTCAAAATAGTGTTTAGTAAAATTCAAAGACTGTTATCTGAAAAAGCGTTTTTGATCTAAAAACTACTTTTAGAAAAAACATGTTCCACCATGCTTTTGGAAAAAGATATTTTCAGCTTTTGTAGAAAGTAACTACCAGTTTCATCATCAAACCTTCCCAAAAATGTTATTTTTATATATTATATCTAAAAATATATATAAATTAAAAAAACTACTAAACAATCATCTGATTTTCCTGACAACACTTTTTCACACAGTACAACCATTTTTAAGAGCAATCCCAATTGGCGCTTCACATGATTATACACTTATAATTGGTCAATTTGACATGTTAGCTAGGATATCCTAGGCAATCAAATTGACAAATTATATATATTCATCTAATTTCCTCCACATCCTCTTCCTCCACCGCCCAAAAAAAGAAGAAAGTATGGCCCAATTATTAACCTTAGCCCACCGTCCTCCTGTGATTGCAAGATCCATTTTCATAAACTATACTAGTAGCTCACTGATTGTTTACAGCCCCTACTGCATATATACACCACAAGTTAAGGGGTAAGGAAACATATGTTAGGCCAAAAAGAAATTTGAAAAGAATAGTTTGATATGTTGGACGAATCCTGTCTGTTTCTTGACTGCCAAAAAATCAAGTTTGATGGAAAAGAGGTAAGAGCTCCCAAACATAGAGCAAAGAACAATATAACTATCTGCACTTCTGCATTGTCAAGACTCGAAGCACATGGCAACAAAATCCTACTAAACTATGTGTTATATAAGAAGAGCTGGATCGAAAAGAGCACACAGCAGATTTTAAACAAAAGCAGTTCTTCCACCCCATTGACTGCGTCGGTCATAGGCAGTGTTAAATTTGTTAACCAAATCATTCATAGTACTGCAAAAACACATTATTGCAAATGCTAGTACAAATAAGAAAAACTGGCTGGCTGCAATTTAAAAGCAATAAATTCGCAACTAGAACTTTTTCTGATACACATAAGAAATTAAAAAAAATCAAATCAAATACACTTTTATCTAGGGAAGATATTCTAATAACTCCTAAAAAAGGCATACATAGATGTTCCTAATACGAATCTGTATCAGTTTCTCGGGGATGGATTACAAATATATACTGTATTATATAAAATAAAATTTAAAGAACAAATCGTGAAATTCTTATTGACATTACTGTAATATAAAGGAAAGAACAAACCGTGCAATTCTTGCATATCATACCTTGAGTAGTTGGTGACCATGGCTGGATAACTAAAAGACAGCGTGTCGTCATAATACTACAAAAATAAAATTGAAGAAAAAGCACGGAGATTAATTAACATCTTATGTGGGTTTCTCCAGTAATGTAGAGGAGAAAACCTAATATAGCATCAAATGCTCTGCCTCACAACCATAAAATAAATAATCAATATTATTTTTTTATTTTACAATTATGGTTGCTATTGCTACCAATTGAAGTGAAGATATCAAGTTACAACAAGTACTTGATTTGATTTAACAAGAAATAATTTAGGTACTAACTACTCACCAACAAGAAAGCATCTTGAAATTTCACAGACTCGGCCGTTGGCATTCTCCTTAGGAGATTGGAAACTTGCTTTAGCAATGAATTCTCACAAGGCATATCACCTGCATTTGAAACATGAATATTAATACTCTTCATTTGTTCTACTGGTTTTAGTATGTAACCATTTGCATACCAAGTTTTCTTGCCAGTAGCATCATAAATCAGCAGTGATTGGAGAGATTATTGTTGACTTTTTAAGTAGTAGTATACATTTCTGCTACAATTATTGTATACCTTGTAAGTTGAACATGCAACTATACTTATATAACATTTGCAATTTAAAGTTTTAAACAATACTTAAACAAAGTACCCTGTGATGACATTCAAGTAGTGCTCTCAAAATATCTGAAAAATCAAATATCCATCCGAAAAATCTATATTTGTATTCGAAATAAGGTGAATACTATACGTATCCGAAATAAATGGGATATTATCCATATTCGGATGATATAAATATAGGCATATCTGAATTTGAAATTAAACATATATGATATATAAATATATAAGGGAAATTCCTAATAGTACCATTGTAAAATTGGCTTTTCTAAATGATATCATTCACTATTTTGGACTTCCAAGTGGCACCACTACACTTTTGACCCTTCATCCGCATCATACCACTCTACTTTTAACTTCATCCGCATCATACCACTTTCTAAAATTTTAGAGTTAAAATAGATAATTAGTATTGTAATAATCAAAAAATAGTAATTGTAAAAAGAATGTCATTATTATATTCAAGTAATTGTTATTGTAAAAGGAATATAATTTTCAATTCCAACTAATATTTAAAAAAAATACAAAATATTACCAACATAGAATACAATTCTTAAAAAATAAAATCGCTCAAAACTATTTTTCTAATTTTCTAGAAATTTTGAGTGAAAATAGACAATTAGTCTAATAATAACTAAAAAATAGAATTGTAAAATAAATATAATTCTTATTTCTAACTAGTAGTTATTGTAAAAGGAACACAATTTTTATTTCCTACTAATAGTTAAAAAAATAGGAAATGTTACCAAAATACAATACGATTATTAAACATACATTAATTAAATAAAGTTAGATAATACTTAAAAATGTTAATTATAATAAATTAAAATAATGATTGAGATAATTTAAATTAATGTTTAAAAATATTTAAATATAATTTTATAATATATTAAGATAGGTTAAATAAACGATATATAAATATGTTAATATCTTGCATTAAATAAAATAGGATTATTTATTCATCTAACAGACAATTAATCAATTAATCCATCATGGGAACATCTTTTTAATTAGAAAAATTCCTAATGGCACTATTGTAGAATTGACTTTTCTAAATGGTACCATTAGAAATTTCTCTTTTAATTAACAAAGTGGTATGATGTCATGAACTCAAAAGTAGAGTGGTATGATGCGGATAAAGTAAAAAATATAGTGGTGTCACTTGGAAGTCCAAAATAGTAAATGGTACTCCCTCAGTCCCACCCATTTGTTTACGTTTCGGAAAGAATGTCCGACACGCATTTTAAGGTGCATATAAAGTATAGTTCCATAACTTTTTTTTTAAAAAAAAATTCTGAATAAAAATTTAAACATTCAATTTTTATTCAAAAACAAAAAATTGTAAAAATAAGTTACGGAACTATACTTTATATGCACCTTAAAATGCGTGACGGACCCTCAAATGGGTGGGACGAAGGGAGTACATAACACAAAATTTTACATAATATAAAAGTACATTGTAATATATACAATACACAAAAAATATACATAACATTTAAAACTAGAAAACATAAAAAACTAATATAATAAAAAAAATAGAACACAAAATAAAAAACATATAATGAAATTTAAAAATTTAGATGATATATTATAAAACACAATATAATAGTTTTTTTAATAGTTGAGGCAAAAGTAAATACTATATTATATAATTAAAAAAAAGTTAAAGAAAAATAAATTATATCTTGAGAAATAGGTGTGCTAGTGTGGATTACACATGCACAATTTTGAATGAAAAGTGATGACCATCCAAATTTGAAGGTAACATAAAATATGATTGTAATACATGATTTATAACCAGCAAACAACTTGTCACGAGTGAAACAAAACAAAACGTTGACCAAGAGGCTTCAAGTGATTCATTAATGCACAAGATATATTGTTGTTAGAGCGTAATACAGGTACCTCACATAGTCCCGCTTATAATTCAGATGCACCCAAAAGGCCAAAACTATAAATAAATAAAAATGGCATATCAACATTTCGCATAACTCATATAGTCCATAAAATTGTTTCATTGTTAATGAAGGTATACCTTTTTCCATAGCCAGAAGAAAGTGGTGCAGAACTCTAATTCGGCTATTCAGCATCTTGATGGCCACCAGTAAGATGGGCAGCGATCTTCACACTTGCTTTGCTTGATAGATAAACAGATACAGATAGAGAATAAGTAACCTACACATGGAAGTCGTATCACAAAAAAGAAGAGAATAAGCAATTTGACAGTCCACAATCATAGAAGAGGAAGTAGGGAGAGCCTACAATGAGTAGCGGCTGAACCACCATCCGATGGTTTAAGATGTGAAACACGTGAACATGGTCAAACGGAAATACGTTCTGCTAAAATTGGGATGAAAGAAATTTAGCCTCCTTGCCTCAAATATTTATTTGAATCATGACGTAAAAATAGCAATATACTCAACCTCTATACTATAACTTGAACAGACAAAAATAAGCTGAGGGATCGTGTCTATGATACGCAACTCTGCATTAACATCGGAAAGAAAGGAGATAAAGAGATAGGAGGATATTATCTCGAGCAACAAAAACAAAAGACAAGTGGTTGGTGAAAGTTATTTGCAACCCATAAACATCACTTAATAGGTGCAATGTCTGCTAGATTTCACAATCTCAGCAACTAATTAATGCTGGAATATATAAGTACTGTCATAGGAAATCAAATAGTAAACACCCTGCTCTCGAATTTTAAAAACCGGAGAAAGCAAGTGAATAGGAAGTAAAATACTTTAATCCCAATTTTGGAGTGAAAGTTTTGGAATGAAAGTGTGTCTAATTTACATTTACTTTCACTTGCTTTCTTTCTTATTTAAAACTCGGGAGCACAAATAGGAGTGAAAGTGAAACTACTTTACTTGCCTTTTACTTGCTTTCCCCCCTTTTTAAATCTCGGAAGCAAGGTGTAAAAGTATTCATATCAGAGTGTTTCATAATTTTCTCTAAAGTTACACTGTAGACGAGAGCTTAGGGGAAGGGTAGGGGGATAGGAAAATAGCATGATGCTGACATATAACAGAAAATCGGTAGTTTATTACTGAGACTTCTATGAACTATACTCGTTTAACAGGGATACTGAATTAACAAAGTAAATACATATTAATTCGATTGAACTTTAGACGTACAGAGTAAATTAATGGAGCAGATAAAAGGAGTAACAATCGGACTTACCTAAATTCACTGATCCTTGCCGTGCAAATCAAGCGTGAACCTCAAAAATATCCACATTTGATCCCAACCCAAAATATTACACAAGGGTTAGTGGGTTACTTACCACTTTCAGAGATAGTTATGGGAAGATACTTTATGTGCATGGTTGACTGAAGGATTCAACAACGCCAATACTGAATTAACTCTCATTAATCTACATTAACAGTAGAAATAATACAATCCATAATTATCAAGCTAACACCATAATAAATACAATGGTTAAATTTATAGGAGTTCAATATTCTAGTGTGTAATTCATCAAGCAATATGTAAATATCAAACACAATACACAAGATCATTGGCATATTATATATTTAAAAATGTACCTCCAAGTGAAAGAAAAAACATATAATATAGGCTAAAGCAATACAATGCACGACACAAACTAGGCAAATACACACTCAATTTCTGGAATAGTTAAAAATAATAATACAATCCATTCGATATCCCAACTCAATTTGCGAGACGGCTACAGTTTGATTAAATTACAGATTTATGAATAATCATGTGTGATTCATGGGCATCGCTCATAATAAATCTAAAACAGGGAGAGAGAGAGAGAGAGACTAACAAGGGTCTTGTTTTTTGAGACTAACAAGAGTCTTGTTTTTTGAGAGTGAGTAAAAGAATCGAAAAGAAGCTCGAAAGTATTAAAGATTTCAACGGTTCGGCCTCCCTGGACGCCGATGACACAACCCGAAAACCCTAGAAAGAGGGGCATTAGACTAAGATTTGACACGAGTGTAGTGATCAGATATGTTGAGCATCAACAACGGGTGGCGCTTGAATGTGAGATTGCTGCTGCTGGACGATGACGCCATTGTTTCTTTAACTAGGGTTTGTTACAACATAGCAAGTAAAGTTTTGAATAATTTTTTTGGTAATAAATATTACAAATAAAATAACAAGTAATTTTTTTTTTTAAGAAATAAAATGACAGGTTTTATGACTTTATGGCTTTATGCCAGCCTAATATATTATTAGACCATCTTTAATGGCCTTCTAACTAATTCCTAAATATAATATAAATAATTAAACTAGTGAATATATTATTAAAAGTATCGATTCTAATAATTTTCTTTATATCTCCTCTTTATTTTTTTATTATTTATATACAGACTCCTAGTATGACATAAAGAGAAGGAAAAATAATGAATAATTTGAATGGAATGAATTTTTTACTAATAAAAATTAGCTATGAACCATGTCTATGCTCTTAAAAATAAAAGAATGAGAAAAAGTTCTTTATAAACGGCCTTTAGAACACTTTTAATATTATAGCTCATTTCCCATTTTTTCTGGACCCCGTTGCATGTCATCTCATTTCAAACTAGTTAAATAAAAAAGTGGCCAATTACATAAAATGTTAAGTCCACTTCTCATATTTTATAGCACCCATTTTATTTTTATTATATTATATTTGTAATAAAATGATATTTTATAATTTAATTTTAGTTTAATTAAATAATGTTAAAATTGTAATAATCAAATTAAAGTGATTAAAATTTTTAAAAATATTATTAAAATAAAAGACAACAAAGTTGTAATAATCAAATTAAATTGATTATATTTTTAACGTTACAATTTCAGAAACACGTCTTTATTTTTCTACACTAAAATAGTCACAAGATTGTACAAAAAATCAAACAGCTTAAAAAATGAGTGGACTAGACATGTAATTAAATATTAATATAATAAACAAAAAAGTGAAAAAGCTGTCAAACTTGACAGAAGTGGGCGAGTTTGACAGAAGTGGGCGTGGACAAGTTACCAGGCACGATCACTTTTTTCTCTTTCATGCAATGCTACTTTATCTCCTGCCCAAGTCTCTTTCACACGTCCCAATGAGCTCAAATGGCATGCGGATGGTTTTAGAGCAGTTACAACACTGGCCAAGTTGCTATCTTGAACCACGAAAAATGACCCGGGCATCCACTTTTCTACGGGTCACGCGCTAGAGTAATAAAAAAAGGGACTTGCCTACCAAAGTGGGCATTGGCCAACTGACACGGATGAATATTAAATTGTTATATTTCACTAAATGTTGATATGTTGTTACTACATTTCTGAAAACAACTGACACTTTTGGAACCAAGCAGATCTTGGAAAAATTATGAGAGCATGCATCATAATACATAATATGATTGTTAAAGACGAGAGAAACACATATCTTTATGATGATGCAACAAATAGTTTATCGCAACCAAATTTAGATGAAGAACTATTTATCCCATATGAAACATATATTTAAAATACGTTACAGATGAGTGATAAACTGACACATCGCCAACTACAAAATGACTTGGTTGAGCACATCTCGCAGTTCCATAATAATCGTTAATTTTATTTATATTGTAATATTTTAAATTTAATGATTCTTCGTGTGATGTTATTAATTTAATGTTTTCAATTAGTTGAATATATTTTAATTACGGGACATGTCTTTTATTTTAATATTAGTTTTTTAATAATTAATCACTTTAATTTGGATTATTACAATTTAAATATTATTGAATTAAATTAAAATTACATTATAAGATATTATTTAACTTAAAATATAATATGAGTAAAAATGATCCTACGAAATGTGGTAAGTGGACACTTGGGTTGGAGAAGGTTGACCACTTTATTTTCAAGCCCGATTTCTTTCACGTGACACATTTTTGACAAAAATAAAGAAAGTGACCGAGGTGAAAATCTCATGTATGTTTCTGTAGAGTGGTAGTAAGGTGACTTATCCGTCAACTTTTCCACTATCACCCCAAAAAACCAAACTATGCCCTACGTAAAGTTCCTAGAGTACGATTAACTTCTGGATTTGAAATCACTGCTTATATACCAGGTATTGGTCATAATTCACAAGAACATTTTGTGGTCTCTGTGGTCTTAGTTAGAAGGGGAAGGGTTAAGGATTTACCCGATGCGAGATATCACATTGTTCGAGGAACATGTAGCAACGGAGGTGCTCTTAGAATCTCTTTGAAGCTGGAGCTCTGTTTTAACTATATTAATTATAGTTCTTCATTTTTCAACTCAAGAGCTTATGTTATTTCTCATCTTGAAGCTCTATTTTAGTTATAGTTATTTATTTTTCAACTCAAGAGCTTATGAGATTTTTCAACTTAAAGAGTCTATGCTATATAGTCCATTGGAGATGTTCTTGGTACATCTTTTGTAAATTTTATCATCCAATTGTGCCTGGAGTCTGGGACAACCAAAATAAAGGAACTTAACGTTCAGCAATAAGAACTTTGAAACCTATAAACGACTGCAAAAAAAAATACACACACAGGGAAAAGAAAAGGTTTAATACAGTTCTCCCGGAACAGGTGGTAAAAAAAAGGTTGGGAGCTTTCAGTTGGAAGACCTAACGTTCTAAAAGTTCTACAAAATTTTATCTCACGGTATAAGTCATACTAATGCAGTTCTGCAGGGGGAATTTACTTCAATCAAATTAAAATAAATTTACACAATTCTATTTGTAACTTTCTTAAATCAAACAGACAATCTTCTAACTTTTCATCATCACTTTCCTCCAACTGGCTGACCCTTTGTCAAAAGACATAAACCTTGGGAGACTCAGCAGGCTATTGACCCTTGTAACACCTTCAAGGGCCGACCATTCCTCTTCTTCCGCCGTTGATATGCACTCAGCTAGACTTCTCTGAGACTGACCCACCTTTTTCCCAGGATGCTTTTCTTCTGCCGTTTCTATTATGGGTACAATCTCATCAGAGCATCTGACGGTACCAGAATGCTCAAACATAATAGAACGAGAAGGTGATATACTGCCAATATCAGCCGTCTTGTTATCATTTACCATCACAGGTACCACTTCTTTTGGAGTATCTGTCACATTGTTCTGTGCTTGAGCCACATCAGGTGTACGTACATGATCCAGATAGAGGCAAACAACAGCACAGTCGTCATTCTTTGATGTAGGATATTTGAGCCTCCATGCTCTTGTAGCACAATCTATAAGGGCTCTGGCTGCTGTTGCACGACCAGGGGCCGAGGCCACAATATCCACAGCTTCTTTGTTAGAAATGACATCCCAAACCTGTGCCAAAAATAGTAGAATAACATTAATTTAAGATATACACTAAACTAGCAGGCCAGCTTTCTCCACCTCGTTAATCCTGCCTACAACACACTGGAGTTCAACTAAAAAACTGAAATACATTGTGGCAAAGAGAAGGTGAACACCCAAAAAAGGAAGGTTACACATTTACGTAACAGTCTCACGTAAAATTGAAACTAATGTAAACGTTTCTTGACATCTTGTTATGAAACACATGTAAGAGGAACTATACCCCATCAGTTGCAAGAATAACGAACTCATCTCTCTCAGTGATTCGGTGATAATAAACGTCTGGCATTGAAATTAAACCAAAGTCCTTCAGACAGAAATCTCCAAAAGCTCTAGCCATCGCCAAACCGGGTGAGTCACTATTAGGTAACCATACACGTGGGACGTCTGGTTCATCCTGCAGTGCAAAAACCCTTCCTTTGCATTGTGTGATCCTAGCAGCTTCTCCTGTAATCAGATGGGAAATTTTGCAACATCAATTTTCTAATTATAAATTCTGATGCTTTAGAGAATTTGTTAGCTGTATACCATTTTACTCTCTCGTTTAAGATTTTTATTACTAATTTTGCATGATCGTTATGTGTTTTAGTTCCTCTGTGCCGCCAATGATGATCCAGCCCATATAATTGTGTGTTTTTAGTTTGGGAGGTGGGAAGCTTACTTGGAAGATTAGGTTTCAAGTCAATTGTCAACTGTACAGCAGTCAACGTATTATCCTTGTCCCTAGTTGCGAGCACAGCTCTTGAATCACCAACATTTCCAATTACAAGATCCTGACCCTGAAAAGCCATGTTCATCAGTGTAAAATATTTGTTCACATGACCAAGTTTATTCCACATAGAGAAATCAATAACATTTTCATTTAACTCAATCTGATGTTAGAATCATCTTTAATGTTCCTTATTCCAGTCACATGAAGCAAACTAAGCAAGGAAATTTTTCAGAATAAAAAACAAAATCAAGATCCTATAAATGTGAAAAGGCTTTGAGGATTACTACCATACGATATTTCAACATAAAATGGCACACAGAGAGATGTTAAAAATACAAGCAACAGATACACACACCAAGTCGCCAAGGCTCGCATGTTCAAAATTTTTGTGGCGGAAGGTTTAGCCTGGCATATAGCGGTCGAGGGTAGTAGAGGCATGCATGTGTATTTAAATTTCTGTAAATGACCATAAACCAAAGATGAAAAAAGAATTTTTCTTACAAGCTTATTGCTAACGAAATGCAGGTGAACACAAGTTAACACGAGACATCTTCTTACTGTATATTTTAAAAAACAAGAGAAACTCGGGTCGTTTAAAACATCAACCGAGCAAAAGTCAACTTGTTCAAATTAAAATACTATGAAGAACATGTGCCAACGTCATTAGCTGGAAGTTTTAAAAATTCAATTCTCCACAATTATATTCCTTAATTATCCCAATCAAGCTCTAGCTCCTGACTTGCAAGTCTTAGGCTCCTAGCTATATTGTTAATTACCTAGCCCATCAAAGCGTCCGACAAGAAAATATTTATAATATTTTAGTCTCAAAATAATTATACCAGCATAATAATTATTCAGCTCAAAAAGTGGAGGGAAAGCTGTTGTTAGGAATGGCAATGGGTCGGATCGGGCTGGGTTTTTCAATATCTAGATTAAAACCCGATTTTTTTAACAAGATCCGGACCCGAACCGGACCCAAAAAATACCCGAAAATTGAAACCCGAACCCGATCCAACGGATTTCGGATCGGATCGGGTAAAACCTGATACCCGAAAGTTTGGATCAGACCCGGACCTGAAACTATTAACAAAATATTTTATTTTATTTTAATTTGACCCGATACAATTAATTATTAAGGTTCAATTATATAAATTAGATTTCGCAAATATATATATATATATATAAATTAGATGTTTAATTGAATGCTAATATATGTTAATAATTTTATAAAAATATTGGAAGTATGTTAAGTAAAATTATAGTATTACTGAGGATAAGAGTAAACATATTAAAAGTATGTTTAAAATCATATTAAAAAATAAATTATAGAATATATATTGAATAATATAGTATATAGAACATATTGTAAAACATGTTTGCATCATAAAAAATATTATTTATTATATGTTTCACCGAGTACGCCACGTGAGAGGGGTTTCCCATAGTACTTTATATATATATATATATATATATATATATATATATATATGATTAGGTTCAATGATAAACTCCCTTATTTGAGTAACTGATGAACCAACAACAAATATAATTACAGAACACATGAAAAAAAATGTTGAACATAGATAAAACTATAGAACATAAAAAACAATCACAAAACAAACAAAAAAATACATAAAATATAAAAAATATAGAACACAAAATTACAGAACACTATTCAGTATTAGTATGTTCTGTAGTCTTCTATAGTTATTTGTTAATCAAATTCTTATAAAATAGGAATTGGTTCCTCAGTTACTCAAATAAGGAGTTCCTCACACACTCTCTCTCTATATATATATATATCGGGTTTTTATCGAGTTTCGGGTCTGTATCGGGTTTGAATCGGGTTTCGGGTCGGGTATCGGTTCGGGATACATAAGATCCAAACTCATTCGGGTCTAAAAATAAGATCCAAATCCAAAAAATCGGGTTCGGGAAAATCCATACTGGTCGAAACGGGTCGGGTATCCATCGGGTCGGATAAAACTGTCATCCATAGTTGTTGCCTCTATTTAGTGGATAATGATTTTCAGATAGTAACCCCGCCCCCTCTTCCCCCCTTAAAAAAATCATGCTTACTATACTTTCTCATTCCCAAAGCACTGTATTAGTTAAATTATTATAATCCTTAATAAGTGTGCGACAACAATTGCATTGAAAGAGTAAAAGATATGATTGTTTCTGGGAGTATAACAAGTTACCATAAGGCAATATTAGACATAGAAAAACCGAACAAGGCTTGCAGTCCTAATCAAAGATAGTATCGAAATTTTCATGCATATGTCCTGCCAAGATAAAACACTAAGAACCCTTTCGTAGGTGTCCTGTATCTATTCAGGCTTCATACGTAGCCTTTTTAAATCTTATCTCGTATCTTTATGCAAAGTACATCAACCTCTTTTCTTTTTTATATATCTTCTTACAACCATCATCTACTAGAGACGGCATCCAAATTCAAGGTTGGTCCTCAGACTAGCTCTGACTTGTAGTCTATGGTAAGGCTAGAACAGAACATATCTAGAAAGAAGGGTAACAGGAAAGCACCGCAGACAAAGGTATATCAAATATTCCTTTTCCCAAGCAGATGTTTATATTTTTCCCTTTTGGAACTCTTATCCCGCCCGCCTGTGGGATATTTTGCATGTTTCTTTATCTAGAAAACATATCTAAAGGGATTCATAACAGGGATGGAGGAGTAATATCAACTAAACTGTTTTTTTTAAGAAGTTCTTTATATTTTTGATAAAGAAATGTTCTATATCGAAGCAGTTTTATTTTTATATATTTTGAATGTTTGTTTATCTAGAAAGTATATCTAAAGAGATTCGTAACGGGGATGGAAGAGTGATAGCAACTAATTTTTTTTAGCAGATGTTTATATATTTTAAGTTAATCACTTGTCGTGTTGGAAATCTGCAGGTCTGTTCATCTAGAAAGTATATTAATAGAAAATCGCAACCTAGAGTCTGGAACATAACTACAGTTGCAAAGAGAATGCCCAATATACTAGTCATATATTCAGACATGCATGAAATTATTAGTAAAATTATAGTATTCTTCATTACAATATTGCAAGAGAGTTACCTGCTTTACCAAGGCAACAGTTGTTGATCCACTACAGAAACAATCAATAGCTGGATGCAGCTTTAGTTCCTTATCCATTAACTTGAAAGCTTTCAACATTGACTGCCTGAGCGGCCAATATATTTCTGGGAGCTTCGCATTTTCTTCAACTTCCAATGGCTCACACCAACCGTCATCCATGTTTTCGTCTGCATCTGTGCTTCCAGCAGCATTTCCATTCTCAGCAAAACAATTACCAGTTTCATTTTCATTTTCAGCAATACAACTTTGATCATTGTTCAGATTATTATTCCACTGAGCGCTGATCAGCACAGGAAGATTGTCACGAACTTTCCTTGCAACCATATGGCCATAAGGACCATGACCGTCAAATACTCCACAAAAGACTGTGTCACTTCTTGAACTAAAATTCTATTTGTGAAACAATCGAACCAAATCATAATTAACTGGATCAATAAACAGTAGAATTAAAAGAAAAGGAAAAATTAATCACGAGATAGCATTCAAACAATATTTTTTTTTATAAATATAAATAAAAAGGAAAAATAACAATTAACTCACATCAATCCAAGTACATGATATCATAAACTAATTGGCTCATTTTCCTAGTCAAATCTGATAGAAGTTAAATATCAATATGAAAATTACTACAAAAGTAAAAATTCTGCACACTACAACATCTATTAGACTATTACTGTATCACAATAGCAAATGAATCACATCGTAATCAAATCTGAAATGATTCACTTCAACTTTTAAAACAAACGAAAGTCATGAATAATTGTACAGACTATAACATTAAATCCTTATACGATATAACCAATACATCAAAACAACAATAATTACACTCTCACATAAATCTACAAACAAGTATGAATTATAAGACACACATTAAAACAGTAAGTTGCAACTACAGAAACGAGAAGTAGACATAAGAAACGAACCTCCCAAACGATCATAGCATCTTGATTGGTCCCTTTTTTACCCTGCTGTGTATACAAACAAGCTTTGTTACTAGCTCCATTCCCAATGAGCCTGCCATGTGCAAGGTGAAGCACACGCTCATCCACGCCGCCAAACTTGTTGAGGTTCGAATCAGGAGCTGTACCACTAGAGATCTTGTTGTTTTTATCACTATCCCCTCGGCATAACGTCGAACAACAAGAACCCATTTAAATTTAACAATTACAGTTACTTTGAAAAACCTTATAAATAAATCAAATCTTTTTAGCAGCTGCTGGTGCTAGCTGCTACAACATGTGGCTGTTCATTGTTTAAATAAATAAATGGATCGGATGATGACGATGAAACAAAAACGCTAGACAATTAAAATTCACCGCAAAAGGAGAAGAGACGGAGAGAACGAGGAGAGAGGGAGCGGGGAGAGCGAGCGAGAGCGAGAATCAGATGATGATGAAGCCAAGTAGGTATGAAATTAATACACCAAATAATAATAATTGTAAAAATAAGTAGTAAGAATTTATTAATAGAAAAATGGTGACGTGTGAGGTTAGAAAAAGGAACAAAACAACATCTATCACTTTTACTACAGTAGACCATTTACTTTGGTGTTCAAAGTGGCGCGCGTGTGGTGTGTAATAAAATACAAGTGGAGCAGAGTTACTGAGTTAGGGGAAGAGGAATACGTGCGGAAGCTTTGAATGGACTCGCTACTATTATGAATTTATGATGTTGTGTTGCTTTTCCGATGTTTGAAGACAAAACTTGATGGGGGTATTAGTATTTGTGAATTGTATAGCAAGTAGTGGAGTCACTTTTGTGTCTGTTTTGTTTTGCTTTTCAGTTGTTCTCTTGGTGAGAATATGTTAGTCCAACGCGCCACCCAACATTAACAACGCTTTTTAGTTGTGTTCAACTTTTTTTTTCTATCAACAATGTCACATATTAATCACTTATTTTTATTATTATATTTCTATTTGATAACTTATTTTAATTGGTTTAGCTTTTTGTGTAGAGGATCCGTTATTATTAATAAGTATTTTTATTGTGTGTCCTTAACACACATTAAATTGGCTAAATAGTTGTGTCCAACTTATTCATCCAATACCATGTCTGTTGCAAAGGGATGAACAAAAAAATGAATAAAAATCGAAATTGAACCGAAAAAGACCAATCCGAAAAATAAAAAACCGAACCGATTGATCGGTTCCGGTTCCGGTTCCGGTTATAGGTTAAAACCGAACCGAAAAAAATCAAACCGAACCGATAATTAAAATAAATAAATTTATTATATATATATATGGTAAAAGGTATCTACCGTTATCTTTAGAAAATTTTCTAAAATTAATTATATAAAACTACATTATTCAGACTCTATCAGAAAAATCTAAAATTAATTTTGAGTTATAGTTCTATACGAGAGTTGTCTCTCTTATAAATTAAACAATATAAATCACAATATATATTCATGATTCATTGTTTAAAGTAAACTATTCTGTTGAAAATCTCCTGATTAGTATATACAATGTCGATTGACTTCACAATTAAAAATGCGATAGTTTAATAGAGTTGCATATTTGAATATTTGTATAAGAAGACATGATTATGATGATATAAAATTTATATAAATTCATTAAAATTTCTTACATGTTATAGTAAGTTTAACTTGTTACAGTTTCTTTTCTTTTTTTAGTGTTATTATGCGGAATGTGATTCAAATATTTGAATGTAAATATATAATAATTTAAATAATATACTTTTTCATTTTTTTATCCGTTTTTTAACTAAAACCGAACCGGTCTTTTTAAAACCCAAACCAAAACCGATTGTTCGGTTGTGATTTTTAATTTTTAAAATCGAAGATATGCGATTCCAGTTTTAGCCAAAAACCAAACCGAACCGAAACGAACCACGTTCTCCCCTATCTGTTGCTATCATAGTCCATAGTTTCATGCAGTCTCGTACTCCATCCAACTCAAAATATGTATTCACTTTCCAAATTTCACATGTACTCTGTTAAAAAGTATTAATGTCATACTTTGTTTATAAATTTATTCATGTAATAAGATAATACTCATACAACTACTTTTTTATAATTTGATGTACGAATGTGTGAGTAATTCTCATTAATTATAAGTATGAGTTCTATTTTTACGTAAAATAGAAAGGATTTTCCTTAATTTCTTCATGTGTGTTTAATTTAATTAATATTGGACATATAAAAGAGAGAATATTTTTTAAAAAAACACTTTAAATATTTGCATAGGATAAACAATAAGACATTTAAAATGAGTTTTTTCCCTCTCAAAATGGCCACATAATATGAGATGAAGGAAGTAATAAATAAATTAATATTAACAACGTAATCGGTTCGTTTGATCAAACCGGGTTTATGTCATATATAAATTTAATTTAAATATTTTTGATTTTAAAATTAAATTTAATATTCAAATTTATCCAGTCTTAGATTGATCGAATCGGATTCATTTTAGTTATTCAAAAATTGAGGAAAAAATTAGTTAAATATTATTAACACACGTAGATAATGATAATTATATTTACACATTAATTAAAATAACATAAATATTTTTAATATATAGCCAAATATAATGTATTGCATGAATAGGAATATTATGTATTAATGATTAATAAATAACTAATATTTAAATGTATTAATAAAATATTTAACCTCTAATTCACTAAATGAGCATGGACTATTGAGTAGTAATAAATATAAAATAATAAAAATAAAAATAAAATATTTATCACATTTAATATATTATATATAATAAGTTACAATTTACCATATTACATATGTGATGTGTCGTGTGTTTATTTATTTTTGAATTTGAAACGATTTTATGATATTTAAATCGGGTTTCGAGTAAGGTATTGATCAATTATAACTGAAATTCAAATCTGAATTAAATTTAACAAGTAAATCAAAAATGCATCTGATCAAATAAATTATTCTTCCGAGGAGCGGGGTTGTATTTATTAACCTTGTTTCTATACTTAATTCATACGCGACATGGTCAATGCGCATGCGTACTGGTAAAAACTGTTCAAGTGGTTTGGACCGTTAAATTTACGTTAGCTGCCCCTAATATGAATTTTAGTACTATTACGTGTGCTTACGGGAATAATTAAAAATAGTAGATGCATGAATAAAACATGGAATGTCAAAGTTGCCGTCCCGCATTTCAGTGACGCCAAATTTAGAGTTGTATCATGTATGCATTACAAACAAAAATTATAAAAAGACAACTGAGAAATAAAAATACGTAGAGTCAAATATGTATTACACATATATCCTGAAATTATTATACGCAACTTGACCTTGTTTGTCAATTGTCGCTCAATAATTATGGCGAGAGAGATCTAAGCATCCAAGGCTGTAAAAGCAGCCACGGATGAGCAAGAAAATGGAAGCAAATAGCAATATGCACTACCTTAGTCAGCCGTGGACCTCTTTTAATATTTGGTTGGTTTAAAATAAATTGGAGCATCCGAATCTCTTTTAATACATTATTGTATGTATATACACTGTGACATGTACCCAGGAAATTGCTGGAATCCAATGTCAACAATGTTTACTTAATTCTATACATACATACATTATACATACTCATACTCGTGCGGAGTGACACTGACGGATTCAAGGAAGGTGCTGTATAGATTAAAATTCCGACTTAAAAATTTTAATTTAATTCTAATAAAATTTGTGAAACTAATAAATAAAATATTTTAAATTATAATTAATACGATTATACGAAGATGAAAAATAATTGTCCCGTAATCTTAAGAATCCTCGTTATGTAACCCGTACTCTTTCCGCCTGCAAGCAACTTGTATAAATCCAGAGATTGGATTCTTTTTTTTTTTGAGAAAAAATCCAGAGATTCTTAATAGTTAGTACGAGTATATCATAGAAATCAGTGTAGATCTCTATTAATACGAGTATTGATTCTTTTTTATCAATAATCTATGAAGACAATGAGTGGTGGTGGATCTCTGTTACTGTCAGCCTATCAGATGCGTATTTAGCACGGAGTAATTAATAGGCCTAAAATGCTAATTAAACGGAAGGGGCATCGGATAGTGGAAGTAAAAAATACTACCTTTGAGGAGTTGAAAACAGAAAGATTCCAGGCAACAGTGTTTTTAAGAGATATGCGTTAATAAGACAAGACAATCTAGAAAACAACTTCGCCCAACAATTCTCAACTAGTCTCTCTAAATAGGACAATCTGGGAGAATCGTATTAAGATAACGATATACACATGGATTCCAAGTAATGAGCCATCTAAAATGAGCTTATATTAAGAGCTGCGTTTCTAAGACTCTTAAGAGCACAACAAAGAACTACTAGATAATTTCTTTCACTTTCATGCTCTATCGAGACTTTTTGAGTTCTTGTACAATAAAAGTTAACCTATTTACCAAGGATCCATGTAAATTAACCTATTTTACTCATTAGGGTTAAGGTCGTGCCTTTCTTTTGGGTAACTTGAACGGAGTCCAGCTCTTTCTTCGTTTGGAGCCTGGAGGTCTCACAAAAGAGAGCAGAAGCTACAATCCTACAATTTTCTGAAGCGATATAAATAATTTCCCCTCTTCGTTTAACATTCAGCATACAGTTTTCAGGGGTATCTGCTCGAATTGGATCCCTCTGTTGATTTCTCCGATTCGTCCATGTTTACATGAAAACGAGGACTTAGGACCATGGGCATTTGGCTTGCATGCCATTTTCTGAACACAAAATTTATTAAGGATAAGTAATAAAGTGATTGCATAAAGTATTAATAGCTCTTTCCAATGAGTATTGTTTTTGCCAACTCTCGTTCTATACACAACCAGTCTGAACCAGAGCGCTTTCTTTTATAAAAGAAACTATGGACTTGAGGGACAAACTTTCCAGAAATGCAATGTCATTACATGATTCAAATTTCTTACTTGTGGATCTCATTTTCTTAATTTGCCACCCACCACCACCGTCCATTGTCTCCTGTCTTCCCAGAGGCTCCTTTCATACTTTCTTTATATAGTCATGTTTCTTAGCTTTTATTAGCAATTAGCAATTCTATATTTTTAGGGGTATAAATCAAAATCACTTGCCTGACATGTAGCCCATTCTGATACATCAAAAATCTTGCTCTTGGCACAAACAGAAGCACCAAGAATCTCGACCTAAATGCCATGCAAATATGCAATAGGAGTTTACGCTTTTAGTAAAGCTTTAGGGATCAAATCTGTATAATCTCAAAATACATCAAGAACCTGAAAGCAATCCAAGAAAGCCAAAACAATTTAACTCTCTGAAAGCTTTGTACCTTTTGAGGCTGATCAAATACCATTGAGACTCTGTATTCAACCCTCTCCATCGCTTGATGGTATTAACAGCGATCCTGTATCCAAGGCAAACATAATTTTATGTCAAGTTCTGATTTTAGTAATTAATAATACTTGCAAGCCCATGCCAAGCACAGGCTTATATTATATAAGAAAATAGGCTTAATCAATTAGAGAAATCCCAACCCCGCCATTTTGCCTTTGTTCTGGTGCTACTGGTCCAAACCCGAATGTGTGATTTGTCACATTTCGTACACTGTATACTTCTTGAGTCTTCAGAGTAGTGATCCGGCCTATCCTGCTCATTTCTCAGAATGAATGTATCAGATCATCTTACTAGCCTAGACCCCAGGTGTAAATTGTCACATCGCGTCCCCAACTACGTTTGATGATAAAGAGAAGAAAAGTTCACTTCAGTTCTATCCTTGTATTTTTCACACAACACCGGTGTCACCCAATTGCCATAACCACTGCACTAGCAGCAGCCATAATCTAAGATCTTACCAAGCTATAGTAACACAAATTCGCTGTGCCAGTAGGTTTTTTAGTGAATCGCAAAGTTGCAACTGCAGACAGTCAGACATTGTAACCAAAAGGCATGTGCAAAAACATGACTTCAGATGTGTGTTCATGTGAATCAGTCACAACATGCATCTTCAAATTACCATACCTGCATAAAGCACCGAGAACACCAATTACCCTGATACTGTAATCACCGTGCTAGTAATTAAAATTGCATTTTACTTCCCGTATCATAATGTTTTTTGCTCTTACCCACAAGCTAGCTCGGTTTTCTATCACTTACTTTGCTAACGATCATAACAGAAAACATGACCTTAACAACACCTATTTTTGAGCGCACACACTGGTAAAAATATTTTTTGGGATATGGAAAATAATGTCAAACGGGACCTAAGAAGATCATCTTCTAAATCATTGACTCTTGTCTCTTCGTATGGAGTAGTATGAACTGAAACCATATTTCTTTTTTCTTATCTTTTTCTGGCTGCGCTAAAGTTGACAAACCTTCTATTATTGTATGTATTTTACACTCATTTGGCCTTTATGTGTACAAAGTAACAAATATATGTATTTTTCCTGAACGAATATAACTATTATTTTGTATGTTTTATGCGCAGAATGTTTAATAAAATTGAATTGACCCTAACGTTTTTACCTGATTCAACAATAATAAAATCGTTCATTAGATAAAAGGTCTGGTTAGGTTACCTGAACCATTATAATGAACTCCCTCTCAAATTTGACCAATACTCCATACGATTCATGACTAATAATACTCCATATGATTTTTGCATGAGCGAGGTATGTAATATCATTTGAGTAGTAAGCAGAAAAGGGGGACCAACAAACTCGAACAAATACACAAATATTCTCTTAAAAATTATGTGCATAGTGAAACTGAGTACCAACTTGGGAGATGATAAAATACGGAGAATGGTATAATTACACCATACATAACAAGCCTCATCCTTAAACTGACCTAAAAGTAAAAACAAGAGATACAATAATAAACAAACAAAAAATAGTCGTCCCATGTTTCTCTGATAAGAGATCAGTAACTTCTATCGCTAATTGCCGTAAAGGTCATAGTTGGCTGTGATGAATCTCTTGATGTAAAGGTTGAATCACTACTGTACAATCCCAAGGATGTATTAGTGTAGGAGTTCTTGTTCATAGCAGGTTCTGGTTTAGGAGCGCTTTTGATTTTAAGGTCCATGAAATCAGAGATTAGACCAGGCTTGCTTATAGTCCTGTCATTACAGTTCAACTCACCCCTTGGCATTTTCACTACGGTTGACATGCTTGGTCGAAGCTTTGTAACTTCTATCGCTAATTGCCGTAAAGGTCATAGTTGGCTGTGATGAATCTCTTGATGTAAAGGTTGAATCACTACTGTACAATCCCAAGGATGTATTAGTGTAGGAGTTCTTGTTCATAGCAGGTTCTGGTTTAGGAGCGCTTTTGATTTTAAGGTCCATGAAATCAGAGATTAGACCAGGCTTGCTTATAGTCCTGTCATTACAGTTCAACTCACCCCTTAGCATTTTCACTACGGTTGACATGCTTGGTCGAAACTTTGGACTGTCTTGCGTGCAGAGAAGGCCGATTTTTAAGAAATTGCAAGCCTCTTCAGCATCAAAATCTCCGTTTAAGAACACGTCAACCAACTCATACAGGTTCTTCTTCTCAAAATGGTTCCATGTCTGCAACACAGAGATCGACATCATGAGAAGAGTTAACAATTTGGTACTTTAATACTCTGACAGAAAAAATAAGCATTTCACTGGATGTACTGATAGATGTACAGTAGGAATTAATGTGTATATAATTTATATGGCCCACAAGACTAATCAGAAAACGAAAGAATGGTTCTCAGGAACAAATGTATAGGTAAAGTTAAAGACTTTTGGAGGTTTCATTGATAGCCTAGTGGCAGGGCTCCTTCCTCCCCCTCGTGATCAAAAGGTTATAGGTTTCAACTTTCAATCCTTGCTCCCCCTCCCAGTATACTTAAAAACCTTATGCTTTTGCATCATTGTTAGATTTAGATGAAACAGAATTTGTAACTTTCCCATAAAGAACAGAAGATCTACACTCAAGGAACGGACCATCCAAGTCACAATATAGAGTATATGTATAGCAAATACAAGGTGGGCAGGCTATGCAGGTGTAAAAAGAAAGGGTGTTTACATTTTTTTTCGTTGAGAACTATAAGAACTACTTGCTACTGATCTTCACCCCTTCCTCGTTTCATATATATATTTCACAGAAGGAAACCAAATTTACCACCACAATTAAATGGCATTGACGGGGAACACTATTAACATAATATAAACTTAAATATTATGATCCTGCCATAACTGTAAATATGATACACTTCGGAAACTTCGCATCTACATTTTACCGGTTTGTGATGTTTCAATTTACTTAGTTTTACCTGGTTTCTACAACTTAATTCAAATTAACCCATCAGAAGAATCTGAATAAGTTATGATGATACCAAACATTCACAAACTCCATAGCACAGAATATTAATTATGAATCTATGATATCTATGGTTTTTTAACTCCATACCCTTTCAAGAAGATAATGCTCTTCAACAGGTAACCGTGTGTTTGTGTTGCATCTCCCACAAACTATTTCCATAAGAAGAACCCCAAAACTGTATATATCTGCTTTACGTGTCAATTGTCCTCTTATTGCATACTCTGGTGCCAAATAACCTCTGAAAAAACAATGGTGTTTAGGTAAGAGAGGTATTAAAAACACAAGGGTGTCATGGCATATAGTATCTTATTTCGTATCAATATTACTATGCAAAATTGTTCTAAAATAAACAAATTACTGATTAATAAGCATAACTGGAAAAGAAGTCATCCACGAACACCTACATTGTTCCTGCCACACGGGTGCTGACATGAGTCATATTGTCAGGTATGAGCTTCGCAAGACCAAAATCTGAGATTTTGGCTGTCATGTGTTTATCGAGGAGAATATTGCCTGCTTTAATATCGCGGTGAACAATATATGGCTTCACTTCATCATGAAGAAAAGCAAGGCCTCTTGCAACATCAATGCAAATTCTTTTTCGAGTTCGCCAACTGAACTGCAGGTTGCTGTGACCTCTACCTGAAAGAAGAAGGTCTGCAAACATTATATCTTTTTTTCAATGTATTTATTTAGATGCTTAAACGAAATTCAGCTTAAAGCAATAATAGGGCACGTGTCATAAAGATCAGATTCTTGAACTAGATCTGCCCTGTATCTTGCAATAGCTTCGAAAACAAGAAATGTGTTTTTACCAATTGACCATTTTTTTCTTAGTTATCAATTTCAGCGAAAATTCATGAACTTTCTTGTTATACTAACACAGTACTTTTCCATAAAAGCAAAGTGCAGAATTACCCAATAAGGTTTGTGCAAGACTGTTATTTTCGAGGTATTCATAGACCAAAATCCTCTGATTTCCTTCAATGCAGCAGCCAATAAGTTTTACTAAGTTTCCATGCTCTATATCAGCAATGACTTTAATTTCTGTCAAGAACTCTTGTGTTCCTTGTGCTGATTTAGCTGAAAGAACCTTTATTGCGGCCATTTCTCCACTTTTTAGCTTTCCCTGATTACTCATAGTTTGGACAAGCTTGTATTAGTACTCCAACAGATATGACATTATACAGAATGATAGATAGTATTTGTACATATAGAAGAAGAATTAATGTGTAATTATGTACCTTAAACACAGGACCAAATCCACCCTCTCCAATTTTATTAGTTTCACTAAAATCATCAGTTGCTATTTTCAGTTCCTTATAGGAGTAGACTTTAGCACCTTGTACGCCTGAAAGCTCTGGTAACATTTATTAAGAGAATAAAAAAGTTTTAGATGTTCGCATTAGAAGCTTAGTGAAACCATATACTACGAAAATTGATGGTAAATGATTTAATTAGATCTGCTTTACAAGTCTGAACTCACTATACAATTATGTACGACACTTTACCTTCTTCAAGTTCACCAAAACGTTTAGTTGGATCCAATTTCTTCCTCCCGAAGAAATGTAAACAAGGCATAACGATATGATACAGTGATAGACAGTGTCCCGTGGTGGTTTATGCAGCTGTGTCCTGGTTCAAACACTGTCAAACTTATTTAGTAAAATATATGTTATTCCAGAAACATCATCTCGCATGTTGAAAAGTTGATAATGTCTAGAGTCTGGTACTTTTAAGTAGAATGATTAACTAAGTACACACACAACTATACAAGTTTGCTAATGATAACAGAGGCTAAACAAATTCCAAATGACGTGATCATGCATTCGAGCCAAAACTGAATGTCATCCGAGCTTATATTATGTGCCACTTTATAGCAAATAACCATTTCTATCTTTATTTGTTCTTTTAAATAGAAACATGAACAGCTCTAAACCACGGAGGGCATAACCCATGTAAAGGGAAACCATGGAAAAGCTAATCTTAAACAACAAGGCCTACAATATCACGCCATTAACTATGATAACAAACTAACTATATTTATAAAATGTTCACTATAAATTAGCCAAAAAATAAAATTGGTCACTAGAAAGTAAGAGCATTTTCATTGAATTGCAACTGAAGTGTGGTCTAGATCGTAGTATCATCCACAACTGCAGTACTTGATTATAAATGTCTTCCTCTTGAGAAAGCGAAGCATATCGGCCAACTTGTAGGCCAAACAGATTATGCAATATTGTTAAAAATTAACAGGAGACCAAAAATGTTGAGAATAAACACAGGTCTCTGTATGCCTCAATACAAGAGAGACTTTTAGAATGTCTATGGTCTGCGGACACCCAAAGAATCAATCTCTACAAAATATAGGAAACCTAAAAGATAAGAATTTTGCTTCATCCGGGTCAACCATCATCAAGTATACAAGAATTTTGAAATTTACACAGAAATATAACATCATTATTCATAGTTTATGCATCCAAGATATAATACAAGTCAAGTAAACATGCATGGCATAGATCAAGCTTTTTAAATTCATACAAAAATAAAAACAAGGATGATCAAGATTAGATAAACACTAAACATAACAGAAACAACAAGATGACAAGTACACAAATTTGAAAACATAACAAATAAAACAATTACTGTATAAAAAAAAAGGGTAAAAGTGAAAATTAAGTACCTGATAAATCTGATATAGTAAAGCAGCAGAGAGATCAAGGGGTCTGCAAGTATTTGGTTAATTAAGAGAAAAGGTGGGAATGATTATATTTATTACATACACCTTGCAAATTAGTAAACTGAATAAATATATATGTGGTATATATGTATGTATGTATATTTCAAGGTCTATGAAGGAAGGCGTACGCTCGTTGAATTTTAACCTGTTATTTTTTTCCTCCGCAGCTGCATTTTGATGAAGGAACTGAGCACCTAACACTGGCGCGTAAAGTCAACAACCGCGCGTGACGATAGGCTTTCGTTTATGTGTCTCCACGTGGTCGTTAGTAGTAATACATTAATTAGTATACTAAAGCCTTCGTTTTGTCAAAACTAAAGTATGATTGTTGCAAGTTAAGTGGACATTAAATATTTATCAGTGCACCGTGCATATAATAAGAGAGTTTTGATTATTCTTTCGAGATTTTTTAATCAATTTTGAAATAGTAGAATATTTTATTTTCTTCAAGTAATTGACAAGTGTTGATAAAAATTTACTATAAAAGACTTGCGAGATTTTAATTCGATCTTTGACCGGAAGTGGCGAAAGGTCATGTGCCCTTGAGTCCTCAGGTTGGAGTGGGCTGAAAATATTTAAGTGTATAAAATTGGGATCGTCGGTTGCACGCTGGTGTTAATATCTATATTTACACTGCCAGATTGTAAAGTTAGCTATGCAAGAGGGATTGGGAAGTTGTTCAATAATTTAAGGGTTTAATTTGGATTAGACTATGAGGGTGATAATTTAAAATGATCCACTATTAATTTTAGGGTCTGTCGGGGTTTGCTTGGCCTAGGCTTAGAATTTACTGTATTATTTTATGCAGAATTATGCATTATCCACATCTCCGGTTCTCCCCCCACTAAACATTATTTAAAATTTGTTAAGCTTGTAAGGTACTATACTATAATGGAACGGAATTAGCTGTAATCATTCTTACCAGGTAGTGCTTTGATAAATAAATTGTTGTTAGCTGAAATTTAAAATAAGAGAAATAGATGTACTTTGATAGATTAATATTATTAACATCTTTTTAGTATCAATATAATAGACATGATTGTACGATTCTAATAAATTTATACTAACTTTTAAAGATCAAATGTTGAAAAATTAATGTATAAAGGGGTGATGGATATGTTTATATTTAATGCGAATCTTCCCCGTCTTCCAACAGTTTATTCTGGTTGGATCGTCTTTTCTATTCTGACCGAGTACTCTTTCTGTATTTGCTCAGTCAAGACTCATTCCATTCATTTCCATAGTTTGGAGTACCCCGTTCTCTTTATATCTTCGCCTTTACCTATTTAATTTTAGTTGATAGTGTCAGATTTTTAAATTATTTTTCATAAATTAAATATGTTATTATAATCCTCCAATCTCAAATTATCTATTTTTTTAAAAAAGATGATTAAATATATTATTAATATGTATATATTTAATGTACTTTAAAAAAATTAATTTTTTTTTAAATTAGAAGAGAAGAATTTTTTGTTTAAATTAATGTTTGTTAATTTAACCATATAAAGTAAAATGAAACAATTAATTTATGACAAATGGAGTAATAGTCATAAGAAAAAAATATTTCTTTTCTATTTATCTTTTCAAAATTACAATAACAATTACTTTATTTATTTCTTGAGAATAATAAAAAAGATAATGTAATTAATTATTAATAACAAAATAAAATCCGGATTTGGCCTTGGCCCTTAGAATTTAGAAATAAAGCAGGTAGGGAACTCCACCTTAAAAGTTTGGAATGAAAATGTTGTAATGTCAATAAAAAAATATGTCTCGCATTTTTCGAAAAAAAATTATAAAATAAATAAAATATCACCGTGACCTAAATTTTTACGGCACCTAAAGTTTTGGAAATTATCGGTTTCAAAGCAAAACCAGCCAACACCTCAGATGCGTACATATCCGTCTTCACACGCCAATAGGCCACCATTCAGAGAAGAGCAAACTTGATTAAAAAAAGTCCCTACATTCATCAATAATATTGAATATTGGAGAATTTAAATGAAAAATTCGATTTTATATAGCAGTAATCGAGGCAATACAAATGCTATTAAGAAATCATTGGTATATATTCCGCGATAATCAAATCGAAAACAAATATAATTATACAAATTTGTGTAGTTAAAAATTGCACCACATGTATGTGATATGTACTTGAGTATAAACAAGGTCTTGTATATAAAACTGGCCTTATATCTCCAAAAATGTGAGCTGTAATTTTGACAAATAATTTAACTTATAATTAATATAAAGTATGGATTATAATATCACTTGTCAAATATTACTCCTTTAATATTAAATTTAATTAATTTTAAAATTTCTTTTTCTTTATTTAAATATGAAATACAACTTATAACTCTTCCACTTCCCGTTTTCAAATTATTCATTGCCAATTTAAAAACCAAATATCAAAATGTAATCTTTTAATGAAAATATATACAACTTAAATTAAGCCTAGAGCTCATGTGTAAACCTCCCCTCCCCTCCCTCCCCTCCCCTCCCCTCGTAACCCTCTCCCCTCTCCTCGGTTTTTTCTTTAAAGCCTAAATTTAAATACATTCTTTCTTTCCAAACATCACAATTCTTTACATAAATAACATATCCTCTTTTTAAATTCGAAAATTTTAACCTTTCGAAATCTTCAAATCTGTTTCCGTATCTTTCGAATTTGATTTGTATCATCTGTATCTGTTTTCATGTTTTTCACATCTGAATTTTTGAACGAGTTTAGTGTCATTTGTGATGACTTTTGTACTTATATGAGCCAAGACAATTTTTGATGACGTTTTGACCATATCTATGATGGTTATATGTCGTTTATGACGATATTGTGTCATATTAGATAACTTTAATTATGAATTGAAAGTTTATGATATAATTTTAAATTATATATTTTGTTACACTTTCATCTTCTTATTTGTATTTGTTGGCTTGTTTTTTATTTTTCAGATTTAATTGGATGAGTTATTGTGTATAGATGAAATATGAATGAAAACAGGATTTTAATACTCACTTGGATGAGAAGAATGATAAAGAGAAGGTGTATGGAGACATAAACCTGATTTTAATGACCTCATTGTAATTAGATGTTTTTTTTCCTTGTATTTAGTTGTTTTTAGTAGGACACTCTTTTTCCCCTTGAATTTTTCCCCATAGGATTTTGCTTATATGAAGTTTTTAATGAGACTATTCTTTGGTGATGTTTTATTCTCAGACATTAATGTATTATCCTCTAAATGTCCAAAGTTAACATGCGTGTCATTCGGTTAGATGATAAACTCAATGAATGATGTAAACTCTTTTTAGGTCATTATAATTCGTTACAATTCATTAATGAAATGTTATTTCTGTCCAAAAAAATATACAACTTATATTAATCATCCAAAAACGAATCCAATATTACCATAAAAAATGTATAAGCATAAATTTACGATCAAGACCGTACCTAAAAGAAATTAAGACGGTCAAAATTGGACAAACTAGTGAACTCGCTTACGTTTTAGCACTCTTAAGGAAATCATGAATGCTGTTTTCCCAGGTGTACGTACACATTCAGGCTGGCTGCTGCACAGCACAAACCGCCTTCCCATTATATATTTGCTTGATAAATCAAAAGTCATTCATGTAGAATTCTTTTTTTTTTTGTCATCTCATTCATGTAGAATTCTATGCACATATATATTTCAATATTTGTTTGTTCATATGTCAATCCTGATTTTTCTTTGGTGATTATGTAATATAGTAAATGATTATAAAGTATGACTTTTATAAACATACGTTTGAGCTGTTGTTAATTATTATAATAATGATACTAATACAGTTGGACATCTTTACTAGACGTGCAAATCAGCAAATGCAACCAAAGTTTCAATTAAATATGTACGATGATATGGGCTATAGTCCTGGTCAAAATCTCCCACCACCAATTAATCAATTTTCTCAACTCAGAGTTTTTCAGTGACATGTAGTATGACGGTAGTACTCATGTACAGTGGGTGTTTTGATCCGTTTGTAATTCTTTTGACTAAATATTCATTCAAATAAATTAAATTAAATTTTACTTTTTAAAGTATATATATTAACAAAGCATTCAGTCCCGTTCAGATCTGATAGCCGAATACACGTCCTATCTAAAATAAGGTGCAATTACAATTTAGGCACAAACAACATTCGATCAGTTATTATTGGTTGAACTATCTTTCATTAAGAACAGAAAATATAAATAAAGAAGAGACCGCAACAACATTCACAAAATTTACATGTTTCATGTTTATCATTTATCTTTCGGGACTTCAAAAACAAATTTCGCACGTTTCTCCGCCCAGAGCTAATTTATTTTACTATAAATTTGTAAACTGGCAAATTTGTTCATTTATAAAAATATATGAGGCATTGGCATATGGGATTCACGAAATTTAGCAAACCGGCACTCGTATGATCATATCATCCACATGTGACATATATCCCAAGGCCCCTATTTGGCTGGCTCGCCGATCAACTAAGTGCATGGCCCGGCCCGGCCCGTTCACTCTCTGAAAAATGCACCTCTTCACCAATTTTAATTAACGAGAAGAAACTCGAATCATCAATTTTGCCAAAATTGAGGGGAAAAAGTGTCGTTGGAACAAAAATCGCTAATAAATTATATAACTTAACCCCAAAAATCAGAATATAAAGTATAAACACATATTCTGACAAAAAAATAAGTATAAACACATACTATCACATTATATTTTGCTTGACCATCACCTGATTTAAAGAAAAATTCATCAGAATGACACTATTTTAATGTCAAAATTATATAATTTACAAAATCAATTCTAGTATGAGTTACATTATATCATACACTATAAAGAATCTTTTATCCTACATCTTACCCTATAAGAAATTTTTTAGTTATTAAAATAATAAAAAAATGAGTTTTGAGACTTAAAAATGATAAATTTGTTTTTGTTAAAAAAATAAGGGTATGGTTGGAATTTTGAAAATCATCAAATTTGATATCAAGATGACGCCAAATGTATGTTTGACATCAAATTTGATATCACTCTATTATTTAGTGTCATTTTAACACTATTTTAGTGTTTCATTAAAGTTGATTTTATATTAAAATAATGTCAAAGTGACTTATGTCGGATGTTCAGTTGGTAAATTAGTGTAGTGGAATTTAATCATAGTTAAAAATGTGAAATATTTTCTGCAAGCAACTTGATTGTCTCTTCCTCCTGCATTAAGAAACAAAAAGTGTACGTAAAATTTACAGGTTGTCTTTTGGCTTTTTGCCGACGCTATAGGCCTATATTTACATATACAGTGTACATGAAATGAAAAATAAAAGAAAGAAACAACATATAATAGATTTTGGTCTTGGTCGCAGCAAGTACGGAATTCAACACGTACTGTAGTTGTAGTATTAAAGCCAGGGTTCATTTATATGTGCAAGTACTGTTCAGATAGTATTAGTTGTATAAATACGCTATCATGTCACTCATTACAGGAGTGATGACAATTGTGCTAATTAACTTTCCCGCCTAACAGAATTAGAACATAATAGTATTAGTACTCCCTCCGTCTCTAAAAACTTTTCCTGATAATCATGTGCGCGTTTGCCAATACACACTTTTTAATCGTTAATATCTTTAATTTCGTAGTAGTATTAAATATAAAAATTTTACTGTATTAAAGTACTCACAAATACAAATCAAACAAAATCACTCATGACTATATTTTGTCTTATAAATTATATGTAAATTAGTAGTCAATCGCTTACAATGAACAGTACAAAAAATCAAAACAGGAAACGTATTTTGTGACGGAGGGAGTATTTTGTATATATACTTGTAACCACACAATACTTGTATCTTTTTCATTCATCTTAATCAATACAAAGTAAATACTTCATATTGTAACATGGTATCAGAACTTGCTAAAGAGACGACAATGGCAGATCCTACGTAATTTTGATAATCGACTCCAGGTGTTTTCTACTTAGCTAGCTCAGTTTCATCTTCTTGTTCTCAATTTCTTTACGAGCTTTCATATTTACTTCGTGAAGATATATACATATACATAAAAGTACAGAGCGATATACAATAGTTACGTGGTTATAATTCTTAATCTTTTTAATGATCTACAAGTACGATTTAACAGAGATTCGGTTCATTTCACGAAATTTTGGTGATTATTTCTTGGATTTCTTGTGATAAATCTTGAGAATAGTTGATCGCAGGGTTGAATTTGAGTTGATTGATCATTGACGAAAGTGTTTTAGTGAAGTTGTTGCGTATTGAAGCTATTTGTAAGTTGTGCACTCTATCTGTTTGATAAAAGTTGTGACCTAAACTTTGTATATGTGTTGATGATATGGCTGTTCAACCTAATCAAGATCCATCCAGTGTCTACTATATTCATCCATCAGATGCGTCTAGTACACAGTTAGTGTCTGTCAAATTCAATGGAGCTGGTTTTCACAATTGGAAACACTCAATGATGTTGACTCTGTCTACTAAAAACAAGTTTGGCTTCGTTAATGGCACAATTGTCATACCTAAGAAAACTGTTGTAGATTACAAATATTGAGAGAGATGTAATGATCTTGTCATCTCCTGGCTAATTTTCAATTTGGATGATAGTATTGCAAGGAGTGTTCTGTTCATGAATACTGCTCAGGAAATTTGGAATGAGTTAGAAAAAAGATATGACTATACTTCAGTTGCACACGTATATGCCTTGAAAGAACAGTTGTTAGAGATAACTCAAAGACAAGACTCAGTTTCAAATTTTTTTACTAAGATAAAAAAACTATTTGGGATGGTGTCAATAATGCTAGTCATTTGCCTTACCGCACTTGCAATAAGTGCACCTGTAATCTCACACTGAGACTTCAACAAAAGCAGCGAGAACAAAGGGTTTTGCAGTATATGATGAAGCTATCTGATAGGTTTTCCACTGTCAGAGGAAATGTTCTTATGATGCAACCCTTGCCTAACATAGCACAAACCTATATGTTGTTTGCACAAGAAGAAAGACATAAAGAGATCTCTAATGTGAATTCTCAAACTGAGACTCTTGTCTTCTATGCTGATAGGAAGAAGTTTCCTAATCAAACTAATCAGAATCAGAAAAACTATGGCAAGTCTGGAAATGCATTCAAACCTGGAAATTCAGCTGGTTCTAGCTTCAAGAAAAATACAAGACCAAACTATCTATGTACTCATTGCAACATTGTTGATCATATCATTGAACGGTGCTTCAAGATCCATGGGTATCCACATGGTTTTCAACCAAAAACAGATAGACAATTTGCTGCTATAGCTCATCAAGCTACAACTGACTCTACTCCCAATCAACATTCAGGACAACAAAGTGAGGAGGGACAACATGTGGTGTCTAAGGAGCAGTACAATCAGCTGATAACCATGTTTCATTAAACCAGTGAAATCTCAAGTCCTAATTATTATGACTGTTTATGTTGATGATATTATCATCACTGACAATAATCTGTCTCACATTCAACAGATAAAAAATCATTTGAATGTTGTTTTTAGCATCAAAAATCTTGGAGTATTACACTATTGAAAGGCATATGTTTAGAAGCCTATTTGTTTAGAAAGATGACAACTCAACTCAAACATAGTTAATTTGTAAGTAAATATATTATCTGTCACAGGAATCTTCAGCAGATATTATTTGACAAGAAAAAGAAGATCAAAGTCAATCTACAGACTTGAAGCAGTACTACATTGAAAGAAGCTCAATTTAATTGATCACGCCTCAGTGGAGTATTTAAGTTTGAAGAAGCTCAAGTGTCAGAAGATTTCAATATTGTGTGACAACAAATATAGTCAAGTCAGAAGGAGCAGAAGTGAACCATTATAAAAGTCAAGTGAAGAATATTATTTGTTGTGAATCACTCGTGAACCAGACAGTACACGGAGTGTTGGCAAAAAATACAGAGAAAGTTCTTTACTACAAAAGAAATGGTCAGCAACAGTCGTGGAGTCAAGACTTTAATTTAATTCTCTATTAATTGATTAAATTATTTAGTTAATTTAAATGGTAAATTAATTCAATCAGAATTAATTTATTTCTTAAATTGATTAAGAAATTAATTAATTTAGAATTATTTTAGAATGAAGAAGACTTTAATTTAATTCTATTATCAAAAAGATAATTTATTATGTATCATATTTACTTAGATTAATTCAAAAAGAATTAATTTAATGTATAAGATATATAATAAAACAAATAGAATTTGAATTAAAAAGAAAAGGATATACACATTATAATTCAAGCAGGTCGACCAAATTGATAACTCGGGAAGACATTTGAAATGTCTCCCAGAGACTTTTCAAAAGTCTCCCCGAATTTTAAAAAAAGTCTTCCCGACCTAATAAAGTCTCCCCGAGCTTAATAAGTCTTCAATGGCTTCAAAGGTCTTCCAAAGTGAAAGTCTCCAGAAAAGGAAAGTCTCCCCGAGCCAAAAAAGGAAAGTCTCCCCGAGGAGAAAAAGTCTCCCCGAGCAGAAAAAGTCTCCCAAGCCTGAATTTGCCTATAAATACCAGATTAGATCAGTAGATAAAAACAATTCTATTAACATTCTATTCGGCTTAAACAAAAATTCAAGAGCATTTAATGTCAAAATCTCTCTAGAATTTTAAGAGCTAAATTAGTGAATATTTTCTGATTTAATCTTGTAACCCACCTCAAGTTTAATATAAGTATTTTACTTGAACTGTGTTTCTTTGATTATTATTTCGTGATAATAATTTAAATTGTTTAATCAAAAATTATCCGAAACAGATTTTAATATTTATTAAAGATTGTATTCAACCCCCCCCTTCTACAATCATTTGGACCTAACAATTGGTATCCGAGCCATCTGATTGACATAAAAATCAAGATCCTAATATTTTAATTATTAAAAATTCGAAACTTTTAATTTATTAAAAATTTGAAACTTTTAATTTATTAAAAATTCGAAACTTTTAATTTATTAAAAATTCGAAACTTTTAATTTATTAAAAATTTGAAACTTTTAATTTATTAAAAATTCGAAACTTTTAATTTATTAAAAATTCGAAACTTTTAATTTATTAAAAATTGAAATTTTAATTTATTAAAATTTCAAAAATTTTAATTTATTAAAATTTCAAAAATTTTAATTTATTAAAATTTCTAAAATTTTTAATTTCTTAAAAATTTGAAATCTTTTTAGCTCCTAAAAATTTCAAAACTTTTAATTCATTAAAAAATTCGAAATTTTTAATTTATTAGAAATTCGAAAATTTTTAATTCCTAAAAATCTCAAATCTTTTTAATCTTCCAATATTTTAATATGAGTACTCAAAGAGTGAGTAGCATTAAAATTCCTCCATTTGATAAAGATAATTATAATCTTTGGAAAAGGAAGATGACACTATTTCTTCGAACTGCAAACCCTAAGTACAAAGATATTTTGAAGACCGGTGTTGTTGCTCCAATAACAATCATTCCTGAGCATATGATAGACGGTGTACTTATTCCGCACAGACAATTTGATAAAGAAATTTCTGAGTACACTGATACTGAAAAGGAACTGGATTCTTTGGACACCAGCCTGCAGTTAATTTTAGTAGAATCTCTTGATCCCGGAATGTACAATCATGTTGTTAATTGCAAAAATGCTAAACACATCTGGGAAACGATAGAGATACTGAATGAAGGAACAGAAGAAGTGAGGGAGAACAGATTGGAAATCTTAACGTCTCAATATGAGCATTTTAGATCAAATCCTGGAGAAGGTATCTCTGATGTTTTTGAGAGATACAATAAATTGATAAATGATCTAAATCTCAATGGCAAACACTATACGAAGAAGGAGATCAATAGGAAGTTTTTGCTGACAATGCCAATTCACTTAGAGCATAGGATTACTGCCATCAGGGAGTCAAGGGACATGAATGAAATTTCATTGGAAAGACTTTATGGGGTACTAAAGACCTATGAGCTAGAGCAGATTCAACAGAAAGAAATATATGGTACAGGCAAAGTGGTCAGCAAGTCTACAGCTCTTGTAGCAGAAGTACCAGAACACAGAGAAGCTATGACTGAATCTTCTTCAGTCAAAGTCATTGATCAAGGTATTGTTGCAGAAGTTGGTGCAACTCAAATGAATTCATCTGAAAGTGAATTCTACTCAATGGAAGAACTTGATCAACTTGAGGATGAATCTCTGGCACTGATTGCTAGAAAATTTGGAAATACAAGATTCAGGAGGAACCCTAATTTCAAATTCAAGCCTATGGGAAACAGATTTCAGAGAGGTGGTTCTTCTAGCTCATCCAATACAAGAGGTGGATACAAGACAGGGATGGTTGACAGAAGCAAGATCCGTTGCTTCAACTGCAATGAAATGGGACACTTTGCTACAGATTGTAGAAAGCCCAAGCAGGAAAGAAAGAAGGATTCATATGACGAACTTAAACAGAAATATGAGGCTCTTCTGAAGAAGCATCAGGGAAGATCATACTTAGCAGAAGGAAAAAGCTGGGATGATTCTGACAACGATGAAGAAGAAGATATGGGAAATCTTGCTCTAATGGCCTCTTCTTCTGAAGGATCACAATCCCCACCTCGTCAAGGAATTGAGGTAAATCCTAGCTGTCCTAAAATGTTTAAATTGCTGGGTGAGGATTTAACTAATGCTAGGGATCGAATAAAAGTCTTAATTCTCAAAAATCAAGTTTTATCAGATGAGAATTCTGAATTGAAAAAGCTGAAACTTATAAATGAGAAATTAACTGAAGATGTTGCATTTCAAGTTAATAGAGTCAACTGTTATGTTGAAATTGAAGCCTTTTTGAAGGATAAAATTGAAAAGGAAAAGGTCAGGTGTCAAGCCTATAGAACTGCTTCATTTGTTATGAAAGACCTAGTTGACCAACAAGAGATTAAACGCAAAGTTGGGATAGGTTTTGAATATAATCAATCCGTAGGTAAGGCTAGTAACATTACCCCTTTTAAAAAGACTGCTATAGAAAGGGGTATTCCACATGTTATTAAAGACACTAAGAAACCTCTTTTCATAACTCCTATTGCAGAACCAGTTCTTGATAGTTGTGTAATAGTGGATTATGAAATTAAACTTGAAGACCTTAAAGAGGAAGAGAAAGAACAGGAAAAACCGGTTAGGGACATAAAAGGAATAAATGTCCAGAAAGCTAAATATGTACCTAAAAGGCCAATAGAAAATATGAACACTGCTGGTTCATCCACTCCTGGTTTAGGTGCTAAAGAGCTTAAGAAAAATCATGACAGACCTAATAAGTTTGTTAATAGCATGAATAGTAACGACAGATTCCATGCTACTGAGAACTTTAAAAATGTTAATAAAGTTAAGGTAGAAACTGTTAAGACTCCTGCTATTGTGAATAAAATGCCTACTATTGATGCATGTCATAAACCATGTGGTGTAGATAACTGTATGCTATGTGCTTTCAATATTATGTCTGCATATTTTAAAAGCATGCATGCTATGAATGTCAATACTACACCTAGACAGCACATAAATCACATGCATGCTAGATCAAAGACTGCCAGTCCTCCTGTTTCACAGAAGGAAACATTCTCTCCTAGGCCAGCATACAAAAATGTTAAGGTTGTTTACAAGGAGAAGTGTTCAGTCAAAGTAGTAGATGAGTTTGTCAAGTTGGGTTCTGTTGTTAAACCTGATAAAGGACAATTTTTCAAATATGCCGGGCCCAATCAATGTTGGGTTCCGAAGAAGGCCTAACTCATTTGACGATTGCAGGGTGTAAAACAGGTGAACCGGGTTATTTGGATTCTCGATAGTGGATCCTCACGACACATGACCGGAGATAGAGCCCTGCTATCAAATGTTGTTGAGAGAGCTGGCCCAGTAGTTACCTTTGGAGATGACAGCAAGGGTATGACTAAGGGATATGGCTGTTTAGAAGCTGGCAATGTCATCATTGATAATGTATCTTTCGTGGAAGGTCTTAAACACAATCTTCTGAGTATCAGTCAGTTTTGTGACAAGGGATACACAGTGAACTTTGTGAAGGAGAGATGTTTGATTTCTCACAAGAAGGATGAAAAACTTGCTCTTCAGGGAGTAAGGAAAGGAAACTTGTTCATAGCCGATCTAAACTCAGGTTGCAGAGATGAAGTCAATTGTTTTTATGCTAAAGCTTCGTCAGATGAAAGTTGGCTATGGCACAAGAAGCTCTCACACCTTAATTTCAAATCTATGAATTCTCTAGTCAAAAGAGAATTAGTGAGAGGACTGCCTCAATTGGAATTCACACAAGAAGGACTTTGTGAGGCATGTCAGAAAGGGAAAGCAAAGAAAGCGTCACATCCAAGCACTGACACATCTAGCATTATTGAACCACTGCAATTAATTCACATGGATTTATTTGGTCCAGTCAATGTTATGTCAATGTCACATAAAAGATATGCCTTGGTAATTGTTGATGACTACTCAAAGTATACATGGGTTTTATTCCTGCACTCAAAGGATGAAACTCCTCAAGTGGTGATTGATCATGTAAAAATGATTGAGTTGGATTCGAAGCTTCCAGTTAGAGCTATAAGGTCAGACAATGGAACTGAGTTCAAGAATGCAGTTCTGAATGACTTTTGTGCTGAAAAGGGAATAACTAGACAATTCTCAGCACCTAGAACTCCGCAACAGAATGGAGTTGTAGAAAGGAAGAATCGTACATTAATTGAAGCTGCAAGGACTATGCTGAGTGAATCAAGGCTTCCAATGTACTTTTGGGCTGAAGCTGTAAATACTGCATGTTATACCCAGAATCGGACTCTGATCAACAAGGACTTAATGAAGACACCTTACGAAATAATGGCCAACAAGAAACCAACGCTCAAGTACTTTCATGTATTTGGTGCTAAATGCTTTGTTCTTAAAGATGGAGAAGAACGTATTGGAAAATTCGAGGCTAAAGCTCAAGAAGCTATTTTTGTTGGTTATTCTAAAAGATCTTATCGGGTGTATATTATTGATCAACATCATGTCAAAGAAAGTGTCAATGTAACTTTTGATGACACAAAATTCCCTAACATCCAAAATGATGATCCATCTGAAACTCTTAAGTTCAACAATATGCCAGACTCACACTCAGATGATGAAAACGAACCTGAGGCTGCAACAGGAAACAATGTTAATAATGCTGATGATCCAAGTGGTAGTGGTGGAAACAGTGAAAACTCTGGAGATACCACTAACACACAAGGAGATTCATCAAGAGATCCTAGCAGCAACTCAGGGGGAGGAGATGAAGGATCAGCAAATCAAACACAACATCACAATGTAATTCAAGGCGAATCATCAAGATCTAATCTGCCAAGTCAGAGAATTTGGAGTAGAGCTCATCCTTTTGAGCTGATCATTGGTGATCCAGATGTTGGTGTTAGAACAAGAGGTGCTACACAGAATCAATGCAATTATTCTGGGTTTCTATCTGAAATGGAACCTAAGAAAATAGAAGAAGCACTATCTGATCCTGATTGGGTGATTGCTATGCAAGATGAACTCAATCAATTTGAATCTCAAGATGTTTGGAAACTGGTACCCAGACCAAAGGACAGAACTGTAATTGGCACACGATGGGTATTCAGAAACAAGTTGGATGAAGATGGCATTGTAATAAGAAACAAAGCCAGACTGGTTGCAAAAGGTTATTCCCAAGCTGAAGGAATTGATTATGATGAAACCTACGCTCCAGTTGCAAGACTTGAGGCTATCAGGATGTTTCTGGCATTCGCAGCTCACTCCAATTTTAAAGTTTATCAAATGGACGTGAAGAGTGCATTCCTGAATGGAAAGTTAGCTGAAGAGGTATATGTACAACAGCCCCCAGGCTTTGAAGATCCAGATCACATGGACTTTGTATATTTTCTTTTCAAGGCTATCTATGGTCTCAAACAAGCACCCAGAACATGGTATGACACTCTTTCAGAATTCTTACTTGAAAATGCTTTTGTTAGAGGAGTCATAGACAAAACTTTATTTTATAAGAAACACAATAATGATCTGATAATGGTACAAGTATATGTTGATGACATAATATTTGGGTCTACTAATGATAACTTGTGCAAGAGATTTGCTAAGTTAATGCAGAGTAGGTATGAGATGAGCTTAATGGGAGAGCTGAAATTCTTCCTTGGACTTCAAGTGAGTCAAAGAATAGATGGAATATTCATTTGTCAGTCCAAGTACCTTAAAGAACTTCTGAAGAAGTATCACATGGAAGATTCAGCATCTGCAAGAACTCCCTCATCTACAGCTGTCAAGCTTGGATTATGTCAAAACTCAATAAAGGTAGACATCACAAGCTACAGAGGTATGATTGGATCTCTACTTTACCTAACTGCAAGCCGACCAGATATTATGTATGCCACTTGTATATGTGCAAGGTTCCAAGCGGATCCTAGAGATATTCATCTTGTTGCTGTGAAAAGAATCTTAAGATATCTTAAGGGTACACCTAATCTTGGTATCTGGTACCCTAAAGAATCTGGTTTTAATCTAATAGGATATACAGATTCTGATTATGCAGGTAGTGTTGTTGATAGGAAGAGCACCTCAGGGAGCTGTCAATTCCTAGGGAGAAGATTGATTTCCTGGTACAGCAAGAAACAGCAAACAGTTTCCAATTCTACAGCAGAGGCTGAGTACATTGCTGCGGGAAGCTGTTGCGCTCAGATCTTATGGATAAGAAATCAACTCAGAGATTATGGCTTTATGTTAAATAAAATTCCTATTTTATGTGATAACACAAGTGCCATTGCAATCTCCAACAACCCTGTACAGCACACGAGAACAAAGCACATAGATATCAGGTATCATTTTATTCGAGAACATGTTATGAATGGTACTGTGGAATTACACTTTGTACCCACAGAAGAACAGACTGCAGATATTTTTACTAAGCCACTTGATGAATCCACATTCACCAGGTTGGTTGGTGAACTAGGGATGTTAAATAGTTCTTCATCTTAAATCCCAGTTCACATCTGCATTATGTTCTTAAATAAAATTTCAAGTGTTTGTTATGTGAATATTTGTTATAACACTTGTGAATTTATTTTACTAAATTCTAGTTCTCGAATGTGTGTTTAGTGTAAATTATTATAATATTTTATTTTATCTATTTTTTGGTTGTATTCTACTATATTGTAATCTTAGATTATTATCTTTAAAATAATTTAATCAAAATTTTACAAGTTAGAATTTTGGTGAAAATTATTTTTATGAGAAAATAATCAAATATTTAAGTATAATTATTATTAGTACAATTCAATATTTTGTGTTATTATATTTTAGTATATTATTAAAAATATTTCGGATTATATATATATATATATATATATATTATATTTTGTTTTTAATATATACATATATGTAATTCGGGAAGACTTTTGATTCTCAGAGAGACTTTTGAAAAGTCTCCCCGAGATATTCAAAATGTCTCCCCGAGTTTTGTATATATATATATATTATATTATATATGTTATATACTAGTTTATTTAAAATAAAATAAATCAGGAGAGACTTTTATTTCTATTTTAAAATTTTCTGCTCAAAATTAAAAGTCTCCCCGAGAATTTAAAATGTCTCCCCGAGACATTTTAAAAGTCTCCGTGATCTATCAATGTCTCCCCGATTTTTTTTATTTTATTTTATTATTTTTATTTTTTTATTATTATTATTATTATTTAATGTTTTTTTTTATTTGATAAGTCTCTGAGAGATTTTGAAAGGTCTTCCCGACCTTCAAAAGTCTCCCCGAGATTTTTGAAAGGTCTTCCCGACCTTCAAAAGTCTCCCCGAGACTTTTCCTATATATATATGTTCAGTTTTCATTTTCTAATCCTATCTAATCCTATTCTATTCAGATTTTTAATTGCCAAACCCAATCAAACTCTTGCAAATTTTTCTCTCTATTAAACTATTGTGTGTGTAAGTTTTTTTTAATTAGTTATTTACCAAATCTTAATCAGTTCTTTTTCTCTTCTAAATTTAACTGATTAATGGGTTTAGAAACAATTGTAAAATCTTTGATCACTTATTTAATTTCACCTGTTCTATTTATTTTCTAATAAATTACATTGTTTGTTACGCAGATAAATTATAATGGCCGCTGTCTTTGAAATCTGCAAGACTAACTATGTAGGGTACTTTGATCCTACAAGATGTCCAGAACCCAGATTCATTCCCTGGATTCGATTTCTCAATGAGCATCCTATGATCGGAACTTCAATAACCCTGGACCCTGTTCTGAAGATTGATCCACTGAAGGCTCTCTACTCTACAGCTGTTAATTGCTCAACCAGCACGTTAACTCGCTTCGCATTCAAAGTAAGAGGAAGAGATTACTGGGTAACAGATATTGATGTAAACAGGATTCTAGGCTTCCCAACAGACAACTTTGATCCACTACCAACACCACAGGAGCTGATAGAATTCTTTCAAACCATCCAGTATCAAGGTGAATTTAATATGGTTAGATTGTCCAAGACTCATCTAGTAAGTGAGTGAGACTACATCTTTGATACACTGGCCAAGGTATTTTCTCCATGTCTGAAGAATAGTTTTCACAACATTCCTCTGCTTTTACAAAACATAGGATTTGCTGTGACACATAACCGGAGAATAAATTTTGGGAAATTAATTTTGAAAGAGATAATCAGGAAAATGGGTACTTTTTCAAGCAGAAGTCTTACAGAAGATCATACAGTTCATTGCTACTATCCAAGATTTCTGACTTTGTTTTTGAATGACAAGCTAACTAATGAACACAAAGTGTTATTTAACAATTCACCTATAGTAAGATCGCTTTCCACACAAAGAAATCTTTTTACAAGGTTGTCGAAGGCAAACAAACTACCAGGTGTTCCTGTAATTTATACACCATACATGGCTCAATTCATTCATCAACAACAAAATCAAGCACCAGCACCAGTGTTTGATGCAGGACCTCTACAAATGATTCCTGCTCCTCCAAGTGAAGATGAAGATGAACAAGTTGAACAACTTGAAGAACATCATGCTCAAGCAGAACCAATTGCCTCTGCTCCAGTAAGTACTCAGGTAAGGAATTCTTCTATTGTGAATTTTGACTTAAATCTTGACTTAAATTATATCAGTGTTAAGCCCCCAGTGGCTATTAGGATAGATCATGAGTCTGAAATCCAACAGTCTCTGACACAGGTCTTAGATCCATACACTGCTACTTCGTCATCACAATCTCTCTCCCAAACACAGAAGAGAAAACATACACAGTTAGGGAGTGAAGAAGACTTGATTCCTGCTCCACAGAAGAAGCAAATGCTTGGTACTTCATCTACCCTAGTAATGGTAGAACATGATGCTTCACAACATCAAGTGCCTTCACAGGCTTTAGGGGGAAACTTGGATCTCTCGCTGACTCCTAGATCCTTGCCTACCTCCCCGGATGGATCATATCCGGAATCTGAAAAGATCTACTCATCATCTCAAGATGATCAGCAACTCTTTGAGTCTTACCCTGAGGCAACTCAGTTTTCTATTCCAAAAGAAACGCAAGACTTTATTGAGGATTGGAACTTGCAAAGTTCCATTGCACCACCAGTGACCTCTCATGCAGGGGCTTTGGTGATCTATACTGCAGGTACATCTGAAGGCTCGGATTTTGAGTTAAACACGAGCGAAGAAAGGCAAACACTGTGTGATACACCTACACGTGAGGTGAGTGAAACACTCTTACAAATAGGAAAAATGAGTGCACACACAGGCACAGAAAGTGAGATGCAAAATATGTTACTGTCCTTTCAACAACAGATGGATGCACTGAAAGCAGAAAATGCACAACTTCGAGCTCAAGTAAATGCTCAAAATTCTTCAGATCCAGTTTCAAATCAGTTTTCTCTCATTAGAAAGGATCTTGAAGAAGTAAAGGCAACTGTGCTTCTCAAAACAAATGATGTGAATCAAACGCAAGGTGTTATAGCAGCTGATATCAAGGACTTGAGACAGAATCAAATTCAAATTGCTGATAATCTCACAGAGATAAATAAGATCTCAAATCGTATTGATGTTCTAGAAGATGATTATCATCAGTACAATGCTCTTAATTCCTCGAGATTTGCAATGATTGAAAGAGGCATAGATCAGCTGAATGAAGGTTTGAGGCATGTCTACAATATGGTAAAGTCTGGAACTACACCCATCCCAGAACAACAACAATTCTTTGAAGGGACTTCAGTCAAGGATCCCTCAACTAAGGGGGAGAAGGTACAAGAAAAAGCTCCAGTCAAAGGAAAAGAGAAAATGCATGACACAATACAAGAAGCTGCTACAGATCAATACAAGTCAGATCAATCCTACTATGCAGCAGAACAAGATTTTTCTTTCTTTGAACCAGAACAACAAACTCCTGGAAAATCAAATTTTGGTGATGCTGAAACAGGTGAGTTTGACAGAGAATTTCTTTTCTCTGATGAAACAGAAAGAAATGCTGAGCTAGATGAAGAACTTAGAAGATTTCAAGAAGAATCCATAGAGAAAAACTTTGAGTTAGATGCAAGGATTTTTGAAATGCAAAATGAAGCTCAAGCAAGAAAAGACAAGCTTGATAAGCTTAAGGCTCTCCTACAAGTTAAATCCAAGGAGAACAAGGAAGCAGCTGCACAAAAGCAAAAGCTATGGGATGCTGCAATCACTGCCAAGAGGGAAGACATTAAAAGAAAGTTTGGACCAAAATGGGATCAAGCTAGAATGATCATGGATCAACCTCAGATTGGCACATATCAAGACAGAGAGGTATCCGGCATGATAGGTGAACTATTCACTGCCAATACAACTGTAGATCTTTACATGGCTGCATTAAAGCTAGAGGTCAGGTATATCACAGTTGAAGTAAATATAGATGGCTGGCATATCATAATTCATCTTGATAATTATGGTTTCTACAAAGTTTCGTTGGACTTCTTCAGAACAAGAACACCCTCTGAGTTATGGGTTATGCTGTGTAAAGTAAAAAGAAGTTCAGAGATGAATGAAATACTCCGAGATCACATTCGAGACTTTGCTACTCTAAGGAGTCCAGAAATCATACCTGAACCTTATGAAGTAAGGTTTGTGAAAAATAATCGATATCAAATAATTCGTCTCAATTCAGAGTCTATGACTGGATATCCCTTGAACTACTTAATAGACGTAGAGAAAATGCTACGGTCTGAAGGATTTCAAAGTCAAGCTAAATCAGTTGCTGCTGATTATATCCAAGACTACTGTATGTCTAAAGATATTGATTTTTACAAGCAATGGAAAGGACTAGAAGAGTTCAAGCAACCAACTTCAATTCCACATGATCCTCTTGATAATGAAGTTTTGTATAGACTTTCTATATCAGAACAAAACAAGGCGTATGGGGTTTCTGGAAGCTCTCAGCCAGTACCTGAACCAGAACCACGCACACCTATTATTGGTGTTGAAGAAGCAGAAGAAGGTGAAATACAGTCTCAAGATGATCAGATTTGAAGAAATGTTAACATCTTTTGTTACTAGAACTAGGATAGATCAAGATAGAAATCTGTTCTATTTGTTTAGTCTAGAGGAACAACTATCTTGTATTTATCATTAATGTTTGAATCTGGAAATGTTTAATATAAACCAGAACTAAGTTTGTTTATTTACAAGTTTTATTGTTATATCTTTTTCTTGTTTGTTAGTTGAGTTATCCTCTAGTGATTTGCTTGTTATTGTTTAACAAACAAATAGGGGGAGATTGAAAGGCATATGTTTACAAGCCTATTTGTTTAGAAAGATGACAACTCAACTCAAACATAGTTAATTTGTAAGTAAATATATTATCTGTCACAGGAATCTTCAGCAGATATTATTTGACAAGAAAAAGAAGATCAAAGTCAATCTACAGACTTGAAGCAGTACTACATTGAAAGAAGCTCAATTTAATTGATCACGCCTCAGTGGAGTATTTAAGTTTGAAGAAGCTCAAGTGTCAGAAGATTTCAATATTGTGTGACAACAAATATAGTCAAGTCAGAAGGAGCAGAAGTGAACCATTATAAAAGTCAAGTGAAGAATATTATTTGTTGTGAATCACTCGTGAACCAGACAGTACACGGAGTGTTGGCAAAAAATACAGAGAAAGTTCTTTACTACAGAAGAAATGGTCAGCAACAGTCGTGGAGTCAAGACTTTAATTTAATTCTCTATTAATTGATTAAATTATTTAGTTAATTTAAATGGTAAATTAATTCAATCAGAATTAATTTATTTCTTAAATTGATTAAGAAATTAATTAATTTAGAATTATTTTAGAATGAAGAAGACTTTAATTTAATTCTATTATCAAAAAGATAATTTATTATGTATCATATTTACTTAGATTAATTCAAAAAGAATTAATTTAATGTATAAGATATATAATAAAACAAATAGAATTTGAATTAAAAAGAAAAGGATATACACATTATAATTCAAGCAGGTCGACCAAATTGATAACTCGGGAAGACATTTGAAATGTCTCCCAGAGACTTTTCAAAAGTCTCCCCGAATTTTAAAAAAAGTCTTCCCGACCTAATAAAGTCTCCCCGAGCTTAATAAGTCTTCAATGGCTTCAAAGGTCTTCCAAAGTGAAAGTCTCCAGAAAAGGAAAGTCTCCCCGAGGAGAAAAAGTCTCCCCGAGCAGAAAAAGTCTCCCAAGCCTGAATTTGCCTATAAATACCAGATTAGATCAGTAGATAAAAACAATTCTATTAACATTCTATTCGGCTTAAACAAAAATTCAAGAGCATTTAATGTCAAAATCTCTCTAGAATTTTAAGAGCTAAATTAGTGAATATTTTCTGATTTAATCTTGTAACCCACCTCAAGTTTAATATAAGTATTTTACTTGAACTGTGTTTCTTTGATTATTATTTCGTGATAATAATTTAAATTGTTTAATAAAAAATTATCCGAAACAGATTTTAATATTTATTAAAGATTGTATTCAACCCCCCCCCCCTTCTACAATCATTTGGACCTAACAACTATTTTCTGGGAATTGAGTTTACCTATCTTCCTGAAGGAATTGTTCTAAGTCAAAAGAAATTCACCAAGGATTTGTTCTCTTGTGTCCAACTCAGTTGAAGTCTAAAGCTGCTACTTTGTTACATCAACATATCAAATTATCTGCAGATGAGGGTGTTCCTTTTTCTGACCCTGAACTTTATAGATCCCTGGTAGGCAAACTCAAATTTCTTACCAATACTAGACCAGACTTGAGCTACACAGTTCAAGTTCTAAGTCAATGTATGCATTCTCCTACTACTCTACACTATGAGGCTCTGCAACATACACTCAATTATGTTAGTCACATAACTGGTCAATGTATTCTTCTCAGAGATTTAGACAATCTTACTCTGCAGGCATATTCTGATTCAGATTGGGCATCTTGTCCTGATTCTCGTCGATCAGTTACTGGTTACATTTTGATGTTTGGTCAATCACCAATCGCCTGGAAATCAAAGAAACAAGCTACTGTGTCCAGGTCCAGTTCTGAGTCTGAGTACAGAGCCATGTCATTTGCTACATCTGAAATTACTTGGGTTGTTCGGTTACTCAATGAACTGGGTGTTGACAACCTTTCCCTTGTCACACTGCATTATGACAACCAATCGCAATCTATATAACAAAAAATCTTGTGTTTCACGAGCGTACAAAACACATTGAAGTTGATTGTCACTTCACTCATGACAAAGTCCTCGAAGGCTTAATTCACCTCACCTACCTACCCATGAAGAATCAATTGACTGACATTCTTACAAAGACGGTCTCTTCCATACATCTTCAACACTTGTCATCCAAGCTAGGATTAGTTGATGTTGTTCATTTCAATACTCCTAGCTTGAGGGGGGATATTAGTTGTATAGATACACTGCCATGTCAGCCACCATAGGAGTGATGCCAACTGTGCTAATTAACTTTACCCCGTAACAGAATTAGAACATAGCAGTGCTAGTGTTTTGTATATATACTTGTAACCACACAATACTTGTATAAATACTTCATATTGTAACAGATAGATACAAATATCTAACGGCTGAGATAATAAAAAGGTAAAAGCTGCATCAGAGATGAGTTCAAGGGGAGAGGACAAATGTGTGTTTATGAGAGCATCTCCAATAAAGGCACTCTCAACGGATATAAAAAATTGTCAACTCATTATAAATAATAATAATTTATCTTCTCTTTTATTCATGTCAAATGTGACAACCTTTTACTCTAATAGTTGACACCCCATACAAGGTGCCGAATTGTCCCCACATAAACTACTTTTCCATCTAATAAATATTAATTAGTATAGTTTTATGTTTATATTAAATTATTTTTATAGTACATTTTTATTATAAAAATATATTAAATGTGTTAAATCGAGAATTATTTAAATATTTAAATATATTTTTCTTATAAAATTAATATTAAAATATAAAATGCAAAGAGATTTAGAAATGCAAAGAAGTTAATGTGTGAAAAATAAAAGCTAGTAGGTCATATTTATAGAATGAGCAGTGGAGACAAATCTCGTAAAATTCACCTCCTCCAACTAGGTAAAGCAACTGGTGATGGAGGCAAATAGATATAACCTGATGCATGTGTAATTCTTCTCTTTTGTTTTACGATCATTTATTTTAGCATGATTAAATATATCAACTTTACTTTTAAATTAAATAATTATATAAGTATAATAATATTAGTTATTGCAAGTTTGATAAATATAAAAATTTTAACCTTTTTTAAATTTAAAAATGAAATATATAGGCATTAAAAATAAATGACATATATATTAATCGATACAATTTTAGTTTGAATAGATAAATAAATCAATAATTACTACATATATAACAAAAAATAAAATATAATAAAAGAGGTAATACAAGTACATATATTCTATATTCTATGTCAAATTTGTTTTTTATACAATTTGGGAGGTGTCAAAGGGTGCCAAAAATTGACAACCTCCTAGCATCCTTGGAGTTCCAATATGGTGACAATCAAAAGTGTAATGCCACATAAACTTGCCATGCAACATAGACTTAACACCCATATTGAAGATGCTCTGACCGACTTTTTATCTATAAATATTCTAAGGTTCTTGAAAATTTCGGAATAGATGGATTACTTATATCATTACTTGTTAGTTGTTAGGGATGACGATTGGTCGGGTTCAGTCAGGTTTTAGTGAAATCCAAATCCAAATAAATTCAGGTTATCTAAATCCAAATCTATCGGGTTTCGGATCAGATAAGGGTTTTTTCGGATATCCAAAATTTAAAAAAAAATTATAATCAAGTTTAATATCATTAACATATGAGAACAACAATAATCACATTTATAAATTATAAATGATTAAATTTTAAAAGGTAATTAAATATAATATATTTTATGAATTGTGATATAAATTTATTATTATTATACAATTAACAACTAGTTAATAGTTCAAATATTGATAAAAATAAAAAGTTTGTATAATATAATATTAATAAAATTTATTATACGTTTCATAAAATGAAGAACTAATTCACTAAATAAGTATCAACAATTGAGTATAAATGAAATAATAAAATTAACATATACAAATTATTTATCTTATATATATATATATACTATATCTATAATTTATATCTATAATAATATTATATATATAAATATATCGGTTTTCATCGGATTTCGGGTTTGAATCGGATTTGGATCGGTTTCGGGTTTCAGGTCGTGTTTCGATTCGGTATACCTAAAATCCAAACCCAAATCCAAATCCAAATCCAAAATTTCGGATTCAATAAAATTCAATCGGGTCGGAATAATTTGGGTATCCATCAGAACATATTATTTTGTCATCTATGCTAGTTGCTACAACCTACAACTCTTTGATCTTTGGATCGATTTCTTTTGGATCCTGACATGCTATTATTCGTTATAAATTTTTATAAATAAATTTAATATTTTTTTTGAATATAGGAGAATAACATCGTTCATTTCATATAATGATTTTATAGTTTTTACTCATCTGCAGAAAATTAACCAAACACATATTTAGTAACAATCACATGTGACCAGCTTCCTTCTTTCATTTAACTAGAGTCTAAATATTAAAATATATTTATATAATTTTCTAAAATACTCATAAATTTTACGGAGTACAGTATATCCTAAAGTTTAAAAATCAATAATTCTTTTATAATCGGAGATCAAGAATCCCTCACTATTCGATATAAGATCTAATTACATCAATTCATTTACGAATTATTTTCGGATCTCAATAAAAATAATACTAATATGAATCTAACTAATATTTTAATTAATTGTAGTAAAAATTTATAAATGCCAATCAATTATTAAATCCTAAAAAAACATTATGATTGTACCATAGATAGAAATAACTCAAGTTAGTCTATAAATGTATGATATATTATGATGGTTACTGCAACACGTTTCTGATGGCTGTAATTCACAACTCTGCAGAATATTTAAAATAGTGACCTTACTTACAAATGCATCCATGATTATTTAATATAGAGGGAGCAGAGATGTACGAAGGTTTAAGCAGTGAGTTTGGTACTTATTCATCTTCCATCTGAATGCATGCATTTACAGTTGTGTTCATACGCCTCAACGGCAAACTGATCGTGGGACATCATTGAAATGACTTGTATCCCATTTTTGGGTTGAAGAGTGGATCACGGACATCCATTTTTTGGCATAGTTTTTGCCTTCGTGTCCCTCATAAATTGTGAGAATATTGAGGATGTCAGGGAGTCGAACTTGTGACATATGCCTATCTTATATTGTATTCTAACATTTCCCCTCACTCGAATGCCCATTTATGGATCGAGAGTGGATCACGGGCGCTCATCTTTGAGGCAATAACCAGCCTTTCGTGTCCATAATTAATTATGAGAATATTGGGGGTGACAGAGAGTCGAACCTTAGACCCCTGCCGACTGGAGCTCTGATATCATGTTAAGTTATCAGTTCTCTTAAAACTTCAAGTGTTAGGAGACTGACTTACCAGGATCTTATATTGTATTCTAACATACTTTTAACTGGGAAATCAAGTAGCATAGTTAACGGAGATATGGTCACAAGAAAAATCTAAAGACACGACAAGAACCAAGTAGGGATTGTGATGATCATGAGTTGTACTTTTTGAGGCAATTAAAAAACCAATTCTGTTTCGGCCACGACAAATTGCGGTGGCCACACCAGCCAGCCTCAAGTGTTTACGTTTACACAATGGTGAAGACTGAAGACTTTGTGTCGTCTATGAATAATCATAGTAGAACATGAGCCTAGTTGGTTCTTCTTGATAATCTTCTAAGCAATCCTAGAAAAGATTGTCACGGGCAGATTAGCATCTGAATCATTTGTACAAATCTAAATAAATATTCGAATCTTAATTGAACACGTTCCTTTAAGGCGCATGGAATATTCAAATTGATTTCGCAACTTGGCAATGAGTTGTAAATGTTCCATTTTAGCTGCATGGGACCATTTCTTGAAATAACAATAGAGTGAACATAAATTGAGTTAAAAGTTGTAACGATAGAAAATGTCACACTTTATGGAATGGTAGATAGGATAGAAACAACAGATAAAAGCTGTCTAGAGATATTTGAAGAAATAAATAGAGCACCGTAGGGAGCTTTTATATATGCTATCTGCACTCCACAATTATGTGGTTGCACATGTATGATGTATTACGCAGAAGCCACAACAGCATATCTGTGTAGGATATAGATGAGCGATCGAGATGGAGAGAAATTGGTGCACAAGGCAGGAGGGGGAATCTATCCGGATTAAATATGTAAGATAATATGCAGAGAGACCGACAGTCTATACACCACGTTGTTTTACTGATTTCTGGGCCTATTATTTTCTCCCGCCTCTCCTCTCCTCCCTGTTTTCAGTTTTTAGTGGCAACTCCACTCCGAGTATTATTTGAGCAATGTATTAGTAATTATCACATCAAATACACCTATTATATGGGTTTTTGTCCTGACATGTGTGATGGTTGAACAATCATCTTTCCGCGATTTTTAAGTACGGAAAGGCAAAACCTTAGCTAGGCTTACAGAAGCGCGGATAGATAACGTGACCCTGAATTCACAAAAATTTGACATGTTAATGCTTTCTGCGAATAAAAAGCGCAGAAAGATGGTTCAGACAATCGCATGTGGGACCAGGACCCCTATTATATATGTAAATCATGTAATTATGTTACGGGTGGAGATGCAGCCGTATTTTTTTTATAACGGAAAGGCTCTAAAAAGAGTGCTTTAATCTCGGACAAGTGACACGACTCCTTGAATTCACATAAAAAAATCAAACGTTAATGTTATCCACGACAAAAAACTAGAAACCGAATCCTTATGTTACTTATAAATGAAGTCTGAAACGAACTCCAAGAATAGGTCAGCTGATTCCTACGCAGAAGTTTCACTCATGAATTTACATATATTTGATACTAATTAAAAAACTTAATCCCTGATAATGACTTAATTTACAGTAATTTGTGGTGATAGAGACTCCCTCAAAGAGTGAGCGGTAAAACAAATACAACAGAGCTTCACCATGTACAATTATACTTGTCTCCAAATGAAAAATACAGTAGATATCTTGGTGGGAATGGAGTAATATACAGGGCCAGGTTACCAACTTTGGACAGAAAAGTTGATAATTTGAGCAGCAGTACTTTATAACATGAAATATGTCAGAAATAATTGGCAAGACAGTAGAGTACAGGCCAGCTTACCAACACAATAAAAGGGAAGAGTGTATTGAAATGAAATGATATAAAATACTCAATTCTTTCCCGTTAAGGAGCCTGGAGCCTGGAGCCTGGAGGAGCTAGCTAGGGTTGATTTCAAATGGACCCTCATCATCACTGGCTATCTGTTATAAAATCTAAACACGACAAAAAACTGAAAAAATGTATAAAAAAGAAATGTGACTATTACTACTACTGCCGACTACTGTGTCTTCTCCCCTCTGCTCTGCTGCCTGCCTTTCTGTTTCTGCTTCTTGACCGCATCAAAGCCCCCCCAGCTAGTTTCTACAGTATTACACATGATATATTTCAAGCCCCTCTATTTTAAGTACTATAATACCCTCCCTGGGGGTACCCATTCCAATGGCATTTCTGATTCTTCTTACTGGCAACCTAGAAAAAGGTGAACCACATTTTAGTCTTGCCAAGTTAAGACCATCAGTCTCAAGACTATTTACTCTGGAGGACTGCATTTACAGCGGCACTGCAATGTACATAAGCTGTCGCTAAACAAAATATAGCGTAAAAAGAGCATAGGACATCACAGGATTACTAGAATGGCCTGATTTAACGCTTCCGGAAAAAATACACGACTAATGAATGTAATACCATATGCATCATGAATGTTTTAAGGATTTAAGTACCATACTAACAATATGTAGTATGAAATATCAATTGGCAAGCAACATTCTAAGATTCGAGGCAAAGCAAACAGAAGCTACAAGCTGAGCTACATTATTTGTTGAAATGTACAAGAAAAATCATCAACGGTTTATTTCTAATAGGACATTTGGCCGTTGAAAAGGACAACTGAATAACTTAACAAAATTTACATGTTAATATCCAGGCTTCTTTCTCTCTCCCTCTCCCTCTCATGGGGACATTTCCTCAACCAACACACAAATTTCAATTGAATTTATTGAATATAGTCAGGCTCCTTTACTGAGAAACTTAGTACTCCCTCCGTTCCTTTTTTCTTTTCTTATTTTGAATTTTAACACTATTCATTGCAAGCGGTTGACTACTAATTTATGCATAATTTATAAGATAAAATATAGTCATGAGTGATCTTATTTGATTCGTATTTGTGAATACTTTAATACAGTGAAATTTTTATATTTAATACTAATACGAAATTAAAAATATTAACGATCAAAAATGTGCGTTGACAAACGTGTCCAATCAAAATAGGAAACGTTTTAAGGAACAGAGGGGGTAGTTGCCAACACAAGCGCCACCTAGTCTTTCAACTCTTTGATTAAAGACTGTCAATATGCTTATCTTTGTAATCTAAAATCAGACAAAAGGTGATTTGGCAGGTTTATTATCTACACAACCCATCAAAGCCAGCTACTACTGTAATTGACAAAATATAAATCTAACAAACGCAGTGATAAAAATAGCTACTTTGCAGATCTCCTGCATTTGTTAGGCTTAGCTGCAGCCTACTAGTTTTAAAGCAGGCTTAAGCTCACACTGAAACATCAAATCTACCTTTCAAACCTCAAATTTTACTTTTCAGGAAACTAAACATTAAACTTCTTTAAATTTAACCGGATCATTACTCACGTCTGCTGGACAATGAAACCGTACTCTGATGAGGGCATTTAAACTAAATTAGCTTGTTCATTAATTTCCCAAGGTAAGGAGGCTAAAATAATTTTTCAATTTCGTGCCTCACCCCCAAATGTTGTGGGATGGAACTTAAAAGATGTGTTCTCGATGAAATGAACAAGCCTGCATTCGGAACCTGGACACATAATATGTAATCATGTACGTTGTACGTTGTACGTTGTACTTGAATTTAAAATTTGATATGGTCTGTAACAGCGGTCGAAACAGGTCTTTGAACTTGGACACTTCTTTTTAGAATCTAAGCCTCCGTAACTAACACCATTGCTCTATAAACATTTCAAAGATACAAAATGTGAAAGACATTACAATTCCTAATCTCCTTTGTCATATATATATATATAAGTTATAACAACAGTTTATTATATCAGTAACCAAGGCAAAACACACCGAGTATAATATTTGTGAGATGCATACAATATTCAAAATATGCAGAGTACTAATTACTAGTACTACGTTTAAATTAATTTTGGAGGGGAGCATCCGGGAAGCTTCACAAGGCCATTAAGGAGACAATAGTAGTGTTAAGATAAACATATTAATCAGCTACTAATAAACAATATGTACACTACAGTCCACAACATTTAAACGAGTAAGTTAAAATAAAAGTTTGGAATGAGGGTGAGATGCATTATAGAATTAGATAGATATAGGTCCGTTAAATACAATATAATCACCAGAGCTGGCCATTTCTGAAAAATTTTCAGATGTGTAGTGGCATCATTTCCGAAGCTCAACCACTAGAAAACAGTAATTCATCAAATAAAGAAATGCATTAAAGTAGATAACATGCACTATTACATTGCTGCATCACTACTACTGCGGCGCGTTTAACACAAAAACACCATTTTGAATTCAGCATTAGTATTCAGCATTAGAGTTGATAATAACAATGTACATATGTTTCTAACTCAAGCAAAAATTAGATGGTTAATTACCAATACTAGACTCTGTATTCCACTAGGAAGATCGATCCGTTTTGTTCTTGTTGCTACTCTGATGGCTGCTGCTACGGCTTCCACCTCCTCCGTTGTTGTTACTGGTACCTGCGTTATCTCTCTTGTGTGGAGGAACCGAGAAAAGAGGAAACCCAAACACGCCACCAGACTTGGAAGATCCACGGAGTGAACAAACAGGAACATTGAGAACCGGAGTTACCCTGACATTAGCTGAATACGATCTCTCCACTCCACGGTGCTTGTGTCGAGGACCGCCATTGAAGCTACTCGGACTACTTGAACTCCTCTCCAAGCTCTGGAACACAATTTTCCCGGATGAATTCATACGAGGACTGTCCAACGATACAGCTCCACGAGCTGTTGCGTTGCCATCTACAGCCTGCCTGCGCATTGGACTTTTGTTGATTTTACTTTCGGATGACGACACTGTCCTATGCTTCACCAATCTAATTCTAGGTGGATTTTGATGATGCTTTTGTGTTAAATTAGTGTTATGAGGCTTTTCAAAATCTAGAGAGAGCCTAGGTAGATCATCGTGATCATGACCGGATGAAGAAGAAGACGATAGAGACAAACGAGACGATATCGAAATCGACTCGTTGTCGGTGTCGGTGTCTCTAAGCAAAGGAAGGCTTAGTGATGAATCAATTGCAGGTTTTGAATTTCTGTGAAGAAAATGTTGAAGAGACTTAGCAGCACCAGCACCTGTATTACTATTATTATTCTCATTTTGAATAGTCATAGTTTTTGACTTGTTCTGGTACAGCCTCTTCAACCCTAAAAGCTCCTTCCACCGACTCGAACACCTTGGCGCCTTGGGAGAAAACAAGTACGGTTCCATTCCGACAATCTCACAGCTCCGGTGAGCTTTCGGCGTATCCGGCAACCTCACCGCCGACGAGATCTCAGCTTGCCGGAATTGAAGCGGCATTAACTTCCCGTCGGAAAATAATTCATCGGCCGGTAACATTGTTACCGGATAATCAAGCCGGAACTCGAAATCTCCGATATCATTACCCGAATTATCCTGATCTACTTCCACCTCAGTGTCTTTTGGAGGAGACTGGGGTCTGGGCTTGACAGTAGGCTTTGAAGCTTCTTCATCACGGCCGAATGACATTTGAGGACTCAACCAACCGTACGACGGAAAAGTCGCCGGACAGTCCAAGAATTTCTCCGGCGATAATGAAATGTTGTTTATGCAAGCTGAAGCCATCTCCGACGATCATGCAACGGAATATGAAAGAATTAGTCGGTAGAGAAATGTGTATTGTGTTTGCTTTAAATGAGAGAGAGAGATGCAGTTCCCGCTTAGGTTTGTCTAGGGTTTGGAGAGGGCTTTGATTATTTACTGAGAAGTGTGTACTTAGAAGACCGTAACATAGGGCGCATATATATAACCATATTATCAGGTGGGGTCATGTTCATAGCTAATTACAGTTTGACACGTGTAGTTTTATTCAAAGTTTACTGATGGCGTGGCAAAGTGAGAGGGATGACTAGCACTGGCTCTTTTCATCGATACTTAACACGTTTCCCAACCTTATCCAACGGCCCAGACCTGCTCTTTTCCTTCCAACATACTGTAACTTATAAAATAAATTATTCTGTGAAAATAAATTTACGTAACCATTTTCACCTGTAAGAGATTATTTTTCCAAAATTAAGCGTTTTGTTTAGAGCTTTTTTGAAAAATACGTTTTTTTATTTTTTTTGTAAAAAAATATTTTTTATTTTAATATTGTAAAAATATGATTTTTGATTTTTTTAAAAAAATACGTTTTACAACTAAATGTAACTCAATATAATTAAAATCAACTTCAAATATAACCATGAGTAACTTCAATTTTTTTAAAAAAAATAAAAATAAATTACATTTGGTTATATTTAGTTACAAATCACATATAAAAAATTGTATTTAGTAATTTTTAGTTGAAAGACCGTAAACAATTTCATAAAATAATAAAATCGTAAATTTTAGAAAAAACATCATTTTTTATAATTTTTCTGTTTATAGGGCATTTTTACGAGTCGGTAATAACAATAATTTTAGATTGTTTAAAAAACACAATAATTTTAGATTAAATAAAAGTTTCTATGGCACATTCCATGATGCAACATGGAGAAAATAGAGAGAGGGGGAGACGAAAAGCATAAAGAGTTGTTTATATGAAAAAGGTAAAAGCGTAGAAAAGAATTTGTAACATAGAAGATTATAGAGATGGTGAGAGCAGCAAATTAATTGGGACTTGCGAGTAGAAAGATTAAAACGTTGTGGTCATGACTCGTGAAATGGTCCGGTTCCAACAAACCAAGCATCACCAACCAACGTAAAACAGGAATGAATTCACCCCAACCCAAAATTTTGAACCAACAAAATGACAAGTTATATATATGTGTGCTGTACATATTTCTAGCCCGTATCTCAAAATGCGAAGTGTAGTGGTGGTCCACACCCACACTTCTCCCAACCCCACATAGACCACACTTGTTGAATAGAAACGTGTATTATCACTCAATACTCTTTTTACTACTACCCCACCTTTTTAACCACCCTATGGCCTATGCAATTGCAAATTGCAATACAATAGAATAATCACATAAAGATGATTAAATTTTTACCTGCAATTGCAATACAATAGAATAATCACATAAAGATGATTAAATTTTTACCGGCCTTCGTGGCCAATTTTATTTTCCGAAAATAAGTCATTATTTATGAAAGATAGCAGGTATATATGTACTTTTTTTAAAAATAAGTAATTTATTTTTTATTTTAAAAATAATATTTGGTTTTAAAATTTAAAATAAATATTTATCTTTAAAAAAATTATGAAAATATATTTAAAAAATATAAAATAAATAACTTATTTTAAATTTAAAAAATCTCAAACTACCACAATATTTTCTTGACTTACTTCGGTCCTTCTGAAGCCGAGAAGGAACTACTTCTTTCAATCCCTGCTGCCCGGCACTTTTTCTAACATTTCTAGTACCAACTAATTCATTCGGGCGTTTCATCTTGCCACTATTCTAGAAAGAGAGAATCTGTACTTTAGAAGAATATGAAGAAGACTTCCGAAGAAGATAGGCAAGCTCAGATACCAGAAACGAGAAAAGTCTAATTTTATCAGGAGTTTTTAGCATATTTTAGGATATATGCGAAGCTCCTTCATTTCATTATAAACGTAATAAAAACTTACGATGGGATTGTTGTCATACTTGTGGATGATACAGAAGATCTCTTAATACGATACAATATAGCTGTTCAAATGATCAAATCGTCTACTCACGGCCCTAAGTTTAACAATAACCGACCACCATACATATACATACACACAAAAACAGAGTATATCTTTCGTGATAATGTGAACCTGTCACACAAATTAACACCACCTTGCTAATTTTTTGTAAGATCTCGTTTATTTCAGAAACTACTACTAGAATTTTCTCATATTAATGTTTTGAGTAGGTGTCTGTAAATAGTGTTCGTGTGTATCTGACTATCTGTTTATATTTGCCGTGAGGTTTTTTAACATCTCTATTCTATTTTAAAAAGAGTATGGAATAATTTGGGTTATTAACATTCTAACACTCAAAGTTTTGATAAAAATACACATTAACTCTTAAAATATAAAAATGTACATCTGTATTTTTAAAATTTGTCACTTGTACATTCTGACCCTCAACCATTGTATTTCAATATTTTTTTTCATATTTTACTCCTGATTCTATTGTATATGTTTATATCATTACTTCAGAACTATTTTCTTTGTTTGCATCTGTAATGACACATCATTATCTATGAACACAACATTATCTAGTTTACGACTTCGAAATAGGTGCATTACTGGTTTTTGCATAACGGATTTTTGAAATTTCTTCATCCACTTTCGATTACTACTAACGGTTTTTGATTGTTAGTTGATGATACATCTCACTCATGACTACTCTTTTTGAATCAACCAAATGAAATTCATTCATAAAATTAACAAACTATACATGTCGTAGGCTTACAAAAACAATTCGATACAAGAATCAGGATGTACAAATGCTAAATTTTGAGGGCTATCACGTATATTTGTGGAAACTTTGAAGGCTAAAATTGACGATACAAGGATAAAATTGGAAGGAAATTATGAAACACTATGAAAAATGGTGGATATGTACGAGTGTCAAATTTTAAGGGCACGGAAATATGTTTTTGTATTTTAAGAGCATCTGTATTCTTCCGCGTAAACTTTGAGGGTATTTTAACCCGCATAATCTACATATATCTTACCCACTCTTAAACGGAATATATTGAGTTTGTTTTTTAATAATTCAATCAGTATTGTTCATAGTTTATCAAAATAATAAATAAATATAGATAATATTTTTCCTTCTGATTTTAATATTACTTACTATATAAAAAATAATAATATATAAATAAATTCTCTCTTTATTTGATTTGTCCAATGTATATATGTAAATACTCAAAATTACACGTGGTGAGGGTATACAGTTACAAATTTATTATATTATATTATATTTTTTAATTTGGAACTTGTAAATCTGAAATTATCACTTCACACCCACCCAAAAAACAAACTAGCTTTTCACTCACTTTGACCAAATCAATAAATCAACTTGGTCCAGTGTTCAAGTCCGGCAAGTCCCCACAACCACCAGTCCCATCCTCATGGTCGTCTCCTAGAGTCATACAGAATGTGACATTTTCTTTTCAATTCTTCCCTTTTCTCCTCATTGCGTACAAAATGGACATTATTTTTCTTTTCAATTGTTTTTTCTCACGAGAAATGATAATTTTGAACTTGGCTGGGGTACACCGTACAGTCCTACAGGGTACCCAACACCAAGGGAAACAAACAAAAATCCTGGTTTATATTTCAGAAACTAGATTCATTTAACTTAATAAATTACAGGGAAGATTGGAGGAATCAGAATGGCCCAGCTAAGAACTTGTCTTTTTGCACATTTTGTTGACTGGCAAGCAGCAGTACTATTGCAACTAAGAACAACTGTACAGTGAGGAAGGGCATACCCTGCTTCTTGCCAAAGCAATTTAAGTATCCAAAACTCACAATCACAAAAAGGAAAATTATTATACATCAAGCTTTGAACTCAAAAAATTCTACAAGGGATATTATCACATTATACATAATATAGAATTCTGAACATGTGATTTTGAATTTCACACGTTCGTCCTTCAATTTAGTTACAAGCTATAGGGATATATGTGCTATACAATATAAATATTAATGAAAAATAAAAGATGCGCACTGTTCATATAGTAATCTGCTCCTTGAAAAGTTTTCAACATGCTGCATAGCAGATCAATGTAAACATAATAACTGTTTTACAAACTTTAAATACTGCATACTTTTATATTTATGTATGTTTAGAAAATTGTTATACCAATACATAGCAAATGTCTGGAAGAGCATCAAACGGAACTAAAACTACTAAGCCATGACATCAAAGCAGTCAAGTATTTTCAAGCCTTAAATCAGAACTATTTGATTCGAGTATTTTCTCAACCACACAGGCTTCACAAACTTCTACCGCTCCACCTTTCCATTGAATTAGAATCTCATTAAGTTACACTCTAAATTGTTCTATTCAACTTCTTACTATGCATGCAAATGACTAGCCAACTTCTTGATAGCGAAAACTGAGTTGCACTCTATACTGTTTTATTAAATTTCTCATTATGCAAATTAGTAGCCAATTCTTGATAGAGGCAAACTTCCGTCCCTAACACGCAAAGAGCGTTAATTTCTGAACATTTTGTTCGCTGCTTCTACAACTTTAGTGATTAACAGGTTGCTTCCACAAGAAAAGCTGAAGTATAATATACTGCATCAAATAAAAAAATTGAGACAGTATTTTAGCACTGATCCATATACCCGATTGCTTTGTTTCAGAGTAATCAACAATTTGCCTATCACTCACATAATCAAGCATATGTGGAAAACCAAGAGGAGTTTACAACTTTCTAATGATGTTCAGAATTTCCAGTGGAGGTCTTCTCTGCAAATGCCAAGCACGAAAAAATTAGATAAACAATATACAGCAGAGGAAATCCGGGCTAAACTTGGATCTTAAAAAATTAAAAAATGAAAGAAATAAAATTGCTGACATAATACTTTCCCTAAAACAGAAATATTAATAGCACTACAGTGCACCATGAGGACCCAGTTTAACTATATGTCAAATGGTCAAGCAATGATAGAGAAAATTAGCCTAACATATGTAGAAAAAAAACCAGGACAAGAACATGTGCAATGCTTGACTACATTTCAAGTCCCATTGGCAATACACATAAGCACAAATTAGGCTATTGAAAAAGATGGGCAGTTTATTCCAACCCAATGCCCCACTTTCTACATTGATAACCCACAATAAATAACCTAAGAATATGAAAATATAAAGAAAAGCAGCTAGAATCAATATCTGTTAATATTTTAATAAAGTGACATTGAGTTGGTCCGACCCTGGGAGGGAGGGACGGTCCCGTTTTTTCACCACTCTCTCCAGCGCACAATGAAGGTCCCAAATCCATTTCTCCTTTATCAAGGCTGGAAGAGGGACGCCACTGCACTTGCTCTCAGGGGCGTAGTAAACATTTTCGGGGCCCTGTGCAAAATTCTAAAATTGGGCCCTTTATATGTACATCAATATACATTAATATCATCAAATTAACAAAAAATAAAGTCTATCAAATTCACTTAAAAAGAGACGCTCTTCTTGCATGTTTATTTTATGACAAATTCATTTATAACACTTTCGACATCAATCTCATCCAAAAGATCGCTTTCAATTGCCATCAAAGCAAGTCCGTTTAGCCTTTCTTGTAACATGGTTGTTCGTAAATAAGATTTCAGCAATTTCAGTTTTGAAAAGCTCCTTTTTGCAGAGGCAACAGTAACAGGAATAGTTAATAATATTCTATATGCAATTGTCACATTATGGAAACATGTGAATCGTTTTAAGAAGTTTAACTGCTCCCAGTTTCTCCTTAGGTAAAAGCTCTCTGAACAATTTTAACTCAATAAATAGTTCATGCCCACTAATATTAGATAATTCTTCTTTCTTAAGAGCATCTTCAAAATGAATACAACAAGATTCAAATTTAGCATCATCCATTGAAAGTAACTTTTCAGAATTGAACAAAAAACCAAAAACATTCTCATATATTTCATACTGTTCAAATCTTTTATCTAGTGACGCAATAGCTTGATCCACAATATATATAAAGTACTCAGTTCTAAATGTGTCCTCTAAAGATAATGATGTTTCCTCCCTATCAATCTCATCAAAATGTCTTTTTCTACGTATTTTACGCTTTTGAGGAAAAACAGGATCAATTCCAATGTCATTGGCTAATTCCAGTTCATGGTAGCTAGAAATCCATTTTCTCTATATTTTTTTTAAAAAAGAAATCAGCCCTTTTATCTCACTAATAGCAACATCAATAAACATATCTTTTGATTGTAAATTTTTACTAACTAAATTTACAACCTATAAAATTTCATACCAAATAATGATAGCAAGCAAAAATTCAAAACTACCGAGTTTATTCATTGCTAACGATCTAGCTTCACTTTGGATCTTTGGATCATTATCAACCTGAGCTACTTGAAGCAAAGTTTCTCTTATCTCCACAATTTGAAATCTTATTGCCTTTATACTTTCAACGGGCTTTCCCACCGTGTGGCCGACAACGATTTGAGAGTTAAGCCTCTAACATTTCCTCTCAAAATATGCCACCTCTTTGTAGAATTAGCAAATATAGTGTAAATGTGTTGTAGTATTCCAAAGTACTCTCAAATATAGTGTAAATTTAGTCCACATCACCATGATACTTGGAAATAGAGCACTTTACAGAGTATTTTGTTATTTCTCGATAATAAAATTATAAAGGGCTACGTAAAATATTGAGATTACAAAGTCTAGACACCTTTATACTTTATGAAAATGTACTCAATTCAATAGATTCACGGATTTCATTCTTTCAAGGCATAAATTTGAGAGCGAGTTGATTGGGAGGTAGCCAACAACAATAATCAGGCAATTTCTGCATGCATAAAACAATGAAGCTTTAATGCACTCGACCTCAGATTGTCGTTTCAACAAGTAGACCATAACAGTACTATTGTCCCAAATATAAAATCATTAACCATGCACAAACTCATATAAGCCAGAGATGTCAAGTCTTGACATATTCCCCATTTCACACCTTCAATATTATTAAAGAGAACAAATTTCAAATGCACCCAGGTATGGCTAGTGACTTCAAAGCCAAAATCAGAAATTTTAGCAAAAATATAGCAATCATGCATATAAGATTAAGATGATATATCAGTTGATCAAATAATTAATGCATTAGCTTTCAAACCAAAAATTCTTAAATGGCTTTATACTTGCATATTCCAAGAAGGAATGGAGACCAACATGTAATTTAAATAGTAAAATGCGAATGATAAAACAATAGACATACAGACACACATGATGGGCATGATGAACATTTACTATAAGGATATCTTGCCAAAAAAAAAAAAGGGAAGCAAAAAACATTTAATTCCTTACAGAATAATGATCAATATATCCACAAAATATAAGTGAAAAGATTGAGCTAGTAGTTGTATACTTGAATTTGGGTAAAAGTAAATGCCAGAAGCGGTGTAAAGCAAGATATACCACGCGACAAGCCAGCAGACAGCACTCGATCTATATTATCAAGACGTCTTTGTACAGATTTCAACACTGAATTAAGAGAAGAAACTCTTTTTCTAACTCCAGATATCTTGGCAGCATGTTGCATGATAAAAGGCAATGGTGCATCTTCGAGAAGCTGGTCAAGTTCTGCCATGGTACATGATTATCAACTAGTCAATTACATTAAGACAATAATCATGATGCAGATATAAAGCTTTTCACCAAACAGCTTAAGTTTTAAGCGACTTGATAACCCAACATGGTGATGTGGACTAAATTTTAATTATATAATAAATGAAAACATGAATAAGCCTCATTATCCAGGAGACACAAAATATGGGTGTTGAGTACGTCAATTGGTCAGCCCAAAGCAACCAAGCTATGGGTTCAAATTAACGGGGTTGCAAAGATGTATCCTGTAAGGAATTCAAATTATTAAACCTTCAAACTTCCGCTTTAGTTTCCCCCTCTTGCCTCTTCTGCCTCTGAACTAAAGCTAGCTAACAATTTCTTAATATCGGCATCAAATATAATTGAACTTGATAGAATTCTTTAACCCATCAATATACAGATTTCCCACTGTGCAACCTGATTCTTCATCTCATAATCCGAAACTACCAACGCTCTCAAGCTCGTAAACTTCTAATATTTTCATCAGTTTCAACACTAAATAACTTAGAAATAGACATTGTATTACTCTTTATATTATGATTACAGAATTAATATTTTGAATCACTTACTCACCACAACAGTGATCAAAGTATCAAACTGAACTGTTTTTGTATCTCACTGACAGATTTACCTTGATTTGTATTCTCCTACACTGAACTCAACCTCTTATATTAACAAGTGGTAATTCAAGCCTAAACTTACTGCTTAAATATAATATTACTTCCGGCTTATTTAATCTCGCTCACGACTCAGATATCGAAAAAACCAACTCCCTCCTTTGACGTCTGTATTATGTCTTTCGCAAAAATAGTTTAATCTCCTCCCTTCATCCCTATATATATTTTTGCCTTACAACTACTGCCTCAGATAACCCATAAGCCCTAAGCGCAGAATTCCTGCAGTACTTTGCATCACGACCTAAACACAACTCTCTCATTTCTATATTATCCTACACCCTCTTAGCGTTTTCCAAACCAGTGCATTAGCATTACATGTCTATGAGAGCAGCAACAAATTCCAAGTTCGGAACCACTTTTGGAACAAAACTATGGCCCTATGTACCAAAGTTTCAAACTATGGATAATAAACTGCTGACCGATATCAATTCATTTGGCTTCACAAAATCAAGTAGCATTGACCCGAAAGTAAAAAAAGCTATTGAGACTCTTCATTCCTCACATAGTCATCGATTATTGTCGTCCAAGAAGCCACATTCCTGAATAATAATCTAGATGCCTAAAAAAGACAACTCAATAATGGCATTAGTCCATGATACTAGGTTTAGAATATGCAACTCTATAAATTTCTTATGCCCTCAACATAGTTTGTGGGTTGTGATATTAAATCCATGAATGTTTTTGAGAAAATGCCAATCTTTATTGAGGGTGGTAATTTTGATCCAAGGAAGCTAAAATGACAAGTGGGTGGGTTGTATATTCATTAGGACCAAATTAATCAAAACCCTGTATGACAATACTAATGTTATTAAACAACTATAGAATAGAGATACTATAAAGGTGCACTGGAGATATGTGTATTGAGTAGAGTAATTAAAGTGATGATTAGAGTGGGTTATTTACCTCGAGTAAGACGATGGATGGAGAAAGACAGTTGATCTTGAGAAAGAATGGTTTGTTGAGCTCTGGAATCAAAATCGGTAATTAAAGTAGATATAATTGAAGAAAGCCCCTTCGCCAAATCAGATTCTGATGTCCTGTCGTTATTACCACTGCCACTGCCACTGCCACCCGTGGATTCATTTGAAGTTGGTTCGAGATTCACAGAATTAGTATTATTATTATTAGCACTGTCTTCTTCTTCTTGGTTCGAATTTGAATGCCCAGTTACAGAGGGTTCGTCTGACATGTTATGTTTGGTTATGAGTTGGAAAAGCAGTTCTATGTTTATGTGGCTGGACTGTTTCCTATATTCCTCTCACCAAAATTCCGCCTACAATTAAAAGTTACTGTATACAGTAACTTCTAACAATAAATACATTTTAAATTTTTTTATATTTTTTTATTAATATAAAATTTTAGTTATATATTATATTTAAATTGCAATAAAAAATTAATGAATTTGACGGTTAAAAAATAAAATGGATAATTAATTAGGAACGGGGTGTAATATTTTTATTTATGAAATAATTAACTAAAAATAAAGGTGTTTCATTCTAAAGTATCCTGATGATTCTTAGGTTACATTTTTAAATATAATATAAAATATTAAATTTGTATGCACGTTTAAATATAAGGGAAAAGTTTTTTTGTTTTAACCCCTTTTTTTTGTCTTTTTAAAAAAATTTCAGGATAAGATTTAAGCTGACAATAGAATGAATTCCACCCAAAGGCCCTAGATACATTAACTAAAGCAGCCCACTCCGTCATTGTAGTCATGAGCCCAAAGCCCATACAAGCCCACAGGTTCTAGGGTTATGACATTGTAGTGTATCCGTATAAATACTAAACAACAGTGCAATGAAATACAACATCGTTTGGAGGAGCGCCGATAAATATACACACAGATAAACACACAGAGTTGAGAGAAAAGCTTCTTCGAGATGCGTGCCAAGGTAATCTCATTAATCCCAGTCTGATCTTGCTTATGTATATATTAGTTTTATACACGCGTCTGTAATTTTAATCTGTTTATTCTTTTCTCACGATGTTAGAAGCTTGATTATAGTCACAATTTAGTATACAACATAGTTATATGAGCCTGTTTGTTTTGTTTTTTTATATCTAGCATGTGCGATTAGTGTATTCAAGTGTTTGTAATAGCATCACTTGCAAACTGTTTTGTATGTTTTAGTTATAAACAATTTTGTTTAGTTATGTAATTATTGTTTCTTAGACATGACAATTTATATTGAAATTGGGGTGAATAATTCATGTTCACAAAACCCAGCATAAAGTGTCATAGATCAAGCCCTCGTTTGATGAGTTGGTTGAGCTTTCTGGGTTTTTGAAGGTTCCCGCTTGTTGAATAAAGGGCGTTGTCATATCCTGTCGCCTTGGGGAGCAGTTTCTGCCATTACCTCTTGGGACTGGCCATGAGAAAAACATTTTTTTTTTAATTCGAATATATGACTATGTGATTGTGCATACTGTTTTGAGTTTGGTGGTTATGATTGATTGTCTTGACAATTAACAATGTAATTGGGGCGGAGTTTATAAATGTTCGTAAAACCCAAAATTAATTGTCGTAGATCAAGCCCTTCTAATTTTTAGCAGTTGAGCCTTTTGGCTCGTGTGAGATGAGAGGTTCCTGCATGACAAAGGAAGGGCGTTGTCATATCCTGTCGCCTTGGGGAGCAGAGTCTGCCATTACCTCTTGGGACTGGCCATGAGAAAAACATTTATTTTATTTGTAATTGTACTTTGGTTTCTCTCTTTTAGTTTGCTGAATTATTTATCTTTATTGCAGTGGAAGAAGAAGCGGATGAGGAGATTGAAGAGGAAGCGCCGAAAGATGAGACAGAGATCTAAGTAGATGTTTGCCGAAATAATGAGATTGCTTCCGTTTCTGAGCCTGCATCATCATCATGACAATGATGAATGGTTTAAGGCACTGCAAGGGGTAGCTATCTTGAATTGCTAGCAACTGATTCTGCTTTTGGTTTTATTGTTTCTAGAATGAAGTTATGTTTAGTTTGGTTATCTTACTATAACTTTGAAAGAATTTTGATACATGGTTGTAAGGAATGATCTTTCTTAACCTATCTCATTTGATTTTATGAATCTATGTTGCTTTTATGGATAACTATATTTTTAAAGAGTAGAAAAATTACTCCCGAGGCTGTGGGTACAGCTAGTAAATTGTTTGTTATTTTTGTCATTTGCATCTTCTGTCTTTAGTGGGAGTAAGAGTTTCTGTCTGATTTTAGTATGTAGCACGATTTTCTCAAATTTCTTGTTTATATGTTAAATATGCCTGATTCAAATTAGGATCTTGCGTACATATCCTGAGCCAAAAACATCAACCTCGTCCTTGTTGCATGTTTGATTTAAGAGGCATCCCTGGTTACTTGTTTCTTTATCTTTTGCAGGTATTTTTTCATTTCATATTATATTATTTTTTGACTTGTTATATGTTATTTCTTGATTTTTTTACACACAATTTAAGTAATAAAAAAGATATTTTATAAGTTATATTTCAATTTTTTTTTGGTCAGGATTTTTCAATTTCTTTCGAATGGAAATATAAGTGTAAACTCTTTTTGTAAAAAAGATTTATTACAAATATTATTTTTTATAATTTAAGATACATGTAAAAAATAAAAATGATATAAAAAAAGAGCGTTGCCTTGTTTTGTTACAAAACAGTTCTGCTTAACCCTATATTTGTTGAGCACTTATTACTTTAGTGGTATTTAATATAATCGATTTTTCTAATGAGTGTCTACGAGCATATATTAGAAATTTAGAGGTAAGAAGGGGAAATTTAATTTCCTTGAAAACGTGAATGTTTATCCACACCCCTACTTGATTATTGGCACTTCCCAGTAAGTTATTTGCACTTCCCAGCTGCTTGTCAACCGGTGGATAAATTTAGCTGATAAATTTAGCCGTGGGCTGGTAGATAAATTTTAAGATCTTAAAACTCTGGTAGCTGTGACTTGTGAGTCAAATGGTGATAAGTAAAAAGACTGACTGACATGGCCAGCTAATCTAGGAGCCCGTTTGACTATGATAAAGTATGTAAGTTTATATTATAAATTAAAAACTGTGTGTGTAATAAATAAAAATAATTTAAAATCATAAGTTTGTAAGATATATATATTTTTTTAGCAACTTATAATTTTTTGATAAAAATTAAAATTCTCATCTAAAAATAATATTTATATTTTTTACACTTTTAGTAACCCACTAGTTATATAATTACAATAAATTTATCCAAACTACCTCATAACATAAAGTTTATATATTAACTTTTCCTTTAAATAAATTTAAACTCAAGGATTTCGAATGAAGAAAAATGTTCGAAATATGAAATATTAAGTTTCCAAATTTTAAAACATAGCGGGGATAGCTCAGTTGGGAGAGCGTCAGACTGAAGATCTGAAGGTCACGTGTTCGATCCACGTTCACCGCATAGTTTCAGAAGTTTTATTTTACCCTAAAACTAGAATTTCCCAGCAAATTATGCAGGGTCACAAGACCAACTAGGGAGGATGCGAAGAACTGTGGCATTGCAAGTAAATTCTTGTTTCAGTTGATTATTTTTGTTGTCAAGGATGAAGATTTGGATGTAGGGTGTCTTCTGTTGACCTCACACATATTTTCTGATGTCTTTTTTTCCGTCAGAATATTTTCTAAAGTTTTATTTCACCCAAATAATGCAAAATATTTCTGTCAAAAAAAATGCAAAATATTATAACCAAATAAGATGAGTGACCTTAATAATTCACCATATCATTAGACTAGTTTAATTGAAACAAGAATAATTTATGTATTATTTTAATTTGTTCCGCCGTTAAAGCATAGTATGATTCAGGGGAAATCGATATGATTTGAATAATAAGCTTGGACAAATGGAGAAAATGTTATATAAAAAGTAGTCAGCAGTAAAACACTGAAACAAGGAGAGTAATGCATCTGAAAGAACTGTGTTCCTCAACCTTGCTAATAGGCTTGTGTGTAATGGGGTTAAATGCAGCAGTCTCAGATACTCTTTATTGATTATGAGGACTTACTCGAAGAAATCATAAGTTCACAACTCCCTCAGTTGCTCCTGAAATATTTGCAGCACGGTTATACATCTGATCCTGTTAATTTTAGGTGTAACAGGGCTGTGGTCGCTCAAATTTCTTGAAGACATTTTATACCAAAAACGCCTCAAGGTCATACTGCATAACTAGCCTTTCCGATGTACTTTGACTTATGACTTGTTTTGCATGCAGTTCCTTCAAAACCATAATTGCCAAGTCCTTTTCTCCTTCATGAACTATCCCTTCCACCAATATTGCATAAGTTGTCTCACTAGGCTTGAAGTTTTTCTCAATCATCGTCTCGAAAATCTCCAAGGATATGTCTGTTCTCTGAGATTTGCACAGTCCAAGTATAAGAGCATTAAAATTATCAATATCAGGTCTGTAGCCACTTTCCTCCATGATGCAGAATATTTGCATTGCCTCATTGTGCATGCCCTCCATGCACAACCCCCTGATCAAAGATGAATAGGTATAGCAGCCAGGAGTAAATCCACATTTTGTCATTTCATACAAGAGCTGAAGTGCTGAATATGTATTCCCTTTCCTACACAAGGCAGAAATCACGTTCTTAAAGAAATCGTAAGAAGATGAATTTTGCTTACCGCTCAAACCCTGAAATACAGTGAAAGCCTCTTTTACCATCCCCTCCTTACAAAGCCCGGATATAGCATTATATGTTCCATCATTTGGATTACATTGTCGATATATCATTTGGTCCAGACATGTAATCACATCATCTACCTTCTTCTCTTCGCAGAGACGTGATATGATTGGGTTGTAGCTGGCTGCAGTGGGTCTGAAAGGTCCATCAAACATCTCATCTAACACATTAAAGGCATGATCAACTCTTCCGTTGTAAGCAAGGGAAGCAATTAATATATTGTAGGTGACTATTGACGGTTCGCGCTCCTCACCTACCATTTCTGATAAAAGCTCATTGGCTTCGTCCCATCGTCCATGTTGGAACAAGCTCTTCAATAATATATTATAGCTCACAACATTTGGATTAAACCCCTGGGACGGCATCTTCCTAAAGAATGTAAGTGCCTCATCTATCTTACCTTCCTTGCACAGCCCAGTTAGCAAAACATTATAACTAACCACATTAGGATTTCCACCCTTGTCAATTATTTCATCCAAGAGCCTAATTGCTTCATTGATCCCTTTTTCTTTATAAGCCGCTTCTAGCAAGATTGCATGAGTAAAAGCATTTGGCACTAGCCCTTTGTGCATCAATCTATCCACAAACTGCAAGCTCTGATTCAGGTTACCATGCAGGCAAAGCCCTCGAACTAGAGAATTGTATGTAACGGTATTCGTCGAATATCCATAATCCTCCATCCTTTCAACCAACTGCATTGCATGCCCAACATTTCCCTTCTTACATAAATGATTAATTAAAAAAGCATATGATGCAGCATCCGGTACAGTGCCTGAACTAACCATCATCTCCATTACTCTAGTTGCTTTACGAAGTTTATTCAACTTGCACAAATCATACAGCAACTGAGTTGCCTGACTGACATCAGGTGTGTGCCCCTTACCAACCATGTATTCCATGTACAAAAAAGCATCATTCATCCCATAATCTTTAGTTCTACCATCATTCTTACCATATCTCCAATTAGGAATTGTAAAAACAGTATCTTTAGGAGAAATATCCATATGGGTAGATGCTGAAACTCTAGAAAAAGCCTTAGTAAGAGGAAAAGAGTGAACATGAGAAATCTGCCAAGAAAATCCACTACATTTTCTTGTCTGTTCCATAGATGGGTTCACTATAGGTGACAGAGAATTTATAAAGGCAGCCATGAACTCAAGCTGCAATTTTTAAGTGTATATGTACCCCTAATTCAAGAATTGCTCAAGTTGTAATGTTTGATTTAAGAATTTGAACTACTTTTCATTGGCAAACTATAAGAAACCCAAAATTAAGAATTTTTTACTAGTGGATAGAGGAGTCCTAAGAAATGAGTATATAATGGGTAGTGACAAGTTTACAAATTGATTAAAAATTTAGCTGCAATTTATCAGTCTATTATGTATGTTGTCAACCTGATAAAGAATAAAAAATTAAGAGGAGAGATGATACATACATGATACACTGGTTTGAAATCCTAAATCACCATTTTTGAAGAGCATTTCAATCTGTTATGTATGGATTATTTATGGAGCATTTCAAATTGTGCAATCAGTGATCAAAATGAGTCAAATTTGCAGTCAGTCACCTATTTGATACATCTGGACGTAGTCAGTGACCAAAATGAGTCAAATTTGTAGTCAGTCACCTATTTAATACATTTTAACGTAGTCAGTGATGTGGTTGATATTTAACCCGTATTTTTTACCAGGGAGAGTTGGATTTTTCCTTGGGACTGCTGTGCTGGCCACATCCCTGTTATCCTTACCGTCGAGTTTACACACATTAATGGCGCGTAAACCTCGCTCTTTTCATAATATTAAAAATAAAAAGCTCTTTTCGAAACACAGTTTTTTTTTATAAAAAAATTATGGGAACATATGATCAACGATTATTGAGGGTGTTGCCCTACGATACAATTTTGTCATTCCAAAAATTGCACAGGGTTGAAAAATGACCCGAAATAACACCTAAAATTTTTTAGTCTTACATTGTATAGCGTTTAGGTTTTCTTTTACTCATACACGTAACATCGGGTAGCGTTTAGGATTTTTTTAACTTTATATATTAAATATTAGAGGTTTTTTGAAAAATATAAATTTTTTAAACTGTTTTTCCATTAATTTTATTTGTTTTATAAAATTATAATTTTTGAAATTTTTTATAAAAACGCTAGTTAATGTTGAGTTAAAAAAAAATTAAACTTAAAACCTAAACTCAATTAGGGAATTAATGAATCCTAAAATATTAAAAATGATTAAATTAGGGACCTAACTTTAATTAGGGTTTAGGGCCTTAGACTCTAAACCCTAAATCGTTGAATATTCTATTACATGCTTATAAATTCAAATACTTAACTTTTAATTTAAGTTTAATATTTCTAAAACTTAAACCCAATTAAAAAATTAATGAACCCTAAAATATTAAAAACGGTTAGATTAGGGTCCTAACTTTAATTAGGGTTTAGACCCTAAACCCTAAATCGTTGAACATTCTATTATAGACTTATAAATTCAAATACTTAATTTTTAATTTAAGTTTAATATTTCTAAAACCCAATTAGGGAATTGATGAATCCTAAAATATTAAAAACGGTTAAATTATGTGTATTTGATTTTGGGGTTATGTTATTATTATTATTTTTTAGGAGTAAAAAAAAAAATTGTAAACATTACACAATGTAGCGTGTATAGCTAAAAAAACCATAAACCCGATGTAGCGTGTATAGCTAAAAAACCCCTAAACCCTACACGATGTAGCGTATAGGGCTAAAAAAAACCCTAATAGTAGGGCTAAAAAAACAAGATGCTACTCTATGTAGCGTTTACGGGTGTCATTTTGGGTCATCTCCCCATATAGTGTCATTTTGGGGATTTGAGTTAAAAATAGTGTTATATTGGACATTTTCTCGATTATTGAAGTATATTGGAGACAAAATACAATAATCCCCTTATGTTTTCCTGATAAATAATTTATAAATTGAAAAATATAATTAAAAAACATATATACATTATTTTTAGTATGTATTTTTCAACTTATAAATTATTTGTTACAAAAATTAAACAAACATAATATTAATTTAAATATTATAATTGATTACATATTTTTGTGTATTTACGATACAAGTCAACAAATGTAAAAGTAGATAGTTGGACAATGTCATACGATCCAAAGTTGTATAAATTTTTAATTTTGAAATGAGCATGGCGTACCATTTCATTTCACGAAGGTAGTAGTATAGAACAGTACTTTCTACTGTAACAGATTAGTTATAAAAAAAAAAAAAAAACTGTGTACAAAACAATGTTATCTAACCCTAAACCTTTAAGTCAATTGTAATATTATAATTATCAAATTAAATAACTTTTTTTTTAATCTTCATGACCAATGTCTATCTGCTTACTATTTATAAAAGAAGAAAGAAACGAAATGGAGGCAACTTGTAAATAACAAGATGCCACGTATCAAGTTCAAAGGACACGTGTCAAGGGACAATCTAGGCCGGTCTAATATATGTTATGGATATATATCCAACTCATAATAACATCGGAGACCAGCTGCATAGCAAAACTTGTAGTTAAAACTGTAGAAGAAGGGCGGAGGGTTACATGGCAAAGAGCAAGGAAGACATAAAATATGCGACAGCACAGGCCAAGTTATCAGAGAATGAAGCACTACGAGTTGCTTATAAGGCAGATAGCCAGATACTCCCCTTGAAAGTGGAAAGATTGCTGACTCTAAACCTGTTCATCTTTTCTCTGCTGCTGAAAATGTCTCTCGTCAACAGGGCATCATTGCCGACTCTCATCCTGTTGATCTCTTCTCCCCTGCTCGAAACATCTCTTCAGCATCTACTGGTGGACGTGAAGAGGCCGATGATGACACTGGTGACCAGAACTCTGGTCACAAACTCAAAACCACCTGAGAAGGCATACTATGTTGCATACCTTAATTGTATGTTTCCACCATGTGTACATCGTACTGCTCATTTAAGTGCAGCATGTACTGCTTAGATAATAAGGAGTTAGTTGTATGGAATTGTTTCGGATGTTTTCCCACGTTTGGGTACTTTGACAATCACACTATAGACAAGTTAGATAGGGCACATATATGATAATATGAAGGTCACCATAGAAATGAACACTGAAACTGAATTACAATAGACTAGTATACCTGTTACAATTACATGAATAAAAGATTTTCTATATATGCACTAACCTTGAATATCAGAAGCATTCTCACAAATTTAGAAATACAAAATTTAGTTGGGTAAAAAAAGATCATTTTCTCAATCTACTATCATCCTAGGCTTACAGGTTCAAAAGGCACTCTGTTGCTGCTCATTATGTCCCTTTACACAATGCTCCTGCATCAAAATGAAGTTCCTTGCAGAACTGTATGTTGGCATCTTCTAGCCATATTGCCTTCGGGAAAGGAAAAAAAAGAAGAATCTGGTACTACAAGTACAAGCATTATCATTCAATATCCGTGGTTCTCTTTTCAAGCAATGATTCTAGAAAGACCGAACATAACTTAGTGAGGGAAGGTAGGTTATGTGACGACCCACTAAATATTGTTTCCCAGGGCCGACCAGATGGTAGTACTGAGGCTGGTGAAGTTGCATTTTTCATCTGCTTGAACTCTGCTAGCTCACCATATATAGATTCATACCCAACTCGCTCTGTTAAAGAGAGGCACAAATAAAGTTAGACTATTTGGTCTGGTTACTGAAATTTAGGGGTTTGACATATAAACAACCATCCATTTCAGTCATACCGGCATTATGATCTATTCATAAGAAAGCTCAAAATTCATAATATTCCGCTTTTTAAATTTAAGTTTCTCTATTTTTTATATGTTTACAATATCAAAGAAATAACTTCAATATCAATAAGCTTCTACCGGCGTTGGCTAATCATAAGGACTCAAGGAGAGGTGTTGAAAACTTCTGTAGTATCAGGCTATAGAACTATGTAGATCCTTCTTTAAGCTTGAAATGAGTTAACTCATAGCATGGAAAACAAAAAGTTGGCTTTACAAATTTTGATGTTAGAATATGATATCATGATAATCATGTATGAATGTAAGTGGGATTTGAAAGTCTTACCTGTATCCTCAGGAACGACACGATTCTCCCGGTGAGAAATGATACGTTCATCCAATTGCTCACCATGTGGGCCAAAAAGCACATATTCATGATCACTATTTATATATGCAAGTAATGCTGGGGTCGGTGTGCTATCTGAAGCACTGTCTTCGATAGATCTTGGATTTAAATGAACGAATGCAAGTCCCCCACCCCTGGCCTGCAACACAGGTATTACAGAAAAAAAATGAGGCAACCACAATTATTTATTTATTTTTTGCACAATGACCATGCACTTGAGTTTCAACTAGACAGCAAGCAAACAGCACAACTTTGAGTGAAGGCTTAATCTATATATTTTACCGATCAATGCATTCAACTCGGTAAATAAAAAACTTGTAGACTTCTAGTTACTAGTTACCTTCCTTACAAACCAGGTTGTGACAGGAACAGGATCTTCTACATTGAATAACAAGATGACTCCATCTACACCATGTAATGTGCTTTCATTGGACGACTTGGGGAAAAGGCCAAGTACAGCAAAATAAGAATCGTCCATGGTAGATGTTATGGCTGCATGGATGCACAGAACAGTAAAATGGACAATATATGGACAGATATAACAGAAGCTCAACAACTGCAATAATTCCCCCCCCCCAAAAAAAAACACAGTAAAAACTTTTAAACTAAATCTCCATGATATAAAATTGCAACTGTATGGTAACTTTTGCAATAACCTGTTGTAACCAAAGGCTTTATAAAGACACTCTTTTAATATTTGGTTCACAATAACACTCTCTAGTTCTGCAATATGATTGGTTATTTGAACTTTAAATTGCACTCGTGAGATATACAACATTAAATCTCTTGTTCAAGGACAAGAACTGGAGGGGAAATGCAATTATGCAACTGGTGTACAACTATTACCGACACTCATTACAAAATATTGCTAATGAGCAAAATAACTTTTTCACTTGGCAATATTATACATTAAATTCAGATTCTTGGCAGTAAACCGGTGGCAATTACATTAATTAAGAATTATGTGTGTGTGTGTGTGTGTGTGTGTAATCTCGATAAAAATATTAAAAGTCCCTACTTGGGCTCTAATTAATAATTTAGTAATTAGCTAAAATTTCAAAATAATGCAGAAAAGTATATAGGTCCCATTTGAGACATAAACTAACATAATTATTTCATGGCAGAATTGTATTATGCACTTTTGAGTCAATAAAAAAGTTTTCAGATAACACAAGTCCGATTAAACTTGTTCCTCTTAAATTTGATGTTATTACAAATTTTAATCACTAAATAAATATATATGCATTAAGCAGTTTTAGTATTCGGTTATCATATTGCAAAGGATTGTGCAAACTGATTCCTTTTGTAGAAGTGCATAATATTAACATTAATGTTAGCATTTGTTATGTAATGATCTCTTTACTGGTTAAATACAAGTTGTCCTAATTAATGTTTATATTTACATTACTTGGCATACATAAAATGTAGGTTTAGCTTATTGCCAAAGGGAATATATCAAGTTACTAAAATCAACAAAGGGCATTGAAATTAAGCTAATAGAGCTATTGCAAATGTCAATAAGATACTAGTAGTCTAATCACAATACATATAATAAGATACTAGTAGTCTAATCAAAATTAAAAAATAATTCAAATCACGATAAAAGGAGAAAATAGACCCTCTAACCTTCTGTATGAAGCTTATATGACCATGAGATACACATCTTGGACATACTCCAAACAGCTAGTTGTGGTTTTGCACCTCCAGATGCGGATACAAGGTAGTCTGACTTTCCAATAAATGCAACTCTTGAGATTGGCTGCCAAATAGAATAAGTTTATGCAGATGTCGGGGGAATTTTTATTTTTCCAACAATTTAGTTAATCCGTATGAATTTTGAAGAACACAGCAAATCGAGAACATATGCCGCCATTCATCATTGCTATAACATGGTTTCAACTTTGTGGATATGATACATGAACACAGGTACACTTACAAACTACATGACATGATAGAATAGCATTTTTTTGATGCTGTCGAACTCAATTTCATTAAGGCTTTCAAGGATGTATCAACTTGTTAAAATTATCTAGTATGTATGCATGCATGTCTGACCAGCTAAATTCAATATTACAATATAGCTTGTTTGTATCAAGGTAGACAACAAAGCTTTGTTCCATTTCTCTTGTTATTTGTTGAGTTCTCTTGGGGAGGGGGAGAACGAATAAAACAAGAAAGATGCCCTGGCGGACTAATTACCTCAAGGCTTTCTCCAATTACAGCCACTAGAACATTCTTCTCAGGATCCCATATTGTGATAAAAGTTTCTGCAGCAACGGCCAGAACAGAACCATCGGCAGAGAATGCAGCAGCTGTCATGGGCTTTTTTCTACCAGGAAGATAGGTAAAATTACAGTGGCAATAATAAATGTACTGTAGATAACAGCTCTCAGAATTAAGTTTGAATTAGTGACATCCGCACAGCGTCTATCTACTTGAGCTTAACACGATAAGATTGCCAGCTTAAGAAAAAAGTAATATTAGCTTTGCTTCTTAAAACCAAAAAAAGCTGGATAACAAAGATTCAGCGAACCCAGCAAACTAGAATTGTTATAATATGACGCAACATATACTTTATAAACTATCATGTTCATTAAAACGAAATTTAGAAAAAACTTTATATATGAGAAATCAAATAATTTATGTTGAACATTTTATTTTACTGTGAGTTATTAGTAATGCTGCTGCAGGGTAAAATTATGCTCCAAACAAATTAAAAATGGAATAAGACATACTTGTATGAACCAACAGCATGGCATGCCCAGCCACTACTTGGACGCGCTTGATCCTTCTGCTTATTTACATTATTGCTCACCCAAACCTGCAATATTGCAACTGTTATAGGGGCAAAAGCTTGCCAAAACTACAAATTGATCATCTTACCTTAAAATCACCACCATAAGAAGAGCTGACGGCCATAGGACGGGTAGGATGAAAAGCTATTCCAGAAATACTTGCGTCCCTAGAAAAATCAAGCAAGTTTCACAATGGTCAATGTACTTACCCATCAGAATCTACAAAAAATGTCTTGGAAATGGTCCGCCAAATATGAACCACACTCAAGCCCAGTGTTATAAAAGGATATCTGTGTTCCCATTGCCCCATGCAGACATGGGGTAAGAAACTCATTTGCAGCTGGAATGGAAGGTTGTTAAGTGTGATGAATGGATGTTTAGTGAGCTGCATAAAATCAAAAACTAGGCAGCTGAAAACTATACATTCCAAATAAACTCTTAAGCCAGTCCTAGCAATAAAATAATGATAGTAGGGAACCTAAAGACACCTTCCCATCCACCATATTTTTGGCCACTTGATGACATTTACATCTTAAGAAACATCTCAATCTCCCAAGTCCATGTCTCTTTAGTTTCCCATATATTTTTCCGTATAAAGTTTTTTCATTCTGGTTTTAACTTTTGGCACGAAGTACTATACGACTTGCCAAGTGATTATGTCATATACTTCTTTTGCTGGACCGGACATGCATCACAAATTTTGAACTAAGTAATACTTTTTTAAACATGCAGAAAAGTTATAGCAATATTAAAAAAAACTTCAATAAAGTTCATATTAAAATTTAGCCTCAAAGTTCATGCTTGACTTGAAGAAGTCATAAAGTCAATATAGGAAGTGCAATATTTTGCCATTTTGATAAAATAAAGACAAACCTGTGCGGTTCATATACAATCGTGGACAAGCTGAAGTTTGTGCTCTGGGATCCACATACCCAAAATTTTAGACTCACTAACCCACCAATTCCATCTTCAGGAAGCCTGGTTTCAACAGTACACATCACACGTCCATCTGGGGAAAGAGCAACTAAAGAGACTATTACCTGCACAAGAAGCTTGAGAGTTAAAATTTTGATTGTAGTGCTTCAGAGTGGAATATGAAGCGAATCAAGCATAATAACCTTGAGTAAATATGATACACTATCAAACGAATTGCTAAATGTGCAGCAATTGTCCACAGATAGCTACAAATTACAATTTGGAGCATTGCTGAATTTGTATGTGACTGGCAAACTTTAAGTGCTACTTTATTTTCAAAAAATAGAGTAAAAATTACTTCTTAGATACACTGCAGAATTTATATATTTTGGCAAGAAATATGAAGGGTCAAAGTAAGGGGAAAATTCCAAACCCTCAATTAAAACTGTAAGAAAATAGGAAGCAGCAAAAAAAACAAGAGTGATTGCATCCTTTCTTATCTTTTTGTTTCAAGAAGATAGGAGGGTGATAAAAAATAAGGATATGCATCTCAGCTACATCTTATAGAAATACCAAAGACATAAAATATGTTGGACAGCAACGATATTAGCGTTTTATACCGTGACTTCATCAACTGGCTGATGATTTCTTTCACAGACTTGAACCTGAAATTTTTATGAATAGAAACACTTTAGCTTCCATGCAGTATCGTCATAATCGCAAATGAGAACAAAATGAAACATATATACTGACCATAGTAGAATTAAAATCCCAAGGATGGTATCAAGTTTTTTAAAAATAGAACAGATGCTATAAGTAAGCTTTAAAAAGAAAGATATTACATTTACGCTACCACAGGACTTCTACTAATCATTTTGCATGTTATCAGGTTACATCAAAATGACAAATAACACAAGTAAAACTGCAACTCTGCAAGCTCTATCTTGCAATAAGATGATCACAATCTATATGAAAACTGTATAAAATTGAAATCTCCATATTAAGAATATTATATAAGTATGTCTCACCTCCAAAATTTCGCGGTCACCTAACAAACTGTAGAATTGAATACAGTAATTGTCTGTACATAATGCAGCTACCCCAGAAGTCTGATTAATGGCAAAACCACTACATGAATCTTTGAGTACCTCGGGGGCTGAACAAGGAAGCTGGAATGCAACATAAAAAAGTTTCTCAGAAACATATCAACCTTGTTCTCAAATTGGAAAAGAGAATATAGAGTGTAAATCAGGGGGGGAAATAGTGAAAACATGCATTGTAAATATAATAACTGGACTTTATTGATAAACAGAGAGTATTAAGAATATGTCATGTCAATCTTCCAAGATATTTCTTGAGCATGCTATGAGAGAGAGTACTCGTTTTAAGGACATCTAGACCAAGCAAAGTAAGGAAAAAAAGTATGATCAAATACCCTGCTCAAACAAATTAGCTTAAATACTGTTGAATTCTAGCACATACCTTGATTCCAGAGATAGACTTCAAAATTTCCATCGAAGGCATCTTCAGTACATGAATGCGGTTATCAGCACAGGATATCTGCAGAAAAAACATAAATCCATAATTTATATTGCAGAAGGCCACTTTTATCATCAGAAAAAATTATAGTGTTTCTTTGCATAAATATGTTCCTACAGTGGAAATTAAGGGATCTGCAGAACTTGTATAATACAATAGCGAAGATCCTATACGAGGTAGAAACTTATTTTTCCCTGTGTCTAGCTGCCAAACCATTAGGACTCCTTCTTTGCCACCTAAAACAACCAAAAAGATATATATGACTTTGCAATGGCATTTTTTGTAGGGATAAAAAATAGTAATTCAGAGGAACATTAAAGCTCAATAAATGACTCTCGAGTCGTATACTAAACATATTTGTGATATATGAAAAGAATTCAAGATATTTTCAACCTACCTGAATACAAATATGCTCCATCAGAAGAGAAAAAAAGGACCTTCACTTCGGCAGAATGCCAATGAAATGTAGAGCAAGAATCAGCATCATCATCCCCCCTTACACCAGCTCTCCCCTCGTCAATGTTCATCAAATCTTCATTAGCTGATTTATCAGAAACAGAGAATGCTTTGTTACCAAAACCCCTCCATATCAAGATCCTCCCTGTTACATCACCTGCTGCTACAATTCTTTCAGTTGGATGAAAAGCAAATGCAGTTAGCTTTTTAGTGTGATGCAATCTTATTTTCTTATAGAAGACCCTCTCCGAATCTTTCATTGGAACTTCCCATATACGAAGTTTCCTCTTATCTCTGATCCCAATGTATTTCCCACCAGGTGAAGATGCTACAGGTTCTGGGTTCTGAGTCTGATAAAAGGAAATACATATACCTTAAATCAGAATGCATATAAAATTACATACTTTGATGAAGTTACCCATTGTACTTTGCAAAAGATTTAAAAAGTTGACCAACTGTTTAACATACACATTATTATAATTTTAGGTAAACCATTTAAGTTATATTTGATACACACAACTTGACAGGTTACTTTATAAAAATGTATAATTTGTTAGTGTCAGTGTATAAAACATGCAGCGGGTATAAATGTTGAAGTTGAGAATGCGACTCAAATTCCAATTGTTTATTAAAAACAGAACAAAAAATACATCAGAACATATATAGGAATACAGTTTGTTAGATAAATTGGTATTTTGCTCATCTTAAAACAATAACGATATAATTGCAGGAGACATATGAGAAACAAGTTAAAGATTTTGAAAACCGACTAGAGAAAACACGCATGTGGATGTATCCACTATCCTTTATACAAATAATCAAACATAAATTTGTTATCTTTGCCTATACGACATGCTGTCTTTCTGTAAAAGCTATACTCATGTGCAGTGTGACTATGCCGAGAAGAGTGCCATTGTCTATGTAACATGGCTCTTATTTAGGATTCACCATCAGAGTCATAAGGGTGCCAATCAAGGTAGCCAACTGGAATTTCTTGCCAAATTATTTTCTGAAGCTATACAAGCTACATTGCATATATTACGTATATAAAATGTAATGTGTATGTGTGGGACCATGTAAGCAACTTTTGGAGTTGCCAACTAATGGAGTACTTCTATTGTTTAGGTGGCCAAAAGTGATGTCAATGAAAGAGAAAAATTATTATTTATATAATGATGTGGCAGTTTTCCGCACCCTGCCACCGCTAGAGATGATCAATTTTTTTTCATTTTCTGGGTTTGAACTGAGAGACACGACACACAAAAAAGTGTACCATGCTAATACAATATTATTCAGTCGAAAGGTATGTGCACTACAATATGAGCATTTGACAGCTTTTACAACAGAACTGCGCACCTCTGCCAAAGTCACAGAACCAACCATACGAGATTTAGTCAAATTACATTTCCGAATTTGTCCACACAAAGTGTCGGGCAGCTTCTCCTTTCCTTGGCTTCCATCGACAGATAAGTAGGCAAAAAGATCAGCTTGTTTCTCATCACTCTCGGAAGATATAGATGATAAACTAGGAATCACCTGAGCACCACAACAGCAAATCAATCATCTCTTTTAACACTAAAATCTAATAAACCAAACAATTTTCACACTACAGCTCTTAATCCATTTAAATCATATCGAAATGTCACAATCTCAATTCCAATTAAAATAAGTTTATATCAACCAAAAACTATTTCACTAAAAATGCAAAAAATCCGAAACTCGAAAAACTTACCATAGAGTGAATTGGCAAGTCAATAGTGATGGTTTTGACTAATTCGGAAACCGAAAAATCCCAATACCTAATAGTACCATCTAGAGAAGATGTCCAACAATAATTCACTAATTTACTGGTAGCTGGCACCACTATAACCGATGTCACAAGAGCAGTGTGACCTTCCAGCTCACTTATCTGTAACAACAACTCTAAATTATATTAATTCTTCCTTACAAATCGCAATATTAAATTAATTAATTAAAATGAATGTAAAATAGAACCTGTAAGGCAGTGGAAGTGCTGAAAATTGAGACAGAGCTTCCGGTACAAATAAGTAGCTTTTTGGCGTCGTTGGAGAACGCCGGCGGCGAAGACACGTAGCTATTACCGCCGGTAATCATTTCCGTTGTATCGTCGTTGAAAATAGATACAAGGCGGATGTATGTATAGACTCTGGTGTTGTAAGTACTCTGCTTGTTCTGTTGGTTTAATGGTTGTAGTAAAACCCTAGAACCGCTAAACCCTTGGTTTAGTTTGTTCTGTCTTTGTTTCTATTGGGTCAGATACAATATTCTTTTCGGGCTTCTTTGGGCCTATTATCAGTTGGAATTTTTAGGGCTTAAATGTTGACATGGGCTTTATTCTCAATAAGTCATACTCCGTCTGTTTTTTAATTTCATTTTAGTTTTTAGCGTCGCATAATAAATATTATAATTTTTAAATAAGATTAAATTAAATTTTTATTTATAAAAAAATTAATTAAAAATAATAATTTTTATTACACAGTTTTTTTTTTTTTTTTTTTTTGAAATAAAACGTACTTGCTTCCATTACTCATCCATCAAAAGATTACACATAATAAAATCAGGGGCGGTATCATGCCACTCCCTTAGACCTGAACTAGAATAAGCCGCTCGAGCAACCTCATGAGCCACACTATTCGCAGATCTGGGTACAAACTTAACTACAACATCTTCATAATGTTTAGCTAACTCACGACAATCTTCCACTATTGTGTCGAAAATAGACCTCCCTCCTTTCGCATTAAACGCATCTACCAACAGTTTAGAGTCTGTCTCAAAAATGCATTTCCTAGTCCTCCAGCTCTTTACCCATGACAACGCTTCTCTCATGCTCAAAGCTTCTGCCTCCCTCGGAGTTCTTGAGACTTCAATCTGGTTACTACGAGCTCGTTGAAATACACCACGTTCATCTCGCACTACACAGCCAACCCCCACACTCTCCCAACCTGTAGCACACGCAGCATCAACATTTATTTTTATCCAGCCTTCTGGAGGCTTGGACCATCTCTTCTGCTGATCCGTACTACTACCCTGGTGTTTCCTCTTTTTCTCCTGAACTCGACTCCAATCAGACACTAAATGCAGAGCCATATGCTTAACACCGAATATTGATATGTAAACTTTCTCCCATACCCACTTATTTCTCCTCACCCAAAGTCCCCAGCAAAGTGAACCAAACAATACATACTGATCTTTATTAGCCATATTGATCACCCGTTTCAATGTTTCACTCCCTGTTTCAACATCCCCAGTGTATATTAAATGGCTTAGCCCCACTGCTTCCCACAATTCACGAGCAAAACAGTAACCAAAAAACACATGCGCTGCATCTTCCAGGAATATGTGACACCATGTACAATTAGGCTGAACCTCAACCCTCTTTCCTACTAAATCAGCCGCTGTAGGGAGCACGCCTCTTGCCAGTCTCCACAGAAAATTTGCAATTTTTCCTGGTACCTTTAAGCCCCATACTCGTGTCCAGAACTGCCTGTCATGACCCTCAGACTCACCTCGAAGCAATCTGTAGCAACTGCGTACAGAGAACTCCCCTTTCTCTTCGTGTAGCCAATACCATGAATCTGACTTTATTTTCATTGGGATGGGCACTTGATATATAAGACCTGCATCTCTTTCATTACATAGCTCAGTGATTATATCTCTATCCCATTCCCTTCCATCCATACTTATTAATCCATCGACTGTCATATGCTCCAGTTCTGGGTACGCAACACTTGTAAGGTAACCATTTTGTTTATTCGGCAGCCAAGGAACTTTCCAGACTCTTGTATCCTTCCCATCACCAATACGTCTTCGACACCCTTGTCTAACCACTGCTTGCGTTTCTAGAATCTACCGACATGAAACTCAGAGAGCGACCAGTAAAGGAAATAATCTCATGCGCTACAGTCTAAGAGTCAAGGATCGAACTAACTGATTATGGGTATGTTTATTTTATTTAAGAAATAATTTGTAAATTAAGAGCCAGTTTGGCTAAAATTAAAATTGTGATTTATAATTTAAAGTGGTTTAAAGTAATAAGTCGGGAGCTTAAAATATATGTTTGGGTAATTTTGACTTATAAGTTATTTATGAGTTTTAAAAAATATAAAAATAAAAATAAAAGTGACTTATGAGTAATTTATAACATATAAATAACTTTTATCAAAATAAAAAAATAAGTCACTCAAAAAAGTACTAATACGTATTTCTGGTTTTAAATCAATTTTTATATTATTTCTGACTTTAAAACAGTTTCTGACTTATTACATAAACAAATATTTTCCAGCTTAAAAGTCAAAATAAATTATAAACACCGAAACACGCTCCGAACAAAGGGAACCTCCGGCAGTTATGACTTTATGGGTATGTCTAGTTGACACGATTCAGATTAAGATGTCAGTTTTGTTTAACTTGAATTAAAACAGTGAAAATGATTGTTTTAGTAAATAATGCAGAGAAAAGTAATGACATCGCAACAAAACTCTTATATATGCTACTTGAATAAAGAAGTGTTATTCAGAATTCATCCAACAAAATGATTTAAAATGTTTTCATTTTGTTGTCAATCGGCCCGAAAATAATTGATATCTAAATCATTTCTTCACTTGCTAGTTACTATTACAATTGCAATCCTAATTTGTGGTCTGGGTATTTTTGAAATTGTGGTCTCGGATATTGAGGTTAAATGTTTACTGTGCTGCCACCACTACACTAGTATCGAGAGTCAAGCCCAGCATAATGCATGTATGATAAATTAACTTTAAATTCTACTTTTCTCATTCAATTTTTAAGGCATAAATCTAAATTTTTTATAATATCACAATTATTTATATAACTAATCTCTAATCAACAATAAAGGAAACTAATATAATAACGGAACTCTCTCTATATTCCGTTAATAATGATAAAAATAACTCTCATGTTTTTATATAGAAAAATGTTAAATATCTCAAAAATTGTCTCAAATGTTAAAGTTGTCATGTGTGTAATTGATAATTTTCCTGTAATAATATGAGACATCGCATGCATGCATATGCGCTCATGAATTAAAATAAGTCATATGTCATGTCACGTCATTTGGAAAAAAATATGGGATAACTTTCGGGGTACGTAGCTTTACTCTTTCATATAATAATATATGAAAAATGCTAGATATCCCAAAAATTATCCCAAATATTGTCTCGAATGCCGAGTTGTCAGTTGTGTAATTGGTAATTTTTCTATAATAATGTGAGATATCGCGTGCATACATACACACCCACGAATTAAAACAAACCATATGTCATGTCACGTCATTTAGAAAAAAAATTGAGATAACTTTTGGAATATGTAGCATTACTCATAATATATTAACATATATGTTAACATCCCCTTACAATCGAGATTTTGTCAAAATTAAAAAAAAAAACTGTTTCGATCAACATAATAATTCACTTGAATCAGATTTCTCGTTATGATCAATTATTCATCCTTATTTTCATCGTCTTTATCATCATCACTATATTTGTCATCATTGCCTTCATTACTGTTTGTCACAATTCTCTGAAAATCTTTATTTTTACCGTCGTTGGTTTGAGACAGTTCTTCCACAAATTCATCGTCATTGCATTTTTTCTTCTTTTTTTAATCAACTCACAAATTCTTATAGTTCATTCTCATACCCACAACCTCTCGTTAATATCTCTCGTTTTCACATCCCGCAAACTCTTGTAATATTTTTTTCTCAAATCCACGAACTCTTGTAAATTTTTGCTTCTCGCACCCGCAGACTCTTGTAAAAAAAATCACACCTAATAACCTAGGCTCTTGATACTGTGATAAAATAATCTCAAATTCTATTATTCTTATTCAATTTTAAAGGTATAAGTCTTAATTCTTTTGTAATATGACAATTATTTATAAAGTCAGTGTCTAATAAACAATGAAGGTAATTAATACAATAAACTCACCATATTCCGTTAATAATTAAAAACAATTCTCATATTTTTCTATAATAATATATTAACAATCATGCTCCCATCATCTCACAATAAGTGTATTCTTTGATTTTTGTGTGGTCAAATTGACCGTAAATTAAAATTTATTTTTTTTGATTTTTTCAAAAACTAAAAAATACATTTTAAAATTTATTAGATATTATATTTTTTTCTTAGTTATATATTATGCATAATATTCGGTTAAAAATCGGTTAATTTGACTAACAAAAATCAAAATATGATAATTATTTTGAAATGAAATGAGTACGAGACTAACAACTAGATAAACATGATATAAATTCATTAGCCGGTGAGGCACCAGAAAATTTCATTCATTGACTTGGTCTCATGGTTCGATTCTTAGAACAACTCCAATAACTTTTCTATTTGAGTTCTTAAATCAAGATTTAAGGAATGAGAGTAAAAAATGTGCTCCAACAATATCGCAGTGGTTTCTTATATCACTGGAATCCGCTTTAAATTATTTCTTCATATCTTATTATTAGAAACCCTTAAACATGTCCTAACTGATATTTTATGATAAAATATTAAAAATAACATTATATATCTCTCTTGAATAATGCATCTTTAATGATAAAAATTATTTTTAATAATAAAATATAAGATAAAGAAAGAATATAAATAACATTGTTGGAGTTCGTAATACCTATATATATCCTAAATTATTAAGTTTTATTATTTTATATTAAATTTAACGAATGAGTTAGTACTCCGTTGGATAGCTTTTAATATTCATTTATGCTTCGTGTTGCTTGCCTGAACGCCAGGTTTCACAAAATCATAGGTAGTCTCGTAGTGGTAGAAAATATGCAACTCCATTTTCAACATGTCATGTCGAGTACAGACGTATAAAAAGGAGAGGGGAATTGCGTCAAATTATAAAAATTATAGATTTTATTAAATTAGACCGGATCAGATTCATCTAATAATTGAGTCAAGTTTTCTTGAAAAAATATTAGAGTAGTTTTAGGCTCGTAAATCGGATTGAGCCTATTTGAAATTTAATTTTTTAAAATTTAAATATTAATATTTTTAATTTTATAAATAAAAATAATATTTTTATTTCATATATTTAACTTTTATCTATTTTTTAAATATTAAATAAAAAATCGGATAAAATTATAGATATTTCACTAAAAGACCTCTAATCCTGTTTATATCTGTATGCATTTTGAATTGTGCATTTTAATTGATTAATATTTGATTGAATTGAATTGTTCTTGTGATTAATAAATTTTGAAACTCGGATAACTCTCAATTTTTTGCAAGTATAATGATGAACGAATAGTAAATAAATAAATACCCCTTTTCACTTGGCAAAAAAAAAACCCCCCTCTTCCCGCAAAGATAGTGTGGTGTGGAGGTTAATTATTATTATTATTATTATTTTGCGTTAGTGTGGAGGTTAATGTGCATGGGGTAGCATCCTTCCCTTTTCCATCAGAAACAGAGAGTACTTCTGGTTTGAATATTGTACTAAACATTGATGAGACTGCTCTTAAGTGTAATTTCAAATCTAAGCGCAACTGGTAATGTTTCCCTTTTTCAGGTTAATATGGATGCTTTTTATTTTTTGAAGAACTGTAAAAATGTTTACTTAATTGGTGTGGCACATAAGTACAATTTTTTATATGTACGAGTTTTTTTTAAGAAATACAAATTTTTATTTATTTAAGGCTGTATGTATCTAAATGCTCAAACTTGAGGGGGAAAGAACAAATACACCGTTTTTTTAAATATTATTATAATTTTAGTAACGCAGTAATCACATAGGCCAACTTGACTGTTTAATTTATGTACCCACTAGGCCACTAGTATTGCAGCTAGCTTTGATTGGGCCTGCGGCCTGGCATCACTAGCTCGGGTTTAATCTAATGCCGCTACACCAGGACAAAAAGTCTGCCACTGAGCCATTGACACTAGTCCCCAAAGTCTGCCACTGAGCCATTGACACTAGTCTGCCACAGAGCCATTGACACTTGTAGATAAGTAACTGTATGGTATCTGATTATACGGCTATGTTCTCACATTGCATCACAACCTGACCAAACAATAACACATCTCTAAGTTGCCAAACAAACAATATTCTTCATCATTCTTAAATGGCTCCTAGTTTTGATGATGGGAATTCATTGTTCGACTTTGTTGTCCGCCAAGGCAATGGTGTCAAAGGCCTTGTAGATTCAGGTGTATCAGAAGTGCCTGACAGATACATCCAGCCACTGTGCGAGAGAATATTAAAACCATTTGGATACCAGACGTACGAGCATCTGCCTATTGATTTATCAAAACTCGATGGACCTGAGCACGACAAAGTGGTTCATGATATTGCAAGGGCAGCTGAGAAACTAGGCTTTTTTCAAGTTGTCAACCATGGTGTGCCCTTGGAATTACTAGAGTCGCTTAAAGACGCTGCTCACAAGTTTTTCGATCAGCCAGCTGAGAAGAAAGCTGTCTACCTTAAAGGAGTGAGTCCTAGTCCAGCTGTCAAGTATGGGACTAGTTTTGTCCCGGAGAAAGAAAAGGCTTTGGAGTGGAAAGATTACATTAGCATGCTTTACACTAGTGATCAAGATGCTCATCAATTTTGGCCTCAAGATTGCAAGTAATTATTTATTAATACTAAATATTAGCAAATGCATGAGCCTTATGAGTTAGGTGTATCTTAAACTCTGATGTTAATAGATGAATTTTTTTTATTATTGATCAGGGAAGTTGCTCTTCAATACTTGAAGATGTCAATGAAGATGGTTAAAACAATATTGAGAATTCTATTCGAAAGCCTCGGGGTGAAGCTTGAAGAATCTAAAATTGATGGAGTTGTGGGGTTTAAAATGGTGAACATGAACTATTACCCCGCATGCCCCAACCCGGATCTAACTGTGGGAGTGGGGCGTCACTCAGATGTTGGAATGTTGACGGTGTTACTGCAAGATGGAATTGGAGGTTTATATGTTAAACGCGATGGCAGCACAAACGGTGACAATGACTGGTTAGAGATTCCTCCTGTCTCAGGGGCTTTAGTAATTAATGTCGGCGACACATTACAGGTTGGGACCTCAATTAGATCTTTTTCTTAGACACAAACTGTACTTGAATTGTGAAAAACTATGTCCAGGTTTAGCACAAACTAACCAGGTTTTTGTTTGGCTAGATCTTAAGCAATGGAAAGTACTTGAGTGCTGAGCATAGAGTGCGTACAACGAGCAAGCAATCAAGAGTTTCAATCCCGATCTTCACAATGCCTAACTTATCGGAGAAAATAGGGCCATTGCCAGAAGTGGTGGAGTGTCACGGGTTGGCTCATTATAGAGACGTCTTGTTTGGAGATTACATGGCCAACTTTTTCTCCAAGTCTCATGAAGGAAAAAAGTCACTTGATTTTGTTTTAAAAAACAATACCCATGTTTGAGAATGTTTATTTCATGTTAACCTGTTTCAGATATATATGTGTGTCCTGTATTAGTTAATTAGAAATGTTTAAAAACCTCCATTAAGTCAAGTCACTACATAATTGATTTGATAACAGTTGTGTAGTTCTGCATTTCAGACCAGATTGTACTTGCTATCAGATTGCTATGAGATAAGTCAATAGTTTGCCATACTTGTAAAACAGGAGAGATGTGTATTGATGTTGTAACTTAAATGTAATCTTCTTCTTGTACAGAAGACTCCATACCTTGGTTTCTTCTGGTTTCTTTTACAGGTTTAAACATGTATATTACTATACTGCATTATGTATATTATACTATTTATAATTTAAAAAAATATTTGTTTTCAAGATATATTTGCAATTTACAAACAACTCACCAATCAAATATATTATATATATTTAAGTATAGACAACACAAACTACACACTTTTAATTTTTCATAAAATAATAAAACAAGAAAATGATACTCCCTCTATTTGAAAATAGTCGACACTTGACTTTTTGACACACATTTTTAGTAGGTTTGACCATATAATTAAAATTATTATTTTTTAAATTTTATTTTTTGTGAATAAAAACATTAAACTAAAACTTTTATTCAAAAATCAAAAATTTAAAAATAATAATTTTAACTATGTAGTCAAAACTCTTTAAAATATGTGCTACAAAGTCAAACTTCAATTATTTACAAACACAAGGTCTAATAGTCAATAAACATATTCATTATCAGCATTCAGTAAATTATATTTATACAAAATTATAAAATAATAAAGAAATAAAAAATCGTTATTTTCAAACACATAAATGTAAAACCTATTATACCCTTGGCCTAAACTACTACGTACTAATCTTCCATCCAAACACGGTGCTAAAACCCAAACTCTCTCGTGCTTATTGAACGGGCCGGAGATTACACCGCCAAGCGCACAGACTGTTAACAGAGCAAATAATGTCGGTTCTGATTGTAACAAGCCTGGGCGACATAGTCGTTGACTTACATACAGATCGTTGTCCATTAACCTGCAAAAATTTCTTAAAGCTCTGCAAGTACGTCTTTTCTTTTTATCTTTTCCGTAATTGCCTCCTGATTTTGCCTTTATATCTGTGCGGCTCGTGAAAATAATTAGTAAACTGTGAACATAAATTAAGAATTTTAATTTTAATACTTGTGATACCTGGATAGTGAAACATTGTGTCTATTAGGGCTCTAATTGTTGCGGTAGATTTATAAACGTTATTACTCCGGCTGTAATGTGTGTTATATGTCATCAGACATTGTTCTTCTTATTCGTACTCGGAGTGTTTAAACATTTTATACCAGTTGCTGCTAAACCTGATATATAAAATTGATATGACGCGGTTAAGTGATGACACTAGAGTAACAGAGTTATTCGATACTTTATGGTAATGATTTGTTGTTTTAAATTTTTCCTAGAAAAGTCGATAGGTGGTGTTTTATGGAAAATTTGCACCTAGGTCAGTTCGGTGTTATAAGTGCTTCTTGTTGTGGTTTTTTTGTGTGTGTGCAGGATTAAGTATTACAATGGATGCCTGTTTCACAATGTTCAGAAGGATTTTACTGCACAAACTGGTGATCCAACCGGGACAGGATCTGGCGGGGACTCTATTTACAAGTGAGGAATCAATTCAATATTGTAGTTTTGTGTTTCTGGCTGCACTTGGCATATAAGATATTCGTTTGTTATTTTTATGAATATGTAGATTTTTACTCCAATACGTATTAAACTTTGTCCCGAAAAACTATATTATTTGAATGTCTCTTAGTTCAAGTGGTGATTAATTTGAAATTTATCCACAGATTCTTATACGGAGATCAAGCTCGCTTTTTCGGTGACGAGATTCACTTGGATTTAAAACATTCTAAGACTGGCACAGTTGCTATGGCCAGTGCTGGACAGAATCTAAATGCTTCTCAGGTATGATTTGTGCTGTCACTTTATTTATGTTACTAAAATTATATGGTCAACTGTTTATTGGTTGTCGTTGAGAATTTGTTCTACATTCTCCAAATGGTGCTACATATTCTCTCAAGCTATAAGCTGTTCTTATCTGTCACAAGGATAATACTTTTCCTTTGATTCTAACTGATCATTTTTTCAGTTCTACATGACACTGCGAGATGATCTTGACTATCTCGATGAAAAGCACACTGTGAGTTTTCTAATCCACATTCTTTCCCAGTTAATACAGTAGAGATAATAAGCTGCAGTAACATTCATTCAGAGCAGCATTACAAACCTCAATTTTTGGTGGAACACATTGCTCGTTGACTATGTTATATTGTTATATGCTTTGGTTAATGGCCACAGTATAAACTTCTTAGTCATTTTTCATTTTACAATTGGAATAGAGATTGAAAATAGATGGGAATGACGTCCAAATGAGAAGTTCAAAACTTTTAAAGCTTTTCCATGGTGTCTTCATTTTCCACCTCATTTAAAAGTACATATTTGCTGATAATATGTAAAAAAATATTTTTAGGCTTGTGATTGTATATGATCATGTTTTGTAAATATAATTTTTTGTGTGAAAGTAAATATAATTTTTTTAAGAATAAATGTTATGCTGTTTTTCTTCTAATAAAACAAACAGCAATTCAGCACATGTTGTCGCAATACAACTTGTAAGTGTGTGTGACTCTGTGGTCTCTGTTAAACCTTTGAGCGGATCTTTCAGTAAACATAGCGTCATAACTCACATATGTTGTCTTGTAGTCTTGATATAGGTTGCGCTTGTTAACTGTAGGTGGTTTTTTGTATTCTAGCATAAAAAGCTAAGTCAAGTTAATGTGAACTAAAGACAGTGATCATTAGGAACTAGTTGCTTTCTAAATAATTTTAATATTAAACTTCAACTTCACGTGTTTTAGATATTTGGGGAGGTTGCGGAAGGGCTTGAAACACTGAGTAGGATAAATGAAGCTTATGTCGATCAGAAGGGCAGGCCATACAAAAATATCAGGTTTTATCTACATTCTTGTGCCTGTAATGTATTTTGCTTGTTTCAATGTATGGCAATCAATTCATTCCCGTGTCATCATCACTTACTATAGAAATTAACATATCTAGTTTCTATTGACAGAATTAAACACACTTATATACTTGAAGATCCTTTTGATGATCCACCACAGCTTGCTGAGCTTGTGCCAAATGCTTCTCCTGAAGGGAAACCCAAAGATGAGGTGATAACTGATTGCAGAAGTCACAACAGTTTCTCTATATATTTAATTATTTTATCCCTCTAGATCACTATATTATTGTTAGTTATATGTTTTTGTTTAAGATTTTTGATGAGCAATCATCTCTTATATCTTTTTGGCTTATATATATATTTTAAAAGCCTCCCTGTAAAGTCTTCAAACTTACAAGTCGTTCATTTTGCAATGTAGTCTGATGTTCATAGTCTCACTTCTGTTCCATTAGGTTGATGCTGAGGTACGACTTGAAGATGACTGGGTACCCTTGGACGAGCAATTGGCTCCAGGAGAACTTGAGGAAGTCATCCGAACTAAGGAAGCACATTCCAGAGCAGTAGTGCTTGAAAGTGTAAGAATTCTGTTTAAAAAGCCAGTGTGGAGCTAATTCAGAGTTGATATATGTTGGATTTCAAATTATATATATCTCTCTCTCTATCGTGCTTTACAGATCGGGGACATTCCTGATGCCGAGATAAAGCCTCCTGAAAATGTGTTGTTTGTTTGTAAGCTAAATCCAGTAACTGAAGTGAGTCCTGTTTTATTTTATACATATCTATCTTTGATGGTTTTGACTAAAATATTGGATGTTTTTGCTCCCTGGCAATTGCTGTTTCGGTAATGTGTCTTGTTCATGAATTCCAACTTTTGATTGCAGGATGAGGATTTGCACACAATCTTCTCACGCTTTGGAACTGTAACTTCGTAAGTTCTTAAGTACTCTTGCATGTTACACTTTATCCTGTGTTCATGACATGTTAAGTGTTTCTAATAATGTATTGATGGTGGCAGAGCGGACATAATCCGAGATTTTAAAACTGGGGACAGTTTATGCTATGCATTCATTGGTGAGTTCATTAACATAGCTTTTGTTACAAATTTCTTTGTTTGTTTCTTTATTTTAGTATTTTTCTATATTAATATTTTACTCCTGTGATTTATATTTATTTTTTCTTCTTCCAGCAATGATTTTAATTTTATTTAATTTCATGTGTAGAAATATTATTATATAATTTGTCATTTATTTTAATTGTGTTTGCACAGAATAAGTTTTGTGTATTCTATTTAGAGATATGTTTTAATTAGAGAACCAATGTTTAAAAATTAGGCCGAAAAACATTTATTTAATATATATCATATGTATAGTTTTTTTTATATAAGCTCTCATTTATTATATTTGTGTTTGAACTTTGAAGAGGATAAGGTTTGTGTGTTTTATTTAGAGATGTGTTTTAATTGGAAAACTAATGTTTTAAAATTAGGCCCAAATAGCGACCAACCGCCTACCAAACTTTTAATGTTTCGTTTTTAATAATATAGTATAGATATATACTTTAAACAATGAAAAGAAAAGAGAATTTAAGCAACAATCATAAAAGAGGAAGATGAAAACTTATAGGACACTTCGATGCTTATTATTTGCGTGTACTTTGTAATAGAGTCTATGCTTTCGTCTTGTCCTAGTAACTATTTTCAGTCAGGAACATAAAGCAGGTCCCATTAAACTGGTGGCCGTTTCTCAAGCTGCTGCTGAGTGTTTTCTCATCTCACTTTCTCGTTGGAGTTTGGACTGATTATCTCATGTCATACACTGTTTTTCGTTACTTTAAATAAGAAATTTTTTAGTTTCATATAGTTAGACAGTTGACTAAAAGAATTTTGGAACTTGAATATGTCTAGGATAAGTTGGAACATTGGATTGGCCGAGTATCGTACTGCATGTTCACCTCTGGCTGTTTTTGTCCTGAATTTTTTTTAATATTCCTCCATCTAAGCTATATAATAATTAGGGGTGTAGAAAGAATTCGCTCAAACCGCCCACAACCGAATCACATTTTGTGGATAACCGCAAAACGCGGATGGTTGCGGATTATAACCGCTCATTTGCGGTTCAGTTGTGGTTTTAATCTTTGAAAAGTAGCAAAAACCAAACCGCAACCGCAAACCGCAAAACATATATATATAATTAAATCTAAAATTAAAAATATAATAATTATACTTGTAGATTTCTATAAATTAATAAATTATATGTATTTTAATTATTTAAAATATAAAATATACTCCAAAATAAGGTTATTATTTAACACAATTGAGTATATAGAATCGTGAATGATATATCGTTTTAATTTTGTATCAAACATTTTTAGTATATATATAGAGAGAGAGAGAGAGTAAGGCTCAGCGAGGAACTCCTTATTTGAGTAAATGAGGAACCAATTTATATTTTATAAGATTTTGATTACCAAATAACTATAGAAGACTACAGAACATACAAAAGATCATAGAACACCAAAAATAAATGCCAAAAAAAAATACATAATATACAAAAAAATATAGGACACAAATTACAGAACATTAATGCTAAATAGTGTTCTATAATTTTGTATTCTATATTTTTTGTATGTTATGTATTTTTTTGTTTGTTTTGTGATTGTTTTTGGTGTTTTGTAGTTTTTTCAATGTAAAACCGCTACATTCGGTAAATGTGGTTGCGGTTGGAGATTTTTTTAAACTGCTACATGCGGTATTTATCCCCTAACCACACCAAACTGAACTGCGTACACCCCTAATAATAATATGTGAAGATGAATTTCTTTTTTTCTGTTTGGGGGTTTACTTGTATATATATACAGTGATTTCCTTATTGTTATCAATATGTATTCCTATTTCTATTCTAAATGAGTGCTCTTCTTAACATGCCATTCTACATTCAAACCTAATCATTGAGTCACATTTCACTTTTGCCAGAATTTGAAGATACAGATGCCTGCAATCAAGCATATTTAAAGGTTTGCTACATTATATTTCAACTCCCCGTTGTGTGTGTACTTGCGCCTGTACACTGTTACACTTGATGCATGTAATCCATGTATAAAATATCCTTCTCTGATTTTAAACAACAAAAATAGAATTTTGATACTTACTATATTTGGTGGCAGATGGATAATGCTTTAATTGATGATAGAAGGATACATGTTGATTTTAGTCAAAGTGTTGCAAAACTGTGGTCTCAATACAGGCGTAAAGATCAGCAGAATGGAAACAGTGAGTTTGCTGCTTATAATAATTCTTGTTTTTAAATCCATTTTCTGTTTTTGACAAATGCGCGCACACACATGAGATTCACTCAGAAGTCGGAAGGTTTTGTGCAATATGTTAACATATATATATTTTTTACTACTGTAGAAAAAGGTTGCTTCAAATGTGGTGCCCCTGACCACATTGCTAAGGATTGTACCGGTAGCCCAACTGCAATGCACCAACCTGCAAAGTACATCTTGAAAGACGACAATACCCAGCGTGGTAGTGACAGCAAGTCTAGGTCTGTCAATTGATGCATCTAATGATCGACTTCATGATCTTCCATTAATTTTGCAGGAGTCTCATGTTGTATAATTCTTTAATATTTGCATAAAATTAAATGCAGGTATGAAATGGTTTTTGATGGAGAATCTGGTGGAAGTCCACAACGAAATAAGGCACGTCGAAATTTTGAGGATGAACGCAAGTCCAGGGATTCCAGGAACAGAGACTTGCATGATAAGCGTAGGCATGTCAACAGAAGTACAGAACAGAGAGAGGATGAGAGGGATGAGGGTAGAATCCATTCACGGAGTGGTAGGGATCAAGGTCACAGCCGAAGGGAATATTCAAAGAGTACAGATGAAGGTAGCCATAGGGATGAAAGGGAGTCAAAAAATAGGAGTAATGATAGGGATGACAGAAAGAGACATGCAGAGATTGCATACCATGGGAATAGACGAGATGAGAGAGATTATAAGCGGAGGAGCACAGATTATGATGTTCGAGCTGATCGGACTGATGACGGAAGTGAAAGAAAGGGAAAAGTACATGATAGTAAGCGAGACAGAAGGGATGAGTCATATGGTAGAAAGATACATAATAATACTCATGGTCACAGAAGCAGCAGGGAAGAGCGGGATTACGAAAAGCGAAACACCAAGTAATGCTGCTGCTCATGACATTTGAGTGGATGATGGCGGACTGGTACAGAAGGAAATGAGTGTAGAAGAGGAAAGTGACGTGTCCTTAAACTCTTGTACCATAAATTCCCAAGTTATTGATGTTGGACGAGTATAGTAATTTTATGTATGAGATTACGTATTTGTATCCATGCATCAGCTGATCCTAGAAGTAATTACTAATTACTGATCAAATTGTCTGTCTGTTGCCGCTTTTTAATTATCATAATATAGTCTTCCAAACTGACTATACCAAAATTTTCTCTGGTCAGAGTTAGTTCTTTGTAGAAGTTGTATGACAATTAAGCTGTGCCATCAAGTTGTATTTGGCCTGTTTGGCATGCCTTAAAATAAGTCCTTTTGGACTTATTTTCGGGTAAAAATTTCATATTTTGATAAATGTTTTTTATACAAATATTTAATGTATATTTGAGATTCTATAAGTTGCAAAAAAAAGTTAACTTTTTTCAGAAAAAAGTTAGGAATCTCTAACTTTGTCTTAAAATAAGTTGACTTATTCTGGAAAAAAGTTCCCCCAAACACCCTCATTGTTGCAAAAAATTATAGCAGACGGTTCCTTGTTTGCCTGAACCATCGAATTGTCAACAAGTGGCTGTTGTGTTTATTTTCCGACTTTTGATAAAATTTTTCTTAAAAAAAAAACTTTTTTAATTGTATCGTTGAGATTTGAGACCTGGTTTCTTCTATGTGCACCTACTTATTTGCAGCTGTTCACCTTTAAAGAATTTTCTGGGTTTCAACTTTTCAAGAATTAGTGGTAGTTAAAATATTTCCTAATTTAAATTTGAAATGCCAGGAAGAAAACGATGGAGAGTCACTATTCACCGTCTCGAGATTCTATTATAGCTTTGAAGTTTTATAAATGTAAATCGCTAAATATTACTTTTATGTTTAAGAATAGATGAAAAATGATGTTATCCTTTGGAGAATAATCATTTTTTTGAAAAACGAACACTCCGATTACGAAAATAATATGTGATAGCAGTTTTGTAATAATAATTTTTTTTAATGTACTTATCTATACTATATTATTAAAGACGAAAGATTAAAAGTTTTGGTCGGTATGATACTAGGTGAACCATAGAAAAGATCTTAACCGTCCAATTTTAAGTGAACCATATAAATAATCTTAACCGTTGAATTTTAATAAAATATAATTTTAAAAGAATATAATCATACATACAATTCTAACACCAATAATCCTCTTTTTATGCAAACAACTCATAAATATTATAATTCTAAAGAATATAAACATTACTACTAAAATACAATCTCATATTAATCTTCTAACTAAAATATCTCACATTAATCTCCTAAGTAAAATACATCTCTATACAAAACAAACAAAAATTATCTTATTAAAATATAAATACAAATAAATTATATAAAAATATATATGTATAATATTAAATAAAATTTAAATTATTATTATACAAATACAAATAAATTCAAATCATTAAAAAATATTAAAATAAAAATATTAAAAAATTAAAAAAATTCATCCGTGCGTCGCACGGGATATAAGCTAGTATAATATCAAAATCGAGGTAACAAAATGATACATTACACTGCATAAAATTCAGCCATTATTTTTATAATCTATATTATATTATTAAAACCGAAACATTAAAAATTTGATAGTCGGTCGGAATTTGGGCCTTAAGCTTTTTAACATTAATCTCACATAAATTTTCTAGTTAAAATAAATTTCTAAACAAAACACACAAATATTATCATATTAAAATACAAATACTCTTAACTAAAATACATATCAAATTAATCACTTAATTAAAAGAGATTTCTAAACAAAATATATAAATATTATCTTATTAAAATACATATATAAAAATAAAATATATGAAAAATTATATAAAATACATATGTAAACATTAAATAAAATTTAAATCGTTATTAAAGAAAATATTAAAATTAAATTAATAATAAAAAATTATCCGTACATCGCACGGGATATAAAGTAGTATATAATAAGAATAAGAGGATCTTATCCAAATACTAGCAAATGTCAAATGATCGATTCTTAATAACTACATAATATTATATACTAATTATTTAAAAGTTATAATTATTAAGATTCATAACAACTATAATTTTCTTAACCCGCTTCAGATTATAACTCAAACTCTATTATATATCTTAGTAATATATAAATTTGAACTTAAAGAGTTATTTTGGAGTTAAATTAAAAAGAAAATTCGTAATTATTGTGCTACTTACACATCACACATTGTTTGGACCATATTTTGAGTTTCATAAATTATAATTAGACGATTTTACAGCGCACACGAAACTTACAAAATTATCTTTAATTTTGAGGTGGTTCAATATTCAAAACCCAACTGGAGCAGCCTGTAATCTAGACAGAAAATACAGTTACAAATTTTTATCGGAGAATTCTATTCCGTTTAGAAAATCTTTTTATAATTGATTTAAAACATTAAAATACTTGTTATATTAGATTTATATAGAAACATATAATTATATTAGAGTAGAGATAATATTGGGGTTTTACACACTGAGAGATGTAGGGAGGCTATGAATTTTCCTATTGTGAGAGGGAGGATTAAAGTTTTTCTTATCCAAATATTTTTTATAAAAATATTTAATATTATATAAGATATTATGGTAATTTTATATGGAGAACAAGTTACACTTACAGGAGAAATTATTACATTGAAAACTCAGAAACCTTAGTTTTGATCGAATTGAAGAAATTAATTTTTTTTTAAAAAAATAATTATTCGAGTTCCCCGACTCAAAGTTCAACCTATATTAAATACATATTTTATTTTGTTACTATATTAGATATAATACTATATCAAAAACACATTATCACATATTTTGAATCATGTTATTTGATAAATCAAATAAATCAAATTAAAATTAAAATAATACAAATTAATAAATACTATTACATTTTTTAAATTTAATCAATTTCATCTCAAATTAATCAATTGATTAAAAGAGATTTCTAAACAAAACATATAAATATTATCTTACTAAAATACATATATAAAAATAAAGTATATGAAAAAATTATATAAAATACATACATAAACATTAAATAAAATTTAAATCGCTATTAAAGAAAATATTAAAACTAAAATAATAAATAAATTCGATCCATACATCGTACGGAATATAAATTATTATATATATAATTAAAATAATAAAAGAAAGATTTGAATTTATTAGGTTAAAAATAGATGATTTTATTGGAGAAAAAAATGAAAAGCAGGCCAGGGTAGTGCCGTAGTGGCCGTGACTGGCTTGTTGTTCTCCTCTAGTAGATAAAATAAAACTCAAGACTACTTCTGATTCTCTGTTTAAGTGTTAAGCAGAAGTGTAGTGGACACACACAGACACATATAGATAGGTATAAAGGATGGCGAGAATAGCATGCCATCAATTGGTACCATCATCAATGGCTCTTTTTCCACTCAAGTCTAGTCTATTTCATCCTAGCCCTGCTCTCCTTTGGCGCCCAAGCTTATCACTAGCAATTGGCCTCGAGAGGCGCCAATACTCTTCTTCTAAGGTCACCATGAGCTTGAGAGCTGGCATCGTTGGTCTCCCCAATGTTGGAAAATCTACTCTCTTCAACGCCGTTGTTAGTCTCTCTCTCTCCCTTTTATTTCCATATATAAATATATAATAAATAATTACATGGACTGTATTTATATGAAATGATATAACAAGGATACGTAAAGCGAGCGGCGGAGCCAGGAATAAATATACTGAGGGTGGGCCAAAATATTATATAATTTTTTTTTCCGACCACACATAAAAAAATACAAAAGAAAATATTATAAAGAACATGCTTCATTAAAATTACCTGTTTATAGCACTCCTCTACGAGATTTCATATTCTGAAATGTTTGAAGTACATCTTCAGTTTTCACGCTTAAGAAAATGCCTCGCTCAATATATGTTACCAAGAGATCATTTAGCCATTCATCCCCTATCCTATTACGAAACCGAGTCTTGACAATATTTATAGCAGAAAAGGCCCTTTCTACTCCCGCTGTTGCAACCGGTAAAAGCATAGCTAACTTGATAAGTTTATAAACCAAATGATGAATCAAATACTTTTTTGTCTCAACCAACTTTTTACCAAGAGATGCAATTCTCTCGAGATTAGAAAACCTTTCGTCATGTGTGACATCTTGAAAGTAGGTAGGAAGTGCCCATTCAAGTTCCATGATATGAACCGGAGAAAATTTAAAAGGTTATAAATTTGCAAAATTTATCAATCTCTCAAATGCAGAAAATAAGTTCTGTGGATCAAGACATGCCATACCAAAAAGTAACTCAGTACCAATTTCACCAAACCGGTCATTTAACTCTTCAACTCGTCATTCTAAATTATCTAGAACATGTCATTGCGATAGGCCGATAGTGGTGTAAATTTGTCAAGACCTCAGACTTGCGTAAAACTCTTACGGGATCAACAAACTTGAACTCATGTCAACTACAACAATTTTATGTTTTCCACAAGACAAAGTAACTTCTTGTAAAAAAGATTCCCATCCATCTGTTCTCATAGTTCTTAACATGTATTTTGTGACATTAACTAGATTCATTGCAATAACAATGTCCTGATCCTTTTTTTGTAAAGCACGTGGCAATCCATCACTAATTCCCATAATATTTTTCATAAGATGTAAGAGAAAATGAAGTCAAATTTATTCATAGTTGACAACATTAGTTCAGCATTACCTCGGATATCACCTTGGAGATCATGGTCATCTGTGTGCTCAACAATATGCTCTAAAACATTTATTACTGGATTGAATAATCTGATCAAGCTCAAGAGTGTAGTATAATACGAACCCCGTCGTGTATCCCCAACACGCTTCAAAGTAGCTTCTTGGTTTAGTCCATTTCCGGTATCAATCTGACCACTACAAATACCTTCAACCACTTCACTAGTTTGTTTATCACGAAGCAAGTCTTGACGTTTACATGATCCAGCAACAACATTTGTAATGGTATTGAGTTGTGTAAAAAACATAGATATCTTCCGATGTTTTCTGACTGTACCAACAAGTGCTAACTGTAACTGGTGAGCAAAACAATGTACATAGAACACAAAAGGATTTTCTTTTAAAATTAAACTCTTCAAACCATTAAACTTTCCTTGCATATATTACTGGTCCCGTCGTATCATTGACCACGTATCCTTGCTACACTCAGTTGATGCTTTCCCAAAAGCTCCTCAACACCGACTTTAAGAGGCACAACCTTCATATTGGACTTGGGCTTTAAAAACAAAAAAATATATTGGGCCCAATTTTCAGGGAGGGCCCAAACCTACCCTGGCCTGTTACTCCCTCCGCTACTGCGTAAAGCATGCTCTTTTTCGAACTTACACATTCCAATTTGCTAATTTATGAATGTTGATAAGGTGATTCATTCAATTTTTGTACTACTTTGTTGTCGATTTAAGTGTAGCACCTTGAATATACCTTTCAGGTTGAGAATGGAAAGGCGCAAGCTGCTAATTTTCCTTTCTGTACAATAGAACCAAATGTAGGAATTGTTGGTGTACCTGATCCACGTCTCCAAGTACTCTCTGATCTCAGCAAATCTCAACGAGCTGTTCCAGCATCTATAGAATTTGTAGATATTGCTGGGCTGGTGAAGGGAGCTAGTCAAGGGGAGGTGATTTTCAATTATCTAATTTCCTTTCATTTTTTCTTGGTATTTTCTGTAATTTTCTCTTTGGAATGATCTGGTCACTTTTTAGATGATGGTATATGATCTGCCATATTGTTGACTGCAGGGCTTGGGTAACAAGTTCTTGTCACATATTCGTGAAGTGGACTCTGTACTCCAGGTAATATTTATATGCGTAGAGATGTTTCTAGCTTTCAGTACCTTTTGAAAGTTATAACAGTGTTTGGAGCATGGTTAGAATTGCTGTAACAATGCTTCATTTAACCATGCCGATGTCAAGAGGGCAGCAGGATTCTGGATGTATATTTTACTTTAGTTGTAAGATTGTTATAATATGGTTATGGTATCTGTATGCCCTAAGACTTAAAAGATCTATAATTATATTCTTTATGTATTACCCTCCTTTTTCTTTGAAGGGGTTGAACAATAAATGTGACATATATTTGGAACATGGGTACAATTATTATACTCCCTCCGTCCCAATTCAAGTGTCTTGTTTGACTTTTTGAAGTCAAATTGACTAAGTTTTGACCAAAAATTACATATATTATATAATTATAAAAATTTTAAAAAATTATATCATTAGAAACTATATTTAATCTACTTTAGATTTTAACTTTTAATTTTAAAAAATTATAAAAGAATAATCTCTAATATTTGGTCAAAATTTAGTCAAATTGACCGCAAAAAGTCAAACAAGCCACTTGAATTGGGACGGAGGGAGTAATAGTGTTTCATTTTACCAGCTCCGATATTAAGAGAGCAATGGGACTGTGTACACATCTATTACTCTGAGTTGTAAGATCTTATTTATGGTCTCAGTATTTGGAAGTTGTAGCTTTCTATTCGAGCTTTATGATTGTTTTACTCTGAGCAAGTATAAATAATTTAGGAGCCTTGTTATTCGTTTAAGATTAATATCCAACCATGCAGACAACAATTTAATTTGAAAAGAGTCAAAAGACGCTAATGACTCTATAACACCGTATCACCGACATGCATCATCATTTCTCGATAATTCGAAGCTTAGTGACTTGGTCACTTTAGAAGCCAAACATATGATCGGGATTCAGTATAGATCTTGTCTGCACATATATGTTTTTCTTCCCTTTTGTCCAGTCATAGAAGCTTATGTATAACTATTAAAAGTTCTTGAAATTTATAATTCAAACCCTCAACTACTCCTTATTATTAAAGACTCTCTGCATTTTTACAGGTTGTTCGCTGTTTCGAGGATAATGACATTGTTCATGTGAATGGAAAAGTTGATCCAAAGTCTGATATAGATGTCATCAACTTAGAGCTTGTTTTCTCAGATGTAGACCAGGTATGATATTATATATTTTATCTGCTATAGTGGAGGAAATATGAATGTTGCAGGAGCTAGTCTGCACTGTTTTTTTACTTGAATTATCTTCTTGTTTTCATTGAATTTAGCTTGTTTGGGACATCATACATGATCCAAGAAACTAAATCCAGTAATGCAGTCATTAGATAGTTTTTATCAGCTTGGAAGAGCATAATGGGATAGTTAAAGGATATGTTGGCATTCTAAGTTCTTTAAGTACTCGAGGTCCATTCTATTGCAAGTGGATTGTTGATACCTGCTTCTACTTTCTAGATAGATATTCAATATAGTTTGCTTCTTATATCTTGCTTAGATAAAGGGAGTGTTAGGTTTAGTATTTTACCTCTTATAAGAGGTAAAAGTAACTCCGAAGGTACTTATTTTTCTCTATAGAGGTACAAAAGGATAAACTAAACAGGGGAGAGTCTTGTATTTTCATCGTTCATTTTTTTACAGAGAAATGCAAGAAAAGAAGAGTTTTGATATTTGTATGATAAAAAATTATAGAATCAGGAATGGCAAATTGAATGCATTGGAAAATATGTCAACTACCCAAACAAAGATGGATATAGATAGTCTAATTTGCATCGGCTATCTTGTGTTATGGTGATTGCATAAGATGCTTAGCTGATCGAGAGTGGCTTCTGTACATCTGTGTTAGTGAAAGGATGGACATGTTATTCATAATTGTTGAGGGCTAGACAGATGGTCATTGGTTTATCAGGTTGACTAACAATTAAATATACCCTGGTGTTCGGTCCCGATTTACATTAATGAATATGTTTCTAATGAGTTCGTTGATGTATACCGTGTCTCATATAATAAGATCCAATATTGTACCTAAGTAAGACAAAATTTGGAACAATGAGCCTTGCGCATTTACGTGATTAGTATAGGAAGGTGACCTATAGGCTATAGCAACATAATAGCTATCAGGATGTGATTTTTTTTTTTTTTTTTTGTAATTAGGATGGGAAGATTGTTGCTGGACTGAATATGTTTGCACTCAGAAGTTATCAATTTTCTGATCAGCAATCACTTGAGCCCATATCTGGTCTAACCTTCTCTAAGATCCATATGGATATGTGGGACCAGCACTAAGAATGTACACAAGATTATAGGAAAATAGGTTGGGTATTGGTAGTTTTACAACATGATGCAGCAGTTTTGTTATTAAAGGCCTTGCTCCAAAGGAATTTATATCATTTTTTAATTGGTCATATTTGCATGCATCATGTTGGGCACCGGGAAGTGAACCACACCGGACACTCCTAGTTTTTAGACTATCTTACTCTATTACGGAGTATGGAGTATTCAGTCACCAGACCTCCTAGTTACAGATTACATCAATTTTCTTAATCACATGCCACAGATGTGTATCATTGTTATATCCATTATTTACTAGTATATAGGGTCGGTGCTTTAGTCAGCATATAAGGTCTTTGTTTTTTATTGTTTAACTTGGGCACATAATGTATGAAGTTCCTCCCTGCTTGTAGGACATAGCTTGTAACTATTTTTGGCGATCTTCAGTTTTTTTGTGTTTCTGTAAAGTTCCATTCTATCGTACTAAATAAGTTAAACTAATGGAACTAAACTGTAATGTTTACAAGAAATGCAGATTGAGAAAAGAATTGAGAAATTGAAGAAAGGGAAATCCAGTCCACAAGCAAAAGTTAAGGTAGTTCTTGCTTCCTATTTGTTCTTAATTTTCCAAGAAGCGAGTGGGAACTTTGTCAACTGATAATTAAATGTGTTATATTCTAATTTTAGGAGGAAGCAGAAAAGTCTGCATTGGAAAGAATTCAGCAGGCTCTAATGGATGGAAAACCAGCTCGATCAGTTTCTTTAACAGAATTTGAAAAGGATGCTATAAAGCACATGTGTTTACTTACAATGAAGCCAGTCATTTATGTGGCAAATGTAGCAGAATCTGATTTAGCTGCACCTGAAGTAAATCCTCATGTCAAAGACGTGATGAAGCTTGCTTCGGAGTTAAAATCTGGAATAGTAACGGTCTCAGCACAGGTTGGTTGTAACTTCTTACTAACACTTTGCACATACAGAGATTTCATCTGGTAAATATCGTGAGTTTTTTTAGGGATAAACAAAAAAGGTAGAAATTATGTATTACAGTAGAACTTCGATAAATGAATGTTCGATAAATGAATAATCTCGACAAATAAATAAATTTCTTCGGTCCCAATTTGGGCAAATGGGATTAATGAATAACCTTGCTAAATGCATAAACGAATAAATAAAAATGTAGTCTTTATATGCCCTATGTAAATATAAATGAATAATCACTATATTTCAAATAATATATTTTTATTTATATAATATATTAATACATTTCATCTAATAATAATTTTCAAACATATTAATGAGTCATATTTTTTCAAAAAATGCCTCTACAATTGATTGTTCTTCCCTCCACTAAAATTCATCTTATCCTTAATTTTGTGTAATACATGGTACTATAGCATTTTATCTATTCCATGCACGCGTGTACAGTACAATTAATCTAGAATTTTAGAAAATGAATGTAATTAAAATTTACATAAAATTTATAACCACGGTGAATTTTAGGTACATTTGAACATAATATATAAAATAATATAATTAAGAAAAAAGTCCAATAATATTATATAAATGAATTAATATTCATTTATCGATAAATAAATATTATATTCATTTATCGATAAATAAATAATCTCGTTAAATGAATATATATTTTTGGTCCCAAGCGTATTCATTTATCGAGGTTCCACTGTATTGATTTAGTAATTTTTCAATCTACTAATGAATATGATTGGAGCTATTAATATGTAATATTACCTATCCTAATAATAAACTGACCCATTATCATATATAGTTTAGGCATACTTGATAGTCTTATTGATTACTCTTTTTCTAATCTTCTCTAGTTGAATGTGATCGGTGGCCATACGTTCTTATCTGTTTATCACTATTGTGAATAGTCACATGTTTATTGACCACAAATGTTGCTAACGCTACTGTTGTTGCCTTGGGAAAACCACTACTTACTCATTTAGGGATTTTTCCTTCAGGTGGAATCAGAGCTCACTGAACTTCCATCAGAAGAGAGGATAGAATTTTTGAACTCGCTAGGTGTGGATGAAAGTGGCCTCGGAAATCTTATTCGAGCAACATATGACCTTTTAGGACTTCGTACATACTTCACTTCAGGGGAAAAGGTGAAGTAACGTTAACACTCTAATCATTTTGCAAATATTTATTTCAACCATTAACCTTCTTCTTTTTCTTTCATACAGGAAACAAAAGCATGGACTATACTTTCAGGTGTGTGCTACTTTTTTATTCATATCCTAAATATATTCCTCTCATTTTGTAGTCTTCACTCATATTTTGTTTTATTTACAACCTTAAAACATGTTATTTTCCAATTTTATATTGGAAACCCCTGTTCGTGCGAACCCAACTGACAAATTAGGCAAACAGAAACATAATCTCCTAGTAGAGGTCTTACCCCTTGGAGTGGATGCAGAATCCAGCATTATTATGAAATTGAAAGGCATTCACAATATTATTCTTCAATGTTGTGGACAGATACTAGTAATAAACTTTAAAATGCTACTTCAATTGATAGTTGTGATGTGTTAGGTATGACCGCACCTCAAGCAGCTGGAGTTATTCATTCCGACTTTGAGAAGGGATTTATTCGAGCAGAGACGGTGAGTAGCAATTTTTTTTCCTTTTGGCTTCCTTTCCTTAATATTACTTAATATGAATGATGAAATGGTGTGCCAGTTTGAGCTATGCCATTCTAATATCATATCATAGTTGTCAAGGCGTCGCCTAGGCGGAAAGGCTGTAAATAACGGATATGCGTTCTGCCCGCTTTGATTTTAATAGGGTAGGCGAGTTAGGCGGACGCTAGGCGAGTTACGTGGTGCCTAGGCGTCTTTTACACTAGGCGAATTAGGCGTGAATATATGATTTGACCATATTTTCGTCTATAAGTGAAGAAATTATGAACTTGTACAATTACAATTGAACCATTTTACTCATAACAACAATTATACTCATAACAACAGTCTCAAAATTAAACATACAAAAGTTAATAAAATCTGTTTGTTCAATCAAGTATACTAATCTTACAATAGTATAATTATTTAAAAAAACAATCAGAATATATCTACATAATATCAAATATATATGCCTATACATAGTTGAACACCTAATTTGCCTAATGGACGCCTAAGCGGGTGCCTTACCGCCTAGGCCTCCAGGTGGTTCGCTAGCGCATTAGTTTGCCTTTACACCTCTTGACAAGTATGTATCATATGCAATCATCTTCCCTGAGAGATATGACCAACACACAAGTACCTTGGATTTTTTACTTGGTTGTGCTTTTAAAGCTTGTTTTGCAGTTTTGTGAATATAGTTTCATCCAGCCGGCGAGTTTTATAACATATTTGTATTTTGCATTGTATTTGTTTTATCAGGTTGCCTATGATGATTTTGTTGCAGCTGGTTCACTTGCATCTGCAAGGGAGAAAGGACTTGTAAGTTGTTATGTTATTTCTGGTTCTTTGGCCATCATTTCTTTGTATGGCTGAAGTAAAATAAAGAGAGTTCTTTTCTGGGGAAATATTTGTCACTTGTTATTTGAGAAGAGCTAAGAATTCCAGAGCCTGTTTTCTTGAAGTTTTTTATTGGTACAGGGGCATTTCAATAATTTTGTGTTGTTTGAAAATAGTCGTGCCCTTTTAGGCCATTTAATAAGGATTATATTGTTTTTTTCAAGGAAAAATTCTGGAGTAATCTTTGTTTATCTATTACCTTTTAGACTTTGATTTTAAAATTTTCAATTTAGTAAAGGGTCTAGTCCTTAATAAATAAGGATTGGGGGGAGGATCTCTATAGGACTGTTAGGTGCAACCCGTAAAGAGACAAAGCCAAAATAAAAATTTGGATTGGCAAGTATCTAAACCAAACCAAAACATTCCCACTATATTCTACTCATAAAGCAGGAGGAATATGTACGCAGTCCTTACTCAAGTAGAGAGGCTGACAGCTTGTTTCAGCAAAGACCCCAGCTTGAACGACGCAAAAAATGGTAAGGAAACACAGATGTAAGAGCAACACATGTCAGACTAAATACAAGAGACATCTGATGTGAATATATGAAATACCATACACTAAAGAAAGAGCATCCGAAACAAACTCAAAGTGTATATCTAATAATGTGGAAACCAAGTATATCCTAATTATCTACTAGGTTGTTAATGAACCTATCCAAGTTAGCCTCTTCCTCGTTCAAGCTTTTAACATGTTCATAAGAAGATTGAACTGTGGGGCGTAAGGGTCAAGTGTCTACTTGTTATCCGTTAGGTCACAATCCCCGGAAACAACCGCTTTATGAAAAATAAGGATCCTTTAGGTCACAATCCCCGGAAACAACCACTTTATGAAAATTAAGGATAAGGTTGTGAAAAATAAGGATAAGGTTGCACACATCGGGACCTTGCCTATAACTTAAACTTTAGTGATGTGGGATGCTTGTAAACTTAAGAAGCTCAAAATCCATGATCTAGGTAAGGTCCTTCACGAATAAATACGACTAAGTGGAGGCGACGAAGTGCTCATAAAGCTAAGTTGAAATTGAGATGAAAATACAAGAGTAGAAAGACAAAACATTTATTGAAGAAAATTAGGATATCTGAGAGTGAATCATGACTAAAATTTGAATGTTTTCACTTTTCTCTATTCATGTTACAGACATCAGGGTTGATTAAAAATTGAATGAAAAAGACAAATCAAAACATCAAATAGTGATGAGTATTGTATAATAGATGATAAATAACATTATTATTGACAAGATTATGAACTTCTGAACATAAATAATGATAATAACTCATATATTGGTTGATATGTGATGATATGGGTCTATTAAACCATGCCAAGGACTCTTTATGGGTTCTAATAGTGTTCTTACATCTTATAAGAGTGTTCTTACATCTTAGAACACACTTTAATAAATTAGTAAAAAACAGAAACAAAAAGAACACTGTTTACCATGCACCATGAGTGGGAGCGAGATGCACTGAATATATGTTTGGTTTGGTTTGATTACTCTGTACTATGTTACACTATCCTTTTACTTTTACAGGCAATTCGTGTCAACAGGGGAACTTCCCCTCAATTATGAAAACCATATATATCTTGAAATAAATATTCGCACAACTGTGTGTTTGTGTGTGTAAATTTCAAATATATTTACAGTTTACATATGTACCTTAGCTACTTGAGTATTATAAGTATATGCAGTTACCGTGTCATATACTCATATAGCAGGGGTTTAACACCCTTTAAGAATGTCATGTGGAATTGGGCAGGGGGAAGCATATGTAAGACTTGAGGGACATCAGATTGACAGTATTATTACCATCATATTGACTGACATGCATGCATGCTATATCCACTCATTAATCACATTGGTTTGTACGCTTCATGTCCTATGCAGTTGAGATCGGAAGGGAAAGATTATGTTGTCAAAGAAGGAGATGTTATGCTGTTTCGTTTCAATGTCTGATCAAAGGGATGTACTATCAACTGGAGGTCTTGATCTTTCCAATTATGGTGGATCTGTGTTTTAGGTGACATACAAAATCTTTTAAGGATTTTAAAATTTTGACTGAGTTTTTCAACAGAGCAGCTGCAGCAGGCACCAAATTCATTAAAGGTTAAATGTACTTCAGTATGTTGAAGTTAGCATCTATAATACTTTGCTTAACAGTGATACGTATACTAGTGAATCAACTGTATCATTACTTGAATAATATATGATTACATTCCTCTTTGCATCCATGTACTTGCTAGTGTTTCTGTGGTATCTCTGCTGATATAGCTTGCAAGGCAAAGAACAGCACACATTAAGACTATATAGTGCCCAGGTGTGGATTCAGTGAATCTAAGAACTTGTGTATTGTTTGTGCATAATATTCACAAGTAAATAAAAATGAGCAATTATTTTTAGTTCTGAATGCATGTATGGAAGGAGGATCGAAGGTCCCCTCTTTGTTCTGATGAATTTGTATTCACTTGCTTGTAAGCAATCATTAAGATCTCTAATTTTTTGCTTCAAAGTTAATACTGGCCGGTTTGTTGCTTTGTGGTACTTGGCTACTTGTCATATTAGGATATAATAGTCGGTATTGTGTTCAACTGTTGGGTACCCTGTAATAAACCCTCACTAAAAGCTCTCTTGTGAATTATGGTATATGTCTGGGTACATTTTGGACTTTTCCTTGTGAGCATTTTAGATCTTTCTTTTCTGGATTTGAATCTTATCCCATGTAAAATCCCCTGAACTCTGTTGCGGCAGTAACGTGGGGACGATATAAAAGAGAGAATTTCTCTTGTAGGCCCGTGACTCACTGCCTTGTTAGTAAAAATGTTATTCATGAAACCACGTTAAAATTGTGTTTAGTAAATAAAAAATTAAAAATGCATTTCTTGTTATTGAAAATTATATGCCGTGTATTTTTCTGTGTTTTGTTATACATAAATATACCTTTTATGTTAATAAATAATTTAATACTACAGCGTATTGCTGGAAAAAAAACTACTGTATTAGATCCGATAAGCATATTTTTGAATAAATAATAATGACATATAATCTTCGTAAATATATAAAATGACCTTGGAACAAAGTAGTGGATACAATTCGGACCATAGTGACCAACTGACCATACTCATGTTTCATATAGCTTTAGGCTGAGTCGACAATGGCCGTCAAAATTACTGGAGAAGCTATTGTAATATTGTCAACTGTCGATCCTGCTCCAAACAGTCAAAACTATATTGTATCCCATATTCGAGTTAACGTTTTTAATCACTTGAATATATATTTTCCTTCAAGCACGATCAATATATATAGTCCCTATTCGAGTTTATGGTGTGTCACTTTCTCGTCAGATGATATCGATCAAAAGCATGCATGCGTCGAAATATGTAAAACCAAATTGGTAGATCCAGAGTTTTCGATCCATTTTGTCTCCATTTGTGATGAGTACAAGCGTAATAGTACTATACTATTTAAACAGGAAGATGGCTTGTCCATGTCATTGGCTTGTTAAACTATAGCTTCTTGCAAGTTGTCTCCTCGGGTCCTCCAAGCACCCAAAAATAATGACCCTTTACCTACTTATATTCATCCATATAATTTATATTGCGAGATCTCCGGTTCTGAGTGCATATCAAGCCTTTATTATTTGCTTAATGCTGTTAAGCTACTACTCACCTCTCTTTCTATCCCTCACAGAAGAATGAAGAAGATAAATTTGATGTTAAGGAAGTGCAAGACATTGTCTAGACAACTGGAACTGAACTCGTCTTATAGTAGTTTGAGGTCCAAGTCTACCAGAGATGAATTATGGGATACTGATCATCAATATCATGGTGTTAATTCTGCTCATCACCAAACTGAACATCGTGAAACGATAATCGTTGGGAGCTCAAGACGACGATATGCTGTAAAATCCGAGTTCCTAAGTCATCCTCTGTTGAGTGCTCTAATTGAGAAATCCAAGAAGCAAAATTCAACGAGTGGCGAATGTGGTACTGGTGGTATTATAGCAGTGAAATGTGAGGTGGTGCTATTTGATCGTCTGCTTGAAAATGCTGATCCTACCAATCTTACTTCTGATTCTCTTGAAGAACTGGCTGATCTTTATGTCGTTTAGTTCATCATTCCAATCATGTATAATGAAGGAGCCCAAGGCCGTTTTAACTTTGGTTGGGGATGCCTGCAGTATCTTTCAGTAAGCCTGCGTGATTATTGTATTGCTTTCTTCTTCTTTCACTTGCATTTATGCATCATTCTTGCGCTACCGCATTCGGCTCAAAGAATGGATCAAAACAAATAACTCTGATGTATCGTTTATGTGTTTTACTTAAAAGCTTACAGCGATACCTTGTTTGTTGTTCGAATCCATTCTTTTGATTTTTCGGTACTTGTACAAATTTATTTAATGATAATAACTTTTATAAAAAATACAAAATTAAAGTAAATTAATCAAAAAATCCCCCCTACTCCTGCCAACTTCTGATTTTAATTATTTTCTAACCTTTCCACTTAAGCATCAACAACCAAGCTCAGTAACTTAAAACTTACGGTTATTAGACACATTTATCTTCCGTCATTGATAGTCATTAAATAATAATTTAATTTTTTGTAGTGTGTCCATGAGTATATACTAAGGACTCCATTTTGATGAGTTGTCAAATTTTTATTGTCTCCCTTTTTACTAATAATAATATTGCTATATATGCATAAAAATTCTCACCAATCAAAATTTGATAACTCATTAGAAAGTAGTTAGTGTATGGATATACACTAGAAAGACCCATAATAATTTTAGCGTAGTTTGCCTATTTGGGATTGGATAAATATCTAAGTAGGCGAGTTCATTAAATGAATAACTAGATTTAGGTTTCTGTATTGCATGGATTTTAACGTATATACACGTTTGACTTTTTAGCACACATTTTTAAAAGTTTTGACTACATAGTTGGAATTATTATTTTTTAAATTTTCTTTTTATGAATAAATGTTTTAGTTTAATACTTTTATTTTAAAAAAAAGAAAATTTAAAAAATAATAATTTTAATTATGTAATCAAAACTCCTAAATACGTGTGCTAAAAAATCAAACATCAAATAAAACCAATTGGAGGGAGTATAAATTATAATTTGATAAATTATTTCTTCAATGCATAGGTTCGGGTTATTTTCCTAAATTCTGAATTTTGGACCCTGATGTATTTTGTAGTTCCGCTACTGTATGTTACAAATGGACGAGACCCATAAATGGGCGCCATTTATTATGAACTCGACTAGTGGTGTCTAATTGGGTCCAGAACTTAACCAATGTCTAAATTAATGTTTAATTAGGACTATGCATGTTCATAAAAACGGTACCTACCTTTTCTCTAAAGTACAATGAAAGACACATTTTACCTATAATCTAATTAAGAAATTAAGATTAAGAGATTAAGAGATTGATATATATGTCAGATTAATATATTAATAGATATGTCACTTCACTTGCTAGTAACTATGGCGTGCAGTGTCACATATCACGATTCTACTATTTATTAATTAAGAAATTAGTAGTTTAAGAAAGTATATACTCCAATTTATTAGCACCAAACAGGGAGTATTGGCTGAGTGTACTTTAAAGTTTATGCGGAACGCATCAGGTTAGCAGCCTTCTCGGCCCTCTCATGGAATTGCTAAAGAAGAAGGTGACAAAACAAATAGGAAGAGGCCCAGCATATACTACTATTCTTAATCAGAGTATGTTACAATTGTGCTGCCTATTATTCATTTTTATTTAATCATATTTTAATACTTAGTTGAAATGTGGGAAGACAATTAAGTGTTGAAATACAAACTTCTCAAGAATGTTAAGAAATTTTTTTGGCTATAGTATTTTTAATAAATATGTTGCTTTTAATATAAATATTTATTTAAAAAATTATGTAAATTGAGTCGAAAATTAAACTCTATAGTCTATAACATTTTGTAATATCCCGTATTTTTTATAATAATAAAAGGGATTGAAATTTGATAGAAATTAGGAATTAGAATTATATTAGAATAATGGATTTTTTTGAATATGTGTCGGATTTAAATCATATTAGGTCTTGGTGTAGGTTTTGAAACACTGTATATAAACTGAGATCTCCTTAATTCTTTTGTATTCTCTTCGAACCACCAAGACTAGACAGTTATAAATATCTCAATACAATTTTTATTCTTTTTCTTCATGTTCGTTATTGAAATTCGTAGGATTTTTCATACACAAATCAACTATCTTGTAAAATTCATAGTAAATTCATCATAAGTCAAAATTCGTTGATTCTAGACTTTTCGGAAAGGTCTTTTCGTTTACTATGACTTCCGTGTAGGTTTTTCGTGAAAACATCATTTTAAGGGTAAAAAATGTGCAATACAGATCTGGGCAGAATTGAAGTTATGAAGAAATTCGACGTTTGAGATGTCTGACATGAGATATTTTCGATTGAGTACTAAGGATTGAATATATGTTCTAGGATGTTGTGAATTATTGGTTTGCGAGGTTGAGATAAGTTTTCAATTGATCTTTCTGGTGTTTTTAAAATTGTGTGTATATTTGATTATAAAAATTTGGGCTAAATAATTATGTTTTGAATTGACGTGTAATACCTTATATGTGTTGTGTGTCAGCAGTAATTTTGTGTGTCACCGAGTGGTAGTGACAGTTTTCCGAAAATTTAGGACCGTTATCACTGAATTGTAATGGTTGTGGTATGAATTATGGGTAACAAGCTATTCTTTTATGTGCAATTATTGTGTGATATCGTATCGAATAAGAATAAGAAAGTGTATCAAAAAGTTACGTGGATACTTATCGTATCGAAAAGTATTTTGTTATATGTATTACTTGTTACTTGACCCTTAACCCGACTAGTTAGATCGAATGGTTATTTATTGGGTTATGTAGCTCATTATTTAAAATTTTCAGGTTCAGTGTAAGAAAAAGATGGAGTGCATTGGATTTCGAGAATCTTAAATTTGGAATAAATTGATTGTTGACTTATCATTGTTAGTTGCGCTTTTGTATTGATCATCTTTGTAATTGAGATTCAGATTAATAATTGTATAATTTTGCTCAAATTAATAGCTCGAAAAGGACGAGCTGTTACACATTTGAATCGTAACCAACACACTACTGAACACCTTAATTTCATATAATGTGCACGGATTAAGTTTTCATACAATTCTAGATAGATTAGAGGTCTTTGAAAAAAATTCATAAATCTAAGCGGTTATTCCCAATTTTTTTTGTTAAAGAAGAAAATAAAAGAGGAGAAAGAGGAAGTGAAGAGAATACAAAAAATATTCTTTTAACATCTTTTTATTTTTAAAAATGAGAGAAAATTTTGAAAGAAAAAAATATGTAAGCTTTTTTAAAAAAAAATACGTGAGAGCTTCTTTACTAATCATTTCATTATTGAGAATAAATTTTTGGAGAGAATTGTTTTTAAATTTTCTCTCTCAATTTTTTCTTTTCTCTCTTTAAAATACTAAAGAGCACAACTTTTTAAAAAAATCAATTTTTTTCTATTTCCTTCTCTTCTAATTCTAATCTGAGAGCGCAGTATTAATATAAAATTTGAACCATCGCTATTTTATAAATATGCAAAATAATTAATTAAACTTACGATTCATTTTGGGTGACAAAGCAGGAGGACCAAGGTCGAATATTAAAATGAATTGTCTCCATGTCTCTCTTTTTACAAGTTGCACTCCATCTTTCAGACACTGATGACCAATCCAACGGTATAAGTGGAATCTTTCTGTATGATCCTGGAGTCTTGCACATACTAACATTCTCCACTACTCTCACACTTGACTCTTGTAATAAGTACACTTTGCAACAGCGTACAAAAGTGTGTGTGTGTGTGTATGCCTTGATGGCCTACAATTTTCTTACATCGTTTATCAAGTGTCACTGGCAAGCTTGCTACTGAGTTTAGGACTCGAAGCTGCACAATTTTCACAATCTGGGTATGTGTGATAAATATGTATGTATCATCTCTCTAACTTTCCTCTCTTAGAAAAATTATATAATAAACAAACAAAGATTGCTTCTCTTGCTTTCATTATTAAATGAATTATTTTCTTGATCTTGGATTTTCTTTAATTCCCAGCAGAATTGATTATAGACTTATAGTTAAGTTAGCAAAATTAAAAAAATATATATATATATATATATATCAGTTTTTGTGGGGTGTGTGTGATTGTATTGTTTTATGGGTTTTGATGGTTTATACAGATCAAAGTTTTGATCTTTTATTGAATCTATGATGGGTTCTCATTTATCTCCAGTTTTGATAGTGTGTCTTTTTTTTTTAGTCTAAAAGACATTTTGTTTGATCTGTTGATAATAGAGAGAGCTTTGAGCTTCTACTAGTTGTAATATTCTATTGAATTTCCTGTGTTTCAAGGCTTTCAGCTGAAACTGAATTATGTGAATAGATAGTAGTTAACGACTGAGCATTGGAAAATTTAAATATGTGAACCTGGATGATAATGTTGATTTTAAGGGAAGACTGCCACTTTAATAGTTTGATTCAGTAACTGTGGCCTTTAAAATTGATTCCCTGCTCCAAGTCTCGTGGTTTGAAAATCTGACACTTTCTAGATTGGTAAGTAGGAGGAGAAGACATACATATATGTCTATTTGCAAGTTTGCATGTTTGTTGTATTCATCGAGTTCGTTTGTAGGTTGTACATGTCATGGTTGATGACTAATGTCATTATAATATCAAGATGCAGTAAAAATGGAGAGGGGAAGGCCGAATATGAGAGTTCGCTACTCAGGTTCAACACCTTCGGAGGAATCAGCTTTAGATCTTGAAAAGAATTGTTGCGGTCATTCTAATTTGCCTTCATTTAATTCACCAAGTCTTCAACAATATGCATCTGGAGGACAGCACTGTGAGAGTAATGCTCCGTACTTTTCATGGCCTACTTCAAGTCGGCTAAGTGATGCTGCTGAAGAGAGGGCAAACTACTTTGCAAACCTACAGAAAGAGGTATTAAATGAAACTCCTGGCCGGTTGCCTAAAGGGCAGCAAGCAAACACTTTACTGGAGCTCATGACCATAAGAGCATTCCACAGCAAGATATTGCGTTGTTACAGTCTTGGCACAGCAATTGGATTCCGTATCCGACAAGGTGTTTTGACAGACATACCAGCAATTCTGGTGTTTGTTTCGAGGAAAGTTCACAAGCAATGGCTTACTCCACTTCAGTGTCTACCCACCGCGCTGGAGGTGAGACAATTATAACTGTGATTATTTTTCATCAATATATAGACATTGCCATCGGTGCTTTTTGTTCACATTCTTTTCTTATAGTTGTACTTTGTTTGGCATTGATTAGCGAAGGATGTGGAATGGAAAAGGCAAAAGAGAATATTTCCTACCAACCATAATTTGTTCTGTAATTTTCTCCTTATCTTTTATTGATAGACTGACATTTTTCTTCTCTTCCACAACCTTTCCCCTTCTTACATTAGGGTCCAGGAGGTGTTTGGTGTGATGTTGATGTCGTAGAATTTTCATATTTTGGCGCACCTGAGCCAGCACCAAAGGAACAATTGTATACTGAAATTGTTGATGACCTGCGTGGGAGTGACCCATGTATTGGTTCTGGTTCACAGGTACTCTGATATCTTTCAGCGAACTTTTCTTTTCAAGGGATATAGTTGATTGCTGAGATGTGCTAGATTAGATCCCTGTAAAAGGGATCTTCCTCCATGTAATCTGAACTCTAACATACTATGGAGTATATTCATCGACTGGAGACTAGCAATAAGTATGTTGCCTGTTGTGGTTGGTGAAATTTCCCTCTCGCGTGGTGAACAGTATGCAGGCCAATCCTTGACCTTGCCATGCAGTAAAGCACTTCTATCTTAATATAGCATCTCTTGGCTGAGCTTCCTTAAGTCTATCAACAGTCTTTTAGTAAAAGAATGTAGTGAGTAGTAAACCTGATGCTTGCCCCTAGACCTTTCATCAGTTAACTTTTCGATTTTACCCAATATTCACTATGAAACATGTATGGTGGAACAAAAATCATCCAAATCATAGGTATCAATGTCAGTAATTCTTGATATGCTAACGCATGTTTGATCTATAAGTGTTGCCTTCAAATGCTAAATATTATTTAGATGTCTGAAGATTTAATATATATAATTTCGCTTAATAAATAAGTGAATGCACTCATCAAGGAAATTTAGTTGTACTCCTTCATTTGTTGTACATTCATATATTTGTCTATACATACGTGGAAAAGTAATGTTGGGGCCTCTGTTTTTTCAAGATAATTTATGTATCTTAGACATCTTTTCATCTTATATTCATATGTAGATAGTCACATCTTAGTTTATTTGCTGTGAATAGGTAGCAAGTCAAGAGACCTATGGAACCTTGGGTGCTATTGTGAGGAGTCAAACAGGCAACAGACAAGTTGGTTTCCTCACTAATCGACATGTTGCAGTTGATTTAGATTACCCAAACCAGAAGATGTTCCATCCTTTACCTCCAACACTTGGACCTGGTGTGTATCTTGGTGCAGTAGAGAGAGCTACTTCATTTATCACAGATGACCTTTGGTATGGCATATTTGCTGGCATCAACCCAGGTTAGTGTGTACCGGGTATTTTTATGCTCATCTCAGACACCTTCAATCACATTGGTTAATTTCATCTTATTGATACCTAATTGTAAATTGCAGTTTTTGTTTTGCACTGAATCAAGTATAACATCATTAAAACATTGTGCTGTTTATATAATACAATTTAAACATTGTGCTGTTAACGTAATACAATTAAAACATTGTCCATGTGCAGAGACATTTGTGAGAGCAGATGGGGCATTCATCCCGTTTAGTGATGATTTCGACTTGTCTACTGTAACTACATCTGTGAAAGGTGTAGGAGAGATTGGAGATGTTAAGAATATAGACTTGCAGTCTCCAGTAAATAGTCTTATTGGTAAGCAGGTGATGAAGGTTGGAAGAAGTTCTGGCTTGACTACAGGGACTGTGTTGGCTTGTGCCCTTGAGTACAATGATGAGAAAGGAATTTGCTTTTTAACCGACTTTCTTGTTGTTGGGGAGAACCAACAAACTTTCGACCTTGAAGGAGATAGTGGAAGTCTCATCATTTTAAAGGGAGATGACGGGGAGAAGCCAAGACCAATTGGAATTATATGGGGTGGAACTGCCAACCGGGGTCGTCTTAAACTGAAAGTTGGTCAACCTCCAGAGAACTGGACTAGCGGGGTTGATCTTCGACGGTTGCTCAATCACCTTGAACTTGATCTAATTACTACTAGTGAAGCACTAAAAGGTTCCAATTTCTACCTTTATTCAACTCTCTATCACCCTTCTGGATTTTTGATAGCATGTATTGTGTATTATACTATTATTGTATAGTGTTTTGTCGTTCTGACTCGCATGGCCTGCATTTTCTAGAGTCTGGCATACATCTGTCCTTAGAAAGACCTTATAAAAATGGGGGTTGGGCAATTCAGTTCCGTAGATCTGGAGAAAAAACTTGAGGGAAACTGTCATTCTGGTATTGTTTATTTTTAATTGTCTGGATACTATCGTGGTTTTCTTTATATAGTTGCAGTGCAAGAACAGAGAGCTGCTTCAGCAACAGCAGTTGGCTCTACTGTTGGAGACTCCTCACCACCTGACATAGTACTTCCAAAGGACAAAGCAGAGCCTCTTGGAATCAACATCCAGCAGATTCCAGTAGAAGATGGAATAGGAGGTCTAGATGTGAACTCATCACCAGTGGAAACCGAATTTCAGTTGGAAGAGGCGGTCAACATTGGTCCGAGTGTTGAACATCAGTTCATTCCAAGCTCTCTTGGTTGCTCTCCACTGCATCGGGATGATCAACGATGTAATGTGGCATCTGATAATCTTTCTGCTTTGAGAAATGGCTCGAGTGAGGATCTTGGTTTTTCATTGCAGCTAGGTGACCATGAGCCTAAGAGGAGGCGTTCTGATCCTTCACCTAGCGGAGAAGCCAAATGAGTTTCCTCTAGTGTTGTAATAAAAAAACTTTTGAATATTTTCTTGTTAATGCAAGTGGACTAAAAATTGTAGGAGAGTGGAAGTATTGCAGGGTGATTAAAGGATGAATACTGGGAACAAAATGCTGTTGCCGTTGGTGTTTTTTTTTCTTTTTTTATGTCGCCTCCTGTCTTGCTGGTGGAAAAACGGTTAAATAGATCTCTTACAAGTTACAACCAAGAATATTTAAGTACTGTACAGCCGTCTTCTTATCAAAGTTCATAATGCCAAGGGAAGAACACGTCTAGTCATATAAAAAATGTCAAATTTAATTTCTTTTTATTTACGCAATTGTGCTTCGCAATGTTTTAATATTTGGAGTTTTGTGTGTGTATTTATTGTTCCGTTGATTTTAGAGGTATGCCTGCACGGACGACACCTCCGAAGGCTGTTGTTGCCGCTTCAAGAAAAGTCCCTACCAGGAATGATAATCTTGCTGCTGACACCGAAAAAGATGGACCAATGCGTCAGAGGGAATGTATATACATCTCACTTGTATTTGATTAAGAAAACTTGAAATGAAGATTTATTTGATATTTGTTATTTTGGTAACTAATGCCTAATGGTACTTCCAGCATCTCCTAGTCGAAAAGTTTCACGTCCCAGAAGGAGATCACCTGTGTCCCGAAGAAGATCCCCTAAAAGAGATATGGATTCATCTCCAATGCTAAACAATAGCTTCAATGGCTCAACTGATCTGGAAGATTGATGTTCTATTATTGAATACAACTTCACCAAAATTACCTGCAAAGTAAACATATGCAGATATTATATAAAACTTGCACTTATATCTCATATACACATTTCTCAGCTTACTAACCACTAGTTGAAATAATAAAACTCTGAGGTCTTACATAGCATTCAGTTCTGGTTTAGTCATACAAATTTTAAAGTCTAGAAATAAGCTACTTAATAGTCAATGCTATGAATTCCCCCTTGGCCTCTGCTTTGGGTTTCAGTGTCACGAGGAATTTGTAATTTAGCATCATCTTGATGGTCTTTTGTTGGATATCCAACAGGCGGTGGCGGTGGTGGTGCCATTGCTGAAGGATGTTGCTCGTCAACTTGCCATGTCAAGAGAAAACAATCAGATGCGAATACATAAACAGATATGACTAGCATGCTAAGCCAGATAAGTCAGTTCGTTATAAATTTTAGCAAATATAGTGCAATAATCAGTACCAGAAATTCTGTGTTCGTTGAGGTGATTCATACCTAAAGATGACGAGACAGAAAGATTTAACGTGGAAGATTATAGGAGAGTTGTTGCAAGGGACAGTAGTGTGTAGTGCTTCTTAAATAGTTTGGCAGGTTCCAAACATATTGAAGGGTCGGTCACAACGCGCATGAGAAGATCCAATGACATCATTATTTAATTGTATTAACATATATCTGACAACCAAAGATTGAAAATTGTCTTTTTTGACCCAAAGACAGCAAACAGACAGAGACTTGATTATCTTGTCAAATTCTTGTTAGAATATCAGCAAGACAATTTCTTACAGCATTTCTTGCAAAGATTACAAGGAGACAAAAAGATAAAGGTAAAATAGCATATTCAAAGGGATCATTTCCTATTGTATGCAAAATAAGAAAACATCAATAACAGCACTCTACTGGCAGATCTGCAAGAAATTGAGATGATGTATGCAAAATATATGTGAGTTCAGGCATGTCAGTAAAGACTCTGGAGATGAGGAAGCAAAAAATTGGATATTATTACATGATTGATAATACAAGTATGCAATAGCTCATTGAACTGACATGTGTTTTTCTAGGTTACAAACTACTAGCAACAATCTATATGGACTACTCAAATACAACAATCAAACAAGAGGATGTGTAACTAAATGGAAACAAAGAACGTAGAAAACAGAGATGGATCTTGCCCCCTAACCTTCCCTACTATAAATCTAGCTATCAAAAAAATTTGAACCACCCCTTGAGAGAAGTTCTTGACCAGCATCCTTCCCCATTGCAATCATATCATCATAAGAATATTGGCCTTTTCTAGAAGTTTCGAGTACTGAATAGAAATTAAAAAAAAATCAATATTAAACAAGTGACTGCAAATATAGTCAGAAAGAGGTAAGTATTAGGTTTCATACCGCGGGTTCCATCTGGAGAGGCCACCAATCCTTTAAATACACAGTTTCCATCTTTGTCTCTAGAGGCATATCCAGCAATGGGAGTCCGACAAGACCCATCTAGAGTTAGCAGAAAAGCCCTTTCACATGCTACTGCTAATCTAGTTTCTTCGTGATTTAAAGAGGCCAAGTAATTAGCCTAAATCAACACAAGTAACACAGCAGTATGAGATACCACAACAGACTTTTGCAGAGCACAGCAGAATAAATTGTATAAACAATAGGCATACCATCGTATCATCATTACTTCGGCATGCAATTCCGATAGCCCCTTGGGCTACAGCTGGAAGCATTTCATCGATAGAAAGAATGGCTGCCACATTATCAGTCATGTTCAGGCGTTTCAGTCCTGCTAATGCCAGTAATGTTGCTTGGACAACACCTTCATTTAACTTTTTCAACCTCGTCTGAACATTGCCCCGAAAATTCTCCAGGACCTTTAAAACAATTTATATAAATGTACAAAATAGTCAGCAGCGCCGAGACTAAACTGACTATCCACAAGTCATGAGCTTAAAATAGTGAAGACTTAACATAACGGAGTTAAACACACATGGCTTGCCAAATTACAGTATCTGGTAATTAAATGGTTGCTCAACAAGATCAGTGCAAATTATAAGTCAAGTTTGACTAAAATAGGGAACAGACTCCGTAAGATATATCAATACATAGAGAACCTAAAGAGCTAGATAAACTTGCATCGAAGAGTCAAAACTCTCATTCACGTGTCAAGTTCCTGACAACATTCGTATAGAAAAATCCTAATTTCTTGCCAACTCAAACTTCTCTTGAACTCTATTGGATAAGTTAAAAGCTTTTACCAAGTAATTGTAGAGATAGGTATCAATTATTTACTGCTCTTCTCTGGAGACCAATTCTGCACACTACTTAACATTGACTACTAAGAGATGTAGACTAGCAAGTTAATTTTCATATCTTTTTATTATTTACTAACGCTAAATTGACAACTTAAGCTTGTCGCCTCTTCCTCCTCCTAGTTAAAAATCATTTATCTACATAAGAATGATCTGTGAAAGAATATGCCATGAGCTACAGCAACAAAATACTCACGTTTAGTGATGGATATCTATGTAGTATTTGCGATTTTCTTCTTAGTGAAGCAGTACCAATGGTACTTCCAGCTGGAAGGTCTGCTAAAGAAGCTGCAGATAAGGATATGAAGGCATCTCTAACATCCTCACGTTGCATATTACAGGGCAAGATCGTCTTTTCTGGCAGATAGGTTGGAACATCTTTCATTGAGTGGACAGCAATGTCGATTTCTGAATTTAAGAGAGCCTCATCTATCTCTTTGGTGAATAACCCTTTTCCGCCGATGTCTGCAAGAGGCTGAGTCAAAATTTTATCACCTGTTGTTTTTATCACCACGATCTGAATTGCTCCATCTTCTGCCAACTCTGCATGCTTTGCCATTAACTTTTCTCGTGTTTCATAAGCCTGTGCAAGGGCTAGTGGGCTGTCACACATTAAGATAAAAACATAAGTAAACCTCGGGATGAGATAACACACAACCAGTTTGCTTCAAATATCTCCATTACATGAACTAAGATGAGTTTTCAACAGAATACATGTAGACAAAAAATAATCTATTTCAATGTTGCACTACTAGGAATGTTTGACATTCATACTCTTAACCTTGATCGTTCAAGCACTTCCAGGATATGTGAACATGTCATGAAACATATATTAGCCATTGTTTACATTGTGAATTCAGATACGAACGTAGCATATTGGATTAAGGAATCCAGTGGAAGGAACTGATCATCTTTGAAGTTGTGAATATGCATTTTGTGTCCTATATGGTTTATTCATGTTACCATGTAATTACAGAGATGACTCTAACATTTACAATCTGTAGAAAAATTTGCAACATTAAGGTATCCAAAAGAATTATGGTGCTGTTCACCCTATTTATAAACCGTATATTGATGACATTAATTTTGTGAGACCTCACAAGCACCCTTTTGCATATATAGGGTAGAAAAACAAATAAAATCACCAAAAGCATGGATTTACAGCATTGAAAAACAAATCACAACTTAAATAACCGTGTAACGCGAGCTCTATAACAATAGTCGATATGACCATAACCGTGTCAAAATGCGGAAATTTTGTATCCTTCGTTTTACTTTTTGAATGCATCATTATTCCTAATATATGAAACCTACACTTAAATTGCAATTTTCTAATTCGTTTCCACAAAGACCCCCATCTTAGACAACATAAAAATAACCAAACACAACTACAAGAACATTATACAAATGATGATAGACATTAGATGTCAATCGGAGGATATAATGCACTAACATATAGAAAAACATGCAAAGTAACAACAAAAGGAGATATATTATAATATAGGCATATGGTCGGTGGCAGATATTATAAGCTGTTGTGACTATAGAGGTTTAATTTAGCATATCTTATGATATTTCAACACAGTATAAAATTACAATATTAGATCTAACCAGATATTACAGCTCAGTCATTGGACTCATGGTTCACCACAAAAGGAAAAGTATAATTGTCGACATATCATGTTACCACCATATTATGTCTATCCATATAAGAGAAGATCTGCTTTTTAGCTGAAACGAAGTAAAAAAAATTGTTGAGCTATTAACATATTGGATTCATACAGCAAACACACTGGATCATGTAATTTCAGATGCACTAAAACACAACTTGCCAGATGCAGTTTAAGATCATCATTTCTACATTAACCAGGCAGAACTTCACGAGTTTGTCTGTGCTCTCAGCTTTTAGTTGATTGCATTTTAAGAGACAAACCGTCAATCCACCTTCGAGCACCCCCATGGAAAAGAGATGAATCTGATTGAATCATTACACTCACATAAATTCTTGTCAAATTCCAATCATGTTTTTTATATTTTTATTCAATACAGATAATAAAGTAAAATACTTGTTTAGGTAGTTTCCAATATTTGACCTTCCCACGCAATAAAATAATACAAATCCACATCCATTATGAATCTAAACTCTCAAGTGCACTGTATATCAAATAATGCAAGAATTAGGCCCTTAACATGAATAAAAATCATAACTTCCCCACAATTACAAAAGTTTTTGTCTTTTTGGCTTGATCAAATTCACAAACAAGTAAATAAGCACTTATCAAACACGAATATTACAAACACCAGCACACCACAATTCATAGTTAAAATGATAAATTGAGAAGCAACAAGTCAAAACTGAGCATCAATATATACAATTAGCACATACAGGTCAAGAAATGGAATAAAAATCGAAAACAAAAGGCAGCAAGTAAAAGAAAAACACAAATACCTCCCTCTGGTGCCAATTCTAATGAGAGCAACTTTAGTTTGTGGGTTTTGTTCAACAGCTACCGAAGAAGAGGAAGCCCTTGTTGTCACATTGCGTGTATTGTTAGCCTTGAAGCTTCTGGGCATACACAATGCTAGAGCTGACGACATTGACACTGACATTGACCCATTACTATATTTGCTACTTAAAGCTCTTTGGGTGGTTGTGGTGGGAAAGATAGCTTGATTCAGAGATACCACTATCTCCATTTCAACAAAAGAAGATAAAACTATGGTAGAGATTAGATATATTAGAGAGAGAGAGAGAGAGAGATGCAGAGAGATTGAGAATCGAGATAACAGAAAAGATTGGCGGCTTTGTTGGGCTGATGAGGCTGTGGACCCACTCCTTATCAGCCCAACAAAGCTACAGTATTATTACACACTTGTTACTGTATTTTATTTGTATCTTAGCTCCAAAACTACCAAGATGGCTGTTCTTTGTGGTACTACAACTCTAATAATTTGATCAACTACTAGATCTGTAATCTGTTATTGATGCACATCACTTCTCAGATCCAGTTTTTTACGATTTATGAGTTAATATTTTGAATAAATATGATCTTTGCATACAACTACTAAATTGTCAAGTTGCTATTGGTGTTTTTCTCATAAATAAAATGGATTTCTGGCGTGTACACATTGACATCATTAATTAAAATATGTCAAGTGTGGTTTAAGAATATTTTTTAGACCTTAAACTCTAATTCACCTGACATAAAAATTGCTAAATAATATTTCCCATTAGTTATATTATTAAGAATTTTGCATTCTAGACATATTACGGTATCATTTATTTTCGCATATACACGGACTATAATTGCCTAAAAGCAATTAATATTGAATAGTAGTGTTTTTATTTTTATTTAAAAAAAACTAAATTTAACAATTTGGACTGGTAACAGGGTCTTCCATGTGGTCCAGAACATGTATATGGGTTCTTATTTGGGATAGACAGTATTGCGAAGCAGACATGTAAAATGCGTCGGGCCTGTATCGGTATTTGGGCTCAAAGAGTTGAACCTTCTTCGCCAATAATAAATCACAACAATTTTCGTAATATAAACTAAAAAGTTCCTTTCAAAAAAAAAACTAAAAAGTTATAAAACGGGGGTATGCAGACTTCTGCAATTATATATATATATATATATATATATATATATATATATATATATATATATATATATTGGTGAAAGAAATTAGTTCAGAATAAGAGCAAGTCCTTGAGCGGTGCCTGAATATTACTCAAAAAAGTTATTTTGTTCGTTCTTAATTAGTTGTTCATTTTGATTTTTTTATAGTTAAATTTATTAATTTTGTTTAAAAAGTAAAATTATTTTTTATAATTTTAAAAAGCTAAAAAAAAATTAAAAAATATATATATACTTTTTAAAAATATAAAATTTTAATTTTTTTATTATATATTATTTTTAAATTACAATAAAAAAACAATCAGGTTAATCACATAAAAAATAAAGTGGACAACTAATTAGGAAAGGAGGGATTAATATTTTTAAAACTCCTGCTTTGAATTTCTGACTCGATCGTCAAAATTTACCTGTCATCAAAAAATTAAACGATAATTTTGACCAAGATTTGAATTTCAATGCAGTGTCAACAAATAATAAAACACTCCATAATTTAGTCACCGCATTTGTATTAGATCCTCTATCAAGTCTGCAAAACTTTTGAGGCAGCATAAAAATCATATTTTTATGGGTAGTTTTTTATTGACCAAAGTGTATCGTAGTGAACGTACTCATGGAAGGTAGTAGACTAGTGAGAAAGAGAGTAATAAAAAAAAAGAAGCGCAAGTTGCGTTCAACCAACAACAGCGGCTCATGAGTTGGATGAACAAGCCAAACAACCGGAACATTTCAACCCTAAAGCTGATGAGTCGTTATACTAATAGCACGTTATATTTAGTCCTATAATTATAATATATAATTAAATTTATAAAATTACAACTCCAATGCACAATTATACTTAGTCCTATAATAATACAAATGAATAGTTAATCCTATATTTAGGACTAAAAATTGTTATAGTCGTCATTGTCACATCATTTCCAACCAATCACATAATTCTATTTATTATCAAAAAATATTAAAATACACTTTAATTGCTAGTTTGAATATAGTTAGTCTTATTTTATAACTATACATTGAAGCACTAGTTTTATTTTAAGACCAAAAACTATTAATCGCAAATTATAACAATGACTATAACTATTTTAGTTTTAACATTGAACTTGCTCTGTCAGAAGTCGATATAGAAGTGGATGATAACCTTAAAGCTGCAGCCTGGCCTGCACTAGGGGTGAGCAAAAAACCGAATTGAAACCGAAACCGAACCGAAACCGGTGAAAATCGAACCGAAAAAATCGAAACCGAAACCGAATCGGCGGTTGCGGTTTTTGATTTTTAAAAACTGAGACTTTCGGTTCCGGTTCCGGTTATAAGTCAAAACCGAACCGAAAAAAACCGAACCGATCGTTAAAATAAATAAATTTATTATAATATATATATATATATATATATATATAATTTAAGTATTAAATTTCCCTAGAACATAGTTTTTTCAATTATATTTCATATTACAACATCAACTATACTAATATTGAATGTGAGAATATGACAACCCCTTTACAACATTTTATTCCTCTATTTTTCAATTAAAAAGAATATAATCAGGAGTAAATATCATTAGACATGATTATGTGCATTTTAGATTGCATACTACGATAAAGAACATTCACATTTTGTTGATTCAACCTTAAAATTTGATTGTTAAAGTTTCTTACCTTTCTTTTGTAGTGTTATTATGCAGAATGTGATCAAATATTTGATTGTATAAAATTTGAATGTAAAAATATAATGATTTAAATTATATATTTTTTTCATTTTTATTTATCCGATTTTTTAACCGAAACCGAACCGATAAAAACCGAACCGGTCTTTTTAAAACCGAAACCGAAACCGATGGTTCGGTTGCGGTTGCGGTTTTCAATTTCTAAAACCGAAGATATGCGGTTCCGGTTCCGGTTTCGGTCAAAAACCGAACCGCGCTCACCCCTAGCCTGCACGCAATAAACATACGCTAATGTACCGGGGTCCCATACCCTCATTATAACTCACCTAGCCACTCTCGATCAGCTGCGCGCTATGTCTTTCACTTATTAAACAGTCAAATTTAGACGAATATAAGCAAATCCACTTAAGACCACTAATTTGTTAAGACTACTATAGATAATACAATTTTTTTTAATTTTTAATTAAAATATGATGTTCATCAACCTTAAAAAATTTACACAAGCAAAGGAATAATATCGTGTGTATTCTATCGTTTTCCTTGTATTTCTAATATCTTCACTATTTCGGGAACCTCCATCTCCTTAGTTTATTCAATTCACTCTTTTTTGAAGCAGAGGTATTTTACCCTTGCATTGTTAATTTTGGGAAATCACATTCATCAAAAATTGCAGATTTGATATAAAACCAAAGTTTGAAAGTGTCAGCTAACCTGGCTCACTCTTATATAAAAAAGCAGAAAAAAGAGTTACTACTACTATATTCGCTTTTATAATGGAGTGGGAATTGCAACAAGACGTGACAAAGAAGATCACACACAAACAGTAGTTATACTAACATTATAATATGCTTTCGTAGTACTGCCAACTTCAAAAGTTGAATAATTAAAGGAAAGCAAGAGTGAATAAAGTAATAAAAATGTAAGAAGGAGATAAATACACATGCACAACAAGTCAAGTCAAGGTGCTTCAATTTCCCTTAAAAGAGGCGAAGCCACAAACACACATGTTCCCATCACCATCACGTACCCTTTGGACCTACTATCCGACATACTGTATATACATACACAGGGTATGTATACATATGTTGATAATTACGAGTACATCAAATGTAGTACAGTAATGGATTGGACAATGGAAAGTCAGTGACTTTTCCATGGACTATTGACTCGTTTTTCACTTTACTTGGGCTTAATAACTTAACTTTTCTTCTCTTGTTTTTGCATTCCGATGGTGGTAGTGGTGCGGTGCTTACAAAGTGCGTAGTTGTGGTTATTTTCATGGGAGCAATAATAGCAGTTTTCCAAAAGTTTGGAAACAGGAAAGCCATTGAGATTCTTACATCCAAAAGGAAGTGCTTCATCCAATACACTTTCGTATCTCGGTGTATTTTTATACAAATGCCATGTACAAATGACCTATCATCAACTTCCCAACCCCAACCATGCTCTTTATTGATTTGCTCGTTTATAAAATATTTCCTACATCTATGTATTTTTAAAAGGAAAATGTCACAAACTTCAAAAAAATTCTCATACATTAATGTGTTAGGCATGTAATTGATAATTTTCTTAGTAGTATATATGCGCCCACGAATCAAAACGTGATATGTGTCATGCCATATCATTTGATAAAAAATTTGAAAATATTTTTGGAACACTTAACACTATTCTTTTTAAAAAGTTACTCATATTAAAAAAATAATAGATATTCTTTTTTCATATGCTCATAATTATTACATTAAAAATTACAATATCACTAATTTTTAAAAGAACTAAATCTAGAAATGATAATATATACTGTATTTATTTTGAGAGAGGCATACATTTTATTTCAAAAAGAGAGGCCTAATAAAGGGGCGGATGAAAAATCAGAACTCCGTACAGACCAAGTTGATTGAACTTAAAAAAGGATAAAATAAAATTGCTCAATTGCATTATTAAATACACGCATCGGAGATTTGATTATTTACTCCATAAAATTACAGGAGAAATATAAAATGTGCAGTGGAAAGGAATGGTAAACGTCAATAATAGTGAAGAGTAACGGGGGGAGGCACAGAAAAAAGCGAGCCTGGGAAAATGGACGAGGTGGGGGAAAGGGAATTTTAATGCTTCATGAATCATGACCCGCCCCTGGTAAGTAACAGTACAGTAGTAGTCTCTACAGCCATAAAACAGGTGTAATAAATTTTATTAATTTGTTAAAATCAATGTCTGCATCAATAAATTGCATAATTTCTAAAGTGGAGTACTCGGTACTAGTTGCAACAGCAGGCATTGTACAAACTACAACCAGCTTTAAACTAAGGTGAACCCCCCCCCCCCCCCCCCCCCATGTGTATTTTTGGACGTTGTATCTACGCTTTTACTTGAAATCGTACCCTAACCAAATTGACCCGTCTGTAATACTGTATAAAGGTACAAGTTCAATGCATGCTCTTTTTTTAATGAAACAAAAGCACTCCCTTTCTCTCTCAACAACCGTGTTCCTTCCGGGAAATTATAATGCATCCATTTTTTTAACAGTATTAATTGAACGGACGCGATACTAAAATTTTAGATTGTTATCTTAGCTTATTGTGTGTAGAGGACATGGGTAAAAAGAGAGTAAAACACGCATGAAGCATCTACCAGGTTCAATATATAATTGGACCGAGGCCGAACCCAGCCAAGTTGTGGAGTATAATTAATAATAGTGTAGGGGGTGACATTACCAAAGTACTGACAGCCCACCTGCAGGATGGCGTGAGTGACCGAGCCCACATACAATTAACATACCCAATGCTACTCATCAGTACTGTAATTGATTCTTGATAAGCGATCTTTGGTAATTATTTCTTTATTTTTATAACGAAATTATAAAAATTCTAAAATATTTATCGGAGCCGTAAAATTCAATATTATTTCTATCCACCGTAATTGCCAAAAATAGCTTAAACAACAAGGCAAAAAGCAGACAAATACTCGTTACACTACTAGGAGTATTTCAGAATATAAAAATTAATTAAATAAAATTATATAATTTAATACTTTAACTCAAGAATTCAATATACGTTTTACATCTGATATCTGGCATTTAATAAATGATGAACAACACTCAATGAACGAATATGTTAGTAGTGAATAATTTTAAAATAAAAATGATGCTAGTAGGATAACTGAAAAAGAAGATAAGTAACGGGGTTATAGACTTTAGTGGGGGAACAAATCTGAAAAGATAGTGTAAGTTAAGGCATGTGGCAGGAAAAAGCATCGCCTCGATGGGCGTAAAGTCATGCGCCCAGTAGTATTTAATTTGTCAACAAATGTAGACTCTGCCCAAACAATGCCTTGAAAAAACCAGACTGCCTAGCCTAGCCTAGCCTTATCTCTATAAGCTTTCTTTAAAGGGCCCACCATAACGGGTCCCAAGCCCTAATACAGTTTTGGTGCTTACGTGGTGTACAATGGCAGGGAACAGTCGGCAGAAGTAACGTGGCAGATACTCTGATAATCGTCAGAGTTATATTCCCAAACAGCCCCTTACCTTTACCAACAATTACCAATTTAATTAATTACATTTACTTTTTTTGTAAACCGTAGAGTAGAGATAATAAACCGAATCTAGACAATAGACAATTAACAAAACAAGCAAACAACAAACAAATCTCTCTCCCTCTCCCTCTCCCTCTCGCTCTCTCGCGGTTATAAAAGAAACTCACCCACATTTGTTTACCACCTCTTTTATTTGCATTCGCATGCATACATACATCAATAAAAGAAACGTAAAGAGATAGAGATATCAATGGCGGTCGAAGCTCAAGCTCGTCATATGAGTCTGTTTTCACCACAACTCATCGGGAATAAGTATGTATCTTATTCACTTTCTCATAGTTGATTAGTTGTTCACCGTTCTGTATATAAATATTTATAGGTAGATATTGATTTTTTGTATATGTACAGGATATTTATGAACGGAATGGACGGGAATGCAAACGTGTACGGAGCTCCGGTCGGTTACGCAGGAGTGCCGTTGATATCCGGCACGACGACCGAGAGTTTTCTTCCGGTGTACGGTTCCGGCATCACAGAAACGTTTCCGGTGAAATCTCATTTTGCAATGAAGGCAGACAGTGGCCTTACCTGTAATTTTCCGGTGTCTAGAAAGCGACCGAGAGAGGAGATGAATCCTTTGCTCCGTTTTCAAAACAATCAGAGTCTTAATCATTTGAACCGTTCCGGTTCATACAAATTTCTCGGCGAGGATATCTCTCTTCAGATCCAACACCAGCAGTTAGAGATCGATCACTTGATCGGTCAACACGTAAGTATCATCCTAATCAAAAGTTCAAAACCACACACACATGACATATATTTGTAAAATGAGTTGGATATTGATTGAATGTTTGAATACAGACTGAGAAGATGAGATTAGAGATAGAAGAACGGAGAAAACGAAACTCGAAGAGGATAATATCAGCGGTTGAGGAAGGAATAGTGAAGAGACTGAGAGCAAAAGAACAAGAAATAGAAAAGATCGGGAAGCTAAATTGGATGTTGGAAGATAAGGTGAAATCTCTATGTATAGAAAATCAGATATGGAGAGACCTGGCTCAATCTAATGAAGCCACTGCCAACGCACTCCGAATCAATCTCGAACAAGTCCTGTCTCATGTCCAGGACGATCCGTTTCACAATAACAATGCCCTGGAAGCTAATGATGCTGAGTCCTGTTGCGGCAGCAATTACGATGACCAAAAGAAGGTGACTAATCAGGTTGATGATGGTGCAACCAGTGGATTCAAGAAGGTTGTTGATAACAGGAATCGGTTGTGCAGAAACTGTGGGAAAGGGGAATCGTGCGTGTTGCTGTTGCCGTGCAGGCATCTGTGTCTATGTACTCATTGTGGATCGTCTCTGCATACTTGTCCCATTTGTAAATCCACCAAAAACGCTAGTGTTCATGTTAACATGTCTACTTGTTGAATTTTATCTTCTCCAACAATTACCTTGTTACCCTTGATCAGAAAATTACTAACTAACATTTTAGACAGACAGTGTCATATAACTTCGTTTTTTTAAATTATCTGTTTGTTTGTTTATTACTATCTGTTTTATTTACGCAACTATCTCTTTTTTTAGAGTTAATTTTTATGCGTCCGTTTCAGATATTTATAATGTGAGGAGGTATTGAATGGTGCGAATATTATTTATAAACCGATACAAATTGAATTGTAAATGGCGCAATTTAGGTGGTCTAGTTTGAGAGTGGGGCCAAGAAAAGTATCCGTTTCCTTTTGTTTACGCAGAAACGAAACGAAAGAAGGGGTCAACGGAAGATGATTGAGAGTGACAGGTGTAGTAGAAAAGTCTGACACGTAGGACGCGCGCAAATGTCGTTGTTTGTTTACAGAGGTGGGTTGGACCCACAAAATGCCAACCTCGTGCACTGTGGCTTTACTCTGTGTGAACCGGAGGGTACGGCTTTGATTAGTTTTTGGGACCATACACGAGTGAGTAAATATAGTGGTTGTGGAGTCACGCCAAACCGGTTTTGAAGATAACACACACACACACAAAAAAAAAAAAGTAATGATGAAAAAGAGATAGTCCAGGAAATTATTTTTCATCGAAGTTTGTAATTGGTTGGTTTACTGTGTGAAAATGGAAATTCCAAGACAGTGAAAAAAATGTAGAGAAAAGGTTGAAACGTAAAGGACGTAAAGATAAATAAAGATTGGCGTGTTTGGTAGGGTCAAGACCCCGGTAGTGTTTGGATTGCATGTAAAATGTTACTATAATAGTACTCATGATGATAATTACAGGGGTTGTTAAAATAGTAAAGGACAAAAAAAAGGTACTGGTATTGAAGCAGAGCGTTTGGTTAAATAAGAAGAGAAAGTGGGTGGGTACTGGGTACTACTGGGGAGTGGTACCTGTCAAAATTAGACGGTGTTTGTGGGACAATGAAAGGTGCTATGAGAGGTTTTGACTGGGGCTGCAGTGGAGTAATAATAGTCATGACATTGTCAGAGCCCCACAAAGTTTATGTATAATAGATTAATAGCTATCGTGATTTTTGATTATGTATTGCAAATTTTCAAGTGGTTCAATCAGAAAGGATTTTTTGGTCGAAATCTTTACGGTAATTAAGATTCGGAATTAAATTTGAGTTATCGTAATTGTAGATTCGAGGTTCACACAGCATTGTTTGTTTTGCACAAGGTTAATAATAAGAATTTGTAGGGTGTAAATAAGGTTCATTGCATGATACCAAAGAAAGTGGGATTGGCTGTATGGTACACGGATTGATTAAGTTCTACCATTGAGTTTCACGTGAATAAAGCCCTGTAGCATAGTGATTCAACAAGGAAAGTGAAAAGTGTCTTGTAACGACAATGTATGAAATATAAGTCGTCTAGTTATGCTATTGTTTTGCTTCGTAAAAAAAGGTTGAAGTATGCTGTTCACAGCACATTCACCCCTTGCTTTCTCTGGCACCTCTTTTGTTTTATAGTTTTGTGTTGGCTTATATTTCAGAGGATGTACTTCAATATAAAATACGTAAAAAAAAAAATTCAAACACACTAATCATAATAAATTCAAGGAAGTTCGATTTTTCCCACGAAAAACAATTGGTTCGTATATATAACAACACAGTTGCAGATTTCAATTACTCTATTTTCTAATCATCTAAAAGATAAATATTAAAGTAAATGGCCGAAATTAGGCTCTACTGTAGCGTTTTAGCTGTTGCAATAAAAACACCGTGGAAGACAGCACATCGGACCCAGAGTAATGAAACTGGGCCCGTATCTAAAGACAGTCGCCTGTCGCTTTACGAGGGGCAGAACAGCCTTTTTTTCTGCAATGACTTTTATAATATTATACAGTACTGTATAGAATAAAAAATTACAGTATAAAATATAATATTTTAAATAACTATATAATACTTTAATTACTACCGCACTTCAGACTACTAAAAATAATGAAATTTACCAAAAATACTAATTTTGTGAAATTATTCACAATTTTACCAAATTCTGAAAAGATTTGTAAAAATACTATTTTATTCTGAAAATATTTACAAAAATATGGAGATTATATTTTAGGTTGAATTTAATTTGAACTGTGTAACTAATTTAAGTTTTGTTTTAACTCACAGGCTTAGGTTCGATGAAGAACTCTATTGAGTAACTGAGGAACCAATCACGAATATAATTATAGAATATATGAAAAAATTACAAAATATAGAAAAATCTAGAGAACACAACAATCAATCAGAAAATAAACAAAAAGATTACACAATGTACAAAAAAAATATAGAACGCAGATTACTGAATACTAATGCTGAATAGTGTTATGTAATTTTTTGTTCTATATTTTTTTATGTTATGTCATTTTTTTTTTGTTTTGCAATTATTTTTTGTTTTCTATGATTTTTTGTATGTTCTATAGCCTTTTATATTTATTTGTGAATCAAATTCTTATAAAATAGAAATTGGTTCCTCAGTTATTCAAATAAGGAGTTACTCACTGAGTTTTACTCTTAACTTACATTTTAGATTGTAAATTAGGTTGCAAATATGGTTACAAAGTTGCTGAACGTATTTTCATAATTATTTTCTAAAATTTGAGTTGTAAACATGGTTGCAAAGTCGTATTTTTGTAAATATTTTTGAAAAATGATAGTATTTTTGCAAGAAAAAATTAAAACTTGAGTATTTATTAAAAAAAAACCTAAAAACAATCCTTCAATCCATTGTTTGTCAATTATCACCAATTAAGCTTTTAAAATGATTATATAATTATGTAACTTTTATTTATTCCAAACTCGTATTTAATATTTAAATTAAGCAATTTAAATTCCAAATTTATAAGATAGGTATCTTTAAACCCTATGAAACGGAGAAATGAGATATCTTCATATTCACTCTTTCATCTTTCTCTAAAATTATATGTAAGTTTTTAATACATTTATTTTATTATGATGAGAACTATTAATTTCATTAAAAAGTCTATTTTACTATTTTTATAAAACAAAAATAAAATTAACATTTAGTTACTTAAATAATTTTGTCAACCACACATAACTTTTTATATTAAAATTGTTATTTAAAAATTATATAACAATATTATTTTGTATTACACATTAATACAAAGTTATTTGTATTTAAGACAAAATAAAAATATAAAAAAGGATACAAGTAGTGCTAACCAGGAAAACATCTCATTATTGATATTAAAATTAATTTGATTAATGACTCTCAACTATTTTAAATTAAAAAAATTTATTGAAGCGTTTTATTCTAACATTAAACCAGACATATAATATTAAGAATGTGATATTAACCTATCTAATTTTTTATTTCAAATTTTTACATTTTACGGGCAAAACAATTTTTAAATGACATGAAATTACTAAAAACAAGAAGAAGAAAAATTAAATAACTGTCATTAAAATTCATATTATAACATTAATATAATATTATAATGTGTCTTACAAAAAATAAAAATTTATTTATTTAATAATAAATTTAAACCCTTAAAATTTATTCTAAATTTGTCACTGCTATCATCTCAAATATAACACACATAGATTTTTTTTCACGTTCTTCAATGTACTTAAAAAATATTTAAAATTAATATTTCTTGAATTAAATATAATATCTATATTTTAATTAATAAATACATTAATTTTAAATAAATTTCTAAAATACAATTGAAACACAACGCGTTATATGTGAAATTATACGAGGATTATAGAATAGTTACCGGCTTCAATGTCGACATCGAGCCGATCACAACCAAATGAAATCTGTCAATCTCAATGTTCAAACTAAGAGTAATTTGATATAAGAAGCCGCGATATCACTAGAACATTTAAAGACAAAATAAAATGTGAAAGCACAATATTCTGTCAAGTTGAGATAAATTCTAAAGTTGGTTAAATCTACATCATATCACATACTAACAAAAGTCGTTTAAATTATTTGGTATTTACCATCGTCATGTTGCTTTCATTGTTAGTCCGCATAGTGACACGTTCAGCAATCAGCATATTTAATTATTCTATTCTTAACAAATAAATGGTACATCTCAACAACCAAGACTATTTTCTTTTTCTTCTAATTTTTACAACAATATTCATCTTAATTTGATTAGTTCCAATAGAATCACAATTATATTCGTATACAATGTTTCGTTTTTTGGTCAAGGCGTAAAATGCTAAATTTTAGAATAATGCACTTTAAAGTTATTGGATTATTCTTAAGATGTACTCCCTTTATTTGGAAATAATTGATATTTGACTTTTAAACTCACATTTTTAAAATTTTTGACTATATAGTTAAAATCATTATTTTTTTAAATAAAAATTGTAATTTAATATTTTTATTCATAAAAAGAAAATTTTAAAAATAATAATTTTAACTATATTGTCAAAACTTCGTATCAAAAAATCAAACGTCAAACAGTAGGAGTAGGTGTATGATCGTTCCAAAATTTCGAACCTAATAATACTCCTATTTAACAACTGGATGCACCGAATTGGATGTTAAACAAGAGCCCGCCACAGGTAAAAATGTTAACAAGTTAAAATTTTACATTCTGCATGTACTATCCGCTAATTAAACCCAAAAAAAACTTATTTAGATTGAAACTTTGGCTTAACCACAAAATTACAATTTTTTTACATCTTAAAAAAATATTACATTAAAATTTTACCGATAAATATTCTTCAGCCCTAAATTATTTTAAAACCCTATTTCGCCATGATATCACTGTCACCTTGTCTTACTGCACCACTTTGATTGTACAACTGTACAAGTATCGATAATTGAGGGCAATACAGTAGAATGCTAAGAGGCACGTTTTCAATAAGTTTTAGAGCAAATATCCCACTTGGCATGACAGTAAATACAGGAGGAAATCATTTGTTCGAAACTTGAAAGTATAGCTATATATACATATACAGTAAAATTTCAATGAATTAACTGATTCATGATAATTTAATATTTTTTTCATGCCCTGCAAAATAGAGATATCATATATATCTCACACCTCACTAAATCTATTAAATTCACAAATCCAAGATTATTAATTTATAAAACATATTGGGGTTTAACTTATATAAATAAAACAAGCTTTATCACTTGTCAGTGTGTGATATGATTTGGTAGTTTGATTCTATAATAGCAGGTGCCGAAAAGTGGGTCCATATCCGGACCAACCTTAAAAATTCTAGCATCTTTGTAAAAACTTTAGTTGCAGTATCCTATTAGTAAGGACCCACCAAAACAAATAAACGGACGCAATATGCACGTAAGATTGTTTTGTTCACTCGACCAGAATGGATCACTGAGGAGGAATGAAATGAAAATTATAAATAAAGCTTACGTGCATAAAAATGTACCAGTGAAATTATGAACGAAAATAAAAAAATATTTTCTTAAATATCACCCAAATAAAAATATAAATTTTATTTCATTCTACCTCCATTCTATTCCATCAAAACGAATACTATTTAAAAAATGTTTTTGTAATTTGATTTGAAACCACTAACTAAAGTCGAATTTAAAATAAGGTAATTTTCTGAAATATATTGTCCCATCTCCCCCGAAAAAATCACCATTAGACTGATGGGTGGACTCGTATTTATCGTCCACCAAACAAACAGTCAATAATTTCTTTTTAGTTTCTTCACCTGGACCGCCTAGACAGTTGACAATTTAGAATTCCCCCGATGCCAACTTTGCATATAATTTATAAATGACAGAATTCTTGTTGATTTTTTTTTAAGGCATCCCGTAATTTAAATACATTTTTTTATTCCAAAATTTGGTGGGCTTTAAAGAGAGGGGAGGGAGGAAAGGAATAGAAATTGAAGCATGGAATCAAAGATCCTAATCAAAGAGGAATTTCAAGGGCCCTCCTCTACATTATTACCCCATGAAAAAGAAAGGGTCCTGACAAAATGGTAAACTTAAACTAGTCCATCAACCTTGAATATAACAATTTCATTTTGTATATATATGCATTTTTCTTTCCTTGCAGTATATATTCATCTTTTTCAACAAAATCTAGTGCAATACCCCACATGCATTTTAATCACTCAAGTCGTGTTACACAAAATTTGCAAGATTCAAGAGCTATCCTATTATATCTAGTCAAATTATGAGTTAGATATGATAGCTTTCATGAACCAGCATTTATGTCTTTGTTCTGCAGTGTGGTCATGCTATACAACTTTGATTGAACCTTACACTCGAAAACCAAGGTTTACTATAACAATGAAAACCAATATTGCTAAAACACATTTCTATTTCAAAGAGCGTAGGTGAAAATACTATTTCAAATAGTCTGGATTTCTCCGCATCTTTCTAGTCTATACATATAGGGTTAGTTGATATTTTATGACTTTCGGTTTAACAATATATAGAGATAGATGTGGGGTCTAGAATGTAATCCTCCACTTGCAACAAAAAAAAGTGAGAATAAAATCAATATTCTAAACCCAACCAGAAATCATATCCGAGGTTCCCTTATCATAGAATTTCAATGAAGTTGCCTGCTTTAAATAGATGGAATTTTGTGGTGCTGGGTGGTGGAGTAAGCCTAAAGATCAACAAAAGGAGAACACAGCTTCTTATTGCATTTTGAATCAAAACCCCACCCCACTATGGATGAAGCATATGGATAAAGAATCAATAAAGCAAAAAAAAAAGTTGTAAAACTGTTCCAAGAATTGCATTGTAAGGTTGATAGACAGAGACTGCTGCTAAAGTGTATATAATTAAGCTTTCCCCACTAGCATAAAAATATCAATGTGATAAGATAATCAAGACTTTGTTTGTTCTTCCATCCCCATTAATTAGAGATTTTGAAGGAGATTGTGGCTGCAAAACCAACTCTCCCCATCTTTGGTAGCATCATTATGTTTTTACTCTGTGTTTGTAATGTTATGCCTAAGTATGTGCCCCCACTAAAACAAAAAGACATGAATGATTCTAGAGGTTAGCTTTACTACTTTAGTGGGGGTGCCTAATGTAGACACCAAGGAACAATTGCATAACATCAAGACAAAGGTGTAGTGGGCACACATGAAATTATGTCTTACAGGGAATGGGGGTTATTTTATTTTTCATCCTTTTCTGAAGTGGACAGATGAGATAATGTGCACAGATTTCACAGACCTTGCAACTTAAAACTATTCTAATGTAATAATCACTGATCAAAGACTAAAAAAGATGGATGTACTATGTTACCAAATTTCCTTCACTTTTTCCGATCCTCCTTTTTTGGAAGAAGCATATTTAAACAGTGCAACAGACAAGGACTTCAATTGAGACTGACATAACAAAGAATCAGCCATCACTACAAATCAAGTAAACCAGAGGAGGTCACATTTGGTATGATAATCAATACACAAAAAATATGCATTATTTTGCGTTGTCAACAGCTCAGCCCCTCATGAAGAAAATAACGGGTCCACCATTAATGGACCATAGATCCCAGAGTTTCATGATCATGATCATGATATGGTCCCTTCCCTGTACCCTTTCATCTGAGGTAGAGGTAGAACTGAAGCTTGCATCTTTTACCCATCTCAATCCTGCTAGGCTGGTTTCCATACAAAACTACCATGTTTAACACGTCTCACACCTTGGACTTTTGCGAAATAAGTTCAGCTACGTAAATCTAGAAGCAACTCTAACATGTATTTTAATATCACATACAGTCAAAAATCAAGAAATCAATTCTTACACGGATCAATCCATGTGTAGAGATGCCCTGATGTAATTGGCATTATGCCATTATTTTCTTCCGTACATAGGAATAAAGGTTTACATTACATGAAAAAAGTAATTAAATTACAACATGAATGGTCCATCTCAACATGCATTGGTATTAATTCAAAATATGCCATTAAATTTTGGAGGTATACCTGATAATAATGCTGCATGATGCGGTGGTTGTACACGAATATACTTGGAAGTTCTAATCAAATACATTTCTTTGTAGTCCAAGAAATATCTGCAGAAATAGGTATTTTCATTCAGTCTTTTACAAAAAACTTCAACCCAGTCTCTAGTTATCAATATTAAACTGTAAGTAAATAGGTTCAAACATAGTAATTCTTGCTCATCAAAATGTCACTAGTTATCACCAAAATATTGCCGGCAACATGCCCCCTCTGTAGGACAATTACGAAACTACATAGAAGGGAGACAAAGCAAAGTGGCTTAAGACCCTAAACAATTACATCTGACAAACTTTATACTGTTCGGAGATATAAATAATATAACCATAACATATCACTATAATTCTTATAAGCTCCCCTTTCTATCAAGTACATTGTTGATTGTGCTATATTATCAAAAAACTTCCAAATTGTTATATCAAGCATGGACCTGCCAGAACAAAAGGGGCCAGATGACACCAGAAAACAAAAATAATTTAATGCGGATGGGTCAGATAGTTGGATCAATCGTGAACTGTGATTTTGTTTTTACCTGCCAAAGCACCATTTAACGTGCTTACCCAAATCTGATAGTTCGGGCCTTATTATTGATAGTGATTGCCATGGCTAGCCATGCATGTGCCCTATGCATGCAGTGTCCTGTAAGTAATATGACTTCACAAATCACAACCATATTTAAATGAGCAGATATATAGCCCATAAGATACAATGAATGCTCAAGCACACCAGTATAACACTAATGAAGAAAATATTTTGGTATTGTATTTGCCATTTTTGGGACACTAAGAGAACAAGATGCATGATTCATGGTGCAAACCATTTACCAAATGTTTTGTAGTTATGAACTTGTAACAAACACATGGCATTGCTTTCACTGAAGGTAAAAGATCAAGAATTATTTAACCCTGTATAATTATTCCTTCTATGATCTTTAAATCATCCATATGTACCTTATAGCATAAAATAAAATTCTCATGAAACTTCTTTTGGTTACTTGTTTTCAGATTTTTTCTAACAAAACAATAATAGTTCTTTGTGATGTTTGTAGTTAAGTTAGATTATTAAAATAATAAAGGAGTTTGCTAATAATTGAGTTGGTCATATTACTTTTGAATTGTTTTTGTGTTATGTTCCGGAAAAAAATATTTTCATTAAGGATAAAGCATCTTATTTTCTTTTAATCAAGCTTTTGGAATATGAAGAGTCGTTTTAAAATGTTAATATTATTACTTCAAAAAAATAAATTACAATTCATCCCTAGCGGGAATGTTACTTATCTTCAAATCTAACTCATTTATGTTACGAGAGTTATACTAGAATGTGATATTACATTGATCAAATTATATATATATAATATTAATTAATAATTTAAGTTCAATTAAGAGAAAACTGTATAAATCAATAAATTATATCCTAGGAAGCACGGACTCGGATACGGCGATACGTGATACGGGTACGGGGACACGTGGATTCACCAATTATCAAAGACCCCTGGATACGGGATACAACAAAAAAAATACATTTTTATATGTATATAATATATAGGATTCGTATGTGTCAAACTAATATCATAGTATTATTGTAGATACCAGCTCATACTCGTGCAATGTATTTTCTTTTAACATTCATATAATAATTGTATTAATGTTGTACATATTTAAGAATTATTGATTAAGTTATCATAGTTGGTTATCCATTTTCTTTTAGTAATGACATTTTACAACCTCATTATTAGATTTAGTTCCTTACTTTCTTATTGATTTTTGATTGTGCAAGATTTTAAAATTACTCAAAATAAATACAATATCATATTTGAAATTGTTATTATTCTATTTTTTTTATATTACGCGGTGACCATCTATTTCTTAGATTTTCTTAATTTTTTCGTAACTTTTATTTTCTAAGAAATACATGATATTATATATTATAGTTAATAAGGTTAGATATCATTACTTGTCAATGTTATAATTCTAAAATGGTAAAAACCTGCTTACTAGATTTACTTATTTATTCAGAATTATTTTAGCTAACAAATACACAATTACATACATTATATTTAGTCGTAAAGTTAGGGTGTCTAGTACTGAAAACCAACTAAATGGAAATCAAAATGAGAACCACTAAAGTGTAACAAAATCTTTATGTTGAGCCGTAACTATAAATGATTAAGCCGTAATTATAATCCCGACTCTCCATAAATAATATATATAATTTGATAGTTAATATACTTTAAGTATAAGGGGAGGTGAGGATCAAGATCTAGACCTGTTCTAAGAAAAGAGAGAAGCTAGTCCAGAAAGGGATTAAGAAAACAAATCCCAGGGGCAGGAGTACTTCCATAGTGGAAGGCATAGTATGAGGCACTGCCTGGTATAGAGAGTATAGAAAGTAAAGGGCTTTTCTTGCTTGTTCAGTAAAGTTTCAGCTTTATGATGGGATTAGGTGCTTGCCAGAGCGGAGCACTCGTCATTTGAAACTAATGAATTTCTCATTGTAGGGAAAATAGGGTCTCGGTCAGAAGACCAATCCACCATTCTAGAGGTAATTAAAAGGAACCAGATGGCTTATATACACTACCACCATAACTGTTTCCAATGTGAAGGAGCAAATTTGCCACATATCAGGCACTCCTTGATTTTCTCTTATTTTTATTTGATCCTGATTAATATTTATCTTAATTATTTAATGGTCATAATTCAAAACTAGGCTGTGATTGCTGGTAAACTTGTTTGTGATGAAAGGATTTGCATATTCTGTCTAAGATAGGTGTATGGCTTACCATTTTTCAGACTTTCAGTACCTAAAAAATTATCAAAGATTTAATGTATAACAAAAGTTAGTTTAAATAATAGAGCAAAACATCAGCATCAATGTAGCATAAACTGTTTAATATGCAAAAGGCAGACAAGCTGTACCATTATGTGCAAAAACAATAAATGATTTTCAGAATTTCAGATGTATAATCTCCAACCAAATGCAGATAACATTTACAAGAGAAGTCCTAATTAGTGTACCAAATTAAATGGGACCATGAGATAAGACTCATACCATCATACAAAGTTTTAGTTGATTATATATGTGATAAAGTATAAGACAGTCCAATTTTCAAAAAAAGGCAATATTCATGATGCTCAAGCAAAAGATGCACTGAAGATATATTCTGGCCCTACAACAGATATAGAGGTTTGATGAAGCAAAAGTATTGACCTTGTTGGAAGGGCTTCCCTCTTCTTTATCTTATCGTGGTCCACCAGTAAAGGGTAAATTCTTTGTGCAATTGAGTGGCTTCATCGAAATTTTAATGGAATATAGTGCACATATTAGGAGACTTAAAGAATATATTACAAAGGCAGGCATATTAGCAAACCGTAAATGTTCATATTCACGAAAAAGTTATCATTATTAACACAAAAGCATGATATATGTATGTATTAAGCTATCCACTTATATCCTTTAGGAATACGGTACCAGAGCTTTAACCCAGCAATTTCCAAACATCATAAGTTTTCGGAAAGTCACTAACTTGACTGACATAACTATTTTGAACAATAGTTTTTTGGCTGTCATATTGAAGAACGTATTTAGTGATTCTCAAATTAACTAACAAGGTCTTCACAACATGTTCTAACTATGATGAATGACTTGTTTTGTGATATTTACCGTGATAAGAGATGACCAAAAACATTTTGTTTCAAGCTCTCACGAAAGCTCGAAACAATTACATGGAAGTTGTAAGATAAGAAACAATAAGAAAAGAAAATGCGAAACCTAAAATGTGCACCGGGTGAAAATTACCTTTTCCTCCACTCGCTTAACTTCACTGCAAATTAGCAATTGCTTAAACACAAAACAAACACGTTAACTTCAACTATGCTGTTTAAACTTTGGAAGGAAACATAGATTGATAAACAATGCTGTTTAAACTTTGGAAGGAAACATAGATTGATAAACAATGCTGTAATGTTGATTAATGAAAACCCTATGCACAGTAAGATGAATATTAAGCTGTTAGTATTAAGAGTATTAAGATTAATTGCTAACTGGCAATTTTTGGAAACATGGGCTATACAAATGTTCATTACCAAGTACAAAGATACATATTTCTCCAGAAAAAATTATTATAAAAAACTCGAAACAGAATTTGCTATGTTATGTAATTGAAATCAGAAAATGTGATTATAAAAAAATGGAACAATATTTGATATAGCATGTGACTGAAATCACGAATCATCATCAGCTGAATCAACTTTGAGGATTTCCTTGTCCACCACATGGCACACATGACTCAATGGTGCATGCATATAGTCTGAAATAGAATTGTCTAATGATGAAAAAACCACAATTGTCAGAGAAGGAATTAGGAAATTAGGTTCAAATAACAAGGCTCTGAGTAATATAGATTAGCTAAATTCATATAAATCTCTATTAGTATTCTTATAAGCCTCTATTTTCCGGGGAATACGGCTCTGTTGTGCTTTTTCTACTGACATGAGAGTGCACACTGCTCAAACCAGCCATGGCCTAATAATAAATTTTGATACCAGGATGAACAGAAATTTGATGCATCACTTGCCGACTTGCTAACTAGACAAATAATTATTAATACCCAAAACATTTCTCAAAATCTTCATAACATGTTACAACTATGATGAATGAGCTGTTTTTTTTTGGAATAATTTTGTCCTTGAAATCTTCAAACATTACTTAAGTTCACACATACCAATCTCAAGCTGGAAATTACCTGATAAGTGCTAACTGAAGCTGTTTAAACAAGGGTACAAAAAACAATTAATTCAAGCTGTAACTTCAAGCCACCTGAGGAACAAAGGTACAAAAAACAATAAGAAAAATAAAATGTAAAATTACCTTTTCAAAGTCACTTGACTACAACTGCAAAATACCAATTGTACAAAGTACAAACACACAACAAAGTCATTCACTTCAACTAAGTTGTTTAAACTTCGGAAGGAAAGGTAAATCGATAGACAATAACATGATGTGGATTAATACCCTTCATTTTCTCGGAAGGAACAAATAATGTAGTATACAGTAGTCTTAGTTTCTTAAAAATGAGCAAATATAATTAGAACAAAAACTTCATAAAAAATCTAACTTTTACCATAAAAAGGTGTTTCCCATCACGATCATGATAAAGAGTTATAGATTACTAATCTACACTTTCGACTCTCTAGAAATAATTGTATTTCTAAAGAACTACTCATGTAACAGGCACCCTACTCCAGAAGATCTATCCACAATGTATGGATCTCAGCAGTTTCTGGATTTATTAGTTTATTTAGGAAATAAAAAAGTTACATATCATAAAATACACAGTATCATGCGATATATAAATGTTCATAACTAAGTACAAAGATATACATTGATCATGAAAACGGATTATCAAAGAGATGAAATTGTAAGGATATAATATGCAACCTGGAATCAATAATCAACATCAGCTGAATCAACTTAAAGGACTCCGTTGGCCGTTGCCCACCACAATGTCTACATGGTGCATGCATATAGTCCGAATGCATATAGTCTGAAAGAGACGTATATGCTTTATAACAAAGTGACATTTGTTAGAGAGAATTAATAATTAGGTTGAAATTGTAAGGGTCTCAGTCATATTAATTGGCTGAATCCATACTGTTGCTTGTGGACATTGCTATTTTATGCTTTTGCTACTGACACGAGAGAGCACGTAGCTACTTGAAACCAATCATGGCCTAATTATATATATTTTTAGAAGTGCGGGTTGAACAGTAATTTGGTGCATCACTTGCCGTCTTGCTGTATGCTAAATTATCGGAACAGGAAGCAGGGGATCTTGAGCATTCCTAACGCTTAAATGTGCTTTGGCGAGTTTGGGACAAGATAAGCAAGAGCCTTCTCAGCCAAGAACTGGATATTCAAATCGATAAGAATACCTGAAATCAACCCTTTTCCAGAACATTGATTATTTGTTTCTAGGCAGTCAAATACAGGTAATTAACCATACTCATCACAGAATCACTATATAGTATCCTCAAACCACATTATCATATATAATGTTGTGATAAGGGTTTCTCAGGGCACATACTTATGTCCCTCCTACCAGTAAGTTCTACAAATTTACTTCTAAATGCCAAAAGTGGGCATTTATCAATTAAATTTGATCCGTCATAAGCTTCTTTAAGGACTACGGTGCTCTTTGCACCTTTATTAGTAATATAAAAGATACCGTGATGCTTAATTAAGCAAAGCAATAATCTAGCTGGTAACCGATACTCGGAATGAAATGCATCCAATAGAGCAGAAGTTAACCTTTTCTCCATAGTTAAACTTAGAATCTCATGAAGTACTGCAACCACACGTTTACGAGCTTTAGGATCAGCAATTTCAAATTTCCTTGCGTTCAGGTACGGAGAAGGAAATTCCATTTTCTGCCACCTATGAACTTGTTCAAGGTAACTCACGTTTGGTCTAAAACTAGCAGGAAACTTCAACTGAAAAGCAAAAGGACCAGTAAAGTTGCCATCTTTCGAAATCTTAGTTTTCTTTAAATTCCTAGAAGAACTTGAAATTCCTTCACGAGAAAATCGCTCCTCCCGAGCAGTAACTGCTAGACAAGAATCCCAATTCTCAAGCTGAAGATAAGCCCTCCCATATACATCTCTTATACAAAAAAATTCAGGATACTTGGGAATTAACGACTTCTTAAAATCACAAGGCAACCCCAATTCAGATTGAATGAGCTCAATGTTCTCCAGCGGAACCCGACAATCAATCGACAACATTAACAACTTCCTCAAGTTTTTAACTAAAATAGGTTCCATTTGCTTTATAACATCAACCTCTTCCTCTGCAATCTTCTTGGTTTTTCGCGTAAGCATAACAGCAGGTGGAGTTCCGTCACCACCACTAACACAGAATATCGAAGGATACTTGTCGATAACAGCCATGTAATTCCATTTCTGAACAAAACCAACTTCTTTTTCAAGGTCCCTAAGTAGAAGGGAATTGTGTTTTTGTGACTCTATAATGGATTTTAGCTGTAGAATCACTGCAGGTTTCTTCTGAAGGTCCAGCATTCTGTCCAGTTCATGAACTCTGTGATAGACTTTCTGTTTAGGTCTTGATCCCCCACTAGTTTTGTGCATAATCTGAACCCACATATAACTTGATTTCCCAAAAGGGGTTTGACTAAACCCCTTTTTTTCATGAAACAGATGAGTGCAGATAGGTTGAATTAGGTTTAATCGCTTGAAAAACAATCCTTTCGGCATTTGGGGAATTAGATTTTCTTTGGGACCAAACGTCGAACACTTCAAGTACTGTTACATGAAATTCAAAGCTCGTAATGGAATGGAATGAACATGTATCAACATTGTAATTCAAATTTCATTCTGTAATCTAATTCATCTCAACATATGCAAAATTAGGTTTGGTTTGGTTTAGTAATCAAATTAATTATTTATATTATAGAATATTAGAACAAATTTTATGTGCCTATGTTTTGTCTATTTTTAATAATTTTACATGGTTTCGATATAATTATTTGGTAATAATTATAAAATTTATTTAATTATGTGAATAAATTTATGTATTAGTTTATAAGTATAAAAAAGTTAAAATTATTTGTAATTTAAAGGTGAATAAAAGAGAATACATAAAAAATGACTTGATTCAACTTTTCTTTTAGATTTTCGAAATCCTGCATTATAATTCGATATACAAATTTCAAATTTTAAAAGTGTCCAATCAAATACTTAAAAATTTAACTTAATTCAAACTCATATATTAATCCAATCTATCGACTGACTCAATCCAAATAACAATTATCAAAATTTTAATATTTAAATTTAAATTATATAATATAAATAAATATAAATTTTTAAACAATAATTTAATAAGTTAAATTCGTGATTTGACAATTATCTTTTATTTTTAACTTTGAAGTAACTTCATTGATATAACAAATATGTTTTTGAAGTCTGAAGTTATATTTAAAGAGAAAAGATAAATAAAATTTTGCAATGTATTATGTATGTCAATGTCAGTATTTGTTGTCATCATGCGTAAAATATTAATGTACAGTTGAACTTAATTGATTAGTAAAAAGTGCTACTTCTGTTCCAGTTATAATAATCTTGTACCGAAATTAAAATGTGTTATATAGTTTTTCTAAAACCTTCAATGACTTAAAATTCAATTAAGGGTTGAAAAGTGGAGCACTAGTAATTTCATACCTTTTTAGGTCTAGTCCGATCTAATTTTTCAATAACTATACCACCAGTTAAGAGACTCCATGATCATTCAAACAAACTGTAATTAGAGAGAAGAAGTACCAGAACGCCCAACAGATTAAATGAATTATGGAAGAACAAGTATACCCACAGATTAAATGAATTATGTAAAGGCTGAGAATAAGCACAAATCCTCACATATATTATTGCATCGGAGGTCAGGTAAACAAGCTAGGCATCACCATACAACATATATACAAGTTTACAACACAAATTAATTAATCAGAGTACATATGCTAGCTATATATTCTGTGTATATAGTAGATATATAGCCAGCTGCAGCTGCCAAAACGTAACGTCTTCTCTTCAACATTAGGACCATGTCATATGTATTGGAAGACGAAGATGCCTTCACATATCAAAAGGATAAAGAAGAGAGAGCCTAGAACTGAGGTAGTATTTTTTTTCTTTATATTATACACTGATCACCAGCAAACTCGACAAAAGATCTGAGTTCTTCCCAATCTCCATATCGCACAAATTCATTCATTTCTGGACTTGAAAAGTTGGAGTACGATGTTACAACACTTGATGGAGCTTCTTGATACATTGAGCTTGTGACAGGTCCCATAACCAAATGGCTCAAATCCGTGACGTGGTTATTTGAAAAGGCTACTGGCTTCTCCTCACTAATATGCTGATCAGTAATTATGGGAGTCTGTTGGAAACTGATACTGAAACCTTGGAGATTGTCAGATTCACCGCTGCATGTTTTGGAGCTTGCATCAATTAATGGATTATATCTTTTTTTACTAGTAGTTATCTGATCAGCCCTCCAATCTGGTAAACTCTTTTTATGAGATGTATTTCTCTTTAGAATTCGACAGAGTGTCCATATTTCCTGAAAATTTCAACAAATTATGTTAAGCACAATTTTCACAGCTACGTTCCCCATCTATCCAAAAATCAAACAAAATACGGAAATTGTTACAATATATTATCAAGTATGCATAGTTTTATTATCTTACAGCTTCTTGATATGCATCGTTGAGCTGGATGATTTTGGAGGTATTTCTGTTTGGTTGATAATCAGGAGGGGGGAGGCGAAACTCATGCATCATCCAATCAGTTTTGGTGCCTTTTCCTGCACTGCCGCGATAATAAACTAATGATTTCTTTAATCCAACACACCGATCACGGTGGCTTTCGGAGTAGATTGGTCTGTCAATGCCAGTGGCTTTCCAAAACCCAGAGCTGGTTACCCTGTTGGGTCTTGTGCTATTCCTGTACTTTCTGCCTCTTCTACAAAAGAAATACCATTCTTTATCTCCCACATTACTCCCTTCTGCAAATTTAACAAGCCAAAATATATGATCAGAGAGAACTTCTTGAGTGATCTCTTCTAATTAATACACAAAATCTTATGTACAGTAGAGTTGTACGTAACGCAAGAAGAAATAATATATAGATAGCCATAAACATGCATCATCCGTGGTGTTTCATACATTCGTACAGTATTCAATTGAATCTTATTAAGATGTAGCCTGTAGGTGGGGCTTAACCACTTAACTATATAGGTACAACAACACATCAAGACTATAATTAGCTAGTATTAAGACTTTAAAAATATTTTTCTTGCACTTAATTAAGTCCATTATATATCATCTTGATTTAGCTTAGAATTTAAACAACTTTGATTAGTACTTGTTTAATTTCTTACACCAAAATCACTTTCACCAGTGTCCTGAAAAACTATGGTAAATTATAACGGGATGTTCTCTCGTTCATATATAAACTAGCTATTACACTGCAAAGTGTTGATCTGCACACGAACTTACAATAATATATAAATAGTCAGTTAGGGTAAACAAATACTAGCTCGATCGTTACCGAGTAGTTCTAAGGTCTAAATGACTCAACTGATAAAAAATATAAAATAGTTGGGCGTAATCAATAGTAAACGTACTTGGAAGATCCCAAGGATCGTATTTGTAAATATCGATATGTTTGATGAGCTCAATACTGATAGGCCTCTTGTCAACCTTTCGCCGTAAATAAAAATCTACCAGCTCTTGATCAGTTGGGTGAAACCGAAACCCTGGAAGTGGTGTATCATCTTCATCTTCTGCATCAACACCCGGCTTCCGGTTGCAAGTATTGTCTATTCTTCTGCTAATGATCATCTTCTGATTAGTTTTATCCATTTAGATATAGTAGCTATACTTATGCATGTGCATGTGTATGTGTATGTACCTATATATGTTTCTTCAATTCTTTACATGTGAGCTAGCTAGATACTTGTTCTGGTTTGAACTGCATATTTTCTGTGAACTGTGAAAAGGGCTTGTTTGAAAATTATGTAATAATTATAGGCTGCCATATACTAGTCGATCATATGCTTGGTCAAGTCACGGTTTTGACAATGTTGCTTGCATGACCCACTATAGAAACAAGAAGAAGTCGTCTGTCTTTTATAGCCTCTCAAGTACAGGTTAATTATCTAGCTAGCTACCTGAAGACTTTATAATTAAATTTCCACAATTATTAAGAAATGGATCTGTAATCAGTATATTATTACTTGAAGAGAAATCTGTATCGTTCGAAAGCAATTGTTTCTGGCAGCTGTGTTTAATTTATATAAACTGTCTATTTAATTTTCTTTTCTATACAATTAATTTAATTTGCAATTTTCATTAGCAGTTGCAAATATTGATACGTCAATATTTTCACTGAAATTTGAACTTTATTAAGAGTTCTAGGGAGTAAATAAGGATATATAGATAGGGCTGCTAGTCTAGTTGTCACTGGAAAAAAGAAAAGAATATGAACATCTTGTTTGTGCTGCGATACTGAACGCTACTGTCAGAATTCAGATTATACATTAATATATGAGTTATACGAGTCTGCTCATACAATTACCGCTAAATTATTGCAATCGTTTGTCAAAAAAAAATATTTATTGTAATCGATACGTAGATTTACTCGTTAGATATGCACATGCAACCATGCAATTTCCTCGTATCACATGACATGACATGCAAGCTTGTCATATGTATATAGAAAAAAGTGTTATTTGTGTTTCTTAAGTAGTAGTGTTAATTCTTTAATTATAGTGGCAGATCTAGTAAGAGGCGTAAGAGTAATAGAGTATTCACGAAAAAAATCTACCACTCCTTTCGGTTCATGTGCATATCCCTCGTGCAAATTAAATACCGGTTGGTGCTCCTTGCAGTACGTTCAGTGCATTTCATTTGGTCAATTACACAGTAAATAGCTAGGCCAGTATTAAATTGATATATACACATCAATGAAACGGTATCATGTATATAAAATACATATGTAATAATATATTTGCAAATGACACACATTCTCATCAATTCAGCTTAATTTTATATTGCGAGATCCCATGTTCAACCATTACAAATGGGATTGTGTTTTAAATGTGTTCTATAAAACAAGTAAAGCGCAATAAAAACAAAAGGAGTACATCATAAACGTTGAAACTTGAAATCTATAAGGTAGCCTGGGTTGGCTTAAAATATGGCATTGAAAACTCCATGTCAAATAAGTATTCTTAAGTATTGGAGGAAAAAATTCAAAGTTGTTGTAAAAAGAGATGATTTGAAGATATTCCAATATCCAACCACTCTAGCTATATTCTTGGAAAGATTTAGGAGAAATCCTCTAGATGAGTAAAATGTTTTGACCGTGTCATGATCAGCCGTCAGCTGATAGTTTGTGTTATATGTAGACGTATCATTTTTAATTTATCTTATTAACTAGTAATAATACTCTTAATATATAATACTCCATTACTCCGTATTAATTAATTAAAGAGATTATTAATTTGTCGATTTTCACTATCTAAAGCCGCCGCCGTAAGACTAAGACGATCAAGATATATCATCAGTAATTATCGTCTATCGATGGACTTGCGGGATGAAGACGACATGCATGATCTCATACTGTAGATAATTTACTACTCAGGACAACAAAATTGACCCATCTTTTTATGCATACGGGGAGTGGTATGTGCGCGCATTAACCCTACTTTATTGCAAATTATTACTGCTTGATATACATTTTTATATTTTAGCTAAATTGTTAAGCAGTGATTTATTTACCGGCCTACTTGTAATATTAACGCACAAGTTTACATAGTAATCTATACGTATAATTATAAATAAATGAAAAGTGTGCGTGCATCAGATTATGAAGTCTGATACGTGATTCGATCTATATTATTCTGCAAATTAAGCCTGAAGTCATTTTCTTGATTCTATGACCGAGTCGTATGCCATTGCCAATCACCAAATCAAGAAATTCTTGCCACAGGGACCATTTCTGCAGTTGGTGCTCAAGTTGAGTAGCTAAAGCCTAACTATGCACAATCAATCTTCAACTAGTAGACAGAGTCATTGATAACACACATAATTATTACTATTTATATAATTCAAAAGTGCTTTGGGTGGAATGGTGGATACTTCAGGATAATGGATTGGCGAGGACATATATATATATATATATATATATATATATAATAATAATAATATATTACATTAAATCCTGTATATAATGGCCAAGTTCAATTCTTGATCTACCCTATTCACATTTCTTGGAACCAATATTTAAGCTTGTATACATAATACGAAGATAGAAATGAATGATAAAGATTTCCGACCACGTGTCGAGACTTATTGTATATGCAATTAATCACCCGGTCACGGAGCAAAGATAATTCAACCAGGACCAGGATAGGCCATGCAGTACCAAAAGTAAAAGCAAGAGTGATGGAGATATAATAATAAATAGAAAAGTAATGTTGTATCACAAGTCATAACTTCACAAGACTGGATCAAAGTATTTAGTCAAGATACACTTGACAATACGAAATATCCAGAAGCTGACTATATATACACGGTTATAAATTTATATTTTAAGACCGCTCCGGATAAATACAAAAACAATTACTAATTAAGTTAAGATTATGCCGAACTAAATACCCATATTAACAACAAATGTTGTTAATCTAGCTCTCTCTCTCTCTCTAAAGTCATAAGTTACAAGCGTGACACTATGCATGGCAGAATGTAAAAACAGCAGCAAGTCAAACTTTATGGTGTGCTATTTTTCCATACCAAGATAATTAGGGTGGCTTCAAAATTCTCCCCACGATCATTTTTTTAGTCAATTACGATTAACATATCTGGTGTCTGAACTCTAGACATCTAAAAGTAGGATTTTAATTGATTTTAATTGGGTGGGGTGGGGTGGGGTGGTTAATTATTAGTCCTTTAGGCAACTGAATAACATTTAACCAATAGTTTTAGCCCAATATTGACCAGCGGGGTCGTAGCGAATAGTATAGTTGCCAATTACCCGTCATTCAAGTCTTCTCCAACGCTCCCAACTCGGCCAAGTCCTGTGCTTGGTTGAAATATAAATTAAGGACTGCACAAATGATTCGTAATCAGGTTATAATTTAATACGATCGGTTCAAGAACTTGATTGAACTGTATATTCGATCTCGATCACTTGAATTTCAAAATAATTTCCGATTCGATTAGGCACGCATAGGCATAGCATTTAATTATATTATACTGTTACTAATTTGCAACCTCGATCAAGCAATATATATGCTCCAACCTGAATTAACCTATTACAAACATATTTCTTTATACATACAGTTCATTCATAATGAAAATTACTAAATTTAATAGATTGCATCCCGTATCTTTTGAAAGAAAAAGAAGCTAGATGCAATATACAGGGATCGTAGGGTAGTTTTCCTCTCTCTTTTTTTTTTCCGTATGTATATCATAGCCATGACAAGAAACAAAGAACTGCCAAACATGCACAGAAACAAAAACATCCTGCTGTATTGTTGTTCTCACACATACCCAACAAGAAGATTTTGAACACATAAGAAGCTCTTAAGTCTCAACTGTTCTGCCAAATGATTGAGCAGAAATAAGCAACATGGCCGATAATAAACATTTTCCATGCGGTTGCAGCCTGAGACATTTATATATTAAATAAAAACAGAATCCCGAGTTATCCAAAATTCAAGGTAACAAGATTCTTAAACAGGAAACAATCCAGATTATCCAGTTTTGCTTTCATGTGCAGACCATACTAATCCTTGCACCAGAAAGATTAATTTATCCTATAAGCAAATTTCATTAAGATGACAGACTCCGGGAAGGACAGACCCTACCCCAAACACATGCAGAAGTGGCCATATTCTGCATACCACTATGGATAATTAGTCACAGCCCCTTACAACTTACAACTCAATAAACTCAGAGATCAGTAACTAGTAACTTAATGAACTCGACCAAAACCCTGATTTAAAAATTTTAAGACCTGGAAACACTTAGACTAGTGCTGGCTAAACAACACTCTTCATCATCTTTGTTCAGTGTTCAAATGCTAAACTTATGGCTTAAGCTTTTTTCTTGTTGACAGAGTTGAAAAGAAGACATCAACACCCTTATAGATACTAATTGTTGGGCCATAGCCCACTTAGATAGCAATTTATATTTATCGGGTTACACTCACTTAGATTGTAATAGTCTATTTATTTGTAAAGGCCCAAATAGGAAACCTTACTTGTTCCCCAAGAATGAGACCCTTTTGTAAACACTATAAATAAGACCCCTTCTCCCATAAGAAAGGTGTTGGAAAATTAATGAAAGAAATACAAAGAAGAACCACTTGAGCACAAATATTATAAATCTTAGTATCCAAATACTTTCTCAATATTTGTACTCATCATTTGGCGTTAGAAGGAGCTTTGTAGACTCTTTCTAATTAATTCAACGAATGACACAAACAATCAAATCACCGAAGCCACCATATACAGTCGAGCTTCCTGAAGATAACGAAGGCGAGGTTCATAAAACTTCGTCCAAGTTGCAACTAAAAAAGTTATTTCAAGTAGATACTAAAACAATTATAACTCGATTACAGAGGCCGACGAATTCTGACCCTATAGGCCGAAAATGTCGACCTCTAGCAAATCAACGAGCTACTGTCCAGACAAAGTCAGAAAAAACTGTTCTCACGAGCGATGCTCACCTGCATTTAAAAAAAGTGCATGCCTTACGAGCTCGACGGGCGGATTTGGGTAAGGCTCCAATGGAAGTTGATGATGCTGAACTTAACCGCCTGACTCACGAGTGAAAGCTACTCGATGATAAACTTGCCAAACTAAATGAGATTAAACGACTACAGCTCGAACTTCAACGAGTTACTTTATCTCCACCTCTTTTTGATGATCGAACCGATGAGGATGATTCCAACTTCGGCCAAGTGAAGGTAGTGAAACATCATGGCGCCCAGAGGAGATTGCCCAGTTCTGCAAGACTTGACTCTATGCAAGGATTTTATCTGAACATAATCAGGGGTAGAGATCCCGTCTGAAAGCCCTTTGTCCACACTCATTGAATCTACAGTCATTGACCAACATCTGAAGATCCCTACTATCTCTCAGTTCGATGGCTCGGCTGATCCGTATGATTTCCTGAATATGTTCGATGGAAGGATGGCGTTTTATGGACATTCTGAATTAGCTGGATGTCGTTTCTTCAACACATGTCTCCAGGGGACAACCTTCAAGTGGTTCACTAATTTACCTCCCCGGTTTATTGATTCATGGGCAACTCTCAAGGCTAAATTTAAAACACGTTTATTCAGTAATAAGAAGGGAGACAAAATTACGGCCTCTTTAATGACGGTCCGCCAAAAACATAATGAATCTCTTTGAGACTTCTTGTCTCGCTTTCACGCAGAGGTCCCATAAATCTCAAATTTAATCGACCAACTTGCTATTAACTATTTGGTAGCATGGGTCGATCCATAAAGGCATGGTTTACTTTTTGGAGAGCATTTTGAAAAGAGCCCGCACACTTTGCAGTCTGTTTTAGAAACCTTCGAACATAGATTAACTACGTGCTCGAGAGCGATCACGATCACGACAAGCCCTCGTCCACAACGAGGGAAGAAGAACCAGTTGGTTCCTCGGATACAACCAAACAAGTTGGCTCTCTCAAGGGTAGCAAATCATGGCAACCCAAGGCATGAACACTAGCAAAGACACAATCTTGGCAATCCTTAAAACAAAGCCCGATTATTGACCTCCACGACCGATGAAAGCAGATCGCCCGTCAAGCTCGAGGTACTGTGACTATCATGAGGATACAGGTCACACGACCGAGCAATGCTATCAGTTTGGCAACCTAATTTAAAGCATGCTTAAGAGAGGCTAGTTCACTCATTTCATCCCAATAGAGAATATTCACCAAAGGGAAAGCCACTCAGAATCGAATCGCATCATCGATGTAATCTCAAGAGGCCATGCAATAATAGAATCTTGCTACAAGAACTGGAAAAAACGGGTACAAGATGCTCCAAAAAATTGGATCGATGAACTTTCCAATGTTTTATGGACATATAAAACCACCCCTCGCACAGCCACATGAGAAACGTCTTTCCGCTTGGTATATGAAACGGAGGTCGTCGTGCCTATGGAGATCAACCTCAATACAGCCCGCATCGAGTTGTTCGACCTAATTTCTTCTCTCAAATGCATTCACCTCGACAACGACCTCCTTGAGGAGGTACGAGAGGAAGCTCAACAACGAGCACAAATCTATCAAAAGAAAGTAGCCCAATAATATAACAAAAAGATCGTCATAAAAGATTTCCAAATCAATGACCTCGTCATGCGAGAATCCACAACCTCTATGCCAATAATTTCAGGCAAACTTAAAACTCCATGGGAAGGCCCGTACAAAATCATCAAGGTCGTTCGACCAGGAACGTAAGAGTTCGCACAATTCGATCATAAAGTCATAAAAAACACATGTAATGCAACACATCTCAAAAAATTCTTCACATAACCAGGAATCATGACCTAGTATAAGTCCATTTAATTTAAAATCAAGGCACTTACGCCATTTTAACTTATATTTCAATCAAAGCCTAATAGTCAGGATCTAACGAAGGGTATTATAATACTTCGATCAAACCATGTAATGAATCAACACTGATGTTCTATTATGAAGTACTTTAGTTTGATTCTATTTCTTTTTCTATCCGTGTTTTAATTATGAAATCTTTTTCTTTCTTTTATGCACTTAGCCAAAATACTTATTATCATGCTCATGTTTTAATTATAACACTATCTCAAACATAAACTTGCACATCATAATTTATACTTAGCAATAAAATTTCAAAAGAAAATAAATCAAAGGTTCAACCAACCACTACTACAAGTCACCATGGACCAAATATCTGCAAATTCGGCCATCCATACAGGCCTTTAACAAAAATCACCAAAATATCATAAACGGAAATATAAGAAATATTCAGGATTACAATTTTCTACGGGGCATCCCCCGTCTTTTCTTGATCATTGGTTGCAGAAACTCGACCATCATTTGACACAACATTCTTTGAAGGATCTATGGCTTCTGGATTGACCAAGGTCGCATCTCAACCATGCCCATCGCCTACGGGCTCGCCTTCTTCCTCTTCAACATTCAGATCGACACAGAAATACTCAAACGAGTGACCTGAAAGATCGATCCATGTTAGGAATCTACATGTAATTTGATGATAACTTTAAACTTAGAATCATAGAAATTTTAATTGATGTAACTGATCAATTGATATGAAAATTATAAATATCAATTATCAGTTGAAATGTTTATGTGAATCAACTGATAATTTGGATTGTAACATAGGTGTACTTAGTCTATTTCAATCGATAAGGTGTAAGTCAATTGATATTATTCTCATCAATTGATATTAGAGTCGATTGATATAGGTCATCAACTGATGTATAATTTAGATTGTCAAATTGTAATTATTTGAAAACATGAAATTATACAAGTGAAGGATGATCAGTTGATATTGAAGTATCGATGGATAGAAGATCAATTGAAGAAGCCAAGTCAAGTATTGAAGACCATCAACTGATGTGAAGACCCATCGATTGATAACATCTATCAATCGATGAGTCATCTTTTATCAATCGATGGATACAAAGATCAATCGAAGAAGAATATCAGTTGATGGATGGATAAAAGGAAGGATCAATTGATATGCTTGACAATAAATTATCAATTGAGTGAGACAATACAAGTTGACAAATTGAAAGACAAAAGCACACATATGGAACACAGTCTATGATGACTAGAAATTTTCAAGTTAAATCATCTTCACTTCTCAGACTCATCACTACTCCCTCTTAGGATGATAGAGATGAAGTCTTGTTCTCTTCTTACCACTTCTCCTCTGTTTCTCAAACTTCTGTCTTCACTTCTCTCCCAATGTGAATATCATTTCTAGGTGTTATGTTTGGTTTTTGTTTAGATATTGTGGTTGTTGAATATTGAGTTTGTATAGCTTTAATGTCCTAGATATTTCGTTTCTTTGAGCTGGAGTTGGAGCATGTTTTTTCCTTTAGAAAAATTCCATTGATCTGTTAGTAGCCCTGTTTTTTTCATTTGATATAATTTTACTTGGCAAGAAAACAAAAAACAAGACAGCTCTAAAATTTACTGAAGTAATACATTATAGAATTGATTGATCAATCACACTTGTGCGCATTACATATAGAGCTGTCCGACAGGAAGCGTTATTGAGGTTTTTTTTTAATTATTTGTATTCTAAATTGTCAAGTAAAAATACATACTATAAAAAAATATCAGAAACATGTAAACATGAAGAAACATCCTTAAACTCCAGTATTGCTCTTTTGAACAAACTCAAGGGACTTCTTTCCTTCATGAGCTTTGTCAAAAAAGTTGGTCATGTAATCTCCAAACAGTACATCTTTGTAATGAGCCACCCCGTGACGCTCCACTAATTCTGGCAATGGCCCTATATTCTCACCCAAATTAGGCGTTGTGAATATGGGGACTGAAACTCTTGATTGTTTGCCTGTCGTGCGCACTCTGTGCTCGGCACTCAAATACTTTCCATTGCTTAAGATCTGACCAAAATAAAACATATAATCAATACTAGTACTTATTTCAGATATTATGCTTGGAAATTTGTGTTAAACGGGACATTGTTTCTAGATGAGTTGCACCTTCAAACAAGATTGTGCATTTATATATCTATAAGTTAGGCAAAATGATTCAATTGAGGTCCTAACCTGTAATGCATCGCCAACATTGATGACTAAAGCACCAGAGATAGGAGGAATCTCCAACCAGTTGTCATCACAGTTTGTAGTTCCTTCTTGTCTAACATATAAACCTCCAATTCCATCTTGCAGTAACACTGTTAGCATTCCAACATCCGAGTGACGCCCCACTCCCACAGTCAAATCAGGGTCAGGGCATGCTGGATAATAGTTCATGTTCACCATTTTTAACCCCACGAGTCCATCTATTTTAGATTCGGGTAGCATCACCCCAAGGTTTTCAAACAGAATTCCCAATATTCTTTTTACCATATTCATCGAAGTCTTCAAGTACTCAAGAGCCACTTCCCTAAAAATACATAATTTCATCTATAAGCATCAGAATTTGTAATATACAATACATGCATATAGAATGCAATGTTGAGGCCAAAATTAGTATATAATTACCTGCAATCATGCGGCCAAAATTGATGGGCATCTTCGTCATTAGTGTAAACCATGCTAATGTAATCTTTCCACTCCAAAGCCTTCTCTTTCTCGGGGACGAAGCTAGTCCCGTAATTGACAGATGGGCTAGGACTCACTCCTTTAAGATAAACAGCTTTCTTTTCAGCTGGTTGATCAAAAAATTTGTGAGCGGCTTCTTTAAGAGAATTTAGCAATCCCAAGGGCACGCCATGATTGACAACTTGAAAGAAGCCTAGTGTCTCAGCTGCTCTAGCAATATCATGCACCACTTTGTCATGATCAGGTCCATCAAGTTTGGATAAATCAATAGGCAAATGGTGATGGGACTGATATCCATCAGGTTTTAATATTCGTTCGCTTGGTGACTGAATGTATCTTTCAGGAACCTTTGACACACCTGAATCAACAAGGCCTTTGACACCATTGCCTTGCCGGACAACAAAGTTGAACAATGAACTTGCATTATCAAAACTTGGAGCCATTTGTAAATGAAGAAGAATGTTGTTTATTAGTTTTGTATTATCAAGTTGTGATGCAATGACCAAGTGAGAAAATATGTGTATGGCTTTCGTTTATTTATACTTATCAGGGAGACAGGTTCCATGAGATCACATATATGGTAGTGTAGATGGCAAGACTTAGTCCTGGTGTAATGGCGTCAAATGAAAGTTCTCCAAAGTGAGGGGCTGATTCAATTCAATTCATGAATAATAGCCGATTCAGAAAAATTATTGGTAGTAACCATGGAAAATGTGTTCCTGCCATCATGGAGTAAAAGCGCTTATTGACTAGCTGATCTTTCAGACTTGCACATTCTAGTTCTAGTGAAAGTCAACAACTTTTTCCCTCACAGAAAGTAAAAAAATATAGTGGAAGTCAAATATAATCATAATAATAGAGAACATAAGAATTTACGTTTAGGAATGGAAAATGTGTTTAGATCATCATGGCTGTTGAAATGGAGTTTACTGTACTTATTTCTCTTTTACCAATTATATCAATTATATAATATAAAATTAATTGGTTAAAATTAGTAAATCTGATCTTTAAAAATCAAAATAGGACTAAAATTATGGGTAAGATGGAGCATAGATAAATATATTATTATTTTTTTGGAGATAAGATATGAATATTTATTATGCAATGAAATCTATGATACATGTTTACAAGTTCATTCTTGGGAAGTAAACACCAAGAGAGATAAGTAAGCAGGGAACCCAAAAATACCTAAAAGCCCTGATACTGAAGGTAAGCTTTGGGCCTAAAGTAGCCCAATTCGAATCAATATCACAGACACGTTTATTTTTCCAGACACAGAAGAAAGAAATTAAATAGAGGGTTCAGCGGTTTTTGTACAACCAAGAAACTAACAGAACAAGCAGAGTCATTACAGAATCTACACCATCATCCGCTTCGTATCGATATAGTTGATTAGTTCTTGTTATAGGTGGACAAGCTTGTACCAAGATTGTTCGGGAATGTTCTTAATGATACGAGAATATGGATTTCATTTGAAATTTTGAATTTGATTAAATGACATATTTGGGTAATTATAAAAATTTGAATTTGGATTTAATTTCAATTCCAAACAATTCAAATATTATACAAATATGAAAATTTAAAATTACAACTCAAATTATGTTATTTCATATTCATCATTTAAAATGAAATCAAAGTTTTCAAACACAATCTAAGATAATTTGGATAAATGCAGAAAAATATATACTCAACATTCTAATTTTATCCCTAATCATGTTAACTAACGAAAGCCTTCATTCTCTTGATAACAAAAACTATACTCACTTGTAATTTATTTCACATACTTATGCACAGTGCACCTCTGTTTGGACTTGAAAAAATAAAATAATATATAGGATAATTCGCCATTAAAACACAGGCAGGTCCGTAGTCCGTGTGCACTTTAGAACAGACTAAAGCAGCATCTTAAAAGCATATCAAGACTGCTTTAAATTAACTAAAGCACCATCTATCTTTTGATCAAACTAAAGCTCCATCTTGAAAACAATTATTGAAAGCTAACAGTGAAGTAAACATATATATGAGTTCCATTGAGGAGCAAGTCCAAATTAAGAGATCCTAGAGCCAAAACGAAGCTCTGCAAATTAATTAAATACGGGGACAAGATTAGAATGATCATGACTGCTTTGAAAGAGTTGCTACTAGATTGTCTATCAATGTTGGAATCCAGTGCAATATATATGATTATATACAATGAGAAGGAAGAAATTAGAACCAGCCATTAACGAATGTAGATTCTATGCGGGACCTAGTAACAGTAAGGTCGTGGTATTGAAATTGTTGTGGCTCATATCTAGCTTCTGGCTCGTAATAGTTCATTGCACTATCATTTTGTTTTTATCAAATGTGTTTGTACAGATACATATCAATTCTGACAAATCAGTCTGTTGTTATCATATCTCACCATAGAGCAAAAGGTACGTAGGGGGAAATTGAGATATATATACGAAATCACCTTTCCAAATCAAAAATTAGTTGATCAATAAGAATCATATATCTAATGATAGCTCATGAAGTAATTGTAAATTGTACTGTTGATCTCACTAATCGACTCAACTTCCAGACATTCTAACAATTGGAAAGCTATTCCTTTATGAGAACAGGCTATAATCTGCTATTCTGCCGACCATTTAACATCAAAGTTTTTGTTAGAATATAATACTATAACCCGTCCTCCTCCAAACACCTTAAAATTTTAGGGATACCCGTAAATTAATAGTTTTTTTAATATAAATGAGGTAAGTGGCATGCATGAAATTCTTATAAATATGCACCAAGATAGCTTCTTTAATTTAAGCACCAATTATATACATATATATTTTAATACGGAATGATGTTTAAATGTATATGTATATATACTGTGTGTAGGTCTTGCAATCACTTCATCAACTTAACTAGTGCTTTCTTACGATTGGAAGAATGGTTGCTTGGGAAAACCTATATCATGTAGTCTCGTGAAGAAAAAACACACACTTGTATATAATTCTTGATCTCTCTTGCTCCTACTCATATACATACCTTCTCAACTTATGCATTGCGAGTGGAAAATCTTTATAGACTTACTGGGGATAGGAAGTAAAGAATAAATAGTGCCCGCTTTTGATCATTCATACTATTAAAGGAAAAAAAGAGGCCGTCTGCATGTTCGAAAAATTAACCTGATTATAAAATTTCCTTTTAAAGGTCAAGTAACCTAACAGAAGTAGCTAGCTAGATATTGTCTACTGCTATTTTGGAAGTCACTACTCCATAAATTAATCAACGACTGCCCTTTTTCGCCCGTTCTTGTGAAGTGCGAAATGCTTCTCTTTAATTTGTTAGAAAATTGTTATGAAACCTTTGATCCAAAACATGTCGTAATTAAATACTTTCGAAGACAAATAATCTCAAGGTTAACTATTGTAGTTTTTGTGAAACAGAACCATGATTTTGCTTATATTCAATCTTATACGTGCACACTAGTTATATTATCCATAATTTTTGTCTTATTTAATTTTATGGTTAAATTAATTAAAATTTGATTGAAAAATATATATTATCTTTTATAATTTTAAATTTCTGAAAATTATTTATTAAAATAAATTAATTAGATATACTTTGAAGAATATAATTGTTATATTTTAATTATATAATACATAATTTTTGATCAAAATTAAAAATGCAAATAAGACAAAAAATATAGAAACACGGGAATATTACCAACTTACTAATTATAATAATCTTAACGTTTTAACTTAACTGGTGTTTTTTATTTATGTATTTTGAGATTGATCAATTATGAAGACGTGTTTTGACCTATTTGTGAAACTTGTCCTTTGGCCGAATTTATGATTGACTGATAAACTTGCGTAATTCGAACGTCCATGCATATATAAAAACTTGTTAAAGCAAAAGTTATCATGGGACATGCATGTTATAAGATTTTGATTAGGACTGAAGTGACTGTATTATGCTCAACATCTATCACTTCCAGTCATTTTATTTGTTCTTCTGTTAATTTAAATTAAACCTGCTCCTAATTATTAGTTAATTAGCTCCTCATGGTTGTATTTTTATAACTCAGTTAATCTATTGACCCTGCTAATTCTCAATATTTTAAGTTAACAAAGAGAGAAATGAATCGATCATATGCTTACAAATCAACTCTGATACAAAAGAACGGATGAGTAGTAAATCATTAGCGCATGATTTTCATACACCGATCAAACATCATACTTAGATCTTTTTGCAGCAAATGATATATAAATAGCCTTAAATTTTCTTATTGTATTGATATTAAATTTTTTTTGTGTGTTTGAAAATTTTGAATAATAAAAAGAATGAAGAAGCAGCTGGTGCTTCTGATTGGGAGGAGACTTACTGTTGTGGCAGTAAGCTTGCTTTATATAAGTTGAGATAATGCAGTGAGAGTTGACGTTGTGGCTGGCTATCAACTGATGGAAAACAAGGAGAAATTATTCAAGTAATGCATGAGATGTTTGAAACTGAAACGCACTAAAATTAGGGTAAGGGGCCGACCAGCTACCTATAGGTTAGCATGATTGGTAAATCAAATTAATTAGCTAGCTTTCTCATTTGTCATTTGCACTTCAATCACACTATATATTTCTCCGTATATATGAAGTCTATTTGTGTGTTTATTGTGTACATACATACATATATATATATATATATATATATATATATATAGCATTTGTTAGATTCCGTAAAGATATATACAACTGATCAGGCCGGTACGTACCTAGGGAGGTAGAACTTGACTAACAGAGATTAAGCCTCCCAGTTCTCTCTTAATCCGGCCAGATGATTTAAATTAATATTTAAGTATCATCATTAGTGGCCAGCACAATATATAACACATACACTTCGATGGAGCGCCTCTATTACAATAGTAATTATATAAAGATGATAGTTTTTCCATTGTAGTCTAATCTAATTTTGTCTCGAGCTAATTTACACCAAGTACTACTGGAAACCAAGAACAGACACGTGCGTTTAACTTTCTGCTTCTTATTGCGAATATCAATCCTTTTACAAGCTGATAATTAATTTACAAACAAGTATAACCCGTTTCGAAAGTTATTCAAGCTCCACGCCTCCATGCATGCATTAAGGTTTCGTAATGTTGCGAACAATTTGTTGATTTTCGAGAATCGTTACGTAGGGAAACCCTACGTTGATCGAGCCTTAAATATGTTTATCCCTCAGTATATATATATAGTATAATGTATATATCGTCAACCATTGATATATGGTATATACATGAAGCTTGTTACTGCCTCCAACCACTCATCGTCATCACGCTTGATCTGCGATATATTTAAACCCAAGACAATAAACATCAAATGGATAACAGCAAAATTACAAGAAACGGTAATTTATCCAAAAGAAAGTATACATGTTGTTTTACTTTAAAAAATGTATACCTGAAAAAAGTTAGCGTTAAATGAATCTTGGTGCAAGTTGTTTTTGTTTTTCATCACGGTTTCATCTTGATCAGATGATGTTTCATTGTTTTTTGCAAATCTTCCACGAACTCGAACTCTCTTATCAGCTAATGTTTTCCGACATGCATACTGTACGTGAATCACGCCCAAAGAGTAAGAATATTTTTTTCGATTCCTATACACTAAATCAAAATTTAAGATATAAGTATAAAATTAATAATTAATGAAAACACGGAGGAGTTTCAAGGACCTTGATAGTTTTGTTGAAATTCCTTTGATTTCTCTTCTTCAAGTACCTTGAGATTCTGTCCTTCCTCTCTTCGACAGAGTACCTCCCGATTTTCATTGCCGGTTCCTCACTTTCTTGTACAGCCTGCTCACCTTTAATTTCCTGTACAACGTGTATTAATTAATATGAGTGTTTATGCACTACAATCAACAATCTGAAAAATCCCCACTTTGGCAATATATAACTTTTAGTTATTATACGTGGACTAAGCATCAAGTATGGAAACGAGAGTATAAAATTGACGGATCTAAGACTAGTCATACGTAACGTGACATAAACTTTGGCATGAAAATCGAAACACATACCCAGCTGTTGGTGGTAGTGGAATATTGTTGAGCCCAAAAATTAGACGAAAATCCACTGCATTCCTCGCCAAATTCAAAACCATCGGGCTGATTTCCCACTGCAAATCCAATATTCATCTCGGGCAGATGAGCGGCCTGCATATTCCAGCAAGTAGCTTGAGTACTATCATACTCCTGAGGAAATGACATAGTTGAAATTGAGGACGATGTCATATCTGATTCCGATGGCACCATATAATTACCCACACCATTCATGATGTTATCAAACAAGGGTAAGTTTTCTTCACACCACATTGCTAGGCCAACTCCATCTCCGCCACTCGCAGGAGGGTAATCGCAGAATCCATTGGAGAAGTTGTAGTTAGAGTAGTACTGAGGAGTGAAAGCCATTGAAGCAATATATATTAGGACTTCTATTAATTGTCAGTCCTTTTTATCGAGGACCAGCTGCTTGTATAATTTTGTACAATGTCACTAAGCCGTAGACGCTACCATTGTCTATTTATAGTATGTACTTGGCGCTAGCGTAATTTCCCGCTATTTATCCTTTTTTTTAATCGACAAAAATGAGATTCTTTCGATTTTTTGTGGGGACAAATTTGATGCATTTGTCTTCGGGCAAGTGGTTTTATGTGCTAGTGGGTCAACTGAACAGTTCCTACGATTTTGTACACTGATAAAAAAAAAGTAATACAAAAAACACAAACTTATATATTAATTACTGTAAAATTCACATAAATTACTGCCTGTATTAAACATTGGACGTGAATGTAACTAGAAGGTCTGTAGCTAAGTGTCAAATTTAAGAATACAAGTGCCGAAAGCATAAACAAACAAAGAAGTGAAGTGAATAGTGTATGCAGGCTAATATATCTTCAAAGAACAGAGTCTTTATGTTTCAAGGGGATTCCCTTGGTGAAAAGAGATCATTGATTACAATTGTTAGATCGGAGGCGAAAAATATATGGAAAGGTAATTTTTTGCAATTTACCATGTTAAAACAAAAAAAAAATCAGGTTTAGCACAATATTATTAGAATTTCAAGCAATGAAACAGAGATTTTATAGTTGATCAGCAAAGGAAAACAGATATTATAAAGTTGGTTAGTGTCTGTCGTGCCCAATATGTGATTATGTGAAGTGTAATAATATTGGTGAAGCAAGCCACTATAACTAATTAGCTAGGGGAATGAAGAAGAAAAATCAAGTGTGGGAAGAATCATATACAGTGAAAAAGTGAATAGTATTATCATACTGTTAAAGCCTTAGACGTAGTAGCAGAAGCAACAGCTGCAGCAAAGAAATCTGACCTATGTAATATAGAGCATCATAGGCCAGGAATCTAACATGCACATGGCCGCACACCAGACTTGCATCAAAGTAACAACCAATATACCCTCTTGTTAATACTACTTGTCAATCTCACCCCTTATTTGTGTTTAATTTCTACCCTTGTCTACTTCATCTTAATTAGACTTTTCTTATGTTAGTGTATGTCGGCCACACTCCAAATTTGTAGATTTTATATTTTCGTAAAATAAGAACTGACTATTAGTACAGTAATCTACGCTTAAAACAATCCTTATTCATAACAGGATTACACAATTATGCAGCAACTATTCTTGTTATATATATATACATTTCACATCAGTACTTCACTCATCGAATTAGATGTTAATGATGATACGTATCTCAAACTAATTACCATCATGCTTAGTACTTACTAAACGTACTCAAAACATGATTATTAAACAGTAACAGGGAATAATGTAATGTTAGAAATTGCCAGAATCTGTACTTGACAGCCAACCTGGAAAAGGGGAGCAAAAATCAGATTAAAGAGACTGTTGATAAGATATTGTATACGCTACTTCTACCGAGTATCAGGTGCCTTCAATGGTTTCTTTCTTTCTTTCTATTCCAATGTATCCCATCATCAAACTTAGCCAGCCAAATTTCTTCTCTTCTTCTTTTATAGCCAGGCCACTTGCTAGTTCGTTTCCCATGTATCTACATTTTTATTGGTCGATCATATTACATATATACTTCTTTTAATTTAAGTTCTGCCGAAAACTTAGTGACTAAGATCAATCATGCAACTAGCAAAATTGGAATCCTCTCTCTCAGGTTTAAATTTAAAAAGATTACTAGCTTGGATACATGTTTTTAGCTACAAACATGTTAGTATACTTTTAAGTGCCAGAAACCAGTCAGATATTATTTAGCAATGATATTATTACTATAGAGATAGTTAATTACGGCGCCTTTCACAAATTTAGCTTTCTGTCGAAGTGAAAATGCAATCGATCATGAGATGCATTCAAATAAAATAGATAGATAGATAGATAGATGGCTGCAGATGCATATTACTGGCTATAATCTGAGTGGATGGAGCTGTTCACAAGCGGTTTCAGGTTCCAACAAGCACATGTTACCTGCGGGGAGTGAATCAAAATCTGATTTATAAGGCGCATAAGATCACTGCATCCAGATTTTATTTTTTGTGTTTTCCTATCCCTTTTTTCTTCCACAGCAAAATTACCAATCTGGATTGATTCTATTCTTGGTACGTTCAACATAGTACATATTGTCGTTTCTTGTTCCAAATCCTTGGTTAAGATATGTCAGAACTTTGATTAACAACTCCAATATTCTAACATGCTATCAGGTCGGTATGCTGCTAGTCCATAATCTCCAGTCAAAGGCATGCAGACGATATCATTATTCTCCTGCACATTATATCTTTCATTGTAAACATTTTTGTTATTGGCAAATGATCTTAAATCATTAAATGCATATATATATATGTGTGTAGAAAATCCTATGTCCCCTCTGCATTAATAATAATCGGGAATCGGACATTTGTATATATACGCAAAGATTAAATCATAATATCATGTATATTTTTATTAAAACAGAGTGCTAAACCATGAATATATCAATGTATATATGTATGACTTATAAATAATAATAATAACAATAATAATAGTGCACCATCATATTAACAAGAAGAGAGAACATATGAAAAGTAACGGGAGTGGGGAGGTGATGCGCATTTTCTGCTAAGCTATACTAAAAACAGTCTTTATCATTATTAATTATTATAGCTAATATAAAGAATAAACTGAGTGTACATTACCGTTCAATTTACTATTTACGAGTAGAAGTTTGGCAATATAGAAAAAAAGGCAACAATATATATACTTTCTGTTCTTTGTGTGTTGGTCATTTCTGTTATAGTGTAGTGTGAATATTTCGTGTGTATGTCATATGTGACTATATGCAAGTTTGTGAGATATTGGGTTGACATACGCTGATATACATACCCTAAATTTATACATGCACCCTTGCTAAGTTTTGTGGACTGAAATCTTGATTTTCATTTTGATCATTAAAATATATAATATTAGAGCTATGACATTTCAATTCAAAAATCTAAATAAAGTGTATATAAATAAATTTAGGATTTATCGTCTAATTGATGGATTTGTAAATATGTCTTTCAAAATTTAGATAATAAAATATTAATTTCTTCTCATTACATAAAAACAAGCAAACATTAACTCAATAATAGTATATTGTCCGTTTTAAACCGAGACTACACGGATCTGTATTTAGGCATATCCCAAAAAACTTCATACTAACAAAATTAATTGGCTACTTATATAGTTATCTCTTACATCCTTTGGGCTGATACCACCCACCAATATTGTTGAGTCCCAATCTAGGTACAAACATTGACGCAGCAAAATAATAATTGAATAGAAGCTTTTATGTTTAGAACTTCTAGCAAGTTCTACGATCACAAGTTATAAGTTTCAACACAAATAATAAATAAAATAATAAGTAAAACGAGAAAAATAAAAATGTATTTTTTTGCCCCTTTTATGTATATATATATATAGGCTTAAATGTAATTTAAACCATGTGTTATTAACAATATACAATTCAAACCCTCTTTTAATATATTTAGTAAATTTAACATACGTTTTTTAACTATTTACAATTGAAACCTTTTTTAAAATAATTAGTAAATTTAACCCTATGTTTTTGAACTATGTACAATTGAAACTTTTTTAAAATAAATAGAAAATTTAACCCTACGTTTTAAAACATTTAGTAAATTTAACCTTGACTTTTTAATTTCGGAATAAAATAAATTTTACGACAAAATTCTGAATAAATATTCGTCAAATGCACTATTGTCAATTTTTTTGTATAGATATTATCTAAGCATAATAGATATTTGCGATTATTAGGGTTTTTTTCTTATAAAATGGATATTTAGATGTTTTTTTCTATATTAATATATCTATATGTATAATATATTATATATGTTCAATAAAATTTTAATATGTGTTTATATTATTCCATCTTTCCATCACACTTCCCGCTCAATATATTCATGAATGTTCATCACCGAATTTAATTTATTTTCAAAAATACTCTTCGATGAATATATTCTCGAAAATACTTTTTCAATATAAAATTTATTTTATTCCGAAATTAAAAAATCAAGGTTAAATTTACTAAATATTTTAAAATGTAGGGTTAAATTTACTATTTATTTTAAAAAGGGTTTCAATTTTACATAATTAAAAAATATAGGGTTAAATTTACTAATTATTTTAAAATTTTAGTAATTATTTTAAAAAAAGGTTTCAATTGTAAATAGTTAAAAAACGTAGGGTTAAATTTACTAAATATATTAAAAGAGGGTTTGAAGTGTATATTGTTAATAACATAGGGTTTAAATTGTAAATAAGCCATATATTTATTTATTTATTTATTTATTTTGAGTGTATATATTATATCACTCCTTAACAAAAAATAATCTAACCAATTCACTTCCGTTTACATATTTTAGGAACCATGGGCTTAGTATAAGAATTAACTCAATGATATGTTTAGGGTCAAAAATATCTCGTCCGAGTCAATCCTTAAGCGAAGGATAAAATAAATCATCACTGTGAATATAACATGTCACTGTGAATACACTGACATTTTTTACCTTCAAATCCGATTTTCATCGAATCACAGTTAAGAATATAGATATCAAAATAAGGAAGATATTGTCCAAAATCAAGACGATATGACCGTTAAAAATCCAGGAATCGTAAAAACAAGACAGCCAACTCAACCAAAAAAATTCCTACAAATTTTTAACATTAACACCTAAAACTAGTCCTACATTCTACATTCACAATAATTTTCTTACTTTCTTTTTCTCTCCAATTTGTCCCTGTACGTAGGTTATAGGTCGAGTGAGAGGGCTAAGTTATTTAGGCCACGTGGGAGTCTCGACTTCAAATAATAAATGAATTCTAGCAAATTCGCTTAAACAGTTGAATGCGAGCTCTATCTGCCATTAATTTACGCCTCTACTCCTTTCAACTAGCAGCAAGGTTTTCGGGTTGGACACATGGTTTTCTAATTTAGTTGAATGATAAAAGCAAAAGACAGACATTTATGCTGATGTCAATTTGCTTGTACTTAAGACCTGGTCGTAATTATCCGAGTTGCCCTATTAATATTCAACAAATTTCTGGTAATAGTTGCACCTACTATCTTCGGTCTTAATTAATTTCATGCCCCACCGAGTATTAGGGTGTAATCGAAACAACAGTGTCAAACACGGTTAAATTTGAGTTCGAATTTGACTAAATAATTGAGGTTTGAGTTTGATTTCGATTAATATAAAACTCGAGCCGAGCTATGTAAAATATTTAAATAATTTGAATTTAGTTCACAATTACTAGAAAACCAAATTCAAATATTTTGCGAGTCAGAACTTAAATGTCCCACACAAACAATTTGACTTGTTTATACCACTATACTAAGCTATAATGTATCACTCTTTTTTCCTAAACCGAGTACTATGTATCCCCTCTGTTGTTTGTATGGACTATGGAGTAAAAAGTTAAAATTTATAGTTGATACTGAAAAAAAAAAGATTAAAAGTGTCACGAAAGAGTAATATTTTTTGTTTTTTGTTAAAAGTCAGTCGGGTTGCGAAGGATTCGTACCCTATTTTCTTTTCTTTTTTTTGAATAAAAAATATATTAAAAAACAAGTAAAATGTTCCCAAACGAGAGAGAATTCATGTACAAATTTGTGATCATAAGAATTTTACGTTACATGCAGAAAAACAGGCCCAAAAGAGTCACACATGGTACCCTATTTAATTAAAATATTTAAAAAATTCCATTATTCTATACATTTGGATAGCGTCAAAAGTCACTCCTCAATCATCAATGATACGATTGTCAACTGGTTGCATTGATTTTCTCTCAACTGTCTGATTGTATCTATGAGCCTCTTTATATTTTAACTTAAAAACTTATTTAAAGAATATCTTGGAGATGCTCTAATCGTGCCACTCGTGCATCCCTTGCTCGCCTGGTGTAGGATGTTTGGTGCCAGTTTTGTCACGACGGAATAGAAGTCTCTCTAGCTCACTCTCCGCTGGTTCCGGTCATTTTTAAGGCAAATTCATCAGTGTCCATTGTCTCAAACTCCACCATGCCCTTCTGGCAACCATAATGTGCCGATTTTCTAACGAGTGAGTATCAATACCAGATAATAAAAAGACATGGCCTATCGAAAACAATTTATTTCGCCACTTTTTTCAATTTCTAATTTAGGAAGATGATTATATACGGAGTTTTGAAGAGTATTTAGTATCAATATATTAAACACTGATCAGGATCTTGTTCCTAATTCCTTTTTAATACTCTGTAAAAAAATAAAAAAATCAGTAGCATTGAATTGCTGAAGCCTGATTACCATAATTTACACAAGTGCGAGGAAGCCAAGCCTTTAGCTTCTCGTCCTTATATTTTTCAGAGTGTCAGGAAGGCGGTGGTTGGACCTTAAAGACAACGATTTTAAAAATGTTCCCTAGCTCAGCTCTTGCTATTGTAGCACGTGACATTTCCCCTGATCATTTTTAAAATTTATGAGTATCTGGTTGCGAAATGAGTATATTTATTATGTGAGTGAGGGGATAGTAGGTTTATTCTACAGTATATGTTAGATTGTTGGTAATAGCTGCACTAAAATCCAAACAGTGGTTTGATAAGTATCAAATCATCACCTGCCACAGCAATACTAGTTGTATGTAGGCTTGTATCATCAGATCGAGAATGCAAGTTAATTGAATATCGGAGACGATTGGTGGTATAAACATGCATTCCCTTAATTTTCATTACAGTAAGATTTTGTGTTTCAACTGAATATACCAGGCAGTTCTATATATGTTTAACAACCGAGTAATGAACTTGCATAGTTGCATGTTGTGAGTATTAATCTGATCTTAAAATGGTCTCAAAAACGCCCAACATCAGAAAAAATAGTAATTTACCCAGTAAGCAGCGTTTCAAACATTGCACTTGCGATGAAATTCATAAAAATATTTATTTTTTGTATTTAAATTAGAAATTATAAAATAAATTCTTTTCTTTATCCGTACTTCGACAATTGAACAAAGGACCACACAGTCACACACAATTATTGACCTCCCAAGTTGGTACTCGGTAGTATGTCTATGATATATAAATGTCGTAACAGGAGCGGATCAATATGTAAAACTATCATAACATGGCTATCTATGCCGTCATTCAACTTCTCATTCTTCCTCTATCGGTAACGATTTTATGCTATCTATTAAATCGCAGAAGTCGAAACTCTCATGTAACTAATTGGCCCTTGTTGGGCATGACACCTGCCCTCATAAAAAATTATCATAAAATACATGACTTCGCTACAGATATTCTCAAAGAAAACAATGGCACTTTCGAGTTCAAAGGTCCTTCTGTAGCTAACTTGGACATGCTCATCACTTCCGATCCTGCAAACATCCACTACATCTTGAGCAAGAATTTCAGCAATTATCCAAAAGGCCCTGAATTTCATAAGATTTTTGATATTGTTGGTGATGGCATGCTTAATGTTGATGATTATCTTTGGGAAGTTCAACGGAAGACTAACATGTCCCTATTTAATCATGCTCACTTTCATAAGCTGTCGGTGGAGACTATAAGGACTAAAGTGGAGAAAGGGCTGATTCCTCTGCTTGATCATGTGTCTAAGCATGGAATAGAGGTGGATTTGCAGGATATATTTCAGAGGCTTGCTTTCGATAACATTTGTTCATTGGTTTTAGACCATGACCCTCAAAGCCTCTCTCCTGATCTACCTCATGTTCCTGCGGAAGAAGCTTCCACAATAATTGAGGTGGCGCTGTATTATAGGCATGTACTTCCGGAAAGCTTTTGGAAGCTGCAAAGTATGATTGGATTTGGTAAAGAAAAAAGTCTAAGCAATGCTTGGAAAGCTATTGATGAATTTATATACAGGTGTATATCCATGAAGCGTCAAAAATTGGTAGATAGAAATTCTGAGAATTTCTCTGTTGTGAAAAGGCAAGAGACGGAGAAACTAGATTTGCTTAAAGCTTACATGGAATCTTACAAAGTAATGACTAGTAATCCTGATAAGTTTTTGAGGGACATTTTGTTTGGTTTATTGTTTGCAGGGCAAGATAGTACTAGTACAGCTCTTTCCTGGTTTTTCTGGCTTCTTTCGAAAAAGCCTTCAGTGGAGTCCAAGATTCAAGAAGAGATCCAAACAGAATTGCATCCGAAAAAAGATGACTCCTGCATACCTTTAAACAACAAGGAAGACTTACGTAAACTTGTTTATCTACAAGCAGCTCTGTCTGAGGCTTTAAGACTCTTCCCTCCAGTTCCTTTGGAACATAAAGCTCCACTGCAGCCAGACATTCTTCCAAGCGGTCATCGGGTGGATAAGGACTCTAAGATTGTGTTATCGTTCTATGCAGTTGGAAGAATGGAGAACGTATGGGGTGAAGATTGCTTAGAGTTCAAGCCAGAGAGATGGATAACTGAGAAAGGAGGGATCAAACATGAAGCTTCATACAAGTTTCCTGCTTTTAATGCAGGGCCAAGAGCTTGTTTAGGTAAGGAAATGGCGTTCACTCAAATGAAAATCGTTGCGGCCAATATTATACATAATTACAAAGTTGAACTTGTCGATGATCATCCTATAGTCCATCATGATTCTATTATCCTGCAAATGAAGTATGGTTTGAAGGTCAGATTGGCCAAAACAAGTGCATAGTTAAACATCATCCTGTAGTAGCTGGTGATTTAGATATTGCAGTCTTTAGAGATGATCTTGGCAGCTGCTACGTATTACGTATCTTTAAAATAAATGTATATTTCGCCGTATGTTTGTATTCTCATCTCAATTTGCTTTATTTAAAGTGTTTTCTTTTTTACATTTTAAAGTGGTTATTCTTTCTAAATTTTACTGATTTAAATGCTTTTCTAACATGTTTATTAACTTACACACTACTATGATTTCGCCGTATGTTTGTATTCTCATCTAAATTTTCATAATTAAATTTAACAAATATTGATCTTCTTTTTTTTTTTTGCACAGCATTAATTTTTCGCTATTCCAGACATTGATTTCATAGGATTGTAACTAGATTTTTCTAAATCATCAAATTAAATTATGTTCAGCTATATTGAATATTGTAGGATTCTTAGTATAAAGATTGTGACTATATTTTTCTACCTAAAAAAATTATTGCTTGATGTAAATTGTAATTACTTTTATATCTAAGTGAGCTTTCTTAACCTTCCGTTCATTTCTTACAAAGCTCAAAGGGTTGGTTGGACCCTAAAACATGCAGTGAAAGTGTCAAAGTGAGAAATCGAACTACAAGTTCCTAAAAATAATTTTTTCGGTCTCTAGAAAACAAGAAACGCCAAAAACACAACAATGCGGTCCAAACTCATGAAAAAACAAATTGCATTTATATATACTACTTATTGCGGCCCAAATTTATAAATTCTTCCTTTGATATTTATATATGTAACTTTTTTTTAAGTCTAATACATATAATATATTATTTGAAATATTCATAAGTTTTTTTTTATAATTAAAGTGATAAAAATGAATGTATAAATCTTTCGTATTTTATATGTCATGAATTATTTTGACATTTGATAGTGTGTATTTTATATAAAACCAATTCGGTCACAAATTTTAAGTTCAAACTCAGAATAAACAAAATTACAAGACTTGAAAAAGATCACAAAATCTAAAATAAAAAAAAAGATATATGGAGACAAATCCTCTATTGGATAAAGAACTAAAATCTATAATAAAAACTGATACAAATACAAACTCGTGAGTATTAGGATAAAGGACAATTAACATAAAATTGGGTATTAATTTTCAACCATGTCCTGAATATTGTCTTCATGCACACCAAGTCATGTATCATGCGAGCCTATCTGTCCATATTGTATTATTATAATCAAATAAGAGACTTTTCATCTCGGTTAACATCGTGAATCATATAAAAAAAAATTAATCGTCCAATTTTAGGTGAATCATGAAAACGATTTTAATCATTCAATTTTAATAAAATCTAATTTTAGAAAAAATATATCATACATACAACTCAATAGATCTGCTTTTATACAACTACTCACTCACGGAAAATATTATATTATACATAAATTATATTGTATATTTTTATTTTAATAATCTTACTTTCCCTATAATTTTTATTTAATATATTTGTATTCACATTCAACTCAATTTTATCACCATTCAAACTCTTTTATTTATTGAAAATTATGATTTATAAATAAATTTTATGAATATTAATATATAGACAACATTGTATAGAAAAATGCAGAAAGAAATTAATAATAAAATAAATTATTATATTAAATTAAATATTTAAATTATATAAAATAATTAATATATAATTTATTAATATCATCAGTACTTTACACGGGTTATAAGCCTATATATATATATATATATATATATATATATATATATATATATATATATATATATATTATAGTCCAAAATCACTTTGAGGGTTGACACGTTCATTATATTTTCCTATATTAAGTATTTTTTAAAATAAAGATGAAATTATTAATAAAATTTTAAAATACATGTATCGGGTTAAACGGACAACAATTTGCGCTGCAATTTCTCGTTGAATTGCAAATCTTATCCGACGAAATATATATTCAACTGAACCAACAGTCATAACATTTAGTATTATAATAAATTTTATTTTACCTTCTTTCTATTTTTATTTCCTAAAATAATATATATATTTACATAAATATTCACACTCTTTTTTTTATATTATAATTTTCGGTGGATACTTAATTTCACTTTCACCAAAATCCTCCACTAACATTTTCATTTTAAGAGTTTAGAGCTGCTTCCGACATAATATTATTATACGAAATTCACATACAGGTTTAACAATCTTTACAAACGCCTATTCATTTACATTAAAAGACTTATTATAAAACAGTTAATAATCATTCTTTAATATTTAACGATTATAATCGGGTCTATATGGATGTCAAATTATATAATAAAATCTAATATTTATTTGGATATATTATTTTAGTAAAAATTATTTTTTAACAATCTTTTTTATTTCACTCTTAATGAAATCGTTTGGAACTTAGGTATCGTTTGGTTCGGGACTTATAGGTATTAGTTATGAGTTTCGTTCATTCCAAACTCATACCTGCTATTTTGGTTCAAATTTTTTTAATTTTAAAACTCATATCTTAAACACATAAGGTATGGGTTTCTTATACTTTAGGGGAAAGCTGACTATGAAATGGAGATATGAAGAATCAAATCAAAATTTTACTATTTTTATCTTTATTTATAAAATTACATGTTAAATTTTAAAATAAAAATTTTATAATGATGTTATTTAATATTTAATAAATAATAATGATTAATTTTTCGTATTAACTACGCATATTTTTATTTATTTATTAAGAAATACATTAAATTAATAAATTCATTTCATCATTCAAACAAACACGTGATATGTTTCATCCTCATACCACCTTAACCGATTCCTGATTTCAACCTCATGCTCCTCTTTGAACCAAACGACCCCTTAAATGTATAAATTGATAAAAGTCTGATGGCCTTGTATTTTCTTTTATAATAAATCAATACAGAACATTTATTAATTCAGAGAATAGACGAGGGAATATCTATCTAATTTTTTTCTTAAAATACGTAACTTTTTACAAAATGACATGTAAAATAGGAGTGAAAAAAAAATATAATTATTTTATTATTCAACCGTGCACTGGACTAATTTAGTTTTGCAAATTAAAAATTAAAAGAGGGCCGATCAGATCTCGAGATCTTACTAGGCTATTGCATTCGGCTGTCTTATTTGGTTAATTTATATATATATAAATTATATATTTTAAATAAATTTATTTAAATTAAAAAGTTTTCAAATTAAATTATCTTTATTTTTCCGTCATTAAGCACAAGTCCGGCAACAACAAAAGCCATGTTCTCAGCTAGGCATCGGGGCAAATTTAGGTCTGGAACATTGATTGATTCTCGGCTTCTCGCTTATAAAAAAAACATTGGTTGGTTCTCATATTCAAAATATATATATATTTCTTCTCATGTTATGTTTCTTCATTCCCGACTTGCAGACTTCAGGACAAGGTCAATTTTCCATCTGTCTTATGTAAAAACTAATTCAAGTCATAACGGAACTACCACGTGACTATGATAGATAAGTTTGTTTGTTAAGATTGTTTTGTTTGTTATATAGGGATAAGCTAAACAGATAACTATTGTATAGAAGGATAAGTCTATCTTGTAATCATACTTTATATATACAAACATATGGCTGAACATATCAGTCATCTTTTCCTGGAAACTATTATATGGTATCAGAGCCTTAAAACTCAAACGAGCACAATTATTTTTTTTAATCATGTCACCTACTGATTCTAGTCGTTTAGTCCTAGCCTCTGCAGATAACTCATCTTTATTTATTCTCAATGCTGCTGCTCACTTCCCGATTAAGCTAAAATCCACCAACTATCTTGCATGGCGTCTTCAATTCGTAACAGCCCTCAATGGTTACAAACTAAATGATTATATTGAAGGTAGCGTTGACATCCCTCCGACACACCTACCTGAACAAACAACAGTGAATCCTGCATATGATACATGGCACCGTCAAGATCAATTGATCCTAAATGCTATTGTTGCATCATGTTCTGAAGAAGTTGTGAGTCATATTCAGTCAGCTGCTACGTCGGCTGAAGCATGGAGTCTGTTAGAAGACATTTTTGCAAATCAATCACGCTCCAGGATAATGTCCTTGAAAGAGCGAATCATCTCAACAACTAAAGGGTCTCGGACCATGGCTGACTACATTAAATTGATGAAATCTTATTATGATGAACTCATGATGACATCTGATCCGATGAAAGAAGGTGATTTTCTTTTACACCTACTAAATGGTGCAGGTCAAGATTATGAAAACACTGCTGTTGCTCTACGAGTTCGAGACAAACCTTTGACTTTTGGAGATGTTCGAGATACTCTTCTAGATCATGAATTGATTGTTAAGAAACGAGATGTACTAACCGAATCATCTGTCATTACTGCCAACTTTACCAATAAGCGATCTGGTTCATTTTTCAACCGCAAGGCCTCCCCAATGGGTTCTTTCAACTTTACACAACAGACACATCAGAGCCTTGAAATTTACCATACTCTCCAGAATCAGTAGTTTCCTGGAAACTATTATATCTTATGTATTGCTCCCTCCATTCCGAAGTCTTATTTAGTTTTTATTATACACTTTTGACGTTTAACACACATATCTAAATGTTTTTACTAGAACTGGTAAATTGAGTCTGGATCCGAAGAACCGACCCGAAATGTAGGAAATCGAATCCGATTTTATATCCGAATTTGATAATCCGAAAGTGTAACCGAATCCGAAAGAATCCGATCCGAACCGATATCGGTTCAATATAATCAAATCTGAAAATGATCTGAAAACCGATTTGATCCGATCCGGAACCGGAATTTTAACCGAAAATAATCCGAAATAACACATCCGATAATAACCCGAAATCGATTAAATCCTAACTAAAAAGTATACAAACTGAATATGGCTTAAACTAAATTATAGAATTTAAGTGTATTTCATACATACAATCTTATAGTTCGTTACACTCACATGTACATTATACACTTATACATAATTCATACGTATAATATACGTGTTCGTAAAATAAAATATTAAAAAAATAAGAATAACATTTATTTTGAATTTGCTAGAAAGTAAAGAAAAGTAAATATAAATTCATATTTTAAAAAGAAATAAATACTGTATATTTTATATGTACATATAAAATTTATTTATATTTTTATTTGGACTTCAAGATTTTTTTTTAAAAATTGTTACATTACAAAATTTAGTGAAAAATTCTTTTATCATATTGACCAAAGTCTGAAATGAAGAAATATATTACTTAATCGAGATAATTATTTTGTTCGGTATTATTTTATCAAATTTTAACTATAATTTGTTAAATTTACTTAATGATCTTTATTTAAATTCAACGATAATTCAAATTAATTTAACAATAATCTGAACTTAACTTTCAAATCCAAACAAAATCTATTTTGAAATAAGAAGTCCGAAAATATCCGAACCGAATTTAATCCGATTTTTATCTGAAATTCATCCAAATTTTAATCCGATTTTGACCCAAACCGAAATCGTACCGATCCGAACCGAAACCGATTCAATTTATGCAAAACCGAAATTGGATCCGAACCGAATCAAATCCGATCCGAACCGAATAAAAATATATTATAACCGAAAAGTGATCCGATCCGAAACCGAACCGTTTACCCGAATTGCCAGGTCTAGTTTTGACCGCCTGTTAAATTAATTATCTTTAAAATTTTCATTTTTTAAATAAAAAATATTGATTATATATTTTAATTCAAAAAAAATAAAAACAATTATTTTTATTATGCGGTCAAAGGACCTTAATATTTATGTCAAAAGTGACTTATAAAAAAATCGGATGGAGTATCTATTACTTCATTCCAAAATAAGTGTATATTTTAAGGTGTTAAAAAATTATTTACATAATATATTTTTCTAATTTTACTTTTTTAGATAAATATATATTATTTAAAATTTTATTCACAAGTTGAAAAAATCTTATATGAAAATAAATTTTTTTTACACTTTAAAATATGTGTAATAAGTCAAAATGATATTTATTTTAGAGTGAAGGGAGTAATAAATACGGGAGTGCTAGTTTGTAATTAGCTTAAAAAATACTACTACTAGTTTGCATCCACTCCATCCAGTGCTGCGATGTACGAATTTTTAATCATATTTTATTATTTATTTTTTTATATTTTTTTATATAATTTAAAATTATTTTTAATTTTGTAATAATTATTTTATTTTTACTTAATATATTTTACTTTGTTATATTTAAAGTGGATAAAATTATTATTTTATTTTGACTAGTATTTTGGTTAGAAAATTAATTTATTTAGAAGACTAATACCATAAAATTAAACACAATTATTAGTTTAATAATGCTACTCAAATATCGATCACTATTAGGCTTTAATAATATAGTATAAATATATTTATATTTATTAAAAAGTTATTTCAAAATATTAATGTGAATTAATTAAATAAAAAAATTATGAGTGTACTTTAGAAAAAATATACAGTTTATTGCAATGAACAGCTATCATAATAAAATTTAGGATTTTTAATCTACGCACGACTTTTAAAAGAGTTTTGCAAAAATTATAAGTTTTTCTGCAAAAATAAGTTCTTTTTTGAATTCTTCTTACAAAAATACAAGTTTTTTAATTATTGCTTTGCTATAATCTTACAATCTAATTCAACTAAAGTATAATTTTTTGAAATTTGACAAGATAAAACGTTAGCTTATTTTTTAAACGATGTAAGAAAATTGAATTTTATTACATTTAGTTATATTTCTTATCTTTAAAAATATTTTCATGAGAGTAATAAAACTGCAAATGAATTTCAAAAAATAATATTTTCCCTGTGAATTTTTTATATTTTAGAATGAAATAAAGTATGAGAAGTAAATTAAACTTGTACCTACTTCTTTTCACAATAATCACTTTTACTATACACCACACCGCCTTAACATATTCATTATCAAGATCCTTGATATCGGAGGATAATTTATGTTTAAAACTTTTCCATCCATATCAAAATGGCTAGATATTTGTTTTTTCTTGTAGTGTAGGCCACTGTAAGACGTAGTGGATGTTCCGGACATTCATTTTTATCGGTAAAAAATATTCATTTCTTTTCTTTTTTTATATTTCTTTTCACTTTTTTCATTTTTTTAAATATAAATGTAATTCAAGTATATTTTTATTTTAATAATAAAATATGAAAATAGAATAAATTATTAGAATTGATATATATATATAATGTTCTAAATAACTAAAATATTATATTTTATTATATTTATAAGAGACGGGTTTGTTCTTACTCTATGCAGAAGTCATATACTGCGAGTCCAGGACATGCACCCTCAAGTAGAAAAACTTTACTCTTAGTTAAGGGCAATTGGGCCAAGTGGCCTACTATACCTAGCTACTGGACCACATTTTGCATTTTACAGGGAGCTTTAATTACAAAAGGTACCCACCATATGAACCAGGCCTCCATAGTAAATAACATCACTTATTATTATTATTTTTTATTACACTAAACACAGTACTTCTCTGTTTGGGGGGCTGCTGTTTTAAATTCAATGTTTGCCGCCGGTTTCTGTTTTTGTTAGAACGTATGCTTGTAGATTTTCTCAAATCATTAGCATAAACTCATGAAAAGTTATTCTACCATAATAATAGTACACTGAGATGAGAGTTTAAGAAAATAAGAGCAAATTAGGAATTAGGTTAACCATGCATGCAGAGAGGGGTGGCTGAAGCCCCTTAAAATTCATAATTAGTACAACATTTATCTCAATCTAGTTTTTTTATGTTGTAATAATATTTGAGATTTTTTATTTTAAAAAAATCCATTTTTGTCTTTTGTTAGCATTTTTTCCACCTTTCTTTCAAAAGATTTAGTGATACGATTGCTAACTCTAAAACATATCACGTTTCAAAGTAAATGAATTTATATATTATATATAATCTCTCCAGCTTTTGCTTTCTTCTGTTTCTGTGCGAAATGGTATTTGAATTCTATACATTATGGTGCATGCATGCAGACGATATTTTTATGCCACTCAGACAGCTAGTGTGGAAAAACAGACATCAACATAACTGCAATATTCAGTATTCGGCAGCAGTTGCAAACAAATTTATTACAATTTAGTTTGGTTTAAATTTACATGGGTGTCAAAGTCTCAAAGGGGCCAACATCACGTGACACTAAATGACAAAACATTATACATTTGTTACTTATTGGAGTTAGTGAGACTATGGAACAATGCCTACGTGTGCGCTTATAAAATTTTATTACTCCCTCCGTCTCATTTTAAGTGGTTGATTTGACATTTTAATGATCAAAATTTTTAAAGTTTGATCAAATATTATATAAATAAAAAAATTATAAAATATATATCATTGAAAAGTTTATATAATTTTCTTTAAAATGTAGTTCTCAGATTTTGAAAATTATAAATACCATATATTTTTAATTTTTGATTAAAATTAATTAAATTTAACTGTTAAAAAGTCAAATGAGATACTTGAATTGGGCTGGAGGGAGTAAAATTTTATATTTGATAGTTGTTAAAAAGTTATATTAAATATATTTTTTAAACGAGTTGTGTTGCCTGTGCACATACAAAAATTTCAACCAAATCTATAATTTTTAAAATAATAAAATAAATAGTTGTGCAAATTAATCAAATATTTTTTTTATTATGACCCGAACAAGTGCATAAGTATAAAATTATCAAATTTGATCAATTATCTTCGTATGACTTAATTAATTTTATTATTTAAAATATTTAATAACCAATGTAATAGTTTAATTCAAAATAAGATTTTGAAAAATAATTATATGAATTATTAGTTGAAAAAAACACTATTACAATATATATATATATATAATTTGTAATAATTTTAAAAATAAAAATATGAAAATACACATTACAATAGCATTATGAATTGAAAACATTAAATATAATAAATTAACTCTCTTAAAAACTCTTAAAAACCAACGTCTCTCTTAAATCATATTTGTTTTAAAAGCTGACATCCTTCTTAATGGTTTGGAAATAATGTAAGAATTTATCTCAATAAAATATTAATTTATCTCAGCTCTTAAAATCCGACGTCCCTCTTAAATCATATCGGGTCCGGTAATAATGTAAGGATTTATCTTAATAAAATATTATTTTTTACAGTTCTTAAAAGCCGACATGCCTCTCATACTGGATTTGGTAATAATGTAAGAATTTATCTCAATAAAATATTTATTTATCTGAGTAAAATATATTATTGCAAAATATTTTCATAAATTATAATATTATTTATAATTTTTAAAAATAATATGATTCTTTATATTTAAACCTTGAATATATTTTTTGATTCTAATAGTTAAAAAAATTTGACAAAAAAATATAAATATAACAAAAATAAAATCCAGAGTTTCAAACATAAACATACACTTTTGAATTTGAAATGCTTAGTATACTACTGTATGTGGCCGCGGCAATTAAATCAGAAAATGGGATTCAGCAGAAATGAGATTAAAATGTTTATAATAGTTAATAGTTAAATTATCAACAAAAAAAAGTAACTCATACGGGTAGAATTAATAACTCTATAAAAATCAATTAATTTCAAAAAGGAGAAATATAATTTTGTAAGTATATTTTTAAATTTCTATAATTATAACGATTAATAGTTAAATTATAAAAAATAAAGGTAACTCATACGGTTATAAGCAAGAGATATTAATAACCCTGCAAAGGAACAATCCTTGTAACCCTATTGTAGTTGAAAGCGCCACTTAATCCGGGGATGTTACTCAGAAAGCTTGAAAAAATTTTAAAAATAATTTTAAGCAGCCACCTCACCTAAATGTTCCCCTGCTATTTTATATATATAGATGTTAATGAGGTGCCTGAGGTATCAATTTGGGATGCCATAACTTTTTTTATATTATTACTATAAATTTATTTCTATTGCAGTTAATGAGATGTTAATGAGTTGCCAAGTGAGGTATCAATTTGGGGTGTCATAATTTTTTATATATTATTACTCTAAATTTATTTCAAATGTAAGTAACTATATTTATTTCATTTGTACATGTTTGACTCAAACTTGTTAATTATTTATTGTATTATACGAGCTTCATAAATTTTATAATAATACACTATATATGTAAGTAATTTTACTTTCATTAAACATGCACTCGATTAGTTTAAAAAAAACACTCAATTCGAATGGATTTTCTGCATTCTTAAAGTTACTGTAAAACACAAGAAATTGACCTCGTGAGAAACAATATTGATTTATTTTTTTTGGTCTCTGGCTACCCACATAAATATAACATAGAACTTGTCCAGTACTATGAATTAACAATTTAACGAGATTAATAAATTGATGGAGAATAAGGCACGGCACATTTTCACCAAAAATAAATGCCGCGATGTTAACTGTTTACAGACTATATATAGTAAAAAAGAATGAGCATCAAGAGCTGTATAATGACAGAAAATTACAGTTAATAAATGAACTCCAGTTATGCCCAGTACTGCTATATATGGGTGCATCCAAATGCTCAGATATCATGCAAAATATATCAAGTAATGGCTGTCATATATATCGTCATCAACCTTCTTGTTCTTCCTCTATCCATAATATTTCTCTTCTTTTGGATCAAGTACAGAAGTACAAACTCTCTGGTAACAAATTGGCCTGTTGTTGGCATGACTCCTCTCCTCCTGAAAAATTGTCATAGAGTGCATGACTTGGCCACGGAGATTCTCAGAGAATGCAATGGCACTTTCGAGTTCAAAGGTCCTTTTTTCGCTAACCTGGACTTGCTTGTGACTTCCGATCCTGCCAACATCAACTACATTTTGAACAAGAATTTCAGATATTACCCTAAAGGACCTGAATTTCACAAGATTTTTGAGATTATTGGAGACGGGATGCTCAATGTGGATGCTCGTCTGTGGGAAGTTCAACGCAAAACCAACATATCACTCTTTAATCGTCCCGACTTTAGTAAGATTTTGCTGGAGATTATAGAGAATAAAGTGGAGAGAGGGCTGATTCCAGTTCTTGATATTGTGTCAAAACAAGGAATCGAGGTGGATTTGCAGGAAATATTTCAAAGGCTCGCTTTCGATAACATCTGTTCATTGCTTCTAGACCATGACCCTCAAAGCCTATCTCTTGGTCTACCTTATATTCCTTGTGAAAAAGCGTTCCCAGCTACTGAGGAGGCGCTGTTGTACAGGCATATACTTCCTGAAAGCATCTGGAGGCTGCAAAGTTGGATTGGATTTGGCAAAGAGAAGAGTCTAAGTAATGCCTGGGAAGCTTTTGATGACTTCATATATAGATGCATATCCATGAAGCGGGAAGAACTGCTAAATACAAAAACTGAGCAGTTGTCTGTGGCTGGAGATAAACTGGATTTGTTAGCAACTTACATGGAGGAATACAAGAGTTTGACTGCCAACTCCGAAAAGTTTTTGAGGGACTCTTTGTTGGCTTTGATGATTGCAGGAAGAGATACTACTAGTACAACTCTTACTTGGTTCTTCTGGCTCCTTTCGAAGAACCCTTTAGTTGAAACGAAGATCCAAGAAGAGATTAAAACAGAATTGCATCTGAGAGAAGGCGAAAGTTGGATGTCCTATAACAAAAGGGAAGACTTGAGAAAACTGGTTTATCTCCATGCAGCTTTGTCTGAAACGTTAAGGCTCTTTCCACCGGTTGCTTTGCAGCATATGGCTCCAGTAGAAGCAGACATTCTTCCAAGTGGTCATGCGGTCGATAAAGACTCAAAAATTCTGTTATCTTTTTATTCCATGGGAAGAATGGAGAGCATATGGGGAGAAGATTGCTTGGAGTTCAAGCCAGAGAGATGGATAACAGAAAAAGGAGGAATTCATCAAGTACCTGCGTACAAGTTTCCTGCTTTTAATGCAGGTCCGAGATCTTGTATTGGTAAGGAAATGGCGTTTGCTCAAATGAAAATTGTTGCAACAACTATGATACAAAATTACAGGATTGAAGTTGTTGAAGGTCATTCTGTAGTCCCAGCTGATTCAATTATCCTCCAAATGAAATATGGTTTAAAGGTCAGGTTGGCCAAAAAAATAATTGTTTAATTAATCAGTGCTGTACTTCTCAAGAATGTCTCCTTTGTGCTCTTAATTGCAAACTAGCGGTCCGAGTACTTGTAAATCAAAATGGTACACAGAGTATAATTGCAATGTGCCTTATTTTGTAATCTTATTGAGCTTTCTTTTCTTCAAGATCTCCTCCTATTGCTTTCATTTAATCATACAAATTTATTTTTGTGACAAAAAATTGTAAAGATAATTATATATTTCTGATCGATCTTCAGGTTTATCATATGAATATTTTCTAGAAGAGAGAACGACTTATGATCATGTTTTGTCATTGATCACTCTCAAACAAGTGAAAGCACACTAGTGTAGGATTATGTATTCTATCAGTAAAAGATACGGTCATTCCATAGTTTCAAGTGATTCTATTGTTATGGAAATGAAATATGGTTTAAAAAAATATATATATTATGAAACTATATTGTCAATGCATTTTAAAATACGAATTCAAAGTCAAAAATGGACAAATAATTAGGGACGGAAAGTTCTAGTTAGTAGTAAATTTATGATAAATAGTATTTATTCAGACGTTAAAATACCCACGCAATGTGAAAATTAAGTTGCTTACCCACCCATAGAATTTTCTCTCTCTCGACCAAACATGTTTTTTCCCTTTAAAAACTTCATAAAAGAAAATTAAATAACAAAATATTAGAGCTTATACCAACAAAAAAAACCTAACAAACACTAAAAACCTACTTGGAAGCCGACCCAAGTTTATATTACTTTAAGTTTGGCCCATACCGTAACACAAACTACAATACTCCTCAATATGAACAATTGAAGCCCAGTTAAAGTGGTTTACCATGTCTCACCTCCGAGGGCCTGAGGCCTTCTGGCTGCATAATATGAAGCACAATGTTTTTATTCGAAATAATCCGTGCTTCAGAGAAAAACATATACAGCATTTCAAAATAATATTAATAATAATAATATACAGTACATTTTAATAATATTAATGTAGCAATTTTTTTAATAATATATTAATATTAATTCCATTATTAGGAGGCTGGTAGTGAAATTTTAAGTTCGTCTAGAGGTTCCGAGTCTTCTGACTTTTGACTTGAAATCCATAAATATATTTTCGCATATTTCACTAAATGTTGATATTTTGACGACTTGAGCAGACCTATTAATATTTCTTAAGTTGTCTATATTCATAGTTTCAATTTTAGGGAAAGGGACGGCAAATAATTTTAATTGGGAATGCATATTAATTGACTTAAATTTCACTCACACAGCAATAAAGTTACCAATAATATTAAAAAACAATTACAAAAATGATAATTGAAATTGAAATTTTGAATCGATCACTGCTGTAAAATAGATGAGAAGAAACCGTTTCTTACATTTTCAAGTGTAATGCATACAATCCAAGTTGATAAAATATTTCAGAAAACTGCTTATGCTTGATTGAATATCTACTGTGAAGTTATAATGCGACATATATTCTCAACTCTCAAGTCTTGTCAAGCTAGATATCCCAGCAACCTGGCATGATATTCTTGACAAATCTAGCAGACAGCATCTAATTCTATTCTGACCTCTAAATTTTGAAACAAGTTCATACATCCTTTAACTCAAATTTAGGATAATTTATACACAGATTAGTGACTTGAGTCAATAGAAATAATACCAAAAACGAGCTTAAAGTTTTTGGATTAAAGCTAAAGCTGCTCTATACTGACATCATATCACCTCTTTCAAGATAGGGATTAAGAGATAAGATCCAATTAGGACAGAAGTACAAGAACGTACAATGCAATTGGGCAACTGTTGCAATACAAGAAAGTTTCATTAAAAAGTTGTTTTCTAGAAATTAAACACCGCCCTTTGAATGATTATTTGGTCACTTTTTCAATTTATTCCAAGAGAAATAGGGAACATAGCTCGTGCCTCTCCAAGTCACCAAGACACAAATGCAATGAAATGTCACAACATCTAGTACTGGATATTTTTTTGGTCTGTATGTACCCCTCACATATATGCAGGACTTCCTCCGATATACTTTGTTCACACTTTTTCCCTGTTCATTATATGGTTCCCGTTCTCTGTGTAACTACTCAGAACCACCACAAACTAGTTGGTCCTAATGCTAATATGTGTTTATCATATTAATTTTTAAAAATAAAATATAGCATAAAATTAAAAAAACATTAATTTTCAGAATTTCAACCTACCTAAATTAACCACCCTTCCTTCAAAACATAAAAGAAAAGAAAAGTAACCACCCTCGATCTCACCACGGCCTATCAGACAACCACCACCACCCTAAGTTTTTGTTTGAATCGCATAGCTAGTCAATCACGGAACTGTTAATCGATACTCTCAAGAGTCAAGAATCAAGTCTCAAAGTCTTCTTAATTAACCTAAACAACTTAGCCTAGCTAACTGCCTATAAAGACTCATTCAACTAATAAAACCAATTTAAAAGTTGATTGATTTTAAACATGTTGTCCTAATCCAATCCTGATTTCAATCGAATGCCTTGTTACCACACACCTCAAGCATGGGGGCCAACAGTTTGTCGATACACTCGCCAGGTTAGAAAAGACAAAACATGTCTGTGATTTATTTTTTTCGGAAAATAAATTTTCTAATTTTTTTGATGGTGAAAAAATGATAAAATACTCGGAAAACTTGGTTACATGCTTATATTTACATCTCCTTTATTTTATTAACATAAGTTATACGTACATGTATCACTACATATAAATATTATTTAACACACTACAAACTAATTAAAATTATGTTACTTGTTTCAGATTCTTCAATTTAATTATAGTATAAAAAAATGTGTATCGCAACGGACGGTTAGAGCAAGTCACAATTATCAACTCGACTATTCAGAACCAACAACACAAAATAATATTAGTGAAACTCGATTCTTTAAAAAATGCATTTTGTATATATAATGCCAAAGGCTGGCCTCTGCAGGGCTGTAGCTACTGGCCAGAAATAAACGTTACATGTAGTGGTTATGTAACTCGAACTATTGAAGCATTATTATCAAAGTAGAAAAACACCAGTGAAAGCGCGTACCCCATATGACAACCCCAATGAGAACACACACGGAATCTAATAGAACTTCTCTATCTCTTTCACTCAAGTTATGTTTCATGTTCATTGTCACACCCACAACGAGTCCACGACATCACCTTGATGGTACATTAAGAGATTGTTTGGTTAACATGTAAATATACAGGAAGTTGTACTTCCTAAGAATTAACAATTTGTAAAGTTGTTTGGTTGACATTTATATGGAAAATTGAAATTCCTAGTAAGTTTAAATTCCTGTATAATGGGGAAAGTTAATTACTCACCCTACCTTGGTGATTTGCAATACCTAGATAATGGAAATTTCTACATCCTAACCGAATATTTTTTTTAACTTCTCGTGAATTTAATATTGAAATTAAATACCAAGATATTATAACTTACTATGAATTTCAATACCCATGTACAACCAAACAAGCACTAAATATATAAATTATATAAAAAAAAGATATTAATCAATTATACTAAGTTATCTAAATCTTTGGTTTGTTACGCATGCGGCTGGAAAGCAAAGAAGGAAATTACCTTTTCATTTCATTTTAATTTGTGGTTTATTTGGATTTTTTTTTAATTTCGTGAAGGAGTGGTATTTTAAATAAGGACACTAGAACAAGTCTGTGTCTTTTTAAATTAAAAGACAGGTAATTTAACAAAAAAAAGGTACTTTAACAATATTTTAATAATTTTTAAATCATTAAGATAGTCTATTTATTCATATATATTATTTATAAAAAATGAGTTAGGATATACTCTTAACTCTTAGCTGTAACGGAAATAGATATAGTATAAGATGACATGGAATCCACGTAATATTGTTTACTTTAGTGGCTATCCATGTCACACTCCATCTACGGAGTATTTATTAACCAACAAAAGATTATCTAAAAGAGCAATACTAGATTAAACAAAGTGAGCAGATAAAACTGAAGAGCTAAAGACACGAGACGGTGCTTTCCGTGTACGACATCCCTACTGTACGGCAAGATTACGGAAAGAGTCTTCAACCACACTGCACACATCAACATCGTCGTCGTCGTGGCTCCCACCCGCCCACCTCCTCTCCTACATATAATACGGAGTAACATATATATAAATCTCACGTATATATTGTGTCTAATTCCTGCCATTCCAGACTTGTGAGAGCTGTGTGTATAGTTGATTAGTAGTCAGTAGGACACCACTATATTAATAGTTGTCGTCCTCTTTTCTATTTTCTTTGATAAATTTTCCTTGTACGCCTGCCCCCTTCGCTTATTTTATTCTATCAACGAAGCTTCTTCGATTTGTATTTATTTTGGATCCAAAAAAAATGTACGAGTAGTATTTATTTTATTGGATGTATTTTACTAATTCTTTTGCGATTGTGTCAACTTAAACTCTTAACGCTGCTTTTCGAAATGTTTAGTGCCTCGTGCAATTACAAGGCTCGTATTAACAATAGTAGCTTTAAAATAATACTGTCATCAGCAGATTCAGCACTCTTATCATATCTACAACCGTACCGAGTAATAGACGAGTGCGGATCTAAGTTGATATGACAAGGAACGTGCATGTGCTTCCTCTTTTGACAGCCAATTCAACACTAGTAGACACCCATCCCCATCATATTTATCATTTAATTCCTCATTTAAAACATACGTACAGTTGAACAACCACCACCATAGTACTATTCCGTACATTCTTTATCTTTTACAGTAATTAAAATGCTCTGACAGTCTGACCCCCTCTTAACCGCAAAACACGACCGCTCTTCCACTTTCTTCTTCCTCTTCTAGAATAATACATACATTTTCTTCATCTTTATAGTTACTAATTACTACATTATAATTCACCATGTATATAAAGTTATCGAAGACCTTACTCTGATGCTTTGTTAGGCCAATAACTCTTCCAGCTCTCTAGCTTGTTTTGTTGGGTTAAACTCAAGTATGAGTTTTATATATTCAAGACAAATATGGGTAGTATAATAATTGTATTTAGATAATTATTCTAAATGATAATAATTATATTTAGACAATTATTATAAATGATATGTCTTAGGTAGGTAATTAGATATCAAATATGATTAAACTTGTATAACTGTATCGTAAATTTTGGTGTCTGAGTTTGAGATGGCTATATATACATAGTCATAATATGTTTGATGGGTATATTTAAAATCGTTTGGTACGTGATTATTCCATGTACATAGATTTAAGTTATGAGTAATAATTGATAATTGTTTTGATTAATAATACAAGTTGGGACGCGGGTTTCCGCGTCTTATAATTTTGTTGTGCGTATGTTTTGCATTGGTTGGTTATCTCGAGTTTTGCTCACTAATATATTTTTCTTAAATATCTATATAGTAAATAAAAAAAAATCATCTTTAATTAGCCAAAAAAGTCATTTTTTCTATACTAATTCATTTAAGTAATTAAAGTGCATTGACTTTTCATTCAAAACTCCAAATAAAAAATATAAATAACTATGCGGCTATACCTATGAAGGTATTTCGATTAACTGATTTTTCATTTATAAGTAAAATAAATACCATACCTATCTAGATAATAATGTTCACTTACAAATAATAAATCAACTTAATTAAAAGTTCAAACTATGTTGATTTTGTAATGAAAATTGGTTCTGAAGCAGTGGATATACAATTAAGTTTATAAATTTCTTTCAATAAAAAAAACAAAACTATAAATTCAAACTTTTGATTCAATTATTAACGAGCGTATGAATATAACTGTCTAATGGTTAGCCAATCACCATCATTTGATGGAGCTAGAGCATAGACTAGTTTAGAGTTTTAGACCACGGGAAAAAAACAGCCCTACACAATATATTTTTGTTTTTCCTTTTTCCTTATTCTCTCATCTTGATAAGTGGGTCGTATATAGGTCTATAAAATATAGATTATAATATATAACTACAAACTAGCAACAATAATCACATATCTACATATATATTGGATGTCTAAATCTATGCGGGAGATTGATTCTAGTTAATGGGCCAGGCCTGGCCAGGCAAGGCACCATTTTTTTCGGATTTTTTTTACTCTCGCCTTTTTCCCCTAAATGAGTACGACAACTGACGGTTACCACTACTACTTTATTTAATTTCCATTTTAATTTATGCTGTAAAACTCATAAAAGATACTTAAATATTATGTTCTGCTTTTAGATTGGGGAAAATTGTAATAACCCGATATTAATCTCGTAAAGTTGTTAAGACGACTTGAAATTATTATACTTAGCATTGTCATGCTATATATGCCTGAACTAAAGATATTGGTAAACTTGCCTGATAGTATATTGTTTGTGTGAATCATAAATTTTCAATCTGTCAACCTACCTTCTCTTTTTCGTTCTGTTAGTTCACGATACCTAATAATTCAAACTACTGATAACGCCCGACATTCAGATTCATTAGATCAATATTTCAGATTTAAAAAAACACTCAACACTATTAATTAAGCAACAAAGAACAGTAGTACATCCGTAAACTGCACTGTACTTAATGAGACTAATTAATTTTATAACTAAGCAAATAGATCATGACAAATGTGAGGACCTAAATCAGAGATTAAATTTAACTAGTTATAAAGCCCGTGCAGGGCACGGGAACTAGTAAAAATTGCATAGGCTAATAGTTTTTGTAGTGAGGGAAGTATATTGCAAGTTTTTGTTAACGAGCTAGATTGTCCTTTAGTTCCCTACTCTTGAGTTCTATCTGTAAACCGAGAACATATCATTATGATGATGATTAATTCATTTACTCCATCTACTTCTCTACGTGTATTAACAATCATCGAAGTATGAAGAATACCTTGGAAAAGTTACAAGCTTTCGGTGAATTTCCTTGTAATTGTGACTTTTTATCCTGCTTTTAGCTTCTCTTTCAGCTATGTGTTGTGTGAAACCGAACATCAGTGTAGGTACAACAGCAGCACACAAAAGATAAATAAGTCCAGATTAGGCATTTGTTCATAATTTTTTAGTTTATTCAAACTCAGCGAGTTCGTCACCAACTGTAGTAGCGCTATACGTTAGCGTACTCCCTTGACGGAATACTTAACGCGTTAGCTACAGCACCGCACGGGTCGATACGGGATTGGAAGTAGGTCGGGTCAAATTGAGTTGTCTTTGAAAAATGTCCAATCGGTACCCATTACATTCAAATTTTCTATTCTAAAACTCCTTCGCCTTTCGGTCTTCTCTACCCCGAAAAATAGTACAACGCTCATTCATTTCACACGTGGGACCCTTTTTACTTTTAGAATGTATTTTAGGATTCGACCTTCGCGCTTTATGTTAGGCTTTGGAGTCGAACTCTTTACTCAATATAAAAACTAATCTAAATAATAACTCACTTTGGAGTTGGAGGCACAAGGAAACTAAATTTGCTATCATACTGCTATTTACATTCTTATTGGAATTTCATTGATTATTTGCTGTTAATCCCTTCTAATTTCCAAATATTTCGTGTTTAAATATTAATATTGATATTTATAATTAGAAATGTTAAATTGTCTTTTTAATTTGAATAAATTTGTTCACGTTTCCTTATTATATATATAATATAACAGGTGCTTTTGATAACTTGATTTAATAATTTAAATCTGAACTATGCATTCGAAATTTCAAAGTGAGAAATTTTTTAATATTCCTAATTTGGCTTTTCTCATACACACACATCCAAAAGAACGTACTAGCTAGTCTATGGTTAAAATGTACAACATCGACCTAGATAAATTCTTCACAAAATAGTTGTAAACTTATGATATGGTTTAAATTGGATTTCAATTTCTTTAATAAAAAATGTTAAATTATCGGTTATCTTGTAATTTTTCATTCGAACCTCACTCTATTAACTGGAGGACTGATATTATATTCAATTAAGATTTTTTTTTAATATTAAATTATTAGGAGACCGACTTACTAAGATCATATATTAAAATTATAACAAAAGAACTTATATTTTCAATTTTTTTATTATATAAACTAAACAGGTTACGGTCCAGTCCGTACTCGATAGAGTAATATTATAGTCAAGTGCAGTGATATTCCACACTACTTTCTAGTGAAATTCTACGCTACAGCCTATTATTAATAGGCCAGTATTATACTCCCCTGATACCGGTAGTCAATTAGTCATAGACTCCTAGAGTCGTATGTCAATTGTACCAACTCCGTAACGATTAGACGTTGTCATTCCGGTGGGGCTGACAATTTGACACATGACATGTAAATACGATATGAAATGACATAAAAAATGGATATGGGTTTTGATTTCCGATACACGAACACGGAATTACACAATAATTTTAGTGTCAGATATAGGTTTCATTTTGGTTACACGAAAAATATACGAAAGTACACAAAATATTAATATATATTTTTTATATTTCATAATATATATTAGATACATAATATATATTTTTAAACATATTATATATATATATGTAATATATAACAATTTACTCATTTTATGTATTCATTAGTATTTCGTGTATATTTTGTATACATTTCGTGTATTCAGATATAATTGTTTCGTGTTATTTCAGGTCCTTTCGTGTAAACAAAAAGTATACAAAAATTTCATGTACTTTTCGTTTCGTTTCGTGTAGACCCGAAATATTTCGTTTTGTGTTCGGATCGGTTAAACAAGTACACAGAATGATTTTGGGTCATTTTCAGTTTTAGTTATAAGAACACGAAAACACGAAATGAAATTATACGAAACGACACGATTGCCAGTTCTAGATTCAGGTAATCGGATTGGATTTATTTGAATCACGTTAATTTTTTGTTATGATATATTTGGAATATTATTCAGATTGTATCGGATTTGATTCGGATAAATTTCGGATTAAGTTTGGATGAAATTCGGTTCGGATGAAATTCGGAAAAATACAATTTAAATTAATCACGGATTAATATTTAATTACAGTAAAATTAAAATTAAAGTCGTTAAGTAAGTTTATTGAAATAATACATTATTCATTATTTTTCTCTTTCTATTTTTTAATCTGTGAGACTTTAAAAGATCGTCTTATTAGTAAATATATTAATTATAATATAAGTTTTTAAAATTTTAATCGTATAATCATTTTAATTTTTTGATATAAAGTTATTTTAAATATGAATTTTGTATAAAAACAAATTAATTTAGTAAATAAAAATTGGGTTAATATATATGATAAAGGCTATGATCCATTAAAATTTAACTATTATATTAAAATTTAATTCATCTTTTTTCTAATTCGATATAATTCGTATTTATATCGAATCTATCTCGTATTTCGAGTCATATTCGGTTCAGATGATTTTATATTCGATTTTAATCGATTCCAAATCATTATCAAATCTTGTATTTTAGATATTTTTTGGTTTGGATAATTTTCGTTTCGGATCAACTTGATTTTCGTATCATTGTCGGATAATATAATTCGGATATAAAATCGTTTCTTGGTTACATGTATTTCTGTTCGATTTTATTCGAATCCATACTCATTTTGTTAGTAACGACAGAGATAGATGTTAAGTTCAAAAAAATTAAAAAATGTTGATAGTCAAGATAAATATAAATAAACAAAAATTAAATGAATTTAATTTTAAGTAATAAAATATATAAATATGTAACTTGAAAGTAGCAAAGTAATAAATTACGGTAAAAATATTATGGGCTTTTAATTTCTGCCGGTTAATAATATATTGTACATTAAGGGATATTAACATTTACAGGGCCAATATTTGATAATTTTTCTATCTATTGATAATAGTTTGTTCAATAAAAATAATATTTAGGATGTTACTTGTTAGAGGATATTGATATTTAGATTAATTCTCGACCTAGCAACGCGTTTGGGCCAAGTAGGGACATATATTAAGCTTGAAGAGGTTGGATATTTTTGTCCCCTATTTCCTGTATTATCCATGCAAAAAAAAAAAGAGAGGAGGGAATGAAGGATTATGAAGATGTATTTATTGAAGAGAAGTTAAGAATTACTGTAGAACCAAATTTATTTGAATATTTAATAATTGAAATTAAGGTGACCGGTGCAAATTTTGTCTAGATTTTCTAAGAATGAATAATGTACCCACTGTTTATTGAAATATAATTGTCGTTTATTTGTATAAACTTGTTTGAAGATTAGTTTTCATTGATTTATTGTATAAAGTCGATCTGCTATTTTACTATCAAATTAAATAAATAAATATATATATAAATATATGGTTAAGGTTCAATTAAAAATCAATTATTAACCGGGAAATTCGGGGAATCATTAATAAAAAAACCTAATTTTCATAATTTGACTCTATCCAATTAATTATTAAGGTTATATTATCTATATTAGATATTTAAATGAATGCTAATACATAATAATAATTTTATAAAAATATTAGAAGTATGGTCTATAAAATTATAGTAGTACGGAACACAAGGAAAAACATATTATAAAATATATGTTTAAGAATATAATAAAATATAAGTTATAAAATATATGTTAATAATATAATACAGAAAGTAGTGTATGACATATTTATATTAAAATAAATTTTAATTAATAGGTGTTTGCTAGAATTCCCCATATAATAATATATCGGTCTAATTAACCAGTTTCGTCATCTCGATAAAAAAATACATGTAATTTTATTAATCAGTTGGGCTATGACGTATTGTAACACTAAAAGAAAGACCATGAAAAGTTTAGATATATTTACCGGACGATAATTGGGTACTGGACTACTAGGTACACCTTACACTACATAAATTATAGAAAAATTATCAAAAATATTACTCCCCCGGTCACTAAATAATTGTCCATTTTAATTAAAAATTGAAAATTATTTTTTTATAGTTTTAAAAACTAAAATATAAGTTTTAAAGTAGATTTTATTTATTTGTTAATAATATATAATTTTATTTTATTTCAATTATATATTATATTTAAATTACAGTAGAAAATGAGTAAAGTTTATCATATTCAAAACAAAGTGGATAACTAAAAGGGAACGGAGGGAGTATTTTTTTAAGTTTTTTTTTATGATTTTACTATTTTTTGATTTTTTTTTACAAAAATACGGTTTGCAAACAGATACAACTTATTTTTCTATTTTTCTGAAAAATAATTAAAATTATTTTTAGTTGCATTTATGATTGCATTTAGTTGTATTTATGATTACATTTTGATAATAACCGTGCAACTTGTTAAGCAACGTATTATGGAACCAAAAAATAATTATTTTTACTAAATTTTAAATTTGCATTTGTGTTGATTTCGATTTATTGCAGTTGCAAATATGGTTGTAAAGTTACAAACCGTATTTTTAATTTTTTTTTATAAAAATCGTATTTTTATAAAATATTTTTTAAAAAATTCAATATGTTTGGAAAAAAAAAATCATTCTTATGCATTTTTGAAACAATCCCTAAATTATAAACAATATAAAAATAGGCAGAAAGAGTACGTGACTCAACCGTAAATCACGCTTCCAACGTTTGTTTCTCTTCCTCTCAACAATCATTCCGTACAATACTTGTATGGTTAAGCTAACGGTGGTCTTTGGTCTAATTTAACAAAAATAAGAATGGTAGTATGTTACAACACTTGGCAGGTTTGCAATATATACTTAATCTATGTTTAATCAAGTTCACCTGTAGAGAAATAGCTCCTCCTGTTTCTGTAACCGGAGAGTAGAGACAGCTCACTGTTAATATAGTAAGTTAATTAGTGAGATATAAATCAGAAATTAGTCACGGTAATCAGAAGGATTACTCGTAGCCATAGTCGGATATATTATATTATTATAATATTTTAATATATTTATCTAATTTATTATCAAATAAATTATTTAAAAATAATTCATACAAATAAATCTGATTTTATAAATCTTGTCGATAAAACATTATATAAAAATTAATCGGAGATTTTAAAATAATGCTCCACAGTATTCACTACAAATTAAAGTTAAATTAATGTTATGTAAATGACAACTAGGGAGAAGGAAATGATATAGGTTACCAAAAACTTACATATATTATGTGCTGTTGTAGTGAAATGAATTAACTATGACATAAAAAATATTATATCTATGGCGTGCATTTATTTCCGTACATTTTATTTTTCAATACTAATTTAATGAGTTTCTTACGTTCTGTTTCTGAAACATGTTTCTTACTTTTTTATAAAGTAGTAGTATTCATGGATGAAATACGAGTACATCTTAATATTCTCATATTTCTAAATATAAATACCATACGATTATATTCAGCGGTAACATTAGTTCAAGAATATCTCTTCTTTTGGGAAAGGTTCAGGAATATACTTTGTATCTGTTAGTATTTCTTTTTGTTCTTGAATAAGATAAGTCTACATCTTTATCCATAATATATATATATATATATATATGTATATATTTAAATATAAATATTTATTTTGAAAAATAAAATAATACAAATAGTCCTGTATAATTTCATATGCAATGTAAAGATATATTTATACAATTTGCAGATAAGCATTGTACTATAGCGGAGTTGGAATAGTGACGATTCTGTATCCAAAGAGGCAGAATTCACATGCAAGTGTAAGAATGAATTTGGGTGTATCTTGGAATGTCTTCTTTTTCTCTCTCCTCCAAACAAACAAAAACGAAAATACGGAACAAAATGTTTCTTTCCCTTTGCTTTTTCTACATCTTAATCAAAAAATAAAATATAATAATGTACAATAAAAAATAATAAAATAATAAATGAATTAATTGTACCTGCCTGGTACACTTATCTGTACCTCTCACCTCTCACCCCTATATAATATTTCTTCCTCCCCTCTCTCTTTCCCCAGTCTTCACCTTTCACTTTCTCCCCTCTCCCCCTGTATTATAATAATAATTATACATTACATACATACACAACCAGGCCCTCCCCCTCCTCATGAAGACGTTCTGGAACCGATTCTCCCGAGTCTCCGACTCGTCCCAGTACACTCAACTCGAAACCGACACTGATCCTCTTCCTCGTCGTCGCGCCACCACATTCTTACTACTCAAGCGTCTCAGCAGATCCACCAACGGCGTGCCTGTAGGCCACCTCCCTGTCTACGTGGGTGAAGAAATGCAACGTTATGTCATCAGCGCCGCGCTTCTCCGTAACCCAATTATAATCCAACTTCTTGATAAATCCGCTGAAAAGTACGGGTACGAGCAGAAAGGCGTGCTTCGGATCCCTTGTAATGTTCCTGACTTTGAAACCCTCCTTGTTGCCACCCGAACCGGAGTGATCACGCAACAAGTTCATCATATACTCAGCTCTCTTTAATTACATGTAGAATTAATTAATTCAACTTTTTGTATGAGTATATGGCAGAGTAGATTGTGGGGTACAATTAGATCATGTTTCCGTATATACTCTGTTATCATAGTATATGTATTATTAGCGACTTGTATCTCTGTTTTTAAGGTGTAGCTAGTGAGAGCCTGAAAGAGAGACTTAATATATGTATGTTACTCTCCTTTCTGTAATTTAGCACCAATTCAGTTCTTTCAGTTTATAATTTTTTCTCTGATTGATTGTTTATTTAGTGGACAAAAATTGTGTACTATTTTTAAATTTATAATTAATTTAAACCGGTGTTTTTTATGTCATCGGTGTACTTGAAACCGATGAATACTTAGAAAGTGAGGCGACCAGTGGGGACTCGAGAAACATGTCTTTTTAGTTTTAAAATTACGACAAGTTATCTAATTTTCACTAATTTTTTAATTGTGGTGAACTAATTTTCACTATTTTTTTATTGTGATAACATTTTCACCGAAATGTGTGTGGAACAACTATTTGGTTCCTCTATTTCTTGTTACACATAAACATGTTTCTTACCAAGAGATGGTATAGATTCAAAGCATAGACTTCTATTATAGTAATGTAAAAGGGTTCTCTCTTAATTTTATTAAAAAGTGTGATTTGTCACTTAAAATATTACATTAGATTTGAAATGTTTTATATTAAGGATTATGTTTTGATATAAGAAAATGTCCCTTGGTAAAATTAATTTATTTAATATACAATTATTAATATTTTGACAATTTTTCATTTTATGATATTTTAAAAATATAATTCTATAACAAAATTATATACTATATGATTAATACACCAATCTATATATTAGTGTACATCCTATATTAAGTTACTGTTTATAACACTAGAAAAATATATAAGAAAAAATATTCACATTTTGTAAATATAGTGTTACACTTTTGGTTTAACCCAACACACATGTGTTGAGCTCTAACTTAAATCATAAGCTTATATGCAAAGGTGATAGTAAAATTGAACCAAATATATTAAAATAAACTAGCCTGGGAATAGCTATGCTAACGAAAACATGAAACTTTTAACAAAGTAATGAAGTATCTAACCGATGGTTATTAAGTATATTTTGTCGTGAACTTCAACCACCTTATTGTAACGTACATTTGATATAATCCTAAAACTTTATCTTACATGAATTTTGTTGTAGATCTCAAAACTCTTTAGGGACAACATTAGTAAAATTCAACTAACTGACATGCTTAAACCTTGATTGTAATTGCATGCAACATATCTCTCTAAAAAATTTGTTTTGGTCCAGAAAAGTCTCAGTAATGACAGAAAAGTCTCAGCAATGACGTAAACAATTTTACTGGTTGAAACAGAATTTCATTATAAATTTGCACATTACGTAAAATTTTTGTTTTGGTCAAGAAAAGTCTCAAGCAATGACGGAAACAAGTTTACCGGTGGAAACAGAATTTCATTATAAATTTGCACATTATGTCTGGTGAAAGAAGTTCTAGAATCCAAACGCATGGATAAGAACGTATCCACCGTAAATGTATAGGCAAGGCTAGTCAATTTTTGAAGACCAAAATTCAAATTGAATTTATAGATATATCTTTTGATAAATAAGAATGTGATGCAAAACATGTAGAGTAATTTACTTTAATTAAATTAACAAACATTTTATATTTGTCTGCAAATTAAACAAAATATATGTATTTTTATGAATATTATAATACATTTACAATTTAATTATCTTCTTTCAATTTTAAGATAAAGAGTATGAATTATACTTTATATATAAAATATATACAGTTTAATTTGTTTCAACTTTCAACTTGAGAATAATTAAAACAAACTATTAGTTGTTATTTTATGACAAACCAAAGTCCAAATATATTAAATTATTAAATATGACAATTAATATAAAAATATAAATCTCATTGATGTAACTCTCTTCAATAATTTTCACATTTGCTTACACCGCAACCAAAAATATTGGACCGTGTTCATCCTTGCCTATCTTTTTTTCAATCGTATATGTTGTGGTATTATTTTACATCTAACAAGGTCAAAAGGATTAGAATTTCAGGCCTCACCAGATAATTGTTTTGTTAAGGTCAATTTAAACATTGAAACACATGATTATATAATAATAGAATAAAAGTAAAAGATATTTGTAGTTTGGTTAAATCAATTTTTATTTATCCTAATTTTTATATATTAATATTTTGTTAATATCTAAATTATAAATTAAATTTTATATTTTAAATATTCTATTACAATATAATTTTTATATAACATATTTGTATTCAATACAATCTATTTATATATCTCAATCTTTTACCTTTTTAATTCATTTTAAATTACAACTTGCTAAATAAATCATAAATATTATAATTATTTTATCAATATAAATATTTATATAAAATTCTATTAAAATAAAAAAAATTCATATTAAATATCAATAAAAATATATTTAATTAAATATTAATCATACGTGGGTTAAACTTGTATTAAATAAAAATAATATCAATTATCAAAATAACTATATCCAATTATTTTATATATAAATAATTTAATAATGACTACAAATATGATTTTAATTAAACATTCGATTCTTGCAAACTCACATACGCTAGAAATCAAACAGCTGGTTAATGATCTTAGTAATTTCAAACAGTAACAGATAGCATAGTATGTTTCTAAATTTGTACAAAAATGGTTATCGAATTAGTCATATAGGTTTAGTTTTTTAATTCCTTTTTTTATAGGAGTAGTATTTTAAAGATTGGTTCAAACAAGAACACATAATTAAATTAAATATTTTATACAAAAAATTTTGCACAAAAAAATATGTGAAAATATATGTTATGTTAAGTCACTCGTTCTTCTAATTTTTTTATGTTAGGAGATCATATATTATATTTTAATATGTTATATATCATAAATTTTAGAAGGTCGAAAAAAATAAAAAAAAATATCTAGTTATCGCACTTTCAATCCTCTTGTTTAGCTAAAGATAGTTATATTGTTTTACAATTAAATTGTTTTGCAAAGCAAATAAAATTATTTCATAATTTGCTTTGATTTCATAAAAGTTATTTATTTTTTTAAAATATATTAGAAAACCTATTATATAAGTCTCGATTTAATATGTGTATTTTTCAGCTTATTTTTATAAATTATCAAAAATAAAACTTTTTTAGACTTTTTTGTGATTTTATAAAAATAAAATAGAAAATGTATTTTCACAAAAAATTTAAAAAATGTAATTTAATTACAAAGGAAACAAAGGGATCATCCCAAGAACTTAGAATATCTATCGCAAGTGCACATGCACTTTGCTGAAAAAAAACAAAGTTATTGAACTAGTGACAAAATTACTATGCTATTACATGATGATCCAAATCTTTCAAAGATGCCTTTTTTATCATAGTTTTAAGGATTATTTAATATTGAAAGCCCAGATCAAATCGGAATATAATAATTAGTGGTGAGGATAAAGGGTCGAATCTCATTGATTGAAAATTAATGTTAGGGAGGAATCGCCTGTTTCTTTATCTGATTGTGCCCACGGGCACTTAGATGATTCAAGTGTGCTAAACTTTATATAAAAGCAATCCTTGATTAAAATGAATTATGACACTAATCATGTATTATCAACATTATGGGCCTGTTTGGCAAAGGCCAACTTATGGAAATAAGGGCTTATTTCCGGAAAAAAGTAGGGATGTATGTACTTTTCAGAAATAAGTCCTTATTTCCAGAAAAAAGTAAGTTCATATTTGGTTTTAAAATTCTAAAACAAATATTTATCTTTAAAAAAAATATGAAAATATGTAAAAAAAAATAAAAAATAAGCTACTTATTTTAAGTTTATGGAACCCCAAACACCCACTATGTTTTAATTATTGAAAGTAAGATTTTAATTGCCTATAACCAAATACCACGTGTTAATTATCTAAAGTAAGATTTTCATTTTATACTACCAAATACCACGTATCAGTACAATGGTGGATAATTTTAATAACTTTAATTATACTTTAATATGTAGAGCAAAAGGTGCAACTTGCAAGTACATCTATGGTACAAAAAGGTTGAGCTGGCACGAGTATGATACGACCGTGTGACTGTGTGTGTATAAATCAAATTTGTCAAATACCAAAACTAGAGTATTTTAATATTTGGGCCCAGGAGTTTGAAAACCGTATTTATCTTGGGTGGAAGATAAAACAATTTCAGGGAGCCCAAATGATTATGGGCAAAGTGTCTTGGGAACTTATGAGTTATGATCTATAACTATAAGTCAACTGAAACTGGATCTGGTCAGTTATATTCTGTAGTTGGACCTTTATTGAGTTTATTTATCCTTTCATATGCTATACTTGTATACTTTTCTTATTTTAAAAAATGTAAGGTTTTTTTTAAAATAGAGGCAATATAATTTTTTCTCTTAGGAATTGTTACCTAATAAATATTCTTTTATTTTAATTCGGATAGAGATATGCATGCGTTCACAACTAGTAGTAGCTGACTAAAACTGAATTCAGAGCCTTGTTCAAAAGTAATGTTAGAAGTATAAAATGGAGTGCAACCATTTCTCAAATGTCACATGTCACAATCTAAAATAAATAAATAAATAAATAAATAAATAAATATATATATATATATATATATATATATAAATTTTGCAGGAATCTCTCATTCATACTTTGGTATATGTTGACAAATGGGTTGAAGTTGGGAAAACTATCAAGGAACAAAATATTTTTGTATTTGCTGATTTTACCGTTAATGATGCATATGGTAAATTAATGAAATCACGACACAAAATCTTACTTTTTTATTTTAAAAAAATATTCTTAATTGAAATAGTTTTAGTCATGTTTATATAAATAATTTATCTATTTACTGTTCTTTAATTTTTTTAAAATAAGAACGAAAAAATAATAGTGTGCGAAATACGGGCATAAATCCTTGTATTTTTAAAAGTTTCAGTTTCTTTTAACGTTTTTACTTATTTTATAAAAAAAGAAGGAGAGAGATTAGATGAGGAGCCCGGCCCATTATGAAGAGAGAGAGAGAGAGAGTCCAGTTTAAATGTGAAGCTCATATGTAAAGTTTACGAAAATGACTCCAGGTTGCGTATTTTAATGCAAGTGTTTATTTTAATTTCGAATGTATAAAAATAAGTCACTTTCATAATTTATTATTTTAATTTTTTTGAATAAAAATTTTAATGGTATATTTTTATTTAAGAAAAATTGAAAAAATAAATCGTATAAATAAATTTTTTAACATCTTAAAAAGTTAAAATACACTTATTTTTTTTGAAATGGAAGGAGTAGTAATATAAAAGACCTCCATTTTAATCCCATTTTTTGAGTTTCTAAACTTTTGTGATTAAGAAAACAGTTTCCTTTTCTCAGAGTTTGATCAGATCTTACTTGTAAATACGTAACCTTTTTTTTTTCATAGTTTGAATTTTTACAGATATAACAGTGCTATTGCCTATTAGACGTAAATTAAATATATGCTAATAAGTTAATGTTAGACGTAAAAACAGCATTGTTTTTAGCAATTAGCAGGCATTGACTTGGAAATAGTTTGGACTTATCTGATTATTACTCCGTTCGTCTATAATTTTTATTAAAAATATAGTTCAATAAATTATTTTATAATTTTTAAAATTAAAATTTGATATTTTCATTTTTATTTGCAAAAAAGAAATTAAAAGTGATATATCGAATTATATTTTTCATACACGTTAAAATACGTGAAAATAATTAAAGTTACAACTAATTAGAGATGGTAATAGTAATATTTTTCAATAAAAATATAACATCAAACGTTATTAAAAAATATTAATTTTAGTTATAGAATAAAAAAATTCAATATTACAAGATGGCCAGGAAATCTATGCTATATTATTAAAACCGGAATAAGGTTTATTTGGTAGTCGGGTATAGTTTAATGCCTTCTAAAAAATTTAACACCTTAAAAAGTAACATAAATACATATAAATTAAATAAACACTAAATAATTTTAATATTCTGAATCTGGAGTATTAAAATAATCAATAACTCGTATAGTCTAAAATAATTTGTGGTGTATTTGGAAAAATGAATTTTATTTAAAATTCTGAATTTAATGAAATGACATGTTTGGATAAATATAAGAATTTTAATTTTAATTGAATTCTAAAATATTAGTATAAATATAAAAATTTAAAATAACAATTCAAATTCTATAATTTAAAATCCAAGTTTCAAAACATAAGTAGGGATGTCTATTGGGGTCACCTCGGGGTCGGGGTCGGGGTCGTGGAGTGCTATCCTCACCCCCATTCCCGAACCCAAATCCGAACCTGTCCCGATCCCTGAACGGAGATTGTTTCTGCGGGAATTGGAGAATTTTTTTATATAAAACATATTTTCAAAACAAATATTAACATGATAAATTATAATATTTTATATGCATATTTTAAAATAATATTATATTTTAATCTTGAATTCAAATTAAAATTTATTTATAATATATATATAAAAGATTAATATTATATTATATTATAGTATGAAAATTTTAAAATAATAATATGAAATTAAAAACTATAATTATAATAATATATATAAATTATATATATATATATATATTAATAATTAATTAAATATTGAAAACGGGGATCGTGGATCGGGAATCGGACAGGGGAGACTTTAATCCCGACACCGGTCCGAATCCAAAATATTTCCCGATTTCCCGACCCGAACGGGCAGACATCGAATCGGGATCCGGCGGGTTTGAATGTCGATCTCAAAAAATAAAGTAATAACTGCATGGAACCACTACATTTATAACAATACATATTATTTATGATTTGATACCCTGTTAGAGTGTTGGGTACTACTGCTGTTTGTACAAAAAGACTGGTGTAAATAATCCCAGTCATAAATAAAAACATACTACTAAAACCACCATACATAGACATCTCTTTCTCAAAAATATTAGTAGTAGTACTGAATACTACTAAAACCACCATACATAGACATCTCTTTCTCAAAAATATTAGTAGTAGTACTGAAAGAAACTTAGGTAACCGCTATTTTCAATCATTTACTATACTGCAACCATTTTCCAAATGTATTTGCTTCTTTAGTTGAACTGTTGAAGATTAGGAGATGAATATTCATTAATAACACATACTATATTCTAAAAATTTCATAACACACAATCAATACATTGAAACATCACTAAATTGGCTTAGCCAAACAATACATTTTCAGAAAGGTGGACTTGTATGATTTAAGGCAAACCACGAGCTTAGCTTTTGTAACTTCAGCATATCATTATTATTGTGATAAAATATTAAATTACACTAAAATCATATACTCCTGGTTTCAACCAATTTTAAAAGTAAATAACTGCTCTGATATCTTCTTCTGATATCTTGTTACATGATCAACTTAACTATAATTAACAAAAGCATTTTACTCGAATATTTCAATAAGTATCTTGTTATAAAAGACTCTGTACTTGCTCTTATAAGACTATTGGTATTTATTTCGTTACGTTTCAAAATTTATACGGTAAATATTTCAATATCTTTCATTCTTTAGGGCCCTTTTGCTTGTGTTGAAATGCATTGCCTATGTACCACATATTCACGAATCACTAACACATATATAAGCCAGCAACATTTTATGAATAATAGTAAAAACTACAAATAGTCAATAGTTTCCAACTTAAACTTTTACTGCAACAGCAACGCAAGTGAACTATTTGGCTGATGGCTTCACAACATTTTGTGTACACCCAACCCCTGACCCCTTCATGCCACACTTGAAACATCTTAAGTACTCCCATTTTGATTAGATTTCTTAGTCTAGATCCACTTGGGTCCCATTAAATATCAACATATGCAAATGATGTATTACTTTCCAGAAAAAGTAAAAACTGCCTCTCCTATGTTGTTTGCTCACCAAACCTCTCTACAGCTAGATTTCTTAAAAACCTTTTTCTGTGGCATCAGTAAATTGTCCTAGTTCCTTTGCCATAACTATTCACATGAAACAACCTGCATTTTCAGAAACTCAATTACTCAACAATCAACCACATGAGCAATGTAATATTTCTGCAATTACAATTGATATCTAATCAAGCAATTAGGATACCAACAGGCAACAGCCGCAGCAGCAATTACCAAACCAAATATACCAAGTATGGTCAGATTCGGTTTGAAGAGGGTAAAATAAACGCAGACCTTTTCATGATTCCATGTAAAAGGGTAATTTAACAAATACAGGAGATTGACCAGATATTGTGTACTCCAATTGCCAACTGGCAAGCCTAGAAGAGGTTGTTGGATCAGACTGAATGTGAAAAAATCACTTCAGTGTTTAGGTCTAGTGTATTTAAACGGATAATAACATATGGAGCAGTACGATAATTCTCATTTATTGAGAGTTAGGTATGTAAAATGAATTGCTCTAGTAAATGCAGAGTATTTAAAATTTTGGAAGTTAGAGTTACAGAAACAACCATACTGTTACTATCAGTACGTGGAGTATGTTAGAAGGAGTACTGTATTGTGTAATTTAGGTGGATGCTGGTTTCAATCATTTAAGGCACAATATTTTTCATTACAGAAAAGAGTCAGTAAATATGTAAAAGAATGGTACAGGATCTATTTAAGAAACTTTAAAGTTCTTGAAGCTAGCAAAAGATGACATATTGTTGATGCATGAGCACTTAAAGTCTCAAACTGCATGAGTACATGTCACTTTCTGTATTTAATCTATCATTCATAAATCCTCAGCCTTATAAAATTTGTCTATGGAAGTTGTTTCATTATAAAACGATTCTATTCACAAAAACAGAATTTAGTTGGGATGAAAATTCATTAACACTATTGTTGATTTTTATAGTTGATCTTTGTAATAAAATCCTTCATCAGAATCATTTCTCAGGCATTCGGGTTCCACTGATGCACGTCTATTGTTTTTAAAATTGTTTTCGTAGTAGCCAATGGCAAAATCCAAAATTTCAAAAGTGACATATAAAATGGGACGCAGGGAGTACCTCCTGTGAGGAGCAGCCGATCTTTGATAAACTGAGAACTATGATAGCAGCGCAATTTAAACTAGCATCTTAAGCCAACATCGACTTCTGTTCTACTACTGCTAAGCATATATTAACAGGTGATCATAGGGTAATTTGCATTAATAAAGTTTAAATGAATGTGCTCACTGGAAGAATTTTATTCCTCAACAAGTCGCCTGAAATTAATTACTACAAGTCTACAATAATGTTCAAATCCAACCATTAATGTCCTTGGGTCAAACAGCTTAAGGTTGAGAATTAAAGTAAGAATAAAAGGAACGTGTGGTATTTTAGTAATGTAAACACCATTAATTCGTCAAAGGTATCAAGCTTCGACTAGTACAATCTCTATGTTTGACTTTACAATAACTTTTGATTTAGGGAAAGTATCCATAAACAAAAGGTTGGCTCATTCATAATACTTTATTAATCACATCAGTTTTTCTTTTTCTTTTTGGGAAGTTCAACATACAAGAATTGATTGAGTTGAGAACATTAATGAATATCCTTTGAATATTACTCGTATGATTTTAATTTTTTCACAGAAAATTGATTGAGAACAGGTCTGCATTCAACTCTTATGATCAGAGGTAGGTTAACCACTTACAAAATTGTAGAAGAAATTATAGTCATTTATATCTGTTAGGTGTACAAGTAAAATGTACTAAATGCACATTGGCTTGAAGAAGCAATTACAAACATGGACATACCACGCCGAGTAAGCTGGTAGATGATCAATTGATCATCTTCAATCCCTTTACTAAACTACCTAACTCTAAAGAAAAAACTAAGCAGGTTAAAGATTATCCTTAATCCTTATACTAAACAACCTAACTCTAAAGAAGATTCGAGATTCGATGAATGCAGTGTAGTAAGAAATAGAGGTTGTTCAGGTCTTAAGGATAAATGCTGATATTGAATAACGAAACCAGGATACATATCTCGAAAGATCAATGCTAGATACAGTATATTTTTTTTTAAGAGATCAAATTGTGATCACTATATGGCAAGCAAGTGGCAAAGAAAAAGCGAAAACATGTCCATCATAACTACTACAGTTTCTTGCTTAAATTGTTATTGCTTCTGGACTCGCAACATCAGAATATTTATGTCCTCTGAGATAAACTTGACATAATCGACAAAAACCACTCATGAACAAAGTTTAAGGCACTGCATGTCAAATAAAAGCAAGCATCAGGATGCAGTTCCTAATCAACAAGCTTCAATACCAAGCAACAAACCAAAACTATAATGTTACAACACCGTAACTAGAAGGTCCTCACCCTGCACATCGAATAACATAATATTCCCTCCGTTTTGTAATATTTGACGTTTGATTTTTTATCACGCATATTTAAGAGCTTTGACCATATAGTTAAAAATGTTATTTTTAAAATTTTCTTTTTTTGAATAAAAGTATTTATGTAATATTTTTATTTAAAAAAATAATAATAATAATAATAATAATAATTCTATCAATGCTCCTAAAAATGTGTGTCGGAAAGTCAAAGGGGAGTATTTCTCTTGTAATTGTTAAGCCGCGAGGCCCGCGATAACCTTTTACAGAGTGCAGTTCGCATTTATATACAATAGTAATACGACCATTAACCGTAATACAAAAAGAAATGAAAACAAGCATACTATTAATCAAGTTACGCAAACGAAGACAATATGCTATTTATTTTATTGCATAATAGCAATACCATAGATTTGGAATGTATTGATATACCATCACCTGTTAATTACAAAGATAATTCCTATTCTATAGAAAAACCAAAATTAGCTGACGATTAGCTAAAACGATAATTATAAATAATAAAAAAGAAATAAATTGAAAGAAAAGCTATTAGTCTTTGCCCTAAACTAGTTTAAATTCATATATTGAGATCAATCCTAGGTTTCTTCAATGGCATAGGTGATGGAACAATTATATTGCATCGGGGGCATCTAGGGTTGCTCTTTGATAACAGGACATAAAGCAGGCAACTGGGGCAACCAGCAGCAAAAGAAGCAGATGATTTCTCCTCGGACTCCATGCTTTCAGTTTGAATAACCGAAGATGATAAATTAGAAGGGGACATTGATATGGACCTCTTCCTATTCGTCTCTTTCTCTGCTCTTTCAAGTGCAGATTTCACTTTGTCAAGAGTGCATACACTCTGGTAATTGGTGGTAGATTTTGAATGAGATGTTTGCACAAGTTTAAGGTCCAGGCTAGTATCATCAAACAGGTTCAGAGGTTTCGTCGTTGGTGGATAGTTCAAGTCTTGAAGCTTTGATACTGTTTGATTGGTTTGGTGCATACGTTCGGAAGATGCAGATGATGTATTTGGAGAATTGCATCTCTGAAGATACACTTTTCCGGACTGAAATAATCAGGCAAAAGAAATTTCAATGTGAGATTGAAGTTTATATCATCAATAAATTACTAACTCAGAAGATATAGTACTTGATGAACTGAAACATTTACTGTTTTACAAAAATACTCTGCTTTAATAGAATTCAAGATTCATACCAGTCGAGACCAACAACCAATGATATGTAAACCAAAATTATTTAATAAATTAATATTGCTGGCATATATTGGTTAAAAAAAATAAAATCAGATTACTTCCATAATAGCTACTAATCAATCTTCTTCAAATGGAACACAGTATAAGGTCCGACAACACCAGCTTTATACAATATATATATATATATATATATATTATTGTATCTGGCTCTGGAAATTTCAGAGGTAAATAAAGTTACCTGCGCTGCGCATAATATTATTATGATAATAACGTATCCATGCATGTAATAATTGTTTTTTAATCCAAGGTGACAGTAAATTATTACTGGCAAATAAACATTTAAACAATTTGCAGGATAAGCCACCAAAGTATTGATTGATGCACTATTACATACCAGAAAAATGGCAACCAAAACCATACTATAATCAAACCAACATTAACCACAATTCCATAAATAATACTGTATACACATATCAATCCATTGAATCACTGTTTGATTAAAAAGATTCAAACAGGAAAATCGAAATGGAATATAATCCGCAAAATAATAATCAATAATTTAACACAAAGCATAAAAGATTCGATATTTAACTTTCAACACACAATTTCTAGCAAACAACACATTAAAAAGATGAACATATGTACCTTCAAATCAAGACGCTTTTCAAAGCCAGAGGGTACTTGTAAATCAAGTTCCAATTCTTTAGAATCAACGGTTGAAGAACTAGAACCACCACCACCGAGTAAATCACGAGTAATCAGAGCCGTTGATTTGGAATTCCCATGCTGCTGCTGCTGCTGCTGCTGTTGTTGTTCTTCCTGGTACCCGTTCATTATCCGAACAAGATAACTTACATCAGCAGCCATATATAATTATATGCTTCTATTTTCTGTATAAATAAACAAGAAAGATGGAGAGAACTTGTGATGGGGTTAAGTTACATAGGCTTCTTTACATCAGAGACTACTACTACAGTATATATAGAGAGAAAACGAGGAGATTAAATTTAAAAAAATACTCCGTAAAAAAAGATATTGGTGTGCAATTAGTGAGAGCAGTGTGTTAATGAGAATATGAATTGTATTAAAGGAGGAGTTGGAGGAGAGAGGATATCGTCGTCAGTAATGGCGGCATTTAATGCAGACAAAGAAAAAGGAAAGATTAAGAGACGTAGATATGCATGTTGTGTGTGTATGTATAGGTTGATATAGCAAGGGAAGGGCAGGGTAAGGCTAGTCGACAAGTGTGTGTGTGTGTGTTTTAATTGCAAGCACCACAAACACAAATCTGCATTAATCTCTTGTCCACCTTTCTTTTATCTTTTCCTCTCCCAGACTTTTCTCATTTATTATTTCTATACCCATCCCGTACTACCTTTCCTGTTATATTTAATTATTTCACAATTTTTATTATTCCCTCTCATTTAGTTTTTATTGATATTTTACTTTCTAACAAATATAAAAAAATCATGTTTACAAATATATTTGACCTACTAATATTTATTATTTATCAAATATACTTTCTATATTTTGTTTATTTGTCGTTTTAATTTTTGTAACACGTATTTTATAGTAAAAAATATTTTTTTTAATTACTTTTTTTGTAAATTAAAATTTTGATTACATATTTTTATTTTAAAAAATCAAAAATAATAATTTTAATTATTCAGTCAAAACACTTAAAAATGTGTGTCAGAGACAACCAATCAAACATCAAATAAAAAATAGAGGGACAAATTATTATATTTATGTATTAATATACTTACTAAAAAATTAAATGACAGTTAAAAATAAGACGGATGAATGGTGAATTGCTAATGCAATATTGTTCTGTGAATTTTTTTCAAACAATGAAATATATTTACAAAATCTTACATTTTCATTTCGGTAATCATAGATTAAAAAAATATTTATATATTGGATAACGGCTGGGCTTATAAAGCATGATTATTAAAAAATTGCAGAAAATTGTGGATCTCTATTTTTAGATTGTCATTATCCAAATTTAAATTATCTCTTCGTTTGTATTGTTCACTCTGTATTTAATTTATTTTGTAGTTATCTCCAACAAACGGTAGTTGGCAAATTGCTATCCTTTCTATACTCTTGCATTTATTTTTTTTGTTTTTTACTCTAAAACTGTGATGCTTCGTTCACGTTTGTTTCGAAGATAAATAAAACTCCTACTTATATTAGTACGAGTTTTTTGACTTTTAAATAAAAAATAGCTGAATAATACGAAACGACTAGTATTGTGTTATCCACCCGATTATAATTCGGCTAACGTGGGATATAAGGTGGTCACGCAATGAATTACAATAAAAAAATTAAAGAAAAATCAAACGCATTAAATGAAAGCTACATGAATCTGCCGGGTGGATCGCCACCTAAACCTCTTTTTCTCATACAGTACTAATAATTCCTCAATCAATGCATCATCGATATTTACTACGACCGATTAAATATGAGGAGTCATTAAGACGTGATAAATTTGTTTAAAAGTCAAAATACTCCTTTTTTTGATTTGGCATTTAACGTTGTTTTTATTTTTTACACCAAATATTTATAGGGTAAATAATTACCGTACTATGTTCCATTTTACATGTACTTTTTGAAAAAATTACGCATATTAAAAATAAGTTAGGTTGATAATTTATTTCCTTGTTTACCCTTAATAATTACATTAAATATAAATGAGTTGTTTATATATTTAAATTAATCAAATATTATAAATAATATTACAAGGGGTAATTTGTGTAAAAGTTTTTTAAAAATTATTTTGAAAAAAGAGAGTGACATGTATTTTTAGGACAATTTTATTTTACAAAAATAACATGTACTATAGCACGGACGAAATATTATTTATAGGGTAAGAAATTTCATTTTAAGAAGACGATCGAACGCTGTCAAAAAAGAAAAACAAAAAGAAGACGATAGAACGCCAAAGAGGCCAAAGGAGTATAACCGAAAAGTGAAGCGGATCTTTTTATTACTGTATGATTACTCCAATATCTATAGTATATTATTAAATTCAAAATATTAAAAATTTTATAATTAATCCGCATTCGATCAATATTTGAGCTGATAATTAATTATTGAACCTAAATTTAAAACATTAATATCCTAACTAAAATATCTTACATCAATCTCTTAACTAAAATATCTCATATTAATTTTTTAAATAAAATACATCTCTATATAAAATATACAAATATTATACTATAAAAATATAAATAAATTGTTAGAAAATGGAAAGTTTAAGACATATTTTATATATGTTCTTGATGTAATTTCCGGAAACTAACTATTAGAAGTTGTTCCTTGTTATGAGGACTTAAACTTTCATGTTTGGATCTAAAATATTTTCTTAGTGTAATCAATAAATAAATTGAGTGGAAGTTGCTAATTTGAATCGGGTTAAAAGTGGTTGCCCCACATAGAGAATGTAATATGGGTGTGGGTGCTTTATATGCATATATGTGCAAAAGTAGTGTCAACTGGTAAGGCATGTAAGCGTGCATGATGTACTAGTGTGCCCTCGCGCGCCGCCGCCGCCTCGCCTCGCCACGCTACGGGTCGAGTTTGGTCAAAGGGCAATTTGGGCGAATGTCTCGGCATCTCGCGTACGCAAGGCGACCTGGACGAGGAGTTTTATTACATGATTAATTAATTTAACTATGACTTTAAATATTATTTTAATATGAATATTGAATCAAAGTTACTGTCCGTGAGATTTTATAAAGTTGCTCTCACATATTTACTGTCGTGACTTAAACTGGGTCAGTGTTTGACAGTAAACTCTGATGACTATTACGGATTCTGAGATATATTCTATTAAATGTCTTTTAAGTCAGAATAATTATTTTAATTAATGTTTTATCCGCTTTTACGTTTTATTGTATTATATATACATAAAAATGTTGGAGATAGATGGACGAGTTTTAACACAAGTTTGAGAAAACCCTACCAACCATACTCTGTATCTCCTACACACATATTCATACAGATTTTTCATAAGGTTTTTTGGGCGAACTGATGTGCAGGTCGCTATTGAGTGCTACGTATCTTTGGACGAAGTAATATGTGCTGTTTTATCCTGAAAATGATATTGCTGCAATCCAACACAGCGTAGTGGGGCAATAATTTATTCAAGAACAATCAAGACTTCTAGCAAGGCTTGACGACTCAGCTGTTCAATTAGTTCTTTCAGTGTATACGAAAAAGCTTCTGTTAGAGTTAAGATTTCTATTTTTTCTCTTATCGTTACAGTTACTGATTTCTATATCTTCTTTTTTACTTTCGTGCTTTGTTTTGTTAATTGATTTTAATCTGCTTGTTCTTGTTAAATTGTTTATATAACTGCCCCATTGTTGTATGTAGTTTTGAATTATTCCCAACATAAATTATATAGAAGTATATACATATAATATTAAACAAAGTTTAAATTATTATTATATAAATATACTTTAAAGTATTTTTTTTATCATATAATTAAAAAAAATATGAACAAATTTAATTCAGATATAATTTTCACTTGGATAAGTTTTTTTTATTTTTATTGAGTATTAACTTACAATCCGATGCTTCACAGTCACAAGTAAATTATATATGATATAAATTTTAGTTTTAATGTAACAGTATTTACTTTTTCATTATTCCCTTTTTCTGTTTATTTTTGTTCGATCCTTCATTCAAAATTGTTAGTATGAACTTATAATATTAATTTAAATCAATTCTATTATGAGTTTGGGGTTATTAAATTTTAATATTAGATCGTAAGTAAAATTTTAAATATTATTATATAATTTATTAAATAATTATTTTAAAAATTGAATTGATTAAATTTTAATGTTAATGAAAATTAAGTAACCGAATAAAAAATACTCAAGTTTAGTACAATGGTACAGTATTTCAGCTATAATTATATTTTAAAATATATAATTTTTAAAATTTTAATAAAATATAATATAGATGAAAAAATATTATTGTATTAGTATAATATAAGAGGTTTATTGTAAATAACCATTTATAATTTTGAATAAATTTTGTTATGTGGACTAATTAAAATATGTAAATATATGATAACATTGTGTTATACGTTACTTACTTTGTTTCAGGAAAACGACGCTTTATATATTTCAAAGGTCACATTTATATAATTTTGACTATAAATTAAATATTCTTAATTTATATTTTTACAAGAATAGAAACTAAATCTAATAGTTAATCTAATATATTTTTAAATAAAATTATTTTCATAATATTTATTTCTAACAATAATTATAAATTAATGATTAAAAATTAAATCAATTTATTTTTTATTTTTTATAAACCTCCGTTTTTGTGTGGACCGAAGGGAGTATTAGATTGGTAGTAGAATTTTGAATATAATATCATTATTAAAAAAATAATTAAAACATATGATAACTAAAATTTAGGGTTATTCAAGTATTAACTATAAAAAATTTCAAATTGAAATATAATGATATATTCCTGACAAAATAATAATAATGATATATAGTATGAAAGATGAAAGGATGGATGGATAGTATCAATATAAATTATTTTTTAAAGTAAATAAGAATTCGATTATATATTTATATCACAATAAAGTTTGAAAACTTAAATTTTTCCTTAGAAATGTAAATTGGACTTCCGTAACTAAAAGGTCGGAGCTGGTTTGAAGAGTCAGGACTCACGGGCCTCTTTCACGCAGCACAGGATTTGTATTATTAGGACATGCCCTCGTATAAATCTTGATATATACTACGAGTACTACCGTTCTGATACAACACTACTCCCTGCGTTCCTTTTTATTAGTTGTTTGAGAAGTTTTTGCATAGACTAAAAAATATAGTAATTAATAATGTTATTGTTTTACTTTTATAAACTTGTAATTTAATATGAATATAGAATAAAATATGAATACAGTTATTAATACATGGTAATCAGTGACATATTGATCATTAAATGTATTTTGAAATTATAAAATGATAAAAAAAAATTCAACACAAACTTAAAGCAACTAATATTAAATAACGGAGGGAGTATATAACTGCAACTACGTACATACGTGAACAAGACCACAGACGGAGTTGCGAGAAAAACAGTTTCATTTATGGAATATGAGATTATGGGCCATCCTCATTAAATGCATTCTTTGGAATTATTATTTTCTGATTTATTGTTTTGATAGCTACTTTTAACTCTGGATTTTATATCACGCTGAGAAAAAAGAAGAGAAAATCATAATTCTGCAATTTTTATTTTTTTTAAGAGGTGATAAATTTGATTTTCTATATTGGAAAACGACGGAATTACGAAAATGGTTGGTGATGCTTTTTCTTGAACTTGTGCGTTTTTCGTGCGTAAAATAAGGCAATATAGGAAGGAAAACGGACTCTAGGCCTCCTATAGTTGTTTGGCTCATGCTTAACAACTCACTGTTTCAGTCAATGGCCTATAGTCCTTGTTTGATATAGCTTTTGGTGTTGACTTTTTATTTATTTATTATATTTTTTTTTGCAAAATGCTTTGGAATTTGACTTGCCGTTAGTTGAGTGCAGAATAAAATAAACTGTTCCTCTGATTTTAATTAGTTATCTTTTTATTATGAATAATTATATAATTTTTTTTTGAGTTTTTATTTTAAAAATATAACTTGTAGAAACATCTTATCTTAAAATGTGTATAAAAACTGGAAAAAATATTTATATTATAATCTTTTAATTTTGTTATCAGTTTTTGTTAAAATTTAATTATAAAAGGTCAACGGTATGTAACCCAATTAAAGAAGTTCCCTACCAATTTCATAGTCCAAACTATACATATATTATACTTCCTCCATGCCCCATTATAATTGCTATTTTTCAAATTCACGCTTATATATAATTTAAAATTAAATGGAAATTTAGAATTTAAATTTGTATTTGGTATTAAAATTAATAAATAAATGTAAAATTATTAATTTCAATTTAAAATAACATATAAATTTCAATTGCAATTTATTCCTTTTTTTTTTGTATTTTCTATCTTTCATGCTAAATTCATAAATAAAGAAATGAGTGATACATAAAGGTAATATTTAAAACATATCACTCAAATTTGTGATAAAACATGATTCTAAGATCACATTTGTGGAAATTTTAAAAAATCACTTAAATTAAAATAAAATATTTTAGTGTTAATTAATACTCCCTCCGTCCCCTTTTAATTGTCCACTTTATTTTTAGTGCGGTCAAATTGACCCATCTTTTACTACAATTTAAATATAATATATAATTGAAAAAAATTAAAATTTTACATTGTTAAAAAGTATATATAATCTACTTTAAAATGTATTTTTTTAGTTTTTAAAATTATAAACGAATAATTTTTATTTTTTAATAAAAAATTAGTCAATTTAACCAGAAAAAAGTCAAAATGGACAAGGAACAATGAGTATCTATTTAGATAATGTTATTGTTATGGATAATTTATAATTAATTAAAAATAAAATTTAAAATTTCTACATGATAATAAATTAATAATAATATATAATTCTACTAAATAAAATTAAAATAAAATATTCTAAAAATATATTTTATGATCATTTGTTTTTTTTTTTCACTTTATATAATTTTTAAATTATTATATATGATTGTGTGTGGCCCAAATCCTTTAAGGCCGTCGGCTTTAAATTTAGACTCTAAATATGCAGATCATATACGATTGTATGTGGCCCAAATCACAAAGTCCTAACTGGATCACAAATCGAGAATATATCGGGGTCCATGTGCGACACCCAGATTTATTCGAATGAAAAGAGATATTACAATAAATCTCTCGCCGTATAAATAAATAAATTGATTGAGTAATATCCAAAACCCGATTTATAAAAAAAAACCCTGCCTTCTGTTATTCTGTTGTGCGTAGTAGCGAAGCTAAGCTCCAAAGCAAGCAACCAGAAGAAGGAAAGGCATCATGCAGATCTTCGTCAAAACCCTCACCGGAAAGACTATTACTCTCGAAGTCGAGAGTAGCGATACTATTGATAATGTTAAAGCTAAGATTCAGGTCTCTCTTTCTTTATCCCCCTTTACTTGCACTTTTTTTGTATGTATTTTTACTGTCAGTAGTTGAATTTATTATATTCTTTGGTGAAATTGATTGCTATGTATGTATGTATCGTTGATTAGTAGGATTTGTGGATTTAATTTTGTTGTGTTGCGATTAAGCTGTTGTTATTAGGGTTTTGTTGGTTTGTTACTGTTTGTGACTTTTAGTACTCCCTCTGTTTATGTTTCTTACATGTCGATTGATTTTTTGGCACGTATTTCAAAGAGTTTTGACCACGGTATGTCAACAGGTCAAACGTCGAAACAGAGGGAGTAATTGTGTAAGCCTTGTTTATTTGCTATTATTGTAAACTGTTTCCGTTTTTTCGACACTTTAGTAGGAATGTTTGTGTACGCTCTGTTTATGCTCCTTGATTATTGCTGTGTTGGTAGAAGATTTGAGATTTGGGGCTTTTTGCTAAATTTTTGGTTGTATGTAGCTATGGTTGTTGGATACTAGAATGCTTACTGCACCTTTTATTGTTTACATTATATCCTACTAGTTGCTGCTCAATTTATGTGAATTGAGTTTTTTGAATTACTAACACTGTTGTCTATTTATATTGTGTTTGAATGTTATTGTTGCACTAAATACTAATACTATTTATTGAGAAGTAAGCTATCTGCATGGATGGAGTGTTGTCTTTATAATTTATACGGGTGTTTGTAATAGTGAACGTTTTTTCTCAGACCAAATTTGTGTATGCTTTTTAATCAAATTAGGGTGCTAGTCAATGAGATAGTATGTGATGGGAACGAAAACATGGTCAGTTTCATAACACGCCAGAGAATTATCTTTTTTTATATCATCGATTCTAAATTTAGAATGTATCGGGATAACGAGGTAGGGCAGGGCTTGAACCTATAGCCAGTCACTTAAAATTAAAAACAAACAAAAAGAAAAGTACTTGTGATTAATGATTAGAAACAAGCACAAGTAAGGGTTCACTTACTATTAATCATCAAAGCTTTAATATATGCCGGTACACAAACTAATATTAGCTCTAATCATCCTTGATGACTCTAAAATTTTCTTCTGAAAGCCTCATCTGAGCATGATGGCCTTAAATTTATTAATATCTTTTTATATTTACTTTATAACGTCAATATCCACGTGTTAGTTCTGTAAATGTAATAGGGACATACAATTGGTGCCGTGGAAGCACTCTATGTCGGTTCTAGTCTATCCCTTTCCATGGTTGTAGTTTAACCTTTTGCCAAATTGAGCATACTTCAATACACAGATTTCTATCTGTGATACCATCGTAGGTTCCACTTCCACAAATGCAACAGACTGTGATTATTAGGTATTTTATTTGTGATCAGGTCTCAACATCATAATTATGGAAATATCTTTTTGAAGGTTTTGGTGAAGAGTAGGATGTTGATTGTTTAAAGGCACTCCTTTAGTTTCATATTTTATTCGAACTTAGAGAAACTGGTAATTTTCAAGTTTTTGGGTTTTAGCTGGTTTTTAAGAATGTCAATGTAAACACACTTGATTAATTATTTGAAAAGTGGATTTTTGCATTTGACACATGCAAAGACAGTAGTGCTATCTTTTGGTTTTGTCTGTCTTCCACACCACTGCCATGCTAGAGCTTTTCTGAGGGAGTACCTAAGGATAATGGGTCCAAATGTGCATAGTGGGTCGGGTTTATATATCCTAGGAGATGTGCTATTTTGGTGGTTAATTTTCCTTCCTTCTTCTTGGAGTGGTTGTGGCTGTAGTTAGGTATTTCTTGTATGTTCGTACCTCATCCAGGTAATTGAACTAAGAGGCTTGTGTAAAGAAAGAGAATTTACCCAACTACAAAGAAAATGTGGTTGCCTATTTAGGGAGGTCGATTGACATCTTCCCCATAGTTCTTGGGCTGTGTCTCGAGCTCCTTTGTGCAATATTAAAATGATTAATTCTTTTGGTGGTTCCACATCACATATCTATATACTCCCTCAGTCCCACCCATTTGTTTACATTTTGGAGAGGGTGTCCGGCACGCATTTTAAGGTGCATATAAAGTATAGTTCCATAACTTATTTTTTAATTTTTTTTTCTCTGAATAAAAATTTAAAATGCGTGCCGGACACCCTCTCCGAAATGTAAACAAATGGATGAGATGGAGGGAGTATATATTATGGATGTAAGATGCAACTTGCAAAGAATAACATATTGAATTTTATCAAACTCCTTTGCCTAAGTTCTATTTGTTTCAATTTTATCCTCATGTAATACTTATTGATGTGCTATCTTTTTTTCTTCTTTAAATGTTAGAACTCATATTTGTGTACTTACCAGGACAAGGAAGGTATTCCTCCAGATCAGCAAAGGTTGATTTTTGCTGGTAAGCAGTTAGAAGATGGAAGAACTCTTGCAGATTACAACATTCAGAAAGAGTCAACCCTCCACTTGGTTCTAAGGCTTCGAGGAGGAACAATGATTAAAGTGAAAACTCTTACCGGAAAGGAAATTGAGATTGATATTGAACCAACTGATACAATTGACCGCATTAAGGAACGGGTTGAGGAGAAGGAAGGAATTCCTCCGGTTCAGCAAAGGTTTTTTGTTGTTTTCTCTTATATTGATAAATTTAAATTACAAAGACTTCTCTCTTGTTTTAACAAAAGCTTAACCTAATAATATATTATGGAAATTGATAAATCTCGTATCTATGTTGCAGGCTTATCTATGCTGGCAAGCAGCTTGCAGATGACAAAACAGCCAAAGATTATAATATTGAGGGTGGCTCTGTACTTCATTTGGTTCTTGCACTGAGGGGTGGTAGTTTCTAAATAATATTTCAAATATTAGTGAAAACCTGTTGTGGAGCTTTATTTATTGAGGAAAGCAGAAATTGCTTACTTTTCTACAAATGCTTTCATCATTTGGCTCAGTATTGTTTTTCATTTTTTAAATTTGATACATCAACTCTATGGATTGTAATTCTCTATGCTTAGCTTTTACTCAATTTCTTCATATTGATTTTCTTTGTGGTTCTTGATTGTCATTATGTTGGTAGTCTCTCATGCATTCAGCTTCCTCATATCTTAAAAGCCGGGGTAGATTGATGCATACAGGAGTACAATTTAGGTTGTCCACTTGGATGGAAATATATACTCTTATTTGGGATGTTTGGAGAGTTGTTTATAATTTTTGCTCCTTCCTTCATTCCTTTCCTTCCAATTTAAACCACAAGTCTAATCCACTTATTTTAGAAGGAATGTTCCATTCTCCTCCATTTTCCCTCCAATCTTCATCATAGAATTTTTTTTATTCATTATTTCCCCTTACATTCCTGATTCAATTCCTTCCTGATTCCATTCCTTTTAAGTGGACACAACCTTAGTTATTTTACTTCTGCACAATGATCCCCATGAGTCAGTAGCTTCAGTCGGTTGGAGTAGGTTGCTCTTTGTATCAAGTTACTCAGTAGGTGCTTGATGTATGTGGGGTTGGACTTATAGTAGGAATAGGATTAGGGGCTATAGCCCTACTTAAATTTATATCAGAGGTGGTTCAGGTGTTAATTTTCAGTTTATCCACTTGCTGAAGTTAAGTTTTGTTATATTTTCCCCTTTTAAATGTAGTATAAATAATCTTTTGTCTTCTTTTTTTAAATAATATTTTTATGTCTATTCATATGTTATTTGTCCAAGTTCGACAGGAGTAGAATTTATGTCGGCCAGCACTTTGGGTTGGTTTACCCTTTGGGTGCCTGAGGTATAAAACATGTGGTGTCTTCTCTGTGTTAGTCTCGACTCTTGTAGCATCTTATTTTGTTTTCTACCGAGTTTGGTAACTAGTTGAAATGATATCTAGTTTGACATCAAGGCAAAATACAAGTGGTTGTAAGCTACTATCTGGACTATAAAAAAATAACGTATATTAAGAAAATGTTGTATTCATATTTGTTGTATTAAATGAATATAATATATGGTATGAAGTTTATTTTGGAAATATAAATTAGAGATATGTGGAATAGAGTTGCTTTTGAAAATATAAACTAGATTAAATTTTATATTGAAAGTTGAAGTGAACATTTATTTTGAATTTTTTTTTTTAAAGTGGACTATTAATACGAAACGGAGAGAGTAGTATATATAGTTTTGTTTTAATTTGATGTAACTGATTTGTTTAACTAAGAAGTTTTTTGGGTTACTGTGTTTGGTTCATTGAATTTCAAAGTATACTAGGGAACTCAAATTTCCTTGAATTAAAAATGTTCAAAGTATAGTAGGGAACTCAAATTTCCTTTGAATTAATTATGCAACTTCTAGTTACATAGCAATGAACCAAACTCAAACTCATACATTTCAGTTATCTTGTAACCTCATATTGTAATTTATTTACAGGAAGTTCTAACTCCTATGTAACTATAAAATTGACAAAACAAACAAAGACACGATGCAACTCTGTGCTTTAGGGGAACTCAGGAGATCTCGCATGATATGTTTCCATGAGAGTGAGTTCTTGCAAGTTGGTGGCAATTTTTATAGAATGTGAAGAGTCATGGAATGCACAAGTGTCTTTAAATCACAAAGAAAGCTATCAGAATTCAGAAGGGAGGAAATATAGGTTAATACGTGTATCAACATGTAAGATGGACAACAAAATCGATCGGAACCCAAATATAGGTGCTTTTTTTCTTTTGGAGATCAGGGTTTGAGGATAAATAGATCTTACGTCAATTCTTAGGTGTTGGATGTACGGTGATCTTATATCAACTCTTAGGTTTGAAGGGTGTTGGATTCACAATGATCAAACTGTTTATTCAAGTCTTTAGTGTAGATAAGCTGTTTTTCTGAAGATCCTGAGCCGACTTTGACCACGGAATTGTTAAGTGATTGATGTATTTACCACCAAACTGCGAGTGTGCGGTTTTTTTTATACCAATGTAGCAAGTTTTGTAAGCGTGGGGTTTGAGGAGGTGGAGGTTATCGATAATCAAATATACCTACTCAATCTACCATTTTGCAGAGTCATAAATATTGACCGTAACCTATCTGTTTAAGGTCCACACTCTAAAGTGTGTCCCACACCTTATTTTCCTCTAACAATTCCCACATGGAAAAATGCGCACATCATATACAATTTGAGTTTCACTTTCCCAACTGTTTTTTTCTTAAACATTGTTGTGGGATGAACACACAACAGTAAAATACATTTACTATTTACTACAATAAATCTAAGAAATCTTTGCATGTAAAACAATTAAACGAAAACACTCCGGCGAAAATCATACAATAAATTCGGATGATAAATAAGAGTTTTATATATGGCATGAGACTACCAATTGTGGTGCGTATAGAAACCGTCTGCTATGGCCTGATACTTTGTGCTCAGAATTTATTCACCGGGTGTGCGGAACTAGAATTTTGCTCTGAAGTTGAGAACAGGGACATGTCAAGTGACAGACATGGACACCCGATCTATGTATATATGTATGCGGCATTAGATATATACATATGTGAATCTAATCATTTTTCTCATCAAAAAGCTCTAGTCACGATTGTTAAGTTGCCATATAGCCAAAAACTTAATGTACAGTGCCGTGCCTCATCACTGTTTCAAGAAACCTTTCGATATAAGACCACATATTTCTAACAAGTTCATGTTGAGCGCCTTCCACGTCTTTTACCGTAACCCATTACTCTAATATTGTGATCCAAATTTTTAATTCTGATATCATTTGTTGGACTATAAATAAATTTTAATTGACTTAACCAAAAAAAAAAATTAATTGTACAATATTATGATATTATCTATTATGAGATAGATCTTATACAGATTTATTTTTGAATATATTTTAAAAAAGTTTCAAAATAATGGAATTAAGTGCATATTTATATACAAGATAATTCTCTCTTATCAATTCAGGATTTTGATTGATACCCCATAACTTATAATCCAACATAACTAAAAATGATACAAAATTATATCTAACTTCAACCAATTAACTTACTTTTAAATATATAATTATATTTTACACTATTAGTTCAATTATTCATTTTTCTTAATTTTACTTATTGCAGACATCCTATGTGATAGCTAGTTTCATCACACGTTAATTATACATCCCCATGTAACAGTTATATCAACATTTATATTTAATTTTTTATTTAGGCTATATATGTTTAGTATTATTGTTTATACGTCATGCATACAATATATATTATGTCAAAGGAAGATACATTATAAAGTCATGTAAAGTTGGTGGGAAGTAATTGAAATTATACTACTAATTATATTGAATTTCAGAAACTCATTAATGTCAAAATTAGGTACTAGTAATGAAAAAAAAGGTTTTAATGTTAGTTTCCCTAACTGCTGACTTACTATAGGGGAACCCAATTAAATATTCAGCTTAGGCTCCTAATGACATGCTTACGTGATACTAATACTACAAAAGTGGAAGTACTATTTTGTACTTACTACTTCCCACTATATAATATATACAAAGCCGAGTCGATACTTAAAATGAAACTATTCATCAGCCACATTTATATATTTTTTGATATCCAACCAATCCATCTCTTACCGCTAAAAAAACATATCAATGGTTGAAATTTAAAAAAAAATGTTCATATGCTCTGCTCTATTATAAAGCGTATGAACATATTTTTTTAATTCTCATTTTACCCTTTTAAAATTACGCTCTATTATATGTCTCCCGAGAATACACACCCTTATTTCTCAGAAACACACTTGTTCTTTTATCATGTCATTTTTTGAAAATTTCTATGAACTCTCTAAAACTCATTTCAACTTTACCCATTTCATAACCCAATATACTTTGATCTATCTAATACTCATTTTTTTTATAAACTTTGAGTTTAGGAAAAAAATCAATTTTTTGAAAATTTCAAAAATTGAGCTTGGAAAGAGAAGATTCAATTTCTTGAAGATTTCAAAAATTGAGCTTGGGAGAAGATTCAATTTCAAAGTTAAAGTTGTATTATGGTTTTAAATTGTATTTTGAAGTTAGGATTTGTATTGATCTTGATTTTTGGTTGTATTTTGGAGTTGAATTAATTGGTTTAAGTAGTAAAAAAAATGTACACTATATAAAAGAGCGTATGTACAGATATATTTAGGTTTTCAAGATTTTTTTAGCTATATATATACGCTATATAATATAACGTACGTACGCTATATAATATAGTGTACTAAGTTTTTTTTTAAAATGTACACTATATAAAAGAACGCATGTACAAGCATTTTTAGGCTTTCAAGACTTTTTTGACTTAATTGTTTTTAACCATATATGTCGCTATATAATATAGCGTATGTACGGTATATAATATAGCGTACGTACGCTATATTATATAGCATACAATTTTTTTTTAATTTAATAATATGCACGTGGCCATAGTAGGGCATAAAAGGCCAAAAAAATTAAATACATACATTTTATAAATGCTACATTATAGAATGTAATTCTTTTTTAAATTCTAATCGTTTATTTAATTTTTTAATGGTGGGAGATGGACTGACTTGATTAACATAGAATGTATAAGGAACCCATACTTAAAATATACACACTTTGTATTTGATATTGTAAATAATGTAAAGGCACTTATATTGGCGGGTGCCCTAATTATTTCACTAGATCAGATTAGACTCGCCACTCTTTATATAAACAAATTTGAAAAAAATGAAGAGTAATTAATTGACCTGACCCTCACTTTTGATATTTTTTAGATTCGCATTATATATTAAGTATATTCCATCTAATTAGCTCCCTCACTTGTTTCTAGTCACATAATTACAAATTTATAATTAGTAAGAAATGTTGTTTATTGTTGTCCTTTCATTTAGCACCTAGATAGCAACTTGTATGATTTTTATTTATACGTACGTAAGCCTTCATGAGCCCTAAAAAATGTAAGCATTCATAATGCTTTATCAAATTAATTAACTTTATTATGAGGCTCTTCAGAGTTACAGTAGATAATTATAAAAGGTTCCGATTCTCTCTCTATATATAAATAGCCGGCACGGCCACCCGATCCAAACGATCATTACATCACATAAATGTTGTACGTACTTACTTGTACATATATGTATATGTATGTGTAATTTAGTGTAGTATAGTCACAGACTCACGGTATAATGAGTAATCTCTTAGTCTTACTCAGAATTAATCAGTGCATTATTAAACGTACTCCAAGTTGCAACATAAGCAAAGACACGAGGTTGCCACTGAACTCAACACGTAAACCACAATATCCACACAAACCATAGCATGTACGTACGAAGTCACTTAAATATGTACGGAAACCAACAATTATATTGCTTAATATGATATACATATATTCTCATAAGATTGCATGGATCATGAAGGACTGTTTAACATCAAAACAAAGAAAGTTGCATAAATTTTGTATTTTTTTTGGGGATGAAACGGACAATATATATTTTTTGTATTGAACCAAAGCGCGTATATATATATATTGATATTTTTTTATTCAATTTTTTTTTATTATAATGTTTTTAAATCATGTCCGAAATCCGAATTAAAAATTATTAACAAAAAATGTATTATCATTTGAGTAAATTTAGAATTTTAAATGAAATATAAGTCCGTTTCTAAACGAATTATAATAGTATCCAAAAAGTATTAGTATATTAATAAATTAAATCTCATTATTCTGGCCAACATTATTTAGCTTGATTTAACTGCACATAATTAAAAAAATCTAAATACTTAACATCCACCGTACGTCAATGCGTAACAGGTACATATGTAGTTAATATATAGTTGTAATTGCTACATTCATCTATCTATGGACACTGCTTTGTCCGGCTAGCAAATACTCTCTCCGTCCTTGTACACAGATACATATCAGCCATGAATAGAAGACATAGCTCGTTACTGATGGTCAAACATATGAACCTATTATACTGCTAAACTACGAAAAAAGAAACAAAAAAAATACTATTACATGATTAATACATGTCTTGGAAGTTGGAATGCATTTTGTTCGCAAATTTTTAACAACCCTTATAAATAAGAAAATCGCGAGAGTTGTATGCAAATTTAGAAACGTGATACAATTTTACTTTGGAAATTAAAAGTATACATAATATTGTGTTTATATATCAAACCACGTCCTGGAAATGAAAGTCCAAGGATAGACTGTTCAGCTACAATGTGAAAGTAAATTCATCTACCAGGAATACAGAGACAGTTCCATTCTAGATACGACTTACTAGTCCAATGCATGAAAAAAATGCGGGAGTCATTTTCTGCGGGTTTCACCCTTTTTTCTTACCTATATGATGACGCATACATTCAGAATTTTTTTTTTGATAAAAAAAAAAGGAGAAGCAAAAATACTGTAGGTTAACATAACCTAGAGATATCAAAAAATACTTAACTGTTAATCATTGTATTGAGTTCTTTGAAGAAGAAAAAAATATGCGTAAACTAGTATAAAATATTAATTTAATATAAAATATACATTAATTTTTTAAAAAAATGTTATGAGATACAAGAACGTAGAAAAATACAATCTTTCCTGGAATTTACCTTAAGATGTCCACATTTTTTTTTCTTTTATACATAAATAAATCAGGTTACTTTTAAATAGATTTGTACATTAGCTAGTTTAGTTAAATTGCTATTAATATAATAGGTATATGATTCCCGCCCAGATAAATAAATAACAAGTGGTAGGAAATAATAATAATAATAAAAAAATAAATAAGCATGATCAAAGGCTCTTAACTTGGTTGGGGCAGTCAACTTTTGAAGTCTCTCTTTTGAGCCTGCTATATATACAGAGGTTGTGGAAGGGAGGGCTTTATCAAATATCATATGTGGTGTACCTAAGTTAATTTGCGCAGCCCTCTATGTACATAAGTTAATTTGTATCATATCTAGAATATTATTTATCTATTCACGTAGCAACATATATAGTTAGTAACACACAGAGAAGAGAAATACATACAGAAAAATCTAGCTAGCTAACTATATTATTGTAGAGGGAAATGGGTGGAGGGAGAGCCCCTTGCTGTGACAAGAAGAATGTGAAAAGAGGGCAATGGAGTCCTGCAGAAGATTTGAAACTTGCAGCTTTTATCCAGAAGAATGGACATGCTAACTGGCGCTCTCTCCCTAAACAAGCTGGTGCGTCGTCTCGATCTCTGTTTGTGTGTGTGTGTGTTAATATCTCTGTCATCAATATCATCTGCAGGTGTGTGTGGGGTATGATTTTTTTAACACAACCAAGTAACCAACCTATATAGAATCTCGAATTTGTGTGTTCCAGTTCCTAATCAACTTTTACTGCTTCGATTTACTGGATCCATGGTAGACGGTAATTTCAATAAATCCGTTTGCCTTGTCGTATAAATTAAAAATATTATGTTTTTTTTAAATTATTTGCAAGCTAGGTTGTCCAAGTCAATATTATTTTGATCCTCATTTCTCCGTTTGTATTCCAGTTAATTTGTGAGTATAAATAACATTACATAAATGCAGGAGCAGGACGGTAAAAGTTAAATAAAGTGCACTCCATTATTAAGAAATCTATCAACTGATTGACCAAGGCACTTGTAGCAGACCATAGTTTCCTTCTTTTGACTTGTTTGTCTTTGTTTATGAATTTATCTTTCTTTAATAATATATTACCAATATCTGAAGCAGCAGCATATTTATAATGTAAGTTTTCTAGCTTAAATTAGGTAGTTCGACAGTTAACATTTATCCACACGCAGGCCGCAGCACGCTAGTCAAGTACTTATAAGAAACGAAGAGTATAATTAGTTGTGCTTGCTTCATAATCACTCCATGAAATAGCCCTTTTTTCGAGTATTAGTTAAGATTATATATGTAATACTCTTTCCCATATTTTGATTGTCTGTTTCGACAATTTTTTTGTCCCGTATTATTTATCCATCTCTTTTTATAAATACAAATTTGTGAATAATTTTCTAAACCTACTTTCCTTTGTGTTAAATATATTTTTACTCTGCATATGAATGAATAGGGCTGCTGCGATGTGGAAAGAGCTGCCGATTGAGATGGATAAATTATCTAAGCCCTAGTGTGAAGCGAGGCAATTTTACTCTCGAGGAGGAGGAAGCCATTATAAAGCTGCACGATTCTTATGGAAACAGGTAACCGGCCTCTTCACATTTAAGATATATCTTTCGAGACTCGAGTAAAATAACATTTAAATAGATTATATAATCAATTCTAATATTATTGTTTGCATGTATGTAAAATTTGCAGGTGGTCTAAGATCGCTGCTGAGTTACCTGGACGAACTGATAACGAGATAAAAAATGTCTGGAATACACATTTGAAAAAAAGATTACTAGGGAAAAATTCCAAATGCCACAACAATAAAAATATTAAACCGAAGAATGATGAAAATTCATCATTAATTATCTCATCATCTTCCCTGTCTTCATCGAGTGCTACTTCAATTACATGTGGGGAAGTTCCATGTCCAGAAGACAATAGACTACTTGCCGGTGATCTCCCTACAAGTGATCAATATCCTGTTGCCACAACGCCAACTAAAATTTGTCCGCATAATGGTAAAAAGGAAACATCTAGAACAAGTTCATTTTCTTCCCTTGCATCGGATTTTTCAAGCTCTACTACTCCAGTCTATAATCATGCTGCGGATCCAGATAAAGAAATGGAGTCACTCTTCAGTTATTCGGAGGAAGCCCCTAATAGTTACTTGGAAGAATCGAATAAAATCGATATCTTGGATCCTGATTTTGATATTTGGACTGTGATGGAAGACTTTGAAAAGTTTGAATCACAACAAGAGCAGAAGCTTGTGCCCTCCAGTTTGCAAGGCTCAAGTTTTGGAGATGAGAATTACATAATAAATCATGACATAGAGTTAGCTGAAAAAAGTGAGTGGTATAAATACTTAGAAAATAATGATATTGGACTTGTGGGAATTATTGGGGAAGACCACCAAAACATATCAAAACAAAATGAAAAAGCTGAAAATGGCTTCTATGAGGATATGAGGTTGGAGCCAGAAATTGATCCTCACATGAATTATTTTCAATATTGGCCACCTTCACCTCACAATTTTTGAAATATATATTGATGCTGTAATGTAATTCTAGCTAGCATATGTTTCAAAAAAGGGGAGGTGGTGATTAAGGAAAGAAGATTATTATGCTTGGAGGGAGTAATTATATATTGTGAGGTTAAACAGCTAAAGAATATACATAACTTTTTCTGAAAGAGCATATATTATTTCTCCGGATGTGTTCGTGAGAGTTTTTATTCTTCTCAATATATACAAATATTATTCACCATTTAATTGTAGCAGAAAATTTGGTGCAATAAAAAAATTAAAAAAAAATATTTAGATGATCTCTACCTGTAATTTGAAAAATAGACAAAATTGTGTAACAATGCAGAACAAGCTGACTTTGGAGATAATAGAAATAATGCAAAATGCTCTCTCTGAGAGTCGAACTCAAGACCTCCCGCTTACTAAACGGGTGCTCTAACAAACTGAGCTAAACTTATACCAAATAATTAATACTAGAGCTTAAGCTGTAAGATTACTACTACTAGGTAATTCAAATTATTTCTCATATTTGCTTTCTGGGTTATTTAAAGAGAACTAGTTCTAGTTGCAAGATTGTGAACTGATATTTGACAATTATTTGTCCTATTTAGATAATAAGCTGTAAATACAGAGCAAGAATTCAATTTTTTCAATTTTTAAAGTATCCTTCCTTGGCATAACAGTCTTGTTCCATTTGTGTAGCATTTTCATTGCAACTGTAATTTAAATAAAGATCAATCATTTTATCACTGAAAAACAAAATGATCAAGCATCTGTTCATAATTTGTAGAAAATACAATAGGTTTGCTCAACAATAAAACCAAGGTGACTCAATAAACTCAACAACATAGTCATTTACCAAATAAAATGTGACTTCCCAGTAAGAAGAAACTAATGTTAATCCCCAGACCCCAGCTTCTCTAAGAAGGCTAATTTCCCTCCACACATTAAAGAAGATAGATTTATTCAACTTCTTGTAGATAATCCTCGATTTCAGCTGGTGTTAGGACCCTGCAATAAAATAAACATCAAAAGGTTTAAATTAAGCAATTTCAAATCCTAATAGATTCCAGAGCTCGAAAGCTGGATGAAGACTTGCCTAAATTGCTTGTCAGCACCAATAATTCCAATCTCTATATTTTTTCCAGAGATTTGTCCTTCAAATCTGAGAAAAAATATATTCGGCAATATCAAGTTACAATCCATAGCACGTGTATTTGCATCAAGTCTAATCCTCACTTTAACTCTTTTTTCTCACATTAAGGGTTCCTGATTAGAAGCACAAACTTGCTAATACTGCAAACAAATTAAAATAAAAAAACTAACCCCTCTTTCAAGGTCAAGATAGCAGTGTGGACAGCATCATCAAGTTCCATATCATCCGTGTATCTACAGGAAATATTTAGGTTGACAATGAGAGGGAAAATTACAAAGAATCAACTATAATAGTACCATAAAACTAGTTGGAGGTAAACCTAAACAGAAACATTTCAAAAACACTTAATTAAATTACAACAGATAACAAGCACCATTAAGAAATGAGACATTCAAATGGTACAGCACATGCTTCATGATATAAATACTTTTTAAGCAATAAGGGGAATGCGAAAATGAATAATATTGATCCTCCCTTGGTTCAAAAAAAAATTAATGCAAAATAAATAAATAATCATAATTGTAACTAGTTTTTATTTTACAATATGGGTCCACCATCGATTAATAGGCAAGAATAGAGAAAATTGTAAATAAAAGAAGTGCATCGCACAAGACCTCTTCTCCAGAAACGTTTTCGCATTTGAGACATTTTTTCCCATGGCTGAAGCTTTCCAGGAGAAGTATGAACCTGATGGATCCACCTGCAGTACAGACAACTAATAAATTCCTGGTGAAGTCCAAGTTTCAAAATTACCTAAAGGCTACAGGACAGAGAGCATGTCTTTCAAAATAGATGTACCAAATTCATACAGCAAGGACGGTAGTACGGTACTATAATCTATAAACTCATACAGTCATACGAGGGTTCTACTTTCGTAGACTCCCAAGCTTACTATTGAAAAAGTCATGCACATGAACGATTACAGAAGCTGCTCTTTGTTGACATGACCGCTGTCCTTGCAAGTGGGTACTCTTGTACAGGTGCGAAAAACATTGCCAACTGCTCATCACAAGATGTACTTAATATACAGTCAAACTTTGATGATGGGTCTGTACTTTTCCAATTCAAATTTTGTATCATAGATAAAGGCAATCCAATTATTAATCACCAAAGACATCAACCAACCAAAATCCCATTTACATGACAACAAAAATATCTTTAGAAATATAGTCAACTGGCCCTAAACATGCTAAGTTGAATGCAGATAAGAAGTAGGATGTTATACCTGATACAGTTGTGGACCCTTGTCATCATACCCAGCAACCAGAAGCGAAACACCGAATGGCCTTACACCACTTCATAACAAACAGGAAAAACAATATTTTTAGATATCCATAAAATCAAGTGATAAAATCTTTTCTACAGGTCTGGAGTGGAATAAATTTGGAAACATTAAATCCATATTCAGGTGGCCGAACTTAGAGGTAAAGAACCATTAGCTATAGTTCTGCAAACTAAGATTCTTTTTTGACCTTTTTTATCAATCTGAGAAGTACCACATATAGAGGTTACCAGGCCAACCAGTAATAATATCCACTATCAGGTTAGCAGATACCTCTTTCTATTTCCTAATTCTTAAATGCATATTATTATTTCGCAATTTAGTTATTTTCTCATCAAGCAATTGCCTAATGCGCAAAATAACTTTTCTTCACAATATTAATTAGGCAAGTACAGAGAGTATGCGCGTCATTCTATAAAATTCTATAACCAGACAACATTTGATAATAGAGGCTTTGGCCTTTGAGCTCCTCTCCTCTTCACCACAAATTAGTTGATATGGAAAGGTTAAAGCAAAAACAGCAAGGAGAAGGCAGTTCACAATAGAGAGTTAAAAATCTTATAAGATGAAACAATATAGACTGCTTTTAATAAACTGCTTAGTACACTTGATTACCACTAATATTAAAGAAAAGGTTACATTCCACGCTATAAGAAGTACTTACCCTGACTGAGTGAACTCTTGCATGACAGCTGCTGTTTCCCTAACAAGTTGTGTGACTGGGATAGCTTCCTAAGAATTGTCACAAAACGCTTAAAATATTATTTACGATGTCCACAGAAACGATGGTGACTTATAAGTTATAACACAAAGACCAAATATATTTAGTGCTTAAAGCACGGAATACGTTAATGGCCCGTTTGAGAACTTGGGAACATGGATTTTATTTGAAATTCTGGATTTGATCAAATGACATGTTTGGGTAATCATATGAATTTGGATTTGTATTTCATTTGAATTCCAAGGAATTCAAATATTAGTACAAATATGAGAATTTACTCAAATCATGTCATTTGAAATCCATCATTTGAAATGAAATCAAAGTTCCCAAACACAATCTAATAGTGCACTATATAAAATCAGAAAATTTGATGTTAACCCATTATCTCGTAATAGACAAAAATTGCAAATGCTCGATACTCGCTCTATATGTATATAACAAAATCAACTAGACCTTGATAATAGATGAACAATATAAAAATACAAATGGGAAGTATGCATTGTAACCTTCACTATATTAGGCAAAACTTCATGAGACTAATAGAGAGGCATACTTTGTACAAACGGTGATACTGTTCTGCTTGCTTCCTACTTTTTCGAACTAAAACTCGAGAATCAGGACCCATTCCACTGCACAACTGAAGAATATTAGCCAAAAGATATGCATGTATATACAGAAGCATTTACAAGAGAGTGAAGGAATGAGGGTGAGAAAGTGGGAGGGAGAGGAGGGCCACAGGGGAAGAAAGAGAAGCGAACTAAAGAAGCACTTTACCAGATATCTTTCCATATAGAGTAGAACCACGATAAATGAATATTTGTTAAACGAATAACCTTCGATGAATAATTTTCTTGATCCCAACATAATAGAGATAGTGTATTTTTAACCTCGATAAATAAATAATCTCAACAAATGAATAAAATTCTCTGGTCCCGAGGGTGTATCTCAAATTATTTTTTAGTTACGAAATTTCACGAGGGTATCAGTCAACTACTGAACTACCCAACCTCCCCCCCCCCCCAACCAGCATTCACTTTTCAATGTCTTAAGTGCAAAATAGATAATCTGGACTTTGATTGCTGCAAACGAATAATTTGCTGTAGTTTTATGTTAAACATATCAAATCTTACGAAATGATGCAATCTCTGTTGATAATATGATTTACAATGTGTTGGTGAACACATTTTGTTTTCACAACTAAACCTATATACTATTTAATGGTTTCTTTTAGTATCTATACGAGTAGCTTGCTATGATTCTATATTAAAATTTTAAATCTTATAAAGTAATGCAGTCTCCCTTAATACATATGATTTCACAAAATGCTGATGAAACCTTTTCTATTCACATTTAAACCCGATGATTTTTAAAGTCAACGGATTTTCAAGAACTCGATGCTGATGAAACTCCTGCTTTTAGACTAGTACTAGCAGTGCATCAAAGATGCAGTCATCGATATTTGGGGGACTCATTACTTCAACTAGTCCCCATGTTCTCTTTTCGTGAAATTCTTAGCTCCAGGCAGATTCAATTCTTTCTCCCCCAGACCCGGTATATGAGAAGGTCTCGGTTTTGTGCATATGATCTAAGGTCTCTTCGGCCTCTAAAATTTAAGGAAGAAAGGGAAAAGTCCCCTTTCTTTCTGCAATTAGTGGAGGGATTTCTTTCTAAATTTTGAAGAATCGTCAGATAACCCAATTCCTACAGTGATGAATATGAGCGCAATTCCAGCACCCGAACCATAAATAGCAAGAGCGGTTGCTAAATCTGCACAATTTCCCCTTCATGTATGGTTACCGGACTCCATGGACATGCGCAGAAGAGAAATGCTATCCACACTCGGACGAGTCTCGTATTTCTCGAAAAAGTGATTCGATTGATGGGATTCAAACGAGAGTTTAAGTTCCGGAACTAGTCTATTGTAAGCCCATCCGCTGGGAGAGGAATAATACCAATTGAGAGACAAAAAGAAAGTCTGAATTTTCCACAGAAGCTAGCATATTGGTTTTCAAACCAATCAAGATTGAATTTTATTAATTCCACTTCTAAGACTTTGAAACAACCAGAGAGAAGAGTTGCTCTTTGGAGAGCATAGTACGATGAAAGTTGGGGCTTGATATTTAATATATTACATTAAAGGCTTTTTCCCCATAGAATCTTCATTTTTAAACTTTATAAGTTATAAAATGCTTTTAATACTTTTTGATATAGGCTTGACGACGTGACAGTATTTTCTTACCATGTCACTTTTTGGTAGGAGTCTAGGAAACACTTTCATATCCGACTTTCCCAACTAAAAATTTGGTTAAAAATATGGGAGCCATAGATAGTTCTTCTATCTTCATAAACTTTATAATATATGTTGTATTCCTCCCTGACATTATTTTCGTAAATTCCTTATAGGATTTAGAATTGGGGATTCATCAGGCCGGAAGACTAGCTAGAACATTTCTGCTGAATAACATGCTTTTGCCTGTGGTGATTAACTACATTAATACGTTACATTCTCTACACAGTTCCTGTTTATTCTAAGGGAAAAATTGAGCTGAATTGACGAAGTGAAGAAAATAAAAGTATGTAATCAAACCTGTAAACAACTCCGATGTTTGGGGTCAAAATCTGGATCTTTTGCACCTATATTGTACAAATCAAGCCAATACAAATAAGATTACTACAATTCTGATGTGAAGTAGGTTTCAAGTATTAATTGACAGTCAAAAAGAATAAAATAAGATGATGTTCTTTGACATTGAAATATTGAAATACTAACAATTTTGCAGAAAAACTCTTATCAAGCAAAGGAGCCACCAACTACAGGGCCATTAACCGTGCATAGATAATGACATTGTTAATAATAGACAACTATGGGGCCAGTGACAGAGCCAGAACAATATTTTAGGGGGGTCCGAATTTTTTTATTTTTTTAACTAGTTGATTAAGTTGTGTTTTGCGACAGCTTTACAATATTTTATAAATTTATTAAAGAATTATTTGAGATTAATTTTGTAATTTAAGGAAAATTTATCAAAGAAATAATTATAATACTATATAAGTTAATCAAAACTATAAAAAATATTAGTTTCTATCATTTGTTCAAAAAACTATTAGTTTCTATCCTTTTAGTGCAATTTTTTTTTGTTGAAAAGTAAAATTAAAGAGATTCGAAATTAAAGAGATTCGAAATAAAAAAGATTCGAACTCTAATTTTATGTGAAAAACTAACTAAAATTACTACATATTTAATATATATATATATAAGAATATTTCATTAATTAATTTAATTTAATTTAATTTAATATTAAATTAGATATGTTATGACAGTGTGAACTTTTTATGTGATAGAGATCTAAAACAAGGTCACAAAAAATTATATAGCTTCCTATTAGTAAATAATCAAACTTCATCAAAAGTGAAATTTTAAAGAACGACAGAGGAGTATTCACTCGTGTGCATACACACACACACACACACACACACACACACACACGTCTTTACTGCTGTCAAGCTAAGAAGGGTTAATATGATTAAATAAACAACATACTGCCACAGCATCTAATGAATGAAAGGAGAAAAAACAATGCTTGCATATCAGAGGAAGTAAGCCTAACAACAGACAAAAAATATACTCACAGATGTTTCATCAACCAAAATAGATGGCAATTTCTTTTCTGTTGCAATAACAACACCATTAGCAGCTGCAAACATCAGGCAGCAACAGGTGAACACATACTTACATATCACTTTCGGTATAAGATTTTCTTCTATTAAACATAAGCAACAAAAAAATTACCAAAATATAGATTTAAAAATAAAGGAATTACCTTTGATTCCTAAAGATGTTTGACCGGATCCTACAGCTGTTAAAGCATGTTCGATCTGAACAAGCTTTCCAGAAGGGCTGTTTCAAAGTAAAACATGTTTAAAAAAAAAACTCTTTAGATACTGAAGCAATATAAAGTACATGAGTGTGTGTGTATGTATGTGTGTGTTAGCTACTTAGCTAGATAGATTGGGTAATGAATCCTCAATCCTGTACCTGAAAGTAGTGAGCGAAAACGAATACTGGGAATCACTCATTGCGTACTGAAAAGACTAAAATATACCCTGTAAAATAAACTATATCAAAGGAAGTTCGTCAGCTAAAAAGATTGAATCTTTAATACTTTCACTCCAAATCACTGTGAATCCATGGATAGATAGATACACTTTGAAAAAGCATATACAGCTATAAAAACTTGAACTTGATCTATACATACATAAAATTCAATAAAACAACAAAAAAATGTATAATAAAAGTAATAAATTATACCAATTACCCAAATCACTATTACCAATTTGCAGTGATCTTCAAATGCAAAAGGGTCTCAAGAATTGTTGAATACACATAAATAGATAGCCACAAACGTGTGTGTGTGTGCGCGCGTGTTACTCAAAATATGAAAACCAAAATTACATATAAGTAATTTTGCACCTTTGAAGCTTTTCGATTTGATTGTTCTTTCTCCCCAAGCAATGTTCTTTCTCCCTCTGTATATGTAAATTTTATTTGTGCATACGGTATATAAGCCCAATTGTAACATATCATTTAATCGGGCTTCAATCTTGGCCCATTTTTAATTGGGCTTCAATCTTGGCCAATTTTTAATTGGCAAATTTAGCTTCATTGTAATATCATCACACTCCCGAGTCTCCTCCACTGCTTTCAAACATTGCCAAGACTCCTTTTCATTCTCAGTAGTTCCGACAATAAGGGTCAGTTCAATTCATATCTGTTGTTTATATATAGTTTTTTGTATCTATATATCATCATATTCCCAGTATGTTGAGCCCAGTGCTATGATTATAGTAATCATATATGTGAATTCTGTTGTATATTTGTATGTATAATTTTCTTATATAGTTTAGTGAAGTGAATATGAAAGCTAAATTCAATTCTTCAATTGGTATTGGCATTTTTGTATCAGTTCATCAGCAGCCTCTCTTTAATTCCCTTTTTTCGAGAACATTTTTGTCGAATAAGCGCTTGTTTTGTACTGCATTGCCTGTTCCTACTAAAACCCTAATTAATGAAAATGATGGTGAAATGGAAGAAGAAGTTGGGGGTAACGAGCAGCCAAAGGACTCGAGAGAGGTTTTAATGAAATGGGGTTGCACCGAAAATGATATATCTGTGATTTTTAAGAGGCTTCCTTCTTTACGAAATTGCAATCCCGTTGGCCTTAATTCGAAGCTCAACATTCTTGGTGAAGTAGGTCTTGATTCTTCGGATTTGATCAAAGTTGTTAATTGTCGACCTCGTTTCCTTTCTTCTTGCATTCATCAATTATTTAAGGAACGCCTAGCTTATCTCGCGGACTTGTTTGGTTCTAGGGAGATTCTTCGTAAGGCCATTGTACGGAATCCTTCGCTTCTTGTTTATGACTTGCATAGTAAAACTAAACCTGCTATTGAATTGTATGAGAAAATGGGGCTCAGTAAGAAGGATTTGGTTCCAATGCTGATATCTCATCCAACACTGATACCGCGAACGGTTTTTAACGAGGAGAAGATGTCGTATATCAGGAAAACAGGTGTCAGTAAGGATTCAAAGATGTATAAGTACATTGTTTGCATTATTGGCATTTCACGCATAGAGACTATTCAGGAAAAAATTGCGAATTTTGAGAAGTTTGGATTTCAAGATGATGAGGTTTTGCAACTTTTTGGACGTTCTCCTCTTGTGTTAACGCTGTCAGTTGACAAGGTACAGAGAAACATGACATTTGTACTGGGAACACTGAAGTTATCTGCTAAGGTGACACTTAATTATCCATTTTTATTATATTTCAATTTAGAGACTATATTAAAGCCACGAGTTCTTGTAGCTGACAAGATAAAGGATATGGGCCTTGAGCCTGAAATTAAGGGCCCTGCATTGTTTAGGGCATTAAGGATGAAAGATGACCGGTTCCTGAGGGCATTTATCTTATGTCACCCCGAGGATGTTGCCAAAGAGTTGATGGAGTATTACACAAATGCAAAACATGTTAAGAGGCTGGCAGAATCCTCTAGGAAAAGTCATTTGAGGGGTTTCCCTTTCTGAATTCTCGATAAGGTGATTGCCTTTGATTCTGTTGTTTGCATGATTCTTATTTCTCAAAATCGAAATGGTGTCATTTATACTGGTTCTATTCCTTGGTCCAGCCGTCCAGGTGTCAATGTGATACATAAATAATTTTTCTGTATTGTATACCTTCCAAACTACATTCTTCTTTGTGTTTGAGGCCGTATTGTAGGTGGTGCCATTTAGATATTTTTTTACAGCTACAAATCAATGATTCAGTCAATTTGACATCAAACTGCTGTGACTGCGGTACATGTCTCTTGTAAACTACTCCGTAAATGTTAACATCACGGAGTTGTCAAGAATAAAAAGTTCACATTACCGAACATTATAAATTTGCTCAACATTTTTTTTAACAAAATAAATTACATTATTGACATGGTAGTTCTGCTCAGACTTTAGTTAATGATAAGAGTTTGGCACTCCTTACCCCCCCACCCCACCAAAACTAAATAAAAAATAAAAAAATCCCCTTTGTCAACTTTTCAACTCATTTGTGAATGATTTTGTGCTGGTTTTTCTGGTGTCTATATTTGGTGTTACAAATGTTGTTCTTAGTTGATAAATACAAATATTTCCATTTTAGATGTCAAAACATACTTCTTTTTTGCTTGTTATAAACACATGCTTGAAAATGACGCAATTCAATCTAAAATAACACTCGTAAAAGTTTGTTTTACACTGATTAAAAATGAGATAACAAAAACTAGAATGGGGTGTATTCAAACCAAATTCTGCACTTATTTATACTCTTCGTACTCATTAAGCATTTGAAGTCGCAAAGTTATGAACTGTAATTTGTTTTTAAATGCAATTTCCCGCCTTCTAAGAAAGTTGGTTATGGTATTAACAAGCATACATATACTGTGGTTGGAACGGAAGAGCTGTTTTAAAAGGTTCTGAAAAATGATGTTGAACCGACTCTGTGTGTTATATGCCGAAAATAGGAAACTGAACAAAAGTAGGAAAACCCCATCTTATTAAGTGTTTGAAAGGCAATCCCTGCCTCATCGTTTCTCTGCTAATTTGAACAAGTAAATAGGAGGCAAATTGGGAGAGCCTTCTACTGAAGGCAATGGTAAAACATCTACAGGACCTCATATATTCCAACGACATTTCTCAACTTACATATATAAAGGAAAAACAGAATCTGGGGTAAAAAGAAAAATCAAAGTATAGATTTTTTAACCATCTTACACCGTCACTGCTTCTTTCTCGTTTAGAGCAACGACACCGGGAAGTTCTTTGCCTTCTAGCAATTCCAAACTGGCACCACCACCTGTTGATATGTGGCTCATCACATCAGCTACCCCTACTTTCTCTACTGCTGCAACTGAATCTCCACCTCCAATGATTGTTGTAACTCCCTTTCCACTGAGTTCAGCTAGTTTCTTTGCAATTGCCTGCAGAAACATTTAGAATGCTGCTTAAGCCCGTTCATATCAAAATACTTATTTAATATTACACAACTACTTGTATATATTGCAGTCTAGGTTGTTCAGTTGTCAAGTACAAAATATAGTATGTAAATGGAACTGTTATCATGTTATATAATTTATACTGACTGGTAGTGATTACTGATTGGGGATCCCATTCAAGTCAAGCAGTTGCACTATGAAAAAAAATGTTTAAGTTACGAGTATAAAAAGTTTGACACAAGTTTATATATATATATATATATATATAACAAGTGATTCTTGCAAACCTCTGTTCCAGCGGCAAACTTCTCCATCTCAAACACTCCCATTGGTCCATTCCAGATGACAGTTTTGGTAGTGTCCAGTGCTTCATTGAATGTCTTCACTGAATCTGGTCCAATATCCAATCCCATCCATCCATCTGGGATAGCTGACGCTGGCACAATCTGCAATAACGAAATGTATTATTAGTTAAACCCCGACTGGAGCCTTGGAACACTGACTTCAAAACAGAAACCTGTTGGAAATATTATTGCTTCCTTAAATGCTCTTTCATCACCAAACCTTGCTGTTTGCATCAGGAGCAAATTTGTCTGCCACAATGACATCACTCGGCAACATAAGGGCAACACCCTTGTCTTTGGCCTTCTGGAGAAGTGTAGTTGCAAGTTCAAGCTTATCCTCCTCTACCAAAGAAGATCCCACTGATAGACCTTGTGCCTTGTAAAAGGTGAAAATCATACCTCCGCCCAACAGCAAAATATCACACTTCTCTAGGAGAGACTCAATCACTCCAATCTTTGATGACACTTTTGAACCTCCAACAATAGCAGCAAATGGCCTCTTGGGAGTAGAAACTGCTCCAACAAGGTAGTCGAGTTCCTAACCAAAAATAAATTAAATTAAATAGAAGTTAGTCGACTGGGATATCATACAGATATATAATCAAGAATTTCACTTGGGACAGAGCGACTCATTTGTTAAAATTTTGAAAATTCACGAAGAACGTGTTTCGTTTTAGTTTCAACCAATAAATGATAATGAACCTACAAATATTATAACTTGACGAGACAGTTGACACAGAGTCTACCCTCCAATAAATCATGAACTCATTTTCTAGAACATTACTTCGCCCAACAAGACTTCTTCTGAAAAACAAAGGGTAGAAAATACTTAAGAAACCACATATGTGGTCCAGCATTCAGGAGTGACTCAGGACTTATAGATGCTTCGCCTTACCTGACTATATGCTTACTTCCATTTGTGTTTAAAACACAACTAATTAAAGGTCAGAAAAAAAAACTTATTTAATAATTTAATAATCCCACCTTTTGCAAAAGAAAACCAGCAACAGACGGCGACAAAAACTTTGTGACTCCCTCAGTAGAGGCATGTGCTCTGTGTGCTGTGCCAAAAGCATCGTTCACAAAAAGATCTGCTACCGAGGCAAGCTTCTTTGCAAATTCAGGGTCATTCTTTTCTTCCTCTTTATAAAACCTAACGTTTTCAAGAAGAAGAACACTGCCTTCAGGAAGCGAAGCCACCAATTTCTCCACCTCTGGACCAATGCAGTCATCAGCCTTTACAACCTGTTTATCGAAGGAGTATGAGCAAAGAAAGAACCTATTATCTCTACTAGCATTTTCAAGCTCACGTGAGTGAGCAAATTTCTGTTTATATTTTTTCTCAATTTCCACTCAGCAGCGAGAAAAAAGATATGTACCTCAATTCCGAGGAGTTCAGATAGTCTTGGAACAAGAGGTGCCAAGCTGAATTTGGGGGTGACACCTTTTGGACGTCCCTGGAATTCAATTACATACAATAAATAAGCTTGAATACTTTGGTGAAAGTGATGTAATAACATTTATTATCATAACAACTTACTGTAAAAATAATAAAACAATCACGCATATACTAGTTCAAAAAAATTATAAGTTTATCACCTTTACAAAGACAATGATGAACTGACAAGTAAATAAGTTTTCAACTTTACAAGCATAATAATTCCAAATCCAAACACATTCAAAGTCCAGCTATTATCTTAAACCAAAATTACTTGGTAACTACCAGTTGACCAATACTCATTACTTATTTCTTCTTAATTCTTCACTATATTTAGTACGTATATACAAACAATCAGTAATTGGAAAAGATGGCATTATTCAAATTTAAATTATAGAAAACACACCTTGGCTGAAATTTTTCTTGAAAAAAAACAATGACAATAACAAACCATAACTGATCCTATCCTATATATTTGAAATTAGGCTAAATCGAGCTATTAGCAAGAAAACAATCCAGCGAAGAGCAATGCTAATGAAAGGAATGAATAGAGAGCAATTTAAAACTTAATCATTCCAATTAACAAATCACACAGACACAAAGAGAGGGGGGATAGAGAGATACCAAGTGACTGGAAAGAATGACCTTGGCACCATTAGAAATCAAGTATTTAATAGTAGGAATAGCAGCTCTAATTCTAGTATCATCAGTAATTTCCTGGGAATCATTCAAAGGTACATTCAAATCAGCTCTGACAAACACGTTCTTGCCCTTCAACTCAGCTTCACCCAAGTCTCCCACACTTTTCTTAGCCATACAAGCCACACCCCTGATGGGTTTCGAGTCTGAAGCAAACGATCGGAGTTTAGAAGCCACGTGGACGGAGAGAAGTGGGTCAGCTGCGGAGGCGGCGAAACCGAGGCCACGGCGGAGAGGGGGGTTGAGGAAGCGTGTGTTGAGGAATGCGCGAGACCGGGTGGAGGTAGAGGAAGAAGAAGAGGTAGTGGGGAGGAGTGAGAGTGAGGTGGGTGCTGTTGTAGCTGATGCCATTTCTTTCTAGAGAGAGATTTGGGAGATTGAGAGAGAAATGGAGGGAGAGTGTAGAGGTGTTATATATGTGGAGGGTGGGACGGGGAGATTGAGGGGTGTTTGGCTGTCGTTGAGATAAAACTCTTATCGTTGAGAAGAGGTAGAGAGAGATTCAAGAATCAGCCAATATATATCATCAGCTCATCGATCAATCACTAATCTTCCCTTTGCTTTTTGGGTTTTTATTACACTCTCTGTTGACTTTAAATGCTTTTTTATTTTTCTCCTGGTTTTTTAAAAAAGTGTGTATTTTTCTCTTTGGGCAAGTATTTTAAATATTATTCAAAATTTTCACTTAAATTTAAACTCTCAAATATGCCATGATTTTTTTTAGAATTTTATGGGTGTGTTTAATTATAAAAGATAATAAAATTACAATCAAAATGCAATGACATATAATAAAATACTGCGTAGAAATAATAAAATAATAAAATAATATGATTTGATGATACTCTTTCCATTCTGATTTGATTAAATTTTATCGAATTTAAAATTTTGAATATAGATTTCAAGTATAGGGACTGTTATATGAAATTCAAAAGGGTAATGTTAGGAAACAAAAAAAGGTCTTCTAAGCGTCACATGTCTTGATTGATCGTGAAAATAACTAGGGCGTGTTTGACTTAACTTATAAGTAATAAGTTACTTTTTTTAAAAAAAAGTATTTTCATATTTTTTTTTTGAAAATTAATATTTATTTTAGAAATTTAAGACTAAATCTTATTTCCAAATTTGAAAATAAGTTACTTATTTTCAGAAAAAATACATATATACCAATTTTTTCAGCTTATAAGCTGCGCCAAACGGGGCACTAATAAGATTCACTACTCATCATTCAAATCAATTACAACAATTAAAACTCATCAATTTATTATATTTAGTTCCCTAGTATTACTTAATTCAAAATCTTATTTAAATTTGATTCAAACTCAAAACCTAATATATATATATATATAATAATGTAAAATACAATTGATCATATATAATATACATATATATAAAGTAAATAATTTGAACATATTTATTTTTACTGAATAATCAATACTCATATAATAATCAATTAGTGTTTCATTTTATAATCATATACTAAACTTTACAAATATTATATTACACACCGTAAAACTTTTACTTTTATATATATATATATAAAATATTAATTTATCATTAGAGTAAAATGTTGATAACGTCACTTTAGATAACTTACCTAAAGTGAATAATAATTCGAGTATAGAAAATGAATGACATTTTTATAATAATAGAATTTGTTCAGTTATAAAGAATAATTTTGATATTATATTATAATAAGTGTTAGAGTCATTAAACTCTTGTTATTAATTGTATATTAGTAATAAATTAATTCCTCAATTAATAAAATATATTATATTTAATCATTTATAATTTATAAATATATAAGAGAAAGAGGGGATAAAACTTCTCAAAGTCTAAAACCCCCGCTGCCAGTGGCTCACTGTTGACAATCCCAATCCTTAAATTTTCATTATCAAATTTCCCAATCCTACACAAAATGAACCACCTCTCATCACATTCCACAATCCAATACAGCCCGTTCCCATTTCCTATTCATTCAACTAAAACAGCCAACAACAAATTATTATTCACCCATTTTCACCCCACAACTATTCTTTTCCGACCAATTTATAGACCTAACCGACCCATTTTCCGAGTTTACTCATCTTCTGACCAAAATGGCTCAGACGATTCTTCTTGGACCCGCCTATCGGAGTCGATTCGTCGTGGGTCTGATAGGTTTTTCAAGAAATTCGGCGAGTCGGTGAAGAAAGAAACTGGCTTTCATGTGGGTGTTGTTAATGATGAGCTTTTCGGGTTAGTGGGTCGGGCTAAGGAGGTGGCAAACAAGGGCCAGGCTGAGTTTGACTCGTTTAGGACTCGTGCACTTCCTCAGTTCGTTGAGTGGAATAAATGGGATACATGGAAGGTCAATTTTTTGTTTTTTTATTTATATAATTCAGTGTTTCTCAGTGCTTGTCTTTTGAAGTGTGTTTGTATGTAATGAATTATATATCAATTTGCATTATCGTGACTATAGGTGATGGGAAAATATAAATATTTTGCTTGTTTGGTTGTTTTGCAGGACATCAAGAATTGGGAATCTAAGAGATTAGGTGCATTGCTACTTTATGTTTTTATTCTAGTTTTATCTTGTCGGGGAATTTATATGGGGGTTCGAGCTCCTTTCATTGCTCGCCAACAACAAGAACTTACTGAGGCTTATATGGAGGCCTTGATTCCTGAACCGACTCCCACTAACATTAGGAGGTATCTGCTCTCCTAAATGTTGCTCATTCTCACAAGCATTAAACGTGCCTCTTTTTCAGCAATAATCAGCCTCTCTTTTAAAGTAATCTCGCACCTTATACAGCTTGCCATTTTGTTATTCACTGTATTGTGCTTCTATGCCACAGTAAAAATTATTAAGTACATCAACTTGTTGCTCATCAGGGCGTGATAAACCTCTAGGAGTCAGTACGACATAGTTCACTTGTTACTTATTAGCAACTTCAAAATCCCTTCTTGTACTGCTGAATTATCTTATTTTACTAGATCACAGTTTCAGTTTAGAATTGGATCGGAGGTACATAGTATTCAATTTTTAACAGTCTATGATTTTCTGAAACCTTCTAGGTACAAGAAAGGGTTATGGAGGAAGACAACCCCAAAAGGCCTTAAATTGAAGAAATTCATTGAAGAACCAGATGGGACAATTACCCGTGATAGTTCCTATGTCGGGGAAGATGCATGGGATGATGATGATGTTGAGAATCTAAATAATTATGGAAAACAGACCAATAAGCATGACGAGGAGTTGAGTACTGAAGACAATAAATCTCTGCAAGGAGATTTGGAAATCTCGGGTTAGTTATTGTTTGTATTTTGCTCTTAATTTTGCAACATACATCTGATATTGGAGAAATAAATTGCTCATGGATCTGGTTCGTGCTAGTAGATTGTGAATTATAATGTTAGCATATCTAGTTAGTGACGAGTTGCTTCTTGTTGCAGCTGGAAGCACAATTACTATCTGCTTTTCTCTTATGCAAGTTTATGTCTTGCTACAAGTATATTATAGCTAATTATAGATTCCATGCATAGGTATATACTTTTTCCGTAAGAAAGTATCAAGGAAGTACCGATCCTTCCAGAAATAAGTAATACTTTAGTTGGTGAGACAATAACGAAAAAGTTTTGCATTTATCTATGTACGCTTGTTAGCCTTTTGTATTTCCCGTCTACTATTCATTGAGTGGAAAATTTCAGTTATTCAACTTCATGCAAATGTCTCTGGCAGATCAAAATCAGGAAAATAAAAGAACATGGCAGGAAAGGCTTCAAACATGGAAAGAAATTCTCAGGAAAGAGAAATTATCCGAGCAATTAGATTCGTTAAATGCGAAGTATGTTGTTGAATTTGACATGAAAGAGGTTGAGGATAGTCTCCGCAAAGATGTTGTAGAGAAGGCCCGAGATGCACAAGGAACAAGGGCTCTGTGGATTTCTAAGCGTTGGTGGCGTTATCGTCCAAAACTTCCTTACACATATTTTCTTCAGAAACTTGATTGCTCTGAGGTGAGTTTTTGTTTCCCATGCTACATACCTGGGCTTCCTCTTCTTTAACCATAAACCATAAGAAAGGAAATAAAATAACTAATTCTCTAAAGTGCACATGAAATTGGAAACACGTGGCTGAAATTTCCCTGGGAATCGCAGTGGAAATAATTTAATCATTGCACAATACCAAAAATAAAAAATTTATTGCATGTCATTTGTTCGTCTTTGAATGTCGTCATATATTGATTTGGCTAGACTATTGCTTTGTAAATAAGGACTTGGTTCTCCTGCAGTCTTACTTGGAAACTGATCAGAATTTTAATAAAAAAAGGTTATGTTTTGATACTTTTGGTAGTACTCTCTCCGGTTCTACTTACTAAGATAAATTATTATCTATACTTATCTTATATAGGTATACTATGTTACTCGGACTCGGCTAGAAGTTTCCAACATGGATACGCGTCGTCATGTCCAAGTATCGGATTCGGCAACATTTTGAAAAATATACATGTTTTTGGCCTAAAATAAGTGTCCAAAGTCCGAGTGTCCACGTCGGACTGTCGATTGTCCAACACGGGTACTCGAAGGTCGGACTGTCGATTGTCCGACACGGGTACTCTACTCGAAGGTAAAATGAAGAGTCCGAGTAACATATTAGGTATATATTTTAGAAATATATTTGATATTACATAGGGAACACGGAAGATAATATTTAATTAGGACGGTTCTTGGTGAATTGGAGAATACATTTGCTTCTTGGATGGACTGATTAAAATATTTTAATTCAACCATTATTTGTGACACTCTGGAGTGTTTGTGTTATTACATATAAGTGCACCTGCATTTATGTTACTTGAACTCATGTACGAAATCTTGAACTCAGAATTAATGAAAATTTTGGACACGGGGACACTGTCATATTATTGGACAAGGGTAGGATGACAGAACGTAGTTATTAATAAACAAGTATATTAGAAAAATTTTGTTGTAAAAGTTCACGATGAAACTAAAACTAAACATGATTCTGCAAGGACTTTGCAAAATAGGCCTATTCTTCTTGTCTTTTTTTACCCCTTGTTTAAATTTATATTTTCTTTTGCAACATATTTGAGTTAATCAGAGTGTCCACATTTAAGCCAAAGGTTCCGACATGGTTACAGCTGAAACCAAAGAGTCAGAGTAACATACTAACATAGACTTTTATTTGCTTCAAACTGATTAATATCTAAAAAGCGAAATTAGAAATGATGCCCATTGTGGAATTAGGAGGAACCACAATGTTTTCAGCTTGTATCTGAAAGTAAGTAGTGATTATTCTGAATGCTGGACATTGGAAAAAGATAAATCATAGTTGCACTGTATCAATGAAACATTCACACATTTTTACAGAGTTTTTGACGTTCAGAAGACATTGTTGGGCAGCTTTTAAGTTTCTAATACTCTGGGGAGGTCGAAGCTGTTGTCTTCACGGAGGACCTGAAAAGGTTGTATGTAACGATGAAGGAGGGATTCCCACTAGAATATATTGTGAGATTTATATTCCAATTATTTTTTTTGGTGAAGAATAGGATCTGTTTATCTGCCTATACATTGATAATTCTAATTCTATACATTGATAATTCTAATTAATATGCACTTCACTCAGGTTAATATTCCACTTGATCCACACTTGTTTGAGATGATATCAAGTTCTGGAGTTGATGTAGATCTCCTTCAGAGACGGCAGAGCCATTACCTTTTTAAAGTTGCAATAGCATTACTACCTGGAATATTGATATTGTGGTTTATTAGGGAAGCTGTGATGCTTCTCCATGTTACTAATAAGAGATTTCTTTATAAGAAGTACAATCAACTTTTTGACATGGCTTATGCTGAAAATTTTATCTTGGTAAATATTGATTTCTACTGCAAACATTATTCATCAAGTTTAGGCAACTTGTTTATTTTATCTTAATATTTCATTACCCACTCAGCCAGTTGGAGAAGGTGCTGAAACAAAGTCCATGTATAAAGAGGTAGTTTTGGGCGGTGATGTATGGGATCTCCTGGATGAGTTGATGATTTACATGTGTAACCCAATGCAGTATTATGAAAAGGAAGTAAAGTTTGTACGGGTAATGGTCGAGTTCAGCAATTGAATATTGAAACTTTGAAAGGTTCTTCGCGATCGAACTGTGTTTAGTTGTGCTCTGTTTCCGTTTCCATTTCAGGGAGTACTTCTGTCAGGGCCTCCAGGTACAGGCAAAACACTTTTTGCACGAACACTTGCTAAAGAAAGCGGGATGCCTTTTGTTTTCGCTTCTGGTGCCGAGTTTACGGATAGTGAAAAAAGTGGTGCTGCACGAATTAATGAAATGTTTTCTATTGCGAGGAGAAATGTAAGCTATATTTCTTGCATGCTATGGGCATTTCTATTAAATAATTTAGTTTATACAGAATTATTGAAGATGTATTTCAATGGTAATTGGATTTGTTAAGTCAAGTTATATTGGGAGTATTTTGCAAAAGCTTATGTGAAGTAATTACACCTAATAGGTGAAAAACCGAAAGCTAGAGTTTCCATTCTAACCTAGGCTTCAACTTGAAAAGTTATGCATACAGTAAATGGAGAAGCTACACACAGATGCTAGGGTGATAATCTGATCATAAAGAGATAAATATATGCAGCTTTATTAACAGAATGTTTTGAATCTTCCTGATCCTTTGATGAAGAATTACGAGCTCCAAGTTAAATATATTGTTGCGTGCTGTTTTCAGGCTCCTGCTTTTGTATTTGTTGATGAAATCGATGCTATTGCTGGGAGGCATGCAAGAAAGGATCCACGAAGAAGAGCAACATTTGAAGCTTTGGTAGCACAGCTTGATGGAGAGTTAGTATCTTACCCCTGCATCTGCTTATCACATACAGCATGAGAAAAGAAGGCTTCTATTATCTAGGCCTATTCCTGATTGGTGTAATTTGTTCTAAAACTAATCTGTGAGCTTGTAGGTATCGTTAAATCAACATATTAATAAAGTATGGGTGATCGTCCTGAGTTAATGTTGTCTTAGAAGGCATTGATTTAGTGAAAGACTCCACAAAATATACTTTAACTGCTGACTTTAGGTTTCAAATAATCAATGCTGCAATTTTTTGGAATAAGTGCCGCTATTATGAGAAGTTAACTGTTAAAGTATTAAAAGAAACAGTAAGTTTAATACTTGGTATTTATATTGTCTTCAAACCTGTATCTGGCATATTGTTTATTTTATATTATAAGCTTATAGTTATACTCTGTTCCTTTTAATTATGACTAGTGAGATCAATGAGGTATAGGTCTAATGATAGATACAAGGATCAGATAATATTAGGGACTTCTTGCTGGAAAGTATCTCCACTATATTTTTTAGGGCTTCTTCTTTGTATAGGGTTAATATTGGTAATCTGTCTCCTTACCTCAAATATCTATAATTATTAGATTAAAGCTAATTGCTTATTGCTGAAAAATTACGTTTAAGTTCTTTTTAACTTGTCAGGAAGGAGAAAACTGGTGTTGATCGGTTTTCACTGAGGCAATCCGTGATATTTATATGTGCTACTAATAGGCCTGATGAACTGGATCTTGATTTCGTTCGACCTGGAATTATTGATCGTCGTCTGTACATAGGCTTACCTGATGCCAAACAACGGGTTCAAATTTTCGGTGTGCACAGTACTGGAAAGCAGCTTGCCGAAGACGTCAACTTTGAAAATGTTAATTTTTTTGAGTCTCTTCTATGTTTTCTCACATCTTTTTATTATCTTTCCTCAACATACCAAATAATATTATACACTAGGCATAGGGTTACGTTTACAAATGTTAGATGTGCATCTTGGAGGAAGGTTTACTTGTTAATTACTATAATTAATCTTGCACTGCACAAAATTCATCGAGTTATGTGGCTGTCTGCGTGCAACATGTAATATGAAAACTTGAATTACTAATTAAGATCTAATGACTACACAACATCTTTCCAGCTAGCTTGGGCTTACTCCTACTTTTTGATTCCTCAGCTTGTTTTTCGCACCGTTGGGTACTCTGGGGCAGATATGAGAAACCTTGTCAACGAAGCAGGGATTATGGCTGTAAGTCAGTTAATAGGTGTATAAATTGTGTGTGTGTATCATGTATCTGTTGTTCTGTGCCTTACGCAGCTTCCATAAGTTGCAGCATTAATCATTGTATCTTTTAATCAACATCCCTTCGTATGCATCTAGCTCCTTTTGCTCTAGTGTAGTAATTCTAAAAGATACAGAATGTGGAAAGCCACTGTTAACTTTGTCATACTGTTATTTTTTACCATTTTCCTTTTTGCTGCTTCCTGTTTCAGGTGAAGCTGTGTTTAACTGCTTGTGGTTGTTTCTTTATTCGTCTCTTAATGATTAAATAAATTAGATTTCATTTTGGTCTTCATTTACATTTGCAGGTTAGGAAAGGGCATTCTAAAATTTACCAGCAAGATATAGTTGACGTATTGGATAAACAATTGCTCGAAGGAATGGGTGTGCTTCTAACAGAGGAAGAACAACAAAAATGCGAAGAAAGTGTAAGTATCTTCTTTTGACAATCTTTCTTAATCTACCAACTATGATATACCGTTAAATAAATTTTTTTAAATTATTTAACAGGTGAAATTTGAGAAAAAGAGACTACTTGCAGTACATGAAGCAGGCCATATACTGTTGGCTCATTTGTTTCCTAAATTTGACTGGCATGCATTTTCACAGCTTCTTCCTGGTGGCAAGGTACAATTCTTTTCGTTTATATTTCGTCTAACATTTTGTTAAAAGGTATTCTGACTCTTCATTTAACCCACTTGAGCAGGAAACTGCTATTTCTGTTTTTTACCCTCGAGAAGATACAGTAGACCAAGGGTATACAACCTTTGGCTACATGAAGATGCAAATGGTGGTTGCTCATGGTGGGCGTTGTGCTGAGCGAGTCGTCTTTGGTGATGACTTGACTGATGGAGGAACAGATGATTTGGAAAAGATAACAAAGGTAGTGCATTTGCTTGTATATTGTTTAATCTCAGTGTGTTTTTCCAGTTTCCAGATGTTCTTTGCAATCGTGTTGTGGATATAGACCTGCAATCATTGTCCTGGTGTTTTGTCCTTTCGCCATTTTAATCATATAGGCATCCATTTATGGTTTATCACGTCTTCACAAAATTGGATGAAATCATCCCTTCACTTCTTATTGATATCCATAACCCTGGTTAATCAACACTGACGCTATACTTCCAGTTATTTTGTATTTTGCTTCTTAAACTGTCAATAGTGATCAGCTTCATTGTCTGTCCTACTATTGTTGGGAACTCCATATTCTTACATACTCTGTCTACTAGATTCTGTATTACTAATTACCTATGTTTATGAAACCTCAACCGTAGTTTGACAACGTAATTAACATTTAGCCTTGTAGATTCGTAATACTTTTATGAAAATATTAGTCAATTCCAAGTACACTTTGAACTTATTAATAAGTAACTTTGATGTTGATATATATTTTGCTAAAGTCAAGATAGATTTAAGTTCTTACAATTTGTTTTCTTTGAATCAACTCTCTTGGATTGCCTCTTCAGATTGCTCGAGAAATGGTAATTAGCCCAATGAATTCAAGGTTGGGGCTTACTGCTTTGACTAGAAGGGTTGGACTAGTTGATCGACCAGACAGTCCTGATGGAGAATTGATAAAATACAAGGTGAAGTTAAGCGATACCCCCCTAGACATATGTTTGGGTTTTAGGATTGATGACCGACATATGCTTTTTGCATATGTATATATATCAAAAACTGCTTTTCGTTCCATCAAGAGTATCTTTTTCTTTTCTTTGTTAACAGTGGGACGACCCTCATGTGATTCCAGCTGATATGACACTCGAAGTTTCTGAGTTATTCACTAGAGAACTGGAAAGGGTAACTTTTATAATGTATTTTTCATGGACAACACGTGGCTATTATCTGCATATGAGAAAATAAAACAAAAAGTCATAGTTATGGTTGTGTTATCATCTGCTGGTTCCATGAAAACAATTTATGGCCAATATATGCACTTTAGGCCTATGTTACTCCGACTCTTCTCTTTAGGTTGTCGTACCCGTGTCGGACACTTGGACACTCGGACACGACACTTATTTCGTGTCGGATCCTTTGACTAAAATGTGGACACTTTGACCAATTTAAAGATCAAATATGAGTCAAACTTACGATTCAAAATAAATATGTGAGAATAAAGAAAGAAGCAAGAATGAGATAAGGTTGGAGACGATGCCTAATTTGCAAAGTCCGGTACAATATCATGTTTAATTTGAATTCTATTGTTACTTTTTGTTAAGATGTCTAACTTATCATACTTGTTATTAATATATTATGACGTGTCCCCGTACCCGTGTTTAAAAATAGGACAGTGTCCCCGTGTCCCCAATTTTTAGAGTTTCCAAGTCCGACACACGGATATGTGTCGTGTCCGACACTCCGTACCCGAGTCAAAGTAACATAGCTTTAGGCTCTGTTTGCGTAAAATATTTACAGCTTTTCAAATCTTTACGTGGGAATATTACTGAATGAAAAATATTTTGCAAGTTGATGAAATAAGACTAAAAGAAACTAAGAAAGTGAAGAATACATACATGTCCAAAAGTCAGCAAAAATATTTTACAAATAGATTAATTTCCTTGATATTTTCCAAAGAACAACATTTTACACCAATCAAAAGGAGCCTTGGATATATAAAAATATATATATATATATATATAATATATAAAAAGGAGCCTTGGCTAGTGAAACTTTCGTCAGGTCGTAAAGGCGGGACGAAGATGCTAGATTAGTGATTATTTTTACTGTATCATTCTAAATGAGGAAATTGTGCTTTTGTCATAAATAAAGGCATCAAGTACAGTTTGGTTGACCGAATCTATATGTAGTTTAATCACATGCTAAAGGGGCTCAATTTCTAGAATTTGCTTATGTCAATAAACTGTATTTGGTGATGATGGCAGTATATTGAAGAGACGGAAGAACTTGCAATAAATGGACTGATGGCCAACAGACATATATTGGATCTAATTGCGAAAGAACTACTGGAGAAGTCAAGAATAACTGGACTGGTATAGTCGAGACATCTAGCCGTTTTTCCCCCTTTCTAATTCACATGTTCACATGACGTTTAATGATAAAGTTCGTAATTTGGATTAGTGACTAAAGAATAAACTCATATAATTTGATGCAGTCAGCACTATTGTGGTGACTACCTTATTTAGCTATCTACATATTTTACTTCCTGTGAGTTTCTATATATTGTTCAAATGTATCTGATGATAGGTATTACCATTTGGTAGACAGCCAAATAGTTTTTGTATCTTCTAATAATTAATAAGAGTGTTTGCCACTTAATTGTCAATTTGTCATTTCAACAGTAAGAAGTGAACACATGGCAAATGCCTGAACTTTGACAGCCTGGGCTTGCTCTGTAAACAGAACATTTTAATGACATCAAGGTTAAAGATCTTTTCTCATCTCTTTATAATTCCAGGAAATTGGAGAGAAAATCCGAGAACTTTCCCCAGTTATGTTTGAAGATTTTGTGAAGCCTTTCCAGATTAATTTGGAAGAGGTAATAATTGATCCTTTCACTTCTTTTCTTTATTTTCTTGACAGTTAAAACCTAAGGTTAATATTTGTTTAGGACAATTATTTTCTTATTAATTATTCTAGATTGTGAATGCGGACTTTAATATATGCAAATAGCAAGCTTTTACCACTCTGCCGAGTGGCCGACCTTAAATTTCCATAAACAGTTAATTTCGAAATTCACCATAAACATTAATAATACTTCCGACTTGTTCTCCTGTTGAAGTTGGTGGCAGTTCATATTTGTGAACTTTTATTGTGCTTACTCATATCATTTCACTCTGAACCTTCAATTTCTCTTTCAGAATTGTTGTTTAAATTGCAGTTAGTAAACCATAGCTATTAATAGTACAAGTTCTTTTGATTTATTTCAGGACGGACCATTGCCTCACAATAACCAGTTGCGATATAAACCATTGGATATTTATCCTGCCCCGCTGCACAGATGTTGAAGTATATGTTATAAATTTACCATGGATCACTACATGGTACTTTTTGATGTTTCTTTGCTTCTGGTGGATGGTTGTGTTGCTGTCTTGAAGATTGCCAACTTCCAGAATAGGATGAAAGCATTTCAGCCACAACATGCTCCAGGCCAAATTGAGCTCAGATCATTCATATCAGATAAAATTAGCTTTGAAATGACCGGATGATGGACATGTACATATGAATTGTTGTTCAATGAAGATCAAGGATGCACACAAGAAAGATTATAACTGGTGAGGAGTTGTAGTTCTTGAGGTACCGGCCTGCCTTGTTGGCGGCTGCTTTATCTTACTGTAATTGACCTTCCATAGAAAAAAAGATGCAAATGATTTTGACTTTTGAATGTACGCCACTTCCATCGGGGCTGAATATAGTGCTAATTACTCTCGTTCTGTCTATTTCAAATTTCAACTAAATATTATACTCTTTCTGAACTATCGATCAAAAACTACGCATATTATTGTTGAAATTACATACAAATATATGTGTCTTTGTGTGGGGTATGTTTCAATATAAATGTCTTAAACTATAAATTTTACAAACTTTCTGAAATCACTAATATTAACATGCAAAATAAATAATGGTAGAATTTACTAAAAATTTGAGAAACAAAATGTATAAGTAAGAATTTATTTGCAACTCAAACAATGTCATCAATATAATATTTATTATAATAAATAAATTTAAACTATTTATTGATATAATAATGTTTTTTTATATTTTTTTGTTATTAAAATATTTGGTGAATCTAAATTAGATTTTAATTTATTTTCTGTTATCATTTGTGAATTTTTTGAGTTTGTATGATAAAAAAATTATATTTAAAACAATTCCATATATTTATATATCTAAAATGTTCCATAGTAGGAACTATAAATTTGGGAAAAGAAACTTGGTACAAAACAACACTGGTAAAAAGCTGAATCAATATAATGATTTGGGCCCCAAATAGAAGGCCCAACGAGCACTAAAACCCAATATAAAGGGGATAAATATCAAACAGATCACTGACTGCGTCCAAATGTATCAAACAGGTGACTGATTATAAATTTGACTCATTTTGGTCACTGACTGCGTCCAGATGTATCAAATAGATGACTGATTGCAAATTTGACTCATTTTGGTCACTGATTGCACAAATTCGACTCATTTTGGTCATTGATTGCACAATTTGACTCATTTCAGTTTTCCGGCCACCTTGAAAATTTTTCGACGAAAAAAAATATGCACAAAAAAATCCGAAAAAATTTATATGTAGTAAAACACGCCGACTTTGAATCTCCTAAACTCAGAATTATCGAAATAAAATTCAAAACTCAAAATCGAAATTAAATAAATTTGGGTCAAGATTTATTTAATTTTGATTTTAAGTTTTGAATTTCCTTTTGATAATTCTGAGTTTAGGAGATTTAAAGTCGGGGTGTTTTACTACATATAAATTTTTTTCAGATTTTTTTGTGCATATTTTTTTTCGTCGAAAAATTTTCAAGGTGGCCGGAAAACTGAAATGAGTCAAATTTGTGCAATCAGTGACCAAAATGAGTCAAATTTGCAATCAGTCACCTATTTGATATATCTGGACGCAGTCAGTGACCAAAATGAGTCAAATTTGTAATCAGTCATTTGATACATTTGGACGCAGTCAGGGATCTGTTTCATATTTAAACCAACATGAAGTCAGTCAGTCCGGCATTCAAGTTGTTATCGGATACACAAAAAAGTGGGCGGCAACTATAAGCCTATAAACAACTGCGCGCGCGCGCACACAAACACACACACATAAATATATTGGCGTCATGGAAGAAGAACTCACCGGTGACTTCCCTTTATTCTCCGTGAAAAGAACACCCAAACAACCCCTAACAACTCCAACACTACCCACCCAAACATCCAAGCCCCTTTTTTTAAAAGAAACATCCTCAAACCCTAATCTCACTTGTTCATTTTCCCAACTGGGCCTATCCGATTGGGCTCTCCAAACCTGCAAAGAACTGGGCCTTAAAACCCCTACTCCAGTCCAACACACCTGCATTCCTCGTATTATTGCCGGACACGATGTTTTGGGAATTGCACAAACAGGTAGTGGCAAAACGGCGGCGTTTGCTTTGCCTATTTTGCATAAATTAGCTGAGGATCCGTATGGGGTGTTTGGGTTAGTGATTACTCCGACCCGGGAGCTGGCGTATCAGCTGGCGGAGCAGTTTCGGGCTCTCGGGTCGTGTTTGAATTTGAGGTGTATTGTTGTGGTTGGGGGAATGGACTCGTTAACGCAGGCTCATGCGTTGATGCAGCGCCCACATATTGTTATTGCTACTCCCGGGAGGATTAAAGCTCTTATTAATGGCAATCCAGACATTGCTTCCGTGTTTTCAAAAACTAAGGTATCCTTTTTTTTTCCTTTTTCTGTCTGTGTGTGTGTGTAAATTAATGTAATGCACTTGTATTGCAATGGATGTGAATAATGTGTTGTTATTGGTTGTTGCTTTAGTATTTCTGGTGTAACTAGGAAATAGAAATGAAATATACAAGTAAGATTTTGCTAAAATTTTAAATTCAAGGAAAATGTAGGTCCAGCAAATTTGGAAGCTAGACGAGCTCTTCATATACAAATTTTGAATTAAGTATATTAGTACTACTAAATTTTGAAAATTTATGGGGAAAAAAACTTTAGCAAAAGTTGGTCTTTAATCAGAAGGGAACTCTTTCTGTTTGTAGAATTGTAATTCCTAATTTTCAAAATGCATTTCTGTTTTGAGTTTTACGGGAGGCACAATTTGTAATTGTTTTTCAACTATCACCCAGTTTCAATTTCTTTTTCACTCCATGTACTATATAGGGAATCATAAACTCATTCAGGCAATATCTGTTCCAGAGAGTACCACTCAGGACCTTTAACCCTATACTTTTAGAAAAGCTCCAAGTGCTGCCGCTTATTTAACCTGGTTGAAATTATATATTGTGTCTTTGCTCAAACCTAAAACTGTTACTATTTACTTGATTTAGTCATAATTCAGTCGTACTCTCGATCCATTAATAGATTTGTACTTCCAAGAGGAGCAAACCTCAGCATGCAAAGTGCAGAGTCCACTGAAGAGTTAAAACTCAAATGTAAGCTGATGTGTTTATTAATGAAAGGCCTATAAAACGTTTCTAGCTTGAATAGACTGACAGTGGATTGTCGACTTATGGGTTTTGGTGTGTGGTTAATTGTTTATCTATTCTTGTATTCACCCCCATAAATGATGCATACCCATTGTCTCAAACAAATTTATCATATGATACAGCCAATTTTGGTCTCGATTAGTTCACAAGATTGAATGCAGGGACTTGTGGTAGATTAGAAGAAAAAAAATTCTGGTCTATAAGTACTCACATTTTTTGTTTCTGATTTTCCGCCAGTTTTTGGTTTTGGATGAAGCAGACAGAGTTCTGGAACCAAGCTACGAAGATGAACTTAGAGTGGTATTCCAGTGTTTGCCAAAGAATAGACAAACTTTATTATTTTCTGCGACAATGACAAGTGATTTAGAAGCACTACTTGAGCTTTCACAAAACAAGGTTTACTTTTATGAAGCATATGCAGGTCTTGAGACTGTAGAATCCCTCAAACAGGAGTATCTACTTATACCCAAAAATGTGAAGGATGTCTATCTGCTGCACATTATGTCCAAAATGGAGGACATGGGAATCCGTTCTGCTATAGTTTTTGTATCAACCTGCAGGTATGTTTCCTGTAGCTTTAGTATTTTAAATTTTTTCTATTAAGTATCAGTTCACAATAATCCGTCTGAAAATTGCTGATTGGAAGTATACAGTATTTTTTTTTTTTATGTAGAAAGATGTTTATATACTTGTACAAAATTATTCACTCATATTTCCCAGCTGCAACTAGTTGTAAAATATTTATAACAATTTGATGATTGCTTGTTAGAGCAGAACTTGCCATCTTTTAAGTTTGATCCTGGAAGAGCTTGATCTGGAAGTAGCAGCATTACATTCATTCAAATCTCAGTCTCTACGGCTTTCAGCACTACATAAATTCAAATCTGGGCAAGTTTCTGTATTACTCGCAACTGATGTTGCGAGCCGTGGGCTAGATATTCCTACTGTTGATCTAGTAATCAATTATGATATTCCAAGGTAACATACTTCTGCTTGGACCTTGGAGTTTGTAACACAGAAGTTCATGTAATTTAAAATATTTACTTCAAATAATAAGTTTTGCAGATATCCAAAGGATTATGTTCATCGTGTTGGACGTACTGCTAGAGCAGGGAGAGGAGGTCTAGCGGTGAGCTTCGTTACGCAGGTAAGAAGTATAGTAAATTTGATTTTTTTATCAAACTTACGAGTTTGTTTAGAGTTAAACTCGAAATCTAGATTTGGGGACAAGGCTTATGGTTTAGTTCAATTTTATAAACTTGATCCTATTTACAATTGTTTTGTGTGCCAAAGAGTAAACAATTTGGGTCTTGAGAATATCTAAGAAATTGTACATGATTGCAAATCTGTGACGATATGATTGTCCATGTAATTGTAATTTGTGTCTCTACTTTATTAAGGAACACAATACATGGTGTAATTTGACTCTTAAGTCATAATATATCTGCAGAATGACATAGATCTTTTTCTACGGATAGAAGCTGAGCTGAACAAGAAACTAGAGAAGTTTGACTGCAAAGAAAACGAAGTTATCGCTGATATTACAAAGGTAAAAATTTTAAATCCTTCCCTAGCAGATTGTTAATAACCGATAACCCACATCGATTGTTGTAGTTGTGGCTCATTTAGCATTTGATTTTCAGATTGGTATTACCCGTGGTCATCTTTTTATATTATACTTGGCGGGACTTGTAAGCTAGTGATAATTAATTCTTGCAGTTTGATGATGTGTTAATCAATCCTTTTAATTTTTGTGTTCATGAGTTCGGCTTGAATTCTAAATAATTTGTTGGCATATGATTCATTATTTATTGATATTTGATTTTGATTTTTACATATATTTAAATTTTCTGTAATCATGCGCCCATCTTTGATGAGACTGTGAAGTTCGCCTTGCCGCTTCGTGCCTAGGCTACTGGAGGGTCTTGTGGCTCGGTGTGTCTTTCCCAGTTGCATAAACCTTGTAAATAATGTTCCTAATTTATCTATGGTTGCAATACTCAATGAGCAGGTTTACAAGGCGAGACGTGTTGCAACAATGAAGCTATTGGATGATGGCTTTGAGGACAAGGAAAATGAGCGCAAAGCTCAAAAACTAAGGATGCTCGAAGAGAAAGGACTATTGAAGGGGAAGAATAAGAAGAGAAAAAGAGGAGGAAAGGGGGCACATCACCAAGTGCAGCTATAGAGCAGCATGAACTTGCAGATACATATAGTAGGGTCATAATCTGTTCCCTTGGAGAAAATCTCCTGCAATTTTGTATTTTGTATTTTGTAATGTCTTTTTTCAGAAAACATTCTAATGTTGACCAAAAGGCAAAAGGTGTAAAGAAATTGCAGTTATTATTTTAAGTTTGTAACATCTCTAAAATACTGAAATTTGCTTCGAATAAATTAAAGGTGTCTCTATCTTTTGAAAGATCAAAATTTTTTCATAAGAAATTGGCTTTCGTAACTTTATTACAACTAGGATTGCAGAAGATTGTGCCAGAATACTCAATAATAAAATTGTGAAAGCAGGATTCTGAGTGTTAGGATGTGGTGACTAATGGATTCTCAAATTGTTAAGTCACAGCGAGGTTTATCCCTGTGGCCCGAGACAGGTTACAGCTCGAGTGGATAAGAGTCTAGACCTTAAGATTATTTAGCCACAGCAACTTTTACAATATTTACACTGAGAATTTAGATGTGTGACAAACAGTAGCATTGCAGTCCGAGTAGCGAAAAAGAAGCATATATGGAAACCATTTTCTATCTTTATTTAAAATATTATTGATAAAAAGGCACTGGAAGGACAACCGCGAAATAGACTAGGTGCAACTCATTGTACATACTTGAGATGTTCAGCACATATTTTATAGTTGCATAATTTAAACTACCATGCTACTTGACCACTCATTGAAACTAGGGAATTTCATGATTAAATCTAACACCCTAAACATATAAGACAGATACTCGGCCTTATTCACAGTTGCCATTTTCCTCCTGGTTTTGTTTTGTTGTTGTTGAGGCTGCTGCCAGGCCATATATGGTGGGGGTGGGTGGGGATGCTGATCAGGATAAAACCCTCCGTGTCCCACAGAATGTTGTTGCTGCTGCTGGGGAACATAGTAATATGGAACAGAATCAGGTGGTGGGACCAGCAGTGGAATTGCAGCCCTGATACCAGGACCTTCTTCCCTCAGCTCATCTCTTGGGATGATGTCAACCAGAAAATCGTAGACGTCAGTCTTTGAAATTGCAGCAGCAACATCATTCTTCTGCAGCGTTCTCCTTTTGTTCTCTTCGGTGTGCAACCAAGAACGCTTAGTCAGTTCCATGATGAACATCTCGCAGGCCTTTGCAAATACGACAGGGGCCTCAGATGAAATCATCCTGACATCTTCGTCGGCTTTCATTATCTTTTTGATGCGAGCAAGCGGGAGATTATGGTTCTTGAAGTCTGCCGTCTGTCCAATTTCCTGCTTTTGATTATTCCAGAAGTCCTGTAGCATTTTCTGTTGGCGCAGCTGCTGTTGTTGGTAATATTGGTGCTGAGAAGTAGAGCCATTTGGTGCAGACACTGGCAGCACAGGTGTACCTGTTGCAACTCCTGCTCCAGCATGGTACTGAGGGCACACCGTACATTATCTGACCCGCACCATCTATCACTTGTTCTTGTTGTTGCTGTGATTCTTCTGATTGATCCATTGAAACCTACAAGTCTTCAGTTGTATACTCCTACATACCTAATACATATTAATGTTAAACTGAATATCATTAAAACATAATCAACAATTATTTTCCGATAAGCTAACTTATAAGTCATAAAAAATATATATATTTAACTTATAAATTATCCAAACGAAACCATCGTAAAGAGATACCAAGTCAATAATAAACCATAAAATACTTACAGTTTAATTTGGAGAGGAAAAGGGAGAGTGAAGAGAAGAAAATGTTATAATATAAATGTATAACTTATAAATGCATATAATATAACAAAAAAAATACTAGAAGTTAGTTATTTATTTTAATAAAATAAAATTGAAAAATCAAAATAAATATATAATACATCATTCTTAAAAATTAACTCACTTTATATATATGTTTCTTGATGAAAAGTATATTAAATAATAAAATATATCTATATATAAAAGAACCTTAAGAAATATAATTGAAGATTAAAATGTTTATTTATATTATATTTAAAAGATCACCGAGATGCATTTGAAAGTTTTTACCACATGTCCTTAATTGTCTTTTAAAATCAATCACGTACACATATTGACGAAGTAGAATCATGATATGAAACCTGGTTTTTTTTCTTTTTTTCTTTTAGAGTGTATAAAAAATACTTCATAGTATCATTTTTCGAATTTTCTTTTTTATTTCTAATTTAAATAAAAAATTTATCCAAAATAATTCTAAAAATAATATACGGAACATCTAAAATACAAGTACGTATAAAAAGTTAGTTAAAATAACGTGTAAAAGGGTAGTGGGTACAGAAGAATTTGCAGGGACTGAAACGCTACAAATTTGGTACCGCCTACCATGTTATGCTTTTGTTTTGCAGAGATGGTTCCATTTATGGATAACTTGTTTCATAAGAGGTTCTTATTTAGTTCTTTTGTATTTTACCACAAATTACATTATTCGTGTTAGATGTGTGGCTACTAGCGTTAGCTTTATTATTTTTTACAGAGGTTCTGTTAGAGAAGAAGGTTTAACTGCATTGATTAAAAAAACTAAAGAGTGACATAAAACGTGAACTTGTTGAAAACAAGTAAGTGCTCTCTTCTCTAGTTTAAATTTCTAGATACTTTGAATAATAATTTTGTTTGATCTTTAGTCGAATTTATATTACCAGTGATGAAAAGAATTAAAAATGTTGGTTTTATAATTATTACATTGCAGTTACTTTACTATACTAAGTAGATGTGAAAACTCTATTAAGAAGGGATCTGCAGTGGAGATCAAGTTAGCTATTCAAGTCATAGGTTTGTAGTTTTTTTAATTTGCATTCTATTACGTACGAACTTGCACACTTATATGCAAATTTTGCAGTTTTAACATCAAGTAATTTAATATGCTGGACTACTTGCATTAACTGTTGGACCTGGAGATTGTGCAAATGAAATATACAATGAATCACTCCGCATACTTCCCCGTACTCTTAAAACCAATTCTCAACCTATACCGGTGAATTCGTATTCCTCTTTTTCTATTCTTACGTACAATGCCTTTATGTCTGCATTATATTGGGTAAGTTCTTTTACTCTTAGCGTTGTTTGACTTGTTTCCTTGGGTATAGATTTTGGAGTGCTTGGCTATTGTGACTTTTGTTAGAGACGATGATTTTGATGAAACCGAAAGATCGATGAAAATCATATGGGAATACATGAATAAGGTAACATGCTTCATTGTATTCCTGATAAAAAAAACCTTTCAATTCATCAGAGTCAATAATAAAACAAATTGAATTAATGATGAATTTGGATGATAATTACCATTTATTTACTCTTGGAGCATGTCATTGCAGACTGTTTTTTGTTGTGCATGTAGTATGAAACTTGATAATTTAATTTCATATTTTAGAAATTTTTGGAGAAGGGTGTTGCTTGTGTTGTTGTTGTTGCTATATATGCTTGGTCGTTTCTCCTTCCGTTTCAATTTATTTCCCAGTTTGAAGCATTCCCGCAGGGGAGTGTGCTCTGGAATACTATACACTCCTTTAAAGAGTCTACCAAATTTTATTTTATTTAAAAAAACTTATGTGGGGTAATCACTTTCTTTTTGGAACTGCTAAAGAACAACACCAACATCGAGGATGAGTATGCATCATACCATCCAGTTATTGTTGAAGTGCTTGCCTTAGTGTCTGATAAGGGCAGCGAGCATAAGTTCTGCAGTGAATCAGTTGAAACATCATACACACAAGTACTGGAAGATGCATTAATGAAGAATGTTCAAAGTGCAGGTGATGCTACATTGCATGTATCAGAGGTATCCAACGTACTGGTTTCTGTTTTTGTATAATTGTATGTTATACACCTGCTAGTTTTTGATAAGGTATAAGTTTATAATCAATTTAAATATCATTTAGGATCACAAATGTCATCAGACCTACTTCAACGTCCGTGGTAATATCTTTACACTCGGGACATGGTCTGAACAGAAAAAGGTAACTCATACAGTTGTAATTTTGTTTTTGTCCTCAATCCTCATCTTCTTGTTACTGAAATTTGGCATATAGATGAACTATCTGAAGCATTTTCTAGGCGATGGATTCAAGAAGCACATTTTGGTCGGTATTATCATTCTAAATCATTGCTTCTTTCATCTTTTTCTATTTACAAAAACTGCTGTATGTTACTGTCATGTTTAATATTGTTCAAACAGGACAACAATTTTCTTCGAAATACATTCACATGTAATATGGAAGAATATGCAGGTCCAACTTTGTACGTGCCTAAAGAAAAAGAGGTTAGTTATCTCAACTTTTAGTTGTCACAGCTTTTGTTCAGTTTCTACTATTAGTCTATTGATTGATGTCTATTACATTTTAGGTCACTGCTAAAATATACGTTCCAGGAGATAGAGATATTCGTAAAATTCAGGTATGAACAACGTACAAAATATTAGTATATCTTGTTTTATCTGAAATGAACTTTCGATGCCAGTGTCATGAACTGTCAATGTCTTCATGTTATACAACTATCTTCTTACAGAGGCTAAGTGGTCATTCACGTAATTCTATAATGAGTAAAGGAAAGACTCAGCATAGGAACAAACTTTGCATGATATCACAAGTATATTCCTTGTACCTGTTAACTCTAATTTTTACACCATCATTCTAATTTGTTTGCTGTTGAAATTCTTGCGTATATGGCTGTTATGTATCTAGATACTATAACTTGAAGATAGAGACCAGTAGTAATATTTATTGTAATAGAAACTGAAATACTTTAGATATATTCTGATACTACACGAGAATTACAATAGATGGTGCTTCGCAATAGAGCTTCTCTGCTACAAAACTTCTTATAAAAACTCAATACCCATATTGCTAATAGATACTAGATTTAATACTTTATTTTTCCCAATCTAATCCCCCAAATTATGCAGAGAATCTTCTCCTAACCAACATATAATCTCCCATTTATTCTTATCATATATCTTGTCCCTTTAATCAAGTGATTTTGTCCCATTCCTGATAATCAATCAGTTGAACCACTAATTATGCATCTACCATATTTACTTTCTTTGCATGCCTATGGTAAGTTGCGATAATTGGGGGTCTAACAATACCTCCCTCCCCAAGATTAGCCTTGTCCTCAAGGCTGAATGAAGGAAACTGCTCCTTAATCGTTTTAACTTCTTCCCATGTAGCATCATCCATAGACTTACCTTTCCACTGAATTAGTACTCGGGGAATAGACTCTTCATCATGAACTAAGTCCCGGTGTGCTAACAGAGATTCTGGCTCAGCCGTAGGTGGAAGCTTGACTTCCAGGCCTGCAGGTAGATGATCAACATGAAGATTATGTCCCAGAGCCCTTTTTAGCAAAGAGACATGAAAGACCGGATGTATGCGAGAGCCCTCAGGAAGTTGTAAGCGATATGCGACATCACCTATTTTTGCAGTAACTTCAATGGGACCATAAAATCGAGCAGATAACTTAGGGTGGACACGTCTAGCGCTATTGATTGTTGGCGATAAGGGCGAAGCTTTAGGTACACCCAATCCCCCACCTTAAAAGAATAGTCTCGATGTTTCAAATCAGCTTGTTTCTTCATCCTACTTTGGGCTCGTTCCAGATTGTATTTCAACTGAGGAAGAATCTCATCGCGTTCCTCTAATTCTTGTACTACTGCTTCTACTACAGTTTCACCAGCTAAAAACTTCATAATTGTTGGAGGAGATCGGTTATAAACCACCTGAAATGGAGTCATCTTCGTAGCTGTTTGGAATGAGGTATTATACCAATATTCAGCCCAGTGTACCCAACGACTCCTTTGTTTAGGTTAATCGGAAGCAAAACAGCGAAGATAAGTCTCAACGCAATGATTTAAGACCTCCGTTTGTCCATCTGTCTCTGGATGGTAGGACGAGCTCATTTTCAACCTCGTACCCTGTAATTTGAAGAATTCCGTCCAAAACTGACTCAGGAAGGTAGGGTCACGGTCACTTACAATTGACTGAGGCATGCCATGTAAGCGAGCAATCTCTTTGGCATACAATTCAGCAACTCTTTTCGCTGTGTATGGATGTTTTAAGAGCAGAAAATGACCATATTTGGAGAAACGATCGATTACTACCAACAATATGTCATAGCCTTGTGACCGCTGCAATCCTGACACAAAATCTAACGATACATCCTCCCAAACAGCAGATGGTAATGCAAGGGGATGAAGCAAACCTGCTGGGGAAGTGGCATGATATTTGGGTTGTTGACTAATAGTACATTCTGCCACATACTTCATAATATCAGCCTTCATGCCGGTCCAATAGAGGTTGCTTGCAATGCGTTTATACATACGCAGAAAACTTGAATGTCCACCTGTGGGGGTTGAATGAAATTCTTGCAGGAATAGAGTTACCGTTGCTGGAATTTCCAAACGCCCTTATAAAGTAGTTGGCCGTGAGACAACGTGTAACCTGAGAGTGTAGGGTGATTATTTTCCAGAGCTTTCACAATCTTCGATAAAGAAGTATCAGATCTGATTGATGTTGCTAAGGCAGTTGTATCGTTCCATTGAGGTCTAGATATGGCTGAAAGTTCTGTCATAACAGCTGCGTTTAATGACAACTCACCCATCTCTTCGCGACATGACAACGCATCCGCTATTGTTGTCATGTCCAGGTTTGTAAACAATCTCAAATGTGTAGCCCAATAAACGAGATAGCCATTTTTGCTGATCTGGAGTTGATATGCGTTGCGTTAACAAGTGTTTAAGGCTCTTATGATCGGTGTGAACTATAACTTGTCTCCCCAACAAATAAGGCCGCCAATGGTGCACAGCAGAGACCAATGCTAAAAGCTCTTTCTCATAGGTTGACTTGCTAAGTGCTCGATCAGAAATAGCCCTACTGAAATAGGCTACCGGACGACTATCTTGCATTAACACCGCACCTATCCCCGTGCCAGAAGCATCACATTCCACTATGAACGGTTTAGAAAAGTCTGGCATGGCTAGAACTGGGCCTATGTAAATGAGTCTTTTTTGAGTAAATTTATCAATGAACGAGCAATTTTACCATAATTTCGGATAAACTTGCGATAATAGCCTGTAAGACCAAGAAATTCCCGAACAACTACGTGGCCCAAGTAGTCAACTTGTTGTTGACTGAAGGTGCATTTCTATCGATTTGGCAAAAAATTGTTGAGAGCTAAGGGCTTCTAGCACGATCCTCATATGTTCAATGTGCGACTTCCAGTCTTTATTATATATCAATATATCATCAAAAAAAACCAACACAAATTTGCGCAAGTAAGGCCGAAATAAATCATTCATTATTGACTGAAATGTAGCCGGGCCATTTGTAAGTCCAGAAGGTAGCACAAGAAATTCATAATGGCTATCATGAGTGCGAAATGCAATTTTAGGTATGTCTTCAGAATGAATTCGAATTTGATGATATCCCGCTTTAAGATCAATTTTTGAAAAATAACGAGCACCACACAATTCATCTAATAATTCATCTATAACTGGAATTGGATACTTATCTGGGATAGTAGCATCGTTGAGAGCACGATAATCCACGCAGAATCGCCAGCTCCCATCTTTTTTTTAACCAGAATAACCGGACTCGCGAAAGGACTGTTACTTGGTTGAATAATACCAGCACTCAACATCTCGTGTACTAAGCGTTCAATCTCATTTTTCTGGCTGTGAGCATATCTATAAGGCCGCACATTTACAGCTGTAACACCCGGCTTCAATATAATGGCATGTGACCGATCTCTTTGAGGAGGTAAACCAGTCGGCTCTTGAAAAACAGCATCATACTGTTGCAAGACCAGATTTAGTGACTACTTTTGTTGTTCACTCAAATGCTGACTTTCTAAAAAAATTGGTTCTACAATAGATGTGGCCCATAAAATAAAGAAATGATCCCCCTTTGAAGTGTTAAGAACGGTCTTCAAAGATGCTGGTGATGTAGAGAGAGCTGGATCTCCTTGTAATCTTCGCAAATCTCCACCTGCTTCGAACGTCATTGTCAACTTCTGCCAATTCACTTTAACATCGCCCAATGTTTCGAGCCAAGCAATACCCAGAATTAGATCTACCCCTCCTAACTGGAACGGGTAACAATCAGCAATAATTTGCAGGTCACCGATAGCCAAATCCACAGCCCGACATAAGCCCTTACAAAACACTGTATGTCCATCACCCAATTGCACCCCGAAATCCTTCGTTGGGGTCACTGGTAAACCCATTTTCCTGACCAGATCAGCTGAAATAAAATTATGACTGACACCACTGTCAATAAGAATCACGATCGGATGTTTTTGTAGAACTCCTCGAATCTTCATAGTGCTTGGTCGTGTAATGCCTGCTGTAGAGTATAAATGCAACTTCATTGTTTGACATTCCACGTGGGACAGCGGCATATTAATGTCTTCACCTTCAATTTGGTCTGCTGGTAACTCATCATCTTGATTCTCCGCAGCAATCATAACTCGTAGATGGGCATTCGGGCAAACATGGTTTGGTGAGAATTGGCCTTCACAACTAAAACATTGATTCCTCGCGCGCCGAGCTCTCATTTCTGCTGGTAATATGTTCAAATTTCCTCTGCTGCTTCGATAGGGCTGCTGGTTTGATGACGCTGAAGTTGCTGGCACTTGTGTCAAAGATTTCACTCGTGGGTCAGCTCTATGTATTGGTGCTGAAGTTGGATTGGCCACTGTGTACCCTGCCTTGCGTGGAATTGGATTTGAAGTGAATACAGGTCGGCGAATCTGACTTTCGATCTGATTTGGATTACCTTCCCATAACTCATCCTCAATATCTTTTGCCAACTCCATAGCTCGAACCAACTCTTGTGGGTCATGTACGGGCAACCTCCTTTTAATGTTTTCTCCTTCAGCCCGTTAATAAAATTTCCCACATATGTTTGTTCTGGTAGACTTGGAATCATACCTGCCACATATTCAAATGCTTGAATATATTCTTCAACCGTAGATTCTTGACGAAGCTCTGCCAGTTTCTCATATGAATTGCCAGCCTTCAATCCTACAAACCGTCTCATTAACTCCGTTGCTAGTTTATCCCATTTAATTGCAGGAGACTTACCTCACAACCACTTTAACCAATGAACCGCTACTCCTTCCATTGCAATAAATGCCAACTTGACCTTGTGCTCCGGTTTTGTGTTTTGAACTTCAAAATATAGTTCAGCTCGATACACTCATCCTACCGGGTCTTCCCCGTTGAAGTTTGGCAGTTCCACCTTCACGGCAAGCCGAAATTCATCATATTCCTGATACGCTGGTGCCTTTTTGATAGTTGATGGCATCCATTCCTCCTGATATTTTTTAGATTGTGATGTAGGTTCACTTGATTGATTGCCGGATGCAGTGAACTTTTCTTTCAGGCTTGTAAGCATTTGATGGATGGAAGATATCTCCGACAATTTTCCTTCTAATACACGAAACTGATTGTTGTGCTCCATCTGCTCCTTCTGTAATAACTAGCTCTAAAGTCCGCACGGACACTAGTAGAAAATTGCATGGACTAATAGTTTTTGTAGTGAGGGAAGTATGCTGCAAGTTTTTGTTAACGAGCTGGATTGTTCTTTAGTTCCCTCATCTTGAGTTCTATCCGTAAACTGAGAACATATTCCTCTACAATAATGATTAATTCATTTACTTCATCTACCTTTTTACGCATATTAGCAATCAGCGGAATGGTATGAAGAATACCATGGAAAAATCACAAACTTTCGGTGAATTTCCCTGTAGTTGTGATTTTGTATCCTTCCTTGAGCTTCTCTTCCAACTGTGTGAAACTGAACACGTACAGCAGCACACAAAAACAAATAAGTCCAGATTAGGCGATTGCTACTAATTTTTTAGTTTATCCAAACTCAGTGAGTTTGCCACCAAGCGGCACCATACGCTAGTGTACTCCCTGGGTGAAATATTTAACACGTTAGTTGCAGTACTACATGGGTCGATACGGGATTCGAAGAAGGTCAAGTCAAATAGAGCCGTGTTTGAAAGATGTACAATTAGTACCCATTACATTCGGTTTTTTTATTCTAAAACCCATTCACCCTTCGGCCTTCTCTACTCGCGGAGACCGCCCCGAAAAACAGCACATCACTCGTTCCTTTGCACGCGAGGACCCTTTTTACTTTTAAAATGAATTTTAGGATTCGACTTTCGCACCTTATGTTAGGCTCTTTACAAGGTTAGTTCCATATTATCGAACTCTTGACTCAGTATAAAAATTAATCTAAGTAATAACACACTTTGGAGTTGGAGGCACAAGGAAACTAAATTTGTCATCTTATTGTTATTTACATTCTTATTGAAATTCCATTGATTATTTGCAGTTAGTCCTTTCTAATTTCCAAATCTTTTGTGTTTGCCATGCCATTTTGAATATTCCTATTATATTTTGACAGGTTTCTCTTGTGTGTCTCTTACCTCTACGCTTAGCACATGATGTCAAACTATAAATTATATCTTTATCTTGTCTTGTGTTATCGTACATAGTAGGGGTGAACAGAAATCCGATTAAACCGCCAACACGAACCAACTCACCCCTTTTTTCGGCCGAATAAACCGAACCGTCCGAAACCGAAATATAAATGGGTTAATTTTTAAAAAACCCGAACTAATTGGGTTGGGTAAGGGTTTAACAAATTTTAACCCTTACCCAACCCGAACCAAACCGATTACATAAAATGCAGAATTTTTTACATATTTTTTGCATATTCTATATATTTTTTTACATATTTTCTACAAATTTCTGCACTATATAAATTTTCTGCACTATATAAATTTTTTGCAACACATTCTGCAACACTTTCCGGCTCTTGCAACATTTTCTGCAACAAGCAGAATTTTCTGCAACAGTGCAGAATTTTTTCTACAAATTTCTGCACTATATAAATTTTCTGCAACAGTGCAGAATATTTTCTACAAATTTCTGCACTATATAAATTTCTGCAACAGTGCAGAATATTTTCTACAAATTTCTGCAACAGTGCAGAAATTTCTGGGTTGGGTTGGGTTACTATTATAAAAAACCGAACTAATTGGGTTGGGTTGGGTTGAGTTACGATTTTTTTTTACAATTAATGGGTTGATTTTTTATAAAACCAAACTAATCGGGTTGGGTCGAGGTTTGACGAAAACCCGACCCAACCCTACCCATGTTCACCCCTAGTACATAGCCATCTTTAAGAGCCCCCAAGTTAGCGCAACCGAGTAGCCATTTTTTTATATAATGAACATATAGACACCTTTCAACATTCTTACTCCCTCACTTCACCACCCTTGTCATCATATGAAATATCATAATACAATTTTTCATTGCTTTGTTGTATGGCTTCATAACCCTGATAATACACATACATAATTTGATAACATATAGTATCATCATAAAATAAATGATAGAAATCTAGCACTCAAAATAACCCACTTTGCTAATTTTCACAAGTTCGTTCACCAATATTAAAATTAAAATTAAAAAGTAATTTTATATTTTGTTAAATAAAATTAAAAAGTAATTTGCGGTGATTTTTTTGTTAATTTAAAATAGAATTAAAATATAATTTTACAATTTAAAGAGTATTTTATATTGTGCTCAAATAAATTTATCATGTTTTAATATATAACATATAATTAAGATATATAAAATAAACTTAATTATAAATAATGAAATATATAATAATTAATAAATATTAATGGACGAGATATGAGTAAAACAAAATATTCAATAGATATTAAGAAGTATATTAATGGAGGAAAGATGATTAAAATAAACTACTTAATAAATATTAATACTGGTATTTATGATTAAAAGGGTTACACTGTCTTTTCAATTTGAATAAATTTGTTCATGTTGCCCATTATATATATAATAGATTCATGTAACATCTTTACCTCCTTCTCAACATTGTCCGGTATGTTCTCCATTCTGGTACTGACTATCTACTAATAAACAAAATGCCTTGATAACGTGATACCAATTGTTATGTATCTAGATACTATAACTTGAAGATAGAGACTAGTAGTAATATTTATTGTAATAGAAACTGAAATACTTTACGTATATTCTGATGCTACACCAGAATTACAATAGGTGGTGCTTCACCGTCGCAACAGAGCTTCTCTCCAACAAAATTTCTTATAAAAACTCAATACACATACTGTTAATAGATGCTAGATTAAATACTTTATTTTTCCCAAGCTAATCCCCCAAATTATGCAGAGAATCTTCTCCTAACCAACATTTATTCTTATCATATATCTTGTCCCTTTAATCAAGTGATTTTGTCCCACTCCTGATAATCAATCAGTTGACCCACTAATTCTGCATCTACCATATTTACTTTCTTTGCACGCCTATGGTAAGTTAGCATGACAGGACAGGACAGGATGGGAACACTAAAAAACTCCAGTCAAGGAACAGAAACATAGAAACATACACAAAATTTTAGGCATCCATAACAACACCAATTACTCGTTCAAATGATTTTTATTAGAAAATGCATATGGAAGGGAAACACCCACAAAATAGACTAGGTGCAACTCATTATGCAATTTCATCTGTCCTGCTCATAGCATAAGGTTGCATAGTTTACAGTACAAAATCATACAACTTGACCATCAAATAGAAGCTACAGAGATCCATCTTAAACATCAACAAAACACAAATGACAAATGTACTGCAACAGACCTTATAAAGATACTCAGCATTATTATCAGTTTCCATTTTCCTCCTGATTATTATGTTCTTGGGTCTGCTGCCATGACATATATGGTAGCTGTGGGTGGGCCTGCTGATCAGGATAGAACCCTGCTTGTTCCACCGTGTGCTGCTGCGGAACATAGGAACAGAATCAGTAGGTGGACCCAGCAGCGGAATTGTAGCATGTTGTTAGAACAATTGGTAGATGGAGATGAAACATTTCTTGACCTGAAAATAACTAGAGACAAATTGTTGTTTTGAGGCGTGATATGATCACTTTCTTTAAGGATTTATTCTGCCCCAATTGTATCACAATTTACTACGAGGTTACTGGCGAAATTATTCTCTCATACAACAAAGCATGAAGGAATAACAACTAGCAATATTGATACCCTTCCTAAATTACTTAAGAACAAATATGATAAGTGTGTATATATTTTCTTGTTAGAGAGAAAAGTAAGAAAACTGTGTATTGCACAAAAATACATATTAAAGATATATATCTCTTTATAATATTTTCAACAAAGTAACTCCTCAATATATTTTAATTCAATTTATGGTCATCTTAATAAATATTGTTATTTATTTTAGAAGTTTTTTTTTTTGAAAAGTCATACACAATATTTGTTTTCTTAATTTCTCATCTCTTTTAAATATAATAATATATTTAAAGATATAAAAAGATTTCACAAGTACTTTTTATTTTTTATTGATTCGATAAAACAAAACTCCAACATAGCCTTGGTGATACCAAGACCTTCTTCCTTAACTCATCGCTTGGGATGATATCAACCAGAAAATCGAAAATATCAGTCCTTGAAATTGCAGCAGCAACGTCATTCTTCTGCAGCGTTCTCCTTTTGTTATCTTCGGTGAGTAACCAAGAACGCATAGTCAGTTCCAAGATAAACATCTCACAGGCCTTTGCGAATATGACAGGGGCCACGGATGAAATCATCCACACATCTTCATCAGCTTTCATTATCTTTTTTATGCGAGCAAGCGGAAGGCTATGGTTCTTGAAGTCTGGCGTCTGTCCAAATTCCTGTATTTGATTAGCCCAGAACGTCTGTAGCTGAGTCCGTAGGTGTAGCTGCTGTTGCTGGTAGAGAAGTTGCGCTTGGTAGTATTCAGGCTGCTGGTGAGAAGTAGAGCCAGTTGGATGCTGAGTTGGTGCAGACACTGGTACCAAAGGTGTACCAGTTGCAACTCCTGGTCCAGCAGCATGGTAACGAGGCACACCATAAGTCATCTGACTAGCACTATCTATGACAACTTCCTGTTGTTGCTCAGGTTCTTCTGATTGATCCATTGAGTTCCTACCAGCCTTCACTTAGATATTGCTACTATTATATATATTATATATATATTAATGTCAACTAAATTTCTTTAAACAAACTTGATAAAACATAATCAACCTGCTTAACAATAAAAAATATTGACTTGTGTTTAATTTAAGAAACTAATAGCATCTTCATGAGCCTCTCTATTCATTATTCAAACTCCCAAGTCAAAATTTGTGGAGCCTCCAAAATTTAACTCCAAGATTCTCTCAGTCCTCTCCCTACTTTGAGTTTTACCAATAACTCCAAGATTATATTAAAGCTAAGGGTTATTAAAGTTAAAATTTACAAAACTACTATCTCCATATCACTACAGCTTGTCGCTGTTAATATTTGTTCAATTTTTAAAATTCAATTTATATAATATTTATGTAATAATCTCTAGTAGAACAATTTTTTTCACAATATTATTGAAATATAGAAGTTGATAGATACAGGTAAAAGAAAGTATTATTGAAAACAGCCCTATATAATTTAATCTTTTTGGACGCAAAGACAGCCCTATATAAATGTACCAACATCTTGATGAATTAAAACATTATTTACAAGCGAAGGTTCTATTATCACACAGAATGGGTCGCACATATACATGATCGGGGGTTGTCGTAGCCTTGCGGCTGTACAAAATAAAGGAGATAAAATATCCTCACTCCCTCCGTCAATTTATTTGTCATTTTAACTTTTTACGATGCAAAAAATAAAGGAGACTAATTTTTCACAGGCCTTGAACTAAATACGGGGACAAATATTTTAAAAGAGAGGGACTAACAAATTATAAACCACATTACCCACTAACCTCTAACAAAGAACAGATGATCAACGCCTTAAATTGTTACTCGTACTAAAAAAAGGCCCTAGATCTTTGAAAGTTACACGAGATTTTCAAAATAATATAATATTACAAACAAAAAAGTACGTATTTTCAACATAATAATAAAAATCATAAAAGACAGTGTTATTCAAAATGCTGAATACCCAAGAGCTTAAAACTTGGATATAAACAAAGAAAATACTTAACACGAGATTTTGCAGAGCACAAGTGAGAGTGAGAAGCTGTGAAGACATTACACATACATGTTATAAAGTGATACACTTTGTTATATAGTGAGAGATGGAGACAGACAAGGAGAGAGGTAAAAATCTTTTCTTTCTATTTACGTTTTACCTCTTTCTAATACAATAATAAATTAAAATAAATAAAATCTTAGTACTGGCTTCTGCTGGGGAACAGCTGCCGGTCCAAGGAGACGCCAGGACTTTAAGAATTAGGACCAAATTTTATTACGGCAAACAAATTAGTGACTTTAAATTTTAAACAATACCCAGTTACCCGTTCCAATGAACCTGCCGTAAGCAGCATAATGCATATCGTTATAATCGCTCCGTCTCAAATTACTTTATTAAATTATTGTTCATTGACCGCATAGTTACGGAGGGATTACTACTGTAATATATTAGCCATTTTTCAGATGCAGCAAAACATATGCAATTTGATATGAATCTTGAATTATGGAATATAAATCTCACCCTGTAATCAATTTGATAAATCTCTCCCTGTAATCAATTTGAAATAAGTGACCTTTACAGAATACAATTAAAATCTACAAATGTAATGAAACTGCCATATGAGATGCATAAACCCTAGCTAGATGCCTTGTGAATCTGTGCTCTAGTTTGGCAAGCTGCAGCCATTACACGCAGGCGATTTGTAATCTCGGTGAAGGTCGGCCTAACCATAGGGTTAGGAGCCCAGCATTGCTCCATTAGCTTTTTCCATTCAGGGTCACAAGAGTTTGGGATAGAAGGTCTTAGTGTGTTATTCACAATCCCTCCTGAAAATGGGAGAAAAGCCGGGTCAAAATTCAGGGACATTAGAAGATTATAAGTGGTAGCATCAATAAGTAATCCAACTGATAGAATTACTGGATTTACACTCTCAAAGATGACCATGTATGCAATCCATATTTAATTACAAGAATATCATTAATATTACAAAAGGTAAACAACTACCCAGTTTTTGTTTTTATTTTGAACTCTACAACTACCCAGTTTTATAATATTCATATATACAACAGAAACTATATTTCTCCCTCACTGAATTGAAGGCCATATTAAATAATTATACTAATATCCATTTTGGAAATGAGGTCACATTCTTACTATTTAACAATCTTTTGGAAAATTACGAAGGCATAACCAAACATAATATTATAAATATGTATATTGACGACATATACTGTGACTGTGTGATGGGCTGATGGCAACTAAATTGTAGAACCAAGCCGGATAAGTCGGTGGTCTACTTTCGACATTATACTTAATGAAGCTACTTTACTAAAAGATGCACTGAAAATAAAAATTGTTCAAACACAATAGTCTCATAATTTTTCATTTTTATTACACTACCATCTAGCATTGCCAAAAATATACAAACCACTAGTTTTAAAACTTTAGCCCCTAACATAGAATCTAAAATGAATAGCCTCTACCAAAATATATCATACAACAGTCCAGATGGGCTCACATCAGCTGTACCAAAAGCTACCAATTAACTTGCGGTTTTTTGTATTTATCGTGGTGTATTGCTATCAATGTACAATGTATTATTGTATTTCACATGGGATACAACATGGTATTTCATCAAATCAGAATTACATCAAAAATTAGCTACCCACTTCAGCAGTAACAACCCGTAGTAATTAGCTACCTACTTTAGTATTGTGTATCTACTTGGACGATAAAAGTTTTATTTGGACGACTTCAAACAAGTAATCAAATTCCAGTTTTAACTGAATTTAAAAGTAAACAATGACAAAAATGCTAACCGATGATTGCACCATAGTGCATGTTTGCATAAGGCTCCTCACCAGTGAGAATCTCCCACAAGACAATGCCAAAGGAGAAAATGTCAACCTGCTTAAATATGCAAGGAAAATTAAGAAAACTAAAAAATAATTTTCAGAAAAGGAACTAGGAAGAAATATAGGGACCACCATATCTTACTGTTATTTGAGCTTCATTTAATATCTATGCTCACATTCCTACTCTAGGGATTGAGTGAACAAAAAAAACACTAAACTTCTATTACTTCTAATATTAATAGTTTTTCTTTCCTTTATATATGTCCCGTGTGACAATTGTCGGCCAAATTGACCAATTTTAAATATTCAGTAATAACTACAATTCTATAAGACTTTGATGTAATCTATATATACAAAAAAAATGGCAAAAATTATTTTTGAAAAAAATCAATTGAGAATTCTTATATGTTGTATTCCAGGTTTCAACAGATGTGTCATTAAGATAGGATTGGCAGAACCATACCTTCTCAGAAACTTTACTGCTACTTCCATTCAGCAGTTCTGGGGCCATCCAAGGTAGGGTTCCCCTAACTCCACCAGAAACCAAGGTGTTGCGCTTGATTTTTGACAGACCAAAATCAGCAACCTGAAAAGTAGTAATAAACCAAAGACGAACAAATGATATACTTGAAGCATTCTTTAAGTAACAGTATGTACCACGTAAATCATCCATGACCACAACTTCATTAGAGAAACATTTAATTTATAAGTAATTTTAATTATAACCTTGCATATGGGCCGAGAAGGATCTTTTAAGTTCACCAGTAAGTTGTCACATTTCAAATCAAAATGCACAATGTTTTTTGAATGTAAATACTCCATCCCAAATGCTGCATCCATGGCAATAATGATTTTCTTCCGGTGATCAAGATGCCTTAAAACAGAAGCATGAAAGGTATCAAACTACAGTTATTGGTCATGTTGGGGCCACAAGAATAAAAGTTTACATAAGAATAGAAGTTTTATAATAGATATGACGATTAAGGATTTTCATACTCACATTTACAAGATTAATCATTTGCATTAATGTAGCTGTATCTCTAAGAAATTTGGTTTTCGTTCATTTAGCTTAGATGATATCTGGAAATAACATATAACTTGAGTGCGATAAGTGAAAGTTTACCTATCCTTGCGCAGCAAAACATGCCTGAGAGAACCATCGACCATGAACTCTGCGACAGTAGCTAACGTACCCCCTGGTCCATCTTGTACCACACCATAAAATGCCACCACGTTTGGATGGTGAAGCTTTGACAGAATTTCAGCTTCCCGCCAGAACTCTATGGTCTGAAATTCAAGGAGTTAAAGAAACCAGAAGTACACACAAATACTCTTACTCAGGACAAAGCAACAATGACCAACAATGGCATGTGTGTAGGCTTTTGTACAAATACAAACTAATTTTTCCCACAAACTGTAAACTACGTGAGTCAAAATTGTATTTTTTTGTAAATCTTATATGTTTCCATATTATTGAATTATAAATTTTAGTGTAGTAGAACTTGAGCTAGTTTGTGTGTGGATGGTAATGTGAATGAACTACTAAAACCAAATTATATAACTTGATTATTTTTAGTTACAACAAAATCTTCCAACGCTTGGTTTCCCCTTTAAATAGTGAAAAATCTTCTAAAAGATATTAGCAATGAAGATATGATGTAATACTAGTATAAGATACAAAGTACCTACCAATCTCTCTTGCTCTGATGATCGACCTGCAAAGCAACTCTTCTTTATTCTTTTAATGGCAACATCCGATCCTCTCCATTTTCCATGATATACAGTTCCAAATGTGCCAGAACCAAGCTCCTTTAGTTCCTCAAGATCTTCATTCTTTATGATCTGTACAGGCAATCAGAGAACTTCAGATGGCTATACTATGTCCTAAAACTGATGTCAGAGGATAAGATGCTGTGAATTCAACTGATTTTTCTAGATTTGACATAGAGAAACCTTGTAGGCAAACACTATTGGCAAAAACACCTGAGCAAATGGTACATTGTGTGCCGGAACACTTAGCCTAGCTTCATAATTAGAGAAGCAAGTACTCGCTGCCAGTAGCTGACCTTAACTACTGAAATTCTATAATTTCTTAAAACAGAAGAAGACAAATGATACTAGATGGAAGTTGCATTGCTATACATTTCCTGATGATGGCCGGCACCAAGTTTGTGCAAGTAGTCATCATACTTTCACATTAGATGATTGCTGTGATGTTATAGACTAATAACACAGTATTCAACATTTTATATGACTTGATCACCTCAATAGTGATTAATTATGCTACATAGTTTATGTCTTTTTGAGTAATTCATTAGTTCTCAGATACAATTGAGATGAATATGACGCAGCATGTTTGTCTTCTGATAGATAAATAGGTCATGTATACTTTAAAAAAAAGTGTGTAACATGCTCACGCACATATTGGTAGAACAGACCTTACCTGCAAAGAACTGATATCAAATTCAGCAAAAGCAAGATCCAGTGGAGGTAAGATCCTGATTCCATCCTGCAAGCAACAAAGCTTAAAGAATTGGCTCCCTAAAACACATATATCCAGGAAAAAGATATGCTAATCTAACATTACCAGAGTATGCACCTCGTACTCAGATTCTGGTATTCTTATGGTCTCATTCGATTCATCTAACTGCATCACATTGCTGCCTTCCACCTGGGAAGGATTATAATCAGAATGCAACGCTGTAGTGGAAACTTTGCTTACACCAGGCAGTTCTTTCTGATCGCCAAAATTAATTCGGGAATCTTTTAGTGGAGTAAGTTTATAAGCTTCTGATGCATCTTCTTCCACTTTTGGAAGTATAGATGAAAAATCAAGCCGATCTTGGTCCATGAGAGAAACATCTTTTTGAGAAAATTCACCCTGTGCCAATTTCTGAAAAAAAGACCAGTGTTTAGGCTCATGGTTGGCTATGTTCATGCTCAAAGCTCCATCTTTCTGCAGTGTAGTACCAGAGGAATTCTCAGAAATGACAGCTCTTGAGAATATATCAGATAAAAAATCGTGAGGGAATCGATCATTTAAATCAATAGATATGTCTCCGCGCTCTGGTCTGGAAACACTAACAGAAGATTCAACCCATGAAACGTTTCTAGGTGTGATCCCTGTCCCAGCAGTAGGTTGAAAGTTCCCCTGATTGTAATTAGCAGCAATATCGCTTTCAAACCTGTCATCCCAGGGATAGTCTGGAAGACTAGATGCAGGATCATTGTGGTAGTTAGCTCCTGCAGTTTCATCAGCCGAGGAACTATTCGTGTTATCATTCATGGAGTTTGTTATGTCACCGGGCTTAGGAAGTTGATTATCTGTTTCATTCTCTTTATCATTTAAATAGACCTTTGTTGCCTCATTATTATTCTGGAAATTTTCAATTCCATCATCAGAAGTTCTAGGGTTGTCAAACTTTGCACTTGAGTCACAGTGGTCAATCTTACAGGCCTGTTCAACATTTTGCAAATTTTCGCCACATTCTTCCATAGAATCCTGCTGTGCAATATCAGAACGAGAATGAGTAACAAAGAACTGAGAACCAAGATCATCTGATTTGGTTAATCGGTTTAATAACTCCTCTTGCTCTCGTGGATATCGCTCAGAGCGAAAGAGACTTTGAGGAGGTAGAGGAGGCTCAAGATAGCTTAAATCAATCAGATCAGTCTGTGAGTTGGTATTTTCAGAAGCAACGGCATCACTAGATGTCAACAACTCATTGTCATTTGACATGGAATCTCTTGTGAGATTAATCACGTCCAGAGGTGAAGAGACTGGCAAAGACTCAAGGTTGCCTTCGTTCTTTGAAGGTATGATACAAAATTTTCTCTCTGGTGTTGGTATGGCCATTGATACCTCTTCAACGGGAAAGTGATCAACATCTTTTCCCATAGATCGAATAATTTTATGTTCAATGTCTTGTTTACTCGAATTATCACCTATCTTATTCACCTCTACTTCTTGCTTATGCATATCCTGCGAACCTAAAGCACCAGATGGCTGATCCTCCGGCACACCACCTTCTTGAGTCACAAGTGCAGGAAAAGGAAGAAGAAGAGTACCATCTCCAACGGGTGTAGAATTAGAAGTATGGGGTTCAGAGCCGGAGGGCAAGCGATTCTGAGCTTCATCATGATGCATCACAACTTGATGAGAATGAGATTGTGAATGGGTTTCCTGAGCATCGGAAGATTTAGGAAGAATTAGTTGAGAATATTGATTCATTGATGATGCAGCACTAACACTTGCAACTCTACTTGCGTCCCTTCCCAGTCCCAAATCCATTCCATTGACAGCAACTACATACTGGACTTCAGAATCACCACCAGATCTGGCCAAACCAAAATCAGCATCATCTAAATCATTTACAGAGAATAAAAACATCCTGAGCTTTTTTGATCCATCTCCATCTCCTAGGACGTTGCACTCCTCCATCATATTCTGTAAGTCCTCACCAGAAGATACTGAAACTAAAGCATCAAGATCCTCCCCCGGAAGCTGGTACTTAATTATATGTGTGTATATATAAATTGTTGTAGTTTTCTGCCATATCTCTTGCCAAGAAACATCCGGCCTTATTCTAATAATGTGTGTTTCTCCTCCAACGTATCTGAGTTTTCCATCACAAGGCCTGGGAAGAATTTTACCACCAAAGCTACAGAGAATTTTAATTTTCCTTGATGAACCATCGGATGCGCTGGAAGAGAAATAACCATGAATTATAGGCTGTTTACTATTATAACCTGATGAATTACGTTGTACTGAAGCTAAAGACCCATAATTACTTTTTTCTTCGTACAAAGAAGGGTTTCTCTCAAATTCTTTTGGCTCCTTCTCTACAACAGTAAGCATAGAGATATCCGAACTACTTTCCCCAGTATGACTGATCCCTAAAACGCCCTTAAAGTCCAAGTAACTTGTTGTAAAACTAGGATCAATAGCGGCAAATGGATCAAATGGCTTTCTCGGATTCACCCGATCACGCATAAATTCAAGAGCAAACTCCTCACCTGTCTGTATAGAGTAATTAAGTACAGGTTTAACTTCAGCAAATTTGAACTCAGAAGGCCTCACACTGGTATTTATACGACCCATGGGATCCACCATATATCCCCGAGATGTATGTCCAAATTCTAAATTATCTGGAGCTGTATTATTGAGTGCAACATGATCGTAGTTTTTTGAATGTTCCATCACACAACTATGAGTTTGCCTGGGAAAATGTCAAGGTCGTAAAACCATGGAAAAAGTATGCAGGTGAATACACGGAAACACATTTCAAAAAGTATCAATCTATAGAGTGTAGCCTCAAGTAGTGAGCATAGCTACTAGAGATTACACAGTTGAAGGTTTGGGCTTTCGACGAGACTTGGCCACTCGGACCGATATTCAACTTCTGCTAGTGCTCCTGCACAGCGGACCTTAAGGATTGCTAGTGCTCCTGCACTTGACCAAGTTACACGTACCAGATTACATAATAAAATCAGGAACTTTACAGAATTTAAGAACAGCGAAGACAGATATAACTTCTTTGAACGGAAGTTACACACTTTACTCATCATATTTTAACGTCTTTTAACTTGTATGTTATGTATGCACATGTTTATATACAAGGATATGTGTACACATGTTTAAATGTTGTACGTATGTCTGTGCACATGAACGAGGAAAACAAATAGTAAAGTTCAACCCAAAATCTCAATGTTAATATTGTTGGAGTACGATATATATATACTTTTTCCAAATAAATTACTAGGTAATCAAAGAATCTAGCACAAAACTATATACGATTCAAACAGAAGTATCTTTAAACAAAAACTTTTCTAGTCTTCTTCAAACAATTGTATAAATAATCAGGTATCAAGCAAGATAAGTCTACAGGCCCAAAATCTCAACAATTTGTCGAGACAAATATTTTGAAATATAGATAAAAATTTCATCTTTAAAGTTTTCATCAACAATATTTAAAACATGATAATCTGGAGAACAATTAACTTCCTACTTGCTACGGAAACAGACACCTGCACAAAATTTCAGGATTATGTACACAATACGCAAGTCCACTATCGGAAACATCAAAACTGATGCTCTTACTGATGAAATCTAAAACATGATCATCCACTCTACTTAAAATTTATGATTAGCAATAAAACCAATCCTAACCGTACTGAATGAGTTATTGCAAGTTACGGTGCATGAAAATTATATTAATCAACACAAAAATCAACAGCACAGCAGATCTAAAACAGTAACGATCCAACAAACATAACGCAATCATAAGATAATAATTTGAAGATAACAAAATTAATAATAAAGTGGGAGATAATTAACACTCACTCACTGTAAAGTCGCCTTGATTAACGGAACAGAAAGCGGGAGAAGAACTGTGTGTATTAGTGTGTGTAATGAATGAAGGTATATATGATGAACCAGTTGAAAAGAGGCTAGTACTAGTTGACAGTGAAAGGGGGTTATAGTTCTGTTTCTACTAAACAAACAAAAAGTTATTCGACTTTGCTCTGCTTGTCGACTCCTGCTGTATCTCTTTTTATATCAATGTTTTTTTTATTTATTTCCCGCAATAATTTTTAGTGCGACAATTAAAAAAAGAAGATATTTTTAGAGTTATGGCGTGATTAGTACTCCTACTCCTAGTCGTACATGTTTTTCTCAAGAAATTCCATCGCGGAATATCCGTATGGGTTATAGTACAACTATTTTGAATTTCGTTTGAAAATTCTTTTCTTTAAAAATAAATTACTCATTTAATTTAGTATCAAAATTATTTATTTATTATAGATAATTTTTAACTTAATATTTTAAAACTCTTAAAGTTTACAATTACTTAGATATAATATAAATTATAATTTATTTATAATGGACGATTAGAAGATTATCTTAGTATATCATATTATTTGATTTTTACAAAATTTTAAATATTTATTTGTGCATTTCTTTTTGTTTTAGTTTTGTGCTATTGTTCGTGCATACATTTGGATTAATGAGAAGAATTATTAATTTTTGACATAACAAGTAGATTCTATTTACATTTTTTGTCTTATGTATTTAATTTTTAAATACTCAATTTTATTTGATGTATAAATATTTAATGAAGGGAAAAAAATTAAAGCACCTAAATATGGGATTAGATTAGATAAAGCTGGAGTCCTAATTTGCAATTTGGAGTCTTAAATATCTACCGAACTAAAGTATAATCATGAAAATGAGGAAGTAAAAACTGCAGGCAGGCAGCTCTTTTTTAAACCACTCAATATTTCATAGACTGCAATATTGCCAGCACGCGTCCAACCCAAATCTCTCTCTCTCTCTCATGAAACCTAAGCTAAACTGAAACCGCACAACAATTCAGAAGAAACAAGTTTAACTAGACATTAGTTGTAGTAATGGCTTTTGTTCTTCCCAATCTCTCTCCTCCATCTCCTGCTTTATTACAACACAGAGACAAATCATCATCCACTTGTACTTTTCATCCCCAAACACCTCTCATTTCTTCTCCATTATTATTGGCAGCTAAACCCATTACCAAGCTTGATTCTCCCCCTAATCGTGTGGCCCAGATTAATCAAGCTCCCCCTGGTGGTCAGAAGCAACAAAATGATGATTTTTATCTCAATCTTGGCTTGGCTGTCAGAACTCTACGTGAAGATATGCCTCTCCTCTTCATTAAAGATCTTAATTATGATATTTACAGGTACCCCTTTTTGTTTATTCTTTTAGTTTTGTTTGTGATTTCTTGAAATTTTTGCTAAGGGTTTGTTTGTTTGTTTATGTAAAGATAAAGTTGGGGTTTTTATTGAATTTTTGACAGGAATGATATAACATTTGTTGACCCTTTGAATAAGTTTACTGGTATTGAGAATTACAAGTTGATATTTTGGGCTTTGAGATTCCATGGAAAGATTTTGTTTAGAGAGATTTCACTTGAGATTTTTAGGGTTTGGCAGCCTTCTGAGAATGTGATCTTGATAAGGTGGAATTTGAGGGGTGTTCCTCGGGTACCCTGGGAGGCTAAAGGCCAATTTCAGGGCACTTCTCGTTATAAATTGGATCGAAATGGTAAAATTTATGAACACAAAGTCGATAACTTGGCGTTCAATTTCCCACACCAGCTGAAACCAACTGTGTCTGTGTTGGATTTAGTGGTAGCTTCAGCAAGCCCTAAGCCTACATTCTTCTGGGGTCCTGTCGAAAGCTACTCTTCGTCTTGGTTGCTGTTTTACAGAGCTGTTCGAGAGACTTTGGAGAATGAAGGTTCCTCTGTAATAGCTCAAGACTGCTTAGTTTCTTGTTCATAGTGAGGGGAGGTACTTTTTGCATATTGTTATATATACGAACACATTACTTTGAACACCCAATACAAGTGTATCTTCTTTACCTGTACGTTAGCCTGTTAGGTATTGTATTGGATCATAGATACACTTCATGGGGTTTGTTTTCGGCTAGCATATGTACAGACTGTCATGTAAGTGGTTAAATATACTTCCTGGGTTGGTGGTAGAGGGAAAGTGTGGTTGGATGGACCAGATCTGGGATTGTATGTATAGTTGGCTACAAAATCAATAACGTTATTTTGCTATACATAGTGGTGAAAGTATACAATATGTCATACTCTTGTTACATCAGATGTTTGATATTTAAAGTTAAAGCCAGATATGGATTGAGCAAATAGTCTGTGCGCTTATTGCATTAACTAACGACTTGAACGCCTCTTTGTTACTCATAAATACTCGTACTTGGTTATTGTTTACATCTTCAAATTAGTAGCTTTACCCGTAATTAGGAGACAAACTTGTAATTAGGAAACAGGCTTGTTGCTAAGTTGGTGATAAACGTATAGAAAATTTGCGAGATATTCTATATGATATGCGAGCTTGAATTTTCCATGCTTTACTGAGCACTTCAGCCACTTCTATTGAAATTTAGTTGATTATCAGTAAAAAATTATCTTTACTTTGCTAAATTCTTCTATGAATATTTAGTCAGATATTTAGTCAGATGTGAGTAAATTCCTAGTAGATAGCTATGTGCACCTCACAAGCTTTTTAGATATTATCAGTCCCCTACTCCCCTAATATAAATGGGCATCACATAGTTTATAGGTCATTTTCATCATTTTACTTCATGCGTGGCATTACAAACTAGCCAAGTTCTTGCTAACTTGTTGACGTACCTGATGCAACTTGTCAGAGGTTTACTCATCTGATACAGATGCTTAATTATAAGTAGGTAGATCACCCCGAATTATGGATCACAATTAAAACTCATTCAATGACAATTCAAATCAGTACATGTTCAAGGTATATTTCTCTACTGTTTATAATTTTGAATAGAACAACACTGTAATATTTGCATGGATCCTTCAGGTTGCAATCAAATGTATTCAAGAACCATTCAAATCCGTAAATGTAGATACTTTGGATCACAATTGAAAAGCAGTCAAGGACAATTCAAATCCGTAATGTTTACGATAACTCTGTGTTTGAGTTTACAACATTAGTTAGAAAACTCAAACAACATCAAATAGTTAGTTGTATTGAGTTTACAACATTAGATATAATACCACTGTAACATTGAATACCACTGTAACATTGCTATGTACGTAAGTTTTAATATGACAAGACCCCATAGATCGTTCGCTCCCGGTGTATCTGCTTTAAAGTGGCAGCCTATCCAAAGGCTTAATAGCTGCAACCTTGCTGTGATCAGATCTCATGAATTTCTGGTATGTAATTTTTAAGACCCCCTGTTTGGCAGCTTTCTGGAATCTCAAAAGACTCTTTGCACAATCCCTGCAACATTAGAATACACAAATCATTATAACCATGATGGTGAAAGAAAGATACACAAATCATTATAACCATGATGGTGAAAGAAAGTTGTCATACAAATGCTCGGTTTGGTTAGAGAGAATAAAATGAAAAAAGAATGAAATAAAATATTATGAACAAAATTAAAGGTAAAAGAGTGAAAAAATTTGAGTGCATGCAGATTTTGTGATGAGGTTTGTGGGAAAATTTAGTAGTAGGAATGTAAGCATTTATCCTACTAATTTGTGGGTTGAGCTCTGGTTTTAATTTGTATGCAAGGGATGAAATGGAAAATATATCTACAAAATATTACAAAACAAATTCCCGCCTAAATTTATAATCTCAAAACAAATGGCAAAGGATATTACCTGATTTGTGATTCTTCATACTGTGCATGTTTGCTAAGAAGTGGGGTCCATGCAGGAATCATTTGTAATGTACATCGTGCAAGGTAGATAGCAGATGCGCATAGCAATGAGGGCTTGAAGTCCACGGCATCATATTCAACTAAAGAAAGCTCAATGAGATAGAAGGCCAGATGTTCGAACTGCAGAGAATTTAGCCAGTAAAAAAACAAAATTTAGTAATGTACACAGAAAACATGAATTCTATAGCTAATGTCCAAGTGTTAATTTAATTTCTGGACCAATTGTTCTACTTTAATTCCATTTTCAATCAAAGTGATGGATAAAAAGATTGATTAATGTACAAAATGTATAGCCCGCAATCTCAAGTCGATATATGGTAAAAGGTGTTAATACAATCTGCCATAATAGAAATATACCACACACCTTCGTGTCTGATTGAGCAGCCTTGAGAAATCTCAACATAAAGACGTACGGAGTAGGTGCATTTAGCCTAAACTTCAATTTTCCTAGTATAGCCGACTCCTGTCAAAACAAGCTATGTCATTAATCAGGGAACGCATTTTATTTTAACATAAACATTCAATTAGCTGTGAGTGCAAAACTAGGAACGAGTGCCATCAGGTATCAGTTATCATTACTTTAATGTGTTCAATATTATGCTTTTATATGTTTCATGTGAACAGAGTACAACAGAACTTCATGATGTTGGAAAAGGCTGACATGAAAATCAAAAATCTGTGTTGCAGTCTCACCGATCAGAGTTGATCTATCTAGGACCTTTGGCAAGTGAGATATGCTAGTAGAAATTTAAAGTCGTTAAACAACTATGATATGTGTATCAGTTGTATTTGGAGAGCCAAATATGCTTACGGAATTTTTCTGTGCAAGAATTAGAAACACAGTGCCTACAATATGGAATTCAAGAATGAAGTACTGTACCATTCTAAGCATTTGATCCCTTGTATATGACTCTCCTGAGATGCCAATTAGATCTATAACCTGTAAAGAAAAGAACGATAAGATAGTAAATAATGGCCAACAACCCTCTACTCACAAAAATAATTAGTGGTTTCAGATTTGCAATATACAGTATGATCAAGTGACAGCAATACCTACCTTTGGATGCCAAAAGTCCTCATATTTTGATGCTAGCAACAGTGAAGAAAGACCAACTAGCTGCATTTCATTCTTCTTAATGCTAACCAGGGATAGATATTTGTCTAACAGTGTGACCATTAGATAAAGGGTTTCTTGCATCAAATCAAATTTTTGATGTACCTGTATGAAAGAAAGCAAAGAATTAACTCGAGATATCTAGTAAAACTGAAAATATGTTGAGAAATCCAGGTCATATATAAAATGAACAAGCATGTGGAAATGCATCTGAAAAAGAAGAAAACTAGTTACTTCAATAAGCCAATTGACCAATATCCCCCTCATATGAGGTGTAATCTCTTTCTGCATTTCCATGTAATTTTGTAGTGGTTGATGATGTGCCTGCAAGAGAAAATAAGTAATCATCACAAAGAAGCTGAGTGCATGATTAACATGCCTATTTTTTTAAGTTCTATGGTCCATTAATAACTGTCAAGTTAGTATACGCAAAAGAACTCTGGGTAAACATTAGTTTAATTATGGGTACTTCTATGGATTCTCGAGGATTAGAAACAAGATTAGTATATGTAAAATTATCAGAATCTATAGTAAAACACTAAACTCGCATTGCACTCTATATGAACTTATGAAGATGCATGCTTTATCATCCAATGGTTTTACCATTCTGCATAGTATACCATTTCCAAGGAGTGCAGAGAGTAGTGATATCAGAAAACTCAAGCTTCTTTCTATACTTGAAAAAAACAACTTAGATCAGTGTAATTAGGATCGGCATGCTTTCTGAGTATACCAATGTATCAGCATTGCCATACATGTATTTGAAGAATTCCAAAGTGCTGCCAGAACTTTGAACTATCCTGGCACGTGTCTGTCACAAATAGTACCAAGGTCACCCCTTTGAAGATATACAAAGATGCATCCCCCCCCCCTCCACACTGACAGACACACTTCCCCACAGTACTGGGAGAATTAAGTACCCGGTCTCTATTTTTGATTATGGCTTCACCGTTCAAGAATTTAATATATTATTGATATACAAGAATTGGTATGATTTTCCTAAAGTCTATCAGTTTGGCAAGCAGAAAACCAATCTCTTGTCTTCACAAATATGTCCTTGATAGTATTAGCCAAAATGCTACATACATTTGATAAAAGTGCAAGCAAGGTTTATAAATCCATTTGAGGTAAACAATAAGATGTGAGCCTGGCTTAGACGGTTAAAATAAATAAATAAATATATATATATATATATATAGAGAGAGAGAGAGAGACTTTTTTGCTTTACCATGTAATTTTACTCGACTTATAATTCATAGTAGGCTTTAGCTCTACTGCAGCATAATATATGCATACAATATCATATTATAGAGTGCACGCACAGTCACATACATGTGAAAGTTCCATTTAGATAAGTTATACCTAAGCATAAAGTGCACAATCACAAAGGAAGGAGAGACAATGAAAGGTAATCACCTCCATAACCCAATAATACCGGTAGATCTCATCAACATATTCAGCAACATCAAGGTGATTGCAATCCTGATCAATATTTGGCAGAAAATCCTGCTCTGTAATCTTAACTTGTTCCTTTAACAACTGCAGGATCAGTTAACTATTATATATATTACCCAGAGAGAAAGGAAGGAGAAATGTTCAGAAAGTATAAATAAATGATTTGCATCTACCTTTGATGTTTCCATCAATAACGATGTATACGATCTCCTACGACCAGACTTTTTCCTAGTTATGTCATCTGACACACTTTGAACTACATTGCTTTTGCAATCAGAATTAAGCTCGTCTTGAGCAGGTTGTTTACTGGGGACTACTAAGGGTAGTCTTTGTGTTGATAATGAAGACGTGAGCACTCTATCCTCTCTCTTAGACAATGTTGCAGCACCAATTTTTTCCAAAGTTCTAGAATCTGAATCTACGACCTTCGGTTTTCCTGTTGACTGCAACATCAATTGAAGAGTGTAAATACTAAACAGTGGTACTGATGGCGCAGGGGGTTAGCACTTTAATATATTAACTGGACCAACTGAAGTGCGGCATAACTAAAACAGAAGTTCACAAAAAGTCTTCAATACAATCCTAATTGCATTATAACATTACTGGGGATTTTTTAGCCATTTTCTTCGGCTTTCTGCAAGCACCAATTCAAAGATAAAATGTGAAACTACAACAATTCTGTTATGATTAAAGCTTGTAAGTTCAACCTCATAGTCACTTGTCCTTTCTATTGTATATACAGTATTTTTATAGTTGTATTTTCAATGGGAAAAATGAACAGATTCTTGGCTTCAAGAGTATTGTTCAATATCCACAAACCAGTCCTAGTCGCATAATCAACCCAATCACGACTCTCCTTGCACCTTTCACGTTTTGGCTTACATAAATAGAGTTTACCCCAAATGATCTTTCACATGAATTGACAGGCAAACATACCAAGGTAACATAAGAAGTACAATGAAATTAGTCAATAGAAAATCAGAGCAGTATGGTATCGTGCCTTCACCACTTTTCTGGAGGAAGCCCTTGAATCCATCTTAACTTGACCACCAAATCCCCTAGAAAACATCACAAATATATTTCTGTTAAACGATAACATGAAAAAAAAGTAGCTGCTAGCTGATCAATTCTGATGACTGATCTTCTCAAATAAAACACCTTCTGTTTTTTTAAAAATAGAATTGGGATAGAATGTAATATAGGAAAATTATGTTAAAATGACTAAAGAAAGAAACCAAAATATACCCAAAGTATGTAGCAGACATCCGGAAACTACAATTTCAATAATGTATAGGTAAATTAGTTCAAGGGGGCATAGAATGAGGTTTAAGGAAGTAGGTTAGAACAAAATTGTTAATCAAACTCCTTAAAAATAATAACAATAAGAAGAAAGTGTGAATAACATAAACCTTGATGCAGATATTTTATATTTTTACTCAACAACTCTTATATATTGTTTAAGAAATTCGTAGACACGTAACACTGAATAAGGTTCAATATTCTTGGTCCTCGGGTCTTTACAAGGTCATACCTAGCTTGATTCGTTGTAAGATGACTTCCACTACTGCTTCCAGAGGTTAAGGTTTTCCTACCAACTTTGAGATTAACTGGAGAACGGAGGTCAATAGCAGTAAGCAACACATTGCCACATCAATATATATTACATTTGATGCTATGAAATCGTACATAGTAGTATAACTTCTCACCAGAAAAACCACAGTTCTCTTTAATCTTTCCCATATATTCAGCATTTCCCTAAAAGAAATAATTTATCAGAAATTTGAAGGAAAATATTCCCCCCAAAAGAAGTATATTCTTTGTGCTTTGTAAGGTTTTCTATTAAAACATGCGTATTAATAAAGCGAAACAGAATCACTTCATGATACCAACCTTCTCACCTTCACTCGAATAAACTTTGTTCACTCGCTTCAGCACAGGCAAAGAATTCCTTTGAGATGGAATAATAAAAAATATATAAATGGTGTGGATACATATTAATAAAACACCCAAAATAATGAACAATTCTTCAACGAAAAAAACCTTGTTGGTGGCCGAGGAATTAGAGATGTCCTGACAAAATAATAAAGAATTCTATTACAGTTCCATTTAATTAACGGATATGCAATTAAAATCAAGCAATTATGAACTGATAAAATCATGGCTAGACAAAGAAATTTAATTTTATAATAATTGAGAAGGTACTGTAACAAATACCTGCCAACATTGTTGAAAGATTTACGACCCTGGGAGTTGGTCCGTATGTCACCAGAGGACACCTTTGGATCACTTCTATCCCTTGTATCTGTAAACATAGGCTACATATATAAATTTTCTCAGAGGTAAGAAATGAAATTAATCATAACAGCTAAGTTCTACCTATACGACCAGTATGATGGTTCCCGGTGACTTGACTCAGGCTTGCTCTTGAGTTTCCCTATACCAAAATAACAAAGCCAGCAACTAGTGAGTAACAATCACAAAGTTGGGTTGGGGAAAGTCTATGGACTTTATTAGCTAAAATTCTACTCACGCAGTTCCGTATTAAATCTCCTAAATTTTGATTTTACTTCATCCTACCTTTTCAGCATTTTTTACCTAATATGTCCCCTGGTTCATGTTCATTATCCTCCATCCAAGATGAATTTGATTGTGAAGTGGTTTACTTTATCTACATGTATCATATTGATATATCATCCACCATTAAGTTCTGATCTCAATATATTGACTATTGCCACTTCTTCACATTTGAGAAATAGTAAAGACTAACCTAAACCTCACTAGAAGTTATATGTTACTTTTTTCCAACACTGCAACATCCACGACATGTAATATCCTCTGGTGGTCTTAGCACCTATATCCTCTTGCTGGGCATTACATCATCTAATCTTTTAAGCACTTTGTATCTACACAGGCAGAGGTACATTTTTCTTGGCATTGAACTTATTAACAAGAAAATTGATTAATCTTTGTCAAATAAACAGATTGCTTCTATTAAAAGTTCCGATGCTAACATTATATAATACTTCTTCTGTATGTAATCCAATTGTCTCTCACTTATCCAAACAAAAAAAAATGGTCTCTCAGACTATTTATGTACTAATCTGACATCACTAAAGATAAATAGGTAACCAATATTTGAAATATAACACACAAAACAAAAGCAATTGCATACTCCATAGTTGTTAAGAGAATGCTATGTACGAACAAATGTGTCCTGTGGAAAAGGAGCAACCTAGTGAGCCATGATAAATAAAATATACAATTTTCTCATTCTATTTAAATATTTAACAATAGCGGCTGGCAAGTAAAAGTATAACTTTTTCTTATTGCCAAAACAAAAAAAATAGTAGAAACTTTTTATTTTTCACAAAAATCGTAAAATTTATTTGGGAAAAGACGAAAGAAAAATCAGCTTCGAGGGAATCAAATGGGAATATATTTTATTCGTTCGATTTCTTCCATTTAAAAAAAAAACCTTAATATGATTTCTTGTGCATTGCATTATATTAGTCTAATAGACAATTAAGTGATAATCGTTTCACTTTAGAGAACATATCGCATTGCGGAATTACAGCTATGATAGGATGGTCCTTGTGACTTAAAACAGCTATGTTATCTTTTCTAGTAGCAACATGATTACTGAACTGCACTCTCTATTTACAATAAACATATATAACCATATTAAACAAATTATTATTGCATTGCATAAGAACTAAAGTTGAAAAACAGACTGCAGACAGAAAAAAATGGTATTTTCAGGATATATAATTAAATCATGAATACGACAGAAAACTAGCAAAAGCTGAATAAATATATACTTACATAGCCTACCGTTAATGGTTTTCTTATAGAAGAAGTTGCAGTAGTAAAACTTATACCCATTGAAGACCTAAAAGATAATGTAGAGTAGGGAAAAAACATTATAGTCAATCGTAAACACACATAAATAATAGATCATGATATATTCCATATTACCGATACATTCCAATGATGTTTGCTGAATACTTAAATAGATAATCCAATAGGTTCTGATAGAAAACAAATTGTATACAGAAACATATAAAAAAAATATTGTTCCAGCATTCGTACATATCTTACATTAATCACTTCCTCTATCCAGTTTCAACCAAGATGATTTTCGGATGCATTTGTTTAATGCAAGTAACCAAGTTTAAATAATTCTGTATTCTCAACATATTTACGTATAAATATATTCCCACATAAATGATATATATAATAATATTCTTAACATGTGTTTTTGATTGTCTTAGTGTCAAAAACAAATTTGTTACATATACAGTGACACCAGGAAGTATCCATTTAATGGTTGTGACATCTACAATAATATGATCAAAGTTAAAATATTTAAAAGCAATAACAAATGTACCTTTGCAAATGCATAATGCTTTTGGCTTTAGTTGTCCTGCGTCATAAAAAAGATGCAACTTTAAAATAACTACATCCAAAGGAAATTATATATAAGTATAGGCAACTTGCAAGAGCTCACTTTTAAAGCCACAATGAGATGAACTCGTCTAATTAAATGATAGCATCATATTTTATAAAACTACAGGCACTGTAAATCTTGTAAAAATTAAAAACTGAAGCTCCGCATGGCTCCATAAATTGGAGAAAGGCAGTGAATGCTCAATATTGCAAAAGACACAAATGAATGCATTTCAGGGCCTTTAAGAGACCCAAAAATGATACAAATGAATAATGCATTTAAATTAAAATAAAAAAACCATCACTTACAGTGGTTTAGCACCACCATGCAATCCAGTCTTTAAGGCATCACCCTTAACATTGCTGATATCAGCTAGAACTTTTCTTCCAGTGTTTCTCATCGCTGGGGACATAATAGGTACGTGTGTCAAAAAAATTAGTCGCGCATTGGATTCATAAAGAGAATCTAAGTCTAACTTACCAGATTTATCATTCTTTCCTCTAGTGTTTTCTATGTTCTTGAGACCTCCCTTTATCTTCAATACAGTTGAATAATGGAAGAAAATCAGCAAGAAAAGCATGTGCTAAATTTCTTTACTTACATAATCATCAGTTCACAGTGGGAAAGTATGTCAGGGAAGAAATATAAACTGCAATAACCTTAGAATTGTTCGCAGTGGCCTGACACCCATTGTTAACAAGTAGAGATTTCTTTCTGCACGGAATATTATATTTAAATTAATAAACGTTAATATGGGAACAAGCCATAGAATCAGAAAATATAAAACCAAGAAGAAAAGGAAAAAATAAAGTCATCTAAAAAATCACTGCGAGAACATACTTTATTTCATCAACAGAATCGGTCCTGCGAGGTTTAACTTTATCGGTTTCTGCATAGATCTTGAAATTTCTATGTCCAACTGTATCACAAAAATTAAAGGCCCAAAAAAAATCAAGAAAATAAAACACAAGAGTACAATGCAAATAATAACACATAACAGTTAACTGGAAATAATGAATAATTACCACTCTTGGTACTAGTAACAACGTTTTCCATTACACGACTTGCAATGACTTTACCCTAAAAAATCATATACAGAGGAACATCAAGTATCAGTAACCCTAAAATCTCAAAACCTAGGTCGTTAATTGAAAATTAAGAAATTAGGGTTTGGGCGTACTTTAACAGCTACCATTGTGTGTTGAAAACTAGTTCCGATTACTTGTTGGAGTAACGATAATTAAGTTTCCTAGCAATTAAACAGGTGTCAGATCACGGACATTATTCTACATATAGAGAGAGGGAGAGGGAGAGGGAGAGGGAGAGGGAGAGGGAGAGAGAGAGAGAGAGGAGAGAGAGGGAGAGGGAGAGATTGAATTTACCTGGAAAGAAACCATCGGAAAATGTTGCTTACGATCCTGAGAACTAGAAAATTATTGTGTGTGTGTGTGAATTTATATAGTGAATCCTTCCGTTGGTTAGCCGACTGAGAGCAGTTTAAAAACCCACACCCCGCCTGTCTGAGGGTTTGAATCGCACACAAAAAGTGTCAATTACCGATTTATCCTCATCGCTTATACACGGCAACAGAGACCAGAGGATTTTTTATTTGGATTATTAATTTGAACCGTGTAATTTCATTTTATATACAGTATGATATATGTATTTGAGCGTAAAATATTTTAATTTTTATTTTATAACTTGCATTTTTCTGTTTACTCATTTATAAATACTAGTCTTATAACTCGTGCAAAGAACGGGCTACATTAATAAATTATATATTAATTACTTTATATGATTTTTTTAATTTAATAGAGTAATTTATGTTATTATCTATTTTTTATATGTTATTTATATATTATTATCATATATTATTTTTTATTTTAATATTCATGAAATATGATTAATAGGTTGTAATTCTAAATAAATTAAAAAGCGGTGATGAAATTCAATTAAATGTTAATACAACTATATTAGATAAAAATTATATTATAATATTATTCCTAAAATATAAATTATATTCTATAATTTAAATATAAAATAATATTATCCATGGACAATTGTATAAAATAGAATTACACCGTTGATAGAATTGTATGTATAATATATATAGTATACATAAAATATTTTATATAATTTAAATATTTAAGTTAATGTGGTGATTTATTTATTTTATTATTGAGAAGGAGGATCGTAACATTATTCTTAATAAAAAAATATATGCTATAATTTAAATATAATCTAATATTACGCTATTGTAAGTACAATATATTTTAATTAAAAGAATGTGTTTGAAATTAAATAAGGGCCAAACACGAGTATTTGAAGTTAAGTGGGAGACAAAATGATAAGACGACCGACCAAACAACTTTAATAATATAGTATAGATACCTATATTTCAATCACTAAAAATGTTTAATTTCATTAAAATTTATTTTTATCGTTTTTTCGACACATGTTTAGCTATTCTTGTTTACCAAGATTTTTTATATATAAATTATCTTAAGACAAACACTTCCTTATTTTATGAGTACGGTTAAAGTTCTCAAAAGTTTTCCAAATTGAACATAAAATGTTTAGTTAGTATTATATTTATTGAGAATAAAGTTCCTAAGCATGAAAATTATGTAAGATACTAGTGTTTTTTAGGAGAGTTGGTCCTAGACGAATTTTTGAAATGGTACCCTTTTTTCAATAAAAACTAAAAAAACAAAATTTAAAATATATATAATACATGTATATAAATTTTTTGGTGCTCCTATAGTAATGGTGCCCTCGGCGTCCTGACCAGGGTCCGCCAGTACAGGTATTTTTGTAATTACAATAATATTCTCGTGTATTTATATAAGATTCTTTTTTAACCTCAGGAAAGTTACGTAACGTAAATTCAGTAATATTATTCTCATATTTATTAATTATATATATATATTATAAATGAGGGCTATTCCTGTATACCTATTTTTGTTTGAAAATTTATTTTCTACGGAAAATACATTTCCATCTCTCACTTTCTTTATTTGTTTTATATTAACGAAACAGCCCCTTAATTAGATTCTATAAAGATTTTTCGCGAAAGTATGAAAATTCGTGATGTATCATGGATTTATGTTCGGCCTAAAGTGGTAATTTTGGGGTGGCCCTGTTAGCCTTTCCAAGTTTTAAGCTTACAAGATATATTAGTATAAAACAGACCGAGCTAATTTTAAAAAATTAATAATAAATTTTATTTCATAATATTATATGAAATATAATATAGCAATTCATTTTCGTAGCAATCAATAACCACAAAGATAAGATATCAAAGAGTGCTAATAAATGATGTATGCAATCCAATTTTAAATATAGAAACAACAGCATTTGTAAGGCATTTGGCTTAGGAAAAGGTAATATATACGGCTACCTGACCAGCCTCATGTACATCAGTCACAATGGGTAGGTCATAAGCCACTTTCACCTTCTCAAGAATCTGCAATCATTAACATTGGCCATAGTTCACAATTTAGTTATATATTTTTGGTTTGTTGAAAGGGAAAATAATTGTTTTTCAAAAACATTAGTTTCCACCAATCATAATTTAGTGACATTAGACGTATTCAGGGGTGTAATCAGCAGAGCTCTCGATTTTCAAGAAGAAACCCCCAAGTGAATATAATAATGAACAAAATCGAAAGATAATATATGCAAATAAAATTTGCAGCTGGAACAGAATTTTCGAACAATGTTGACAAAGAACTTCGTAGCCAGTTTGGTAGAAACATGTGAGAACAGAACAATATGAGTGTTACCTTCAAGCCTTCAGCTAATCCTGGACCACGGAAAGACTTGGATGATGTTCTATTAGCTTTGTCAAAACAGGATTTGAAAACCAGTGGAAGCCCAAGCCTATCAGTCAAAGGTGAAATGTTGAAGATACACTAATTCATCAAAGTATAGAAGCTTCCAAAAAGTGAATTGTGGCGCGTAAACTGTAAACCCGGTTTCTTTCCTTTTGTAAAGGAGGGAAAAGGAGATTTAAAACCCGGGAGTAGGAGAAAGAGGCGCACTACTCTACAACCACACAGATTATATATATCAAAGAAAGAAACGTACCAACAGGCATCAATGCATCATCTATTTAACAGGAAATGAGTGCTCAAACATGGTGCTCTATTTTCTTATGGTCATTTACTTCCTATGATAGGCAGAGTGTGCGTTAATTGTTTCCTTGCTTGTACAACATACGAACTAATATAAATAGGAACTTCACTTTTATGCCTTTCTTTCTTTCCTCGCGAGCAGGAATTAAAAACTTGTTTTTCTGCTTAGCAAAAAAAAACTTGTTTTTCTAACTATTACTGGGCATACAATACCATGTTCTTCATTTAGTTTCCGGTTAAGAGATCTTTCTTCTTGACAAGATTTAGGTTGTACTTGTTGGGTCTTGAATTGGTTCCCAGAATGGATCCCCCCCCCCCAAACGCCATGTGGCATAATTTGATTGGTTACAGCACTATTAAATAAGACAGGACCCCGCCCCCGCCACGTCATTTGGGAACAATGGTACCCCTGGTTACGTACTTTGAAGTAATAGCCTTTATGTGACTGGCCATACGCAAATATAAAAAATGGTTCAGCTGACTGTTACAATGTTGACATTAGATAAAAACATAAAGTTAGCAACTGAACAAGTTTATGATTGCAAGGTAAAAATACAGATAGTCGAAGCAACCAAGTACACAGCACAAAAGACTAAAATTTTAAACTTGAGCTGGTTATATAACAATGCTGATGAATCCATTTCCCAAGCTTATGGTTCTCAACCTAGATACACTTCTTTCTATACAGAATTATACCACAACTTTAAAGCCCACTATCAATAATAAAATTGCAGAAAATCTTAAGAGCAAAAACACATTTTACAAGTGTTTTGACTTTGATCTAATGATTCTCCAAGATTCGGAACATAACACCTAAGAAATAAACTAATTGGATATATGTATATATATATATATAAATAATTAACACCAAATTAAATTTAACCAACGGATATATACTCATAAATAGGCCCCGTTTGTCTCAGCTTATAAGTAGCTTATAAGCTGAAAAAGTTGGTATATATGTACTTTTTCTGAAAATAAGTAACTTATTTTCAAATTTGGAAATAAGATTTGGTCTTTAATTTCTAAAATAAATATTAATTTTCAAAAAAAAATATGAAAATACTTTTTTTTTAAAATAACTTATTACTTATAAGCTAAGTCAAACACCCCATAGTTAGATGATGCAAGTATAACATAACAAATCAGAAAAATTAGGCCATGGCCTAACAATTTATAGATGCAGAAATATATATACATATGTATGTGCAGCGCGGAGAGAATAAGAGACTGTGAGTGCAATGAGTGAGTGAGTGTAGAACTACCGTCGCGGCCTTTTGGGCTGTCCAGAAAAATTGGGCCTATGATTTAATGACCCAAATGAGAGTTCGTACACTTTGAGCCTGTTTGGGGAGTTTAAACTGCGACAATCTGTTTTAAGTTATTAAATTTTTCGTTTTAAATTTAGTTTTAATTTAAAAATTTTAAATTTTTTTAACTTATTTTTTTCTCATATCAAATTCTTTTATATACTTACACATACAAGATATTCTTTAATTTAATTTTTATTTGCTGTATGTATTTATATTTTATATTTAAATAATATAAATTTGTTTTTTTAATTTAAATTTATTTAGAAAAGTCATTTTATATAAAATTAATCAAATAGATATAACTAATTTAAGATAAAAAATATTACCTTTAGTTTAAAATGAATAAATTATAAATAACTATTTTTTAAAATTAACTCAAACGAGATACTTTTAACACTAAAGATGCACAAAAATTGGATCAGATCGGATTATAAAAAACCAGAATTTTTTAAAATCGGACCGGGTCGGGCCAGGCCGGACCGGATTTTGAAGAAAAATAGTTGGCCCGTTTTAAGCCTGTGGATCTGGAATATTTTTTTATATTTAAATATTAAAATTTTAAAATTTTATAAATAAAAATAATTGTTTTTAGATAGTGGTTTTAATATTTCTTCAAATATGTATACTTTTATCCGATATTTATTTCAATATTTTTATGAAGATAGATAAAATTTAAATATATTCAAAATTTTATCTGATTTTTTTGAAATATCCAAATAAAATTCAGGAAAAACCGGGCTAAAATCGGACCGGCCTAGGCTTAATCCATATCGGACCGATTTTTATCTTGATTAGACCTGGATTCGAATTTTTTTGGTTCCGGGCCTAAATCCCTGTTTTTTTGAAAAATATGTGGTCCCATTTAGGTCGGGGCTTTTCGGATTAGATTTTTTTGGGTTTAGATTGGACGGATTTTTGTACATCTCTATTTAATACAAGGATAATAAAAATAAAGGGCGCTGACATGTGCACACCTAATTTAGATTTTTATATTGAAATAACTTGTTCTCAACATACATATTTCAATAATTAAAATTTAAAACCAAAAAAATTAATAGAATTATATCCTATATATAATAAGAGTAAGAGGGATTTTATCTGAATATTACCAAAGGTCAATGGATCGATTATTAATAACTACACAATATTATATACTAATCATTTATAAGTTATAATTATTATTAAGATTTTTATTAACTCTAAGTTTCCTTTCCTTACCTTTCCAATTTATCAAGGGCTGAACTCTGAAGCATGATTGTCTACAATTTTTGACAATAAGGAGGGGCATGAAATGATCTGAGTAGAACCGGACACCCTATTATTGAAGTCTCGAATCATTTTACTTTTAGTTTATTCGGATTTAGGTCCATATTATTTAATTTATTCTGATATAAATCGATACCGAGTATTGAGGTCCGAATACAAATTGAATACGAGTCATTACCGTATTTTCAATTTTTTAACTGAGTAGTTTGTGATACACCGAATACGAGTCAAATATGATCCACTAACATTAAGTATGGTTTTTAATTGAAATATATAAATGATTATTTATTCTAAAATAAACATAATATTATAAAAAACATAATAATCACGAATTAAAAACATAAATATATAAATTATAATGTATTACGTATATATGATGATAATAGATAAATCATATTTTGTGAAAATTTAAACTTAAACTCACAAGAGACATTAAGCAATTATAAAATGATTATTTACTTAGAAATATAATAGATTAAAAATATAATCTATACGAGGGTTTGAACCGAATATGAATCATGAATCATATTCGGGTAGAATCATTTTATGAAAAATAATATGAGACATAATTTGAACGGGTATATGAGTGCTCATATTCGGGAGCATATTTTATCCGGGTTGAATTTTTCTGCCAGATTTGAATCATTTATAAAACGAATATGAGACATGTATCATATTTTCAAGCCGGATGTAAATCGAGATACCGGATAGTGCGGATCAATTTACAATCCTAACTATAAGACTGATCTGGTAGAGGTAAACTGATAAAAATTATTCTAATTTAGCGTGTATTGTTCATAATTTTACAAAAAATAATGTCCTTAATCTGCTTTAATTTGTGATCGGATTGGGTTAAATTAAAAAAAAAAAAAACCTATACTTATAACACATAAAAATCGGTTGAAATTTGTCAACCCAAAATTATATTTTTTTCGGATAGAATTGATCTAAATAAGAGTCGGATAAAATTATTTTATCCAATTTTTTTAATTAATATACATCCTTATTTCCTTATATATATTAAAAAATTCATGCCCGTGTCATTTTCTATAGCACAATGAATTTAGGTGATTGAATATAAATGTTTAAACATAAAGAAATGCGACATGCATTGTGTTCTTATCAAACTTTAGTACGATTCAATACTAACCATATTTTTCTTAACAAAAAATGATTTAATAATATTATATATATATATATGAATTTAATTAAATACATACCCATATGAATACAGGTAAAGCACAGAAATTAACGAAAATGTGACAAAGAAAACACTAATGAGATATGTATCCGTAAGTACGTAGACCACTCTATTATTATTATAAGGATAAAAAAGAGACGATTACAACATAATGAAGCTGCTCTTGCTAATCATAAGCTGGAGTTCGGTTAAAACTACACTCCTCTCTCTTGTTGAGCGGTTAGAATGACAACATTATGCCAACACTACTCATTTTCCTAGCATTTATTATACTGGAGCAATTAAATATAGTACTAACTCCGATTGTTGCCTTGCTTTAAATCTCCCTGCACTTTGTTTTTCTTCGCAGATCTCTTGATTACTTAACTTAAGTACACTAATTCCATACCATCTTAACTTTATTGCACGTCTAATACATTTCTAAGACGATTTCGCATATACTCCTTCCAATCACTTTAAATTTTAACGCACACTAACTTATATCCGTACAATATACTCATCAAACTTTCTTATTTTTATTTATATAACTTAAATTTAATTTTACTTTTATAACAATAACTTATATTTTATTTAATATTGTGTGTATAAATATTTCTATATAACTTTTCATATATTTTAATTGTATTTGTATTTTAAGAGAATAATGTTTATATTTTAAGAGGAAAATGTTTGATTGTTTTTTTTTTTTTTAAGTGTTTTCGTTAAAAGATTAGAAATGTGTTTTATTTAAAAATGTGTAGTAAGTTTCTAGTTACAATTCTATCATAATCTTCTTTTATACAACTGTTCACGGGTAATATTATTTTATATTTAAATTATAGAATATAATTTCTATTTTAGGAATAATATTATAATATAATATTTATCTAATATAGTTATATTGACATTTAACTCAATTTCATCAGCGTTTTTTAATTTATTTAAAATTATAACCTATTAATCATATCTCATGAATACTAAAATAAAAAAACTAATATATCATAATAATATATAAAAATTAATAATAAAACAAATTACTATATTAAATTAAATGTTTAAATTATATAAAATTATTAATATATAATTTATTAATATATCCCTTCCACGGATTATAAACTAATATATATTATACATTTATATATTAATTTCCTAGTTAAAAAACTTTAATACAATATACTTATATAATCAAATTCTTCAAAATCTAAAAAGAACATAAAATTCAAAACAATCAGGGCCGTTCCATTTATCGGAAACCACGGGACGAAAAGTTCAATAGGGCCCTTAATTTTTTTTTCACCAACATAACTATAAAATAATCATATGATATAATAGATTGAAGTTTACGGTAAATTCTTCTAAACCTTCACTTATTTCCACTAAAATTTTATAAGTTTATTTGAAAAATCTAATTTTTTAATAACAAAATTATCCATAACTCATTTTTGCAACTTTTTTAGCTTATCAAGTCGTTTCCTTTCTTTTTTATCATTTTCACAGATAATTGTTTTTTAGGTAACGTTATATTAATCAAAACTAATAACATCCGAAGTAGATAGTTCGAGTCCAAATTTATCACCGAGAGTATGAAAAAGAATTAATCTTTACATCAAAATAAATAAAACACACACACACACGCACATATATATATATATGGGTATTGAGCCCTAAAATATAAGTTTAAAGACAAAGTTTTATCCTAAAATAGTAGATTAGTATTGTTTTGTTATAATATATATAACCAAATACCAGCTGAAATCTTTTTTTTTGTAATTACATATATATTATATATATACACACATATGTAATTAATACTTATTTTTAGTTTTATTGGCCCTATAATAATATATATTACTTTAAAATTATTAATTTATATGTTATGAAAATTATCATCTTTATAGATTTTTTGATTAAATAAGGCTCAAGGAACTCTTTATTTGAGTAACCAATTTCTACTTCCTCCGTCCCTATTTAGAGGTCTATCTTGACTCATTTTTTACTGTAATTTAAAAATAATATATAATTGAAAAAATTTAATATTTTATATTGTTAAAAAGTATATATAATCTATTTTAAAATGTATTTTTTAGTTTTTTAAAATTATAAAAGAATAATTTTTAATCAAACATTAGTCAATTTGACTCTAAAAATGTCAAAATGGACATCTAAATAGGGGCGGAGGGGGTATTTTATAAGAATTTGATTAACAAATAACTATAAAAGACTACAAAACATACAAAAAATCATTGAACACAAAAAATAATTGTAAAACAAACAAAAAAATTATATAATATATAAAAAATTATAGAACACAAATTACTGAATACTAATGCTAAATAGTGTTTTGTAATTTTGTATTATATATTTTTTTGTATGTTATGTAATATATTTATTTATTTTGTGATTGTTTTTTATGTTTTGTAATTTTTTCTATGTTCGGTAATCTTTATATTTATTATTATTAATTTCTCAGTTATTCAAATAAGAGAGTTTCTAATTGAATCTAAGCCCACATATATACTAATTTTTTTTTAAAAAACGTGCCCCTTATATTTTTGAGGCCAGACGGTCGGACAGGGACTTTGAGGGCGGGCACTCAACACAATAGTCATAACTCATCATCTCACATAGATAAATACTTTTGTACTTTTGTGGAGACAAATCTAAGTATTTAAATTTTATCGTTAAAATAACAAAAATTTTAATATATCAATTCCAGTGGTGGTGGTCCGAGTGTCCGACCACACCCTAGCTCCATCCCCGACAATAATAATGCAGTATGTAAACTTAGTGTCTTTTGCACAAGCTATCTCATCCAACTAACTTACTTGATCACATAGAAAGCAGCAAGACTTTTACACGCACCCATGTAAAATCTGTATATATTAAAACTTGAAGTTGAAACACAGTAGTAATTTAAGTACTACAAGTCTGCAAGCTAAAATGAATATTCGTAAAATACAGCGGAAGATGAGTTTGAGTATGTTATTCATTCGTAAAATATAGCGGAAGATGAGTTTGAGTATGTTGTAACGCACCTAAATTGCACTAGCTTTAGAAGGGAAAAACATGTATCAGTGGTGGGTGGGGCTAATTGGCTAAATCATCATGTGCTCAACAGGGAGACGTAATAGTAGGTTATACAGGGAACTCCATTATTATAATTCGTTTTAAGAAATAATTTTAAGCCCTTGTCTATTAAGTCCGTTTCCATTAAATATACTTAAAAAATATTTGTAAATTATATGTAGTTAATACTGAGTTGAAAAAAGTGATCTATATTATTTAAAAATGAAATAAGAAGAGGAGAAAAGGTCTTGAATATGGAGGGAATAGTTCTAAGAAATTTCATGAATTTTAAGAGTTTATTGGAAATAAACTTTTATACATTTTTCTTAAATCACACCTTTAAGGGGCTATTTTGGAATTTGCTGATGAGCTAGTGACGCTCTAAGAAGCCTAATAAAGTAAAGAAACATTTTGTGAACATTCAAAGGTACCGTTTTTGTAATGTGCCTATTGGAGTTTCACTATTTTAGCATAATTTTAAAATAGTATATATAGGATTGCAATACAAAAAATATTCTCATATGAAAAATGTGTTATTATAATAAATTTTAAATAACAATTTAATTTAATGTACAATCTCATCCAAATTTTAAAAAAATTGACACAGGATTTGGTATAAACTTTCACTTTATATACCTTTTTATTATAATGAGATTTAACATGTAATTATATTATGTTTAAACCTATTTTTTATGTGTTACTTTTGTATTAAGTTCTATTTTTTGTGCATGAACAAGCTTAGTTGATAAGTTTAGGATCTAAATAAGTATTTATGCTAGATTATATATTATTATATATTTTTCTTTATACGACAATGTTATTTATGAAGTATATCTAAAAATGGATGCTTATAAGCTTTCTTTAAAAAAACACAATGAAATGCATTTATACATCCGAAATATGCTCCTCTATTTGTTATATAACATTTAGAAGGCTCCTTACCTATATCTCATGCACCCAGGAGAATTTAGGAATTTTAACTAAAGATAATTGCTCCAACGCTTCTCCCCTTGTCTGAATATCTTAAGCGAGAAAATCAACCCCTTTAGGAACCAATTCCTCTCCCCTATACTTGGCACGTCAGTTCCCGCATTTGTCTCTAGCTTTGTTACTTGTCTCTGGCCTTTGAACAAATTTTTTTTGCTTCTTTACTTAGTTGAGTTGCATCAGCTAACTTATCTGTACTAATTATATATTATTATTATATTTGATTTTATGAATTAATCCACTCAAACAACATAATGTAAAAATAATATTTTCTCCATTTTAGTTGAGGTTTTTTACTTTTTATATGTATATTTAAAAAACTTTTAAAATTATTTGATTAAATTACATAATAAGTGTGGAGTAAAAAAATAACTAGTAAAAAAAACTTATAAATAATCAAGTACAAGATAAATTTAAAAATGAATGAATTAATTAATAAGAGTACATCACAATATAACAATATAATAATAGAAAATAAATTTATAAATAATTGACTACTTGATAAATTCAAAATATTAATTAAATATTATTTTTAAAATATAAAAAATTAATATAGGAAATACCATCGGAGTAAAACAGTTTTTTGATTCAATAGAAAATTATTATTTAATAATATTTTAGGGAATAGCCTCGGAGATGCTCTGTCAGCCTAACACATATTTTACTTGTGTTATACATCCGGTTGCAGTGAATTAATAAATTTTATTTGTCTGTATTATGTTAATCATTAATATCAATATAGTATATTATTGCATACTCGGAGATGTATTCTTTTAAAAAAAAATCCTTCAACCCAAGGTAGCCTTGTCCTGGCCGCCCGTATATATTAAAACAGCCATCTCCATCATCAACAGGCACATTCCATTCCTCCAACCTGCTCTATGAACCACGCAACTTCCTCCTCCCCGACCCAACATTAAGCCACACACACTGTCATCATGGTTAATTCTCATCAAGCTTGCTGCAAAAACAATACAATTATCTTATGCCTACTTATTCTGCTGCCCTCCACAGCTTTAGGGAACTCTAAATGTGAATATGAAGCCGGGCAACAGCATAACAGGCATGAGGCCCTTAAATTTAAACTCATTGCTATAGCTACAATCCTAGTTGCTGGTGGAATAGGAGTGAGCCTTCCGCAGCTGGGGAAGAAAGTAAGTGCATTGAATCCAGAGAACGATATCTTCTTCATGATCAAGGCTTTCGCAGCTGGAGTGATTTTGGCGACTGGATTCGTTCACATACTACCAGACGCATTTAGCACTCTGACATCACCATGTCTTCAAAACACGTGGAAAAAATTCCCATTTGCAGGGTTCGTTGCAATGATGTCTTCAATTGGAACATTGATTGTAGACACAGTGGCAGCTGGCTACTACAGAAGGTCACACTTCGAAAAAGATAAGCAAGCAGTTGTGGATGAAGAAATGGTTCAAGAAAATGAACATCAGGGTCGTGTAAACCTTCATACACATCCTCCTCATGGTCATGCTCATGGCTCTGCATTGATTTCTCAAGATCAGCAACGTAAGTTGACTGATCTTACAAGACATAGAGTCATATCTCAAGTAAGTGAATTATCGAAACTTTATCTGTGTTCTGTTCTGGGAGAGATTTAGTATATACCAAACTTATAATTGCACTGTCAATAGGTTCTTGAATTAGGAATAATATTTCATTCAATAATCATTGGAGTCACGTTGGGAGCTTCTGAAAGCCCAGACACAATAAAGACTCTCCTTGCAGCACTGTCTTTCCACCAATTTTTTGAGGGCCTGGGACTTGGGGGATGTATCTCGCAGGTATCAACACTTCGTCATAATATCTTCTACTACTAGCTGATATAGCTTCGAATATCTAGATTGCCCTGGAAAACATTATAGAGAAAAGTTACTTTCCTTGGATAATAATTGTTATTATAGTTAGCAACTAGGAAGTCAAATTCAATTATCATGCACTAAGAATAGCCAATTTTAAGCAACAGTTCAGATGTACGAGGACAAAAAATGGTCTCAATGTGGAAGTTCTTCAGAAACTCTAAACCAAAAGGTCCATATTTAAGACACAATCGATACAAGAGGACAAAAATAATGAAGTACACATCTCAGGGTTTCAATAACAATATCCAGAGTTCCAGACCAAAAACCAAAAACAAAAATAAAAGCAAAAGGTAAATTTTACGGTAGGGTGTCTAGCTTTCCGCTTTAATAGCCTATATCACTACAAAGTAGTTATAAAAGCACAACTTTCCCATTATCCAAGGGTAATGTTGAACATGCAAGTATGCAACAGACTAGAGCCTTATTTTGCTTTCTTATAACATGCATGAAATGTCCCAGCAGGCAGAACTTAGTTTACTAGTGCCTTGTACTTTATTTGGTCCTCTTATTTGCATATGCAGGCAAAATTCAAATCTCTGCACTCAACAATAATGGCTGTATTTTTCTCCCTCACCACTCCCATTGGAATTGCTATTGGTATAGGAATATCCAACGTATACAGTGAAAATACCCCCACTGCTCTAATTGTTCAAGGGATATTCAATTCTGCTTCTGCCGGAATACTAATTTATATGGCCCTTGTGGACCTACTAGCAGCAGATTTCATGGATCAAAGGATACAAAGCAATGCAAGGCTTCAAGTAGCAGCAAGCATTTCACTACTTCTAGGATCTGCTTCTATGTCTGTCTTGGCCATATGGGCTTGAACAGCAAGAGCAAATGTACCCTTTTATTTTCAAATGAAAGATATGCTCCTGTCTAGGATTCCATTAGTTTGCTAAATTACAATTTACGGCCATGCACAAAACTAAAAATGTATTCGAAGTGAAACTATTATACTCTTAATTAGGAAAAAAGAACTATTAGAGGCACTCCTCGTCTCCTCCATGATAGTTATGTATCAAACAAAGAAAAAAAATTAGACTCTTGAAGCTCGAAGCTAATTAGCAAAACACAAAAAACTTGAAGCTGATGTTAAACAAATAACAGTCTGGATCTCATTGATCATATCTACCACTATCCCCACTAAAAATGGAAACGAGGAAAAAATAGTAATTATACTACTATCTTGATAATGTTTCCGTGCCGTGAATAGATGGGAAGGACATTCACAGCTGAAATCAATTTCCTATATCAAAACTTCTAGCATTTTCTTTTCTTGAATTTAGACATCTTTTCCTAAGGTTTGCCTTCTGCAGTTATCTTGTCGAAGAGAAGAATCTTCAAGCAGCAGGGTAATATAATAATGACACTGCAACTCGGACATCTAGATGGAGATAACTGTTTCTTGGCATATCTATGATATTAACGCTACAGGAAAATATTAATGCTGGAACAAATACTTACAAAATAACTATTCCCCAAAAGATTGACAGTCAGCTAGATATCTGCCATTATTTCAGTGAACCTCCCCCATCTATTGCTCTGCCAGGATCCAAAATTAGCCAACCAGAATTTTAGTTACATCAAAGTCTTGCCTCCTTTCCAAGTTGAGGATCATATAATATAGTATTTACTCACTACTGACCACATCAATTTTCTATCAGAACAATAATTATCCTCAGATGTGATAATTTGGTATTACGATTTACGAGTTCCTAGGAGATGCTATATGGACAGTACAATGTACCCACCTTATACAAAGAGGCAGGTCCTCAAAGTGATGCATGCTGAATTACATCCATACAGTCTGCTCCATATAATTTGTCTATATACATACGAAGCATAAACGCCAAAAGCAGTTCCACCGAAGTTCCTCTGTTCAGTATTGTTAAAGCAACAATATGAAATGCATGTTAAGAAAAAGCAATCAACTCCAATATCTGAAGTGGATGAAAATCATTATGTTAATGCTATGTATGTTATAATTTATAAACTCAACTCAATGAAAGGACACTTTCTCTATAAATTGAGTGTGATGTTGTAACCTTGATTTCAGCTAATGAACCAGGGAGCTTATGCCCCACGTTAGAGGGCCGCAATTATGCTCACAGCTCTTTCTGTCTTTCCCCATAAAAATGCATAGCATTTGAAAGACAGTTGTAGATAATAGTGATATATGTATATGTATAGTATATCCAAGTGTGCCATAGACGTAATTTGACCAATGATGGTGGGATCGTGAGTAGTAACTGTTCACGATCGTTACTGTGTTACACTAACCACTTTCACAAGTTCACTAGCAGCCCAGGAGCTGCATACTATAAATGTGAACAAGAGTTAAGCACACAAAAGATTGATAAATGAATAGATAGATTGAAAGAAAAAAGCAATAAATGTGAATAATGTTCAAATGAAATACAGTATACACGATCAATATTAGCACAAAAAGATAATATTTTCACATTATATAGCTAATTGCAATCTGATATCCATACACTATAGACTATCAACTTTGAACCATAAGAGGTCAGCATAAAAGGTCTAAATATAATTTCAAAGCAGCAATTTTATAATTCTAGTTACATTATATCTATGGCCTACAGAAATTTAATGCAATGCAGCACACATACCATACGTGGTAGAGTAAACTAAGTTGCAGTCCAAAAGACCAAAACAGCGGAAGGACTGAAGAGGTGCCAAGTCAAACCCCAAAAATATATGTTCAATGAAGAAAGCAATTGTAAGAAGACACACCACTAAAACAGCTGTATCTTTAATTTTATTCTATGCTGACGTGAAAGATGATGGTGTGCAAAAATTATAAAGAACTGCCTAGGAAACAGGAAGAAGAACATACAGTTTCATATATTAAGATTGCAAAACCAACAAATATATACATGAGAGAGCCACTGGACCAGTGAACGCAACAAAGACGCTTAGGAATCTAATTCAGCAAGATTTGAGTATGATATATTGTACCGACAAGGTATTTTAATTCCAAAACAATAAAAGAGGAAGAGCCAGCAAGATTTGAAGATGACATTAGTTATTAGTAAGTATGTGAGAACTTAATAGATGGTTATCAGCCAACCTACACCAACTCATATACATGCAAATATACTGTTCACACAAACCAGAACACTATGAGAACATACATATATGGAGAACTCAACAACTTACAATAACAATCCAATAATCCATTCTAATTTTTATGTTTACACCGCTCTTCCAGAAATAAGAGCTTTAGGAGGTGATAAAGATCTAAGTTCAGGTGCAGAACTAGGAAAAAGGGTATTAAGCTTGTGCATCAGAATATCAGCCCTTGATGGGATCTCATTTAAAAGAAATTGCTGAACTATAGGCTTTTTAAACCACTCCAAGACTGAATCCCCAGGGGCCCTAAGTACAACCTTACTAACCTCAAATGGTGATTCTACCGAGCTAAGCATTTGCGCAATCACGATTTTTAATGTTGGTCCAGTGACCAGCTTGATGCGTCGAGGAACAACACCATAGTATAACATCCGCTTCCTAAAGCGATGAAGAGTGTGAACAACTGCTATAAGAGCAGCCCCAACTGACAAATTTCTGACATCAAGGGACCAAGCAATGTGCTGATCAAAAACAATTGCCTTTGGGAAAAGCTTATTCTCATAGGCAACTTTCCACACACAACGTGCACGGTTTATCTGGCCCATTAGAACAAGATAATTAAGGAGAACATTAACGAAGTACTTTGCAGCTCCCTCTTCCATCTCATAATCAATACCCTGGAAAAATTCTCTCACAAAAGATAAAACTGGCTGCTTCCTCTGTTCTGGACCTGTAAAAAGTCCGCACATAAACGTGTGAGCTTTATGTCTTGTAGCACTGAGGATCAACATCAAATGCTTCTCATTGTCCTCTTCCTGACATCTTACAAGATGAGCTAATATTGATGTGTAAAGTATTAGATCAACCTTTGCAGCAGAATTCACATAAGTTTCAAGGAGGGGTTTTGCAGACTCGTACAGGCCACTCTTCATGCATGACTCAAAGAGCTGCCTCACTATAAAATTATTGGTTCTTATACCAGACGAACCCATGAAACGTAACCATCTCAGGGCAAGATCAACAGAAGCATCCTTGATATAAACCATCAGAACATCACTAGCACTTACATCAACAGAATATCCCATGGCTTTCATTTCAAGTAAAACTTTTGCAGCCATATCCACAAGCTTTTTTTTAGCTAGCAGTGTCAACAAGGAAGTATAAGTACTCAGTCCTGGTCTCAGACCAGCATTAGTCATCGAATTATACAGCTTCATGGCAAAATCTACTTGGCCAGTAGCAGCATGCATCTCCAAGAGACAAGAATAGGTAGATGGAGTGGGCAAAAATCCAGCCTTCTCCATATCTGAAAAGACAGACATTGCTATCTCAAGCTTCCCTGACTTTGCATGTGACTCAACAATCATCGTATAAAGTCCATAATTAGGTCGAAATCCTGCTTTCTTCATCTCATCCCAAAGTTTGAGAGCTGTATCTAATTTCCCAGCTTTAACAAATGAATCAATTAAAGAAACAAACATGGTCGCAGATGGCCTAAGCCCAAAGCCTTGCATTTCCTTGTACACCTTCATTGATGTGTCCAACCTCCCAGCTTTACCCATCGAATCAACAAGTGCAGCAAATATTGCATATCCAGGACGCAGGCCTTTCGCTTTCATCTCCTGGAAGAGCTTGGATGCAGCATCCAAACGCCCCGATTTAGCCAGGCTTGGTATCATCAATTCATAGGTCGATCCATCTAAAGAACATCCAGCTAGTTCCATGCTTTCATATATCTCAAATGCTTTATACGGCAAACCCTTGTTAAGAAACAAAGTTATAAGACAATTATACGTTTGAGTGTCGATCTTACAATTAGACTCCTGAATCTTCTTATAACAACAAAAAGACACCTCCAATTTCTCAGCTTTAGCTAAATATTGAATAACTTTATTGTATGAACTAAAAGTAGACGATACCCCACTTTTCTCCGAATCAAGAATCAATTCATCAAACATCGACTGAATCCCATCAAAATCTCTACTTCCATTCAACGTATCAAACAAAGTCGCATAACATTCATCACTCGGCGAATACCAAGTCTGCCTCTTCGCCCACCTAAACAAACTCAAAGAAGTATCCCCGTCTCCCACAACCTTCAAAGCCTGCGTGACATGAATCATATTTGGCACAAACTGTAACTTATCCAACTGGGTCTCCATATCAGGCCCCCATCTCCACCTCTTGACAATCTCAACAATTTTCGCAACCGCCGAAGCATTCAAAAAAGGTCTCTTCACCCCTCCCACCATTACATGGTCATCAATTCCAGGCTCAACTGACCTAACCCCCTTACCCCTATAAAGAAACTTTCCTGATTCATCTAAATAATCAATATCTTCAGTCCATTCTTTAGACCCAGAACAGTAAGTTCTAACATTATTTTTATTCAAACCACATAAAAATCTAAACTTTACAAAATGCTCACTGAATAATTTAGTATTACTAAAATTTAATCTGAGATTTTCTTCAAGTGGGTGAAAATTATTAAAGATGTATTTGGTCTGTTTAATGTTTCTTGATAAAATAAGGTAGCGAAATATCATTATATATACGTATTGTGTGTGTATATGTTTATGCAAATTAAACAGGGAGGTGGGTTACAGTGTTCTTACCAGCAATTGATCGTAACAGCAATTTTCTTAAACCCAAAACCCTAACTTGAAGCTGCACTGCCCCCCTTTTTCTTTTTCTCTGTTTCTAATTTTATTATCTTGGTACATGGCTAGATACTTCACTGTGTCATTTTAGGTATTTATTAAAAATCAATTTATCATTATTTTGCTTTAAAAAAATCATTACTTAAAAAACAGTATTTGTTTTTAAAAAATTTAGATTGATGCTTAAAATAAGATCGGCTAGGCTTACTTTGAAATATATATATATATATATATATATTTTTAAGATATAGTTGGATGTCACTAGTTTGTTGCTACAAAGATTGCAGTCAGCCCGAAAGGGTTGACTCAGTTGTTTAAAGAGAGTAATATTATCTTCTTGATCACAGATTCGAAGAATTGTGTTGTTTACCTGGCTGGTTCAAATAAAAAAATTTAGAATATTTTTAGAAGATAAAAACCCGGTTTTTAAATTTCAAACCCACATTCTGACATTCATAATTTGTTAACTTGAGACTGTTTTGTGGTGCATTACATAATTACTTTCAATTTAGTTATTACATTCTTTTTATTTTGATAAAATATAATCTAGAAAGTGCACACTATTTATCAAACTATTCAAACAATGATAATTAGAAGTTTAAAAAAATCATTTAGAAATTAGAAGTCATATCCCATACTTGAGCAAAACGAACATAGATAAATTCAATAAATTGATGAATATTCGTCTTCTACGTTATCTGAAATTTATACATATCTTCCGACTGTATCAAAGTATCAACACTCAAAAAAAGTACAACCAAATGCTTCACAATCGGCTACACAATACACTGGATTTTATAGAAATTCAAGAACCAAGCACTAAAGAAATTCCACTAGCTTGTTAAACGACCACCTGGATTCATGTTCCATGACAAATAGGAAGGATCTCCAAGACGCCTGAAACAATGAAAAGAAGTTAGATACAACTTACAAGTCTCGTCGAACAAATTCCATTTGTATACTAATGTTTATAATGTTGCCTCTTCCCAGAAGCTATTACAAAGAGAAAAAAGGCAAAGTAAATGCTAAAATGCAGCCAAGTGCAGGAACTGAAAACTTGTATATCTTGCAGTTATAGGGTAACCATCAAATTAAAGAAGATCGATACTCTCTTTCGAGTGAAATTGTGGCCTTGTTGATATTGTACAAATAAATATGTAGTTAATCCTGGTTAAACTTGTATGAAGGCAGAATCAATAAAGCCACAGAAGTAATGTGATATTGTACTAAGCTGCTCACATTTTAATGTGTACTAAAATACAAATTTAGCCAAGAACAAAAGTACAGAACATGTACGGCAGAGGATAAACCTAATAAACAGTAATTAAGGTCTCAAGGAACATAAGGTCTGTCACTATCACATATGATCCTATAAATACTTGGCATATAATGCAACTGATACAACATACAAAATTTAGATCAATATCAGCTACACTAAGCTTTATTCATAAACTTCGTTTAATTGACTAATTTTTTGGTCGGGTGTTGGGAGTAATTTTAGCAAACACAGGAAAGAGAATATATACCTTGGCTTAACTAGATATATAACCGTGAAGGACATTGCCAGTAAAAAGCACAACCCGCCAACAGTGAGATATGCGATGCCAATAAAATTATTCTTTCCACCAAGCCAGCTAGTGGTTGACAACACCAGCTTCTTCTTACCATTGAAGCTATAGGTGTTGTAATTGTTCTCCAGTAGAACATCAATATATTCACCTTTCTTAAGATCCTCCTCTATCTTTCCGTACAGTTTCCTAAAAGTTGGAAGAGCAGCAGTTCTCATCCAGACAATGAGGTCTTCTTGTTTACTTAGCTAATACCCATCAAAATTACAATAAAATTAAAGGTGTTAAAACTTAATCATCGGCAAAAAAAAAGTGTTGAGACATCAAAATATCTAGTTATCTATATATTTATTTGTGGCACCAGTACCACCATTTCAAGTTGCTTACAGACTTAAAGCAGAGTTTTTTGGGATGGGGTAAATTAACAAGTCTCTTATCTTTATCCAAGTTATCAATAATAGCCTTGATTGAAATACTTTAAAAGGAAAAAAACAGATTGTTCATTCTGTGGGTAGGTGGACTGGGATTTGACAAAAACCAAACCGCACGAACCTAACCCGAACTGTCAGGTTTTGGTTCGGTTTTATAAGAATATATATAATATATAGTAAGTATATACCAATTGATACCTGATCCGTTACGAATGGATTTAACCGAACCCGATTGTTTGGTATGTTTAATTTTGAAACCTGAATGACTTCGAGTTTGGTTTTTGTACAACCGAAACCCGATCAGAAGCCTGAACGAAACCCGAACATTTCTATATGTATTATGTTTTTTTAAACACTACATATTATATATACATTATTACCAGTTACTTGGTTCCACCTTGAGTATTACAGTCAAAAGCTTACCGGGATGGAGGCATCAAGTTTTTTTCCGCCAATGACACTTCCATTCTGAAAATTCTGAGGAAATACATCTTTCCCAAACTTGTGTTCCCTATCACTCTTCCATGAGATACCGTTCTTGTTAAGTTTCAGTGGTATGTTAGTGCGAGAGAAGCTATATGTATCATTGAACATACTCCATGCTATAAGACCGCAAGGAACAATCGGCTTCCCATTAGCATCATCTTCAGGTTTGCAAGAACTTATATCGTTTTCATGTTTTTTATCTTTCAACTGCTCATCGCTCCGGCTCTTCACATATCTAAACAAAAGCGTTATCAGATAAAACTGAATAACTTTCCAGGACAACACTTATTTGATATATTCCAACGAAATTATGAATGTGCAAAAAGGATACTTGCAACTCTATCTGACTCTGGGAGTACTGGACCATTGTGGTCCAATTTTTCACTGTTTTTGCATGCATACTTTTAATATGGTTCCATGTTTCACGCTCAAGAGACCATCATGGTTTAGCTGTCAAAACTAGACCTCTGACTTGTCTAATCAATTTAAAGAATACTTTTCAACCTTGGAAATTTTTAATTAAGCGTCTTGCCAGAATGTTATCTTGGTGATTGTCAGATAGAAAGAAGTTTCATATCAAATAAGCTTATATACTATATACAAATAAAAATGACAAATATATAAAAACACTATGAGAAGTGCTAGATGTGTTCTTGCGCTAGCTTCGAAGTTTATAAACTTCTGCAAGTGATTTGCAAAAACTTTTTCATACGTTTGGAGACTCAATTTATTAAGAAAGTATGACTTAAACATATGAGAAAATAACACGACTAATATATATCTCCAAAATTATGTTTGAGACTCGAAACTCATTAAGTCATTATATCATTATGAACAACAACATCAGTTTGATATTATTCAAATGACATAGTAAATTTGTAAATACCTGCGATGATTCTGATAAAAATTGTCAAGCTGATAATACACATATATTGGATGATCCATGTCCTTTTTCACCTAAATTTTTTGCACAGGAACAATAATCATTTTTAGAAACTGTGTGCGATGAATCTTGACAAAATACATACATTCACAATGAGGACACTTTTGATCCAAAAAGTATTACCTGCAATCTTCTACTGCAATTATTATTTGTAGAATTTTGAATGTATCCAACTTTGTCGTTTCTTGATTCTTGAGGTATGCATTCATAATCATAGCGGTCAACAATTTCTACGACCTAGTGACAAAAATAAAGCTCAATAGTCAGTTAAAAGTTTTCTGATAAGATCCTGAAATCCAAAAAATAATAATTATCATTCTGTATACATCTTTAGATGCAAACAGCGATGCTAGTCCAATGGGGATGAAGATAATGCTAACAAGCAAGAACGATGAAATCACCTGCAAATAAAAGCAATGTTATCACTACATACAAGTTTCCAGATACGTTCAGTAACAACTTTCTGAAGTGCAAAAGAATGAAATTATAATTACCCATCTAGGTGTAAGAATTGGCTTGCAAGCTGGAAGCTCCTGCTGAGTAAACTTTGAATCTGACATTAAATGCATAAGAATATTTAGATATTTCTTCACTAAAAAGCAATTTATAATTTACTTCCGGCAAAATTCATAAAACATTCCGTAATCCGTATTTTTACAGACATAAAGGAACTGCCAAGAACCAAAACATCCTGTTCAAACTGCTGAAACAATATAGCTAAAAAACTAAATAATATAAAATCGACTCAATTCTATTTTTTTGTTCGAAAAATTGTCCTTCTTAAACATAAATTTTTAGGTCACAAAACTGAAAAATCAAAAACCACAAGTGCTAAGTTGTGTAGTATCGGTTACATGATGTCACTGTAAGTTATACAGTACTATTATCCTTTCATACAGAGAATCCACTACAGACAAAAAATCACTAATTTATACAGTACATTCTAAAATCATACATACAGGCATACATACAGCACACAAAAACAGCATTAAATTCAAATCGAAAAATACAATCAAATAGACGTATTATTAAATTAAATTAAAAAACAGAAACGCGACATAAAATAAAAAAAATAGGTAAAAGAAAAGAGAGAAAAATACACTTAGGGCGCTTAGAATTTCGTCTAGGCGTAGCAGAATCGGCCGATCCAGCGGCTCCAGAGCTGGAAGAAGGAGCGTCCGAGTTCATCACAATCACTCACTGACTTTCAAACTATGCGATACACACACAAATTAGATAATATATATGTATTTATTTAGATTGAAAGAGAGAGACAGAGAGAGAGAGATAATAATATATATTTGTAGTGATAATTAGAAGATGTGATTAGAGATGAAAGTTTCAGAGAAAAAGGAAAGGGAGGTTTCTGGTTAAATTATGATTATGATTATGAATCTTCTACAAAAGAATTGTCGTTGTTTGACTTTGAAATCTTCACAACCAATTGGCGTGCTACATTACATACATGTGTGTCTGTATGTATTCATATTCTTTTGGGACGGCCTCCCCGTCAAGACGAAGAAACGACCAACTGCTAACGACACGCTTTTTACTTCTAAATTTTAACAGCGTCGATATCTTATTTTATTAATTAAATTATTTATTTTAAAATTATTAATATTTTTATAATTTTAAAAAGTATTAATCTATTATAATTATATTAGTTTTTAAATTTATTTAAATTATATATTTTTAAATCAACTGAATTAAATATAAATAAGAAAATTATAAAATATTAAAAATATATATATGCACATCGCACAAAATATAAATTTATATTATTAATATATAAATATGTAATATTATTACATATTAATTGTAATTTATAAATAATTATTTAAAAAAACATAATTTCTTAAGTTTTGTGAGTTCTCAATATAATAATTTCTCCCGTAGGTTCTCCGTATAAAGTTACCCTTATATCTTATTCTTATATAATATATTAAATATTTTATAGAAAAAAATTGGACAAGAAAAACTTTAATCCTCCATCTCACAAAGAAAATTCATCGTTTACATGCATCTCTTTGTATGTAAAACCCTAATACTGTCTATACTCTAATTTAATAATAATACATAATAATGTCTAGTATATGATATGTCTTTATATAAATCTAATATAAAAAGAATTTTAATTTTTTAAATCAATTATAAAATGGTTTTCTGAACGGAATAGAATTCTCCAGTAAAAATTCGTAACTATTTTTTCTATCTAGATTACGGGTTGCTCTAATTGGATTTTGGATTTTGGATTTTAGATGTTAGACTATCTCAGAATTAAAAATAATTTTGTAAGTTTTGTGTGAGCTGTAAAATCGTCTAATTCTGATTTCTGGAACCCAATATATTGTCCAAACAATGTATGACGTGTAATTAACACAATAATTACGAATTATAATATTAGTTCAAATTTATACAAGTTTATAACCCGTGTGAATTCCAGGATAACTAATATTTAAGTAAATTAATTTTTTATTGATATTTAATATAAAATTCTATAATATTAGTGTTGATATTATATATTCTCTTATTTTATATATATCTATTTTATTTAATATAAATATATTATAATTTGGACATGTATTATAATACATATATAATTGGGCCCGTATTACAATGAGTAAGTCTCAATGAGGAACTCCTTATTTGATTTGAGTAAGTGAGGAACCAATTCTTATTTTATAAGAATTTGATTAACAAATAACTATAGAAAACTAGAAAACATACAGAAAAACATATAACACCAAAAATAATTGTAAAAGAACAAAAAAAAACATAATATACAAGAAAACATAGAACACAAATTACAGAACACTATTCAGCATTAGTGTAATTTTTGTGTTTTATTTTTTTTGTATGTTATGTAATTTTTTTGTTTATTTTTGTGATTGTTTTATGTGTTCTGTAATTTTTTCTATGTTCAACAATTATTTAATGTGTTCTGTAATTATATTTGTTGTTGGTTCCTCAGTTACTCAAATAAGAGAGTTCCTTATTAAACCCAAGCCGTATTATAATAAGTAAAATTATATCTAATACATATATAATTTTTAGGACCGTAACCCAGTACCACCGACCAAATTTTTTAATATTTTAGCTCTTTTATCCCACCCATTTGTTTACATTTGGATTGTGTACGGAGATTAAGAAAATTGTATAAAGTAGTATAAAAGAGAAAAAAAATGGATGAAAGAGAAGGAAAAGTGGGTAAAGTGGTGGTGTCAGTTGATATTTAATTGATAGATTTGAAAATGTGGATGAAAGTAGGGGTGCAAGTAAATTTTATAATATAAAAGTTTACTATTTTTGAAAAATTTTGAAATGTAAAAATTTGGGTGGTACATCCGAAAAAGGAAAGTGTAAAGAATTGGATGAGACAGAAGGAGTACAGTATAGATAAAGGTGAAGAAATGGGTTTTTGTATTTGTGTAGGAGTAGTTTTGTTGGTTAATTACTGTATTTTTAATAAATATAATAACAATTAGTTTCTAATTGTTATTTTTTTATTATACAATGATATTTATATATTAATATTCATAAATTTTAATGATATATTTAATAAAAATAATAGGATAAGTAGGATTCTTAAAATAGAAAATATAGAATTTAATTTAAATATAATATAATATTATCCGTGAAGAGTTGTTTAAAAGGAGGACCATCAGATGTTAAAGTTGTATATATGATATATATTATTTCTCGAATTAGATTTTATTAAAATTGAATGGTTAAGATCTTTTCTATGTTTCGCCTATTTTCTATTTTAGTGCAAACATTGTACAATGTATTTTATACATTTATTAGTCGATAGAAAATAGAAGTAGAAATGAACTACTATATATAATTTAGTAGTTCATTGTAGCAAGTGTGTGAAATAGAACAAAAAAAAAGGTTAGAAAATATAGGAATCATTTGTATTTCTTTTTTTGTTAGATTTTCATATTATAAGCAGTTTGGTTTGTAGACCAATGTTAATTGAAAGCAAAATATTCACTGGTGGAAACCAATCCACTAGTAATTTTTAATATTTGTTTTCAAATATTGATATTTCAATTTCGGTTGCAATTTTTCATAATTTCATTTTCCAAATACATAAACACTTTTGATGCAAACTTAAATCTGCAAGAATTTGATTAAAATTCTTAAATTTGTATTCAACCCCCCTTTCTACAAACTTGTACTAAGGCAAATAACAAGTAATTGATAATGTATGATTACAAATACCATTATTTATTATTAATATATTATATTATAAGTGTTTTCCGTAAAAGATTTGTATTTTAAAATTTTAACATCAAATTTGAATAGAATTTTATAATAACATGAAATAAATTTAACATAAATTTTAGAGAATAATAGTCACAGTAATGTTCTCACGTACTTATAAAGTTAATTTTTTTTATATAAATATGTTTTGCAAATATTATATTCGTATTTAACAGTTATATTCGCATATATTGTATTATAAATTTTTATATCGATCTAAATCATCCCCATGCATACAAAATTTTGAAGTTATCTTCACGAGCATAAAATTTATTTTTAAATTTCATTTGAACGTAATATTGTTATAACACCCTGGTTCCGTTTGAAATTTTTTATAAACTATTTATAAGTGAAAAATGTATATATTTTTCCCTTATAAATTACGGGAAACAAACAGGGCAAAATTGTCCAGGCTTAATATTCAACAAATACGAATACATTCTACACGGCAACGCAAAAGAGTGTCAGATTTCAAATTTTATATGCATACCGCATACGCATTCAAAATTTATAGGCTCTTTGACAGTTTCGTATTATATTTGCTACACGCTTCAGCTACAAAATATCAAGTACTTTGATACAGAAACTTATTACACGCTTTTCATACTATGTATATCAGATTTAGGCAATGTTTCGTATGACACATCTTCGAGCTTTACAATTTTTTTCTCTAATTGAAGACCAATCAGTAACTGACGGTTTAAAAACAAGCAACAAGCCTCAACAGCAATGCAAGTATACAAGTTACCATATGGAAACAATAGTCTTCAGATGTTATGCAAGTTTCTGATAATACATGAAACCAATTGGCCATATGACACGAGAGATGTCTCAAATCTACGAGGCCAAAACAATCATAACAACCATTAACAGGCACACTGTCACATGCAATGGCTGAATGGCAAACAAGAACCCAAGATCTCTATAAAGAGAAGTAAAAGATAGACTATATTGATATTCATATTTTTCTAAGAAAACCGTGCAGAATTGCCGTCAATTAGAGCAATTGAGACTACTGCCCCCAGCCTGTTCCGATTCCACAATCTCCATAAAGCTGAAGAAACCATTAGGTAAAGTCTGGTACACTTATTGATACATAATTCACAAGCATACAACATTATCGTGACTTCCATCACTATAAAGGAATCCTACGAAACTTCAGCAGACAAGAGACACGGGACATAGACAACTAGGAGTTTAGGACATCACAATGAAGCAAAGTGTTGGTCATACAGCTATTCCCAAAAAGTTGTTAATGACATTCAGCAAAGTCACACGTCAGTACTTGAGTAGTTTGCAGTCGACTATCGACACACGACTCCTATATAATTTTATTCTCCTAAGCATAGCATCATTAAAGCAGCAGAATGATCTTATCACTGCTTGTGCCCCCCCCCCTCCCCACTACCAAAGAAAAAAAAAAGAAACTCGTATCGGCCTTTGATTACCAAAAACACTGAGCTGCAAAGATTTGACGAATACGAGCTTCTTTGCTATTTTTCAATCAGCAAATCTAAAAGTCGATCACTTCGAGAACAATTATGAGATAAATCATTCACAATTTAATAGACAAGTTTAGATGAAAAATATAATTAAAATAGGCCCGTAATGAACAAATATATAAAAAAATGGACTCATTTAATCTTAATCCCTAAGTCACTGGGAAACCATCTACTCAAATATGTACAAAGTGCAAACAATGAGACATAGAGTAACAATGTGAACCAATGGGAGCCTAATCCGATACATCAGTAAGCGACTTCAATGCAGCTTAATCAGATGCACAAAGTACGCAAACAACTAGTAGTCTAGGACATTACAATGTCAACTAAAGTGCACACAGAGCAGTTGCTTTAAAGTTTAAACCAAGTATCACTAGAGGAACTTGCAGCGTAATCCTCCAATATTTGACTCACAGAAATAAGCAACTCATATATAATTGTTATTTTGTAAACCGCGAAGCATCAATAAAGCAGCAGATCCTTTTGTATCCTTTATCCTCATCATTTCCTCTCCTTCTGCGCGAACTTTGGCATCTGCAGTTTCAGTACTAACGGAGTATACAAACTTCCTCTCATGGGCTGGCCCAACCTCTTTCACGATGCTGCAGTGTCAAGTAAAAACTAAGTGTTAATCTATTTGTATCAATGTGTGGGTGGGGGAGACAGACAGTCAAGCCAGACCATCAATCGTTTAATCTATTCCAAGAATGTCAGTTTATCTATAATTGTCATAGAACTTCTGTTAAACGAGCCAGAAAGGTTCAACATGTTTTATTCCCCCTTTTTCCTGATCTAAATGATTGAATGAGAATCCAGTGTTCCAAATTCTTCTTGACAAAGAATAAAACCACTACAACCTTAGTTGATATATGTTTTATTGTCTACAAAAAGTATGCAAAAGTAATGTTGTTGGTCTATTTTTTTGGAAAATAAGATAACTGTGAGTTGTGTCTTGGACAAACCGTAATGTAAAGCTTAGTATAGTTGTACACTTTTATCCCGATTTACTTTAAGTGCAGAGAGTGCAACTAAGGAGAACAAAAAACATTGTTGATTATCATGGAGGAAAGCATTCATATTTCAAGCACACTATTCTTTTATACCTGTAAAGTGGTTTTGGCCATTTTTTCTTGCGACAATGTGAATGCAACTCCTGCTTTGCACCATAAATTCCACAGTTTTTATTAATACTAACACCCATTTTACCACTGAGGTGTGGTAATTTCCCCAGAGCGGCCTAGCTGCTTGAAGTTTTGCATTTTCTTTTTGATCCGAAGAAGCGGAAGCAATTGACTTGTCATTGATGTATATGCTAGCAATGTTTAGGTCGCCTTCCCTTGTGTAATTAATGTCAACTTGATGACCTTCCTTTTGGCACACCTCAAACAGCATTGTCACTGGTTGAGGTTGTAGTTGTAGCATGTCAAGAGTGATTACAGGGTCCAGTAATCCTGTAATAACCTATAGGGGATAAAATTTAGTCGGTGCAAATTGTAAGAAAACATTATCTTGGCAATAACCAAAAATAAAAGGTAATATAAGTGGTATGCTTTTTCTTTTCTACTTATCGACTCTTAACAGTAAGTTTGAAATTTTTTCAATCATATTATATCCTCTTGATCAGGGATCGATGTTAAGTATAAATGTAATATCCCCAATTATTATGATTAAATTTATCATACATATTTCGGCTTTAATTGTAAATAATTGTTTTATTGTTTATTATGTGCCGTTTAACTTGTTAAGAGATTTGTTTTTTTTAAGTTGAGAGTGTTTTTATGTCCAAAAAAAAAAAGTTGAGAGTGTTTTAAAATTGAAAATATATAAATATTAGGAATAATAGCATTAAGTAGAAATAGTAATTATGGAATGGTTATGTGAGTATTACAAAGTTATAACTGACCTAGACTATAACAACCCTATGTGACAACCCGGGTCAAATCCCGAGTCTTTTTCGAAAATCGGGTCAAGTCCCGACTTCCAAATCCGAAATAAGCCAAAGTAAACTGGCCCAAATGCAACAACTCTGTAAACAGCGGCCATGTCAATGCCTCTATAAACTCCTCACCCTTAATAGTTTTCACTCCTCTCCACCACCTCTGAGCATCCCCCTCTAGCTTATACACAGCCAACTTCACCTTCTGAGAGTCATCACAACCCAAAGCATCAAATATCTTCTCAAGATGAACAATCCAATTTTCAGCTTCAATTGGAGTTGGTGCTGAATGAAAAGATTCTGGCTTCTGCTTAATGAACCTCTCCAACCATGCAAAAGACTCCAACTGATTTCCCTGACCTTCATGATTCCTTTGATCTCCCTGATTTCCCTGGCCATTCTGGTTGACTTGGTTTCCCTGACCATTCTGGTTACCTTGGTTCCCCTGATTTGGAAAAGCTTGTTGTATAGCCTGAGTCACTGCTTGAGATATCATCTGAGCTAACTGAGCTGGACTCACATTCACGTTAGTTTGATTACGGTTTTTAGGAGGCATTTACAATATAAGATAAGACACGAATGAAGATCACAAGAATATATAAGCGGAAGCATTTATGAATCAATTTGAAGAGAATAAAGCTGAATGAAATTTAAATCAGAGTACCCATCTTAACGTCTACCCAAACTCACAGGTCAAACCTAAATAGGTTTTCTACAAGAAAGAACCTAAGCTCTGATGCCATCTATAACAACCCAAGCCCATAACTGAATGCACACCGGGCCCAACAACCCACCACATGTCAGCCCATAAAAAACTAACAATTTTATGTATACATTAGTTATTGACTTGTCCTTATAAAGGGTTTAAATACACTTTATCTATTCGATGTGGGATGTTACATAGACTTTGTATTACACCAAAACACAAACCTATAGATAATATATATCATAGAAAAGAATAGAAGAATCAAATGAACTGATTCGTCAAACACACTTTTTGTATCGATAACGCTTGTATGTATATGATTATATGTAAAATTGATCAATTACATGTTAATAGAAAGATTATTGAAATCTTGTTTGGGTTGAAATCTATGTGAATAATATGTGTATATGGATATTGTAGGAGTCTCTGCATGATATTGTATAAGTCTTTATTGTTTTGATTTGTGTGGATATATGTTTATGTATAGATAATTTTGATTTTTGGATCTAGTTATTTGTTATAGTTATATCGTATCATCGTATGTATATTGATGTGTAGTGATTTGTATCCATGCCGAGTTATTATAAAATTCATATCTAATTTGTTACTTGTCAAATGATGATGATTTTATTGTACCTGGAAAGGTATTTCACTTATCTACAATTTTTATTCTTTGAGTTTTCTGAATTTCGGTCTTGAAATATGTCAAAATCTGTCGTTTATCAAATCTGTCTGTATTAAAACGATTTGTTGTGTCACAACTTTGAAAATTCGTAATAAATTGAGTCTTTATCCAAAAATTCTGAGTGATATTATTCTGGAAATTATTTTCAAAATCTATATCTTTCATTTACACTCCATTAGCAAAATCTTTGATATTAAGGTCCGAAACCTCAAAATACTGATCTGATCAGGGCTGATTCTACTCTGGCAGCCGATATTTATTTATTTTCTGCACTTATTACTTCTCCGTTTTTGATGAATTTTATCACTCTGGAAAGCTCTCTGAATTTTCTACAAGTTTCATGTTTTGAACTTTTTCAGGCTTTGTCATTTGTTTAGTCTAAAATTGTTGTTTTCCAAACTGGTCTAGTTTAAAAATTGTTGTAATGTATATATGATTATTGTTGTTATTATTATATTTGTTAGAGGTTGTGGTATTTAATACTTGTAACATTGTCTGAGTTGTTTGATGGTTAATTCTGTACCTAACTGTAGAGTAATACTTAAGATCTCTCTGTGATTTTATTTTCAGGATACGACATCGAGATCGAGGTAAATTTCAGCATCGTTTTGAAAGTTTAAGAATTGTTTTCAAAAATATATTATTTTAATCCGTTGAACGATAGTTACTTGCTGGGCTTGACAACTCATTGTTTTTTAACATATTTCACGTTATTAAGTTTTGGATTGAATAAAGATGCGAATCTTGCAGATTTTCGTGCTACTTAATTTATGATAATTATTGAATAAGAATTGTTTTCGAAATTATATGACAATTCATATATCAACACCATTCACCAAGATACAGCAATCACCTCGTAGTCATTAACAATAAATATACTAACATTTTATTTTTATGAATTTTTTTAAAGATTTTTAATTTTTTTTTATTTTTATATGTATTTTTAAAATATACTGAATGTATAATTACACAAAAAAAATTAATTTTTTTCTCTGCAAATAAAAATTTACAATTGTTTTTTTTATAATAATTATGCGTATGCGTTTAAAGTGCGTGATTTTTTTGGGTGTAAAATAAGTACCGAGAGAGTGTTCATCAAGTACATCCCCAAATAGAATTGGGTAAAATGGCTAATTGGTCATCAAACCGAAGGTGAACTTGCAATTTCATGACCAATCTAAAAAAACTTGCAGTCAACTCACTAAACTGGTGTTACGCTTTCAATCAGATTTTGGACGTTAAAAATTTGAAAAGTTGGATGGAAAACTGATTGTACTCGCTTATGTGGCAAATATTTGTTATGTGGACTGCTGACTTGTGAACCCATAATATCAATTAAAACCCTAACCATTCAACTCTCAATCTATCAATTTAAAATCTCTCAATCTATATGACCGTTACATACATAATATATATATATATATATATATATATATATATATATATATATATATATATATCTCTCTTCTCTCATGAACTCTTAATCTCTTAGTTCTTGTAGCCATGAGTTCTTCAAGCTCAAACTCTAGAAGCTCATTTCGAACTCCTAACCGATTTAATTCAAGCATTGAACAAGGTGTGTATTGTAGATGTGGAATTCAAGCATGTTGTTGAGAAGCTTGGAAGCAAGGTACACTTGACCCAGGGAGGAGATTTTTTGGGTGTAGTAGGTATAAGGTATGATATTCTAGCTAGCTAATCAGACATACTCCTAATCGTTTTTATGGGTGCTTATGCTATTGTTGCTTGTTTGGTTGTTTATCAGGATCCGGAATTGAATTGTAAATTTTTTCAATGGGCTGAACCTAATTATACAGAGAGGGCAAGGGAAGTGATTGAAAGTTTGCAAGTGAAACTAGGTGTCAAAGCTAGTGAAATTGAGAATCTGACTAATGAATTGAGGTTCGCAGAGAGGAAGATAGTTGTGATAAATGATGAATTTATGGCTATCAAAACCAAGAAGAAAGAAGTTGAGCAAGAACTAGTGAAGAAGGACAAACAACTATGGATGTTGAAATTGTTGGTTTTTATAATTGTAATGTTAGTGTTTGTTATGTATTGACTGTTTTTAAGGGTTGTTTGGTATTGAATATTTTATGTATGAAATTATCTATCAATGAAAATGTTGGCAATTTTATTATAATGCTCTCTATTAATGATTAAAGAAGAACTTAGCAACAAAGTAGTACTTAAAATATAGAAACACAAGCATTTAAATCCAACAAGATTCTTCAACATTGATAAAACATTGTTACCAAAGGACAAGTCTCACATGGATGTCCAGAAAGAAACACAAAACATAACATAAGCATCTTGGCACATGGCCTACAGACATTAACAATCAAAAGCTAGTGACACCATCACCCTATCTTCTACTTTTTCTTCCTAGGTGCAATAAACTGTTTCCCACTTTTTGATGCACTATTTCTTGTCACTGGTCCTTGTTTCTTGCCCACTTGACTTAACCTTGTATTTGGTTTTGAAGTGGTAGGTGGTGTTGATGCTGGTGGGGTGCAGCTTGTTCCAACTTTCTTCTTAAGACTAGGTGTTGGCATCTGTAATAAACAAATATTAGATAGAGTAATAAGCACAATAAATTAATGAGGCACATAAAAATAATTAACTTACAAACTTCATTTCACTTGTCTGTGGTGGTGGTGGTGGTTGAATCAGTGGCTGGTCTTCTTCCATATCTCTCAGCAAGTCATCCATCAATTCTGCCTCCCCTGTTTCTTGTTCTTTATCTTGCAACTGGACTTCTTCATCAGCTTCTTCATTTTGCTGTTTGTTAGAGGCTTTTCCCTTCTTTGGTTTTGGTTGTGGAGGTTCATAGTTAGCAGGTTTATTGGTACAATTATTTCTGTTGTGCCCTTCCTCCCTACAAATTGCACAATGCATTTTTCTACCCTTCCCACTCATTCTCTGTTTCTTCACCTTCCTACTAGATGTACCTCCCTCCCACCCTTCTCTTCTCCTTAGTCTTTTTGGCCTCCCTCTAAGGCTTTTCACTATCACAGGAGGTAAAATTGTATCCCCTTCATCATCTTCCCAGAATTCTTCTCCATTAATCACCTCAAGATTATATGAATAAGTCTTCAGATATGTTTCTTTTGTGAACCACTTATCTACAAAATTTACAGGATTTTGCCTAGATTGTTGAATTGCAGTGACTGCATGACAACAAGGGACCCCAGTCAGGTCCCAAATCCTGCAAGAACATGTCCTTTGTTCTAGATTTACACTCACAGAACTACCCTTCCCCTTAACATTATAATTATCCCTTCCATCCCATAACACAGTGTAAGAAGCAGACTCTTCAATAGCAAGATCAAGAATTTCTTTAATTTTAGGAACAATAACACAATTCCTTCTTGACATTTCATCTCTTTTTTCATGCATTCTTGTCATTAACATATCATGAATCTCAGTAAGCATGTCAATAAGTGGCATATACCTGGCCTTGATAATCCATGAGTTGAAGCACTCACTGATGTTATTTTCTGTGGAATCAGTCCTTGAGTGAGTGCTGAAGTAAGCCTTTGACCAAACAGCTGGATCAAGTTCCTTCATCTTATTTGCAGCATCCTGAGATATTTTCTCAAATTCCTTCATTGCAGTCTTGAAAGCTTGTGGATGAGTAGCATTTGAAGCATTGTAAAAGGCAGTCTGCACCAAGCTTGAGGGATATACTTTCCTCAAGTTATTGTACAAATGCCTAGTACAAAACCTGTGCTCCACATGTGGTAATAGCTCCCTTATAGCTTTGTCCAAACCCTATATTCAGAATGCAGTTGAAGTAAGTACAAAAACTAGAGAATGTATGATAATCAATGAGTTAAAAACTAGAAAATCTACACTTTGATTTTAAATTACCTTCTGTTGGTCAGAAATGAGGGTTTTACCAGTTCCCAAGTCTAGACCCAGATCTTCAATTAGCAATTCCAAAAACCATTTCCAGGAATCATAACTTTCTGTCTCTACCAAAGCCATTGCAACAGGGAGGATACAATTATTACCATCCCTCCCAACAGCAGTAAGTAATTGACCTCCTGTGACAGTCTTCAAAAAACACCCATCAAGACCTAGTATTGGTCTACATGTATTCTTCCATGAGTTCTTCAGTGCATTATAGCAGATGTACATCCTGTGAAATCTGTTCTCATCACCTTCTTGTAGTCTAGTTGTGGATATCTTTACAGTATTATTCCTGTTGCTCCTTAAAATCTCACCCCCAAACCTTCTTACCTTAGCATAATGCTCTTTCATAACTTGTTCAACACCAGACAAGGCTTGTTTTCTTACTCTACAACATTTTGCTTCACAGACATCAACCTTTAGGACTCTCTTGATTTCCTCTTGCATCTCTCCTAACTTCCAGTTAGGATTTTTTCTAATCCTATCACCAAATAGCCCTACCAAATACTTTACAGTCACAAGTTTATTTCTATAGGTCCACACACAGTTATGTTCATTTAATAATGTCCTGATCTGCCAAGATTCATTTTCTTTAATATAGCAGGCCCACATTTTGAAAGGACAACCTTTTGCACACACAATTTGCAACCTTTTTTTATCATCAGTTGCATACCTATATGGCCTACCAGTAGCCATTGAATTTTCCATAATAACAGTTTTTAATTGCTTTTTGCTAGTAAATATCAAGCCTAATTTCCACTTTATTTCTTTGACAGGTGTCTTTACATTAAAAATCTCCTCAGTAGGACCGACCTCTTGTTTATAAGGAGGCTCAGCATAACATATCTCATCATCATCTTCTTCACTACTTACTACATCATATTTAGACCCACTACTGTCAGAACATAGGTTGTCTTCCCCACTTTCTACATCCTCACACATGTCATATTCATACTCCTCATGTAAAATTTTCTTTCTTTCTACCCTAGTTCTCTTCCTAATTTCATTAAATTCATCATCACTGCAACTCCTATCAGTCTGTGACTCCTCATCAACTTGTTCATCAGTTTCATTACCTTCTTCTTCACCTTCCTCATCAACTCCTATCACTTCTTTTTCATCTAAATTATCTTCTTTCTCTGTTTCTAGGATCAAATTGGGACAATGATAGACAAGCAAATCTATCGTTCCATTGTTATCTATTCCCATTTTAATCACATCACTTTTAGATTCGCTGCTAAGAAGTTTAATCCCCCCTGCCACTGTTTTACCATCTCTCTTATAGAATAATGAATCAAACTCTCCAACAATCTCACTTAAACTTCGTTTTAACTCACCAACAGTCATGCTATGCAAGTCAACATTCTTATATATTTTTCTTTTATTAGATGAGTAAACTTTCTGTGGAACATGCACAAAATTACCCCCATAATATACAATCAGATTAAACAAACTACTCCTGCACATTCAAAAAATAAACAAAAACAAATATGTTCGATTAAAGATGAAAGATGAAAGATGAAAACAACTCGCGAATATACTTACACGATGAAAGATGAAAAGAATAATACTTACATGATGTTCGATTATCGTAGCAGGAATCGTAGCAAGAAACGCAACAAGAATCGCAGCAATGGTGTGTGGTGTGTTCTTTGTAGTAATTAGGTTTTTATTTTGGGTATGATTGTATGAATAGATGAGTTGTGTTTTAACGGGTCGGATCTCTTTATCGGGTTAAACCGCTGAGGTGGCTATTGACTTGGCTGATTTTAACGGAGTACCGTTAAAGTCAATGACATTTAACGGCCGTGAAAACGGACTAGTTGTTTAATCACCTATCAGCTAAAGTCAACTGGGTTTAGTGAGTTGACTGCAAATTTTTTTAGATTGGTCATGAAATTGCAAGTTCACCTTCAGTTTGATGACCAATTAGCCATTTTACCCAAATAGAATTACTTGTGATTCTTGCGTCTCAAATTTCACATTCATTTTCATTCCAATCGAATCAGAAAAAATATACACACAGAGGAGGCGAAGAGAGAAAAAGAGATGTCGTCTACAACGTTTCAGCGGCTGTCGGAGAGAACCAAGAACTCGAAGGCGTTCTTCTACAGTTTGTGCGCAGTACTAGGTTCAATTCCTGTTACACTTGGCTACTTTACTATGAAGTTAACTAACTCTAATAACGCTGATCTTGAAGCTCGCTTGCGCAACTCTGCTGACCCCAATCTCACTGTAATAACCATCTCTTACTCTTTTTCCCTATTGTCCTTGCATCCTTTTTTTTATAACCCTATCGTATTATTATTACTTATTATTGTTGTTATTGATTTACAATTGTTATTTTATTTTAATTGGCTATACCTAATTGAAATTCCTAAATTAGCTATTATGGGTGGAGTTGTAATTGACCTAATTTTCTTGATATGACATGGTACTATTTCCCCCTGTTTTGTTGTTGGAGGAGACTTTTGTTACGTTTTTGTTTTCTCTTGTTTATTATTCCCAAATTTCGTTATGCTCACTATTAACTCTAGTTGTTGCAGAATAGTTGGTATGTTGTTTTAATATATAGGCTTGATGGCCTTATCGGTTTGTTTTCTTGTCATATTCAGTTTACCATTTGGATCTTAATAAACAACAATTTTTCTCTTTTATAATTTGGGTTGGCCCATTGATTATGATTTGAGTTTTTGACAAGCACATTTGTTGGTTCTTGGTGCAAGTTTCCTAATGTATGGAAAAAACTCATAATGACATTTTGACTTGAACATGTGTTTAGAAAGTTGGGGGGCTGAAAACACCTCTATTTTGAATTTTGGTTGTGACACTGTTATTTAATTACCGTAAGTTCCCATTGTAACTGCATCTGTGGGTGCAGTAATTAAAATCTGTTGATATATTTTGGTTTAGACTTCGGAGTTGCGATATTCTGAAATTCAGCACTTTAAAGTTCATATCATTTGTATCTTAATAAACATCAATTTTTTCTATAACAATTGTGTGTGACCCGGTGTCGGTGATTTGAGTTTATGGAAAGCACATTTGTTGGTTCTTGACTTCTTGGTGCAAATCTTTTTATCTATGAAGAAAACTAATAAATGGCATTTTGACTTATATATGTGATGTAGAAGGTGGGGACGGACACTACAGCGAAAATGAATGAATTTCTTGGGGAATTGCAGAGGAAAGAGAAGCAGAAGGCAGATGATAGATATTTTGCTGCTTTGGGGTGGAGACCCTCCAGAAACCCAAGTGTTTCAACTCAACCAGATGTAGAGGCAAGCCAGAACATAATAGATGGGGATATTAAAAAGTTTGCTTGATGATTTGATTTCTGGCTGATCTTGGATAAATATTTAACTCTGCAACTAGTTTATTACCAGTGTCAAACCAAAGGAACACCAAAAAATATGAGAAAAAGTTGTCTGATGTTGGCTTAATCAACTTTCTGGTTGGATGGATAATCATTATGCGGAAGAGGATTATTTTGCTGTATCTTGATATTAGGTTTCATTTATTGCTTTTGGTATCTTGAAACTGATCTGATGTATATTTAACTTTCTTTCAATAAATTTGGCACACTTGATGAAAATATCATTTTTTTTTTGTATTTCATAAAGTAATATATTCTAGTTTGTTTTCGTGCTGCTCATTTTCTTTTAATTGCACGAGCTGGTCTTTCTTGGAATATGTACATTACTCAAAGTTCATCGTTTTAAACACGGGATCAAAAGGACAGGTTATCCAGGTCCCCTTCTGGTAAGACATGAATACTAAAATCTACTGTATCGCTTGGAACAAATGCAAGTGTTACATGTACAAGTTGGTGGTGTTTGCATGTAGTTTTCTGCAGCCGGAAATCATAAATCACCCAGTATACAACCTAATACGACTGCTGATCTGCTGGCGGCAAATAGGGCAGTTTGACACTTTCAAACCACATTCTCTACAAGTCTGCCAAGATAAAAAGAAAACTTGTAACTTATCAACGGTATCAATCTCCTTACAAGTTTGTAATGATTGGTGAACCTCACCATGTGTCCGCAATTGAAAGCCATGTCCTTGTTGTTGGTCAGGCAGACAGCACAGGCCTACATCCAGAAATAAGAAAAAGGTTACTAATGCATATAATTTAATTAGCCTGTGAAACATTATATAAGCTTCTGTATAAGAAAAGAAACACTTCAGCTATTCCAAATATCCAAATATAAACTGATAGGAAGAAAAATCAACACCACAAACGTTTAAATGCAATCAAAGAATAGTTTTAATGAGTTAGACAACAAATATAGATGATAGCTAAATTATACCAAGTAAACTATCCGGTTGGGATTGCTCAAGACTTAATACCCATACAAACAGAATTGTGCACACTCAAGCACATATATGGTGAGGTTTTGTACCATCTAAAGTCTAATTTTCCATATTCATTTTTAGCTACTTTATGTTATATCTCAATAAGTTTGAGATCAGCAAAAAATGGACTTTCACATAAAAATGTTGAAAAGAAAGCATAGCTTGTTCTCATGCCTGATTCCTTTCTTCTTCAGATGTTGAAATATTGTTTGGTTCCCTGGATGAGGATACTGCGCGACGTGTGTAGGGAATTGGAGAAGGGCGTGGAACAATTTTCTTTGCTTTGCCTGTAACATTCCTTTTATTCCAACACAAAACGAAATTATCAAACAAGCAAATCAACAGATATAAGATACCAAGACAGTATACCTAAAAATGAAGCTAGTTAAACTGCTACTGCAAGGAAACACAAATTAATAAAAAAAAAAGGATAACAAAGAGGCCAAGATGAAAATTTCCTACCCAACTAGACCAAACTCCGTGGCAGCTTTATATTGAATGGGAATCTCCATGAGAGCAGCAACAGCAAATGCAGTTTCCTTCTCTGACAGAGTCACATCTTTGGACATAATAGCTGTAAAATTAACAAACTGCAAATACAAAACACAACCAACCAAATATTATTATCAGATGAAAGACTACATTTCTTTCTTGTACATTCCACACCAGTGATGAACTTGATATTACCAACAGGAGAGGAGCTATACCTGAAAGTTATCAAATTTACGTGCAGGTATCTTGTCATCAAATTTTTTCATATCTTCCCAAGGTCCATCTCCGACGCCAACAAGTACAATTGAGAGAGGATACACACTAGTCATCAAAACATTTCAACTTAATCTACATTTAATATTATAGAAACAGTCCACACTTGATTTTTTAAAAAGAAGTTCAATCCAAAGGGGCAAATTGATGTACTTGAATAGACAGAGCAAGTATAATGAAAAAACGCAACTAAGGAAAATACAGAGGGAATGCCGCAATGGTGTTTCTCTAGCCATGACACAGACAACTGGAACCGCAATGATTCAACTAAAAACTATAATACCCAAGAAAGAAAACATTCACTTGATTATGTAAACATTAAATATCTATAGAATTGTGCTTTTTAAAGCGTAGTACACAGTACACAGCTGCTCTAAGCCATTCAGAACACATCACCACTCGTATTATTCAACTAGGAAACTTAATTATCTGAAATGGTGTGCATCAAGTTTATACAGAATACTTGATCTATAGTTGTTACAGTTGCATGGTGTGTAATTGTGTATGCTACACTTGTACCTAAATCCCCACATGAATGGAACTCAGAGAATTCGCATTTAAGGAATTCCAACTAAATTATGAAACCGTCTGACATGGCCACATGTATGAAAAATGAAAAAAATGGTCAAACCTTGCATTGACGATTGATTTTATTGTTTTTTCTTCTTGCGGACTGAGTTCCTTTTCACGTATATCGGCACTGCGCGTGACCTTGTGATAAAAGCAATAATTAGAACAGTACTTGGGATACTTGCCTGGTGTGTGTGTGACAGAGATAGAGAGAGAGAGATTGAAATAACCTGCCCGTCTGCTATTATGACCAGAATGTGGTACTGTCCGCCACTTTTTTCCACTATATCAACTGCAGCATCAACTACAGGTCCATAAGATGTTGGACCTTGAAGACAATCATGTGTGTTAATGAAATACTAATATGTATGTATCATTCATGGTATCAAAGAATAATAAGGTGATATTCAAGAAATGAACCGGTGCTTCATAAAAATCATAGTACTTACTGGCCAGGAAAAAAAATTAAGAGCAAAAATCTCACCTGACAATTTTATGTTGGGGGCCAACCTCCTGTAGCAATCTAAAACTTCTTCAAATCCATGGCAAGGCGAATGATCACTGTGGAAGCTGAACACTTCTTGATCATGAGTAGTGCCTATCATGAAAAATTGCAGATTATCCAAAAATAAATTTGTATCTGAGTAATTAATTATTAGGAAAGATATAGAAGTTGTGAAAAAAAATTAGGAGTTTGGCAGAAAGTAATTATATAGTTTAGTTTGATGTAAAGCTCAAACTAACCATCACCAAACCCAAAACAGGGTATTAGGTTGTCTTCATCGAACGGAGCCAAAGTCTTTCCAACAATGAATATGGCTTTCTCATAAGGATTACGAGTATCACCAATAGCGTGCAGGCTGCGATTGTTGAATGAAACTTTCCCTTCAGTTAGAAACTTTACGAATTAAGAATATTGAATTGAAGAACAATACCCCTGTAATAACATAATAACCTCTCTACTCTTAAGAGTGGAGGTAAAATTTGCTTCATTACTCTGCAAGTGAGATACAGTGTGTATGTTTGGCTTTGTTCAGTTTACTAATGTAAAAGCATTATCCTGATCTAGATTGTATGTTTAACCGATAGCTACCACAGGATCTAGAAACTGACACAAAGTTTCAGATGAAAATATCTGATTACAAGACTTCCATTGCATCATGATCATCCCAGCTTGGGATGGATTTGTGCAATGTATTTATATGATTGTTCTGTCATTCAAAATAATATCGAAAACAAGAGGCAACATATAAATTCAGGCTTCCGGGCTCCTCTTCCCGCCCAAAGTAAATAGTGATAAATTTTGATATAATTGAGAGTATGCAACTTCAATGCATCTAATAAAATGCCTGCTCGGAGACATAGTAAAAGAGGTTTGTTGATTGTTCATTTTCTTTTTCTAGCAATTTGAACAAAATAAACAGATTTATGATCATTTATGCTTCCACAAACCTGTCCATTCATTACTTTTTGTGAAGTCTATTCCAAGAATAAGATTTGATGACTCCAGGCCTGATTCTCTCAAGGCCTCTGTAACCTGTATAGAATTAGAAAAGCAAAATGTTTAGCATTATTAAGCTAAATACAGAGCGAAATTAATGACTGCAATTTGCAACTCTAACGCCCGACTTCAGCAAACTAGTAAGTATTGATATCCAAATCTAAACTCTAAAACCAAGTGCAAGAAACAAATCATGAACGTTTAAATGCATCAGTCTCACGATTACATGATTGATCTCATCCTCCTAATAAATTCTAAGCACGAAGCAGCAGTGACGTAATCTTCATAAAAACCTCTAAAAAGTCTTGTAATTAGGAAACCAAATGAACTCTAACAGCTGCTAATTAGTCCAAAAAACAAACTCAAACAAACAGCTTCCTAAATCCTACATAAAATAGTTCAAAAAATTGGACATGGACACAGGGTAAGAACATTTACTATAGTAGTATAGTTAGCTGAGCATATAGTTGCAATTACTCGATCCTCGTGTGAATGTGCAAAATAGACTGTATATACGAGAACGAAACCTGTTCAAGAGTGGAGAAATTATCCGGGATGAAAGCATACTTGTTTCTCTTCTTGTATGAGAAACTCTTACCACTAGCCTTAATGGATGAAAACGATGATTTCTTTTGCATAGGAGCTTCATTAATAACTACGCTTTGGCTTGAAACTGATCTAACACTGCTGCTACTGCCAGCACCTCTGGTGCGATCAGACGAGAGCGAACGTGTTTTTTTATTAGATGAAGAAAATGCATTCCCCATTTTTCATGTCATGCTGCTTCTACGATTCAGTTTACTTATTGTTATTATTATTCTTACTACTTTTTTGTGTGTGTTTTATATACATTGGAAATTTGATGATTGGATGTGATGGCATAACTTGATAGATGGGCATAGAATATATGTGCGAGTGCGGCTAAGTAAAGATATAAGAATCGATTCCACAATGGGACTTTAAGGAAAGATGGTGCAACTTGTAAAGTGTAAACTATAGGGAACTAACTATTTGATACTTTATTCCTTGCAGGAAGTGACTTTCACTGTGGTGTTAATTAATTCTAACGAACAATTAGTCATTTTTTATAACTAAAAATGTAAATTGATACCTAATTAAAATTTAAAATTTTCATTCAATGTGGTGTTAATTAATTCTAACGTAGTCATTTTTTATCTAAGTCTCTGAACTAAAAATTTAAATTGATACGTAATTAAATTTTAAATTTTTCTCATCAAAATCCTTCCGTCAAATTTCATTAACGTCCGTTAATTTTTGCTGACGTGACATCATAAACTATTAGACATTTTTTATGTAAGTCCCTAAAATATTAGACATTTTTTATGCAAGTCCCTAAACTATTAGACATTTTTTATTTAAGTCCTTGGACTAAAAATTTAAATTTAAATCTCAATTTCATATTAAAAATCGCATTTATTGTTCTTTTATTTTTTATTTGTTTCTTTTTTTTAGTTTAAAATTATATTTATTTTCTTTTTTAACTTTACATATATTTGTATTCTAAAAAATATTAGAAAATTAATATATATATATATATATATATATATATAATATTTTCATTTTAACTTTGTCTATATTTATATTTTTAGTGATTTTTATAAAATCGGTGTATACAACATAAAAAATTGTTTTATATTTATTTCTGACATGTAAATTTTAGATATATATCACACTTTGGTGAATGCTTTTTTTTATAAAATTTCAATAAATTAGAATATATAATATTATAAATTTTTGCTTTTTAAAAACTAAATAAAATATTAAAACTTTTATTCACTTAATTTTGTTTATATATAAATTCATGTATTTTTATAGTTCAATTAACATTACTCATTTTAATATAATTGAATTTGTATAAAAGTAAATTTAGATTTATATATTTGTGTTTTTTAGAATACAAATATATGCAAAGTTATAAAAGAAAATAAGTAAAATTCTTAAGTAAAAAGAATGAAAGTAAATAAAAAATAAAAGAGTAATAAATGTAATTTTTAATATAAAATTAAGATTTAAATTTAAATTTTCTGTAAAGAGACTTATATAAAAAATGCATAATAGTTTAGGATACCACATCAATGAAAGTTAACGATATTTAATGAAATTTGACGGAAGGACTTTGATGAGAAAATTTTAAAAACTTAGTTATCTATCAATTTATATTTTTAATTCAAGAATTTAAATAAAAAATGACTAATAATTCAGCACCGCAGAATTAATATGCCCGCAATGATGTTTCCAAACCAAGAGCTGTTCATTTCTCTGCGTAATGTAAAAATTATAAATATTAGTGGAATTGGTCATTCACGCTGGAAATGGAAATTCACTCCCGATAAGGTTCAATATCTTGACTCTTTGGCATTGACAGAAATGTTACATTTTTAAAAATAATTTGTGAATAAAAATATCCCTTTAATATTATTATTCACAAAAATAAATTTAAAAAAATAATATTTCTAATTATACGGTAAAAATATCTTAAAAGTGAAGAACATAAATAATATAATACAAAAAACTGACTTATACATTATACATTATCGTTTGTCAAAGAAGAAAAATATATACCTTAGTATAGAATTACAATTATCATACTTGTACAATATTGTCCTACCTCCACGATTTTTGAGATAAGGTTGTTCGTGAATTTTATGATGAAATGTATAACAAAATAATACTCCTCCGTCCCATCTATTTGTTTATTTTTTGGAAAGGGTGTCTGGGTGCATAGTTTCATAATTTATTTTTTAATTTTTTTTCGCTGAAAAAAAATTTAATGTTTAATTTTTTTTTCTGAGAAAAAAATTAAAAAATAAATTATGGAACTATACTTTATATGCGCCAGACACCTCATCCAAATGTAAAGATGGGATTGAATGAATATATTTTTAGAGTAAATTTTATGTGGAAAATGCTTTTTATATATTAATCAGTATTAGACGAGTGTGGATAAAAAAATACATAATAAAAGTTAACTATTTACTAATTTAAATATTTTAATGTCGTATGTTGTACTTATAAAACATCAAATAGTTGTAATCAATTATATTCATTAAATAAATTATGTTTTGGTTAATATAGGTGAATTATTATTATTTTTAAAAAATATAGTATTTTCATAAAATATATATAAAAATATTTTTTTAAAGGTTAAATAGCATTTTTAGAAGGATATTATGTTTCGTGAAAATAATATTCTATAAATATATAATTATATAAAAAATGTTATTTAAAAATTATAATGTGTCCAGCAAGAAAAACTATAATAGAGTGTTGTGTATTATGTAAAAAAATATAGTGTATAGTGTTCAATAAAATAGAGTGTTTTGAAAAAAACAAAATTCAGGAGTAAATATATATTATTTTGTAAAATAAAGTGTCATACAAATATATATATATATATATATATATATATATATATATATATATCTTTTTCAAAAAATAATATTATATTAAAAATATAATACTTTTCAAGAAAAAAAATTATATTTATACAGACACTATATTATTAAAATATGATACAATTTTGTAAAAAATATAACATTTTGTAATTAAAATACATAATATTTTTTCTTTTGAAATTGGACTAAACTAATAAAAATGAATTTTTTAATAAATTCTTAAAAATATAAAGTATATACAAGTCAATATATATATATATATATGTCTTAATTATATATCTATAATACATTAAACTTTGAAATAATTAATATTCTTAAAATATTGTATTCAAAATTTATTTTTAATAACGAACTCTATGTAATCATAATATATATAAATTATGAAATATAAATAATTAATATTATATTATTTAAGGGTATTTTAGAGGTTTAGATATATGAAATGTAGGTGGACGATACGTTATGAACGTATATTTGAAATTGTTTAAATTATACTAACAAAAACCTGTTTAAAATTTTAAATTAAAAAAGTGGATTTAAGATAAGATTTTAAAGATTATATAAATATATGAGATGAAAGATAGAGAAATCAATAAAATTACCAATCTACCCTAGAGTCATAGGTTTTAAAAATTGAAACGGTCGACACTACTGTCCTTTGACATATTTACCCTCAAATATTAGAGTAGAGGGGAAGCAATAAGTAAACCTCGGTTGAAGAGAGCGGCAAAAAACACTCACCCCCCTCGTTTAGTTTGCTCAATCATTTTAAATCCCAATTCTCATTTCAACCGTCATTTAAAACTCATTTGATCAACAAAATGAGCCAGGTGGTGCCGCCGCCGCCGCCTATCGAAAAAGCTACCGAGGTTGCTTCTTTTTCCTCATTTGTTCTCACTAGTTTTTGTTGTTGTTGTTATTAATTGTTGTTGTTGTTGTTACTGTGTGCTCTGATTGTGCCGCTGCTTTTGATATGTGTATATATAACTATTTAATGTATTTTTCTAAAGCCTCCCGCTGAGCCTAACTATTTGATAGCTTCTTTATGTTTCATTTGTAATTTTTAGCGGTTACGGTGTTCTTTCATTGTGCTGCTGGTGCTTTTGATATGTACATATATACATACATAGTATTTATGTTTATGTCAACTGATTAGGGTTCTAGTGGTGATGCCAATCTGTCAAAGCCTCCCCGGCCTTCTGAACAACTCAACGAGGTTGCTTCTCTTTCTTCATTTGTATATATGATTAGATTTATATGTTGTATTCTGATTGTGCTAGTCCTTATTGTACATACACACATAGATACATACATGTATATGCATGCGAAATGATTGAAATTCTAGCCATGTTGTACACCGGCCAGTTATAGCAACATTAGTAGTACTACATTACTACTAATAGTAATAAATACTAGGCCCAAGATGTTTGTGGAGAGCTGAATTAAGCATTTAATGTAGATTGTTGTTTGTTAATGACGAATATGAATTATATGATAAAAAACCTTAGGGTTATACCTCAGCTGTTTTTCTGCCCGTGTTTGTTAAAAGAGGTCGCGGGTTCAGGGCTTCTGACTTGTGGTAACAAGTGTGTGCGGGAGTGTCTCCAACTGGCATACAAACCCAGCTGAGAAAAAAATATATGAACAAAACCTCCACTTTCGATCTTAAAAATTTCCATACGTTATGTGAGAGTGAAGTTATCTTTACAAGAATAAATCATTCGTATAAGTCTATGTTGGGGTAAATTTAGGTTTATCTTCCTGTGTAAAGTATTTTTATCAAGATTAAGGTGTGGTATACATTGCTTGTATGATTTTTGTTGTTTTGTCATTCCCATGAAATCTACTGTATATAGTGGACTCGAATTGAAATTTTCAAATTGTTTACCTATAAGGATATAAACTTTATAGTTTCCAGCTGAAAATTATTTTGTAACAGATTTTTCTAAATCAAGAGATGCATTTGTCGTCGAAGCCTTTATTGTGAATCCAATCCAGTGCTAAAATTAATGTATATCATCTTTTTATCCTCTTATTTTGTCGGATATACATGGAATAACATTTGATATATATTTGAGTCCATTATATAGACTCTCGGTTCGAGAATTGCTTTAATTCGCTAGTTTACCTACCTTAAAATGTAAACCTAATTAGAATTGTACTACTGTTACCTAATTGATTGTTAACCATAATTATCATACACAACACATTTAATCTAACTAGAATAATTTTTTTACAGATATTTCAATAGCTGTTTAAATAAATTGTTTACAGATATTTCAATAACTGTTTAAATACAGCAATAAGCAACAGTATATTAGTCACAGTTTTTCAAACGATCTATATTCTGTGCCTAAACTTCAGGTAGCGATTGAGGTGGAGTGGGAAGAAGATAATGGTGGTGTTGTGGGAGAAACTTTTACGGACTATGTACGTGCATACTCTTCTCCATGTTGTAATCTCTAGTTTTTTTGCTATTCACTTATATTACTTGTTTTACACCTATCAAAACGGGTGCATATATGTACTTACAGTTTCTCGTTAATTTTCAATTATCAATGTTTTAATGCAGTGTCCTCCCAAATTATCTATTGGTCCTCCTCACCCAGATCCTGTTGTGGAAACAGCTTCCTTATCTGCAGTGCAGCCACCTGAACCCACATACGATCTTCGAATTAAGGATGACCTAGAAAGGTCAAAAGCTTTGTCATGCTTGCAGATTGAGACACTAGTATATGCTTCACAGGTTTCTGCTATTACCAGAACATTTGATTTGCTTTTGATTCTCATCTTTTCTTTATCAAAATAATTTAGTTTGCATTTCAGAAACACCTTCAGCGCCTTCCAGATGGTACTAGGGCAGGATTTTTTGTAGGAGATGGAGCTGGTGTTGGAAAAGGAAGAACAATTGCAGGATTGATCTTGGAAAATTGGCAGCATGGGAGGAGGAAATCTTTGTGAGTTCATGTTTTTTAATCTTTTTCCTTGTCGCATATTCACCACAGTCTAAAAGCTTTAAATTTTCATTTGAATCTATATTTTCTGTTCTGATATCCTGAATGGTAATGAAGCTGTCTTTTAGACCTAGATATTACTAATTCATGCATTCTAATGTGAAGCCCTACATTGATAATCGTACATAGGTGGATTTCTGTTGGTTCAGACCTTAAATTTGATGCACGGAGAGACCTGAATGATGTTGGTGCCTCGTTCATTGAAGGTAGTTTCATGTCTAGATCTCTGTAATAGTGAATATGTTTACAATCATCTATTTCATCTTTTGGGTTGTCCTCATTGTTTTTCAAAAGCTGGGCCAACTTTTTATCTTGGTGTGGGAATAAACAGCCTAGTGTTATCCTATTTTTGAATGTTTACTGGTTCCTGTTCTTTCATATTTATAAAAATAATTAGAATCTTGAAGTTTCCACCTCAGCCATAAATATTTGTATGAGTTGTTTTTAATGATCACATAAGTGTAGTTTCTATATCATACCTCTAAAAGTGAAAGAGCCGACATTAAAACAATATTATGTGCGATTTTTTATTTTTCCTTATCTGTTATAAATGAACAAAATTATGTGAAAATGAAACGTCAGAATAATTTGCTCATAATGGTAGCATTTAAAAGATTATATCTGATTTCTAACATAGAATTTTCCTTGCTTACGTGATATTAGCAGTCATGAGTGGGTCCTTACATAACGTTTTTTGTGTAGTGCATGCATTAAACAAGCTCTCATATTCCAAGCTTGACTCGAAGACTGTTGGGGTCAGGGAAGGTGTAATTTTCTCAACTTACAGCAGCCTTATAACATCTTCGGAGAACGGGCGTTCTCGCTTGAACCAGATTGTTCAGTGGTGTGGGAAAGATTATGAAGGCCTTATTGTGTTCGACGAGGTACCCAATATTGTCGTTTGATACAGATGATTTGTAAGACTTCAATACTAGTTTAACTTAAGTCGTTATGTATCATGTCTGTTAAAGCTAAGACCTTTTATGTCATGTTGCTAAGAATAGGAAATAATGTTGTAGTGTCATGTTACAGCTAAGCTATATATTACCTATCTCTTACTTAATGTTGCTAAGAATCAGAAACAATGTTGTAGTGTCACAAGGCCAAAAATTTAGTCCCTGAAGCTGGAAGACATCCTACTCGCACAGGCGAAGCAGTTCTTAAGATTCAGGTTTGGTCTTTAAAGAATTTTAAAATTTATTGCATACCTTTTAGGCTAGTATATTTTCTTCTGTTTCATAGAATAATCAAGGATTTATATTCTCATTCCTAAATGTTTCAGAATCATTCTTTGCAAACTGTTAGAGTGTTAGGCAATATGACAGTCTTCTTTTTAATTGAATTCTTTTTTGGCATTAGACCTTTATTGCACTTAGAAATTATAAAATGAGTACTATCTGTATTTCTATAAAATATGCTTAGACTGGGTATCTTAGTCTGTTGGTCATAGACGGGACTGTATAAAATTACCAGCTGTTTTTGTTACTCTGGACTATTTTATTGAAATTTTATCCGTTTGTAGTCTTCTACCTGTTGTGGAAAATGCCAGACAGGCACACAGAGTTCTGTTTGCATAACAATTGTGTTGGTATAATCTTATATGATATATATTTCTGCATGGTACCTAACTTTTTTTCTTTTGGATAGGTTTAATGTTTTGCTTGAACACACAAGTTTACTCATTTTCACTTTCTACGCTCATTTCTTTACACTTAGTTGGATGATTGTCCTGGAATCTCTTGCTTACTTTATCATTTACTTAACAGGAAATGCTTCCCGAGGCTCGGATTATTTATTGCTCAGCTACTGGTGCTTCAGAGCCACGCAATATGGGCTATATGATTAGACTTGGTCTTTGGGGAACTGGAACATCTTTTTTGGACTTCCGTGATTTTATAGGTATTATTACACTTAATAGTTGCATTGAATAAGATGTTGAACTTTCCTCTAGTTCTAGCATGCCTTGTGCTCCTGAGACTGACTTGTGATCTGTGCAGTGTGGTCGAGTTATGTAGTCAATTTTTACTTTGGTTACATGTTGACTTTTAAAGATAGCTAGACCTTGTGCTTTGTGAAGCTCTATTAACATTTTTTAATCCAATTGCTATGGTAAGGTCTACTAGCAGTTCAAGTAATATGATAGATTAATATAAGAATCTCAAATGTGTTTACAAGCATGTGGATATTTTAAAAGTTTAAGTTTATTTATATTAGAAAGAGGTAGTTCGATGGTTTATATTTGGTACAATCATAAATTATGAAAAATTGTACTGGGATTTTTATGTAAAAGTTACATACAAGGAGTAATATAATAATACATTTTTGGGTTGGGTGCTATAGAGTCCCAATTACATTGGAGTTGTTGACTTGTAGTCCCAAACATTGCAAAACAATGCAAAAAATATTGTCCTGCAAACTTGTTCAGCTTGCAGAACATATATCATCTATTGAAATTATAATTCAATTAATACTTTATGTTTACAACCGCTGATCCCCACCACTAAATTGTTATTTATACTGTATATGAAATAGTTTATAGAAATTATGTTATATGTTACCATTACCAAGTTGGTTGTTTACTTTTGTAATTCCTGCCAATAAAGTAAGTATAATTCTTTCGATTATATCAGGTTAAGGTAATTTTTATTTGTAACAAGATTCTAATTAAATATTAGAACGGAATTAGCATATATATTAAATATTTATTTCAACTGTATCAAGACCGACAGAAAACAGGCCAAAATTCATCATTTTTTGCTAGATAAAAAATCTCCAATTTTGCTTATATAGTATAAAAATAATCAGGGTCGATGGTCAAATGTTGTGCTTAAAAATATATTAACGGAACGTTAGACATGTTGACATGTCAGATCTCGAAAAATTATAGGCTGACATGTAAATTTTTACTTGTCTATTCCTGTGTTTCCAAGTTGCTATTATGGTGTACCTTTCCTTATGTGTTTTCTTGTTTTTGTTTTTGTTTTATTACTCCGTAATTATATGTATTTAAAATTCATTTATGCCTTTAAGCATCTCTCTGTCTTGGGGTCACTTCCCTTGTTTATTTTCCTTTTGGAGTTTAAATAAATTATGTACAGGTTCACTGGAAAAACGAGGTGTTGGAGCTTTAGAACTAGTTGCCATGGACATAAAAGCAAGGTATTGTGAGTATTGCTAACTTAATTTTGAGTTGATCTGTATTTAAAGGAAGCAAATTACAATTGGAAAATATTTCATTATCTAGGGGGATGTATCTATGCCGTACTTTGAGCTATAAAGGGGCAGAATTCGACGTCGTTGAAGTTCCACTAGAGGAAAAAATGATGGTATACTACAGCTTATAAATTAATAGTTTAAGTTTACCATCCTTTTTTTAGGTACTTATATTAAATGTTCAAATCAAGTTAACACATGGCTTGCTCTGTAATTTCAGGGTATGTACAAACAAGCGGCAGAGTTTTGGGCTGACTTGAGAGAGAAATTTCAGTCTGAACTTGATTTCCACACCAATGACAGGACCAAATCTCGTCCGTTATGGCTCATATACTGGGCAAACCATCAGGTTGATAACAACAATTTTCATCTTAGTTAGTTTAGTCAATGCATCTGTATTTTCTTGAGTTTATTGTGTCTGTATTTTATTAGTTATGTTTCTTTCACTAATATTGTTATATGTTTTATGGTTGTGTCCTTTAGCGTTTCTTTAAAAACATGTGTATGTCGGCAAAGGTCCCTGCTGTTGTAAAATTATGCCATCAAGCTTTAACAGAAGATAAGTGTGTTGTCATTGGTCTCCAAAGCACCGGTGAAGCCAGAACTGAAGAAGCTGTAGCAAAATCTGTGAGTATATTGTTGCTACATTCTTGAAACTTTCTTCTTCATAGGAGAAAAATGAAATGCATTGTTATTCTTAGTTAGATATCCATTAATCTTATGGCAGGGTATGGAGCTTGTTGATTTTATTTCGGGACCTCGTGAGCTATTGCTAAAATTTGTTGAAGAATATTATCCTTTGCCTGAAAAACCTGAATCTTTGTCGGGTAAATTGTTGTTTGTTTTTTGAGATCAACTCCTTTTGCTGAAAGACAAAATAGTAAAATTTTCTAATGGCAGACTGAGGACAGGGTAACAGAGTTGCAACGAAAGAGGCGCTCAGCGACAACTGATGTTTCTCTTAAAGGAAGAGCTTCTAAAGCTGCCAAATTACAATATGAAAGTGATCCAGAAACTGATAGTAATTTTTTGAAACAAAATTTTAATGTGCCATGCTTTGTAATTTCTTCAGTCTGTTCCTGGTTTTTTATACTGAAATCTGCAGACTATGTGTTTGGTACTTTCTATTTTCTCTAATATAAAGATTTATTTCACATATATATTTGAATTCTATATTTAGCATGCTCTGGTTTAGGGTTTTTAACTATATGCATGCAAGGATTGGCTTTATTCTTTTTTATATGATATTTATTACTTCAGACATAATGGTCAGTTGAGAGTACATGAATTGCTATCCTGATGTCTATTCCTAAAGTTTGCTCTGTAAATGCAGCTGATTCTGAGCCTGAGTCCACGGAATCTGATGATGAATTTCAGATCTGTGAGTTTTTCTTCTTTAACGTTTTTTATTTATAGTATAATTTACTATGAAATCTGCAGACCATAATATGCGACTTTGTGCTTATTACTTTCTATTGTTTTCCTATTTTCTTTAATGTAATGTTTCTTTTTTTATATTATGAATTTGAAGTTTACATTCAGTATGCACTGCTTTAAGCTTTCTTTACTATACGCGCTCAAGGATTGGCTTGTTTCTTATTTATATAATTTATTGCTTCAGACATACTATAGAGATAAGAGTCTTGAGACAAGAATTGCTATCGTAATGTCTATTCCTAAAGTTTGATCGGTAAATGCAGCTGAATCTGAGCCCGAGTCTATGGAATCGGGTGATGAATTTGAAATTTGTGAGATTTGCGATTCTGAAATGGTACTCTCTTCTAATTCATATCTGACCTGTTTGAGTATCTTTGGTACCCGCATATGTTGTGATTGATCATCCTCAACTGTAGGAAAGGGAAAAATCGCTCCAATGTTCATGTTGCAAGCAGCTCATGCATCCTGCATGTTTAGTGCCACCTGTCACAGGTGTAGTTTCTGCAGATTGGTCTTGCTTTTCCTGCAAAGAAAAAACAGAAGAGTATCTCCAACAAAGACGCGTGTATTTAGCACAAAAACTAGAGAGGTATGTATATTGTATAGATATAGAAGGAACTTATACTGGTCTACCTCTCAAATTGTCTTTCTCTTTGCTTATTCAAAATGTTTCATTCTTCCTGGCACAATATGTGCATAATCATGAATTCAATTTAGTTGACAAAGACTTTTATAATGTGATGTAGGTATGAAAAAGCTACAGAGCGCAGGTCACAAATTTTGAATGTTGTTCGTTCTTTGGATCTTCCCTACAATCCACTAGATGAGATTATTGATCAGGTTGTTAAAAATGCCTTCTCCACTTCTCTGATTTTTTATGCAATTGTTGAATGATTGACATACGTGATTATCCCTTCTCCATTTTTACTGCTGTGCTTTGGAGTATATCTCAAGACCCACCATTAAGTGAAATATCTTTAAACTTTAGAAATCTGTCACCCTTTATAGATCTCACCTTTTGTTCTACATATGGGTGCATTCCCCCTTTAGTTAATCTCATTGAACCTTATGTGCGAGTTGTATTATTAGCATATTTTGAATAAGTTCATCATTATAGGCTTATGAATAGTGCATTCTTCTGAAAACGAATATTAATGATATGCAGCTTGGTGGTCCTGATAAGGTGGCAGAAATTACAGGAAGGCATGGTAGACTTATCAAGGAATCTAATTGAGGTGTCAGATATCAGCCACGTAACACGTGAGTTTTGACTTGATTGCATACCTCTGTGTTTGCTGGTATCTCGTGGCTGCTGACGTGCTCTGTTTTCTTGCTCCAGAAAGGATGTTTCCATGGAAATGGTCAACATGAATGAAAAGCAATTATTTATGAATGGAAAGAAGTTAGTTGCCATAATTTCGGAGGCAGGATCTGCTGGTGTATCGTTGCAAGCAGATAGGAGGGCTTCAAATCAGGTATAAGTGAATACTCGACAATATTGTACCATTCTATTTCCAAATCTAACTGTGAACTCGAACTTCAAATCTCCTTTTTCTTTTCCGTTCTAGTAGAGATTGCTCCAACTGTATGCCTGGCAGGCCAACTGTCTTTTCAGTTTGTAATTATATTATTAATATTGATACTTTTTATATCAGAGGAGGAGGGTACACCTGACCCTAGAACTACCCTGGAGCGCTGATCGTGCTATTCAGCAGTTTGGAAGAACTCACCGTTCAAATCAAGCTTCTGCACCAGAGTATAGGTAGACAATAATTACTGATTTTATATAATCATTCTTTTAGTTAGCAATAATATGTGACTTTCCATAATAAAATACTATTCTTTTGGTTCAGCTCTTATGTTGGATAAAATAATTTCTTTTTTGTTTTTCATGTATGACAGGTTACTCTTCAGTAATCTTGGTGGTGAACGCAGATTTGCTTCCATCGTTGCAAAGCGACTAGAATCTCTTGGGGCACTTACACAGGGCGACAGACGGTAGGCTGGTTTATAATTGGCAGGAATCTGTACTTTTGTGTATATGAATAACAATATTACTACTATCACAAACAACTAATTTGTCTTCTTATTGCAATTTATGTTGTAGAGCTGGACCATCACTTAGTAGTTAGTGCTTACAATTATGATAGCGTGTATGGAAAAAGGGCCCTGGCAGAATTGTATGATGGAATTGTGAATCAGGTTTCTGTATTATAATAGTGTCATATAATGCTTCTTCCTCCTGTCTTGGTTGGTAATTGGTGAGTTGGTGGTATTGGTAGAGAAAATATATGAAACAACTAATTTTCATGCTGCAGCGTCCTCTTCCAGTCGTACCTCCTGGATGTTCCCTTGAAAAGCCAAATACAATTGAAGATTTTTTTGTCAAGGGAAAAGCTGCTTTAGCTTCTGTTGGATTAGTTAGAGATGACACATATGTTGGTAAGATATTATCTGCGTTAGGGTTACCTTAATTTATTCTATGAATATACTGACATTTGTGAAATGATTGGGCAAAACTGCATATATCTTTATCATAGAATATGACATTTTATTTAACTACGCCTAGATGAGAAGGACGTCCACAATGTTGGGCGTTTCCTGAACCGGTTGTTGGGGCTACAACCAGAGATGCAGAATTCGTATGTTCTTTTTATTATATTCTAATACACATCATTTATTTATTTAAATTTGTGTGACATAGGTGTTTAAATGCAGGATTTTTGAGTTATTTGTGAGCATCCTTGATCTTCTAGTTCAGAATGCGCGAATCGAAGGTCAATTTGACTCGGGAATATCAGATTTAAAAGCCAATACAATTAGACTAAAAGGACCGCCAAAGGTTACGACTCTGATTCAGCTTTTATTTAGCTTCAACGTTGAAATTTGATTTATGAAATAGTTTCCATCCTTATTGCAGAATTTACACATTGACCATCTGTCTGGAGCATCCACTGTTCTATTTACATTCACATTGGATCGAGGGTTCACTTGGGAGGCATACTAACTATCTCCAAGAATTTAAATGCTGATATTTAATGCAAAAGTTGCATTGGTAACTCTCTACTTGTTTGCAGGCTGCATCAACGTTGTTTGATGAGAAGAGAAAAGACGTGTCTGCTTCCTCTGGTACTGGGTTCTATGAATCTAGGAGAGAATGGTTCGGAAGAAGCCACTATCTTTTAGCATTTGAAGGGTAACAAATTGAGTTCTGAAGTATATTAGCAGTACTTTAGCCTAAAGACTTTTCCTTAAACCGCTCTTTATGGCTTATTAGAAAGCTATGTACTGACCCTTGTTTTCACTTCTTAACTTCTGAGTTGTCATTTAGGTCTTCAGGAATGTATAGAATTGTCCGCCCTGCTGTCGGGGAGGCAGTCAGGTGGTGTAAACTAATACCAGCTCCATATCTTTTCTGTGGCAATCCAAATATTATGGGTTGCTCAGTTGCTGTTGTCTTGACTTGTATTGAACTTCCTTCAACTCTTCAATGCCCAGGGAAATGCCTCTTCAAGAGCTAGAAGAGAAGTACAGGAAGTTATCATCTTTGAAGACGGCTCGTACTTGTTGGGAAAATTAGTATCATGTATTATCTAAACAGGTTAGAGATATGTCCAAATGTTAATTTGTGTTTGCTTGGCAAAAGTGGAACGTGATGGGTTTTTAATGGAACCAGTCACAAGGTTATTAGGATTCATATATTTCATTCACTCCATTTCATGAGTGTAGCACGCATCACTTTATTCTCACTCCACATTATTACACTTCCATCTCTTGTTATTGCACTGCATCGTATTTCCATCTCTCATCTCCCTCAATCTTCAGTCCCATGTCTAATATTACACAAAATACACTGTGTTCCTGCCTGGTCCGTTCCATATTAAATTCAACATGGGCAATGCAAATGTTCAATTCCTCTTGGTTTATTAGGTCTGAGATGCACCACCCTGGTAGTATAAAGAGGTTTTTTTGGTGACATCACGTGTCATGTTTTGGCTGTAATTGCTAGCTTGAGTTGCAAAAGCAACATACTCCCATACTATGTTCCTTTTTGGCATCAATGCTTTACCAGCCTGTACATACAACAACTTGCAGTGCATGCATGGTCCCAATTGTAAGCTTGGTGATTATTGTACCATCGGCAGAAGATTGCAAGAAGTAAATGTACTGAGTGGCTTGATACTTCCTGCCTGGGAAATTATAGAAAAGACCCTCGTCAAGCAGGTAAGCGAGAGTCCATTTTGTGCCTGATTTCTCCATTTTAATTCTCTGGAGAAAAAAATTCCCCACTGCAAGTTTTGTTCTTGACTATTATCTTGATATTTATCTGGCTGATCTTAATTTTGTTACCCATGGTCAAGAAGTTATAATAATGATGTTAGCGCAACCGTGCACATTAGAGCATCTAGTTGGATATGGATTCAGCATCTTAATGTGGTTACATATCTCTATGCTTGCCTGCTTAGATGTTTTTGAACTTTCATCTATGAAATTATTGGCCTTCTGGTTCCCAAGTTTCAAAGACCCATTCTAGCAAACTAAACTTAGTGGCTGATGGTGTACATATGTAACTTTATGGTCACTCGTATATTAAATGAAAAACTATGCTGGCCAGAATTCAGTTGAAGGGGTTTGATCACAAATTGTCTCAATATAATAAAAATGATGCTCTTATTTGGGAGACGGGTTTTTTTTAGAGTTCGATCTCATTTGCATTATCTTTGAATTATATTCACTAGACAACTTTTCTATAGGCTAGGAAAAGCCATAGACGACTACGTATTGTGCGTGTAGAGACAACTATGGATAGCCAGAGAATTGTTGGATTACTTATCCCAAATGCTGTTGTTCATTCTATACTAAAAGGTTAGTCTCTCTCTCTATATATGCTTACTGATGTGTGTGCGCGTGCGCAACGTCTGCACAAGGACATGTGTTTGTTTTATTTCTTTGTAATGTTTTGAAAACTCTGTATGTGACTTTTGCGATTCTAATATTATTTCTTTGAATGTTTATCGATTTGGGTCTTTCTACAGATTTGGCATGGGTGAAAGATATTGATGATTCACATGCAATGGAAATGTAGATCATTTGAGGAATACTATTATGTACATAGCTCTTCATCGGTTAATATACAGTGTTCTCTTGTTCTACCAAAATGCAATAACCTTTTTTATCAAGTGGCTCTTAACTATCAAGAGATGCGCACCAGTTGCTATGGTTTTGTGCACTTTTGTATAAATTGGTGATTATTTAAGCTCCGGTTCTTATATTTATATTTATTGTTAAAGAAAAGGCAACCTAGTAACATTGTCCTGTCAGGAAAAATGAAAAAGTTCTTTATACCAGTAACAAAACCAATATTATTTAGCCAATAAAAACCAAATATTATTTTGGAATATAGATTAGAATGAGTGTCATCCTACAATTTGTTGGGCCAATTAGGTATACTTTTCATCCCTGTAACACCCATGGTGGGTTGAGAGAGTAGGATAATTTTTTTTTTTTGAAATTGAAGTTGTTTGGACATCCCGTGATATGATGCTTGTCACTCTTTTAATCTTTTTGAACTAATTTGACAAAAAATAATTGAAAAATTAGAAGGAAAAGGTTGTTTAAAAATTATGATAAATTTTTATTGAAATTATCTGTTTGTATGAAAATTGAATATTATTAAAAAAAATATGTGGGAAATAGAATTTTTTTTGAAATATGGATGTATAGGTTTTTGCTTGAAGAGTTTATTTACTGGATAACAAGGTTACAAATCACCATAATTTATATTTTTCCTCTTTTATCATTCATTTTAGTTTCACGATTATATAAATTGAATTCAGAAGTGATTGGTGGATTAAAATAATCGTCAATGAGAAAGCATTTAGCTTATACAAGTTAACCTAGGAATAATGAATTGCTATATAAAATTCATGATAGACTGCTCGCCATTTTAATATAGGACAAAAAAAATTCATTTTAAATGGAGTTCGAAACAATAGTTTTGATGATATATATAATAAAAAAAATTAGATTTTATATTAATATAAAGTCATAAATGAATAAATGCGTAATAATTACATATTCGACTTATTATGTGTTTTAATAAATAAAATTTATATATTAATGAAGTTTTACAACACATTTCGTTAGCATTCGCATTTGTTAAATATTAAGCATTTGTCATCATAATAATAAGCATTATTGAAAACAATATTAGTATCTTATTATAAGATTGTTGATTTGAAATAATTTAGTTCAGTTAAAAAAGAAGAAGAAATTTCGCAAAAAAAAAAAGAAGAAATTAGGCAGGTGTTCAACATTTTTTTCTCCTAAGAAATGTGTTGATGGGGATTTCTAGTATTAATTAAAGGATATAAATGAATTGTACATGTCATATTACATTTACAATACTTTTTTATAAATAATTTAGAGTACAAGTTTGGAAACAAATCCTGTATCAATGAGTTGGTAGTAAATAATTTATTGCTATTAGTATTTTTTAACTAGATAAATTCAAATATTTTTTGAGTCAAAATCAATATTTTATTAACAAATTGAATATAAATATTATAAAATTGAGCTAAATTTATTTTAAGAAGATTTTTGAAAAATTATACTACAAAATACAAAAAGTGGATTCTGAGAAGATTTTGAAAATATTATATTCATTACTATTTTTTTTGCCAATTATATTCATTACTATTAATTAAATACAAAAAAGTGGAAGAAAAGATGCAGCAATCTGTAAATTTACATATTCGACCTTAAGAGTATACGTTTCAAAATTTAAACGGTTGCTAGTAATGAATGCCCTTTGACATATATACCCTCAATCTATGAATAGTATAAATAGAGGGTCATAGATGCATGCATTTGTGTTTAGAGAGCGGAAAGCACACAGCAAGAGAGAACTCAGTTTTTTGGAGCTATATAAACACACACCACATCTCAACCCTCAGCTCATCTATCTCATCTCAATCCCCAATTCTATTCTCTCTGTCTCTCATTCCAAACCCTAATCTCCGATTCTCTTTTTTAATCAACTCATCTCATTTCAATCTCCACTCTCTTCTCTTCTTATAACTCATTTAATTTCATTTCTCCATAATTAATAAAATGGACAGTGACGAGGTGTCGTGTTTTTCTCCTCCGATGTCGCCGGAATCCTGGTCCAGCGAGGTTGCTTCTTTATCTTCACTTGTTTATTTAATTAGGGCCGGTTTTGTAGTTATGGTGTCTGGATCTGTTTATATATATATATATGTGGTGTTCAGTACTTTTGATATGTTCTATATACTTATCGTTTATGTTTATGTCAAATGAGCCGGCTTCGCCTCTCGAAGAAATCGACGAGGTTGCTTTTCTATCTTCATTTGTATATAGATTATCGTAGTTCTGGTGTATTCAAATTGTGTTACTGCTTTTCATATAAACAAAAACTTTTTTTCCTACACAACTTTTAATTATTTTTAACATATTAAAATTTAGTTAATTATGTTAAGGGCTCATGTCTTTAAAAAACATCTTTCTCTATCAAACACATAAAGCATATATAATTGAGTTCAACATCATTTGTCTCTCTTTATTAAAAGACATATAATTAATTTTTATGTAATATTTGTTCACACCGCATATAATTGGTTCAACATTATTTATTGAATAAATTATATTTAATTTTCAACTAGTTTTTTGAGTTTATTATTACCAAATTAGGGTATAATAATATAAAATATTAATTATTTAATACACTTTATTTAAATAATTATTTCATTGTTAATATATTAATGTATATACTTAGATTGAATAAAAGTATAATTATTTTAATTAATAAATAAAGAATGTCCTTTTTAATGGACAATTGTAGCAGTTTAAATAATTGAGATTTAAAAAGTCTATAATTTTTGTAGATTACTTGAGCCTAACGTTATTTCTTCAAGACAAATTCATTACAAGTCTATATTAGGGTAATTTTAGGGTTATCTTCTTGATGAATATATAAATTACTTTAATAAGATCGAGAGAAGGTACGTGTGATATTCATTGATTTTATTGTTTGTTGCCTGTTTTGTCTAATAAATATATATATATAGTGGCATGAAATTGAAAATGGCAGCAATTGATTTTACTACAGAGAATAAATCTTTTTAGGCTCTCAGCTCGAAATTGTTTTGCAAAAGTTCTTTTCTAAAAATGAAGATGCATATATGTGTTATTAACCATATATAATTATCATACACAGCGTACACTTTAGTTTTTTCTTGAATTTGACTAGTATATATATAACATTTACATTGTTTACAAATATGTCAATGAGTGTTTTAATACAACAATAAGCAACATTATACTGGTCTTAATTTTTATATATAGTGATCTATATATATTCTGTAACAAAACTTCAGATAGCTATTGAGGTGGAGCAGGAAGAAGACAGTGGTACTGCTATCGTGGGAGAAACATTTACCGACTATGTACGTGCATGTTTTTCTCCGTACAGGATTAATGTTTATATTTTTTTACTATTCACCTTAGATTACTTGTTTTAAAACTACTGCAGTTATATATGTACTTGAAAATTTCTCGTTTTAAAATTTTGTATTCAATTATATATGTTTTCATGCAGCGTCCTTCGAAATTATCTATTGGTCCTCCTCACCCAGATCCTGTTGTAGAAACAGCTTCCTTATCTGCAGTGCAGCCACCTGAACCCACGTACAATCTTGCAATCAGGGATGACCTAGAAAAGTCAAAAGCTTTGTCGTGCTTGCAGATTGAGACTGTAGTATATGCTTCTCAGGTTTCGTCTTATAAACAAATTAAAATATATACCACCTGTATTTGCTTTTCCTGTGTAACATAATTTAGTTTGCATTGCAGAAACACCTTCAGCACCTTCCAGATGGTAATAGGGCAGGTTTTTTTATTGGAGATGGAGCAGGTGTTGGAAAAGGACGAACAATTGCAGGGTTGATCTTGGAAAATTGGCAGCTTGGGAGGAGGAAAGCTTTGTGAGTTCATGCTGTTTACTTTTTTCCGTGTCCAGTGTGCAAAATTAAACAGTTTTAGAGCTTTCAAATTTTCAATTCAATATATATAATCTCTGGTCCAATATATAAGCAGAATGGTCACGGAATTTTCGTTTAGACCTAGCTAGATGTCATTAATTTGTGCATTATTCTAATGTGATCGATATTCGTATATATATAGGTGGATTTCTGTTGGTAAAGACCTGATATATGATGCAAAGAGAGACTTGGATGATATTGGGGCTAGGTTTATTGAAGGTAGTTGATTTAAAGTTTAAATCATTGTAATTGTAAATATGATACACAAAATTAGCATTCACGAGCGGGTTCTTATGTACATTAAATATATATGTACTTGTAGTGCATGCATTAAACAAACTCTCGTATTCAAAGCTTGATTCGAAGACTGTTGGGATCTGGGAAGGAATTATTTTCCTAACTTACAGCACCCTTATAGCCTCTGATAAAGGGGGGCGTTCTCGCTTTGATCAGCTTGAACAGTGGTGTGGGAAAGATTATGATGGCCTTATTGTGTTTGATGAGGTACCCTCTTGTATATCCTTTGATAAAGATGATGTGCAAGACTTGAATACTTGTTCAATTTCAGTTCATCTACGTATGTGTTGTTTCTAAGAATATTAATTGGAAACGATGTTGTAGTGCCACAAGGCCAAAAACTTAGTACCTGAAGATGGACGCAAGCCAACACACACCGGTGAAGCAGTTGTTAATATTCAGGTTTGGTATTCTAAATTAATGAACCTATAGCAGCTCATTGCATACCTAGCTTTTAGGCTATTGTATTTTCTTTAGTTTCCTAATTAAAATAAGGATAACATATTTTTTCTCCCGCCCCTAGATGTTTCTGATAGCATGCATGCTTAATTAGGTACAGTTAGATCTTTTTACCCATTTTCACTTGCTGCTTTCATAACAATTTTATCTCTTGCCCTATTGTATGTATTTGCTCAACAGGCGAAGCTTCCGGAGGCTAGGGTTGTTTATTGTTCAGCTACTGGTGCTTCAGAGCCACACAACATGGGATATATGAATAGGCTTGGTCTTTGGGGAACTGGAACTACTTTCAAGGACTTCTATGAATTTCTAAGTACGTTATACCTAGCTAATAGTCAGTTACTCTTTGCACATGATCGATATATGTTTAACTTTCCTATCTACTTCTAGCTAGCTAGCATGCCTGCCTCTCTCGTAATTGTATGCATTCTAGCTATATATATTCCTCGGACCAACTTTTGTCTTGGTCCACTGCATGCGATCCTGGTATATACTCACTATATATATATATATATGGTCCATTTTTACGTTTAAGTGCATGTTGACTAATTCGAAAGGTAGCTAGACTTTGTGAAGCTCTCTCACTCTCTCTCTATATGGAATAGTTTTTTTCATGGTTATTTAAAAATTTAAATTAATTTATATTCCAACAACTGTTATTGAATTGTTTATACAGTATTTGGCAATCACAGTCACAGATTATAATTTAAGTTTGTGATTGTATTGTAATGAAAATATTGCATACAAGGATATAATATATATCACTATATATGCATATATTTTTATTATTGTTGTAACCTAATTCAATGAATTAACATATACTGTAACCACAAATTCAATTCACTAAAAACATTAATCATAGTATGATATAGTTTATAGAATTAATTATTCTTTTCAATCCTTAGTAGCATTATTATTGTTGATTTTTACATTTTAATTTATTGTTATCTGATATAAAAAAATTATAATAAATTTTTCTATAGGGTTGACAACTTGCATTTATAACAATATGTATGTTACATATTTGGTGTTTTTATGTAAATTTGTTAGAGCCGGATACAAATAAATTGATTAAAATAATTAGTTATATTTAATACTTACAAATTCTTTATATTAATTTAGTAATATGGGCACATTTTACCTCAAAAATTCTAGAAAAAATGTTTTTATTCACTTGTTTTTATTTAAATTATAAATTATTACATTATTAATTTTATTAAAAGAACATTTTTTTTAGATTTAGTACTGTATATAACTTTTTAAAAAGTGGCCCCGCTTATAAGCGCGTTGACATGTTAGACCTCGAAAAAAATTATTCTAACTTTTAGTTTCCTACATTTCTATTCTATATTTTGCAAATTGCTATATTTATGGTGGTACCCTTCTTGTTGTGTTTCATTGTTTCTTTACTTTTACTGTACTCGATTGTTTTATGTAAATAATTTATCTATTTTTGTCTTTAGACATCTCTCTAACTTTAGGCCAATGCCCTTGTTTCTTTTTTCTCTCTAAATTGCAAGTAAATTGATATTTGTTATATTGATTTTTTTTTTTGGGCAGATTCACTGGAAAAAGGGGGTGTTGGAGTTTTAGAACTAGTTGCCATGGACTTGAAAGCAAGGTTCTTTTTTGGTTTTACTATACTTACTTTCAGTATCGGTTTATCTATATCTAAAGAAAGTTAATCACACCTGGAATATATCTTATCATTCAGGGGAATGTATTTATCCCGTACTTTGTGTTACAAAGGGGCAGAATTTGATGTGGTTGAAGTTGAGTTAGATGACAGAATGACGGTACACTACACCTTACTATTTGATGGTGCCTTTTTTTATGTGCCTACATTAAAATTTTCTAATAAAATTAACACATACATTGCGTTCTATGTAAATCCAGGATATGTACAATAGAGCGGCAGAGTTTTGGATTGACTTGAGAGTGAAATTGCTGGCTGAACTTGCTTTGTACAACGAAAACCCCGAATCTGATATGTTGTGGCGCGTATACTGGGCAAACCATCAGGTTGATGACCATGATTTACATCTCATTTAAAACAACTTATTGTGTCACCAACATACAGTTTATATGTTTTATGGTTGTGTTCTTCAGCGTTTCTTTAAATACATGTGTATATCGGCAAAGGTGCCTGCTGTTATAAAATTATGTCATCAAGCATTACAAGAAGATAAGTGTGTCGTCATTGGTCTCCAAAGCACTGGTGAAGCCAGAACCCAAGAAGCTGTTGCGAATAATGTGAGTGTTATTGTCTGCTACATTCTGGAAACATGTTTTTGTCTTGTTCCAGTCAGAACAATGTGAATGCTTTGTTCTACTTAGATATACATTAATCACGTGGCAGGGTAGCGAGCTTGTTGATTTCATTTCTGGAGCTCGTGAGCTTTTGCTAAAATTTGTTGAAAAACATTTTCCATTGCCTCAAAAGCCTGAATCTTTGTCAGGTAAGTTTTTGTTTGTTTTCTGAGATCAAGTCCTTATGGTGAAAGACAAATGGTCAATTTTAACCAATGGCAGGTGATGACGGGACTAAGGAGTTGCAACGAAAGAGGCGCTCCGCAACAACTGGTGTTTCATTTAAAGGAAGAGCTAGGAAAGCTGCCAGATTGCAAGATGAAAAAGATACAGAAACTGAAAGTAATTTTTTGACACAATCTTATCATGACGTGCTTTGTAATTTCCTGTCTCATCCTCGTTTTTCTTTTTTTAATGTTTGACTCTATACTAAAATTTACTACGAAAGCTGCAGACTATGTATCTATTGCTTTCTAAAGTTTTCCCATTTTGTCTAATATTAAGATTTTTTCATATCATGAATTTGAAGTCTGTATTTAGTATGCTCCGCTTTAGGGATTTTTACTACGCGCACAAGGATTGGCTTTATCCCTTTTTATAATATTTATTACTTCAGAAAATGCAGCTGATTCTGAGCCCGAGTCTGCGGAATCTGATGATGAATTTCAAATTTGTGAGATTTGCAATTCTGAAATGGTACTCGCTTCTAATTCATATCCTGCCTGTTTCGTATCTTTGGTACCCGCATATGTTGTGATTTATCATCCTTAACTGCAGGAACGGGGAAAATTGCTCCAATGTTCATGTTGCAAGCAGCTCATGCATCCTGCATGTTTAGTGCCACCTGTGACAGCTGCAGTTTCCGCAGACTGGTCTTGCCATTCATGCAAAGAGAAAAAAGAACAGTATATCCAACAAAAACGTGGGTATTTAGCACCAAAACGAGAGAGGTGCGTATACTGTATAAATACAGAAGGAATTTATCTTGGTCTACCTCTCATTTTGTTTTTCTCTATACTAATTCAAAATGTTTCACCTTCCTGCCACAATGTGTGTTCAATCTGGAATACAAACTAGTTGATTAAGAATTTTATGATTGTGATGTAGGTACGATGAAGCTACAGAGCGCAAGTCACAAATTTTGGATGCCATTCGTTCTTTGGATCTTCCTCACAATCCATTAGATGTCATTATTGATCAGGTTGTTAAAAAATTGTTTTCTTATGTCCATTTTGACTGTTTTGCTTTCAAGCACATCTCCAGACACGCCATTAAGTAAAATCTCCTTAGATTTTATAAATTTATCACTGTTGCGTCTATAAAACTTTCACCCTTTGTTTACGTATGACCGCATTGCCCTTTTCTGTAATTAGATTGAATATTATGTGGACTCTACTGTAAATCTGGATCTATATTTATGAGATAGTCGATCAATTTGGTAAATATTGTTTCTCGACCATGCTTCGGAAGTCACAACTGAGGGGGTGTGAGTCGCATCATTATAAGTTCTTCATTAGTCTCTCTTGGATAATGCATCCTTCTGAAAATAAATTCCAATGATTTGCAGCTGGGAGGTCCTAATAAGGTGGCAGAAATTACAGGAAGGCGTCACAGGCTTATCAAGGCATCCAATGGAAATGGTGTCACATATCAGCCTCGAAACACGTGAGTCTTGGGTTGATTGCATCCATGTGTGTTTGCTTTTGTCTCGAGGCTGCTGACATGCTCTGTTTTTTGCTCCAGAAAGAATTTGGCCATGGAAATGGTCAACATTAATGAAAAACAATCATTCATGAATGGAGAAAAGTTAGTCGCCATAATCTCAGAGGCAGGATCTGCTGGCGTATCGTTGCAAGCAGATAGAAGGTCATTAAATCAGGTATCTGTGAATACTTGAATATATTGTACCACTCGATATCCAAATTTTACTGCTACACGGACTTTAAATTTCCTATTCTTTTCCTGTTACTAGTAGATCCAGCTGTCTGTTCAGTTTGTATCTATATTATGAATATTGATAACTGTTATATCAGAGGAGGAGGGTACACCTGACCCTAGAATTACCCTGGAGCGCTGATCGTGCGATTCAACAGTTTGGAAGAACTCACCGTTCAAATCAAGCTTCTGCACCACAGTATAGGTAGATAATAAATCTAATTTTTTATAATCATTCATGTAGTTAGCAGTAATATATGACTTTTCATAGTGATTTTTCCTCTTCTTTTGGTTCAGTTCTTACGTAGGATGAAATAACATCTATTCTGTCGCTTGTATAACAGGTTGCTCTTCAGTAATCTTGGTGGTGAACGCAGATTTGTTTCCATTGTTGCAAAGAGACTAGAATCTCTCGGGGCACTTACCCAGGGTGACAGACGGTGGGTTGGGTTATAGTTGGGGGAGTCTGTAACTGTGTATATATATAAACAACAATACTACTACTATTACACCACTAATATATCTTCTTATTGCTGTTTGTGTTGTAGAGCTGGACCATCACTTGGTGCTTACAATTACAATAGCCGGTACGGAAAAAGGGCCCTGACAAAATTGTACAGTGGATTTCTAGAACAGGTTTCAGTAACTTTGTACTATAATACTGTCATATTCATCATAAAATTGATCCTTCCTCCTGTCTTGGCTGGTGGTATCAGTAGGGAAAATATACAAACTAACTGATTCCAGTGCTGCAGGGTACTCTGTCAGTTGCACCTTCGGAATGTTCCTATGAAGAGCCAAGTACAGTTGAAGCTTTTGTTGTCAAGGGAAAAGCTGCTCTTGAATCTGTTGGGATAGTCATGGATGAAAAAGATGATGGTAAGATATTATCAGCATAATGGTTACCTTAATCCATTTTCTGTTAATACTGAGTTACTGACATAGTGACATTTATTGCAAATGGATGTTAATTATTAGGGCAAAATCTGCATGTATCATTATAGAAAAACAGGGCAAAATCTGCATGTATCATTATAGAAAAACAGGGCAAAATCTGCACGTGTCATTATAAAAGAATATAACATAAATTGTCCAACTATATTTTTAGGTGATCTGGACTCGCACAATGTTGAACGTTTCCTGAATCGGTTGTTAGGGCTACAACCAGAGATACAAAATTCGTATGTATTATCTTAATTACATACTAAAACGCTTCATTTTTTATATAAACAGTGTAACATATGTAGTTGTTTGAATACAGGCTGTTTGAATTGTTTGTGAGCATCCTTGATCGTCTAGTTCAGGATGCACGCCTCAAAGGTCATTTTGACTCAGGCATTGCAGATATAAAAGCCCACACAATCGAATTAAAAGGATTGCCACAGGTTATGACTGTGCTTCAATTGTAATTTGGTTTTATAGTGGAAATTTGAATTATAAAATATTCTCCATTATAATTGCAGGAGGTTCGCAGTGACCGTCTGTCTGGAGCATCCACTGTTTTGAATAAACTCGCACTGGATCGAGGGTTCAATTGGGAGGCATGTTAACTATCTCCAAGTGTTTAAATGATAGTAATATTCAATGCAGAAGTTGCATTTTGGTAACTTATCTGCTGTTTGCAGGCTGCTTCGACTTTGTTTGATGAGAAGAGAAAAGATGTGTCTGCTGCCTCTAGTACTGGGTTCTACGAATCTAAAAGAAAATGGTCGGGGAGAAAGCACTGTCTTTTAGCATTTGAAGGGTAACAACTTGAGTTCTGAAGTATATCCGTACTTTAGCCCAAGTAGTTGATATTTAATTGCTTTTTATGGCTTGTTAGAAAGCTACGGATTGACCCTTGTTTTCACTTCTTAACTCCCGAGTTGTCTTTTAGGTCTTCTGGAATGTATAGAGTTGTCCGTCCTGCTATTGGGGAGGCAACTAGGTTAGCATAAACTAATACCAGCCAGCTCTTTATCTTTTCTGTGGAAATCCAAATATTATGGGTTGCTGCGGGTTCTGTTGTATTAACTAATACACAACTTTCTTCAACTCTTCAATACCCAGGGAAATGCCTCGTTCAGAGCTACACGAGAAGTATAGAAAGTTATCTTCGTTAGAGGAGGCTCATACGTGCTGGGAAGATGAGTTTAATGTATCATCTCAACAGGTTAGATGTACATCTGAAAGTTAATATGTGTTTACTTGGTTGGAGTGGAACATGATGGGTTGACAATGGAATAAATCATAAGGTTATTGGGATCTGTAGTTTCATTTCTAACCTTGTTGCATTCCAGCAATTATGTTAAGATTCACTCATTCCATTTCACGAGTGTATCATCATTCGATTCACACTCCACATTATTTACCATCTTGTTATTATTATTTTTCACTCTGCTAATTGTTACCATTCTGTTATATCACTGCATCATCTTTCCATGTCATCTCCTATTTTTTTTAATCTTCAGCCCTATCTCTAATATCCTACAGAATACGCATTGCGTTCCTACCCTGATCAGTTCCAAAACGTTTACAACCCTTCACTTCGTTCTGAAGTAGATTATACTTTAGATGCTAAAATAATTCAGTTGTAAATGTTGGTTTGAGTTGCAAAAGCAAGTACACTCCCATACTATATTCCTTTTTGGTAATGATGATTTACTAGTGTGTACCTACACGCTACAACCAATTTGCAGTGCATGCATGGCCCCAGATGTAAGCTTGGTGATTACTGTACCATTGGCAGGAGATTACAAGAAGTAAATGTACTGAGTGGCCTGATACTTCCTATTTGGGGAATCGTAGAAAAGACTCTCTCCAAGCAGGTAAGAGATTTATTTTTGTGCCAGATTTATCATTCTTTAGTGTCTGAGATTTTTGTTCTTAACCATTATCTGAATGGTCTTGATCTTGTTGCTCATGGTCAAGAAATTACAATGATGATAATGTCAGTGCACTAGTACACATTTCTGAACGATGTTACTTGCTGTTCCATGGAAAGCAATATATTGTGTTTCCCAAGCGCTTCTAATTGCATATAGATTCAGCATCTTAATCTTGTTACATATCTTTATGCCTTCCAGTTTTAAATGTTATTGAAATCACATATATGAAATTATTGGCTTTCTGGTTCCTAAGTTCCAAAGACCCATTTAAGCGCATTAAACGTAGTGGCTGACTGAGTTGTGGCCTTGTAACTTCATTAGTATTTGATCTTCAATGGCATTGACATCAATTATTGCTCTAGAGTTGAGGTAGTTTGAGTCGTCTTTGTTTCACTTATCACTATAATCTTGATCTCTTTATGGCTCATTACACTTTTTAGCAGAATAGCATGTCTTAGTCCCCTTGAATATAAATACATACATATATATATCAAATATAAACTATGCTGGCCAGGATTTAGTTGGAGGGGTTTGATAACAGATCATCTCAATATAATAATGACTCGATGAGTCTCTGCCTTTGTTGTTTTTGCGACTTGGAACTCGTTTGCGGCATTAATATTGACTAAACTATTTCGTAGGTTCGTCCAAGCGATAGACGGATCCGTATCGTGCGGGTAGAGACAACTACAGATAGGCGGAGAATCGTTGGATTACTTATCCCAGATGCTGCAGTTGATCAAATACTAGATGGTTTGTTTCCCTCTATATATGTACATGTGTGTGTATGTTTGATATTTGTGCGCTTGCTCGCATTTGTGCATGTTTGATTCTTATGTCTACAAGTGCTGTGAATTTCTAAATTGCCAAGAAAAATGTTTTGATCTCTTACTCTTAGTATATAACTTTTACATTTTTAATATTGTTTCTGTAAATGTTTATCGATTTAGATCTTTCTACAGTTTTGGCATGGCTTCGAGATCTTGATGAGGAAAACTAGTCATGGCTCTCAATTAATTCCCTGCTCTGCTGCCCTGCCTTGTGCTTGTGAAGTAGCTCTTTGCTCCGAAAGATGCAACAGTTGCAGTTGCTATGATACAAAATTTCCCCAGCATCCATCCGTCAAGGCGCCGCCGTACAAAAAATGAATCGATGCATGTCTGTTGTCCCTCTTTTTTGGTTTACAATAAAATTTGGAAATTAATCTTGTTGTCAACGTGAAAATAATATTCGAGTTCAGAGTGAAATGTGGATGAGTAGTGTTTGTAAGCAGTTTTAACATGTTTATTTTAAACTGAATGTTTAGTGATTGTTTTTATTCAGTTATAACTTATAATCTATCTGAAGATTGGTTAAAGCGTGTGGTGCTCAAAATAAACACTACTAAAAAAACCTATTAATAGTTAGTGTGCAATTGATTATTTTTTATAAATATTATTCACATTAATTTTAATCATATGTATATGTAATCTTTTTAATTTTATTTATTTTTCTTGTAAAATTTATATTTATTCAATTCAGTATTAAAGTTAATTTTATTCACTTTTAGTAATATAGAAATGTTATTCAAGTTTTAATTTATTTATCTAATATTAACTGAAAATTAAAAAATACATCTTGACGGCCACCCAACATGTGTTGTTTTAAATATAATTACATGCTAGTTTATGTCCTTGCATGTACTTTACTTATTAATTAAATATTATTAAAAACATTTATTGATATATTTTTATAAAATTTAAATTTAAATTATATATATACCGATATTTTTCTATAATTTTTTGTCACTCAACAAACTACTTAACATGGTTTACTATTTTTCTGTGATCGTGTTTATTCGAATGAGTGATGCTTCTAATGATTTAATTTAATGAAGATAGTTGGTCTTTATTTAAAAAAGAAGAAGTAATTGATAATAAAATTGAAATAATTAATTTAAAAATTAAATAATAAATAAACAAATATAATTTAAATTCGTAAAATTAGTTTGGATTGCTCGGGAAGTTATTATAATTATTTTTAATTCAAAAATTTTATTCTGTAGGTTAAACAATATAAGCTATTTATTTAGCTCGTTTATTTGTTTCCCAGGTTGTATTGTCAATTTGGAGTTTGTCGTATTCGATTGCTTTAATAAATGCATTAAATTTTGTTTATAAAAAAAAATCGTAAAATTAGTTATAATTTAACACAATTATGTATTTCAAAAATTTTGAAAAACATAAATTTACATTATTTCCGTAATAAAAAAAGGGGGAAAAAAATCCAATTTAGCAACACGAACGGTCAGAGTATACAGGGCTACAAAATAAATACATCCCGCTTGCTGTTGCTCCCACTCCCAAATGTATCTTTCATTTTCTGATGCATAAACCCTAACATTCTCTCGACACTTTCTCCGATTAGATTACGATCAGAAAAACACTCATAAATACACATCGTATACGTTTATACAATAACAATCGACGGAGATGCCGATTTTTCTGTCGGACGAAGAGTTCTCGCGGTGTAGGCACGACGGAGCTCTCGTGGCGGAGAAGGCGGACACGTATATTAGGGATTTGTATAATCAACTCGAGACCGTTAAGGCTCAGGCTGATGCCGCCTCTATTACGGCGGAGCAGACTTGTTCTATGCTTGAACAGAAGTATGTTTCACTCTCCGGTGAGTTCAGTGCTCTCCAATCTCAGCACGCGCAACTCAACGCTTCTTACGAACAGCGTCTTTCGGAGATTGCGCAGCTTCAGGCTGACAAGCGCCAGACCTATTTGCAATCGGTGATTTTTTTTTGTTTTATTTTTTTGTTTTAGGTTTTCGTGATTAGTTTATGTTTGTGTTGTGGAAGCTGACTGTGATTTTCTTGTTGTGAGAGTAGATTGAGAAGGATGGAGAGATTGAGAGGTTGAAAACGGAAGCATCGGAGTTTCATAAATTGAAGAGACAGTTGCTGGAATTGTTGGAACAGAAAGATATCGAGATTAGTGAGAAAAATGTCACTATGAAGAGTTACCTTGATAAGATTGTGAGTAGCATTTTTATGTCTTTAGTGCGCATTGTTTACTTTGTGTGTGTTGGCTTATACTTTCTTCTCATGTTTGTTTTATGTCTACTATTTTCTTATCATGTTCCAGAATGGGGGAGTTACATTGGTTTTGGTACTTACTGTGATGAGTGCCACCGATGGCTTACTTTTATAACATATAAGATACATTGTGAATATCTTGTATTATGTCTATGCTAGTTAATAAACTAAACCAATGTACCACTTAAAAGTGGGGTTCTAGTCTATACGAAAAATAATCTGTTTTTCTGTTACTGATATTTTATGCAGTGTGCTACATCTCTTTATTTTCAAAATAGGGGTTCTAGTCTATACAAAAAATAATCTGTTTTTCTGTTAATGATTTTTTTATGCACATCTCTTTATTTTCAAAATAGGGGCAGTAGACTAGTTTTTTCTTTTCCATTGCAACTAAGTTCTTTAATGTTGAATCATTTTGCTTCACTGATTAATATTATATCAAGGCATTGTCTTTATTTTTCCATTTTATAGGTAAAATTGACTGACAATGCTGCCGCAAGGGAAGCCAGACTGTGTGATGCTGAAGCAGAGCTTGCACGCTCTGTTGCTCATTGCACGCGTCTCTTACAGGTTTGATATAATTTAAGTATCTACTCTTCTATTGTTGTCTGCTTGTAATTTTATACTCCTTATCAAATAGTTCATTGTGTTGTCTACCCGATTTACATGCGTAATACACTACATCCTAGGAAGCATATCATTTATTGTTGTTTTTATTGGCTGGATTTAAATTTTGCTCTCAGTATGAATTTTTTTGTCTCAGCAATTGTTGGTCGTTATCTATGCCTTCTTTAAAATGTTGTAATGCATGTTTATACCTTTATAATTTTGTGTTGCTCTATTACTTAAGCATCTATTTTTTTTACACAAGCAGGAGAAAGAGCATATTGAAAGACATAATATTTGGCTTAATGATGAGCTGACAGCAAAAATTAATAGTTTTAATGAGCTGCGTCGAGCACATAATGAGTTTGAGGCTGATATGTCCTCCAAGCTTGCAGATGTAAGTTTTATTGGTGATTTCTACTTGTATGGCAGTTTTTAATTTTTCCTGATAATGTTTATTTTATTTGGTTAGGCTGAGAAACATTACAATCAAAGTCTAAGTACTTTGGAGCGGAAGCAAGATAGGTTAAAAGACCTGGAGTCGCAGTTGACGTCTTTACAAGAGGTTAGTGCCATGTTATGGTCTCTTGAATATCTGTATGGAATATGAAATATATATTTTTCACACTTTTTTTTGGTCGTGTGAAGGATTTGTGTTCTACAAAGGAAGAGGCTGCATCTGCTGAGGAGCGATTTCAGGCGGAAGTTGCAACGGTAATTTCATCTACCCTGTAGCTGTTAGACAATTTTTAAAATTCCTTATCATGTGAAATGAAGTATTTGTTTGGTAAATGATGTGTCAAAGTAATGCTAAATAATTCACCGAACAGAACTTACATCCTATGTTACTCGGACTCGGCTAGAAGTGTCCAACATGGATACGTATCCAAGTATCGGACTCGGCAACATTTTGAAAAATATACATGTTTTTGGCCTAAAATAAGTGTCCAAGGCCGAGTGTCCGTGTCCAAGTGTCGAGTGTCCGACACGGGTACTCGAAGGTAAAATGAAGAGTCCGAGTAACATAGCTTACATCTGCTGTCTTTCCTTGTCAACCACAAAAAAATTGACATAACCATACAACTACTAAGGGATTAGTTCTGTGTTTTATGTTCAATATTTTCCTGCTTCTATAGAAAGGCTCATGGAGCACAATGGTTAATTTTCTAACTCCCTTGGTATGCACATGACCTTTTGGTCGACACCAGGATAGTATGTTGTTTAATGGGGAACTAAATGATAACAATACATTCATTTACGCCTTCAGAAATTCAATCAGCGTGTTATGTGTATACTGTTTCCATGTGTTTATATGTAAACTTTGGTTCAAAAGGCGTGAGGGAGTTAACATTTTATTCATTAGAAGTGAGCTACTTTGTGAAGTGCTAAAAAACAGCCCAAGGTGCGAGGTGCCTCCAATGTGCGCCTTGGTGTTATGAGGTACTCAATTAAGAAAACCTTTTCATTGTTTATTTAAATTCAGTGGATTTCTTACAATCACATTATTTATGATTATTGTTACTCAACATATATTAATTTATTGTTTACAATAAATTATAAACGGCTGCCTGTTTTTTTCTTTGATGCCTTTCAATTTTGTGCTCTATTAATTCTCATAATACAAATGTACAATACTAATTGTGAAATACTATAGACTAAATTTCCAGGCCGTAGAGTGTCAATTTAAGTCTATTTTCTTTAAACACATATCATTTGCCATAACATCTTTTATTGCTTACGGCTTTGCAGTTAACCAAGCTTGTTGATCTATATAAAGAGAGCTTAGAGGAATGGTCTAAAAAGGCTGGAGAGCTGGAGGGTGTGATCAAGGCTTTGGAGGTTAGAGGTTCTACAGAGCAATATATGATTGTGCCTAATCTGTCTGGAAGTTGGGGAAGCCATATGATTTTTTTTTAATTGCAGATACATTCTAGTGAAGCTGAACGTGATTATAAAGAAAAGCTTGACAATGAAGTTTCTGCAAAGAAAGAGTTAGAGAAGGTACGCAGTTGGCTGGTATCTCTAGTGCACCACCTGTTTTAACTCTTAAAAGTTTAATCATCTGGAATATGTTAAGAAATACTCCCTCCGTCCCAAATTAACTGTCTTGTTTGATTTTTTTGTAGTCAAATTGACTAAAGTTTGACTGAAAATTACATATAGTATATAATTGAAAAAAATATATCATCGAAAAGCTGGAAAGCACGGACGCGGCAAAAACGGTGCCGTATGCGAGTCCGACTCGGCCGACTCGGCACAGACTCGGCTGAGTACGTGTCCGACTCGCCAAGTGGCGAGTCGAGACGAATTCGACAGCGAACTCGGGCGGGTTAGACGCGCGACGGACTCGGGTCGGACGCGGCCCAATATGTTTTTTTGACCTGAATCGCGATTTATACATGTTTTAGAATATATTTTTGAAAAGAGGAACACATACACTTATTCTGAAAAGAGGAACTCAGGTAACAACCTCTTCTTTTCCCTCTCTCTGTCAAGATCTGTGTGTATGTGATTCTGGATTTTGGATTTGTGTGTGTATATATCTGTGTAATTGTGTATATATAGTTAGTGGGTTATTAATTTATTATATATATAGTTAGTGGGTTATTAATTAATCATATATATAGTTAGTTGGTTTCTCCCTTCCCCTCCTTGTTACTAGTTTGCTACTTATTTTGTACTAAATTTGCATGACTTATTATCAAATTTGAATGGAATTATTATGACTATTATTTATGAATTTGTTGAATGTTGACGTATATATTTATTGCAAATATACATTACAAATTCTATATATGTGTGTGTGTATATATATATATATTAAAAAAAAAAATTGCCGAGTCCAGTATCCAGGACTCTTTGGAGTTTGGCGAATCCCTGTGTCCCCGTACCCGAGTCTCGTGTCGCCGTATCCGAGTCGGTGCTTCATAGTCGAAAAGTATATTTAATTTATTTTAAAATGTATATTTTAGTTTTTTGAAATAATAAAAAAATAATTTTTAATTCTTAGTCAAAGTTGAGTCAAATTGACCACAAAAAAGATATGCATGTTCGTTTATGTATAAATATGCAAATGAACTTTGTTGCTATTTTTTTTATATTGGCACACTTGCATGTTATTTTGCAGGAAGTTGCATCTTTAAGGGAGAAACTTAACAAGTGTGAAGTGCAGCTGGAAAGTGCGAGGAGTGCAAGTGAGATGAATCTTATAACTTCCGGAGCTGCTAGCCAAAACATGTACGTTAGTTTCAATGGGTATGAATATCATACATGAATAATCTCTTTGTAGTTTTGCCCCTGTTGAGAAAATTGAACAAACTCGACTGAGAACTGCACTTAAATCAATACATTTATGATACCAAGGCTGATCGATGAGGTTTGTATTGAAGCATCATCTGAAAGACATATTTTGAGGATAGGTTAATCTCCTTTATGTCTACGGGCCACAGTTGTTTGGTATTCATTGAGTCCTTTAGTCGTGGTAATTGAACTGCGAGTATTTGATATGCGTATATGGTTGATTACAACCTGTTTGGATTACATTATAACAATGTACTTTATATGTGCCCCCTTAAGTTATTATTTTGAATTTTTGAGTAGAAATAATTTTTTTAACTTATAAGTAATTATTTGCTTGGTGAGTTTTATTGTTAATGTGTAACGTATAGGTGCCAACATATTATTTAATATGCAAACCAACCAAGTTTACTTTTAAGTTGATAGATTTATTTATAAAGTCTGACAAAAGGACACATTTTATTCTATCCGAAGCATTTATAGGTATGGAATAATATGTTGCATACTTGCACATTTTTGCACGTGGTTAGGAACTTACAGAAATGCCGCATTATGATTGTTTGAAATGCTAAATTCTCTAATGATGGAAGCCCTAGGTGCCTCAATTTCCATGTTCAACTTCTGATGGTCTTGTATACAATTGAGTGGGCCTTGTTATCATATTGAGACTTTGATTCTGTATTGATTATACTTTTTGATCAAGAAGTATTATATCTAGTGCTTTTTCTTGTGACAGTTGGGTTGACAGAGAAGAAACAAGTGACACAGCTGGGGGTAATTATATGATGGTTCCCACTCTTCCTGCAGGAGTTTCAGGAACGGCATTAGCAGCTTCACTTCTTCGGGATGGATGGAGTGTATGTAACCTATTTTTTTTCAATTCCTTTTTATGTTATGTTTAAGAAATATATATTTTTTTAAATGGATGATGTTTGTGGTTTCGAGGATGCCACTGTGATTCCAAACCTTGGGGGGGGGGGGGGTGGAAGGGTGCTTGTTATTTAGCAATTATTCTTCTGTTTATCTTTCCTTTTTACTGGTCTTTCAATTGGTGGAAGGGTGCTTGTTATTTAGCAATCATTCTTCTGTTTATCTTTCCTTTTTACTGTTCTTTCAATTTGCTTTTTTTACCATCTGTAGCTAGCCAAAATGTATGCCAAGTACCAAGAAGCTGTTGACGCTTTACGGCACGAGGAATTGGGTAGGAAGGAGGCCCAGGCGATAATGGAGCGGGTACATCCATAGTCATTCATATAACCAGGATGACATGTTTTTCTTTGTTTTTTGCTTATTTTTGCCCTTTTGAGTATAAAATGGTTCTGCTTCATCCTGAATTGAGTTTTTGCTGTTGATTGTTGATGTAAGTTCTTACCCAAGTTACTCTCGGTTATTCATTTTCTTTTATATTTGTTTACATAGGTCCTATATGAGATTGAAGAGAAAGCTGGTCTAATCTTGGATGAGCGGGGTAAGTGCTTGTATCTGATTGCGCTGTTTACATAAGCTTCTTGCCTGTCTTATTCAATTGACTTAATTTGTTGCAATGCACCAAATCGGTGCCTAGTCAAGGCTGCATGAGATGTATACATAGAAATTAACTAAACGTTGTTATCTTTTCATTTTCTGGGTAGTTTCGTACGATTTGATTCATGATCTTCAACTGCTTCGGACCCCTGTGTTTGTATTTGTTCTTACTGTAATCTTATATTAGTAAATTAGTCAGTACAAACATGTCTTGCATTTGTTTGGATTTAATTTAATTTTTTGGGCATTAATGTATACCGTTTAATGAAAAATTAGGCTCTACAGAGGTCAATCTTTTTTATTTATAGGGCCATGAAGTGGTGAAGGGAAAAGCCTCTGTGGAAAATATTATAATCCCAAAAGAGTTATAGATAGTTTTGATCAATTTCGAGTTGCTGCTTTCCCTTCAATTATTTTTGTATACTGTGCATCCTAATATGAATTCTACGTGATGACTTCGGCAAGCATCAAAACTAAAAAGCTTCCTTTATTTTATTGATTATAATCTTTTAGATTTAATTTAATCGGGTGTCATGTAGATTACCTCCAATCTCACTGTCAGTAAGCTATCCATTTGTGTTAACTCTGTATCTTACTGCAATGCAATGTCGAGTAAAGATTGAAGTATTTATATGCAGCATTAATGTCAAGGAACGACTGTTTTTTGTCTTTGCAAAGTAATTTGGCTATTAAAACTTCACTTTGATTTGCGCACATGAGAGAATCTATTCACTTTGATTTGCGCACATGAGAGAATCTATTATCATGTCGGAAAACATACATATATGTAGATGATTTTATGTTTTGTAGTGCACAGCAGCGTTGTGACTATTCAATCATGTAATTGTTTTTGTTTTTTTGCAGCTGAACATGAGAGATTGATGGAGGCTTATTCTGCAGTTAACCAAAAATTGCAGCATTCCCTATCAGAGCTAACTAGCTTACAGAAAACAATTCTGGATTTGAAGGTTTGTTGCCTATCATTTTAGTTTCTCTCTTTCACACATATTAGTCCTTATTTTGTGCACATGCATGTTATTTCAGGCTGATTTGAAGCGGCGTGAGCGCGATAATGTTGTTTCACATAAGGAAGTTGTCGACCTCCAGAAACAGGTTAGCTTTTGTAGCTGTAGCTGTACATAGATTTGATTTATAGCTATGAGTAGTTTCATTTTGTGTGCAAGATTCAATCATTGCTAGAGTTTCAGCTGTTTGTCCCAATGCCAACATTTCCTTCAATTTTTTTTTATTAAGAGCATGTACTGTAGATTTTGGATACCTGGCATGGGCGAATAAGTTGTGTATTGCATCTGTAGACTACAGCTAATTATTGGATGTGAGCTATAATTGGATATGATTTTTCAGGTGACTGTGCTCCTAAAAGAATGTCGTGACGTACAGCTTCGATGTGGGTCTGCCAACCATGACGTTGATGGCGATGCCATGATAGTTGCTGCTGATCAGCTAATGGCCGAGTCCGATGCTCAAAGGGTTATATCTGAAAGTCTGGTATGCTCAATCAATTATGGCACATAAGGATTAAGCATTAGTTGAATATAAATCGGAGTCTTGATGAGATTTATGATTAATTACTTACAGGCGACTTTTAAGGATATGAATGGCTTAGTTGAACAGAATACCCAGTTGCGAAGCCTTGTTCGTAGGCTTTCAGACCAGATTGAGAACAGAGAAGCAGAGCTGAAGGTTTCTTCTAAGTTCTAACCAATGTCATAATTCTTTGTTTTTTTGTAAATCTTATCCAAGGGTTTACATGTTTGGATAGTTTCTCAATTATAAATATTCATGTAATCATGTTTCTTTTGGATATCAGGAAAACTTTCAGGAAGAGCTCCAAAAACGTTCAGCTGAAGCTGCCTCTAGAGTTGATGCAGTATTAGCTAGAGCTGAAGAGCAACAGCGCATGATAGAGTCTCTTCATGGTTCGGTGAGCATACAAAACAGTTTAAGTTTTGAGCTTTTGGGACATCTCTCTCTGTCACTTTTGGGACATCTCATGATGACAGATACAATGTAAAAGACAATTGTTTTTAATTTTCTTAGTGTTCTTTTCTATTTTGACAGGTGGCTTTGTACAAAAAGTTATATGAGGATGAACAAAAACATCACTTTTCATCTCCTGGCTCAACAGAAGCTCTTCATGGTGCTTTTTTGCTTCTATTTGTATCTGTCATATACTGTAGTTTTTTTTTTTTTGAATAATCAGGCTTATAACCTTACAAAGTGAGTATCTGTTCTAAATAAGTTCTCGGGGTGAGCCAGAGTCGAACCAAGGACCTGGGACGCTAGAGGATAAGCCCTTTACCACTTGGGCTAACCAATCATGCTCTCATATACGATTGTTTTTAATCATTTGCCTTGATGCTAATCACATGTATGTTTCGTGGGTCGTGGTCTTAAATGAGGAATAAGGCCGTGGACATACTTTATTGTTGGTTTATATTTGCATTTAATTAGTTTTTGTTATAGATGGATTTAGAATCTGCCAACATGTTAGAATATCTTAACTCTGTAATGCTCCTTCCTTTCTCAGGAAGTATCTGCCTGTATGATGCATGTTCATGTTTGTAATTATTACTGTTTGTTTTATCAAAATGGCTGTCCTAGTACATGTTTGCTCTTTTACATTGCTTAAAATTTTGTCCGTGTTGTCTCAGGAAGTCGAAGGAATGGCGTCAAGCTTTTACATGAAAGCTCACAGGTGAGGCTGAGTTTTTTTAAAATTGACTATATAGTTTTTGTGCAATGTTGGTGTGAGTGGTTTACACCCACGCATACATGTCTACGTACTGCAGGAAGCTGCAAGAAAAGCCCAGGAACAGGCTTCTGCACGCGCAAGGAGTCTAGAAGAAGACTTGGCAAAATTGAGGTACATCTCTCTCTCCCCCCCTCTCCCTCCCTCCAAACACACACACAGAGTTGTTATGCTATTATATATAGTTTATGGAGACAAGTTTGTATGCTTGCGATCTCGGTTAACACGATCATTTTACTTTTTGTTCACTATAGAAGAACTTATTTTTTGTAAAAAAATGTAATTATGAAAGTTTAATATGAACAAAGTTGGGAGTGTGTTCAAACTGTAAAATTTGACCTTTGAGTTAGGCCAGATAGATATCGACCCTTGTAACAAAAAGCTCACACATTGAATTAGGAAGCTATTAGAGTTTTCAAATTACCACTTTAACGTATTTATATGCTGGGGTTCCTTCTTAATGCATTCATAGTGTTCTTAGAGTACTCTATGGCACTTGGTCGAAATCACTTATTTATTCTCCTTGTTAGTTAGGGGTTCCTTTTTCTTTCCTTTTTTTTATTTTAACTTGGATGTCAAAATGGCCATTTGTTGATCTTCATAAAATTGTAGAAGGCAACCTTTCGTTTTGCTTATATACTCTATTGTAATGTGCTTTTATTTATTTGTGAGTAGGAGTGAGCTTGCAACACTAAGAATGGAGCGGGACAAAATGGGTTTAGAAGCCAAATTTGCACAGGAAAAACTTCAGGGATCTATGAAAGAGTTTCAGCACCAGGTGAGCATTTTCTTAAGCTCACAAATTTTAATAATCTTCTTTTTCACATTCCTATATGTGTTCAACAATCTGTTTATCTTCACTGTATCCTTATGACAGAGAGCTGATATGGATAACCTTATTTCAAGAAATATCGAGTTTCAACGACTGTTAGTCCACTATCAACAGAAAGTTCGTGAAAGTTCAGAGTCTTTACAGGTTGCTGAAGAACTTTCAAGAAAGCTGTCTATGGAGGTGAAATTAATTTTCTTTGTTGCTGTCAATAGTTGAGAGAAAATTATTACTTGGCCAGTTCTATTGTTTGTCCTATTGAATATGTTTTTTCCCCTATTAACAATATAGATTATGTTTTCCCCCCTATTAACAAAATAGATTGCATGACAGGTCTCTGTCTTGAAACAAGAAAAGGAAACTTTAATAAACTCTGAAAAGAGAGCTTCAGATGAAGTTCATAGTTTGTCAGAGAGGGTTCATCGATTACAGGTTTTACCTATATAATAATTTGTAAAAGGGCTTGCAAGCTTTGTTGTGTAGTTCTAGTTTATTAACAAGTCATTACATTGTGTAGGTTACTCTGGAAACTATACAAAGTGCAGAAGAAGTTCGTGAGGTAGTCCTCTTTTTGGTAATTCGTTTTTTCATGGCAACCTTTTACTTGAATCATTATAATAACCTTTCTTGGATCTGTAGGAAGCCAGAGGCACCGAGAGGAGAAAGCAGGAGGAGTATATTAAACGAATTGAGGTGATGCGTTTTCTGTTTTTTAGAGTTTCTTTTGGTAGAAGCCAGTTGTTTATATTATAAACTACTTCAACTATATAATATCTGTTATGCAATTCTAGCTTAATAAACGTTGAGATGTAATTTGCAGAAAGAATGGGCCGAGGCAAAGAAAGATCTCCAGCAGGAGCGTGATAATGCTCGCATCTTAAGACTTGAAAGAGAAGGTTCCTTAAGTAGTGCCATGAAACAAGTGGAAGACATGGGGAAAGAATTAGCAAATGCCTTGCGTGCTGTAGCTACAGCGGAGTCAAAGGCAGCTGTTGCCGAGGTTTGGAGATTTTTCATGGCAATTTAGTATTTTACTATTCTTTTCTGATATTTCTTGATTTTTATATGAAGTACTTGTTGAATTCAGGCCCGGCTTTCTGATCTGGAGAAGAAGATCAAGGGTTCGGAAATGAAGGTATTACAGTAATTCTGATTTGAATTTTCTACAACTACTAGCATAGTAGCAGTTGGTGGACTTATCTGAAGCAAGTCAGGTGGATTTTGTCTTTTCGACTGCCTGCTAGCTTGATGTTATTATTATGCTTGCATTTGTTTCTTTGCAGGTCTCCGCATCTGATGGGCTCTTCCGAGATTCTACTGGTGAGGTGCGTACGGCTACTTTTTTTTTACCAGTATACATGTGAGTGATTTTACTAAGCACTTAATATATCTTGTTTTGTATTTCTGTCTATCTTTGCATGAGTGGTCAAATCCTCTGAATGCCTTGCAAGGTTATGGACGTCGGGTGATGTACAACTTAGATTTTTAGATAGAGGTTAACAAAATAAATGCAAAATGTTTCCTTTGTTGTCTGTGAGACACAATTTATAAGATCATATCTTACTTGATCAGGCAGTAGGTTAGTTACAGAAAGTTACCCATGGTATGTATTTTTTGTGTGCTATAGATATATTAAATCAAAACTTCGTAAGGGCAGAGGCCAAAAAAGAAAAAAACACTCCACTGTAAAGAGAAGAAATCTGTAATAATGAAGTTTAAAAAGAATTTTTTTTCAAAGCTCGACTTGGGCCAAATTTGACTTTTTAAAGTTTGGTTGTGTAATTTATATAAGATATACATGTTTTGTTAATTTTAAGGACTACAAGAAAAAATGCTTATCCTTTGTGCTTTACCAGGCTGTTGCTGACTTACATTCTGCAAAAGAAGAGATTGTCAAGCTGAAGGAAGAAGTGCAATCGAGCAAAGACCATATGCTACAGGTGCTTACGATTCGTATTGAAAAAAGCCAATTTAGCAAAGATTAATTTGCATGAGAATCCATATCTGAATCTGAGTGTTATTAAATGACAGTATAAAGGAATAGCACAGGTGAATGAATCTGCACTTAAACAGATGGAAGTTGCTCATGAGAACTTCAAAGTAGAGGTACCTAGTGGCTGTTGTTGCATATTACGTGTTTGTAATAAATATATCTTTTTTCTATTGTTTGTTTATACAAGTCAGCATGACGAAATTGCTTGTCAGGCGGATAAGCTAAAGAATTCTCTCGAGTCAGAGATCTTATCGCTCCAGGAAAGGGTCAATGAACTTGAGGCTGAGTGTAGTATAAAGAGAAAAGAAGCTGCATCTGCAACTGCGAGGCAAGAAGAAGTTTATAATTCTTCATTGTCTGAAGTTGCCCTTCTAAAGGAAGAAAATTCATCAAAAAAGTGGGTTTTGACCATCAAGCAACTTTTCTTTTCATTATATTTTTCCTTTTTTCTTTTGGATTGTTACAGTTAAGTGCCCCACGCAGGTCTCAAATTACAATTTTGGAGACACAGCTATTGGCTATGAAAGATGGTTTGGAGGAGCAGCAGCAAAAGTGGCGGACTGCTCAGAACAATTATGAAAGACAGGTCACATAATTTTTTAAGAATTTTTATCACAGTGATATATATAGTATATAACCAAAACAGTAAGCCAAATGTTTACTGTGGAAATTTAGTGGGTCAAATTGAAGAATCAGTGTTTGATTTGGTTTGCCTACCCTAATGTGATAATTTTTTGTCTTATTTTATATGTCAAGCTCAATCTTTTTAGAAATAATTATCTTCGATTGTGCAAGTTCGATATATGCAAAGCTGGTGCATATTTTTGGTAGTGCTATGTTGTAATACATTTGTGATTTTGTGTTTGTTGTGGTCAGGTTATACTGCAGTCAGAGACTATACAAGAGTTAACAAAAACATCTCAAGCTCTGGCAACACTACAAAAGGAAGCATCAGACCTCCGCAATGTGGCAACCTTGCTTAAGGCCGAAAATGTATCTTTCTTGTCTGAAGTAGCTTTACGGGTGTTTGTCGTTTGCTAGGGGGTTACTTCGAGGACTCATTTTAGTCACTATGCATCAGAGGATAACAAGTTTAAGATCATTGAACTTGGTGTTTTTAACTTTGATTTATAAGTTTAAAAAATTAAAATCATTGAACTGCATTATATACCGGATGGAATAAATTGGTTGCCCTAATCTGGCAGGATTTTCTTAACAAGATAAAAGATTGACAAGTGTACTTGTAGAAAATCCGGGTTTGTGTTGTCAGTATATTGTATCTAGTTTTTCTGTGGTTCAATTAGCAGTATAGTGTGTGAATACTGTCACACATGCCCTATATTTAATATGTAAATGTTTTCATAAATAGAAAGATGGTGACTTCTGGACCACATAAAAACATGCATGTTGGATTAGTTGGGGGTGTGCCTCTTTACAAGACTACCAAAGGAACCTAATTTGTTACCTTTGAGTTTACGTTTGGTAGTTCTTGGATACTGGTCGAACCCTTTATTTTGAGGACTCAGTTTCAGTTTAGGCTGTGTTTGCTTTTCTATTTCTTTTATAGTAGCAAGTCATGTTCGTGATTTTCTGAAAATTGACATGTTTAGTAGAATGCTAGTTTGGTTTATTTTATAATGTTGTATCTTCTCGATTTTTTACTGATCTAGCATATGTATCACAGAGTGACTTGAAAGCCAAGTGGGAAACGGAGAAGCTGATGCTTGAAAACTCAAAGAGTGAAGCTGAGAAGAAATATAATGAAATTAACGAGCAGGTATAGTGTAAAAATGTGAAAAATACTAGGTTGATCAGTTGATAGTCTGAAATACTAATTCTTCTGTGGTAACTGGCATTTAGACGCTTGTAAATAGTTCAATTGTGCTATATCCTTTCACTTAAATAGATAGTGTAGAGGCACAAAAATCTCTCTGTATTCTCTTTTTGTTCTACTTAGTGTGGTGATGGAGATTTTTTTGTACTCCAGAATGTGATCCTTCACAGTAGACTTGAGGCCTTGCACATTAAGTTTGCTGAGAGGGAACGTGGTTTGGCTGGAATTTCGTCCCAAAACGTTGACCAAGATTTTTCTGGTGATGCTGGGTTGCAAAATGTGGTGAAATATCTACGACGGTCGAAGGAAATTGTGAGAGTTGCACCTAATCTTGGTTAATTGTTTGCATTTTGAGCTGCACTAATACTCTAATTTCCTTATTAACAGGCAGAGACCGAGATTTCTCTACTAAAACAGGAGAAGTTTCGGCTACAAGCACAGGTTAGCGCACCTCAAATTCTTTTATCTGTGATGCTGAATTACATATTTGACCGGCTTTGTACCTAGATTTCCCCCCCTACCAATTTGTACATATGTATGTATTTGCCATCATATCTCCTTTTGGCTAGTGACCTATATTTGATTAATTATATGAGCTGTTCAGATTTCTTGCAAGGGTAGTTAGACAATGTTTTTCACTGTTTATAATCAATACAAATAGAAGAGATCATTGAACTGATTAGTAATTTTCTTTTTAAGCACCACGATTGTCCATACGGCATCAAGTAGACCTAAATTTCTTGTTATGTGGAGCATCTATGTTTACTCTGCTTATATCATTATCAATAAAGTGCATATCTTTTAAGGATACTTAGCGGTATGAACATTTGTAGGCTGTTTTCAGCCAAACACAATTTGCTGTTATCAACCTTGTGGTTGTGACTGGTGTCTATGTTGTGTCTGATTTTCACCTATGGATCTATGGTTCTCTCTTTTTTGGTAGTGGCAATTAGTTTAGCACTTCAAAAGATTTTGGAGTCTTTTTAAATGAGGTTTTTTTTACCATTTAGTTTACTGTTACTTGTTTCCCTTAATATAAGCTTGCGGATGTGCATAATCACTTAGTAATGGTTTTAACATCTATGTGATCTTTGCCTGAGTCCTCCGTGCTTCGCATCATATTGATGCTGTGATAGATAGAGACCAAGGCCCAATAGTGAAGGTTTATATAAGACGTAGTCCCAAAGGTAACATTGTTAATTCAGCTTCATGGGTAAATGTGCCAAAACAGAAAGGGCCAAGCGAGAGGATTATAGGAAAAGGTTTGGGAGCAGAGTAGTGGGGGGGGGGGGTCATTTTTTCTTTTGTGTGTTCATTTTTCTTTTCTGGAGTGCACTGAAACCCTCGAAAGCTCAGATATCAGTTTTATTACTATTAAGTCAATAAAGAGCTTTATATAAGAGTTCCGTGCCAGTTGTCTTGTCTACTATATTTTAATATAGTAGGCGATGTTATCAATTGATTATAGATTTAATTCAGATGCACTGTCCTCAAAGTGAATTTATGTGGTTTATGTTTCCTGTATATTATACAGCTTGACAGTGCCATAAAGACAGCAGAGACATCCCAGGCGTCACTAAGAGCTGAGCGAGCAAATTCACGAGCATTGTTATACACAGATGAAGAGTTTAAGTCACTTCAACTTCAGGTCTTATTTACCCTAGGGAATGATGTTTCTTGTTCTCTCTTTGACTATTGATGTGATATTCTTATTCACAGACCTTTATTTTTTTTTCAAACCATATTTTGTTTAACTGTCATCAGGTCAGAGAGATGAACCTGCTTCGTGAAAGTAATGCTCAACTTAGGGAGGAGAACAAGCTTAACTTTGATGAATGCCAGGTTTGTAGTAGATGCAATATGTAACTATATAGCATGTCAACTCCATTTGCAAGTGTCTTTCTCTAATAGGTAATATTAATCAAATTCTCAGAAGCTACGTGAAACTGCTCAAAAAGCGAGGGCTGAAATTGAGAATTTAGAGACAATACTTGCATTGAGGGAGAATGATGTGGCAGCTTTACAAAAAGAGAAGGAAATACTAAAGATGGAGAAGGAGCACCTCGAGAGGAGGATTGTTGAGGTATTTTATTGTTTTATTTTATTTGTTCATCTTATCTTGTCTTTTTTTAATATTAGTATTTCTAAAGACCATTTGTTGTTTAAGCTGCTGGAGAGATGCCAAAATATCAGTGTAGAGGAATATAATCGCATGCGAGAAGATGTTCAGCAGATGCAGGTTATCTGCATTTTCATTTTTAATACTGCACTTCTCTAATTGAATGATTATTTGGTGCCTCGTCCTATTACTTCCAAGTTAAATTTTTGAAGACTTAGGTATTGGTTTTGTTTTTGCTTGCATATGTTCAACGTGACTTGATAATTTACTTATAAATTGCCATACGAGTAGCATGAAGTTAACGAGCTTAATATATAATTTTATTTTTGTGTAATTTGAATTATGTAGTGTAGTTGTGTACAGAGTACCACTCAGCTGTTAGACAATTTCCTTGTAATACATTTTTTATATGTTGAAGAGAATCTAAAATTTTGCAAACCAAGTATAGAATCCCATCTGCTCATTAACTTTTTTCCATCAGCTAAATTTAAAGGAGAAGGATTCTCAGTTACAAGAAATCCAGGGATCCATCTCTGAGAAGGAAGAACGGATATTGCACTTGGAGCAAGAAGTAGGAAGAAGTAGAACAGAACTAGATGACAGAGAGAGGCGAGTAAATGAACTCCTGAAAGTCGAGGTACTCTAGACCAGCCACCCGACTACAACTAAGCAGCTGTCTTTACATCCTAACATATACACGATTAGTAATTTATTACTTCAAATGCAGGCATCTCTAAAATCTGATGTTGAAAAGTACAGGAAAATGTTGCTTCCGCAAAAGGTTGACCAACATGTTGCATTCTCTTATTGTGATAGATCCACATGTTTGTCTATAATGCAAACTCATATTTTGTAAAATTATAATTCTTGATTTTTGTTTCTTTACTCTTTTTTTTTTTGCAGAGGAGGTCCGAGAGCTTATTTAACGAGAACCAAGCTTTGTCCAAACAGTTAGAGGACTTTAAGCAAGGTGGATTTTTTCTGGCCATAAGCTTTTCTTTTGTGCCATAATCTGCCTATGTACTTGTTTGACTCATAGCTTATATGATAGGAAAGAGGAACATAACCGATACTCTAGGTGAACAGACCATGAGAGAAAAGGAAAAGGAGAAGGACACCAGGATCCAGGTTTGTATATATTGATCATCCTTCGATTTTATCCTTATAGTTTCCTTTCCCTTCAAGCCATTCATGTGGTAACTCAATGAATAGATGCTTGAAAAGACTGTGGAGAGGCTGAGAGAGGAGTCAAAGAAGCAGAGGGATGACTATAAAATGGAAAAAAGCCAGCGCATAAAAACCCAGAACACAATTAAAGATTTGTATGGTCCTATTAATCAGGTACATGTAGTTCTTATAGAATCTTTGTGCTTAGTCATCTGATTTTCATACTATGCAAACCTTTTTCTGGTATGACGAGAACAATTTTTACAATTTTTAATTCATTTTTCTTTCTTCTGGAATTTTGTTTCTCCTTTATTGTTAGACTCAGATACATCATACATCTGATTACTCGTGTATATATTAGGAAAAGAGAAAGCTAGAAGAAAAGTTATCAAAACATAAGCATGCTCTGAAGATTGTTGCAGATGAAGTTCAGACACTGAAGCATGGTGGTAGTCAACCAGCGGTATGTTTTCACCGAGCATATGACACCCAGAATAAGTAATAAGCTAGAAGTAAAAAAAATTCTTCTTGAATTCGTCCTTCCTGTTATATGTCTGTCTGTCTCTTCCAGAACCTTAAACGTAAGGAGAAAGCACTGAGTGGATCCTTTTAACATTTCGCACTTGGGCTATATATCTATGTTGAGGTGGTTTTCACATTGTAATATACAAAGTCTTCCATTTTGCATTTACCAATTTATGTTTTAATTTAATATGAAGGTTTGTATATTGTGAGGTTGTATTCACTGGATGCCTTAATCACAAAGTCCAATGGAGAAGTAATACATTGTCAACTGTTTCATTGAATTTTATTATTATTAAATTATGAATTGTGTGCTTCTGAACAAAAAGTTTGACTTCCGCTTCTATGGATTTAACTTTCTTTATGTTAATATGTAGACAAGAAACTTTTGATGTTGAAAGCTTAACGCCTTCAATTTTTCATTTCTTTTAATACTGTTCTTCCCGACACATTTGCATTCTGTGTTGATCATCCCAGGGAACATCGGCTGTTCAGGTCTTTTCTGGAAACCTCTTGGATGAGATGGCTACTGCTTACTTACAGTTGGTTGAGAATTTTGAGCAGGTTGCACAGCCAATTATTAGCGAAGTTGAACATCCTGCTCCTGCAGATTCTTCTGTAGCTGCAGACACCATGGGTTCAGGATCTTCAGGTTCTTATCTTTTCTAAAGTTGATTGTAGCACGCGTAAAACATTAATAAGTATGCTAGAAATTAGAAAATAATATATTATTATAATTGCAACTACATATTAATTGATTCTTCCAGACTGGGATCTAGTGTTTGGGGTAAAAATCTGGTTTGGATTTGGATTTGCAATCCCTATTCACATAGTGGTAATACTTGTTTCTTAATGCGACAAACCAAATTCATTTGTTGCTATTTCATGCTTCAGAACTCATTAATTTGTTTTGGTAACCTAAATTATTTCATTATTGTCCTTGAATATAGAAAATATTGTTCTTGGGTACTTCTTGTTAGCTGTTTCTATTATGTTCCATTGTTGAATTTGCACTCTACATTATATGTTTTATTCAACTGATAATCTGATATTGAAGGTCCTTAGTTATATTTCTATGTTTATTGCCATAATTCATAATGTAAACGAGTGTCATCTGTATTCCTCAACAGGCCAGACAGTCCCTATACCGGCTCCAAGTACGATAACTCCAGCACCTACTTTGTCAGGCATCCATTCAGGAAAAACAGCAGAAGAAAGAGAGAGGAGGGTTAATTTAACGAAGCAATATGCTGAAACTCGTAAAGCTGGGAGGAAGTTGGTCCGTCCTCGTATTGTGAAACCAGAAGAACCTCCAGCTGATATTGAAATGTCTGAAGCAGAGGAACCAAACAATGGAGGAAAACCTCTATTATCTCAAAATGTTGAAACTCAGGGGAATCATACTTTGACCCAACCTGCCACTCGGAAACGCTTGTCTGCTTCGGATTTGCAAGAAGAGGCAGTTATTGCACATGATAGTAACACGGAGCTCTCTGCTCCTTTACAAAAGAAGTCTAAAGGTTCAGATTTCTCTATTGAGGGCATAGAATCACAGTCTTCTCCGATTGTTGAAATTCCTAAAATACATGCTATTGAAGCTTCTGTTGATGTCACAACTTTACCTCATGAGGAAGCTAGTGCTGGTGGGAAGGATGAAAGTGAGCTTGTTTCTGAGCAGGCTGAGCTGTCAAAACCTGATGGTCAGAATGAAGTTGAGCTGCAGAATGAAGTAACTATGGGCGAAGAGGTTTCGGCCGGACCTAGTGACATAGCGGGACAAGACCATCCATTCACTCAAGTTGAGCAGGATGAACTGTTGGCAGAATCTGGAAGTGATCGGGAAGAGGGTGAAATGGCTGCTGATGCTGGGGATCTCGAAGGTGCCGGAAGCCCGGAAACAGAAGGTCAATACGAGGAGGGGGAAGGTCCTGTAGATTCACCTGATGAAACGGTTGTTCCTGTAACTGATGACATTGAAGCAATAAGTTCTCCTCAAGTTGGGGAAGACAGCAAGAATGAAGAAGGTGAGATAATGGAAGAGACTGTTGAGCCATCAGATAGATCAACTGGGGTTACTGATCTGGCAGCTGTGGAAGCTGAACAAATTCCTACGACTCTAGATACTGGTGGGAGAACTTCAAATACTGCTGTAACTGGTGTCACAGACCACGGCAGTGTTGCTGCACTGGCACATGATGAAGTGAATCAGGCATCGCCTTCTCGTAATAGATCACCTTCTATTGAGCAGGTGTCACCTGCTAATAAGAGCTCTACTACTATTAATTTATCTGCGAGAGCAATGGAAAGGTCTGCGCTAAGGCAGCGTCTGCAAGCTGGTAGGGGTTCTACATTGGTTACTAGAGGGCGAGGAACACTGCGAGGGCGGGCTCCCTCCCGTGGTTCTCGTGGGCGTGGAACATCTGGTCAACAAGGCTAATATCTGCTGGCTTAGTAAATAAAGAATTGAATTTTGTGGTAATGTCTTCATTTATAATTTACAGTAGATAGGGAAAATGTGGCCTTCGTTCTGGAACAGAATGCCCTTCACAAACAAGATATCAGAAAAGTTATTAGCGGCTAGATGCCTAGATATATGATTGAGTAATGGTAACTGCACGATTTTTTGTCTTTTTCTACTCTTGGATGTGGTATGAAAAGAATAAAGTAAAAAGACTATATAATGTTGTAAAAGTATAAACAGTTGCAAAAGATATTAGTCATGTTTTAGGTTTATTCAAATTAATTAAAAGAGTAAGTTAATAAAAATAGAAAGTTTTTATTTGAAATCAATAAAAATAGGAAGTTGAAATTTATTTTTAACCATTGAAACATTTAATATTATTAAATCCATTTTTTTAACATTGTATAAGTGTGAGGTATACGAATAATAAATTACATAGCAAGGTTTCATTAAATTAAAAATTCAATTTTTTTTTAAATACATATTGGCGTTTATCATATTTTTGATCATATATGAATTCTTCTAGTTAAGAATTCAAACGTATTAAAAGCATGTTGATTATCTTTACACCATATTTATGCGTCATTTAAAACATTTGTCAATATAAATATAAAAATATTTTATTACTATTATGGCATTACCATTTTTTTTAATTTATTAAGATATTGAAGGAGACATTCAATATAGATTGTGTATGTTTTTTTATTTTAAAAATTCAATTGTATTCAATTTGCATATTGAAAAATTTATTAAAGTTCGGTAGTATTTAATAAAAAATTTATTAAAATTTGATGGTATTAAATTTAGATTTGAAAATATATATTAAAATCTAGTGGTATTTAAAATTTGGTTTTTTCTTATATTTTATCAAATGATGAATTTTATACTATTTCTTTATCATTTTCGAAATACATCTATATGAGATTGTGAATTTTTTTATCTCAATCTATTAAGAGTAATTCTGAGATTATAAAATAATTTTTCAAATTTAGATATCAAATAATATGATATGAATGATGTGTAAATATAGAATATTTTAATTATTGAAATTTATGTGAATGCAGTAGAGTTCATTATTATTAATTAAATTAGAACAATTGGAACATAACATGCATCATTTAAAAAATATTTTTTTAAAAAAAATTGAAACCTATAACATTACTCATCTCTAAAATTAAAATCAACTACACTCTTTTAAATTTCATAAATTAATCTATTAAAAAATTTTAAAATTTAAATTATATATATTTCTAAATTTATAATATTTCGAAATATCTAAATAATAAATGCGGATCACAATAAAAAATGGCAAAAAAAAAAAACTGAGGTCTCGTCGATTAAAAAAAAAGTGGTTCCTCTGTATAAGATATGAAAATGATGAGGTGTTGCGGAGGTGCCATTGATCAACCCTAAGGCCACCCCTCTGTATTCCTGCTCTGCTACAGAAATGCACGCCAGCAATTCATTTAACTTCGAGTTTCTTACCAAGAAAACATATGATCCTCCTTCTTGGGCCACCCACCTTAGTCCAATCCCCTCTCACACCTACTCTCTTGGACATGTAACTCTCTCTCTCTCTCTCTCCACCCTCTCCCTCTCTCTCCGTCTCTCCCTCTCCCTCTCTCTCCACCCTCTCCCTCTCTCCGTCTCTCCCTCTCCCTCTCTCTCCACCCTCTCCCTCTCTCGCTGTCTCTCCCTCTCCCTCTCTCTCTCTCTCCCTCTCTCCCTCTCTCGTGTTTGTGTGTATTGTTTTAGTTATTGATGAAAAGGGTTTATGTTGTTTGTTTCAGTTCCCAACTCCAATTCATAGATGGAACTTGCCTAATTTGCCCAAGAACACTGAAGTTTGGTTAAAGGTTGGTAATCATATATATATATATATATATATATATATATATATATATATATATATAGTGTTTGGTTCTTAATAATTGTTCCACTAGAATATTTGTGTGTACAGTATGTATGTTGTTTCTTTCAGTTTCTAACTAACAATGTTGTAGTATATATTCCAACCCAATCAACATACTGTGTTAACTTATCATCCCCTCAATCGAAAGCCCATTTTTGGGTCGCACCGGGAAACACGGACGCCCTTCTTTTGGGCAATACTGTTTGATTTAGCCTTGATCCAAAAGTATACTAATCTACATTAACCCAATTAATCTTTTTTTTATATATTTTATGTTATAGCGCGATGATCTTTCGGGAATGCAATTGAGTGGTAACAAGGTCCGGAAACTTGAATTTTTGTTAGCAGATGCTGTGGCACAAGGGGCAGACTGTATTGTAACTATAGGAGGCATCCAGAGTAATCATTGCCGTGCAACTGCAGTGGCTGCTAAGTATTTGAATCTCGACTGCTATCTTATATTACGCACCTCTAAGGTAATTCTGTTGATTTTTCATCTTTTTGTTTCAATTAATATGCCAACGTTGTAGGATTTGTCTTTACACATTGCAGGTTCTTCTAGACAAGGACCCTGGTTTGACAGGCAATCTTTTGGTTGAACGATTAGTTGGTGCACATGTTGATCTTGTGTCAAAGGAAGAGTATTTCAAAGTTGGGAGTTTGGTATATCCTATTGCCTGTGTATTGTAATTTGCATTTTTTTACTACTGTACTTTTTCCTACTCTTGCTATTAAATTCTTCCTCTTTTTTATCAGGGATCAGTGATTCATTGTTCAAGAAACTTTAATTAATCAGTTAAAAAAAAGCAGATATATTCGTGATAGAATAACATAAACAATGACTTGGTAAAAAAAACATTAACAGTATCAGACAAATTCTAGGGACAAATCAGTTTTGTTTCTGTAAATTAGCAACAAACAAATCTGTTTCTGGGCGATGACAGCCAAGCTTAAATGCCAACAGTATGATCTGAAAAACTGTCCGAGAATTCCAAAAGTGCCGTAAAAACCCAAGTACCAGCCTAGTAAAAATATAAAGTCACTTAAATCCTCTGAAAACTAGCTGTTTATGTGTTTCCAACACATCCACAAAATGTTAAGCTGTTTGAATTTCCACCAAATTGCATGTGTAATGAATTCTGTTTTAGTGTCAGTTCAATTTTGACCTGTAGCTCACCAACCGATGCCAATTCCAGCAGTTAAACCTACTTCTGCACAACTTCCTGGTCTAGTAATTAACTTAGATTGCTTAGATATGTTGAATAGCCCATGCAGTAGTTTATGCCAACTAAATTTATAGTTTTCTAGTGCTCACTTGAAGCCTCCCTTTCAGTTTGACCTATTTCGTGCATGTTTGGGAAATCAGATAAACAGCTTATATGAGTAATAAGCGAATAAGAACTTAATTGTCTCTGTTTGGGTACATCTTGTTTTGAACTTAAAAACTACTTATATGTTACTAAATAATAAGGAATGGTGTACTTTTTTCCACCAATTTAACTTATCACTCAACAATTTTAATATAAAACTCTATATCACCTCAAACTAAGGCATATTTGAACAGAAGTATTGATTTTTTTATATATATTTTCAGAATTAGGCACTGAATTATATTTTTACTAACTTATAAGTAAAATTTACCAAACACTTTTATTTAACTTATCTAACTTTTAAGTAAATCATCCAAACACATTAATAAACTTATAAGTTATTAATTACTTATCACTTATTTTCACTTATCCTGTATAGGTTAAAAGTAACTTATCTTAAGATTACCCAAACGGGCCCTTCTTGTGTTTGATCTCAGGCTCTTACTGATTTATTGAAAGAAAAGTTGCTAAAAGAAGGGAGAAAACCATATGTCATTCCGGTTGGTGGGTCAAATTCTCTTGGAACATGGTAAGTGACACAAGAATACCCTGGAGTCGAATGAATGTGCAGGCAAAAGTTTTCTTATCCATACTTATTGCTTATATTATCTGGTCTTAATAAATTTAAATGATTTCACTAAACACTTATTATTTGCATAATCATTATATAACCACATGTAATTGGATGGAACAATCAGTTAATTCACTTGGCCTTAAGTTAAACGTGTCTAAGGATTTGCGAATCATGTAACTTTTCAGTGTGTCTCAGGTGCTTACATGAATTTTATTTAAGATACTTGTAGGATATGCTAACAATGCTTGATTGTTACCATATTTACAAAACGGTTTTCTGTTTTCAGGGGATATATTGAAGCAATTAGGGAGATTGAGATGCAGCTTCAACAAAGTGCTAGCAGTCTAGGGTTTGATGACATTGTTGTAGGCTGTGGCAGGTGTGATTCTTCATATATCAAGTTATACTATCTATTAGTGTATTTTGTTTAATGATTAACAAGTTTTTATATAGTTCAACCTATTCCCTGTTAAACCTGGTAAATTGGTATGAACGGATTCAAATCAACGAGATATATAAAGACAATCGATTCCCTGATCACACCTACAATCAATAAATAGAAGACTGCGTGTATCTGTGTTTGTGGGATATGGATAGTCCTTGGCGGGACAGCTTCACTTTCTCATAGAATATTTATACCTATTCCCACCACTATCTTGCTACTTAAAACTAATTTGTATAGCAACCATTCGTTTTCAAAGTCGATCATATCATCCCCTATATTTTATGGTTGATGCAAACTACTTCAAAGTCTTTACTTAATACTTGTGCAAAGTCAACGCCATGGAGGGAAAATATCTTATATGTGAATGCGAAAGGTCCATACCTGCATAGGAGGTTAGTTTATTGCAAGAACCAAAAGCTGAGCATTGGTGAAATATCAATGTGAAAAGACAATTTATATTGATCAAATTTCAGAGACTAAAAACTGCAACAAATAAAATCCCTAAAACCTGCATTTTATTGAAATATGTAAGCTACTAATCCTTCTACTACGAAATGTTCTGCATTGTATTCCCCTGACTTTTCTACATAAACACTAACAAACATCAATCAGATAAAAGACTACTATAATTAGCATTTCTTTTATTATTCAAATGTTTTGTAAGCTAACAATTTGTTTCTTATATGTATGTTTCCCAGCGGAGGTACAGTTGCTGGTTTGTCGATCGCATCATGGTTGAGTGAAGTCAAAGCGAAAGTAGTCATTCTCTTTTGTTTTTAAGTCATTAGACTTGGAAAATAAAATAAAACTGAATTCATTCGAAGAATGCTTGGATGCAGGTCCACGCATTCTGTGTATGTGATGACCCTGAATACTTTTATGATTACGCCCAAGGTCTACTTGATGGACTCCAAGCTGGTGTTAGATCACGTGATATAGTTAAAATTGAAAATGTGAGCACATTGCTTATGCCAACTGTTGAAATTGATTTATTTATTCAAGTCTATTTGAAATTTGAATATTTATTAAATTTATGGTTCATTATTTTTTATCTTATGTGCAACCAGTCGTACAGCTATTTCATATGTAAAATATGAAAAAATCATTTAATTGTGTTCATCATTCATGTTATTACATTTAACTTCTGATTAAATTCTTTTCTTTTATGCTGCACAGGCCAAAGGAGTTGGCTATGCTATGAGCACAAGTGAAGAGCTGAAATTTGTCAAAGAAGTTGCTGAGGCCACTGGTGTTATACTTGACCCTGTTTACAGGTTTAAGATGTTAAATTCTGCAGTAAAAATTCACAAGTTCTTAATGCAAAATTGCCCATCCTTGGAATTTAAATGTTGCACTCATTTTCTGCTGACAGATATTGTGAAGAAAAATGTGTGTTTGTTTTGTTAGAAAACGTAATTAAAATCTAAAAGGTTTCCAAGTCACCCGGCACCAAGATTATTTGGCTGTCAAGAAACTAATTAAAATTGCCAGAAATTAATTGATTACAGTAGATGATTGGTAAGATTATGTATGTGGTCAGTGGTCCATATAAACTAATAACTATTCTAAAGATACATCAAATGAAAATATTTCTTGTTAAAATTTGTTGCAGCTATGGTTTCACTAAAGGCTAGTAGACAAGGTTTCATGTCCATTTTCCTGTATTGGTTTGTGACATTGTTACATTACATGTTACTTTTCATGTCCATTTTCCTGTAGTGGAAAAGCTGCTTACGGAATGATGAAGGAGATGGCTAAGAATCCAACCAACTGGGAGGGAAGAAGGGTCCTTTTCATTCACACTGGTGGACTCCTTGGTCTGTTTGACAAGACCGAAGAGATGGCAGCGCTCATTGGAAAATGGCGAACTATGGATGTACATGAATCTGTGCCACGGGAGGATGGCACTGGGAAAATGTTTTAGATGGACAAACCAAGCAAGGAATTATCTCTGAAATTGTTTTGTCAAATGCAAGTCAATATCAAACATTTCACTGGTTAAATGTTGTCCCCGTCTCGCCTCTCCTTGTTTTGGTGCTTCTTGAGTTTTACTGTCAACTTGGCAATTCTGTATCAAGAAGCTAAGAAAACCCACCAAAAGCAAGAGCAAACCTTTAGAATCGTGTAAAGTTTGAACTCCCGGTTTAAGTTTGAGCTCCAGAGTAATTATATAATATTAAATATGCGAAAAATATTTTTATTGGGACAAGTATTTACAACTGTTAGAGTATCTCGAAGAGACTCTTAGTACACTCCTAAATATATTATAAAAGATTAACATCTTAGCAAGTTAAATATATTATAAAATATTAACATCTTAGCAAGTTAACACATGTTTAAGAGATCAATTTCAAAAATGCTCTTTATATTCACTCTCTATTATTATTTTATTCATATTTTAAATTCAAAGATGTGTGGAAACTTATTGAAAAAATCAGAGGGAATGAATATTTTAATGATATAAAACAATTAAGAGATATGTAGTGACTCCTAAAATAGAAGAGAGAGAATAGATTTCTAAGAAATTTAAGAGTGTATTGAAAGAGTATGTTGGAGCTCTATTTTCAACCGTCCTCTCTGTATTTTCGTAACGGGAGATGCTCCTATAATATGTTATCATAGATCAGATGTGTTATATATTATTGTCATTGCACCTTTGAAACCCCCTCCCCCAACCCCACATATATTACTCTCTCCGTTTCACAAAAGTGACGTTTTATAAAAAGTAAAAGTCAAAACTAATTCAATTTTGATCACTTATTAAATATTACTGATTTATATTTTTATAAAAATAAAAATTAACTGTAATAGTTAATGTAATATATTTTTTAATGATATATTTTTCATAATTTTTATTTCTAACAATAATTATTAATAAATAATCAAAGTTGAATCAGCTTGATTTTTAATTTTTATAAATCGCCATTTTTTATGAAACGGAGGGAGTAATATTTTGGAAAGAAATAATTATATATTGTTATTAATCATCTTTATTAGAAAAAATTCTTTTAAATATTTGTATAAGATAATAGTCCCTCCATTTTTTATAAGTCATTTTGACTCTTGACACGCATATTTAAGTACTTTGACTGCACAATAAAATTAATTATTAAAAAATAATTTTAAATTAAAATGTTGATTACATATTTTAATTTAGAAAAATAAATTATAAAAATAATTATTTTTATTATATGGTTAAAATACCTAAATACGTGTGTTAAAAATTAAAGTAACTTATAAAAATTTCAAAATTTCACATGTATTTTTTATGAGTATTGGAAAGTTTTTTAAAATCTGTGGGGGACTTGATCCGAAAATTTGAATTGAAATTTTGGAACAGTTTTATTGAAATCATATATTTGTAATTTGTTGCAGTTTAGTTTACAGTGGAGTAGAGTGAAGTAAGTACCAGACTAGCAGTGTTCTATTCAAGAAATGAAATCGAGAACATGTCTGCTCCTGCGAACATACCTCGAAATATACCAACAACGTCGCTTAAATCATTGTCTTGACTCTTTAATCCCAAGTCCAAGTCCAAGTCCAAGTCCAAGTCCAAACAATAATCTCCCTTCACCTCAACTAGTTAACGATCTCTCTCGCATTCTCAGTGACTTTCGAAACCCCTAACACGACATCGAATCCGCTCTCACTCCTTTCTCAAACAATTTAGTTGAACAAGTCTTGAAACGTTGCAAAAATCTCGGCTTTTCAGCTCACCGGTTCTTTCTTTGGGATAATCACTTACCGGGTTTTCAACACGGTAAACATAGTTATCATATTTTAATTGAAATCTTGGGTCGCAGTAAACAATTTCCCCTCATTTGGGACTTTCTTCTTATTCAGATTCGAGAATGTAAATCTTGTGAAACTATCCGAGAGATTTTTTGGGTTATTTTTAGGGCTTATAGTAGGGCTAATTTGCCTGCTGATGCGATCACGGCTTTTAGTAAGATGGTTGATTTTGGGATTCAACCGGGGTTGAATGATCTTGATCAGGTTTTGTGTTCGTTGTGTAAGCGAAAACATGTGAGGCATGCACAGCAGTTGCTTGATAGAGTCAAGTGTGAATTTGAGCCTAGTGTGAAGACTTATAGCATTTTGATGCGAGGGTGGGCAATGATTGGCGAGGGGAATGAGTCGCGGAAGGTGTTTGATGAAATGATGGAGAGAGGGTGTGTTGCGGTTGTGCTTGCGTTTAATTGTGTTTTCGAGTCTTTGTGTAAGGGTGGGAATATGGATGAAGCTTATAAGTTATTTGGGGAGATGAAGAGTAAGGGGTTTAAGCCGGATGCGTTTAGTTATTCGATTTTTATTCATGCTACGTGTGAAGCGAATGAAGTTCATTCGGCTTTTAGGGTTCTTGATGGGATGAGAAGGTATGATCTTGTGCCTAATGTTTATACTTATAATTGTATTATTAAGAGGCTTTGTAAGAATAGTAAGGTAGAAGAAGCTTATCAACTTTTGGATGAGATGACTGAAAGAGGAGCAAAACCGGATACAATCCTAGCATTTCATTGTGATCATCAAGAAGTTAACAGAGCACTTAAGTTAGTTTCGATAATGGAAACAGATGCTTGTCAGCCGGACAGACATACGTATAATATGGTGCTTAAAATGTTGCTTAAGATTGGGAGATTTGATCGAGTTACAAAAGTGTGAGAGAGTATGGAGAAAAAGGGCTTCTATGCATCAGCTTCAACGTACGCTGTTATGATCCGTGGTTATTGCAAGAAGAAAGGGAAACTAGAAGAGGCATGCAAATACTTTGAGATGATGATTGAAGATGGGATACCGCCGTACCTGTGAAATGCTGAGGAATAGAATTATAGGGTTAGGATTTTCTGAGCAAGTAGATAATCTTGCAGATAAAATGGAGAGGAGTAGTTCTTGTTCAATACAAGAACTTTCCAGTGTTATGAGAGGCAATAGGACCAATGCTAGAGTTAAAAATGAAGAGCCATACAGCTCCGATATCGAAAGTGACTAGTGTATTAGAAAAAGAAACTTCTCTCATTTGTCTTCTCTAAAATGCAATGTCCTGTAATATTTATATGCATAATGCCATTTGTATATGCATAATGTAATTATTAAAACAAAAAATTGTGTGAACAATTTAAATTCACTTTTTAGATTAATAATTACTCATTAATTTATTGGTCAATTAATACATGTCTAAATTAATAAAATCTCGTGATGAAGACAATATTAATTTATAGAGATTTTATTGTTTGTATTTTACTACAAGGTGATTAAGATACATTTTGAGACCTCTTCTAATTAGTATATTTTTGCATTGTCTAAATGGTTTTTTTCATAATTGTTCTCGAACTGATCAATGGTTTTTTTTAATTATCTCGAACTGAACTTCTTAAACTGCTGCTGCACAGCTAAACAATCTGGCTTGATTTTTTACATGAACAAGATTCCAGCAGAAATTTTGATTTTGAGACGCATCAAGCTATGTTTATAAAGAAAACGGTATTATTTAACTCTTTCTCCCGAATTACAAGTTAAAATAATTTTTTTTTTGTCACATAAGTTAGAATACAAGTTAATCAGCTAAGGTCTGTATTCTTTTTCAAATATGTCAAGGTCCGTGTTGTTTTGAATGCTGTAGAAAATCGTGTTTGCCCGCATATATGTTCAGTAGAACCTCAATAAATAAATATTTGATAAAAAAATAACCTCGTCAAATGAATAATTTTTTCCGGTCCCAATATAATAAAGATAGTGTATTTTTGACCTCAATAAATGAATAATCTCAATTAATGAATATAATTTTCCGGTTCCGAACGTATTCATTTATCGAGGTTTAACCGTAAATAGTACTTTTATAAATATCGCATGATATTTAGTTGTAGGTGCCGTTTGGAGTTCGTTATAAGTTACCAATAAGTTTGAGAAAATATACAACTTCCTGGCAATTATTCAGGATTAAGAAACAAATCTCTACTTTATTTTTTTGCTAAGCACAATCTTTATTTTCAAACTTGAAGAGTCTACAACAAACAAAATATATAAATCCACCTACCTACAATGGTTATAAATACTAATCTGAGGCCCAACCTGTCCTGCTATACTCTTCAATTGATCTTGAAAACTTACTAATCTCCCTCCCTCCCTCCCTCCAATTATAGCAGCTGAACCAAATCTCTAACACTTCAGGTACTGTTTTCTCAGCTTTCTTCTTCTCATCTTTTGCAGTGAACTGTTTATGTCATTGATAATGCTGGTGCCGACCATGGAACACTAACTAAACATTGTCCAAAAATTAATACTTACTTGAAGGAGATGCATTATCATTGTTGTCATCGAGAATTAGTTTGATTCCATTATTCTTGAGAGCATTAACAATGCCCCATACCTTGGTGCGACTAACCAAGCCTTTCTTAGCGATTTCCTTGCTTACATCAACATGAATCCCCCTTTCTTGTCCCTGATCAAGACCCTCAACCTTTAGTCGCATTGCCAACACCTCTCCAACAACCACCGCTGCTTTAGCATTGCAAGATCGACCGCATTCAAGATTGCCCTTAATAGCATGTTCTACTGTTGATGCTGATGCAACGATCTTTCCATTATTTCTGTCGACAACATTTGCTGTGATGTACTTTAATGATATGAAGAGCCTCAGCACATACCTCTTCAACACTGTCATCCTTTGAAATTTCAATGTATTATTCACTCTGAAAATAGATAAAGGTTTCAAACATCAATTCTTCACTAAGAGGGTGAGAGCTCAAAACTTTGGAAGTGAATAAGGTAGGTAGGTGTGTTCTTGAATTACATTAAAAGGCTAGCCAGAAATGAGTAAATAACAAAAGTCTCCTAAATCCTAATAACCTCCATAACAAAATGTCGTTCCTACGCAATAAAAAAAAATGTCGTTCCTACGTTAGTACTTCCTCTGCTTAAATTAAGAAGAATGACCTGTTGAGCACAGCTCCCGTGTTTTTAACGAGAGCAGAGAATAGAAGAGAAAAATAAGGTTAAAGACGAGAAACCAAAAAATATTTAGAAAACTTTCTTGAGTGTGCTCCCGAGTTTATCGTAAAAAAGAAGAGGAAATTTTGAAACTTTCTTTTCTCTTCTCATTTTTTTAACTCGGGAGCACTGTTTCAGAAAAAATAAGCACAAGATATACAATTCAAAAGATAGCCAAAGCAATAGGCCCCCCATTTACCCATTATTCCCAACATCCTACTGAGACTTCCCGAGGCTAAAACCAGCGGGACCTTCGACCTCCCCCCCTCGAGAATTTTTTTTTGGGGGCGTCTCGCTAAGATCATCAGTTCAAACCCTTAAAACTATCAACTAAAATATATGAATTGCAACAGCAGCATCTACATTATTAAAGGGTAAACCTATTCAATATTGTATATTAGCCGTCACGAATGCATTCACATAAAGGACACAGTCTATTCATCAAACAATATCAACCTTAATGTTAAAAATAGGATAACAAAATGTAAATTTATGCACCAAAGCAACAAACAAGCAGACATGTATATAGTTATATACATACAGTGAAACCTAAAATATAAACATAACTGATTGAATCAAATATACAAGTGAATAAACAAATAATATCAGTTTGTAATAAGAAATCACCTTCAAATCTGAACCAAATAGATTTTCAAAAGCTGTGTGGAGTGTCAAGGTAATGGACGAGGCGACGAGCAACGATGAGAATGAACCCAACAGAGAACATAACTTAAATAAAAAAGAAATACTGAGAAATTGAGAATCAACTGATTTTTAAGGCTCTGCGTTTGTGAGGCTTCTTATAAATGTTTTTTTTCTTCTAAATTTTTCTAGTTTGTTTGATTAAAAAAAAAAAGTTTTAAGAGATAAATTTTATGTAATGAAAAAGAAGTAAAAATATATATTTTTTATGTAAAGAAATAAGTTTTTGTTTCGGAGTTTTGTGTAATAAATAGATATCATTTTTAGTTTCTATATAAAAATACAAAAAAGAATAAAGTAAATGAAAAAGAAAAACTTATAATTTTTTTGTAATTTCATTGCAACTCTTGGTTCTCTTTAATGATATTCTCCCTCTGTTTTCTCCTTTTGTTAGTGAAAAATACCTGAGCAGGTGAGATTGAATCTAGCTATTGTGAATATTTTTACTCTAAACAGAGGTTTGAATAAAAACGAAAATAAAAATACTGTCTTCCCATTTATACACATCAAATATCAAGCAATTTAAGTTCAATTTATATATTTTGTATTCCTTAACTTATATCCTTTTCTTTAACAAAAAGATTCTGGGGCTTTATTGCATTCAAGAGATATATTTTCGAGAAAAAAATTAAGAGGCAGCTCTTACACTATAGATAGGCAATTAAAGGTGGCATGCCATTGAGGCATGGACAACCTTAGCATAAGGCAGATGCTCTTAGGGGCAGTAAAATGGAATGCACAAATTCATGAAATATATTATTAAGACAGATCAGATATATTAGACAAAATAAGCCATAGCTACCTTCCCCAGTATGTTCTTACATAATTGAAGCATTAAAGTAGAGAATGATATCTTATACTACATAATTACAAGTCACAGTGCATAGATGCACTAAATGCTTGCCTCGAGTTTTAACTCGAAACATAAAAGAATTGTCAGTTAATCGTAGGAATTCCCAAATACCATATAACTGATGCATAAGTTTCAGCGAGCCATTCGACCAATTAACAGCTTGAAACACAAATTACGAGGAAAAGAAGCCGCAAAAGTAAAACTTGAAACTGGAGGTAGCCGCAGCATAAGCAACTTAACAATATAGTTACTTGGTAATTCACTGATTTCATTCACAGCTTCTTCAGTGAGGCTTTCAAGTGTGGCTGAAGAGTCACAGATCCAGTAGCCATTTCAACTTCATAGGTAAGTTCTCCATCAACCAGCTTAAAAGTCCGAGTAATCTCTTTCACCTGTTCATTGCAAGACAAACATGACCATTTTTTTAGCTTCATATTTCAAAAATGCTGACCTTTAAATTTTATGCAAATTTGTGCTACGAATGTACATATGTTGCAACTATAGAAACAGAGCCACTTTAACCTTAACTTAATATAACACTTACAGAGAAAAGATACATCAATCTAAGGGCGAGAATTAGAGTACACAAATACACTATGCAAGGAGGTATCAAAGAATTTGCCTGCCAAATAGAGATAGGATATTGCACTAAATCTACTTTCCACGACATCAATGAATAAATAATCTTATTCTGACACTCCTAAGAATAACAAAATATGTTTGATATTAGAAGAAGATTAGTGAAAAGAAGGAAAATACATCAGCCATGGCTTCCAGTCACTATCACTTTTATGGAGCACTTTCTCAACAGGTTTTCCTGTCCAGTATCCGAGCAGGATTTTCCAGTGTTGTGTACGTAAAACAATATAATGCACAAGTTTACCAAGCCTCTTAAACACGGGAAAGAAACTAAGCCTCCATCAAACTATCATAGGAACATGAAACTTGTACAACTATAATGAATAATTAACCTAATACCAGAATTATAGCAAGTTCAGTTGTCCAAAACTACGAACTTCAAATCAGCTACAACAAAGAAATATTCACACAACAATCGCTGTGAACAATTTATAATACCTTAGAAGCATTGCCCACGAGTTCACTACGAAGCTTCACCACTTTCTCTACTGCATCAAATGTTCCTTTCTAAAAATAGTAAATCCAATTAACATGGCAACACAGCAGAAACAAAAAATAACGAAAAGAAAATGAAAAAAAGTCAAATATGAACAATAAGGACATTAAAGTTGAACAATAGTGGGTTACCAAAACTTCAACAAGACCGGTACTCTGTGCAATGACTACTTCAATGGAAGCATCAGGTTTGGGCCTCCAGTAACCACTCTCCGCGTGCATTGGCTCCCCCGAGTTTGATTTCCATGTCTTTTGTGTATAAATTATAACAGGCTACAATTTTGCAAATAATAATAATAATACAAATCATAAATATTGGTAAAATTAAAAAAAAAAATAGAAAATGAGCAGGGTGTTGAAAGAAACGGACCTTGTTACCAGGGTGAGAGAAACAAAGCTCTTCAGTATAATTAAAAGAAGAGATGGTTGGGAAGCCACCTTGGCCTTGACCTCTCCAGGTTCCTAATAAGTATGAAAGTGGTTCTACTGATGGATGCACTGCTCCGGCACCACCTGTACTCATCTTGTTTCCTTTTCTGACCTGACTCGCACAACTCTCGACTTTGGTTGCATCTATCGATCTCTAGTTTTGCCAGGTCCAAATGGTCGGCTGCAATTATTTTTACTTTTACAGTTCATGTCAAATTGTCAATGTTTCAAAATTATTTACATTCGGTCCGTCTACAAATGTGGACTGATTTTTTTATTTCTTCTAAGCTCGTTTATTTTATGGTTTGATTAAATTTACAAATATTATATATATATAATAATTTAATTTATATAATTAAGTTGTTTAATTTTTTTTAATTCTATTGAACTTTTATCATATTGAAATTATTTTTATCTATCTTTCACACATATCATTATTTAATTAAATGTATCTTTTAAAAACATAATTAATAAAATTATTTATTCATACTGATAAGATGACATTATGCTAAATAATTATTTATAATTCGTGGGTAAGTTATGATTATAACTATAATAGTACGTTATTGTTTATCTGAAATATGATAATATAACAATTTTTTGTTGGATATAATGTATTTAAGTAATTTTTTTTAAAAGTATTTAATAATTATCTTTTTAAAAACTTAGTAACCAAAATATATATGATATAGTAATAAACTTTTTAATACCCAACATAATTGACAAAAAAACCTAATCAATAATAGTTTCTCTAACTTTTGTTTAAAGTTGATTTTTCCAGCTGACTTCTTCAATATTTTTTCGATAAAGAAAAAGGTTCTCATAAAATTAATAACTATCGAGAACTCATTTTAAAATAACTAAGTGAAAAAACCGTGTTTTTTAATAACTAATTAATAACTAAGTAAATTTAATAAATATATAATTGTAATATATTATAGAAATTTATTTAAAAATATTTATTAATTTTATTGTTAAATGAATAAATATTAATTTATCATATATAACAAAGTTTTAAAAATTATATAAAAATAATGTGATTATTTTAATAATTATTATATTGATTACAATTTATATACTTACAATCTTAGGTTGATTAGATGTGTGTTATTTTATGCACATGGAAGAGAGTTTTGAGTGATCTCGAATTTAGCAGAGAAGTGAACAAATCTCTCTCTTAATAATGCTAGGGTGTTTTGCTGATTCACACGGATTTCACGTGCCCTATATATTTTGCTATTATTTGTCGTGGAAAAGTCAACTACACCTACATTAATCAATTGATAGATTTAAATAATTTGGAACATAAATCAAATATTAATAAAATTATTACGAACATTAAACAACAATAATAATAAATATCAAAAATAACATTATATATTTATAATTTTCTAAATTACAAATTATAAATATATGCTAATAAGATTATTAGATTTGAACTTTTTAAGCTGTGTAGATGTAACGATCAATATATAAGGTTCACCATCTTCCTTGTATAGATTTTGATCAAACAACTCAACAATTTTTTTCCATAAAATTACATTACTGGTATGATAAAATTTGATATAACAAAAAATATATTAAACTAAAATAGTAATATTAAATTTATAAATATTATAAAATCAAATAATAATTTCAATATATATATATATATGTGTGTGTGTGTTTATAATTCACAACTTACTAATTTGTTATGATTCTAAGATCTCTTTTTTTTTCATCCACCGCTAACAATATCAATGCCACCAACAATATCAATGCCACCAATGTAGGTCAAACAACCCACGATATCTACATAAATACTAGTAATATTATGTAAATATTAAATAATGTAATTTAAAATTATATATGTGTGTGACTTATAATAACTTATTTTAACAAAATTGCTGACAGTATATTAGTGTCATTAACACGTGCTTCAATTATATCGGGATATATGAACTCAAATCCATGTATTGGTATGTTTGGTAGGTTGATGATTCATTATTCCAACTTTTTAGGGTGGTTATATCTAGAAATGTCACTTTTAAACTCATATGATAAAAATTTCCTATCATGAATTAAAGCATCAAAATGTTAGTACGAATGTATAATTGTAATAAATTAATAAATAACAAAAATTCATTAACTTTCTCATCAATTAAAATCATGTCAAGATTAAATTGATCGTCTGTGCTTCAATTATATCGGGACATATGAACTCAAATCCTTCCTTCTTCCAACTTTTTTAGGGTTCTTGTATGTAGAAACATCACTTTTAAACTCATATGATAAGATTTTTCTATCATGAATTAAAGTATCAAAAAGTTAGTATGATTGCATAATTGTAATAAATTAATAAATAACAAAAATTTATTAACATTCTCATCATTTAAAATCATGTCAAGACTAAATTGATCGCATATTTGTGTATTGATTGTCTCTCACATACATCATGCATACTCTTACTCTTATCATCTAATCATCTCTATTGTTATTCAAAACATTCAAGAAAGTGTATCCATGATGTATTAGACGTTGAATGTCAATACTTCTGTGATAAATTTGTTATGATTTATTTTGATGTTTGATCTTTAATTTATTTAAGTGATGATCTATTATTTTTTAGATGGAAACACATTTAATTTATGTAAAAAAATAAAATTAATTTTTTTTATTATAGACACTGTCTTTTTAAAAAATTAAAATAATTTCGATTTTTAATAATTTAATGCTTATTCTAAAATTTCTAATTACCTTATGTATAATAATGTCTTTTCTAAAATTTCGAAACTTATCTTATGGATAATAATAATCTACTTACTTAAGGAGAGAGTTTATGAGAATATAACGTAACTTAGATTTTTTATTTATAATTTAGAGAAAATTTAGGAGAAAATAAAATAATTTAGATTTTTTTATAATTTTTAATATCTACTAATTTTAAAAATTCGATAAAATTAGAAAAATACATACCTAAGGTCTTCTCCTATATATATATATATATATATATATATATATATATATATTGTTAATCAATAAATATATATATATATATATATATATATATATATTTATTGATTAACAATATATTGATGAAGTTATTTAGCATATGCAGCCAATAGCCCATTAGCCCCAAGTCCTAACTTCCTTTGACATATACCTTGATGAATGATGATTTGTATTTGTATTTCTTTTGTTCAGTTCAGTAATGATGAATGATGATTTCTTTTAAAAATTTGAATTTTAACAAGGATAAAATAAAACACACACACACAAAAAAAACTGTTTAAAGTCTATTAAATTTATTAAACAGAAAATAACAAAAATATTTGATTCAGACCAGAATATAAGAAAGAAACAGGTATAAGCGGCTATCCATGAGGTATGCATCCTGATAATTGAGACCCTTTCTCTCCATTTCTTTCATCCCTCCGCGTTCTTTCTTCAACCCCGGCCCTTATTTTTATTCATGTACTTTACATGTATTTATACATGCAGATGAATTAATCTGTTGATATCTCTCGTTTTGTTTTGTTTATGTAGCTGGCCATTTTGCTATATTTTCTCTTATTTTCTTGTTTGTCTACATGTACAAACATACGCATGAATGCTTTCTTTATCAACGTTTTCAAGAATTTAATCCTGTGAATTAAAGACTGGGGAGATCTTTAAAGCAAATCATATCAACTACTACTGGTTTGTTTATACATGTATGTTCCTTCTCACATCATATCTTAAATTCTTGATAATTTATCTTTGTTTCATTTTAACTTAATGATTAAAAGTTTCAAGTAAAAATTAATTATGCTTCTCGATCTTATGACAAATCATCGCAAGTGGATTTAAATATGTTAAATCGGGAGTCCTTGTGGGAAAGTAATAATTTTTATTGTAAATAAAGAACACTTGACAGATTTTGTTTCTTAATAATGTTGGTTGGGGATAAATTACTACCATCAAATGGCAGGTTGTGAAATTATTTTATTTTGCTTTGTGATAATATTCCTTAGTCAGTGTAATGTTTTCCTGGTGAAGTGATGTACTTTATCGTAGAAATTAACTATCTTCGTGTATAACTTAACTGAGTGAATTTTAGCTAACAAGACGTGCACTGTATGTTATTATTCTGTCATGCTAGTCATTTTTGTGCACCCTAGCCTTTCTTGAACTTGCCGAACAATTTCTATACAAGTTGTCTCATAAGAGATCTGTGGAGATACAGTTACAGGATTTTATGCGGAGAGGGTTATAGTGTTGCATTGTCAATGTCATCAAATGCCCGACCACAAGGCTTGATAGAGGCACCGATAATTTGTTTTTATCTAAAAAGGTGCATTACATAAGGATCTTGATAATTTGCAGTGCTTGAATTTCAAAGAATGATGAAATCATTTACTTGTGTTATTTTCGTGTGAAATAACACATGTAGTTTTTTTAAAATTCACTCCTCAAAATAGTTCTATACAATGTTACACATACTGGAAATCATATGACAACTTAGATAGTAATTCTGCAAGAGAGATGTTAATAATTTGAAGAAATTGAATGAATGACTCGCCAACTATTTAACTTGCAGTTCTATTTACCTAATTCGTTTTGGGATTGTATCCTAAGTTAGGCTCTAATTTTGCATAATTAAGTAATCTTTAGGTTGCTTTGAGTATTTATGATTTTGAATGGGCCTATCAAGCTAGTCATACGCTCATACACATCTGAAATATTAATAAGAAGGGTGTGTGTATTTCACTCACTGACGGTCATTTTTCCCCTTGTTTTTACTAAAGTGTGCTGTTGCATAAAGATGCTATGAGCCCATGATAAGTTAAACTCATCCGTATAGCTCTTGCCATGAATGCCCTTACTTTCCCAGCTTATTTTAGTAGGATTGTTTTGTTTAGTTTTTGTCATTAGGAAAGAAGTAAAAGTTAAGATGCTTCTCTAATGCAGATGAAGTACATGACACCAACACCAGAAGAAGCAAAATCTGAACCTCGTGAGATGGACCACGCTGCCATGAACAAGAATTCATATTCAAATCAGGGCATACAAGGTATTCTTTGTATACTTGTTAAATATGGTGCAAATGTGCAATTTCCAACACTAACGCACCACCTCTTTGCCCAAGAAAAACTAACACACAACCTCTGCCAGGTTCAAAGACATCCGAAATTTTGACAGAAAAATCGCCAGTACAACAGAATTCCAAGTCAACTGATGCTAGAACTAGCCATTTGGGTAACAATCATGGAAAAAGTAATAACAATAGCACCCATACTAATAGATCAGAGAGTCCAAATTTTAAACCCCATACCGGTGGTGACATTCGATGGGATGCCATTAACTCACTCTCATCGAAGGACTCGCCTCTTGGTCTCACCCATTTTCGATTACTGAAGCGTCTTGGTCACGGAGATATTGGAAGTGTCTATCTTGTTGAACTTAGAGGAACATCTGCCTTTTTTGCAATGAAAGTCATGGACAAGGGCTCTCTTGCAAGTAGAAATAAGCTACTCCGAGCTCAAACAGAAAGAGAGATTCTTGGTCTTCTGGACCATCCATTTTTACCCACTTTATATTCATACTTTGAGACTGATAAATTTTATTGCTTGGTCATGGAGTTCTGCAGTGGAGGTAATCTTCATAGTCTCCGACAAAAGCAAACCAACAAGCATTTTACAGAAGAAGCTGCTCGGTCAGTAACCATTCAATTTTTCAATAGTTTGATTCTTTTCCTTGTGTGATCCATAATCTAAGTTCTTTCATCCGTAATTAGCTTATTTTTCTACTGAATTTTGGGTGACATAGTTATAGATGGTTTTCGTAATTTAGTATCACATTGATATGTAAATCTAACCATGATTAAGCTGCTTTATGTCAGGTAGCTATATGTATAAGATGTTGTCTGATTTATTTAAGGAGAATAACTTCCTTTCAATGCCTGATCACTGCCTCTCTACCGATAAAATTTGATCTTCTGAGAACTAAAATATTTTCATGAGAAGTATCTCCAGTTTTTATCCAGAATACATGGCTCTTGTTTATAATTTTACCCGATAAGAATTTTCCTTCATAAATTAGTTTTCAGAGCAAGATAAAATGACAAAATTATATTTTGTACTATTAATTGATCTACCTCATACATAAACAGATTACGCCGTACCTTGCTCTTTTTGACGATTCCCATATTTTTGCTTATTTGTAATGATTTGCAAGAATGAAAGAAAAGTTGAACTTTACATAGTGTTTCTAAATTTAGTAGCAAATTAGCAATGATAATGGAAGAATACTGATGTGGAATGTACTAGTTACAAATAAATATGAACTTAGTTTTTTAATGTGATCAAGTACTTCAACACGAATTCTGCATGCTAATTTGGTTTTCAGTGAATTTCTTTGATTTTCAGGTTTTATGCATCTGAGGTGTTGTTAGCACTCGAGTATCTACACATGTTAGGAATTGTATACAGAGATCTGAAGCCAGAGAACGTGTTAGTAAGAGAACAGGGTCATATCATGCTCTCTGATTTTGATCTATCACTACGTTGCTCTGTGAGTCCAACGCTTGTTAAGTCCTCGTCATCACACGTGGCTAGTGGCAATGCAAGCGCTGCTGGCATTTTAGAGAATGACAATGTGGTTCATGGTTCCTCCCAAGCCTCAGGTTTCTTCCCTCGCATCCGACCATCAAAGAAGAATAGGAAATCTAAATCAGACTTTGGTCTATTGGTGGGAGAGTGCCTCCCAGAACTGATGGCAGAGCCCACTAATGTACGTTCAATGTCATTTGTTGGAACTCATGAATATCTGGCTCCAGAGATTATACGAGGAGAGGGTCATGGCAGTGCAGTGGACTGGTGGACATTTGGCATCTTCTTGTATGAGCTTTTGCATGGAACAACCCCTTTCAAGGGATCTGGCAATCGTGCCACGCTCTTTAATGTTGTAGGACAGCCATTAAAATTTCCAGAACATCCGCAGGTAAGTCTCGTGGCCAGGGATCTAATAAAAGGCCTGTTGGTGAAGGAACCAAACAAGCGGCTCGCATATAAAAGAGGTGCAACAGAAATCAAACAACACCCGTTTTTTGAAGGGGTAAATTGGGCACTTGTGCGGAGTGCAACGCCTCCTCATGTACCTGACCCTGTCGATTTTTCGCAATATGCTTCTAAAGAGTCAGGACAGGCCGATAAACAGGTTCCCAAGGTAGGAGCTGATAACAAAAACAATACAAGTTCGAATGATACTTACGTTGAATTTGAGTACTTTTAGAACATGCATTTTCTCGGCAGAGTAATATATGTTGCACAAAGGAGAACCTGTATCAAGTACATATGTTGTATTGAGGATATCATATACTCATAGAAAATAAGAGCATTGTTGTCTGATACACAAAGCCTGGAACTTAACACATGCTTGGCTATATACATAAATTTTATACTTGGTGAACCATTGTTATTCTCCTTTCCACTCCTCTTGAATAATTTAATTTGTTACGGGTTGATTCCAGACTTCCAGTTATTGTTTAGGAAAAGCAGTTAATTTGTTCTAAATTAAGTTGTAAACTTAAAATAAATTATTATAAACTGTCTGTATTTTGGAAAATATAATATTAGGCTGTTAAGTGTTTGAAATAAAAATAATGGGTAGAATTCTATCAATTAAGATCATATACATTGAAGATCTATCAACATTGTAAAATGTATTGTTTTATAATTAGTACTTGTAAATTATATATATACAAAATTATAACTCGTACGAAACACGGATGAATGACTAATATTTAGCTAAATTTATTTTTTATATTATATTTTATTGATATTTACTATAAAATTTTATAACGTTGAGAATTTATGTTAATATAATATAATATTTTCTATGAGTAGTTGTATAAAAAGAGGATTGTCGGGGGTTAGAGTTGTATGTTATTATATAATGATATTTATATATTAATATTCATAAACTTTAATGATATATTAAATAATAATTATAGGATAAATAGGATTCTTAAAATATAAAATATAATTTAAATATAATATAATATTATCCGTGAGTAGTTGTATAAAAGGAGGACTACCGGGGTAAGAGTTATATGTATGATATATTTTTTTTTTAAAATTGAATGGTTAAGATCATTTTTATGGTTCATCTAAAATTAAACGGTCATGATCTTTTCTATGGTTCACCTTGGACGAAATTTTTTAATCCTTCAGTTATAATAATATAATATAATATAGATAATGTCTAATTTAACAATAATCTTGATTAAAAAAATTCTCAAAATCAAATAATTAAAAAAAATTAACTCAGCTATTCAACAATTATTAGGTTTGACCATTTCACATAATTTTTCTAATTTTTGAAAGTTGAAAATTTGACTAGAAAATAAAAAAATGGCAATAACATATATAGAATGGACACGTGTTAGTGAAGAGAAAAGCGTGGCATTGATGCAGAGGGGCAATAGAAATGGAAACGTGTGGTCAGTTGGAAGCGATATGGATAATTCGTCATCTCCCCCCATCGTCATTAAACTCAGAAGGAATATAAAACACTGTATATATAGGAATATAGGATGAGCATAAATATGCACTACGCACATTATATATATATATATTGAAACTTGAAAGGGGTCTGACATTGATTATAAGTTGGTTTAGCTGGAAGGAATTCATAACTAGGGAAGAAGAGAAGATATAAAGAGATATTAGCCTAGTTTAAAAATGTGAGGAGCGCAGCCAAAGGAGTCACTGACAGCAACGACGTATGAGATAAAGAACAAGAGCAAGACAGATACAAGGTCCAGGGAAGATCAAGTCGGGGTTGAGATTGATAAGATTCAAGATAAAGTCCAGGAGGGGTTAACCATGCATATATGCTCCTATATATGTCTTGTGTGGAGGTGTTTACTGTTTGTTCTTAGTACTACGGTGCATCCCAGACTCCCGGTCCTTTCATTTTGTAATGTTCGGATTGACTATATTATTTTTAGTCACGTATGTTAGCAATTACAACCAGATTCAAAAAGATAGAATCAGGTAAATATTAAATAAAAATTACCATTACCCAGTACCCACTAGGATGGCAATTTGAATCCAAACCCAAAAAGCCCAACCCAAGTCATGGTAAATTTTGGATTTTGGATTAACCTAAAATCACGTATTATAATATGGACTGAGTTGATTTTTCAATCACATATTTACTTACAAAATATGGATAAAATATGGGTATAAAGTGTGATACCCATTTTATCCAAACTTTCAATCATTTTTTCAAATTTTTACTATGGTCTCTTCATTATCGTGTTCCACTACTGCCACCGCTATTCAATTCGTCAACTTACAGTGTCCGGAGATGGCGGAAATGAGTACGTGTCCGTTTGATGGCGGTTTTGGTGATTGTTTGACGATGGTGGTTCACTTAAGTGGTTGTGAAGTCTACATGGCTGTGGATTGTGATTGTGATGAGGGACTGTCAGTTAAACCCTAGATGATGATTTATATACATACGTAAGAATTTGTAAAACGACGCCGTTTGAAGCGCCTTTGATTAGCGGAAAGGTGGGCCGGGCTCGGGTATTGGACTAGAGGAGTCATGAGTCTGGTTTTACAGGATTTTCAAATAATGTTTGTAGAGGTTATTTGGGATTATCGCTGAGAATAAAATTTCCGTTTGTTTTTTAGTTATTTATAAAATCGTTAACGAGACCTATTAATTATAATTATTTTGACAATTTTATATAAAGGTTGTTGTAATTTAAAAATAATTAATTAAAAATATTAATTTTAAGACAATATTATAATATTATAATATTATATATTGCTTAGAAAAATAGTTTACCCATATTTTGATCCAAAATCATCACGACCCGAACCAAATCTGAAATTATATTGAATTTAATAGGGGTCAAATATGGATTTGGGTGACAAATCAACTCAAATGTATATTTAATTACCCAAAATTCACCCGGATACATGCTCAACTCTTTTTTCTTTCTAAAAATTCAAATTATTTTGCAAAAATGCTGTTCTTTCAATTTTATGTTGCACATGTTTTTAACTTTATTTGCAAATCGTAATACATAAATAACGATTATCGGTGGTGGGATGGTAAAAAGTGTATAATTGTTTGGGTGTAGTAAAAAGTGTAATTATTTCGGTGGTAAGTTTAAAATAGGGATGGAACATTCTTTATGCCCTTGATTCAATATGAGGCTGCCCGAATCCCCGAACCTTATATTTAATAAAAATAATATATTAAATAAAATAATAAAAATATTTATAATTTATATGTATTATAATTTTAAATTTGTAATTCATACTGTCTTATTAATCTAAATTGTTTAAATTATAATATCATTCGTGTCTGTAATTGTAAAATTGGGATTAGTGGAGCCGTGGAGGTGTGTGTGTATAGTTAACACATATCAGGTGATGCTCCTCCCGGTGTTGATGCTTCGGCTTCTGTTGTTCCTCTTACCGCCTACAAACGCACCGCCGCTCAAGGTACCCCCTTCCTCTCTGTTTATCCAGATATCATTTATTTATTTATTTGTTAGGGGAGGTGGAGTGTTTCATCATTCATGTCATGCTACTTGTTTATTTCTCTTACTCATCCTTGTATTTCGATTTGTTTGGGTTTCATTTTGATTATGTCACGCCAAAGTGAACCCACAGTTTTCACCAGTAATTGCTTACAAGAATTTCTAATTGTATTCATTTTTTCCCCTCTCCATTTTTGTGCTTATTGGCACTTGCTCTCTTAGTCCACTGTCTCCTTTTTCACAAACATTTTACTCTGTTGTTTTATTTTGTTCTTGTAAATACTTTTCTTGGAGCATATTGTGTTTCATCTCTATTTAGGATGTATGATCCATTCAGCCTCACATTTATTATCTTTGCAGTTCAAGCTTAATTTTGTTCCAAGAACAATCTTGACATATAAATGGGTTCTATTTCGCTGTCTTTAATTTATATAAAAAGCTATATATGTATTATATTTGCGTCCCTAATTTAAGGAATGGAACCGTGACCCTAGAATAGTACGCCAAATAGGATGGTTGAGATGCTGAGATGTCATCGTATAATATATTTCGCCGATGTCCCGTGTTGATGATAAGGGTATGTAGAGCTAAAGGTTATGGTCAATGAACATATATCTGCAAGATTATTTAATTTTTGGGATTTCTGAACCCCTTGAATCCATGCATCCCTTACCTGAAGCCCTGCCAAAAAACAATCTATGTTTTTTTGCTCGAGAAATCCTCGTGGTCAGATTGGACTATGTCGTGGTAGGCAATCTTTTCTATTAAGAGTATATTTGGATATGATGTGCTAAACCATTGTAGAATGAGTGCCCGCATTAGATGTATTATTAAATTTTACCATATCTTTCGCTTTAAAAAATACTTATATTCATATTTCATATAATTGTGTTTATGCACCTACTTCTAAATGCTACACTAAATGATTTTAAGTGTTACCAATATCTTAATGACAACTTTCAACAGTATATCGAACTCATGGTTTCACTTGGTCCACAATTTTTTTGGTGATCCTTAAGTTTGTTGAACTTTAGAGGATGGTTATATTATATGTTGGACATATATTAGGAATAGTCATAGTGGTAGCAATTTATATTTAGCTACTGTGTTTCAAGGCCTTGTATTGTTATACACGCTGAAAACAGATTATAAAAATATATATATAAATATGCTATAATTATACAGATCTAAATGAAAGCTTCTGGGATATTGTTAACTTATTTTCATTTAATTTTATGTGTTACATTATTAGTCAGTTTATTACTAATAAATACTTCCAAACTATTTACTATAGTATTCTTTTAGTTGCATACTATATATCTCAGGTCAGACCAATATAGAAAAAATTAGTAACGTATTTTTCTGTGTTTTTTTTTTGTTTTTACATGCCTACTATATACCATAGCACTCTATCATCAGACTGTTCTGGGTGCTTATAATACAATTGGTCAAAGTGATGCCTGGTATACTGCTAGTTCATTAGGCAAGCGCCCTAGATTCGACAATGCAATCAATTTACCAATATATCCGCAGAGGCCAGAGGAGAAGGACTGTGCCCATTACATGCAAACAAGAACCTGTAAGTTTGGAGATAGCTGCATGTTTGACCATCCTATTTGGGTTCCAGAGGGCGGGATCCCAGATTGAAAAGAGGTGACCGTTTATTCCTATTTATTTTCTCATCACAGTATTATATATATGGTATGACTTTTATACTTAAGAATTTTTTTTACTACAAAAGTATTTTAAAGAATGTTTCAATCAATTATCATCATGATGAAACTGTCTTACTACCAAATCTTTATTGCTGCAATCATCACATTGTTGTAAGTCAGCTCTATAGAAGATACTCTAGCAGAAAAGTAATATTGGTTTTAGTATGAAAGTGTATACCTGCAAAAATACTAAAAAGATTTTTTTCTGGTGCTGCTAAATTATTTTTAAGATTATGTTAAATTATGTATGTTAAGTAGAATCTGGGAAGTTATGTATTCAAGTGTAGGAACAGGTAGATAGTTTATGTGCAGGCTGTTGTTCGCTTGTTGCTGTTGGGAAACGTTTTGAAACTGTTTGCGCCCTTCTATTTCCTTCTGCTCAAGGAGTGCAAACTAAATTTAGCAATTATTAACTAACTTATAGTTTCCGGTGGAATGCAAAAGCAGTGGTGTATAATAATAGTGTACCAGGAGATGAGATTTGATTCACATTGGTTGACTATGAAATAGAGTAGTTAACAGGCAGATGGAACCAGGATGATTAACTTCGACCTTTTGTCTTCTGCCTCGTGTCTTGTATTCTGGCAGACTGGTGTGCATTGTGATCTATAATTAGTTTTTCTTTTCCCCTTGTTGTTTTAGTACATGTATGACAGACTTCTATGGTTGAATGACAACTGTCGACCTTATGTTTCCTGTTTGATTTCATAATTTTGTATTTCGATTCTCTATAGGGTGTTAGAGACTAATTGTTAAACTGCAGGGTGTATATTTTTATTCTCTAAAATCCTAGTTTGTATTTTCTGTATAAGTATTTAATGACGGGCTATTCTTCTAAAAATGGCATAATACTATGTGAATCAAGGGAAAGATAGATTGTTGTATAACCTGGCTGGTGGATAAGTATAATATTCCTTTAATATTTTTCTCGTTTTTTCTTTGAATATGTATAATTTACCTAAAACCTGGGTTGTTAGTGGCATCTTTCTATTATTTAGCAGGACTCTGTATTGCCTAGATAGTTCATGCCTAATACCTTCCAAGAATTATGCATGTTCTATAGTTAAAACAGATTTTTCTTGATTATTGGTTATTGACTGCAGGTGCCCCTGAATGTTCCAAGTGAAACCCTTCCTGAGAGACCTGGAGTTCCTGATTGTCCAGTAAGCATATACTGGAGTTTCATTTTTGCTTTAGATGTATTATCTACGAAATTTTTTGGGGATGCCTATTGGTGGATAAGTTTTTGTTGAACTATTTGGATGCATCACAGTACTTTTTGAAGACTCAGAGATGCAAATTTGGTCCAAGGTGTAAATTTAATCACCCAAAAGATAAAATAGCTCCCTTGGTACATGCATATACTTGCACCTTGTCTGGTTTAATGTTTAAGCTATTGTTTCCGTCTTTCTAACCAATGAATTTTCTTTGTTTAGGATGCTCTAGGGAGTGTTGATGTCTCGGTATTACCTGAGAGGAGATCTGAGCATAGTTTTGATTTCACTTAATAATCTGCTCATCAAATATCTGTTTTAAATATATTTAATATATGTCCTGTTTTCATGTTGTAGTTTTATATGAAAAGTGGAGTGTGCATGTTTGGTGAAAGTTGCAAATATCATCATCCTATTGATCGATCTGCACATCCTCTAATGGAAGCCCAACAACAAAATATCAAGCTGACTCTTGCTGGCTTACCCAGGAGAGAGGTATGGATTGCATGTTTTTAAAATGTAACCATTTGTAATCCTCTATAATGTGATGTAACATTTTAGTCAATTTATTATATTAAAGAAAATTGTTGCTAGTTCATAAGTGGGTCATTCATAAGCATAATCTACTAAAAATCATGTATGGCATGTTAGAAAATGGCAAATATATCTCCTTTGTTTTCATTAAATTGCAAGATATTTCCCCTCCCTAATTAAGTTAGGAAATCAGTATGGCATGTTTTGATATCTGAGGGTTGTTTAATTGGAAATAGATTCTTGAAAAGTGCATGTGCATTATATTTTCAGGCCATGGTGATCTAAGTTTGTCGTACACATTTGTAGGCATCTTATTTTGTTGACAAGAGAATAATAGTACTTGCATTCTTAAACAAGTGGTAATATAAGGAGAAAGACAGGTTAAGAAAAATGATTAGATAATTTCTATATGTTTTCTCCAGTCATAAACTCAAGATATATCTTTAGTAGGTACTTGTTACTATCTACCTTATTCATAATCTAACAATTTAAAGTTTAAATCATGAAAGGGAAATATTGTACACAGAAGGATGAGTTATCTTTTTTTTTCTTCTAATTGATGAGTTATTATTTTTAATATAGTGTTTCTGTATTTAAGAATCTCTCAGTTGTTAGGAATAAGTGGCGCGAAAGTGACGATTCCCCCTCAAATATATTAAGTTGCATTTTGCCCACATTTATGCAAGTATCTGTGTGAGGTGAATGTTGTGCAAATTCTGTGCTCATGGTTAACAGGGTGCTATTAACTGTCCGTATTACATGAAAACCGGCGCATGCAAGTATGGTGCTGCATGCAAGTTTGACCACCCAGCTCCTGGGGAGGAGGTTATGCCTAGTATAACAGAAGAAACATCTACCATTGGAGTGCAAGGGGGCAAAACGGCCTAAAAGTTGTCCTGTAAAGCCATTGCAGTTTACTAGATTATTTTCTTCTGTATGATATCGAGACTCTAGATTGGGGCTCGGATTCTTTTAATATTTCATTTATGTCGCGGGAGACCTATTTGATTGTAGGGTTGTTGCTTTGCTAGTGATTATGGTAAATTGTTTTATGTGCGAGTTTTAGCTTAGTATCCCAATAAAAACAAAAGATTGTATTTTCGAAGGAAAAAAAAAGAAAATCACAAGATTCCAATAATTTCTGCCAAGATATAATGTAAATTGCCAAACTTTTATCCAATCAAATTACAGTTTAAAAAAATGTAAATATGAGTCATTTGAAACGTTATTAAGTAGCAAATTTAATTTACTACTTACAGTAAATACGTCGCGAAATAAAATTGATCCAAGAATAATATAATGACGCTAACACGTACATCACATTGGTCGTGTCGTGTGTATAAAAATGGGAATATACGTAAAGCAGGTATGAGGCTAGAAAAGCATGCCCCATAGATGATGAAAGATTCCATGTAACAAATAGACCATTGGTTGATTTTAGTTGGACAAGTGTAATAATATTAAGTAGAGTAAATAATATGCTCCACTAGTACTTTCATCGAAGTGTTTGGTTATAAATCGGTCCTACATTACTCGTGTAGCGGTAGGTGAATCACCTCAATTATACCCCTCTCCCTCGCTCGCCGGCGTTATTATTTAATTTGTATTTGTATTTTAATATTTACCCATATATTATTGTTATATAGTTTTCAGTTGAATTTGAATTGAGAGAGAGAGAGGATGGGTGCGATAAGAGCTGCGATCTGTGACGGAGTATTGACATTCATGTGGGTGTTCTGTGTGTCTACTGTGGGTCCTCTTACTTACGTTATAGCCGCTGCTCTTGCTATTAAAGGCATTTTCTCTCTTATTATTACTACTAGTCTTGTGTTTCTTCTCTTGTTTATCTTTGGCTTCATTGCTGAGATTTTGGGCGGCGCTACTTTTAATCCTACTGCTACTGCTGCCTTTTATGCCGCCGGTGTTCGCGGTGTCTCCTTGTTCTCCGCTGCTCTTCGTTTTCCTGCTCAGGTTCCTACTTCAAACTTGTCATTTACCCTCTACACTTTAACCTCGATAAGTACCCTACGAGCCCAAGATTTTTATCAAATGATATATGTGTATGTATTATCATCTTCAAAATTGGAGCTGATCTTTAAACAAACACAATTAAAAAAAAAGATATTGAGGCTGTTCTTTTTGTTTTATGGGTGGAGATCCTGACAAAGCGTTTTTTTATAACAAAGAGTGAAAGAGATAAAAACCCTAAAAGGCCTGTTTCAAGCACAGATAAGTGATGTGCCCCCGATTCACATAAAATTCATGTGTTAATGCTATATAGCCTATATGCATTATGCAATAAAAAAATCCATGGATACATGGATATGATAATCACTTGTCGGAGACATGGACCCTTGTTTTATTGAATCATTAGAATATAGTTCTGATTTTGGTGTAAATTTCTATACATATGGCTGCTATTCCATTATGTTTTGAAAATGGAATGCACAGAAAGAAAGCCTAGTATACAGTGACAGATTCAAAATGGGATCATATTAAGGCTGAGGTTGATATATATATATATATATATATATATAATTTATGTGATATCTTAGTATGCTTGACAGGCAGCCGGAGCGGTGGGTGGTGCATTAGCAATCAAGGAGGTTATGCCCGTGCAATATAAACACATGTTGAAGGGCCCTTCCTTAAAAGTCGACTTGCACACTGGAGCTATTGCTGAGACATTGTTGACCTTTACTATTACCTTTGCCGTGCTTTTCATCGTTCTAAGGGGTCCCAGAAGCCCAATTGTGAAGACTTGGTTGCTTGCCATGTCAACTGTAACATTAATTGTCTTTGGCGCCAGTTATACAGGTCCTTCCATGAATCCTGCAAATGTAAGTGCAGCAATCTTTCTCTGTTCTATATACTGAAGGGTAAACAACAATAACGATCCCTAGAGTTGCACTAATCAATGTTTATAACTTTTTCAACTTTGACAACTATGTTTTTCGCTTATTTCCCTCCCTCCAGCTGTTTGACATGACTTGTGTCATTCTAAATATATGGTATGCATTAGATCGGGCAATTTGGTACATGACACGAAAATTATTATTTGAGTTTGAAAATTAGGTACACGAAAGTATTTAGTGTCTCGTTTGGATTTCAATATAGGGATACGACATGACACGAAAGTACATGAAATTAAATATATATATATATATATTTAAATATATAATATCGATATTTGCAAATTTTTATAAGATTGTATGAAATATATGTATGTAATATACATATTTTAAGTATATTTTATATAAATATACATATGAATATAATATTTTAATAAAATTTAATTAATGTATTTATTCAGTAAACACAAAAACACGACACAAAAATACATGAATATGAAAGTATACGGATTCAATTAGTGTTGGGTTTGGGTTTAGGATTTAAGTATACGACACGAAAGGATACACGACACGAAAGTATACGAAACTACCCGGTTGTCAGGTCTAGTATGCATGACATATGGTTTAGTTAATCCCATATACTGTAATAAAATTACGCTACAACTGAAAAGACTATACATTAAAATTAAAGAAGAGATAGAGAGCTGTTGTATACTAAACAAAACGATTGTACATTTATCTCCTTAACTATTTATTCCAACAACCAGACCATTAAGCGGCGTTTATAACTTTTTTTAGACAAATTGTGTAGCTACGGTTGTGATCAAATTCATCACTAGATCCTACATCAGCAACATCTCACGAGAGATGGGTAGCAAGTAGCAACGCATCAGGACTAAGGCTTCATAAGAACATTTTATTCTTTTTCATCTGGAGCTAGAGCATAGTAGTAAGTAGCTAATATGTATATTCGATCCCTTTTCCTCACGATGTGCGGCTTTATAAAATGTAGTTTATATTTTATGAAAACTATTTGACTATCAGAATTCAGAGGTATGCGAAAAATTTAAAAAGAGTAGTTAATTATATTGATATAAATAGTGTTCAAATTTTCTTTTAAGGATAGTGGGTCGAAAAAATACTTGCATAGAATATTTAGAAGTTACAATTACAAAAAATAAAAAAAAAATCAATATATAATAAGTATGCTACAGAGGAATAAAAATTAATATTATTAAATGTACTTTACCTACGGTTAGATAACCGACACTCTGGTTCGAAACAATACTTTCATTAACTACATTAAATTTAAGATTATGTAAAGAAAATATTAAAAACTACTAACTATAATATTATTATTATATTGCTGTTTTGGTATCTTTCTATGCCCACTTTTGATCGTCCGTCAAGGCATCTGCGCTGTCTGCTTCTCCCCATTGTACTTCACGAGTTCATGCCATTTTTCTTAAATTCAACCAACATGCATTGCCGCCGAATATCAACTACCCATTGGGATTGTGTGTTGTATTGTTCATGTTTTCAAGTAGGAGCCTTGGTTAATGTATTCAGCATACTATTATTCAATTAGATGTGTCTATGTTATGAATTTAAATTTAGAAATAATATGGTTGTAATACCTCGTCCTATCATTACAATTGCAATCTTGTATATAGTTGATTCAGAATTCTTTAGCGATGTTATTCTAAATCGATATATATTCATGGTACTTATGTTTGTTAATCCCTGCAGGCTTTTGGCTGGGCATATGTAAATAATAGACACAATACATGGGAGCATTTATATGTTTACTGGATATGTCCCTTTGTTGGGGCTATATTATCAGCTTGGATTTTCCGTGCTATTTTTCCACCCCCTGTGAAGCAGAAGAAAGCCTGAAGAGGCAGAGGCAGAAGAAAATGGCTGTTGTCCTACTATTCAGATACAAATTTGGAATATTATTATTGGTGTTAGATTAAAATTCAGATGGTGCATTAATGCAGTAGTAAACAAATCCAGGCAGATTGTATCCGTATTTGCATTTGATGAGCAATTGCTTTGCTTAAACAATAATATTCTAGTAGATAAAAGCTTATCAATTACTGTATGGTTAATGAACATGGGATTATGGAAATGGACCTAGGGCATTAGTTAGGCGCCCCACTGTACAAGTTTTTAGAATTGGAACATCCCCCTTTTACAAGACTGTTTCGAGCAAGCAAGTCTACGTAGTTTTGTAAAGCTTATACATGGGACTTATTTTTTCGTTCACATTTTAATTCTACAGGCAAAGTGTTTAAAGAGGTCAGTATTACAGGTCCTGTTTGGCCGCACTTATTTTCCGGAAATAAGTCTTTATTTTTGAAAAAAAATAGTTATGTATATATTTTTTCTGAAAATAAGTAACTTGTTTTTTATTTTGAAAATAATATTTAATTTTAAAATTCTAAAATAAATATTTATCTTTAAAAAATATGTGAAAATATAGAAAAAAATAAAAATAAAATAAGTAACTTATTTTAAATTTAAGGACCCCAAACGTCTACTGTAACTGGTAATTTATTTACTTTCATGTATCATGTATTTAAAATTTGTATACGAACACGACACAAAATGATTTTTACGATACAGAAGTACAAATATAATAAAATGGTGAACTATGGGCAAAGAAATTGATCAAGTTGTCAAATGATTTTAATTATGACTCGTGAGTAATATTTACTCAACTTCTCACTTTAATTATAAAATTTTATTTTAAAAAAAGTTGAAACGAAGTAGATTAATATATATAGAAGAGTAATTCAAAACCAAGCCCAACTCAACTTTACTGAAAATTCAAGAAACCAAACTCCACTTTAAAATAAATATACTCTTCGGACCGGCCAGTTAATTTCAATTATCACAGCATTGGCGGCATCACACTCCGGCATTGACACTTTTCCGGCCGCCGTGTAATGTATATTACATACAGTACATTTCTCAATCAATAGATACAATTACACCGGCGGTCGATCTGTTAAGAGTAATAAAACAGCACCAAAAGGAGAGCTGGAGTCCGTACAAGAGTCTCAGTCATTGAAGCCTCCTTCCACCGCCGCCGGAACCGGTCAGATCCGGTACCGATCGCCGTCCGCCGCCGAACTCGTCGACGTTCAGACTCAGGCTCAACTCGGTGACAAAACTATGAAGCGCAATCGCCAGCACGATTCGTTTTCGGATAAAATTTACAGAAACCGAGGCGTGATTCTGGTGATTTCGACGCCTCTACTTTTAATTTCGTGCGTTTTGTTCCTTATGCCAACTCGTGACGACGTCGCTTCGATCAATCGGAAGATTTCGCCCCGTTCTGGCCGGGATTATAAGTACGCTGTGATTTTCGATGCCGGTAGCTCCGGTAGTAGAGTTCATGTATTCTGTTTCGATAACAATTTGGATCTTGTTCCCATTGGCAAGGAGCTTGAGCTTTTTCGACAGGTATTTTTAACTATTTTACTTTGTTTTATATCTTAATATTGCAAGCATAGGCTCGAAATAAACTTTGGATTGGTGCCACTCAAGTTTGTATCGAAACTAAGCATCATATTTAAATTTATGTGCATTGACTTTGGAATTGAGCTTCAATTTAATATATATGCAACTCATTCTTGCAATGTACCTTATGTTTTATCTACTGTTGAAAGCTGGATGTGTCATTAATTTACCAATTGATCATGCTGTGTTTACATTTTCTTTTGCAGTTTTGTGTCATGCTATATTGATTGTTTCACGAGTATAAGAGCTTAATAAATATCTTGAAAGTATAGAATAGTAGACGAGATAAATCCCAGAGAATGCATTATTAATTTTTTAAGGATGGCAAGTTGAAAGTGCAACACACGGCTTAACTCAAAGAGTCTTTTAATTTTTAAAGGACGCTTAATTTTGTATAATAATTTCCCTTTTTCTTCTTTTTTCAAATGTGCTTCTTCAATTGAAGCATCATTAACATACTGCTGTATTATTGCTTAGTTAAAGCCAGGGTTGAGTGCATATCCAAAGGATCCAAGGGCTGCAGCACTCTCTCTAAAACCCCTTTTAGAGAAGGCCGAGGCTTCTGTTCCTCAGGAACTGCGTCCTAAAACAGCAGTCAAAGTTGGGGTCAGTGAGTTCTGTGGCCAAGGAGTTATATAGTTATATGTATACGAGTATCTCATAACACGTGGTAATAAAATTTTGTAATATGCCTCCCTGATTAAGATTGGTATATGTGGTCTATTTAGGCGACAGCAGGTCTAAGACAATTGGGAGTTGAGGCATCTGACAAAATTTTGCAATCGGTAAGGGTGCCAGACATCTATTTATATATCTGTTTATATATTTTTTTCTTACTTGTGACTTTGATCACTCACACACCCACTACAGGTTAGAGATTATCTCAAGGATAGCAGCAAACTCAAGGCAAAATCTGATTGGGTTACTGTTCTTGATGGATCACAGGAGGGCGCTTATCAGTGGGTAGGCTAACAAATTTTTTTAGCTAAAAATTTGTTTTCCTTTTCAGTGTGAACTCCATGTTATATTTTCTCAGGCTAACTGGTTAAGTACTTAAGTGTGTGGCATGCATTGGTTAAGGAGATTGTTAAGCTCCACCACTGATTTTATCGTAAAATGTTTTGTATATAAATAATTTCTAGAAGTGAGTTTGTGAATACGCAGACAGTTCTCCTGCAATATTCTTATGGAAATTTTGGCATATTTTTCTATTTTATGCTTGTGCAGGTGACCCTAAACTATCTGTTAGGGCGTTTGGGGAAAACATATTCAGATACAATTGGAGTTGTAGACCTTGGAGGTGGATCTGTTCAGATGGCATATGCGATCTCAGAGAGCGATGCTGCCAAGGCTCCAAAAGTAACTAGTGGAGAAGATACATACGTGAAGGAGATGTACCTTAAGGGAACAAAATATTACCTTTATGTACACAGGTTACTCTCTCTGGTGAATTGTTAATTGAGCTTTGCATTATTTTGAGTATATTCTTTAACATAGTTGCAGACTTGCACGTCATTGTTTGAGGCGTATATGATTATTTTTGTTGATGATAAATTTATCATCATATTTTACTCCCATGACATGGTTTTATTATACTTTGTACAGTTACTTGCGCTATGGTTTATTGGCAGCTCGAGCTGAGATATTAAAAATTACCAAAGATGCTGGAAGCCCATGCATTGTGCCAGGTTATGATGGTAATCCCAATTTTTTTAGAGTATTATACACATTTATAATGTATTGAGAACTAAACCAAGTACCTTTTAGTATTTAGAAGTTATATAATTCAAAATATGATAAGACCTTTTTTAATTTTTTTGGAAACATATCATAAACTTACTACTTTAAAATTAAAATTTGGAAGGTATATATTTGTCTGTTGAGCCCCCACTTATAGTATATAGCTGTGTGTGTGTGCATATATATATGTCCGGCTTGGTCATCTGACGGATCCCATCCAAATTACATAAGTCTCATGTTTGCTGCTTCATATAGTACATTAACGACTAGCGTGAGCGTATAGTTTAATTTAATATTCTTGAAGTATATTAACATAGTATACATATGTATATAAGATCTATGAAAGGAGAGAGACAGAGGCAGTGTATATTTGTAGCAGAAATTGTATATATTGATTGTGTTATTATAGAGAGGAGGCTACAACCTCTATATACAGTAAGAGTGAAATACTTAGTCCCCAAGTATTGCACAGTAAACCTTAGTGATGACATAAGCTAGCTGACCTCATGATGCTTACATCATGTTACTTGTATCTTGACACTCCCCCTCAAGTTAATGCATATATATATATATATATATATCACCCATGCCCAACTTATATATATATATATATATATATATATATATATATATATATATATATATATATATATATATATATATATATATATATCACTCATGCCCAACTTGCTACTAAGAGGATAAATCATTCTTCTACCTAAGCCTTTAGTTAAAATGTCAGCTATTTGATCTTCTGATCTTACAAATTCATTACTAATGATGTCATTATTGACTTCTCTTTGACAAAGTGTTGATCAATCTCGATCTGTTTGGTCCGATCGTGTTGAACTAGATCATGTGCAATGGCAATGTGTTGAACTAGGTATATGTTTATTACTAATTTCTTTCATTGAGGGGAAGGAGTGGAGTGGTAACTTCTTTATAAAAATATTATTGGGATACTAGTCTCTGAAGAGGTGCTACTAAGCCTTATGTTTATTTTGTCTGTCTAAAGTTGCAACCAGTCAAGTCGAAGGGTTACTTTTTGGGTTAATAAGTGGAATATTTAGCTAATCATCCGATATCTGTTAAATTATCATCTCTTCATTTAAACTTGGTTCGTTGATCTCTTAGCAGATTAGGTAATTTCCTTGTGAAATTAATCGAAATAATATATATAGCGACTTGGGTTTAGAATTGCTACCACGTTTACCTTTTGTTGTGATAACATAGCTATTTAATGCTCTCAGGAACATATAGATACGGAGGAGCGGCTTACAAAGCATCACATTCGCCATCGGGTTCAAGTATGCAAAAATGCAGAGAAGTAGCTGCGAAGGCCCTCAAAGTAAACGATTCAGTATGCACTCATATGAAATGCACATTTGGTGGGGTATGGAATGGTGGAGGTGGAGATGGACAGAAGAATCTTTTTGTTGCATCATTTTTCTTTGATAGGGCTGCTGAGGTATGTCATTTCCCTGGTTAAATGTTATGAGTTGTGATGGTGGAACTTAAATTTTCAACAGTAGCTGCAAAACTGGGTTGACTGTTATATTGTTATACAGGCTGGTTTCATCGATCAAAAACTGCCAGTTGTCAAAGTCCGTCCAGTAGATTTTGAGGATGCTGCTAAGCGTGCTTGTGAAACGAGTCTTGATCAGGCCAAATCAACATACCCTAAAGTAGAGGCAGATAACTTGCCATACTTGTGCATGGACCTTGTCTATCAGTTCACATTGCTGGTAGATGGATTTGGTAAGTTGCATACTGCAGTATGAGTGTATGACATCTTATATGACTGGAACTGTTTGGTTAATCAATGGCTGCTTGTGTCTTTCTTAATCACTGACTGCTCGTGCCTTTCTTGAATAGCCCTGGATCCATGGCAAGAGATTACATTGGTGAAGCAAGTCAAATACCAAAATTCTCTAGTTGAAGCAGCATGGCCATTAGGCAGTGCCATTGAAGTTGTCTCCTCATCGTAGTAACCCAAATATCTGTAGCATTACCCACAATGGGACTGCAGTAGTCGTCCAAGTACTACTGCAATTTTCAGTCCGGCTATCGTGTGCACCATACTCTCGAGTCCTAGTAGAGAAATTGATTCGTTTTGTTTTTGCCTCATATTTAAGTCGATAATATAAATTTTCAGTTGTATTGAGAATAATGATAATCCAAAGTTCCCTTTATCTTCTGTAATTAGTATAGCAGATTATGCTGATTTAAGACTTTTGAAGTAATTATAGAGATCAATTGATTATTTTGCCAGGATGTTACAAAATCGTCTGCTATTTAATAAAAAAGTATTATCACAGCCTCAGCGTCAGACTCGATGTTTGCATATAATTTTCCACCGGGTTGCTGAATTCACACTATTCGTTTAGTTTCTTCAATCATTGCCAAACTATAAAAAGGGCTGGTCCTTGTAAGTTGTACATATCACTTTAGTTACCGATGGTATCATTTGAATCACAAAGTCATAATAAATATCAAATAAATATTTTTAAATATGTGGTCGGAAAATGAAATTAATATTTTATTGAGTTCTATACTTTTTTTAAAATGCTATTGCAACCAAATGAAAATATATGAATTCTAGTATTTTAAATAATATATCCAGATTTTAAGAAAATTATTTACTAATTATTTTTATTTTAATCAAATAAAATAACTATACAATATAAAATAAATAGCAGATAAATTTTTAAAAATACAATTACATTATCTGAAATACCAGAATTCACGACTTTTCATTTGGTAGTATTTAAGAAAATGTGTAGAACTCAATAAAATATTATTTTTACTTTCCGAACACATATTTAGAGGTATCTCTTTGATATTTATTATGATTTTAATTATTCAAATGATACCCCGATCGGTGACTAAAGTGACATGATTTTCACTTAAATGATGGCTGTGATATTTAACCCTAAATAAATGAGTTAGTTATCCTTACCGCTTAAATTTAGAATTTTACATTATTTTTTGTTTACGGTGGATATTAAGTGCGGTAACACACTTCAGGACCATTTGCCGGCCAGTATATAAACAGGCTTTGACAGTAGAAAAAATATGAGTAATGGTAGAGAACTAAACAAATTTCTCAAGTATCACATGTTTCATTCTGATTGATTGTGAAAATAATTAATAAGATGGATCATTGTACATTCAAATCAATAATATCAATTAAAATTACACATCCTATCATATAAATCATGTCACATCATTTTAAAAAATATTTTTTAAAAATTTGTTTGGATTCCTGACATTACTCCAAAAATAAACTCACTTGACCTCCTTGTATCTATTAAAAGTGCATAAATAAAAGTAGTAAGTAGCAGCCTTTTTTATTTTACCTTACACTTGGTAGCCGTAATTAGTACTGTACAAGTCTTTTATCAACTGGTGCACAATTTCTACATAATGTATAATTAAAAATTATAGCTGATAATATACGTTTAGTTTATTATTTGTTTTTGTTTGTATCTGCGGCTAACTATATCGATCTTATTTTAGGTTGGAGTGGTTATGTTTGGACGTTTGGTAACAGGAGGTAGAGAAACAAAGAGTTGGCATACGTGGCCAAATGGTAACCAAACTACTATACATAGTAAAGTACTCGAGAGGTAAAAAATCAATATTGTTGACTATGGATTTGTTTTATGTGCTTAGCTGGGGTTATGAATTCGAAAACGGGATTTTAACTCATTTTTTTATAATTAATAAATTGTGTGGAAATACCATTAACTAAAAAGTCATTTGATTAATGAAACTAATTTTTCATAATAAAATATATTCTCAAATAAAAATATATACTAATGAACAAAAAAATAACCTCGATAAATAAATATTGGATAAACAAATAATCTCGTTAAATAAATAATTTTTTCCGGTCCTAACATAACAGAGATAGTGTATTTTTTATTTCTATAAATGAATAATTAATATAATTTTCCGGTCCCAAATATATCCATTTATCGAGTTTTAACCTTAATGCATATAATTAACCCTCGATAAACTATACTAATTGAGTCTTATAGATCTGTTCTCTTGATTTATCTGGGCTTGAAATAGTCACTTCTTTATCCTCTCATATGCCTTGGAGATTAGGGTTATGTAAACGTGTAATAAATAAACAAAATAAAGATATAAGAGCATCTCCAACTGTATTAGTTATAATGATTAGTTAAAATGATGTAAAATAGATATTATGAAAAATTGTTGAATTGGTAAGAAATTGTACTTCAATGACATTAACTATAATGAATGGTTATATTTAAAAAAAAATAGTTTATTATTATTATTATTTTAAAATTTAATAATTATATTACAACAATTATATTCTATCAGTTATATAGTAATTAATTATATATATATATAAAAGGAAATATTATAAATTAAATTAAAGTTAATTAATTTTTTTATTTAATACAAGTTAAAATATAAAGTATAACTAATGTAAAAATATTTATTGATAATGCTATAATATTTTTATAGATATTTATGAATTTTAAAATAAAAATAAATAATTAGTACATTTGAAAATAAAATAAAATATTTAAACATGAGAAAAACAATTAACAAAAATTACTTTTATACATTATAGAACATATACTAAAATTATATTTTATTATATTAGTATATCAGTTTTTTATATAAATATTTCATATCTATTAAAATAATTATATTAATAGTTAATAAATTTGTTTAACAATAAAACACTATTTTTATTTAATATTATATAAAATATAAAATATAAAAAATAAAATAAAAATTATAATACATCAAATAAATTGATATATATATTAAACATTTAAAAAGTTCCATATATATTTTAAATGATTATATAAGTAATTAATAAATTTGGTTGATAATAAAAACTATTTTTACATTTAATATTATATAAAATGAAAAATATTAAATATAAATAAATATTATAAACATATATATTAAATATAATATACATGTACACGAGTAGGGTTGAGTTTAAATAATGCATGGTTAGGTAAAAAACAAAACTAACATAGATATTTTTAGATAACAATTATAGACTCAATAGAAGTTGAAATCATGAAAAATTATACCTAGCAAGAGCTACTTTGGGAGTTACCTATGTTTTACGTATTAGGTATAACTAGCTCTAAACAGGTGATAGGCGTGGGTTCTATACTTCAATTTTTAAGAAAAAATTTAAAAATATTTATTTTTTATATTTCACACTAGTTTATGCTTATTGAAGTTATAGTATATATATAATATTTTTTAAAAAGTATTATATGTACTCTAACATATTAAATATACTTGTTAACATAATTTTACTCATTTATACGTATGTTTACTAATTAAATTGTGATCATTCGGGAGTTAATATATAATTTAGATGCATTATTTAAATAAAGGTGGCATAATATAATACTCCATTCATTACATTTTACATGTCATTTTGAAAAAATCGTGTAGCTTAAGAAAAAGTTAGGTAAATATTTTGTTTTTTTGACTACTAATAATTGTATTAAATGTAGTTGAGTTGCTTGTATATTTTTTTTGTCAAAAGAAAATAATTTTATAAATAAAGTATATCAAAATATAATTTTGATTGAAATTTTTTCATTGAATAAAGTTTATCATGTAACCGACATACATAAGACGTCTTTAGACACTTAAAAAATAAAAATTAAATTTTAAGAGATAACTAACATAAAAATCAAACTATAGTTACAAATAAAATAATCGAAATGTCAACGGTTTCTTAATACGTTTAATCGTGTCTCACACCACATTTCAGTTTAAAAAATTACTTATCATTTTATTATAAATATTTTGTCTTAAAGACTACTTGTTGTGCTCGTATACATTTATCGTGTTCTAGTTTAGTAAAAAAATTACATATGTTTTTATTTTTATGAATCGATTATTAACAGATTATAAAAGTTACGATACAATAAAATATATATGATTTAAACATAATTATAAATAATTAAATATATAATAATTTATAGATATTAATGGTAGAAAGAAAATAATAAATATTAATAAAGATATTAATGAAAGGAAGATAATATTTAATAGATATTAATAGCTATATTTATGATTAAATTTGTTGAGGTTGTCTTATTAGATATATAATAGATATATTGTCACATAAACTTTATTATTAACATTGCTAACAGGTGTTTAGCGTTGGAGAAGTTTCAAGTCAAAATAAATATATGAATGACATCATGTGATCGGATTCCATACTTTGCGGCCGGCGGAAAAACCGGCCAGACACGGATTGCAAAGTCTTGTTTTTACAGGTGGAAACTGGTTTAAGGTCAATGATTAAATATATTATTTATTTATTTTAGTTTTATACATCACCATTCACCGCCATGGCTCATTGTTGAGATTACGAGTAACTTGGTGGCATATATGTACACAATTAATATATAACTATAATACATATAGATTATCCTCTGTACTTTTTGTTTAAATATCAAGATTAAGACAGCATCGGTACGTGATGGGTGTACGCATTTGTAACTTATAAACAACGCTTGATCAACTGTTAAACATACGATGCGTAGCATAATAATATTCGATATATCTGATGCACGTGTGTGCGAATAATCAAATAATTTTACTTTAGAATCGGATGATAAGGATTAGCGTAATATAATTGCTTACATGAATAATAAGTGTTAGTATTACTTAATTTTTTTTTTAAAATAACGTACTTTCAAGCAAGTAAAATGGTGAGAATGATTGAATAGTTTAAATAATAAAAGTCCTATCCTCTATGGGTTCGACTCGGACTGAAATTTTTTGCTCTCATATAGTTGGAAAAAAGAAGTGCATGTGGCGTCAGGTTTTATCATGCTTACGATTCCTTTGGTTGTCGAAAGAAATGGAAAATGGTGGTATATATCGGTGCAAGTATAGTTATATTGGTGAGTAAGCAAAACAGTGCTTCAACTTCAAGGAGTAGGAACGACTAGTACATGGCGGTGGAGGATATTGACATCTTTGATCTTTATATACCTACAACCCTTTATTCGTATATATGATCGTATACTACAGGTGCTTTGAATGCTGTATACAGATAATTATATATATACATACATACATATATATATATATATATATATAATTATTAATCCAGTGTGATATATACGGGTTTAAGACCAGTTAATCATTAGTTGCACGCACGGTCAATTTGTGTAATTGGACTTTTGAAGCATTCAATTCGGAGGCACAGGTTAACCAAATATAAGTAGTACTGTAATTCTTATATCTAAAAACTACTCGTAGTATAATAAAGCAGTAAAGCGAGACTTTAGCTACATTTGTAGCATTATGAGTATCATGGGTTGGACTGGGATTTTCATTTCTGCAGCTTCCTCCAGATCAAGTCAAATTAGAAAACCTCGATCAAACTGAATATTATTCCCTAGCCTTTTAATATTATTGTCACTTTCAAGACCGGATTAATTTAGTATAGAACAAGTAAATTTCCTCAAAGTTAAGTTCTAGCATTAACGAAAGATCTTTTATAACTGTTCTTTTGACATTTATAAATCTTCAAAATACAATTCTACATTTAATGTAATATCCCCAATTTTTTTGGGTCAAATTTATTGAATAAATATTTGATTATTATAATGAATAATTTAGGCTAATTTGTTTATCTCTGTTAATTTTTTGTTGTTGTAGATGTGTGACTATGTGGTAAGTGATCTTTTTGTGACTATGTGTTGTATATGTGAGAGTTCTTGTGTTTTTAAAATTTGGAGGACCAAATTTTTTTAAGGAGGGTAGATTGTAATATCTCCAATTTTTTTGGGTCGAATTTATTGAATAAATATTTAATTATTATATTTGAATATTGTTTAATATCCCGAAAAAGGTGGGGATGTTACATTTAAGATTTTCAAAAATTTCAAATCTTAGAGCACCCAACACATAAAGATTTTAAATTATTTAAATATAAATATATTTGTAAAGTTGAGGAACGATGCTGCGAAAACTAACGTCAAAATATTTAATATTATCAGAGAACTTGAGTAATTAACGTACTACAATATTGTGTGTGTGTATATATATATATATATATATATTTGAATTAGGAGGATAAGTTGATGGCAATTAAATGGAATATACATATATTTATACTTGAAAAATCTCTACCAGTTGACAGTTGTCCGCACATGCTCACAAAGAAATTAATCTTTCTTTAACCTTGTAGAACCAAAAATACTAGTAACTCTTTCCTTTTCACATCTTTTCAAACTTGTGGTTGTGTACAGAGAGTCTCAATAAGGCCAAATATTTGAGTAGTCACGAGGCCTTCCTAAAACAAGTGCCTTGTAGAATCCGGATCTATTTTTATATTAAGCTGCGGCTGGTTTTGTGGAGCCGCAGTTTCTCTCTATATAACCCCCTTTCACTTGCCATTCCTTTCTTCTTTTCTAAACTCTCCCTGCTAGCTAGCTCCATCACCTTCTTTAATTTCTCATACAAATCTCTCTCTCTCTCTCTCTCTGCCATTTCATATAATAATAACTATTTCTATATATAGTCGATCGGATATAGTTTGTGTGTATATTAATTTATGGAAGGAGGTCCGATAGTAGTTAACCTAGAAGGAGAAGAAGAGGTGCTGAAATTGCCACCGGGATTCCGCTTTCATCCAACAGATGAAGAGATTATAACTCATTACCTCACCCACAAGGTTGTTAACCCCGACTTCGCTGCACCTGCTTTAGGACAAGTTGATCTCAACAAGTGTGAGCCTTGGGATTTACCAAGTAAGTCATTTTTAGATGCAACCATATTAATTATCATTCACTTTACAAAATTAATATTTGCATTCGATGCTTATATATTCCCTTGTTTTTTTAGCTTCTTATATGGATCATTTATATATCCAGTGTTTTCAAGAAATTAAACATTTGTAAATGATAATTCTGATCGAAGCTATAATTTATGTATATAATATTCTCTTTTTGTATCTAGCTTTTAGAGTTCGTTTTTAGTAAAACTGATCGATCTGCTGTATATATAATTCGTATTCATATTTATTAATTACCCTGGCCTAGATCCAATATACTACGAGTAATTAATTAATTAATTACTTGCAGAGAAAGCTAAGATGGGAGAGAAAGAATGGTACTTCTTCTGCCAGAGAGACAGGAAGTATCCCACAGGGATGAGAACAAACCGAGCCACGGAGATAGGATACTGGAAAGCCACCGGAAAAGATAAGGAGATTTATCGCAAGGCCAAGAGCCACGGCAGCCGTGGGCTGCTGGTTGGTATGAAAAAAACCCTGGTATTCTACCAAGGAAGAGCTCCCAAAGGAGAGAAATCCAATTGGGTTATGCATGAATTTAGACTGGATGGACAATTTTCTTACCATAACTTTCCTAATAAGTCAGTAGCAAAGGTACGTACGCACCCTATGGTTATATTTCTGCATCACTTTGTTTTCTTTTGCAGGTTAGTTCCTTCTTGTTATAATTACATCATCATATTCCATTCTTTTTAGGGTTTGTTATTTTTATTTCTAGTAAGCCTTTTTATGGGGACCACTTTTTTTTGTTTTGCAATTTATAGGAATTAAAAGGAACACAATTATAATGCAAAACAAATAATGAACCAAACTAAACCAACTTGGTTTTGACTATTCAACTAATTGAGTTTTGGCAGTAGCTGAATTATTATCATACCTCATGATCGATCAATGTCACGGAATCCTCCTCTGATCCTCGCCTTGTACTTTGAATAAATAAAATTTACAAAGAGTGACTTCTTTCTATGGCAACTATAAAAATTACATATGAGTTGTTTGGCGCGCGCGCGCACATGTTGTTTGGCAACTATAAAAATTACATGTTATTTGTAGCAGGTATAATTGACATTTTTAATTCATATTTATCCTAATATAGTAATATATATTAATATGGTGAAATATTTTGGAGCCGTTTGAATCATGAAATTTCAACTATATTAACGGAAATCATGAATTTGAGACTTAATTTATTACACTTGAAAATTGAAACCTCATTCCTAGCTATCAATTAACCAGATCGATTATACATAATGCAGGATGAATGGGTTGTTTGTAAGGTCTTCCACAAGAATGCTGCAATGATCAACAAGAAAGATTCAGTGACAGAACTGACGAGGATGGGCTCTTTTGTACAAGGTATTTTGGACAGTCCTTCTCTGCCATCACTCATGGATTCTCCCTATAACTCCAATGCAAATAACAATGGCATCAAAAGTGTTACCACTACTAGTCACGAAGAAGGTTTAAAAGGGACAATCTCTGCACCTTCTTATTCTATAGCCGCAGATGGAAACTTTACAAACCAAATGCAACAACATAGCTACATGACGACACTCAATCCTAGTACAATTCATCAATCTTCTGAAACTACTAATTATTATTACAATTATGATCAAACGATGCCAAAGTCGTACATGTTCTACTCTCAAAATGCAAATTTTGCCTACCAAGCTTCTACAAGTTTAGGCAACTACTTGCACCAACAAAGGTTCAATTCAACTGCCAGTAACCCGCCGTGCAAAGTGGAGCAGTACTCATCGAATCTCAGCCGTTCACAGGACACCGGACTCAGCACTGACTTGGCGACTGAGATATCTTCCGAGCAACAGGTCGAAAGAAACAAGCCAATTTATAATGCAGATGTTGAGGGTGCTTCCGCTGGTCATCTTGAAGACTTCGATTCTTTTTGGAATTTTCAAGTTTAGGATTATTTGTTCACCAAAATAAATACGATATATGTTTAATTTATTAATTATTTGATCAGGTTTTAGCTAGCTAGCAGTTTACAAGGCTGGATTCATGTCTTCCTTTGGATCGTATGGCTATTGATCATTTCGCAGGATAAGTACGTACCATTTCAAAGGAGTTAATTATTTGAAATTAAATTAGTCATGTACATATAACTAATTAATTATTTAGTTTAATTGGGGTTGGTGTTTTCTTACTAAAGTTTGGAGAATATATTGTAAGCCTACCTGCATCACTATATATCAAATTTATTTGTTGTAAATGCATGTTTTGGGAGCTAGGTATATATATATAGGTCTAATGTCTTAACCATGATCAGGGATGCAGCACACAACATTAAGATTTTTTAGCGAAATTAATTATATGATTAATTAATAAGTTACACTATTACTATGTATTTTCTCAAGAATTCCTAAACGTCATTTTTTTGAAACAATAAACTTATTATACAGTAAAATCTTTATAAATTAATAATGTCAGAATCGACAAATTTTATTAATTTACCTCGATTATTAATTAATTGAAGTAAAAATGTACCATTACAATTATTTTGAGATCAAAAATCTGTATTTAAAATATTAATTTATCGTGAGTTATTAATTTATCAATTATTAATTAATCGAGATTTTATAAGATGTACTCCATTTATATGCTTATATATAAAGCGAGACACATAGACACAGGATTCTGGCATAAAACATAAAACATGCTTCTTCCTTTTTTTGGTCTTGTTTTTCTGTTTTGGGGCCGTAAAATTGTTGCAAAACCAAACTAACTGGCCGGCTTTGAATATATAGCTGTAGGAATATTTTTGTACTATTAATTTTCGCTACGTACTTGCGCGTTGGATTACACGTTATCTTGATAATCACCCTGATGAAGTGCAGATAGAGTTAATACAGTATATGAAAGAAGTTAATGGAAGATGATCATCATCATCATCTGTGGGAAACTCTTTTAATTAAGAATTTCTTAGGGGGGACCGTCCTTAGGGCTGGGGTGGGTTAGAAATAATTTTTTTTACAAAATTATTATTAATAATTTTTATAATTCATGACCTAGCGCGGGTAGAATTTTTAACTCAGTACCACTTTTTCCGTTTAATTTGTTGATAAAAAAATCACATCACTCTCATTTCCCCCCCTAAATATATTATATATGAACCTAAATTTAATTGATTTTGTATAGTTACTAATTATATATTAAAAAATTATCTTTTATGGAAAAGTTGTTTTACAGTAACGTACTAATCAGTTACCTACTAATCGATCAAGAGTGTTTAAATAAAAATGGGGATTTGTTTTAATAAAAACAATTAATAATAAAGATTTAGTTTCCGATAAATATCATAAATGAAACTAATAAATTACCTTTCTAAAATTAGACTTAAAAAATTGTTATTATAATATTATTTATTAATATAGATAATTATAATTATAATATATATATATATATATATGTATATATATATTGTTTCTAAAATAATTAAATATCAAGAGTATAATAAAATAAATTCATCCCCAATTTTTTAAAAGAATTATATTTTTAAAGTAAAATAATAACATATTAGTATCATTATTATATTTAAAATTTAGTTATGAGAATTATATTTGTATTTTTTCAAATTTATTTTTTAATATTAGACTTTCAATGTCAATAAATAAATATTTTTAAGAAAAATAATAGCCAGTATTTACAATGAAACATTTTATGAAATATGGTTATTTTGTGAAAAATAAAATAACATAATAATTTTTAAATTAATGTTATTTTTAAATTTTTTATATATTTATTAATATCATTATTTTTAAATGAAAATTTTCCTATTTATTTAAATTAAGATTTTATAATTTATAAATTTATTCAAGTTATTTTTTTAGTTTTATAAAAAGGTTTTTTGCAACAAATATAATGTATATACTATTTTAGATTAATAGAAAATATACATACTTCTATAATTTAGAGAAGTACAAATTTAAAATACATTTTATTTTGAAAACAAAAATTATTATATATATAATGTGATGATAAAAAACAAAAAAGTATATTATAATAAAAAATCAAGTATAATTATAATCCTATTTACAGGATTAGATACGAGGATGGAAAAAAATTTATGTATTTTTTTGCTAGTAGGCCGGGCTAGGTGAGAAAAAATTCCTGGTCCGCCCATGGATGTGAACGAATCATAAAATGAGCTAGGGGGCACAACCTAAACCTATACACTTTGCTTATATTCCTAGTTTACGTGCGTCAGAATACACCCGTCCTCAACCCCCACGATTATTGTTTTGGAATCCAACCATTTTAACCGTGAATTGTGCTGCAATTCTGATGATGCTCCTGTGTACATATATTTATATTATGTATACTAGCTTATAATTCATATGAGTTCTTTTTTTGAAAATAATGTTATAATCAAATTGTTATTTTTTCAAAATATTTATATTTATTCAATCTTAATATTAAAAAAATATATATTTTTTAAATTAATACTAAATTAGTTATTAATATTGGTTCATAATCGAATTTTAATCATTTTATTTATAAAATTAATATTTATAAATAATATTAAGTTAATTCTTGTACTTATGGGAAATCGAACCTTAATCAATTAACTAAATAATTAATTGTATTTAAAAATTTATAATTTTAGCCTTGACAATCAAATCATATTAACTCCCTTATTCTAATTTAGGATATAATATAACATCACACAAGTGAGGTTACGAGATACCCTATGTTGTTGGCTAGGGTATTTATATATAAATTTATTATTAGGATTTAGGATGGAAAAATGTTAAAAATTCCAAGTATCTCATCAAATTTTGTCTCATTTGATGATGATGTGTCGGTGTGAATTGGCAGGACATGGTTCACAATACAGGGGCTCGAATTTTATTTATGCGGTATTAAACTATAATAAGGTGAATTTAGCAGTTTGATAACTATATTAATTATATATAATGTGATATTTTAATAACTGCTGCTCCTTGAAATTATCAGCTCTGGAGTAGAGTCCAGATTAAAGTTAAGTAAATAAACTAACATCCGGCCTATTAGCTCAGCTGGTTAGAGCGTCGTGCTAATAACGCGAAGGTCGCAGGTTCGAGACCTGCATGGGCCATGATCCGTTTTATGTTTTATTTCATTCCTGATTCCTTTAAATAACCTCCCTGGACCATTTCTATGTAGCATCACCAATAAATATATTACCCTCAATTTCAAACAAAATAAATAAATAAATAAATACTCTAATACATAAAACATTTAAAATAATTGGGGCCCAATAAGCAAGGCCGAAACTACTGATCCATAAAAGAGAAACGTGTCATTTACTTGGCACGTCCAGGACCAAAACATACATTATCCACCGTTAGATTAAAGAAAGAGAAATTGTGTGTGCACTGTACTAGTCTTTTACTTTGCTTGTGGATAACGATCCCCACTTTTCTCCTCTTTTCTCTCTCTTTTTTCAAACTCTCATCCACTTTTTCATTTTCACACCCAATTATTATCATCTTCCCGGAAATTTCACGCCGCCGGCGAATCCAAGATTTATTATATATAACAATAATCGTACTATACAAATATGGCAGAAGCTGTGTGCAAGGCTAGCGTTTTCTCGCGAATTAGTAATATTAATATTCAACAGCAAAAGCGTTATAAACCTGCGAATGTTTCTTTGAGATCGAATACTTGTTTTTTTGGCCGGAGAGTCGTTGTTTCCGCTACTAATCGGCCGGTTTTCGCTACTACTCGTCGGAAAACTACGAATGTTCAGGTTTTGTTACCTGTTAATTACGTTTCTCGTTTTTTTATGGATATTCATTTGTTCTGGATCCGTTTGTTATTTTAAATTTTTTTTTGTCTAGATCCAAAATTAATAGAGGGAAAAAAAGTGATACTCGTATTGTAAATTTTAATTAATTAGATGTGAATTATATTTGTTTATTTATCTTTGCTTGTTTGTTAATATTTGTATGTGAAATTAATTAATTTAGTGATTAGTAGGTTGGTTTAAAAAGGAATATTAAGAATTGTATGAACTATGTAGGTTTCAGTTTTTACCCTTAACTGTGATCTAATTGGGGGATATTATGTATCTGTTCTGTTTGTATATATAGATGGGTCTCGGAATTGCGAAAGCTCACAGATGGTGGGAGAAAGGGACTAAAACAAACATGAGACCAGTGGAGGGAGCTCAGGACCTTGTCGAATCTCTGCGTAACGCAGGGGATAAATTGGTGGTGGTTGATTTCTACTCTCCTGGTTGTGGCGGATGCAAAGCTCTTCATCCTAAGGTATTATATCTTGCGAGCTGAGTATTTTATGCTGAGAGTTGTGTAGTAATGTTTGTTTATGAATGTGTTCTTTTACGGAAAGTAAGGTGAAATATGTTTGTCTTGTTTTGAGTTTCTTTGTTGTTGGTAGCTATGTCAATTAGCAGAAATGAACCCAGATGTGCAGTTCCTTCAAGTGAATTATGAGGAGCACAAGTCTATGTGTTACTCACTTAACGTTCATGTGCTTCCCTTCTTTCGTTTCTATAGAGGGGCTCATGGTCGTCTTTGTAGCTTTAGCTGCACCAATGCTACGGTTAGTTTTCTCAGCATTCTTTTTACATGCTGCACTTGTGATTATAAAAGCTTTACTATCCTTTTTAAATTCATGTCTGTTAGGGTTTCAAGTTTTAGTTTAAAAGTTTTTAACAAATTTGAATTTCTTATTTAATTATAGTGGGGGATGTTCTTTATGTTTTTTGTTTTTATTTTATACGATCATTACGAGAGTACTCATGGTAAATCATTGCAAAATGATACAGATTAAGAAATTCAAAGATGCTCTGGCAAAACACAGTCCAGATAGATGCAGCCTGGGTGAACCAAAGGGGCTGGAGGAGAAAGAGCTCATTGCGCTTGCTGCCAACAAGGATCTCTCCTTCACTTACACACCGAAGCCAGAGCAACCAATTGCTCCTCCAAAGGAAGAGGAGATCTTAACAGAACCAGCATTGACATATCGCACAAATTCATATGATCCACTTCCTCTTCCTCGCTCTCTGCAGCTAAAAACTAACAACGCAAAGGATAGGACATTGGTTTCTTTGTGAAGATAATTGATAGAGTTTCCGCTACAACCTTTGTACAGTTCTTTAGTGTCAATGGTCAAGGGCCAAGTAGTTGGCTAGAGTTGGGAAGTTAGTAGTATATATATTATGTTTGAGTTGCAGGCTTTTAGGATCTCTTTCTTTTTTACCATTTCAGATCCAAGCTGCAAATATGAAGTAAAACAGGAAGTGCATACAAGTATGTTTGATCGCTAGCTCTCTCTGCATTTTAGTTTTAGAGAGAGCCTTCTGTTGTATAACCTATATTAAAAGGGGGATGTGAATATAAGAGAGCATCCTTTTGCTTGTATAATTATGAATGATTATCACTTTCTTAAGGAGTCTTCTGCTAAATTATGATTATGATTCATTGTGTTGCTAACATATTTTGCAGGAACATATTTTTAATTCAGTATGGTTGAAGTTTTTTAAGTTAGTGTTCAAATCAAAATATATGTTTTGTTTCGAAGGTAGTCCTGATAATATGTATATGATGCATATAAAATTACTAGATACTCCGTACAAGTCAGAGAGAGAGAGAGAGAGAGAGAGAGAGATTTTGGGCGAGAAGTAAAGCGGGGTTGAGGACCACAGACAGAGAGATAAAAGGAGTAGATGTATTCGACGAGGAAGTTAAAAATTGAAATGAGTGTGGATATAATAGTTTCCTGGGGTACGCTTCTGTAACGTGGCCTGCCTGCTTTAACGCAAACGTGACGCGACTTTTTGCTGGCTGACTAGCTAGCTGGCCAGCTGTCTCTATATTTTACTTGTACTTTTACCGACAGAAACCGACCTATTTCGTTTCTTTTTAGTTATAGACAACAAAAACAATCTCCTCAGGATAATTTATATAGTTTAAAATTTTGAGGTTCATATATTTTACAAAACTGTCGAAAAAATAACATTAAATTAATAAATAAAGACAACCTAATTTTTTTTATTCGAAACAGATCTAACTTTTAATAGTTTTTACTTTTAAATTTATATTTATTTAGTTTATAAACCATGTTTAGTTTTCTCCGCATCAAATTTTTCCTAAGCAACTTTCTATAGCAAATAATTTTTAACCATTTTTCATTAAAAAAATAATCTAATTACAGTGAAATTAAAGTAATAATCATGTACTTAGCGATTAATCCACAACTTTTAAAACACCGGTCAAAGGGCCTGTTTGGCAAACTGCTACTTATGGAAATAAGCTCTTATTTCCGGAAAAAAGTAGGGATGTATGTACTTTCCAGAAATAAGCCCTTATTTCCAGAAATAATTAAGTTCATATTTGGTTTTAAAATTCTAAAACAAATATTTATCTTTAAAAAAAATATGAAAATATATATAAAAAAAAACTACTTATTTTAAGTTTAAGGAACCCCAAACAACCCAAAACAAAGTGGATACACAGGCAGGCTAAGACCCTAAATGTCAAATGTTTGGGATATTTGGGCCCGAGCATCGCAAGCAAAGAAGATAAATCGTGCCTGGCCCAACTTATAGATCACATAGCTTAATGGTCGTTCACTATTTCTACTTTTGTTATTAAAATTAAAATATAATTTGAAAATAATGTTACATTGTTTTTCGTTAAACGGTCTGCTAATATGTTAACTCATAGCTTAGCTAGGGGCTCGTATTCTTATCCAAATCGAGTTTTTAATGGGGATGATATCCCCGATGAAGTTTATGATTGTATTCTGAACGATTTATCCAAGTAATAAAATATCCTACTTTGAGTCAAAAAAATATAATTTGATTATGAAATTTAGTTTATTTCAATTTTTATTTCCAATAACTATTTGAGTCATGACTCATGTCAATGTTTGGAAGCAATTACGGTACGTCTTTTGTGATCCTAAAAAAAAGTTGTAGATATTTGTACTTCTTATTATAATAGTCCGTCCTTTTCGAGCTATTAAACTTATAAAATTTAAAATACAATATAATTTATTAATACAAAACTCTATTACAATGGTAATTATTATAAAAGCGCAGTTAACAATGATAATCAACAACCAAATTAAAATCATCGAAGTCAAATGCACTTTATCTTTCTCTTACACCGAACCTGAAAATTTTAAGTAATGAGCTACACAGCCCAACAAGTAACAATCGTCTTACAAATATTCTCAAAAATTAATGGATGTTTTAATAAAACAATTTTCCGTCAAAAATAATATAAGTCTTGAAAACAATTTGAGAAAAACAATCTAACCTATAGTTTTATAATTTCAAAAACCCTTTATTGAAAACAATACGATAATCTTATAAAATTCCACAGTCTTGCTCTATAGCCACACTTTGCCAGTGACCGACATCTTATTCTTATTATTATTCTTATTCTTTACCGCACTTTCCCAGTGAACGAGATCTAAAGTTCAATAATCACGCGTCCTTATCAGGTATCTAAGAGTGCACACTTGTGCCCCTTATGAGGGTATCTAAGACTGGTTCTAGAACTATAACGTAAATTACGAACGAGTTCGAAACGTAGAGACTGGGTTTCAAAGATTCTCGTATCTTATATCTTATACAATTCAAAAACAATATTCTTATATCTTATACGAAATTCGAAATTCACAATATCAAAATATTTTTCAAAAATAAAAGTAAGTCAAAAGATACTTACCTCAAAGCCAACCCTATAAATTATATATTGTGACACCCTCCAAATCCGGGATCTAAATTTGGAAATCATCAACCAATTAACAACCAACAATAATAAAATAATAAATCAGGTGCGCACTGACCCAACCAACAACCAAGAATCGCAAACAGGTTATAGTATGAAATCAATCAGCCAAATACTAAAAGCAAAACCAAATCACTTTATTACAAGCCCACTACTAATCCATAAACTCAAATCCATAAGTCCAGGTTCAATTTTATTACAAGCACTATCTACAAACATATTAAAACAACTTAATACTTGGGAGGCTCGAAAAGCGGGCTATCCCGACACTTGTCTCTCCCTACGTCTACGGGAACTACTAGTATGACTCATAATGACAGTCTGACAAGATTTAAATAGAAAGGAAGAGTGAGCCAAAAAAATGCTCAGCAAGTATATATAAAACAATCGAAATAAAACTAGGATATAGAATCTGAATAAAGAACGGAATGTAAAACAGTTTATAATAAAAACTTAATAGTAAATAAATCAACTGCTCAATAACAATATATAATAGCCATGCTGGCAATATGTATTGGATAAAAATATAAACATTATTGCCACATGATTAGTTCAAAAGTAATAGGACCTCTTTATATCCTATCAATACATTTCTATACTCATAGATATAAGAAGAATTCACAATAGGTACCAAATATGCAAGTAATGTTAGCCTATAGGAAGATGGATTGGTTACAATATCCTTCTTAAATGTTGGACCCAACTACGGAGTCACTTACGCTAAAAATTTCAATCCAAAGAGCAAACCAATTAAAATAAAGGTATGTTTAGTTTTAAATACAGACCATATCCTAATTATTTACTACGATAACACAAGATATGATGTGTTTATTATAAACAACTTCTAATATCAAGAGTACCAATATCAAGTAACTCTGTTGCAAAATAGCAATATTTAAGATTCACAAATAACTCTGAACAATAACTATTTGTCATAATATAAATAAATGAACACAATAAATAAAAGTGTTTAAGATGACCAAGGAGAAAATACTTACCTGGTAAAGTATCTGGTAAAATCACTCGCTAAGTGCGGCTAAGCTGATAATTACGTTGAATCTTTGTATGGTACCTCGATCGTTTCTACAAATAGAATATTCTATTTTAGAGAGACATAAAACTTTAAACATATATCTATCTCATGTTCTAGTGTCTACCCATATGTTGTATTAATATCGAATAACAAATAATAGACAGGTAAAAACAATTAGTAAGCAGGTAGACATGTAAATCATATAGCAGGTAAGACTCAATAAGAAAATATTAATCAAATAATTATTGGAAGACTCTAAATTATTATTCGAGTCAAAGTGGATCATTATTATCCCTTCCGGATAATTATTGGATCCCCTAAATATTTTATAAAATAGTAATCCGGGTTTATAAATAAATTTGAGAATTTTAAGCTATTCTTATCATTTTTGGATTATTTTTAGGGTCTCAAACAAATTTATTTCATATAAAACGGGTAAAAGAATTATCGAATAAATAAATAATAAATAAAATTAAATAAATCATTTTTATATAACAAAATAATTAAATCCAATTATTTCTAATTATTTCTAATTAATATTTAATTAATTAATTTAAATAAATTAATCAATTAATTTAAATTATTATTTAAATAAATTAAAATAATTAAATTAAATCAATTTTAAAATTAAAATAATTTATTTAAGTTTAAAAAAAATTCAAATTAAAGAATAATTTTTGGAAAAAACTAATTTTTGAAAATAAAAACAATTTTTAGTCTCAAAAAACATTTTTGGTAAAAAGGTTTAAGGTTGGACAAGATTAAACAAAGTTAGAAGGTAGGGGATGACCGAAATAGGTCAAGAACTTCCATCAGAGTTCTTGGGCTCACCGGAATCCGGCAAGCCTCCGTTCAACCCTCAAATCAACCCCAAACAACTTGATTAAGAAGACAAACTAAGCTACAAACTACCAACAAAAATAAATCCACAACTGAATCAAGCACACAAGATTTGCTACTCAATTTCCCATCGGAAATGGAGTCTGGCGGCCAGAAAACAATCCGGCAACCCACAAAACGACTGCCAAACTCAAAATCAAGAACACATATGAATTGCTAAGTCTACAAGTAACATAACCAAGAAAAGTAGAGTAGTATTCGAGCTTTGTAAGCCATTTTCCGGTCAAATCGGAATAAAGTCCGACCACCGGAATAGAGCAATGCAAAACCTGCATAAAGATTCACTAAACTTATATCAAAATGATGCTATAGCCCCTAAGAACTCAAACATGTACACTGCACATATTAACAATCGCCATACAGGCCGAAGTAACCTCGGCTGCCATGAAAACCGATCAAGAATCTCGCGAACACAAAACGGACTTAGAAAAATTAAATAAAAATACCACTAGCATGCTTTTGTTATGATCTAACTATTCATGCAAGTTAATTAAACAACCAAGCAACACATAACAACTTGGAAAAATCAACGAAGCATGGTAAATCATGAATTCGAGTTCAAGAGATTTTCAGTTGAAATTGATACTCTAATCGAGTAGGTGATGTCGCAAGTTTCGATTTGGGTACACGTCAAGATTGGACTCCGATAACGTTTTCAAATGATCCTTTGATCTTCAAGAACAGAAACCCTAATTTGAAACCTTCTTCCCCAATTCACCCAACTGCTATTTACTATTTTTAGTAATAAATTAATTTTTGAAATATTTATATTTCTGAAAAATTTTGGGGCTCTAATTTGATTAAAAGATAAATTACTCGATAATTAAAATAAAAAGTCCAAAAATAATATTTATGGGATAAAATATAAAAATAAATATTTTTGAATAAATACAATATATATGTTAAAATTCCCCAAAAATTATAAATGTTCCAAAAATAATAAAATAAAGTCATTTTGAGGATTTTACCATTTTCATAAAAATAAAGGTATCGAAAACATAGGCTGAGTCCGATAATCACAAATCGAAATAATCTTATTATAACGATACAAAAATTACAGTAAAATAGACTAAAACATTTTATGCTACACAGAAGTCACATAACACATATCAGATAATTTTCTTATTTAATAAAAATCCTAACACAAATAATTACATTAAAAATGATCTAAAATACAATAAATTATAACACGAGCTTATTTAAATATTATAAAATACACATAATTTTCCTCGTCGTTACATATATTGCATATAACACCTTCGAAATTCAAGATTCTACACCATTTTTAAACACATATTCCCATCCCAACAAAAATAATGCATCTCAAACTTCTAACGTCCCCATAATTCCGAATCTGCCAAGATCCGTGTTTAACCTTTTTGACCCTCTAAATGATATTTTAAAAGCACGCAAGTTGTAGTGAACGAAAAAATATTTCCAAAAAGTTCAAAATCATCAAATTTGGACTTACAATAAATTTACTACGAATTTTACAAGATAGCTGAATTGTGTGTGTGAAATCCTACGAATTTCAATAAAAAAATGAAGAAAAAGAATAAAAATTTGTGTACGGAGAGAGATTTGCAATAGTTTAATCTTGATGGCTCGAAAATAATAAAAGAATGAGAAGATCTCAACTAATATATAAAGTTTTAAAACCCTAAAACAAAACCTATTATTATTCAAATACGACCTATATTCGAAATCTCATTATTTTAATTTTTAATCTCTATCAAATTTTAATCTAATTTTATTATTATTAATCTATTTTATTAATCTAAAAAAATACAGAATATTACAATTATGTAATATTTATGTGACAGCTTCAAATTAAGCGGCTACATATAAGCACTAAAGATACAAAGACAAAAAGGCTGGGGGGAAACGATTAAAAAATACGTATAAAATTGAGAAAAAGGGCCATTACAAGGACCTACCAGTCTACCACCCCAATAATGAGAGAAAAAAGTGCGTCTGCTAAACGTTTCCGATGCAGATTTGTTACGGATTGACTGCTTGAGTGTATTTGTTCACCTAAAATTCAAGGCCACTTTCTTATTCTCTTAGGACAGTACTCCCTCCGTTCCTTTTTTCTTTTCTTATTTTGAATTTTAATACTATTCATTGCAAGCGGTTGACTATTAATTTATGCATAATTTATAAGATAAAATATAGTCATGAGTGATCTTATTTGATTCGTATTTGTGAATACTTTAATACAGTGAAATTTTTATATTTAATACTAATACGAAATTAAAAATATTAACGATCAAAAATGTACGTTGGCAAACGTGTCCAATCAAAACAGGAAACGTTTTAAGGAACGGAGGGAGTATCTTTTTAACATTTCTTTTTGTGCTTTGGTGGTTCGTAATTTATTTAAATTTCCAAATTCGCTTTTTCTTTTTATTCTCTAATTTTTAATTCAAAGTGAAATTTATTATTAAAATTTTAAAATATATATATATATATACACGAGATAAACTGATAATAAATTGTGACGCAAGTCCTGGTTTAATTCAAAATGAAATATATTATTTAAATAGTGTTGAAATAATATTTAATTGTAGTTAATATGCAATCATACTATTATATTATATTATATTATTATATTATTATAGATACAATGGTGGAAATGTTTTAAAAATATATAATAAAAAAAGGAAGGAGGAGTGGATATGCAAGGAAATAATGGGAGACAGCGATGTCTGTTGTATTTTAGCAAGGCATTTCCATTTACACTTCCGAATCTTTAGCAATCACTACAATCTCTCTCTCTCTCTCTCTCTCTCTGCTTGAAATCAATTCATAAACTTGAATTTTTAATTACACCCCACCCAAACAAACCCTCTTCTACCTATTCATCGTCCTCTCTGTTCCTGCTCAAACCCTAATTTCATCATTCTTCTTTCACCTTATCATCTCATTTTCGACTTTTATTCGCCAAACTAATACTTTCACCTGTTTCTGTATGTACTCTCTCTCTCTCTCTGTGTGTGTGTGTGTGTGTGTGTGTGTGTCGGTTGGAGTGTTGAAATACCAGTATTTATTTCCTGTATATATAAATTGATTATGTTGATATAATTGTTATATTTTATGTTCTTTGCAGTTGTTATTTTCTAATGTAATAGTACTCTTGTTGCTGCTACTTGTATTTCTTGTTATGAAATGCATAAGAATTGAATGTATGCTAGAGATGGTACTCGAGTTGTGCCTAATAAATTGATAAATTAGGTTGCTTATGTAATAGGCACTGAGCTATAAGTGGCATGGCGTGTTACTTCTACTTAAAATTCGGTGTTGGTGTGGGAATTATTGTACATTAGAGCCCATTGATTTAGGCAACTTAGCGTTATGATGTATAGCAACACCATCAAGGCATAAACAACACACACCAACGTAGAAAGGTTAAATTATACATGGTATAGATTATTTTCGCTATAATTTAATGGGAAATAGAACATGGGTGACATTTGAGGAGATGGAAATTATCTCATGTACTCCATACTAATATTGGTCCTGATGAAGATAATGGTTTCAAGTTAGTACCTTTATCATATATAAGGTATTTATGCCAACATTTTTTTAATTATTAGTAAAGCTAACATGGTCTCTTAAATGCCTTGAGCGTTCGATTTGATAGTAATGAATTTAATAGTGTGAGGCTGGAGTGAAATTTGTACTATTCATATAGACGCATATTCATAAATTTTGTTTCTTCCTGAATTCAATGATACACATTTAAATTATAATTCAATCCCATTAATCTAGTGGTGAATGCTTATTCTTGCCTCCTTTTAGTGTCTTTCGCAAATTCTGTAAAAAAAAATTCATCCTCCCTTTTCATTTGAATCTTTCTTTCCACTTTTTTTTTTAAGGAATTGCGTTCTCTTTCTTCCAACCAGAGTGTATTTTTTGGCTTGGGTTATGTAAAGAAAAATTGGTCTACAAGTGGTCATGTTTTGCATGACAAACGTTTTATAAAGGAATTGAGTACTTCAAAGAATTAAATTTGAGGATCTCTGAGACTCTAATCTTGAAATGAACCTGATTTACAATTTTTCTATAAAAGGGTTGCAGACAGAATATATATTATCAACATAAAACAAATACATATTAGATTAAGCTGAATTGGTGGATTTAACCCCACTTATGGACCAAGCTTATACGTTACAGTTAAATATTTTTGGTACCTCTTATCTTCTGAATTACTCCTGTATAATATATTTCCTTGTACTATCACATTTACATACTCAATATTAACCCTTCCAGTTATTAATACAGTCCTGATCGAGAATTTTTTTATTGATTTTACATTGTTTTGTACACTCATTACATTATTTTAAGCTTGACCTTTTCTTTTCTTGACATCCTCGCTTCACAGGTGAATATCATATGATAGAATGATACTTTGATTGACGTATAAATGAGCTGTCATGAAATTATATAAACGATGTTGGGGCATTGGTCTTTCTCATATTTAGGTGTGAAGCTAAAGTATAACGAATCCAGGTATCATTACGGAGTTACACTCCCATAAATTTTCGTAATTGTGTTTAATCCTTGTTGCAAGTAGTATCCGACCAAGACAATTGTAACATTTGCAGTTAAGAGTAACAAAGATGGGTGCACTTTGTTGTGTGGCCTCTAGGCCACGCGAAGAAAACTCTGGAAAAGGGGGGCGAGAACATTCCATGGACCCTGTTGAACCTCAATGGAGGACAAACTTTAGTTTTTCTCCTCCTGCTCCATCTAGAATATGGGACTGTAGGTTACAAACAGATACTTTGTTGAGTAGACCTGGGCATTTAGTCCATGGTACATCAAAATCATCAAATAGTAAAGAAAGAAGTATCGTGTTTGGCAGTGGTAGACACACCAACCATCAGCATTCCGTATCAGATGGTGTTCTCTCTTACTCTGGTAGCCAGCCAGATGGCCAGTCCCCTCGTTGGACATCACCTGTTCAAAGGTTAAACTTGCACGGTTTCTCTACGCCATCTATCAGAGGAAAAATGAGTATGATTCTTTGTTCTTAACATGGAATAATGAACCAAGTTCTTTAATTTAATACTCTAACTAGCTAGTTTTAGTATTTTTCAAATGTGATAATTTGTTCATTAGTTATATCATATATGTTATCTGTATTCTATTTTATTAATATATGATTAAGAGTTGGGATAATTGATCAGGTTCAAGGCCAGATATTGCTTGGATTCCTCAATCCTCTGAGGTGAATAAGTGTATCTCACTCTTTGCATAATAGTAGGCACTATTTTAGAATTACAACGAGTTTATACTATGGGTCCTTTGATTGCAGAGGCAACATGTTGCTGACACATATGCAGCATCCAGCAGTTATGGATCTTCTTTTTCACTTTCTGAGTCTGGACAGTGGGACTTACCTGGCAGACAGCCTTCAACTATTTTCCAAAGTCGCAACTTCCCTAGTCGCCGCTCTTTCATGTCAAAACCTGTTTATCCTGTACTCATACACAATCCAGTGTCTGATTTCGAGGCAACTGGTAGTGCTGAGACTTGCAGTATTGGAAGATTGACCCCTGACAGTGATATGATATTACCATTAAATTGGCCTGATAAAACTACAAGAATCGAGCAAGAGTTTCAAACTCTCAGTCAACTCCAAGAGATGGACACATCACCTGACCCAAGCTCAATTTCTAGAAGAGAAGGTTATCGATGGAGTACTTCCAGCAGTTACGATATGGAATTTGAGTCTGAGCAAATTGATATATCTGAAAGCATGGATGTAGATAGTCTAAGATCACCTGATTACCAAATGGATGATACAAAATGTGGTATATGTGTAAAGTTCTTGAGGCAGAAATCCCCATGGGGTTCTAATAGGATCATGAGAAGTGGGGATCTGCCAGTAGCCGGAATACTACCTTGCAGTCATGTGTTCCATGTAGAGTGCTTGGAGCAAGTAACTTCCAAATCCCAGATTCATGATCCTCCTTGCCCTTTGTGCATAGGATTGTCCGAAGATTTGTCATCGTTTTCAGAACCCTTGATGATGGCATTGAGATCTTTACGAAGGAGAGGAGTTACAATTAGTGATGCTCCAGGGAATTCTAGTATTGATGATGTTCTCAGTTATATGAAAGACAGCACATTTAAAATTACATCTAGTGCAAAATCGCGACCCACAAGCAGTAACAAGTTCAGGAAACATTTGTCATCAAAGGGGAAGTTGGCTAAAAAGTTCTTCAGTGCAAAAGTTTTCCGCAGGACATGAATCTTGCTTATCAGCTAGTTGTTTAGACCTATGTCCAAAAAATCAGAGTATTTATCTCGGGTTCTTTGTCTGCACACAATATAGACTTTGTAAACAATGTATGTTGGGACTAGCAAGGTGTTCGTTTTTTAGTCAAATAGCACCTAATGCACCTACGTGACTACTGCTGCTCTATATTCCAGGGTCATTTACTTTGCAAGTTAATTTTTTTTTTCTTTCCAGAAAACAGAATTGTATATATCTAGTACTTCAATGTATAAATTGTATATATGTCTCTGGTGTGATAATCTGGAAGCACGCATCAAATGTGTTCTGGGTTTGACCACCTGAATATAGACGATAAACGTGTGCTGCTTCGTATAACATTGTGTTGGCAATGCAATCATATTGTTTTGGGCCGTCAATTGCAAGAATTCGATTACTTGCATGCATGCATGCTTATGCCCTGATTTGAACTCTCGGCCTTTGTCACCAGGCCAAAGATTTGCAGGTTACTGCAATCATATCGGTTGTATCGTGTGTTTGAATCTAATGCAATCATATTGCTAGTATCGTGTATATGAATCAGTCATCGGCGACGGCACCTTATGTTTCACTCCCACTTGTGTGGGTACTAAAATAGGTATAGCAGGTACATGGCACTATGCAGCCAGCATCACATGAAAACATTGACGTAAATGGTACATTTATGACAAACAGAAAATAAAATATGGAAGTGACCTGGATTTGAAATATCTGATATTGCGTGCGGGATGCGGCCATCGGTAATGGTTCATTCGCGGGGTTGCACTCACATATGACATACCACATGAGATAATACTGAGCTAGCTTAATTGCTGTGTGATCAGGACCATACAGTCTCTGACATTATGAAACAGGTCCACTCACCGACTTCGCAAATCTATGAATTTTGAAAAATATATATTAAGGTACTTGCACAAGTTTGAACAAATAAACAATCATGTACTTGTAAATAAACCTAACTTGTCTCTAACGAACGATGGAACACTCTTATTTGATACAGCAAATATGTAAAATGTTTCATGTCACATCCAGGAGGTTAATTTCATGTCATGAAAAATAAACCTACTCCGTATATTAATTTGTGAAAAGGGTAGGATGGCGAATGGGACGTAGCAGAGGTCTGTGTTCTTGTAGGCCGCCTTTCTATGCCAAGGAGAAAATGCTTGGCAACTGCCCATGTGCAGCTTCTGTGTCTTCTCGCATCGTCGTCTCCTTTTGATTTATTATACTGTTCAGCATAACCCACCAACTGGTTGTGCCTGCATGATTGATGTATTTATCGTTCTTCCTGGACTAGGTGCGGTGTATCTTGTATTTCATTTTCCTACCTTTATTTTTCGATAGATTTCGCAAGTTGTAGAAATAATAACGAAAACAACTTAAATAATTACTGTAATTCACCGTCAACATTCGATATACAAACTCTATATCATACATATAATTCATTTTCTGTTAAGAACTACGATCAATCTCCGTTTCGACTCAAACCATCAACCTCTTGTATTTGGAATAAAATTGTTGCGACACCAGTGCCGCCATAATTTAAGTATACGTATTAATCTCTTGTAAACTTTAAGTCTAATTTATAAACGGTTACATAGATATGAGTTTAATAATAAATTAAATAAATATATAAAACCATTTATCATAAAATAAAATTATTTTTTAATATATGGCTAAAAGTCTCAGACTAAAATTAGTAAACTTATTCTGATGTTATTTGATAACTTTTTAATTTTTAATTTTTATTCAATTTAACTAAAAATTGACTCTATGAATTCTTCATAAAGTTTAAAGTTTATAAAATAATAATTTGGGATAGAGGTAGATATATTATTTATACCATACACAAATGTTAGTTATGAAATCAATATATATATCAATTTTTTTAATATAATATCATAATGATTTTATATTTATGATCTAAACTTTTATTTTAACATTGTTATCATATTTTGTATGATAATAAAAATATATTAAGGCTTCTAATCATATTTAAAAATTTATTTTATTTTATGATAAAATACAATTATATATTTGTTTAATTTATTATTAAACTCATACTATCTATATAATAATTTATAAACTAGACATAAAATTTAGAGGAGATAAACACGTGAAGCAGTTATTTAGTCTAAAATATAGGTAGTAGTCCTAAAATATAGGTCGTGAATTAGTAGTGTTCAAGGATATAGGCAAAGATTTACTCTTCAAGAATTTATCTAATTACATTCGAATTTTTAGGATCCGCCTTGTGTAACACTTTATGAACGTACTTCATTATAAATGTAAGAAGATAACATGAAGTTTGAGTTGATTGGAGCGGTTGTCTCAGTAGTCAGTATATTTATGTGTTCATCTATGTACATAGGATTGAATAAATTTGATCACGTACCCAGAAGTGATGTCTACCACACATCAATTAGGAGGCACAATGTATTTGTTGGTAATGCAACTTTTTTGGAGTGATTATGTAAAGGGACATTCATGTATAGCTCATGATCGACCTTAAAGGACTGTCTAAACATAAACTTTAGCACTTTACCAGTTACAGATTGTATTGCAAATTTGCAATGTTCAGATAAAATCGACACGCGTGCATGATATTAATTTATAATTAATCAATGGAATTGTATTCTATTCTAAATATGATGACGATATTTTAGTTTAGTAATGTTAAGCTGTAAAGGTTAATAAAAGGAAGTTCATTGGCAGTTTTTAAAAGAATTTTGCAAAGTATGTCTCGGACACAGCTAAAGGAAGGGGAAAAAAAAGAACCGGCCAAAAGTATAATAATAGATAACAAGATAAAAACTTTATAATATATAAGAATGTCACTTTTTGTTTATATATTTTTTTTTTAAGTACTTCTTGTTTAAAACTTAATTTTGATATTAAGAATATATAACATGGAAGGTCCACCACATGGGCGAAATTTTGTAAAGGAGCTTTGCTTGCTTTATAAATCGCGTACTTAAAATTCTTCCATCGAAGTTGTTCGAAAAGTGATCAGCAAGTGAGATATGGTAATTTGCATTCATCTGCCCGCTCGCTCACATGCGACTCATTAATTCTATCCACCATCCTCGCATGCCGCGTGTTTAGGCATCAAAATCACTTTCAAACACTTGAGATTAGCAATCAAGTCAATAACTTATGTTTAAGGCTGACTATATTCGAATAATTGTAAAACAATAAATTATCATGCGACTTTACGTATATGAATTTCTCTAGTGTTATTTTTTGCTAACATGTAGCATTTCGAGGCGACTAATCAGCAATCAACACAAATCTTAACATGGTGAGTTGCGTAAGAAACAAAATTAGAATAATTTAGGATATACAGTATTAGTTACTAAGTATTATTAGTAGTGTTTTTACATGTTGACTCTCTGACTGCTTATTAAACTAAATAAAGAGTACGATAAAACGGTGTTTACTCGCTTATTAATCGGCCTTTGACATTAGTAACATGTCACCCGTACTAACAGTACTACCAGTCTACTGCTACTCAAGTTGACAAAATGCACATATATCAAGGCTTAAAGTCGTACACCAACTAGCAACTTAGATTTTAACTAGTTAATGACGACACATGTAAGTACATTTTCTTTGTGCTACTTGCAACTGCTGCTATGTAGTTTCAGTTAAAACGCATTTTCTTTGTACTACAATATTCTGCTTCCGAGCGGAATATATCAATATTTACTAATATTACAAGGGGAACACATCGATAGATTTTAAAATTTTAACTCGTAGTAAGTCAAATTAACAAGTAAACACTTGACTATCATCGAAATAACTTTAAATTCTTGAAGAAGCATTAATTCATGTGTTGGGACAAACTTAAGTACCTGGTATTAGCCCCAATTTCAGCTTCAAAGCTCCTGCTAATCTGTTGAACCACCTCATCTTTCTACGGTCAACCGTCCATTGCATAATCCTTTCCAATCATATGAACAAGTGGGCAACTACTTATCAATTCGTGGATAGATACAGCGTGTGAAGTAACGGTTTCCTAAATATATGCAAAAGAAGATGGTAAAAAGTTTGGCACTAACTAATAACTACTACCCAGTTGCCTCGGTTGCATTAAAATATGATGACTTCCATCTTCTAGTACACTATTATATTATCTCTTGCAACTTTACTTGCATCTATAAATATACTTCCATTTCTAAGCCTTGTACTTCAGACTACTCTCTTCCTTCAAAAATCAACTTTCTAAGTATTCAAAGTTGTAGCATTCTCACAGAGTCAGGTTAGAATCCATTTGTAAGCACAATGTTTCCACACAGCACTTGATTCATATTATATGTATACTGATATGTATAAAATTCTTAACCAACCCTTTTCTGTTGCAGGATCATGGAACACTATGCACTTGCTTTCTTGACAATATTATCTTTGGCCACAATAAAATGTACTTATGGACAGTGGTCTAGTGCTCATGCTACCTTTTATGGAGGTGGTGATGCCTCTGGTACAATGGGTGAGTAATAAACATTTGCTCCCCATCATAATTGTTCACTAATATTTCCTACATTTACCGTAAAAAGAAAACGTTGATTTAATGTTTTAGTGGGCTTATAATATGCAGGAGGAGCTTGTGGGTATGGAAATTTATATAGTCAAGGTTATGGAACAAACACAGCTGCACTAAGCACTGCCCTGTTCAACAATGGCATGAGTTGTGGAGCTTGTTTTGAAATCAAATGTGTAAACGCAGGAAAGTGGTGCCTCTCAGGATCCATTGTTGTCACTGCAACAAATTTTTGTCCTCCAAACAGTGCACTTCCTAACAATGATGGAGGGTGGTGTAACCCTCCCCTGCAGCATTTTGATCTCTCCCAGCCGATCTTCCAACGCATTGCTCAATATAAAGCAGGAATTGTCCCTGTTCAATACAGAAGGTATTGATTACATTACATGCATATAATTCCAAAGACACCCCACCATAGCACAACCACCCCCCAGACAATCGGATTGCAAGTTGAGACTATTCTAAATATATTTATTTTCCAACTTGACAGGGTTGCTTGCAAAAAGAGTGGTGGAATTAGATTCACTATTAATGGGCACTCATACTTCAACCTAGTGCTGATAACTAATGTTGGTGGTGCTGGTGATGTTGTCTCTGTGTCTGTCAAAGGCTCAAAAAGCAATAACTGGCAACAATTGTCACGCAACTGGGGCCAAAATTGGCAGAGCAACTCTTACCTTAATGGTCAAGCCCTCTCTTTCAATGTCAAAACAAGCGATGGACGCTCCGTTATCTCTAACAATGTGGCTCCTTCTAATTGGGGTTTTGGTCAGACCTTCACCGGCAAACAATTCTGATTGTACAACATTTCACCCCATAACTAACAGAAATCACCAATCTCCTAGTGTTTACTACTAACTAAAACTAATTATAAGTTTTACATATGCAATATAACGAGCCTGCTGAAATAAGCGGAGCCAACGGGGCTAAGATATAATGTATCATCACTGATGATCATATAATGAGAGGGGTGGTTTTTGACCCTGATCAAATGATTTAATCCTTTTTTTTCCAAGAGTGTTGTTTGTTGAGCCCCATATTGGAGGTTCATATACACACAGCATCGAATGTCTGCTGTGATGTTTTGTACTTGTTTTAGCAGTAAATTTCAAGTTGGAGTTGAGGAAGAGGTATTGTAACTTTAGTTTGATTTTTACTCTGTAATATTTCCAAGTTGAAGTGAGAAATGAAACTTGTGAAAGTTGTTTTTGTAATCACCAATGCTAAAGCCCCTAAAGCTTTCAGTTTCAATTTACATGTACCACCGTCGTTGCTTTATAGAATTTCGCCTGGCCATACACACTGGAACTTCTGCAGAATCAGGTGCTTCTTATTAAGCCTCTCACATGAACTTAACAGTAGCCTTTATTATGACACAGAATCATTACCAGTGTCCAAGTCCCGCATAGGCATCATTTGCGGAAATGCCAAGACTATAATTTAATCTGCAACATATTCTATACATTTATGGCTGGATGGGGATCCCCAATATTACGCTTTTCCAGCATGCCCCCAAGTATTACAAATATTAGAAAAATGTGAAGGTGTGCTTCCGCTGTTCACGTTTTTAGCACAGCCGACCTGGCTAATGTGTAAGGGCACAAGCAAAGTGTAGGTGTATATATATCTACTTATCTATATGACTGTGTCCATAGTTCTGTGTGTGTGTTGAGTGAATTGCTGTTAGAGTACACTGTAGATAATGCCCTACAGGTAGTATATTGTATGATATAGGACACACCTTCTGGTTGGCCAAGTGCATCCTCCATTTCTTTACCAATTGCCCAGAATAAGACTAATGTCACAAGCATGAGAATATTATGAAGCCAGTTTAAAATGAAGTGGTTAAACTATAGTCTTAAACACAAGACCAGAAAAGTATTCAACCACTTGCAAATATTACAGTCTACATAAACATATAGAGTGCGGTAAAAAATTATTATTCAAAATTAGATGAATGGCTTATGATAATCATTTCTAAATCCCACATATCAGCCCTCACTTAGAACTAACAATGTTGGTTACACTAAAACTCTCAGTCACACAATCAGTTGGCCACGCGGCCATCAAAATCTGAGTCATTCCAGTAACTCCATTGTAGTGCAATTCAACAATTAAAACTTTGCAAGAGTAATTAAACTCTGCATGTTAGATCAGACACTACAAAATACAAATACATTTCTCCTTCGAATCGTCTACCAATATACTAGATGTAAAGGACCATGGTTTGCCTGAAACTGATAATTGCACGACCAATATACTAAACAATTAAGCAGCCTTAATGTAGTTCAATAAATGATTAAACAGTGTCGCCCCATCTGACACCAACTGTAAATACTCCCACATTATTTATTCAAAATGTAAAAATATATTCATTATAAGTAATAGATATTTTTGGGGGATAACAGCATCAAAATTTTTATCCAGTTATATTTAGAGATGCTTCTGAGTACGTTGAAGAAGGGTAATGAATGCTGAATAAATCACAGATTTTCAAAGTTGTCCAGAGGTATTAAAGATTTTATTATGCCTCTGGAAATAGTTGAACTTGCTCAGAACCTTTCAGCCCTGTTCAAGCATCTCCAAGTGCACATGACTACAAAAACCGCATATGGACCAAACCTACAATGGTTAGGTAGTAAGCATAAAGTTTTAATCAAGCATGGTCATACTACAAACCAACTTGTTAATTTTCATAAATGGCAATTTTAGTTTTATATCCTCTGTGAAACCAATTTTCTGTCAATCTCTTCTAAGCTAAGCTTCAAAGCAGTAGATGTATAAGAAAGGAATACTACTCATCAAGAACACAATAATGGATTATGATTGTTGAAAGGCATCAATCCTAATCTAACTACCTGAATTTAGAAAGAAGTTAAGAATTGGTAGGGAGTGGGAACCCATTTTTCGTGGTGTTGAGCAGAAAGAATATGAAACAAAAATATATTCTTGGCTTCAGAATACAATCTAACACCGGTGGCTTTACTTTGAGTTAAGATTCTCAAATTCCATACCTTAGAATCCCTCCCAACTTTTTCTCCCAAAGAGAATATCATTCCATGGCCATTGTTTCTTTATGTTCCTGCCGGTCCTTGTCAGAGGTGGTCAATAGATCACAAACCAATGAGCATGTGGCACTGGAAAATATTTTCTCTAGTGATTGACAGGCCACTGTAAATATCCTTGTATAATGCAAATTGTTATTAAATTTTTTGTAAGTTTAATCTGGTGAATATATACCCAAAGGAGACAGGAAGAGTAACATGAAGCAATTGGTAATCGCCTAATCGGTAGCAGCCAATATACTCTCATACCAAATGCATAAAAAAACTTAAGAGAGTCGATCACAGCAAGGCTTTATATCCAGATGCATGACCACGTGAAGAAAATAGAAGTAATTTTACATGTACCATTAACATTTTACCAAAAGGCTCCACTGATCTTCAAAATGGTGTAAAACTCTTAACATACCAGAAAAAATTGTTTTATCAGAAAACTGTGGTTGGAAGCTAAAAACAGTTAGGTGAAGATATCATTTAAGACAGGTAAAATGTTCATGATGTTAAGTTCACATATCCGGAAAAAGGCATGAAATTTGAATGTAAAAAGATGACCATGGCTTACTTTGTGATTTTCTGAAGTGCTTAATGGATGGCATAGCCTTAAAGTTAAGGGCGAGGTTCAAACGAAGAAAGGTTTATTGTATTTAACATAGGTGAGTGTTGAGGATCAGGTATAGGCTATAGCTTAGTGAATGAGATTTATCCCCCACCCACTTCTCCCATGACAAGGTCATAGGTTTGAATCCTAACTCCCTTTATACTTTAAGAAAACTATATATTAACTACCTCAAGAAACTGTACATATTGAGGATTTGTTGATAGTCTAGAGGCAAGCCTCTTCCCCCTCATATGCCATCTCAGTGTGAGATCAAGGGGTTCAAAACTTGTAGGGGCATGTGAGTCAAAAAAATCTATGTTTACTAAGAAAAAAGGTACCCGTCAACCGTAAAGTCCTATTTGTACCCAAAATTTTCATCAAGTACTGCAAGAATAATAATGTCTTGGCATACCCAATATGTTGCGTATCGTATGCAATTTATTCTGTTATTCTTTGTATCTTATATTTCATATCCTAAATACATCGGAAGAGAATAAGATGTATGACTAAATGCAATAACTTTCGCATGCAAAATTATGTAAAAAAATCTTCTGTTATTATTTGAAATGACAAAAACAAACAAGGGACCAAGACGTGCATATCAGTATCCAATCATAGGCAGTGAGATGAATGCGAAGGAGTTGGCATAATTAATAGCAAATTTGTAAAACTTTGTACTCTGTACATATTAACAGCAATATGTATATTTTTACATACATGCTTGAGTACTTTCAAGCTATAATTCGCTGCAGTCTGCAAAAAGAAAGTAAGACCATCAAAGACTGTTTCAGGTATTCTTCAAGGATGCTTAGATTCATGCAAGTGAAGTTATAAACCCAACTGGGGCTTGACTGCTCAAGTCAAGGGGAAGGCAACTGATCCTCTTCAAGCCACTGCCTAATTACACTTCACATCAAATGCAAATATGATCATTTGATAATTTCCATCAACTTCAACAAAGGGCGAGCTTTCCTATACTAGTTGAAGAAAAGATATATATTTAATTGGGGCCCTTGTACCTTCGTTTTTCTAATCTGAATAAGCTTTAACAACTACCAAAAATATGGAAGTAGACAAAATTGCATGTATTCCTTATTCCATTCTTGGCTTTTCATACAATCTTAAAGAGGAGCATCTTTCAAACTTTTCTACCTTTCTCTAGTTTGTATCCAATTCTGAGTTTCAGATGCTCCAGCCCTGAGAATCTTCTTCAACATTCTCCAAATTAGTCAGTGGTGATTTTCTAGTCATATTTGCAATGCAAATGAAAATGAAGGGTAGATAAGCTTCAACAACAACAAGTCAACAACAACAATAATAATAATAATATCAATTTTAGAAGTCCATGAAAAGGAAAAGTAGATAGGTGTTTTATGAACTTTTTATGGGTTAGAAAAAATGGCTTGATGGTTTACTACAACAGAGAGAGAAAATTCTTCTATATTATTGTAGGGTGTTAAGTGTGGCAGAACATTGAGTAATTTAGCCTCCTCAGAATAGAAAAAGATGAAGTTCTAAAGTAGGTCCCAAAAATGCCAAGGGGTTGGGACTGAAAGGATAACATATCTTTCTGAGTTGCTGTGAGGATTGGGCGGGGCCATCATAGATTCTATGCCTCTATTCCCCTTCCCTTAACTTCCAAGTCCCTCCCATTTGCTTTATAAGGACATACTTGAGCACAACCTTAACTGTGAGAATTGGTTATGCGAAAGAGGACATAAATAAGGGCTGCAGTAGACAGTCTTTTTAACTTTTCTTTTTTGTTAGTTTCTTGCATATCAAGGATGAGGTAGCTGTATTGCATAATATAGCAGAATCAAATTTCAGATTTCAGGGTGAGCATACTAATCAGGAGACGGTTACGTACAGGTAAATTCACAAAGTTATTACATAGAATCATAATATTGTGCTCTTGTCATAAAGCTAATCATAAGGAAACCCTTTTGAAGGTAAAAATGTATCACCGTCATCATTATCAGGGAAATAATATGCAACCTACCTCGAGAATGTCCATTACTCCAGAAAGACATCTGTTCCTACAAGGTGGGAATGCTGCAGGAAATTCAAGTCTTGTCCTCTCAACTGATGCAAAACCTAGACTGAAGTGGACCCCAGACCTTCATGAGAGATTCATAGAGGCAGTCAATCAGCTTGATGGAGCAGACAGTGGGTGCCTAGAGTATCGTAATCTTTGAGATCGCCAAAATAAACCTTACCGTTACCTGACGAAAGTGTCTATTCTTTTTCTGCAGAGGCTACACCAAAAGCAGTTCTGAAACTAATGGGGATTCAGGGGCTTACATTATACCATTTAAAGAGTCATCTTCAGGTATATATATTACAGCCATATTTGAAGTTCAGGACCTCAACCTAGGTTTTCTTTTAATAGTGATAGCTCAGCATTATAGTAAAGTAGTAAACCATAGCACATAATCAAGAATGTAAACATAAGCATTGTTACATCCTTTCCACCTGCAAAATCAAAATCCAAATATCCAATCTTGCTTGGCAACTTGTCAAAGGGAGCTTTCTAGGAAAGCCAGAAAGCTATAATTTCTCTCATGTTCTTATTTTGTATTACATTTCTAAGAAACAATATGAATACATATATGTAGGCAGGAAGATTAACTCTTGCTTTTTGACTGCCAGAAGTACAGGCTTAGCAAAAATTTGCATGGACAAACAAATAACAGGGAAAGCAAAATTGGTGAGCTTCTCATGTTTCATTAGACATGCATATTTTTTGCATATAAGCAGTTCCTTCAAAGAACACATAACATTGATTTTCATCTGTCGCAACAGTCGCTATGGCTGGAGATACGATGTGGTGCACAAGCCGAACTCACGGAAGTAATTCAGACATTGGACCTCTAACAAATAAGTATGCCTGCAAGAATAATAGGCCACACGTGCTTTTGGTAATTCATATATCGGTTACTCTAACTACAAGAATTTCTATGCAGAAGTTTACATATAGGTGATGCAATACAGATGCAAATCGAAGTGCAGAGACGACTACATGAGCAACTTGAGGTGCGGTACTTTGAACAATGGTTACATGTGCAGTTTACTTCAAATATCAGGATATTTGTGTACAACCCAAAGCAATCATTTGTTTCAGTTTTTTCGCTACTAAAGTCTTTAGGAAATTCTAAGCAACCATGTAAATCAGTACTGTTCTAATTGACAGGTACAACGGCACCTACAACTTCGAATAGAAGCTCAAGGAAAATACTTACAAACAGTGGTAGAGAAAGCACAAGATACTCTAGGAAGACAGAATATAGGCAGGGTGGGACTGGAAGCTGCCAAGGTCCAACTATCTGAATTAGTTGCTAAAGTATCCACTACCAAGTGCCTTAACTCTACATTTCCAGGGATGCAAGAAGTTCCTAGTTCCTGTCCACAACATACACAAGCAAGCAAGCCAATAGATTGTTCACCAGAAAGCTGCATGGCTTCCTATGTAAGTTTCCAACAGGGCCAAGAGATGCAAGATAGATGGACCAGAGACCTTAAAGTGAATAGAAACTTCATGCCACCTATTGTTCAAGATGCAGATAGAGCATATGAGATAGAGCTTCGTGCCAGTGACTTGTCAATGAGAGTCGGAGTTCAGGGAGGAAGCGGGAATAGCAACAGCAGAGATGTGGACAAGAAAATGGACAGGGATATCAATGCTGATATTCTACAGCTAAGAACAAACTCAATTAAACAAGAGAACGAGAGATTGAGTCGGGGGTTTCAAATATTACACTCTTCCCCAAAGTTGGACCTGAATATCCACGATGACAGTGATTCTACTTCGAACTGTAAACAACTTGACTTGAATGGATTCATCTGGTCCTGACTCCTCGTATAAGTGCACTTGTCTAGAAACAAATAATAACTTGTTCAGATATTCCAGGTATGGAAGAGAAGTATTGAATCTCGTAGAAATTGACTTGACTTCTCTCTAGTTAAGGGAAAAGAATAATACTCCCAGTAAAGGTCTACAGACATGTATCTGTAACATGTTTCTTGTGATGTTACATTTATTCACCTCAGTTCTAAATTCTGATGGAATCAAAGAAAATATTTATAGCAAATGTAAGAGGAGTAAAAATAGAATTCATAACAGGAACAAAAAACTGTGAGGAACATTATCAGGCTAAGATCATTTACATGTTATTTCTACGTCCGTGTGCATGTTTTTGAGTTTGTTTATGAGACAATCGAGACATGCTCGTATTCAGATTGTAGAAAATCGATTGACTAGGAGTGCAGTGTATTGCAATCAGTACATGTAGAGGTGAGAACTCCCTGGAAAAACATACGTATAATCGTACATTTTTCAGCTTATAAGGTGAGGCAAACCAGCCGCATGTCTGATTGTCTTCCTACCATTCATGAGATGGCTCATGTATTTGTATTTAATTTAATTTCATTATTTTTTCATATATTTTAAATATTCACTTTTTCGTATTCCAACATGTACAATCCAACTGATCAAAAACCGCCAATTCAAAGCCAAATATTACCTATAATCTGAATGTTTTCAAGAAATGCTTTTAAAAATAGATTATTTTCATAAAATTAAATAGATATGAGGAAAATAACTTTTTATTATCAAAAAAATTTCGCCAATGATCATACGATAAATGATTGATTAATGGCAGTTACATTTAAATATTAATTTTTTTAATATTTAATTTTATCCTATTAAATTACAATTTTTTAAAATTTTCGTTTATTAATATTTAAGTATGTTTTACAAAACAATTTATAAATCAAATTGTAGATTATTTTACTAAATATTTTGAGAGAATGATCAAATAATATATATTTTTATACTGTAGCATTTATGACAATAATACAAATAAAAATCTATTCTAAAAAAGTTCATCTGATTGAGCAATAATACAACCCAAAACATATATAACATAAATTACTTGATCTATACAATCACACTCTTGACTTGTATATTAATTTAAAATTATGTGTGCTTAAAAAATGACTGTAGGACATAAATAATAGTACTGTATTTTCTAACAGGTAAGTGACATAAATACCATTTCTCAAACGGATGGCCACAAATATCAATGGGATACCCATTGCATGATTGCATTTTTGAAATGCATATCTTATGTATTTTACTAATTTCAAAAACATGGTTTTGAGAAGCAAAGAAAGTAACAGACTTGCACACACGTCACAGCACATAAATTACCAATAAACAAGTATAATTCATCTCACAATCTAACTCATCCATCTACCCCAGTTTTATGTTCTGTATGCTTATTTCACAATTTATACATATACTTATAACCAAAATTTCGAAACTGAGTATGGTTGATTAATAAAAGATGGAGGCACAATCAGTTTCTACTCCGAGGTATTTAGTCATAATAGGTATACGTATTTGTATCATCGATGGGGTTAAATGTAACATGCATTCAACAAAATGAGATACGTATTTCAAGACAGCGTATTAGGCTGATATTTATGATCGTCTTTACGCATATTATTATTTTTGTATTTAATTGTTTAAAAAAGTGATATTATTGACATTTTTTCTTAAAAATAGCCTAAATATATATAAGGCTTAAATGTAATTTAAACCCTGTGTTATTAACAATATACAATTCAAACCCTCTTTTAATATATTTAGTAAATTTAACCCTACGTTTTTTAACTATTTACAATTGAAACCTTTTTTAAAATAATTAGTAAATTTTAGTAAATTTAACCCTATGTTTTTGAACTATGTACAATTGAAACCTTTTTTAAAATAAATAGTAAATTTAACCCTACGTTTTAAAATATTTAGCAAATTTAACCTTGATTTTTTAATTTCGGAATAAAATAAATCTTACAACAAAATTTTGAATAAATATTCGTCAAATGCACTATTGATAATTTTTTTGTATAGATATTATCTAAGCATAATAGATATTTACAATTATTAGGATTTTTTCTTATAAAATGGATATTTAGATGTTCTTTTCTATATTAATATATCTATATGTATAATATATTATATATGTTCAATAAAATTTTAATATGTGTTTATATTATTCCATCTTGTCATCACACTTCCCGCTCAATATATTCATGAATGTTCATCACCGAATTTAATTTATTTTCAAAAATACTCTTCGGTGAATATATTCTCGAAAATACTTTTTCGATATAAAATTTATTTTATTCCGAAATTAAAAAGTCAAGGTTAAATTTACTAAATATTTTAAAACGTAGGGTTAAATTTACTATTTATTTTAAAAAGATTTCAATTGTACATAGTTAAAAAATATAGGGTTAAATTTACTATTGATTTTAAAATTTTAGTAATTATTGTAAAAAGGTTTCAATTGTAAATAGTTAAAAAACGTAGGGTTAAATTTACTAAATATATTAAAAGAGGGTTTGAATTGTATATTGTTAATAACACATAGTTTAAATTGTAAATAAGCCTATATATAAATAATACGACAGTCTAAAATTTTATTTATTTATTATATTATTATATAACTAACAACTAATTATGCAAGAAAACTTGGGCGGTTGGATTGACCCGAGAGGTGAAAGGCAGTAGCCCAGCGGTCCCAGCCCATGTATGATATAATGAGCTTTCCGGCTATTCCATCTATTCACTAACATAAACTGTTATCGACGAGAAACAAAAAAACAACCCAAAACAAATGAAAATTATACTGTAGCATTTATGACAACAATACAAATGAAAATCTATTCTAAGAAATTTCATCTGATTGAGCAAGAAAACAACCCAAAACATATATAACAAAAATTACTTGATCTATACAATCATGCTCTTGACTTGTATATTAATTTAAAATTATGTGTGCTTGAAAAAAAGGCTGTAGGACATAAATAATAGTATTTTCTAACAGGTAACTGACATAAATACCATTTCTCTCGAACGGATGTCACAAATATCAATGGAATACGCATTGTAGGATTGGATTTTTGAAATGCATATCTTATGTATTTTACTAATTTCAAAAACATGGTTTTAAGAAGTAAAGAAAGTAACAGACTTGCACACACGTCACAACACATAAATTACCGATAAACGGGTATAATTCATCTCACAATCTAACTCATCCATCTACCCCGATTTTATGTTCTGTATGCTTATTTCACAATTTATACATATATATACATATATATACTTATAACCAAAATTTCGAAACTGAGTATGATTGATTAATAAAAGATGGAGGATGAATATATTAAAAAGAATCACAAACATGAAATTAGACACAATCAGTTTCTACTCTGAGGTATTTAATCATAATACGTTATACGTATTTGTATCATGGATGTGGTTAAATGTAACATGCATTCAACAATAGCGTATTAGGCTGATATTTATGATCGCTTTTACGCATATTATTATTTTTGTATTTAATTGTTTAAAAAAGTGATATTATTGACATTTTTTCTTAAAAAAAAGCCTCAATATATATAAATAAAACGACAGCCTAAAATTTTATTTATTTATTATATTATTATATAACTAATAACTAATTATGCAAGAAAACTTGGGCGGTTGGATTGACCCGAGAGGTGAAAGGCAATAGCCCAGCGGTCCCAGCCCATGTATGATATAATGAGCTTTCCGGCTACTCCATCTATTCACTAACATAAACTGTTATCGCCGAGAAACAAAAAACCCCCAAAATTTTACATAACCTAACTGACCGAAGCCACTATCTGAATTACATACACATATCAATACAGGTAGGCTAGGGTTTTGGATGATAAACTCTTTTAATTTGATCAGTTCATCGCAATGGGAGCAAGCAGAAAATTACAGGGCGAGATCGATAGAGTTCTGAAGAAGGTTCAAGAAGGCGTTGATGTTTTCGATAGCATTTGGAACAAGGTTCAATCCTTTCATTTTACGTCCTTTAGTTCATTTCAATCTCTCATGTGCGCGCGCGCGTGTTGGCTTCACTGATGTATGTTTGGCTCTGTAGGTGTACGATACGGACAATGCTAATCAGAAGGAGAAGTTCGAGGCGGACTTGAAGAAAGAAATTAAGAAACTCCAGAGGTACAGAGATCAGATTAAAACATGGATTCAATCAAGCGAAATTAAGGATAAGAAGGTCTGTTTTAACTCTCATTTATCATCGCAATTTATAGTTACCGTGGACTCTGAATAATCTTTTTTCTTTTACGTATTCTCAAAGCAAAAGTAAAGCTCTGTGTATACTTTTATGCTAACTCCCTCGTAAATCCAATGGTTAAACAAACAAAAAGTAGATATATTAGTAGAACAATTAGTTACGCAATTTTAGTATCTGTCATATATGTATATGCAGCTAGCTTAGTTTTTCATACTTTCTAGCTACACTTCCATGCTAATCTAATGGAGGAAACTAAAAAAATTAGTAGAAAAATTATCCACACAATCGAAGTATTTGTCATCTTTGTATATGTAGCTTCCTTCATGTTAAGTTATAAACGCACAATAGCTAGAACATGTTTGGAACACCAGAAACAAAGTTTTGGATGCGTAAAACATTATGTGGCATACATGAACAAAAATTTACAAAATTACCAAGGATAATCATATCAACCATAAGAAGTATAATCAGCCTAAAAATATCAATGTCCGGAGAACAGATGACAATACCTGTCTACTTGTATGTAAAATTTTCCTTTTATTTGTTGTTATTTTGTGTCTAAAATTTTTCACTGTAACTGAGAAGTAATTCTTATATTTGGAATTGAATTAAGGAAATGGACTGCAAACGGTGATCGAAAAACCTAGTCGAGTTATGTTAACATCTTTCATGTTTTCAGAAGGTAACAAAAAAACATAGAAAGTAAAATATGGTCAAAGTGAATAAACCACTGAGTACATACTGACATACATATGTATATCTCCTGATCCAAACAATTGTAATCTTCTAAAGACAAATGTTTGCACAAATTGATCATTAGAGTGTGTAAACCAACTCCCCTACCTAAATCAGAATTGTTGATGTCTGAGTGAGAATCTTGATGGAGTCAAATTATAGTAAAATTAAAGTACAGTTGATAAACACTGAAAAAAGACACAGATATACAACCTATTCGTTTCATTTAGTCTTCAAAACAGCAACATTATGTTACTTTAAAATGTATGTGCACAAACAATTAGCTATCTTCATTCACGCTGTCCAACATTATCCCATGATATGTTACTCCGACTCTTCTGTATCGGTCGCTGTACCCGGAGGCCCCGGACACGACACTTATTTCGTGTCGGATCCTTTGACTAATATGTGGATACTTTGACCAATTTACAGATCACATATGAGTCAAACTAAAGATTCAAAACAAATATATGAGAAGAAAGACAAAAGCAAAAATGAGATAAAAGTAGACAATACGCCTAATTTTCAAAATCCTTTACAAATTAATCTTAATATGAGTTATATTATTTCTTTTAGTCAAGTTGTCTTACTTAATTGTACTTGTTTATTAAGATATTGTATCGTGTCCCTGTACTCGTGTCCAAAAATTGGACAGTGTCCCCGTGTCCCTAATTTTCATGTTTTTCGAGTCCAACACTCGGATATGTGTCGTGTCGGATACTCTGTACCCGAGTCAGATTAACATATTGACACATTTGTCAGCCTTATAAACTAGTTTCTATTTAAGCATTTGCACTAAGATTTTCTTGCTGCAGTTAGATAATAGGTTTTTTTGTATATTGTTTGGAACCCAATATTGATCTATATGATGGTCACCTTAAAGCGATTTCGAAACTAGAAAACAGCTCTGACTACACAAAATTAAAGACCAACTACAAATGAGATAAAAGGCAATCAATATATCGATGGTGTAGTGGTATTTGGGTAATGATGAGTGCAACTCTAAATCTAAATTATTGAGTGCTTGATATACTTTGCTCAAAAAATTATGTTGTTTAATTAGTAGCCTAAGTAAAATTTATGACTAAAAACAATCAAGCAAAAGATGACTTGTCAAACGATCCTTAAGGACCTTAACTTGTATGTATTAAGGGTTTTATGAGTGAAGATGAATCTATTTTTTGTGGTAACTTTTCTTTGTCTTATATATGTATCATTTATTCATTTTCATATAATATGTACATATCCGTTTTAATTAATATGTCATTTTTTGTTTCATTGAATATATCATATCTTCATCTTACTAAGCTCCTTCTAGGTAATATTTTGTTGCATAATAATTATACTGATGTCTACTTCATTCTCGATTTTATGATAATTTCGTTGTTCATACATGTTGACATAGGTCAGTGCCTCCTATGAGCAGGCTCTGATGGATTCTCGAAAACTTATTGAGCGTGAAATGGAACGATTTAAGATTTGTGAAAAGGAAACAAAAACAAAAGCATTTTCTAAAGAAGGTCTTGGTCAACAACCTAAAACGGTAAGCACTACTACTTGCACTCTTCTATCTATTTAACTATTTTACTTACTTTGGTTAGTGATTATTTATTAATTTTAGGAATGCTGGCAGTATTTTTTTACTTTGGAAGTTTAAAAGACACAATTAGTATGTTAGTTTTATTTTGGTCTCTGTGCTGACTTGATTCGAATATGGTTGTTATCTTCTGATAGGATCCAAAAGAGAAAGCTAAATCGGAAACAAGGGATTGGTTAAACAATGTGGTACAGTACCATTTCTACTTGACTGACTTCTGTATGATGAACAGAAAAACATAATCATGTATTTGTATATACGATATACCTCTTTTTGATTAAATATGGTTTATAGAATAAAATATTTATATCACTAGTCTAGTATTATGACGGAGGTTCCACAAGTTTATGATATACTAGTCTTCTTTAAAATATCAAGTAACATCAAGGAATCGTATAATGTATTCATGTCATAAGAGTAGGTTTCAGAGCTGGAATCTCAAATTGATAGCTTTGAAGCTGAGATGGAGGGGCTGACCGTCAAGAAAGGGAAAACCAGGCCACCCAGATTGGTAACATATAGATGTGCCTTTGTAGTTTATTACTCTTTTCTTTTGTTCTATGCATTAATTTAATGGGTGTTATTCACTTCAGACACATTTGGAAGCTTCTATAAGTCGACATAAGGCTCATATAATGAAGTTAGAATTGATCTTGAGACTCTTGGATAATGATGAGTTGAGTCCTGAGCAGGTCAATGATGTCAAGGATTTCTTGGATGACTACGTGGAACGTAATCAGGTCTACCTAATTCAGTTGTTTTTGGTTGTTTTGCATTATGTTATGGTCAAATGGACCAGTAAATATATCTTTTTCCCTACCAGTATCCTTACTATATATATAGCATCAAATTAAACTGCATGTCATATTTAGCTTTACTCATTTTTTAGAGGACACGTGTCAAATTCTCTTCTTAGCACTAAAAAGCTATTTTTATTTTTTGGCAATTAATTATAGGAGGACTTTGAAGAGTTCAGCGATGTGGATGAACTTTACAGTTCGTTACCATTAGAAAAGGTGGAGTCTCTTGAAGAGCTGGTGGCCATAGGTCCTCCTGGCCTTGTCAAGGTGATCTATCTGAGCTATATCGCATCATTTGTCTAGTATTGTTTTTATTCTGTGGGCTTGGGAATATCTAGAATAATATTCTTTAATAGCCTTTACTATCTTGTTAAGAAACAAACATACTTAAAGAATTGATGTCATAGTTAACCAGAAACTGGTAGCAGATCTTCATTATTTTTATGAGTGAGGATCATTAAGTTAGAGTTTAGCGACTTATTTAAAGAACTTAGAATTACTGCCGTCTATCTCTATTTCTGACCCCATCAGCTAGCAGGTAATCATTAAGCGGATGAGATCTTGTGTTATGCTGCCAATATATGAGTGCTTAACCCTGGGTTTCATGTGCTTAATTTAGGTGGTCATAAATAGACTCTTGTCGATTTGTGAGATTTAAGCCTTCTCCCTTTGATGCTTATACTAGTGCTTACTTTAAATAATAAATTGTTATAATATTTATATCTTGTAAGGTAACAAAAGATTACAAGTTATACGACGATGGTCCTTTTATGCAATGTCAACACAACAGTTTTACTGACCAACAATTTCGAACATAGAATTCTAACAGCTCTTGTGTTCCTCCTTCCTTTAGAGAGGTTTTTGACTAGAAAAGAGACTGGAGAGAAGCTTGCGTTCTAGTGGGCCTTGTAGCCTGGTGCTCTTGGCTTGTAGCAATGTGGTTATGTACTGTAGTATACTAGTACTTCCCTGTTAGGGTCAGTGTTGCAAATGGTTTCCATTATATCATACTTAAGTTTCTTTGCGCAACTAACTACACAGCTTCCAGTCTTCCACACACATGTTAATGTCAGCGTACTATAAATGAGCATTTAGAAACTAAAGACATCTACATAGAAAAAGGCTATATCTCATCTTATATGAGTATTTTCTAATTATTTAAGTGGGATGGCATATTAATTTCTCACAGTTCTGTGATTGATCTCCATAACCCTGTCAAGACACACCAATGTGTCTCAGCCAGTTTGAGTTACCGTGGCAGTTATGTTTGTTAATGTAACTAAAATAATAAAGCAACTGGATGAATCAAAACTTATAAACTAAACTTGCTTGATACTTAATGCCACATGGAAGCCTGTTTACTATTCATGTGCCTCTTTGTAATCGTACGAAGAGATGCATTGAATGTGCTCGTTTATGTTTAGATGCTTTTATAAGAGAGTAGTCTCTTTTTCTGTTTCCGCAGGGTGTTGGTGCAACCAGTGCCATTTTAAGTTTGAAAACCTCTTTGACGACTTCTTCAGCTCAACCGCCGGTATGTTATCTCTCAGTATCTAGATGGTATAACTTGGAGGTGATTGTTTCAGTTAAGAAGCTAATTGGAGATTTTTTTTTAGTTTAGATTTGGTGCATCCTTTCAATTCAAAGATCATTTGATAACAAGGAATAACATGCCTTACTGAAGGCATAATCAATTCTGACACAGTTATTCCTGTGTCATATGTCTTAAGATTGTATTGAGTTGTAAATTTATTAGAGATATTGCTGGGCTTGCCGCAAAAGAGTTTCTAAGTATAATTAAAATATGGCACATACTCATCTCTAAATTTCTAATACAATTTTCCATTTGTTTGGTTTCTTCTGTCTTTGTATTATGTGACTGAAAAAGGTTTCGGATTACTTTCCCCAGACCCCTGGTTAACAATATTATTGGAATTCGATACTTGTTAATTACTTATACTTGGGGTTGGGGATAGCAAAAAAATCCGATGGATACCCGATCCATTCCAACCCGGTTGAATTTTACCGAACCCGGAATGTTGGATTTGGATTTTTGGTTTACCGAACCGATACCCAACCCAAAAGCCAAAACCCGATCTGAATCCTATCCATACCCGAAAAGAACCTGATATTAGATATATATATATATTATGTTATTTATAAAATAATATATTATATATTATATAATTAGATATTTTATAAAAAAAATTTACTCAATTTTTGGGTTCGGCTTTTGGATTATACCTCTTTATTTTTGGGTGAACCCGAATCCGGTCCGAAATCCACCGTATCGGGTTTGGGTTTTTTGGGGTTCGGATCGGGTTTGGATTTCCCCAAAACCCGACCCCCCCGGGTTGCTATCCTTACTTATACTAGTGATTGATTTGGTTATTTTCACTGTGAATTACTGTCATTAACGACTGATTTATTCTTTTACTCGCTAAAGTTTCACAAAATTGACTTAACCTTTAATAAAACATCCATGCTATAAACTGTTTCTTCGTTTCCAGCAAGCTTGTATTTTGGTTATTCTCATTCACATGTCATATTTGATCATGGAGGTAAGACGTGAATTTCTTTATTATTATTAACGGTGTTCTACTTTAGTTATTGTATCAGAGGATACAGATCGATAAAACAAGCTCTCATATGCTGGTAATATCATCTGTTTAGAGAGCCTTATAGTGTCATTTATTCAAGTTTGCTTTTACCAAAGGAAACATAGTGTGGTCCTTAATTTCAAGAGGTTTGGCATGCGATGAGTAGCTGTGCCGATGCTGGCCAATTATTGACTATTTTTTAATTGTTTAGTGAGTGTTATAATAAATATTTAGCCCGTTCCAATGGATCACAAATTTTCTTTAATGGATATTGCTGTGTATTTTAAAATTATTTTAATACACTCGCTGTCCTAATTTATATTGTTTTGCATGTTGGCTTGTAACAGTTATAATTAATTTCTGATTTTTGTATATTGTCTTTTTATCTGGGCTGGTCTTTTCATGCATCTTAATAGTAGCAATAATAATGACTGTTTGGTGTATTCTTGCCAGGCTGTGGTGACATCTACAAGCCAGCAGGGTCCTTCTGCCCAAGAGCAAGTTGAGGAGACAGCTTCTCAAGACAGTACAGATATTGTTCCAAAAACTCCATCTAAAAGTAGTACTGTTGTTGCTTCTGCTCCAACAACACCAACAGGTAGCCATGTAACTGGGACCCCGAATACCACTTCTCATATTTTACCTGGTGCTTCTACTGCTTCAACAATACTTTTAGGTCCCAGTCCTGCTCGGGGGGTGTTGGAAAGTGCTGCAGCTGTTGTTTCTTCAGCTCCGATAAGTATATCTATTCCAACCAAGGAAGAAGAGGTTGCCAGTTCTCCTGGTCGTAAAGCATCCCCTGCTCTATCTGAAACTGGTCTAAGGGGTGTTGGTAGAGGTAACCTGGCTAGCCCGTTATCAAGTAGTAATGCTCTAAGTTCCATCGGTACAGTTCCCAGCAATGGAGCCTTTGGTGCATTAACTCCTTCTGCCTCTGAAATTACAAAGAGAAGTATGTTGGGCAGTGAAGAGAAATTTACCAGTACTGGGATAGTGCTGCCTCTGGCATCCCCGCTCAGTAATAGAATGATGTTGCCGCAAGCTGCCAAAGCTAATGACATGACTGACAGCGGGAATGTTGGAGAGACTGCGGGTATGTCCGGCAGGGTCTTCTCTCCTTCTGTAGTTCCTGGGATGCAGTGGAGGCCTGGAAGTTCCTTCCAAAACCAAAGTGAAGCAGTATGTCACCTTTTTCTTTTCTTTTTTGGAATTTAAATTTTAGGCTTTTTGCACATTATTTGATTGAACTGCTTTGAGCGTCAGCCTGGGCACATGTATTAATAAATAATAATAATAATAATCTGTTCCTTAGTGAACTTTTGTCCTTCTAAAGCCATTGTTGCGGCCCTTTTGTTTTATCTTACTACTTGAAGGCATAAAAAAAAGAATCATACCCTATATTATATATTGCCAGAAATATTTAGCCACTTGTCTGGGGTTACAGAAGAGTTAAGCTTGTTTTCATATATGGCTTGAGGTGATTTCTTTTTATCTTCAGGCAATTTACCACTGCTTGCATTCAATACACAATTATAGGCCTCTTGTTAGAATCTGATCGTAAAGTATGTTATTTAGTTTTGTGCATCATATGCTTGCATTTCAGGGACAGTTTCGTGGAAGAACTGAATTTGCACCGGATCAGAGGGAGAAGTTTTTGCAGCGTTTCCAACAGGTACAACAGCAAGGTCAAAGTACCATGCTCGGCATGCCTCCCCTTTCTGGTGTAAATCACAAGCAGTTCTCGTCACAGCAACAGAATCCTCTCATGCAGCAGGTAATTCTATATATAATATAAAAACTTCCTTGGCTGTAAATCTGTTATCCTTTAGGATTCATTTTGTAGTTAACGTAGACACGTAATTGCCAAAACTGTGAATGTGCACGGGTAATCCATATTTTTTTAAGTAGCAAACAATAATTGTACTTTGTTTCTCATATGGGCATCCACATTAGTAGAAAATAATACATACTAGCTTAATTTTGATGTCAACTTGTCCGGTGTATTTGGAAATATTTATATGAATATGAAAGCGAAGGGAAGGGAAGATCTAGTTCTAAATCTCAATATGGTGTAGGTTAGAGGATATTTGACTTTATTAAATGTGGGTGAGTGACATGGAATATGAAGTGGAGGTACATTTTTAGAAAGAGAAGAACCTAAAATCTTTTGACTGTTTCCAGTGTAGAACAAATCAGTACCTATCTTGACCGAGCACTGGAATTTAACATGTTGAGCTTTTATCAGTCTCTTTCTTACTTTACTATATTATTTCTGTATGCAAGTGAACTGGAATGTATATATTTTAATGCATCATATTGTGAGCATACCAATAATCATATATTCACATGGTGAGCATTGCGGTTTGATTTATTTATTGTCTTTATAAAAATCTTGATGAAACAAAGAGAGCCATTTATTTTATTTATGTGAATGTCAACTTCATCTACTTTCATGTGTCATAATATTATCAAATTTGAAGGTTTGAATATTTCAAGTCTGTTTTAGAAGTCATTTAAAATATGCTATGATATTTCATTTCAGATCTATTATAGACATAGGCACTTGCTCTCCAATAAATCTAATTTCTTATATTTTCCTTGCATGCTTGAAATTCTTATGCAATCTACAACTGAACTTCATTTTTTTAGTTCTTCACAGTACTCAATAATTTTAAAAGAACTTTTTGAAGTAGTAAACTATGTAATCCTATATTTGATAGGTGCTACTTATTTACCAATAAGTACTAGAAACTGGCTTCAAGATATTGCCTAAATATAGTTTAACTTCTAGTGTCAACTACAAAGAAATGCAGTGTTACATGGATAGTTATCCGTCTAGGGTGCAGGGAAAAGCCAAGCTGAGACTCCCGTATTCTTAAAGCATTTTGGACTAAAGTTATATGGTACCGAGTTACCATATTGGGTTTTAGTCTACTCGTATTGAGAATAAATCATTCTCGACTTTAAGTTCCGTGCTGAAAATTTTAATTAGAAAAAATAAGAAGCAACTAACTTTTGAGGAAATTTTTCTTCTAGAAGACTCTAAATAAGTACTCTGGTGCCTGAAACCTCAAAGCTCTTAATGCTTGTGTTATATTCTCTGGTACATTTCTGGTATTTGCTGTTACATTTTACTGGTGGAATAATATAATCATAGAGCTCCAAATCATATTTTCAGTTCAATTCTCAGAGCTCAGCTACCTCTCCTCTAGTTGGGTCAGGAGTTGGAGTTCAAGCACCCGGTCTTAACGCGGTCACATCTGCCTCCTTGCAGCTGCAGTCAAATCAGACTCTTCAACAACAGTCCAGTCAGCATGCAACTCTGTCAACTAGTCATAAAGATTCAGGTTTCTTAGTTAAATTTTATGTAAACTCCCAAACACTCTTCCTTTCCCTCTTTATTTCTGATGACCTTCCTTCCCTAAATAAGGATAATACTTAATTAGAGTGCAATTGACTTTTTCTACAAGCCCTTTCAAAATGTGTTAAGAAATTTAGGGATGTTAAAGGTCATTGAATTTCTATGTTTTTGTTGCTGATGCAGAAATAGGCCATGCAAAAGTTGAAGAGTTGCAGCACCAGCAGAATTTATCTGATGACATAGCTGCCGAATCTTCCCCCAGCACGAGCATTGTCAAGAATAATGTGAATGAGGATGAATCAAAATCTTCATATTCTTCAGATATGCCAGTATGTTTCATTTTAATATATGTTTTTTTTTGTATAGCTTCGCATGAAGAATATGGATTTCAGATGTTGGTGAAAATCTTGAATAGCAAGGGAAAACCTTAGATCTTTACTTTGTCCTAGTGTCCCAAAATAAGCACATTTAAAATATTGCGCGAGTATGTTTTCTTGAAGGAATACCAGATACACGTCAGATGAAATATAAGTAAGCAAACTTGTGAATGAATGAATCAATTAACATCCGTTGGCATATGATCAATGAGAGATTCATTAGTTAAAGCAGCTCTAGCTTTTCTTTAGATGCTTTCCCCAAGCATCCTCTTATTGATTTGCCGATTCGGAATCTTTAGAGCATCTTGCCACCTGTTCATAGCATACTTGGTACATGATAATGTTGGGTTTCTTTTTACTTGGAATAGTAATGATCTGGAATTTCTTTACAAAAACACGGAATGTGAATATCAAGCCATTACTGAGGTGACCAATTGTGAACTCTTATGTGATCTCTACTGCAGGCCGGAGTAAGTGGATCCTTAATAGAGACCGGACAAATGGCAAGGGACGTTGATCTGTCTCCTGGGCAACCTCCACAATCCAATCAGGCATCTGGCAGCCTTGGTGTCATTGGGCGGAGAAGTGTTTCTGACCTTGGTGCCATAGGTGATAACCTTGGTGGACAGTCTCTGAATTCTGCAGGAATGCATGATCAATTATACAATCTACAGATGCTTGAATCTGCATATTACAAACTTCCTCAGCCAAAAGATTCCGAACGTGCCAAGAGTTACATTCCTGTACGATATGATAATTACTATATGTCTATATCCACTTCTTGTTGAATGATTTTTATATTTTATGTGAATTTACTGTGTATATATTTTTTGGAATTCACAGAGGCACCCTGCCGTTACTCCCTCCAGCTATCCTCAAGTACAGGCCCCTATTGTCAACAATCCTGCCTTTTGGGAACGACTCGGGGCTGATAATTACGGCACTGATACCCTATTTTTTGCCTTTTACTATCAACAGGTAGTTTGGAATCCATATTGACCATTTTATCCAGTCACGTGTTTATTTATAAACGGGGGATGGATATCTGTTATGTAGCTGGTTTCTACTAATAGGCCTTTATTTTGTACAGAATACTTATCAGCAGTATTTGGCTGCAAAAGAATTAAAGAAGCAATCGTGGAGATTCCATAAAAAATACAACACATGGTTTCAACGTCACGAGGAACCGAAACTGGCCACTGATGATTATGAGCAGGGGACATACGTGTACTTCGATTTTCATATTAGTGATGAGTCGCAACATGGATGGTTTGTCCACTCAACTCCTTTCTTATTTTTTTTGGTTATATACATGTATTTGCAGCTTTTTTTGTGTCTTTGATATTTATAGATTTTCCAATGACCACGACTTTCAGTTTTGAAAATTGATTTGTCAATAATTGTAAATTGGGAATTTATGGAAATTAAGTTCATGGCTATCGGTTGAGAAAAATGGTCAGGCCAATTTTGGTGGACCTTGAAGAAACAGTTAGATGTGCGACATAATTTTTTTTTTGTAAAAAGGTCTGAAAAGTTTTTTGGAACCGGTGTTCTTACTGACAAATAAGATTGGGATTTTTATCAAAAACATTTTCAAAAACTGTAGGTCTTTACGATAAGAGCCTCTTTACTATGAGTAGAGTTGAGGTATACATACTTTCAGACCCTACTTTCAAGTTTCAAAGGGGGACATATGGCCTGGAGTTGGTTTGGTTTGGACTGGCCTGTGATAATATGACATTCCACTCCCCTGTTCTTTAGCGCCTGTAGATTTTTTATCAAGTTAAAATATGATTTTTTATTCTTATTTACTATTCATTGCATAGGTAAAGAAAGTTATATCTCATGGCTAAGCATATATTACCATATATTGGTTACTGTTCGAACTAGTGTCAGCACGTCATTTTATTGTGTCATGGATCTAATGGCCAAGTATGTCTAAGACCCATTTTTTGGCTTTTGAATTACTTTGATATCTCAGTCACAACATCTTACATTAATTGTTTGACATCTAGGTTCTGGCTCTTCCAATAATTCATTCATTAATTGGTAGTTGGTCATTGATGACTCGTCACTGTGTAAAATGAATTGCCGATCCATTATATTCTGTGAATGCTGTAGTGTTTCATCTGCTTTTCATTGGAACGAAATTAATAACTTGTTTAGATGAATGAATACATATTGTTCATATGTACTATCCATTTGATGATTTTGATAAACTTCAGATATGAAGTAACACCTATTATCTCTAGTTGTGATGTATGTATTAATTTTGTTGCTCAGGTGCCAAAGAATCAAGACTGAGTTCAGATTTGAGTATAACTATCTTGAAGATGAACTGATCATGTGAAATGTTTATAGTTCCTAGACATTAAGGATTGGAGATGAAACTCTAGTTTACCATGCCTAGCTCTGTTTCTTCTCCTTGAACAGTTTTCTTCATGCTAACTGTGCCCAGCATCCAACTCTGGTGAATTGTTTAATTTTACAACTCAATAAATCCATCACAAATTTCCATATCTACTTTTTCCCGTCGTTCAGTTTTTGGATGCTGAATATCTTAAAATTTCTTTTTATAAAAGCAGAGAATTTGCCAAGTATATTCATTTGAATGTGTATTTTGTATTTAGTTCATAAGTTTATGCAGTCAGAAATTGTAGCCTAATACGTACTTGTAGGTAGGTGGAGTAATATGGAATTAGTAACAAAACAGGCGTGGGAGTTGTATTTTTAAAAAAGACGTTGGTAACCTGTCAACTCAGTTAACAGAATGATTGCAGGCAGGGATGATTCGTTGAGTAGGATGTGAAGCAAAACTAAACAAAGGACAATTTGGATGATAAATCAAATTCGAATACTGAGAGGTTAATGGGAAGAGTGGGCTAGACGTGAAAGGATGATAAAGCTGTCCGCCCAATGCCCAAAACCATTTAGTAATATTTCTTTATGTAATGTCGGTCATCTGATTCTGGACATAATAAATGGTAATGCACCCGTTTCCAAACAGTCGACTGCCACGTTAAACTTTCTTCTTTTTCCAATATTTCTTTCTACTACTAGTGTTTTTTTAACCTCGAGTATTTCTTTCTTTTTATATGCAGCTCAATTTATTTTTAAATATATGATTATATTTAATATTCTTTAATCAAAATATTAAAACTATGTTTTCATTCAAAAAAATAATTAATCTTAATTATACATTTAAAATGTAGAAAAATTAATTACAATATCCGGAGCACATAATCCGAAGCATGAGTGATGATGATGTAATAGTGTAGAAATGCATGGTTCAGGTGGGATGGGGAATAATGTGCATGATTATTAAATTGGATTAACAATCTTTAAAACACTGATTAGCTAAGGTCTGACTCTGACGCTACACTGGATGCCGACCAACTTTATCATCGTCTCAATTAGCTCGTAGGTCCCACCCTCTTCTCAAACCATCTTTCGTCCACATCTCCACATACGATATGACCTTTTCATTTTTTATTGCCGATTTTCAAAATAGATGAAAAGAAGAGGAACAATTATAAATATTAGGAAAGTACAGTAATACTAGAGTATTTTAATTCCTATTACTTGATAAACTTATACATGAATTAAATCATTGTGGTCTCTTTTGCAATTTGAACTTTTACCATCACTTCTACTATGGGAGAACTGAGAAGTGATTGAAATTAATCAACCATTTTACAGAGTAAAACAAATCTAGACAAAAATTAAATGAAAAATGAAACAAACCTGTATGTAAGCCAAAAGAAAGAAATTTCACTATAAAATTAGCACTTCATTATTATAATAAGTGTAGCATTTAAATTATACTCCACTTAAGTTGAATATTATTCTGGGTCCTGGTCCTAACATGCAATGTCAGGAACCATTTAAATAAAATATTGCTTTATAGCCGTCGGATCGAACCACTAGGATTTTTAAAAAAAAATCTCTTTCCACAATTAAAAAATGCGGAAAGACCGTCTTTCAGTACTTTTTAACCGTGAAAAGACTGATTACATTAAACGATAACGGGAAAAGAATAAAACGGTATCCCCTTTTATAATTTTTAATCGCGAAAAGACGTTTCTCTCGGTTGTATCTTCTTATTTACAAATTAAAACAAACATCAATATTGTCTCTGGGGCTGATGTCAAAGAAATCAAAAAGTGGCTCAGGATTTTGGGGTTTAAACAAAAACTTATAAATCTCTTGGAAAAACAAAACCTATTTATGGTACTTCTCTTACATACTCACCCTTTTATTTTTATCACAGACAACAAGTAACAAAACCAACAATAGAGGAAAGAAAAATGTCGAATATAAGCCACGCATCAGACAATCAAATAAGTGCTTTTTCATGTGAATATATCTGAAACCAATCAACCCCACTAAAGAGAAAGAGAAATTTACCGGGAAATTCAGGTATGTGTATATGTATGCGTACAAATTAAAGTTATTATATAGGCATGCTATATGATTAATCATATGCATATATACATATGATTAATCACAGACCCGGATGCACAAGTGATAGCATTGTCATCAACAACTCTAATGGCAAGGAACAGATTTGGTTTAAGGGCGGGAGACGTCAAACCGCGAAAGGAGGCGATGTCGTTTTGTTCTTTTCCACTTGTTGTTTGATGCAAACAGCCCTCCCCGGCAATTGTCAGGCTAGGGCCCATAATTATTATTATACCAAGTGGTGTAGTGTTGATTACATTTTATTAACAAACTAGTACCTACAAACTTCTCTAAACTCCACTCTTAATAATTTACGTGTTCGAGACCCTGTGAAACAGAATGCAGGTATCCTGATTTTACATTACACTGCTCCTTTATGTACTTATATTTAGTATGTGTGAGGGACAAAAACCAGTCTTTGACATCTTCCTTGTTATTATTTTGCTAGTTGTCATCTTATTTGATACTACTACGATTGATATTTGATAGTTATCTTCCGGAGTTTCACACCTAGACATCAATATTACCTATTTACCCACATCAGAATTTGTCTTCTCAAAGGTCGGTACTCGGTATATTCATCTTTTCACAAAAGTTGGTCTGTGGGGATATTTAAATACTCATCCACTAATCACTATATATACATTAACACATGTACAACTTTAAATCTATTCTGCACCCTATAATTATAAAGAGGAGATAAACCTATATAGATATTTATTCACCACTTGGTTTCACCTTGTCAAATTCCATGATCCACTGTCTTTAATTTATATTCGATCTTTGCTACAAACAACAAAATACCAACTCCCTAGTTTTTTCTTGAAAATTTCATCTTTTTTATCGAATTATACAGCTCAAATATTAATTTCATAGAAAACAAAGATGTCAAGAGGGCATGTTTGGATTGTCGTCATACATGTGTTGTTTCTGGGTGTAAATATTACTAGTGTTCAAGGTATAGGTGTCAACTGGGGTACTATGGCTAGTCATCAGTTAGCAGCAAAAGTTGTGGTTAAGATGTTAAAAGATAATGGAATCAAGAAAGTAAAGCTTTTTGATGCTGATGACACCACCATGAATGCTCTTATTGGCTCTGATATTGAAGTTATGGTTGCGATTCCTAATGACCAGCTCGCTGCTATCAATACTTACAAACGAGCTAAACAATGGGTCCAGCGTAATGTTACTCGTTACAATTACAATGGAGGTGTTAAGATCAAGTAAAGCCTTTTTGCCTATTGGATGATGATTTTTCCGAGCTTTTCTTTTCTTTTTTGTCTTGGTTATAAAATTTCTGTTAAACTTAAGCTGTACTTGTACATGCGGATCATGTCTGTTAGGAAGTGTTAACCATGTTATTTTTTATGTTGACTAAATTAGTTAATTATAACTATGCTTATATTCTGAGCTAAACCCTGTACTTTTTCATACCATCTAAGCTCGTTCAATTCTATAGAAAAAGGGCTTATAACATATAACATACAAACTGCGGGATGAAGTTATGTGTTTCTTAGCTGTGTATATAACATATGTTGTATGATTTTGAGTGAGCAATCTTGGAATTTAGATATGTATTCTTTTGATCATAGCCTAGCTTTTCCTGGTAGTGTACTTGTAATTGATCTCTAAATTTGCACAGGTATGTTGCAGTTGGCAATGAGCCCTTCTTGACCGCCTACAACAACTCATTTCTAGATACTACATTCCCAGCACTTCAAAACATCCAAAATGCCCTCAATGAAGCTGGGTTTAACGATATAAAAGCAACTGTTCCTCTAAATGCCGATGTCTATAATTCACCCGATGTAAATAATCCGGTCCCTTCTGCTGGAAGGTTTAGGCAAGACATACTTGGGGAAATGACCCAGATTGTCCAATTTCTAGCACAAAACAAGGCCCCTTTTACGGTTAACATATATCCTTTCCTTAGTCTCTATGGCAATGACAACTTTCCCATTGACTATGCCTTCTTTGATGGAGTAAGCAGTCCTATTGTTGATAATGGGATTGCGTACCAAAACGTCTTTGACGCAAATTTTGACACTTTGGTCTCGGCCTTGAAAGCTGCCGGATATGCTGACATGGCAATTATCGTAGGCGAGGTTGGGTGGCCCACTGACGGAGACAAGAATGCTAATATAAACAGTGCATATAGATTCTACAACGGCCTTTTGCCAAAGCTTGGAGCTAATAAAGGCACACCTCTTCGACCTGGATATATAGAAGTGTACTTGTTTGGACTTATTGACGAAGATATCAAGAGTATAGCTCCTGGTAACTTTGAGCGTCATTGGGGAATCTTTAAGTACGATGGACAACCAAAATTTGGAATGGATTTTTCGGGGCGAGGACAGAACAAGCTTGTTGTGGCTGCACAGAATGTGCAGTATCTACCTAAGAGATGGTGTGTGTTCAATCCAAATGCTAAAGATTTGAGTAAACTTGCTGAGAATATTGATTACGCTTGCACATTTTCCGATTGTACAACGCTTGGTTATGGATCATCTTGTAATGGTTTGGATGCATATGGAAATGCATCATATGCATTTAATGCCTACTTTCAGGTACAGAATCAAGGGAATTTGAGCTGTAATTTTCAAGGTTTGGCTGCTGTCACTACACAGAATTTATCACAAGGCCAATGCGATTTTCCGATTCAGATTTTGCTATCACAGTCTTCTGGAAGAGGCCCGTCTTTGGTGGCGTTGCTAATTTTAGCTGTCTTCACATTTTTTATGTAGATCTCTTTTTGGTAGGATAACTTGCACAATTATATTTTTACAGAATATTTTAGTCATGGTAGCTTTTTAAACTACCTGTACACGATTGCTCAAATTGTATGAAACAATAGTTCTAGTAGTGTTTCCTCATATGCAATTATCTTACTACCACTTCTTATAGTAATATCTTCTCTTGCTAACTTGGCAGGGGATTTATGAAGACAAGATACATATCGAAAAATTTCATGGAGATAGATCGAAAGCAAGCAAGTTACGCCATTAGTTCTTTTTGGATGACGAACCAAAATTAAGATACAAAATTAATTATATTGTATAGTCCAAGTAAAATTAAGATCATGATAGGGCAGATAAAATTTTCCATCAACATAAAAAAGAAAGCTTTTAGAATCAAGGGAAAGGCATGTCACACCATTTAGCTCAAAACTTAAACTAGCATGACTGGTATAATCCAACAGATGATGAATCATGACTATATGATCTGGAGTTGTTATCCGACATCCCGACCTCAGAAATGTTATACAGAAGTTGCTTTCCATCGAGGTCTGTCATTAATCATTTTATATTCCTCCAAGACTACGACACAGGATGCAACATGTTATGTGGCTGCTAAAACAGGAAGATAAATATATTTGCTAAATTTTTTCCAATTAATAAATAAATCTATTGAATTGTTCAAATAATATAACATTCCGTATAATATATACAAATTAACATTATACTTACTAGATATAATACAAATGCTTAATTCGTATTATGTTAATTATGAATAAATTTCTTAATTCAAAATAAAACACCTACTCCCACAAAAAAAACAATATAAATAAATAAAACAAAACACCTACAGCTCAGAAACATGTCTCTCCATGTATGTTCCGTGGCTGATCAGCTTAGCCAAATGGAGAATAACAGAATGTTTGATAAAAAGACAGTAACATAATGTTTACCTCCATGATTAACCATGGAAAGTAGTTGGTTCTTTCTTTGTGTTAACAAAAACTTATCTTCCAAATTCCAACCAAATAGGGCCGGCCCCAGAGATTTGGGTGTCCTTTATGAAATTTTGAAATGGTGCCCGTTTTCTTTAAGGTTTAAAAATAAAAAAATTAAAACATATATATGCCCCTATCACGATGGTGTCTTAAGCGGTTGTCTTGATCGCCTTACCAAGAGTCAGCCCTGCAACCAAATAAAACATTGGAGAATATGTAACCCAGTTAATGAGAATGGGTTTTCTTATTCAACACTTTGAAGTCTTCACCTAAACACCAACACATGATAATAACAATCCAAATCCGCCAACCGGATTAACATACATAAACCACGACTCTTATTTTTCAATGCATCTAAGCATGTAAGAAAAGAGTGTCTAATTAACTGTATATCATAAAAACAAAAAACTTCATATGATCGTCTTAATATTTGGAATCATTACATGAAAAACTCTAAAACGCAGCCATGGCAATTCTCATAGCTGTCTCATTAGAGCCTGGGTGCATGCAGCAGAACGCTCTTCACTATCAAGTTGATGCTTCATCAAGCACAAGTCTGCAAACAAAAACACAGGTAACTTAGGGAAGACTCCAAAGTTCTGCAGCACAAAGAAACATTACATAACAAGCAGGATACTTGCACTTGTATACAAAAAAATAGCAGAAAAGAAAGAAAGTGCATACCACTGCTGATTCTTTCTGAACTCTGTAAGAACAGGGCATATGTTCTCAAATGCTGTATATGTTTCTTCTCTCACCTGTGTACGAGCCATTGGCAAGTCTGTAAGACTTTAAAGGCAATTAAAAGTTAACAAATATATGTTTATAACAGCTTGCAATCTTGCATCACCTTTGCTCCGGTAAGTACAATTTTTCCCGACACGAAGATGAGGAGGACAATCTTGGGTTGCTTCATACGATATATTAGACCAGGAAATAGTTCTGGTTCATACTGCAACACAACCACAGTTAGCACTAGAAATGAAGCATCATTGTTTTCTTGCCGTAATTAAGAAATGCCAGAGGACAGCTTAGACTTACACTAGAAAAGGCACCATGGGAATATGCAAGACCTTCAAGTCTGATAGGAAATTTCACATCACAAGAACCAACAATATTTTGTATCTTAAAGTCCTTCCATATCAATGCAACATAATATTATGCCATTAATTTAACAGTAATCTTCTGACAAGTAAAACTCAAAGACGTGGTGTTTCTGTAATGGGTAATGTAAAATTGTCAGAGAGAGGATACCTTGAATTTGGCAGGAAAACTAAGCTTTTGAATAATTCGTGCATAGTGGACATCAAATATAAACGTTATATGAACATCATCCAAGCATCTAATATAAAAAGTCTTCAATAAAAAAAATCACATCTATCATTGTTATCACGAAGACGACTAGTCGTCGACTAGTTGACACGAAGGTACACGGGCGCCAAGACTTTTCGACGCCCGACTTGGCATCGTGATAACCATGATTATGGTGTACACTCGCATGATTTGACCAATGACAATATGCAAAAAAGGGACATAAACTAAATATTGAGATGGATTATTTGTTTGATTTTCATCATCACTTGTGCTTTTATTTGCTTGGACATGTTTGATATTTGGTATTTGCATGTTATTAAGTAGTAAATATGCTTAATATGAACTTATTAATCTATTACTTTAGATTTAAATTATCAAATTGATGTGTTTAGCAATATTATTTATTAGATCTACTAAATAAATGTATATGAAAAAGTTATCGACTTTTTACTTTTTACGACTAGTCGAGTGACTTGTCGACTAGTCGTAATAACCATGACATCTATAACAAGGATTCTCGTTATTGGGTATCAAAGGATTTAACAGACACAAGGCATAGATGTTTCATAGTATACTCAGTTAAATTCTACACAGAATTCATTGAAAATCGCCAACCTTCCTTGCAGCCAATTTTGACTGTTCACTCTTTGCTCCAGTACAAACCTGGACACAGCATTAGGATTATATCAAGAAGGGGAGTTTTAAATTGTTAACATAGAAAAATAGATACAATAGTCAGGACAAGTGCAGCAACCATATATTATATAACCGAAGAAGCCAAAGATGGCAAGTCAAATCACCTATCTTTTACATTACGAAGTACAAACAAAATTGGCCTTGCCATTAATAAATCCAAGAAATTTAGCTAAAGATTGATTCCACAAACAGCAAAGCTGTTGGATGCTTAAGCCATATAGAACAACGTCAACAAAACCAGGTGGTTACCATCAAATGGTGTAATAAGACATGCAGTTGCGGAACCACCATACGGGTTGGGGTACATCCGTCCACCCTTGCTGCAGACTGTGGTCTACGACGAAGTGTAAAATATGGGAAGATCTATTCATATTTTTTCTTTTTGCCCACCCTTAATGCTATTATGAGTTGGTTAGATATAGAAAGAAAAAGTGAAATTGCCCGGAAAAATATTGCTCCCCCCCCCCTTTCCAGTTTCTAGTACCTCCACTGGACACACGTGATGTTTGATATATATATACACAATGGTTAAAAATACCATTTTTTAAGACTCCATTAAAAAAATACCCATTTGAAAATGACGGGTGATTTATAACAAATGTGATACGCATTTGAGAAATTGGGTATCTCATTTTATATATGATGCACATTTATGAGTGAGATATCTCAATTTCTTTATTTATAATTTTATTGGGATACGATCTGTGTAGTATCTTGTATCTTATACAAAATGGGATACCCACTGCCAAATGCGTATTCATTCGTTAAAATCACTCATACATCCAAAAATTATTATTATTGTCATTTTTAACTCAAAAATGGGTATTTTTATCATTATTATATATATAAATATAAACAGGGAGGGAGGGAGTTAAAAGGACAAAACTCACCATTTTTCCCGAAGCAAATATAAGTGCTGTTGTCTTTGGATCCCTGATTCGCATAATGACAGCAGCAAAACGCTGTGTAACCATTTAAAAAGCATGTTCAACATGGCTAAACATATAATTAGCAACAACTAGAACTGCACAATGCTGTGTATCATTGAAAGCATGTTCACAATGGCTAAACATACAAGTAGCAACAACTTGAATGGTTTTCAAGCACTCAAAATGCAAAAATGCGCTTCAAATATAAGGATTTGTAAACTTGTAATGAACAAATAAACTATGCAACCAATGGTTGTTAGCTATAGGCATTAACAACTGAAAAAATCTTTATTTCCTAGACCTGATCATCCTACAAATAATTCAAATGACATAGAATCATCCGAGATTTTTTCTGTCACTTCGAACAGAGAAAGCTAAAGTGAAACAATATTATAATGGAGATTCATACCTTGGGGTTATATTCAGCATTTCTCGCTTGCAATGCAATGGCTTTCAAATCTAACTTGCAATCCAAGTTGACAGTTGATACTATATTCCTTGTTAGCAGATATGAGAATGGCGATCAAAATTTTGTGATTTACTGCATTTTAACATGTTTCACCCCATTCTCTAAAAACCACTTTATGCCATATAATGAAAATATGCACACATATATTAAGGTTTGACATAACCGAGAATAGTTTTCTTTTAATCACGTGCTACTTGGATATCTTCTAACGTCTGTGGATAAACTGTAGTCTAAGCAATCTTCAGTTCTATAACTATGAGAATATTATAAAAGGCAACTGGCATACTAAGTGAATGCAAATGATTTTTAAAAAGGTATGAACATTAAACAAGATCCAGAATAAAGAGCAAATATAAACGAAAGCCAAAATTATTATTATCACAATTTGACGAGGTATTCATTACAAAACAAGTTTCCGAATTATCAAAAACATTGTCTCTCCAAGTATATATCCACCCTGAGAAGCAAGGATACGGGTGTGGCAGGTGCATAGCAGGGGGATACGGGAATTGAAGCTATGGGATGCTAACGTTGGATTTCAAATAAAGTGATGACTATGTATATAGGTAGATCAGAGCGGGTGTGGATTTCAAGTTTGGAGGAGAAATGGATACACACACTACGTATATATAGGTTCCCACAACCGGTAGGCGGTGTATTTATACTTGACTACTGGCTAAACTGGTATTGGGCCGGTCATTTTTGCATCAGGGTCTAGGCCCACTACCAAGTTTATATGGATGGTTGCCTGAGTAACTATAATTGATTCTTTTGAAATCTTAAAATTTAAGGGGAGCTTTTTAAAAAAAAACTAACCTTTATAGTATTTCACTATTTCAACATTCAAGTATTTATTTTTAACATCTGAACATTTGTTCAAATTCATGTCTTGGTTATTTAGTATTATTTATTCGGAATAATTGATTGATTTTTAAAATACTTTTTTTAAAAAAAATAAATAAAAAAAAATATCTATGAAAAGTTTATACTAAACGCACATTTTTTTGATAGTAGTACGTAAATTGCATGGATCGTAAAAATTGAAAAAGCGGTACTAGCGTACGTATAAGAAAATGACCACAAGAAGTGACGGTCACAAAAATTAATCTGTCAACCTCGCAGGAAGCGGTGAAATTATTTAATTTAATTACAAGTCCCCGGACCCCGGGATCTTCCTGGTTAAAAACATTGTAAGCCCTAGCCTAACACACCAATCAATCAGGCGGGACGGGACGGGACGGGAGGGCATCATGGCAATTTCAAGAACTGGAGTCTTCGTCGACGATTACTTGGATTGTAACTCTCCCTCTTTTATTACCCATCATGCTCTATCTTTTTATATATGTGTGTGCACTCCTGTCTCTTATGTTTAATTGTTACTGTGATTTTTTCTTAACTGAGTTGATTCAATTTGTGTGTGTTTTTTTTTTTTGCAAAACAGACGCAAGCACATTTCCTGCTGAGCTCCAGAGGCTTCTCAATACTGTCCGAGAACTCGATGATCGTTCTCAAGGTACAAACCTTTCCTTCACCATTTCTAACATTTATTTATTTTTCTTAGCATAATTATATGGCTTCGTCGCATTTATTTGTATACGCGTAATTTGTTATTATATCAAAAACCTAAACGCGCGTAAACAAAAGTTAATTTTTGTAAATACAGCGAGTACAAGTTTAAGTTAAGCTTCATTTTTCCCCATAGTGTTTGTCTATTTCGAAACCTAACCTAACTGATTGATATAATTTGTGAATATAAGCTATGATCAATCAGACGAAGCAGCAGACTAATTACTTTTTGGGACTAGCTTCTGAAAGTTCGAAAAAAGGGAATTATGAGGAAGACGATTTAGCTCTGAAGAAAGAGATAAAAGAGATCCAGAATAATGCTCTAAGCCTCTGCACCGAGAAGGTGTTATTGGCACGCCAAGCATATGACCTTGTAAGTTTATTTTCTCCTCTCTGTTTCAAATTATATATACTTTTTCTTTTGTTAATTGATTCGCTCTTTTCCAAACTAGCTTACTTCATTTGTATGTGATAATTTTGTTTCATTACTAAATTCTGTGTAGAACTTGAACTATCATTTCATAGCATGAAAATGTTGTTGAGATGAATTCAAGATATCTATAGTGACGAATACTGTGGGTTGCTGATTGTGCTCAAATTTGTCCATATTCTATTACGGATTTACCCAGAAATGAGACGATGCAACACAGTTTTAGTATGTTTTAGGTTAAAAACAAGGATCTATAAAATCAAAACATAATTTACTGATAGTTGAACTCTATATACACACATTGACATGCATTTTCTTCTTCTTTCAGATAGATGGCCATATAAAGCGCCTTGATGAGGATCTGAACAACTTTGCAGATGATCTAAAGCAAGGTGCAGATTTTTTTTATATCTAGAAGCATTCATGTTTATGTCGTATACTTCTATTTATTGAAGGATTTTAATTGTTTTATTTTATAATCTCTGTCTTTAACTAATCCAGATCTGCATGATATAAAACTAACTATTGTTTGAATAACGAGTGGAATATATATTAATCAAATCGAAACCTGAGTTTCTTTAGATTACTTGCTGAACTTTTTATAAGTTTAAAAAATATATTGACAAAAGACTATAAAAAGCAGGAAAATCAGGTCCTTCTGCAATTCATCCCAGGCTTATGCTTTTTTTCCTGTGCTGTGCAGAGGGAAAATTATCACCAGATGAACCGGCAATTCTTCCCCCATTACCTTTAGTCCCTAAAAGTGAAAAGCGGAAATCAGTCAATGTAAATCCTCAGTGGAGGAAGATTAATTACAAGGATAGGGATTGGGAACAAGAGCGTGATAGAGACGTCGAGCTCATGCCTCCTCCAGGCAGCCTTAAGAAGGATTATGCCCCTATTGAAATTGATCAAACTATTGATCCTAATGAACCAATATACTGTGTCTGTCATCAGGTTTTTGTTTCTAGTCACTTTTATTGTTTTATTTACATTAATCCACCGAGCTATATTCATTGATCTACGATAATATTTTCCCCCCTTCAGGTCTCATTTGGGGATATGATTGCTTGTGACAATGATAATGTAAGTCACTTCTAATTTTACTTTACATGTTCTATTTGTTTTTCGCCAATGTAATTGCAGAAGATGTGCATATAACTACTAGCCTTTATTTAATTTTCTTCATATGTCCCCCTCTCCCACTCATTATTTTTTTTCTTAATTATTTTCTGGATGCCTCTTTTGCCAAAAACAGATTGAGTGTTATACACAAATTTCTTAAAAATACTACAGTTATATGTAAATGAATGTGCATTTGTTCAGACAAGTTAAAATATATATTTTACTGGTCAATACCATATGACCAAGATTAACCCCAAAATGACATATACGCGTTCTATAAGTCACACCCTTGGCACTCATCAAGAAATAACTGCTGCAGGCTATGTAGTTCCTATCTATAGAATAGTTCTGTAGCATATGTATAATCATATAATTATAAACAGTCACTTTTTTAAGCCGTCGGAAATTGTTATTAATTAAGAAGCATGGTTTAATTTTAATTTATTGAGTGTGTTTTGTCTTTTTGTTTGCTACTTGCTGGTTTTACTTGTAATCCTTCATTTACCAGTTTTTTTGTAATCCTTTCACAGTGCCAAGGAGGCGAATGGTTCCATTATCAGTGCGTTGGGCTCACACCAGAGACAAGGTTCAAAGAGAAGTGGTTTTGTCCAAGCTGCAAGGAACTATCGCTGCAGTAGTTTTGTGCATTATGCTGACCTATGCTTGTGATGGACTGGTATATATATAAATCAGAAAATTATGAAAATACTCTGTAATTGTGGAGTAGACGGATAGAGTTTAACTATCAATGGTTTGCATCCCATATAATTTGGCTAAGTGAAGACTCTTGTATCAGATTTATTTCAGCTCTCTCGTTGGCCTTTGCACTTTTGAATGGATTACTTCCTTAGTTCTATGTTAATGCCAGTTTTATTTTATTTTTTATTTTTTTTGCTAATCCAGTTTCATGTTATCCTACCATTATTAAACTGAATTTATAATTAAAAGTTTTTTATTCCATCTTTACCCATACGAAACTTATTAAATATGTGAAGCTGTAGTACTAAATAGGGATAATTATGAAAAAATATGCAACAACTTGAAATTGAAATATGAGATTGACATTCAAAATGGTGTTGTATCATATCATATATTTAAGACCCTGCATAAATTATACTACGCTTTAATCTCTCCTGCGTAATTCAAAATTTGCGTAATGTATATTTGTAAAATTCAAGAAGAGGTGTATTTTTAGACAATGAAATTAAATAATAAATAGAATAGTAGGATAAATTTGACTTTAGAAAATTACCATTCAAATAATTAAATTATTGGAAGCGGAAGACCTTTTTCCTCCTACTTTGAGCATCTCCAACCATGTTAGGTATAATGGTTGACTAAAATAATATAATATAATAGTTGGCTATATTATAAAGAATGAAAAAGTGTTTTCACTTCAATGGTATTATCTATAATTGTTGGCTATAGTTTAAAAACAATATTTTATCATTATTAATAGAAAGGGAGATATGAGGTGGAACATTATAAATCTAAAAATATTAATTAAAAATGAGAAAGTGATGAGATGGAATATTATAACCAACCACACTCCTCCTACAAATATGGTCAATCATCTCACATTATGTAAAAAAAATTGCTAAAGGCACATGGTTGGAAACTATGATTATGTATATTGGTTGACTATATATATTGCCACATAGGATGAAATAATGTAGAAAATAATATTTTTTTAATTTTAAAAAATGAAAATATCATTTTTAAGAGACAGTGGCTAAGAATACCAAATTGGTTACCCCGGTCCAAACTCAACTCTACATTATATCGATCTATTCTTCCTAACTCATTACATATACTCTAACAACACTTTTCTCCCCCCTCCGTAAGGCGAATATCTTGACTGTGTGACTTGGAATCTTTTTGACGATCTGGTAATACTACGTCAAAGATCGGAATCAACTGATGTTGTTTTGTCTGATACTAATACCAAGAAAGTAACCATGTCTGCTGTCTAAAGATGGTTCAACCAACTTGAAGTTGTGGCTCATGTTGTTGATGTTCTTATGTTGTGGCTCATGTTGCTGATACTATCTAGTTATATAACTTTTTCATAATACCCCGCTAGCTTATTTGTATTGCTTAACTCCTTCCAACAATACCTATCTAGTTATTTTAATTACTATTATTCAAACCTTTAATGCGTATTAGGCCTTTTACCCCTTTCCTGGATACCCAGTTGATGGATGCGTCTTTCATCCAGTACTTTTAATCAACCATATTAAGAACTAGCATCGGTGCCCGCTTCGCTGGGCTAGAGGCCGCAAGTTGGACTGACTTAACGATCTGCTTGTGAATAAACTAATTTAAAAATAAACTATTTGTTGTGAACTTACACTGATTGCAAGTTAGTAAGGTTACGGATCCCCGAAGGTAAGGTTTTCAACAAACTCTCGCTATGTAGTATAGAGTACGAGATTATTTACAATTGGATTACCAAAATATCTTAGAATTCCACTTAATTCATTTAATAGTAACAAATGAACAAAAGTTGATACAGAATGAAACTAAGCAACTCACAGAACCATTAAGAGAGCAGATGGCTGACTATCCTCCAACTGCAAGGATCAACAAACGTAATATCTCAATTTTTCAGCACGTTGTGAGGGTCGGTGAATTCATTTTTTATGCCAACACACAGATATGAACATTCATGTCAAACAGGAATATAAAATCAAATTTATATGAATCAAGATATTCACAGCTACATTTATATTCACCTAACATGTAATCGCCCTGTTTCAGTTATATATTTATTATCAAAACATACTCCGAAACTTTCCATATACCTTTCCATATGCCAGAAACATTTTCAGTATCCTTTCTCTAAACCGGAGTACTAATCCACACAAAGTAATCAACAGGCTGTACTTTGAAGTTTTCCACCTACAACAAACCATAATGTGTATGTCAGACGCTAAAAGGGTCCTGCCCAAGTAAAAATTATGATCCAAAATAGTTATAAACATAACCATCAATGTGCCAAAGGACTCTACAAAATGCACAATGGACGTAATCAAAAATCTTGCTCTTGAATGACAATCTCTTGGTACTCGAACCTTTCATATCAAGTGATTTGAAAACACATACATTTAAACTATAAAAACTCTTTTATGCATTACATCAAACACATGGCGTATTTAACTAAAATTGAGATATAAATATATATGAACTTATCTCTTAAATATACGGGTTATCTTAAATTTGTTAATTCACCTGAAACAATCAAACAATAGTTAGTTTATGAGACTATTAAACAATCAACAAATTTATTGATGCATTATATCAAACAATTGGTATAATATGTATCAAAATTCATATAGAAAAATAACAATCATTAGGTATTAATCATACCATTCAAAGTAAATATATAAATCTGTACAAATATAAGAAAGAAGAAATTAAAACAATATGAGAGAGGGAGAAGGATGTTTGAATAACTAATAAAATGTTTACAATATCTAGAAAGCCTATATCAACAAATGTCTACAATGTACGATCATACTAATCATCGGCATCTTAAAAATCAATCCAAAATATATTAGTCATCAAATAAATTATATCACCACAATCCAGTCTAAAATAGATGCAAACATTATAATTGGTACCTCAAAAAGGAGAACCCATATACTTTAAACAACGATAAAAAAATAATTGTGATTACGTGTGCATAGACAACCAATCAAACACTTGGTCTACGATAATTTTTTTAAAAAAATCTAACAGAAACAAATGCATTAATATCTCCAACCTAAAAGCATAAGTAAAATAATTGTGATTGCGTGTGCATAGACATGTATTGACTATTGATCCCAAAACTAAAATTTTTAATAATGATGACCTTTATATAAATGGTTAATGTCTAAAATCATTGTTTGATCGTTAGACTTGAGGCATATGACTTACTCTTCAAGATGGTATGTTGGATTCCATCGTATGGGTCCAAAAATTGTATAAGCATGAACTATTGCTCCTATTATACATTCAAGCAAAGGAACTACAATTACCAGAAGACAATATATCAAATGCACAGTTTAAAATTATATTAAAATTTAAGAATCTTACACTAAAGTGATTCAACATTTTATACCTCTGTCAGCTTCTGTAGGGTGATTCACCGTATATCAGTTTGTATTTGTATGTATCTGTCAACTTGATATTTTTTAAAAGTTAATGGCAGTATTTGTAATATTCACCAACTACAGGGGTAAAGACTTAAAATAGAAGAATAACTGTTCAAAATAGGCAGTAGCAACTATAATATACATAAATATATATAAAATAAGAAAAATAAAAAGTAATAAGAAAATTAAGATTTTTGAAATTCAAAAGTTGGATTTTTGAAATTGCTTGATAGAAAACAGAACAATTATTTTCAGAAATTTCACCACAAATCAAAGGGTTGCCTACAATCCTGAAATTAAGCAAAATATAAGAAGACTTTAATATCTATGGTTATGTAGCTTATTAAACAAATTGGTACTTCCAAGAAAGAATAGAAGAAAACCTCGCTTGAAAATTTTGGCACAGGACCACTGAAATTGTTGAAAGACAGGTCTGGGAAATAATCAATAAACTTTTATATGAAAAAATTATATCATTTAATTATGATGTTCATTTTCTTTTGCAATATAAATCAAAAGAAGTTTTGAGGAAATCAAATTTGTTTAATAATAACAAATGAACAAAATTTGAGACGGGATGAAGCTAAGCAACTCACAGAGTAGAAATATAGTCATCGGGAGCAGGTGACCATCCTCCAACTGCAAGTATCAATAAGCGTAATATCCCATTTTCCCAGCACATTGTGAGGGTCAATTATGTCATTTTCTTATGGCCAGCAAAGCTACAACTACAATAACATGACAACATAAAGATATGAACATTCATGTCAAATATGAATATAAAATCAAATTTATTGGAATCAAAAAATTTCACAACTACATTTATATTCATCTAACATGTTATTTTCCTACTCCATGATATTTATGGAACTCAATAAGTAAGTTTTGTAATATTATAATGGATTAAACATATTTAAGAATGAATGACATTCAGCAAGAAACTATGTAGAAGTTGAATTTAAAAGCAATAATTGTATATGACAAAAAACATATATTAGAATAATGTTAAAAACAATTTCCAAATAGCATCGCATAGTGTTCACATACTTCTTTGTAAAGCTTTTATTAGGATCCATGTCATTGGTTTTGTCTTCCATAAAAGCAACAGTTCCTAGCTCACCTGTATGCTTCAATATCCTTGCATGCGATTACATAAATTGACAAACCTTGACCAAATATATATATAACTGTGCAACTACCGCATTTTACTTAATAACCTCATTTACCTTAGTAAGAGCTATCCCATATAAGCCATGTTTGTCATAATGTTGATTCAACATAACTATATAATCAATATACATACACCCCAAACACACACAGAGAGTGATAAAAAAGCGATTGAATTTATTGTTTTCCTTGTAAAATGACACCAAATTCGCTAGCTAAGGATTCAAAAACTTATAACATCTTACTATAATCTTATACCATCGGAGACACAACCAACTCCTTAACAACAATAGCATAAGCTGCGCCATTAGCACACACAATCAAAGCAAACACAATTCATAAAATCAAAACCTCAAAAATTACGGGAGAGCAAGAAATCAATAAAGATTATACTTTTGAGCGTTTACAATAATAAAAAAAAGGTAAGGATTGAAAAACTTATAACATCTTACTATAATCTTATACCATCGGAGACACAATCAACTCCTTAACAATAATAGCATAAGTTGCGCCATTAGCACACACAATCAAAGCTAACATAGTTCATAAAATCAAAACCTCGAAAATCATGGGAGAGCAAGAAATCAATAAAGATTATACCTTTGAGCGTTTACAATTAAGAGGAAATGATTTTCAGGTAACGTATGCTGTAAGGAAGATGATTCTCGTCTTTCAGGAATTTAATCAAACACCTTGTAGGCGACAAACCAGTAATACTTGTATAATCAAATCAAAACTCGCAACCTGAATATCATGAAATAAATATTATCAAACGATGAGTAAGGAAAGATTAATGAGAATTATATGAGTTTTGAAATTTGAAAGTTATATATTTGGTTTATGTATTAAGCAGGAGAAGACATGAGTAAGAAACAAATGAATTTTGAATTTAGAATATAGGTTTTGAATTTTGAATTGTTTAGATGCAACCTAGCTTCTTTGATAAGTTTGTACATAATGGTGTAAGTACCGGGCACGTGTAATGCATTGAGCTGAAAAAGTAATGACATAAGGCAGTAATATTTTACAACTTTAAGGACAAAAACTTAAAATGAGAGAAGTACTGTTGAAAAGAGGCAGTAGGAACTATAATATACATAGATTGTTATTCCGCTCAATATTGTATAAAAATTGTTTTTTAGCCCTTTCGTCCACATAGGATATAGCTAAAGGGTTTTGTATGGGTTGGAGTAGTCGATTACAAATTTGAAAATTTCATATAAAATGATGATTATATCCTTCTAGATTTGGTACCAATATGCAACAAGGTAGTGAGATAAAACAACAAATCCTTTTGAGTGTATATTTTATTTCTTGAAATTGAAAAAAGACCATACGAGTCCATATTTAAAAATCGCAGATAGCCCTAGAGTTGAGGGGCAAAATGGTGAAAGAGAAAAAAGAATAGGGGGGAGAGGATAGCGGGGTAATTTAAGACAAAGATTTGAATGAAAATCAATGTAATAATAACACCCCCGCCTCTCTAGTGTGGCTACCCGATGCAAGCAAACAAAACGGACAGCTCACTCTCATCTACTTACGTTATACTACTAAATTACAAATAAATTATACTCAACCCCTCTCTCTCACACACAGTCATACACACATATTCTTGAAATTTGAATTAAATCATCATATACAAATCCATTTCTATCTCTCACAAATCCTTTCTCAAACCTCCTGCCAGTTTCAAGTTCAAGTTCTTGATGACCAGTTATCTTTGAAGAGCTACTAGCAACACCCTTTTTTATTTTTGATAAAGGTACAATCTTTTCATTCTTTTACAGCATGGTGTCATTGCACATGTATATGTATGTATGTATATTCTTGAAATCTTGGATACCCATTTAGTTCTTGCACTTATCTCCCTCAAACTTGCATATGCACTTGTTTTAATATTGGTTTCTTGAATTTTTCTAAGAATTTATGGAACCTGTCTTCATAATGTTTGTGTGTTGTAGGCTTGTAGCTCAAGAACCCAAGATTTCGATGTAGTTTTTGTTTCTTTGTTTAATATGATAGTGTGAATAGAAGACTCTTGTATGCACACTAGGACTTCTATATTGGCACCATTATAATTTTTTTTTCTTATCATCTTTACGTATTTCATTGAGGAACCCAGTTTTGGATTTACTGTGATTTTGGAGGGCCCTTTAAATTAATCCACTGTCATCCTTTAACCCGATGTTCACAATATTATTTCTAAATTGTTTATTATACTAGTACTTGGTATACTATACATACAATTTTATGGTGCTAACACTCAGATAAATAGGTCTATGCGGTGAATATTTTATGTATCTTGGGGTTGGTTGTAGTATGAAATGTATGCTTTGATATACAGATGAGAAGAACTGTTGCACCAATAGTAAGGAGAGAACTGGAAAATCTTGACAAGGATGCAGATAGTAGAAAATCAGCCCTGAAGGCTTTGAAACATTATGTTAAGGAGATGGATTCCAAGGCTATTCCTCTCTTTCTTGCTCAGGTTTCTGAAACCAAAGTGGCGGGCTCTACTGGGGAATATACAATTTCTCTTTATGAAGTGCTTGCTCGAGTTCATGGCCCGAAAATTGTTCCTCAGATTGAAAACATTATGACTACTGTAGTAAATACGTTAAGTTCTAGTGCTGGTTCGTTTGCTCTTCAGCAGGCTTGCTCAAAGGTAGTTCCAGCAATTGCGAGGTATGGAATTGATCCAACGATGCCAGAAGACAAGAAAAAGCATATTATATACTCTCTTGCTAAGCCACTTTCAGATTCTCTTTTAGTCAATCAAGAAAGTCTATCTTCTGGATCTGCCCTCTGCTTGAAGGCACTCGTAGATTTAGATAATTGGCGTTTTGTGTCTAATGATATGGTGAACGAGGTTTGTCAGAGAGTTACTGGAGCTCTGGACAAACCTACACAAACTAATTCTCATATCGGACTAGTCATGGCTTTGGCTAAGAGCAATAGTCAAGCCGTTGAAGCATATGCAAGATTGTTAATACAAGCTGGATTAAGGATTTTGGCTGCTGGAATTGCTGAAGGGAATTCTCAGAAAAGGCTTTCAGCCATTCAGATGGTGAATTTTCTGATTAAGTGCTTGGATCCTAAGAGCATATTTTCAGAGTTAGGGCTGATAATGGAGGAAATGGAGAAGTGTCAGTCAGATCAGATGGCTTATGTCAAAGGGGCTGCTTTTGAAGCATTACAGACAGCGAAAAAGATTACTGCTGAGGAGGAGAAAAAATTTGAAATGGATATTGGTTCAAACAGTGGATCAAAATTTCGTAGGAGTCCCAGCCCAAGGAGATTTTTTTGGGATATTGGAGTTCAATCATCTCTATCTACTACACCAGAATCACAGGCTATTGACCCATCTTTTGGATGTGATTCTTTCATGGAATCACCATTCTCGAGCGGTTATACATCTGGGAACTTGCTTATCGATCGGAGAAGTGCAAACCGGAAACATTGGAGAAGATTTGACAATGGTGGTGTGGATGTTTCCCTCAAAGATGGGATTTTCTCAGAGTTGACTCCCAGAAGTGTAATTGATCATTCTGAACATGATGAATCTTCTGGGAACAACGACGACTATGGAAATGGATTTGCAGGATTTTTCCAAAGAAGTCCAAGAAATGCTCGGATAAGAAGTGCTACTCCTAGCCCTCAGGTACTTCATCATCACTCATTTGCTTTACATTTAATCAAGAACCATATTGCAGTAAAAATTTAGGGTCCTTTTGCATTATACATTACAAAAAAAGCTACACAAATATCCCTGATAGGGAGTACCTACAATAAGATCAAAGAATGTGAACTGCAATATAGCATGTGTTCTAGTCAATTGTCATCTTACCAACTGGCATATCGAAAAGTAGATAGAATTCGTGACCCATGGGCATTTTTAACTAAATTTTTGCCCTTGGCTACACACTGCTAGACTAGTACTGTACCAGCTTATGAACTCCAGTGGTGAAACTGGATATGAAGTAATTTCGGGTGGTAATATGCAATTTACTTCTGAAAATGTAAATATAATGCCAGCCAAATCAAGTTTCAGTGACATGAAACTAAAGCCAATATTATTATATTAACACAAATATTGAGAATCAATTGACTGACAGTGCATTCTTGTTACCATGTGTTATATTTTGACCAGATTGAACTTGAATTTGTTATTGAATAGTGATCATGTTAGTACTCAGTGGTGTCATTGATTTATCGCATTTTGTGCTGCAGAGATCACGATCTCGCATTAATTTCAATGATGACCACATATTTGAAACACCAAGAAAGCTGATCTGCTCCCCTCAAGATCACAAGAGTGGGAACTCTGAAGACTTTGGGAAGCAAGGCAGAATATTAAGAAGTCCGTGCACAGGCAAATTTGAGTCAGCATCAAAATACATTCAGAATGGTTTTTCACGCCACCCTGCATCAAATTATGACCATATCTTTTTTCCTAACATGAACCATGTTGCAAACAAGAGCGAAGACGGCAAAGAGGTCAATCGTAGCTCAGAATCGGTGTCTTCATCTGAATCTGTTCCTATATCAGCTGATGAGAAAGAATTTAAAAAGCTGGTTCCCACAACTAAAATTGATTCATTAAAGATCTATGCCCCGAAAGAAAAATATATGAGGTCTCTTCTCGGTATGGTTTGTGGACTCGTATTTGCAGTTTCTGTTTATTTGTTGTGGATTGATGGCGATCAAGATGAAGGCTATAACCTTCTCCCCACGTAGTATCATATCGGATGTAGTGACAAACATTGAATATTGTTTAAAACCTTTTAATCTTCTAGTTATGATTTTATTATTTGTTGAAATCTTGGAACCCTGGATAGGAATTGGAACATTTTAATCAAGATGTTGATGTTCATTCTTCATTAATAGGAGTGTTGAGCAGCTGTGTTCTGCTACTCTGATCTATATTATAACTTATATCTTCATAATATTGAGGTTTCCTAAGATTCTAAGTAAGATATTATTCTAAAAAGTCAATTTTAAAAATATTTTCTTTCTCAATCCAAAGAGAATAGTTGATCAATGATAAATCTACATCTACAAACTATTTTCTTCAAAACATATACAAGATCGTGATCCTATTTGAAGATCGTGCTCACATGTAAGGGGAACTGAGACATCCTTCACGGCTGCTGCATGATTTAGAGATTTGGGTTGTGTAGATGCTGTGCTGCTCGCCATTCACTTTCAGGAGCTAGAATTATTGGTTCAAGCAAAGCAGCCTGACCGAGACATATGTAAGCATACTTGCTGTAGGAATTATGGTTGGAGCCAGGACTGAAAATGTACAGTTCGTTAAACCCTTCTCTTGCTACCACTACAGAGTTTCTTCTACCCTGTTTAGCATTGAGAGACAAAAGGCACTTAAAATAATCAATAATGTGCTTGCAAAGTTTATATTAAAATTATAAGGAAATATGGAAAATTAATCAGATTTCAACTTCTTTTAATTCTGAAGTTTTATGAAATGATATAATTGGGGTCGGTACGAGTACTATGTAATGTGCATAGATAGAGTACCCTGTCCAAGACTGTGAAGTTAGTAGGAGCGCTGGTGTAGATCCTACTCATTTCTTCTGTTAGCTGCTTATTATTATCATCTTCTTCACCTTCCAGCTCTTCTTGCCTCTCATATGACATTTTGTCTGCATCATCCGCGATCTCCATATTTTTTGAACCCCAACTAGAAAAGAGTTGCCATATATTTCTGGACCCGGATTTTTTTAACTTGCCGAAATCTGGAGGTACTATGCTGAAATTTGACAGAACTGATGGCCTGATGAAGAAATCAGACCTTTCTAATCCCATTGCATATGTTGCTTCTGGAGTGCTTACTGCCAAATGACTTACAACAGAGCCCATTAAACGAACTCCTGAAGTGTTCGAGTTAGTTATTACAAGTTCTGAGCTCAAGACATCCTTTCTGAGTGTCACAATGTGTTTCATTTCAACCATGGTCTCCCGGTTGCTGGTAATCAGTTCTACCTGCATTTCTTACATTCAATTTAATATTAAAAACAATTATTAGAAAAACAAATATTACAGAAACTAAATACAGAATGATTATTGGTCAATATCAAACCTGAATGAATTCTTCAGGGCTTCCTTTAACACCATACAGAGCCCAATTACTTGGGGACCATGACACTCCTTCATCACTTTCGCATTTGAAGGCTAAAGACACGCCACCTTGAACAACACCACCACCGTCCTCTGCCTCAGAGACTATGGTATGCAGCAGTTCAAGCAGGCCTTCGTGCCACATGGGAGCTTTATAGGATGTAATTAGGCCACTTGGAAGCATTATACTGGCAAGACTCCCATTTTCCAATTTCATCTTCAGAACGCAACCATCACCGACACTTGCAAAGCTTACTCCGTGACCATTGAATTCAGTTTCCAAGTAATCTACATTGATGGGTGGATATGGAATGGAAGCTACTGAAGGCAACTGAAAATCCCTCTTGCGGTTGTTCCATCGGATTGTAGTATACGGAGGGTAAGGATGTGAAGAAATGATTTTTCTGATAGGTTTGGTGGAGGAAAGAGCAACGAAGTTGGGAGAGAAAAGAGAGCTGTAAATTGTATTCATGTTATTACACTATGTGATAATATATGTATGCATTCCCAGAAGTGTAGTTTCACATTTTTCTACATATGATGAATACTGAAGGAAAGAGATAATATTAGGGAGAAAAGGAAATGGCAAAAACAGGTCACCATTTTTTTTATGATCCCACATGTGGATAACTTACTAGTTTATTTGAATGGTTGTCATTTAGGAATAACAAGATATCATATTTGTGTGTGTTCTGCTCTTTAGTCTTACATTATGTTCCCCTCTATTTAACAAATGGAAAGCATGGGTTGAATGAAACTTGTGTTGCCAGAGCTTATCAAGGTAGTTAAAAATATTTGTGTGCGCTCTGCTCTCTCGTCTTGTTCTCTGTTGAGTATTTTATTTTACTCCAGTATTTATCTTGAATCCCATTTATACTTCCAGCACATAAATATAGTCCTAATCATTCCATTATTTACCAAACTTTTTTGCTAGGTATTTTTCACCATATTATCAAAACCTGTGCAATATAATATTGTATGAAACTTGAAAGTCTTGTCTTTTGATCAAGTATACTAACATCATATTAATATTTTGGGGGTTACATCTATTGGGAGAGAAAAATAGATCATTTGATTCAGTAATCAGTAATCTTATATATGAATTTCGTGATCACAAATTATCATGCTCCATAACTTGTGCGCCTCTCCACTCTTCACCAGGATTTACAACCACTGGTACCAACATTGAAGCTGGGCCAGTGCAGATAAAGTAGTCCTTTCCAAACTTCTCTGAGATAGAACCCGGGCTAGACACATATATATCATCAAAACCCATTCTTATTACTCTGTAAAACAGCTCCTTTCCCTGAAATCACGGCAAAAAGTCGGTATGATGTAAGAGACAAACAATTTTGCAACTTTTAGAGAAAATTGAACAGCTACATATCTACCAGGCCTGCAGAATAGATCATTTTAATTGTTATTTTGAGAAGGAAATAACAAAAAATAAAATACAATGTATACAGTGAATGTAATAGGCATGCAAAAGTCAAGCAGACCTGATCGATGGTCTCATATTTAGAAGGTGGGGTGTTGTAAAATGGCTTCAGTCTTTCTGCAGGAGGAGCAGTGTAAACTCTACTGAGCTTATTCCTCAAGATGGTGATGGGCACATCTTGTACAGTCCACAATCCTGGTTTCTTTTCGGGCTCATAGCCGAATGAAAACAGACCAGGATCCTCAGTTTTCATTGCTTCAGAAGGAGACATGATTTCAAATGGTGAAGATAAAGGAGGGTGTGTGCAGTAAGAGCAGTTTCGGAGGCCTTGTATCCCAGTACCACTTCGTTTCTTGAATTTGAAATGACTTAGTATTGCACCAGTTAAATTGATTGCTTTGTGACCATTGTTCTTCACTTTAACTGCTGTTGCCATGCCCAGGGGATAGAGGGACACAACATAGGTTATGTCGAGAGTTCCACTGCTACAGCAGCTCAATTCTACCTGCACTATGCGCAATTCCAAAGGAACATTATTCTTTTATCTTAATATTGTGACCAAGTTTCGTGAAGAAAAATATAATGCAGATTGAAAAACTAAAAACATAGTTGCAGTATGCTGAGAATTTGTGGGGTCCATAACATTCATCCAAGGATTACCGAAATGACTTGAACTACAAATATAGCCGACGACATCCACTTGACAGATACAACAGTTTAACACAGTTCACTCAAACCTGGTTACTGTAAGAAAGTTGTTTTCGAAGTCGGGTAGTTCAGACGTATATTTTAGAGGTTTTAAGTTGCCAATAAAAATCATCGTAAATTAACTTCTTTGTTTTTTTATATCCTGATCTTCCAAGGATAATCAGAAGTTCAATTGAAACAGCAATTAATATCTCAGAAAAGCCTTCAAATGAAAACAAGAGGGAAGACCAAGAACAACAATGAACAAAAATGCAATCGATATATGATTCTCTTAAATATTTCAGGTAAAATTCAAAAAATAAATGAAATATCAAGTTGGCCATTACCTGAACAGCATCAATGGAATCAGAATCAACATCCTTGACAGTCCATTGAGAAGTATCAACAGGAGCGACTGAGCCTGAGATTTTAGACTTTGGTTCAGCAGCAGCTGATACATTATTCAAGATCAAACCAATTCCACCTTTGGCTGATCCTGAAGATGAATTAGGCTTAGGAGGAAGAGTATAAAGAATCTCCTCAAAACCATCATCTTTCCAGTAAACCTTAGGCTTGTAAGATGTAACATGAGCATTTGGTATTTGAAGTTTTAGTGAACTTCCATTTCTAACAGTCAGCTCAACATCACCCGAGTCTGAGAATTTGATGCCTTTACGCCCAAACTTCTGTTCAAAACTCTCTGCAGTTGCCGGGGTTGTGATTGTAGTTGAAGTAGGTGTTGTGATTGTGGTTGCTCTGGTAATGCTTGGTTTTGGTAGACTCAAAGATAACAGAGAAGAAAAAGCCATGGAGAAGATAAATAGATAGATATGAAGTCTCTTCAGACTCCACACACTCAAACCACTGCCTACATCCTATATTAGACTCATCTCTTTTTCTTTCTTTTTGTCTTTTTCCTAACTGTTTTTTGTATTTGGCTCCCCACTCTCAGTAGATTTTGAACCTTTTTATTAATCTTCCTTTCTCATAAATAAATTCAGTTTAACCATGAACTGACATAATACTATAATAGTCCTTTGTAATTTATAAATGACACTGTTGCTGTTTACAAAACCAAAATCCAACTTTTAAGTGTAAAAAAAAAATGTTCTACGTTCCTTTCAACTCAAATTAGATGTCATCTTTTCTGTGAATTGTATTGCGTCTATGAGCATCATAATATAGTGGTTGTACAAACAAGTTTTAGGAAAGGCAGAAGCAATTGGTGTATCCTGATATTTAGCAAAAAATATGGCATATCCTGATGCAATGAAGTCATTAAGAGAGCATCACCAAAGCCAACATACATAAAGTAACTAATTTAATCAATTACAATAGATTTTAAGATTGTGGTTACATTTATTTCTAGCATCCACAAGAGCAACTGAAAACACTAAAACCCCAAGAGTTATTTTGTTGAAATATAGTACACGCACTTAAAACCCAGAGCATGGGAGTCTGAGGAAATTCAGCTATAATCTCCTCGGACAATAATACTAATTGGAGGAGTATACTTTCTGGCTAGTAAAAATACTCAATACATCAGTCTCTAATTTTATATATAAACAAGTAGTGTCACTCTCTATCTAGGGAGTTTTAATTCCTTTAAAATCTTTGCAGCATCCTCTGGGAATACAGGATTTATGTAGCACCCACTTCCCATCTCAAAGCCGCCTATAGTGCCCAACTGGGGGACTATTTGCAAAAACCAATGACAATAAGGAAGTTGTGGTTGAGTCGCTTGCAGTGGAGAAGAGTGAATCATAAAATTATATGGTGGGTTGTTCAACTGTAAGAACATTTTCTGAAGGACAACTTTAAGTGACTTCCCAAGATCAACTGCCTGTAATAATGCATATTAAGAACTATCTCAGTAAAGAATATTAATTACATACAAAATCTATATATGCAAAAAATAGCAACTCACAGTATTCACTAGAATTTCCCATAGTTACCTGCTCCTCGTTTATTTCATGGAAATGAGAATAATGGTTCTTGGGAATTATCCATAACTCAAAAGGAGAAGTTGAGGCAAATGGAGAGATAGAAATAAAATGTGTTGACTCGTTTATTTGAAGTCGGTCCAAATGAATTTCACAAAGGCTACACTTTCCTGTCTGGTCAAAATGCTCCTTCATACTGTCCATACGGGCAGAAACTATGGGAGGAATGATTGAAAGAGCTATCATCTGACTATGAGAATGACTCATTGAAGCCCCAGCTGAGGGGCCATGGTTTTTGAACACCTTCAAAAGGAAAATAAAAAAACAATCACAAGTATTAGCATATGGTGAATATAGGTATATAAACACACATGAAATGAAAACACTAAATAAAAAACCAAAATTGAAATAAGAGAACTAATATCATATGAAACCTGAGCCGGGAGAACAAGGAATTGTCCAAATTCAGGAAGATGAAGATTATAATTATACACGGTGATGAACAATTTTTTGGATAAGTAACTAATGGTAATGTACATGTGCTTCTAAAACATAAAAGAGAAGAAGCTCACAGGTCACGGTCACTCACGTCTACGTTTCCTATACATCAGACATACACCTTCCATATTCATATAGGGAATGCAATTCGAAACCTGAAGCCAAATTGGCGCAAAACTTTATATTCCTAAACATTTTTTTTACAAGCACACAATCTTATCTCATAGGAATACTATTGCTTTTTAGTTATTGCTACTAAAATGACACTTAATGGCCATTGCAGATAGATTGTCTTTCGTTAAGTTTCCATTTCATTCCAAGCTAGCGTGCTAAATGTTCAAGCAGTTTTTTACAAAAACAGCATTTGTCAGCACAATGACACGAAAAATGAAGTCGCCAATATTATACTGTAATAGTATTACAAAAACTGTATATTGTGCATCTGTTAAAGACCATAACCTTATGAATACATGATCAATTACAAAGAAATTATATGGAATATTAAAATATGTAAACAATGTTACCCATGCATAATCAGTTAATGTGATTAAAGCAAACATAAAGATCGTAACTTTAATACAAAACAAACATAAAGATTCAAACTTTAGTACAAAACAAATCAAAACTAGTCCGTAAATAATTAAAAACCTGAACATATTTGATGGATTCATAACAAAGAAGCTGTTGGATCCTCTTTTTATAAGCAAGCAAAACCTGACCAATTTGAACCGGAGAAAGATCAGGCAAGTGAACCGAATGAACCGGTGACTCGATCACCACATCATGAAACCCAAACCCACTCAAACTCGCTTCACCCGAACCGAACTCAGTTACTTCCGGCTTGACCGGTAAGTCTCGGCTGAGAGCCGGATATAGGTTTTGAATGACTCGGATCTTCCACTCAAAGGTGGAATCGGATGGAACGCGGAAGATTTCGGGAGCGCATTCGTGTTCGTGGCCAATACAGAAGGGGCATTCTGATTGGTCGTTGGAGTTAGGGTTAGGGTTTGAGTTGGATTTGAAGTCGGAGGGACGGCGTGATCTCGCCGGAGAAAATATAACCCACCGGTTGTTGACAGTGTCTTTTCTTAGCTCCGGGTTGCGTTTCGGAGCATCCATTTTGAGCTAAAGTCTGAACACTTGTTCAGTATTTGTGTTGTGTGGCATCAGTGACTAGTGTCCAACACAATACACAATCGTATCGTATTGTTCCTATACATGAATAATAATATGCTTGCTTACAAATTTTAAAAAGGGAGGAAATTAAGTTAAAGTACTTTTATGTGCTTCTGAATTTTTAAAAATGAAATAAATAAGTGTATATGAATGTAAATTAAACATGCTTTCAATCCAAAATATTTGTCCCAAAACTAGGATAAAATTTAATTCAATTTTTTATTAATAATAAAATTTAATTAAATTTTAGACAAATAACTATTATTTATTTATATATATGTATATATATGAATTTAGACAAATAACTATTATTATTAAATTTTATACAACTAATTCAAGTTTGAATTAATAATTTAAAATAAGATAAATTTTTGTATTAAATCAATATCTTAAAAATTGAAAATTAAACTACTAATTAAAATTAATAAATTAATTTATTGTAAAATAATTAATTAATTGCAATAAATGAGATGTCTTATAACAATTAATTAATTAATTAAAATAATTAATTAACCCATTAATTAATATGTTATTAAACAATCAACTAATATTTATGCATTGACCAATTCGTTTACATGTATTCTTATACAATTAGTATAAATTTATTTAAAATTGTGTAAAAATTTGGTAATGATTGTAAAATTATAATCATATATTATTGAAAAAATCTAATTTTTGAACATGTGGATTAATTTAACAGAAGAAAAAAATATTTTTAATGATTTAATATGATTTATGATATTAAATTATTGATTAATATGATATTAGACAATCAACTAATATTTATGTATTGGTCAATGCGTTTACATGTATACTTATACAATTAATATATATGTATCTAAAAATATTTGAAAATTTGGTAATGAATATAAATTTGTAATCATATTTTATTAAAAAAAATCTAATTCCAGAACATGTGGGTTGATTTAACAAAAAAAGAAATACTTTTAATAATTTAATAAGATTTATGAAAGTGTTAATAAGATCAATTCTGATCAGTTAACTTATTTTTTATTTGATTAAACCAATTTTTAAATAATATTTATTGAAAATGATTTAAACTCAATTTCATATTAATAATAATGGTATACTGCGTGGTGCTAATTTATTATTATGTAATTTTTTTTTGAACACTTTGTATGCATTCATTCTCTGTTATAAAATTATTTTTCTTTTTTATATAAACCCGATCATCAAAAGATTTTTCAATCTCAACACTTTTTTTTTCTTGATTTAATCCTATACCTTGTTCAACACCATCTTTGTTTGAGTGTCAGCATATTCCTAAATCAAAACGTGGCGGTGACTCCTATAATATAAATATTATAAGTTGTGCATTCTCCACAAGTAACTGATTTTGGCGTGTATCCTAATATTCTCCGAGTTATGTGTGTATATAATTTGGTGATAAAAAAAGATATAACATTAAAACATGATATGAATTTAGGATTTTAATGTATATTTTGTATGCTTGTGAATCAGTCGAAAAGGAGAAAACAAAAGGAATATTAATTGTTTTATATGATTTAAATATAGAATTTAATTTTTTTATTATATCGGCTATAATAATATAATACATAATAAAAATTATTTATAGATAAAATAATAATATTATTTTAATATTCATGAGATTTAATTAATAAGTTTTAATATTCATGAGATTTAATTAATAAATTGTAATTTCAAGTAAAAGTAAATTGAGATATGTTATTAGATTGTTGTACAAAAAATGATTCACTGATGATAGAGTTATGTGTAAAATATATATGTTTTAAAATTAAATTATAATTATATCATAATTGCATAAAAAGAAAACTTACGATAATAAAAAGAGTTGTATAAAAAGAGGACTTACCGGACGGACGACCAATTGACCAAACTTTTTATTTTTCTTTAAATTTAATTAGGAAAATTTTATTAATAAAAAGATTTACAAATATATTAGAAATATTTTAAATAAAATTTAAATAAAAGAGTATATTTTAATGTAGGTAAAATATAATATAATTTTAATATTAAAAAATTTCAATTATAAAATTGTAATTTTAAATAAATTAAAGTGTTTGAGCGATGAGAAAAATTGAAACATGTTAGTAGATTGTAAGTACAACTATATATTTAAATTAAAAGAGAAATTTGTTTAAAATAATATAATATAAAAGTATAGATAATATAGATATAACATAGTGATAAAATTTAATTAATGTTAATGAAATAATAATATTATTATAAAATTTATAAAATTTAATATTCATATAATATAATTTAAATATAATATTATTCTATACGTGATGAGTTGTATAAAAGGAGAATTATCGGGATTAGAGTTGTATATAGGGCGTTGATGTTGATTTTCTAATTTGAAAATACGGGTGTTGATAGGAATTAGTTGTTCTAATTTGAGCAAAGTTTTTCTAATTTAAGTAAAACTTGTGTTTTAATAAATAATTTGTGTGATACGATTAAAATAGAGAAATAAATGGAAACTAAAAAATATTGTTTATCATAAACTTTAATAATATATTAAATAAAAATTATAGGATAAAATTTAATGATATATTAAATAAAAATTATAGGATAAGTAGGATTCATAAAAAAGGTTTATAGAATATAATTTAAATATAATATAATATTATCATATCTGGTATGAAAAGAGGATTACTGGGATTATAGTTGTATGTATGATTATATTTTTTTTAAATTATATTTTAGGGTTAGAGTTGTATGTATGATTATATTTTTTTGAAATTATATTTTTTTAAAATAAAATTGTTAAAATTGTTTATATGGTTCACATAAAATTGGAAGGTCAGGATTTTTTTTATGTTTCACCCAATACCCGACAACCAAAATTTTTAATTTTTCAGTTATAATAATATAGTATAGATGTAACTATTATGTATGTATCATTTTAGGACATTTAGCTGGCGTATACCTCCGTTAACATCTTGTCGTTTTTCTTAAATTTAGTTCAATCGACTATATTTCTGTTACGAAAATAAAAAGTATGAAAATGGGTAAAATCTTTTCTAAATGTTGGGGATAAAATTAATGGAGAATTAAAATTTGAATGTATTCAAATTCTGATATATATATATATATATATTTAATTTTTAAAGTTTATAAATTTTAATTTAGAGTTTAATTATTTATAAAATAATTTAAAATTTTGATTTGTTAACTGATATGATAATAGGCTTGAATATTATAGATTTATATAATATTATAAGTATTTATTCTTCAAGATTTTTGTAAAATATTCAACGAAGAGTTTAAGAAAATTTTAGAAGTCCACCCTGAAACCGAGTCGCCTAGTAATTTTCTAGAAAACCATCCAAATAAAATAATTTTGAAAGGCCACATATTACATATTGCTCATGTTTTTCTTTTCTAACCAAATCAGGACCAAAAGTAGATAGCAAAATAAGATAATAATAAAAATATTAGTATTTGGGACCCACGCCAGTGAAACTGACGAGAGAAGTGTGATACATGTAGGAGAGATAGATACATAGATACATACAGATAGAGAAACCAACAGATACCACCAGCCTAAAAAAAGTTTATATTTTTTTCATTCAATTTTGATCGTATACTCTTGGGTTTCAGATAAGATCCCTGTTTTATTTTTCTATTTTAAATTTTATGTCATACATATATAACAAACTATAACCGATCCATCTTCATTTGTGTTTCGACCCTTTAAACATTTATCACCGATCATTCTTGTTTTCTTGATTTTTGAGGTACCATCTTATTTTTTTTTATTTTTTTGTATACAAGATATATGATTCGTTATATGTTTTATCTTTGATGATCGGTTTAAGTTTAAGTTATGAGTTGATAATGATTGTACAAGATTTTGTTGTTATATTTTATATGTTTTGTGTATGTTATTTTAATGATTTATGAACTTGTTTGTGATGCATTTGATCTGTTAGATACGTTGCTGTTTATTGAAATGATTTTATGTGATGATTAAAGGAAAGTGTATAATTGAGGTACTTCTTTTAGCTTGTTAACTTTGTTGTGTTTGAATATATGCTAGTTCTAGCTTTATTTATGTCTTATCATTAAGATGGTTGCATCAGTATCAAGATTTGATTAACTTGTTGGTTTTAATTTTTTATGAAGTTGGCTGCTCATGTGTTGATTTGATTTATGTATAATTAAGTGTTTCTTGATTTCTTATGATGAAATTCGCACTTATAGAAATAATAAATGTGATATCTTTTGTTATGTAGCGTTCTTGCTGATTCGTTTTCAAGATTTTGTGTATAGAGTTGAAATGGTAACTATTCCCCCCCCCCAAACAAACCAATTGTTATTATATCGAGCAACTTCCGAGTTGTTGGTATTAGTTTTGTACAACTATGGAGCTTACGTTTCGAGTCACGTCATGACTACCAATTAATTTACTTTTTTTTTGTTGGTATGATGTATGTATACTATTGCATTAATCAATTTCCATTTTTATAGATGATTGGAGATCTAGATGCAGTGCCAGGAAATTGAGTCGCCCGTGATTTGCATGGGGTGACAATGCCACAGCTGCGTAGTGGAGCACGAAGATCAAAACGATTTGGTGATCTGCAGCCTGCCCCTCAGCCTGTTGAACAAGCAGAAAATTTTCTATTGCCTACTCAGAACAAAACTAGAAGAAGAGCCGGAGCTGGAAGAGGAAGGGGTTCCAATGCAGCAGTAACTAACGGACCTGCAGTGGCAATTCCAGGGAGACCAACTTATGCTGGTGGAGGCAGGGGGGTTAGATTAATAGATCTAGATCCGGAGCCACCTTGTGAGGGTCTTCCACAACCGATCGTTGTTGGTGCGGCTGGAGAACACATTTTAAACAGAGTAGAGGGTGGTGCAGAGAAAAATATTGCAATGGAGGGTGCGAGTGGGGACAAGATACTGGGAGTTGAAGACGACACAAGTGCAGCTCCAGTTCCAGAAAGGGTATATTTTCAATTGTGTTCAGTAACTGTTTTTATGTTTGGAGTTGTCATTATCATGTCAAGTGTGGACAGATGTAGCTCTACATACAACCTACATGAACCGGTGATATTATACATTTACTTAATATGTAACGGATTTGTGTCGATTAATACTTGTCACCAATTCGACTTAATAAAACGCTTTTTGTTGTTGGTGCAGGTACAAGTGGGTAACTCGCCTATATATAAGATGGAAAGAAAGCTGGGTAAGGGAGGTTTTGGTCAAGTTTATGTTGGCCGGAGGGTAAGTGGTGGCACTGAGAGAACAGGAGCAGATGCAATTGAGGTACTTTTCTTTGCAAACTTGCTTTGGAATGATATTCGATGGTGCACAACTTATATTTGGTTGTGCATACTTATTGTAGGTCGCTTTGAAGTTTGAGCACCGGAATAGTAAAGGTTGCAATTGTGGGCCTCCATATGAGTGGCAAGTATACAGGTATGCTCCATCTTCTAAATATCATGATGTATACATTTCCCTCATAGATTTCAGTTATCATGTCTTAATGTCTTACTCATGTAACAGCAATCTTAATGGATGTTATGGGATTCCATCAGTTCATTACAAGGGGCGGCAGGGTGACTTCTACATTCTGGTAAGATATTATGGGCATCTTCGATTACCAGGAGTAGCAACTTTGCTGAATCTTCTCAGAAAAACATGCAAAGAAAATTGTGGAACATAAATCTTGAATCCAATTTTCAGGTCATGGATATTCTAGGACCCAGTCTTTGGGATGTTTGGAACTCATTAGGCCAGTCGTAAGTCTCTCTATCTCACACACACACACAAGCGCGCGCGCTCACACACACACACACACACACACAAGTAGATACAGAGACACACTGAAACCTTTGGTATCCGAGAACACAAAAAAAACAAGTGATCGGATATAACACACTCTTACATATTGGAACTAAATAAACACACACTTATATTTTGAAACTAAATTAACACACATAGCATAACTATTCTGAAGTTTTATAGAACTCACATCCTCTTGATTCAAAGGGGGTGATACTAACCATTAAGGACAAACTCTTTGAATGCATTGTATTACATCCATGCATCTCTTTTTGTTGGTTATTCATTAATGCTTACTACAGGATGTCACCCAACATGGTGGCTTGCATTGCGGTGGAGGCGATATCAATTCTGGAAAAGCTTCACTTGAAAGGGTAAGTCCAACTGTTTGATACATGTCTTCTATCATTTTTTTTAATGATCACGTCCTATACTATCCTATATCATCAATATCAAATTTTATCTTCGTCTTCATCACGCTAAAAGAGAAGTTTTTTTCTTACTTATATGCAGTTTTGTGCATGGAGATGTAAAGCCTGAAAACTTCTTACTTGGTCAACCTGGAAGCCCTGATGAAAAGAAGCTCTTTCTTATTGATCTCGGATTGGGTATGCCATACTTATACATCATAAAAGCATTTTATATTTTATATTGGCATATTTGCATAAACCTTTCTATTTATTATTATTTAATTCTCTACATGTGTTCTATAATTGTAAGTATGGAAATGTCTTATTGATGTAAGTAACTGTTTCTATTTAAACCTGGTTTGTTACTGATACAGCATCTAGATGGAAAGATTCATCTTCCAGTCAGCATGTTGAATATGATCAGCGGCCTGACATTTTCAGGTTTGTGGAATTCAGGTCAACCAAAATTCGCTTGTTTCAATATATTAATAATCTCCTTTGGCAGGGGGACGATAAGATATGCGAGTGTGCATGCACATTTAGGCCGAACTGGGAGTAGAAGAGATGATCTTGAATCACTGGCGTACACATTGATTTTTCTCATTAAAGGGAGGTTACCATGGCAAGGATACCAGGTAAAAGCATCATTTAAACTTACGTCTATAATGAAGTTGAATTTTAGATCATCTTGTGCTGCAATCAATACTCTCTTCTTGGCTGATATATGCAGGGAGACAATAAGAGCTTTCTTGTATGTAAAAAGAAAATGTCCACCTCGCCTGAGTTGATGTGCTGCTTTTGTCCTGCCCCATTCAGGCACTTCCTTGAAGCTGTTGCAAATATGAAATTTGACGAGGAGCCTAACTATTCCAAGCTAATATCTTTGTTTGAAAATCTTATTGAACCATGCACATCCTTGAGACCTATCAGAATTGATGGTGCCCTGAAGGTTATAAGCTCGTTGATATATATAATATTCCAATTTATTTGTATATGCTGTTATGTTATATCAATTAAATTTCCTGTTTTATGTTGTATGATTAGGTTGGGCGAAAACGAGGGCGGTTGCTTATTAATTTGGAAGAAGATGAACAACTCAAGAAGAAAGTGAGATTAGGTAGTCCTGCAACCCAATGGATTTCAGTTTACAATGCTCGTCGTCCCATGAAGCAAAGGTAAATGCGTTTTATTTAACTTGAAAATGTGGAGGTATCTTCCTTAGTGAGAATTATCGTATTTAGTATTTTCTGTTATATCTATGGAAATATACGCTTGATTACCCTATTTTAGACCTTAAAGTGGATGGAAATGTATTAAATAAGTTCTATTTATGTCTGTTCTCATGGACCTTCGAAACTGCTTTTGGCTTGGGTGCATCATGTATATCAGAACTGGATTACAAGTCTTTAAATCCTTGTAAACTTCATATTTCTCATGCGATTTCTTGAAAGCCTCCAACTAATGGTCAGATGGCGCGCCGTCACTGAAGCCTTGAGGTTGAAGGTGAAAGGCACGAACATAGATAAAGATTGTTGACGAAATACTAATGTTTCCCTGTGTTTAAGGTGGTAACTTCGGTTTTTTGTTATATGTTGATGATGTGGTTGAATTAGCGAGCAGTCGAGATGATTATATATTTCCCTTGTAAGGTTTGGTAAAACATTTAAAGCTCGGTCAGGGAAGATGTGACAATAGATAAGCATTAGGTCTTAGCAAGTTAGCAATCTTGATCTCCAGAGCATTCCACAATAGGTTACCAAGTCCTGCAATTAACTATGCAGAATATGGAATTATGCAGTATCACAAGAAATTATTTACACTGGGATTCGTACTTGATTTGTGAGAGGCATCCACTCTTTGTTTCTCTCAATTACATCCAAAAGGGAATCTGCTATAACAAATTAGTAGCCACAATGTCGTGACTCACTAATGAAATGAATTTCTAATTCTTATTCTCCTCTATTGATGGAAATTTTAGTTTAAAGTGCAATACTCAAGACAATGTTTGTATATTTGCACAAAGACACTTTGTCATGGGTTTCCTTTAGTTACTAAATGATATCTTCAATGTGTAGATATCATTATAATGTTGCAGACACAAGGCTGCGACAGCATGTTGAGAAGGGCAATGAAGACGGTTTATATATCAGCTGTGTGGCTTCAGCTGTAAATCTTTGGGCCCTAATCATGGATGCTGGAACTGGATTCTGTTCTCAGGTTTATGAGCTTTCAGCAATCTTTCTTCACAAGGTCATCTCTAAATTAATGTCTGCTTACCTGTAATGGATTCTTTTTTCTCTAGTTCATGCTTTACCTTAATTATATTTAATTGTTGTTTTAGGATTGGATTATGGAACAATGGGAGAAGAATTACTACATTAGTTCAATAGCTGGTGCGAACAATGGGAGTTCTTTGGTCGTTATGTCTAAAGGTTAGTTTAGCAGATGAACAATCTGAAACAACATTAATTATTTTCTATATATGTATGTGTATTATGTGTACCTGTTCGCGTTTTTGATGATGCTATTGTGCATATTCATATTATCTGCATGTTTTTTTTGGATCACTGTGATAGTGGCACAAAACTACAAAAAGATACAATTGCTGATAGTTTGGAGATGTGATCAAACTGTATATGTGAGTGTAAAGTATTAAAAACTTCTTTGCTTGGAGGAATTGCCAAATTTCTAAAATTTTGCACGTTTTCTGGTTAGTTGAGTTGTTGAATTATCTAGTAGAGCACCCAATTTTCCTGCCAGCAGATTCTTAGCTTGATCCATCGGGGGCTCAATGCTTTATACAAGTCTCGTTTGGACAAATTGTCGTTGCAAGGCAATGCCATTAATTTACCTAATCTCTACTGCCCTCCATGATGACGATGATCTTACCCTATCATTTCTAGTTTGAGTAATATCTATGTAGAGCTTTTAATATTTAAAGGAGGTTTGGCTATACCAGGAGATGTGTAGATCTTCAATCATGAAAAGTCTTATTCACCTATACTGGGTGCCTTGTCCAGGAGTTACTAGACAGTTTAGGCACATTTGTGGTTTTAGTTTTTATTAATCTTCTTGACTTGCCATTTTGCGCAAGATCAGTTCTTTTTGAAAAGGAATAAATAGAAAAATGCATCATATTTGAGAAAAATATCATTCTGAGAGCCCAGCATGCTTGATTTATGGAACTCATGCCGTTGAATATATACTGATTTGGGGGGGGGGGGGGTTGAATATCGTGTTGGTCTTTTGGCTTACATGACCTGAATAACATGGAAATCTCTTTTAATATGCAGGTACACCTTACACCCAGCAATCTTACAAAGTGAGTGAATCTTTTCCATTCAAGTGGATTAACAAGAAGTGGAAAGAAGGTTTTCATGTCACATCCATGACTACTGCTGGCAATCGTTGGGGTGTTGTAATGTCTAGAAACTCGGGATATTCTGATCAGGTACGTTTTCTTATGGAATAGGCAAAATAAATTATCTTTACATTTCATTATTTTTTCGTTACTAAGCACATCCGCAAATGGACTTGTTCATTGTAGGTTGTCGAGCTTGATTTTTTGTATCCGAGTGAAGGAATACATCGGCGTTGGGAGAATGGATACAGAATAACATCTATGGCTGCTACTGCTGATCAATCAGCTTTTATACTTAGTGTTCCAAGACGTAAGATCACGGACGAAACTCAAGAAACTCTACGGACGTCTGCCTTTCCTAGCACCCATGTCAAGGTAAATGTTTGCAATTCTATCTGCCCAAATAATTTTATATGATGAACGTAATTATATCAATTTTTAATTTGCTTATTGTGATATTTACTGTCTATATTATACAACTGAGTATATCGGGCTTTGGTTTTATGCCCTAACCAAGTAACCATATACATAATCCAAGTAATATAGGAAGTTTCCAAGATGATTGCCGCAATTCATTTTTGTGGTGCCTAGTATTTTTCTTTGGAATCATCGTATCGCTCTCAAGTCTTAAATGCCAATATAGTTTATCACATGCGCTTGATTTCTTTTGCAGGAGAAGTGGTCCAAAAATCTCTATATTGCGTCTTTATGTTATGGCCGAACAGTTTGTTAACAGTTGTGAATTTGTACACGGATCTTGCTGTGGATACAAGAGGGGGGAAGGGAGCTAGGGAGCAATGTAATGATGCAATCTTGACATCTGCGAGAGGTGTGAGAGAATTAGTTTTTAGCAAGGAGCTAGACGTCCCATGTAAAGCCTGCCTTTTATGGTTATGTTTTAACAACAAAGAAGTTAGTAAGAAAGAAAAAAGGAAAAGTTAGCCAAACATGTTTCTGAGCAGATATTATCTGGCACAGAACAAGTTGGCAATAAAAGCCAGAAGTTTGATTTTACAAAGTCAGTCTTGCAGAGTTGCAGCTATATTATGGTTTGCAAATTTGCAGCTATAGCTTTGCAGTCTTTGTACATTTAACTTCTGAAGTTTTGTTAAAAATGTTTACGTCCATTTTATGTCAACTATCAACTGATATAATCTGAGTTTGGTTGCATGTTATGCTGCCATTTTCTGCGTAGAAAGCTTATAACACCCACAAACACACGCACACACTGTACATTTATGAAACTATGATCTCGATGAATGTTGAAGAGAATCTATCAGGCTAGGATGAGATGCTACCAGTGTTTTCCCAGGTACAGCGGTTTGGCAACTTCATCAATAATCTGGGCCTCCCGGGTAGATCATGTGAAATGATGAATGAGAAGTTGCAAAATTCCAACCAGACATGAACATTACAAGGAAGCATAGAGTTATTTTTATTTTATTTTTTGTAAATTGTGAAGTAATTTCATCAAAACAAGATCTATCCAGGAAAGAAGACATTTTATTCGTCAACCCCTTCCCCTCCCGCAAGTTCTGGTACATGAAGACATATTAATTAGTGAAATAATGATAAAAATATCCAAGTTTTTGTGTGTGTGTACAAAAATGATAATTTTTAAAAAATTGGTCAAAAATACTCATTTGGGCATCCAATTCTAAAATGCGTGTCACCGTTTTTTTTAGATACTCATTTCTCAAATGCGTAAATGAGTATCCCATATATATATTTTTTTAAAAAAAAAATTCAAACACCCAATTATGAAATGTGTATCACATACAAATGATAAATCCCTTTTCCAAATACGTATTCCAGTTGGTATTTTTGGTTAGGTCTTTTAAAAATTGTCATTTTTGTGACAATTATTAAAAAAATAGTTATTTTTTACCATCACCATTATTTATTTGGAGTTTGATTAGTTTTATTAATCACATGATTATTTTTATGAAATATACATCTATTATTATGGATCACTAATATCGGGTAATACTGTATTCTATTCAATATACTAGAGTAATAATAATTTTTAAAATTAATTAATTTTTATTTTTGTAAGAAATCCAACCTTATCGAATTAACAAATGAAGGGGTAAATTTGGGAAGCAGTTAAAAGTTTTTTTCCCCAGTTTCACGAGAGCAAGGAGGGAGATGAGTGTAATTTCAACAAATAGTTACCAAAACATATGCTTAAACCCTAAATAACTGTAAAATCTCGAGTCGCCACTCGATACATACATATCCTCCCGAGTCCCGACCAAACAACACAATGCGACCACCAAGAGGGCGTGGCGGCGGTGGCTTTAGAGGCGGAAGAGACGGCGGTCGTGGTAGAGGCGGTGGTGGTCGTTTCGGCGGCGGTGGTGGACGGGGTTATCAAGATGAAGGCCCTCCTGCTGAAGTTGTAGGTCCGTTGTCTCATCTCTCTCTTTATAATTATTTCTCATACACCTGTTTATATACATATATATGTGTACTTACTTATGGTTTGATTAAAATTGAATGTAGAGGTTGCCACATTTGTTCATGCTTGCGAAGGCGATGCTGTCACCAAGCTAACTAATGAGAAAATACCTTACTTCAATGCCCCTATTTATCTTCACAACAAGACTCAAATTGGAAAAGTCGATGAAATTTTCGGCCCAATTAATGAATCTGTGAGTCCCCTTTTAGAGCTTTTTTTTTTGTTTCAAATTGTTATTGTATTCGTTTGTTTATATGCATTTGGACATCTTTGTTTGGTTCTGATTGTGAAATGTTTCTAGTTATTCTCGATTAAAATGATGGAAGGAATTGTAGCTACTTCCTACTCAGCTGGAGATAAGTTTTACATTGACCCGTATAAGCTTTTGCCCTTGGCCAGATTTCTTCCCCAGCCAAAGTAAGTTTTTTATTCACTAATACTCTGGTCGATATTATACTTTACATGCTGTCGTAAAAAGAATTTATATTGTTTTCCTTGACCAAAATGGATATGTAGCATTTATTTTGGAATTGAACGTGTTACAGTATGCTGTTTTACCTGTCAAGCTACTAGTTATAGAGGAACCGTTTGACATGTTTCTTTAGGTCGGAAGTAGCATGTTAACATTTTAAAGAGGGTCAGTTCAAAAACATAAACAATGTCCGTTAAAATCGTTGTTGTTAAAAAAAATGGCATTTTTTATCTTTTGTGACAAGTGCAGGAATATAGTAGAAATGTAAGAGCAACTCCAACAGCATCTTAGTGGGTTACCTAAAAATAATATTATTAAATTGAATCCTAGTAATTTAAGACATTATATTGTATGACAACTCCAACAACATTCCCAATTTGTTGTTCCCTTTATTATTATAGAAATAAATTCAAATTCCACTTACGTTTTGTAAAGGAGGGAAAGGAAAAAGAAAGGGAAAAGAAGAGAGAGAAATGAATATTTAATTGATAAAATAAGATAAGGAATGGCTAGCCATTACTTAAAATTAAGTAATGAGAGGTGGATGCTAACTTTAAGGAACTACTAGCACACTGTTGGAGCTCCATCTCCCCCAAATTTTCTTAAATTTTAGGTAAGGGAGCAATACAAGTAACCTGTTGGAGATGCTCTAGTGTGATAGCAAAATATGTTATCTAATTTAATATTTTCTAGGGTATGAACTATATCCCAAATTTCTAGGAACCTGGAAACTCAATGGTATTTGACATAGCTATAACATGATATCAGACAACTATTCAGTGAATTTATGTTCTAGGTTGTGCTGTTTCTACTCTATATTGTCCTTTCATATGTTGGACAGCATTTTTTACGAGAGAAAGCAGTCTGTGAAATGTAATTAGGAGACTATCTGTGGTTGATTTTTCGAGATCCCTTCTGTTAGTTCTCAGAGTTTTGGGACAGATAGAAGTTGTTCTGATTTATCTGTAGACACTGATCATGTATATTTTGCTAGAATCTGTGTACTACATTAATATTTGTGTATTACTATTATCAGGGGACAAGCACTAGCTGGTGGTAGAGGTGGAGGCCGTGGAGGGGGAAGAGGGGGTGGACGAGGATTTAGTCGTGGAGGAGGAGGTGGTTTCCGTGGAAGGGGTGCTCTGAGAGGTGGGCGAGGAGGTGGCTTCCGAGGTGCAAGTCGTGGTGGTGGAGGTTTCAGGGGAAGAGGGAGATCATAGAGAAATTTTTATTTTGGTTTGTGCTTGTTTAAGTAATCATTTCTGGATTTCAAATTTTAGTTTGAGTATTAGCTTTTAATGCTGATTTTGTTTGTTGTGTGACTGGCCTATGCAAATACTAAAGCATTAAATAGTTTTTACAATGTTCAATATCATCCTAGTTCCGAGACCTTATTGCCCCTAAATTGTGTACTAGCATCGGTGCCTTATTGATAACCATCAGAAAGGAACATACTCTGGCATGGCAGTATGGCACTGATGCCATCAAAAAAATTAAGTTTATGTGGACTACTTTTTCATAATTATTATACATGTTCAATATACTAGTTCGTTAGTTTGTTTACAGGGAGAAGTATATGTATAGTGTCATATGCACATGAAAACGATCCGAGTAGGAATAAAAGAGCCAAACATGCAGTTTTAGCTTAATAGTTTAGTAGGACTCTATGAGAGCATGGGGAGATGACGTTCCAATGCAAGATGAATACCCAAATCCAAAGAAGCATTATATATTTTCAAGCAATCAATTCCGCTCAGGCTTCCCAGCCTCTAAGAACCTAGACTAAAAGCTGTTTCACATCTTTACACCCCTGCGTTATGTATTTCTTTAGCTCTGCGTTTAGTTTACCGTCTCCCCATCCCACATAACCCTATTAAGATATGGGTTTCTGAGGAGGTGGGTATGAGACATGTTGGGTTCCGAGGCATAAAACGCAGCGGATAAACGTAAAAATAACAAAAAAAATCGGAACCCTAACGCAGGATCATGTATAAGACTTGACGGATTATGGTAAACAGAATCATACCTATTCTTGTCCTGACTTTCACGAACTCAACGGAGATCCTTGCTATCACGATTTTGTGTCTTCCTCTCGAAAGCACCTCTATGGTATCCACACGAGCACCTTCAAGAACGTCTCACGATCTTGATCACGGGATGGATGTACTAGCCTCCTTTGATGAATTCGAATGACTGCCTTTGCTGCCTCCTTGCTCTGCCTCTAGGGTTTTATCATATAAAACGTGCCATTCATTTAACCTATCATTATCTATTTATAATGATTGGTTAATGGGCCTTTTTCAGCAAAACCTAACCCATGTAGGCATAGGATTAAATAATAAAACATGCTTTTATTATTTAATTAATAACTAAGTCACACTTAATTATTATTGGCAGAAATACAATTATTCAAATTCGAATTTATATTATTTTAATTAATTAAGTCTCACTTAATTAATATAATAAAATTCAAATAATCATCAATTAATTTAAATCTATAATTTAAATTAACTATTCCACTAGGTGCTCTATGTGTGTGACCCTATAGGCTATTATTTAATTAGCAATAATTTTATTCTCCAATAAAATTATAAACAATGAGCGGTATCTAGTAATACATCATTGCTATCCAATTAAACAATAATTAAATCGTGATTTGATAAAACCTTTCATGATTAATGTTTCCGTGTAATATAATCCCTTTAACCAAATATATTATAGATTAAACTCGAGGCATGTGTTTAGTCATCCTCTTCAACATTTAATCCGGGTTTACTTGATCCATGAGTAGACTATGGAAAAACAAATCATTATTTGAGCACGGCCATGCATTTTATAGTCTCACTCAATCAAGAGGCCAATAATATCTCTCCTAATTATAGGAGGGTTAAATCCTTTATCTATCATTCATATTTCTCATACGACTCATGATATACCCGATGTCCACTTTTATCATCACCCGGTCAAAGGTAACTTTTAATGTAGTCAGAGTATATTAATCCTCGTATAGAAATATAATGATCTCAAGTCAGAGGATCATTACACCATTATCACTGTGAGTCTTTCTTATGACTTTATTAAACATGAAGAATCTCACTGTGGGTCTGTCCAGTACCATGTACTCCTACATGTACCTATGCATTGACTTTAGTATCCCCATACTTATAACCAATGAGATATGGTTATCTGTCAAACAACATACTAGTCTATTTATGTATTATTATTGTCCTATAATAATAATACTCGACTAGGGACATTTAAGAATATGATATATTATATAATCTCAAGTTCAAGTCATGTACTTAAACTATATAACGTGTATCATGATTCTAAGGACATTTATTATGCTAACAAATATATCGCAGTAATTAAAGTCATAATAAATACGTTTATTGAATAATCAAATGACATAAAGGTTTATTAAAGGAAACATTGTATTGCCTCTAGGGCACCTACACTAACAATCTCCCACTTGCACTAGAGCCAATCACCCATGTATCTAATACCCATGGAACTAGTGTGACCGTCGTGCTTCTTCTGCGATAAGCCTTTGGTCAGTGGGTCTGCAATGTTATCATTTGTGTGCACTTTACATATGTGTATGTCACCCCTTTCATTAATCTCTCGAATGAGGTGATATCTCCTGAGTATGTGTTTGGTTCGGGAGTGAGCTCTAGGTTCTTTAGCCTGTGCAATGGCTCCATTATTATCGCAGTATAGATCAATGGGATCTGCGATCGATGGAACCACTCCCAAATCATTAATGAATTTTCGAATCCAAACAGCTTCCTTAGCCGCTTCACAAGCTGCAATGTACTCAGCCTCCATTGTAGAATCAGCTACTGTTTCTTGCTTTGAACTCTTCCAACTTACAGCACCTCCGTTTAGACAAAACACAAAACCAGACTGTGATACAGTATCATCCCTGTCTGTTTGGAAACTTGCATCGGTGTAACCTTTTACAACCAGTTTCTCCTCTCCTCCATACACCAAGAATGAATCTTTAGTCCTTTTCAAGTACTTTAGAATATTCTTGACAGCCGTCCAGTGACCTTCACCTGGATTAGATTGGTATCTGCTCGTCATGCTTAAAGCATACGAAACATCTGGGCGAGTACATACCATTGCATACATGATGGATCCAATTGCTGAGGCATATGGAACCTTACTCATGCGGTCCTTGTCATCCAATGATTTCGGACACTGATCTTTAGAGATCGTTATCCCTTGAGATACGGGGACATATCCCCTTTTTGCATTTTGCATACCAAAACGATGCAAAACCTTATCGATGTATGTACTCTGACTTAGACCGATCATCCTTCTAGATCTATCCCTATAGATCCTCATTCCCAGAATGTAGGATGCATCTCCTAAGTCTTTCATAGAGAAGTTGCTCCCTAACCAAGTCTTAACACCCTTGAGAAAAGGTATGTCATTCCCCATTAGTAGTATGTCATCAACATATAGTACTATGAATGCCACATGGCTCCCACTAACCTTCTTGTAAACACAAGGTTCATCTTCGTTTTGAACAAATCCATACTCTTTGACTGTTTCATCAAAACGAATATTCCATCTCCTAGATGCTTGCTTCAATCCATAAATGGATCGACGTAATTTACATACCTTGCTAACATTCCTTGGATCGACAAAACCTTCAGGTTGTGTCATGTACACATCCTCATCAAGGGTTCCATTAAGGAAAGCTGTTTTGACATCCATTTGCCAGATTTCATAATCATGGAATGCTGCAATAGCAAGCAAAATCCTTATGGATTTGACCATAGCCACTGGTGAGAAAGTTTCATCATAGTCAATACCATGAATTTGTTTGAAACCTTTTGCAACCAGCCTTGCTTTATAGGTCTGAACATTTCCATCCATGTCAGTTTTCTTCTTGAAAACCCACTTGCACCCTATGGGTTTTACCCCTTCAGGTGGATCAACCAAAGTCCATACTTGGTTTTCATACATGGAATCCATCTCGGATTTCGTGGCTTCTAGCCATCTCTTAGAGTCTGGACTGATCATAGCATCTTGGTATGTGAGAGGCTCATCTTCATCTATGAGCATCAAATCACCACATTGAGTCAAGAGAAATCCATATCTCTCTGGCTCATGGCGAATTCTACCAGTTCTACGAACAACCTGTGTTTGTTGAGCATTATAATTATCCTGCTCTTGTTCCACTTCAGGTTCAATGCTATTTTGTGGTTCTCGATCTTCATCGAGATCTATAGTTCTCCCACTGTTTCTTTTGGAAATAAAATCTCTTTCCATGAAAACAGCATCTCGAGCAATAAACACTTTCTGCTCAGAGGGACTATAAAAATAATACGCCTTTGTTTCTTTAGGGTATCCCACAAAATTGCACTCTTCAGATTTAGGTCCAAGCTTGTCAGATACTTGACGTTTCACAAACGCCTTGCATCCCCAAACTTTCATAAAGCTCATGCTTGACCGTTTCTCCTCCCATATCTCATATGGAGTCTTTTGAACCTTCTTAGTAGGAACACGGTTAAGTGTGAAAGCCGCTGTTTCTAGAGCGTAACCCCAGAAACTAATTGGAAGATCTGCATGACTCATCATCGATCGCACCATGTCCAACAAGGTGCGATTTCTCCTCTCTGAAACTCCATTCCATTGAGGTGTACCTGGCGGAGTGAGTTGTGATACAATACCACACTCCTTTAAATAATCTTTAAATTCAGTGCTCAAGTATTCTCCTCCACGATCAGATCGTAAGATTTTAATACTTGCACCTCCGCCAATTTGCTTCTCTACTTCAGCCTTGTATTCTTTGAACTTTTCAAAAGAATCGGATTTATTCTTCATAAGATATACATATCCATATCTACTGAAATCATCAGTAAATGTTATGAAGTAGTAGTAGCCTCCTCTAGCCATCACACGCATTGGGCCACATACATCACTATGTATTAGCTCCAAACGTTCAGTGGCCCTTTGACCCTTACCAGTGAAAGGGGCTTTAGTCATTTTACCAAGCAAACAAGATTCGCATTCTTGGTATGATTCAAAATCAAACTTATCCAAATGTCCATCCTTATGTAATTTGGATATGCGTTTCTCATTTATATGGCCTAGACGACAATGCCAGAGGTATGTTTGATTTGAGTCATTAACTTTAAGTCGTTTGTTTTCTATATTACAGACAGGATTATCTAAGTCAAGAACATATAAACCATTAAACAAACGCGCAACACCATAGGTTAAATCATTCAAAGCAAAAGAGCAACTGTTGTCCTTTATTGTAAACGAAAAACCTTTCTTGTCCAAACAAGAAACAGAAATAATGTTTCTGCGAATTGCAGGCACGTAATAACAATTCTCCAGTTCTAAAACTAGCCCAGAGGGCAAAGATAAATAATAGGTTCCTACAGCTAAAGCAGCAACTCTTGCTCCGTTGCCAACTCGTAGGTCCATTTCTCCTTTAGCCAATGTTCTACTTCTCTGCATTTCCTGCACATTTATACAAATGTGAGAAGCACATCCGGTATCCAATACCCAAGATGTAGAAATAGACAGATTGACTTCTATAACATATATACCTGAATTAGAAGCTTGCTCAGCCCTCTTCTTCTTCAGATCCTCCAAGTAAACTGAACAGTTTCTCTTCCAGTGACCAGTTTTCTTACAGTAGTGACATTCACCCTTAGCGACCCCACCTTTAGGCTTTAAAGCCTGTTTAGGACCTGACTTTGGCTTGGGTGTAGAATCAGAACCTGTCTTCTTCTTACCCTTCCACTTGCCTTTCCCTTTGGCCTTACCTTTGTTGCCCACCATCAGTATGGGAGCGGGTTCAGCCGTCTTCATGTTGGTCTCATATGTTCTCAACATAGCCAACAATTCAGTAGGTGTTTTGTCAAATTCATTCATATTGTAGTTCATAACAAACTGAGTGAATTTGTTGTTCAAAGAATTCAAGATTAGGTCAATACCAGTTTCCGGACCAATCGGGAAACCCAAAGTATCAAGATACTCAATGTAACCAATCATCTTCAGAACATGTGGGCCAACTGGTTCACTTGCCCCTTGTTTGCAGTTAAAGAGTGACTTGCTCGTGTTGAACCTTTCTTGACGAGTTTGACTTGCAAACATACTTTGCAAGTGCTCATTGATAGTATATGCATCCATATGCACATGTTGTCTTTGAAGCTCAGCACTCATAGTTGCCAACATAAGACATGCAACATCAGTTGCATCATTCTCATCCTTTGTGTGGGCCGCTCGTTCCTCAACAGTAGCGCCCTCAGGAAGGGGACCTGCCGGAGGAATATCAATGACATGAAGCTTGCGCTCCTGCCTGAGGACAATCCTCAAATTCCTCTGCCAGTCTAGGAAGTTGTTTCCTCCTGTCAGCTTATCCTTCTCAAGGACAGATCGTACGGATAGTGTGTTTGTGTTGTTTGTCATTATTCGGTATCTACAATGATAAAAGCACAAAATAAACATTAGATTGTCTGAGTTATTTATTATGTTCAAATGATTATGATATATTCATAATATATCTCCCACTATTTTTATCAAATCAATAGCCCTTACTATTAATTTGGAAAGTATATCCCATAATTCTTTCTAGTGAGCCAAGATCCATATTTCGTCATGTCTTAAGTCAACCACTGGAAGTCCTTAAGAATGATTATTTAGGTAGACAACAGTTGTCAATTATATCATATATAATTCTTGGATAGTTTGGTGAGCAACGATTGATCTTATCTATCTAATAGATTTTTAAACCAAACTCTATGCTTCTAAGTTCATAATGGTTGAATATAACCGTTTACTTTCACCTTATTATGACGACTTAGTTAAGTTTGACCCAATGATACAACGGCCGAATATAACCGTTTATATTCGTCGCATCTCACCACGATAGATAGGAGTCCCCTGCCACTGACAGTCTTTCCCCTAATCGATCTAGGATTCGATGAGTGTTCATTCATTGGAAAGCATCCGATTAAAACTTAATATTTTGTTAAGGGGTTTAGAAAATTTACGACGATCATGATCACATCATGAAGAGATCCTCAATTTTTCCTTGAACCAAATATTTCAAATTGACATCTTAAATTGTTCATTTCCCAGGTAGATGGAGGATACCAGTGGTCACACTTAAAACCCATCAGCCTTACGAATACGCATATCCGCTTTTGACAGAAAATCCCAGTTTTAGATATCAAAAATTCATATTTAATTCCGTGTTTTAAAATCCATATTTCATAAACACAAGAATCTCATGATCGTTCATTTGTTAATTTTTAAAATCTTAAATCGTTAAAGATTTTATCTTGTTTAGCATGGCAAGCATGGCATGGGTGACGTATCTAATACATGCATATTCTACTCTACACATACATTCATACATCAATATGTAAAGTGCAGTATGTAAACGTGCTTGGTTATGGCCCTTTTCCTATGTGATCCTTTCGAGCTAATGAAAGGATCAAAGTCAATCTATGGTGGTAAAATATAAATACAATTACATGTCTTCATTCTTCTTGTATCCATGGGTGCTTGCTCCTCTTCTTGGATCATCCTTCAATCTTCAAGTACATTACATGGAATAATTGAATACAACCTATACTAATGTACTTACATAAGAAAATTCGAGTTACATTCGAGGTTAAACAATTACAAGAATGAAGAAAACGACATGCAAGTCGTATTTATAAAACCAAAACCAAAACCATTAATCTAGGGGTCCAAAGGCCATAACCAGCACCATGCTCAAGTACTCAACCAAAATAATGCGGGGGTCCGGGGGCGGCAGCCCCTGGGCGGGGGTCCGGGGGCGGCAGCCCCTGGGCGGGGTCCGGGGCGGCAGCCCCGGGCGGGGTCCGGGGGCGGCAGCCCCTGGCTGGGGTCGAGCTGCCAGGTCAGCTCGAAATCAGAAATTTTTTTTTATTTTCGAAGACCAGTCCTATTCAGAAATCATCAATTTCTGAACTACAGATCATATCTGTTGGCCTTTTTCCCCACTGCATCTTATACAGTTTCAGAAGCAAGTATCATATACATACTTTTCATATCCCAGTTAACAGCTGATGTCCAACATAATCTGTCCACCAGTTTGTATCATATACAAACCGACCCTCATGCATAACATACAAATCGCAAACAGGCATATAAATCAGTCATGACAAATCATTAACATGCTAGTATCATCATCTATTTACTCATCATATGAATAACAATTCGAATATACAAGGCAGTAGCATGGCAGTCTCAAACAGGCATGGCAGTAGCAAAGCAATAGCATGGCAGTTTCATGGCAGTCACCAAGACAGGCATATTTGCATCAAATACAGTTAACACGTAACCAAATCAGTCCCTTATACACGTAGCTCTGATACCATTGTTGGGTTCCGAGGCATAAAACGCAGCGGATAAACGTAAAAATAACAAAAAAAATCGGAACCCTAACGCAGGATCATGTATAAGACTTGACGGATTATGGTAAACAGAATCATACCTATTCTTGTCCTGACTTTCACGAACTCAACGGAGATCCTTGCTATCACGATTTTGTGTCTTCCTCTCGAAAGCACCTCTATGGTATCCACACGAGCACCTTCAAGAACGTCTCACGATCTTGATCACGGGATGGATGTACTAGCCTCCTTTGATGAATTCGAATGACTGCCTTTGCTGCCTCCTTGCTCTGCCTCTAGGGTTTTATCATATAAAACGTGCCATTCATTTAACCTATCATTATCTATTTATAATGATTGGTTAATGGGCCTTTTTCAGCAAAACCTAACCCATGTAGGCATAGGATTAAATAATAAAACATGCTTTTATTATTTAATTAATAACTAAGTCACACTTAATTATTATTGGCAGAAATACAATTATTCAAATTCGAATTTATATTATTTTAATTAATTAAGTCTCACTTAATTAATATAATAAAATTCAAATAATCATCAATTAATTTAAATCTATAATTTAAATTAACTATTCCACTAGGTGCTCTATGTGTGTGACCCTATAGGCTATTATTTAATTAGCAATAATTTTATTCTCCAATAAAATTATAAACAATGAGCGGTATCTAGTAATACATCATTGCTATCCAATTAAACAATAATTAAATCGTGATTTGATAAAACCTTTCATGATTAATGTTTCCGTGTAATATAATCCCTTTAACCAAATATATTATAGATTAAACTCGAGGCATGTGTTTAGTCATCCTCTTCAACATTTAATCCGGGTTTACTTGATCCATGAGTAGACTATGGAAAAACAAATCATTATTTGAGCACGGCCATGCATTTTATAGTCTCACTCAATCAAGAGGCCAATAATATCTCTCCTAATTATAGGAGGGTTAAATCCTTTATCTATCATTCATATTTCTCATACGACTCATGATATACCCGATGTCCACTTTTATCATCACCCGGTCAAAGGTAACTTTTAATGTAGTCAGAGTATATTAATCCTCGTATAGAAATATAATTATCTCAAGTCAGAGGATCATTACACCATTATCACTGTGAGTCTTTCTTATGACTTTATTAAACATGAAGAATCTCACTGTGGGTCTGTCCAGTACCATGTACTCCTACATGTACCTATGCATTGACTTTAGTATCCCCATACTTATAACCAATGAGATATGGTTATCTGTCAAACAACATACTAGTCTATTTATGTATTATTATTGTCCTATAATAATAATACTCGACTAGGGACATTTAAGAATATGATATATTATATAATCTCAAGTTCAAGTCATGTACTTAAACTATATAACGTGTATCATGATTCTAAGGACATTTATTATGCTAACAAATATATCGCAGTAATTAAAGTCATAATAAATACGTTTATTGAATAATCAAATGACATAAAGGTTTATTAAAGGAAACATTGTATTGCCTCTAGGGCACCTACACTAACAAGACACGTGGAATCAAATCAAAATTTTATTGATTTTATCTTTATTTATAAAATTACATGTTAATTTTTCAAATAAAAATTTTATAATGTTGTTATTTAATATTTAATAAATAATATTGATTTATTTTTCATATTAACTGCGTATACTTTTTTATGTATTAAAAAATATATTAAATTAACAAATCCATTCTACCATTCAACTAAACAATCCTCATAATCCAATTCTTGATTCCAACCCAATATCACTCCATGAACCAAACGACTAGTACAAGATAAAATAAGTGTTTTTACTTTTTACATATTAATTAATAAAAATATAGTTAACCATATATTATCAAACAGAGGATATATCATGTGTTAGCTTCAAAAAATAGATACGCTAACATTATTCACAGTAAGATACATATCTAGATACATATATGGAATTCCTGGGCAGTTTAAAAAACATTTAAATTCCATAAATCATTGATAATAATTAACACAATTTTTAATCTGTTACAAATTGTTATTATAACAATGATTAACTTATAATTTCTATTAGGATAATCATTAATAATCTGTCAAAAACTATACATCCAAATGGGAGTTTGTATTACTATTTTAACTACAAGTGGATGAAGTGCGGTGTGATGTTTAGTTCCAATATGCGGGATTGAAATTTGACGCACTATATTACGTTAATCCGAGGGGCGGCTCAGTGGGAGACTAGTCTCGTTAATATTTATACACGTATAGATTTTGTAGTATTGTAAACCTTTATAAATAATAATAAAGTAATGTATTTTACCAAAAATCTTAGTAATAAATATTTTACAGCTTCGAATGATATAAATATTAACTAATAGTGTATCTTAAAATTTTCTTGATTAATGTTTGTATATCACATATTTATTTGAGTTTATAATTTAAATTAAGAAAAATAATATTACTCTCATCACATGTAATTTTAGTAAAAAAAATTTAGTAGTTGGTGGCACAACAGAACCCACCATTGACTTTGTAAAAACTGAACACACGCATTTTTCAATATATTCCACTTTGTTGCATGCTATTGTTGACTGTATAATAAATTATAGATTGTACTGGTATATTGTCATTGCCCCTTGTTTTAAAAGATACAGTAGAAAATTAGAAAAACGTAACAAAGACTTTGCTGTGTCATCTCCTTCCATTATATTCTTGTGTTCTTTTCTCACATTCTCACAAGCCCAAGCTATCGCAATATATACATATATACATACAAGAACCCCATTTCATTTGTTCCAAACTCGGCTCAAGAAAATTGAAGCTTTGGGATCTTGTTGAAAATGTGTCCAATGAGATTTATTTTGGTGTTTTTCTCCGCTATATTGGCCGGTTATATGGCCTGGAGGACCGTCCGATCTACCCCGGATTCCGATAAAGACGATACCAGGGAAGCAAAAGATAAACAAGAAACTAATTTTGTCAAGGTATTATATTACGTGTGTGTATATAATAGTTTGAATTGATCAATATTTAGTTTAATTTTATAAATTGACCTTAATTTGGTTGTAATGTTTGTGCATTGTTTGGGTTTCAGATGATGCAAAATGGGTTCTGGGTATTTGTTGACATGGCTAGTGGAAGGTATCTGTGGAAGAATCTCAGGGATATCAACAAAAATGATAAAGTTGAGACTTATTAGAAAGGTGGAATCAACCAACCTGGGAAAATATGTTTTCTCTGTATGTGCAATACCTAGTCTAAAATATATATTACCACTGTTTCTTTATGAGCATGATGATTATCTGTAAATTGACACTGGACAAACTTAGGCAATGTACTGTGATTTTTCTAACTTTTTTGTGAAATAGCTAGGAGTTAAGAGAATTGATTGCTTGAGAGTTTAGCAAGGCATATAGTATATACGCTATAGAAGAAAGATGGAAGTGTCTTTGTGTTCGAAATTGTGTGATAAGCTCCTTAAGAATGTGGTCATGTACAATAATAAAGATGCTAAATTTTATTTGCAACGTATGCTATACCTTCTCCAGTTGTTTTAACCTAGTAGTCCACAACATCTCTGCCTGCAATTTTTCTAACTTTTTTGTGAAATAGCTAGGAGTTAAGAGAATTGATTGCTTGAGAGTTTAGCAAGGCATATAGTATATACGCTATAGAAGAAAGATGGAAGTGTCTTTGTGTTCGAAATTGTGTGATAAGCTCCTTAAGAATGTGGTCATGTACAATAATAAAGATGCTAAATTTTATTTGCAACGTATGCTATACCTTCTCCAGTTGTTCTAACCTAGTAGTCCACAACATCTCTGCCTGCAATTTTTCTAACTTTTTTGTGAAATAGCTAGGAGTTAAGAGAATTGATTGCTTGAGAGTTTAGCAAGGCATATAGTATATACGCTATAGAAGAAAGATGGAAGTGTCTTATTGTTCGAAATTGTGTGATAAACTCCTTAAGAATGTGGTCATGTACAGTAATAAAGATGCTAAATTTTATTTGCAACGTATGCTATACCTTCTCCAGGTGTTTTAACCTAGTAGTCCACAACATCTCTGCCTGCAATCTTGATAGGATATGTTGTATTCAACATTCATATGTTAAAACTATACTATTTGAGCATACATACTAGTATATGTTACATACAGAGTCTTGAATTCCTTGAGAGAGAGAATATAGCTTTGGGTGCTGCCTGAGAAGAGGAGCAACTAGTCTTACAAGAGAGAGGTTGCACTTTTCATGTCTTAGCATAGATAACCGGGCTCCGATTGTATAGTAGATCGAGTAGTTTTACATACCTTACAATAGAGAGATTGCACATTTCATGTCTTACATATCCACAGTACAGCTTTTGACCGATTAGAGCCGCAAGGCTGCTTAACCTGAGAGAAGTAGATAACTGGGCGGGCTCCGATTGTTTGCTTGATCCCCTCTCTTCATCAGGAGTTATTTCTTTGTCGATTTCATCAGAAAATGTTAAATTGTCCGCTCTAACAGTTCCCACATTGCATTTTTCGCATTAAATATCCTATCCCACCTCCAAATTCAAGTTCAGAATCTCAATTACATCCCAAGGTTCTGCTAGTATCACCGTCAAATTGAATTACTCTGTCATTTTAAATTCTAGTTGCATCAGTAGATAATGTCTGTCAATGAACTCAACGTTTTAAGGATATACTATATCAAACTTTAGCCCAAATTTGTGTTGAATGTGGCATACTCAAGTGACAAGTCTAGCGTGAAACAACTTGGGGAAAAAAAACTAGCGTAAAACAGAAGAAAAATGATTGATGTTTTTCTCATTGACAAATATCACAGTTCTTTTAGCAAAGTATGAAGATGTAATACTTAATCACTGCTTGAGAATCATTTACATGATAATGAAAATGAAGAAGCTAGCCGGGGTCTGTTTTGAGTCACAGCATGCCGAAAAGCATTTATAGTAAGTACCTCATTGTCATTATTTATCAGAATGCAGGCACCACCAAGAGTACCAGAAGATCTCTAGTGTAGTACAGACAAATAGGCTGTGTAGCAAGAGTAGATTGACATTTGGCATTCAATATATAATGTATATAACAACAAAGAACGACTATAATTTGCCTCGGCCTTTACGTAGACATCGTTTTCGATAGCTACAAGCGCTGGTGACACGGAAATCAAAGATGTCAGTTATCAGCGTTTGTAGGTGCAGTTATTCTCGATCTAGATTTTGGTAACGCTTTGTTGAGAAAACAAGTAAAAATATTATTGTTGGAGTATTTCATAAACAAGACGATCAGACTGAACCGTTTTCATTGTAAAATTTGACAAACAATAATCAAGCAGCATATTCAATTGGTCCAATTGTATTTAAATTTTTAACCATTTACTTCCCGTTTAAATCATAGAATTCGTCTGATGAAAATAAACAATAAAGCATCAACAAACATGCAACAATATACCACAGACAGAGGCCACACGCCCACACTAGAGATCAGGGAAATCAGATATATACAAGTCATAGAAGGAATTCTTAGCGGAGACATTGAAATAGAAGTGATGTACAAGGTCCATAAACAACATTTTGGCTTGGAAAAAAAAAAACTCACATACGCCTCGGACTGGTGTTTGAAACACGTCACTTCACCGATTCTGAAGGGAAGGAAAATGCTAATTATTTGATAGCTTAAGATTTAAATGCAAATGCACCCCTTTTTGGCATAAAATCAGCCACTCACACTGTCATACATTATTATACTGATGGTAGTCTATAAAATATTTACTTTTTCCGTCCCATAATACATAATACATGTTATTTTTGTAAAAATAAATTGTCATTCTTTTTTTTAAAATAATTTTTCAAATTTTTTTCTTATATTCCTATTTCCAATATTTGGTTAATTATACAAGCAATGTATCTTTATTTAATGTAATTATTATGAATAATCAAGAAAACAAAGTACTATCTTTCTAATCTTTTCTTAAAATGTGTAATTTAAAATGAGATGGAGGAAATCCTATCCCACCTCCAAATTCATGAATGAGATGAAGCATATTCTTAAAATGTGTAATTTAAATGCAAATGCAACCCTTTTTGACATAAAATCAGCCACTCACACTGTCATACATTATTATACTGATTGGAGTCTATAAAATATTTATTTTTTCCGTCCCATAATACGTAATACATGTTATTTTTATAAAAATAAATTGTCATTCTTTTTTTCAAAATAATTTTTCAAAATTTTCTCAAAAATTATTCTTGTATTCCTATTTCGAATATTTGACTAATTATACAAGCAAATGTATCTTTATTTAATGCAATTATTATGAATAGTTAAGAAAACAAAGTACTATCTATCTAACCTTTTCTTAAAATGTGTAATTTAAAATGAGACGGAGGAAATCCTATCTTAACAACAACTCGTGTTCAGTGTAAATACCATCATGATCGCAGTGGCGGAGCCAGCTACAGAGTGAGGGAGGGCCAAAATGGTCAGTGTCGGAATTAGTCGCGTGAAGTGCGGAAATTTTTATCTCGCTCGAAGCGCATATTTTTTTCCTCACTAAATCGAAATGACCTTTTATCGAACACTTGGGGAGCGGAGATCATCAATATCACAAATTAACAATTCTAACAGATATATTCAGATTATATACTTAAACAAAGACACAAGACAATTGAATAATGAGCAACAAAATCATAAATCATCTAAGAACACAAAATAATTAACTCATTAGGGAAGAAATTTCAAATGAAAACAAATAAAAACTTACCAAAAAACTGTGAGGGTCAAAACTTTGGTATGAACTATGTTTATATATATAAAAAATTAGGCAAAATATTTTTTTGAGGGGGGCACAGACCCTCTCCTGGTCTTAATGTGACTTCGCCACTACATGATCGTCTCATGATTCACAATTGTTCGTCGGTAGAAGGACGGCAGCATCAGATAGACAAGATACGGATGACGGAGGTTACACTAGTGACTAGTGTCACCGCGGGTCAGCGACCGACGAATTACATGTATCCACCCCGCCTATATGTCAGTTTAGTTAGTTTATTTATTAATTTAATATTTTTTCCGTCCCCTTGGTTTGACGAAAATATTATGCATTTCAATAAAAAGACTGCATACAGTTGGGACAAACCCTCAAACTGACATTATAACCTGGTTGAGAAACAAATAAATGAGTTAAACAAATAGCCGGTTTGTTAACATACAGAATATAAATATTTTTTGAATTAAATAAGATTACAATGTTTTCCCGAAAAATCTAACATACACTATCCGTGAAACTAGCAGTATCACAATTGACTTTCACACAATTAATTTCAGTTGTAATCCAATGTTTAGAATTTTCAGTTGCACATACTGAAATTGGAGGAACCGATGCTCTCATAATATGAACAATGTTCCGTTATGAAAATTGAGTTTTTGCGATTTCCACCACCGACGCAGCCTCGATGCGAGCTTTCCAGATCTCCCAAAACACCAATTGAATCATTCTCAAAGAGACAAAACAACAAACGAAAAAATCTCAAAACATATTAATCACTCCAAAAGGAGGACAAACAAACACCAAAAAAATTGGGTACAATAACCATCCTCACAAAATAAGGATGATTATTGAAGGAAAAATAAGAATTACGATGAATAGATGAGATAAAGGAAGGCGAAAGTGAATTTGTGAGAAGGAAGAAGACTAATTGGTAAAGAAAAGAATAGATTTACATTTTTTTTTTGTGACGGCTAGTTAGGGTTGGAGGTTGACTCTCATTAGAAGTATCTTTTCCGTCCCGTTTTAATTGTTCCTTTTGGAAAAAAACACACATATTAAGAAAATATTAATTACATAATTTGTTTTAATGACTACCCCTTATAACTGCATTAAATTAGTTGAATTATTTGTATATTTAAATTAGTCAAACATTGTAAATAGTAATACAATGGTAATATTTGAAAAAATCTTTATAAAATTATTTTAAAAAGTGAGAAGAACAACTAATTAGAGACAATTTTTTCATAAGAGACTATTAAAAGGGGGTGGATGGAGTATTATTATATTGGGTAATATTTATGTAAAAAAATTTAACGTTGAAATCGTAATTATTGAAAGTTTTTACGATTTTTATGCTATATATATATTTCTTAATGTGATGCATGTATATTTTTAGTTATTATTTTAAATTCTTATTTATATATATTTGTTATTAATTAAATAAATTTTAATATATAAAATAATATATATTTATGAACATGAAAAACATAATGTATATACTCACTCCGTATAAGGTTGACAATTTCGTATTTCGGGACGGATTAACAGACCCATATCAGGATTTCAATCCAAACCGAACTCGATCGAAATTTTAATAAGGCAGAATACTAAATCCAAACCCGACCGGAAATAATCATAATTAATTCAAAGTTAACTTGAAATAATTATAATTTATTAATAAATGATTAATTAATAAACATGAATTATTTTAAACATAAAAAATATATTATTTAAATAATAAATTGATAAATAAATTATAAAATATAATAATATTTATGTTATGAATATATATTTTGGGTAGTTTCGAATTAATTTCAAACAACCCGAAAGTAACTCTATTTGTGACCCAAACCTCGCACAATTATGACGGATAACAATTTTGATCAGTCAATGCAGGTTTTAAAAAAAAGAAAAATAAAACGCACGCGTCATAATAAACGAGAGAAATGCATTTATGTCGGCCCATACTTACGGACCAATGTTTGAATTTGTTTATATCGTTAAACAGACAGGATGAAGATTTACTAAGCACAAAACACCGTCCACATTCATCCACAAAACCTAAACAACATATACTGTACATGTTATTCACTTTTCATGTTCCTTGTTATCATTCCTCCATCTGTCTGTAAGAATAGTTGAAAGGTAATGTTATTGAATATTCCCAAACTGCACTCTCTCTCACCTTTTTATTAAAATGTTGCTTCTTTTTTTTTATTTGTTTTCCCCCCCTTCAAATCTTTTGTGCATTGCATTGACAAGGCAGATTCTTTATGATGATTTCCTCTAAGACTTTTCTTGTTTGCATCAATTGGGTATTTATTTATTTTTATCTGAATATTGGGTTGTTTTTTGGATTAATCAGAAGATATTACAATTGCTTAATATCGGAATCACTGGGCATCCTGTGCCATTATTTAAACAAATTGGATATATGTATTGTACAATGGTGGTGGTGATGATGATTGTAATACTATGTTAGTGGCTATGCTAGAAGCACATTTTGTGGTTGGTATACAATTTTACATTGTAATAGTTTGAGACCCGAAATTTTAGTCGGTAGGAAAGCTTTTTCTGATACAACACCCTGTGTTGGGGAAGTTCTTTCATGAAATATAATAATGTGGTTGGGCTGGTAGGTCAGTTGGTTTTAAAGTTTGATTTTACATTTTCTTGTTTGTGCAGGAAAGAATAGACAACCATTTCTAATGTCGGTGACAGCCAGTTCAAATATTTTCTGGCACGAATGTCCAGTCGGGAAGGTAGAACGGCAAAAGTTGCTGAACCAGCAGGGTTGTGTTGTATGGATCACGGGTCTCAGTGGATCAGGTTTGTAGAATAAAGTCTCACAACCCAGTCCCGTTTTCTACAATCTACATGTTTGTTGTTTGTTATGGTTACCTCTCATTTTCTCTTGTGGAGGCCGAGTGTTGTGACTACACACATATTAAATGTTAATATTTTAAATTTCAAAATTATTGAGTTACTTGATTTCAGTTTGTGGAGCTTACTCTTCTAAAGGGTTTTCACACATTTGCCCCTAGTATTAAACATCAGTTTCACTTATGTAAAATATCCTTGCAACTTGTCAAACAATTCCAGGAAATGTTTGGAGTTCTCAACCAAGTCCTTCCAAATCAGTTTGGCCTGTAGTTCCTATTATTATTTTCAAATCTTGATGTTTTCCTTCTAGTTATGCATCGATTGCGTGCTTTTTCCATGGAAAAAGCCATGTAAGCTATGCTATCCGGTGACTAGCTTACAGATATATTGGACTTCTGACACATTACATATTCTTAATTTACAATTTAATCTTTAGATATAGTTGATATTGGCCCAAGAGGGTATCATTCATTCATCAGAACATGATTTGATAGGAAGTTTTTGGTATCCCTATCCACCCTGCACTGCTTAATGCTAAGCAACTGGCTTGCTGACATCTTGACTGCACCAATTTTCTGAAAAAGTGAAACAGAAATTGCAAATTTCAAACCTTATCCATCTAGCTTTCCAGGATCTGATGCCTAGAAGTTATTGATTAACACTATCATATGACAGTGGAGTTGACTATATTAAGGATTGCAGGTCATGTCAGAGTAGCAAAATTTCTTAATGCATATCCTCTCTCTGATGCAACTCATCGCCAATTTTTAGGTAAAAGTACTCTTGCATGCTCATTGGATAGAGAATTGCACTCCAAGGGTAAGCTTTCATACATTCTTGATGGAGACAACATTAGGCATGGACTAAACAAGAATCTTGGTTTTAAGCCAGAAGACCGGACTGAAAATATACGCAGGGTTGGTAAGTATCTTATCCTCCAATAAAAGCTCATTTTGCAGTCGAGGTCCTAAAGAATCTTGAATGCAAATGGCCGATGCTGATAAAAATTTACGGGGTCCCTTTGATTAGTGTTGATTTATCTGAGCTGCATTTGTATTGTAGAGTCAGTCTAGTGTCTAGACCTTCAATTTATGGTACCAGATCATAAGGGAAGAAAATACAAGATATGTGCTTGCATTTTGATAGGGATAGGGTTTACAAACTGATAATATTAGCACAAAACTCAATATCAATAATCTGATTCAATAACAAGTAATTTCTATATGTAATAAAGCTAAACAATCTTTCCTAATTAAAATCAGATCCTAAAAAGCTAAATTTCCTACTATAGCATAATTACTTGTTATTTTTAGTATAACCGACTTATTGAGACTCCAAAGCCTATAATATTGTTGGATCCATGTTCCTTGGGCTTAATCATACGTTGTCCTGAATCACAATCTATACTGACATTTTAGTGTAATTTATTTATTCATTATTTTATCTTGTTTTTTACCTTCTTCCTTGTATACATTTCTCTCATTCATTCAGGTGAAGTTGCAAAGCTCTTTGCAGATGCCGGATTAATATGCATCGCGAGTCTCATATCTCCATATAGAAATGACCGTGATGCATGTCGTGCAATGTTGCAAGATCCTAATTTTATTGAGGCATGCATTCTTAAGCTATGCGTTTCACTTGTGCAAGCTCGGTACATGTTTAGAAGTATTAGGCGTACTTAGCTTATCTTATTTCAGGTTTTCATGAACATGCCTCTTGAAGTATGTGAAGGAAGAGACCCTAAAGGTCTTTACAAGCTTGCACGTGCTGGAAAGATAAAAGGTCCACTTGGAAACTTCTCTTTCAGATGTCAATGTGTTAATTATATCCATTATGAATTTTTTTATTAACATTTTGAGGATATAACATATCATAAAATTTAAAATATAGGACTGAATACAATAGAGAATGGTTAATCTCATAAAACGGGCTCTCCAGAGATCTCCAACGACCAATCTTCGCAAAAATTGCTAAGGATGCTATCAATTCATTGAATTGACTTTCCAGCAAAGAGAGTAACTTGTAGGAGTGTCATTTAGTAGTTTTTCTTTTAGCAAGTGATCATTATGATAAAGGGTTCTGCTGCAAAGGGAAAGGTATTTCATTTGACGGTGTACAGTAACTTGATCTGTAATTTGGATCAGTGGAGAAGGAAACTGCTGTGTCATCTGCTTCCTTCTATGAAGTCCAAAATGATGTTAATGATGATATAGTTGTAGAAAAGACCCTCCATAGGCTGTGATACAATGAATGCAATATTAGATACCTTCTGGGTTTTTTTTGTTATTAATGTGACACAGGTGCTGAGGTGGGGAATTTTTGCCCTCTGTTTTCCCTGGAAATCAGTCTATTCTTCTTCTTGTTTTTTTTTGGGTTGATTTAATCAAAGTTGTTTCTTGATGCTTTTACATGCTTTGCTAATTTTGTTTTCTAGTGTGTAGAATAGAAAGTTGACGTGATATAATAAGATGGTCTTATCACACTGCAGGTTTTACCGGGATAGATGATCCTTATGAACCACCATTGAATTGTGAGGTACATACTTGTGAATAAATTGCATCTCACGTTATGTAGCAAGCTATTCTATATTAAGAGATACTAAGATCGCAACAAAAACATTTATTAAGGACTAAGAGATTTCCCTTCTATCTCCAGATTGAAATACAACAGAAGGATGGAGTTTGCCCTGCACCGTCTGAGATGGCTGTACAAGTAGTTTCGTACCTTGACCAGAAAGGATTTCTGCAAGCTCAGTGATCAACCCTCATCAAAATCTTAATCTTTCGTTGCGTATGAAGATCTGTATATATACTTCCTCCAGAAAAGAAATATGGGAATACTAGTAGTGCTGATAGACTGATAGTATAAGCTCTACAAGATGGTAAAAACAAAGCTATAGAGTATTGGGAATTGCGTCCCAGATATATGTCTTTTCCTTGGAAAATGAGTTCTAACTTGAAACAATTGACAAATTAGTAGTATTATATGGAATTACCGCAGGTGTAAAACTGTCTCTTTTAATTTCTTTATGTTCACATTTTGCTTCTCAATGACTAAATGTTTGCCTCTCTTTCAAAAAAAATATACAAGTAATTTATGTATGCGTAGAAGCATGTCAAAGTGCACAAATTTCTTTTATGAAAAATGAAACCGGAGAGTACTGAATTAACTGTTTTGAAAAAAACTGTTCGGTACTAAACGGTTTGAATTAATTGTCTGTATTTAAACTAGGCACATAACAAATCTCTAACTTTTTCAAAATTAACTTTTTCATCTCAATAAACTATTTCAATCAATTAAAAACTCTTAAAAATAGTTTTTTCACCTCAATAAACTATTTCAATCAACTAACTATTAAACACACATATTAGAGGATTCATTCGAAGGGGTCGTTTGGTTCGTGATATTTAGGTATCATGTATGTATTTTGTTCATTCCAAACTCATACATGTTGTTTGGTTTAAAATTTTAAAATTTAAAACACATATCTCAAACCCATAAAATATGAGTTTTTGATACATTAGAGGGAGGTGACTATGAGTCATGGGTATGGGGAATCAAACTCAAAATTATTATTATTATCTTTATTTATAAAATTAAATGTTAATTCTTGAAATAAAAATTTTATAATGATATTATTTAATGTTTCAAAAATAATAATAATTTATTTTTCATATTAACTATTTATATTTTTTATTCATTAAAAAAATATTAAATTAATAAATTCATTCCACTATTCAATCAAACATATGATATCAGAAATGATACTTCACACCAATACCATCTTAACCCGATTCCAACCCGTGAACCAAAAAACCCTTCTTGTCTCAATCCTATAATTTTTACTCAAAACTCGTGTTACCTAACCCCCTAATCTTCCCAAGTAGTGCAAGCGAAGGAAAAAGATGTTATTGTGGGTCCATATAATACATTAGATATTTACCGGTTATAATCGCTAAAGATAACTGTCTACTTAATTTATTTTATAAATAATTTATAAATTAAAAAATACATTGAATGTCTTACCATCAAAAGATAAATAGTACTCCCTCCGTCCCGGCCAAATGTTTACATTTGGTCCGGACACGGAGACCAAGGATAGTGGGTGTAATAGTGATTTTATTGTTAAAATAAATGAAATAGTGGGTGTAATAGTGTAAAGTGTTGAAAAAGTGGAGTGAAGTAGTGGATGTAATAATATATTTATTGTTAAAAGTTACTATTTTTAGTAATGTAAAGAATTGGGTGGGACGTCCCAAAAAGGAAAGTGTAAAGAATTGGTTGGGACGGAGGGAGTAACAATTTCCATAATTTAATATAACAAACATTTTACTATAAAAAAAAATGTGAAATAAAATAATTCGAAAATTAAACTATATTCTATTATTCCCTTGTATTTTACAAAAAATAGCTACCAAGAAATATATACACACAGATAGATACATAAAGGAGCAGAGTAGTTGAGCTGTGTAGAGAGAGGAAGAAGAAAGATGATGACGCCACTGAGCCCACCTTGTTCTCTACGCATCTGTTGCTGTGTTTCTTCTTCTTCTTCTCTTTCTTCTTTCTCCCGCCCACCTTCCTTTTTCATTATTAATTACTATAATCGCTTCAATAATAATAATAATAATAATAATGGTAATTATTATATTTCTTGTCCATTTTCTACCAAACCCTCATTCCCAACATTTTCATCAATCCGTCGCACAATTTCTCCATTTCTCTCCATGGCTTCTTCTACACACTCCGCTACTCAGGTTTATAATCAATCCTATTCTTACTTTTATTTTATCACCATTTTCTAGTTTATTGCTTTAATTAATTTTATTGTTTCTGTTGTGTTGTGTGTAATTAGGATGAATCTACTTCTAGTAATAATGATCTTAATGGTTTTCAGCTCATTCAAGCTCACCAGGTCTGCTTTTTGTATTTGATTATGTATTGTGCTTGTGTTTATAATTATTTGTGTAGCTATACGATGTTTGGTTTGTGATTGCAGGAAAAGGCTGCCAGGCTTCCTCCTGTTGAGGAAATTAAAACTCTTCTCGACAACAGCATTCGCGCTATGCTTTCTACTTTCTCTCATGTACTCTTTTATCCACTTCTCATTTTCTGATTCCGTGATCATATATGATCATAAACATTTATGTATCTGTATATGCGTGTTTATGAAATATACCTTGTCGTTAATGAAGGCAATAAACAGGTCTATGTTGTATCTATTACTCTCATAGTATTTTACTCTCTTTCGATGGGAAGGCATTGTGATGGTTTGATAGATTGTATTTTTCCCCTTTCCGCTAATATATTATGCCAGTTGAGTTATTGCCTCTTGCTTCACAATTTGGTTGACCTTTGCCATCTTATTTCCATGGCAGAAGCACGAGGGTTATCCATCAGGGTCAATGGTCGACTTTGCTTGTGATGCTTATGGATCCCCCATATTAGCCGTGAGCAGTTTGGCAGTTCATACCAAGGTTTTCCATCAATTTGAACTGAAATGCTAAATAATCATATGATGAAATCCAACATTAGAAGATTCTGAGCATATACAAAGTGCTTGGTATTATTTACCATTGTATTGCAAATAATGGCAAGTAAATCCTCTTTAGAGGATAGTTAAAGTTCGTAAAATACTTTCACTTTTCTTGTACATGTGTGTGTATTAATATGTGTTTTTTTTTTGAATTTTTTAAAGAAGTTTATTGACAGTTACTTTTGGCAGGACCTTTTAGTCAATCCCAAATGCTCGCTACTTGTAGCTAAAGATCCTGAGGATCGAACTGATTTAGTAATAACTGTGCATGGAGACGCTGTTTCTGTAAGTTCTACTCCTTCATAATAGTATACTTTCCTTAATAATTTCCGGGAAAGCACAAGTCCCTGGTTCTGGTACTTTCTTTAAATAAATATTGGATTATTTAGAGTCAAACATCATATCTGATCATTATTGTACCGGTCGTGGTCTACCCTATAGGTTCCTGAAGGAGATAAAGCAGCTATTCGTACTGCATACTTGGCAAGACACCCTGATGCTTTTTGGGTATACCTGCTCACATTTGTAGTTTTTTAATATTCCATTATATTATGTGCCCTTTTATATATTTAGATTACTAATATGACAAACCATGTTGAAGGTTGACTTTGGAGACTTCCAATTTCTGCGCATCGAACCCAAAGTTGTACGTTTTGTATCAGGGGTTGCTACAGCTCTATTGGGTTCAGGAGGTCTGCATGTTTGCCAGTTTTTGTTTTCATTTAATTTTTTCAACTTCTGAATAACATAAATCTGAATTCCATTTATGTCATGCATTATTAATTTATTGTTGTGCTGGATTTAGAACATCTGGATTCCTCGTTCACACAAGTGACTAGGCTAACTGGGCAGTCAGTCTCTGTTATTGCAGCTTAAGTGGATTATAGTGTTCTATGTATTTTTTCATCGTTTGTTGCTTTCTCTGTGTCATGATTGTTTTTCTTTTAAACTACTTGCAGAGTTCGACTCAGAGGAATTTAGAGAAGCAAAAGTGGATCCAATATATCAGTTCTCAAAGCCTGTGGCAGTAAAATTCCTTCTACTCTGTACATTCCTTTCATCGTAAAGTTAATGTTATGGAGTCCAGTGTTAAAGCATTTGTTTTCACTTCCAGTCCCACATGAACAAAGATCATGGAGATGATACAAAGCTCATTGTGCAACACTCATTGTCCATCCCGGTAACATAACTTTATAAATTATAACTTCTTCAATTTCAAGATCTGATGCTACTGGTGAATTCATATTTATTATCAGAAGAAAAGTAATTCTTGTAATTTTATTTATTTATGATAATTTAGTTAACTATCTCTTATAGCAAGTTGAGATTCACATATGCTTGTATGAAGATTAATATATATTTTGATCAGAATCACATGAAAAACATATACATGTCAGAGTAACAAGCACAGTTTTCTATCTCCAGGTGGACTTCGCTGATATTTTGGATTTGGACAGTCTTGGTTTCAATGTCAAGGTAAAATTTTCAATCTATTTAGTTGCTCTATTTTTCATTATATTTTGTTATATCTACTGTGTTTTTCAGTTGTAGAGCGTATGCAGTATTCCCTAGTTTTTCTGGTTGAAATGACTAAAATGGCTACTTTCAAGAATTAGAATCTGTTAAATTGTTCCTCCTTGCCATTCAATGCAAATGTACTTGAAATATCATATCTTAATATTTACGGAACTATCATGCTAACAATGTTGTTTTTACTAGGCTGGCTATAAAGGATCTACCCTCAAGCTTCGAATACCTTTCCCTAGACGTGCAGTAGATAGAAAGTGAGTATGCAGCATTTGAATGATTGTCTGGAGTTTACAAGTTATAATAGACGTATTCTTTGTTGTAATCATAAATTGTCATGCATGCTTGAAAGTTTAGTGATTGAATGTTAGATATCATTTTGTATTCAAGGACACTGATATGATTACTAAGAGTCTAAGAGCATGTCCATTGCAATACTATAAGGGTCGCTATGTCTATAATATAGCATCAATTATAAAATACACCCCTGCAATGCTATACTTGGTAAAATAGGAAAATGCTAGAACCAAGTATAGATGTTGCTATAATTATGTCATAGGAATGCATAATCAAACCAATGGTGACAAATGTAATTGTGCATTTAAAAGTAGGGTGATAGAAAGTTTAGTTCAATTTTGATCTATTTTGTGTCATTATAAAACCATGCATTGGACTATAAGTTCTATTTTAACATCAAAAATTTTAGTTTTATAATATAGCAACAGGTATACGTACTTTAGCACTAGCATTGAACATGGTACGGACTTGAGAGGCAGGGGTACAGAGCAGTTTACTTTATTATTACTTTCTCAAATATGGTTTAAACTTCAAGTATCCTTGGTGAATAAATGTTGGTCATGCCTAAATTTTGCAGGGATGTGAAAACTCTCATAGTTGAAATGCTTCAAGCAGCTAGAAGTCCAGTTAATTGATTATGGCATAAAGGTAAAGATTTGTGTTTTGAAATTCCTCGACTTAGTGCTGCAAAATATGTATATGATGTGCAGATAATTTTAATATGGTTTGAAAATATTAATAATAAAAACTATGAAAACAATATTTATGTCTGTCATGCTTTTACTGTATGCTACAAGTCTGTTGTGATAGTGGGAATAGGCTAACTATTAGAATAGATTTGTTGATTTCATTGCTGGTATCAAATAACTTTGATAATTGATGTCCTTTTGTGCAGGATAATGCAGAATACCAGCATGTTGCTTGTTTTTTTCATTGTGAAAACACCCAATTATGCAGACAGTGAAACAAACTGCAAATAAGCTTTCGATATGGGTTGTGGTTTCATAAGTAAATGAAAGAGTGATGGAGGAGCGAGGAGGACCCAATTTGTTTAGGCAGCATTCCCAGTTGAACTGAGCAGGACCAATTAATTGATAAAAATCATAGTGATTATGTAAAGCTTTCTTATCACTTATCAGTTATCCCAAATTCATGTTCTATATTTCCAAGTTTGATATTTACATTTCCGCTTTTTTATTCCATACTTGTGAAATGATTGTCATTTACACAGTTAAATATATAGTATAACTTTAAAGTTGCTTGGCACAGTAACCTGATTCGTGTAGTGATTAGTGACAAAATGTACCTGCATGTATACAAGTGTCATTTTGGACTGGGGTAATATAATTTTTGTTACTATTATTCTGTCAAATTTGTTTAAATTTTAAATAATTTATATTTAAAAAATTACTGATTGTATGATATATTTATTTATTTTAAATAAATTTATTAACTTTTCTGGATGTAAATGATTACTTAGGCCAAAATTGTTGGACACCTCTCGAAAAGATTCCGCAAAGCGCTTTCTTTCCAGGACACTACCTCCATGGACCATATCATTAATAAAATTAAAAAACGGGTAATAGGTTTTTTAATTAATACCACCACTTTGAAGTTTAAACTACTAACAAAAATTAAAGAATTGGGATATGTTTAAAACCGAGTGAATCATGAATTTAAATTTAAGAAAAAGAACCAAAAATGCGGCTGCCGATAGTGCTCCGACTGGAGTATTATCTAGCTCTGCGTAGTACAGCAGTAATTTTATAGGTTCAATAAAGCTGGTCAATCTTTTCTACCTCTCGTACAACCTTGCGTATACACACGACACATAAGACAAGTCTAATACAAGAAGATTGCCCTCTACATGTAATAAAACATGATGTTCTATGTACATACATCAACTCCAAGGTGTCCTATTCTCTAAGAACAATTACAATGGAAAGAGCCCATTTTTCACTTTTTTGAGACCCATTAACATGCCAAATAAGCAAAAACTTGGTTTCATATAAATTTGGTTGATATGCTCCAGTGCAGTGTCCGTGAAAAAATTATAAAAATATAAAAAAGAGACCAATGTTACATACAACAGCAGAGAAAAAAAAGAAAAAAGTAGGTGAGTGGTGAATGATTAGATAGATTAAGATTAAAATATTAAAAACAAGAAATCGGCCTTCGGCCACCAAAGTGGGCACTGCCCACTTTCTAACTACTCATCCAATGCAAAAATGGGAAATGACCATTGCCCAAATCATTTTTACGTGTCCCAATGCAGCAAATGGGCATGCATTGTAGTTGCTCTAATGTCCTATTATTAAAATAATAATAATATATTTAAATTAACTATATATTTGAATAATATATTTAAAAAGAAGTACAAGAGGTAAAAGATAAAAAAAGGAAAGAGAAGTATTAAAAAATGGTGAGAAATGAATATTTTATTGATAACAATGTTCTAATAATGCCTTAAAAGTAAGGTACTTGATGGATGTCCTAATATTTTAGGACACTATTGGAGTACTCATTTGTGTAAAATGTCTTATATTTTAATTTAAGATTTTAATTTAGGACAACATGCAGGACATTATTGGACTTGCTCTAAAGTAATTTACACAAGCCGAGGGATATGCATGCCAACCAAAGAAAGAAGAGCACAAAGATTCATTGGCGGTTCATGTACAGAAACTGAACTGTGGCAAGCTTGATGAACGAAAAAGATAAGAAATAAATTAGATTCTGAAATATATCATTTAAAACTCTGTTAATTCTGCTCCAAGTAATGTACATACTACTGCAAGCCACTAGAGGGGGAGACGGGAGGGGCATGATGAACAAATACATATTCCTATTTTCCTCATATGGCTAGTAGATGCTTCAAAATACACATTCTTCTTAACCAAACCCATTCAACAACTTAAATTATTTAGAGCAGCAGCAGCACCCCCACCAACCCAAAAACCAAAAACTTTGTATGAAAAAAGGGAGGAGAGATCTTTAGTAGCTGCAGCTTCTTCTTTAAGCTTCTCTGATTCATTCTGAATCGCTTTCCAAGCTTCCCATTGCCTTCAAACCACCTCCTCTTGCTCTCTGGCACCAACAAAAACACAATTATTAACCCCGTGTCATTAAAAGTTGATCTTTCTATATATTTAAATTCAAAAAATAAGAAGAAAAGTCCGTTAATTAAGAGAAAATATCAAGGGTAAATAGGAGATTTTATTTTTATCTGACTTGGATTTAAATCATAATATTACAAAAATAATACCATGATTGTACACAAGCAACAGTAAAGGATATGTTATTGACCAAAACCCACCAACAGACTGAATCTAAAGAAAAATACATCCATACAACTGGGTACTTTCTTTCTCTCCTCTTAATTGAGAGGTAAAAACCAATCTTTTGAGCAGAGTAGATTTTATACATTCCACATAATTATACTTGCACAAATTATCAATACGTACCTTCTTAGTAGTCTTCTTCTCTCTCACCTCATATCTCTCTTGACACAGATCAGTTAACCATGCTCCTGGACTCACCAACTGCTCAATCCAAAAACAAAAAGGAAATCAAATTCAATATATCAAGAACAACAGCAACACAAGACCAGATCAAATCTTGAAAAACCCAGATCAAAGATTCCATCTTTTTCTTCACAAACATACATACATACATTAAAAATCAGAGAAATTAGGGTAGGTTGTATATCAGATCTAAAGACAAAGGGCATGAAAAAACAACTTACAAGCAAAGTCCTTTGAATAATCTTAGCCCTTTTCTTGGGTCTGTGAGGTAACTTACACCCCTTCATAGCCATAAAGTCTTCTTCTTTCTCTTTACTAGATAAACTTACATATAATTTAGGCCAAACAGCCCCTTTACTTTTATTCTCCTCCCCACCATTTTCCCCTGTAACAATCTTTCCATTTCCACCCTTTTCATCCAATCCCACCCCAGACCCTCTCGTCGAATAATGCTTATCATCCTTCTCCGGTGACACTTTCCTCTTTTCCAATCGATTCGTCGCAGCCTCAGAATTTCTGTACACCCAACAATATTGTTTCAAGATTTTCAAAAATTGAAACTTGAAGGTGATAGATGATGAATTTGAGTACCTGGTGAGACGTGTGGATTGTTGGGTGAAAGTGTGTTTGTTGTCAGGGAAGGTGATGAAGCGTGACGTAATTCTCCGGCGAAGTCTGCCGTCGGCGTAGGATGAAGAGACCGGAGAAGGTCTGTCTCTGACTCTAACACATCTCAGTCTTTTTCTGTTACCCCACTTCAAGAACAAATCTGCTTCTGCTATTTTACAAGCTGCTGCTCTCTCATTCTTTTCAACTTTCTCCATCTCTCTCTCTCTCTCTCTCTGTTCCAATAAAAACAACAAGAATCACAAGTTATGTGTGTGTGTGTATTGACCTGGTTAAGATCTGTGCAGATAATAATATGTAACAAATAAACAGGGGTGCCATGTGTGTGTATATGTGTTAGATACAGCAAAGAAAGAAAGGAGATGAAGATTAAAAGAGAGAGTTGAGGATATCTTACAATGAATGAGGTTCATCAAGATCTAGAGACTTTGTGTTTTGTTGTTAACTACACACAAAATGTCAAATTTTGTATATGTGTGTGTATATCTTGGAGAATTGTGTGTATTTTGTAGATGAGATGATGAGGAAACAACTCACTCACTCACTCACTCTCTCTATCAATCTCTCTAGCCTGAGAATGTAGTAATTTGTAACTGTTTTGATATTATCAAAAAATTTAATGGAGGGGGAGAGTTTTTTTTTCTTCTCCTTGTGTTGTATATCTTCTTTTGTATTCTATTTTCTTCTTCTCGTCCCCTGTTTATATATATATATATATATCACTCTGTATTCAGGGACAAGGATAATTTCAGCCGTTGGATCAGGCTATCAACGGTGGATCATTTGTTGTTTATTTTTCTTTTCTACACATGGATTTAATTTAATCGTATAATGCCTAAAGGGAGTTGATTGTTTTGTTTTGGGTTTCTCTTCTGGCCCAATCTACTGTTTGTACAAGCCCAAACTTTATTAGACTTTTTAAGATTGCATTCCTGATAAGCTATGGATGATCCCTGGTTAACCCATGTGTTAATCAGAAAGAAGCATTTTTGTTGTCTTGGGCTTTGGCATCACAAACACCCACATTGTTTGAATTGAAAGCTTACAACTGCCTCTAATTATATGCCTATATTATTGTGTTTGTGTATATTGTAAAAAACAAATCGAACACCCCGTATTTTAGTTTTCCAAAGCAATGTGATAGGTGACGGAAAATTTTTCATATATTAGACAAAAATAAAATCGTACAACTTTTATTTAAGATGTTCAAATCCGAATCAGCCTAGTCGAGCTATTTATCATCAATTAATTTTTTTAATTAAAACGATAACATCTCGCATAACCTACTAAAATGTTGGACCAAATCAAGTCCAGCCTATATAATTATTTGTCTTGCTGTAATATATTTAGTACTTCTGTAATACGGTAGTGACTTAGACAGTTATATGTATTATTGCAGATAGAAGTTTGATCAGATTGTAATTTCAAGTTGTAATTAAAGTCAAGAATAAAGTCTGTTAGAAGATTCAAGTTGAATCGTGCAACAAGACAAAGGACACTCATTGAAGAAATAAGAAATACAGTCTGAGAATTCGTCTAAGGCAAAAACACATTCAAGAAGTCACCCATTCGAGAAGTCAGAAATATGCAACTGATCGAGAAGTCTCAAAACACACTCATTGGCTCAATATTCGATCGAGAAGTCAAGATATTGAAGTCAATCGAGTAGTGTGAAATGTTATTCATTTGAGAAATTCAGAAAATCAATTCGAGAAATTAGCAAAAGGAGTATTCGAGAAGTGGTAAAGCTGAACCAATCGAGAAGTCGCAGTTTCAAGTGTTCATTCGAGAAGTCTAGTCCAATCGAAAAATCATCAAATATAGTATGCGATCGAGAAGTCTAAACATTCGAGAAGTCAATCATTCAAGGACTAATCGAGAAGTCACAGCTAGTACTCAATCGAGAAGTCAATCTCTGTGACTTCTCGAATCAATTCTAACAGAGTACTCGACTGTTTCAATGAACTATTTTCAAGTAGAATTGCAGAAGAACAAGACAAATAATTTGCAGCTCTGTCTTTGCAGGACAAGTCAAGCATGTGAAGATAGAGACAAGTCTATAATGAAACTGAGAAGATAGTCAAGACAAATGACAGAAGATATAAGGCTATACGTAGCAGACTGTCACAATAGTGTTAACTAGGAATAGATATCAGTCACATGTAAAGTATTTTCTATCTATTTATAGTTTTAGCTAAACTGTCTTATGTGAGCATGTGCATAGGACATGTTGTCCATATATTTTATGCACAACCTCATTTGATAGTGTCTTTGAGTTTAACAAGTATATTCATACATTGTAATATTCTTAGAACAAGAAACTGAAATTCAAGTTGAATTTCAGATTGTAACAAAGATTCATTATAATACAATTAGATTGAAAGTTAAATCTTGTATTTACTTTACTTACTGTTATACGATCTTGTAAACACTTGACTTGTTTAAGATCCAATCTATCAAATAGTTCATCAAAGTTTTCTTTAAAACGAAAAAAAGGTAAAAAGTTTGAAGTATACATTCACCCCCAATCTGTAAATTTCTGGGACTCCTGATTCCTAACATAAAATGTTATTATCAGGTCTATAAACTTAACTCTAATTAGTATTTTTAAAAAGTGGAGATTAATTGGTAGACGGACAATCACGAGCCACCGATTAATTACGCTAAAATTGGGTGAAATTTAACAAGTCTAGTTGGTCAAATTTAATAAAACTAGTGATTAAAAAATTAAAATTAAACAATGAAACAATTAAATAAATACATATTTAATCTAAATTTCTATATGAATACATATTAATTAAATAAAAAACTTATTCCCCCATGCTTCTAAACGAATATAACATAAACTCTCTTAATTTTTATCCTATATTGTACTATTTTTTTATAAATATCCTTGCATATTAAAATAAATACGTAGATAATCATTAATTTAAATAATAATATAATAAATTATACACAGTATTTAATAATTTTTAAAAAAATAGAAGAATAAAAACATATATGAATAATAAAATTATATTATGATTATTGGTTCAGTTAAATATGTATTTCGAATAATAAGATTTATAATTTAACGAGGTCTTGCAGTACCGATTATTGTCTATTTATTTTATACATATATAACTTAATCTATTAATTATTGTTCTCTATTTACTTTGTCAATATATAACTTAATTTATTAAATATTTCAATAAATAAATAAAATTAATTTAAAAAGAAATGGAGCCAGAACATTGCAATAATAAAAAAAGGGGTTAAGGAGCAAAAAAGCCCTTATGGTTTAAAAAGGCTCAATAAGTCCTTAAACTTTAAATTGTTGGTACAATATAGACCATCTAATTAGTTTTTTCTTAATTATGGTTATAAATATTATTAAATATCTAATTACATTAATATAAATATATATACATGTACATATATATTGCATATTATTAATTTTTTATTAATGATATTATTATTTATAAATTAAGATATTTTTATATAATTGAATTTTATTAAATAATAGATAAGTTGTTAAATTGTCACATTAATATACATATATATAACATTTTTTTATTATTTACCTATTAATTTATAATTTTTAAACATTTATACATTAGTTTGTATTTTACTTACTCAATGGACATTTATATTTTTCTAATAACTAACTAAATGTGAGTCACATTTTAATATTAAATCATAATACATATATACAAACACACACATACATACATACATACATACATACTTACTTACAGACATGCATACAAACACACACATGCACACTTGCTTGCATTACGAAATTATTTGTGATGTTTTATTATTTTTGTTTTAGTATTGTATTTATATGATTTGACTTTTTTAATTTTTATATCAACAATATTTTTGAGTATTTCATACAAAATACTTTTATATAATTTTTCACATATTTTATTAGACTTTTGTTACGATATACGTGAATATTAACGTCACAATATTAAAATTAGAATATTTTGATACATTTTTAGAATATTAATGTCATAATATACACAAATATTAGTAATTTTATACGATTAATATTTTTAGTGTTTTGTAATATATTAACATAAACATTAAATTTAAAAAATAAATTTTTAAATGTTTTAAAACTATATACTAACTATGGTTTAAAAAACTGAGTAGAATGGCTATATTGAACCAATAATTTAAAATTTATGGTGAATCTGTTTAAATCACATGGGTTTATTTGCTCGTACATCTAAATCAGAGCGTGTTTTTCGCTCTTTAACCCTAAAGAAAACTAAATAAAAAAGAAATGGAGCCGTAGGGAAGGTGAGTGGTGGAGAGGCCTTGTAGCAGCCCAGGCCCATTTCTATTTAGCGCTGGTTTAGCATAATTAGTTAGGACTTGGAACTACTACTTGTATGTTTAGAATTTTAGCAGATGAAAATTTTAGTGAGAATATCATAGAATAAATAAGCAGGTAAAAATTTGAGCGAGTATATTTGGTAAAGGGAAAATGTAGTTGTTTACTTTTTATCACAACCACCAAAAAATATCAAGGTGCTCGTCTTTGACAATTGCATGTCACGCATTGGTTAACGAATAATCTATAATATGTCTGTCATTGAATGGAATCAGGAAGTGTCCATATTTTAAAAACATTTCTCCCTTTTCGTGGTTGCCTTTCCGCATTTTTTTCCGAGAAAAAGTTGATTGAATAAAACGACATATTTTAAAGTACAAAACGACATTTACCCTTTTCGCGATTTTTAACTGCATAAAGACGAGAAATAGACTATCAATCAATCCAAACTACCTTATTCTCTCTGCACCGTAAACACAACTTACATTAACCCAATTCTGCAACCTCCAACCAGACAAGACAAAACAAACCTTTATTCGACATCACGAAATAAGTTACAAAACAAACCTTTATTCGACACCGCGAAACAAGTTATAAAACCCACAAACACCACCCCCTTGTATAACTTGGACTAAACAAAAAAAACAATTCATACCCTGAAAAACAATCAAACAAGTGCGGAAAGGGAGATGTCGTTTTTTACTTTAACTGTTATCATTTCATTCAATCAATCTTTCCTCCGAAAAAAGCACGGAAATGTCATCTTTTTGTGATTAATAAACACGGAAAAAGAGATTTTTTTATAAATTTGGACCGTTCTTGATTTTATCCAACACTAGAAAAATAGATTGTTTGTTAACTGGTCCTGACATGCGGTTTGTTAGAGTAAGACCCAAAAATTAATTTGGAGATATGAATTCATCCGTGTTACTTTGTACAGTTTAGTGTTACTCTGTTAAATGTTAAAATGAGATAATTTCGTTGAATAATCGAATGAAATACGAATGGGACCGAACTTAAACATAAAGAATATGTAAGAGAAGCTGGGTAAGCCCAGGCAACAAAACAGCTCACACATCCATCATTGCCTTTTTTTTAATTTTAGATGAGAAAAAAAATTATATAAATAAATCACGCTACCTTAGAAAACAAGAAAACACAACAAGAATTAGTTGAATGAATATATAAAAAGCAGTAAAATGATGTTAGAAACTTCACCCACTTAAATCATCACAGACACAACCGAAAAGACAGACCTCAGAACATGCTTCTAACTAAGGTCATGACTGTCAGGTCCCACTTGCAAAATACAAAGAGTGGTGCTTATTGAGACTTAAGAAAGATCAGCAGAGTGGGGTGGAGCCCAACAGTACCATTGGCGACAGCTGTTTGGCACCTCATTCTTGTCTGTCAAAAAAGAGGGGCAGTCCGGGCAATGATGAAAATGGGAAAAGCCAAAGTAAACAGCTAGACAAAAGGCTAATGTGGTCACCACGGGCAGCCCTCAATTGACTCTTGCATGTGCTTATAAAAATAACTAACTTTTCTGTTATTTGTTGTAGTAGCATTTGTTTTATTAATTCATTCTCTAGCTTACAATACTTGCTCTGCTTCTTCCTACAGTACTCTTTTTTCTTTGATTTAAATTAAAATATCAATGGAGGCAATGAAGATGATGTTTGTTGGCGTGTTGATGATGATGATGGTTGCTGCGCAGCAGGTGGCGGCGGCGGATGCTCCGGCACCGAGCCCTGCTTCAGATGCGTCAGTTGTAGTTGTGCCAGCAGCAGCTTTGGCTTCTGTACTTACAGTTGTTTATGCTTTCATCTTTTAGTTACACAACACACGTATCTATCTATATCATCCGCCTACACCATTCGATCTGTATTGTGGTGGATATCTGAATCCTCTGGATGGGATTTTTTTCATGTAGCCATGGGGAATTTTTTTGTTGTTGTTGCTTATTTGTATGTATGTACAATGTAAGGGATGGTGGTGCTTAATTATGGGTGGAGGGAGTTGTTGAGCTCCAGGGCTGATTTGTTTGGTGTAATTTGAATATTCTTTTGTACCTAGTTAAAACATTTACCTGTTTGTATCATCTACACGTACGTGCGTGTTCTATACTGCAGCAGTACTCATGTATATCTTGGACAGTTTCACATTTCAACTCATCTTCTAGTTTTATTTTAGAATACTTTTAGGTCTTATGTTATTCTCGCTGACTGACCAAAAAAAAAAGTTATTCTTGCTGACTAACAAACAGATTGAGCTTGTGTTTAGTAAGTTATAAGTAAATTAAAATGTTATTCAAGATACGGTTAATTACTCTCTTTTTTTTAAAAAAATACATTAAAAATCTGCAACTCAACAAAATCATGGCAAAAATTGCGACGCTGTATTTATATCTTTCCTTGTAATCTTGCATGCCAAAAATCAAATAAGAGGGCACATTTTCATTAATACAAACCCGAACAATCGGTTTGATTCCGATATCGATTATACTCATTACACAAAATCTAGCCCACAAATATAAAATAAAATTAATTAAAAAATATAAAGGAAGTACGAAATTATCAACGTAATTTACTTCATTAACCAAACAAGCATTAAGTATTATGTTATTGAAATTTGTTTATTTTTTGGGGTTAGATTCTCGAATACTTGTTTCCTATATTTGAATTCCTGCCTAAATATTTGATAACCCTCCTTTGAGGATTCGTCCAAGTTTACCTCTAGGCTTAAATACAAATTACAAATTATTAAGAATACTATATTTTATCAAATTTACTAATATAGTGAGGTTTATTTTATTCCGAAATTAAAAAATCAAGGTTAAATTTACTAAATGTTTTAAAAAAAGGTTTTAATTGTAAATAGTTAAAAACATAGGGTTAAATTTACTAATTATTTTAAAAAAGTTTCAATTGTATATAGTTAAAAATATATGTTTAAATTTACTAAATATATTAAAAGGGGGTTTTAATTGTATATTCTTGAAAACACATGATTTAAATTGTATTTAAGCCTTGCCTATATTCAAAATATTGGGTTTTCAATCAAAATTACAAATTTAATTTTATAGTGTAAAATTAAATGTTGTGTTGTTAAAATTTAATTTTGCATTTATTAATATATTCCTACAATTTTGAACTGGAAGTTTTATAATTGCATCCCGTTAATTTCAAACCTATTATTTTCGGATTGTGAATAATTACATTGTTCAAACAAGTTTTTATACTATATGAACTTTTAATACTATCAAGTATAAATATGTCATAATATAAAAATATTTTCATATTTCCTTTAAAAATGATCAAAAATATATATATATTTAGAGGAAAATGGTATAAACTCCAAAAATATTCTTAAAATTTTTCCAAATATTTTTGTCACAGTCTCTGATTGGCTCAATACCCATTAGAAATCCCTCACATTAATAATCCAATTAAATCAATCACATCATCATTTGAATTGTTTTTAGACACGAAATTAATAATTCAAAATTTAGAATTAAAGTTGAGGTATATCCCACCCATATATGTAAATATATTTGTAAGCATCTCAAGCTTTATTTAGTTTACATTAGTTGGGTTTTACCATTTAGAACATATGGCCATATGGGCCTAGCAGTAGGCCTATTGGGCTAAAAAAGGAGGGCATATGAGTAAAAGGACAGAATATACAAAACCCTAATAATCCTTTTTATTAAACCAAGAGGAACAACCAGAACGTTGAAGATAACATTTTTCACAATCTCCATTCGATCGTTTCCTGTAAAAAATAGATTCTGATGATGATGTAGTGAAGTGCCTCTTTAGAGTAGTCGCATGAATAATATGTATGATATTCAAAATGGCTTAGTTAGGAGGCATATATTAACATGTAGATCTGGTAGTGTTTTATTACCAGCATCTCTTTACTCAGGTCTCTTGTCTTGAGGGGGACTATTTGTTTGTTTTACCCATCAGTCTTCCCCCAAGCAGCCTTGGACATGTTTTATTCCTGTATCTATGTGTATGTATATGTATTATTGCCCTCGAATAATCGGACGGTTTTGCAGTCATGCATCACATACTCTTCGGTTCAGACAGGGGCGTATATTAAACATTATACGAGAAGATTAATGTATCATCTGTTGTTTGACTTTATGTCTTGCGATTCGATGATGTTTTTTATCTTCTTAATCTGAATTATTTTTATTTATTGGCGGGTGATTAGCTATTCTTAGCTCTAGATTACTTGCTTGGTTGATTCAGATTACATTACAATATCAGTTGTGTCTGTATATATGTATGTATGTATGTATGTATGTATGTATCTATATCTATATACTAGAATTACTACTAGCTAGTTTGTATTGAAAAATCATATGAATTTAGTGGAATGTTATTATATGTTTGTGGAGGCTCGTGTGAAGAGCAGAGAGCCACTCGCTAGCCTCTTTTGATTAGGTCTCCCTATAAATAATTTGCCATTTGTTATTACAGTGATGATAGCTGATGAATAATCTTTCATCCTCCATGTTTCATTACTTGTGATATGGCGGCATAAATCATAAATAATCAACTTGTAGCAATCTAGCCCCCCAACATTGGGTCTCTTCGTTTTACTTTAGATTGTGCTTGGGCTGTGTCATTAATTTATTTTAAATGATAGGAATTTAGTTTTCAGACGAAATTTTAAAGAAAATGATTTATTTGGAATTTAACTAGAGATGAAGCAGTAACAGAATGATTGTTTGTTTCATTTACATTTCAGCGAGCCTTTTATTGCTCCTCTTCTTCTCAAGAGCTTGTTTGCTGAATTTAATATCATCCAAGTGCAATTTTGTTCAAATCGGTTAGTCTTGATTCCTCAACACAACATATATATAATTTATATATATAACTCATATAAATACAAAAAATTGAATAAATCTGGTCACATATACAAATTCTCAACACAAAACCAATAAGCTGGGTTCACTAGAAAACTCGAGAAAACTCTTTATTTTTGTAAAATTATTATATTTTTTATTTAAATATATTTTATAAATAAAAACACAATTTTTTGAGAAAATTTTATACGTTTAGAGAAAATTAAGTGAAAAATATTTACAATAAACTTTTCTATTATATACAAAATATACTAGTCATCTATTTCTTATTTGGTATAAAATATCATTTTTTAAATCAAAATCGTATATATTTTATAAATAGAAACAAAATTATGAGAATAAATTATATATTTGAAAAAACTATTAATGAAAAAGGCTTGTAGAGCATATGTTATATAATAGCTTACATCCTATGCGAAACATGGATTATTAGTATTATTTTATTAATTAAATTTTAATATTGTAATATTTTATATTTTAATATTTTATTTTTTCAGTTTCTAAATTACATTTATTTTTGTATTTTTTAATTTATTTCATATCGTGTATAGCTATATTATTATATCTTAATTTTATTAATTAGTTGTTTATATTTTTATTTTACATATATAAAAAAATATTAAAATTTTATTAGTAAATATTTTCTGGTAGTTGTGTCTTTTAATATTTTATTATTAACATTTTAATGTTATTTTAATGAACTATACTTGATATCATTCGTAAATATATTATTATATTTGAATTATATTTATTGATTACTTATATTTTTATTTTTTTACATGTATATTATGAGAGTATTTTAATATTATTATTAAATATTTTCTTTTATTTGTATATTATTTTTATTTATGTTAAGTAGAAGTCAAGATATATATATATATATATATATATATATATATATTAATATACCTACTTTTTATTACTGTAGAATCGATAGCTAATAAAGCACGTGATATCCTTTATTTCAGTTATACTATAATTAATTTTTTAATAAATATATTACAGTCAAATTTATTTATTTTTTAGAAATTTATATTTATTCAGTTTAAATATTAAAATTTAATATTTTTTTTTTAAAAATAATATTAAGTTGGTGATTCTTATTTATTAATAATCGAACTTTAATACTTTATTTATAAATAATATTAAACTAATTCTTGTATTCATAGAGGATCAAACTTTGATCAATTAATTAATTAATTAATAATTAATAATACTAACTCGCTTATTACAATTATATATAAAATATAATGCTAAAATGATAAATAACAAAAAAGTTATTAAGAATACTATATTTTATATGAAATTATTTCTTTACCTCTTTTGAAAAAATATTTGTAAAAAAATTCAATTAAATGTGATTAAAATTGGTGTTTCAATTTTGTTTGAAGAAAGAGTTAAATTCAAATTGAATTTTTGTTTGATTTTAGTTATATTCATTTATATTTTATTTGTGAATTTGTTCTTTTGCAAAAGCCTCTTTACAAACATATTTTCATCAAATAATTACTCACTCCATCATAATTCAAATGTTTTTTTTTGATTTTTTGCAGTTAATTTGACTAAAATTTGATTGAAAATTAGAATTTTTTTTTACAATATTTGAAAATTAAAAGTTATATTTTAAAGTAGATTAAATATATTTTTTAATCATAAAATTTTCATATTGTTTTATAACCATGTAATATATGTAATTTAAACATAGTCAAGTTGAGCTCAAAAGGTCAACTAAGACATTTAAATTGGGATGAAATGCGTAAAAGATTAGCAATTAGCAATTCAACGAGGACTTGAGCCCGTTTAACTTCTATATATGTATTTTAAAATTTTAATAATAATTAAACTTTTAAGAAAGAAAAAATTAAAAGAAAACGTATTTTGCAAAAATAATATAGAACTCCTATTTTTTTAAAAACCCTCTGAAAATAAAGTCAAAGATATTTTAGTAACAAATTAAATATTCAAACCTCTGTACTTCGCATACAAATACAGCGGGTTCAGTTTAACTAGCCGTGTTATTATGCATACAGGCAGAACCCTAATGTAATGATTCAATGTTTTACTCCCATTTATGAAACTGGTTCGTCCGGTCCAGTTGCTTCCTTGGCCCTAAAAATGACTTAGTTTGGTTCATGAGATGGTATAAGTTTGATATCAGAAATCGGGTTAGGATAATATAAAGATAAAATTTGATTATCGATATCATTTATTTCTTTGGTTTAATTCTGAAATGAAATTATTTAATATAAAATATTATTGAATTAAAAATTAAATAAATTTATTTTATTATATAAATAATTTTTTTATTATTAATAATGCTTGTTTGTATATATTATTATTAATAATATTAATTATCAATAATAAAATAATAATATTAAAATTGATACCCATAGTCTTCCCTCATACCCGTTATGAGTTTTAACCATTCTAAACCCATATCTAACCAAACGACCCCAGAAGTTTTGGCCCGCAAAAAGATAATTTCTACAGAAGTTGCATCATCACAGACAACACAACAATACCAAGCTAGCTGCAGGATTGTAGAACTTAAATTCTCCAATAATTAATCGAATTATACAAGGGTAGCTCTGTATCAGATAATATACAAAAACAGATACCTGGTCTACATTTACAAACTTCCATCTATGCTTCACAACTCAAACACAACAGACATGTCTACCATCGATGATAATTTAGGATTTGACAGACTCATGCAAACTTAATCGAATAATAATAAAAAAAAAAAAAGACAAGAAAGTAATATAAAGAAAATTGCTAATCCACGGAGAAAGGAAATACGAAAGAGTGGGAGTGTGCTGTTTGTCCTCTTTTCCTAACATTCTTGCATGATGCTCAGGACTCTTGTCAAAATCATGTTATCTGTCAGTCTTAGGAAGAGGATCTGCACGAAGCTGTTTTGCCCAAAGAGACAGAAGCAAGGGAAGACGCCCACACACGGGCATTTTTCGCTCCACAAAGGAAGTTTCTCATTTTGCATAATTTCAACTTGGTCCAAATCCTGTTCACATTAATTATCTGAAGGATCCGCCCCAGTATTTGGCTTGTCTCTCCAAATATTTCCAAATTCAAGTGTGGCCCATATGACACCCACAAGGCTTTGAAGTGAGACAAAACTCTTGGGAATGCATATGTAAATCCTACTAAACAGAGAAATAATAAAGACAATACCAAGTATGGTTCCTTTCTTAGAATTTCAGTTGGTGATAAACCGACCCATGATTGCATAACAAATTCTCTACTGGGTTCCAAACTCACAGGTTGATCTGCAGCAAGATAATGCACTGGATCCAATCCTAGAAATTTAAGCAATCGTGTTAGGAATTATAATCATATTGTTCTGCATTTAAACACATCTAACATATAGAACTATGAAAGTCACATAATCCGGATTCAGGCTATTGTTTGTTTACAAGAACTAATTCATCCCTACTTATGATTTATACTCAATACTTTGCCCCTTAAAATAATAATTCCATGAACAAGTTTCGATCATTTTTTATTCATTTCGAGGTTATTTAAACCATCCTCCCACTAGGTATAATAATCTAAGGATGAAATGTAACAGAAAATCAGAGGAGATGAGCTAATTAGTACGAGGAATATAGCCCGCGTAACAAACATAGCCTAAGATTGAACTGACTGAACACAACATTAGGCCAATATAAGTATTACCCAAACACATAATGTACAAGGGACTGCTCTTTGACACATCGTAAATAAGAAAGCATGCGACTGCTCTATAGATTAGTTACCTGTTGTTTTCCTATAGAATCTTGAAAGGGAGTGGAGATCTTTTGTTCCATGGAACCGCACTTTAGATGTCTTCTTTACTATTAATATCGTGGGGAAACTATGTATCCCATATCTAGAAAGTATGCTGCAATTAGGTACAAAAGGAGATAAGAAAAACAGGTCAATAAAATCTCGCACAGATCAATAGAAATTATGTAACACTGAGGCATCATGAATCGCCATTGTTCTTTAGTAGATACAATGGGGTTTTAGTAGATACCTTGGCATTACCAGGGATTCCTCAACTGCCAAATGGGTCATTTGAGGAAACATGGAACTCAAGATTTTGAATGTTTGGAGCACATTGTTGGAGAACGGACACCAGGAAGCATAAAACAGTACAGAAGTGTACGCATTTGCATCTTTTGAATTTAATGCTTTCTCAAGGAAGTCACCATCTACCTGCCACATATCCAAAGGTATTAGCATATAATTAGCAATAATCATCGTAACCTAAAGATCGAATGAAGGTGGAAAATATCGCTCACACAAAAAAAATCATATAATATATTGTGTATTATATAAATGCATAGATGTTAGCTACCACTTAAAAATCTACCATAAACACTATTACATCTATGAATTTATATTACACACTTTAATATATAGCGATTAAGAAACATCGCCATCATGATTTTTCTAGATTAATTGCCGATCGTGAATCTGTTTATTAGAGATGGATTATACACTTGTGCAGAGCCTTTTATATACTATATTTTGTGAACTTATCTGAAATCAGTATTCATACAAACACTGTGCCAAAATAGAGGTGCACATTGGAAATTTTGTTGATAACTAATACATCAGAGTCATACAAAGTTAAACATCACTAGGTAGGAGAGGTTATTTACAATGTTCATGTACCTACTAAGGCCTCTTTGTGGACAAATTATAACACGTATGACCCATTGACAATCTGCTAATACATGAAAGTGAATATTTAAAGATTAAAGATTGACCAGACTTTGAAAAAGCCTATATTAAAAGCTTCACTCGGACTTAAAAAGCATTCATTCTCTCTCAAGAATATCAAGAAGATTAAAGATTGTTATGCATTACTTTCAGCTCAGACAGCAGTGATGCTTAACAATTTTATGCTACTTTTTCCCAACATGGACCATTGTGGTTTGAGACCTGCAGATGGCTGAGTAATATAACTAAATATGACAGGCATCATAAAAATTTTAGCAGCTCTGAAGTATAATTGTATTCTCTGATTGGTAAAATACCTAAAAGATTTGCCCCAAAAAAGGCTATTTACTGTACATTTCCACATATTAAAACCGGAAAAAAAATACTATAAGGTTTTTAGTACCTTTTCAGACCTAAACTGCCTACTTAAAGGGCGCATTAACTTCATACAAGCCCTCATATAGCTATTTATAGCCCTTGAAGAACTCACAACACAAAACGCACTGCACTTCCAAAAACATAAACTACCTCCATGGCTCCATCCCACCCAATTGTTAACGTTTCGGAGAGAAGGTCCGACACACATTTTAAGGTGCATATAAAGTATAGTTCCATAACTTATTTTTTTAAAAAAATTTTCTGAATAAAAATTTAATATTTAAATTTTTATTCAGAAAAAAAATTTAAAAATAAGTTACGGAACTATACTTTATATGCACCTTAAAATGCGTGTCGGACCTTCTCTACGAAACGTTAACAATTGGGTGAGACTGAGGGAGTAATATTTAAGCTCATGTACTCTCATATCTAACATCTAAACGGAGACAATCTTTTGCTCTGTTTGGTTTCAAGGGATGAAATGTAGTAGGAAGGGAATGGAAAATTGTGAAAAAAAAGGTGGAAGAAAGGATGTTGGATGAATGATTGTAAAAAAAAAATGAAAGAGGGAAAATTCTTTCAATGAGGTTTGCGAAGAAAATGGATAGAAGCATGAATTCATTCCCAATTCCGTGGATTTGAACTTTAGCATAATTTATTATTAACAGAATGGAGGAATGAAAGATTATGAATATTACTCACAAAATAGTATATATTTCATTCCAATTCAAACCTAATCTCTTTCCTTCCAACCCAACGAAACATTTATTTCATATTGGCAGATGAGAAAGAAGGGCAAGTTTCTGTTTAGGCCTCAGCAGCAACCCACAATCTCGAATAAAGTAGAACATACAAGATTGTTTGAAATAAATATTCAATGATTGTCAAGCAAGTGGTGTGAATCTACGCGTATACAGCACATCAACAAGAAAACAATGAACATTGATCCTCTATTCTAAACCACCAATAATATCTTTGCATCTCTTTGCAACAAGTTCAAAGACAAAAGGTAGCATCTTTATAAACTATCCCCATAATTAAATTTCAAATCCAGCAAACATTCAAGAAACCAGGAAAAAAACCAAATTTCAATCAAGCACAAACACCCGAAAAAATATCATGACATTTTCATCAAGAATCTGTAATCGAATTTCAAGAATTACCAAAGGGCAATCAAAACAATCAACAAAACACAATCTTTCCAGCAAAGCAGCCACCTTTTTAAAATAAATAAAATAAACTTAAAGAACAACAATTAAAAAATAAAAATAAAGAAAATGATTAGATTCAAAACCTGAAGAGGTGGGGTTGGAGTAAATGAGAGAGGAGATTGAGCACGCAAAACATTGAGAAAGACCATGGATTGATGAGGACACATAGCTGGTGATGATGATGAAAACGCCGACACCGACGAAAATGCACAAATTATATAAATAAACAACATAATCGGTTTGAATTTCAACATGGGTGTTGATTAATTTGCAGAAGGATTCTAAGAATTTATTTAATTAAAGGAGGGGGAGATGATTGATTTTCTTATTTGGAGAAAACAGCAAGGAGGGTGGGTTGTTCTTGTTCTCTCTTCTTTTATCTTTACCTCTCTCCGTGTTTATATATCTATTTTGTGTGTATGTATGTATCTATCTATATATATGTACTGAAATTTAGACCTGTACTTTTCTTTTTCTTTTTTTTTCAACGCGACATTATGAGGACAGGAATATGTACCTTAAATTTGTATTATTTTTTTATTAATTATGTAATATAAACATATAAGCACATAGCAAATGACAAAAATATCTGGAGTATAAAAAGATTATAAATATATAATTAACTAAAATATTGGACGATAAATAATACGTGTTTAAATAAAAATTAATTAACATTAAATGAAATAATATTTCACGCATAGATAGATGTATAATAAATGTGTATGATACACTTGGACGGCTACGGGTGCGACAAGTCAATAGTATTTATGTTTCCGGTCTTGACACCTTAATTTTAAATTTTAAATTAAGAAAAAGTAAGTAAAAAAAAGTAAAATAATATCTTATAATTTTAATTATGTTTGTATTTTTAAATTTTTTAAAGAGTGAAGTAACTGAAGGATACAAATTAGAAACTTTATTTTCTCAAAACTTTCAATTTAAAAGTAGGACGTGGAAGAATACCGGTAGTAGATTTTTTTTAAATATTAATATTATATATATTTTCTTACTCTCTATATTATAATTTTAAATAAAAGAATACAATTATAATTTATTAATTAATTGTATATTTTTCTTTCAATTAGAGAGACTTAAATAAAAATAATTTCTCTCTTTAATTTGGAAATTTTAAAATAAATAAATGAAATTTATTACAATTTTTCATTTATTTTTATCGACATTCTGAATATTCCAAAACTCGGGTGGTTTTCAGTTTCCACCGTTAAGAAAAGAAGTCGAGAATATGGGTTTAGCTGACTCTATAAACTATACGTCCCAAAGTAGCTGGTTTTTGAGAGTGGTAAAGTAAAGATCGGTGGCTACATATTTTTTGAAAACCTTATATTTTTCCACACTCGTTGACTTAAAGTCTCACATGACATTAGGCCTGTTTGGCCTGCCTTAAAATAAATTTTTTTGGACTTATTTTCGGGTAAAAATTTCATATTTTGATAAATGTTTTTTATACAAGTATTTAATATATATTTGAGATTCTATAAGTTGTAAAAAAAAGTTAACTTTTTTCAGAAAAAAGTTAGGAATCTCTAACTTTGTCTTAAAATAAGTTGACTTATTCTGGAAAAAAATTCTCCCAAACACCTCCATTAATTGTTTAGCTTATGCATAGAATGTAAATGTTTCCATGTCGACCCTTGTTCATCATCTTTTGTAATTCCTAAACGTTCCCTTGATATGATGATTAGCACAAGTTAGTAGAGTATTCTGGTACAGTGGTACACGAGGAGTTTGGACTCAGACATCGCACGGAGACAACATCAAGTAAAGAGTGGATTTTAGTTGCATGCAGAGCGGTACATGAGATTTGGAGTCTCATGTTCAAAATCTAAAAAGTGCTCTAATAATTAAAAAAATAAAAGTATATAAAATAATAAAATTTAACTGATAATTCTAAAAAAATATATAACTAAAATGCATAAAATTATTTTATTACATAATGAAAATTAGCTAAAAATTATAAAGAAATAAAACAAGTACATAGATTAAATAAATTATGTGAAAATTGATCTTCTAGCATTTTTTGAAACAAATTCACTAATACATATTTGAATGTTAAATATAAATTTATCTAAAATAAATAAGTTATACATGTAAATTTTAATATATTATGTTACAATAAAAAAAATAAGATATAACATTGATAAAAAATAATCACAGAAAACCTAATTTATATGTAAACTTGTTTAAATTTGTATTATTGTATAAACCCGAATGGATTTGTTTCATATAATTAGGTTTCTCAATGGGACGGGTTCGGATCGAAGATCTTATTTCTCATACGTGCCCCATATAAATTTCATTTATCCCATATCCATCGAATTTTCTCGCAGTCTCACGGGTACCCATCTCCGTCGGTTCCCATCGGGAATTATTTTAGTCCTATTGTCCGCCCCACAAGAACATTTTATTTTTTTCAACCCAAGTCATCCCACCCCATTTTATAATATATGTTTTTAATAATTTTAACAATATGTAAATTCAATTAATAACAAGTATCATACAAAATATGCATGCAAAAATACTCTTATTATGCACGCAAACATAAATGTATTACTCCCTCCGTCCCATTGATTTCTATACAAATCAATGGGACACGGAGACCAAGAAAAAGAAAAAAAAATGATAGTGTAATAGTAAAGTTAGGTAAAAAGTGGGTAAAGTGGTGGGACCTATTAATATTTAATAATAGATTTGAGATAGTGGAGGAAAGTAGTGGGTGTAATAGTATTTTTATATTATGAATTTGAGATAGTGGAGGAAAGTTAGTGGGTGTAGTAGTATTTTTAATCATTAAAACTTTACTATTTTTGGAATGTATACAAATGAGAGGGACATCCAAAAAAGGAAAGTGTATAGAATTGAATGGGACAGAGGGAGTATATTTAAATTTCATAATACTTTAAAATTTTAAAAACTCAAAATTTATATATATATATATATATATATATATATATATATATATATATATATATATATATATATATATATTAACGGGACAAATAATTAATTTCCGTCACTGTCCCATTCCCCATATAATCGAGACAGGGTTTCCCATTCGGAACGGGTTAAGGGGGGTTATCCATTTACCCCACTCTATTGAGAAACCTACATATAATATGTATACATTAAAAATGAATATAATTTAAAATAAATTAATTACCTAAAAATTTAATCATTACTTGAATGATATAATATTGTATATATTGTCATCACCCAAAAAAGATTAGTGTACACATTTAAATTAATTAATTCTAATAAAATCATTATTACTCTTATAAAATCATTAAAACTGTAGTAGTTTACCTCATTAAAAGAGAGTTTCTCAATGCAAATATTTATTTCTATTAACATGTTTTTTATATTATTGTTTCTAGAATTTATGTGACTTATTCAAGATAATAATTAAAAATTATTTAAATATACAATATTTTTCAATCTTTTTTATTTACAATTTATAAAATTCAAAAATAAAAATCATATTTTTTTACTATTTTTTTCATTTCAGTATATATATACCAACACAAAAAATGTGCCCTGCACACACTCAGTCACGGCGCTGGTTCCATGTGGTCATCTTTTGTGTTTCTTAACATTCTAGCCCAGGCCCCAGCTATATGACGATAATTGCATCTGATCATAATTTTTCCCCAGGTTGAAGCCTCTTGGATATGTTGCTGCCATTTGGTTCAATTCGGTAGCATCGTTGCCTATCAATTTGCATCTTTTAAAGGAAGCCATTATGGCAAGTGATCATTAATTTAAACTTTTTCCCGCTTAGCTGTAGTATAATATGCATTTGACCATTATACTCTCGTTATGCTTCCCTTTCTATCGCTAATTGCAGTGGTGGTAGGTGGATAATAAGGTTGAGAGAAGTTGTCTCGGGTCGTTTTTCGAGGATCTGGTGAGTGATGGATAGAGGATCCGCTAATTGTTATAATTGCTTTTAAAAAAATTACGAATTCTGAAAATTTTATTCATCCACAATAAAATTGGTGAAGATTGTGACTCACGTTCACCTACTTGTCTGATAACAAAGTTTCAGTTTGTGGATCCATATGTACATTAGGCCGTACTTGAAAGGTGAACAATAGTTATTTCCAACTAACGATCTAGTATTTCCTTGAAATTCACGGTGAAGCATATATGTCTGTGTTTTTGACACACTTTAACACCTTTAGTAGTATGTAAATGGCTTCTGTCCCCACCTGATTCGCTAAATTTTTATGAATGCATACATTAGTAGTATGTCTGGCTGCTAAGATGGGAAAAATGCTATTCATGTTTAGCACGTGCTTACATTGCACGTTATTTCCTTGGTTGGAAATGTTCATTTTACGCATACTACTTACAGACGTCACAAAGCTTACATCGGTTATTGTTCTTTTCGACCTATTTTACTTGGCAGAACTAATTTGGGATGCCCAAGAACTTTTACAAAGTTAGCAAGTGCTGTTATAAATGCAAGAGATGATGAAAGTGCGCTGACATTTATTTATTACACAATTTGGACAATTTCTGGCCGTTGTGGAATAAATTCATTCAATAATCACCTAGGACTTGACACACTGGAAAGCAGATTTTCTTATATGACAACAAAACAGATTTTCTTACATGAATCAGAAGTAGTATTAGTTCTCCTTTAGTGTATGTTTTGAATGTTGTCAATCTTATGTGCTGACAAATTATGTGCATTCAGGTTCTGGCCTTGGTATGTGACCCACTCGATTATGGGGATAATGTATGAGGTGCAGAATTAGGTGTCCGTTTTAGTGAGGAAAGTAAGTGTGTGGAATTGCAGTGCATCAGTGATCAGACCATCAGGTGGACCAGTTTTTAGCAATCATTCTTTTAGACCTTGCATCTATTTATTTATTGCAAAATGTCCGTTGAACTTAATACCCTAAACTTGTATCAACTTTACGAGGATGTAATGTCTTTGAGAAATGCGAACAAATGGCACTTGAAGCTTCATCACAGCTTTGTAATACAAGCCCCGTGATGCTTCTCTGCGAAACAACTCATTTTATTGGAACACTGAATTCAGAGTAAAGAAATACTGTAATTACTTGTATTCACGAGGATGTGTATGCAGAGTTCTGTTCAATAGTAGGAGTATCTTGGCAAAGTGCTTTGGTTGCTAAGAACTTATTACAAATGTAATCAAATAATCATCATTGATGCCGGGCAGACCACATCTTGATAACAGTATTCATGAATAACATGCTACTATAAAGGCTTTGCCTCCCCTGCTTTAGATATCTTAATAGGTTTTGTCATTTTGAAGTGTAGCCAATAATGCACTGTTAAATTCATTTCGGCTTAAAAATTTATATCAACAGCTTTTCCTTCTGTGTAAGGTCCGGTTTGCCAACTTCTCTTCTTGCTTAAATCATTTTGAATTACTGTTAAATTCATTTTGGCTTAAATCATGATCTGAACATCTCAGAGATATAAGATGACATCTGTAGATGATGCTAATCAACTGTTGTTATGCAAGGTTTTAATACAGACAAATATTGTGAAATCTGCTCAGCCTAGACGTTCCTAGGGTTGTCAAGTTTACCTATTCCGATATTTTTTAATGTGTACATTCAACCGTACAAGAGCTATGAAACAGTAAAAATATTCTTTCATATGTTTGCTCATTGTAGTGCATTACGTGTGTCATGGACTCCTATTCTTGTATAAATAAGTATGAAATTATTCTTGGTGATCAAGTATTTAAATTTAAGATTAGAAAAGGGCTCGAGTTTTAAACATTTTATTTTCAATAATAATACTATATACATAGAATTTGAGCAAACTATAAAAAAAACAAAAAATGAAGAGGTTGGCGCCAAGTGGTGGGTTGGTCTCAATATCCGGACTCCAAAATCACCTCCTCCTTTCTTCGATATCAATATCAAATATTATGGTTCATACAAGAACAACCCCCCGAATCCTAAGATCCAGGGAGGTTGGCTAGATTCCGTCCATCCCCTCTCTCGAACATCAACCAAAAAGTTTAAAATTCGTTCAAAAATAAATAAATATAACCTTCAATAAAGAATTAGGTAGCTAATTCGAAAGAGATGAGGGAGATCATAAGTTTACATATAGGCCAAGCTGGAATTCAGGTGGGAAATTCATGTTGGGAGCTCTATTGCCTTGAACATGGCATTCAACCTGATGGCAAGATGTCCAGGTCTGTCATCTTTCTTTATGTTCTTTATTAATGTATATTATTGCGCATGTTTGGTTTATGTTTATGTTCTTATTACTAATTACTTTATTCATTGTTAAACTTAAGACTCCAAAATTTCCTAACTATGATCCTTTGTAGATGCTGTAACAGGATCTACGTGATCCTGTCCTTTGGATGAAAGCATCATAGGATATAATGTGATTTTAATAAATAAAGTAACTGTGTTTTAGGTTGAGGATTGTAATAGTTTTCTATTTCGCAGGAATATTATGCTCGAAACTTTTCAATGCAAAATAAAGATTCTTCGTATTGAAATCTTGAATGGCTTCTAGCATTTAGTTTCTTTCATCACCTGATTATGATTCTTCCATTTATTTCAGCGACACAACAAATGATTCTTTTGGTACCTTCTTTAGCGAGTCTAGTTCTGGCCAGCATGTGCCTAGAGCTGTATTCGTCGACTTGGAGCCCAATGTTGTGGATGAGGTTAGGTCAGGAAAATATCGGCAACTCTTTCATCCAGAGCAACTTATTTCTGGCAAGGAGGATGCAGCAAACAATTTTGCAAGGGGACACTATACAGGTAATGTCTTTTGCACAAATTATTGTAGTTCGATACACATGACTAACTTTGCTTAGCAGTATTCGATTGGAATCATCTGGTGCAGTGGGGAGAGAGATTGTTGACTCGTGCCTTGATCGGGTGAGAAAATTGGCCGATAATTGCACTGGTTTGCAAGGATTTTTGGTGTTCAATGCTGTTGGTGGTGGCACTGGTTCTGGCCTAGGATCCTTGCTTCTGGAGCGCTTGTCTGTAGATTATGGAAAAAAGTCAAAACTTGGCTTCAATATATATCCTTCTCCTCAGGTGATTTTTTTAATTAATTTGACCTTGAAAGTAGTAATCTAAATCTTAAAGGTTTTTATACATCCCAGAATAAGGAAACACCGTTTTTAAATTCCTTATAATTTATTCAGACAAGGTTTTACTACATCTCCTTTTAATTTAATGCAGAATAATGTGCTCACATGTTCTTGAGTATAATTGAAAGTAGTAGTCATTAACAAATTAGCTCAAAAAGTCTTCTTTGTGAATTTACAGGTTTCAACTGCAGTCGTAGAACCTTACAATAGTGTTCTGTCTACTCATTCCCTCCTAGAACATGCAGATGTTGTGGTGCTCTTGGACAATGAAGCCATCTATGATATTTGCAGGAGATCCTTGGACATTGAAAGGCCTACTTACACTAACTTGAACCGCTTAATATCTCAGACTATTTCATCTCTGACCACTTCCTTAAGGTTTGATGGAGCCATTAATGTGGACATCACCGAGTTTCAAACCAACCTTGTACCTTATCCTCGTATTCATTTCATGCTCTCTTCTTATGCCCCGGTGATCTCTGCGGAAAAAGCTTACCATGAGCAAAGCTCTGTTCCAGAAATTACAAACGCTGTGTTTGAACCTTCAAGCATGATGGCTAAATGTGACCCAAGGCATGGGAAGTATATGGCCTGTTGTTTGATGTACCGCGGAGATGTTGTACCAAAGGATGTCAACAGTGCTGTTGCTGCTGTCAAGACAAAACGAACCGTTCAGTTTGTAGATTGGTAAGGATTCTTAAAGTTTATGTTGAGATGCTTACTGTCAATGCAGTAACATGCCATCCCTTTAATCCTGTATGAAAGTAATATATCCTTTTGTCTTTGTAATGCTTATGATTTGTTGGATCTTGATATTGCTAAACTGAAGGTGCCCCACTGGATTCAAATGTGGAATCAATTACGAAGCTCCAACAATGGTACCAGGAGGTGACCTTGCCAGTGTGAAGCGAGCAGTGTGCATGATAAGCAACAACACAGCTGTAGCCGAGGTATTTGGGAGAATCAACCACAAATTTGATCTCATGTATTCTAAGCGAGCATTTGTACACTGGTATGTTGGTGAAGGTATGGAAGAAGGTGAGTTCTCAGAAGCTCGCGAAGATCTTGCTGCACTTGAGAAAGACTACGAGGAAGTTGGGCAAGAAGGAGCTGACGAAGAGGAAGCTGAAGAGTACTAGTTTAAAACTTTGTTGGAATGGCATTGATCACTGTTCAAAAAGTGGAAATCTTATTATCAAGCTCAATCCAGCATCTGCCATTTCTTTGGAACTATTATTCTATTATTCTAGTAAGATCAACACATTCACAAAATACATAAGATTATTATTTTTAGGATTTAATCTATATTTGCAATGGAAATAATAATGATTCATCGTCATCTTATTGTTAATATCCAGCACATTTGAGTTGAATTTTTATTTAAATGTAGAAAACAAAACCATGATTTAGCAAATATCAACAATGAGCAATAATTGAAGAATACTAGAACAGGGGCACATATAGACCAGAAATAACACAACTTTTTGATTGCGCTAAGTCCTAATATGTTCTTGAATATTAGAACTTGAACTCTTCCTCTATTTTTCCAACGGGAAAAACATAGAATAGAAAAAATGAGTATCCCTAACTTTATGATCCTACAAAACCATTAAATTTTAACAAAACAGTGAACATAAAGCAGGAAGATCCCAGATAGAATCATTAGGATCATTGACAGTCTGAATATATTCTTGGACATCATTCACAGCACAAAGTGATGCTGATATTTGTCGTTCCACTTTCATGCGCTCGAACTCTGAAAACTCCAATCCAGTACTTGTCTCAGCCATATCATTCCTTGGCAACTCCCACATTTCTTGAGCATATGCAAATCTCTCAGCCCCGTTACCTTCCAAACCCCATGAAATATTTGATTCATATGAAGAGCTCAAGTGAAATTCATCATCAAAATTTTGCATATCAGGTTTGTATGCATCATCAAACAAGAGATTATGATTCTTTACCATTTCTCTTGAAGGAAAGTCACCCCCACTACTGGTTGGACTACTAGTAAAAGAGCTAGTGTTGGTACTAGATGTATCGAGATTCTCTTTTTCCCCGGTGACTTTCTTGCTCTTAAGCAGATTTTTAATCCGCGAAGCTAGAGGAGAATTAGCAGAAACATGAGTAACAAAGTTTGTTCGAGTATTGGTACCACGAAGAAGACATGCAGCCTCATCGTAGGCACGAGCTGCAGCTTCAGCAGTTTCAAATGTTCCAAGCCACATCCTTATTTTCTGTGTTGTGTCTTTGATATCAGCTACCCATCTACCAGAAGGTCTCTGTCTTACTCCTACAAACTTGTTACTTCGACTAGCTTTGTTGTTGATTCTTCCCTTGAATTTGCCCATTTTTCCTTCCTGTCGAAATTGGATTTCCATTACCAAAAGATTGAAATTTAAAATATACTTGATGTAAAAAAAACAGGGGAATGAAAATGAGTTAAAACTAGTATCTGCGCCTCTAATGGTATAGTAGTGGAGGAGTTGGATACATGTTCTTGTTGTAATGGGTTTATATACTATAAATTTGAAGTCTTTCTTATATGTAAGTACTATTTTACTATTGTTTTCTTTTGTATTGGTTATTTTGTAGGTAGATATTCTTTTTCCATGCACACGAAGTATCTTTTAGCAACATATTTTAAGACATTACATATTTGCTTTCATAATAATACAAAATGGTCAATAGAATGACTTGCCTGTCCTTGTTCCAAAATTTATATACGTATGGGTGGACCTGAGTTGGACAAAATTTCATTAGTTTTGAATTAGTTGCTTACAAGGAGTTTGAGAGATAATACTCCTCGTCTCCTTTTACCTCGCCTATTTCTATCATACAGAATATTCATTCATCTGTCTTACTCGGTCCATTATACGACAAGAATATCGTGAAGGCACCCGGGATTGCCACTTGGAGGTGTGCAAGTAATCGTTCAGATGACAACAAAGACAAGAGCCATGGAACTAAGTTAAATAAGATAATGGCTTGATTGGTATTAGGTTATCTTATCGTGCACACTGAGTTGTTTCAAACCTCACCTTCGCATTAACCAAGTGAAAACCACTTCTGCTTTTATCTAAGGACAAAAGATCGTCTAGTCACCCACACATACGTGTCAAAATCCGAGACGACTCGAAATCCGACACAAACCCAACATGAAAAAATACAAATTAGGGTCGGGTTTTTGCGTTTCAGGTCGGGTTCGGATTAGGTAAATTTTTACCTATTCGGGTTAATCCAAAGTACCAAACCCGACCCGAAAATTTAATATATATAATATATAATATATATATAAAAATTTATATTATAAAAAAATATAAATTTGTGATATATTTACATATTATTTAAGTAATTATATTCAAATATCATCTCATAAAATTACTATTATATATTATTTAATAAAAATAATTATATAAAAATAAAATAATTAATTTTTAATAATTTCCGGGTCAAAACGGTTCATTTTTTAGTTGACCAGGTACCTAACAGGTCGGGTTCGGGTTGAGATTTTTCGACCCGTTTCGGGTCGAGTCTGGATTGACCCAGAAACAGGAGTGGGTATAGCAAGTCCGACACAAACCCGACCCGTTACCCAAAATTGACACCTCTTACACGTAGTAAATTACTTCTAGACCATGCTTTAAACAGAAATGTATCCAACAGCATATATGAGTATTGAGAATTTGAAACGGCCTAGCAGCAGAAGCAGAAGCCCATTTGAAATTCATGTTAACGTCACTTAGACGCCATTTCAAATCCCTGATGCCAGTGATAATTGACAAATTACCAAAGCAGAGAGCAACATTCATCAACCAATACAACAAAACAGATATCAACTAAACATGATCCCCTAAATTGAGTTCAACTGCCAATAAGCAGTCTATCTAATTGGAGCTTATTGGCAATTGTGGGTTAGGAAAAAACGTCAATAAACATGTAATGTGAAAAAAGTTCTGAGATAGATAAAAATTACCTAAAATACTAGTTTTTTTTTGTTTGATTATTTTTGTAATTGTATATAATACTCTTCAATTATAATAATACCCTTATGTATTTATATGAGAACTAACTCTAAAACTCGTGTAAGGCACGAACACTAATAGAAAATTGCATGGACTAATAGTTTTGTAGTAAGGGAAGTATGTTGCAAGTAAAACTCATCGTGTTTGAAAGATGTACAATCGGTACCCATTACATTCGGTTTTTCTATTCTAAAACTCATTCACCCTTCGACCTTCTCTACCTGCGGAGACCGTCCCGAAAAACAGCACATCATCCATTCGCTTCGCACGCGGGGACCCTTTTTACTTTTAGAATGAATTTTAGGATTTGACCTTCGCGCCTTATATTAGGCTCTATACAAGGTCAACTCCATAGTATCGAACTCTTGACTCAATATAAAAACTAATCTAAGTAATAACTCACTTTGGAGTTGAAGGCATAAAGAAACTAAATTTGCCATCTTACTGCTATTTACATTCTTATTGAAATTCCATTGATATTTTGCGGTTAGTCCCTTCTAATTTCTAGATCTTTTGTGTTTGCCATGCCATTTTGAATATTCCTATTATAATTTGACATGTTTCTCTTGTGTGTGTCTTACCTCCACGCTTAGTACATGATGTAAAACTATAAATTATATCTTTATCTTATCTTGTCTTATCGTACATAGCAATCTTTAGGAGACTCCAAGTTAACGCAACCGAGTAACCATTTTTTATAGGGTTAAATATCAAACAGATCACTGACTGCGTCCAAATGTATCAAATAGGTGACTGATTACAAATTTGACTCATTTTGGTCACTGACTGCGTCCAGATGTATCAAATAGGTAACTGATTGCAAATTTGACTCATTTTGGTCATTGATTGCACAAATTTGACTCATTTTGGTCACTGATTGCACAATTTGACTCATTTCAGTTTTCCGGCCACCTTGAAAATTTTCCGACGAAAAAAAATATGCACAAAAAAATCCGAAAAAAAATTATATGTAATAAAACACCCGACTTTAAATCTTCTAAACTCAGAATTATCGAAAGGAAATTCAAAACTTAAAATCAAAATTAAATAAATCTTGACCCAAATTTATTTAATTTCGATTTTGAGTTTTGAATTTTATTTCGATAATTCTGAGTTTAGGAGATTCAAAGTCGGAGTGTTTTACTACATATAATTTTTTTCCGGATTTTTTTGTGCATATTTTTTTTCGTCGGAAAATTTTCAAGGTGGCCGGAAACTGAAATGAGTCAAATTATGCAATCAGTGACCAAAATGAGTCAAATTTGTGCAATCAGTGACCAAAATGAGTCAAATTTGCAATCAGTCACCTATTTGATACATCTAGACGCAGTCAGTGACCAAAATGAGTCAAATTTGTAATCAGTCACATATTTGATACATTTGGACGCAGTCAGTGATCTGTTTGATATTTAACCCTTTTTTTATATAATGAACATATAGAAAACATGATGCATAATGTTGTATAACAATTTTATTCTTTCACCACCTTCTCATCATATGAAATATCATAATACAAATCTTTATTGCTCTTCATAGCCCTGATAATATACATGCATAATTTGATAACATATAGTATCATCATAAAATAAATGATAGAAATTTAGCACTCAAGATAACTCACCTCGCTAATTTTCGCAAGTTCGTTCACCAATATTAAAATTAAAATTAAAAAGTAATTTTATATTTTGTTAATTAAAATTAAAAAGTAATTTGTGGCAATTTTTTTGTTAATTTATGATAGAATTAAAATGTAATTTTATAATTTAAAGAGTATTTTATATTATGCTCAAATACATTTATCGTGTTTTAATATGTAACATATAATTAAGATATATATAAAATAAACTTAATTATAAATAATAAAATATATAATAATTAATAAATATTAATGGACGATATGTAAAATAAAATATTCAATAGATATTAAAATATATTTATATTGATATTTATGATAAGGGTTAAACTGTCTTTTCAATTTGAATAATTTTGCTCATGTTGCCAAGACTTTCCCCGAGATAACCTCAGAAAAGTTAATCTCATATGTAACAAGAAGAAAATTATTTACATAATTTGACTTGAAAACTCCCAAAAGAATCCACATGGTTCATGATCAATTTTCTCGGCTGTGAGTTTTCATCTGCAACATCGACTTTGTGTGTAAGCTTGAAGTTTAATAAAACTAACCACAGCATTTTCAAAATGTGGAAGTGCACTGCCTAAGAGTTCCATTCCACCAAGTCTCTTCAGGAAAACAATAATATGACATTAAGGTATTGATAAATTAGCACCAATAAAGCAATTAAAATTTTAAGCAATTAATTAACATCAAAATAGAACATACAATTGTTGGATCTTTTGACAAATATTAAAACCAAGAAAGATTATCCCTCAAATCCACACATCATGGAAGGTTTCATACTACAAACAAAAATGCGGCTATGACAGCAAATTCCTGCTCAACGATTGGCCTTGGCAACCCTTTCAATCTCATCCTTCTTTTTGATTGCATAGCTGCATGATGTATGTAAAGTAGATCAGTAAAATACACTACATTGTCCTATAATTAAAGAAAATTGAACCTATAGTCTAATCTTAATTTTCTATCATTAGAGAACCAAACTAGTACAGTCTAGGATACCTGTTAGAAGAACCTTTAGCAGCATTGATGAGTTCATCAGCAAGGCACTCAGCTATTGTCTTGACGTTCCTGAATGCACTCTCCCGTGCACCAGTTGTGAGAAGATATATTGCCTGATTGACACGTCTTAATGGAGAAATATCAACAGCCTGACGCCTCACCACACCAGCAGAACCAATACGAGTGGCATCTTCTCTTGGACCACTTTTGTTTGAAGATTATAAAAGTTTGTATATTAATAAGTTTTTGAGAAACATTTAACGAGAATGTGAATGCAAAGACAACTAAGGAGATTGCAAGAGCATAAAGAAAACCATTCTAGAAACTTGGTTAAAAAGTAACTCAGACAAGAGCATTGCAGGAAAAAGGCAACAAAGTTTGTGAAAAAAATTCTTCCACCAGGGATGCTTTCCCACAAATTATAAAGACTCTTCTGAGTATATTTGTAACAAAATAATGGTTTTCCGGAGGATCAATGAAAATTACAACTGTTGAGCAAGTTTTTGGTACAGTGGTCACATAGTTTCACCCAAAATAAATATTAATGCTTCATTAAACAAATAATACTACAATATATATATATATAAAGTAAATTTGGATACCTGTTGATAACAGCATCAACAATAACTTGGATTGGGTTCGAGTCAGTTAAGAGGTGGATGATTTCCATGGCATGTTTAATGATGCGAACTGCCAACAACTTCTTTCCGTTGTTTCGCCCGTGCATCATAAGAGAGTTGGTCATCCTCTCAACAATTGGGCACTGGGCCTTCCTAAACCGCCTAGCTTGGTATCTTCCAGCAGTGTGAGGCATGTAGGTTGGATGCTTAGCAGCAGTTGCAGTTATATAATCCTCGACCGAAAGATCATTAATCTGTGGAAGAGGATAGGAATTGAGACAAAATTAACAAATATACACATATAAATGGAGGATGACAAAGCAATTTAGTTGTGTCCATATGAAAAAATGTACCAGGATTTGGCATACTGCAAATGCGCAAAAGTAACAGGAGCAATAATAAGATCACAGGACTTTAGATGTATCCAGTCTATATGAATCTAAGCAATGTAACTAACACCACCATGTAGGACTACATATCCTTATTTCATCATAATGTCGAAACAGAGGCAGTCAAGAAGCCCTTCCATAATAGTTTATGTATTCTAACAAGTAAAGATTGCATCTTCTATTACCTATGCTCACAACAGGAAAAAGATGACAAGAAAACATGTCATCCGAAAGGCTCATCTCAAAATATCCAATAATTGAAAGTAAGGATTAAAAATCAAATTAGGAACAAGCAATCGACATTCAATTAGAAATATTGTGGCCACAACTTAGAGCCAACTCATAGAAATCATAATGTTTACGTAAAAAGTAACACATTAGTCCTGTGAATTAACGTCCATCTAGAACCACAAAAGTTTAGATGCTTAGAACTTAGGACAACACTATCGATTAGGAATTCATTTTAGTATTAATATCGACGAATATATCGACATTGCAAGTCTTATCTCGATTCAGTTAACACAACATAAGAAACTAGGACTAATCAGGTTCAATTAAATTCAAGCAGAAATATTCATAAAATGTAGAATGAATGTAATAAAATTACCGTAACATCATCGTAAGACCAACGGTTGAAAAGCATGACATCGGTGTGAACAAGATTCTCATCAGTCTTAGGTACAGCAACAGCTTCAGTAGCAGGGGCCGCCATGTTTGATCTCTCTAATTAACCTGTCATTCAAATCATTACATACATATATATATGTATGAATTTATGTAGATTATTATGAAGAGAACGAGTGAGTCAAGAAAGCTGACCTTCGTCTTCCGTATGGGATGGAGATGAATTGCAGCGGCAACTTTAAATGTAAGATGATAGAGAGACCCTAATTTAAAACCCTAGACCATACATGGGCCTGTTTTGTAATCACTCTTCTATTTGGGCCTGAGTTCAGATCAACTGCGGCCCATAACGTTTTTTACTTTTCATCTACATTTTATTCGTTTTCTATTTTTATACGGAGTATTCATTTTCTTTTATTTGCTAAATAGGAGTATTCAATTTCACTTTTGTTGTTTTAAAAAATTTCTTTTGCATTTAGCATTTGGTATTGTTCATATTTTATTTACTGTTTCTAAAGAGGACACTTTCAAAAGAACAGAATATGGAGAAGAATGTAACAAGTATAGGCTCGGGCCAATATATATTTCACAATGGGGGTGGAGTATAAAATTGAAATTAAACGAAATCCAAATTCAAGTGAATTTGAATTTCATATAATTTCAAATGAAATCTATGTCCCAACAAGCCATTCGACCATGAAAACTCTTCGTCCAAAAAGTATAAACCACATATGGTTCATGTTCAATTCACACAACTGCAGGATTTCATTTGTAAGATTGACCTAGTGTCAAAGTGTGTAAGCTTGAATATTAATTAAACTAACCACAACATTTTCAAAAGGTGGAAGTTCACTCTCTAAGATGAGTCTACAAAAGGGCTCACAATAGGAGAGGACTCTCCCAGAGAGCTCAACTCCAAGTCTCTCATTAGAGAAACAATAGTTGCACCTTTAGGTATTGATAAATTAGTAAAGCAAGCAAAATTTTATGCAATCCAAGTAAACTATCAAAATAGAACAGACAATTGTTGGATCTTGTGACAAATATGAAAACCAAGGACAATTATCCCTCAAATCCACACATCATTGAATGGTTTCATACTAAAACAAAAAAGCAGCTATTAAAGTAAATTCCTCCTCAACGATTGGCCTTGGCAACCCTTTCAATCTCATCCTTCTTTTTGATTGCGTAGCTGCATGATGAATGTAAAAAGCAGATCAGTAAATAAACTAGAATGTTAGGTAATTACAGAAAATTGAACCTACAGTCTAATCTTAATTCTCCATCCTTAGAGAAACAAAATAGTACAGTCTGGCCTTAATTCTCCATCCTTAGAGAAACAAAATAGTACAGTCTGGCCTCTTACCTGTTAGAAGAACCTTTAGCAGCATTTATAAGTTCATCAGCAAGGCACTCAGCTATTGTCTTGACGTTCCTGAATGCACTCTCCCGTGCACCAGTTGTGAGAAGATATATTGCCTGATTGACACGTCTTAATGGAGAAATATCAACAGCCTGACGCCTCACCACACCAGCAGAACCAATACGAGTGGCATCTTCTCTTGGACCACTTTTGTTTGAAGATTATAAAAGTTCGTAATATTAATATGTTTTCGAGAAATATAAAAAAAAGAATGTGAATGCAAAGACAACTACGGAGATTGAAAGATCATAAATAAAACCATTCTAGCAACTTGGTTTAAAAGTAACTCCGACAGGAGCATTGGAGTTAAAAGTAAGCAAACAAAGTTTGTGAAAAAGAATTGTTCCACCAGGGATGCTTTCCCACAAATTATAAAGACTCTCCCGAGTATATTTGGAACAAAATAATAGTTTTCCAGAGGATCAATGAAAATTATAACTGTTGAGCAAGTTTTTGGTACAATGGTCACATAGTTTCACCCCCATTAGATATTAATGATTCATTTCATTAAACAAATAATACTACATGTACAAAAAATAAATATGGATACCTGTTGATAACAGCATCAACAATGACTTGGATTGGGTTCGAGTCAGTTAAGAGGTGGATGATTTCCATGGCATGCTTAATGATGCGAACTGCCAACAACTTCTTTCCATTGTTTCGCCCGTGCATCATAAGAGAGTTGGTCATCCTCTCAACAATTGGGCACTGGGCCTTCCTAAACCGCCTAGCTTGGTATCTTCCAGCAGTGTGAGGCATGTAGGTTGGATGCTTAGAAGCAGTTGCAGTTATGTAATCCTCGACTGAAAGATCTTGAATCTGTGGAAGAGCATAGGAATTGACACAAATTTGACAAATATACACATATAAATGGAAGGATGACAAAGGGGGTGTTTGGGGTTCCTTAAACTTAAAATAAGTAGCTTATTTTATTATTTTTTTTACATATTTTCATATTTTTTTTAAAGATAAATATTTGTTTTAGAATTTTAAAACCAAATATGAACTTAATTATTTCTGAAAATAAGGGCTTATTTCTGGAAAGTACATACATCCCTACTTTTTTCCGGAAATAAGGGGTTATTTCCATAAGTAGCAGTTTGCCAAACAGGCCCAAAGCAATTTAGTTGTCCATATGAAAAAATGTAACAGGGTTTTGAATAGTACAAATATGCAAAAGTACCAGGAAAAATAATAAGGTCGCAGGACGTGATGTTAGATGTATCTAATAAGTATGAATCTAAGCAATATAATTAACACCACCGTGTAGGACTACATATAAAAATTCCTGCTTTTTATTATAATCTAGAAACAGAAGCAGTCAAGAGGCCCGTCCATAATGGTTCATCATTTTTAACAGGCAAAGATTGTGTCTTCTATTACCTATGCTCACATATAGAAATCATAATGTTTACGTAAAAAGTAATGCATTATTCCTGTAAATTAATGCCAATGTCCATCTAGAACCACAAGTTGGATGCTTATAACCAAAGACAACACTAACAGTTAAACCAGTAGCATATATTTAATTCCATGTAGAGGTCCCTTTTTCATATATGTAAGACCAGTTATAATCTTTCATAAGAATAGAACTATTTAGGAATCCCTTATAGAACCTTTAGCATTACTCTTATATCGAAGTAAATACTAAATATAACCTTTAGCATAAGAATAACAACATTTGCAAGCCTCATCTCGATATTCAGTTAACACAACATAAGCATCTAGGACTAATAAGGTTCAATTAAATTCAAGCAGAAATATTCATAAAATGTAGAAAGAATGTAATAAAATTACCGTAACATCATCGTAAGACCAACGGTTGAAAAGCATGACATCAGTGTGAACAAGGTTCTCATCAGTCTTTGGTACAGCAACAGCAACAGCTTCGGTAGCAGGGGCCGCCATGTTTGATCTCTTTAATTAACCTGTCATTCAAATCAATACATACATCATTTATTACAAATATTATTCGTGTAAATTATTATACTATAACTAGAACAAGTGAGCGAGGAAAGCTAACCTTCGTCTTAGGTGTGGGATGAAGATGAATTGCCGCGGCAGCTGTGATGTAAAATGATAGAGAGTCAGTTTAAAACCCTAGCCCAGTTATATATTTTCCGGGTTTTACTAATGATGGGCCTATTTTTTGTTTTCTCTTCTTTTTTGGGCCTGAGTTCAGATCGAATGCGGCCCATAACACCTTTTAATTTTCGTACCTACTTTCTTTTATATGGTTTATTCTAAATAAGAGTAAAGAGAAAAAATCCAAATAGCCTGAATATATTTAAATTTGAGCAAACAAATTTAGAATTGGAATAAAATTAAATTTTGGATGGGCTAGTTTATATCTTTTCACTTTAAAAAACAGTACATTATGATATTTTAAATTTAAAAATATGTTTTCCTCACTACTAAATAATAATTGATTTGATTTTTAATACGTAGATTGACGCGTCACAAATTATAATTATATTTACTCAACATTTTATATTAAATAAAAATATTATATTAAATATTTTTTTAATATAAAATTTTAAACTTTTTGATAAATTTATTTATATTAGTTTAATATAAGTGTCAAAAATCAAATCGCAACCAAGTATAAATTTTGAAGTCTACATTTATGTACATTAAATCAGCTACTGATCAAAATTTGGCCTATGTCAAAAAGAAGAAGAAAAAGAAAGGACAAAAGGAATTTAAACAAAAAGTTGAGGGTGATAAATATAAAAGGAAGAAAAGAAGAGGGTCATATCTGCAAATATTTTCCAACAGACAAAACAGATTGTACAAGTGAAGAGCACCACTGAAGTCATTTAACCCTGTCTTTACTTGTTTGAGATGGAGCTCTCTGTCCCAACTCATTTGTCTCCTCGACTTTCATCTTCATCTTCATCTTACACACATTTGTTTTATAAATATAACAAACCTAACAGCTTGCTCTTCAAATCTTCCAACAATTTTTCTTCAATTCAGATTTTTGATCACAAGAGATGCTCAAGAACTGTGTTTAAACAACAAAACAAGAATCTTTTTATCAGGGTATGCTCTTAATTTTCACTTTTTTGATTTTTTATTTTCGGGTTTCGAATTTTATATGGGTGTTTTAGAATTTTGAAAATAATGTTGTATTGCTGGAGCAAAGCCTCAGTACATTTAGCTACTGTAATTGTTGCATTCACATGTTGTTATTATTATGTGTTCTCCTAGAAGTAGAGATATTGTTTACGTAAAGAACCCGACTTTATAAATTTAATTGAGAAGTTATTGAAGATGTTTGTTTTCTTTACTATAGGGATAACTTTGAATAATTCTGATCGCATTCTATTTGAACATTCATTCATCCTATTTATAACATGTGATATTTTATATCCATAATATATTTCTGCTTAAGCTTTGTTAGTTTATTGTATTTAACGGTCTGAATATCACAAAGGCGGTGCAGTGATGAACTCTGCCTCGATTTTCCAAGTCATTGATGTTTATATCTGCATATGAAATATTAAAATTTTGCTATACAAATCCAAGTCTTATGATTGCTTTCATATAACAATCAAATACTGTATTACAAATAACCTTTGCTTAATGGCACTGCAGTACTCTTAAACACTTTTTAACTTGTTGACTAACCTGGTTTATATCTTTTATAACATTATAAATCTTGATCTACAAGTACTTAGTTTATATGTTTTACATTAAAGTGAATATATCCAGGCCTGCACTCAAGTTGGGGCTGCTGGCTCTGATCCTGCGTTGAACAAAATTTCAGAGTTTGCAGATGCATTTTGGAGATTTCTAAGGCCCCATACAATACGTGGAACAGCATTAGGCTCAATGTAAAAAAGATCATGTCTATACACAGTTTTTGTTAATATACATATTTTGTTTAAGAGCATGTTTCAGTTACATCTACATCGTTTTATTTTTTGTAATGTTGACAGTTCTTTGGTTACAAGAGCTTTGATAGAGAACCCGAATCTGATAAGGTGGTCATTGTTATTGAAGGCAGTTTCTGGGCTTCTTGCTCTGATATGTGGCAATGGCTATATTGTGGGAATTAATCAGATCTATGATATTGGGATTGACAAGTAAGCAACACATAACAAATAAAGTATTGACTTACCTTAGGTGTATTTTATCCCTCAACTACAACAATAGAAATAATCCATTCGTTGTTCTTGGTTGCAGGATTAACAAACCTTTTTTGCCTATAGCCGCGGGAGATCTTTCTGTTCAACATGCATGGATTTTGGTGCTATTTTTTGCAGTAGCTGGCCTCGTGACTGTTGGATTGAACTTTGGTCCATTTATTACAACTCTATACAGTATCGGTCTATTTTTGGGAACAATCTATTCGGTTCCCCCTCTCCGAATGAAGAGATTTCCTATCATAGCATTTCTTATAATTGCCACAGTATGTTTTTATATCCTAGACCCCTACACATTTATGTTTGGTCAAAGTACGTAATAGTAATATCTGCAGTTAGTGCAGACATGATATTGATAATATAATAATATAGACAAAGCAAAGCAAAGCAGTAATTAAGGGGGAAAAACAAAAATAACACAAGACAAAGATTCTTACACAAGCCTCACTAATTCTCCCCCCCCCCCCTCCCCAAAAAAAAATTGTGTTTGGGTTTTACAATTACATAAGAGTATTTATGTCAGACTTAAATCCAGGTCAGACCAGAAAGTCCTGAACTCAGGGCCTTGACGTCTAAGCTCGGGACCCTGAGCATTCAGCTCATGTCCTCGAGAATATGCTGCTTGTGTCTTGTGTCAGTAACCTGAGCCTCCCCGGAACCTCTCTAAACAGAGACTCCACAAGCTTAGCATATGAAGATGCTATCAGCCCGACAACAATTTCTAAGATTATTAAAATATTTTGCAGGTGCGAGGTTTTCTTCTTAATTTTGGTGTTTATTATGCTACAAGATCTGCGCTTGGACTCCCATTTGTGTGGAGGTAAGTTATCATTAAATATTGGCTGGGTCATGCTCCGGCCTCTGGATGAAAGAGCTTCACAAAGGAAAAAATCACTGTTCAAGGCATAAATATTGCATGTCAAATAAAAACCTCCCTCGGGTCCAAAACACTAATAGTCTAATACGCTAATCCCGACACGACAATACATAATTAGACATTCTATGAGTGTAGTCTTAAACTTGCTTCTTGTCTATGTTATCCTGCAAACTGAGAATGAATTAGCATGATGCTTCAGGATTGATCTATGCTTACCCACCATATTATCTTCCCGTCCTTTAATCTTTTAGAAGTTCTGATTCCCTATTATTTACCTGCAGTTCGGCAGTGGCTTTCATCACAACTTTTGTCACGTTGTTTGCATTAGTTATTGCCATAACAAAAGATCTTTCAGATGTAGAGGGGGACCGGAAGTAAGTTGCAAGTCCAATATTGTGCTATATTTCTTTTCATTTGACTTTGACTTTTGTAACTTATGCATGGGAAAGTGTAGCTCTTTGACTCATTTTTGTGTACATCCCTCTTTCTTTCTTGAAACCAGAATTTTAAAATAGTTACACTCACATATGAAGCCCATAATTAGATGTCACCAGATAATTGTATTTTACGTTTAGAATACCCAAAACAAAATGTCACTGTCAGTGCTAACAGTTTTCTTTCTCAAAATGATATTTCAGGTTCCAAATATCTACTTTAGCTACAAAGCTTGGTGTCAGAAACATCGCGTTCCTTGGTACTGGACTATTGCTTATAAATTACATTGGATCTGTATTAGCAGCAATCTATATGCCTCAGGTGAATACACTTGAAAAACAGCTTAATTATTTGTAGTTCTCCTGAGAATTTTGCTTGTAATCAATTCCCTTCTCATCAAGTGAACAAAATAGGTATATCTGCTTTTTTGCTATCATATGCCAATTCATCCCGACGGAGAGATTGAACCTTTGATTGACACTTGTTTCAGGCATTCAGGGGCAGCTTAATGATACCAGCACATACCATATTGGGATCTAGTTTAATTTTCCAGGTTCATTTTTTATATATATATTTATATTTATATTTATTTGTGTGTGTAGAGAGTCTTGCTTGAAACATGATACCATTTCCCACAAGTCCTTTGTCCATTTTAGTTTTTTCTTTGTGAGCATCACTTATGTAAACAATGATGTCAATTTCCAACAATCTCGTTTCCATTTAGGTCCTGTTTGGGAACATGGAATTTATTTCAAATGAAGAATTTTGATACCGGAACTTCAAATCTTATCTTTAAATGCATTGGAATTGTTGCAAAAGTTAGCAACAAATGTGCTCTTTTGAGCTTTGATCTTTTACATCCATACTAATCTACATTGCCATCCCCAGCCTGTGCATCACACAAAGCTTCACCTTAATCAATTAAACCACTATATTTTCAGGGTAAAAATAACTAACTTGCCCACAGTGTATATAAGCACTAACAAAATATATGTAGTTGAGGACATTCATCAAACAAGTGGTGACACAGGATACCTTTAATATAGCAAAGGCAGATTTTGTTTCTACTATTCCTAATTTCCTATGTGTTTCGATTTATTTCACATTCACCAAAAATTCAAAACTGTGTGCATTGTGCATGTGACTATGAACACACACAGTCATACATATTTAAATCTTTGTGGAACAATTTGAGATATAAGTATGGAAGACAGTGTATCAATTTAGATATATACATAGCTCATAGATTGATTAAAGAGTCTAACTTTGCCAGTTAGGGTTCAATATAATCTCAATTGAAATTAAGATGAGAAGAAACGCAAGGAACAGAGTCGTGCAGGAAAATAAGAGGGAGATGCAATTTGGAATTTCAGATGACATGTATTAAGACAAGATTTGAAATTCTTAGATCTAAAGTTTTTAACTGGACGAGAATCTGGACGAATCCAAAATCCTTTTAATTTCCTAAACAGAAGTTTTTATCCAAATCCAGCATTTGAAATGAAATGCTGATTGCAAACAGACCATTAAGTTTTTTTTTCTTTCAAACTGGTATTATTGTACTTGTTTGTCAAACTGGTAATTGCTGAGCAATTTTTTTTCTTTTTGGTCTTTTAAGTGGGCACTTTTGTATGAGTTAATTATTGTTGTTACTGTAAGCGTTCAAAATAAACATTCCTTCTTTGCCTTGTGCTAATGGAATTATTTTATTCCTTCCCTGCAATTTTTCCTTAAATGTAATTTAACTTATTATAGGATGTATAGGGACTTGAAATTGTCATTATGCACTCTTTATATTTGAAATCATACTTTGCTGTTTGCCACCGGATAATATTCTCCTTCTCTTTAAAGTACTTCAAATCTGAATTTGACTTCGATTTATTTGATGTTGAGCACAACCCAATCCTTAATGTTTATTTGGTCATATTGGTCTATCTTTGTTTAAATGAGTTGGTATTATGTGATACAGGCATGGTTACTAGAACAAGCAAACTACAGTAAGGTAATATATCACCCTAGATTTTGAGGACATATGCAAATTAACTAGTGCTTCACGTTAAAAAAAATCAGGTCAATTTAGTTTGTAAGATGAACTCTTTATTTGTTGCCTTCAAATTTTCAGGAAGCAATCTCGGGATTTTATCGGTTCATATGGAATCTCTTCTACATTGAGTACATCATATTTCCTCTAATCTAACGAGTGATAATCAGTTATGTACAAGAAGTTGCTCAAGTATTATAGGGGAGTCATACGTGACCTTAAATAATGGCTTCTTGGAGTAAATGATTAAAGCTGAAAGTGGCATATTGGTAAATCTGCTCAAGTGTCAAGAGAGAATACAGCTCATTTCATAATTTGTGATGAATGCAACAAGGGGGGTAGAGTAGTGGTAATCTGAAGTATCGACCTTTTGTTATTTATCTTTTTCCTATTATGAATGTCTTATCAGATAAAGCCTAAAAACATGCAACTAAGAGTTGTTCGTGAATACAAGGTTCTAGTTTAAATTATAGTTTTGCTTCATATCCTATCTCAGAAACTGTAAGTAGATAGATCTGTTGATTGATATTATAACCTGAGTTTCAGTTCTAGTCTTTTTCTTTCATGAAATCCTGGTAAATGTGTAAATGTGTGCCTATATATATATATATATATATATATATATATATATATATATATATATATATATATATATATATATATATATATATATATATATATATATATATATATATATATATATATATATATATATATATATATATATATATTCCGCTTACCACATGCTTAGAATTGATGGTAAATTGAGTTCATATAAAACATCCTGACAGAATATAAGACTAAGGAAGGGCATGCAGGTGTTTATAGCAAAACTTTCTCTGAGAAGCAAAATGCCAAAAGAAGAAAAAGAGATTGATGCTTTAAAACTCATATTTGATAGCTAAAAGCAAAATAGAGTCCTTTGATACACCAAATTGGATATGAGAACCTATTGGCATAACAGCATTTGCAGGCCAGGACTGCCAGGTATATGTTGACAGAAGTCATACTGCCATGTACTCTGCGTCCCTATGCTCAAAACATGTATAGAGATAAGCTATGAAGAAGTTTTATTCTCCGTCTCACTTGAGATTTTAACATAAAGCTCTATTTTCTTTATGTAGTTCGAAAGTTCAGTTTAAGGTATAAATGCACCAAAGATCTAGAGGTTTCACTTTAAAAACAACACGTAAACCCTGTAATATGCCATATCATATATTCCACTTTGACCTTTATGTTAGTAGCATGTGCCATGCTGTATAAAATAAATTTGAAGAAAAAAAATTACTCCTGCAATCTTTCTTGACTTGAAAACCAGGTAATGACCAGTCAAACATCCAATACATGCAAAATAATTATACAGTTGCTATTTTGAAGAACTAGTTGCTCCAAAGGTAAATTGTTCTTCGGAAAACTTACTCTGAAGCAAGAGGCTTTGCAGTTGTTTGACTGTTTCTCAACGGGTATTGGTCGGAGGCCTTGCACTATGAGGTGACTTTCGTGGAGAGTAATGACTGCCTTTTGGAGATAAGCTCACATCCTCCAGAACTCTAAATTGAAGTTCCGAAGGATAGTCCCTCATGCATCCAATCCTCGGACCAGCTCCTGTTGTCCATCTGCAACATACCTGTTGTGCAAACTGGTAAGACATCATTCCTTTGTGTGAAGCTATTCTTTCCATGATCTTTTCTCTGGGAACGGGTTCTTCATATTCCTCTTCGTCTTCATCAAACAGATTATGCTTAGAAACCATAAACTCATCATCAGTTTCCTCTGCCGCTTCATAGCCATCCTCATCCGATGAACAGTATACGGGGCGAGAATTATATCTAGCTCGTTGCTGTTGTCCTTCCTTCTTAAACACTTCAATCAACCTCTCCTTTTTGGGTATTTCAAGAGTCGTTAGTGTTAATGAGATTCCTCGCGAACGCCTTGCCATTATGTTGTTTTCTTCTTGTTCCCTCATATGATGAAGATCTGATTCCGATTTGCTGCTATGCAAACTACTTTCCTTCCTGATAAGAGGAGTGGCTTCATCATCGCTGCAGTTTTTCTGCAGAACCACAAGTTAAAACAGAGTGTTGATTAACCAGTGGCCTCAAAAACTTTTGTTCCTCCACAATGCCAAGATGAATGATATGATAAATGACGTCGCACAAGGCTTTGGTTAACAAGACACACTCATCATTGCATATATAACCACTTTATCAAAGCTCAAACATTATATAACATACTTGTTGACATTGTAATCTGGCAAGGATGTTTCATGCTCACACTTGCATGCATATCTTGTTACACTTAATGGATTAAACATAGTTTTTTACCTGGACCGTATCGAGATCTACATTGTGTTCCAAGAGGAATAACATAAGTGCCTGAAAATTTTCTTCTGTTGGGAGATAGTGTCCACTGTGAGGCCAAACCGCCTGTTAAGTTGCAAACTAGGAATTAATAATTGAGCAAAGCACTGTCAATCTGTCATGTCAAATATATGATTTAGTGACATTATAAAGAGAGCATGCCTTAGAATCTTAGATCAGTACCTTTAGAATACCATTTTCCACCACCAATCTCCCAGCAGACAATGTTGTGCCACCAGCCAAAAAGCTTGAATGTTGAAATTTGCCTTTGTTTTTCATCCCAACATACAAGATCCTGCAAGCGCTGAGAACAAATATCCACTTGACATCTGCAGGTCCTTCTTTGGTATCAATAACCTTCCCGCTCTGCTTGTAGATGAAACTTCCATTTATCACTTCGACTTCGTAATCCTTCCTTTCTGTCTGTAATTGAAGTTGGCTTTATTAGGTTTATAACACTATACACTCCACAAATATTAGAAGAGCTCTTGGTATCAAGATTGCGGGTTGATACTTTATTGTAAAATTTGACCTTGAGACTTGTTCATTGGATACGACCTTTACATTGAAAATTTACAAGTATGATAGTCTTGGGTTCATGGGAGTAAGGAGCTAAAATGAAATGTGATGCTCACCGGACCAAGATACTTTATGCATTGTTGCTGAAGCTTTGATCTAGAGCATCTTTCAAGGTTCACCTCTCTCCCTGCTCCTACATCGAGCCTGAATATTAAGCGTGGACGATTAAGAACACTTGAAGTGATTAATCTTGGGGAGCAGGCAAATGTTTTTACGTTGTTATTTAGTCAAATAGGTGTTACCAATAGAAAAAGGGTTGTCTGCTCGCACAGTGGAGCCAATTAGCATAGTAGAAGTGAAGATTATGACCATAGCGGTGTCGGGGATCAATCTATATTACATAATAAAAAAGTATATAAGCAAGTATTCAATGAGAATAGAAAATATAGGATTGTGCAACAGTACTGCGTGTTCAGTATCCTAGAGACGAGACTTACTGCTTCTAGCCAATGCTGTAAAGCAAGTTTGCGTGCCTTCTCATCCTTTGATAATCCTTTCCCCACCTGCGAAACAAGAGAAAGGAAAAGAGTTACTGTAACAACTAGAAGATTGTCCAATAAAATTGGATGCCTAAACGACTCAGAACCTACCTTAGCTGCTCTGGTACTAGCTCGGGACCAACGTGAAATGGCAGTTTCTGGTTTCTCAACCTCAAAGAATGATACAGAAGTGCGCTCGAGTTGAGCAAATTCTAATAACTTCCACCTAAAAATCAAATTCGCAAGCTCAAGCTCAAGCTCAAAAGCACAGACATATGATGGACAGGAATGGATGCAACTATCCAAACAATTTAATTAAACCAATTCGCTTCATAAATATATTTAGTAGCCAATAAACTGATAGTATATATACCATTTGTCCAATTGTCATAACTACCTCAAATACAAATATTTTACTACGGGTATATGAATTGAGGCTTGTGAATCTCCAAAAAATGAATAAAAAGAAGTGAATTAGACTAACCATCTCTGTTCAGCGAGAACTGCGCAATCTGCAAGTTGTCTTCTGATTCGGAAACTTTTGTATGTTTTCTGCAACCTCAATGCTGCCAGATATTTTGGGTCATTTGACCTAGGTGTTAGTTTAAGGTTATCATCCGTCATGTTGTGTATACTCGGCAGATAATCACAACTTGGTGCGCTTTTCCTGCCAACTTTCTCAAGAGTTACACTGTCTTCTGCATGCAAGGATGGAGATTCGATGGCTATCACTGTATCCAGATCCATTCCTTTAAAGTTAACAGATCTTTCAAGTACCATCTTCTGGGGATCAACTGATTTCATAGAGCCAGACTCAGAATCTAAACCTTTAAAACTAATAGATGGCAGTGCAGTCTTTACGTCATCACCCTCAAAGCTCAGTGATCTTGCTATAAAAGATTCCGTGATGGTCATAAAAAATATCCCTGTACACTACAAAACCAGGATATCTAAGATCAATGTGATCACAGTACCTGTCAATGGGAGCAAAACTAAACAATTTAATTCCTTGTTTTGGAAATAGTTGTCACTCTGAAACATAACCTGTCATACTTTAAAAAACACAACTGCAAGGTATGTGAATAGAGAAGTTGAAAGGTTCCTACAGAAATCCAAACTTTTTAAGCTTTGTTCTCATTATTACATGTTCTCACATAAGATGAAACCGGATAACAGAGTGGCATTCGCCTATTACCGGATAAATGCAACATCAGGGAAGTCGAGATTAATGTCAATATCTAAATCAAAATTTTATGCAATGCGGCAATTAGACATACAAAATAAAAGTAACATAAGCAACTAGTGATGTTTCTTGAATCAAAGAAAATAGCAGAGATATTTATTGTTATATCTTCATATGCCTGATTATTTTTCACCACCAACTGAGATAAAGATGAGACCTTTATTACATAAATGAACAATGTAGGTTAAATCTTGAAACCAATATAACTCTAATCAAACAAATTTCACTACCTGCTCAAATCCTAAACAATCTACAAAACAAAGAACTCCAAAATCATGAAATGAGAGGCCTATTTCTTATTAAGCAAAATAGTATCATCACCATTTATTAATCTAATATAAAACAATATATTTTGTTTAATATGAACAGAAGTAGCATGAGATAAGGAGTGATTGTACCTTATTGTAGGAGGTTCACAAGGAGAGTGAAAATAGGGGGAATTGGGAAATAGAATTCGAGTGAGAGGGTAAAAGGAGAAGTGCAGAGGTGGAATACGTGTGATGTGATTGTTGGCACAAAAATGAGAGAGCCCGGATAATGTGGCCTGTCTCTTTTGGTTTTTAAAGTTTTTTGAGGTTATAACATTTGCTTTCTTTCTAGTTTCTTGTTCACAATGTCTGCAAATACTAACTCAACACACCCATACATATACACGAGACTGCATGAAAATTTAAGGAAAAGGGTGGAAGAAAATTGAAGGAAAAAAGGGAGAGGAAATTTCATTCTAAATCCCTTCCACTGAATTATGATATATTAGTAAATAAAAATTAAATTCCTTATGTTCCAAATTAATGAATGAGGTGTTTTTATGCCCATTTATAAGTTAAAAAATAAATATATTTTATTTTTTTAGTTAATTTCTCTATAGATAAGTTAGTAAGAAGAAGGTGTCATTTATGAAATAAAGAAATTTAAAATACATCTTAGGCAATTTTTTAATTTTTTAATATAAAATAATAGTATATTAGTAAATTTTTAAATGAACCTTGATTTTATAAAAATACCCTCCCATATTTACATATATAATTCTATATATCTCAACTAACTTACCTGACTCCTAAATCTCGTTATTTATTTATATTTATTTTATAAAAATATAAAGTTTTTAATTAATACATAACACAAAATTATTGTCCATAAAGTATGACTTGTTCATTTTTGGAAGGAAAAAATGAAATGATTTATTATTTTGTAGTTAAACAAAAACTGTGAAATGATTAAAAAAAAAGTAAAATTTCTACATGAAATATTAAAAATAATTCTCATTTGAGATTTTTTTATTCAACCAATACATATGAATAGTATTAAACTTTTACAACGGTTTAAATCAAAACAGCATGTCAAAATACAATAACATACTGTATATAATTATTAAGCAAGGTGTAAAGTTGGAGATGTTTTAAAATCAATTTTGCATGGAATTTTTTTGACGGAAATTAGTGTTTCTGAAAAGAATATTAGACACCTGTTTTGCTTGCAGAATAAGGTCTGGGACTTATTATATGTAGATTTAATTTTTACCCTAAAAAATAGATCGAGATGCTCCTTTTGAAAAAATAAAATGAGAGAAAAACATGAATATTTTGTGAAAAATAATGTTTTATTAAAAAAATTGGTATATAATAAATAAACTGTTGTCAATCTTGTATGATATAAACATAATATATATTTATTATATACATAACACTAATATGAATCGACATGCCTCCCATGATAAAATGAGATACAGTACCACTAATAAATTGACGATCCTCTGAGCAAACTTGAATTGAGCTACAAACTATCACCAAAATATTTTGAACTTTAAAATTGAAAAGATTAAAATTACAGAGAAAACTATAATTTTGTCAACTTGATAAAACTGATGCCCTGAGACTCTATTTAAAAAGAGCAACGTGAAAAAACTTATTTTTTTAAAATGTGTTACAAGGTATTTATAAGAAAAAACAAGGAATGAGTTCGTATACACTTTTCCAAATACCACTTTAAAGTGTTGTACTTTGGAACATCAGTTCTCATTCACCTTTTATCCATTTTGAGCATGTAAATATGCGTTTGTTCACTCACAGAGTAGAATACGATCCAAACAATATACAACACTAACATATAGTGTTATCACTCAAATTGAGTTTCAAAATGGTTTACAACTTAGTCTAAAATACTAAGTTTTTTCAATATTCCCCCAGAAATGAGATTGATAGCCTAGTAGCACACACCATATAAACTGACATACACAGAGCTTGACTTGGTGATAGTTTCCATGGTTAGATATATTGCATACGGTAGGTAAAGAATGCTCCTTGAACCTCGACTCAAGTAAGCATACTGACTTTACTGGTAGACAATAGATGCGATTGTCCTTGAACTGTTCGACCGTTTGTGTAAATGATGATATACTTATCACTATAGCTTTCCTGACTCATTCATTTATCATGATTATGTCTATTTTGGCCATTGAACATCGTTCTGATTCTGCAAGAGTTTTTAAAGAATTGTGCCTCTCAATTCTCCTTTGAAACGAACCCACTTCCCTCACGCATAGGTGATCTTTATCTTATAGAGTAACTATAACAACCCAAACCCACAACTTAACGCATACCGGGCCCAACGATCCACCACAGGTCATCCCAAAAAAGCTAGTAATTTGGTATACATTGGTTGTTGACTTGTCCTTATAAAGGGCCCAAACATACTCAATTTATTCGATGTGAGATGTTACAAACACCCCACCTTATTGGGTCGACGTCCTCGTCTAGCCCACAAACAAACTTACAGAATCCGGGCAGTGCCTTAGCACTTCCGGCCGGGTATGGCTCTGATACCATTTATAACAACCTAAGCCCACAACTTAACGCATACCGGGCCCAACAACCCACCACATGTCAGCCCAAAAGAGTTAGCAATTTGGTATACATTGGTTGTTGATTTGTCCTTATAAAGGGCCCAAACATACTCAATCTATTCGATGTGGAATGTTACAGGAACTCGCGTTTCCTTAACTGAATTCCATGATTCAATCTTAAACTTCATATATTCACTGAAAGATCATTAAAATCATAATGTTTATCATTGTATCCTATGGGTCTCACTGTTTTCTCATCATAAGAATAGGCCAAGGGTTACCCTCACAGTGATTTGGTCATCATGATTTAGTTTTCCGATTGAACCTAGTTTCTAGGACCTCTAGTCAACAAGGTTGGGTGTCCGCCATGAATCTGTTAAACAATAGGCTAAGGCCCATCCCTCTCTATGATTTTACAATTATCTTTCAGTATAGCCATCTGAGTATAACCATCTCTTAGTATCAATCCCAGTGTGGAAAAAAAGCTAAGGGAAAAAAATGAAACATTAAGAAATTAATGTATTGATATAATTCCCTCATACATGACAAGCATAAGAGCATTACTAGCTAAACTTTCCTCTTCTACTTAATTAGATATTTTTTTGTATGTATTCCATGCTAATGAATTCAAGTCACGCTACGACCATATAATTAGTGAAAGAGTTTGATTTGTGCAGTCATGGGGAAATTATATGTCGTTATTGCTTCAAATAAGATGAAAATATACATGCAGGCATGAGAATTGTTTTGCCACTGCGCTTTTCTGATATATCCTTTTTAGAATGTCTGTTTACTTTATCTTTCTCCATGCCCTCTCTTCCAGAATCATGCATCTATACTCTTTAATAAAAAAAACTAACAATATGATAATTGGTAACCCAAATAAAATAACAAACTAAATGACATAATTATCAAGACAAGACGAACAAATATAAAATATATTCATATATACGTCATTGAATTAGTATAAAATGTGTTGTATCTTAACGATTTACTTTTTAGTGCATAAATATTATTGTTATTTTTGTGTGTATTTTTCAACTTTATAGATTCTGAAGATAAAGTTTATGCGTTGGTGTGATACTACTCTCGAGAAAAAGGATTGGGCTTACATGACATGTTGGTGGGAGAAATTGACGGTGACAGAGTCGATCGTATAATTAACAATGTAAACGATCATCTATACAAGTCATGGCTTTCAAGGATAATGAAACAAGTATCTGAACTTCTTTCGGAAGATATACTAGAAGAGATAGAAAATCTATGGTTCGGTGACAGGCCGCTCATGAACTTCTTATTGTTTTCAAGTAATTTTTGAAGCATGTTGTTCAGGGTACAATCATTACTGAGGATGACCGGTGTCAGAAGGCAACTAGTTTTTCGAAAATTTTTACCCATGAATGTGGCTTGAAATAATGGTCAACAACTATGTTAAGGGTCACTATTATCTAACTCAAATATCAGAAAAGGTTTTTCGCAATATATGTAAAAGAAATTTATATCATTTTCCTTAACACTCTAGAGTATGGAGTCATTCCGTATAGAGTTATGGCTCTTATGGGCAACGATTTTAATCAAATTGATCATGTTAATGTGATGTATAATTATCACAATTTCATATTGTAAAAAAATTATATTCACGAATGACAAACAATAGCCTATTAAAAACTTTATAAACTCAAATTTATATAAGATTGTGTTTAAGAATGTATTCAGAATTTGCATTCCATTTTAAATAATAGATATCAAATAATAGAATTTAAGTTGTGATTTCAAATCCAGTATATAAGAGAGAAGTAAAAGTACTTGTGAAGGGACATAAGGGTTAAAATTGTTATAAAAACCTATTCGGAAGAATTTGGTGATAACGAATTTCGGAGGGTTGCTGAAATTACGGTGATGATTGATGATGGTTTTAGGGTTGAGATTGCTTAGGTTGAAGAGACAATAGCACACAAGGTTTTTAGAGTTCTTGAATGCCGATGTCTATTTGATAACCTCTAAAATATGCCTACGTACCCTTTATATAGGGATCAAGGCCAACGTAATTCTTGGGGAGCACGAAACCTAATAGAGTTAGATTTCATTCTCCAAAGTTGATTTGGTCCATCGCCTAGAATACACCTGAACTCGGGTCGCCGAAACACAACTACGTAAGAGGAATGCGGCGGTTAGGTAATCGGCTCGACATTGTCGTAAACCGGCCTAGACCTGATCCATCACCCCTAACATCGTAACCTTAATGGACTAACCCTCCAGAAATGTTATCCTAGATGAGGGAACTAGATCCTCCTAATTGAGCTCAAACCCAATTAGCTTGGATGGAACCTAGCCTTCATAAAAATTATAATCAACAAGAAGTTCCTACAAAACAATATAATTTGAGCCCATATTGGGCGAGGTCGACATAATACGGGCGAGTCCCAAGTTACAGACCCTTACTTAGTAAACCAATAGATACCCGTATCCGTTCCATAAAACGGGTGAGGTTGAAGAATCAATGATACCTAAACCTTTACATATAGCAGCTTAACTAGGCTCAATAACATCAAGTATGTCAGACTAGGCCCTTTAATTTAGACGAGGTCGTTGGAAGCATGAGAGGGTAGATTTTGCATATAACAGTGAGAATAAATTACTTTGAATAGTTCAGGTGTGACAATATTTTTTTCTAATATAAATATCGAAGATCTACTTATTACTATATCGCACATATGATATAGTGCAATATGATTTTGTTGTGAATCTGACCCTATACATATTAAAAACAAGAGAAATTATCAAAAATATTATTTTTTTAATTTTTTTTACGATTTTACGATCTTTTAATTTTTTTTGTAAAAATATGGTCTGCAACCAAAATTAACCGTATGCAACTTATTTTTCTATTTTAAAATTGAAGTTGTTTTTTGTTGCATTTTAATTTTAACCGTGCAACTTGTTAAGCAACATATTATGTAACCAAAAAATAATTATTTTTACTGAATTTTAAAATTGCATTTGTGGTTGATTTCGATTAATTCCAGTTACAAACCGTATTTTTTGCAAAAAGATTAAAAAAATATTAATTTTGCAATTTTTTTAAAAAAAAACGTATTTTTACAAAATATTTTTTAAAAAAGTATCTTTGCAAAAAAAAAAATTTGTCCCAAGGTATTTTTGAAAACCCCCCTAAAAATAGGGCTGTTAAACGAACCGAACCGAGCCGAACTTTGACCGAACCGAGCCGAGCTTTGACCTAAACGAACCGAGCCGAGCTTTGACCATAACGAACCGAGCTGAATTCTTAACGAACTGAGCCGAGTTTTGACTGAACCGAGCCGAACTCGAGTTGTTCACGAACAACCTCGGGCCGAGCCGAGCTAGAGCCGAGCTCGAGCTGTTCGCGAACAATTATATTATATATTTTTAAATTAATTCATAATTTATAAGTCAAAAAAATAATAATAAATGAGAAATCATTTAGTTTGAACTGCCGTGTTAAATTATTAAATTTATTTTTTAATATTGTAATAAAATATTAACAACCAATTACCAAGTTATTTAATTATAAATACAAAAAACAAGATTTGATACAACCGTACGAATTGTTGTTTCTATTTTTTAAAAAATATTTTTCGACGATCCAACCGTACAGATGTCAAGATATATCTAATTTATTGATATTCCCAACATTTCAAAAAATAAAAAATTAATTTGGTTGGAGATCTTAGTAGATCATTATTATTATCACTAGTACTAGTAACTAGTGCTTTGTCATGGATTGTTGTTTCTATTTTTTAAAAATATTTCTCGACGATCTAACCATACCGATGTTAAGATATATCTAATTTATTGATATTCCTAAAATTTCAAAAAATAAAAAATTAATTTGGTTGGACATCTTAGTAGATCATTATTATTATCACTAGTACTAGTAACTAGTGTTTTTTCATAGATTGTTGTTTCTATTTTTTAAAAAATACTTCTCGACGATCCAACCGTACGGATGTCAAGATATATCTAATTTATTGATATTCCCAAATTTTCCAAAAATAAAAAATTAATTTGGTTGGAGATCTTAGTAGATTATTACTATTATCACTAGTACTAGTAACTAGTGTTTTGTCACGAATTGTTGTTTCTATTTTTAAAAAAATATTTTTCGACGATCCAACCGTACAGATGTCAAGATATATATAATTTTTTGGTATTCCCAAATTTTTTTAAAAAATAATAATTTGGTTGGAGATCTCAGTAGATCACTACTATTCAGACTAGTACAAGTAACTAGTGTTTTGTCATGGATTGTTGTTATTCGCCCTTAAGTACACTAAGTTTGGAGAAGGGGGGGGGGTTGAATACAAACTTAAGAATTAAGTCAACTTCTTCTTGCGGAAATAAGTTTGTACAAAGAGAGTGTTTAATTAAGATTGATGTAACTAAGAACTGGATAACTAAAGTGTTGATAACAGAAACAACAAGATTAAAAATTACTAGTGGATTGTTTTTCCACTAGTGTGTTTTTGCTTTCAATTGATCTTAGTAAAAATACTAAGCTGCGTACAAAGTTGAATGTAGAATCTAGAAAAGCATTACAAGTTCTGCCTGATTTTCTACTTTGCTTTTCTTGAGTTCTATTACAAAACAACTACATCTTTGCTACTGTGTTGTTGCTTTTTATAAACAACAACTACTCCTCTAGTTTTCTATCGACTGATAACAATATAATATTACAATTTATACTGTTTACATAAAAATAGAAACTAGCTCCTTTTCACAGCTTTCCTTGTAGAACTTACTAGCTCTGGAAGTGTCTTTTGTCTTAAGATATTCCTTGGATGCTGTGTTGCCTAGAAAGTCTTCACAGTCCTGACAGGACTGTCTTCCAATGATTCAGTTTCTGCACTGTTCCCGTGAAATCTGGCTTTTAGCTAAATAGGGAAACTTTAATCAACTGATAAATGATGTTAAGCTTATCAGTTGATTCACCTTTGCTTATCCATCGATGGATAGGATATCTGTTGATCAGTTGATGTGTCGATGGATAATTGAGCTATCCATCGACTCCTTATCCATTGATGATTCTTTATCCGTTGACTGTAATTATCCATTGATAGCTTTCATCCGTTGAGTAGTGTCTTCATCCATCGACTTCAACATCAGTTGATCACTTCACTTGTGAGAATTCTGACTTAGAATATTTACAATTGATCAGCCATTCTTCACATCTGTTGAGAAGCTAGAAATTGAAGTCAATAACATCAGTTGACTACATCATTGCATCCATCGAGGTAATACAGTCAATTGATAGTGAAACATAAATCAATGCTACAATCCAGTTTATCAGTTGAGAAACAAGTTTCAACTGATAGCTGGTTTCCTAATCAATGGATATTTATAAGTCATATCCATTGATCAGTTACAAAAATAATTTTGAGTCCCTATTGAAATTCTAAGTAATTTGTTATCATCAAAACTCATAATTCCTAACAATCTCCCCCTATTTATGAATATTTAAAATATGCATAAATTTTCTGTTGATGATAACAAAACTCCTGAACATTTTCATTCTTAGCAAGAATTACAATATTGATAAGTAAAGTTTTAGACAGAGTAATCAGATACCAGACAGGGATGAATTCTGATAATTTTGATGATTGAGGTTGAATCTCCTATCTTCTCCTTCTTCCCCTTGACTCATTCATCTTGTCTTCATTCTCCTTCATCTTCCTGTAGAGGGTTCCCTTCAATATCTTCTCATCTTCAATCCTGTAGTCCAATTGACTTGCCAGATGATTTAATTCCAGATTTGGAAGTTTGTCTATTTCTTGACAAATATCAATGCATTTTTCTCTGCCTTCCCTGTCCTTGTATATCATCAAGTAGAAGGGCTCATGAAGCACTTTTCTTCCTTCAGGATTCCAGATCTTTATTGTGTCATCCCTTTCTTCTTGAACAGGTGCCTCCCTTATCTTCTTCATTCTTTCAAGGATGGCCTTTCCTAGCTCTTCAGTTAGATAATACTTCCTGTTGAGCATAGTGTAGATCTTCCTCAAGATGCCATATCCTTGATCCAAAACTTGGTTGAATGTGAAGGTTGAGTGTGATCCATCTTCATACTCAATGTGAAGAAGATCAACATCTTTCTTCCTTTGCCCTTTTGCTGCAATCATTCCCTCAGCTTTGATTGGCACAAAGTTTTCAGATTTATGTTTGAACACCTCTATTTCTTTGGCTTGATTACTCCCAGAAGCTTGACCTTCAGTCTTGACTTGTTTTGGCTTCTTCTCCTTGTCTTCATCAGCTAATGGTCTTTTAACTCCAGATGATTTTGGTGCATCTTTGGGCTTGTTTGCTCTTTGCTTCATCCTTGGCCTCCTTTCACCTTCTTTTCTTCTGGCTTCTCTTATTAGCCTATCCTCTTCATCATATTCCCTTTGCAATTGAATGGCTAATTCTTCTTGTCTTCTTTCTTGTTGCTCCTTTTCTTTTATGCCAACTGCTATGGCTTTGCTCAATAATTTTTCACTTTCCCCTCCACCTGTGACAGCTTTCTTTTTATCATCTTCAATTAGCTTTCCCTTTCCTTTCCTGTCACCAGGTTGTGAGCTGCTGGTACTTGTTTCTTTGAATTTGCTAGCAATTGCATCAAATTTCCTTACTATGTCTTGAGCCAACTCCTTCTTGGGATCTGTAGTCTTTACCACATCTTCAGTACCACTTGCTTTCTCCAATGCATCAGCTTCTTGTTTCTCCCCCTTTTTGTTATCAGCAACTGGCACTTGTGCTACTGACTGAGAGAGTATGGGAGTCTCTAAGAGTTTACCCAGAAGATTGATTTGAGTGACTTGATTCTTCAAAATTTGCTGCATGCTAAGTTCCATGGAGGTTACTCTTTTCTCCAATTCCATTACTTTGTCCTTTGCTGAAAACTCAGTGTCCAACCTTTGCTTGATTCTAGTCAGCATTGTGAGGCTGAGTCTGGAGTCAATGGTGGTGTCAAAATGCATCCTTGAGCTGTCAATGTCTTCTCTTATTTTCTTCAATTCATACTTGGAGCTTGTGACATGCATTTTCTGGATCTTCAAATTATCCCTGTAAAAGTTCAGAATTCTCCTGTGCAGGGGATCCACCACATCTACTTCAGCCATGGACCTTCTGTAAAGAGAAATAATGGCCCTTTCTGTTTCAGCCAAATTAGTTTCATCACTAGCCACTTGTGGATCTAGAAGGTCATCATCAGAATTGTCATCAAAATCTTCAGGATTCATGTGGGATATATCATCAGGTTGACTGGCCAAAAACTCTTTCCCACTCCTGAATTGCTCTTCTGTCTGCACTAAACCCAGCATTTGCTCAGCTATTTGATTAGATGCTGCTGCTAGTTCCTGATAATGAGGATCTTCATGTTGAAAGGTTGAAGCATCAAGATTTACAGCAATTTCATCCTCCACCTCCAAGTTGACTTCTGCACCTCCTGCAGGGACTTCATAGTCTACAGCTCCCCCTGACTCCAGCCCCAACTTCTGGGTGAGTCCTGCTTCATTCTGCTCAGTTTTAGAAGTTGATGCTTCATGAGATGGTGAAATTTGTTTCTCTCTATTCTTTTCTCTCTCACTCTCTTCTCTCTTTTCTTGCATCAGGATCTCATCCTGGATTCTCACCTCTCCCTTACTTTCCTCTCCTTTTTCATCAGCTGCTAAGGTAGGACTCTCTTTTCTCACACCCTCTCCTTTTGCCACCTCAGAAGAATTTGAGGGCCCCTCAGTCACACACTCTCCTTTTGCCAAGGTATGCAAACCTTGCCTCTCACACACCTCACCCACTCCACTCAATCCTAATAGGGTATTGGCCACTTGAAGTGTTTCAATGGATGATTCATGAATTGACATTAAGGGATCAATCGATGGATAAGAAGTATCCATCGATGGATGAATATCCGTTGATGGGAGCTCGTCGATGGATGTAAGGATATCCATCGATGATAGTGAACTAGTCAATGGATGTTGGAAGTTATCAGTTGATTGCATAATATCCATTGACTGGAGAGAACTAACAGTATTTTCCTGATCAACCAAGGTGTTAACCTTATTTGGTGATGCAGGTGAGAGTGTTGGCTCCACCCTGAGTTGCAAAGAGGGTGAATTTGAAACAATGAAGTTGTCAATCAACACTGTTTCTGAAGAAATAGTTTTTGAGGGAGATTGAGAAGAAAATTCAGATAAAGAATGGGGCTGTGCCTCAGGAAGATTCTGAGACACATCAAAAGAAGAAACGGAAGGCTCCACCAAATTTTCATTTGGCTTTGCAAGTGTGTGTGTGCCCTGTGCAGTATTTGTAACCTTCTTTCTTCTTTTGTATGGTTGTATTATTTGGTGACCCTTATCCCCATCTGATGGTCCTGGTTGAGACCTCTTTTCAATAGTTACATCTTTTTGAGAAGATGCAACTAGGGATGTGTTCAAGTCCTTTACTACAGCCTCAATCTGTTGGGAGATTGGACTGGAGGCTGGCTGGTTCCTCTCAATCTCACTCTCCTTATCCTTCTGGCTTTCTTGATGTTGGCCAGTTCCCTCACCCTTATCAACCACCTTCACTCTCCCCTCAGTGATTTTTCTTTTCTTACTTCTTACAACAGTAGTCTTTTGAGAAACTACTGAGGTGGTTTGATTAGACTTGGGTTTTGAAGGTTGTGCAACTTGGGTAGGAGGAATGGGGGCATTTCCATCTCCCTCCATTGTTGCAGAAGGCAAAGAAATTTGATATTTTGAAGAAGAATGTAAAAGATTGAGATTTTGAAGATATACCTGCACAAGAGGAGGATAAATGAGGCACAACTTAGGGTGTAAGTTGATTCTCACAAGATCCTTGAAGACCCTCTTGTTTTGCATCCATGGCTCCAAGGACTCCATATCTGCACTTATTTCATATTCTCCAACAGAGGCATTAATAATCATCATGAAAAATCTTGCAAAGTAGATATTATGTTTCCTAGATGACTTGGGTCCTAATTTGGCAGTCAATTCATTTAGGAGTAATGTGCCAAAATTAAAATATTTATCAAATAGGACAGAATAAGCAATTTCTTGCATACTTATTGTAATTGCATCAAAATTACTTATTTTTCCAGAAAATACTTTAATTATGGCATCAAAGAAATAACTCCATTCTTTTCTAAGATTCTTCCTAACAACTTCTCCTAATCCAGTTTCAGCATTTGCATAATTAACGGATTCTAACATGTCCCTAATTTCTTCTTCAGTTGGGGGCTTATCACAATTATTTGCAGGCAATCCTAAACATTCAGATAATGAAGTACTATTTATTGTATAGGTATTACCTTTGCAAGAATAAGAAATTACCTTCCCATCTGATGAAATCTCTGCAGAGGTCCACAGTTCTTCAACAAAGGAACACACGATTGTTGGTGCTTCGCTGAGAGCTTTGGAAACTTTGCAATCTCCTAGGAATCGCATCAATGGATGAAAGTCCACAGGAGCATCATTCACCGTTAGACATGCTGTGAAGTTGTTCTGTTCATAGGTGAACCCAGTGGAAGAGACGATCTTCTTTTGTGGTGCCATTCTTTCAGTTGATATTCAAGAAATTAAAGTGAACTTGAAAGAATTTGTGAGAGCTCGTGGGAATTAGATAAAATTAGCTTGAGAGAGAGACAGAGATGAATAGAAAAAAAATAGCAGGTAAGAATGAATTTTTAATTGTTGCTGCTATTTATATTTCCTAGTATTAAAAAGACTTGAAATGACTTTTTAATTAGTAGATAACCGTTGATGTATAAAAGACTGTAATTTATTACCCTTGATGGTAATTCTCCAACGGCTATAATTTGATCAACGGATGAATAAAACTGTAGAAATTCTATTACTATCGACGGATAAAAATAGAGAATTAATCATTTATCGATCGATCACTAACTACCAAGATAATTAACTGTCGATAGATAAATATCCATCGATAGGAATAACATTTATCTGTTGATCAAATAGGATGGGATTTATCCATCGATAAACAATTACTTAGGTAATTATCTGTCGATAGATAAATATCCATTGAATTGTGAACAATGGCTGCAAAACTTGACAGAAATTTTAAGCATGAGTATAATTAAGCATACCTAACTCACAGACTAATCTATTAAAAGTAGATTCATCTAGAGGTTTGGTAAATATGTCTGCAAGTTGTTGTTCACTAGGGACAAAATGTAATTCAACTGTACCATTCATTACATGTTCCCTAATGAAATGATACCTAATGTCAATGTGTTTAGTTCTGGAATGTTGCACAGGATTTTCTGTTATTGCAATGGCACTTGTATTGTCACAGAAGATGGGAATTTTGTTCAAGTTGAACCCATAGTCAAATAGTTGATTCCTCATCCATAAAGTTTGTGCACAGCAACTTCCAGCAGCAATGTACTCAGCTTCTGCAGTTGAAGTTGATACTGAGTGTTGCTTTTTGCTAAACCATGACACAAGTTTATTTCCCAGAAATTGACAGGTGCCTGTAGTACTTTTCCTGTCTATTTTGCAACCTGCATAATCAGCATCAGGCCCTTGGTGCTTGCTTCAAGCCATAAAGTGCTTTGAGTAAAAAGTAGACAGAGTTAGGAAATTTTAGATCTTCAAAGCCAGGAGGTTGTTCCACATAGACTTCCTCTTCTAGTACTCCATTTAAAAAAGCACTTTTCACATCCATCTGGTAGACTTTGAAATTAGCATGTGCAGCATAGGCCAGAAAGATTCTAATTGCTTCTAACCTTGCAACTGGTGCAAAAGTTTCATCAAAATCAATTCCTTCTTCTTGTGAATAACCCTTTGCTACAAGCCTTGCTTTATTCCTAGTCACAATACCAGTTTCATCCATTTTGTTTCTGAATACCCATTTTGTACCAATTACTGATCTGTCTTTTGGTCTGGGCACCAGCTTCCATACTTTATTTCTTTCAAACTGATTCAGTTCTTCTTGCATAGCCAAAACCCAATCAGGATCCATGAGAGCCTCTTCAATTCTTTTGGGTTCTTCTTGAGATAGAAAACTGCTATACAGACACTCATTTTGAGTAGCACTTCTTGTCTTGACACCATCTTCTGCATTTCCAATAATTAGTTCAAATGGATGGCTTCTTGTCCATTTTCTTTGAGGATACAAATTTTGCCTTGATGATGAAGCTTCATGATCATTTGTATTGAACTCAAAGTGATCTGAATTTGTAGAATGATTCTGAAACCCTCCCCCTGAAGTGGATACCCTTGATGAAGATTGTTGATTATCCGTTGAGGAGATATCAGTTGATGCATTATCAGTTGATGGATTTCTGTCAACTGATAAATTATTCATTGATGCAGTAACATCAACTGATATTGGGTTTCTGAACACTTGAGGTTTTATAATTTCTGCCTCTTCATCGTCATTTACATCATTTGATTCATTCTCAAAATGCAGTGTGTCATGATTTCCTTCATCAAACAAGCCTTGAATCTTTTTATCATCAAATACTACATGTACAGATTCCATAACAATGTGTAGTCTGAGATTGTAGATTCTATAGGCTACACCTGATAGTGCATACCCAATAAATATAGCTTCATCAGCCTTGGCTTCAAATTTTCCTAGATTTTTACCTTGATTTCTTAGTACATAACACTTGCAGCCAAAGACATGAAGAAATCCCACCTTTGGCTTTTTGTCTTTCTTGATCAATTGATAAGGAGTCTTCCCTTGAGCTTTATTTACTAGGGAGATGTTTTGAGTAAAACATGCTGTGTTTATGGCCTCAGCCCAGAAGTATGTTGGGAGTTTGGCATCTTCCAACATGGTTCTAGCAGCTTCAATCAATGTCCTATTTTTCCTTTCAACTACCCCATTTTGTTGAGGTGTTCTGGGTGCAGAGAATGTGTGTATGATTCCTTTTGATTCACAGAACTCTTTCATTGTGGAATTTTTGAATTCTGTTCCATTGTCACTCCTTATCTTCTTTACATCCAATTCAAGATTTTTCTCATTTTCTCTTATGTGCTTGATGATGAGATGACTAGCTTCATCCTTTGAATGTAGAAAATAAGTCCATGAGAATCTTGAAAAATCATCCACAATGACTAGAGCATACCTCTTCTTTGCAATAGACATAATATTTACAGGACCAAACAAATCCATATGTAATAACTCAAGTGGCTTTTCAATTGAAGATTCCAATTTCGACTTAAATGATGCCTTCCTCTGTTTTCCTTTCTGACAAGCATCACAAAGTCCATCCTTGACAAATTCCATTTGTGGTAAGCCTCTCACTTGATTTTTCTTAACCAAGAGATTCATGGCTTTGAAATTCAAGTGAGCTAATTTCTTATGCCACAGCCAACTTTCATTTGTACTTGCCTTAGAGAGAAGACAAGTCATTGATTCTGCATTTGTTGAGTTGAAGTCAGCTATGTACACATTCCCTTTTCTATTCCCAGTCATGACCAGGCTTCCATCTACCTTGTTGGAAATTATGCATGTTTCTGTTGTGAAACAGACTTTATTTCCATTGTCACATAGTTGACTTATGCTTAACAAGTTATGTCTTAAGCCATCAACTAATGCAACAGGTTCAATGATGACATTCTCTCTTGAAATCAAGCCATATCCCATGGTGTGCCCTTTGCTGTCATCTCCAAAAGTTACTCCAGGGCCAGCTTTCTCCTCAAACTTTGTGAGCAGGGATTTATCTCCAGTCATGTGTCTTGAACATCCACTGTCCAAGTACCAAAGATTTCTTCTCTTTCCCTGATTGCTAGATGAACTAGCTTCCTGGTCATCTTGATTGGCCACTAGTGCAAGATTGATGTGTTCTTCTTCTTCTTCAGAATCCTCCTCAGCAGCCCAGTCCTTTTCTTCTGTCACAAAAGCCTTCTCTCTTTGTTTGAGCAAGTCAAAGTACTTCTTTTTATAGTCAACACCATCACTAGACTTTGACCTCTTTTCAACTTTGGGCTTTCTGCATTCACTTGAAAAGTGACCAGCCAATCCACAGTTAAAGCATCTGAATTGAGTTCTGTCAACAAGATTTTTGCCTTGTTGAGTGTCTCTCCTGAACTGTGATCCAGGCCTTTGCATTGGATTCCTTTTGAACTTGAGTTTGGAAAATTTTCTTGATAGAAAAGCTAAATGCTCATCTATTTCATCCATTTCATCTTTGATGAGTGACTCATCACTATCACAAAGTTCTTTTCCTTTACCAGTAGAAGATTCATCATATCTAACATAATTTGCACCATTGCCATGACCTTCTTTCTTCCCTTCTTTGAAATCAGCATCTTCATCTGTTTCTGCAACTTGCTTTTCCTTGACCATCAAAGCAATGGACTTTTCTCTCTTCTGACTTTTCTCAATTTCCTCATCTTGCTGTAGCTCCAACTCATAGGTTTTCAAGATGCCATACAGCTTGTCCAAGGTATAATCTTTAAAGTCAGGAGATTGCCTTATAGAGACAGTCATTGGTTTCCATTCTTTGGGTAGGGACCTCAAGAATTTGAGGTTGGTGTCCTCAACAGCATAAACTCTTCCATATAGTTTAAGCTCATTCAACAGCTTTTGAAACCTACTATATGTATCATTTATTGTTTCACCACCCTTGAAGTGAAAGGCCTCATACTTTTGAATCAAGAGTTGCATCTTGTTCTTTCTTACTTGCTCAGTACCTTCACAGAGGGTTTGAAGAGTGTCCCAGACTTCTTTGGAGGTTGTACAACTGATGACATTGTCAAACATGTCCTTGTCAAGACCATTAAACAAAATATTCATGGCCTTTTTGTCCTTGTGTACTTCCTTTTCATCTTCATCTGTATACTCACTCACAGATTTAGGAATGAGTTTGTCTGGTGCTTGAGTACCGTCTGCATTTACACTTGTAACTATTTTCATAGGCACATGTGGACCTTTCTCTATGCAATGAACATAGGAAGGATCAATAGATAGCAGATGCAAGTGCATTTTTACTTTCCAGGGAAAATATTCATCTTTCTCTAGAACTGGAATCTTAACTCCTGTTTCTCTTTGACCCATTCTTGATGTACTTTTAGATCTTGACTTTCTGTTTGTCGAAAGCTTGCTTTGATACCAATTGTTATTCGCCCTTAAGTACACTAAGTTTGGAGAAGGGGGGGGTTGAATACAAACTTAAGAATTAAGTCAACTTCTTCTTGCGGAAATAAGTTTGTACAAAGAGAGTGTTTAATTAAGATTGATGTAACTAAGAACTGGATAACTAAAGTGTTGATAACAGAAACAACAAGATTAAAAATTACTAGTGGATTGTTTTTCCACTAGTGTGTTTTTGCTTTCAATTGATCTTAGTAAAAATACTAAGCTGCGTACAAAGTTGAATGTAGAATCTAGAAAAGCATTACAAGTTCTGCCTGATTTTCTACTTTGCTTTTCTTGAGTTCTATTACAAAACAACTACATCTTTGCTACTGTGTTGTTGCTTTTTATAAACAACAACTACTCCTCTAGTTTTCTATCGACTGATAACAATATAATATTACAATTTATACTGTTTACATAAAAATAGAAACTAGCTCCTTTTCACAGCTTTCCTTGTAGAACTTACTAGCTCTGGAAGTGTCTTTTGTCTTAAGATATTCCTTGGATGCTGTGTTGCCTAGAAAGTCTTCACAGTCCTGACAGGACTGTCTTCCAATGATTCAGTTTCTGCACTGTTCCCGTGAAATCTGGCTTTTAGCTAAATAGGGAAACTTTAATCAACTGATAAATGATGTTAAGCTTATCAGTTGATTCACCTTTGCTTATCCATCGATGGATAGGATATCTGTTGATCAGTTGATGTGTCGATGGATAATTGAGCTATCCATCGACTCCTTATCCATTGATGATTCTTTATCCGTTGACTGTAATTATCCATTGATAGCTTTCATCCGTTGAGTAGTGTCTTCATCCATCGACTTCAACATCAGTTGATCACTTCACTTGTGAGAATTCTGACTTAGAATATTTACAATTGATCAGCCATTCTTCACATCTGTTGAGAAGCTAGAAATTGAAGTCAATAACATCAGTTGACTACATCATTGCATCCATCGAGGTAATACAGTCAATTGATAGTGAAACATAAATCAATGCTACAATCCAGTTTATCAGTTGAGAAACAAGTTTCAACTGATAGCTGGTTTCCTAATCAATGGATATTTATAAGTCATATCCATTGATCAGTTACAAAAATAATTTTGAGTCCCTATTGAAATTCTAAGTAATTTGTTATCATCAAAACTCATAATTCCTAACAATTGTTGTTTCTATTTTCTAAAAAATATTTCTTGATGATCCAACTGTACATATGTCAAGATATATCTAATTTAGTTATATTCCCAAATTTTTAAAAAATAAAAATTCATTTAGAAGCAATTTATTAATTTATTTCATATATTTAAATTCATTTAGAAATTCTCCAAAATTATTTATTGATAATAAATATTTAAGAAAAATTATATTCTGATAAAGAATAATTTTCTGAATATTTGTGAATTTTCTGGGAATTTTTATATTATATATAAAAATATAAAAATATTCAGGATATATGCATTTTTTTCGAGCTTTAACGAGCCGAGCCGAACGAGCCGAATTCGAGCCGAACTCGAGCCGAGCTCGAGTCGAACACCCCAAAGCTCGGCTCGAGCTCGTTAAGCTTAACGAATAAAAATCATGTTCGAGCTCGAGCTCGAGCCCTTAACGAGCCGAGCCGAATCGAGCCCTTAACGAGCCGAGCTCGAGCTGTTCGTTAAAAGCTCTGTTCGTTTAACAGCCCTACCTAAAAACAAAGCTTAGGTCACTCCACTGCTTTTAAAGCTGAAGTACTAGCTTTAACCAAAGGACCGGAATTTGCATGAAATCTTCAAATTAAGGCGTTTGGAAGTAGCTGATAGTCTCACTTGTGTCGCATTATGATTGAAAACTCAGATTGGATGGTGGACTGAAGGTGAAGCATGTGTATAGAGAAGGAAACCGTGCCACAGATTGGTTAGCAAATAAGGTAGTTTGGCAGGACGTAAGATTTCATATTTTAGAAAAATTTCCTATAGAGTTTAGTAGAATCTTAATCAAGAATATTAGGGGTGTCACATGGCCACGCTCAGTCCCTCCGTAGGAAGTCTCGTAACTCGTTTTTATTTTGTTTCTTTTCTTGGTTGGTCTTTTCCCCGCCTCATATGATTAAAAAAACATATTTTAAGGGTGATTGCGAGATTGTATGATTAGGGGCATGTTTTCGAGTTCGATTCCCCACGAAAGCAATTCAGATTTAAGTGGGTGAGCTTGACGATGAGATGCTGAACTAGTTATCGATTGAGATTAGTCGATATGCGCGAAAACTGATCCAAACACCCGTATAATAAAAAAATAATATTTGATTTGTCAATTCAAACGTAAAAGCTAAAACAAACAGGCCTGAATCTCACGCCCTTTCTTCTGATTAATTTTCTTTACAATAAATGGATAAAAGTTAAATAATGAGATAAGAGGAAAAATAGAGTTCCCGCCATATTCGACGTTGATGAGAAGGATGGCAAAGCAAAAAGAGAGCCTTCATGCATATTCCTCCTAATTCTCATCTCCCTCTTCCTATAAAAGCTCATACCAACCCATCTTTCTCTTCTCATTCCAACCTTTCTTTAAACTTTAAAGAAAACCTAAAAAAAACAACCAAACCCAACTTATACATTCTTGTTTGTTTACTTGTTTTCCTTGTTTTTTTTTATTCTTCTTAATTGGTGATGAATAGATAAACTTACCATCTTCCTACCTTTAGCCAACCATAATCGAACCTGTAAAGCTTTAGTTTGTCTCTACTTCTCTTCTAAATCTTTTTTTGCCCACTTTTGTCGGACTGATGGAATCTTTATCTCTATCTTCCATCCCCATTGCACCTAAAACAACTTCAAGATTGTCACAAATGCAAAGCCGGTGCCTTTTGACAAAGAGAAATGGCATGATATATTGTCAAAGTGGTAAAAATGTTGTCAAGACAAGTAAAGTGTCTTCTGTTTTGACAGATAGATACACTATAATAAGCCCGGATAATGGTTCGGCTCTTTTGGATGCAGCGGGGAGCTTGGTGTTGAATCCAAATGAGAATGGGCAGACTGAGATTGTAAACAAGGATTTGATGCCTTATAATGGAACTCTTATGGATGTGCATGAGAAGGGTATTGGCATAGTCAAGTATCTTGAAGGAAAAGTGTTTCTAATAACTGGTGCAACTGGATTCTTGGCTAAAGGTGCATTCTGCACCAACCATAGTCTTTATTATTTCACACAATACTTTGTAATACACACACACACATGCACACGGCACACTGCTCACGTTGTTTATATCAAATAAGCTCTGCGTACTTCTTATCCTGCCAGACCGCAAGATTTTTTTTGCTGAATCTCATATATTCATGTTTGTGCCTGGTTATGGATTTTACAGTTCTTATAGAAAAGATACTACGAACCGTTCCTGATGTGGGTAAAATTTACCTCTTGATCAAGGCAAAGAATAAGGAAGCAGCAAATGAACGAATGAAAAATGAAGTGAGCGCATCCAGTTTTCATGTGAAATTTATTAGTCAATTTATTCAAGGGTAATTTCTCATTTTCAAGTGAAGTTCTAACTCAGGTTGTATTGCAGATTATCAATACTGAACTTTTCAAGTGTCTTCGACAAAAACATGGAAAATCCTATCAAGCTTTTATGTTGAGCAAGCTGGTTCCTGTTGTTGGGAATGTTTGTGAATCTAATTTAGGTTTAGATGATGATACTGCAACTGCGATTATGCATGACGTTAACATAATTGTAAACTCTGCAGCCAATACCACTTTTGATGAAAGGTTATTAGTATCATGTATCGTTTACTTCTGAATATGATATAGTGAAGTCTATATGTAGGGTAAATAATTTGCAATGTTGTAACGAAATTGCAGATATGACGTTTCTCTTGACATAAACACCGGCGGACCTAGCCGTGTTATGACTTTTGCTAAAAAGTTCAAGAAGCTTAAACTCTTCCTGCAAATCTCTACAGGTAAAGCAACATGCCAACTATATGATAACACAACATCATTTCCCATCTTCAAGTGAGCAACTTATAGATTTGTAAACGTGTATCCAATATAGATAGTTTTAATATGTTGCATGCAGCTTATGTTAATGGACAGAGACAAGGAAGAGTCATGGAAAAGCCATTCCGTGTTGGTGATAGCATAGCAAGAGAGAGTCAACCATTTGGCACAACAGAAACATCCGGTTGTCCTCCTATGCTAAATGTTCAGGATGAAATAAATTTAGTTTTAGACAGGAAGCTAGGCTTAGAAGGCAATGCATTGGCTCAAAACATGAAAGAGCTAGGATCAGAGAGGTAATGGTTATTGCAGACAAACTTTTTATAGTGGAACTACTAAAGTGCATCATTCTAATTACGGTGTGCTATCTAATTTATCGATTTTTAGAGCAAATAAGTATGGGTGGCAAGATACTTATGTATTCACCAAGGCTATGGGGGAAATGTTGATTGATAATCTGAGAGGAGATGTACCTGTAGTCATTATTCGACCCAGCGTCATTGAGAGTACGTACAAAGAACCATTTCCTGGTTGGATGGAAGGAAATAGGTATGTTTCGGTTTCTAAATTGGTCACCAGTTTTAAGGACTAAAGCACAAGTTTGATTTAAACTCTGTGATTTCTAATCTTTTGTTTCGTAACTTAGGATGATGGACCCAATTGTTTTGTACTATGGTAAAGGGCAGCTCACTGGATTTCTAGTAGACCCAAATGGAGTACTTGACGTTGTAAGTGATACATTAATTCAGAATCTTTTACCTATTGAAAATTATCATAGTTGATGCATTTGCCAAAAAAGAAAAGTTAAAGAAAATGAGTTTTTGTAGGTTCCAGCAGACATGGTTGTCAATGCAACTTTGGCAGCAATTGCGAAACATGGTGCGGCAGGAAAATCAGATAGCAACATATACCAGATAGCTTCATCTGTTGTAAATCCATTAGTTTTCAGGGACTTGGCTAATTTGCTCTATGAACATTTCAATTCTTTTCCATGTGTCGATGCTAAGGGGAGGCCAATACGTGTTCCAACCATGAAAGTCTTCAACTCTATGGAAGATTTCTCTTTTCATCTGTGGAGTGACACGATTTGTAGAACTGGATTGGCGGACTTGCCTAATCCTAATGGAAAATATTCACGGAAACTGGAATATATTTGCAGAAAATCAGTTGAACAGGCAAAGTACTTGGCAAACATATATGCCCCATACACATTCTATGGTGGAAGGTACTATAGCATGCTTCAAGAACCAACATTTAATCTAGTCTAATATCAACCTTCTTAAGATAAAACAACATCTACCAAGTCCCTTTTCTTAATATGCACATATATATATTTCTTCTTGAAAACAACAGGTTTGATAATAGCAATACAGAGAGATTGATGGGTTACATGTCTGAAGAAGAAAATAGGACGTTCGGGTTTGATGTGGGGAGCATTGACTGGAAAGATTACATCTCAAACGTGCATATTCCAGGTCTGAGAAGGCATGTAATGAAGGGAAGAGGAATGTGAAGCTAAACATATATATTATGTCATACTAGTATGTTTCAGTTGATATCTCTGGCACAGGGATCCTATGTTAATCCATAAAACTTATTGTAATAAATTTGTGTTTATTATTTTTCTTTCCTGGTAATTTCTATGCTTGAATGTAATGCTTTTCAGATGAAGAAGCACAAGAATGTAATTCGGTTCCATAAGTTGAGCTTTTATGTAGTGAAGTAAATGTTAGCTTCTTGCCAGTTCACTTTCTTAAGTGTTTGTTCTTTTGTTGCTCACTTTTCCATGAGGACGTTATTATCTGGGCAAATATTCATATGTTTATATTACAGAAACGAGATAATAAATATTTCATTGCCGCACAATTCAGAAGGCTAAAACTTTTTTGCCTTTCAAAGTCAGAGGGTACAATAAATGGCCGTGTCAAAGAAAGTACTGGGCTGTTCAAATTTTAATTCATCAGAAGTACTTGCATAGTTTAACAATAGGTAGATATTTGTTCAAGACAACTAGCTGATCACTCAAAATCTGAAATCAAGATTAGCTTATCTCGCTGTTTATTCAGGTGTGTACTGTGTACCAAGATCAGCTTATCTTGTAATTTTTTTTCTTTCAGAAAAGTAATTTTTTAGAATACAAAAATAGCTTATATGATAGAAGTGAAGTCATGATGTCAACACACTACTTTAAACTGATTTCAAACTCTATCTTTAATAAAATTACAAAATCTCTTAAAAAATGCTATTAGAAGGTGTTTAATATGTCATTCTGCCATTCGCCGAGTACAAACTACAAAGTTGCAAAATTATATACAGAGAGAGGTTTGCCGATATATACAGTAGTTCAAAATTGACATGATAGTACCAAGCAAATGCAGGCCTAAAGAGGAAAATGAAAATTGTGAGTCTATATATTACGCTAATTATGTGAACTACTATAACCTTAGGTGGGAGAAAAGAGAAGGAACAAGGTCTACTACAGACCAGGCAAGACTAGCATACTGAAAGAGCCTGATACCAGTAACAACATCAAATGTTTTTTGATTGGTGAAAAATAAAAGCTTTTGAAGATAACCACACTGTTTTGCTTCAGCTGACTTTTTGCCAGTTGGTGAATAAAGTAGTGCTGGGAGGTAGCTAGTTGATCGAATTGGGATGCCCAAGGCATTTGCTGATATCGGAAGAGTCCATTTCGCTATAGTCTTGCTACAGAACTTGACAAGTAGAATAGTGGAAATCCCCACAAAAACTCTTCCTGTATACATAGGAACCGAGAGCTGAGAAGTAAAGATGCGGGGAACTTTGTCATGGTGAAACTGATGGTAAGTTTGTTGGACCCCAGCTACCTGTACAATACAATTACTTTCCTGTTTAGGATTGTATACCAGGTAGGCATTAGGTGAAGAATTTAAATAAGTGAATAACCAAGACATCTACATTTCTCAGGACTTATAAAGAAGTATCTCGTGCAGTTACTTGGAATCAAAGTTGCATGGTTCGGGGTACAGCCTAGGGATCTACGAACCAATTCGGTCGTACCCGTCGTGGTTCGCCCTCAGTTCGCTAATTCCGGCGACCCGTCTGCACTCCGGCGAACCATGTCAAAACAGTGTAAAATGGAAAGATAGAATGAAAAAGAAAGGATGAAAGCAGATCTAAAGCAGCAGATTAGATAAGACAAGATTTCTGCGCAAAAAGAAGATGAAGAAGAGCGAGATGTCAAAAAATGAAGAAGAAAAGATGAAGGTAGAAGATGAACTGTGCATGCCTCGATTGTGAAGTTACTGTAGCCAGTATTATTATTTTATTTATGACTATGACAGCTGTGTGTAACAGTCAAATGAAATGACTCCTTGATAGTTGTGTAATACTCTAATACTACTTGTTTTTTGACATAATTTAAATGTACAATGCCTAGTTATGTATTATTATAAATCAAATTATATTGTTTGTTAGTTTTTTAAAAAAACTTTTATTATTAATCATCTTACATTTTTTATTGTATTTAAAAATTTAATGTGATAATCACAAATATAAAACCAAATTTTTTCTTGTAAAAAAACAAAATTTATTCAAAAAATTTATAAAATTTAAAATTGTGACATAATTTTTTAAAGTATATTACTATTTAAAATTTACAAATTATGAATCAAATTATTATTAATTTTCAAAAATACGATCTACAATATTTACTTTAGTTTTATAACATAATGGCTGTATTTTCAAATTTGTAAATCGGTGGCCAACTTTTTAATTATGTTTTTAAAAGAGTGGCTCTATTTTGGGAGTTACATAATGGTGATCATAGTTATCACCGAATTTCAAAATGATATTTGTGTTTTTAATAAAATAAGTCAATAACAAATATAAAAAATTAAAGTTATTTTTAATAATTTTAAAAATAATTTTGATAACATATAACTATTGTGTCAACCATAAAATTATAACTAATTCATATCGACTAGTTCAAATTTAACTCAATAAACTCGCTTGAACTTTACTTGAACACTTTTTAGACATTGAGTATAAACGCATTTTTAAGCTAAAACATTGTTGATATTTTTTATGTTTATGTATAATTTTCAATGAAAAAAAAGTATATAAAAGGGATCCTAAAATCGACCCGCGTACCCGATTCGCGGGTCATCGTACCCGATTCATGGAAACTAACGTTCCACGTACCCGAACCCGTACCACGTACCCAATCGAATTGCGAATTGTGCAACACTGCTTGGAATGGTCACATATACTTGATCAACTTAAAACAGGAAAGACTCGCAGCAACCAAATAACAGCAAGAACATTCAAAATTGAAGTCATACAGTAAAATTGAAAAATAATATTTTAAGAATGTGAATTTCATACTTACAATTCCCAGGGCCACATCGCTGAAGGCTGTATGATACTCAAAACTTGGAGTTGGATTTTCTGGTTCCGGATACGCAAAGAGCAACAAGAAAGTAAGTGCAACCCAAAACGATGTGACTGCAAGGAAATGTAAAATGAGTGTTAGGTACCACCAAGAGAGAAACAGGATCGTGAGGTGCCTATTTATATCTATCTCTAGTGACATTAACAAACCACTAAAATTCAAAATTCTGGCTAGTTGGCTCCATCTTAAATGGAGTTAACATTGCTGGAAAATAATACGTAACATTTATTGATAAATACCTACAATTTTGCGTAATTATTCAAACTACCTGAGATATAACAAAGAAAACTTAGCATATTTTAAGGCTCCGTTTGAACAGCGGAAAATGACTTGACTTTAGAAAATAATTTCAAACTAAACACTTCTTTTTAGAAAATAATATCTAGGTAAACATTTTTCTTAAAAATAGGGAAAAAATTTTTTCTGTAAAATAATTTGTTTCCTTTGTACGACTATCATTTTATAAATTATGAGGAAGACAAAGGCAGCAGTTTAGCTATTTTCTTCTGCTTTCATCTAATACATTGGCCAGAATTCTACTTGTGTACAAAGGTAGGAACTTTATCGAGAGAGAATTAGGAGGCCAGTCCTCTATACCAGTTCCATTGCTGCAGCCATCTGGTCTGAAGACAGCTACACTAGTGAACATTCACTTTCACGCAGGAAAATCCACAACAGATCCATTGGAATCTGGTAAATGTTCTCTTCCTTTGGAAAAGGGAAGTTATTTTCCCTAAATCAAGAGATTTTCTAAGGGATTTTCCTCCTTTAGGAAGATATATTATCCTCAACTGAAAAAACACCAGTAAATCAGTAAATTGTTTTCTTTAAACTAAACAACCACCAAAAGATTATAAAATAAGGAGAATATTTTCCCTATACTAATCAAACACCAGGATTTTTTTTTGGTAAAACCAATAGATCCCAAGAATATAAAAATCAATATCAACCCACAGAATGGCAGGTAAAAAACATATCTTTTAACTATACACATTAGGAGGTTCGCCCATAGAAATACTTTATGATTTATCCAAGAAATAGCAAAAGAAGACCGTAATTACATTATACACTTATACATCCCACAATAAACTTCTGCTTTGTTCAGAGCCATAAAAAGCCGTCTTCAAGATTGTACATATATTATACACTTGTATTGTGAGAGCTAGTCGACTCTTGGTGCCCTCACATTGTGAGAGAAAACGAGTAAAAGTGTTCAGGAAATGCATACGGTCATGTCCAAGTCAATACTAGCACACAATGAATTGTAGATATATATTGCACGAATTGATTCTTTTGATACATAATGTAAGATATTGGTGTTTATATCATACTCCCCGCTGCAACCTAGAATATCAATAAAATACTTTTTACTATGGCGTAATTTTGTGCCACTAGGAATGACACTTTAGATTTTTTTTAATTACTAATGAAAATGTATCACAGAAACTACACAATTAAGAAAGAGTAGCCAGCACTTTAATATTTATCATAAAAATATGTTGTACCGAATCAACATAATCTAACATGCTAAATACAAGTCCACATACCATTTTGTCCTGAAACTACAAGACTGTCGACGTTTTCATGAACAAGGAGCCAGAATGTTAGTGTTATCAATCCAAAACCTAGACCACCTATAACATCGATCAAGCTGTGCATCCCAAGGTAGATTCTTCCTGACAAGAGAATTAAATGTCAACTTCGAAAGCGGAAAAACTAAAGAAAAAGGCATCAATCACAAACTTGTGGGGCACAAAAAAAAATTACCATAGCCAATGAGGCTCACAAACAAGAAAACAATTGCAAATCCAGCAATTTGGATGGCAGCATCTTCACTTTCAATGTACGACAAAACATAATGCAATAGGTACCTAAAAATGCCCCAGTGAGCAAGAGAGATTTACAACTGAGTTATATAATAGTACATCACAAAGTGAAGGTTATGAACACAAAATTATTGATAGTATAATGATAATTCATTACATATCAGTGAACTATATTATCACAATCAATGCTGCCCAATAGTTTAGAACTTAAGATTAAAATTAGCAAAACAAACCCCCTATATACACAACTTCTCATGTCTAGACTTCCAAACCATACATTTCTAGTTTTATAACCTAAAACAAACATAATTCCCTGACAATTTCATATATGGGTAATAGTCTGAGCATACAAGTTTGACTATTGAACTTTTGAACATTTATAACTACTGCAATTTTTCAACCCTTATAAGACATACAGTTTTTCTTTAAATTTCATCGACCTTCTTTGATGATTCTTATAACAATTCATCTTGAGACTTGAAGATACAAGCTACAAAGAACTACTTCTTTATATTGCTTAAGGAATTTGGGTGAAAATAAAGCAGAGCTATGAATAATTGTAAAGCTAAATACAGGAACAGGAAGGAAATCACCCCATACCCTGATAAGCAGACTGTGTTGAGAGTATGAGAAGAAGGCAATCCATATTCTAACGCATTTTCCTTTTCATCATTGGTAGCTGTTACTCTCCAGACAGGAGGTGAATCTGGCCTAGGAGCTGACACCATATCCTACGAAACAATAAGTTAGATAATTACATATTCAAAATAAAAAATATAATATACGCTGAATAGTATGACTTGATGAAGAATAGCTTAAATATGTTACCTTAACACAGTTCCCCATATAATCACAAAAAGCCATCAAAAGGGTCATCTGTCTAGCCAATTTGTCATGCCCACTCTACAATATGCAAACCCCAGAATGAAATAAAAATAATGCAGGTTGGTTAATCAACAAAAAGACTGATATAGATAATGAAAAGGGAGGGGATACCCGGAAGAGCAAGGGAAGAAAAGCAGTGTAAAAAGGCACAGAAACAACCCTAGATAAGCCTGAAAACAAAGCATCTAAAATCCCATGTCGGTGTTTATGCAGATCTAAGCTAAATTAACAAATAATGATAACCAAGAAACAGGTAATAACTAACAATACATATAAATTAGTAACGCCCATAAAAAAAAGATAGTGTTTCAAGAACCTGAATCTCAAGTATAATGTGAATTTCAGAGGGGACACGATTAGAAACCCAAGGCTGAATGAAAGATCTGAGCTTTTGGGTGAGATTATTAAGGGAAGATAGATATATCCATGTAATTATTCCACCCAAAATTGCCATCTGCCCTCCGGGGATCATGCTCACCATTGCCTCTCTCTTGACCACTTTATAGTTACCCACTAATTACGAGGGTTGACAAGCAATGAAAAAAAGGGTTTTAAGGAAAATTACTAGTAACTTTCATCAACATGTTTACTCGGGAGATGGTTTTTATATTTTTTTTCCAGAAATTTTCAAATATAGGCAAAATAATGAGAATAAAAGGACTTTTTTTTAATTAAAAGTTATCAAGAAAGTACTTTGAATTAGCTAATTCCAACCCGATGACAGCCACTTGCTTAGTGGAGAATTGGAGATATATATGTACACATTAAATTAAATTAATTTGAAATATTTGCTTTTTGTCACATTCAACGCGTTTATAGTATTCTACGAAATTCAGTAAATGTATAATGACTAGGACCGCACATTTTTTATCATTAAATGTATAATGACTTTTTATTTTCTTGGCAAAAGTCTTGTTTAATTATTTCTTAAAGAGCGAAAATACAGGTCTATAAACATGTATAACGTCATTGCGCCAGCAAGTTGTATCGAAAATTTTCGGCGAATTTTATCATTCCAAGCATATATTCTACGATTTTGCAATTATTCACCTTATTTAAATTTAAATATTGATATCAAATATTTTTACGAATACCAAAGTTCTTTGTCAATTTACATATAAATTTATTACACGCACAAGAAAACAAAGATAGTGAAAAATTGATATTATTATATGTTAATATGTCATGTTTTCATAAACAGGTCCGGATCGATTTTATGTGTTCTGTGTTCTCACACAGTGCAACCCAACTTGCTTAAGGACCACCGCGTGTCTATACGATATGGACGGATACAAGTCCAATAAAGCTAGTGGGATTACTGACTGTTACTATCTGCAATCCAGTCACAGAGTTTGTAGCCCAGCCCAGTTCCTTTTGCTAATCTTATTACCAACTTATTAAGGTTGGTAGGTAATGTCCGAGAGACCGAGAATATCTTTCAAAAAGTTAAAATTATAAATGCAACCATTAACACTATAATATCTGTTTAGATTATTTTTTTTGCGAAATATCTGTTTACATTTAATATATAAAAATATATTAAATATTATATAAATAAAAAATAATGATAGAGCTCCAATTGAATTAAATATGCATCACTAAAAACTGAATTAAAACAAGTAAACTCCTTTACCCTCCATAAAAATATGTACCAATTTTTTTTCAGGTAATTGAAATGATTCATCCTATTAAATCTTGTATATAAAAATGAAAGCAAGGAGAAGCAAAATGTCGTCAAGTCCAAAAGTAGAAAGGGGCAGGACTGTTTATATGTTGCTTATTGCAAGAAGTCAGTCAGACATCTGAATCTTGTTTTTCTTTTAATATTGATTATAATTATAATTATATATATTATAGATAATAATTATTACTAGGGGCAGACAAAAATCTATTAATCCCGAAATCTCAGTTGTTAGGGTTTCTACTAGTTGAGCTTCTTGTTCTTTGTGATTGTTAATCATCATATACTAGTCCTACTTACTAAAGGTTAGATCTTTTTGCTCACTCAACCCCTTTTCAAGCTTCTCTTTATACATTTGTAGTTTTGTTTATGTCTAACTGTATGTCTGCTTGTATGTATATATGTATCTCAAAGCATCACTCATGTTTATTCTTTTGGAATTTCTATTCTTTGATTAGTAGCTTTATTTGGTGGTGTTTACTTTCGTGTTTGTTATTGTGTGCTTGTCGTAGATATCTACGATCCCAACACTTTCTTTGTTCATTTATTTATGAGTAGCTTCACAGCCTATTATCTTTAGTAAAGATTAGAAAAAAGCAACACAAATTCTTGTTATGATTTGTGTGTGTTTTTGTTCTATTTTTAGTTTCTTTTGTAAATTTTATGCTCACCAATTCGTTATTCACTGATTGTTTAATGCTGCCTTTTCCGCTGTTTCGTGCATTGATCAGGGTTTTAGCTTCTCGATTATAGACGAAAATTTCACAGCTACACAGGGTTTAGAGGGTTTTGGGTTTTGATCTCAAACTAGGATTTTAGGGATTTCTTTAAGTTGGTTCGATGATGAAATCTTCATGGGCAGATGCTGTTGCTGAAGAGACTGCAGCTTCTGGGTCTTCTGATAGCAATGTAACTACGGGACCTTCAGCTCCCACCAAATCCACCTATGTTCCGCCCCATCTACGCAATAGGCCAGTTGCTACAGAGCCGCCCGCTTCGTCCTTGAGTGGTCCACCATCCGGTAAAAACATAACTGGTTATGGTGTGCATGGGGTTGGCCAAAGATCTGACTACAGCAGCCAAGTTTACAGCACCAGCAGCAGGGGTGGGGGTGGTTGGGGCAATAGGGGTGGGAGGGAAAGGGATGTAAATCCTTTTGGTAACGACAATGTTAATGTTGACGATGAGCAGGCATTCAGTGGGCATGAAAATAGCGGTATTAATTTTGATGCTTATGAAGACATCCCAGTAGAGACTCAAGGAAATGATGTACCACCTCCTGTCAATACATTTGCAGAGATTGATTTGGGGCAGGCTCTTAATTTGAATATTCAAAGATGCAAATACGTCAGGCCTACTCCTGTGCAGCGTTACACGATCCCCATTTCCTTAGCAGGACGGGATTTGATGGCTTGTGCTCAAACTGGGTCTGGAAAGACAGCTGCTTTTTGCTTCCCTATAATTAGTGGAATTATGAGGGGGAATATTGCCCAGAGACCACGAGGGACCCGTACAGTGTTTCCACTAGCTCTTATTCTTTCCCCGACAAGGGAGCTTGCGATTCAGGTAAGTACATGAACCGCATCAAATATTCGGTAATTTTACATTTTTGAGTATATTAACATCTCCTTTTTAATAAGAAACAACCATCACTTCATTGCCTCTTCGCATGCAGATTAATGAGGAAGCGAAGAAATTTTCTTATCAAACAGGTGTACGGGTAGTGGTTGTTTATGGTGGAGCACCAATCACTCAACAGGTATCTTTCCTTTATTTAAATTGTACTTGCACGGTTGCACCCATGCAAGGACACTGTAGTTCCCTTAAGTCTTTCAACATTTGTCCAAATCTTTGAAAAGCACCATGTAGTGCAAGGCGCAGGAAGAATCTTTTAACACGCAAACCTAGTAGGCAACACCTAGACGGGTCTCAAAAGTCACACTAGGTTGTGTAAGATTTAATTTTTCTTATTTTAATACGTGAATACCAAATATCATGATACAGTTATAGTCTTATAGAACACATGAAGTATGAGGTGTGATTGGATCATTGGAAGTTTGTACTTTAGCTAAAAAAAATCAAGGTATTATTACATCTCTATAGAAATGAAAACTTTGTTTGTGAAGTTTTTTTTAGTTTAAAGTGATTAGTAAAATTTCAATCAACCAAGGTATATTTATTTTTATAAAATTCCATCCCATTAGAATTATGCATATTTTATGTACTTCTCGTCAATACTGTAGTTATTATCATAACTTCTCTTCTAAGAGCCGCGTCTTTTTGAAAGCCTAAGTAAGTATCATCAACCTATCACTGACTTGTTATGTGCTGTATGCAGTTAAGGGAACTTGAAAGAGGGGTTGATATTCTTGTGGCAACCCCAGGGAGGCTAGTTGATTTGCTTGAGAGGGCAAAGGTCTCACTGGAAATGATTAGATATTTAGCTCTTGACGAGGCTGATCGCATGCTGGATATGGGATTTGAACCTCAAATAAGAAATATTGTTGAACAAATGGGCATGCCTCCGCCAGGCGAAAGACAGACGATGCTGTTCAGCGCCACCTTCCCAAAAGAAATCCAGGTTTACTGATTCTCTTCATATTAGGTTCAGCTTAGATTGGTTACATTGCTACCCTATTTATTCTGAAGCTAAGGTGCATTTGAATTATTAAATGACGTGTCTTCCATTTTGAAATTCAACCAATCTGCTTGGACTTTATTAAATTTCCACCACTATGTGGCAGGTGATGTAGGTGTTGAACGTTAAACATAAAAAGGGCAGTCTGAAGCCATTACCTATAAAGAGTATATTGGCCAATCAAGTTTAGTTCCTTGTTGTTTTTTCGTTGAGAGTAGGAATGTTACAGAGTTCAGCGTATAAGAATAGTATATATAGCAGTATCTGCTGTGCTCTGCCAAAGAATTGGTACATCGTATTTCGAAGTGGCAAGGTTTGCGCAGACCCGGTCAATGTCAAATTGGCAGATCTTGACCAAACTTCCAAATGCCTCGACCCTAGAGGCAATTTAATGTCCAAAATCTTTTCAAATGCTGCTGGTCAATTGCTTAATGGGTGAGATTAATCTCTCTCCCATTATCAGATTATTTCTCCTCTGTTCTTCTCCAATTGATCTATGTGTGACTCCCTCTCTTCTTATCCAATTAATCTCTGCCCTTCTTTTTTCTCATGAACTTCTGCCCTTTTTCTATATATATTTTGCTATTTTCTACACCTTTCTCTTCCCGCATATTGATGTAATTATCGGTCTTTGGGAAGTGATTTTCATCTCTGGGCATTAGATCTCTCATTCAGATAAAGTTATGTAATTTTAGCTTATATATGATGCTTAATTATGTAGTTTTGCATATTTTTTCTTTACAGAAGGTAAAGTTTCAGTGTGCCGTACATCTTCACATGTATCCATATTATCAGTTTATTTGTGCAACCATGATAATCTGTGCTTGCATGCACACATAGCTTGGATCATTGATTTTATATTTAATATGTATAATGTTGTGTAATTCTAGAAACAAAATTATACTTAATATCTCTATCTAGCACTGCCTCGAATCTTTAATATTAACAAATGACTATGTGTTAAATGTTGAATTTAAACAAACTATGTATGGACACAGTAATACTGCAAACTCATTTTTATTGATAACTGATGGATCATTCGTACTGAGAAGAGATTCTCTTTTTTTTTTTTAAACAAATACAATGCATGCAGTATTTAAACTAAAGCTATCACCTAACGTGGTGACTAAAAACCAGGAGTCACTTCCCAATTTATCTCCACGACTTACCTAATAAGACTCAACTATTCTAGACCTATTCTTACTGCAACCAACACACGTTACAGCTGACTTATTCAAATAGATATAACACGTACTAAATAATACTAAATAAAACAAAAACAAATATCTAAATAACTAGTTTAAGATTATTTTCCAACATTAAACCACTGAACTTTTGGATGTAAAACCTTAATTCCGTACCACATGTCATTTGTAAGTTGGGTATTGCTGCTCATGTATCCTTGCTGCTGCTAACATTGGGATTAGCACCACTTTAAATTGGTGTTTCCGTTGGTAATGTTCTGAGGTGCTACTTAACAGGAGACATCTGCTAGAACCTAGATATTGACTTCCTTCAAATTGTATTTATCTAGTAACATTTTTGCAATTTTTGTCTCTTTTGCAGAGATTGGCATCTGATTTTCTTTTGAACTACATATTCCTGACTGTTGGGAGAGTCGGTTCAAGTACAGATCTGATTGTTCAAAGAGTAGAGTTCGTTCAAGAGGCTGACAAGAGAAGCTACCTTATGGACCTCCTCCATGCACAGAAAGATGATGGAGCTCATGGAAAGGTGTGTTTATGTTATGTTGTATACTGTGTTCCTCAACCTGGATATCTTTCATTCTCGAGTTGTACGGAGGATCTGTTTAGTGGTTCCCTAAGTTGGAAACTGGGATATAAATATATAATTGGCTCTATTTTTTTACTCTATAAGTGATACTTGATGCAATAATTCAACTGATGTAAGTATGAACCTTTTCATATAGATATCAGCTTGATAGCCTTCTGAACATGATCAATTTTTTTGCGTCAGACGAAAATTGAGTTGTCTGTTTATTTTTGCAGCATGCCCTAACGTTGGTGTTTGTGGAGACAAAAAAGGGAGCAGATTCTCTTGAAAACTGGTTGTGCCGCAATGGGTTTCCTGCAACAGCTATACACGGTGATAGAACTCAACAGGTAATTCATGAACCTTGAGATTTTTAGCTTTGACTTGCAGGCATTTACTAGTTTGGGTTGCACTTTCAAGTACAATAAAAAAATTGAGAAAAGAAATTGAAAGAAATATCCTGGAGAAGGAGAAAGACGAGAAAAGTATTTAGTAAAAAAATCCAAGTTGTTAGAAAAGTCATTTTCAAGTTATGAATAGGAGTATATATAGGTCTAGTGTGACCTATATGCGACATGTCCTCGAGTTGCATGAATGGTAACTTGATATGTATCATGCCTGCTTATCTTTCTGCATAATGGTTGATGTTCTTTATTCAAAAATCATTTGTATATCAAGTTGTATAAATGTAAATTCCCTCCATGTTTTCTTATGATTCTTTCTAGTTTGACTTATTCTTGTAGTCACATTTGCAGACATTTTTTGTTAAATGCATGTTTGTACTTTGCAAAGTTCTCTTGGTTGCAAGTTAAGAGGAAGTGAGGAACAGTGAAAATATTATACTGCTCACAATTGGACATTCTTGTTCTGCAGGATTTTTACTTAATTTGTTACTACTTGCTACTCGATCAATCAGAAAATTTAGGGAATGATCGCCTGATTACTGTACAATAAAAAAAATTCTGAACCTACTATTAGATACTGTTACATTATGGATAGGGAAACGACGGTATACCTAAAAGATCACGTTTAATTGCATATGTTTGTACATTGCATATGTTGTAGTTCCATTTATCTTGTTTTCTTTACTTATATTTTACATGGTAAATGGCAGGCATCACTAATTTTTGGTTGGATATGTGCAGGAGAGAGAATATGCCTTAAGATCGTTCAAGAGTGGGAATACACCAATTTTGGTAGCGACAGATGTAGCAGCACGAGGGCTTGATATTCCACATGTTTCTCATGTGGTCAATTTCGACATACCCAAAGACATTGACGATTATGTCCACCGGATAGGAAGGACAGGGCGAGCTGGAAAGACAGGATTGGCAACAGCTTTTTTTAACGAAAGCAATATGTCATTAGCAAAGTCGCTAGCTGATTTGATGCAAGAAGCTAAACAGGAAGTACCTACTTGGCTTACTCATTATGCTAGCAGAGCTCCTTATGGTGGTGGTAAGAACAGACGATCCGGAGGTGGAAGATTCGGGGGTGGAAGATTCGGGGGTCATGACTTCAGAAGGGATACCTATTATAATAATAGTGGTGGAGGTGGTACTGCAGATTCCTACGGAGGAAACACTGGTGGAAGATATAACAACAATTATGGTGGAGGGTATGGTACTGGACCTGGAGCTAACAGTGCATGGGATGAGTGAGTCATGAACATTATATATTGATAAAGTTATCTGGGATCCCAAAATTTTGATAGGATCCATTTTTAAAACATTAGTACGTTTTACAGAGTTTACATAATATTCATAACAGTCACGTATTGAAAAAGATCGAAAGATCATTATCTATTTGAATTGGATTTTGCAATGGGAATTCACAATTGATCTTATAGTTTGGAATGGAATATCTAGATTTACATTACATATTTATAAACGATAATATCTGCTTGGTAATCGTTCTCTCCCTAAAAATTTTATGGGGACTATAGACCAGTGATAATAGAGTCTGTGATTTCACATTTAAATGAAAAAATCGGGGGGTACTTGGATGTTGCACCAAAAACATAATTCTGCATCTTCTTCGACTTGTTTGTCCGGTAGTCTAAACTCTAAACAATGTGACCAGAAAGTTTTTTATGTTTCTTTTAGTTTTTTTCAAGGCAATCAGATATTTGGCCGGTTATCTACACACATGACTGGGGTTCTTCCCCTGATTTTCGGTCTTCTGTTACAAGGAGACTAACGGCATACATCTTTCTTCCAGTTTTCCCATCCCATTGAATTTTACTAGGGCCATCAGCCAATACCATTCCGTGCGCAGTGCAGACTAAACCTTGTTATATCCGATTTACCAAAGCATACAAACATAGCAATTCCAAGATCAGTTTCCAGAGAAAAGGCGAACGAATACATAAATACTCAAGAACCAGTATTGCCATCTTTTTAGTAAACTTTTTAAAATAAAAGGCTAATTTATATCCATAAACTCTCTAAATCTACAAACTACCATCACCAAACACATCCAAAATATCACCGTCAAACTCTTCTTCCGAATCTGAACAAGCATCAGCACTGCAGTCTTTCCCGGTTTCATGCTTATCTCCCTCACTATTATCCTCTCCATCAGGGGCGGAAGCAGCCCACCCGGGTAACTTCAAAAATAACAAAAAAAAATTATATATAACTTCAGTCCAAAACTAGTGGCAGCCCGGGTAGAAAAAATTATACAGCCCATACATTTAATATATAGCCCATACAACCTGCAACCCAATTGTTTACAAAGTAAAAGAAACCGGTGCCCATATACTTACATTAGTTACATAAACAAAAACTAACGTACAAAGAGTACTAAAAAAATAAGAAGAAAGAAACACAAAAGATTTCAGTCCACAACCTCTGCTCTGTATCTCAGTATCTGGCTATCTGCTCTTCTGCTCTGCTCACGGCTCTTCTGCTCCACTATCAATTTCAACCAAATTATACCTAAATATGTAAGTACTATTCTTAACCCTAAATCCCTAATTTAAATTATTTTCATTTTTCTTGTTTCTTGATTATGATTTGAAAGATTTGCTTTTTATAATTTATAATATTAAATCTTAAATATGATTTGAGTATGGTTGTGTGAGAATGACCGGTGAACTTGTTGAAACTAGTTGTTTGAATCAACTGAATACTCATCTCCTTTAAGCTTCGAGAAGTCAGGCTGTGAGCTAATCAATCGAGTACTTGTGAGACTTCTCGATTAGTAAATATCTGTTGATGACTTCTCGATCAATAAATATCCGTTGAAGAGTATATATCCGTTGATGAGTTCTCGATCAGGAAATATATGTTGTCGAGTTCTCGATTGATAAATATCAGTTGATGACTTATTTATCAGTTGATGACTTATTTATCAGTTGATGACTTATTATCAGTTGATGACTTATTTATCAGTTGATGACTTATTTATCAGTTGATGACTTATTATCAGTTGATGACTTATTTATCAGTTGATGACTTATTTATCAGTTGATGACTTATTATCAGTTGATGACTTATTTATCAGTTGATGACTTATTATCAGTTGATGACTTATTTATCAGTTGATGACCTTGTCATCCACCTGCCACTGTAATATTATGTATTGTGACTTATGCAATTGTATTATTTGTGTAGGAGTCAAGATCGAAAGAGAACAAAGACATTGCTTTCCTTTTATAAATCAAAAAATGATCAACCAATGAGTAACGTTGCTCCGGATACACCTACCTCATCAACAAATGAGCATGCAACAAGCAATATTGGTAGTAATAATCAACTAGCTGATGTTTCTACTCCAAATTCTCAACGAATTGAGACTGATATTACATCTCTTGAACGAGATCCGGGAGTACGTTTACCAATTTGGAAATATCATTATAATATCCGTGATGAGATTAGGCGTGCATACATTAAGTTGGGACCTTTCCAACCTATAATGAACAAGGAAAAGTATCCAACTACTGTGTTTGGAAGTCAACGTCGGCGATTTCAGTGCACTTGGTTCAACCAATTTTCTTGGCTAGAGTATTCAGTTTCAAAAGATGCAGCATTTTGTTTTCCATGCTTCTTATTTGAAAAAGATACATCCACACAACATGCTTTTACTATTGATGGATTTAGGAGTTGGAAAAGAGTTAATGATGGAAGACGATGTTCTTTTTTGATACATGTTTGAGGTCCTACTTCACCACACAATAATGCAATGAGTACTCTGAATGATTTGAGGAATGTTACTGGACATATTGACAAGGTCATAAATGCTCAAACTTCAGAAGAGATAAAGAATATGTCTGGGATTTCTTTTCTATGTTAAATAATATTGTGAATGTTGTTAGTGCTTCTTCTAAACGTCATTCAGAGTTACTCATTGCACATGGTATTGAAATTGAACATTCTATTGCTAATGGAGAACGTGAGACTGGCAGAGGGGCTAATCAAATTGGAACTTTACAACGAGCTGCAAATACCAGGTGGGGCTCTCACTTTAATAGTATTTGTAGCCTGATTGATAAATATGGTCCAGTAATTACTGTGTTGGAAAGAATTAGCATTTGTGCTTCAATCATTTAAGTTTTTATTTGTGCTTCACATCATGCATAAGATTATGGGCATTACAGATTTACTTAGTCGGGCCTTGTAAACTAAATCAATTGACATCTTGAATGCTATGGATTTAGTTGCAACAACAAAGGAATTGCTTCAATCTTTGAGGGATAGTGGCTTTGATGTTATCCTTTATTCTGTCAGATTAGTATGTGAGAAGTTTGACATTGATTTCCCAGATATGAGTGCTCAATATATGGATGATCTTCGGTCTGTTCGAAAAAGGTATGACATATCAGTTGAACATCATTATCGTTATGATGTATTTAATTCTACAATTGATTTTCAATTGGAAGAGTTAAACCACAGATTTGATGATGTTGCTGTAGAACTTTTAAGATTAAGTTCATCTTTAGAACCGAAGAACAGTTTCAGATTGTTTGATATTGAGCACATTTGCACCCTGGCTAGTAAATTTTATCCTACTGATTTTGATCAACAGGAAATGCACTACTTAAGGCAACAACTTGAGTTTTACAAGATTGATGTGATTAATCATGAGAAATTTCAGAATTTATCCACTATTTCAGAGTTATGTCTACAGCTAGTTTATACAAGTAAGGTGGACCATTACAATATGATCTATAAGTTGATTTGTCTTGTGTTAACTCTCCTGGTTTCTACAACTACTACAGAGCGATCATTCTCAGCTATGAAAATAGTTAAGACCATTCTTCGAAATAAAATGGAAGAGGAATATTTAAGAGATACTATGATTCTCAACATTGAAAGGGAGTATGCAGAAGATATTGATCCAGAGGAAGTAATCGACGAATTCTATTCTCAAAAAAGTCGACGAGTTCAACTTAAATAATGTGAGTACATTTGCTTTTTGAAGTTTAAAAACTATCATTATTATTATTCTGTGCATTTGTCGGTTGCAAGTAATAGTATGAATTCATCTTGAAAATTCAGTTTTATTTTTTAAACTACTTTGTAAGTTTATTATTTTATACTTTAGTGTTGGGTTGCATATTTTTTATCGTCTCTTTGACTTAGCCCAAGCGGATTCTAAATTCTGGTTCCGCCCCTGCTCTCCATAACCACTACTAGATAAACCAGCAAGTTGAGGTAACATATGCACACCTTTATTCTGATACATCAATCCAGTTCTCATTACATGATAGAATTTCCCCCTTAACTTAGCAAGTGGACTGGCCTCTGCTAGTTTACCACGACGATATCCTTCCCTCAATGCAACAGTAGTTGTCTTGCACTTCATTGAGAGGTAAACAATTCCAGGATATCTAGTATAAATTCTCGTAAATCTCTCAGGAAGATTCAATTCACCTCTCAAGCTTCCCAAGTAATTCCTTTTCGTCATCGTGTTCAGTCAAGCTCAAGAACTCATGTAGTAAACCAACAATTCTCTTCTCCATAACATCACTATTCATATCAATGCCAGTTGAATCTTGATAAGGTGAAATATAAGGCAACTTCTGAAACTCTTCCATCCATGCCTTCACCTTCTTCTGACCACCATAACCCTTTGGGAATCTAAGCGAAAACGCCATCGAAGATTGCCCTCTCCTAAACTTCCTAAACTCATTTTCACCACCACACTCCACATTCTCATTCCTTTTTTGCAAAACAGAAACAATAAATTCATCATTCCATTTCAACAACTTCAAACAAGAAACCCCATTTACATCCTTAACAACCCGAAAATAATCCGAATGCTTAGAAATCAAACTCCTATCGAAATCATCAGGCAAACCCAAATCCCATTTCAAAGGATAAAGTGACTGAAAAGGCACAATCTTGTTTCTTGTCATCATCAAAACTTTACAAATCCTTTCCACTAAAACAGCCTCATGGGCCTCCAAGATTTTGAGTTGTTGATCATGTAAATTAAGCCCAATCTCCGTAAGGCGAAAACAAGGCAAAGAAGGGTACTTGGGGTGAGAAAATTCTTGAAAAAGAGTTGGGTAACGACGAATGAAACGAAGAGATGGGATTGTAAGGCCAAGTTTTTTTTGCCAATCAGAGACTGATTTGGAGGTTTATAGCCAGCAGAAGAGCGTAGAATAGAGTGTTTGAGTAAATAAGCAGCTTTGAGGTCAGTGTGTGTATCTATAATGTTGTCTAAAGTATTGTTCTTGGCCCATTTGAGACGGACTTTAACTAGGGTTCTGCACTGCTTAAGCGTTGCACTTGACTTGAAATTCAAGGCAAGGGGAAACAATGCTTTTCTGCTACCCCAGTTCATCTGTAATATATGTGTGTATAGTGTATGTATATACTACTGTAATACATTTGACTAATGCCCCACGTGTCACTATTACAATACTAAATGTTCAAAATAGTATAACAGGATGGAATGATCCAAAATGTCATTCCAAAACGCTACATAAAGTTGAGTTTTATTGAAAACGTAAGATCGTGTGAATTTTTTTTTTTCATTTTTTTGGTCAAAACTTGACTTAAAGTTGTGTTTTGTCGGCTAAAACGCTACTTTAAGTCACGTTTTAGGGCAAAACGCTACTTTAAGTTGGGTTTTAGGGCAAAACGCTACTTTAAGTTGAGTTTTGATCAATTTTTTTTAATATTTTTAAAACTCAAATTATGACTTATTGAACCTTAAAATATTAAAAATCGTTGAATTATGATACATGCTTAATTTTAAAACATATTAATCAAAAAATATGCATTTGAAACCTCAAAATTTGAACTCAAAATACATGAAGAGTAAAACTCTACACTATCTTGGGTCTTGGAGTGACATATAGGGTCATATTACCCATAAATGACAATTTGGGCATTATTTTATAAAAATGTGTCATTTTGGGTCATTTCTCAATACATCTGTGTATAGTACTAGCTTTGTGTAAGAAAAAATATGCTTCAAGTTAGATTTAAAAAATGGTTGACCAATTCGCGAGAAAAATTAAATTAAAAGTGGAGGGATTAAATGAGATTGTATATGCAATAGTGTATTTTAATTGTCTGTGGTGCATTCTAACCGCCTTTAGATTAGATTAAATATGACTTAGATTGGTTTCTAATTTTTAAGATTTGACTTGGTTTCTGTTACACACAATTTGTGACTATCAAATTTTTAGTATTTATCTTTAAGTATATTTACTTTAATTTAAACCCTAATATTTAATATTATTTATTTATTTATTTATTTTAGAAACCTTCCATTTATTTAATTTAAAATCGAACCATACTCATTCGGTGGTGCAGATATTAACGGTATAGACTATAGACAAGTACCCCATTGCAGATAATTTGTATTGCTTTCACCTTCATATTTTAAAAAATGTATGTATTTTTTAATTTACAAGTTACTTATAATGAACAAGTTCAACTTATGACAAACGGGGTCTAAACAAGTTCAATAAGAGTTCAACTTATGACAAACAATACATATTTACCTCATCAAGCCATGCCAGAAAACGTACAAATCAATAAATCATCACTCGTATTATTAGAACCAATGAAGATCCTAACTCATACACACAAGGGCCGACCTCAAATCACCAATGTTACATATTTGTATGATAAACTTGAGAATCTATTAAGAATATCTTTAACATGGTACAGCTCAAAAAATTGACACATCACATGTACAATATCGTACACAAAATCCTATAAGCCGAGTGTTTCAAAAACTATACTCTATTTAGCATCTTTGGAGAAGCTTGTCACTTGTCAGTGTCTATGGGAATGCTTTCGATTGCTATAGTAGGCCTCTCCTCTCTCCCTATTCCTTCTATCTATAATTCTAAAAGTGAAAGCAATAATCCCTATGCAGGCCATTGCATAAAAAGCTCCGTAAGGAGCCATGGACAAGGCATATAAACAACAAGTGAATCCACCAAGCAGGTAGCCAAAACTCTGTTTCACTTCCCATCTGTCACTGCCTGGTAAGGGAAACCAAAAACTGTACTCGGGCTTTGAACCACACACACCGTGGAGGATGATACAAATCGTCAGCGCTGAATCCAAGAACCATGGAAATCTCTGACCAGTACCGATTCTCTGGAAGCAAAAAGGATACCAATGAGTGCCACCCATGGGCAAAAGCAAAAGCATCTCGCAGAAAAGCTTAAGAGATACACTTGATATGCATGTTTTAAGGTTCATGTACACAGTGCAATTCTTCGTAACAGCATGCTAAAATAATTGTAATACAACATATTTAACACTATAATGTGCTGAGTGTGTACAGGCACATTGTCAAATGACGAGAATACAGATAATACAATATTCAGTACTCCAGTTCAAACAAAGGAACAGATCATACCTGGAACCAAGCCACAAGTGATGGAACAAACATCAGCGTAGACATAAGATGTAAAACCAGCAAGCCGTGCTGGTGGTGGAAGATCTCCAGCTGTGTATCACCATAGCTTCTTGCAGAGTCGGGACTATTAGTACTGTGCTCATCAGCAGGCCAACTCTTACTCATTCTACCATCAGACTTGATTAGTAACTTTTCATATTCATTGCTGCCTCTATCACCAAAATCAAACAATTCCTTACTTCGAGCATGGCTGCGAAAGGAAGCTGTCAAAAAACTGTCACAAGATAACAAGGGACTCTTAGAATATATAGATACTATGATCACATGGCTGGACTGTATAATACCACGATACAAAAATAGGAGCTGACAAACTTGTGCAGCTACCATTGTGGATTCTAACTCGATCGTGTATGTCGGGAAATTTTGATGAAGCTACAATGCAATATTGTAACGTAAACGAGAGACTATAACACATTAAAGTTATCATTTAAGTATTTAACTAAGCAGAGAATTGGAAATGCCTCCACATTCTTTCTAGTGGTTGCACTCTTAATGTAGATGTATAAGATACTTATTTATAGGGACTTGCATAAAGAAAAATGAAGCTGGACCTACATAAATTGCAAAACTCCTATTTTTGGGTAATCAACAGACAACAATACATACTTATTGTTTAGATGTTCACTAAGATAGATAAGTGAGGGGTTTTCTTGTTATACCAGAGCTATTTATGCGCTTGAGTATCTCTACCAACCCAAAACCTTATAATCTATCTTGCTAATTGATTAGAAAATTTTAAGAAAACTTATCAACTTTTTAAGTAATCAGATATTACATAATACTTGTTCTTAAAATTATATGTTGCCAAAATAATGTGCTGCCAGCAATCCAGTAAGTCACCACATGAAGGTAAATTTTTACCAGCTATGATCAAAAGAAAAAATTAGCAGTTTTTGGGGTTTAAGAACCACCATCGTGTTTGTGAGTTTAAAAACATAGTCCAAAATCTGTACAGAGAATTTATCTCCAAGGTTCTCTATATACTTTCAGTACAAGAGCAGGCCTTCTACACATACTTTCAGGACAAGTTTCATACTTTTAAAGAATTTGACTAGTGACCCAGTTCATCCTAATCTGTCATAATTTAATTCTACAGGTCATTTTATAATAGCAAAAAAAGTGCTTCATTTTGCAAAAGTACCTGGACAATGCACTATGACAGCACAAGGCATGAGTCAACAACAATATAGCAAGACCAAAAGCTGGATGAACAAAGCAAGCCAGTGACATAGCCGCAAACACCGTGACAAGTGATGGATTGAATCTGACAATCCTTACCACCTGTTCAATGAATGGATCAGTAATTAAACCAATTCTCAAACAAAAAAGTGAGGGGCGGGGATAATGATACAAAGGAACCTTCATTCAATTCAATCATTTAACCAGCACTTAAAAATAGGTTTTATAAGCAATATCGTGCTCTTACATGTATGATACTAACCTACTACTAAAATACAGGGAAAGAAATTAAAGGTACCTTGAATGACAGTATACTGGTCTCCCATTGCCACCTGGAAGATATCTCCTAGTTTCATTAGCTGATTACAACAGTATATAGAATGTAAACTTGAGCTAGCTATCTAAAACTGTAAACAGTTCATGTGAGCATTCAAATACTCTATCACAATAACAAACAATATCAATTAGGCACTGAGATATGTGTGTGTGTGTGTGTGTGTGTGTGTGTGAAAATAGTATATAGAATGTAAACTTGAACTAGCTATCTAAAACTGTAAACAGTTCATGTGGGCATTCAAATACTCTATCACAATAACAAACAATAACAAGTAGCACTGAGGTGTGTGTGTATGTGTGTTAGTGTGAGTGTGTGTGACACACACAGCCGCACACACACACTAGTGATAATGAAAAGGGGAAGATGGATAGATCACTTACCATTTCCTGATGAGAACATGTGTACTGGCAGCCATGTAGAAAACCCACTGGGAGATCAATATAATCATGACAACAATCCCATTAGCAAATGCATAGCAAAGTATCGAGATAATAAAAAAGCTTATGATTGAAGGAAACCGCTGAGAACTCAAAAAGGAATAAATTAAGGCAGCCACAATGGGGGTAATGACTAAAGAAAAAAATGGCAAAGGCATTCTCATATTTGATTCCAATGCTGTTAGCATTGAAGGAATAGGCTGATCAAGCTCCCATAAATATGCTTGCTGCATCAGTGCGAAAAACACAACAGCAAAGGAGAAACCAATGATCTGCATGGTAAGAGTACAAGATCTGATAAGCCAAAACATATACCTAAGAAACTCATACAAAATTAAAGTTGAGAACAAGTCTATGATATGAATATAGTAGGAGGCAACTATAGTTGTCATAACTATGTACGGTGTACCCCACTGATATAAGTACATGTGTGAACATCAATGACTTTGTAGTGTGAAATATGCAGCCTCAATTACATTGGTCCAAGTTTTAAAATGAATATATTAAGTTGTGGTCCGCTATAATAATAAAGCAACATAAACATGAATCAGAATAAATTTTTGGCATGTGCAGCAGTATTAATCTATGATAAGAGATAGATCAAATGAGGACGGAGTACTTAATTTCGTTGTACTCCCTCCGTCCCAAATTACTAGTCCACTTTAACTTTTACGAGTATTTTAAGGTGCATTGAACGTATAGCTATATTAAATTTTTATTTACAAAAAGAAAATTTTAAAATAATTAACGGATCCATGTGTTCAGTACACCTTAAAATATGCGTAAAAGTCAAAGTGGACAAGTAATTTGGGATGGAGGGAGTATGTTATTACTTATATAGTTATATGGTCTTAATTGACTCATCATTTAAAAGGATTGCATATTCTGTCACTCGTTTATTTTACATGAACAATAAAAACGAGGCCCCTTGCACGATGTGTAAAAAAAATTAATATTCAAGTTAAAAACTAAACCCTCTATTATTGGACGGGAATTTTGAACATTGTGAGTTGTTTTTTTCAACTAGGCCACGCCTTCATGTAAAGGGTATGCTTCGGTCAAAATCAGACACTTGTTCTGAGAGGTCCAGGAATATTATACATTATTTTAGAGATAGAACCGTGCAGGCTCTGCAAGATTGAACTGTTCTACCTAGAAATCTATTAATGCAACTTCTGTTTCTCCATGAAACAATTTTTGACATAAATGGAATTTAATATATCTGAACAAAAGAGACTCGTGTAAACTTAGAACGTCGAAGTAAAATAATCATTTTCATGATACCTAAGACTTAAAACCTTGGCTGTAGACCTTAGTGATATGTACAGCATATATAAGTAATATCATCACCTCACCTGTGACCAATATAAAAGCATAAATCTACCAGCAGCAGCAGTAACGGATACAGAAATACTAGTTTTGTATGAACAATGTGGGTCAACCTGCAGAAAGATGCAGAAGTCAAACAATTTAATGACATCCAATGATCTCAGAGAAGAGAGTTTATTCGTGCAGAAAGTTTTCCTAGTGGTACTAATTATTATAGACTTATTTACATACCAGTAGTAAAAGAGTGGTCTTCTCAGAACCCTTAGGTGAATTCCAAAGCCCTGGTGACGAATCCACCATAATTGTCTGAGAGTACAGGTTTGGAAATATGTGCAGACCAGAACTCACATCCCAAGCAAGTGCTACAGGTGGAAAACATCGACGTTTGCACAGCTCTGCATTCAAAGTAACAAACTGGAATTCAAAATGGTCCAAACATAACTTTGAAATTAGTACCTACGACCTAGCATCATATAAAAGATCAAAAAAATTGAAGTTTAGATTTTTTCTTTTTTCTTTTTCTGATATGGGCCAGCTAAACCAGTAAGGTAATAGATATTTTATGAATAAATTTTTAATAAGAACAGGAACTAGATATTAACTCTGTCCGCTATATGCCTACATTTCAGCTGCTTAATATGCAGGATTAATAATTGTTTACTGCACTTCTTTTGCACCTCATCTAACAGGTTGAAATGCTAAAGCTCAAACATAGGTTAAGGCCAAATAGATTCTAGAAGATTAGGGAATTGGATTCCAAACCAACCTTTGTAGATTTCACTGCTGTGAACTTTTTCTTATTTATCACAAGCACCAGAAGATATATGAAGAAAGATTTAGTATTTTTTCTTCATTATACGAGTGTGTGCGCATAACAGAGAGAGAGAGAGAGACGTTAATGGACAGGCATACTTAGCAAAAAAAGAGAGAAGAGACGGGCATTAAAATGCATTCATTGCCGCAACTAAGGTAAGTATAGCCATGAACAGTTAAACAATATTAGCAGGTCTCAATTAGAGACTATATACTGCTACAGAACTAGAGCCTAAAAGATATAATATGTATTCATCGACAGGAATATAATTTAAAACATTGAGGTTTGATATTAGATAGAATCCTTACTGCTATCTTCAATGTCTTTAACCTCTTCAACAAGTTCTGACTTTTGTATACCACATCCTGTTGGCTCTAGAGAGAATTTTACAGGCAGAAGGCCCAAACTAACAGAGAAAGATAGATCTAAAGCAAGAGGATGATCCTCCTTCAATATCAGGTCCTACATGATTCCATCCACATACACGTCAACTCAGTCAGTATAATAGGATGGAAATAAATCAAAATTTTGACTGGAGAGTTTACAGGTAATCAGATAGACTCTGAGTAGTAAGTACGTACTTGTTCAGAAACCATTGATTGAAGTAACAAGTAAGGTGAGAATTCTGTTTTCCCTTCACCTGGATCAAAAAACTGTCCAACTGCCATGGAAGTTGCAGGTGGAGGTCTTCCTGAAAAAACCTGTTTTTTACATCCCCACAGTCAGTCTATATACTGATGTACACTGCAAAGTTTTCCGATTTGTAATATATATGTGGACGTGTATCATATTCAACAGACTGAAGCACTCGTATGCCAAATACATAGATGAGCACAGCCATTAAGTATAACTAAACAATAAAACCCAACCACACAGCAGCTTATACAATAAGTTTGCATAACCAGGATAGCAGAAGTGCAAAACCATTTGATGAATGAAAGTTGAAAATTGTCAGGATTATAACTTTACAATTTTCTAAGATTAAAACGTTCATAGGTATTTAATAGGAAATCCTCACTTCACATAGAAGTTAGAACTGCAATTAGATGGGTCACTGGATTGTGAAGCCAACAATAATATAAAACCACTTATCATTTTGGACTAAAGGCTCATTCCCTCGTATGCAGTGAGAAAATTTGAACTAACTCTTGATAAAGTGTTCTGAGAAGAATTTATATATTTAGAAATCTAAGAAATGGCATCAAGCTGTTTGATATTTGATGATGTTTAGCAAAAATAATATAAAAAATGCAGGAAGGATTATGGAAACACTACCGGAGGAGGTGCAACTGAGATAGTCAAGAATTTGAACCCATACATATCCTTTGGATCCAGCATAAATACGGCAGATGGAGGTGCTTGTTCAGTCTGACTACCTGGTTCAACCTATAAAGAAACATCAAATTTTCTATAAGAAGATCATTTCATACAAAGCTGCAACCAAAAGATCTTTTGGCTCTGCGTATATAGTTAGTACCTGCCTTGGAGCTGGACCTGATGGTATTTTTACCATCTTTGATGTCACTTCCAGAACCCTTTTATTAAGAGGCAAGTCAGAAGCAGAATTGCCCTTTTCAGGCCAAAGATGAAGTCTAACCCCAGAACAGGGAACAAGGTTGGTAACAAATACGAAGTGGCTTTTTCCATTCAACCCCTAAGCAAAGGAAATGAAACACATCATGAAAATCATATCAACATACTAACTTGTCGATTACATTCTGGACTAAAGCACTAATCAATTATTAAGTTCACACTTCTTAAAATTTTTATACATTCCATGAGTAAGATCTCATCACTACAGAACTAAAACAATTCATTTCTAAAACAGTGAGTTTATCCTAGATCAAGAAAATATCATTGTAAATGTTAATATTTGGTAACAAATAAACCCTTGTTCAGAAGGGGAGAGGCAAACAAAAATGACTTGGGCATTCAAATCCAGGGCAAGACCCAGATAAAGTGAGAAGGTAATTTACTATGTTATATACAGTAAGTTAGGAGCTGAGACTGACCAGTTTTTTAATGTCCAGCCACCTTCTTCTGCCATCCATTGCTAAAACAGTGACAGTAGCGGTTTGAATGTATAGATCCCTTTCTAATCCAGCTTCGTTCCAATGAATATTACTAGGGCAAGCAGGTAAAGTGTGTACAAGAGATCCTGCAAAATAAAGTAATTAGTGGTTGGTCTGTCTCTGGTCGGATATGCAAAGCCGATGAATATGTATCTGTCAATTATTGTTTCCTTTCATGCTAACTATCTGTAAAATTTATTATAACTTAGCCTAAATTTGATGTCATATCATATGACAACCTACAGCACCATCATTGGCTAAAACTAGAAAACAATGATACAGGCAAAGCAAACAAATTTGAATAGTAGGAGAAAGAAATAAGATATTGTTTAACAAAAAAACCCCGCAGGAAAAGTCTTCATTGTTCATTTTGATCAGTCAAATTGATTTAATTTGTTATATTTCTGCAATTTAAAATGTTACAAATTTTCTATAAATACTTATATTTAAAAAAATGTACATTTCAAATATCACCACCGATTGATTTTTTTTTTTTAATTATTAAACTATAGATCCAAAATTTAACATTTTACTTTTTTCAATCAAGCAAATTGACCGGTCAATATCATAAACCACCACTTCTTTTTGTGGATGGAAAGAGTAATGCTCGAAATATAGAATGATTTTATAATTTCCAATGTTTGATATGCTGATAATTTATAGGTAGAATGAATGAAAAATCAAGGACACCTCACTATATAATATCGATAATTAGTGAACTATGTGCAGATATATTTAAACATGTAATATATTTATATGAAGCAAACTGGGAAGAATAAAAGAACATATAAGAAGATTTAATGCCAAAAGTTCATATCCATTAGTTCCATGTCAAATATCCTACTCTTTCAAGCATATTTTATTATTGTACCAAATCTTTCCAACCAAGCTCAGAATTTCTGGAAATTAAAATTTTAATATGTCTAGGAAAATCATGTTATGCATATAATATATATATATATATATATAATTTTATATTACTAATGAACTAATGTTACTTCTGTGTAAATTTATGAATATAGAGAGAAATGCACATTTTAAAGTGAATTGATTAGCAAGATTAAGTATGAGAAAATGATCAAAAAATACTAAAGCTACAGACTTTTTCAGTTTTCTCAAAGAAAATATCTCTTCAGTAGATATAATAACTCAAAAAATCATTTTTCATCTGAAAAGTAGGCTTTATAGTAATAATAAAGTGGAGAAGTTCATAATCAGTATTAACCTTCGCTAGAAAACCAAAGTCTATTATCAAAATCACAGTGACAGTTCAATCTGCTTTTGAAGTCAAGTTATCAGTACAAAAGGCTGAAAATCAATCTCATTAACAAAAGCTAATCATAGTCAGCTAGAGTTTTAAGAAATTATAAGATCGAATTGATTCCAATAAAATGATACTTTAAAAATGTGTGGATGTGAATGTAACAATTTATGATACAATTCCATATACTACACCATCATACATACAACTCTAAAGGTCCTTCCATCACTGGGTAAGGCTGTCAAACGGATAATTCGGATACGGATCTGCCTATATCCGGATCCGAATCCGAATCCGTATCCGAATCCGAAAATATCTAAAAATAATATATCTGAATCCGAATCTGGTGAATAATATCCGGATCCGGATAATATCCAAATCCGAAACCTGTTTTTCATTTTAAAAATAAATAAATAAATAATCATTTTTAAATATAATTTTTTTATTTTTAAAATTCTGAATTAATGTGATATATATGTATAATAATTATATATATCTTAGAAAAATATATAATTTTAAAAATAAATACATATATTTATAAATTGAACCTAATAAAATATATATTTATATTATATCTATTTAAATTCATATTCGGATATTATCGGATACGGATATACCCATATTCGTATCCGTATCCGAAATTGTCGGATTCGGATACGGATAATATCCGGTTTATTTCGAATACGAATACAGATATTTCGAACGGATATCGAATATTTCGAATTTTTTTGATAGGCCTATCACTGGGTCAAGGGACTCGGATAAGTAGCAGATCATATAAGTAGTTGTTCGCACAAACAAGTTACAGATTGATGATACCTGTTAGTATTCCATTCTTTGACGGAGCATGTAGGAACTTCTGAGATGATTGTGACTGCTTCAACCAACTCTCTGGTACTCCACTATGCAACATTTTGGTAAATATTGCAAGCCTTTCTCTTGAATCGGTAAATGGTCGGCTGGTTTTAGAGTCAATTAGATGAAGCAGAGTATGTGACACCTTAAACATCACTTTAGAAATTCAGTACTCGCTTTGTCCACAAGGATGATCTATATTATTATTACAGATAATGGATGCTAATATTACTTACTTGCACAACGACTTGATTGCACCATAAAATAACCTGGTGCTCCATTGACAGCCAAACATTCTGCATGCTTGTACTACTAATCATAAAACCATGGGTAGGTGGCACAATGCCATCGAGGGATTCTAATTTTGACCGTACCTAATACAAAAAACCAGAGAATTAGCCGTACGCTATTGCACAAACAGCTCAATATGTGTAAATTACCTGAACCAGTACATGTTACTGTAGAAAAGAAGGAAGGATGCAAGGGAATATCAGATATGTGTGTGTGTGTATCTATAGCGTTGCATTTTACTACAAACTCTTATGATACGAAGTACGAACAAATCTTAGTCATTAATATATTAAATCTAGTGACTACTATAATAAGGAAATAATGTTAGTTTTATAATAACAAAAGATTCACTTGGCTTTATTACATCAAGATTATATACAATCAGTCAATCAGAGTTGCAATTCAAAGTAAACCTGACTAATCCTAAGTAAAATTTATGGCTCAAAACCATCACCTAATTATTGATATTAACAATTTGACATGCAATGATTAAGTATATTTGCTCAACCTGATATAGTGTTGGGAATTGGGATCACTTGTTACTCTGGAGAATAAGCAAAAGACAGCACATAGTTTATAGGTTAGCCATCATTATGGTGCCGTTTGAATCAAGGGATTCCAACCAAGGGGAATGGGAATAAGATTTCAATACAAAAATATATTAGAATCTCATTCCCTTTCCATTAACCAGGTTGGAATCCCATAATCCAAACAGCACCTAGATGTATAACTAGATAAGAGGGCCCAATGGAGCATGTGGTCAGAAATTCATAATAGAGTTTGACCACAACGGCCGAATTGATTATCACTGCGTACTATTTATAGTTCACCAATTATTACCAAATACACAAAGCAAAAAAGGTTCTGCAGCTAAATGAGATGAAAAGATTTGTTCAGATCATAGCTTATCTGTAGGGAAATGGCTTTGCTCTTTTTGTAATAGGTTGAGTAGCATGTTCGGCATCGTATAAAGTTAAACATGTTCTACATCATATAATGTTGCATCCATCGACTTACAACTTAAGGATCACAAGTATTGAACATGCTGTTTACTCATTATTCGTTAATCCCATTTTGAATGGGTTATATCGGGGAGCAATAAAAAAGAAGTAAAAATTTCACCTTCAATCAAATAAATAACATGATTATACCATATTGAATTCATCATATTCCACAATCCACAGTGAGGTTTTAAGTGTTTGACAATATAAATTTGAGCTCAGCACATTAATTTGCATGAGAAATTTAACCGATAAAATTAAAATAGTTTGAAATTTAAAATCTTCAGCCCTCATTTGGACCAAAATGATAGATTGAATTGTAGTTTCAAGGGTTCGGATTAAATATTAGTTACTGAAATAAATAGTGGATTGATTTGATTACCATAGTAATCTCTCAATATAATTGCCACTAATGAAAAGGTGTGCTAATTACCTACTATCTTTATTAAAGATTATAAACAAAAACAAATGTTGATTATCTGATTACTAAAAAAGACGTAGGGTCCAGAAGAGTGTGTGTGTATGACAAATGCAGAAATGGGAACACGCAGGCCTTAGTCGATTACCAAATGATACATGTTTGAATATTCCTAGTTATCTACTGTAATCCTGAAACAACAGATTCATCAAACAGTGAGCTAATGCTAATAAAGTAGGTAGTACAAATGAAAGTCTATATAGTGGAAAGGTAACTATGACAAAAGCTGTTGCAAAATGCAGTATATAAGGGAACAAATAGAGAGCATCAAAGCATAAGTGAACAGGATTACAAGTTCTCAGTTTGGAAATAGGAAAAGAAAACTTTGCAACCCTTATCCGTTTATGATAACATGGATACAAATATTCAGTATTGAACAGGAAACAGTTTTCATTACAAGTATCAGAATAAGATTCAAACAGAATATACCTGAAAATCATGGATACCACCCGAAATGGAAATAACAACTACGTGTTCAAGTTTTGGACCAGATATGTAATGCCCACTTTGAGATGTATGGACTTCGTATCCCTTTCTCCATTCCTGATTTACGTGTGTATAATAGTGACCTAAGGATGGCTGCAATGTCACAGGAGGTGACCTGAACAGAGTACGAGAAACCGATAAATAAGTAAATAACCAATTAATGAATAAAAAGCAGCCTTAAGAGAAACCAAGAAGCTCACTGGTGCGGGGTTGAAAGCGTAAGTATAGTTTCCACAGCAGACTTTCTTAAATGGGGGTGAACTATTGCAGCTCTTGCAACAAAACCACCCATAGAGTGACCAACTAATATAACACTTCGGGGTAAACTTCCATAAATTGCTGCACCTTCACTTTTCCGGGAATCACGAGATTCTTTATATTGATCCAAGATCTATACGCATGAGACAAATAGAGGGAATTGGAAAGAATACATTAGCCAAAAACCAAACAAGAGGTAACACAAGTCAAAAACCTGAAAGAGTAAAATGAGTAAATATGTGCATTGCACTAGAACAAACAGAATAAGTGGCTTATTAATTTGTAGAATCAACTTTAACTGCCTTCATTAGGAACTATGAATTTTAAGAACCAAATTTAGTTATCTTCAATTCGATATGTACTCTTAGACTAGGGGGAGAAAAGGTGTTTGTGAGAATCAAGTTGGAGTACGAGTAGGAGTACAGATAAATGCAAAACATGTCACAAAACATTGCTTAAGTATATAACATAACATATCTATTGCAGAAGTCAGCAATAAGCCCACCTTCCACAACCTAACGTAAAAATTATTGCAAAGTGGAAAATGTGATACCCTGTGAATAGCATATACTACGTATTCTGTGTGTTCTTCAAGTATTTGACCATCCATTGCAGAGTGTTCACCTCCAAGATCCACAGCAAACCAGTCCATGAAGGAAGTATATTGGGTAGGTACTGAAATATTATTTACATTCATATGCCCTCCATCCTCTTCAAGTGTTAAGGTAGCTTGCTGGTAAAGCTCATTTTCAAGCGGACCTCCTTGATAAGCCCTTTCAGACTCTGCTGCCAAGGATCTTACCTGTATGATATTGAAATTATAGATAAGAATAGAGATAAAGATATGCAGAACATGATAATTTGACAATTCCTACCTGACATCACAATTTTACATTTTTATCACAAAAGAATTTGTAAGCTTTAAATATCTTAAACAATTGAAGTACTTGGTTCATAGTGAGTGTCAGTGTGTGGAGCACCTAAAATATAATATCTTATTTACCCAATATATGCATGCATCTAATAATTTTTCATGAGTTTTTGGTGCTCTAAAGTCCAAAGACAGCCTGCTGAAAATAGTAGATACGGATGGTGGATAGAAGATTTATCAAGTCTAGCAAATCACTACCAGTCATATCGAAGAAAAATTCTATCTATTCCACCTACAAGCCTGCCTCTGTGAGACAAAGTTCGAACTGTCATGAAGAAAATATAAGATTGCCTCCATACCACATTAGAAATCATTTTTGGTCTATATTTACAAATTACAATGTAGTTATTGATTTCCTTCGGCAACACCAAGCTACTAATGAAATCATGACTTAACGAATAGATTTAACATCAACAGAAACATGCATATTTGGCCTAGAAGCACCGGTATTGATTGACTATTTATAAAATATTATTTCGTAAAGACTGGAGGGAAACTCAGGATAACATGTTTATACTAGGTGTAAATGTTCGTATGGTACAATCAGCAAACAGATAGCATAAAACATCATTACATATGACAAAGCACAATACAGATCTACCTGTTTGTAGCTACCCCCATTTCCCGGGATAAATAAAACTGGAGTGCCACTGAGCTGCTTGATATGCTGGGCGAAATCAATCTTTTGCCATCCTTCGTGATACAAGTACAAACCATACTTTGCAGATGACACATTTTTTGGCATTGAAATTGGGATATAAGTAGGATACATGTACGTCATAGTACAACCATTTGAAATCGGTTTGAGCAGACCATAAATAGCAGCAGCAGTGATCCCCAAGGAAATAAGTACTAGAACAATGACGCTGAACTTAGCTTTGAAACCCTGCATTACTGAATTTACTTTCATCGCCATCTCAAGTTCATGACAAATCTCTTCCTTGGATCCTTCACAACCAACCTAATCGCAACAAGAAAAACCAAAACCGAAACCGAAACAAACAACATTCATCGAGCGAATTTCTATTAATACGATGTAAGCATAACACAATGTTAGCAATAATTGATCCAATAAGTTAGCTGATGTAATTATACAAGTGATTGAAAAATACATGGAGTAGGATAAGAAATCCAAGTCTACAGTTGTGATTGAACAAGTAATGTATATAATATGATTGTAAGAACATATGAAACAGATACAAAGAGACAAAGAAAATGATAAAATCGAGGTGGATCGATATACCTGGAATTGAGTTAAACTTAACAACAGCTCCTCCTTGGTGTGCTGTTGTATAATTAGTAGTGATGTAGTTCAGAGTTTACACGTATTATTAATATATCTGAATCTTGTTCCTTTCTCCGATCTCAACTATATTTTCAAAACACTCCTCCCATCTTGCGTAAATGCTAATATTCCTTTTTTTGTCCGCAGCTTTTTCTGTTTTTTGAGAGATTAAAATGAACTTTTACTGATTATAACCAATTATTGCTATATGGGACTTGGACAGGGCTTGCTTTTAACCATTTCTGGGCTTATCGTTGGAAATATGTCTTCAAAATTTAATTTACACACATTTCAAATTGAATAATCCTGAAAGTACCGAATATGTGTTGCTGTCTTGGTTGCCTGAAATCTTTTAAGATGTATTGTTGTTATAGACCGTTACACAATTTTTTTCTAAGACCGTCAATTAACCTCATTTATGTAACATAGAAGTGCATTATATTTTATAAAAGTTTAGTTAATTAAAAAAACACGTGATATTTTAGATTTATTTTTTGATAAAATTTTGGAACCTCCGATATTTTTCTTTCAAAGTATACTGCAAAATAAATATACATATTATATAATATATTTAAATAATGGGATTTCAGCATCATACAAAAGAGGACTTTTTTTATTAATTATATTATAATTATGGCGGGCCTAATAAGTTGTGAAATTATACAAAATCAAAACAACTGCCATAAAATTAATAAATTCAATAAATTTCACATATTCGAAAGTGAAATGTAAATGGCTCTCAAAGCCCAATACTAACTGTATCATTTGGGCTGCTAGGTCCGGCCCAACCCAAGTTCAAGTGTATCACAGGGGAAGTGCCGATAGCTGTAGGAATAGCATCGAAAGCTTCAACCTTTTGAAAGGAGGAGGTACTTTGTGTGTGTCGAAGTAAGTGTTTATATATATGTATCTGTGTATATATCTGCAAATTCTACTTGTTTGCTCTTATGAAATGTTATTTCACTGAATTATTTAATTATGAATATAGTTGAGGTTGTGATTAGTAAATAATTAACTCTCCAGTTAACCCTTTTATTATCTGGAATTGTAGACTTGTTTTTTTTATCTCTTATTCTGAAACAGTAAAATTATTAGTATAAAGAAAAGGAACCTTTTTTCCACACGTAGGAATTGCATACATTTGTTGCAGGAACATTACAACAAAATGGTGTTATCGTATGTTCTCTCTTTTTAGTGACCTATATTTAGGTTCCCACTGCTACATATATTTGTGTTCAGTGTGTGCATATTATATGTTTTCTGAGGAAAAGTTGTGTGTTTTTTGCAGGAACATTGAATAGCTATTTAACTGATTTGGTGTCACTGTAATATAGGATAATTAATGAGATAAGGACGGCGTTTGAATGTTCCAAAACATTATTATCTTGGCATCGAGTATTGGTCTAGAAATCTAAAATCATCGAGTATTGGTCTAGAAATCTAAAATCATCAACGTATCAATTTCACCTTCTGCGGGAAAAAATTGTCTGAGGCTTCTAACTTTTAGTCTAAATTTGCCACTTGATTTTGCATATATCCCATCATGAGTTCTTTTGTTTTATCAACCCCTTTCCTCCACCATAAACTACCAGCATCTAGTCATCATTCTCAGCTTCAGTATACTTGCTCTTATCATCGCCTGCCAATAAGTGGTTCTTCCATCGCGCATCGTTCCGTAAAAAATGGTCACTCGACAATTAATGTGGTAACTCCTTCAAATGAAGGTGGAATCCCTGTCATGAATTTTGAAGATTTTTTAGAGAAAGATTGGTCTTTTCTTGATCCAGACCATACACGTGCTGCTGAAGTTAATAAGAAGATTGAGAAGATTATATCTGCTGGAGAAATTGAGCAGATTTCAACAGTTTTGGTTTCTATTAGCTCGGAAGAATTCGTGGATAAGTTGGTTGATTCATCACCCTGTCAACAGTTGCTTGTTGTTCATGACTCACTTTTGACATTAGCCTGCATCAAGGAGAAGTATGACAAGGTTGATTGTTGGCAAGGAGAATTGGTCTATTTACCAGAAAAGTGGGGATCTTTTGATGTTGTGTTCCTCTATTTCTTGCCCTCTTTGACAGTTGAACTTGATCAAGGGTTAGAATCACTTGCTACTCGCTGTTTGCCAGGTAATCTTGACCTTGATACACATTTTATCTCTATAAAGTTAAGTTTGTATTGTCTTTCAGCTGTTGTTAGGGATGTATTTGAATGTTTTAAGTTTATGCCTTATGCCTAGCCCTTACCTTTCTTAAAGATTAAATGCTGAAGTTTGCAAGTTCCTTTTTTATTTTTCGGAAAAAAAACCTTTTGTACCACAAGATTGAGCATGTTTAGCAGATAAGTACAGTGGGATGCCACAGTTGGGCACTTCTATATAGTAACTTATTGGCATTAAATGTTGTAGCTTCTTCCCAAGCGGCCGAGCAGCAAAAAGTTTATGTTGCATGGACTCTACTACTCTTGATTATTTATAGCAGAACATTGACAGCTAGCCAAAATCTTGTTTTTGTACCCTTGATTTTTGTATCCAAATTTGGAATACTTAGGAGTGGTCATGTTTTACTCTTCAATGTATGTGCGTTCCACCTAAATCCATCGAAGTCCATGCAACATTTCTGGTCATTTGCTTTATTATCGTTTTATCTTACTGAAAGTCTTTAGCAATTACAGGCGCAAGAGTTGTAATCAGTCATCCAGGTGGAAGGGAAAAGCTTGAACGACAGAGGCAACAGTATCCTGATGTTATAGTATCCAACTTGCCTGATAAAATGTCCTTGGAAAATGCTGCAGCTGGTAATTCATTTGAGGTGATTGAATTTGTTGACGAACCTGATTTTTACTTGGCTGTTTTAAAATTCAAAGCAAAATGTTGACAATTTAATTATGGAACTGGCGACTTTTGTATTAGACGAGTTCAAAGATAAACATCAAATAGAAATTTTGTTTATTCTAGTATAGCCTTTGTAGTTTGTCCACATTAATCAATCGGTTCCGATAGAATTTTTTGGGGTAGCCCTCTAAATCAACCTTATATGAACAATGAATTAAACTTATACTCAACATATTCTCATAATCTCATCCCCCTGGACTACACTAACAGCTTGTTATATTGTTCTTCATTTAATGATAAAAGAAAAAAGGTTAAATGAATTGAAAGAAGTTAAGAAAAAAGGGATGGCAATTTCATAAAGATGTGATTGATAAAAATTTCATAAAGAGACTTCTGTTGGTAAAAAAAATGACATCAAAAAGCATGAAATGGTGTGATTGATGAAATAGCATGACAAAGGTCCTCAATTACACAATATAATAAACATAGTAACATACGCCGTGCCTTCCAAAGTCCAAACTGAGGTGAATGGTGACTCTCAACCCCGTGCTTTCCTATTTAGATGTGTAAAACATGTGCACTGGGCTTTAATAACGAGTTAAAAAACTACTGTAACATAAAAATAGGGTTTTCTTATGCTAAGACAGGACATTACTAAATTATAAATTACGTGGGGTGAAAGTACATTGTATTAAGACGTATCATAATCGTGAAAATATATAGCAAGACACCAAGTGCACACCAAAACATCTCTAGTTAATTGTATCAGAAAACTCTGCAAAATTATTTTTATAAAAAAGAAAATCAAAATTCAACTTCATCTATCAAAATAGAAATAAAAGACAGCTATGGCAATTGCCCTAGCTGGTTCTACTTAAATAGACCACCAGTTGTCATGCCAAAAGCATTCAAACAATATGTCTTTCTCAAATTTTCTCTATAAATAAGGAAAAATAAAGAGATAAAATCAAACAAAAACTAGAGCACAAACAAATGTCAACTTTGTTCTTTTCGGGAAGATTATTGTGTACCAATGTACCATATAACCAAGTGATCAAACTTCAGTTACTTGGATATGAAGATAGTAGGGACTGGTGTATCTGGCAGCCTCCTCACTTCCATCACACTAATTTAGAAAAAGGAGAACCTTATTCCATTACTAGCAGCAAATAGATTGTATTCTTCAATGACATCTTCCTTGTTTGAGTTGTGATCACCAACAATATGATCAGTTGACTTGCTGGAAGAAAGATGACCAACTGCTTCCTTTGGTGCCAAAGGAGCTGACTTGTAACCATTAGCAAGAGCAACTGGACCACCACAATGGAAAAGCGAGAAGCCTGCATTGCCAGCTGCTGGTTCTCTTCCAGATTTTCTATCTGGCTCGGATTCTGCATTTGTCTGTGCTTCCACTGGACCTTGTTCTGTTTTGGTGACTGCTTGAATGTTAACTTCTTGATGAGCTTCTTTAACCCCACCAAAGTCAAATTTGTTGACACGCTCCTCCAAGTTCACATCATTAATATGGGAAACAGGCTGGTACACTGGCACACTGGCCGTATTTAGGATGGGAGGAGGCATATGTGGCAGGCTACTATATGGTATGAAATGGGAATTCCCATTAATATCATATCTGAAAGGGCTAGGGAATACATAGTGATTACGGTGGGGCAAAGCCACCAAACCATTTGAAGCTGCTGGCCAAGAAACTGGGCTTTGATGATAATAACCAATCGAAGCAGGCTGAAACAAGGGATAGGGTATGCTTTGGGAATGCAGCGGCGGAAGCACACCATGAGGTTGGGGGTTCAAATTACTAACATTTGGCATTCCATTGCTGTACTCTTGGGAAGTTTTCAAAGCAAAACTCCCTGGCTTGTTGTTTCCTCCACTATCTGCAACTTTGTTTTTAAAATGCTCACCGCCATCTGCACTTCGTTTTTTTTCCATCCCAACATCCTGATGTTCATGAAAGGAATTTTCTAGGCTTCGTGACTTCTCTCTTCCTTCTGAGTGTTGGCTGGCATCATCTGAATCAGATGCAGAAGAGGTTTCAGGATTTGGGGGGTTTAAAAATGACCCGTTGCTATCTCCCTCGCTAAGGCATGAAGAGCAGCTGTCAGAGTTGGATGTGCTGCTCATAGATGGATCAGAAGTGCCGGGTAAAGATGAGGATGTCATGGGGCTGGATTCTGCTTCTTCATCCAGCACATCCTTTTTAAAGTACAGAGAGGATTTTGTTTCAAAGTGGAATCCACCTTGAAAGTTTTTGCCATTGTCATCATATTCGTTTGAAGCAATGCTCCCATTGACTGCATCACAACTAACGGCATCAGATGATTCAAGAGGTTTATTATGTTCCATTGTTTCGGTGCCAAAGGTAGATCTCATGGTAACATCAGAATATGAAGTGCTCCGAACGTACTTCTTCTGTGACTCCATAGGTTCCCAAACTTGCTTAGTATGAGGTGCATTTGTATAAGAATTGCTCCCTGCAACAAATTTGGTCTTGGGTCTGCCCGTACCCTCGCGTGTGTGATCTACTTGGGTATACTTGATACCACGATGATATGGCTTCATAACATCTGAAGCAGATTCAGACTTGCAAACTGATTTTCCCTCCCAACCTGTTCGGGCAGAACAATGCGACTCTATCTTTGTTCTGTAATCATTGTGCTGGTAACAACTACAATTATGGAAGTCATATCTCTCGCTCACCCTGTTGGAAGCGTGCAACCTATCGGCAAATTTAGACCCACTGGTCCTAGGATTGGTTTTCGCAGCATTACACCTTGATTGCTTATTCATTCCAGTGATGGTCCTTGAAGTGTCAACATGATCTACCTGGTAATTGTGGTCCAATTTGCTATTCATGCCCCCATTTTCAGAAGCAGATGAAAATCGTCTTCTGTCAGACCATTTTGGCTCCAGTTGAGAGTCTTTCCGATGCTTCAGTTTCTGGCGAGAATAATTAGAGTGCTCAACTCCAAATGAAGCACCCGCATCTTTAAAAGTGGCAAACACATCATCAGGACAGCCATCAGAGTTGGCAAACACATCATCAGGACAGCCATCAGAGTTGTTCTGCATTCTTGCAAGATGATGCCCATTTAAGACGTGCTCATCTTGAATATTTGGTGATGCAGGCCTGGATGACCCGGCATCGCCTGTTTCACTATTTATTACATCCTCACTGCCAATGACATTAGGCTCCTCCTCAACACTTGGTGTTAATTCTTCAATAGTAACATCAGGAGCTACATGTTGGTCAGTTTCGGAATTTTTTTTCCCTTTGTCCTTTTCCTTTTCCCTTATTCTCTCTTTTCTTCGGAGTTTTTTTTCCTTTTCTTTCATTCTCCTCCTTTCCTTTCGCTCTTCCTCTTCACGCTTTTCTTTCTCCTCTTCTTCAAGAAGTTTCGTCTATATACAAATATTAAACTAGAAATCAGGATGTTTCCCTGGGGAATTATTAGCCTATAAATTATTATTTTTACCTGTTTTTCCAAAGTGACAATTTCCTTGCAAGCAACATGAATTCGTTCTTCCAGCAATTTTAGTGCAAGAGATACAAAAATGCTGTGGGCATTTTGGCGTGCGGTACCCTCCCTGAAAGCCTTTTCAACCTGCAAAATTGTGTCCGGTAGTTATATAACCATTATCTTGCAAGGACAATTCACAAATTTGACTAGAACATGGATATGAGGGAGAAAATTCTAGATTGATGCAGTTATCAGCACATACAACATAAGAAAACCAACAATGTAGTGTTTCCATATCGATATATACATGCATGGGCATGGTAACAAAGTTACTAATACGACACAAACACTGCAATACTACTTCGAGTTTAGTCTACGAGTTTTAATTCTTATCATGCAGCTCGACTCCCACAAATTCTACCACATATTGTTAGTCACAAAAAGTTGGTTAAATTGCTTGCACCTTTAAGCATATACAGAGCTATATGTAAAAAACAGTAATGTTAATTGTGTGTGGCACGTGTGCGTGCATGTTCTTTTTGTTTCAATTTTATTGAGAAAAATAATTAAAAGCAAGAATGCAGTAGAACATTTTCAGTAGACAGTATATACCTGTTCTTTGAAAATTACAGTTGCGGCATCTAGAAGAAATTCTCGTGCAAGTTCAGGACTCTTCGCATGTTTTTGTGGACGGGAGCATTCTCCATCTAGGTCATTTCCATCCTTATCCATGGAATCATCATCCTGTAAATAAAGCGTTATTAGAACGAAGAAGAAATAAAGCAGCAGTGCCAAAAAAAAAATTGAACAGAATAATTAGTCTCACAAGCCTTGCCTCTTCTTCCTCGGCCTCTTCAGCATGTTCAAAAAACCTTCTAATGCTTTCTCCTCTGGTAATTGTGACAAAACCATCACCAACCACAAGCCTACAATGAACACATTGCTGCCCTTTTAATGCATGCGCTTTGACGGAAAGTTCAGTGCAACGTCCGTCCATTTTCCATGCCCTTAAAGTGATATAGCATGCATTCAAACCACAAAGATCTAGACCATTCACTTGCACCCTTCCACTCAAGCCAACATTTTCAAACTCTAAAATGTCAGATTTCCCCTCTCCAGTTCCAACTGCCCATTCAAAGTGATGGTATGTTGCGAAGGTTTCTAAGAAGGTCTGATGCCAATCAGCTTGGACTGTATCATGTGATACCTATAAAGCAAGAGAGAATATATGCCACACTTAGAAAACTAAAACAAATTAGAATAACAAGACTGAAACATGTAAACATCTGGACATATTCATTGAATACTGAAAAAAAACACCAAGTACAACAAAAGTTCAAAATCCAAGTGTGTGAGATGTGTGCTTGTGTGAAAAAGTTTCTACAAGATCCGTAGAACACACCTCGTATTGGAAGCTTGTATCTGCACCACAAAACCAACTAGTGCAGCGAGGTTCTCTTCTTATGCGCTTCAACTCCTTCAATTCTTTGAACTCCCGAATAACATTCCTTCTGCAATCTCTACAAAACCTCTTGCTGTCAAACCTGTAGTATAAGACAAGTCATTTGATTGGCAAAGTATAAATGCATAATATTCTTTACATGTTTATGTGCTAAATCTCATAGTTTATAGTATAATTAGTATTATACCAATGAAAGATTTCTTTGGCACATGGATAGAGGTTCTTTAGCAACTTAATCGCTACATAACTATACAGGATGCTGTACTTATTCTATAAAGATGCTTCATCAAGGCTAAATTGCGGTTCTTTCTTTGTGAAAGTTGACAAGGCCAAAGAAGCTAATAATTATTTAATGAACAGCTCATAACTGATGGAGGAAAGCCCCGAAAAAGACCAAATGAAATTTGGATTGAACAATACAACAGACTTAGGAAGCCCAGTTCTTGGATAATTAGTATTTATCTTGTTTCTATCTAACAAATAATTAGCTTTTGGAAAAAATAATAAAGGCTGATTAGTTTTCACCATAGATGTATATACTGAGTAGAGAAAGCAAGTCACAAACCTGTACATTAGCCTTTCAATAAAATCCTCTTCTTTCATTCTTAGGAGCGATTGTCGAGTCTCATCCCCTAGCGCTGACCAAAAATCAACCAATGTGTCAACAGAAAGCCTGGCAGTATGCAGTGCACACGTTTCCCTCGTCCCATGCCCTCTGCCATAACTGGTCATTGCTTGACTTATCCATCCTCGACCTCCACCGCCACAAGCATCTGGATAAAGAAGCTCCCTTTCTCTTTCTCTTGCTCGGGCACTGTCGAAGACCTAATTTAAAAATTTTCAATTTGCCGTAAGTTAGAAATAGATGATGGTGTGGAAGACGGTGGACAAAAAAACAGATGGGTAATTACAATTTGGAGCCCCTTAAGGGATTTTGAATACAAATAGCAATCCAAAAGGGTAAGTGTGGCATCTCTAGTAGTGGTCAGACCTCCCCAAGGATGGACAGATGGATCTTGCAAATCATCATGACACCCATTGGCAATGCACAAATCGCTATCGCTTTTACTTTTCAAAGTCACGACTCTATTACAAGGAAGAGGTACAACAGCTCCATCCTGCAGCAAAGACTTCCCATACATGACAATCTGCAAAAACCCTTCGAGCAGCAAACCATTACATCTTGAACAGTACATATTCTTGCGCGTTTGCTCGAAAAGGGTTTGCTTATCAATTTTCAAGAGCTCTTGGCGAGCCTGTGGCGACAGCTCACTCCAAAACTACAGCACAAAAAAACACACCTTATCAATTTTATAACAAATAATCTGATGGACTCAGTTTTATTCAAGAATATAATATGAAACATTCTTGCTAATATAAAAAATATAATCCTGAGTTCTACTCCTAGCACCTTGAGGTTTTAGTAGAGTTGGTTACTTAACATGGTATTGTTGGGAGAGATCTCAAGTTTAATTCCCTCCCACCCCCCAATATTCTCAAATATTGATACGGAAGTTAAAAAATTGCTCTGAAGATGAGTTCCTAGTGATCCACTCTACTACTCTAGACCCAACAATGGGCATTCAAGTGCGGGGTGGGGGTGTTATAATATACAGTATGCCCTCCTAACACCTTATAGTTCCGGAAGAGTTGGTTACTTAACAATGATGTACAATCCTGACTACATATAATGGCTTCTAGCCCAATCGCGCTAATAATAGGGTTACGCTAGAAGATAGGTTTCAACTTGTTTTGGTTGATAGGAATAGAAAGTACACGTGTAGGTAAGCGTGGTAGCAAACACATTACTAAAAGGCATAGTTCTATGACTGTGGAATGAGGGGATGAAAAACAATATTACATGTTTATGTGAATTATGTGGTTCGGAAACTGTAAATACTCAAAACCAGTATATAACTTGTGTCGATACACAATACGGCTACAACAACCATAAACAGGATGCAAAATATAAAAACATCAGACGCCTACCCTAATTACTCGATAAAAACAAAATTAAATCCAATCACACACTCAGGCACATCATCAAACACTTACGGAACACGAAAAAACGGAAACACTCAATTATAGATCCAAGAACCAACTCGAAACAATTCAATCAAAATCACTCCAATGTCAACACACCAGAATCACTATACTGCAATAAAGTACAAACACATCACAAATCACAATAAAATCTTGATAAAAATCCCGCAAAATCAGGTACCTTCTGGAGCTGATTGTAGCTGATATCGCAACGCTGTTTGGACCAGAATCCATTGACCGGAACTGATCCATTAGAACACGACAACGACGTCGTAATGCTACTACTGAATTGATTGCTATCATTCCTCTGCGCTAATCCTGGCATCTTTTTACACACTTTTAAATTGATTCACCAATCCTTCCATTACAATTTAAACCCCTACACAAATATATATATATATATATATATGCCTAATTCAATTCGATAATTATCCGATTCAACGCAGATTGAAAAATCGAGTGGATTTATTAATTTAATTGAGATCGATTTATATGTGTGTATGCAGGTGAATCCGATTGGGTGTACAGATTCGAAACTGATGGTGAATTTGATTCGAACAATATAGATAATTTGGAGGATATATATAATATATGTATAGATAGAGGCGACGTAGGGGTTTTCGCTGATGAGATTTGTTTCTGTATGATGTGTGTGTATATAATAATAATTATTATTATTACTCTGTTACTGTATATATAGAGAGGGAGAAAAAAAGAGCATTTTGTGGCTTGAAAGCTAAAACAACGATTGCACACGGTCGAATTATATACTTATTATTATATTTAAAATTTAAATATCCTTTATGTTTCAAATTGTGTTTTTATCGACACACCAGGGAATTCCTTTATGGAAATACAATAAATAAAATTTATATAAAATAGTTGTTAATTATTTAGAATACTACATCAATTACAAAATTACAAAATTATAATAATACTTCAAACTCTATATGTCCTTGATGATTACCAATAGTTTAATATATATTTAATATTTTCTCTAACACCCTTCACATTCTATATAATATAAATTATTATATATTAAAGGGATAGTTCTTCATCAAAACAAACTTTAACTATTAAACTCACATTTTATAATTTTGCGAAAATATACATAAAATAGACCCTAAATAATGTAAAACAGAATCAAAATGAATAAGACATTAATGATCAAAGTTTAATCATGTAGTTTAAATATGTCTCACTAGTTTTAACTATGTTTTACATGATTCAAAAGTTTATTTCATGTATTTTTTTGCAAAGATTTCAAATACACAATATGTTTTACGGAAATCAATTCTATTATGTTTTAATTAACAAAAGGGTATTATATGTGAAAAATGCTAACATAGATAGAAGTAAAAAATACGATGATACCATTGATAAAAGTCAATTGTACAATGATACTATTGAGAATATCTCTTTCATAATATAAAATTTGAAGTCACTAAAAATGATAAATATTTTTTAGTATAACACATCACACGTTAAACATTAAAAAATAAAATATGTGTGAATTAATATATATTAATTAATTATCAAAAAGGTCCCAAAAAAAAATCCCCAGCGTCCCCAACCCATCATTAACTTTAAAAACAACATAACATCACATATTTAAATTATTAACAAAACATGTATGCAGGTCTTGTTGTAGAACACTATATATCTTTATGAACTGGTGCAGGTCTATCTTGATATGTTTCTTGGCAAGCAGTTACGATTTGATATCAACATAAGTAGCTATATCATTGTGCTTGACTGCTTGTTATGCTCTAATTTGTTTGTTTTTTTTAACATTCTATCTTTACTGCTTCTGCCACGCCACCGTATGAGCAATGGCATGTCCTACTAATACCATGTCATTTTGCTGCAAGTCAAAAACAACTAAATTTAAAATCTTTTAGAAGGGAAAAAAATAGAAGTGCGAGCAAATACCAGAGTTAAAATCAAACACAACAGAAGTGCACTTGCTTAAAAATTCATAACAATTCTCACAAATTAAGTTACATTGGCAATTTGGCATAACAATTCTTTGTAGGAAGATGCTTGATTATATTATACCTACTTATACCACAGTTATAAGTTATTGCAAGAGTGCACAATGCGCATTAGCTAGTTTCTCCACAAGCTACATGTAAAATTCAATGCTTTCGATCCCATAAGACTTGTAGGTTCTGAGAAAACCATAAAACTTACCACCAACTTTATAATATAATTGAAGAGTAACCTGGCCAGATTTATCAGGAGCACCTGGAGTGTATATTCTTCTTAGCAAATCCTCCACTGATATGAAGACCACCTTAAGGAATATCCATATAATCTTTCATCCTAGTCCCTACAAAATTTCCATATCATCAAACAATTCTGCTAATTCGTATACATACAAAGAAAAATTTTGAGAAACGAACCCTTGAGATCCACTGAAACACTGCCCTGTTCTGTATATGTTTAATCAAGTTATCCAGTTCTCCTTCCCTTGCAAAGGTGTGTATGGCGTCCATTTTTCTGATGTGGAAATGATACCTTAATTATAAATTTAACTAAAAATCAAATCATCAAAATTGCAATAATACCAAATAGTTAGTAGGAATAAACATCAAAATCCTCAAATCATCAAAATTTATGTGTCAATAAACATCAACTGAACTCTATTACGATCACACAGTTTTTTAGTAGTAAAACCCATGGTTGATATGTTGGCTTGACATTTACAATGGAGGACTTGAAAATTCCTAAAATCATTCATAAAATATACAAAAATCTTCAGTGACAGCAAAGTCTTTAATGATTAAAATTTGAAGCTTACAAATCATATGCAAATTTTCCGCGAGAGCTAAAAATGGGTTCCATTGGCCCTTTCGAATCCATATGTTGTGCATCGCTACCAACTTCACTCTTTCTCTTCTCTGAATTAAAGCACAACTAAAAGGAATAGAAAGTTAGAGGATCTGGAGAATCAAAAGCACACAACCAAAAAGAATCGAAAGTTAGAAGATCTGCAGAGTCAAAGGCATAAGATGCTACTAATACATAAAAATAAATTTCTCACAACTTAAAGTAGCATCTTAATCTTTTGAAATCAACCTATAGCCAAATCCAAGTTTTAGAAATGTAATTTAATTATAAAATTAATGTTTAAGAGTTAACCCAATTATCGATTAACTAATTCACCCCTATACCGACCAACAATCAAATATCAAATTTTTAATAAAATCCTTCCAATAATATAGTATAAATAGAATATAATTTGCAACGTATATATTTTTTTGAGATAGCCAAATACTTACTATTTTACATATCTAAGCTATTATAACCCATGTTTTTAGCTGAAATTTGGTCAGATTCTACCGTCGTCAAAGGTGCTCTGATACTTTTGCAGATGTGGCGTAATTACGTCAATACGCTGACTTTCCATGTCTATTAAGTTAAGAAAATACAATTTAAGGAGAATAATATCTTGACGGACAATTAATCACATATAAAAGAGATTTTTTTCTTTACTACTCACTGCTGATTTTGTATTAATGGAGCCTCATTCAAATAAGATTGATATCTTTTAGGGTCTTCCCTCTCTCACACCCTTCAGTGCATTGTTCAGGTTCTTGGGTGCACTGTTCGGGTCCTTGGGTGCATATCTATGCAACCGAGTGTTGTGATTGTTGAGGGCATTGTTCAGCAGCCATCTATTCTGATTATTGGGGGCATTATTCTGATTGCCATTGTTTAACTTTTTAGACCTGCTACTTTTTTATGTTTTAAGAAAAAAAATTATTTACCGGATAGTTGTACATTTCAATTTTAAGTAGGGATTCCGTGTACAAGGTTCTTAACTGCATATGCATCTGATCATATATGTATTACCATTTTAGATTACAATAAAAAAGGAAGGAGATTTTTCAACGCGAGATCTACAAACATATCTTTCCGTGGCACCGGTATTAAGTACTCTATGGTTCGGATCTTTAGCAGGTCTACTGATAGAGATTAATCGTTTTTTCCATACATAACCATGTTCTTAAATTTTTTCACGACCACGATTACGCCCTTTAGATGCCTTTCTGCCTTGTAAAAAATATGTTAAAATCTTATTAATTAAATCTTTTAAACATAAGTAAAGAACGAAACATATTTTTTAATCTAATATAGTTTAAACAAAACCATCATAGAATTTTGAATTGTTTACATAAACGAAACTACGAAAGCCTTGTCAAGTGGAATGCTAGGCAGAGAAAAAATGCACATGCTAGAAATGGATAATCTTTACATGCAAAGTTTACTAACACAATCAGTTTGAAAAAACATAGATAAACTTCCCTACTCTTAAGTGACATCTAGAAAAAAGCTGCTATTTACGATTTATAGAGGTCCGGGAGCAAATTAGAGCTAATCAGATTATATTTTCTCTTTAAACAAAACAAGTAAGATAATACTGTAAATATAAAATTCAGGTATCTTACCGCCACTCAACTTCAGGAATTGTCTCCTTTGATTTCTCTTTCACGATCTCTCTCTCCTTTGGAGTCGGGAGTACCTCACAACAAGATTCACCATACTAAGCAGTGTTAAGTGTTGTTTAAGGCACAAATTATAAAAAAGCGCAAGTCCTAAGTTTGAAGCGCGAGGCGCCATTAATCGCGCGCCTTTTGACAAAAAAAATCACAAATTTAACAAAAAACTAGTGCTTAACATAATCTTAAAATTCAAACATAATAAAAAACATAAATAACATGATAATAGTGTCAATAATTAAGGCTTAATCGATAAGGTTCTCTAGTTCAAAAGCTTCGGTGTCATTAAACTCGATTTCTGGCCCCTCAAATTCTCGCTCTTCCTCTTCATCATCTTCATCTATTAGAGTTGAAGAAGATGCTCCGTGAGTTGTATAAGAGGTGGATATGCTTCTTGTCAAGTGTCTCGTGCGATAAAGTGGGCTCCAGAAGCAATACACACATCATCCAAATTAGAGAAGAATCAGAAGAGATTAAGAGAGACAGAGAAGAAAATTGAGAAGAGACAGAGATGAAGAGAGATTAAGAGAGACAGAGAAGAAAATTGAGAAGAGAATTCTGCAAATATACGTATATATCTGTGTGTATATACTGAGAAAGACTTACGTTTAGATGGAGGCTGGGATGTTTAGATGAGACTGAGTCTTATGAAACACTTTAGGGTTTTCTCCTTTTACCCCTTTTTTTAAGGGTATTATCGCCTTTTTTGTTATCAGCCCTTTTTACATTTAGTAGCCTCTTTAGCGCCTTTTGTGCGCCTTTTGGACGATTTCAGAATCGCGCTAAATCGCTTAATTTCGAATCGCCCACCTTGCGCCTAATCGCGAAGCGCCATTAATCGCGCAATTAATCGCGCCTTTAACAACACTGATACTAAGGAAGTCAGAGATTTAGGAAACAATTCTTCAGCGACTATACTTGACACAAAACGCTTAATATACTTGACAGGGACTTACTGACTAAAATGCTAGATTCCTGTTAAGCATAAGAACAAACTCAACAGTCAACATATAATTTTATCCAATACACAGTTGACAGCTGACATGTTGCTTCATGGGTATCTTTCCATGTGTGATCTGGAATTTTTTACTTAATGATAAGTAATCTTGTACCAAGTCAATTACCATATCTTGTGGCTAAATTATACTCTCTTATCAATCCAGACTCTAGGGTGTTGCTTGACATTTGATCGGTACTACCTCCTTGGTAAGGCCTTATCCTTCTAAAAGTTACATTGAATATATATTTTGTGCTACTCTTAACCCAGCAGAAGATGTTCCAATCAGCCACAGCAAAGCTTTTCACAAGAGAAAAAGAGTAGAGAAAGCAAGTCACAAACCTGTACATTAGCCTTTCAATGAAATCCTCTTCTTTCATTCTTAGGAGCGATTGTCGGGTCTTATCCCCTAGTGCTGACCAAAATCAACCAATGTGTCAACAGAAAGCCTGAAAGTATGCAGTGCACACGTTTCCCTCGTCCCATGCCCTCAGCCATAACTGGTCATTGCTTGACTTATCCATCCTCGACCTCTGCCACCACAAGCATCTGGATAAAGAAGCTCCCTTTCTCTTTCTCTTGCACGGGCACTGTCGAAGGCCTAATTTAAAAATTTTCAAATTGCCGTAAGTTAGAAATAGAAGATGGTGTGGAAGACGGTGGACAAAAAAACAGATGGGTAATTACAATTTGGAGCCCCTTAAGGGATTTTGAATACAAATAGCAATCCAAAAGGGTAAGTGTGGCATCTCTAGTAGTGGTCAGACCTCCCCAAGGATGGACAGATGGATCTTGCAAATCATCATGACACCCATTGGCAATGCACAAATCGCTATCGCTTTTACTTTTCAAAGTCACAACTCTATTACAAGGAAGAGGTACAACAGCTCCATCCTGCAGCAAAGACTTCCCATACATGACAATCTGCAAAAACCCTTCGAGCAGCAAACCATTACATCTTGAACAGTACATATTCTTGCGCGTTTGCTCGAAAAGGGTTTGCTTATCAATTTTCAAGAGCTCTTGACGAGCCTGTGGCGACAGCTCACTCCAAAACTACAGCACAAAAAAACACACCTTATCAATTTTATAACAAATAATCCGATGGACTCAGTTTTATTCAAGAATATAATATGAAACATTCTTTCTAATATAAAAAATATAATCCTGAGTTCTACTCCTAGCACCTTGAGGTTTTAGTAGAGTTGGTTACTTAACATGGTATCGTTGGGAGAGGTCTCAAGTTTAATTCCCCCCCACCCCCCAATATTCTCAAATATTGATACGGAAGTTAAAAAATTGCTCTGAAGATGAGTTCCTAGTGATCCACTCTACTACTCTAGACCCAACAATGGGCATTCAAGTGGGGGGTGGGGGTGTTATAATATACAGTATGCCCTCCTAACACCTTATAGTTCCGGAAGAGTTGGTTACTTAACAATGATGTACAATCCTGACTACATATAATGGCTTCTAGCCCAATCGCGCTAATAATAGGGTTACGCTATAAGATGGGTTTCAACTTGTTTTGGTTGATAGGAATAGAAAGTACACGTGTAGGTAAGCGTGGTAGCAAACACATTACTAAAAGGCATAGTTCTATGACTGTGGAACGAGGGGATGAAAAACAATATTACATGTTTATGTGAATTATGTGGTTCGGAAACTGTAAATACTCAAAACCAGTATATAACTTGTCGATACACAATACGGCTACAACAACCATAGACAGGATGCAAAATATAAAAACATCAGACGCATACCCTAATTACTCGATAAAAACAAAATTAAATCCAATCACACACTCAGGCACATCATCAAACACTTACGGAACACGAAAAAACGGAAACACTCAATTATAGATCCAAGAACCAACTCGAAACAATTCAATCAAAATCACTCCAATGTCAACACACCAGAATCACTATACTGCAATAAAGTACAAACACATCACAAATCACAATAAAATCTTGATAAAAATCCCGCAAAATCAGGTACCTTCTGGAGCTGATTGTAGCTGATATCGCCACGCTGTTTGGATCAGAATCCATTAAAATAATTTAAATATTCTTGTATGTTTCAAATTGTGTTTTTATTGACAGATTAGATGTACGAATTAAGTGGCAAAATCATGGGATAATAGACATGCATGTATATACACGTCATTTTCATTTGTACACACACAGACCGAGACAGATGTTGTATAATTTTATTTTATTTTTTGACAAAATAACTTTAAATGGATAGCATTGAAATACAATATCCGAAGTTAAAATACAAATTCCGGTAAAATATATTCAAAAAGTTTATTATCTAACTAAATGTCATGATGTCCCCGAAAATTTAGACAATAAAATTTTAATGTCCGAAAAGAAAACATCCAAACAAATAAAATACATATTAAAATGTGAAATTTGAGTTAATTCTAACATATTGATATCTAATCCAGAAAAAATACCCCTGAAATTACAAAAGAAATAAAATAATAAATCTAAAAAAGATTCAAAACATAAAACCATAATAATAATATTACATCTAATCAAAAGAAATTTTAATTAGGCATAAAACTCGGACATATAAAAACCATCATGTATGGTCAAAATGTCATCAACAATGGTATTGTCTCATGTATGTACGGAAAAAGAAAAATATAGCATAAGATAATAAAATTGTTTAAAAAAACGTTAGATTTGAAAGATTTAAAAATAAATCTGAAGGATATGAAATATATTTGAAAGATATGAAGAAAATCTAGAGATTTAAATGGCTAAAATTTTTAAAACAATATAATATAAATAAGGACGGTTTTTGGCATAAGGATTTAGTATATACAGAAGAGAAAACGAAGAAGATGGAGAGTCCGGGGAGAAGGGGGTGGGGAAGAAGATTATGACATCTATAAAATTTTAATTATACTTTTTTAAATTATAAAATATACAAACTTATAACCTGTATGAAATCTGGATAACTAATATTTAAGTAAATTAGTTTAAAAAAAACATATTTAAGTAAATTGATTTTTTTTATTTATATAAAATTTTATAATATTAAGAATTAAGAATTAAGAATTAATATTAATATTATATATTCTCTTATTTTATATAAATTTGTTATATTTAATGTAAATATATTATAATTTGGACGTGTATTATAATAAATATAAAATTGGGTCGAAAAAGTAAAATTATACGTAATATAGATAGTTATACAGTTAGAACCCGTATTATAATAAGTAAAATTATATTTAACACATGTATAGTTTTTAAGCTCGTGGCCCATTACTGACGGTCTGATCGATTGACCAAAATTTTTAATTTTTCGACTATAATAATATAACAAGTTTATAACTCGTGCGAAGCACGAGATAAATGACTAATATTTAGGAAAAATTATTTTTTATATTATGTTTTTTTATATTTATTATAAAATTTTATAACGTTGAGAATTTATGTTAATATAATATAATATTAAAGTTGTATGTTATTATACAATGATATTTATAATGTTGAGAAATTGTATAAAAGGAGGACTACAGGGGATCAAAGTTGTATGTTATTATACAATGATATTTATATATTAATATTCATACACTTTAATGATATATTAAATAAAAATTATAGGATAAGTAAGATTTTTAAAATAGAAACTATAGAATATAATTTAAATATAATATAATATAATCTGTGATGATTATCGGGGGTTAGAGTTGTATGTATGATATATATTCTTTTTAAAATTAGATTTTATTAAAATTGAATGGTTAAGATCGTTTATATGGTTCATCTAAAATTGGATGGTTAAGATCTTTTCTATGATTCACCTTGGACCAAAAATTTTAATCTTTTAACTATAATAATATAGTATAGATATTATTTTTTAAATTAGATTTATAGAATATAATTTAATTATAATATAATATTATCCGTGAGAAATTTTATAAAAGGAGGAATATCGAGGGGTTAGAGTTGTATGTATGATATATATATATATATATATATATATATATATATATATATATTTTTAAAATTAGATTTTATTAAAATTGAATGGTTAAGATCGTTTTTATGTTTTATCTAAAATTGGACGGTTAAAATTTTTTCTATGGTTGACCTTGAACCAAAACTTTTAATTTTTCAGCTATAATAATGTACTAGCTTATATCCCGTACGATGCACGGATGAATTTTTTTTAATTTTTTAATATTTTTATTTTAATATTTCGTTGATTTGAATTTATTTGTATAATAAAAATTTTAATTTTATTTAATATTATATGTATATGTTTTTATATAATTTATTTGTATTTATATTTTAATAGGATAATTTTTGTTTGTTTTGTATAGAGATGTATTTTACTTAGGAGATTAATGTGAGATATTTTAGTTAGAAGATTAATATGATATTGTATTTTAGTAGTAATGTTTATATTCTTTAGAATTATAATGTTTATGAGTTGTTTACATAAAAGGAGGATTATTGGTGTTAGAGTTGTATGTACGACTATATTCTTTTAAAATTATATTTTATTAAAATTCAACGGTTAATATTGTTTCTATAATTCACTTAAAATTGGACGGTCAAGATCTTTTCTATGGTTCACCCAGTACCATACCGACCAAAAGTTTTAATCTTTAGACTTTAATAATATAGTATAGATTATATTTTATTAAAATTTAACGGTTAACATTATTTCTATGGTTCACTTAAAATTGGACGGTCAAGATCTTTTCTATGGTTCACCTAGTACCATACCGACCAAAACTTTTAATCTTTCGTCTTTAATAATATAGTATAGTATAGATAGATTATAAATATAGATAAATACAGATATGTTTTGCAAATAAAACAAACATATTTAGGGATTAAAATTTTATACAAGAAAATATGCCTGAGACCCCAAAAGCTCAACATAGTTGACTAGTTGTATGACTCTGAGAAACCAACCCTCTTACATAAAGACATTACCGATTATTACATAGTAATCGCTCATAAAATTTAACAACAATTCCTACACGTATGATTGTATGTTTTATTTATAGAAAAATAAAGGTTGATAGATATAGTTGTAAGCTTGTAATACGCAAGTATGAAGTGATGGGCAGCACACTGCACAGTAAAGATGTTAAGAAACAACGTATCCATGATTCCACATCAAATCCTTCGAAAATCTATATGGACGGTGATGTTTCACCAACAGTTTCTGCAGAAACTAAATGAAGAAAGCTCAAATAGTGTACATCTTCATATGCTGTCGACGTCGGTATGGGGCATCTGGTTCTTCTGTTGTGGACCAAAACAAGTAATAGGACAACATTACTCCCTATTTGTTTTTATAATTCTAGAAGGTCCCCGCTATTTATGATTATATTGCGTTTCTTAGGGAGACAATACGCATGCAATTAGAACTAATTAGATTTAACAGCTGTCAACTAAAATTACATTTCACATAATATTGTAGGTGCATATATAGGTATGTATGCAGCGGAGGAATCAAGATTGCAAATAAATCGGGACTGAAGAACTAATATAAATATTTTAACGTACCGGAACTAATGATTTTTTCCCATTAGTCTTCGTAATTTTATCAAAATTAAAAAATATATTTTTACTGTTTCCTAGATGTCAACTGGAGTTTAGAACGGCCCGACACCTGCTAAATTGGACCTCCAGTGACTATGTGTGCGCACTTCATGTATTAATAGAAGAGAGAAAAATAATTTAATGGCACGTAAAAGGACCGCATATTAACAATAATTTAATGGCACGTAAAAGGACCGCATATTAACAATAATGGCAAGTCTGAAGATTATCTACCCAGTACCCAGCGATGATGGAACATATGTATGAAAAGATATATGCTTTTGGTGGTCCAACTCCAACACATGCATCCAGTTCCAAAACTTACTCTTCTCAAATTGATAGTCAAGAAGCTGATCATTTATATATATACACATGTATGCATCACATACGTGATAGTTAATCAATATATTGTTTTTTTGCTAGGTTAATATATTTTATAAATACATAAGGGTGGAGTCAAACTCCACCAAACCTCCAAAGGAGGAAAGTCAAGTTACATGCTCAAAGAGCTACCAAATTAAGGGATGGTGTAGCATCAACTAGCACCAAAACATCCATATTACATGAACTTAAACTGTTAAACTATTAAAACAACAAACAACACATGAATAAAGCATGTGAAGGCAACATCCTACATCTCCCTCGTTTGCCAGCAAAGTGGTTCCAATCCTCACTTGACCATTTGCACTCTGTCTAACAACCTCCACAATGCACTTCTTAGAAATCCTTTCCGTGCCTGAAACTTGCTCCTCAGAGTCTTGCTTCTTCATCCTACAAAACATAGCGACCTGCACGTCTTGAGTCCTGCTCAAAAAAATATTTTCTTCTTTAAACTCTGTTTGTTCTTCTTGTAGATGTGCAAGTTCAATATTAGAAATCCCAATGGCATCACGAGGCTTAGACCTCTAATTTTTTTGACCAAATTCCTTCAAAGCATCAAAAGCACCAAGCTTCTTTTACATAGAGATATCAACCAGGCCATGTTACGCACTTCAGCATTTAGAAAATAAGTTGACTCATTTTCCCCAATCACATGAGAGAACAAATCTTATGATACAATCCACAATGAATCACCATTTGAGAACATTCTGATCTAGAACAAGCATGTGAAATATCTACTAGACAAGGACGTAAGACCACATAGAGAATACAGCTAGAAGTACCAGGAGGTTCATAGATATTCAACAACATAGAGTTCTCACAGAAAAAAATCAAATAGGTTTCGGACAATAAGTTTTGAAACCAACAAATAGTTCTTGAACTACCAATTAAAAAATCATGAGTATAATCACTTTTGCATCCACCACATGAAAGCGGTATAATAGATACAAAATTTGTGTAACTTAAATCATGAATTTGAGATAGAGGTAGAAATAAACCAGATTTTGTTTTAAAGTGCCAATTGTATGAAACCCCCGCCTGAGATTTCCTGTTTTTCTTTTCGTCGTCATGAACATTGGGGCACTGTCCTTGTACTTTCTTAGATGCTCTCGTTGCTAGGTCCTCAATTTTGAAGAAGATGAAACCATTGTCATCTACAATTCGTATTCGTTGTGAGAGTGAAAGCTTCTTGAACAGTCCCATATTCCCCTTAGATGAACTAACATCCAGTAAGGGAGTCTTGTAGGAGTGGGGGCGAAAATCTAGATTAACATCCAGATCTCCTCTCATCCATTTCTTGCTTATCAAGCCAAAAGAGGTATCTGTTCCTGCAACCAAACCATGCTCTGAGACTGAGTCAGAGACTTGTACAACCGGGAAAAGAGAAAACAAAGTTACCCTTCAAAATTGGAGAATTTGGAGACGAAATCGAACAGTGAAGAGGAAGCAAGGAAAATAAAAAGGAAGAGGAGGCGGAAGAGAAGCAGAGAAAAAAAGGACGGCAGCTAGGGTAAGGAAGAATGAGGGAAAAGGGAAAGGCGGCTAGGGTACCAATATATTGTTGTATATATTTTTATTTCAATTAAAAAATATAAACCGCGGGAATCCCACTCCTCTATACTTCTTTCCTTGCTTAAATTATTATTACAAATAAAAAGTCTTGTCTTTTGACATGGTTTGATCTGTCTTGTTAAGTCCTTGTTTTGTCAGTCATTTTGATTCAGTATTCTATTATGGATTTCAATAACAATCTTTCTCAAGTAATGAATAATATCTCCCTAGACGACGAAGAAGAGGGAGCAATCGCTCTGGAAGATGAGGTCATAAACGGAGGTGGTCATCAGATCGAAGGGTTTAATGCAAAGCTGTGTGTGGTTGGTCGTTTTATCTCGGAGGGGAGAATTGATTTTCCTGCAATGCAACAAACGCTTGCTGCTTTATGGAGACCAGGGAGAGGTGTTTACATAAAAGATCTTGATACCAATCTGTTCCTATTCCAGTTCTACCACGAGGTGGATGTCAAACGAGTAATGGATGGCTGCCCGTGGTCATTCAACAGAAGGGCGTTGGTAATGGCACGTTTAAAGGAGGGTGAAAATCCTCGTTGTGTGGAGCTTAATAATATGGAATTATGGGTCCAAGTTCATGATCTCAGAGTAGGTTTCATGTCCAAAAAAGTCCTTAAGGAAATTGGGGATTACATTGGTCGATATGTTGAGTCATGCCCAAGCAATTTTGTGGGAGTATGGAGAGACTACATGCGGATCCGCGTTTCAATTAATATGTCAAAACCCTTAAAAAGGCGAATGAAAGTGAGGAAGGCGGGAGACGATTGGTTCTGGACAAATTTCAAGTATGAAAATGTCCCTACGTTTTGTTTTATCTGCGGTATGGTTGGACACTCTGAAAGATTTTGTGGACGTTTATTTGACACTCCTGAACAAGACATTGTCCGTCCATATGGAGCTTGGCTGTGTGCTCCTCTCAAAAGGTAGGTTAAACCAATAAGGGCAAAATGGTTGCGCAACGGTATGGAAGGTGACAGCCATGGATGGAACGACGGAGATCAGCGTAATCAGACTGAGGAAGACATAGCTAATCAAGATCCTGAATCGGCTCCTAAAAATAAGGGGATAGTTAATAGTGGAGACGATCATGCAGATAAACACACCCGCATTATAGGGAAGGGAGATAATCCAGGGAACTTCAAAATACGGTCGCGCCAATTCAATCAGCATTAAATAAAAAAGATATTACAGTTGTAGAATTCAAAAAGCGCAGAATGGGGGATGGACTGGGCCTGGACAACAGTATGGGCTTAAATACAGAAATGGTAACAGAATCGGACGAAGAAAATAATGTTGATATGGATCATGAAGGCCCAAATAAAACCATGGACCCAAAAAACGTGCAAATGGCGAGTGCTCGAGTGGGTACTCGCCTAGAATTATGAGTATAATTAGCTGGAATTGCCATGGGCTTGGGACCCCGTGGGCTTTTCAATTCCTAAAGGAGATAATTCTCCAAAAGAGACCCAACTATGTGTTTTTATGTGTAATTTTGTGCAAGCAGGAGACAGTAGAAAGAATGAGGAATGCGATTGGCTTCGAAGGGATGTTTGTTGTTGAAACTCAGGGGCATAGCGGTGGCATCGCTTTACTGTGGAGAAACAAGGAGGAGGTCTCACTTTATACTTACAATAAAAATCACATTGATGCAAAAATCACAACAAAAGAAGGGCAGAATTATAGATTGACTGGGTTGTATGGCGAGCCAAATAGATTGAAAAGAAAGGAAACATGAGATTTAATTCGTAGTTTGTCGGCTAATAACTCCTTGCCCTGGTGTTTGATTGGCGATATGAACAATGTAGTATCTCAGGACGACAAGAAAGGAGGAAGACCGTATCCGCAAAGCCTTCTTCAAGGGTTCCGAGATGTTTTGTATGATTGTGAATTATTTACTGCCTCGGAGACGAACTGGGAAGCGGTGGTTGATTGTGTGTCCAACAAAATATCGAGTGAACAAAATACAGCACTCTTGGCACCTGTAGAAGAGATTGAGGTTAAGAACGCCTTATTTCATATGCACCCCGATAAATCACTAGGCCCGGATGGGATGAGCCCGGGATTCTATCAAAAGTTTTGGCCCATAGTGGGGAAGGATATTGTGCATCTGGTTCGGAATTTCTTTGACACTGGCATTCTTGACCATCAGTTGATAAGTACCAACATAGTACTTGTTCCGAAGAAGAAGAATCCAACAGTCATGACCGATATACGCCCTATCTCTCTTTGTAATGTGGTGTACAAAATAATTTCTAAAGTGTTGGCGAATAGATTAAAGCAAGTGATTGATTTAATTATCTCCGACACTCAAAGCGCATTCATCCCTGGACGTCTCATTACTGACAACATTATGGTGGCATATGAAGTAATGCATTTTATGAAACGAAAGACAAGAGGAAAGCAAGGTTGGATGGCGATTAAGCTGGATATGAGTAAGGCCTATGATCGCGTAGAGTGGGGATTTCTAGACGCTACGCTAAGGAAAATGGGTTTTGATCAAAAATTGGTTAATCTCTTCATGACATGTGCTTCTTCGGTTAAATATCAGATTACTCATTCAGGCAGGACTTTTGGTGATATCATCCCTAAACGCGGTATACGTCAGGGGGATCCCTTGTCTTCTTATTTGTTCTTGCTATGTATAGAAGGATTTACGGCGTTAATTCATGATTACGAAAGGCGTGATTTGATAAAAGGAATTAGAGTTGCCCGTAATGCACCTCCAATATCTCACATGTTTTTTGCAGATGATTCTTACATCTTCTGTAAAGCAAGTAAAGAGAATGCAGATCAAGTATTGAATATGCTTAGCGTTTTTGAAATGGCGTCTGGTCAATAAATAAATGCTGACAAATCTTCAATCATATTTAGCAGAAATACTGATATTAATATGAGGAAGGAGTTGTGTCATAGAATGAGAATTCAAGAAGCTGGTGGAAACAGTACGTATTTGGGTCTTCCGAGCATTATAGAAAGAAAGAAAACGGCAGTCTTTGGCTTTATCAAAGAACGTCTTCTTGATAAACTTCAGGGTTGGGATAAAAGGAAGCTTTCGAAGGGTGGGAAGGAGATTCTTCTTAAAACCTCAGCTCAAACAGTTACAAACTACGCTATGAGCGTTTTTCTACTGCCTATGGAATTGTGCAAAGATCTCGAGATGGCTATGTGTAAGTTCTGGTGAAGGACGAACTCAGCAAAAGAAAAATGCATCCACTGGATGAGCTGGAGCAGAATGTGTAATAGGAAATCTGCTGGTGGTATGGGATTTCGCAGCGTTCGAGATTTTAATGTAGCGTTGTTGGGCAATCAGGGGTGGTGTTTGCTCACGCAACCAAACAGACTGGTTAGTAAAGTGTACAAAGCAAGATATTATCCCAATGGTACGTTCATTAATGCAAAGCTTGGTGGTAACCCCAGCTATATATGGAGGAGTATTTTAGAAGCTCAGAGTATAATCAAGCAAGGCATCATTTGTCGTGTAGGGAATGGACAATCTGTAAGTATTCTCGACGACCCTTGGCTCCCCTCTATAGAGGATCCTTACGTGCACACAGTCAACATGGCAATACAAAGCCAAAAAGTATCTGCATTAATGTTAACGGGTGAGCAAGTCTGGGATGTAGACTTAATCTCTGATATTTTTGAAGCAAGGGACGCTAACATGATAATGTCTATCCCGTTAAGCAATGAGTTTGACGATGCCTGGTATTGGCGGCATGAAAAGATGGGAAACTATTCAGTTAAAAGCGCTTACATGCTCATTCAGGAGTTAAAGAATAATAACACTTCTGGTGTTAGTCCGGGTTTTTGGACAAAAATGTGGAACTTAAAAATTCCTCCCAAAGTTAAGAACTTCTTTTGGCGTGCATTAACAAATTGTCTCCCAACTAAAGACCTTCTTCGGATGAAACATGTTGATGTGAATAGCTTGTGTCCTGTGTGTAATACAATGCCGGAGTCTGTTCTGCATTGCCTGGTAAATTGCAATTTTGCAGCAGCGTGCTGGGATAAGGCTGCAGCTCCCAGAATAAATGTAGACTTCAGTACATTCCCAGAATACCTGCAAGCAGTGTTCAATCAAAGCTCTACTAACGAAATTTGTAAAGTGGTGATGATATGTTGGATGTTATGGAAGAACAGGAACGACGTAGTGTGGAAGCAAAGAGGTATGGATTCAACAGAGGTGGTAGAATCAACATTTTCTGTCCTTAGCCAATGGCAGAGTGTTCAAGACAAAACATTCGACCGTTTTTTGGGATTTATGTCCCATGAAGACGGGATAGAACACTGGCAACCTCCAATGACAAACAGAGTTAAGGTAAATTCTGACGCGGCCATCTTTGAAGATCACAATCGCTATAGTCATGCTTTAGTCGTTCGGGACCACAATGGTGCTCTGGTAGAAGCTGTTTCGAAATGTAAACAAGGAAATGTATCACCTGAGCTAGTAGAAGCAATGGGCGTTCGAGAAGCACTGAGTTGGGTTAAAAACAAGCAGCAAACGGAGGTGGTGGTGGAGACAGATTGTCTGCAGCTTGTTCAACTGATCCGAAGCTCACATTTAAGTTTTTCATATTTGGGCAGGGTGGTGCAGGACTGTAGAGATTTACTGGCAGGTCTAAAGCATCAAAACATAGTGTTAAGATTTGTTAAACGGTCCGCGAATAAGGTAGCTCACTATTTAGCGAGATACAGCTGTTCAGTTGCTGATCGTAGATGGGAGAGTGGAAATATCCATTCGGAATTTCAATATGTTCTGTTAAAGGATTTGAATAATCAATAATATCTTTTCTTCGTGGTAAAAAAAAAAAAATATAAACCGCTGATTAGCAATTCTAATGTTAAAAAATAAATTAATTTGCAAGTTCAAGCTGAGGCATCCGCAGCTTCGTGTGGCAGATGGTGTATATTGAAAATATTGCATCTGCAACATGAACTGTCGATGTGCTGCAACTTTAAGTTGTGAACGGATTAGTTTTCTAGCTAGCATTAGATGTTCTGTTAGTTAAAGGTTTGAATTTGTTAATCAATATAAGAAATATATACACTAGAGTGATATATATGATCGAAATCTCATAGAGTACTATATATATATAGGATTATTTATACAACTACAATTGGATTTTATTATTAATCAAGTCAACCGATCTTCCACCGTTAAAAAACTAAATAAACTGCTAGGATTTAAAATAAAAATAAAAAAAGATTTACACTCTATAATGTAGCGTATAAGCTACATTATAGAGCGTATGTCTTTAATTTTTTATCTTTTATGCCCTTACTGTGGCAACGTGAATATTATTAAATTAAAAAAAAAACTTGTACGCAATATAATATAACGTACGTACGCTATATTATATAGCGTACATATATGACTAAAAAAATTAAGTCAAAAAAGTCTTGAAAGCCTAAACATGTTTGTACATACGCTCTTTTATATAACGTACATTTAAAAAAAACACTTGTATGGTATATTATATAGCGTATGTACGCTATATTATATAAGTAGACACGGGTAATAAATAAGAGAGTACTCAAAATTCGACATATATGGCTAAACAAATAACTAAGTCAAAAAATCCTTGGAAGCCTAATGCGCTCTTTTATATAGCGTACCTTTATTTTTATTTTTTTACTACTTAAACCAACTAATTCAACTCCAAAATACAACAAAAAATCAAGACCAATACAAATCCTAATTTCAAAATATCATAAACAACTTAAAATCATAATACAACTTCAACTTTAAAATCGAATTTTCTCCCAAACTCAATTTTTGAAATCTTCAAGAAATTGAATCTTCTCCTCCCAAGCTCAAATTTTGAAATCTTCAAGAAATTGAATGTTTTCTCAAACTCAAAGTTTATAAAAAATGGGTATTAGATATCTCAAAGTATATTGGGTTATGAAATGGGTTTTAGAGAGCTCATAGAAATCTCCAAAAATGATATGATAAAAAAGCAAGTGTGTTTTTGAAAAATAAGAGTGTGTATTTTCGAGAGACTTATAATAGAGCGTAACTTTAAAAAGGTAAAATGAGAATTAATAAATATGTTCATACGCTCAATAATAGAGCGTAGAGGGTACATACGCTCTATAATAGAGTGTATGTGCATATATTTTTTTAAATATCACCCGTTGATTTGTTTTTTTAGCGGTATGAGATGAGTTGGTTGGATATCAACTGTGACTGGTGAAAAGTTTCCATATATATATATATATATATATATATATATATATATATATATATATATTCTATATAAACTGAAAAATGGTAGCCCTAAAAAATTTCTAACTTTGGCTAGCTCAGTATACCGTAGCTCGTAGTGGCAATATCAACCTGCATATATATACGTTGAGGATAGACATGCACAGTCATGCTAATGTGCTATATGCACTTAGTGATCCACTCACATATACACAGCCACACAGGCTGCAATCTCCACAGATAAGCCCATCTGCCTCCTCATGACTAGACATGAGTGTTTTTACTCGTTCGAATCCACCAAACATAAATATTTCTAAACGTTTCATACTTAACTTAAACTAATATATATACACATCACCATGTCGTATATTTATACTTGAAGCGATGACTACTAGCTAGTACGTAGAGATAATTTTATTCTCAATGTTATAACTTGTTTATCAAGGTAAAAAACCATCAACCAAACCGTATAAAAACGTTTACCCTAATTTTGGAATATAGACGAACGGCAAGGAATCGGTAAAATTAATTAGATATAATTTATTGAACTCAAATAAAATTTAATATAATTAATGTAATCAATATTTATCATGTTAAAAAAAGTTTTAAAATTTTATATCGAATCCAGTCCCCATACAAACGTATAGATTAATGCATGTGCTTACGAATAAAGCAATTTATATATACATAAGCTAGATAGGATAAAGTGTTGTATCAAATAAGGAACACAAATATATATGTCATATATGTAGACATAGATCATGGATTCGTCGATTGATGCCATGTCAACCACTGATTAGCAAAAACATATTTTGCAGATAGGAAAAAAAGGGATTGAGAGGACCCAAGACAGGAGTTGTTCATAGGGTATGTCATTTTCAAGACAACTTTTGTGAAAGCTGGGAAATCATATATTGAGAGGAATAATTCAACACATGAAAGCAACTTCTTCCCAAAAAAAAAACACACACACATACACAAAATTATATTCATTACATTAATTTTGAAAATAGAAAACTAGAGAGATCAGAAAAGCCATATTACGTGCATAATTTATGTATATATAACAGAAGAAGAAGCCATCTCAAAAAAAAGAAAAAGAATGTGTGATTATTCTCAAGATGTTGACGCATCAATCTTGGTGGCCTGATTAGTTTCAAGAAGGAGCTAGGGGACCAGACATTTCAATCTATAGTTTACAATTATTTCATGTCCACAAGTCACAAGTGGATCGAGTAGTTACCATCTATCATCATTATACGACATAGGATGAATGCAATTATCTTCAAACTAGCTATATATGTGATGTTTGCTGTCTGTTAAAATATTGTACATGCATGTATAATATCTCGATCAAGTGGCAAGAAGCCCCATCTTGATTAAAGATTTAAAACCCTAATTTCTTTCATTAACAAAATAATGAGTGATCTATATTAAGAAATAGAAAACTGATAACATACTGCAGTAAGATACATAGGGCCCGAGACGAACCTAATGTGTGTGTGTGTATAGTACTATAGGGCCTAGGCATGTAACTAATGCACACAAACACACATATATATGATGCGAATCAACTTAGTGAAAAGCCTTATTTAGATAGAAATGACTTACTGTCACAAGATGCCAATATTCTTGAAGTATATTGAAAAAAATACCATCATTAACCAACGCTTAACTAAAGCGTCAATTTTATATCTATACTAGTTTTATGATATTGGAAAGGAATGAAGCACAAGTGGCGCAGTTGAAATTTAAAGTTGAAACCCATCATAATTACTAAAACCAATGGTCCCCTCATAATCTAGCTAGCTCTCTTCATCTATTAACACCACTTTGATTTTAATGGGCAAGGGGACTCCAATCAGTGAAGGGTTGTTGTTAGGGTTCCCTGATGTGGATTTTAAAGCAATGTCGGGTACAAGCCAAGCGGGGACCATATTTTGTGTGTGTGTGTGCAGGCCGAATTTTGAATACATACACAATACTTGGGTAATTAAGTTGATCAAAACAAGAAAAATGAAATGAAAAGGCAGTGGCTTGAAATGGTGTAGCAACGAAGATAGTAAAAAGGCTAGCTGAGGAAAAAAGACGGAGAGGGACTTGTCCTGTATAATGGAGAGGAAAAGGAAGAATTATATATGTATGAAGAAGATTGGAACAGTTGTGGATAGGAATAATTTGGTATAAAGGTAAAGCATGCACATGTATATATGTAGGACAGAGTGCAAATGCAGACATATTACACTATAATACTATATACATCAATATGTGTGTTTATATATCATTAAATTACCATTTTAGATGGATACTCTATGCAGACCTAGCAGACGCTCAGAACACACACAACTTATAACTACTCGTATCATTCTATCAAACTACTCATATTATATATACCCTAAAGAAGACAAACTCTCTCTCTCTCTCTCCCCGTATATATTAGTATATAATTATATATACACGCACGTACAAAGTCATAGATCTCCGTGATGTCCGTCAAATAAGTAGAAAAGAACAGCTTTTGAGTTTAACCGACAGTAAAAAAAAGTATGTATACTTCGATTGAGGAATCCGAGAAAGCAAGCAGTAGTGCAGTACTGATGAAGAAATCAAGGAAGGACTTTTCACCGTCATGTTAGAAAAAAAGACATGAGAGTTAGTATTAATTTAAGTTTATTTTTAAACAAGACAAAGCTCAATTAGCAGTAAGAGCTGCATCTAAATGAACAAAACCTTAAAGGAACTGATTAAATTATGTAGCAAAGGAGATCGATGAGGGTTCGAGTGGAATTAATGTATTATTGGTTTTACCAATTTCCTGTGCTTTTGTGCAAGTATAGTACAATGAGCTAGGCAGGGAGAAAGGGTTGGCCCGATGTCCTTGATAAATTTAGAGAGGGGATAATTATGTGTTCCCGATTCACTTAAACTTGCTTGATAACAAAGGAGATCGAGGACCACGCTGCAGAAAGGACGGCTGCAACATCACCTTGCTAAACATGTAAATATATCCAATTAACCAACTAGCTATGAAGGAAGCAACGCCAACTTATAGGTATTATAACAAATCTAATATTATAATAATCACTGATAGCTCTATGTATATTAACCTATGGCAGTTGAGTCTCTAATATACTGTATATAGCAATGTTGTTGTATATGTTAGCTGCAATGAATTATACATTAAGACATAGTATTACTCCTTAACAGAAAGTTGCTACTGATTAAAGGATGATAACTTTTGCTTACAAGCAACTGATACAAAGGACATATATATGTATCTAAAAGAGGATTCCATCTAATGCAGCGAGTAAATCAAGCACTTATCCCAACCAAATTAAACTACTCTTCGGCCGTACGTATGCATACTAAGTACATGCACATGTGTAAAAGATTAGGCTTTTTTGTTCATTGAAGCTATAAAACACCCTCTTCGTCAACTCTCGGGACTATGGTCTTCTTATATATGCTGCCTAAAGTTATGATTCTATATATTTACTTGGTATATCGTTTAACTTTTTTACACGGATTTTGAAATTTTTTGATTAAATAATATATTATTTAAAAGAAAAAGTATATTCAATTATAGGATTAAAACTCTTTAAACTACTATATATGTTAAAATGTTAATTAACGTATTTTCATCGCCAAAGCTATTCCTTGAATAAACCACTTATATGATTAAACTTGATGCATGTGAAACTGAATAATGCACATATTTTTAATTACAAGACATGGGTCAGCTCTAATTATCCATGTATATATGTATCTCTCCGACCAGTTAACTCACCAAATTCTCTTCCCACACTGTACAAAGAACGATTCTTTCTCATTCTCCTAGCTAACCATTTCTTCCTCCTCATTATTTCCCACCAGTCTTCTTCTTCCTTTCACAAACTAATTAGCTCCCCCCTCTGTTCTCTCATGGATAAGGAAACTTACGACTTGATGAATGTAGATTCTTTCTCTGAGTTGCCTTTTCTACGACCATCTCCACCGGTCAAAGAAAAGGGCATTCGCTTATTCGGCAAACAATTCAGCAGCAGCGGCGATACTCACAAAATCGCCCCTGATGAATCAGAATCCGTCGATAAAAATGCTCGAGGGGAGTTGACTAGTACTACTACCAAAGAAAATGATAACGGAGAGAGTAATAGAAAATTCGAATGTCATTATTGTTGTAGGAACTTCCCTACTTCACAAGCCTTGGGAGGTCATCAAAACGCACACAAGAGAGAGCGTCAACAAGCCAAGAGAGCGCACCTGCAGTCCTCTATGGTTCATGGCAGTTATCCCGAGGCACACGTGTATGGGATCATGAACTATAACCTGTTTGGCTCAGCTCCATCACCAGCAGCCATGCCATATCACTCTTCTTCTTTATGGAGTTCTAGCAGTGATAGTAATAGTAGGTTTTATGGAGGCCATGGTCTTTATAATTCTCAACGGCAGCAACCGATTACTGGTAGTCCCCTGGCTCTGTGGCGAGTTCCATCAGCACACGCCTCGTCCGGGTATAGTTATGAGCGTGCATTGAATCCGCCTCCATTGTTTGCAAACAATGAAATGAAAGCGTCGGTGAATGTTGGAAGCTCAAGTTCGCACAATCGGTACCTCTACGAATCTAAGGCAGGTCATGTGAACAAGGACCATGTGAGTTTAGATCTACATCTGTAGTGACTTCTTAAACAATTATTAATAAATTTATTTTTCATAATTAGGATATCTCTCTCTTTCTGATTTAATTTACCCTAGCCGGCGAGGAGCAAAGATTTTAGCGGACATATATTTATAGTTTTGCTACCTTAATTTTACTAACAATATTTATCTCTCTATATATATGTGTAAATGAAATATCTACTGTCGGCAGAGATAATTAGTAATTAATTAATGTGGTTGAATTATGAACAACTTTATTTCTTCTTCTAAAATTGCAGTAGTATATATATGAGCATTCCATGATTATGCTTAATTTTCTATGCTCGGCTTCTAATTAAAACGTGCCTTGCAATTACTTTAGTCAGCGTATAACTAAGAGATTGGTACTTTCATTGGAAAGTTAGAGCACAAAGTTGGGTATTATCACGTACTGCATTGCATGGAATTATCTTAGGCAACAGTCGCCGATTCGAGATGGAAGAATTTTTGTAACAATAATTATATACTAGGAATTCAAAAAATCTTTATAAAATGATTGCGTGATTTTTTTTCACACTTGCATATATATATATATATATATATATATATATATATATATATATTATATATACGTATTAAACGTGTGATAATTCCTGCATGCACAGGTCATAATATTAGTACTTACCGATTTAAAATCTTGGAAAAAATTGTAAATATGGATATAAGCGAGTAAAGAAATAACTGGAGAGTGGAGAGTGATGGTTTAATTAAGTGGTGGGAGATGGAGTGATCTATGATGAGTACAGTCTACGTATACGCTATATATGCATGAGTGGACACGGAAAGAACAACAATTTCTGTATTTTTAGTGGCTACGATCGAATTACGATGACCTTTTCAAAGTCCTTGATTCTACAAAGTCAGATACACAATTCCCCTATTTTGGTTTTAGATTTTTAATGATTTCGATGTACTAATTATTAAAGTTGGGGTTTGACTGCAAAAGTTAAACCTTTGTACCATCCAAAGCAAATTGATAACATACTGTATAAACAACTTGGTAAATAATACCAGAAATATGAACTTCTAAATAAATAATTATGTAGAATTACAATGCTTCCAAAAGCACTAGTGCAGTACTGCTAATGCAATTCAAGTGGATACTTTTCATATAGTTATAATTAAGAATATTCGTAAAGATTGAGTACTTGTTTATTCTTTTATCAAGTGGAACTCATTAATTTGCCAACGGCTCGATCAGTATTTGATCGAGCTGATACTCCATCAGTAAGATGCTTGGGAACCGAACATCTCCAAGAGTGATAGGTAAAATAATTGACTAAATGGTTGGTTAAATGTTCAAATTTAAAATTTTAACTAAGAGATGTAGTGTGTACTTCAATGGTGTTATGTATAATTATCAGAAGCTAAAATTATACCTAAAAATTTTGTTGGTTCGACAAAATAGTCAACCAAACATGATTGTCTATATTTATCATTAAGGTTTTGCATGGTTGGAGTACTATGTTTTTTATATATTATCTAAATAGTAATATATAGACGCCACATAGATTAAATTAGATAAAGGTTTTGTACCCTTGAAAATGCTCTTAGAAGCATAAATCTGTAGTATATACGCTAGTAAACTAAATAAAAAACAATGCACCATTTTGTTTGATGTTGGAGGAAGATGGAATAAAATCTTGGCCAGATTTTTTTATATTTTTTTCATGAATACTGTTTATTCACTATGCACATAATACTTGTCGCATGTCAATATACTCATTCTTAGTCTTATTCTTTAAAAAGAAACTATAACCAATAATTTAAACCAACAATCTTTTTTTTACGCATACACCGAACATGCATGACGACCTTTATAAAACAGAAATTAAAGCATGAATGTACCCCCCTCATCATTTATAGTAATACTGGAAGTAGTTACATATTCAAGGGATTTGACAGATTTTTTCTATCAGGTAGACCAGTGAGCAGTTTTAGTCAGTTCACAATCAATTTTTTGTCATGAGCCTAAATTTAGAGAATCTTCTCCCTAAAGTCTTTTCGGAGAGTTTTCCTACTTGTTATTCTTCTTCTTAATTGTAAGGTCACCACTTTAAACGACAACCTACGCTTTTAATTTGTTCTTTCCCCAAAGTTTATAAATTATACTCCTATATAATATTATTATTTTAAATTATAAAGAATAAAAAATGTGTTTTATATATCACTTTCAATGATATTCTTTATAATAATTAATTATAATTTGAAATTAATATTTTATTATTACTAGTAATAGAGGAATCAGTACAGAAGAAAATGAAAGAAAGAAAGAAAAAGAAAGAGATTTAATTTGAAATTTATGTGAATACTTTTAGAGAATGAGATTGATCAACATACATGTAAGTATTCTTATAAATTTATATAAAGAGTAAGGTTAGAGTTGTGAATCTTTCTCCAATTCTTATGATTTAAATTGAAATTGGCACATCACTTTTAGTTACAAGGTTGTTGTAGTTGGAGTTGCTATAATTACGAGTAAACATTTCATTTGTAAATGATAGTAATAATAATATAATGTATGCACATAAAAAGCTTAACCTAGAATGTTATTTGTATGATTACAATATCTAAGTTTCATATAACAGATATTTTAACATAAGTTTCATGTAATTAATTTTAATATATAATATTAACATTTAGATGTGAATTAATACTTCCAAATGAGGGGATAGCAGTCATACTGGTAAACGTGTACAAGTGACAAAAACTCAAAAAGGGGAATATAACAAGGTTAAGAAACGGTGTTTGAGGGCTCCGTTTCTTTTTCGGAATAGAGGCTGAGTTTAATTTTATAAATGGAACAGTTGAATTCAATATTTCTAAAATGAAATATCTAAATGCCTATCACGAATTTGGAAATTGAATGAAATAGGAATGATGAGTACCACTGTCAAACGTTTATAATAGAAAATATATATTTGATGAGCGCCTCCATCATGAGGCAGTCACCAAAATAAATCAAATATCATTGAGTGTCATTTGGTTTGACATTTTTGAATTAATTTTTTTCTAAATTCCCTTTTTCTCTTCTTTTTTCGAATACTAGGTTTAACCCGTATTTTATTTTATTAATTAAAATATTTATTTTAAAATTACTCATATTTTTATAATTTTAAAAATTCTTAATATATTATAATTATATTAGTTTTTTAACTTATTTAAATTATATATTTTTATATAAAATAAATATAATTGAGATATTATCAAAAATAATTTAAATCTAATATGTATAATCTTAAATATAGTAAACACATGTTTGATATATTAAAAAATCATGTTCATAATATTTCGAATCATAAAATTTTACATATTTATATATTAATAATATAAATTTATATTTTGTACGATGTGTATATTTATTTTTTATATTTTATAATTTTTTTATTTATATTTAATTCGGTTGATATAAAAATAAATAAGTTAAATAAGTTAAAAAACTAATATAATTATAATATATTAAGAATTTTTAAAATTATAAAAATATTAATAATTTTAAAATAAATAATTTAATTAATAAAATAAAATACGGGTTAAAATCTAGTATACAAAAAAAAAAAGGAATTTAAGAAAAAATTAATTCAAAAATGTCAAACCAAATCGCGCTCAATTCTATTTGATTCATTTTGGTAAACCCCATATACTATGCCCCTCATGACTGACTACTGACTAGGAATATCGATGCCGCCAAGCCTAAAGACGCTCATCACAATAATTTAAAGATATATTTTCTATTATGACTGCTTGATAGTGTGACCCTCATCATTCCTATTTAATTCAACTTTCAAATTCGATAACCGTCCTGATAGGCATTTAGATGTCTCATTTTTGAAAAGTTGAAATTAACTCTCCCTTTTGTGAAAAGTTGAACTCAACTGTCTCATTTATCAAATTGAGTTTAGCCTCTCCCCCGGAAAAGAAACGGAGCCGGTGTTTGAGCTGGGAGTACGTACCACATACAGTGATGAAGTGGTGTACTTTCTGAGAGTTTCAATTCAATATACCCCATGTATCGAAATTGACGCAACGTATTTACTTGCAACTCGATCAGAGGTTAAATGCTGTGTATCTACTTTTCATTTTGGTGAATTTGAGTTTTACAATTGACACCCCAAAACATTGGACTATTTACTGGCACTGCATTTATAGTTGAACCCCACATCCCTTCAAGTAGATGATATTTTCACAGAGTCACTTGTTAGCGTAAGCAATTAATGTCAAGATACATGTACGATACAAGTGCTTTTATTGAAGAAAAAATATATTTGGTTTGGGTTTTGTAAACATTTTCACATGCATGTGTTAAATATTAATCGGTTACATTTTTAATAAAAATAATGTGCTCCATATATGTATATAAACTAATAATTAAATCTTGTAAAATGTAAGAGGAAAATTTTGGGGTACTTAACAGTTAACACAACTAGTAGATTACAGACAATGAGGCCCTTGAGTCAGTGGCTCAGTGCAAGGGTTGGGAGGCAAGAAAAGGGACCACAAAGTGTATGATGTATATAGCGAAGAAGTTGCAGAAGCATATATGGGTTGATTAAGACGGGGCAAGCATCATAACCTGATACATATATGCATCATAGATACACAGATATGTTTAAAGTAAGAAAACCGTAATATATTGTGATAAATGGAGGCACAATAGGCCGGGTAAAGGAGTTGCATTAAACACAAGGAAGGAGACAGTGAAGAAGGGGTACACACATTTTCTTTTGGACCACTTCTTAAATAGAGACCACTTGTGTACCTATCGATCAAATTCAACTTTGAATAAGTGTATGGCTCCACCACTTGAAAAAAAAAGTGGTAATAATAGTATGTGCGCGCCTGGATGAGGTGCAATAAGTCAATTACCTAGCTAACTGAGTAGATTAATTATATATAGGATACGATTATGAATGTAAATAATCCTATTTAGTAGACAATTCAAATACGATTTAATTTGATGTAGATTTATTTTTAGGTGACAGGTGCCGCCAATTCATCAGAACTGAGTGAACATTTTGAAAGAGGTGGATGGGTCAATTAATTCGTTATAAGCAACTTGAATTAATATTTGTTTACTACAGAGAACGTAAATTCTAACTTTTGATAATATCCAACCGAGCTATTCAGTACTCTTTAGTCATAGCACAATGTCCAGAAGGGGACACAACCCTTTGACAAAGATTAGACTTGTGGTTCGGGGATCTCTCATCTTCTAAATTCAGGATTTATGGCGGCTTCAACAGTGTATTGAAACTTGCACGCAGATATTATTATAAGTCAAAGCAAATACAGGATTAACAGCCGATGGATTGTGAAGTAACGCCAGAGGAGGAGGAAAATATATACGATCGAGTAATCTCTAGAACAACCACTAAGCTGGATTACTTTTTTTGCATAAAGGCTTAATTAACACTCATCTAGCTTACGAAGATATAATAATTATAACCATGTATTAATCATTTACATGCTAAAACTCACACAACTAATTAGTCACAAAACAGAAAAAAAAACATTCCGTGGTATCAGAACAAACCATATTGGAAATACTTGGAGGTGGGAACAAAATGAATATAGTGAAAGAGGATGGAGGATTACGGCAGTAGGGGATGGCATGGAATATAGTGTATACCTAAGGAATGCCTGTATATCATGAAATTGGAAGTAAGGAATGCCTGTATATCATGAAATTGGAAGAATATAGTGTATACCTAAGGAATGGAATGGAGTAGAGAAAAATTAATATTTCATTTTTCTTAAGAAACTATTTCAAATTGTAAGACATTTTCAATTCATTTTATCTAAAGTGAAGACATTTTAATATTCAGTTCACAAAGATGATGTAAATTTCATTTCATTAACACCCCCCATTCCATTCCTTCCAACTAAATGCAAGTGCAGGGAATTTGGTAATTCTCCCAATTCCTTTCTTCTTCAATCCCTTCTTTATTTAATTTGTTCTGTGGAGGGGAGGGAGGAATTTGGATGGGTAAAGAAGGGTGAAATTAAAGGAGTTCTGTTAACAGAGTAGTACTTTCTGCATTATGCATATTATAGCAGACTAGCAGTTGCGCTTGGAAGCTAGAAAGATAAAAAGTACTTTACCAGGGACCAAACTTATTGCGGAGAAAAACACAATGATACAGTGAAACATGTGCCTTATAAGATCTATAAAGACCACATAAGAACTTGGACAATAATCACAATATACTAGTTGGTCCCTAAGAAAATTTTAATTAAAAATTTAGTAATTTTTTATTAAAAGCTTGAAAAATAATCTAGTAGGACCAGTAGTATAAGAAAGAAAAACAATTCAGTATTATAACACTCAACATATTTTATCTACCATGTTATCTTGACAAAATATAACCATAAATTTATAGGACCAAAGAACTATACATGCCCTGAGTCTCTGACTATTAATTTTCTTACTGCGCACCTGAGAATTATTTCATAGTCAGTCTTTCACGACGAGTGTGAAATTTCTGATCATCTTCAATATGTCCAGTAATCAATGACGTACCATAATTTGTTGCACTTGATGTCATAGTGAGCTGAGTGAATATTCGCAAGTACCCAAAAGCCTGCAAATGTTGGCATTCATAATCAAAATAAGCACCAGGTACACCCTAACACACAAGATAGATTTTTAACATCTTTCTAAACATATAGAACTTCAAATTCTTACCTGCTCAAACTGTGTCGGTGTGTGCATCCAATAATGGCATTCCATTTCCCAGTATTCAATTTCATAGCCTAGAAATGTATTTGTACATTTAATCAGCGTTCAGTTAAACTTATTAATCTACATAGGACAAGTAAATAGATTATATTGGAATATATCAATAAAAATGGCTTGAAATTGCAACCCAAATTGATATGGCTATCGAATAATATTTATAGATTCTAAATATATTGGACTCGCCATAGCAGCTTGCGTGAGCTGTGAAGAAATACGACGTACATTTCATCAAACATGCACTTGTTTATTTATAAGAAGGAAATAATAACTACTTATAAGGATTGATCAATAAATCAGTACAAGCATAAATATACAATAATCAACAATACCCGATTCATCAAGATGATTATCTCACTAGACATAAATATACAATAATAAACAATACCAGGTTGATCAAGATGATTATCTTACTGGACTAGGCTAAATAGGAGTGTTTTATTAAGCGACACTTATTTTGGCATATGATATAATAATTTTTTTCTCAATTGTGTATAATGAAATTATTTATTTTTATTAATTTTTTAATATTAATAATATAACTATTAAATTTTTATTGAAATTTGAACTTTAAATTTAATATAAAATATAAAATATGTTGTTAATTAGATTGAAATTTTAAATTATATAAATAATTTTAGGAGACATAAATATTAAATAAAATAAATTAATAATAAATATCAAATATTATTTGATTAAGATTCACACACACGCACTATATTATATATAGGATATAGTTTTGAAACAAATTTCTCAATTCCAAGTCGGTTTAGGATTTGTAACTTGATGCTCTTCAATCACTCCCTATATATAAACATACAGACAATACCGCAGCTATGACTTCACCCATGATTCTATAACCTAATTGTTCTTCTCTCCTTCCATCCACCACCTAAAAAAAATTATATACATACAGATATACATAGATAATTACTCTAATGGAGGGTGTCCAAAAGCCGATTGTTATTCGTGAAGTGTGGGAGCAAAATCTTGAACATGAGTTCTCTCTTATCAGTAGTGTCGTAAAATCATATCCCTATGTATCTATTGATACTGAATTTCCAGGCACTGTTGTTCCTGACTTGAAAAACCGCAAGTACTATGATCTCAAACCAGATGAAGCTTATTCTTTGATGAAGGCTAATGTGGATGCTTCTAAACTCATTCAACTTGGCCTTACTCTGTCTGATCGTTATGGTAATCTTCCTGATTTGGGTTCTGGAACATGTTACGCGTGGCAGTTCAACTTTAGAGAATTTGACGTGGACAAAGATTTGCAGAATTCTAGTTCGATTGAGTTGCTTAAGCAACACGGAATTGATTTTTTGGCAAATAAGATGTATGGTGTTTTTTCTAAAGATTTTGCAAGGTGTTTTAAGTTTTGCTTAGGCCGCAACTGCACTTGGGTTACGTTTCACGGTGCATATGATTTTGGGTACCTGATAAAAGCCTTGACACAATCTAATTTGCCTAGAGATTTGCTAACGTTCAGATATATGTTGAGCAAGTACTTTGGAATTTCAATGTATGACGTGAAGGCGATGATGGAGCCGTTTGGTTTACGTGGTGGTTTGGAGTATTTGGCCAAGTGTTTTGAGTTGGTTCGACTTGCTGGGAAATCTCATCAGGCGGGTTCTGACAGTTTGCTGATCATGCAGCTCTTCTTTAAGATGAAACAGTTGTGTGTTTATCGTCAATGTGTAACTGCATTGTGCCCTTGCATTCCCTATGGTTTGAACCTAGAAGTGAATGGGCGAGTTAAAGTCTGATTATTCATGTTGCACCCTTGTGTGAATGCACACCTAGAGGGGGGTGAATAGGTGTATATGACTAACTAAGGCCAATTTTAACTTTTACCAACTTTTATCGACTGTTACAAACAAAACAGTCTGCTGCTGACACTGTCAGCTTGCTGATTACAGATTACAGAGTATAATAGCTTGCTGTTATGATGCAGTGCAGAATGTAAATACTGAAAATAAAGAACACAATCGATTTTAGCCAGGTTCGACCCCTATCCACTAATGGTCTACGTCCTGGTCCCTTACCAACCCGGTAAGAGAATATATTATTGATCAATAAAAATACCAATTACACGATACAATAATATATCTCCCTTTAACCCAGTTGCTGAAAACGGCTTGCTGAAACACTATGTTTCCCTTTGAATAATCAGCCCTCTTGAACCCCAAGATCCTCTAACAAGCTTGTTCCTCTTGAACTCTGAATTCCTCGAGCAAACCACTCCCTTGAATTCCTTAGTTCCCGAACAACCTGTTCTCTAATACAAAGAGTTCCCTAGAGCAATATTCCCTGATCACCAAGATCCCTTGCCACTACTTCAGCAACTAATCAATACAACTTTGTTTACAAAGAATAATAAGCGTTACAACCCAAACTATAAACTCTTGTATATAATATACGTGTATATAACTATGGAGCTCAGAGTTTATAAAATTAAAGTGTTTTGAGAGAGAAGAGATGAAGCGTGTATCTTCAGGACTCAAAACTTTTTACGTTGTATATCGATTTGTTACTTGCAATAAAGATTGCAAGTGAATATATATAAGAAGCATACAACGGGTCTGAGAATATTATGTAATAAGAAAAGATTTGATTAGCATAATATATTCTCCAACAACTAGGATATTAGAAGATTTGAAATTCGAAATTTGAAATAGTTTAAATCTTCTAACAATTCAATTTTGAAAGGTAATATCAATTTCCAACAGCTAGAAAAAGATCAAAACGAATTTGAGCTGTTATGGAAAGATTTTGATATGGAAAAGATTGATAGAAATCTGTTTTGGAAAGATATGGTAAGGAGAATCAAATCTGAGTAAATAAGGAAGGTATTTGAAAATCCTTTTTGAGCTCTATTAATTGTATAAACTATATATTATATAATAGAGTCCTTACATATTTAAATCCTAACCAATCTCTGATCTCTCCAAGCATCTTCAAGGAATATCCATTATCGAAATTGATTTTGAATAGCTTCTGGGCGGAACAGTGTCAGCTTGCTGATATAGTTCTGGGCGGAATAGTGTCAGCTTGCTGTTACGGTTCTGTGACTGATCTTAGCAGGCTGTTACGAACACTTTCCTGAAACTTTGTCTTTCCACATACTCAACCAAGTTACCTGAGAATATACTTATACATAGCAAACTCATATATATGTAGGATATATCAAGTGAGTCAATCATATAATGGTAAGCTGTATAGATTAAAACTAGTTACTTAGCAAGCTGTTACAGTAACAAATAGCAAATCAGCATGCTGTTATATATCATCAAAACACATCAGATTAACAATCTCCCCCTTTTTGATGATTATACACCAATATATGATTGTGCTAATATCTCCCCCTCAAACAATGCGGGTGTGAGCTAAACGGCTCCCCCTCAAACAATGCTTCCTGCAAAACAAGCTCAATATGCAATATATCTTTCTCACAAATATTAGACATGCATAAAACATATTTATCTCCAGTATAGCATTAACCACGTAAGCATGCAATCAGACTATATATTTTCTCCCCCTTAATCATCAAAAAAAATATCACCTCTCATGCACATCACATAAGTCCATATATAGCAAGTAATAAGATTAGATACCAGACTTTTCAAAGTAGCTTGCTATTTAGACATTGCACATCCCAAGTTCCCTTCGAAGAACAGAAAATCTTTCTTCTGCTAAGGGTTTGGTGAAGATGTCAGCTAGCTGATACTCTGTAGGCACAAATATCAGCTCTACCTTTCCCTTTGCAACATTATCTCTCAAGAAATGGTGTCGAACATCAATATGTTTTGTTCTTGAGTGATTCCCTGGATTCTTTGAAATGTTGATAGTGCTTGTATTGTCACAATAGATTGGGATTTTCTCACATTTAATTCCAAAGTCCTTGAGTGTTTGAATCATCCAAAGCATTTGAGAGCAACAACTACCAGCTGCCAAATACTCCCCTTCTGCAGTAGATAATGCAACAGATGTTTGCTTCTTGCATTGCCAAGATACTAAACTCTGTCCTAAAAATGCACAAACACCACTAGTACTCTTTCTATCCGTTTGACAACCTGCATAATCTGCATCACTATATCCAACAAGATCAAATGCATTTGTGATAGGATAAAATAAACCAAGAGTTATAGTACCACTCAAATATCTAAATATCCTCTTGACAGCATTCAAATGAGACTCTTTTGGTTTTGCTTGAAATCTTGCACAAACACATACACTATACATGATATCAGGTCTAGAGGCAGTTAAGTACAATAAACAACCGATCATACCTCGATATCTAGTGCTTTCTACATCCTTACCCTTTTCATCCGAAGTCAGCTTGCTGGCTGGGGTCATTGGAGTAGATTTTGGCTTAACATTTTCAAATCCAAATCTTTTGAGTAACTCTTTTATGTACTTGGATTGATGCACATAGATTCCATCTTTTGTTTGCTTGATTTGGAGCCCCAAGAAATAATTGAGCTCTCCCATCATGCTCATGTCAAATTCACTCGTGTGAAACCATTCTTAAGTAAAAACTTACTGAGCCTTTCATACCATGACCTAGGAGCTTGCTTTAATCCATACAAGGCCTTTTTCAGCTTGTATACATAATCTGGAAATTGCTCATGCTCGAAACCAGGAGGCTGTTTTACATATACTTCCTCTTTTAAGTAGCCATTTAGGAAAGCGCTCTTCACGTCCATCTGATACAGCTTGAATTTCTTGTAGCATGCAAATGAGAGAAGCATCCTAATAGATTCCAACCTTGCAACAGGTGCATAAGTCTGATCATAGTCGATTCCCTCTTGCTGATTGTATCCTTGTGCGACCAATCTTGCTTTATTTCGGGTAACTGTTCCATATTCATCCAATTTGTTCTTGTATACCCATTTTGTTCCTATTATTGAAGCATCCTTTGGTGGCTTGACGAGTTCCCAAACATCACATCTTTTAAAATTGTTAAGTTCCTCTTGCATCGCCACTACCCAATATTCATCTTCCAATGCTTCTTTGACATTTTTCGGTTCTTCTTGAGCTAAAAAGGCAGCATAAGCACAAAAATTTATTGCTCCTTTTCTGGTCCTCATTCTTTCATTAACATTCCCAATCACAAGCTCTTGTGGATGATTCTTTGATGTCCTTGTTGTCTTTGGCAATGTATGTTGAGAGATTTCTTTATAAAGATCAGCAACTCTTCTAACTTTTGATGATGGTGATGAATGATCTGATTCAATGGTATTAGACCTCTCTGGAGTTGTTGGTGAAGATCCTCCAACAAAATCAGCTACTGGAGTTGAGGTTCCAGCTTGCTGTTTACTATTAGTATTTTTATCAGGTGTTCTGTCAGCTGGCTGTTCCTCTTCTGCAATGCTTCTCAGCTTGCTGTCAGTACCTGTACCTGCATCATCTTCCTCATCTCTTGACAGAACATTAGTAGCTTCTTGAAATGTAACATTAATAGACTCTTCAACAATACGTTTTTGTATGTTATAGACTCTATAAGTTCTACTATTTAAAGAATAGCCAAGAAATATAGATTCATAAGATTTTGCATCAAATTTACCATCATTACCAATCGTTTTGAGTACAAAGCACTTGGAACCAAATATTCTAAAGTACCCAATGTTTGGCTTCTTGTTCCTCAGTAATTCATAAGGAGTTTTGTTGAGAATAGGTCTGATCAACACTCTATTAAGAACATAGCTTGCTGTATTTACAGCTTCTGCCCAGAAACTCCTTGGCAGCTTGCTTTCTTGCAACAGTGTCCTTGCTGTTTCTTGTAGTGACCTGTTTTTCCTTTCAACAACACCGTTTTGCTGTGGAGTTCTTGGTGCAGAGAATTCATGAGAGATACCTCTTTCTTCACAATAAGTTACAAACTCCTTTTGAAATTCTCCACCTCGATCACTTCGAATACCTACAAGTCTTGTATCTAGCTTGTTCTCAAGTAATTTGATTAGTTTCTCAAATTCACTAAAAGTAGAATCTTTAGTACGAAGAAACAATACCCAAGTAAATCTAGAGTAATCATCAACAATTACAAAACCATACTTTTTACCTCCAATACTTTCATATGCTTCGGGACCAAACAAGTCCAAATGAAGAAGCTCTAAAGGTTTAGAAGTAGATACCATTTTCTTTGACTTGTGAGGTGTCCTGACCTGTTTTCCTAATTGGCAAGATGAACATGTTTCGGTTTTGACATACTTCAATTTGGGCAGTCCTCTAACTAGCTTCTTTGAAGACAGCTTGCTGATTAAGTCCATGTGAGCATGTCCTAGCCTTCTATGCCAAATATATGGTTCAACATCAAGAGCTGCTAAACAATACGCTGTTTCCTGCATCTCAAAGTCCACAATATATATATTTCCTTCCCTTCTAGCAACTAGGGGGATTTTGTTAGTACCAACAGTAATAGTACATTTATCTTTACCAAAATTAACAGCATGTCCATCATCATATAATTGACTTACACTAAGTAAATTATACTTAAGACCTTGGACATATTGTACATTATCAATTGAAATCATACTATTACCAACTTTGCCTTTTCCAAGAATTTGAAGAGTCTTGTTATCACCAATTGTGACTCTTCCTCCCTTTTTCCTCTTAAGGCTAAGAAACTGAGATTTGTCTCCACACATATGTCTTGTACAACCACTGTCCAATATCCATTGCTTTGCATTTATTTTGGCAGCAAGACATACCTACAAAACAAACAAAAACAACTCAACATTTTGGTACCCATATAGGTTTGGGTCCAAATTGGTTAGTTGATAACACATAAAGAACAGTTAAATCAGATTTCTTGATCCACTTTTGGATCACTTTTGGTGCTTGATTCTTTGCTTTTTGTGTTCTTCTAAACTGTTGTCGGCTAGCTGTCTGTCTGTTCCAGCAAGCTGATTCTGCATTCTGCAGTTTGCAATGCTTTGACAGGTGGCCCTTTCTTTGACACTTCTGACAAATCTTCCAAGGCATAGCATAGTCATATGGAATACCATGTTTGCCTTCATACTTGAGACCTTTATCCTTCAATTTAGTTTCCATTCCTAATCCTTCTTTTGCCAATGGTACTTTAGTTTGCTTCATCATGGATTTGAGAACTTCTTCACCTTGAACAAACTTTCCCATTCCTTTTTCAAGATGTTTTATCTCCTGTTCCAACTCTTTGATCTTTTCAGCTTGCTGAGATACTTCTCCGGAATCTGATTCCATAAGTTTGAACGTCTCAAGGCATACATCTCTAGCTTCAATGTCTGCTTTCAGCTCGCTGATTTCCTTCATCAGAACATCATTTCTCTTTTGCACAAGTTTGTTAATTCCTTCAAGATTAGAAACTTCATTTTTGAGTTGAAGAAGTTCATCACTGTTATCATTGGGCATCTTTCCATCCAAGACATCATATAACATTCCCTTGAGATAAGCATTCTTTTCTTCCAGCTTGCTGGTTTTAGCTTTTAGTGCTAAAAACTCATCTATCGAAACGACTTCTATTTCCTGCATGGTTAGTGATTTCGGAATAATAGTTTCAGATGGTTTACCAGAATAAAAGGAGTTTACCTCACTACCATCTGATTCTGAATCAGAAACATCACTTTCAAGCAACACTTCTTCTGTATTCTCTTGAAGTATTTCATTATCGAGACCAACAAGTGCTAGGTTGACCATGTCATCACTTGATTCAGCACCTGAACCATCTTCATCATCACTCCATGACAAAAAAGCTTTTGATTTTGTTTTCTCCTTTGTAGCAGCTTGCTGTTTGTTCTTCAGCTTATAACAGTCCTTTCTGTAGTGTCCTGGCTTGCCACATTCGAAACAATTTTCCTCCTTTGAATCTCTGGAGTATTTTCTGCCTTTTTCTTTCTTCAACATGTTCTTCTTGTGTATGAGCATCTTGATCTTTCTGGATAGTAAAGCTATATCTTCATCTTCTGATTCTTCTGATTCCAGCTTGCTGTTATCAGTATGAAGTGCCAAGTTTTTCATCTTAGCCACTGGAGCTTGAATGATTTCAGTTTGACTAGCCTTTATTTTGCTTTCAAACTGTTCTAGTTCAGCAAATACCGCCAAGGTATCCATAGTATCTATTGTTGGTGAAGATTCCAAAGCAGTCACCTTTGGTTCGTAGATAAATGGCACGGCACTGAGTATTTTCATATTGATTTCTTCTTGAGGAATCTCCTTGCCAAGTTGTTTGAGAGCATTCATATTTATTTGAAATCTAGATTGACTTTCTCTGATTGTTTCTCCTTCTCCAAGCTTGAAATTCCCAAACTCGTTCATCAGCTTGCTGAGTTTCACCTTTTTCAGCCCTTTAGAACCTTCATGACATAATTCCAAGGTATCCCAGATTTCTTTTGCCGTCTTGCATGAAGAAACTTTGTCACATTCAGTAGGACACAATCCATTCATTAGAGTGTTCCTTGCTCTGCCATTATAACTCATCTTTGATAGTTCACCATCTGTGAGATCATCAATGTCTTTCGCCTTGCCGTCTTTGTCTTTAAACTCAAACGGACCCTTTTGAACAACTCTCCATTCAAGTGGCTCTCTGGTAAGATGTATCTCCATTCTATTTTTCCACCAGTTGTAATTTTCAGTACCCAAGAGAAGTGGTGGCCTCGAACTCGATGTTCCTTCAGGATAAAAGTTAGTAGCCATGGCCATAGGACTCGTACTTTCCTGTTACAGAAATATTAGTACACCAAAGCTTTGATACCAATTGTGAATGCACACCTAGAGGGGGGTGAATAGGTGTATATGACTAACTAAGGCCAATTTTAACTTTTACCAACTTGTATCGACTGTTACAAACAAAACAGTCTGCTGCTGACACTGTCAGCTTGCTGATTACAGATTACAGAGTATAATAGCTTGCTGTTATGATGCAGTGCAGAATGTAAATACTGAAAATAAAGAACACAATCGATTTTAGCCAGGTTCGACCCCTATCCACTAATGGTCTACGTCCTGGTCCCTTACCAACCCGGTAAGAGAATATATTATTGATCAATAAAAATACCAATTACACGATACAATAATATATCTCCCTTTAACCCAGTTGCTGAAAACGGCTTGCTGAAACACTATGTTTCCCTTTGAATAATCAGCCCTCTTGAACCCCAAGATCCTCTAACAAGCTTGTTCCTCTTGAACTCTGAATTCCTCGAGCAAACCACTCCCTTGAATTCCTTAGTTCCCGAACAACCTGTTCTCTAATACAAAGAGTTCCCTAGAGCAATATTCCCTGATCACCAAGATCCCTTGCCACTACTTCAGCAACTAATCAATACAACTTTGTTTACAAAGAATAATAAGCGTTACAACCCAAACTATAAACTCTTGTATATAATATACGTGTATATAACTATGGAGCTCAGAGTTTATAAAATTAAAGTGTTTTGAGAAAGAAGAGATGAAGCGTGTATCTTCAGGACTCAAAACTTTTTACGTTGTATATCGATTTGTTACTTGCAATAAAGATTGCAAGTGAATATATATAAGAAGCATACAACGGGTCTGAGAATATTATGTAATAAGAAAAGATTTGATTAGCATAATATATTCTCCAACAACTAGGATATTAGAAGATTTGAAATTCGAAATTTGAAATAGTTTAAATCTTCTAACAATTCAATTTTGAAAGGTAATATCAATTTCCAACAGCTAGAAAAAGATCAAAACGAATTTGAGCTGTTATGGAAAGATTTTGATATGGAAAAGATTGATAGAAATCTGTTTTGGAAAGATATGGTAAGGAGAATCAAATCTGAGTAAATAAGGAAGGTATTTGAAAATCCTTTTTGAGCTCTATTAATTATATAAACTATATATTATATAATAGATTCCTTACATATTTAAATCCTAACCAATCTCTGATCTCTCCAAGCATCTTCAAGGAATATCCATTATCGAAATTGATTTTGAATAGCTTCTGGGCGGAACAGTGTCAGCTTGCTGATATAGTTCTGGGCGGAATAGTGTCAGCTTGCTGTTACGGTTCTGTGACTGATCTTAGCAGGCTGTTACGAACACTTTCCTGAAACTTTGTCTTTCCACATACTCAACCAAGTTACCTGAGAATATACTTATACATAGCAAACTCATATATATGTAGGATATATCAAGTGAGTCAATCATATAATGGTAAGCTGTATAGATTAAAACTAGTTACTTAGCAAGCTGTTACAGTAACAAATAGCAAATCAGCATGCTGTTATATATCATCAAAACACATCAGATTAACACCTTGCAGGTACATAAAGAAACAGAACAGTAGTATAGCAGTTGGCAAAAAAAGATAAATACAGTGCAGTTTTCTATTGTAAAGGATTACATATTTACATTGTACGTAGGATTTAAAGAATACTTTTTTTTGTGAATTATTTCATCCTGCAGTCTATCTTGATGGTTTATTATGGTGCCCCTGAATATTTTAGATACTCATTTATTCTCAAATTCTAATGATTTATATATTCTATTGTTTCTGGAAAATGTAGATAGGCTTAATTTTTACCTCCCCTGTTTTGCATTCTCATGCTTGCTAACACTTTCTAAATAGAGAACTTTTTAGAACATATGTAATTCAATATTTCTTACATTCTTTCTTGGTTTGAAAGATAAATCAGATGACACCACTGTAGTTGCTATCTTGCTGCTGTTTATCTGATTTTTCTTGCTGTGATAGCATCATGATCAAATAATTATGTCAAGTGTTGGCTTGTTGATGCCAAAAGATCTTTGCCTGCCCCTGAACTTCCTTCGAAAAGGGGCCTTCGATGAACTCACTGGACTTCTCTAGGTTCACCAATGAAATTGTTCAAATTTAGTGCATTTAATTTAGGTTGTATAATTTGTCAAAAAAGAAAAAAAAATTAGGTTGTATAATTTTAGTGGCAGATTGTTTTAACTGATAAAGATACTTTCTTGACTCGCTACTATTAAGTTCCTGACAAGGCAGAACTACCGCCCGACTTATACTTCTGCATCTTTTAAGGTAATATGAAAAGTGAAGTGCCTGCTGAGTGCTGAAGATCTTACCTTTGTAATTTTTGTTGTTGTACTAGGAATATTTGATCTTTGTCTCCCCATATTACTAGTAGAGGGGAAAAAACAAAATAGGAGGAAAAGGAAGGGAAGCGTACTTGGAACTCTCTTTTTGTGTGTTCCCAGGTTTCTCTTTATAAAAAACATACTCCGTAGTAATAATACGAAAGAGTTTTGTATTGTTTTATGCTTATTTACTTATTTTCAAAATTTCCCACTCCTGCAAAGAATATTTTGAATAGAAAAACAACTCTTCTTTTCTTCCCTTCCGGTGGTCGAAGCTACTGTGATGGATCAATGGGAACTTCAAAGCTGTCTGAGGAAGGTAAAAGTGCCGGTTGTCAAACCCTTCCACACCAATTTTTTAGATGTTAGGTCCAGTTTTGATTCTTGCTAAACTTTTATCTTTTTATAAACTTTTTAGATTTAATACGAGTATAAAAAATTATATTCAACCTACATATGTTGTCCTAGCCCTGTTTGCGCTTGGAAGTATGCATCTTGTGTCAGCTCACTCTTTAGGTGTTTAGGAATCCATCCTGTGAATTCTGTGGAATCATCTGTGTGTTTTGCAAAGACATCTTAAGTTGTTTTCTTCTGAGTTTGGGTAATTTGGTAAGTAGTTTAGTGCTTACTGGATTAATGTTTCAAAATGGTTACTTCAGAGTGCTACTTGTGTTGATTAATATTTGGCATTTGAAACAGTTTGAAATTATATTTAGTTCTATGTCAAGACCAAACTCGTCTAACCGCAAGCTAGTAACCTATAGTTCTTTTGTGAATAGTTAGCAGAGCTGTGTAATTGTTAGGCTTCTTGTTGGTGACCAAATAAGGGAAGTACTAGAAGGTGGAACCATTATGTAACTTAAGCGTTCTAGGAAAAGTCGGGAGATAGACATTGATTTATTATCAAAATTTATGTGAAATCGATGCTCAGGATAAAGAGTCACGAAAAGCAATGTAGTGTGATGAAATCATGAAACACAAAAGATATAAACCTCGTGTAGTCGCCTTAATTAACTCAAACTTTCAGCAATAAAAAGCAGACAGGGCACAAAAAAACTAATTTGTCACTAATTAGCAAGTAAATAATGAAAAACATAAACATTATATTCCAGAATAGCATCCCCAGTTTTCAAGTCGAAAATATGAGTCCGTGCCTGAGTATATCCACGTACAACCCGGAAAAAGTCCAGTTCCTCCGAGCACTGGCATCTCTCTCATGGCAGCGAAAGGCGTATTCCGGCCTAATGCAGCTAACGTGCTCCCATTATACTCTCCTTCCGTAAAAGCATAATTTAAAACCATTAAAAACGCCAATTCACTTAACCAAGCAGACGCGTAAATTCCTTGAGCTCTTCCCACTTGTTTGGAACTCGGTTCTGGTAATCTGATCCCTCCGTTAACCGATCATCAATCATCAGAAAACAAGGTTGCGACCACTGATTGTGTCATGGAAGTAGAAGTGTAGGTGGCTTAGTTTCTCCTTGTTGAGGCCGAGGAAATTTTGGATTAATTACTTGGACAAGTTTTGGGATTCTCTGGTGGGGAAGAGAGCAGATATGAAATTTGTGAAGATTATGAAAAGAAAGGCAGACATGGCGAGCTGTCAAATGGAATATAAGAGAGGAAACATTAGTAATTTATAGTGGTGGAGGAATGGTTAGTTGTGAAGTTATTTCACAGCTAGTTTGGTGTTTATGTCAGATAATAAAAGTTGCTTCAGACTTCAGAGTGCTACTTGTGTTATTTAGTTCTATGTCAAACCCAAACTCTTCTCGCACCTTTTCTCACGGGACAATAATTTTGAACACTAACCTCAAACGGATTCTAAACATTTTTCAAAAATATTAGTGGCTTCATCTCTATCTGTCGTCAAAGTTATGCTCCCTAGCTTCCGAGGGCAGAACTAGGATAATAATATAAGGGGTGGAAAAAAAAAATATCAATTACATAATTTCTTTTTCAGTATAAAGTAATATAAAATTTTAAAAAAATTGATCTTTCATTCAATTACGGAGACTTGTGTTTATAATTTTTATAGCCGAAAATTTTCTCAACATTAATTTTAAATTAATTATTGTATTAAATTTAAAAAATTATAATATTTAGGGATACAAATAAAATTATTTCATATTTTTTCAAGATTTTATATTAAAAATTTTAAATACTAAAAAAGTTGATGGAGGTGGGGAGGGTCCCGTCCCGTTTACCCCTAGGCCGTGTTCACTTTGATGGAATGAAATGAAGGGAGAATGAAATAAATGTATATTTTTATTTGGGTGAGATTAGGGAAGATGTTTATAATTTTCATTCATTCTTTTATTCCATTCCAAATGATTTGAACTAGAATTCTAACTCACATGTTTTGGAAGAAATGCTTCATTCCATTTTTTCGCCATTTTCCCTACAATCTTCATCATAAAAAATTTAGACTCTCTCATACTTATTTACAATTTCACTAAAACATTTTTTTCTTCATATTATTATTATTATTATTACTATATTTTAACCCGTGCAATACACGAATATTTTATTTTATTAATTAAATTATTTATTTTAAAATTACTAATATTTTTATATTTTAAAAAGTTTTAATATATTATAATTATATTTGTTTTTTAAATTATTTAACTTATATATTTTTATACCAACCGAACTAAATATAAATAAGAAAATTATAGAATATTAAAAATAAATATGCATATCGCATTAAATATAAATTTATATTATTAATACATAAATATGTAAAATTTTGTGATTTGAAATATTATGAACATGATTTTTTAATATATCAAACAAATGTTTAATATATTTAAGATTATACATATTAAATTTAAATATATTTTTGATAAGATCCTATTATGTTTATTTTATACAAAATTTAATAGATATTGTGGTATACAAGATATAATATATATATATATATATATATATATATATATATGTATATATATATGTATCTATTAGTAATATGATAATATAATTATTAATTTGGATAAGTTTTTTTATGTTATTAGATTTTCAATGGTATAATATTGATTGCTAATGAGATGTTACTATATTGTTAATGAGATTTAAACTTTAAATTAATATTAAAAAATCAAACAATACATAACACTTACCGTCATAATAATTTTTACATCTCACTTTTTCATACTAATATATGACTGGTTCTTTATTGAAACAAACATTTTTTCTCATATATAATTTGATTAAATTTAAAAAATATATTAATATTTATTAATTTATATTATTTTATTTATTTTATTTATCAAAAAACATGATTCAATGTATGTGATAATGTGTTTTTGATATAGTATTATATATAATATAGTAACAAAATAAAATATGTATTAATATCTTAAACTAAGGTTGAACTTTTAGTCGGGGAACTCAAATAATTATTTTAAAAAAAACCTAATTTCTTCGATTCAATCAAAACCAATGAATTAATCAGGTTTTTGAGTTTTCAAAATAATAATTTCTCCCGTAAGTGTAACTGATTCTCTGTATAAAGTTACATTTATATCTTATATAATATATTAAATATTTTTATTTAAAAAATTTGGACAAATAAACTTTAATCATCTCTCTTATATGTAAAAATATAATAATATCTCTACTCTAATATAATATTAATAATACATAATAATATTTTATATATGACATGTCTCTATATAAATCTAATATAAAAAGTATTTTAATGTTTTTAATTAATTATAAAAATATTTTCTAAACGGAATAAAATTCTCCAAAAAAATTCGTAACTGTCTTTTCTCTTTAGATCACGGATTGCTCCAGTTAAATTTTGGATGTTGGACTATATCAAAATTAAAGATAATTTTGTCAGTTTCATGGGCTGTAAAATAGCTCAATTCCGATTTCTGAAATTTAAAATATGGCCCAAAGCCGTGTAAAGAGCACAATAATTATGAATTTATTTTTTTAGTTTAACTACTAAAATAGATCTTTAACTGCTAAATATTTTTTGTACTTATTTAAAATAAAATAAAATATAATATAATAAATATTATATGATATTATAAATAAATTATAGGTATTTATTAGAGATAATAATATAAATTAATTAAATTTTAATATATTGCTAATATAATTTAAATTTGGAACCTATAAAAGTGTTTAAATTAATATATATATATATATATATATATTATATTTACTATATTGTTGATGTTATTTAAAAGTAAAAAATTTATTATTATAGTATTAGTTTTTAAATAATTATACAATATTATATAAAAAAAATTATAAATAAAAAATTATATGCAGTTAATATGAAAAATAAACAAATATTAATTTAGAGTTATAAGAGTTTGTATATGAGTGTATTTTAATTAAAATTTAATAAAAATTATAGTTAAAGTTTGAGTAAGTAACAAATATTATGATCAATTTAATAAAAATTATATTTAGTGTTTGAGTGCTAGATAATAATAATATAATTTGTAAATATATTATTATAGTAATAATAATAATAATATAAATATTTAATATATTAATGATGATATTTAAATTTTAAATTCATATTTATATTTTAAAAAATATAAATATTATAATTAAATATAACTCGAAAATCCACTTCTCGTGTTAGGGTGAGTCAAGGGTTATGATAATGATGAGGAAAAATAAAACAATAACTTTTTTATTTTTCATAAGAATATGTTATTGGAAGGTCGGTGATGGAAGTTGTTTTGATTTTGGTTATGTATTGTTATTAAATTTTTGTAACAGCCCGTCCTTTTCGGACTATTAATACATTATTCAAAACTTAATAAAATAAATTCTTATTCGATAAATTCCAAATTTCTCAAAAGTCAAATTAAAGTCAAACATAATATCAAAACAATTAAATCCAGAGACGCAGCTCCACATGCTCAATAATTAATGTCTAACACATGCAATAAAATTTATTCTAATAATACGATAAGTCTTATCAAAATTCACTTAATCAAATAGCACGAAAATTCCACAAGTTCACATCTTTAATCTCTTAAGCTTCCACAACGTACGAACCTGAAATATAGGGAAATGGGTGAGCTACACAGCTCAGCAAGTAACAAATTGACTAACCATTATCCTCAAAATCAGTGAGCGTTTTATTAAAACAATTTTTCCTTCAAAAATAATATCAATTTTAAAAACACTTTTAGAAAGACAATTCAACCCACAGTTTTAATATTTTAAAAATCCTTTAATAAAACAGTACGCTAATCTTATAAAATTCCACAGTCTTGCTCTACGGCCACACTTTGTCAGTGACCGGCATCTTATTCTTATTCTTATTCTTTACCACACTTTCCCAGTGGCCGGGATCTAAAGTTCAATAATCACGCGCCCTTATCAGGTATCTAAGAGTGCACACTTGTGCCCCTAATAAGGGTATCTAAGGCTAGTTCCGGAACTATAGCGTAAATTACGAACGGGTTCGAAACGTAGAGACTGAGTTTCTAAAATATTCTTATATCTTATACAGTTCGAAACAATATTCTTATATCTTATACGAAATTCGAAATCACAGTATCAAAATCTTTTTGAAAATAAAAGTAAGTCAAAAGGTACTTACCTCAAGGTCGACACTTATAAATCAAATCTTAATTACACGAACATACCCTATAATTAAATCAATACACACCGATTTATTACTTATTCCAAGATTTTCTATGACAAATAAATAATATTTTAATAACACGTATGTCACAAATTGTACATATATCGTATGCATGGTAACTTAAATTAACTAACTAATTAATATACATAAAAACAGAAATCTCTGTACCACCGGCTAAGTACATGTTATCATGAATTCAAGTATCAAGTTTTATAATTACTATATACATTCGGGAACTCTGCAGGGCAACTTTAACATAATATACATGATTTAATCAACATGCTTTTATGAGTTATATGTACTTTTCTTTTTACAAATAAATTAAATCGAGAACTATATACGTGAGCATATATTTAATCAGGCATAAATTTTTCACATCACAGAATCTAACATAATTAATTAATTATTTTCGAATAAAAACAGTTTAATATACATGTGCTTAAACATACATGTATAATTAAACTAATAATACACATTAAATTTTTAATCTCATGTTTTCATGCAGACTTAAAGTATGTGGAATGCAACATGGTATATAATTGTTTTATATAGCATAACATGATTATGCAGCACAAAACAAGCATGTGGTCACTGGTCACATATATAACTAACTAACATGATAATATCAATTAGTCATGTTAAAGCATGCAAGACAACATATATTATCAAAAATAAAAAGCACGGTAAACGTGTATATGAATCAAACAACACATAAATTGCAAGCAAGTTTAATTTACGTACCTCTGGAATGAATTAGCTGTGCGGCTTATTTTGGATTGCTAAGGGTCTTTATATAGGCACACAAAACCTAATTCAATTCTTTTAGTCTAAAACTTGGTCCTAAAGTTTCTCCACCTTCTAAATCAACTTCCAAAATAAAATTATTCTAGGATTTGTATAAAAAGATTTCTATTTTCTAAAATATTCTTATGCTCCTTTCCATCAATAACAAATCTTTTCTTTTTCGAATTAACTTACCCAAAAAGAAATTCTAGAAGCTTCTAACTAATACTATTATAAAAAAAATTAATCTAAATCTAATATCCAATTAAATAACAATAAAAAAAACAGGATTTTACAATTTTTATTTATTATATATAAAATATAATAATATATAAGATATATAGGATATGGACATACTATATATAAAGTATAATTTAAATATGTTGTCGATGAGGTTTGGTTGTATCTGGATAAGATCCTCGTACTCTTATTATATGTAGAATATAATAATAATAATAATTATTATTATTATTATTTCATAATATTATATTAAATAACTTGTTTATCTCAATTTTTTAATTAATAACGGTTAAAAATCAAAATATCTAATTACAGAAGTGGTGTTATTGAAAATAGAACCGAAAATGTGTAATACGATTAATTGAACCAATATTTTTTCAATTATTCAGTACAGTTTTCAGTTAACCTACACATTCCTATATTTGATACATATTAAATATAACTATTTTCGCAGAAAAATCATCGTTATGGCTGTTTGATTGCATGTTTAAATATATCACGATTTAATAATTATTTTAACTAGGTGTTTTACTTGTACAATTTGCTAACCGTAAAAATCCTAGCTATTAGATGGAAAATTTATATATAATTGTCCCTTGAATTTTAATATTTTCTATTAAGATATTCAATCAATAAATTAACGGATTTTCTAGTATGTGTCCACAAATACATTTTGATGAGTTGTCAAATTTTAATTAATTTCTTTCTCACTAATAATAATGACCCCGTGTATGTAAAAAAATTAATATTGAGATAAATTTCCTAGGCTGCAAACTGCAGGTATGGAAACACTTAATCACGACGAACTAATTTATTATTCTTAGTTATTATTAGGATATAATTAATAATACTTCATCAAATATTAATGGACCTGTATAATCCATCAAAAATATAAAAAGAAAATAGACAGTTTTGAAATTTTAAGTAGCCAATTATAAGAGGGCGATTGGATACTACAAATGATAAAATGCTTATCATGTCTTGGTTCGATTCTGTTAATACAAGACAATCTATTAAAAAAACAAAAAGTAAAAAGTAGCCAATTATAGTAAGTATAATTTAAATTTAAATAATTTCGATAAGCCCGTCCACGTGAAAGAAAACAATGCACTGTGAATAAAATAAAATACAATTAGCCTCGCATATAGCAAAAAAAAAGAAAAGAAATACAAGTGGCCTGGCTTTACACGAAGCGAGTGGCCAAGTAGCAATGGAAAGACGAACAAAGCAGCTTGAAAAAAGCAAGTCAATGATGTAAAACATAAACATTATATTCCACAACAGCATACCCAGTTTTAAAGTCTAAAGAATGAGTGTGTGCAAGAGCATACCCACGTGCAAATCGGAAAAGTCCACTTCCTCCGACAATCGAAATCTCTCTTACGTCGTCACTCACCGGATTCCGGCCTAATATACTCAACGAGCTCCCGTTAAACTTGCCTTCCGTAAACACATAATTCGCAGCCATTAAAAACGACAATTCAGTCAACGAAGCGGACGCGTAGATTCCTTGAGCTCTTCCAACTTGTTTGGAACTGAGTTCTGGTCCCACAGTTAAGGGATCATCCATCACGACAACGGCACCGAATAATGAGGATGAAGTGTTGGTTATAGCAGCAGAGGCCACGCGGACGGCGGTGGGGTTACGGCCGCTCACTATGTCGTGGAAGTAGAAGTGTAGGTGGCTTAGCTTTTCTTTTTTCAGGCCCAGGGATTCACGGGGTAGTTTCTTGGAGAATTCTTGTGATTCTCCCCCTGTGAGGAGGAGACTAAATAGTAAAGTTGCCAAGATTGTGGAGAGGAAGAATGTGTTGGACATGGTGACTTGTAGAATGGAAAATATGTGATGTTTCAACTGGCAACTAAAACAAGAGCTGAGGGTGTAATATATATATACATGCATATATGGGTCACAAGTTCATAACTCAAATAATAGGTTATTATAATTGTAAAATAATAGGTTATTATAATTGTATGTTACCTAACTGTTTTTTTTTTAAGGCAAATAGAGTTTCTATTACTTCAAATCATTCTCCAAAATACAAATAAGCTCAGAGGGAACAAACTCCCCTTTGTAAATACAACCTGGATTAGAACTCGACCCGCTAGCTAACCAATCCGCTGCCTTGTTCCCAGATCGTTTGACAAAAACAACATCTATAAAGTTGTACAACTCGATTCTGCACTCATCTACTACACCGCCAAAGGGTGAATAGATTCTCTCCTTTTTAAGCACTGCATTCACTGCTACTTGGCAGTCTGATTCCACTATGAAGCGCTGCTGATTGCTATGATCACTACTTCCGACTCTGCTATCTATCTCAGCCTTAATCCAGCTAAGTGCTTCACGAATGCCTACTTTCTCAGCATGGTGAAATTCTGGTTTGCCTGGAAAACATATACTAGATGCAAAGATCAGCTCTCCTTTGTCATCCCTCGCTATCCATCCCACACCATATCGGCTAGAGCTTGTAAAAATAGTTGCATCGCAGTTGACCTTAACACATCCCATATCCGGTTTGGCCCATCGTTCTGTACTACCAGTAAATTCGACTGGTATTGGAGAAGTGAGTTTCCCCAAATTCTGAACTTCCTTCCACTGTGAAAGGTATGCAAAAGCAGCAGTCACTATATTACCTGCCCTCACGTTTTTATTGTTCCACACAACATCATTCCTGGCTCTCCAAATGCTCCAACAGACCATGCTAATCTTCGTCGCCTTTTCCTTTAAGTGCTCCAGTACGTACACAAACCATGTGACAAAGTTCATCAAACTATCAAAGCTGACTTCCGGACATACCATGTCCCAGCAACTCTTAGCAAACAGACAATGTATAAAGCAATGGGCAATGGTCTCCTTATCAGCTCCACAAAGCGGACAGACATCGTCCGTTTGAACCATACGAGATTGCAAATTACTCTTCGTTGGTAGGTAGCTATTTAAAGCTCTTCAAAGAAATTTTTTAACCTTGATATGTTACCTAACTGTTAAGAACAATTATTTGGTGTGTTCTCATGTTCCAACTTCATTTACTTTAAAATTGTTCAAGTTTTAATAACCTTACTTGTTTTTTTATGCATTACTTATGTTATATTATACGGAGTAAGTAATGTACTAAAAAAAAGTCAAATAGCCCTTAAAATTATTAAAATTTTATTTATCTTAGTTTTTTTATGCATTACTTACGTTATGTACTTTACTGAAAAAACCCTAATTAAATAGCGTTTAAATTGTTGAAGTTTTATTTGATTTAGTTTTTTTATGCATTATTTACGCTATATTATATATTAGAAGTAATGTATTATAAAAAACTAAGTTAAATATCCTTAAAATGGTTGAAATTACATTTACTTTGTTTTTTTTATGCATTACTTAAGGTGGAGTTTTTATTTTCATCTAAGTGTGTTTTTTGCTCTCCTCAAATTCAAATTCAAAACCAACCTTCCCTATCGAAATTCACATTTTAAATCATCTCAAAAACATCAAAATGAAAATCAAACTCAAATCTAAAACCAACATTTATTTCCCCACACAAAAATCCACACTTTAAATTATCTTGAAAATATTAAAATCAAATCTAAAACTAACATTTTCATCAAAAAATCGACTGAAAACTCTAAGAACATCAAAATCAACATTTTAAATCTCAAAAACATCAAAATCAAAATTAATTTTAAAATTAATATTCATAAAAAAATCAACCAAAATTAAGTTCAAAGAAAAAGCATAAAAAACAATACCAAAAATTGGATTTTCAGTCCCCACTTTCAAAATTTGTTAAATGAATATCTTTAAACGCGGATCTTCTAGGCTATTATAATTGTATGTTACCCAACTGTTAAAAAAATTATTTAGCGTGTTTTGATGTTCCAACTTAATTTACTTCGATTTATTTTTCCTGCATATGGATGCAACAGCGAAAGGTGCTAATTAAAAATTAGCCAAATAATTCCATAGGACGATGGTCCAAACTTCAATACGCATGCTGAGAAAGTCGCTTAGAATATTTGCTATGGGAGCTGCTAAGCAAGTTGTCCACTATGAAAAGTATTCAATGCACTTCCATACATAAATCTTATATTTATTTAATAAACTAATTCTTGACCTCAATATATATTTTATTTTAAAATAAAATTTAAATAACTCCCTGGATATATGTAAACACACATTAGTATTTATAAAATAATATTATATATATATATATACAAAAATCAAATGCATAACATTAATAAATTAGAGACTAGAGAGATTAAGAATATGTGAATGAGAAAATACTAAGTGAAATACATTTTTTAATTTTTATATGTGCATTTATTGTTTTGAGAAGTTGTTAAATTTAAAATTAGTAACCTCCAAACTTTAACAGTAGGCAATAATAAATTTTATTTTTTTTTAGAGATGTTCTCGTTCCAGTTTCTTAATACTTTTTTTGGAGTTTTCATTTACTTGTTAGAATTTTCTTAAAATTTGGTAAATTCCACTATTTTAAATTTTTTAAAGTAAAAAATAATAAAAATAAGCCACCAAGGAGAGTTTCTTTAAATGAAAAATTATAAATTAATAAATTATTTTCCAGTCTTTATTTTTATTGACTTTACTCTATCGTTTTTGTTTTATCAAGTTATACTTACAAATATATAGTAAGTTGTAATAAAAAAATATACATTTTGAATAATATATGTTTTTCCAGAAAATAAACTCTTAACAGTAATCTGTTTATAGTAATTATAAATAATTATAATAATAATTTGGTTGCAAACTCGTATTTTTGCAACAAAAAAATAAATTAAAAATCTTATTTTTATAAAATATACAAAAAACATATCTTTATAAAAAAATAAAAGTGTTCATATTTTTCAAAAAAGCACATTAAATAATTACACGTAATTTTTATTCAACAAAAAAATATAACCAAATAATATCAATTAAAATAGGAGTTTGTTTATCATTTTTCATCACTTGAATAAATATATTTTATTTTTTATTACTTCCTCTAGTCAATTATATAAGTTATTTTACTATTTATACCTAAGTTTAGGTGCTTTAATTATATGATTATAAATAATATTTTTAAATTTATTTTCTTTGAATAAAAATATTATATATTAATTCAAAAAAATTATAAAATATTATTTTTTAACTATAAATCACATAAAGTCACGCACAAAAAATCAAATGATTTATATGATGAACTAGGTGGAGTGTTTAAACTTCAATTAACATATAAATTATATGATTATTTATAGTAAAAATATTATCAATTAATTTCATTATTAAAAAATAATAAGTAATTACATAATTAACATGTTTTTTAATTATATAATTAAGATGTTAAAAAATAAAAATCAAATTTAAATAATATAAATAAATAAATTGTTTATCAATTTCCTAAACTAAAGAGTAAAGTTAGATAGTGTATTTTACCACCTACCACTCTACAATCCTCATTAAGGCTAAGTGAAAAAATAAATAGATTTATTATATAATATATATATACAATTTCTAAATTAAAATATATATTATATAAGTGAGTAAATAATTAAATAAATTTAAATTTAAATAACTAAATATATGCAAGACGTAAAACCGGTTATCTAAATTGTTAGGTGAGAGAATTGGAGAAAATAAAAATAATAGCACGCTAGTATTAGTTAAAATAAAATGTCACATCAACTTGATGAAGTCTTGGAGATGCTCTTGGACCGGCACAAACTAACATTAGGTTTTAAACAGTAGGCTACTCAGTCCGAGAGTATTCTTATATCATGTTTTAAGTTAAAATATAAGGAATATAATTAAAAATATTGTTCCAACAATTTTTTAGTGATTCTATAAAAAATTAGGACATCAATTTCATTTCTTACTTTTAAAGATGTCCTAGGCATTCCTCAATTAATTTTTAATTAAATTTAATTAGTTACTTTTTATTTATTTGAAATAATTTTTTTTCTTTATTTTTATTTCATTCGATTTTATAACCGAAACCTAACTGATTAAAATTGTGAACTGATATTTTTAAAATGAAAATCAAAACCGATAGTTCAATTACGATTAAGATGTTTAATTTTTAAAATAAAAAATATATAATTTCGACTCCGATTTTATTGGAAAATTGAACCGAACCGCCGCATGGTCTCTTAAGTCTTAATCCTGATTCCTGATATAGTTTTATGATTGTAAATAGAAACTTGCGAGGATGAATTTGGGCTGGGCTACGGTATTTAACAATTTAACATTATCCAAGTCAAAAAAGGCCCAATAAAAAACCCTAACCCTAAGAAATTAGGGTTTAGTATATAAAGTATATGATAGATACAAATAGGTGGGTGTAATACTGTCTTCCTTGTACCGCCCAACACACCAGAGAGAGAGAGAGAAGGAGAGAGATATAAAAAAATGCCGGCAGGACATGGACTGAGGTCAAGGACCCGAGACTCGTTCTCAAGGGCGTTCAGGAAGAAAGGTACGATCCATCTATCCACGTACCTGAGGACTTACCGCATCGGCGATTATGTTGATGTCAAGGTGAATGGTGCTATTCACAAGGGTATGCCCCACAAGTTCTATCATGGTCGCACTGGTCAGGTCTGGAATGTCACCAAGCGTGCTATTGGTGTTGAAATCAACAAACAGGTATGAATCTCCTCTGTTTGTTTATATTATGTTTTGTGTGTATGCTTTTCATTTTGTTCTTGTTGTTTGTGGTTTTCGATTCTTGTGGTGTAAATAAGGTGTATGTGTATGTATGTGGTAGATAAAAATTCTGAGATAGTGTGAAATGGGAAATAATTGGGGTATATGTTCCAAGTGCTGTCATATTTGCGTTGTGATTAAAACTGAATTGAGATGGCACATTGCGGAGTTTTCATTTGGTTCATTTGTGGCTTAAACTTTCATAACGATGCTAGTGGATATTGATGGTGTCTTTCTGTAAGATGTTGTATTGTATCTAGTCATCGATACCAACCTTTTTAGTATGAAATGTTGACCGTACTATGGTAAACAATCACTTAAGCTGAAACTGCTGTTAGCTTGTTACTATTCAAGAGCCTTCTCTTGTCTTTAAATTAATTTGGGTATGCATTTGAACTTTGTTGTTTTCTGATGCTGGGTCACAAAAAGTAGATAAATTTCTACCTATGAAGTAGGTTTGATCGATTTTATACTTAGTTCATATTGAATGTGGCAGTTCATCTTATCTTGCTACAAGCACGATATTGATAAACATTGTGCATTATTTCATCTCAGCACCCCCTTCCAACTCTAGCCTGTCTTATTGTCAATGGGTGTTACCAAATTTCTTTGTAGGAGTTGAATAGCTTCTAATGAGACCAGAAATTATGTTTGATGTCTATATTATACTTGATTCTTTAATTTAATTCGACTATGCTGAACTATTTGGTGTGTACAAACACAGGTAGGAAACAGGATCATCCGAAAGAGGATCCATGTCCGTATTGAGCATGTTATGCCTTCACGATGCACTGAGGAAGTCAAGCTAAGGAAGAAGAAGAATGACCAGTTGAAGGCTGAGGCCAAGGCCAGAGGTGAAGTTATTAGTACCAAGAGACAGCCCGAGGGTCCCAAGCCGGGTTTCATGGTAGAAGGTGCAACATTGGAGACTGTCACCCCTATTCCATATGATGTTGTTAATGATCTCAAGGGTGGATATTAAGTTGTTCTGCTTTGTTTCTGGATCATATCTAGTTGGTTCGTTTTATGATGTATGAACTTATGCAGTCTTTTCATAGCTGTTTGTTTAGACAAAATGGTATGTTTTGGCATCATTTTATTGGAGACTTGTTCTTGCAATTTTGCGCAGTTTTAAAGTGATTTTTTGTGGATGCATTGATAATCGCAGATTATTTAAATGCTTTAATTCAGTTTTTGATTAAGGAGCACCAAATCTTTGCATCAAATGCAGTCTGGTTCTTGTTAGTTGTCATTTCAGTTTCAATTACGTTGTTTCTACGTTTATTTTATCACTACAAGGAACAATATATGAAGTAGTATTATTATGTGAAATCATGACAATGCATGTGTGAATAATCTTGTACACTAAATTTTTGAGTTCATATATTAGGCTAGGGTTATAAGCTTGTTCATGTTACTACGGTTCTGTGTATTATGATTATACATTGTATGGTTAGCCAGGTATAATTACAACAGGGGGGACAATTAAATGTCTTGTGTAAAACCTGCTTAATCAATAGCTTATTCATGACAAACACCAATACTTAACCCTGCTCTACTACTACATTTGTGCCAGGCCTTGATTTGGTACAGTTAATATCCTTATTTTATCATATACACTTGAAGAAAGCAACCTGCCATGGAGAAGAGCTGCTTTGAAATTTTGTATTAATATTTATTCCCAGCAGCCTTGTCTTGTTTCTTTAGAACTTGGTTCCGAGTTTTTAATTGATCCTGCGATTATTTATTGTGTCCGACTTTCCACCATATCTGCACTTCCGTGTTTGAGTTTGTTCACACTGATGTGTTGTGTATAAATCCGTTTGGTTTTCTTCCATACATGAAAGTAAAGGCAAGGGATAGCTTCTCGTAGTTCTATTAAGAATGGAGCTTTAGCAAGAAGAATGCAAATATGCAATAGTAAATACACACGCAAGATAATATAGTGAATACTTCAATCATTGCCCTACGGTTGTTTTTGACAAATACTTTTAAAAAGATTTTAATGATATATGACTTCAACATTTGAGTTAACTAATGATGTTTAAGCTAGTAGTCTCCCCAAGAATGCTTGCAGCAGCAAGAGGATCAGCTCGATCAATTGCATCCTGAAAAATGCAGACAAGCTTTGCAAGTAAACAAGTAAACATATTTCATATACTATTTACTGTGTTTTCTTGTCTGATGTATACGGGTACATCCTAGCCCAGGGCAGATCCAGAAAATATTTTTAGTGGGGGCACCAAATTATTTTTGATAAAACACTCTTATAAAGTTTAATTTCAGAGGGGTCACTTCTATATTTTTCTAAAAATTTTAATGATAAAATTTTATATATAAAAAATTTGAGGGATACTTGTCCCCGCGCCTCTTACTAGATCTACCCCTGTACCAACCAAATCCATAAACTGCGTAGCATAGCATGCACCTGTAAAGTCACGAATTATGCTCTGTAACTTTTTGCAATTTAGCACTTAACAAGCTATCACAAATTGATCGCAATCGTGCTAATATCAACCCGTGATGGACTTTTGTAAAGTGCAAAATGAATGAAATGAATCAATTGCATTTAGAACTTGATACCGATTTTTCTTTTATCCATTCATTCTTAAAACAATTTGGTTTGATCCCGCATGTACAAATAAATTTAGACTTTGATTTCACCCAAAATATAATGCAAAGAAAAGGAAAAGTATATATATAATGTCTTATTTTCAGGGAAAAAAAGAGTTTCATTTTTGTAACATTAAATTTCAGGATAAACCCTACAAACATGTAAAGTAATAGTGTTGATATAACTAGCATGAAAGCACGTGCGAGACACAGACCTAGTTTAAGGGCGTCGATAAATAATTTAAATATTATTTTTTATTTGATTTTTGTGCAATTAAAATTTTTAATATTTTAATTTTAATAATATATCATAAATATGTTGTATTTATTATATATTAAAAAGTTGATATTTTTTCAAAACTAAAAAAAATTATAATGCAAAAATATAAGGATATATACAGATTATCAAATACAAATTCAATCTTCATATTCATAAAAATACTCAATTTTGTATATAAATAATTTTTTAATACTTGATATATATATATATATACATATATAATACATATAATACACACACACATTATAATACATATATAACATAATTATATATTACACATGATCTCAAATTTAAAATTTAATTGTATATTTTTCAAACGGTCTTTCAAAACCACATCTTTTTCTAAATCAACTATAGTCCCTATTTTTTAACTTAATAAATAAATATACACTTTAAAATTTTCATTTTTTAATTTAAAATCAAATAAATTTTATATATAGTACCAAATTTATTTCTAAAATCAAGTTTTGAAAATTCAACTATTTTAAATAGTTCAAGTGTCAATTAATCGATCATATATCTTATAACATCATATCGATCAAATATCCCATTTTTTAATTATAAATATGTTAATTATAATCAATGATACAATACAAACAACTCATAAATAAACTTTACTCGTAAATATAAGGTTAAAAATACATTATGACTATAATATTTTACAATTTATTTCAAAATATAAGTCCAAATGATATCGCATATCAGAGATTAAATAATAAATTATAATTTTTTTATAATATAACATTATAACATTTAATAATTCAATTGATACATAAATAAAAATTTATTCGGTGAAAATAAAATATAATGATATCCATTATATATAATATGTGAGACATGAATAGAATAATTATTTTATTATAAATGAATTGAAGTAAAGATTTAAAATATATATTATAAAAATTAACCGTAAGTAATGGATTATAAAATAAAATCATAAATTACTTGTAGTTCAATGACTCCACATATATTAAATTCACTCAAGTCAAAGAGAAAGAGGTCATGTGTTCAATTCCAACAACAATCATAATAAAATACATTTTCATATTTATATAACTGAGGTGTATAATAGTCATTTTACTTGAATAAAATGACTCATGATTCATTTGAATGACTCAACTCGAATGAAATATTCTAATCTCCAATAAATAATTACAACTTAGTTGCAATGTATAGCCATTGTAGAAAAGGAAACTCAAAATTATCTAAACTAAGCAAGCTTTGAACGACCTGGCATAGATCATGATTATACATCTCCTAAAAAAAAGAAAGATAGCTAATGATTTACAAGATGAAACAAAGTTAGCTCCAAAGAAAGCTAATGATTTACAAGATGCAAAGAAAGCTAATGATTTACAAGATGAAACTAAGTTAGCTCCAAAGAATTTCTCAGATCACTGACTGGGCAAAAACTACTTACTTCCTCAATGTTATGCATGTCCTGCTCAAATCATCTGAGATGCATTCAAATTTGCTAATAATTTCTGATGCACTCTCCCAAATATTGCAGTAAGAGGCCCCAGTACTGGGAGGCTGACATTAAAAGATTCAGCTTTTCTCACAGCTGAAGGATCGTCTAGATCAAGCTTCGCTATAAGCTCCCCAGCCTGCAGAAACATGTATTCATACTTCTACTAAGAGAAGAACACTCAAACTTCCTCTATAGAAACAACTACCTGCATTGCTTGACCTTCAGACATCTTAAACTGGATGTTTCCAACAGCAGGCGAAAGTAGTGGCATACACATCTTCGTAACCTCAACTTCTGCATATGGTATTTCAGTATCAACATGAATACCATTTGGGACTCAATACCTTAGTAGCTTGCATGATATCTCTGCCACTAACTTAGAAGATCATGCTCATTCTGACACAAGAAGTAACAGTAATCACCAATCACAAAAGCAAATTTAAACATGCAAACAAAAAGTACAACAGTCGAAAGCACCTGAAGCAAGCAAGTCCTTCCATCAATTAGAAGGCGGGTTCTGGCTGCTTTCTCCTCCGCATATATAAAATGATTGTTCCCATCCAACTGTGTCAGAACATGAGATCACATCTCTGTCAAGTACTAATAATGCTAATTATAAGAATTAATGTCATGTGCTTGCAAGACTAATGTCTTTAAGCCTGTTCAGCAAAAGCAACTTGTACCTTAGTTTAGGTTGTAACTTATAATTTATCTTAAGTTAGTGTCGACGTCAATTTGACTTGTAAACCAGTTGTTATTAATATAAGTTTTTGAACAATTAATATTGCAATAGAGATACCGGTCGTATCAAACAACTAAATATAACATTTAGTGAAGTGTTACATGAAATATATGCAGCAAGTTGCTTTACACCGCAAATAACTAACCAGCATCAATAAACCCCCATCACATAAAGTATGCATGTCTGCTTCAACCCAAGACTCATTCATCTTGAACTTGTAACTTCCTGGACCTCCCTTCACCATACCCAACACCCAGTCTGATTAACAATCGACCATAAGAAAAATTTCGAGACTACGAGATATCTACAAACTTGGCACTAATATTGTATGAGAGCTCTCTAAACTATTTAGAATTTTAGATATTATAAGAGGTTATTAAGAAGCTATTATTTATTGTATATTTTCTCCCTTCTATATTTAATGTAACTTGAGAGATGACAAGTGATACATGCTGCAACAGTAATGAAAAATTTATATACCAAACAAACAAAAAATAATTATGATTATAGTTGACAATAATTACAAAAAATTTAACATAAGGATGATGTTTGTGCATTGTTCAACAGACCTTCGGAGGGATTTGCCCATTCTCAAGATAACCAACATATTCTGAAACCATGGCTACACTGCTAGCAAAAGCTTTCTGAAGTTGACGAATCTGAACAGGTTCATACATAAAGTGCTCCTCCAACCACTGAAAATAGCAAGGGGGCCTTTCTGCTCTCACATGCATAGCAATTCTACTATCTAACCAGTCTGTGTGTATTTTAATCTCCCTGTAGTCCGAAGCCCATAGTAAATGTTATGCCCAATATTTGGACATGGGTCCATGGCAGACCCAATGACATAAATTGGCCAGCCCACCTCGCATCTAGGTTCACATGGCTTCAAAGTCCACATCCAGCTCGCATTGTGTTAAAGAAGATAAAATATTCTAAGGCCTTTGGCCTAGCGTGAGGTCGCATCGCTAGCCCGCCAGCCTTAAACTCATTCAGCTTCAAGAAGGAAGAGAGAAGAGAACCGGCCCCCAGCTCGGTTCACTTCTCATCACCTCTCTTCCAGGTCGCATTGATCTGACAGAAAAGGGACCTCAGCCCGGGTCGTTCGTCCGGACCGCTCTATTCGGTTCGCATCGCTTTAAGGATGAAAAGATATTCTAAGGCTCTTGGCCTAGCGTGAGGTCGCATCGCTAGCTCACCAGCCTTAGACTCACTCAGCTTCAAGAAGGAAAAGAGAGGAGAACCGACCCCCAGCCCGGTTCACTTCTCATCATCACCTCTCAGGTCGCATAGATTTGCCAGAGAGGCCCTCAGCCCGGCTCGCTTGGCCCGGCTCACTGCCTCCGGATCGCTTCGCTAGCCCGGAGTACTTAGCACGGATTTCTCATAACTGGCTGAAAGGCTCCTAGCCTCATGGGCTCACCTCACTTGGTATTATTTGCTAATCTGAAGACTACAGAAGGCCCCCCGGGGTAATATCTCAACATACTTATTGATTTGAAGACAGCTACCCCCACGGGCTCTCATCTCATCAAGGGATCCGCACATGATCACCTCTACATACTGCTCCCGTGAGGCCACATCACGCACAACCGCTCCCGCGAGGCCATATCGCGCATAACTCCCTACGGGGACCCCTTGCTCTCCATGACAGCCCCTGGAGCCTGACAGGGCTTGGGCCATGGCAGTTACAGACATCTGGGAAGTTTGCCCTCCACATCCACACAGACTTGGGCCAAAGCCCAGCACGTCTAAGGATTTGGGCCTGATGAACCGGACCAATACCTAGCCCATATAGGTAACTTGTCCTCCAAGAACTACGTGTGGCTTGAACCCCTATATAAAGGGTACGTAGGCCTCTTGTTTCAGTTGAGACAACAGTTGGCAGCAAGAGAACACATATTTTCTCTGGCCTTCTAACAAATCAACAACAAGATCAGCTACCAAAATCCATCACTTTCCTCCCGTGTTCTTCGCGTTCTTCATCAAGTTTATAGCAAAATCATCATATTTTGCTCCGTGATTCCAGCAAACCTCCAAATTACTGTTATACCAGTTTCTCCCTATAACAATTGGCGCTAGAAGGAGGGGCTTACTTGACATCTGCGGGAGAAGGATGTCTAACTCTAGGAGAACCGAAAACTCATCAGAAAGTGACAGAGCTAGGGATGACGAGACCCCGAGAAATACCAACGAGAACCCGCCTCAGACTGACCCCAAGCTCTTGGAATTCATAGATAAGATGAACCACCAGATTCTCGAGTTCAACAAAAGAATGAGGCGGATGAAGAGGAGAAGCGCCTCTAGGAAAGCTAGCATGAGCATCCGGCGAAGGATGAGGAGGGCCAACAAGTCTAAGCAGCTAAAGTTGACTGTGAAGTCTCATGACCTCATGAACGACTTCAATGATGAAGCCAGAGATGAAGGAAATGATGAATCGTTAGAATGGGATGAGGTGCCCCCAGTCAGGCGCGGCAGGCCCATGAGACCCCTCACAGGTCGCTTCATGGCCCAGCCCCCTCTGAGGTGAAGGCAACCAGTGTTTTTGATAGGGTCGGAAAGAAACTAATAGAACATGATCTAAGGAGGAAGCTGGAGAGAGCCCGAGCAAAAACAATGAGGAGAGACCCCTGAGTCCGGCACATAAAGCGGAAGGACCTCCTCGCCATCGCGAGCGTGTTAGGTCCCCACATCGTGCTCGTAGACCGGAGAGGTCCCCTCCCAGATACGAGAGGAGATAATCAAGACAGAGGAAGAAATGAGGAAGCTCAGTCTTTGGTAAGTGAAGAAGGTGGAGGCCGAAGACATGAACAAGGATCGGCTCCATCACACAGAGCCATCAACAGTAATAGATCTCCCCAACGGGATAACTCGAGAAGTCACAGTCAGGCGCGGCAGGCCCATAAGACCCCTCTCAGGTTGCTTCATGGCCCAGCCCCCTCTGAGGCGAAGTCCACCAGTGTTTTTGATAGGGTCTGGAGAAGACTAACGGAACATGATCTAAGGATAAAGCTGGAGAGAGCCCGAGCTAAAAACACTGAGGCGAGGCCCCCGAGTCCAGCATGTGAGGCGGAAAGACCCCCTCGTCATCGCGAGCGCGCCAGGTCCCCGCATCGTGCTCATGGACTGGAGAGGCCCCCTCCCAGGGGAAGAAATGAGGAATCTCAGTCCGCGATAAGTGGAGAAGGCGGATGCCAAAGGCGTGAGCAGGCACCACCTCCATCACATAGAGCCAGCAATGAAAACAATAACGAGGAGAGGCTGGGAAACCTTCGCATGAACGATCTTAGATAGCTCTTGGAGCGTATGGAGAAAGAGAAGAATGCTCCAAATCCTATCTCCTCTCAGTCGCCTTTCACTAATGAGATCCGGATCGCACCTCTGCCCGTCATCTTCAGAAACAATCCAAATCTCACTTTCAATGGTGATACTGATCCAGCCGAATACCTAATCCGCTTCAATATTGAGATGGAGGTCTACCAGGTTTCCACTCTAGCCCGGTACCGGCTATTCGCCGCCTCTCTCAGAGGCAGTGCCCAACAGTGATTCTCCAAACTCAGGCCCATTATGATCGACTCTTGGGAACTACCGGCAACATTATTTATTGCAAGACTTTGTATGAATAAATCATCCTAAGTCTCGGGGGTAGTAATGTTATATAAACACCTCTTCGAGCTGATATAGGTCCGGACTATGATAATGTGTGGCCAAAATACGCGAACTAGGTGAGGCCTAACGGCCAGCCAAGCGACGCGATGTGGCGCCAGCGACGTGAGGCCATAAAAATAAAGGCTAGCGACGCGAGGCCAAAGCCACAGGCCCCGTTACAGTGAAGTATAGGCCAGCACGAAGGCGAGGCCACTTCTGTTCGAAGAAACTCGAACTGGGCCCCCTCATGCGAGGCCAAATATAAATGGGCAAATTGAAACGAACTCAAGAGTAGCGACCTAGAAGCAGTTGGTCATTTTGCAAATATGAAAAGCAACGAAGTCTGCTAATCAATGAAGCAATGCAATCCCTCAAAGCGATCAGAAATAGCTATGACAATGTGTGGCCATAAATCGTAAAGCTAGGCGAGGCCTAACGGCCAGCCGATCGATGTGACGTGGGGCCCACGTCACCACATAAATGGACGATGCGAGGCCACAACCACGTGCCCCTTTGGAACGAGCTCAGGCCAACATCAGTGCGAGGCCACTCGGTTCTAAGGCATATGAATCGAGGCCCCCATGCGAGGCCATAAACATGCGAAGAAAAGCTAAGTGGTGCGAGGTCATTAAAGCAACCACAAAATAGTTGTGCAAAATCAAAAGAAACACGCAGCATAGAGATGTAACATGCAACACGAGCAGAGTATTGAAACATGCATAAAATAAAGGGATGCGAGCAGAAGGAAGATTGAAAAGTTTAAAGCGTTGGAAATAAATCGAGTTAATACAAGTGCGAGGCATAGTTGGTGCTCGCAACTCATGAAATTCACCCCAATATAGCAAGGCGAATTGGTCAGCGTCTTCAGCGAGGCCTAAATATCAGTCCGGTTCATCTTAAAGGAGACCTCATAATCAAAGATCCAGTGTGACATCGGGTTATTCTAAAAATTGAGACATTAAATGGTTATGTTTAAATACATTAAAAGCTGTTAGTCACGAAGCGAGGCTGACGAGCCAGCTTGGGCCAGCTTCATGATGCGAGGCTGACGAGCCAGCATCATAAGGCGAGGCCGACGTGCCAGCTTTGGACCAGCTTCATGATGCTAGGCTGACGAGCCAGCATCATGAAGCGAGGCCGACAAACCAGTATCACAAGGAACAACCCATGTATTAAATCATCATCAATGCATTATGAGAAGTGATCTGATTCTAGTGCGCTTCAATTCATGAGCCGGACTGACATGAGCTCACCTCGTTAGCCGGCATAACTTGAGCTCCCCTCGCTAACCGGTCTCACACGAGCTCCCTTCACTATGCGGTTCTACATGGTCTTCTAATCAAAGCCAGACTAGCTAGCTCACAATCTTATAGCTAGCTCATATCCTTCAACTCCGTTCACTATGTATCAATAATTGTTGAAGTTCATGCAGTTCGGGTCGAGCTACGTCAATGTGCGGCCAGAAATTGCAAAGCTAGGCGAGGCCTGTCGGCCAGCCAAGCAATGCGACGTGGGGCCCCGTCGTCACATAAGTGAACGATGCGAGGCCATAACCACGGGCCCCGTTTGGACGAGATCAGGCCAGCATAGGTGCGAGGCCATTTAGTTCCAAGATGAACGAACCGGGCCCCCCATGCGAGGCCAAAAGTAAAAGTAAAATGACCTGGAAGCAGCTATAAAAAATAATAATGTGATGCAACAGTGCAAACATGAAACATATGGATGCGATGCGAATAGAATGATAAATGTGAAGTGATATCGATGTGTACCGGACTCAGTCCGAGCTCGCTTTGCAGGACGTTTCTTAGTTGAGCCCTCGATGGCTTTTCCGCCTCGACCAGCGACTCTGAGGTCAAATTGGTTCTCAAATCGCGAGCCGCGAGCACTCGAGGAGAAGATGGTCTCGTTGAGGAGCTGCTCGCACCATCACCCACAGGCTTCGCGCCAATATAGATCGGCTTCTCAAGCCCGGGCTAGTCGGGAGGTACATAGGCCTCGCCATCGGAGTCCTCGAGAACGAGCTAATAATTTTCCAGATCAATCACTCGGATCACATGGAGCCCAGATCACCGGTCCGGTTCACATGGATCCCAGATCGCTAGCCTGTGGTACTTCTCAGAAAATATTTCACTCAATCCTAAAGGCTTAGCAGGTCGTTTCGCATGAAAGGTCTATGGCATCAGTTATTATCTGATTCCACCTCGCATCGCTAATGGCGAGGAGGAATCGGGGGGTAGTTGTTATGCCCAATATTTGGACATGGGTCCATGGCAGACCCAATGACATAAATTGGCCAGCCCACCTCGCATCTATGTTCACATGGCTTCAAAGTCCACATCCAGCTCGCATTGTGTTAAAGAAGATAAAATATTCTAAGGCCTTTGGCCTAGCGTGAGGTCGCATCGCTAGCCCGCCAGCCTTAGACTCATTCAGCTTCAAGAAGGAAGAGAGAAGAGAACCGGCCCCCAGCTCGGTTCACTTCTCATCACCTCTCTTCCAGGTCGCATTGATCTGACAGAAAAGGGACCTCAGCCCGGGTCGTTCGTCCGGACCGCTCTATTCGGTTCGCATCGCTTTAAGGATGAAAAGATATTCTAAGGCTCTTGGCCTAGCGTGAGGTCGCATCGCTAGCTCACCAGCCTTAGACTCACTCAGCTTCAAGAAGGAAAAGAGAGGAGAACCGACCCCCAGCCCGGTTCACTTCTCATCATCACCTCTCAGGTCGCATAGATTTGCCAGAGAGGCCCTCAGCCCGGCTCGCTTGGCCCGGCTCACTACCTCCGGATCGCTTCGCTAGCCCGGAGTACTTAGCACGGATTTCTCATAACTGGCTGAAAGGCTCCTAGCCTCATGGGCTCACCTCACTTGGTATTATTTGCTAATCTGAAGACTACAGAAGGCCCCCCGGGGTAATATCTCAACATACTTATTGATTTGAAGACAGCTACCCCCACGGGCTCTCATCTCATCAAGGGATCCGCACATGATCACCTCTACATACTGCTCCCGTGAGGCCACATCACGCACAACCGCTCCCGCGATGCCATATCGCGCATAACTCCCTACGGGGACCCCTTGCTCTACAACTCCATGACAGCCCCCGGAGCCTGACAGGGCTTGGGCCATGGCAGTTACAGACATCTGGGAAGTTTGCCCTCCACATCCACACAGACTTGGGCCAAAGCCCAGCACGTCTAAGGATTTGGGCCTGATGGACTGGACCAATACCTAGCCCATATAGGTAACTTGTCCTCCAAGAACTACGTGTGGCTTGAACCCCTATATAAAGGGTACGTAGGCCTCTTGTTTCAGTTGAGACAACAGTTGGCAGCAAGAGAACACATATTTTCTATGGCCTTCTAACAAATCAACAACAAGATCAGCTACCAAAATCCATCACTTTCCTCCCGTGTTCTTCGCGTTCTTCATCAAGTTCATAGCAAAATCATCATATTTTGCTCCGTGATTCCAGCAAACCTCCAAATTACTGTTATACCAGTTTCTCCCTATAACAGTAAATTTTTAGGTGTCAAATTCAGTCAAGATTAAAACTTATACGGTATCGGAGAAACTTAAATATACAGTATATGAGAAACTTACATGTAAATATGTAATAGATCGATGGTGTAGTCAACTTTTGTACAAATTTCTCCCAGGATTGACAGAACTTTTGAAGCAAGTACTTTCGAAAGATGAAGAATCCATGTAACACAAAATTGACAGTCTTTTTTTGGTGCGCTAAAAATATGTAGTATACACATTCTCCTGCCCCAAGAAATTCTACATAAATACGCATCCCTTTGAAGACAAATATGAATTCAATCTATGGGATAACTTTTTGTTGAATAATTCTCGAAAGCAAATGTATTTTGAACTTTTGATAAATTGCACCTTAACTTTTTTAATAACAGAAATGTCATGTCTGTTACATACCAAATTGAGAATCTGAGAATACACGAATGCCTCCTCCAGACTGCAATATGAGGTGAAACCAATAAATATCATGTTTGGATCCAAAAACTAATACAACAATATATGTCTATCATTATTACAATATATACCTCAACAAAATTAAGTCTATATAATCATATAATAAAGACAATAACAAAATTCTCAATTTCTGTAAATGCGCTAACCTGTACTTTCCCACGTGTAGTCTTAAACCCATCGTCATTACCTGCTTATTGCCTATTATTTTATATAATCTAGGTTATCTGCTGATGAGTAAAGGGAATTTGAAAAAAAGGAATCTATCGAGATTTGTTTTTGTAGAGTATGGAAAACAATTGAACATCGAATTTTGACGAGAAGCAAAGGAAGAGCCGAGAGCAATCAACACAATAGGGTTTTTTTGTGAAAGGTGTAGGGCAAGAGATGAAAACAGCGGGTCAAATTTGTAATTATACCGAAATAAAATGACTCACATGTCCTTCTGTTATATATATATAGGAAGGATTTCTTTTCGATGTTAATGAGTTCACAGATGCATTACAAATTTGGAAAAATTAAACAATATTCACAATTAGATTTGGATTTCAACAACATACTAAACTATAATTTAAATTTATTAAAAAATACTCAACAACCACCTACTAAAAGTTTTTGATTTAAGGATTACATATTTTATACAAGTCTAGTTTATTATATTATCTCTTCATGTCATGTATAATTATTATATCACTTTACTCTCAATTGGTTTTTTCATCCAAGTACCGTCTCTCTGAGAATATATACATAACATTGGTTGTTATGAGTTTTTTTTAACTAAATTGTTTATATATTAAATTTGGATTAGATGGAATACAAGCCGGATCTCAACTATGTAAATAAAGAGGAACCTAATTCTAGCAAGCTAGAGGTCAGGGGAATCAAATTAACGGGCAGAACAATCCCGTCAAAGTTCATCGTTCAACAATCAAAGTAAATTAACAACATATGGATAGCAAATTAGTAAACTAAGAACACGATAAGTTTCATGGTAAGTCTCATGGTAAGTCTCATCAGAGGTTTGCATCATTGTCTTTGGCATCTCTAGTAGATTTAACACTAGCTTGGTCATCATTCTGGCGAACCCATTAGCCACAACTTCCACAACATCCATAGCAACCATGTTTGTAGTATCACCATGTGAACTAGCATCAATATCCTACCGCCTAGGAGTCCATCCCTGTGTTGTCCAGCCATCAAATGCCTTCTACAAGAAGGGTGATCAACATCTTCCTCAACCTTATAATGGAACAAGCTAAGCAACTAGGGGCAAACACCAAAAAAATGTTTCGGAGAGGGGGCAGTACACGCATTGGAGGAATGACTGGTATAGAACATGAACTAGCACAATATCATCAATAAGGTTAGCAAAAATAGACAGCTTGATAATGCAAGACCCATGGTCCAAAACTCCTATGGTAAGCAACATATCAGCTTCCAGGACGGGCTCACACTTGGTTATGGCTGCAAAAGTAGATGGGTACATGACAACAGGTTGGCCTATAGTTAATCTCACAGGATGTAAACCTTGAAAACTCCAATAAAGAAAATGAACATTGATAAACTTAACCCATATAGTTACTTTGTTGGTGTTCTTGATATGACGAAACAAATGACTAAATACGAAGTAAAGCGTTCTTAATCTCAACAAAGTCAAATTCAACATCAACATATCTAGCAAACCCATAACAACAATGTTTCCATGACAAAGAAGCATGTGTAAGAGATTCAATTGAGGGGGTAACACATACAGATCCATTTACTCTAGTTAAAATATTATGGTTCTTGTTGGAAGTGTTTAGCTCTTCTGAACTAAACAAATAGGAGGGAAACTTACCACATTCAGTTGACTCCTTAGCATCTTTGTCAGTCAAATCGTACGTAGGTGCTTGCTTCATCCCCGAGATAGGAATAGCAGAGTTAGGTCCCATAGGCGGAGTGAGGAGAGACTTGTTGTGAGAGATAATCACGAGTAGTTTAAATCGAGGCATGATTTTTTGGTATGTCGAAGAACCGAGCACAAACAGAGAAGGGTCGTACTGCTTAAAGAGAAAAAACAAACAAGTAAGTGTTCTTGAGAGAGTTTTCAATATGAGCAAAAGAGGGTTCTCTGCCATGACCAAAGAGTTTGAATATAAACACGTATGGTTTAATAGGCAGCCACTAGTGAAGAATCGGGGATATGAATCGTCGGAAATCGGAGTACAAGAGTAAAGTAAGAAAGAGAAAAAAGAGGGGAGTACATTGAGTCGACTCTCATTTATTTTTTTATATTTTGTTTGTTATGAGTTGTTAACTCTAAAATATAAGTTAGAGTATGAGAGGTTTTTTGAAAATATGATTCATTATTTTTTTTTGTAAAAATATGTTTTTTTTTAATTTTTGTAAAACTATCATTTTGCAACTAAATATATTTATATGTAACTAGAATTAATCTCAAATATATTTAAAAGTAATTTTAATCTAACTGCACTCGATTATAGTATTTTATAATATTTCAATTCCAAATTGTGGAGTCATGGAGATTTTAATTCAGTTTGTAAGGCGGGTACACCGATAAATAACAAATTATGTTGTATGTCTTGATGGGTTTATGGATTACTCTTTACATTTTTAGTGACTTCTCATAAAAAATGGGTAAAATTCAAGAGAAAATTACCAAATTACCTCATAATGAATGATAATGGACCTAAATACTTTTTGGCGGAATATCGACCCTAAATATCTTAGTCCACGCATCAGATAAATGCGTATATCTTATATATGTGCAATTCACTATATAATACTTGACATTTCAAAACGGAAAAAAACTATGTAATGTTTTACCTATATTATTTGATTAGTTATAATCTTTGAGTAAAGACTGTGCAACCAGACATTCCAAGAAATCATCCATACATGATACATTCATATAAAAGAACTTTTTAAACTGCATCGAAAAATGTGTAAGAGAACATCACTAAAGAATATGTAATACAACTGGAGGAAAATTATTATATTTCTAATATGTACGCATCTACAACTTGCGTGTTTTTAAAATAAGAAATATCAGTTACGCATTTTCAAATTACGTTTATTAAATAAAACAAATAATATTTTAATAGATCACGCATGTTACATATGCGTAACTGAAACATGTATATGTAGTTCTAAGAAATTTTCGGAATGAGTCAGAATCGAACCTAGAACCTGGGATGACAAATGATAAACTTTTTAAAATAAAAGGCATTTGAGACCTTCACCCAAAATTCAATAATAAAACTTTGCATATAATTTTCTTTGCAATTCTTATATATTTTTTTAGTAATATTTCTGCTAAAACAAAATTAAATAGAAAGAATTGTGATTCAAATTAATACAAATAATCATGATGTACAATAATATCACGAAATGAAATAGAATATAATTTTCATATATCGAACTAATTACACACATGAAATGAAATACAGTAAAATTAAAAGAGCAGTCGCCAACACAAATGCGATTTAAAATCTGGGATATATAGATACAATACACACAACACCCGAGCGCTGTAAATTGGAGTCTCACATCAGTTGTAGCAGGCAGTCGTGTGTAAAACCCTAAAAGCCCAATCAACAACTAATCCCTCTTTCTACACTATCTCTACTTTGTTTTAATCCCCCGATCTCGCTCGATTCATCTCTCTCTCTACACTATCCTTTCTCTAGTGACGTCAGAGCTCAATCGATACACACATTTGTTGAATCTATAAAGTGTTGCGGTGGCATAAACCAAGGCTGGCGTGTGTTAATTTCAGGTGATGGCGGATCTGCCAGGTGTCCGTCAACGAATTGGAGGCGATTTGATTGCATTTCTAGTTGTGTTAGGGTTTGATAGATTTGGTAATTGTCAAGTTGAGTTTGAACTATGCTGACTGTGTTGAGAGTTCATCTTCCGTCCGATATTCCGATTGTTGGTTGTGAGCTTACTCCCTATGTGTTGCTTCGTCGTCCCGATAAGTCGGTTAGTACCGATGATGTTAATGAATTTGGACCTGTTGATGGACATTTCTTGAGATATAAGTGGTTAGTTGCTTTTTCCCCTGTTATATATGCTTTCGGTTTTCGTAGTTTTACATTTTTGACTGATGTGATTTAATTAATTACGTGTTAGATTAATTCAATATATTTATTGATTATGATGTAGCTTTAGGGTGTCAATTGTGAATTTAAGTTTAGTAATTTAAGAGATGTAAGTTGTCGCAAATCACATAAAGTATAATTTATTAAACAGTTTATGTGTTGGATTAATTGATTGATAATTGATTCACAAATTGTTGGATTATGATCCCTAGCATCTTGTACTTATATATTTCGATGTCTTTTCAATGGACACTGGTTACCAGTTACCATGTGTGCCAATATTTACTCTTGCAATGATATATACTGAGATACATCATACTTGTGTATTACTTAATACATGTTTTCTGTTCATTGTTACTTGCTATTTTATGATGATCGTGTCTTTGACACATATGTCTTATGTTTGGATTTCTTTATTATTGATCAGTAAGCAAAAAGCGATAGGAAGGAAATATATAGGACATTAGTTACTCTCTGCCCCCGAAGAGTGTATTTAGGAAAGTTTAAGAAGGTTAGGAAAAAAATTATGATTGTTTTCTGCCTTGGGCCCAACACCTGCTTTTGTTTAAGCACATGCTAACATCCTCTGGATATAATGATACTAATATCGCTGTTGTTATACATAATGAGACTTTTTGGTTATTTGATGCTGTGATACCTTTTTGCTACATGTCATATCATTTGCCAGAAGTTCCCCTCTCTAACCATGACAAGAGTTTTCAGTTATATATATGGTGCTGTAATACCTAGGTAATGTATTATTTTAGGAAGATACACAGACTTTTTAATGCTATATATATACCAGAACGATTTGATTTTGAAGGTAGGCAGTCAATTTGTGAACCATATGGTTCGTGTAGAACTTCTACTTTCTTGTACCCTCTCATCTCTTGATCATTTTGTTACAAAAAATAACTGATGAATAATTGATATTGTGATATTGTGTCATATACGGTAAATCTATTTGAAACTTAGTTTCTCAATTCAATTCATATTCAATCCTTTGAATGTCTCTGTTGTAGGTATCGAATACAAAGCGATAAGAAAGTTGCTATCTGCAGTGTACATCCGTCTGAGCAAGCAACTTTGCAGTGCATGGGATGTGTCAAGGCAAAGATTCCTGTTGGCAAAAGTTACCATTGTTCTTCTAAATGTTTTTCCGATGCATGGCAACATCATCGTGTTCTACATGAGCGTGCTGCTAGTGCTGTAAATGAAAATGGAAATGAAGAGGAAGAACTGTTTGGACGCTTTAATAGCACCGGATCTGGTGGGTTAGCTGGTTCACAATCTAATTCTAGCCTGTCAAATGGTGCGACCCCTCTATATCCTGCTGCAGTCGCACAAAGAAATGGTGGGGAAACATGGTTTGAAGTTGGATATGCTAAAACCTATACACCAACAGCTGATGATATCGGCCATGTACTTAAATTTGAATGTGTTGTAGTAGATGCAGAAACAAAATTACCAGCAGGGCATGTCAACACTCTATTAACATCTCGTGTCATTCCAGCTCCATCTCCTATTCCGCGTCGCTTGATTTCAGTCAGTGGAGTTGATGTGACGGGTCATCTTGATTTAGATGGTCGTTTATCATCTTCAGGAACTTTTACGGTGCTATCATACAACATCTTAGCTGATGCATATGCTACAAATGAGTTATACAGTTATTGCCCTTCTTGGGCTCTTTCTTGGCCATACCGTAGGCAGAATTTGTTAAGAGAAATAGTCGGTTACCGTGCAGACATTGTTTGTCTTCAAGAGGTAAATAATTGGTACCGGATTATTGTTTTAATTTATTGTGAAAGTAAATTATCAATCTACAAGTTCTAACAGACTTATTCTAAGTTATTATGTTGGTTGGAATGTTGGACGAGAAGTACTCCATATTTGGGTTAAATATCAAACTTGCCACTTTCTAGATTCAAAAGTCTTATTGATACCAAAATTCTCAAACACGCCTCATTTAAAAAACTCTTTTCACATAGAGTTCACTACTTAATACTCCCTCCATCTCCTTTTACATGTCTCTTTTGAAAAAATTAAGCATATAAAGTTAGATAAATGATTTCTATGTGTACCCTTAATTATTATATTGAAAAATGAAAATACAATTACGTTTCAAAATAGTCAAACCTTGAAAACAATAAATATTAGGATAGTTTTGGAAGATTACTCTTAAATTTGAATTTAAAGAAGAGATGAACATGTATTAAGGGACTAATTTTATTTTCAAAAGACTGAAAGAGACATGTAAAAGGGGACCGAGGGTGTACAATGTTTAGCCCAGTGGTGTCGATTTATAACTATGTATGATGTTAAATTTTCCTAGTGAATTCTGACTAATATGTTTTCTTATCTCCTTACTTTTCAGGTTCAAAGTGACCATTTTGAGGAATTTTTTGCCCCTGAGCTGGACAAACATGGATACCAAGCGCTGTTCAAAAGAAAAACAGCTGAGGTTTTTTTTATTGATATCTCTCAGTAATTTGCCCTATCACTGGTAAAGTCATTCATCCACATTTTATGTTTTAAATGCAGGTTTTTAGTGGCAATGGGAATACCATTGATGGCTGTGCCACTTTTTTCCGCAGAGATAGATTTTCACATGTTAAAAAATATGAGGTATGAAAAACATTGCCTCTCCTTGGATATCTATGGAATATATAACTTATACTGTTCATGCCTTAGGTTGAGTTTAATAAAGCTGCGCAATCTTTGATCGATGCTTTAGTTCCTAATGCTCAGAGGAGATCTGCTTTAAACCGTTTGGTCAAGGTATGCTGGTTAAAAGAATCTGTTCGCTTTGTCCATTTGTTTGCTTTGTCCAAGTTAATTAAAACCAGAAGTATTTTGTAGGACAATGTTGCACTGATTGTGGTTCTTGAAGCGAAGTTTAGTAATCAGGGGGTTGATAATCCCGGAAAGCGTCAGCTTGTCTGTGTGGTAAGTAGACAGTGTCTACCTTTTCTCTAAATTGAGTCCGATACGTTGTAGGTTCCTTTTTTAGGATTCAGATCCTCAATATTCACCTACTCCCATCCAGTATACTTCAGTTGAATGACAATTGTCCAACATTGATATTGATTTTGATTTAACGAGTAAAAAGTTGTACATGTGTTGTTCATTTAGGTGTACTGGATGTAATCAAATGAAACGTTTAGTGGAGTTGATTCCAGTCGCATCTATTAAATATTCCAAAAATCCAAATATGTGATTTCTTCTATTTGTATTCTACATTCCATTAGATGTCTCTTGCATCCAGCTTTAGGAAGCCAGTTTTTGTTTGAGCAGGATTTATCTTTGGATCCAACTACTGAAGCTCCTGAAGCATTGAAAGTTTAATGCAGTACCTATATATGTCATATCAATTTCCCGCTTTATGACATGTTTGAATGTATTTTAGAAAACTCTATCACTTGAAGATTTTTTAAAGCATATTTTAAGTCTTTCCAAAAAAATATATGAATTTGTAAAGTATTTTAGTGTTGTCTGGATGCTGTTTTTTTTAATAAAATATTTACTTTATTAATAAAACGATAGCTGGGTCAATAAGATCAATTCTATGAATGTCATTGATTCTAGACGTTGGCTTACACAAATGATTTTAATTATAAAACATATTGAGGTTCTAATTAAGCTTTTGGTGATTATAAAAGAAAAGAAATCTTGGCAAGCCCTCAAACCTCCTTGCTTTGTTACCCGGACTCAGCTATAGGTGTCCAATAGACACGGGGCCTAGTGTCAAACTCGGGAATATATCGTAAGTTCTACATGTTTTTGGCCTAAAATAAGTGTCCGAGTGTCGAGTGTGTCCTGCCACGGGTACTTCAGGCAAAATGACGAGTCCAAGTAACAGAGCCTCCTTGGCGCCACCCCTTTGAATTCATAAACCTGTGTCTGCTATCTTCCTAATGACCCTGATATGTGGTAGAAATATGGAGATCTCACAACCCTAAATGAAGTTAATCCTTTCTCAAATTTGAATGTGAAGCTCATATTGCATATTCATATTGTCTTATATAAGAGCTCTAGATAATCTAGGATATGCATGTTTATGTTATTTTAATTTGGTATTACTTTTTTGTTATGTTCTGCTTGTTGCGTGCTAATGCTTATATGTTTACATATGTGTGTAACTTGTACTTTTGTAGGCCAATACGCATGTGAATATCCACCAGGATTTGAAGGATGTCAAGATTTGGCAGGTTTTGGTTGATGCCTGTACCTCTCTTTATTAGCTTGTTGAGTTTTTCATAATTGTTTCTTCCTTGCTCCTGTGTGTTATCAGGTCCACACTCTCTTGAAAGGGTTGGAAAAGATAGCTGCCAGTGCCGACATCCCCATGCTAGTATGTGGAGATTTCAATTCAGTGCCCGGAAGGTATGTTATGTGCTTGAAAATAATCACTTAAATTGTAGCTATCTGTACTAGTTTGGAGGCTAGACAATAATATGCATTATAATTTAACTTTCTAATATTTGACTGCATTATAGTGCTCCTCATGCACTTCTGGCATTGGGGAAAGTGGATCCTATGCATCCAGAGCTGGGTGTGGACCCTCTAGGAATTTTGCGCCCTGCCAACAAGCTCTTGCATCAGCTGCCATTGGTATCTGTTGTTTCCCTGCTTCATGCTTGAAGTGATTGTTGTCTGACTTAGTATATATTGCAATATTTGTTGAAGATCTGTTACATACCTACACTCCATATATGTCGTGATTTATGATGATTATCTTTTGCCTTTTCTTACAGGTCAGTGCATACTCGTCTTTTGCGAGAATCGGAGCTGGTCTCGGCTTTGAGCAGCAAAAGAGGAGGATGGATCCTAACACAAATGAGCCCTTGTTTACAAACTGCACTAGAGACTTTATTGGTACCCTCGATTACATATTTTACTCAGGTACATTAGCTCTCATATTTTCTTTGTTTTTTACTTACCAAGGGCATCTGTTTCACTCTATATGAATTAAAGTTGCTGCAGCTCTTTATGAGCCTCTTATACAGATCATAAGAATTCCTAATGTGCATTAATTACGTGGATGGATGAATTTTCTTTAGGATTCTATAAGTTACATTATTTTTTATGGATATGTGAACTGAATTGATGATATATTTTTTGGCCTTCAGCGGACTCTTTAACTGTGGAGTCTTTGTTAGAGCTTTTGGATGAGGATAGCTTGAGAAAGGATACAGCACTTCCTTCTCCTGAGTGGTCCTCTGATCACATAGCGCTGTTAGCTGAATTCCGCTGCAAGCCCCGAACAAGACGTGGATGATGCAATGTAAGTTCCTAAGCCTTTTCAGAGTGTGAATGTTATGCTTTCATTTTTATTTTTATTTTGGTTTGCATGCCTTTTTTTGGTTTGTATACCCTCTCTCGAGCATTCAAGCAGATAATAATAACAAACCAAATCACACCTTACACTAGAAATCATTATTAAGTTAAAGAGTCTACATAATATATTTCACTAAAAATTGTAATATCTAAATATATTTAGAAGCAGTGTTTACATGGTGCAATTTGAAAGATTGAACAAAGGTATTACAAAAATGTTACATGTATCGTTCACGGCTAGGATGACTTCAAGTATAGTGACTAAGGAGTGGAGAAGATTGCTAATTCTGACCAGTAGGGTTTATATATATATATATATATATATATATAAGAACTGGTGAATTTAAATGGTTTTTCCTGATTTTTTTTGTCTATTATATGCAGTACTAGCATAATGGGTAAATATGGAAGTTAAACAACACCATTAACCTCAAATTTTGAGTTGTTATTACTTATTATGTTGTTATATCTCTTGATCTGCATGTAATGTCGAAATTAAAATCAGTTGAAACTTACCGGTCATAATATTATAATTGTATTTGACGCTTTTTTGGTATTATAATAATTAATAGCTTGCATTGCATGCAGGTCCGATATGGAAAAGATAGAAGAACAAAGAGAACCAACTGATAAAGATAGTTCATATAAAATTGTTAGATTGTGCTACATCCTGGGGTATTGATCCTTGAGATGGTTTACTTTGTATTATGCTACCTTGTCCTGATAGAAAATCAGATGGTTTACTGTATTATGCCACCTTTTCCTGATAGGAACTTGTGACTTTATGAGTATGCCTCGTCCAGATTCCAAAGTTGTTATAAGAATTATTTCTGGTGCGATACAGATTTTGAGTACACCTAACACTTGTGATATATGCTTATCATCTACAGCAGATCTTTAATGGAAGTAGTGTTTGTGGGGCATTATATAATCATAAAGAGGATATGCTAAGAGTTCGCTAATTTCAAAAAATACTTGCCATCTGAAATAATTTCTTTAAACTTTAATGGAAAATAACACATTGTAGAAAAATGAAGCAAAGATTAGGAAATCACAAGTTTGGTTAACGTCAAGTTTCACAACGCTTGAATTTTACGAACCCCGTCTGTTCTTCTTAGAGTTGCCTTCCTGGCCAGTCCGAGAAAGTATGGAAATCACAGGCTTCAAATTTATAAAAATGTTTACGTTTGAGCTACAAGTAAATTTTTAGATCTCTCCTTTTATGGGGCTTTTGAAATCGAATTAATCCAAATTTCAAAGGATATTAAAAGTGCTGTCCAAATCCCGAAGGCTATTCGAGTGCTGGACAAGCCCGAGGAACAGAGAGACAGAAGACTTGCAATACTTTTCTACTGGAGTAATATTGAACGTAAGCATTAATAGGACAACATTATCTGAACATAGAACAATGGTATTTTACCAATAGGGATGGTTTACCCCAGACAAACTGAATAATCTTAATAGAAATATTCCATTCCCTGCATAGCAGTAACACATCCGATGTAGAGTTGCTACATCGATACTTGAGAGCCCCAAAGAGATTCCACAAACTATACAACCACCATCCCAACCCCAAAGACATTCTACTGTTCTTTCCATATGCGACCAGTGACCCTCAATTTAAGCTCTTCCCTGTCCCCGCCTGAAAAGAAGAGAGCCAGATTTCTAGGAATAATGAGCCCATCTAGGCTGTCCCGAACTTTCCTGTGACTATCACGGATACTCCTCGGAACACCTTGCCATGTTAATTTACGCCCATATCCACCGACTTCCAAAGAGTAGCTGAACTTTTTCTCCTCACTGTCCTCGCCCATAAATCGTAAGAATGATGTGTACATTGGTGCTGAACCCAGCTGAAAAGCTTCAAAATGCAAGCAAAACTGTCTTCCATAGCAGTTGAAAACCTAAATATCATTATATCATGTAAGTCAAGTTTGGATAATTTTATGTAGTTTCTCACACTAGAAAGCAAAGATTAAATCATCTTTGGGGCCGATCAGAAATAGAAACTTACAGTAAGCATCCATGTGGCATTTTCAACTTCACGCGGGTTTGCTTTGACATAACGATGGTTGAATGTACATCCATCATGCATGTCAACATTGTGATCATCCTTGAGATGTGCAACAAGGGATGGAATATCGCCTGTTATGGAACATTGAGACCCAGCATATGGGCAATTATAGGGACGGAACCGGCAGTGTTGCTCGTGCTTCAGCTTGCTATAGTATAGAAAAATATCATGGCAGCCAAAACTCTGGTATCTGCAGGGAAGCTCCAATGACTCGGCTACTTTCTCCAAAGCCAGACACCTAATATTTCCAAGTTCAAGGCGGCAAGTTGGACAGCAATTATGCATTCTAATTTTGCAGTCCGAGCATAAAGTATGACCATTTGGGCACTGGAGGAATTTTTTCAAAAAGGAGAGTAAGGAGAACTTCAAATAGCTGTAGATTATAAGTTACACAGCCTAATATGCACAACTCTTAGTGGTGATGATGATATTGACTATAAACAGATAGGGGGTTCTTCACATGAACGGGATCGGAAAAAATTGCAAGTAACAAGAAGCATGAGAGAGAGGTAGGGAGGGAGGGAGGGGGGGAGGGAGGGGGGGAGGGGGAGGGAGGGAGGGGGAGGGGGGGGGGGGGAGAGAGAGTCCATTTGTGTAAAGATAAAAATTGATACAGGCTAATGTTAATAGGTATTGCAAGAATACATATTACATAAAATAGTCATAGACCCAAAACACTTTCACAGTTTACAATCATTTAAAACAAAAAATTAATATCAAACACAGTCATTAGTTACTCTACTCCAATCACCGCACGACAAATACACATTGTGTGTTAAGAGTAAGACTGCATCTTTGACATAAAGAAAGTATTATTGTCTATGTTATACCCGGACTCAGCTGCATTGTCCAACATGATATGAGTCCACCAAGTGTCGGACTCGATTTTTTTTCCTTTGCATGTTTTTAGCAACAAAAAAAAAAGTGTCACGTATCCATAATATGTCCAGAGTGTCCAACACTGTCCAATACAGGTACTCAGTGAAATAAGGAGTCGGAGTAATACACGTAATTCATTGCACTGTTAATATTAGTATGACTTGAACTTTATACAAATTTTGGGAACACTTATGTGGCAGGCAGATACTGGATAAGGCTTCTCAATAAAATAACTTAAACACTCACTCTGGTTAGATGTAGACATGTAGTAGGCTCACTATGGTAACATTTTATGACTATGCACCAGATCGCAACAAGACCTTTGTTAGCCTAGAATAATTGAAATTTCTGTGCAGTTATCAAGTTTCATCAAATTCCTCTCAGATTTACTCGCTAAAATACACGTCAACGTAGAAAAAAACATTTTCTAAGATTTCTCCCACCTCTCTGCAAAGAGAGGAGATATATCTGATCACTTTATGAGATATATTGTAATGAGACTATAAAAGCAAGTTGTCCGAATAAGTAAATTTATTGTATCATGCCTTTCAATCAGTAATAACTTATGCTCTTCACAGTTACACCAAACTCCAGCAGAACAGATAGTATGGTGGGAAGAGTACAAACCAAGACCGGTACTGTAAGATATAGCTGCCCACCTGCCCCTTAATTTTTTCAGATTAAGCAAAGTTCTGCAAATTATTGGGTAAAAAGCCTTCTGATATAAAGGGGAACACAGTAGTCAAGTTTCTTTTCCCCTCCATTCAATAGATGTGAAAAAAATAGAATCAATAATACCTACTTAAAACGAACTTCGTCACTGAAATGACAGCCAAAGGTAATGCTGATTTTAGGTATAGAATCAAACCAAACACAGAGATGTATCCTATGTTAGCATATACAATTGAATGTTGCATTCATGATAGAATATAAACAAGTTCAAACCCATATTTGTTCACGTGTCTGAGCGAGTGAAAATCTGAAATAATAACATACCTGGTAAATTGGAGGGTACATTAAATTCGTGCAGACGGGACATTCAAGGAGCTCATGCACTCCATTGATTGAAGGAATTCTGTGCTTTTCAACAATCCCAATGGCACTCTTTATAGGAGTGTTATTCTTCTCCATCTTTCCCATTCCAACATCATATTTCACATGTTTTGGGTGAGACTCAACGACTTGTTTGCAAACACCACCATCCGGAGCCATTTGTAGATACGGGCGTCAAGAAATACTTAGTGGTTAAGATCAGAACCATACACAATTGATAACTTAATCACGACTTCTTCGAGCTGCTTTCTATGGTCTGTCAAACAATATACACACAATCAGATCATTTAAATTACTTGTTAGGGAGCCGTAGTGCACAAATTGTACATCTTATGTCTGACCTATGTTCTTTATATGACAGACATCATAACCTCGATGCCAGTAAGTTGATAAAGACATGGCATTATTATGTTACTGTTTGCAACTGAGAACATTAAGACCATCTTACCAGACTCTAATTTAAATCTTTATCTTTATTGGGCGAGATTAGTTGATGTAGTACACCAGAACCAAAAGATTCTCTGACCAAACATCTATAAAGATAGAAAATAAGCATAAACACTAGACCTGAAATCCATGAATGACTAGTACTTGTGCATTTGAGATGAGCATTCCAAGTCAATCATCTAGTTAATTATCTATACATTATCAATTATTAATATAAAGACAGCTTACTTACTTCAAAGGGAATAAAACATTAAATAACAAAGATAGAGCCTTAAATAAGAATATATAATATACCAACTGAAGCATCCAGAAAGTAAGAATCAAGGACAATGATTGCCATCTGGTTGCCCTCCTATTTTCCTTAACCTAATATATTCTTCATTATGAAACAGTTTCACAAAAACTTGTGGGACTACACACATAAATTTGATTACTGACAACAACCAAATTGTCTGAGGCGGTATATAAACAAGACTCATCCATATATGTAATCTCAAGTAATTGTTGAACCGTCCGAGTGAAGTTGAAAACACAAAACTAATTACTAAAAAAGGAGAAGAAAAAAATAGATTCCTCTCGACATCAACAAAGCTATCATTTTCTGGTAATAACTGAACTTAAACTTCGCATAAACTAACAATCAAATTCGACCCAAATGTCAAGCAAGCATTACAACTAGAAATCAACAAAAACAAAGGAACTCATCTTTGGAAAGACCAATCATTTTTACTTCTAAGCACCACCTCATCCTTAAAATCAATAATCACACCAACCATATTATTACTCAAGTACAATGAAACCAGAAGATCCCATTTTATATATAGAATCATGAGAATGATAACTACTTAACATCAAAATAGAAAGTAATATAAAAAACAATTTCATATTTCCATAGAACAATCAAAACTTCATAAATCAAGAAAACGAAAAAAGAAAAACAACCCACAAAAATAGAATACACCCAACTGAATTATCATCCTCATTTCTACCTCAACCCGATCATATTGAATAATACCTCAATAAAAAAGATAAAAATCAAAACTTCATGGCAAAAAAAATCAACACAATGATTTGAACGAAACAGGGTTAAGTACAAAAACAAGCTCTGAAGCATATGAAGTAAAAAGAAGAAGGACTTGCATTCACAACCTTTTCATCATTCTCTCTGTGTCTGCAAATTGTATTTCACTTTATATCTTTTATCCCCGGAAATAAAATATAATAATAAAGAAAAGTAGTAGAAATTTGTTTGTGCAAATATGATGTTTTAAAATGAGTGTTGTAAAAGTACTGTAGTAAATACTAAAGGGGGCGTGTTGCTTTAACTGAAGATGGGGTGTGTGTTTTCCTGAGGGGGAGGAAGACAAGAATTTAAGAGAGTCCTACTAATGACATGGGGAAGCGTCACGTTTTTCCCCCCAACCAGCACGCAACTTTGAAATCTTTAATTTCTCGTTATTTACTTGCAGTCAATTGGTTGACGTTTACCATAAACACCTGATTCTGAATTAATATTTTTTCAAATATGTGAGTACTGTATTTATTAATCAGGATTTATATATATCCGTTAAAATTTAGATTGTATTCGGTAATTTTGATTTCATTTTAAATGATAGATTTCAAATGATAAAATTTGAATTGTCATTTCACATTCTCATATTTGTACTGATATTTCTGAATGTTTTGGAATTCAAATGAAATCCAAATCCAAATCCAAATTTTTATAATTACCAAACATAATATTTGATTAAATTCAGAATTTCAAATGAAATTCATGTTTCAAAACAAGCTATTAGGTTATTTAATCAGGATTTTAAATAATATTTTAAAATATGAAATATTCAATCGATTTAAATAATGTTTTAAATAATGATTCAGATACATGTATAAACAAACAAAAAATGTGATGATCTTGTGATGCACAATTGTAATTTTTCTTGTAGTACAAGTGTACAACATGTTTTTGTTCTGGTTGGTGTTTTTATCTTGTGGACTTTTACTGTCTCCAGCAAATTTAAAAACTTTAGCTGCACTGTATAGCTCAGTAGGTGAAATTCAAAATGAAAAGGTAAAGACAAATTTATTTTGAGATTATGCGTGTGAGTGTAATAAAGAGAAGAGTTGATGTGGACCCAAATTTTGAAACTTTAGGTATGTCATTATTGTGAGAGCCTTAAGTGGACAATGACGAGTCATAAATTATGTAATCCTATTTAGTGCAAATGCAGGTTGCAGAGGGGCAAGGGGGAGCACGAGCACCCTCTTCTTCATTAATTTACTCTGAGACTAACCATTGTAATGCCTCGAATATTTTAAAAATGTTATGGGCTCGCTCGTACTCTGATTTCTGATACTCTCCATGCTTAGGTCGCATTTTGAAATTAGACTTCTACTCAAAATGATGGGAAAATTTAGATGAGATTCGATATAAACTCGATTTTCTACCCATTTGTATGATTCGAGGAAATAACTAAAAACCGTAAAATTTGCAAGAGAACGGGAATAATTTCATTTTTATCGTTCGGGTATGTTGAAAATTTCATAAATTTATTACTACTGCGTAATTGTTTTGAATTTTTGATGCATGGTAGGCGACTGAGATTGGAATTAGATAGCTTAACTTTTCAACACTTGAGATGAATAAAATGGGCAGAACATTTAGATTCTTTATAGAACCAAACATCTCTACTGTCAGGTTAAACAAATGTTCTTTTCCTCAGAGGGTGGGGCTTTGTGATTTGAATTTAGGATCCAAAGCTTTCGGTCTCTTCGACTCTTCTCACTTTGTCTGTATAACTGTACAATGTCGATACTCAATATACACTCTGCTTCAATGACAAATGGACCCCCTAAATTTGTAAATATCCATACGATTGTGTTTTTTCATTTCAATTGTTCATTAAATTTTTTAACAATTTAAAAGTAGCGAGAATAAATAACAAGATCCAGAACAAATTACGAATCAAAGGGAAGGAAAATTTCAAAGCATAGTGTTAACTCCATGAAACTTGACGCGTTGCTTAATTCCTGTCTTCATTCATGCACCATAGGGTACGTTATGACTTGTCTAGACTCTAGATTATGCTTTTCTAAAAGATCAAATCTCCCATGACGAGACCTATCTAGTATCTAATATTAATTCCCTTGCAATAATGGTTTTGATTTTTAAAATGCATATTAAAATGGAAAGAGATAAAATTATATTTATTATTAAATTTAAGTTTTACATCAAATACAAATAAATGATTTTTAAATTTTTATTTAATTTAAAATTTTAAATCTTATATTAAATATAATTATATATTTTTTATGTGTCAAGAGTCAAAATAATAATTATTTAAAAATATAGGGCGGTATAAGTTTGATTGATCATCGAATATATATACGGGGAATAATAAAATTACTAATGCTATGCTATATGGCATATGCGTATGTTTGTGTTGTTGACTTATTGTGGACATATATGTTCGGTTAGTGCCATACACATTTTACGTTATTGAGACTTGACCTAAGAACACCCCAATTTTTGTTTAAAATCCAGCTTATAGATTTGATTATCTGATGTTCATGATCATCTACAAAATGCATGCATGTTTTATAGTTTGTGCATCAAGCGGCTCCCTAATTATTGAGGCCTTGAGCGACTCTGCGCCTGATTCTTTTTATTATCGTTTCGTACATAATTTATTACCGCTGCTGGTTTGCACCATGTCAACCTACTCTTCCATCTCAAAATAATAATTATGATCCAACTTTTGACCAAGTATTACATACAATATATAATTGAATTTTTTTTAAAAAAATATATCTAGTTCGCTTTTAAATATATCTTTTAGTTTTTAAAAATTATAAAAAAATTATTTTTAATTTAAATTTAATCAATTTGATCATTAAAAAGTCAAATAAGACACTTATATTCAGACGAAGGGAGTGTTTTTTTCCCTTTATTCCCGTATCTAGATCCTCAATTCTATTTAAAAACTCGTTTAAGTTGTTAGATTGTATGTGTATTATAATAATTCATTTATATTTTTTATAATGATACAAATTATGGGTTTTTTGCATTTTGGGAAAAAAATTCATACAAAATTAAATCTAATGGCATCGATATGAATTCATAATCGACCAACACTGAATAATTTATCATCCCAACGAGGCAACGATCCAATTTGATTAGGTTTGGAGGTTTGCCTTTGCTCTCGTATTTGCTTTTCAGAACATCTTCACCATAATTTATACGGTCCACTCCCGGTTCGCAAATGATTTTCATTTTGGCCCACATAAAGTGTCTGGGTTATCTTCTTCATAATTATTAGATTGGCCCATCACTCAATCACAAGTACGGGAAATCTGATCGCAGCTTTATTATTATTATTTTTTGTCGTAACAACTTTCACGTGAATCAGTTGTTTTGAAATACACTCCGTAAAAATTAAAGTTATTTTATTTAAAAAAAATTATCATATAATTAAAGAACATGCGAAGATGTCTTTAGAAATTTACATAATAGAATTTTAATGTCTGAAAACAGAATACTTGTTACAAAAAAATTAAAAAAGAATTAGTAACCCACTGAAAAAGAAAAGAAAAGACAAAGAACATAATTTAAAAAATACATCATGCAATTATTATTATATTCAAAATAAAACAAAGATGAGATCTAACCAAAGGGATTACCTTTGATTAGATACCTCATAATATCATATAAAATTTATAATTTGTACGAAAAATACTTAGCTTGGAATTTCTAAAAGAATGAGGTTACACGGGGATTCGGGGATTATGTTCACGGAGGGTATCAAGAATCAGGTTAAAAGTAATATGTGAATGAAATATTATTCATGATATCATAATTTGGTTGAATGGTGAAATGAATTTGTTAATTTAATATATTTTTAATAAATAAAAAAATATATACAGTTAATATGAAAGCTAAATCACCATTATTTATTAAATATTAAATATCATTATAAACTTTTAATTTTAAAAATTAACATGTAATTTTATAAATAAAGATAAAAGATAAAATTAACGAGTCGCATGTAGAATATAATTGTTTTGAATATAATAATAATATGATATATTATTTATTTTAAATATTATAATAATATATTAATATTTTTATAATATATAATTATTTATTTTATAACGAAATTACCAATCAACCGATCAAATATAAATATTTTATAATTTTTTTATTCATATTATTATATAAAACATCACTAAAAAACCAAAATAATTTCCGCGCCATGTAATAAAATCAAAAGAGGAGAAAAACAAAAGCTCGGTGCTCACAAAACCTCTCCACTCCACTGTATCTACAATCATAATTTATACATCTCATCTCACTCCCAAAATCATCAATTGAATAAACCCGAAATGGAACAAGAAGATGACAAGGTTCTAGATCTCGTCAAAGAACTCGTGAATCGTTTACTCAACTCACCTTCAACTCCTCACCCCTCAAACCCTAACTGTACACTTCAACAATCACTCAAATATGCACTTCGTATATTATCCAGTCGAATGACGCCTTCAATTGCTGTTGATGAAGCTGCAATGGCCGATTCTATTAAGCGTCAGCTCGCTACTCGAGGTAAATCTTCTCAAGCCCTAACTTTTGCGGATCTGTATGCTAAATTCGCGTCGAAAACTGGGCCTGGAAGTGTAAATAATAAGTGGGCCGTGCTTTATTTGCTTAAAACTATTGCGGATGATCGAAAAGGGAGTAAAAATAGATCTGATTCTAGGGTTTCTAATGGGTTTTTGTTGCCTGCTTTGTTTGAGAATAACGAGGGTTCTAGAGGGGTTATTGGGAATTTCAAGAATGGGGGAAAGTTGGGAGCTTGTGATGTTTCGAGAAATGGGGAGAGAGTGGACAAGTGTTGGGATGGTGGGGTTTTGTTGGTTTCCAAGGATCCGAGTAATATGCGTGAATTGGCATTTAGGGAGTTTGGGAATTTGTTGAAGGAAGAGAATGAGGTTTCGGAGGAGGTTTTAGTGAGGGATGTGTTGTATGCTTCGCAGGGGATTGATGGGAAGTATGTGAAGTTTGATAAGAGTGTTGATGGGTATGTTTTGGCCGAATCGGTTAGGGTTCCGAGGGCCACTAGGATTATGGTTCGTAAGGTTTGCGAACTTGGTTGGTTGTTTAAGAAGGTTAAGGGTTATGTTTCGGAGACTGTGAAAAGTTTGGCGGCTGAGGATGTTGGAACGGTTGGGCAGGCGTTTTGTGCAGCATTGCAGGATGAGCTTACCGAGTATTATAAGCTGTTGGCTGTGCTTGAAGCTCAATCAATGAATCCTATTCCTTCTGTTACGGAGAGTGTAAGTTCAGGGAATTATCTTTCGCTTAGGAGACTTTCTGTGTGGTTTGCTGAACCAATGGTAAAGATGAGATTAATGGCTCTTTTGGTTGACAACTGTAAGGTTCTAAAGGGTGGTGCGATGGCCGGGGCGATTCACATGCATGCTCAACATGGTGATCCTATTGTTCATGATTTCATGAAACGGTTGCTTCGTCGGGTATGTTCTCCTCTTTTTGAGATGGTGAGGAGCTGGGTTTTAGAAGGGGAACTGGAAGATATTTTTATGGAGTTCTTTGTCTTGGGCCAGCCTGTAAAAGCGGAATCACTATGGAGGGAAGGTTATCAACTCCGTGCTGCAATGCTTCCTTCTTTCATCTCTCAGTCTCTTGCTCATAGAATTCTAAGAACTGGCAAGTCAATCAATTTCCTCCGAGTTTGTTGTGAGGATCGCAGTTGGGCAGATGCTGCAACAGAAGCTGCTGCTGTCACCGGGACAACCACCAGGAGAGGTGGCCTTGGTTATGGCGAAACTGATGCGCTTGAGTCTTTGGTTACTGAAGCAGCCAGGAGGATAGACAAGCATTTGATGGATGTTGTTTACAGGCAGTATAAGTTCAAGGAACATTGTCTCGCAATTAAGCGTTATTTATTGCTCGGGCAAGGTGATTTTGTTCAGTATTTGATGGATATTGTCGGGCCTGAGCTCTCAGAGCCTGCTAATACCATCAGCTCATTCAAGCTTGCAGGGTTGTTGGAGAGTGCAATTAGGTCCTCTAGTGCACAGTATGATGATCCTGACATACTGGATAGATTGAGGGTCAAAATGATGCCACACAACATAGGAGATAGAGGGTGGGATGTCTTCTCCTTGGAATACGATGCAAGAGTGCCTTTAAATACTCTATTTACAGAGTCAGTCATGACGAAGTATCTTAGAATCTTCAATTTCCTATGGAAACTCAGACGGGTAGAGCATGCACTCATTGGTGTTTGGAAGACGATGAAACCGAATTCTATTTCTTTCACTAAATTACCAGAAGCTGTTAAGTTGCAGCTAATATTGGCATCGAGGCGGTGCCAAGTGCTTTGGGATGAGATGAATCATTTTATAACAAATTTGCAATACTATATAATGTTTGAAGTTTTGGAGGTTTCATGGTCGAATTTCTCTAGTGAAATGGAAGCAGCTAAAGATCTTGATGATCTGCTTGCTGCACATGAGAAGTATCTTCATTCAATTGTTGAGAAGTCTCTCCTAGGAGAAAGGTCACAATCTCTTTACAAGACTCTCTTTGTGTTGCTTGATCTTGTATTGCGATTCCGTAGTCATGCAGATCGTCTCTATGAAGGTGTTAATGAATTGCAAGCAAGGTAATAGATTTATCACAACAATTTTGATTTTATAATTAAACTATGACACTCTTGAGGACAGTCCCTTACTGTTATATCTTTTCATAAAATTGCAGAGCAGTGGAGTCATCTTTGCCATCTCGGGACAAGACGAACAGGCAGTCAAGTAATAAAGCTTCAGTTCCTGGGTCATGGCTTGGTGAAGGCAGGAAGGCCATCACACAACGTGCTGGCGAATTTCTCACACATAGCGGACGAGAAATAGATAAAATCTCTAAGGAATATTCATCACTCTTTCAAGGATTCATTTCGCAGTTGCCTGTCCAGCAACACATTGATTTGAAGTTCCTCATGTTCCGGCTCGACTTCACAGAATTCTACAGCCGTGCGTCATAACATAGGTATAAAGTTAGGATTTCGGTCAGCTATATTAGATTGTGTCACCGATAATGTTTGCGATTATTTGAAATTGGTGACTTCAATGATGATTGAGATTTGATTTTTTTTCCTACAAGAATTTTATATTGTTTCCTCTGTGTATTTTAGCTATTGATGGTGAATATACAAATCATCTTTAAATTGTTATGTGAAAATGATCTTCGGCAGTGTTTTCATATAAAAGAAATTCCATCATGAAATGGGTGCAAATATGGCTGAACAAAGTTCCATAACCCGACCAGATCGAAGCCCGGAATCATAGGTACTGTTGGACCAGAGACCAGACTGGTTATTTTTTCATTCCCTAGAATCAGGCAAGTTTTTGAGAAGTTTTCAGTATGTTTAGCTGTTAAGCCTTTAGTGCTTGATGTTTGTTGTGAAAATGAATGATTAAATGGATTGATATTTATAAGTGTCCAGCTAACCTACATACGCAATGCCAGTTTGTTTGCTTCCCGTATGTGATTTGTTGTATATATTTTGAGTTTACATTTCACTGCTGGAAATAGAGAACTGTTGTGGGACAGAAAACAGCTGATGTCACTGTTGGTTTACAGTTTACACTGCATGCACAATATTTATGGTGAAATTTGATGTACCTTTACTTGGTTTCGACATTGTATTCTTTGTTCACTAATTTTGTTAATGATCTAAATTTACTATTTTTCTTTTGGTACTTTGTATTATTTCTTTAAGATTTACTCGCCTGGCAGAAAGAAGTAACAAAATGAATGAATTTGGTGGATGCTGTGCTGATTTTTGATGCTATGTATTGGTTTGTATGAATTCGGTTATCATCAAGGTTTATTGTTCTTCGTAATGAGTTGATATCTAGAATTTTTCTCATCTGGAACAGTTATGTTATGCAACAAAGTATCTTAAAATTTCAAATAAAAAAAGTACAGATCTGGTCCCCTTCAAGACCCATGTTCGATGTGCTGCACGCCTGCACCTGAGATTTCTCAGCTGTTGCAGAACGCGACTGTCCTTTACTTCTGTTCTGCAAATCATAGACATATGCACGTGTGTGTGTGTGTATATGGTGTTCCAGTTGAGTTGGGTTTTTCTCTGGTTCTAGAAAATCGAAATTTCAGAATCCAATTTGGGTTCTATTAACCAATCTAACCCAGATTTTGTGCAGACTTGTCACCTGTGTGCAAAACAGAAGTAGGTCGCCTAATATTTCATACTATAATAATAATAATAATACAACTGAACCTCTTTCTCTTTAGTTCCTTGATAAATTATAGTGTATCGAAAACAATTTGTATTTCTAAATAATTGAGAGGATGTAGTTACAATAATTCACTAGTATTTTGTCGTGGTATATGATTAGATCGATCGAGATATACTTCATAAATTTATAATTTATTTTTTTTGCAAAATATAAGAATCATGAATTTTGAAACGTGGAGTAGGTTAACAACTATGGTGTAAATAAATAATAGTAATAATAAATCAAAGTAAAGGCAATTACATAAAAATATGTCTAGCCACCATGAGAATATCCCAAAGTAAATATGTCAAAAGTAAAATTACAATCATGGCCTCCAAAGAAGAGTACCATAGATCGGATCGGATTCTCATTCTCAGTTCTCACACGAATCCAAAAGCCGTGTGAACCAAACAAACACGTTGTCAAAGCACTGGCGACGAGAATCTATGTTACATCAAAATGCTTTAAATTTATAAAACATTTCTTAAATAACAAATTTTACGTATATCTACATTGTAACGTAGGGATAATAATAATATGGATAAACAGGGGCTTTAATCCGAAGGCCGGGAAAGGAGTGAAACGGGAAAAAACAGAAGATAAACGATGAGAGAGCAAGTTGAGGCAATGGAAACGCAACATAATGGGAATGGCTATCCTCCTCCCAATCCACCCCCAACTGACCGCCCTGTCCGTGTTTACGCAGACGGGATCTATGACCTCTTTCATTTTGGGCATGCCAGGTCTCTGGAACAAGCCAAGAAATCATTTCCAAACACCCACTTGATCGTTGGTTGTTGCAACGACGAGATCACACACAAATTCAAAGGCAAGACCGTCATGACTGAATCAGAACGTTATGAATCTCTCCGTCATTGCAAATGGGTTGACCAAGTCATTCCTGATGCTCCATGGGTCCTTTCTGAGGAGTTTCTAGATAAGCATAACATCGATTACGTTGCCCATGATTCTCTCCCGTATGCTGATGCTAGCGGAGCTGCCAATGATGTGTATGATTTTGTCAAGTCTATTGGGAAATTTAAGGAGACGCAGAGGACGGATGGGATTTCCACGTCGGATATAATTATGAGAATTGTTAAGGATTATAATCAGTATGTGATACGGAATTTGGATCGTGGGTATTCGAGGAAAGATCTTGGTGTTAGTTACGTCAAGGAGAAGAGATTGAGGGTGAATATGAGTTTACAGAAGATACAAGAGAAAGTCAAGGAGCAACAAGAGAGAGTTGGGGAGAAGGTCAAGACAGTGGCAAAGACGGCAGAGATGCATAGGAATGAGTGGGTGGAGAATGCTGATAGGTGGGTGGCTGGCTTTCTGGAAATATTTGAAGAGGGGTGTCATAAGATGGGGACAGCAATTCGGGATCGGATTCAGGAGAGGTTGAGGAGGCAGCAAGGTGGTGGAATGATTGGGACCGGTAATGATGATGAGGAGGAAAATGAAGAGTATTATGATGATGATGATACTAAAGATGGCGATGAGGAGGAGGTGTATTACGATGATGAAGAAGAGGAAAAAGATGCCAAGAAATAGTTGGGGCAGCGATATTGTATTGATTGTTGTGATTTTTCCCCTGTTTCTTATTTTTGTTTGAGAGATGACATTTGTTGATTGATACCTACGGATTTTGATTTAATTTTAGAGCTCTGGAAATCTAGAGTTCTTCTTTTCTTTGTATAAATGCCATCAATGAAATGAAATTATAGAGTAGATAGAAAGGAAAAGCAAGAGGCAGATCAAAATTTTGATTTTCATGTCACCGTATGGGATACTATTATAAGTTGTAGTTCCCCTGCTTTGGTATCTGGCTCATCTGTAATCAAGATTCAGTTTTTACATAATTCAAAGTTTAGTTGTAGCGCAATATCCTAGACTGCTAGTGGTGATTGGTGCTGTGCCATCTCCAACAAAAATGTGTATATATACATTACTTACTACATTCTGGTAGATCTCAGTTATCAACCAATTTGTATTGGATCTAGTTATGCCGGTTCTCTTTTTGTTGTTTCTTATAAAAAAAATTGTCTCTAATTATTTTTCATTCTCTTTCTTTAAAATAATTTTATAAAAAAATTTCCGAAACATACTCTTGTATATTACAATTTCCAGTATTAAATTAATTTAAATATACAAACAATTTAATTAACATTCTTTTAAGATTGTATTTTGGAGAGGGTCCATTCTCTTCTGAGGTTCAAGAGAATGATGTTAATGAATGAAAGATCTTTATTGTTCAAAAAAGAAAGGAAAAAAAGGACGGGGAGAGTATTAAGAATTAGAGAAAAAAACACAATATGACATTGTTTTTAACTTAAATGCCTAAAATAGTACTATATGGGGAGACGATCTAAAATGACATCTCGAGATGCTAGATATAGTAGCGTTTTGCTAAAGACTACATCGTGTAGTATTTTCGGTTCAATTTTTTTTTTTTGCTTTTACTCCTAATAAAATAATAAAAAAGCATAACCCTAAAATCAAATACACCTAATTTAATCATTTTTAATATTTTAGGGTTCATCAATTCTCTAATTGGGTTTTAGAAATATTAAAATAAAATTAAAAATTAAGTATTTGAATTTATAAGTCCGTAATACAATGTTCAACGATTTAGTGTTTAGGCCCTAAACCCTAATTAAAGTTACAACCATAATTTAACCGTTTTTAATATTTTAGAGTTCATTAATTCCTTAATTGGGTTTAGATTTTAAAAATATTAAACTTAAATTAAAAATTAAGTACTGAATTTATAAGCTTATAATAGAATGTTCAACGTTTCAGGGTTTAGGGCATTTAGAGCCTAAACCCTAATTAAAATTAGGACCTTAATTTAACCATTTTTAATATTTTAGGGTTCATCAATTCCCTAATTGAGTTTTAGAAATATTAAGCTTAATTTTTTTTAAACTGAACATCAACTAGCACTTTAGTTTTTATTTTTTAAAAATGTTTTTGATAAAAACGTGACATTATCCTGCGTTTTAATATAAAACTCAACTTCGTCAGACAATCTAGCGTTTAGGGTTCCTAGGGTTCCTACACGCTAGATTGTTTAGCGTTTGATCTTTTTAAAAAATAATTAGGGTAAAATGCCAGACGATCTAGCGTCTTGATTAAACGCCAGACGTAACGTTTCTAGGTGCTATTTCGGGTCATTTTCCGCCATCGTGCCATTTTGGACATTTTATATAGAAATTGTGTCACATAGGATCAACACCCTAAGAATTAGGTTATGATTTATGAATGGTAATAATAATCTCGTAATTAGCATCTCAACAGTCATAATTATAATTATCATATTTCTTTCTCCGTGCCCTTTTAATTGTCCAATTTATTTTTAGTGCGGTCAAATTGACCCATTTTTAACCATAATTTAAATATAATATATAAATAAAAAAAAATTAAAATTTTATATTATTAGAAAGTATATATAATCTAATTTAAAATGTATATTTTAATTTTTTAAAATTACAAAATATAATTTTTAATTTTTAATAAAAAATTAGTCAATTTAACAGAAAGAATGAACACAAGTACGGAGGGAGTAATAACCAAACACCTCTCTCCCGCCAAATCATCACTCTCCGAGTATATACAGGTACGTATATTGCTACTACAAGTCTACTATTCGCCTATCTCTCTCCCTCTCTCTCGGTCTCTCTTCCTCTCTCTCTCTCTCTCTCTCTCTCTGTATATGTATATATATATATATACACATTATCTTTTTATCTTTATGGATTCAGCTGATGAAATGAGAACGACATTTGAGTCGTTTAAATCGAAGAAGGTCTTAAACTCCAGCTCCAAGTTTAATGAACCCGTTAATGCTCCGATTGAGACTCTTTGGAGCTCCAAAACGCCGGAGAAATCGGTTAATCCGACCCGCCGACTACGAAATCGAGGTGCTGCCCTGTCGCTGAAACAAGTCCGAGTGTCCGACAGTGTGCCAAAAAGCTCTAAACCCGAGATCCGAAAACCCGACCGACCAGGTTAAATCTATAGATGAACACATCTCTTCGGAGCTTGTTCAATCTCCTGTTCCGAAACCGAAAAGATCCATAAAGCTACCCGAACAGTAAGCCCTCAATTTTGTTCTCTCTCTATATATATGAAATGTTAGAGATTTGTTAAAAATGCTAGTTTTTACTTGCATGATGTTTTTTTACACTGTGTGTTGGTGAAATGAGTAATGTGTGATTCGAGTTTTGGGTGATTGAAACTCCTAAATAGGCGTAAACTAAGCTCTGTTGAATCAGATTTTACGTTTTTTTTTTCCCGGATATATGATGAAAAGTTGTGAATTGTTTGCAGGTATGAGATATTGGATAAGTTATTTAGTAGCCTGGATAGTTCAATTCGGTTACTTCGTATTAAGGGTACCGTGTCAACATTCACCAACATTTGCCCCAAAATGGAGTGCTTAACCATAGGTATTATGATTGCAATTCTAATTAATTAATGTTTTCTTACGGGTTTTTGGTGGCTTATGCTGTTGGTTTGTTGTAGGCGATTTTCTCATGGTCATTTGGCACAGTTGAAGTTTATATTCCCTGAAGCGATTGAGATTGAGAAGATTCTTATACGGGATGAGCGTACGTGTTGTATGAAGCCTGATCTTCATGTGAGTTTGAATTTTGATGCAATTGAGAGTGATGGGAAGTCAAAGTCGAATAGTTCTAATAGTGGTAGTTTGCTATTGAGGAAAGCTTTTCAAGCCTGACTGTTTAAATTTTCAGAAGCTCATCCTGAGGTATGACTGACTTTATTTTCTTGTGTAGTAATTTTGTTGTGGAAGTAATTATAACATGACTGTATGTTTCAAATAAAACAGCTTGTGCCTGCTTATTTTTTTGAGATATTTTAATTTAACACTTCGACGTGTTTTTTACAGTAACCGGTTTCAAGTCCGGGGTTTTTAATTCGTCTGCATTAAATTTTGGCAGATAATTTTTGAGTGATGTTAAAAGTGGTCTAGTATTGTTTTATTAAGCTTTTTAAGATACAGTGTTTAAAATTTATGTTCTGCATACAGGAGGATGAAGTTCCAGAAGCAACACTACCAGAGCCATTTAACAAGTCTAGACAAGGCTTGCCGAACATTGATACAATACATGCATCCAGCGTTTTCTCAACTAACCAGAAATCGGTGCTCTCCACTCAGCAGCCTCGACCAGCTTCCCATTTATCTCAATCTTTTAGGAGGGGATTCTCAAAACGAGCTTCAAGCAATGAAGCAGTGAGCACAAGCCAAGTGCAACCTGTGACTGTTTGTCAAACTACAGTTCTCCCAGTTTCAAAGCCATGCATTGATCTTTCTTCTGAAAATAAAGCGTCAACATCTATCAATTTTCCTGTAAAATCATCCATCTTCCCAAAAGACGATGCATCCGGGGTTATCCAAGCCTGCCCGCCATGCTCTTGCCCACCAGCGACTCCAATCAAAGTATTAACTTCCACAAAGAATGAGGTTTCCTCCAGAGTATCTGATAGCATTCAAACCACTCCTGTAAAATCCTTTTCAAAAGCATCAAAATTGCTTACAACTCCAGCCAAGCACACAGGTGCTGATGGCACTCCTGCAAAATCTCTTTCAACTCCAGGAAAACTCATAAGTGTCACACCCGTTCTACAGCCGTCAAAGAGGTGTTATGTGGTGGCCATCTTATGTTATTCATATATTTAGAGTACCTTGTTCTACAGTACAAGGTATATTTTGGTTGTTGTGTAATGTGTACTTTGAAGATGATTACAAAATCTTGTTGGATATTGATAAAAAAAAAAAATTCTTGTTGGACAATTAATGAAATTAGATTCTTTTTTTCTGCTTCAAGTTAAATTGGATGGTAATGGTTAAACGAAGTCAGATCTTTGAAATGTGTGTTATCTGTTATGTTCTAGAAATTTTCTAATATGGTCGGAGTTTAGATTATTTAAAGTTTACTGCTTGAGGCTGAGATTTTTCTGTCTTCACTTGTAATAGGAGACTTGACACATTTCCTTGCTGCAGATTAAAGAAAAAGAGAAGAAAGTCATGGAGGATCAGGACCCAGCAATCTCGCAAGCAAAGCGGCGCCAACAGATGATTGCTAGCTTACCTAAGCTCTTCGACATGGTTCATTACTTTTTTCAGTCAATTATGCGTTCAGCCATTACAAAAGATGAGGTTATGCACAAAATAGTTGCAAGCCATTTAGATATCGTTGACAAAAGTAAGCCATGGCTATAGGCAATAAAACAAAATAAGAAATCAGCAACACTTTGGCAAATAATTTGAATTTAAGTATGTTTTGTATTTACAGGAGAGTTTGAAGAGCAGCTCAGATTGTTACAAGAACTAGCTCCTGAATGGATTTACGAGAAGTCCGCGACTACAGGGGATATTATTTTATGGTAGGAACTTTTTTATTTTCTTTTGATGGTAGCTCTTGTTAGCTGTTCATGATTGATGGTTGCAGACCTGCAGTCTTGTATTATTTGGTTCTAGTTAAAAAGTATTAGGCATGATTGCTACTATATTAAGGTATTAATCAATTTCAGATGTTAAAAGTGCATATTGTTACGTCTACTTTTGCAGCATCAACAAAATATCAAGTCCCGAGTCAGTACGAGCAAGATATTGACTGAAACAAGATGAAGAATGCTCGGTGGAAAGCTGTCTAAACAAGACTGCACCGCCTGCATCTTGCCCCTGTATATGTGGTTTGGCATTGTTTTTAACTTATTTTCTCATTCTGTCACTAACATCATCGTTCTGTAATTTGGTTCTTGATTTCGAATGATGAAATCCAATCGGAATTCTTAACCTGTAGTTGCTAGAAAAAAGCCAGCCTAGTTTATTCTTTAGTTCCCAGTAATTTATTGAAATTATTTGGTCCTGAAATGTATTGTTCTATTCTTAGTGAACATTAGATATGGTCTTCTTATCCTTTATATTGTTACAAAATTAAGCATCTATTGTACAAAATTAAGCTAAGCCTATTGCCAGATCAAAAAAGTATAATTTCTTAATGCATTTTGTTAAAAAAGCCATATAAAAAATGAAGCACTTTCTATTTTTTTTGGTTTTTAGCATCATAATTAATGTATTTTATTTGACTGATTAATGATTGATAAGTTTCAATTCTTTTCTCCGAGCGGCTTGTCAGTAGTGCAGATATAAAACATTATCAAGGTTTATTTGCATATATGTGCACTGCTGTTATTATTCTTGTTGTGATTATTACAATGTTGAAGATATATCCAACGAGGGAAAATGAAGAACACGACTCCCTCGTGAAGAAAGGATATAAAGATCCGAGGAGAAAACCAAGAGGATCTAAATTAGGAAGAATGCATAATATGAGGCAAAGATAAATGTTGCAGTTCAGGACTCCCCATCACCCAAGTTCAGGCACTAACAACTGGGGTGGTGATTCACCAATGTTAGCTAGAGATGTGCCCAAGGAATCCCTAGAGCAAAGGTACATCAATCTCAACTCTATTCGGATACGTGATGAAATCTTTCCGGTTCTGAATCATGAATTTTTCAAATGTTTGATTGAGAAAGGATCAGAGTGTCCTCCCACACCTATTCGCCGTAAAGCAATCTTGTTGAGGTTCATATTTAGGCAAAAAGAGAAAAGTGTGCAGCTCGGCTTCCCTAAGAAGAAGAGATGGTTTCGCAAAATGGATCCCAAAAAAAGGTGGCCTCAAGGTTGGTGTTAATCTGTCCAACAGTTACCATCTTCAACTCTTCAAGTTATGGCATTTGTTATGAGAAGTCAGATGTTTGGCATTATATAGCTGTGCAAAGGTGAGAAGAGATCAGGGCAACTCATTCGATAAGCAAATGCAGTCAATATCAGTTATAATGAGAAATTTTCATTCTTTCTGTATATATATACCTAGATCGGAGAAAGGCTAGTTGTTTCATGGAACATTTCTTATAAATATTTTTTGCTGAGTTATAAGGCTATAAATGACGAAAAAGGTTGTAAAAGTAACTTAATACACATATAGCTTATCCAATAAATAATTTATAAGTTATAAATGCTATATATTTTTTAATTTTATATATTATATATATAAAGTTTATTATTATTTATTTCTTTGTAATAGGCATGCAAAGGTTACTATTTAATCAAAATTAATCAATAAATGATTTTATATAAGATATAGTAATTAATTTTAATATTTCAAGAATATTAATCAATTACAATATATTAATAATTTTAATTTTATGTAAGTGTTAATTCATTAATTAATATATATTTATTCTATCAAAATAGTTATATTATTATAAGTTTGATACTACAATCAAATGAACTAAAATTTTTATGACAAATAATTATTTTAAAAAATAATTTAAATTTTAAATTATATCATAAATTATCGCTCGTAATAATATTTACCCTCTTTCCGAAAAATTAATAAATCGATTTTTTAGTTCAACCTACGAAAAGCCTACAAAAAACATGATCAATAAAAATCAGCTAAAGTGTTGTAAAAAGCGCGAATCGGACTTAGTCGTTAAAAGCACGTGATTAATCAGATAAATCGAGAATTATTTGAATAATAAAAAATTTAATTAGTTTGATAAACTACCAAACACGGTAATTAATTGTAATTAATCACCAATTTTTATAACGAATTAAACTACGTTTAAATCTATTTTGGAATCTATGAATTATTTACGCCCCCTAAAGCAAAAAGTTGGACTAAGATTAAGATTTCATCAACATTTTCCAATATAGTACCGTCGAAAAAAGCAAGCTCTACATAGTTCTAGATGTTTCTAATTTGTTTTATTGGGCCTTGCTTTAAAATCTGTAATACTATTCTTTTTCTCCATCTTTCTCTGTACACACGTACTGTACAGAGTCACCGAAATACAAGTCTAAACAAACAAAACAATTGTTGTACCTATTTGTAACACAGTGTATACATGGCCAAGTACGGTGAAGGGGACAAGAGGTGGATTGTTGAAGACAGACCTGACGGCGCCAACGTTCACAACTGGCACTGGTCTGAAACTGATTGTCTCGAATGGTCCCGCAATCTCCTAACCAATCTCCTTGCCGACCAAACTATTCTTAATGGTCAAGGTAATTTATACATTAAAACTAAAACACTCGATAAACTTCAAGGTGAAGCTTATGTTAATGTCCGTAAAGGTAAAATCATACCTGGTTATGAAATTAGCTTGACTCTTTCTTGGCAAGGTGAAGCCAAAGATTCTGATAGTAAATCACTTTTAATTGTTGATGGGTTGGTTGAGATTCCTTATATTTCTGATGAGAATGCTGATGATGATCCTGAGATTAGGGTTATTATTAAAGATGAGGGGCCCATTGGGAAAATATTGAAAGAGGCGTTTTTTAAGGAAGGGAGGAAGTTTGTGTATGAGAAAGTTAGGGTTTATGTTAGTGCAATGGCGAAAGGGGGTCCCGTGAAGGATGAATTGGAAGTTAAGAAGGTGAGTGGGGGAATTAGTGGTAATGGGGAGGCGAAAAAGGTAGGAGGTGGTGGAGTGGTATCGACTCCGTTGAAGAAAGAAGTGGTGAAGGAGAAGAGGAAAGAAGGGTTTAAGAGTATTAAGTTGAGCGAGAAGTTTAGTTGTAGGGCGAAAGATATGTTTGAGATATTGATGGATGAGAAACGGTGGAAGGGTTTTACTCAGAGCAACGCTAAGATTAGTAAGGACGTTGGTGGGGATTTTATGATTTTTGATGGAGCTGTTACCGGAACTAATGTCGAGCTCCAAGAGGGGAGATTAATTGTGCAGAAGTGGAGGTTTGGGAACTGGCCTGATGGCCTTCAATCTATGGTATGTCTACGGAATGTTATATTATAGCATATGATTATTTTGTTCTAGTAACCGTATTGATTTATCGTATCGTTGGCTCACACTGTGATCTCTACAACATTTTTTAGTTCTTATGTTATTTTACTGTATTAGTTGGATTAATTATCTATGACTAGTAAGCTGATGAACTCCCCCTCATTGTCAAATGATGAGGCTACTGGTTACATGCCTTGTACGTTTAGTTAGACATTGCTAATATACCATTGTTTATAATGCTGATGATGTTAAAATGGGTCCTAGTTTATGTTTCTAACTTATTTTCTTGAATATTTTACAATCTTTTATCTTTGGTCCCGCAAATTTGATATTTCTTTGAGAAAAGTGCATTTTGTGTACCTGCACTTTGGAGTATCCAGCACTTGCCATAATAAAGTTCAAAATTCTGCCTAAACAATACTGCACTATCTAACTTTTTACAAATTGTGTACTTCCGTCAAATAAAACTAACAGCGTGAGAGAACAATAAAAAAAGGGCAAACTTGTCTATTCACAATTTATTCCCGAATTAAACAGAAAAACGCGTCACTTTTACTTTTATTTACATATACACACACAATCGACGATCAAATGACTACAACTCTGCCCTTGTAAGATCTGCCAGAGCTGCCTCATTGCTGATATCAATCCCTTCTAAAGAGCCTCTATCCATGATCTCACCGGCATGATCAAACATATCATGACATTTCACATCATTTAGATTATCCACGCCACGGAGAATTTCATCGAAGATTTGACGCCGGACAGTCTCCTCGTGATTCCTGTATATCACCTTCAGAGCATAGAGTTTGCCGGTAAGGCGATTGGCGACTTTGTAGACAGCCGCCGCTGCCGATACGGTTGATGCGGTCCAGTTCCGAGAGGCTGAGAGGCGGCAGCGGCATTGGTGGTGGACGAAGGTGCCGTGCGAGAGGGAGAGGCAGCACGACGATGGATGGATCGCGCTGAGGGAGAGGGCGGGTTAGGTCTGGATGATGACGTGGCCTTTGACGGTTCGCCGCCGTGGGTGATGTTTGAGCTGATTTCAACACGATCGAAATTGAAATTATTAAAGAATACATTTATTTAGGTGAATTGATTTGATTATTATATGATAATAAGAGGGGGAGAGAGCAGGAAGGAGGAGCAGGAGATATAGGCAGGGGATGATATTTTAATTTTAGTTGTTATAGTGAAAATGGGGGCTCTTATAAGAGAAGAGGTAGGGGGTGTCTGTTAAGATAACAGATGCTTTATATTGAACAAAAAGATGTTGAACAATGAATAGACAATATTATCCTCGAGCCGTTAGCTTTTTTTGATGGAACTACACAATTTGTAAAAAGTTAGATAATGCAGTATTGCTTATGCAGAATTTTGAATTTTGTTATGGCAAATACTGTCTACCCCAAAGTGTAGGTACACAAAGTGCACTTTTCTCAATTTCTTTTCGAATTAGACATCTATCTTTAAAGAAGCAAACAAATTTATTTTCCTTTATTATTGCAAATGAAAGTCCCATAAATTGAATTATTGGAGTAACTTGTCTTTGAATGTCTCACACTAATCACTACAATTTTATTTTGTTGTTCCCATGTTATTTCAATGGACTAGTAAGCCATGACTAATAATGTAAGGAATGCACCCTTTCATTGTCTGAGGATGAGGTTACCTACCTAATAGGTTAAGGTGGACATTGCTAACATACCACTGATTGTAGTATTTGATTATAATAGTTGATGATGTTGGAATGGGGTGTTTTGCAGGTGCGGCTGACTTTGGATGAGCCAGAACCTGGGGTCACAGTTGTCAACCTAACCCAAACTGATGTTCCAGAGGAAGACAGGTTGGTTTATTTATTAAATTGTTATTTGTCTTGGTTTGTGTTGTGTTGTATATTCTAGCTTTACTGACAAATTTTTCCACATATGTACCTGTAATGTATGTAGATATGGTAATTCAACTGTGGTGGAGAACACGGAGAGAGGATGGAGAGATCTGATCTTCAACAAGATAAGGGCTGTTTTTGGATTTGGAATATGATCTCTCATTCTATTTCAGTTCTATTATATTGTAACTTGACATACTTGTAAGATTCATCCATTTAGAGGCATGGGTCGAAAGTGTTGAATTATGCTAGAGAACTGGATAATGATGCAAATGTCATACGTGTCCATTCAAAACTTTTTGATTGATCATCTCTTCTTGTTTCTTCATTCGTATCATCTTTGTGGAACTTATTGGGAATGTTTCTCTAATCATCTTAAAATTGTGTTTTTCAGTTTTGTTTTTTTCCCATTCCTTGACAGTTTCAAGTGAAGTTCTGTTGTCTTCTCTCCATGTTGGTATAATGATTTCTTGTTTTTAGAATGTTTCTTTTGCTTAAATGTCATGGTTTGTGACTGTTATTTATTACATTCCCAATATATTATTAGGCCAAAGATGATATTAACGTCAAGGGAAATGTTATTTCCAGAGAAGTTTTTTTATTTCCACAGCAGTTTGTATTTGAATTGTGAATTTCTTGCATGCCGAGAGAGAAATATGTGCATGCTCTCGAAATAAAAAAATGGCTCTGAAAATAACATTTCCCTAAGGTCAATTGTTTGATGCTCCCTCCGTTTTTTTTATAAGTCACTTTAATTTTTTGCACACATTTTTAAGTGCTTTGACCGCATATTAAAAATTATGATTTTCAAAATTTTCTTTTTTTGAATTAAAATATATAATTTATATTTTAATTCAAAAATTTTTTTGAAAATAATTGTTAAGGGGCACAATGCTTTTCCTTTTCGTCAATGTTTGTCTGGTATGGGGCCTACCGGCCATAGCTTCTAAAAGTAAAACAATTGCACATTTTCTTTTTAATTCCCACGTCTCTTGTATGATTTTAGCATTTTTTACTTGTTCACAGCTTCACATCAATAAATCATTTTGTTATATTATACTCGTGTAATATACCTAAACAACTAAACACTGTAACATATATATGCACACATGGAAGGACATAGATAATGTAGAATTCTTGGATACGGTAACATTCCTTGATTAATTGCATGGAACTACAAGAAATACAGAGAGGAAGTTAATTAAAAATAGAATGAAGTATGGAAAGAAAGAAACACATGCAATGCAAGTATAATGATTTGTGTTGGCACTTGGCAGTGGCCGGCTCTAGAAGACTGTCTTTAATTATTAATAATACTCCAGTTGAAAGTTCCATGATCGCATGCACTTCACATATGAGATTTGACAAACCTCTTCTTCTGTTTTTTCACCCAGTAAAAACTAAACACGCTTGAGACATGACTACTACTCTCTTCCGACTCCTTCCAAGTTCCAACCATTACAACTCTAGCTGAACTCTCTCTATATATATTGCAGTTGCATATCCCTGTACATATAACTTAATTGAAGTTCGAAATAAAAGTTGCATCTATCTCCCATGGCAGATGCAACAAAGCGTCCACCTATAATTACAGACATAAAATCCCTCTTATCTTACCAAAGAAAGAAACGTATTATAACCTTTATCTATGGCTTCATGTTTGGTATCATTGTCTTCACTGTTGTCTTATCCTTTAATCCTTCTCCTCAATCTTCTACACCTTGGTTTTCAAACATATACAATGCCATTAATACTATCTCAACAACTAACTCTTCTTCTTCTTCAGATTTATTCTCCAAGTTGTCTTCTGTGCTTTCTTTCATTTCCCCAAACTCTACACCACCAAATGGTAATACATCCTACAACACAAACCAGACTCAAAATAGTGATAAAGTTGGAAACTTTATTCCAAATAAGACCATTGATGCTCCTGAAGCTCCTAAGTCTCTGTTGGTACATAATCAGACTCAAAATCAAGACTTGGGTGATAAAGTTGGAGTATTGAAGACAGATCAGACTGTTGTTTTGGTTCCAAATTCTTCGGGGAATCATACTGTAAATTCTGTGCCGAATTCATCAGTTGGGGAAGAAAATGTTAGTGGGAACGGAGATAAGAGGGTTGCAGAGACTGGTTTGGTTACAAATGTAACTTCTTCTATGCCCAAGAGTGAAGAGAATGATACAAGTTCTGGTGTGTTTGTAAATGAGGAAAGTGAGAAGTTCGTGGAAAAATTAATGAAATGTGATCTGTTTCATGGGGAGTGGGTGAGAGATGATTCGTACCCATTGTACAAACCTGGTTCTTGTTCACTTATTGATGAACAATTCAATTGTCTTCTTAATGGTAGACCTGATAAAGGCTTTCAGCAGATAAAATGGAAGCCACGGGATTGCACATTACCAAGGTTTGTTATCAATATCTGATTATCTGTACATTTTGAGGATGTACTTGCATACGTATATGTGAGTACAGAGTATCCATGTTTTATCCATCATTTTGTATATTTGGTTCTTTCTGCAGCCAGAGTCACTCTCTGCTATGTTGTAGTGATCTGGCTGATATTTTGTGATTGGTCCATCAATTTCACTATATATGTTTTGAAGCTTCCTTAGTTATTTTACTAGGTAATGGATATTACTTGGACGTCATTTCTCTTGAACTTTGTTTACAGGTTGGATGGTGGTAATATGTTAGAATTGCTGAGAGGAAAGAGATTGGTTTTTGTCGGAGATTCTCTGAATAGGAACATGTGGGAGTCTCTAATATGTATCCTTAGAAACTCTGTCAAGGATCAAAGCAAGGTTTATGAAGCATCTGGCCAACACCATTTCCGAACAGGAGCTTTTTATTCTTTTATTTTTAAGGTATTTTCTAAAAATCCACTCTTCTTGATAAAATCATATTATCTATCATCTAGGTGACCCTACATGTATGTAATTAGTATATAAGCTGATTACTAAATTAATTGTGTCATAATATATGTCAGGATTATAATTGCACTGTGGAGTTCTTTGTGTCTCCATTCCTATTTCAAGAATGGGAGGTGCCAGAGAAAGATGGATCGAACAAGGAAACACTAAGACTTGACAAAATTGGGACTTCTGCTGATAAATATGAAAGTGCAGATGTTTTAATTTTTAATACTGGACATTGGTGGACTCATCCAAAGACTTCTGAGGGGTAAAATTAAGTTATACTTGGGAATGTTACTTTATGTAATTGAAAATTATGAGAACTAAACAAGCTTTTGAATGTTGTAGGAGAGACTATTATCAAGAAGGGACACATATTTATCATGAACTTAATGTTATCGAGGCGTTTCGAAGAGCTGTAACAACATGGGCAAGATGGGTGGATGCCAATGTAAATCCTTTAAAGACTCTGGTATTCTTTAGAGGATATTCAGCCTCTCATTTCACGTAAGAATTTCATACCATAAAAAAAACCCGACATTAACTGCATACATGTTGAATGATACTTTTATTTGATTGTCTAGCATTGTACACTTTAATCATGATTTATGCTTTCAGTTTTAAATAGATCACATCATTTTGACAGGGGAGGGCAGTGGAATTCCGGCGGACAATGTGACCACAAATCTGAGCCAATTAAGAACGAGACATATCTAGATGCATACCCGCCCATGATGAGAGTTTTGGAGAGAGTATTGAGAAATATGAAAACGAAAGTGTCTTTTTTAAATATTACAAAACTGACAGATTATCGGAAAGATGCTCATCCATCGATATACAGAAAACAGAAATTTTCAGAAGAGGAGAAGCAATCGCCATTAAGATTCCAGGACTGCAGCCACTGGTGCCTCCCTGGCGTGCCGGATTCTTGGAATGAGATTCTCTATGCAGAACTGTTAATTAAACAGCATGAGAAGCAACAACAGACAAGACTATAAAGGTAAAACAAGCAAAGTAAAGACTTTGTTCAGCTGAAAATGTTGTTCTCGTAGTTAAGTGAACTGTACGTACGTTCTTCATTTATTTCTCGAAAATATTAACATACGAGCATCATGGAGAAGATCCAAGAAAGGGTGTGTCAGATGTACTGCATACTGCAACAACATTCTGTGTATAGTACAGAGAGAGAGAGAGAGAGAGAGAGAGAGAGAGAGAGAGAGGCATTAGGCAACTAAGCTTTTTTTAGTATAAGGTTGAATATACATGCCCCATGCAGTGCAAATAGGAGGGTGTTATATAAATTAAACATGGATATTGTAATACCACGCCACGTTTGTGTTTACGTCTCTAACGTGTTGCAGACATGACATGGTGCCTTAAAGGCCGGATGTTAAGGATCTTTATTACTTTACATTCTCTTACAAACGTGAGTGACTGCTATTAGGACAGTGTATCTATCTGGTGCCAATTGACTTTTTTAATTGTTTAATATACAAGTCTAGATATAACAAGTTTGTTTTTATTAGAAACTACTTACAATATATATATATGGAATGACATTTTAAAAGATTGAGAAACAAGATATTTCTCTTTTTTATTCCTACTTAAATATTTAAATTCTACATTTACTGTTTAATTTAAATTTATTTTATAGTTTATACCGTACAAACAAACTTCATTTTTTTGGTTTATTTATATTGTTTTTGAAAGTGGAATTACAGTAACAACATTCAGACAACCTCAGCTTCCTATTCAGCTGTAGGAGTAGAGTATTATTTTGTTATGTATTGTTTCCCCACAGAACCACCGAGTATAGTATAGGTTATAAGATGAGAGTACACAGTGACGGACCCAAGAATAAATTTTAGTGGGGGCACAACGTATAAATAAAAACATAGAACTAATAAAAGATGTGTAATATTATAGATATTAGGATATTAGGTTTGTCTTTTTCAAATATACGGTTTGTCTTTTTCAATTAAGATATTAGGGTTTTTTTTATTTTTTTGTTCGCCCGGTTCACCACTCTGTTCTTTTTACACTGATTTAGACTTTGGACTTAAAGCTAACTTGGTTTTTATTGGATTGGGCTTGCTAAATATTAAAACAAAAAATATAAATGAAATGGGTTGGGCTAGATAAATGTTTGACTATTAGGGTACCACTATTTAACTAGTAGGAGCACCCTATTTTGAACTTTATATATTAAAGTATTGGGTTAAAATTCACTGGGGGCCCATCCCCCATTATCCTGTATGTAAGTCCGCCCCGAGAGTCCAGTTTCAAATCTCAATCAAGTATTTTGGAATGGGCCGGTAGCAAGTAGGCCAACTTCTTAGAGGTTCATATAGTTGGTTTCTTGTGGGCCTTTTGGTGATGGGTCGTATTTTATTAGCATCCTATTTTGAACTAAAATATATGAGAAAAAGAAAATAAAAAATGTGTATAAATAGAAATGAGAAGGGGGTTATGGTTTAGCATGGGAAGAGACAAGGAGAGGGTTTATCCCCCTCCTCCTTTCTGAAACTACATGTGCATTGGTAGAGCGAGAGAAATAAGGACAACTTCACACACACACACACTATACCAGGCAAAGCAATGGAGTCTACAACAGCTTCTTCAAAAACCTCAGTCACCGTTGTGGACCCCTTCTTACTTGAAGCTCTTCAAAACCCTCGTCACCGTCTCACCAGTTTAGTCTCTCTCTCTCTCTCTCTCTCTCTCTCTCTCTCTCCTCATGTAATTGTCGTATATATTGTTATTATTCTTTTATTCGTGACTTGGGACTTTATTCTTTTTACCGTTCTCCGAAGCTGTCAAATATTTTGTTTGCTAGTGTTCTCATATTCTTGAAATTATTGAACCTAGCTTTATAATCACTCTCTTCTTTTCTTTTCATTTGTTATGTACTAGGTTCAACTGTTCAAGAAAAACATGGATAAATGAATATATTAATCGATTGTGAGGGACCAAGACCCTTTTTGAAAATATATGAATTTACTATTGTGCATTGTATGAAATGCTCAAGATAATGAAATTATGAGTTCATTATCTATCTTGTACTATTGTAAATTTACTATCGTTTATTGTCATAATTGACGAAATTTACTATTGTGCATTGTATGAATTTGCCAATTAAAATTTATAGGAGTGTTTTCTCAAAAAAAAAAATCTGGTGCCCCCTTAATTTTTTTTCTTATATCAGCCATTGCCCCCATCAGATTAAGTACATTTGCTCAAGAGCACAAAGCCATACCAAAGGCCACACACTTCGTTGCTCATACAAATAAAATTAGATTCATTCTCTACACCAATATAGATTTGTAACAGTTTTAATGTATATTTGCATGTTTTTAACAACTTAATTGTTTCCCAAGTAAATGCCTTATAATATCAACCATCATTTGATGTGCATGTTGTGTTTGTTAATAATTACTTGCTGCTTGTAGCCTATTGTGTGAACTTGTGATTGATGTGTTATTGAGAGGAACTAATGATTTATTATTTTACGGCCTTTATTTGTCTGTAGATATACTGACTGTCTGATTGATTTTATAGTTCTGCCAATGGAACTTGATATCCAGAAGTTTTTGCGGAATTCTGATCTAGAGTTCGAGTTCCAACATTTCCCGACTTCATATCTTCGTCTTGCTGCACATCACGTCGCTCAGCATTATGGTCTGCTCACCATGGTTCAGGATAGTTTCTTGGATGGCGAGGGAACCAGAATAGTGGTCAAGAAAATAGCTGAAAGCATATCTCCTCGTGTTTGTTTGTCAGAGGTGCCAATTAAAGAGTCTGAAGATAAAAGCACTGGGCAGAAAAAATTTGTCATACAATTAAGGCCCGCTAACGCCTCCTCAAATGATAATAGTGTGTTGAGGAAACAGAATTCCATTAAAACTGTGGAGGAGAGAAAGGAGGAGTATGATAGAGCACGAGCTCGTATATTCAGTGGTTCTAGTTCTGAATCCGAAGATACAGTGTCTCTGAGGCATCAGAAAAATGTATGTTCTACTGGGATAGAAAATGAAGGTTCAAGGAATGCTGTCATGGATATGGAGAGAAACCTAACTAACAGGGACGGCTGTTCCTCATCACGAGTAGCCATTTTAAGGGATAGGGAGAAGGATCTCATAGATCCAGATTCCAGTTTACGATCGCAGTTACAAGAGGTACACATACAATAGTCTCTCAAGTGAAAGGGTATTAATTGAATTTTAGATTTTCTTTCTTTACGGTCATGCAATCTCTGTTAGTTGTTCTATCTTTTTAGTCCTCCGAAGGAATTGCATTCGATTTTGCTAATTATCATTCCCACTCATCCTCTGATTTCATGCACCCTCATTTTATCATGTCTCTGTGTAGCACCACTAAATTTTCCTACAATACCATTCATCTGTCCGTCCTCTCAAGTCTTCTACCTGAAACAATAATGTTCGAGTTGTGTGTATATTATCCTTGGAGCTAAATGAATGGTCCTGGTTGGATAGCTTGTATAACAGATCATAACATTTCTTCAAGGTTTTAAATTTAAAAAAGTGCATTAACTCGAGTATGTATTTCCTTGTGTATAGCAACCATTTAGTAATATTTGTTGTCTTGTAAAAAAAAACATGAACAACTAGGTTGAGGACATTTGGTTTGATGGAAACAGTTTTAAGGAATAATTACTAAAACCAGTAGCAGTTGAGTTGACAGTTTCTTGTATTTAATCTGTTCTGAAATATGTTTACAAGTTAATCAATTGCTTCAAATCTCTTTGTTTATGCAGGTATATCAGGAATCTTCCTAATAGTCAAAACATTGGCTTGACACAGTTTCATATGCAGAATTTTCAGCCTCCACCATATCTGCAATATGATACAGTTCTTCCACAGTTGGGACAGATGCCAAACACTCAAGCTTCACCCAGCTACTGCTATAGTAGCCTTGTCCTGAGCCCTTATTGTGCTAGCAGTCCTTATCAGTCATCAATGGATGCTGTTTATGTGCAGGTGTCTTCTCCTCCTATGATGTATGCACAATCATATGATCAGCTTAGGCATTCTGTTTTTCAGGTAGTCTTTTTTTCCCTTTATACATTAGCATACTCCCATGCACTATTCAGACTGGTTTACAGCTACTACGCTGAGTTTTACTTTAGAAAGTATAGATAACCCGGATTTTTTTTCCAAATCATTGTAATTCATGTGGTGTACTCGAACATTATTTTGTTTGCATTGACAAAAATTATTCAGGGATTTTATCTTAAAGGGTTGATATAGGAGAGTGCAAGTATCAGCCAGAATATGTTTATTATAATTAAATTTTGTTATCAAACATCTCGATCACCTTCAACTTTAAACTCTGAGCTTTATATGTTTGAGGAATTCTCTAGTTCTGCATTCATTCATTATTAGAACTTATATAAGCATACATGTTTTACTGTTCAAAACATTATCCATTCACTAAGTTTAGTAAGTATCCCTTGTGCAAAGTGGTCAGGACTGTTGAAGTTGTAATTTTGAGTTAAATGGCTGGCTTGGTTTTTAATATGCCTTTTAGCAATTATTTGTCAGCCTTTTGTTGGTTTTCCTTGTTCATGCAGTATTGGACATGGTACTCATTTTGTGTTTGTTACTTTGATAGTTAATGAATTCATATACTTTTGGTGCAGGCACCTATCTATCAGCAGCCCCTGAGTTTTAATTACTCCAACTACTGAATGCAATTGAAGCCTTGAAGGTTGCCCTTGCACTCAGACCAATGCTGTTAGTATTATATTTCCCCAGTTAGCAGTTAGGGTTTCTCTTCAAGGACTCCGGAGAAGAGTAATATCAGTCACATTATATGTTTTGTTAGTTTATTTTTTTTGTTCTTTGCCAACATTATCAGTAAAATTTCAAATATTATTGTTTTCTGTAGTCTCATATGTTATCAAATCACCTTTGTTCTCTTCTTTCATTTTTATTTTTAATTAATAATTTATATTGATATATTACCCGTGGTTTGGGTTTTTTTATGTCAAACCGAAATAACTTTTGGTTCAGTTTTTTCTGAAGTAGCACATACTCACTCTGCTCCCTTTTAATTATTCCTTTTGGAAAAAAAAGCGTTCCCGTTTAATTATTCCTTTTGAAAAAAAATTGTTCCTAATTACTGATCCTACTCTTTTCTAAAACAATTGTATAACTTTTTTTATAAAAAAATACCCTTATATTATCATTTTCAATGACTAATTCAAATATATAAACAATTCAACTCAATTTAATACAATTATGAATTATGAGGGGTAGTATTGAAAATAAATTAGTTAACTTACATTTTTTTAAGATGTAAGTAAAAGCGGACGGAAGAGGAGTATAGTATAATACTTGTTGCACACTTCAGTTAAATACTTGCACATAAACCGGACGAGAAATGCTGAAAAGCTTCTCTCTTTCACATTAACATTCAATGTCAATAGACAACTACAAAACCACGAAGTAGGCCATAATTTTTTGGCCCACGTTCGTCATGCCTCAAATGAGTAGCTGAAAGGCTGAATTAAAAGAAAGCCTCCTACTATATAAAATAGGATGTACCACAGCATTCTCTAGAATCTGGTTCACGAACACCAAACTCTAAACTCAGGACTTCCATCAATATAAGTCTTTTTAACCAAAAGTTCCTGACCACCTCCGCATGACTTCTTAGATCAGTGGTCCAAAGGTACAACAGAAAGCAAACGATATTGTAATCTGCAGCTATTAAGAGTTTAAATATACGTGGTATACAGACGTAAGATACATATTGGACTATACATAGATACTAAAACCATGGAAATACAGAAATAAGATTCATATAGAGTAATGAGTAATGGCGCACTGTAGAGTACTGACATAAAGAGGGTATGGGATTCATATAGACTAATGAGTAATGGCCTAGATTAATATTGGGTAGCTCTGCAGTCACCAAGCAGCCCCCTTGGCAGCGCCTTTTCTTTTATTGGTGAAACATGATAGATCATACAAGGAACAACAAATTACTGATACCATTTGAATTTCAAACACATTTAAAGAAGGTTATGCCTTAATATATAAACTATAAAATCTGCGGACAGGAAGGTTGCACATTGCACCTAAAAGGCATCATGTGCTCGGTCACATATGGTGCACGATTGATAGTACAAGAAAGTGAGCTGCTAATTAAATATATAAAAAGATCCCATATAAGAAATAATAGAGTGGGAGTCCTAGGAAATTGGATGCAAAGAAAGAGTTATGCTCCTACAAAAATGATAGATATGATTCTGAAGGAATATATTGCCAGGCAACTCTATTATGCTGAAGCTGAAGAATCCTAGTCTACAACATGGTAAGTAAACAAGATATTTAAATTCCTATTCAAGAAATAATAGAGAATTTATGTTTTGTTTTTGGAGCTCACGGTCGAGGAAATTGGCCACTGATGTTGCTAGTGTGGCCAGTAAATCTACTAAAAACAGTGTTGTCTAAGGTGCAGGTTCATAAAAGCGCAAGACCAAATTTTGAAGTGCGACTCACAAAGCACCATTAATCGCGCGCTTTTTTACCAAATGAAAAAAAATCACAAGAAATAATACTTAGCACAATCTCAACATTTAAATATAATAGAGCATATATAACATAATAAAAAAATGTCAATAATGAACCATTAATCAATGATGTTCAATAATTCAAAAGCTTAGGAGTCATTTAGCTCCATCTCCCACCCCTCAAAATCCTCGCTCTTCTTCTTCTTCATATGCTACTTTCTTTTTCCCTTCCCTTTAAGGGTATTTTTGTCTTTTACTAATCTGAGCGCTCGAGTGATTTTTTTGCGTTTCACTCGTGTGCTTTTTTGAACAATTTCATAATCACACAGAAGCGCACATTTTTGAATAGCACGTCTTGGCACCATTAATCGTGCGCGCCTTTAACATCACTGACCAGAAAGATTCAAAATTAATAAAAATCTTCATCGCTTCCTATGCTACCATATTAAAGAACAATATCACAGAAATCTACGGTCCCATTAATCCATCAACATTATTACTGTAATAATTTACATGTAGAGGTTCATGATATTAAAGGGCACAGCATACACCAACGGCTCAATCCCTCACAAACATAATTAGAAACCAAGAACTAAATAAAAACCAAACCAAGAACTACATATCCGAGTACTAGAAACAACCACAGTAACAAGATAGTTTTAAACTCATATTCTGAGTAATTACTGCAAACACAGAAATAAGTTCCACGGGCTGAACTGATAGTGTGTTAAACAAGTACGGAAGGTAACAATATAAAGTATATGTATATACCCCATTTGCATATTCAATCATCCCCGGTTGGAAACAAAGTGAGAGCTTTCCTGCCGTTAGTGACTGCAGCTGTCGCAGATTCCAAGTCTTCGACATAAGAAGATGGCACTAGCTTATGCACCGGTGTCCCCATCATATGAACCTGAGCCTGCTGTTGTTGCTGTGGATGTGCTTGCCTAGCCAGATTATAAGGATGCTCAAATTGCCCCGTTTGCCTATACTGCCCCGAAACTGCAACCATCTGATTGTGCTGGTGTTGCTGCTGCTGCAACGCAACAACGGGCACAAAAGGCAAGAAATGTTCGGAGTTGGGCCTAACTGGGTGCAAAAAATGAGCGGGCACAGGGGAACTAGCAAATAAATGATCAGTAGCAGAGTCTAAACCACTCCCACCTCCCCCACCAGAATGCCCTCCCTGCATTCTCTTCAAATAAAGCCTGTACTTTTGCAAATGACTGGCGACATTTTCACGAGTAAGCCCATCAACACTCATGAGTTGCATTATAGTCTTAGGGACAGCATTCTTGATCCCCAAGTGGGCCACAGCATCCACAAATCTTTTGTGGAGCTGGGGTGTCCAGACGAGACGAGGGCGCTTAAGGGTCCTGGCAGGCTCATCCCCAGAGTTACCACCGCCCAAATCAGAGGAATCGAAATCAGTGGCAGCAGAGTCAGGGTGGGAGGAAGGCGTTTGAAGGGAAGGGGGTGATGGGTTTTTAAGGGTTTGAGGAGTATTAGTGAAAAAAGGGGTGTTGGTGTTTGGGTTTGGGGAAAGGTCAAAAGCAACAAGAAGATTAGGGGTGATTAAGGATTGGTTTAAGGGCATAAGCTCATCTGGTGATGGGAGTTGTTCTTCCCACTTTGAGAACCAATTTAAACCCTCGTCAACTTCCCTCATTTTCTCACGATCTCCCTTGATTCTCTCTTAATCTCTCTCGATAGAGACTTTGGGAGAGAAAGGAGATTTGGGGATTGGGGTATTCGAGGGGATTGGTCTTATTATTCTTTCTTTCTAGTATATTTCTTTTCGTGTGGGATTCTTTATTTTTTCTGATTGTTTTCTATACTGTACTGTACTAGTTACTGCTAATACTGGTACAATATAGTATGAGCATTTCAATAGTTGGAATTTGTGATTATCTCTGTCTTTTTATTTCCGATCTAACCTTTTACTCTACTACATCTTTTATTCGATTCTCCTGCCTAAAATTTACTAATAGCATGTTTAGATATGGTTGTCATACTTTTTGTAAAAATCGTACACCTTTGGGCTTTGGCCCTGAGGCTCTGACCTGACCCAATAGATTTACCATTTTCAATATTTTTCTCTCTCCCAATGTTAAGCCTTTTTTAAGTAGAAGATTAAATTATAGTAAATTATACCACTTTTATAACATCATATGATTTTATTTTTAATAACATAGTGTCATCCTAGATTTTTGTATAGTTAAACATCGATGATTAAAAATAAATCTCCCTCCTAATAGTTTATTAATTTATTTTTTGGACTGGAATTGAACTCTTAATCTTGTGAAAAACAGGCAAGCTAATGCTTCTACATTATTATTTTTAGGTACTTCAACATTAATAAGCTTATAATGGTGCAAGTTGCAGCACACAATTTTTTGGTTTTTTAATTGAACAATTATGTAAATGTTTGTATGCTATAAATGTATTGTTTTAAAATACCAACCTCACTCGGTCACTCTTTTGGTAGATATTTTAGTATTTTAATACGTGGGCAAATGTTTAAACTAATCTAACTCATATATTCTAATGGCGCCCTACACCACACCGCACATAATTAAAATACACACTCGTATACATAATTCCATCTAATTCTTTTTATTTTTAATTTGATTTTTCCCGTCAATCAGTAAACTTTTTTTCAAATATAACTTCGCCTCATTTTTTTCTATCTACCAACTATCAGTTTGCATACCATATATGTTATATTCCGTTGACTTCCATTTTTTCAGCGATCTCCATATACATTTATTTAACAAAACTGGTGATTTTGGTGATTCTTATAATACAAATTAGTGATTCTTATAATACAAATTAGTGATTATATTTCTTCTTTATAACAGATGTGATATAAATTTATGATTAGTTTTGAAGTCGCTGAAATATAACACATATAATATGCAAATTGATCGTTCGGAGGATAGAGAAAAATATGGTAAAATTAGATTTGAATTTTTTTTTACAAATTCACGGGAAATTAAATTAAAATGGAGAAAATAAAATTAGTTTCTAATTTCTAATATAAGTTGGTTTTTGTCGGAGATACGTAACTGCGGGGTTGACACACTATTACAGTATATTGTAATCACACAATGTCTTATCTCATTTCCCTCCCTTTCCCGTCACACCCCATATTGCATTTCATGACATGCTTCTCCTTCCTCCTCATCCTCAAGGTTTGTATTTTCCTCCCTTTCTCTTAGCTGCACATGTTATCTTAATCTTTTGCTTCTTCATATTTTCTGTTTTTATCTTCTTACATTATTACCCTATGTGTTCTGCCAGTAACTGTTCACTTTCCCAATTCATTGCATTATATTCTGTATGCTTCATAACTCTGACCATTTATAGCATCTTCACTTTCCCAATTTGGTTATTATTATTGTGTGTATAGTATGTGTCTATATTTTTAGTCCTTTAAGCTATTAATAACATCAGTAATTTTATGGAAGGTTCAAGAAACGAGGCAACTTGATTCTTTGTAACCTTCTTGAATTTGTGTGTTGCAGAATTCACACTGAAGTATGGCCTTTTGTTTGCACTCAGCTTTTCTATCTAGTGGATACCACAGCTTGTATTCCACAACTCAGATAACTAGTAATGGACGCTTACCAGGTCGACGATTGGATCCTAATAATGGTGGTGTAGTTATGGTCAAATTTTGGTCGAATTGCAAAAGATCTACACATACCCAACTTTTAAGAAATTGTAGGTTATATTGTGGGTTGGATTCTAGGTTTCCTGATATATTATCAAATGAAAGGCCAAAGATTTTTTCCTTGTGTAACATGGAAGCAGTTATGAAGGTAGTTCTTTGGATATATTATTTTCATCCATGCTAGTACAATTGGCCTTCTTGTGTATATTCTGATGAGATTATTGATTTTTCTTGTTTTAATTGGTAGGGTAAGGACGTGTTCAACCTGAAAACAACTTTAAAAATGATTGCACAGAGGCAGTGGAGCCAATTTGCTGCAGTAGCTCTTGTACTGGCATGTACGTTCGTGATTATACCAAATGCAGATGCTGTTGATGCTCTCAAAACTTGTACGTGCTTACTCAAGGAATGCAGGTACTGCACCTAAGGTCTTTTTAATATTCCGGAGCTTGTAGCCTTACTCTAGCTGACTTTTCAGTTTCTTTCGAACTCTGCATTGTTAATGGTTGTGCATAAAAAATTCGACTTGAATGGTTCCCCTCTAGCTAGGTCAAAGTGTCACATTAGAATTTATTCTATGTTCTATGTGTGCCTGTGCAAATTAGATTATGATCACCTTTTTACTTTGTCATATTACATTGCTTGTGTTCTCGAGGTGGTTTAATTGAGGCCTCTGTCTGCATAATGATACAGTTCATTCTATTTGCAGAGACATGCCTTGCTATCTATAATCTACATTTTAAGAGTTAATTGTTATTGTAAGTAATCATTGGGATTCACCTTTTGAGGAATTCTAATAGAAGGAAAACATCCTCTTTTGTAAATACTACTTTGGTGTTTCTTGGTGAGAAAAATGATGGTGCTTAACCTGATCAGGTCTTTATGGGGTATGTGGTGAGCAGGGGCGGACCCACGGTATGACCGGTGGTGGCCGTGCCCCCCCTGAATTTCCAGCAGCAAGTAAGGTTATGTGTGTATAACCCTATATATCTTTCATTTTAGTTAAGTTTGGGTCATTAGGTTTTTACTATTTTCTATTTACTTTGATCCATTAGTCCAAATAATTTAAGTCCATAACCTAAAATAGTCACTAGCCCAAATTATTTTACAAATCTAAATAAATATATAAACAAAATACAAATAGAAAAATATGTAAAAAGTTTCAGCAGTCACTTGTTAAAAAATTAATAGAACCTCAAAATTCAATTTTAATATATTAAAATATGGACAAATCTGAAACTTCAATTCTTTTTGATGTATTATAAATTATATAATATATTTTTGGCCCCCCTAAGAAAATATTTCTGCGTCCGCCCCTGGTGGTGAGGAAGATTCGATGTATTTAGATAAACTAAAATTTAATGAACTTCTATGGGCCATTGTCTTCTTTTCTAGATTAGACAATAGTCTCCTTTGTTGAGGTAATTGGAATCCTTGTGTTGTATTTCGTGGTTGGAATGGAATGGTGGGAAAGAAATAAAATTTAGACTACTTTTTGAAACCAAACTGAAGTTTTATTAGCTCAAAGAAGAATCATACAGCAATGTCTCCAACAATATAGACGGAGGAGACTGAAAAACATTAAAGCAATCTACCACACAAGGTTCTTTCGCTAACAAATGTGCGCCCTTGTTGGCTTGTCTTTTAACAAAAGAAACAGATAAATCAAGTCGATTTCGAAGAACCTCCTTACATTCATCCAAGACATGCCCCATCTCTGTGATATACTCACCATCAAAGCGTAGAGCATTAACAGCTAGCAAACAGTCACATTCGATGTCCACATTCTTCATATTCAGTTCCTGCAACCAAACCAGCGCTTCCAAAATCCCTCTTAATTCTGCGTCCATCACTGAGCTGCTGCCTGCAATCCTCATATTTTTAGCCTGAATAAATGTACCTCTGTGATCACGAATCAATATCCCCAGGGCAAATGACTGCATTCCTGGAAATAATGATGCATCAACATTAATTTTATACCTTCCTTCTACTGGAGCTTTCCATTTAGTTTCGAACCTTTGAGAAATGACAGACTGCACTACTTTATGTATCCCCTTTCTAGCTTCTTTCCATTGAGTAACCTGATGCATACTTCCCTGCACAATCATACCAGCAGAGAAAGTTTTCTGCTCCCACACCTTCTGATTTCTGGCATACCAGATTCCCCAAAGGACTGTTGCTGACATTTATATAGGAGATTAGACTACTATTAATGCTGACATTTATGCATAATATATATTTCATCACTCATTCAATTCACAGCATTAAACTACAGTTCATTTCTTCCAGTTACCTAATGATTGCTCATTCCTTTCTCCTACTCATATTCGGCATGAGTCTTATGATAAAGAACTGCCCTCTAGCATTTTCTTTACTCTCTTCTCTACACATGCTTTATTTGCACCTCCATTCCAACCAACCAGAGACGACTCTTATTGTTTGTGATCACCTATGCTTCAGATTTTTTTTATTGTCCTTGCTAGAATAGGGCTCTAGCTTGGTATCAATTAGTTATTACAGCATACTTACAGAAATAAAGTATTACCATCATATTTCGAGGACATAGAAAGAATTCTCATAAGCTTAACTATTTGGGTTCTTGTTCAGAAGTAAACCTCAACTAGTAGTTTGATAACCAGTATAATATATAGGTTGGGACGAGATACATCAAACTCTGCAATGATCTTTGACTGTTTTTATAAATTAGTGTTCTAAAGAAACAATTTTTTGGATATTGAGACAGTTCAAGGAGATTAAATTGCTTTGTTTCATTTATTCCAGTATGCAGTGTGCATTATCATACTAAACCCATTCTGTTTCACAACCTTTATCTGGGATGTCTTGCACATATATGTTCTAAAATGCGGTTGTAAATTGCACTTGATCAGAAGCAAAGTAAAAAATAATGTTTCAATGTGCTTCATATGTGTCAGTGATAACTTTTTATGCTTCTCAGGGTGGAGCTTGCCAAATGCATTGCAAACCCATCATGTGCAGCCAATGTTGCTTGTCTCCAAACATGCAACAATAGACCTGATGAGACAGAATGCCAGGTTATTTACCAAATTTTTCATCTGCTTTACCTACAAATAATATGTTCTATTCTTATATGCTATACATGCTCTTCTGTCTGCTCAGATAAAGTGTGGGGATCTGTTTGAAAACAGTGTTGTAGACGAGTTCAATGAGTGTGCTGTATCAAGAAAGAAATGTGTACCTCGTAAATCTGACGTGGGTGAATTTCCTGTACCAGCGCCTGATGTGCTTGTAAAAAGCTTCAACATTAATGATTTCACTGGGAAGTGGTTCATTACTAGTGGTCTAAATCCAACATTTGATGCTTTTGATTGCCAATTGCATGAGTTCTATACAGAAGGCAACAAACTTGTAGGAAAGTTGTCATGGCGCATAGGGACTCCAGATGGTGGATTCTTTAGTCGATCTGCTGTACAGAAGTTTGTGCAAGATCCATCCCAGCCGGGAATCCTCTACAATCATGACAATGAGTATCTCCACTACGAAGATGACTGGTACTTCTGCTGCTTTGCGTACTTTTTCTGCCTTTTTCCTTTGCATATGAACTATATGCTTCATCATGTCAACTAATTTTTTGTCAGTTCTGAATGCTAAAGAGTATGAAAATTGCACACATACAGAATCTATCACATGAAAGAATAAGTTGCATAATATTAACCTTATGGAAGATGATTTGGATATCGAAGCATTTAGTGTTGGATCGCTTGTAAATTATATACCAAGTAAAACCTGTTCTGTTGAATATATAGGTGTGAACCAATTAGTCTTCTATAGAGTTAAAGCCAGATCTAGCCCTGAACTATGTTACTTAAACACTTTGGTTCCGGGTGCCATACCCTTGTTGGACACTCTATCATGAATGTGTCAGATCCTTTGACTCAAATGTGGACACGTTGACCAACTAAAAGACCACATATGAGAATAATTTAAGATGCAAGAATATATATATGAGAAGAAGGAAGACGACAAGGGAAAAAAAGACACCTAGTTTACAAACTCATCTAGAAATATATGTTTAATCTGAGTTTTATTGTTATTTTGCTACAAAATTCTATCTAATCTACTTGTTTATTAATAAGATATGCCTTGTTCCTGTACCCATGTCCCAAATCAGGACAGTTCCCGTGTCCCCAATTTTCAGAAATTTGAGTCTGACTCGATCATGCGTCGTGTCCAACATTCCATACCCATGTCTGAATAACATAGTCCTCAAAATTACGATTACATACACACACAAGTCCAACCAGACCTGTAACTCTGTGATGCAGTGATTCTATTTTATAATTGATTTATTCTAGTATATAAGAGCATCAGGATTGACTTGTTAAATGCGTCATGTTTTCTGGATATATTTTTGTTGTTGGGATAGTTAGAGGAAGCAATGTTCATTCATAGGAAAGTCTCTTTCTGTTCATCCACATCTCCTGGATAACGTTTTAGTTTACTGATCAAAATGGATATATTTTTATGTTTCTGAATATTTAATAATTGTAGATCATTTGACATTTATCTCCTTCCCGTATAGATTATTTATGTTTACAGTATACAAAGTCTGGGGATCTTTGGAATAGAAGGGATTACGTGTTATCATGGGCAAAAAATGTCTCTCCCTCTTTCATTAGAAAACTATTTTTTATGAATTTTCCCTGGTCATGTATGGTTAAACTTATTTTCATATACATTCTGATAATTCATACATCAAAAAAGATATAAGATACATACTGCTGTGCATTATTCATAAATATTATAATTCATATATATGTGCATACATATCATTTGCCTCCATGGTAGAATCAGTTCTCAGACCGAGAGGCAGTCACCTTCACTTTGTCAGTCAAAGACTGGGTAACATACTAACATAACATTCTCTAAAAAGAATGATTTGTTGAAAGAACATGCTGAAAACCCTAGTGTCAACTGTTAAATGGTCTAAAATGGCCAGCATGTCTGTATTCATTTCCTATTTTTATTTACTTTGAATTCTGACCTCCACACTGTTACAGTGACCAAAAGTCAGACTTCAGATACTGATGAGAATCAATTATTAGGTATGTTTTGTCTTCGAAGCTTGAGGGTAAACCAGAAGACTATCTATTTGTATATTATAGAGGGAAAAATGATGCATGGGATGGGTATGGTGGTGCATTTGTGTACACAAGAAGTGCAGTTTTGCCTGAAAGTATTGTGCCTGAACTAGAAAAGGCTGCTAAAAATGTGGGTCGAGACTTCAACTCCTTTATCAGAACTGACAATACGTGCGGGCCTGAACCTCCCCTTATCGATAGATTGGAGAAGACAGCAGAAGCAGGGGAAAGGACTATTATAAGAGAGGTTGAGGAGATAGAAGAGGAGGTGGAGAAAGTGAAGGACACCGAGGTAAATCTGTTTCGTAGGTTGGCTGAAGGGTTCAGAGTGCTCCTGGAAGATGAAGAAAACATCATCAGTGGGCTGAGTAAAGAAGAGGAGGAAATTTTGAATGGCCTACAAATGGAAGCAGCTGAGGTAGAAAAACTCTTCGAAAATGCACTACCTATCAGGAAGTTGAGATAAGTTTTACACGATGAGAAAGGCTTTATCAACCGATTGGAAGACAAATTTGTATTAGCTCAATTGTATAGCTTTGAAGTTATAATATAGTATGCATAATATATTGAAATCATTTTTTTAATCAACTGCTATTGTATCTAAAAGGTCATACACAAAGAAAAAGAGGACATTTGAACATATTTTTTGATATTATATGGGGAGAAAGATATACATAATGTCACAATCCCATGCAATGCAGGAGGTGCTCTAAAAGAGATAGTTGCTGATGGGCCTGATGGCATATCATCTATGGTTATGGATCTAGGCCATACAGGCCACACCAATATGTGAAATCTCATGAATAGGCAACCACATTTTTTAAAGATTCATTCAATTGTTTAAAGTGAGTGCATAAATCTATGTCGGGTCGGGACCATTATATCTTTACAGTTAAAACGTTGCTTTTGTCTGAGTAATCCCCGTTTGAGCATTAGGCTGTTACTGGGGCAACACTTGATGAATGATATTTGTTGCCCTGTCAAATATATTTAATAATAATAATAATAATATATTGTGATATCTGTTGCATTGTACCAAAACGCTTCTTCTCTCCTGGCTATACATATTTTTTTTTCACTTTCTGTACCACTAACTTGTTCTTTTTTCCCATTCAATTATTTATTTATTTAATAAACTAGCTAGCTTCCAATTTAGCGAGGGGCCTCCCCGTAAACCTGTTTGTTTGGCTAAAAGATGTACGATACTCGATAGCATAACCTTCAATTTCAATTAATTATATTTTATAATAATAATATACTTTTTAATATCCTAACATTTGTTTAATTCTGTATCGAGACTAATTGTTTTGTTTTAAATCTATGAAAATCTTCCCAATTGTATGTATCTCTTAATCAAACACAGAAAAAAAATTATCAAATGAAGGTGCTCTGTACTAGTACAAAGTTAAGCATGGTGGGGAAGGAGAAACAATTATCATTATTAACTTTTATGGTCTCCCACTCCCTCCCTCAGTCCCTCACCATGTATATATTATATGACACATTATGAGAGGGGGTAAACAACAATGTAAAAAAATAGAAGCAAAAAGTTGGTCCCTACGCCCATGTGTCAAGTGATACAGACATGCTCAGGGAAACATAGCGTGGATGCTCCTTAAATCTCACTGTAACACATCTACGTGCATATTTGACTAGGCTTCTTTTTAGTCTTTGTTGGTCCTTGCATAAAATAACAACTAGGCCAAACTGGAGCTCCATCTCAACTAGCTACCATACACTACTACCACTACTACATGTACAATTTTGTACATTATCAACATTCTTAACGTGATTTTCGATGTTCCTTCGTGTGCCCGAACGTGATTTTGGACCAACTCCTGCTTTATCAGGATTCTACTCTACATTTTCCTTCTTTTCACAAAAATTTATAATAAAATTAGTAATATTTAAGAAATAATGATATTATATTCTAATAATATTTTTCCCTTTCAAAATAGTAATTTTGGTTATTTTTTATTCACGCAATGCTCTTCTTCAATCTTTAGACTTAAATATCTTGTTAGCGTTCGCAAAAAGAAAATAAATAAATAAGAGATGGACCCTAGCCCGTGACAGGTCCAAGGGGAGTGAAGGCCCATTTTTGAGATACCACAGTCTAAAGGCTTCACAGCTGTAGTATAAAGGCATTTGATTATGCGCCTAACTCTTGATTAATGATTAAATTCTCAAGTGTTACCTACCGTTTGCTCAATTGCTCCCCACCGGTATATAATTATGCCCCCGTTTTAAATCACTTAGTAATTTTTATAAAATTTATAGTACTATATGTTAAAAATATTTATATTTTATATATTTTTTAAAATTTTCCTTTATAATTATTACATTTATTCGATATATATGTAAAAATCAATATTAAAAAGGATAAATCGAAGAATTAGTTGTTAAAATATTATTAAAATTTTAAATTAAATGAAGAGAAAGATGAAATAAATTATTATTATTATTCAAAAATAAATACTAATTTAAGACAAAGAAAATCCTACTCATTTTCTTACATGCATTAGTTGTATCAAGTATTATGAAAAGCGGGGATCATAATTAGCTGGTAAAGGCACCAAATATGGATTAATCGGAATTATTTTTTATATATAATATTTATTTAAGTAATTATATAATAAAATTTTAAAATAAGATAGAACAAACTTACAAGTTAAATAATTGAATTTACTATAAAATAATTTGAATATATATTTTTTAAATTTTGATCGATTAATTTCAATTTTTTACTAATTTTTAAAGAAAACATTTTTTTAACCCGATTAATCCCAATCAGTCACGCTTGTTGTATCTAACGTTTTTCAAGCAATCAATCAAGAAGCCGTGGTGCAAGTATCGCTATTCCAAAACCCAACCATCGCCCATCAACGTGACACCTACAATATTCTACGCTTGTACCCCCACCACAACTTGTTATTATTTTAATTAGGTTGCTTACAGATTAGATACCAACGTAGCATGTCCGGGTTGGGTGGATTAGATGCTCATATATGCTTAGGCTTTAAACATTCTTCCCCTTGACAATGATATAAAGTTAGGAATGCTAGCCTCCAAAGTTGTTAACTTAGCAACTAATCCCACAAATACTTATCCATTTAATAAAAAGAAAAAGTTAAATACAATTATACATATAAACAGAATAATGCCGTATGTGAGACTGGTTACGGTAACATATATTCTTCCATCAATTCTGGCGAGTGGGGTAAGCGCGTGGTGATATGTTGCAGCCCTTTCTTTCTATGTTCTGTCCAGTGTCTGTAGTAACGAAAATCATAATCCCTCCTCTCAAGTGCTTTGTGTTAATATGTTTCCCAGGGAATCCTATATAGACTATTTTTTATACATTATACACACAACATACTCGTATATCTTTACAGAACATATAGAGAGAGAGAGAGAGAGAGAGAGAGAGAAATATATGACTCCAGTGAAGAAGCTTTCTTCTCTTTTTCTTTTACAAAAGTAGTTTTCATCTCTCTCTCTCTCTCTGATTCTTCTTCTTCTCCTTCCCACCTCTCTCTCTCTCACACACACAACAGGTTGCAGAACTGCAGAAGTGAAAGAAACATGCATCTACTTTCCCATTCTTGTCATTATCTATAGTAGCATTCTTCTCAGCTCCTACCTTCACTTGATTCTTTACTGTAAGTTTCATTTTGTTGCTTTATTTTCATCTGGGCTTACACCATTTTTCCTTCTTATTTACTCTCATGGGGTTTTGTTTTTCAATTTTTATCTTCTTGGGGTATATCAAGTTCTCACCTTGGTTGTGCTTCATTTAAGTAGTGTCACTTTTCATTTTTCTATTTTTTTAGTGTACATAAAAATCGAATCTTTTACACATATATGTATTGTTTGTGTGATTTAATTTAACTCATGTTAATATATATATATAGAATGTGATGTGGGCTAGTTTGTTGGAATGGACTAAATGAAAGTGACTGTTTTCCCTGTAGCCATTTACAATCATGTTTGTCCGTTATATCTGGCCTCAATTTGATCACAATATTTCTCTCATTTTCCATCTTCGACACTGTCAATATCACAAGTAAGATAAGATTATGGTTTATGCATCATTCATTGTTATTTCACTTCTATTATGAAGATGTAGAATTTTGCTCTTTTTATAAATCGATTCAATCTTTTTCCGAAATTATTAGTTACTGGTATTGTTCGTGTAAGATTCCTTGAAATTTCAACTCAATATTGGTCTACAGTTGTTATCAGAGGTGCTTCATAAACTGATTAATGTCATATCATACTATCAATGACTTTAGCAATGGTTTATAAAATTATTTCAAGTTGGTCAACATTTGACATCAGTAGTAATGATAATGACCGGTTAAACACATGTAGATACAACACCTTTATTGTGTTACTTGTTATTAGGCACTGTTCTATAATGGAAGCAATGCATGCCTTTGATCTCTTTTGACCATCTTAGTTCACCTTTGTACACCAAGTTTACTCTTTGCCCCTGGTTTCTGTTGTTGACTCTTATTATCTCAGTTATAGTTTCTTCTATGTAGTGTGATTCTCTGCATAGCTTATAATCTTGATATTATGTATGCAGTTAATTTATGGGGGTTAGAAACTCATATGAATACATCACTCATGCCTTCTTTATGTTAGTCTTCTTCTTTTCCTGATCTATGATGATAAATAATTTCCACTGAATTTGTTTACATTGTTGTTTATTTGTCAATATATTATAGATTAGCAGAACATTAAATCTAGACCAATGACAAAGGTCAGTCCAGAATTTGGATATGAGGCGCAAATGCCTGTGTCTGCCGATGTGAGCTTTGCTTCAAATCAGTTTCCTGCATACAAGCTTGGTCCGGATAATCAAGTCTTGGAGGAGGTGAAATTTAATATAGAAGGCCCATCTTTAAAGGAGGTGGTCGTGCAGGAAATTTCTCTCTTGTCAGAGCAGCATAAACGTCTCTCTGTTCGAGACCTGGCCAGCAAATTTGATAAGAATTTGACTGCTGCTTCCAAATTGTCCAATGAGGTTCACTTTTTTTTGCTAATATCAGAGAATAGTTTCTTTTTAACTTATGATCTAACTAAACAATACTATGTACTAGCTTCAAGGAAATAAATTATATATCTGGATATATATATTTAATTATCCAGATCATACAAAGTACAATCAAATATCTTTCATGCTTGTATGCATAATTAACCACTTTACTAAGAAGCAATGGGTAAATAAGCAAGTTTTTCCAAAAATGCAGACGAAACTCAGAGATGTGGCGTCTTTGGATGGACATGTTCTTCTAAAGAAACTTAGGGATGCACTAGAATACCTAAAAGGGCGGATGGCAGGTCAGATTAAGGAAGATATGGAAAAAGCCATTTCCATGGTCAGTGGTTCTTTCTTTCTTTTTCTTTTGTGTCAGTCTTCAGATGTGGAGAACTTGTTCAAGATTATATTGTAAATTGTTAGAACTTCACAAACTTTATTCTATTGAAATCTGCTTGTTTTGTCGTAATGCTGTGGGGAGTTTATTGTTGCTGGTCTAATGATCCCATTTATTGATTAAAATTTTCACCTATTAGAGGATTTGGTTTATGTCATTAGCATGCATCTTACTCTGTAGGTAGAAGCATTAGCAGTAAAGCTGACTCAAAAGGAGGGAGAGCTGATTCAAGAGAAGTATGAAGTCAAAAAGCTAGCAAGCTATCTCAAACAGGTCATCTAATGCAGTAATCCAAGCTCTACTCCAGCTAGTGGCGTTTTTTAGGATTTGAATGATTGCTTGACACTACTCCAAATTTTATATAGTAGATATGATTGCTCGATAAACATATGGCTATGAACGTCATTCTATACATATGCATCACTTATTCTTCTTGGTCAAAATCTGAGATACTAGCTTGGGTAATACATGTTGGTACTTGTGAATACATATATAGGATCTTAATTTTTTTATATACTATATATATCACAAGGTTTCTGCTTTTAAAGGCAAAAGTTATTGATTTCTTCTAACATCAGAGAGTTGTTCATCTAACATGTTATCACATCTTCATGACCTAATGATCTCAAAAAAATAATTTGGAAAGTACTATTAATTGTTGCTCCAAAATTTCCTTGTTATCCACTCTTTAATCCAAAGTGGGCTTTCGAGTGAGGGAGTGTCAAAGGTATAGCATCCATTTAGTGGCTTCCCTCAACACCTTAAAACCTTTGGGTTTTAGGATAAATTCATCTAACATCTGCAACACATGCTTCCGATTTTTTTATCATATAAAAGGTTGCCAGACACTGATTTGTTTTAAAATATGTTTATGATTTCTTTGGTGTTCATTGCTGCAATGACTATGATGCACAAGTCTTTGTTTCTTTGATCTTAGTCACCCTTTTGTGGATATAATACATGTTGGTGTCTGTAATGTATAACAAGATTTTAATTTTTCACAAGATACTTCTGAAGTAAAATTTTATAGTTTGCACACAACAATTTACTGTTTTCTTGTAAAATGTCTTCTAATTAACTTGTTAGTTGGTGTGGTGGAATTACTGCATCATTCTTCATTTCTCTGTCTCTAGACAGATAATTTATTCTACATGTCTTTCTCTTACGAGTGATCCTTTAGTGGCATACTAGTTTGTTCTTTCTTTTTTTTCTTTTTTTTTTTTGGGGGGGGGGGGGGGGAGCAATTACATGTTGTTATTATGTTATTTATATGAGGATGTATATAAAATCATAATCCATACTTTCTTGCAGGCTTCAGAGGACGCCAAAAAGTTGGTCAACCAAGAAAGATCCTTTGCTTGTGCTGAAATTGAGAGTGCTAGAGCAGTGGTTCAGAGAATTGGAGAGGCCCTTTATGAACAGGAAAGTATCTCACAAACGTCAGGGAAACAGGTATATATAATGTAATAAATTGTATCTAGATAATGAAAATAGAAATTGAAAAAAATATATATGTTTGAATAAATATAATTTTTGCAAGTATTATTTGGTAAATCAATTTTTGGAAGTGAAAGTTTAGTTTCTGTTTTGGACTAAACTTGAGATGCTGCTAGGAATTGAAGGAATTAATGGAGGAGGTTCAGCAGGCTAGAAGAATCAGATTATTACATCAACCCAGCAAGGTGTGTTGATATCCATTTTTTTTTTTTATATAAATGGAAGTCTATATAAATTTTAGTGTTGGCGTCCATTTTCCTGATATATGCTGGTCTACCTCCGTTAAAACTGGTTGTTAAATTTCTTACTTACTTTGATCATCTTTTGTAGCATATCTAAATAGGATTTAATAGTTTCCAGAGTCTCAAGGGGTTATGCTAAATTTGTTTTGATTATCCTATGTATAGCTACATTCTCTTCTTATAGGTTTTTAAATGTTCCTCTATTCCGGCATGTGAATAATTGTTATCTGATACCCCTTTTCTGTTATTGTTGTTCAATGAACAAAATCATCTTATGAAGAGAATTGTGGCATGTTTGGTAGGTGATGGACATGGAACATGAACTTCGAGCACTTAGGCTTCAAATTCAAGAGAAGTATACATTTTCTCTTAAGCTTCAGAAACAGGTAGATTCTCTTCTGTGTTTATTTTTAAATACCTATATCTTAAGTAATAGTGGTCTGCAATCATGAACTTGCATATTAGAAGGAAGTGTTCCTGGGTTACTAAAATTGAAAATCACATACCCTTGCACAGCCACATAGTAAACCTGATAAAAAGATTAATTATTGAGGAGGAAATCTGAATAATTACCTCTTATATATCATGTTTAATTATCTGCATTTTTGCTTTTATAGTATTTTGCCCTCATTATTTTCAGCTGGCAATGAGCAAGTGGGCTGAGGCGAACAAGTTGAGCATGTATGAGTTAATTGGCTCTGAAACATTAGGATCCATTATACGAGTCCAACCTCGCTCAGGGGTAGTGCTGGAGCTATCGAAATGCTCAATTCAGTGGTATCGTTTGTCATCTGAAAGTAACAGAAGAGAACTTATCCCAGGTGGTCCATCTTTTTCATGTTAACAAAGGTCTACCAGTTTTAAAAAGTATAGAAGATTGTTATGATTGAACTCTCTGCGACACCAAATTTTCTTTCTGTCATTTACTGATAATTTGTGTGATTGCACTTGAAGAATATAAGCAATAATAAACCCACATAGTGGAATGTTATCATTTCTACCTAAACTCATGCAGAATAGCAATCTTGAACATTTCATTTTTCTCCTCCTTGAAACTAGTACACTTATAAATACCCTTGGCTGCGCCAAAATATCAATAAATTGCTAATTTGGTGTTGTGTTTCATGACCTAATTCTGTATCTTAAACCAATTTCATCATATTTTTAATAGGTGCCAATAAATCAAGTTATGCTCCAGAGCCTTTCGATGTTGGACGAATATTGCAGGTTGAAATTATTTCAAATGGCCAGAAAGCTGCAGTTACGACTGCTGGTCCAATAGATCCAGGTTGGTATCTTTGTACCATATTATTTTATTGACTTGGGGAAGTTCGCGTTGGGTTGTCTTTTGTCAAACTCCAGTGCTTTGATCAAAGATACCCATCGTGTTTATCCTAAATTGATTGTAATCATAAATTAAGCTGAAATGTCTCAGGCAAGGTTTTAATTAGTTTTTTTTTCATTTTACAGCTGCTGGAGTGGGGACCTATGTTGAGACGCTTTCACGGAAATCCAATACCGAATTCAGCGTATGACATCTTGATTCTAACAGCATTTTGTAGTAACTGTAATAGTTATACTATTTATTTTTTTTGGCCAATTGAACACACTCACACACCCACTATAGCTTGTTTCAGTGTTTATAGACATACATTACTGCAGAAATAACCAGTATTAATATAATTAACTGTTGAAAAGAACAACTAGATATACCGAGCACATAATTTAAATAACTTACAACTCTCAAATCATGTTCCTAATAAGTAATCATGAACAGGACTTGGATCAACTGGACCAATCTTTAAAAGCCATTTTGATACTATTATGTTACCATATTTGTATCTCAAGGGTAATGAATCATTAGTTAGTCATATACTAGAAGTTTAGCGGATTATAATCTGGCGAGACAGTTGATGGAGTTATAGCAAATTAGCTGTCAGGTATGGAGTATAAATCTACCTAAATGCATACTACATGATTCATGTTGTTGTTTGCATAGAATTTCAGCTTGATTGTGTCAGGATAGTTTAAGCTGTAGCTACTGTTTTCAAGGTGAACTCAGTTCAAATATATTGTTTTACAGGTTGTCATTTCCCAAATGAATGGAAGGAATTACTCGTCGCATTCTGTTCACTTGTTTCATGTGGGGAAGATGAGAGTAAAACTTTGTAGGGGATGGATTACAAAGGCTAGAGACTCATATTCCTCATCTATGCAGGTACATTTGACTTCTACGTGACATGCTACATGACTTGCTCTTTTTGAACTTTTATAATCCATAACTATGCAAGTTCAAACAGTACTAAATTTCCTGTACTCTGAAACGAATACAGCTGTGTGGATTTAGAGGTGGGGGGAATTCTGCAGCCAAGTCTTTGTTTTGGCAAGCAAGGAAAGGTCAATCCTTTGTGTTGGTGTTTGATTCAGAGCGAGATAGAAATGCAGCCATCGTCCTTGCCAGGAGATATGCTCTTGACTGTAATGTATGCACCTTCTTTATCCATATTGCTAACAAAACTCTCAATAAATATAGACATTGTTACAGTTTTATCGTATCAGAACATGCCTTTTGTTTAGATGATGATTATAGTCTAATAAGAAAAAATGATTGGATTTCGCAGGTTGTGCTTGCTGGGCCTGACGATATAGCATCCCTGTACATCTAACTGATTGATTCGTATATTTGAACTAATGCTGAGATTATAACAAGGGGGTTTTCAAGTGTGATTTAGGTGTTGGTGTTTGCAAGAGGGGTGGAAAAAGCCATTCAACTAATATGGTTACATCCTTTTTAGGCATAGTTTTTGTTTTGCCTTGTCATTGGTTGTAACGTTTTTTATTTTATTTTTGTTGTTTTAAATCTTTCAATGCTCATTTTCCTGCTGATTGCATTATATAATTTTATATAAAGACTTGGTGTGGCATTTGGCTTTTGATCTCATTAGCTTCTATTCTAGTCATAAATTGGACTATGGATTACAACAGCAAAGGTGTAAAAACACCTTGTTCGTTGAAAAAGGGAATACAAATAAATATAAATTTGTTAACACAAACTGTTATATTAAATATTAAATTAAATTAACAATTCAAATCAATTAAATTCATTTTACAATATTATTCTTCTAAATTACAGAATATTAAACTAAGAAACACAAATTAAAGGGTGTAAATATTAAAAACAAAAAAAAAAACAATATGCAGCAGGATAGGAAGACAACGGTAACTTTCACCTGTACACGTGGCCGGGGGGGGGGGGGGAGGGGGTTAGAATAGCAAATCGGGGCCGTTGAAATCAGGGCTAAGATCCTACGGCTACAAGATAAACATAAAAAGATATGACCGTTGGAGAGTGCGGGGTTGGGTTCAAAAGGGGAGGCCTTGTTGTTTATTTTGATCCTCACTGTTTTGTATTTCATCTCGACGAGAAAGAGAGGGGGAGTTAAAGAGTATAGAGAGAGAGAGACTCAATTCAATTTAATCAAATCTCTTGAATAAAAATGGCTTCCACAAGACCCATTGTTCAACAAAATCGAGGCATGTCACTTGCTTTTTCTTTCATTCATCATCTGTCTTCATTTCTTTGTATATGTTCCATGTTACAAATTAATGTATATATCTATGTGGGTGTGTGTTTTGTTTGTTGATTGCAAGGTCTTTGTGTTTGTGATGTCTTTTCTTGGTTTTGGATATTAATTTGTTTCTTTAATCTGCAAATCTGTTTTTCTTTTATTTGGGGTTTCAAGATTTTTAACCCTCTGATTGTTTGAATTAAAGAAATTGAATTGTTTGATTTACAGAGGCAGCGGCTGTTGGAGGAGGAGGGGCCAAGCAGAAGAAGATGGCGGGTGAGGGGAGAAATCGCCGTGCCCTTGGTGATATCGGTAACCTCGTTACTGCTCGAGGAGGTATTGATGCTGTCAAGCCACTTCCGCAAGTTTCTCGCCCTATCACAAGGTCTCCCCCTTTCTTCCTCCTCTCTCATTGTCGATATACATTACATACGTCATACAATGATCAGTAAATGTGTGTGCCATGTTTCTTGGATTATTATACGGTCTTGGATTGTCTTTTTTGATTTTGGTTTTTATTTATTGTGATAGAAGTTTCTGTGCTCAATTGCTGGCCAATGCACAAGCTGCAGCAGCGGAAAACAATAAGGTGTGAATCCTCCCCATATGTTCCCTTACATGTGTGTGTGTGTGTGTGTGTGTGTGTTTTGTTTTGCTCTTCAAATTGTCCGCTTCTTGATTGTTGTGGTGTTTGATTTGCAGAAACAAATGGCTATTCCAGGGGATGCAGTTTTGGCAGGACATGGGGGTAAAGAGGCTGCATTACCATTGCCTCCTAAGGCAGTTCAACAGAAGAAAGTTACAGCAAAGCCCAAGCCTGAAGCTGTCATTGTGATTAGTTCTTCTGAAACTGAACAGGTTAAGAAAGAGAGGCCTAACAGGAAAATGGCCATTGAAGCTTCGTCGTCAAAGAAGAAAAGCCAAACCCTTACATCAACTCTTACTGCTCGAAGCAAAGTATGTGACCAGTGACTTTATAATTGTTCATATTCACTGTTCTTAAAATCTCTGCTGTTTCTAATTTATTTCTACATTACAGGCTGTATGTGGCTTGAAAAACAAACCCAAGGAGCAGATCGTTGATATTGATGCTGCAGATGCCACTAATGAATTGGCGGTGGTTGAATATGTTGAGGATATGTACAAGTTCTACAAAGAAGCTGAGGTACATTGTTTGGTTCTTATTGTTTTTAGTTCTTGTTCTCTTTGTGCAATTCTAATCCTAATGTATTGTTTATCTGTATTGCTGCAGAGTGAGAGCCAGGTATCTAATTACATGAACTCCCAGCCAGAGATAAACCAGAAAATGAGGGCTATACTAGTGGACTGGCTGGTTGAAGTTCACAACAAATTTGAGCTAAGTCCAGAAACTCTCTACCTCACAGTCAACATAGTTGATCGATATCTGGCCACAAAGATAGTGGCGAGGAGGGAACTGCAGTTAGTGGGGATCAGTGCCATGCTTCTGGCCTCCAAATATGAAGAAATTTGGGCACCTGAAGTCAATGACTTTGTGTGCATCTCTGACAGGGCTTATTCTCATCAGCAAGTGTTGGTTATGGAGAAAAAAGTACTTGGTGGGCTGGAGTGGAACTTGACTGTTCCAACGCCTTATGTTTTCCTTGTTCGATTCATCAAAGCGTCTCTTCCTAATGAGTCTGATGTGAGTGAATTTACTGATATTATGTGTTTTACTGTCACAGAGAAAAAAGAATTCTGTTTATAAACTTTTGGTGAAACTGTTAAACAGGTGGACAACATGACTTTTTTTCTGGCTGAGTTGGGTATGATGAATTATGCAACTGTGATGTACTGCCCATCAATGGTTGCCGCCTCAGCTGTCTTTGGGGCACGCTGCACCCTAAACAAGACTCCACTCTGGAATGACACCCTCAAGTTGCACACCGGTTTTTCAGAGGCTCAGCTAATGTAAATTTCAAATCCATATCCTTCTTCCTTTTTTCCATGTACTCTGTTGTTGTGTTTTGGAATGAACATTTTTTTCTTTTGGTAACAGGGATTGTGCAAAAGTACTTGTTGGTTTCCACTCAGCAGCTGCTGAGAATAAGCTTCGAGTAATTTACAGGAAATACTCTAATCCTGAAAGAGACGCTGTTGCTCTTCTTCCCCCGGCCAAGTCTCTCTTGCCTGCAGCAGCAAACATTCAATAAGGGTGTGATTCAGTTTCTCTCTGGAATTCTTTAAATATGAATGAAATTCATATCCCATGTAATGAAGTTTCTGTTTTATAAATTGATGAGAATTCATTATTAAGTTTTGCAACCAATAGTTATTTGGTTGTTTTCATTTTCCTTGCTTGTAAAATTCCGTTACAAACGCAAACCCATGAAATCTAAAGTTCGTCATCATCCAATGTATGTTAGCACTAGTTGTGATCAGTCATGAAAATTAGGATTCCTAGTTACGATATCAAGTGAAATTATTTCATGTTTAAATTGTCATAACAGGGCAAAAGTGTAAGCTACTTAGATTTCCATGCAAATACTACAAAGTAAGCATTATTAAATGATATATAAGTCGATTGCTTGTGATATAATTTTTGTTGTTAAAAAAGGTGAAATTAGTTGGCAAGTCATATGGCGGCACTTTTTTTTCATATGACCTGCTGATCTTCAAATGAAATGGATTGCATTGCACTGTATTGTATTTGTAATTTTCCCACCCTCCCCACCCACCTTGAATCTTACTTGACAACAAACAGCCTGGGCTACATCAAATTTAAGTAAATCGAACGAAATAAATCTGGTATATTATTTTTCGGAAGCAGAACGAGAACAGAGTTTAATTGCATATTGAAACTTATCTACGTCTTTTATCGATCTTAAAATTTGGATATTCTTAAATTGTTCTGAATTGAGTGAGATGTACGTAAATTCTTAAACCCTGCCTTTTGATATTTAAAATGTTGATAACCTCACTAGATCACTCAACCTCAAACCACATCAGGGCCGTTGATTAGATTCATCGGACGACCAACTAGAATTAGGAGGGAAATAAAGACAGCATCCAAGTCTCACTCATTTTTCACTCCTCTCTCCCCCCCCATATAAACATCTTTACAACCAGTCCCCTGTCTTCACACTCTCCGCTCTTACACTTCTAAGATTGTGATCAAAGTCTCGGGAGGTTTAAATCTTATCATTCGCCATCAATCTCTATCTTTTTGCTAATTCATTGTCATGTCCATTTCATTCTATTGCATTATGCATTTATATCAATAGATCAAGGTGATTTATTACAATGTTTAAACGTCATATTTTTGTCCGATTACACGTGTTTTCGAGTGGTGCATTGTATTGCTTATGCTGAAAAATGTATGGATCTTCATTCTTGTGACTAAATTTGATTTGTTACGAAAAAATACATTTGAAGAGGACCTTTGATTGAATTTGTTTTGCATGATCATGATTCAGTACTCATTAATTATAAACGGCGTCACGAAAATGCTTTTTAGATTGTTAAATTTAATTAGAATATATTTCTATTGTTATGTCAGGAAAAGAATGAGAGAAATCCTTCACATTCAGGGTGGCCAGTGCGGTAATCAAATTGGATCCAAGTTTTGGGAAGTCGTCTGCGATGAACATGGTATTGATCCTACCGGAAAGTATGTGGGAAAATCTGATTTGCAATTGGAACGTGTAAACGTGTATTACAACGAGGCTTCTTGCGGGAGGTATGTGCCTCGTGCTGTTCTGATGGATCTGGAGCCTGGAACTATGGACAGTGTTAGAACTGGTCCCTATGGCCAGATCTTCCGCCCTGACAACTTTGTGTTTGGTCAATCTGGTGCTGGAAATAATTGGGCAAAAGGACACTATACTGAGGGTGCTGAGCTAATCGACTCGGTTCTTGATGTGGTGAGGAAGGAAGCTGAGAACTGTGATTGCCTCCAAGGTACATACAACTTCCATTGTTTCGTAGTTTAAACTTTAGTTAGGTCACTAGCTGAGCACTCTCGATTTCAGTTAACAAAGGATCTCCTAGTGTTTGAGGAATGTATGTCATACGATTTACCATATATATATATATATATATATATATATATATTTGATGTTGCAATATCCTAGAAAGTAGACTTTGTGAAGTTCAATTTGATGAAAATAAAATTCTGTGGTCATTAATTGGTTACAAGATTCTTCTAACATTTATCTAGGAACATTTTTTTCCCCAAGTAAATAGGAAAATCACCTTTGTTGTAGGAACTTTGATTTCAAATGTAGCTCCCCGGTAGGCTGATTTTTTAAGTTGGAAGCTAGCTTGTTTGTAATATACCATTTCATTTTTGCAGGTTTTCAAGTCTGCCACTCTCTTGGTGGAGGCACAGGTTCTGGGATGGGAACTTTGCTGATCTCGAAGATAAGGGAAGAATATCCTGACAGGATGATGCTCACCTTTTCTGTGTTTCCATCACCAAAGGTCTCTGATACAGTTGTTGAGCCTTATAACGCAACTCTTTCAGTCCATCAGCTTGTAGAGAATGCTGATGAATGCATGGTTCTGGATAATGAAGCTCTGTATGATATCTGCTTCAGAACTCTCAAGCTAACCACACCTAGTTGTGAGTATAAGACTAGATAGTTTCTGTTTCAGCTAAATATTTGATCAAGTGAAACAGTCTTTAAGAGGAAATACGAAGTTCACTTATCATCTGCTCTTCCACTTCTTTTATACGAGTGTTTATTTTTTAATTGTTGGTGATGGATCTGACATGTTTCTGTGCCTGATAATGCTAGTTGAAGCAATAATTTCTTTTAGTTGATTATTAATTTATCACTTTTCATCAATTTATATGCTAGTCGATAAATTATTTCTTCATTTGCAATCTGATATCATGTTCATTTGACAGTTGGTGATCTAAACCACTTGATATCTGCAACCATGAGTGGTGTCACCTGCTGCCTCCGGTTCCCTGGTCAACTGAACTCAGACCTTCGGAAGCTTGCTGTGAACCTGATCCCTTTTCCTCGTCTACATTTCTTCATGGTGGGTTTTGCTCCTCTCACATCCCGTGGTTCTCAACAATACCGTGCCCTTACTGTGCCTGAGCTGACCCAACAAATGTGGGATTCCAAGAATATGATGTGTGCTGCTGACCCAACAAATGTGGTATCTCTGCAACTCATTATGATCAGGAGGGTCTCTAGCCTTTACATAACTAAACGTTAAGGTGAAGGTTAACCAAGTGGTATCTCTCTTCAAGTAAAGCATTACAAGTGTAAAGGGTATATAATTGTAAGGAGAAAAAGTCCTCAAAGTTAGCGATAGATAAATTGCATATAGTTACATGCATTTTTAGTATAAAAATTTAATGACATTTTTGTAATATTGGAATTCATCCTCATATATTTACAAAAATAGCTTTAACAATATATTATATTTATTAACTTTAGATAATTACCTAAAGGGATTTTAGGGTCATTAAGCCCTAATTATAAAGATAATTTAGTGAATAATTCCCAAGTGCAGATATGGTACTGTAAAAGTGTAAATTGGTAATTTCCAATATCTTCATTTGGATTCCACTCAAAACTGAAGTGGGCTGTCCACCACATAAAAAGGCTAGGCCCACTTGCTTAAATCTTTAAAAAAAAAAATGCATATACTAGTGGTAGGCCGAATCATAGGCCAGCCCTTTCTATTAATTAATTCCATAAAATTGATTACTCCTGAAACTATAAATCCAATTGTACTATATATGTGGCCTAGTTTCATTTGATTAAATTCCATTTATGACTGTGTATATATTGGTACCTTTTTTATAAAAATAAAATTGAAATTATATAAATTAGTATATTGTGAAATGAGAAAGTATAGCAAGTGGAGAATCCATGAGTAGTATATTTGTATCAGATGGATAACGAAACTGACATTTTGTATTGGAGCTTCTCCTTCACACCTAATCCTGATTTTGACACTTGGAATATAATATGATTTCTGTTATAAGAAAACTTGCAATCTAATATAAATAAATTAAATTAAATAAATAATCAAGGCTGATAATAATTTTATTAGTAACTGTGCAAATCGCAATACTAATTATGAGGCGAAAATATTATGTTTTACCTGCTCATAGGAGCTTATAACGGTTAGAAAGTCCTTTAATATGAATTTTAGTGTATACATATCCTTATAATTATTTATTTAAAAAGTTGATTAAGATATACGAGTTAGACATAGAGGTAACACACGACAAAATTAGTGCATAAATTCTAGAGAGAGCGAAAAAAGCAAAGATATTAAACCGAACGAATAAAATAAATGGACGGCAATGAGGACTATAGTATTGTTGGTTTGAAGAAAAGACTAGACAGTAGTCAACGCGGCTATTGTAAGTCAGTGAATTTACCGACCAAGACCAAATCCAATCCAGTCCCAGCATCAAACATGTTTTCCACATTAAAAAGAGGTAGAAATATCTAGTTATATTATGCCAAGTACACCGTAGTTTAAATTGACTTTCTCGCCTTATTGGTAGTTAGATTAAATTAGGTGTCTTCTTGTTTTTACATGCCATTAACTAGTGTATTTGATTATTCACTAATTCGGTTGTATTTTAATTTGTTAGAGTTTTCTGTCAAAAAAATTTTTGTTAGAGTTTAATACGAGTTTTGTACTACAACTTACCTATTTGGTAATTTTGCTATTTTATGGTATAATCAGGTGAGTGTACATAAATGATGTATTTGATCCCCACAAGCTAATAAATTTTAATGGTCTCTCAAATATATTCATAAATTTCATATACTTTTAAATTTCTATAATATTGTTCTTTAAAATCTAAAATATCACATATTTTTTCGTGTATAAATTTTTCCTTACAAATTTCGTCCCTCCAGTTTTTTTTACTGGTTCCATCCCTGAGTGTATGGGGTTTACGAGTCAAAGTTGTGGCAAGGTATTTTCCACCACCTCCCCTAATGAAGCGTTCCTACCCCACGCAATGTTCAATATTTGCATTATTACAAAAAGATTAGTGATAGGAGCATGGAGCTAAAGTAATGCAACCAAACAGAATATGTCTGCCTAACGTGCGCCACTTCTGCATGTATCTGTTTGAACAATATTCATGATGTCGACCAACATAATTTCTTTAGGTAAATGTCATTAAACCAAAGGTAGCAAGTTAAGGACTTTCCATCCGATACAAGTCAACAAAAAAGTTAAAACATGAAGAAGAATAAAAACACCAGATAGGATACAATGTACATTGGTCTCTCCCCCTATTAACCGAAACTATAGACCTAAATGTCTCCTTTTTTTAACAATAGGAGTTCCTAAAAGTTTGCCTCAACATTCTCAGGATCAACTTAAGCTTATTGTCTGCACAATTTACAATGCAGTTTGGATGAAACTTTGGTTGGTCACTGAAATCAAGTTTGCAAAATTTGAAAAACTAGCGACGCCCGTTAGCCCAATTCCTTCTATGGTTGTTGCCAGGCTTCCCATGGAAATTTTTATGGCCAAGATCTTGCTTAGGAAGATCATGTAATTCCATAACCTGTATAGTCCGCTGCCTCTTAGCTGAAAAGAAAATTGTTCAAAGAACATTAAATCTTCTACAAATGCTACAATATTCACATACTTGTTCATGAATATTTTTACTTGAAAGACACTTTTAAAGTTTTAAAGAAGGATATGAAAAGTGTGCTTTCAGCTTGTTGCAAATGCTGGGTGTACAAGTAGGCCTAGAAATATTATATCAAACTTCAAGGTTGCAAAGGCTTAATGTTTAAAGGTTGACCAACGTTTGAAAAGAATAGAGATAGGAACAAACCATTCTCAGCTTGTTGGTACCGCTCTTGGAGCTTCCTCTTTGTAGCTTCAAGTTTTACTTGAACCGAAGCCTCATCTGAACACCTTGGTTTCTAGTAATTAAATTGAAGAATCATTAGCTTAAACTTCAAGCAAATTGCTAAAAACATCTGTTGTTGCAAAACCTACATTTTGTTGAGACACGGGTGGCCTCTGAATTGCAACATGTTCTGGTTTCTGCTGAAACTTAGTCTCAGTATGTACCCTCTGATCCACACTTAGTTTTGCAGGTCTCACAGCCCTGGTGTCTGCAACTGGCAGCTTTGGTTTCAAAAGTGAAACTTGTTTATTTAGCGAAGCATCTGGTTTCCTGCTTTGTTCATTTTTCTTGTCCTTTGGAGGAGTGATTGTCTCAACAGGAAGGCGTGGCCTCTGATTCACAAACCTGTTGTTCTCCGCTTGCTTCCTACCAGTCTCTTTGTTCTTGTTGACTTCGGCACAGTGTCCAAGATCTGATTGGCGACCAATAAGAAGTCATGAATTGTTAGATTAAATTGGACCTATGCGATAAGAAACTAAATAGTAAAAGCAATGTGAGTTGCTTATAAGGGATACAATAACTCACTTTCTTCGTCTTCCAAGCCATCAAAGAACTTCAGGAGGAGAGATGATTACAACACAGGAGAAAAACTTTATTAACTTAGGACCAGAAAACCATGCTGTGAAACTGATGAAGATTCTAAAAGAGGCAACATTATACACATACCCGAGAAAGCTCCATTGTAGTTGGCTGAGTCGCAAAAAATGCTAAATCATCCAATGGAGGAGAAGGCAGACCATTCTCTTCATCAACAATAGAGGAAGGATTCACTGATTCTGAGGTAGCACCTTCAGGGGCATCTAAAATATTTCATGAAACTTGTCAGAATTTAAACTCACTTTTAATCAGAAGAGCTAGGAACATGGTTATTCTTTGTAAAGACTTCAGTATGAACTACCTGCAATTATTGCTGTGGCATTCACCCACTCATCCACCAGAACCTTCCAACTCCTGTGATTCATCTAATTAGTTGACAAGAATGATATAAACACTTATTGAACTAAATATCAAAAAATACTAACATGCATTAACAAAATATCAACATGAATTGAATTAGATATCAAGAATAATAAAAATATATCACAATGACAATAGTTAGATTCATTGAGGCTCTTGTTTACACAGAAAAACTGAAAACCAAAAAGAAACTCTAGGAGACATCTATGCATAATGAAGATTTTATAAGAACATTGTCAAATTTTTCCTCGTCTTCAGCAAGGAGAGTAACCGTTAAAAATGACGACTTATAACAGTTCTCTTTTATAAAAGAACAAACTTCCTTTATACCTATACCGACAAAAAACCTCTTCAACGTGTTACAGTAATCGGAAATTAAGGATATAAGAAAAACGTGGGTAATACATCATTCAATCATGGAACTGGCATATATGATTGCTGCAGAATCTCAATGACATCAATCTAAGATTGTCATTCTACACTACAAATATAGTATAGTATTTCACAGATACAATTATACACAAGCGACAAGATATGCATACTCAATGAGTGTGCGGGCTAGTTGTCGGATGTCCTTTGATCCATGCTTTCGGAGGACATTAACAGTTTTCCCAATCTCAGTAGCCTGAACAACAGTTACTGAGTAAGCCATGTTCGATAATGACAAGGAACACGTCTAACAAGTTACAAAGAACCTTTAAAACATATGGCATGACAATAACCAATAGCAAGCAGCAAAAGCCATTATTCATACCTTCAGAGTTTCCACAGACAAAGCCATCAATTCAAGCCGCCTTAATGAATCAATCAACAACGAAATTGGCTGTCAAAACAACAAACAACCATCAAAAACTTAATCGAACAAACCTATACACACAATTCATTTCCAAAACCAATCAATTAAAAACAAGAAATCTCATCATCATCATTTAAGCAATCCAAATAGAGCTACATAAAAAAGCACAGAACAAGCACATAAATCTTGAAAACAAATGAAACAGGAGAATCAGATTACAATCGAGATACGAAACAAACCTCATCTTCACTGTTCTCCAAAACCTCCTTAATTCTCAAAACCTCCCCATGAATCTGAGAATCCTTTTCAATCTCATTGGTTAACGCCTCGGCATCATCATAACTAAAATGACTAACCATCTGATCATTCATCTCAACACCAGCACCATGATGATCATCTCTACAACTATCCACCTTGCTCTCCTTACTCCTCCCACCCTCAAATTCAAAACCACCATCTGATTTGACACCCAACTCAACATGATCACAACCAACACATTTAATCAATTTAGATGAGAACAAAGTCTCAGCAATCCGATCTCTCCTCAACTTAAACTCTTTAGGACAATCAGAAGCAGCAACCAATATAGCATGTTCAATTATATCAAATATATCATCAGAATTACAACAACTTCTATAATACTCCCTCCATTTATCCAAATTCTTTAAACCTGCCATAGCTCGAGTTGACTCACAACTCGGAGCAAAACCCAGGTCGTAACATTCAATTCTGGTGAATACCCAGATATCAAAATCTGATTTTTATGATCAAGAAATTATGTATGTATGTATGTATTGATAATAAGAGGATAGAAAGGGTGGTAGTTGATCTAAAAGGATGAAGAAAATTGGTAACGTCAAAAGGTTTTTGTTTAGTTTTTGTGAAATTACAGTTAATAGATGATGACGAAAACAATTGAAACCAAACAAATTCAATGTGAGAATTATCCAGATATGATGCTATTCCATATATATAAATTTATTTATTATATTATTATTCTGCACAAAGCATATATGTTGAATATATCTCAAACGAAATCTATACCTATGCAGAATGGGTTTTATAAAGAAGAATTATTCGATTCTCAAAAATAAATTTGTATATATATGTATTACAAAGCATATGCCATACGGTATCTGATATGGGATATGCTTTTTAGTATAAACAATTCACCCAGATAAAAACGGATATAACTGTAATTTTCTAAACTGTAAATATATTTTGTCACACCCTGGCTGGATCATTTTTATCTTCACAATAAACGGTTTATACTTAAAGTTTTTAAGTATAAGAATCTCATATTCATTCAAAAATAAAAGTATAAGAATATTATTTAACAATAAAATATAAAATATTATTTAACAATAAATGGTGTTCTATCTATTTATTGTAAATGATCTAATAATCATTATTAATTTATTAAACAACCAACTAAATTAGTGAGAATTCTTTTTTCATTTTAAGGGTGTATAAGGGTTCACTAAATTGGCTAAACCGAACCAACTTCTCCCTCTTTTTGGTCAATTAAATTAATTTAAAAAACCGAACATTTGAAAGGATTTAAAAATATTTAAACTGACTTTAATGAGTTTGATATAAGTTATATATATTTTTAAGGTAACGTAACCCAACCCAATTATGTTAAAAACTTTATTAAATAATTTTTATGTATTTATATATAATATATAACTACATACTGTATAATTTTATTTATAAATGTATTATTAAATTTTCATTATATAATATTATTTTAATATAAAATATTTTATTTAAAATAATAATAAAATATTATTATTAAATATAACTAGATATGATTTAGCATGACAGACCTATTTAACTATTCGGATAGAAAATAATCACTCCAACTCAAGTCTGTAACTAACGAAAATTATATACACAGTAGAATCTCGATAAACAAATAATACTCTAACTAACGAAAATTATATACACATTAGAATCTCGATAAACAAATAATCTCATCAAATAAATAATTTTTTTCGATCCCAACATAATAAAAGTAGTGTATTTTTTATCTCAACAAATAAATAATATCGATTAATGAATATAATTTTCCTATCATATTCATTCATGGAGGTTTTATCTCAGTTGATTCTCTGTATTTGTCAAACTATTTATCTCTCCCCCTTTTCATTTGCAGGACATATTCATTCAACTGCAAAATAGCGACAATTGTGGGATTATGGGTTCGTTTGCTTATCTTATAAATAATTTATAAGTTAAAAAATGTATGTATTTTTTAATTATAAGTGACTTATAAGATTTGTCAAAGAGGGCATGTAACTAATATTATCATAGTAAAATATCTTTTTTAATTAAAAGAGCATTTTCATTTATTTTAGTGATTATTTAAAATTACATCATAAATTTCAGGAGGGAATATTCTCACTCCCTAATATACAATTAGCAATATAAAATTTTTTAGTTATCTATAATTTTGTCAATTATTATTTCATTATATTTTAACTAATTATTTTAAATAATATGATTGAAGATATTCTATAAATTTTAATTAATTATTATTTTAACTAATCATTTGATTGAAAATACTCTGGCTCATAAATCAATAGGAACATTTAAATTTCAGACGGTAACTGACAAGCAAAAAACTTTGTGAACGGTAATAAATTAAGTTCCTTATTTTGAAGATTTACTAGATTGTCGGCTTAAAAAAGTAAAAAAGTAGAGATTGTAAGATGAATGGATGATGGATAATAAGAACTTTTGTTTGAGTTTATCTTTCGTTGCCAGAAATGAGAGAAGAGGGCAGAGATTTTGTAACACCCCCGTCTTATCGTACAAAGTACTGAAATTCATCTTATAATATAATTAAATAGGTGTAATAGATCTCTAAAATAATATTAAAATCTCCAAAAGTGATAAATATGAATAAAATCCAAAATCTCTAATAATAAATAATGTCTAAACAATACGGAAAGTTCAAACGCCCTAATAAGTAGAATAATAGTAGCTCCCCATCACACAACCTGAGATCCCCCTTAAATACCTGTCAGAAGAAAGAATACGGAATGAGTCAAATGTCAAGTACGGATTAGAATACAATTAATAAAATAAGAAGTAAGGTATACAATTTGACAATAGTAAATAAATATTATTTTTTTAAAAAAATAAGACTGAAGCAAAAAGGGATTAAGATATTTAATAATGATATCAAAACAGATAACAAATACACACATCATAAGGTACCTAATGCGTGCAATAAACCGGACAACGTGTACAACATATACAACGTTACATCGAATGCCTTATTATCAAAGTCCGGTTCACCAGGTTCTATTGTAAGCCCATCCGCTGAGAAAGGAATAATATCAATTGACTGTCAAATATCAAATCACAAATCAAATCAAACTCTGGGTGCACCCACATATTCTCAAACAAATATCAAAATGGCCAAAATTCGACTCATGAGCTAACGGAAGGATATTCCGTGACCAAACACACTGTAATGGAAGTGTCATGTCACTGGTGCCGCAATGACATGAATGTAGTACATCTACCACTAGTTAACTCGATATACCCTATATCACTCTAAGAGTTCAAATAAAATAATTTCACAATTTAAAAAATCACCTGAAACAAATATTTTAAATATTCTTTACAGATATGTAACATACATAATTTTCGAAAATCATAGAAACAGATATTTAAATATTTCGAGTCATCGTTGATAGCATTATTTAAATAATAAATACATAATGTATAATTTATTCAATTACTAATCATGCAACCACGTAATGTACCTGTAAGAATTTGGAAACTAAAACATGATTTTCTATTATGGTTGAAAAAGTAAATATGGCTTGTAATGTTTAAAACCATTGCATTATTTTATAAGAATAAAAATAATTAAATATTATATACATAAGCCATGATAAATAGTAACTACATGCTAAACATGATTCTGAGACCTATTGCGACAAAATGTGCACATAGATGTACCGGTAATTGAAAGTATTACTTAATAATATATAGACAAATGCCTGTGAAAATAAGATAGCTAGTGTATAATTAATATCTTGAAAACAAATCTTATATCTTACCAACTCGAATACATGTTTATGGTATGAGTGAACAATTGAAATATATAAATTATATACTAATGAATCAAATAAACGTACATGTTAATAAGACAATTTGTTCCTCTCGCTCTCGCCTGAATTTCGAACTCTGTTCCGTCTACGATTACTTTAGGGTTTAACAAAACTCGAGTATTGTTTTTTTATACAAGGCATGTTCCCGTGTATATAATATATAAAAAATTTTAATAAATATTATTCTTTTTCTAATCTAATTTTATGAAAAACTATTATCATTATTATTATAATTACTACATTATTACTAGTTAAATAAATTATTACAGATATTATTGCTGGGTAAGGTGACAGTTTTGGGTTGTGGGACCCGGCGAGGAGGGAAGCATGTTGTTTATTTGTTTATATACAAAACAAAATTTTATGTATGTATGTATATGCATTGTCCTGAAAATCAGTGATTAATATTCGGTAGTTTCCCAAACTGATTAAATTTTTGATTATTTAATTAATTATTTCGATTAATTTCTGATTTATTCAATTAATATTTGTTCCGTACTTTTATTGATTAAGTCGGATTTCCGTTTTTTACAACACTGCGTATCTATACTATATTATTAAAGCTGAAAGATTAAAAATTTTGGTTGTCGGTTGGTTTGGTACTGGGTGAACCATAGAAAAGATCTTGACCGTCCAATTTTAAGTGAACCATAGAAACAATCTTAACCGTTGAATTTTAATAAAATATAATTTTAAAAGAATATAGTCGTACATACAACTCTAGCACCAGTAGTCCTCTTTTTATACAACTCATCAGAGATAGAATAATATTATATTATATTTAAATTATATTATATATTTTTATTTTACAAATCCTACTTATCATATAATTTTTATTTAATATATCATTAAAATTTATCCTATAATTTTAATTTAATATATCATTGAAATTTATGATAACATTGAAAGTTTGGTAGTCGGTCAATATTAGGGCCGGATAGTTGATTAATTGTTGGGCCTAATTTTAAAATATTAATCTTTTAACTAAAAAACAATCTCATATTAATCTTCTAACTAAAATATCTCACATTAATCTCCTAAGTAAAATACATTTCTATACAAAACAAACAAAAATTATCATATTAAAATATAAATACAAATAAATTATATAAAAATATATACATATAATATTAAATAAATTTTAAATTATTATTATACAAATACAAATAAATTCAAATCATTATAAAATATTAAAATAAAAATATTAAAAAACTAAAAAAATTCATCTGTGCATCACACGGGATAAAAGCTAGTATTGTATAAATGTTGGTGTATATATTTTTATCCGATAAATGCAAATTCACGACTGTGGGCCTGTGGCTATCCGATATACTCGTATTAGCTAACGGGTCGGGCGGGGAAAGAGAGTGATTGTGCTAGGTGACTCGACGATCTCATCTCTTACATCATTATCAGTTTCTCACCCCTCACTCTTTCTTTATTTTGGATTTGACGCATATTGTGAATAGCGGATACCAATTAAAGAAATGAAATTTATACGGGTCACATATTTTTAGAATTTTAGTAACGGATAAAGAATAAAATTTTATGTATATATTAACGTATAATTCTCTATATTTATCTTTATAATTTTAATAATTCGTAAATTACGCATAGCTATAAATTAGTTAAATATATGTTAATTTAAAAATTACGTTTTTCACTTTTTATTTTAAGTGTATGTAATTTTTTTAAAATGTATCGAAAAGCTCAAAATTTAAATTAGATCATGGAAACTTATTGAACCCTTAGTACTATAAATAATTAAATATTTCAGTTTTCAAATTTAAATAAAATAATTAAAATTACATACGATATAAATAAATACCTCCATTTAATTCGAGATCAAACAAAGAATATCATAACTTTCACTTACGTTTATTCTGGTGATTCAAAGAATACATGATACTTATATAAACTCTAATTCATATTGTCTTTGTTCTGTTTTAAGTGAGTTGTTAATTATTATTTTTGAACAATTTAAGACGTATGAAAGATACACATAATTCTTCTTTCTTTTATAATTTCTGTCTTGTATAAAAATAAATTATATTTATAAAAATAAAAATTGCCAATAATGCTACGGCTTAAAAGAACTCATGTCCGATCAAAAGTATTAATAGGAGTGCAATTCAAATCTTAAAATAAAGAGGTGTAAAACCGAAGAAGCAGAGAACAGGTGTATAAAAGATAGAAAAAGGGTTTGGCAGGTAACGTTAATATCATCTGCTGCAAAAACATTAATTTTGTTACAAGTGTGACACATGTTTGGGAATGTATGTGGATGGTGAACACCCGGGTCTACTTCAACTAGTGCACTTGTGCTTGTCAAACAAAGAGACCAACAATGACATGCACGTTACTTCCTTTACTGCGTTGTAAATTAGCAGCGTTTTTGAGTTCTCGGTTTGATTGTTTCTTTTACTTGCTTCTTACATTCTTACTCATTTCTTCCAAAAAGACACGCAGACTCTGATTATTCTCCTGAAATTTACCCAACTTGAATATGATCGTGTCATAACTAAAAATATTTATATATAAATAAAAATATATTATTTAAAATATAGTGATTATTCATTTATATTTACATAAGATCTATAAAAATTATATTTTTATTTATTTGTTTTTGTATTTAGCGATATTATTCATTAAGTTCATTTGTCCAAGTTGGGATCAAAAAAATTTATTCATTTATCGAGATTATTCGTTTATCGAATATTTATTTATATTATAATTCCCTCATATTATATTCAAAACTAACAACAATATATTACAATTCAAGATATTAATATAGTATAAATGCAACGTTTAGTGGCCATGGGACCGATTGAATTTTCATCTACATCTTGAAACAAAATCAATTTTGGAAGTTCGGCACGGAACGGTACTCGATATATTTAGACTATTTTTTTTGGAATAACGATATATTTAGACTTATCTTAAGTACATTGTACTCCCTTCTTCTCTGCTGTTTGACTTTTATATGATTAAATTGACTCAAATTTGACTGAAAATTACATATAGTATATAATTAAAAAAATTTATCAAAATTAAATCATTGAAAAATATATTTAATCTACTTTAAAATGTATTTTTTTGTTTTTTAAAATTATAAAAAATATAATTTTTACTTCTCGGTCGAAGTCGAGTCAAATTGACCACAAAAAGACAAATAAGACAGTTAATTTGGGGACGAATGAAGTATTTAATTGACACTCTTTTTTATATTCTTTAACATATACCCCACCTTCCTTTTTTAGTTATTCTTTTGACTTTTTATGCGTATTTTAATGCGCATAAAAAACATAGTTCGATAATATATTTTTTGAATTTTCTTTTTCAAAATAAAAGTTTAAATATTAAAATTTTATTTTAAAAAAAAATCAAAAAATAAATTATCAAACTATATTTTTTATGCGCATTAAAATATGCGTAAAAGTTAAAGGGATAACTAAAAAAAGGACGGGGCGAGTATTAAAATAGCTTAATAATAATAGAAATACATTTTACGAATTTTCTTGTGAAACAGTGAGTTAAAATAATACTCTCACCCAAACACATGTATATGGATTATGGTGCTGTTTGGGCTTGAAAATGAGCGAGTACTTATAACTTATGAGATGTATTGGGCTTTTGAATCTCCTTTTAAATCTTTTGACAGAGTTCTCATAATTTACAAGTCTAGAAAGTAGAAAGTACCACTTCTTCAAAACCGATAGCCTTTCGAAAGAACACCCTTTTTCACTTTATTATTACATATATACTTAATTTACTTGTTATAATTCTTTTAGTGCATTAAAGTTTATAGTGCTTTATTAATATTAAATAAAAATTTATTATACCGATTTATTTTTTTTACAAAATAACTTAAAATGATGAATAAAATAAATAAATAAATATTTAAACAATAACTAATTAAAAAGCCATTTCTTTTTTTCTACATTTTCAAAATTAACATTATCTATTAATTTTTTTTTGACTAGTAAATAACTTTATTTAAACACGTGATGGACTTAGTTTCTCAAAACATAAATTTCACTTTCAAGTTTCAACTTTTCGAGTGCAATTAGTGTTTTAAAGTTAAACCAAACACCTATGGCCAAAGCAGGTCAAGCAGAGAGTTATTAAACTTTAAATGCATGGCAGCATCAAACATAAAAAAGGCGAAGACTAATGAAAAACAAAAAACATGTATTCGGGGGGCAACAATATTTATAAATCCTCCCAAAGTCCCAGTCTCTTTCTTGTCTTATATCTTATTAGTTAATTAGGTCCCGTTTGGGAATCATATAAATTACTTATATGAAGAAAAATACATACAATTTTTAACTTATAAATCGTATGCAAGGTAAGTCAAACATACCCTTAGTTCACGTCTTTCTCACTAAGATGTACAAGTTCAGATCATAATATCGCTGTAACATAAACCACAATATTGACCAGGATTTAAAATCAGCGGGCTGAGAGCTTTACCTTAGAGGAGACAAAATTGTGCAAGAAACTAATATTTTAATAATGTTACTGTTCGAACCTTGACCAAAGCAGCATAAGTGAACACGAGGCAGGTATAAACCATCATTTGTTATGATGTACAGTAGCATTCTGTGAGTGTATGGCACAATACTACTAGTAGTAGTAGTAGTCTACTAGAAGCGCCTTTTTTTCATGAATATGGATCGGACAATATCATTTCTCATAAGAATTCACATTCCACAAACATTCTTTTCACTCGGTAATGCCATGATTTTCTTTAGATTAACTAGGATTATTATTTACCAACTTAATTATCAACTCGAGTCATGAATAAGTGTAATAAAATGTAAAGACTGTCTCAACTTGTTTACTTCCAATACTGTTGAAAATCAAACAGGAACAAGGTGATTTGATAGTACAGCTTAGCTACTTCACTCCTTCTGATATAAAGCTGATACTAGTATATTTTGACCTCACCCACATATCTATTCTGTCCGAATCAAACAGAGGAAAGTGAAGTTAACACATATATTTCAACAGTACTAATGCACCGAAATAAAAACACAAGATCCAATCCCCCCTCTCTCTCAACTGTACTGCGTGTGTCTATATAAAAAAAAAAAGGCAAACGGCAGAAGCCAAAAAGTTTTCTATCTTTCAAGAAATTCACACTCCCATGCAAATACATGACTTGGTTTTTATATGTTTGCGAGAAACAAATGGGAATGGGGAAAACAATGGCCTGCTTGTCATTTCTTCTTTTGATGCTCATGCAAATACAAATAGCTACATGTTGTACACATGACGAAGATGATAAAAGATTTAAAATTGAAGCACCAGCAGCTCCCGCAGATTCAAAGATCACTTCTTCCTCTTCAGTTGAAGCTGCCGATAATGATCACACAGATATTATGAATGGTGTGTTCTTTGTCAAAGCAAATCCATGTGACAAGGAGGGTGATGATGATGTGGATAATATATATGGTGCGGATGAGAGAAGAATCAACACAGGCGCCAACCCTTTACACAATAGATAAGAACATATATATGATTAATCAGTATTTAATTAAGTTTCGTTTACTCGATCGATCTATTTTCTTTTATATATGTTGATAATTTTGATCAACTCTACTACAAGGGTTTTAATTAGCTTTAACAAGCTCTTCTAGCTAGTTTATATATGTGTACTAGGAAGAATAGATATATGTTCATATCACTTGTCAGATTTTGTCCACCAGTTGCATGCCATATTTTATAAAATGACGAATATAAATTTTCTACCAGCTTCTCTTAGGAAAAAAACACATACAAATTTATGATCTGGTGGCTCTGCTATACATGTATATATGTCCATATACCATGATTGTATGTATAAACTTTTCCTTCATCAATGAATCATCATGCTTTTAACTCAAAGATATATATATATATATGAATGTACCTCACATTGCCAGTTCTAAAAATTCAGAAAAAATAAAGGACATACTGTTACAATGGTTTTATGTACTTTGCATTAGTCTCAAAATGCATCAGTCAAATATTTATATACATTAATTAGGTAGATATTGCCCTTTCATAATATTTAATCTTATTAATTAAAATAAATCAATAATTATGTGTATTTATGTATAATAATATTATTAAAGTTCAATTTGATCCCATTATTTGGAGTTTGGACCGAATAATAATATAACTACTCAGACTAAACTCGTTTCACCATAGTTATCAATATTGTTTCATACTTTATGCATGTGATTCATCGTCTACGACTTTATATTTTTCTCTAACTTGTTGTTGGTGTATCCTCTTTTAACCATTGTAATCCTCGTCTAAAAAAATAGAGAGAAGAAAATGTGTTTATTATCATACATTAAATTAAATTTGTGGGCATATTGCATTTTAAAGAAAATAATATCAGTGCGCATATATCACCCACAGTAAGAAACAGGAGTGTGTGTTAACATGTAAAGCATGGAATTCGAGGCGCTAAAAACCAAAAAGAAGAGTGGAGTAGAAAAGTTTCCAGGAGAGGGTGACAAGAAGTATACCTGCCTGCATTTACAGACAAACGTGAATCTCAAGCTTGGAGTTGTTTTCTTTTCAAATCAATTATCTATCCCTACTCCTACTCGAAGACTTTTCTTGTTTTTTGTGCCTCCACACTGTCCCCCCTCCCCCTGTTTTTATGGATTTCATTGTCCAACCACTCTTTTAATTCCTCCCCCTACTTCTAATATCACAATCCTACAGATTGAGTACTATTCCGCGTGGATACAGACAATGTAATGCCAGAGACAAAAAGCATATCCAGTCCAGGCTCCATTTCTGATCTGCCCGGCCATCTCAAAGAATTGTAACTGTAATATGGAAATGAACAGACAACACATAGCCAAGAGCGGTGACAAAGATGCTCTTAATACCGGAAGAGGTCTAAACTTCGTTTGTTCCTTTCCCTAATCACTATGTTATATATAGGTTGACCATATATTGTAGGCGAAAATCTTTAGCATTGTCTCGTTAGTTAGTTTCTGTAACTTCATGATGTAAAGTGTCATTTACAATTACAAATTAGTACTACACTACTACTACTATTTAATACAGAAAGTATTACTACATTTAACTACACTTTTGCAGTTTAAACAGCCAAGGTATCATTAACATTAAGGATATTTTTGCAGTTTAACTAAGGAATCATTGACATTAAGGGAAGTACATTCTTTGGAAGATTTCCAGACACATACTCTATGTTGGTTGCCTGTCTTTTGCTCAATAAAAGTTACTGTAAATTTTAGCAACAATGTCCTCAACTGCAGGTCAGAGCTTCTGACATTTTTAGCTTAAGGAATCAGGAGCAACATAAAACTTAAATACATGTGATTTACTCTTGCTCAAGGCAACTGCAGCTTTTGACCTAGTTGGTCTTCCTAGATGCTTGTTAACGAAGCTTGGAGATGTCACATACTCCAAGGACACAAGAATGTTAGAAGAGCTTGTTCATATACAGCATGTGTCATGAAAATGGACACCAAGCTCTTTTTTAAGGACAACATTAATAACTTCTTCCAGCATTCGAAAGACAATTCTTACACAGTGAGAAAGAGGTAAATACGATTGTTACAATAAACTTGTGAAAATATTGTAAACGGATAAACTCACGAATACTTAATCAAGTAAAACAATAAACTAAAAAACGTAAATAATAAGTTGCCCTTTTTATTATGTGCGACCTATATAAAAAGATAAACAGTAGGCAGAGTGTTAGGATGGAACAGGGCATGGCCGAAACCTATGCAAAATCAATTGCAACTTTAGTTTGATATAACAAATGTCTATATAAGATTACATTATTTTATGATGCGAGGGATAATGGGATATAGTCATATAGAAATCTTCGAGATCGGATCGGAATTTAAACTAAAAAGAATTCCCGTTGCATATTTTTCTTCCACGAAAAGAAGGTCAATCTGTTTCCCCACCATTCCAGAGAAGATATGAGTTTGTATGTACTAATATATTAACACGAGATGTCAAGTGATATCCTCTTGAATTGTTTCAGTTCTTCCTAGGGATCCTCTTCTTTTTGTACTTTATTGTAATATATATGTATATTGAGTTTATATAGTTGTTTCATAAAAAAACAATTTAATCATTTTAGAGTAGGAAAATTAATTTATGTCATTATACAGTAGTACCGGAAATTGTTGCATGGTTTTTTCCTTTTTTTCCTTATCACCTAATACATAAAAATTACATACTCATACCATTATCAATACTCAAACTCTTTAATACTTTGTTGTCAAGAAAGAGGTGAATACCAATAATCAAACCCCTTACCTTTTTTCACCAAGGACGGACAAGGGTTACAAAGGGAAGACAAGGGGTGCGACATTTAACAGAACTTTATATCATATTATCAGACAAAACCACTGGTTCAAGTACCATTTCCTGTTAATATAACTACACTACCAACTACGCGTCACCTGTGTAACTCCTCAAGTCCTCATTATGATTTTGCTATTTCTCATCATCAATTCAGAATTCCATTCACCAGTATACGAAAATGAAAAAAGTATTAGCATGAGTATCTCAGATAAGTTCTGAAACCGCTACATACAAGAACCATAAAAAAACTAGGGATTTTTATAGGAGTTGCTTCTAAACTCCATGCTTTAATTTATTTATTTTTGACAACAGTAACAATAAACCAAAAGTAAATTACTAGTAATTATAAGTAACCTTGACAGTGCTGGATTATATTAGATTCCATCTGCGAAACTTTGTTCTGCTGCACTTGTCTCACAGTGAAGAAAATATGGGCACACCTGGCAATGTAGCCCCTGCATCAACAATAAAATTATTACCAGATACATATTTGGACGAGTCATGTATCAAGTATCGTATGAGCGATGTCAGTGCTGGGTCTGATGAGTTCCATTTTCTTAAAGGAACTGTTCTCAAAGCCACATTGTTGAGCCAGTTTTTCTGCATCAGATTCTCGGTGATCTCAGATTTGAAGAGTCCAGGACAGATTGAGTTTACTCTGATTTTGTGAATCCCCATTTCAAGAGCAAATATCTGTCACATTATGATGAATAAGTAACAGAAGAAAAGAAAACTTGTCCAACATACCAAATGTAATTTAGTAATCAATCTACTTGCAAGGTTTAGCTTATACAACATCAGAACTCAGAAGCAACTAAAAGCAGGCAACTTGGACAATATTTTTAAGAGTGATAAATATTAAAATAGGTCAATATGTAATGCACATTTGGAGGGCTTCAGGAGACCTAAAACGCTTGAAAGTTGAAACACTACTAAACAAGATAAACATTCAACTTAGATCTCCACAAATCCCTTGTAATCTCCCAAATTATACCTTTGTGACAGTGTTAACGGCTGTCTTTGAAGAAGCATAGGCAAGACTTCCAGGTAGCTGTCCACGATTAAGACCAGCAATAGACGATATATTAATAACTGATCCACCTTGGTTTGAGTCGCGCATGCGGATGCAGACATGCTTGGAAACCAACCATGTTCCCTTTACGTTTGTATTACATATATCGTCCCATTCTTCCTCTGTCAAATCCAATGGACTGTGTATACTGCCTAATGATCAGAAGGAAAGCGATGGCACATTATTACAACATAATGAAATCTTATATGCATCTTTAGTTCAAGTTGTTTTATAACTGAATGCATAGTCAGGCCAGCCAAGTACAAAACTGAAATGAAAACTATGGTGCTCGACACATTTGGTAATCAAGTATGTCTATCAACACTATCATTGCATTATCCTTATATATAACACACGTTTATTCATCCTTATTATTGTCAAAATTTCCTTCCATCTCAAATGAATTGCTTTGAGAGGAATTTTGGTAATATTGGAGAGATAATATTATTACTATGGACAATGGCAGAAAGTTCCAAGAGGGGGGCTAGCCGCTAGCACAGGTTTTTTTTATGTTATATCTGTAAACCGTATTGTGATATTTTTGTGTTTTATTAGAGAAATGTATACCAATAATTAAAAAAACACATTATTTAAAAAAACAAATACATTTATTATTAAATATAAATAATGAGGTCTCGTAGCTCAGTTGGTCAGAGCATTGGTCTAATGAGCCAAGGGTAGAAGTTGAAATCTCTCCGAGACCAATTTTAATTTGTTTTAGAAAATCACTTTTTATATGTTCATTTTCGGATTTGATGTTGCCAACATCTCAGCTTTAATTAAATCATATTAAATTTAATCATGTCTTTTCTGTTTTGTGTGTGTACAAACTATCAACTTTGAGTCTTTCATATAACTCAAGCTGTAACATTAAAATACAATTTCCCAGGTAATGGTAAGCAATTTTAGGCTCTGTTTGAGAGTGCTGTTGAAAACTGCTGTGCTGTGAGAAAAAGTGTTGTCAAGAAAATCAGATGATTGTTTGGTAATTTTTTTGATTTATGCATATTTTGAGATATAATATATAAAAATAATGTTTTTTTGAGAAGGTTTGATAATGAAATTGATAGTTACTTCCTGCAGCAAAAGCTAAATGCAACTTTTTTCAAAAGTATCGGGGGACATGTTTTTGCTAACAGCAACTTTTAAACTAAAAGCGTTTTTCCAGACAACAGCTTTTAGAATTTAACAAACACCATTCTGACAGTTTTTCAGCAAAAAACTATTGTAGCTGTCTGTAACAGTAATACCAAACGGGTACTAGCAACGTTTCTAAGGCCACTGATCATATATGTAATAGGAATATTGTAGTCCAAAATGACAAGAAACGCCATTGTCAGTAACATGATTCTAATAGAAGACAACAAGGCTTATAAAGTGATAATAAAACAAATGAACAATAGCCACAACAACAATTGGCATAATGCATTCTATCATGTCCCGTAATAGCCACAAAACATATACATGTCATGTTATATCCATAATTCGTAAATATTTATATTTTACTATTTTGACTTTTGATTAGAAAAAAATTATACCGGAAAAAACCATTACTAAAAAAAATCTAATCAGCCAAGGGGTCGAGAGGTCAAATCTCTCCGAGACCATATTTTATTTATTTAAAAAATATCATTTTTAATTTGTTCTTTCTTTTTTTTTGGGATTAAACGCTGGCAAAATCCCAATTTTAACCAAATCATATTAAGTTGTGATTCATCAGTATCAAACTCAACGACTGGTATAGATTTATTATATACATAACAACGCAACTATAATAAAACACATAATAAACGATAGCAAAACAAAAACAAAATCATACTTATATATATTAGAGATTAAAGATTTAATAATAATAAAAATAGAAATAGAAATAAAATAGAAAACAGTAGTACCTCTAACCCCGGCATTATTAATCAAAGCATCAATCCGTCCAAACGCGTCCCAAGCCTTAATAATCGACGCTTCAATAGCGCTACTATGGGCGCTCACATCGAGCTCAATAGCCACAGCTCGAACATCTGGGCCTGGCCCATTAATTTCATCGCAGAGTGATTGGAGTCTATCGATTCGCCGAGCCGCGGCCACGATTTTGCACCCAGCTTTGGCCAAATCAATACAACATTCCCGGCCCAGTCCAGAGGAAGCGCCGGTCACCATCACTACTTTCTCACTTAAATCACTCCATGCCTCCATACACTTGTTCTCCTCCTCCTCCCCCTTCATTTCTCAATTGCCCCGTTACTTGTAAGTTGAAACAAACGGTGCCAAAAGTTATGTGTATCTCTGTGTGTGTGTGTGTATTTATATACACCTGAAAAACAAAAGAAGACCAACGTGTTTTTGTTTTGTTTTTCTATTTAAAAAATATATGGATGCCATCGGGGTTGAATTTAAAATGTTATTTTCAAATCTAAGTCAAATCATATATATTTATTTTTATAAAACAATATATTATTGCTACACAATATCTACGAGTATAAAATAAAGTGATTAAAATAATTTCATCCTTTTTCAAAATATAAGAAAATAAAATTACTCCTCCTTATACAGGGGAGGGATGGTTTGACCTAGTAAGTTTAGTGTCCGGTTGACCAAATATGGATTACGTCATGCATAAACCGTAATGCAATACGTAAACACTAAACACCACTACACCAATCCAAAGTTCCTATAACAACTTCGATTTTGCCTCTTTGGATAAACGCTGCTGCTGTTTATTGCTGTGTCATCATGTTGAATTATTATTTTTTTATTAATTATAGAGAATTATATAAAGTACAATGTACCTTTAATTATATTTATACCCTTTTTATTTACTATATCAACAATCTTTCCATGTAACGCATTTTACTCTATTGTTTATAGTAACAAAAATACTTTGGATCGTCTTTTGGACCATTTGGTTTGAAAATTCGCATGATTTGGTAGTACGAGCTTTTGTTTTTACTTACTTAAAATCTTTTTAATTTTTCTACCCCTTATACAACTTAATTATATTGAAATTATTCTTTCTTTTTAAATTAATTATTAATTATTATTTTAAGTTTTAACCACGTGTTAGAGTCTAAAAAATATAATTATATTTAATATAATAAAGTTTATGTGTAATTAATATAGAATAACACGGTTTTGTTTGGTACAATTTTGTGCATTATTTTTTAAAATGTATTTCTTTAAGTTGACTCTATAATCATCTCTACAGTATTCTAATTGGTAAAGAAAGTTTAGCAACTCCGAGTACCAATTACTTTGAGGAATTGATATACAGTTATACTAGCACATCACCTAGTACGGTTTAGTTAAAATTGTTTAATAAAAATAAATTTTTGTTATATTTTATTATTTAAACAAATAAATAAAATTTATATTAATTCTTTATTTATAACTTTAACATAATAGTAACATAATGAACCCATGCAAACGGTTAATATGTAAAAAATAAATTTATATGACTGAAACAAACATGTTAATATTATATACATATATACAAACTATTTTTAATATCTTAAAATAGGTATAAAAAAATCAGTTATAATACGTGATCATATATATTATGATCAATTTTATAATAATTAGTAAAATTATATATGTTGATTGTAATTTACAAATCATTTAATGACCTGTTTGGGAGCATGAATTTAATTTGAAATTATGGATTTCATCAAATGATATGTTTGATTAATCATAAAAATTTGGATTTGGATTTGGATTTCTTTTGAATTCCATGGAATTCAAATATTAGTACAAATATGAGAATTTAAAATGACAACTCAAATCATGTCATTCGGAATACATCTTTTGAAATGAAATCAAGGTTTTCAAACATAATCTAAAAAAACTGGCAAAGTTAAAAAATAATTAAATTTTATATTAAAAAAGTATTGTCTATTAATAATAGTATAAATTAGTGTATTTATATTTTTTCTATTGAATATATATATACATGTATAAATAATTTAAAATATTAAATTAATTAATATGATTAAATAATTTAAAAATAATAAATTTAGATAGTATATCATATATGATCTCATGATATAAGTTTAAATAATTTATATTAAATTTATAATTATTTTAGTAAATAAATGGTATAAATCATTATGATATTTAAATTCTAATTAATCTATATTTGTAGGCTAAATATATATAATTTTATTAAGGGGTTCACTTGTTAACAGCATCGGATTGAAAAAAATGGGTTAAGATTATATGAAACTCGAGTATTTTGTTTACTTGAGCAGTGAATGAATCCATTTAAAATTTAAATATCGATAGAATCATAGGGTGAAATTAGAAATTAGAAATAAAATAAAAAATGTCAGCACAAAAAATTGGTAATTTTGTATCACCGAATACCATTAAAAAGAGTTTGAAATATAATAGAATTTATTAAAATTATTATAAAGTTATATATAAAGCTATATATATGTATATTAGTATAATAGTTGATGTTAGAGTGTCAGTATCTTCATAAATCGAAACGTGGAGCTGACTGCTTCAATATAAAGATTATAAATTGCTCTTTCTCCACAAGTAGCTGTTTTTGCCGTACTGGTAAGCGCTTAGATCCTAACAATTGGTATCAGAGCAGGTCACGGGTTCGAATCCCACAGAAACCTGCAACCATTGTCTCTTAACATGGACCGTTAGAGACGGCTACAATATAAAGATTATAAATTGCGCCTTCTTCACAAGTAGTTGTTTTTGGCGTAGTGATAAGCGTTTAGATCCTAACAGTTGAATTGTAATTAATCTGTTTTTGCACACGTAAATTTATATAAAGAAAGTTGATAACTAAATTCTAACTTTATTAAAAAATAGATTTAAAGAATGTTGCTATAATATAATAAAATTAAATAATAAATATTGAATTTAAATAAAAATTAGAAGTACAAATAAAATTAACTTATTCATATATATAATTTTTTTCGGGTTTTATTAAGTAGAGTACCCTTAAATATAGTATTAATTGAAGACTTATATGTCGTATACTATAATATAGAGTACTAATTGGAGACTTATATATCATACACTATATTCTACAATATATTATAACAAAATATATGTCTTGTAGTATTTTATTTAAGGTATTTCATGTAACTATTGTCATTTTACTTACAAGGAGATGATTAATTATAACTAAAAGAGTACTGAAATTAATAATTTAGTGAAAATAGAATCTGTATTTGTGCGATAGATTTTAATTTTAATAAAAGATAAATCTAAAGGGTATTGAGTTAATATAAAAATATTGAAATCAAATAAAATTTAAATATAGATAAAATGTGGGATAAAAATAAATATAAAAAATTAAATATTGATATAATAGTAGAATAGAAATAAATAAAATTTAAAAAGAAATATGATTAGAGGGTGAAACCAAATTTGATACATAAAAATTATCATAAATAAGAAGATTGTTAACGATAACTGTAACGCCCCCAAATCCGGGGTCCGGGATCTGGTCGTCACGTGAAAATCCTCAATATAAAATCACCTGTTTAATAATATTTTAAACCACCTGTAGTCATTCAATATCTGAAAACTACAACTACGACCCCAATTACCGAGATCTTTTAGATTATAGTTCTAGAAACAAGAATCCAAAAACCAATTATCAATTATTATAAACCTCAAATAATCAAATCAAATCTCGCTTGTTACCCCATCCATAAAATTCCAAAATTGATTTCAACAATCTCTTTAAACCAATCTGATATTACCGGTATAACCTCGATAAAAAGTATATCAGCAGCTAGGACGGGTCTATACCAAGCAATATATATAATATATAATATACCAATATATATAAATAAAATTTACTCAAGATACAGACGTTCTGGATCCGAAAACTTCTTCGTAAAGACATCTTACTTTCTTCTTCCGAGCTACGCGGATAAATCTCGTCAATCTACTTTTTCTGAAAGGCTAATATTTTCTCATCCTGTCTGGAAAAGTGTATGATGAAAAGCAAGAGTGAGCCAAAGAAACGCTCAGCAAGTATATGAACAATTGAAATTAAATCAAGATATGAGATCTGTATCGAGAATGGAATATAACACAGTTTATTATGAAAACTGAACAGTAAATAAATCACAGTTTATCTCAACTGAAACAATGCAGTATGTCATCAAAATGAATCAACTGAAACAAAGAACACGATCATCAAAACCCAAAAATCCAGCTAACAGATAACTATCTGTAGTACAAAAACAATCTCTAAAAATTATGAAATTAATATATATATACTAACATGCCCTAATATTTACAAGCGTCAAGTCAGGATCTTAAAAGTCTTACCATGAGATCAATTATGGACACCCCACGAGTCTTTTCTGATGACCGGAAAATATGTCTAGAAAAATCCGAAATTAATCCTCATGCACAAACACATGTCGTACTGCCTCCTGGCTTGATCACTATCATCAAATCGCCGTTCTATATCTCCTAAATAAATTAAAACTGAAAACCTGCCCATAAAATAATCTTCTCAAAACTTATCCAACTATATACCCATGTGTAGGTCTTAAAACGCTGATCATTTATATATATGGATATCGAAGATTGGATACATGGTTTGTAAGATATGAATTTAGAAAGCTTTTAACAATAAAAATATACGTACCAAGAAAAGACAGCAGATGAGACAAACAGCTAAGAGAAGAGAAGGGAGGCACGCGCGCAAAAGTGGGGAAAAAATAGAAAGACAGTAGCGGTTTAGGGGGAAAACACAGGGGGGAAATCGGTTGGGAAACTGGGGGTGCAGGGCAGTTGGGGGGATTGAGTTTTTGGGGGGTAGGGGTAGGGGGTGGGGGTGGGGGTGGGGGTGGGGGTGGGGGTGGGGGTGGGGGTGGGGGTGGGGGTGGTTTTAAGATTATATATATATATAGGGTCCTGCTCAAATAGAAAATAGCTTAAATGAGAAATAGAAAACCTTTATCATTATACATGCCGCACCCACACACAAATTATATACACCCTCACACACACAATCCCATCTATTCTCCTCCGTTTTTAATTTGATTTTTCCCGTCAATTGGCAAAGTTTTTTTCAAATCTAATTTCACCACATTTTTTTTCATCTCCCAACGATCAGTTTTCATACCATATGTGCTATATTTCGGCAAATATAATTTATAATTAAAGTAAATTCGTCACTTATCAGATTCAAACTTCAATCACTAAATTATATTACAGAAACCACTAATTTGTATTATAGAAATCACTAATTTGTATTACAGAAATCACTAAATTATATATCCTGGGTTCACAAAAAATAATGGAAATCGTCGAAAAAATAAAAGTCACCGGAATATATCACATATGGTATGCAAACTGATCGTTGGGAGATGGAGAAAAATGTGGCGAAGTTAGATTTGAAAAAAACTTCACTAATTAACAGGAAAAATCAAATTAAAAACGGAGGGATTATGTGGGATTTGGTGTATGAGGGTGTATTTGAATTGTGTGTGGATGCACCCACATATTCAATCTAATCTAATGGCAAGGGGGTGCATCCACACACAAATCAAATACACCCTCATACACCCAATCCCACATAATTCCTCCGTTTTTAATTTGATTTTTCCCGTTAATTAGTGAAGTTTTTTTCAAATCTAACTTCAGCACATTTTTCTCCATCTCCCAACAATCAGTTTGCATACCATATGTGATATATTCCGGTGACTTTTATTTTTTCGACGATTTCCATTATTTTTTGTGAACCCATGATATATAATTTAGTGATTTCTGTAATACAAATTAGTGATTTCTGTAATACAAATTAGTGGTTTCTGTAATATATTTTAGTGATTGAAGTTTGAATCTGATAAGTGACGAATTTATTTTAATTATAAATTATATTTGTCGAAATATAGCACATATGGTATGAAAACTGATCGTTGGGAGATGGAAAAAAATGTGGTGAAGTTAGATTTGAAAAAAACTTTGTCAATTGACGGGAAAAATCAAATTAAAAACGGAGGAGAATAGATGAGATTGTGTGTGTGAGGGTGTATATAATTTGTGTGTGGGTGCGGCAGGTATAATGATAAAGTTTTCTATTTCTCATTTAAACTATTTTCTATTTGAGCAGGACCCTATATATATATATATATATATATATATGTTATTTTTAAAAAATAAGACAAGCCACCCACGAGCTATAATACTTAAAATTTTCAAATAGTCTACATTCAATGGATGGATCTAAAATTGACGCCGTTGATAGCTGCACTGTGTTGAGAGTATGCAACAGAATACAGATGTGCACAATTTATTTATTCATATTCCATCCATTGTCCAGTTTATGGGGTGTCTGGCTTTGTTTATAAATAATAAGTTACTTTTTTTTAAAAGTATTTTCATATTTTTTTTTGAAAATTAATATTTATTTTAGAAATTTAAGACCAAATCTTATTTTCAAATTTGAAAATAAGTTACTTATTTTCAGAAAAAGTACATATATACCAATTTTTTCAGCTTATAAACTACTTATAAGTCCAGACAAACGGTGCCTATATCTAGCTATAAACTCAAGGCAGGGGAAAGGTATAAAGGGGTCAATGAGCCATGAAGAGTTATGAACTAGGGCATGGCAGCAAGACAAGACGTTAGCTGTCAATTAGTAGTACCTACTGCTTTTGCTTTGCTACCTTTTTTTTATAACATTCTTTTGATAACAATTCCAAAACTAAATTGGTAGTGGTAGTTACTATTGTCATTAAGCTATCAAATGTGCAAAATTGGTTTGTTAATTTGGTTTTATACTTGAAATATAACTATGAATCTATGATCTTGCTGTTATGTGAATGCATTCCCCTGCAGTTCATTTACGGTTTTTGCAACAACTTGTTATCAGCAGGTCATTACTACATTTTCTTGTTTTCTTTGCTGCCTCATGTTTTTTTTATTAAATATAAAATATCAAAATTACTATATATTAAAAAAAATCTTAGTACTCTCCATCTTAAATTAAGTGATTTTAACCATAAATTAAAAAAAGTTAAAATTAGATATATTTTCTAATTATATAATTTTTTTGAAAAAATATTTTATATTTTATATAATATTCGATCAAAAATAATTAATTCAACTAACAAAAATTAAAATAATACAATTATTTTAAGATGACGAGAATACGAGTTTATACATCTACAATTTGGTTAAGTAATTTAACAACTATTGTAAAAATATCAGTATTGTAAAAAGCGGAAATCATAACTAGTCGATAAATGCACGAAATAAGGATTACTCAGATGAATTTGACATTAATCGAAATAATTAATTGAATAATCGGGAATTTAATCAATTCGGTTAGCTGTCAAACATGGATTAATCGTGATTAATTACCAATTTTTAGAACAATCAGAAATATATAGAGTATGCGAGTTTAAAAAACACAATTTTTTTTACATTTTACTGCTCAGTGCTTCATTGGTCGGTAGAACATCTCCAATAAGACACTAAAATACTAAAATAATGTCATTTTAACACTATATTAGTGTAAAATCACCTCTAATGAATGAGACACTAAAATAGTATCAAAATGACATTAAATAATTGGAGTTGCACCAAATTTGGTGTCAACACATATATTTGGTGTCTTTCAAAATTCTAACTATACCATCATATTTGATAATAATAAATAATTTTCTTTTTTTTGAGTCCCATAATTCAATTATTTTTTATTTTAATAAGTAAAAGATTTTCTATAGTGTAGGATATAGTGTAAAATATTCATTATAATGTAGGATATAATGGGTCTGTTTGGTTTGTCTTATAAATAACTTATAAATAGAAAATTGTATGTATTTTTCTCCATATAAGTTATTTATTTGAATTCCCAAATATGATCAATATAACTCCATTAAAATTGATTTTATAAATTATATAATTTTGATACTAAGATAATGTTAAAATAACACTATTGTGCATCAGAGATGCTCCGAGTCATTGCACACAAAAAACTGTACTGATGTGATTAAAAGGATAGATTCAAAATCTAAACATATCGGAAGCCCGACTTTGGAAAAGTTACATATTATTATTTAGCACTAGTTACATATTATTATTTGGCACTTAGGCCCAACAAGGCCATCTGTACAATAACAAACAAATAGATCAAACAAGCCAAGTCGGCTAGGCCAAGAGAATAAGTCGAATACTGACTGACTCAAGTGGACGGAAAGTTGGAGAATTTAGGTTGTTAGATGATACTTTCAAAGACCAAATTTTGTCTCAAAACCAAATATTATTTGTTTATAATTTAAAAAACTGAAATTTATATTTTAAAATAAATTAAATATTTTTTTAATAATATAATTTTTATTAAGATTACAAATGGTACTATTACATTTTTAACTTTCACGTGTGTTACTCTCGAATTTATAAATTATTATTTACTATACAATTTTGTTAAACAATTTTAAAATTAATATTGTAGGTTTTTAAGTGTTTCTGAATGTTATTTTAACGTTTAACGGAGAAATCTCTAATCAAGGATATAACAAGAAGTATACAACAAACAACAATTTATAAGTATACAAGGTACCAGGAGTAGAACTTAAAACTATAATTATGCCATAACTCCAAGCCAATTATAGTACTCTGTCCTAATGTATTTTTAACATTTCTAAAAAAGTGTCCAACACACATTTTAAGATATATATAAAATATAATTTTATAATTTATTTTTAATTTTTTTCTGAATATACATTTAAAAATTTAATTTTTATTCAAAAATAGAAAATTATAAAAATAAGTTATATAACTATATTTTATATGCACTTTAAAATGCGTGTCGGACACTCTCTGAGAAATGTTAAAAATTTATGGGGACGGAGGGAGTATAACGGAGAATATTCCTTTTTTCAATTAAAAATTGGACAAACTATAGAGAGGTAGTATAATGGTACAAGAGCATGCTGGAAAATATACTTACTCAAGCTTTTCTGTAGAATTTGGTCTCAATGCATGGATCCGAATCATCAATTTTTTTCTTTTTCCTTTTGACAATCCAGAGATGAGTCTTACACCTATTCAAGTGTTAACGAACACATTTTTTCACAATACTGTACTGAGAGCTTTGGAGTAAAATTTGGATTTGTGAGTGGTAATTGGCACATACAAAATCTGCTCTAAACTCTTCCCAGTTAGTGCATTTAAATTGCTGCAATCATATGATAACCTCTTGGACCGTATCTTTCGGGTTGACAAGTGACAACTCCAAATTCACTTATCCGTATAATTTTATTTCCTATAATTTTATAAAATATTGTGTCCTAATAGTTCAGAACATTAGTTTTAATTGGCACATATACAAAATCTGCTCTAAACTCTTCCCAGTTAGTGCATTTAAATTGTTGCAATCATATGATAACCTCTTGGACCATATCTTTCGGGTTGACAAGTGACAACTCCAAATTCACTTATCCGTACAATTTTATTTCCTATATTTTTATAAAATATTATAAAACATCGTGTCCTAATAATTTAGAACATTAGTTTTACACGTGCACTCCAACAACATTCATTACTCTCATATTTTATTATTAAAATATTAATATATTTGAATTATAAAAAAAGGAAGGAAGATAAAAACAAACATGAAAAAGGAGGAAAAGTAATTTTTTTTAAATCAAGTTAAAAATGGTTAGAACATCCTTAAAAATAAGTTATGCGATAGATGTACCAATATTTTAAAAAAGGATTATGAAGCTGTTGAAGCAAAATTATTTGTTATATTCCTTGTATTTTAACTTAGTGCATCATATATATGGAAGCAGTTGAACTTTGTTCTGATAAGAGAACATAGTTCTTTGACAGTGTTGCATGTCACGCCAAAACAACGTACGCAACGTTTGACAGAACACAGTGCTAGTTTTTCCACTAGTGATTTATAGATGAAATTCTCCTAAAATGATGACGGGATCGAGTTGCACACGAGTAACAGCTTCTTTGACTAAATTTAAAATTGATTAACCTTAAAATGATTATTTATAACTTAAAGTGACTTAACATGATAAATTGGGAGTTTAAAATGCATGTTTGAATAATTTTGTATTATGAGTGACTTGTGAGTTTTTAAACATATAATAATAAAAATAAAAGTGACTTATGAGTGATTTATGACATATGGATAATTTTTATCAAAATAGAAAAAAATAATAATTAGTCACTAAAAAAAGTACCTAATACTTATTTCTAGCTTTAAGTGACTTATTTCTAACTCTAAATCAGTTTCTGATTTATTACACAAACATAAATTTTTTCAGCTTAAAGTTAAAAACAGCTTTAAGGCTAAAACCAGGGCTTAAAGCTCTGCCCCAAACAGCCTCTAAATATTCTTCACAATTTATTTTGTTGCGAGTATCTACCGATTCAATTTAGGCCCAACTCTTCTATTATGAGGCCCAACACATGTATTATTCAATACATTTAATTGTCTTGATCCAGTTTTCTACTCTCTGCGAGAGAGCAAACACGACCACCAACTAGCAACTAGCTAGCCAGTAGCCAGCACCCCACAAAGAACAAGCATCCAAAGAGGCACCGCACTCTCAAGTCTCAACCAACATAATGGTTTTATATTTGCAAATAATAAACAACATTTTATTTATTAATATTATTTAATACTCCATGTGTTTTCAAAGATTACAAGGCACACATCCGATGAAATACAAAGAAACAGTACACCCCCCATGAAATATAAAAGAAAACTAAAAGATTATTTAGAGTGAAGACCAGATCGGAACGCCCGCAAGAGTATTGCCACCATCTACAATAAAAATATTGCCTGTAACATATTTTGATGAGTCGTGGATCAAGTATCGGATCAATCCTGTCAATGACGGGTCTACTGTAGCATCATAAAAATATGGCATTGGATAAATTTTGTCTAAAACACGCCGGAGCCATGTCTGTTCGTAAAGTCCCTTTGTAATTTCTGACCGAAACAATGCTGGCGCTATTGCGTTCACCCTGATATTGTGTGTCCCAAATTCGAGTGCCATTACTGTGGTCAAGGTGTGCGTGGCAGCTTTGGACGAGCTGTAGGCAAGACTTCCCGGGCCTCCAGTCCTGTTCAATCCAAGTATACTTGAAATGTTAATGATGGATCCTCCTCTGCCAGCATCTCTCATACGTGAACCTACATATTTTGAACATAACCAAGCTCCGTCTACATTTATCTTGAACACCCTATCCCATTCTTCGTTGCTTAATTTTAATGCCATATTCGTGCTACCTGTTTAGATATATAACAATATTAATCGTACTTTATGCACCTGTTTCTCAGGACTATATTCATGCTGTGTAATTGAACAAAATACAAATGTCCCTTATAATTAATCGCGTCTTTTACCTCGTACTCCTGCATTGTTAATTAAAACATCAATATGGCCAAAGGCTGTCCATGCTTTTTGTAAAGCCGCCTCAATGACTGAAGGGTCAGCTGTGATATCAAGTTCTAGAGGCACCGCTAGAGGAGTATTAAAAGATCTGGATTTGTTAATGAGGTGGCAAAGGGTATTGAGTCGATCCGCTCGTCGAGCAGCTGCGATCACCTTGCAACCAGTCTTAGCCAGGTTAATGCAAAAGTCCCAGCCAAGCCCTGATGATGCACCTGTTATAAGTACCACCTTCCCTTCCAGCTGTTCAGACCGGGTCTCTAACCGGTCAGAGACGACCTTGTTTGAGTTATTTGCCATTGCTTTCTTATATTGTTATGTTATAACAATGCGTATTATATACAAATCTTATTATTTCTAGGTGCTGATTTCTTTTGACTAAGTATTAGTACTCCGTAGTAGTTAGTAGTTCTGATTTTCTAGTCTTAGGATACGTGATACATCTAGTTTATGGAGTCTCTAGTAGCGCTACTGTAGCTACCTAGAGCATCTATAACGGGGTTGACAAGTGTATATGACATGATACCCTTAGTTGACTATCTATTAGAATTGGGAGATTGTCAAAATTTGGTAACTTTCTAAGATAGTTAAAGTGCATATAAAAACTCTAAAGTGTATGTCACTTTACCCATTTTAGGCAACCTTCTAGACAACCTCTTAGAACATCTACAATAGAGGTTGTCTTAAAGGGCGCAAGAAGAGACAACTCATCATATAAATTATTTTTTAATTTCTCTCACATCGTCATTTTTAGCAATTTTAAAAAAAATTACTCTAATAATTGTCAACCTTGGAAGGTTGCCAATGTGGTCCCCAATATATGTTTTATATTTCTTTTAACAAAATAAGAAATATTGAAATAGATAAAATAAAATATGCTTTTGAAACTTTATATGTATATTAACTGTTTTGAAAAATTGCCAAATTTTGACGACCTTTGTTGACAACCAAGAGACAATCTCTCAATTCCAATAGGTGGGCAAGTAAGGTTGTTATGGCACATAAGTTTGACAACCCCGGTTGGAGATGCTCTTAGTAAAAGGAAAAAAAATACCGCGGTAGCTGATTTATATATGTTTTTCTCTTTCAACAATTTTTTTTTTCTGATTTTAGAAATAAAATTTTAAATGATCCTCTTGATTTTATATTTTTTAAATAATAACTAATTAATCGGATAAAGTTAGAATTAAAATAAACTAAATTTATACCTAACCCAACTTATTCCAACTAACAGATTAATAACCCTTTCAAGTTTAATTTTCCATGGATAACCTAAACAAGGGTCGGGTTGGATGGATTTTGAGCACCCCTGACACTTCCTTTTTCAAGCCACTTGTACTCTCAAAAAAGTTATTATTTCTTTTGTGACCGAATCAGAATGTTTGGATTTGTATTTTTGAGTGACTGTGCTAAAACTAACGAGTACACACAGTTTTTTGGTACTCGAAATTTAGAACACTGGGCATATATTGAATTGCTTAGAGATAAATTACTCCGTATGACCGAGTTTCCTTGTTGCAAGAAACAAAAAAGAGATGTAAATTTTAATTCAAAAGCAGAGTATCTCTCGCATTCTCATGGAAACCGAAGTTGGAAGTTCATTGGAAGCCATTAGCTTCAAAAGCTCTCCCGGGGGTCATAAAAGCTAAAGTTGCCTACAACGGGTGCATACCATCAAATTATGTTTTCTTTCTGCAGCTCGATAGGAAATTTAAAAACTAGCAAGTTGATAAGAGGGCCTTTGGGGCTTATCACTGAGGTCCCAACTTCGATTCCAGCTAAGTGCATGGAAATAAGGCGGACACCCAGGATAAATCGAGATGCGCGTGGCCTGAACACATGCTAAAAATATTATATTAAAAACTAGTAAAAAGAAAAATTAAGTTCTTATTTGTTTCGATATAATTTAAGTAAAAGTCTTAATTATAAATGAGTTATTTTGTATAGGCCAATAAATTATTTATAACATTTATTTTTAAAAAAAATTATAGCTCATATAAAAAAATCTAAAATTCAGAATTTGCTCAAATAAAAAGTTCGTCAGTCGAAATGAACCATGTTGAATACAATCCTATGGAATTCATTTATGTACAGCTCAACTTTATCTAAAAGTCTAAAACTTTATTACAGGTTGCTGACAAAAGTAAGTTTTGTAAGCAGACAACATCGAGCACCAATTCTTAGGTTGCATCCTACCATCTCACATTAAATCACAAAGTATGCAACCCCCAGTCCACATCTGCGTATAATCTTTTCTTCTCTTTTTCGATTGTTTTATCTGACAAGTGACCAACAAAGGGATCATTTCGTTTCTGGGACAGGAGCTGAACTCGTTTTCAAAAATAGAATGTCTGAACTGAACATTTAAAAAATGGTACATCTAAATATCTTTTATAGCGTTCATCAGTTGATGACTTATAAATGGTGACCGCCTTATAATGTGGCGGTTATAAAATAAATCAAATTGTTAATTACCGTCACACTAAATGGAGATCATAACGTGTTGATTAGTGTGTCATATTCACAATAATATTTGTATTGTATGCCTAATTTCGGTTTTTATTATATGTATGACTCTCATGAATTTTAGATTATTTCCAAATGGATTTGTTAATTGTTTTTCAGTTGCCAACTTTAACATCTATTTAAAACATGTTGTTGTAGTTCATCATTTAATTATTAGTAATCTTCAGAATATCCACGCTTGTTGCATTGCTCTATACAACTTGTGCGACATTCTGACCTCCATTCCCACTCATTTTGCATTTTGATTATTGCATGAGTTGAGTAACGCAAATTTGGAATGTTCAATATGTTTATTTAACTTCTGAAGCATTAATCATTAAGTTGTTTGTCTAATATGTTTATGTTTATGTAAAATGGAGACAATAAAGTCGATAAGTTAAAAAACCTAATAATTCAAACACGTCATTTTATTTTAAAAAACATCCATTGAACAACATTAGATAATAAAATATAAGATAAATTAAGATGTTATAAATAAGTTATATAACAAAATTTAATTTTGGTGAACGCCATAACAGACATTTAAGTGTCCCATTTTTTAAACATTGAATTCAGCGGTTCCATTCCTGAAGTTTCCAACTCAGGCTGTCCCATAAATAAAAGGGAGCCACAACAAAGTATAAATAAAAAGGACCAGTACTACTGCTACTCTGACAACTGTATTTTTGCCTCAATTTCACAATATTATTGATGGAGCTGGTCCTGTTAAATATATATTGCAACATACTTTATTGCGAAAATTAATAATAAAAAAAATTATTGTGATTTATTCTTACCACAATTATAGTTAAATTTTAGTATATTTAATATTACCGTGAAAATTAAACGAAGTAAATCATTATTGTTTTTTTTTTTTGCTTTGGATTAAACACCTATCCAAGCAGAAAAAAGTGGAGAGAATCTTACAAGCCCACTCTCCTCCAGCAATCCAGTTCAGAAGCTCTGTTTGGTTTGTTTTCACTTTCCAACTTTTCTTTCCCCCCTTTCCTTATTTTTTCCTCCCCTAATTTTATGTTGTTGGTTACTTTTTCCTTTTGTTGCAAGATACCCTCTTCTATTATACTTACACAGATATATACAGAGATATTACCATGATCATGATCATTAAGAACACTTCAAGTCTGCAACTAGTCTACATAGTACTAAAAAGACCATGATCATGATCACTAAGAAGACTAGTACCTCTAGTCTGCAACTAGTCTACGTAGTACTAAAAAGCTTTCTTAAACACACTGAGCTTTCTTATTTCTCTTGTCTCCCATTTATTCTTAATAAATACTCCTGCCTCTTTCTTTTCTTCCCACTCATCTCTCTTTGAAACTCCATTTCTAAATCTTGGTATTTCTTAAAACCCGTATAAACCCTTTTTTGAACCAAGAAAAATGATAACTTTTACAGATTTTTACCATGTTCTCACAGCTGTGGTTCCACTTTATGTGGCCATGATATTAGCTTATGGTTCAGTGAAATGGTGGAAAATTTTCACACCTGATCAGTGTTCAGGTATCAACAGATTTGTTGCTCTCTTTGCTGTCCCATTGCTTTCTTTTCATTTCATATCCACAAACAATCCTTACACAATGAACTTCAGGTTCATAGCTGCTGATACACTTCAAAAACTCATAGTTCTTGGTGTTTTAGCCATTTGGTCAAGAACTAGTTCTAGAGGGTCTCTTGAATGGTCTATTACTTTGTTTTCACTCTCCACACTTCCCAACACTCTTGTCATGGGGATTCCACTTTTAAAGGGCATGTATGGTGATGCCTCGGGGAGTCTGATGGTGCAAATTGTTGTTTTACAGTGTATTATTTGGTACACTTTGATGCTGTTCTTGTTTGAATATAGGGGTGCTAGGCTTCTCATTGCTGAGCAATTTCCTGATAATGCTAACTCTATAATATCGTTTAGAGTTGATTCTGATGTTTTATCTTTAGATGGTAAGGAGCCCTTGCAAACTGAGGCTGAGGTCGGGGAAGATGGAAAGATACATGTAACCGTGAGAAAATCGACTAGTTCGAGGTCTGAAATTTTATCAAGGAGGTCACATGGGCATCATTCTGGTGTTTCTTACACACCAAGACCATCGAATTTGAGTAATGCTGAGATTTATTCTCTACAGTCATCAAGAAATCCAACACCTAGAGGTTCTAGTTTTAATCATAGTGATATTTATTCGATGATGAATGCAAAGAATCCTAGTAATGTGAGTCCAAGGCATTCGAATTTCGGGAATTCGGGGTTTGATGAGAGTGGAGGAACAGGGGGACTTGTGAATCAGACTAAGGGTAATGGGGTTTATGGGCAGGGGAATGCAGGGTACCCTGCACCACCTAGTGCTGGAATTTTTTCTCCTGTTTCTGGACCGGGAGTGAAGAAAAAGGCGAATGGGATAGATGGTGGTAAAGATCTTCACATGTTTGTTTGGAGTTCGAGCGCCTCCCCGGTTTCTGAAGGGGGGATTCATGTGTTTAGAGGAGGAGAAGAGTATGGCAATGACCTTAATGGGGTTGCTCGTGCTAAAGGTACTTACTCTGTCATTCCTTTCATTGATGTGTTTAATTGATTTAATGTTTCTTGATACATTGCTTAAGTTTCTATCGACTCTAGTTATTCTTGAATCTTGGACTTGTATATCATGTTGAATTTGTGTCTCAGTAACTGTTTAAATATGTTTTGTCCCTATTATTTCTACAACTAATATGCTGTATGCTCATATCTCTGTTTGATATGCTTTGCGGACCTGTATTGGAAGTTTGAGACTTCAACTTAAATATGGCAAGAGTAAGAACAAAATTATAGATGAAGGAAACAGACTCGAATTGTTAGAGGGAATATTATTGAAAGATTGATATTGTAGTAAAGATAGAAAAGTTCTTTTTTAGAGGAACAACCTACATTATTATAGATCCTAAAAAAACAATATTTGTAGCACAGAGGTTATATAGAAAGAATCAAACGAATGTAAACAATCAATTACAAAATATCAGAGAAAAAATTCTGTAATTTACTTGTGATAAGTGGTGTGATTCCTGTTCTCTGGTGACAGATTTCCACAAATGGTGTACAGTTGTTTAATTACTTGATCCAAGTGTTTCGGCATCAGTATATGAATTAAGTTCTTAAGTGCTGGTTTCAAAAAGTTTAAATCATAATTTAACTTGGTGCAATGTTGGTAATTCATATATCTACTTTTTGTGTGTTGATTAGATTATGATGAATTTCGTCGGGATGAATTTAGCTTTGAAAACAGACAAGTCCATATTGGAGTTGAACGTGAAGGCCCTATGCTACCAAAGGTTGGTTCAAGCTCCGCTGAGTTGCATCCTAAATCCCTGGCCAATGGGGAAATCAAGCCTATCACCATGCCACCTACTAGTGTCATGACCAGACTTATTTTGATCATGGTATGGAGGAAACTCATTCGGAATCCAAACACATATTCCAGCCTTTTTGGCCTCACCTGGTCTTTGGTCTCATACAAGTACGATTTTATTTTTTTTTATTTTTTATTTTTTATTTTTGTACTAAAATGCACTTCTCCAAGTATACAGTTTTAGTATCTGATCATAGTTCAAATTTTGATTTTTTAGATGGGATGCGGAAATGCCAGCTATAATTGCAAAATCTATAGCCATACTTTCTGATGCTGGTCTGGGAATGGCTATGTTTAGTCTTGGTATGTTCCAGTTAGTTCTGGTGATGTTTTACATCTAATAGTAATCTAACACAGCTGATAGTAACACGAAATCAATTGCAGGTCTTTTTATGGCGTTGCAACCTAGAATAATTGCATGTGGCAACAAAGTGGCAACCTTTGCTATGGGCGTTAGATTCCTTACCGGTCCTGCAGTCATGGCGGCTGCTTCAATCGCAGTTGGTTTGAGAGGAGTTCTGCTACACATTGCCATTGTTCAGGTAAGCTGTGTTTGAACATACTTGTCAAGTTGAGCATAAAATTACACCCGTGCAGTATCTTAGTTCGGTAACTTTACTTTCATTCAATCTGTGTGCATTTTCAGGCAGCTCTTCCACAAGGAATTGTTCCTTTTGTCTTCGCCAAGGAGTACAATGTTCATCCCAACATACTTAGCACTGGGTAAGATGTCGAAAATGGATGAATATTGTTTTTTAAATTTCTTCACAATCAGTACATTATTATGAAATATTAGAAACACTTGACTTGGATACTCAACTCTAAAATTGATTTGGTGCAGGGTTATATTTGGAATGCTGATAGCTCTTCCTATTACACTAGTGTACTACATCTTGCTGATGGTGTGAAATTGAACCCCTCTTATTGCAGCTGTCTAGAAAAAGTCACTCTTTTGGAAACTAACTCTGTTAACAAGTAATGAAATGTGTGATATTTATTATATTTTTGGTGGCATCTAACTAAAAAGATAGAAGATGTGGCCGACTTGGTAGAGCAAAAAAGGGAAGAGAAAGTATGGAAGGTGGCAGGAGCAATATGAAAAAGATGAAAAGAACGTCTCTAGTATAGTTAGAGAGAAAAAATGACAGTGTACTTGAATTACTAATAGCAGGCTATTAGGGCATGTTTGGTTTAACGGAATGAATTTTCGTGGGAATGGAATTGTCGGGAATGAAAAAAGAATTGTTTGGTTGAGTATTGAGAATGAAATCATTCATTCTCATATCATTCATATCCTTCTTAACAAATTAATTTTGTATCTCACCCTCTCCCATGGATAATTATTTTTATTCTTATTATTAATATTTTTTTTTTATTTTTGCTCTTTAATATAATATATTTATAATTCAATATATTTAATGGAAAAATTTTGTTTAGCTATTTAAATTTTTTAATTGTTAGTTTTTTTAAATTTAAATTATATATATAATCTTATTTCTCATATAAATTAATTTCGCCTTATATTTTTTATATTATTTAGTAAATTTATTATTGAATAAATTTTTTTAAAAAATTAATTTTATCTATATATTAAATAAATTAATTAATAAAAATGATCATTCTATTCCTAATAAAATTAATATTAATAAGTGAACAAAAGAATGTAATGATCATTCTTATCCTACTTTATTCTCATCCCAATCTATTTCATTCATTTCGCTGTTCGTTCATTCTCATCTCAACTTATTCCTATTATTTTAACCGAACACATCCTTAAGTGCTATATTTGTTGTTTATTCTTCTTTGTGCGATTCCGAAGAAAGTAAAGCTTGCTGGGACAAAAAAGAGTGAAGTAAAGCTTGCATGTTTTGTTTTGCAAGTATACTAAGCAGTAACGTGTCCCTTTTGTTTTCTCACTTTCTGAAAAATTTAAAAATTATATTTCCTGCAATTTTGCTCAAAACACGGACTCGTGTTGAAAATAAATAAACTGTTTAGTGGTTTTTCAATTCAATAATGAAAGGTCGCCACATTTGAGCTCTTAGTGGCAGTTAATACAAAGAGAGTAAACTGGTAAAATGATGCAGGTGGAACAGCCCCACATATATATAATATATAACTTTGTATACATGTAAAAAAGAAATTTAAGTATATAACTCTGTATACATGTAAAAGAGAAATTTTAAGTGTTTATATATTCTCATGAAAAACAATAATTTATAAATTAGAATACTTCTATTAATTAAATTTTACAGACATCCTCATATTTTTTTACTTTTTGTGGGAACATGTATATCTTTACCAACATTTAATGATGAAAATGTGTTTATTTTTTTAAAAGGTTTCTATCTCAAGTCGTGATTATAATTTGACAAATTTTGTTATTATAAATTTACGTAAATTGACGTTGTCAATAAATTTACTTAAAACTCATTGAAATTTTACCTGTTAATTTTAATTTAGGTATGTTTTAAAGATCAAAGTTATCATTTTTAGTTATGATATCATAAAGAGATTGAGATCTATAAAGTCGACCTCATATACTTTTCTGAAATTATACTCAAATCATATATTAAAACACGAGAGTACTATTATAATTTTAGAATATTATGTATAATTACAAATTTATACTAAAACACCCTAATACCTTAGAAAATTTACTGAAATCAACCTCAAATTCTTTTTTCTCTATCATAAAATACATCTCCGTTATTTTAGATTTTACAATGTCAAAAGAATCAACTAATTTTCACTACAAGAAAAGTAAGTACAAGGCTAACCAGTACACGAGCATCGAACCGGTCACCCGAGCATACAAAGTAACATCGACGTGTAATTTTCCATAATATATAGTGGTTCGATTTAAAGTAAAATCTCAAGAACCAGCAGCAATACTGTATGGGTTGCAATCTAATTCAGATTTTGGAAGTATTCGGTTCCACAACGCTAAAATAAAATCTAGTTTAATTGGGTTTGTGAACTCTAATTGTGTGGGTGCCTATTCGAATTGATTAAAGTGAATCTGGAATCTTCTTTTCATTCGGTTATATACTTCTCTAAATTCTAATACAATACTCCATACCCCATGTCCCCATATGACTACTGCAACTGGTTGGATAAAATAAACAAGTATTCTTCCCTCATCATTCTCGTAGAGTCGTAGTGCATAAAAGCTACATCCCCCGTTTTCGGGTTGCTTTTATTCGGTCATAATCACACAGCAGATCACAAATATAAAACTTAAAAGTAAGGTAGCAACAATCAAATATGGTTTTGTCATTTTCGCACTAAACTGCTAAAATTCAATAGGGTTTCGATAATTCGATATCAATTTTGATGCATAAATTTGGTAATAACAAAATTTGAGTTATTGTCGTAATCAAGATATAGGGTGGTGTTTTTTAACTGAAAAGTCGTCGGAGTTTGGTGATTGATGAACATCGGGACTGAGATTGTTAAGATTTTTTAGTTGGTGGTGACTCTCAACTTTCAACCCCTAATAATGTGATTACGTACCTATATTTATAGGGGATTACACTCACGTAATTCTTGATGAAGTAGAGGTCCGGCATGAAAATGTTTATTTCTTCGAATCAAAATAAGCAAGAGAATGGCAAGAGAAACTTACTTGAAAAAGATCTCCGCATTGAAGATTGTTTGGGTGGTCCAAAACCCTGTAAAATTGAGTCAAGTAGTATCTCATAGTTCTCCGCTAAGGATAACTGATGGAGTACGGATGAAGGGTTTTCAACAATTAATCTCGGAGGCGGAGGGTTTTCATTAATGATTAACTCCGGAGGCAGAAGACCTTCAATAACAGCAACAATAATTCATCCAAACAATTATATATTCAGACCAAAAAATATTAGTTCATTAAAAGTAACACATGTTAAAATTTGTGCATAACATATATGGTTGTTTCAAAATTAGCAAAACACCAAATAAAGATTTTTATTTTCCTTAGCAAGTAAAGTCAATTTTATTTACATGTGGTTAATTACAAAATTATCAAAATCACTGATTAAGCATATTATAATTTACTCCAAAAAGGAAATTCCATTGCAAGGGCAGATATGTTGCATACATAAATATAAACAATCATTTTAATTAAAGTCAACACTCAACACGGTCTATGTTAGTGAACCCCTATCTCTCTCGAAGCAAACAATTACTCACAATCACCTTATGGTGTATGGGCATTACTAATAATTTTATTTTGTCTTCTTAGCCACCTTTTTTTCAAAATAATAATCTTTAAGTGGAATCAAGTACATAAAATATAATTGCACTTGATCTGATCGCAGTCTTAGGAATGATTAAGTTCGTGTTTAATTCAAATTATTTTGTTGATTACAGAAAACACGCGTCACTTACGTTGCAACAATGCCACTAGCCACTCCTTGCCAAATCCTTAAACTAATAATTGCATTGAATCGATTTCGTTTCGATAGATAGGTAGAGTACTGTTTCATTTGATAAGTGAGAAGCATTTTGAAATGAAAACCAATTTTATTAATAATATTTGTACAAAGTGCTTTATTTTGATTATTTTCAAGTAAAGGCAACTCTACAAATCTATAAGTGCAAGTACGTGCCTAACAAAGGGAGTAGAAAAAAAAAGAAAAAGGGCAACCTAAACTAAAGATGCAACCAGCAGAAGCATGGCCTGAAGGCTCAGACTTTCACATGTGTAGTTCGTCTGAGACGGCGGCGGCGGCGGCGGAGGCCAAAGGTGCAGCAGCTGCTTCCAATAACCATAAAGAAGCTGAGAAACGTCGCAGGCAAAGAATCAATTCTCATCTCGATACTCTCCGTAGTCTTCTCCCACATTGCAACTCCAAAGTAGATACATAGCTACCTACCCTTTTATATTCATCATTTTTATTTTGATTTATTGAAATTGTTATGTAGCTAGGGTTCTCCATCGAAATATAATCATCTTTGTGTTGATAATAATGGTGGGTGCGTGCGTGCAGACAGACAAAGCTTCACTCCTGGCAAAAGTGGTACAACAAGTGAAAGAGCTGAAACAGGAGTGTTCACATATCATGCAACTTGAATCCTCGTTCCCTTCGGATACTGACGACGTAATCGTTGTTACTCATTTATTCTACAACAAGGACCATCATGAATCACTAATAATAAAGGCCTCTTTCTGTTGCGACGACCGGTCTGATCTCATTACCGAGCTTATTCAAACCCTAAAATCTTTACGCTTGTGTCCGTTGAAGGCTGAAATGGTGACGTTTGGGGGGCGAACAAGAAACGTGCTAATCTTGTCCACAGATAAAATAGATGAGAAGAATGAGCTAGTTGAGTTTCTGAGGCAAGAGTTGAGATCGTTGGTGCATCGCTCCACTGCTCATTTTGGGGATACATTCAAGAGGCAACGCAGAATAGTTAACTACCAGTGATCCAATTATATATATATATATATATATATAATTTGGTTCAATATATGAATTGATTTTTACTTGGATCAAAGTTTGTATTTGGTTGGAATTAAAGTTATGAATCACAGGGAACTCATGGGGACTGGTCCAAGTATTTTGTTATTTATATATATGCTATTTGGATTAAAGTTATGTATTTGTTATTTTGTTACTCCATGATATATAGTTATAGTTTATTAATGGATGGACGTTTTGCGGAACAAGCTAGTATAGTTTACAAAAGAGATGATAATGTATTACTCGTGCCGAGTCGAGAGAGAGAGAGAGAGAGAGAGAGAGATTTTCTAGGCAGGAGAGGGGGGAATAATATTGGAATGACATATAGGAGGGCTGTTTCAGGATTTGATTGGGGTTAGGCTTCGTTTTGTCCTTTTACACCCACCCAGCCTTTTACTTTCTTAGCACCCCATCCTTGGGACAACCAACCACTACAGACTTGAGCGCCTACTCTGTGTTACCTTTGTTTTTTTAAACCAAAATAAAATAAATCCCTCACTAACATAGTCATAGTCATAATCATAATCTGCTTGCTTTACTTAAAGTGGAAAATAAAATAAATTTATAAGAAAACGGTTTTTCGTCCGAAATGAGTTTTCCGATTTTAATTGATTTCTATTTATTAATGATAATGGATCTCTTCTGTACATAAAAAAAAAAACTCCGCTAATAATAAAAAAATAAGCGACTAAGAAAGATTCGTACAAAAAATACAACAGAGTAGTATTATTGTAGGTACATTTTATCATGTGTACATTCGTCACGCTGTTTGTCCCCTGACCCTTGCTTGGGGTAACCCCACCCAAAACCACGCCTGCGCACTCTGTCTGCCGGAGACGTGTATGTTATCGTATCTGTGTATGAGTGTATGTCATTCCGTCTGTCTGTCCGTGGCGTGCTATTTCACTTGTTCCCAGGACCCCACTATCCACTTATTGCTCTACACTGCAATCATTACCCCCTCCCCCCAACCACCACTTTAACAGACTTACCCTTGACCGTCGTCTCCGCCACCCTATCAACTTCTTCCACCACACATTCAACTTGCTATTACTTTCTCCCCCCTGTTAATTTTTTCGTTTCCAGTGAATGAGAAAATTTTGTCGACAAAGTGACCAACATTATTACTGACATGATGCCTGTGAGTCTCTCAGTTATTTACCTTTTGATTCATACAAATATTTTAATGTACTAATAATATTGGAGTAATTATATATATATAAACTATTTAAATATATTATTTGTTAAATATTGTACATTATATAATTTTTATATCAAAATAAGATAACATGCAAGATATTTTATCTAATATATTATTTAATTATAGATGTTTGTACATATGACAAAATTATATTATTTTTATTATATGAATATAAAAGACAAAATAAAGTATAAAACGAATGATAAAAGTTACAGAGATAATTCCAGCATATTACAAATAAAGGTTAAGAGATATATTTTTTTAAAATTTATATTTATTTTTCTTCTTTTCTCACTTTTTTTCAATTCGGAGCCCAGCAAAGGAACTCTAGCTTGCCCAATAGAGTGTTACTCAGAGAAAACATGTGACACAGTATATATGAATGGGCCATTATAGTTATAGTCTTCTTGACTTGTGTTGTCCCGGTATTTAATTCTTAAGACTTGGTATATTGCTCATAGCCTCAGCTCTGAAGGCTGTCTCACATGCATAGTTGGGCCTGTAAGTCGACAAATAATGGGCTGAATATGGGATACTAACTACAGGCCTTCACTTTCCTTTTCATGCCAGTCCGTACACCATTTACCGTCGAGTGTTGACTATGTTTTTTGTAAATATATTATAAAATTTGATATCCTTATTTATAAATCCCGTTGCATATTTAACAAACGACTGCTTGCATAAAATAAAACCTGAAATCTCCTGGATTACCTTAAAAAACACATTTAATCAGCAAAATTTCTGCCAACATACATACTTCAAACTACAATAGTGAAACAACTATGTAATGTTTGTACATCTGCTCAACATAACTTATGTTTATCACACTGTCTTACAAGCTGGCTGGCTATTCTACACCATATACTATAGTACTATACTAGTGGATATTTCAGAACCTATGCAAATGTTGCTTGACTATATATTCAGAGGTGCAAAACAAGATCCCAACGGAAACTACAATGGTTCGGCTGACATTGTGCTAAAATAGTGATCGATGCACCAGGAAGAAACCAGACTATCAAACATAGGTTTTCATACAAAGATGCCAGAATCATACAAATTATAAAACACGATATTAAAAGCTCTCTAATGATTTAATATATCTTCGTGCATATATAAATATCATATCCAGATAAAACCAGCAGTTTGCCAGAAAAATCTCACCGCTTCTATGACACTGGCAATAAATTTTGCACCTCTCCCGTGGTTCCAAGTGGCCAACAACACCATACCACCAACCTGAAGTACATCAAATTTTACATATAATATTGATTCTATAATATTAACGAGTACCATCACCAAAATTATATCTTTCTGCTAGAAAGGATATCAATGAAGCCTAAATGAGCTTTATCATTGATTATATAGTTACCATATGGAATTTCTCTCTTTCTTTTCCATTGAATTTCAATGTGATCCCCAGGTTTTAAGTAATCTAAACAATCTGAGGGATAAAGAGTGTGCGGTCCAGTTTCTACTGCTGGCGCTCTTAGCCTAGTCCAGTCTATATTAGGCTCCATAGTCGGTCTTCCTTCAGATGAGAACCTGCAAGTATGGAAAAATTGAAGTTTGACCGCAGTTCACATTCAAATATGAACTACTATCAGTCTTGTAATTAGTAAATCACGATTATATAATCATTTTTGGAGATTTGTATGATCGAGATTTGACGAGTAACAACATACATAAAAACCTTCAAGAAAATGTCTTGATTACATGACATGACATGACAGCATCATAACATGACGATTGTAGCTAAGCTCAGCATCATAACATGACAACAAAAATCCAACATGCCCATTCTACACCACAAAGTAATCATGTTTAACAGTAGAATATATCACCCTTGCCCACCTCGGCAATCAATCCTATATAATCAGCAACCAAAACTACAATTTAAAATGTTCCAGGACAATTACCTCGCGATTAAAGACCTGAGCTGGGAACCAGAACTTGCCGGTCTCAAGAGACAGATACAAAGCCATGACTGAATCAACAGGTAAGCTATTACTCAGCTTACTCCTGCTATCCGACTTACTAGACCAAAAAAATGCAACCAATCCATTGTTCTTGGAGCATTCTACGGTTATATGGTGCTTTCTTGAAGCAATGCTCCATTGCCATTCTTTATAAGCAAGTTTTCCAATGAGTCCATTTCATGTGCCTCTCCCATAAATGGTCACTTGTACACATATCCCTCAAAGTAGTACATGCCCTCGACATTCTGCTTAAATTTGCTGGTGAAAGCTTTGTAAGAATGGAGTCCAAGGCTAAATCAGGCAGATCAAGTAAATATTTCTCCATCTTAACCTCTTCAATGCAGCGCATAGGAAATTTTACGGAAGATATATTATCTTTACTCCTTTTAAAACAGTACATGAAAGATAGGAATAGAGCTCCAAAAAGCCAAGCCAGCATAATTGTACCTATCTCACTTTCCATAACAATATCTAACTGGTAAAAGAAGAAACGGGACAGCACAGCAGGAAGAACGAGAGTTAAAATATTACCAAGAAATTTAATTTAAATTTGGAGTCTTCCTATTTTTACAAAATATTCCCATAAGACAAGAAAAAAAGAGGAGTATTAGAAGAAGTGTTTGAGAGGAAAACTAAAAGAGAGATATGGTTAGAGATTGTTGAAGAACAAGTTCTTCTGCCTTGAATCTAGCATAGAAGTTTCCAGTGTTATTGAGAAAAGATGCATGGAAGATGACACAGGGTGATGGGCATGGTTCATATTGAAATGAAAAGGGCAGCATGTATTTAGTTACAAGTGATGTCACAGCAGTCAAAGAGATGATCACAAAGATAAGCATGTTTATATAATACTACTGTACACACATGCACCCAAAATGAGAGAGGACACCGGATACTTCATATTTACACAACTTCAAAGTGAGAAAATCAGTATAAAAGTAGGGAAGTAAATCTACATTATCTTGATTATTTGAAGCAGAAAGAAAAATGGTACTCCTTAGTAAGTAGTCCTATATAAAAAAACAAAACTAGTTTGTTTATTTTATTTGCAAGAGCATATCCAACGGCGTTAGCTAAAATAATCGACTAAAATATAATAAAATAATAGTTGGCTAAATTATAAATAACTAAAAAGGTATTTTGCATTTTTGCTTCAACTATATTAAGTATAATCGTTGGCAAATATAGATGAAAGATAATTTAGAGTATTGAAATTGGAGGGAGGGGAGATGGGAAACCGCGAGAGATGACATGGATACTTTTATAATCTGTAGAGGTTTGACAAATATGGAGAAGCAACCAAGGTTCTGTTTAATTTTTTTAGAGCCGGGTAGGCAATTGCCTCCGGAGCGGCTTCGTTCTGCCCTGTGATCGCCTATGTGGTTATGTTCGACTGTACTGACTATATGGTAAGTTGGTAATTCATGATATTTGGTTGAACTCTAACGTGCTCATCTCATACAAGGAGTTGCAGTATATCCGTTTCCAGGACACAAAAAACATTACCACAAGAATATATAGACATATATTTCTTTCATATTCAACTTATAATCTCATTAGCAAGTGCATAATATTTTTAACGCCATAGTAATCAGTAATCACCATGGTGTTAACTGACACAAATACATAATATTGCAATGTCATTGTAATTACCTGTTGGTGGTGATCTTAACTTTAGATATAAATTCATACAGAACACTGAACCTTTAATAGAGATTTCATGATCACATATAGAAAGAAGGTTCACAGAATAAGTAGACTCATATCCTGTGGGGGCTCCCATCACTTCAAGCTTGTACAACAATATGCAAGTAAGATTCCTTACATAAGTTAAAAAAACTTCAACATAAATAACTACAGACCCAGTCCAACTGTACGACCATCTCTTCGACGTAGTCCAGCGGTATATTGCTTTTCCAAATCCAGCTGTAATTGATTCTGCTTCTCTGCTTGGACCGTGCTTCCTTCTTTGTGGTTGGGTTTCTGTTCCACATTGAGCTCGCCCTTTACACCCTACAATCCGCCATAGGTACCAATGTAACCTCAGACTCTAAAAGCGTGTTAGTAGGACGGAAAAATGAATAAATATGATAAAACACTATCTGCTGATCCGTAATACTAAAAAGCAATATACTAGAAATCACTTGGATTCCTGATTCGAGAATCCAGAAGATAATAGTTGAGATTGCTTACCATGAGTTTGTTGAATTTCTCTCGTCGTTCACGATCCAAGAACTGGGACGAATCCCATCGATGGGTGGCCTGCGAGTATTTGAAGGATATTGTGTACAAAGCATACAAACAATAATAAAGATGGCAAATAACTTGAAACATCTGAAATGAGACAAAAACTTAGGGAAGATTAAAGATTTTTTACTTTAGACAATTTTTTTGGTGCGTATACGAAGTTTGCATCTAATACCAGTTAATCTCTCTGCTTCACAGGCTATAGAATGTGGGGAAAGACCGCAAAGAGATGAAGAATTCAAATTAGATAAAAAGAAATTACCTCTTCAACTGTTGTGCTCTTCTTACTTCCCCATAACATCTTTTTCTTCTGGTCTGTGGTCAGGCCCCCAGTTACAGCTAAATTCTTGTTGACTAGGGAGATTTCAACCACAAAACCAAGTCAGTATTCTGTGTATGTAATAAGGTCACCACTCAAAGATCAAACTGATGTTGCTTTGTCAGGATCACTATAGGCTACAACTTATCACCACTACTAGAAACATAAATATCTTATTCAGATTGAAGAGCATAAGTTGAGCAACACAAAGAATTATAATAGTAGCTAATATACAAAATAACCTCTAAATAAAAATAATATCCAAAACAAGAGAGTAGTTCCGAATCTGATACAAAATTCAATAGAGCAGAATGCATACAAGTGAGTGCTTTATATTAATGACAAGAAAAATGCAACAGGACCACTCTCTTAATACTACATAGGAGTGGATGAGTCTATTTTTAAAGCTCCAAAACCTAACTATGAGTCTATGACAACACAAATTACTGCTTATCCACGTTTAGAAGGTAAAACTTTAACATACAAGAGCTAATTACCTAGTTCAGCAGCCTTCATTGCAGCAACTTTAGCAGCATCTATATCAGAATCTTTCAAAACACCCTGATCTGGAGTAACTTCACCAACACATGTCTGAGATTTCTGTGAAGTCAAAGGCTCCTTTTCATTTCCTGCAGTTGTAAAGTTTTAAAATAGTTTCCAAAAACAAAGCATGAATAAGCATATCAGACATCTAAGTTTAGATTTATAAGCAGTACATAATATCTAGTTGCCAAAAAAAAAATCTGAGATGCTGCCAAAAACAAATACGATAAAGAAAGGGCATATAAAATACAAGACCGTACCATATTTGCCTTGGTCCTTGGTTCCATCAAAGTCGTACAACTTCGGTTTCTTTTCATGACTTTCGCTGCTAAAAGAATTTCTACCTTCAGACCTCTCTTCCATTTCCCTCTTTTCTTGTTTAGAGTGCTTCTGGCGATCTGATTCTTTATTTTCACCCCCGAAAGTTTCTTGTAGCTGGGGCCCTGAACTATCCCTTCGGGAACTTGAACTATGCCGCTTTTGATAGTCTCTTTTCTCATCACGTTCATGTTTTGTTCCTCTATGCTTATCAAGCTCTCCAGACTTCACTCCACTGCTTAAGTTTGTCTGCCTATCACCAGAACCAACTCTGTCGGGCGATGATCCCCTATCTTTTATGTTCTGATACTCAACAGGTGAGGTTCCTCCATATCTATCCCTGCTTCTGTGCCCAGAAAAATCAGTTTTTCCACGAGTATACTTGTCAGAATTATGCCTATCATCTCTTGATCTGTTCTGCTGACTATCTCGACTTGTATATTCGGCCCGATTTCCAGCCCTCGAATCTCTACCAGAACGGGAAGATGACCTTGGATATTTTTTCTCATCTTCATCCACACACTTTTCACGTTTGTAGTCATCATATCGTTGGTAACTATCTGTACTCCTTGAGGAATGTCGACCATAATGTTTACGGGAATCATTTGGCTGACCATACTGGCTCCTGCCATACTCTCTACCCAATTCTCTTCTATCATCCTGTTTCCGACGATCATCAAAAGATTTTGCAGAATTTTCCTTAGAAAGGGCAGGGCTGGACTCACGTGCACCATTAGGACTCCCTGCATTTATAAAAGATCTTGGTTCTAATAAACCCATCAACAAGATTATCCAAATTTCCATAGAGATAGCCCAACAGAATATAAAAGTATTCATAAAGATACTCTTGAGTCTTGGCAAATTAAGAGAAGAGTAGCAAGCCATGTCAAAAAAAAACAAGTTTGCTCTATATAAATTTAGAAACAAACATTAGTAATACACCGAATCCTCAAAAACACAAACAATTCAATTCAGATCAAGTCTACAAGCTCTTCATTTGTAGGCACATAACATCCCTAATCTTAATCACCAATAATTTTAACAAAACAATTACAGTATCAAATTTTATCAATTTATAGGCATTTCACTCAGCTAAAAAAACATTTCTACAGCTCTGAGAATAGGCATGTTGAAGTTTGTGTTGAGCACAAGAATCACAGTTTCTGGAATGATAAATACCCACGGTAGCATACTAGCACAATAGGAAGTAAAAGCTACATACTACAAACTGAATGATTGGTCCAAAGTATTGGTTAAAAGGATGTGGATAACCAGTTGACAGAAAGGTTCACATTCTTGATATCTAGTTAGCTTGTTAAAAAAATTATGCCAGCTTCATTAAATCAATATACTAAGTATAATATTTAAACACACTGTATTAAGTTTCAATTTTCTTATGACCTTAAAACTTTTGACCTATGCATATGCACACAAGTTCCGTGTAAGCTCAGTCAGGTACAGATTGCAGGAATTCAATTAGGGCATGTATAGTGCAGTGTTGTTAAAGGCACGATTAATTGCGCGATTAATGGCGCTTCGCGATTAGGCGCAAGGTGTGCGATTCGAAATTAAGCGCTTTAGCGCGATTCTGAAATCGTCCAAAAGGCGCTAAAAGGTGCTAAAAGGCGCTACTAAATGTAAAAAGGCGCTGATAACAAAAAAGACGATAATACCCTTAAAAAAGGGGTAAAAGGAGAAAACCCTAAAGTGTTTCATAAGACTCAGTCTCATCTAAACATCACAGCCTCCATCTAAACGTAAGTCTTTCTCAGTATATACACACAGATATATACGTATATTTGCAGATTTCTCTTCTCAATTTTATTCTCTGTCTCTCTTAATCTCTCCTCATCTCTGTCTCTGTCTCTTCTCAATTTTCTTCTTTGTCTCTCTTAATCTCTCTTCATCTCTTCTAATTCTTCTTTGATAATGACTCGCACTCCTGATATCGGATGGAAGTATGGAACTACAGTAGAGAATGATAAAAACAAAGTTCTATGTTCATTCTGCAAGAATATTTATAAAGGTGGAATTTGTCGATTCAAGAAGCAACTTGCTGGTGGATATAGTCGAGATGCAATACTTTGTGATAAGGTACCAGCCCCTGTTAGAGATGAAATCAAAGAGTTTATGGGAAAGAAAAAGAAATTGAAGAGTACGAAAAATATGAAGTATGTAAACATCGAGGATCAAGAATCTGAAGATGCAGTGAGTACACAATTCAGTCAATTCAATTCAAGTTTTGCAAGCAATCAAAAATGACACAGCAGAGGACCTATTGATTCTTTTTTTATGCCTAATCCAGAAGCTGCATCAAAGAAAAGGAAACTGGTCACGAGTGAAGATTCAAAGAAAGTAATGGAACACTTTCGAAATCAAGCTTGTAAGATGTTCGCAAGGTGGATGCACGATGCAAGAATATCGTTCAATGCCGTTAATTATGAGAGCTTTGGTCCGGCGATTGAAGCTATTGGGCAACATGGCCCAGGAATGAAACCACCTACCTACCACAAGGTTAGAGTCCCTTTGCTTAATAATGAGGTTGAAGAAACAAATAAGATCGTAGAATAGCACAAAAAAGAATGGGAGAAAGTTGGATGTTCAATTATGTGTGATGGCTGGAAAGACAAAAGAGAAAGAACCCTGATTAATTTTCTGGTAAATTCTCCAAAAGGGAGCATTTTTCTTGAATCAATTAATGCTTCAGATTATTCAAAAACAGGTGAAAAGATGCTTGAGTTGATAGAGAATTGTGTTAAATCTGTTGGAGAAAGTAGAGTTATACAAGTTGTCACCGATAGTGCTGCAAATAATGTAAAGGCTGGAAAACTTCTAATGCGAATGTATCCACATATCTATTGGACACCATGTGCAGCGCATTGTATTGATCTAATGTTAGAGGACATATTTAAGATCAGAAAACTAAAAGATACATGCTCAAGTGCCATGGCTTTGTGTGGATTCATCTATGCTAGGCCTGGAACCGTCAACATGCTTCGCTACTTCACAAAATTGAAGGAGCTGCTTAGGCCTACCAAAACCAGATTTGCAACCTCTTGTATTATGTTAGGAAGGCTTTACTTGCTTAGAGCTTCATTACAGAAGATGTTTGTTTCTGATGAATGGAATGCAAGCAAGTGGTCTAAAGAGGCTGCCGGAAAAAGAGCTACAACCACTGTACTAAAAACTTCATTCTGGAAAAACATTAACTTTGCACTCAAGTTATGTGGTCCTCTTATTCAAGTCTTGCGGATTGTTGATGGTGAAACGAAACCTCCGATGGGATATATTTATGGGGCAATGGAGAGGGCCAAATCTGCAATTGTTAGTTCATTTGAATCGGCAAATGATTACAAAAAAGTCTTTGAGATAATTGATAACAGGTGGGAGGTTCAACTCCACCAGCCTTTACACGCAGCGGGTCACTTCCTCAATCCATAATTTTTCTATGATTCACAAGATATGTCCATGGATGCAAATATCAAGAAGGGCCTATATGAGTGTATCTATAGATTAGTTCCAGATATAACAATACAGGATGCAATTATTGACGAAATTTCGGTGTACAAGTATGCAGCGGAAAGCTTTTCATCAGACATGGCAAAAAGAGCCAGGAAATGACATGCTCCAGGTATATAATAGTTGAATCACTTCACAATCAGTTTAGTAAACAAAAGATAAGTAAACTATAGACGCACTGGCATATTTTAACTTTATTTAAAATTATTTGTAGCTATCTGGTGGGATAATTTTGGAAGTTCAGCTCCAACTTTACAGAAATTTGCGATCAAAGTCTTGAGTTTGACATGTAGTGCTTCTGGTTGTGAACGCAATTGGAGTGCGTTTGAACACATTCATTCAAAGAAGAGGAATAGATTGACTCAAAAGCGACTCAATGACTTGGTATATGTCAAATATAATCGAGCATTAAAGCGCAAATTTGATGCACGCGCTGTTCAGGACCCTATTGCACTAGATGTAATTGATGATTGTAACGAGTGGTTGTTGGGAAAGGGTCTTGATGATGAAGATGTGGATAATAACTATGTCCATGTTGGTGAAGACCTTAATTGGGATGATGTGTGTATTGCTTCTGAAACAGAAGAGCCACTTTATCGCACGAGACGCTTGACAAGAAGCAGATCCACCTCTAATACAACTCACGGAGCATCTTCTTCAACTCTAATAGATGAAGATGATGAAGAGGAAGAGCGAGAATTTGAGGGGCCAGAAATCGAGTTTAATGACACCGAAACTTTTGAACTAGAGAACCTTATTGAGTAAGCCTTAATTATTGACACTATTATCATGTTATTAATGTTTTTTATTATGTTTGAATGTTAAGATTATGTTAAGTACTAGTTTTTTGTTAAATTTGTGATTTTTTTTAGGTCAAAAGGCGCGCGATTAATGGCGCCTCGCGCCTCAAACTTAGGTCTTGCACTTTTTTATAATTTGCGCCTTAAACAACACTGGTATAGTGTTACCGATGTATGTAGGACTTCAACACTATCAACAATATTCTTTCTACTGCTAGTAGATCTCATGCTTCATTCTTACATGACATTTTGCTCCTAGGCGTGATTCTGGAATGAAATTCCCAGCAATAATATATTATTACATATATTACCATTGTAAGCTATATATTTTGCAAGGCAAGTCTAAACTAAAACTATATATATAGCATCTCATATATCTGCATCCCAACTGATGAAAAGATATGCATCAGTTTTCTGAACAAGATTGGAGGACGATCTTTTAAACTGACCTACACGAAACACATCAGCACCTTTGAACATATGTTACAGATTCTATAAATTCTCAATCAAATATTACTATTTGTCAAAACTCATAAAATATAAAATCACATCAAAGAACTTACCATCAGACGAGGATGACCCGTCAATTGGAGACCTGCGCCTATATTTCCTATTAACTACATCATTCGAAGGCTTGCGGAATGCTGCCTTTGCAGAGTCGCTGTCTGCCGGAGAACATGGCAAGTTTGAGTCCATAGTATCTAACACCTGGTATCACCAAGGTCATTATGGAAGTATAAAGAATACACAGCTCAAAAAATTGGCAGAGATTTAATGTATCAGAAAGGGTATTAAAAATACCAATTAGAAGATGCACCCAATTTTATTTGCACTGCAAAGTTTTATTCTCAGATATAAAACCACGACCCTTAATTGAGGCATATATTAGTTGACAAAAATTATAACTTTATAACGGGCATGAACTTTACCTGAAATTTCTTGCCCTGATAAAAACTTTTAAGGATTCCTAAGAACTTTAAATCATCAATGGCATATCAGATAGTGTTCATCAGTAAAACTAGTTGGTAGAAAATGGTGAATGATATAACCAAATTCATAAACGAACAGAAATAAATTTGATGGATCCATCGCGACTTATGGTGCCACTCATTATCGACTTTTGGATATACTCATTTGTACTCTTGACCAAAAAACATAAAAAAGGGAAGAGATATATAATAAATTTTCTGTATAGCAATAACCTATAGAGTGATTACAATCAATTTCCGATTTATAAACAAAAAAATCCTTAATAAAGTGCATTCTGATAGTATAACCATTCAATTTTCACAAGAAATGAAACTCGATACGTGACGACTTCAAGGCATCCAAACATATACCAAAAAAAATTCAAATTCAATAAAAGTAACAGATCAGTAATATCAATCTGGTAGAAGAACAAATAATTTTTACAAGTATTAAAGTGGATAATCCATACATAAACCAACACACACGAATATAATAATTATAAACCTTGCAATATATACACTATTTAGAAGCTATCACTTTGAAAAAACATATAAACGACGCATTTAATCAGAATGGATGTAACAGGAAGTACAAATTAATTATTTGATTGATATAAAAGGCCGCAATTTCAATACATGATTGTTACATTTTCGATTCGAAATAAGGGGAATTATAAGAACAAATCTGAAACTATGAGAATTAAATAAATTGGAATGGTTTGAGACGAACCTGGTGAATAATCGCTGAGATTTCGATTTCTAGGGTTACAAACTGATCAGCGCTCCAATGATTTGGGTGGATTGGATAGATATTTATTTATTTGATTTCATTATATACGCTTCGAAATGAAGCTAGAGTTGATTGTGGGCTGTGTGTTTATTGGGCTCGGGCCTATTCTTATTAATGGATTGCTTGTTCAATTTTCTAAGCCTGATTTGAGGGACTTTCGAGGAATTGAGTATTGATACCCATTTCAAAAAGGGCCGCGGATAGGAATCTAAAAATATTTTTAATTTTTTTAAAAATAATATGTCACGAACTCTGACTTGAATGAATGTATGCGGGTTCTCATATTATTATTAGGAAAATTGTCAATTACACACGTGACAACTTAGCATTTCGGATAATTTTTTAGATATCTAGCATTTTTTTTTCTCAAAAATTTACCAGGAAGCATGTAACTAAAAATTCATATTATTTTATATAAATAATATTTAATTTATCATATTATTTGAAAGTGGACATTTTTTGGGACAAATAAATCAGAAAAGAAGGTTAATATAAATAAGACGGAATGTTCTTCAAAAAAAAAAAAGACGGAATGAGTATAACATAATAAGACGGAAGGTCTTTTGATCATTTACCCCAGAGAATTTTTACTTTGTTAAATAGAATCTTAAATGTAAATTGCTTTTGTTAATAGTCAATTACAAGTTTGAATATTTAAACAATCATTTTTCACCTAGACTTGAAAGCTTCATATAATAAATTACCCTGGGTACATACCGCCTTACGGTTGAGACTTGAAAGATATTAGTATTTGAAATGGTCAGATCAGATATAAATCATATATAAACCAAATTTTACACCATATTATCAGTTCTCAAGCCTATTACATAAACACTATAACAGCATTTATTCCCTTCATTTATAAATAAATTGTTTAAACTTTTAGCATACAACAATCACTGAACTCTGGTCACTAAGTTTTGTATGCAAAACTACTTCTATTGCGGCTTTACTTCATTACTTAACGTTTTGACCTCAGCAATTATTGTCCCAGAGTCGTAACAAATACCCAGGTCTGTGGTTGTAATTTTCCACATCTATTATGCTTCTAGTCTCTTTGTTACAATTCTCTACCTTTCAAGGTGCCTTGTGGACATACAATCCTTATTCGCGTGGTCTTGCAATCCAGAGAGAACTTAGAGCTCGAAGCCGAGAAAAATAGTCATGTATTGCGAGCAAGGCTCGAGCGGATTGTCGTGTTGTCAGTATGTGGTGCATTTGTTGTAAAGTTTGTTGCCGCAAGTTATCAGCCTGGTAATTGTAAGAAACTATGAGCATCACAAAACCAGAAGGTAGGTGCATTTCTTTCTTCATTATATCCTTGTATGCAGCTCAGTGCGAATTGGACAACAGAAGAATGATTTTAGTCAGAGTTATGCAAAAGATGCCAGATAATTAGCAATGCACCTAGTCACCCGACTTGTAGTGCCAAACAGAAACCTCTTTCAAATAACAATAATGCAACTGTTAATTTTTCATGCTTGGTCTTTTAAGAGAATCATTGGGTAAGCTATGACATTATACATCAATTTATTCTGAATATATTAGCTTAGGAATATAACTTGAGGTATTTTAAGGTTTGGAAAAAGCGAAAAAAATGAATTAATTCAGATTTCCAAGGACCCCAAGTGCATATATTACGAGACTTCTGAAAAAAAAAGAGGAAGCCGCAATTTTTTCCATAATTCATAATCTTATGTTTTGCATCAAATCAAGAACCTGAAAATTGGAGACAGATTATAATCTATTTATGCAAAGAACGGTACCTGGCGAAGGAAACTTTCAAGAGTCCCCAACTTTCCCATGGCCATTGCCATTTGGCCCATATAGTTTGCAACATTCCCGGAGGATCCCGATGTGCTTGAGGAGCCATTGGCTAACGTCTCAGACAGTGATTGCTGCAATGCCTCCATTCCTTGTGAAAGAGCATCTTCTGCCTGTTGTGATGATTGCTTCAAGTTATATATGCCTGCCAGCTGTTGCTCAGTTAGAGGCTCCAACTGATTTGCAAGAAGCTGCACCAACACCAATTTTAATTTAGACAAAAGAAACGAGGATGTTCAAACAAATAACGTTGAACACAGTTCTGGGAACAATTAGTAAGATCGTTTGTAATACTTATATTATAGCCAATAAGGTATTTTATGCAAGTTCATCATCAAATAAATTTACATAGAGGCGGGGGGGAGAGAAGTGTGGCTGTATGATCTATCTATTAAAGAACTACAATTAGCAAATTGGCCCTATGTTAAAGAGATAAAGAGATAAGTGGGAATCAGATATATACAACTGAGAGAGTGTGCACTCAAACCTATTGTATCTTTCTTTCTTTCAGATCTCATATAGTCTAAACCATACTTGCATTGTAACGTGAAAACTATATATGGAAAGCAAATTTAAGTCATTTTGTTCACTCACAGAGTTTCCTTCTCTAGAAAAAAATGAGAAGCTAAATATGAAACAGAAAATCTTATCATAAGAGAAATATATGGAACCAGGTGGAACAGGCGGTACGCATTAGTCAGCCTACAACGCATTAACAGGAGGATTAACTAATGAATCAATAATCTAGTACCATCCATGGGACATAAATCATGGGTTATAGACTGGTCAAGTTCTTACTTGCAAGTTGCAACTATGGGATTGTGTCGACACTGATGTGGATATCTAGCTTGTAATTCATAAAAATAGCAAGGAAAGAACTTAAAACCTAACCTTTAAGATTTCAGATGAGCGGAAACCACCGATCCACATAAAACAGCGCTCTGCGGGTGTTTTCCACATTCCCGATAAAATATGGAAGACATCAGCTTTTGCTGCAGCACCTTTAAGCTTAAAAACCTCATCAAAATGTGCAGTGACATTGCCTACAAATGTTTGAAGTTCAGTGTCGCTTGCATGAGAAGTTACAGCAGCCCTCAGCTCATTTATTTGCCTATTCTGCTCTTCCATCCATCGCGCATATTCTACATCAAATGCCAGGGACCCTACATAACGAAATAATGAATTAGAGAACCACAAGACCAATAGATCAAAAGTTTTACAAGTAGAATCAGATATACACAGAGGAGAGAGATGTAACCTCGATCAGAAAACAAAAAGCAAAGATAACGTATAGTTGATACATGCATCGTATTGTACCTGTTGCATGGGATTGATCTCCAGCAGTAGATGTTGAACCACCCTACAGTTGAGTAACAAATACGTAATGAGCCTCTATATTACCATAGTCTTAAAATATAATAATATACAATAAATAAGGAGTTGTGGAGGGTGACTAATGTACTCCTGGTGCTAGAATAGATCTTGAGTTTATTTCTCACCTGCCCCTCCCCCTATACTTAGAAATGTGTCAAATATTCAGAAAATATCACATGCACGGAGAAAAAACCTGTGGGCGTGCTTGTTGGACCTCTTGTTCAAGTTGGGTCAACTTTAGCCGACTACTCTCCAGCTGTTGTACATAGGCCTGGCAAATAAGCACAAAAATAAAAAAATTGAAGTGAAATCATCAAGGCATGCTCCTGTAATGGGCATTTTGAATCTTTTGAGCTAATTAGATCATGATTGGAGCAATATGAAACAGTGTTGTCATAGCTCTCACACAACATAACAGAATCCATAATACAAGCAAGAAAGCTCAGTTCACATGAAAGGAAATTACTTTTTTTCTCAATCGGCTTTTTCTGGCAGCTTCACGATTTTGAGCAAGTCTCCGAAGAGTCTGAAATAGTAGTGGAGAGCAAGTTAGCATGAATCTTGGTACTTTCATTTAATATCCAAGATTATAATCATGTAACCTTTTGATCCAAAGATTTTTCTTTTGATCTATCACTAGAATCAGAAACCAGTGCAACAGCGCCAGATTGATCTCTGTCAAACTTTATATAGGAGGACAAAAAAAAGTCAGTTCAATTATTTAATGTATGAAATGCCTCGGTCAGGTACGAGCAAATAATGAGATCTGTTAAGATAGATCACCCTTTGATTTTTATCTTCCAGATCCACATCTGTGGAGGTGTCGGTCCTAGGACTTCTATCTGCCATATTTGATTCTCCCCAGTTTTCATGCTGAGAAGCAAACATAGAAACAAGATTTGCACACCCTTTTGCAGCTGTAAAGCCTGAAAACTAGAGAATGCAAAATACTGAGCGACTAATATGATTATTAAGATCATAAGTAAACAGTTCATAACAATAATTACAATGGTGTATAACTACACCTTACCAAATGTCCTGATATGGAAGTTTGAGTCCTCCACTGATGCTGCTATAGTTTGGAGTTTGAAAGGTGGATCTAAAATACAATAAATATCAAGAAGCAAGAACTTGATGAAAGATAGAAATTGTACATCATTGAATGGAAAGAAAATCTTGAACTTTCTTCTGTCAGAAAAACGGGCAGTGGTAACTATCATTTATAAATAAGGAGGGTGGTCTGGGTGGAGAGGGAAAGGAACGCTGTTAATAACATTGGTACCATGGGAGAATACAGCAGGTATGGCAATCATCAATGTTGAGTTTGGTTAACGGGGGTGACAGAAGAATATAATATGAGTGTAAAACTTCTATGATATAATTTGTGAATGATCTTATGGCCTGTTTGGGAACCTGAATTTCATTTGAAATTCTGGATTTGATCAATTGACATGTTAATGTAATCGTAAGAATTTGAATTTGGATTTCATTTGAATTCCAAGACATTCAAATATTAATATAAATATGAGAATTTGATATGACAACTCAAATTCTGTCAGTTGAAATCCATTATTTGAAATAAAATCCAAGTTCCCAAACACAATCTTAGTTTATTTGTGAATTGAGAGGAATGGACTCTGAACTAAGAATGAATGTGTGCTCAAACGTCCACATAATAAATTATGTTTCATTCCATTCCCACAGAATAAAGCAACAAAATAGTGTATTGTACCGTGTGACCTTTGGCATACCTAACATATATATTATCCTGAAATTTCTTATTTGCTTCGACTATTTGGCAATTCACTTTTATATTAGTATCATGATGTGTCATACTGTCGTTTACAAATATCTTATCCAATTCCTTGTGAAGGCTTCTATGAATGATCACTCATGAATCAAAGAATACTGCTTTCAGTGTTTGAGCACTCATTACTCGTACATGTTCTTCATTCTTAATACTAACAAAAGGTGTAGTTTTCTAAACTCTGGGCAGCATGTCTTTATGTGCAATCGGTGAAAGTTTCTTCAAGTGGCCTGTGGCCTACTTTTCTATGCTACTACTGAAAATTATTCTATACTGTTTATTCTAAATTAAAGGTGGTAAGGTATGCAATGTAAAGTAACTTACCTACTTCCAAAAAAATACCAACTCGGTTGTTTCCTATTATGGCTTGTAATGATCATGTAGCTAATGCAAAAAGGGCAAAGGTACATGTGTAAGCTTCGGGACACAACTCCAGGGTAAAAAAGAAAAAAGATTAGCAACGGAAAGGTAGAAACTAGAAAGCACAATTGCAAAAAAGATGTTGCAACTTGAATGAAATGGCTTTGTTATGAGTTATGCATGTTGAGCTGCGTTGTAGAAGACATCTGTAAGGTCCCTTCACAAAACTCACTGCTGAAGGCATCAGGTCCAATAAGATTTAAAGATCAATCACAATCTAAATATATTAAGGAACATTTTATACCTTATAAGTTCTACTAGTGTATGTATTCTACATAATTGTGCTGCGAATGTACTCCTGAGATAAATTTAGCAGGCGAGAATGATCATATCTTTTGAGAGTTGAATCTTATTGACATTTCCTTATAACTCAAAAAATCTTAAACAGCTGAAATTTAAACAAACTATGCCACTATGCCAGAATGGAAATAGAAGTAGCAAGTGAAGGTATAGTAATATGGCCGCTTGCTTCTATGAGCACTAGTAGAACCCGCTATGAGAATCTAGGTGATTGCTCGTCTAAAACTAACTGTCTTAAGGGCTATCCTCTGAATTACAAACAAAAAAACTAAAGGCTGCCATAACCAATATGTATTGGTCCCTAAACATTCGGAAAATATATTATTTTCTCCCTTTGATGTTCTCTCACGCATTTTCTCTTCCACCGTCAATTATGTTAACAATTTGAAATTTGTAATTCCACTTATACTCATTCATTGTAAGTTGTGACCGAAAGTAACAATAAAATCTATTGTACCAAGGTTCACTACTCATAAATCACCATAACAGTCGGTCACTAAAAAAACAGATTCCTAACCCACATAACAAAACCACCCTGGAAAGCTTCACCAGTGAATACAGCACCCCCCCCCCCCAACTCCGATCACAAATTAAAACCACAAAACACAGTCCCTTTCTAAAGCAGAAAAAAAGGTAGCTTTATGTACAGTTAAAACCCAACATAACAAAATTGAAGCATACCTATATATATAATTATTACCGACCTACAAGTCGTACCTGCATAACTACCCAATCAAATTTTATAAAAATCAAAACTTGTGAAGCAGAACATAAAGTAATACCTTAGAAAGTCTGGAGCTTTTGCGTTGACTTGAGACTCGTGGGATTTGACCAGAAAACAAGAAGATCTACGAGGTCTGGGATAATATTCAAACAAGTGTAGATATTTGAAGTGCTTTGGTCTTGTTTGAATGGAAATAAATAAAGAATATTAGCAGTACATTACAGAATTGAATAAATATAAAGTAAATGGGTGGGTTGAGACTTGAGACTTGGGAGGGAGGGACGAGAGATGCGTGACGTTTTGGTTTCTTTTTAATCTTCTAACCTAATCCTTTCGTCATTCTTTTGCCGAAACTTATTATTCGCACTATGCGGGGTTTGAAAAGTTTTATTGAAAAATTTATATTTAATAATTATTGAAAAGTATTTTAAATATATTTATCAAATAAGTTGTGTTAAATTGCTTACTTTCAAAAATTACAACATCAACAGATATATTTTCTTTTTATTTGTGCACTAAATCTATAATTTTTAAAATAATAAATAATATGCAAGTTAGTCAAATAAATATTTCTTATTATGTCCGAATAATTACATAAATACAAAATTATAAAATTTAGCAATTTATTTTCACATGACTTAATTAATTTTTATTATTTAATAATTAAAGTATTAGTTTAATTTAAAAATAATAATTAAAATTTTGAAAAATAAATGTATGAATTATTAGTTAAAAAACTATCATTATATATACACACATATATATAAATAATTTATAATAATTTTAAAATAAAAATATGAAAATAAAAATTACAATAAACATGTAATTTCTAATATTACAAATTAAATATATTAAATATAATTAAATAACTATTCTCTTTTAAAAGCCCATAACCTCTCATATTCCTGTCTTCTTTCTTCTTCTTTTTTAATTATTTATTTTATTAATTAAATTTCTTCTTGGCGAGGGTTGTTCGCAATTTATTTGGGTTTGTTTAGCCTCCTTGTGAGAGTTTGGTGTGATTTGATGTTCGGGATGTTACATCTGCTGTCAAATTTTCAAAGTTTTGATTTACTGTTAAAAGTTTTTACGGGATTTCATTTATAGTCGACAACTTTTATAACGAAACATGTCATCTATATATAGAAACTTCAACAACAAATCGTTTGTGTATCTAGAAGAAGACTGAATTAATCCATATGATATGTTTGTTCGACTCAATTGTTTTTTAATGTCGTATGACTTTTTACTATTGAATTAATTCCCTTAAAAAAACAAAATTAGTTTATCTCATAATGTATATTAATGAAATTAATTTGGTCACATAATTTCATTATTATAAATTTATCACGTTAAACAAATAAAATTATCTATTTTTCAAAAAAAATATTAATAAAAAATACTAATTATCACTGGGAAGTTAATTTCTATACCAAACAAACACTAAAAATATTAATCAACAATAAGTTTAATGAAAAAGAATATGAACAAATAAACTCGCAGTAGTTGAAACAAGGTTGAGAATTTTTAATTTTACAGAAATAATACGAGAAACGGATACAGCTACAGGTCGAAGTAGGCTCGCAGTAGACCAAGCTTTCCTCAAAGAGGGTAAAGCCTAAAGTGTCTCAGCCCAGCCCAGGATCCGCGGGTAAGAACTAAACATCTAAATATATGGGCCGAGTCGTTAAAGTTGGTTCAATTTCTCCGTCTTAAGAAGAACCAACCAAGCAGGGTACGAAGTTCCAACTTGTTTTTACAGTCTCCCAAATTGTAAATTTGGCATTATTGGATTATGAGCCGGGCTAGTTACAAGCTTACATGCATTTTTCGGGTTATGAATTATTTATATAAAAAAAATATTAAACATATCCTATATGTGTGCGCGCATTTATTTTCTGTTCAATGTGTCTCCCTCAAATTAAAATAAAATTGTTGAGGAAACAAAATCTTACGCATCACACTTGATATAACGAAAAAACTAGACTGTACTTGCCACAAACCCTACATGTGGTTACTATCATTTTTTATTAGGTGAATATGTTTTCCAAAAGAAAATTATATACAATTTCCGGTAATTTTTATCTAGACGATATGCATTTGTATTTTCAGATGTAGAATCATGCTATTTTTTAAAATAATTAAATAATTAGATATACATAAGTAACGTTACGGAGAATGACCTCATATAATTATTTAAAATTACAATAATACACATGAACTTTGTAGTTACAAAATTATCATACACTTATATTATAAAATTTCATAATTTAGGTAAGTTTCTGAAATTATCACGAGGAGCATTATTCTCAAATAATTAATTGCATACATATGAGTAATATTAAGCGCATCTCTGGTTAATATTTTTTTTATATACAGTACAACCTCGATAAATAAATAAATAACTTTTTCCAGTTCCAATATAATATAGATAATATATTTTTGATTTCAATAAATAAATAATCTCGATTAATGAATATAGGTTTTCAATTCCAAGCGTATTCTTTTATTGAGATTTAACTGTATATGTAAAAGTGATGTGTTGGACAATAATAATTTTTAAAATAGGACAAAAAGGACTTTAAGGTTAACTTTAGGAAGTTTTGCTAAGATACTTAAAAAAACTAATTAATGACATTGAACCTATTGAACTAATTTTCTAACTAAATAACTTGTATTTTAGGAAAAAAATTTAATGTTAACCTTATAGAATTTATTTTAAATCCTAAGCATTCACGCTATTATCAAACCTTATCTTCTTCGCCCGAGTGCCGTAGCGACCAGTGCACAAATCACATAATTTCAAAAAGTTACATTAATGCATTAATTAACCAGGAAATCTGGATAACAATATCTTATTTATCAGCCCACATTGGGCATATATTCAACATGTACTACATACTGTAGTACTTATAACTTATTATTAGTAGTATTATAAACTGAGTCATGCAGTGTTAGGCAAATAAGAAAAGATCGATAATCAAGCAGTGATTATAATGTTAAAGACGCTACCTTTTGAGTTTCCAAAAAAGTTGCATATATCTTAAGATTTTGACATACTGCAGCCATGCTACGTATATTGCCACGTTTGTAAAACTGTAGTTGATGGCTAGGGATTGTAGAAATACGAAGAATTAATCATGACCAAGTGATGCTAAATGTTAATCACTGTTAAATAATTATAAATAAATTATATTTGGAGGGAGTGGGGCCGTGGGAGTGAGCGGAGTGCAAGACTGACAATTAATTTTGGATCCCCTGCCAAACAACTTATCCTATTGATTTCTAATCTAAACCTCCTATCTATAACCTACGGGCTATGGCTGCTAAAGTATAAATAAAAACAAGTGGTATATAATCGACAGATGCACCGAACTTTTTTTTAAAAAAAATTATCAGAATTAAATTATAACCGTTTAACTCAAGCAGATCCAGAATTATTTACACATGTTTCTAGTTTTTAGATTTTCGTCCAGCAATCGAGTTGAATGTTGATCACATCTTTTTTCCGTCTCCGTTTAATATAGCGTTTAACTTACTAGTATAATTTTATAAATTAAATGAGGAAGACACGCATCAAGTGAAAGATTTGCAGTTGCGTTCATGCAAGGCAAATATCCGCGGAAGATTATATATATTTTTATTGAATTTCTGGCATGTTCAAACATGTTCTTCTTACTAAATGATGTAAACATATTTTGTTGAATATATACGAGATTTCAAACATTATAATAAATAAAATTGATCTCTCTAAAAAAAATCCCCGCATTATTATTATTATTAAATTGAACAAAAAATCTACAAAACTAAAGACCGAATCAATCTGCAGAATTGAAAGTGATTTCGATTTTATAAAATGACTATTGAAAAAAGCCGCACTTCGCGGCGGTTTCATAATAAATTTTAAATTTATTTAAATTATTTTTTATATTAAAAATATTTAATAAATATATAATTATAATATATTATAGAAATTTATTTTAAATTTATTTTTAAATGAATGAATATTAAATAATTTATTAAAAGCCAACTGCACCTACATTTGTCAATTAGTAGATTTAAATAAATTGAAACATAAATCAAATAATTAATAAAATTATTACGAACATTAAGCAATAATAATAACAAATATTAAAAATAACATTATGTATTTGTAATTTTTCAAATTGCAAATTATAAAAACATGTTAATAAGATTATTACTTTTGAACTTTTTAAGCTGTGTAGATGTAAATATCACTATATAAGATTCACCATCTCCATTATATAGATTTTGATCAAACGACTAAACAAATTTTTCCCACAAAATTATATTACTGGTGATTAAACTGCATGTGATAAAATTTGATATAAAAATATTATATTAAACCAAAATAATAGTATTAAATTTATAAATATTACAAAATCAAATAATAATTTCAATATATATGTTTATTGTAATTCACAACTTACTAATTTGTTATGATCCTAACGTCTTTTTTTCTTCATACGCCGCTAACAATATCAATGTGACCAATGTAGGTCAAGCAACCCACGACATCTAGATAAATATGGATAATAATAATTTACTTGATTTGATGTGAAAGTTTAAGAGAATATAACGCAACTTAGATTTTTTTATAATTTTTAATATTTACTAATTCAAAAATTCGAGAAAATTAGAAAAATGCATTGGAACGATCTGGCTCCGTCTTCTCCTTCATATGTATATATATTGATTGAAGAATGTAATTTAAAATTATATATGTGTGTGTGTGTGATTTATAATATCTTATTTTAACAAAATACCTGACAGTGTATTAATGTTATTAACACGTGTTTCGATTATATCGGGACATATGAACTCAAATCCATGTAGTGATATCTTGATGATTTTTTCTTCCAACCTTTTTGGAGCCGTTGTATGTAAAAACATCACTTTAAATTCACATGATAATGGTCTATATCGGTCGGTACTTGCAACTACTTTTAAGTTTTTAATGATATATAGAGACATTTTTTCAAAATATGTTTGAATAAAAAAAGTAGATGCTTTTGAATCGTTGCATGGATAATATTTTTCTATCATAAATTAAAGCATTAAAAAATTAGTATGAATACATAATTGTAATAAATTAATAAATAACAAAATTTTGTTAACCTTTTCATCAATTAAAATCATGTCAAGGCTAAATTGATCGTCTGTTTATGTATTGATTGTTTTTCACATCGTGCATGCTGTCACTCTTATCATCCAATTGTCTCTACTGTTATTTAAAACATTGAAGATAGTGTTATTCATGATATATTAGACGTTGAATGTAAATAGCTATGTGATAAATTTATTGTACTTTATTTTTTGATGCTTAATCTTTAATTTATATAAGTGGTGGTCTATTATTTTTTTTAGACTCAAACACATTCAATTTAGATAAAATAATAAAATTAACTTTTTCATTATAGATACTATTTTTTTGAAAAATAAAAATAGTTTTGATTTTTAATAATTTAATAACTTTTCTAAAATTTCTAATTACCTTATGTATAACAATATTTTTTCTAAAATTTAGAAACTTATTTCATGGATAATAGTAATTTACTTAGACTTGAGGAGAAAATTTAGGAGAATATAACGTAATTTAAATTTTTTATATTTTTTAATAATTAATAATTCAAAAAATCGAAAAAATTAGAAAAATACATTATGATGATTCGGGAGCGCCACCTAACTGTATCAGTAATCTCCTTTATATATGTTGATTTAGCAAAAACAGATATGTAAAATTGAAGAAATATTATTGTGCTGCTCTTTGGTACAAGGAAATACATGAAGCAAATTCTAGCCGCTAATACCGACGAATCAGCCAGCAGAAAAGTGGAAGACGGAATCACGGCGTCATCTTATCACGTAAACAATACGTCGTACAACTGTTATGGATGATTGGATGGAGCTCGTGTCAGCCAATCAATGCTACCTCACGCGCGAGTAATTTTAAATTTTTAATAGCGTAATTATTTAGATTTGTTTGACTTACCACCTTTAATTCATGGGTATTTAAAGATCGCATTTTTATAAAAATAAATAAATAATTTGTTATTTTCAAAAAAACCCTTAACATTTTCACATATTTTAATATATTTGATCAAATTGTTCACAATGATGTATTCTAATATATTCTTATACATAATAAAAAAATTAAAAATATCAATTACAAATAATTTTATTGAATACATTAAAATGCTTGTAAAAAGAAATGACTAAAGTAAAATGGGATAGTAAGAATATTTATGAGTTATAAGGATGACCAAACACTAATTATATTCGGGTTAAATTTTAAAATTTGGGTTAATTTTTTTAAAAAAATTGGGTTAAATTTTTAAAAAAATATACTCATACTGAAATATATAAATTAAATATATAAAATGATTTAATGATAAATTATAATACCACAAACGCATGGTATTTATTGTTAATAGAGACTAGTAATACAGATTTTATCAATTTTAATCAAATTATTGGGTGCATATGGATAGAATCGATTTTTAGTTAAAAAATAAATCATATCATATGTACGTAGTTATTGTAATATTTCGTATTTTTTAGAATAATAAAATAGATTAATAATATTAAAGGATTAAAATTAATATATATTAGGAATTAGAATTGAATTAGAATAATGAGTTTTCGAATATGGGTCGGATTTAAATATTAGGTTTTTGGTGTAGGATTTTGAAACACTACATATTGATTAAGATCTTCTCGTTCTTTCATATTCTTTTATAGCCACCAAGATTAAACGGTTATAAAGCTCTCTCAATACGCAAATTTTTATTCTTTTTCTTCATTTTTGTTATTAAAATTCATAATATTTTCCTTATACAAATAATCTATCTTATAAAATTTGTAGTAAATTCATTGTAAGTCGGAATTCGTTGATTCTGAAATTTTGAAAAGATTTTTTCATTCTTTACGATTTTCATGGTTTAAGTTTTTTGAGAAGACATCGTTTAGAGGGTCAAAACGGTCAAATACAGATCTGGACATAATTGGAGTCATGAAGAATTTTGACGTGAGAGATGTGACGTTTTCGATTGAGTACTAAGGATTGAATTCTTTGTTTGCGTGGTTGAGGTGACTGACTTTTCGTTCCTCCGTATTATTATAAAATATATTTTGTGTTGTTAGATTACTTGTTATCCACTATTTGTTTCGAACATCGTATATAGTATATTGACATGTAATTAATAAGAAAAGAGTTTTTAGAAATTCCCATGCGTATCGAATCATAGAATCCGGTCACTGAATAGTGTGACACATAAAACTAGTTTACACACTTTCCGGAACACATTGATACAAGATTCAGTTTCACTTGATAAGGGTCGTAAACTGCCCCCCCATAGAACCATCGAATTATAGGAGCGTGTCACTGCTATAGTGTGATCGTGACTTAAAACTATGGAAATAAGAATATGAACACTTTGTTAAGATTTAATTATTGAATAAGAATGTTTTGTATGTGACTTTTAGTTGTAGTGATTTAATTGATTATGCGAGAATCTTTAAGATAGTTGTATCGAGTATATTATGTGCAATTATGTGGTACGTGTTTAAGTTGCTTGCTCATTTTTTTAATATTTTAGGTTTTGTGTAAGAAAAAGGTTTTGTGTAAGAAGAATATAAAGTGCATTGGATTTCAAGAATTTTAGATTTGTAGTATATTGATTGTTGACTTGTAATTGTTAGCTGCGTCTTTATAATAATTATATTTGTATTAGAGTTTTTGATTAATAAATTATTTTATATTTTAAATTCTGTAATTAATATCCCGAAAAGGGCGGCCGATTAAGGTTATGTACCCCGAATAATCAGATATTGAAATGTGCGTGTTAAGACGCGGCATATATGTGTGTGGGACTGGCATTATATCCTTTGACTTACAGCTGTCCAGCTCCAGCCTCCCCCCACCCTAGTTGAATAGTTAAAAATAATTTCTTCATAAATACAGATTCAACAACTATATGCTTTTTATTACTCTCCTCACACACAATTTGTAATATTTCCTCCCCCACAAACTTAAACTCAAACCAGACTAAATAAATAAACCACTAATTAAGCTGAATCTATACTCGTACTACAGAAGCATGGATAAACTAGTAGTGGGCGTTCATGAACAGAACAAAGCATCAAAACAGATACACAAAACCCAGAAGAAAAAGCCCGTAAAAGTGGTTTACATCTCAAACCCTATTAAAGTCAACACCAGTGCTTCTCAGTTCAGAGCTCTGGTTCAAGAACTCACTGGCAGAGATGCTGATAATATGCCTGCACCAGCGTTTCTGCAACAGTCTAACGTCAATAATCAACTAGTAGAGGAGGAGGAGGAGGAGGAGGAGGAGAAGGAGGAGGAGAAGGAGGAGGAGAAGGAGGTGCAAATAGACCAAGAGCAGCAGGCTGCAGTGTTGCGTGTCAAAAATGAAGAAAAAGTATCATCAGCACCGATGATGAGTACAGTTAGCACTCCTCATTTGGCTACCGGGTCGGATCTATTGCTGTCGTTGCAAGACATTAACGGATATTTCTCGCCTTCCAACTTTTGGTATGAATCTGTCTTCATGTCGGATGGTTCCACTGTCTAGATATTTACCTAGTTTGTTTGTAATAATTAATTACCAATCACTTGACGTTATTATTGTTTTTTTTTTATTCTTTACATCGTGAACAAATGTTTAAATTTTGAGTTCAGGGTAAGGTGTATTTAATTTAAATTTTAAAATAATTATTAGAATTTAGTGGTATTTAATAAATATTTTAAAATATTCATTAATTTTTTGGTGTATTTAATTTAAATTTTAGAATATCCATTAAAGTTTGTTGGTATTTCAAATCTGATAATATTTTTTATGAAATGGTAAATTTAGATGCATTTGAAATTCATCTAAAATTCATGATGTTTTGATTTTTTTAATTTAAATCCGCTAGACTCTACATTGACATCGTCTAAAATTACAATCAACCGTAATCTTTTAAAATTTATAAATTATTACTAATTCATTAAAAAAATTTAAAATCTAAATTGAATGCAATTTCTAATAATTTAGGACAATATTATAAAAATAATATAAATAATGCAATTTCTAATAATTTAGGACAAAATTAAAAAGACGGAATGATAGAAAAGAGAGGAAAAATAATATTAGCAAAAAGAGAAATGAATAATTTATTAATGAAAATAAGATAAGAAATGAGTCAAAAAAAATTAAAAATAAGAAATATTTTCTTTTTTAACCTTTTAAGTATCCAATAAAAACCTATTGCACTAACTTTGTATATTAATTTTTATATTTTAATTTACAAGAACATATAAATAGTATCGTATTGTCACAAATGGTTTATACTACAACCGTGCGTTGCACAAATCACAAAGGAATGGTCCAAGATGAAGTGTATTCAATTCAGATTAGTTAAAAATATTATTAATAATTTATTAATTTTTATTAATTATATTTAATTTAAGATTTCATAAATTATATATATAATTCACACAGTCTGCGCAAATCATAAATTGATGGGATTTTAAAATATTTAAAATATATAAAAAAATTAAACAATTCACGGATTATTAAAATCCATCAGTGTTAATAAATTTCTGAATACCCTGAATTTTAATTGATTAATAATAATCCAAATTAAATACCCTTATATTTAAAATCAAGATTGAGTATCCCATATTTTAAAAAATTATTTAAAATCATGATTGAATAGTCCTAAATTTTAATGGATATTTTTCAATTCAAGTTAAATATCTAAATTTTTAAAATTTAAAAATATATTATATAATCCAGATTGAATACAACCCTAGTGTTTTTTTAGAGTAACTAGCTCTCATACTGCACATGTTATTTCTATAAGTTCAGTTATATTTATATATATTTTTAATTTATTTTAGAAAAATAAATATTTTATTTTAAAAGTAAAATAAGAAATCAATCAAAATTTCTTAAAAATAAAAAAAGGTTCTTAACTTTTTAAGAATTCACTGAAAAGCTAATGCACTAACTTTTTATGCTATTTTTTTATATTTTAATTCAAAAGAACATATAAATAGTATCGTATTGTCACAACTGATTTATACTACAACCGATGCACATATCAGTTCACTAAGGAATGAATAAAAATGATACTCTTATTCAATATTTTTTTCCAGCAAATACAATAATAATAGCTGTACTCCTATCATAAATATATACTTGAATAAAATAATAATAGTTTCTTCCATTCTAAATTACTTGTTTCTATAGTTTTTTTATATGTATTAAGGTCTATAAAAAATTAGCTTCACAATTTATTTTATTTTATTTATTATATATACATATTTAAATATTATTTTTTTTGAAAAAAATAACATGTAAATATGTCTTTTATTTTTTACATATTTTAATATATATATATAAAAAGTAAATAAAAACAAATAATTGGTACGAGATGAGTAATATACTTTAGTCGAAAGTTGAGTTGATGACTTTGGAAATATTAGTAAAACTTAAGGTTAGTCATATATCATCGTAGATTCACCATCAAGGCATCAATTTATGACATAACAAGGTCCAGAGTCCGCTAATTTTGATTGCGCAAGTCTACGAAATTATATCCACAACCATTGCCCGTACTCCCGAGTCCCGATGCATTGCCTATGTTAGCGATTGCTGGAAGTAGTACATCAATTATTCAAGAAAGAAAAAGAATAACGTTACAAGCTTCTTTTTTTTTTTCATAAAAGACAAATGTTAATTATACATGTAGAAGTTGTGTGCACTCCTCAGAGGCCACTAGGCTACCGACCACTGATTAGGGATGACAGAATAATGTGATCTGATGCATATTCAATCTATTCCGATCCGATTGAATTTTATTAAATTCGAAATTTTGGATTTTGAATTTAAGGTGTACCAAACCGATATCCGATCCAAAATCCAAAACCCAATAAAAACCCAATATATATATATATATATAATATTATAAATATAATTTGTTATATATAATATACATAAATATAAGACAAATAATTAGTATATGTTCATTTTATTTTTTCATTTTTACTTAATAGTTAATACTCATTTAGTTAATTAGTTCTTCATTTTATCAATATATAATAGATTTTACTAGTATTATCCTACACAAACTCTTCATTTTTATTAGTATTTGAACTATTAGTTAATCGTATATTAATGATAAATTAATATCACAGTTCGTATAATATATTATTTTTGATTATCTTTTAAAATTAAATCATTTATAATTTATAAATGTAATTATTATTGTCCGCGTATATTTAAGATATTGAACTTGATTACATTTTTTAATAAAATTTTGGATTCCCAAAAGAAACCGATCAAATCCAAAATTCGATGAATTTGGATTTGAATAACCCGAAAATATTTAAATTTGAATTTTGATTTTACTAGAATCCGACCGTCCGTTGGCATCCCTACTAGTTATACCAGCGGCACCTTTTTCTTTAACCAATTAACTAATAATCCCTCATCTTATTCGAGTGTATAAATTAAAAAAATAAATTATTTTCATATAATTAAATAATAAGAAGTGCCAGCCTAAAAATAGAGACCGCAATATTATAATTGCCATTCAAATAACACAAACGGGAGTATACATGTAGTTAATTAATATTGAAACCTATCTTTTCAAACGAAAATAATAATATTGAAGCCTACTTGTGAAGAGAAACAGTAGAGTAAAAGCAGCAGCCGCCAGCTGCTTGTCCTATAGTGTATACAGTATAACTCGAGGTCTTGAGTTATTCTTTCATGCCTCGAGTGCAATGGATACCCCAGGACCCCTCCTATAATAATTAGCTCTTGTATTTCTGTTTTTTCTTTTACTATATAAACGACTCGTCCTTTCGTACAGTATATGCAGTATGTCTTTCTGAATATGTCAACATAATATAATATCCTGTCAGGAAAATATTTAATTCAAGTTTTTTTTACAATCATCATGTCTTCGTATGACACTCGAACCTCTGCTGAAAATAATTGAAAAACAGTTTTTGCATATTCAAATTTGATCTCTACTGCATTTCTTTTACTTTTGGTTATATTACAAGAGATGCGCCGCGTAGTTCACATATAAAGCTAATCAAAGCAGATCTACTTTCATTCATTTTCACTAGTACTTTTTAAGATATACTCCATTCCATGCTGATGGTATCGTTTTTGCAAGTATTATCAAGTCCAGAGTAATCTGTAGGTACCAAATTGGATGACAAATTAATTAAATGACAATTATTCCGCACATGCATTCAAAATCTATATGAACCACACAAGATTAGGTCATTATAACATGAACCCTATAAGATTAGGTCATTGATATAAATCAATTAAGATTAGGTAGTTAAAATATACCGCACATGCATTTAAAATGTCGCATTCACACAACCAGTGAAACCTAACTACAACATTTGGAAGCAAAGGAAACAACATTTCCCATTTTAAGACTAGTGTAAAATATCTAAAACAATACAGCTATCTGCATTTAAAACCTCTTTTGACCTCCTAATCCTCAACAACTAGAAATAAGGGGGTAAATAAGAAAAAGGAAAAAAATGGCTTCAAAAGGTGCCTTTTTAAAAGCATCAAGGTTTCATTCCTCCTCCATAGGAGAGGAAATAGTAGAGAGAATGTGGTTGTTTTCTTCCATGGTGCATATCATACCATCATTAAGCCACTTCCTAAAGCCCTCTTCCAGGGCTTCTTTCATCCATGAATGTCGACAGCACTCACCTGCTTCAGAAACTGTTAACCAACGTCTTTGACGAAGGCTCTGTTCTGGCCAAGAATCAAGCTCCTCCTTCACAAGCAAAGCGTACATAGCTGCTTTACACAAACCTTCAGGACTGAACTCGTCTTGAAGTGTTTTACTTTTAAAGTAGTACTCCCCCAGAAAATGCTGGAATAACAAAATAACAACAATCAAATTGCAATACTATACAATTTAAGATCTACCGCCTTAAATAGTACAAGCATGTAACAGCGCAAGTTTAGTGAGTTTATGTGCATGAAATTGGCTAGCAGTACGCATCGAACAAACATGACTAACATAAAAGCGAACTCAATGTATATTATATATTGTACATAATACACATGACATATCTCATATTAGGTTACTCGATACATGTTTACCTTTAAATCTCCTCTAACTCCAGCCTCTTCCACAGCTTCACGTACTGCTGCTTCCTTAACAGTTTCATCATTCTCCCAACCACCCTTTCAATTAAAAGGATAAGCCAAAATTGAATAGCCAGAAAATAAGTATTTGACACATTAACAATTACGAATTTGATGAAAAAATATAGGCAAGTGGCTACACAATGTGAAGTATGCACACCCGAAAGCATTAAACATTTGTGCATGTCAACAAATGCCAATCAATTTCGTAGGATGGAAGAATTGAAGGGTAGCAGCCAACACAAACAGGATGAATGACAATTCCTCTGTTTCAAATATGATTGGAGAAAAAGCAGATCTAAACATAGGGAGGTTCTATAGCTTACAAATGAAATACAATGGAAGAGAGAGACCATCAATCTTTAAGGGGAGGAAAGAAAGTGAAAGAGAATTGCAAACTTTTAGACAATCACTCCTTTTAAACATCCACGTTTTTACACATATTGCTCACTCGCTTACTCAAGAGAGATATCATAGAAATAACAAATTATAACTAAACTCGATATGACCATATGTATGTGAGTCACTAATAATACTATAATCTACACAATGATATGATTATGAACAATAAAATAAACCAATAAAATTGAATTTCATCTTCTCTGCAATCATATGAATAGAAGTTAAAAGGCATATATATGCTCCATAAAGAATCAAAAATTCATAGGAACCTCCAGAAAATGCCACGTTGAAAGCTAGTATCAACTCACTAAAGTGCACAATGGACTTGAAACACCCCATGAACTCATAATAAGAAAAGAATAGAAAAAAACAGGGCATGATATTGAAGGTTGGCAATCAATTCTGTTTTACCCTATAGATACCTACTTTTTTACTTTCAAACCATTCCAAATTGTACACCAAATCGATAGTAATTCTGAATCATTCTCTGATTTATTCAGACTTTGCTAGAAGGTGAGGAGGGAGAAGAAGGGACGGAGGACAGCGAGCGAGGAGGGAATGGAAAGGAGGGACTACAGTTTTAAACCACATGCATTAAAACATCACAAACACCACTAATGCAGGATCAACTGCAGTGTAAATAAGCAAATTCATAAAAATATGATTTCAAATCAGAAGTGATCTCTAAAACTTGCACCTTTGGAAACAGAAGACCAGGTCCACTGGTCGAGCTAATCATTAGTACTTCAACGTTCTTTTCAGATGGTTCACCATCATTCTTTTCAGAATACCGATACCTAAATGGAATGCACCTGCAAACATGACCACTGTTCAAACCATGAAGGTTGCGGGCATACAGTTTCTCAGCTATCACACTAAAACATTAATCGAAATGAGACATTGTTTATATAACAAATCTTTTGCATGTACAGAATCCACATTTGAACATTAATCGACAACAGTTGATTTGATGCAGGTATGCAATAATTTAGTGACAAAAGCTCTGAGCAGCACATGTTTTAACCTTTATGCCAAAGATACAAACACCGGAAAAAATGACGTTACAACCAATTCAGTTAAAAAGTCTAAAGCAGAATCACCCATTAAAAAATATATAATATAAACATACTGACGAACTATATGAGTCTCGACCGTCCTAGAGTCCTAGAAACTCACAGATACTTCCAACCTAAATATTAACACCCTTTATACATGCCACTTAATTTTCATATTTAATAATAACCTGTGCTATTTGATCGGAACCATAAGCAAACTCTGAAATGAAGTCGGAGTTAAGATCACACAAACTAATTTGGTTCTCTCTCTAAAAAAGTATTGATCATACAATACAATATATGAACTCATATGAACTCCTTGTTTTCTGTCCAGGGGAAATTTTGACTTACTGACTTACCGTTGAACAGCTTCACTTCACAAGAGTCTTTTATAATCACAATCTTCCTATTTCACTACCTCAAACAAATGCATTCTGACTTTTAGAAAATCTACAAATCATTACCATATTAGTGTAAAGATTAGAAGTAATAGATACCCCTATAGGAACCACAAGCAGAGGTGCCAAAAAATTAGCCCCTTTTCCTTAGACCCCGGTGAAACAAAGAAGCATATACCTTTCCCATAACAGCCTACACTCAAGAGTTGCCAAAGTGTAACAATCCTACCAACTAAATTCCAACATAGCCAGATTTAGTTCAGAGGAAATTTGTCTAGCATATAAGACAAGACCAAACTGCCCTTATTTTTCTTCCCCTATTATTTTTGCGTCCTCCCTTACCATGCCTCCTACTATCCTCTTAAAAAATCTCAAAATCCTACCTCACTGAGTGTCCATGGATGACCTAACACTCCAGTAACTCCAACCCCGCCCATACAACATACTTGTCCAGGGTGCTGCACCAAGGCATGCATTAAGCGAGTAAGGGGTTCAATAATGATACATATAGTAAATACTTTGCTGATATATAAATATATAACACTACTATACGCAATTGCATATTCGTATAGAAAGGCCGCATATATATACATAGGAAATATATGTGAACCTGAAACAAATAAGCAACCTAAAAAGAAATTGAAAATAAAATCATGAAAAAAATGCTAAAAATATTGGAGAAAAGGATATTATTTATGAACCCAAAAACAAACAATTGTAATATATATATATATATATATAAAACTTTTGTCTATATATATATTGGACCCACGATTGAAAATTAAAGCAACCAGAAAAGACTATTAGAATGTTATTGTGAAGACCAAATGACAACGGACAACCACGCGTTGCCTAGACGGCTAAGACATATTAAAGCCAAAAGGCATAGTTAAGCCTATTAAATCCAAGGCATTACTAATGCCTTCCCTAAAAATTGTCGCTTGCCAACTATGCCAGGCCCTCCACTCCCCAAAAATGTAAAGAAGAAGATGAATGAGCGAGTCTTGAAGTCTTAATATGAAAATGAAATGACATTGCTCATGAATGAAAGTCATTGTTAGAGAAGCTACAAGAAAGGGGTTTTAATCATCCACATTTTATTTACCCAAACATCGTTTGATTTCTAAATCAAAATCACTATCTAGCAAAAACTAAGATTTTACCTCTCCTCTAAGTTGTTCATATAAACCACCCCGGCCTTGAGTAGTGACACAATATGACCGGACAATGAATCGACGAGTGCATCACAATTCACATACAATAATATCAACTCCAATCGTTGGTGAATGACGAAGCAACACATTAGCCGCACGTAGTAAGTTATTACACTATCCATGTGACAACCCGGGTCAAATCCCGAGTCTTTTTCGAAAATCGGGTCAAGCCAAAGTAAATTGGCCCAAATGCAACAACTTGGGTAATCCACAAGCCCACCACAGGCCCCCAAAAGATCAATGATTTGTTGGTGCACTTAGTAGTAGTACTTTTTACAACAAATTATCCCGGATGTAGGGGGACTGGGGTGTTACAAACTCCCCCACTTAAATTCCTGACGTCCTCGTCAGGCCGAACAGATAGCCCATAGGCCCAGATCATACCTCTCTGGCCATTGTGGGATAATACCGGCTAGCTTCGTGTCCCCACCTCCGGACCTCTGTCCATCGTGAGATAATACCACCAGCCTTCGTGTCCCCACCTCCCCACCTCCGGCAACTTGACGAATCAAGCTTTCGAGAGTTGGCTTTGATACCATTGTGACAACCCGGTCAAATCCCGAGTCTTTTTCGAAAATCGGTCAAGTCCCGACTTTCGAATCTGAAATAAGCCAAAGTAAACTGGCCCAAATGCAACAACTTGGGTAATCCACAAGCCCACCACAGGCCCCCAAAAGATCAATGATTTATTGGTGCACTTAGTAATAGTACTTTTACTTATATACTGAACAAATTATCTCAATCTACTCGATGTGGGGGACTGGGGTGTTACAATCCACCTTTACTATTACCAACCAACTCAAAAAACTCCAAGATGAACAAATTTAAGTTATGAATAACAATAAACCCCTAAAATCTAAAAAAAAGCAATCTAAGCTAAATCATTAAATAATAAAAACATAACGAATGCCCATACGAAACCCGAAACATTAGCCAAAAAAGGCAGATGAAAAATTGAAATAGTCGCTGGCATAAAACCCCTCATTCCTTCCTAGTACTAATCAGATCCTTATTGTATTGGTATTGTGCATCAACCAAAAAAACCAGTAGACAAAAGCAGTATATATTTGTGTGTGTATATGTGTATGTATAAAGAAGAGAGAAAGGGGTTGAAAATAGAAATACCCGGCGATAAGGCGATAGCCATCTACGTAACGTTGTTGATGACGACCAGTGCGGGCCACCAATTCAGACATTTCACTTTCCCTATATCAAACCAAACCAAACCAAACCAAACTGTATATACCTATGTATGTATAACTTTTATCTAAATTAAACCAAACTAGTATTATTATTATTATTAATATTAATCGATGACGAGGAATCTAATTTGTTCTTCTCACGAATCACAATCCACCCCATTAGCCCCCCTTCCCTCCTTTCCTTTGTCCTTCCCCCCATTTTTTATTTTTACCCCATTATAATAATAATAATAATTATTATTATTATTTTAGTATTGTTTTTGTTATTGTTGTAGTATTTTATTCATATATTTACATAAACCAATAAAATGTATTTGCAAAAATTGGAAAGGATTACAAATCTGAATATTAATAATCAATTAATATTGTAAAATTAAATTAAATTAATAGAAATGGAAATGTGGCATAGAGAAGGTAAGGAGATGGGTGTAAAAAAGAAAAGCGCAATGATCGGATACGGAGGCCTGATTTTTTGGTTGAGGAGGAGTCAATTTTTATCTATTTTTGGTTCCATTTCTTTCTTCTTTTGTCGTCGTCTATCATTCTTTGTGTTTCCAAATAATAATAATAATTATAATAATATTGATTTCAATAAAATAAAATAAAATAATAATAATAATATAATTAAAACTTAAAACTTTAGTCGTATATGTCATTAAATATGAGGGTGTTTGATCATCATAAATTATAAATAGGGGTGGCTATTTGATATTTGTATATTTTATTGAAATTATAACATCATGACAATTATTATTTACTAAAAATATAAATATAAGTGAATGAATAATTTTAATATATATAATTGAATTGAAAATGATATTGTAAAGATTATTTAAAAATGCATTTGATTTTGGGTTATCATCCATGGCATTTTAAGAAATTTGAGTGGGAAAAACAAACCATCCTTAATATGATTTTATAAAATTACTTAGTGAAATTCTATAGAAAGAAAACTTATAAGATAGGGTAAAAAAGACGCGACAATTTTATAAAATGGATGACGTGTGATAATTGTATAATTTAAGTACAATAAAATTAAATAAGATATATATATATATATAATTATGCCAAAGTGATACAACATAAAAATAAAAAAATAAAAATTTGTATATAGGGGCATTTTAAATCATCAAAAATTAAAATTGTAAAATTTTGAAATTATAATAATATAAAAATAGTTAAATTAAGAAATTCTAAACTACAAGAATCGCGAGGAAAATATAATAATTTTTAACTAAACAAAGAGTAATAGTTGTTGATATTCGTAAAATAACAATGAAAGCGGTGTTTAGAAGTTAGCTCAAATAAAGTTCACGAGTTGAATCGAAATCTAATTGTATTAAATAAATTAATTGAATTGAGATATGCGGTTAACAGAATTTAACAATACTCAAAATAGAAAGAACAAAAAAAATATTTTTATGTTAGATGAAGGATCTTGTTCGGTGGGATGTATTCGCAGATGAAAGTCGATGCAATGATGATATGTTGATAACGGTTAAATCTGTTCTGATACCTTAAAGAATTGATTATTGTGTAAGGTAAAATTTTAATAAATTATTTTTAAATGAAATACTAATTAAAAATAAATGCCAGGCATTATATTTTATTTATATATTATAAAATTATATAAATATTATTTTTATATAAAATAAAAAACACACAATTAAGAAATATGCTATTATATTAATATTTTATTATATATTAAAATAATTATATAAGTAATTAATAAATATGGTTAATATAAAATAATATTTTCACACTTAATATTGTATAAGTTTAAAATATCAAATAAATATTATAATATATCAAATAAATTAATATATAATCATATATATATATATATTAATATTATTATTGATATTATTAAGGGTAATTATAAAAATTATTATTTTTTTACCATATTATTATTTTTTAATTCTTTTTTGCAAAAATAAGGTTTGCAACTGACAGTAACCAAATACAACATTTTTTTTACATATGATTTATAACCAAATACAACTGTTTTTTGAAAAAAATTGAAGTTTTTAGTGATTGCATTTGATGTTAATTTTAGTTGTATCCGTTTGCATCAGTTGTAAAGTCGTATTTTTGCAAAACATATATTTTTTAAAAATAATAAAAAATTCCATATTTCTTTTTAAAAAAACACTATTATTAAATGAGAGAATATGGTCATTATGAATGAGAGCATAATAGGTTAACAAAATCTTCCCCAAAATCAAAAGCCTTTTGATTGCATGTGATTCTAGCTATATGTTGTTTTGCGTTGCGAAAAAAATATTCCCATGTGTTTGGTAATATTTAACGTTTAACTTTTTGACAAACACATTTAAGAGTTTTGATTTCATAGTTATTATTATTATTATTTTTTATGAATACAAGTTTTAATTTAATATTTGAGAAATTCCTAATAGTACCACCATACATTTGGCTTTTTCAAATGGTACCAATGATTGTTTTGAACTTCCGAGTGTTAATACGAACTATTGACTTTATCCACATGGTAACACTCTGTTAGTTGAACGTTAATCAAACGTTACTCTTGATAAATTTAAGACATGTTTGGCTGTTTGATCACATTTTATAGTTTTTTTCAATATTAAATATGATATACAATACAATATTATACTATATCTACACGTTTTATTATTATTTAAAATCTTCATATTTAAAATTATTAAAAATTAAACATAACTTCTGTATTTAGTAATTTATTAGCAAAATCTGGCAATAATTACCGAGAATTAGTGTTTGTTTGGTTGCATATAGGAATTAATTTCCTAGAGGAATTATCATTTCCTTGCTTTTTAAAATTAATAGGAAGTGTAGAAAATTGTTTGGTTACTCATATAAAATTTAAATACATAGGAAGTACAAATAACCATGGGGTGAGTAAACAACTTTTCATATTTTATGAGTATTCAATCTTCTTTGAAAGTTGTATTTCCTTAATTTTGTGCAACAAATCATACTTTTTTATGTTGGTGTAGGTGCCTTATAGGCAATACAATGTTTATTTTGATAAACCTTTATGTCAATTGATTATTCAATAAACGTATTTATTATGACTTTAATTACTGCGATATATTTGTTAGCATAATAAATGTCCTTAGAATCATGATACACATTGCATAGTTTAGTACATGACTTGAACTTGAGATTATATAATATATCATATTCTTAAATGTCCCTAGTCGAGTATTATTATTATAGGACAATAATAATACATAAATAGACTAGTATGTTGTTTGACAGATAACCACATCTCACTGGTTATAAGTATGGGGATACTAAAGTCAACACATAGGTACATGCAGGAGTACATGGTACTGGACAGACCCACAGTGAGATTCTTCATGTTTAATAAAGTCATAAGAAAGACTCACAGTGATAATGGTGTAATGATCCTCTGACTTGAGATCATTATATTTCTATACGAGGATTAATATACTTTGACTACATTAAAAGTTACCTTTGACCGGGTAATGATAAAAGTGGACATCGGGTATATCATGAGTCGTATGAGAAATATGAATGATAGATAAAGGATTTAACCCTCCTATAATTCAGAGAGATATTATTGGCCTCTTGATTGAGTGAGACTATAAAATGCATGGTCGTGCTCAAATAATGATTTGTTTTCATAGTCTACTCATGGATCAAGTAAACCCGGATTAAATGTTGAAGAGGATGACTAAATACATGCATCGAGTTTAATCTATAATATATATGGTTAAAGGGATTATATTACACGGAAACATTAATCACGAAAGGTTTTATCGAATCACGATTTAATTATTATTTAATTGGGTAGCAATGATGTATTACTAGATACCGCTCATTGTTTATAATTTTATTGGAGAATAAAATTATTGCTAATTAAATAATAGCCTATAGGGTCACACACATAGAGTACTTAAAGGAATAATTAATTTAAATTATAGATTTAAATTAATTGATGATTATTTGAATTTTATTATATTAATTAAGTGAGACTTAATTAATTGAAATAATATAAATTCGAATTTGAATTCTGCCATTAATAATTAAGTGTGACTTAGTTATTAATTAAATAATAAAATTCGGTTTTATTATTTAATCCTAAACCTACATGGGTCATGCTTTGCTGTTATGGGTTGCTATTATGGGCCTATTAACAAACCATTATAAATAGATAATGTAGGGTTAATAAGGGTTAACGTTTTTATAAGAAAACCCTAGAAGAGCAGCCACATAGAAAAGGCAGAGACAAATTCGAAATCATCAAAGGAGGCTAGTACATCCATTCCGTAATCAAGACCGTGAGACGTTCTTGAAGGTGCTCGTGTGGATACCATAGAGGTGTTTTCGAGAGGAAGACACAAGTCGTGAAAGCTAGGATCTCCGTTGAGTTCGTGAAAGTCAAGACCAAACAAATGTATGATTCCGTTTCACCATAATCAGTCCATGATTATACATGATCCTGCATTAGGGTTCCAAATTTTTTGTTATATTTATGTTTAATCCGCTGCGTTTTATGCCTCGGAACTCAACATTTTATACCACTGGTATCACTGTGGAACAATTAGAGGGGTAACATCTTAATTTTCAATTTTAGATCATATTTAAAGTTCTTATATCATGAAACTAATGAAATATAAAAATAAATAAATATATATTATTTGTTCAAATAATCATAATTTATATATATGAAAATAATTCATATTTAAATAAATTATAATAAAAAAGAAAAGATAGGGATTACTGACTTACTGAGTTACTATATAGAAACTAGATAAATATTAATTGATTTTAATCTTATTATTTTAAAAATTTTAATCAATATTAAAATTAGTCAATTTATGAAAATTATATATAGGAAAATTCTTAATGGTACCACTATAGAATTGGTTTTTTCAAGTGGTACCACTGATTATAACATTTGACTGACAGATAACTAACTGATTGTTACAACATGGATGAAGTCAATAGTTCAGTGTTACCACTTGGAAGTTCAAAACAATCATTGGTACCATTTGAAAAAGCCAAATGTACAGTGATACTATTAGGAATTTTTCTTAATATTTTTATTCAAAAAAAAAATTTTAAAAATAATAAATTTAACTATATAGTCAAAACTCGTGCCAAAAAGTCAAAAATAAAACAAAACCAAACAGAGGGAGCAGTCAATTGTGATTCAAAATTAATTAGACTGTTTTCCCATTTCAATACTCATAGAGTCATAGGGACGATTATATATTTATAGGTAGAGGAGAGCGTGAATATTCACATGCAAATAATTAATTATACATCACATAAACCTACGAAAAAACCAAGAATGAAAAGAAAAGAAATAAGTATAAAACATAAAATTAGGCTCGGGCCTGTGAGAGAACAGTTGTCACAAAGTAGCAAATTGTTACATAAGATCCGGTAATCCTTGGTTTGAAGACGTTACAAATGGAAGAGATTGAGAAAATAGAGTATTAGTTAATTCTTTATCAACCAAGAACCAACCAACCAACCCCTGTTCAGAAACTCACGCTTTGCTGTCAAATTTAATCTTAATCATTAATTAATCAATTTAGTTTCTACTAATAAAATTTATTTTCAACTGTGTTTTCTCATGCTTTGTCTTTACTAATTGGTAGGGACTAATTACTATCCACTCCATGTCAAACAACCACCACCCTGTTAGAATTATTCCAAATACGTAAACAACATTTTTATTGTTTCTTGTCAATCCATCTTTTTTCTAGCTTGTCTTAATCATTGCATGGTGGGATGTTATAAAGCTTTGTTAATTAATTTATTTATTTTTGTAGTATTGTTTAATGATTGTTTATGGGAAGCTACGCATGAAATCTTGATCTTGATTATATATATAATGGAAAGATCAGCATAGACATTCAATCAAGCTGTTGTGACGTGATGAAGGCGTGGGAAGCAACCGTACGCAAGACACAAGCTGCTGCAAAGAGAAGAGCCAATACCATTTTTGGCACAACACACGTTGCTCATGCTAGCGATGACGAAAGTGAGGTGCCTGCAGAGCCTCAAAGTCAGCAAGTTGGAGATGTTTATCATGCTGAAAGATTCCTCCCTAATGGTGATTATTACACTGGACAATGGGCCGATAGTTTTCCTCATGGCAATGGCAAATACTGGTGGACTGATGGATGCATGTATGTTGGTGACTGGTGCAGAGGAAAAACTATGGGGAAAGGTCTTTTCAGCTGGCCTTCAGGGGCTGTATACGAAGGCGAATTCAGGAATGGATTTATGGACGGTGAAGGTATTTATTCAGCCCCCAATGGCGACATGTATAGAGGTTCCTGGATCATGAATTTGAAGCATGGTTATGGTGTTAAAGAGTACTCGAATGGGGACACCTATGAGGGTGATTGGTGTCGCGGGTTGCAGGAAGGGAATGGGAAGTATCAGTGGAAGAAAGGAAATTGTTATGATGGAGAATGGAGGAACGGAATGATTTGTGGGAAAGGGAAGTTGAATTGGGCTAATGGAAATTCATATGATGGTTATTGGGAAGATGGTGCGCCTAAAGGGAATGGTACATTCAAATGGCCTGATGGAAGTTTTTATGTTGGGAATTGGAGTAAAGATTCAAAGGAACAAAATGGAAATTATTATCCATCAGGTTCTTCTATTGTAGATGGAAACGTGGAGTGGGATCCTCAAGAAGTGTATAATGTGGATTTGCAGGAATGTGTGATTTGTCCTAATGAGAAAGTTCCAATTTGGCCATCTCAGAAAAAGCTGGCTGTCTGGAGGTCTTCTAAGGGCGTCGATCCGAGTGCAAGGCCTAGGAGAATGTCCGTTGATGGAAGGCTCGAGGCTACTTCTGATAGTACATTTGATAGAAGTGTGAGAGGGGCAAGAGAAGATGGGTCCTTGACACTCGAAGATTTTAGTACAAGAGGAAGTCCGATAAGGATACCAAAAGTTATCAAGAAACAAGGAGATACTATCAGTAAAGGGCATAAAAATTATGAGCTTATGCTAAATTTGCAATTGGGAATCAGGTACCATTTGGGTCACATCTTTATTGATAAATGTACCTTTTCTTTCTGTTGTAGCTTTATTGTAAATTCTTCATTATCGTTTGTCATCTTCTTGATGTTTTATAGCTTTATTGTTTCTCAAATTTACAAATTAACAGTTCGTTTTATCACCTTTTTGGATATACAGTCCACTTCTGACTTGTGGGCTTTTAAAATTATTAGTTGCTTGAATTTGGCTTTTAAATGGAGTGATTTACAGGCATTCTGTAGGAAGACCAGGTCCGCCCCCATCACTAGATTTGAAGGCTTCGGCTTTTGATCCCAAGGAAAAAGTTTGGACAAGGTTCCCTCCCGAGGGATCCAAGCACACCCCACCTCATCAGTCTTGTGAATTCAGATGGAAAGATTACTGTCCATTAGTTTTCAGGTAAGCCACATATATCCCTGTTTCTTAATGCAGTATCATAACAATGTCCTGATAACAACATTATCGACTTGTCATATTTTCTTCTGTACACATTATCAGGACTTTAAGGAAATTGTTCAAGGTAGATGCTGCTGATTATATGTTATCCCTTTGTGGTAACGATGCCCTTCGAGAACTCTCTTCTCCCGGGAAAAGTGGTAGCTTTTTTTACTTGACAAACGACGATCGCTACATGATCAAAACAATGAAAAAATCAGAAGTAACAGTGAGTTATTCAACTGACTTGTTATCCATAAAATATCTGTCAGATTATGGTATATCCTATTTTATATTTCATGAGATCATTTCAGTCCAACGTATTGGCATGAATAGGTGCTCTTAAGGATGTTGTCAGCCTATTATAATCACTTCCGTTCATATGACAACAGTCTAGTCACCAAGTACTATGGACTGCACTGTGTGAAGTTAAATGGCCCCGCACAGAGGAAGGTTAGATGGAATTCTCTTTGTTTTGTTAAGCAAATGGGAGTTCAAACAGTCTATAACTTGCAATGTCGCCAACAATTTAGGTGCGGTTCATCATTATGGGAAATCTTCTTTGTTCCGAATACACAATTCACAGGCGATTCGACCTCAAGGGCTCGTCCCTTGGTCGTATGACGGATAAGCCAGAGTCAGAGATTGATGCCAACACAATCCTTAAAGATCTTGATCTAAATTTCTTATTCTGTCTACAGAAAACCTGGTTACAAGATTTTCGAAGGTTCCATTTTCCTTTCTTTTAAAAAAATTCCAATTCTTTTTCTGCTAAAACACAGACCAAGGGCATGCAATAACTCTCATGAATCATGCTATTTTTCACGTGTGAATCTGTTCATTTCTTCTTTGACCATGTAGATGGAAATATGATTTATGTTTGTTTTAACAGGCAAATTGAGAAAGATTGTGAGTTTCTTGAACAGGAGAGAATCATGGACTACAGCCTTTTGGTTGGCCTTCATTTCAGAGAACCAGCTAGCGCTGGTGATCTCATTCCCTCTGGAGCCCGAACACCTATTGGTTTGATATTTTTCTCCTTTTTCCTCGACATGCTTAAGCTTAATCTTCTGTTGGATGAGAAACTATGGTATCCTCTTTTGTGCAGAGAATGATGAGTCAGAATCTGATTCAGTGTCTCGTATTTCTAGATCAGACACATATCAGCTTCTTTTAGACCCTGCCGGGTAAATATGCGCCAACAGCCATATATTTGTTCTATTACAATGTGTGGCATCCATTTTAATTTTAAGCGCACGATACCTCACTACTAAGAAATCATATATATGTTGCAGATGGGGTAGTATTAAATTGGGAGAGCACATGCCAGCAAGGGTTGAAAGAACAGAAAGAAAAGAAGAGTTGCAACTAGTAGGAGAACCAACAGGAGAGTATTATGATGTTGTGATGTTCTTTGGAATTATAGACATTCTCCAAGACTATGACATTACCAAGAAACTTGAGCATGCATACAAGTCCATTCAATATGATCCAACATCAATTTCAGCAGTTGATCCAAGACAATATGCAAAGCGTTTTCGTGATTTTATTTTGAGAGTTTTTGCAGAAGATGTATGATATACACATCATTTGAAAGAGTGAGCCACACATTTACTATATATTTCAGAAGTTAAGTCAGCACTAGCTACCAAATTGCTAAGGTGTACAGATCTCTCTACCATGAGGATTCTTGGAGCCCCCAGGGGTAGAGAGCCTCTGAATATAAACTAAAGTGTATTCTTCCTTAGTATAGTCTCCTTACGAATAATATTCATTAGATAGAAATTGGATTTCATACGGGCCTTAAAAACGAGGTGAACTGTTAAATTAAAGTACACCAGAAGGGTGTGCATTAATTTTTACAAGATTTTGCCATGAGCTATACTTGTTAAGTAACATGTTTCCGCATTTTTAGATCATTTCGGATACTTGCTCACACTTTCAAATATGGGTAGCTCCGTGCCTCCGTATAAGAAACAAGGATTTTCATGTGTATGGCTTGCAAAACATGCATGAAATTCGTAGAATTTCTTAAATCAACCAAATTTACTTTAATTTCTAGTGACTTCAACCAAACTCTGTTCGCGCGCTATGTGATTTTCCCCACTTTTTTTTTTCGATAAAATATTTGCTCTGCAAAATTTGGTTATAATAGTTCAAATCAACTCTACAGAATGTTCCAGCTAAAAGTTCGAGCTATATAAACAAAAGTTTACTCCGTGCAATCTTGTTTCAAGCTATAAAATCGAAGCCTCTCAACTCAACTCTTCTTGCCTTCTTGGCTTCAATCGAAGAATTTTTATATTTTTCTCATCAGAGTTGACTCCGGCCAACGACCATCTCAATGGTCTTCCCTTTCATTTTTGATTGATGGCTTTTTGGCCCTCCAGAGTTTTCTCGTACTTGAGAAAAGGGAAAGGATTTACCGGAAACAGTCCGAATAAAGTTATTTCAAACCGACCCTATTTACTCACTTTGTAGATAGTTTCTTCGAAGCTTAGGGAACACATGCATTAATTTCAACAATTTTCTCTATTCTCATGCTCTATTATTAAAATAATATTATTATATTTGAATTAAATTTATATTTGAAAAGATAAAAGAAAAAGTATAAAAAGGAGGAAAATAAATATTTTATTGATAAAAATGAAATGAGACATGTGATGGATGTCCTAACATTTTAGTGCATCACTATGACATTGTTGGAGCACCCATTTGCTTAAAATGTACTAAATTTTAACTTAGAACAACACTTTATGATATTGTTGAACTTGCTCTTATAAAAGTTCCAATCCGTAGTGGGAGAAATGAAAAGATACTATTTTTACTTCAAAAATATTTTTCTAATTTTTTTATGACATTATATATGATATATTTTAATTCGTGGGTATACACTTGACACATAAGTATTTGGGAAAAAAATTGATAAATTTTTTGAAGTCACTAGCATTTTCATTTTAAATAATCACGGACCATTATTTATTTCATTTTTATGAATAAAAAAATCATTTATTTCTCTCCTTCCCACTTATTTTTCTCTCTCTTCTTTCCATTTCTTCTTGTCCTCTTTTTTTCAAATTTATTACTATTATAACAATATTGAAGTTGGTATAAAAAAATGATACACTAAAATTCATTATTTTATAATATTTATAGACTGGACTAAGAAAATCTACTCGCAAGCTGAGCTAAATTGAGAAACACTTTACAGAGAAGTTAATTAAGGCACCCCTTACTGTAGTTATGAACTTGGCGATTTTTGTTATAAATGTTTTTTTATGCTCGTATAACTTAAAAACCCTTTCGGATAATAATATAAATGATACCAACCCACAGTGTTTTTCCCCTATAAATCTTGTTTTCCTCTTTCTCTGATTGAGTTCCCTTTCCAAAACAATCCAAACCAACAACGGCAAGTGGACATTAGATCAGACCAAACCAATAACAGTATAGCAGTAGGCTTTCCAAAACATGATTTCAATAGGGATGTGAAAATAATATATTATAAACAAATCGTTTTATCTCAGAAATGCACAAATTATTGGTAACCAACTTGCAAAGTCGAATTCAAAAATATATAAATATATCAAAAATAAAAAAACCCAATAGGGGCCAACAGAGCCGACAACTTATTTTGTGCTACATCATTGTTCAGAACTTAAAATAAACTAATATTTTTCAGAATTCCCTCCAACAAGGGCTCAAACAGACCACCAAAATGTATATAATAATAGTCGACCAAAAGCGACTTGTCATGAGAAAATTAGCAAATTCCAACAACACCGCTTGTCTCTTTTAACAGAGATACCTTGTCAGTAAACCATGACAGTAGTTTTGCTGATAGTAGTAGAGCTGCATTTTAATATTGACTGCAAGATTCCAGTTTCTTCATACACATTGCATCTCTGATTCAATCAACCATGGGACTTTGACCCCAAAAGATTTAAATTTCCTGCACCTATTGACTTCATGATCTCCCACTGATCCGATCTGGAAAATGCTCGGCACAAGCTTTATAAAAACAAAAGACATTTCCTTAATTATAAATGTAAACTAATATCAACAAAAACAAGACATGTATTACATGAGCAAAATTCTTAGGATCAAAATATTAAATATTGCAAAAATGATGAAATGCCAACCTCGTACATTTCAAGACCTATCTTCAGACATATCCAGCTAAGTATAAATCACTAAAGTCCAGTGACTCCAGTCAATACCAAGTGGAACATAAGATTGTATTCCGAAATATTGTAATATATTCACTCAACAGGAGATAATACCCTCTGATATAGAAAGGGTAGAAAGTATGCCAGATAGTTCACGTAACAGGTTTTTAAAATCCTTGTCTCGATATCTCATATCATAAAATAGCAAGAAACAAATCAAATTGAATCAAGTATTATTACATCTATATTAAATTTGTTTTCCGGAACAAACCCTGTGGCCTATGCACGGGACATGGCATTTGCTAGTTCACTCTATCTGCATTTTCATGAAATCAAGCTCTCCTATAAGTTTGTAGCACAAGGTGACAGTGATGCTATGGATCTTCTCTAAACTCAGAGGTCAAATTTCCATTTCTATGCAAGCTGTGCTAGTACTTGATATCAATAGGTCTTGATTTTCATTTACATCCTTTCTAATTTTAGTATATGCATATCTAGAGTTATAGAACAAACTAAATATAGAACCACAATGGGAGTGGGAGAGAAACCTTTTTAAGAGCAGGTGCCTGCAACACTCCAAGACCATTCATGCCAAAAAAAACAAATAACATTGGTCACACTGCAAACATGATGGCTGAACTGCTAGAACCAGGCCACTGAATGTCAGCCACAGTAGATTGTGCACAACCTAAAACAATGACAAACCTAATTAACATCTTTAAAATATATAGCAAAAGTAGTAGTGGCAATAGTCCTTTCAAGCATGTTAAACACATAATAATACTAAAAGAGTCTGCAGAGAAAATATCATCTACGCACCCATATTCATCTCACACAAAGAAACGACCTTCCCAGAGAGACTGCCCTTGATATTGTTGTGCTAGTGAAAAAGATTGATGATTTCCTTTCTGATGATTCTGATTCAAATTTACAGGAAGCTGGTCCTGCCAGATATTTTGTTTGTCCATTTGGGCTCGCGATGTAGACACTTGTTTTCCAGGGAATGGAAAGCTTACAAGCCCAATGGAGTTATCACTCTTAGTTACAGGTACGCCAGCCTGCACTGGATCAATAGAACTGCCAAAGCCACCACCTTGCGCAGATGATGGTAGTCGATATCCATCTAGCCAACTGTAATCATCCATTGTTGAAGCTTCCTTCAATGTTATCCCAGAAAACAGCTCGTCCACGGGTTTGGAAGGAACAGAGTTAAATCCAGGAGGCGGGCCCGAGTGCCGAATAGGCCGGCTTACAGGATTCTTTTTCACTCCTACTGACATAGCTAATGAAGACTTCCTAGATAGGGTATCTGTATTGACTCCTGAGGACATAACAGAATCAGATTGATTTGGAATTACAGTTTCTGCAGCTAACACAGGATACCTATTAACAGCACTAAGACTTGGAGACTGCGGGAAGGGCACTGTTGAAGGGGCAGGCAGCAAAAGCCCTGAATAATCCTGCAACTTGGTATTTGAAGGAAAGTCACTCTCCAGAAAACTCAAACCGGAAAACCCATCGAGAGCAGAACCTCGTTCAGTTGCCCAGTTCGAGTCACTTGGTTGTGCTGGCTGCAAATATTGGGCCGTGATGTCAACAAGAGTAGGTGGCCTTGAGCTTGTATTGAAGGAGTTCTGCAGAATAGTATCATCATGTGAAGAGGAAACAGATGCAGCTGTATTTCCAATATTAACGCTTGAGACATCAACACCAGGCAGGAAAACCTCAGACACAGTCAAGTTCGAACCAATCAAATCAGTGTTGTTCTTAGCTACTACTGGCTTAAAAACTATCACCTCATCCTCATCATCTCCATCCAAATGCAGCTGTGCCTTTGGCTGCATGACTGTGGTTTTACTTCCCACCAAATCTGCTTGGCCTATAAGATCTAATGTAGGGTTTTCAGCAGTTTGGGGTTCGATACCAATAATAAACCTCTTCCGCTTGGTATCATAATAAATAACCTGTTGTCCAACCTTAACTACATTAGCAAGAGACTTTACGGATGCTATTATCCTTTCAACATGAGCTTTCTTCTCCTTCTTGCCACCTTCACTTTCAAAAGAATGCTTCCTTGAAAAGTCAAGTACAAGTTGTGCAGCTTGCAGAGGAAGGAACCCTCTTAATTCGAAGTCTTCAGGCAATGCAAGCCGATTTCCAGTTTCACCTTCATCATAACTGCTCATGTTGTAGAAGCAAGTGTCATCCTCATACTGGTTAACAAACATGAACCCACTCGAGAGAAGCTTATTCAGAAAGGTGACGCAATGATTCCAGAAAAAGGATCTAGCACTAGATTGCCTTTCATCAGGTTCATTGCCAACTGCAATGTCTTGACAACAGGCTAACCACTCCACAAAAACCATGATGCCAGGCAACATATAGCTTGCTGAAGGATCAGTCAACTGGATGCACCTCTCAAGAATGTGCCCCATAAATTCAAAAATAGCAGTAAAAGCATTCTGGAGCACAACTGAACGTTGCAAAATTACAGCATATGATTGATTTTCAGTTTCCCTATTTACATTGTGAACTGTGAATATCAGGATCACTATCAACCTAATAATCAAGAGTCTACACTCAGAAGCATCTGAACCAAAATTCAGCCCCTCAACTGGACCAGAGGACATAAGCTCAAGAAAGTCACTCTTCGTCAAAGAAAAGACTTCTTCGAAAGTCTCTAAGCTGGAATAAAGATAAAAATAATAAGTTGATCAGTTTTGATGTCACAAATTATATAATATGTTGGTTATTAATATAATACCCACCTTGTACGTGTAAATAAAATTCCATTTAGACGGACAAATCGAGTGCTGAATGCTTTCAGTATTTCTTCCAGACTGCGTGATTTCTCTTGAATGAGAGTTGCTTCCACCTTGACACCCTTTGTTGTAGGCTTGTTGTCACCTTTTCCTCTTCCTCTTCCAGTAATTTGCACCTGCCTAGTCTTGACAGAAGATGTTTTCACATCCCCAAGCAGCTGAGAGTAGCTCTGACGGTTCTGCAAACATAAGTACAAGTAAATCTTAATTATTATATAAAAATCCGGCTTACATATGTACAAGTAAATCTTAATTATGGCCATTTATGAAATAAAATAGACATCGTATCCTATAAAGGACATTCCACGGTCAATAAGACATTTTGACAGAATCTCATTTACATATTTGAATCAATTATGGGAACGTAAATAAAGAATATCTATCTATGTTATTAATTAGTTAATATTTGTTTAGTGTAGAGAAAAGAGTTTGATTATCTATGTAATTTATATGTGGGGATAATAGATTATTAAATGAGTAGTTTATTTATAATAAGCCCAAATGTTTATGGGCCGTAGTCCATTAGGCTATAATTTAGGTTTCTATTCCCTATATAAGTCATGTAACCCCACATGTTATTGGAGGAGCTGATTATTGTATTATTGTAACAATATTGAATTATTAGATCGAGTCTTTTCCATGGGTTGAGATCCATAGTTATTCTCCCTTCTGCGGTTGGAAACCCTTGGGGTAGTGAATTTTCTGTGGCTAATTCACCTAAATTAATCTTTTCCTTATTTTTATTATCATATATTTTTCTTTCTAAATATGTCCTGCATCAATCAAGCTCATTAGCTCACCTTCATTAGCATGTACTGCAAATCTGCCATAGGATATATCATGGAATATCTATATAAATTACCGCCCAGGAATGCATGCAGTGAAATTAAATTCTAAACAGTCAATAGACAAAAAAATAGCAAACTGAACCACATAATCCTCTTTGAATACAATGGCAGATAAGAACAGACAATAATATAAAATATAGAAACTCTGTTAAATTAGTGACCACTCCGCCTGCCGCATGTGTTCAAAAGACAGAAATTTTAAACTAAAAACAACTTAACATACCAATGCCATAACAAAAATTGAACAGATGTGCATTATGTAATCCTTTACATTGATAAATCTCCGGGAGTCATTAAATATAAATAGATGCAGGTCAAAGTTTCTGACTCAGCTTTCAAGCACATGGTATACACACATTGGAACTAGACTTGAAAACTAAACATATCATATATAACTATAAACAAAATCAAAGATGGATCCACGGATGAAACCTTATACATATATGCTTCATTATTACCTTCTCAAATGCTATTATCAGGTTTTCTCTTGCAGTGCTAAAAGGGTTATCCACTGCCAGACTTCGAAAATATCTGTAAACTGCCACCAACTCGTCCCCAGAGTAAGATGCTAGTATTGCAAGCTAAAAGCAAATAATAATCAGCATTTGTAACCATAAGTAACAAATTCATAAGCATGGAAATTCAAGTTGAGATATTGAGAATACATAAAAGGCATACAAACACATACACACACTGCAGAAAAAGATTGACTCACCTGATGATGAGGGTTGCCACTTGAGGGCCAAAGCGATGCCGCCTGCATGTAGTAACTATATGCAGCACCAAAATCTCGAGCTTTTGAATCACCTTCCCCATATAAACCTTTGTATCGAGCAAGATCCCCAAGGTAAATCAAACAGCGGTTGCATGATACTAAGCTTTTTTTTACCTCCACGGATCTAGCTCCATCTTTGGATAAAGAAATCTGATTCTCTGGATCATCTGTAAAGTAACCCAGAGGTAGACCATACTTTGCCCTGATCTTAAGCATTAAATCATGATAAAAGCCAGTTGCCTCAGAAAGAAAAGTTTTCAGCTGGGAACGAATTTTAGTGACCCGCTCAGGTCCACTTCTCAGGGTACCTTTCCCACTCTGAGACACCGTTGATAGAGAAGCACTGTAGTGTGCCCGTAGCTCCTCAATTCTCCTATAATGCAACTGCCACAAAGCATACTCCACTTCATGTTTCTCGGAGAAAGCATGATCTTCAAGGATTATAGTTTCGTAATTCTCACGCATTTGTTGCCATGTATTAGGATCAGAGAGAATTCTGGCCTGAGCCGCTTTCCTACGCCTACTCTCCAATTCTGCATTCTGAAAAAGCAGGCGAACACTGAAATGTCAAGTAAAAATAGATTCATAATACCGGTAACATTTTTTCAAATTGTTAGAACAAATATTAGGTGTTATTTCCGATGTCTCAGTGTATTATCAATGTTTTGATAAGATAGTACACATCAGCACATGCATTAATTTTCTAAAATTCCCTGAAAATGAAGGCTACAAGCATAGATTATTTTAATATAATTGTTCTCAGGATCTCGTTACAGAAAAATATGTGATCAAGAGAAACAGAGAGAGAAAGTATACCTGGTTGTAAAGACGCTGAATACGCTCTTTTGAAGGATTATCAGAAGTGTTGTCCATTGGTATAGTCATATTCCATCAAAATTCTGAGACAAAATACAAACACTAACAATGACCATCCAATAACAAAATTCAATGTTTACCAAATAGCAGAATAATTTTAGGTATGGAAGAAACAACAAAGCAAAAATTATTGGTACTTTTAATCAATAAGCATTATAATGTTTTAGCTAGTTACTCACGGGATTCGAGTGCTGACTGTGTCCCCTTTTTTATGGTACATGGAGTATGGAAGTAATGCAGGGTGGCATGTCTAATTTAGGATATATAGACAGACCGAAAAAGAACAGGGTGCTCCAGGTCTAGAGCTTTAATGTTGTGATTATTTCTAATCTCCTACCACAATATCCATCTCTCGCAATTAATTTTAACTTATTTTCATGCTCTTTTTGGTTTACCTCTAGTGGTATTTGCTCATCCCGTAGTGGTTACATGGACGTAAAAAAACAAAGAATAAATGCTGTCCCGCAAATAAAAAATACATTATTGGGCCGCAACCAAATAAGAATATGGTGCTCGCCAATTACAGCTTTGTTACTCTGATTATATGCACTCTCCTTGTATGCATAAAATCTTCTCTCTCAATCAATTTCACTTTCTTTCATGCTATTTTTTGAATTTCCTCCTCGTAGTATTTTCTCATTCTGCAGTGGATATCGAGTATGTAACAAAACAAAGCGCTTAGCATGCTACAATTGTGTTGCTTACGGTCCATAATTTTTTTCAAGTTTTGTTGGCTTGTTTACTATCTCTTCACCTATGAAGGCTTCCAAAGCAATCTAAAGTTCTAAACACCAGGTTTGGATGCCGACAATACAGATTAAAAAATAACTCCAAATTTAAGTTACTAACTAAAGTTTAGCGGGAAAGTGTCCAAAATAAATAACAAGTATAATATTTTTGTATTTTCTATCATTATTCAAGAATCAAGACTTTGATACAAGTATTAATTATTCAATGACTGGCGCGGTTATATCTAAAAAGAAGTAAAAGTCTTAAGTGTCTTTTGAAGAAAATCATATAAATAATATGTACCTTACTAAGAATCATAGATGATAAATTTCACTGCTATTGTAATGACCACAAGGGAGTTGGTGAAGAATCAATTTGCACTTATTCTCTTTTTCTTACTTATATGGTTCTGTAAACAGAGAGTTTAGTACTCAAACAACAAAGCAGGCCTAGGTAGAAGAGGGTTCTATAGCAAGAGGAGCAGCAAGGAGGAAACATCGTTAATTCAAATCTATGTGTGTGCATTACTTACATATATTTTTCCCACACCATAATACAAAAAGAAAAAACTAGTCAAATTACGTAAGGAAAAAAAAAAGAAACTTCATGTCAAATAATTCTGATGATACTAACTCGAAGAACGAACTAGCATATAAACGGAAGGTCTTAAATTAACTGACAAGACGAGGAATCAATATAGAACCCTAATTTGATCAGACAACAACAACCCTAACTAAACCACCTGGATGATGAATATTCATATTCATATAATAAATAATGACAAAACAAAAGGACCTTACCGGCAAAACACATAAATATATAGATACAGATATATGTAGGTATATGCACACACAAAAACAGATCGCAGAGAACAATTGATCCAACATTCAACGAAACTATTGATAAAAACAAAGCAAACATCGAATGAGAATTGATTCTTGATAAAAACAAACCTTTGTAAAAGAGAGATGTTAAAGTATTGGATTGCGTGAAAACAAAGAATCCCCAAATTGAAAGAGAGAGTTGATATGGGGACAAGCTGCGAGTATTGTTTTGGGGAGGGAGAGTAGAATTAGGGTTCGGATCTCCAATTAATTCAATATTTTCAATTTATAATCTTTTTATTTTATATTTATACCGTAGAAAAACATACGAATAATTGAATACCGTCGCGTTGTAGCAGCCACGCTCGGCGAACCTCCTTTTTATTTCTACCCGACTCTCACCGACTCCTGTGTCATTTTTTTTCTCTCTCCCCCGACCTTCTTTTTACGTGATATATTAAATTAAGTTAATTCATATAATATACGGGTTTAAATATTAAAAATATATATTTTATATTGTTTTATTTTTAGTATTTTTTTATTAAAATTATATGTTTTTAATTAAATAAAAATAAATACGCATTATAGGTATAGCATAGACAAAGATATATTTATTGAAGTTTTAATGTTGATAATAAATTAAATTTTAATGTAAATAGAAGATCATACTTTTAGTAAGAAGTTAAATATTAAAATTAAAATTATTATTAGAATATTAAAAATTAATTATCATATATTTATAATATTATGTATTTTTTTTCCTGATATAATATTATGTATTAATTTATGAGAATAATACATTTTTATTTGAAATGAAATAGGATTTGAGAGAAATGATTTTTTGATTAAAATAAAATAACATATAATAATATGTATATTTAAGTTAATGATATTAATATTTAACTTTGATATTTTATTGACGGAATTTGAAATTTATACTTTTAGTTATAATTAATATATTAAAATATAAACTATTTTTTTATTAGTGAATATAATTGAATTAAATTATAGCAACATACTAACATATTAACAACAAAAGAAAATTAGATTGTAGTAACATTTTACATTAAAACCCCATTTTTCTATGAAATAAATTACAAACCACTCACCAGTAAACTACAATTGCAAATGTGCTAGTAGTCTAGTATACTTCCTCTACATGAGCAAATTAAAGCATACGATTCTACTAGTATACATTGAACAAAAAATCGATCACATGAATCAAACGCTAATAAACTTTTCTCATTAAAACAATAAAGCCTAATGTTCCTCTATAGAGGCAGAGAGTTCCTGTAATTTACTAATTTACAATCTAGCAAGAGGTTTCCCATTTCGGTTTTCTCGCACTTGTAACAAGATGAGTGCGTTATTAATTTCTAATCTCTCGGAAAAAAGTTCAATATTTTACTGCAGCAGTAAAACAAAATAAGGGGAAAATGCAAAATTTTATAAAATCTTCAATGGCTAGAGAGTCCTCCTTTCCCTTCATAAGTTGTCTTTAATACTTGAACATTGTCTGACAAGCAAATTTTGCAACCCTGGTTGATACTACAAGCCATGGGATGATCCCAATCTGCAAATGCAACAGAAGAAGGAAAAAAAGGTCTAATCAATAAACACTTTTTAACATCATAATTCAAGAGTGTTGAATCTTATCAACATAGTACCCTTGTACCATAATAATAATTATGGTAAATAGACTTGCAAAGCACATAGAAAGTTCCACAATAAGTAGCAACAGGACAAGTACAATCTTAAATAGCTAGCAAGTAATTAAGTCCTTAACATGGTTCAAAGCTGAGTCTATTACAAACAAATAACCTACATTTTCATTTTTAAAGTAAACTAGGAGACAATACTGGGTTTTTTGACATGATGGATGGCAAGAGAACACATATCTTATAATGACAAATCCACTTTTAACTTCTAAAAAAACAAACCCTCTCACCACCGTCTGACAACAAAGTGCTCATATAACTATTTATAAATAACTTTATACATTGCACAGCCTAGCAGTCAAAGAATAAAGTCATTTGTCATTTCCTTGATTAAATGAACAAAAACGCATGGCAGTCCCATCCAACTGAATATCCTGACAAAGAAAAGTCTAACTTCTTATCCCCACAAGAATCAAAATTCTTGACCTCATCTATAATTAACAAGGGTTGACACGAGTTTTTCTTCTTTCATCTGAGTTGCGTTAGCAACCAAAGAAGTGATGTAATTAAACTACAACTACTACTTCTAGTTACCATGACATAGCCATTTGAAAAACCTCCAGATCTCCAAGACAAAAACCTTCCTGTAAGATATAGAATAAAAAAAAAATAGATTTTATTAGAAATAACTACAGTTATTGTTTAGTACAAATAAATCACGTAGAGTATTTGATTATGTTGTTTTAGACAGAAGTGCTATATTCATCACTGATTTAATTATAGATTTACACGCTAATGCATGTGGTAGCATAGTGTAGGTAAGGGGAAAAAAATCTACCAACTAGTAATAAATATAATCTATTACCAAAGGGTTGCACAAGTTGCTCAGAAACAGCAGCAACAGGAGACCGCCAAAACCATAAACCAAGTGCAACATATATAAAGACCTGTGCAAAAGTAAAATTAACTCCTTGTACATAACAAAGAACCATGTTATCATTTACAATATAATTATTTCTGAAGAAAACCTTTAGCATCTTCACTTTCTTTACATTTGAATCATATGATGAGCTTATCTCCTTGCTTCTTAATTCTTGATCTGCATATACAAAAGCTTTTTCTTGAACCAAGAACAATTTGAGTCGTATGAAATACAAAGATCTACAAACACACTGTTTTTATCTATATCCATGAATCAGCGGGTCCAATGCAGACCATAGTGCATGCTGCTCAGACACAATATATGACTCGTATTATATTAAGCACAAACAAGTATGCCTATTTTTACATCTCAATTGTAACGAGATTTTATCTTTTTGTTTTCAGAAAAATATATCATTAAAAAAGTAATAAAGAAACGTTAACCAACTGAGAGACCAATATTCGACTATTGGGTTCCAGAAAAAGTTGTGAGATGAGTAAAGTTTATCAAAAGGTAACATATATGGATGTTGCATTAAAAAGTACAGAATAAAAAGAAATCAGTATACAGATCAGGACATATTAGACATGACACAAAGAAATGAGCTACTATTACCATGACAGATGTCCAGATGTTCAATTGTAGAGGACTAAGAAATATTAATACACTAGGGCAGAGACATAACGAAAAATATATGACAATTTATGAAGAATTGAATTGGTTTAGAAGATCATTAGTTACTATTGAATAGCTGAACTGCAAGCAAGACACATGCATAGGTGCTGGCAAACATCATTTGAAAATTACATTAAAACATCTTGAAGGGAGATTAAGTTCTTTCAAGAGGTCAAGATGTTAAGTTGATAGATTATTTTGATCCAGCAAAGAATCCTCCGGCTCCAACTCAAGTGCCTTTTGGTTGGTCAATTATGCTTATGAGCCTTTAGATATATAAACAATGTCAAAAGCATTGTATCTGAGAGAATAATCATCTTCTTTTGTTCTGCCATGCTGATTAGGAAAAGTTCTAAACTTCCAAAGTACTGTTACAGATATGGGACATACGAATTGGGACATTCCAAAAAAAAAATAGGAGGGTGTTCAAAGTGGCATTGAGGGAGTTGATCTACCAAATTTTACCATTACCTTACTTGACAAAGTTTTAAACATGATTTCAGAATAGACAAGATATGAATTGCCCAGTAAGATACCATACTTTTGGCAAGTTCCTTTTCCTTGGCTGCTGCAATCCTCCTAAGTTTGGCGGCTTGTGCAAATGTTGAAGGTCTGCATTTGACAAAGAGTTGGAGTGTTGCTACAAATATTATAGACAACAAAGTTGCGATATATAAATATGTTGAATTATCTATGAATTTATTTTCCTCATCGCTTTGTCTAAAATTTCAAGATACACTGTAAAAATATCAATAATTTTTTATGTTAACAGATTTAATCGATGCAAACATCTAGGCCCACATTCACAATTATTACTGAGATTGTATTTTCATACACTGAATTGGAAGTGAAATTGCATAACAATGCTTCAATTAGATGATATGGTCTTCACTCTTCATGATGTGAAAAGTATAAAGAAATTCATATCACAGGTATAAAGAACAAGGGATGTGAAGAGAACTTGATTCTCGAAAACTATGTACAATATTGTAATAATATATAGGGTGATAAAAAAGAAATCACTTACTGTGAAAATGTGTTTGCTTCTTTATATAGTTGTTTAATCTCTGCACGCAACTGAACATCAGCAGGGCTATTTGATCCTTTCTGGATAATAAAATTGTAAACTACAAATTAAATAAGTACGTGATACGAAATTAATTGAATACTCATTCAACCACTGAGTAATTTTACATTAAAATAAAATCCTGCATCACAGTGAAGCCCCCTTTAAGAAGGTAAAGCCCCCATTAAAATTAAAATAAAATATAATTTCGTAACAATTGGAAATAGACATCAAAGGCATGATTATACGGAAATTAAGGAATGAATTAAATAGATTGAAACGAAAAGAAAATTGAGATTGAAATGGAAGAACAAATAAAATACCTTTTTTTTAATGGTGTCCAAGTATGTAGAGAGATACTGAAAAGCAATGACGATGATGAATATCAAGGGAGCCCCAACTGAAAATCTATCATCTGCATATTCCATTCTTCTCTCTCTCTCTCTCTCTCTCTCTCTCTCTCTCTCTCTCTCTCTCTCACTCTCCCCCTCTCTCTCCCTCTAACTCCAGGATAGCACCGATCTCTTGTTTTATATTTAATAATTTTATTTTATTTATGGGTTATTATTTTTATTTTTAATGATGAACTTAATTGATTTTATTATTATTATTATCAGTAATAATAATTATATAATATATATACTAAAAATATGATAGTAAGGACTCTAAAATTTGTAAATTTTTGAATAGTTAACATTTTTTGAAAAAAATGATACTTTTATTTGATATAAAGTATTAATATTTTTATTATAGAAAAGTAACATAGGTTGGGAATAATAGAAAGTTATGATATATCATAAAAAAAAAAAAAACATTACAATATAAAATATTAATGTTAATATTAAAATTTATATTATTTAAAATAAATTTCAAATATCAACTTATATATATTGAATTATTGATGGGTGTTTTATGTGTTTGTTCATTGGCACACATCAGTCATTTACTCACTTTTATGAGGACTTTTTTTATTTATGAGATATTTTGTGCATACAGGGTCCATTATTTTTAATAAGTGAAAGTTCATTAATATTTGACAACTCATTTTTTATTATGTGTACCCTTGAGTAAACACTGTAAAAACCGATATATTATATATGTAGGGGTGCGCATTCGGCCGGTTCAGTTGTTTTAAACCGAACCGAAAAACCCGAAAATTGAATTTCAAATATTCTATAAACCGAATCGAATTAAAATATTTCGGCTGGTTCGGTTCGGTTTTTAAAAATAGAATTTAAAAAAAATTATATATTATATTATTATGTTTGCCCAGATGAATAAACTATTACAGAAAGGGGGTTGAATGTAATAATACCAGTAAATCGATTAAGAACACAAGTATGTAAAAGATGAATATTGTTCTGTATTAAAGATTATAAATAGATTACAAAACTCTCTCAAGAAGTTATTTATTCTTAAAAGCTGTTAGGTTATGAAAAATAAGACTTGACCAATACTTCGATGTTAACCTGTGTCTATGTCTATATAGACACAGCTACAATTCAATTACAAATCAGATTAGAAATAGAATAACTTTACATAATGAAATATCTTTCATTCGGACTTCTTCTTACTTTCATATTCAGACTCTGATTCGAATTGCTTCCTGACAAACTCTGATAATAAACTATGTCGGTTGTTATTCTCTGATAGAGCATTCTCTGTTAGAGTAAACTCTGATCGAGTATTCTCTGATAGAGTAAACTCTGTCCGACAAACCTTAAACTCTGATGACCTCAGCGATGTAAACTCTGACTTGTATTCTCTCACAGTCATCAGTGTTTGCTTACTAACATATTATTTTTTCAATTTTAATTATAAATATATTAAAATAAGTAATAATTAAAATAAAATAAAATAAAACATAAAACATAAATCATTAATATAAATATTTAAATTAATTAAATTATTAATATATAAAATATTAATATAAAATAAAAATTATATATATATAATTCGATCGGTTTGGTTTGAACCGAAATTTTTTGATTGAAAACCGAACCGAAAATTTTAGTTCAAACCGAACCAACCGAAATTTCAAAAAAATAAAACCATTTGCTCATTTACCCATTCAGTGACTTTGGCATTGGACGTTAATAGTATCATGTTCCTTTGGTACCTAAGGTTAAAATAATTTTCCATATAAATACATCAGAGTTTTATTATAATTACAAATAAAATTATATATTTACAAAAATATCACAACCTTTTTGCACTAGAAAACATTCAAACCAGAGTTAATTTTTCTAAGGTCAATCTTAAGGGCTTTTTTCTCTTTACTTATTAATTATTTTTTAATTTATAAATAAAATAAATAAATGACAAAATAAATATTTATTAATAAATATAAATTTATTTATTTTCATACATTTGTTGTGATAACCAAAAAGTATTCTCAACTGAGAAAAAGCCCTATATATCACAATTTGGGGAGAAAATGCCCTAAATGACATTACTCGTAACAATGACCCTAAATAGCACTCCAAAACGCTACATAGTGTGGCGTACTGGAAAATGGGTGAAAACGCTACTTCGTGTAGCGTTTTGCATTTTTTTTAATTTTTTTCGGGGAAAAACGCTACTTTATCTTTGGTTCTAGGCTAAAAAACGCAACTTAAAGTAGCGTTTTGGAGATTTTTTTTTTTTTCAAAACTCTACACGATTTAGCGTTTTGGAGTGCTATTTAGGACCATTTTTTCTTGGTGTGCCATTTAGGGCATTTTCTCCCCAAATTGTGACACATAGGGCCAACACCCTTCTCAACTTAACTTTAAAATTCTTATTCTTTATTCTCCGTAATAATTATGATTTTAATTACTAGTTATCCTTGCTCACTAGTAATAAGTACATGTAAAATTCAGAATAGTTATATTAAAAATTAAAAACATGCTATTTTACTTGAAGTAAATTGAAAACATGCTATTTAACTTTCATAAATTAACAAATTGTATTGAATATTTTTATAGAAAAAAAAAAGAAAGTAAAGAAAATGTAATAATTTTAATTATTTCATATGTTTCAGAAACTAATTTTTTTAAGAGAAGATTAACAAATATTGAATTTTTGTTTAATATTGTTTACTCAAAAGTAGAAGAATTTGAAAAGAAACAAAAACCAGAAATATAAAATCATTTCTGTTATATTCTCATTTTCCTTTCCTTTCAAAAGTTTTGAAAATGTGACAAAAAAGCAATAATACAAATTATTTTCTTTACCTTTATTCTCGCTTTCTTTTTATACTTACATAATTACACCCCCCCCTCCTAAATTTCAATTCTTTTATTTACCTTTCTCGAGCCTCTTGGCATTTCCCCCACTTTTTACTAGAAAAACTCGAAAATACAGTATAGTCTTTTTTTTCCTTTTCTCTTCATTTTTTATACATTACTTTAACTTTTGGCACGCGTGTATTAAAAATTAAATTAAAATATAAAATTAAAATTTTAACTTGTAAAAATAATTATTTTCACTATAATATTAAAACACCCGAAACCACATGTATAAAAACCAGAGAGTACTAAAAAAGTGAAAAACTAATGTATCCTTGGTAATTGTAATTTGTGCGGATCATTATCAATAATTCCCAATTTCCCAGTAAATTAGAAATAGTTGTATTAACATTATACGTGTGAAGTACTATCCGAGCTATATTCGAGAATGTGTTTTATATTTTGTTTTTATATATAGTCGATTCCTATTAGACAGTGATACCACCCGAGAAACGAGTACCATAAATAAAATAAATTCATCAAAATTAATCAACCTTTTGACATATATTAACTGCATATGATGTTTTTTCTTACACGAGTTCTCTCCAAAATCTAGGAACTGAATAATAATAATATAATTAAATTATACATTTCAAGTGAATTACTACAGTTTCCCTTCTCAAAATTTCAGCAACCAATTAACAGTACCTGTGTATTCACCTCCGGCCCCTTCCTCTTCCTCCTCTCTCTCTGCCACGGTTTTCACCTCTACCACGGCCTCCTCGTCCACCACGGCCTCTTCCTCTGCCACGGCCACTATATCCATCAGGCTGCATCTTCAGTGATTGCACTCCCCTCCGACCTCTTCGTGTTTCATTGTCTTCATCATCATCTATGTACTTTGCTGAACTTCTAGGAATAAAAGAAATCTCTCGTGATCCTCCTGGTCCTGACTTGATATTACCCAAACCTTGACGCAAATTCGATACAGCAGCCGCCCTTTCTCCCAAGGGAAGGGCATCCTCTTTAGCAAGTGATACACGGTTCCAGAATGCTTCTGCATGTCGCTCATCCTTTACTTCATACAATCTGCACATATGATCAAGGTCAAAGCAGCAGTAATACAACCTGTTTTTGCCCCCATTTAAATTTTAATGGATACTACTATAAATACATGCAGCCAGGTAAATTGCTAATTAACTGTGCCAGGGTAAATATCTTGATTGCAAGAATAGGAAGTTCTTTCATTTGTCAATTTTACTAAATGGATTACATGATAGAGTCACCACTTAAAACCATGAAAAAGAAATTAGGTAGTATTTAAATGCTGCAATGCATCATCCATGCATGTAAGCATGTAACTATGTAAGAAATACATGCCACAATGCATGCAAAGACAATTATGACCAGTAACTAGTGAGCAAAAAAAAAAAATTATGACCAGTAACTAACAATATGCCAGCTGCAGTCTAGAAAAGGACAGGGTATGTAAGAATTACATGCAGCAATGCATGCAAAGAAAATCATGAAAATTAAATACCGGCATGCTAGGTGCAGACATGCAGTATAGAGAAGGCCAGAGTATACCTTGGAACGCGAGATTTCTTTCCATCTTTACTTCTATCATTCTTATATTCATTGTCTGATGCCACCGATACTGCGGATGCATCAGAATCACTCAAGCTATGGTCCTCATCTCCTATAACAGGCTCAAAATGTTCCTCTACCAAAGAAGGTTGTGTAGTGGGTGCTATAGGGTGCAACGCAAGATACTCTGGCGAGGTCTCATCAACCTCAAAGTCCTGCAAAAAAAATCAAAATATAATATATAATGACATCTCAATTAAGTAGTTATGGCATAACCTTGTATAAAATGCAAACACACTATCATATGCTCTCAATTTTGGGGGAAGATCTGGACTATTCTTAATTTCTTATACATCTTTGTAGACTGATATATTGATAATGATATGCATTAATTAGGCAACATTCATATGGAATTTACAGATGCTGTTTACATAATGACAAATGGGTGTGTTTAAATGCTGCTGTCTTAGGTTCACCTGATTGATTTTAATAACTTATATTAAGATATCTATGCTAAAAAGTAGTGACTGATGGATGCAATACCTGATTTGTGAACATGGGGTTAAAGCGGCCGTCTGTTAAAACTTCAGAACTGAGTCCCTTCCTTTTCTTGGATTTTTTCTTAATATCAGCATCATCAGTATCCTTCCTTTTAGGTTCAGGTTCTTCAACTTCGAGAAGATTTTTGAAAATACTCCGATTAACTTTGGGTAGCTTTCTCTTAATCTGCAACAAAAACAAGTAAGTTGCAAGAATAAATAAGGCGATATAGTTCTGGAGACACCCAAGTACTGCAGCACAATTTCCTTTATACATATGAATGTAAAAAGTGGATCTAGCAACAGTGAACCTCATCCTTTTTTTAGCAGCACCAAAAACTAATAAAAATTTACTAATTGTATACTATATCTATATATATAATATATATATATAATAATAAGACAAGATCAAGGATTCAGTTCCCGGCTTCGACAAGAAATATAATAACATTTATATATTATTGAGATAGGATACAGAATTCAAATCATAGCAAATACAATAAATAACATAATATCTATTTATTAGTAAGAGGTCAAAATTTTGACACTTAGCAACTTCAAACAATAACATATTATTTATTTATTATTATTTGGTTGCCACACGCTAAAAACGGTCTAAAATTTGATTCTTATCAACTTACAAATACACAACCTTTATTTGTTATTATTCGAAAAATGTCTAGTAACTGACGTTTGAGTTTTTGACACGCATAGTAAGGTGTAAAAGAGTAATAGTTATACTTGACTCAAATTTTTAATTTTTTATATCAAATTAAAGTTTTAATGTAAATATATATATTTGACATAAATAGAGGGTGTTTGGGGAAACTTTTTTCCAGAATAAGTCAACTTATTTTAAGACAAAGTTAGAGATTCCTAACTTTTTTCTGAAAAAAGTTAATTTTTTTTTGCAACTTATAGAATCTCAAATATACATTAAATACTTGTATAAAAAACATTTATCAAAATATGAAATTTTTACCCGAAAATAAGTCCAAAAGGACTTATTTTTAAGGCAAGCCAAACAGGCCAATAATTAAGATATATAAATGTACAGTATATTTTTTACACGTCAATGTGTGAGACAAAAAGTCAAACATTGATGGGGTTAGTATATAACTATATATTTTACAAATTGTATATTATATTATTTTCTTAAAAAATGTATTTTAATACACATTGGAAAAATCTAATACAATGATAAGAAATAATTTTTTTATTATATATTAAACTAAATTTTATAATAATATGCGCATTGCACGGGTTATAAGCTTCTCTATCTACAATTCTAAAAAAGCACAATAATCAACCCTGAAGTAATGGAAGAAAAAACAAAAAGACTGGGAAATAAGAAAGGGAACGAGGCAAACTGCAAAGTAGCACTTTTTTATGTTAGTTTACATCGACTCATGGTAGAAAAGTTATATAATTTATCCAGCTCCTAGCAGCTCATGAAATGTACAAATTATTAAACTTCCATTAGAGTTCTTACCCGCCCAACCCCATCCCCACCCCAAAAAAAAGCCCTAATCAATATAGTGACAAAATATAATTGTACTGAGGTTTGAGGTCACGCACAAGACCACCTCATATTCTATTTATTTTCTAGTTTCCACCAAAGTCACTAATATGCAAAAGAATAGTGTCAAGGACCTCTAAGTCCCCCGCCGAACCCCCCCCCCCCCCCCCCCCCAAACAAAAACAAAAAAAAATGAGCTAAGATTCCTGTCAATGGTAAACTAATAAGTTACAAAACCTGAAGATCTGCCATACACAAGGAACTTACAGTAATACGAGAACGTCGCTCGTCTTCCAGTTTCTCCTGTTTACGGCGCTCTATATAAGTATCATAAGCAAAAGGATCAGCCAATGCTTGTGCCTGTCAAATTCAAATACAGATCAATATATTAATTTCTTCCAAACATTTGAAAAATGTTCAGCACAACAGGACTTATGCTTAAAGGCAAAACTAAAGTCTCGATATTAAAAACCAATAAGATGGACGTAATAATTTAGCCTAGTCAGCTCTAAAAATATTTATATATAAATGCATTACCCCTACTGGGCCAGATGAACCTTTAATAGTTCATTTTGACCAGATAGTTTTGCTATTATACATCCACCATTTCTTTTCTTAAGCTGGGAACTTCTGCCTTATCTTCATCTCATTTAATCACAAGTATATTCAAACACAACTTTTTAAAGGTAATAATAAAAGGGACAATTAAGCTGACTCCGATAAGTTATTCAGTCAAGCCAGTTTGGGGAGAAACTTAGATACCCATTGTCAGCCTGATGCCCCAAGAAACAGCTAATTACCATATTACTAGCATCACACAAGAACCTTTTTCCTAAACATTTTCTCTGAACACACAAATTCACCACCAAGCTTCAACATCTCTGCCATTCAAGATCACTACTACATTCTTCCCTTCTAATATCTTTGAAATTGAGACTAACATCTTTCTCAACTAGCTTCTGCATATTTCCTTCTCCCTAAGCTGGGAGCAAAAGATAAAGATACATATAGACCAGTTCAATCCCATAATACCTCCTAGAGCTATGACCACAAGATAAACACATGTGCAGATACTCGAGAGTAATAGAACATGTGATTGGTGGATGAGGGCATTACCAAAAAGTGAGATTTCCCTGATGAGGGGTTGATGATTCATGAATAATAGATGGGTAATGATAGTTTTGAAGGGTGGTTACAGGTGCGAGGCAATGGCAAATTTGGTAGCAAAACATGTTTTTACAATTAATTATGTTCATAACGCTCCATGCTTGAGGCTGCTAAAAGTATTGGTCGATGAGAGTGGAAGGGTGAAAGCTGATATTGCATACGAGGGTTAGGCGTTTTAACAGTAGAACTCTTCTTTCCGTTATTTTACAGTAACTTCAAGATATCCGCTAATAGAGTTTAATTAACACATCCAGTGCTGGCAACTGACAGCATTCCCTCAATCAACCCAGCCCTAACGTATAGCTAACTAGTAATACATCCCTCATATCAGAGTCAAAGATCACATTTTTCATAATACTTATAAATACGTACAACAGGAAAATAAGCTCACCTTTTTATATAGACGATAATCGATAAAGAAACCATGCATGTAGGCTCTTAAAAGGTTAGTGCCAATCAAATTAGACAAATTCAACTTATCAAGATCTTCCTTTGTCAAGAATTTAAAGTCATCATAAATGGTTGTTTGACCACCCTCCTCCAACTCTTCCTAAAATGATAAACACAAGTAGTATTATCAGCCACCAAGATCTACATAGATATTAAATACATTTTCAACTGATATAGAAACCATAGCTAATGATCATACTGTTAAGTTCTCAAGATATGAACACCACTTAGGAGCAGGTCCAAGAGCAGGTATAAAATAAGAAGGAATTTGAGTGTTTTCTAAAGCCAACAATATCAGGCCACTGTCATTAAACACACATATGTCATTAATGTTTCCAGCTGTTGGCTCAATGCTGGTCATGCCATCTCCCTGAAAAACAATGAAAGAATCCAATCAAACTCTGAGACATTTAACTGTAAAAACTTCAGATCGAAGTTCCCTAGCATAATTGTGTTCAATCATTTGCAGTAATAATTCGCATTAGGTTCAGTCACAGAGATCCAATTTCAATTTGACTAAGCTAAAGGAATATCAAATCATCTATTTATTTTGAAATATATTTGGATAATGTATGTTGAGATAATTGATGTTGCGTAATCAAGAAGAGTTAAATTTATCAGATAAGCTAGAGAATACTTCCATGAATAATAACACGGTGACACTCAATTTTTTTACTTGCATAAAAGAAATCTTAATTCTTAAAGCATTTGTTTATGCCAAAAAAAAGGGTTTCGAGTACTAATATCAAGAATTATTTTGTAATCAGAAATATAGATTCATACTGTTTCAGGGTCCCAAATCCTGACAATATGTTTGTCAGTAGTGATAAGTTTGGGTCTCTCAGAGTTTATAGTTTGATGCCACTTAATATTCAATATTGGGCTGCCATACCTATAAGTATTGAGAAAAAAGAAGAATGATCAACTCATATTCAAATTCAAATGATGAAATTAAGATATCTCTATAACACCAAAAGAAAAATTAGGCAGTAGAGTTTGCTTACATGTGATCCTTTACTCTCAAAGGACAAGAAGATCGCATGTCATAGAGCAGTACCTACATTGTATATACATACCAAACTGAGTTCACAGTCCAACAACAGACGCTGTAAGTGGTTCTATCGGGGCCCTAAAATATAAATCCAAAAAGGTACTCATTCCATTCTCCTGAACATACCTTGACAAGACTCTGAATTCATATATAATATCTTAGCATACCTTTCCACAACTAGTTCCAACAGCCATATGATAGCCTCCATCTCCATCAAACTGTACTGCAGTGACCTGCAACAATGTGCATACTATTAAGAGAGTTCTCAAAGAAAAATATATGGAGTGGCATCACTGTGGGTGGCTTAACAAACTAATACCTTAATTTCTGCAAATCGATGTGGTAACATTTAAGATAAAGATCTAAATTTTAGTAGAACACTATATCTTGACAATATAAACTTAATTCGACTGTTATATCAATTACAGATGCATATGTTGGTGACTGAAACCCTTGCAGGATTACGGTAACTATAAATTGAAGCAGTGTAATATTTATGAAACAAAAATAATACTGATCAATAATAATACTGATCAGCATCTATCATCTCAATGTGACACAAACCTCAGCGGAGATGACACTACTTCACTTGCATTCATACAATTTCTAATCAGAGTTGGCGAAGAAGGGAATCACCTGCTCAATCTCACCAGTAGATGCAACTGCATTAATCCTACCAAGTGAGGATCTTGTTCTCATGTCAAAGCATTCAACAGCTCCATCTTCACCCCCACAAGCAACTAACCCATGAACTTTGCTAAATAAGAAAGTGAAACTACATTAAGGACTAGGAAAAAAAATGCAAGTTGACGTAGTGAAAAAAGAAATAGTAACTTTTTTTCAATTATATTCTGAAGTGCTATAAGAAAGAACTCTACAAACCTTCGGCAAACAACATTTACTGCAGGGGACTGAGTATTAAGTGAGGAGAGAAAGCGTCCCTGTGAGAACAGAAAACAGAACATATTTTCAGAATTGGTTACAGCAAAAAATTAGTAAAAAAAATTGCATATCTGACGATACTTTAATATGTGTACTAACTAGACTATAATATTATACTCCCTCTGTACCGGTTATAATGTCCACATTTTCATTTTTGTTTGACCCGAACGTGCTGCTACATTCATTTAATATGAAAAAAAAATGTGGCAATTTTGTTATCTTATTTGAAAAACAATGCATATTTGTAGGAATTACCATTTCATTTAATGTGCTTGAATAAAAGGTGGAATTTTATCCGTGGACAACATAAATAGGACGAGGGAGTGGCATTTAATGGTGGTGTCATTGCAGCATTTCATTTCGAGGTTGTAATGAAGGGCACACATTTCTTTCTTTGACCCGAACACACTATTATACGCACACGATGAAGTACAAAATTTCCGAAAAGGAACATGTAAAGCTCATGTCCAAGGAGGATCACATATCCCTGCATAGTTTCTGATTCTTAGCCCAGAACCATAAATAATTCCTTTCTAGACATACCATAATAGAATGGATATAGAATGGTCAAACTGAAAAACTCCCATGTAGTTTCAGAAAATTTCAAGTTTTTCACCAATGTCGCACAAAAGTTCTAAATTATGACAAACCAGTCTCTTCAAATTATTACTAGAAAAACGAAAATTTAGCTATGTAAATAGACAAAATTTAATTCACAATCTTCAAAAAAATTCTATGTGATCTACGTGTGCCAACATTGTGCGAAATTCTCCATCAAAGAGTTGATAAAAAAACAAGCTTGTTCAAATAAATACCATCAGAACAACACAATTGAGAAAGTACTGTCCGTCAAAAATCAAGTTTTCTTATTATAACTCGGAGCAACAAAATGCAGTTTCATTAAAACACATGCCTCCAAAACACAAAAGTGTTATATTTCATATTAGTCCTCATAAAATAGATCTAGCTTCTCTATGCCTTTAGATGCCATACTCAATATTCAAAACAGCAGGTAAGTTATTAAACGTAAATTTACGTGATATTAGACCATCATGCACATTTGGAATGAAGATACACATACTAAAGTTACCAGGAAATTATGAAAAACCCTTGCAGAAAATAAGATAAAAAAACCCACTCTACACTTCAAACAAGTAGCTTGAAAAATATTTCATCGAACCTGTTCTAAGTTTATTCTGTATACATCTGGAGAAGAGGCAGCACAAATCAAATCACAAGACCAGAGATCATAAGCAATATCTCTTCCCATCCTATTAAAACAACACAAGCCCCAGATTGTAAATAACATTAACACTGTGAGCAAGCTTATATGTAAAGGATTTACAGAAGCATACATATAACTGCAAGGTTTTCCTATTCAGTGATTTACTCATTAAACGAGGGATCAACTTAGGCGAGTAAAGATTGGTATAAACAAGGTAATGTTGCTCTTTCTGATAATATTATTATATATGATAAGCTAGTGAATATGCACAAACCGAAGTGCCTTAGAGAAATATCAATAGATACTAAAAAAAAGGCCTCTAGCTGCCAACTCAGCCTAACCCTAGGTCCATTAACAGCTCCAATTATGGTGCCACTAGATGTTCTATGAAGACCGGACCAGAAACATTACATATATATGTACATTATGGTGCCACGTCAGCGAATCAATATAATATTTTCAACGTAGACAAAGATAATGATTTAACATATATATTGGGGTTCAGATAATGTACATATAATCTGGCTATTCTGAGAAGGAAATCAGTAGAGAGGATAAATAAACCAGCAAAAAAAAGGAAAAAGGAAAGAAAAAACTACCGTGGAATTCTCAGACTGTAGTGACTTCCATATTTTGCATGAAGCTGGACAGAACGATCAGCGCAGAGGAATGCAATCTTAGAATAATCATCGTCCAGCACCTACAAGATTCCAATATCAGCTTATCAATACTATATGTTCAGGAAACTAATATTTCCAAGAAAACACATTGTGCTTATTCTGTATAGCCACATCCCTCATATACATGCAATAAATTATTTAACTTCAGACACGGAACCCACATTAAAAAGTATCCTACTTCTCGCTAGTCAATAAACCACAGAACACACTGTTCACAATTTCCCATATAAGGAACCTCTCGAATTCATCAATATTAGAAGATTTGCAAAAGGATGCACAAAAAAACTACTATCATCTATACTATTAGGTCATACATATAATATATAATCGTTGGGCGCAGAGAGACTGATTCAATTCCTAAATTCTAATCTACTAATAAGCAATTGTTCTTCACGTGTAGTAGAGCACCCTGCCAAATATTCAATAAATCTTCAAGGTACAAAGTCATGAAATCAACATATCCTCAAACAGGTCACGATAAATTTCTAATGACAACACATGAAAGTATCAATAGTAAGTTTCAACACGGCTGCACTGTTTTCTTACAGGGTTACTTTAAGCTACAACAAAAATAAGACAATTTGTCAATTAAAACAATTTTAAAGAACAATAATAGACAAACAAAGAATTGAACCGCAAGCACAAACAAACGGAAAGCCAACAGATTCATAAATGCAAGTCCAAATAACACGAGGAAACAGACCTCAAAGTTAATAATCTCAGACACCAAATGCCTTTCAAACTTCAAGGAAAGTTCCCTCAACTCGTAAACTTTGACCTGTGGAGGATAAATACCTAAAATTCAAGATGAAATCAGCTTCCCAAGTATAAATTCCGTAAACTGTACCCACACCCTATACTAGACAAAACATACAAAAGTAAAAAAATGTGTGCAACCACCTGATGCAATAAGAAACTCTCCATCAGGAGTTGCCTTAATCCTTGTAGTTGCGGTTTCGAAACGCAAGTCCTGAATCAAATCCACCCTTTGCAAATAATCTACAATAACCAAAAAAACAAATAACTAACAAACCAAACAGCAAAAGCAAGCATGAATAATCATATAGATTGAAATAGACCTTTATCTTTACGAAGAGCTTTGAGCTTCTTAGGGTTAAGCCACGTGGCAAGTGAACGATTCTGAGAAGTGACAGAGTACAACTTAACTCCATTAATGGAGGTGGACTTCAAGCTACCACCACCTCCTGCACCTTGAGATGCCATAAGAGAGAGAGAGAGAGACTTAACAAATCAGGGTTACAAAGCAGGGAGATGCTGAATTAAAATTGTGTATCAAGGGCACATCGACTGTGTGTACTACGTTGAATGCCAAATGCGTCGCTGCTCTCTTTACACAATGTTGGGGTTTAGATGCTAAACCCTAATTTCCCCAATCCCTTAAGTGGTTCCGAACCAAAATTAAAATTATCACTCTAACCTGGTCTGCCGATTCGATTTTTAAAACATGATTAATTAATATTTTTTGTTTAAAATAATATTTTAAATTTAATAAATTGATTATTATTATTATTATTATTATTATTATTATTTTAATAAATTTAATTAATATTATTATTATTCATTTCAATTAATTACCGATTATCCAATTAATTAACTTTCCAATTTTTATAATACTACTCCAATCGTATAGTGTAATTTCTTACGGGATTAGAATTCTATACTTAGCAAGTCAAAATTAATTATAAATTAGATCTGTATAGACTTCCAATGTACAGTTTTACATTTGCAGTTTGATATAGCTTGTGTGAGAATTTATATTATATAAATGATATGTTTAGATAAAAGATTTGAATTTGAAATTTTATACAATTACTAGCTATTCAAATATAAATGTAAATTTAAAATTTTGAAATGAAAAATTAATTCAATTTATACTTATTAAATAATTAATATTTTAAAATTAAAATAAGGAATTTTAAATATATTTCTAGTAATTTTTCTTAAATATTAAATAAAATTATTGTATTTTATAAAAAATTGCATATTTCCAAAATAATATCTAAAATTATCGTACATATCAAAATATTATATTTATTAAAATACATGAGATATATCTCTTATTCTTTATTTGTCTCCTTATTAACCGAACCTCCCCATGTTAGTAAATAATGAACTCATCGAGTAAACTCTCAATTGAATTATATATTTTATTTAACAAAACTCAATCGCAGTTTTGTTACCCATATACCTTGTACACTTGTATAAGTTATTAATTTATATATTTAAAATTTTATAATAAAAGATTACAAATTGTTATTTAAAATGAACTTTATACTTTCAAATACAATATTAAAGAATTTCCTAGTGTATAGTTATTAAAACCCAAGTGACGCAAAGCTGTTTTTTGTACCTGATCGTCATGATGTTGGTAAATACAAGGTACCTTGTTAAGAATTTTTCATTGGGTTTGCTCTTATGAATATTGCAGCATATGGTTCTATGCTATATATAGATAATCTTAGATAACATGTTGCATGAATGATCATAGAATACTGCAAGTATTACACAACTTTTTGCTTAAAAACACAAGGCATTTGAACAGATCCAATCCACAAGTATCCATTCCTCTCCTCTACTTCACTAGCAAACGCCCATTTTTTGCCATATTTATCTTCTAGCATCTCTAATACTTCCCCATTCTCACTCAAGCGCACTGCTAATCCACACCCCTTGAAGCTTATCAAGTACGAAACCACTTTTGTTATGTTAATTGGAAGTTTCAGCAAAACCTTTCCAATCCAAGAATAGGAAAGAATAATTCTTGAAAATATATCATTTCGTGAATGAATAGCCACCCAAAACTCACCTCTATGATTTCTTTTTATATTATCCGGAAATCCAGGAAGTTGAGCAAATTTTTCAATCTTTCCAAATTGTTCTGACGGTTCAAGCCACACCTTCAAAATTCTGCAATTTCGTGTCTCCGCAATCAGCACAAAATCACGATTTTGGCTCAATGCAACTCCATTTGGAAATGTCAAATTGTTTGAAATAACCATAACTTCTCTGGTAAGAGGATCATATTTCGATAACCTTCCGGTCTTGTCACTGCTAAATATCACTGAACAGTGGTCTCTGAAATCAAACAATTTTCCGGGCTTATTATTGGACTACAAATTTTATTAAACTAGAAGGGAAAAAAATGATCAGTATAGCGTATACCTGCGCTGGTAATTTAAGCTGCTTTCTGTGAAATAAACTACCCCGTTACCCTGATCAATGTCCAAACCATTAGCAAAATAGAAAGGAGTGCTGTGGGACTGTGTTGAGATTTTAGTAGCTAAGCCACCATTTGGGCCTACAACAAGGAGGCCCATGTAGGCATCTGCAATATAGAGATCTCCTGTTCTTTCGTTGAAGCGCAAGCCCAATGGACGCCCACAAATGTGCTCTTTTTCTTCATGATTATATGATCCTTTACAACCAGTTCTGCTAAATGCACAAGTGCCTCAGCTACTAATCAACTATTTTAAATTTCGCAAGTCAATTAACTACTAAAAGTTGTGAATCTGAATTGAGTAGGATCTAGGATTTTGTAATGATTGGGGCAAAAAAAATCACTGCTTATATGGTTATACCACTAGGATAGCAATTTCAGCTGCTCACTTGATATGAATTTGAGCAACGTAATCACTGGGGCAATAATCGGAATCGCTTAATCTACATGGTTCCTGTTTTCTACTTGAACATCTTCAATGGAACACACTTTGACACTATTTTAGTGTAAAACAAATTTCAATGGGACAGCAAAATAGTGTCAAGATAATACTAAATAATTGAAGTGACACTTGGTGTCACTTGACACCAAATTTAGTGTCCTCTAAAATTCCAATTATACTCTCATATTTGTTAACAAAAATAAATTTATCTCTTTTAAATCTCAAAATTCAATTTTTTATTATTTTAATAAGTAAAAGATTTCTTATAATGTAGGATATAGTGTAACTCTCATTAGAATTGGTTTAATAAATTATGTAATTTTGACACTAAAATAATGTCAAAATAACACTATTTTAGTGTCGTACATCGGAGATGGTCTAACTTTTTCACTATAGAAATGGCAAAGTATGTTGACGGTTCAGTTTGAGGGTCCTTCTGGCCTTTGGGCATGCCCAAAATAATAGCAGCAGGGTAAGTATATATAGGCGTGTGCTTCCATGCAAATATAACTAATACAGTCTCAGTGTCGTTCATTTTTCATGGAAAAATTGTTTTGGACCGCGTGTTCTATTTTAGAATTTCATATTTGTATTACTAATTTTATAGTGATGAAATCAGTGAGGGGCTATCTGATCTTAAATATATATATGTGGGAATTGGAAATGTGACTAAGCCTCATATAGCTCCATATAAAGGGAGCTGATCCGAGCAAACGTATGTTGGGACATACCATTTCATGTTCGTTGGATCAGTCGATGGACGGTCACGATTAAAAAAAAACAGAAACGAGGCTTGTAATTTACTGAGACTCATGTACAGGACCGGTAAATTAGCGCGTGTATGGGCCTGAAAATGCTTCCCCATCATATGTTTGTGGGAATGATATACCCATCAACGTGTATCACCTACTAGACTTGTAAAAGAAATGATTCATGATTCAAAGAAACGGGACACATACGTTTGTGACTTGATATTTGAACAAGCTAACAAAAGAAATGGTGAAATGAGAACGCATTCAATAAAATATAGAGTAATATATGCAGTATAATTCAAATTCAAGCACTTGCATCTAATTAAGTTCTAGTATCATATAGAAGTATTATCCTGAACCCGAAAAAATGCTTTGTGGAAACCTGCACCTCGTTTGTAGAAGCAAGACTATTTAGAATTGTCATGATATATAAATTACGAGTACTTTGTGAATAAACATTATACTGTGTGAGAATGTGTGCCCGACACGGGAATTCGAGTGTTCAAGAATTCAAAACTGGGATATGTCATGTCTACAAAGAATTCCAGCTTCCTAGAATTTAACTATGTATGCAAAGCAACAGATACGAGTATTATATCAGAACTCAGCGACGTCACCAAACAATAAAATTGGACTCGCATATATACGCAGCAGTCTTAAAAAGGTTTTATATGTGGCGATGAAGTGTGTTTTGTGTGTGTACTGTGCGGTACCTATCTGGAGAAGTAACAGCGAAATCAATCCAGCGACGTAGAGTTGGATTCCATTTGATAATACGACCGTCGGAGACACCAGTGTATGGACCATCGGCAGTGATAGGATGAAATGCAAAGCTCTCTGGACCAATTGCACCCACCAGGGGAATCACCTCTGACTCCACATCATCAGCAGACTTGTAACCATTATTGCATAGAAAAAGCGACAGTGTGATTGATATTAGAATAACTGTCACTGCAGCTAATATGAGTCTTGATGAGTTCATCATAATAGATAATTTGATGGAGAAGAGATAGAGATAGAGATAGACAAGTAGTTCTCTCTGTTTTTTCTTAAGCAGAAGTAAAAAACACTTCAAAACTCACAGGTAGCCAAACAACATTACATTATATTATATAAAGACAGATACAGAGAGAGAGAGAAAGAGTGTGGAAACTCATACCTACAAGGGAGTCATGAAGTGTTTATGTTGGTGTTTAATTTATATCCTAGCGCGCGATGTACACGTTAATCTCTGAGTTACCATTTTCAACTTATAAGTTGGTTATAAAATGGGGCGATAATGGCAATCTTTCGGGAGGATACAACAGTTGATAAATTTCAAACATGATTATTTGCACAAACATTCAGTGATATTATATTTAATATTTCAGGTTCATACGAGGATCATGCAATATTATCCTATACAAATATACAAGGTATATTTGGTGTATGAGCGTCTCGTGGCAAGGAATTCCTTGTTTATTTTTCTTTTTTCCCTAAATAATCATAGCAAGGAACTTGACCAAACAAAGATCAAGAGTGCTAACAAACATATATATACATACACACGCACCCCCTTGAGAATGACCTTTGTGACGCATAACAAAGGTGTCCCTACTCAACTTTGTTTCCTTTCGAAACAAACAAGAGAAACACGTGCCGGCTGCAAAAAAAGCCCTTCCACTGTGATTTTTATCTCCGTTTTATCCGATAATTACCGTATAATTAACCTTCAAAATCTAATTATTTTTACTTTTGAAAGTAATTCTTATTTTAAAAATAAATATTTATTAAGTAGAAAAAACTAATCTGAGCAAGCTCTATAATTTTATTGTTCAATAATTTATTATTAGAGTGGCTTATGATATATATAAGGATTGTTATCTTGATTCAATGCATCCCACAAGCATGGGTCAGAATCGAGATAATTTCACCGGACGAAAATGAACTGTTTTGTCTATATTTTGATTATTTCCTCCTTGGTGTCTACATTTTTATTGGCAAATAAAATAATCATCTAATTTAGAACCATTTGGATTATCTTATAAATAACTTATAAATTGAAATTTGTGTATTTTTTAACTAATAAGTAGCTTATGAGCTAAGACAAAAGTACCTTACATCGGTTATAATAAAATAAAAAAACTGTAAAAATAATTTACACTTTTTTCTGATTAAATTAATCTATGATGTTAATCATTAAAATATTCAACATATGTCATTTCAATAGGCATTTTTTTCCTATAAAGCAAACAATACAGGTGCTGTTCGGCTGTTTTTATCAGTGGTTTATAAGTTGGAAAATATATGCATTTTCCAACTTATAAATTAATTATAAGATAAGTGATCCGGCACACAGTGCTGTATATATTTCACATGCATCGTAAGTCGTAACCACAAGGCAAGCAGGGAGTATTATTATATTGGTCCCGAGGCTGCTGACCTCGTTCACATGACCCCGCAAGTCTTGTATTTTTGGGCCAGATCCAGAAGAGCACCTATTCTTCTTAGAATATTTAGGTTAGGTCGACAATTTGCATGCCTAGTGCATACTAGTCTCCTCGTAGCTGGACTGGGCGACAGGTTGAGGTGGCCAAACTGGCGGAAGCTCGCCGCAAATTTGTGAGAGGCGGCTCTGACTGGATCGGTTCATAAATCGATACAGACTGGTAAGAAAATCATGTTGTGCACGAGTTGAAGTTTGATGAACTGAGCCTGGTACGGACCAGTTCACGTAACTCGCCACAAACTGTGACAAGTCAGCCTGACACGCCCGACGCTTGCAGTAGCAATTTAAAAGATGCTTAGATAGATGCATGCATTTAATAATTAATTTTAAGACATTTTGTACAATCATGTGACACGAGTTGTGATTACATGTTAGAGTCAAATAGGAATCCATATATTTTATGAGGTCAATAATAACTTAATAATTTAATTTTTGAGACATATTTATTAAAATTTGAAGTTTTTTATATTTCTCTATATTATATTATGAAATATAAATACTCCATAATATTTTTGTAAATATACAAATAATTTTATTTTAAAGACTCAATTTATTTTTAATATATTTATTATGTACAATTGGTTTGTTTTATTTTTTTAAAGAGGAGCCCTCTCAAATAATTTGTAAAATATTTTTTAATTAATAAAATTTATAGAGGTACCTTCCTCTTTTTTTTTCAAAAATATTCGTATGAAATAAATATTTATTTATTTTTTAAAAATGAAATAAAACCCGACCTTAAATTTTTATTTATTTTCAATAAAAATATGTACATATGAAAAAAAGAGTAAACATATTTTTTTTAATTTAAAAATAAACCATATTCAATATACATTAAAATGTAAGGCATGGCTCGCCAAACCCGCTCGGCATGCTGACCCGGCACGGCTTGAGAAACATAACAGAAAGTACAGTAGGCCAGCATCATTAAATTGAATAAAAAATAAAAAATAAAAAAACAAAACTCGCCTAACCCGCGAACCCGTGTACGAATCACACTCGTGTACTGTACCCGAGTTTGGCCAAGTCCGACTCGCCTTTCCCGTGTACCGTACCTGAGTTTGGCCAAATCAGCACGGCTCACCCAACCCACTCGTTTAGCCTCCTCTAGCGATAGCTCGATTGGCCACTTCATCCTCTATGGACAAAATGAAGATGAAGCCCACTCAGAAACAACGGCTATCCTTTCTACACCGCAAGTACAATTCTTGATTTTTATTTTATCACGATTATTTAAGGGTGAAAATTCGAACTCATTTTATCTCAAAAAGATGTGCACCTACAGTTCGAGTTGTTATTTACATCTGCATTATTGTTTATTTTTTAACATATACAGTACAACATATTTTTTTTTTTTAACTTTATTATGTATGGTATAAAAGAATGTTAAAGGTTTTTAAAGCACGAATAATACCAGAATAGGCACTAACAAGTACTCAGAATAGCACATTTAGAAAATTACAGTAATATAATTCTTTACCTGTTGTTATTAACGGCTAAAACGAATCAATGTCATTTTGATCATTAGAATTGTGCTAATCTATATGGCAAAACGTATCTGGTGTTTTGGCACTAAATGCTACTTCCGAGTTCTGATTCAAATTAACCATAATATAACATAGAGTAATACAAGAACATGAAGCACATTTGTACCAAGTCATTTACCCTCCCTTTTCACACTTCGCGAGTTTTATCACACTGACATTTTTCCCCTTTCCGACAAGACACATCACAAATCCAAGATTGAAATAATCATTTAAGAAAACTATAATATATCAAAAATCTAGAAGTACAACCTCCGTCATAGACATATTAGACTATAAATAATTAGATTAGTCTTAGTTCAGTTTGTCAACAACCTCGAATCTCAATCTCGTGAGGAGCTTCAAGAAGACTCCTCCTGAAATCACAGCTATATGATAAAAAAAACTGTGATCCTTAAAAAGGGGCAAACTCAAAGAGGTCACTACCATAGTTCCATGCCAGCAAGCATGTCATAATGACACAACATCAACTCAGACTGTACAGAAAGAAAAGATAGTGCATATCTTTATTCCAACTTCCAGTACAGCATATGATTGAGTACATGTTTTTGTGGAAAGAAAAGAAACAAGCAATTTGTCACCTATATAGGCCCAGTACTAAGAGCATGGTCCAGATCAGAAATTAAATCATTTACATCCTCAATTCCCACTGAAATACGAACAAGATCTTCGGTTAGACCTCTAGCCTCGCGTACTGCCAAAGGTATGGATGCGTGTGACATAAAGCAGGGCATGCTTATAAGGGACTTCACACTCCCTGCGATTATAACAACAGCACATTATCTATCCTGTAAACTTGAATGTTCAGACGTGAATGGTGCTCTTATTCTCGAAGCCAACACATAATATATTCAACAACTAAAAATATGTGTTATGATCAATAAGCTTTCTAGCCCAGTGGATACCCTTCTTCTGTACAAGAGGTTGAGGTTTCCAGCATAGTGCATGGGGGTGTGAGTGTTTCAAATTTTGCAATTAACTATCGCCAGGAAAAAAAAGTCTTGCTAGGTTCTAATATATGTGATTAGCAGATATTTCTTTGGTAATAACTGACAAGTATGAGCTTACTTCGAATTCACAAATTATTAACACAAGCACCACCAACTTCACTCTCCGATCCTGAGATGGAAATCAACTCCTCACCGTACCAAGCAAATACCTCAGTTACTGTCTTATATAACATTATTGTCTCATGGACGAAATATGCCTCCCTTGAAAGTTCTGGATGTACTCCACATAACTATGTAGTTTAAATAGAAACTAATAAAATCATAATAATACCCTCCTGCTAAAAGCTTCCATGTCGATTACTACCTTTGTCTTGTTTTTCATCTTTTACAGGGGACAGGTTTGATTGGTGGGCGGTACTGTGGTTAAAGTGGTAACTAGAGCTACTTCGTACACTTGCTCCGTTTGGTCGGAGAGAATAAAACAGGGAAGGAATGGAATAAAAAATTGCGAACAATATTCAAGAGTAAATAAAGGATGTAAGAGAAAGGATTGAACGAAAATAAGGGAGTGCAAATTTTTTGTGATAAAATTTGTAAGAAAAACGAGTAGGAACGAAAATGGAGCATTCCTTCTCAAATTGATGGGTTTGAGCTCTAGTTTAGATCGCTAGGAATGAAAATGGAGGAAGCCAGGAAGGAATAAAGATTGTAGTTATTTACCCATATAATAGTTGGAAATTCAATCTATTTTCTCCTAATTTCATTCAACCCTAACCAAACACAACATTAAAGTTTGAAAGTTAATGACCCCTTAGTTGTGAGACCTATTTGCAGTCACTTGAATGGTTGATATGATGCATTTGAGTAAGAGATTATTTACCAAAACTGACAGTTATGCTGAAATACTTGGTGACCTCAGTTACGTGTTTAGAAAGTGCCAGTGATCCAGTAAGGAAACTGAGCACAGATCCTGCACCCTTTGCCTGCAAGAAACATAACATTGGCATAGATAACATACTGAGAACTACAATCATGCAGTATTAGTCTTCTGCTTTAGACGACCTTTGTACCTGAGAATAGTGTAAAGAATGTCCAGGATGGCTAGGAAGACCTGCATAATTAACCTTCTTCACTCGAGGATGGGCTGAGAGAAATTCTGCAATCTTTTGTGCATTCTCCTGCAAAGGTGCCAAAACCATCATATCCATATATTAGACAACACTGAGAAATAAATTTGAATAAAAGCTCTATCAATTTATCACATTGAAATCGTAGTCCAGCATTGAAAAATCAAGAAGAATTACTGTGGCATGAAATGAGACATGACAAACATATAAAGGTGCTACACTGTCAGAATTAAGCACAGAAATCGTTGGCTAACTATGACACTCTGATGTGTGGTGAGCTAAGGAGATTAATGTTAAAATAACTTCAATGAATTGGTTGCGACTGGCATAGTAGTGGCCGACTGGCCGTCACTCACCTCTTTATAAGCTATAGAAACTTGGTTGAGAAACGAAAGAAATCGAGTCCATCAGATGGGCAGATGGCTTTAGAATTGTTACACTTGTCATGCTAACAGATAAGAACTGGAAATACTCCCATTCATTGGAAACTTAAAAGGATCCTATCACTGTAATTTATATAAAACAAGAAAAAATGTATACGGGGTCTAAAGTTGAATGTAGTAATATTCATATCATCAGATGACACTGAATAAGCCAGAATGGAGTAGGGCTCTGAGGGAATTATTATTTTGTCCAATATTGTACATCCTACGGGTAATTAAAAGATTAAGACAGAACTAAAGAACTATGTTTGCAGTAGAAGAGAATATCAGGAAACCGTAGAACCTGTTGCTTCTCCACGCGCAAGACCATTGTTTTAATTCCCCGCAAACAGACCCAGCAGTCAAACGGGGCTAAACCGGATCCCTCTGCATTTTGTAGGAAATACAAGTCCTTCGTCAACCTGCTCTATATAAAAAAAATCAAATGATGCTACAAATAATATTAAACAAAATTACTAGTATTTTATTGAAAAATAATAACATAACACTGCATATGCAAAACTCTTAAACTTCTAACGTTTGAATAAATAAGCAATAGATTAATAGTCAAGTAGTATGATGATAATACTAATAATTGAGCTGTAATTTACAAAATATATGTCATCTCTCCCCTCTCTGACAAAGTTACTCACTGTTTCCACTGGTTTATCTTCATGACTGTCGTTTAAGGCAAGGTGGTTGAATTTATTCCTTAGTTGAGATGAAGGTGACTGCTAGATGGCAGACTCAATCACTATGTGCAGTGATGGGCAGACGCAATGGAAACAGTGGTTGTAGGTCGGTGGATATTTTTCTTCAAATCTGTTATTCTGTTGTGTGGAACATGAGTATCTCATGTACCGACAAAGTGACTAATAATATAATAGAAACCGAATGGCAATTACTGCATCTAGAGTGTCATAGTAAAACTCAACTTTAATTTAATTCCATCACCAATATTACTCATGTCCCTAATTTTATTACTCTTTTACTAGGAGATTTTATTAGTGCTTCGCCTGGTACAGCATCAAGAACTGATTATCTCATGTGTCATCTTATATCATGACCCTATATTATTGTGGTGATGATTGTATTACAACAATTCATGGTGGCCTGTTGGAACTCTGGATTTTAGGGTTTCAGCATTGGTGGCATATTGTAATCAGTTGTGGTAGATGGTCTAGCATGTACATGGATGGATATAGTTTCACACTACCAATATTTTATGAAGTTCTCATGTTCTACTATTTCCACAAGCCCAACTACATGATCATTAGGGCATCTCCAAGAGACTCCTTATACGAGCTCTTAAATTGATAAATAAAGAGCCTTGTTTAAATTAGAGCTCCAAGAGACTCTTAGAGGCTCTTCAAAAACTTAAAAGCCTCTCTTTTCTCCTGAATTTTAAGAGCCTCTATATGACTCTTAACTTATTAGTCAGCGTTCTTGAATATCAAAGCTGTATTCTTATCAATAAAATATTTATTCCCTTCAATTACTTTGAATTTACAATATGGAGTTCAAATATGAATAAATTATAAATAAAGAGTAATTATAGAACATTATTGGAGTTCACACATTTATCATTGTAATAACTTACTAGGAGCCTAATATTTTATATTATATTTAAGAGTATACTAGGACGTGCACTTGGAGATGCTATTACATGTTATTTACCTCTACAACAAAGGTATATGCAGGATATAACAATTATTCAATTTTATCTTGTAGAAAGATTAGTTCCCTTCAGATTTTGCAGTAAAAATTCAAATATGTCACAAATCTAACATTATTTTCAGCGACCATACAGTTACTTCGTTATTTAGGTTTATAAGTTTTGATATTAAAACAATACCTTTCCCCTTTAACAGCCAACACGCCTGCCATGACATCACTGTGACCAGCAATGAACTTAGTAGCTGAGTGCATTACAATGTCTGTAGAAAAACAAAGATTCGACAATGAATATCTCAAATATTGACTAAGAATGTTTTTTAAAATATTGTTGCATTTACAACATATATTTGTCAAAACCTGCTCCAAGTTCAAGGGGTTGTGACAACACAGGAGACATAATACTGTTATCCACCAAAACAAGAGCTCTATGACCATGAGCTATCTCTGCTATTCTCTGAAAACAATAGAAGTCATTTTCTTTGATTTAGCAACTTTTTGCAACTATCATTTTGGCATTAGAGATTTCTATTCACCATAATATGAGATTATGAGAAACCTTATAATATGGTGTTCACTGCATTTTTCTAGGCATTTTTCTAGGCCGAGACAGAAAAATATATACAAGAGAACATATATCTGATTTCTATACTTTCTTTACTAAATACAAAAGACCTATAACCGGGCACCCTATGAGAGTTTTCAAATGGTTAAATTATATTCTGGAAGACACCAAGAATAAGGACGGGGTGCACTTAGTGGATACAAGTATACAACATAGTAACTAAATTCACAAATTTATACTGGTGGCCGAGAAATCCCATGCTTATTGATGTGGTCCTCCATGTCCCGAGTTCTAGGACAAATTTGTTAGGGGAAGTCATAATGTGTTACTACAAAGACAACACCATAATGCGTAATGAATATAACAAAAAACTGGATGCCTCAGAACTAGATTAGCAGCAACGTAATAAATTTCATAGCAACGCAGTTCATCGTGTAAAACTTGTTACCACTCGCATAAAATATATAAATATTCCCATTTTCCTAAAACTTATGCAACTACATGCATATGATCATGGTAGTCTGTGTACCCGATTTCCATCATTCCTGATTAGATAATCATTAATATTTAGCCAGCGGGATCTGTAGTTACTGGTTCGCATTGACTTACACGAATATCAGAAATTTGTTGTCGAGGGTTAGTTGGACTCTCAAGCCAGACAAGCTTAGTCCAAGGTCCAATTGCAGATACAACCTCATTCAAATTAGTAGTGTTCACTCGTCTATACAAAACCACAAAAATACATTTTAATGTGTGTCCAGATTTAAAAATGAACACAAAACAGCTACATCATAAGACATGTCCAAATTTTGAAATGAACAGCATAACAGAGCAGCGCTCTATAACTAAAGGAATTTACTAACTTTACAACGGCTCCAGTCTTTGGGATGACTTGTGATAACAATCGATCAGAGCCGCCATACAGGTCATCTCCCGCAACAATTTCTTCACCTAAAATGAAGACTTTGCTCAACATTTTCAAACATATAAAACAGTGTCTGAAGAATACAATAAACATCACCAGCTCGTGCATGAAGCCTTTAAAGGTTTATTTCTTAATTAATGTGTGGGAATGTTTGCTAGATTTATCAAACCCGTGTATATCATACTGAGATAACGTTCACAAAATTTCTAAAGGAATATGATATGCATATGTAAGGTCTAAAGGGAGTCTAAAACAACACCTGTCCCAACAAGATGACTAACAGCAGCCAAAGCAGCCATTCCAGTGGTAAAGCAAAATGCTCTATCAGCTTTGTCAAGCTTTGCCAGGATGCTGAGAATAAACAGATTTATTTTTAATCAATAATGGTTAGTTGCCACCAGGTGAAATAAAAGAGCAATAATCACTAAATGTTATACAATATTGCAGAGATATTCAGACCATTCCAATGCATGTCGGGTTGGATTTCCACTTCGAGTATAGTCATAGGGGCCATTTTCTATGGCACTAGGCTGCATCAAATGTATACCAATATGTGTGTAGATATATTAGAAGGAGATAAAAGCTACCACTTAAGAGATAGTTTCTGCCATATACGGCAAACTCCTATAATAGGCATTTGTGACTTTTAACTAATACGTGAATGCGAAGTTAAGATTGAACCATTCACACACAGATAATAGATAATAAACATTCAAAGAAAAGAAGTCCCGTTGGCATATATATAGTAGGCAGTGGATCTAAATGTGCAATGTAACGGATATATGGTAAATCAGATACACTATCTGATAGAAAATCCCTACACTAACTGACCATCAAGTAGAACATGGTCAAGAAAATACCTGCTTGAAAGTGGCTGTTTGGTAAAGAGGTACACTCATTGAACCATAAGGATCAAACTCATTTTCACAGTTCAACAACATTGTCGATATACTAGGCTCATTGATATCTATCATAATAAAAATAGTTATCAGTAATAAAAAAAGACATCAAGCCGGCATAACAATATAAACAAAAAAACCTTTGTCCATTTCAGCAGAACTATCAACAAAGGCAGATGCTTTCACATCCATATCTTTGTCTTTAAAGCAGTTAATTACAAACTTCTTTGCTACCAAGACAGTATCCTCGTTAGCAGTTTCCCTTTTTTTGCATGCGAAAGTTGGCTGCAAATTCCCATTTATAAAACCCTACAAGATTGACACATCAGAATCCGAAACATAGCAACAATGATGTTCCAGTTAAACGTGAAAGGGAACAAAAGTATGACACTATTCCCATATAAACATTATTTTCTTCAGAGCAGCAAAAAAAAAGAAGCCAAACATAATTCTATTCCATATTTATTAGGTTTCAACTAAAGAAAAGTTGAAAATTTTAAACTGAATATAGTGCCTCGTATGGCTTAAAATAAACAAAGAATACTATAAACTAGTGGTGGCCAAACGGGCGGGGCGGGCGAGCCGTGTCGCCGGCGATCTAGTTTGACTACCTCGTGACTCGGGCACGACACGCGTCTGTAGGCGAGCCGTGCCGATTCGCAAAAACCGCAACTCGTGTACAGCTCGCGGGTTATACGGGTTATGCGGTTTGATTTTTATTTTTATTTTTAAATTTTTATTCCATTTAAATGCAGGTAAGCAGGTCATGCGGGCTGAGCCGAGGCGGGTTTGGCGAGTTATATTTACACAACCTTTGCTTCTTCTTTTTTCAAAATTGTACTCCGCTAGTCTGCTACTATCAAATCTCACTGATTTGATAGGCTCCCATTCTGCCAATCATTACATTAACTGAATAAATTTGTTTACATTTAATTTAAATATAGTCAACGCGGATTTTATTTATTTTAAAATAAATACTTATTTCATACGAATATTTTTGAAATAAAAGAGGGCAGTACCTCTATAAATTTTATTAATTAAAAAAATATTTTATAAATAATTTGAGAGGACTCCTCTCTAAAAAAATGAAATAAACCGCATATACATAATAAACAAATTAAAAAAATACAAAACAAATAAAATTTAAAATTAAAAAATAAAAATATTCCATCCACTATTTAATTTATACAAAATCTTGTTGTTGTTCGCTAGAATAATTTTTCCAAGAAAGAATAAAATAATTAATAAATATAAAAATTATGAAGAAATGGATTGACTTTTATTATAAATAATTATGGTAGACTAGTTATGAAATTAATTTTATAACTGTATGAAATATTTTAAGTACAGTCATTAAAGTCATTCTGAGAAATTATATTGTAAAAGTCATACGAAACTATATTGTAAAAGTCATACGAAACTATATTGTAAAAGTCATACGAAACTATATTAGAGTGAATGGCAAACTGACAGTGACATCAGTGACATCAGACATCAGTGCATCATTGAAACATGACATAATGTGTACTATGTTCGAGTTTTATTTAATTTTTTGTTAAAAAAAGAAATACTTATTTCATACGAATATTTTTGAAATAAAAGAGGACCGTACCTCTATAAATTTTATTAATTAAAAAATATTTTACAAATAATTTGAGAGGATTCCTCTCTAAAAAATGAAACAAACCGCTTGTACATAATAAACATATTAAAAAAATATGAAGTAAATCAAATTTAAAAATACAAAATAATGTAATTTCATTTCATAAAAATGAATATTACCTTTTATAGATAACTTTGAGTTTTTTTATCATTTTATTATTTTGTATATATAACAAAAAGAAATATTTAAATTAATAATAATAATAACTTATAAGACACACTCATATTTTACTTGCTTATATATAATGTAGGTAATTTTAAGTGAAATAATGCATCGTCCCGCTATACACACACAAGTGGGAACTTAATTTGGTTTTTTCCCTAAATGAGATGGGTTGAAAAAAATATTAATATTAATAAGCCAAATAAACTAACCAAACTAGAGTTGCATATATGAAGATTATATTTATACCTCATCTAATAAACACGCTTGTGTCATGCCGAGGCGAGCCGGTTCAGTCACATTACAGGTTTTGGCGGGTTGGCGAGCCGTGCCGTGCTTAGTGTTAGACTATATGAATAAAATTAATTGTATTCTATTATTTTATTTTTGTAACTTGTAAATTAATTTTGTAACTCCCTCCATAATGACTAAATATTGATGTGTTCTTTATGTTAGTTCATTATGGTAGAGGTTAACCTCAACATGGTATCAGAGCTCGGGTAGGCAGGGGTCGACCCCTGCCACCCCCAATATTCTCCACAATTTATGAGGGACATGAAGGCAAAAACTATGCAAAAAAAAGGTGTCCGTGATCCACTCTTCAACCCAAAAATGGGATTAAAAATAAAATAAAATAATAGAATACAATTAATTTTATTCATATAGTCTAACAATTTTACTCCTATATAAGGATAGCCTTGCTCCATTGTTTAAAAAGAGGATAAATGATTACAAGTTTTATTCATTTTTTGGTCATTCTCATCTTAGAGCTCTAGGTTCTGTTTTGTGAGATAGTAACAGTGTTTGTTCAGTTCGTGGAAGGCGGATTTGCAAGTGTTTCAAATCACCTTTGCTCGTTGTATCCTGGGAGACAGAGGTCATCACACATTCAAGCACTATACGGAAGGGACTTATCTGTTTTAAGGATAGCGTGGTTTTCACGTGCCTCGAACTATTATTGGTATTTTTGTTCTTGATTTCTTGATTTCAGGTATGACACTAAATTATACTTCCTGCACTTAGGACAAGCCAACTCGTATACGACGAGTTCCCTTTCTCGGTTTGTGCCGGTTCATCGACGAGTTCCCTTTCTCGGTTTGTGCCGGTTCATGAACTGGTCCGGTCCAAGGCGCCTGACACAGCCATTTTGGCGAGCTGGGGCGAGTAGGGGTGAGTCAACCTACCCGTTTGGCCACCTCTAGTATAAACCCACATTGCTTAGCAAAAATAATATTTCTATATATAAACCTACATCACTCAAATTGTTCAATAATTACGCAAATGACAGAAACCTAAAACAGAAAAGTCAAGAAATGCATCTCAATTAATCTTAATAAACAAAAGGGTGTTTTTTTCATCCTCAAATCATTCACTTGCTACTTTGTTATGATACATACATATTATAGAGAGAGAGATGGAGAAAGTGGGGAGAGAGAGAAGAGTGACTTACATGGTCTTTAAACTGATGGGGAAAAGAAGTCGAGAGTGATCTGAGAGAGAACGATGATGCGGTTGCAGTATCCATGTAGAGATGGGTTGTTCCGGAAGGGACTTCTTTATACGTCATTTTTCACTTTTATTTGTTAATATCCGGCTTTTAAACTTAACTGCAATTTACGTTCTATTTTACTCTAATTCAAAGTGATAGAGTTGGGTTCGACTAGCTCACTCGAAATTTTCTAGAAAAGTTTTCTTATAAAGTTAGACCCAATTTTAATCGTTACTTAAAAATTACCTTTTTATATTTTTTTTAAACTAAAAAGTATATTTTAAAATTTATTAAATATATTTTCAAATAATATAATTTTTAACTTTTTTAATTATATATTATGTGTAATATTTAATTAAAAATTAATTAATTTGATTAATAAAAGTCAAAATAGGACAATTATTTTTAGATGGACGGAGTACTAATCCGCAAGGATGTAACTTTAATATTTCAAAAAATATGATCTCATTCTTTTAATTATATCCTCATTTTTTTATTCGTATTTTTTCTTCAATCTCTTTTTCTTATTCTAAATAAGCTAACCGCCTACACATTTATATTAGTAATATAAATCACTGATAATGATGAATAGGTCAGTTTTTTCATCTTTTAATTTTTAATTTTCTAATCTTATAGATAAATACATATGTACATCATATATTAAATTATAATTATATAGGGGTAGAAATTTATAACAAGTAAATTTTAGAGAAATTATCAAAAATACTACTCCCTCGTTCTCACCCATTTGTTTATGTTTCGGAGAGAAGGTCTGGCACGCATTTTAAGGTGCATATAAAATATAGTTACTTAACTTATTTATTTTTTTTAAATTCTGAATAAAAACTTAAACATTCAATTTTTATTCAAAAACAAAAAATTATAAAAATAAGTTACGGAACTATATTTTATATGCACATTAAAATGCGTGACGAACCCTCTCTTCGAAACGTAAACAAATGGGTGGGACGGAGAGAGTAATTTTTAAGGTTTTTTTGCAAATTTTTACAATTTTTTGAATTTTTTTGCAAAAATACGATTTCTATTTTTCAAAAACATAATCGAAGTTGTTTTTTGTTGCATTTAAGGTTGCTTTTGATTGCATTTACGGTTACATTTTAATTTTAATCGTGCAACTTGTTAAATAACGTATTATGCAACCAAAAAATAATTGTTTTGACTAAATTTTAAAGTTGAATTTGCAGTTGATTTTAGTTGCAAAGTTGCAAAACCGTATTTTTACAATTGTTTTTGAAAAATTGTATTTTTGTAAAAAAAAATTTAAAAAAATGGCATTTTTGAAAATATTTTAAAAAAAGTTGGTATTTTTGCAAAAAAAAATTTACCCTTGGGTGTTTTTCAAAAAACCCCTAAATTTTATCGATCATAACTTTGTATTTTTTAAAAAAATTGAAAAAACTAGTTTATCATAAATGGGCTTATATTAAAAAAAATGCTTTTATGATTAAATTTAATGAGATATTAGTTTTTATTTATTTTTAAAACTCATTTAAATGATTTTAATTAAATTTAATTAATTTTGGTATAAAATGATTGATTTCAATATTTATTTAGGATCGTTTGGTTTCTAAGATGCCCTCGATTATATACGATACTACTTCAACTTTATCAATGAGAATCGACCCCTAACCCTGACTAGCCACCACAAAAAGATATGCACATATATTTTTTTCTTCATCAATTAAACTTTATTCCTTCTCATAAATACACTTTCATCTTCCTTTCTCTCATCTAATCATCGTAGTACTTGTTTTTCCCTCAATAATCATACTTTTTTGTGAAGATTGTTGTTGTACCCAATTTTTTTTGTCCTCCCTTTGAAGTGGTTAATATGTTTTAGTATTTTTTGGTATGTTGTTTTGCCTCCTTGAGATTGATTCAATTGGTGCTTTGGGGAATATGAAAAACCCGTATCGAGGCTGGGTTGGTGATGGAAATCGCAAAAACTCACCTTTAACAATGGAAGATTATTCATATAATGAGGACATCAGTACATCGGTTCCTTCGATTTCAGTTGATAGAACTGAAAGTTATGAACATTGGACTAAGACTAAAATTAATTGTGTGAAGGGCAATTGTGATGATGCTGGTTTAAGGGATGGTGTAGGTTGGATTTCTTGGGAAGTCATTGTATTCTTATTTAGTTCAAAGAATATTTTTATTATATATGTTAAGCGATCTGAAAATAAAGCGGTTGAAAAACATATAACTAACCCTATTTGTAATAATTAGATAACAACTCAACTCAGATAAGAAAAAGAAATAAATAATAAATATGATAATAGGAATCAAAACGAAGAAAGTCAACTAGACACGAAGAAGTTCATTAATATATTCAAGTGTGAGTAAAAAATAAAGAAGTAATATTTCAGAAGAATTCAGAATATACAGAAGATTTTAAGTGGCTACTACACGAAGATACCAACAAAAGAAAACAAAAAAAAGGAAAAACAGTAAAGTAGAAAAATGACAAGAGACCACAACTTTTAATGTTATATGGTGAAAAGTATTTATTTTAGTTGAGAAATTTAGTGTCACGTCTAATTTATAAAATCATTGTATTTTTATAATTTTTGTCAAATCTATAAATAGTAACTTATTTTTTGTGATTTGCTAAAAAATAGTTATGAAAATTCCATATAAAAATCATCATTACCTTTTTATAATTGTCTTTTCTAAAAATTAGATACAAAATATCCATATAAAACTTATTCATTACCATCTCTAAAAAATAGTTATTTCTTATTTTCCTTTTAATTTTTATATTCCATATAATACTTATTTCATAGTTATTTCTTTTTTCTTTTTTTCCTTTTAAACCTTATATATCAAATCTTTTCAAATCTTTTTGAATATTAAATATTTGCAAATGTTCTCTAAAATTTTGATGGCTGAAAAAGAAGTTTTAATTATTAGTATTTAAAATTGTGAAAATTAGAAAAAATTAGAAAAATAGAACGCATCGATATTAGAAGCGTCACCTCACTGCACTCGTTTTCTCCTTAATATATATATATATATATATATATATATATATATATATTATAATATTGATTGATGATGATTTGTCAAGGGAAGTCCCGATGTGTTACTACAAAGACAACACCATAATAAATATAAGAGTAAAGTGCATTTTGTGTACTCGCACTTTACTCAAGACATCACATGCAATACTGTACTTTAAAATCGAGCACTTGAAATATCAATATCTATATTTCAATACACTTTGTTGCATTTCATTAATATGAATTAACTCCGTTAGTTATTTAGAGAGTAAAATGCATTTTGTGTACTCACATTTTACTTAATGTGCATTTTATGTACTTGTACTTCACTCCATATTTTGAATTGGAATATTGGAAGTGATATTTTCGATTAAAGTTCGAGTACATAAAGTGCATTGTACTCCCTAAATTATTAACGGAGTTAACCCAAATTAACGAAATGTAACAAAGTGTAATAAAATATAAATATTGATATTTTAAATGCTCGATTTTGAATTACAGTATTAAATTTGGTGTTTTGACTAAATTGCAAGTACACTAAATGCACTTTACTCTAAATATAATTAAAACTGGATGGCTCAGATCTAGATTAGCAACAACATAATAAATTTCATAGCAACGCAGTTTATTTTGTAAACCTTGTTACTACTTACACAAAATACATTATAGCAATTGTGGTGCATCTATAAAATTATAAAATATATAATTATTTCCATATTTCTAAAACTTATGCAAGTACATGCATATGCGTAAAATGCAGATGATATAAAACTAGATTGCAAATAATTATTATGGAATCACTTGTTTATTGAAATGAATACCAGAAGCTATTCCCTCCCTCTCATTCATTTGTTTACATTTCGGAGAGGGTGCCCAATACGTATTTTAATGTGCGTATAAAGTATAGTTCCATAGCTTATTTTTTAAAAAAAATTTCTGAATAAAAATTTAAACATTAAATTTTTATTCAGAGGGAAAAAATTAAAAAATAAGTTATGGAACTATATTTTATATGCACCTTAAAATGCGTGCTGGACACCCTCTATCAAATGTAAATAAATGGGTGGTACTGATGGAGTATTAAATAACAGCTATAAGATAAGAAAGTTGAAACAAACACCCACGTTCTAATCGTAAATTGTGGTAACAAACACCGACTAATTTAGATAACAAAGACTTCCTAAAGACCAGGAATTATTAACCAATTAAACTAAGTGGCCGTTTGAGGTTCCTTAAACTTAAAATAAGTAACTTATTTTATTTTCATTTTTTACATATTTTCATATTTTTTTAAAGATAAATATTTATTTTAGAATTTTAAAACCAAATATTATTTTCAAAATAAAAAATAAGTTACTTATTTTCAGAAAAAGTACACACATCTCTACTTTTTCCCGAAAATAAGGACTTATTTCCGGAAAAAAGTGGTGGCCAAACAGCCCCTAATACTCATCCAAACTTGTTAATCCATTAAATCTTATCAATATGATTGTGGTTGTATGTTTACACAATTTCCATTATTCCCGATTAGATAATAATTAACATTTAGCCACTGGGCTGCTGGGCTCTGCAGTTAATTTGACTTGCTCGAATATCAGAAATCTGCTGTCGAGGGTTAGTTGGACTCTCAAGCCAGTCAAACTTAGTCCAAGGTCCAATTGCAGATGCAACCTCATTCAAATCTGTAATGTTCACTCGTCTATATAAAACCACAATTTTATGTTCTAAGGTGTGTCCAGATTTAGAAATGAATATCATCACAAAATAGCTACATCACAAAATGAACAGCATAACAGAGCACCTCTCTCTAACTAAAAGAATGAGTAAAGTGCATTTCGTGTACTCGCAATTTAGTCAAGACACCACATTTAATATTGTAATTCAAAATCGAGCATTTGAAATATCAATATTTATATTTTATTACATTTTATTATATTTCGTTAATTTGGGTTAACTCCGTTAGTAATTTAGGAAGTACAATGCACTTTATGTACTCGAACTTTAATCGAAAATATCACTTGCAATACTTCAGTTCAAAATCTGGAGTGAAGTACAAGTACATAAGATACACATTAAGTAAAATGTGAGTACACAAAATGCATTTTACTCTCTAAATAACTAACTGAGTTAATTCATATTAAGGAATGCAACAAAGTGTATTGAAATATAAATATTGATATTTCAAGTGCTCGATTTTAAAGTACAGTATTGCATGTGGTGTCTTGAGTAAAGTGCGAGTACACAAAATGCATTTTACTCTAAAAGAATTTACTAACTTGACAACAACACCGGTCTTTGGGATGACTTTGATAAAAATCGATCAGAGCACCAGTCTTGTAAGAGGGTTTGGTTAGATATACGAAACCTATATTTATTATACCGAGATAACGTTCACAAAATTTCCAAAGGAATATGATATGCATATGTAAGGTCTAAAGGGAATGTGAAACAGCACCTGTCCAACAAGATGACTAACAGCAGTCAAAACAGCCATTCCACTGGTAAAGCAAAATGCTCTATCAGCTTTGTCAAGCTTTGCCAGGATATTGAGAATAAGCAGTTTTTTTAAAAATAATTCAATAATGGTTATTTGCCAACAGGTGAAAGTAAAGAGCAATAATAACTTAATGCTATACAATATTGCAAAGATATACAGACCATTCCAATGCATCTCGGGTAGGATTTCCACTTCTAATATAGTCATAGGGGCCATATTCTGTGGCACTAGGCTGCATCAAATGTAGACAATATATATGTGTAGCTATATTAGAAGAGGAGATATAAACTAACACTTAAGAGATAGTGTCTGCCATATATGGCAAACCACTTGTATCTGTGATATAAAGTATAAACTACTTTGTTACTTTGCCATCCACGATATTTTTAATATATCTTTTTGACTCGATCCATATTAACAATGATAAAGACCGGCAAGCAAGTAATATGTTGGGAGATTAAATTCATAGCAAAGAAAGAAACATTCAGGCACAACTTGTATGAATAAGTGCATTGATGTTACAATCTGCATCAAAATCTGACAACTGATGAGTCTGATGTCTATATATATGATGCATATACTTATTACTCGCTTGTAATCTCTTAAATATCTAAGATGACACGTAGTTTATTCATAGTAACAAAGGTAAGTTGGAAAGTCACAAGATGAAATGTTTGTATTTTTTTTTTTGCTAAACTGAAATGCTTGTGTCAGTATTTTTTTGTGTTAATTATTGCCTTCTTCGCAAGAATGTCTTTATGGCTCAGCTCCAACCAGTGTACCACTTAGTCGGGGGACTTACAGATTTAACCGGTGGCGGTGCAGGTGTCAGTTCAGTTGTTTGCTTGTACCCCATGGAGATGGGAGGGATGCTCTGTTCATGACTGAAGAAATCTTGAGGATCTACTTGGTGCTTCACTCTACACAACTTGTCAAAATTATTGCCAAAATATTTCTCACCCCAAACTTTAGCTTCATTGTAGCTGCTTTTTCCTTGTGGTTGGTTCATTCCCAAGTCAAAGTCCCTATAGTTCATGTACGCTCCACGGGGATTGCTTGTCACAAATGGTGTCATGTACTCGTACATCTTGTTTATCCACTCCATACTTCGCTGACCCTGTTCTTGATCATTGTTTTCCCAATGGATTAAATATTGTATGTTATATATTGTACCTTTGCGGTAAGGGAAAGGAAGATCATGTTCCGAGAAATCATCCATTTTCCCATAAAAAGGCTCGAATATTACAAGGCCCCTTTCTTCCGTAAACAAATCCCAAATTCCTTGGAATGTACTTGCGGGCATTGGTGTGTTTACAAAATCGGATTTGCCTTTGTATGTGCCTAACAGCCTGTCAGTACGGTTTAGTACAGTGACGGACCCAGAATCATTTTTTACTGAGACACTTGACTATTTTATATTAAAAACATTATTAATATAAAGGTTTAGTAAAGTGGCGGACCCAGAATCATTTTTTAGTGGGACACTTGACTATTTTATATTAAAAACATTATTAATATAAATTTAAAATTAAATTAAATAAATATATATATATATTTAAAATTTTGTATTTTAAAGTACAATTTTATTATATTTGTAAGTTTATATTTTAATAAAATATAATATCTTGTTTTTCAAAAAAATCATAAATTAAAATAAATATATTATGAATTTAAATATAGAAATTCAAGTTTTTCATATAATTTTTTTGTATCTTTAAATTTTAGTGGGGGCATTCATATTATTTGAATGAAGGCATTAAGTTAAACATATATTATTTTATTTTTTGGACTAGAAATTGAGGGGGCCTATGCCCCTGGTGCAAACGTGCCAACCATGTACGTCCGCCCCTGGTTTAATATATCCTCTAATGGATATTCATTTCCTTGCTCCCCAGTAGAGAATAGAAGTGTTACAATATGAAGTATGTACTGTATTGATAAAACTGAATAATCGTACTTACAAGAAGTGTTCTATATATTTGTTTATATATTAGACTACACTACGGTATTTGTATCTAAAGAAGGTGGGAAGTTACTAACAGAAACTACAGCTGTCCACTCTTCTATGGTGGCTGACGTGGCATCTTAACTACCTTAGGTTGAGTTCTATCTATATTATCTATATTACTAATATCCCCTCTCAAGATAGGAGTGTTTGAATGTGCAACATCGAACAATCCTAGCTTGGAAGACAACTGTTGGAGATGTGTGGAAGGAACTGTCTTTGTAAGAATGTCAGCCAACTGATGTGTTGTTGGGAGATATGTAAGTTGGATTAATCCTTCAAGAACCTTGTCACGGGTGAAGTGACAATCGACCTCGATATGCTTTGTTCGCTCATGGAAAACAGGGTTTTTTACAATGTAGATAGCCGATTGATTGTCGCAATGAAGTGTAACTGGAGAAAGATTAGGAACGCCCAACTCTTGTAGTAGTCTGACAACCCATGTAACTTCAGAAGCAGCAGAAGCCATAGCTCTATACTCGGCTTCAGAACTTGACCGAGAAACGGTTGCTTGTTTCTTCGATTTCCAGGCAATGGGAGACTGACCAAACATAAGGATATAACCAGTGACAAAGCGTCGTGAATCTGGACAAGAAGCCCAGTCTGAGTCAGAATAGGCTTGTAGAGTGAGATGGTCTGAATCCCGTAGAAGAATGCCTTGACCAGTAGTGTGGCTGATGTAGCTGAGAGTATGGTGCAGGGCCTCATAATGCAGATTGGTGGGTGAATGCATAAACTGACTAAGAACTTGAACTGAATAACTCAAATCTGGTCTGGTATTAGTGAGATAGTTAAGTTTACCCAGTAAAGAACGGTATAGCTCAGGATTAGAAAAAGGAACACCCTCATCTGCAGAAAGCTTGGTATGCAGTGGTAATGGGGTAACAACCTTGGATTTGAATGGATCCACACAACAAGCCAAGAGATCCTTAGTGAATTGTTTTTGACTAAGAACAATTCCTTCAGGAAGATAAGTAAATTATATCCCCAGAAAATAGTGCAACACCCCAAGATCTTTAATACTGAAAACAATATTCAAATGATTTTTTACCTGTTGAATATGAGAAGGATTGCTGCCAGTGATAATGATGTCGTCAACATAGACACCCATTATAGTAATGTCATTACCATCTTTGTGAATGAACAAACTATAATCATGTTTAGACTGAGTGAAACCTTGGTCAATTAGTTCAGCAGCTAGTTTGGTAGACCACTGCCTTGATGACTGTCGTAATCCATACAATGACTTTCTAAGTTTACAAACTTTGTTAAATGGATTGGGAAGACCTTCATGAGGTGTCATATACACCTCCTCATTCAAATCCCCATGTAAAAACGCGTTGTTCACATCTAACTGATGTAAAATCCATTTTTTACTAGCTGCTAAAGCAATGATGCACCTCACAGTTGTCATCTTGACAACTGGTGAAAAAGTTTCCAAAAAATCAACCCCATACTTCTGATTGAAACCCTTAGCCACAAGTCTAGCTTTACATCTTTCTATAGATCCATCTGCACAAAGCTTGATCTTGTAAACCCATTTACAACCTATTGGTTTTTTTCTGGTGGAAGATCTACTAAATCCCATGTTCTGTTGACTTCTAAAGCTAACAACTCTTTTGACATAGCCTCTTGCCAATGAGGATATGTAGCAGCCTCTTTATAGCATGAAGGTTCAGAAATAGTAGATTGAGAAGCCAAAAAACTATAACAAGGATTAGGTAAATGATCAGACTTAATAATGTTACACCAAGATGAGTTATCAGAAAGATGACATTGATAATCAACCAAATATGAAGGTGGGTTTCTTTGCCTGGAAGACACTCTTAATGGCTGAGTAGACATGCTTAAGTCATGAACAGTTGAATCTACTATGCTACCATGTGTAGGAGAACTATCATGAGTAGAAGAAGAACCAAAATTGTCATTGGAATTATGAATAGAGTCAGAACTACTAGGATCTGTAGTAGAAATAGAATTATCAGGAACAAGAGATAAAGTGGGATCAATATCTATAATAATAGTGGAAGATGATGTAGCAGGCAAGAAAATTGTATCTAGAAAATCAGACTTTGACTGAGATGAAGAAGTAATGATATGAAATGGAAACAATTTCTCATGAAATATAACATCTCTGGAAACTGAGATGGAATTAGTTTTCAGATCATAAACTCTGTAACCTTTTTGGGAATTAGAATATCCTAAGAAGACATGGGCAACAGCTTTAGGATCAAACTTGGATCTGTGCACTCTAGAGGTAGACACATAACATAAACAACCAAAGGTTTTCAGATTCTCAAGGTCTGGTGCAGTTTGGTGAAGTCTATAGTAAGGAGTTTGAAAATCAATAGATTTCAAAGGCATTCTATTGATTAAGTATGTGGCACATAAGACAGAGTCACCCCAAAATTTGTCTGGCATTTTTGACTAAATAAACAATGCTCTTGCTGTGTCCAGGAGATGTTTGTGTTTTCTCTCCACAACACCATTTTGTTGTGGAGTGTAAGCACAACTGGTCTGGTGAAGAATTCCTTTAGACAAATATAATTGCTTGGCATGACCTTCACAAAATTCCTTGGCATTATCACTTCTAATGCATAAAACTTTAGTTTTAAACTGAGTCTCCACATATTCAAAGAAGTTAGCTAAAATGGCAGGAACATCAGACTTAAATTTGAGTAAATGAACCCATGTATACCTTGTAAAGTCATCAACTATAGTAATAAACTGAGAACAACCAGTAACAGATTTAGTCCTATAAGGGCCCCACAAGTCAACATGTAGCAACTGAAATGCACTTACAGTTTTGATTGAACTAGAAGAAAATGATTTTCTAGTCTGTTTAGCAGCATGACATATTTGACAAACAACTGTACTTAGACAATCCTTTATTGGTAGTTGTGGCATTAACATCTTCATTTGAGGAAATGGAAGTTGTCCTAGGCTTAGATGCCACATCTTTGTTTCTTCTGTATTCTCCTTACAAGCAGCATTAGCAATGTTGATACTTCTCTTCTTGTCTTCTTGCACACTATAAAGCCCATTAGAAAGTTTACCAAGAAGAGTCTGAGGCCTGTTCTGATAATGGCCCTGAATGTAACAAGCATCATTAGAAAAATTGATCTGGCAATTAAGATCTGCACACAACCTGTTAACAGAGATCAATTTGAACTGAAATTCTGGTACATGTAATACTCCTTGTAAAATGATCTCATTGTTAAGCCTTACAGTGCCTACATGATCTATTTTTACTTTCCTTCCATCAGGGATTGTAATAAAATTGTCTGGTTCTCTAGAAGCTTCATAGTGAGCAAAATATTCAATAGATGAACAAATATGATGTGTAGCTCCACTATCAATTAGCCAATTCTCATTGTGAGCAGAAAGCATACAAAAAGTACCTGCTAGTAGTGCATGCTTAGAACCATCAGAGTTGGTATTTGAAGCTTCATTATGTTGACTAAGAATACTCATGAGTTGATTATATTGCTCCACTGATACATTTTGCTTTCCTTCATCATCCTGATTTCCTGAGAGTTTGTTGATGTTAGAATCTGCAGCCTGGTGAACTATTGCAGCAAATTTCCTATCAGATTTAGGCTGAAATCCATGTGGATAACCATTGACTTTGAAGCATCTCTCAATGCTATGTCCAAAAAATTTGCAGTGAGTACAAAAGTAGTTTGGTTTAGAAGGTTTCTTGAAGTTAGAACCAGCATTTCCAGCTTTGAATGAATTCCCAATATTGCCAAGAGTCTTTCCATAGAACTTCTGAGATGAATTAGCCTGATTAGGATATCTTTTCCTATCAGCATAGAATGCAAGAGCTTCAGTTTGAGAAGTCACATTTGATATCTCCTTGTGCCTTTCTTCTTGGGCAAACAACCTGTAGGTCTGAGCAATATTTGGCAATGGCTGCATCATGAGAACATTCCCCCTAACAGTTGTGAAACTATCAGACAATTTCATTATGAACTGTAAGACTCTTTGTTCTTGTTGCTTCTGTTGTAACCTTTGTGTGAGATTGCAGGTACACTTATTGCAGGTGCAATAAGGTAAAGGACTGGCATCATTCACACCATCCCATGGGGTTTTGATCTTAGTAAAGAAATCTGAAACCGAGTCTTGTCCCTGAGTTATTTCTGATAACTGTTGCTCTAGTGCATATACTTGTGCCACAGAAGCATAACCATATCTTTCTTCTAACTCATTCCAGATTTCCTGAGCTGTGTTCAAGAATAGAACACTCTTTGCAATGTTATCATCCAAATTGAAAATCAACCAAGAAATAACAAGATCATTACATCTCTCCCAATACTTGTAATTGGCAGAAGTCTTCTCAGGAACAGCAATAGTATCATTGACAAAACCTAGTTTGTTTTTAGCAGATAAGGTCAACATCATGGACCTTTTCCAATTGTGAAAACCAGCACCATTGAATTTGACAGAAACTAACTGTGTACTAGATGCATCTGATGGATGAATATAGTAAACACTGGATGGATCTTGATTAGGTTGTAAAGCCATATCTCCAATTGAGATTATAGAATTTAGGTCAAAACTTTTGTCAAACAGATAAAGTGCACTGATTAAACGCAACTTTAAAGTCTAAAAAACACCGTTGATCATCCTTTGTAGATAATCAATCAACTCGATTGTTATCTTATGAACACACAAGATCAAGAATACACTTCAACAATCAAGAATCAACACAAAGATATCTCGAGAAACTAAGTGAAAATAGACACAAGTATTACTCTATACAACACTCTGTACTCGTAAGTATACGTATCTATCTACAAGAACGTACTGAGAAGACGACGATGTAGATGTAAAACTAACGCAGCTAAAACGATAGATAAAATTGAAGTTGAAAACACCTGGAATATAACGAAGAAGCTATGTAAAAGCATGAGTTACGTAGGATCCGCCATTGTAGCTCCTTCAGCAAGCTCTGATACCATGTTACAATATGAAGTATGTACTGTATTGATAAAACTGAATAATCGTACTTACAAGAAGTGTTCTATATATCTGTTTATATATTAGACTACACTACGGTATTTGTATCTAAAGAAGGTGGGAAGTTACTAACAGAAACTACAGCTGTCCACTCTTCTATGGTGGCTGACGTGGCATCCTAACTACCTTAGGTTGAGTTCTATCTATATTATCTATATTACTAATAAGAAGTGTTTATCCACGGCATCTCGAAGTAATCCGATTCCATCAGACCCAGTGATGGAAATCTCTCGTTCATAACTGATATTAACTCGGACTTAGCTCCCTGAAAGAGAGAGTTAAAGGAAATTTTAACTAACTTCTCTCCCTTTTTATTTTGCAGTCTTGCCAGAATCCTGACGACCAGATTGTTGGGGAGCTTCGGGGCAATCATTTGCCATTCGGCTAGTAATGCAGTAGCATTTTCACTTAGGGTGTGTTCAGTTGGAGGATAAGAATGAATTTTCGTGGGAATGGAATGACCATTCCGTCGGGAATGAAAAAAGAGTTGTTCGGTTGAGTATTTGGGAATTGAATCACTCATCCCCATATCATTCATATCCTTCATAATAAGTCAATTTTGTATCTCATCCTCTCACATGGGATAACCATTTTTATTCTTACTAACAATAATTTTTATCTTTATTTTTACTCTTGAATATAATATGTTTGTAATTCAATATATTTAATGGGGAAAAAAACTTGTTTAGCTATTTAAATTTTTTAAATGTTAATTTTTTTAATTTAAATTATAAATATAATCTTATTTCTCATGAAAAATAATTTTGTCTTATATTTTATATATTATTTAGTAAATTTATTATTGAATAAACCTTTTTTTAGAATTCATTTTATCTATATATTAAACAAATAAATTAATAAAAATGATTATTTCATTCCCAATAAAATTAATATTACTAAACGAACAAAAGAATGGAATGAACATTCTTATCCCACCTCATTCTCATCCCAACCCATTCCTTTCGCTCATTCTCATCTCAACTCATTCCTATCATTCCAACCGAACACACCTTTATAAACTTGTGCTTGGTAAAAGTTGTCATGATTGAAGGAACCTGGACTAGCTTAATTTTCCAAGAAGTGACAATTTCAAAACTACCTCATCCGCATCCCCTAATGGCCCAAAACAAATCCTCCCCCATTGTTCCTCTGTCAAGCAAACGCCCAGACGCATCGACAATGTGCGCGTCAATTAAGCACATTGTCAGCCGCTAGGCCATACTTTCTAGTTTCTACATAACCATCCAAAACCACCGCCGGTAATTTGTCCTCCAATTCCAACACTCGGAGCGGGAATCCGAGAATAGCGTAGTATAGCTCTCCAAACGTTGCTCCTGCTCCTACCCAGGCCACTTCATTAGCTACATCTACCTGAATGTCTCGAAGTTGAGACATGTCAATGATGACAAAGGCTGAACTTGTATTGGAGCGAAACGACAATCCCTCGTAGTCATGGCCACCGCTTTTGATTCTGAGTTTAACTCCATTAGATTGGCTGCATGTAACAGCTGCCTGAATCTCACTTTCACTAAAAGGAGTTAATATAAAGACAGGTGCTCGTGAAGAGTCGGTCCATCTTGTATTTTGCTGCATGGATTGATAAAGAGGCTAAAATTCAGGCGAAGTGTAGTTATAAAGATCTGTGGTGCTGTTGGGGAACTTGGTAAACAAACATTGGAAAAAGTTTTGGTACTGCTGATCATTATCATCACTAGTACTACGGGCTTTCACTGCAAAAACTGAAAATAAAAATACCGGTAATGAAACCAGTATAAACCAACCCTTTTTTTGATGATCAATCATGTTTGCTTATGGGCCACAAACATGGTTAGTTCTTGTTTGCAGACAGAAGAAAGTTATAAGTTTGAGTGGTAGTGAAGATGTTACAATTATACCTCATTCAATTCATTAAGATTTATTGTGTATTATTAATGGATGGGTTTCTCCCACATCATAAATATAAAAGTTAAAATAATAATAATAAAATTATTATTATTTTAACTTTTATATTTATTTGTATTTATAAATTCATTAAAATAGATAACAATTTAAATATAATAAGGTACAAATTATTAATATGAAATTTTAAATTTAATTTAATTTCACAAAACTATTAATATATAGATAATATAAACACATATATATATAATATAAATAATATAATTCGGTCGGTTTGGTTTGAACCGAATTCTTTTTTACAAAATCAAATCAAACCGAACCGAACTAAATTTCTGTTCAAACCAACAAACCGAACTGACCGAAATTTTAAAAAAATAAAACCGAACTCGGTTCGATTTTTCAGTTTCAGTTCGGTTTTGCTCACCCTTAATATAGATCCTCTAGCAATCCCCTATTTTATTTTTATGAATAAAAAATTCATTTCCCTCCTTTTTTCCACATTTTTTTCTTTTTCTTTTTTTCTATTTTCTCATTTTGAAGAATAGTTAAAATTCAATTTTATTATTATTATTATAATAATAAAGAATGAATACAAAGAAAATTTTTCTGAAAATAAGTAACTTATTTTCAAATTTGGAAATAAGATTTGGTTTTAAATTTTTAAAATAAATATTAATTTTCAAAAAAAATATGAAAATACTTTTTAAAAAAAAGTAACTTATTACTTATAAGCTAAGCCAAACACCCCCATTATGTTATGGTGTTATGTTACCCCCTCGTCTAGTCGTCTATATACTCAAGCAGGTCCAACAATGGAAGTAGCGAGAAACCTCGTTAAGTTAAACATGGGTTTCTTCAGATGTGGGGACAATTTGTTCGGAGTACATTTTATAAACTTGCGTTTTCGATTTGATATCTATCAACCGATGTTTTGACATTGAGCTTTTTGGATTCTTTATTTCAGCCCCAGTTGGTCCTGAATGACTAAAAAAGTATGGCATGCTTAACAGAATGGCCTTTCTTCACTGTTTACATAAGAATAAGAAGATGATTCTCCTGGCTTGGGATCTTGATGTGGATATAGAGCTAGCTTGGACATCCAATTAGACACTTTTTGTTAAATAAGATTCCAACACTTGTGCCTTTTTCTTTTAATTATTGTATTAGTCTCGCTTTTTAAGATGTAAAATTTACATTATAAATTATGCCCTTAATTATTTTCTCTTACATCAAAAAAATGATTTATGAATATAATTTTCTAAAGTTCTTGTACATATATAATAAAAAAGGTAAAAATAATTAGCAGCAAAAAGATGTTAAAAATATAAGCTAAGCTGAGTGAAAATATACTGTATTTTTTCTTTAAAAAATTATATAAAAAGTTAAATATTGTGAATTAAATAAATAAAATAATATGAAAGTAAGTAGAGATTATATACATTACAAAGGAAAATTTCCAAATTATATAATAAAAAATATTTTGAGGTTTTAAACCCCTAGAATATACTAACAAATGAGAGAAAAAGCGGATGCATAACTTGTATGAAATGGCAGTAAAGAAAATTAAGTTGTGAATTATTAAGTTTTAACTTCAGTAAAAAAGAAGCTTATCCTCTATACATATCTATTAATAAGTGAACAAACAAACATTATACTGTGTTAAAGGAGCGTGGCAGACTAGTGCATATCATACAATAAATCGGCTCCGGCACCGAGTATATATGAGTAGGTGTTGAAAGAAAATAAAATGGAAGTAGGTGTCAAATTTATGAAGACCGAGGGTACAAATAATTGATGGAGTATCTACTAGTCGCAGTTGCATTAAGTTATATTTAGACAACAACATCGATCGGGCCCTATACATAAACATACTGCAAATGTCCTGTATATACTGTATCACACAGTCAGGCAGCCACATAGTATGTATTGCAATTTGCACGCCCGTCAGTATTATTTGTGCACGCCCCAACTTGTAAGCCTGTCCATCTGCTCTGCTTCCTCGCTCCTGCTTGATCAGTTAAGTGTGCTTTACTACTTGGTAGTTGCGATACACACACACACATATATATATATATATATATGCTTTCATTTGGCAGCTTCTTCTTCTTCTTCTTATTCTTCATATACATAATATGATCTGTAATTTTCCTCTCATTACTGCTTAATTCTCTTATTCAGCACAGTGTGCTCAACTATTTTACTAATTATTTCACCAAACATATATCTTCACATTACCATTTAATTGAGAAGAGTTTTTGTAGATCGATCAAATGTTTGATGTAACGCCTGCTCCATCTAGACCGGTCAATCGTGTCGTTTCACTTCGTGTACTTTCGTGTATTTTATACTTGTAATTAAAACGATCTGTGAAATCATTTCGTGTACCTATTTACCAATCCAAACACGAAATGAAATATTTCGTATCAACCCGAAACGAAACGAATTCGTGTACTTTTCATTTACACGATGTGTAAACAACCCGAAATAATATAATATATATTGATCATTGACTTCCCACTTGCCTAGTTATCCACTCCTTGAAATTGTTATAATATATGTTTTAAAAATATATATTATGTATATAATATATATTATGATATAAAAAATAAAAATTATATATAAAATATTTAGTAAATTTTCGTGTACTTTCGTGTACCAAAATGAAAACTCATATCCGACACTAAATTTATCGTGTAATTTCGTATTCGTGTAATTTCGTATTTCGTGTATTAAAAATTAAAATTCATAATCATTTTTTTCGTGTTGTTTCGTGTCGTGTTCACGTGTCAAATTCACGGGCTAGCTCCATCTGCACTCATTCATCACTTGCCTCAATCACAATATATATAATAATATTTAAATATGTGGAGTTATTAGCAAAGACAAAAACAGGATTTCTTGAGCATTAGTATTATATATAGCTCAGTTTATTGCAGGCCAGCTTTCTTGTTGGGGAATCCAATATCTGGAGTGGGCCAGTTTAAAATATGTGTAAATTAAATTTTAAATAATAATATGAGAATTGGTACTTACACAAAGAAAAATACTGTATAAAATTGGCTACAGAATTAGCGTGGAGGTGGATCGATCATCGTTAATGTCTAGTCTTTCATTAATCTAATTTTTGGACTTTTTCCATTTTATTGATTAATATATTACTTTTATACACACTAATTTTAATTTATATATTAAATATTATACATATATATATATATATATTAATATATATATTAATATATATATATATTAAATATTTAGTAATTTATAAATACTTTATATATTATATTACAATGTGAAGAGTCCAATATAAATTTAATATATTTGTTTGACCGTAATAAAAATTATGAAGATCGTCATTTTTATTTTGGTATGTGAAATAGAAATTTATGTTGTTATTAAACATAAAAAAATTGTTTAAATAAATAAATTTTACTAAGGAGTAATAAAATAAAAATAAATACTTTATAAAAAAATACTATCAGTTTAATGTTCTGAAATAATTTCATGCATATTATAGTAATTTTGTTATTTATATTTATTCTAAAAGTAGCTATATTGATTTTTCTAATTTTGCTATTATGAATGCATTTTTGAACTTTTTACACTAAATGTGATTAAAAAATTTATTTGTATTGATTTTTTTTATTTAGTTTAAATTTATGTTATATTAAACTCGTTGTTGTAATTATATTGTGCCCGTGTGTATTTAAAAATTACTAAATAGTTGTTATCTATAAATTTACTATTAATATTTCTATGTATCTAAATATGTTAAAAAAATGATTTATCACCAATGAATGAATGAATAAAATTATGATATTAATAAATGAAAAGGATAAAAGCTAAAAATTAAGTACGCAAGGTAATAGATTAGTGAGACAAATGTTCTTCTCATGCCATGCCAACTTCAGATATATGATCCAGACGAGCAGTTGTCAGCTGTAGCAGTTACCGAATCTCAATCGGGAGCTTAGGCTTACTGATGTGTGATTGGGGTCGAAAGGTTGTTTAACCCTAATATTACATCTAGTCATCAAACCCTAAACTAATTAAAGAGATTTCTAAACTCTAAGAAAACGCTAGGTTAATTTTTTTTCCAACACTAGCTAGCTGAGGAAATAATTATGTTAGTTTCTAGAAAAAAGTTAGTTTTACTTGTTTATTATATTTATTATAATTTTTTTATGTGTTAGTTTTAATTTTTTTTTATTTATTATAATTTTTTTATGTGTTCATATTTATATATGAACATATTGTTTCCAACGACATTACTGAGAAGATGAATAAAAAGAAACCAATGTCTTAATAACAGTTACCGATAAGATGAATATAGAAGGAAACATTTGTATACAACATTAAGAGGCTCAAGCATAGGTGCATATAGAAATTATATATAATGAACACACAAATGAACACGTAACGCTTGATACGTCTCTGTGTCGAGACACACATATATGCATGTTTCTTGATAAATCAAATCAGAAGCTCCCTTTTATATATGTTGTTTACTATTTTACTACAGTATTCTGCATCTTTACACATGCCATCGCCGGGTAACTTTTCAGGTAAAGGATGATAGATAAAGTAAAGATTAGTGAAAGAGTGTTATTTATATAAATCCATCGTCGGCTACCTAAAATAAACGGTGTGTAGATACAAGTTGTGTTTTATAATTCTTTATATAGGGTATATATATGTATGCATGTATATTGTATATATTGATCGTTCAGAAATTGCCCTCAAGGAGTATATTATATATATGGGGGGGGGGATCAAAATGGCCACAACAATACGTGACAACAGAAAATCCCGTGTGAAGTGACCCGAAAATGAAAATCTAATTATATAGCAGAAGAGTAAATCATCATACTTTGCATTATGTTAAATAAATCTCACAGACGTATATATAAGCTTAAAATTGCAGGTGATTGCTTTTGAAATCTTCTGCAGTGTAGATATAGATATTAAAAATATATATAATTTATACCTTATAAATTATTTTCAGACAAATATCATACATACAGTGCTGTAGTACAAAAGACTAGTAATTATGATTCTTTCACAATTGTGAGGGGACAAATCATATTGGAAGGCTGGCCAAGAAAAAATGGCACAAGATCAGGGGAACCAAATTTGATATTGATATTATAAATTTATATATTATTCATATTATATACATATAGTGTTCTGCATCTACTGATTAGGCCGTTGTCGTATAGTCAAATTCAATGTTGCATTCATGGAGGACAACCAATCAAAATTCTTATAGCGAAATGATGGCCTTCATCTAAATTAGCCTGAAAGCCAATAATATAAATTAAATATACCTATCAAAGCAAGGAAAAGTAGCAAGGTAAATGGGATATGACAGCTCATGTCCCGCCCCATTAGAATAAAAAGTCGCACCTTCAAACAAAGCCCTAAGAAGACCTGCTAATTGTAACCCCACCATGCACCTCCATCTCTATATTATATTCGTTTATATCGTACTCCAAATATATCTCCCCTCACGATGAATTATCTTTCAAATGCAAGAAATTAATTTACAATAAATGAATAATACTATGTCGTAGACGACATTTTATGTACGTATACGCGCGCACATATAATAAGTTTGGAGTGAATATGCATATTAAACGGTAACAACTTAAATGATACTGTAGTTAACATTAAAAACATGTGATGATACATTTATTTGTCACAAAATTATTATCCTCAGTATATGATTAGTCTGCTAGTATTTTATTTAATACTTAAATATCTGTTTGATTAAAAGATATTTAAATATATGACTCAGCCAACCATTTAAATTAAATATGTATATGTTCTAGTGTGTCATCATCAATGCATATAAATTGGAGTATAATAATTTGTCAAGAAAGGCGTGGCGTCTGTAGTTGGAGGCCGAATTGCAAAAATTACGAGGTTAGATTTTGTATCATCATATTTGTATTTATCTATATATTAATCGTCAGTGTGCCAAATTAAATAAATTTATATACTGAATTAAATAGCACCAGTAGTAATTTGTAAGCACTACGTAGTTGATAGGCCAGGGTTGAAAAGAATGACCTGGACGCTTCATATATATATATGTGTGTGTAGTGTGCAAAAACTCGATCAGAATTCCCCTCGACTTGTCTCATGATCAAGACAGCCCCGGTGGTCACTCCACTACTATTGCTTGTGATGAATGATGATCACTAGACAAAACCCTAAAAAACTTTGCAGAAAACCCTACCATATATATTATGTATAGATGAAAATAGCCAGTCCCAGATGGGCTGATCTTCCTTATAAAGGAAAGGTGGATATTTGTAATGTGTGCATGTATAATAGCAAGCATACATATATAACAATGCCAGTTCCTAAATATTTAAACTTCGCATGAAAGAGATTAATAATTATGTAAACGAATTAATTAAAAACAGAATATATATAGTTAATATTGTTGGTAGCTAGCTAGTCAATTATTGGTAGGCATGATGAGAGGTGTGGTACATAGAAGAAGGATGATCCCTCTGGGCATTTTGGCTCTCTCCCTCATTCAAATGTGGTGCTCCAAGATTAAGATACACCATTCTCGAATCCAGATTCGGATTACCACCAGTACTCCCTCCACTACTTTGATGATCTTCACTACTCATCAGAGGCGGCGGGTAAATGGCTTGGGAAGAATTAGGTCCACTACCGCCACCTCCTTCTTCTCTTGAAATCACTAGAGCTGCTGATTGTACAAGCTCAAGACAAAGCCTAAGCTTGTTAGGCTCAATATGTGTTAGCCCTGGAACTGCCCCTTTAAACAAAAAATCTGATGTTAGGGTTCTTAGCACGTCAAGAGGGGTAATTCCTTCCGCCATTCTGACATTGGGATCTGCGTGGTGGTCTAGAAGTACGGATACCATGTCTGGTGAAACCATCTCCGCTGCGATGTGGAGGGGTGTTTTCCCGGATGGGCCTGAGGGACAATTAACATCTGCCGCACCGAGTTCGAGCAATGCCTTGACTACTTCTCTGCTGCAGTTCTCCACAGCATAATGCAGTGCGAGTGCTTCATCGAGATTCAGGCCTTCGCCCATGACCATGAGTTTTACCAATTCCACGTCGGAAGAATCAAGAGCTCGCCTCATTCGTCGGATTTTGTGGTCCTCGAAGTCGGTTGATGTGGTGATGTGGTGGTGGGGTGCGATAGAGTGATGAATGAGTGATGATTTGAGACGAAGTTCCTCAATTTTGGATACAACATCCATGGGGAGATGCTTGGCTAGAATTTCAGGTGGCAGACCAGATTTTGCAACTAAATGGGAACAACTATTCCAAAGTTGGTGCATTTCGTGCTTTCTTGATGCTGTTAAAACCTTCATCACATCTTCAATTGAGGCCTTCTCTACAATGCTTTCCAATTGCTTCTGCATTAACAATTTATACACCAATTTAATAAAAAGAAATTATCGATCTTCTAAAAAACAATGGATATATAATTAGCAAGAACTTATCATAAATGAAATCGTGTTGAAATGTATATACATGCATATACTGTATGTACAATGTACAGAGGGAGTGATATATGGTAGAGAGGAATTTAATTACAAGTAGGCAAGACTTATATCTAGCTGCTTTAATATTTTGGCATGACAAGTTTGGTTCTATTATGTCAATGTAAAACCAAATGAGGAAATTGAGTGGGGCTTATTTGGAAAGAAAGAAAAAAGAAACAGTTTTCATGTGATGTATCACTGTGGAAGACAAGACCGGAGAAATCAAGATCCAAAATTAGAAAGAATTGGGGGGTGAACAGTAAGATTTGAGGAACCCAAATTAAGATACCAAACAATAAAAACTTGCATGATATGAAGATGATAGATAGCTTCTTGTTTGGTCTGATTTGGTCCGTCTTTCTTTTCTTCTCGAGTGACATAGACTCGTGCAATTTTACTCTATCAAACATGCATTTCTTTTAAATCACATGATTTGAAACATATAATACTAACATTAACAATCAGACGTTAACACATAGTTGAATCAAACATTACTGCAAAAGTTATAATCTATTATAGCTAGTGCCTGAAAAGTAAAGAAACAAGTACTGTACTAGATTGCAGTGAGAGATCAAATCCAACTGTTTTTATTCAAAACTAAATTTAAAAAGCTGCACAGCGGGCATATATTGAATAAAGATATTATTTAATCAACCTCAGGGCTCTTGAATTTATCCTCTAGCCTGCTAATTATCTTGTACAATTGGAAGTCACAAAAAAGAAGACAAAAGAAATGTTCATCGAATTAAATTAAATTCACCGAGATCACGAGATATCAAATTTAAGGTAGTATTATATATATCACACACAAAAAAGACTAATTAATAACCTGAGTAAGCAAAGCAAGCTGTTCGACACCAAAAGATCTAGCGGCAGCAAGAGTATCGAGAGCAAGATCAATGGCAGCAGTGCAATGTGTATGCCAACAACTCCTCTCCCCACAATTAGGCCTTGGCTCATGTTTTTGTGGCACAACTGAGACCTGCCCACTATACAAAAATTGCAACATCAACAAGAAGACCTCGTACCCTACTGAATTCACCGGGATCACCTGGCAATTAGGACCTCCTCGCGGCGACGATGCCAACGCGCCGCCACTTGTCCTCCTTGAACTACCACTATGATCACCCGATGTGTCCGCTTCACAAAAGAACTTTCTGAAGAAGAGGCTTCTGGCTGCCAAGATGCATCTGTGAGCATGTACTAAACGACCCTCTATACTGAAGGTTACATCACTAAAAGCTTGCCCGTTTATTAAAAGATTTAAACAATCTAGTGATAGAGATCTCAAGGTATCATCCGACATTTCTTATGTTACAGATTTATTTATATGATACGGAGAGATTTAGGTTGCGTTCAAGAACTTGGAGAAGGATGAGAGAGAGAGAATAAAAGATGGGAAAAATCATTTCTGTGCCTTACTTTTTATCTTTGATATACAACTCTATTTCAATTCTCATCATCTGATCAAGATTGAAAACACTTTATTTTTTGGTGAGATTCTCTGTATGTTGTGATGCAAGATATTTTGTTTGTTTGGGAGAGAGAGAGAGAGCGCAAATCGAGTGGCTCTTCTGGGCGGCTGATCTCTATTTATTTTAACAAATCAACCATACCCCATACATATTTAATTGAAATTATTTCCAAGTTTAAATCATTGTATTAAAATAATGTATTTAGGCAAAAAAAATTCAGACAAGGCAGTATGTTCATGTGCCAACTGCAACTTATTATATATTAGAAATATAAATGTAATATTATTAGAGATCTAACACCATTATAAATATATATATATATATATATATATAAAAGACCATACTGATCAGTATTTCCATGGAAAACATGAATTAAATTTACTCCACCATGTTTCATGTTGTCTAGTATAACTGGACTAGCTGTGTGTGTATATATATATATATATATATATATATATATTAATCCGGTCGTATCAGCTTAATTGGTTTTCAAAAGTTGTTTACAAAGTTAATAACAAAAAAATGGATGCTTAAATAGAGTTTATACATAAGATTTTTCAGGACATACTGTTAAAGTTTAAAAACATATACTACTTTAGCATTTATTAATTTGAAGCGAATCAATCCATGTTATCCAAAACAGATAGAATAAAATATTAAAGAGAAGGTTAAATCCTTGCCGACCCCATATAATTCTTATTGAAATATTAGATATATGACCCCTTTGGAGGTAGCTGGTATTAAACTCGAATCCTCCTGCCTTCTACCAAAAGAAAAAACAGAGAAAACTGATTTTACTCGAAGATATACATCTGTTGTTACTTGTTAGCCTTTATAGTTTATTTTTTATTATTATAAAAATACAAGTCTTAACGTCAGACAGACGGGGAACGGTGAACCCCGTGTTCGCAGCTATGCTGCCTAAAAGATGTTTACACAAACATAAGAAAAATATAAATCGTCCCTCAAAATTAGAATTAGAATGTCTAATAACACATTGATTGTTCTGGTTTTAAAAAATACAATTATTTAATAATTTATTATATTAAATATCTATTTGAAAATAATATATGGTTTTTTATTTTAATGAATTATAGTATTACTTTTATTTATCAAGAAAATTGATATCCATCTCTAATTATTTTAATTAAAAGAAAAGTATAAATATATTACACTTTCAGAGCCTAACATATTGCCTTTATCACCCAAAAAAAACATATTGGCTTTATCACCATATTTTTTTATTTATATTTAAATATGTGATTATATATATATATATATATATATATATATATATATATATATATATATATATATCTTAGTATCGATATAAAAGACATAGGCGAGTACAGGAAACGGTGATATGATTATGAAATCAAGACGAATTATTATGAAGGCCGACAAAGTTGAAATTAAGTGAGTAATGAGCAAAATATACTCATATGCCATAAAATGTATTAGTGGAGGTCAAACTTATAGCGTTATAGAGCAGAGGTATGGCTTTTCTCCACCTCCGTGCTTTTACTTTAATGGTTCAACTTCTACTCATATGCCATAAAATGGATTCTTAAGTGGGTCCCACCCTTTTTCTAAATATTGTAAGTACCACCGTTAATAAAATAACCCGGTCAATTATCCTTAAAATTTAAATATGAATCTTTGTATTAATATCATTTTTTTGTCAGGGTATTATTAATACGAGCAATTGTTGGAAGGCTCGTGATATTTACAACATTTATTTCATGTCTGTCTGGAACAAATTTTGTTAAAGACAAATATTGCTCATGCGTACAATAATGATTTACCAAAGACTACGTAGAAGGTAAAGGAGCATGGGTTAAAGATTGAAGAAAGGTGCTGTCAATTTGTTTGCTCCTTTCGGTTGAAAAAGATTAACAAATCTCAGGGATTGACCAGAATTCCTGTTTCATGATTTGACTTCTCAATTGTCCTTTACTCCTTTCTACCCCAATCACTTAACCTGTTTATAGCAGTGTTTTGTAAAAAGATAAAAATCGGGTATTAATCGAAATAATTAATCACCAAATATGTATTAATTAATAATTAATCGTGATTAATCACTGATTTTTAGAACAGCGGTTGCGAGTACTTTTTCCATATCAACACCATTTATAATTATTTGAATGATTAATATAAGAGAAAATTTGAATGATTCGTAGCGTCCATAATAAATATTACGGAGTAGTATATTTACAAAAAGATCCTTATATTCTTGCGAACGAAAGTGAATTGTTTTATTTTAATTTTATTTTGTAATAAAATTGATGGAACAGGTTTAATCAATTAGACTAGATGAACAAAATATATTTCACACCGAAATAATAATAATAAAAAAAGTCGACATATGTAACATGTAAAAATATTGTTATTCAATAACGAGATGCTAGTTCACATAAATCATACAATAATAATTATAGCCCTGCATTATTGTTATACTTTATCAAATGTAACACACTCATCCGAATGAGTTAGCACGCAGGAACTTTACATAGACCTTCAATATTACAAGTAAAATTAATTAAAATATAAAATATTTAAGGTTTACATGGTGGATTGTAGGGATGGCAAAAAATATCCAATGTGACGTATATCCGATTCGAAATCCGAAATTTTAGATTTATATTTGAATTTAATTTTTAAACCCGAAAATTTTTGAATTTGAATTTGAGGCATACCGATCCAAAACCCGATCCGATCCAAACTCAAAATTATATATATATATATATATATATATATATATATATATATATATATATATATATATATATGGCTACTCCAATGAGAACCCTCTTATAACGAAAATTTAGAACTAAAAACAGAATCACCAAATTTAAATTCGAATCACCAAACCTTAAACATACATATATTATATCTATATATACATATACACACTCTTGCACCATCATCACCGTTGCGCTACCACATCGTTATTATCATCGTCAATTCATCATCATCACTGATTTACTACCACCAATTCCATCACTATCATTAAATCTATCATTATCGTTTCACCAATTATTCACCACTACATGGTGCCTCACCAATACTTGAAGTAAGCATACCATTGTCACCACTAACTATATTTTTAGATATTCCGTCATTAGAAATAAACAAATCACTAAACTAAAATACAAATTATCAAAACTTAAACACGAATCACCAAAATTCTAATTTGAATCACCAAATTTTGTGAATCCAAATCTCTATTTCTTCTCTAATTTGAGTATGTGCAGGTGATTTAATTGTGATATAACATATTTAAGACATTGGTTATTATACAAACATTGGTGCACTAGTTAAAACGACACCGTTCATAAAGTGATAGTGGTGAAAACGCGTTGTTATGACGGTGGAGTTGAGTGTTGGCTTGATCTGAATCATAATCGCCGTCGGAGAGATGGTTAGATTGAGGTTGTATCATCGAAAATCATTAATATCTCACAGCAGATAATGAACTAAATAAAGACAAGATTATTGTGTATGTATGTATATATGTATGTATATAGATTTGAAAGTGGGTAGGTAAGTGAAGAGAGAGAGAGAGAGAAATAGATTTAATTGAATGGTTAAGATTTAATAAGAATATAAAATTTAAATGGCTGAGATTAGATCTAAATTCTCATTTTAAAGTGGGTTCTCATTTGAACACCTGCCTATATATATATATATATATATATATATATATATATATATATATATATATATATATATATATATATATATATATATATATATATATATCGATTACATATATAATTAACTTACTTATTATTTTTTTTAAAAGAATTTTATTATATTTTTTTCAATATTTCTTTTAAGATTTATTCAAGATAAAATTATTTTAATATTTATCTATTTGTTAATATATATATATATATATATAATTTAAATATTCAAAATATGTAACGATTATGACTCGATTTAAACAAAAAAGTTTAATAAAGTGATAAACACATTTTTGGTAAATTTTTTATTATATTTTATATTAAGATATTAATCGGTAAAATATGCATAAAAATTATTGTATAAATATAATGAATATTGAACAAATTTTCTATGTGTGCTATTGATAATTAAATTAATTAAATTATTTTTCAATTTTTGGATATTCGAAAAAATCTGATCCGATCTGAAACCTGATAGATTTGAATATTAATTTTTGGATTTGAATTTAAATTTAATTTTAAAATTCAAAAATATTTAAATTTGAATTTAGATTTCACGAAACCCGTATTAACCCGATGCTTGTCGTCCCGAGTAGATTGAACTCCCAGCTTGCTTGCCATCCCGAGTGGATTGAACTCCCGGCTTATATAAAAAATAATGGCTGGAGTGAGAACATTCCACCAACGGATAATGCCTACCTTGTCAACTTTAGTGGAGAGTTTCAATGAATTACATTTTCTAGTGTTATGTTAATGGATACACTTGCTATCTACTGCCTATGCTTCATTGAGCACTGGTTCATAAACTGGGGAACAAAATTAAAGAATCTAGGGTTTAACTAATTTTTTTAATTTTTTGTCGTACATGTGTTATGATGTACATAACTAATAACACACATACAATATCCATTTGTTTCTCACTCATGACTCGCGAGTCGCAACACTCTCCTTCAGCTATTAGAGCTAGCTATTAGAGATACGTTTTTTAAACGATTTAATTATTTAATTTAATAATGCATTGCATCTCTGGTTGTCCTTGGTGTTAAAAAAATAATTGGCACCGACGTTGTCTGTGGTATCTGTGTGACTGTGTGTATTAGAAAAGTCTTTAGTAATTATGCTGCCATAAAGACAAAATGAACAAACTCTTGATTGTGTTTTAATTGGAGATTTGGCAGACAGCAGGTTCACATTAGTATACTAATCAATTATTATAATATTCACAAGTTGTTTCATCATATTCCCAAATCGGGGAAAAGCCGAAAAAGTAATGTGTCTTATATGCTCTTGTGATCAGGAAATGTCAAAAAGTATTTGATAATCTTATGGTAATTTATAACGCTAATTTACTGCAAATCTATCTATATATATATATAATAGCGGGGATAGAAGGTGGAAGCTTATAATTCATTTCAACTATTTTTTCTATTCTGTGGTGAACTTATTTCCTAATTTCGTGGCCCACGTCAATAAATTCACATTTCACAGCATATCAATGCCAGTCCCGGAATCGAATCCCTCAATACCATCAAATAATTAGAAATACTAAAAGAGATTGCAATGATATAATTTTATAAATTTAAAATACGTTATTCAGTCTTGACATCTAAGTTTTGATTTTTTTTATTTTCAAGATTAAATTTTTTATTTCAAGAGCATCATATATTATCTTTTCATTATATGATAGTAATAATAATAATAATTTTAAGAAATTTTTAATATTAAAATTAAAATAGATGCACTACGGTTATTATTATAGTATCTTATAAACTAAATTTTAATTTTTTAAATCATAATAAAATAAAAAGTAAATAAAATTGTTAAATTTGTATTGTAGAATATAAAATATAATATAGATAAACGAAAAATATGTGACTTATAAATATTAATAATTTTATTAATATATATATATATATATATAATATTTGAGTAATGAACATATAACGTGGTATTGTTTTTTATTCATATTAGCTATTTTTCTTATTTCATGGTGAACTATCCTCCTATGCTTAGCTCATTTTTCTTTTTATATTTAAAATACTCGTTTTATTGAAATGAATTTTAGGTCCTATTTTAATTACGCACAGCTGCACAAGTTACGAGATCAAATTTTTAGAACGCCTTCATTTCATTTTGTTTTTGTCTACTGCGTTTCTTTATTATGCTCTTTCTAATTTTCTCACGTTCCTTTTGAATTTTATGATATTTAAATCAAATTGTTGAAGAATATAACACAACGCAATCAATAAATCTTAAAATATATTATAAAAGTTTAGTTCTTTTATTTCTTTATATTAAAATAAATGTCGGCATTCATTTTAAATTAATTTTGATATAAAATATTTTCTTTATTGTCTTGAAATAAAGAAAAATATTATTAATGTATTTAAATTATTCGTATATAGGATAAAATTATTCGTATATGAGATAAAATATTATTGATTGACTCCTACTTGTTAATGATAATGGACCCCTGAATGCGCAAAAAAAAACCGCCAATAAAAAGAAGCCACCTTATGACATTTCATGAAAGTAAGTGACTAATATATGCACATGAGCCCACATTAGAAAAACCAATAAATATATATTCAATTTACTTTATTTTCTGTAAAATTTTAATAATCCCATGAACTCATCTCCTATTTTTATGGGTCTGCTGTTTTTCCTTACATTGTTCCAATTTACCCCATCTATTTATTTCACTTAAATACACCACCTCTTTTTTCCTTAGTTTAAAATATTTAATTTTATATTTGACATTAATATTTGTTTTTATCATAGCAAAGAGCCGAGTAAGGAGGTAAACTGGTTTTTTGATAAGCTGCCATCTTATTTTTTTTAGAATTTTCAATCATTGTTTTTTTATTTTAAAAATTAAGTTAAACTAAATTTATAAATGATATTTCAAAATTATATGAATTTAAATTTAAAACTATACTATATATCTAAATTAGGCATTAAATTACATATAAAATAAATTATGTTTTTTCTTAAACCATCTATATTTATTTATCTTTATAATGAAACATAAATGTAATCATTAACAATCATGAAATTATACGATTTTTTTAATATACACTATAATTTATAAATATTTGAAATGATAATATATTGTATTGATATAAATTAATATTTTATTGAAATAAATTCTCACATTATTACCAAACTCGATATGATTTGAGAGCCATATTATTTAACAAAGGGGCGTCGGCTTTTAAGAGAGTTAATTCAGTATATTTAATATTCTTAATTTGTAATGCTTTTGTAATTTGTATTTTCATATTTTTATTTTTAAAATCATTACTAATTATATATATATATATATATTATGTTAGTGTTTTTTCCAATTAATAATTTACTAGTTTATGTCCTATGCACGAACCGAATTATTTTAATATTTTTTTATATGATTTGAATTTGAATTTTTATAATAATAATTTAAAGTTTATTTAATATTATGTGTATATTTTTATAAATTTGTGTTTTTTAGTTAAGAGATTAATTTTTTAAAATTAAGCCCAATAATAACTATGCGGCTCAAATACCGACCGACTACCGACTATCAAACTTTTAATGTTTCAGTTTTAATAATATGATATAGATATAATTATTTTTTAAAATCTTAATTATTAATTTTAAATTAAACTATTGTATTGGTTATTAAATAATTTTAAATAATAAAAATTAATTAAGTCATATGAAGATAATTTATTAAATTTGTTTATTTTATACTAATGCACTTATTTGGGTCATAATAAAAATGCATATTTGACTAATTTATATAATTATTTATTTTATTATTATTTTAAAAGTTATAAATTTAGTTAAAATGTTTGCATATGCATAGCTAGCACAACTCATTAAAAAAATAAATTTAATATAATTTTTAACAACTATCAAATATAAAATTTTAATATAATTTTATATGCGGCGCGTTTCCTGGTTTTATTATCAATAGTAACTTATTTCTACAAAAGTTTGTAAATCATGACATTACACACTCGTCTCTAATTTTGAGGGAATAACCCCTAGGTAGAAGAAGTAGAGTTGCAGCAACCCCTTTGCTCAGTAGAGGTTAAATTATCATCCCCAACAACTATTAATATGTGTACGAGATTAACTATTTAAGGTTCAGAATTCAACACAGTCTTTCTTTCTCTCTCTTTTACTGCCTAGAATCAGAGCTCACTGAATCAACGACATTTATGAACAAAACTCGTGTTATCTAATCAAACGCAGTACGCTGTCTTCGAAAGACAGTCTCCAACACTTATGAACGTCCCTGTTCCTTGCTTCCTTCCTGCTTTCTTTTTACAGTAGTATTTTCTTTCTTAGCTTAGCTACTTCATATAACATTGTCTTTTTCTACAACAGGGGAAAGCCACACTACAAAATTATCATTTGGTCACACACACACAAGTCCCGTGAAAATTACTGCAAGTCATAATTAAACTACATATTTGAATCCGACTTAACAGAAATTTAATGTGGTACGCAACAGCCTTATTCATAATATAATAATCAAATCTTATTTATATTCAACAAACGAACGCTAGGTGCAACATGACAGCTTATTGATATACAAAACTAGTTTCGACATGAAATTTTCTTTACACTGTTTAACTAAAGTTCTGTCCCTTTCTGTAAGTGATAGTGTCGTGAAAATTTATATGGGGTAATAGTAATTGCCATCAACATACTATTTTTCACCCAATATATAAATTTATAACCTAATCGAATTTATGTCCCCAATATATAAATTTATCACCTAATGTTTTATTAAAAAAATAGTGCATTCACCTCATTCCTTATTTTTAAGCAACATATATTTATTCTTAGAAACTTATTTCATTTTATTAATAAAAAGCTATTTTTTTTCTTTTTCTGCACTTCTTTTCTCTCTTACACGTATAATTATTATAATAATCAGAAATGAACATAAGAGTTTGTTGTAAAACTGATGTATAGATTATTTTAACACAAAATTATATTCTTATGTTAACAAAAATATAGCTGAAATTCACTGTACGTAATGTGTTTGGTTAGTGGACAAACGAGATAAAAAAAAGGTTGATCTTCCTGTTTAAAGGTAATTAAGGCAGGGTGATACACGTAAAAAGATTAATGTACAGAAAAAGAAGTTTGGTTAAATGACAGTGTAGTCTGTAGAAGAGGCAAACAGGAACATAGGGAATGAAGCAACTGTTACGGGGATGCAGTAGGCAGAACAAGTCACAAACTAAACCAACTGCAGATGGACACAGTAATAGTAATAGTAATAGTAATAGTAATAGTAAATTAAATGAGGGGATGGAGTTGGGTGGATCCGGTGACAAGCACGAGCTTGTCTTGTCATATCAACCCTGGCCCAAACCACGACTACTATTTACGTAGGCAATAAGGCATCACCGCATCTCTATTTTCAAATTACACTTTAACTGTGTTTTACTGCCCACAAGCACACATGCCGGTTGATACTTGATGCAGAGATGAAATCGGATCGGGTGGATTCGGATCGAATTATAAAAAATTTGAATTTTTTGAATCGGATAAGGCTGGATTTTTATCAAAATTAGTTGGCATGCGGATCAGACCGAATTATCTTTTTAATATTTAAATATTAATATTTTTAAATTTTATAAATAAAAATAATTATTTTTAGAAAGTGTTTTTAATATTTTTGAAATATTTATACTTTTATTCGATATTTAATTTAATATTTTTATGAAGATAGATAAAATTTAAATATATTTGAAATTTTATCTGAATTTTTTGAAATATCTGAATAAAATCGGGAAAAAACCGGGCCAAAATCGGACCGGACAGGACTGGGCTTAATCCGGGCCGGATTGAATTTTTATCCGGATTGAGTCTAAATCCAATTTTTTTCGGGACGAGCCTAAATCCGAATTTTTTCCGGACCGGATCGGGCCGGTTTTTTCTGAAAAATATGTGATCCGATCTGGCCCATGGGCCAGATCGGGCCCGAACCGGACTTTTTAGGATTCAATTTTTTCTGAATTTTTTCGAATTAGATCGGACGGGTTTTCGAATTCTAATTTTTTGTACATCTTTAACTTGATATCACTATACTTTATTGAGAATAAAAAATTATACACAATTTTTATAATTTTAATAAATTATAATTTTATCGATTATTACTTATTTGAAATTCAACTGTATATTGTTTAGTGAAAATATAGAGCAAGTCATCGGACAGATGGATATCACCCTCCAGCCCAGCAACAAAGTAGATACTCTACCGGGCTTATTTGTTCGATGTAACCCAGTTACATAATTAGAAATTTCTTGTATAGAAGTTAAGTGTATGTGTTTGGTTTGATTAATTTTAAACATGATAAGAGAATTCCATGATTTTTGTAGTTACTACAAAATACATGAACTTAGTCATTTAGGTTCATTATGGTCACCGACTCACTGCAAGTTACATAATTATTTAATATAAAAATATTAATTATTTATCAAAATTAACTATAAAACTTCTAGTTATATACTAATAAACCAAACACAAATATTTTAATTATCTTATAATTTTGTGATTTAACTTGGTTACAACGAATATCAAGTTTATGCCACCAAATGTAGCCTATATTTCAGTAACAGATGCTCAAGTATATATACTGTACGCATATACGTACAATATAATATGACTACTTTAATATCGTTTACGGGGTTGCTTTCATGTTAACGATAAAATTTAATATTCCCCAAGTTCTCAACTGACACGATTTAGAAAAATGATACTAATTTAATATGATATTAGATTAATTCGATTCTTTCATATTTTCAAATATATACACCATAAACTTTAACATAAATTACTATCACAAAAATAAATGTCAAGTGATCGACTTTTTGACTTGATTATTTACCCACTCCAATCAAGTTTTATATTTTAAATTCAGAACTAAAGGAAAATTAGACTAGGATTACACCAAATTCCACAATATCCTACGATGTTGTTCAAAATTAAAATTTAGGGTAATTTGAGACAATATCCTAGTGGTGCCCTAAAAAATTAGAATAACCATCACATGTCTTATTAAGAGTAAGTCTAACAATTTCCTAAAGTATTGTCATAAGCTAAAATTTATGATACTTTCAATAAATGAATATTCCAACAATGTCCTAGTGGTACCCTGAAATACTAGGACATCCATCACATAACTTATTTATAAGGCACTGCTACGCATGTCCTAGTAATAAAATATTCATTTTCCTTTTTTTATACTTTTTTTTCTCTTTTCAAATATAAATATAATTCAAATATACTATTATTTTAATAATATGGATGAGAGTAGAGCAAGTTATTGGAGTTGATGTATATATATAGTGTCCAAAATCATTAGAACATTATATTTTATTATATTTATAAGTCATCTTGTAGGACATTGCTGGACTTACTCTAATAGGGCACCATTACACATGTCTCATTTCATTTTTATCATTAAAATATTTACTTCCCTCCTATTTTTGTACTTCTTTTCCCTCTTTTTGTCTTTTAAAATATAAATGTAATTCAAATATAGTATTATTTTAATAATATGGCAAATTGTTGGAGTTGATGTATGTGTATAGTATCCTAAATCACTAATAGCAAGTCCAATAATGTCCTAAAGTGTTGTCCTAAACTAAAATTTAGGGCACTTTAAATAAATGAATACTCCAACAATGTCCTAGTGGTACCCTAAAATACTAAGACAATCATCGCGTGTCTTATTAACAGGGCACTACTACATATGCCTAATTTTATTTTTATCAATAAAATATTCAACTCCCTCTTTTTTTTATACTTCTTTTCCTTCTTTTAATCTTTTTAAATATAAATGTAATTCAAATATAATATTATTTTAATAATAGGGCATTAGAATATGATAAATTGTTGAAGTTGATGTATGTGTATAGTGTCTTGGAACTAAAAACAGAGGATTTTGGGGGTTATCAATGAAACATAATGTGATACAATCAAACGAGATATTCTAGTAATAAACTAATAGATATCTCGGAAGAATATTATATTTTATTATATTTATAAACCATTTTATATGATATTGTTGAAATTGCTCTTAACCCTGCCCGAATAATTTATAAGTAAAAGAATTTCAAGGGACGTTTGTGTTGTCAATAGAGATGTGAGAAATTGAAAATCACAAGTTTGAAATGTTACGAGGTACGTGAGAATAATATTCTAATTTTAACAATCGCTAGACAAAAATATTGACATTGTGATTCTTGTTTAGTGTAAACATCATGAACCCATGTTTTTACGCGTTCTTTTTGTAGCCCAAGAATAACCGTGTGTATCTTTTGGGCTCTGATCTACATATACTACATAAAAGTGAACATACGTTGTGTCTTTTATTGTCAAGTTTTTAAGAAGCCAATAAAATACAAGTTAATTTTTTTAAAAAAGTTTGAATTAATTTATCCGATAGTGATAAATATAATATAATTTTTGTTCGAACTAATATGAGGCTAAATGTTTTATTTTTTGCCACATTAATGGCTTCTGGTTTTTGCCGTTATTTCTATCGTCTAAAATTTACGGAAATGAGGGTAAAGTAAAAAATTGTTTTATAATTATATATGTATCAATACATATATTTATAATATACCTCTTTCATGAATCACCCTCTTACTTCTCATCCATTTATCAGATCTATTTTTTTTCTAAGTTTTTATTTAATAATCCGTATCTTGTTATTCAATTTCATATCTTTGTATAATAATCTTCTTCCTTCATTTCAGGCTTTTCTTGAATCAATTCGTTTTTAATTTAGTTTTTGTATGAGTTATTTTGATAAAGTTTAATTTAGGGATGAAGATTATGTATTAATATTATTTCATATGATTTTAGTCGATTTGAATGCTTTTCTTTTATTTGTTTTCGGGCATGCAAGTTAATTTTATATTGAAGGTGCGCGCATGATATTTGTTAGAATGTTGTTGAGAAATATGTTGTAACCTAATTTCGTATAATTCAGTATCCAATTCAGGGGTAGATATGCATTGATGGTGTTTGATCGAGTGTATTTCAATGCAACCGGACAAAGGAAAACATAATTTTGTATTTCAATGCAACCGGACAAGGGAAAACATAATTTAAAATGATTTTATTTCCTACTTTCACGACTTTGTTCTTGAGTTTCTCATTTATACTTTTTGAAGAAGCGAGTTTCAATGCAGATATTCTAGCTGACTCAGTTGTTTGTCCTTGCTAGTGGTGGTCACTTGTGCGGACCGTGCCGGTTTGAAAGCGGGTTGGGCACTGAATTAAAATGGGCTGTACTGGGTTTGAGTTTGAACCGTAAAAACAGAACACTAGACCGGCACTAGTGTTGGTTCTGCGGGCTGAGCATGCAGACGGAGTTCTCGGCAGTTCATGCGGGTTGGACGCGGTTTACGAGCAGGTTTGTCTTTTTTGTTTTGATTGATCGATTAATATGGCTGATTGATTATTATGGTGGCTGATTAATTACTTTATATAGAAGATATATAGGTAGACAACGCTTGTGTGTGTAGCGTGGTCTTATTATTTTTTCTATTTTTCAAGTCGAACATCATATTTCATATGTATTTAAAATTGATAACCCAGACTCTAGAGTCTTTGTAGAACATGCATGAAATAGTAATTTAAAATTCAATTGTTGGCATTACAAATAATTTGTTATACATATTTATCGAAATATATCAAGGTTATGTTTATTTCTTTCAATATATATTTTATAAATTAAAATTATTATTTATATAATAAATTAAAGTAATTTGTCAGATGATCGAATTCTAAGAATTATAAATAATGTGTTTGAGCTATTCTTCAAAGTTTAAAGTAAATTAGTTAAAATAGAATGTGTGTAAACTTGAACTTGAAATATAATAATGTGCGTAAATTAGTTATTTCATTTATGGATTTGTCCAGATCAAGCGTTCGGGAAATTTAGAGAATTTGAATTTGAAATTGACCAAATTCAAACTAGATCCGAATACATCTAAATTAGAATGGATTTCAAATTCCTACTTGGCCCATTTCATTTCAAATGATCAAACTGAGAAAAATTAGGTCATCTCCTTCTCTCTCGGTTCTGAACTCTCTCCACTCTCGTACCAGAGTCTCTCTCTCCGTGCATAATCTTCAATTACAATCTCGAATTCATGTATGATTCTCTCGCTGTCTCTCCCTTCCTCTCTCTGGCTCTCTCTCCCTCCATCTCTCACTCTTTGTATCTCTCAGTATATCTTTACTCTTTATATTTTTCTGTATATCCATGCTTACACATATAGCTTATTCATCTTTTTTCCTATCTATATGTTTCTCTAGATTTGCAAAGGTTTGAATTTGACATGAACACTTTAATTTTAGAATTAAGTAGATTTGATATCCAAAAATCTTAACTGTGTATAATTAAATTTTTGCTAAAATGGATTGAATAATTTGAATATTGCATATCTATGTTGAGTTTCGCATATCTAAGTAGTAGTTGTATCAATTATGCAGTTCATCAAAATGGATTGGTAACGGGTCTCAGTTTAGTGGATGGTATAGCACTTTTGTGTCCATAGTGCTTGGTTATTATGTGCATAATCAATTTAAAACATGGAATCAAAAAGATGAAAATCTTCTCGCTATGAACTTAGCATGACTAGTTACAAGAATTTTTTGTGTTGTACTTTATTTTTTAAGTTTAATGTCTCATATCTTTTTCTTGATACTTTCCTAGTTGTTGAAGCTGAAGACGGAACCATTGCTGTTGCTTCTGCATTTGCTGGTTACCAGGAAGGGAATTTATAATGTTGCGTAGTTAAAGTTACATATTGTTTCTTTCTCATTTTAATGCTAAAAAGTTTTTACTAGACATCACAGTCGTATATCTTTTTGCATCCTCATGTTTTATTCTAAACTTCTCTAGTTCTTAAACCATGATTCTAATTTGAATGTTTGCATATGGTATCACTGTTTTTTGGTTGCCATTTTTCGCTTCATATGTGTGTGTCTCAATATATCTATGTTATATGTGTGTAAAGTCGCTCATTTCCACCAACATGGCCCAACTGCTCATGCAGAAGTTACAGCAACACGAGAGGTAAGTCATATATTTACTTGCAACTAAATATTCAATATCCAGCTGCAAATGCCAACACCCTTGTATTACTATAAGCCTGCTGTAACCTGTTAAAGTTTTCATACAAAGGTCTCAAATAAGCAAAAGAAGGTCAGAGTATCAGACTAAACAATTTTGCAGAGAGCGTTCAGTTTTTCTAAGAGGTAGATAGTAATTTAGAGAATTACTAACCCATGTATTGGCTAGCCCAGTTCTCAGACCTTATGTTCCACATTTCTAAATTGTCTAATGGCATGTATACCGCAGTCCATGACTTCAGATGAACCTCTATGTAAAAGCAAAGAGACATGACATTTTTAGGTATCAGAAATCTACATGAACTATGGTTGGTATATGAATAAATTTTGAAAATCAGGAAATGAGCTTGAACATGAAGATGTCCCATGTAAAACTATGGCTGATTTTGCTTTAGTCTTTGTCATCTTTGTCATGCCTTTGCTTTGATACGCTGGTAAAATTTGAAATTTTAAAATGTAAAGTAGTGAGAATTAGAATGCAGTGAATATGTGATAGCTAGCAATATGCATTTGTATATATATGTAGTTGCGTAATTTGATTGAATATTGTTGCTTCTACAGGAAAATTCTGATACTTTTGGATATCAAAACAGGTGCATTGAAAATTGGGATGATATTTGCACTCTTTTTGCCTCGGATATGACACAATAGAAATGTTTGAGATACTTAAGAGTCTACCCGATGATGACAAATTAGATTGGTTTTTATTACACATTCAGGACTAGTTAGACTTTTTTATTTTGGATCGTTTGTTGTATTTTTGGAGATTAAATATTTAGTTCAATGGTGTGTACTTTAAAATAATTTTTAGATAAATGATGATGTATTATTCAATTGAATTTCAAAATTATAATTTCATTTTTTGCCAAGTAGTTATTGGATTTGAAATTCAATAAATTCCCAAACAACATACTAGAATTTCAAATCTTGGAATTGAAATTCTTATGTTTCCCAAAGAGCAAATTTGGATTTCAAATTCTAGATTTAAAATTCTGGATTTGAAATAAAATCTATGTTCTCAAACGGCCCCTAAAGTAATTCAATTTCTCTTCTAGTTGTTGGAACGAGTTTCCGAGCTGTGCTGTTCGTGGTGTGCGGTTCGGGTTTTTCTAACGGTTCGGTCTAGACTGCGATTTCTGATTTTTAAACTCATAATCGGCACTAACATTTAAACAGGTTGTGCGGATTTTGACCTGATCCAATTCAGATCGAATTTAATGAATAATTTAACGAGTCAGATCCGGTTGTGCAGATCGAATCCGCACGACTGGCCACCTCTACTAGTTCTTGCACTTTGTCATCTAATAACTTGCCTTAGAATCTCTATTCCTTAAATTAGCGATTACTGTACCACTTATAATTTGAGTTATAAATTTTTGGTTATAGTTGAATTTGATTATAATAAATTTTAATTATTTTCCCCTCATTTCTGTTAATTTTAAATGGTTAAATTAATCGTAGACGTTCGGAGACATTAACTTGGTAAGAATTAAAAATGGATGGTGATATATGCATACCCTAAAATTATTTATGCACACTCTTTACTTGTTTTGGACTAAATTATCCCTACCTTATTTCCTTATCTTATATTCTATCAATTTTTTTCTTGATCATATAATTTATTGTACTAAATTGTTGTTCCGATAACCGGATTGTGATAATCGGATTATTCATACATTAATTTATAATATAAATTTAATATTTTTTTATTTTTTTCTAATTTTATATCGAGACAACATAATGTTTTGTTCATTATATTTAATATATCTTGTCAATACATTTTTTTTCAAATTATATTAGCACAGTAACTCTTTAAAAAACACTTTATGATAAGATTGTAAATTCAAACCAAATTCGATTAGCTAATCGATCTCGAGTTGTCAACGACAGTGTTCGAGTTTGAATCGAATAATTTGTTTACTAGTATTTTTATTAATTAATTTTATATTTTATGTGTTTTACTATTTATTTTTAAAATACTCATTAATTATTATTATAGAATTAAAATTTTATCCAGCCAATTTATTGTCTTGTAAAATTAAATTAAAACTGAAACTTGATTAAATAATTATCGATAAAATAATAATTTCATTAAAATAATATTTCTTTTCGGTGCCAACATAAAGGATACCGTGTATTTTTATTCTCAATAAAGTAAATTTTTTACTTGATCCCAAGGCTATTACTTTAAAAATGTGTAACTGTATAAATTTTTTAAAAGTAATTAGAAAATAATCTTTGAATATTATTCTTACATTATTTTTTAAAGATATTTGATATTTTTTGGGAAAGAGAAATTACAGTTATAAAGAAAAAAATTGAATAATAAATCAAATCATTTGCTTTAGTTATGAATCTTTCATATTAACATTTCGATTATTTATATTAACAATTTTTGTATACGGGTAGGAAAATTACAGGCATGGCAAGGAGAAATAAAAACTCATTGAACGTGGGTGAAAAAATGGTAAAAGAAAAATGAATGAGTAAATGGAAAAAATATAATTTCAAATACCCAAAACACAATTTAGTCTTGTAAGAATAACCTTTGATTAATTTGATTTGAATGTGATTTGTCTTTTACTTGTCTTTTTAAAATTGTTCTTATAATTATGTTGATTTGTAACGTTTTTCCTTAATCAATTATGACATAAAAATTGAGTTGTTACGTAGTTTTCATAAATTGTAGATTATGCATTTTATATGGAAGATTTGTGCCTATTAAGGCTGTACTATAAATGTTGATTTTTTGGATCATTTTTTGGTGTGTATTATCTGTCGTCAGTTGACGAATTTGTGTCATTTTAGATGACTTTTTTTACCTGTTATGAAAAATCGGCTCGATAAAAATAAGAAGAAATATAGGATGGTTGGAAGGAGTAATAAAATGGAAGTACATTTTTGTTTTGTTTAAGAGTACTCAAAATTTCATGTGTCTAATCAAAGGGGACCCCTTGATTAGATATATATAAAATTCTATTTATTAAGTAGTTTGAACATAATATATATTAATTAATTTTTTGGTATTGTTACCTTGACGCAGTTTTTGTGGCTGATTTGATGACTTTTCAGACTCATTGAAGAAGAGTAAAGAAAAAGTGGATGAAGATAGGAATTTGGATTTAATGACGGAAATAACAAGACGTGACTAGTTTTTAGCATTTAAAACTCACAAAATTTTAAGAATTTCCCGTCTTTATGTTAGGAGCCATTATGTAAATTAATAATTTTATGATCGTTTTAGAACACTCTTTTTCTTCTTTAAGTTTTTTCCTATAGGGTTTTACTTGATTGGTGTTTTAACGAGATCCATTTTATCGGATATAAAGGGTTTTTATTATCAAAACTTTCGGGAATCTATTTTTTATAAGTCGTTCGACTTATGAATTAGTTAAGCATATATTTTGACTTGATGATAAATTTTTATTATTTTTATGATGTATTATCCCTTCTTCTTTTCTGACAAAAAACATAAATATGCATGCGGGGGAACGGACCAGCAAGAAACATCGCCCGATCTATATTAATTAGTCAGCGCCTTTAAGGTTGTTTACTTGATTGCCGTTCCCCCTCGACCCACGCCATCTTTCAGGTAATACTATCTTTAGCCACCTAAACAGTTGACTTTGAATTGTTTGACTATAAAAAAATATTGTGAGGCATCACATTAAAAAATAAAAATTGTTGTTACTTTTTTTTGAAAGGAAAATATATATTATATTGATGAAGCATTATATACAATACTCTCCAACACTAGCCGTGGAGAAGAAGGAAAATCAATAAAGCAATTAGCCTCACAAAGTACCCTAGCTAACAAATGGGTACGCTGTTGGCTTACTTTTTAACAAATGAGACAACTATATCTGGGCGACTATGTAATAAAGAACTACACTTTTGGAGAAAATTTCATACCTCAAGAAAATTCGGAATGCCTTTACGAAGAGCTTGAACCGTAAGCAGCGAATCACACTCAATTTCCACGTTCAAAACTCCTAATTTTATCACCCATCTGACTGCCTCTAAGACACCTCGAACCTCTGCTTCAAAAGCTAAACTCTCACCATCTCTATATAAACTTCGAGCCTTGCAGAAACCTCCAATATGATCTCTGAGCACCATTCCAATAGAGAAATTAGACTTTCCCGGAAACACTGAAGCATCTATATTCACTTTTAGACTACCCTCATCCAGTGGTTTCCAATGTACTGAATCCCTCTGACAGCTTTGCACATTGCCACTAGCTTTGCTTCTTCTCAGTTTCTGCACGTCACACCACTGAATCACTTTCTTCGAGCTCCACTGAACTGCTAATTTCGGAGTTACTACCTTATTCTCCCATTCCTTTAGATTCCTAGCAGCCCAGATACCCCACAATCCCGTAGATATACTAACCAGCTTATCCTTATCTTCCTCTTTCAACTTTTGCAGCAACCAATCAGAACAGTTGAAGTATCAAATTCCAAGCCTAGAACCTTCCAATAATCCTTTGCAAAGCTACAATCCAGAAACATGTGAACGACATGCTCGACATCATTTATACACATAGGACAGATAATAGATGTCTGAACACCCTTCCCCTTTAATAAATTACGTACTGGAATGTTATTTCTGCAGATACGCCAGAGAAATACTCTCATTTTATGAGGGATCTCCGGTGACCAAATCTTTCCCCACCCTAGGTCCCTCTGAACTCGGATACACTCACTATAATTATCATGCCGAAATCTATAACCTGATTTCACAGAATACTTACCATCATTCGTGAACATCCAAGCAATGTGATCTTAAACCTAGTTATTTGGGATACGTAAAGCCAAGACAACATCGACATCACATCTCGTCAAGAGATTGTTAACCTTTAAAACATCCCAATTCTTTTCACAAGGAACAAATAGCTCACACACTCTCCTTCCACACGATGAATCAACATATGTGTTATCAAGCATATAGTCCTCCTTACCCATAACCCACGGATCTTCAAAGATTCTAATATTCTCACCATCACCCAGCACCCACTTGAACCCTCTCTTGAGAACTTCATTTGCCTGCCATAAGCCCGACCAAATGAAACTTACACCACCTCCTCGACTAGCTTCGAAAAGACTTGTATTAGCGAAATACGAAGCTTTAAAGACCCTGACAACCAGCGAATTCGGATTAGTAAGAAAGAAAACTCCAGTTTTCCTAACAAAGTCAAATTAAAACCAAACAAATATCTAAAACTCAAACCCCCTGCTTCTTTAGACATGCTCATATTTGTCCAAGACAACCATTTTATTCCTTTCCTACGCTGTTCATCATCCTTTCCAACTCCTTACATAACGATTTGGGCAGTAAGAAACACGACATAGCATAAGATGGAACAACTTGTTACCTATGTTATCTTCAACAACTTTAAATTTGTATTTTTACATCATTTTAATAAAAATTTATTTAATAATCTCCAGCTCCATTCTAAAATTTAAACGTCTTATATTAAACTTGATGCAATATCAAAATTTCAACGTTGCCCTTATATTCATTTAACTAATAAAATTTTATTTATTTTATATTCTAGCAATTTTATTATTTTATCAAAAATAAAAATCGCACCTAGCCAAGCGAAAATGCTCTGGGACACTATATATAGCAACCGCAGCATCTCTCTCTTTTCCACCGGTCAGAAAAATACATAAAACCAATGAAGTTTTCTATTCCTTCCCTGCTCCCGCTTGTTCTTTTCCTTTTGCTTTTGCAGCTCTCAAAGGCAACTGTCGAAAATTTTGTTCAATGCCTTAAACGTTACACCCATAATTCCACCTCTATTTCCCAAGTTATTTACACCCCTGACAACTCCTCTTAGACTCCTGTTTTGCAGTTCTCTATTCGCAATCTTCGACATGCATCACTGCCTGATTCTCAAAAGCCTCTAGTCATTGTTACACCAATAGATCAATCACAAATCCAAACGGTCATTTTTTGCTTCCGAAGACATGACTTGCAAATCAGAATCCGAAGCGGTGATCATGATTTTGAAGGCTTTTCTTATAGAAGCACAGCCAATATTTCATTTGTCTTGCTTGATATGATCAATCTTCGGTCTATCGATGTCGATCTCGCAACTACAACTGCATGGGTTCAATCTGGTGCAACTGTTGGTGAACTTTATTATGCAATCTCACAAAAAAGTACAACACATGGATTTCCAGCTGGCCTTTGGGGCAGTGTTGGTGTTGGTGGATTAGTGGGGGAGGATATGGCACATTGAGACGAAAGTATGGCCTGGCTGCAGAGAATGTTATAGATGCTCGTATGGTCGATTTTAATGGAAGAATTCTTGATAGAGCATCGATGGGTGAAGATCTCTTTTGGGCAATTAGAGGAGATGGTGGTTCTAGCTTTGGAGTCATTCTTGCATGGAAGATAAAATTAGTTCAAGTTCCTCCGATAGTTACTATTTTCACAGTTGACAAAACACTCGAGCAGAATGCAACTGAACTTGTTCACAAGTGGCAATCTGTTGCTCCCTATGTTGATAAAGATCTAGACATTAGAATTCAAGTGAATTGTATACTAAGCAATACATGTATTCGTGAAGATAAAAAGACAATACGAGTGACCTTCGTGTCCATGTTCCTTGGTAGATAAAAAGACAATATGTTGTACATGATTAATATGGGAGTACTTTGGGCTGGAGATACTCGACAAGCACTGAATTGGGTTAGAAACTTGTATGATTACTTGAATCAATATGTCTTAAACTCCACAAGGAGCTTATATGTGAATTACAATGATCTAGACTTGGGTATTAATAATCTTCAAGGTTACACAAGTTACCAGCAAGCAAGCAAGCATTTGGGGCAAAAAGTACTTCAAAGATAACTTTGATAGGCTGGTTCGTGTAAAGCATAGTGTTGATCCTGGTAACTTTTTCAGGCACGAACAGAGCATTCCTCCAAGTCCATCCTAACAATTGTTCATGCTACATTCACATATGTACTGTTTTGTATAATACAGTAACAAATATATATATATATCCTTTTTAAATAATTTATAAAAGATGAATATAACTCCCCCCAAAAAAAATTAAAAAAATTTAAGCTTATTAATTTATTCGCATTTTAAAATAATAAAATATTATGTTCATCCATGTTTATCTCGAAAGAAATAGCAATTTTTAGAAAATTATGTTAGCGAATATTCTTTTTAATTAAGAAAATGATCCCTATTGCAAGCTGCTAGCAGTGTAACCTAGAGCATCAAGCAGAGCGTATCGATACCCTGCGTGGGAACTTCATTCAATAAAGTCATAGCTGGACCTGCGTGTATATATGCAGGCTCAGAGAAATTAAAAAATTTATATTATCATGATAATTGTTATGACATTTTTTTTGTATACTACTTTTATTTCTCTTTATTTTTATTATTAATTTTATTAATAATCAATTGTTTAATCCTCAAATTTTTCTCTCTCTGAAACGAGGAAATAATCAATCTCAATGCATTAATTATAGAAAATATCTCCAAACGATATCCTTCAAATCAGAAATATATCACAACGCAAATATTATATCAGATAAAATCAATTAATTATCATATTTAATAAATATATCCCTAAAGTCTCTAGGGATATATTCAATTATAACAGAACTAACGATATCCTTCAAATCAGAAAGATATCACAACGCGAATATTATATCAGATAAAATCAATTAATTATCATATTTAATAAATATATGCCTAAAGTCTCTAGGGATATATCCAATTATAATAGAACTGCGTGAGTTTAATCTTATATAAATACGTACGCATGCATCTTGACAAAAGAAATCCGATACACGAGACAAATGAAGACACCTCCCAAGTCCAACCCAATCTTTTTTACAAGCTCTAATCCTCATTAACAGTTATATTATTATATTTTTAACTCTATTATGTTGTTACAAAAATAGTCCACCAACAATTAGCGCTAGAACGAGTGGTTATTTTTCGTTTGTGGAGGACAAACGACATATCAAACAAACACAATACACATGGGGAGTTGATAACAGATTTTTGGACAACTTTAGTGAAGGAACCGAACGATGGAGTTATGGCGTGTTGAGCAACATACAACGAAACATATGAGCAAAAAATAACGGGAATAAAAATGAGTACACTACTACAAGAAAATAATGGTATTGGGACTCTTACCATCAAAATGAGCAAAATATCTACCCATACGAGATAAGTGTTCTTATTTTTATATTCTGCAATCACATATATTATTTATCGATGTCATGCATGAAATATAATTTATTATCCAAAAACTCGTGCGAGCTATATATATTGTGATTGAAATTTGTGTAACCAATATTTTGGGAGACACATATTTTAGAAAATAAATCGTACAATATTTTTGTTTTGATGATTATGGATATGTTTACAACATTGTACGAACTGTATAATTTTAAAGAAAAGTATTTAGCCGTTATGGAAAGACATACTATCTTCAACAAAATTCTTTGAAGGAGCATATTTTTAGAAAAAATAAATATACTACGATATTTTTAAATCGTCATATTTATGGATGCGTTTGGATTGTGTTCAAAATATTTTGCAAATATTGTCGCGGTAATATATATATTTCAAGATTTGCTTTTACAAACATGCGATCTTAAATTGTCAAGTGGGGTAGCCATGACAAACGATAATTCCTGCAATGTTAAGGAGTCGGCAACCCCTTAAACGCTCTTCTCCTCAACGGGGAGTCGATACAAATGGTCCAATGGGAGCAATAAGGAGTCGACGTACAAAACTTACATTCTGGATTTACCATCATTCTCAACGGGGGGTCGACGGACAAAACTTACATTTTGGAATACCTTCCTCCTCAACATGGAGTCGACTGGTAAAACTTACATTATTGAAGGTCTGCCTCTTTAGATGGGTAAAATTTATTGAATGCCTCACTCTCCGACTAGGAGAGTTCAGGGGTGATCGAAAACATCATACTCTTGTTTGGTTCGTATAGACACTTACAAAACGTGTACACCAATTCGGGATATACAAACGCTAAGGTCCTAACTTAACATTGAATATCACAATGAATTTTTACAAAATTATTATGCCCGCACACTTACAAACCTTGGCAAAATATATATCTTATTTTGGTTCTCGCATGATGTCTACTTGCATCCGCATATGAATTATGGACACTGTGATTCTCCATATTTTTCACTAATCTTTATTTTCAGATATTTCAACAATTGAAGAATGCTTAGTTCTCCATTACAACAAGGTGCATTGAAGAACTAGGGAGTAGTTGTTATGCCATATTTTTGGCATAGTGCTTTCATTTCTCTTTATTTTAAGTATTAATTTTATTAATAATCAATTGTTTAATCCCGGGTTATCCTCTTTCTGAAACGAGGAAATAATCAATGTCAATGCATTAATTATAGAAAATATTTTCAAACGATATACTTCAAATCAGGAAGGTATCACAACGCAAAGATTATATCAGATAAAATCAATTAATTCACATATTTAACAAATATATCCTTAAAGTCTCTCGGGGATATATCCAATTATAACAGAACTGCATGAGTTTGATCGTATATAAATACGTACGCAGACATCTTGTCAAAAAGGGCCCGATACATGGGACATCTCTCAAGCCCAACTCAATTTTTTTTATAAGCTCTAATCCTCATTAATAGTCATATTATTATACTTTAGCTCTATTATTCTAACAAACCACCTCCGAAATCTGTTGTTACGAAAATTCTCCAACAACAATAATAAAATTTATAAATTTTTGTTGTATCTAATTAATTTTTAAAATCACAAATTTAATTAATTTATTAACACAAATATAAAAAATTAAATTAATTTTGACCAAACGACAACTTTGTTTAATATAATAATATGTACAGATGGGTAGATAGTCTTTGTATAATCAACCAAAGCGTGGTACGATATATGCACTTTAATATAGATCCAAGTTGCCAACGACTAATATGCGCAACGACTGAAATGCCAATACATTACTGACATTAGGTTTTATCTTACAAATTAAAACCCTATATATATAGTGGATCACACATCGATTGAGTATAATAAAACACAAGCAACGAATTAAGCAAGAAACACAATGAAGGGCAGAAATCCTTTAGCCCTTTTACTTTTCTTTATTCTTTTCGTTAAAACCATCTCATCTTCTCCTGCATTGCTTGACGTTCCTAACCCTTCTGGCTTTGTAACATGCCTCAAAGCTAGCTCTAAATCTGTATATACCAATGCTAATTCTTCATTTAATGATATCTACGCTTTTTCTGCTAGAAACCCTCGTTTCCTCTTGGCAGATGCAAACCGTTCTATTCCTGCTGTCATTGTCACTCCAACAGCCGAATCCGAAATCCCAAGTGTTGTCATCTGTGCCAAACAAAATGACATGCAAATTCGGACAAGGAGTGGAGGCCATGATTTCGAGGGACTTTCTTATAGTAGCACATATACTCGCCCATTTGTCTTGCTTGACATGATCAACCTGAGAGCTGTCATTGCTGACCCGGTGGCAAAAACTGCAGTAGTACAAGCAGGGGCAACTCTCGGTGAGGTCTACTACTGGGTCAACAGAGCGAGTGGACTGCTTGGTTTCCCTGCTGGGGTTTGGTCCACGGTTGGAGCTACTGGACTCATTTGTGGTGGAGGGTACGGTCCATTGCGACGAAAGTATGGTTTTGCTGCTGACAACGTACTAGATGCCCGCATAGTAGATGTCCATGGGAATATTCTTGACAGAAAAGCTATGGGTGAAGATCTTTTCTGGGCGATTCGAGGTGGAAGCTGTTCTAGCTTCGGTGTCATTTTGTCCTGGAAGCTAAACCTAGTTGATATCCCAGAAAAAGTTACCATCTTTACAGTGTTTCGAGAGGAACGCCAGACTGCAATCATGTATCCGTTCCAAACTATTGCTCCTGTTCTTCCTATTGAAGTGGACATCAGGTGCCGTATAAGTACGGTAATCAATTTTAATACAAGTACACGAGCAGACGGTTTAGTAGTTCAACTGGGCTTTACAGGTGCATACCTTGGTTCAGCCGATGACCTATTGACCATATTCAACACGAGGCTCCCTGAAATAGGTTTCGTGAGATCAGACCTTGTCGAAGTTCCTTGGATCGAAGCTCTAATGCAGTCTTCATTTTTCCCACTCTTCAACGCCAACTACACTCCTGAGGATTTCCTTGACAGAACATTTTTAGCCGATATTCCTACCAAAGCAAAGTCCGACTTTGTGAGATCACCACTGTCTGTGCCAGCGCTAGATGGTTTCTGGGACAAGCTTCTTGAAGTTAATGCCGGAGAGACGACTGTTATCTTCACGCCATACGGAGGAGTTTTAGACAATTACCCTGAATCAACAATTCCATTTCCCAATAGAGCTGGGACATTGTTCATGATATACGCGAGGGTTCTCTGGGTTGGTAATACAACACAGAAGTTGGAATGGATACGAGGCTTACATGATTACCTGACACCATATGTGTCAAGCAACCCTCGAAGAGCTTATTATAACTACGATGATCTTGATTTGGGCGCAAACCCTGCCACTGGCATCATCAGCAACACAGCTGCACGTAAATGGGGGAGCTCTTACTTTAATAAAAACTTCAATAAGTTGATTGCAATTAAATCAAAGGTTGATCCGCTTAATTTCTTCAGACACGAACAGACAGTCCCTCCATTTTCAGTTATACAAGACATGTGATCAAGTCAGCTCATGCTCACTTGCTGATTTGCTAGTTTGAGTTGAATCCGGCCCTCAATAATAATTATTACTATCTGCCTCTTGCATGCATGTCTAGCTAGATCGTTTCTTATTTTTATTTTGGTCGATTTATGTTATAGTTAGCGTTCCATCCCATTGTATCCCGCGAATTGTTTGATCCGGGCCTGCAACTCTCAGTTTCCAATAATGTAATTTCTCCGGTCCTGAAATCAATATAAATGCCCAAACCTTGTTTCAGTCTTGGCGCATGGAAAAGTGACTGCAATATGTTCACTAAAATTCAACTATGTCATTAATTCTCCCATCTACATCCTGCATCCACATTAATTTATCATCCCTCGCTATGACAGTCGCTCCAAGAAAATTAAATAAATGTCAACGAATCTCAGTGACATGATTCGTTTACCTACTATATATATACTCCCTCCGTCCCGTTGAGTTGTTATCATTTCAAAATGGGTTGTCTGGCACGCATTTTAAGGTGAATTTTAAGGATAGTTCCATAATTTATTTTTGAAATTTTCCTTTTTTGTATAAAAATAGAACAATCCTATTTTTATACAAAAAAAGAAATTTTTAAAAATAAGTTATGGAACTATCCTTAAAATCCACCTTAAAATGCGTGCCAGAAAGTGAAAAAAAAGTGATAACAATTGGATGGGACGGAGGGAGTATATGTCTAGAAGTGGATCATCTTGTCGCTAATAAACTCCTACACGGCATTGAAATGTATTACTAGCTTCTAGTTTTCGTGTTGGCTACTGACCATAAGTTTCGACTTTTATATTGCCACGACAGTGTTGTTCTATCTTCGTCAATGTCTAGCCGGTAGAAGTGAAGTACTATGTGCTCAAGTCAGAAAATATATTTAAAAAAAATGCTAAAATGCAAAATTATTGAAAGGGCAAGTAGTAAATTGACCCATATATTCAGTCGCATTCTCAATACTAACCACGACAAGCTGTTAGTTGGCACGATAGTAATAATATACGGTTGCATTCTCAACATGATAGTTTATTCTTACTGCTAATATTATTCAAAGTAACAAGTGTGGCTATAGAATACGGGTGGACAGACGCAAATTATATTATATTTTATACGTACATAAATAACGTAATTTTTTTATTTAAATATTACTAGATGTACGTTTAATATTTAATTTTTATTAACAATTTATTAAATTTTAATATTTATATTAGCACTAAAAATACCATTATGTAATATATCGTGCAAGTGATTTTATATAATTTATATTATATATATAATTTTAAAGGCTATTCCTGGCAGGAAAGTATGCAATTTTCAGAGGCTCCGTTTAAATGTTTCTATCGGTCATTATTAGAGTATATGCTACAGCAGCCGGTTGGCCCGGTTGCTAGCCAGATAAACCCTTATAATTTTGGGTCAATGCATTTAAAATGATCAATTAGCAACAAAAAATGAAGGAGATCGAGAAGGTTACCTAACTGTATTATATGTTGATTAGTGCCACAATAATTGTATTTGGATACTTACTACTTGTAAACAACTTGTCAACGTGTAATAGTTTATTTCCCCGCTGGTAGCCCAGGGCCCGTTTGATATTACTGTTATAGACAGTTACAACAGCTTTACAGCGAAAAGCTGTTCGAAAGATATTTGGTAAATTCTAAAAGTTGCTGTCTAGAAAAGCGTTTTTGGACTAAAAATTGTTGTTAACAAAAACATGTTTTTGAAAAAAGCGGTTTTCAACTTTTGCAGGAAGTAGGTATCAGTTTCATCATCAAAAAAATCTTCCCAGAAACATTAATTATATATATTATATTTTAAAATATGCATAAATCAAAAAAATTACCAAACAATTATCTAATTTTTCTGACAGCACTTTTGCCAGCAGCACTTTTTCTCGCAGCACAACAGTTTTCAACACCACTACCAAACGGAGTTTGTTTAACAATTAATATATGGGCCAATATTTACTACTATTTTATATAAGATGAATGTTTGATAAGAATATTTATATACCAAATAGATATATATGAAATAATTTAATGTAAATAATTAAATGATAAAATATGATTCAATATTTAAATACATATTAATATTATACACACGCATATATATAGTAATATTCAAATGAAAAAATTTAATGCCGTGAAAACTTTTACTAAATTATGTAGAATTATAAGAAAAAATAGAAATAAAAATGTTTAAATAAATTTTTTTATTATGATTTTGCAATATAATATTATGATTCTGTACTATTTTTTCCATTATTTATTATGATTTTAGAGAATTTAATGAAATTTTATACACTAAAAAAATTTCACCTAAATATTACTTTTTATATATCAGTTTTTCTGGTGTCTGTTCATGCTACATATTAGAAGTTTAGTTGTCAAATTTTATTGATTTTCTATTCATTAATAATGATGGAACCTGCATGCCCACGTTAGAAAGACCCATTTATATATATAATAATTAATGATCCTCTTATAATTATTTTCCTTTTTTGTAATTAATGTTCTGCAGTTAACATAATTAACATTAACATATACATTTAAACAGACATAATGCATAATACACCACTTTCATCATTTAATAAAAAAATATACAAATCATACTGCATAACACTGTATTTTACTTCGACAATGTTATAACAATACTACTGTATAATAAATTTAATTTTACAATATATTATTTTTGTACAGAATGGAAGGTTGCATAACATGTCAAATCATTGAACAAAACACATTGCTAAACATAATGCACATAATGTTGAACATAAAATATTAATCATATATAATCTTTATAAAAAAATTAATCCTTAACAAGTAAGTGAAAAAAATTAATTTTAAATTTGATTCTACTGTAAAATGATTCAGGGAGATTCGATTCTTCTACAGAATCAATAAATTATTTTTTATTTTTTATGAGTGATTTTTAATATTTTTTCAGAAAAAAATTTATATAACTTCGTTTTAGTAAACACTATATATTTAAAAAATTTATACTGAAAAACATTTCGAAATTTTTTATGTATATCTTGTGTTAATATTGTAAATTCTAAGTCAAAAAAAATATTTTAAATTCTAGAGGATGGTACTATTTATAACCTATAAGATTTACGTGTACGTATCTCCCTATATTTATTTGTGCTGTCTATAATTCTAAACACTCCTAAACTAGATAAATTATTTTTAAAAAAAATTATTGAATCATATTATAATTTAAATCGAGCCCATGCCAAGGTACTAGAAAATTATAGTTAAAAACAAAATTAATTATATGATTGAAGTTGTATTTATGTTCACTCATACAAGACATGTGATCAATTCAGCTCCTGACCACTTCCTGATTCTCTTGTTTTCGTTGAATTTCATAATAATAATTAGTACTACTAGCTAGCTACCTCCTGCATGCATGTCTAGCTAGATCGTTTGTTGCCATGTTTGTTTGTGCTGGATCTTTATGTTTATAGTTAATGATCCATTGTATCCGGGCCTGTAAAACTCAATTTCCAATAACGTGATTTCTCATGTACTCCTGAAATCTACATCCTTATATTTTAATTTTGGTGCTTGGAAACTGTGTATATATACAGTGTGCAAACACAAATTATCGGTCCTCTACGATTCTACTGTATAATTACTTCTTCTTCTAGCTTCTTCACTTCCCAGTTCCCACCCACTTTGCGCATCCACATTTATTATTTGTCCATATGACAGTCGCCCCGCGTCAAGAAAATTAAATCAATTGTCAACCAATCACAGTGACATGGTTCCTAATTTACCTGCTCTATATCCGTATAGAACCGGATTTTCTTGTCGCTACCAAAAAAAAATCATACACGCCATTGAAATTATAATGTACTATAAATTCAAGTTTTTGTGGGGGTAGTTGGTTTGTTTCAACTTTTATATTGCATAATCATATTGACATAATCAATATATACATAGATCTGTGGCCGGTGTAAATATTAGGATGGTCTTTTTAAAATTTAGATAATGTATACATTATCAGGTTTTTGAGTTACACATTAACTTAAAATTCCTAGGAAGCATATTTTTATTTTAAAACTTCCTAGGTTTTATAAAATCATGTGTTTGGTTTATCCCGGTAACTTCAAGTTACATAGTTATTTTTGTTTAATTTATTTATATACTTTCAAAAAATTCATTTTTGATAATAATATTAATATTAATTTTATCATTATAAAGGAGATGAAATTGTTTATAAATTTTTATAGATATATTAAATGAAAACTCAAAAATTAATACATTCAAAGTTATTATTTAGATATTTAAATCCATTATAAATTATTATAAAAAAATAAAAAAGTTAATTATCAACTATTATAATTATAAGCAAAAAATTAATTATAAAATATTACATTTTTTTTCATAAAACATTTGCAAACTTAAAAAAAAAAATTAATTTTACTTTTAGCAGAAATAATAATCAATACAAAACTAATTAAAAACTAACTAAAATTATTTTAAAAATGTATATAAAAGATTAAAAATATAAATATTTGAAACTATTGTTTAGAAAATATGTGTGTATTATAATTTATTTTAAATATAAATAATACAATATAAACTATTATAAAAATAAATAAATTTTAATTAGAAAAATAGTATTTATAAAATAAAATAAATTAAAAATATTTGTAATTATGTAACTTCAAGTGACCACGCTTGGGCTAAGTAACTGAGTTACAGGGTTTTATGATAATCTAAATACCTTGGAACTCTAAATTCCTTCTTTCATTTTAAAAATAATAAAGCCAAATACTGTAACCCATGTGCGAAGTTAAAAATATTTAGGCCCCGTTTGGGTGGACTTATTTCCAGAAAATAAGTGTTTATTTTCGGAAAAAGTTAGTATGTATGTACTTTTTCTGAAAATAAGTAACTTATTTTCAATTTTGAAAATCATATTTGGTTTTAAAATTCTAAAATAAATATTTATCTATTTTTTTAAAAAAAAATATGTAAAAAAATAAATTAAAATAAGTTACTTATTTTAAATTTAAGCTAAGCCAAACGGGCCCTTAGTTGAGTTAGAAGCTCCAAACGAGGCGAAAATATACCGTATTGTTGAAAGAGCAAGTAGCATATTGACCTCTAGCAGTTTAGCTAGCTAAATATATGTTATTATGAGGAATGGGATGCCATATTAATATATTAATAATATTTATATACTTGGAATCTTACTGCCGTATATAATTCAAACTGCAATATGATACACCCTTGTAATTTTGGGTGAATGCAAATAAAATAATCGATCAAGTTACCAAACTCTGTTTCGTCGATTAGTGCCGCATTCATTATTGTATTTGAATCTTAAAACCTTTAATTTGTCAACGTATACTAGTTTATTTATCCAGTTGTTTAATATGCATGTATGCAAGACAGCAAGAGGTCATATAGTATTACCGCGTTACGCACGTTACAGCCACCCGTGGTTGTGTAATTCTGTCCATACCCGCACAGATAATTTATAATTTATATATTAATAAATATTATTAATATAATATAATAATAATAATAATATATAAATAGTTATATTGAATTATTTAAAATTTTAATATAATATTGTTAAACTTTTTATTTTTTCTTTATTATTTATAATATTTATATGTGTTAATTTTTATTTATGATTTACTCATACAATAATATTTTATGTATAGTAATTCATATTTTAAATTCTGTACATCTTAAAATTTTTATTCAAAATTAATTATTTTCAAATTACTTATAATATTATATATATGTTTTTTAATAATTTACTCATATTATATTATTTCTTTACATTCAAATATCAATTATATTTAAAATTTGATATATATATATATATATATATATATAGAACTTATATATGTTATACGATATAATTTACATTAATGAACTTATTTTAAATTTTGATAAATGAAGAGTACCATAAATATTATATATCACATTAATGATATTAGTCAACTAAGTTAATGAGTTAAATAAGAATATAGATCTTGTCTGAACCTAAATATGGATAAAGAGCCTGAAAATGGATTATAAATTAAAATTATAAATTTTATCCAAACCTAAATAGATACCAAACCTAAGAATGAGTTATCCAGCAATTTATAATATATGTATATAGATATACAGATATATGGAGTCGCCACGGGAGCTATTACCTATTCCCTCCGTTCCTATTTAAATGTCCATTTTAACTTTTTTAAAGTTAAATTGACCTAATATTTGATTAAAAATTAAAAATAATTCTTTTATAATTTTACATGCATATAACATATTCAGATGCTGCCTAACTGATTTCTCAGATATAATAATATTGTTCATATATAGCATGATTGCAATATTCCGTTGCGCGAGTATTACAAAAATAAAACTCTAATCAAATACATATGGGGGTGTTTGGATGCTGTAAATCAAACATCCACATAACGAAGTGAAATGAATAGCTATCATTTCTTTTCAACCAAATAATATGAGTAATTGGATATGATAGAAAATAGATAGACCCGTGATTTTGTCTCCTCAGGACTGCTTTCAGTGCACCTGTCACTTTATAAATGGTTACAAGCAAATTTATTTATGTATCTAAAATGCAAAGACAATGCATGAACTTATTAAGTTCATATATATTTTCACTAAAGATTTTTGAACACTTTTAAACAAATACTTTTAAATAACATGTCCTTCTATAAGAAACAAAATAAATTCAATATAGCTCGTTATAAACAAATAAAGATATCTGTAAAGTAACTAACAAATAAGCGTCAATAAATAAAATCAAAATTTTGAAAATAATTATTTTTAATCATTGTTTAAAAATAAAGTATTTAGGACCAATACAAATTTAATTACAGTCAAAGATGAGTCAATTTCACTGCACTAAAAATAAAGTTAACATCTAAATAGGGCGGTATTTTTTACATCTTTGGTTTATAATTTAATTTTTTATAAATACCCGTCTCTACCGATCAGTTAGAACATTTAGTATGCATTAATAATTTTATCGTTTTGCAGGCAGTCAAATTTATTATTGTTTTTTTTTTAAGTATATATGAGTTTTTTTTTTGACCGAGTATATATAATAAGTTGATCCTTAAGAATTTAACGGATGAATTACTGTAACTTTTTATCATTTCTTCTCAACATTAAAGCTAGTAGTACGATTTATGCACGTCTAATAACCTCCGATTGCGCCATCAAACACTCCAATAAAACATATGGAAAAACATTTGATAGTTCCAGCATGCAACATTGAATCATAGCCATTTGAGAAGAAGAAAAAGGTGCAGAGAAAAATCTACAATTGTCTAAAATTATCATTCATAATGTGTCTTTAGAATCCAGTTGGTTTGCATTGGCATCATCACTGTATTCGGATGTAGAGCTTGCATCTATTTCCTTGTCCGGGCAATCTATTTGTACACATTCAGCAACCGAGTATAAATCATGACTCCTGTTTGGTGAGGTCAACTCTTCTTTCTTTACAATGTTAAACATTATCCCATTGAGCATCCTTTCGGGCTGCAAAAGGTCGCCCTCCACCAAAATGCTAGAATTGCTCCCAGGTACTCTGTGATCGGAGTCACCTTCCGAGCTTCTGTCTGGTGTTGTCACCCTCAAGTTTTGATAATATGGATCCCTGCTTGCTGCTTGACTCATGGTGTTGGGGAAAACTGCTATTCCCTGGTTCATTTTAGAATTTCTTTCCAAATTCTGTACATAATCTACGAACTTATAAGCCGAAGCCGTCCTCATTAAGGGACCTCCGGACCTTGTCCAAGTATTCAGATCTGCAGTCTCTGATTCACTGTCACTACCATCAAGCATGTAACGGGGACTCCCCCAGTTCCGGCCAGAGGGTCCTGGAGATCCAGCTACTCCTTGATGGAGTGAGGAAGCAGCATCTTGCAAAAATTCTTCAAGGGACCCTGTTGAGTTCTCTCGTGCCATGCAGTTCCATGAAGGAATTCTTTTGGAAGCATTGAATTTAACTGTGCTAGCTAAACCTTGTGAAGCAGCACTGGCCCTCTCTGCACTCCTCTTTAAACGACGCATGTGATTCAGTATTGCGACCCATTCATCAAGAGCTAGCTCGATTCCGCAATTGGCTTTTATGGCTGAGAGCTTCTCCCAAGTGCACCTCCTACCTTGGTTGGCTGCCTTGTGAAGCTCCGCAAGGGGTAGGATTCTGAATAATTTTTGAAATCTGATATTGGCACCAAGAAAAGAAGAAAAAACACCGGTCCAGTTAGCAACAGTAACTTGACCCAGATTAAAAAATTGGTAAATGCTACTAAAAAGTTTGGTGACAAGACATAGAAGTTGCTTGATATGTCATGCTCTTGCTTATCTGTAAAGGAGACTCATACTTCAGTAATTCTCCTTATTTGAAAACAATAATATGATAAAACATTGTACCTGAGCCAGAGTGGCAGGCATTACAACAGTGACATCACCCTCCCACTCTTGAGCAAAAAGCCTGGCAAGTCCTCCCAAGGGAAAACCAAGTTCAAGTATCTGGTTGCATCTATGTTTGACTTCCATCTCAACTAGATGGGCGAGCAGCATCAACAAAAAATAAATTAATTAAATACCAATTCTACCGGGTGTGCCTTTCGGCTCCTACACACACGCATGTAAGGTATTAATGTGTGTGCATGTGTTCATATGTATGGCATGCTGAGTCATATGAAATAACTTTGCAAAATACATCTTAACTAGTTAACTGCACGTTTGTGCGTGTTTAAATAGACTGACTGGTAAATTTTCAATGTATTAGATGCTGCAAGATACAAAAGAATTGTCTACGGAAATAATCTTCTATATCATAATTAATTATTTGAAATGGACGATCCAAAATTCAGATTTAAGTCAGAGTTATCACCTAAAGATCAGCCTTTACATAGTTCTCTTGACACTACTTGCAACAGAGGACGCAAACCTGAATTGAAGTAATAAGAGGTTTCTAATAATCAACACATGTTGTGCTTTTGTCAATTCATGGCACCCATGCCGGAGCTTCTACACAAACCTTCTAGAGGTATCTTTTTAGTTGTACATATTGAGCATGATGCAAGAGACTTCTTAAATTATCTTATACACTCTAGTATCCTCTTTTACTTGGTAAAAAAACATTTTCTGCTCATGGAACTGTGACTGTCTGTGGGTTTAGCAGTAGAATACTAGAATGGGATGGAAAGGAACGGGAGAGCATAAAACATAGAGGAGATGCTTTTACATAACATTAAAAAAAGATGTGAGAAGATAGGCACACCAGCCTGAAAAAACAGATCTTGACAATTAACATACCTTAGCAGCAAAGGTACCTCCATAAGCTCTTACAAACTCTTTCAGCCTTAACAAAGGGGAAATATGAGGATTTGCCTGACTGACGATAAAATGATTGACATTGAAGAGCTCTTTTAGTTGCAGCATGGGCAAATCTATCTCCAAGCTACCATCCCTCCACATCTGCGTCCAGATGCGGCTGAACCCTCTTCAGGTCCAAGATGAAAAGGAGGATGATAAGGGACAATCTCCCCACTTCTATCCTTCGCCATTAGTTCTTGAGCTTCAAAAAGGCCGGAAAAGGCACAAGAGGCAGTCACTGCACTCCATATAACAACATGAGGTGAAGTCAAGTAATTAAGGCATCTAGGAGGTTCGTGCTTTCTCGGGGAGCATACTGTGATCCCTAGAACTCGACCAGTCATGTCATAAGCTTCTTGGAATGTAAGATTATTTGTGAGATGTCTTAACATCATCTGCAGTTGTCTGATATCATGAACAGCACCTTGTGTCGTAAGTCGTAACTCTCTTGAAAACTGCAAAAACACCACCCATCTGGTCAAAAAACTCAAGGGAGCTTCATGAATCCTCGAAAAAGCTTTGAATCTCAGGCCAAGACTTCGTAGCAATAACAGCGCACATGATAGAATCTATCAGATAGATCCCACACTCGACCCAGAAATTATGTGAGGCATGAGCTTATGCTCTACTAATGTTTTAATCACCCCCACGTGAAATGCGCCAAGTGAAGCACCCCCGCTTAAAAGCAAAGCTGTCCTCCCAAAAGCATGTCTTGTCTCATGCATAAAAGCTAGCTTCTCTTCCAACAAAAGGTCCTCAGAATCTGAGTCACAAATAATTCTCAACTGCGTTGAAACTTCATCAATGTATTCTTTAATGAGCCTGGGAACTTGAAGCCTTCCCTTGTGAAGCTCAGGGTTGCACATATTTCCAAGATTTCTAACCAGGTCAGCACGCATGCAAAATATTATATCTCTTAGGGAACATTCTTGACGTAGGTGGCGCAACTCTTGAAGTTTATTTCTCACAAGTTCTTCATCATATAAGTTCGAATCATTCATTTTCGGTGTCTCCTTATCAAGCATCTTAGCAGCATGAGCCCATTCCTCATAAGTTAAGGCTGCTCTCATCATATTTCTCCAAAATTTTCTACGGTGAGCCATTTCAGCCTTTGTTTTTACATTAGTGTATCTTTTCAGCATGAAAGCTATTAGTGTCATAAGTACTAAAATACCTTGGGGATTACGGGGATGGAGCCATGATATCATGGGTATCACATATTTCATCACATTATATTTAACTCTATGCATAAAATACAATACCATATGTAAGATTCGGTGCCTCAACTGTGACATTGACTTGCAAAATAACACTCTGAAAGCAATTGTCCGTCCCAAAATGGTGGAAGGCCCAATTTTGAAAGAATCAACATTGGCCTCATTACTTATATCCGTATCTAGAAAAAAATGATGAAAAGGATTAGTTTCAAGACCTGGTCTATCTAGCAGAAGGTAACACAAACTAACCGAAATTATATAAACCCATTCTAAAGAAATTGAGCATCAGGTGCTTTTAGGTTGTAAACGAACTGAACTGGGTTGAGAATTTATTGAACACGAACTAATTATGAGCCTGACACATTGCGTATTAATTTAGTGATTCACGATGTTATATAAATACCAAAATTCGATAACTATCTAAGAAATTTAAGTACACATTATTAATTACATAATAAAATTTTAAGCTTTTATAGAAAGTACATTATTTACTTATAAATTACATAAATCATAGAAATACTATACAGTATAGTTCATTTAAATTTATCAACAGAGTTACATTGAACATGATAAAATTAGGCAGCAAAAAGCATACTAAATGAGCTTGGCTAATAATCAACTTGTTCTCCAATGTTAACTAGCCGAGCTTTCCAAGTCTAGTCAAAAGAATTAAATTTTATCAAACCGAACACCAAACTGCTACCCAACTCCTCTACTCATCTACGTCTCCAGAAACAAGTAATCCGCAATCATTAAAAGGGAAGAGTAGTGATCACAGAAGTAGAAAATGAACTTGAGATTCAGTAAATCAAAATTTCAAGAGAAATTTTATCAAAGGGGAATGAAAGATGTCAATTAAAAGATGCATATACAAATAATATGTCTGAGAATAACACAATCACATAGAACTTAAGAAACAGTAATATACAGGTAAATTAAGTTAGCAAAGGGATGAAGATTTCACCTGAAAAAACCCAGTTTGACCAACCGATCAGCAGTAAATTTACAGAGTCTGGTAAAAAGTAGCAAGAATCGAAGCTGCCGGAGCTAAGACATTAAAGTTGCAAAATTAAAATGAAAACTATCGACCTAGTGAACTCCAAAATCAACAAAAGGCCAAGAATAAACAAAACCCCTAACTTAAATTTGTGGAAGAAAAGCTGAGAAGCAACACAAGTTGATGAGATAACGATAATGTTACAGTTAAGTTGCGTGTGATATTTATCATCCCCTCCTATCTTTGTAAATTGTGCGTGCATATATATTATATAAGATATGATGTGAATATATATAAATATAACAGAGACATGCATCGGAGAGTGGAAGATACGGTAGATGGGTAAGAGTACGACTGTATGTAACGTGTCCCATCTTGAATATCATTATTTTTATTCAACCGTAGTGGCGGTCTGTTGTTTGATGACGATGATACAAATTATAATTTCTGCTCAATATCATTTTGAAATATGACGAATTTTGGGAACTTGGGCTTCTTTGTCACAGTCTTCACAGTTGGTACTAGGCTTTCTCTCGCATGTTATTATCTTGTTATGTTCAGGACACAAGCTTAGGCCCATCTAGGTCTAATATTTAAATTGTTTTTTAAAATTTTAATTTTAATTTCTTAAAATATCAATCAAATATTATTTAAAGTAAAAATTAAAGTTTTAAAATAAAAACCTTAACTATATAACTAAAATTATTTAAAATACATGTAAATAAATCAAACTAATTCCGAAACAAATGAAGTAGTTTTCAACTATTCCGATTAACGGGAATTATTTTATCGACATTTTAATTCTTTACGATTAAACATTTATTTTGATTAAATTTCAAGAGTCTGTGGGATCGATGTGAAAATGACTCAACTATAAACACATCTGGCGAGAGCTCCCAATTATATACATATTTATATTAAACATAATTTTATTTATTATAATTAATTTTTATTTATTATTAAAATAGTTTTTAATTAATTTATTATTATCCGCCTTTTAAATAAATCTATACAAAATAAAAAAAAATATTATATATATTAACAAAAGTTCTTAATCTTCTAAAATTTAATACAAAATAATCTATTAAAAACTAATAAAATATAATATAAAAATTATATTTATTTAAATATCAGCAGAGTAAGCAAAAATGTGACGGCTGTAAGTGTCTTTAATTTATTATTATAAAATTGAGTTTGAGTTGGTGATTTGAAATTGCTATCCTGGCATGCAGTATGCCACCTTTTTCTGTTGGGGAACCGTTGATAAAAGTATATACAACCTTTGGAACAAAACAGTATCACAAATAAAAATGTACTTATTTTATGTTAGGTGTTGTTGGCGTTTTATTTTTAATAAAGTTTAAATAATGGAAAGAAAATCTGAAAAAAAAACAATTTAATTTCTTCCTAATTTCCACCTAAAATCGAAAAGATTTAAAGAGAAATAAAAATTATTAAATATGCCATCATAAAATTCATCAACGACAAAAAAAAAATTACATACATTTTTTTTTTAAAATCTAGATTTCAATTTTTTAGATTTACAGTCTTAAATATTCATGATGAAAGACTAGCTGTATGATATTTAGATTATTTTGAGCCGTGATTATTGACCTATTATGGAGCACGAGTCAGAAAAATGAGGGTTAGCGGTTTTTATTTCTTCCATCTTAAATTGTACTGTGTTTTATTTTAAATTTTACATATATTTTAATATCTATAAAAATTATTTTTTGGGATCATTTTATAAATTTTATTTTTCAAATAAATATTTAATGTTAAAATTTTATTTAAATAATTTATACATAGATATTAAACGGGGACTTGGGGTGTTGTTTTTACCTTTAGCTATTTAATATATAAGTGCGTCGATAAATAATTTAAATATTATTTTTTATTCAATTTTATTCATATTACTAATCGTGCGATTAAAAATTTTAATTTTAATAATATACCATAAATATGTTGTATTTATCATATATTAAAAAGTTGATATTTTTTCAAAACTAAAAAAATTTATAATACAAAAATATAAAGATATGTATAGATTTTCAAATACAAATTCAACCTTCATATTCATATTCATAAAAATACTCAATTTTGTATATAAATAATTTTTTAATACTTAATATACATATTATAATACATATATAACGTAATTATATACTACACATTATCCCAAATTTAAAATTTAATTATATACTTTTCAAATGGTTTAGCAAAATCAGATCCTTTTATAAATCAGCATTAGTCCTTTTTTTAACTTAATAAATTAATATATACACCTTAAAATATTCACTTTTTAACGTAAATTCAAATAATTTATATATATAATACATAATTATTTCTAAAATCAAGTTTTGAAAATTCACCTATTTTAAATGGTTAAGTGTCAATTAATCGATCGTATATCTTATAACATCGATCAAATATCCCATTTTTTTATTATAAATATGTTAATTAAAATTAATGATACAATACAAACAACTCATAAATAAACTTTACTCGTACATATAAGGTTAAAAATACATTATGACTATAATATTTTACAATTTATTTCAAAATATAAGTTCAGAGATTAAATAATAAATTATAATTTTTTTATAATATAAAATTTAATAATTAAATTAATACATAAATAAAAACTTATTCGATGAAAATAAAATATAATGATATTCATTATATATAACATGTGAAACATGAATATAATAATTATTTTATTATAAATGAATTGAAGTAAAGATTTAAATTATATATTATAAAAATTAACCGTACATGTTAGATAGATTATAAAATAAAATCATAAATTACTTGTAGTTTAATGGTTCCACACATATATTAAATTCTTGAAGAGGTCTTGTGTTCAATCCCTACAACTCATGATTTGAAGAATAAAATGACTCAATTCATCCTCTCGTCATCCTATTATATATATTAGCTTAGAGCTCATGCAATGCATGAGTTTTCTTTTTAAAAATAATTTTATAATTAATTTTTTTTATTTAAAAAAATTATATTTATTCAATTTTAATATTAATATTTAATATATATATATATTAAAATAATGCTAATTTTAATTTTATATATATTAATAAATAATATTTAAAATAATTATTAAGTTAATTTGTTATTCGTGGATTAAATTATAATTATTTAATTAATAATTAATTATATTTGTAAATTTATATTTTTTTCCTGACGACCAAATGCTCATTTATTCCATTTATATATATATATATATGATAAAATAAAGAATGAAATGTAATTTATTTACACATATTTTTTTTTGGCAAATATTTATACATATATTAATATACGTGATTGCCTTACTGGACAAAGTAAATGCTTTTAGTCAATGGGTCCGCCCTATCATAACGTTGTAGATGATCCCCGCATCTCCCCTTTTTTTCCTAATTGCAATTTATGTGTATACTTTTTCATATTTTCAAACTTTCAACTTAAACCCTTACGGGTAGTTGGTAAGATTTTAAGGTCATATGTTGGATAATAGGAATGCATACTAGTGTGATACCATCATTTCATTCGAAATGAAAAAATTATTGTTGGATTGAGTATTTAAAAATTGTTGTTATGATTTAATTTTTTATTTCACCCTCACATATATTATAGTCATTCTTATTTTTATTAAAAATAAATAATTTTTTATTCTTATTTTCATTCTTGAATATAACATATTTGTAATTCAAAATATTTAATAAAAAATTTGTTTAACTATTTTTTTTAATATTAGTCTTTTTACTTCAAATTATACACATAATCTTATTTCTTATATAACTAATTTTACCTTATTTATACATTCTATATTATTATTTAATAAATTTATTATTGAATAAAATATTTTTTTTAAATTCATTTCATTTATATATTAAATAAATAAATGAACAAAAATGATTATTCCATTCTCAATAAAAATAATATTATTAAACTAACAAAAAAATATAATGAACATTATTATCCTTATGCCAACGTTATTCTATTTCATACTCATTTTCATTTCAACACATTCTCATCATTTCAACCGAAGACCCTAACATTTTTTCACTCTCCTAAGTACGCACGACGATTCTAGATTGTTGGACTTAAATCAAGCCTAGCCTATTTAATTATCTGTCTTGCTGTAACTTAGTTTGTGCTTCTGTAATAGACTAGTGACTTAGTAATTCATGTGTAATTTGTAACTAGAAGTTTTCTCTGTTTATCTTCAAATTGTAAATTAAGTCAGAAATAAAGTCAGTTAGAAGATTCAAGTTGAATCATGCAACCAGACAAAGAAGACTGTGAAGAAAATAAAAAGAGAAGTTATCTGAGAATTCTACTAAGGCAAGTTACTTGGTCGAGAAGTCAGCCATTCGAGAAGTCAGAACTGTGGAAACATTTCGAGAAGTCTCAAAACTTCTATCTGCTTAGTACTCGATCGAGAAGTCAGTCATTCGACAAGTCAGGTATTGAATCCAGTCGAGAAGTGTCAATTATGAGGCATTCGAGAAGTGAAAATAAACAATTCGAGAAGCTAGCAAATGGAGCATTCGAGAAGTGATAAGGCTGAGTCATTCGAGAAGTCAATATCAAGCATGTATTCGAGAAGTCTAATCTGATCGAGAAGTCATCAAGCTGAGTATGCGATCGAGAAGTCTAGACATTCGAGAAATCAAGTATTCAGGATCAATCGAGAAGTCACAGCTGTTCGAGAAGTCAATCTCCTTGACTTATCGAACCAATTTCAAGAAGAGTACTCGACTGCAAAAGAAGCTAGTTTCAAGGAAGAATTGCAGAACAAGACAGATGATGTTGCAGCTCTGTTTATGCAGGATAAGTCAAACCTGCACAGACAGAGACAAGTCTACAATGTAGCTGGGAAGATAAGCCAAGAAAAGTGACAGAAGAGATAAGGCAGGATGGAGCAGACTGTCACTACAGTGTTAGCTAGAAATAGTCATTAGTCAAATGTAAAGCAATCTCTGTCTATTTCTAGTTTTAGCTAAACTGTCTCATGTGAGCATGTGCACAGGACATGTTGTCTATATACTTTATGCACAGCCACATTTGATAGTGTCTTGAGCATTTTTACAATAGTAAGAATCCCAGAACAAGAAGCTGAAATTCAAACTGAATTTCAGATTGTAGCAAAGATCATTCTAATACAAAATTAGATTGAAAGTTACATCTGTGTCTATATTATTTCCTGTTATATGTCTTGATAAACACCTTCGTAATTCCATCTGTTCTTCAAGCTTCGAACAAGTTCTTTTCAAAAACAAGAAAATTTCTGAAGTATACATTCACCCCCCCCCCCTCTGTAACTTCTGGGCCTCTAAATTCCTAACAAGTGGTATCAGAGCCAGGCTGTAAACAAACATACAGACTAAAGATCAAGATGAGTTCTCAGAAGTTAAGCAGCATAAAGATTCCTACCTTTGACAGAGAAAATTACAACCTATGGAAGAAGAAGATGCTGATGTTCATAAAGGCTGCAAACCCCATGTATCCAGAAATATTAAAGAATGGTCCTTTCATGCCAGTAACTCTAGTTCCTGAAACTACTAGTGGGTCTGAAGTTATTCCTGCAACATGGATACCTAAAGATCCATCTCAGTACACAGACTCAGAGAAGGAAAAGGTTTCTCTTGACAATAGCTTAATGTTAATATTAATTGAGTCACTGGATCTTGTGATGTACAACAATATTGTCAATTGTACATCTGCCAAACACATATGGGAGACAATAGAAATTCTGTGTGAAGGAACTGAGGAAGTAAGAGAGAATCAAAGGCAGCTCCTTGTTTCCCAATATGAAGCATTCATGTCAAAATCAAATGAGGGCATAACTGAAGTATTTGAAAGGTTCAATAAACTGATCAATGATCTTCAACTTCATGGGAAATATTATGAAACAAAGGAGAAAAACATGAAGTTTTTGTTAACTCTCCCAGAGCACCTGGAGCATAAAATCTCTGCAATAAGAGAAGGAAGAGATTTGACAAAACTTCCACTTGAGACACTCTATGGAATACTGAAAACATATGAGCTGGAATTTTATCAAAAGAAGGCCATTTTAGCAAATAGAGGAAAAATGGCAAATGTCTCAAATGCCCTGGTTGCTAAGGAACCATCAACAATTGAAAAGACTGGTACAAGCAGGAAGTTGAAATCTGAGATGATTGAAGATCAGGAACAGGAAGACAAGGACTCCATCAAGAGTGAGTCAGAAGAAGATGACTTCTACACCATTGAAGAACTTGAAGGCATGGACAACAAAACAATGGCCTTCATGGCAAAGAAGTTTGGAAATTTGAGATTCAAAAGAAACAAAAGTTTCAAACCAAAACCAACCTTCAAGTCTTCAAGCAAAGGAAGGAATCCACAGAGAAGCTCCAATAATGGAGGATACAAGACTGGAACAGTTGATAGATCCAAGATAAGATGCTATAACTGTAATGATCTTGGACACTTTGCAACAGAATGCAACAAACCTAAGTCAATCAAGAAAGATAAAGACTACTTGGAGTTGGAAGCCAAGTATGAAGCTCTTCTCAAAAAGCAGACAGGAAAAGCCTATATTGCTGAAGGAAAATGCTGGGATGATACAGATGAAGATGAGGAGGAAGAATATGGGAATCTGGCACTCATGGCCAACTCACATGCTGGAACTTCATCCTCAAACTCTCAGGTACCTTCTTTAATCTCTCTTGATATGTCAAATTCTCAATACAAGAAAACTGTGGAAGATTTAAGTATTGAGATGTTTAATATTCACACCAGTATGACTGCTGCTTATGAGGAGATTGCTAGGTTAGTGAAAGCTAATGAGGAACTAGTTGCAAGAAATGAGACTCTAGAACTGTCTGTTATAAACATGGAAAACTTTAAACAGGAAAATGAGTATCTCAAGAACAAAATTGTTTGTTCTGAACAAATTGAGAAGTTTCTTAAAGAACAAATTTCTGAAAATGAGTTGAAAATTAGATCTTATCAAAACTCAGCAACCATTGTTAAAGAGTTTCATGAGAAGAACAAGGAAAGCACTAGGATTGGAGTTGGTTTTGATTATGAGAATCTTAAAAAGAAAAAATCTGTTTTAACAAGAGGCAAAAAGATTGAAATCCAAGGTAATCCTCATATTTTGAAAAATGTCAAAGAACCAATTTTTAAGAAGGCTACTGTTGAAGTAGATGAAGCCAGTATGGTTATCAAACAACAATTAGATGATGAGGATAAGGAAGCAATTGAAAGAAATTTGGCCTCTGTTGAAAAAGAAGAACCCACAATCAGAACCAAGTCCACTCCTGTTCAAACTGAAACTAAACAGGATGCTCAGAAAAATGATGCTATGCATGCTAAAAAGAAAAAGGCTAATAGAAATGGAAAAATAGGCATTAACAAACACAACAACTATGCACCTGTTCATAATGCACCAAGAAAGATTTGTAAAAACTGTGGTTCAACAAATCATCTTACTCACTTGTGCAAGAAACCTGTTGTGGGAAATGATAAGTTTGCCTGTGGTTATGTTAAGCCTTTAATGCATGATAATCATAAATTTTGTGACAAATTTGATTGTATGCCATGTAACATGAATATCATGAATACCTGCTTTAGGCTCAGGAAACAGTTTGTTGATGGATGCATAAGTCAGAATTTGTATATCAACAGTCCTAGGCCTAAATCTGCTAGTCCTGTGAAACACAGAAAACACTCCATGTCACCTAAGCATGCATCTAGTTCTGAAAGCACTAATCAAGCAAAAAATCAAAACAAGAAAAATGAAAATGTGCATGTGCAAGTGACTGAGACTGTTAAGAACAGGAATGATATTCATGTGACTAAGTATAAAGGACCCAACCTTGTTTGGGTACCAAAGAAAACTTGATTTGTGCTTGATTGCAGGGCACAAGTAAGAAGAAGGTCATGTGGATTTTGGACAGTGGCTGTTCAAGGCATATGACTGGTGACAAGGCCCTGCTGTCACAGTTCAAGGATGAGGCTGGCCCAATGGTAACCTTTGGAGACAACAGCACTGGTTTTACCATGGGATATGGCAAATTGATTCATGGAAATGTTGTCATTGAAGATGTAGCCCTAGTCAGTGGTTTGAAGCATAATCTTCTCAGCATCACTCAATTCTGCAACAAAGATTTGAAGGTGGAGTTTGATAAGGAACTGTGTCTCATATCACACAGGAAGACAAAGGAATTTGCTCTGCAAGGAGTAAGAAAAGGAAGCCTGTTTGTAGCAGATTTGGACTCTGCAAACAAGGAGAAGATTTGCTGTTTCTACACAAAGGCCTCAGAAAATGAAAGTATGCTCTGGCATAAGAGATTATCTCACCTAAATCTCAAGAACATTAATTCTTTAGTCAAAAGAGAATTAGTGAAGGACCTGCCCACACTTGAATTCTGCATAGAAGGATTATGTGAGGCATGTCAAAAAGGGAAAATGAAGAGATCTAGTCACAAGAGTAAGGAATTCACTTCAATCACAAAACCACTACAATTAATTCATATGGATCTGTTTGGACCAGTAAATGTCATGTCCATGTCTAAGAAAAGATTTGCTCTAGTCATGGTTGATGACTTTTCAAAATACACTTGGGTGGAATTCTTGCACTCAAAAGATGAAGCTCCTGAGATCATCATTGAAAATTTGAAAAGATTGGATAAAGGCCCTACACCAGTAGTTGCCATAAGGAGTGATAATGGTACAGAATTCAAAAATGCTATACTCAATGAATTCTGCAAGGAAAAAGGAATCACTCACCAATTTTCAGCCCCAAGAACTCCACAACAAAATGGAGTGGTTGAGAGAAAGAACAGAACTCTCATTGAAGCTGCAAGAACCATGTTAGCAGAAGCCAGTCTACCAACTAGCTTTTGGGCTGAAGCTGTTAGAACTGCATGCTACACTCAAAACAGGACACTCATCACAAAACCAGTTGGAAAAACTCCTTATCACATCATGACAAATAGAAGACCATCTGTAAAATACATGCATGTGTTTGGAACCAAGTGCTTTGTTCTCAAAGATGATGTCAACAACCTTGGGAAGTTTGAAGCCAAGGCTTATGAAGGAATTTTTGTGGGATACTCTTTGGACAAAACTGTCTATAGAGTATATGTGATTGATCAACAGAAGATTATGGAAAGCACAAATGTGACATTTGATGATTTCAAGTTCCCTACTATGAATCTGGAAGGAGAAAACTGTGACACCTTGAGGTTTGAAAATGAAATAGAGACTGGAACATTTGCAACTGAAAATGTTACCAATATGCATGAAGAGTCACATGTAGATATCTCACATGGAACAAATGTGGAAAGAGAAAATGAAGACTACAGTCATATTCAACTTGAGAATTCTCCACACAATCCTAGCATTCACTCAGGGGGAGATTCTCAAGGATCTGCAACTATTGGCAATCACTTCAATCAGGAAGAAACAAGTTCAAATGATAGAGATGGAGCTCATCAAATTAAATGGAGTAGAGCTCACACAGCTGATCAAATCATTGGAAATCCTGATGAAGGTGTAAGGACAAGAAGAGCAACTATAAATGAATGCCTATTTGCTTGCTTTCTGTCTCAAAATGAACCAAAAAGGATTGAAGAAGCCATGTTGGATCCAGACTGGATAATTGCCATGCAAGAGGAATTGAATCAATTTGTGAGAAACAATGTTTGGGAATTAGTGCCACCTCCAAAGGACAGGTCGGTAATTGGCACTAAGTGGGTCTATAGGAACAAAATGGATGAACATGGAACAGTTATAAGAAACAAAGCAAGGCTGGTTGCAAAAGGCTATTCCCAGGAAGAAGGCATTGACTATGATGAGACTTTTGCTCCTGTTGCAAGATTGGAAGCAATTAGAATTTTTCTAGCCTTTGCAGCACACTCAAATTTTAAGGTATATCAAATGGATGTGAAAAGTGCATTTCTCAATGGTGAATTAGAAGAGGAAGTTTATGTGCAGCAACCTCCTGGCTTTGAAGATCCAAATTTTCCAGACTTTGTTTACAGACTCATTAAAGCATTGTATGGACTCAAACAAGCCCCTAGAGCATGGTATGACACCTTGTCAAAATTTCTTCTAGAAAATCATTTTACTAGAGGAACTATTGACAAAACTCTTTTCTACAAAAAGCATGGTGAGGATATCATACTTGTTCAAATCTATGTAGATGATATCATTTTTGGATCTACAAATGAAAAACTGTGTCAAAGGTTCTCTAAGCTAATGCAAGGTGAATATGAGATGAGCATGATGGGAGAGCTCAATTATTTTTTTAGGCCTTCAAATAAGTCAAAGGGATGATGGCATTTTCATAAGTCAAACAAAGTACATCAATGACTTACTCAAAAGGTTTGACATGCAAGACTGTTCTACTGCCAAGACTCCAATGTCTACAGCTACAAAACTTGATGAAGATAAGAAAGGAAAAAGTGTAGACATGAAGACCTACAGAGGAATGATTGGATCTCTCCTTTATCTCACAGCTAGTAGACCTGACATAATGTTCTCTACATGCCTATGTGCAAGGTTCCAGGCAAACCCCAAAGAATCTCATCTCATTGCTGTCAAAAGAATTCTGAGGTATCTAAAAGGAACATCATTCATGGGGTTATGGTACCCTAAAGAAACAGGATTCAACTTAGTTGGATATTCAGATGCTGATTTTGCTGGGTGCAGAGTGGATAGAAAAAGTACCTCAGGAAGCTGTCAATTTCTTGGACAGAGATTGATATCTTGGTTTAGCAAAAAGCAACAATCAGTTTCTACTTCCACAGCTGAGGCTGAATATATTGCTGCAGGAAGTTGTTGTGCTCAAGTGCTTTGGATCAGGAATCAACTAAGGGACTATGGACTAGTGTTAGAAGGAATTCCTATTATGTGTGACAACACTAGTGCCATCTCAATTGTAGCCAATCCAGTCAACCATTCCAAGACAAAGCATATTGATGTAAGGTACCATTTCATAAGGGAACATGCAGAAAATGGAGTAATTAAATTATTCTATGTTCCTACACAAAAACAGTTGGCTGATATATTTACTAAACCACTTGATGAAGCCACCTTCAACAGGTTGGTTAGTGAAATTGGAATGCTAAACTCTTCAAGTTAGGTGGCCAAATAAATATATCTTTTCAACTATTACAACAATTGTTTCACAGACATGAACTCAAATGATTTATCTAAGTGAAACAAAACTGGTATATGTTTATAAATATGTCAGTTATATTGTTGTACATATTGTTAACAAATGTTTTTAAAACTATCTTGGAACTATTTTCTTGTTCTGAGAAAGCCTGAAAAGAATTATTATACTTGTGCATTATTAAATAACAAGTGTGATAATTAAAGATTCAGGAATATCAATCAGACACATTTCTCTTTTTAAGATGAATAAATGGATTTTATTTATCTAAGAAATGAAGTCTGTAAATTATTATTCTATTTTCTAAGTGAAAATGGAATAATCTGTCAAAAACTAGAGTTTGTGATTAAGTTGCCATCATTTTCTGACTTCTCGACTAGTTACTTATTTCTTTTGAGTTCTCGACTCATGATTTTGTGAGTTCTCGAATAGCTCATTTTTAGAGTTCTCAATCGAGTACTGTCAAGAGTTCTCGAATCATCAGAGTTCTCGACTATCTCAGTTCTCGAATCATGTATATATATTCTTGAGAGTTCTCGATCAAATTCTGACAGTTCTCTACTGAAACTAACTTTACTCTTCTCTGAGTTCTCGAACATACAAAATCGATTACAATTCTAGTCGAGTTGTCTAAGTATTATACATAGCACAGTAGAAATAACATTTCATTTCTACACTTAATTTCAAACTCAAAGAAACCCTCTCATTCTACAGCTACACTTGAACCCTTGCTATTCTACTCTCTAAAACCTTCGATTTCTTCGTTTCTCTCTTTCTATACACAACTCTATGGCATCTTCAAGCTCGAAACCTGCAACTGAAGTGTACGTAATTCCTGAAACCAACTTTCTCGCCATTGCAAGAGACGCAGATGCTAAGGCGCAGTACAAATGCTTCACTAGGTTTCTCATCGATTCCTATCTGAATGAAGCTCTGTTGGCAAACCCCACACTGTATCTCGACATTCTTGAGCAATTTTGGAAGACTGCTGACTGGGAAAATATAGCTTTGGAGGATGGTAGGTCAAAAGTGGTTGTAACCTGCAAAATCCAAGGAAAAGACATCAGTTTTGATGAAAATGATGTGAATACAAGCTTGAATATACCAACCGAAGAGTTTAATGAAGAACCTACTGAAGATGATCTTCTAGATTTTCTGGACTTCATTAGGTATGCTGATAATCTAAAGAGAGGAGTTGATGAGAAGTTCAAGCTGGGTAAATTAAACAAGAAGTACATGAGGAAGGAATGGTCATTCCTGTTTGATACCATCCTAAGAGTCTTCACCTGCAGAAAAACAGGGTTTGACCAGATAAGCCTCATTGCCTTGAAGCTGGCCTACTCATTAGCATACAACCAAAAGCTCAATGTTGGAAAGCTAGTTCTTGGGGAACTCATAACCAGGATTCCCAAGAGAGGTAATGAAATTTTCTTTCCTCGCTTTATTCAATTAATTCTCAATTATAAGAATGCTGGTTTAATTGAATTGCCTGGAATGAACAAACAAAGAATTGGCTACTCCAAATCCATGTCAAAAATCATTTTTGCCACATTGGATAGGAGAACCACTGTGAATGTCCCTCTCATAATCACCCCTCACATGAGGAGTGTATTTGAGGGATATCCACTAGTGCAGCCTAAATATGGTTACCTTGATACAGTAGGAGGTCCTAAGGTTGCAGAAGTACCAAATGCACCTAACCCAAGGACTTCCAACCCAACTGCTAGCCCTTCTTTGAAATCCCTAGATGTTAGCAAACCATCCTCTACATCCTCTCAACAGGGTGTAGTTGCAAAGAAGAAGAAGGAGAAAGCTGTTAAGAAAAGAGTGTTAGAAACAGTTGTAGAAAATGAATCAGATGAGTCACCTGTGGAGCCTTTGACCAGGAGAAAGAAAAATAAAAAGGCCACAACAGACCACTCTACATCCTCTCAACAGGATGTAGAAGTTAACAAGGGATTAAACCTACTTCTAGGTGCACTTTCTCAACAAGGTGCATCTATTGAAATTGGGAGTCAGCCCACTCCACCCTGTACAGAGTCTGCACCATTGCAGGAATTCACTCCTGTCAATGAAGAAGCTGTAGTTGAAAAAGAGACACACTGTGCACCAGTAGGATCTTCTCTTGAAACTTCCCCATTTTCTCAGGGGGAGTTGCCAATACTCAGTTCTACTCACACTCTACCTGCTATCTCTCAAATTTCATCTCAACCAAATGTGTCCAGCCAAACACATGAAGTTGTTGATCATCAGGACTCGTGTTTCCCTGGTGAGCCCCATTCAAGTGACTTGGTGCATGACACCTTGTTCACCACTCAGGACACTCCTTTAGATGGTGAGGGAATGCATGCTGAGGCATATCCTGATGACACCATCAAAACCACAGAGGTTCCAGGAGTTTTTACTTCAGACTCTGTGGGGGCTCAGGCATTTCAAGGCCAAGTGTCTTCACAGACATTGGGTAATCTGGGGGACCTCCACACCATGCAAATGGCATCCCCTAGACACTCCCCAGTCATTCAAAGACTGTCTCCTCAGGAGAATTCACCTATCCATCCAGTGTCTAATGAATCATCTGAGAAATTGGATGAGGAAATAGATGCTGAGGGGACTACTGTCACAAGTGGCCCTAGCTCTCACTCTCTGTCACAATGGCTGGAACCTGTGCAACATGACAGGGATTCAGGACCATCATCTCTTGGTGGGTCACTTTCTGATGAGAAACTAAAGGAATTGTATGGAGATCAGTTGGAGGGCTTCTATCACATTGCTCAGCAGCTTGTGACTTCTCATTTGCCAAACAAAGACTATGCTGCAATCATGCTTGAATATGCAAAAGATCAGGAGGAGTTGAAAGAAAAGAATGCAAATTTGGATGAAAATGAAGGTGAAAATGTGGATGCCTGGCTGGATGGTAAATCTGCAGTTAGCATGCAAGAAGTTTTGGAGTGGACTAGACAGAAGTATCTCACTTCTCTTGGATCTTGTGAGAAGATTTTTACTCCAAGTGCCATGTATGATGCAATTCATGAAGCTGCTAAAGTCCAACTGCAATCAAATCACTATCTTGCCAAAGGTGTGCAATCTGAGATAGATGATCACAGAGCTAAAGTAGAGGGCACCTTGAGAGCAATGGAAGACAAACTGAAGCCTGGAGGTCTTCTTGCTCACACTTCAAGAGGAGATTCAGGAAAGTCCTCCATTCTTCACACCAAAATAGACTCTATGGAAAAGGTGTTTAAGGAAATGGTTCAAGGTCACACAACCATCATAGACAATCAAAGGAGAATAAACAGTATGGTTGAAGTTCTGTACAAAAACAGGCATGCAGATAGGCTGCCTGAGGATGTGCCTCTACACACCTTATCACCTTTCCAAGTGGACCTCTACTATCAGTCAAAGGCCAAGGATGAAGCTGCAAAGGCCTCCACCATTGATACCTTAAATGCCAGAGTGGATTCTCTCACATCCACAGTTTCACAAATTGTCTCAGATGTTCATTATCTAAAAAATGAGTTTGTCTCTACTTCTGCAAATCAAGGGACTTCTCTTGCCAGCATCTCAGCACAACTCACCTCTCTACAATCCCTCATCTCCAACCTAAGCACAACTAGTCAGGCTCCTCCAGCACCTTTGCCAACTCCAAGCTGGACTAAAATTAAGCCAAGTCATTCTTCCTTTCTCCAAAGTCAAGATATCAACCCTAAGGGGGAGAAGGAAAGGAGAGAAGAAATAGAGGCTGAAAGGCAAAAGGCAGTTATGAGAAAGCTCAGGAGTGAAATTTTAAAGCCCAAGCCCAACTCTGACAAGGAGTTTCTTGAACTTCTGCATCATATCAAAAAGCAAGTCCAGGGAAATCATTGGAAATATAAGAAGATGCTTGAAAATGCTATTGTTGCAGTAAGGGGAGTTAAGTTTGAACAGAATGGACAAATGTTCAAAGAGCCACTCATTCAAATGGAATCTGGCTACTTTAAAGTTTCAGTTACTCTATTCCAAAGGCTTTCATATACTGAACTGGAATGTCTGTACAAGGGAGTGGAGTTGGTAACCCAGGAAGATGAAGAATTGAAGAAGAAAATATTGGGGCCTCTCCTACCTCTTGCTCTACCTGAATCCTACTGTAGTCCAGATGGTGTGATGTATATGGCTAGAGAAGAAAAACTTGCTCATTTCAGGATCCCTCAACATCTCAATTCAGGCAACAGAAGTCAAATTATTAACCTAATTGAGTTGATTGAAAAGAAGAAGGTGAAGCAGATAGAGGACAATGAAATTGTAGTGAAAATGAAAAAGTTTATCTCTGGACAAATCTCTGAATTTGCAAAAGAAGAATTGAAGAACAAAAAGAAAGATGATGACAATGAGGATCAGGACAAGAAGGATAAAAGGTCTGAATCAAGGAGTGATAAGGAAGGAAAGGGAGAAGACAAGAAGAAGAAGGATGAAGACAAGAAGAAAAGAGACAACTCTGAGGACAACAAACAGTATCAAAGAAGAAATTCCTCTAAGCAGCAAGCTGCTGGCACTCATTCTAGTTCACCTACCAAATCTCAGGGTACTAGTGTGATGTCAACAGTTTCTGAAACTGCAACTGCCATCAAAACTAAATCTCCAAGAAGGATGTTCATGAAAGTTACTGCACATGGAGTGATAAGGAGGGAAATTAAAAAGGAACAGTCAAAGAAACTGAAGCCAAGCCAACATCTCAAAGTCAACACTGCCACATCAACCAAATTCAAGAACTCTACTAGCTCTTTGCTAGTAAGATGTCCTAAGTGGAGAAAACAACTCATTGTTCCTGATAAAGGTCTACCTATTAAACCTATTCAAGAAATTGCTGAAACTGACAAGGTGAGGATCAAACTGTGGAAGGCTGACAGAATTGTCAAGGTAGAAGTCAGAGACAAGAGGATGTTTGTTACTAATGTTGATGGAGAAGAAAGAGGATTTCATCATGACAACAGTGATGCTACCACTCATGACATTAGGAGAGTGATTAGCCTGTTTGACAAGAAATGCATGATTAACAAGCTGAGAATGATGGAAATGGCTCAGTACTTGGAAAGGAAGTATCAGAAAAAGACTGACAAGGTAAGATACATGGAGGAGATGATTGAGAAGAAAAGGAGGGAGGAGGAGAGAGTAGAGCAGTTGTCTGAAGAATTGAGAAGACAGGGTAAAAGTAGAGTGTTCAAAGATCCTGACAGAGTTGAATTCAAACTGAGAAGTGGAGTCACTGTCAAAGTTAGACTCAAGTTTGTCCAAGACTATCCAATGCTCACTCTACAGATTGCTGCAGACATGCTGAAAGATGCAATTTTGATTGAGGAAATCATGGCCAGACAAATGATACTGCAGGCAATTGAAGAAAACAGGGCCAGGCAAGAAAAGGAAAGAAAAGAAAAATATGATCAGGCAGCTCATCAACAACAACAATATAGGTAGGCTTGATATCTTGTATTAATTTGTAAAATTCATCATTTTCCAAATTGGGGGAGATTGTTGGACTTAAATCAAGCCTAGCCTATTTAATTATCTGTCTTGCTGTAACTTAGTTTGTGCTTCTGTAATAGACTAGTGACTTAGTAATTCATGTGTAATTTGTAACTAGAAGTTTTCTCTGTTTATCTTCAAATTGTAAATTAAGTCAGAAATAAAGTCAGTTAGAAGATTCAAGTTGAATCATGCAACCAGACAAAGAAGACTGTGAAGAAAATAAAAAGAGAAGTTATCTGAGAATTCTACTAAGGCAAGTTACTTGGTCGAGAAGTCAGCCATTCGAGAAGTCAGAACTGTGGAAACATTTCGAGAAGTCTCAAAACTTCTATCTGCTTAGTACTCGATCGAGAAGTCAGTCATTCGACAAGTCAGGTATTGAATCCAGTCGAGAAGTGTCAATTATGAGGCATTCGAGAAGTGAAAATAAACAATTCGAGAAGCTAGCAAATGGAGCATTCGAGAAGTGATAAGGCTGAGTCATTCGAGAAGTCAATATCAAGCATGTATTCGAGAAGTCTAATCTGATCGAGAAGTCATCAAGCTGAGTATGCGATCGAGAAGTCTAGACATTCGAGAAATCAAGTATTCAGGATCAATCGAGAAGTCACAGCTGTTCGAGAAGTCAATCTCCTTGACTTATCGAACCAATTTCAAGAAGAGTACTCGACTGCAAAAGAAGCTAGTTTCAAGGAAGAATTGCAGAACAAGACAGATGATGTTGCAGCTCTGTTTATGCAGGATAAGTCAAACCTGCACAGACAGAGACAAGTCTACAATGTAGCTGGGAAGATAAGCCAAGAAAAGTGACAGAAGAGATAAGGCAGGATGGAGCAGACTGTCACTACAGTGTTAGCTAGAAATAGTCATTAGTCAAATGTAAAGCAATCTCTGTCTATTTCTAGTTTTAGCTAAACTGTCTCATGTGAGCATGTGCACAGGACATGTTGTCTATATACTTTATGCACAGCCACATTTGATAGTGTCTTGAGCATTTTTACAATAGTAAGAATCCCAGAACAAGAAGCTGAAATTCAAACTGAATTTCAGATTGTAGCAAAGATCATTCTAATACAAAATTAGATTGAAAGTTACATCTGTGTCTATATTATTTCCTGTTATATGTCTTGATAAACACCTTCGTAATTCCATCTGTTCTTCAAGCTTCGAACAAGTTCTTTTCAAAAACAAGAAAATTTCTGAAGTATACATTCACCCCCCCCCCTCTGTAACTTCTGGGCCTCTAAATTCCTAACATAGATTACAGAAAGTATATGTCAAGACAATACTTTAAGAATTTAAGTTATATAAACGCGTTTACAATTTTTTTTATCATTTTTATAATTAATTATTACCAAAAACTAAAGTTTAAATTTCTTTGTATATCTATACTATATTATTATATACTATATTATTATAAGCAAAGTTTAGTTTGGTTGGTTCAACGCCTTCCAAAAAAATTGTAAGTGCTTTCTAAAAAAAAATTAAACATATATAATTTATTTCATTTATAATATAATAGCATATTAGTTTAGATGGAATACAAAATACATACACATTAATATCCTAATTAAAATATATACAAAATATACAAATATTATTCTATTAAAATATAAATACAAATAAATTATATAAAAATATATACATATAATATTAAATGACAAACACACACATTAATCTCCTAACTAAAATACATCTTTATATAAAACACACAAATATTATTCTATTAAAATATAAATATAAATAAATTTTATCAAATTATATACATATAATATTAAATAAAGTTTAAATTATTATTATACAAATAAAAATAAATTCAAATCATATTAAAAATATTAAAATAAAAATATTAAAAAAATTCACCCATACTTCCCACATATATAAGCTAGTAATGTTAGATGCATGAAAAACTAGTTTCTCTAATATTTTTTATTTTTAGTAAGACATCAATTTCTAGTTATATGCTTTAAACAAAAAGATCTGGCTCTATAATATTTTTTTTTATTATTATTGTCTTTATACGCCTCCATTTTTTTGGATAGTTTATTGACGGACAGGGGGCATGTGGGAGCCGTCCTGAACCTGTTATATATTTTTGATTTTTATATTTTAAATTTATAATATAATATATTTAGTCCTCTCAAATTTTACATATTTTTAATTTTATATCAAAATTTTATAATATGATGTACTTGACCCTCCAAAATATGTTACATATTTTCAAATTTAATATTTAAATTTCATAATATGATATATTTAGTCACCAAAATTTATAATATTTCTGTAATACCTTATATTATTATAAATATTTCAAAAAATATTAATCTTTTATCAATAAATATTCATGATATGTATTATTTGCCATCTATAATATATGATATTTTAGATATTTTGATTTTAAAAATTATTGTAAAATAAAATTTGTGGTTCTGAACCAGTGAATAGTGATTAGTGACATATTTTTAAAATTATAGAATGAAACAGAAAAAGTATGAATAACATGAGTTATATTGGTTGCTCCAGTATCTGAATTTAACTAATTTAATTATCTTATTCACAACAAGTCGATTTATTAATCGATCTGTTTCTCAGTTCTAAAAATGCTGGATATGTATATGCTTTAAATTTACACCATTTTCCTATATACAAGCCCATAAATGCTAGAGATATATGTTTAAATACAATACACTGGTTCATAGATTGACCGCAATCGTAAGCAACGCAATAAATGTGAAAGATAAATGTATAATTCTGCACTTTTTCTCTCTTCCAAACACACCAACTGGCAACTGAGTTTGATTCGATAAGAGTACAATATATAAAAAGAATATGGGGCGTAGGCGCGTAGCCAAGTCAATGAACCAAATTATACAAAGTCAAATTCTTCAAATTATGATATTGAATGTCATTTTGACAGTTACTGCTGGAATTAAAAATGAAGTTGGAAAGGAAAGCGCCAATCACTATAGCCCAACACAGACCTTACAAATTTCACCTTTGAACTCATCAAAACAAAAGCACATTCACAAATATTGCAAAAATATAATGCTAGAATAGTCTACTGTCTTCATTACAAGCCTCTAGTAGTCATATAACAGTCAATTCAAAAAAACATCTTTGTTGTGTTCTTGATCTGAAACCACATCATGTCCTTGCAAGAAAGAAAACCCAAAAACAGGATCAGCCAAAATCTTGAATCTCAAGATGTTTCTAAAGAAGTTAAGGTTCAGAGGATTCCGTATAAATCACCGCTTCCTCGTCGTCTGAATGGCAGTAACAAAGCAACAACAGAGCCTAAGATAATGTTGAAGAAGATAAGATCAATCAAGCTTCATAAGCTTTACAGCTTGAAGAGACGGGGAACATCACAGTTAGATTTGAAGTCTACTGATTCATCCAGTAATGATTTGAGCTTGAACCAATCAATTCCACACAACACAATCAGTTCTTTCGATGGAAAGAAGATTTTTGAGGCAAGTCCTTATATTTTACCGAGTACAGTTTATTATATTTTGCAGATTGAAATCCAAATCTCTTGATACAACATCAATATCAAAAGAATAAAAATGATATAAAATGAGGATACTGTCTGCATAATATATTGTGTGTTGTGTGTGTATACATACATACATATATTGTTTAACTCACCGAATTATCCGCGACGAGCCCGTACATGTATGCTTAGATTCATATATGTGTAGCTTGGACGTTCTTTAATGTGATGGACATGCTTAATAGGTAGAAAGTGAATCTGAAGGAGATTCATACAGTTCATCAAGTGGATCAACAGCAAGTACGACATTATCTCTGAATCAGGATGGAGGCGCAAATGCTGGAAAAGAGCGAAAAAGAGGATCCAAGTCCAAGAAGCACACGTGCCCCAGCTGCTTTAGGCCTTTTGATAAGGACACACAACCAATATTGATGAACTCTTCGCAGCAGTCTTTGGAGGAAGGATCAGATGCTTTACCAGATTATGCCAAGCCTAAGAAAGGCCCAAGGAAGCAAGTTCAATCACCTTCCTATACTTCAGACTCCAGCATCTTTAGCACAGAGTCCAGTGAACCTGGCATGAGTGGTTCACATATTTCTCAATCAAAATCAGTTGCTTCAAGTAAGAAACATTTGCAAACTTTGACGAAATCATCCAGTACAAGAACTGTGGGAAATTTGAGAAAGAAGACTAGCTTCAAAATCAAAAGCTCTTCAGTGGGAAAACCCCCAAAGATTATGAAAGATTTGGGTCTTAATAGGGCCACTTGTTCCTCTACTCTCAAGGATTCAAAGTTTCCTAAGCAGGTTCAGCTCAAACCTGGTCAAAGTGAATCTGAATTAGTTTCAGCCAAGAAGGTATGTCCCTATCATCATTGTTCCCTCCATGGCCATTCACATGCCCCTGAGCCCCCATCAAAGCGCTTTTCATTCAGAAGGAGGCGCTCAGCTGAGAGGACCCCAAAGAGTATGGAACCAAAAGGCTTATCCCCAGATGCAGTAAAATCTTGTGGAGGTAAAAAGAAAGCAATTCAAACAGGTAAAACATTCTCCAGCATAGAACCAGCTTCAGCAAAATCAAATTGCAGCACAGGAAGATCTAATGACAAAGATCACAAGAGATTGGGTTCCACAGTGAGGACCATTGCTGGACCAAGAACTGGGTCGTACACAAAAGCATCTCAAGGAAAAGAAAATGCAACTTCAGATTCCTGTTCTGCTGAAACAACACAGGACAAGCCTACTTCTGAAACAAAACATCCACAATTAAATGGAGAAGTACATGCCTCGGGTGCTGGTATCAACATGATGGCTACCGCAGAAGACGTCAAAGACGAACCATCAACATCAGCACAAGTATCAACCTCAGAAGATTCTGGAGAAGCAACAAAGTATAGCAGTGGGGTTTCTTCAATAAGTCGCCACACTTCCGGGGAGCTTAGTGCCTCGAGGAAAGAGAAAACCGGGGCCTCTTATCCAGGGATTGAACTCATTAATGATTCAATCCTACACAGAGATGGTAAACCTAGTGAAGAAAAAAACTCAAGTCCAGCCATTGACGAAGCAAGCAACATCCAAATCAAGAAAAACAGCCATATCAGCATGTGGCATATGATACATCAACAAATGGTATTAGGTCTAGCTGAAAATGCTGAAAACCAACAACTTTATCCAAGATTTGAGGGACAGCAAGACAATGATGTCAAGACATTACATGAAACAAATAATTCTCTCTCGAGTGCAGAATTTTTTAATTCAGAAATGGATGCTAAAAATCAAACTCAAGAAAGTGAAGTACTTGAACTTCGAAAGATTTTTGCAATCAAACTGGTACGAGAAGCAATAGAGAAAATTCTACTTCCAGAAGTTGAAGACCAGACATCTGATATGATATCCATTGCAAGCGAGGTTGTTTCTGATGAAGAGCATCTGGAAAAGAATCATGATGAAGGTGAAGAGCAAAGTATTACAACTCCCAACGAATTTATTGAACACCATGTCCAACAGACGGAAAACAATGAACTGGGGGACGATAAATCATTTGATGCGAAAAAGTCAAGTCGCACAGAGGTTGCCATCTCGGTTCCAGGAGAAAATAAAACAAGCAAAAAGTCAGAGAAGAAAACACTTAAAGGGTGGAGTAATCTGAGGAAAATAATCCTTCTAAAGCGGTTTGTCACAGAGCTGGAGAAAGTAAAAAAATTCAATCCTGTGCAGCCACATTATCTTGCTTCAGAGCCTGCATCAGAATCAGAAAAAATATCCCTGAGACGCCAAATGATGGGTGAAAAGAAAAACGCAGAGGAGTGGATGCTTGATTATGCACTTCGACAAGTAGTTAGCGAACTAGCTCCCACTCAGAAAAGAAAAGTAGCACTTCTTGTTAAAGCCTTTGAAACAGTGGTGCCTCCCCATGAAGATCAAAACATTCAAGTTACAGCTCCAAAACTAAGAATGCCCACAGACCTTAAAGACAAGGAAATTCAAAGTAACTTGTGTTTTAATTCTGATCTTCAAAGCGGGGGACCTGTAATTAGTGGTACAGAACTGAATATCCCAAGAAGTGAAGCTAGACAGACACCTTTTCTGGTGAACAGCTCTGCCACAGAAAGGAATAATGAAAAAGATCAAGCTGGAATTGTTCTTTCAACCTCAGATACTGCACCCCTGAAGAAACTTACTGCAGACAAAGAAGAGGCAATAGGACAATCTAGTCTAGAAGACAAAACCCTTCCAAAGAATCCACTTCTGATAGCTTCTATTCCATCCAGCATAGACAACGAGGAACAAAAAACTCAGTTGTACAAGCAAAACGTCAAAATGTGGCACATGATATATCGCCATGTTGTATCAGGTATTGCTGAGAAAGTTGGAACCCAACTACTTGATGTTGATGGAGAAGATGAAGAAGAAATAAATGATGGCAACAAGTTGCCAGATGGAGATTCTTCTAATTCTTCTATAAAAACAGATCATTATGACAGCAAGGAAAACCATGATACAAACTATCAAAATATTGAATTTAGCCGGAGTGATGCTGTTAAACTTGTACAAGAAGCAGTTGATGAGATTCTTCTCCCTGATATCCAAGATGATTCATCAGATTCAATATCAATTGCCAGTGACACACTTCCAGACCAGGAACTCATACATAAACATCAAGGTGATGATGAAGTATCAAGCATCATATATTCCAAAGAATCTGCAGATGATGGCTTCAATGATAGTGTCAGAAATATAAAGGAAAGCGGTGTCTCATTGGATCAAGAAAACAAAGCATCTCCGGTTTGTGATATTAATACTCAGGATAATGAGAGAGCAGCGTCATTAATAAAAACTAACTTGATGCAGCAAAAGTCCAAGAACTGGAACAAGCTGAAAAAGTTAATCCTTCTTAAAAGATCCATCAAGGCATTAGAAAATGTTCGTAAGCTTAAACCAAAACCACCCCAACAAATACCCTTGACAAGTGACCCAGAAGAAGAAAAAATTAATTTAAAGCAGCAAATGATGGATGAGAGAAAAAAAGCTGAACAATGGATGCTGGATTATGCAGTTCAACATATCGTCACCAAACTAACTCCAGCTCGGAAAAGGAGAGTGGCAATGCTTGTCGAAGCTTTTGAAGCAGTTGTTCCACTTCCAGAAGTTTGATCCAAAAGACGTGTCACAAAACCTATCAAAATGATTGGTATTATTCAGCATGGTAAGTACTTCTTGCTCACGGTTTCTAAGTTATAACTATACTGGTACGCCCAAAACAACAAGAACTGTTAGATTATAATATTACACAAAGAGAGCCTTAATTGATACGATCAGATGATTAAAATTCAGTGATCAGTGTATTACTAAAAGTCTAAAACTAAGGACGAAAGATGCTAGCCCAAATGCCCAATACAACTATTTGCATGCAGGAAATACAATTGTGGGTGCTTATTCTTCTGTAAACAATGAATATGCAGGTCACGACTATTTGTATACGTCAGTCTCTGGAGAGGATTCCCACAATGATGACTGCTTCAGTAGCATAATTGGGTGCATCGCAATATCATATCAAATATCTTAGGGATCTATACATACAAGTTTCATATTTATGTAATTATATGTTTAAGAAGTTTACAAATCATAGACCACTGCTAGAATTTCAGATATATGAATGCCTGGTAGAGTTAAGATGTAGGAACATCTATAGTCTTTAAATTCTTTTCATTAGAGTCTTTTTGTATAGTTACTTCAAGGACAACAGTGTTGCCTGTCCTTAATATATGGTGTGCAAGTGTGTAATGTGGAGATATTTATTGAAAATTTTTTTCTTTGTAAATACTGATGAGTGTATTGAAGGTCTGCTCGACTAAAGCTTTTACCCCATATCATAACAACTAGCAAAGATACCCGTATATGAAAGTTGCAGGAAATAATTGTAGGTTCTTATTTCTTAGAGCATGTCCAAGTATAGATGTTGTCGTAATTGACACATACGGAGTGGGAAAATGGATGCAATTTGGTACTATTTAGAACTATTGGTGTCATTTCAAAACTATGTATTAGACTAAAAATTCTGGTTTTATAGTTGTGTACAATTACTTGATACTGAAACCATAAATTAATACACAGGGCAAATATACCAGTGCTATATAATTGACCTAAAATTAAGTTAAAATTCAACTTTAATTCAGCATAGATGTTTAGATAAAGATTACAAGAAGCAAAGCAAACACTGGGTATAAAATGTGAAATAATTCCAGCTTTTGCCCGAGTTGCTGAAGCAAACGTAAGATGAAAATTTAAAAGTCCTGTGTGTGTCTGCGTGATAGATAAAGAAAGAGAGGGGGATCTGTGCTGACCTGGATGCCAAGAGTTTTATTTCCTCTCTCATCCATGTGATATACAAAATTTATTTTAATAGTTGTCAACTTAAAAGGTTGTCAACATGGTTCTCTATATAAAAATGAAAAAAATATTAAAATGGGTAAAATAACATACATTTTAAAGTTTTTATATGCATTCTAACTATTTTGAAAAGTTCCAAATTTTGGTAACTTTGATAGGCAATCAATGGTATCATGTCACATAAGTTTGACAATCCCTGTCGGAGATACTTTAACTTCAAATTTACGGGTCGGAAAATGATTATGAGTCTGTTTTGCTAAATTTAAAATTGTGACTTATGACTTAAAATGGTTTAACGTGATAAACCGGGAACTTAAAATGCATGTTTATGTAATTTTGTATTATGAGTGACTTGTGAGTTTTTTAAAATATAATAATAAAAATAAAAGTGACTTATGAGTAATTTATGACATATGGATAACTTTTATCAAAATAATTAAAAAAAATAAGTCGCTGAAAAAAATACCTAATACTTATTTCTGGTTTCAAGTCAGTTTCTAGCTTATTTCTGATTTTAAATCAGCTTCTGGCTTATTTCTGACTTTAAATCAGTTTCTGACTTATTACACAATTAGACATTTTTCAACTTAAAGTCCGAAACAGTTTTATGCCCCGGATCAAAGTTTAGCTAAATAGACTCTATATAAAAGCATGTCCAATGGTTGTGCTAAAATAGATGGAGCTATTGCTATAATTTAATATCAAAAAGTGGGTTTTTGTGCTAATATAGCACTATGTCTCCAATGCATTGTTCTAAATCTTGTTCCAGATTAAATATAAAATTGATATATGTGGTATTGAATATATTAGGTAGAAAATTGATATCCCTATTTTATTCATTTCACTCCATTTTTTCACTTTTTGACGAGGTGTCAATTATACATCAATCTATTTTTTGTTCTATATATAGAACAAATTATAGCATTATGCTATTTTAGTACAATGTTTAGCACACCATTGGAGATAAGAATTTTAGTTTTTGTTCTATAATATAGATAATAGAACAAGATATAGCAACTAAGGGTGTACATGGTTCGGTTTGGTCCGTATTCATCAATTCTTTGAACCAAATCGATAATAGCAGTTTTTTAAAATTCAAAATCAAACCGAACCAATGAAATTTAAAAACCAACCCAAACCAAACAACTTAAGAACGGTTTGATCAGGTTTCAAACCACAGTTTGATTGTAATTAATATTTTATAAATTAATTATCGTATTTAAAAAATATGAGTAATACTTTTAAGTCATATGGAATCATAATTTCAAAAATTCTTTAATTTTTTCATAATCTTGAATATTTTATGCTAGGTCGAAAGAAACTCAATAATTTTATTTTTAACTTTTCACTTTCATATATTTTAATAAAATATTTGCCTGAAATTCTAATATATTTAATTTCATATCGATGAGGAGTAACCTAAATTAGATCACCAGACCATTTACAAAATTTTGATAAAGCGGAATTTTAATTTTTTATCAGAAAAGAAAGTTATTCTTAGATGTAAAATATTTAATTTTTAGTTAATTATATTAATGTATATTATTTATTTATTATATATAATATTTAAACGGTCCGGTTCGGATTAACTACTAAATAATTTTTACAAACCATAACCAAACCATTCAAGTCTATACGGTCCGGATAAGCGAACCATTAATAACGGTTTTTTCTATAGTGCGATTCAAGTGATTCAGATTGTCTCGGTTGGATCCAAAACCGTACACCATTGGACTTGCCCTTATATATATCTAGAAGAAATATCGCTATATTTACGGGTCAATTTAAAGCAAAAGGCCCAGGGATGGATGGGCTTACAGTTTCTGAACAATCATCCATTCCGTTCTGTAATTTGTGTTTACTTTTCTTATGGCGCATTGTACTTTCTATCTACAGAAAGTCTGTACCAGCCCATATAAATATTAGCCCGTTGACTCCAATCTCCACAGTCCATACCCAAATGCGGAATAAGTAAGACCTCAATATCTTTCAAAAAAAAAAAGACCTCAATAATTTTAAATTAATACTCCCTCCATCTCAAATTAGATGATCTTTTTACAAATTTCACTCATATTAAGAAGTATTAAATACACATTTAAAGAAGGGAGGGACAACTAATTTATTAAACAAGAAAGGGTAGTTTTGAAAAATTGTTGATAAATACATATTTAAAGAAGGGAGGGACAACTAATTTGGGAAAAAAGAAATTTTACAAAAGGGACATCTAAAATGGGATGAAGGGAGTAAATACAATATATTTAAAAATTTTAATAAATTAATAAAATTTTCTGACCACGATTTATAGAGATTTATTTGTATTTCATTAAAATATTTTCTTCGTTATATTATTAGTTATTTATATCACCATGCAAAATACAAGTTACTTTTTAATATTATGTTTTGAATTCTATTTATATCATGTGTGATTATATTATTATATTTCTAATAAAACAGATTATTTAGTGATATTGTTTTTTTAATCATTTAATATCTTATTTTGGCACTGTGAGATGCTTCGTCCCCTACCACGCTGTACTTTCCTTGGCCTTTTATATTTTACTACATTTGTCCATATTGGTAATCGCCATCTATATGTATATGTAATTGTCATATTGCTAATATAAAATAACGGTGGATGTTATGCAACAATTAAGACATTTAATATATCAGTGAGTTCTAGTGTTAGTGAAAGCTTTGGACGTAGTTAAACTTTTAACTTTTTTGTTGTGTTTTGTGTATAGCTGCATAGATAAACCATCGATCATGTTAGAAAAACAAAGATCCAAAAATGACGAATCGAAAGTTGGATTTTTGAAGCATGACTGCATCTGCACTTACGTAACCACATATTCAATGGTCTAAAGTACTGTTTCAAATATAGTTGTACGATGGATCGAGTTGTGTATTATCTACTGGACTGTGCAAGCCATTTTTAAAAGATGTTAAATCTCAAAGTGATCACTGAAGTGAAGAGCATGTATCAAATAAGTGACTCTAGTTATCGGGGTCTCATTTGTACCACTATAGTCGAGAGTAATGACCAAACCGTTAGTCAACAATTGACTTCACAGAAAATTAAACGGAAACGTCAGACAAGATATCATGGCCATCAACTCGCGAGTGAACAACAACTATATCCATATGTGTATTTTTTAAAATAAAATATATATTTTTCTTTTAAAATTTTAATCTTTTTTCTTAATTTATACACAATTAAATTTTTTTAATAAAAGTAAAAATTTTATTTTAAAATCTCATTTTTTTCTAAATTATAAATAAATATTATATTTCTAAAAATTTAAAATCTCAATTTTTGAATAACTATTAAATTAATAATATATAAATATTAATAATAATTTGTTTTTATGATCTAGGGAGCTATGAAATGAAAAAATTATATTATATAATTTTTTTCATTTTCAAGTTACGAAAGCTAAAAAAACTAAAAATATAAAAATTTGATAAAGAAAATTTTTATTTATTTTTTTGCTATTTCCAAAATCTTGAATTAAAAAGAAAAATTGAGATTAAAAAAAATATCTTTTTAAATAAAAAATTTCATGTATACTTCAAAAAAATATTGAGATTTGAAAATGAAAAAAATTAATCTAATTTTATAACAAAATTTAAATTTTTTTCTATAAATTAAAAAGAAATATTAAGATTTTATTAAAAAATTATTATTTATTATTATAAATAATACATGTGCTAATATATATATATATAATTGTTGTTTTCATTTTTAAAGAAATTGTTATGTGAATGTTCTAGTTCTGATTTTAACGGTCAACGGTCAAATTAACAGTTTTGTCATTACTCTCGAGTATAGTGGTATAAAATGAGACTCCAATAACTAGAGTGACCTATTTGATACATGTTCTTCACTTCAGTGATCACTTTGAGATTTAACCCTTTTTAAAACGCATCTTGCATTGTTTTCGTCTACAACTTGGCATGCATATCAACTGCTAAGCATTTTAGAGTTTAGAGTGTTGTGCAATACTGCAGTGTGTATATCATTCTGTATTAGACAAATAAGTACACCTAATGTGTTCGAACAACTCAAGCATACCATTAATACCTTTTAATTTGGACCTTCTTTTTTCTTGTTCTTTTTTGGTTTTTACTGAATTTTGAAGATCAGCCTTGGAAGAAGAAAAACTACAACGCGCCATATATGGCCGGCCTTCAATACAACTTTTTTCCAACAGATTTCTATTATCCTCGGCCACAGGCTTCGTCTGATGTCAACAAACAGCAAGTTCAAAGCATATCTATGGCTGACAACACTAGTACTGTAGATACAATTATAGATCACAACTCAGGTGATCTCAAGATCGCTCACGGCGACACACACGACATTAACAATATTGTGGCCAAATATTCTCCGATTTTGAAGAAAGATTGATGTATCCAGCCTAGTGTTATGTATCGTTTTAACGATATATATTAAGGCTGTATGTTGACACCAGTTAAGTAATTAAGTATTCAAGTACGTACTGACATTTATTTTGAATTTGTAATATGTTATGTTTATGTCAGTTGATATTTTGTATAAGATCTTTTTCCATTTGGTTTTAATCATGAGCTATCCATGTGTGCGTGTTTCTTCTTTTATGGGTACACGCATGACGCATGGGTTGCATACCTACATGTCGTAACCAGAGGCGGAATCAAAAATAAATAAATTATGTAATGAGTCCGATAAATTCAGAAGAGCGTAAAAATTTATAGGAGATAAAATTAACCTACGATAACTGCAGTTTATCACATATATAGCTATAACGGGGGGAAATTTCTATAATTTACTTTGAAAATTTTCGTAGACACAAGGCCCGCAACAACTTGACGAAGACGTATAGGTAAACTTGGACGGCAAAGAACAAGAACAATGAAAACATAAATGGAGACCGGGAGTTTTTATTTTGTCCAGAAGCTCTTGGCGAAACCCATTTTCAAATAGAATATATTATATTAGACAAATAAGTACACCTAATGTGTTCGAATGTGCATGACTTCTACAGTCTACTTGTGTTTCGCCGCCACTGCGAAGTGGATGTAAGGTCAAGCTATATATATAATTTCTGGAAGTTTGACTTTTCGGACTCAATTGCTTGAGCCTGACACGCCTTTTAGAAGTAAAAAAACGGTATCTTTGTGCAACTCTAAAATTAGTCAAAAACGTATATATACTTTGGCGTGGGGGTTATATTTATCTACATTCTTTTTTAAAATTCCAAATATATATATATATATATATATATATATATATATATTTTAAGACTTTAAGTAAACAAGTAAATGAATGAAATTGATCGTTACATATTACTATTGGCATACACTTTTTCAATTTATAGTAACCAAGCACGGTATATATTAGATATGGCGTATGAGAGTGTACAATGTACAAACATGAGCATTAATGGATATATGTATACAGTGGAGCTAGCTTCTACGTGGTGTGTCAAAATATCACCATAAAAAAATACGGAGTATTATATATAATAGAAAATATATGAATTGATAAGGATATATTTTATTATTTTATTAAGCATGTTATTAAATAAAAATATATTTTCTTATAGTTATTATATATAAAAACCTTTTAAAAAATTGTGGTTTTTATTTTTAATAATTCAGCAAACATGCACTTTTAAAATGGGTATTTAATTATTTCTCAATTGATAATCGTTATAGAAGAGTAATTTTTTAAGTTAAATTTCAGTTAAAATAATAATATATATTAATATTATTGTGACTATGTATGACCTCTAATATATTTTTTCTTTTTTGTTGTTTTTATAATATTTCTAAATATAAATTATCATTTGAAATTTAAAAAAGTTAAAGATAATAACTTCTAAAATAATACTTTTATTTAAAAGTGATAAAATAATTGAAGTAATATATAAGTTTCTCTGTAACAAGACAGATTAAAATTAAAGTTCAATTTTTGAAGATCTATTTTTACTTACTTAGAATACCAGTACTGCTCTTGACAATCAAAATCGAGGGTGAGTGGTGAGGCCCTCTGACCCAGGAGTGGCTCCGCCGGTATGTGTACATAATTTACCTTTCTATTTATATATAAATATATATATATATATATATATATATATATATATATATATATATAGTTTAGAAATTTAAAATTAAATATGATAAAAGTAATACACATAAATTTAATAATTAAAGAATATATATACATTATTATACGGATTATAATCTAATATATTTTAATATTGCGTACCTGTACCTCATTCAGTAAAGGCAAACTAATGAAAAAGGAAATAAAGAGGCAATTAAGGCAAACAGAAGGTAACAATGTATTCTAACTTGAACCGAGAACACCTGAATTGATATATCTTGCAATTACATAATATTTTAAAAGCGTTAGCTTTTGGTATTAGTTGAAAAGGTGAGATTCTAATACATATTTTGGTCGGCAGATGCTTTGATCTGGACAAACATCAAACTTGCGTCACATGAAATAATGCAGAATAACAAATTGTGAATAATTTAGCTACCCCGCGTAAAAGAATATTATTTAACTTCTGAGAATAAGCGGAGAATCAATCAGCTTTAGGCAAAGCAGTCTACATTCTTTATTTAAATTTTAAATGGGGTTAAATATCAATTAGATGACTTATTGCGTTTAAATGTATCAATTAGATAATTGATTGTAAATTTGAGTCATTTTATTGACTAACTTTAAAAATTTTATCAAACTCCTTTTTCCTCACTTAAGCATTTTCTCGTAAAAATTAAACTGATTTTTCTTGTGATTTGATTCTCAAGCCCCATCAACCATATATTCAAATTCATCTACTCGACGAGATCTTTCTAAATACACCCATATTAATTAGTTTTGAAAACTTTCATTTTTGGGTTATGTTTTATTTAATTTCAATTTTGAGTTTTGAATTTGATTCCGATAATTCTGAGTTTATGAGTTTCAAAGTTGAGGTGTTTTACTGCATATAAATTATTTTAGGATTTTTCTATGCATATTTTGTTTCGCCGGAAAATAATTGAGGTGACCGGAAAATGAATTTGATAAAAATTTCGAAGTCAGTGAGTGAAATGAGTCAAATTTACAATCAATCACCTACTTGATATATTTGGACGCAATCAATCACCTACATGATATTTAACTCACTTACAATATAGCTACTAGTCTTATTCAAGGGGCCAGCGGCAGTATGACCTAATAATTGAAATTAATCATTTTAAAAATACAAAATAAACTTAGAATTAAAAGTTAGGAAGATGTAATTCTCTTAATAACTTATTTTAGTTTTGTAATTCTTTTGTAAATTTGATATCATCATTCAAATGTATTAGATATAAATGTTAACTTTTAACTTAAAAGCTGATTAGCTTAAAATTATAGGTAACTTTTTTCCTAATTTAGACAAACGAAATATAAACATTTTGCTTTTAAGTAATTGTAATGAAATTTTTTCACTATTTTACTTAAACTAGATATTGTAGAATGCTGAAATATGTCATTTAAATACTTAATTTTAATCGAAATAAAACTTTTACTCTCTTTCAAAATATGCGTACATGAAAGTTCAAACTAACACGTCTAAACAGTTTTTAGCAAAAACAATAAATAACTAGCAGTCGCATGCAATCTGTGCTGTGACTTGCCGAATCGTGCCGATCCGAATAAACCGTAGCTCGTGTACAGTTTGCGAATTAGATGAGCTCGTGTACAGTTTGCGAATTAGATGAGTTGGTTTTTAATTTAACTTTTAAACTTTTATTCCATTTTAATGGAGTTGGGCGGGTTGCGTGCCGAATCGAGGCGGGTCGCCTGCCGAGCCGAGACAGACAAACTTACTAATATTTATTTTGAATTAAATGGGTTGAGCCTTTGAATTTTTCAAAATTGGACTCTTTATTATATAGTACTGATTTGAAAGATTCTCTGATTTGATAAGCTGTCAATCATTAACTAAATTTACATTTTATCCTAGTCAACTCATTGACGAGTTTTATTTAATTTTTTTTAAATAAATACTTATTTCATATAATTATTTTTAAAATAAAAGAGGACAGTACCTGTATCAATTTTATTAATTAAAAAATATTTTATAAATTATTTGAGAGTACTCATTTCTAAAAAAATGGAATAAACAAATTTAAAAAATACAAAACAAATAAAATTTAAAAATACAAAATAAAAATATTTTATCCACTATTTAATTTATACAAAATCTTGTTGTTGTTTGCTAGTTGACATGCCTAATTCTGATGAATTATCCATTATCATCTACTGATCTTTTTCTCCATCTGAGTCATCTTCTTTTCTTCCTTGTTATCCCTTTATGGCTTGATTCCGGTCCTTTTTACAAACACATAACTTCATCGTGTCTGGCGAAAAACTTGATCTCTTCTCATCCAACACTATTCTGCCTGCACTAAAAGCATACTCAGACACAATTGTAGAGGTAAGAACTACTAATATGTCCTTTGCAATTTTAGCTAAAACTGAAAATTGTTTCTCATGATTCTTTCACCACGTTAGTATTGAAAAATTATCATCTAATTCATAATTATAAGAAAAAAACTCCCTAATCATACTAGAAAAAGAAATAGGTACAGAAGACGTAGTGCAAATTCTACATAATATATAAGTTATATAATATATATTCTTATTTTATATAAATTTATTAAAAAGAAGGGTGATAATAAATTTATTAAAAAGTAATTTTGATAGTAAATTCATATGAATTATTAAAAGATACTCAATTTTAATAATATTATTATCACAAATGTTCCCATCGCGTGCAGCAGCAATATAGCTGTCCGTGTCCAACACGCCCGTGCCTTGTCGTGCCGAGCTCGTCGCGGGTTGGCGAGTCTGGTATGCCGGTTGCTGTTCACAGCAAGTTTGCGAATCGGGACGAGCCGAATCCGGTTCCTGACATGATAACTCGTATACAACACATTTCTTAAGTTAGTTCATGCCGATTTATGACCCAATCCGATTCAAGACGCCAGACACGAGCTAAACCGGCAAGTCGGGACGAGTCGACCTGCGGTTTAACCACCTCTAGCTGTGAGTCGTAATGCATGTCACACAATCTAAATAAATCCAACTATATTGTTCTTTTTTCCTGGATGACCAGCGTGCACCTCCACTGATCACTGAACCGATTCGATCCCTCTTAAAATTATATATATACTCCTATAGTACGTCCCATGAATGTAAATTATTATAAATTTACGATGATTAAAAAATAAAATACGGGAAGAACAAAAGTCAAGTACGTAATCTTTCGGGGGGGGGGGGATTAAAAAGGATATTCAGTGGATCAAAAAGAAAATCCAAATGCTCTATAAATATGGTCACGAGGAACAATCTTGTTTAATAACCTCACAATCATATTTTACAGAAAAGAACAGTGTTTTTTAGATATATGGCTGGACTGCAATACAAGTTCTTCCCAACTGATTTTTACTTCCCAGTGCCCAAACAGGCGTCGGAGATCATAAATCTCGGTCCTCAAGTTTTTGCGGTGATCAAGACCGAAGAAATTCAAATAGAAAAGTCATCTAAAATAGCCTTGGTTCATCACCATATCAAGGATTCCAAGATTCTGCTGAAAGCTCTACCATCTTCCTTATCTTTGGGTCCAGTTGTGAAGAAGAAGAATCAAAACGAACCACCCCAGTAAATTCAGCTGATTAATTGTGTAATATCAGTTTTTTTTAATATCATGCGACTTTCAGGTTGATTTTGTTTCTCAATTTTCTACTTGTTTGTACGTTAAAGCTGCTGGTTTAGTTATCAGGTGAACGGCTTAATAAAATATATGGAATATACAGTTTTACTTTTTAGTTCACTTTTCCAGGTTCACTTTTCTGGTATGTTCGGTATTTTTCTACATTAAGATTTTGAACATGTAAAGGGTGGCTGTGAAATTTCGAACAAATTAAATGATTTTTCTTTTTTTAACCATAAAGAAAGAATTAATGCCATCAAGATGAAAAATTCAAGCAAAATGAACTTTTCACTAGTTCTTATTTTATTTTTTGTGCATTTCATTGGTTTGCCAAATATTTTGGCCAATCCATGGTTCTTTTCTGAGTATAGATTACAAGTTATTAAATAGTATCGGTTTTTTAATAAATTTTAGAGTGAGCAAAAGTCAAACCTAGAATTTGGAAGGATTGGAAAGGACTATGATTTATCTCACCTTAATTGCATGTACGTATAGTGAAAATGTCAATGACGAGATATATATAGAAAATAATTTTAAGTGGACAATTGATTAATTTTAAAAAGATATTTTTATTTTTTCAAAAAAAAAGATATTTTTATAAATTTTAATTTTAATAGGAGTATTTTTTAATTTTTCATAAGAATTTTAACGGCGAAAATTTGATAAGAAAAATTTAGGGGAACAATACACATGGCCCAGTAAAAACGAAGAAGATATTCTAAAAAGAAAAATCACGGGTGACTGCAGAAATGAATGAAGTTCGTATCGTTCTTCTAGGAAAAGTACTTTCAGATAGCATGTGAACATTAAAATTTGGGTGAATCATGAATGAGGATGTCACATGAAGCCTTCAAAATAACAGTGGCAGAGAAGCGTAAATAAGTAAATATGAGTAAATACCAATACATTGATCATTTTTTATGATTTTCGAAATTTAGCCGGAATCCTTGTACTGGTATTTCATAGAAACAAAGGGATGTAAATGAGAAACAAGTAGATAATTTAAGGGCATTTAGGCCCTCCCCTCTTGGTCTTCCAGTTATCATAGCAAGGACAGAATTGCTTGTTTCCGTATGTTCCTGGAGGTACGCACAAGCATTTTGCGCAACACTTTTGGCAGAAGAACATGCATGGCTTTTTGTATGCAGTCTTTGAGCATCTCGCAGTGCACCGCGGGCAACATTCTGCACCAACATTCATCTATTTAGGTGCATAGTTTATGGATACAGATTATAATTTGAAATCCTTAAGCTTACCTTGAGGATGGAGACTACCCGGTGTAGTACCATTCTGAACAATCCAACAACTTAATTAGTTACAGTCTGGGAAAGGTACTGAGTGTTAGATTGAAAAAAGTTCTCATTTGATATAGAACAAATCTTACCATAGGGAAATTTCTCAAGGGCTGTGGCTCAGGAGTGGGAGACTCGGTAATGACAGCCTGAAATTATCAAGTACATTAGAGTGGATGCTTGTTATGATAAATTGGATTTGAGCTACACACACATACACACGCAACATAAAAGTTGTTAACTGCTTACATGGTTGATATCGCCAAGCAAAATCAGAATTAGTCCAATAGATAATATGACAGTGCTTGGTGTCGTTGCCATTATTGGGTGGTACTAGATTGACGAATTTGTGCAAGTAAAGAGTTTTGATTTTAAGATAAATAAAATGAAAGACTATGCTCGAAGTTGGCTCCAAGAATGGTATTTGTAGCTAGGAAGAATCTGAATACGTTGTGTTGCACTTGAGATGACAAATTGTATGTATGATGCCAAATTAGCTTGTGACATGGTGAAAATAACCTTGTACGTGTACTATGTACTAAATAGCAAATACAGAATCTTTTAAGTTAAAACTAATTTCTAGTTAATCTATCCGACACTTTGCAAGAAAACAAATACAGTATTATATAGAGTACATATACAATATTGAAAAATTAACATCGACGTGAATAATTAATGCAGCAGCACTATTTGATTTGTTGGGTGCATATAGCAGTATGCCACTACTGATAATACTCCGTAGTGTTTAAGCGGATTATAAGAAAACTGGGGGCATCAGAAGGATTTGCAACAGAGAGAGCATTCTAGTCGTGCCAACCAAGGAAACAACAAAACAAAAATCCATGAGCATTGAAACTCACAATTATTTAGAATTCAGTGAAAGTACGCTTAAATTCAACTCTTGCTTCCTTCCCGTGAACTTAAACTCTTTTTCATGCATTTGGGTGCTCTGTTTTTTTGTGTCTTTATTTGCTTGCTGCTAATGCTATCTTTTTATACTGTGGACTGGGGTATTGACTATAATGACACAAAACCTAAATATTTTGATTATAAAAAAAATCCAATTTTGCAAAGGATTGTTATTCTATTTTTTCCATTTTTCGTATACAACAGCAACCATGTGTTTTCAAGTCGGGTAAGGTGCCTTGTATCCGCACGCCTTGGCCCTTGTTAAGGTAATTCTGATGCTCTGTATCTCTTGCGCAATAACTGTATGCGTCCACCAATAAAACATGATTATCATGCTTAGACACCGAATACTACAAAAAAAACAAACTCTATGGGGCATACAATCAATTGCGCACCATGATCGTGCCACACTAGAGATTATAAGATAAAAATATTATATTTATGTTTCGTTAGTCATATCTCGCGAAGTCTAAAATTAATTCGGTAATTATATATGTCAACAATAACATTGAATTTTTTCTAAAAGAACAATAGCATTGAATTGTAATATAAATTATTACAATGACTTCAAAAAAATAGTTACAAATTATCAAAAAAAATATTTGTCCGGGCACACCAACGCAATGCAAATCATGATATTTTTAAAAAAATGATGTTTATTAAGAAATTATGATATAAAATTATTTTTCATATTTATTGAAACAATTTAAATAATTTTAATGTACAATTTGAATTATAATGATCATTATATTTTATTAATAATACTAATACAATATTGTAATAAAAATTTATCTATGAAATCATATTAAAAATAATATATATATATATATATATATATATATATATATTATGAGATAAACTTTATTAAAAAAAATGAATACTAACTTAGACACGTCGTACTTGCACAAGTTATGCGTACTTCTACTATCGACTCGCATAAAGAACCGAGACAGATTTCCAATTATATAATGTGGTACCGTTTGCCTCATCTCAGAGGAAGTCCAATAATGTCTTAATTGATTTCCTATTAATATTATAAAATAATAAATTCTAGTAATTTGGATAATTAATTTTGTATGTCAACTCCAACAATATTTTCTATATTCATTTCTTATTATTATAATAATAAATTTGAATCTAGTTAGTCTTAAAAAGAGAAAAACGAATGAGAAAAGATGTGAGAAAATGAAAGAAAATGAATATTTTATTCACTAATACATAATACAGGATCTCTATTAATAGAATATGACTAGTAAAATTTATAATATTCTAATGATTTAGGTAATAATAAGATACTAATGGAGTTGTTTTTTATATTATATTCAATATTTTAAATTTAGAAGTTTATTTAGGAATACTGTTGGATTTGCTCTTATAACTTAATTATAAGTTGGACTTATAACGGGCAATATCTGCAGAAGTAATATCCACGGATTAAGGTATTTTACAATCACAGGTGCATGATCGTAAATTGGTAAATAGAGGTCGTGCATAAATATACTTTACACTAATGCACAAATAATTTAATAAGAAGGGGAATGATAGCAATAATTGATCGGTACGTATGTAGCATTTTGTCGGTTCCGTTTCATAATTGGTACAAGACCGAGTTTGTGTTTCAGAAATACGACAGACGTTCATTTTCTTTCAAAACTGGTATAGCAAATACGCCATAAGCCATGGCAAACAGTAGAAGATCTTTATTAGTTGTGTTCTCCATTGACAATGACGTACAATAAAAGTTTTTATTAGTTGTGTTCTCCATTGACAATGGCGTACAGTAAGCTATTAATTTTTTTTAATGTGTATGCACTGTCCAAGCAAACTACCATATTTACAATCTAGAATGGCGAACACTACAGAATTGTAACTTGTTATGATAAATTAGGTTTTAAAGCAAAAAATAAAACGACGTCGTATAAATCTCTGTTGTGTTCGCCATTGCAGACTGAGAACACAACAGAGATTGCATGTAATGTGTTCGCCATTGCCAACTGGGGACACAACTTTCTTTGTTTTCAAATGTGTTCGTCATACGGTATAGTATACAAGTCTGAAAGCAAAATCCAAGTGTGTTCGCCAAAAATGGAAATTCAGTGTACCATTTTTTAAAAGTTTTGAACTTCTATCCTATGTTTGATAAACAGACATGGTCGTTGTACCATGCATGAAACGGACCGTCAGTCCATATATATTCGTCATACAATATTCGTCTATACGACTATACCAATGTTTGTTTTTTATTTTTAAGACGTGTTTTAAAAAAAAAATATATTTTTTTAAAATAGGTGCTATTCGTTTATTATCTTTGAGAACAATTTTAGAAAATAAAAGAGATTGTTTTTCTATGATGTAAAATATTATAACATGAAATAGTTAAATTGTCATAATAATGAGTAGATAAATTAAATAGTTATATGGAGAGAATTTTAGATTTAAAAAATAATTATATAATTCTAAGAAACAATATTTTTATATTTTCTATTTCTAAAACTAGTTTTATATGTTTTGTTTTCTGGAAACTTTTTTTTAAAGGTCAAATATCACAATATTATAAGTTAAATAAAGCAAAGTAGATTGACTGTTAAATATTTAGTTTCTTCGTTTCGTAATGTTAGTTTTATTTAAAAAAATAAAAAGATTCATAAAATGATATTTTTTTTCTTTATTCAATATAAATTTATGAATTATTTTCTAAAATCACCTTATATAGTTATATTTGGAATGTTGATTATTCTAAAATAAGAGTTGACTTTATAATTAATAGTAGATAAAAATAAAAACAATATATTACATTTAAAATTTGTTGATATATGTGAAATTTATAAACAAACCTAACAAAGTACTATTCTAAACAAGGACTAGCTAAAAGTCTAAGAAAAATGCTGAGCAGTGTCGTGTCCGAGTGAATGCTATGGATGTGTCCGAGAAGTCCGGTACTAGATGCAAAATTGTTATAACCATTGTTATAATATGACATTAAAAGGTGTTTTTTAGTATTAGAATAACACTTGCACTCCAATATTAATTACATTTTGCAATTAAATAATTTTATATTTACTACATATTTGTCTCATTCATTCATTTTCATTTAAAGTGGACCTCCTGGTGCTCTATTATTAATTATTTAATGATGTGGTAAGAATGGTTATGACTATCTTTAATTCTAAACATAGGATCAAATATCTATTTATACATTTATTCATTTAAAAATAATTATAAATTAGAGTTGAATTTTATGATTTTTGTTCGATATAATATTTTATTAGACTAAATATAGGTGTGCGTTGGATTTGCTGTTAGTGTTTATCATTATATATGAGCACTGGTGAGTGGTGGATGCTCTAATAACCAACAGGGAAGAAAAGAATGATATGGATGTGTCTTTCGTTCGAGACACTATATCAAATGAAATAATCGGAATGAATTGACACGTGCTCAAAATATCAACAAAAACATCAACAGTTTTATTGGGTGCCGGCAAACTTAGGGAGTGTATTCCATTTTACAGTATTTTTTAAAATTTTAAAAATCTGAGATATTCAATAAAAATTTTAAACCGTATTTTAAAATCAATGGATATTCAATTAGAATTTTAAACAAATTTTAAAATCAGGGGTATTCAATTGGATTATTATTAATCTATTAAAATATAGGGGTATTCAAAAACATTTTAACCGATGGATTTTAAAGATTCATGGATTCTATTGGATTTTCCTATAAATTTTTTATCATTCAAAATCTCATATAAATATAAGTGATTCTAATGATTGAGCATCAATTGTGTGTGCACTCCATAAACTAATTATAGAAACTAGTGACTTTACGTGAAATTTTAAATCAAATACAATCAATAAAAATATGTGAATTATTAATAATACTTTTAAATATAAATTGAATACACCCATTAAGTTACGGAAAACATTTATATAAATAAATGAAGGTTTTTATTATTTACATAACATACTGCTTATCTTTTATTTTAACAGTTCTTTACATTAAAATATTTCTTCAACTCTGTAGTTGGAATGAAGAGAATAAAAATCGTCGATGTCTTTAGTCCTGGCAAATAAGAGAATAAGCAATTAATCGTATAAATTAAACTATAGAGTAAACTATAGAGTACACATTGATGCTTTAATTTTGGAGAGAAGATGAGTATGATTTTGGAGGTAAAGTCACACAGGTTAATTTGGTTGAGGTTTCTGGTTTAAAGAAGAAAGAGCGTAACCAAAACTCATTATAGCACCAAGAGATACTCCATCTGATTTTTTAGGTTTCATGATTTAAGAAAGAAAGAGTGCGACCGAGACTCAAGTCATGGCATTATAAGAGGTACCTTATCAGATTTTTTATACAAATTATTTAATTTTGTACTTAATTTTAGTTAATTTGATTATATAATTAAAATGTTTAATTTTTAAATAAAAATATTAGCAAAAATTAAAAACATTAATTATAACAATACGATTAAAACAATTAAAATTGTGTGTGGAGTGTTATTACTGTTTTAGTTTAAATCACGACTAGTTATATAAAATACATATCCTCTCATCACATTTGAAATTTTTAGTCATTTTAAATTTTCAGATCTATTTTCGTATTTTTCAAATTTGATTCATATAATCTATTTTCCCATCCTTCAGATCTCAAGTTTTGAAGTATTTTACATGACATAATCATTTTTTATGGTGTTTAGATCCTATCTGATTGTGATTATATGTATAAACGATTTTGTGTCATATGACTTCTTATTATACATTGAGCGTTTTATATTATATATTTATATTACACGTTCATCGAATTATTTATTTTTGTTAGTTTGTTTTTTTGTTTTTCAGATTTAATTGAATGAGTTATTACGTGCGGATGGAAGATAAATGAAAGCCGAACTTTGATGTACAATATTTGTGGTTATGTAACTTATTTTCTAAAAAAATGTTATATTTTCTTATATAAAAGTATTATTGTCTAAATTTCTCGAAAAATCTCTTTCTTATAATAGTCATAATTTAATAAATTTTTATGAATGAAAAAATGCTCACAATCCCTAATTTTTTCAGGGATATATATTTTGAATTATCTGTTAATGGAGCGTTCATCGTCTTCAGAAAAAAAAACCCCGCCTGGAGTGCTAAAGTTTGGAGAATTTTTACGAAGAGTGTCAATCAGTGCTGCAATGAATGAAGAATATTATAGATATGAATTCCACGTTTAGAAGGTTGATTGAAAATTGGAAACAGTAAAGTATTTAGTGATAATATTAAATCTTATTAAGCGGACTATTAATTAAATTTCTGATTATTTGATTAAGGTGTCACGATTGTACATCGATTGCAAGTTGCTCAAGAATGATGCATTAGTATTGCATTTATTATATTACTATTGATTTCGCTCATGTACGTTTCGATTCTGACTCATTCGAAAATTTCTTAAAACAGATCCTAAGTTACAAGACTATAAGTCAAATTAGTTAAAAGTATATTACTGTTGATTTGGCCCTATAAATGCATCGTTTAAAAAAAAATATTTAAAAAATTCATATATATAGTTCTTTTTGAAAAGTTTATAAAATGCAGTTTATAAATATCATGATTTTTTTTTTTTTTTCATATTAAAAAATGTAAACCAAATATTTTTTTCATCAAGTTTACATTTCAGTTTTTCCCGTCAAAATGGTCCCCATATCTTAATAAAATCAAAGTCAAACAATTCATCGTCCGAGATATGATTAATTAACCGCAATAATTAAGCATGATTTATTGATTTAGGTACGCCCAAATTATTCTCCAGAACAAGAACGGTAAAATTTACACGTTTGCAAACGGATAATCATACAAAAAGAAAAAGAAAAAAAGAAAGCACAATGCATCACAAAACAAAAGAGAAAAAGCATGCCGGCATGACAATCCATGTGATCACCGGGTATCAGTCCTACCTGGTCCCACCATCCACAACGACACTAACAAATACACTAATCCATCAAATCGCTACCGTCCATTTCTTCAATAAATTCATCCCAGCCGTCCATGCCTATCAAAACGACTTTATGTTTGGCAGGTCCCACTGGACATCGAAGTCACAACTCGCTATACTACACCTGTACACGGTATTATTTCAAAACCGGCAACTCACCTGCTACCCCCGGTCAAAAACTGTTCACAGGTCATCCCACCAATCAATTGGGTCATTGGTTCGTTCACTCCGAACCTACAGGCTCGTATAGCTTTTCTCACACTATAAATACGATGATAACGCTTAGCTCTGTGAACGGCCCGTAACGAAAGCTTTTTCACGACTTGTTTAGATATTTTCCTCTCGTTCATCTTCGTCGCTAAAAAGGTACTTCGAATTCATATATAGTTTATACATGTTTATTTCCACATATCGACGATAATCGATCTTTAATTTTTGAAATTTAATTGATGATTGATGTATAAATGATCTTGTTACAGTTTAATCTAGCATATTTATTTGGAGTTTTTGAGTTTGACTTGATCTTTGACTTCATTTAGATGTGATTAGTATGTTTTATGTTGAAATTAGCTTTACTTAATGGCTAACTAATGATATTTTCATTTCCATTTCGAACTTCTGTTATGTTGTGGTTTATTCAATTTTTTTATACATGCGATGGTGAATTTGCTTCATTTTATTTGACTTTGTAGCTTATTTATATGGTGAATTTAATGAGTTGCTTAATATTATGTTGTTACTGTTTATCAGTGATAAGATGATTAGATCTATTACTGAGACGGATGATCCGATCAATTGATGTGTTGAATTTTGTGGTTTGACTGAATTTTTGTTTTGCTTGGAATGCTTGATCTTCTGACTGAGATTGATTTGTAATCTGTTAATAATTTATCGCTGGTTGAATATTTGTTAAGATTTTCTGGACGACATATTATAAATGAGTATGATAATTGATTAAATTAGCACAATTATGTGCCTTTACAGTAATGATCATGAACATCTGATTCTTTTTTTTGGTTCTGTATAGAGTTGAATTTGTTGATTGTTTTGCAGTTCACCCCTTTGACCATTAATTATTTTTGAATTTTGTATGTATCTTTAAATGTTGACTCTAAAATAGAGTTATGCCTATATTTGCAACGAAGCATCTGAATGAAGTTTATTGACAGTATAGATTCTTTTAACACATATTTGTGTGCTTTTTAGGGTATACGTCTGGTAAACAAAGTTGAGGCTACATTAAGATGGCATTAGTCTCTGGAGGAAGGTCTTCCTTAAACCCAAATGCACCACTCTTTGTTCCAGCTGCAGTTCGCCAAGTAGAGGACTTCTCACCAGAATGGTGGCAGTTGGTGACAACCTCAACATGGTTTCATGACTACTGGGTCGGTCAGCAACAGGGTGATGATGATTTTTATGGGAATAACGAAGATGACTTGGCTGATATTGTTGGCCTACTTCCGGATAGCATTGATCTTGGTGCTGAAGAAGAATTGATGACCATGGAAGAACAGTATGAGCAATTCATCCAATTATCTGAAGCAGGAAACAAGTCATCCCTGCATGCTCAAAATGGAATGCCTGCAGTTGGTATGTTGACTTGAGTTAAATACCTTGGCATATAAGATCTGCACGTTTACTGCATTAATTAATTGATTTTGACATACATTCGGTGCTTTCTAATTTTAGAAGTGAGCTTTCTTGATATGTAGTTGTGTTAAAACTCAAAAATTGTACCCAATACTGATTTAATTACTGTTTGGTTGAAAAACAGGTACCGATCATGCAGGACTGATGAGGAGTCTGAGCTTGGTAAATTCTTACCAGGAAAGATCCGCCAAGTCTCCAATGGAGTCTGCCAAGTACTGGGAGAAGCCAGCCAAGTTGGTAAGCCCCAAAAACAATGGTCGCCGCATCCAGCAGCCCCGCTGAAATCTGAATGTAAGCATATCAGGACTTGAGCTCTCAGTTGGACATATCCCTAAACCAAGTAGTTTATTGTTTCCTGTAATTTCTGTATAGGACCAAGGTCCTCTTGTATCTAGACTTGCCTGTTATTCAGATATCGTCTTCCCTAGTTAACTACTAAAAACTTTCAAACTTTGGAGCTCATGTAAAAAGAAAAAGAAGTAGAATTTTAATGGAAAAAGAAGTCATCTTGTTACTTTATCCGTGAGTTTACATAATTACACTGTTCAATTTCCTTGAAACTTACTTTGCTACACTTCTTATTTCTGGCGTTTTCAAGGCGGCTAAATTATACCCCGGTGTTATTTTATTACTCTCTTGTGATAGACTTGTGGAGTTGCGGTGAATGTTTTTTAAATACTCACCGGTCTTAATTTATCTATCCTGTTTGATTTTTATGATCAAATTTACTCAATTTTGATCGAAAATTTCATATATTATATAATTGAGAAAAATTATAAAACTTATATTGTTAGAAAATATATGTAATTTATTTTAAAATGCAATTTTCTTAAATTATAAACTAATAATTTTTAATAATTAATCAAAATTTGGTCAATTTATTCATAAAAAGTCAAACAAGACAAATAAGTTTGGACAATAGGACCTAGACAAAAGGGATATGGTGAATATAATAATCAATATCGTATAAAACTTATTTAAATATGTAAATGGATAGTGTTTTTTTTGGGGGCATAATTATTTTTTATAGCAATAGCATTTTCCTTTTCGTTCATCTGGATTCGTGTCCTTTGCTCTCTTTTTTCTGTTGCTGAATGTGAGCTTCACTCTTGGTGTTGATTGGAGAATAACCCGCTTCAAAGACTTCGTATTACAATTTTTTTGTGCCTGACTTGCGGTATTTTCTTTTAAATAAACATATAAATAAATTCCATTACTATGTAATAGTGTAAATAAGAATTTAGAGAATTAATGTAGTTGTCGCATAACACAGAGTACACAAGCGTATATTTATAATTGGATATATAATATAGAATAAGTATCTATATAGTAATTATATTTAAAAATATATATTAAACATTATGCCTCAAAACTCAAAGGAGGAGCATTATAAGAGAATGTTTGTTCATATATAGGAGTACAAGAAAAATTGTTGCTAGCTCATATGTGATTTTCATGATCATAATTATTTATCCACCATATATTTATCTTTTTTCTAAAAAAGAATAAATTTACAAAATTAATTAATAAAAGTAATATAATGTGCATTTACCTAAATTTATTATAAATCAATTTTATTCAAGAAAATTTGACTTCAAAGTTCTTTAAAAATTTAATTAAATTATGTTTTAATTTCACTTATGATTATAATAAATGAGAATTTTAAATAATACATTATACAAAAATGTAACATATATTAAAAAATATAACATTAATTATAATTTACTTTTAAGAATATTATATTCATATTAATTAAGTATTTTAAAATATATAAATATTTTTTAAATAAAATTTTATTAATAATAATAAAATATAAAATATAAATAATATTAGAATATTAAATTAAAACTAAATAATAAACAAAAATTAAATTAAATTTAAATAAATACAGTGGTAGACATATATAATATATTTAGCAATTCCACGTCATCGTTTTTAAACCGTTTATGGACTTGACATGAACAACCATAACCCGAGAAGAGAAATTGATCTAACCCGAGCAGTGACCTGTAGGTGTGCACCCACGTGTCACTTAAAAGTTTGCATCTAAACACGTGGCAACAGAAAGCAATGCCAAAAGCAGTAAACACAACACGCGTCCTCTTACGCCGACATCAAACTCTTCAACACAATGTATTAAACTTGCATATTAAACGACTGTTGTGTACAAATATAGCGTGTCCTTGTTAAGATCTAGAACAGAAGAAATTAAAAATTTCAGCCACATCCTCCGAACGTTCATGTTCATGTTCATGTTCATCTCCACTCCACAAGAAGATATTTTCATGGGAAATTCTGAACCTAATAGCCATGAAATGTGATCCACAAACATTAGCTACAGCCTCATGTGTCTCTAAACTATGGTCATCTTCCATGTCATCAGACCATCTCTGGAAATCCATTTGCACTACTCACTTCCCTTCCCTCTCCAATCTCCTACCGTCGTATCTACGCTCTCGGTCACGCCTCCGCCAAGCGCCGTCGTCAACCGACACCCGAGCCCCGTCTCTCCATCAAAGACCTCCTCTTCGCAGTCACCATCCCACCCGGAAAGTCACCACGTCACGCTCCCATCACTATTCTTGAACCGTTTGATGAGCTCGAGAATTATCCGGAAGGAAGGTTCAGGTTCGATGTGAGTATGAAAGACGTGGTTTCGGACAAGTTAATAGTAGATAAGTTGTAGTATAGTGATGAGAGGGTATGAGAGTGTGTTTAAGGTGTTGGATAGGAAAGGGAAGACTAGGCGGAGGAGTTGCCGTCGGCTGGTTGTTGTTTTTGTAGCGGAGCGAGTGGACTTTTGGCAGAGATAACGTTGGTGTTTGGGGAAACAATACTAGTAGTAACAGGGTCGAGGAATGAGAACAAGCTGGAGGAGAAAAAGAATAAGGTGGTTGATAAGGTGAGGATATGAGTGATGAATGTGGACTTGGAGGTATGCTGGCGTGGATGATACTCTCAGGTATCTCCACCATTTTCTTCGATCAGTCTGGCTGTGTTTTAATTTGTCGTAAATATGTTTTTGTCGGTGACTTGGTTCATCGTTACTCCAATTAATGTACAAGTGTTAAGAAAAAACACATGAATACAGTAGGAGTATATTATTTATTGTGAAAACAAGTTTAATTTGTACGATGGTTTTCTCTATTTAGTAGTGTTATATAGACTAGTAAATGCTCTATGAACTTCCATCTGCACATTAATTAGTGGGGGAATATATATAGCTTCTGCACTTTGCTTCGTGGTTGTCGTCCTCAGAACCTGCAATGGAAGAGATATCATGCGAGAGTGCAGGACCGATATCTCCCTCAAAATTATCAACAAAACAGGGCAGCTTCGGAAGGAAATTGGTTCAAACAACCCATCATGCATAATTTTGAAGATTAAACCTTGTATGAACAGAACATCCCACTGCCCATCATCATACTCAAAGGATACAAGGACCATGACCATAATGACTTAGCTGTGTTAAGGCTAAACCCCACAATCATTTTAACAATATACGGGCAAGATCAACATATGGCCAATAAGACCGACGAGTATCCATCATATATTGTTAATTGTTACCCAACCAAACTTGCGCAAATATTTTGTGTTGCCATAAACATATAGCCAATAGTAATAGTGATTTATTACTATTTTCATATTAAATAGCGTAGTAGTTTTTTATTTTTTGAATAAGTTTATAAATTTAGCCAGGCGAGAATCCAATATGGAACCAAACAAATCTATACTATATTATCATTGATGAACGGTTAAAATTTTTGATCAAAGGTGAACCATATTCAATTTTAGATTAACCATAGAAACGATATTAACCATTCAATTTTAATAAAATCCCATTTTAAAAAGAATATATATCATACATACAATTCTAACTCCGGTAGTTCTTCTTTTATACAACTTCTCACGGATAATATTATATTATATTTAAATTATATTCTATATTTTCTATTTTAAGAATCCTAATTATCTTATAATTTTTATTTAATATATCATTAAAGTTTATGAATATTAACATATAAATATCATTATATAAACCCAAAATAATCCTCCTTTCATACAATTACTCACATATAATATTATATTATATTAACATAAATTTTCAACGTTATAAAATTTTATAATAAATATCAATAAATTATAATATAAAAAATAAATTTACCTAAATATTAGTCATTTATTCCGTGTTTCGCAAGAGTTATAAACTTGTATACATGTTATAGTTTCGTAGAGAAAAGGACGAGACGCGCATTCATGTAACTTCGAGGGTGTGAATTATTGCAACAAAATGTAAAAATGATTTTAGCAAGTTGAAAAAAATATTTATAATAATTAGAAAATTAAGTAAAATTTCATTTATAAAACAAATTTCAGAGAAGAAATTAGATATATAATTAGTCAAATACATATGATCATTGTTAAAAAAATATTTTTTAACAAACACAGTCATTTATAAGAAACATGACGTATTTTACGACTCTGTTTTATTAAAAATGTCATTAATTAAATATTTATAAATTAAAAATATATTAATTTATAAATTATTCATTAAATAAACCTGCCATGGTGTTGCCTTTCACGAGAAAATTTAGCCGGGCTATTTATTTATTGTTTTTAAAAAAAGCTATATTTAAAAAAGTAGTAGTGTTATAAAGAGATATTTTTAAATAAATGGGATTTTTATATAGAGGCCTCGTTTGGGTTTTAAAGCTAAAAGAAAGAGGAGGCAAGGTTTTTACAATGGCGGCTGAAGCAGCACTGTGTGTACGGACACTTTATCCACATACCTCAAAACGGAGTAGCAGTTATCATAATCATCGTCGTCGTCGTCTAAATTCTATAATTCGAGCTTGTCAGCCCTCTAATGACAAGAGCAAGTTTTACCAAGAACTAGGTATGTATCTCTCTCTAACATTCATACATACATATATAATGCATCAATTTGGTGATTATAAAAGATAGATAATCTCTCTATATTCTCAAATTGAATTTATATAAACATAAGTATATATAATTTAGTTAGCATTTTGTATGTTGTAGTTGTTTTGCAAATTGTGCACTGCAAGAGAGTAACGAATGCTAACCACATGTTCGATGAAATGTCTCAAAGATTTTTGAAGAAAATTATTTGAATTTATTTTATTGTAAGTATACACTTTGATGCTTTGTTAAGCTGGAACGAAGTCGGAGTATGTATTCTAGTTGTCGATAATATTATTGTGTTTGAACATTGCTGTAGGTTTGTTTTCATTAAGAAAGAAGATAGAGGATACCGTTATCAATGCAGAGATGTTGGCACCCACAGCACTGGAAGCTGAAGAAGCAATACGCATCAAGCAGGAAGAAATAATAAATGGGTTCAATTTGTGGGATGACTTAAATAGGACAAATGATATCCTTCTTAAGTTGGCTGATAGTTCCAAGGTGGTTGATGCACTGAAAGACCTACAATACAAGGTGATTTAATGTGGTAACTGCTGTTCATATGACGAGACACTGGCAAGTCATAGCTTTTTTTATCTTGAATTGTGTGTCACCTTTGTAGGCCGAAGAAGCTAAGCTGATAACAGAATTGGCAGGCAGGGATGTTATAAATTATAGGCTTTTTAAGCAAGCATACACTGCTTCTTTAGATGTAAAAAAATCCTTGGATAAATATAAGATTTCCAAACTTCTCAAGGGTCCATATGACGTTGAAGGAGCATGTGTTGTCATTGATGCTGGATCAGAAGGTGAATGTTCTGAGGTAGGTAGTTTGTAATCTACTATAAGTACTGTAACATTGTGTTCCAGATATTTTTTTTGAAAGAAAGAGAAAGATTTATTTTCTTTAACTTGTTCCCGACTGATTTTTTGGAAGGAAAAGAAAAGAAAATTTGTGGTTTTCTGTGTCCGGTCAAAATGTAAATAACATCGCAGGCACTACTCGGCTTGTTTTAGTGTCTTGCAGTCAGCTAAAAGGTTTTCCTTATTAAAGTGAAGTTTGTGGTTTTCAATACTAAATTTCTTATATTTTTTGTAAATTTGTAACTAATACTTCTTGCAAACTCGCAGAACCAGATATGGGCAGACCAACTCTTAAAAATGTATACAAAATGGGCTCGAAAGCAAGGTTACAAAGGAAGAGTAATAGAGAAGCGTGCTTCAGAGAGTGGTGGTATCAAGTCTGCAATAATTGAGTTTGAATCCAAGTATGCTTATGGTTATCTTTCTGGGGAAAGAGGTGTTCACTGCGTAACCAGAAATACTCAAAGTCAATCCCTGTGCGGCGAGGTATGAATTTCAGTTCCTTTCAATCAATGCACTGCGAAAATATGCTTACCGTATTGTTTTTTTAATCATAGAATGTGCTTTGTATATGTATACTAAATCAATCTATATATCTTCTTTACGAACTTGCATGGTATGCTAAAGTTAGTGCTATTTGTAAGTAAAAAAACAAGGAGTACCCTTTATCATCTTTCGTTCATTAAGCATACATGTCATATCCATCAAACCACTTGTTTCGAGCACTATTATGTTATTTATGATTTGTGCAATCCTGCAAAGCACAAACCTACTTATCTTTGCATTTGTTTTTAATTTTTTCTGTTAAATATGTGAAGATAAGTAAGGGCGTCTTCGATGGGAGTATGGGACACTAAAATACTAAAATAGTGTAAAAAATAGTGTAAATTTTACACTATTTTGGTGTAAAATGCTCTCTAATAGGACACCATAATAGTATAAAAATTACACCAAATGAATAGTGTTGCACCAAATTTGGTGTTAAATGTTCATTTGGTGTAAGTTGTTGACACTTGACACCAACTTTGGTGTCTTTCAAAATGGCCAATATATCGTCATATTTGTTAATAAAATAATTTTATTCCTTTTATATCCCATCTATTACCTTTTGTATACAAACAAAACAATTATTTTTCAAAAAGTTGGAAGAATATGTATTATTATTGACAGAAGATTCATTTTAATGTAATATATAGTGCAACATGATTGGAGTTAATTACATGATTAATGTAATTTTTACACCAAAATAATGTGATCTTTACACTATTTTAGTGTTATATATTGGAGATGGTATAAGCTTCTCTATCTTTAAGACTTGAATAGTTTACGGTTATTCTTAAGGATTAAAATTTTATGTTTTTTACCCTCAAAATCTCGTATTCTTTTTTAACTTATAAATAATGTTACCCTTTTTGTTCTTTAAATTTGATCCACAATGAATTCATCTTGATCTTGCTCTCATTCAGGTTAGCTTGGCTGCAGTGAATGTTATCCCTATATTCCTCAACACAGCTCCAGACTTGATCATAGATGATATGGATTTAGATATCTCATTTATAGCCTCCTCTAAACATAAGCAGCGCATAACTGAGTTCGTCTGCATACAGCATACACCAACTGGCTTGAAAGTGCAATCGTCGGGTTAGTGAAGACCATTCAATTTCTTTTATATTATTATTAAATAATGGAGTTTTGATAAAAGTACTAGGCTTTTCTATTACAACAAGTGTAACATTTTTAAAAAGCTTACTCAACAATATTCGAATGCTGATATAACATATATCTCTTTTAGTTACAACAATTACCCCCTGTAGTCTTTTATTTATAACATCTGTTTGTTGATGTTTGATAATGCTCCGGTTTTAACCTTTATAAGCTAATAAATCCCATTATGACATTCTGAATAATGCTCCGGTTTTAACCTTTTATAAGCTAATAAATCCCATTATGACATTCTGAATCATACGACGACATAGTATTGTTTGGAAGTTGATTTGATTTAAGAAGACAAGTCGAAAGTTAATTTTGTGATTGGTTTAGTAGTATCAACAAGTTTCTTAATGTTTATATAATTAGAAAAATGGCCCTAAGGGTGTCCTTAGAGCAAGTCCAATACTAATGTTAAAATAGATGTAGTTATTGCTATAATATGAAACCAAAAAGTGCATTTTGGTGTTAAAATAGATTTCATGCTCCAATGCATTGTTTCAAAATAGAACCAATAAATATAAAACAATTAAGTAACTTTTCAACCAACAATGTAAAGTATAGTATTGAATTTGCTAAAATAGATGTTTATATATTCATTTCCCTCCAATTTCCCACTTGCATGCATATGTGGCAATTATAGCTACATCTATACTTGGTTCTAACATTTTTCTATTTTAGCACCTCCTATAGCATTGCATTGGACTTGCTCTTAGAAACTTACCGTCAACTTGCAGTGTTATAGTTTATATTGTTGTAGGCTTAATTAGATAAATGACATTATTGATATCTTGAATTATAAATTGGTTCGTTTTCAGTTTTTGGAGACCAGGGGATGTATCTCGTAATATGACAAGTATCTGGTGATACTTTAACTATTGTGCTTGCACCGCGAAGACATCAACCAACTAAATTTGTGCTACCCATGACCATAATGACGATCTTGCATCCATTATTTTATAACTCTCTGACTGTCTTGTGCTCCCTATTCTATTCTCTTATGCTAATTCTTGTTATTATTAGTAGGCAACAAGTAAAAGCTGAAACTATAAACTTTCATGTGCAGGTGAAAGGAGCAGGTTTGCAAATAAGATGAAGGCCCTTAACCGTTTAAAAGCCACACTTCTCATAATTTTGCATGACCAAGGAATTTCAAACATTACAAGCATAGATAAAAATTCCATCATCAATATGTGGCATCAAGAAACTCGTAGGTATATATTTTACCCAAACAAGGTTGTACAAGATGTAAAAACAGGGATCCAGCTGCCTAATCTGAATTCTATTTTAGATGGAAATATTGAACCTCTTATTAGTGCTCATATTAATACGAGACAAGCATGTGATTTGGGATGAAACAGAAATGCCTAAATATATTCTTTTACTTTTCCTCACCAACTCCCATAGCAAAACATGAACTATTTGACTTTTGAAACAAGCTGTCTATGCTTTCACCTGCTCACATTATATTTACTTCTCAGTTCTGCACGATTAGACATCTCCACTTCTTCATTATCACCATGTCACCTTCAAGTAATTCCTATTTCTTTCGTAGATCGTTATAGTGTTTAACATTATAAGTTCTATTATAATGTTATGAGATGTTCAACTATATAATGTTTATATAGTTAGACAGTTTGGAGACAAAAAATTAAAGACAGATCTTTCGGAAGAGTAAAAATAAATAAAGATTAAATTTTCAATGAAGCATAAAAAACAACAAAGTAGTTAAAAATCCTAAAAAAGAAGAAAAAATTAATGAGATATTTTTAAAGTGACGGATGCTTTACTTTCTGGCTATTAACTCTTTTTTTTTTAATTTCAAATAAAAAAAGAGAGTTGATTATAGGTGCATTTAACTTTTTAGGCAATATACCTGTAATATCCGTAATTTATTTATTTAGATATTAGTAATAATAATTAGAATTAGATTGGAATTTGTAAAGATTATTTTCTTTAACCATAATATTTATTATATTAAATTTGATTAGAAATAGAATTTGTAATAAAATAATAATTAGATTAGAAGCATGATAATTATTAAGAGTCTATATATACATATAAACATATGAGTTATTTATTAAAGACCCTAAAACTAGCTGCTCGGGTCAAAAGAAAAGTAAGGAAATTTCATGTTCTGGTAATATGTAAGAATCATACATCTCCGTTTTTAATTCTTGAGTTTGATGTGTATTTGGAGGAGTGCATGATGATTATATATAAATACAAACATCATTGAAATATGGGCATGGTGACATACAGACATAGTGAAAATACTAGCAGGCTAAAAGCATCATATCGGGTCTGGATAATTTCGTTAGTATCTATTATTGCTATTCTAAGGTACGAATTTCGTCCCCTTTCTCTTCGGCGCTACTCTTTTTAGGATTAGTTATATATTTAATTCATTCCGTTCGTAAATTTGTTCCTTCCGTTATTATATTCGTTTTAACTGTTTTGATTCTCCGAAAGTTATTTTAAAGTCTGTTTCGAAATATTTAAATATTTATCTCTGCGATTTTTGAAAATTATGTATGTTACACATCTGCGTAGAATATTTGAAATATCTGTTCAGGTGATTTTAAAATTGTGAAAATTATTTTATTTGAGCCCTTATAGTGAAATAGGGTATACCGAGTTAACCAACTGTAGGGGTACTACAACCATGTCATTGCGGCACCAGTGGCATGACACTTCCGTGAGAGTGTGATTAGTCATGACGTATCCTTCAGATAACCCGGGTGGCGAGTTTTGCGCATTTGATATTTGTTTGAGGATACGTGGGTGCACCCAGAGTTTGATTTGATTTGTGAGTAGATATTTGGCGGTGACATTGTATATGTCGTACACGTTGTCCGGTTTGTTGCACGCATTAGGTACCCTGTGATGTATGTATTTGTTATCTGCTATCTGTTTTGTATCGGTATGAAATATCTTAACCCCTCTTTGTTTCAACCTTGTTTTAAAAATTAATGTTTATTTATAACTGTCAAACTATATATCTTGTTTCTATTTTATAAACTGCATTCCAATCCGTACTGGGCATTTGGCTCATGCCGTATTTTTTCTTCTGGCAGATACTTAGGGGAATTTCGAGTTATGTGATGGAGAGATACCATTTATTTCATTTAGTAAGACGTTTGAACTTCTCACATTTCTTTTTAGACATTGTTTATTATTAGATGATTTGAATTGTTTTGAAGGTTTTAATATTATTTTGGAGACATTGTTGGACCTATTTATTTATTATAAAGTGGATGTTAGTACTTTATATACATGTTTGTGGTTTAGAAGTAACCCCCATCTCATTCTGAGAAGATGGTGTTACAATAACAGGTTAGTTTTATAACTAATTCTGGCTGTAAGTATGTTTGCCAAACAGGGTCTTTGAACTTTATAAAAAATTTAAATAATATTTATTGAAAATATTTACAAATGTTATCTAAATTTCTGTATGTTTTTTCCCTTGATATGAAACTTAATTTTCAAAGATGATTACAGTAGATTATAATAGTAATATGTTAATCATTCAACGCTGAAGTTAAATATATATTTTTCACACACAAAAAAGGAAAAAAGAATCGGTAATAGCAAAGTCTAACTTTGGGGGAAAATGAAACAATAGAGCAATTTGCAGACAATTTTGAAAAAATGTATCTGTTTGTTGGTGTGTAATCAAGTCCTACTTACAAAATAGAAGCGCGTTCGTATTTATACATACAAATACACACGCACACGCACATAATATATCTAGTAATCATTTTTTCGCATTTTCGAGGGTTTGTTTGATCTTGTAAATTTTACATCTGCGAATTACACACACACACAAAAAATTGCGATGTCGTTGGCCATCTCTCAGCTGTCTTGTTTCACTTCAATCCACCGGCGACACCATTTTCACGCCCGATCGCACTTGCGCCTTCAGGTTTTTTCACGAAACCCTAATTTCTCTCTTTATCAAACACCTAATTACCTGTTTATTTATATATGCTGTTTTTGACTCGGTCTAAGATTTTACTTACTTTTACTCTAATTTTCAATGTTAAATCAGAGAATTAAGTTAATGTACTGTGCAACTGTTCAAATAGATTTTATTTGATTTCATTTCATTCTTAATGTAATTTTTTTCATAATTAAGTTTAGATTTATCTTCTTGTCAAAAGAAAACGTTTAGATTTTTGTTGAAATTGATTATTGATTAAGGTATTTATTGTTATATTTGTGAAGGTTATTATAACAACTGTGTTCCATAGAATAACCGTGTAATTTGGTGATGAGCGCTTGAGTGTCTCTTTTAAGAAATTTCGATGTTATTGTTATCTACAAGTATCACGAACTTGAACTATAATTGGAGACACTGGATCTGGTAATCCTGGTATGCGATCACCTAAATTGCAAAGGAAGGTGCAGAAGCAGATAGATAAAGAGGAGTTGTCTTAAAAACAGTCAGCTTAAAAGTCTCCTCCATATCAATATCTTCAGGTCCTGCTCCATCAGGCAAAGTCCAATCGAAGCCATGCAACATATTAGCAATTGCAAGCTCTATTATCATGACAGCAAAATTTGTTCCCGTACAACCCCTCCTACCGGCCCCGAATGGTAACAACTCAAGGTGCTTGCCTTTAAAATCAATATCACTAGTCAGGAATCTCTCTGGTCTGAATTCCTCTGGAATTTCCCAGTTCTCAGAATCCCTGGCTATTGCCATGGCATTAACGAGCACTCTCGTTCCCGCAGGAATTTCATAGCCTGCAATGCTGCATCTTTCTATTGATTCACATGGAATTAGTAATGGGGATGGAGGGTGGAGTCTTAATACCTCCTTGACAATCATCTTTAGATAGACGAGTTCCGGAAGATGTCTTTCTTTTACCTGTACCAGACCTTTTTCCTTGACAACTCCTCTCACTTCTTCTTGTGCTTTTTTCATTGCTGATGGATTTTTCATGAGTTCTGCCATTATCCATACTAGTGTTGACACAGAACTATCTGTCCCAGCTACAAACATGTCCTTCATATATAAACACACAACAACAATAAACTTGGGGTATTTTTTTTTTTGGGCATGCTGAATAACTTTAAAGCCTTGGACTGATTATGAATTAATAAAAAAATTAAGAACAAAGCTCGACATGCATGTGTAACGAACATATATATATATATATATATATATATATATATATATATATAAGATTTGCATGCATACCGTTAATACGCCTTTGATGTTATCCTTAGTGAGTCTAATTTCTTGATTAGGATCATTCTGAATTCGGAGTAATAAATCAAGAACATCTTCATGCTCAGATCCCCCGGATTTCTGTTGGTGCTCTTCGATTACCGTGTCATAAAATTTATCCAAAGCTCTGAAATGTTTTTCTAATCTTCCTTCAAAACCGTTCAACTTGTTATACCACTTCATCCATGGAAGTGAATCAGCAATTTTCCGAAAGTTCCTAGCTCTTCTATTTCATTCAGTATTTCACTGAATTTATTAACACTAATCCCATTCTCTTCACCGTAATCACTTCTTTTACTGAATAGAACTCTAAGAACAGTATTATTCACTGCCATAAACATCAACTCGGTGATGTTAATAGGAGTAGAATTTGCTGTTGAATCCGCTACAATTTTAATGATACAAGACACCTCTTCTTCTCGAATATATTGAAAAGACTCGACTCTTTTTGCACTTAACAACTCTGTAACTGCTATCTTTCTTACTTGCCTCCAATACTTGCCATAGGGAGCTACACTAATATTTGTGGAATTGTAAGTAAGTTTATGTATGGCATACACAGTAGGACGGCTAGCGAAAGTCGAGTCCTGTATCTTGAGAACTTCTTTGGCCAAAGCAGCTGATGAGACGACAAGAGTTGGTAAAGAACCGAATTGTATAAACATGAGGGAGCCATGTTTGTTTGAAAGGCTTCGAAGGGTGTGATGAATTGGTCTACGACTACTGAGCTGGTGGAGATTTCCAATGATTGGAAGACTCTTAGGCCCCGGAGGGAGCTTCTTGCGTTCATCTCTCTTCTTCATGATCAACATGATTGATTTGGTAAAACTGGCGTGTGAACTTAATTAATATGGGGTCCAAATGGTATTAGGAGTGGTGATTTGATATATTTAGTCAGGTGACGTTAATCACTAATAAGTTTTTTTTGTAGGTAATTGCTGTTAAAGGTCAAGGTGCACGTAAATTTGCAGTATCCTGTTCAGAGAGTAATGTTGCTGTAAGTTATACAGAAGATCCAGTGATATCAGGTGATGGTAGATCAGAAAAGACATATTCTGATGAAGAAAAGTTTGTCAATGACAGTTTGACAAGTGACTCTGGAGATGATGTTGTTGCTGAAGAGAAAAAAGGAGCGAAGATCCATGATTTTTGTTTTGGGATTCCATATGGTTAGTTTTTTTGAAACCATTCTACATGGTTAGTTCTTTTAAAGTAAATTGTGACTTTCTAGTGCTAGAATTCACGTTTTGGAATATTTAAGATATTGGTCAACAAACTCTACTGATCCGCTTTCTGTAAAGTTGTTAACCAGTACTTCACAGTTACAGATGGTCCACTGGTAGTTTCTTTTTTCTAGTTGTGTCAGGAAAGGAACACCAATTATTTATCTGAAGGAAAAAAAGAATATCAATTAGATTTGGCACATAATTCTGTCCTTGGCATCAGAACAAGCCGAACTTTGCAAAAATTTATTCTTTAGTGTATATCTGGAATGTCTATGAAGTTTCCACTTTCTAGTGGGCAAATATTCCTTCAAGGTCTTTAATTTATAATCCAAGCCACATATGTTACAATGGATTTAATTGAGTAGTTTTAGATTAAGAATTTCTATTTCTTTTCGGTCTTGGAATTTAAATGTTATAAGGATGGAAAACATCACATTAACTTGAACACAGAGAATTACGAGTGAGACAAGCTTATGAAAAATCAAAAGAAACCGTAGATCAAAAGAAAGAACACATGTAAGATATAGGAGCACGTCGGTGTCAAAACTATTGATTTTTGCATTGCTGTCTGCTCTTAAATCACCAAGCGTAGTAGTAGCTAATGGGTTCTTGTGTTATGTATCCACTGCTGGAAGGTAGCACAGATTTATTATGTAGAAGAGAGACAGTCAGATCTCCCACCTTAAGAAGTAACTATTGATTGTTGCACCTTACTAAATACTTGATGGGAAATAATTTTGAGTGCTCTTTTCTCTTTCCCCAAAGCATAGTAGTAACTATTGTATCCTCTTTGCACTGTTGCTGGAAGGGAAGCATGGATTTATCAGTTACATGAATGATGGTTCGATTTCCCACCATAAGAAGCACAAATTTGGTGCTTATAGTTTATGACATCCTTTAACAAAGTTTATGAACATGATTTAAGTATTTTGCTTTGACAGCGGATTACTGAATTTATACTGTTCTATCTATTATATTAATTATATCTAAACACCACATTACATGTCAATACATGTCAAACAGTTAACCAAATTATGTTGCTTTAAGAACATGCAATTTTTTTATGATACACTGGTTTACGATTAATTTATTTTATGTTGCCCAAAAATTGAAGGGTTAAAAGGTTTTCTTGGGTGGAAAATTTTAGTACTCATGCATAACATTGTTGTACTCATGCCAGGTGGATTTGTCTTAAGCTGGGGGCTTATAGGTTCTATTTTCTCTAGGAACCTTTCTACTCTAGGCAATGGCTTGCTTTTTGGAGGTGCTCTGTTGGCCCTTAGCATTTATAGCCTAAAGGTCTGGAGACAAGGAAAGTCGAGCATTCCTTTTGTACTGGGACAAGCAGGTATTTTATTGAATTCTGGGCTGTTGAATAACTGCTTGTGATTAAGTCATTATGTTCCTTTAAGGTAAGGATGCTTATTCTTTCTATCAAAGTTTCGTGTATTGTTTATGCGAAAAATAGCTAAGCACATGGAGTAGAATAAAGTGTTGGTTTATGATATTATAGTCAATGGGACTGTTTTTTTCACGAATATCTAGTTTGTTCCTTAAAGTTCTTCAAGTTCTAGGATATCTTGCTCATGTAGAAGATGAAGCTTGCCCATTCTTCTAGACTTTGAAGACTAGTAAATAAGGGTCTTGTGTGTTTTGCAGTAAGAATTCTAGTTCAAGAGCTTTGTGACTATATATGCAATCAGCGCTCCTTATATAAAGTTCATTCCTGTCCAATTGATCATCTTTCAAAGTTAAAAAGTTTTTTTAGGTAGATTATGCAATCTTGTGACTGAATTATACATTCTTCATCTCATGTTCACTGTGGCACATCAATTGCTGTCGAAAATGCTTTTAGTTTGTGTTGTCACCTCCTTTCTTTCTTTCTATGTCAATAATTTATCGTTCCCTGTTCTCTTGTGTTGATCTAGTCATCCAGTTAACTAAGGCACATTTAGAACGGCATCATATTGGCAGAAAACCTCTGTAGCAGATATGACTCTGTAAATCTGAACTTGCAAGTAAAATTGAACTTTAGTACTTGGCCAGCTGTCTCTCTTGGGTGCCTTATGTTCTTAGGATATTAAAAATAAAATAAAATAACACTTCGTTTGGGGGAGGATGAACAAAATTAGGTGGAATGGTGTGGATGAATAAAATTGTTCAATTTGAAAAATGATCCCTCTTTTGGAAAGGGGATACAATATTTCATTTTTCAAAGATATTTTCCTACTTTGAAGATATTTCATTTGTTATGAAACCAAACAAACACAGGAAAATATTTTCCTGAAACTAAACAACAAACACAGGAAAATCAGAATGCTCTATGAGATATGCAAGGCTTAGCCTAACAGATACCCCTTTCCTCTTCCTCTTGGTAACATTTGAACCCAAATGGGGGGCAAAGGGCGGAATGTGTGTGTTCAAATTTTTTTATTGACCCCCAAAAAAATAAAAGGAATGCTCTATTAGGCAAGATTTTTACCCATGTTTACTCCAAAAACTTCATCAAGAACTAACAAAATTTACTGGCTTACGAAGTCTGTTACTCCGTTAGTCAACTGTTGAATGCCATTGTAGAGTTCTGATTGATAAAGACATGTTTCAAGATATTCTCATATTTGTTTTACTTTGACCATTAACATTGAGCCATCTTTGTCACTGTTTTGGGTGTCTACGAATTTGCAGTACTCTCGGCTGTCTTGCTCTGGAAGAATTTCCAATCTTACACAATGGTAGTAATAACATCACAAAACATTTCCTCTTGTTACCTGCTTTGTCTTTGACATTAACTTGAAGGTGTTATTTGTTTATGCAGACAAAGAAAGTGTTTCCGATATTCGTTTATGCTGCTGTTAGGTAGACATCTAATCACAAAATCCTTTCGAGTTTTTTACTTGAGCAATCTATAAACATGTATGTAATTTCTTTGTTGATAGTGCTGCAATGCTGTGTTTCTATACTTACGTGGTAATATCTGGTGGAAACCCTCCACCAAAGAAGTTAAAGTCATCTGATGTTGCTCCTTCATAATTGGGACCACTGGCCATATTGCCATTTGAGGTACAGGTTTTTCTTTTCTTATTACTATTATCACCAGAGTATCTCTACAATAAATACTGTTAAGAGTGGCTTTCACTTATTTGAATTCTCCCTGCAGGCTAGCTTTGAAGAGATATGGTATATTCTGATAGGATTTTGTGTATCTGTATGCAAGTTGTTTGTAGGGTTAAGCAGTGTGTTCATCAATAATTTAGACACAATAAATTGGCAGCTTGTAACTTATATGGAGTGCTGACAGTACTTTTTATGCGAATTTTAATAGGGAAAGACTTGTACATTTTTAATGTGTGTGTTACATGATTTTTTTTACGAATTAGATTATTATGTATGTTATGAGTCCAATTCAGATGAATTTTGTCATAGTAATTCAAGGTTCACCTTTTTTTTTATTGTTATTATTTTTGCTGATTTGAAATTTATTATTAATGCTCCTCTCTCCAGAAAAGAAAAAGAAAAGCTCTCATAGCTATAATTTATAATGTTTACATTGATTTTTGTGAATTTGTCTACAATTGTTAATTTGATGGCTTAATTTTTTCAAAGTGGTTTTGAGGTCAAATTTAGCCGGGCTTTTAAATCAGATCGAGTAGGTCTTGCCATTTGTAAGAAAAAATCACTGAATATCATTGTGCAATTTTAAACTCAGAACTTAGCTTGGCCTTCTGGCGTTGAAATCATTCATCAGTACAGAAAGGCAGTAATATATAAATAAGAAGCATTAAGAGACAAAGTTGAATTGTTGAAAGAGTTTGGTAGGGGCTGATATGAAATATAAGTTCTTGCACATTACATTTCCAAACAAAGTAAAGTAATATGCAAAGTTGGAAACCTTTTTTAGGGAAACGAAATGGCTCTTGAAATGACATTAGAGGTATCCAAGTGAAAATGCTATAGCAAGTGGGCTATTACTGTCAGTACTGGTACTTGATAAGATGGGCAATATATACAGGAGTCCAGCTATAATTGGGGAACCCTAAATTTTAGGCAAATATAGTAAAGCTTAGACGTGTCAAGCAATGGTCTAGGCCACACAATTAGAGGTGTGGGCGGGGAGAGACAAATGCCCTCTGCTGATACACTTACCTACGCTAATGAAATAACTAATTAACTGTATGTAAAAACCTAAACTAACTTCAACCAACTTTTTCTTTATATGATCAAAAATACCAAATCCCTGTTGGAAACAGTAGGAGCATTGGAAAATGAGTAAGATGCCAATATTTGAGCCCCAGAACAGGACACCCCTACCTAGTTGTTCCACTTTGAGGAATTTTTTACCCCTAGCAACATTTTAGTAGATTTCAACACTACTGTTGACACTTAATATTCTTTGCTAGTAGCTAGGTGGGCGAAGCCTAGATTTGGAAGCTTGTGCAGACCACTGTTTCAAAAGGTTTGATAAGTTGATTTCTGTTGTGTCAGTCACATGCAAAGTGTTCATGTCCAATGAAATAGTCTCGACTTCAAGAGAAGAGTTCCAAAGCACTGGTAGTTTGGCCTCCTCGTTGTTTCTGTGTGACAAACTATATTATAATGGATTTTAATTTTAGTATTTAAAATTGTAATTATGAAATAGGAGGAAATCAATACTACTATTGGCTAGGTGCGAATCAAATCTTGATTCTTGTGTGAAACAAACATAAAAGATTACTACCTGCAGCTCTAGTGTAAGGCCATGATATACGGAGAGGAAAATGAATACATTTCCACGACGAAAGTGGTGAGAGATATAATAGTGTACTACGAACCTAACACACTCATAAATGGGGTATATCTCACATGCACAGATCTCATTTTTAATGCAAGTGATGAGCTAAGACTGTGACTTATCATTATCGAAATCTATTCACACATATATACTTGTAAAGTGGGAGTAGGAGTGAGAGTAACAGCAGTATATACACACAGTTATGAGTTGTGTGTTTCAAAAGTATTGAGATGGAGACTGAAGCGTGCGCTTTTCGGGCAAATTTCTTTTGTTTTCCAGATTTCTTTTAAGCTAACTGGTGCTTTAGTCTTCTTGTACGACTGGTGGCCTTGAAAAGAGGCCATCCTTTTTTTTTCCTTCAAGTTCTGAAGCCTACTGAGCTACGATAATTTATACTTACATTTCTAGAAATGTGCTTCATCGTTCTAGCACTAATTTTATTTTAGGCAAAGGATCGGAATTCAGAGGTGATGAAGCCAATGTTAATTATATATATATATATATATATATAGTAACATATATGGATTATAAAATAAGATATTTTTATCTTTTACATGATGAAATTAAGATTACATCACCTTACCTCACATATTAAATGTGATTATGTGATAAATATTAATATTATGTTGGTGTCATATTTATTATCCATGGAGTATGCACGATAAACATATAAACATATATTTTTAATTTTAATTTAGAACGTTTATCGTTGAATTGGAGGACTAGAAAACATATAATCTATATATGCAAATACCTTTGACATATGCTTTGATCCCAAATATTTGTTTAATATCCTTTATTTTGGATGTGATATATATATATATATATATATATATATATATATATATATATATATATATATATATATATATATATATATATATATATATATATATATATATATATATATATATATATATATATATATATATATATATATAGGGTCATGCTCAAATAGCTTAAATGAGAAATAGAAAACCTTATCATTATACCTGCCGCACCCACACACAAATTATATACACCCTCACACACACAATCTCATCTATTCTCCTCCGTTTTTAATTTGATTTTTCCCGTCAATTGACAAAGTTTTTTTCAAATCTAACTTCACCACATTTTTTTTCATCTCCCAACGATCAGTTTTCATACCATATGTGCTATATTTCGGCAAATATAATTTATAATTAAAATAAATTCGTCACTTATCAGATTCAAACTTCAATCACTAAATTATATTACAGAAACCACTAATTTGTATTATAGAAATCACTAATTTGTATTACAGAAATCACTAAATTATATATCCTGGGTTCACAAAAAATAATGGAAATCGTCGAAAAAATAAAAGTCACCGGAATATATCACATAAGGTATGCAAACTGATTGTTGGGAGATGGAGAAAAATGTGGTGAAGTTAGATTTGAAAAAAACTTCACTAATTAACGGGAAAAATCAAATTAAAAACGGAGGGATTATGTGGGATTTGGTGTATGAGGGTGTATTTGATTTGTGTGTGGATGCTTCCCACTGCCATTAGATTAGATTGAATATGTGGTGTAGATCTTATTTTCTATTTTCTATTCTAAGTTATTTTCTATTTGAGCAGGACCATATATATATATATAGAGAGAGAGTCCTACTCAAATAGAAAATAGCTTAAATGAGAAATAGAAAACCTTATCATTATACCTGCCGCACCCACACACAAATTATATACACCCTCACACACACAATCCCATTTATTCTCCTCCGTTTTTAATTTGATTTTTCCCGTCAATTGACTAAGTTTTTTTTCAAATCTAACTTCACCACATTTTTTTCATCTCCCAACGATTAGTTTTCATACCATATGTGCTATATTTCGGCAAATATAATTTATAATTAAAATAAATTCGTCACTTGTCAGATTCAAACTTCAATCACTAAATTATATTACAGAAACCACTAATTTGTATTACAGAAATCACTAAATTATATATTCTGGGTTCACAAAAAATAATGGAAATCGCCGAAAAAATAAGAGTCACCGGAATATATCACATATGGTATGCAAACTGATTGTTGGGAGATGGAGAAAAATGTGGTGAAGTTAGATTTTAAAAAAACTTCACTAATTAACGGGAAAAATCAAATTAAAAACGGAGGGATTATGTGGGATTGGGTGTGTGAGGGTGTATTTGATTTGTGTGTGGATGTTCCCCCTTGCCATTAGATTAGATTGAATATATGGTGTAGATCTTATTTTCTATTTTCTATCTTAAATTATTTTCTATTTGATCACTTGCCTATATATATATAATAAGACTCAACGAGTGAGTAACTGAGGAACCGATTTCTATTTTATAAGAATTTTATTAACAAATAACTATAGAAGACTGCAGAACATACAAAAAATTATAAAACACCAAAAATAATTGCAAAACAAATAAAAAAATTACATAATATACAAAAAATATAGAACACTAATGCTGACTAGTGTTCTATAATTTTATGTTTTATATTTTTTTATATGTTATGTAATTTTTTTGTTTATTTTATGATTGTTTTTTGTGTTCGGTAATTTTTTCTATGTTCAACAATTTTTTCATGTGTTCTATAATTATATTTGTTATAGATTCATCAGTTACTCAAATAAAAGAGTTTCTCATTGAAGCTAAGCATATATATATATTAGTATTTTTAAAATAATATATTTTCACTAATTTTAATAGATATTATTATTTTATGGGCTTTTTTGAAAAATATAAATTTTTGTTTGCAAAAATAGGTTTATTTTATATTTTGTAAAAATATGTTTTTTTTTACAAAAATACGATTTTGCAACTAATACAACCGGATGCAAATAAAATCAACATAAATACAATCACAAACAACTTCAATTTTTATCAATAAACAGTTGTATTTTGTTACAAATAGTATATAAAAAGGTTATATTTGGCTATATTTAATTATAAACCATATTTTTGCAAAACAATTTATAAAATAGTAAAACCATATCCTTGTAATTTCAATCATAAAATTGTTATCCACATTTACAGAAAACTTAATTTTAATCTTATTTTGGATAATTGAGAACCTCCTTTTTTTTACTTATCATTTCAGCAAACTCTTTCATAATATTGTAATCAAATTTCTCTCGCAATAACTACAAATTTTAAACAAATGTTTAAATACAAAATCGAAATTGCCAATTGCCTGATGTACTTAGAATCCACGTATCTAATGTAATGAAAAATTATAAATAAATTTTATGTAAAAAGAAGAATGTATGAGTAAAATTATGAATACACGTGAGAGGATTTAAATTTGTTATAATGAGGATTGTAGAGAAAATTGTGAAAAAATGGAATGAGCATTCCTTTCAAAACATGTGGGTTAAATTCTAGTTCAAATAGTTTGGAATAAAATGAAAGAATGAATGAAAATTATAAACGTTTTCCCTAATATCACCGAATAAGAGTATAAATTTCATTATATTCTCCCCTCATTCTATTCTATCCAAGTGAAAACAAGCTAAAAGTTTTCAAGGACTGTGGATCAATCTCTCAATAATGTATCTAGTAAAAAGATGATAATACAGTTCTTGAAAACCTTTAGGATGTGTTCATTTGTATAGAATAGAAGAGTGATCATCCACCTTTACATTTTGGGATACTCTGTTGTTTAGTATAGTAGAAGCTTTTAATTTGATGCTCTTTCTGTATATCTTTTCACCGAACTAACTCCAATACTTGAAAATATAGCGCAAACATTTACTGTTATACAAATGTGCAGCTATAATAATATTATTATATTATATACAGTAATAACTATTTTATTGTTTTTTTTACGTAAATTTTATTGTTTAAAATTTGGTTAAATTTATTGAATATTACAATATTCTTTGATATGCATAATGAAAACTACGCAATTACTAAAATTACGGATTATAGGGATATATTATAACTATATAGAAATTCTTTAAGTACCTATATATAATATAATATAATATAATATAATGATAACTCTAAACGTATATTACAAGACTCCCACGTCCGTGTGTCTATATATATATCTCATGCATGCTTATTGTTTACTTATTCAGATGCTGTAAACTTCGACTATTTGAGGACAGTTAGGTTCTTGAAGAAATTTACGACCGAGAGGTATGAACTAATAAATTAGAGGTCGTTTGATATACGTCTATTTATTCAGAAACTTTAAACTCCTAGAAATTGATTTTTTATATTATCATAAACATAGAAAGTTAGAATTATTTTAGAAGTTTAAATGCCTACATAATATGGGAAGTGGCTGACTCAGTCTTCTTGGTTATTCAATATTCTTGTATCAATATCATTAATATCTTACCAAATCCGAAAATGTCGGTAAATATCTCTAATAAAATAACAACATTTTTAATTAAAAAATTGAGAAAACAAAAAGGTATACCAAACAATATATAAAAAGTTGATATTTAGGAATTACAAAATCTATCATGTTAACCGAATAATATTATACTACTTTTCACGTATTTGATATTAATAGGAATTACTAATTACTATAGTAAACAAGTTTCCATATTATACCAAACGAGCACGTAATATCACACACACATATGTGTGTGTGTGGAGCCGCATAATTTATTGCATTTGCCATTCAACCTCGATCGAATTCTATTATATGTGAGTGTTTTTTATACACAATTTTTTTCCCCATCGGCAGACATGTGCTTATTATATATATATATATATATATATATATATATATATATATATATATATATATATATATATATATAATATCTTGATCTATTATCCGTAACTACATGTATAATTTATGAATGCTTAATTCAAGTAAGAACTAAAGATTATATGTATTTGTGAAACACTAGTATATGATTTATGGCCACGTACACTAGTGCATATCAAGAAGAGAACCGTAGATTTCATGGTATGAACTTATTGTGGCATTAGGGCTTCAATTATATATATAATTAAACCAGCTTTTCTTGTCGTAGCTGTCATACTCGGTCTCTCAGTAGATTAATCTTTACCTAAATAAAATTTGTAAAGTTAATCATATCGTAAAGGAAATGTACTACTCCCACTAAATATTCATGAAATATTTCCTCTGCTGTAATAATCATTACTAATTGGTGTGGGTCGAAGAATTATTTATGGTTTTATTTCAATCATTTAATATATAGCATATTTTATGCTTTCCTGAAATTTCTCCTAAAGATTTGCGAGTTTTGAACATGTACATGGCATTTTTCATATAATATACATACTGATATACAAATGTATTCTTTTTTAGGCAACTTTTGATTCTCGATCCTTGTAACTTCCCACTTTTCCGCGATCGTGATCAATTACGAATACTAAGAACCTCAAAGCTAGCATTATTTCTTGTATTTCAATTATTATTCGATTATTATCTAGTTATTCACTGATTCTTTCTTCCCTTCCTGCAGAAACAGATTTATATATCCGTGTATCTAAGTATCTGCCAAGTCTGCATGTATATATATATATATATATATATATATATAGTCATCTTTTTAAATCTTAAAATTTAATAAAAAGAAGATTCTGTTTTTCTTATAGATTAGTATCAATTCTCTAATAATTTTTTTAGGATGATCTATAATCAAACCTGAAACGATAAAAAATAAGTCTTTTTTAAGAAAAAATAAAATTCTAAAAATTGCTTAGTATAACTTGCATGTTAACTACTATATATCTTATTCAACTTCTACCCTTTTTTAAGCGCACAAGAATCAGTATAACGTGTAAAATAGATAACTTATTACATTAATTTACAATATTGTTACAGGCCATTCCTAAAGCTTGAGATCGACTGTCTACACAATCAAACGACTCATTATGTCTGCAGGTAAGTGTCCAGAACCATTCATATGTATTTCCTGATTGGTTTTTGATGTGTTAAATGTGTTCAATCATTCATGCATATATAGTAGATATAAATTTTTAATTACTTTACGAAACACATTTTCAGACCCTTTAGGCCTCTATATACGGAGTATATAACCATAGAAGTGTCATCACTTAGGTAGCTATCCGTGAATATCGTTTTCTATTAATTTGGTAGTGAACATCTCCCCCATAGAAATTTATTAGCTAAATTTTTTTATGTGGCATCTAACTTTATAGATTAAAAATTGAGGGACTCCAACCTTTTTTCCATCATATTTGGTTGCCTATATTTGTTGAACTCATGAATCCCTTATATATAATTTTAAATAATTATAGATAACTCCATTGAAGTTTATATCCTTTTCCTTAGCTAAAATTTTATATAATTATTGTAGCCAACTATTTTAGCTAATCATTTTACATATTAACATGGAAAATGTTTTATATTTTTTATACGTACAGGTAGCTAGGTTAGATCATTTTTATCCATGAATTTCGTTTTTAATTAACTAATGATGCCTCTGGTGTAAACATGTATGTATGATATAAAGAGGGAAAGAAAATGAAATTTGACAGGTTTAAATTATTGAGGTAATCAACAAGAGGGACTAATCTAAACAAATTAGGAGAATGAGAATTTTGATGGAATTAATAGGAATTATAAATATAATCTAATTTTTATGATGTAAATAAATAAAGAATAAACAAAAACATTAGTGTAGGAATAAATTTCTATTCAAAATAATCAAAATTTTACACATCAGAATGCATGAGAATTTTAATTTATTTTTTTTTGACGAAAAGTAAGAAATTTTATTAACCTTCCAAATCCGCCACAATACAATTCATAACCTCGATGGGTACAGACCCCTATCGAAACTATGATCTAGGTATTTATATGAGGCTCTGACGAGAGAATAAGTTACCTTATTTGCAGATTGTTTAATGAAATACAAAGAAACTTTGTTCAAATTCTTTAGATAACACCTACACTCTTCAATGATCACGCCCAACTGAGATCTCATCGCTGCTTTACTTCTAATGGCTTGAATGATCGGTAACCAATCAGATTCGAATATTACCTCTGGCCAATCCATACAATCAATCCAGCTTAGAGCTCTATCAGAGAAATTTAATTAATTGGTCAAATACAATAAATCAAAGACTTAATGTAATTATTAGTATAGCAACCTGGGATGGGATAGTTATGGAGCGACAGATAGACAAGATTAGAGCAGGATGTTGACGACGAAGGGAACATTATACCATAAAAGAATTTAAATTGATCTTAATTCAAATAAAGTAGCATATCATCACAACACATTTTCTCAAAGTATTAGTATTAGACTATTAGTATATATTTAGTGGAGATGCCTAGGTATCTATTAGCATTTAGCTAGCATAGATTTTGTTCCGTCGCCGCACAAAACCATGATCTTAGTGCTCAGTGGGCAAAAATTGCATGATGTCAAGATTACATAGATGATGATAACTTGGTTACCGTCTCACTGACATATATTATGCCAAAATGACTAAATTTTGTGTTAGATAAAGTGAGAATATAAGTTTACTCACGAACTTAACGTGAGAAACTTAATTAAAAGATACTCGCTCAGATGATAGCAACTCATTCTTTCACAGAATCAGCCTGTTAGTTATGGGGCAGCGGGGGAATCAAAATTCAAATTGATCCGGGGTCGAAATCTTCTGGAAAATAATTTTAACTAATTTTTCACGATTAGTGAGGGCTCAAAGTAAAGTTCCTGAAAACATGAGGTAAAAAAAATAAAAATTATTGATTTTTACATCTCAGCTGTGAAATTATTCCCTGAGTGTTGTCATTCATGAATTTACAAGTACCCAGTAGGGTGTAACAATATAGATTCTCTCTCCCTCGATGATGAATTTGTCTAATTGTGCGCACATCTTGTCTGTGAAATTAGTGAGTGTTCACCTTCTCAGCCGAAAGAAGTTAGGCAAAATGAGAACGCTCAAGCAAATGTACACCCCCCTAGGCCTACGATCAAGATGAGTGTCATCTTTCAATTCACAACCAATAATTAAGCTTAAATTCACAACCCCATATAATTTATGAAACATATAATAATTACAAAGCCATTAGACAGCCAAAACATAAAGCCAAACTACACTTTTATAAAGCAACCATGATACAAAAAAGCTTTATCTAGTACATAATTGAAAAAAATAAAATTAGTGGAAAGGAAGGATCATAACCACAAGAAAGTATAGAGGGGGACAAAGCCATGCAATTATATTGTCTAATCTATGTATTATTATACTGTGGTCAGACAGAACCCTCCAAGATAATCACCACAAGTTAATTAGTTAATTGTCATAAACTCCTCCTATCACAGAACTAAAGAAATTAAAATACAGACTAAACTATGGATAAATGAACTGAATGAACATGACATCCAACAAGTTGCACATCTTTCATTCACACTTCAAATGATGAAGCTACTGAAAAATTCTGCTGCTCATGACAAGACACCAATGACAGGGATTTACTTCAATGAGGACCAACAATATTTGAGCATACCAATCCCTCCTATATTCCCAGCACTACCATATGTGTAAATGTATATAGATCCTTCAGTTTTGCTTCACTATTTCTGCTGAGACAGTAGTCATAACAGAGGTAAACCAGCTCTGCAATATATATTCATCTGCACATAGACATGTCGAATATATACAGCAGTTTCTTCCCAAGATATTTAGATAAGAAAAATCTGCGTTTTCAAGTGCATGTCAGTGATAAACACAAACACAGTAAACTGAGAAAAAAATTATTTTACAAAAAGAAAATTTCAAAAGGGGTTAAGTAGCTAGAAGGGATGCCAGAAAGAGAAAAGTTAATAGATCTTGGAAAAGGCTCATGATCCTCAACATGTACCCAATAAAAAAAACTTCTTGAGAACTATTTCTACAAAAGCAACAACTTTGTTCAAAAGGCACTGGACGGTTTATATTTCTATTGATAAAGAATTATTTAATAAACTTTTACTATATAGTGCTCCAGAGCCCAGACCTAGTCGAAGCACTAGTGTGGCCTTTCCCCCAAAAAAATATTTGATCTTCACTTTTTGTTTTCTGAGCGGGATGTTCGGGTGATTCTAAAAATGACAAACTAGAAGTAAATATTTATAACATTAGTTCTAAATACATCAGTACATATGTGTCTGTATGCAAGTACCAAGTACATACATTTTATTGTATATTTATGAGTCGGCATTATACCGTAGACGCTTGCTCAGCACATTCTAAGTCAAACCAAAGGCCCTCTCTGTGCACTGCTAACACACAATACAGAGGTAGTTTTTTTAACCCTTTTTCGTTGTTAAATAAGGGTGTTTGCGAACTCCAGTCTGCAAAAATATGTAGGCCAACAAAGTAGTTTAGATTTGACTGCAATCTATTAGGAATAAGGGAATTACCCTGTAGTAAAGAGGCTGTGAGGATTCAAGCATTGGTGTCGACTAAAAACTCGAACACTATTGCTACTGCTACAAAAAAAGACTGTACTTAAAACTATTATAAGATAATAATAGAAAGCGCAATATAGCATGCACATAACGATCATTAGATGAAACTGATTGATCGCATGACAATTGTAATCAACAAAATATACTGTATAAATTATTGAGTCATAGAGACTTAGATTAGGACAGAGCATGTGCTACTAAATTTGATTGGGTGCTGAACGAGCTTTTAGAATTATTATAAATAGCATAATAATATACATTTTTGGCACACAAAGCAGTCATTAACACTATTACTGAAAAAGGAAATCAATATAAGATTTCCCAACTTCTGCAGAGTCATTCGAACTTACTAGATGAATGGATGTCCACTTCCTTCTACTCAGCATCCTGTCCTACCAAGGGACCAACTTCTCCAGGCATTCTGCATGAACAATACCAGATATGCCTAATACCAAAAACAGTGAAATCCAGAATTAAACAGCAAACCTGAATTATTATGCAGTTGGCAGTTTACTAACATAATGTGTCCAGGAAAATTACTCAAGCAGAAGATAAACATATGGCATAAGGGCTTATATGATAACACCATGACTTACGCGAGTACAAATTTAAAAGAACAAGCAATCTACGAAATTTGGCTTACCTAGGTAATGAATATCCATGACTAACAATGCAAAAGATAAATCAGAAATATACATGTAAGATAGTTCTATGCCAAATCATTAATTAATCAGATATAATTAGTGCAATGATCTTGTCCAACTTGAGTGCTTACACTAGTCCTTGTTCAATGTCTGGTCTCTCCACATTTCAATTTCAGTAGATGATCGAACAAAAGAAATTGAATGTATACTACTTTTGAGCCATATAGACATCCTACCTACGAGGGAGTCATTTTTTCTCTTAATGTCGGTCCATGTTTGACTCTAGACACATCAAACTCTGAGTAGTCCAATTTTGAGCAAAAACTGATGACACGCACTAAAAGATTATGTTCCAGCAGGACCACCTACAGGCACAATTAGCCTCTTGCAGGATAATATTTGGTCGTTCCTCCCTCATTTAAAAAATTAAGGAACCAGTGTGAAGAAATCTGCCAATTGTTATCTGAAAGACAACTGACAGATATGAAAATAGCTTAAGCATGTGTATTTAAATAGTGAAAACAATGAAGTGAAAGACTGATAGTTGAAAGTGGTCATATGACTCTTAACATAGATGAATTAAAGATGTGAATATCCCTTTCCCTCCAGCAAAAATATAAATTCCTTTAGAGAAAAATGCAAAAACAACGTATTCAGGTTTAAAAAGTAAAATGACAATAAAAAGGACAACAGAAATAGTATATGTACAACTTTGCTTATTGTAATTGGGAAAGCGATAAACATATCCGCGAAGCTAATTGCAAGAAATAAGGACTTAAATCCTTGTACAGTTCACAGCACTAGTACACAATTTCATAGCAGATCCATGTTGATATGGCAACCCTGGCTTCCTATATATATTATTTACTAAACTTCACTTTCATGAGCTCTTATACACTTCTCATTCTTTCTTCACTCTCTCTCTCTCTCTTTCACACACACACACACACACACACATACACACACACACGACTTCACCAAAAGTCTATCTTTAAGAACCATATAGGAAAATGAAATCACTCACAAATGGTTTGTTTAAGAATAATGACCTAATCAGCAGGTTTCTTATGACTATGTTACTGAGTAGCAATCTTTATAGAAATGATTTTTGTTCTAAACTTCCTTCTGAGACCTCAACAGTTTCTTCTCAGTCAGAGTTCTCAACCCTACCATCATTGCATAAATCATCAAGTCTTGATGGCCATCTTTGCTTTGAAAACATTCACCATGCAGCCAATGACTTTGGCAATAGATATCATTTTCTGCCAGCCGCAGTTCTGCACCCAAAATCAGTTCATGATATTTCTACGGTTGTGAGGCATGTTTATGAAATGGGAACTACTTCTATGCTCACTGTTGCTGCAAGAGGCCGTGGCCACTCCATTGAAGGCCAAGCGCAAGCCTATCAAGGAGTGGTTATAAACATGGAAACTCTTCAGGAGCAGAAAATGTGCTTTCACACTGGAGATTTGCCTTATGTCGATGTGTCTGGTGGTGAGCTGTGGATAAATATTCTGCATGAGGGTCTTAAACATGGTCTTGCACCAAAATCCTGGACAGACTATCTTCACCTAACTGTTGGGGGAACACTATCGAATGCAGGAATCAGTGGCCAAGCTTTTCGCCATGGTCCCCAGATAAATAATGTTTACGAGCTGGAGGTAGTCACAGGTACATTCCTTCTACCATTCTTATTCCGATCCTGTATACACCATATGCTTCCGCTCCTGTATACACCATATGCACCACTGCATTTCACCTCACATTTATGCATATTGAGAATTTACGTGATAGTGTTAGATAATAACCAAGTAGGCAACTAACAAACTAACCCAGTAACCCAATACCGAGTTCTTAATCTAATCTAGTTGGATACTATAGCCTTCAAAAGTCTCGCAAGGAATACGTCTCCTTTTCCCATTCCATGTACAAAATAAAAAACAGAAGGATCAGGGATTCAATATCCGGACTTTGAAAAATCATCCGGATACCAAAAACCTAAATGATTTTTTGATAAATGCAGGAACAGGAGAGATAGTGACCTGTACGAAGAAGCACAATGCTGACCTCTTCTATGGTGTTCTTGGAGGACTGGGACAGTTTGGCATTATTACAAGGGCTAGAATCTCTATTGAACAAGCCCCCAAGAGGGTAAGGTAACTTTTCTATTTATATTCATGTATATAAGAAGTAACAGATTTATAGTTCGATATCTCCATTTGACAGGTTAAATGGATTAGAATGCTGTATTCAGACTTCAGCATATTTTGCAAAGACCAAGAGCATCTAATATCATCAGATAATTATTTTGAGTATGTTGAGGGATTCGTCATTATAAACAGAACTGGTTTACTTAATAACTGGAGATCTACTTTCAGTCCTAAAGACCCGCTTCAAGCAAGCAAATTCCACTCTGAGGGAAAAACTCTCTACTGTCTGGAAATTGCCAAATACTTCAATCCAGAAGAAAGTGATACAGTAAACCAGGTGAGCTAGCAACACGTGAGCCTCTGATTATATAAAAGATCTGTTGTTTTAAATCTGACCCTTATATTCTCTATGCAGCTGATCGAGGTTTTATTAGAGGAATTGAAATACATACAGTTCACTCTTTTCTTATCAGATGTGTCATATGTGGAATTTCTTGATAGAGTGCATGTGTCTGAAATCAAGCTCAGGGAAATGGGCTTGTGGGAGGTCCCTCACCCATGGCTTAATCTTCTCATTCCTAAGAGCAGAATTCATGATTTCGCCCAAGAAGTATTTGGGAACATTCTGACAGACACCAGCAACGGTCCTGTACTCATTTACCCAGTTAACAAATCCAGGTACCAGTTTCACTATCTTACTAGTGTCAATTAGAGATACCAATTGTTTTTAACCTTTAGTCATGATATTATTACCTATACTGATGTTTTTATATCAGATGGGACAACAAAACCTCCATGGTAACCCCACAAGAGGAACTTGTCTACCTTGTGGCCTTCCTTTCCTCAGCAGTGCCATCTTCCACCAAATCGGATGGATTAGAACATATTTTGGCACAAAATAGAAGAATTCTGGACTTTTGTGATTCAGCCAGAATCGGGGCGAAGCAATATTTGCCCCACTACAACACTCAGAAAGAGTGGAAAGCTCATTTTGGCACTAAATGGGAGGTCTTCAGGAAGAGGAAATATAAATATGATCCCCTGGCAATTCTATCTCCTGGTCAAAAGATCTTCCAGAAAGAAAAAGCCTACTTGTAGTGCGTCTTTTGCAAAAGAGAAAAATGCACGTTGTACGTTCAAGCTCTAATCATATTTGCTTTAATAATTTAACATTATTGTTTTTAATATAATGATACAATTTCAAGAAGATACCAAAAAAAAATCACTGTCAAGTAGAACATACAAACACGAGGAAACAACAAAGGATCTGTTTGCTTTCAAGTGTAATATGGAAGAACTGCATAATTTTAAAATCACCTGCTCATTGTCTGATTCAAGGCGGCAACAATAGATACAAGCAAAAGAACATTATATTATTTACCAAAATCCATTCATTCAGGATACAGGAAACACAATTTGCAGTCGCTAAAAGCAAGAGATACCAGAAGATTATAACCAAGAAGGTTTATAAGTAGTTCCAAATTGCAGTAGACAGTTACTTTTACTTTTTAACTTCCGCCCAGCCAAGACCTGGTCTTCCAGTTTCTTCTTTAGGATATTCGTAATCTTGGGCATCACGAAGAGAAGCTTCAAAGTCGGTAAAATCGCTTGCAACAGGAAGAAAAGAACCAATATCATCTCTAGCCCCAAATCCACCAGCTCGTATAGCATCATCTAAGAAAATAGCAGCTTTTGTACTTGACTCACTAGAGGCATTCACATCCACAAATCTAGCACCTGATACCATGTTACCTTCCCCTCTAAAATTAGTTGTGTTGAGTTTAGCAGTGCCTTGATGATTTTCATCCAGTTCAGGTTGAGAATTCACCACCATGTCATTTTTCAAGCAGACTGCTTTCTTATCTGAAGTAGAAAACTCTCTAATTTATAATCAATAAAACGAATTCGCAATACTTGCATATAGTCTAATTAAAAACCATATTACACTTAATTTTAAATCTATATACTAATAATGTAAGAGAAAGGAAAATATTTATCTTTACATCAAGTGTATTAGTATACAAATCATGAATGTTAACAATCACATGCTACTTGTCTAGCTCCCCGTCTCGAAAATTAACAAAATCAAATTACAAGTTGAGTTAGCAATATGATGTTACCAAGCCCTCCATACTGGGTGTTATATACTAATCATGTGCACACAAGAAATTTCAAGGTAAGCCTTGGATCTTCTGATTTGTGAAAAGACCTACAAGTCTATAACTGAGATGACATTGATCATTATGCAAGTGAAGCAAGCAATATTCAGTTTCTAAGGTTAAAATGTTATAAAACTCAAGTGTTTTTCATTCAAGATTCTAATTAACAGTGGGGTGACCAAACATTATCCTCCTAATTGTAAAGCTTATCATACATAACAATGCATAATATATGAAATCAGTTGTGATTAGAGAGAGGGGGGTAACCCAGTTAATTTGTTCTTGTAAAAACACAGTTGATGAAGAATACAAGTATAATTAGACAGAAAATGAATAAGAAACAAGGGGTACCATGTAGAAATTCAAGTGAATCAGAGTCCATAACAGATTAAAGTTGCGAGTAATCTTCAAACACTTTCCCCCCTTTATGATCCTTGAAAACGCTGAGCGGTATTCAAAATTATAACAACTATACTCTGTTAAAGCAGCAGCAGCAGCAGCAGATGATTTCTATTCGCATTTATCGCTAACTCTCAAAATTGGGTTTCTATTCGCATTTATCGCTAACTCTCAAAATTGGGTTTATTTTTTCTTTTTTTTTTAAACTTTCTCTTTCTAAATAAATTTTAAAAAATAATTAATGAAGTTATTCTTTTTAATTGCACATTAAAATACATACAAATTAATTTATAATGGAACTGAATAATTATATCAATTATTATTATATACTTGACATCCTAGTATATTATTGAATCATGTTCATTAATAATTTTAAGCTTCAATTGAAATGGTTAGTTGTGAACTTAAAAAAATTACAAATTTTAATTTTTTTAATTTTCTTATTATCTAATATTACAAGTTTTGTTTGAAATTGAAAATTTGTTAAATTCATCCTCACTTTAATAATTATATATAGAAATAAAATATTTTATTTAAAAGTTAATATCAACATTATAATCGTTATAAAAATATAGTGTTATAATTACCAGCACACACTTCATTATTAATTTCATAAATTTATTTAAAAATAATTTAATATTTCATAATAAAATATTGTTTAATATTTACTGCCAAAAATTATTTACTATTATAAAATAATTAAATTATACATAAGATTATATTATTATTAATTTTATAGTAAGGATGTATATTTGTGTGTATTCAAATTAGCTATAATCAACCTTATTGTTAAAAAAAAGAATTTAAACTCATGTTTTTAGGAAAAACCATCATTTTTACTTTCTACTTAATTATCATATAAAAACCTGGCTTAAATACAATTTAAACCCTGTGTTATTAAAAATATACAATTAAAACCCTCTTTTAATATACTTAGTAAATTTAACCATACGTTTTTTAACTATATACAATTAAAACCTTTTTTTAAAATAATTAGTTAATTTAACCATACGTAAGAAACTATTTACAATTAAAACCCTTTTTAAAACATATTTAGTAAATTTAACCTTGACTTTTTAGTTTTGAAATAAAATAAACCTTACCCAAATCTGGTTCAATTTATGACAATTATAGAAGAGTATTTTTGAAAATAAATTTAAATTCGGTGATGAACATTCATGAATATATTGAGCGGGAAGTGTGATGAGAAGAGAGAATAATATAAACACATTAAAATTTTATTGAACATATATAATATATTATACATATAGACATATTAATATAGAAAATAATATCTAAATATCTATTTTATAAGAAAAAATCCTAATAATTGCATATATCGATTATGCTTAAATAATATTTATACAAAAAAATTGGCAATATTGCATTTGATAAATATTTATTCAAAATTTAGTCGTAAGGTTTATTTTATTCCAAAATTAAAAAGTCAAGGTTAAATTTACTAAATGTTTTAAAAAAGGTTTTAATTTTAAACAGTTAAAAATATAGGGTTAAATTTACTAATTAATTTTAAAAAAAAGTTTCAATTGTATATAGTTAAAAACATAAGGTTTAATTTACTAAATATATTAAAAGGGAGTTTTAGTTGTATATTCTTGAAAACACATGATATAAATTGTATTTAAGCCTAAAAACTTACCATTTAAATTTGCAAACTCACGTGTATTTTCACTCTTACCTGCTTCCAATTGTAAAGGTTAATTATCGGTCGATAAATTGATAGTCACCGATTTGATAACATTAAAATTGGGTTTGATAAGTTTTTATTAAAAAAAATGGTTAAAAATAAAATTAGCCATTCAAAAATTAGATTAATTGATTAAAAATCGATCTGTTTTATCAAGTTTGTAAAAAAAAGTGAGAGAACTAAATAAAAATAAATAAAAGTTCTATTTTCATATGTATTTTAAGTATAATATTAAATTATCTCTAATCAATAATCTGATTAATTATTTTAATTATTCTCCAATCAGTAAACTGATTAGTAGCTAGACGGTGCATTGGCCCACTTATGCTCATTCCTGATTTTTGGATCTCTGGCTCTCTGCTTCCTGGTATCTTTTTATCCTTAATTTTATTTTTTACTTCATCCATCCCTTCTCATCTCATTTCTACGAGCATGGTTATACAATACAATAAATACTGTTATATTTATAATTTGACATCTAAAATATAAAATATTATTGTATTCATATATAATGTTAGATGTAGAAATGTATAAATAAGTACTCCAATACAAGATAAACCGTATCGTATTCATGTATATATTTTGTTATAATTGTTACATAAGTATAAGCTAGCATAAAAAGTTATAAGCTAGCATATTTTTATTAAAATAATAATAATAATAATAATAATAAGATGCAATTTGATTCTATTTAGAAGTATTTTTAAAATTACAAATTAAACTACAAATTCTATTTTTGTACAAATATTGAACATGCTCATACTGCAAGGGAAGACGTGTATAATTTTAATACTCCTGGTATTTACGTAACTAGTTGACTACTCTAATTAGTCATAAAACAGTGGTTTAGTGGTTCAACAGAATTGGTTAAAATAGGCAAACCCGATAATTTAATCACTTTTGTTAATGGAACTTGCAAAAGATACAACCACCCCAGTCTCGATCTGTAGTCCTGGTGGAAATAGGGGGTCTGTAGTCCTGTTGGACATAGGGCTAGTTTGACTTATAACTTATAAGTTGAAAAATATATGTATTTTTTAACTTATTTACGAGTCATAAGATATCCCAAAGAGTACCATAGTACTATTAATCTACTACAGCAGCTAGTAAAATCCCTATTAGTAAAATGTTGATAAACTTGCGTAGTTGACCTAACGTGCCCAACTCCTATTCTTAAATTTGGAATTCAAGATTAGTATTCCAACTTTGTGATTTTTCTAATAATTTTGTATTCCCACCTTAAAAAAAGTCAATCCTCTAGCCTCAGTAAACAATAAACCTAAAATAGTCAAACCACATAATGTGCCACAACCATGAACCAACTCAGTCTCTGGTGGGATGGAAACAAATTGCAGGCAAAACTAAATCAAACTAGAAATTCAAATATGCCAATTGAAATCCACAAAGCAAAATAGTATGGCATAACTATCTTGAGATTGCCAGGATTTGAAGAATTACAAATAGACTACCCATGCATATTGATAGCATAATGCAAGCTTCATATTTGGGAATAAATACATTGGGACATAACAAATTGTAGATGCTAAAGCATTTCATCCAAAAGATTATTACAAAACATAGTACTACTATCCAGCCACTGAAAAATATATCAAATCATACCAGACCAACAAGAAAACATGTTCCATAACATCCTAAGCAATGAGGAAAGGTAAAACAGTGAGCATGAAAGCTTCATAAGTGAACGTAGCCGACCCCATGTATGCAGTGTCCTTCTCCTTGAATTTCTCAGTAAGTCCCTGCAAGAGATACTGATTCATCAGCCACATGCCAATATCAGATATTTACTTTAACTTTTTTCTCCGCAGACTATACAATGCCAATCTTAATTGTACTCTCCGAGTTGCAACAGACATTATACCAAATATTAGTTCATTACATATCTCAAAATTGTCTACAGGAACAAAAGAAGCTATACCTTGACAGTGAGGCAACATCTGTAATCAAAACGGCCAAAAAACAAAAGAGAAAATAGGAAACAAAACGTCAGATAACAAACTTCGAATAAAAAAAAGCTTAGAGAGCTTGAATTAGTGGTATTGATTCATACTCAATGAAGTTGTCGTATTCGATAGCCTTGTTCTTTCCACCAGTCTTGTCAAACTTGGACACCAGCAAGTCCAAAATGACAGGGGACACCACGAATCCAAGGCTCCTCAGTGCCTCTCTGAGCTCAGAAGCATCAATTTTGCCACTGCGGTCCCTGTCATTCTTCTCAAAAATGGCCTAAACACACAAAACAAGTCACCTCCATTACATTCATCAGGTTCACACACTAACATCTAGCACACCTAAATCCAACAATTTCAAACAAACTCGTATGATAAAAATAACAAACAACCAACAATTAACTACTCACCCTCCAGCTCTGAAGACTGTAGTACACAGATGTAAACTCCTTTGGCCCTGTTTCCATCAACAACAAAAGGCATACATACATACATGGATAAATAATAAATATACAGGCGTGCGAGAAATAAAAATTGAGAAAAAGAAAAAAATACCGATTTTGCGAGTGTTGGTATTGGTGAAGAGATACATGAGAAGATGGACAGTCCTCAAGCTAAAGGTGTCTCTATAAGTAGTTAAAGCCTTTTGAAGCTCCAAATCATCAATAAAACCACTCCCATCCCTATCAGCCATCTGGAAGGTGGATATCACATTGGGATCCGTGCCAGGCGGGAAGTTAGAAGGCACCAGTGACGCGAACGGGCTCCCATACGCCGGAGCAGGATAACCAGGCTGTGCTCCATAAGGAGCCGCTGGTGCGGGTCCACCGTACGGAGCCGAGGGCTGACCAGGCTGGTTCTTAGCCGGTTTGCTTGGATCGTGTTGGTGTTGTGGCTGACCGTACGGTGCGCCGTATGGAGCGGCGGAGTAGGGTTGGGCCGGTGGTGGAGCGGCGGAGTAGGGTTGGGCCGGTGGTGGAGCTCCGTAGTTGTAACCCGACGCGTTGTTCTGTGGGTACCCGGACATGTTTGAGCTTGTGATTTTAGATGGTGTTAAATTATTAGTAATTGGATCGGAAGAGTAACGATTTTGTAGAGTATATTTATATGCGTGCTGATGCGAGTACTCGTATTATATAGGGAGTATAAATTTGACTTTTTGGGTAGAAAGGTCGCAATTGATGGAGTGCGCACACGTTGTACACTTGTACGCATGTGAATGTGAGTTGAGAGTTCAAATTCTCTGCACCACCGCTGCCATTGGTTGATTGAGTTTAGTTGAATTTCACACATTATTTTACATTAATTTATTTAAAATATTTTATTGATTATTCTGTCAAAAACTTTATTAACAATATATTATAATAATTCTTAAATAATACATATATGTACATAAAATTATTTTATTAATATATTATTTTTTTTAAATAATTAATATTAGTGAATATAATTTATAGTTTATCTTTTCATAATTTAATTTATTTTATTTATACGTTCTAATTATAGTTGAGTAAAAAGTAAAAATCATATATTTTATTAATTAGTGAGGAATCTTATGAAAGGATCACAAGAACATGTATATATTGAATATAAAAAACTGCAATTTAACTTCAAATCAATAAAAAGAGGACACTATCATTATAAATAAATTTATAAAGAGTCAAATTTCACAATTAACAAAATAACATATGCTTATTGTTCATACATAAAAAAGAGCATATATATCTGCCAATTACAACGCCTTCACAAACTATTATTAAAATGACTAGAAATTATGTTGATACATGAATCCGGTATAGGCATTTGGCTGGGAACTGTTTCAAGAAGACTTGGTTGCATAATAATATTAAATTAATCATAAAATTATCAAAAAAAGATAGGCGCATTTGCATAATAATTTCAACTTAATCATGAAAATTAATAAATATATATATATAATTATTATTAAGTTACTTACATGGCTGGATGATTGATTCAAATTAATATTCTGAGCATTTAATTCCAAAATAGCTGATGATTTGTCTGCACATTAGTCTCAATTATTCTACAAAATAAACTAATATATTTTTTTGAATTAAGAGGAAATTTTATTAACGAGAAGAAATATCCGAATACAAAGACTCCAACACAACTGTGGAGGAGTCGTAAACATGCTGTAGCTATCTAGCAAATAAGGAATTTTAGCCTTAAAGTGAGCCACCTTATTTGTTTGCTTTTTAACATGCTGATAACCAAATCAGACCTCAACCTTAGTTTTGTTTGGCAGACCTCCAGAACATTTCCAACCTCCGGTAGATACTCTTGATCCTTCTGCAATGCATTGATCACCAAAAACGAATCACTTTCAATAATAACATTCTGAACTGCAATGTCATCAAGCCAGTTCAAAGCCTCCTGCATACCAATAGCTTCCGCTTCCATAACACTCACTGTCCATGCACACCTCATGTTCTTACCTCGAACAAAATTGCCCACCTCATTTCTCAGAACCATTCCTACAGCAAAAGACTCAGTTCCACAATAGACAGATGCATCAATATTCAACTTCAACCATCCCTCCTCTGGCAATTGCCACATTGAGTCCTCCTCAGCTCGTGTTCTAGCCGTTACAACCCTGCTCATCTTTTTCTTTTGCATTGCTAACTGCCAATCCGCCACCTGTGTCGAGCTCAGGTTCACTGTGTAACAGCAGGTCATGTAATACTTTTACCTTCCCACAATTTTTTATTACGCACAAACCAAATACCCCAGAGTACGGTAGCTATCCTTATAATGTTATCATTAGTTTCCTCACTGATTTTACTGAGAAGCCAGTTAGGGGCTGAGTTCACATCCCTCGTGTCAAAAGCCAAACCTGCTTCAGACCAACATTGTTGTGCAAAAGCGCAGTCAAAGAAAACATGCAACAGGTGTTCGATGTCTACTTCACACATTGGACAGATTATCGGATTAGGGACTCCCTTACTTCGCAGAAGCTTTCTGACAGGGATGTTGTTCTTGCAGAATCTCCGAATAATTTTTTTAATTTTATGGGGAAACTATTATCTTAAAACTCAACAAACTTAACTAAACATACCTGGCCACCAAGACTAGCATTAAAATCAGAGATATATTAGTTACATTCAGAATTTTCTTATAAAAATATTATGAAAAGATAAATTATAAATTATATTCACTAATATTAATTATTTTTAAAAAATAATATATTAATAAAATAATTTTATGTATATATATGTATTATTTAAAAAATATTATAATATATTGTTAATAAAGTTTTTGATAGAATTATAAATAAAATGTTTTAAATGGGTTAATATAAAGTAATATTAGTGGAATCCAACTAAACTCGATCAATCAATATATATATATATATAAAGAAAGGAGAAGACAAAGATGATTAGTTGATGCTCTCAAAACGTCTCAATATATTTTTCTAATTTTCTCAAATTTTCGAATTAGTAAATATTAAAAATTATTAAAAAAATCTAAATTACTTTATATTCTTCTAAACTTTCTCCAAATTATAAATAAAAAAATCAAAACTTTCTCCTCAAGTCAAGTAAAATATTATTATTTATAAGATAAATTTCAAAATTTTAGAAAAGACATTATTATACATAAGGTAATTAAAAATTTTAGAAAAGATATTAAATTATTAAAAATTGAAACTATTTTGATTTTTCAAAAAGACAGTATTTATAATAAAAAAGTTAATTTTATTCTTTTACCTAAATTGAATATGTTTCATCTAAAAAATAATAGATCATCACTTATATAAATTAAAGATCAAGTATCAAAAAATAAATTACAACAAATTTATCACAGAGCTAATTACATTTAACGTCTAATACATCATGAATTACATTTCCTTGAATGTTTTGAATAACAATAGAGACGATTCAATGATAAGAGTAAGAGTATGCACGATGTGGGAGACAATCAATACACAAACAGACGATCAATTTAATCTTGACATGATTTTAATTGATGAGAAGGTTAATAATTTTTTGTTATTTATTAATTTATTATAATTATGCATTCATACTAACTTTTTGATGTTTTAATTTATGATAAGAAAATCTTATTCATGCAACGATTCAAAATCATCTACTTTTTCGATTCAAACATATTTTGAAAGAAATGTCTTTATATAGCATTAAAAATTTAAAAGTAGTTACAAGTACGGCTCAATATATACTACTATCATGTGAGTTTAAAGTGATGTTTTTAAGTACAATGACTCCAAAAAGGTTAGAAGAAAGAATCATCAACATGCCACACCACTACATGGATTTGAGTTTATATATTCCGATATAATTGAAGCACGTGTTAATAACACTAATATACTGTTAGATATTTTGTTAAAATAAGATATTATAAATCACACACATATATAATTTTAAATTACATTATTCAATATTTACATAATGTTACTAATATTTATTTAGATGTCGCGGGCTGCTTGACCTACATTGGTGGCATTGATATTGTTAGCAGCATATGGAGAAAAAAAGATCTTATGATCATAACAAATTAGTAAATTATGAATTATAATACACATATATATTTTGAAATTATTATTTGATTTTGTAATATTTATAAATTTAATACTACTATTTTGGTTTAATATAATTTTATTATATCAAATTTTATCATATGCAGTTCAGTCAGCGGTAACTTTGTGAGAAAAATTTGTTTAGTCGTTTGATCAAAATTTATACAAGTAAGATGGTGAACTTAATATATCGATCGTTAATTAGCATGTTCTTATAATTTGCAATTTGGAAAATTACAAATACATAATGTTATTTTTAATATTTGTTATTATTGTTGCTTAATATTCATAATAATTTTATTAATTATTTGATTTATGTTCCAATTTATTTAAATCTACCAATTGACCAATATAAGTGTAGTTGACTTTTAATAAATTAATTAATATTTATTCATTTAAAAATAAAATTAATAAGTATTTTTAAATAAACTTCTATAATATATTACAATTAAATATTTATTAAATATTTTCAATATCAAAAATAATTTTAATAAATTTAAAATTTATTATAAAACCGTCGTGAAACGCGATTTTTTTCACTAGTCAATCAAAAAGGTGAAAGACCGTTTGGCACACCAAAGGTGGTGCTGAGGAACGTGGGTTGATGATTCTATGATTTTTTATTTTATCGACTTCTTTTTTGGTTTTTTCATAAATATAATTCACATTTGACCTTGGATAATTATTCAGATTTTGAATATAATGCTATTTCCGATTATTTTTTCTACAATTGGATTCAATACTAAATATTTATTTATTTTTTTGAAACAGGATTGAATACTAAATTACTAACGTACTTCTGACTTGTTCATTTCTTTTCAATATGATCAATCCCTATATTTATCGTAAATGAATTTTTATATTCTATTGACCTTTCCCCAACTTTTATTACAACAACAAATCAAAATGTAAAAACGTAATTATTGCGGAAAGGAATTGCATTTACTCCAAAATAAATATTCTTTAAATTTTAAATTATTCGTCCATTTTAATTTTTATATGTATTTTAAAATATATTAAAGGCATAATTATATAAAATAGCTTTTAAATTTTCATTCACAAAAAAAATAAAAAAATAATTCACAGGTACCGTTTTCAATGTTAACTCAAAATACACCTAAAAATAAACCGATGGAGTCATTTGTGACGACTGGATAACAATTTCTTTAAATGAAAAGGAAGCAAACGGGTAATATTCATAGATAAATAAATGTAATTGAACATCAGTACTGATAAAGCGCTGCCATACGAGTTAGGACAAAAATCAACCTCCCCACTGACTGATCGACAAGATATGTGTCACCTACCTGATACACTATCATTCAATATCTATTTTTAATAGAAAAATACAATGCAGCCTATGGCTTTGACCTCTTTTTCGTTTTATTTAGCAAGGCTGAAACCAAAAAAAAAAACCATTTCCCAATTGCTGGATTTTGAAAATGACATACTTGATTAGTATTTACCACATTTCAATTTTAAGATATCTATTTAGAAAAAGTTTTCTATTTTTTGGTTCAGTGACCTTGAAAAAATTAAAATGGCAGCACCAAAAGCCTTTATTCATAATTGTGATTAGTGCTTAAGCAACACATATAACGGAGTTCACACACACACTTAATTCGTCCATCCAGCAAAACAGAGTGTCTGCTGAAATTCACAACAAACAAGAGAACCTTCATAACTTCAAAGCCTGAGCATGATGGCGAATGTGATCATCAATGAAGCTGGCAATGAAAAAGAAAGAGTGGTCGTAACCCGCATGCATCCTCAACAGGAGAGGAACATTGGTCAATCTGCATGCCTCCTCAAACTTGTGTGGGAGTAACTGATTATGCAGAAAACTGTCATCTTGTCCCTGCAAAGAAAAAGTATGTAAATCAAACTTGTATTCAGTATAAAGCATGTGTATGAAACTTGTATTCTTTATGTAGATGACATTTTCAAGGACTTGTAATTGTTGGCTTGTTGCATCCATCTACTCTTTAAGATTAGGCCATTAGTATATACCCAAAAACGTTACCACCAGATGTAAAACTTTCCATTTTCATTTTGGCCATCCAGCTTAGGCACCTTCTCTTTGTATAATTCTACTGGCTGTGCAACAAAATTAGTGAAAGACCACTGGCGTTTGTAATGCATTCACACAATGCAATACAAAAATTTTAAATACAGGTTATAGATATGCATAGTTTAAAATTACATTTTATAACTGAATCTGCATCACAATTCTCTCAACTACAAGTCAACAACACATATACAAGAATCTACTGACAAACCTGATCAATAAGTATGGTCGCCGAGACATCTTTGGACTTTGAGATCAAGCAAGTAGCATCATAATCCTGAAAGAAAATTGTTTTAAGCACCCAACTTGGCAGCAGTGTGTGTCATGGAGAGAGGGAAAGGGAGGAAGAGAGAGGGAGGAGAGAGAGAGAACCTCCCATTCAGTTTTATTTTCACCCAGATAGTTTGTGAAAGCTTTCTGACCCCACGGGCAGTTGATAGGATTGACTATAGGTGCAAATGCTGACACAGACTGAATATATAGAAACAAAAAGATAGTAATACTAATATAAGTTAAAACCCTGGCAGAGTAAGAGCCTAGTAGAGGTAAGTTTGCTTATAAAGATGAACAGAAAATAGTGGAATGGAAATCTATTGATTGCACATAGAATAACAAATTATATTAGACCATACTGGGAGTGATCAAACACTCCAAATATAATGCTTTAATACTGGGTACTTGTATATATACGTACCTTATACTTGTCCAGGTTTTTCAGGTAAACTGTAAGAGCTCCATGCCCACCCATAGAGTGACCAGATATTGATGCTCGTGATGTATCAAGCTGCACAAAGTTCTCGCTCAGAAGGCTTGGCAATTCCTTGGTAACATAGTCGTACATTCTCCAGTTCTTCCACTTCTCTTGTTTAGCATTCAAATAAAATCCAGCACCTGGTTCAAAATGTCTGGGTTACAATTCTACCAACTGCAAATTTAATTCATGGCAACATAACTCAAATTTCATCAAATAAAGTTCGAGTATATATTAATTATCCAGCTATGTGTGTGTGCGTGTGTGTGTTGGCAAAGGGATATGGTGTTCATTTCAAAGCTCAGAGTCTTTGCCTTCACTCAAAAAATCCAATCTTATTGTTGATTATGTTTTTCAGTATCACTTAACCACATGCATCTTACTACGATAGATGTACTTATCGCTGAGATGTAATGATCAATGGAATATCTAACAAAAGTGCCAAGTGTACTTATACTGTTTTTCAGAGGGTGAAAAAATAGCATAAAGTAATTTGATAATACAGATTATAAAACGCGAAGGCACATTAATATAATATTTTAATTGGTACAACACATTTCATATGTAAATATAATCTATCTAGAATAACAAGGTCCAAAAGGACTCTACATCAACTTAATATCAAAGAATAAGCCTATAAATATATAATGCAGCAAATCTTCAATGTAATCACTACTTCAGAATATCACCAGTCAGATATGTAATATATTTAAAAAATCATTTGACAATAATCACAATTCATCCATCCTAATATTGAAACTAAACAAACAATGAATATCAAAGCTTAAAAAGAAATAAGGGAAATATGAAACTCAAAAAAAAATTAATAATATGAAAACAAGTGTTCGAAAAAACAATATTTTAGCAACTGCAAGAATGCTAGACAGCTTAAAACATGCATGTGTCTCAACTGAATCCAGGTTTTTGAATGAATTCTCTGCTTTAGACTCCCCAAAGAAACGAAACAAACTTTTAGTGCTAGGGAGATTTAAACCAATATCCCATCACATACATAAAGGATACAGATTGACTAAACAATTTGTGTGTATGAACTCCGCTAGAGTTTATTACCCAGACCATACAAATTTTTGATACAATTGCATCAGGTAATATATCAAAACAATATCAATATTGAATCAGCTAAGTATTGATATACTATTAACCTTGTCTTACATACCTACACCAAAATCCCAGCTGTCTGCTTCTCCTTCCACATTTAAGCCTCCTATACGTAGATAAGGACAGTTTGTCAGTGCAGCAGACACAAGATTACTAACAGAAGATGTGTGAGGTTAAGAATATAGAACACCTCTTTTGAGTTAAATTTGAGCACATAATACGGGCAGGCATGCACTTACCTTTCCATTCTTTAAGTTCTATCTAGGTTTTGAAGTAATAGTCAGATCACTTAAACATGATTAATTACCATATCACCTTGCAGAGTATTAATACTTAGTGTGTGTGATGGATACATTTTATAAAGCACAAAATAATATAGCAATGAGTACGAAGAACAGTTGGCTCACTTGGAGATGTATCCGGTGCAATTAAAGCAATACCCTCACTTGATGCAGTGCGCTGAGCACCAGACTTGATTATAAAGTTCTCATCGGTACACGTAAGACCAGAGAGCCAGTAAAGTACCTGGTGATCTATGTTACTCCGACTCTTCTGTTTTACTCGCCGTACCCGTGTCGGACACTTGGACACTCGGACACGACACTCATTTCGTGTCGGATCCTTTGACTAAAATGTGGACACTTTGACCAATTTAAAGATCAAATAAGACTAAAACCTCCAATTCAAAATAAATATTCAAGAAGAAAAAAAAAAAGAAAGATTGAGATAAAAGCAGAGAAGACACCTAATTTGCAAAATCCTTTACAAAATCATGTTTAATCTAAGTTTTATTGTAACTTTTTGTTAAGATATCTTACTTACCATACTTGTTTATTAATATATCATGGTGTGTCCCCGTACCCGTGTCTAAAAATAGGACAGTGTCCCCGTGTCCCCAATTTTCAGATCTTTCATGTCGGACACTCGGATATGTGTCGTGTCCGACACTCCGTACCCGAGTCTGAGTAACATAGCTGGTGATCACAGAAACAATAAATAAATAAAATATAAAAAAATTCACAGGCCTTGTTACCCAATTGGTTTAGACGTTGAATTAAACTAGCCCAACTTCTAACATTCTGATAATGTTAAATACAGCTATACTCTAGCCAATCAAACAAGGTTAGGTTTGACCATTTAAAATAACAATGCATGTATTGTGATTTGTGAACAACTAAAAGCAAATCCAATGCATAGCTAAAATTGGTACCAAAGCTAAAATATGAAACTATATTTAGAAGTATTGAATCCAATGGCATAGCCAAACATAAATGAAAAATAGCATGATGCAAAAGTGGTTGAACTAAAGAACCACCTAAATGGCGTTAGCTTTCCTTTGAAAAATATTAGTGTGTGTTTGCTGCTTAGATAAATAGTAATATACTGGTAGAATAGATAATATCTGAAGATGATTAAACTGTGAGTAAATATGCTGAGAAAGATAAGTGTGCGGACTAGTCTAATTCACAATAGAGTTGGACTCCTCATATGTGGAGAAATTCAGAGAGACTGTTTTCGGAAAAAATGTAGATCATTTCTAGTTGAATCATAATAGCAATGACACTGATGGACCAGATTTGAGTCAATAAATTCATAAATATTCTGCAATTACGAAGTCAGCTAACACAACATTTTAGGCATTTCACTTACCAAATATTTAATGTGATTAAAACAGTTATAACCGAATAAAAATGAGATAATGCATACAAAAAGAATAACATAACCCAAAGAAAACAATTTGAATTATCACACATACAGGGAATTTGTGGGAATGAGCAGAAAAAGATGATGATTTAGGAGTAGGAGGGAAGTAAATGTAAAAAGTCATGGAACAGGCAAGAGTAGGACTGTAATGTTTGTATCTCTTGTTGTATCCATCAAACATCTTTGTGCTGCTTATTTCTTTGGGTTTTGTCTCCTCCATCTCTCTCCCCTCACTATTTTCTTTCTTTCTTTCTTTGTTTTGTGAATGAGCGAGTCAAGACAGGCAGACTGGTTGTTGGCGGTGTTCTATCTTTTTTTGTGCAAAACTAATAATTCAATCTATTGGGCCCCACTCCCTTTCCTCGTAAAAGCCCATCTTAGCCCAATCTCACATTTTCCATTGGGTTTTTATGCCTAGGCCATGTTTCTTTATTATAAATCAATTTTTTCTTCGAATATCAACTTTTTTTTACTTAATATCAGTGTTTCATCTCCTATCACTACCCTGAACGTCTCTTCAAATTTTATTTTAAACATAAATATATATTTTTTATACTTGCACTTACCCATATGACAAATGGGGAAAATGTATTTAAAGTTAATTTTAGATAAATTACCTAAATTTACTCGCATTTTGAGTATAAAAAATTAATGTTATTTTTGTAATAATAGAATATGCCCTCTTATATTTACAAAAATAACCTTGATATTGTATTATAATAAATGTTAATTTTAGATAATTACCTAAAGTTATTTTAGGATCATTAAATCTTGTGACAAATAACACATCAATATATAATATTGTATAGAAAGCGGACGAGGTGGCCCAAACATATGGCTTACTTCATTCGCACATTAGTACATCACCAATAAAGGTTGCCCATGTGATCCCCATATATTAATTTTATATTTGGTTCAATATAAAAGTGGGTAGAATAATAGACATTTTTGTTTTGTATTTAGATGTTTTGTAAGGGGTTTTCATGGCAACCTTGGTAGACAATCTCATGGCAACCTCCCAACTCCAATAGATAGACAACCAAGGATGTTATACCATATAAGTTTGGCAACCTTCTTTCAATCCCTATTGGAGATGCTCTTATGACTTCATATTTGAAGTCAAACAGTAATTTTCTTTAAATATGAAGACAAAATTGAAGGTCGTTGGAGACAGTTTTAAGTGAATTTAACTTCAAAAATGAAGAAAATGATGTTTATAAAAGCTATCATCGGAGATGCCAAAGTGTTGCTTCCTTCACCTGATCCCCTCCCGATTCCTTTATCTAGGTCGGGTTATCGGGTACCCAAGTTAAAAAAATAAGCAAAAAATTAATAACATCAGAAAGGTAGGGAGAATTCCTGATAATAAAAAAAGGCAGGGAGAATTAATGAGTTCTATTTAACTTTTTAATTATTAAAATTTTATCATTTTTAAACAGTTTAGAAAGATAAAAAAATTGAGAGTTACATCTTAGAATACAAAAATTAATGAAAATTTATCTATTTCCATTGTTTTAGTTAAAAATATAAATCTTGATTCTTGTGTATCGAAAGAGAGGTGAATCAAATTTAAAAGTATGTTGTGAAACTCGATTCTTATTTTTCTTTTCCAATATAAAAAAAGGATAATTTTGATTTTGATTTTTCTTTTTCAATATAAAAAAGGATATGGAAGCATGATAATTTAAATAAAATATTTCAAAATTTTATAGATTTTAGATGGATATTAAGAATTATAAAAAATAATATAAAATTTATAAAAATTCATCAGCTTATGAAAAAATCCATTAAATTTCAAATATCATTAAATTTTAGTAACATTTTAAAATACCAATTGAATATCATTAAATTTTAGTTAATTTTTTAAAATCTAAATTAAATAAACCAACATTTTAATAAATGTTTGACATTTTTATTACTGTAAATATTATTAAAAGGTAATAAAATTTTAAAGATTTAAATTAAATATATTGAATTTCTAAAATAAAAAAATCTCGCGGAATCCAGATATGAAAGGGAAATCTCGTAAACAGAAAGACTTGCAGTGTTGATGTGTAGAGTAAAATTAGGGTATTCAACCATATAAAAAAATGGCGTCATCTTCCTGTTCAAATGATCTCCAACAGGTTTTGACACCCCTATACAAAAGAGCTTCTGAGGCCGAGGTACTACCTTTTTTCATATTCCTCTCTACTGATAATACTTATCTTTATGTATATATGCAAGCATCATTTTGAATTGTTTGTTTTTAATTATTTTATAATATATGATCTAGATTATTTTTATGAGACCCATTTAACCATTGTTAATGTAACTCCTGTTAATCCCTTTAAATTTTTCACATCAACAACTATGTTTGTGTTTTGCACTATTTGATATTTTGAATTGCATTTTCTGGTTTATGCTTTAAATATAGGGATTATTGTTGTTGTGCAAAACTAATTATTTTTGGGAAAATTATGATGATTTGTTTTGAATCATTTTAAATTTTAATGATTATTCTATGCGATTATTAACCCCCACACACCCGATCAATACCTGGACTATTGCGTAATGTTTTTCAAATTTTACACTCTGTTTAGTTCTTTCCATGGGATTAGTAAGAGCATCTCCAATGTGACACTAAAACACTAAAATAGCGTTATTTTGACATTATTTTAGTGTAAAACGAATTTCAACGGGACACTATAATAGTGTCAAGATGAAACTAAATAATTGGAGTAACACCAAATTTGGTGTCAAACATACATTTAGTGTCATTTGACACCAAATTTGGCGCTTTTCAAAATTTCAATTATATCCTCAAATTTGTTAACAAAAACAAATTATATCCCTTTTAAGTCTCAAAAGTCAATTCTTTATTATTTTAATAAGCAAAAGATTCTTTATAGCGTAGAATATAGTGTAAAAGATTCTTTATAGTGTAGGATATAGTGTAACTACCATTGGAGTTAATTTTATAAATTATGTAATTTTGACATTAAAATAGTGTCAAAGTAACACTATTTTAGTGTCATCAATTGGAGATGGTCTAATACTCTGGGAGATGGTGGAATTAATTGCATCCAATGAGCTATAAAGTGATTAAATAAATATTATCCATGAGACTGTCTCTGATGTTATGTAAAGATAGTAAATGTAGCGAAATGAATGCAAATTGTAATTACTTATTAGATTTTTAACCCTGTGAAACCAGCATAGTCCAGGTGTATAGATGCAAATGAGGGTCTCATGGTTACCTTAACCCATGATTATGTGTTTATGTTAACCCATGGTCAAGGGCGGACCTAAGCATGGGCTCAGGCGGGCTCCAGCCCGGTCAGCCTCTATAAATTTTAAAAAATTACCATTAATATTATCCATTGATTTAGCTTTAGCCCGGTTGGGTTAGTTGTAAAAAGCCCCAGCTAGAATGGTTTGAAAGGTAAAATCAACGAAATATTATGTATATTGAACAAGTAGAAGTTGCTCAATTTGTGTATCTAACTTAATTTTCTTTTTCTTTTTCCTAAATGTTTAAATTTTTTTTTATTTCCGAAAATGCCTAATTTAACATTATAAAAGTAATAACAGAATTATTTTTTAGGCTTTATTTATTCTGCTGAAATTATTTATTTTTAGTTCTCCCTAAATCTTGATATTTGTTTAATACTAAATAAAATAAAATAAAAATTATTTTTTAGTGTTGTTTAGTTTTTAGAAAATATTTTAAAATTTTCGATATCAATTACATTTAGATAAACACGTATATTACAAATATGTTATAATTGTAAGGAAAATGATTTCACCTCTTCTAAAATGAGTATATTGTTCAAAAATTAATTAATTTACAACTATAATTACAAAATTAGGAAAAACTAAATATTTTGAAAATCAAATTTATAAACAACTTTTTTAGAAAATTCAAACAAACATGACTGTAAAATGATACAAAATTATTTGATTAAATATAAAAATTTGAACAAAAATATATTTTGTAATGAACATATATGATTTTTTTAATATGTAATAATTTTTATTTTAAAAATCGATATATATGAGGAAAAAATTTCAGCCCAGGCCAATTACAAAGTCTGGGTCCGCCCCTGCCCATGGTTATCTTACCAGTGTTTGTTTGCATCCTATATGTTCTTGCTTTGCAACTAATACACTAGTAATGATTTCAAATATGTCATGATGTTTACTATTGCATTAAGTGTGCAATGGATAAGAAAGGGACAATCTAAACTTATATACCAACTACTTGAATTATCAGTTGAGTTACCCCAGCTTTAAGTCTGAGCTCCTTGTGGATTCTGAATCTTTATTGGGTTCTTAGTTAGAGGAACAGGACAAGGCTTGGTCAAATTTTGTAGCTTCCTACATATTTGCACTGGGCAATAGTGTGGATTACTATTAGATATTGTCAGCAAACATCTTGATGAACTCTTAAAATTTCATAATTTTCATCTTCTTAATGCACCTAATCGTTTAGCATTATTGAATATTTTAAAAGGATCGCTTGGCAAGACTTGAAGCTGCTCTTGCTAGCAAACAAGGTAGTCTCTTCAGCAATTTTGTATTATACCTTTTTCTTGTTTTCAAGCAATGTCTCATTCCATCTTATATTAATTTATGTATTTATGTTTCGGGGGGGATGGCGCTGATGCTTAGATTCAGGATATGAGGACTTGTTAAAAAAGTTTAATGAACTCCAGTTGAACTTAGAAGATGCCAAAAAATTGAAAGATTCTGAAAGAGAAAAGGTGTGGTGCATTATTTTCTTAATCCATTATTAAGTACTGTAAATGTATGCTTTGTTACTATTTTTTTCTTCACTCCTAGGTTTTAAAAGAGGTGCAGCAACTTGCTTCTGAAAATGCTAAGCTCCAATATCGTATACTACATCTTGTCCGGGCATTGAGGGAAGCAGACTCCAAGATAACATCCAACTGAGGTTTAGAAATGTATTATATATCATTTACATATGTTATACATGTCTATTCGGCAATTGATAGCCAGAATTTATGTGACTGCTTTTCATTTGGTTTCTCAGGTATTGATTATGCTCTTCATTTTGTTTTTGAGGTCGTGATTCTTAGAGAAACTAAAGATTCGAAGCAATTGTGTGATGATGATGATGATGATAGAGGCACTTGAAAAGACGGTAAGTAGCAATTTTTATAGATTTCCCAGTGTCATTTTTTTTTCATGAATTTCTTGGAGCCTTCAGTGGAATGGACATTCATTGAATCACTTAGAGCAGTCGATGTACTAAATTCATGTTGAAAGTCAGATGAGTAATGGGGTATTAAAAATATTGCAACTACATTAATATTAAATATTATTGTATATCATTCTGATTCATGTAGTTTTCAAAATTATCTTGTATGTTTGAATGCTTTTACTTGATCTGAAATTGCAATAACACCAAAATGTCAAAATAACCAGCCTTCCCTCAGGCTCCGTTTGGTATTATTGTTCTAAAGTGATGTGTTCCGAGAAAAAGTGTTGTTAGAATCTAGATTTGCTTAATTTCTTACGGACAATACAATGTTAAATATGTTAGATTGAATCCAGATACATTATATATTTTATATATGGTAAAACAGTCTACAGAGAGTTCAAGAATTTCATTTAGAAAAAAAGAGTTGGAGAATTTCTGAAGCATTTAGCAACTGAAATCTTGCAAGTGACCACAAAATATAGTGCCAGTAAACATAATTCATATATGTAATGTTTGAAAGAAGCTATACCTTCACAGTGAGGCAGCACCTATAATTACAACAGCCAAAAGACAAGAGAAAATAGAAAAGAAAATTTCAGAAAGTCATTTCTAAGAACAAACTCTGAAAATAAACACCAGCATCGTCGAATCATACTCGATGTGTTATTGTATTCAGGGGCCTTGTTCCTTTCACCAGTCTTGTCAAACTTGGACACCAGCCAATTTAGAACCACAAGTGACAACACAAATCTCATGCTGATTAGTGCCTCAATCAACTTGGAAGCATCAATTTTATCACTATGTTACTGTCATTTTTCTCAAAGATCTCGCCTAAACACAAAAGAATTCACATCCATTACATTCACCAAATCACACACATTATCTATCATAACTGAATTCAACAATTCCAACCAAACTTCTAATCTTAAATTTTAGTAACTCGCCATCAGGGTCTAAAGACTGAATACACGAAAGTGAACTCCTTTGGCCCTGTTTCCATCAACTATAAATTGTATAAATTCAGTAAGCAACTCAAATTGAATAAACAAACAATTATTGCAATTCAAGCATTCAACTGTCAAAATCTGTTCAGATTGATCAGATTTATAACTAGAGGACCTGACACTACAATGCAGCCATAAAATTCTGCAACCACGTTTTTTTGGGGTAAATGAGGGCGGCACCTTGAAGAAGTATATTAATTATAAAAAAATTACAGAATAGTTATGAGAGGACTCCTCTCAAGAAAAATTCTTATGGAACACACTCCATCAAGAACCAGAAAACAAAACCAAACATGCTATCTCTAAAAATGAATGAAAAACTAGAGAAAGCCAACGGAACCCAAATTTACTCAAAAACTTGAACAAAACACTCAAAATGCTCCTGCCCTTCGAACACCGCCATCTCCTGACACTAGCCACATCTGCATTCAAGCTACAACTAGCGAAAACCAACCTGAGCTCTTCAATAAAATTTTGATAACCCGGCACTCTGCACCTTGCACACCTGGTACCATTTCTCCGCAGAAGCCACAAACCCAACCAGACCTGCATATGATGCCTAATCTATTCTAACCCAGCATAATTCCTCGTAGCAATTAAAATCTCCATTAAAATTTTATTTAAGAATGTGCACACAGCATCCTTATGCTGTGAAATCTTCAGCAAGCAACCATAATACCAATAATAAAAAAGGATCTTCAAAATAAACACCCACTTCGAATGTTGACCAGCGATACCTGGTACCCCACACCTGCAGCACCTGGAACCCCCACCTGCATCACCTGCAATTCATTCTGCACTTCTGGCCATCTGGCTACTCGCACTCGCACCACAGCAACTACAACACCTGTGCATTTGGCTTCCAGATTGCGAAAGCACCTGCCCCAAGTCACATAAAACCTTTGCATAGACCTGATTCCATGACCTCTGCAGTTCTGGATTACAACCTGACCCTGTACTCTGCATTTTATGGTATCCAGCCTTCTCTGAAGGCAATTCCCTCTGCAGCATGGCACCTGCATTTCTGTGCACCATTCCCCTTGCAAAATCCTAACAGTATTCACCTGCATCAGATTTAGAGACCTGCTCCCAAATGTTACCTGCACCGCCTTAGTTGAAATAACCTGCCAAACCTGGGGCCTGCTTGTAACTTCACAGCCTTCATAAAATAACAACATAACAGAACACAAATCCTGCTCCCCTGTTAAATCAAAAATGCACGAGACTCTAACCAAGCTCCTATTAAGTTGCAAATTAAGGTCTGAGTCCACCTGCTTCAAAGTTATACCATGGAAAAGCAGCAAAACTATCCCTATATTGCAGAAAAAATCATATGAGAACCTAGGCCCCCATATTCTGCCTGACTCCCACCAAATTCTGCAGCACCAACATCATCATGCTCCAAAAAGAACCATTTTGCATCTCTGGGAATTGCAATGAGAATTGGAACTTGCCACAAGCCTCTTGCGCACAACTTCTCCAGAATTTTGCTTCACACCAGGTAGTGTGCAGGTCTGGAGCCAAATTCCAACCTGTTATAGACTCTATAAGAAAGTCTGCACAATTTCTGCAGGTCTGGTATCCCAGCCTCATCCCCATGAGTTCGTTCCTGATATCATCTTCAATATTAGAGATAACTTGCTGCACTGACCGCTTAGAATTTTGAAATATTCTCAGATTTCGTTCTTGCCATATATTGTATATTTTAGCCCCAACACTAACTTATTCACAAGCGAGCTGATCAAGCCCCCTTTCCATTCTGTACTCGCAATTACCACCAGCTCCTCCCAATTTTCAAATTTAAAGTTACAAAACCCTCGGCATTGAAAGTACCTCAGAATCAACCTACAGAAACCACACTCAAAGAAAAGGTTCCCAAATCATCTTAAAGATTGTCATCTGATCTTTGCAATAGTTTTTGGCAAGCTATAGTACCCGGAAATTCAAGAAAAGTATAGTTCATCAACATGGATCTATCGCTTGCTGTCATTTTCGTAAAAGCAAAGGAGGGGCTAGTCCAAGTGTCTAAAACAGAAAGCATTGCAGGCAAAACTAACTTCTGAACACCCAAATTAATGAGCTTCTCTTCGAGCACATTCATTAGTGCCTTGCACATACCTTGTCTTCTGTACTTGAATCGTGTAGCAATAAAGGGCACTTCTGCCACTCTGTCTCCAAAAACTCTTACTACTGCAAATGCAACGACTACATTACCTTTCTGCAAGATCACAGTATAAAACCCTCTAAAATCTAGTTGTTTCAAATCCGATTTCCTGCTAAAGATTGCATCTTCACCAACATCCTTCCCACCCCAAGGTTCTTTCACAGATTTAAAACATTCGTGCATCACAGCAAGTGCACGCTTCAGCTTTCTAGTTGTCACGGGATCATTCACATTGTTATCATTCCTTAAAAGAGTCCAAGTTAATTTATTTCCATCCACTACAATTGGTTTCCCCAACAAGCGATCAAGACCATAAGATATGTCATGACAATTCTTACTACAAAACCACTTCTTCCTCTCCAGATCTGCAACATTATATTCACCTACACACTTTTCATGGTAGTGTTGTTCACATTGATCACACCGTTTATTTGGTATATGTGAATCATCTCTATGAATATTCTGGCCACAAATTCCACAAGAACATGATTTACAGTACCAAAACTCGCTAGAAGGCACCCCCGACAAACCAAGACAATGTGCATGGAAAGCAGATGGGCATTGATCACATAAAACTAGATCTCCACCTTCCCTACAAATTGAACAAACATCATCACTTTTATCTTGTACATTTTGAGTCATTGTTCCATTACTGATTGCTATCAATTGGTTGTTCACACTTTTAACTTGATTGTTACCCCGGATCTTTCTCTCATCCACCCATTTAGCAAACTTACGATCTTTTCCTCCGTCGAGAGGATTTCTTTTTAAAATCCTGAGAACATTCGTGTCTTTACCTCCAAACTTTTGATTCGTAACTCCTTTATCTAACTTACGATCTTTCCTTTCAGTATCATTAACAATATTTTTTTCCAAGTCACCAACAACATTAAAAAAGTCGATCGAGAATTCTCTATTTTCATGCTGCATGAACGAAGAACTCGGAACATAAACATCAACTTCCTTTACAAAATTTTCTGTTCCTTGCATGAAACGCATCCTTTTATGGCACTGATCATCAACAGAACATACTTCTCTCTTGTTATTTTTCTTGACATCTACAATGTCGGCTTGTCTTACAAATTTTGGTTGCAGAACATGATCATTGGCTTGTAGGAGTTGTGGTTCATTATCTAAATAGGCCTTGCACGCTGTTCGAAGAGATAAATATTTCTTTGTAGTATTAGGAGCGGAGTAACGGGGTTCTCTCCTGCCACACTTTCTAATCAAATAATGAAAAGACCAGCCCGCGGCTGATAGATGTTGTTTAGCTTTCATTAACAAGTCTTTCAACTCTTTTCTTTTACCACCTGATCCACTATAATAGTAATCAACTATGGCTTGAGGGTTGAATTCGGGTTTCATAATCTCAGTTTCCAACTTCTCCTCCATAGGACACTGACTGTTAAATTGGTTATGGAAATCAATCACACATATTTTATAAATATTAAGGTGATGTATGCATGTATGTATGTACATATATCAAATTTGATTCAGTTTTCCTAATTCAAATACGAATAGCAATTACAAACTCTTTCTCAATTACTAAGATTTATAAATAAGGAATTGTTATATAAAAGGTAGGTGTTAAATTTACAATTTGGGAGGACATGTACATTATAATGCTCATATTGTGAAATCATTAGTCAAATATTCTGTAATTTTTCCGGTATACTTCAGTTGATAGTTACTTCAGTATAGTATTCTGTTTTAAACCAGAAAATCCGCTAAAATGAATTGAAAATACCGAACCACTTGATTCCATATTATGAATTGAGTTAAAAAAAAATTAAAACGGTAATTATACGGTTTGACTTTCAACACCGTGATCACCCCTACAATTTAACACTACTATATTATTATTATTATTATATATTAGTTTTTGTGATTTATTGGTAATCTTTTTTTTTAAATACACATTTCATAATGATTTTTTCATTTCAAGTATTATATATTATTTTATTGAATAAATAGGTTTTGAATTGAATTTTTTAGACAATGAAATATGTTATAAATTTCATTTAAATATTTTTATACTAATACAAGAAGATTAGTACACTGGAGTTAAATTTAATTAAAAATATTTAACGAAACGTTAATCAAACTTACTTTAAATGTATATAATTCCCTTTTTTCAATAACAAAAAGAGTTAATCACACAAAAAATCAATTAACTTTGATATTGTTAGAAAAAAAAGCATTCAAGATTATTTTTGATGGATTAACACAATCAACTTATATAATTTGTGAAAAAAATAAAATCAATTAACCATGATTAAGTTAAAATTTTATATTTATCATTCAACTTTCATATTATTATCAAAAAATATTTTCAAAATTATTTTTGACGGATTAATACAACTACATTTTATAAATTATTATAACAAATTTAACTATGATTATATTAAGATATAATATCTATAAATATATATGGAGTATTATACACATGTCATGTGTATTTTGTATTATATATTTGAATAATATAATATTTAATTTATATAAATACGTATGTCTAACAATTACGAGTAATATTAACTTAAAATTTAACAAATATAATTTTGTGAATTAAAATTATAAGATGAAATTCTAGATTTTATGAGAATAATAATTTTTTTGGTACTTTTTTGTAACATGTTTTGTTTATAGATTGAGCTATATAAATTTAAATTAATTAAACTTGAAAATATTAGTAAATAAAAAAATATTCATTTTAATTATTATGGCATATTTTTATATTTTTTTATTAAAATCTTGATTACAACTAAAAATATATGTGTTTATGACTAATTAATTATATTATTTACATATTTTAAATTATATATATATATATATATATTCTTATAGTAGATAATTATCATTAATATATCTATTGTATATTTGTAAATAAATACTATATTTTAAGGGGGGAAATTGAGCATGTTTATTTAGTTGATATAGAAAATGAGCATTTCAAATTATAAAGGACAAAAAAGCATCAAAATAAATTTATTATTCTCATAAAATCTTAAATTACATCTTATAATTTAAATTTAATAAAATTACGTTTTGTTAAATTTTAGGTGAATATTACACGTAATTATTTAAGTTTTTTACGTTTTTAAAAAACTCGACACATACATATTTATTTAAGTTGAGTTATATATTTTTTAAATACATAATATGAAATATATATTTCATTTTTGAAGATAGATATGATATTTTAACTTAATTATAGTTGAATTTTTATATTTTTCACAATGGTTGTGTAAATCTATTAAAAGTAATCTTGAATAATATTTTTGCTAATAATTTAAAAGTTAAATGACAAATATGATATTTTAACTCAATCATGGTTAAATTTTTTACTTTTTTTCATAATTTATGTAAGTTAATTGTATTAATCCATCAAAAATAATCATGAATGATTCTTTTTGCTAATAATATCAAAAGTGATCAGTTTTTTATGTGATTAACTCATAACAAAAACACTAACTATCTAGAAATACTAATTATCCGGATTCATTCATAAATTTTAGTTTCCGAAAAACTTAATTGTTCAGAAATTTTGATTCATATTTAACAAATGATTTTTAAAAGAGACAACTTTTTATAATGTATAAACCCCATAAAAATATTATTTTTTATTTAACTATTTTTTTATCAAGTACTTGTATTTTAAATATTGAAAATAAAAGTTTCCTTTTTTTCATCTTCTAATTTTTCGAAGAAGATAATAATTACATAAAATATAAATAATAATTAAAAATATCAACTTTGATAAAAGAAAATAATGGTAAGGTCATAAATTTAAATACTCTTTGAATATGTATGAATAGAATTTTATAAATATAAAAAGATTTATAGACGCAATTTTAATAAGAAAGAGCATGCTAACTTTAAAATTTTAATACTAAAGTTAAGGCAAACCCAAGGCCAAAATAGCTCTAAGGCACAATTGTGTGTGTTTGGGTTAGGGCTGATTATCATGAAACCGAAATCCAAATCGATAAAAACCGGTAAAAACGAATAAAACCGATCCGAAATCGAAAAATTAAAAACCACACCGCTTAATCAGTAGTTCGAACTGATCCGATTATTAAAATAAATAAATATTAAAAAAAAAATTAATCCTGTAACTTAATGTTGATTTAGCAGTTGGGTGATGCTGGTGACTTGGGTAATAGGAATCCAGTAAGACTTAAAATTGTCCTTACTCTGCTTCATATGTTCTCTGCAATTTTACTCAATTTTAATGTTAGTCTAGGCAATAGAACTGAGGATTGAGGAACATTCAATAAATTGTCATTTATTTTACAGTTACATCAGTTCAGCTAAAAAGGTGTATCACATGGTGGCTGGTATACATTATATTCATACAAGTTTTAATATGTATTGGTCAAAAATTTACAAAATAAAGATATTATAACTGATCCTGCACACAGCATAGTTTCATATCAAATTAACCAACCAATTCTTTATTTTTATCTGCAAGGGTTCTGTCTTATATCCATGAGTTTCTCTCAGGCTGGTGTTCAGAGTTCTCAACCTACAATTAGTGCAGGGGGCATTATTATGCACCTGTCATGGCTGGAGAGGCCATAGTATTTTTTTTTAATTCTAGTTGTATTTGATTATCATTTTTATTTTAACGGTTTTGTAACCGAAACCGAACCAAGCTTTTTAAAACTGGAACCGAACCGTTGATTTCGGGTGCGGTTTTCAATTTTAAAAACCGAGGATATTCGGTTTCGGTTTCATCCTAAAACCGCACTGATCCGATCCATGCTCTCCCTAGTTTGGGTGTAATAGACTGGGACGAGCCTCGGTTAAAGTCGGCTAGCCTCGGTTATCAGGTTAAAGTCAGCTAGCCTCGCTTGATAACCAAGGTTCGTGCTAAAAAGTTTTTTAATCTTAGCCGTTGAAAAACGGCTCAAAAACAATGTGCTACAAAACTGATCCCCGGCATATGATTAAGCATATGATTATTGCTGGGGATCATCCCTTCAAGTTTTAACATAAAAAAACAATTTCGAACAGAACTACAAAAGTGAAGTAGCATTCATTCTTAAACTTATGCACAACAAACTACCCGCTACATAACTCCAACTCCCTAACATTATCTAACTTATCAAATCAGAAGCAATCCGGAAAACTCACAAAGATATCATCATCCCCAGCAAGAAGTTCGACTCCGGCATCAAAATCACCCCCATTCCCCGTCTCCACTCTACCAACACCTGGAATCTCATTGCCATTACTATTCGCAACAGCATTATCTTCACCAGCTCTTGCATTCAAATCCAATCCTTCCTGACCACCATTCTCCATTCTCCTAGCTCTCGGTCCTTTCCCCATCAACTTGTTTGCATTTATAGGCACCGACTTCTTCCTCCTCTTCATCATACTCCCTCCAAAACAATCATCTCCCCCCACCTCCCTTCTGCTCCCCACTTCATTATCCCCATTATTCCCCCCAACCCCGTCCTTCAAACCATCACTTTCATCCGATATATCAATAAAATCATCACCGACACCCCCACCCCCATTATTCTTCTCCTCCACATCATCCTTCTTAACCCCAACCAACGGTGAAAAAGGGTTCCACTTCCCCTCACTCTTCCCCCCATCAAACCCCAACGGAAAAAACCCCATGCACTTATACACCCCATTCTCCACAACATCCATAGGAGGCTTTTCGACCTCAAACCCATGAAACCCTCTACCACACTTAACATTCTGACACCTCAAACAACAACCCTCATAAACCCTAACATACTCATACATAACATAACAATAAGGACAAATAGTCCAAAAACTCTCATCCATTCTCATCTCATAAGCCTGTAACTCGTCATCAAATTGGGCCTTTTTAATTTCATTAGTAAGAACAGACCCAGCTTCACAAACAAGCTTAAAAGCTTCTTTAGCAAAAGGGTAATGATTTTCATGAGGATATAACAATAAACTAAGTTTCTTGAATTGCTGATTAATTAAATGCGTATCTTGGGAATACTTATACACATGTAAGATAGCGTACCAGTCAATTAGGGTTTCTGAAATGCGGGTTTCCTCCGCGGCCGCGAGAGTGTCGGAGATTGCCAGGATTTTGGTTGCATCGGGGGAAGAAGATTGGGCTTTTACGGCGTAGCTCCGGCAACTTTTAAAGTTCCGGCGAGAAAGGTAGAGTATGGCCGCTTCCAGTAATGGGCCGGGTCCAGGTCCGTTCATTTTCCGTGTTGTGTGACTCTGTGTATTTGAGAGAGTGTGTGTTTGGGAGAGGGAGAAATGTAATGTATTGATATGATACGGGTCTGTTTCGCTGACATTTAAGTTAGGTTAAAAAAGTTGGTATAAATGTACTTTTTCTGAAAATAAGTAATTTATTTTTAAATTTAAAAATAAGATTTGTTCTTAAATTTCTAAAATAAATATTAATTTTCAAAAAAAATATGAAAATATTTTTTTTTTAAAAATAACTTATTACTTATAAATTAAGTCAAACACCCCCATAATTGCTCTGTCCCGATTTAACTATCACTTTTTATGTCAAATTCAACCATGACTGAAAATCTTATATATGAAAAAAATTATTAAAATTATATTATTAAAAAATATATATATATAATTTACTTTAAAATGCATTTTTCAATTTTTTAAAATTATAAATTAATAACTTTTAATCATCAATTATATTTTAGTCGGTTTGACAACAAAAAGTGATAGATAAATTGGGACGCAGGAGTATATAAATGCAGTGTAGTTAAAAAAATTTAGTGTGAGAATCTAAAAACTATTATTAAATTTTATAGAATTATAATAAAAAAATGTTTAGATAAATTTTTTATTATAATTTTGCAAATAAAATTATGATTCTCTACTGTTTATTTTCATTTTTTACTATAATTTTGCAGAATTTAGTAAAAGTTTTTGCGGTTGTAGGTTTGGTGTTACCCTACAAATGTATATCATAATTGTAATTTTATTCAAATTATATATATAATTATTAATATTAATATCAATATTTCTTATTATACTAATTTTTTGTTTTAATAATATAAATTTATTTTAAATTTTAATATATTGGTATCATTATAATGTTAATTACACATCCCACTATTTACATATCTTGTTTATAATAACGTTTTTAAAATATATTAAAAAATCATATCATAACATTAAAATTCATATCATTATTAACGGGTTTTTTTAATAATTAAAAATCCTGATTTATTCATTGATCATCCCACACATATACTTAAAAAAAAAATATACAAAACTAACTTCAATTTATTCTGTTAATTTAGTTCTCAATGTAAGTACTTATATAAGTGATATATTTGAATGTGTATAGTTGTACTAACATGTAATATTTTTCATTTTTACGAGAGGTCAATCTAAATATTCAAAATTTATAAATTTTACTAATTATTTAATATAGTTTAAAATTTAATACTAAATTTAAGAAAAATTATTAGATTTATACTAAAATATGGATTGTAGATAATTTATGGATTATATAAAATTAAAAATAATCTTAAATATAACTATACTCATAATTTAATAGCAGTTTGATTTCGGTTAAAAAAATATAAAAAATTGTATTTAATTAATATGATAATATCAGAAAAACAAGTACTCCCTCCGTCCCAACCAATTCTTTACACTTTCCTTTTTGGGACGTCCCATCCAATTCTTTACATTACTAAAAATAATAACTTTTAACAATAAATATATTATTACATCCACTACTTCACCCCACTTTTTCAACACTTTACACTATTACACCCACTACTTCATTTATTTTAACAATAAAATCACTATTACACCCACTATCCTTGGTCTCCGTGCCCGGACCAAATGTAAACATTTGGCCGGGATGGAGGGAGTATTATTTTAGGAGGAAGAGAATAATACAGTAATATATATATATATAAATAATAAGAGATAGAATAAGTGTCGGACACAAATTGTTAATTTAATTTACAGTTGAAGCAATCACGCCACACTAGAGAGAGCTTAGATTAGATTAGATTTGACAATGGCGATAAAAAAACAAGGCCTTTTCATATCATCACTTATAATCCTATGGTACTCATCCAACATTGGTGTTCTTCTTCTCAACAAATTCTTGCTCTCAAACTATGGATTTAGGTTCCCAATATTCCTCACAATGTGTCACATGACTGCTTGTGCTCTACTAAGTTATGTTTCTATTATATTCCTCAAAGTTGTTCCTTTTCAGGGGATTAAATCCAGGTCTCAGTTGTTGAGGATCTCTAGTTTGAGCGTTGTGTTTTGTGCTTCTGTTGTCGGTGGTAATGTCTCTCTTAGGTTTCTTCCTGTCTCTTTCAACCAGGCTGTCGGTGCTACGACGCCGTTTTTTACTGCCATGTTTGCTTATTTCATGACTCTTCAAAGAGAAGCTTGGGTTACTTATGCTGCTCTTGTGCCTGTTGTTGCTGGGGTTGTCATTGCAAGTGGGGTACGTCATGTGTATGTTGTTTTATTCGTTACATTATATACATTTAATTGGATCTCTCTTTTTTGTGATTTTATTATTATAAGAAGCTACTGAATTGGTTGAATTATGGTTATTTTTGTAGATTGTGTTTAGCGTCCTACTGTACCCAAAGTGTCCATGCTTACGATTAAGTGTAGGGTGAACCCTGATTTAGAACACTCATTTTGGTATATGTACACAATTTTTTCCGTTCTGAAAGCTCAGTCTCTCTTTATAGGATACTTTAGATTTGTGCGCATGTATGTATGCTAGCTCAGATATAGCAACTATATCAAACAGTGATCCACACACACAAATGTATCGATAATAGATTAATAGTTGGTATTGCTGGTTTCAATTGCGGATAGAGAGCGATCAGTGCAGTAAAGATATACAGTTTGATTTTTTTAAGGTGCGAGTATGAATGTCCTGCTATATGGACAACCTTCCATATCATTTTTCTAATCCATGTTAGGCAGTGATTTCAGACATCCAAATTTTCAAAAATTGCATGTTTGATGAATCGTTGCTTTCCTATAAGGCGATGATAGGATCTTCCCATCTCACCCTTCTTTACAATCTATCATGTGCCTTCTAAAACTCATTGTGAAGTAATGGATTTCTGTGTAAGTGAGATGTTATTATTGGTGACAGGGGGAGCCAAGCTTTCACTTGTATGGATTTATTATGTGCATTAGTGCAACCGCGGCAAGGGCTTTCAAGTCTGTTCTTCAGGGAATCCTGCTTTCTTCAGAAGGGTACATTCTTTGCTGTTCCAGTTATAGGATTCATTTTGCTGATTTTATAGGAAACACATTATGATTTTGACCTGCAATACGTATTGAATATCAACTGTTGATATTCTTTTCCTTTTTTATTGTTCATCATTCTCTTCAATTATTGTCGAATATGAATATACGATTTTAAGTGAAAAAGTGACTTAAACAACACACGTAAATGTTAATCAATATTACAACTATGATATGCCCTTCATAAATTATTTCACCTTTATGCTTTCTCATTATGTGCAGATTATCTACTCTCTAGTATATAAACAAATTATAGTGAAGTTTAAAGGAGAATGTGATAGATAAGTATTGTTCAGTGGTGTCAGATTCAAATATTAATATTCTCCTTTCTTCTTCTTCTTTTGGATATTGTGTGTCCTTTTCAAGTTTCATTCTGTTGTCCCATTCATAGATCCATGTAATGTCATCCGTTGTGTCTATTGTAACAATAATACAGTAATGATCAACCTCTGATATTATTTCAGGGAGAAGTTGAATTCCATGAACTTGCTGCTTTATATGTCCCCAATTGCTGTTCTAGCTTTGTTGCCTGCAACGCTTATAATGGAGCCCGATGTATTAGATGTCACTCTTGCACTTGGTGTAAAACACAAGTTTATGTGGCTACTTCTTCTCGCTAATTCAGTAATGGCTTACGCAGCCAACTTAACGAACTTCTTGGTGACAAAGCATACAAGCGCACTAACACTCCAGGTATGATCTATGTTATGTCTGAATAAGCGATTGTAACGTCACTAAAAATACCTTTTCATTGGATGTAGCAAAATCGCTACAATATTTACTTGGTAGGGGAATTAATCTCTTGTATATACTTATCTAATAGAGGAACTAATGCTATGAAAAATTATTTACTTCACAATTTGCTGATGAAAGGATGAACTCTTTTGTTGTATCTTAAATTAGACTTTGAACATGTCTAATCAGGTGAAGAATCCAAAGATGTATGCTTGTATATCTAAATGTGTCTTGACATTTTAATTTCAGGTATTAGGCAATGCAAAAGGTGCTGTAGCCGTTGTTATTTCCATACTTTTGTTCCGAAATCCTGTTACCTTTATAGGTATTGCTGGATATTCGATGACCGTAATGGGAGTGATTGCTTACGGAGAAACTAAACGACGATACAAATGATCTTTCAATATGCGGTTCATTTCAAATGTACAAGTAGTTCTATTCCATTGAAAAAAGTTAAAGGGAAGTAGTTCAGTCCCATAGAAATAGATTGTGGTGTAATCAGTCGAGTTTCTTGAGATCATTCCTGTGCGAGATGAATTAGTTTTCTTGTCATCTATTAAGTATAGAAAATTGTATCTAGCTGTATCTAACTCTTCAATATATAGCACTATAGCAGTTAAGTTCTGTACTGTGTATCTTCTCTATTATCTGCAGCAGGCTTTGAACAGCATCAATTTATTTAATTTTGATTTTTTGGGGGTTAAACTGTAAAAGTCAATCACAAAAATTTAAATTCCCACACCCATGCTTCCACTGAGGCTAAAATCATCGACCTCTTGTCGCCTAGCAGCCAGAGTATCCACTATACTCATGTTGAGTTCTGGGCTTCTGGCAAGCAGGTAAACGGATAAACACATTTGAATTTTATAAGCTTGGGAACAAGCTGATGGATCCAAATCTGATGGAACAAGCTTGGGCATTTTATCTACTCTTGACGGCCATACTCAACTCTGCTGTTCTTTTCCTTATCTCTTCTCCTTCTCTCGATGCCATCAATTCTCTAACAGCATTCTCAATCGTCAACGATTGAACTAACTCATCCCCATGCGCCCAGTCCCTCACCACAACTCCGATTTTAAGAACCTTAGTCACTAACAAAGCATTATGGGGGGTTGGTCAGAGTGCATAGGCCATGTTGCCATGGGAACTCCCATGGTAATACTTTCCAATCATGAATTCCATCCACAATGACTCATAAATCCTCCTGTTGACGCGTGTGCCAGAATTTCCAATTGGGGAGCCCAATCTCTCACTATCATCCCCTGCCCTCTTACTTCTATTCTATCCTGGTATCCTTTTGGCAATTCATGCACTCTCACATCTCCCATAAATATATCTCCTTTATCCGCGTCTCTCAACACCCAAATGAATTTTTGTCCACTTGTTTCCAACCCAACTGCAAGACACTCAATTTGCTCATCTGTTAAACTAGTTGTTGTCCCAAAAGAAACAAAGATTACAGATTTTGGAACTTGTTTATCTAAGCCACTCCAAGCATTTATGGCGTCTATCGGATGAATTATTTCATATCTCCATGGGGTTGAATGGGCCGATTGCCCATTGTTTGGAGTTGACTTTGGCTAGTACATCAAGAAAAGGACCTTCAATAGGTCTACATGTATTGAAAAGTACACCTGAGCAGTACTTAAGATGCTCCTCCTGCATCTTAATGAATTCCATGACTTGTGAAGTGACGGTAGCTGATCTAGAAGGTAGCTGTTTCGCAATCTGATCATTGATCTCAGGAGGTTTCCCCGTGATTTCCCAGAACGTGGAGGATACACGGAAAGCTGAGACACACTGAAAAGAGTAGGCTTCTCCATTTGGTATTGAAACCACATCTTGAATGTCTGAAGAAATCAGAAAGTCGTAAATTACAACAAGCCTTTTGGTGGTGGGAGAGAGAGCGAATAGTAGTTTGCCCACGGGTGATCGTAGGTGCAAGGCAGCATAAAAAGATGGTAGAAGGTGTGAAGGGAATTTAGCTGCGGAGTGTGGGTTGGGAGGAGGAGAGACAAAAGAAGGTGTTGGGAAATCATGAAATTTAATCATCTTGTTGGGAGTTGAGAGAGGATCCCATCCCTGGACTCGGAGCCTGGCCTGACGGCTGTGGATTGTGGTGGTGACATGGTGAAGTGGTATATTGTAGGACGAAATGAGACGGGAGAGGTGGAGGAGCTGGTTTAGATGGCCTTGTGCAGGAAAAGGAACTATTACTACTATTACTTCACTCTCTTTTGCTTGCTTCTCTTTCTCATCATCCTTGCCACTCATTCTGGAGATTGCATGTTCTTGATATCTCAAATATTTAGTAAGGAAATAGTGTACCACTACATAAACTGTACTAGCCTTTGGAATATATAAACATGATCAATGGACTTTTAGAGTTTACGTGACGAAATTTTTTAAATAAACATGTGCAATTTATACATATTTGTTAGTGGAAACCAAGTAATATTGTATTGTATTCATATGGATGTCCTGTTGCTCACTTGCTCCAATCCAAATGCTTAATGACAACAAGTACGTACTCAGGCATCTCCCAACAAATGGGGTAATGTGTACTAGGAACTTCAATTGATGTGTGGTTGTATTATTGAACATTGGGATTTTAGAGCCCCTCTTTCAAGTTTCAACCCAAGAACTCGCTCACATAATAAGATCTTTCTTCATATCGAAAAAATGGGTTAAGATTAATAACAAACAGTAATTAAATAAAATTTCTAGTGCTTTTTACCTGCAAAAGTATTAATGCGTAATTTTAAGAGATATGAAATAAAAAATATTGTTTTTTTTTATGGATCAAGCATTTCCGTCTTCATCAGTGATGCTAAACCAACCCAGCAGACTTGAGGTTTGTGTCGGTCTTTTTTTTGTTGCTAAATAGTCTCTTTACTTTAATATATATAATGTGACCCCCTACTTGCTTAAGCATTTTCAAATTGAATAAAAATGTTGTGTTTTTTTTAAAATTTCAAATTGAACACGGTATCTGTTAGTTGCAAGGTATGAAGGCAACGTACTCCCCAGGCGGGATCAAACAATAGTTTAGTGATGTTGGGCAACATGGAAGTTTAGCGATGTATAATACACTAGTTACCTTTATATATAATGTCACAAATCAACGTTTTTCTTGAATTGTGGGTATATAAATGGCATAGGTATAAAGTAACTCGCTGATGTATCCCATTTCTTGATTCTCATTTCTCGAGATAGATGAAAAGCAAAGAAGAGAAAAAAAGAATACAAAGGCAATAAATATGGGAACTGGACCACCATATACCCTGTTTTATATTATCACATATTACAACAGTAGGCAACTGACGCTGACTGATACTTTGCTTGGCAAGCTGTTGGAAAGAAACTTTTGATCTATCTATGAATGTGAGCAATGAAATCATCAAATTCTCTTCTAGTATCGCCTCCTTCCGCCACTGATCTTTTGGCAGCGCTACCCAAATCCGCAGCTTTCTTCCTTATCTCTTCTCCTTCTCTCGACGCCATTAACATTCTAACAGATTTCTCAATAGCCAAAGATTCCACCAATTCATCCCGACGTGCCCAATCCATTACCACAACTCCAATTTTAAGAACTTGAGTTACTAACAAGACATTAAAGGGCTGATCAGAATGCATAGGCCATGTTGCTAGGGGCACTCCCATTGTTATACTCTCCATGCATGAATTCCATCCACAATGACTCATAAATCCACCGGTTGATGCATGGGCCAGAATCTCCACCTGGGGTGCCCAATCTCTCAATATCTTCCCTTGACCACTCGATTCTATTCTATCTTCGTATCCTTTTGGCAATTCACATACCCTTACATCTCCTGTGAATATATCTCCTTTATCCGCGTGTCTCAGTACCCAAATGAATTTTTGCCCACTGGTTTCCAACCCAATAGCAAGAGCGTTGATTTGTTCATGGGTTAAACAAGTTGTCGTTCCAAAAGAAACTAATATAACAGAATCCGGAGCTTGATTGTCTAGCCACTCCAAGCATTTGTGTCTTTGTTGCTCGTTTGATGTATTGCATATCTGGACCGTATTGAATGGTCCGATTGCCCATTGTCTAGCATTGACTTTAGCAAGTACATCAAGAAATGGAGCTTCAATATCTCTACATGTGTTGAAAATTGCACCTGAGCTGTATTTTTGGTGCTCCATCTGCCTATTAGTGAATTCGATGACTTCTTGTGTGGCAGTAGTTTCACTAGAAGGAATCTTTTTTAGAATCTCATCGTCGATCTCCTTGGGCTTTCCCACTAATGCCCAGACATAATAGGAGATTAGGAAAGTTGAGACAGGCTGGAAAGAGTAGGCCTCTCCATTTGGCAATGAGGCCACGTCTTGAATGACTGAGCCCATTAAGTAGTCATGAATCACCACCACTCTTTTGGCCGTGGGTGAGAGAGAAGAGAGGAGTCTAGACACCGGGTGTCGGAGAAACAAGGCAGCATCGAATGACGGTTGAAGGTGAGAAGGGAATTTGATGGGAGCATGTGGGTTGGGAAGAGGTGATTCGAAACAAGGGGTTGCCAACTCATGAAATTGTATCATCTTATTGGAAATGGAAAGAGGATCCCACCCGTGGACTCGGTATGGCTAATGGTGCTGACATAGTGAACCGGAATTTTATGGGAGGAGATATGGCGGGAGAGGTGGAGGAGCTGATTTAGATGGCCACTACTACTACATGATTTTTTGTTGCTTCATCATAACTAGCCATTCTGATCTGATGACTGGGATTAGTGTTTTATGCTGATACACTAGTAAAGTAGTAATCTTCACTTCTTGTAGTACAATGGTAGGATTATTTATATGTCAATTTATGTATACGTCACATACGGACAATGATCATAAATGTGGAGATACTTAGGAAAAGAGTCAACATGTATGCGTACTGGTATGTTACTGACATTGATTGTTTTGTGTGAAATGCATTTCTTACATCGGTATATTTTATAAAATCTCCGTGGATTCTATAAAAAAAAATATCGGAAATTCATAAAATAACAGACTTGCTATAAAAAAAATTATATCAAAAATCCATAGATTAGCAGACTTGCTATAAAAAAATTATATCGAGAATCCATAGATTAACAGACTAACTACTCTCTCTCTGTTTTGTTATATATATATATGACGTTTAAAGACTTTTTACACATGCCAAGGTTTATTTGACTTTGTAACTAATACCTATCACAATTCCCTTCTTATCCTTGCTCTCCTTTGCGTTGAACTCTTTTTAAATTCTCTCTCGTATATTGAAAAGTGAAAAGACTCAATCATAAATAAGGGCAATCCTGGAAAGTATTCAATCAGACAACATTGAGAGGCGAGAACGTCAATTATATAAAAACAAAACACATTCTCTAAAACGTCATATATATAAAAACGGAGGGAGTATATCAGAATAGGGGGAGTCACGGACAACTTATAAGCTTCGGTTGCCTCCTCTAGTTCGGACTGATTATCGAAAATAAGGATAGTTTTGATTATACAACCGGATTAGATCCTGAATAGTTGATAATTTTATTAATCTTACAAATATATTATTAATGACCTCCATTTTAGGATTTTAACTCCGCCACTATCTTAGATCAGACAGCGAGCCACTTCGCTGTTTTCCATGAGTTCAAGTTCATACGGCTTGACAGTGTCAACCACTTTTTGTAATTTACAAACTCTTCTTATATAGTGAAACAAAATTTGTACGTGGATAAGCTTTCATTATTGTGGTTGATATCCCTTCATTATTGTGGTTGATAATCTAGAAACAAAGTTTTTTACCCTTGGGAGGCCAAGATAGAATTTTGTGCATGCTTCACAATCATTTCATAAACTTTTAACCCTTTAATATCACCGTATTCACTTTTAACCAACTTCCTTCCTTGTAATAAAACTACATGTTCTCTTACCAGTGAGTATAAGAAGAATGCTACAACTTGGTTTTTTTCCCTTTTACATAATTATTTACCCATCAGGGCTGATTCGCATCTGCTACATTTTGCTGATCATACAAATAACGTTTCTCAGATTCGCAGACTTGGCAAGAATAGCTAGCAGTTGGTTAGTTACCTATGACTTGGTAATTGGTACCATCTCAAGCCAGATGCAGGCAGTTGAGCAGTGCGCCAAAAAAGAATAACTCAATAACTTGCTGCATAACAAACTCTCTTTTTTGGCTAATTGCATAACAAAGTTTCTAAGTAGATAATTTGTTTGTAAACGACAAATTCAACAACTGATACTCGTGCATATACAGTTTTGGTGAGTTATCCACAGAAATGACTAAATTGGAGTAAGTAGAAGATTTTGATCGATTAGTATGATGATAGTTAATATTAGTAAGTTGCCCTCGACATTACGATAAACAATTTCAAATCTGTTAATAATTATCAAAGACCCGAAAGCAGTTGGTCCGCGCGATGTTTGTAACCTTTTGCATCTCCATCTCCCCTTCTTTGATCACTCACAGTCATCCTAAAAATTGGAAGAAAAAAAAAGTTTTATTGCTTCTTTTTTCTTTTTTCCACGAAAAACCTAAACTCAGGATCACAGCATTATGAATTTTAAAACTATATGGGGGGAAATATAGGATAACAAATATCATCAAACTAAACTAAAATATTATATTCACGTGAGATATAAACCGCTAAATATAATTTGTCAATTTTGGTGCGGCGACTAATGTGTATATTGTTACCCATTTCGTTGAACCGGATTACCCACAACTTCACTGCCTCTCTCCACAATCGCATCAACTGAAAGAAGGCCCAAGTATAAAATCAATAAATGAGTTGGGGGTTAGATCTGTGATATTGTGGGCTTGGGCTAGCAGCCAATAGGGTTTAGCCTGTCTGTCAATCTAATTCATCCCGGTCTGGGTCTAACCGAAGGAGGTTGGAAAAGTTTCTACTACAGGTAACAGGACTACGGGTACGTTGTCATCTTTTTCTTAACGGTCAAATTCTTTAAAATATTGTATCTCTCTGCTCTGTTGCACTTTGTTACTGGTTCGTCCTTTTGTCCCATACTCCCAACTCCCATCACACGTATTTAGGGGGTGTTTGGCTTAGTTTATAAATAATAAGTTTTTTTTATAAATATTTTCATATATTTTTTTGAAAATTAATATTTATTTTAGAAATTTAAGACCAAATCTTATTTCCAAATTTGGAAATAAGTTACTTATTTTCAGAAAAAGTATATATATATCAATTTTTTCAGCTTATAAGCTTACACAAACGGGACCTTATTATGCTCCCACGGGTTTTAGAATTTTTAGTTGCCACACCTACAAAGCCGGACTGAGGATGTGCGGGCTGTTCGACCCGGCCTTCAATAAACCGGCACATTTTTTTCATGTATTTATATATATATGTATAATGTATATTGAAATGAAAACAAAAAAAATCTATAATTTTTATTTATGAATTTTAATAATTGTAAATAAAAAATTAGAAAATATTATATATTTAAATAATTTTTAATTATTATATTGAATAAGTAACATAAATTCTAAAAATACTAATATAGAAAATATGTTAATAGAAATAAATATTGGTATTGGGAAGTGTCACTGGCTCTCTTTACTAGTTTTAATGATTTTATTAAAATTAATTAATTTAAATATGTACACTAATTTTTTTGTGACAATATATACAATATTATATCATCCAAATAATAATTTAATCTTTAGGTAATTAATTTATTTTAAATTATATCTATTTTTAATGTATATATATTATATGAAACAAATAAATTTAAATATAAAATGAATTCAGTAATGGGTTTATATAATAATACAAATTTAAATAAGTTTACATATAAATTAGTTTTTTCCATAGAAAATAGTTTGCTAGAAAATGTTAACTATAAAAATATTATTAGTAAGTTTGCTTCAAAAAATGCTAGAAAATCAATTTTCAAATAATTTATGTAATATATGTACTTGTTTTATTTATTTACAATTTTCAGTTAATTTTCTTTATGTAATAAAATTATTTTATGTATTTTTTTATTGTATTTTTTTTTACAATTGTCAATTAATTTTTATTATTTCATCGACTTTTGTTTTTTTAATTATCAGGACACTTTTTTTAAATTCTGTACAGGGCACTCCAAATCGAGTAGAACTTGGGTGTAACAACAAACTTAAAAATCTTTTTACCACTATACCATCAAGTTACATATACTCGATATCATACTCATAATATGTGTATGTGTGTGCATGAACCGTGATTAAAATTTAGAGATTGAAGTTGGGTTAAAATAATATTTAATATTCAATTTAGTAGTTTGCATAATATATATTACACGTGTGTATTATAAAAAATATATTTAAAATAATAAATATATTATTTTATTAATTATGTGTATTGACTATATATACTTTTAATCTTAATAATTTTATTATATAACTAATATAAGTGTGAAAACTTTATACTACAAGTCATAAAATTCTATTTTACAATTTTATCTATAATAATTAAATTTATATAATAGAATTATTATATACAATAAATATACAAATTCAAAAATAAATTTCATATTTCGTATATTCAATATTCAAATTTATAAAATAATTATTCATAATTTTTATAATAAATTCATAATAAAAATAAGTAAATTTTAAATTACAAATCATATAAATGGTTATTTTGTATGTAAAAAATTCAAATTCAAATTATAAATTTTGTGTTTTAAATAAAAAATAGTTTACTTTGTGTACGTAAATGAAAATTTCTAAGCAAAATACTATAAATTTAATTTAATTTAGAGACTATAGTTGGGTTAAATATTATAATATATAATTACATCATATAAATAATATTAAGAAAATTATATTTTAAATATTAAAATATATTTATGTAAAAAATTAGAATTAGTGATTGTAACACGTACCTCAATCTTAATCACACATAGAAACATGTGTAGATTTCATTTCAGTATAAAAGATAAGGTACTACTATCATGATCTTCTGAGATACTGTGATTGATTCGTGGATTACTCAAATTATTGTATTTGGGTCTTGAACTCACCTTATATATGTGACACAGATTCAAAATTTGATATGATTTCGAAATGAATAAATTTAATTTAATATAGAGACTATAGTTGACCTAAAAATAATAATATATAATTACATCATATAAATAATATTAAAAAAATTATATTTTAAATATTAAAATATATTTATGTAAAGATTTAGAATTAGTGATTATAACATGTACCTCAATATTAATTCCACGTCGAAACATGTGTACATTTTATTTCAGTATAAAAGATAAAATACTACTATCTAGATTTTTTGAGTATTGTGATTGATTTGTGAATTACTCAGGTTATTATATTTGGGTCATGAACTAACCTTATGTGTGATAGAGGTTCAAAAATAACTTAAGATTTGACCTCAATTACCACATATGGTATCATAATCGACTCTTGAAAACTTGATACTTTAGGTTAACAGAAGTGGGGACGAAAAGACAAGTGATATTATCACACAATAATCAGAGGTTCCAGTGTAAGGATACACGTAAAAAATCGATATTATCTACTCTACTCGACATGGAAGACTAAAATTTAAGTTTAGGAGTTTGTAACACCCCAAACCCACATCAAAACATCAAAAATGTGGATAATTTATATCACAAATAAGTTAAGCTACACTAAACCAAATAAAAAAATTTGGATTATCCACAAATTTACCTCGGCGTAAAAAAAATTATGATGTGTTGATATACTTGATAGCAGTACTCTAATATATATAAATTAAAGTATTCACATGTTTTGATCTGAAACTGAGATATTACAATAATATTTCATTAACTAATCAATTGGATTATAAATTAAATTAAATATAGTTAAATAAAAGTGAGATTTTAAAAAAATAATTAAAATTTTAAAAATATTATAATTAAAATGTAAAATACAACAACAAAGAAAATTAACATAGCGTCCGCTTTTACCCTAGTTAGAAGTTTTAATTACCCCACACATATTTTGGTACAATCCAATGCCGTGAAAGTTTCTACTGACGAAAAAAACTGACTAATTTATAATTTCTTTGTTTGTCATCATGTTTTAAATCTTGGCACGGTTTTACAAAGTAAGTATCAGGTTGTAGTTTCTTGTTTTGGGTGGAATTTGTGTTTATAAATTATAAATGGGTTAATTTTAAATTTTTTTTACTGCAGAGTTAAAATTATTTAAAATTAAATAAAAACAAATATTTAGTCTTTATTTGTGATGCTGTTGAAAATTATTATTGTGAGAAAAAATTCATTTGAAAAAAATGTTGTTAGAAAAATCATATTGTATATATTTTATAATTATTTTAATATAAAAATGTTCAAAAATAATATTTAATATTAAAACATGCTTGTAAAGGTTGGAAAGCAGATTTTTTTAAAATACGGAATACTTATTTTCCTAAAAATAATTTTTAAATAAAAATAAATTTCTTGAAAATAAATTTTAAACTCTATCAAATAATTTTCTCTGACAATTAAAAACTCTACCTACAACAATAATATCAAATCGGATCTTAAATGTATAACAATAACATTGTAACACTTAGGCCCCGTTTGACGCAGCTTAGAAGCTGCTTATAAACTGCTTATAAGGTGAAAAAGTTGGTATATATGTATTTTTTCTGAAAATAAGTAACTTATTTTCAAATTTGGAAATAAGATTTGGTCTTAAATTTCTAAAACAAATATTAATTAAAAAAAAAAACTTATTACTTATAAATTAAGCCAAACACCCCCTTAATCAGGTCACTTTTGAATCAACTAAATTATCTTTATATTATTTTTGAATTTTATTTCAATAAATCAAATTAGGAATCAAAGAGGGTTCAAGACTTCAAGTAGTGTCTACAGTCTACGTAACATTATCACCTGTTTGGCTGCTGCTGACTGCCAAATACTCCTGCCAACCAAATATTTGTAAAAGGCTTTTTGTAGTTTTATACAACTCCGCTGCTACCTTTTTCTGAATTTTTTATAATGCTAATATATAGTCATGTCGTGCAGTTCTCCTTGACAAGTGACAACTTAAATAATAATAATATCTTCAGATTCCCGTCTTTAATATTTCTCTCGTTTCTATTTAAATGTATTTGACCATTTTCAAACAAAAAATCATTTAAATCATTTAAATTTAAATTATAATTTTACAATAACTATCAATTTTTTAATATTTATAATTTTATAGATAATAATTTGTGAAATAATATTTCATATTTCTTTAATTTTATTGTTTAATATTTAAAAACATAATATATTTTAAGATCAAAATTTATTCAATTTAAATAATTTTTTATTCAAAAAACCATGAGTCTAACTATGATTTAATTCGAAGTATTATCTAGAGTCATTGTAATCCGTTTCTTAAAAAAATTCATCGTCATCCGGTTTGCCTGCGTAGTGCGCATTCTTAAATCTGTTGCTAACAAATTTATTATTAATATAATATCATCACAATTAATAATTGGTCTGCTGAATATATCCATATTCACGTGATTTGAAAACGTACAAGGAAAATGTATAATTATTAGTTGATTGTTTTTAATAGAAGTCGACCACTAATTATTAACCCCAACATATAATTTAATTACAATCATCCAAAAAAACGAACAACGAACATTTAATATTCCTTCTATTCTAAAGTAATTATTAGAAATTACATATATTATGTAACTAAAAAATATTTATAAATTAAATCATTAAAATGTATATCTAATTTATTTTAATAATAATTTTCAGTTTTCTAAAATTAATTTAAAACATTAATTTAATTATTGTATTAATTTAATTATAAAAAAGTTAAATAAAATAATTACTTTCATAGAGAGAGAGAATCTTTTATGCATGAAATTGTATAGTCAATAAATTTATAATTATTTAAGATTGTGCTTGACACCCTGTATTTCATTTAGAATGATGCATTTCAAATTATAAAATTTAAGTTGTCATTTTAAATTTTGAAATTTATACTAAAATTTGAATGTTTTAGAATTTAAATCTAAATTATTTAATTATTTAAATATATCATTTAATCACATTCCAAATTTTAAATAAAATTTATATTTCTAACCAGATCATGAAAGAATTTAGAACCACTGAAATTAAGTTACAGTGCATAGTCCCAGGTAAATAAAATATCCAAGGGATCCTAATATTAGTTTGGTAAAGAACTAGCTACAAAAACAGTTTGGTTTACAAAATAAAGAATTGCACATCTTTATTTTTTTTAATTTTACAGAAATCAAAAGTATATGCAATAAGTTGTTGGGTTAAAGTGTTAGATTCCGAAAAGTAACTCATTATTGCCCATATTGTTTTTTGTTGGTTTATTTTAACAAAAATTCTTACAAATATTCAGCAATTCACAATATTCCTAAAAACTTTTTTTTAATGGAATATTCCTAAAAACTTATTTTACAGTGGAATATTGAATAAATAAATAAGTAAAGTAGTACAGTGGTATATGAGCTGGCAGGCTTAACTAATGAAGGTGCAGCTGATGCCAACCATTTAGCCTAATACACTAACACCTAATAATCTCGATTAAATAATAAAAATTTTCGGTACCGACTTGGCTCAATGGAATAAATTAATATTATCATTAAATGCATAAGATAATAATTTTTGAAAAAAATCCTTCAAGGCCTTATATAAATATAAAATAATAATTCATTGAAAATATTAATTTTTTTATATATAACACATAATATTTAAATATTTTCTAGACAATTTTGCTAAAATATGTCCCAATGCTCCTTCTGTTTTTCATGAGAATCAAATTCAATTTTATTCCTAATTTTGTGATGGGCATATAGCATATCCCTAATTTTTATATGAATTATAATAATTTGATATGTATTATAGTACATGTGTTTAATTATATAATAAAATTGTTAATCCACTCAATGTATAGTGTTGAAATTTATAATCATTAATTTTTTTGGTGGATGAATTAATTAATTAACCCCAGTACTAATATACATAATTTATTGTGGTTGTTCATATGTATATTGTATTGGTTTTAAATAAAAAAATTTATTTGATATGAAATATTGTGTAAATTAATAAATATTAATTTATCGATAAAATAATAAAATATTTATTAATTAATAAACTAAACCCGCCTTGTTTGTTTAAAAAAGAAAATTGACAGTAGATAACACGCTTCAAAACCTTGACTCTACAAGTACATACAACCTCCCCGCTTCTACCTTGTTTCCTGTTCCACTTTTCATGCTGTAATTAGGTACCACTCTGTCTCTACAGACCGACTTATCTTATATTATTAACACTCCCTAATCATCACATTACGTCATTACTTATCTTATTCCATCCCACCAAGAACCCAGAAGCAAAAACAACACCTTCCCTCTATATTTACCTACATATATTGCTTCTTGTCGCTGAAAAGATCACAGGAGCAAAAGCAACACTTCTTAAGATGGTGCACTTTGAGAAAAGACACGTTCATGTTCAAAAAGGAGAAGCTAAGCTTGTGATTCATTTACAAAACATTGAGGAGGGGGAAGAAGAAGAAGATCATCACGGCCATGGCAATAAGAAAATTATAATGAAGCCCAAAATATTGTCCCTTGCGTTGTTTTCACTTTTGACTTGCACTCTCATTCTTGCAACTAGCTTCTTTTTCTTTCCTTCCACTCTTTCCCTTTCTTGTAAGTAACCTCTCATCATCTCTCTCATTTTTCTTTTTTTCTTTTTTTCCTTTTTAAGCATATAGATTTCTTATAGTATTGTTTCTGGGTTTTGCAGATTCAACTGGAGAGATAAGCAAAGTTCTTGTTACTACTGTTTCTCGTATAAATGCTTCCCTTTGTTCTTCTGTTCCAACTGGTAACCAATTACTCACCTTTCTTAATACTCATTTTTCTATCTACATATGTTGTTTTTTGAATATTTGATGTAGAAGAATATATGTTTATGTTTTTTGACTTGTATATGTGTGGTACAGTATCTAATTTCTCTCTTCTTTTTTCATGCCCTCTGCTCTGGCTATGAATTATTCCTCGTCTCTCTGGATTTGATTGATTAGTCCGACTTGCCACATATTTTTTGTTCAACATGTCATGTTCTGTTCTTGTTAGAATTTGTTGCATTATCCAAATTGTTTAGTTGTCAATATAACTGCAGCAAATCATTTCCTAATTTGTTACCTTTTAGTTGTTTAATTTGCAGCAAATTAATTGCAAAATGGTTACCTTCTAGTTTAGTTTTATTTTTGACACAATATCGTTACATATATGCAGGTACTATATGTTGTGATAGTAGTAGTATCCGATCAGATATATGTATCATGAATGGGGATGTTAGAACCCAATCTAAATCCTCTTCTGTTTTACTTTATAAATCCGAAAACACAAATGACTACATCAGTTATGCACCTGATTCTGCGGTGAATCAGAAAGAGGAACTTCAACATGAAAAGATCAAACCTTATACACGAAAATGGGAAGAAAGTGTGATGAACACTATCGATCAGCTAGACCTCATTTCCAAGAAACAAGACTCGGGTATTCATCACCATTGTGATGTTAAGCACAATGTGCCTGCAGTTTTCTTTTCAACCGGAGGCTATACCGGTAATGTTTACCATGAATTTAATGATGGACTTATGCCTCTTTTCATTACTAGTCAGCGTTTCAACAAGAAAGTTGTATTTGTTATTCTTGAGTATCATGATTGGTGGATTTCCAAGTATGCTGATATCCTTGATCATCTATCTGAATATCCACCTGTTGACTTTACTGGAGATAATAGAACCCATTGTTTCCCTGAAGCCATTGTTGGACTAAGAATACATGATGAGCTCACAGTAGATTCTTCATTGATGGATGGGAATGTATCAGTTAGGGATTTTAGAGACATTTTGGATCGAGCTTATAGGCCTCGAATCACAGATATTATTGAAGAGGAGGAACACGAAGCTCAGTTGATGAAAGAAAATTCTGCTTTAGCACCCTTGTCTACTAATCCACTAGAAGTGAGGAACGAGAAAGATGATAATGGTTTGAAGAAACCAAAACTTGTCATTGTGTCGAGAAATGGGTCTAGGGCTATTACTAACGAAGATTCTCTAGTGAAAATGGCAGAAGAAATTGGGTTTTTTGTGGAAGTTTTAAGGCCTAAGCCAGATACAGAACTGGCCAAAATCTATCGATCGCTCAACTCTAGTGATGTTATGATTGGAGTGCATGGGGCAGCCATGACCCATTTTCTTTTCATGAAGCCCGGCTCTGTCTTTATCCAGGTGGTTCCCCTCGGAACTAATTGGGCCGCAGAGACTTATTATGGTGAACCTTCAAAGAAGCTTGGTTTAAGGTATATTGGTTATGAAATTCTTCCAAAGGAGAGCTCACTATATGATGAGTATGATAGAAGTGATCCTGTTTTAAGAAATCCAGAAAGCGTTAACATAAAAGGTTGGGAATTCACCAAGAAGATCTATCTTGATAGACAAAAGGTGAAATTAAATCTTGAAAGATTTGGCAAGAGGCTGGTTCGTTCCTACAATTACTCTATTCTTAAGAGAAACTTGGCTGTTCACCATCGATCTTAGCATCTTCTTCGACTTCTGTTGGAGGTTTAAGCACTATATACTAGGCAGACGTCTGTAGAAATTAGTGATATTGCCCATATTTTGTACATTGGTAGTGAAAAACAATTCCTTTTTTTTCTTCTTGGTATATCACGTTGGTGAGCCAAGCATTCTTTCATTTATAAAGTGACCATACTGTTGTTTCCGTAGATACCCCTGCAGATGCAATTGTTGATCACTTCCTCGGTAATTTTCTTCAAGTCAGTTTATGTTAACCTTTCTTTCCGCTTGTGCTTTTTATAGCTAAAATTAAACAATCCGTTGGTTGTACACAGAATCACATAGACTTTGGCAATAGGTAGTATCAATGCAGAAGCAAGCTTTTTAAAATAGACAGCTCAAGGACAGGTCCAAAAAAAGTGAATACCCTAACTTGTAGTAAGCCATGTTACACCCTAAAGCAAACAAAAGTAAAATGCCTTTCCATTTCTTCTCTACACTAAAAATCCATAATATTCTTAGCTACGATTTATACAACGTGATGAATGATGAGACGAGCCATTTTCATTTCCACTATCTTTAGACCTTTGCCCAAAATGCTATACCATCAACCAGCAAAACTAACCAAGCAAGGAAGACAATTCCGTGGAGGAGGCCTTCGAATAATCTTTTAATCGTTTATGCTAGTATGCTACTATAACAGAATAAAATGTCAGGATTATTGGCCAAGTATGTTTCCATTCTAGATACAACGTTAGCTGTAACTCAAACTGAAACGAACAAAGTTAAATTTGAAGACATTCTCATTAATTTTCTAGTTTGAAACAAAGAGAGCTATTAGCTTCACCCTGACTATTGCTACTTTGGCTAATACACTAGCAATAGCATTTCAGTAGTATGCTTTGAGCTAAAGCACTTTCTGCAGCCTTTTCAAAATTGTATATGCCCACTTAAAATCTAAAGCCAGCGTTTCGGCGACTTGGCAGAAGCACGGACGGGAGGAGGTGTAATGGCACACGATGAACCTGTAGGAGATAACATTTTTAATTTTCTGAGTCAGGATCCATATGCATGTGGAGAATAATAATACCAACTGTAAGTTAGAGACATCACAGTAGGTATTGTAATTGAAGCTTGAGATTGAGTTCATCCGGCACTTACGAAAGCCATCTGAAATCATTCCAACTGAGGTTGTACTTGACATGACTGGGGACTGAGTCCCGCTTAGTGACTGTCTTCTCAGCATCCTTGCATTGTGTGTAACTGGTGACTTCATATTCCCATCCGTGGCAATCACAGGCGTATCCTTCTGTTTATGTTGGTTCCTGTACATATGCACGGGTCATAAGCTTTTCTATAACAAATTAAACAAACTTATAATTGAAAGCATAGAATCGCTATCAAGATTTTATGAACTAAACAGGGAAGCGGCATACCTTTTCTCAGAGCCATTGATCAATTTCCCGATGGCCCGGAGTGACTTCCTTATATTAGATTCTTTTCCATGAGCAGTAGCTCTCGTGCTAGTTGTCTGCAACTCCAAAGGTTCCACTTGATTACAATAAACAGCATTTATCGTACCCTTGGGAGCCATTTGACAAGATATGTCAAGTGTAGAATCTACATGATTAGGGAATGTGTTTGGCTTGGAAGCTTCCTGAGGTAGACCAGGCCTCTCTGAGCATCGTGGACCTTCCAGACTTAGTCTTTTCGTTCGAGTTTGTACGGAAGGAGTTTTAATTACCTTTTTGTCTTCCAAATATGTTGTCTTCCCTTTTTTTGTGGTGCTGCAATTTTCAATGCTAAGCCTTCGAGGACGAGGAGTTCTCTCAGCATTTGCCTGAGCTTTCTCTGACACGTGATTTGTCTCCTTAGGTCCAGTTTCCTTCTCCAATTTAACCACACTGGGAGTTCCGATGCTTAATCTCCGGACACGTGGTGATTTCTTTATCATTGGGGTGTAGTGATTCTCAGTGTTCAACCCTCGAGCTGGAGGAGTTATCTCAGCAGAAACACCAGGTAACAAGGATTTTGTTTCTTTGGGTTTATTTGATGGAGCTTTCTCTCTTCGAATTGTGCTGCTGCAATTTTCAATGCTAAGCCTTCGAGGACGAGGAGTTCTCTCAGCATTTGCCTGAGCTTTCTCCGACACGTGATTTGTTTCCTTAGGTCCAGTTTCCTTCTCCAATTTAACCACACTGGAAGTTCCGATGCTTAATCTCCGGACACGTGGTGATTTCTTTATCATTGGTGTGTAGTGATTCTCAGTGTTCAACCCTCGAGCCGGAGGAGTTATCTCAGCAGAAGCACCAGGTAACAAGGATTTTGTTTCTTTGGGTTTATTTAACTGAGCTTTCTCTCTTCTAATTGTGCTGGAAGCTTCAATGCTCAGCCTTCGAGGACGCAACGGGGTTTGGTTGGTCATTAATTTAGACTTATCCGAGGGTGATCTGTTTTCCTTGAGAACATTAACTTCTGAGCTCTGCAGTTTCCTGTTAGACAATGCCTTTTTGAGGCTCTGAAGCTGCAAAATTTTAAAATAAAAATAGTCATGATTATGCCATCAGTATACACTGGAAAAAATGATCAGTACGTCATGTCCCAATCTGACTATTAAGACGTAGAAACCTCACAAAGTCATCGGTAATTAATAATTAACTTATTTGTAACACGAGGACGATTAAAATATAGGAAAACATATATTCACCAGGGAAAAAAACATGAAGCTTTTGTTTGACCAAAGGTCTTTCTTATTCAGAATTCTTGCAAGCATCAACATAGGTGCCTTTTCCTTTCCTTTCTAAATCTTAATTTAGATTAGAATCGCCTCATCAGGCATAATAAGCACAAGACATTTAGAAATATTATGCACACTGATTGTTTGCTGACTAACATCAGATATGGCTGCAAGTAAACATAAAGTAGGGCAATGATTGTGTACATAATAAAAATCCAAATGTTGTCTAATAATTTTAAATTAAGTTCCTAATCCACGCAAGCATATTGCAATATGGGAAATAAGAGAGCAATCCTGAAATCTACATATTGCTAATGGCAAGAAGATTTTTTATTGCCATTTCTTATGCATTGATTAAAGTTCCCAACACAGCTACGAGCCTTAGAAATTTAGAGAGGGGTACCTCTTTCCGAAGTTCCATTTCCTCTGCACTAACATCAGCAATTGCCAAAGTTTTTTCAAGTCCTGTTAACATCGTTTCTGTTAGCGTATACGTGGGTAATTTTTTTGTGTGTGTGTGTTTTCCAGGAATACAACTTTAAACTTCTACAAACAAGTCGCTGACCTAGACCATGCATAGCCGCAATTCTATGAAGCATTTATAAATGGATATTCATTATCATTTAATGAAAACTTTATTGAGTTTATATTTATCTAACCTTTCAGATTCTGAACCTTGCTATGCAATTTTATGTTCTCTTTCACAACCTTATGATATCCGAGAGCTGCCGTAGACATATCTTTCACATGACTCTCTGGCCAATGTAAAAAAAGAAAACATTAGTACTTTCAAGACCTATCTTGCAGTTTTCACCACTAGTGGCACTATGCACATACTTTCTCATTTAACAAACAAATTGGTTGTAAGATATTCAATTCTCTAATCTTCAGTACACAACACAAGTATATAGCACATTATTCCTCAAATATAAGCATAACCATCATACTTGCATATATTGCATGTCGTAACAATTAATAAACAACCTGCCGTACTTATAAAATTATGCTGGTATTAAGTTAATTGTTGCACTTTAAGATAATTGACACCAATGGGGTAAATTGTGCATGTGATGATGAAGATCATTAGCAAGCGTATATGGCATACCCAGTTGTTTCATGTCTGTTTGCAACTGGGACTGTAAGTCTTCAAACTCCTCCTTTGTTCTTGACAACAATGACTTAATTTTCTGCAAGAAAATGATTTTCATTGATAAAACTTAAAAGACAGAACAATCTCAATAAGTATGTAATAGCTACTGTAAATGAAATCAGCTAATAATTTATGTGCAAAGTGTAGAACAGAATTTTCCAATCTCATAAATTTGTTCTTGTTTCAAAACACCAATATGATATCTACAATATATAAACAAATGAACAAATATGTAAAAACTTTGTATTGTATATGGATGACATATATCAATGAATAGCTTACTAATAATTCATTTTCTTGCATCTTGAAAAGCATGTGATGGTTGCAGTAACCTTTGTTTAAGCAAGCTCTGCAACACTGCAATGACAAAGAAGTGTGGCAGAACCGAATAAAGATCATTTTCAGTCAGAAAATTCTTCTCTGCGGAATACTTAGTTTGCAGTTACAAAGGTAAAAAAAAGGACAAAATGGTCATGCTAACTGAACAATGAAAGAACTTATAATCATAAACAAAAACAAATATAAATATGGAAGGTGGGTAGGGATGCTGTGAAGGTAATCGAAACATTATGAGGGGAATGTGGATATTGTAAAAAGGACGGTATGTACTATCTCAGAAGAAAATTAAAAGAACAGGGAAAATGTGTAGTAGAAAGCCTAATGGGAAATATATGCTTCACATTAAAGACAAGTGGATCAAGCATAACAATCTCATTAATTTACAGTAAAACTACTTTCTCTATGTGAAGCGTGAGTGAGAGGGTGCCAGGAAGGATACATTTGTGAAGTGATAAGAAAATGGGAATTCAGGAGAAAATTGATCATTAAAATTCTAATAAAAAAATTAAAACAATAACTAATTTTATTTTACAACAGCATTCTTGCAATTAACTTAATCAAGAGCACAAGCTATTGGTTGCAGCAGACTACAATATCATTCTTTGGACAATGCTTTTGGAAATGCCCAGAGCATCCTCGCACCTAAGCACCCCTAGGTATGCAGTGCATACTACGGCACCAATTATATGCAGCCTATATTTGTCTAGATCATAAGTTTAATCTACTATATCAACTAGCAGGAACAAAAAAAAATCGTCGTAATCAAAACCAAAATATATATGAGAAACATTTTAAATTACCTTCCCGTTCCCAAGAACTGATGAATTTTCCATTAATGTAGTAATGGAGCTAGATTCTCCTCCTGAACAATTAACTAGGGCTGGTTTCACCTGGTTGTCGAGAAAATTTATTTGAGTGTAGAGCTAAAAATTCATTGATCACATATAAATGGCAATTACATTGTAACCAGACACTCAAATGTATACTCCATCCACCAATGTTACTCGAATAGACATTTCTTCATACATAAAAAAAGCTGGCTAGGGGAGTGGAACTTATGACCAGATTTTGAAATTAGCCAGCTGGGTAGCTGATGCTTACAATGCTTTGTAAGCTTTAGGCATTTAGACTACTTATTATCAACTATTTGGCAAGACTTGCATGGTTAACAAAATTTCTGCATGCTTCAATTAATCTTAAAAAATTTATTTAGTGCCTCAGCACTATCATAAATTACTTAATCTAAAAAGTATAACTACTCACTTTGGCCACAATAAAAATCTACAATTTTGGGAAGCTTTTAAACTTACCTTCAACTAATGGTTATTTATTTCCACATCAAGCATTAGATTTACCCATTTGCATCAAGAAAATATTATTCGGTTGATTAAGTATTGTATCTACATCCAGAAATATGACAACGAAAAATCAATAACAAATTTACATTATTATTAATTGTGAACGAAATAGCAAGTAGTTATTGCGCACTAATGAACTCTTTTCAACAAACTAATTAGAAAAATATATATACACATAGTCACATGCTAATATATTTACAGGAAATCATAAGTATAATCTATGTACTTGTATAATACAGAAAAAGCATGTTTAGTTGAGCTATCTTTCTATATGGAAAATCATTTCATTGGCCAGGCAAGTGTTTCACAATCATGCAAGAAAAAAATTAAGGTGCGAAAAAAAAGAGTTAACACACTTCTTCTAGCATGTTCTGAACTTGTTCTTCCAAACAGCTTGACATAGTCTGGCGTAATAGATTGATTGCAGCCTGCAATAGAGCCACTTCAAATAAAAAACTAATTTTATATATCTAACCTGAGCTACGCAACATATCAATAAACGAAGTAATACCGGATTCTCATTGCGAAAGGAAACAAGAAGGTTAGCATCTATGTTTTCCTTTTTATCTACCATACATTCAGCAAGAGTTGCGACAATAAAATCTGCAATATCCAGAAAATGGAGAGATTCAAATTACTAAGTGGTACATAATAAAGCAATCTATCTTGGGAAACCCAAAATAAAGTGCATTTTATGTTATAATTAAACTTAAGTTTCTAAATTACAGGACGGCCATATATATGTAATCATTTCTATATGGATAAACCATATATCATCGTTTATATTCAAGAATTTCTATTTCCAATGTAAAAGGGCTTCATACAACATAACAGACTCAGAACACCAATCATTCGTATTTCATCAAGTTGTCTTTTTCACTCAATTAAGACTTTACCGCCTCGCCTGGGTTTAGGATTTTTTTTGTACAGCTCACATTAAATATATCAGTACTATATCCCTCCCCCTGCGTGCAAACACTAAGTTTCATAAGACATATATCGATATATACGCCTTCAAGGAATTGAGTGTAACTGGTAAATAAAAACTAAAAAGCTTTAAGGTAATATAATTATGATATACATGCAGCCACCAAAAACTCATACCTCATTTATAAATAGCCATTTTAGATCTATAACTTAAATGAATTATATCTATGTAGACATGAACTACTAGAGTTTATTATAAGCATTCAGCTAGCTACAAAACCAGTAAATGATCAATTAGATAAACAAAGGAAAAATTAACCTTCAAGTTCCTGGGTTTCACACTCAGAAAATGTTTTCTTATTGCAGCTTGTGGTCATATCCAGTCGCCTATGAGGGTCAGAAGAAGTTTCCTCTAAAACACGCGAGTGAATTTTACCCACAGAATGCATAGCAAATGGGGATCTCTGAGGCTTAAATGATACATTTCCTCCACCCCTCTGCTTCCCTTCATGTAAAACTTTAAGCTCTAAAATGCAATCAACTACCTTGGCGGATGATCCAGCCTCCAGATTGTCCTAATAAGATACACAAGTCATTTTTCTGCAAGAGTAAGATACATGAATAGTAACAAATACTGTGAATGACTAATGCCTGTATGTAACACACCCTTTCGAGGACAGGTGCTTCAAAAGTTGTTAGCTTTAACTTTTCTGCGGCTACCAAAAAGTTCCTGACATTTTCAAAGTATTGATAAGCTGGCAATGGCTGGGAATCCCATGTTGATGATTCTGACGGCAAGTGATTCTCGACAACCTTATGTTAAATTGTAAAACACGACCATCAGATAGAGAGTAAAAACAGAAACCCTAAAAATTCATTACTCCAATTTGTATGTACTGTTAATCCTAAACCCTAAACACCTATATTGAATAGATACACAAAAAGTTGGTTATTACCTTTTGAACTGATCCTGATTGAATCTTGTTAATTGCATTACAAAGAACCAAACCACTTCTCAAACAAGAAATAAATTCCCTCTCATTAGGCTGTTTAGATATTCCGAGAGGCCCAACTAGGCTCTCGAGCCATTCCGTAGCTTGGTACCTCCTCAAAGCTTCACATTCACATTCACAAATCAATTAATAACAAACAAAACGAAAACATCATATTCCATATTATGTGAGTGCTTACATATGTAACTGTCATATGTGTAAATCACCAATATCATTGTAAACAAACACATAAATCTTCAAACAGAGATTGAATAAAATAATTTAAAAAACATACATGAATGAATCAAAAATAAATCTTGAAAACAAAAAATTATAAAGAAGAGTAAAAAAACCTGCTTCTCCGGCTTTTCTTCCAGCAAGATTCAATTCGTGTAGCGTTTTTCTCACACAAGTCTCCATCTTTTTCAATCAAATTCTAATATTCATCAAACAAAAATAATTAAGTATCTAAACAAAGCATTTTCAACGCAATATAAACCCTAATTTTCAATTTGGGGAATACAAGTAGAGAGAGGATTAAAGTATTCACTCGGGTGGGTTAAATTCTTGATTTGACAAACAAACGGAGCCCTAATTCTCTGATTTGTGATGGAGTTTGTAACTGTAGAGATAGATAGATAGATACACTGTACTTGTTGCTATATTTATATGTGCGTGTATGGTTCGGATACGAATATGAACGTTATGTTCTCAATTCAAATATGTCGGTCCCACCTACTAGTATATTCTATATCTAGTCTAGAAATATTTTTCAAATAGAATTTGTGTTTTTTTTTACAGATAAATGACGTCGGTGTATGTATTTATTTTTTCTAAACCTAAATTTGTAAGTTTATATTGAAATTAGATATATAATAGATTAGGTTGAGTTTAGTTTAGCTTAGAAATTTAAATTTGAAATTCTCGAATTTAAGGATTAAATAAAAATTTAAAAAGTTATTGGCAGGTGACATCATGCTCATCTAATGTATTGAGGAAATTACTTCTGTGACCTTTGTGTGATATGAACGTAGATACTTTTTATGAATATTTTGTGTGATATAAACCTTTTAAGAATATCAAATATTCTGATTAGTGTATGGTCTCATGGATGAAATTAGTGATGCCACGTTTATCGTAAGATGAACTAAAGTATGATGTCAAATTGTCGAGACCATTTTTTTTTCTTTTTTGCAATAATAAAAAAATGTTAATTTATGTTTTTATAAGGTTTTATGGTAAAACTACTGAGATTAAAAAAATAATTTACAAAAATATAATTTACAAACATTTCAATTAAAAGATTAAGATTTTGTAAAAACAAAAATAAAATTACGAGTATTTTGGAAATCATAAAAACATAATTTAAAATATTTCCGGCACTGTTATTTTATTATTTTAATGTTTAGGTGACAGTGTAATAATAATTATAATTAAAAATATTATATTTAAGATTTTATACTAATCTGTCGAGATAAAGAAGAAAATTTAGAGAAGTAAAAGTATAATAAATGAACTGAACATTTGTTCCATTTGATATTGTTTAAAATAAGAAATACATTAGTTATTTCAAATGTATATTTTAAAATTTAAGTATTTATTTTAAAATTTTAATATTTTCAGAAAAAACAAACATTTATATACTTATTTTTAAAAATATTTTTTAAAAAATAAAATAAAATATACCAAACAAAATAATTATCTTCTAGACTATATATACTATATTATTATAACCAAGAACCATTGAAAATATCCTAACCCGTATCAACCATATAAAAAATTCTAACCATCTAATTTTAATAAAATTTTATTTTAAAAATATCGACCAAAGACCAGTCGATCACCGACTATCAAACTTTTAATATTTCGGCTTTAATAACCATGCAAAACACAAATGCTATTAATAAATTATATTAATTATTTTATATAATATAAATATTTCATTTAATATGAAAATTTGTTTTATTATTAATTTATTTTTACATATTTCTATACAATGATGTTTATATTAATATTCATAAAATTTAATGATAAGTCATAATTTTAAATAAATAAAAGAGTTTGAATGGTGATGAAATTGAGTTGAATGTGAGTAAATTATAGTAAATAAAAATTATAGGATATGCATGATTCTTAAAATAGAATATATACATTATAATTTAAATATAATATAATATTATCAGTGCGGTTGTATAAAAGGAGGACTATTGGGGATAAAGTTGTATGTATATTATATTTTATTAAAATTGGACGATTAAGATATTTTATATGGTTGGTCCAAATGTTTTAAAAAAAAATATCTAGCATGATCATTATAATATAGTATAGATTAGTTATGTTGAGACATAAATTATTAAATGTTTTATTGACCTCATTGGGCTCAATTTATTGGCCCTTTGATTGTAAATAAATTTCTTAGGTTGGTTTCAAGGAAACCAACAGATTGATTTTTAATCTTAACTTCTCTCGACCAACAATTCAAATACATGCTTCCTTTTTTATTAGTTTACTTTAATAAGATTATAAAACCACCCTTTCGCATTTTGATTTCATGCAGATGTGTAATTAGAGTAATATTATCAATGTAATTAAAGGATTTATGTGAATTGATTTAGACCTCATTTGACAATGCAGGTATTAATTATAATATTAGTTTTTAATTGAAATTTATATAAAAGAATATTTGAAAAAATTGAAAAAAAAATCTAAAAATATTTTTAATCTAAAAACTTATTTAAAAAAGTAGGTCTCTCTATATTTTTATAAAAACTTATTTTCAGCTTCTACCGCAAATAATTATGGATTTCAATATCAAAACTCATTCAATTTTTTTTATTTTTAACTGAAGACATGCATTTATTAAAAAAATTATTTCTAAATAGTCGTCTAGTTTTTTTACCAGCATTTTTGCCACAAGTATTATCTCTTAAATTACAACAATTTTAAAAAATAATCTCCAGTGAAATATTAATCTTAAAAATTAATCTAATTGATATAAAACATCAACCTTCAACAAAATTGGTTATAAAACCGATTTGGGTGTATAAACTTCGGAGGTTGTTTGCTTTGTGTAATGGAATGGTTTAAAATTAAGAATTGAATTGAGATGATATGGGACTATAATTTCTTCTCTATCATGTGTTTGGTTTTAATAAATTTTATTCATTGTACTCATATAATACCTTATCGCGCGCTATAGTGAACGAGAGAATTTTATGATATGGTGAGATTGTATCTAAAAGTCAAGTGTCCATTAGTTAAAGGAAGGGCATAAACTCTATCGAGCATTAAATTAAAAATATAATAAAACAGCTTTGATTGCCTGACCAATTATATTATACTAATAGAGTAATAGTCACCATCATGCATACTTGATATCCCAGCATCATCGCATCATCCTTTATAATATTATCATTTGAAATAAAATATACAAAACTTTATAAAAAATTACTGTAATAATTTCTAAATAATATATACGTGATTAATATACAAAACAGGAGTATTTTTTATACTTCATTAATGTTTCTAAATAATACATACGTGATTCAATTATATGCTATGTATAATCCTGTATTTTAAACATAATTTTTTTACATTGCTTTATAAGTAATTCAATAATCCCTACACCAAAAATAGCCTACGACAACTTAACAAACATGTCACCACAGGGGGTCAAAATGTTACTAAAGACCCATTATAGGGCTAATGTAACATATATTTTAAGTTAGGTATTTCGATGATACCTTAAGGTGCCTAAGGTAACTTACTTCGCCCCTAGGGTAACATGCACTTTTCGATTACCTTATAGGTCTATTGTAACATAAAATTGGCCTATTGCAACATAACTATATGTTACCTTAGAGTGCTTCAATATTTTTTAAAAAGCTGGCCCCACCTGTGGGCCACTTTTTTGGTGTACCTGTTGTAACACTTAAGCAAGCTATAGTAACATTTTAACTAGTCTATTGCAACATTTTAACTAGTGTATTGTAACACTTTAACAGGCTAATGTAACAGTTTACCAAAAAAAATTTGAAAAGAATCTTTTTGGAAGTTTACAAACCCAAAATATCATTCAACCACAAAGAGATCCATTTCAACATCCAAACAAACTAATCATCCCAAAATAACATCCAACCACAACCTAATTAACATCCAACCACAAGCTAATTAGCATCCAAACTATAAGCTAGTTAGCATCCAAACCATAACATAAGCTCAATAACATCCCAATGGTAAGTTAAATAACATACTAGAAGCTTAAACTTAAAAAGCAGTGATGCTAGAAGCTATTACCTCCAGTAATAGGTGTACCATCATTATTTTCACTTGTAACAATTATACACAACTCCTCGATATCAATTCTGATGTCCGGGTTGGCCTCTCCAAGTTTGTCAAGAGCAAATGCCAAGATTCGTTGCATCTTCTGTTCAACTCTTTCTTCTACTCTCTTGACTCTGTCTTGGAATTCAAACTCGACTTTCTATATTTACTCCTCCAACTCAGAAGCGAGGCCTTCCTTAATTTTTCCAGTCAGCTCTTTCACATATGTTTCTGTTGGCGCATTAGAACTGCTCATTCCTGACTTAACGCATCTTCCTTAGAGCCAATTAGGACCGTGTTTTGCCCCAAGTTCATTAGAAGCAGTATCACCGGTGTTGAGTTTTTTGGTAATATTGTCCTACAAAATAAAACATAAAAAGTCAACTGGTAATCGATTAAAACATAAAATAGTAACATTTCAGTGATGATTGTGAAATAAAATACTTACAATCACATGGTTCAAGCTAATCCAACATCACAGCCAATGCCAAAGCCTGTAAAACAAACTAATGTACTATGTTTATACCAAACCACCAAGCTACAATCAAAATTCTGTGTACAGAAGCTCTTGGCTTCTTTGGATGCCTAGATCATGAGATAACTTTTCACACAACTGCACAAAAGATTTACCCAATGTCGGTAAATGGTGAAATAAAGTCGAAACCAAATGCGAAGGAAAGTAAGAGGTTTACCTGTCTGTACACTTTTGCATCTCCGTAAATTTTTCTTACTTCGACTATGTACAAGAAGGGGCTAATGTTAAAAATCTATTACATTTGCACAGCAGTATGAGTGCAAATAAGATATATTCTACCAAAATGTGAGCTGCTAAGTAAATTTAAATAAACGTAGAAATTAAATTTAAGGCCAACCTTTGCTGCAACTGAGAGATTAGCTGGGCCGTTCTGATATTTATGCAATTGTACCATTTTTAGCTGAACACAATGACACAAATTAGATGACACTAAGTTAGTTTCCTTTGTAGTTGAACAAATATTCAATCAACCAGGTACAGTTTTACATTATAAATCATGGTTTCTTCCCTTTTAATCTACTATGTCGTTTTCGGTTCATATCTTTTCGATTTTTAGCTCTGTATACTTTAAAAACCTATATAGAATGTATTTTTGCAAATATATATCATCAAGACTTGTTAAAAACATAAAATAGGAAGTAAAAAGTACATTTGGAAGACACATAAATGATCAAATACTATCCCAGTAATTAATTAACCTTTCCCCTTCTCTTCTAGACTATAAAACCCATTTTTGTAACTATGTCCTCGATTCTCTCCATCAATTCTTTTGGAGAATGACGAGATGTAAATCTGATCTTCCTCTCAGAAACGTCCTGGTGAACAAAAACGAATGTTGATTTTAGATCTTACCATTCAAATTCCTGGTTGTGCACGTTGGCGTAAATAGTAATTAAAGTTCAGTAGTGGCTCTAAGCTCTTTCTCGAAGAAGCCTGAAAGATCCAGACTTGAGGACATGCCAATTAGCTGAAAAGCATTGATATGAGTAAAGGAATCTGGATCTTTTTCTGCCAAGGGTGTCAAGGGTTTCTATCATCAAATGGTAGATACCCTGTGAGAATCACATATAAGATGACACCACATGACCACGTATCGGATGTGGCACCATCATAACCTCTGTTCTGGAGAACTTCTGGAGCAAAGTAATTGGGACTACCACAGGTTGTATGCTAATAAGACATGTATGTACAGTATAATTCAATTGCATACTCTGAAAGGTTGTGGTAACGCACTATTACCAAAATCAGATATCTCTATGTTTCCATCTCTATCAACAAGGACATTCTCTAGCTGCATTACGAGACCATTTATAAAATGATAACAAATAAGACCATTAAGATATAGCAAAAAAAACAAAAAACAAAACACAAGACCATTATGTTGGAAGTTATAGTATTCCTTGAAAAATTCAGCTATGCATAGAATGATACCTTGAGATCCCGGTGAAAAACACCATTATTATGAAAGCAGATAACAGCATCTATTAAATTATTAATTGTTGAAACATCTTCCTGCCTGCAGTCTCAGAAAATTTCCCTTTGGCTGCCTGAAAAGCAAAGGAAGACAGAAGATGTCAGGTCAGATGTGAACAAACAGCACAAAAAACAGCTAAAAGTTGAGTTCGAACATTGTATGCAAAATATACTTACAATCCGCTCAAACAAACACCAACATCTACATATTCAAGGATCATGTATATCTTGGTTTTGCTTGCTATCACCTGCATTACAGACATAGAAAATGTAAGTACATATATAGTACATAAGGATAAACATACTAGTACTTATGCAATTGCAGCAGTTTTTGTATAAGCATCGGCTCCAATTTACAATTGAGGGAAGAAAATCATTGTGTGGACATATAGACATATAGTTATAAAAACATGATTAATCATACTACATCGATTTACAATTATGTGCCAAGAATTATTGAATTATCTTTCCTTAGAGTATGTATTAGTTTTAAAATTGGTTATTGGACTGAGAAAGAAAATAGGGTATACACTAGACTTCAAAACTAGGCCACTAGGGATATACCTTTAGTATGCAAGAAACGAAATTTTAGTTTTAAAATTTTTCCAACTATCTTGTGTTCAAGATGCTAAGTTTTATAAACTCAGAAATTAATCATGAATTCTGGACGTAGATTATATGCTGTGCGGTCATACCCCCGTGATTATTAATTACTACATTCTAAAATAAAGACAAGACATGAGGATCCTACTCCACTGCTATATTTGGATTTGTAGTATGGAGCTAAATACTTGCAATTTTCATGCTGATTTTGCATTCACAGGTGTAAATGGCCGTACTAGAACATGCATCATTCTGAAAACTACAACCATTTGCTTAAACAGAATTTATTTTTCTGAGCCAACATCTATACGAATACGAATAAGAATAAGAACGTAAGTAGTTCAAGAACATAAAGAACACAAGTAGTTCAAGAAATACTAAGATTTAAAGGATAGCCTTTGCCAATTCCAACACCACAGCCAATGCCAAAGCCTTTAAAAACAACAACACATAAAAATTCAATACACACCACATTGTCGTCGCAATTCCAGTACACACACAAAACACACAGAGGCTTACAAATAGAACAAAAAACACCAAATCAACATCAAAATGAAGAACATAACGTAAAAATGAAGCACAAACAGAAAACACCTTAAATCTATTGAGCCCTGATTCAAAGAACACCTGAAATTAAAAGAGAGAGATTAGATGAGGTTTAAGCGGACATAAACACAAAAAAGAGGAAGATTGAAGCCCAGATAAACATCAAAACGAAGCCCAAATAGAAAATACCTTAAATCGATTGAGCCCTAATTTGAAGATCACCTGAAATTAAAAGAGAGAAAGATTAGACGAGGTTTAAGGGAACATAAACAAAATGAAGAACCGAAACCTCAATTTGAAGATCCCTCAAATCGATTGAGCCCTAATTTGACATGTAAACTAGTTGAGCCCTGATTAGAAATTGAAATTCCTAATTACGTACTAGAGAATGAAATTGGTGGTGAGAGATTGGCGAGAGAGAGATAGAGAGTAGCGAGCTCAAAAGAGATGTATGAGCTCAAAAGAGATGTTGAGTAGCGAGAGGGAGAAAGAGTGCAAGTCTGAGTGCAAGTAGAGATGTCTGAATTGTTTGAAATGTCTGAAATTTTGGGCGGCTAAAACCCGAATTATCCCGTTCTGCGCAAAGATTTTTTTTTTTGCTAAATAATAATTATATTTACTTATATTATACTTAATTATTGCTTATAATTAAAATTAGAGTAATTATTTTTTTAAAAAATTACTTACATGTACTTTATTATTTTTATAAATTCGTATATTTACAAGTATATTTTATTATATTTAATTTGTATATCACCTTAAATTCTTGTAAAATTCATATTTAATCTTAAAATAATATTATATTTATCTTTCAATACTCTAATGTACGACTTATATATTTATGTTACATGTTTCAACACTTTCCCGCTAATGTAATATCATGTGGTTGGCTAAGGTAATATGAAAAACACAATGTTAATTCAGGATGTAAGTAGCATAGCTAAGGTAACATATTGGGTTAACATTTTTACGGAGGGGGTTGCGGTAGGTCATAAATGGTGCAGTGAATTATATTATATATAATTATATTTTAAAATTTTCATTTTTTTTAATCAATTCTAATTATATTTTACATGCATTCCAAGATATGATTATTAATAAATTATCTCATGATTTAGTCATTTTATATCATTAATAAACTATCTCGTGATTAAAATAATTACAATTTATCAAAATATGTAATAACTTTTATTTAAAAGGCACGTTTAACGCACACGGGTATTATGAATATGGTACGAAACTTATATGATATTATGGTATAGTGATTAAAAGATATGTGAGTTAGCGTATAGATTAATGTTCAATTCATTTATGTACTGTACTTCAATACATATTAATTTTGTCAACGCCCCGTAAGTTTTATTTTGGGACTGACATTAAAAATTATTGTATTCTACATCTGCGCCTATCGGATAAAACGGGTCTCGTTAAAACCCATAAGAGTAAAATCTTATAGAAAAAAATTTTAAATGGGAAAAAAATGTCATAAAACGAACATAAAAAACAACATATATAATGTCTCTTAACATAAAAACCGGAAATTTTTGAAGTTTTTTGAGTCCTCAATACTAAAAAAAATAGTCACATCTTGTTGTTTCTGCCATTAAATTCAAGTTCTCATCTTCATCCACCTTTTCTTTATCCTTCTTCTCATGCAAGTGAGTATCAAAATCTTACTTCTATTCATCTTTCATCTACAAGCAATAACTCATCCAATTAAAACTGAAAAATAAAAAACAAACCAACAAAGACAAATAAGTTGATGAACGTGTAACAAAATATATAGTATAAAATTATAGCGTAAAACTCTCAATTCATAATAAAAGTTATCTAATATGACACAGAATCGTCATAAACAACATATAACTACCACATATATGGTCAAAACCCCATCAAAAATGATCATGCTCTATACAGGTACAAATAGTCATCACATATGATACTAATATTGTTCAAAAATTCAGATCTGAAATATGTGAAAACAGATGCAGATGACATGAATCAAATCCGAACAAAACGAAAACAGATCTGAAGATTTAGAAGGTTAAAAACTTTAGATTTGAAAAGAGAGTATATGTATTATATAATGAATTGTGATTTAAACCAAAATTTTGATATAAAAAAAAGAGTGTAATTGAAATTAGGATTTAAAGAAAAGAATAGGGAAAAGAGAGAGAGAGATTATTTTGGGACTTAAAAAACTCAGTATTTCAGCAATTATAAGAAGTTTCTTTTGATAAAATACACTACCGTAGAATTTTGAGTCTTGTGAATATTCTCACAGTAAAAGTAGCGGTGTTCATATAATATTTAGACTAGTTTTGACAAATTAAAAATGACAAGGGAGAACAAGTCTGTGAGACTGTGATTAATACAAGGCAATGGTTTCCGTGCGGGGCCGTTCAGATTTGCACCGCTCCTCACATCTTGTTCGCAGAATCTTCCATCCAATGTGCCATTCTAATGTGGGGTGCAGTATTGTTGAAGCATTCGAGAAGTCTCAATATTTCTATGATTAATGGTTAGATATATTTTTATATTCCCTCTGTTCTATAATTTTTGTTTTTTTTTACTTTTTAAAATCAATTTTTTTAACTTTGACCAACAATTTAAAAATATTTATTTATAATTTTATGACTTAAAAAATTGATTTATAAAATAGAATAGTTAAATTATATTATAATATTTTTAATATATATATATATATATATTATATAATGTGTTTAGTTTGTTGGTCAAAATAGATTAATTTGACTTTGAAAAGTCAAAATGAGACAAGAAATATGAGACGGAGGGAGTATTATAATAAAAAATTAGTTAATTTAATTGTAAAAAAATAAAGTATACAACTAATTAATTAGAGACGGAGAATACATATTTTTCCTTTATTTACAATCAGAAGTATTATTTGTTGAGATTGAGGATCCTAAGTCGACCGACCTCATATAATATCCTGAGATTTTACTCAAATCTCATATTAAGACACGAGGGTGACATTGTAATTTCAAAATATTATGTATATTTATAAATTTATCATTAAAAATTTATACTAAAACATCATGTTATCTTAGGAAATTTCCTCATATCAACCTCATATTCCCTTTTCTCTTATTTGTTCCGTGGAAGTGTTGGAAAATAAAGAGAAATGATAAAGTATTGCATATGTCAAACCCCGTTTGGTTCACACATTACGTCCTTGAGATTTACTCAATCGGTGTCCTCATCCAACACCGTATCTCCTTGCGAATCAAACACCTTCACTCATCCCATCTTCTGTGCCCACTCAACTCATATATAGCCATATATCCACTGTCCACACACACCAGTCACTGCAAAGTTGGATATGGGAGGGGAGCAATCCTCCTAGTATTTCTGTAGGCATTTAATAGAGCAATAAAGGGGAAAATAAGAGTGTTGGGAGTATAAAATCGGATTTAATACTACCACTACCAGTGCAGAATAGATCAGAGTGCTTTAATTTGCCCAAAAAAGCTCACAAGCATGAGATGCTAGCAAAAGAAAGCGTAATAATTACTACTACTACTACCATACACGTTTTAAGACTTTCAGTCTGGACTAGTGGCACCAGTAAATTTTAGTGCTTTGTGAAACCAAGATAATGCCCACGTGGGAGGCACGCCTTATTACAACATCATCTCGATAAATGAATGTTCGGTAAATGAATAAATTCAATAAATGATTAAATTTTTTAGTTTTCAATTTGGACAAATGGGCTTAATAAATAAACTCGCTAAACGCATAGATGAATAAATAGAAATGTAGTTTTTATACACACTGTGTAAATATAAATGAATAATCACTATATTTAAAATAATATATTTTTATTTATATAATATATGAATACATTTCATCTAATAATAATTTTTAAATATATTATTGAGTTATATATTTTTGAAAATTACCTCTAAAATTGAGTGTTTCTTCCCTACATCAAAATGTATTTTATCCTTAATTTTGTGTAGTACATGATACTATGCACTTTATTTATTCCATGCATGCATGTGCAGTATAATTAATCTAGAATTTTAAAAAAATGAATGCAGTTAAAATTTACATAAAAGATATAATCACGGTGAATTCTAGGTACATTTGATCATAATATATATAAAATAATATAATTAATAAAAAATTCTAAAAAATTTATCTAAATTAATTAATATTCATTTATCAATAAGTAAATATTATATTTATTTATTAATAAATAAATAATATCGTTAAATGAATATATATATCTTTGGTATCAAGCGTATTCATTTATCGAGGTTCTACTGTACTTGCATTCCTATCCTCATTAGTAGGAGTAATTTTTTCCGTTACACTAATTTTTAGAAAAAACTCCTAGTAGTTTTTATTTAAAATTAGAATAAAAATAAACATGTATATATATAAACATATCATAATAAAAATCACAATATTATACAGACAAGCTGACCGAATTGAATTTTGCTAAAATAATTAAACAGCATAAACCAGATTACTGCTGTGCTAAAACTTTTTCCGAATGTTATGCTGTTGACATTTGGTGGAAATCTAAAATCTTCACCTTTTTCCCCTAAACAATGAAACCTTCTCCTGGACATCACCAACGCCTTTTTAAATAATTATTACATGCAAAATTTCAGATTTTCAGGGTTCAGAAAATCAAGACGTGTAGAATTTCAAAAAGACGTCAAGGATGGCTTGATTGCCTCATTAATTGGGTCAAGTCAACGACAACATAAATTTTATATATATATTTGCGTGATTTTTTTTAAACATGTTACAAAATAATGATTATTTTTTTAAAAATCAAAATTTTTTTAACTAATATCACAATTCATAAAACAAAAGTTAAAAATAATAATTATATGACGAATAGAGTTTATTAATATAGGGGCAATATATTCTGCTTATAATATATTACATAATCTAATGCAAGACATATATGTTCTACAATTAATATTATATTTAAGGTTCTCCATGAACAAAACCCTATAAATATATACTCCCTTCATCCCCAATTAGTTGTCTCCCATTTTAATTGTTCATCTCTTTAATCAATACAAAAATATAAGATTATAACTCGTGCGAAGCACGGGATAACCGATATTTAAGTAAATTGGTTTTTTATTTATATTTTTATTGATATTTAATATAAAATTTTATAATAGTAAGAATTTATGTTAATATTATATATTCTCTTATATTATATAAATTTATTATAAATATAAATATGTTATATTCTGGACTCGTTTTATAGTAAATGTATAACTAGGCCTAAAAATTAAAATTTTATAAATATATAAATGGGCCTATATAGTAAAATTTTAGCTAATATAAATATGTATATAATTAGGGTTCATATTATAAATACATGTATATTTTTTAGGCCCGTGACCCGGTACCGACCGACCGATCCAAATTTTTTTATCTTTCAGTTATAATAATATAGTATAGAAATAAGTTTTTGTATTTGTTTATGAGTAGTTTTATTGGTTACTTATTATATTTTTAATAAATATAATAACCATTAGATTCTAATTATTATTTTTTATTGTAGAATGATATTTATATATTAAAATATTCATAAACTTTAATGATGTATTAAATAAAAATTATAGAATAAGTAGGATATTTAAAATAGAAAATATAGAATATAATTTAAATATAATATAATAGTATCCGTGAAAGTTGTATAAAAGGAGGACTATCGGCAATTAGAGTTGTATATGTGATACATATTCTTTCTAAAATTAGATTTTACTAAAATTGAATGGTTAAGATCGTTTTTATGCTTCACTTAAAATTGGACCGTTAAATCTTTTCTACTGTTCACCTCATCTGACCCAATATCTGACCGACCAAATTTTTTAATCTTTCAGCTATAATAATACAGTATAAATGATCTTTTTTCCACTAACACCCTAATTTATTTGTGATTTTCAATGTTGACATTTTTACTCTACTTATAAACTCAATATATTAATTATGGGTATGTATGGAAAATAAGCATAATATTTAAAATTTATTAATATGCGTAATTTTTTTAAAAAAGACAACTACTTAGGAACAAAGGAAATATAAAATAATTATAATACGTAAATATGTAGTAAAAACGCTTTAAAATATGCACAATATAAATTATATAAGTTTGAAAATACAAAGATAAAGGACATACACTACACAGTTTTTATTGCTTGCATTCTTTGCTAATTCGTCGATTAATGTGATGAAATTTGTTATTATGTAAAAACAAAGAAATTATTTTATTATATATTTATACAACGGTTACAAATTAAAACACTTAATATGTTCAACGAATTAATAAATTGATTGACTTTTATCAATGTAACGGTCATTTATTAATCCACCAATCAAATTGATAGTCATCAATAATTTCACCATATTTTGTTGGAATAATTAATGGATTGATCAACTAATAAAAAAATTATTATGTCTTCAAAAAAGCTAATAAAGAAATATTATATTATTAAATACTATCAATTTATTAATTGGTTTAATAAATCAATTAATTTTTTTATATTAATACATATGCTCTTCGGCGGAAAATTTTAAGCGAAGAGCCGGATAATTGAGACTTGTTAGTAGGGTCGTAATTTTGGACCCAATTTTCAAAAAATACAAATCTGTGATCAAGTTTTTCAGATTCGGGTCAATTTCAAATTGATCTCAAAATGATCCGAAAAATCTGGTCAATTTCAAATTAACTCACTCGAAATGATATGAAATTATATATATATAATATAAATTAAATTTATTTAAATTTCAATTTATTATTTAAATATTATGTAATTTATTTAAATATTGTTAAAAATAATATTTATAATAAAAATAATTAATTTTTATTATTTATATTTATTACTCTCTCTGTCCTATTTTACTTGTCTTTTATGAAAAAATACACATATTAAGAAAACATTAATTACATAACTTGTTTTCATGACCACCCTTCATAATTGTATTAAATTAATTAAATTATTTATATATTTAAATTAGTTAAACGCTGAAAATAATAATATAAGAATATTATTTGATAAAATCTTTATAAAATTATTTTGAAAACAGAGATGGACAAATAACCATGGACAATTTTTCCCCAAAATAAATAACTAAAAGGAGACCGAGAGAATAATAAATTATAATTATTTCAAATCGGATTCAGTTTACTCATAAATATTTTGGATCGGGTTCAGATTAAATATTTTAATTCATTAAAATTTCGAATCAAATTCAAATTGAATTCAAATGACTCGAATCTGTCGCCCAAAACCCAAAATTACCGCTCCCCGAAACCCAAAATTATCGCCCAATTTACGAGTGCGTCATGTGTGTGGTACATATGTGCGGTATATGTATGCATGCATTTATAATGATACACCTAGAATATATCAGTCTGCTCATAATTCAATTCATGACAGCACTGTAAGAATGCAGTTGCCACTGTACAACTAGTTCTGTCTTGTTTCTTTTCAGGCTTTCACTCAACTAGTAGTACTATAATACAACCATTGCACTTGTCATTTTCATCTCACCCATCAAACTTCATCATTTCTTTAATGTATGGTCCTGGGTATGAACATGGGTGATTAGCTAAAAGTATAATAAAATATAATACAATATGAGCGCGATGAGATAGCTCGGACTTAATTCTAATTGTATTAGATGCTCGATTCGATTTTTACTCATTCCAAGATTTATTAGAATATATATTCATTTATAAGACATATAAGCCTTATCTGTGATTCATCAATTAATATGATAAGAGTTTGTTGAAATATAATGTAGAAAAATTTAATTATTTTATTATAATTTATGCATCAATTACAAATCAAATAATTAAATCCGTTCAAAAATTTGATGAACTTTTATATACAGCAACCATTAATTAATCTGTCAATCAAATTGATAGTCATCAATAACTCTATTGATTTTTCACGTGATAATTAAAAAATTGATAAATTTTAATTTTATTAATGAAACAATAAAGAACTAATAAATTTCGTCAATTCATTAATTGACAAATTAACTAATTTTTTACATTAATACACATGCTCTAATACTTTACACTTTATTTCATTAAATACATTTTTAGCAAAATACTTTATTGTATTTATTCTTTTATCAATTAAGAATATAATATTTATTTTTTTATGTGAATGTAAAATTGTAAATCATTCATCCTTGCCTCACTTGGAATAAACTTGAAGAATTTTTATCTTATAATAATTATTATCAACGAAAGTTAAGTGGTAACAATCATTTGAAAATTAATAAAAAATAAGTCGGAACAATCATCGACCTGTTGAGACTGTTTGAACCTATACCGTTACACGTTGACCATAATAAATCACATCCGTCATTCCGTATATACCATTTTGACCTTATTGCCCATATTGTACTATAATATTGTGTTTGACTGTGAATGAATCAGAAGGGAATAAAATAAAATGAAATTTGTATTATATTAGGAGTGAATTTTTAAAAATTTCATTTTTTTTTATCATTATAGTCCTAATAATTTAAACTAAAACTCAAATCGATCAATTTGAGATGGAATGCTACATTTTCTCTTATATATATTTTCTTTCTAAATCTTATAAAAAAAAATTTACACTCACCCATTTTTTTCTAAATCTTCCTTCCTAATTAAATAAATTTTTATTTATTTCATTTCATTCTTCCCAATCATATGCAACATAAATTATTACATTTCATTCTTCCCAATCAAATGCAACATAAATTATTGGATGTCTGGTACGTCTCGTAGTTGTAAAAGTAAAACTAATTGAACTAAAGAACAACAAGAGGACATAAATTTGGGAGTAAAATAAATATGATTACCACAAATGTTATTATGGACAGTAAAAAACAAATTGCTACTCTTTTGATTACAGTAATGAATTAATAATTAATATATCACTCCTCTCTCTCTATGTTCAACCTCAAACTGCTTGTTTCTAACAATCACTACTATAAACTGAAGAATCTAATTTGAACAAACATATATGCTTCATTAATGCAGCACGAAGATCGTCAATGTTACTATTTCCACGTCTTATCACTGAGTGACTCGACAAAACAGCTGAGCTGAGTGAACTCGCTTCCGGGATTGACTCAGTTGACACCACAACTTTTATGTTGCTCGTTAACAAATCATTCCCCACCAGTTGGTTCAAAACCACCGAGTCAGTCACCGAGTTCTTTCTCTTGTGTTGCATTGCAACTCGGACTATTTCGGTAACCATTGAGTTTGCTAGTCTTCGAATTCCCCGTGCTCCCCCGAATATTATCGAAGGGGTAATTACGTCTTTTTGGTGATTTTTTCGCCCATGTTTGGCGGTAACGCTAGTGATTGTCGACAAGTAAACCGACTCGGGACTCTGATTCTTGACTCGGCCGAGTGGATCACCGAGTAGCAACACGTCTCTCACATCCACCAACATTACGTGTTTAAATTTTCGTCTAAGTCGACCCAAAAGTAACGTATAACAAGCCCATCTCCTCAAATTCAACGGAACGGGGTCAATAAATCCAGCCAACGAGTTTTCCGGGTCCAGCTCATCAACTTCAAACCCAACAACCGAACCATAACTCAACTGAGTCAACTCGGTCTCATTTTCCCCAGTAAAATTCCCACTACGAAATCTCCTCCCCCATATTGTCTCCCCACTCCCATTCATCTTCTCACTCGATTTCATAAACTGAGTCATATCAAAACTCGCTTCCGACTCGTGACTCTCCTTGAACCGAGTAATGAGTTGAAGAAACGAGTCATTCTCTTGGCGTATCACATAATCATAAACATTTGATTTACCCGAAGGAAAAATAAACAAGAGGTCCGATCTCGAGGTGAGTGAAGCTCTATGCACGAGTCTCAAGAAAAGCCCAAGCTCCGTTATAGAAACCGAGTCCATTACATGACAAATAATCAAGTTGTTCATAGCTCTACTCCCTCTAGTATACAATCTCCCCATCCCCTGAAACGCGTGTGTAGTTTCGCGTTCAGGAATGGGCCCGGGCCCGTACAATTTGATAGAATTGAGTTTCCGGCGCGGGAAATTGGACGGAGTGGCAGTGGGCTCGAAAGTGGAGAGAGTAAAAACAAGTAAAGAGAAGAAAACAAGCAAAGCACATATAGAAATAGTGGACTGGGCTTTAGAAACAAGATGGACTGAATTGGTTCGCCGGAGAAGAGTGTTGAATGTTACAGAGGGCTTCAACTTCATGCTGCTGTTATCTTCTTCTTCTTCCTCAGGGAAGAAAATGAGAAAAAAGCCCATTGCTCAGATCTCGGGTGCTGCGATGGTGGATGATTATGGTGATGTGAAAAGCATAAAATAGATATGTATAAAGATATATATGAATGTGTGTATTATATCAGCAGTTTTGTTTGGTTGGTAGTTTGAGCATTAGCTGGACACCCCCGTCTAGTGTGTGTGTGTGTGTGTTTTTGTTACATACTTACATAGTTACATGGATGGAGTTGAAAATATTTGGCATGTCTTCTAATTGTTGTGCTGGCTTTGCTTCCACTTTCTTTATATTGCCTCATCGTGCTCTTTATTTAAAAGGTTACTTGCCTGTTAACTACTGTACTAACTCATTCTGTTTTATTTTATTTTTAAAATTGTGGTAATTTGGTTATATATTTGGTGGTTAATTTGTTTGCAGTTTGATTCGATAGGATCAAACTTGCGAGTGCACCCATAATTTATGAGAAATGCTACGTTTTATACCGAATTATGGTACAGAATGAGGTGGATGTGTCACCTAAACCTATCATTAATAATGTTGTCTGTCACTAAACTTAAACCTGATTTTGATTATTTTTTTATTTTGAATTTGAGATTCTAATATTACTTGTATTTTATTATTATTATCATCAAAATATCATTTAAAAATTAATATTAATATATTTTAAAATGCCTAATTGATAATTAGATATAATTTTAGTTAAGAACCTAATTAATATATTACAATCAATTTCTAAAAGATAAATAATAAATAATATTATATTCTTTAAGATGTGTTATATTTTTGTGTACTATATTATCTAAAATTTACATTAAGTAGTTAGACATAATATAATCAATTCGTTAAAGAACTTTGAAATCAATTTTTTTACTCATACGTTAACAAAAATACAAAATATATTAATAAATATGATTTCATAACAATAATAAGTATTTATATACAAATTAAAATTACATTATAGTATGTTTAACTAAAAGTATTTATAACATAACCTAATAAACTTGTTAAATAATTTTAAATCAAAAATAATTTAATTTTATATTAATAAAAACGATTCAAAAGATTTTAAAAATATTAAATATATTAACGAGTAATATTAATAACAATCATACATATAATCACACGCACAATATGTAACAAAAAAAATTATTGTAGAGTAAGATTAATTAAAAATAGTATAAGAACATAATAATTAAACTAAATTATTAGCTGTAACTTTTTTAACAACAGAATAGGTTTAAAATTTCGTTTATGTTTTAAATACTCTTGGTTAAACTTATTAACTTACTGTGATATAAGTTTTTTTTTATTACATATTCTTAAGGGGAAAAATTGTCTTAGAGTTTAATATAATTATCATGTTTTCATATTATATTATTAGTCTGTATGTATATATTTATTTAACTACCTATCGATTTTAGTAAATAGTTTTTTTTAGAAAACGTAATACACAAAAGTATAACATATTTTAAGTAATATAATATTAATTGTAATTTATCTTTTAGGAATTGATTGTAATATATTAATTAGGTTCTTAACTAAATTATATTTATTTATCAATTAGATATTTTAAAATATATCAATATTAGCTTTTAAATGATATTTTGATAAAAACAATAAAATATTCCCTCCGTCCCGTTTTACATGTCTTTTTTTGACTTTTTGTGATCAAATTGACTAATTTTTTACTACAAATTAGAAATTATTCTTTTATAATTTTAAAAAATTTGAAAATACATTTTAAAGTATATTATATATAGATTCTAATAATATAAAATTTTAATTTTTTTAATTGTATATTATTTTTAAATTGCAATTAAAATTTTGTTAAGTTGACTGTACAAAAAACAACGGGGACAAGTAATTGGGGACTGAGGGAGTATAAATAATATTAGAATCTCAAATTCAAAATAAATTATGAAAAAAAGTAAATATAATCAGGTTTGTATAAGTGTAATGGCAAACATCATTATTAATAATATGTTTAGGTGACACATCCATATTTTTCTTACAATTCTGTATAGGTTCATGTGTACGTAGCATTTCTCCATAATTTATTTACTTTAAACGAGCTTAAGGATCAATTAAGAAGAGTAATTAGACAGGATCAAAATCATTGATTTGCATTAAACGTCATGTGTACTTGTTTCCCTTTTATGTCTTAAATATTTAAATTGTTAATTTATGAAAAGTTATTATTATTAATATTATTATTATGTTAAATAATAAAAATAATTTATCAAAGACACTGCAGACACACGGATGAAATTAGCGCAATACATCAAAGTCATGGGAGGTGGACAATAATAATAAATAGAAAAAAATAGACACACAAATACACAATATGATAAACGTGAACCTCGTAGAGAAAAAAGGTGTTAGCAAATAAATAGGTTCTCAAAAAGGTGTCGGTGGTGCAAAACGGATAGGCTCCTGTTTATCATTCTGTTTATGCGAAGGAGAGAGATTTTAATTATTTTTTGGAAGGCATAAATTTTTATGGAAGTTGACATGTCATTGGGATGGAGTTTTCTAATTTGTTTGTAGGGTTGTTTTTATGATACGCGCTGTTGATTTGAAAATGATTGGCTTGAAGAGGAAATGTGGTTATTCTCCACAACCGATCAACAATGCGGAGTAGGAGTAGTAGTAGGCTGCTCATAAATTACACTATTCATCCATCCATTTTCTGTGGTCGGTGGTGGCGGACGTGCCCCATTTGCTTACTGTCTGCTACTAATGCATGTTTCAAAACTTTGAATATTCCAAGTCAAATATTTTTTAATATAATATGTTACTCTCGACTTTATGCCTTCTTATTTTGCGGTCTATGTTTCAAGTTTTACTAATTCGAGAAAATATAAAGATGTTATATATGTAGTAATTTTGTTAAAGTGATAACTTTAATGGCCTGTGAAAATAAAGAGGGAAAGCAATTGGGGGACAGGGTAGTGACTGAAGAGAAAAAAGATGTTTGATTTATGATTAACGAGTTCGATTAATAGAAAGTGAAATTTCAAATTTTTAATAATTTAATTGTATAAAATACTTAAATCATATTTCATATAATTTTTAAAATTTCATATAACTTTTGTTCCTTAACTTCCATTCCATAACAATTCAAATATCTCCTAAATGTATTATTATTTTAATTGTGATTATATGATTGATCTAATATTCTTGGATAAAAGACAGAGAAATTAGAGTAGAAGTTTCTGGTATGGGACATGTGGTCGCTGTTGATATTATACAGACAAGTGGCCACGAGAGTCCGTTTATATTACCCCTGCATTCTTTGTCCAACACTGTTTATGTTACAATAATTTTTAGTTACACCTGTGAATCAATCATTAATCAATATAAATAAGCAGCAATCATATATTATTATTATATGTTGATCCTCGCCGATTCTAGCTCCCTTTACATCAACAAATAATAATTGCTTGTATAATCCAATACCCTTCCCACTTAAAACGAGTTACTAACCTCTTTCACTTAATTTTAAATTGTTAGCATGTGTTAAGAAGCTTGAATAGAATGTTTATTGGATTAATTATTGTATTTTTAATTTTCACATCTCATCGACTAAATATTCATTCTAATCCTCCTGTCAAAACCAGCTTGGGCCCTAGCCCACATAACTGGTGCATAGTGGTACGACTGATGAAAACTTTTAATAATAATATAGCATAGAAATGAGTTTTTAAATTTGTCTATTAGTAGTTTTGTTGGTTACTTATTATATTTTTAATAAATATAATAACCATTAGATTCTAGTTGTTTTTTTTATTATAGAATGATATTTATATATTAATATTCATAAACTTTAATGATATATTAAATAAAAATTATAGAATAAGTAGGATATTTAAAATATAAAATATAGAATATAATTTAAATATAATATAACAATATCCGTGAGAAATTGTATAAAAAGAGGACTATGAGGGGTTAAAGTTGTATGTGTGATATATATTCTTTCTAAAATTAGATTTTATTAAAATTAAATAGTTAAGATCGTTTCTAAAGTTCACCTAAAATTGAACGGTTATGATCTTTAATATTCATAAACTTTAATGATATATTAAATAAAAATTATTGGATAAGTAGGATTCTTAAAATAGAAAATATAGAATCTAATTTAAATATAATATAATATTATCCGTGAGAAGTTGTATAAAAGGAGGACTATCGGGGATTAGAGTTGCATGTATGATATATATTATTTCTAAAATTAAATTTTATTAAAATTGAATGGTTAAGATTTTTTTTATTGTCAACTAAAATTGGATGGTTAGATCTTTTCTATGGTTCACCTTATCCGACCCAATATCTCACCGACCGACCAAAACTTTTAATCTTTCACTTATAATAATATAGTATAGATGATCCTTTTCCCACTAATACCCTAATTTATTTGTGATTTTCAACGTTGACTTTTTCACTATACTTATAAACTTAATATATTAATTATGGGTATGTATGAAAAATAAGCATAATATTTAAAGTTTATTAACGTGCATAAAATTTTCAAAAAAGACAACTAATTAGGAACGAGGGAATATAAAATAATTATAATACGTAAATATGTAGTAAAAACACTTTAAAATACGCACAATATAAATTATATAAGTTTGAAAATACACAGATAAAGGACATACACTACACAGTTTTTATTGCTTGCATTCTTTGCTAATTCGTCAATTAATGTGATGAAATTTGTTATTATGTAAAAACAAAGAAATTATTTTATTATATATTTATACAACAGTTACAAATTAAAATACTTAATATGTTCAGCGAATTAATAAATTGACTGACTTTTATCAATGTAATGGTCATTTATTAATCTATCAATCAAATTGACAGTAATCAATAATTTCACCATTTTTTGTTGGAATAATTAATGGATTGATCAACTAATAAAGAATTATTATTTTTTCAAAAAAACTAATAAATAATTATTAAATTATTAAATTCTATCAATTTATTAATTGGTTTAATAAATTAATTAATTTTTTAGGAAAATTTTAAGCGAAGAGCCGGGTAATTGAGCAATTTTGGACCCAATTTAAAAAAAATACGAATTCGGATTGAAGTTTTCCGGATTCGGGTCAATTTCAAATTCACCTCAAAATGATCCGAAAAAATCAGGTCAAGTTCGAGTTAACTCATCCGAAATGATCTGAAATTATATATATATATATAATATAAATTAAATTTATTTAATATTATTATATGCTGACCCTCACCGATTCTAGCCCACTGCACATCAACAAATAATAATTGCTTGTATAATCCAATACCCCTCCCACATAAAACGAGTTACTAACCTTTTTCACTTAATTTTTAATTGTTAGCATGTGTTAAGAAGCTTGAATAGAATGTTTATTGGATTAATTATTGTATTTTTAACTTTCACACCTCATCGACTCAATATTCATTCTTATAGCGGTGCAGTGCAGAGGGCCCATAAAATGTTAGTAAAAGAAAACACGATCCAAAAGTGAATTTTTTATATTTTTTGCTGGGCACAATTTATGGAGCCCAACTTGAGAAGCGGGCAGCCCTATTTAACTATGTGCTTCACCACTCCGCCCTTCTTCTCCAGTGAGTTTGTACTAAATTTCATCAAATTATAAATTATTTATCTCAGGTATGGAACTTGTTTCTTAATCTTAGTAAAGGTGTCATATTTCTTTACTCATGTGTTAAAGACTGTATAACGTTTTGTGTATTTATACGAGGTAGATGCATGTATATAAAATTTGCAATATTTTACATTGTTCAATTTGTCACTATACATGATTTTATTGAGAATTTCATCTTTTGGGTGTAGGGATAAGTTAGTAGAATCGTAAGTTTCATTGATTAATTAGGTAAAGTTATGATTTTTGGTTTTAGCTAAGATTAGTAATATATCTGTACATTGAACACATATGTTAGAGCCTACATGGTAAGCCAATTATTTATATGTATTCGCAAGAATTGCATGTGTTTTAAGGAATGTGTCTATGTTCGCGCTTGTGTTTGGAACTGTACAGTTTGTATCGAAATAAATTTGGAAAATCACATGTAACACACATGTATCACAACATGAATCTTTCTCCCGGCTTTTGAACTTAACTATCAAGGGCATGTTACTTATAATGATATCACCAAGGGATAGATTTGGAAGTTTTGAACAAACTTAAATGTAAAAGTTATTAGTTAGTATGTACTGTGGAAGAGTGGATAAAATGAGATCATGCAAATTTTAGACGACGAGGTTTGTGATAGAAATGATTGGGAATTCGGACTGAACATTTAACCTTAATCGGTGTTATTGAGCTCTAGTTTCGTTAGTCTATATAGATATATTGAAGGAAAGAATGAAATTTGCAAATATTTATACACAAATTAGCTCGAATTTTTTTCCAACCAACCAAATGGACCATATTATTGGTGTTATTTGTACATAATGGTTTGGTATATGGTAGTACAATGCCTATACCAGCGAGTAGATTGTGTATGTTGGCTAATCTCAAGAATCTGCAAGTCATATGGTACAACAGAAGCAAGTTTTTGTTTTTCAATTTGAGGCTTATTATTTGTACTGTATAACTGTATTAAACTAAATCTTAATCTTTAATTAATTTGATGCCTTAGAATAAATATTTATGGAACCATATGTTGGTATATATGATGCAGGTTATAAAGAGATACAATTGTAGCAAGGGAAGTATTTTCCAATAAGAAAAGAAGGGATTTTGTAATTTATGAAGTATTATGCCCTAAAGGTGTTACTGCGCGTAAAACCCATAAATAATATCTCGACACAAAAAACTTAGATAATAGTACGATACGGGCAAACCTGGATTCAACTATTTGTCTAAATTCAAGTGATGATTCTGGCACGAAATGTTGAAATGTGGCCTGTTTTACATTGTCCAACTTATGTTATGTCAGGGGCTGAGGACCATCTCCTGCATTCCATAATATTATCTTGTGTTTTTGTTATAGATCTGTAAATGCAAGACAATATAGTGACATTACAATAAGGATTTTTAACGTTTAACATATAATATTTGTGGAATATTATCATGACATTACTACCACATGTATGTACTCTGTTAGATATATGTTTGCAAAATAAATGTTCTTTACAGCTGTCATATTTGCAGTGTGTTTTTTAAATTGGATGGGGGGCGGGATTATCAGTTCCCATATTTTTCTTCGTCTGGCATTCACTTTTTTAGTGCTTTTTAGTTAACCTAATGATGTTTTTGGCAGTACAAGTTTAATAGAATGAGTGCTGAATGTGTTTCTGGCGATCTGTCTTCTGAGATGGAAGTAGATGCTTTTCGACGGCTATTCCCATTGCGCTTTCATGAGCGCCATCTGCTTGAATCTATAAGACCTGATGCTAGGCCCCTTGGAAAAGCTAGAGATACAACCTTAGCCCTAGGTTAGTTATGCACGTGTGTTAATATTACAACTCGTGTTTGATGAAAATTTGAATCATGATGAAGATACTGTACATTTAATATAGGAGCTGTAGCATCTGCGGATGGATCAGCGCTAGCTAAGATCGGTTGCACTGTAAGTGGTTTTCACTCTCATCACTGTCTCGTGTATGCATTAGGCTTTTACGAGTCCATATAAGTTGTTTTGACCACATTGTTTTGTCCCATAATTCCTCTTTTGGTGACAACCTTTCTCAGTTGTCTGTGTCCTTTTGCAGACCATGCTGGCCGCAGTTAAAATGGAAGTCATGACACCTACAACGGAATCACCTGATGAGGGCTGCATAGGTTTTTGATTCTGACCATATCTCATTTGTAATTAATTTTTTCTCTGTAACCACATGATATTTATCTTTATGATGTCATTTTTCCAGCTATTGATTTTCACATGCCTCCAATTTGTTCTCCCATGGTTAGACCTGGAAGGCCCGGTGAGGTAGCACCTGTTGTGTCTAAGCAATTATCAGACACCATCTTAAGGCAGGTTCTTGCATCTTCTAGTGTTAAAGTATATTAATCTAATTTTTGACACTGATGAACTCTGATCTGTCGAGTCCAGGGTATGGGATTCTCCTATTAATTTTTTTGTCTTGCTGTGTTGATTTTGGTTTTTTTCATGTCTAGTATCCATTTAGGTACATTAGAGTATTTGATTCGTGCTTTAAATAAAATATTCATCTTTCTCAACTGAACTTTTGCATCTTATCTTTAATTTATAAATTATCAGCTAATCATTTTGAATCAGTGGAACTTTTTAAAATGTTTTCACAATCAATCAAGACTGACAACATTAGCTGAAAATATGCCAAAAATCAGAATTTTAACATAGATTCCTATTTCCTACTACCCCGTGGTTCTGAAAGAGATAGCTGCCTCAGTTTTTAAACATGAAAGTATATTGGTAATTTCTTTATGTAGTTGTGTTTAAATTTGAATCTATTTTTATGTGTCATCCCAGTTTTTGTCAGCGACTACAATTGGGGCTGGAATCCCTAAGAGTCTGGGCTGTAAATTTTTTGTAGTGTTTCCTTTTGCTACCATGTAATTCACCTACTATATATTTTTCTAGTATCCTAGATCACTGCTGGCAATATGAGTCATGGTTATAGATATATTCCTATTTCCTACTCCCCTGTTGTTTCGAAAGAGATAGCTGCCTCAGCTTTTAGACATGAAAGTATATTGGTAATTGCTATATGTAATTCTGTTTAAATTTGAATCTATTTTTTTGTGTCATCCCAGTTTTTTTCAGTAACTACAATTGGGGCTGGAATCCCTAAGAGTTTGGGCTGTAAATTTTTGCAGTGTTTCCTTTTTCCACATGTAATTCACCTACTATATATTTTTCTAGTATCCTAGATCTAGCAATATGAGTCATGGTTATAGATATATTCCAGTGGTGTCACTGCCTCTGATAAGTGATATCTATAGAATTTCAATATTTCCCTGCTGTACTTCATAGATATTGGTGTCAGTATTCATGCTCCTACCAGTTACGGATCAGATTACTTGATGCTGTTAAGTGTAGTTCTAAATGATTTCCAGTTTTAATATAAATTGTAGCCCAGTTGTAAATACCATATATTATAAGAATGCTATAAGCATGTTCTCTAAAGAATAGTTCAGCAAATGTTCCCGTGTTTTCACATTCCATTAAAATCAATTATAAAGTTCAATTTCTCTGTTGCTTATAATTAACTACGATGTGTGCATTAGGATTTTTTTAGAAAAGAAAGCTGTTTAAATCATCATGTAAACAGATATGCATATTGAAACAGGTAGAAATCACACACACACAAACACATATAGCAAATTGCATACACATTATTATTTAGTAAAAATTGAACTAGGGAAATGAACAATGTATAGATTCACTCACCTTTGATATCGCGACGGTCAGCCGGCGCCGTGAGCTCCAGATTCTTGTTTCTAGCTAAAAAATCAACACTGTTTTATTATAAAGAAATAAGTTTTAATTTAGAAGAGTACAAAAATCAATTAATAAAACCTATCACTCAAAGATTTAATATTTCAGTTATTGTAAAATTTGTAAAATAAGAATCTTTGTCATACTTGTACCAAGTCATCCCCAACGGTTTCTTAAATGTAACACCTTGACTTCTATATCACTAATCCACAATACAAAATGGATTTCCGCAGCCTCACAAGGAGAGATCTCCAAGCTCTCTGAAATCTGAACACGCTTCCAGCGGATATGAGAGATGCTGTTGCACGTCGTTTTACAAGTTGTATCAGTCACACCATCGTTTTATCAGTTGTACCAGTCACGATGCTGTTTTATCAGTCTCAGACAGTAGGGGGACCCCTGGGTCCGTCACTGATACTATTTTAGAATGTTCTACATTAGCAGGGTTAATGAATATATGATTTCCATTAAATGTTCTAATTTTGACCTGGGCACGTACATATTTAGAAATTATCTTTTTATTTTCATTTCTATATTTTAGAATCCCAAATTATCTTTTTATTTGCAGTTGTAAATTTTACCCCCCCCCCCCCCCCCCCAAAAAAAAAAAAAAAAGAAAAATTTTTTGTAGTTCTATATTTTGTTTTTCATGCCACTTACTGGAAAATGCTGTGGCGCTTGTAGTTCTGGCATGATTAATTTGAAGGATTTATGCTTGGTCAGTGGGAAAGCTGCTTGGATGGCCTATCTGGTAATAGTCTTCATGATGCTATTTCATTTTTTGCTGGCATCATTCATATGTCAAACTTAACCTGACATACTAAATGATGAAACCCAATGCCATCAAATTTGTAGAACTCGTATTTAAAAGGGGAAAATTGTTATTAACATGGTCATGTATGTGTATATCTTGGTGCTTGAGAGGATTGAATATTTAGAAAGGAAGGGGGTTGAGCCTTGGGAACAGGTAATTGGGTAAGTTAAGGAGGTGAAAGAAGTCGAAGTGTCAAGATGTTGAAGCAATTGTCACTAGATGATTTATAGTGTGGATATGAACACCAGCAGTGAGGATAAGTTAACTTTTAAAACATTAATCAGCAGGCTCACGTACCTAATTTTTCCTTATGTCCAATTCAGTTGGTCCACCTGTTTACTGGAATCTTCAGTGCTGTTTTTGAGAGTACACATCGTTTCTGTATCAGTATCTAGAATTCAAATGTCACAGAAAAACAAATTAAATCGTGAAATAAAGATGATGTAAAACTTTATATTACCAATGTGCATTCATGCTTGCAGGACATATATTGTCTGGATGCTGATGGTGCTCTATTCGATACTGCATTACTTTCTGCAGTTGCAGCCTTTTCTCATCGTAAGCTTACAAGTTTCTGCTATTTTGAAGTTTTAACTATTGCGTGTTAACATGTCCAGCAGATGGCGATCTTACTTAATTTTATCTTTCTTGCAGTGAAAATCCCTGTAGTTTCTTTAAATGATGATGGAAGAGTTGTTGTTTCTGAGGAAACTGAGGGTCAAAAGTTGGTTAAAGAGCCGGTTAATAAAGATAAAAGAAAGCTCAAATTGAGCAGCATTCCATTTTCTTTGACTTGCATACTTCACAAGAACTATATCGTGGCAGATCCCACAGCGGAGGAAGAGTCAATTATGGATACTCTTTTGACTGTTGTATTGGATTCATCGTGTCAACTTTTGTCTCTCTACAAGCCAGGTGGGACATTCCTTGCCTATAACTCAGCTGTTCAGGTCAGTATGTTTAGCTTTCTTACTTTAACGAACTCCAGTTTGCACACATGATATTTTAGTAGAAGCTGTTTTGATTATATGAACGGTTCTGGGATTTCCATGTTTGCATATTACATTTTGAAGTGCCAGTATATTTTTTGAAGTGTTAAAATATCTCTGTCGCACTAGTTAAAAGAATATGTAAAAAATGTAGTACTCCAACCCATCATTCCCTTGGCAAAATTCTTAGATAATCACATTTCATTGGCTATATTTGTTGAACCACTATTCCCTTTAGGTAAAATTTTCGCCAATCATTAATATAGCTAACACCATTGGAGTACCCACCATTTCCCTTAGGTAAAATTTTAAATAATTGTTATTTATATTATTTTAGCTAATCATTTTACCTATTACCATGGGAGATGCTCTAAATGGGTTGCAATAGTTATTTATGCATATTTCTTATTATATCAAAATAATGCTTTACTTTGGTTAAATTGACCAATGTAAGATGCTACATGAGAAACGGACATCTAATAACATTGAAATATACAAGTATTTAATGCATTTCTTTACTTTTTTAAACTACACAAATATCAAGTTACAGTAAAGTATGACCTAGTTGAACATGCTAAGAGGACTCATATTTTGCCGCAGGATTGCATTGCATTAGCAAGACAAAGAGTCCAAGAACTTCAGAGTATCTTGACCGAAGCAATTTCTGATATGGAAGTGGACTAAATAATGGAGACGGTCATCGGTAGAGACCTCAGTTTTTAGTTTCCTATCTCTAGCATCTATAATGGTGTTTGTAGAAGTATTAGACAAATTGGGTAGATTTAGGTCTGTTTGCAGAGTCCTGAGCAGAATTTTTTGATTGAAGATTAATGTTATTATAGTTGAAAAAATTGCTCAATATCTTGCTTATGGGCTTGTCATGTTCTCAAAGCATCGACTAAGATTCTTAAACATGTTTTGGGCATTGAGCTTAATATGGATTGCAATTAACCTTTGGTGCCCTACATTAAATCACATATTTAGTTTTTGTAGCTGCATTTATTCTCATTATTTTGTTGAAACAAGGAATTATGATTACCCTTGTTGACGATTTTTTACTTAGACATCATCGAGGATTTTTTCGAACAATGTGATCTCTCACTATTGTCCTCGCCCTTACCTTTATATAACTGTGGAGGGACGAATGTGTATTTTTTAAGCTAAAATCAAATCATAATTTTATAACAATGTACTAGTATTACCCCCTTTAATTGTTCCAACTGGGTTGAGGAAAAGTAGGTTTTTATTTTTCTGTATAATATATCAACGTAGTTCAGTTTTTATGTAGGGAGGGAAATTGAAACCTCGACTTTACCCGGAAGTGCTGGTTACTTGTGTTACTACTAGGGCAAGATTCTGGCGGGCTTGAGTTAAATTTCAGTACTAAAACTTAAATTATGTATTTAACTCGCATAAGGTAGATAAATGTCATCTTCTTTCTCTGTAACTGTATGCGAGCAGGCATGATGATTTCCTGCTCTTGTTTTTTAGATACTACTTTTCGATAATTAATAAATTTTAGATGTAATCATGTAATGGATTTTTGTCTCGTACAAACTGTTGAGAAAAAGCAGAGAACTTTCACATCGCTTGGCCTGAAACTGTGATACATGGACCCATGAATCAACACAAAAATATTATCAGTTCCTTTTCACTCAGGAACACACACACACACACACACACACACACTAGTGTACAAAAATCCACACATACACACTCGAAGAAAAAACAGAGTAGGGTGATGCAGTAACTTTTGCAGAAATGATTATATGCCTGGTTGTGAATGAACATCACAGTCGGACCCCTTGTAATTAATTTCAACAATCTCTCTCCTCATCCACTCCACACCCTCACTTCTCCAATCCCTCACAGTCTTCATCAGAATCTAATCAACCAATAGGAACCCTGCAAACTTCATCACCATGCCCCCAAAAGGATAGATAACTACACCCACTCTCTCTCCTCTCTCTATAATCTTGAAACCAAAACACAACCTCAAATACCTTACTTTATGTTACTTGTGTAGCTTTGTGGCCACGTGCCTCTCAAACACACCACTAACTAAATATTAACCAACTGTCTGCATTCTCCTATCATATACTGGTACTACAACACCCTCTAAACACTTATAAACTCAGACCCTTCTGCTTCTCCTAAAAAAAAAAGAGTTGGACAAGAAGAGCAAGAGCCATCAGTGGCCTTTCACTCAAACACAAGCCCAAAACACTGAAACAGGTACTCAAATTCATTACACATCTCTGTTTCATCTGTATATATCTCAGTAATCAAGAAACAGGGGAAGTGTTCTTGAAATTACAGAGTTTTTGATCATGGCTTCTTTAGTTTCCTCCCCATTTACATTGCCCACAACTAAAGGAGATCAATTATCTTCAATTTCTCAAAAACATTACTTTCTCCATTCTTTTCTTCCCAAGAAAAGCAATCCATCCAGCTCCAAATCACCCATGAGGGTGAAATGTGCTGTTGTTGGCAATGGCCTCTTCACTCAAACCTCGCCTGAAGTGCGTCGAGTTGTGCCCGAAAATCTTCAAGGCCTTCCCACTGTAAGAATTGTATATGTAGTTTTAGAAGCTCAATACCAATCTTCCCTTACTGAGGCTGTTCAAATTTTGAACAAGAGTGAGAAGAATGCCTCATATGAAGTTGTTGGATACCTGGTTGAAGAGCTTAGAGATGAAGATACTTACAAAACTTTCTGTAAAGATGTCGAAGAAGCCAATATCTTTATTGGATCATTGATTTTTGTGGAAGAGCTTGCTCTTAAAGTTAAGGCAGCAGTAGAGAAAGAAAGGGACAGGCTTGATGCAGTTTTGGTGTTCCCATCAATGCCTGAGGTGATGAGACTCAACAAGTTGGGAACCTTTAGTATGTCTCAACTTGGGCAATCAAAGAGTCCATTTTTCCAGTTACTTAAGGGTAAGAAATCATCTTCTGGCTTTGCTGACAGCATGTTGAAGCTTGTGAGAACTTTACCTAAAGTTTTGAAGTACTTACCAAGTGATAAAGCTCAAGACGCGAGGCTTTACATACTTAGTTTGCAGTTTTGGCTTGGTGGTTCACCTGATAATTTGGTCAATTTTGTAAAAATGATTTCTGGTTCGTATGTTCCTGCTCTGAAAGGACTGAAGATTCAGTATTCGGATCCTGTTTTGTTCTTGGATAACGGGATCTGGCACCCTTTGGCCCCCTGTATGTATGATGATGTGAAGGAATATTTGAATTGGTACGGGACAAGGAGGGATGCAAATGAGAAGCTTAAGAGTCCAACTGCACCAGTAGTTGGGTTAATTTTGCAGAGAAGTCATATAGTCACCGGTGATGACAGTCACTATGTGGCTGTGATCATGGAATTGGAAGCAAGAGGGGCTAAGGTTATTCCAATATTTGCTGGTGGCCTGGACTTTTCAGGGCCAGTTGGTAAATATCTTGTCGATCCTATCAGCAAGAAGCCTTTTGTGCACTCAGTGGTATCACTGACTGGTTTTGCTCTTGTCGGGGGACCAGCAAGACAGGATCATCCGAAAGCTATCGAGGCATTGATGAAGCTTGACGTTCCTTACATTGTTGCATTGCCTTTGGTATTCCAAACCACAGAGGAGTGGTTAAATAGCACATTAGGCCTGCACCCGATTCAGGTTGCTTTGCAGGTTGCTCTACCAGAGCTCGATGGAGGCATGGAGCCCATTGTCTTCTCAGGCCGGGATCCGAGAACAGGCAAGTAGAGAATTGTATTTTTTTTCTTCTGAAATATATGTGTAAATTTTTTTGGTAGTTGCAGTACACAACCAATCTATATTGCATGTAATTGTGTTTTGGTGCTTATATTCAAATGGTGAATCCAATTTTACTGCAGGCAAGTCACATGCTCTTCACAAGAGAGTGGAGCAGCTTTGCACTAGAGCTATCAACTGGGGTGAACTGAGAAGGAAAACAAAGGTTTGTGACCTTTACATTACTTCTTGTTTCATTACATGTGTTTCTCTTTGGTACATTCTTGTCTATAATTCAGGTAGCCATACAATGCATAGTGCCATGATTGTTTTTCTAGTCAACCATACTCTAGAGTCTAAAGGCTTAATCATACATTCAGGTGCTTAATATTTAAATAATTTGGAATCAAAGACAAGAGAAACAATTTCATGTGTTTGTGGCTCAGTAGCTAGCCTAGCTTTATAAGCCCAGGATATATAGTAATTATAAATATACAATTCTTTTAGTGAATATATTTCCAAATTTGAGATGTTCTGTCATAATTGTCATGCCTCTACTCTTTTAAAATCTATTCACAGGAAATTCTAATTTTTTAGAAGTGTTTTGTGTCCTCGTCTGTAAAAATAGACAAGTACATTAGTGATTTTTTTCTTTTAACTACGATTACCTCTGTTCTACAATATTAATTCTATATCTTCATTGATCTGGCAATATGTAAAACATCTTACATTACCTTTGTGTCAACATTTTAAACTAAGAAGGCGAGGACTGTAGTATACTAATGAGTAATGTCCATAAAAGCATATACACTTGGATAATGAGGTTTAATGTCCTTCATGATCATGACTTTCTTGTGTCACTGTATAAGAGGAGTCTCAGTTACTTTCGTGATTTGGTACCAGTTCCAAGTTCCATCGAGGCCAAATGTCTTATATTACTATACGGTCTCTAAATTATGCTGAATAAACTGAAGTGAAGATTATAAAGTTAGCTAAGCCCTTGATTATATAACTATGCAGGCTGAAAAGAAGGTAGCTATCACTGTATTCAGTTTCCCTCCGGACAAAGGAAATGTTGGAACTGCTGCTTACCTGAATGTGTTTGCCTCCATATTCTCTGTTCTTAAAGACCTTGAGAAAGACGGCTACAATCTAGAAGGACTTCCAGAGACTGCCGAAGCCTTGATTGAAGATGTACTTCACGACAAAGAGGCTCAGTTCAGCAGCCCAAATCTCAACGTTGCATACAAAATGGGTGTCAGAGAGTACTACAAACTAACTAGCTACGCCACTGCATTGGAAGAGAACTGGGGAAAAGCTCCAGGGAGTTTGAATTCTGATGGGGAGAACCTATTGGTGTACGGTAAACAATATGGAAATGTTTTTATTGGTGTTCAGCCTACATTTGGTTACGAGGGTGATCCTATGCGGCTACTTTTCTCGAAATCAGCAAGTCCCCATCATGGTTTTGCTGCATATTACTCATTTGTTGAAAAAATATTTAAAGCTGATGCAGTGCTTCATTTTGGCACTCACGGTTCTCTTGAATTCATGCCTGGAAAACAGGTTGGTATGAGTGATGCTTGTTATCCAGACAGTCTTATAGGCAATATTCCCAATGTTTACTATTATGCAGCCAATAACCCTTCTGAAGCAACTATAGCCAAACGAAGGAGCTACGCGAATACTATAAGTTATCTGACTCCTCCAGCAGAAAATGCCGGGCTCTACAAAGGACTGAAGCAGCTGGGTGAGCTCATAGCTTCTTACCAGTCTCTCAAAGACACTGGTCGCGGTCAGCAAATTGTGAGCTCTATTATCAGCACAGCCCGACAATGCAATCTTGACAAAGATGTGGATCTTCCGGATGAAGGAGCTGAAATCTCTGCCAAGGAACGTGATCTTGTGGTCGGAAAAGTGTACTCCAAAATCATGGAGATAGAATCACGACTTTTGCCTTGTGGACTCCACATCATTGGTGAGCCTCCATCAGCGATGGAGGCAGTTGCTACTCTTGTTAACATTGCAGCACTGGACCGGCCAGAAGAAGGGATTACAGCTCTGCCATCAATCTTGGCTCAGACAGTAGGAAGAGAGATTGAGGATGTATATAGAGGGAGTGACAAAGGAATTTTAAAGGATGTTGAGTTGCTTCGGCAAATAACTGAGGCATCACGTGGAGCAATATATGCATTTGTTGAGAAAACAACTAATGAGAAGGGCCAAGTGGTCAACGTGTCTAGCAAACTAAACTCTATCCTCGGTTTTGGTATCAATGAACCTTGGATTCAGTACCTGTCAGATACGAAGTTTTACAGGGCTGACAGGGAACAACTGAGAGTTCTGTTTGGGTACTTGGGTGTGTGTCTGAAGTTAATAGTAGCTGATAATGAGTTGGGAAGTTTAAAACAAGCATTGGAAGGCAAGTATGTGGAACCAGGTCCAGGTGGTGATCCAATCAGGAACCCCAAAGTTTTACCAACTGGGAAGAATATTCACGCGCTTGACCCACAGTCAATTCCCACTGAAGCTGCATTGCAAAGTGCTAAGGTTGTGGTGGATAGGTTGCTTGAGAGGCAGAAAGCTGACAATGGGGGAAAGTATCCCGAGACTGTTGCACTTGTATTGTGGGGAACAGATAATATCAAAACTTATGGTGAGTCTTTGGCTCAGGTTATGTGGATGATTGGAGTCAGGCCGGTCGCTGATTCTATTGGCCGGGTAAATCGGGTGGAGCCTGTTAGTCTTGAAGAGCTTGGGAGGCCAAGGATTGATGTTGTTGTGAATTGCTCCGGAGTGTTCAGAGATCTCTTTATCAATCAGGTACTTATCCTTCTTTCTTGAGGTTCAGATTTGTTTAGCAGATTTCTGTTTGATTAATAATTTTAAATAATATGTTCAAAACTGTGAACTGTTATAGTATCCAGCATCATATATCTAAAGTTCAAAATTTCCAAATTTCTTGACAGATGAATCTCTTGGACCGGGGTGTGAAGATGGTAGCTGAACTAGATGAGCCCGAAGAACAAAATTATGTCAGGAAACACGCATTAGAGCAAGCCAAAACTCTTGGCGTTGAGGTTAGAGAAGCTGCAACTCGAATATTCTCTAATGCCTCGGGCTCGTACTCCTCCAATGTAAACCTTGCTGTTGAAAATTCTTCATGGAATGATGAGAAGCAGCTTCAAGACATGTACTTAAGCCGCAAGTCCTTTGCATTTGACTGTGATGCTCCTGGAACGGGTATGATGGAGAAGAGACAAGTGTTTGAGATGGCTCTAAGTACGGCTGAGGCCACATTCCAAAATCTCGACTCATCAGAAATCTCACTGACTGATGTTAGTCACTACTTCGACTCAGACCCTACCAATCTGGTGCAGAACCTAAGGAAGGATGGAAAGAAGCCTAATGCCTACATTGCAGACACCACCACGGCTAATGCACAGGTAGACATCTATTATCTAGTCTTCTATAGGTGCTATATACCGTTTCTAATTTATTCGACAATCCTTTATATCCAAATAGAAATTAAATCTTGTATTCGCTTTTTTTTTAAGGTTCGTACCCTCTCTGAGACTGTCCGACTGGACGCACGGACAAAGTTGTTGAATCCCAAATGGTATGAAGGAATGCTGTCCAGCGGATATGAGGGTGTTCGTGAAATTGAGAAGAGGCTAACTAACACGGTGGGCTGGAGTGCTACTTCAGGACAAGTGGACAATTGGGTCTATGAAGAAGCAAATACCACGTTCATTAAAGACGAAGAGATGTTGAAGAGGTTAATGAGCACAAACCCAAACTCCTTCCGGAAGCTGCTACAGACTTTCTTGGAGGCCAATGGCCGTGGATACTGGGAAACTTCAGAAGAAAATATCGAGCAATTAAAGCAGTTGTACTCTGAAGTTGAAGATAAGATTGAAGGAATTGATCGGTAAATATCGTAACTTACAAATAAATTCTTGAATGCAAAATAACATTCTTAGTTTACCTGAGCCATATCTCCCTTGTGCGTGGAGAATGGGTTAATGTAACTTCCAAGAACAGTTCGAATGTGAATTTGTTTGTTCCACTCCCCCAACTGTAATTTACATCATTTTGGGTTTTGTCTTCATTGTATGTAATTCAGAGTACTATCTTAAAGTATAAATGCATTCAGTTACATGACAGTTCTACAGCAAGGAAATCAATTCCTTGATTGTACGAATAATGTACAGTTTAAATTGTCAGAAAGATGCCAACCTACATATTTTTTTACCCTCCCCCGTGGAGTTGATCTCCAAAAACTTAAACCGTAGACAACAACAAAGGACTTCTGTACAAAATAATGCTTCCTTTTCAAGGAATTGTACAAAAAGCTACAGGCTCTGGTTTCAGAGTTACAAATTGATGCATGCAAGTTCTCGATAAGAGTTGACGTTCTATCATCTGCATTCAGAATTTAAACCAACTCCATTAAAAGAGGGTCACCTGCTGCCATTATTCTTATAAGCTTTATGAAGTCTTGCTCACTCGAGACATTCCACGGGTGAACTGCAGGTGCTTCCGGGGAATAAAATGTTGAAGAATTAGAAGGCTGTTTTCGCTTATAAACCATTGAATTGAAGATGGAGTCAAAGTTATCAGATGAATCCATTGCTAAAAAGATCATGGGTATTGCAACCTTTTGATGCATATCTAGATGACCAATTAGATTCACAAGATCAACGTAGTCGGCTACAGATCTACGAGGTATGTAAAATACCTCAGAACTACATAATGTAAGGGTCATATCACTCTTAATCGATCCCTTGTAACTGACTTGGAAGTGAACTGGCATAGTAGCAACAACTTTTTTCACCATTTCTGCTTGTTGCACAAACCAATCTGATTTCCCAGAAAGTGGAACAGAACTCCAGGACTTCGACACCTAAAATCAGAGAATTAGAGACAGATAACAGTGGATTTTTTATAAAAAAAAAATCTGACGTCAAAAAGTGAGATGTGTAGAAAACCGCGTTAAATTTATTAGCAATTTCTACGTTACTTTTTTATGTTGTGATTAAGTTTAGAGCTCATGATTTCCTATTCAGCACAGTTTCTGAGATTGAGAAACTAATTTCTATTAAAGAAGTGGAAACGTAAAAAATGTAATGCAAGGAAACGGGTCAACTGACATAGTCTGCAAATGTAATTGTTCAAGTGTCAAGAAATGACAACCATGACTCCATGAGTAGGAAAATAAGAACAGGGCAGTCTCAAGGTTTAATTACCTTGTTTGTAATCCATAGCTTAGCCTTGTCTGCTTGTATTAAGTTCCAGTAATTAAGAATAGTATCATCTTGGAGGAACAGGAACCCTTCTGCACTAGTAAATCTATTCAATACGTCCGGGAGATTCCTGTAGACAAAATTGATATGGTATCAGACAACATATGTGGTAACATGTGTATGATCTATGAAGATAAGATAGGCATGAAAGCTAGAGTATAATAAGTGTATACAGCTGTTATGTTATACCGCAACTAATGGTTTCTAGTCACATCATTCATCTAACAATTAGACCCATATCTTACAATTAGAAGGTATTAGCATCATAACAATCAAAGCTTGCTTCGAATAAAACCATAATTTCAACAAGCAACCTCTTGATTTGACACTGATCCTAACCAAGACAAAAAAAAGAGTTAAAAGCTGAGTTTTTTTACTAATATACAACACAAAGATAAAAAATATTTTATGCTTTCAGAACCAGAAAAAAAGGTAAAGAAAAGAAAAGAAGACACATTCCAAGGGATTTGCATATCTAATTAATTTTAGTATTTCTATATAAGCTATAACAGACCCTCCAAACTACTGACAACACAGCAGCCCGTATGCATTTCTCTTAATCATTAGTGAACATGCTTGATTCCAAAATTCAGCTCCAAGAGAAATATAGTTATCAACTAACTTTTCCTGATATTTACAACTACATTATATTCCTACTTTGTGTATAGATTTTAATTTCATTTAGTAGAGACTCAATCTTTTTACTTATAGACTTATATAAGCCATGTCGAAATTACTTCTTAAGAGTTGCAGTTGTGTAATGACTCGTGAACTCTTAATGATCAACATGCATAACAAGTTAAAAACTACCAAAAAGAAAAAGAAACAATAGCCAACTTCTGCAAACAAAGAAAGTTGCATGTAATTCTAATACTGCAGGTAAAGGGGAAATTACAACTTACTTGTATACATGGTCAAGCTTGCCTTCTTCAACGACAAGATCAACATTTTTCTGCTCTGACAAAATAACGACCGACTTAAATATCCTTCCATAAAGCAATCTCCACTCTAAAGCAGTACGTTCAACAGGGCCAGTACAGAACATTATAAGCACTACATTCCCAAAGTTTTTCCTCCACCTAATTAAATTTCCGATTTCATAATTCACTGTTCCACTTTCATCAACTCCAAGATGAACTGACGGTAACTTTTGAGGAATATAGTCTTTCCTATCTCCATGACCAATATTTGCCTGTGGCCTATCCAATTCAAGTGACATTAGCCTTGGCTGCTTGTACCCAACTGCAATCAAGTCTTGAAGCCAAGCAGCAGTAAACTTTACATCTTTCTCAGACCAAAAACTTTCCTCAGCCATTGCAAAACTCAATTCCAAAATTTTCTCAAATAGTCTATGCTTACTCGATCTCCAAGAGATCAAAAACTTAATTAAACGACCAACATTTACATGAAGATCTTTCTCTTCAGAAAATGGGTAAGCTTCAATTCTGTCATACCTATGTACAGTGGGAGGATATACAACAAGATAGCCATCAATTTCCCACAAAAGCCTCTGCCCCCAATAACCCCTCAATACATCAGAAGCCATTGAGCTCACGGAAACAGGAAGCATCAGACCCCAAAATGCGGAAGAATGGTAAATGGTATTAAAAGAATTAACCGGTGCCATAACACCTTGTGGCAATGCCACTTTCGGGGAACGATCATCAAACCTAATATCAAATCCATCCAAACCCGGCTTCCTAGTAAAATAAAAAACCGAATCAATATCAGGAAGACCATTAGATATCCCCTGTTGAATAAACTGCTTCCCACCAAACACTTGATTATAATACTGTTCATGACCAATATCACCTACATTCTCCAATGGCAATCCCCTCGGCCAAACCGACCTCTGCCCAAAATGAATATAAGGATTCACAACAGTCCTATTAGGATTCTCACGACTATACTGCAAAATAACCTCTTGCCTAGCATTTTCACCAACCAAATCCACATCAAAATGCTTACCAAGATCATTACCAATCACCTCACCGCGATCATCAGCATCAAAGATCTTTTTGGCACCGTGTTGAATCGCAAACAAATACCCAACAGATTTTCTAACATAAGAACCATAAGGCAAATAATCAACAACCCTAAACCCCAATTTAGCCTGTTGGTCAAGAGACAAAAAGATAGTACCTTTCAAGTTCCAATCATCAGGAGTCCTCGAATTCCCAATTGCCAACACTTGCCACCCTTTAATCTTGGCAAGATTGCGAAGCGAATCAGAAGGGTAACTCGAAACAGACACAACAATCCAATTCTCCGATTGGAAATTAGCAAAAGAGGTTGTTTTATCTTGAATGGACTGAACTTTAGTCCAGTCTACACGAGGAAAATGCAAAGTCTTTTCAATGGGCTTGGACTGAGACTGAAAGCAAACAAGTGCGGCGGAGTCACCAACGTTACGGAGAAAGAAAAGGGCAGCCACAGTGGCGATGAGGAGGCCAATAGTGAAGATTTTGTAAAGATTATCAGAGACCCAAGTGGAAAAATCAAGTGATTTGGACACTGAGAAACGATTTGAATGACGGGTTGGTGATTTAACAGGGTCTCCTTTTGGGTTTGGACGATCTTGGACCAACATTGGATCCAATCTTTATATAAAACAACCCTGTCAAATGAGAAATATATGAGAGAAATCAGGTCTTTTCTTTTCTGTTCTTGTGAAATTTGATTCTTGTTTCACCGATATTGACTCAATTAGAAGCTGATTATGAACTTGGAGAGTGTGTCAGTGTGTGTATATATAGATTTGTATGTATTGGTGAAAGTGAGGTGAAAATAAGTAAGCAAAGTTGCCGACAAGTATGGGTATATACATGTGTTTCATTATGCTTCAATGCAACTCTGCTGCCCCCGCCTCTCTTTTTTTTAGTTGTGCTCGCGTTGGGCTGGGCTCCACTTTCTTTTTTACTCTATTTTGAGCTTTCCATTTTTCACACTCTTTTATTCTTATTTTTTTCGCATGAGTATTATACTAGGATTGGATTAAGATCCTGTATGGCTGTATGTTTTAGTTTCAGGTTACGGAATTAGGTCATCTGATATTGTTCTGTTTTAGAAAAACAGATTTCATATATTTTTGAAAAAATTGATTTTCAATTTTATAAAAATAACTGTACCTTTTAGTATTATTATATCTCATTTTTTTTTTAATATTATCTAACAATATTTCTTAGTCAATTCTCGTAATTGACAGTTTACATTCGTAGCTGAATTCTTTTAATTAAGATTCAACTGGAACATATGGTGGGATTATTAAGAGGGGTACATATTCTTCGTTGAATTATCATTTCCTCAACAAATTCGGATTAGACTTGTTAGCTACTAACTTGATTTGATATGGAGAGAGAGATACTCCGTTTTACTGTACTTCACAGGCTTCCACCAAATAATTTGCCATAACAGAACTGCTTACTCTGTTTTTTTTTTTTTGAGGATTGCTTACTCTGCTTTTTCATGTTTGTTTTTATTGCAAGATGAAACTCCCCAAGTCCCTGTCCAATAGTTTGTAGTGTATATAAATTATAAAGAACTGGAACATGATGGTGGCTGGTGGGTCATGTGGCTAGCTTCTCATGGACTTGACAACGCCTAATAAATCAACTTTGGTCTTCTTTCTATTAAAATATTTGATGATTGGCCCGATGCTTAATTTTATATGGCCTCAAGTTTTATATAAATTTTTTTTTTTCTCATAAACCTTTGTACATTTTTTGTAAATTGGTCAGAGCTCTGCTTTCTTACTCCCTCCTCCCCCGTTTTAGTTATCCTTATTTAGAAAAACAACACGTCTTAAAAAAAATATTAATTGGATAACTTGTTTTCATGACTACCCTCATTAAATTGATTATTTTTTTGTCAAGAGAAAATAATTTCATAAATAAAATGTATCACAATACACTTTTGATCGAAAGGGTTTCTTTCATTCAATAAAGTTCACCGTCTAATCGAAAGACATACATAAGATGTTTCCGAACGCTTAGACAATAAAACCTTAGAATCTATGGAGGAAACTCCCATAAATACCGAACAATAATTATAGTCAAAGTAGTCGAAATGTATACCGCTTCCTTGATACTTATAATTGTGGCTCCTATCTCAATTCTGTTTAAACGTTTTTTCGTACACCTGAAAATCAGAAAAGAAACAAATAAAAAAATGTCTTAATAAATATCGATAATGCATTACCAATTAATTATCTAACTAACGGGGTCCATTTGGTTAGATACCTAAAAAATAAATAATAATATACATATTTAAATAATACATAATTAATAAATCTTATCAATTAAATATTTAAATAATACTATTCAAATATAATTGCTTATTTATTTGAATTAGTCAAATATTGGAAATAGTAATATAGGGGTATTATTTGGAAAATTCTTTATAAAATTGTTTTAAAAAGAGAGAAAAACAAGTAATCAGAGATAATTTTTTTTCCAAAAAAGACAATTAAAAGGGGACGGAGGTAGTATCTTATATCATTCTAAATTAAAATTACGGAGATGGCCACAAATAAGTGTGAATAGCAATATCATGAGATTTGACATAAATTTATAATTATTCCTCCAGATTTGGATCAGATTTGAATGAGAAATTTTAATGAATATCAATAATTCATATTTAATTCAACTCCACTTGAATAGATACCAAATTAGTCATTTTAGTATATTTAAATTCAAATCCGTAGTAATTTACTCATGTTCAACTTGAGTTCGAATATTAACATTCGTATTTAATTTAGTTCAATAATTGGAATAGATACCGAAACTATTGTTTTTAGCATATATGAACTCGAATCCGTAATAGTTCTATAAAATTAAGAATGTTTGAATAATTGTTTATTAAAAACTAAAATATGATAGTCTTATAAATTATTATTTTAATATAAATAATATATATAACTCACGAATTCGAGTTGATTACATGTAAAAACTATGTATTCAAGTACTTTAAAATTATTCGAATTACTTAAAATAGATATATAAATATTAAAGTGGTAACATCTGATTTCGTATTCATTCGAATTATAAAATAAAATTCGAATTTGATTATTTTTATATGAATATAATTCTATTCATTTTTATTAAATTAAACCCGAATTATTCGAATTCGAACCCTATCTGGAAAGGGAAAAAAACAAGGAAACAGTTAACTTGTTAGTATTCGCGAGAAGTATTTACTCAATTATTAGTGTTCTAAAATTTTCTAATTTTTCTAATTTTTTTTATTAATTCTCAATTGTTTTTTTATAAAATATTATATTAGTACAACTTTTAAAATTCAATTAAATTTTATAAATTATTTTTAAATAACATGTTTAGAGTAAATTATATTAATATATCAAATAATATTAAAATATTCAATTATTATTCCATAATCACTATTTCAATCAATTAATTCCCATTCTCAATTTTTACAAATACGATGTTCATTAATTTTTTTTCCAGTATTAACTTGTTAGTAAATTAAATAAATTAAAATACTAAATACAGATCATTTTGGGGGTGACAGTGACTCGTCCAATACGGAAGCAGCTAATTAATCACACCATCAAAAAATCGAAATGTCACACAAGCATTTAAAAAATTAAAACAAAAGCTCTTACTAGTGTTTCTCTTTAAATAAACAAATTAACAATATAATTAGTTACAGTTTGGGAGAATTTCAAATTTTGTGAAAACATCCCGCCATCAACAAAAGAGAAAAACAAAATGGAAGCATCATCATCAACAACATCAACAACATCATTTCCATGTGAAGTAGAACGAACAGTAGCATCTGCTCTTCTTCTTCTCTCAACTCCTACTTCAATCTCTTCTTCTACTTCTAGGTCATTTTAATTACTCCTCTTCTTTTATATTTCATCTCTGTTTTTTATAAAATTTATGCTGCTTTGATATCACGAGCTTGTTGATTTGAATTTATGTAGCTATGATAAGATGAGACGAGCTTGTTGATTTGTGTTTTTTGAATTTCTGTAGTTATGATAACAACATGAGTTTGCTCGCGGCTTCTTCGAAATCGTACGATTCGAGTTCGAGCGTGATGACGATCGATGAAGCTTCCTCTTCTGCAAATCTTCAACGGCTTCGTGTTGTTCACGAGTCTCCGATGAAGCTTAAGGTCATCGATTATCGTAGCTTAATTTTTGGGAGTTATCTTCGTAATTGATATTGTTTGTTTGAATTTCTGATGGTTTGATGTGTTTATATATTTGTTTTAGATGTAATTTTAAGCCTAATGTGATTGGATCAACGTGCTCCGTATATATTTTGGATTTGAGATCATGATGTGAATATCAATTGACTTGGAAAATATTATGTTTGAATCGATCATTGAATTTTGAGAGTTATTTTTATAATTGATCTTACTTGTTCAGATTCCTGATGATTTGATATGTTTGTTTTATTAGTTTTAGCTTAACATGTTTGCCTGATTTGCTTGGATCAACGTACTCTGTATATATTGTTTTCTGAATTTGAGACGAGGCTCTGAATCTCAATGAATTGGATTGTGTTCTGTTTGATTGAATATCTCGACTTAATTTTGAGAGTCATCTTCATAGTTGATCCTGTTTGTTTGGATTCCTGATAATTTAATAAGTTATTACTAGTTAAAATGATTTTTATTGTTGTGTGCTCGGATCAACGTGCTCTGCATATGTATTGAACTTGAGATGTAAATAGTGTTCTGTTTTCTGAATGTCATTGCTCAATTTAGTTTTTAACTTAATAGTATCAGCGAATTGTCATTTGAATATGCTTGTTTAACATTTTGAATGTGAGTTATGTATATGAAACTACAGCAACTATTGCTACTACATGCTCCAGGATTTTGATTTGTTATAGGGCTTAAACGACATCAATTTCTAGCTTTGAGATGCTCACCCTGCAAATTTCTCATACAGATCCTCTTTTATTGACAAGTACTATAGATGTATTCCACTTTAATGTTCTGCTCTAATCTAATCCTCAGTTGAATTGCTTGACATTGACTGACCTTCAGAGTAAATATTAATTTTCTCAGTCTTCCTTCAATTGTATATCAGATTGAAGGCATGTTGATGTTCTTAAATGAAACTTCAATTTGGATTTGCAGGTTATAAGAAAGAGGCGGTCTAAGAATTTTCGAATTTCTGATTGCCGAAAAGCAAGTTCAGGCAAGTTGGTAACAGTTTCATGGGGATCCGAGACAAAGAGTGAGGTATCGTCGTGTTTGTCAAGTACCACCAGCACCTCAATTTCCTCTGTGCAGACCTGCAAAACTACAGCAAAAAGCAATGTGGTCAGAACACCTCACCTGCACAGACGCGCTGGCTCCATCATGAATCTATTGGCTCATCGTGGTGGCATTTCTGAAGTTAGGATCCGTCAGTTTCTTGGTGACAGCCCTGATACCAGCAAAGCCCTAAGAATGTCAGATATCCTCTCTCACTCTATAGACAAACATTCTGCAAGACATGCTTTATAAAAAATACATGTTTGATATTTTGCCTGTGCTGCAGGTTAGTTAAACAAGCTGCAGTGAAGAGGTCTGGAGCTGGTGGTCGATCTGACCCTTATACTTACATGGTAATTACTATTACTACTACTACTACAGTCTACTACCAATATTTATCACAATACCTGTAATCTCAAGTCAATTTTATGCAATGTTTAAGTTTCTGTTAACTTATTATTTCATAATAATTTATATGTGTCTGTTTTGGTTGCAGCTAGCATGATGGGTGCTGTCCATTAACATATCCCAAATCTTATGCAGATACTTTAGTAATCCCATTTACTATTACACAACACATATCTTATGCAGATATTTTAGTAATCCCGCTTACTATGACATGGGAAAATTTTGTTATTACAAAGTATGGTGGTTGTAGAAAAGAACCACACTGCTGACTGATTCTAAATCGACAGGTTGAAATGTACAGCTCTACTGCAAATTATAGTTTTTTGTCATTATATTTAGTACAAATATCTTGTGGTCTTGTGATATAAAGATGCTCCTATTAAGACCCCATGCTTTCTGCAGAGACATTCGTTTACTATTCAACATAGGAATTTGTAGGCAGGCTACTACTGTGAGCTCTGGGTTGAGAAAGTGTTCCTTTCCTTTGTGACTTAAAATAGACAATTCGTATCATCTACCCCTTCGTAAAAAGACAGCCCCTTTAACTCATCAAATAAATCACAGACATTTAAAATTTTGATATTTTACTGATTCATGTTTATTTGAACATCAGGGGGTTGTAATTAGGATATGTTACAAAGTATGATATTTTAATAATTGCATCAACTAAATTGCTCCCGGATATGTAATGGCAATGACTGTTAGATGCCTAGGTGTGTACAGTAACATTTTAAGTAACTAAAAACAGTCATTTAATTCTTAGATGTTACCATGAATTAAATTATTTGCTAAAATTTACTAGTTTTTGATCGATATGGGCATTCTGGACAAATCCTATTACGATTGAATCATTATAATAACCTGATGTTGCTGGATGTTTTCTCTTCAAACCACATGCATGGAAAAGCTAATTCTCTTCTGTCGTGAGACTGTAGCTTCTAATGAGCAGGTGAAAGCACAGTTCGATGAGAGAAAAACCTTATTTGATTGATCTATAAAGATAAGGACGTTGACACTATCCTTTAATTTGCCTGATGTGGTTCATTTTTGTTTTCATTGTACTCTGAAATATGTAATGTCTCAATAGATAGACTTCTTTAGAGAGGGCACTGGCTTTAATATTTTCATTCAAGAATTCTATCACTTCCTTCTGTTTGCGCTACTCCAAATCTGTAACCTGCTCATTGTCAACAACAATATTTATCTATGCTGATTGCTGCATAAAGATTATTATTCGTCCTTAAGGGACTTTTCTTCTACTATTTTTTGTGGCTAAATTTCTTCTACAACTGTCTAACTTTGAAACAACAAAATTATGGTTTAAAAAAAAGGTTCATTCACTGTGCCTGTTTAGTTATTGATCTCGCAACAAAGAAAGATGAATACTTGGCTCTGAAAATTCAAGCAATATACTTATCATGCCAATCCTCAATGTATTTATGCATCCTCTGAATTTCGGAACTCTCTAATGTATTTGTGCATCCTCTGATTTGTGCAGTGCATCGTGCATGAATCAGTTCTTTGCATACGAGAGTAACATTGACTTGAACAATGTTTCATAAATCATAAGAGGGATTAGGGAATGAATATATGGTCTTTAACACCTATAATGGCCTTATACGTAAGAAAGATCTACTGGGCTACTGAAACTACCCTCTTATAGTCTATATATATGTATGTATAAACGGACGTTTGAATACGTGATTCATAATATATTGATCTCAATTCAGTATAGTTTAGTTAAGGTGATGAAGCAAATTTGTGCATTTCAAAGAAGTAAATAATAGGCTTCCGCGTATTTGTATGTAATAACATAAACCATTAAACATCTGCTGGAATAGCTCAGTTGGTTAGAGCGTGTGGCTGTTAACCACAAGGTCGGAGGTTCGACCCCTCCTTCTAGCGTGCTTTTTCCCATTTGTTCTTTTTGCCTTGAAAAAAATCTCATCTCCTTGGCATTTGCAGAACACTTTTTTTTTTTTGGGACCAATGCAGGACACATAACTTACTGCGGAACAATTCAGGTGTTAACTCTTTGAACATTTTGTATAAACAAACTAAATGAATCTGAGTAATCAGGTGCCAACTCTATGTACATTTGCTTATGAACAGTCTTTCAAACCAATTTTTCAGTGAGGAGTGTATTCCTTGATCTAGAACATTGTTTTCCAGATTCGATCTTCAGCTTATGGAAGTAGACAACACGAAGATCTTTAATCTCTGACATCACAAAAAAATAATTTTTATGGCCTGGTGATGCAATGAGCACTGATCAACGAACATGAACAACATTCTCAGAAGACAAACATGAGTTCTTTTAGATGATCTCCAGTACTTCACAATTAATAATATATCCAGAAGGTAATCATGAGTGGAAGTGCATTAAAAAGTAGCAAGGCATAATAAAATTACACTACTCAAAACCCCGTACATAAAAATACTTGTTGCAACATAAAAGATCACTTCTTTTACTTGCCGAATGTTAAGTTGTATCTGATTTTGTTTTTTTAGTAGTTATTAACAAGGAAAACCAGTAGTATATAGCAAAAAAATAAAATAAAGGACAACATGTAGTTATTTGTAATACAATTGTAAAACACTAAAATGGAGAAAGTGATATTTTTTCTGGAATTGATCAAGACTCCACAATGAAACAAAGGAACATAAATGCTTAGCTATTAATCCTGCTGGGATTGAAGGTAGAGTGATGTTTGATAAGTGAAAAACTCTGAATCAATGTGCATATAAAAAAGAATGAAGCGGGCCAAAACTAGAATAATATGATGTATATATCACTGTAAAAAAAACATAATGTATATATCAACAGTGATTCCGTGGAGTACAACAGAAATCATGTCGGCAAACATATAAAGCTCATTTTTGTCTCCTCGGCAGTTTCCAAACACAGTTAAAAAACAAGTTTCATCTAGGTTTATAGTTCTAGTAGCCGGTAAAAAACCACAGATTCAGTAATATTTAGCTTTCCGATAGATTGGCAAGCTTCGTTCATAGTTTTATACTCTAGAAGGCCAAACTCTAACATTGTCCAAAACAGGGCCACAAATATGACCCCAGTCATTAATCTTAGTGTGATAATACGCACTAAAAAATGTGATCCTTGTTCTATCTGATATAGCCTTGAACCTGAGACTAGCAGATTTAAATCCTCCTTTTCCCAGAGATGTAAAATTAGCTTTCACAGTTTCTTTAGCTGCAAACGCTTCAATCACCATTGTTGCATGACAACCATTCTTTGCATCTCCAATCGTGAAGGTTAGGTCATAGAGCTTGTTAGTCACCGTCCTTACAATTTGTGCGATGGCACTTTCTCTTCCTCCAACTATTTCAATTGCGGCATTTCCTGAAGGAACCGAAAAATGCTTTGAGTCAATGTACTTGACTGGTTTCAAGGATTCAACTATCCACCCGGGAAGTGGTGAAATCAGATCTTGTAGTTTTGGAAGGAGAAGAACCCCTGTTGAGAAGTTCTTGAACACATATGGACCAATCTCAAAGCCACCGTTTTTCACCAAATTACCTGTGTTCATAGAATAATTAGATTAATCATTTCAGCCAATGTGTATATTTGTCATGTAGGTACTTCTTCTACTCACAAGTCGGGGTCAATTATCAGTTCAAACAAACAGGTTAGATATACTAGGACAAAGAGTACACTACAAACTTAAAAACAAGTAAAAAAGAAAAAAGCCTACTAACCTCTGTTATACTGGAGAGGAAGCATCTCCTTGATTGCAATAGCATCCAATAGAGGGCCACAAGTGGGATCTTCTTGAATACCAGGGTTATGGAATGTGACTTTTTCACTAGCAGAAGAAGCCTTAAAAGCCCAAGCATAAGTGTCTGCCCCATCACTGCTGAAAAGGGTCTGAATGGGGAGGTCACTTGATTTACCAGGGACTGAAACTCGCAGGATCTCATCTTGGGCACAAGTCCTGGTAGCTGAAAATGTAAGTGAGTATATGGATCCTGGCTTCAGATCAGACACGAGTTGAGATATGGAAGCTTCATTTCCTAGTCGGGCTGCATGCGACCCACGAGGGATTGCAAAGTAGAAGCCACCTGGCTGTGGCCCGCCCGAGACATACTCAACCAAGCCACTGATTTCCCACTTGGGCAGGGAGTACTTCCCTATGATTGCTGTTTTCTTCATGTCTGATGGCTTTGGTCCAAGTTCAAAGTTGCCATTTGCAAGATATCCTGTAACATATGTGAAGTATTATTTTATGCAATTGTTATAACTCATAAAAATATGGACATGTACAATCAACGAAGACCCTATCACCTATCATTAAAAGTAAAGTAATAAGTGCAAAAATGTAATGAAGGAGCTAGTTAAAAGTGCTTACCATCAAGATATGAAGGGTTAGCTGCAAATGCAACACTGACGAAGAGGGAGAATACCAAGAGAAGACAAAGTGAGGGAGAAGAAGCCATTATAGCTATCTTGAAGATTGTGATTGCAAATAATCTTCGAGTTAAACTGTTAGAGATGCCCCAGGAGATGGGGGGAGGCCAGGTATATATAATGTGAATGATATGTCTAAAGATTTTGAAAGCAGAGGGGTGGGAAGTGGCACGTTAAAACACCTTTAGTTTAGCCGTGAGATGTGTTGATGTTAATCTCCTCTCTTTCCTTTCTCCACTTCTCACAATAGCACATAGGACTACCCATCTTGTCTAGAGTACAAGAGCATCTTCAAGGGTGATAGGTAAAATAGTTGGCTAAATGATTGACTAAATGTTGAAATTTAAAATTTTAGCTAAGGGATTTAGTGTGTATTATAATGGTGTTATGTATAATTATCATAAGCTAAAATTATACATAAGGATTTTGCTGGTTGGACAAAAATAGCCAACCAAACATGATTGTCTATATTTATTGCTAAGAGTTTGCATGGTTGGAGTGCTATGCTTTTTACATATTATCTAAATAGTGACACATAGACGCCACGTGGACTAATTTAGCTGAGGGTTTTGTACCCTTGGAGATGCTCTAACAACTTACTTTATTTCTAATCGTTGATCATTAAATTCTAATCAAGACAATTACGCCTGCCTTTGAAATTAAATTAGTATATTAGTACATTGCTTTACCATGACAAAATGAACATTAAAAGCCATGAATCTCAGATTAGAACAAATCAAAAGAATTCCCACTAGTACAAACAAGACAATGTCTTTACAATCAGCACTAGCACATATCAATCAGTGATGCGTTCTACCAGTACAGATAACAATGGCATAGTAGATACATTCGTTTGCAGGTAACAAGAAAGTGATAATTTGAGTAATGCAGACATGACACATGAGCGTGTCGAGCATCTAAAATTTTGCAACTAATTACTACAACAATGAAAAAGACTACACATTTTACTGAAATGTTCACAAGTAGCACTTTTTTGTTACTGAAATATTGAAATGAGCATATATTATGGAGCTGAAACGTAGTTTAGTTGGGTGTTAGAGAGCAGTTTCATCGCACTTCATTGATTAAAGATTGAACCATCAATCTTCTTCCCTAACTTAGCATCGACCATCAATCTCGAATTTTTTGCCAACTTATTCAATATTTTATTTCCAAAAGAGAGGGTATCCAGTAGGGTATAGGCGTATAGCCTACACAGTCCCACACACTAAAAAAAAGGGGAAATGAAAATTGAGGTTTATTATATTTTACAACACTGAGGGCCTGTAGTGTTTCTTGGAGTCTTCCTCAGTGGCCGTGATTCGCTCTATTTCTTTGAATCTTGAATTGCAAATTTGTTCAATGTTAACAAAAAGTATTGGTTGAAACTATTTTTGTCTCTTTACCACGTGCATTCCGTTACTTATCCGTACTTTTCAATTAGTCGATGTTTCAATATTACAAGTGGAAATTATGAAATTATCTAATCCAACTTTCACCTGATTGACGGACAGGTTTATCAAAAACACATGTCAAGTATCTTCTTTTTCACGTCTTTGGATTTTAGAGCGTGGCTGAAGATTTCAAATTTAAATCGACAAAGATAAAGAAAATGTGTATTACATGGTACAGATTATTTAGCTTTAACTGACTATTACACAGAGCGTCTGGACACAGGCAAAACCCTGGCATTATCCAATACAGGGCCACAAAAATGACCATAATCATTAATTTTTGTATGATAGTATGCGCTGTAGAATGTAATTCTTGTTCTAGCTGAGATTGCTTGAAACCTGAGACTTGCGGTTTTATAGTGCCCCTTTCTTTAAGATGTAAAGGGGACTTTTAATATGCTTCTAGCGGCGAAAGCTTCAACTGTCATTTTTCCATGACAACCATTCTTTGCATCTCCGATTGTGAATATGAGATTGTCAAACTTAGTTGGCACAGTTCTTATGATTTGTGCAATGGCGCATTCTCTGCCTCCAATTAATTCGATGGCTGCAAGTCCTGAGGGAACCAAGAAGTGCTTTGAGTCAATATACTTGACAGGTTTGATGGACTCTATTATCCATCCAGGAAGCGGTGAGTATAGGTCTTGTATTTTAGGGAGGAGGAGAACCCCTGTTGAGAAGTTCTTGATCACATGAGGACCGATTTCAAATCCACCATTTTTCACTAAATTACCTGCATAAATCAGCATGACGATCAAATTAAGACTTATTGATTAAGAGGTTTATGTTATCTGACTTGTACTCTAAATTTTATTGTTTTTGAATTCTAGAAAGAACTAACAAAGAATTAATTGGCCGGGCATGTACCTTTTGTGTACTTGGGAGAAGAGAGCATCTCTTTGATTGCAATAGCATCCAAGAGAGGGTCACAAGTGGGATCCTCTTGAGTACCAGGGTTATGAAAGGTGACTTCCACTCTATTAGTATCTGCCTTAAAAGCCCAGGCATAAGTGTCACCTCCATCGCTGCTATACAATGTTTGAATGGGAAGATCACTTGATTGTCCAGAGACTGAAACTGTAAGTACCTCATATTGGGCACAAGTTCTAGTAGCTGCAAATGTGAGAGAATAGATTTTGTCTGGTTTGACAGTAACAACCTGTGATATGGAACCATCATTGCCTAGCCGTGCTGCATGAGCCCCGCGAGGGATCGTGAAATAAAAACCTCCTGGCTGTGGGCCACTCGAGACATACTCTACTAGACCATTGATTTCCCAACATACTTGCCGATTATCACTGTGTTCTTCAGGTTTGATGGCCTCGGGCTTTGCTCAAAGTTGCCATGGCAAGTAATCCTGAATGACAACAATGACAGTAGTAAAAAAAAAAAATCACTCGGTGGACTTTACCTTGGTTGTTTCTTCCAGAACTTACCCATACAAATTAATATTGGACTAAAAGAACATTATAATATTTCATTGATAGAATAACAAGGAAAGTGCATGCATGGTGAAATTGTAAAGCAAGGAAGTTGTTACCATTGAGATAAGGAGCATTAGCTGCTACAGAAAGCTTATAGAGAGAAAAGTAGCTGCCATTTTTTGGTGTGATATGAATGAAGAGCTCACAAACAAAGCGAGGCTATCCAAGTTGAAGAAACCTTTAGTACTGATAGGAAGTCGATATATATATATATATATATATATATATATATATATATATATATATATGTTAGTGCTTTTATAAGTTTATGCTCTATTATACACGCACATGAGCATGACACAACTGATCCCACACTCTGAGGTCTGAGGTCGTCCCACTATGTTGTCGGGAGTTGAGCCCTCGTCTTTCCATGATTCGCTCCGATAAAAATTCTAGATTTCTCATAACTAATCAAGCGTCACTACTCTGAATCTCTGATAATATAAACAAGATACTTAATAATCAAATACTACTATTTACGCTTGCATTCAATCTACTTTTATGTCTCTCCGATGTTCTTATATCTTATGCTTCATATCATTTTCAAATTTTGTGAAATAAATTATTTATAAACATCAATTAATTCTTATGAAATCTTATACAATTAAATATAAAAAATTTATTCTGAACAAAATTATTAGGTGTTGTCCACTTTCTTTTAAATTATTTAGTTAATATCTCTACAAGAAAAAAAAATGAATAAAATGTACTAGCAGTATTTAAATGCATGTGTTGTTAAATGCAAATCTGGGCGGGCTGAACAATTTACACATGCATCTTTATTAACGTCGATCCGGGTTATCGAATACTTGATCCACTTTTCAAGTGCAAATGCAAGTACATATTTCTTGCAAAAACCGTACTTCGGAGTTGGGTTGACTACTTAATGTAGCTTAATTTGTTCTCTTAATTATTAGAGTGTAAGGAAACTAAGGTAAGGTAGTGGAACATAAGCCACCATAGATATGCGCAATAAGCGAAGAACCCATTATATAAAATAATTAAAGTGGTACGGAAGTTTCTAGCCAAGTTTTAATAATTTTATTTATTACTATTATATCATATATATATATATAATTGAAATAAAAGGTTAACGTGGTTGTCACATTGGAGTGGTCGTCACACTAGGAAACTTTTTAAGTATATATACATATAAAAGAATATTATAAATTAAAATAATTAAATATATAATAATATATTTAAACACATAAAATATTATACAAATATTACTCATATATATAATTAAAAAATATTTTATTTTATTAATATTTCTATAAATAAGTAGTCTATATTAAAATAATTATATTATTGTTAATCTATGTGATTAATAATAAAATATTATTTTGACATTTAATATTATATAATATTTAAATTATTAAAATATAAAATAAGAATTATAATATGTGAAATAAATTATTATAAGATTATAATAAATATATATTTTAAATATTTAAAAAATGACCCGTGCACTGCACGAGATTTAAACTAGTATTATTAATCATACAAACTTATAACCGGGTCAAGTATGACTAATATTTAAGTATTTTATTTTTATGTTTTTTAATTGATTTAATTATAAAATTATAAAATATTAAAAATTTATGTTAATATATATGATATATTTTCTTATTTAATATAAATTTATTTAAGATGTGGGTGATAATAAATTAATTAGAAGATTTATTTGGATAATAATTAAAAAATTTGTATAATAACTAGATTTTTATTTAAAACGCAACACACGCATATAATATGTATAAGTTTTAATTATATATACTTGAAATTATATTATTAATAAATATTATACTTCTAATATGATTTTATATAAATAATAATTTAAAATTTTAATAGAATATTAACAAGTCTAAATTATAATATTTTGATCCAATAAAATAAAATTATTAATTTATTTTTTAACCCCGTCAAATATTATTTATTATTAATATAAATATTATATTAATTGTCAAATTTTATATCAAACATTGTTATTCTTTTTTTTATTATTATTTTAATATGGTCCTATATATAGTGATCCTATAACATAAAGCGCAAGCCATTACTTTACACAAAACAATGTATTATCCCTTATTTAGCCCATATTATTGTTTGACCTCGATCTTAAATTCGTGTTCAAATCAAACCCATTCTATTATGTGGAGTTCAAGCCTACTCGATTCAAATTATTGCCATACGCTTGACTCATTTATAATGTGCCAAACTTTGAGCGAATCATGAGCTGCTAGTCTCTTCTCAATATCTTATTGAAAGAAAGAACTTATATCTCTGAACTCCAAAAAAACAGTAGAAAACTCTGCAATAGAGGTAAACACATACAAAAAGGAAGCAATCAGTATGGCTTTTTTCAAAAAAACGTATTTGAATTCAAGTTGTAGCATTTCAATTGCTAAGCTCTGCAATAAAGGATAAACACATACAGCATCACCTATCAATTTAATAAAGGTATACCCTTATTTTCCATACCAATCAGGCAATCACTGTCTGATACTTAAACCAACTAGATAAAATACAATTGTAGAATTTCATTCTAGTCACCGAAAACCATTAAAACTCCATGCTAGAACTTACAGCTTCATTCTTCAGAGCTGGCTTTAACTATGAAGTTCTGGCGGCTGATTGGATTCATAACTACAGGAGGACCGGCAGTCCTAGGCCATGCCTGAAACTTTTTGTCAGTCTCTTCTGCCCATTCTTTGTTTGAAACAGTACCTGGTGTGGTACCTGATTCCAAAAATTAGTTAGATAGGGGAAGCTATCAGAAGTCCTCGACAACCAGGAATAATAGATAATGTTAAAATAATAAACTTGCCTCCAAATAGTTTCCGATCAGCAATAAAATAGTCACACGTAAATGCAACTACAAATGAAGCACCTATAGCACTGATTATCTTGACAGCTGCCATGTTCAGATTTCAGTCTGCAACAAGTTAAAAAAGCTGAAGAAAGGTTAAATTTTATACAAGACGCTAAAAAGCTCAGCCTAACAGACTAAAGCTACTCACTCTAATTTTATATTTCAGTTTTAACTGGCTGGCTCTTTTCACTACAATCTAACCACCATATTCAACCCATACACTTCACATTTGGGGAAAGAACTACTAGAAAGTATAAATATAAAGGCATGGAAACTTGCAGAGGCATGCCAATACCAATTATTGATGAAGAATTTTATGCTACAAATTTTATTTCCAAAAAGAATTTCCCATTTGATTTATATGTTCTGTATTCTGGATTAGTGGATTGGCTATATGTTGAAATTGAATCTAATTTAATTAGATTTCCTTTCATTGGGGTTATTCAGTGGATATATCAGAGACGTTTATACTTTATAGGAAGTCAACTGCACTATATTTGGTGCTGTGAGCAGTGGTGCACTAATTACCCTGAGATAAAGGATTTTTCATTGGTTCAAATCTTATTATTAAATTTATCTTGCAGTACCCTGAGAACATAATATATATAGGCTAAGGTTCAAATAGAACTACCTATTAGTTAGGGTTCTATAATTTAGATTATATATTTAATAGGGGATCAATACATGTTAATAATGATTGAAAAATATTTGTAAGTATGTTCTCTAAAATAATAGTAGTAGTACAGAAGAACATATGTTGAATGATATAGTATGGACTCGGGAATAAGAGCATCTCCAATAGAGGCACCCTCGAGGGGTGCCAAAAATTATCAACTCACTAAAAATAATAGTATTTTATATTATCTTTCATCCATATCAAATGTAGCAACTTTTTACTCCAATAGTTGGCACTCCATATAAACTTCTCAAATGGTCCCCACATTAACTACTTGTCCAATCAACATAATAGAAGAGGTAATGTATATATATATACATTTCATGTAGCATTTGTCTTTTATCTATTTTTAGGGAGTACCCTGATAATCTATCCGCCCCCCACCACTGATTGTGAGTAAACTATTGTACTCCTCAAAATTGAGAGCACTCGATAAGCTGTATACAATTCTGTATGATTATTAAAACAAGCTTCTACTTGCAAGTTCCCAAAAAAAAATCCCATACCAATTCCAGTTCTAAAAGTTAAGTCCTACACTCCTACCCATCTTAAGATAAATACAATAATTAGAATGATTCAAAAAAAAACTGAGGCTTGGCATTAGAATTCCATATCAACTCATCCCATTTTCTCCCAAATCTGTACTTACCGCATAAAATATGAAAGAGAGTGATTCTGGAATTCAATTATAACAATTGAGTCTACAACCCATTCAATACATGGGGAATAAGACGGCTTAAATAGGAGTCACACCGTAATAAAATAGTAATCACTCAAGAATATCAAGTACATCAATCTTTACATATCGAATACCACATACATGATTTGAGGACACGAACACAAAAGCGATAAGAAATGAATAGTTTAAAAGAATAAAAAACCTAAATACGCTTGGGAATAAAAGCGTAAAAGATACAGATCTAAGCTAACATACAAATGAAGATCAAAAGTAATACTAATACAGCAAGAGTTTCAACATACACAATGACTAAACATCACGATCAACTGTAGATGATTGTAAATTAAATTAAATTAGGGGAACGTGTATATAATAATAACAATAGTACAGAATTATACATACATAGAACACATATAATATAAACAGAAGATTACCTGATTAAATTGATTTGTGAGCAGAGGCCACAGAGAGAGAGAGAGAGAGATGTTTTGATTTTGAAAGCTTCACAATTTTCCAAACGCTGCTTTAACTCGTCTTAGGCTGGGCTGGGCTGGTCCTAGACTTTGGGCTTTCCGTTGTATATCAATTAAAACATTCTAGTATACTATACATAATCCCATTTTGCTGACTAGAGCTTAAGTACATTAAAAATATATAAATATTTATTATGATATATTTATATTTGTTCAAATATATAATATTTTAGATTTTAATAAAATTTTATACAAATAATAATAATATTAATAAGTCATAATTGTAAATAAATTAAAATTTGCAAGGCGATAAAAATGATAATACATAAGGAAGATTCATTTTATTTATTATCTTTAGAGTCAATTGAAATAAGATGTAGTAATATTTACTTTTTTTAAAACCAATTTAAAATCCCTAACCTTATTTAATTTATAAATTTAAATACCGGTAAATTTTGGACAGGTAGTAAAACTCATAATGTAGGGAAAGTTGTAGACTGAAAAATAGGAGAATCGGAGCGACCTTTGTTGTATTTGGCCCAAACAAATATATGATTCAAAAGCCCAAGATTCATAGCCCAGTTTAACGATAAACCAAAAAACCCTAACATCTCATATTATATACTCCTATTTATTTATCCTCTGCCCAAACATAAAAATCCTAAGCCTCCATTGTTTCTTCGTTCTCGCATTTCTACATCTTGAAACCCTAATTTCTGAAACAAAGCAAACCAAGCATGGCTGAAAGAGGCGGTGAGCGTGGCGGTTTTGGCAGAGGCTTCGGCCGTGGAGGGCGCGGCGGCGATCGTGGCCGTGGCCGTCGACGTGGCAGCCGTCGCAACGACGAAGAAACGGCGTGGGTCCCAGTCACAAAACTAGGGCGTCTGGTACGCGAGGGAAAGATCAAAACAATCGAGCAGATCTATCTCCACTCTCTCCCAATCAAAGAGTACCAAATCATTGACTCTCTCATTGGACCGTCTCTTAAGGACGAGGTTATGAAAATCATGCCGGTTCAGAAACAGACCCGGGCCGGTCAGCGAACCCGGTTCAAGGCCTTTGTGGTCGTTGGTGATGGCAATGGACACGTCGGATTGGGTGTCAAGTGTAGTAAAGAAGTGGCCACTGCCATACGTGGCGCGATTATATTGGCTAAATTGTCGGTGATTCCGGTGAGGAGAGGGTATTGGGGGAATAAGATTGGGAAGCCACATACTGTGCCGTGTAAGGTTACTGGAAAGTGTGGTTCGGTTACGGTTAGGATGGTTCCTGCGCCTCGTGGAGCTGGGATTGTCGCGGCTAGGGTGCCTAAGAAGGTGCTGCAGTTTGCTGGGATTGAGGATGTCTTCACTTCATCTCGCGGTTCCACTAAGACTCTCGGAAACTTTGTCAAGGTCTTTTTTCGTCAATTTAACACAATGCACGTTTTTTTAATATAAATTTTGATATTGACTAAATGTTTTGTTCTCTTTGTTTTGATTGAAATTTTATTGACATTGTTAATTTATATATAACTGTTATGATAGGTAATAAAACTATTGAAGGGCTGTTTGTTTATTTGTGTACGATAATTGTTGCTAATGTTGTATTGTTTGCTTAGCTATGGGTTGTTGTATTTCTGTAATTTTGTAGGTAACTTGTGTAATTAGTTGCTGCAATGTATATATGCCCAAACATTCCACATGTCCATCTGATTAATTATTTTTTATTAAGAGGAACTACCTTCGTATTATAGTGTAAGAAAAGATGAAATTAGAAGACTGCATGCTTCCTTGGAGTTCATATTCATGATGTTATCTTGTTAAAATTTTACCACTCAATACAGGATCAATAATAAAAGCTGGCTGGTACTAAAATGTAACTTTGGCTATGTACTTTTTATAATTATTACCCCTCGTAAATATATCGCAAAATTGGCTCTTTAAATGTTAGTCATACTAAACTTGGAAAAATGTATGGCTGAACTGACTCTTTAAACTTTAGTCAGGCCAAATTTAGCAAAATGTATTGTGGAATTGGCTCTTTAAACTTTGTTCAGGCTGGTGTTTGTTTTTAATTTTCCAACTTAAACCTTTTACATTTTTATATTTAGATAGTAGATACAGAAATATGGCTTTGATTGTGCTAGCTTACTGTTGTCCAATCACAAGGCCACTTGTGTTTTTAGATTATAATTGCATATTCATATCTCTTGCTTTTGTATAATATATTTTCCTTGATTCTTGCTCTTTTTTTTATTTGTGCAGGCTACTTTTGACTGTTTGCTGAAGACTTATGGGTTCCTCACTCCAGATTTTTGGACTGAGACTCGATTCACTAGATCTCCATACCAAGAGCACACTGATCTTTTGGCAAAACCAGTATCTAAAATCACCTTCACTGAGGACCCGGTTGTTGAGGCATGATGTCTTTTTGCTCTTGTCAATGGTTGAGAGTATGTTTTGCTGAGGACATCTTGATAGTAGCTTATTGCTTTCATTAAATTTCTGGTTTCTTTTAGAATTCTGTTAACTGTTATAATGTGCTGCTTGGACAGCACTTTTAAATTTTGGATAGACTATCTTGGTGTTTGCTTCTTTGTTCGTGCATGACAATATACTTAACCGTAGGTTGTGTTCACTTAGATGGAATGGAATGGAATTAGGGGAGAATGGAATGAAATTTATACTCTTATTTGGGTGAGATTAGAAAAATGTTAATAATTTTCTTTCATTCCCTCGTTCAATTCCAAACTATTTGAACTAGAATTCTAACTCACATGTTTTGAAAGGAATACTTCATTCTATTTTTTCACCATTTCCCTGCAATCCTCATCATAACAAATTTAAACTCCTTCTTGTTTATTCAGTCTCGTACATTCTTCTTTCTTCTTAAAATTTGTTTATGATTTCTCATTCCATTCTCACCAAGTGAACAAAATCTTAGAATTTCATCATGATAAGATTTATGCTCAAAAAATATTATAGAAAAACAATAGATGCCTATTTGGTTGGAAGGAATAGAAAGCTTAAATGGAATTAACAGGAATAAAATGGAAGCATGGATTGCAAGTTATGGTTTGTAATACAGTGTAGAATGTAAAAAAGAAATGCAGATGGGTAGAGGATTAAAATTAGTAGGGAGTGAGAAATTAAAATGGATTATTCAAGTGCACAACTATATGTACATTCGTAATTCCTTAACTCCAACTGTTTAATAAAAGGTTGCTCTGTTTAGCGTATCCAAATCCAATTCCAGGGGTTACAATCACATTATAAATTTAAAAGGATCAACTAGTTTGGGTTCGGTGATAATGCTGCTGTAAGGGCTTGCATTTCTACCAATTACCTCATTGAACTGAGCTTTGCGATTTCAGTACATCAGTTCGAGACTGCTGGTTACATTAGTGTTATGTAGGGTGATCCAAATAGAAACTAAATTAATTTACAAGATGAAATGATAATGTACTGTAAAATGCACCAAATCCATATATTGTTTCTGTATATGTACAATGATCCTAATTACTGGCAAAGTAAATCGAAAATGTAATATTCAATAGGTTGTGTACCCTTCTGGGACTTCAAAATCTATCCAAACTTCCGGTGTGAAACCTGAAATCAGAGTGTACATATGAAATTGATATATAGATGCATACATAGTTTGCTTCGTCGTTGCTCCCTCCATCCCCAGCCTCCAAATTGGAGGCTGATTTGTTGGCCAAGCAATTTTTCAATCTTTTTGAAAGTGTCTCTACTTTCACTTTTTTGCAGGATGGAAATAACACGACGCCACCACTTTTTGAGAATTAGTCTTCTTTTCAAGGCAAAAATTTTAGGGTAATTATTAAGAATATTTGTTTTTAAATTTTTTTTGTGATTTTATTACTTTTTGAATTTTTTATAAAAATATGTTTTGCAACTAAAAGTGATCAAATGTAACTTTTTTAAATACTATTTGTAATCAAATATAACTATTTTTTGAAAAAAATTGAAGTTATTCGTAATTGTATTTGAAAAAAAAATCAAATTTTTCAAAAATGCCCAAAATTTTATGTAATCGTCAAATGGTAGATTTAAAAATTGAGTCACTATTATATCCTATCCTATATATAATATAATATTAAAGTAAATATTTATTAATGTTGGGGATATGTATATAGTCGTAAGAGAGTAGATAAATTATTGCGCAGATTATATGAACATGGTATTATACCTTCCTCAAAATATTTAAACATATATGCATATTGTCTCACATATGAAAGTAAAAATTGAGAACAAATCGATAATAACAAGGTAAAAAACAAGATAACTCATCTGAACAAAAGTCGTGACGTAAACTTAATCACTACGCTAAAATTAGATAGTTTAGTTCGTGAAATAAATAAATATATAATAATCTTGTGAATTATTGAAGGGGTCGGTGCCCTTTTATATGTTGATTTTAAGAAAAAACAGATATTTGAAAATAATTATAATTAAAAATTTACTTAAATAGAAAGGCCGCATTAAAATAACAGAATCCTTTTTAAATATATATATATAAAAGAGAATCTTGTCATTTATTATATTAGAAAAATTGTACTTCCCCGTCTCATAATTTTTGTCTCATTTTGACTTTTTATGTTAACACCTGGGAATAATGCCGCACTGCGTGGCTTGAAAATTTTTACCAAAAATTTATATTTAATAGTTATTAGAAAACTATTTTAAGTATATTTTTCAAGTTAGTTGAGTTGTGTTATTTTAATTTTTTTACAGAATTCGTAATTTTTAAAATTAATAATTATGTAAGTTAGCTGAATATATATTTTCTATTTTAATATGGATAAATACTTAAGTATAAAATTGTCAAATTTAATAATTTATCTTCATATAACTTAATTAATTTTTATTATTTAAAAATATTTAAACTAATATAATAATTTAATTCAAAAATAATAATTAAGATTTCAAAAAGCAATTATATGAATTATTTATTCGAAAAGACACTATCATGATTAATATATATGTATATATATATAATTTGCGATTATGATTATTTTAGAAAATATATTTTACACTACTAATTAATAAACATATTACAATTATCTTAATTAAAATTCATAATAATATTTTAATGTAAAATATATTTCATTCACTGATTTATTAATTAGAAAAATAAATAATAAGATAATATTTTCTTAACATCACCCATTAAAATTTTAATTCTTTTGAAAAAGGTTGCTAAAATTATTTTTATGTGTGTGTGAGTTGTCATTTCACGTTAGCCTTTCTTTTTTCTTGTATTTGCAAGAAAACGTAATTGTACTTGATATAAATATATTTCTTACAATTACGTACTAGTTAAATAGAAATGATGCACTACTTTTTATATGGAAATTATAATACCAAGATAAAGGAATTTTATTTTAAAAAATATAGGAGCGGTCATATCACCACTCCAATACTTTGCTATATATATATAGTAAAAATTACAATTTAAATACCATTAAATTATATATTTTTTATGTTTCAGAAAAACATAAAATTATCATTAAAAACAATTTCAAATCTAATCATTATATTTATAATAAGAAATTTTATTATTTAATCATAATAATTGTTGGGTACTTGGATTGCTATGTATATTAGGTTTGTGCCACCTACTCGGCCCGATTAGTTAACTTGATTTATGATGTAAGGTTAGCGCTACTTTTTTAGAAATATAATCAACCACATGGGAAAAATAGTTATACTAAATCTCAATACACCACCTCACCTATCTCTTCTCCTGCTATTATATATATATATATATATATATATATATATATATATATATATATATATATATATATATAATGTTCAAAAGAAAACTAATATTTTAGAGAAAACTAAGGTACTTTTATCAACCGTTGATTTCTAATTGATCTGATGGTTCATATTAAATTAGACTATTAAATTAGAATATTAGTTTCATTTTCAGTTGTTTGACATATATTTGGAAACTATTACAATTTTGTTAATTATATAATGAACGGTGTAGATGATGGTCTCTAAGTTTTCTATCTAAATTTTTTTTCTAGATCCTTACTCTCTCTCTGTATATATATATATATACACATACATATATATATATACACATATATACATATATATAATACGCAATTAGTACTGCTTTATATAATGTAGTCCTGTATAAATTATACAATGGGATACCTAGGCAGAATAAGTGATGAAACTCGGAGAGCGTTAGGGCTGAGCAAAAAAACCGAAATGAAACCGAAACCGAACCGAAACCGGTAAAAATCGGTAAGAACCGATCCGTATAAAACCGAAACCGAAACCGAACCGAAAAATTAAAAACCGAACCGTTTGATGGGTTCCGGTTCCGGTAATAGGTTAAAACCGAACCGAAAAAACCGAACCGAACCGATTATTAAAATAAATAAATTTATTATATATAATTTTTAAATATATATATATATATATATGTAAATAATTAAGTATATATAATTTTAAGTTTTGGGCCTAATTAATACTTATAAGCTTTTGCACTAGAAAATTACTACGTATAAATGTTGATGACCTGCTGTGTCATAAAGACTAAAGAGTTAGAGACATATACAGAAGCCCTCTTGTCAACTGTCAACAACAAACAACTTCACCGACCCAACTCCAAATTTCTAATTAACCGGTTAACTCGCCTCTCTCGATTACCTAAGTTTGAAATACCTAATTAGTTGTGCGACCGCAACTCTTCAAATTAGCTCTCGCCCCGTTTACACACACATACACACATATGTATGTATGTAATAGTATGCGCGCTTCTTCTTCGATGTTTGAGATTTTGAATTTGAATCGACACACACACACATATATAATCAAATTGATTAATTAGCTTGTGTGTTTTATGAAATTTGGTTCATATTTTTGATTATTATGTTTGCTTGGTTATTTTATGTTTGTTTGTATTGGATTTGATGTTTTGAAATTATGTATCTAGGTCTTGCTTGAATTTGGGTAGTTGTTGTTTACAAATCTCGATAATTAGTAATTAGCTTTTGAGGTCATTTTAGGGCTACATTTCATGTTCAACTTATAAGAATTATTAGTTGGCTTAAGATAGTTTGATTTGTGTAAGAAATGGATGCCGCGGAGCAGCTTTAGTGTAGTAGAAATATGTTGCTACTGTCTTATTAGATCTGTTTATATCGTCTAGGATTTATCAAGGTGTATTTGCAAGTGATTCCTTTTACATAGAATGTATATATATGCATATCAACTCGTATTTTGCAACATTTGCATCTTTCCTTTTCATTTCGTTTAGGATGCCCTTACTGGAAATAAGAGTTAAGGGTTAGTTACGAAATATCTTTATTTAGACTTGCATTTTTATCTTTGTTAGTCCTGCTTGTGAGTTGTGGGTAGTTTTTTATGTTGCAGTATGGGATTCTAATATGATGTATGGAGGGGTATGTTTACTTTAAGATATTGAGCATTCATTTTGTCAATATTGCAGATAAGGCATGTCTGAACGAAGTATTGTCTTTGTTTTTTTATATATTGTGTCGTTTAAGTTGCATTTGGAGTTTGTTATCCATAGTTTCAAGTTTTCCGTGTAATTTCTCTCAGGCTGCATCCCGTGTAAGTCGCAACTCTCCAACTGCACAAGGCTGCGAATTTGTACAAGAATCAACCAGCAGCCTTTAGATTGTTGATGGATTGATACTGTAATAATGTCTATTTCTCAGCAAGAAGCAACTCAAAAAGAAGCAACTCAAAAAGAAGCAAATCAAGAAGTGGTATGATATTATGTTTCTTTATACTAACATCTCATGGATATTGCTGCTTTATTCTATACAAAACACTATGCTTTATTATGTTAATTTGTATGTTAATCGATATATCTTTTTCATTTGTCGATACATGTTGACTTGGAAAATGGAGAACTGAATGGTGTTGATAAGCAAGAGGCAAAATGCGATAAAAAGGGTAAAAAGAGTTCAAAGGCATGGGAATTCTTTGTACAACTAGAAGGTTGTCGAGAAGGTTATGAAAAGGCCAGGTGCAAGTTATGTAATGTGGTTATTGGATGCAACACAAACCGAAATGGTACGTCTGCTATGATGAACCATTTGAAGACGGTGTGTCCTAAATCACCAATGCGCAACAATCTTGATAAAATGCAGAAAACATTGAAGTTTGAGAAGTTGTCCAAGGATGGAAAAATTCAAAGAGTTACGAATCATACATTTAATCAAGAGAAATTAAGGAAGAAGCTTGCATTGATGTGTATTAAAGATAATCAGCCTTTTAGAATTGTGGAGCATGAAGGTTTCAGAGAATTAATGAATGAAGCGGAGCCACAATTTAAGATGCCTAGTAGATGGACAGTAGCAAGGGACTGCCTAAAAATATACAGTGAGGAGTTGGTGAAATTAAAACAATGCTTGGTCTCTAACAGAGTATCATTTACAACAGATACATGGACATCAATTCAGAATATGAATTACATGTGCCTAACAGCTCACTGGGTAAATAAAGATTGGAAAATTTGTAAAAAAATATTAAACTTCCGCCAAATCAGTAGCCATAAGGGGGATGCAATTGGTAAGATGTTAATTGAATTGTTTGGAAGATGGGGTATAGATCGCATATTCACCATTACTTTGGATAATGCAAGTTCAAATGACACCGCAATTTCACATTTGAAGAAGTTTCTTAGAGGACCGGAGGCTATTTTGGAGAACAAATTTCTTCATATGCGATGTTGTGCTCACATTCTGAATTTAGTAGTGAAGGACGGTTTGAAAGAACAACACGAATCAATTGCGAGAATTTGAAATGCTGTTAGATACGTTAAATCTTCACCGGCAAGGCTTGTAAAATTCAGAAAATGTGTCGAAAGAGAGAAGATAAAGTGTGATAGGATGGTATGCCTTGATATCGAGACAAGATGGAATTCAACCTATACTATGTTGGATATTGCAGTCAAGTATAAAGGAGCCTTTATTAGAATGATCACTGAAGATTCTAACTACGACACATTTTTCAAAGGGGTTGATCTTGGAGGTTCATGCGACAATGCCAAAAAAAAGAAGAAGAAAATTGTTGAAGGTGCTCCTTTCTTTGTTGATTTTGATAATGTCATTCGTTTCATTCAGTTTTTAAAAATCTTTTATGATGTTACCCTAAAATTATCGGGTTCCAAGTATTGCACTTCCAATGTGTTTTTTATTGAACTTGTTAAAGTGCAAGAGGCTATTGTTAAGTTGTGCTCGAATGAAGATATTTTGATGAGAGATATGGCTAGTAGAATGAGGGATAAATATGATAAGTATTGGGATAACATAGAGAATACAAATTTTTTATTATATGTGGCGGTTGTGTTGGATCCTAGGTACAAAATGAGTTACGTTGAGTTTTGCTTTGCCAAAATTTATGGGAGAGGGTCTACTAAATGTTTTATGATGTGTGAAAAGGTCATGAAGACATTACAAGAATTATTTGAACACTATAAGAACCTGGTAGGGAGTGTAGATTCATCTTCTAATTCCAAGACAAGTCAGCCTGACGATACATGGGAAGATGATTATGAAAAATTCATGGAAGATCGGGATGAAGGGGGAATGGGAAAGTCAGAAATTGATGTTTACTTGGCTGATGAAAGGGAAAGAAAAAGCGAAGGTTTTGATATATTAATATGGTGGAAGATGAATTCAACGAGATTGCCAATACTTTCTGAATTAGCTAAACATGTATTAGGTATGCCAGTTTCTTCTGTTGCTTCGGAGGCTGCTTTTAGCACTGGTGGACGAACAATTGATGCCTATTGGAGTTCACTTTCACCGAAAACAGCAGAATCGTTGATTTGCAGCCAAGATTGGTTAAGAACCTCTTCTGAAAATATAACTGATCTTACAGGGGAGCCAGAAGAATATCTACAATTTGAAAAACTAGAAGATGGTATATTACTAAATTATGTCTCAATATTGTATTTGCAGACTGTCAAGTCTTTCTGATTAATGTTAATCCATTAATTTTTAGATGAGCTCAAAGTTGGAAATTTATTCGAAAAGTTGGACATCGATAACTAGAAGAGCAGAGAACTAGAGGTGATGTTTTTGCGATCTGCTTGTCTGTTCTATTTTTTACTTTTCTGTACATATTTTTTGCAATCAGTTGGCTATCTTTTTTTGTTTTTATATCTATTAGAGGTGATAATGGCTGATTGTTGACTAGTCTGATAGACTGATACTGTTAGTCTGTTAGTAATTTATTTTTTAGATATTTCATTTATATTCTAATAATCTGTAAACGGATGGATATTTGCTAGTCTGTTAGACATAGAGGGAAGACCTTGACACCTTGTCTAGCTAGAATTGCTCTACCTGTTGCTTTTTGTTGTAACCGTTTATGTCCCAGTCACCAGAAATTCAAAGATATCCCATAACTTGGTTCATTCATTAATTAATTCTCCTGTATACTTTGTCATATCATGTGTACATATTTTAGTGCATTAAATCATCTGCTATTGCCTATTGTCATCCCAAAACTTTAAATCTCTTCATTGAATGCATATAGCAGTGTGGCACATATACCCTTTCATGGATTCATGTATCTGCTGGTCACAGTAGGGTTCTCACATCTGGAGTTTGAAGTTGCAGTTTAAAATCTGATGTTGCACTTAGCAATCACGAATCAGCATGATCATATAGTTTCTGTTTTAGTACTCAGTTTGTTGGTTGTATTTGAACTTATAGTATCACTATTTTATGTTAGACTTTGATTTGGTAAAATTTGAGTGCAAAACTACTTTGATTACGTTGTATCTACTTTAGTTGAATTTCTTGTTCTCTTTTTTATTTCATCCGGTTTTGAAACAGAAACCGAACCGACATTTTAAAACCGAAACCGAAACCGATGGTTCGGTTGCGATTGCGGTTCTCAATATTCAAAACCGAAAGTATATGGTTCCGGTTCCGGTTCCGGTTTTATCCAAAAACCGAGCCGAACCGGCCCATGCTCTCCCCTGGAGAGCGTGATTGGGGATGGCCTACCAGGCTTTGCTCGGTGACAAAATTGTATAGTCACCCACAAGATGAGACGTTTTAGCTCAACTTGGATATTACCTCCTCCATAATTTTATATAATGAGATCATGCCCGTTACGGATTTGATGTTACGAGCAGCAAAAATTTTACGTTTATTTTTTTGCTAAAATATATCCTCTCTTTTTTCTAAAGGAAGGCAGATCCTGTCCTCTAATATACATCCACAAAAAGCCAGCATCGCTTTCTTTTTGCAGAAAAAAAATATTAAAAAGGTTAGGTTGGGTAAGACACTACTGCAAGATGCGCAATCTTGATTTGTTTACCACTACTTCGGCCTTTCGGGAATGCCGTTTCCCTCATTTATTTTTGGTATTGATTGTGTTTGACAATGGACAGTTAACATGTAATACAGTGGAGTATTAAATTAGTCGGTTTGATTATTTAATTTGAAATAGTTATTTTAATTAACTGATTTAATTAATTATTTGTATAAAAATATTTGGTAAATAATTATTAGTTTATAGTTATTTGAATATGTAAAATGATTAATAAAGATAAACTATGTTTTTTGATTATTGAAGTTTATTTTCTATTCAAGACGGAATAATAATTTTATTAAAGTACCTCTATTTTCTAATTGACAAAATTGCTAAAATAAATTTTTTCAAAATTAACGGATTAAAACTTATCTTAATCCGCTAACTACCAAACACTAATGTCAGAGAATTCACTTAGGGGTGTATTCAATTCAGATTTAAAAGTATTATTAACAATCCACATATTTTTATTGATTGTATTTAATTTAAGATTTTACGTAAAGTCGGTAGATTTTATAACTAGTTCACCGAGTCCACGCAGAGTTGATGTTGAATCCCGTAGAATCTCTTATATTTTTAGTGAGATTTTGAAAGATAGAAAATACATAGAATCCATGAACCCATGAATTTTAAAATACGATTTAAAATCATGATTGAATACCTTCAGATTTTAAATTATTATTTAAAATCTTGATTAAATACACTCAAATTTTTAAAATTCAAAAAAATACTTTAGATTTTTAAAGTATTATTAGTCAAACCTCTATTTTAATTCAATCTTTCAAAAAAAAAATCAAAACTCTATCTTTTAAACAAAGTCATTATCTTTTACTCGCAAACTTTGGGCCTAATTAGATACACATTATTAAAATTAGATTTCATTTTAAATAATGAATTTGATCTCAAGAATATTTCCGAATTTCAGAAAAAATACAAGGAATTTTGGCTTTGATTCAATTTCATGCCATTCATAATAGCCGTGCTTGCGAATTTTAAAATTTTAATGATAAATAAATTTCTGATAATTAAAATCCATTATACAAATTGAATACTCTGCTTTCAAACATGATCTCATACTAGTCCATTCTGACCAATTAGCTACGAATATAACATTCTGCAATCTACATGTGCTCAATTTGCGCTGAGATACCGTACACAGCACATATTCCAATTATACAGATTGTACATTCAAATTTGATGATGCGGTTCGGCCGGATAGTTAAAATTAGCATATTTAAAAGAAAAGAAAAATACTCGGTCCCAAGTCCTATGACAATTGCATTTCTTGGTAAAACCAAATCGGCAGAAATGCTCAAGCAATTAAGGTAAAAATAAAATGAACAAAGATACAACTTTAGTGCAGAGTGGAAATATTGCCAACTTATTTACACCCACAAACAGGACCCCGCCCCCCCCGCCCCCCACCCAAAAAAAAAAAAACTCCACTAAACAACTAGCTCTCCCCACAAACAAATGGAAATACATAACACTTCAATATAACATAAACACCTGGGACCTGCATTCTAGTTATCCCAATAAAGAAGGGTCTACCAAAAAATAATATAAACCCAAAAAGAATTAATTTTTTTGATCAAGGACTCGTTAGAAATCCAATTTTACAATGTATCTGAGCTATCTGATCTCATCCTTGACCTTCACAGACGTATCTCTCATAAGTGACAAGCTTAGATTATTGTACCTATCTCGGGAATACTGTCTTGATGCTTTTCTCCAATCTGTACCAGACTTCATCATTGCAGAAAACTCCTCATAGCTTATGCGTCCATCCTGCAGGTACCCATTTATATAAATAAAAATTTATTAATACTAATACTATATACGCGAATATCTTACACCGATCGTCCTTCAACAGGCACTACCATAGCATTCCATATACACTGAAAATTTATTTATAGTATAACTACACCCCTCACACACATAATGAACTTCCATCTATCTTGTATATTAGCTTCAACATATTCATTTATGATATATCCGATGACAACCAGGATGAAACATGAGTCACATACTTCCTTGAAATTTAAGGTATAAAATAGTAGGCTAGAAACACTTAGCAAATTGCCAACTGTGACTTCGGAACACATGAAGTCCTAAAAGAAGCTATAGAAAAAGGAGTTTTTATATGGTAAAGAAACTTTTTTAAGGGTCGAACATAATATTAGACTACACTGAATATTATTAGTGACAAGAGAAGAGAGAATCACAAACCTTGTCTGTATCTACATCTTGAATAATAGCACTGATGACTTCTTCACTATTAGTATCAACTTCATCAGCCAATGCCTCCCTTAGCTCTTCGATCTCAATGTATCCACTTTTGTTAAGGTCGAAGAACTCAAATGCTTTATAAATGTGATCATCACTGCCCATCTTTTTCAGGTGGACAGATATTGCTACAAACTCTCCATAGTTCAGGTGTCCGTCTTTGTCAACATCACCCTGTGGAAAAAAGTTATTATACAACTGCAGCATGATTATAGAGTAAATTGAAATAATACTGTTCGGCAATATATTAACAAGGACTCGGAAAACCTATCCACATATGAAATGATTAGACACCACCCAGAAAGCAAAAGGCTTCAATTTGAATTCATATTATTCAACTTCATCTGATACCCAAATATTACAAGAATTTAGACAGCGATCTACAAGCTTCAAAAAAAAACAAAATGAAATCCGGATCTGATACATACATACATACACATATATATCTTTGTCTTTAAACGAAATACAATAACTTGACGTATTTTTTTCTTGATATGCTTTCTCAAGGCGTCGAATATGACATATACATATTCAGGGAAATTAAGCTGCAACCATTCATACAACCAAGTAGTCCTTAAGTTCAGACATAATGATTCACTTGAAAAATGTCAGTGTGAGCCTCTAGTCTTTTTTTAGATTAAAGTTTTTGGACAGACTTCTGCAGTATATTTCTTTGTAAAACAAAAAGAAGTATGAAGAATATAACTTTGGCACTAATATAGATGTTATTACCCGGGTAATTGAACTAATACCATGCAAACTAATTGCACCCATTTATTGCATGAATGCATTTTATCTATATGATAAAACACCTCCTCGGCATATGAAGAAAAACTCTAGGTAGTAGATTCAGTTAGAGATATGATAATACTTACAGCATCCATAAGAAATTGAAGGTCTGGATCGGGGATCTGCTGGCCAAGCTTTTGCAACCCAGCTCTTAATTCATCGATGTTTATCTTCCCCTTATTGTTAATATCCATCACTTTAAATCCCTCCTTGATGCCTGCCACTTCTTCAGCTGATAGATGCTCAGCAATTACCTGTGATTCGCACATCAGTTAAGAAATTAGATACATGGGAAGAACTGAGGATGGAAATATATTCGCAGAAGCAATCAGAAGGTTGAAAATTCTGAAATATGCAAACCATATGGAATATGTGTGTAATATATTGAAGCTGTAGGTAATTAATTACCTGCAAAGCTCTTTTCTTGAGCTTATTCATCATTGAAAATTGCTTTAATCTTGCTTTCACAGTTTCACCCAAATTAACATTAGGAGCCTTCTTGGCGTTTTGTATCCAAGGATGATCTGTAATCAAGTAGAGGGCAGCAATTTTATATGTTACTGTATTCTACATTCAAGAATTTCACCAGCATTAGAACATAATATATCACAAACAAGGAATTTGGTTATTAACCGAATCAGTAATTACCAAGCACTTCCTGAGCAGTAAGACGCAACTTTGGGTCAGGGTTGAGCATTTTCTTCACAAGATCTTTTGCATTATCAGATACCTTAGGCCAAGGGTCTCTTTTAAAGTCTACAACCGATCGTATGATAGCTTGTGCAACTCCTTGTTCAGTTTCTGCACAATTACATACATTATATTGCATTATTAAGCGAAACACCATAGAGTAAAACATTGATTCTAACATCCCTGTTTTTTTATATAAAAAACAAATAAGTGAAAAGTTGCGGCATTTCATCTCAGCAAGAAAGAGACGGACCTGCCCAAAAGGGTGGAACACCACATAGTAAGATGTAAAGGATTACTCCAGCACTCCAAACATCTATTTCTGGACCATAATTTCTTCTTAGCACTTCTGGAGCCATGTAGTAAGGACTTCCAACAATCTCATTAAATCTCTCACCTGTGATGATTAAATGAGAGTCATCTAGTGTAACTGTAGAGGTCGATATTTCTACTTATTTGTGCTAATTACCGGTATGCTAAACTTGTAACACCCCAGTCCCACATCGAGTAGATTGGGATAATTTGTTCAGTATATAAGTAAAAAGTACTACTACTAAGTGCACCAACAAATCATGATCTTTTGGGGGCCTGTGGTGGGCTTGTGGATTACCCAAGTTATTGTATTTTGGTCAGTTTACTTTGCGCCTATTTCGGATTTGGAAGTTGGGACTTGACCCAATTTTTGAAAAAAGACTCGGGATTTGACCCGGGTTGTCACATATGGTGGTATTATCCCACAATGGATAGAGGTCCGAAGGTGGGGACACGAAACCAGCCGGTATTATCCCACAATGGCTAGAGAGGTGCGATCTGGGCCTATGAGCTATCTGTTTGGCCTGACGAGGACGTCAGGAATTTAAGTGGAGGGTTTGTAACACCCCAGTCCCACATTGAGTAGATTGGGATAATTTGTTCAGTATATAAGTAAAAAGTACTACTACTAAGTGCACCAACAAATCATGATCTTTTGGGGGGCTGTGGTGGGCTTGTGGATTACCCAAGTTGTTGTATTTGGGCTAGTTTACTTTGCGCCTATTTCGGATTTGGAAGTTGGGACTTGACCCAATTTTTGAAAAAAGACTCGGGATTTGACCCGGGTTGTCACAAAACTTACCAGGTTTAAAGAACACCGACAATCCAAAATCAATCGCTTTCAGGGCTGCTGTTTCCTTCTTGTTTGCAAACAAAAAGTTCTCGGGTTTAAGATCCCTGTGCATAACACCATGCTTGTGGCACATCTGCATATTGATTTGTATATTAATGGAGATTAAAATCAACTTCAAATATGAAAAGTAATTAAAAAAATCTGTTTAACAAAACATATTAGATAGAGCAAATAACACAGAGTAACTCATGCTTCAACTCCGATTAACTAAAAGGATATATATAAAAACTTCACTTGCTACTTGGTATAGCATATTTTAGAAAATAAGTGAAAGGCTAAAAGGCTAACTAAAAGGATATATATAAAAACTTCACTTGCTACTTGGTATAGCATATTTTAGAAAATAAGTGAAAGGCTAAAAGGCAACGCTTCAGTAACAGAAAAAAATGGATGTCAGCACTAAAATCTTTTACTATGACATTACAGTTATAGATCAAGAAAGTTACACAGAGTAGCTATTTAAACTCTGATCCAAATAGAGGGAAAGGTATATCCAACTTCATGCTGCTAGTTATAACACATGTTAGAGATGTAATTACACGCTGAAAGTCAACAATTCAGTAGAAATTGAAATGGGATGTTAGCACTTTAATCTCAACCCAAATCTAGAGGCTTGGAAACAAAATTTAAAACAAAAATACCACAAAAGTTTACACAAAAGACAATCCACCTAATCTAAATTTACAATTCAGAATTCTAAACTTTTTAATAAAAATAATTGTCTATGCATTATTAATCCACAATTGTCACGAGGATATCAATCTCGAAACTTATGAACCGTAATAAGAACCAGATTTGAAAGCAACTAATCTAAGTTGACTTTTGAAAATCATTGTACCCTAACTCATCGAAACTATAAGTCAGTACAATAATCTTTCATAAAGAGACCATGTCAAACATCTATCAAATAATTTCACATAATCCAAAGGCCACCTTAAGGCATCTATTCAGCTTTTATATAGATACATATGGATGCAGATCAAACATCTTGAGACCCATCAATACATAAAAATAAACATATAAAAACAGATATAATAATCAACCTGAATAATTTCGACAATGGTCTTAGTAACACCAGCAGCAGCTCTTTCAGTATAATGACCTCTAGCAACAATCCGATCAAACAACTCCCCACCTTCACACAACTCCATAACCAAATGAACAGCTGTATCGTCCTCATAAGTATTTTTCAAAGTAACAATATTAGTATGAACAGGCAAGTGTTTCATAATCTCAACTTCTCTCCTCACATCTTCAATATCAACTTTAGTCCTCAACTTTTTCTTAGAAATAGACTTACAAGCCAGCACTTGACCAGAAGACTTATCAGTACAAACATAAGTAACCCCAAATTCACCACGACCCAGTTCATCACCAAGCTTATAAGCCTCTTCTATTTCATGGCCTGTTGGGTTTTCCAATACAGATGATTTGTATCCATTGTTGCCTGTAGTGTACTCACCTGAAAATGGGTTGGACTTATCTTTACCCTTCTTTTTCGCAGATGAATCTGAGGGTATTGCACAGCAATTACCCATTTAAACTACTGCTTAAAAATATAAATCTTGATGATTTAGAACAAAGAGATTGGATTTTTATGTTAAAATTGTTGGATTGAATAGGAGATGAGGTGGAAAAATAAAGGGGTTGGGGATGAAGGGGGAGAAAAGTATGAAAAATGGAATCTTTAGAGAGAGAAAGGGAGAGTCAAACAGCGTTTGGCTGCTTTGTTAGGACAACTTGTATAATGTATCTACTTCAAATGTATTGGCATTGTTATTGTGTAACAATAACAATGGGTAAGAACTCAAAACAGGAGAATTAGGTAGTGCTAATCGTAAGGACCTTTTTAATAAGATATTAGTTCTAGTCTTAAGGAAATTCTTAATGTAAAGACTGATTGTGTTCTATAAGATAAATAAAATGTGTTATGTATATACAGCTAATAAAATGTGCTGTATACTGCTTTTAATTTAATATAGAAGCTTATGACGCTAGTAATGATGCATGAAATCTTTTTATAATTTCGATACTAATATTCATATATATTTCATTTTTTGTTAAGTTTATATAAATTTTTACATATGTTGTGATAAAAAAGACGTGTTCTAGCATTTAGGGGGGGAAATGAGGAGTGAATAATTTGTACAAAGATGGCAAAACTAATTTAGGGCTTACAGCTTTTAATAAATCTTGGTCGAAAGTTAATGCCCTCAAATGGCAACTCATAACACCACAACTCACCAGAGAGAGAATTTCCGGTGAAGGAAAATAAACTCCTTCTGTTCAGTTACAAAGTCAAAACTGTAGATGTGAAGAACATGTAAATGCACCGTTTGGTTATGTCGTATAAAAGTTAGTTTTATCTATAAGTATTTTGTTATTTATAAGAAAATTGTAGTTTTTAATTTATAAGTTATATCAAACAATAAATTTATAAGAATTATACTGTATAATTTATATATATAACAACTAATAATCTATTATATTATTAATCCCGGTAAATAATTATTGGGATAACTATTATTTTTGGTAGAGTCAAAATAATCAATATTTTTTTTATTTTCAATCATTTTAAAGCCTCCGTTAAATAGTAACTCATATTTTTTTACGATTCTAATGTCTCTACTTGCAATTCTAGTACTTGTTAATTGTCATTATTTCTCATGCTATCACACCATTCGTTTTTTGGATAGTTAAATTACAATTCTCACAAAAAAATATACATTTATTCAAATTTCTTGATTTTACTCCTTATTTTACAACCATTTGGTTACAATTTTCCAAAGAACTAATATACAATAAAATTTAAAAAAATCAATTAAATTGATTTACACAGTATGATTAGTTAGAGTACACTATTACATTACTCTCGAGGTCGTAGGATTTCAAAAAAATGAATTGTCATTTTTTTTTGCGGATTAAGCTCGTGAATACGTTTATTTGCTAATATGATGCTTGATCATAGTTCAGTAAACATTTTAAGTGGATTCGTTTTGGCTATTCTAGTACCAAGGAGCCATCCATTATCTCTATTTTTATAATAATTAAAAATTAAAAATTGGACGAGATAGAGATTATGTTTCACAACTAAGGTATAAAAAATTTAAAAAATTTCACAACTAAGATATAAAAAAAATTAAAAATTTTAAAAATAAAAGAAAATCTATTACATATTTTTTCAGGATAACAATATGAAATAAACATTAGACGAGATAGAGATTATGTTTTATAAACGCTTGAATATAGATTTAGTTTTGATTACTTACAACAGGGACCTCATTTTTGAAATCATAATGAGTTTTCGAGTTTTTTGAATATATTTTTTTCATATTATAATTTTGAACCTCCGACTATCTTAAAATTCTGGTTTCGCCACTGCTCATAATAATATACTAAAATATACTTTTTAAAACATTATATACATTTTTATGATGTTAAATTATAAAATTAGAAATCCACACCGAAATAAAAACATATTTTTTTACTTTTTTTTCAAATTTCAACTGACAAATTAATTATAAATCATTTTAATTTATTATACAAATATTTATAAATAAACTCATTCTAACTCATAAATCAAAATTTGTCTTATAAATATGTTGCCTGACACCCACTCATTAGCTCAACATGACCGTCAAAAGAACTTGACTCGACAAGCAATCAAACTCTAAAATAATAAATTGTATATTATCGTAAGTGGACTTTGCACAATTAGTTGCATACTTGCATTCTATTCCAGGAAAATTTATACAGGAAATCAAACCGGGGAATGTCCTTCATTTTGATCAGTGATTTATTATTCTAAGCCTTGTATTGACATTTACCAGAATTTATAATATTAAAATTTAAATCTAAAAAATGTCAAATTTGATTTTATACCCCAAAATTTAATAATCACAGTCCACTTTTCGATTAAAAAAATGAGTGCTTGAATAAAATCATGATATACATATATGCATTCAGTTTTAAATTTCTTTTTATAATCATCATATATGTATAGACAAATCCAACCTAAAATACATAAACAATTTGAATAAAGATTGCAGTATACCTGAAGAAGTGGGATTTTCAAGTTTTCTTATTGGCTCCCATCATGTATATGTTGGCGGCCTTCCAGAAATCGGATAAAATACGAAGATTAACTCTGCAAGCAGAATAAATATAGTGCCAGTACGAGCTCTTTTAATTACCTTACCACCCCAATCAAAATAAATCATTTTGCTGGAAACAACGTTTTTCTAGATATTTAGGCCCCGTTTGGCTGGACTTATTTCCAGGAAATAAGTGCTTATTTACAGAAAAAGTTAGCATGTATGTACTTTTTCTGAAAATAAGTAACTTATTTTCAATTTTGAAAATCATATTTGGTTTTAAAATTCTAAAATAAATATTTATCTAAATTTTTTTTTGAAAATATGTAAAAAAAATTAAAAAAAATTACTTATTTTAAATTTAAGTTAAGTCAAACGGGGCCTTAATTATCAAAACAGGTTTCGCTGGTCAGTCATACATAAAACTGCACAAGTAATTATTTAAAAAAGTGATCATATTAAGGCTAATCAAATTTTTTTATGGATACGTGGGAATTTTTTTTGTGTGGATATTACATAGAAAAATGTTAGAAATTCCAAAATATATTCCAAAATGCTGAATTGTTATAATGGGTAATTTTGTTATAATAACATGAGACCCCGCGTATATATACGCGATCACAAATTAAAATAAATTATATGTTATGTCACGTCATTTAAAAAAAATCAAAATAGGATAAATTTTAAGTACATAACATTACTCTATTATATATTAAAGTATTAAGGATAAGGGAGCTACTCCCCCGGTGCAATTATCGCTGATTGCTGGAGTAAAGACACTGCTTAAGTTGAGAAATACTCTACACTCTTCTATGAAATTTTTTACTTCCAAAATAAAAATGAATTCTTCCATACCTTAAACTTTTACTTCCAAAATAAAAACGAGAGAAATGCCAAAAACAATGGGACCATTTGACGAGCCAACAATTTTTTTAAAGAGAAGAGTATATAAATGTTAGGTCCAATTCTGCAATTGTTCATTTATAAATCCGTAAATTCAAAGTTCCAACATTCACATTCCGTATGTTTATCGAAAAAACTTGATTTTGAAAAATAGTTTTCAAAAAAAAAATTATCCAGAAAATAAATTCTGAAAATATAATTTCAACCGTTTAATTTTAAATAAAAAAGGAAAAACATGGATAATCCTTTATAATTAAGGACATGTATAACTAGTATGACAACAGAATGTCAGAGTACACACAAATTCCCATGTTTACTAAAATTCATTGTTGCAAAAATCCGTGATTACCCTGTTCGGCAACTCACCGAATTGATTAAATTCTCGATAATTCAATTAATTATTTCGATTAATCCCTGATTCATCCGATTAATCCATTTTACATGCCTTCACCTACTAAGTCCAATTTCCGTATTTACAACACTGCAAAAACCTGAGTTATTATGCCTTCTTATTTAATTATCTCTTTAAATAATTATCTCTCTTTTTCCAATACATTTTTTTACAAAATTTTCAACACTACCTCTGCATTCTTATTTCTAATGCTTGTCTTTATAACTAGTCTCATCATTTAATACAATAATTAAAAAATAAAAAATAATATATATATATATAATAAAATATATTTTTTAAACATAATTTTTTATAAAAACCGAGGAGTACTTATTAAAAGTGAGAATCTACGTCCCTCTTCTCCGTAATGAAAAGACAAATTGGGAAAATGTGGATCAGAGACTACATGCCACTGTACAACGAGGCAAGGGATGGGTCACATCTTTTTAAGTTTAAAGAGTTATGAGTAGTTCAGGAGCAGGTAGAGGTCGTCGTTGAATATGTGTTTCAATAGTGGTGGCTCCTTTTTTGAAATTTGACTGGATAAGAATGAAATATACCCCAAGATTAAAAAAATACAATTCCTTCGTTTTCAATGCATGTAAGGCATTACATAGTGACATAGTGTTTCCTAGAAAAAGAAAGAAATTTAACAGTTGTGAATTGTGATGTGTCATAATATATAGCTACGTACATATTTGTTGAAAATATTATTTCTTGTTATTCTAAGAAAAAAATTAATTACTTTATCAAAGTCAAGAAAGACAACAAATAGCAACCAAAAATGTCATCAAATATGCATTTGGAATCAACCCTCACTGCTCTCATACGGGTACATATACGTGTATCAGTGTATGATGAGGGTGTCCACAAGCTTTACTTGTGCCTTTCTCTTAAAAAAAATATCAAGTCAAGATTTAGTATTAGACTTGATAAAAAAAAGAATATATTGCATGCAATCCGATTGTCTACTTAATTAAAATGCATTATAAAAAAAAATCGACGGATGTAAGATGAGAGCAAATGGGTATATAAGAGTTGGGAGTCTTGTTTATTTAAGAAAAATAGTAAAATTCTCACATTCATTCTAAAAATATAATGTGACACGTTTTTGTTCCATTATATAAAATTAGCTATAAACCCCGTGCGAGAATGTGATTTTAATAAATAAGTGTTAATATTTTTGATAAGTTAATAAAATATTTTTCTATGATTTATAAATTTATAATTGTTCACTAATACTCATTATAATTTGGCGTAATTTTGTTGTACGAGTACTGTATCATTATAAAATAAATTATTATTGAATTGATATAATTTTACAATAGTATTATAGATTTCAAGATTGAACAAATATAATTGACCGTAACATGAGTATAACAAAGTTTTGTAATCATTTTATTTCTATACTTTATATACCAACAAATTGCTTGATGAAACATGCCTAAAATATTATTGTAATTAATCCCATAATAGAGTTCTGGCTACACTATATTCGTATTTGCTAAAAATTATATATTTCGATTGTAATCAATTAATAAAGTAAGGATATATTATTCATATTATTCTATGTTTTTGTTAAAGTGGAATGTTGAAGTACTACATATTTCGAATTAGACTCTCATCTTTTAGAACTAGTCTTATTATTTATCAATAATGCAGTGTCCAATATCACCACAACATTATTAATATTTATATAATATATCAGGTTCACACTCATGTCCCATGTCCCTTAGAGTACCGGTAATCCATACTAATTCAAATTTTTAAATTATATAATGCTAGTAATTATATAAAAGACATATCAGATAAAATGGCTCGATGAACCACTATTAGTATAAAAGTTGGTCAAAAATTTAAAATCAGATAATATATTTTGTAGAAAATATGCATATATAATTTATTTATAAAATATATATTTTTTTGCAAAAAAATAACTTATATTTAAGTTGTTCAGAAAGTAGAGATTACCGTATTAGTCTGAAATTATATTATTAGATCTTCTTGAAGGGAATTTGAAAATTATTATTAGATAAATAATAATAATAATAATGAGTTCAATATAATTATAAATATTATGTAATCATTAATGGATAAAAGAGGGGCAAAATTAATATTTTATTAATATTAATTAGAGTTTTATCAAGCAATAATAAATTAAAATGCTAGATATAATTATAAATATTAATCATGTAACTATTAATACATGCAATAATAAGTAAAAATAAGTGAAATAAACATTTTATAATAAATGTATTAGTGATGCGATAATGAGGAGTAATAAGTGAAATAAATATTATGTCGATATTAATTAGTATATTAATGATTAAAATAATTCAGATGAACTCTCTTTATATAATAGATGGATATGCCAGATTTTACGTAAAGATGATCATTTGCGATAACTCATGCGAGGGTGGGGTGAGTAAAATTATTTGCGCGCGAGTTGTTGAATTATATTAGATTATTAAAATATTTGAATTGAACTTAATAATAATTAAGTTAGGTTTGAATTCAAATATTTAAAGTTGAATTCGAGTCTTAAATTATTTGACTCGTGAGATTAATAAAACTTTTATATATATATATATATATATATATATATATATATATTATAAATAAATTGAATATAAATATTTGATATTTATCTTCTTCTTTTTTTTGTTGCAAATTTAACCAAATCAAGCTTGCGAGCCGAACTAATCCTATTTATAATTTTGTCAATATTTTGTAGGATTATTTTGAATTTTGAATCTTAATTTGAACATATTAAATTTTTATTAGTTGAATTTCAAAATTTATTGTTAATGTAATTCAAAATCAAATTCAAATTTTATAATCACGCTCAATTTTAAACATGATAGTATTTAATTATATCGATTTGATTGGAATAAATTTATAGTTCACAAATTTTATAATCACGTACAATTTTAAATATGATAATATTCAAATCAATTTGATTGGGTCCTATTTACATCTTATAATTGATTTCATGTTACTTTTGAAAGTTTTAAAACCAGTAACGCTATATTTTAATTTATTTAATATTGGAATGTTATGAGCATTTTCAGGATAAAAATTCATTAATTAAATTATATATGTGGCATTTAGACAATATCTGAGTGTCATTAGAGAATATCTGAAAATTAAAATACTTCAACCTTCTTTTACCGTTAACAAAAGTCATAGACAATTATACTTGATTAATTATATTTATTGAACTCGTAAATTTTTTATGTATAATTTTATATAATTATAATTATAAATAATTTTATTGAATTATATATATACTTTCCTTTATTTAAAATTTTACATAATTATTATAATTAATAATTTTATCTATGATACTCTAACCGTCAATTGTGCAGAGAAAGTAGCAATCACACGATCACGCCACAGGCCACAGCTAACAAGTAACAAATGGGTGTATTGGAGGACAAAATTGGAAGATAGGACGAAGTCAACATTCATGGGCTTGTCCCTTTCTTCACCACCTTACACTAATATATAAATTATAAAATACATACATAAAACTAAATGGTCCGCCACCTATAAACCACCAACTAATAATAATTGGACTAATATGTTGGACATTCATTTGCTTTATTCTTTTAATAATACATGGTAGTGTAGTAATATAATAATAATATAACATAAAAGGATAGTGACAAAAAATATATATATAATTTCAGCATCCCTCCCGTCACAAAAAAAAAACATCAGCCCTTTTCGACTGGCTATTTATGAGTTAAAGCATCTTAATCAGTTTGGCTTTCACTGCAACATTGTTTTTAGCTTCTCTTCTCATGCTGGCGGTTGAAAGTTGAAACCCACTTCCCATAAGACCGGATCACATTTATTTATAATTTTATTTATCGAATTGTTATGGTTCTCATTATTTTTGCTTTATAACCGATATCCAATAGATTAAATTAACGGTTTTCATAAAATTATAAGACGTTAAGAGAATTTTATTATATTTTATATTATTCTAACAAAATAAATCATTTGATACATAACATTGTTACATATATTTACAATGAGGTTAACGTTCCCGAGGTTGAGGCTACTTCACATAATTTTCAAATTAAAAAGAATTCATATAAATATACGAGTGTGTTATTATAATTATAAAGAATGTACAATTATAAAAATGGCCACACTAACAAGTACCCTAGATAATTTTCTCAGAAACTTTATTCTCATTTATAATTAGCAAAATATAATCATACTTACTTCAAGAATTTAGGGCGGATTCACATTAAAATCTACGGGGTCGTGTATTTATCCAAATAAAAAAACTATTACAGTAATAATTTTTTTATATCGAGTGCGCTTGTATTTTACTTAAAGCTCCCTTAAAATAATTAAGCATGCCATAAAGCATAACTTACATTTTTTTAACAAAAATTAAGTGTCTCATTAAAAAGAAAAAAGTAAGTTTTTGACATAATTTAGGATAAAAAATATCTAAATAACACATAAATAAAAATTCTATTAAACACTCTGATGAGAATTAGTTTAAAATAACCTTTAAAAATAATATTTATTTAAATAAATTTTAAAACTAATGTTATAAATATCCTAAACTTGGTTTTAAATTTTTTTAGCTGAGTAATGTTTTTCTAAAAATATTTATATATTATTTGTATTTGATATTATATTATTGTTTATAAAGTGTTTTGTGTTTTATATAATGTAAAATTATTAACTTCTATAAAAGTCATACTATACATTAATTTAATTTATTACCAGGGTTAAAATTTTCAAATCCAAAAAATGGTGTTAAATATTTTGACTTCGGATGTACTAAATTTTAGCCCTCTGGCCTGACAATCTTTTTTAGCCCTCTGGAAAGTTTCTTCGGGTCAGTCCCCTGACAGTATAGCTATGTATATAGTGCCCGACTGCCCCCGCTCCAAAATATATGTAGATCCCAGATGGAAGAAGGGTGAAAAATAAAATATATAATTAAATTAATTAATTAAAATGTGGAATCAGCAATCCCAGATGGGCCAAAATCGGTTCATATAGAACTGGTAAACTAATTAAGAAGTTAAAAAGAACATGTTGGGCTCCAAGTCCATTACGAGACTAAGCTTTATCATACAGTCTTGCAATATAGCTCCGAGTCCATTACAGTATGTTTAGGCTACTTTTTGTTAACACTTGAACAGTATGTGCTTAGTATAGCATCATGCTGCTACTATTGAGAACCTAACAATCTTTATCATTAATAATGTTTTTCTTCTAAAGTTTAAGTTAACGGTACCTTTTCAGCCACCTATTATCACATTCATGATTCGCCATCTCAACTAATGTATTTGTATTTTGCACTGCTGATTGACACATGATTTCACACTGCAAATTATTTTTTTAATTCAATATTATAAAGTTCAGGTCCCTATCACTAGGGGCATATTCAGAAATTTTAATTAAAAGTGTTAAAGTTTTATAACATTCAATATATATATAAATTTATAAAATTTTAATTGTAACATAAAATTTTAATAGTGTTAAAATTAAAATTTATTATTATAAATATAAAAAAATATACATATAAAATATTATTTTTAAAAATTTCGAAATATCAAACAATCCCATTACCGATATTTTGGCTACGCCCGTAACGCACCTACCTATCAGTCTATCACCAACTTCATGATTACAAGTTAGTTAACTTGTGTTATTTTTACTGTTAAATTTAGATCCAAATATCTTCAAATAGTGTCAACTGGATAATCCATCTTGGTTTCTTTTGGTCTTAACATAACAATATGCCCCGAAATATTTGACTATTTTGTTTAATTGCCGATCTATAATCACCAGAGCTGCATGTCATTTTCTAGGTGCCCGACTTGTCAAGAAATTCGTGATATTTACTGTGAGAATTCATTTTCAAATTAAATGGACGCAAGTAACAATCCACCTTCAGACTTTTATAATTTACAATTAATTTATATGCGACGTGATAAAAAAATCAAAAAAAAAATAAACTGTACATATTAATAAAAAAATAGTGTCGATATCAAAAGCTTAAACTCAACTAAACTAATTTAATTACTATCATTGTGGTAATCACACTAGACGCGGGCATCTGGAAAGTACTTAAATACATTATCGCAAGAGTGACCGCACACGTGTCATTTTCATGCTGACTATGACCTAGTCTAGTGGATTTGTGCCACGTATAAGTATATATACGTGTCTTGAGCTCTGATCATAAGACACGTTAGTAATGTGTATTTGGTTAAGTTACAGTACCCACTATTGTGGGGTCCAATAATAGTCAGTGTTCTTACGGCCGACACAAAGCGATTTAAAAAACCCAAGAAAAAAAAAATTATGCACTCAAGCACGCTAATGTGAATCGTTTTTTGCAATCCTAACTTAAAAGTGAAAACTAAAAATAAAAAGCTATACGTTCCAATTAACTTGTAATTGTCAAATTAAAGAGCTAAAACTAATAAGCTAATCAATTAATCACTGTCATGTTTTATCTCCAATCTAATCTTATAGACTACCACTATATAGCTTCTTGTCTTCTTGCATTCAGACAAAAATTATGAAGGAGTTGTAATCAATTTCCCATACTTTTGAAGTATTTTAAAGCTGTTTAAAAAAAAAAGTTTAAAATTCAGGTTATTAGTATTTTTATCTTTCAGAAAAATATTAATATTTTTAAACATCATATTAAAAGTTTTGTGGTCAGCAGGTGTGTCACAAGTCCACAACCATGGTAAATTGTTGTTAATATGATACTTTGTCATACAAGGTTGTATAATATACTGTATATAATTAATGCACTATTAACAAAGATGTGTATGGCTAATATTGCTCTTCTACTTCATCTTAATTATAATACATTGCTCTACTATTTTGAATTAGTGGATTCTCGAAAGGGAAGAAGTGTACGCAATTTTAATCATATTTATTGTACTAGATTGTAAATATGCTCGATCTCTTTACTCATTTTCTTTCTATTCCATTCTTGTCATCTTCATTCATCATACTATTCCACCACAGGCACTTACAAAATTAAAGTATTATCATGTCAAGTGATCAAATAGCTACCACAAGTACTACTCAAACAGACCAAGAGCATGAAGATGATGAGCAAATCACGAGTATTAGAGACATCCATGCTCTGACCCCGCCACGTCCTCCGCCTCGTCGTAGAGAAACTTGGGAAACAAGTAGCCACCAGTCATCTTTATCTATGGCTAGCAATGAAGGCAGTGAGAATTTTACTAGTATCAGTAGAGAATTTAATGCACTAGTACTTGCAGGGTCCGCAGTGGAAAACAACCGCAATGAAAATGATCATGGTGGTGGTAATAGTGGTAACTACAACTTGGGAATGATCGGAGAAGAAGATGAAACAAACCCTTTGGCTATTGTGCCCGATACTAATCCCATGGCATCTCCTAGACGTCACAGTGCAATTGCTATTGCTGGTGCATCTTCTTCACTGAATAGTAATCATAGTGAAGTGTCTGTACAAAGGGTGAAGAAAGAGGAGGTTGAGACAAAGATCACTGCATGGCAGAATGCTAAGATTGCCAAGATTAATAATAGGTTTAAGCGCGAAGATGCAATTATTAATGGATGGGAGAATGAGCAGATTCAGAAATCCTCTTCTTGGATGAAGAAAATTGAGGTACTTGCCTTTCGGTTCTTGCATTTTATTTTATTTTTTGGTAAATTTGTTATGTAGGGATATGTTTGTTATTCCTATGTCGATAGTTTTGTGTTCAAGTTGAGCTAAAGCTCAGCTTTCGATTTCCAGCGGACAATATTAATTTTAGGTTTTAAATCACCTAACATGTAAGCCAATTGACTCTGATTCATATTTAAATTTGCAGTGCAAACCCTGAGATGAATTAAGCGTCGAACTTAGTATAATTTTTTTAAAATATTCATAGCCATGTAAGCTTTATGATTATCTTCTTATCGAAAACCTAAAGCTTATGCTCAGAACAATTATGTTATCATCTAATTATATCTGTAGAGAAAGCTAGAGGAGAAAAGAGCAAGAGCCCTGGAAAAGATGCAGAATGACACAGCAAAAGCGCATAGAAAAGCAGAGGAAAGGAGAGCATCAGCAGAGGCAAGAAGAGGAACAAAAGTGGCTAAGGTTTACGAAATAGCAAACTTGATGAAAGCTGTGGGACGACCGCCATCCAAACGATCGTTTTTCTAGATTGAAAATTTCTTAGAAGAGTTTGCAATGGACTATATAAAAGTATACTAAGAGGTGATGTAGATGCAAAAAAATGGAGTGATGCATCTATTTGTTTGTGTGCTAAGATTTTAAGCTTTGCTATCTGAGTGATGATCTCTTGAACAATTTTTTTCCCTTGCTATATAAAAGTACAGTGTGCTCTATTAAAACGTTCAGTTATAAAATTAGCAGATGTTTTCCGGAAAATATTCAGGTCCCGTTTGTCTGGACTTATAAGCAGCTTATAAGCTGAAAAAGTTGGTATATATGTACTTTTTCTGAAAATAAGTAACTTATTTTCAAATTTGAAAATAAGCTTTGGTCTTAAATTTCTAAAATAAATATTAATTTTTTTAAAAAAAATGAAAACATTTTTTTAAAAAAATAACTTATTATTTATAAACTAAGCCAAACACCCCCTCAGTGTGTTTAGTGCTTATTTTTGTTGGTAGCTAGACTGGCCAGACTGTTGTGGTTTTATGCCAAAACAATATTTTCTCATTTTTACACTTTGTCCCACGTTGAACCCACAATCACAAACCCACTTCCTTTTCTCCTATAAATAAGCTCATTCCCCCTCTTTACTAATTACACTTTTTTTCACCTTTTTCTTTATAACTCCTAGATAGTCCATCGGTTTAGCCCCCTTTCAGGAAGTGTTGGGATGGAAAGTTCTCATACCTAACTGTCCTTAAGAGTGTTCGGGTTTGACTGCGGAGATGGTTCCGCTACAGGGGGTCGTTCTATCAGGTTTGTGTGACACTGTCCGGGTTAGAAGAGGGAGAGAAGAAAAGGCTGTCAAGAAATAGTAGTGTGAGTGAGGGATATACATAATAGGTATATTACTCTGAATTTATGTATTAAATTCAGAGTCGTATACCCGATTATTGTAATCTCTTTGTTCTAGTGAAGTTATTATCCTTGTGGATATAGGCTTGTCGAACCACGTAAAATTTCTTGTCTCTTTTACTCTATATTGTTGGTTTGTTGTTTCCATTATCATCATATATATTTGTGGGTCTAAGCACACAGATAAGTATCTATCACAAATAAATATATAAATACGATTTCGCATACGTCGGATCAGGTCACATTCCCAACACAAACCTCATAAAGGATCTGTTTTCCCTCTCTTCTAGGGTGGATACTCGGTGCATTGAGTGTCTATGCGTGAATTTGTGACATCGAATAGTTTCAGCAGTTTTATATTCTACACTGTATTACAATTATATGACTCCAAGTTTCTGGGGATTGTGCACAATCTTCCGGTCTGCCAAACGCCCGAACCTCACCTAATTAAGCCTCAGGAAACCAATATTCACAGCAGTGACCTCTATCAGGTCTAGTACCATACCAAATTTCATTTGCATACTGTGAACTTAATAGTTGATACAAATATACAATTATAGTTAGTTACCGGATCGTGAGTTTATAGATATATTTACGTATGGTATCAAACATCTTGAAGACGGTTCATACGAAATCAAGATAGGCTGGGCAAATACACTTCAAGTCTTCAATAATGATGAGGCAAGTGTACGTGGTCTTAGTTATCCTTGCCAACCTAATCAGGAACAAATACAAGTCTCTCTCACACCCGCACACAGTTACACAACTAATTACAGTGCTTATAGTCATACTTCCATGATAATATATTAAAATGCAGTGCCACATGCAGTCCTTTTCTTCTCTATCACATTACACATGATTACATGATATTTTCAAAATTTTCTGTTTATTTAGATTCTACGGAGGAACACGTCGATCCTTTCTTTTGGATTCAAGCATCAATTGATCTTCAAGCTTTCTCAACTAGTCTTATTCTCAGTTCTGATTGATAATATGTACGCAGGACAATCAATTAAGTTACGATCAACCAAAGTTAGATTAGTCAACCAATTCTTCTAGCACCACTGCAAACTGGAAAACATGATTTTCTTTTCCCTTGAAGGATGCAATGCTTTGCCTTTAAAGTAGGTCCTTATAAGTGGCTTAGCATTAGCAAGATTATCAAGTTAAGTATTCGAAAAGTAACCGTAAACTAACCAAGTCTGCGTCATGCTAAAAAAAACAAGGCAGTATACATACTTTCATAGTGTCATGACCAAGATGACCCAGAAAATCTCTTCACAAGCTCATAGTAGGAAACCAACCTACACCTTGCAAGTTTTTCTGATGTACCCCAAGCAACGTCTTGTGTGAATATGATCTGGATAAATATATATGTGTATATATCACTTTTACACGTCACTTTTAAATTTAGAAGAAAAATGGAGTTGAATAAGGAACCCAAGACAAATTAATGAAGTGATAATATTTCTCGCTTTGCTCTTTGAATGAAAGCCAGATGAGGAATAGACATATCGCTATGAAGATAGCAACTGTAAAGTGGGGAGCTTAAGCTGCTTGTGAAGAAAATCATTGTAATCATTTTTTTCTGGCTTTGAAAGAGTAATTAATTTCATCAGAAGTTATGCATGGAAGAGACATGTTACATGTCGGGCCGGGATGCTCATGGGTTGTAAAAACCGACCAAACCGAACCAACCCGACCCTTATTTAGGCCGAATAAACCGAACCAACCAAACCCGAATTATGAATGAGTTATTTTTTTATTAGGCCGAATAAGTTGGGTTGATAGTGTTTAATAAATTTTAACTCGAACCCAACTCGTTTACATAATGCATTTTAATTAAATATTTTCTGTAGATTTTGTCCAGTTTTATACATTTTTTGCAGAAAATATTTTCTACACTACGTAGATTTTGTCCAATTTTATGCATTTTCTGCGTATTTTTGCAGATTTTATGAATATTTTCTACATATTATTCATATTTTCTGCAATAAATATTTTAAAGCGACTCAACCCTAAACCAACCCGAACCAAACCGAACTAATTGGGTTGGGTCAGAATTGGGTTACATATATATTTTTCAATTAATGGGTTGAGTTCTTATAAAACCGAACTAATTGGGTTGGGTCGGAGTTGGGTCAAAAACCGACCCAACCCTACCCATGGGCAGCCCTTACATCCTTTCTGAAGTATCATTCTACAGAAATTGTTAATGTTTAGTACTTATCAGAAATAGCTAATGCATTTTTAGGTTTTACCCATAACCCATGCAGACAAAAACGAGTTCAATACGAGGAACAAATAATGAACTCACAATGAGATATCACTGAAGTTCCTTGCTCCCAAACCTTCAACAGCAGACTTAACAGGAACTCCCCTGTGCTGTCTGTCAATTGAAGCTCGACTTAAGTTATAACATATTTATATAGATCAAGCCAATTGATCATATATTCAATCCACAGAAATGCATATAATACATTGGCATAGTGAACATAATCAGATATCACACCCCTGCTGGCTGCTAGCTAATGACAATGAACTCATTGGACCCGAAATATATTGGAAGATCAGGATTATCATATGTTCCATTCATCCATAATTTTACATAAACTACGTACATCAATACGACAACACCTATACTCTAAAAGTTTAAATCGCTTCCCATAAACCAATTGATTTTCGACACTCAATTTATACTTGAGTATATTTGTCAAGCACACAATTATATTATGTAATCTCAAACCAGTAAACTCTGTGAAGACTACTTTCACTCTTTGAGGAATGACTGATTCAAGTATCAAGACAAATCGAGTAATGCTTAGAAGTGAATCTCAACGCAAACATTCAATTCAATGTGGATATACAAACTGATGAACATAATATGTACACCTAAAGACTCGATATAGTTTATTTTTTAAAATCTTTGTAGAGAATTTTAGAGTTATCTAATTATTAAATTTAATATGACCTTTCCAATCTCTTGATGTGTTCAAGTTTGGTCTTTGGAGAATAGCTTGAAGAAAATACACGAAGACATGACATTGATCTAGATGAACATGCTTTTATCTACTCAGCAAATCATTCATGTGAAAAACATATTAGTACCATAGGAATCGCCAAGTCAAACATTTGGTCTGGATGGGGAGCATGCATCACGCTGTTACTCTTTTTGTACTCATCAGTGCCGATATTACATATCACGACAATTATTGGAGAAGCAGGAACAACTTTCCAATGTTTCTCAAAAATATATTATGAACAACTTTTCAATCCCGGTGAAAGCCGTTCATGTTAAAGAAACTCGGTAAAATCACCAAATCAAACGATAAGTATAATCACATGGTCATATGGGCCACCAAGCGCAAATGAATAGTACAATCACATGGTCATGAATACGAATTTATTCTTGCAATCTGGGCTTAGTGCTAAAATAATCTAAAGTCCCCCGGGCCGGTCAAAATTTAGTTAATCGTAGTAGAAAATGTTAACCATTAAATACGAAACACTTATGAATATAAATTTCGAACCCGATTGATTACCTATTGTGCAGTACCCATACCCCCCAACGTTTTATTCAGTTTATTAATGGAACGAGGAGGAGGATTATACACAGAAAATACCAGATGGTCTATAGAATTTTACCTACAAGGTCTCAGTTGTCACACTATTAAAATTTACAAGTCATTTGTTCACACTTGAGATGACGATGTGGCAACAAACTGAACAGTGGGAGTTCAACTTCAAATACTAAACATACTTTTCAAATCCACACAACAAAATGAAAGTAACGTTTTTGGATTTTCAAAACATTATTTAATACTTGGACACCTAAAAATTAATCCTGGCCATGCAACTTATATATACATGTACGTAGTACTTGGTTGAGAATGTGAAATTGTGAATACCAAAAAAATACTCCATCAAAATTGTCGATAATAAAAAGCACTTTATTTCAAGACCAAGTTGATTACCAAACAAGAATAAGGAGGCTGGCTGGCTGGTGGGCATTAACTTAAGCCGTGTTTGTTGGGACCCTATTTCCGCCTTTCTTTATCTTCAACGTCAACTTGGCAGCCCTGCCCGGAGATGCCCGCCGCTCCTGGTGGCAAACAATGCGCAGTTTTTTTTATTTTCATTCAGCCGCAACACTAGTCATTTTTTATTCTCTTGAAAAAATTAACTTCTTTTTTCCCCCTTAAAATTCGATCTATACTTTTGTAATGTGCAGGTGAAGATTTTGAATTCACCGAACATATCATGTAGCAAAAAAATTAAGCAGAGTGCTTTTTTTACAGAATTAATTTTTTCATTCGTAAATTGTATAAAGATAAAATACAGAAAAAAATGTTTCTTTCATTCTAAAACGTTTATCATCTAACTGAAAGACATGCAAGATGTCCCCATAAATTTAGACAATAAAATAGTAAAATCTAGAAAAAAAACACATGTATAATAATACAAGTTACAAAGAAATCTCTGAAATTTGTTAAAGCGCATATGTCATCAATATCCATTCCAAGATATTTTTACAAGTCCAAATAATTAATATTATGCACCTAAAAATCACAAATAAGTCAAAAATTAAAATAAGAACAAAATATTATTACATGTATTTTTTATAATAATATCATATGAAATAACAATGCACAATTTAATTTAAAAAGAAAAATCTAACCGAAAGGAATTTTTTTTAGTTAGATACATAATTGAATAAATTTATCTATTCAAAATTCAAAAAAAATCAAATCAAAATTTAAAATATCAATTAAATAAAAGATGATAACTATCATGAGTAATAAATACGAGCATATATAACTTATACTTATTAAAATCAATTAAAACTATTAATGATTGATACATAATAAAAACACAACTAAAATTTAGCTAATAAAATTAAAAATAATAAAAAAGATGACATTATTAACACATAATATTTATTAAAAATATAACTGAAAAATTTAAGTCTAAAAATCACATATGAATAGAAAAGTCATTTAAAAATATAAAAGTATTAATACATAATTAAAACATAAAGCATAATAAATATTAGTAATATGACTGAATATTGATAAGTCATCAAAATGACACATGATTGCCTCTTACATGTCCAAAATAAAAGTCATCAATCATGGTCACCCATAAATGGTACAAAAAAATTTAATTACCTTTTAAAAGTCAAAAAATAAGTCATCAATCATGACACTAATACATAGTACAAAATATTAACATGAAGATCCATTAACATTGAGACTAATCAGTGATCATTAACAATTGACAAGTACATATTAATATTATTCAATTTAATTATGCCGCCAACAGATTGTACTCTTATCAAAAGAAAATTACATTATATTACAAAACAAGCATATTTGTCCATAATATCAACAATCATTACACTAAACACCAACATATATTATTTCATTTTTATCTCAAGACAGATTTATCATAAATGTTAAGGTATAAGAATTCGGGAACTCAATCGGAACAAACCAGCAACACTGATAACAAAACATCATCATAAAAACAATCAATTTCACTGAACACAATTTATCATATTTTACAGTCACAATTATGTACAAGTAATTCACTAATTCACACACATAATTTTTCACAACTAAATACAATTCACAAGACAGTTAACCAAACAACAAACAATTAACAACCAACTAATTAACACATATTTATAAAAATTTACAATATTAAATTTATGTGAGAATGAGATTAAAGAGATGTCACCATATTTGTGGAGTTTATACACAAAAAATAACGAGATAATCAAACTATGAGATTGAGTCAATGTTCAAATTAGGGTTCTTATACTGAATTGATCGAATCACCGTTGAGTCCATTAAGTTTGAGCCTTTGTCGAACCTCTGAAAAACTTTATCGATATGCCATTTGGCAGAAAAGCAGAATATGCATATATGGAAAAAGGGAGAAAAAGAGCGAACGAGAGAGAGGGAGAAAGCATGTAATTTTAAAAAGAATAAAGGGTTTTTTCGTAAGTTTATTTCTTTTCCTAATGATTATCTATACTTTTAAATATACAGGACTACAGCATAGGCCTGCGCGTGTGTCCCTCCTCTTGCGCACTGCTTGCTAGGGGTGAGCGCGGTTCGGTTCGGTTTTTGACCGAAACCGGAACTGGAACCGCATATTTTCGGTTTTAAAAATTGAAAACCGCAACCGCAACCGAACCATCAGTTTCGGTTTCGGTTTTAAAAAGACCGGTTCGGTTTTTATCGGTTCGGTTTCGGTTAAAAAACCGGATAAATAAAAATGAAAAAAAATATATAATTTAAATCATTATATTTTTACATTCAAATTTTATACAATCAAATATTTGATCACATTCTGCATAATAACACTACAAAAGAAAGGTAAGAAACTTTAACAATCAAATTTTAAGGTTGAATCAACAAAATGTGAATGTCTTTTATCGTAGTATGCAATCTAAAAAGCACATAATCATGTCTAATGATGTTTACTCCTGATTATATCCTTTTTAATTGGAAAATAGAGGAATAAAATGTTGTAAAGGGATTGTCATATTCCCACATTCAATATTAGTATAATAATATTAGTATACTTGATGTTGTAATATGATATATAATTGAAAAAACAATGTTACAGAGAAATTTAATACTTAAATTATATATATATATTATAATAAATTTATTTATTTTAATGATCGGTTCGGTTCGGTTTTTTTCGGTTCGGTTTTGACCTATAACCGGAACCGGAACCGAAAGTCTCGGTTTTTAAAAATCAAAAACCGTAACCGCCGGTTCCGTTTCGGTTTCGGTTTTTTCGGTTCGGTTTTCACCGGTTTCGATTCGGTTTCGGTTTCAATTCGGTTTTTTGCTCATCCCTACTGCTTGCACTTTCCTGACCACTACTCTGAGCTTTCATTTTTTCTGCTTCTTTTTGAAGATTACGCAGAGTGAATTGATTATACATTTTTACGTGGATATTTCAAAAATTTATCCGAAACCGCACTTCCTCCTGATTCGATTCTTGATATCGTTTCCTATTCTTTGGGACTAGTTGGAATAGAATTAGGATCCCTAATTGTCAAAGATAGTGAATAATTGTATTAGTGCTTATAATTATTTTTTCTGTGTAAAACTAATTGATGGGAATGATCAATTTATAAAAAACAAGTTACAGTTTTAAAATGAAGTAATAGCACATCGTTTAAGAAGTTTATAGAACATCATGAAATTATATTCGCGGAAGGAAAATTAATTAACTGAGACATATTTTAAAACTAATTTAAAAAATTAAAAATTTATCCTATATCGTCCCACTCTGATCCCTGTAATATTTTTAATGTAGGTTGCAGTCCATTAGGACTTGGTGATGGAATGTCTCCTTTGTGTTTACGTTTGTACTTTGCTAGGAACCAAGCGGGTCACTTTGATTGCTACAAAAGAATACTCCGTATCTATAACCAGATTCTACGCAATGTAATAATGGTTTTAGAATACAGATCAGAGTATATGTTCAGCGTATAAATTCTTAGGCGGTGACAGGCCCCAGCTGGGAATCTATATTGTATTATTAAAGTTGAAAGATTAAAAATTTTGGTCGTCGGTATGGTATTGGGTGAATCATAGAAAAGATCTTGACCGTTCAATTTTAAATGAACCATAGAAACAATCTTAACCGTTGAATTTTAATATAATATAATTTTAAAAAAATATAATCATACATATAATTCTAACACTAGTAGTTCTCCTTTTATGCAAACAACTCATAAACATTATAATTCTAAATAATATAAACATTACTTTTATGTAAGAATATAATTCCATATTATATTATATTTAAATTATATTCTATATTTTTTATTTTACAAATCTCACTTATCCTATAATTTTTATTTAATATATCATTAAAATTTATCCTATAATTTTAATAAAATATAATTTAAAAAAAATATAATCATACATACAACTCTAACCCCAGTAGTCCTCATTTTACACAAGATAAGATAATAAGACAAGATAATATTATATTATATTTAAATTATATTATATTTTATATATATTTTTACGAATCATACTTATCCTATAATTTTTATTTAACATATCGTTAAAGTTTATCATATAATTTTTATTTAATATATCATTAAAATTTATGATAGGTTTAATATGCATTTTTTTAGTTTCTATCTATTTCTCTATTTTAATCGCATAATACAAATAATTTATCAAAACACAAGCTCTACTCAAATTAGAAGAATTTTGCTCAAACTAGAACAATCAGTTCCCATCAATACTTATATGTTCAAATTAGAAGACCGATATCAATACTATATAGAAGTCTAACTCCCGATAATACTCATTTTATACAACTCATCATGGATAGAATAATATTATATTATATTTAAATTATATTTTATGAATATTAAATTTTATGAATATTAAAATAATAATATTATTTTATTAACATTAATTAAATTTTATCACTATGTTATATCTGTATTATCTATACTTTTATATTATATTGTTTTAAACAAATTTCTCTTTTAATTAGAATATATAGTTATACTCACAATCTACTAATATGTTTCAATTTTCCTCATCGCTCAAACATTTTAATTTATTTAAAATTACAATTTTATAATTAAATTTTTTGAATATTAAAATTATATTATATTTACCTACCTTAAAATATACTCTTTTATTTAAATTTTAATTAAAATATTTCTAATATATTTGTAATTCATTTTATTAATAAAAATTTCCTAATTAAATTTAAAGAAAAATAAAAAAGTTTGATCAGTTGGTAGTCCGTTCGGTAAATTCTCTTTTTATATAACTCTTTTTATCATACGTAAGTTTTCTTTTTATATGACTTTTTTATGCAATTATTATATAATTATAATTTAATTTTAAAACATATATATTTTACATATAACTCTATCATCGGTGAATTATTTTTTGTACAACAATCTAATAAAATATCTCATTTCACTTATAATTGAAATTACAACTTATTAATTAAATCTCATGAATATTAAAATATTATTATTATTTTATCTATAAATAATTTTTACTATATATTATATTATTATAGCAGATATAATAATAAAAATTTTAATTATATATTTAAATCATATAAAATAATTAATATATAATTTATTAATCTCGCCAGTGTTTTGCACGGGTTATAAGCTAGTAAGTTAATTAAGAACAAATGAGCAAAACTAGTTATTTTTTTCCTAAATAAAATTATTTTAATTTTAAGGATTAATGTTTATAATTTTATTTTCCTACCATATTCTTTCCAATAATAATTTATATTAAACTCCAAAGTTTCCGGCCTACTAATTCCAAAGAAATGATCAGTTCTTGATCCAACACATTTCATTTACAATTTCAATCATCAAATAAAATCCACACACTCATTTTTTTGGTTCCTACTTTTCTCCTTTAATCTTTGTATATAGCTATCATTCCGAGTGACTCTTGACTCTTGAGACATAATATATTAAATTTTTGATGTAATGTTTAGAATAAAGTATATTAAATATATTTTAATCTGTATATCACTTTTAATACTATATTTTCAAAATTATTATTTGTAATACTAAAATTTACATTTGATCAAATTTTATAAATATATCACCTATTTCAACTCACATTTTAAAAAAGATACTATAAATTAAATTTCGATCCAAGTCCAACCAAAAATATATGACAGTGAGTAGGTATAATATCCATATGACAGTATATTATAACTAATATGTAAAATATTGATCACATACTCTTGTTAGATAAAATTCCGATAATCTTGTTTGACATAATTTTAGATAACTACATTTATAGAGTTACTACCATCATCTAAATCAATTCAAGTCAACTTGAGCTCAAAATATTTCCTAACCCTAATCTTAGTCTAAACTCTATTTTAAATTTTATTATTTATTTATTACATATAACATACTGTTTTTATTCATTTTTTAATAATTTAATTTAAAATATATAAGTCACTTGTTAACTATATAATATTATAATATACAAAATATATATTCATTATTACTATATGTATCGATGTACTGTTTTTTTTATTTATAAAGTATTAATTTTATGTAATATCAAGTGTAAATATTATTTTATTGTTAACTGAATATATAAAAAATTCTAATATAATAAAATATGTTTTATAATATGTGTAATTAATGTTTATTAATTTATTTTTACCATGTTTAAATGTAATAATTATTATTTTTGTTTTATAATATTTACTTTAAAATATTTATATAAATATTATAATATTATCATTACATATTTTCTTGCTAAATATATTTCATTTTAACTTGTATTGAATAAAATTAATTATATTTATTTTAATTTTACATGATGATTATGGTAGATAATACCGTTGAAGTGAATGCCCTTCTCATTAGCTAAAATTTTATATAATAATTATATAAGACCGTTTTAGATAACAATTTTACATAACACCTTGGATATACTTTTACCAAGTAAAGCTTTAAATATAGGAGCAAGTCATGACTTTAATCAATTTGACTAATCAATTTTGTTCAATACAAATCAGAGCCAAGAAAGTTGGTTAATCCATTCCTAAGACTGGATTCGCTCCGCAATACTCTAATAGATTTGTGGGTTCATAATCACCTCATTTTATATTCCCCTCGAAATATAAAGGTCAAGTGGATGATAGATTCGACGAACAAAACAACAAGTAGTTTATATTTATTCATCCTACTAGTTATTGGAAGAGGTCAAGTTACTTGTACACAACTTTTGAGCTTATCCGGGAAAACAGTGAAATTAAGAACATTAACAGAAAGTGAAATAAAAACAAAAAGGAGCCATCGCATAACCTAAATCGGATTATCATATATTCATATTAACATCATAATGGGTACTTTGAACTAAAGTTAATACACAGTTTGTGATAACATCACAAATGTTCAAGATTCTCATGACAAAAAAGTCCGAGAGCATGTAATTTAATAATTACTATAAAAAAACAGGTAATTACTGTATAAAATAGGGACAAAGTCATGTTTTTGGTTTAAAGAAAGATTACCGATTGCCAATTATAAATTCAACAATTCAGTAATTAAAATAAATAAAATTGGACCAACCTTTTACAATTCACTTTTATGAATAATTATTAATTATAAATATATTTGTTCCATTTAATTGGGTAAAGTTCTTAATACACCCGTCTTTACCAATTTAGCCTTGTAAGTTACCAAGTTGTAAGTTTCAAATCTTCTTTAATTAACCTCAATTATAAATACGGTAAAAAGTCATATTATAAAGAGTGGTAAATAAAAACACAAAAATAAATATAAAAAGACCACAAAAAATATCGTAACTGCCAAAGAGAAGACGACAGCGTGTAGCAAACTATATAAAATATCGTAGCTCCACCGCCACACAAGAAAACAATATTATACCCCGTAGCAGCGAGGAAACCCTCGTAGCATATACAGTATTTGCAAATACTTTTCATCTCCACCGTACCAATTTTCTTGCATAAAATTATAAAAGTCACTAGATCTCAAACCCAGACAAAAAAAGAGAGAGAGAATTAAATTTAACTATGAAAATTTCATCGAAAAGAGGAACACGTCAGCATCATGTTTCGTGAACTGAATGCGACCAAAAAGCCAACTCTTTTGGGCCCCTCTCTCTCAAAACATCTCTCTCTCTCTCAAGTTAAAAGAAACAATCTCTCTCTAGAAACTCAATCCTTCCGGTCTACAAATATGAGAATGCCGCCTCCTTGTTATTTTGCTCACAACTCCCTTTTCCCTTGCATCCCTTCTCATTATTTTCATCATAAATTCGTCTTGCTTTAATATTTATTCATATATCTATACCCCCGAGTTTCCTATTAACCCACCTTCTTTTTTATTCAGAGGACAAATTATTCTGTTTCCGAGGTATTATTACATTGATTTTAGCTCTACTTAGATGGGCTTTTGTTAAGATTCTTTTTCTTCACTCCTGTAATAATTATTACATACGTGCGGGTATTTATGTTGATTCTTTTGATTACAGACAAGTTAGTGCAATGTATTATGGTTTCTTATGTGTTAATTGCATTATGACATGTTTACTTGCATCTCTAACACATACTTATTCAATATAAATTTTGGCTATTAATATTAATGGGTTTGAAAGTTAGCATTTTTTTTGTATCATAATTCAAGATCTTGCAAGCTGGGTTATGTTCTGACATATTCCTTCATGTGTAGTGTATTTACCAGGAATCTTGAGTTGGGTGATTGCTTGTATCTATGGTGAGTTCAGCTGATTAAATTTGAATTTTTTAATGGAAAATCTATATTTGTGTGTGCTTATATTGATTAAAGTGAGGCTCTTGTTGTGATCTAATATGCCTGGGGATTTTTTTTTTAGGGGGAAGCTCCAGCCTCTTTAATCGATAATCTGCAGGGGGGTTACACAAATGTGTTTGATCTGAAATCTAAAGGCAGCCAGACAGCAACAGTTATTGGGAGCAAAACAGTATGTTGATTAATTCCCATTGCTTTTCTAGTCAATGCTAATGTATAGATTCTTATTTATTTTTTTCATTATTTTGTGGCCTTTATCAGTATGTGATTGGTTGGGGTAAAGACGAAGTAGGAAAGTTTGGAGTTCGTATATTCGACAAATGTACCAATGAATGGTAGGTTTATACTACAGCCATATTGGTGTTGTTAATTAGTAGACACTTCAACGTGTAACAGGGTTTTCCTATCCCTTTGATATATTCAGGGTGATTCCTACTGTTCTGGGAACAAAACCCAAGCCATTTGAGGGGCACTATGCTGTGCTTTTATGTCAAGAACGGATTTTGGTTGTGAAGGAAAACTCAAGCTTTGATGACTGCATATGGTTTCTTGAGGTCGGTATTGGAACTTGTGAAATTTCTATAACATTTTGTATTACTCTTCTTTTTGTAGCAGTGGAGGCATAGACATTTCATTGGGCCACAAGGGCAAGAAACATATGTTGTATAACTTCTGGATTGTTCCTTGAACCTGCATATATGAAATTTAATTACCACATGAATTTTGTTGGCATCTATATTCAATATTCTTTGTTATAATGCTAGGTGGACACAGAATATACAAGACAGCAGAAAAAGAATTTAGAAACTCAAGTGGTTGCTTGGAGTCGGGGAGTCATTGGCGATGCCGAAAAGCCTATTGTTATCAGCGGCCCTTCTGGAGTGGGCAAAGGCACATTGATAAACAAACTGATGAAAGACTTTCCAACCATGTTTGGGTTCTCAGTGAGCCATACAACCCGTGCTCCGAGGGAGGGGGAGAAGAACCATGTCCATTATCATTTCACTGAACGTAGTGTTATGGAGCAAGAGATAAAGGATGGGAAGTTCCTTGAGTTTGCTTCTGTGCATGGGAATTTGTATGGGACCAGTACAGAAGCAGTTGATGCAGTTGCGGATGCTGGGAAGGTATATTTTTTCTCCCTCATTTCTATGATTCTGGGTGCGTTTGTGCATATCTGATCTTTTGGTAAATTGGTTATATGAATCTCGGCAATGTAACCAGTAGGCACAAGGTACATGTTACTCATGTTAGTACATTTTTCTGGAATATGAAAAAATCCAAATCACATTCTTGGACATATCTATCTAAATGGAGGATTTGCTGATAGAATGTGGTTTAAATAACTCCAGTCAATCCTGTTGTAAAGAATATTAGTAAATGTGATATTGCTAAAACCCAATTGATATACAGTAGTAACCTAGTAATTATAACAGGACCAGATCACTAAGAACTTGTACATGTCTAGAGATAATCTAGTGCCGTAGCATTATGTGGGTTGGTGGTCTGTATGCTCGTCTGCAAAAGAAATTGAGTAGCTGACATGAAAAGTGTATAGATTCTTCCTAGCTTAAGAAACAAATGGCAGTTGTAACAAAGTGATTTTACATTTATGCAAAATTGACTAATGCACCAATGAAATGGCGAGCAAGAATTGACTAATGCACCAATAAAATGGCGAGCAAAGAGATATATTGGACAGTCTGTGGCTTGGGGTCTGATGATTGTTGCTTTTGCTTCAATAAAATATTCTACATGCATCGAATTGTTGTCATCAATTTAAGGTAATGTAGCGTATTTATTAAATGTAGAGATGCATCCTTGACATTGATGTTCAAGGGGCAAGGTGCATGAGGGATAGTCATCTTGAAGCAATATTCATCTTTGTGTGCCCTCCCTCATTTGAGGAGCTTGAGAAGCGCCTTCGCGCAAGGTGACCTTAGTCGAAGCTAGAACTTTGCAATATCACCTTTTTCTCGTGTTATTACTAACTTTATTCCTGATATAAACAGGGGGACTGAGATGGAGGAACAAATCCAAAAGCGACTCCGAAATGCCAGGACAGAGCTTGAAAAAGGTAGAGAGCCAGGGCTATTTGATCATATGCTGGTAAACGATGACTTCAACTCTTGCTACGAGAGTCTTAAGGTAATTCTTTGTTCTTATCCCCTGCCTCCCTGAAATCAGGTCTCCAAATACATCTGAATACTATATAATCTTTCCCATTTGATTCAGAAACTCTTAGGTCTTGATGAAGCTGTTAATGGAACTTCTTGTTATTCTTGTAAGTGCCTCTCAGATTTTAGTCAAACCATACATATTGATTTAAATCGTTTTTTATAATAAAATCTTGTGTATATATGTTTTGATTTAGCACTGGAAATGGGATATTTGCCTCTGATCCATTCAGCATCTGAAAGTGATGAGAAGATTATGATAGTTGGTGAAACTGGAGAACTGGAAAAAGCCTCACAGAACAGGTATGCATTCTCGATTACCTGTACCTGTTGCCTAATGCCTTCAGCCCTTACCTAAAGGAAAAACATTTAAATGTACGGTCCTGTGTATATGTAGAATTGTGCTGGATCTATCTTCTATCAAAGGAGGGGCACCAGCTCGGACAAGGGGTCTTAATATGTATTTTGCCTAAGATCGTCATGGCCCAATCATAGACGGAAAGTGGAGCTGATGATTCTCAGTCTTACGGCTACCTAATAGCTAACTTGGTTGATTTCATTCACTTCTTAGTTAATTTATGTACTTGTCTTTTAATCTTTCAAAGACAGCAAGTATCAAGCTAAAGGATCTTTGACCATGTAGCAGCTTTAGAATCTTTCACTGGTTATTTTATAAAAATGATGATTTGCCTTTAAGCAATCATAGTGGTTGTATTTGTTGTCAGCAGGAAGGGTTTTGAAAAAATATTTAGAAGAAAAATATAAAGTGCATGTTTATCTGAGGACGGATAAGGAGTGTGAATATGCATAGAAGCGTGACTTGACTGAGTCTTAAAATAAGGAAGAAGTATAGGTGAATAGCGACGAGTCTGTGTAAGAATGACCAATCAATGTGGGGGTGTCTGTTAGTCAAAGTCGATGGCGGTAGCTGGAATACAGAGTAGATAAATTTGACCATGCATCTCACGGCAATTTCCATTCTTTTTCGAACTAGGTCACATTGTTATCCATCTATCTATCACTTGGACGTTTTGTTAATATAAAATTGCTGGTCAATAATATCAGTAGTAGTAAATAGCTAATAGAACTATATATTACTCACTATTCACTAACAACGATTACTGGAATCAAGTTTTGGCGACATTTATTTGTTATATATTTATTTATTTGTTATATATTTATTTATTTGTTATATATTACGAAATTCAACAATAAAATTTACACTATAATCAGAATTTTGTTTAAAAAAGTAATTTGTCAATTTGAGGGTATATTTCCAGTTCCACCATCAAGTGCTCTGTGCATATATGCACAAATGCATGATGCATGCGGGCTTTGCACAAGCATTACATTATACACAGCACTGACAATTTGACACGAAACACGAAACGACAAAAAAATATATATATGAATTTTGATTTTTGATACACGAAATACAAAAAGACATTAACACGAAATTACACAATAAATTTAATGTCGGATATGAGTTTCATTTTGGATACACGAAAAATACACGAAAGTACACGAAATATTAATATATAATTCTTATTTTATATATATCATAATATATATTATGTACATAATATATATTTTTTAAATATATTATTATATATATACATAATATATAAAAATTTACTCATTTTATGTATTCATTAGTATTTCGTGTATTCGGATATAATCGTTTCGTGTTATTTCGGGTCTTTTCGTGTAACAAAAAGTATATAAAATTTTTGTGTACTTCTCGTTTCGTGTAGACACGAAATATTTCATTTCGTGTTCGGATCGGTTAAACAAATACACAAAATAATTTTGAGTCGTTTTCGGTTTTATTTATGAATACACGAAAACACAAAAGTATGAAACGAAATTACACGAAACGACACGATTGCCAGCTCTAATTATAGATACCAGAAACTTCTTTTTCTAACATTGTAGTCATTTTCTGTTGATATCCACGTTTTTGGCTCTCAAACACGAGGGAGAAGGGATATCGTGTATATTATTACATCCGATGGAGAGAATATCATATGAAATGTGCATCACTATTTGTATGTAATAAAAAAATAACAATTAGAACACTACACATTATGCGAATGCACGCGTCTCTACGTGCATCTACCCATCCATTTCATTGCTAGACATTATTGAACAATTATGGATCCTAGTTTCATGTTAGATAATTATTCGAAAAATATCAATTCTATTTTTATGTTCTTTGCAATGATCTCTCATCTTAATTCCTAAACGCTAGATCATTCAAAATTTTGTATGATATCAATCCAGCATAATTGCATAGACAGTTTCACAACTCTGCACAGTTTGACAGAGAACAAGATATAGATATTAATAAAATCTCATTAATTAAGACCATCCACAATGGATGGCCATTTGGTGCCTCGGGGCACTAAAAGTAGAAATGGGCAGCTACTTTATCTCTGTTTTGCATTGCATGAGTAGAGCAAAAACTGGCCATGACCGTTTTCCTGGCCAGGCCACTTCCTGTGACTTTGTGCAGCTTTTTATTATTTAATTATTATTTGTCCAAACAAGTGCAGCTCATGTTCTGTGTTTTCTGAAAAAATGAAACGTTAACATTATGTCATATTAACGTTAACATTATTAGTAACGTTCATATTAACGTTACAATTTTACTCCTATATATGCTGCCTTATTATTATTCATACTCTTACATTTCAAATTTTTTAATTTTTCTCTCTCAAAAAATGAATCCAAATAATCCCTCACCTTCAAATCCTCAATTTCCATATCCGTATCCAAATTCCTATTTTCCAAATACTCAAAATTTTAATTTTAATTCTCAAATTCCGAATTCTCAATACCAATTTTCACATTCTCAAAATACTCAATTTCCATTTTCATATCCTCAAAATTCTCCATATCAATTTCCAACATTAATTTATTATAGATATCACATAATTATAGTTATAATACAATCAGAATAAAATGGGACCAACAACATAATTATAGTTTAATTTTAATATTGTTAAATTAAATTAACATTGAATTATAATTTATTACTTTATTATAAATATAATTATAATGTGTTATTTATTTATTTAAATTCAATTATTATATAAGAAGTATTGTGAAAGAAAATAAAATAAAGTTTAATGGGACCCAGTTGTAAATGGGAAATGGGCTTGTGCATTGGAGGGGAGTGACCACTTTTTTTTAGAAGGTCACTTGATGCTTAGTTGGAAAAAAAATAACCCCACGCGTAAGTGGGTTGGACACTAGCATTGGAGATGCTCTAAGAACCAACATATCAAGATCTAATCAAAACAGATTCACTGCTCTGTAATCTGCAATGGCTCAAAAAACCATTTTAGGTTTGAGATAAAGACATGGCAGATTTCCCATAAAAACAACCTAAATTAATATGGAACAAAATTGAGGAGATCACCTGCATTAATTTTGCTACTTGCTTTCTTACATGCCTTCTTGCTGCTTTCAAGTTGCAGTTAGTTTTTGACTACTATAAACAAGATTAGTTCAAGAGAGAAAATGATGTTGTAGTTACATTGAGACTTCCACCCATGAATATGATTACGATGGCTCTTCTAATCCTTTTGGCTGTGGAGTTGCGGCAGCAAATGGAGGTGGTGGTGAATCTACTTCTAACGCACTCTCTAACACATTCACTACCTCTCCCATCGGAGGTCTCATTCGTTCATCAACTTGCAAACACCAAAATGCGAGCCTCAGGGAACGCTCTAACTCATCTGCATCCACCCCACTATCCATTCTCTTATCCACTATTCTGTCAAATTGAGATTCTAACCAGTATTTGTAAGTGCACTCAGCATCTTCTTGGCATTCAAGTCCACCTATTAACGCTAACACTATCTTCCCAAAATCTTTAACATCCATCTTGGCCCACCCACCATCATTTGATGCCTCCAAACATCTTAAACCATACTCAATCACTTTGGCTTCTAGAGAATCATCCAAAAGAACAGTTTCACAATTTAAATTTCCATGACTTACAAACTCTCTGCACCCGGAGTGCAAGTAGGAAATGGTCTTTGCCAAACTTATGCAGATGTTCATCCTCTTTCTCCATGTCAGTCTAGTGCACATCTTGGGATCTTCTAACCACTTCAACAGCGTTTTAGTCTTGGAGAATTCATACACCACATATCTATGACCTGATTCACAGCAATAGCCCTCCATCTTCACAAGATTTTTGTGATGAATGCTTCCTAAAACTGAAGCTGCACTCCGAAATTTCTTCTCCTCTAATGTTGCATCTAGGGCTCTGACTACAACTGGTACTTTGTTTTGAAGCGTTCCTTTAAACATACAAGGTCCAGTTTGATGCTTAAAATTCTCAGTAATATTCTTGATTTGGAGGTACGGAAACATGGAAAAACTTTTAGGAAGTGGGCCTGAATAAGCTGAAGCAGCTTTTGGCCTGAATGAGTTTCTTATGAAGTAGAACCAGATGGCTACTCCGATTTGAAATATCAAGAAGGTGCCTATTGTTCCTCCAGTTGCTCCGATTAGACAAGGAATGCAAAACCTGTGTGATTGTTTTCGCTGAGAATTTTGTGTAGAGGGTGGTGGAGATTTTGGGGATACTGGGAACACAGCAATTGGGTCTGAACATCTTTTAACATAAGATGTGGAACTTACAGAGGCGTCTAAGTAACCACTGATGTATCGAGTTTGCTTCAGTCGACATTGTCCACTACCGTCATTTGTGAAGGTAGAAGCAGTGCAAAGTGGGTCTTCCTGACATAAGTTTTTACATTGCAGCAAACTAGAATGCACAATTGTTTCGTTAGGTGGATAAATACCATAGAGGAAGGTGTGGTTATAGGTAAACATTGAGGAACCAGAACGACAAGTATGTTGATACGGAACCAAACATTTTGCATTAATATCACTTGTCAGTGTAAATGGACAATTGCAAACTGCGGAGCCAGACGAGTTGTAGAGACATAAGCCATTGAAGCCACAGGTTGCAAAGACATTACACTGATTGCTAATAGCATGCCAAACTGATCTCCATGATTTTGAAGCTTCTATCCACGAGTATAGCCGAAGGTTCCCATCAACATCCAGCCTCAAAATTCGATATTTTACATCTGATTCATTGTGATCATCGCCGTATACTGACCAAACAGATTTGGATCTTTGGTCTAGAAGTTGAAGAGCTCCATCAGAACTAAGTACAGCCCTCAGAACTGATTCAGAGTGGCTTCCACTAGTCCAGTATACAATATTGCTTTCCCACTTGAGTTGCAACTGCCCCAATTTGTTCAGTCTGAGACTGTAATAACTTGAAACAGAATTCCCACTTGCAGCCCGAAGTGTTTGGGAAGAGGATAAATTTTGACCCGGGAGAAGAGTATCCGATGGAGTATCGAAACTTTGCCAAGCAATGTCATTCTGTCCGTTTAGCAGGACAAGATTACCATTGTCACGAAGAACAGCAGAAGTAACAGATGAATTGGTGGATTCGCTTGTCCAAGCAATTGCTCCTACCAACGGATCGAACAGAACCAGTTCTCCCTTTTTAGTAAGCTCAAAGTACGACCCTTCCCCAACTGTGAGGTCACCCCCTGCAATCCAAACCACTGTCTGTTCACCAGGTGGGGCAGATAGTGAATTAAAATGGACGCCAACACAATGCCTATCTGAGCGGTTAAAGAACTTAACTGCAAAATCCCCATTGGAAGATACCCAATAGTTGTCTTCCTCTACAGAAATTCTTGAACCCAGTTGAATCTCTGACATTGCAACCCGAAAAAACAAGAATCCGAGACATATACATAGCATAAAAAAAGGCCGCCCTCTCGAAATCATAGTGAGACAGGAATAGGCTAATAGCAATCACTTAAGGCCTCTGCATTAACCAATCTCACAAACAAAAATGGTTAGGTGAAATCAATGCTGGCAACTGTGCATAACTATTAGAAAACCAAATCTTATAAGCTTTACAATATATACACCTTTAATAAAGTGAATTTGCAGCCAAACCCAAACAGTGGAATCACATTATATTAATGATGATTAGGTATGAATTATTAAATTCTTGCAAGCTCTTTTGTTTCAAGAAAACAAAATGTCAAACAAATAGGTCATGTTCAATATCTATATACTGAATAAAGGATTGGCAAGTAGATATGAAGGGCAATGCAGAAAGGTGAATTACGAGTTTGGTACCTGGTATGTCATTCAAATTTGAAGCAGCCGTTGTAGAAAATCGACACGGCAAAGCGGGCACTGCCCGGAAACATGTATGTTACATATAGGCCTATATAATAATTAACATGTGAGAAATGAAGAATATGATGATTGAATTAAACGGCATACGACTTGAGCACTTAAATTTGCTGGACCTTCACAAATCTAACTGTACACCACATAAATAAATATATATTTATATATGCTACTAGTGTTATATATTAATTCAGATTTGAGTCATAAATGAAATTAGAAATGCAACAAATGGGCCCGGGATTAGGCAACAAAAACTCTAGAATACAATACAAGTGTATGCAATCGCTTTCAGAAATGAAAAAGTGATATTTTTTAGCTGTTGATTAGAGAAAATAAGCAGAGAGATTAGTGTAAAGTTGAAGAAATATTAAAAACAAAATATACACACAAATATAAACATCAAACACACAGGAGTGTGAATAAACAAACAGTAAGTTAAACACTTAAATTACTAGATGGGTTTGAGATTAAACAAAGTTTTGACGAGTCAGTAATTAACAATTTGTAAAAAGATGACCTTTATGTAATCTGCTTCAAAGTAGAGTCTTTGAAATGCTAATAGAGAAAGCCTGAGAAGAGGGGGTTACTTAAGGAAGCTCTTGGGTTGAGTACATTGTGGTCGGAGATGTCGCCGGATAGAAGTTTCCGGTGAGGAGGTGTAAAAATGTGAAGTGAGAAAAGGAAAGTGACTGTGGTCAGACACAAGTCAGAACATGTGTTATGTGTATGTATGTGGTATAGAGGAATATCATTGTATTCTTCAGACGGTGCCCTTTATTATATTTTTCTTTAAAATCGATTAAACAGCTGTTTAATCTGTAATATCCGTAATATTGTACTAGTCCTGTATACAAATATTACTTTTTATTTTTTTCTCTCTCTGGCAAATTTTTTAAAATTTTATATATTTTACAGTTTTATATTCAGATATTGTTGCTGAGTTATTAATGATCAAGGGGGTTCAATATTAGTTTTTTTTAATTGTGTTTTTAAAATATAAATAAATTATTATTATTTATAATTTTAAGAATTAGATGATCTTTAGTAAATATTTCTGGGGATATTTAAAAATAAGAATTGCGAAATGCTGTAATATAAAATAGTTGAAGTTGTATTAATGAGAGAGAATAATTAAAGTATTATGAAAAATAAAGTTTTCATATTTTATCTTTTCTGTTTTTAAAAGTTTTTTCTACTTTTTATGTTCTGTTTTTAATCTTAAAAAATAAAGACAATTTATAAGTTGGGGTGACCACCTTATACTCTTTTTTTTTCCGTCTGAACATCGTCAATTTATTACAGCTTACGATTTCTCGAAACATTACAAATTATCATTAAAAAAACCCGTGTCACAAAAAATAATAATTTAGAAAATCAGCATACAAATTATATACATGTCGACTATTTTCTAGCACCGCTACCCATCCTAAATTAACATGTACTGGCTCACATTTGTTGAAAAGTGATCTGTCGGACTTAGCCGCTTAGGACAAGATGCTCGACTTTTTGGTAGGGTTGTGATTTCCTCGAGTATTTAACGGGCATGGATGTTTGGTTAAGGGTAATAAGTAAATAAAAATAAAAATAAAAATAATAAGACTCATTTTTTTTGTTGTTATTTATTTTATAAAAATAATCATTCTCTTTGACATTTTTAAATTTTAGATTTATTCAAAAAAAATTCGCTCTCATTCGCCGCTCTCATTCGCCACATCTTTCACGTATTTCATTTTCCATTCTCTTATTACATTTTCTCTCTCATACTCTCAATCACTTCCAACTCCCATGTAATTATATTTTATATCAATTCCAAAAATAATAATTTATTTAAAATAATTTATTAAAAATAATTATTTATTTTATTTCTAAATTAAAACCAAATGAAAAAAGAAATTGAAGATCATTCTTTTCCTTTCTATTTAATTTCCTTTCAAAATTTCATTTTCTTTCCTCAATGTAAACCAAACGACCCTTAATTCCTGTTGAGAAATTTGTGCTGTTTTTAAAATAAATAAAGTAGTTGGGCTAAGAGCATCAATAATACATTTTTCACTTTTTTGAATCCATTTAATGCCAACTCATTGTAAAGTGGTCATGACTACAAAGTAGCCAAATTCATCCAATGTTAAATCCATTTGCCACATTTTGTTGACCCACTTTATTCTTATTATATTATAACTATAATTATGTAATATTTTATAATTCAATTTTAATTTTATTTAATAATATTAAAATTTTAATAATTCAAATTAAAATGATTTTTTAAATATTATTAAAATAAAAGACATATCTCATAATTAAAATACATCATATTATAAAAAAATACATGTGAAAATATTTTAAAACTATCACACAAAAAAATATTAAATTTAATATATATTTGTAAGACTCAATATATACATATTATAGTAAAATGAATTAGAGCGAGTGAGTGAAAATAATATTAAAAAATTAAAAAGTAATTAAAGTGGGCTTGACCACCGAGGGCTTGATCACTTTGAGATAGTATTCCTCCAATGCTCAAAACTTACAAAATGAGTAGCCCAAGTCACTTCACGGGGATCGAGCCGCCGAATGATCCTGCATTGCAAGATGCTCCAACAGCCTCATATACAACTTTGTGTGTATTTTTACATGTATTTCTTAACATGTGTTTGAAAGAGACTGAAATTAAAAGTCACTTATCTTCTTATTCTACCATGGTGTATCCTCGTAAGTCGTATCTTATTGATTTCATACCAGCTGAACATGCTTTCATTCTCTCGGCATGCACCAGCGAAGTCGTGTAAACGATGAAGGTATAATTTAATTTAGAATTTATTTGGAATTACTCTTAAAAAATGTGGTACGGTTAGAAAAATTGGTAGCCAAAAAAATGTCATTAAAAAATTAAATAATTGTTTGATAATATTTTTTCAATTTGAATCTATTTTGGAATATAATATTAAAAATTTGATGGTAAAATCTGTTATTATTTCCTATAAAAGTTGAAAAATAATTTTTTTTCAAAAGTATGAGAGACGTGTTTTATCTCAACGTAACTTTTAAACAAAAACAATTTTCCGGATAGTTATTTTTGAATTTTATCAAACACTTTTTATCAGTATTTTGACAAAAAAATTACTGTTATTTGTTTCTATCTCCAACAGTTACTCTTAACTTTTTAGTAGATGAAATTGAAATTCTAATAGATAAAATCAAATCAATACATACCGATGGTTTCCTTGAAAGTAGCCTTCTATCTGAAGCCGTAGGAACTGGAACTGTAAAAACACCAAGGTTTCAATTCATTACTACACCCCATAACTCATATTTTATATTATGTGTCACGTTGAAATAAAGGACCTCCTTTTCTCATTTGTACGTTTCGGTCCTTTTTACAGTTATTTCAACTGGTTTCGAAGTTACTATGAAAAGAGGTGTCTTTGTAGTGTTATTTCGGGCACACAACCCCTCTAAATATATCAAAATAGCATATTGATCCAATCCCAAACACAAATTTCCAGCAGCTTAAAGATACCTTATCCTGTACATCTGAATCTTAAAGTTGGCAACAAATTACTAACATATATGAGTAATGATTTGATACCAAAAGCAAGTATACATGAACAGAACCAAATGAGGGACGAAGAATTCAGAACCCGAGTAAATATCAAAAGAAAGAGAGAGAATATAACAGTATGCTTATGAATAAGCCTTTCTTCTTTAAGAATGCAGGTATTTCTACTGAACCGCCTTCAGTGAATGAAGAAGGACGTCTGCTCATTCCGGAAGTGACATCTCCCTGTCCCTGCATATATACCTATGTATCAAAGACCTTACACAAAGGTGAACACATATCTATGCTAAGTATGAGAAGCACACATTCCCTTCGGATTCCTCTTGTCGTCTGAATCCAATGGCAATCAGAGTTATGCTGACCTGAGAACAACCATTTTCTAACCTCAGATTACATGTTCATATATGTTTTGTTGTTTTAAAGAGATTTTACACAGACCCTTGAGATTTATTTAAAACTGAACACTAAGTAAATGTCATACTTCTTTGGCGTGTTTGACTCGTCTACCTTTCGAATTTCAAGGAAATTAGCAAGAGAACTTGCATATATCATAATTAAACTTAAATTTGGCCCCTGAATCAAATCCAGTGCCAAACCTTTTATTCAAATTTACTTGTAGCTTGCTACTTAATGTTTAAGTAGCTTTTTCAAGTAGTCAGAAGTAGGCTATAACACTTAAGTGACATAGGCCCCTGGTGTCTCTGTGTTAAAGCTATAAGCATACTTCCTCCATTCCACAGAAATCTCATTTTGATTTTTTTTGAAGTTAATTTGCAGAATACCAAAATGTAAACAGATAGTCTATTTTTGTCGGGAACTGTAGTAAAGATTAGTAATAGTAGTAAGGGTATATAGGTCATTACCGAGTTAGTTTAAGTAGCCTATATATAACTAAACTTGTGTAATTTCAGTTTATGGAATTATAGGAAAATGGAACTTGTTCCACCAATCCCCTCTTTCTTTCTCCATAAGTGATTCTCTCTCTCTAGGGTTTCTATCTTTCTCTCTCAATTCTGTCTCTCTTACTCTAAATTCTGCTAAATCTCTCTGATTTATACATATTCTCTCTGCCAAATCTATCTGTTCTTACATAAACCTATAGAAAACTACAAAAATATTCAGAAAACTCATTCAGGAACCTCCAGTTCCTGACAATTTTGCACATTAGAAATATGCGAATCTGATGGCAGAAGTTGAATTATACAAGGATAAAAAAGAACAAACAATGAAAATGAGATCCTTTGTTTTTCTTCTCTCTTTCTTTATATTGGAAGGGAGGTGGGATACTGGAAATGTACTTTCAAAAATGTAAGCTTAAGCTATATTATAAAAAATCGCACCACTTACTTGACTACTTAGTGACGGATCTATAACAGCTCCAAAAATCAAATTCGCACTTGGATCTACAAGGTCATATATAACCTCTGCCGCAGCATTTACCTTCAAGTAAATTTTTTATTAGAGAAACTTAAACTTGCTTAACAATGGATACACAACACAAAGTTCAATGCCAACTTAAATAGAGTGAAACATAGCAAAAATGACAGGTAAACCAAACAGTTTTACCATATAATATTTCTTAAAGCACGCAAAAGAGTAAGCCACAGTATCTTAAACCTTAACATTTCTCCTAATTATAGCTTAACGATTATCTCGTTTGCTGTTCTTTAGGTCAATCATGAACATTGACCAAAAAGAGTAGCTTTATCATAGTATAAATGTGAGTTGTGACCAGAAAATTTCTATATTCTCTCTCTATATAGTGTACACACACACACACACAATATTTTGTGTGTGTCTGTGTACATATGAGGCATGAGACACCAAACTAGTGAACCTACAGCTGCCAAATCCACCCCCCCCCCCAAAGAAAAAAAAGAAAAAAAGGAAAAAGAAGCTAGAATCACCAAACACAAACTGAGAGGACTGAAACCATCAATGACAAATTTAATATGAAAACCTACCTCAAACAAAGTTAAATCAGTACCACCTGTAATGTTCCAAACAATACCCGTAGCTCTTTCTATACCCAGTATCAAGTAAAGGTGATTGAGCCGCATTTAGTGCAGCATCTCTTGCTCTGGTCTTGCCTGTCATAGGAATCAATGTTTACATATAAACCTAAATTGTAAAGAAAATCCTCTCTCTGATACGCAGACACCCACACACACACAGATGTCCCATAATTACATGCAGATCAGAATGGGCTTATATAAGAAATTGAAGTTCAAAGCATTGATGTTAACCGGATCCTTGCAACACACCCCTGATCTAATAATGATAACAAATAGTTACTCTTCCTCAAGTTTTGAAGTTTGTGCCACAATCAAATACTTATTGCATTGTCATTTTTATATGAACTTCGATATGTTAAATATTGACAATTCACCACAAACTCAATTGTGCATGATTTATCAGGAACTCAACAGAAAATGAAAGTCAGTTGTACTAGATATATTATTTTAGATCGAAGGAAGTACATGAAGAGTTGCAGACACATAGAAGTCCTGTAATCTGTAAATAAACGACATAATAAGCATGTAACTTTTATTATACTGAGTATATCCAACCTGTTTGGGTAAACTTACACATTATTTGACCAACTTACAAGCCCAAGTTAACTTAATTGGTTCATTTGTCAGTTAAGAATTTATAACTTAAACAGACTTATAAGTTGAAATCAGAAAAATCAGTTCCTATTCCCATCTCCTTATCACAGCTGATTATAAAGATTAAAAAGTAAGTAGGAGAAAGGAAACATATATAGGACCTACAACTTACCACTTCCAGTTCCTATTCCCATTAGAGAAGAACCGGCATCTTGCATAATGGCTCGCACATCAGCAAAATCGACATTGACCATGCCAGGGATATGCAATTCATGTCGACAAGCAGTCAATAAAATGATACTCCCTTCACCAACAAATAGATTCAAAGTTTCTGGGTCTAAAATTGCTGTGATTCAATATAAGTTTTGAGGCTAAGAAGCATTTTTAGTCAATAGCTTTCAGAACATTTACTAACACAGCAATCCAATAAGTCAACTACTTACATATCGTATCTAATTTTTTTCGAATTTCCTTCAAATAAAGTAATACAATTAAAGGAATGGAGAAGAGGTAGCATGAATTTTTCATTGAAGAATATATAACTATAGACGGGTCCTTGTACAATCAAACCCTAGAAAATTATGTAGACTAGAGAAGGTCCAATAAAAATTCACATAATAAATGGCATGTTCTTTAGAACACAAAATAAAACACAAACCTCTAATTTTTTTCTCAAACCCCTGATTTCCAAACCCCCCGTTAATCTCATTTTCAATAAATAAAAATAAAATTGACAAATAAGTTATCTTTGGAAACATTTAACTACGTCTACTCATATATAGTGGAGTATATTTTACATACGGGCTCATAATGGTCTACCAAACAATTGCAACAAGAGCAGGTAATAACAGAAATCAAACTTAACCAGGCAAAAAAGTAATTCTAAAGGAATAAATAAATAAGTTAATGCCAATACAAAAACATAATCGTCGGGGCTAGGCATAAAGAGACAGAAACACAAGATCCAAGCATAAATTAAAAGCCACAAAGCGGCACAGATAGATATGCCCAAGGAGAATAATAATTCCTTTAAATTAGGTTGCCATCAGACTTTATATCCGAAAGAAGTTGAAGTATTTCTTCGCTATCGTTGACCTCCACGTTAGCCGGCTCTTTCAACAGAATTCCTAGGGTTTCCATTAGCCGCCTGACTCTTCGCAGGTCAGTTGGAATACTCGTAACATCTTCTTCATCATTGTAGATAGGATCGTGCGAAGCCTTCTCCCGCCATTCTATGATGCTGAAGCAGACATCATTCATCACTAACCTGTAACGGTTCACTGGGGACGGGAGAACCAGATTAATGGCAGAACCAGACCTGTCACGCACGATCATTAAAATTTATAATATAGTACTCTATTACGGTGATCTCTGGAATTTCACTTGCATGCATTGTATCACTGCTCTTTTCTTCTTTCTAATCATATGTCATTGACCATGCTCACCTTATCATTTTTAATACGAGAAATGCTACGTCTACAAAAATGGATACAGAGTTGTGATACGGAATGAGTTGACAAAATTATGTGTGATTCTCATTAATATCTTGTTTGCCATTAATTCTATCACCTATCTGTTTTTACATTTAAGGTTGAATTTTTCCCTTTTCACTACTTTAAAATGTTTTTATTTATATAATTTTAATATGTTAATATCCATAAATAATATAATATTATTTTATATTTTAAACTGTTGTTAATTTATATTTATATTTTTATACATATAAATATAATATGATTATAAAAATAAAAAAATTAATTATATATACATATAATTTATATTGTAGATTTGTCAAGCAGGTAAAACAAGTGTAAAATCTATCATTTTAATTTATTTCAATAATATTTAAACTTTTTTCCTAGAAATATATGTATTAATAATCATTTTTATATATTTCATTGAATATTTAACATTAATATTTTTAGATATTATAATAAAATTTTGAAATATATATAATAACATAATTATTTGATATAAATATATGTATATAGTACTGTATGCCTATACCAATTAGTAAATGTATACAGTTAGGGTTAGTGGTAGACAAGATATTAATGAGAATGACACATTATTTTGCCAACTCATTCCGTATCAAGATTGTGTATGGACGTAACATTTCTCTTTTAATACGGACTAGTTAATTATATATCCACCATCATTTTAACATAAATTTTCTTTTTCTCTTTTACACTATATTTTTCGTTATTAGGTATGTGGTGGGGCGGCAGTGCCGGATCCAAAATCATTTTTCACTAAGGGTACTATATAATTATATATAGCATCTAATTTTACACCGACTATCCTATAAATATTATTAATATAAATTTTAAAATAATATTAAAGATATATATAGATATTTAAATTTTGTATTTTAAAATAAAATTTTGTTATATTTATAAGTTTTTTATTTTAATTAAATATAATTTCTTTCTTTTCAAAAAACCCATAAATTAAAATAAATATATTATGAATTTAAATATAAAAATTCAAGTTTTTAATATAATTTTTTTGTTTCATTAAATTTTAGTAGAGACATTTATATTATTTGAACAGGAAACTCTAAGTTAAACCCATGATATTTTATTTTTAGCCTATGCCCCGGTGCTAGGACTGTAGGTCCACCCATGCCGTGTGGGTCAGAATGATTAAGACTCATATCTTCTAGCTAGGATTCCATCATCTTATTTTCATGTTACTTTACTGTTCAAACCAGATGCTACTTTGCATGAGTTGGCTGCCAACAATAATCATGTACACATGTTGTTGATGCTATCGGGCTATGGTATGGACGCCAAAAACATATGGTTCTTGATGAGGATACAACTCCTTTGATGGTTGCGGCTACATATGGGAGTATCCATGTTATAAGGCCGATTCTTTCACTATCTGTAGCTGGTGTCAACCACTGCTCTTCAGTCTTCACTGTGCTGCATCAAGTGGATGTTCGAAAAATACATGTCTTTTCCATATATTGAAAAATACTCAACTCGATTTCTCATTTTTTAAAACTTCACAGAATTTTTTTGAAGAAAAAATACGTGAAATAAACAAACCCTTATTATTTATATCTTCAGTGTCACCCAAATAATAATTCGTTGAAATATACATAACATTAAATAAATTAGTAATTTAAATTATTATTAAAATGTGAAATTATTGTTCGAGATGCCGGAGGATAATGGTAATTAACGATAGTTGCTAGATAGTCACTTTGATTCTGCAAGTGGGATCAATGTATGCTTGTTTTTATCTCTTCTACTGTCCACCTCCGAAAATCTTTTTCTTTATATATATATATATATATATATATATATATATATATGATTATAGTAAAAGTAGGTATTACTGGTTCATGAGATATCTTACTTCCTGGAAACAACAACAACAGTAATATAATAAAGGGGAATGGTGACATGAAATGCAGGTACTACTTTTGTATAAAATAAAATGACCCACTATAACGCCGTACGCATACGTCCATCGCACCTGTGCTGTGTATCCAGAAATCATTATTTGGTTAAAGTTTTGTTTTTCCATTATTAATGTTATGAACTTATGATCGACTTGGGTAGTTGGCTCCCACATCACATGTCCCCCGACCCCCTTTACCACTAAACAAAAGTTACTACAGGTCCCTTTTTAAAATTCCTTTATTAAATTAATAAATCGCAGGTGGATTAGGGTCTACCACCCATCTAATTTATCTACAATTAAAATGGACAGTATATTAATTATTGTTATGATTTTTAATAGATAATTTTACATTTTATGGTGTCTTATCCATAAAGCCTATCCGTGATGCTGCTGCAGAATCTATCTATTCACGCTCCAGTCCGCTATTAATATTTGTCATTGCTTTTTTGGTCATTTCTATTTTACTTTGTCCGTTAATACTAATAAATTAATAATTGTCTAAAATTGTGCGCGAGTGAGTGTTCATTTTGTTACGTTGTTAAAAATCTGATAATTCAAATATCAGATTTCGAGGCACTTAAAAATGTTGCCAGTGTTTCTAACAGTAGCATTCTCGGTGGCGCCGTTGACATATTACTTGCCACCTATGAGAAATCTATGCCATTTCCTCGTCTCCGTCCAAGACATCATCCGTCAGTCCGGCGTTGACTCTCTTCACCGTCTCCGACTCGCCCACCGTTTGCGTCTTGCTTTTACTAGATTCTTTGCTTCTCCTACCTCTCCCACCCGCACCCACACCCACTAATTAATTTCCCGGACCATCATGTTTAGTTTTTTTTTCTGTGTGTAATATGTTTTCTCCGATTAATAAGAAGCTAGACGTTTGTTGAATTTTTCTTTTTATTGTTCATCGAGGAAGATTTCTTACTAGTATTTGTAAGTTAGTTAGTTTGATGATACAAGCTAACTGATCTTTTTATTATGATTTCTTACTAGTGTAAATATATTGGAGTATAACAAATTAAGAATCTTGAACCTTATATATAGACCGATGATTGTATAGATGTACTTTTAGTATATGTGTATTCCTATAAAGCGATCATCACCACATGTCGCAGATGCCACTTTGCTTACTCTCATCACTGCTTACTCTCATCACACAGATACACATAATCTGGGAGCTCAGATTCGAGATGTAGATAGAATATATGACATGGTAAAAACCTGGATCTTGAAATTTATAATGTTTTTTTTTGAGGTGTTCGATTTCCAGAGATTGACGGACAAGAAGGAACGACAGTAGCCACAAAAAACTTGATCGACTAAACTTAAAGCAATTACAGTTGGATCTATTTCTTTCTAGTAACCATTGTGATTCAAGTGAATTCATGTATGTGATACAAAATGCAAGATTTTCCTAAATAATCATAACGGCAGACCAAGTACTTGCTGCCAGTAGACCTATTATATGACTATAAAAGCAGGAATCAAATATTTCTTGCTAATCAACTTTCATATTCTGAAGCACTCATATATTCACCATGCTCCTCGAAATATTCGATTAATCGCTTCAAAAACTTGTCACTACTTACAGTCTCTGTGTCACAGATAAGGGAACACTGTCGCCTTGCTCGAGTCACAGCGACGTTCATTCGCCTACGGTCACTTAGAAACCCCACCTGAAACATATTTACCATTAAGTTGTGATCTGCTTGCCAACATACAAGCTAATTTGGCACAGATGAATTGTTAGTAGGTGAAACATACCTCTTTCTTGGAGTTTGAGCGAACCATCGAAATAATAATGGCTTCCTTTTCCCGGCCCTGGAAACCATCAACTGTTGAAATTTCAATCTCCTTTAGCTTTTCGTCATTGCTTCTCAACATTCTCAATAATACAACCTACAAATCAGTTGCGACGTATTAAAGCAAGATGAGGACAATTAATGGAAGACACAGCTAATATGTATCTTATTAGGGGCGTCGGATTCATAACCAGAACACCCACCATCAGACAATAATAATCACAATACCTGTGCTGCGTATGGGGTGATTATTCCAATATCAGTAGCTTGGACTCCACTTTGAACAAGTCTTTTTGCATGGGCTATGGCAACATCAGCTTCCCCCTCATTTAGTGTGCTTTCTTCTTCATCCTTCTTTTCTTCCATGTCACAACTAAATTTTTAATTGAAATAATATTTGTATTCAGTATTTAAACGCAGAAGCTTAAGTAGACAATCCCCTTCCTTTTAATTGAATTTATTTATTTTGTAGTACAAGTTACATTTAAACAAAACGATGCCTCTAACCAAAAGCTCCTTATACTTGAGATTTTATTTTATTCTGCTAATTTCATACTTAAAATTGGATCTACGAAGATTTTGTTTATTTCCAAGCTTCCTATTGGAGGGGTATTCTACCAGATAATACCTTCACGTACCCTGCTATGTCTATGAGAAGTAAGGTTGGTTCAGTTGATGACGATTTTTTTGCATCTTCGAGGTCAAATAGCATATGTGCAGAAACACTTGAATGGGCTTCAATCTGCACAAGTACAAGGAAAACTATCACGCAAAATCGATTCATAATACTACCCTTCTATCAAAGTATAATATTTGGGAAAATATGTAAACGGGATATGCAAAAGTACACCTTTTTCTTCAGTATAATGCAATCGGAGTACAAATTTCTTAAGTCCTATTTGGTAAGAAATCATTAAAAAAAATGCTATCATGCATAATAAGTGCACCTTATTGTCATATAGCTCTTTAGATGACCAGCTCATAATAAGCTCGTGCATGCGGTACTGGACAGTGAGCATTGACGTTGTATCATCTCCATAAAGTTCTGCAAGGCGTTCAAAAAGAGTTTTCCCTAGCCCCTTTTTCTCAGCTTCAGCACTCTGGATGGTTGGTGGAAGCTGGAGGTGATCTCCAGCAAGTACACATCTTGAACCCTACAGTGAAGTCAATATTAAGTTCTACAATTTTGCAATTTAAATACACTAAAATATTTGGATTCTAATTTCTGCTGGTAAAACAAATATATTCAGTAAAATTAAAAGCAACAACAACGTTATGGAGACTGAGAATATGAGCTAGTTAATTGTTGAATAACCACAAGTTTATACACAAACGAGCACACACACACACACTCAGAGAGAGAGAGAGCTCCAGCAAGTACACATCTTGAACCCTACAGTGAAGTCAATATTAAGTTCTACAATTTTGCAATTTAAATACACTAAAAGATTTGGATTCTAATTTCTGCTGGTAAAACAAATATATTCAGTAACATTAAAAGCAACAACAACGTTATGGAGACTGAGAATATGAGCTAGTTAATTGTTGAATAACCACAAGTTTATACACAAACGAGCACACACACACACTCTGAGAGAGAGAGAGAGAGAGAGAGGTTTAGGTAGCATTTCCTGCTTCATACGAAGATCATGCCTTCATGCAAGTTATATGGCCCAGTTATTCGAGCATTACCTTTAGCAGAGCTATCCAACATGCTATTTCTAGAGCCTGAGCAGCTTCATCAATTATGACGAGATCAAATGAAGTACTATCCAGCTTTCGGGTTGACGCTCCAGTCAGTGTTGTCAAAACAACATCTGCATCTTTGATTACATCTGTGATTGCTAGTTGCTGCCTCTTGCGCTCTTCGCGAGAAAGCGTATTTAGCTCTTTTCGGATGTCCCTCCTTGTGTTTCTATCCTTTGCTTTTAGCAATTTTGCATTAAGTGTCTAGATAAGTTCATTTGAGAAGACTATGATTAATTAATCATAAATATTTATGGAAAATATATAAAGTAACAGCTAAGCACTAGCCAAATATGAAACTTCAGTTCCTCACCTTCATTTCCTTGCGGATATCCTTTGCTAGAGCACTGTTATCCCCACGTAGCACCTAAAGAACCAATTACATGCAATTGAATTCTTTCATGAGATAACGATATACATAGCAAAAAGTACTGTGAGCTAAACGCATGTTTTATGTTCGAACACAGAACTGCTGGCAAATAATAAATACACATTTGTACAAGAAAGACTAGTCAAGACTTGTGAGTAGTAAGGCTTCTTTAAATTCTAAACAGCCATCAAAGATGTACTACGATGAATGAACCAAGTAAGTGGTTCAACAATTCTTTCTGACATTTGCTGAAGAAGACAATACGGATATGAACTGATTTATGATAATATAATGACACGATTACATGAAACGACAATTTGTTCTGGCTCAGGTTTATTCATGTTTTTTACTACAAAATATGGGAAAGGGGAGGAGGGGTGGGGAGTAAAAAAGGATGGATTACATATTTACATGATAAAGCACATTATTAATTGATTGAAAATAAGTATTTCATGCCACCTTTTATTAGTTAAACTGATGGAACAAATGAATCACATAGGCAAAATCTTTCGTAGCAATTACCTGTGCGTCTAAAGCACTATCCAGTACTTGAGGTAGAAGACGTGCAGGATGCCCTAACCTCACTAGCTTTACTCTGTTTAACAAATCAAAACAGAAGATACTAAGTCATGGCTCAATAGCTAAAAGGAAAGAAAATCAGTAAGTACTGGACTTATGCTGACTTATTTAAGATATATTCGACAATCTTGCCACAACTGTTTATCATGCAACATTAAAAATACGTAACTGCAGATATAATTGAGGACCAACATCTTCACATAATTCAGATAATAATTTTTTTTTAATGGTTAAATATTATGGCCCACACAAAAAACTGAAACAGCTCGCAAATCACATGTAAACTTTAAGAGAAGAAAACACTCTCACATTGAATGACTTGATATGAAACATAATGTCCAATATAGACTGCAGTTGTGTATTTTATAAATAATCAAGGACAAAGAACATATAGGAGCTGATGAAATCTTATATCCAAATCGAGCTATGTCCATGACTTCATGGTTGTGAGCTTGATAAAATGTTTTTAAAGGTCTTTAAACAGGGGCATGGTGATAACTTTTGGTTGTTTTCATGGGGTTTCTTGCAAAACTAAGCACGTAATAAAAGAAATTCTAATTATGCAACTCCGATATCTCCTGAAAACAATTTATATTAAAAAACAATAGCCTTTCATGGATAACTATAACACTCTACCACTATCTCTTAGCGGTCCATATACTCACAAGTCATCACTACCAATCGATCTTCAATAGACGGTACCACATACCTGTGAGGAACGAGCCGCTCAACAATGTTATCAACAGCAATATTTGAAGCAGCACAAGCAAGAATCTTTGATCCACGTTTGACCTCTTGTAAGATTATTTCAACCACAGTTGTGGTTTTTCCAGTTCCAGGAGGCCCATGAAGCAAAAATAGGTCCTTGGATGACAGGGCTTTTGAAATGGCACTTTTCTTCAATATTAACAATATCACACTTCAGTGAATTCAAAAATAATAATAAACAAAATGAGCATAGATGTAGATTGAGTATGAGTATGTGTGTGCACACCTGCAATCAAGCATATATATGTAAATATATACACATGAACATATAAACAGAGTATCCAGAAAACTAGCCAACTACGATGTGTAGTGCGTTATTTTAACAATAACATACAGTAAACTAGCAAAAAATAAAAAATAACATACGGTAATAGCAATCCACCTACTTTGTCCAATTTGTGGCTCAAAGAACAAGTATCCAGTAAACAGTCATGCAATATGAACTACATGAATTATAACCAGAGTCCAGTTATCAGGTGTCAGGACAGAGCTAGTAAGCTAGAGCATTAAGTATTAGTTTATAGTACTACTTCATTACTATTACTAGTTAGGCAAGTCAAATCAATCTTCAGTTGCTGACATTGAGTGGGTCATATACTCATATGTAAAGAATTTCAGTGAAGTTAACTGTGGTGCTTTAGATTGCAATTCTAACATTCAGCTACAGTTGCATTACAGAAACAGCAAACCCTTGTTTCAAGAGAAAAGGAAAGCAATAAAAATATGATGGTAAAAAACACCACTGAGCATCTTTTAAGTACACTTAATATTTCATAGAAACATCACCCAGTCATGCTATTCAGTTGATAATTTGCAGTGAAATAATAACAACTAAGATTGCTAACGACAAACTAATTTGCAATGAAGTAATAACTATGTTCTTGCACTTCGTAATGGTAGTTTATTTGACGCATAAAGAGATAAAATATAACTTAGAAGACCTGAGAGTGATCCAGGTTAGAGTTAATTGGGGTGAAGGTAACTTTCTGTTTTGACACCCCTGGTGGCCTTTCACCAAATAAGACAGGAACTAAATCTGCAGCAGGTCCCTTGAGCACACCTTTGCTCAATTGTATCAATGTGTCCTTCATTCGACGGTATGTCACCTGTAGAAGTTAAACATGTATTCAAGTTCCATTACATATATAAACATTCTTCACAGTATTAGTGCAAAAGTCCTTTCATGGTATTCTAATGATGCTGAAGAAATCATTGAGGCATAAAAATAGTTAAAATATGCTTTCAGCCTCCAGAGACCTTTCAGGAAGTACAAAAACCAAAGTAAACTGTGTAGAAAAGAAACATGGCTCTTACAAAATTTTGAAAGCAAGTTGCAAATCTAGAACATAAACAAGTTGTAAATTTACAACCAAGCACATACATATATATGGAACTTCTATTAAAAAACAAGAATTAGTCCAAATTATATTGTATCAATAACAAAATATTAATGAACTGAATAAAGAATATTTTTTGATAGACAAATAACGGATGGTGTACAGTTACCTCATTAGCCACTTTCTCGAGCCGTAGAGAACTATTTAAACCCTCTTCTGGGACATCATCAAAAGCAACAGTGATGGAAGAGTCCTGTTCAACATGAAGACTAAATCACAAACACCGATGATAACAGTGACAGTCAATAAATCTTATCTAAAGCCAGATTACCTTTAGACGGTAGACAACACCTTGCCCAAGAGGAGGAGATCCTAAATCTGCTTTATTAGGTTTTAGAATGACAACGTCGTGAGTCCCAAACTGCAAGGTAAAGTATTCAGTAAGAAATAAAGGCATGGAAGACATAAATTGGAATAATACAGCCAATGAATGCCACTAAATCAGTAACAAAAAGTACGATCAACGATACCATTTCCACAAGGCTAGTTCAGTTATTATTTTATACCAGTAATCAATTCATATACAAAACATAACGCAAGCTCAAACAAGACATGTAATACACACAAAAATGACTACATTGTTCAAAGAGATTACCACAGGATATCATAATTGCACCTTGTGAGCGGGAAGCACGTCTCCTTTATTAGATTGAAGCTCAAGTAGAGTTTTCCCCATCAACCCCGTCTACAGCCAAAAGCAGGATAACAATATATATTTAGACCGAACTATAATACTAATTTGACATATAAAACACTTTACAGAAATCAGTTAACTAAAAATTAAGGACAAAGCACCTGAGCATCAACACATTTTAGATTGAGAATAGTGGAACCCCTCTTTTGAGCAGTATCCAAATTCCTTGTTGTGCCCGTGTTCATGGAAGCAGATATCTCGGCTTCCTAAAGATCATTAAGCATAAACATATAAGTGTTTAAGAAGCATCACTACTCTTTGTTGGTGAAATTCCTAGTAGTAATTTTTTCTTGAATAAATATAAATGTAGTCAAAGTAGTAGTTTTTATCAATTACAAGGCTAATATCAGCTAAAGATGATAACTTTGAAGAGTGTATAAAAATCAAGAAATGGGTTTCTTGGTAGAATGCACAGACATACATACATACATGTAGAAGAATAGATACGCATATAAACACAAATAAAAGATAGACCTTTTCCATATCGAGTAAAGGGGTCATCTTGGAAACGAACTGTTCAATTGTAATTCTTTTTGCTGATGATGAAGACGAGGAGGATGATGATTTGTTTGCATTTTTTCCACCTTTCTCCATCGCCGTCGTTTCTTCTTTATTCACTTCACTTCAACAATAAATTGTTTCGCTCTCTACAGAATGAACTCTCTCTCTGACTCTCTCTAGTTTTTATCTAATTTATAATCTGAAATACTAGAATTTACTGTGCAAACTGCAAAGCATGGTAACTAATACATACTAATATAAATATTTATATAATAATTTTTTTGTATTTAATTATAGTTATAATTATTTTAATTGAAATTTCTTGTTTTGTTAGAATTTTTAAAATATTAATTATATGTTCCTAAATATAATCTCAAAGCGATTCTCTTTTCGAGCTTTATTACCATACGCAAATTTCGGGATTGGCTATCTTGTTCAATTTTGTTTTAGTGCACTTCTCCCTCCCTCCCTAGATGAAGGAAGTGGTTTACAAATTAGTAAGCCTCCTTGGCATTCAGAATCGAAAATTGATATATGAACTTTGCATTCAGAATCGAAACTTGATTATTCAATGACAAGTTGGTGAGACTTTCAAGTACAAAATCATCTTTTAGACACTAAAATCTTCCTCCAACTGCTCATGATAATACTAATGAGCACCCGGTCATGGAGGGTTGTTCCATTTAAAAACGATTTATGCAAACTACACCAGCATCCGGGCCAGCAAGTAATTGGTAACTGACCATATTTATGAATTATGATCAAAACCTCAATAAAGCTCACAACAATTAAACCACAAGTAACTACGATGCAGCTTCCTCGGTTGAGACAAATACATCAAAGTTAGGGACTTTCACGACCTTAAGCTCCTCACATCAAGCTCTTCTTCCACAGGAGAAGCTATGGAAGAAATTCTCACTTGTATATAAGGGCATCGCGTCCAGGCCCTATACCTATGTAATGAATGGGTACACCAACAAGCTCTTCTATTCTTTCCACGTAGTCACGTGCAGCCTTTGGCAGATCAGAGTAGTTTCTGATGGAAGAAATATCAGATTGCCAGCCAGGCATTTTTTCATATTCAACCTGAGAACAGCATATGAATAACAAAAAGTAAATATAAACAGTCAACAAAAACACTAGTCTTTCAGCATAATGTTCGCTTCAGCATGATAGATTATGCAAGTAGGATGGAAGAAGTACAGGTAGCGAGGAAAATTGTAGTCATATCGGGCTTCAATACAAAAAAAGAAACCATCAAGTTTGACTTATTGTAATACAGGAAATGATTAGTTTAAGTAAAAAGGATTCATTTCAAGGATGTAAGACAATAATATGTAAATCATGATGGAACTATCCGGCTATAATTTAGGACTCTTAATGCATTGTAGTGCCAGATGAACTATTAAATATTTGCAACCTAGCATTTGTACTCGGTCAAAGGATATGGAGATATGGAAACAGAAAAGGGGAAATCAACTTGCCTTTGATTGTTCAAGAACACATAAATCTCCTGGGAATGATTCGATTGGAGTTCCATCAACATATTTGTATGCAACACCCAGTTCAATTTCAGGGAGATCCGACAAGACATCAAGTTTGGTGAGATTTAGAGAAGAAAAACCATTAATCTGGCAGCAATACTTGAGCGCAACTACATCAAGCCAGCCACAACGACGAGGACGGCCAGTCGTTGTACCAAACTCCTGCCCAGCAAACCTAAGAAGATCCCCACCTTTACCCAATATTTCTGTTGGGAAAGGACCAGATCCGACTCTTGTAGTGTAAGCTTTAACCTGCATCAAAACACCGGTTAGGATCTATAATAGACAGGCCACCATGGCCTGCAAGCCACTGTATGCATCTATTGTAATATAAAATGATCTTTTAGATGTAAAAAATCACATTTAATGTTTAGGGCGTCAGAATCCTTTTGCAATAGAATAGAAGAATAACTATAAGTAGCATCACCATATTCCAAGTACCACAGATGGAAGCAATGATCTTTTAGATGAAAAAAAAATCACATTTAATGTTTAGGGCGTCAGAATCCTTTTGCAACAGAATAGAAGAATAACTATAAGTAGCATCACCATATTCCAAGTACCACAGATGGAAGCAAACAAAAAGCATCTTTGATTGCGATTTACAATTAGGGAAGGCAAAAAAAAAGTACTACTACTACTACTCGTCTACTCTGCAAAACGGCCTCGCCAAGACTGGACTCTAATGAGTCAGACAAGCAAACACCATCAGAACCGGGGAACCAATTGGCTAACCCCTTTATTTCCACTGGTAGAATATTTCTTCTGAAACAAATTGTTTGACATATTATACTTTCTTCTGTGCCTTCAATATTTTAAACCGAATTTTTTTACATAAAAATAACAACAAAGATAATGCTATTATCACTTACCACTCCGACAATATCACCAAGGACCCTAGGTGCAACACCAAGCCCAGTGCAGATTCCACCGGCAGATGGACTGGAGGATGTAACAAAAGGGTAGGTCCCAAAGTCAATATCCAACATGGTTGCCTGACCACCCTCTACCAAAATCTTCTTCTTTTCAGAGATAGATTTATTGATGAAATGTACGGTATCAGTAATGTATGGCTCCAACCTTTCTGCAAATCTCTTATACTGTTCAACTTCTTCCTTAAGCATGTCAGGGGTATACTTAAAACCTTCAAATCTTGAGGCTGCATCTGCAAGTAAGACATCTAGTTTCTGAGGAAATGTATCCATGTGCCTCAAGTCACCTACCCTTATTCCATTACGGATAACCTTGCTAGAGTAGCAAGGACCAATGCCTCTCTTGGTAGTGCCAATGAAAGATTTAGCTAGTTCAGCTTCTCTAAGGCCATCCACAACTTGATGAAAATCAAATAACAGATGAGCTCGGTCAGATACTAGGATCCTTCCTTTGCAGGAAACTCCACTAGCTTCAAGACCATCAATTTCTTTAAACAATCCAGGTAGATGAACCACAACACCATTACCAACAACACACATAGTATCTTCGTTCAGAATTCCTGATGGAACAAGGTGTAGAGCAAACTTTTTGCCTTCAGCATTGTAGATAGTGTGACCAGCATTAGCTCCACCCTGTAGCAAGATAGTAATAATGTTAACACAGGAAATCCAAACACAAAAATCAAGCTGTTTATAACAAATAAGGTTTCCCTGAGACAATTCTCTAAGAAATACACATGCCAGGGAGAAAGCTTTATGTAATAACCAGAACGGATGCTGACAACACCAAGAAGCCATAAAAATACACAAAAACACTTCCGGATTTATAATGGGTGGAAAAAATAAGAAGCTTATGCAGGCACAGGCAGTAGATCACCCAATCTAAGTAATTATTTGTTAACAACATGCAAAAGAAAAACATGAATAAGTGGGCGTTGGGGGGCTTCAAAGAGGTAACTAAGGAACTCCACATTTAGCAGATTTATATATATATCCTGTTGCAAACGTAACCACATTCCTCTTTTTAATTCAGTGAGTCCCACATTCTTTTTTTGATTCAGCAAGTCATTAGTAGGAAGACAACTGTTTTATTAGTTATCACACGGGACACAGAACAAGTGAGAAATGATGCAGCACTCTGCTATAAAACTCATTTCATTCTCTAAAACCCTAGCTGCAGTCAATGCAACCATGATTCAAGATACTTATCGCTCTTCAAAAGGTTGCATTTTTTATTATACATTCCAATCCATAGTTAACATTTCGATGCCAAAACGTGAATACTACTTAACAGTGTCGATACATTGCTGGTATCCGTAATATTAACAGCATATTCCAATAATGTACATTATAAACATACATTGAGCATAATCATATATAGATATAATAGAAAGGGAAAAGATAAATAACCTGGCAACGAGCGACAATGTCGAAATGGTTGGCCAAGATATCAACAAGCTTGCCCTTGCCTTCATCGCCCCACTGACAACCCAACACGCCCGATACTTGACTCAGTGAACCGATTCGACTCACCTTGTGTATGTTGGTCTGGTCAATCACAGGTGGGCCTGGGGCAGAACAGAACACCACTCTCTTCCTAGAATAAGAATTATTATAATTATAACAAAGATAGGAGTGGGACCCTCCCGTCCCAGCAGCGGTGGAGCCCTTGAGCTCGAGACCCAAAGTGGAGGAAGAGATGTTGATAGCAGCAGCCGTCATGAGGGTTGGTGTTCTGGTAGCCGATGATACACAAACGATAACAATGAACGAGACGAGTGCCCTTTCTATTCCCTTTTATTTTCCCCTTTATTCTTATTAATTACTACTCCACTATTATTATTTAGAGTGATTTTAGACTATAATTATTTGAATTAATTTCAACGGCTAAATATTTTATGATAGAATTTGTTTTAAAAAAACTAGCCTCTAAACCCGCCTCTGAACCCGTACAAGGTACAGGTATGTTTTAATTTAAGTATCATGTATATTTTTATTTTTTATGGTTAATATGTTGTTTGTTTTTTGACAAGTAATGTGTTGTTTGTTAATACTTCCTCTGTTTTGTTTTATTTAACGTTTGATTTTTTTGCACATATTTTTAGGAGTTTTGACTACATAGTTAAATTTATTATTTTTAAAATATTTTTTTTTTTAAATAAAAATATTAAACTAAAACTTTTATTCACAGAAAGAAATTTTAAAAAATAATAATTCTAACTATCTAATCAAACTTCTTAAAATAGTGTGTCAAAAAATCATCTGTGTGTCAAAAAATCATCTGTGTGTATTACCAAACAGAGAGAGTAATTATCTAAGGTGTGTATTAATTACTGTAACATTATAATTGATTAATAAAATTCATTTTAAGCGTGTTTAATCCTATTTCAAAGGTCCCATAAATGTAAATTCAAAGATAATCATCGTGATCAAAATTCAATTCATCCTGCTATTTCATCAAAAAACAACATTTGATGATTTGTGTGCTAGACCTTTTCATTCTTTTCCTTTCTCTCAAATAATTTTGGTGGCTTACGGAGCTATAGGTATTACAGACAGGTGAAAGGTTAGAAATATTGGAGGAGTCAGAGTTATAATATAACATTAACTAAAAAATAATAGAGATGTAACCTAATTGATTCTAAAACATCTTCAGTCTCAAAATTTAAACTCCCAAATTTAAACAACCGGAACTGTTACATATATTATAAAACTTCTTATTTCACTGATAATTTCACCCACTATTATTAATAATATGTATTTTAAGTGGAGCAAACCATCCGGTCAAAACAGTGCATTAACCGTTTAGTTGACAAGAACAGAAATAAGATTCTCTTTTCTTCTGATAAAAAATTACAGGATCATTGGAATCAACAGATATATCGTCGGAGATTTTTACACATTCTCAGTCGTCTAAACTATTCCAATTACCTTGTGATATTTTTTCTTCTTCTCTCACGACTATTAAATGGGCTCTTCTTTTTTATACTAAAAATTTAAATTTTATATCTTGTGACGCTATTAATCTACTTAAATCTTTTGTTTCTTTGCCCTAAGTCATTTTTTGCCCTAAAAAATCTATCTCCCCACGTCCTCTACCTTTCTCTTCCTTGTGTGAAATCGAAAGCTAAAATCTAACTCATATAAAAGTCTATTTTTTTTATACAAACCAACTAAAGAAAGAAACTTAAACTCGATGAATGACTAATAATACCATATATTACTCCTGCTAATCGACAATATTCACACACTACATTATCTGAGAAATCATTACATCGAACAGCTTAAACACGAAATTACTTATGATGCTCACAACATCACAATAGGTCTACATACAATGGTAATATTTGTTTTGATATTGAATACTCTAGACGCATATATTATTCATTATTCGGACGTAAACATAAATTAAGATTTTTATCTGTCAAATATGTGTTTGGAACGGACTCTCTTCAAACAGTTTGTAATGCAAATATATTTTAGAACTACAACTTAAAATGCCCTGAGAAATTCCGGTTTATAGAGAGTGAATTGCAGTTGTACTAAAAAAGAGTGAAATGCGAGTGCTCCACTTCAAGTCTCATGTTCATTTAAAGAGTTTATAGTTAAATTTAATCACCATAAGCTCTTCCTCTAAATGAATTTTTCAAAAATATGCGTTTATTTTATGTCTTTATATTTCATTAATTTCTAAATAATATATATTATTATTAATCAGATTAATATGTGTCAAATGTTGCAATTATTATTTTACAGTGAATATTTTGTTAATTTATGATAAAGTTAAAATGTAATTTTATAATTTAAAGAGTATATATGATATACTCTCTCCGTCATATTTTAATGTATAATTGTTATATTTATCATATGTTATTAATAATTTGATGTCATGTTTATAATTGTTATATTTATATTTTATTTATTTCTAAATAATATATATCGTGATTAATCAAATTAATTTGTGTAAAAGTGTGCCATGGTTATTTTATAGCGAATATTTTGTTAATTATGATAAAGTTAAAATGTAATTTTATAATTTAAAGAGTATAATTGTCATTTTTTTATCTCACCAACCCTTAAATGGTATTCAAATAACGTATAATTAAGATATATATGAAATAGACTTAATTATAAATAATGAAATATATAATAATCAATAAATATTAATGGAGGCGATATGAATAAAATAAATTATTTAATAGATATTAAGAAGTATATTAGTAAGAAAAGATTATTAAAATAAATTATTTAAGAGATATTAGTAGGAGTATTTATGATTAAAATGACTCATGTTAGCCTATTATATACAGTAGTATATATAATAGATAACGAGATAATGTGTGCTATTAGTCGCTAGATTATTAAATTTTAAAAATAGAATAAAAATTAAAAAGAATAATTATTTTTAAAAGATGCCATCTCTGATTGCTCCTAAACCAAACAGAATAATAATACGCACCTCATGCCGCCCATTGTTGTTTTTTACCTTTGAGATTGTAAATCAACCGAGGATAAATTCCAGAATCTAGGTTTGCGACTTTGTGCAGGACTCCCTTTTTTTTTTTGACATCAAGAAAACCTGAGCTTTATTGATTTCCGGAAGAAATTATATATCGATAAGGAAAGGAGGAACATATGACCATTCCTCACGATCAGGCCCAGAAGTAGTCCAGAACTAGCTTCTATTATTACTATTCTTTGTAAAAGTGTATAATACATAAGAATGGCAAGTACATGTGTATTTGAATAATACAAACTACAAAAAATGGTTGTCTGATTTTTATAATTACCTCAGTGCTGTTTTCTGTATAATCACGAAAAGGACATAGACCAAACATAAAAATAGAAGCTGCACAGTTTTTCCTATATCTTGTTAAAAAAATTGGGGAACAAGCTTGACAACCATCATGAGTTAGTAAAGTTTGGTGCAGCTGCTGATGAGATAGATGGTTCTTCTCCCTGTCCGGTATGCAGCTCTCGCTTCAGTCAGTAATGTGCTATATATAGGCTCGAAAACTACATTTGTGTGGGGTTTTTTCTTGCAATGCCAAGAGCCCATTCAGCCTTTAGAATTTTTTTAATTTGGTATATGGGTGCTGTGTTATGTCCCTTGCTATGTTTTGTTCAGGCATTCTCTGGGTACTCCAAATTCCTTCTTCGCATTTACAAATTGCTTCCTCCAAGGCTCATTATGTAATTTATAATGCAGCACCTTGCAAAAAAACAGCAAAAATGGGTAGATTTAGCATCAATTGGAGGGTTATATCTATCTGTAACAAACATGTAAAAACTCAACAATAGTTAATTAACACAAGATTCGGTTGTTCTAATGAATGCAGCAGAATATTCACAGGATACAGGAACGAAGTTCATTGTCAGTTTTCACTTCAGAAATAGTGAGTCGACAGTTCTTTTCTACCCGTAAGCACAACATGCATGTGACCTGTAGACTTTCTTCAATTTACTCCATACAATAAATTGTTGATCACGGAGTTGGTCAATGAGAAGTGCAATTTAACACATCTTAATCTGGATATGAGCGACTTTTTTAATACAAAATGTCTCCAAGCTTAGTGACTACTTCTCAAAAGGACACTGTCTGCAATGACTGTACTAAAGCCCAGAGGGTTGTGTGTTGCTATCAACAGTTCTCATAGCACCAAATGCACCCACTATGAATATTTGGCAAAAGCCACAGAATTCATAAATCTGGGGGTCACTTTATATGTTGTATGCGAGATTAGCTAATTTACAATAACAAACAGTTTCCAGTCAGGAAAATACTGAGTACTGTACCTGTATAAGTGTCGCGAAAGCATCATCTTCCTTTAGTTGCGATAATTCTTTAGCCCAATCCTGTACATGCCCAAACACAGTTTTCTGCCTCTCAGCCTCGAGCATCATGTAATCACGATATAAGAATCTCTGCCAGATCATCTTTACATTTTCCAGCATGAAATCTATTTCTGTCTCGTTGATTCCCTGCATAAAGTGAAGAGAAAACAATAATTTGATTTCTGCCAGACTTTTTTTAGAAAAAATAAATCCCGAGTCCACTTATCTAGGGTTCGTAATAAAAGTATATTTTCCTCAAATTGCTAGTGATGTCAAGAATTTACCCGGAGAACGTTTATCATGCTTGGTATTTCATCTTCCTTTATCCGAACAGAAAAGCTTTTATAGTTGAGCACATTCTCATATGGCAGGAAGATCCCATCCTAAAGACAGGGAAACAAAAATGATATTACACACATTATCAAAACATGAATAGATCTTTTGAAATCAACAATTCAATAAGTCATAGGTAGTCGGATTTTTGCACAGTACTATACATTCACAAAATATCCCTCTGAATTTAATAGCCATCTTATCAATCTCAAGGACTAAACTGTCAAATGCTTTTTGCAAACTATCAAGTTTAGTAGTAGCTGGAAAGATGGCTCTTATTCTGGTATTTGACAGGGAAAAAAACATGAAATTCAGGTCACCTGAATAATGACAGGGATGCACCCTTGTAAAATGCTGTCTTCCATTCGACCACTCCACCCATCTCCAGGCATAACCCCACAAAAAAGAGAACTGGCCAAATCCTCGTGATAATTATCAGACCGCATAGGAGTTACAGTCACATCATCTGCATGCTGTTTTCCTAGCTTCCCTTCTTTATTAGGGATTGAACCAAACTCTTCTGCTACTTTTTGCCTGATGCCCATACTATAACTGCACAAGCACAACAACACGGCAAAACTTTTGAATATTCACTGAAGTAAGACTAATTAAATAGATTAGTTGTTGGATTACTGGAAAATCTGATGAACAATTATTCAGTATTCTACAACTCCTGTGTACTATAGCCTATTTCACTCAAAATTCTACTTCACTTACTTGGCTTCTGGTCTTCCATTTTCATATGCTGGTCCTAGATTTCCGTTGAAGTAGAAAAGTCTTTTGCGCTTCTCACGAGGCCTGCATGTCAACTCAATGGGAAATAATTCAGACAAGAACATATATTAATCTGACAATCAAAATAAATGCCTAACCAACTTTGTGGTTCTCGAAGTACATACCAAGACCAAAGTTTTAATTTTAGAGAATCCAAATCGGGATTCTTCCATGCAGGAAGTACTAGATCTTTATCTGGATCAAAACATGGATGGTTGCCTCTTCTGTCAGGTGATATAGTATCCCAGTTGTCAGCCCAATATGCTGTTGTTGAATGATTGTGCTTTGAATTTGTATTACCCCAATGGACCAGCATCATGCTGTTCCATATCTCCTTTGGGGCATAACATGCACCTTCATCCCATGAAAAGGACTGCATTGAGATATGACAACAATTTAATTAGCAATTTACTCACTATATATATATATATATCATAGTCAAAGTAACTCTGACACCCAGGGTCCCCTTTACAATCTGAGCTAATGGGGACCAACCAGGCAACCATACCCATATGTGATCTCTTCCTGATGAGCGGTTCCAGTAAGGATACTGCTCAACAATGTGATTATATGCATTCTTATAGAACTCCAGTGTCAAAGAGCTCCTTAAGCCGCTGTGTTCCTGAAATATAAAGTGATGAACACAATGTCCAGATGTAGGCTCTTGTACTTCTTAAAATGTAAATTATCGCAAATACATAATTCGTAGGCATGCATTATTCCGACTTTGTACATGACAGTAAACCCCAAGACCAGAACTGTACATTAGGCTAAATGTACCTAGTCTATCCTCAGGTGCAAGTGTGCAACCTAAACAGGAGGATTAAGTATTTTGATTTAGTAATCCCCTACATTTGGGAGCAAGAAACCACGTCCATAGTACATGATTGATCCTCGCTGTTAGTAGAGAAGGTAAATAAAAGTGAAAAACGACTTCATATCTCTAAGAAAATCTATTTTCAACTTTTCTATACTATATCTCACACCCTAGCTGTCCCTAGGCTCCCAGCCTTGTTAAAGCATGCCAACAAGCATTAAGAGGGTCTGGATGAGTAAAATCTACCAAATAGTCAAGCAGCAAAATCCATGATCGAAATTGCCCGAGACTCAAGACAGCTGTAGATTCTGTGATCCCATAACTTTCTTAATCCAACTGAACAAAATCTGAGACAACTTCATGGACTTAAGTGCGCGTGGACTTAAGTGCACGAGGCTAAATAAGTAGATAAGCTCCAGAATCAATATCAAAATTTGGTCAGACGCTTCAGTGGACCATGCCCACGACCATATAGAATTAGCAATATTTTATAAAAGGTATTTGGATGTGTAGGATAAGATTAGCCAAACAGCCTAAGTTATTAGGCATGCATACAAGGGGATAAATGAACTTTTTTTAATAGTTAATATTGCAAAATATTATACCTGCATGCTTAAATGTGGTGCATCATCGGCACGAGTTATAATACATGAATCAAGAACCGGAACAAAGAAATAATCTGCTTCTTCTCCGTTTAATGTTCTGTATGGACTGGCTAGCAAGTGTTCATAAAGTGCCATCTGGAAAAGTGACCAAATTAAAACCAGGATAAGCTTCCAAAGCTAGTTGGACATTAATTTGATATTACTTGTTGGCAAAGATCAAGTAATACCTGTGAGCCATAGAGATTATATGTCCATAAGGTATTATTCAGGCCATCATAGATTCTATTAACACACTCAAGCTTGAAATGTCGTCCCTGCAATGCCAACAGAGAGGTCGAAAACATGGAGAACTTGCTTTATAAACGGAAAGGCATCAGGAGTGACTTGTGGTGAGCATTCTGACCTCCAGTAGTAAACTGTTGAATTCTGGGGGCAAATCGTAAACATATACTAATGGCCTTTTCTTTTCCACCAAAGCAGTGAAATTGTCAAGATCTCCGGTAACTTGTGCATGGCCAGGAATATTGACCTGAGCTGGTCGAAGCCACTGAGGCCACTTGCTTATGGAAGCTAAAACCGATGGAATACTACAGTCTGCCCCATACCACCCTTTGTCGCACTGAAATATCCATTGGAGCTAGTAATTTTTTTATGTGGCTAACAATGTCACTTTCAATAATGAAGCAGTTCCACGCATAAGTATTTATTTTTATACAATATCTCATAAATTGTTTCAAGTTCCGCTATATTTAATAAAGCAATGCAACAGTTGTAAATCTATTCTTCAAATCACTAGTTGCCTCAATATGAACATACTGCTCCAAAAATGATTTAGCTTGTGTCACAAATTGAGATCTGATTTTAATAAGTGGAGATCGCTAAGAGATAAATAAGGAAATTCTTTAGATAATATTCTTGATGATTTATGTTTGCTTTTCAAAATGAGATACTAAAAATCAGGACATATGTGAGGAGCTGATGCTGATCCTTATTTTCATGCAATAGCTATTCATTTTCCATTTTAAGTATAAGTTGCTATAACCTTTAAGGTAGCCAGAAAATTATCAGTGAAGTATTGGGACGAGAGAATTTATCTTTTGTTTATACTTTCTCTTTCTATTTCCGTTTTCACTTGAAGATCTTGTTTTATATTCCCTGACGTCATTCTTTATACTCCAGGAAAGACCCAGCATGTTTCAAGTTACGATTCTAATTCAATTATCAGGAGTATTACTTTGCTAACAGCTTTTCTCCAAAGAATATCCGTATTACCACTCAATCCCTCGTTGCTTGTGACATATCTTCGTAAATCTGTGTTATATAATTCAGTGCTTTCACTGTAACAAGTTATTGCTATATGGCAAAGAAAAGTATGATTAAAAACACTCAAGCCATGTTTGTTTCAAGGGATTATAATCCCAGACTATTACCCTGCCCCAAATTTAAAGGATTATTATCCCATGAATCCACATTTTGATCATCTTTCTAGTTCATTTCCATATGATTATAATACCTCATGAGAGATGGTATTGCAATCCCATAGAAATGAATCAAAAAGATAAATTGAAATCTAATTGTGGGATACTAATCCTATAAATTTAGAAAAAGAAAGGTAATAGTCCGGAGATTATAATCCACCGAAACAAACATGGCCTTGGTCTTTAATTTAAAAGATACAGATAGCTGTAGTATAAAAGAAGTCTTAACTACCTGGCAAAATCCACCACGGCAATATCCATGACCAGAGCATTGATTGATACAAGTGCATAGCACAGGTATTTCACAGAATGGTCCCCATAGACCATCATACTTACAGTCACATTCCTTTTTGTACTTCGCCTTATGAGAATAGACTTCTAATGGATCCACATTACACCAGCCAGGTTTGCTAGCATTTGTCGTGAATATATTATCCAGATCAGCTTTCGACCAATCAGTTAGTGCAGGGGCCCCAGGTTCAGAGGGTGGGCTGAAACATATGTAACATGTCATAAAGAGTAAGCCCAGACACTACCTTGCAACCTATAAGAGGTAAATAGGTAATGTATATAAATACTCTTACTTTAATATAAAACCACATCCCTCAGCAACAGGACGATTTGGGTACTTTGTGCCTTCCCCACAGAAGCACATTGCTCGTGTTGTGTCACAGTAAGCAGGGCATATTGAGACAACCCACCGTCCATATGGTTGATCATCTGATGCTGGATAATTGCAGCTTAACTGAACTTTTTCTGCACATCCTTCTCCTGTAATTTATCAACATATAATATACATCAAGATTCTTCCACTAAATCAATTAGCAGACAGATATTTTCGCTTCTATAAAGAATAATGAAGTAAGCTTGTGCGGCAAAAGAGAACAGTAATTAGTATATCCAGATGGACCAGATTTCAAAGGTATCAATAACGTTCTACATTATTTAACTGACTTCCTTTATCTTTGCAGTCAGACGTGGCAGATTTCTTAAAAGCTCTGACCCTGATTGGCGTGGATAATAAGCAATAGAGGGCTAAAAATTGAATCCACAGGGTTGAGTGAAATATATACATGTAAAATAAATGATTATTGACCAAATCCTTAGCTTAATACAGTCATACTACATATGCACAATAAAATCTGAAAAATTGTGCCAACTCATTAAATCATGTACATCATTTACTAATTCTACTCGATAGGAATAAAGTATATATAGACACGTCCATTAACTACAGGACACAAAAGGCGATTGTGACAAATCTAATACACTTCAAAGTGCCCCACCGTATTTCTTTTTGATATATTTTTAATTATAAGAAAGTAACTGTTGTAAAAGAAATAAAACAATGAAAATCCAAAGTAATATGATACAAACCGGTGAATCCATGAAAGCAGCGACATTGACCCAATGCATGATTACATATGCCTTGCCCACTACAATTGTTTTTACAGATCTTGCCACTGATGCCCTGATAAAGAACCATCAAATATGAGGGAACCATGCAATGTTGAAAAGATGAACATTTTCCTCATCATCCATAGCTCAATATCATCGAAAAATATGTGCAAGTATGTTGAGATTAAAAGAAGATCGGTACAAAAACAATTATAAAGCAAATGTACTATAAGTACCTCGGAAATCTTCAATGCAGTAGCATTTGAATTACAACCGGATAACCAACGGCCAATCTCGGCCTTCCACGGAGCACCATTGTAGACCACTGCTTTGTGCAAATCAGCAGGAAACTGAGCATCTAAATCAATCAATGGTAGTATGTTTTGCATAAGTTTATCATTTCCTCCTAGAGTTGAACAATTTCCAGATATACAGGAGTTTCTAGCTTGCATAGATCCTAAATAGGCAGAATAAGGCACCCTGTGAAACAAAAATAAATCGAGCAACGATACAAACGCCACAATTGAAGCAATTGTAGCCACGTAAGACCGCGAACACTTCCATTTCTGAAGAGAGAACATATCTGGAACACTTCCGCAAGTGTCCCCAAAATCAAAATCACTATATCTAGACCTTAATCTCTATCTGAAGTTGCAGATTCCAGTCAGCTATTTTCTGTAGCAAACCAAAAGTTCAAGTATTTAATCACCAAACATAATCTATCAACATAATTTCGACAAAAGTCGTGAAAAGTTCAATTATGAAGTACAGTTTTAAGTACACAGTATTAAATAAAAAACAGCTACTTTGCATAATTGCATGTAATACAAATGAACAATCACCATAATGCTTACAGATAAAATTGATTAGGCTGGTGAATTGTAATCAAGGTAGCAAATTCAGAGAGAAAATATGATCAACAATGTAAAATAAAGATTGAGCTGTAGTTTCGAAATCGAAAAATTATAAAAATTGAGTTGAGAAAACATGTCAACTGAATTGTATATGAAATGATAAATAGTTTGCAAGGGAGCAGCGACTAACCTTACCGCACTAGATCTACGAGATACTCTCAAGGAATCAAAGACTTGAATGTACGCCAATAGAAATTGCAATAAAAAACGAAAACTTGGTCAATATAAAAATACATTTGAAAACGATCCTGTATAATACATGTGCATAATAATAGATAAATAATTGTGGAGAGAGAGAGGGAGAGAGGGAGAGAGATTACCAATTCAAACAAAAAAAGGCGTATGTGAACGAGCCCAGATACTAAACTATAGATACATGTAAATATATAAATATGGAGAGGGGGAGAGGTGGTGAGTATATGGATATGTATATGGGAAACAGGCGAATGAGGTAAAGATGATGCAAAGCCGACAAGGCTGTCATGGCTTGGAGGCTAGTAAAGAGTTTAAACATGAAGACAAATTAATTAACTGAATGCCTCCATTCCAGCATGCCTGCCTAAAAAGTCTGCACTAACCTCGCTCAGTCCCTTTACCTAAGCTATGAACAGCGACCTATTTTTGTCAATTTATTAGTTTCTACTACCATTCTTAAAAGTTATTATTATTATTAACAATAATAACAGGTTTTCTTAATAAAACAGATAAAATGATATTTAGTAAATTTTAAAAAAGTTTTTTGAAAAAACATTTTAATTTAAAAATTATTTTTAGATAAAACAGGTCCTCATATTTTTGGGAAAAAATTATTTTTCAATTTTACTGAAAATATATAGAAGTTTTATAATCAAATCATCTTAAAATCAATAACATTTTATACTATATTTTAAAATATAAACAAATTAAAAAAAATTATCAAACAATCATTTAATTTTTATGGTTCTTTTTACACCAACATTTGTTCTCCCGGTACAATAATTTTAAACAAAAATATCAATTAGAGCATAAATAATAAATATCAAAACATAAATTTAAAGGGTTATTAGTGTCTTTCTAGATATGCCAAAAGCTTGTTTGACTATGCTGAAAAGAATTATTTATAACTTAAATTTTTATAATTAATTATAAGATAAAAGTAAAATCTTAATTTAAAAATTTATTTATATGTTTGGATAATTTAAATCTATTTTAAGTGTGGTTATACAATAATATGAGACATGGTGATAAAATAATTAAAAAAATTAGTTGAATGGTACTTATTATTTTTAATTCATTTTTTCTTTTAAACTTGTTTTAAATAAATTATTCAAACAGCTCTATTTTTATTTAAATTTATACCAGACTCGCTTTAATGAAATGAAAGTCAAACATGCTCTAAGACCCATTAGTATTATTATTCAAAACTATTTGCTGTGGAAAAAAATAATGTTAGAAAAAATAAAGATTTTTGTAGTCCTGCATCATCTAATATTTTTCAAAAGTAAAATATAATTATATACGTAGAGTTGAATTCAACAAAGTATTCTTAAAATTACAACTTAGAAACATATATATTCTGTATTAAATTCTTCAATATTATATAATATGCAAAACATACTGTATATGTTCTCTAATTAATACTCCATATAGAGTTTTTTATTGAACTTTTACCTATATATGTATTAATACCTTTCTTAATAAAAATTAATTTAATAAATTATATATATGTATATATTTATAATTTAATAGCATATTTTGAATATTAATTCAAATTAACATTTTTTATAGTAAAAATAATGAAAATATGTATATTTATTTTTTTGACAAAATATAATAAAACAATACGTATACATCATACATTATACATTATACATTATAATGAGACATGGAAATATTTAAACTAATAAAAATAAATTTTTTTTCAATACTTAAAACAATACATATACATTATATTTATTTATAATGAATGTTTCAATATATATTAGTTTTATGGGTTGTTTGGTTCGCGAAGTGGTATAGAGTTGAAATTAGGAATCGGTTTAAAAATGTATGAGTTTGAAATATCATTTCTGATATCATATGTTTGGTTGAGTGTTGAAATTAATATATTTGATTTAATAAATTTTGAGTTATTAATTTATTATTTTAATGTATTTTTATATCATTGATTTATTTCATATTAAATATTTATATTTAATTACTTAAATAGAGATAAAAATATTAAAATAAAATGATTTCTCGTACCCCTTTCTCATATCCACCTCCTCTTGGATATCAAAAACTTATACCTTAGTGTGTTTGATACATGAGTTTTAAATAATCTTTTTTTTCAACCAAATATCGGTATGTGTTTAAAACGAACAAAATTTATACCTGATTTAAGAATGAGTTGAATCCAACGACCCCTTATTTACGGGGATGGAGTTGGGAAGAGGAATTGAGGCCGGATAGGGAGTAACTTCCAAAAATTTCCGCCACATCTCCTGTATATTTGTGTGTGTTTTCAACTGGTTGGATGCGAAAATTAGATGGGGTCGGACATGTGATATTCTGTTTTTAAATAATAAAATTCCAGGCCATCTAGGATGGGCTGGGCTACTTCAGTAGTTCAGGCCAATTTGTTTCCCGGGTAGGATTATTTTGTTTCCAATCGGTTTTGGGTTTTAACGGCTAGGAACAAGTTCCACGCAGGGGCGTGCCAAAAAAATTCGGGGCGCGTGCGTAATTTTAAAATTGTGTCCATAATTATATATATTATAAAAATGTTTCAAAATATATGTATTCTCAAATATGATTAATTTTAAAAATATCAAATATTAGTTTGTGCTCTCCATATTTCTCAACTTTATTGAATAAAACTTAAATAAATTTTTTTTACTAGTTAAGAAGCTAACTTTTTTTGTTAAATTTCAATACATATATATAATATATTATATATAAACTTAGGAGCCCTATATTTCTATATTTTAGGACATTATGGCTGAACCCGAGCCCAGATAAAGCGGCCTAGGTGGCTATTGACGCGGGCAAAACACTTTTCGTTCGGGCCTGGGGAAGGTGGGTTTCAAGAATACTAAAACATGATATGCAACTTTTGTAATTTAAGATGTATTTTTTTTTTAAAGTTTGATTTTAAAATTGAGTTCAATTGCAATCGAAATTATAAATTGATGCAACACAAGTCAGTCTAAAAATTAAAACTAAATTAAAATTGTATTTTAGGTGGTAAAAGTCGTAGACCTTATTTTTGAAAATAAAACTTTAAAAACAATATTTTTAAAATTATTTTTAAGACTTGTTATATTTGTAAAGATAAAATTTTAAAAATAGTATTTTGAGTAATTTCTCTTCTTTTTTTCAATATTTTCGGGCAAATACCAATTTTTTTTACTCCCTATGTCTCATTCTACCTGTTACTTTTAAAAAATTAAATAGATTACATTTTTTTAATATAATCTTTTTATTTTCATTTGTATCTATATTAATTATAATAATTGAGAGAGTTTCAATGCATACATTAATTTTTAATGTTGGTATCAATATTTTAATTAACAAGTTATTTTAAAATTTTACCTATAAAATTATATTGAGAGATAGATAATAAACATGTATTATGAGATAAATATTTTTCTTATAAATAACTATTAATTTGGAATGCAATGAATATTATCATATGTATTGTTAAATTTTAGAGATTCACCTTCCTTGGAAAAACTTACATACATAAAATTATTTATAAATATTAAATACTCAATGATGTTGTAATAAAAACTTGTTTTTATAAAGCTAAATTATAAAATAAAAATAAATGATTAAAATAAATATATTATTCAAAATTTTCAAATTTTAATTTATTAATCATTTAAAATTTATTTTTAATTATTATAAAATTAATTAAATAATAATTTTTACCCTTATTTTAAATAAATAAGTTCTATGCTAGATTAAACAAACACACTTTCAAGGGTCGTTTGATTCACGGGTGGTATCAGGTTGAAATGAGTAATCGAGTTAAGATAGTATGGGTATGAAGTAACATTCCTAATATCATGTGTTTGGTTGAACGATAGAATGAATTTATTAATTTAATATATTTTTTAACGAGTCAAAAAATATAAGCATTTAATATGAAAATTAAATTATTATTATTTATTAAACATTAAATAATGTTTTTATAATTTTTTTATTTCAGGAAATAACATGTAATTTTTATAAATAAAGATAAAAGTAATAAATATTAATTTGATTCTCATGCCTACCTCTATCTTAAGATATCAAAAAATCATGATTTATAGGTTTGAGTTATGGGTTTTAAAATTTAAAATTTTAAAACCAAACATTAATTATGAGTTTGGAATGAACAAAACACTTGATACCTAAATATCACGTATCAAACGACTCCCGGAAAGATTGTGTGGTTTTCAAGGTGTGATATATTTAAAATGAAAATTGGATTTACGTTTTATGTGGTTAAAACTTATATTAGTGATATCATGTGAGGGTTGTAAATGAGGTGGTACAACTCTTGAATAGTTTGATATTTGGTTTGAAAAAAGTTTTATTAGTATTTGGTTTAATTTGTAAACTAGTTAGCATGAAAACAATTTAAAATTTGATTAATAAATGAGCCGAGTAAACAAATTTGATTATAATACTTGTGAATAAGATTCATGAATATAGTTCGTGAATTATCTAATTTATTTTTTATTGAATTTTGAATTAAAAATGTAAAAAAATTGAGTTAACGTGTTATTTTGATATTGGAATTTGGAATTTAATTTTATCCATCTTGATTTGTAATTTTAAAATATTTTTATGGGTTGTCTTTGTGTTCATGAAAGAAAAAAAAACCTTAAAAATATTCGTAAATCATTCGTGAGAATGAATTTATAAATTAAAGTGTTCACGAATATAAGTTCGTGAATGATATGAGTTTTTTTCGAGTAATAGCTCATGAGATGTGATCATGAGCAACATTTTTTCCATATGACCAAAACTCAAATAAAATATCCAGTTCGATAAAAATTTGAATTTGAAAATTTTTAAACAAATTAAACACGAACAATTTAAAATTTAATTCGGTTCGGCTTGTTTTTTCCCCAACACATACTACTACATCATAACTTTAAAACAACTACTGCATGCATAATAGAACCTCTAAAATACTAGACGCTTAAGAACTACTATTACTTAAACCTCAGAATTCCAAAAGGAGGGAGATACATAGTAAGCTTGCAGTACCAACTGTCCTTGAATCATATTCATCATTCTTTAGTCAATATCATCGACATCCATCACCATCTCATCTCCTGAAAGTTCTTATTCGTTAACCACGACTTCCTCCAAATCCTTTTCCCTCACTTCTCTGGATTGCACACCAACTAGTCCCAGACCCATGTCAAACTTCCATAACTCTGGAACCCTTCCGAACGAAACTTATATGATAACCAAGCTAGTCCGGTGATGAGCTCCAAAGTCAGCTAAGTATTGAGCCAATTTGTTGGTATCTGGTCCACTGGCCTGATCGTGAAGGATAGATTATTGTCCTCCCGTATTTGGTTAAGTTGCCGCACCACGTACTGGTGCCTGAGATGCACATCTTCCTCCCTAGAGTTCTCACATGTCCAGTACGCACCTAAATCATCCATGTCAAGCTCAATACAATCATATTCCTCATAATAAGCACGCCTCAATCCCATCAAGACACTGTAGAAGGAGTTGATATCCTCTTCTTGAATTCCTATAGAACCAACAACCATTCAAACAATCCTCCCTCTATGATCTCTCATTACATATGCGAGTCCTGACCTATTACCGTTTGATAATGGTTCGTTGTAGAAGGTGTTAGCCACATTGAGTTTTATAAACCCATATTCTGACATCCTCCACAATGCACTTACATCTGTCATCACCATACTCTTCCCTTTTTTTTCTGATTTTCTGATTAGCTATGTGGGGAGTCTGTCTTACCCTCCAGCGTATATATAGGCTAACAAAGATGCTTACAAACCCCTTAGCACACTTTGCCCAGTACCAATGCAACCTTTTCATTAACCCATAAAGGTAATCTACTTTTTTTAATGGAATTTTTATTCTCTAGGCAAATACCAGCGCTATAAATGCCTTGTTTGAGCTTGTAATGATGATGATTAAAGCCATGCCCCTATCAGTTGGGCTATTCTAAGCCCTTGTTTTGCTAAATCATCCACTCCCGCGTTTAAATCTCTTGAAATATAGTGGAAACTTCACTGGAGGCCTATGATCATTTCTTCTATTTCTAGGTTCCATCCCTGTTAATGCTCATGCCAGACTTTGACTTGGTTTAACCGATGAACATACTTAAGTTGTCTGAGAAGAATTCAAATCTTCCAAGCTTGTGAAAGCTACTCCAAATTTTATTTACCAAATGGAAGATGGCCTCACTTTCTGATTCGAAACAATATCTTGCTTGAACAGGCCCTAAGAAAATGTATATGAAGTCCTCCTTATGGGTTTTAATGAAACCTCCTATACCTGTAGTGAACAAACCTCTTGGGTCTAATTGCCAAGCTCCATCTGAGTATACTCTGAAACGATCTCCACTAGTTGACATACCTCTGAGTCTAACATGCTTTTGTAAATATAAGAGTCCCCCAGGGTTAATTCGTCAAAGGGATTCCTTTTGTTTCGGTAACAAGTCAACTTGTTGCAGCCAGAACTCTGAAAGGCTTTTAATTGAGAACATTAATTCTTCCAATATCCAAACTTTACCTTGAAAGCATTTGTCATTTCTTGCTAACCAAAGAGACCAAAGAGTAGCTGCTACTGAAACATTCCATCCAACCTTTACTACAGGATCCAAAGACCATTTGTCCAAAGTCCAGATTGACCTCAAGTCTAAAGAATCCCAATTCTCCAAATTACCCCACCATTGTTTAAAGATTTTCCAAACCTCCTTGGCTAATATACAGTCCTAAAATAAGTGCATTATATTCTCTAAAATTTCTTCACAAAGACCGCAAGTTTTTGAAATTGAATCTGTATCCATCATTCTTAAAAAATCTCTTGTGGGTGGGAAGAATATGGTTTTTCAATTTTCAAAGGAAGATTAGAATCTTAGGAGGAACCTTAATTTTGCAGAGTTTTTTCCATTTAAAATTTTCCCATAACCTCCCTTCTTCATTAGAGATCCTTCAATCCTTGTTTAGGTAAGATTTGCTCATAGGCTTCCAGATAAATAAATCTTTCTCCTCTTTCAAAACTGCACCTTCTATAAAAATTTGAAGTCTAAAGACTTCCAATTCTTCCCAATGTCTAAAAGGTATTTTCCAAATTTTTTCTCTTGAATGAGAGGTTTCAATCCATTTTCCACAAAATTTCTTACTGAATGGTACTTGTACCTTGAAATACTATATAATCTAGGGAACAAGACAACTAATTTACCTTCAGGGTTCCACTTGTCTTCCCAAAACAACACCAATTTTCCATCACCTAATACCCAGGAAAAGTTATTTGCTCTCATTCTCTGACCTTCTGGACCATAATTTCCTAGATTGTCTATTTGTTTAAGTGCTCCTGAGACCACCTTTCTAATATGCCCCTTAGTGTTTAAAAAAATATTCAATGGATTCAAAATCTGAATATTAAAATATATAACAAATTTTAAATAAACATTTGATATATATTTAATCATTTTAAATCTATATAATTATAAACTATATTCATTTTTAATCAAATTTATTACCCATTCCATTTTAAAATACATGTTTTTTTAACTTTTTGTAAGTACTTTAATGTGTATATAAAAGATAGTTCTATAATTATTATTTTTTAAATAAAAATTCAATATTGAAATATTTATTTAGATTTATTTTAAAAAATAACATGTGGAACTATATTTTTATACACCTTAAAATATGTGTAAAAAATAAAAAAACATATATTTTAAAATAGAGAGAATAAAAAATAAATATTTTTTATTAGTTTATAAACTATATTACTATAGTTATAAAAAATCCATACCATCTGGACAAACGACGGTAAGGTAAAGAATTTGCAGTTTTTGGTAGGAGTAGATGCGGCTGGGTGACTTGGGCGAAGTGGACAAGGTGGAATTAAGAGGGTGTTCACCAACCCTAGAAATATCAGCCCAATGCCTCGTTTGATATTTCTGTTTTAGACATGTACAACATCTTTTTGTTAAAAAATTGTTATAAAGGTGTTTGATAAATTCTAAAAATTGTTGTCTGGAAAAATGTTTTTCGTTTAAAAACTGCTTTTAGCAAAAACATGTCCTCCATGTTTTTGAAAAAAACTACTTTCAATTTTTGCAAGAAATAACTATCAGTTTCATCATCAAATATTCTCAAAAACATTATTTTTATATATTATATCTCAAAATATATATAAAAAAAATAAATATCAAACAATCATCTGATTTTAATTTTTCTGACAACACTTTTTTCACAAAACATTTTCTCACAACAAAGCAGCACTCCCAAACGGAGCGCAAGTCTATTTATCGGACTTCTCTTTTCTTCTACCCACCTACCTACTTTTATAGTCCAAATATTTAATTTTGTTTTTCAGAACTTGTAGTCCGATAATCTCATGCCAAAGGTTTTAGCCACAGTATAGCATATATACTTCATGGTTCCTCGGTTAAAAAATAAGTGTCGTTTTTATTTTTTCTATGTAGTTTAAAGTATAAAAATAGATATATATATATATATATTATTTTTTAAATTTTCCTTTTTCTAATAATAATTTAAATATTATATTTTTATTTAAAAAATAACATGTATAAGTAGATTTTTTTGTAGATCTCAAACTACATGTATAAAATCAAAACGATACTTATTTTTAAACGCATGGAGTATTTTGTAAACAAAACCCAAACATAATCAGAATAATATATTTTATAATATTTTACAAATAATATATACTCGTATATACGAGTAATTTTGAAGATGTCTGGTTAAATTATGGCACAGTTTTAATAATAGTGGTAAATTTTAATACTAGCGGTGACAGGTCAGCAGGTACCTGTATTCATTTATTCGGCTGTACTACAGTCTACGGATACATTTATTTGGCTGAAAAACTCTGCTCAGTGCTCGCCCATTATTCACTCACTATATTCATAATTGTACCGCAATCTTAAACTTCAATATTTTTAAATTCGTACATCATGGCGAACTTGGAGCATTAATCGAGTGACTAAAAGTAAAATTATATATATATATATATATATATATATATATAATTTTAATTTAATAATAACCAATATGTTAATCTAATTATATTATTAATTAATTAATACATATATATTATATCATAAATGTTAAGACAACATATATTTAACTAATATATTATTATACATATAATAATTTATTTAAGAGGCGGAATTTTAATTTTAATTTAATGTAATTGAATAAAAAATAAAAGTAAAATGGAATGAACGAAGTATTAAATAATTATAAATCTGCCGAAAATTTTAGAAATAAATCAAATTAACATTTGGCCTGTTTGGCATGTCTTAAAATAAGTCTTTTTGGACTTATTTTCGGGTAAAAATTTCATATTTTGATAAATGTTTTTTATACAAGTATTTAATGTATATTTGAGATTCTATAAGTTACAAAAAAAGTTAACTTTTTTCAGGAAAAAAGTTAACTTTTTTCAGAAAAAAGTTAGGAATCTCTAACTTTGTCTTAAAATAAATTGATTTATTCCGAAAAAAGTTAACTCAAACACTCCCGTTATTGATTCCCGTTATTGATTCATACCCGTTTTCTCCTTCAGAAAAAAAATAAGAATAAAAATTCTTCAGTTCTTCTCCCTCACTCTCTCAAACATTTAAACACATCTCTCTCTCTCTCTCTCTCTCTCTCTCTCTGTGTGTGTGTGTGTGTGTGATATTGGTGGTGGTGTCGGGTATGGCGATTCCAGCTGCAGCTGTTGTCGTCCCGGTAGGCGTTATCTTCTTTATCTCCGGCTTAGTCGTCAATCTCATTCAGGTATTACTATTAATTTAATATTTATATATTCCTCTGTATTTCTCTTTTCTTTATGTATGTACACACTAATTCTTTTCAATTACTTGCCCAAATGTTCGTTTTACCCACACATTGTTGCGATTTTAGAAGGCTAGCTCGATAATTTATGCCTAAACATTTAGCTCCACGACTCATTTTTTGATTTTAAACGGGAAATTTCATTAGCCTTTTCATTATGTGTATATATTCAGGCTTTCTTTTTTGTTCTGGTGCGCCCATTTTCGAAGAATGCGTATAGAAAGATTAATCGAGTGGTTGCGGAATTGTTGTGGCTGGAACTTATTTGGCTCATTGATTGGTGGGCTGGAGTTAAGGTGATTGTCACTATTTTCTCTTAGTTTAAGCATATGCTAGTGTAATTACTCATGCAGATCGATCGTGGAGTTTTTTGGTTATTGATGTCGTTGGAGTGTTTTAATGCATAATTATATTACTTCTGTACTTCTATTTCTATAGAGACTTAAGGAGCTAATAACATATTAGCATCTTATGAAGGAAAAGACTATACCCTAATCTCAGGGCGTAGCCAGAAAACTGAGTTAAGGGGTTGAAAAACGAAATCACAAAAAAGTTCAATAAATAAAAAAATTATAAAAATGCAAAAAATTTCCATTCTAGAATTATATTTACAAAGTTTATAATTGTACTCGACGATTTTTGATATTATGAAAAAGTTGCATGATTGTTTTATTGACGACATCGATATATGTAATAAGACTATTATCCAACAATTGATCTTCTTTTATAGATACACTCTTCTTCTCACCCGATATCTAATATTAGGATAATATTTTGAAATTGGGATCTCTAATGTTATATTGCTATTGATTTGATTTTGAGTAGCATACAAAACCCTTTTTTTAAGAACATGTTTTGAACAAGAATGTAAATAAAAAAAATTATAAAATTTAAAGAACGTGAGTAGTGAATAGTCAGTAAAAGTAGTGTTTGTTTTGAATTAATGTGATTGGTTAAAAACTATAATATGTTTAGTTTTGTTTCAAATCTATTTCATTTTTAATTTTAATTTTATTTAATTTATAATATTCATCTATTTTACTCAATTTTGTTTTATCTAAAACTCCAATCAATTTTTTATAAATTCATGTTTTTTTTTGTGTCTAATAAATTAAGTGGGTTCAAATTTTTTATTTTTTGCGAGTCCAAAGATAAAAAATTAAAATTTTATATATACATATATACATACACTTAGGAGTTGAGTGGGTGCAAGTGAACCCACTTTGCTTACTTTGCTTAATGTAGCTATAATCTGGAAATTCAATTTTTTGTGGAAGTAATCTAATTTAGTACAATTTATTTCCTAGATGAGGTGCTAACTCTCTTAAGTAGTCACTGACCTCTTCTTTTTGTCCCACCATTTGCGAGCTCACACTCGTATATCACTCAGCCATGTTAAGCTAATAGACAAAATAAATGGATCAGTGTTTGTTCCATTTAATATAAATGAGGCTGTACAAATACTATTGGATAGATTTCTTTCTTCTAAAGTAGGAATGTTTTATTTTGGCCAAGAAGCCATTTATTTCAAAATCATTTTAAATTTATTCCATTTTTCCTTGTCATAATAAACAAAATCCAAACTAGGTATTGGTACAGTACTTCCGGTGAGAAACCTTGTAGCACACATATATTAATGTCAGGTAATAAATGGTAATCAGAGTTTGCATTAGATATTGGAAGAGTGACAAGAACATGCTACGTCCCGGTCATTTGCTCACTATGCTTCAAGCACTTGCAGAATCTCATGTATTTAATTTTAGATGTTGCATCACTAATGTGACCTTTGCTATCTGGACTCGACTAGAAGTTCTCAACATGAGTAATGACTTTTACTACCAGTCTACCACCGATCTCTTAAATTTTTTACAGGAGAATGAATATAGCCCTGAAAACTAACTTTTCTTACATGTGTGCGGTAATGTTCTTTTGCCAAATTTTCCAATATCCATGTCTGGAACATTACATTGTTCCGGAATTAAATAAGGGTAAAACATGGAGTGATATTACAACATCATCCCATACAATCCTTGGCCTGTGTGTTAAATTCTATAAAAGCTATGAGTCATATATAGAGGTTAAAGACTTTGTTTTCATATTCATAGATATCAAATAATGTAGAAGTTTTTCCCCGTGTGAATAGATATCTTTGGATTTTAGCATTCAAAGGGACATACTTAAGTTGGCTTGATCACCCTGCATTTGCATGCACACTTTTGTACATTATGCAAAATAACTATTGTTGTAACATGAATGCACTTTTAACTTCCTATGCAATTGTTGAATCTGTAATAGATGGTTTGGCCGTGATTAATGTAATTTTTCTGGCTGCAGATTCGACTTTACACAGATCCTGAAACGTTTAAATTAATGGGTAAGGCAGCAAGTTCGAAATTTAGTGTAAGATGGTATGTTATTGGATGGCGAATAAATTTTTTCTTAAAAACACTAATTTTATATTTATGCTATGGAACCGTCCAGGAAAAGAACACGCTCTTGTCATTTGCAACCACAAAAGTGACATCGACTGGCTAGTTGGCTGGATTTTGGCTCAGGTTTTTATATTTTCTATTTTCAACTCCTACGCACGTGCATGGATGCATTCTGGTAAATGCACACTGTACATGCAGGATAGGACCTAATGGGGCCACAACCTCGCTCAAATTGTACTTCGTAGTTCACTATAGGTGTAATTTGCTAGAAATATGAGCTAGCTGCAATGCATTATAGGTTTAAATATAAATCTTCTTGTAGCATAGGTCCTTGTCCCACTAGACAAATTTATGTCAATTCATTTATCATCCATTATATATATTTGGAGGCGCTAATTTGGCTCATCGCAGTAAAATTCTTGCCTCCACCAGTCCGCCTTTTGCACATATGGCATTTCTTGATATTTTATGCAAGTTTGATATTTTATCGGAATGCATCTAATCTAAGGAAAATCAACTAAGTTTGTTAACATAATAAAAATTGAGACGTTTATGCAATATTAAATTGCATTGCTTTCTTAATTATTATGAATTAATTTTTTTCTTGTATCCCCTTTTTTTGTTTCTAGCTAATATTTATTGTTTCATTCACCAGCGATCGGGTTGCCTTGGTAGTGCATTGGCTGTGATGAAGAAATCATCTAAATTTCTACCAGTAAGTGTTTAAAAGTCATTTTGAATGTATTTTTTTCAAGGATTTTAATCTTCCGAAAATATGTTTAGAGCAAAAGAAGTTGATTAAAATGTTGTCTTTTGCTTATGGCAGTTTTTGTATTGAACCTAGGTGCTTTAATATTACCATACATCTAGTAGGCATCAAATTCACTTCAACTTCCAGAGTAATTTTTTTCCAGCAATATAAGTTAAAATTGCTAAACAAGAGTTGTTAATATTCAACCTGTTCGAAAGCATGGTAAATAATGGAGGGTGGAGCTAATCACCGGCCCATTCCATGAATTTTCTAGATTTATAATGTTTAATGGTGTCGAGGTCAAATGTTATTTGATTACACACTGTATGTTCAATCTACTATTTTCCCATGGGGGTTTTATTTTCCTATTCATCTCTATTATAAATAGAAGGTTTTATATATAAAACTAGGGGATACATTACTTAATAAATACCAAAATGTGAGATTAAATTGATATAAAATATCAAAAATGTAACATTAAATCTTGGAACTGTAAATTGTTTGTAATGGTATCTTGCTCAGTTATACAATATATTTTATCTTACCACACACTGTATGTTCAATCTATTATTTCCCCATATGTTGGTTCTATTTTCCTGATAGAAGGCTTTATATGTAAATCTAATGGATATATTACTTAAAAAAAACCAAAACGTGATTTTAATTTTTGATAAAAAATACCAAAATGTAATATTAATTCTTGATAAAAAATACCATAATGTAACATTAATTCTTGAATTTGCTCCAAATTGGCTTATCCCAGACACGGAAAAAGAGTGCCTAACATTAATATTGGAAATCAGAATTCTATACTTTGTTCATGAAGGATGATGCTTATATATAGGCTGTTTATAGATAAGAAAATATTTGGCAATAAATATAGATAAGTAAATATTTGGCAATAAATATAAGTATCTATGATTCTGTACAACCAAGTCACCATGTAATAAATCTAACTATGGAAACTACATCAATTATAAAACTTGGTTTTCCACTCTAAAAGGATACTATGTTTTACACAAGCGCGCACACTCACACACTAACTATACTATTATACTCCCTCCGTTCCATTTGATTCTTAACATTTTTCAAATAATGACATACATAATGTGAAAATATTAAGAATAAAATGGGATAAAGGGAGTATATACTATGAATAATGCTAGAGGTCCCAAAATAATGTACCAAAATCTTCCTAAAAAGATATGTGTCAAATTTTGGTTGGTTCCATTTATAATTAAAATAGTGGACCCCCCTATGTATTCACACAAACGCCCTAATTAAAATAAGTCACCTCATCTCTTTTGAGAATTTTTGGGGATTTTTTTTGGTACCTCTATCATTACTCATATACTATCAAAGCTGAAATACAACATCTTAGTAGTTTGATTAGGTTGGTCGTTTGGGCTGGGTCAAAATGATAAAATATGGATTAGTCTTTTGGATTGGGTTAATATAATTAATATATTAACTTATAGATATAAATCATAAAATAATATATAATATCTATGTTACCCGGACTCGGTTGGAAGTGTCCAAGTGTCGGATTCGATATTTTTTTTTGAAATTTTACATGTTTTTGGCTTGAAATTAGTGTCCAAGAATCCATACCCATGTCCAATTGTCTAGTGCCCAACACGGGTACTCGAGGCAAAATTAAGAGTCCGGGTAACGGAGTATAATATGGATCTTTTGGTCTTTCAACCAGGTTGAGACAAGAAAATTTTCGATTTTTATATATTTGAGTGAAAAAACGCGGTTTGTTAGAAATAAGATCATTATACTATTTAATGAGATGATTTTCTTTTAATATTTAACTGTATCATGTGTACAACTCACCAATAATTTTTTTATTTCTATTTTTTTATATTTATTTATACTTATCAATAATTTTCAAATATTAATATAAAGAGTTGGTGACCTGTGATGCTGGTATATATAGATAAAGGTTTAATTGAGACCAATTTTAGATTGGAGACGTGGATATCATAATTAACCATTGGATTATAACCAATCTTTATTAATTTTGTTATTTTATTGAAAAATGAATTTACAAAATTATTTTATTGTCTATTTTCCGCTACAATCACCATCATCTATTATTATCTTCTGTCGCAGTCATCACAATCACTATCCCCACCATTACTGTCGCCTATGTTTTCTGTCTTAATTTTGGCATCACCACCGACTAGTTATGAGTGATGCCTTGTTTAGGAGGCTGAACACCTTGTTTAACAGGTGGACCACCTTATTATGCACACGAAAAAAACACCTGATCTTTCTTGCAGAATATAGTATTTTTTTGAGTTATTGAACATGATTACGAGAACAAATGAATGTATTCTCTGTAAAGAGGTCAAATCATTGGAGTAGATGAATGGGGTTGCTGGAAAAATTGGATGGAGTTGCCGCAGAAGATGGCGGCAACTGGTGTTTGCCGGAGAAATAGTGTGGAGTTGTGTTGGTTAGTCCTTTTGGAGGTGTCCAGAAACATATCTGTGTTAGTCAGACCCGAAGCGGACAATATCTTATTAATCTGAAGTTAAGTTGCGATAGTCAAAAAATGGTATAAGAGCTAGTTAAGGGAGTTAGATGGGCACTTCTAGTGTGAACTTCAGGGGGCTCTTTACACGAGTGTCGAACAAGATGGAGATTGACTATATCTTGACGAAATCTGTCCTGTTTCTCGTCTTACAAGAATGTACATACTTGAGCTCTTGAACCCACTTCATTATAACAATAATATAAAATAAAATGTTTCTCTTTTTGGTACTCTATGCAATACAAGTATAAATATCATTTTATGAATTTCTTTCTTTAAAAAGAAAAGTTCATTTCTTCATATTCTAACAGAAGTGCCCCAAAATGTTGACTCAAAAACTTGTTCGACAATTAGAGTTTCAGATCAAGTAATTCTTGTTTTCTCTGTCCTCTTTGTATGTATTTAGAAAGTATCCCTTATTCCACCTTTTTAACCACCCAAGTCTCTCAGAATAACGCGATTAAAGTTTAGTGCTGTATCTGCAGGTTATAGGTTGGTCAATGTGGTTCTCTGAGTATCTTTTTCTTGAAAGGAGCTGGGCCAAGGATGAAAATACACTGAAGGTATGATAGAGTTGAATTACTATTACCATGTTTTAGTCGCTCTTTTATGCCTGATGTGTTCTTTTGATATTCTTAACATTTCATTTGGAATTTTTAAATTTTTCGTCATAATATCTATGGGATCTTGTTCCTGCAGTTGGGTTTTCAACGCCTAAGGGATTTCCCACATGCTTTTTGGCTGGCACTATTTGTCGAGGGTACTCGTTTTACACAGGCAAAACTTTTAGCTGCTCAGGAATATGCATCTTCAATGGGATTACCTGCTCCTAGAAATGTTTTGATTCCACGAACCAAGGTTAGGGTTTGTTCCTCTCATTAATTATACTTTTCTTATACCTGTCAGTATGCATCATGGTAACAACTTTTAGCATATTATTGTATTGTCTTTTTTTTTTTAATTAATAATTAAATATAAGTTGCTAATTTGAAATTATTTTAATCCTCTGTCTACTACACTATGTCTGCATTTTGTGAGGTGTCATGTCAAATATGAAAGACTAATTATTCCCGTCTTGCGAACTTTATGTTATTTCAATTCGGATATTAAGAAAGTGTTTGAGTTCTGTAAAATCTATTGTTCCCAGTGACAAAGGGTAATTGGGCATGAACAGGAAACACTAGTGTTCAATATTAGCCTTAAAAACTACCAGGAAACAAATTTAAGAGTTTATGATTTTCTGTATATATTTCTGAATGTGCGTCAGCACTAGTGTTTCAATATTGGCCTTAAAAACTATCAGGAAACAATTTTAAGAGTTTATGATTTTCTGTATACATTTTTGAATGTGCATCAGCCTGTTCATTATGTCAAGAGTATAGATTTGGATTTTTATCTATTAGTGAGTTCCTATCAAGAAGCAAGCATGATCGAACCACCCATGCACCTACAAGGCATATGGAAGTATATATGTAAAATTGCCTTGGACAAAATAAAATGTTTGTATTGTTGTTGCTTGCATATTATGGATTACAGTGTTCTTCCCAGCACATGGAGGAACCCAATAACAAGCCTTTTGTCAATCTACATTCGATCTTAAAAACCCCGTGCATGCTTAATTAGTTTAGACTGACCCCACTTCACCTCTAAAGATTTTTTAAATAAGCATTTAATTTTGTAAGCTGTTGTTTCAGGGTTTTGTTACAGCAGTAACTCACATGCGTCCGTTTGTTCCAGCTGTATATGATGTGACCCTCGCTATTCCCAAAACTTCACCTCCACCTACTATGCTTAGACTGTTCAAGGGCCAGTCTTCTTTGGTAAGTCAAAAGAACCTGAATAGTGTGATCAGTTGCATTCTAATGAAAAGTTGCGTAGTGGTAGTGATGATAACCATTTGATATGTTTCCCAAGACCCTTTCACGATCAGGGAGAAACTATTTACTGGTTGGGATTCTTGGAGCGGACCTTGGCCCCATTTGAAAAATGAAAAAAGAGGGGAAAAAATAAGAGTATATTTATTACTTTAGCGAGGATCAATATATCTATTGATAAGAATATCTTATCGCAAAAGAAACTCTTTTTTTTTCTTGGCGAGAACAAACTTCTTTTAGCTCATACACTCTTAAAAAATGGCATGAGAAGTTCACGAGTACACTTATGTTATAAATAAGAAAAGTTCACACAGAAATGTCTAGTCTAAGAATACTAAGATGCCTTTATTTCCTTTTCTGCAGGTGCATGTTCACCTCAAGCGGCACTTGATGAATGATCTACCTAAAACAGATGATTCTGTTGCACAATGGTGTAAAGATGCCTTTGTGGTCAAGGTGATCCCATTTTTCCTTCTTGTTGCCTGGCTTTTCATCTGCCTATTATATGATCTGAAGATCTTCTTGATTCTTGACACAGATATACTGCACACATGTTTTTGTCGTGTTTCCTTCATCTGAAGATGAAGAAGCTATATGCAACTTTCTTGATAAAGAAGCTGCATACAACTTTCTTGTTTTACTCAATTACCGTTAAACTCTATTAATTCTACCGATTCTTGCAAACCATTATTCTCCTGCTATTTAAGTTTTTTACTCATTAAGCTCGTTTTAAGCCTTTCCCTTGTTCGATTCCGAGGTATTAACGAATTGCTCGCTTCTAGATTAAGAAAGATTTGAATTCTGAGAATACAAATTATTATTATGAGTAAAAAAAATCAAAGAGGCAAGTAATTCTTCGTTATAAAATATATATTCTAACAAAATGTTCTATAACATCATTAATAATTAAGAAATTCTGCTTGAAATTTATGTATTTTTAAGAGAGAACCAGTGAGCGATGTTTAGAGATTTTCACTAGAAGTTCTCATTATTTAACTGCTGGAATTTGAACCAACACAGAACATGAAAATTTTATTTGATATATATACTGTCTGCCTGTGCCTGTGTATATATAGTATATCACTAACCGTGACGGGATCAGTGATTTTTTAAATCGGTGTGAGTAATCTATCTGCCGGTGATGCCAGTGCCTTCGAAGTTGATTGAGATTTTTTCTCCTTCTGGATTTGGTTAAACTAGGATAATTTATTGGATAAGCATAAAGCTACTGATAACTTTGGTGATGGAGAATTGCAAGACACTGGTCGACCGTTGATTTCTCTTGTGGTAACATAAATATTATTTTATTGACTCCAATCTTCCTTCCAATCAGTTTTCTATTTCCTATGGGTACTCCATTTGTTTTGTGGTCTAATACTTGCTGCTGCAATAGGTTGTCACCTCCTGGGCATGTTTTCTCATTTTTGGGGCCTTAAAATTCTTCCAGTGGTCCTCAATACTATCTTCTTGGAAGGGTCTTGCATTCTCGGCAGTTGGCCTCGGCATTGTTACGGTTCTTATGCAGATATTGATTCAATTTTCCCAGTCCGAGCGTTCCAACCGTACAATGCCCTCGAATTCTGCAAAACCACCTCAATGAAGGCATAATATTAGAACTTTCATATACCAAGCGAGAGGAGACGGCAATTACCTGGATAGGGCTGTTCAATCCTTCACAAAATTGAGATCATCATCTGTATTTATCATTGTAAAAATATGATATATGCGCTATACAACTTTTATGCTTCTCAAAGGATGACCATGTTGGACTTTGTATTATACAAGTAGAAAAGGAGTAGGAAAGGCATATTATAGCATATCTTTTGGTTGCCCCTATTGTTGATTTAGTATTTGGATCCAGGAACAAATTACCTTGATCTTATTTGTTATTGTTTTCCTTTAGAATGTACTAAATCTGTTCCTATTTTTATAAATCTTTTTGAGTCAACTTTATCCACTTCCAAGCAAAATTAAAACTGGGGCAAACTTTCAAGTTGATAAACTCAAAATCGATTTGTTTTTCAATTTTTTTTAAAAGAATTCCATCATGAATTTGCAATATTTTAGCCAAGTGTTAAAATATGAAACTGGAATTTGAAAACAAATTTGTTTATGGTATGTTTGAAAATATGGATTTTATTTGAAATTCTGGGATATATTAAGTGACATGTTTGGGTAATCATAAGAATTTGAATTTGAATTTCATTTGAATTCCAAAACATTTAAATATTAGTACAAATATGAGAATTTGTAATAAAATTCAAATTCTGTCATTTGAAATCCACGTAGAATTTGAAGAGTTGTTGTTGCATAGTTGAGAAGGTAAAAAAAATGGACATTTGAGAAGGGAAAAATTAAAACCCTAGTTTTTGGTTTTCTGACAAACCTATACTCGAGTAGCAGCAAGATATTCTGGATTTACGACATAAACACGTTGTTGGGATGCCGATGCTTTTATTCATGAACTGCCTATCATTGAATTGACATGTGACTTAGCAAGCCAGCATTTCGCAATTGAGGTCTGTACCCTTGAGCTCTTCAAAAATCTCAGATCAGAATGTAGGTCCAAATTCAGCTCATAAACTGCTGGTGCATTAACTAGAATATAAATTCAGCTATAAAAATCATGTGCAAGAAGAATAAAATGACACTTATTCTACAACTTGGATGATGTCAAGGCTGTACTGCAGCAGTGACTTCTAATCATTGTGTTATTTTCATTTTTCATATCTCAACTTATAAGTATTCTACTAACCATGTTTCATGTGCTATTAAATCATGTGTTGCTGACATACATGCATTAACTTAATTGTCTAACATACTTATGTAGTATATCACATCAAGCTATGGTCTGTTCTTCCCTTGTCATATCATGTTTAAGTTTATGTTTTTTTCCTAGGTAAATAATATGGCTACTATTTTTCGCTACTGTCTCTTGTAAAAGTTTATGTACAACTTTGTTACTTGTTGCCCTAGAAGGTAAAGAGCGTGCAAGTCTTGAACAGTTGATGGAAAGTGTCAGTTTTATGGCCGGAGCCCCTTTATGGATTTGCTTTAGACTCCTTTCCTCAACTGAGATCGAGATCCATCATGTCTACTTAATAATATTATGTAATTAATATCCAGAATTCTCGTATCGATAGCCTAGTAGTAAACTTACGGTTATCTTCTTCACCCCTTCTTCCGTCATGGCTTTAAAGCCTGATGAAGAATAACGACCTTCTCTTTTAACAACTTTGTTTCCTCTTTCAAAAAAAGAAAAGAACAGAAAGCTTTGTGTAATTTATCATAAATTTACTTGAACAGATTGTGTAGCTTTATAAATGTTTTGTTTTTCATGGTAAATTACACAAGTTGATGGCAGAAATTACTCTAAAAAGTTATAACAAAGCACACACATATATGTATTAACTAAAATTCTTTAATAAATTTGAAGCTGCATTGAGCTAGACAAGCAATTTGCTTTGTCTCTAGCTTACCTACCATTTCCTATGCTTCAAATTGGTTTTGGATGGGTGTCTATTAACTGATAGCAAGGGTTTATGAGTTGTTACTGAATTTCTTTCGCAGCAGCTGCGATGCATCACAAACTAAGTTTGTTACAAGGAAGCTGTAAAATATATAATCATTTTTTTAAGCTAAATATTACTCCTCAGATATTTTCTGTTTCCCTTCTTTAGATATTTTAACTTTTTTTCCTTATACCAGAACGCAAATTATCACATTTAATATCAATATAAACATTTTGATGGATTAAAAGTGCGTAGAAGAAACTTGTTTTCTGAAGAATTGATTACATTTATTGATTACATTATCTCTGCAAAATAGTTCCTATTTATATACGATTACAAGATAGCACATACATTGAACTATTATGCCTTTCAATATCCTGGGAACTTGACATTCATGTAACTAGTTGCATAAAAGATACATGAATAATATTAATAGTAGGTGCATGTATGAGATGAAGATTTAAATTCCGGAAGGTTCTATCTAGCTTATACTTAGAACACATTTTTAATAAATTTTTGTTCGATCTAATGATACGGGATGTTTGAGCGCCGAGTACAATTTTTATATACATCAAAACTGAGGAAACTCCAACAACTTGTAAATCTTAATCTTAAAAACAACGTGGACCAAGTTTTTATTGCACAAATAGTGGGGACATAACTTTCGAGAAACATCCCATAGGCAATCTTGTTCGTTCATAGTTACTGTTTATATGTCGTTGGGCTTACATATATATATAATTTTTTTTGTGGAGTACGTACCGTAGAAATACCACAGGGTCGAATAATGCACAATTAGTGGGATGGGATAGAGCTTTTGTAAAATGGCCCATAGGTAAAAATTGTTGTCATTTTGTAGCTGGATAATGCACATCTAGGCTGACTTATCATGTCCTCCTGGGAGCCACTTGCTATTATTCTAGTGAAAGTATATGTGAATTTGCATGGGATAAGGTCAGAGATGTTTCTCAATACAAGACATGGACATGGAAACTCAGAGCAGCGTACGTTTTCTATCTACCACGACAAAACACACTCGTGCACTCTCGAAACTCTGAAATGTATTCAATATTATATGGTGTTTGTGCAAAAATACTCTAGTTCCCAAACAAATTGTAAAATTTAAAGTTCCGTGTTTATTTATTTCAAATATTAGTCCCGTTTTTGAAACAAAGTTGACAGTTGATCTTGATTTTGAGTATTTTGTTGGGGAGAGATTCAAGACAAGGCTACTTCTGATAAAACTTCTATGGTTCTTATCGGTAGTTGCACAACACTTGTTAATTTATATTCATATGAAAGTTTACTCTGCATCGAGAGTTAAGTTAAATTTGTATGAATTTATTTTTGGATTCCAACCAAATAATTTCATATTAATAAAGTTAATTGATTGTTAAATTATTGAAAATAATTTTAATCTTTCCCTGAAAGACGATGCTAAAATTGTGTTGAACACCTATATAATCTCCATTCAATTTAAAAACCACTAATTTTATGATCTTTATATATATCATATACATAATCTAACTATCACAAATTTACGAAAGTTTTCAACACAATTTGATAAACAAAATTTCCGATTGACAAACAAAATGCAATTACTTAATAATAATATCACACACAATATAATTTCAACCGAACCATGATACACCTTTTAACATTCGACTCCAAGGGTCGGATCATACAACTTTACATTAATATAATATTATCTACTTTGATCAAGTCAAATTTATATAAATTTACTTTTCAATTACTCTAAAAAAATTTGATATTAATAAAATTCATTGTTCGTTTATGTTTAAGACATTTTTTGTTCATTTTGGATTGAGTTACTTGAGTAACCTTACATTTACATTTATTAAACTGACATTAAAGTTAAGCATACATATATGTGAATATATATTTATTTTAAATAAGATTGAAAAAAATATGAATATTTTCTTCACACGAGTATACAAAATTGACAGCGTTACGTTTAAACTTTCGAGTGTTGGACTCCGGTAACACAAATGATTCCACATTTTCAACTTTTAAGTATGAAAGGGCTGCATCATACATATATTCTATTCTATGATGTATAGACAGGGGCGGAGCCGCCGTGCTCCGGCCCCCCGAATTTCAGTATTGTATAGTATATATATATAATACTAGGATACAATAAATATCTTATTTATTATATTAGTATTACTTTATCAAATTAAATAATATCAAGTTTGAGTTATGCACATCAACTGTACTTAGTTCTGATCTGTGTTCTCAGAACCGGACCGGGCATCGAACCGGAAGCCCTACTGGTTACTGGTTCGATTGGTTCAACCAGTTTGACCAGTGGTTCAACCGGTGTGACGTCATAATTATGTAATATATAATTATATATATATATATTTATTTATTTAATTATTTATATATATAATACAATCTGAAAATTATGAATAATCTGCATTAAAGCAAAAAAAAATAATCTGAAAATCTGATTATACAAACAATGAAATAACAATGGCTAATCATCTTCATGGAGTTTTTTTTAAGCCAAAAAAAATAATCTGAAAATCTATTATTTTTTTTTTTGCATATAAACCGCCCGCCGGTCCGGTTCAGTACCGGTTTTCACCGGTTTTTGGCCGGTTTTGGCCGGTTTTGAACAGGAAAACCGGGGGACTGGTTTTAGGGGTGAACCGAACCGGACCTGCCACCGGTTAGCGGTCCGGCCGGTCGAATCGGCCGGTCCGGTCCGGTTCTGAGAACACAGGTTCTGATTTGGTTTAAATTTTACTCATAATTTTTATTAAATTTAAAACATATATAAACAAAATAAGAAATTATATCAATTTATTTGTAAGAATAATTTTCATCTCCATTAAATTATTATATTGTAGTGGATTGAATTTTTTTTTTTTTTTTATAAAAATAATAATTTATTTTAACCCACCCTCACCTTAAATTGTTATACATGTACTGAAAACCCGCTTAGATGTTGGATTTCCACCACGGGAAGTAGCCACACATTTCTCTAGTCCCAAAAAGATTAAAATTCAGAAAGATTTTTAGGGACCATAATATATATCAACATGATGTCTGTAGACTCTAGTTAGAGATACTTGTTTTAAATGAAATTTATTGTTGAGTTTGAGTTTTTGTTAGCTACTCATAATTTTTATGTAGTAGAGATCCTAGTACGTATTTAAATCTTGATTTTTCCAGGTAGACAATTAATTTTGTCTATTACTCTCCGTATCAAATCTAATAATTTTGATCAGATATGCCTCAGCTGGTAATAATAAATTAAAATCTGGAACAGAAAACGATCGCAGAGTATCATAAAAAACAGTACGTAGATGAAGTGGTAAAGTCTACTCTACGTAGCAAGCCGACCAGAGTGCCCATCCCGAAAGGATTGCCTTTATACACTAACATGTATAAAAACACAATACAGGCATTTATAATACTAGTATCGCAATTCACAACCTTTTTTCATTGGTTTGGACCAACGATGATGTCTTCAATGCAATAACGTCCATAGTCGCGTATTAAAAATAAACCTAGAATACCACAGATTTTATCGTATAAATAATATTCTCTCCGTTTTATTAAAATATCCTTTTAAAATTAAATTTAATACCAAATTTTAATTTTAAAATATTATTATTTTTAAAATATAAAATTTTATCTGGTACATTATCATTTAAAAAATTTAAAATATTAAAACACTAATAATTACTATAAAATTACAGTCAACTTAGCTGAATTTTTATTCAAAACGTTATTTAAATAAAATGGAAGAGTAATAAATAAATAAATATAATTTACCACATTCTAATTTTGATATTTCCATCTCTCAGTAATTGACAATCGCCATTTTCTAGATCTCACAGAATTTAGGATTGTCATTTTTGTCATTATATATATATATATATATATATATATATTATTTATTATAATTAACTAAAAAATGCCTAAAAAAATCAGCTTAATACATAAAATTTGTGACATGATATCTATATGTGGGACCTTACAAATTTAATACCTTCAAATCTTTTTCGACGTAGGCTTTGAAAAATTCGACAAATGATAAACTTTACATCCAGACCTTCTAACATGATAGTGTTTTATTTTCCGTAAACATTTTTGAGTTAATAATAAATTTTGAACATATATAAAGAGACAAAATAGAGAAAACGTAAAAAAAATGATATAAATATAGAGTTATAGTGCAAGTAAAAATTAAGTGATACATCTTTTATGCCACAGTTGAATCTGGCCGTTTAGGGTTCTTAGACTTAAATAAGTTACTTATTTCATATTTTTTACATATTTTTTTAAAATAAATATTTATTTTAGAATTTTAAAACCAAATATTATTTTTAAAATAAAAAATAAGTTACTTATTTTCAGAAAAAGTATATATATACCTATTTTTTCAAATAAAGCTTATTTCCGGAAAAAAATTATTGATAAACACAGCCAAATATATACAGTATACTTGTAGGATTTTTCAGCTTGTGCGGGACTCTAGGAGGCGTATGATTCAAGTGACAATGTAAATGAGTTGACTCGTAGTCTATTATCCAGTAGAACTGTAGAAGGGGTTGTTAGATATAAAGATTCAAAAATGTGTCAACGATCTGGAAGCTGTTAGGTGCAAATATTCAAATTTATGCGGACACACATTGTAAAAAGGTGTCAGTTCACTGTATATTTTACCCAACCAGATACGGTAATCCTAGTCGTCCGATACAAATCCATCAGGATGATGAAATTTTGGTTTTTCCATTAATAATAATCTAATATATATATAGATTACAAAAATAAACTTAATTAATGAGAATAAAATCTAAAATATATTACTCCCTCCGTCCTATTTTACATGTCACTTTTGAAAAAATTACGTATATTAAAAAGTTACAACATAAAAATAATTTTCTATTTGTATTCATATTAATTACATTGATTGAAATAATTTCAATGCATAATTTGAATGATAACTATATTATATTAATTATCAATACTTTATTCAAAAGTGATTACTAATTTGAGCAGAGAGTATATCTTTATATATTTTAATAATATCTTAATTTATCTCAATAAGATTGCATTATATATACCTTAATCTATATTTTAATTATAAAGATATAAATAATATATGCCATAGGGTCATTATAAATGTATATCTTTATATATGTATTATTCCAAATATTTTAGTACTCCCTCCTCCGTCCCAAACAATTGTTTACATTCGAATTGACACGAGGTTAATAAAATTATATAAAATATTATGAAAGAGAAGAAAAAGTGGATGAAAGAGACGGAGAAGTGGGTAAAGTGGTGGGGTTAATTGATAGCTTTGAAAAGGTGGTGGAAAATAGTGGGTAGTGGTAAATTTTATAATATAAAAATTTACTATTTTTAGAAAGTTTTGAAATATAAAGAATTGGATGAGATATCTAAAAAATGAAAGTGTAAAGAATTGGATGAGAGGGATGAAGTATTTAATATGATAACATAGGATATTATTTTTTTAATACTCGCAACATAACATTGTATTTTTGTGAATCAATCCTTAATCTTTATTTTGATAAAGTAACAAAAATTTATGATAATTGGAATCGGTAATTATTAATATATTTTGTTTAAATGATAATAATTATATAGTGAAGTGGATGTAAAGCTTTTTTAGTCATCAGAAAGTTAAAAATTTAAATAGAAATATGAGATTTTAAAGTTTTGTAATTTATCTATGGTCACATAACATTTATATACCGGAGAGTGTATTATTAAAATTAATAAATAATTATATAAAAATTAAAATTTTCTAGTGTTTTATCAACGAACTTTGTTACTATATATGTCTTTAATAAGAAAAGCCCAAATATGAGATTTCTTTGCCATGGTGAATAAAATAATCCTAAACAACACTTAAAATACTTGCCACATATTATTATCTTTTATTTTAACCATAAATATTTATTAATTTGTATCAAATAAAATCATTTTTTCCAAAAACATGAATTACCTTTAATTTGAATGGATGGATAATTAGAATAAATCTTCAATTGTTTTTTTGAAGAAAAGAATAAATGTTCAATTAATAAATGAAAAAATCAGTTACCCTGGTTAAACGATTGCTTTTCTCCCTTGGTCAGAAAAAGGAAATCTAACTTTAGTTTCCTTTATTATTATTAAGATTCTTTTTGCTTATCTTTTTGGGACGGACCTAACCTAGAGGCAGATATATAGTACTGTGAGAGCAGGCAGCATTTGGAAAATCAATTAGAAGTTTATTAATCTCATAGCTTGAGATAAATGTGTCGGTAACCCTGTGATGTACTCTACTGGTTATGTCCGCAATAAGCCAATAAATATATATATATATATATATATATATATATATATATATATATATATATATATATATATATATATATATATATATATATATATATATTGTATATATGAAATTCCAAATAGGCCATGATAATGTTAGGGTTTTTTTCAAAATTTTATTATTTATTATTTTTTAAAATTTTAAATTTATTTAATATCATGAATAATAATATTATTATATTTTTAGTAAACAGATTAAATTTATTATTTTATTATTTGTGTTTTAATATATTATCATTAATTTCATTTTTTTATTTATGTTTGTTTTAGTTTTTTTGATAATATTTTTATTTTTATCTTTTAATACTTTTTTCTAATTTTATATTTTTGATTTAAATATTTTTGTTTCCTTCTAATATCAATTATATTATTACTATTTTTTATTTTATCTTATTATTATTTCTTTTTAATATGTACGACAACCACCATAAACCCTTACCTAAAATGCAGCATATTAAAAAAAGAAATATGGAGCATTTTTCAAAAAAATTAAAAAAATCCAATCCTTTCGACGGGTAAAATTACGTATGTAAATGCACTATGAAATAAAAATATAGAGAGGAGAATTTTGATCGGCATTTGAACTGTATTAGCTTGATATAGTTTATAGGTAAAAAAAAAGGAAAAACAGTTAATAATATATGTAAGTATATAAGTGTACATGTATTGTTAGGAAAAAGAAAATGTGCATGTATATTTGTATAAGCGTGTGTATAAATAATTGAATATGTATATGTGTAGTGAAATCTGATACTTACAAGCCGTGGATTATACATACATTCTTTAAAGGTTGAAATGAGTCAGACTTTAGACCATCCATCAATATCCCTTCCTCCATCCATCCACATTTTGGTGATCTTGTACCAGCTTCTGCCCTTCTCTTTCTATAAAACCATACCCCATCACTCCAAACTATTCTCCTCTCTTTTCTCCCTTTCCTTCAATTCCACCTTTTTCTTGACAATCACCATGACTGATCATCCTTACTCAAATCTCTACCCTCAATGGTTCAGATTCAACCCCCCTCCTCCTCCTCCTCCTCATCACCACCATAGCCACTTTAATAATTCTCAGACCAACCCTCCTCATCCTCCTCCTCTTAACCCTCATCACAATTACACAACACCTCATAATTACTTATTCTATCAAACAAACACTAGTACTAGTATCACCCCTTTTCTCAATCCTCCCACTCCTCCAACATCACCTCCTCTTAGAGAAGCATTACCTTTATTGAGGTTGAGTCCTATCAGAAAACAAGAGAATGATCAAGAAATTCTAGTACCTCAAATTCCACATATACCCTCCTCGTCCTCTTGCAGTACTACTAGTGGTCTTGACTTGAATACTCCTACTTATTACATGGATGTGGAGTACAAGAATGATCTATACTCACCATCAGGAATAGGGCTCGGCCACTTATTATCCACCACAAGAGACCTCGATATCGATATCGATGAAGATGTAGATGAAAATGGACCGAATGAAGATCAAGTTACAATAGCACTGCAGATAGGGCTTCCAAACCCTAGTGCTGCTTATAATATGCAGCAACAGCAGCATCTTTTATCTACAGCTTGTTCATCTTCTTCAAATACTAATTCTACCACCACTCCTCATCAGCTTTCAACCATGACCAATTCTTGTTATTCGTCGAATAACATGGTCAATAATAGTACAGGTACAGGGTTGCATATTAGCAAGTATTGGATTCCTACCCCTTCACAGATTCTTATAGGCCCGACTCAGTTCTCCTGTCCAGTTTGCTACAAGACCTTCAATAGATATAACAATATGCAGGTATTTTTTCTTTTAATTATATCATCTGTGTTGGAATATAATTAAGAAATATTTATGTCAATCCAGTGTAGGAGAGCCTAAAATGAGGATTTATTATAAAACTAATATAATTGGTGATGACGGAATAGCATGATTTCTTAAAGGAAAAAGGGGAGGTCGACATATTGCTCTGGTAAAATAGAGATAGAAAGATACTTATATATATACAGTAGATAAAAATTATGAAGGTGATCCATAGATCGACAGTAAGAGGGTATGAGTAGTACAAGTAGCTGGTAGTCTAGTACTCTCGCCCCTCCGTGCTTGATTAATTAATATAGTATTCATTTATGGTGATTGAACAAGACATGTTGCATATACACACACTCCTTTTTGCTCATACTGAAACAACACAGACTGCTGCATTGTTCTTTCCTTCCCTGTGCCTTTCAGATTGTACATATTCCTCGAAGTCTGTGCAGTCTTCCTCTTTTTCACTCCTATAAAGTTTACGTAACAGTGCTAGTATTACTCTAAATTTTGCTCTCCTTTTTTCACACACAAAATCTACCTTCATCGCCCTCTCAAGTACTAGTTGTTCAGTAATCCCATATTTCTAAAAACAACCGATTTAATCGATTAATCACTGTTAGTGGATTCGATTTTTAAGATCCGATTAGACTTTTTTAGGTAATTTAGTTAAAATCCGATTAGTTATTATATATATTTTTAATATTAATATTATAAGTTCAATAAATTAATTATTATTATTATTATTATTTTATTAATAAATTTAATTAATCATTCTGATTAATCCTTGATTACCTGATTATTATTGATTTTTACAACACTCGGCAATTCTTACAATTCGAATTAAGTAAAATTTAGGCAAATCTACTAACTAAATTTTCCTCGACCTCTGATTTCTCTTCTTTCATTGATATTCCATTGTAGTTGACAGAGATTTGATCAACACAATTTGCTAATTGTATATAGGGTGTGCCTCTAATTAGCTTATATCCCTGACTATATATTGTAATAGATTACTGGTCGGTTAGTTGGTTATGATTTGTGTTCTTGCAAATTTAGGGTTATTTCCCTCAATTTATTTCACAAATATATGCACTTGCCGATTTGCTTAAAAATATGCGCATATACAAATTTATTATATTTTGTTTATATCTAGATGCATATGTGGGGGCATGGATCACAATACAGGAAAGGCCCGGAATCACTAAGAGGGACTCAACCAACAGGAATGCTGAAACTTCCCTGCTATTGTTGTGCGCCAGGGTGCAGAAACAACATTGATCATCCGAGATCAAAGCCCCTCAAAGATTTCCGAACCCTTCAAACACATTACAAGAGAAAGCATGGGATCAAGCCCTTCATGTGTAGAAAATGCGGCAAAGCTTTTGCAGTGAGGGGCGACTGGAGAACTCATGAGAAGAATTGCGGGAAGCTTTGGTACTGCATTTGTGGTTCAGATTTCAAGCACAAGAGATCCCTTAAAGATCATATCAAGGCTTTTGGACATGGTCATGCAGCCTATGGTGGTGGATTTGAAGAAGAAGATGATGACCCTGCATCAGAAGTTGAACAAGATGATGATGATGATGATGATGATGATAACGAACTGTCCTCCTCTTTGCAATAAATTATCGATCGTTCAAAACTATGTTTTAAAATTTGAATGCAGGAGATATACAATCTCTCTTTATATTATTTAAGTATTGTTAATTAGCAGTGTAAGGTTTAAATTACTCTCTCAGCTAGATTAAAAATTAATCATGTTTACATAAATCCTTCGACCTACGCACGTACCTTGCTAATTCAAGTTTTTCATAGTATAGTCAATTTAGTAACAGTAGTACTAAATATATATATGCCTGATTATTTCTTTTTCTCTATATAAGGCATCAGAAATTGGACGGGGATTACGGGATTGACATGGGAAACATAGCACCACAAAGCTCGGGAAAGTAAAGAAATACAATAGTGCATGGCAGTATGGCACCGGTACATATATATGCAAAGTATTTAACTGAATGAGCAACCATACGAGTATATGTTATGCTTCTTAATTTGTGAATTAGCTAGCTAGCTAGGATGCCCAACTACTAGTGAATGATTCGCAACACACAAGTTTTCTGTCAGAGCTGATGTTAAGGAGGTTATATCATATCTGAGAAAACAATTAGGTTTTATTAATAACGAAGAGAAGAAGGATTTATGTCATCCAGTAATTAATAAAGTACAGAAATATAAATTAATTAAAACGAACACTAAAACTGAAACAGCAGCAAGAATAAAAACAAAAGTAAAACTAACCTAAAGTTGATTACCAACTCATTCATATACTAAATCCAAAACCTAACTATAAATCAATATTTAATCTCAAATCAGTTCGTTGAATAAGAATTAAAAAGGAGAAAATTAATTATGCCAGGAGTTAATGTCATTGGGAACCTATGATCCAACAAGAGTTTGAGAGAAAACGAAAATGAAGTGAAAACTAAACTTACGCTCAAAACAACCAATTAAAAATTCAGCCGAACAATTCAATATAAAAAAAACAAGAAGAAAAAACCCAACTAACACAATCGATAACCAAGATGTTATTAAAGAAAAACTAATCAATTTAGAGAAAAAGATTATCAAAAATTCATGGTTGAATCATAATACATGAGAGTGCTGTTATATAATAAATTTGTCATGATTTACAATACATGAGTTAATTATATATTTATATCTAAACAATGATAAAGAAATTATTCTACAACTAAACTAATATATATGATAAATTAAGGTTCCGTTTGAGAGTGCTGTGAGAAAAAGTGTTGGTGAAAAAAGTGCTGTCAAGCAGGGGTGAACATAATCCGGCCAACCCGCTCAACCCAACCCAACCCAACCCATGTTTCGGCCGAACAAACTGAACCATCCAAAACCGAGGGTTGAACGGTTTAATTTTTCAAAAACCCGTATAAATTGGGTTGGGTTAGGGTTTAACATAATTTGATCTTAACTCAACCCGACCAACCCGTTTACACATATAGGCATAGCCCATTAGGCTCATTTGACTATTTGGTGACTATTTATATTTTATATCAGACATTTGGACTATTTATTTGTTATGAAAAATTGGCATTTGGCAGAGGCAGACTATATCAAAGTTATGTTCTGACTTGTTTACAGCTTTGTTGCTTGAAGAAGAGGGTTTAACCCAACCCAACCCAACCCAACCCAACCCGAATTAATTGGGTTGGGTAGGGTTGGGTTACATAATTTTTTTTATTAATGGGTTCAGTTTTTATCAACCCGAACTAATTGGGTTGGGTCATTTTTTGGTTAAAACCCGCCCAACCCGACCCGTGTTCACTCCTACTGTCGGGAAAAAATCAGATTACTGTTTGGTAATTTTTTTTATTTATGCATATAATATATAATATATAAAAATAATATTTTTGAGAAGGTTTGATGATGAAACTGATAGCTACTTCCTGTAAAAACTGAAAACAGCTTTTTCCAAAAGCATACGGGGACATGCTTTTGCTAACGGCAACTTTTAGACTAAAAGCGGTTTTCCACACCGCAGTTTTTATAATTTATCAAACACTTTACTGAGAGATTTTCAGTAAAAAAAACTGTTGTAACTGTCTACAACAGCAATATCAAACGAGACCTAACTCAATCTCCCATTACCTCAACGTATTATAAATATACATTTAGTTTATAAATATTCAACGTATTATTTTCTAACATATGTATTGAATTTTAATTTTAGTTAATTATCTGGCAATAAGGAACTTAATTTAACAGAAGTTTAAGTTAAATATATAAATATATATACTACTTACAACGGCAACAGCAGAAAACACAAAATTACAGCTTGGAACAAATATAATCAGGGAGACAAAACTTAATTTACATAATTTCTAATTAAAGAAGAACTTATACAAACATATTACTGTGAATGACTGTGTTTCATAACTCCTGTATATATGATTATTATCTATTCATGCATCTTTAATATTCTTTATGCACTTTTACATGAAATCTTGGAAGTGGTCATCAATTGCATGTTAAGCTTAAAAAATAACACGATCGAGTGCTCGGAGAAAATTAAGGGAAGGTAGTGGTGATATATATATATATATAGTGATGTGCGTACTTATTAAGGAATTCAAATACCGAAGATTCATAAGAGCTGGGGCGTGGAGGTTAAAATTATAACAGATGACGAGAGATGCGAAGAGATATACGTACTTAATTAATTAAATGGTTAATTAATAAGGAGACAATAATAATAAGATCTCTTTTACTTTTACTTGTAGGAACGATGATGGTGTTACATGTATTGGTTGATCAATTATGCAAGCTAGTGGTATTTCTTTACCAGGATTGAATCTTTAATGATTCATTTATGTTTCTGTTATGCCATATTTTTGGCATAGTGTTTTTATTTTCCTTTATTTTTAGTATTAATTTCATTAATAATCAATTGTTTAATCTCCAAGACATCCTCTTTCTGAAACGAGGAAAGAATCAATCTCAATGCATTAATTATAGAAAATATCTCCAAACGATATCTTTCAAATCAGGAAGGTATCACAACGTGAAGATTATAACAGATAAAATCAATTAATTCCCATATTTAACAAATATATCCCTAAAGTCTCTCGGGGATATATCCAATTATAACAGAACTGCGTGGGTTTGATCGTATATAAATACGTACGCAGGCATCTTGGCAAAATGAATCCGATACACGAGACAAATCGAGACACCTCCCAAGTCCAACCCAATCTTTTTTACAAGCTCTAATCCTCATTAACAGTCATATTATTATACTTTTCGCTCTATTATTCCAGCAAACCTCCGAAATTCGTTGTTACGAAAATCCTCCAACAATAATTGGCGCTAGAAGGAGGGGTTTATTTTCGTTTGTGGAGGACAAACGACATATCAAACAAACACAATACACGTGGGGAGTTAATAAAAGATTTTGGACAACTTCAATGGGAAACCGAACGATGGAGTTATGGCGTGTTAAATAAAATATAACGGTAAAGAGGAGCAAAAAATCAAGGGATTAAAGATGAGTAGACCACTACATGCAAATCATGGTGTTGGGACCCTCACCATCAAAAGGAGCACAATATCTACATATCATATCCATCTGACAAAATACGAGATAAGTTTTCTTGTTTTTATTTTCTGCAATCACATACATTATTTGTCACGCATGAAATATATTTTATTATCCAAAAAATTCGTGTGAGCAGTATATATTGTGATTGAAAATTTGTGCAACCAATATTTTGGGAGACACATATATTTTAGAAAACAATCGTACAAGATTTTTGTTTTGATGATTGTGGATATGTTTACAAGATTGTACGAGCTGCATAATTTTAACAAAAAATATTTAGCCGTTATGACAAAACATACTATCTTTAATAAAATTCTTTAAAGGAGCATATTTTTAGAAAAAATATATACATCGCGACATTTTCAAATCGACATATTTATGGATGTGTTTGGATTGTGTTCAAAATATTTTACAAATATTGTTGCGGCAATACATATACTTTAAGATTTGTTTTTACAAACATGCGATCTTAAATTGTCAAATGGGGTAGCCATGACAAACGATAATTCCCGCAATGTTACACGCTTGAAGTAAGGAGTCAGCAACCCCTTGAAGGCCCTCCTCCTCCAACGGGGAGTTCGATGGGCAAAACTTGCATTCTGGATTACCCTTCTCCTCAACGGGGAGTCAACGGGCAAAACTTGCATTCTGGATTACCCTCCTCCTCAACGGGGAGTCGATGGGCAAAACTTGCATTCTGGATTACCCTCATCCCTAACGGGGATTCGAAGGGCAAAACTTACATTCTGGAATACCTTCCTCCTCAACATGGAGTCGACTGGTAAAACTTACATTATTGAAGGCCCACTTCTTCAGATGGGTAAAATTTATTGAAGGCCCACATCTTCAGATGGGTAAAATTTATTGAAGGCATCACTCTCCGACTAGGGGAGTTCAGGGGTGATTGAAGACATCATACTCTTGTGTGGTTCGCATAGACACTTACAAAGCGTGTACACCAATTCGGGATATACAAAGCCAAGGTCCTAACTTGACATCGAAGATCGCAATGAATTTCTACAAAATTATTATGCTCGCGCACTTACAAACCTTGGCAAAACATATATCTTATTTTGGTTCTCGCATGATGTCTACTTGCATCCGCATAGGAATTACGAGCACTACGATGTTCTATATTTTTCACTAATCTTTATTTTTAGTTATTTCAGCAATTGAAGAATGCTTAGTTCTCCACTACAGCAAGCTGCACTGAAGAACTGGGGAGTAGTTGTTATGCCATATTTTTGGCATAGTGTTTTTATTTTCCTTTATTTTTAGTATTAATTTCATTAATAATCAATTGCTTAATCTCCAAGACATCCTCTCTCTGAAACGAGGAAAGAATCAATCTCAATGCATTAATTATAGAAAATATCTCCAAACGATATCTTTCAAATCAGGAAGGTATCATAACGTGAAGATTATATCAGATAAAATCAATTAATTCCCATATTTAACAAATATATCCCTAAAGTCTCTCGGGGATATATCCAATTATAACAGAACTGCGTGGGTTTGATCGTATATAAATACGTACGCAGGCATCTTGGCAAAAGGGATCCGATACACGAGACAAATCGAGACACCTCCCAAGTCCAACCCAATCTTTTTTACAAGCTCTAATCCCCATTAACAGTCATATTATTATACTTTTCGCTCTATTATTCCAGCAAACCTCCGAAATTCGTTGTTACGAAAATCCTCCAACAACAGTTTCAAACATTACAAAGACTAATATTGATATATATGATCAGTTTTCCCGAGTTAATAAGAATCCCAAACAGAAGGAATGAAGGATACAGGAGGCGATGACCAAAAGACTGACACAGAGAGAGAGAGTCAGAGAGAGAGAGAGAGAGATTTTATACTACGAGCCGTGTTTGTTTAATTGAGAGAGTAGATTGAGATAGGCTTTTCATCCTGCAAATATATACAGCAGCTTTTTGGGTGCATATGATACCCTTTTACTTTAATTAGTGGAGGGGCGTTGTCTACTGTGTTGATGGATGGAACTTATACATACCCCTTTTCATTCACCTTTCTATCTATGAACTAATTAATTCCTTACAAATTATAACATAGCGTGCGGTTGGTTGCGTGTATAAAGGATTGGGGATCATATGAATATTTGAGGGCTGATTAATATAAACTCTAATTAATCAAAAGGTTCAAATGTACGTATTGTGGATTCAAGGATATGATTTGGTAGTTTATTACAGTAAAAAATTTATCATCAAGCGCAAAGTTGAGGATAGTAAATTGAATTGAAGGGTAAAAACCTGCATTTATTGTGGAGCCCTAAGTTGAGTTGGTTGGGAAATACCACAACGCAACACAGTATAAGAGTACTGTAGATTGCTCTAGTGATGATGGTCAAATGGCTCTTTAGCTACAAAGCTACAGTACATCCATACACAATAAACCAACATTGCTGACTTGTAGCTTCTGTTGTTTGAAATGACGTTTCAATAATTCTCTTTTTCATGTCTTTAATTTTCCACAAATTTAAATCTCTACAGGCATATCAGTCTGTGTTGGTACCTAGTAAGGAGTATATGTTTGTATTTATGCACACAAGTCTCGAGCCATAATTGTAACAGTACGCTATCAAGATTTGGAAGAAACGGATACTACGAAGACGACAAGGAATGAGTAACTATACATACATGCGTATCTATCAGTCTATGTAATATGTATCGGGGTGAAAACATATGATTTCATTATTCATTTAAACCATATTTTGCTGCATGCTAGATATATGGACGGTAGACGCATATATATACAAAGAACCGTAAATTAAATGAGAAAATATACAAATAATACGATTAATAGATTATGATAATACTATACTAATGTCCGTTGAGTGTTACGACTTGCATCAAATTTTACAGTATTCAAATAAGTGCGCGCTCGGTAGCTCGAAATAATAATATTTTTTAATAATTTTATCCATCTATTTAGACACAAACATAACAAGCTTATAACTAGAAGTCTAATATATGACTAGATGTAGATGTAATTTACTAAATAATTAAATGCGGGAGCGAACGAGTGGACGAGGGATGTAAAAAACCCGTAGCTGACCTGCCGGCCCTTCAATATATCCCTCTAAGTAGTGTTAGATCTGCCTGCACTAGTTGTATTACTGTCAGATTTTGACCATGCATCCCATGTGCTCATGAATACTATATAGCTCCATTTACTGTTGTGCAATAACTTTATTTTAAAGGATGCGAGAACTACAAGCATTCATATACGTACTCACGTAGGTGTGGACCTCTTCTATTAAATATCTTGTTTTCTATGTTCTGTAGATATATTTTCCTTTCTGTTACAATATACAGTAGTTTCTGCATAACAAAACATGCAAAGTGAGCTGCGTGCATGGCTTGTAAAATCCTACGTACAGTATATATATATGTATACTATAGTAGAGCATTCAATTGCATTGTGTCAAACAGCATCAGTGGTTTGTTTATAATCCCAATGCCCTCTTTTCTCTTCTCTCATTTCCCATGCTTCAATCAAATACTAGTACGTTAAAAAAGTCTTTAAATTTAGTTACTTTGTTGGTCATGCCCAAGAGAGTATTTAATACGTACTCAATATTGAAAACCTAGATGACTACCGTATGTTTTTTCACGGGCTTGACAAGGAGACCAAGCACCCTAGTCACTAGTCAGGCAGGAGAATATGTATGAATGTATGTAGATATGCGTTTATTCTTTCCAAACTTGTATTTGTATTCCAATGCACAATCAAGGGGACAACATTGTCCCCCTTGACCCGAATCCCTAACCTCTCTTCCGTGTTTTTTTCTTTCTAAACTCGCTCATTTATAATCCCAATGCATGCATGATTTTAGGAGCGTTTTAATGTAGTACATAATTTTGTGCAATACTGTAAGAGATTAGGTTCTTGTTATTAAGTATATTAACTATTAAGCACTAAACATATATAGGAATAGCAAAAGAAAACGAAAGAAGTTCATGATGCATGTACATATCATAGGAAAGCAAGGATATGGGCTCCTGCGAGTAGAAAATAAAAAATATCGATTCTAGTGTCTATCATCGGCATAAATTAAGGAAAAAGAATGTTAAAAGATTCGATAGTTAAAATGCATAATTATAAAAATATATTTAATTTTTTAGATAGTGAAAACTAGAAGAATTTTATTTTACAAAATCAGTCTGTACTTCAACCTACCTATTCTCCTCTGTAACAGTATCAGTATATACTAGCTTTATCGGCTAATAAGTCATGTCCTAGCTTTGATTATTTGTAGGCGCGCACATTGTATGTATATTTTTTTACTTCCGTGTTTGAAAATCAACTTTATGTACGCACTCAGCTGTCTTTTTCGCTTTAAATTAATGAAATTGTAGATAGCTAGGACCTGATCGAGGACAATATATAATTTTGAGAGGTCCCATTGAGAAAGAGAGAAAGGGTAAAATTAATCTTGACCCATGATCACCTTTGAAAAGATGGAATTGGTATATATATAGTACGTAGTGTCAGTTTATAAATAATAAATATGAGAAATGATCAAAGAAAACAAATTTATGCTTTTGAACTAGCTGTTGTAACTAGAGAGATCTCTCTTTTCACCCTGCATGATATTTTCCCTGCCATATCTATTATCCTAGCTAATACCCGGCCCCCTCCTTGTGATCCATCTACTTCATTCTGCTAAAGTTATATATCATGATTATTTTTAGATTCTCCAACTTGTAAGTCTTGTAGATTGATTAATATCTTGCTGGAAGAATATAGAAGAAACTTCATGGTGAAGAAACAAAGCGTATATCTCCATATATATTTCTACCGACGTAGCTAGGGTGTATATATATATATATATATATAAGCTAGCCATATATGTTCCGGCCCATTAAACCTAAAATTCTTCTCGCTAGTGGATCCTACTAACGATATCAGCAAGTGCGAATTTAATTGTGGTTTCAATTTTATATAAATTCTATCTTCTTAATTACCAAAAATTAAAATTCTCTTCTTTATTAATTATTAGCCTGATGACTACGACATTTTTATTCATTTCGAGCTCTCCTCGGATTTTCTTTTAAAAAGATTTTGTAAATTAGTCATTTACTGATTACAGCTTTTGGTTTTGACTGGCCGATTCATAAATCCATATATGCTAATATCGAATAATATATTAATTTCTTATACTATAATATATAAATTATATTGCCGTGTTGATTATGTGTGAGCCGCGAGCATGTGTGTTTGTACACGTACTCTGCTGGTGTTTCACTTTTCCTTGCAAATGGAAAGAGGGAAGTCGTGCAAAATCATGAGTTTCATGGTGCATATATGCATATATACTGACACTTGTGCGCAGACACATGTATATCGGATATTATATATGCATTAGATCCATTTTATGATTCTAAATTACAGTAGTATAGTATATATAATGTTAATTTCCGTATGTTTGATAATTATTGTAAAGATATATAGAGACGGTAGATGGTAGAGCCTAGAGTAGAATCATTTCTTTAAATTGTGGGGCTGGTAGCTAAGTTCCACAGGGATATAATATAGGCCCAAACGAGGCCCTACTAGTACTGGCTACTAGGCTAATATGATATTTTAACTATTCATTTTGATATTGTTAATTATAACTTTTATTTCTTTTTGCTTCAGAAAAAAGTTGGAGTAACATTAGAAAAGGATATTTGCAAAGCCTAAAGCCCTGCAATTATAATTCTGGAAATAAGTTAACAGCAGGATAGAAATTAGAATTTGTGGATTGCAAAAGGCAAATATGTTGCAACACGTAGACCTGATAAAAAGAAACTAAGAGAATGTAATGACATTTTGTATATAAATTTATCCGTAGACCGCAATACATATAAAAAATACAAATTTTACATGAAATTTCTCTGAAAACCCTACTCTATCCTTAGGTAAAACTCAGTTGAATTGTAATTTGAAAAAGTTTACATGCGTAGTCCACCAAAGTATTATTATTGCATTATCACCATTAGTGGGCCTTTCCAAGATTTTCCCTTAGCTTTGTGTCGCCACTTGAAAAGTGACTAAAATATTCCAACTATACCCGGAGCATGTATCAAGGTTCATATCTGATTTGTGCTTCTTTTGTCAATTCATAACCAGTTATGCCATACAAATCTTTCTTACCCTAGCCTCCCCCACCATCTTGATCGAGAAAGGAAGAAGATGCACCAGACAGGAAGAACAGTACTGTAATACGGGTAATAGAATTTAAATTTCTTTTTCTCTGTAATAATTGTTTTAGTGCAAAGAAATTCTCGTCATGTTTCCCATCAGTTTCCATTACTGAAACTTTGGCACGAAAGCAATAGTTTCCATTTAGCCGGAAATGTGTAGGAAGCTTAAAATATACTCTTGTAAGTAGCACTCGAAGAGGAGCTAATCTCATAGTACATTTGAATGCTGATCCCTATCTAATGTTCGTCACAAATTCCGCTTTTATAATTACTGATCCCTTGAATTATAATTTCCATTTACACAATTTATGTTAAATGATTGATAGATAGATAGATCAATAATACAACCATATATATACTAATTACATGCTGTAACAACATGCAACAAGCACGAGGTTAATTCAAGACCAAGTGCTTATGCGGGAAACTAAAGTATTTATCTCCTACTCTGTGGACCATTTCAAGCTTCATATAAATCCAAAAACCAGTACCGATAATATAAACACGAACTTGTTTTCGTACATGAGCTTCTCGTTACAGTGCCATTAATGTGTTGTGCTCCTTGCCCTCATCACCAACTTGCGGCATCAAATTTCTCCATGTGCTTCCAATGAAAACAGATTTTCTGAGGCAAAATAAAGAAATCATGAGTTACACACTAAGCGCATAAAGCAAGAAGAAGCATCGATACTTAAGTTTAATAAATTAAATAGAAAAATACTCATTCTAATTTGTTGTCTAAAACGCCTCAAAAATTGCAGCTGAACCCAAAATATTACTGTCACTTGGATGATATTAATAGAAAAATGAATCAGATACCGATAACAAGTCCACTTGCTACTTTCTTTCTGAGATCATTTTATCTGTAAGATTATCTAAATAAACAAGTTTCATTGGTATACTTGTTCAATAAGATCTTCAACTTCAGATTGACAGGATATAAATAAGTTATTTTGGCATATTTGTTCAATAAGATTTACAACTGAATTTTCTTATTTTTTGACGTGCGTGTCATATCTATTCATTCAAGTTCTTAATGCCAGAATACTTATTTATTCATATCTTGATTTAGTTTGGTGTACAGTATGTGGATCATTCCCACACAAACTTGCAAACTGTTATTCAGTTACTTTCCTTAAACAGCTTGTGCATCCCCATACTCCAGCGGGCCTGTAAAGTCAAATTGATCATTTACTGAATACTAGAAAGAACAATACAGTATGGTAGCATATCTTTCATTAACAGTTTCACAAATTCAAAAATAAATCCTTTAAAGAAAATAGGGCACCCTGCTATATTTTTCTACCGCAATCAGTGGATGAAAACACTTTCTCTCTTTTGCTTTAGTTTAATGTCCCTTTATCTTTTTTATTTCTGATACCCTTAATAAATTCAACTTTAGCAATGTAATTAAAAGCTTACTTTTTTTCTTAGTAAAGGAATGATGAGACCACACAGACAGCTGTATTTCCAATCAATCTCATCAAAGATTTGCATTTCCCACCTGATATCTTGAGATTCTCATTACCAACCGATAAACTGACTTCTGGAGATTAAAATCATATACAAGATCTTTCAGTGACACACAATATAACATCACTAGAGAAAGGTCTCTCTTACATGCACATCAATGACTTGTATACAGTAAAAATGGTCAAACACTTGCCTTAATATTAAGGGCAGTAATATAATTACTCGAGCCATACATGCAAGGTATTTGTACTAAAAAAATTCCCCTTTGTGCATAGTTAGTTGCACCAACAAGCTTCTGCATGGCACACAGGAATGCAGGAAATAAACCACTGGTCACAAAGACATAGATGATAGATGGAGTCCACTAAAAGAATGATTTGGCTGGAAAAGCTTCATATACTTGCGTAAAGATATATTAGCAAAACAAAATCCATTTTTAGAATCGCCTCTTAATTTGAAAAACACTAATGTCTAATGCTAATCTCTAAACTTCCTGTATCACATTTATGTCATTCTTCCAGTTTGCCAAAAATCTACACACACAGATATAACATATATAATATATGCAAATGCACACAGGAAGGGAGGATGATTCTGGAATCACTCTATATGCTCAACAGGAGATAAATATGACCAATCATTGTATGCTTTAGTTCTCAACCCATCTCTATATTTTAAAACTTACTTTCTAGCTTCTAATCTATGCATTTATCCACTAGGAATCTAAAAGAAAATTTGGGACAGTAGTTCAGCAAACCTATGGTACTAGGTTATCATCATTCTCTCTTCAATTCACTTTGGATTACTCAACTGCTTCATTATTTAAATGTCCCTATATATTCATTTCATGAGATAATACTTGATCATAAAAATCAGTTATGAGGGATGCCAATTGTCTGTGTCTTGAAATGAACTCTACCATTCCTACTGAATGGAAAATAGTTTGATTTCGACCATTACTATTAATCAAATTTTATTCAAAGGGGCCTGAAATATATATCGGCTTTCATAGACCAATTGACTCCTGACCTTCTATTAGGTCTTCTTACCTATTCCATATTCATGGTAATTTCAATACCGGTCTGGTGTGCCATGATCATTGTACCAGGTTTCTGTATGTTTGGCAAATTTAACCTGAGCTGAATTAGCAATGTATCACCTTTGTTTTTAGATTTGATTCAACCATTTCACTTGCTTAGTGCCAAACAGGGTATTTGCTGCTTTACCAATTAAACACTCTGACAAATGATTCGATGATACCTGATTACAGCCGTAGTTTACTCATCCATAAAATTACAAGTTACTTTACTCTTTCTGAGTCACTACATCAGTTCGAGCATCCGTTTTCAAAACTAGACTATATCAACATGTAAGACTAAAGTGCACATCATGTTCAATGATATGTAGTAGACATCATTATATAAAGAATAGAGAATAAAGAGAACGGGAGCAGGAGCAGGAGCGGAGGCGGAGCTACCCTTTTTCTTAAAAGACAAGGTTAATTAAAAATATAATTGACAAAAACACGATATCTCCAAAGGAAACCAGCTACTTATATTTACACTGGGCATTATATGTATATACACCAAATCTCCCAAGGAAACCAACATAATTTGATTCCGTCACATCTTGCAAACATGTAAATGTGGGAGGTGGGAATCAGATAAATATCAAGTTATCAGTTCCCAAATAAGATAACATTAGGCCAAAACACATCATTTTTCAAAGTAGAAGCTACAGCTACCTGTTTAAAAATTAGTATAAGTTATGAATTTTCAGTCACAAACAAACACAGATATTGGGGGTGTTTGGGGAAACTTTTTTCCAGAATAAGTCAATTTATTTTAAGACAAAGTTAGAGATTCCTAACTTTTTTCTGAAAAAAGTTAACTTTTTTTTGCAACTTATAGAATCTCAAATATACATTAAATACTTGTATAAAATTTTTTTATCAAAATATAAAATTTTTACCCGAAAATAAGTCCAAAAGGACTTATTTTTAAGTCCAGCCAAACAGGCTAATTATAAGAACCAATTGAACATCGTATTGATGATCTTAGCGATTTATGATAAGCCTCTTGAAAAATTAATCACATTTCTACATAATTATTAAATTTCTCCCATAAAATGGCATGTAACTGAATTTCTAGAATGAATCAAGGTAAAATTAATCAGTAAATAAGTAAATATGTCCAAATTTTATATTTACCTATACCTGCTTCTAAAAATATATTAGTACTGTACTAAAGAACAACCCTTTATAATTACTGTTAAAAGTTACCCAGTCGACGTGGAAACTGACTCATCATAGGGAAATGAGATTATGGACTGTTCTGCTTCGCCTAGTATTTTATGGACACCGGTTATATGGGCTGATTTTGGGCCTTGGGATGGGCTAGTTGATGCCAACGTCTTCTTTAGTTGTAATCCAATAAGCATTTATTATAAAAATTATTATATGTATTTTTTAATTTATAAATTATTTATATTGTTAAAATAAATAGCCATTTTCTCTAGTAATCAGAAACTAAAAATTGTGTGTTATTATTTTTTAAAATAAATTGTTTATTTATTACCTAAGGTAATTGTAACTAGTTGTTTCTCATGATAATGGTGAAGTCGAATACGCTTTTTTATTTATACGAAAAAAAAAGATATGAATTTGTAATTTATTTATTTATTGAATAATTATATGGAAAAAATCTTAATACGTGTAATTGGAAAATATTATATACTCTGTTTATTTTAAAATATTTGTTACTATTTTTCTAAACGTATTTTAAGGTACAGATCAAAGGAAACTATGGAGTAGGTAATATTTCTCTTGGTGGTGGCATCTTGAAACAATCCGAGGTCCTGCTGATACTTTGAGTAACACTTCACTGCCACAAAGATTCCTGTGGGCTCCACCAACATCTAAACACAACAGCAGCCATTAACCTTAAATATAACTAACTAATAATATTCACCCAAAAACAGTACTGAATCTCCAAGAAAAATGGAAAAACTCTGTAACACTTTTGATCTTAACCCGCCACATATTTCTCCAATTCCTATCAAATTACCAAAACCCACTTCACTACTTACTTACACTTCTCGAATCTCGTGCTCAAATCGTAGTAATAGTAGACACCAGAAATGTAGAGTACTAAATATACATTGTGCAGTCAAGAATGATTCAAGTTCACAACTTTATGAAAGTGGAGACTCTGTTGGGTTGAATCAAGGTTTAATAAAGGCTATTGGGAGAGGACTTGTTGGTTTTGCTGCTGCTCTTGCTGTTTTTGTTGATTCTCCAGCTTTAGCTGAGTCTTTAACTGTTGCATTCCCTGTTTCTCCTGCTCATGAGGTACTCATCAATTGGGCTTTCTTGATTCTGTACTTTTGTTGTTTATTTGATTGTTATTTTTTGTTGGGTAGGTAAATACAGTGCAGAGAACTCTTGTGGAGGCTTGGAGTTTGATTAGAGAGACCTTTGTTGATCCTACTTTTAATCACCAAGGTAATTTCAAGTGCTTTCATCACGAATTCTTGTTATTTTTCTTATTGAGAGAAAAGGTTGTACATATTTAGCATGCAATTGCAAATTGTGGTTGAGATAATACAAGACTTGTTGATTTGTAGATTGGGATATGAAACTACAACAAACAATGGTTGAAATGTTTCCTCTCAGATCAGCTGATGCTGCTTATAACAAGATCAGTGGGATGCTTGCTACTCTCGGGGACCCCTTTACTCGAATTATTAGTCCTAAGGTCCCTTCTTTTTTTAAATTATCACATCCTTATGAGTCTTATATATGCTGCTTCATTGTTTGTTCATGGTGAAAAAAACTTGTGTGTGCAATAATACGTCGATGATTTATTTAGCAAAAAAAAATGTCAACTATCAGAGACGGAATTATTTATATTCATATTGCGTTGTCATCCATTCTTAACAATCTAAGCTTGATTTTATAAAAGCTACTGCTTTGTTATGTTCCCAATTTGGGCTGAAGTGATTTTAACCTGCAGGAGTACCAAAGTTTCAGAATTGGCAGCGATGGAAATTTACGTGGAGTTGGTCTATTCATAAATGTTGATCCAAAGACAGGGAATCTGGTTTGTGAATTTATTTTCAGTTTGCATGGTTGATCCCTTTGTATTTGACCATTTCAACCAAGATTCATTAATTGATGAATTTGAACCTGCTTGACTATTTGTTTTCTGGGTGTACGTGGACAGTGTAAACTTAAAATTTCATTAAGGAGAGTTTTAAAATATAAGCTGATGCAATTACTGATTGCGAAAAAAGAGGATAATGAGTAGGTTTCAAGTCATAGAAACTAAGTTGTGAATAATCTTGTATGGTGCAATGGAATTTTATGTAGTAACTTTGACGTATGTTCACCCGTGACCATAGGAATTAAGATGATGCATTTTCTACACAATGCAAAATTGTCGTTATCCTTTATCAGATAAGATCTTCACATCTTATCTTACTCGTAAGACGGAACATCTCAGGGGGAAACCTTGCAACAGGAATATTAGATGCATGTGCACAGTTCTTTTAAATTTTGAGTTGGCAAGAGTACTACTAGTAATAACTAATAATTTAAAATCTTGTATACTAGGCAGTAATATTTTGTATTCATAGTATATATCTCATGCATTATTCAGGTTGTTATGTCTTGCGTAGAGGGTGGCCCAGCAGATCGTGCTGGTATACATGAAGGAGATGAATTAGTGGAAATCAATGGTATGTCAATGTTCAACTCTTGGATCGATTTCAATCTGGAACTCCAAGTTGGATGTATAAGTAGCATGTATTATCTGATTCTTCTCCTCTAATAATAAATGCTTAAACAATATATTTAAAACTTACTTCACATTTTCTTCACAGGAATATGTCTTTTATTTGTGAATTTTTTGTCTCTTCATAACACATGATTTCTTCTGTTTTAACAATCTGTATAAGCCTCTAGCAGCCTTCTTGCATAGGCCATCCTTCTTAAAAGTTGAAAACAATTTTAAGGCTATGTTTGTTTGCAAGGACTAGAATTTCCGGATTCCAAAATATATACAACGTAATATTCATTTAATTATACAAACTTAATACTCAGCTAACTATATTATATTTTAAGCCTTACCACAATCCCGCTATCTATTTTTTATCACTTTCTAGTTCATTGTGGTACTGTACTTTATTCCCCCAGCTCCCTGGCATAGTGGCATTATTCATGCCGTGAAAACTGGAAATGAACTCAAAAGTGATTTAGGTGAGATGACATAAAGATGAGATATAGTCAAATTAGAGTGATTAAGCCACTAGTCGGAGAATTATTGACCATAAACACGACATAGTCTTAAAGAACGAGTCTTTAAGATGGTGGTGTATTTTCTGAATATATTTCTGACTGACCAGAATTGTGAAGTCCTGACATGATAGTGGTCAAGCTACTTAGAATTTCAATATAGCCATGTTACTAAGGGCTTTTAAATGTATTTCTATATTTAAAACTGACAGAAAGTATATATCTCTAATTAGAAAACTAGTAGGCTCCTTCTTCGGTTCTTCCCTTTATACCTGTCTAAAAGCAAATCGTCTAAACAGCTTACTGCAATCACCTAACAAAAAGAATAGGAAATGATGATACAACACATGTCAATATCTTTTGGAAAAAAGACAGAAGAGAGAGAATGAAAATAGTATGTCACACTGTTCAAAAATCCATAGTCAACACATGGACCACTGGAATTAGGAAACGCGCTGCATGTAGTTTTAGTGCTTTTTATTCATCTGCGTAGTTAATGGTAGGAGAGACGCTTTTTAGGTTGGGCATTAATTCTGCATGCCAATAATATCCACTTCCCAGGTACTATATCACACAGGCTAACGATCTTCTATGTTTTTCTTGGGACTTTAGGAGAGAGACTTGATGGTATCAGCAGCGAAGGAGCAGCACAGAAGCTTAGAGGGAAAGTTGGGACATCTGTTACAGTAAAAGTTCACAGGGTAAAATCACACTCCATTACAAGCAATGCACATAATGTTTTTTATGCTTCAAGAATGTGAAATGAAGTTGATCACTGATTTTCTAAATGTTTTTTTTAAGAAATTGGCATCTTGTTTGTGTTGTGCAAACACTATTAATATCTGTGAATCAATGAACCAGAGGGTACAATTATATCTATTCTTTTGGTTATTACTGGTTACCTACTAGTCTTCAAGCAAATGGAGCTTAGGGAGCTCTTATAAATCAATTCCAATAGTTCCAGAAATATTGTCAGAACCTTTAGATGTCATCATGTCAATCTAGCTCTACACAACTTACTTTACAAAAAATTATCAGGTGAATGATAATATGGTTATAATCTTGAGTCTTGACGAAATATTACTCTAATTAATATCGTGCTGATTCTGTTTTTCCCTACAGGGCAATAAATCAGGTGGTGTTGATAATTTGAGAGAGGTATTGTTTATTAGAATTTTTAAATTTTTTGCATAGTCTACAGTTTGATAGTATTTCTGACGATTATATTGAAGCATGCTTCGTTTTTGAAGGTTAATCTACCTCGTGAGTTTATAAAGCTTTCCCCTATATTTAGTGCCGTCATTCCTCACAGAACTCCTGATGGCCGTATGTCAAAGACTGGTTATGTGAAGTTGTTAGCCTTCTCTCAGGTACTTGCAGTTGGTATATATGTTATTGTTGACAGTTTCTTTAAAATGTTACTGCAAACATAAAAACAATATTACCATTTTATGGAACTTTGCTATATTATCAGATACTGTTACTTCTTTTAATGACAGACTGCTGCTTCTGATATGGAAAACGCAGTTACTGAGTTGGAGAATCAAGGAGTACAATCATACATACTCGATCTTCGGAACAACCCGGCAAGTTTCTCATTGTTATAAGTTTTTTTATTTGACCTCCTCTCAATTATTCGTATTTCCTTTCTTATGCAAGTTAGTTTGCAGGGAGGTCTGGTAAAGGCAGGCCTTGATGTTGCCCAAATATGGCTGGATGGTGACGAGACTCTTGTGAACACTATTGATAGGGATGGAAATATGTTGCCTATCAACATGGTTAATGGACATGCTAAAACACATGATCCACTTGTTGTACTTGTAAGCTTGGTCATTGGTGCATACTAGACTTTTTTTTGTTTGGAAGCATATTACAGTCTCTACTTGTTGAGTTGCTCCAAATAATAATTTATCCAGATTGACGGAAATATATAGCCATATATGTAATTATATGGTGCTGACCAGTAATAACTAATAAAGGTCTTGATAGAACAGTTGATGATCTAAAAACTTTCTGTTCCTCATTTTCTTCTTTGTAATTGTGAAACAGGTAAATGAAGGCAGTGCTAGCGCAAGTGAAATCCTAGCAGGTGCATTGCATGATAATGGCAGAGCTAAACTTATAGGACGTAGAACCTTCGGGAAAGGAAAAATTCAGGTAATCTTCTTCCCTGTCAGCATGGTATGTATTGCATTAACTTTGTAAATGAAAATGGTAGCATATGTTTATATTACAAACGTCATCAAGCTTCTGCAGAATAGTTCCCCTGTTTATGATTTTAAAAACTGTCATTTTTCTTAAACATGCATATTGTTCGCATCACAATTCACAATGTTGAAGTGAGAATTTATAATAAATGCTGTGTAAATTAAGAGAGGCACTAATTGGAGAAAGAAATGTGTGAGAAACTATTTATTTAACGATCCATCTGGAATACCCCATATAAGCTTTTGCCAAATGCCCGCATGAGCACAAGTAAATTTGTTTTTGTTTTATGGATAGTAATCTTATCACACAGCAGGAAAAACTAAATGGTTAAATCACGTTGATTTAATTTTCATATTTTATTATTGTCCGTATGATGCCCATACAATCAATCACTTGAATGCAGAGTGTTACGGAACTAGATGATGGATCAGCTTTATTCATAACAGTTGCAAAGTATTTGTCACCAGCACTTCATGACATTGATCAAGTAGGAATAGCACCTGATGTTCAGTGCAGCACAGAGATGCTAGACTCTCCTAGAGAGTCTTTTATGAAAAATAAGAGCAGTGCTTCAGCTTTGGAAGCAGATTCTTGTATCATGGTGGCTGAGCATGAACTGGAAGTTCAAGAATCTCAAGGCTCTCCGTCTTAAACAATTTAAAACTTTTGCCTCTTTTACTCAGTCATAGTTGACTTGTATATAAAATTATAAATGTATATAAAAACATTATATTCGATGATCATGTGCAAAAACATAAAAAATAAAAAAGAATTTATTGAAACATCAGTTATAAAGAAATCAATTACACATCTCATACAAGATAGCATTGGAAAGCATTTGTACATATTGGGTGATTCTCAGTGCCTCAAGAGAGCACAGAGAGAGATGAACAGAAAAGTTCCGATGAACATGGTTGACACTGGGAGTGCAAATGAGGCACCAACACCGGGTGAAGGTGCAGGAGCAAGCTGAGCTGAAACAGCAACAGCACTAGACACAATGGCTAACATGAAGATGGTGATAAGTTGAGCCATGTTAGATAGATGAATTGTAAATGTGTGAGTCTGAATGTCTGATGAAGAATATGATTGCTTGGTGAGGACAGTATGTTATTTATAGTAGTAGTGTGCTTGAACTATATTACCAAAGGACTTTGCTCAAACATATTGTTGGAAATATTGATGAGCTTTAGTACTTGTAATCCAGGGTCTTGCAGAAGAGTTGAGTAGAGAAGGTGCATGTGAAAAGGCCATATTTCCAGACACAAACATTGTCATAGACAGATGTGCTCTGATGGGAAATCTAACAGTTGGAGCAAGTCCAACTGTCCAGGTTTATATTTGTCAGTTCCAACTCAAAATTTTCATTCATTTTCTCAGTCAGATGCAAATATGATCAAGTTGTAACTATTGTTATTCATTGAAAACACAGGGTGACCGCTGTGAGCTTGATCTCGTAACTGGATGCACAGATATAAATTCACCCCTATATAACCCCCTAGCCAATGTGGATGATGGGTCCTGCCCTCTTTCAGACTCCGAGGATTAAAATTCAACACTTGTTACATGTCAAAATGTCTATACACTCCCACCAAATAAAAAGGTCCATATTCTCTAGTTTGTACAAATTATACATGCAAAGGTTAGAAAGAACCTTCCAGTCATTTAGCTTTTACCTTCTATATACTCCTAGTTAAATATGTGTAACGCACTTCTTATTAAAACAGTGCATTCATATTGTATTGCATTGTCCATATAATCCTGTGTTTAGATGGTTACTTAAAGATGGTTGAATTCTAAACTATATGCAAGCAAGTGCAGACAGGATTCTGAACAAAAGCTCATATATATTACACGCAGGATTGCAAACAAGTACATTGCATAAACAACCAGTTCAACTTTCTTAACCATACATGTTAGACTTACATGTTTAAAACAGAACATGCAGTTAAGTCCTCACAAAACAGAGCACTTGTACTAAGATTCGTGGAGCACTGAGCTCCTGATCACTCTGATGATGTCTGTAAGAGTTACAAACCCCAAGCGAACCCACATACACGGTGGACATGTTTGGTAAAAGCCTTGTCAACTGCCCCCAGAGAGGAGACTCAGCATAACATGTCACGAGTTCTCTGGTACCACTCCTTGACAAATCATCAGGAGCATAAGCACGCGTGAGGCAGATTAGACGAAGCTTCTCTGTAAATTCCATGACAGTTACAGGTAATCAAGAACGAAGTTGAGATATTGGGCATCCTCTTAAATCTGTTGCTGAAAATGTACCAACTAGCTTTCTTCCTTTACCCTGTAAATGCACATGCGTGCATGTGCATTTGTCAGTTAACTTTCAAGGAAATGAGGGAATTTGCAATTTGATTTCAAGAAAATATGGAATTTTGTAATTTGATACAAAGACAAGATAGGAGAATACATCTATGAGCATCCTGTTATCTTCATCAGAGTATTTTGAAGCTTCAACAACAGGTACAGCAAGGAGTGAAGCAACTCTCATGAACTTGATGGCATCAATGACTCTGGTGCGATCAGTTACGCCAAAGACGTCTCATAGCTCCTAATTCGGTTATACTACGTGATATTATGGCCCGTAGCTCAGCTGAAGTATTCTCCTTCAAGAATTTCAAGAGGTCCATCTGAGTGATTATCTGATAACATGAAGCAGACTCGACTAATTCAACTCCAGCAACATTTTCCATATGACTGTCCATTGGTACCATAGCCCGATGGATTCCTTTGCTAAACACTTCCATACAGTCGATAATGTTACATATAAAATTTTAGCGAGATATATGAGTTTAACTTAGCCAACCACAAAAAATAACACATGTCTTATTATCGAACTCAAAAGTCAAAACACCTCCCGTGATTCCCCCTTCATATCTAATATTTATTTATGCCATATCAGGGGTGGGCGAATAAGACCTGCCCCTGCCCCCAGGTCCCAAATTTCCGAATTATCTGTATAAAAGTTTATAGATTAAGCCCTAAATATTAATTTTGTCTAAGGTCCCTTGAATCTCAAGGTCCGCCCTGTGCATCAAATTACAAACTTAATATAATACCACATTTTTTTTTCAATTGAAGCTTATCCCAAGTTGTTATTTGACAAACACACCAAACAAGTATTGACTTGTGTGTCTAGTCATCAAAAAGGAAAGCTTGATTATCCAACTGAAGATGAAACTCCAGCCCAACTAAAGTAAGCAAGTGGGACAATACCGCAAGAGCACATGAGCTAATATTCTGGGATTATAGCTAGTCCTGAATTCGAAACAGACATAACAAAAGATCAGACTAATTAAACAGTGCTAATAATAGGTTCGGTTAAGACATAAAATATCAAAATAAGCAAATGACTATCAAATCAAACACAAAAGAATATGAGCATAAACCACAAAAACACATGCACAACACACATATATATGTACCTAGTGTTAGGATTGAATGTCCAAAGACTAAGGCTTTCAATGCACTGTCCGATAACCGAAGACACCGGCACAGACATCTTCTGCTCAAGATCATCACCGGCAATATGTGCCAATATATCAAGGATAGTCACCATCCCTATATAATGTTTTCTAACAACCCCCGTTTGCTTATCAGACTCCAATATCATCGTTTATCCACCGGCATCACATCACTTACTTTGCATATCCAGGCATCTTAATATCAACACTCAATTATATTAAACTTTTTAACTTTTCGTGGTCTTGTATGAAATATGAATGCATGTACATATTGAGTCTGTTGTTTTAGCCCCAAGTTTTTAACAAGAAAAGGCAAAACACAGAAATATTGGGGCAATTAAAAAAGGAAAAATCAAAGTTGAAGTAGATAGACATGGATTACAATAATACTACTACAATACTATACTAATACTATTAAAAGCTGAGATGGGTGATGTTGATGAACTTGCCACAAGAAACAATAATGTTTTGCAAATCTCTATGAAACAACAGTACAGTCTCACTCTCACTGTCCCACGTAATCAACTTTCGGTCTGTAGTACCTTACCATTTCAAGGATTTTTTTTTTAATTATTATTATATTATAATTCAAAATATTCTCTATTAAATCTATAACCAATAACGTTTAAATGATAATTTTTGATAAAATCATATTCTCTATTATGCGTGAAGTTAAAAAAGAGTACCGGTTTTACTCCTTTCTTGAATTTAAAATAGCAAAAATAATGTTGACTTCCTATTATATAAATTTTAGGTTGCGCAGTATTACTCTAATCTTTAATTCATATTTGATTTCTATTTGTAAAAACAGCACATACGTACACAATCCATGCGTTTCTTAACGTACAATACTACATGGCAAGATGATACAAAGATATTTACAATGACCTAACCCCGCAATTAATTGCTTTTGTCTTATAATTTAACATCGATCAACATAAATTTTAATATATTAAATTAAATTATATCCATCAAACTATTTTTATATAATATTTATAACTAATAACATATTTGGAATCATGTATTTTTTTTTTCTTTTTCTTTCTTTCTTATTTGCTAAGCAACATGAGTCATTTACCCAACCATGCTTAGTAAAACGGGATTCATAAAATTTGAATCAACGTACTTTGAGATGCTAGAAACTGTGAATTTATACTCTGTGATGAGCATCAAGTATGTCGAGTATTCCTCCCCTGCCTGCGACATATTCCATATTCAACACTGCCGCAGTAAGAGTTCTGGATCCTACAACATTCCATTCTTAACTAAAACTCCTCTGATTCCAGAGGTTCAAGAACGTGAACGCCACCATCACCAAGTCCCAAAGTGAACTGATTAGGATCATTAGGATGGGCTGTGATGACAAGCGGATCGTTCTGTGTAATTGTAGCAAAAATTAGAGGGGATAATGGATCATATTATCTCTTAAACTGATTTGTATATTTGTCGGTGTTTAGCACACATACCTTGGATTCACAGATAAATATGCTGTGGGGCTTATCCGACACCTCGGACTGAGTGCTGTGGCAGTAAAAACATTAATGCTCCCATCTTCAAGAGTCGCATATACTGACTGGCTATCGCATGAATACGTAGCATCAGTGATTGAGTCACTTGATTCTCTGGGAAGCTACTGAAAGAAAGAAGTTTAAATTTGACAAAATCAAACTTAAGTCAATTTGGAAACAAAGATATTGGATATTTGAGTAAACTAATATTTGCACACCTGTTTAATGCATTCAAGCTTTGGCGCCTCGTAACATGAGTTTGGTCTTGGTGAAACTGTACACGGGTCTTCCCAAGAGGATCCGGTGCTCGGCCAGCAGGAATCTGCACAAATTTACTGACTTGCTTCCCCATCCATCCATGCTCCAAACACAAATCTGAAACGTGTAAAAAAATGACTACAAAACATCTAGAGATATATCGACAGAAGCATATAACTTCTTCTACAAGTGACAAAAGTGTTGATTATTTACATAACCACAGAAATACCTGAGCATCAGCTCCTGATGACACAAGAATATTTAGAACATTGGAAAAGGCAAGGCCAGTAACTCTCTTCTGGTGACCTTTTAACTTGCTTTTCACCTATGTAATTGGATAATTAGACTATGAAGAAATACATTTTCACTTAAATCAGATAAAAACTATTAGGTGACACTATTGGTAAAGACCTTGTCAGCCCGAACGTTGTATATTTGTATTGAAGGGTCCTCCATGCCAATTGCAATAATATTGTTGTATTGTGGATGGAAGGCAAGAAAAGTTGCAGCAGGAGGCGGGGGCATAAATGTTATCATGGTCTGCACAAAGAAAGTGTATCAAAAATCTTCCAACATATTAATTAATTTAGGAAGACAGATAATACCAAAATCAAATTGATAGATAGGCCAACTGTAAGCTATGGAAGTAGTTACCTCAAATGTCATCATGTTAAAAAACGAAATTTTCCCTCCTGAGGCAGACATGACATATGAATCATTCTTTGTAAGAGCAAAACACGGGACAGCATCTTCCAGTTTTGTTTCACTGATATCGTTGGTCATTAGTATGCCGCTAGAAGGTTGCTATAACTGTGGCGGAACATTAGTAGTTGCCTACAAATAGAAGGATATTAATGAGACAAGGATAACACATGTATCAGAGCTTAAGAGCCAAACAAAGTACCTTTCCACCCAGATTCCGTTCATTTCTCTGCCATTTCCAAAGTTTGTGTACAGCATTACATGCTAACGCCAATATGGCCCCTCCTGAATTTGTGTAAATTAACCTGGCAATCTGATATGGTGATAAAAACTATCATCAGGTGCAGTGAAGAACAGAAACCCCAGTATAACAGTCACAAAAATTAGTCCATTGTTTCAAAACTATTACATTGTGGGACATACAAATGTATGGACTATGGAGTGGATGTCCGGACACCTAAAACTATAAATTAAAATATTGCAATATCCCACCTTGGCACTTCTTCAAATCATATGGGAAAATATAACAATGATAGTAACCTCAAGAGTACCCTGCATATTGCCTATATGATAAGTTTTGTAAAAAATTATGCACAACTGCCAGATACATACCGGGACTGATAATAGAATATCAGGCAGTCTCAGTGAATGAAGTTGAGCTTGTTCATTGATTTCTGCCAGCTTCCAAACCTTAGACTTTTCCATTTCATCAGTTATCCTGGGATTTACATCTGTATCGACTATCTCCATTCTACATGATTAAATAGCTAAATTAGTGAAAAATAGTAGACATGTCAAACCTCATTCTATCAACGAATTAATTGATATTACAAACCTCCAATTGCCAAACCATTCACAGTAGTGATATATATCAAAAGAAAAGAATGAATTGACTAAAAATAAACAGAACAATAGATGACAAAACATGCACCCCTACAAAGAGAAATATCCTTCAATGTCTATACTTACTAATGGCACAATGTATGTGACTGGTGCACCTCTTTCCAATGCACCGATGTTTGTTGCAGCAGACACACTTGAAGCGCCATATGCTCCAATAACACTATAACAGGCGACTGTCAAATGATCGATGTAGGGTAACAATAATGACCAGCTTAGAGCCATCTAATAAATGTCTGTATTAGGTTGGTAATTTTACCTTTACAACAATCCCAGAAACCCTAGAAGGATCAAGTGCCCGATTGTCAACTGTACGAACAAGACGAAGACCTTCAGCATTCCCTAATATTTTCACCCCATTCTCACTTGTTGAAACAACCAAAAGTATGCCTTCTTTGCTAAATCGGATGCAGGGTGAAGCCTGAAAAGAAAGCAATGCTATAAGTAACGTGAGGAAAATTCTGCAACTTAATTCAACAAGCCATTTAGTTATTACCGGTAATCCACCATCTGCATCAGTAGTCGTCAAGAGGTTAACGTTATCAATGTCCCAAACTTGATAACAAACTCATCCCCAGCGACCAAGAACCTGTTCTTCATTGTATCAAATTGGACAACACCCATGGATCGCTTTCCAAGACCAACGTAACCTCGTTTGACGGCACCTTCACTCTCATTCCATTCAACAATATGGGATTCTCCATCTTTACTAGTCCCACGTGAAAAAAGTCTGCAATTTGCCAAGGAAAGAAAGAAAAGATACAAAGTAACTTAAAGATTAAACTGCCAGCTATGGAGTATTTGAAAAAAAAATCAACGATATAGGAAAGTTTCTTGTACCTTGTCCCATCAGCCCTATAGACCAAGTACAAGATTGTCCTGGCGCATCATAATCAACTCGAGATCCCATATTGTCATATAGCCAAGCCTTAATCTTCCCATCAACAGATGTAGAAAAAATGAACGGGTTCAAGAATCAAGACAGTTAATTAACTGTAACATTCTAGAATCAATATCAATAAGGGGCTATAATGTAGTTTCTGATTTATATATAAATAATCTACTTCGAATCACCGTCTATACCTCCCACTAGCCATATATATTCCAACTTAAAAAACGTATATTGACTAATAAACAGAATGTAATTTATCAATAATTAGGTACCTGAATGTTTTCCTTATGATGCGGGCATACAGAATAGACAGGTGCCTCGTGACCCTCAAAAGTGAACTGCTTAGCTCCCGTTGCAGCATCCCATACCTGCGCATTTCTAAGCTCTTAGTATTGCATTGCGTTAGAAAATTTAAATATTTTATACACATGTTATTGACGTAATTTTCGGAAACTTACTTGTTACTTGGTACGAGAACTTAAACTTTATATTTGAATTTAAGACTTTTTTTAGTAGAATCTATAAATAAATTGAGTTACCTAATCTTATTTATTCTAATTCATTTTAGAAGTTACTCAGCTTCAAATGGATTACGTGAGAATTGTCCCGCATTGATATTGTAAAATAAAGATAATGAGTTTATATATCATTTTGTATTAGTGTTGTTTACAACTATTATTATAAGTGGAATCCTTGTGTGACAAGGTGCTATTGAGAATTCTATTTGATTTATTTATATTGATTATTTAATATTAATATTAATTATATTGAGTAAGGATTAATATTAAATATATTGCGTAAGGATTATTTCAATAATCAGACTCTAAATATATATTACAATATTAATATTACTTAATCTGAATAATATAAATAACAAATAAAATTCAATTCTTTACAAAACTCGTGTAGAATAAGAGAAGAGAGACTCAAGAAACCTATATATTGAGGTGTGCACATCTAGTTATGGTGTGCCTTTGACTTGTACCTTGCATACAATAAAAATTGCACAGGTTGTTGGGCAAATTGAGGTGTGTCTGAATAGGTTTTTGGGCGAACTGAGGTGTTAGTCGCTGTTGAGTGCTACGTATCTATGGATGAAGTATTTTATGATGTTTTATCCTGGAAGTGATATTGCTGCAACCTAGGTGAACTGAGGTGATAGTCGTTTTTGAGTGCTACGTATTTGTGGACGAAGTACTTTGTGTTGTTTTATCCTGAAAGTGATATTGCTGCAACTCAACACAATGTAGTAGGGCAATTATCTCTTCAAGAACAGTAAATACTTTTTGCAAGACTTGGCGACTCAGCTGTTCATTTTTTAGTTCTGTCAGTGTATGCAAAAAATTTCTATTAGAACTAAATTTTCTATCTTTTCTCTCGTCTTTACGGCTATTGATTCATATTTTGTTTGCTTTCGTGTTTGTTTCGCAATTGGTATCTGCTTGTTCTTGTTAATTATCATCATATAACTGCTCATTGTTGTGTCTAGACAATAATATTCTCAACACATTGATGACTTTATCAGTCTATGCTGGGTATGGTAGCAAAACAAACCAAGTTACCCTCCTTAACTATGTAATAAAGATAAGAGTTGATATATTTAAAGATAAATGCTTATCTGATTAGTAGCTTATGTATATTCTATTTTTATTTTTATTATTAGTTACCATTATTTAGGGTTTTGTGGCTCTTGTCTCTTTCTCTTTCTCAATCTCTCTCCATTTTTTTTTCTCTCCATCTCTTTCTCTTTCTCCCTCGTCTCTGCCTCTCATCTATCTCACTATTTAATTTGACTTTGGTCGTGAGATTGTTGTGTTTGTATGTTATGCTTGTTTATGTATATAACTCTACATTAGATTTATACATAGACAGGAGGATTTGATTTGTTGTTAGTGTCGTGAATCTTTTATGTTATATGCTACTGATAGTATATAATTGTTTGTTAATTCAGGTTTTGTATTTGCTTTACATCTCTATGATATCATTTTGTGTTACGATTCTATTTGAAAATAGAAAATGAAGCATTTTCAAATTTTGGTTTTCGAAAGCTGTGTTATCGTATGATTACACTTTCTTTTTTATGGTAGAAACTGAAGAGAAATTTATGATACTTTTGTATGACAATCTATTTAGTGTGTAAATAGTATTCATATTTTATTATTTATGTTTTGTCGGGTTAGAGGGAACTCCATTAAACATGTTCTTACTTTTGTTCTAGAGTATCAATTTTGATTTTAGGTTGAACGTATTCATTTTATATGTTTTATTTTAATGTATGATATGATTTTAAATTTTAATTAAGTATGTGTCATGAATATAATTATTCATTGGAGACCATATATGATGGTTTGGTTGGTATTCGTGAGGAGTAATTTTGGATCATTATTGATGGTAAATATGTATAAAGCGTGTAATTGTATTTTGACAAGTTCAAATTGGTGCCTTTATTTGTTTTCTTGAGGAGCTATTTTGATAGTGATTGATAGTTGATTTGTATAATTAGTGGAGTTTATTTTGATAGTTTCCATTTATAATTTTATGACTTTTATTTCATTTATGATAATTCATTAACATCTATTTGTCAGTTTTGTTTTCAAATGACAAATTTTAATTTCATTTAGTATCTATTTATGTAGTTTGTTGGAAATATATAAAAGTAAATTTGGTTATTCTATTTAATTATAGTTTAAATGATAAGATTTATTATTTATGTATTGTTTAAATATGTATATTAATATTTGTTTTTTTAGGTTTCTAACCAAAGGGATCCCCTTCGGTTAGATAATTATTTAATAATGTATGCGAATATTTTTTTAAAAAAAATTGGACAATATTTACTGAGACATTTTTCTTTTATTTGTTTTCTCTTTATAGTTTTCAGGTACAAAGAAAAGAGCGACTAAACTGAATTGGGACGGGAGACACAATTACATGCATCACGAAACACGAAAGTTGGAGAGAGTTCAACTACTTTAAGGATGTAATTGTAGCTTGATATTTATGGGAGTTTCCTTTTCAGATTTTAAGGTTTTATTGTCTAAGTATCCGAAGAGATCATATGTATATCTTTCGGTTAGATGGTGAACTTTATTGAAGGAAAGAAACCATTTTGATTAAATTATATTTCAATACATTTTATTTATGAAATTATTTTCTCCTGACAAAAAAAACAATAATGGTAACTAATTATAAAAATAATAAATGAGTTAAACTCTTTTTGTATTCATATCAATTACATTAATTAAGATTTTACATTCTGCTATGTCTGCCACAAAACAAATTTGGAGTATTTAAACATCGGAACCCTTAGCCCTTTGTCTTAAACTTCGTCAGATCAAGCAAATGCATAATGAGAAGGGAAAAGAAACAAAAGGAAATCAAATAAAAACTGTTATTGCTCGTAGGTGAAATGATGGAATACATGTACACAGGAAAAAAGAATGAATAACAAAAGCAATACATAGGATATTATAACAAAGGCCTTAATTATAATACAGAAGGTAGCAAAGCAAAACAAAATAAGAAACTAATAAATTCAAAGGCGAAGGATAGGAAGTAAAGAGAAAAGCAGGGAGGTTCCGAGGAATGCAGCAGAAACAGGCAAAGAGAATGCAGCTCCAACATCAGGAGAAGGTGCAGGTGCCTCAACCTGGGCTGACACACTAGCCATGACTGTGGCTGACACCACAACTGCTACTATCAAGGCTTTGTTCATCATGTTGCTCACACCCATTTTATTTGAATAAATAAATAAAATATGAGTAAATGAGAAGAGAGAAATGACTTTGATATGTGAATTGTGATGTACGGGAATAGAGGAGAATTAAAAGAGTGATATATAGACACATTGCATAGTGTAAACAGGCTGGGTGTGGTAGGAAGGAACGATCATGAATGTGAAACGGCTAGCTGTCTTTCCAGCTGGAACTGGTAGGTAGTGGGTTGTGCCTTTTTGCTTTGCTTACAGAGTTACAGCGCACATGCCCCCCGTTGGTTACAATACTACTACTACGATTACATTACATTTACACATAATAATTCAGTACCTACCGCCATTAGAATCTTGAGCATTATTAGAGTTTAGAAATAATCAAAATTTTGATTCTGAGTACTACTGCGTAACCCCGAAATTATCGCTTCCCTTTTGTCTTCGGTCTACGTCTACTACTGTTCATCAATCTCTTTGCTTCCCTTGATTTTAACTTTTAAATCAAATTTTCTTCAAAAAAAAAAACTTTTAAATCAAACCTTATCGTAAAATGTAACCAAAAAAAAAAATGTTGATATTCATTTAATTGTAAAAAAGGAGACCAAGATAATTCTTCTCATGAATAGAGTTTAAAGTTAAAAGATGTATTCGAATTTTATGTCTATCGTCAAGATAATGAGAATACTTTCGTAAAAATACTGCATTTTTAAAGAGTCGGTAACAATTATGGAACATACTGTAGAATAAAAAATAAAGTGTTGGAATGAATATATTTGATTTAATAAATTTTGAGTTATTAATTATAATTAATTTAAAATATTAATTAATTTATTATTTTAATATATTTTTGTATCATTGGTTTATTTCATATTAAATATTTACATTTAATTGCTTAAATAGAGATGAAAATATTAAAATAAAATGATTTTTCGTACCCACCTCCCCCTTGTATCAAAAACTCATAACTTGTGGGTTGGATTTGAGGCATGAGTTTCAAATCATCTTTTTTCTCAATCAAATATCATGGATTTAGAATGGACGAAACTCATACATGATTCCAGAATGAGTTGAACCAAACGACCCCTAGCCGCTCTCTAATCGTACAATCTTATAGTCTTATAAATCAGCGTCTAATTTAATGTTTTAGAATACTAAATGAATTAGCCCCAAAATATACAGGAGGTAACTTAGGTTACAAATGCAGGGAAATAAATAACAGTTTCACCACATGATTTTGTTGAATCGTAAAACATGGTTACCTGAATCTGTACAAATATCTAAAACATTCATGTCTAGTTTAATTATTTCATTAAGTCTCCCTTTTTACAAGTTACAGTGTTATACACTCAATTAAAACGCGATGATTATTAGCAGGAGTCGAACCAGGACGTGAAACGCCCTTATCATTTTAGCTATCCAATCGCCCTGAATCCAATCGTGCTTCTGTAAACGTGGAGTGTTTATTTGGTTGGGAAATAAACAATCTCTTATCAGACTGCTGAGTAATGAGTATGATAAAGTAGTTCAAAATTTTCACTAATGCCAGAGTCCAGACCAAACTGATTTAGATGCTGCAGGATGCATCTGTTCCTAAGCTAAACCAATATTTCAGTTTAATCAGTTTGTATCTCTTTTTTCATTTTTGATGGATGACAGGATGAGCATAAATTATTATGCTCAAAACTCAAGAGTTAGTTCAGAAATATATAGAACTGGAATACGGTAAATTGCCAGACTGAAATAAATTAGGAATTACTACTGCAGTATTGATATTTTGAGATTGATCAGTATCTTTCTGCTCTTAAACTAAACTTTAAATTAGATGTGCCCATGTGCACATACATGTTCCCTTTTGTTTTACTCCATAAATTTAACAGTCACCCACAGGCCACAGGTCACAAATACACAGAAAAAAATAGTACTATGAAATTTATTGAGTATGAAAATATAACAAAAGAATCGGAGTACTAGTACAAATGAATGATGCGAATAGCGAAGAGAAGCTCAGATACACACTGGAGTGCGTGCACCGTGTATGAACTACTAGTAAATAAATACGTATAATATAGAAATATCAACAACCGGACACAAGCGAATAAAATTTCAACATCAGTGACGGAAGAGAGCAACCAGGGAGAAAAGAAGCGAAGTTCCGACGAAAGCTGTTGAAACAGGGAGAGAAAATCCTGAGCCAACGTCAGGTGAGGGAGCTGGAGCCATTTCTTGACCCGAACCCACTGCTACAACAATGGCCATCACTACAAAGAATACGCTCATCATCATTTGCTTAGCCATTTGATTGGGATAGTGAACCAAGGTATAGAGACAGAAGGAGTTAATGTAGAGAAAGAGGGTATTGAGATGAATTGAAATGGTGGCCGGGTGTATGTATTTATAGAGCTTGATTTTATTTCTTCATTTATGAAATTATTTACTCTGGTAAAAAAAAGAGTGTATTATAATATTATCTTTATTATATTGATATCAAAAATATTATTTATTTATCAAATATTTATTTATCGACATTCTACGCATAGGTTCTAGCCTTCTAAGTGTTGTAAAACGTACGGTAAATTATTGGAAAAAATAATACAGTACTCCGCAACCGCAAGTGACAGCTAGGTGCGGGGTTGGGGTTAATTATAAAAAATACATACAGCGTAGCAGCTAGAAATTAGAATGTGTGAACACTGAAAAGCAACAGCTGCAACGTGGGCGGTGACTTGCACCTTTCAATCTCCAGGGCCCCACTCCTGCAACGGTCGGTCAAGGCTCCTTTAAACAACAATTTATGATTATACTGCATTCTTACCAGGCTCACGTGTGGAGTAAAATTTATGTTGAATATTCTTCTTTTTATAGTAATCTGATTTCCCCCCCCCCATAAATATACGAGATCAACAAATAATAATTTGCATCGCATTTTCATTGAATTAAAGTATCTTTGTACCTATTTTAGAACATTTGTATGATTTACTTTGCAAACTCCTCAGTAAAAATTTATAACCACAACAAAAAAATCTGGACATTATGATTATGAAAGAGATATTAGAACGAGGGCATTAGGTGAAGGGTTGCTTCTTCACGTAGCATTGGTGTTAGGTAAGCTATCTGCACCAAAATTTTGCACTTGCACCGGACAACGTCTTTAAATGAGACGTGACTTTCAAAAATCATAAATCATAGTAAACCATACTCTCTACGTCCCTTACGCGTTAGATTTTATTTTTAATGCAGATAAATTGACTCGTCTTTATTTATAATTTAAAAATAATATATAGTTAAAAAATAATATTTTATATTATTAAAAAATATGTATAATCTACTTTAAAATGTATCTTTTAATTTTTAAAATTATACAAGAACATTTTTAAATTTTTAATCAAAAATTTATCAATTTAACTCAAAATATTCAAAATGGACATCTAAATAGGGAGGGAGGGAGTGGTATACTACTGCTCCTTTCTTTCTCATAACAATTGTTTGTTTTTATTTTTGACATAAAAAATAAATTTATCCTCATCTTTTATCATTTTTAATATAAAATTTAATTTAATTATATACAAATTTAATACAATAACTATGAGTAAGAATAAAAAATAATTTATAACCAATTTTTGTAATATATGTGATTTTTTAAAAAAATGAAGGAAGTGAAAAGAAAATAAAAATGACAAGATGAAAATTTTCGCCAATTATAGAATAGATTATAAGTTAAACTGCGGTCTCTTTTTTCAAGCTAATTACTTAAACTACATTGTTATTCTACTGATGTTGTATTTCTTTAGTGTGAATGAAATGAAATAAGAAATTAAATTAAATTAAAAAAATAGATATTAAAGGGAAAATTTTAAAAAAAATGAATAGGTGCAAAATTGTTTTATTAAAAAATTTAATAAAAAATGTGTATAGTAAAAAATTAATTATTCATTTTCAAATCAAAGTCTTAAACTCTAATTTAAATTACTAAAAATAAAATGACGGAAAATTAAATTTTCTAGAAGTTTAATTAAATTTTCATTCCACACTCCAACTTTTTTTTTGAGAATAATTTTTCACTCTACACACCAACTTCGGCCCCGTTTGATATTGTTGTTACAGATAATTACAACAGTTTTTTAGTTAAAAAACTGTCAGAAAAGTGTTTGGTAAAATTCAAAAGTTATTGTCAAAAAAACGTTTTTGGTCTAAAAGATGTTGTTAGAGAAAGCACGTGCTCTCATACTTTTGAAAAAAACTGTTTTTCAGAAGTAACAACAAATTTTATCATTAAAACTCTCAAAAACATCATTTTTATATATTATATTTTAAAATATGCATGAATAAAAAAAATCAAATAATCATCTGATTTTTATAACGACATTTTTTTCACAGCACGACAATTTTCGACAGCAATCTCGAACAGATCTTCGTTCAATAAACTTGACATAAGAGTTTGTAATTTTTATCGTACTAATACAGATGTTTGTATGGGGTTCGTTCAACGGTAAACGTGTAAAGGAAGTGACCATCTCTCTTCAATAATAACTGAGGTTTCACTTTTTAACATATTTTTTAAGAGTTTTGACTACATGGTTAAAGTTATTATTTTTAATTTTTTTTTATAAATAAAAGTTTTAATTTAATACTTTTATTTGAAAAAGAAATATTTAAAAATAATAAATTTAACTATGTAGTCAAAATTTTTAAAAATATATTCTAAAAAATCAAACATTGTGGCCGTTTGGGGTTCCTTAAACTTAAAAAAAGTTATTTATTTTATATTTATTTTTTACATATTTTCATATTTTTTTTAAAATAAATATTTATTTTAGAATTTTAAAATCAAATATTATTTTTAAAATAAAAAATAAATTATTTATTTTCAAAAAAATATATACATACCTGCTTATTTCCGAAAATAAGTGATTATTTTCAGAAAATAAGTGCAGGCAAATAGCCTCATTAAATAAAACGAAACAGCTGGAGTGGTTAGTGCGGGAGCATTTTCCAACTTTTACGTGTTTCATATGTTTACCAATATTTTTATCTGTGTGTCGGCACTCAGCGTCAAGTAAATTATTAAATATGCCTTTTTAAGGATTCGTTTGGTTTCCAATAACAGTTTTTTGCTGAGAAATAGGAAGAAGGATGTTTACTAAAATGGTTGAAAAAGTGCTTTCTGTTAGATAACTGCAAGTTTCAATATAAACTCCCCAAAAGCATTAAAACTCCCCCAAAAATATTAAGTTTTTATATTATATCTCAAAATATGTATAAATTAAAAAAAAAAACCAAACAATCATCAAATTTTTCTTACTAACAATTTTTCTACAAAAACATTTTCCCACTGCACTAGTTTTGAACAACAATCTTAAACTGAGTCTAAGTAGATTTCACGCCCAGATAGGCTACCTCGCTACATGTATATAACAAACATGGGATTTAAACAAAATATGAACATGCACAGATGACTATTCCGCAGAATGTTTCACAACTTATTTCACTCTTAAAAAAGCCAGAGTGCTACCAACTTGCGCAACACGAGAGCCCAAACCCAAACCTCTAATTTCAAACTATAAAAGTAAATAATTTTATCACACATGCCAACAAAAACACCAAAATTTACAATCAAGAGGAACAAAATATGTGGCTATCACTATTCTTCAAGTCAGGTTTTATGTTTTTTTGTTCATTTTCTGTGCAGTCATTAGACTTTTTGTCAACCAGATTGCTGTTTCTCTGGATGACACAACTTCCTCTCCAAATGGTTTTAGTACACCTGCAAGCTCGTCAAGTTTGTTCTGTTTTAGTAACCGTGAACATAGCTCAAGTAGAGACTCCAGAGCGTCCACTCTTTGTTGCGTAGGATTTGTCCATCCATTTTTGCTATCACCACCACCAACGGCCAAGACTGAACTCTGCAACGATATATCACTTGGTAACTGATCTTGAACGATTTCAATGTCAGCTCTCGGTCTTTCGCCCAAGTTGCAACTATTTTCTGATTTTGCTTCAACTCCATTTTTGCTCCTGTTACTCTCAGATGACAAATCAACTTTTACTAAATTGTCCGCATAGCATCTTTCTTCTACATCAGCTTCGAAAACTTGTGTTAAATCCTCTTCATCAATTGAAACACCCTTATCACTATGCCCCGCCCTGGACACTGTCATTCTACTGTGATTTTCTGAGATAGAACTCTCCCTCTTAGTGCCCATTTCCACATTCAGATGCTGATCAAGTAATGCTTCAATCTCTGTGGTACTTTCTCTCTCTGGACCACTTTCCTGATTATGTTGATTATTTCCATTGATAGATTCTTGTTCTTCAATCATTGTTCTTTCTCTCTCTGAACTACTTTCCTGATGGTGTTGATTATTTCCATTGATAAATTCTTCTTGTTCTTCAATTTCTGTTCTTTCTCTCTCTGAACCACTTTCCTGATATTGTTGATTATTTCCATTGATAAATTCTTCTTGTTCTTCAAGTCGCGATGATGTACTAGCTTTAGAATTTTGAGTCTCAGTGCTTGCCTTCGGTGTTAGACATTGTGAACTATCCTGGTCATCTCCGTTGCAAATAGTTGTTCCAAAACTTGTTTCTACACTCCTCGAATCTTCACTGTTGACGGAGATCTTTGCAGAATAGCTTGTCGGATCAACACGTTTTGTCTCTAGATTGTCGCTGTTAGCTGAATTTCCCAACTGCATGTCGTTATTTTCCTCAAATAGCGGAAGTGGTTTCATGTCATTCAGTACTCTTACGTCTCTCCCGATGATTTCTTTGCTACAGCTAGTTTTTCGAGCTGGCGATTTTTTTGTCACCTTCCCCTTCATGCTGTCAGGAGACTTAACCGGGAGAAACACAGAAGATGGGTTGCGACACCGAAGGAGGTATGGTTGCAAATGGGGATGGCGCAAAAGTTCTGCAGCCTAATATTTTGAATATTAATGAATTTAGGAAAAATTTTGGTATTAAAATCGATCAATATATAGACTAGGTTCTACTTCAACTCACTGTTGGTCTGTGCTCTGGACTCTTCCTTAGCATGCTCTTGATGATCTGTTTCCTGTGATGTTTAAGTCATTATTTGGAAATTTATTGTGGTAAACTAAGAGAAACATCAAGGATGGTGTGTAGGATATATAATGTGAATGGTAGAAGACTGCTTATAGTTTAGTCACTTCCGAGATGTATAGATATTGGGCCTAATTATACATGTGAAAAGGGAAGCAGGGGTGACGGGTCGGAAACATTGACAAGGTGATAATTAATGGTGGGCCTGGTTGTTTCCGTGACCTTTAGAATGAAAATATCAGAAGCAGATGCAGCCTGTTTTCATTAATAGTTGAATTGACACTAATGCATCTTATCTGGGACTTCATTAAGCCCTCCCCTTTCCCAAAGAAGAAAACATTGCTGAGATAGATTGAAAAGATGCCAACTAAAGTGCCTCTTTAGTACTCAGATGGTCGTGAGGACAACCAAAAAAACCATGATTTTTGGGTTGGGTAACAGAAGAAATTACTTACAATGTTGAGGAATATACAATTGGCAGTGGAGAGAGACGAACGGTTGATCTTGTTGATAAGTCCGGTCATATCCTGTTCAGTAAAGGTAATATTTATATCTTGAAACTTATTTTAGAAGATCTAATCGGCTGAAAAATGTTTATGTAATATATATAGCGCAGAATTTACCGGAGCTCTAAATGGAGGTTGATGCGCAGCAATCTCAAACATACAGCAACCTGATCATAAAAAATACTATCTTAAGTCAATGTCTTACAGTATCTTATAGACTTATAGTCATTGTTATTCCCGAGATATATCCAACAATCATGGTGCAAAATAATAAAGTTTGTGTTTCCTACCGAGTGACCATATATCAGACTTGTATCCATAAGGAATATCCGCAAGGAGTTCAGGGCACATATAGTTAGGAGTGCCAACAACCTAGACAGTTTAAAGTCGCATGTTATATGCTGATATAAAGGTAAAGAATGGTCTAAAAAAGGCAGATAGAAAACAAATACCGAGGAAGCAAGTTCTTCTGATTGAAGCAATTTTGCTAGTCCAAAGTCACCTGTTCATCCACGAAGCGGAAAGTACACAGGAATCAGGAAATAACACAGTTGTCAATCTTTTAAAGTTCTTTTAGCTTTCTTACCAAGACGAATATCACCATCCTTTGTGAGGAATATATTGGAACACTGTGATCAAACATATTCATGTTAAAATTGGTGCAATTGAATAGACATGTATTCACTAAAGGATAGAGGATATACACCTTTAGATCCCTGTGAAGAACTCGATTTGAATGCAAATAATCCAGTGCTAACAACACCTGAGTTAGCCATTTGCAGAGTTTCTACAGTGAAAAATAGCAGACAGGCCGTCATATGCTGAATTTATCCATTGCTAGTATAACAGTTAAGGTTGAACTCTGAGTAGTTCTTTACTCTCACCTCCTCTGGGAAATATGCTCCTCTAGCCTTTCTAACAATCTCGGCCCTGATCATAACGAGACAATGTCATTACCTCATCCAATTGTTTGGAAAAAAATGTAGCCATGTAAATTATTAAAACGCTGATGGGAACATGTTCATCTGTTCATATATGTTTCATCATCATGAAAGACGGTGACATGTTCAAAATTACCTCTGTTTTTAAAAAAAAAATAAAAAACCTTAAATTTTGAGTCAGAATCTGTAGGGAATTAGGGATCTCCCTTAGATGAGTAACCAACCAACTCAAACTAATTTATTAGATACGAACCAATCAGATTCAAGTTAAAAGATTGGCAAGGCTACGGTCACACACACCACAATATCAGCAATTATATTTATATTCAAAAAGCTGAGTCCATTATTATCTTAAAACTAAATTCATTGAAAGTTGTTCTTTATGTTTGAAAAAAAAACAATTTATAAAGCTTATTATCTTATTTTATAGAACATAATTTTTTTTTATTAAAATAAAAATTGTGCATATCAATACTTTTATAACTCATGACCTCATGTAACTAAGATGTCGTATAATATCAGGGATCAGTTACGGCCATAAAACTTTAAAATAAGAAAAAGAAAAGAAAAGAACTTAGAGCTAGTATTTACACGTCTCCTCCTTCACAATATCCAGTTACGATGCATACACCAGACCCCTGCAAAATTTAACACATTCGGTCATTCTATAATAGAATTAATCAATAATAAGTTGAGGATTATGTTGCTTACTGTCTATACGTTCAGCGCTTTAATTACCTTTTCCACCCAAGCATCTTTGTACTCCACAACATAAGGGTGGTTCAATCTTGATATTAAATCCATCTGCAACATATATAACATATCTAAAACTCAATATGTTGCTTAGCAAGCAGTTGTCACGATTCCAAACAAATATTATGGAATTAAGCACATGCAGCAAACAGGTATCCCAGTAAACTGGATTAGACATGGACTCCTAGATTGTTCCTAATCTATTTATAATTTACTAGACGCAAAAGGAAAAAATCCAAATATATAATATGTGAACATGTCCGTGATTCTTTAAGGCTGCTAATATTTTAAAGGTCAATTTAATACACAAATTGGATGTGGTAGGATTTTATATTTCATTTTAAATAAATTATCATCTTCAAAGGCAAACGAAATGAAAAGCTAGGAGTTTGAAACAAACCCTGGTATATATAAAACAATGGAAAAATCAGTACCTCCTGGTGTGCCGTATCCTTAAATTTCTCTGTTTGCTTAGAGACACGAATCTTCTTCAAAACATACCTATTACAATACAGAAAACAGTTGATCAATTTATAATTCACCAAAAGTGAATTTACAAGTTACATAAGACATGACAATATCATAGGGAGTGAGCTTATCATTTATACACAAACATTTCTTAGTGATAAATGACCAAACAAGTGGAATACAGATGACTAGTAATGAAGAAACTGCCTAAAACACACCCACACAGTAATAAATTAACAGACAATTAAAAGAGGTAAAAAATTGTACTTCCTCTTTTCCAATTTATGGAGCACAAGAAAAGCAGCCCCGAAAGCTCCTCTTCCAATCTGCTCAATTACTTCATAGTCTTCCATCTTGGACTTACCATCATCACCATTCTCAGCTTCCATTAAAAGATGCAACCTTCAAAAGATTAAATTTTTAATATGGGTTAATCAAACTTAACTTAATTTTATAATTTTCAAGATTTTATATGGGGCAGAGAGCAAGAAAGACCTAATTACATCAAAGACTTGTCTGTCAAACAGCAAGTAAAAAGGAGAAAACTTGGTGTGAACAGCAGAAATGTAGAAGAGATGCCTCCACTTTAAAGTTTGATTCTTGGGTTGAATATACTGTAATTTGTAATAATCAAGAAAGCTACTCAAGACAATGATGATATGAAAATACTACAATATAAGAGAGAAAGAAAGAGGGGGGAAAACATACTCAAGTAAAAGTAAGATGGGCACTAATGCAATTAGTGTAAAGTGATTTACTTGATTAATAAATATAGAGAGATGTGGAAAGGACCCATTTAAGTTATCAAGAAAAGTTGCTTACATTATGAAGATAATAATAAAAAATAATTGGGGAGAAGGGTTTAGACAAATTGACACAAACCCCACATTTATAAACACACACACAACTAAACTAAACCAAACCAAAGAGAGGGAGAAAGAGTAAAAACTCTAAAAGCAAAAAGTAAAGAGTGACAGACAGGGATGGAAGAAGCCTTTGCTTGTATTTCCAGATTCATATATTATCAAATTCCCACCAGGAGGAATATTTTGTTTGTTGTTGTTGGCTGCCCCTTGATAAATGTCTTCATCCACACTCACCTATATTCATTCTCCTTCATTTTGTATTTTACACTCAAATTTAAGACACTCTGCCTACTATGTGATCTTCCTAACTCAATTTTAAAACAACATGTCTACCACAAAATGCAAATTTGTTTTTTGGTAACTTTGTTTTCTTCATAAAAAATGACATCTTACCACTCCCTTACCCCTGAAATAAGCATTTTCCATTTTAGTGCATTATTGTTATGTAAAACCCAATCGAATATATTGGGCCGTAAATTGTAAGTAGACAGATTTCGTATGCTATGGTAAATAATTTAATCAGATTTTTTTTAAATTGGACTAAATGGATTTAAGTCAACTTTCCAGAAAAATTAGAGTGTCGGTTGAATTAGGCATATTTCAATACCTGTCCATTTATAATAAATAAATGAGGCTTAATGTCACTTTTGGCAACTACTAACCTCTAATTATTTTCATTTTTTCATACTGAATTTGCATTGTCAAGAAGTGAAAGGAAGTTGAAAGTAGGCCATGATGGTTTTATCCAACAAATTATACACAACTTTAAAACCGGAGAGGTAGTGCAAGACAATGTTGTCGGTTGAAGTGGCTTGTATGGGACAAAGTTGCTACACTTTGTTTTGAGTTCCATTTCTCCTTGGCCCTCATAGTGGAGACTTACCTTCATCAACCCACTATCTAATTAAAGAAACAGTAGATTATTTAACAGCAGCTAGTACATCGCATGTATATTTTTCACAGAGTTCGCAAGGATAAACACATCAAATCAAAGGATAAGCACAAGAAGTTCAGGGGAGGGGAAGGCCTTGATTACAAAATAGATAAGAAAATCTTCCAGGGGATTCGGTATTATTACATGATCTGAGTTTTAACCACTTTTTCTCTTGGAACTTTTAGATGCCTTCCTACTTTCAACTTTTGCCTTGGCTGCTTCAAATTCTTCTTCACTAGGTTCAGCCATGTGTTCACCTCCATATTTGCTTATCAGAGATGAAAACATGGAATTTACTTGGCCTTTCCTCTCGCTTTGTCGTTGAGCGATAATAGCATATAGATCATCGGATTCTTTCTTCGCTCTATTACAAAGAGATAAATGCATGGTCAGTCTGTGATATACGGTTCTATTACAACATTAAAATAGCATTAAGAAAGTATGACAGGTTGACTTACTTCCCCTTGCGTTTTGGAGGGCTTGTAGGTGGTTTTGTTGCTGACACATGAGTAGCCCATTTTCCATATGCTTTGGTAGATTTTATCTCCCCTGAAAAATACAAAGCAACACAAGAGATTAATATCATCCCCCACTATGTTAGCATTAAGATTTTAATATACAAGCGTCTTGCAATTTGATCCTCACAACCAAGGGAATGTTTCGCAGACCAAAATAACAGCATAAATTTCTCATCTAGCAAGGACAAAACTAAATCTACTGAAAGAAGACCAATATTTCAAAACCAGGTTCATTACCAAGTAAATAGTATATATTTCAGGCCAAGTGCAAATTTAGAATTACAAGCAATACATGAAAATGTGCATGTCAATCAACACAAACATATAACACAGATAACTTTCAAAAATCACTAGGGAACCAAATCCTTACCTGCTGCTATGCTCTCATCCAGAATATCCTTGAATCTATGTGAATCCAATTTAGGATCTGAGCAAATCATATAGCAGAAGAGCCTGAAAGCAGAGACATATCTAAGGACACTTGAAATTTAATTTGAGGAAACATATGACCAAAAAAATACAATTATACCTATTCATGTTACCCTTGTATCTGTTGTACAGGTCAATTAAATCCTTCTTCTCAGAGTCCGACCCCCTATAGTTTGCTTCGAACTCATCAATATCCGCTTCACTCACCTGTAATTGAAATGTATATGGAGGTGCTAATACAAGGGAGTTAAAACAGATTACCAAGAAAAAGTATAGCTAACATTTTAACATCAATATTATAACCTTTTTGTACATAGTTCGGAAAAAATTGCTTAAATCTCGAACGACATCTTCTGCAAGTTCCTGCAAATATAAAAGAACATAACTGATTCCCTTCTAGCTAAATGAGTATCCATGGGAGAGATTTCATGTGCAGTATACAGAATTACTAAATGAAACTTAAAACTCTGAGTCCATTTCAATTAAACATTCTAAGAAGTCAATTTGGCTGACTTATATCTTTGACAATTAAGCAATTGACTCTAAGACAAAATCATATTTTAAGGTAATCTTTGGTATAGTATAGCAACTCCTCAATGGGTATATTATTTAACAAAACTGAGGCATATTTTGCACTAACGCATGTTATAATGATCATAACAACCAACAAGTGCCTCAACCTGAAACAAACCAAGTTAAATTAAATAAACATATATTAACAACAAAATGTTACGGGATAGGTCTATAAGATTACTCACAGCATCATCAACACAGCCAGTCTGATCATAGATAGCCCTCTTTTCTTCATCACCAAGAATTGATATCACCTTTTGCAGTTGCTGGAATTTTTCCTTGGCCTCCTAAAGATTAAATTTTGATAATTAGTTACATACAAAGTATATATTAAATGGAATGACCTAGTGCAATTCCCTGAGAGTAAAAAATAACCTTTACCTCATCACCAGGGTTTTTATCGGGATGGAGTCGCAATGCCAACTTGTGATATGCTCTCTTTATCTCCTGCTGAGTTGCTGTCCTTTCTACTCCAAGAACCTGCAAGGTACAAAACTTATTTAGCACATATTATCCACTTTGATTGGAGTATGACAAGTTAAAGCTAAATTACAGTAAGCTGCCTGCTAACCAAAGAAAGCTAACTGGAAGCATAAAGGCAACATAGTCAAATGGAAGTGCTCAAAGTAATCCATTTTATCAGTAATAGTAATGAATTATGTCAGCACTAGTGCACGAGTTCTTCTTGGCTTGATAATGGAAATCTACTGCTGGGTCAGGATGGTCATGTTCCCTGAAAGAGCATATGTCTGGGAAGAGTGATACTCTTTTTTCCTTGTGCATAGGTTAGGAGCCATGTTGACACAGAAGCTCAAGTGGCAAATAGCCAAGTACGTGGTTAATACTCAAGCAACATTATATTTGCAAAAGTGATCAGCAGTTTGGCAGATAATTTGCAAACTAACAATATCGCATCGCTTCCACATAGGGATAAACAGATAATATATCAAAATATTGAGAATTGTTGTTGCTAATATCTCTAAAGTGCATTTTTTTTAAACGCAACACTTATTAATTCTTTCTGAGCTCAGCAAAAGGGGTATGAGCTAATACACTTATCTACACAAACATAATTTAACAGTAACACTATACTTTATGTAGAATTGTTCAAACACCACTACACCAGCAAGACTAATTGAAATTACCGCATAGATTTCGGAAAAAAAGATAAACATAAGCTGAGTAGCCGACTATACTCCTAAAAATTTGGGATTTCAACACAGATCAAATTCCTATAATTTGCAGAGCAATTGCATACATAAATATTGTTGATAAAATGTAAAAGCTATAATTTCCTGCAAATTAAAAACCAGAAAAGTTAACTGTTTTTACCTAAGCGACTACACAAAATCAATTTATACAAATAACAACTGAAAATGTCAGAAAACAAGAAATCATAACTATCTGAAAATTAAAAATAAAACCATAAAATAAAAAATTGGTAATATTTAGCAGGCGAACGAGAAGTAGATGTATACCCCGTACAATCCATTTTCAGATGAGTCTCCGACGAGATCTTGGTGATTTTGCTGCTGTTCTTTTTCATCATCTCCGTCAATGTCTTCTGAAACCCTAGTGTTCTTTCTCTTCCCCATTTTCTATATCGCTTTATCAATACATACACATCTGTGTGTGTATATACACACGCACAAAGGGGATGATTTCCCGCCTTGTTATTCCTTGCGTATTCCCTCCTCTCCGCATCCACGTCATTCTTTCGGGTTCGGGTTGGTCCAGTGATTTATATTTTACGAATTAATTTATTATTACCGGACTTAACCCTAAAAAAAACTCATTAAACTTTTTTCTGATTTACAAATTAATGAACCGTGTTTGTTTTTCACACGTTTAGCTAACAAATTTTAGAAAATTATACAAAATTTAATCGCGATTAAGTCTGGCAAATCAAGGATGAAAAAGCCTATAACATCTGTTAATTCAAAGAAAAAACAAGTTAAAAAAATATACAAACATAAGAGCTACCTTGTAAAAAATTGTACTTTCTGTGATGGTTATTTTGACAAAATAATATACATTTGTGTCGTGTGGCAAGTAGTGATATGGTAAATAGTGTTAACGTCTGATTTTAATTTAACCACAGTTAAAAATTTGTATTATTTTATAAAATTTATTAGTTAAACTTGTAAAAAATAAATATAATTGATTAATTTTGATTCTGGCATATATTTAATAATTATATTGTTATATACAACCTGTGAGTTATTAAGAATATAAAAGTAAAATAATATCCATAAGTTAGTATTTATCAAATAAGTTTGAAAAAAAATAATGTGTTAAAAATGGCACCTCATATTAATTTATATATTTTAAAATTTGAAGTCATTTTTTATTTAATAAGTAAATATCTTTTTTCAAGCAATAGTACATTTTTTAATTTAAATCAAAAAGTATTAAATTCAAATTTAGACAGACGTGGTATAACTCATGTAACACAAATCCAACAATCCCATATTATCTATAAATATTATCAATATAATGAATTTTAGTGGTTTAGATAATTTATTTTATATGTCGACTCAACAATAATTTCTATATTTGTTATCTATTATTATAATCATAAATTTGAATTTAATTATTTTATAAAAAGGCGGGGGAATGAAAAAAATAGTTATTTTATTTTTAAAAATAAAATAAAAAACAATCATTAATTATTTAAAAATAGGAAATGATTAATGAATTTGGAGATATTCCGGTGATTTGGAGAATTACATACTTTTATATATATATAACTTGTTTTAGTGCTGGAATGAAAAAATCTGTTCCGTTTTAATTCTTTTTTTTTTTGTGCAGAAATTTTATTTATTATTATTAATTTATCACATTATACAAGTTAAAACAAATCTATAGCCGATGAAAATAAGAGTTTTTGTTCATAAAATTTATGAAAAATGTCGCTTAATCTGTAGACTATAATACTGTTAGAAATATTATTTTATGTTATATTTTTTATTTTTAAGGTTAGTTATTGGACTTGCTCCAAATATATTATCGATTAAGTTCAGTAAAACAAGGTTATTTCGAGTGTTGTAGAAAAAATTAAAAATAAAAGCTAAGGTTAATGAAGCAAATAAAAGAACAAAAGTTCCAGGGCCTCGTAGCATCTCCAAGAGATTCTCAGTACACTCCCAGATATATTATAAAATATTAAACTCTTAGCAAATTAATACTCTTACATTTTTAAGAGAACGAACTCCAATAATGTTCTTTACATTCACTCTCTATTTATATTTTATTTATATTTTAAATTCAAAGATGTGTCATGTAATGGAAATTTATTGAAAAAATTGGATGAAATTAATATTTTAATAATATAAAAAAGTTAAAAATCATGTAGTGACTCTTAAAATAGAAGAAAAAAAGTAAATTTTTAATAAATTTAGGAGCCACTAAGAATCTCATGCAACACTGCAGAGTATTTTTTATTATGCTTTCTATATTTTTAGTCAGGAGCTTATCCAGACGGATGCTGTTAGGCTGCCCATTCCGTACAAAAGCGCCTAGTGTCAGATAAGTTTGAAGTTTGCAGTCTTTTCTAGCTACATTACACCACTACTGCTGTTATCATTGCTTTTTAACACTTTACTCCCGAATTTTATAATTTTAAAAACCAAGAAAAATAAGTGAATAGTGAATAAAATATTTTCATCTTAATTTTCGGATAAAAATTTTAAAATAAAAATATGCATAATTTACATTTATTTTCATTTGCCTCCCTTTTTAAAAAAAAATCGAAAGAATAAATAGGAATGAAAGTAAAATTATTTTATATAATTTTCACTTGCTTTACTTCTTTTTTTTAACTAGGGAGTAAGGGGGAAGATATCCAGCAATTCATATAAATTTAGCAATATAGATTTTGTAGATCAGTAAATTTTCAGTGAACTTGTGTACAGTACCATGTCAATAAGATTCGGGTAGACCACTAAATGATATATCTACTAATCCACGGCACTTGTTATTAGTGAATTTAAAATATACCCTCTTTGTTTCGTAATATTTTATGTTTGATTTTTTGACACATTTTTTAAAAAACTTTGAATACATAATTAGAAATTATTATTTTTTAAATTATTTTTTGTGAATAAAAGTTTTAGTTTAATATTTTATTTGAAAAAAAAAATTTAAAAATAATAAATTTAACTATGTAGTCAAATTCTTAATGTGTGTCAAAAAGTCAAACGGCAAATAAAATCAAACGGAAGGAGTAATATTTATTTTCATCTAAATATACTTTACCACTTTAAAATTATAATATTTTTCACTTAACTAAATAACCACAATAATCATCTTCCTGAAAATAATATTATAACGGTAAGGAGTTAATTCATGCTGAAATTTTGACTAATACAAAAATAGCCGGCGTTTTTTTATTCGTGAATTCATTTTAACATTAAAAATTTATATAATTTTCTATTTCAAAATTTAAAATAAAAACATCTCTACAATGCATTGAAAAATGATAGATACCCAAAAAATTGTCTCAAATATTTAGTTGTCAGGTGTGTAATTGGTAATTTTCGTATGATAAATTGATAATATGAGACTACATATACCTATAAATTAAAATAAATCATATGTAATATTATTCGAGTAAAAAAATTGAGATAATTTTTGCATTGATAACTCCATTGTATTTCTAGTTCGTTGATGGACATGGCCATGACAAACTAATTGAAATTAGTGTTTGATGTTCAGAATTTTGATCGTTTAAAAATACCCACTCGGTAAACTATCAGTAATGTCTAAAGTTGGAAATTAGTATTTAATATTCAGAGTATAAACTATTAATATCAATATATTTGAAATATATGATATTTGATTTGACGATCCTAAAATTACTTTTAACTAATTACCGATATATTGAAAAATAACGTTAAGATTGTTTTTATAAATATAAAAGAAAGAATTTCATTATTATAAAAATATCATTCAACTTTTATATTCAAAATATTTCTGATTTTAAATACTTTACCTAAAATCGATTTTAATAACATCTTTCGCACATATATGTAATTATTTGATTTATTGTTTTATGTGATCTATTTTTATCCCATAATACTTATTTATCTCTTTATAAAATATATATTTATGAATAATTTTTTCGAACTCCAACCTTTTTAACATTCTTGATGCTGTCTCTTTTATATACATATTAAATTAATGTAATAAATAAAAAATATTATGGTATTTGAAATTTCTTAATATAAGTACAAATTTCAAAAAAAAAAGAAGTAAAAACGTGTATACATATTATTTTAATATATATAAAATTTCTAATAGAAATCAATAAAATGAGAAATTGATTATAAATATATTTAATACATAGATACATAATAGAATATATTTTTAATAATATATACACAGTACATAGATCCATGAAGTGTTCAAATATGGTGAAATTTGGAGGATTTTAGGTGAGAAAAATAATTGTCTCCGAGACAAGGACTTCAAAGATGCAAAAAAGGGCACCAAAAGATAAATCATACTCCCTCCGTCCAATTTAATTTTTAATATTTTTGAAAGAGTGTCACAATCATTTTAAGATGTATATAAAATATAATTTTATAATTTAATTTTAAATTATTTTTTTCATGAATACAAATTTAAACATTTAATTTTTATTTAAAAATAAAAAATTGTAAAAATAAATTATGCAACTATACTACTTTATATACACTTTAAAATATGTGTCGGATACTAACTCAAAAATGTTAAGAATCAAACCGGACAAAGGAATTATACTTTTTTAATAATCTCGGAGTGAAAAAAATCAGTGTGTCCACTTTGACTGGATTAGACTATGCCGAAGACATGTTTGACTGGATTGGACAATGTCAAAGACATGTTAGTACTCTAAAAAAAGAGAAGAGGAACGATGAAAATAAATTACAAAAATAACAACTCTATAAATAATAAAAAAGAAAATACCGAAAGAAAGAAAGAAAAGAAAAGTGAGTTGTATATATGTGTCAGTTACCAACACACGCACAAACCCCCCCTCTGTCGACACCTATTACTTCTACGGGGCCACGGAACTACCCACCACCGCCTCTCTCCTCCCTCTCCCGATTATCAAAACCCCCACCCCACCCCACCCCCACGCCCCTCCGATCATAATTTACACCCACCTCTCTCTTCATCTCAGGTATATTCATTTTTCCCTCACTTATTTTATATATTCCTTTTCTTTCAGGGATTTTTATTATTTCTATGCCTGTTCCGTTTCTCCCCTTGTCTTGTTTTTTTTATTTTGATTTTTCCAGTCAAGATCGGCCGTAAATTAATCTCTTTTAAGTCGGGTGAGCTTTCAATGTTCTGATTATGCTTCATTTATTGTTACTAATTCTTATATTTTGTTTGTATGATTGATTTATATGCTGGCATATGCTTAAAGTTTGAATCTTTGATGTTGGATTTTGATTATATATGCTGTGTAGTGAGTTTTTATATATTTTAGGCTCCTTTTGTATAAAGTTTTGGTCTTTGCTGAAATAAAGTGTTTTCTTCTGTGCTGAAATAATATCGATTGTTGTTTATAAATTATTCTATGGAAAACTTATGTGAAAAGACGCAAGGACTTTGATGACTTGTAAAGAATTTGCCTTGTACATGGGAATTGGTTTCGTAATCACTTTTTGCATAGTTTCGTATTGGTGATTCGCGCCATTCTATCTGGGAGGGTTATTTTTTTCGCGCCATTCTATCTTGGGGAGTTGTTTGTTTTCTTTTGATGTTGTACGTTACAGATTGGGGCTTTGTTTTTGCACAAACACGTGTTGGTGTGAGATTGAGGAGTGGTGAATTTATTACCACCGTGTCATTACTCATTTCAAGAATGATCTTCTTCGTTTTTCTTACTTTTATTATATTGGAAATCTTTAAAATTTGTCGGGATATGTGTTTTTCCAAATTATACCTTTTTAATGTTTATTGGTTTTGTTGTATCCTATTGCTGACGTGGCCTAATTTGTGGCAATTTTGGAATAGTTGTTTTATATCAAATTTATGGTTTTTTTACACTACACGTGTTTAAGAAAACAGATATGAAATGTTTGCTTGTTTTATTTACAATTTTATATAAATTTATTCTGTATGGTATTAGATTTTTATGATTCTTATGATCAGTTTTATTGCACTACCCATTGAGTTTTCTAGATATGTTTGCTTTTAAATAATTTTTAAGTTCTGCAAAGTAATTTGACTCTGCTCATATTTATGTGTAGTTTCAAATTGGATTATATGTCTGACTTGAAAAGTATTCAAAGTGGTTATTCAAGGCCCAAAGCAACTCTTCTTTGTTAAGCTTTGCGAGTGCTGTCTTGAGATTTGAGACTGAAATTTGTTAATACCGAATTCGATTGTTTCTGATTGACAAAATTTCATATGTTGTGCACACATTACTGTTCTTCTATATTTGTATGCAAAGTGCTTGTGTTCAATCAGTATCATAAGGTCAGCGTCAGTTAGACAATTCACAATAGATAGATAGATTTGCAATTTGTGTATGAAATAGCTGACTGGCAACATCTGTTTTTCTCTTCCATTTGCCGATGTGATTCTTAAGTACATACTGCTTAGAAACATGTCCCAACTATCAGAGGGAAGTTTATAAATCTTAACGGGCTGTGAATTACCTTTCATAGAACATGCACGGAAGTTTATTTCCTAATTAGGACCTCCTCTGATGTTAATCTCCAAAGGTATATCTACTATGTAAGAAACTGCAAAGTAACATAAACTGTAAAAGATTTAAGTGTTAGTAGGAGCCGACAAGATGGCACTTGTGATAGCTTTGCTTATGATGGTTTAATATCATTACAATCGCACAGTGCTGATTCTTGATTAATGGTATTCTAAATATTTTTTCTTGCCAATGAGAGTTTTAAGTGGATTTCAGATTTTATTTATTTATTATTTTTTTATGTTGTTTCCTATAGATACTGAGACGATTGCATGCAGGATAACTGAATTGATGGAGTCTTCTAAAGAGACAGGCTGCCAAGCTCCCGAAGGTCCCATTCTCTGTGTAAACAACTGTGGCTTCTTTGGTAGTGCAGCGACTATGAACATGTGCTCCAAGTGCCACAAAGATATGATCTTGAAGCAGGAACAAGCCAAACTCGCAGCAACATCCATTGAAAACATTGTGAACGGTGGCTCTGGGGGTACCAACAAGGAGCCTGCAGTTGCTGATGCCATTAACTTGCAAGTTGTGCAGTCAGAGATCTCCCTGGCAGTACCGACATGTGATTCATCATCTGCAAATCAGGCTTCAGAGGTGAAAGTTAAGGTGGGCCCCAATAGGTGCAACACTTGTCGCAAGCGTGTGGGTTTAACAGGTTTCAGTTGCAGGTGTGGAAACTTGTACTGTGCAGAGCATCGCTATTCTGACAAACATGAGTGCTCATTTGATTATCGGACCGCTGCAAGGGATGCCATCTCCAAAGCGAACCCAGTGATCAAGGCTAAGAAGCTTGACAAGATCTAGGAGCCATGGTTGTCTCCAGATTTCAGTAATGAAATATGATCCGGTTGTTCAATATCAGTGCTGTTTTCTTTTTGTATAAGTTGGCCTATTTCTCTTGCTAGGTTCTGCTAGTGAAATGATTAGTATGATAGCATGAGAGACGGGGACAACTATGCAGTAAAATGAACAAAATAGCATGCATGCGCACTCTGGGATAGGATTTAGTTTTGTTTGTTTCAGTGTGTTTTTATTTCCAGTGGCTTGATGGATATCTTTATGGTTGAACCATAATGTGAAGTGTGTCCTGAATTATGATATTCTAGCATGATGTGGGTTTTATCCGTAACGATTTGTGTGTTTGCCTGCAGCGGGAATGGAACATGTTTTTCTGGTTTATGCTATCTACTGTTCAATTCTCCATTGAATTTATCCTGAATTAAATGTATTACTCCCAATTATCCTGGCATTTTCTGGTTTATCTAGCCTGTTGGTTCTGTTTAATACATACTCCTTGTTTATTACCAATGTCTAAGAGTTTTTCATTTTCTAGTTGCATGTCAGCTTTGTTAGAGATATAAGATTCATGTTAGTTTACGTTTTGGGAGAGCAGGTCGTTTAACACGTTTGTTTTTGCCTACAGACATCAAGGAGATATGGGTTAGTGTGGCTAAAATAAGTAAAGGTAACACTGTGGGTTAGTGTGGCTAATATCTGAAGGTAACACTGTTGCCTCTAACCAAAAGAAAAGCATTCCGCTGACCCGGGTAGGTAGTGTTCTAATGATATTACACTTTCTCCCTCTGTGAGCATTCAAGTCTCAGCGGAGACGCGAGTATGGGAGGAAAATTTTCTGTCCATGATTACTAGCAAGCTAGGATATTGAAGGAAATCGTCGAAAGACTTACGAAACCCCCTGAGGTTCTGTCTAACACAACCTAAAGTTTGCATTAAAACAGTAATAGATAACTTCACATCATTTGAATGTCTTTGGAGTTCAATGGGGGGATTCAGCTCTTTTAATATCTTCCTTCTAACACAATTAGTAACCCGTCTATTTCACCGTCAAGAAAACCAACCTGTCTCTCACCCATGTGTTGTATGTATAATAATATTTTCTTATGGAGGACACTTCTGTTCCCCTCTATAATATGAAATAATTATGGAGGACACTTCTGTTCCCGGTTCCCCTCTATAACATGAAATAATTATGGGGTACAAAATTAAAATTTAATATGTGCTCTGTATTCTACTAAAACTTGTATGAAATTTCGGACATTAAAATTTAATAATTATGCATGTGTATGTCTTTTGGTTAGATGATAAACTTTTTTGAATGAAAGAACTTCATTTTTTACGAGATTGTATTTCGATATAAACGGATTATATAAAATTTCTCGTCAAGAAAAAAAACTTGTATGAAATACAAGTAATAAGATTTTGGAGTTGAAATTGAATATTAATCTGGGTCTAAAAATTTGGTTATATTAGGACTTGTATGTAATTCGGATGATAATATTTTGGTTTAATTATTTATAGTAACATTTACAGTTTTACTGCATTCACCTTATACCCTTCTATTATACAAGTGAACTTCAATATACAATAGCAGTGGATTCGGTTACACTACAGAATGTCTTGTATTTATACTTGTAACGTTTATTTTTCAAAAGGAAACTTGCCAATATACAGAGAAATCTCAGGCTAACCAAACCTCGCGGAGAAGTCTAAACCTTGTGTTTGTAGAACTATAACCTCTTTGCTCTGACTTGTCACCATTCTCATTTTCATTTGGAGATCCAGGCAATTTCTCAACTATTGATGTTAAAGGAGAATCCATTTCTTCCAGCTCCTCGTCACTTGTATATCCTTTTCTCTGCACAGAGGATGCGTTCCTGCTCATCTTGGACTTCCAACCTACTTCTGCAATTTTTTCTGCTACATCAACTGCAGAAGGAGGTGTATACACAACCTGAGCAGCAGAATAAGGGAATCCCCCTGATGTCTCTCCTGACAACCTACGCTCTATGATACACTGAAAATGGCAGACTGATGTTCATCAGTATCTAATTAACCTGATAGATAATGTAAATCATAAAGCAATACTAAATCTGGGTTCTCCATGTTTTAAAGACAACCAATATTCCATGAGGAATATTTATAGTAATAAACTATCAGTGATGTAACAAACAATTTTCTAGATTAATTATCTTTGCAAGTGACTGATTAATATTAAATATCCAATGTTAAAAGCCAACATAAAACATACTATAGCCTTCGCTTTATCCGGCAAGATTTATGCATAAACAAAGCCATGCACAAAAATTGGTTTTGAAAGGAATATAAGCGAAAACTTTATAATTATTCCATTCCGTTATTGAGAGGACACGTTTGAGGCTTGCGTGATACTCTGTTGAGCATGCAATTGTGTATCTGTATCTCAAATGATGAAAAGAAAAATGATATCGTATATCAATGGTAGTTGGGCTTTCCACAGTAATAATGTAACCAGGGGGAGTGTGACAGAATTCAAACCTCAGCATTTAGTGCCTCTAACACAGCACCTGGAACTGGATCAGGGCAGAACTCATCTGGAGTGAAATTGCAGAGGATTCGCTTTAGCAAAGGTAGACTTATTGATGGACACACCTGAAAATGAAGAGGGGATCAGAGGTCAGGGAGTAAATTAATGTAATCAGATCTGATATATGTGTGCTGATGTCAATACAAACCTCTGTTCTAACTGAGCGGTCCATGAGCATGTCTTTTGGTAGCATTAAAAGATCACTCAAGGCATTTAGAAGATGAAAGCATTTTAGCTCAGCATCTCCTCCATATATGCCATCATTTTCAGAACTATCTTGATCTTCTATTGTAGAATCATCAACATCAATCCCAAAAAAATCACTAAGCCATCTGGACCAACTGCCAACCTGCAAATAGATTTTTTTTCCAGGTATTATCACACTTAAGTCTGGAATAGTTTTGTTTTAACTCTTGGAAAATTGGTGACGATATCAATATAAAATTTGCTTTAGAAAACATTTACAAAATTTCCATACGTTAGGTTTGACTTTTGTAAATCTCAATACAACATATGTGAAGGAACGATTGTGCTCTTAAATAATTCGCCGTCAACATTTGTGTAGTCAATTTAGCATGCATATCTATGTTACTTGAAATTTGAATGTATGTGGCTCTGTGCTTATTATAGCTGAGTTGAATATGGTACGACTAACAGAGATTTGGGAGAGGAAGTAGGAAGAAGTACGAATTTTGATACATACAGAATTCTTAAGTTGTGCACCAGACCCAAAGCTCAGATCCCCAGCTGGAATGGGTAATACTTTTGAATCAACTATAGGATCGGATATAGGATCTGTTGGAATCTCGTAGGCTGACTCACGCAGAATGGCATTGAACATGGCTACATCAAGTCTAGCTACACATTGTTCCATTACCTGACCACAAGTCAAAATTAGAAACCAAAGCAATAACTGTAGCAAGAAACTGTAGAATATATACTTCATTTATTTAGGAAAAAAGGACATGCAAACAAATTTCTTACCCTTCTTGCCAACACAGGCAGGCAACCACATTCATGCCCCCCAGCTCGAAGAGGACAAAGTCTCTTAAAAGCATCATGAAATGCATTTTTCCACAAATTAATAGAAGATATCTCCTGCTTGCCAGTGGACTTTTTGCCAGTAGTCATGACTGGAGATTGCATACTAGGAGTCAAAGTCTGGACCATGAGAAGTTACTAGTTAGCTACAAGTAAATTTAGAATCAACTACATTTGTTAAGATAAACAAAAAACATACACTGTACATAGGCCAGAGAAACATATTCAGAACTGTACATAATATCACCATTAGAACACTTATGTTCAAAGGGCCTTAAGCATACAACTCAAACACAGAAAACCTTCGAACCATCAGAGTTTTCTAAAAGAATATGCTGGATAGCATCCCTCTTTCTCCCACTTTGATTATATAAAACATCAATACTTACTATATAAAATAGCTATGGCATGGTCATGTTAGACTGCATAGTAATACCTGCCACCATATTGATTCAACTATCCGAGAAAATATCCAAGATTCAACTTTCTCAAGCGAAGCGGTAAAGGTTCTTGTCTCTTGCCAGTCATCGATGAATTCCAAAAAATTTTTGTTTAGTTGTTTACTGCTTGAACCAGAAGTAGCCCTCCATTTCAGTGATAAAGACTTATCATGACTTTTTTTGCCTACTCCATTAGACTCAAATATTTTGGTGAGTGAAGTTGACTGACAAGAACTACCAAAAGTTTGAGTGATAATTTCCCTCAATACAACAGTGTTCGACAACCAGAAAGTTAACCTGTTGGAAGAAATAAGGAAAAGGTTAGCTAGTCAAAACATGTAAGAATATCCGTTAACCCTTAGACCAAAAATGAAAATATCTGTATACCTTGAGACATCATTACCGCAAGCCTTGGCAATCATTACAAGCCCTGAGACTGTGTTTTTAGCAGTTGTCGCCCTCTTATCTTGAGACCAATGTTTGCAAGCATGAATATACAGTCTAGAAAGGCGTCGAGCTGGTGTGTGCACCTTGTGAGCTGAACTACCATGCTCTGGTACCACAGAATAGAGAGACATTTCTAGAGCAGCAACTTCTCTGAGCTCCTCTTCAAGTTTCTCAATTCTCCTTTCCATTTTTTCAATTCTTAAATTTAGACCCTCCTCATCTTCCTGCTTGGGAGTTTCATCATCAATGGCAGTTTCAGCATCGCTCCCAGTACTACGAGCACCATTCAAGGCCTCGTTCAAGACATCAACTTCCTTCACTTCTTCATGAGGAGTGTCACCAACTCCTGCAGAGGGCTCGGATGAAGGGTTTGGATGAACTTTCATATTTTTGGAATCATTATCAGATAACAATTTTGCTGTCTCTTTAGAGTTCGCTCGATTAAGCTTAGTAGATTTCTTTGGGGTGTTAAGTGTGGCCTTAACCTGTGAATTATTTGCTCCCCACTGAGATTTTGCTCTTGGTGCCTTACGGGCAAAGCCATTAGAGGATTCCTTTTTGGGTATCTTTTTTGTAACTCTGGAGGCCCTTTCTGCTTTATCATCGTCAGTTATCTGTGAACCTCCATGAGAGGACAACGAATCATTTGTCGTCTCAGTATCCGAATCCTCTTCTTCTTCCTTCCCCTCTAAAGGATCTCTAACTACATCTTTCAAGGGGGGATGATTCACAGCTTCATTGTCATTCTTTTCACCCATCTGCTTGGATTTCAAAGCTTGAGATTTGTCCTCACACCTGTAAACACAATCAACATAATCTTTACCAATACGCATAAACCTGGGAGACCTCTGGTGCCTATGTTCGAATCACTCACTCAGATGTTAGAGCCCTGATTAGCAGATGAAGTTTTAATATCAGTTGTGTTTAACTTGAGTAATTTCCTACACTGACTATGTGGCTGCAGATTATGCTCTACTATTGTTTGGACTTGTATAATACTTGAAATATCACAGAAACATGTGTAATAAAGGACAGTGACAAGAACATAGAGTACACACAGACACTTAATAAATACTAGCAAATCAGCAAACAAATGTATAAATGAATAGAAACACTAAAACAGCAACAAGAAGAATCAAGAAACAGTAGGAAAACAAAGCGTGGTCTAACAAAATAAAATATGATCAAGAAAGCTGGAAAATTGAGTAAAAAATAAAAGAGGGAAAGTGGGTTACAAGGTTGGGTTATAGTTGAGATCCTGTTGTGTAATGGAAAAGATGAAGAGTAAGTTGGTTGGTTAGTGAGTTAAAGAAGGTAGTTGTAGGAAGCAGAGTCCTCGTGTCTCAAATCTCTGTGATCATACTCCTTAATCACCTTTTAAACATTACGTTCCTCTCCACTTGCCCTCCCACGATTCTACACAAGTTTCCCGGCTTTTATGCTACACCTCTATCTCTAAACCATTCCTGTATATTTAGGAGTAATATTTATTTATGTACACTACACAGAAACATGTGCGAGTATGGTTTCTTCTTCTGGGCTAATAAGAGAAAGTGGTAAAGGAGGATCCTACCCCTGCTTCTTGATTAATTAATACTCTCTGGAGTACTATGTCAAGTCAGTAAAATTGCAGGGACTCCTGATATCGTATCTTATATTTAAGAAAATATAGATACTTCGGCTACCCATTCTCTCTCTGTATAATACATTATTATTGATTTTAGGCTATTTTCAGAAAATTATCGATTAATCCTTATAAAATATTTGATTAATATAATTTATAAAACCCGATTTATATTTATGAAATATTTTTAAATAATATGATCTATAGTAAATTAGATAAATATATTAAATTTTATTATAATAATATAATAAATCCGATTATTACTCCGATTAATCCTAAATTGATATTTAATCGATAAGTTCCGATTTCCAATTTTTAAACCATGATTTTACAAGATAAATTGTTTTAAATTCATATTTGCATGTTATATAAATGTAATAATGTATATGTAAATATAATATTAGATTTGTTATGGGGTAATATTGAAGTAAATATTATATTATATAATTACAAATTGAAAACATAAAAAAGAAAGTGGAGTACATATTTTATACTAATATAAATAATGTATAAAATATAAAAAAATTGCAATTTCCAGGACATAATTAGCTGTTTCATCTGCTGTATGTACAGCTGGCTGCTGCTGCTTCACTCTATAAGTACAAAAAAATGGTGCTAATTGCCTAAAATTGTCATACGTCCCCCGCTACAGCCTGTCGGTGCTGACCCGTTTTATGCCGGCCTCTTTCCAATGTCAGTACGTGGATTCGTATTGACTCTGTTATTTTCATATATTTAATTTTTTATCATCTTATTTTGATTTTTTAAATAAAATATTACTATCACGCATGTTTAAAGGACCACTTAACTGAAAATGAAGAATGTTACATTATCAATACTCTAAATTTCAAATTAAATTATAAAATATGTGTGTCACATTTTGACATAATCTTTATCTAAAGGATTGAGTGATTGGCAAACAAAAATCTAAATTAATGTAACACTGTGTTATTAAAATATCATTATAGGAATTAAAATCAATAATAGATGATTGTTTCGGTATAATTTAATACTTACTCCATCTCATTTGATTTAGTTTTTAGTTTACTTGTACTAGAAAATTTGGCCACATTAAATAAGTAAATTAAGCTTTAAATGTATTATCTGAATAAAAATATTAAACATGAATGGAGTACTTTTTTATAGTAAGTATCTATGAATAAAATTTTAAAGTGCCACACTGTCGGTGATATAAATACGGTGAAATCTGATCTAGATTTGTTTAAAAGAAGAAAGTTAAAGTGAAATGGGCGATGTAAGTTGGAGATACGGCAGCACCGGATGACAAGGGCCCACCTGGGCCCGCGCATCAGAATGATGATTTCATTGAATCGAATGGGACCTCCTTTCTTTTGCTGAGTGATCAAATGGGACCTCATTCACCAACTCCACTGTCAAATACGGAGTACTATCAATACTCAATAGTAATAATCTGCCTATAAAATTCAAAGGCACGAACACTCATTAAACGAGTCATTAAAATTAATAACTGAAATATTAGCGACATATACAGTACTGTAGTATCTCAAGATGCACAAATCTGCCATAGACGATACAAATAGCAAATTGAGTGTTCATTTTAAGTTTCGCATTGTTCCATTCCATGATAATTTATGAAAAATAATTGCATTTCTCCATATAATCTAGATTATAAATACGAAGTAGTGCAATGAGAGTTGCATAATATATTTGTTAAATTCTATGATTGTTCTTTAAATATTTATTAAATATATTTTTCTCACAAATTTTGAAATTATGGTTAGGTAATATCCCTCTTTTTTCCCCTTTATATAATACTGTTTTCAAAAAATACTCTCTGAATAATCTCTTCTATCTATATATAATAACCCAATATACACTTTAAATATTGAGACAATTAATTGCAACATACACTTTAAACATTGAGACAATTAATTGATGAGATAATTAATTAGTACAGCATTTTACTCATTTAAAATGACAGAATTATCCTTATATCTAATACATTTATGACGAGTCATTTAATTCAAAGAAATTATGAATAATAGAATAATGTGAGATTTGAGATTTAGACACGGCTTACATATTTAGATTAAATATATAAATAAACTAAAATATGATATTAAATATTAGATCAAAATATAGAGTTGATATAATAAAATAATTATTCAAAATAAGATAATTAATAATATATGATAACATCATATATCGATATATGATTGACTAATGAAACTTGAATTATTTAAAACAATCGAATTTTGAACATTCAATTTTAAAATAGATTATATATATATAAATTATTTGAATTTATGTAAGAAAATAAAATTTTCAAAATAAAATTATTTAAATTTACGTAAAAAAAATGAAAATTTCAAAATAGAATATCATGTAGAGTATATATTAATTTATTAAATTAAAATATAGAGACCGGAGTTGAGTTAAAAAAATGATTCGATTTCAAATTTAACATCATATATAATATATATCTACATTATATATGGATTAAAAATATATATCTTAAATATTAAAAGGTTTTTTATTTACTATATAATGTATATATTAATTTATTATATAAATATAGAGTCTAGAGTTTGAATTAAAAAACAACTCAATTTCATGTTTAGCAGCTTACATAATATATAACTACATTATATATATTATAAAAAATAAATATTAAAAATTAAAAATTATTTATGTATAAACGCGAGTCAATAATTTTTGATCGCCCAATCAAATACATTTTAGGAAAATTAGAATATATAATTTAATTAAAAGTAAATTTTAAATAAAATAACTAAATTTAAATGTAAAATTTATAATTAAAATAAAAAAATGTAACAAATAATTTAAATTAAAGATCTAGCAATGGTATATATTCACCCAACTATGAACTATCCATCTCTTAGGCCTAATAATGCGACTATGGGGCAAAAGATACAATATGATAGTATAAATTTAAATAATTAAAAATGGAAAAAAGACAAAGTATCAAATGTGTACATAAAGACTATGTATATAATAACACTAAAAGAATAGATGGCTCCTAGTATGATCTATGCAATCTGCTTGCTTCGGACTCTTTAATTAAAGTTAAATCAAGTTTATTCCTTATAAATAGGTCCACTTTACATTTTCTAATTTCTCGTCAGTCACAGCCACCGACTTCAGACCAAGCTTACTACAGGAGGTGCAGCCTGTAGAGATTACAGTGATCAGATTTTATACTTCTTCTCGTTAAATTTATTTATACAACCAACCGTAAGATACCTAAAAAAAATACATATACACTTAATACTTTATTTGCGAAGTACATAAACTATAAATCTCCTTTTTCTTAGAACTGTACCAACCTTACCTCTGGTAAGAAACAAACATCAGCTCGCATTCACATATCAACCGATCACCTAACCTATCATCAAATATGAGACCAAAGATTAGCATGTTGTAATTAACTAAAATAGAAAGAAGATTAGCTCTGGATTCTGGAATAATTAATTTTCTCTAACGCCTTTTGCATCAGCTAATAAGTACACTAGTAGAGTACTCGATCAATAACCTACTCCACTTTGACTAACCTACAATATAAAATACTAAAATTTTTTAGAAAAAAGGAATTATATATATATATATTATTTAAAGATTAAAGTTCATCATTAAAATACAGTATTCTTATATTTAAATATATCATACATGAAAAGAAGTTGGAATGTACGATATTAATAGTCAATAAGTTAAGGTGAGTCCTCATGACATGAAAGAGTAACGACCTAGTAAGCTCTTTTTCATAATCAAATGAATCTGACCTAAGTACACAAATTTGGTATACACTGTATGATAAAGCATAAAATTCGACTTGTAAGCCTTTAAAGGAACATCCCCTTGTAAAAAAATTATAAACTGAATTGAGAATCCAAGAAAAAACAACGCTGTTCATTTTGTAGATGTTGACCACATCATCAGATCCCGAAATGGTAGTAGAGTACGTCTAATATAGATCGAAATATTAACTGGGTCAAACTCAGGCCAGCTGAATCTTATACCAGACGGTTTGACAGGCTAGGGCCGCTAGGCTACTCGACAAAGCACGAAAATCCATACAATATAACACCGTCACTGATCCATATAACGTAACACAGTCGCTGTTATTTGTCGGAGTAGCATTACATACAAACTAAATCAAATGGAATAATCTTATTGGAAAATGTATATATAAAATACTCTAAAATATCTAAACAAGAAGCAGCTCATCTCTACCAAAATGATTGCTGCTACACAAATTGAACTTGAACCATGTGTAATTTCTGCAATATTGTATACCAAGTCTGAAGCAAAATTCCTGCTTTTACCTAGCCCTGCAATTCTGTTATAAACTGTTGCATCTTCACAACACAGGTATAAACCAAACCAAACATATCCAGTATATCCCGCTCAGAGCAGGGTTTGAGGAGGGTAAGATGTACGCAGACCATGATCCTAGAAGATTAGGGAGGTTGTTTCCGTGAAAACCTAAGTCAGCATCATAAAATATAGTAAGTGATATATATATACATACGAACACTACCCACATAGAAGATTTCATATATTAATATAATAATTCTAAAACTAATAAAAAGATTGTAAAATATAGATGAACATAAATTTTAAGGGTTAAGAGATGTGTGCCTAAATGAAAATCTAGTACATGTATAGCGAAATCAGAAAAGAATTAAAATGTTACCAGTTTGTTCATAGAAGTCCTTGAATCATTTGATCATCCAAAATCAGTGTTATACAAAATCTTTTGATTTTTCCTTGATCTTTACTCGGACTTGTAGTGAAACTTGATGATTTGATTGACAGCGATTGAATAATAAACTCGCGCACTGACCAAGAATCCCTAAAAATAACCCATTCCTCCCAACCGCTTCGTAAATGATCACATGGGACTGATTGATTTATTATTCCACCAGGTATATACTGTATAATAAGCAGGTACATACAACACATGTATGTGTTTGAATATATAGTTACATACTGTGGGCTACATTATTATTCCAGCAGGTGGATGTTTAGGGTTATTCTCAAACACTAACATACAATACATTTGTTAAAAAAATAATCTGTTACCGTGAAAATGAATATCACTCCCATATCAAAACATATCCCCTGGATGACTAAAACTGTCACTAATGACCTCACACCAATGCCTATTCATAAAGTTGGAAATCCTTGTAAATCGACACAGATTTATTTACACTAGAAGTCAATGTTTAAAACGGAGAAAGAAATGCTAGCTTTTAAATTCATTACTAGGAACAAGATAAGCCTGTCCTAAATAGAAACTGATTCTGAAAGATGAAAGTGAAACCACATCAATATTACAACAAAATTACAGAAAAAATCAAATGCATCAAGATGATCAACTCGGCAGAGACACCTATACATAATCAGACAGATCTAGTTGATTGTCCAAATCCCATATCACGATTTTTCCATCCATCCCTGTGTGTTATTTAGGTGTAAGTTACAGCATAAGAGGGTAGCAACAAGATTCATGTGTATACAGGAATCAGACGACAAAGGAAAGTTCATGTACTCACCTGAAGTGCTGAAGCGCATCACTGTAGAGCCCTTTGTTTTCTTGAGTGGCATAATACAACTGGAATTGTCAAAGAGAAGAAAAGAATGAAAAACAAACATGTAATAGGCTTAAAAGGTTCTGAAATTCAACTATAAGATTTAAAAAAAGAAGTAAAAACCGTAGGATTTAAACACAGGACATTATAGAAAAAAATTATACTTGATACAGTTTTCATGGACATTTCCATTGGGTATAGAAACTTGAACAGTGTCATTGCCGGTGCTGTATTTTGATTGTCCATACAGTTTTCCAAATGCTCCTGACAGCTGAAACCAGGGAAAACATATAACATAATTCCATTGCCCAGCACCCCATTGTACTAAGTTATAACTCAAAAGACAGTTAGAACTCGTTGATAAACAGATGGCATGCCCAATACATCAGTGCCGATTAGGTTCCTTCAAAATGTTTTTAATAATTCTTATTATAGATGGTAGTTTCTCTAAACTCTCTCTTTAACTTTGCTCTTTCTCACCCTTCTCCTGATTGATACTTCCAAACCTAGATTGTCCTTGTTAGAGAGGCTGACAATTTAGCCCAAGGACACAGGTTTTTAGGAATGACTTCTGTTCACAAAATTTGGGTATATTACAAGAGAAAAGAGGGATAAATATTTGAATTTGTAGAGTTTATAGGAAAGGTAAATGCTCCTATTGCTTCAATAGGTCAGTATACCAATCTCTCTTTCTAAAAAATTGCTACTTGGGGTTAAAAAGAACAGTTTGCCTTGTTCGCCTCTCTATTGGTTCAGTTGGGCCGGCACAAAAAATAAGGACAAGGAGATGCAATCTAGAACTTATACCTGTGAGCCATATTTAACACTAGACGATGCTATTTTCTTTTCACCAAGGAACCTGATGAAGCTCCTGAAACATAGTAAAAAGATATAGATTCCTTATTCCTTCATATATTATGCAAAGAATGCCGATGCTAAGAACAGTGCAGCCTCCAAAGTAATAAGTACAAAACCACACAATCTTCAATTTAGACAATAATCTCTAAAAAAAATAGCTTATTTATATATCTCAGACGAATCTGATACCATATTCCTCTCTCATCTGCCGCAAATACCATTGGATTGCAATCGTACCCAACACCGATGACCATTCTCTCAGAAACAAACAATACCTGCAAAGACTGATTGGTCAATTACTCAATTTCAAAAATCAGACCAGAACATATATAGAAATTTGCTTTAGAGTGATGCTGACCCACATCACGAAGAGGCAAATCACGGAATGCTACGGTTTGTGCAGAAGGGGAAGGACCAATTTCATCCACAAAGTGGATCACGGAATTATGACCTGAAATTATTATATTTACAAATATATTAGTCAAGAATACTGACACAGTGAAATTGTGAATTTTGTTCACAATCAATTGACCAAAAAAGAGAGGCAACAAAATAGAATTCCTCGATTTTTTTATTGTTTTTTAATGACAAGTTGACATGGTGCTAGAGAACAATTGTAATATAATCCTTTACAATGCTTGACTTCAATAGAATTTAGATCCTATGGTCCAACAAGATTCAACTGGGTGATGTTTAAAAGTATCACAAAGTCAACTTTTATCCTTACAGGACCTATAAACCTTTATAAATAACTGTACACAGATCCTGCAAAAGCAATTTTGTGGCCTTGACTTTTATCCTTACAGGACCTATAAACCTTTATAAATAACTGTACACAGATCCTGCAAAAGCAATTTTGTGGGCTTGCAAATTGCACTTGAAAGTCAAAGACAAAATTCTTACCTGCATAAGCCAAGGTATTGCCACTTGGTGACCATTTGACACCAAATGCCCAGCCAAATGATAGATCAAGCTGAACAATTTGCTGCACAGACAAAATTTAGGGACATGAAAACAATGTTTTTAAATCATTGTGGGCAACTCTTTTACTGGATACTGCATATTTAGTTTAACAGACGATTAGTAATGTGACAAGATAATTAACAACATTAAAAACAAACCTCGCCAAATTTTGCATCTGATGAAGATCCTGTTCCTGAACTCCTGATTCAAGGGCAACAATGGATTTAAATAATCAGCATGATAAATTTTAGAGAAACAAGTACAAGGATATTTAAATTCACACACGCGCGCGCACGGGTAAATATAAATATACACATGTCGTGGTTAAGACTGGTGTATTACTATAACATACCTATTATCAACGCCTTTTATGAAAGTGGAAAATATTCGGCATTTCCCATCTGTAGATGTAGTCGCTAGTAAAATCTGTTGAGACAGATAAGTTAAAATTTCCATTTGCATCACCATACCATTCAAGAAACCGTAAGCAATTTTAATATGGTGTTATTATCCTCCTCTTTCCAGTTAAAGGGGGTACGATGAACTTGAGTGTGTTTATATGTTGTTGAGAATAGATAGCAAATGTGAGAATTAACGATTTAAACTGGTATTAGAGCTTAAAACTTCTAATATACAACAGCTCGTATTCGAATATCTGGACCAAGTAATAACATACTCACATTATTAGGATGCCAAGCAACACTCGTCACAGAAGAGTCATGTCTTTTCCTGATAAGCTTGCTGACCCACCTGATAAAAGGGTAAGCCACAAGGATGATTAAAGTCTGAAACTGAAGAGATGCTCACAAGACAGAATCATATATTTAAATTATGTCTAATATAGGATGCAAGAAACATCAGGAATCTTTTTCCCAATAAATACGTTCCATCCAATAAGTTCATGCAGATTCTTTCTCTTCTCTTTTCCTGGATATATTTGACATGGATCTTGCAGATAAATATAATAAAACTCTACACCTCCACAATATAGGCATACCCAAAAAGATCAATGCAAATTTAAATATTTTGGTGGATCTCACTAGAAATGGATTAAATAAATACATGTAACAACATTGTGCTCTCTCTCTCTCACACACATATAAGAATTATTGGAATATATATGAATGTAAACGATATGAAAAGTGTACATACGTTGATTTCTTTCTTTGAATAAAACTTTTAACTTCATGTCAATCACAACTTAAAGAGACCAATAAGCATAGTGCTTTATTGCTTTAACGCATACTTACAAACGGTATAGACTAAGTTTGCAATTTCTACAATAATAAGCAAATCAGATAAAGCTGGAACAATTATACACTATACCCCAGGAAAGATTACCAACTGCAATACACAATAATAACAGGTCAGAAAGTGATATTAACTTTGTTTATGCTAGAATTTTTTAGGCCGGTAACCATAATGCTATGATCTTAGAAAAAATATCAATTATAGACAATATCGCAATCTGAAAAATGAAAAAATATAGCAGAGAAGAGAAGAGTGTAAACTCTGCAAAAAGTATCAACCATGAACCAAATGCAAGCATGTCATACATATGCTTCCTACAGTCCCAACTTTAGATGCCAACAGAAAGAGGTAGAGAGCAATTATGAAACCGTATTATTACCAGTTATTTTCTTGTTCGTAGTAGCATATGCAAACAGTTTTGGCACCACTTCCAACAGCGAATTTGTTTCCTAAAATGAGGATTAGAAGACTTGTTAAATATGCCAATCAAATTCTTATGTCCAGGATCAATATTTTCCAAAGGAGAAGTCAATACATTAGCGTTATGATCAAACTCCGAAAAATTGTTGAGACTGAATATCAATTCAACGTACTTGCCAAAAAGAAACATGAAGCTTTAGTTAACTTTTCGATAGAGGATTCCTACGTTTATGTGAATACATATTTTGAGCATAAACTTGAGACATTTTAATATACTTTTAATTCTTTATTCCTGTAATTAAAGTTTTCTTTCTCCATCAGTTGTTGGCTGGTTGCCAACAACCAGCTTCTTTGGTTTTCATGAATACTTTATGCATATTCTCGTAATCCTTCTAAAAGTAGCACAACTAAATTTATGTGTTAGTTTCCAGTGGGATGCTAGTAACGAGTACATTTTATATCCCCAGGGTCCATAACGATGTTAGAAAGGTAACTCAAAAAGATAGCAAGTAACGAAAATGGTAGGACAAGATATCATCATCCAGCCACAGGTATAATCTCCCAGTGCTATATATTAAATGCTGCCAAATTAAAATTTCTCAAAAAGAACAGTGGGCTCATAATGTATTTTTTGTATACAGGCCAATCAACTTAGGGCAAAAAGGTGCTGATTACAAGGAAAGATAACAAAAAGTTGTTGATCATGCTAGTTCTAGCCTCATTGCCACAGCTTTAGGTGACAACGTTGTTAATTTGTACATACGTATAAGATTATTTATTTCATGTCACTCCAGTCATAAAACTTGTCTCATTATTTATGTTTCAGCCAAATTTCCTATATTCGTGATCATGATCTTTTGCAGTTCCAAATTATCCGCAATCCATGTGTAACTGAATTACTTGTACCAATTAAGTAAATCTCAATAGAACTTAGTAAATCAAATGGTAGTTTATTATAAAATAATTACAAGTAGGATGATCATCAAACAATAAATGAATAACATCAGCTAGTAAAAAATTGCAAACATTTATGGTAATGAGCAGTAATTTCTAATTAGTCCCATCAGAATACACGATTTTTCAGAACAGTGGAGACGTAAAGAAGTTGAGACTTAATGCATACAATGAATATAGACAAGTATATAGGACAGAAATGTAATACAACACCTCTGGGACTCCACTGAACGCAAAGTGCAGCACGATTTATCCTTAGGATAACAAGAGTGGGTACCCAATCTGCCCCTTCTTGGTTCCACACATATCTGGAAGAAAGATTAAGTTTACAATTTAAAATTATAAAGAAAGCATAGAGTTATAGTAGAAAAAATTATGAATATGCACATGCATTCGCCAAAGTAATACCAATAGCCACGATAGGGCAATAAATGAAATGAAATTTATAAATATTAATGTATTAGATTGCTCAATTTAGTAGTCAGAAGTGACTTACGAATTCCTATCATGAGATACAGTGACTATTCTGTTGGATGATATGCTCCAATCTATCCCAGAAACTATTTGGTCATGCTGTGGAAAGAAGAATAAGAAGCAAAGCAAAAGATAAACTTATGAGCATGTATAGCTTTGGTATCCGCAAGAGACATAAGTATGATAACTAATAACAAATTATGAAGTAATAGATTGTCGTGACATTAAAAAGCAATTTTAATTTGATTTTCCTTAAAAACTTATATGCATGTGCAGCAACTCCGCACAAAATATAAATGTTAAAAATAAGATTCCTTTCCCACAAGCATCAATATTATGAGTACCAAAATATAAATAAAATGAGGCTCAATGTATTATCACAGAGGAAATATTAAAAAACACAAAAGTTTAGAAAGAACAAAACAAGGTACATTTGTGCTCAATGATGCTTGTATCGAACGAGTAGCTTAAACTTTGAATGTTAAAAAAGCATGTTAGTAACTTGACCTCTGAACATTTAGAAGCACACAAAGAAACTTAAAAATGACAACTCCTATCAAGACTGGAACAAAATATAATATTTCCGTTCACAGAGCAATTATTCTTGAAATTGAGAGAAATGCTAAACGCATGTGACATAATTAAACATCAAGCTGCAAATAGATGCATTGATTAATATACGAAAGGAAAGAGGCCTAAAAAGAAAAGAGGGCAAAAGAAGGGAACCTTTTGAAGAACATGCATCTTCTCCCACTTTTCTTGTAATAATCTGTAAATGTGTACTTCATTACTGTTGGGACAAAACGCAATCACTGCAGATATTGTAAGCAGAAATCAGAACACGAGGCAAGTGACTAGCCCTAAAACTATATAATTTCAAATAAATTAGTGTTATAGGCTCTCCGCATTCAGAAATTTTCATCCACTCAAGCATCACAGCATCAATCTCTTAAAAACAATAATTTATAATAATTAGAAACTTTAATACAAACTTGTTAATATACATATTCATATATATGTCCATCACGAGTAGAAAGTAATAATTAATGTGCAGAGAGAGAGAGAGAGAGAGAGTACTGGAATGATCAGGGCTCCAAGCGTGACAAGTAGTACACTGAGCGAACTGATGAACTGCTGTTGCCGCCATTTAATTATTAACGATCTGCCCAATTTTGAGGAGAGAATAAACAAATTAAAGTGTTATGGATCCAAAATCAACTAATTTGATTAATTGAAATCAAATAAATAATTGAGGATGCGTAGAAATACCGAAAACAAGGGGGGTTTCCGCCGATTGACGCAACCGGGAGGAGGGAGAGCTTTTAACTAATAATAATAAAAGTGGGTTTAAAGTTGGATCTTCAGGAATTCTCGAAGTTATATTCATTCGGGGTTGGCACTACACGTCGCAACGGAAAAAATGCCCAAAATAGCGGAACATCGCGGAAATAACTTAAAATATCATTCTAAAACTTTAATTCTTGTCATGTACTGTTTTGAGCATTTTTTTTTATTTTTAAAATTCAAAATACTAGATGAAGTAGAATTTTTTTGACGAACAAGTAGCAATTTTCATTAAATTGAACAGAACATAGTCGGGATAAACCCCCAACTGCCGATACAACCAGGTTGAAAAACAAATAACAAACTAAAAACAATTAGCTGATTTGTTTCCTGATCGTTTAACACATAGAATTTAAAAATTCTTGAAACTAAGAATAAAATCGAAAACATCTCAAACGATCCAAATTGCACCAAAACGTAAGATAAAATAGAGTTTTAGGACAAAATGTTACTTTAAGCTGTGTTTTACACAGATTTTTTTTAAAATATTTGTAAATTGAAAATGAAAAACGTGACATTATTATTCCCAGAACAAAGTCAATATATTTGTAAAGGGGGAGTTGAATACAAATACTACAACTCTTCTGGTTTTTAGTATTTTATTGAGAAATTTAAGAAATGTATATAAAAAAACAAAAACTGAAATAAATATTGAACAAGATATTTAAAAATTACTGATAGATTGATTTTTCCATCGGTGTATATATTTGCTAAAATAATCCAGGTTAATAAAATCTAGATGCTTTTTATAAAATTAGAAATAAAATTAACTGTTCTTACAAAATGATCTAAGTCTGAACAGTTGATTCAGAATTATATTCTTCATACTATATTTCTAACAATACTAACACTTTTGTTTATATAAAACAAAAGTATTTACAATCTCGAGAATAGTAAGACAAAATTACATATTCTAAGAATGTTACTAAACTATTTTTCCTTTCTGTTTATTTCTATTTTGAGAAATATATTCATCCCAAGAAAAACAGTTTCAATACGAGTCTTCACAGTCAATGTAGACTGTCTTCCATAGGTATACTTTAGTCTGAAAATTCCTGACATTTTGTCTTGTTGTGCAGTCCCTATCAATTGATAATTTAATGTTAAGCATATCAATTGATTATTCCTTATATCCATCAACTGATATTCTTTTTCGACTAATCTTGATATCCATCGATTGATAATAGTTGTCGATTTATCGATTGATAGATGTTATTCATCGATATATCAATCGATGGTTCTTCATATCAGTTGAGGATTTTTAATCTCTAACTTGATTTGTTATCAATCGATCTTCTATCCATCGATGCCTCCATATCAATTGATCATCCTTCACTTGCATAATTTTTCTATCTTCAAATAATTACAATTTGACAGTCTAAGTTACACATTAGTTGATGACTTATATCAATCGACTAAATTCATATCAATTGAAATAGACTAAATACACATATGCTGTCATCCATATTATCAGTTGATTCACATAAACATTTCAACTGATAAATGATTTCCTGGTCAATTGATATTTATAATTTTTATATCAGTTGACCAGTTACAATAAAATAAAATTCTATGATTCTAAGGTTAAAATTATCATCAAGTCTACATTGATTCCAAACAGACACTAAGTGACGTTTTGTATTCAAAAATCAAAAGAACAAAAATGCTACACTATGTCTCCAATTTTTGTCATATAGGGCCATTATTCATTCTCAGATTAGTTAGCAACGGTAAATCCTAAAATTTATAGGCTTTTTTCATTTTTTTTAGATTAAGATTTTCTTCGGCGGGCTGGCTAAAAAGGAATAAATAAATATTCATTCAATTAAATAATTGATTTTGTTATAAAAGAGTATTACTAATTATTAATGATATTATACTAAAGAAATATGAGGTAAACTAATGTTTATATATTTTATTCATATGAAGTACTCATTCGTGTGTGTCCTCTGAGTTGTTATACAACGACAATATTTATAGGGTAAAATCACCGACTAACTTGTCTTACTAAAGAAGCTTACTTCAATTATTCAAAGTCAGTTTACTATATATGAAATTTAAAATGACAATCATTCATATAACACTCCCCCTTGATTGTCAATATAGAGTTTGACTGCCTCGTAGAAACCTTACAAGGAAAAAACCCATTAGGATAAAAACATTGACGAAGGAAAAAGAGTACAGTCTCATCCTCAAGTACTTTTAAATAGTTAGTAGCATTAGTAATAACTTTAAAAGTACCAACAAGATTCAAATTATCCACATATACAACAATAATAACAAAACCAGTTATTGACTTTTTAATAAACACACATGGACACACTTGATTATTAATATACCAATCATTTAACAAATATTCACGAAGCCTGTTGTACCACATATGACCAGATTGTTTTAAACCATATAATGATCGTCGTAATTTAACAGAATATAAATGTCGATGTTTAGTTTCATCTAACTTTAATCCTTCAGGGATTTTCATATAAATATCACTACCAAGTGATCCATATAAGTAGGCTATCACAACGTTCATGAGACGTGTTTCTAATTTCTCTATACAAGTCATACCCATCAGAAAATGAAAGGTAACTCCATCCATAACTAGGGAGTATGCTTCCTGGCAATCAAGTCCGGGCCTTAGAGAGAATCCCTGGGCTACTAGTCGTGCTTTATATCTCACTATTTCATTTCTCTCATTTCGTTTTCGTACAAATCCATGTCTATTCCCAACAGGGACTACACCAGCTGGTGTTTGGACTGCAGGTCCAAAATACATTTCTCTTGCGCAAGGAGTGTAATTGTTCCTCGATTACAACTTTCCATTTTGGACAATCATCTATTTGTCGACATTCTTCTACACTTTGTGGTTTAGGATCAGAGTTCATCATAATATCACATGCTACGGAAAAAGCATATACATCATCAATTTCAGTACTCCCACGATCCAAAAATTTCTCGTTATATACATAACTTATTGAGATCTCATAATTTCCATGTATCTTTGCTTCTATGGAAACATGTGCCACTTCTGAGGCAATATCCTCTTCAGGAGGCAATACCACTTCAGGGGTTTTTGTCACAGGCACTTCAGGGGCTTGTACCTCTTCAGGAGGTAATACCACTTCTGGGATATTTTCTGGAACGTTTGTAACTTCTGGGGCATGTCCAATTAATTTCCGTTTTCATGGTACAATATCTTTTGCACCAACAGGTCTACCACGCCGACCACGCATCCGGCGTGGTTTTGAATTACTAATTAGTTCTTCAGGAATTGTTTTTTGTTTAAGGATTTCAACCCTTGCTGGAGCATTAACAGCAGGTATATATGATTTCACAATATGTCTAGAATCATTAAAAGCATCCGGCATTTGATTAACAATATTTTGCATATGAATAATTCTTTGAACCTCAATTTCACACTGATTAGTACGTGGATCAATAGAATTAAATCTCGATGCATTCCTGACAATTCAGAATTTAATTTATGCAAAATATTATCTCCTCATAATGGAGAGAACAAAGACTCATTAAAATGACAATCAACATATCGGCAGTAAAGACATCACTGGTTAATGGTTCAAGATATCTTATGATAGATGGTGAATCAAAACCGACATATATACCTAATCTTCTTTGTGCTCCTATTTTAGTTCTTTGTGGTAGAGGAATATGAACATATACAGTACTACCAAAAATCTTAAAATGAGAAATATCGGGTATTTAACCAAGAGCTAGTTGAAATGAAGATTCTTTATGACAAGCGGATGGTCTCACCCTTATTAGGTTCATGGCATGTAGTATATCATAACCCCAAACAGATGTAGGTAATTTACTTTTAAGAAGTAAGGGACGTGCGATAAACTGAAGTCTCTTAATCAAAGATTCTGTTAAACCATTTTGTGTATGCACGTGAACTACTGGGTGTTCGATTGAGATTCCTACCGATATACAGTAATCATTGAAGGTTGAAGATGTAAATTTGGCAGCATTATCTAGATAAATTGATTTTATGGGATGATCAGGGAATTGAACTCCCAGTTTAATTATTTGGGCAAGTAATTTAACAAATACGGTATTTGAGGTTGAAAGTAAACAAACATGGGACCATGTAGTTGAAGCATCAATTAAAACCATGAAGTGTCTAAAAAGACCGAAAGATTGATGAATAGGGCCACAGATATCTCCTTGAATTCTTTCTAAGAAATTTGGAGACTTGGTTTGAAGTTTGACAAGAGATGGTCAGATAATCAATTTTCCCATAGAACATGTTAACAAGGAAGTTCATCACGTGGTATGACCTTTTGATTTCTAAGAGGATGTCCCGTAGAATTTTCAATAATACGACGCATCATAGACACTCATGGATGACCTAATTAATTTTTCATGCCAAAGGGTAAGTGATTTTGGATCAGAGATTTTAGGAATATTGATAGTATGAGATTCAACAACTATAATCTTTATAGCATATAACCTGACAGAAATTGAGGATAATTTTTCTAAGATTTTCTTATAGCCTGAGCTAGTTGAAGTGATGAGATGATATTCTTTTTCATTTTCATTAGTGGTTTCAATATGAAAACCATTAAGACGAATATCATTGAAACTCAAAAGATTTCTAGTGGATTTCCTAGCATAGAGGGCATTAGGTATATGAATTTATGTCTCATTTGGTAGAGAAAACTGGTTTTCCCGCAACCTTCTATTATGTTTGATGTACCCGAAATCGTCCATACATATGAATCGGTTTAGTCAACTGTGAGAAATATTTTGGATTTTGTAGAATTGTGTGAGTGGTTGCGCAGTCAATAATGCATATATCTTCCATATTACACTGTATATATGAAAGAAAACAACATTTTCATTAAAACAAAATACATATGAAATATTATACATACAACAAATACATGAAAATCAATTATCTAGGTCGTAATAAAGTTTAGCACTCGTGTTTGTTAAATTCAAGGGTTTATCATTAACTAAATTCTGGTTATAATTAACAAAGTTGGTTTCCACCATTTTTCCTTTAGGTTTTTTAGATGATTGATACAAGTCAAAGAGATGTTTTAGCATTCGACAAGTGCGAACCCAATACTTTTCAGCCCCACACGAAGACAAACATCTCCAGCATCTCCTTCTTGTGATACCTTCCTTTTATTTTGTACTTCAGGTTGTCACATCAGATTGTCAGAGTTGTTGTAACCATCATGCTGCCACTTCAGGTGGCCAAAATTATATTGATTTCGAAATCGACCACAGAAACCTCATCGTCCACGATTTCATCCATAACATCGTCCTCATCTATGCCCTTTCTCACGTTCATTCTTCTGAAATGACGTGTTATGTATTTCAGGTAACTGGGCAGAGCCTGTATGACGTGCCTGGTGATTTTTTAGCAGCAACTCATTATTCTTTTCAGTCACAAGAAGAAGAGCTACCAATTCACTATATTTCTGAAAATTGTGCTCTCTGTACTGTTGCGCTAGTATCATAGTGTTGGGATTAAAGGCCGAGAGAGTTTTTTCAATCATTTCAGTATCGACAATTTTCTCACCACATAGAATTAGTTTTGAACGTGTTTTGAATAACATGAAATTATATTCCGCAACAGAATTGAAATCTTGTAGCCTTAGATTAATCCAGTCATACCGAGCCGATGGTAAATAAACAAGTTTTTGGTGATTAAATATGTCTTTGAGGTTATTTCAAAGAGTGAGCGGATTTTTGATTGTTAGATATTCTGATTTTAAATCTTCGTGAATATGATGTCTTGGGAATATAATAGATTTTACATTTTGTTCGATAGTTGGGGTTTTTTCGGATTCAATAATATCTTTTAACACGTTTGTACTAAAATATAATTCTGCATCGAGCACCCATGACAAATAATTATTCCCGGAAATATTCACTGCAACAAACTCTAATTTTGAAAGGTTTGTCATTCTGGTAAATATTTAAAACATGATATAATATAACACATCAATATTTAAACAATTTATAAACCATGTATAGTAATATATATAATATAATTTATGACAAAAGTTACGACGTCATAACCGACCATTGAACTTTTGAAATAATAATTGACGGCAAATGAATAAATAAATTTAATGAAATAATATAAGTAAGATTAGATCATACCTCTTTTTTTAAATAAGCTTCAGTTGGACAGAGACTCGTGCTGATAACGTGTTATAAAAAAATATTACTAATTATTAATGATATTGTACTAAAGAAATATTGAGATAAACTAATATTTATATATTTATTAAGTACTCATTCGTGTGTGTCCTCTAAGTTCCTGTAAAATCACCGACTACTTATCAAAGAAGCTTACTTCAATTATTCAAAGTCGGTTTACTATATATAATATTTAAAATGACAATCATTCATATAACAGATTTCTTTCTTTTTTTTACTGTAATAATTGATTTTTTTGTTTATATTACCGTTGTGTTTTTGTTTAAGTTTTATTTGATGCCCAATATCTTCAGACCGACCTCAGATCAAATGACTATAAAATTTCACTCGAATTTATTTATTTATTGGTTGAACACGTTATCATAATAAGGAAAATTTATATTATTTAAAAATAAAAATTAATTTTAAATGAACAATTTACATAAATTTGTTAGTCATATATAATTTGTAATATTTAAAAGTTAACAAAATAATAATAAAATATTAGAAATAAACTTTAAACAGAATAATATCTGTTTTATAAAGTCAAATTGTAAAGTACGAAACAAAGTGAGCTGTCCCCTCCTCCTCTCTCAAAAAACCGTAAAATTATTATATCGATTCAAAGCTATCATCAGCTTCTTGGTTGATGATAAACCCCTCCTTTTCTTGTTTTTCTTCACTTTATATATATTTATTTAAATAAGTCTCTCTTTCTGAGAGTTTTTAATACTCATTTTTTGAGTTTTGTTCTTTCTCATGAAGATTTGGTGTTTTTTTCTACCAATTTTATGGGTTTTGTTCTCAGTTTTAACGTGTTTAATGTTTGAGATAATAGATTTTCATAGTAGTTCATTGGCAAGGGTTCATATCGGATCACAAGTATGGTCGAATTCTTGAATATGTTTAAACAAATTATGTATACATACTTCTCATACCTTCAACAAGTCGTTAGATTGTCTCTCCAACAAGCTTGTATGGTCCAGCGATATAAACGAGGGATGTTGCACAATATATGATCAACATGACGATAGTAGTCTTACGGATAAAAGCATTGATTTGATCTATGATGTATTCATTGAATTTCGATTATTTTTATAGATGTCGTATGACTTTTAATTAATGAATTATTTTACCCATCAAAATAAAGTCAAATTGAAACTATTAAAAATAAGATAGGAGAATTAGTGTATTAAAAAAAACTTATAAATCACTTTATAATTATGTATTTTTTTAAAAATACAATTTAATGGTCATAACAATAACAAATAAGGCACATTCAACTTCAAATGTATATTTTCTAGGGAGTCGACTTTTTTCTTAGAATATAACATGATTTTATTGCACTTTTAAAAATCCTTATTAAATACAATTTTTTTTAATGAACTTTCTAAAATTCAAATTAAACACAACCTAATTCTTAAAATTCAAAAAACTCCTAAATCCAAATTGAACGAATATACACCCCTTTTTAATTAAAAACTAAAACATTGATTTATCTAATTTCATATTGTAAACAAATCAAATTAAATAATGCTCGGTAAATAATTTCCAATCACTCATACTCCTTTCTGTAAATATTATTGTACAATTTTGCAAATCAAGATCTTCACTTCGAATTTCAGATCCCAGCAATTTCAATGCTCGCAATATTTTGCAACAAATACTAGAAATTAACAGAGAAAAGGCAAGGCTGATGCCAAGTCACCCCAATTGACAAGTGCGGCAGAGTTTAAAACTTACATGTGACGGTTAATGTTTGGATGGGTTTTAAACCTCCCAAGAAAAAGCTCTCATTTGATGGATAAGGGAAAAAAGTGGTAAATAGTTAGATGATTTTTCTTCCCAAACTTAAGAAAAATACATCAATGATCAATCTATCCTTTGAAACTGTTTCCACCATGTGCAGAAAATATAAATTTATACCAAACAGAATTCCAGGCCTTTCAAATATATAACACCTATCGTTCAATAGGTGTCGGGAAAAAACATGGTTCATTGCATTAATGCAGGACAACATGGAGCCTAGAAGCAGCAATTCTCGGAAACCCACACACCATTATAAATATGGATACACCCCAATGGCATATACTTCATGACTAAACCAAGTCCCCATTGTATACATACACAAGAAAGTTGAAAAATCATCATTTAGTCGGGTCATGTTTAATGTCAGCAAGGCACTACAAGAGAAAGTTGGCATGAACCACCCATCCTTGCCACCACTAGTAAAACCAAACTGCAACATGAATAATACAACAGAATAATCAAAATTATAACATGACTACCAAGATATAGTGATACTTATCTTCAAAATTAAAGTGGCAAGGATGCTCCTAGTGCTAGGAAATCTAGAGTTCAATCACCAAAAAGTATACTTAAAAAATAAAAACTCAATTCTCGAGATTATGATACAAAAAAATAGACCTCATAAAGATATAATGCATCTATATAAAATCACACTCTCACTGCCATATAAACTTGAAGGAAAAAGAACCATTATCAAACACTACTAACCCATATGCCACATTATTCAAGCTATTCATGTTTTCAAAGTACCGAGAAGAGAAAGTAGAAACTTGAAACATCTTTTCCTGCTCATTGTCATACATACTCTTCGAAAAGCGACCTAATAAAACAACATTGCTTGTACAAGAGGTATGCTTTTGTGTGCCTCCATGAAACTATACAAATCTGTTGGGCAGTAGAAGACTGTTCTCAAAATTCCTACACTTCTTAACTAAAATGCATACTTCACCAGTTTAGTAAAGACATTATAATTGAGCAAACCCAAAACATATCACCATTTGTCAACAAAATAAATTAGCAAGCACCCACAAGTAAATTAAATTTAAGTCAATGTTTAAATACAAGGTTACATTACAAAATCAAAAGGCTCCTATATATTAGATGATGAGCTTACATAACAAAATTAAAATATAAAAGAATATGACAGAACATCACACAAGTCAAAGGACACATAAGATTATTACAAGGTGCCAAAAAAGAGATGATGATATTCCTAGGCTACTCCACCAAAACATAACAATAAAGGTATCTAAAACAAGTATAGGACACACATGGTACAAAGAAGAAACTACGAGGAAAAAAAAGAAGAAAATAGACTTGAGACCCAACTGAAAAACCACTACCCCTAGGATTCCCACGGTTCCAAAATCCAGACATGAAAAAGAGAAAATATGATGGATTGCAATCCATGAGAAGAGAGATAAATCTCAAATAATTTGATAAAACCCTGAAAAAAGCTAAAAGGTTACATATCCTTATATAGGAAAAGCCAAAGATTAGTCATAATAATTGAAAAACTATTATGATCAATCTCTATCTTCTTAAAACCTATCTACCACCCTTACTAAATAGAGAGAAAAAACTATATCATTCCAAGGTACATTAACTACTACCATAACCGAGATTACTCCTAATAATCTACTTATCCAATATATATAACCTTACTAAAAAAACTACTTTATTCTTGAATAGAAAGTAAAATATATGCAAATTGATTTTATAATTCCTCGTACCGGAACAGATACTTTATTAAAAAATAGAATTTCGTACACTTGGTGTTCTATAGTCTCTACGACGTTGAAGTCATAAGGTGCAGTATAAAGGGGTACTTCATATGAAACTGCAAAAAGAACACACAAAACTAAAGATATATAACTTCACCATAGTTGTAGCTCGATGACTGGCCACTTAAAATCAAAAGGATTCTTCTTCTGAATCAAGGAGTTCCCAGGTGGTCAAAGGTGTTCGGTGTAGAGTTTGATTCTCACCTTCTGCTTCTCTTACACTTAAAATATATCATCTATCAAAAACATCCTCTATAAATCCAATGCATACCAAAAAAAAATCCTCTCTAAAGCCAATGGTATATAAAAAATTGAGTTTTCTGTGCTATAATTAATACGATAGGTACCTCTTGTTAATTCACACGACTTTATGTCAGCTTCTATTACAAGTGACTTGTATATTAGGTACACAGACCATCAATAAACCTAAAATCATAAGTGATTTTTCCATATCACAAGTGACAGGTCCATATATTTACCACTTATCATCATAGATTAAAACTTATCTTATACGAAATCAACTAAGCATCTCAACACACAATCATACTGCAAAACAGGCCAACTAATAGCAAAAGAACAAACATAAAAAATACTTGTAAAGTTATGGAAAAACATCCAAATTAACGGCCACTATGCAGTAAGCAAAGCTTAGGCCAAGTTTTCATTAGTCAGCTCATTATTGAAATTGAAGGGGACAGGCTAAAACAACAAAATCATATAAACATAACATTGATGGATATTATCTCCAAAACCCTGATTGACTCCATCATAATTAGGGCTATCAACCGCCAAATTTCAAATCATACCCACAATCTCAATCCGAATCATCAGAGAGGGGAGCAATCTGTTGAGCCTCGAGACGCTCTAGGGCTTTTTGATGGGCCCAAGTTTCGAGAGTGAGATCGGGCTTAGCATTAAGCCCAACGCCAAGGATGACGATAGTGAGGAAGCTAGTGACGTAGCAAGGTAACTCCCAGTCTTCCCACTTTCTCGATTGACCCTGTGGTAAGGGAGTCCGGTTCAGGAAATAACCGTTCGGGTGTTCTTGGTGACCCGGGCTTGTCCATCGGCTTGGACCGGCACCGCCGCCGCGGATTCGGAGGCTACTGCTTAGCCGGCTGCGTAGAGTGCCGGCGGCGGTGGCGAAGGGTTTCGCGGACGCCATTTGTTTTAGAGAGAGACGGGAGGAGCGATTGTATATGTATATGTGCTGTTGCCCTTTTTTGGATCTCAGCTTTGCAAGGGCTTCTTGGTTATTTGCCTGGACACGACACCGTTTTGCTCCCTTTCATCGATTAATCTACCATTGTGACTTGTGAGTTAAAATCAAAAAAAATACAATTATATTTTCTATTAAAAACCTACAATTTTACAAAATAGAAATTAGTTTTCATATTATATCCTATATATAATAAGAGTAACATATATTTTATTCAAATACTACCAAATGTCAAAAAATATTATTATAAAAATTCTTATCAACTATAATTTTTTTTTATCCCGCTTTATATTATAACTCAGACTCTATTAGATATCTTAGTAATATATAAATTTGAACTTAAAGATCTATTTCGGAGTTAAATTAAAAAAAAATCGTAATTATTGTGCTCGTAGACATTGTTTGGACCATATTTTGAGTTTTAGAAGTCAGAATTGGGCGATTTTACAACTCACGCGAAACTTAAAAAATTATCTTTAATTCCGAGGTAGTCCAACATCCAAAATTCAAATGGAACAGCCCGCAATCTAGAGAGAAAATACAGTTACGAATTTTTATCGGATAATTTTATTCCGTTTAGAAACCTTCTTATAATTGATTTAAAACATTAAAATACTTTTTTATATTAAATTTATATAGAAATATATCATATATCACACATTATTATGTATTATTATTATATTAGAGTATAGATAGTATTAGTTTTTAATATTTTTTTATCCAAATTTTTTCTATAAAAATATTTACTATATTATATAAGATATAAAGGTAATTTTATACGGAGAATCAGTTACACTTACATGAGAAATTATTATATTGAGAACTCAGAGACCTTGTTAAGTCATTAATTTGGATCGAATAGAACAAATTAGGTTTTTTTTTAAAGAAATAATTATTTGAGTTCTCCGACTAAAAGTTTAACATTAGCCAAAGATATTAAACACACATTCTACTCTGTTACTATATTGTATATAATACTATATTAAAAACAAGTTATCACATATTTTGAATCATGTTTTTTTATAAATAAAATTAAAATAATATAAATTAATAAATATTAATACATTTTTTTAATTTAATCAATTTATATACGAGAAAAAAAATATTTGGTTCAATAAAGAACCTGTCATATATTAGCATGAAAATGTGGAATATAAAAATTATTATGACGGTAATCGCTATGTATCGTTTTTTTTAGTATTAATTTAAAATTTAAATCTCGCTAGTAATATAGTAACGTCTATTATTTATTGATACAAGTTTAAATTATATATATTATATAATTATTTATAAATTGTAATTAATATTATACTACTGAAAATCTAATAACATAAAAAAACTTATCCAAATTAATAATTATATTACCATATTATTAATAGATACATATGTATTATATCTCATATAAAATATATTAAACAATTGTGTGATATATTAAAAAATCATGTTCATAATATTTTGAATCACAAAATTTTACATATTTATGTATTAATAACATAAATTTATATTTTGTGCATTATGCATATTTTTTTAATATTCTATAATTTTCTTATTTATATTTAATTCGGTTAATGTAAAAATATATAATTTAAACAAGTTAAAAACTAATATAATTATAATGTATTAAAACTTTTTAAAATTATAAAAATATTAGTAATTTTAAATTAAATAATTTAATTAATAAAACAAAATATTTGTGTATCGCACGAGTTAAAATCTAGTCATGTCAGAATATAAACAAAGTGTGAGTCAACTTTAAATTGGAGTTGACTACTATATTAATAATATAAAATAATTATTGAAATATATTTATTTATTGAGATTGTCGCCCTGAGGATGACCTCAGGGTGGGTTGCAATTTCGCGCTCTGGGTCGGGTTCGTGTCGGGATAGATTGTATCTGGTTGTTTCGGGTTGATTTTTTCATAACCATAACCCGTACTTAACGGGTTCGGGTTGGGTTTTGTGTCATTTCGAGTTTCACCACCTCTACTTCTTTTAGAGTTATTGAAAATATATTTCTATATTATATACTCCCTATGTCCCGACTTACATGAACTGATTACTTTTGCACAAATTTTAAGATAAAACAGTTCATTTCTCTTTCATTGCACGTGAAAGTTACAGGTCAAATGTATAATATGTATTGTACTCACTTTGTTAGCTGTAAAAAGGGCAGAACATGTATAAAATATTATTATTACTATTAAATAATTATGAATCAACTAGCGAGTCTCCATCATAGCACATGAAAGTTACTTTATTATACTTAAATTTAGTTATTTTAAACGTAAAATATTTCAAAAGTAGGGTTATAAATAGATGGTTCATTAATTTTTGGGTCATTTTCGGATTTCAGATTCGTTTCTGATTATATTTGGTTGTTTCAAATTGAATATTTACGAACCCAAATTCGTATTTTTTCAGGTTAGGTCAGAAATTGCCACCTTTATACCTTAAAAAAAACCTAATACAAAAATAAAATATTTTTATAAATACATGGGGTGGGGTATTACATTTATAAACTTACCCTTCTAATATTATATTTAAAAACACATAATCTCGGGGGAAATGACGAGAATAACCTGAGGCCCATTTTTCTCCTAATTATCTCAGTTGATAAGATTGATCATCAAATTAAGTAATCTACTGACTAATTTATTTATATTTTTTTTCCATTTGTTTCAATTAAATTCGACAACAAAACACATTAAAACTTTTAATGAGTTATTATTAAATCAATTACGCTTTAATTGTTCGAGATATGATCAACGTAGTATTCGTCTTGTACACATGAGGGCATTTGGTCTAGTGGTATGATTCTCGCTTTGGGTGCGAGAGGTCCCGAGTTCGATTCTCGGAATGCCCCTTTTGTTCGCCTGACGGTCAGCAGCAACTAGAAAATGGCGCCTAGCCTGACGGTCAGCAGCAGCAGCAACTAAATCAGTTAAAATGGCGCCTAACGGTTACATACACCCATCAAAGATTTCCCAAAATTGTATTGAGATTTTTTTTTACAAAAAACATAATGAGTTTGCCAAAATAGTTCCCATATGAACATCACCAACAATATGATGAGATCGGCTTTGGGACACAACCAGCTTCCCTAATCTTGACTGATATCTCTCTTACCTATTTGCATACCTCTTCCTTTACACTGTGCTCCAAAGTTCAAATATAGAGAGAAGAGAAACTTTTAAAATTTTCTCTGCATGTTGTGCTCCAGTTTTTTTAGAAGAGAAGGGAAATGATTGAGAGAGAAAATTTTCAAAATTTTCTTCACAAAAACTTCTTCCCAAAAATGGGATGATTGTGAGGGAAGTTCTCATATACCTTTTTTAAATATCCCCCCTCTATCCTTTTTTTCTCAAAATTCTCTCTCCTATCCAACAAAAAACTTGGGAGCATGCTAGAGAAAATTTGTTAAACATTTTTTGCTTTTTCCCCTTCTCTTCCATTCTCTCCTCTCCTCTTCTTCAACACAAATCTCCTGTTAGTGGATGTGATCGATAGCATGATAAGTATGAAGGGTTTTATCCAGTTCAACCCAGCTCTTTCCTGGTTCCTTTATTACAGCCTTCTCCATCATCATATCCCTAATCTCCCTTACTTCATTCCACCTTCCTGCAGAAGCAAGCAGATTTGAAAGAACTACATAATTACCAGCATTTTCAGGCTCTATTTCCAATAGTTGACTACCAACATACCTTCCAATGTCAACGTTCTGGTGAACACTACATGCACCCAAAAGTGAACCCCAAATTGCACCAGTTGGTTCAAATGGCATATCCTTTACAAATTTAAAGGCCTTTTCTATTTGTCCAGCACGCCCAAGCAAATCAACAACAGTCCCATAATGTTCAATATTAGGCTCAACGCCAGTTTTTCCGCATACCATCTCATCAAAGAATTCTAGTCCTCTATTTTCCATCCCTCCGTGGCTGCAACCAGATAACAAAGCCAAAAAGGTTACTTGGTCAGGCAAGACTTTATCTTCTTTTCTCATTAGTTCGAAGAGCTTAACAACGTCTCGTCCCCTTCCATGTTTGCTATATCCCACTAGCATTGAATTCCATGTTATGACAGTTCTTTCAGACATGTTATCAAATATCCTTCTTGAGTACATGAGGTTTCCACATTTTGAATACATATCAATCAAAGAATTCTGGAGAACCACATAGGGCGGCAATTGTAACCGAAGTACATGGCTGTGAACTTGCCTGCCATGTTCATATGCAGCAAGCCCGGATATTGCAGTCAAAACACTGGCATAGGTTACATAATTGTAGATCATTCCCTCTCTCTGCAACTGACAGAATAACTTTACAGCCTCTTCATCAAAACCCAACTGAGCGTAGCCTGAGATTATAGCAGTGCAAGAAACAACATCCCTTTCTTGCAAGCCATCAAACACACCTCGGGCTTCATGGATCCAACCTGCTTTGGCATACAAGTCAAGAAGTGAGCTTCCAACATATACGTGGGAGTCAAAACTTAATTTTATTATATGGCTATGGATTTGCCTTCCATGATCAAACCCAGAAACCCCTGAGCAAGATGTAAGCACAGTCGCAAATGTGAACTCATTAGGTTCAGTACCTGAAAAAAAAACTTCATATTACCATTCACATTTAATTGCTAAAAAAATAGTAGAGATAAGAACTACAAAAGTATATAAGCTACAGAATGTACCTAGTCTGAAGATATGATACTAAAATTAAAATAATCAACAGAATATCTGACATATGAGGCATAGAGTTGGTGATTAGACAGACAACGTAGAACATGGAGCTCATAGATGGAAAATTCCAAGCCAGGTAATTTCATTAACCAGGAGGCGCCCAATATAGTGGACGGGGGACGTTGGAATCGTGCCTCCTAGCCTGGTGCTTTAACATGTTTAAATTTCTGTAGGGAGGCTTTCTGTAGATTTACATATATATTTGCAAGCAATGTGCCTACCATCCTTAATGAATATATAGAAATAGTATCTGGCATGCTGAGAATGAATTACCCAAAATAAACCAACAAAGCGATGGAAGAAACTTGGCAAACTAATGATACTAAAACAATAAATAGCAACATCAGTGCATTAACATTATATATACAGTATATAACCTACTTGCTGAAAATCTACCTGACTTTAACATCTCTACAAATAGTTTAAGAGCTTCCGAGGCATACCCTCTCCGAGAATAACCCGATATCATAGCAGTCCAAGAAACAATATTCCTCTCAGGCATTTCATCAAACACCATCCGAGCATCTTCCAGACACTCGCACTTTGTGTAAAAGACAATCAACCTATTCCTGAGATACACAGATGGAAGATACCGGGTTTTGATCATGTGGGACTGGATTCTCTGACCTTCTCTAAGACCCCTTTGGCTTACACACTCGTTTAATAGCAAGTCATAGCCTTCAAACTTCATTTCAAGGCCTTGGATGGCCATTTCTAACAAGCCCAGTTTTAGGTTACCGTTAGAACTTGTATATTTTGAGTTCATTGAATTTGGCGGTGGCGGGAGAGAATAAGAGGTTAGTTGGCGGTTGAATGCGTTCGAAGGGGAAGAAAATACATGATTGACGAGTAAAGTACAGTTTTGTATGTTCTTTAGGTTCATATTTGCCACTTGGGAAAGGCGCACAATAACCGGATAAAAAAGAATCTTGGAGCTTAGTTTTTATATTATTATCTTTTATTTATCTTCGACTTCAATCGAGATAAAATTATTCAATTTTACAAATAAAACATTTAAGCCGCTTCGTTAGCTCTAAATTATAATTATATGATTCCTGATATAACTACTGTACTCACAAAAAAATTAGTTATATTTTTATTAGCATCATTCTATTTTATATTTCTCATTTATCTCGTCTGATATAGGATTCTGTTTTACTAACTATTCCATTGTATTTATTACTTTTTTTTTAGCACGTCTCCGATCGCTCAAATTTTAATGTTTAGGGGTACATATGATATTGTTTATACAAATCATGCATTTAACTTGTTTAAATATCAAAAGGCATTAAGAAAAATGTGAACCAGCTCAAAACACCCATAGTGTGAATATATTTCCTGTCTTGTTAGTTGTTGCTCGTGAGTCATGACTCTATGTGTGAACTGTAAAAGAAAATACATGAACACAATGATTTTAGAACTGAACTACATTTTTGTAAAATTTTCAGAATTATACGTTTGTAACTTGGCAAGGCACACAATTTTATCGTGTAGAAATGCAGAGCAATCTATTAGAACTTTTAATCAATAGGTACAAGATCATTGAAGTTCCATCAATTCAGAATAACGAATTTCTTTCCGAGGAAAACCTTTGAATATAATTTAACTCTTGTTTCATCAAAGGAATGAATCTCCAGCCTCTTGAAACCGTCACTGTTTGAATAAACCAGAGTGGAGACTAATTAAAGAGATGTTATTTACAGTTGAAGGCTTGAAATCCAAAGGAGTGTTCCACCTCCCTGAGTGATCTTCAGACCATCTCATATCTACATTTACAACTTCCAATCCGTCTATATGTTCCATTAAAAACCCAGCTGAACTATGATTGACTAGTCCTCGACATCCTGGCCTGTAGTCTACTAAACCATCCATATAATTTGTCCATCTTCTGTAAGTGAGATTCACATTCTCAAATTTTAAGTTGCTCAGAGTTCCACCTTTACATCCAGATAAGAAGACACCGTTTTCCGAAGTGGCAGTAATGTTAACAAATAGTAGATTGGATATTGAACCCGATCTCGAATCTTCATTTCTAGGGCAGGTTGTCACATATATAGGCTCTGCTCTTCCCCACCACGATGGATCATAGTATCTTGTAGTGATATTTATATTTGAGAAAATTATATCACTTACATTTCCTGTACAATAACAAATTAATCACAAAAAAAATCTTCAATTATGATTTCATAAAAAGAACACGACTATGTGCCAGTGCATTGGGGAAGGGGGACCTTGGCAGTTCAAAACAAAAATTGTGTAAATAATACTGATGGGTAACGAAAGATGAAAATATGAAGAATTCAAGGCATTTACACAATCAGCAGCAAAATTCAACATCAAGACCATAAATTTAACTGCTGAAAATGCCTTGAATTCTTCACATTTTCTTTTTCCGTTTCCCATCATTCTATATGGATACACCACACATAGGTAAAAGCCGCAAAACATGCTATATTTATCCTATCTCTAATATAAACGACACAGAGATTCAATTTGTTATTTTTGCACCCACTTTATAATCAAGTACTAGAAAAAGAATATAAATTTAAATAATAGCAGTAAGGATCCTAAACATATCAATAACAAGATAATGAACCAGCTACTATGACCAAAGTAAAAGTAACTTGAGAATTCCCAGCAAAATTTTAGCTATTTGGTTATTCTTGTAATTCATTTGGCTCCTAAAAAGATTTAATTAGCCAGGTTCATATAATTTATAATATATAAGTATATACTGAGCATCTGGATTCTGGTGTAGTGGTATCATACTGACCAAAGTTTGTTTCCCTGGATGCGCATTAAGTTAATGTTTTACATTTAGTGATGAAGAATTTTTACATATAACGACAAAATTGATACTTTACATCTAGTGATGAAGAATCTCCTAGCATAACTTTTCTTAAATATGTACCCCGGTATCCTAAAATGAAAGTATCCTCTTGGTCAGAATGAACTTAAATAAGATTTTGTAAGCTGATATTATGATCACACATAAAAGAAGTCCAGCGACCTTAGTTCACCAGAATTACTTCACTAAATAAGAAACTGTTACCTACCTCCATCTCGAATCTGTAGACCAAGTCCTCTGTGAGATTCTGCTATGGTGATATTATCAAAAACCAGACCTTTGAAGTCAAACCAGCTCGCACTTCCAAGTTTGATAGCTGAAGATTTTGTTCGAATCCAACAATCAGTGGCAGTAAGGTTATAGAGAGGACCATCATATGTTTTTGGGCAGATAGCATCATCTCCGGTGTTGATGTTGCATCTAGTAATATATGTATTATTAGAATCATCTATATCTATGCCATCATTGTTAGGTGTATTAAAATCTCCGTATATTGAAACATCATTGATTAATGTATTATCACACTGTACCAGATGCAGGCTGCATATAGTAAACAAGCTTTTTAGATAGGAACATACATAATGAAAACTAAAAAGTACAGAAACCATTTAGTGGAAGAGCTGATGGTGACTAAATTTAGCTGTAAACTCTTTAAATGGTCATGAGACTTGAAGTGGAGGTAAAACACGCAGAGTATCTGATCACTTGCAGTTCACTCTTTTTTTAGTACGGCTCGCATTTCAACTGGAATTTCTCGGGGCATATTCTAATTTTCTAACAAGGGTTCACGTGTCGTGGAGTATGCAAGGCCAAAACATTAAATCTAATAGTCAAATAAATTCTATCAAGGGTTTATTTTTTTGGATCTACCTCCCAATTCTTTATGCTTTCAAAAATAGTAAAGTTTTATAATATAAAAATGAACTGCCCCCGCTACTTTCCTCTACTGTACTCACTTTATAACTCAAATATTAATGGAATTTACTATTTTTTTTATACCTTTCCCCTACTTTATGCCTCCATGCGCAACCAATTTGTAAAGAAATGATAGTGTCGGAGGAGTATTATTTAAAAACGAAACGACTATTAGTTAAAAAAGGATAGAGTAAGAAAAGGACGCACCACCAATACGCAGGCTGAATCAAGTTGACATTCCAGACCCTAACATTTTTACTGCGTAGAAAACCAACGAGTCTGGGCCTACATTCATCACCCAAACAGTCCCCAGTTGTATTCCAACTCACCATCACATTTTTCCTCTCATCGAATCTCTTAACAAACTTCAATCCCTGTCCATTAATCTCTCCGCCGCCGGTTATTCCCACATTCTCCGCCTCCTCCGCCACCACCACGTACCACCGGCTACTCTCCGCCGGATAATCCTCCTGTTTCGTTCCTCCCAGGATCGTCGCATTCTCTTGTACTTCCAACACCACATCGGATTTAAGAAATATAGTTGCCGTCAGGTACGTTCCTGGAGGGAAGATGACGTGGCCGCCGCCGTGAGAGTGACAGTCGTTGATCGCCGCTTGGATGTGTGGAGTGTCGTAGTGGACGCCGTCGCCGACGGCGCCGTAGTCAGTAACGGAAAGTGTTAGAGTTGACCGGGGGTGTTGAATAATTGCTGAGCTGGAGGATTGGATTATTAAACATAACAATAATAATATTTGAATTAAATTTGAAAATGTGAAGAAATATAATTTCATTTTTGAGATGAGAGGGAGATTATTATGAGTGGTGGATCGATTTTCAATGTTTGTTAGGCCAACGATTGTGTATTGTTTGGTTTTTATTTTTTTATAAAAAAAAATCAACTTTTTCAACTTGAACTCGCACTATTATATTCAAGTTGCTGTTATTTTCAACAGCAAGTCATGCTATTTTTGAATTTGTTGTGCAGTTGTGCTCATTTTTTCCGCTATTTTAAATCTTGCCAAATTGTAAATTGTACTAATTATTTGGAAAATATTTTACACTGCTCTTGGAGTTTAGAAAACGGGAGAAGAGGAAAGGGAGCAAAAGAAAATTTTAAAATTTTCTTCTCAAATCGTGCTCTTAAGTTTTTTCAAGGGAGAAGAGAAAAGAAGCAGAGAGAAAATTTTCAAAAAAATTTTCCCATAATTTTCTTCCCAAAAATGGGATGATTGTAAGAGAAGTTCTTACACATCTTTTTAAATAATACCCGACATGTCTTTTTTTTCAAAATTTTCTCTCTCATTACACCATAAACTCCGGAGCACATTAAATAAAATATTTTTACTTTTTTTTCCTAACATTCTCTTCTTTTCTTTTTTTTTTTTAAACCAAAAACTTTGGAGCATAGTGTTAAAAGATTGATTCGGTTCCACACCACTGTGATATATAAACATTGCATCGCTTGTGAGGTTAACATGTATCTCGAAAAAGTGGCTTAGATCTTACGATATAGTTCGCATATCGATTATTTTCCTCTTTGTGATTTAAAACTTCGTAATGTTTTCTTCATTCATTGGTAAAAAAACATGTATATGAAGAAGCCGATAGCATAATCGTCAATAGCTAAATTATTATTCGGTGTACATATTCTTGGGATTATTTTCTTTATTGCTATAATCTTCGTAACAAGATATTGTGATTTGTGAAGCATAAAATACAATCTGACTAGAAACAGAAACCAAATTCGTAGAAGTGTTGTGTCGAATTTCTCAAGTGTTATATAATCTGCGCAAACAATCATTATCCAATTAACAAACCAGCAATAAATTTCCTTCCAAAAAAACCTCTGAGAACAAAATGCGGCACATATTTTCCTTTAAATATTTTCTTTTTAAAAAAATTACACAATGCAACTGATATGAACTTGTAAATTCAAAGTTAAAATATTAAAATGACCTAAACTTTCAGCCGTTTTTCTTGTTTCCCCCGTTGTTGAATAATTTTTATTAAGAAAAAATATATTATTAATCTACACTCTTAAAAAGACCAAGGCACCTTGTAACATATTCTAAAAGTTAAAAATTATGTAGTAATTATCATAAACAGACCATGACAACTTGACAACAGAACTGACTTAAAAAAACAACTGGGCTGCTTGTTGCACCTTGCAGCTCGCAAGTAGGCAGCCCGTCGGGCCCTATTAATTTATTTCAATTATATTACGGTTGCAGCCTTCCCCTACACCCCTGATATTATTGACATATATAGTCTGAATTACTGTTCTCTAGATTTAGGTGTCCTTGTGTCACAAATTCTAGTTTCTAAAACAGAAGCAAAGTATAGTCTTATTGATAATCATATAGATTACTGTCTGAAAACACCATTCAAATGATAAATACAGTACATAAACGCCACAGTGTGCTAAGTACGCAAGTTCTCCACCAGCCAGCCAAGCCATAAAGGGAAAGACTAAAGAGACTTGAGGTAAAGAGCAGAGAGATGATGTAATGTATAATGTAATGGTGAAACAGGTCTCTAAGTTAGTATTAGAGATACAATATACTAGAAATCTCCCCGCAGCTAAGGAATTCTGACTGTTTCATCAAAAGCTAATTCAATGCAGAGGCTTCCCCTCTGCTTATACGCTATCTACTAATACTATATCCAATATATACAATCTAGCTACCATTAATGCCTGTGACTTCCCTCAATCATCACATCTCCATCTTCAGCTGGCTTGATTGCAAAGAAGCTGTGGCACAAAACAACCTTCTATTTATCACAACTTCAATATCATTACACACTCTTATTAATCTTTTCGACCCAAGCTCTACATTCAGTTATATTGTTCACAAAAATATATAAATATTAACATGAAGTACCATTTGGGTGGATAGACTAATCATTTCTTACACCATTCATCTCTATGTAAAGGTATGATTGTCTACTACAGTGTGCCCTAGATTACTCGGGCTAGGTTAATGTGTAAACATGAATACATGTCCTAGTGTCTAACTCTGTGAGATTTTGAAACCAAAATGCAGTGTTTAGTGATCTATTTCCAATTGTCGAGTGTCCACATTATACTCGAGGTAATAAAATATAGAGTATGGTATGGAACTATGGATAACATAGTGCATACCTACATTTTATTCAGTTTATAGGAGTAGAAGCACACAATATACAAATCATTGTCTGTTAGAAACAGGTATTATGATATGTGTAAACTACCTGAATTTGCCACTGAATCGTAGCTTAAAAGCGAATTATCTGACGTAATAAAATTAGTGTTGTCTTCTTCCCTACCCCAGGCAGGCTGATGGAGCAAGTTAAACTGCCATAGATGTTGATAATGTTGTCTGTTGATGCTTCCATTCACTTGTCCTTCCAGACAGGTAGATGGCATACACATGCCCGGAAAGCTGCTTTCTATCATCGATCCACCCTAATAAATAAAAAATTAAAAAAACATTAAGGAATGTAAAATTTAATCACAGTAATGACACACAAACTTATAAGACACTAAAAGTTGTGCGAGTCTTGTCTTGAACCATAACTTATGGATAGGACTTGTCTACCGAGAAGCGAATTGGAAGTTCATAATTTTCATCAATCCAACACAGTAACAAGTAGTCTGTTTGGCGCAAATATTTTAATTGACTTTTTAACATATAAAATTACTTCTCTGGATGCTTTTATATTTCAACTTAAAGCAACTTTTTGTGTTTGCCATAACTCAATCACAAAAGATAACTTGCCTGTTTATAGGGCTTAGGCAAATGGAGTCCTAGACAAAACCACTTAACTAACTTATAAACCATTGCACCAAACCATGTCATTTGAAGACCCTTTGATTTAGGAATGCCAAGATAATGTCGTATTTTAAAATATATCTTACCTGATTCTGATCCTTTAATGTCATAGTGAAAATGTAAATTTTTAAAAAAAAGATATCAGACTTAAAGTCAGTATAGGGGGACATCTGTCAGATGCCCATGCTACCATGTCTAGTGACTGCGTTGGGGGACCTATTGTCCCGGAGACCTTGCAATAGTAATTCCTAATAGAAATGAAAGTAACCCAAGCTTGACGTTACCCTTTTGGCATCTTAACAAGCAGTTGAAGGGGTAGATATGCCAGACAGAAAATGGCATAATGGTCCACACCTGACCCACCGTCTTGCATCTATATTAAAGGTAAAACACTATCCTTTGAGATATTGTACAGGGACCCAAGAAAGAAGAGCATTTAAAGAAGTCCATTTTATTATTGTCCTTCCCACTTGATGTTTTTACGGTATTCAGCAGGATAATGTTATAGGATCCAGAGAAGAGCTGGCAAGATGGTCCTAAAACTATCAATCTGAATCATTAAACCTGCACCTGTTAGGTTGGTTATCCATTGGTTTCATAAACCAACCACAGCCATGTAGAAACAACTTAATCGGATAACCAGCTAACTAAGCCTTATAATACATAATCAATGAAAGGTTTTTGCAGATGAATTGGTAATAAATTATCATGTGCTGCAAGTGCCTAGTGGTGTACAATCCTCTGTAGAACCATTATTTGTCAGCTGGTCTCCTAGTTTTGAATTTCTTTCTTTTGACAAACAAAGCAACAATATAGAAGCAATAGCCCAGTATTACATATATTGTAAATGACAATGTTATAAAAGATTCATATATAAAGTAGTATCATAAAGAAAAATACTAAATATATACATTTTTAAGAGAAAGATATGATGTTTAACTATTATAATTATTATGATGCTTTGAATATATATTAGTTAATAAAATTTTTGAAAACTGCATCTGAAAATATTAACTTCAAAATCATAATAAAGTAGTATATATATTATTATTACCTAAATGTGAATCCTAGCCAAGGCAGCGATCTGCTGGTAGCATAGTGATTATCATGCCTACCATACTGTAGTATTATAGTTATGAATTGTTTGACATCTATTGTTAATATGCTGAAATACAACAATCAACAGAATAAATCACTTTATTAATGTCTAACTTTAACTATCATGCACATTGTTTCTAAAAATGTACTAACAACAAATGAACAAAATATATCATGCAAAGCTCATAGGATTCATTGATAACTTGGTGGCAAGACTCCCCCTCCCCCTCCCCCTCTCTTCGCATGACCAAAGGTCACTGGTTTCACTCCCTCTCCCTGAATACTTAAAATCTATTGCATGAAATATAGGTAACATATCCAAAAAAAGAATCAGAAGAGACAAGAAAGAAAGAATGAAGAAGTAATCAGCTAAAAAGGAAAGAATGGAGAAGTATAATAATGAGAAAAAAAATTAGTGGCTGAACATAATTATTTTAATACTTTTATGTTGCTTAACACTTACTTCCGTGCTGAAGAGACCATCGAGGTTGATATCAACTCTTGGATTTACAGCAGCAAGTCTCATTGATAAGAACTGAATCAAAATAGACATACAAATAAGTAGATTTATAAACTAAAGCTGTACTATATTTTCGACTTGACTTCGCTGTTTACCTAAACTATTGCAGACAAGAAGAAATTCTTATTATTTTAAATGCAAACATTGAAAATTTTATCAGCACTTCAGTAGAAAAGGTAAGACTATCACAGCAACCAGTGGTGGATGAGCCTTAGGTGTACATTCACATACTAACATGCATTATGACTAGGTCAAGCTTAAATATTTTTCTGGTGAGTTTAGATCTTGGGCAAAGTCGCAAAGATCATTAATTATCCCCAACTTAACTGTAAAGCAAAGGGGCAGTATATCATTGATTAACCAATATATTTTATAGAGGCCTGACCTCAACTTGGCGTTGTAGGGATTGTACATGGTTGATGATCTCATCCAATACCATTGCTGTACCTGAAATCTGCAAAGAAATAATCCATATTATATTCTATGTTTTATTACAGGAAGAAGCTATTGTTGCTTAAAGAAAATGCTATTCACTACTCCATATAACAGGCCACTTATCATTGATCTCTACAGTGCTCTGATCTGGTTACTTAAAAACTTCCAAGAAGTGTTCACGCTTAATACAGAAAGCATAATCCAAGGGTCACTCAAATGTACTGTTTCTACAAGTACTTTAAATATCTTTGCCAAATCTATAAAATTCACAGGCATTTGAAGTGACAATGAGTACTCCAAACAGCAGAAGACTATTACTAAAGAGAAGGATCATCATTCTAATTGCCACTAAGACATCCCATCAGTACTTCTTGAAAACTTGCAAGGGCCATGAGACTGTCCAGCCACTTATTTTCAGAGCTTGATGATCTTAAAGTCACATATCAAATAGGATACTAAAGGAAATTTTAAAGAAATAGAAAAGACATATGTACAAATAATACAAAAACTTTAAAAATTCATCTTAAAACAGAACGAAGAAAGATAATGTACTACAAAAGACTATTAATGTGAAAAATATAAGCAAGTAGTGTCATGCCCACCAACGTCCAAATTTTTAACTAAGTTTATTAGAAATAATAGTTCGTGAGACTGAAACCAATTATCAATTAACTCCACTAAATAGTTTGTATGAAGCCAAATTCACAAAATTATGTACATTGGCAGTTAAACTCATGGCATGTACATAAAATTTTCTGCATTTGTATTGTTTATGAGCACTGTTAAGGGTTGAATCATAGCCTAAGATTGGTACAGGCTGAACTGATCCACGAACTCAATGGGATCAAAATTTATATCTGAAACAACTTCATATGTGGAAGGTCTTTAATATTTCCTAGCACTTTTGTCAAATTAGCTTTAGCAATAAAATAAAATTTCAACAGGGTAAAAGCTATTACCCATACATTTCAGCCAACTTGTGACTGCCGATGTTATTACATGCCTAATCTATTTGGGATGCTTAGTAGAGTCTACTTTCTGCCATGGTTGAGAAATATCACATCTTAGCCAAACAAATGTCAAAAGTCTTGCTTTCGTTATCATTTTAGTTTCATCCCATACTTAAGATATTTTGTTTGTAATATGCACCTCTCGAGTTATGAACGATTATTTAATAGCAGTAACTGGGACCCAATCCAGATCAAGATTAGCTTGCAAGTTACATGCCTATCCCAAAAGATTCAGTGCATTATGCATTTGTTATTAAGTGATCCCCAAACCACATTTAATTAATCAGATAGCATTTTTTGCCATTTGTAAGGATATTTGAGTACTCAAGCATCCCCCTTCCCTTATGCCTGGTACAGTTAATCAAACCCCGGCAATAAAATAATACAACCCACCACTCTCTGGAGAAAGATGACATGTACTTGGTACTTGCAAAATCCAAACTTAAATAAGAAGCAAGTTCTTTCTTTAAATAATTTTAAAATAACAACAAAAGTCCTTGTGTATAGAGATACACCAACCAAGCAGCTGGCAATTTAATAATAATAATAATTCTCAGTAGACTACTTTTCATTAGCATTAACATTATTAATCTAATTATTGTTAATTATTGCATAGTTGAAAGTAAACTGTACCTTATTGCAACCTGGGACCAGTTCCTGGAGCAGCTTCATCCTAGCATTTATCTTCTCTCTCCTTGCCTGCCCCCACATTATAATTGAAAATAAATATAAAAATGAAATAATAATAATAATAATAACAATAACAATAATTAAATAAGTATTACTATACTACTATAGTACTTAACAACTAATGACAACGCTGATTATGAGATTACTCTTTCAGCTAAGCTGTGGCTATCTGTAGCTTGACCTCGACGAGCTCGGACATGAACATATGGAAGCTTGTCCTTATCATTCTCCGCGTTTTTACTCTTACTCTTCTTCGACGGTGCTTTCACCTAAATTCATAAACAAAACACCAAATTAGCCATAATTACCGGAAATGGAAGCCCTAATTAGACACTCCTACCTTTTTTTCCCTCTCTTTTCGCTTACTCGACTTGTGATCACTAATCGGAGCCACTGAATCCGACATTCCTGGCGACGAATTACGATGCGAGTCGGACTCAGCAGGCTCCTGCTTGACCGGAATTGAATTGGTGTCCGGCGAATTCTCGGTGGCAAAAACAGAGAATTTGGAAGCTCGGTCAATAAGAGCGGGATTGGAGGGGAAAATAGGAGCATAAGGATAGAGTTTGGGGTGTTGAGGTTCTCCGGAGGGTTTGTCCGGCGTGTGTAAGAGCTTGACGGCTTGATTAGGCGGGAGTTCTAAGAGAGCGGTGAAAGAGGTACCGGATTCCGGTGGGACGGACATCAAATTTTGAAGCTCTTGGCCGAATTGAAGTGAGTCGTCGGCGATTTGATCGATTAATTTACCGGATCGAACCTCCTCTGTTGGCTCCATAATTAAATGAAAATGTAGGCGCGTTTTATTAAATTAAAATAAATAAATAATAACAATAAAGTCTGGGTCCTTTAATGAAATGGTAGAGGTACACAACCAAAGAGAGAAAGAACAACGGGATGTAAATGGTACTTGACACACACTTTCCAACAGCAGAGATGTAGTAGAGAGAGAGAAAGAGATTAAAGGGAGGCAGTTAGGTAGAGGGTATCAATGGCGGACAGCACGTAATAATATTTCCAAAATGATGGAAATAAGGCAAGTCGGAAGTACAGGGAAAGCAACGTTGGAGAGAGAGGCGTAATGGTATTATAGGGGCGGGGGTGTTCAAAGGGTAAGTGGCGCAGGGCGAAGGGGACCGTGACCCCGCACTAGATTATAACCGTAGAAGGGGAGTTTGATCCGTCATTATCTTGCATTTATAACTGTTAGGAGGGGGTACACTATTATTTTACTCTTTCCACCGCTACACATTACTACTTTCTACCTATTACTCTTCTTTTCTTTTTGGCCGCTGCTAAATGCAGTTTAAAATTGCTTAATACAGTTTATGTAAATTACAATAGTGTCCCTTATTATGGGGGTGTTTGGCTTAACTTATAAGTAATAAGCTACTTTTTTTTAAATTATTTTCATTTTTTAAAAAAAAATAATATTTATTTTAGAAATTTAAGACCAAATCTTATTTTCAAATTTGAAAATAAGTTACTTATTTTCAGAAAAAAGTACATATATACCAACTTTTTCAGCTTATAACCTGCTTATAAGTTAAGACAAACAGAGCCTATATACTACTATGTTTTTCTGTGCGTCACAGTTCACATTAATTTTATTAATGTTACCAGTATACTGCATATTACGGCAACATACTAATCCATACTACAGTATTTTCATACATTTTTCATTAAAAATGATTTTTTTTCATTTTAAAATGTATGCTTTTAATTTTTTATACATATTTTAAAATATATAAAAACTAGTCCTACATATTATTTTATTTTTTTTCTAAATAAATATTTCAATACTAAATTTTCTTTAGAATTTTTTTCAAAATAAATTATAATTTTTTTACATACCGTATAGGATGTCAAATAAATATGTATTCTAAAATAGAGTAAGTACTGTTTTTCATATTAGATATATGTTTATATTTATATATAATAATTAAATTTATTTCAAAGAACATAAATAGCAAGAAAATATTTATACATGAATATTTATTTTTAAAATTAATTTTCAAATTTCGAGTTTCAACCTTTTTCAAGAAGTTATATTATATTATTTTAAATTTTATTCAATCGATCCCTATTATTATGTTACTAATATAAAAATAATAAGAAAACTAAAAATTTAAAATTTTAGGTCGTGATTGTTATATGATATTTTAATATTAAATTCATTAATCCTGTAAATATATTTTAAAACTCTTATTGAAATTTAATAAACACACACACATATGTATGTATATATATGAGTCGAGTTGGTTTATCAAGAGACGTAAGGATACGTTCATTATTTATAATTATATAAAAATGATAAATACTAGCATAAAGTATTGTAATTACAAATGATTATTGATGGCATATAATATATATTCAAATCTTTTATACGGTACGTATTCTCAATATATGTAAATAATGATTTGTAGTATCTTTTTATTTTTGGAAAAAAATTAATAATTGGAGTAAATTACTGATTTAGTAAAAAATAAAATCATAACAATTTCAATTTAGTAACTATACAAAAAATATTAGTGAACACCACAAAAAAATTAATATTATTAATATTGTAATATTAGTAAACACCTTAAATAGTTCTATTTGATTCCATTAATTAATTAATATTGAATTTCATTTTTTAAAATAAGATACTCTTTTCAAAATTACTCTGAAATACTTGAACGAATCTTTAAAATATTTTTAGTAAGTTTTTTTATGATATCTAAATTTTAAAATACTTATATTAATTTTATAATTAACATTTAATAAAAAAAAACTATACTTATAAAAAAGTCAAATCCCTAAATATAATATTAAAAATGAATACACATATTTCTATAAATAAATAAAAATTATGAACTAGACCATATTCAGAATATTACTCTTAATATTAGAGAATCTCATATAACATTTTTTTTTATGTATCACAAAAAATAATATTGAATTTCATTATATTAAAATAACTTATTTTTTCAATATCTACTATGAAAGACAATCTTACAATACTTAAGAGAATCTTATTAAAGTACATTATACTTAAAAACAATTGAAAAAAATCTGAAATTATTAAATAATATTACAAAATCTTGCGTTAACTTGTCTAATGAGTTGAAATATTAAAACTCCAAAATCAAAAATAATTGTATTAAAACACTTATGAGAATCTTGTAAAAAAAATTAATTTTAATTGTTTTTGTAAATGATTATATTGAATTTCATTTTTTCCAAAATAAGAAATTTTTTTTCAAAATTCCTCTAAAACACTTAAGCGAATCTTTAAATTATTTTTAGAATGTTTTTTATGATATCTAAATTTGAAAATACATACACAAATTTATAATAATGATTAAATTAAAAAAAGTGAGTCAAATCTTTGAATATAATACTAAAAACAAATATGTCAATTTTTGTTTAAAAAATCATATATTTTAAATAATACATTATTCAAAATATTACTCTTAAACACTTTAGAGAATCTGATATATATTTTTTTTGTTTTGCAAAAGACAATAGTGAATTTCATTATATTAAAGTAACTTACATTGGCAATTTATACTCTGAAACATTTAAGCAAATCTTACAGTACTTAAGAGAATTTATTTAAATCTCAAAGTATCTCATACTTAAAAACAATTGAAAATTAAAATCTCAAATTATTAAATAATACTAAAAGTCATATGTTAACTTGTCTAATGAATTGAAAGATTAAAAACCCTAAAAATATTAAAATAATTGTATTAAAATACTTAAGAGAATCTTGTAAATAGTATAATATATTACTCTTAAACACTTAAGAGAATCTTGTAAATTACTCTCAAACACTTAAGCGAATCTTTAAATTATTTTTATTATATTTTTTTTGGTATCTAAATTTTAAAATACATATATAAATTCTATAATAAACATTAAATAAACAAAAAATCCAAATTTATAAAAGAGAGTCAAATATCTGAATATAATACAAAAAATAAATACGCCAAGATTTTTTTAAAAAGAATCAAATGTTTTGATTTTTAACACAATCTTTTCAAAAGATTATAGCAGCCGTAATTAGGAAATATTAATACAATCTTTTTGTATATAGTAACAGATATTCAAAATATGATAACAAATAAAACTGTAACAATCATTAAATAGAAAGAAGGAAATTTTCTCAAAAAAGAAAATATTTTAATTGTGTAGTGATGAAATACGTATAAATTTTTTATTTTTTATTTTTTCACATACTGCCTTTATCTGTATAAGATCAAATTGAAATCAATGGTCTCTAGTCTCTCTTGAACCTCCCCATATATATATATACATCTAGGAAATACATTTATACTTTTTATATTTTGAATTAAATAATTTATTATGTCACTAATATATCTTGTCTACTAGTACATTCAAAAATTAAAAAAATTCTTTTAAAATAAATATTTAAATTGTTAATTTATCATTGACAATTATTTTTTAAAATATGATACTCGTATGTACCAGATTGAAATTAACAAGATAAATATTAGTAATATCATTTTTTGGTAGCGAAAATATATCATTTTTTTATAAAAAATATATATCATTTAACGGAGAAGTTTAAATATTTTTATTTTTAAATATAAAACAAAAGTCGTGATTTTAGCCAACTAAGCATAATACTATATCTAATTAGACTACTGGTTCATTGAACACTGTATGGCACAGAAAACAAATAAATGACATGTTTGTAATTTGAGCAAACTGTATTAAGCAATTTCGACGTGCATTTAGCAACTATGTTCTTTTTTTATTAATTTACCTTTTATCCTTCGCTGTCTTTCCTCCGCTTCCAATTTCCACTCACCACAGTGAACGAGGAGGCAACTTTTGTTTGACTTTAATCGTTGGCTTTCGAACTTCTGTTCAAACACAATCAAATAGGGCTGTAAACTGGATAATTCGGATACGGATCTGTCAATATCCGTATCCGAATCCGAATCCGAAAATCCGTATCCGTATCCGTATCCGAATTCGGAAAATTTTAAAGGTTAATATCCGAATCCGGATCCGACGGATACTATCCGGATCCGAATCCGATTTTTAATAATTTTTTTAAATTTATATTAAAAATTCAAAAAAAATTGCAAAAAAAATTAAAATTTTAATTTATTTTTTTTAATTGAGTTAAGAGTTAAAGGGATTTAAGCCTATTTTATTTTTTAAAAAATTAATTTTTATTTATCTTTTCAATCTAATTTTGTTATCTTAATAATATTAAAACTAAAAAATATTTTTATATACGTCTATAATATTTTTAAAATTATATAAAATTTGTATAAATATATTATTTAATGAATATATATACACACTACAAAACTAATAGAATAAATTTTAAATTATATATATATATTTTATTTATGTGATATATGTGATACGATTTAAAATGCATAAAATATTATAGAAATATAAATTGATATATATATATATATATTGAATATATATTTTAAAGTATTACCATGTGTAGTGTATATATTAATTTATTAAATTAAAATAGACATTAGAGTTGAGCTAATTAAAAAATATAATTGAATCAAATTAAACGGGTTTATAACTATAAGTGTATATATAAAAATATAAAAATAGGCTTATATCTATAAATGAGTTTAAATATATATAATTATATATTATATATTAAAAAAATATATTTATATATATTATATATAATTAATTTCGGATACGGATATTTTCGGATACGGATGTGCCTATATCCATATCCGTATCCGGAATCTTCGGATTCGGATACGGATAATATCCGGTTTCTTCCGGATACGGATAATATCCGCTTTTTTCCGGATACGAATACAGATATTTCGGACGAATATCGGTTTTTTCGAATTTTTTTGACAGCCCTACAATCAAATGATCAATCTTCTTTAAGCTGGAGTCGAGCATAGCCGGATTTTTAATAAATAAATTCGATTTTTTTTAAAAAAATGAACCGAGTCAATCGATCAATTTAAACGAGCTCAATTCCTTGACTGAACTCAATTTGTTTAATAGACGAGTCGAGTCAAGTTTACTCGCGAGTTAGTCGGACCAGGTATATTCACGAGCCCATCAATTAAAAAAATATACAAATATAAAAAAAATTAAGTTAATTTATAATTTATAAATTAAAAAAATATTTTTATTAATAATTTATTCTTATTTAAAAACGAGTTCAAGCTCGAGCCAAGTTGTCATGTTCGAATCGAGTTTTAGTCGACCTCGGCACATACTCGACTCGTTTGTAGCCAAGTCTAGTTAAACAAATTCGAGCTCGAGTTGCTCGCGAGTAGCCCGACTCCAATTACAACTCTATTCATATGTTTTTACAATTAACTAGAATATATATGGAACAAGATTGGATAACATTAGTGGTGGAATCTCTACCTAGTTAATTACTATATTATATATTTATTTTATTCAAAATATTATTTTAATATTACTAATTTTAAATATATGTATATAATTATAAAATTAGAATAAATTTTTCAGCACAAGAATTTTAAAAAATATAATTTCACAAATTTGAATATTCCCCATTATACGTATATATCACTTGAACAAAGATAAAAAGTTTTATAAAAAATACGGGGTAAATAGAATTTGTGGATGGGGAACATTATATTTCTATTTCTCCTATAGTTATATTTATCCCGCCAGCGTTAAATATTATTCATTTCGTGTTATATTTCTGAGTTTGGATTTGGATGGATAGGGAAATAAATGTGATCATTTTTTTTTAGGAGAATCATGTACTTGAGAATGAGAATGACATTACGGTATTATCTAATGTTATAACAATTTCCTATATAAACACATAAGAGTAGATTTGTAAATTTAGGAAAAAAATTTAATATTTACAAAAATGTTATTAAATTTTCATGGTAGCAGTTTATAACCTTAAGAGAGTTACTTGAGGTATTTTTCTCCTTTTCTAATGCATTTCCATTTTTTTTTTTTAAAAAGAAGCGTAAAATTTGTGTCGATTTCTCTCCAAAATTTTATCAATCATCAATACACACACATATAAAAGAGAGAAGACAGACACCGTTAGGCGGCGCTTCCAAATCGTCGTAATGTATTTTTCTAATTTTCTTAAATTTTTAAATTAATAAATATTAAAAACTATAATAATATATTACAATGAAAAGATTGACATATTAAATATTTTACATATTTACACTTTTTTCCTTGTGTTAGAAATTTGTTTGAAACATAAGAAAGAAAATTATAATTTTATTTTCTCTCTCTCTTTTACTCAAATTTAATTCTTTCATCTTCCCTTCTTCATCTAAAAAACGGGAATACAGTGTTAATTATCATCGGCCTGCATGCGGTTCAAGCCACAGATCGGGTGCTTATCGCCATCCTAGAAGTAGAGAAGAAGTAAAGAAATAAAAAATATACGCTGTTGTTGGTCATTGTCAATAACAAACTACCAGAGTTACATTTATTTAGAGAACTAAAGTGGAGGCGATGTAACAAGACTTTGAATCCTTTAGAAAAAGGACCTCTGTGAAACAAACTGTTTTCGTTTTCATATGCTGGTTTTTAGGCAACAACAAGACCTACGCCTGCTTATTTTTTTTTATAAAAGATAACGTCGTCTCTCCAACCCATCACGCTGTGACATACACACATACAGATGTCTAAACTTTACTCCATGCGTATTATAGAATTCTTCCCTTACTTTGCTTTCAGTACTTAAATACGACAACCAGTTCAACGGAGAGAATAAGGGATCAAGGGGAGAAGGTTGTGTTTAAACTGTAAAGTAAAATCAGTACTTAAAAAATTCAATAAAATTTGAATGTATACGATTTGGATTTTTAAATGTCCTTTAAAATATAAAGATAGTCAATTCAGATTTTAAAAAATTTGAAAGTATTCAATCTTAATTTTAAATAAGTTTTTAAAAATCTAAGTGTATTTAATATAAATTATTAATAATTTATTAAAATTTAATGATATTTAAAAATTTATTGATACTAATAAATTTTAAAAATTTATTAATTGAATACACCCAAGATTAAAATATCTTGAAAAATTAAATATAATTTAGTCTACAATCTAATTCCGCCACCGTAGATTTTATGATCCTAGTTGTCAAAATATGGAAATGCAAGTCAGTTTTAGGCCCTGTTTATCATATAAGTACTTATAAATCAAAAAATACATTCATTTTTTAACTTATAAATTACTTATAAAGTAAATTAAACGGAGCCTTAATCTTATAGAATGAGATAGATGAAAGTCGGACACGCAATATCTTCAATTATGAATAAAATATATATAATATTTTTTAATCATAAAATTATTGATGAGATAATAAAGAGACCGAATGCATTATTGAGATGAAGGGGGGACAACAAAACCAGAAATTGGCAAACGCGAAAATCTCAGACTTCCTCCGCTGCTATATTTGGACTTTCCAATTCGGCCAGTTTAGGGGTTGCTTGGTCATTTTGTCACAAGTTACTTGGACATTAAGATCTCATAATCTACAAGTACAAACGTACATTCCTTTCGACTTCAGTATTCACCTCCCCTGTTCGACTCATCTTCAAGTGTGAAATTAGAGCTCACGGCAGCATTGACGGTTAAATTACGGGCTCAATTTGATTTTCATTTAAAATTTTGAACTTAATCAAATAATATGTTTTAATAATTAAAGTAATTTTAATTTAGATTTCGTTTAAAATAATATAAAATATTAGTTTATTAATAATTATTTATATATTATTGATAAATTATAATTCTTTTAAGTTAGGTTCAAGTTAGATGTGAGTAATTGGAATTGAATCTATCTATCTATATATATATATATATATATATATATAAGGAGAAGAGGGAGACGGTTATGTGACGCTCCCAAATCGTCTCAATGTATTTTTCTAATTTTCTTGAATTAGTAAATATTAAAAATTATTAAAAAATCTAAATTATTTTATATTCTCCTAAAATTTCTCCAAATTATAAAAAAATCTAAATTATTTTATATTTTTCTAAACTTTCTCCGAATTATGAATAAAAAAATCTAAATTATTTTATATTCTCCTAAACTTTCACGTAAATCAAGTTACCATCTTAATATTCTCTTCAAGTTTCCCTTCAAACTAAATTACTATCTTAATATTCTTCTAGACTTTTTTTTCAAATCAAATTACCATTTTAATATTATTCTACGCTTTCTATTTTAATATTCTCTTAAAATTCTCATCAATTTAAATTAACATCTTTTTTTAATCAAATGACCATAATATTATTCTCTTAAAACATAATTTATAAATTAAAAATACTAACAAGATGGTATAAATTAACTTATTTTTAATAAAAAAATTAATTTAAAATTTTATAGATAATGTAATTTATTTATGTTTAGTAGATTCATTGTGAGAAGCTTATTATTTGTAAAATTTGAGAATAATGAGAGACAACTCAATGGAGAGAAACAAGTTCACAAGAACCCGCTCGATGACCTGCCGCGAAACGTGTATAATTTGTTTAGTAGATTCATTTTAAAAACCGTGTCGTTTGTAAAATTTGAGAACGAGAGATGGTTCACAATCATCAATCATCAATATCAATATATCATTATATTATATTAGGAGAAGACGGAAACGGTTATTTGACGTTCCCAAATCGTCTCAATGTATTTTTCTAATTCTCTTGAATTTTTAAATTAATAAATATTAAATATTATAAAAAAATCTAAGTTATTTTGTATTCTCCTAAACTTTCTCTTCGAGTCAAGTTACCATCATAATATTCTCTTAAAATTTCCCTTCAAACTAAATTATTATTTTAATATTCTCTTAAACCTTTTTTTCAAATCAAAATTACCATTTTATTTATTTAGTAAATTCATTTTAATAAATGTGTTATTTGTAGGATTTGAGAATCGCGAGAGACCTTTAATAGAAAGAAACAAGTTTTATGAGAGAGGGTTCAATGATCACCGCGAAGCGCGACTTAGTAAACTAGATATAACTTACTACAGTAAAATTTACGATACTCCACTAAATTGAATTTACAACGCGACCCGATACTCGAGATTCCGACACATGTAATACCCGAACCACATGCAGAATGAGTTCTTTCAAATTTTCGAAAATCTCTCTCTTGATATGCAAAAAATATGTAACTTAATTTCAAAAAAAAGAAAAATTAAAGATACAAACTAATTTTAAATATATATCGCTCATATTGTTGTTGTTTTACGTCAGGGCAAACCACAAAAAAGAGCATACATGCGTGCGAGAAAGAAAAAAAGGTGCACAGAGAGCACGATACATTATTCAATCCTGCAATTAAACTTTCGACTTCTTCAGAAAAATTTGGGGCCTAGATAAGAAAGTGTACAGTTATTGGAGCACAAAAAAACAATGAGAGCCCACTCTAATGTAGCGGGCCTCTACCCACGTGATATCCTCATAAATGCTTTTTCATGCATGCTGCTCTTCCTCCCACTTTCACATATATATATATATATATTTTTTAGATATTTTTTCTGACACACTTGACACGACCACTATAGCGACGTTCTAAAATTTAGCCCAATTCTGCCGAGGTTAGTTAAAACAGATTGAATTAGATGTTTTGACTAACTGATTTGAATAATTATTTTGATTAATGGATTGAATTAACTGTTTAAAAAAAAAACTGTTTAGTAATAAACTGTTTGAATTAGCTATTTGTATTTAAATTAGGCACATGACAAACCTCTAATGCAAAAAACTCATAAAAATAACTCTTTCACCTTAATAAACTATTTCAATCAACTAACTACCAAACACACATAAAAGATTCACTTGATCAAATCTCTAACTTACCTCAATTCTCTAATTTCTACTAAAATCTCTGACTTCCAAACATCAAACATCCCTTTAACTTCTTATTCCTCCGCAACAATTTAAGGAACACCTCTCACCCATTATATTATTTTGTTATAACTTTTATATTGATATTTATTTCAATCCATTCACATCGAATTTAATATTAAATTTTCTTTTTATATTTAAATATTATTTTATTATTAAAAATACAAAAATAATAAAGTTATTGAGACTTAAAAAAACAAATTTATCTTACTTTATTAGTATGAGCCTAATATTGGAATTTTCAAAAATTCTATAAGTTATTTTTAGTGTCACACCATTTTAATATAAACCATAGAATTTAGTTGAGGAAATTTTACACCTCTATAAAAGTACAATTTTATAATTTAGTCGAAGATAGTCTAACCATCTTCTCAAAGGTGATCTTTTGAGTTCGTTCACTTTAGGTTTAACTTAAATTTAATGCATACCTAGTAATTATGCAGCTCCTGATAATCAATTAATTAAAACAAGAACTGTACTAATGCCCAACCCAAAAAAACATGGAAGAAGAAACTACTCTTCCAGAGTTCCCGTTGACACTTGACAGCAAAGGCCTCTGGCAAATTAGCTGTTAATCCAAGCGACCCAATTGAATAAAAATTATAATCGGGCCATAAGACTTTGATGCTTGCAAGCTAATGTGCCAATAATGGCAAACAAGATGGCAACACAAATCTATTTCAGGACCAGGCAAGTGGGTCCTAGACCTAAATAGTCGCAGTGGGGTTTTATTAACATTGGACCTACCTAACGCAATAGCCAACAAACTTACAATGACAGTGATGGTGACGTAGCTTCTTCTTCATTTTCTAAAAACGAAGGTAAAATGAAATTAGTACTTCCCATTGGAAGGCCAGCTGGAAAAGGAAGAATGAAAGGGGGGACGATATAATTGAGGTTTACATGTCGGGTCGTGGATCCTTGTCATATATCCGAACACAAGGTGGTGGGCCAATTTCATTAGACAGCAAATACACTTTCCGGTAATATATTACTGATAGTATGTAGAATGTCTGGGTCCAATAAATACAAGCCGAACCAAGTCGTAAACAAAACCAGGTCCAAACAGAAACCCAATTATCTTTGCCATGCCGCCCAGACACGTTTAAACCCCTGAGTTGTTACTTGAAAGTCATTGCAACCACAAGTCAGTCAGGAATTACAACCACGGAGACCTTACACCCATGTCTACTCCGAGTTGTCGGTCACTCATTGCAACCATAAGTCGATTAGAAATGACAACCACAGAGACCTGTCACACCTGCTAAGCCCAATCGACTCTGGTGCATCTGACCATACCGCTACAGACGTTTCTTCTAATTAAGCAGACCCAAGTGATAAGCTAAGAAGTTTAACCTCTCATTTCTCTTGTAAGTTGTAACAAAGGTGGAGATGAAAAGTGAAAAGTGTTTACAAATTATTTACTCACACTTTGCGAACATATACATTTTTCATCCTATACACTGATTATCTTCTCCATCCTTCAAATAATCACGCTGGAGGTGCCCCAGACCACTTTGAGAACATATATATTTTTCATTTATACACTGGTTAACCGTTAAAAATCTAAAACAAAAGCGCCTTCGGAAGCATAAAACTAAAGCAAATGTGTAACATATGCACCAGGGATCCTAAAAAATGGATGTTAGGTGCTAATACATAACAAACAGGTGATCAATCATCATGTCATTTCACATCCTGCAAATAAACTTGCAAGATGCTGAATGATGACCGATTATAGAAAAAAGAGAAACAACATATAGGAGCCTTGCATGTATACCATGAAAATTGACACGGTAATTTAAGAGGGCAACTAGGCTAAAAGCATCTTACACATGAGATTAGAGTGGAATTAGCTCAAAGCAAAAGTCTAAAAACGGGTGACCACCATCATTCTTTGAAGCTTCAGGTCGATCACATAGACATCAGTAATGCAGACCTCCTAGCTTCTTTTTACAAAGTACAAAAGAGTTATACAGCAATAATCAGTAGATCAATCAAACATCCCAAATTCATGGATACCCCCATCATGATCTATTGCATGGTGGACAACTGTGAAAACAAGCCTGCAAATTACATTTTTTTCCCCATTATAGAGTTTAACGAAGAAAACCCTCAACAAGGAAGAACATACATTCATAGCCACCAAGGCACCAACTGTCATTGACCAAGTTAACTAAAAAAAATTCTGTTACAAAGGACACCTATATTTTTTTATGATTTAAGATCCTAAGTCCACTAAAGAGTAGTTTATATGATTGCCATGAGGATAGTTGTGCTTTATGGATGTAAGTCTTGGGCTAATAATCTAAATCAAAATTATTATGTACTAACATAAGGTGAATCTAGTATCATCAAAATGCTCAAGTAGTGTTTTGACATTCGAGATTTGCAAAGTTCCAAAGGAATACAACAAAGGCATCTTCAAAAAATTTAAGGGTTTATAAATAGCTCAGATGTAAACAAGTACTTCACCCACTCCCTTGTAAAAATTGTCCCAACTGATAGGGCCTGGTGCTTTAGACAAGATACACCTTTGGCTACGACTTGCCTACATACACCGCCACCTATTAATAGTATTTATCTTTCTGAAGCTGGCTATGCATTTCTGTTACTCTATGCTATTTATTAGGTTCTAGAAGACAAATAAGAGATGATGCAGGACAGAGAACTTTCACATGCCTTTAGGTCATCCAGGATCAAAAACCATACACCAAACCCAAATGGAATACACCCTAAAGACAACAAACATCTCAATAATAACCAATGAAAGAAACTTGTAAGATCCTCTCGTATCGTTCGTTAAATTTCTAGCAAACATGTCTTGGCACATGAAAAACATTTGTTAATTGAAACAAATGTGCAAAAATCATAATCCATGCCTACGATTCACAACAGATTTACCCTTTTATTAATATATCAATTCGTGAAGGGAAAAATATTAATATTTCATATCAGCTTTAGAGATTCTCAAAAATCTAAAAAACGTAAACCATCCTAACATGTAGATTGCCAATCTTATTAGTAAGGGGGAAAAGCAACAAAGAGGTAAATGGTGACATCTGATAGTGCAAACCCTAGAATTCATGGATGGACGAGCGAAAATCTAATTCTTCATTACTGATATGGAAGAGAGATATCATGGTAGACAGTGCTCCGGCATCAATAGTTCTAAGCCCAAACAGAATTAAACACTAAATTAGCAAAGAAAAAGATGGATGGATGCAATAAACAACGAAACATGATAGAGAGAAATAAAGAAGGGGTGAGAGAGAGAGAGAGAGAGAGTCTGAGGAAAACCTGATAAGGACTACAACAAATAGTACCAAATAAAAGGCTAGCTTGATTAATCGAAACTTCTTTTCAGCATCGAGAAATCTGAAAACCTCAGTCACGTCAATAAGATGTTGTTGCTTCATAAATCTGAAATACAAATTGTCGAATAATTATGACAAAAAAAGAGAGAGTAATACTTCGAACTTATGAAAGATGTGGATTATTTAGATATATGATATATCAATACAAGTAAAGGTCTGCTGCCAAATCTAACTTAATACCTATACAGGAGCAAGACAATAGAGTGAAAGAATTGCTTCATCTTATTCCCTAGCAAAATTCAAGACACTTGATGGTTCTGTACTCTTACATGACTAGGTCCCTCCAGGTTCATGGAGCATCCGTTCGGTCAACGGCTGTGTTTCTTGGTTATAGACACCTCAAGCATGAGAAATAGGCAGTCTGAGAAACCCTCTTTAGTAGGAATTATATGGTGTTGGGGGCTTATGGACAAGTGGGAGAGGAATAGAGGAATCTGTTTAAGAATTTAGATTGTGATTAGTCCTTATTCATTTTCCATTTCTCTTATCTATAGTTCTCCTAATAGTGGGTGAGTCACCCCCTTAATTATGGGTAAGTTGCCACGTCTTTAACCCTATGCCCAACTTAATGAATCCTAATTGTATTGATTCTTGTAAAACACAGCTCTTAACTTTTACAATTTTGAATCCTCTTATTCTCACAAAGCCTTGATTTCACTGGTTTGTTATATACTTACTTCTAGGTTTCTGTAGTTGGAGTTGCAATATTCACAAATTCACATCTTGTCATTGTTAATCGAGTAGCTGCAAAGGTTGGCTAGAGGGAGAAGTGTGCTTGAGAGCTGTGTGTTTGGTAAGCATTGGGGTCAAAGTAGGATATTGAAATGCTATGTGCTCAAGGAAGCTAGGAGTTCGAGGAGCAACGTGCTTAAAAACAGGGGTAGGTGCTCTGTGAACCAAGTGTTTAAGGAAGGTCACCATTCTAACTGGTTCAAAAGGGAGTTGTATTGTATTTAGTTTGAAATTGTTATGAATAATGCAATCTCAAACCATGTTGGTATGGGACTAGGAAGTAGTCCATAGATTGGGGTTGCCCCTACTTAAATTTGGTTGTGTCGTGCATTCTTACACTCAACTTAATAGCAAGCCGCTTAAAGATTTTAATTTAAACAGTCGACCTCTTATAGTATTTAGTATATAAAAGGTCACTTCTAGACGCAAGACCTATTGACCTCCTCTAGGTGTGCACTTTCCGAAATAACACAACTTGTTATGATCAATGCTTATTTCAAAGAGGTTTTCTTAAAAAGAAGGGGCCACGAACAAAATTCATCTGATTTCTGGTCTAGGCTAACAAGAAAAACACTTAACTTGGGCTCCGTTTGTTTCACAGAAAATATTTTCCATGCTGATTTCCTAGCGTTTAACTTCAGGTTCTAAAAGTTAAACACGCGCAGGAAAATCAGAAATTGTGGAAAATATTTTTTTGTGTTTGTTTGATCTTAGAAATTCAAGAGGGAAATTATTTGAAAAATGTTATGAATTTTTAGAAAATGACTTTCCCTTTCCAAAAGAGGAAAACATTATCTCATAATTTTTTTCATGATAGTCAAATGATGGAAAATATTTTCCCGGAAAATGATTTCCAGACAAATATTTTCCGGAGAACTCGTTTTCTGGAATCCAAAATCAAGTTGTTTTCTGGCAAACAAATGGAGCCTTATATTGGTGGTCAAGGACGAAAGACTTACAATCTTGCATTATAACAAGCATTGGGGAGTGTAAGTATGAACATGTAAAAATTCCCCGTCACAAGGAACAAAGCACAGAACACACCCTGCACTACCATCTCAGGGACCACCACAGCGTTTATGCGAGATGAAGAATCGTATGGATTCAGATAGTCAGCCTCCAAGTCTGATAAGCAAACAATCTGATAAAAAAAATAGTAAATCATGAATTGAAATCACCTTCTAGAACTTACGAGCTCAAGCTCACTGAAAACTATTTAACAACTACAACATTCCCAAAAATCTATATTCAGTGGTTTTTATTTCTTAAATGGGCAACATAAAAAGACAATCTTTTTAGGCCAAAGGAACAATCTATTTAAATACAACAAGAAATTGTTTCTGCAACTAAAGCTGCTTGTGTATACAATTTACATACACTTTGTTAGGCTACTGAATATTACAAACCCAAATTGAGGATGATCCCAACAAATATTACAAACCATTCTTACTCAATTTCACTTTATAGGTTTGTGATACTTACAAGCAAGTCTAAATTATAATGTAAATGAAAGAACATCACTTTAGGGTTTTAAGATAAAAAAATTACCTGGTAGATATTTAATGCGATGAGAAGTATGTTGATAACGAAGAAAATTAACCAAAAAACAAGGTCCCAAGCCATCGATTTCAGGAATCTACGTGTTTTTTGTTTTTCAAAGATATGTAATCGGGTCGGGTAGGGGTTTGATTTGAAGCTTGATGGGTTTAAAGCTTGTGTTTTTCAGTCTACAGTGCTTTACCTATTCAAGAATTCAAGAAAGAGACGGAGAAAACATTAACATCTTACTTTTTATTTTCATATATACTCGATTATATTTTAAATCAATTGTTTATATATGTTTTCTAGAGTAAATTCTAATTTTTTTGACCCGTCCGCAAAGTCACCATAAAATATTTTTGATTTCAGTTTCAGTAATATAGCATAAATAATTTGTTCGTGTATATAGCATATACAATACTCTGCTGATATTTGAAAATTAGTATTATTTTTATAATTCCACCTGAAGCTTTTAAAATCAGTGACTTTTTAATCTAATGTTTCCAGACTATTTAAACGTCTATGTATAAAATCTGCATAAGGTTCATTTCGTATTTGATTGAGCTTGTGATTCCTAATGGCGACACCAACAATGAACCAAAAACAGTATCCTCTTTCTGGTATGTTTTTCCTTAATTCACTAGTCTCGCAATTCTTAGCATGCACGCTTGTGTGAGCGCGCTATGCAATATGTGTCAAATTTAACCAACGGTGGTCGACAAAATGATACTAGCTACTCTGTCTTAAGACAAAATCATTGCTTATTTGTGACTGGCCTCGAGATGTTGCGGGCCTGCGGCCAAGGCCTAGTTTTTCCAAAAAAAAAGGAAACGGATCAACATGCATACCTCAACCGGTAGAGTATAATCACTTTCACATTCTTCTTGGAATCACACTTACGTAGCTCACTGTGTTGTGAATATCCATCAATAAGGAATTTAGTTCCTGAACAAGGTTAAAGCCCAAGAGTACATGTAGTAATGTCCGATCCTCTTCCTAGATGCAACGGTGTCTGCCTGCTTGCCTAATTGTTGGAATTCTGGTTTCTTTCACTTTTAGAATTAGCACAGTACGTATGTTGAAGCACTTCATGCTAGAGATAAGCAAATGAAAATTGTGACTCCTCCATCCTCTACTCCTCTGTGTGAATTCTACATTAGTTACATTGACAATTCTATAATTGGTTAGTAGTTTCTTTATCAATGATATGATGTACGTACGTCTACATTTGCTCCCTTTTTTATATGATCAACTAAGTTTCTACTATCTTTTTAGACTGACCCCTTCCCTTGTTGATTGTATCAAATCTGCTTCTAAATAATGCCGAGTATATCTCAATTCTAAGTGCGTACTATAATGTGAGTAACTGTTCCATTCTCGGACATCCCATATGCTTGTTATTAAAGAATAAGTCTCAATTCCAAGTGCTATGACGTGGCTGTTCCATTCTCAGGCATACTTATATGGAGATGGAAGATGCATGTTCCGTTCTGTTGCTCACGCTGCTTGTTTACGATCAGCAAATCCAGCTCCCAGCGGTGGTGGATCTATGATTGGAAAATCCAACAATTTGCAACTGTCAAATCAACATCTAAACGAATGCTCGTTTATCAGTTAAAATCTTTTTGGTTAAAATATATCAATGAAAAAAAATATCTTTTTGGTTCAGTTCCTCTGCGGCCCCTAGTTTCATTGTTTCTCCGTAGATATGCAAGTTCTGAAGTTCGTGCAGAGGAAGTTATTTTTCTGAAATCTCTGACTTAACGTGTATCTTCTTCAATAAAATGAATATGCAACTCTATTTGGCCATTCCAAATATCCTTCCAGTGTGATATTAGTCAATTTTGCTTTTTTATATTTGTGCCAAGAAATAAGTATGTCCATTGTTCCAACCTCCAATTCGGATTTCATGCTGCAGGATGCCAATCACGGCCTTTATGGACGACAATGATTCTAGTGGCCTGATATCTATAGCTGATAATGGGCAAGAATATAGCAAGGATAATAATCCCATCAATGTTCTATCTATAGCTGATAATGGGCAAGAATGCATTGCAATGTGGTCGTAAGAGTGGGCGCTACATCAAGACTTTAGATCCTGGACAAACTGGTGATCGTATACTTGGATCAACAAATTAGTGTGACTATTCTAATTGTAATTGTCAATATAAAAGTTAATGCAAATGAGAAACGATAAACGTGATTGTATAAGTTTGAAATTATTCACCAGTCTTGTACTGTGCTTAAGGCTTCAACCTTGTTCCATCAAGCTATTGATAGTACAGTATCTTGCCAAAGATCGGTGTCTTGTGTTTTAGAATATTTCAAACATTTTACAATGCAGTATGTGGGAGAACACACATCAGGACCGCGTTTGAAATGGATGTGTACTGCCAACAAGAAAGGAGAAGTGAGGTTTATTGGCTAGCTAGGATTCTGAGCACCTTTATTTCATCTTGTTCATGAAATTGTGGTTCACAAACAAGATCAACAGAACTCACTCTGTCACACACAAGCCATTGTCTTTTACTACTTGAGAGCATCATGCCCCATACATCTAAAGCCGCCAGCCCACAAAAATTATCACATTTCAAAAACCGCTTCCTTTTTTGTGTAGTGTAGTTTTCAACAAAATATCATCATTTGATTAATTTCTTTGTCCACTCCCCTTTCTAGTCACCCACTACTGTTTTTTTCTTTTCCTTAATATTGTAAGATAAATTTAATTTTAATTACCATTTCACAAATAATTTCACTATTAATTTAACATTTTTCAATTTAATTATTTTTTTTCTTTTTAAAAAAACACCCTTCTCTTTTGTCTTGCTCTAGTTTTGGAGGACATGCATACAAAATACAGCTCGGATCCTGAGGATAGTAAAAACAGAGATGGGCTTGTACTGTATATCTCCAGTTCTGTTGTGCCCATGTAGGCCTTGTTTGTGAAACTTGCTTTTTTTAATGTTTTGTCATTTGCATGTGGAATTTGAATTTAGAAAGACTCGCTTCAATTTACAAAAATATCCTTGCAGGAAGTGGAAACCGTGGTAAAGTGAAAAAAGTTAAGAGTAGCATGCGATCCTTGTTCAATGATTTTCTGACACCAACCCTTGTGTAAATTGTAACACTGGTCTCTGCAGCCAGTCAAATGCAATAAAAACTAGGGGTGAACAAAAATCCGATTAAACCGCGAAACCGAGTCAACCCGCCCCTTTTTTTGACCGAATAAACCGAACCGTCCGAAACCGAAATATAAATGGGTTAATTTTTAAAAAACCCGAACTAATTGGGTTGGGTAAGGGTTTAACAAATTTTAACCCTTACTCAACCCGAACCAAACCGATTACATAAAATGCAGAATTTTTTGCATATTTTCTGCATATTCTATATATTTTTTACATATTTTCTACAAATTTCTGCACTATATAAATTTTCTGCACTATATAAATTTTTTGCAACACTTTCCGGCTCTTGCAACATTTTCTGCAACAAGCAGAATTTTCTGCAACAGTGCAGAATTTTTTCTACAAATTTCTGCACTATATAAATTTTCTGCAACAGTGCAGAATATTTTCTACAAATTTCTGCACTATATAAATTTCTGCACTATATAAATTTCTGCAACAGTGCAGAATATTTTCTACAAATTTCTGCAACAGTGCAGAAATTTCTGGGTTGGGTTGGGTTACGATTATAAAAAACCGAACTAGTTGGGTTGGGTTACGATTTTTTTTACAATTAATGGGTTGATTTTTTATAAAACCGAACTAATCGGGTTGGGTCGGGGTTTGACGAAAACCCGACCCGAACCAACCCATGTTCACCCCTAATAAAAACCCCACGTAACCCTATGCAAACATTTAAATTATAGTCGCCGGTCTTTTAATTAATCTCTGCTTTTAAAATACTCAACTCAATTTTTTAAACATATATTACAATACATAAAAAATATAGTCTCATATCTTTTTTAAAAAATTTGAAATAAATATTAAAAAAATTTAAAATATTAAATTGTGTAACTATTTTTTCTATATATATATATATCCAAAAGTTCAAAATAATAGATATTAGTATATTTTAAATAATAACACACAGTGTATTTCTTATAAATATTATAAATAATAGTATTTTTAGTGGTTTAGGATAATGTTCACTGTATCAACTACAATAATAATTTTTATATTTACTTATTATAATAATAATATTAAATTTGAACTCCAAATATATATGTGATAGAAAAAAGAACAAAAATAATGATTAATTTATTAATAAAATTGAAATATCAAATGTATATGTATTCCTTAAAAGTAAAAATTGAGATAAATATCTTAATTTTTTAAAAATTATAATATTATTATTAGATTACTACTTTTTAATAAATTTCCTAAATTTTAATTTAAGGGTTCACTTAATTGAGTTGTTGGATATAACATGATTGGATATGTCAAGAAAGAGTTTATCATCTACCGTTTTGGATATAACACGATTGGATATGTCAAGAAAGAGTTTATCATCTACAATTTTGGGTTCCACTTTAACTCGTCACATATTTCTCATTTATAAGCACTATTCTAAAAGACGGAAATCGAAATTATATGGTTAATGTATTTTATAATGATTAATCGGGTAATTGGTGATTGATAGATGCATTAATAGAATTTATTTTATTTTAATAAATAATAATATATAATTATATTTAAGCACTGTCAAATTATCATGAAATTTATAATAAAAAAATATCATATATCATTAATCCATACGTATTTAGTTGTTAAAATTTATAAAAAAATTACATATCTTTATCTTTTAAGTGATTTACACATAATAATTATTATTTAATAATTAATTTTAATAATTATTATACAATATATATAGAAAGTTTTACTCAAATGAACCCATCAAACTAGTCTAACCCACATATACACACTTCCCGTGCATACTAACCCATCTTAACCCTCCACCACCCACCCAATCCCGCGCGTGCCCCCTCCCCAATGGCAAGTGATGTTGACTCATTATGTTGATTTATTTTATAATTTTATTACACTAAATAATTTATATTTTTAATATTAATTTTAAATATAATATAATATATTTTTATTACAGAAATTATATTATAAAATTATGTAATTATATTACATAAATTAATAATTAATTTTATAGAAATTAGTATTTAATATTACAAAAATCAGTATTTAACATTATATTTTTATTATTTAAAATTTATGTTTTTAATTGTAAATAATAAATATAATAGAATATATTTTTATTATGGAAATTATATTACAAAAATCAGTATTTAATATTATAAAAAATAATATCTAATACTATATTTTTATTATTTAAAATTTATGTTTTTAATATGAATAATAAATATAATAGAATATATTTTTATTATGAAAACTATATTACACAAACCAGTAATTAATATCACAGAAATCAATATTTAATATAATAGAAATCACTAAATTATATTATAGAAATCAGTAATTAATATTACACAAATCAATATTTAATATTATAATAATCACTAACTTATATACAGCAGGTTCACCTAAAATAACGAAGGTTATCGGAAAAATAAAAATTACGGGAATATAACACATATGGTATGGAAATTAATCGTTGGGAGATTGAATAAAATGCGGTGAAATTAAATTTGAAAAAAAGTTTACTAATTAATGGGAAAATTAAATTTAAAACGAAGGAGATTTTAGTGGATTGTGTACGCGAGTGTACATTTAATTTGTGCGTAGTTGCACCTTGGAACCATTAGATTAAAATTGAATGTGTGTAGATCTAATTTTTTTATTTCTCATTTGATCGTTGACATGTGTGTGTGTGTCTCTCTCTCTCTATATATATATTTATAGACATGTTATCAAATAGAAAATAATTTAGAATAAAAAATAAGATCTGAATAGACACACACACAAATCAAATAGACCCCAGACACACAATTTCACGTAATCCCTTCATTTTTAATTTAATTTTTCCCGTTAGTTAGTGAAGTTTTTTTCAAATATAATTTCATCACATTTTTTTTATCTCTCAACAATCAGTTTGCATACCATACGTGTTATATTCCGGTGATTTTTATTTTATCGGGGATCTCCATTATTTTTTATGAACCCGTGATATATAATTTAGTGATTTCTGTGATACAAATTAGTGATTTTTATAATATAAATTAGTGATTTTTGTAATATAATTTAGTGATTAAAATTCAGATATGATAAATAACGAGATTAATCGATCAATTAATCAAAAAAGACTAGATCCGTCTTTTATAACACTATTTATAAGGTTATAAACCCATCTATTCAGAAAAATAGTTGTTGGGTATGCCAAGACAGGTAAATGACCGAGGTGATGAGCAATCAATTCCAGCAAATAATATACCAGAGGAACTCTCGGACTTAAGTTGACTTAAAATTTAGTTTAAAATAATTTCAAGTACCCAAATAACTTATTTTGAGATTTTTTTACAAACGGATTCTCAGGCTTAATTTTTTTGAAACTATTCTTAGACTTAAGTTGGTACTATTTGTCATTGCATGATCTCCACATAAACGTGTAAAATAAATAAACGAACAATTTTAAACCAAGTTTTCTAGACATTTAGGTTGTAATTTTCAGGCATACAAGTCATTGGGATTTGGTAAACACCGCTAATAATCGTAAAATATTAACCTCGTTCAAAATTTAAATTTTTGGTCGAAGGACAAAGACAAAGTACTCTAACAACTCATAACGGCCCCTTTGGTTGCATTAGAGCAAATATTAATTTATATAGCGTTCTATTATTATTTTTCAAATAAGTTAAAAATATTACAATGAAGAGGAAGTGTATGCCTCATTATCTTCCCAACAAACACCAAGACATAATTCAAACATAAACTATTACAGTGTACTACTTCTGCGGCTTTCTTCCTCAATCATTATCATCACTCTCTATGCAACTCCTCGTTGCAAACACAAATTCAAACCCTTCCAAAAAAACAACCATGAAGTATAATGCAGTAGCATTCTTGTTTGTTACTTTCTTCATACATCACTCTACTTACCTCGTACACTCTCTAAACTCCGATGGGCTGTCTCTGTTAGCTCTCAAAGCCGCCATTACAACTGACCCAACTCACACCCTTACCTTCTGGTCCGAAACAGACCCAACTCCATGTCACTGGCAAGGCATCACATGTGATAACATCACTCACCAAGTCACTGCCATTTCTCTATCTAACAACAACTTCACTGGTTACATTCCTTCTGAACTTGGCACCATTCTCTCTCTACAATCACTTTCTCTCTCTAACAACAACTTCTCTAAGCTAATCCCACTTCATCTCTTCAATGCTACCAATCTTCTCTCTCTAGACCTATCTCATAACTCTCTTACTGGGTCCATCCCAGACAAGATCACTTCATTACAGTCTTTGAGACATCTGGATTTATCTTGTAATGATCTTTCTGGTCCACTCCCTGAGTCACTCAGTGAATTGACGCGGCTTTCCGGGACGGTTAACTTGTCGTTTAATCATTTTTCCGGTGAGGTTCCGGCGGCGTACGGGAAGTTTCCGGTGTTTCTGAGCTTGGATTTCCGGCAGAATAATCTTACAGGGAAAATACCACAAGAGGGATCCTTGTTGAACCAGGGGCCCACAGCTTTCACAGGAAACCCTGGTTTATGTGGGTTTCCATTACAGGTGTTATGCACAGAGCCCGAGGCACAGAACCCGAAAGTCGTTTCGGATCCTGAAAACCCGAAACCTTTAAACGGGTTAACAGAGAGGGCAAGAGAGAAAAACGGGTCGGTTGCGGTTCCGTTGATTTCATCCGTTACGGTTGTAATTGGAGTAGTGTTTGTCTCGGTGTGGGTGATTAAGAAAAAATGGAAGGTTAGCGAGGGCAAAATGGGGAAAGAAAAGTTAGGGAAGGAGGTGAATAGTGAGGAGGGGCAAAAGGGTAAATTCATAGTCCTAGATGAGGGGTTTAATTTGGAATTAGAAGATTTGTTGAGGGCATCTGCTTACGTGGTGGGTAAAAGTAGAAGTGGGATTGTTTATAAAGTGGTAGTAGGGCGGGGATCAGGTGCGGCAGGTGCAGTTGTTGCGGTGAGGCGCTTGAGCGAGGGTGATAACACGTGGAGGTTCAAAGAGTTTGATGGTGAGATGGAGGGTATCGGTAGGGTCCAGCATCCTAATATCGTGCGGTTGAGAGCTTATTACTATGCACGTGATGAGAAATTAGTGGTGTCTGATTATATTTCAAATGGGAGCTTGTACACTGCTCTGCATGGTAACGTGTTTCTCTTCAAATAATTTTATAAGATCTTGTTTGTTACATACATATAATTGTATCTATAATTCATCATGGGATGCTGGCATTATGGGCGATGCTAACAACTCAAAGTATAAGATTCTCTTTTCTTTTATCTTTCACTATCTTGGGCATAACATCAAATCAGTGTATTGAGTATTGATAATTTGATATAATAATCTAAAGAAGATGCCTCTCTGTTTTATAAATACGCAAGGCTGCATTTGCAGATTAGAAAAACAAAACAAAAAAAATAGTATAGCTTCTTGTTGACAATGACAAGCCAACCTATAGGTAGTGTAGGCTTGTAGCACTATGCTCTACTAATTAACAAAGGAGACTAGTATAATAAATAAATTAATAAATAAAAATGAGTGTAATGCTCGATATGCATATCACATGTTAATGTTAATGTGATGTATTTTGAACTAAATAAACTGTCCTGATAATCTACTTGACCATGCAATGAATTTTGCAGACTAGCATTTGCAGCTGCACTACACAGACATATAACAGTTTGCATGTGCCTATCTGAACTTTAGATCACCCGGCGTTTGAAACTTTATTAGAGTGTCTCATCCCCTTGCTGGCTGTTTGGGTGGGTGACAGACAATTTTAATCCTAAGCATCAGCATTGCAGCTTATGATCAATTTATCACATGTTTTGTGTGAAACAGCTGAAGTAATGGATATATTCATCACATTAGCTTGATACTAAATTCTATTCTTCTAGTTGTGAAATCTATCTGAAACTATCTCTTTTCCGCATAATTAGCCTCAATTATATCGATTTTAGTTTATAGTGATATGAGTGACTCTCAACCCTCTTATAGTAATTTAATGTGCCACACCACAACTAGATGACTATTCTTCAGTCATAGAGATATATATAGTAGTAGCATTGAACGCAAGCCAACTACTTATTGTGGACCTAGGGGAGTACTGTATATTTTATGCCAGGGTTGTCTAGAAAATCTGTCAGGGATGATTTACTTTGATTTTCAACTAGAATTCATAAAGCCTTGCCTAAATACTTGTAGATTCAATCACAGTAATTTCGTAATTAGAGAATGTGTTTCTATATTAGTTTCATCTAGCAAGACATCAATCTAACTGACATCAAAGAGATAAAATCATGACATGGTAATATTTATTTGCAAGTAAAATTCAAAACTTTATTTGCCTAACTGCTTTTGCAAAATCCGAATAAGAGCCTTGGTTCTGACTTTAATGTTGTTAGTACAAGTGTTGGATAATTACATCAAGTGTGAGGCATCTTTTGAGTATTATCTGAATTGAAATGCAGGTGGACCTGCTAATACGTTGCCGCCATTATCGTGGGCAATAAGGTTGAAGATTGCCCAAGGCACTGCAAGGGCTTTAGCTCACATTCATGAATGCAGTCCTCGAAAATATGTGCATGGAAACATAAAATCATCAAAGATCCTACTCGATGATGACCTGCAGCCTTACATCTCTGGTTTTGGTCTCACCCGACTTGTATTAGGAGGACTTTCAAAATCTACAAATGGAGGATTTAAAAAGCAGGACTTAAATCAGCCCATAATTGGTCCAAAAGGTTCAGCTTCTACATCTGTATATTATATTGCACCCGAAACTCGAGTTTCAGCCAACAGATTCAGTCAAAAAAGCGACGTCTTCTCTTTTGGAATCGTGCTTTTAGAGATGTTAACAGGTCGCTCACCTGATGGCGGAGCGGACAACAATGGTATGAGTCTTGAGAGCTTTGTAAGGAAGGTATTCCGTGAAGAACGCCCCTTGTCTGAGATTATAGACTCAGCACTTAAGCACGAGGTTCATGCAAAGACCCAAGTTGTTGCTGCATTTCATGTTGCAATTAGTTGTACAGAAAAATGGATCCGGAAGTTAGACCTAAGATGAGAATGGTATCTGATAGTCTCGATCGGATAAAGGCATAATGAATGTTATTGCTGCAACCTTTTCTAGGTTTATAATGTGTCTTCCATGTTAGAAAGTTTGATTTCCATCACTCATGTTGTAACATTAGGCATCAGTATTTGTAGTAAAAGCGTTAGTTCCATCTTTACAGGGCACCCTCTTCTTACATGTATATATAAGAGTGCGGGGTTCAATTGCTATAAACTTTTATTGACAGGGCAGTATGGTTGCCAGGTAGGGATGGAACTGACGTATTTATCCTGGAATGAGGATACAATTTTAATTGTGTTTTGTTGAGGGTTTGTAGATTGATTAGCATTTAGCACGAGACGAGTGTCATTTTTCATTTTTTCTTCTGCTGTGTCTTGGGCTAAATGGGCTTGTCCATAAGCGGCTTGCAGAACTGATGTGAATTAAAATCACAGACATATCCACTACACCAGGTCCGGGGGCTCGTAAGTCAATCTATATAAACGAAGTACTAAACGTGACTAATACTGTATTTTACTGTAGTACTATAGTTGGGTTGGGCCCTATGTAATTATGATCACTTTTGTCTTATTTATATGCAACTATAAATTTAAAAGTATATAAAATATAGAATAAGGATTCTAAGATTAATTTTAGTATATTTTTCCTAAAATTACACTAAATACATATAAACAAATATATCTAAGTTATTCAAATCAAAAAAATAAAATAAAAATGAGAATCTGAGGATAAGCTTATGGTACTACCTAGGTTATAACAATTTCATATATAAATACATAAGGATAGATTTGTAAATTCAGAATAAATTTTTTGTATTTACAAAAATACCATTAAATTTGTATGAGAGGAGCTTATAACCTCAAGAAGTTAACTGAGGTCATCCCATACCCATTTTTCTCAATAAAAATACATCTAGTCATTTATTATTAAATATTTATTTACTGTTTATTTTATATTATTTATAAATTAGAAAAATAAGTAATTAGGTAATTAATATAATACACTCAAATTATTCATTACTAAGTTCTACTTCAGAATCCTTACTCTCTATAAAAACATTCAACTTCCTAGATAAATTAAATGGATCCAAATATCCAATATTATAAGTCATAATCGAGGAGGCATTTTTTAATAAGTAGGTTCAGCGATTATACATTACACTTTACTTGCAAACAATGACATGAGTTGATACATTATTAAATTATTATATAAAGTCGAAAGCATATGATTAAATATATAAATTAACAGTCTCATTTCAACTCTCCCTAGTAAACATGCACTAAGTCTAAAATATGATTTTACCTTTAAAAATAACGATTTTAATTTCTAATATCGTTGATTAATATATAAAAGATGTAAAGCTAAAAATAAATTAATACTGGCTGATTATAATTTTAGCCATTATGTTTAGTATGTCGACTGTTATATTTTAGTAAAAAGATCAGAGGAGCTTACAAGTTATTGCACAGACAAGCAAAAACAAATCTATAGAATACTAAAAAGCAGCAAAAGAAACCCGCCATGTGATGAAAAACCACCTTTGTGATGCATATAAAATATCTGACAAGCTGAGATTTTAAAAAGAATCACATCCCTTTGGTTATTGGGAGGCATAAAATTGGTCCCCCTGCAGGATGATCAGATTTGACATTTATAAAAAACAAAGTACTCTAAGTTTGCTTAGAGCGGAAGATTTTCCATTTCGTTTTTAACTTCTTTTTAGATTACAAGAACAAACTAGGTATTTTAATTCAAATATTTAATAATAATTTATATAAAATTTATTTGTTTTTAGTAGTATATAATTGTTATAAAAATTATTTATTTTTAATATATTTTTATAAATTATCATTTTCCATTTAAGCTACAAATCCACTCAGATTTTTGATAATAATTGTTTTAGTAAAATTTAATATAAATAATAAATTATCAATATGATAAAAAATTCTATTAGGATAATTGTTTTTTTTTATAGAAATTGTATGTAAATATTAATGTTTTATTTGGCTAGGATAATTCAAAAGTTTTATTTCTTCGTAAATATCATATTCATTTAAACTAAAATTTAAATTCTCAATTTGATAAGAAATACTTCCTTAGTCATCAAAACCATCTTTTTTACATTTTTTATAATGACAAATTTACACTCATTAATATTTTTTCAAATCTTTCCATCTGCAACCTCCATTTGTCCGTTTAATTTTATTCTATTCCTTTCAACTAAAAATAATAAAAAATAATAAATTATTATTTATCAACTAAAATATTTTTTTTAGATTATGATTAAAAGATAAAATAATATAATATTAAAAGTATTGAGTTAACTAAAATAATTAATTAAATAAAAGTAGGATTTTTTTACAAGAATAAAAGTAGAATTTAATCAAACTAACAATGATACTTTTTTTTAGTATATAGAAGTGGGAGCTTGCATGACGAAATCAAGGGAGGTGTTAGAAAAAAACCGAAGTTAGGGACAATAAAATTGGATAACCGTAAGTGATAAAAGCTTGTTCCTTATGATCTTAGATTCGGATTTGGCTAAGTGGTAAAAAATTTGTCCTCGATCCTCCAAATTTTGGATTCCAATTTGAATATTTAGTTCATTCTGAAATTCTTTAAAACAGATATTTATTTATAGTGTTAGAGTCTACTTATTCTAAAAAGTTGGACATAATCAATGATTCGATAATAATTCAATTAGAAAATTTTGAAATAAATGTAAAAGAATATACGTTAATGAAATAATATAATCCTTTATTCTAACATCAAGACTATTCTACGGTCAATTATTGAATTTGGAGACCACTTGGCTATTTTATTTATAGATTGTACTGTCAACCCATATTTTATGCTAAACCTAGTTTAAAAAACTCACCCTCTGGCCTCTCCTCATGCCCCGGGAGGCTGGGATAGTTGGAAGCTACTCACGTGATTAATACACTTATTGGTTAAGATTACCTGAAAATCAGGGAACCATATCTCGCTAAGCATAAAGTAGAGTATTATGAAGTACTTACTAAATTGAAAATGTTCCAAGAATGTGGTGAAAATGCTATCCGCGATGGCTAATCTCATCCATCTATCAACTCTTAGCACCAACCCCAAACCTAGCAGCAACGGCATATGTATCTTGTTCCTCAAATCCAACAAAACTTCATCTCATCTCCTCAAGCTTCAACTAAAAGCTACCTTTGCTTTATCTCCACTTTAACAATAAATATTTATGAACTCTTAAATACGTTTTGACGATCAATAGTTAAAGATGAATTAGGTAAATCTGGTGCTACCCATTTTTGCAAGTTTAAACGACGAGATGTGGATATTTATATCTTACATGTGATACTAAAATTTTATTATTGGTAAAAATCAGTTACACGTATTTAAAGATTCAAATACACATGAATTGTTTGGTTGTATATAAGTATTTAGTTTCATGGGAAGTTACAATATTTTGGTATTTAATTCCTATATGAAATTTATGAAAAATTTAAAAAATTGTTGATTTGTATGTAGGAACTTCCGTTACTTAGGTATTGCAAGTCATTAAGGTGGGGTGGGTAAACAACTTCCCCAATTATATAGGAATTTAAACTTATCAGGAAGTTCAACTTCCCATATAAATGTCAATCAAACAACTTTATAAATTATTATTTTCTAAAAATTATACTTCCTGGATAAATAAATGTCAACCAAACGACCTAATCGTTTGGTTACTTTTGAATTACATCAAAAGTTCAAATATTTAGGAAGTAGATTTTAAGAAAATTGTTTGGCTAACATTAATAAGTGAAATAGAAGTTTCAAAAAAGTTTCAATACCCATATATTATAAGAAGTTGCTTACCTAACCCCACTTACTAACTTGCACTTCCTGTCGGAAGTTAATTATCACATATCAACCCAACACGTTTTTGTACTTTCTATTAACTTCAAAACTTCTCAACCAAGCATTTATGTACCGATACTTAGAACCTCAACTAATTATCACAAAAGAAGATAATTAAGTACTACCACTCATTTTTTTTTATATAAATCCTAGAATTTGGAGGAGAAAAAATACACACTCCGTGATAAATAAAGATGACACCAATTAAGCAACTTCGTGTCGTTAGTTTTTAAATATTTCGTGATATATTTATTTATAAATCGATTTTAAACTCGTGTTTACAAGAATACTTTTAATTCTAGATAATTACATAACATGATGTAATTATATTAGACCAATCTCGTAAACATTTTTTTCCTTTAATATAACATATAAACAAAAGTAAAAACAAATATGTGTCCGTTACACACGTGCTATTGGGGTGTATAATGATCACTTATGATAAAATGGGATTTATCTTTCGTCAAAAAATTATATTTTCATCCTCAAATCAGTTCGTGTTCACGTGTTATGATTTGTATTTACATTCTCTGCACGAATGGACTTTGGTTCTTAAATATGTAATAAGTTGTACCTAAAGTCCAAAACAACAAATTTGCCAAAAAAAGGAAAAAAAAGGGGAAGGCATTAAAAGAGTTCCTAAACCACAAACAATTAGCATAAATTTCAAACAGCTAACATCTCAGAATCGCTTGTACAGGTTAAAATTGATCTTTTTGTCATGGAAGGAAGGGACAATGTGTTAATTTACAGGAGAAAAGAGTCGTATCATTTACCTGTAGAGTTTTAAGATCTGCGGGTATGACAAGACTTTAAACGACCAACTTTATTATTACAAACTAATCAGAATTTATTCCAGATTTTGTTCTCATCTTATGCAGGGAATATATACGAATTCAATGAATTATAATTCATGATCGTACTTATGTTTGTAGCTGATATCTTATTTCCAGAGTAATAGTTGTGCATTTGTCAACAGAAAAACGGCTTTCATAATCACTAATTAAGTGTACATACGGTCCATTCAAAAAAAAAAGAGAAGGTGTACATACGGTATTTAAATATGATTCTAAGATTTGTTCTAAATCGCTTACAATATTCTAAAAATCTCAATAGCGAATGTAGAAATTATTAACAGGTATTCGTATGTATACGAGAGGAGCGTACCTTTTCCATTTTAATTATTAAATGAGAGAAGCGTACTTACATGTTATGTTGGCAGGTGAGTTTTAGGGAATCTAAGATTTAGAGACCTAAAAATTGTCCCAAAACATTGTCTTAAATATTGAGTTGTCAGTAATATGCATGTAACCTTCAATAATTATATGAGACCCCGAATGTATAACTATGCGTTCACGAATTAAAACAAGACATGTATCATACCACATCATTTGGTAAAAAGTTTTGAGACTATATTTGATGTCCCTATCATTACTCATTTAAGATTTTTATAAATTAATTAATACTCTTTCTGTCCTAAAATAATAATCGCTTAAGTTATTAAAAAAATTATTTGTATGTATTATTTTTACGATTTTCTTTTTCTGAATAATAATTTAAGTATTATATTTTTATTTAAAATAGAAAATTAAAAAAATTATATCTGCAAGTAATATTGTTTTATACCTCAAATTACGTGTAAAAAGTTAAAGCGACTATTATTTTGAGACAAATGAAGTATAAATTTCTTTCATTTAGCTTAATATTTTGAAAAATTATTTACAAGTACCCCAGATCATAAAGTACATTATTAATTCACACAAAAAAATAATTTCTTAAGATTTACCGTTGCGGTGGTGCAGAAAAGGGATAATAATAGTAGTCCGTAGACTAAGTAATAAGTTTCGCTTTACAAATAAATTACAAGTAAATAAACTAAAGTCTGTGTACCTCAAAATAACGTGATTTAGAGTTGGGAAATCTCGTGCGTGAATAAAACAATAAGATATAAATAGAGTTTGGTGTATAATGTAGGTGATATTATAATTATAAGTATTATAGAGTAGCTAGAAATGTAGATAGATGTGTGTCTATAGATATAGACAGGGATAATGGGGACTCCGTGAATCTGATACCCTCCGGCCGATTAGTCCCAGTGAGCAATTAACATGTTACATTGTTCTTCTCCTCATTTCAAATTAAATTAAAGCATATTCGATACTCTGAAAGGAATAATTTAATTTACAATCGTATGTTACGTCATAATTTGCATACCTGTCTTGCGGAGAATATGTATAGAGCTTCCATGAAAACAGATAAAACTAGAGTCTTTTTTATTTTTTTTAACGAAACATAAAACTAGAGTTGAAATTCTGCTTTATCTTATCGTGTAAATGTAGCAGTCCCTCTCGCCGCACCGCAAAAAGTCCAACCCGTCACTCGTTAAATAGATAAAAAGTGATACTGACCATAACAACTTATGAGTTGCGCAAATCAATTTTAATATCCCTTTCATTTTAATATTTTTATTTGATTTTATATTGATAAATAAAATTACTATAAATATATATATTAATATAATATCTAATGAATGGATGAAAATATAAAATTTCATTAATGTATTAACTTTTTCAAATCTGATACCAAAATTGTGTTGTAATAATAATATTTTAAACTTATTTTAAAATTAATAATAAGAGGAATATTATAAAAAAGGAATAATAAAATTCCTCAAAAATAAAAACAATATTTCACAAACGTCTTTATACAGAGTATTATTCATAGATAATAATAATAATATATATTCCCGATAAACGAAGCAGAAGAATATTATTTTAAAAAATTTCGAATAATTTAAAGTTAAATATACGTACACCAATACACACCTGAATAATTTAACAATTATAAGAAACATATTGTATCTGTATATAAATTGTAATAAAAACATACAGTAGTCTGCATTGTTCTTCTTTCTTCCTTATCTCTCTCTCTTTCTCTGTTGTTCCAAGCTTTTATTGCTTTCATTGCAAACAAACTCAGATCCAACCCTCCCTCATTTTTTACATCTCACTTGCTTCTACTACAACACTTTCACCTTCCTTAACTGCTTAAAAAACAAGCAGTGTTGTTTTAAAAGATTGTCAACTTTTTCTTGAAACATAGAAAAGAAAAAAGTGACTAGGAATGTTTGGTGATTCTCGAGCATTATTCACTGATTCCAATGCTATATTTTCTTCAAATTTTAGCCCTAAAGGAGAGGAGGAAGTAGAAGAAGACTTGTTTTCTAAAACCAAAATGAACTTTGACATGAACAATATTATTCAAGATAGTTACAACAACAAAAGTTTGGATTTTAAGGGTCTGGATGATGTTAATCATAAGAGTTTATCAAATGGACTTGGGCTTAGTTCACAAGTGTTGTCCCACTTTCCGAGGCAGACAAACACCCAAGATGGAGGTTTATATAGAACAGGGAGTTCAATGGGAATGGATAATCATGTCAAAGTGGGTTCAGGTCTTATGAGGCAAAACAGTTCCCCTGCTGGTTTTTTCTCTCACATCACTCCTCAATCTGGTACTCTTCTTCAACTTGTTTATTTTTTTGTTTTTTCAACTTAATTATTATGAGAAAACAGAGTTTAACCTTTTGATGAAAGAGTACTAGTATATGATGCTTAGTTAGTTTAGTTTGGTTGGTCAAGTCATGGCCTTTATATTTCTAGTAAAGTAGCATAAAGACCAGACAAAAATTAATTTCTAAGGTGCAACTTTTTTTAATGGGGTACAAGAATATGAATCTGCTCTGTTTACCTCATTCAAGCAAGTACCTGGATTTGAATTTGTCCAAACTTAATACTTTTAAGAAAAATAATAATAATTTGTTTTCGATTATTGTTTTATCTGTTGGTGAGTGTTCATCACAACTGTGGTTGATCAATTTAGTATAGTATTGGAGTTATTTTTTTTTTGATGGTCAGTTCCTATATGAAAGTCCAGGAAAATTATATATGAAATTCTGAAAATCTCTCAGCGACTTGCAGGCTACAGTGGAATAGGAGGAGGTGTTGGAAACTACAGGTTGGCAAATGGACGTATTAATGGAGAGTTAGGTCCAACTGCAAGCAGGTTGAAAAGCCAGACGAGCTTGTCATCTGGGATACCATCTTCTTTAGGTATGCTGTCTAGGATATCTGAATTTGATAGCGGAAATATAGCTCCAATTGGTAATGAAAATGCAAAGAGCGGGCACATTAATGGGGACACTCAGTATTTCTCCTCCGAGTACCCTTTAAGTTCCTGGAATGATTCTTTGCATTTTGCCGAAAACTACACTGGCTTAAAGAGGGAACTTGATGCTGATGATGAGAGATTATTTTCTACTTCTCAGGTAGTCTTTCGTGTGCATATGTAATATTATATGTGCATGATCAATGAGTAATTAGGTTGTAAGATTGTTGAACTGATTTTTGTTTAACAGAATGGGGAAATTCCGAATCGTCCGTCTCTCTTGTCACATCATTTAAGTTTGCCAAAGACCTCAAGCGAGATTTCTTGCATGGACAAGTTGCTGCAACTACAAGATTCTGTGCCCTGTAAGATTCGGGCCAAACGAGGTTGTGCTACTCATCCACGAAGCATTGCAGAGAGGGTAATTTTGTTTCAGTTCAAACTTCTTGCTGTAGGAATAATCAAAGTGTCAAACTTATGTAATACCACCGTAAAATAAGCTTAATTATCAATTTACCAGTTTAAGCTGAAAGTCCAGCATGCTGATATGAATTGGTGCTGTAATAATAGGTGAGGAGGACCCGAATCAGTGAAAGAATGAGAAAACTACAAGAGCTTGTCCCTCACATGGATAAGGTGAACTAAAGTGCCCATAGAAATTTTAGCACTCAAGTCCTCAACTAACTTATTATAAATATAAAACCAACTCCTTTTCTTCCGTGCAGCAAACAAACACTGCAGACATGTTAGATTTGGCTATTGAGTACATAAAGAACCTCCAAAAGCAGTACAAGGTTGGCATCGAGTTGTCAAATAAACTCTTTTCTTTTTGTACAATTCTTGCTGGTAATATGGTTCCCTGAGACATCTAATTCTTTTGCAGACACTTAACGATGATCGCGCAAACTGCAAATGTTCAGCCATGCAGAAACAAGGCCTCAATTGAACGATTTAATAGTGGACAGAGAATAATGTCAAGGATGGAGAACGGAGTAAGAAAACTTACTAATCTGCCCTCATAAAGAAGAACAACTTTAATTATTTTTTGACCTGTTTGTATCAAAATATAGTGAAGAAAGTCTTATTATGTAACCACCATTCTATGGTGTAGGGTAATGTAAGCTAGTGAAAGCACCAATTACCCTTAGTAGAAGCAAGAAAATATATGCAATTGTAAAGGGGTTGTAATAATTAGTAGTACATCCTTGCTATGTAACATCAATGTTTCTCTCTTCACCTAGTAGTACAGTACTGCTACTTGTTCTTATTTTTGGTCATCCAATCTAGTTTTCATCAGAATAGATAAGATTGTTTTTAGTTCCCTCTCTTTAGTTGGCAAACAAAGAGGAAAATTTGGGCAAAAAATGATGTGAATGGCAAGGCTTTCATCATTAAAATCTACAACTACCAAGACAGTGATGACCTAAGTGTCCCTTTCTCCCAAGTGACTGAACCTTATCCTATTCTTATTTTGGTCATTTTATAATTGAAATTGCGTACGTCAAAATCCAATACAATTACGTATACATCTGATGGCTATTGCATTACTACTTCTGTAAGCAATTAAAGGGTGGCACCCCTTTCCCAAAAAAAGAAAAAAAGAGAGTAATCAGAAGGAGAGACAAAGGGGTAGTCTGTTATGCTTTTGTAGTATGGTCCGATGAAGACCAGTTATTCAATTATGGGACAGCAATTTATTATTAGTACATGGGTACACCACTTTTTTCTGTGAAATGAAAAGTAAGAGGTCTGTTGTAGACAATTAGTTAGATTTACGTATATATAAGACTTTATGAGGGCGTACCATTTCACTTTCTGGATTGTTAGTAGTAGGATGGTGTTTTGGATCACAACTGTAGTATAATATAAGGTGTGTTCTTTACAATGAAAAAGTTCTGCAAACACGATTGTGTCTACTGCTGTCCTCAACTGCCTAGACATAATTTCTTCATCATGTCAAATTAAATTTTGATCGAACTAAGAGTAAAAAATAAATAAATTTGAACGAACTAAATAAATTGAATTGAACAGTCTCAGACAAAGACTCACTTCTGGCATGTTATTGGGGGTGTTTGGGCCATGATGATCCTATTGCTTGTGTCAAGATGCTAATTAAATATTGTGAATACTACTCTATCATTTGTGGTGGGCGGTGACACTAAATTATTACGATAAAATCTTATTACAATACTTTCCCTATTTTTTATATTTGACATTTAACTTTTGTACATATTTTTAAAATATTTATTTTAAAAAAAAAACAAATTCTGAATAAAAATATATAGCTTATACTAAAATTCACAAAAAGAAATTTTTAAAAATAATTATTTTAATTATACGGTCAAAGTACTTTAAATTACGTGTATAAAAGTCAAACGACAAATATAAAAAACAGAGGAATACTGTTGTTGTAGTATTGGTATTACTCCACCAGGGAGGGAAGAGAAATCTCTTAGGATTTTAGATATAGTTATATATCATTAAAATTAAAGAATAGGTATAATATTATATCAAAAATATTAGATTTATTAAAAAAATGAATAAATCAAGAATTGAGGTTAATTAAATTATATATTATTAAAAAATTTAAATTAAATTCCTATAATTAATATTTTCTTTTAAGTTTTAATGCTAATTTTTATAATTAATATATATATATATATATATATATATATATATATATATATATATATAGGGTCCTGCTCAAATAGAAAATAGCTTAAATGAGAAATAGAAAACCTTATCATTATATCTTGCCGCACCCACACACAAATTATATACATCCTCACACACATAATCCTATCTATTCTCCTCCGTTTTTAATTTGATTTTTCCCGTCAATTGGCAAAGTTTTTTTCAAATCTAACTTCACCACATTTTTTTCCATCTCCCAACGATCAATTTTCATACCATATGTGTTATATTTCGGCAAATATAATTTATAATTAAAATATATTCGTCACTTATCAGATTCAAACTTCAATCACTAAATTATATTACAGAAACCACTAATTTGTATTATAGAAATCACTAATTTGTATTACAGAAATCACTAAATTATATATCCTGGGTTCACAAAAAATAATGGAAATCGTCGAAAAAATAAAAGTCACCGGAATATATCACATATGGTATGCAAACTGATTGTTGGGAGATGGAGAAAAATGTGGTGAAGTTAGATTTGAAAAAAACTTCACTAATTAACGGGAAAAATCAAATTAAAAACGGAGGGATTATGTGAGATTGGGTGTATGAGGGTGTATTTGATTTGTGTGTGGATGCACCCCCTTGCCATTAGATTAGATTGAATATGTGGTGTAGATCTTATTTTCTATTTTCTATTCTAAGTTATTTTCTATTTGAGCAGGACCATATATATATATATTTACAGAGTAGCGCATGTCTTACTTCCCGTCTCTTCCTAATAACACAATCTAGGTTTATTCGCATTAATAACAAAAATTACTCTCCTATCTATTTTTACTTGTCTTTTTTAACTTTTTTACACGTATAAAAAAATATACTTGGACAAATTATTTTTTAAATTTTCTTTTTTATATAATATCTAAATTTTTATTTAGAAAAAAGAAATTTTGAAAAATAATTTATCTAACTATATTTTTTATGAGACGTAAAATTACGTGAAAAAATCAAAAAAACAAATAAAAAGGGACGGATGAAGTATTTTCTTTTTCTTCAAAAGAAATAACGATTATATTTACGTATCTATTTAGAATTTTAGATTTATTGTTGTTATAAGCTACTGTATTAATGGAGGTTATCGTAAATATAGTCTCCCGCACTAACCGTTAATCTTGTCCGAAAATCTCTCCATCCAGCCGCTCCCTTTCTGTCATCTATATAGCATTCAAAAACTGCAAATGCTAAATTGTCTTGGTTTCCGTCAGGAACCCTAACCCTAAAATTTAACATTTTCATCGTTGTTATCCCAACCAAATTACATTACATATTTAACCAAACCCGCCTTTACATTGCCCCCGATACCTGTGCACTGTACGGGTTTGGTTAAAAAATAATAATATAACACTAGCAATCAATCGGTTTGGTTAAAAAAAATCAAAAAAAAATCCCGTGCCATTATATTTTCAAATTCGTGAGATTTTAGAGGTAATAAAATTGGTTGGGGTAATTTGGTGAAAATGTCGAATTCGTTGGGAGATTATAATGCAAAAATCGATTACGTATTCAAGATTGTATTGATTGGAGACTCGGCAGTTGGGAAATCTCAACTCCTGGCAAGGTTTGCGAGGAATGAGTTTAGCCTAGATTCAAAAGCTACGATTGGGGTCGAGTTTCAAACCAAGACCTTGCTTATTGATAACAAGACCGTCAAAGCTCAAATTTGGGACACTGCTGGCCAAGAAAGGTACCTATGCATGTCCATTTCTGCCTTTGTTTTTTAAATATCATGATTCTAGTTTTTATATTTCTGTTTCGAAAATTACTTTTCTATAGGTGAAGTTTGATTTCAATTCTTTTAACCTTCTTTTGTCTATAAGAAAGAGACAGAACTTCGATTAGAATATATTTATTTTGACTACAAAAAATTGTCCCTAAATGAATAAACTATATCTCCCCGTACAACTACCAAATGATTGATATAATTTGAGACATGGACTCCTCTGGATTTTCTCCCATAGAAAAATTAGTAGTTCCAACTTTAGATTTTAACCATGGAGCTCTCGATGTGATTGAAGTGGCTATGATTTGTGTTAATTAAGAGTGATGAGAGCCTCAACCAACAGATAGGATGGTGTTTTAATTCCTTGCTTCTTTTTCTTTTCTTTGCTTTGTTTTCTCTCAATTTGCATTGCACATGGGATGTAGAACAGCATACGATATCAGTACTTGTGCTCATTGTTTAAACAAAATGTACGTGTTTAAATTTCACACAGAAAATCGAAAGCTATCTCATATGCATTCAATGAAAGCTTTGTTATACATTTGAAGTTATCTTCTATGGCATACTTTCTCCAGCTAACAATTGATAAGTTCTCTTAAATTGGCCTAACGGCCCTTGTATTGTTCTGATGTCACGAAACAAATCCTTTATCATAGTAGGACAAAAACCCAGTTAAACATTTTGTCCTCCATTCCAGTTTATATTTCTTCTCAGGAAATATTTAGTAAATGCAATGCACACCACTGAACATGTATTTATTTATGCTAGGTACCGGGCAGTAACAAGTGCATATTACAGAGGTGCAGTTGGGGCAATGCTAGTCTATGACATTACAAAGCGTCAATCATTTGACCACATGGCGAGGTGGCTGGAAGAATTAAGGGCTCATGCTGACGAGAAAATAGTAATCATGCTCGTTGGCAACAAGTGTGACTTGACAAGTCTTCGGGCAGTACCAACCGAAGATGCACAGGAGTTTGCTGAACGAGAGAATCTCTATTTTATGGAGACATCAGCCCTCGAGGCTATTAATGTTGAAAGTGCATTCCTGAATGCTCTAGAAGAAATTTATCGAGTGGCAAGCAAGAAGTCCCTCGCCATTACTGATGGCAACTACACAAAGTCTACTTCTCTCAAGGGAGTCACGATTGTTATTCCGAGCAATGAGCCAGATCCTGGTGTAAAAAATCGTGGATGCTGCTCATAGATCTAGTATTCTTTAAATTCTGCATCTTTGATTACTTTTATTCTGAGCTTTATATATGTACAATTTTCTTTTTATAGGATATTATTGTTTAAACAGAAGAAGATAGTGTATAAAAGGAAAAAAAAATTGTGGTCTCGAGAAAAAGAATGTCCATCGGAGTAGGAAGTAATGCAAATCCCTGAATGTATCTTATTCTATAAGCTGAAACTGGGAGCTATTATCCTGTCAAATAACTGTTTCCAAAGGATGACTGATCATTGACAGAAAGATACCTGTAAATCTCATAATTGAGACTGTGTTAGACACAGTCCCCATAAATAATAACCATATCCATCTTAAAAAATTTAGACAATGTTATTGGCCCCTCTTCGACTCTCTTTCAACTTCTCAACTGGGGTTGATTCCATTTGTAATTTGCTTGTTATTTGGCATTCTCCATCTCCAACTGGTTTCAGTTGTACAGTGTAGCTGCAGGTTTCTTTTTTAAAGCCATATTAACTAAAGTTTGAGACTGTCTCCTTGTGATATTGCCTCATACAGAGATATATTTTGAATTCTATTTGCTTGATTGCTGTTATTACTTACACTCGGTGTACTAGTCAAGAATCTTCAGCTGCGGTACTACTAATCTTGAAACCTGAGCAGGTTTCTAATTAAAAGAACTTAGCCTAGAATGCATGTTACTCCTATATACCCAATATGATTGTTGCTTATTTAAAAGTAGATTGTGGATGCAGAGGTGAAGCTAACTAGAACATCAAAGGATTTTTAGTGCATGTTGAGAATCTCCATCACTTGCTCTTTGGTAGTGTAACTGTATAAGTGGTGCATGCATTCCCTGGTGCAAATCTTGCAATATTATGTGATGCAAATTGTGATTAGCAAAATGAAGTTAGCGCATTGCTTTAATCAAGGCTAGACTTAATATTGAAGGACTACTAGTGCTTGTATCTCTTCGACCCTTCAAGTCTTCTGTTTTGGCTTGGAATTTTCCAGTTCTGTAATTGTTCTAGTACTAATTCCAAACAAAACTGATGTTTAAATAGTATTCTATCATAATATGGAGGGTTTTTTTGTGAAAAAAAACGTTGCTAATTTGGAGTTTAACTATATGAATAAATCATGCATAATAATATTTTAAATAAAACAAACAAATAACACGCACACATATGAATGTTTAAGTTATTTTTTCAGTCTAAAATAGAATGTGCAAGTTATACACTGTCCATTTAAAAATCTCAAAAAAATAATTTGTCCAAATTTCATAGTAGAGAACAATATTTTCGATGGATATTCGTCCTTGATCAAATTTCATTAATAATTTTTGTTTGTAATATGTGAGAACAGAAATTACGTTTTATAATATAAATATAAAATATTTGATTAAAAATATATAATTAATTTATATAAATATTAAAAAAATATAATCTACAATAAATATATTAAGAGTAAATTGCAGTTTGCATCTCAGAACTTTGTTCCAAACTCACTCTGGTTCTAAAATTTTGAAATTAAACACTTTACATCCTAAACTTTTAAAAACACTACATTTTACATCCATTTTCCAATATTTCGTTAAAAAACTAACGTTTAATGTTAAAAGTAATGGGATAATCAATACACAAAATTAAAATTAGGGGAAAACTTTCAAACATATATAAAACAAATTATAAATTAAAATTACTTTATTCATATGAAAATAAAAAAAAATCAATAAAAAATGTTTAATAATATATATATATATATATATATATATATATATATGTGTGTACATATTTAAAAAAATTCAAATAAAAGTTAGAAGAAGGAATGGTAATGGAAACTCGTCCAATGAGCTCAAAAAAGTATAAAAAGTGAAGAAAGAATTGTAATGGTACAAACCTTAATTTTATATAATAAAAAACGTGTAATTAAAAAATATTTTATTTTATTCCTATTTTCATAAATTTATAATATATATAAAATTATTATATAAATAATTAATAAATGAATAAAAATAAAACAATATTTTCATATTTAATATTTAGTATAACATGCATGTTTTTGTATATATACAAATATATGAATTATGATAATCAATACGCAAAATTTGTGCTGATATGTGATGGTTGTATAGAAATAGTTGTTATATGTATAAATGTATTTATCATATTAATCTCTATATTTTTAATGTTTAATGTTAGTTTTTGGGGGATTAATAAAAAAAATGCAAAGTGTTTTATTTTAAAAATTTATAAGTTTATAACCAAATTGAATTTGGAGCAAAATTTTGGGATGAAAGCGGCAATTTACTAATATATTAAAATTAACAAACTTTACCTAGAAAAGGAATTCTAGTTTGAACCTGGTTACATTTCTGGTCCATGTTGTTTGTACAATCCCGTGGAAAATAAAAACCGAAGTTAAATAGAAAAGGGGGTACAAGATTATCCATCCACGTAAGGTGGGCCTAACCCGCACGCAATCTGACAAGCCCCACGTTCTCCCTCCCCGCCCATTGTTTTCTCAGCAGATCTAACTTTGATTTTCTCTCTTCTAACTTGTGTTTATCCCTTAATTAATCTTCCCCTTAATTTCTTTTTCTTTTTTTTTAAATTCTTGCTCCGACCCAAACGTTATCCACTTCTCCTACTGTAATTAAACACCCTTTTCACTGTAATTTACTGTAAGTTCTTATCCATTTCTTGATTTTTACCTGGCTATTGTTAATTGATGTGATCTGATTAAAAATTCGACCTTTATAGGAATTGGGTTGTGTTTGAATTAGGGTTTTGATAAGTATGGTGAATGTGAATTTGGGCATGCTTCATTATGTATTGGACCATGTATATGGTGCATTTATGCACAGAACTAAGCTTAGCCCACAATTTTTTTCTGGTGGGTGGGGTGGGGCAAAGCTTGAATTGCTTGAAAGGATGATCAAGCAGTTGTTTCCTCAAGTTGAAGGTCAGAATTGGGCTCCTTCAATGATCCAGCCCATTTGGAATACTGTTTGGGAAACTAAGAATGCTTGTTTAAGAGAAGGGGTTTTTAGAACTCCTTGTGATGACCAGCTTCTTAGTGCATTGCCTCCTGAATGTCATAATGCTAGGGTTGCTTTTCTTGCCCCTAAACTCGTGTCGCCTGAGAAAATGGCTTGTGTGGTTCATCTTGCAGGTACAAGCTATATTCAGTATAATTAAATTGATTTTTTTAATCACAAGTAATAGTCCTGTTGGTCTCAATCAAATTCAATCTATTTCAATAATCTCCTTAACTTCTCATATCAGTGACGTTAGCAAATTTCAGTTTGCTAATATGGCAAATTATTAGTTACAATGTCTTGCGTGGAGTGCCATGTGTTGATGTTATTCAGATAATTGCATTGTATCTTGCTGTTATATCGGGGCAAAGAAAAAAAAAGAGAATTTACAAGAGAATTACAGATATTGTGCTATTCATCTATTGTTAAGAGGAGCTTACAAATTTAATTTGCTCATTTCCTGTAAGACAATACATGGTTATTTCCCAATCTTATATGTGTGTGTGTGTATATTTGGGGAAAGGGGGGGGGGTCATGTATCTGTTGTAGTAGTGACTAGTGAGTGGATAAATGTGGATAGTGACTTTCTAATAATTCAACCAATATATTTATTTGCATAGGAACTTCTTTTACTTGTCTCCCTTTCCAATATATTGAATGAAATGATAGATTTTAGCGGTTTGTTAGAAGTTCTATGGTTTGTATTGCAGGAACCGGAGATCATACTTTTGAGCGAAGGTTGCGTCTCGGTGGACCATTGTTGAAGGAAAATATAGCAACAATGGTGCTTGAGAGGTTAGATCATTCAATCAAAACTCTTATCGAATATTTCATGTAATCTATATGTTTGTGAGTCTGTGACTCAACCTGTGAGTATATATTCAGCCCATTTTATGGAAAAAGGCGACCAATGTTGCAGCGTGGTGCAAGATTATTGTGTGTAAGTGACTTGCTGTTACTAGGAAGAGTTACCATTGAGGAGGCCCGCAGTCTGTTATATTGGTTAGGAACTGAAGCAGGGTACGGAAAGATGGGTGTTTGTGGACTAAGCATGGGTAAAACTTCAATCCTATTTCTTAAAAGCTGCCTCTGGGGTTTAAAATTAATCAGTACAACTTTGTTTTATCAATTTGCATAAATATTGTAAATTTATAACTAAAATGCATTATGTTTCGAGCAAGTAGATAAGAAAATTATATTTGTAGATATAAATGCTTTGATCATTTGAAATTCTGGGTCTTACAAATTTGTACTTATGTCCCAGCACTAATGTTGGAGAGTATGGATAGTTTAGCAGAGCACACATTCTACACATATATATTTTTGATATGCTCATCTTTTTGTGTGATAGCACTTTAGAAATAGAGATCTGAGTGTTTGGTGTGTCCTTAAGGATAATTTAGGAGATCCTCAAGCTGGAAATAAGCTCAACGTGTCTTAAGAAGTTTAAAGCAGTTGTATTTCATTCTAGAATCATTTCTTAACAATTAATAGTATATAAAGCTGCAATATGTTTCCACGCTTTCCAGCTGTTCTATTTTTCCATTTGTTTTCTGTTCAAATGTAGCTTTTACTATGATTTCTGTACGGAAAGAGGTTAAAGATTCAATACTTATAATGCACCATGTCATACCATGCAAAATTTTCAAAACATAAATCTAAAGTCATGCTTTTTTTATGCGCGCAAATACTTGTCTTCTATGTTATATAGGCGGAGTACATGCTGCTATGGTTGGTTCCCTGCACCCCACACCTATTGCTACACTTCCATTTCTCTCTCCACACTCTGCTGTTGTGGCGTTCTGTGATGGGATATTAAAACATGGTACTGCATGGGAGGCTTTAAGAGAGGATTTGCCCATCCAGAAGGATGGAATGACACTTGAGGAAGTGAGAGAAAGAATGCGAGATGTTTTATCTCTCACGGATGTCACACGGTTTCCAATCCCCAAAAATCCTAGTTCTGTCATATTTGTAGCAGCTACTGTAAGTGTCAGATTAGATCATGAACATATTGGTGTTATGTTAATTACCGGTATAATTTTGTGAGTTACTAACATGGTTGCGATACACAGTTCATTTTTTGTTTTAGTTATGTGATCATGGCTAAAATCATGTTTGGATTATGTATATCTACCATATGTTACAAGCAAAGTGTTGGGATTATGTGTATCTACCATATGTTACAAGCAAAGTGTTGGGTTTTGATAAAGTTAAACTTTTATTTGACCAAAATTCCTCTTATTTGTGTGCAAACTCACCAGTGGACACAAAACTTATTTGTATTATAGAATCTTGATCATTTAATTTGGTATTGCTTACAGGATGATGGGTACATCCCAAAACATTCGGTCTTGGAGCTCCAAAAGGCTTGGCCAGGCTCGGAAGTGAGATGGGTAACAGGTGGACATGTGTCATCATTTCTTCTCCACAATGATGAATTCCGAAAGGCAATCGTGGATGGACTTAACCGATTACAATGGGAGGATTCTGCCTAGTAACATTGGAGCAGAAAATGAAGAAACTTGTATAATCATTCTGGTATATACTTTACACATAAATAACTCAACCTGACAACTAAAATTTATAGCTGATATGTGAAAGCACCCAGAGATTAATGGGGTAAATGAAATCGTATAGCTGAGAACTTTCCTTGCTGCTAGGATAGAGTGTACAATATAAAATTTCCCCACAGTTTCTTTTCTTTATGTTGTACACAAATATTAAGCTTTGGGTTTTGGTTCAACCGGGTTCCAGTTGCTTGCTTATTTACATCTCATCCTCGTGTGCAAGAAAGTGCTGCATACGCGGAAATATATACAATGTAATATTTCTAATGTGCTATTCTAAGAAGCACGGACTCGGATACGGCGACACAAGACACATGTACGGGGACACGAGGACTCGCCAATTGGATACGCGACTCGGCAAATAAGAAAAATATATTTATATATAGGATTTGTACAATCATTACATACTTCCACAATGAAAAATTGACATCGTTTTTTTTGAACCTGAGTTGCTATCAACACTTGAACTCATTTAACCACTCATTGAATAGTGAATACCCAGATGTATATACACATACAAGAACCCTAGCAAGATGTATGTATATATATACACACAGAGGAACACATATGGTAATATATATATATATATATATATATATATATATATAAAAAATATGGATGTATGTATATATAGGAGAAGAAGATAATAGATAATATATATGTATATGGATGTATGTATATATGTTGAGGAGGAGAAGGAGGGTTTATAATTTATCTATTTAAATTAGGTTAAATATGTGGGCTGGGCCTTTTTTTGTATGGGCCTGAGTCGGTAACGAGTCGGGGGCGAGTCGGGTCGAGGCGACATGCATTTTTGTATCGACTCGCCACCTGGTGAGTCGGGCATGTATTGTTACCGCGTCGCTGAGACCGACTCCCTACATGGTTTTAGTTTTAGAAGAGTCTGTGCTTCTCAGGTGCTATTTGATGTGCAAAGTACAAGATCTACTTGCGGGCATTCACTTTTGGTCAAGTTTTTCGGCAAGGTCAATTAGAATCCGTGTCTATGCCAGGACCTTAGGATGTTAGTGTGAAATTTGGAGAGGGACTTGTTTATATGGGGTCACTGGTATTTATGCAGTTGCGGCTTCCTGATACCACCCAATATCAATAGTCAATATCCTTCTCAATCTTGATTAGTCAAAATTTAAGAGCCACACTAAATATAATATTAAGAGTATTTTTGCCGGTGGACGTCAAGTCTTGCTAAAATAAATTTACACGAGACTTGTGAAGTTAAGAAGTGATATGAAAAATGAATGATAAAACATGACCAAAACATGAATGATTTGAAATATATGTGCAGTATGCATCTTGGTGTTTCCTTGCATTGCGTGCTTTAACAGTTAAGGGCCTGTAGGCCGTGCTTTGCTTGTTATTTACTCCATTTTGATGCACATTAAATGACAGGCGCAGCTAACTAGTCACGTGATATACAATTGCTGTAATGCATGACGACGTTTGTAGAAGATGTGTCGGCGAATGCTATTGTATATGGGTTATCCATGGCCATACAAAATATGCAGAGTACCGAAAACATTACGGGTGTTTAAAATGGGGCACGAAAATGAAAGTTAATGAAAATGAGAATGATACCGAGATTTTTAAGGGATGGACGTTTTCAAACATTATAAGGAGTATGGAGTCGCCTTAAATAAGCTCAATAAATAGTTATATTTGGTTTTATAATTATAATATAAAACTATAATTATTAATATATTATTTTAATACATAATTACAGTTATATGAATGTATAAATGAATAATTCTGTAATGTGCTTTTACAAAATTCTTGCAAAAGTTTTGGCAAACCGTTTGAAGGTAATTCTTCCTGTTATTATTAGCGAGAATCAAATCTGCTTTTGTTCCCGGACGAAATATAACTTTGACAACGTCCTTATAGTTTTTGAAGTCATCCATTTTATGAAAAATAAAAAAACTGGCAGTGATGGAGAAGTGGCACTCAACATTAGTAAAACATTAGTAAAGCGTATGACTGTGTTGATTGGAACAATCTGCAGCAGCGTATGCTTCAAATGGGTTTTGCGGACAAGTTTGTCAAGTGGGTGTGCTATGTGTCACTACGGTGCAGTATTCGGTTTGCTTTAATGGCAACTCAGTTGGCCCGATATATATAAAACGAGGGTTGAGACAGGGAGATCCATTATCTCCCTATTTATTCTTTTTATGTGTAGAAGGTCTGATAAAAACTCTTCGTAACGCAGAAACTGATGGAAAAAATCATGGCTGCAAAATCAGTTCTAATGCACCTGCTATTACACGCACCTTTTGTTCGCGGATGATAGCTTTTTATTTTTCAAGGCTTCAAGAGAGGAGGTTATGTCGGTAAAAGTGATGCTAAATTCCTATGAAAGTCTGAGTGGACAAGCGGCCAACTTCCAAAAATCAGGAGTATTTTTTAGTGCCAATGTTCGAAGGGATAAGTAACAGGAGCTATCAGACATCCTTGGGGTTCATAATGACCTGAGTCAAAGCATGTATTTGGGTCTGCCATTGTTGATTGGTCGATCAAAGAAAGCAGTATTCAATTTTGTGAAAGATCGAGTATGGAAGAGGATTCAGGGGTGGGGTAATAAATTGTTATCGAGGGGAGGGAAGGCAGTGCTTATAAAAAATGTTGCCTAATCTATCCTGTCTTATTGCATGTCTTGCTTCATGATACCGAAGTCATTGTGTCAAGAAATTGAACGGATAATGAATGAGTACTGGTGGAGCTCGACTAGTAACAACGACAAGGGGATTAAATGGCTGGCTTGGGATAAGATGAGAATGGCAAAAAGAAAAGGTGGGCTTGGCTTTCGTAACTTGCACGGTTTTAATGTAGCTCTGTTGGGAAAACTATGCTGGAACTTTGTCACTAACTCTACATCACTGGTGGCACGAGTTTTTAAATCAAGATACTACCCGGACAATCATATGTTATAAGCTGTAAGAGGAGGGGGGTCGAGCTTTGTGTGGACTTGCATATAGGAGGTTAAAGAGGCGTTGTACAAAGGTTACAGATGGGTACTGGGTGATGACAAAGAGATCAATATTTATAAAGACCCATGGTTGAGGGGGGAAATCTGATTTTTGTGTCAGGGATCACCAACAAGAATTAAAAAGTGTGTCAATACTTCCGTCCAAACACCAAAGAGTGGGACGAGGAAAAACTTCGACTAGCTTTTCATAACATTGATGTGGCAGCCATTTTGGGCCCAGGGATTCTTCAAAACCATATAGTAGATAGACTAGCATGGATTTCGACTACTGATGGGAAGTATTCAATGAAAAGTGGATATCATCATTGGCACACGGTGAATATAGCAACACCTCAAGTACCTCAAACAACTGGCTGGAGCAGGTTATGGCGTCTCAATCTTCCTCATAAAATCAAAATCTTCTTGAGGATTCTTCTTCGACATAAAGGAGTCTTAGTCCAATTCTATGTCCTTTCTATAAGTCGGATGTAGAGACAAATCCTAAAACAGCAGTAAGAAACGTGAATAGACGATGTGGTTTCTTAAATTCACAAAAATTTCGCATATTAAACCTATACGTGAAAACTTATAATAGACAGATAGTTTAGACAATCAATTGTCTGGAACAGGACCACTTACTTTTATTGAAATACTCCCATTGACCTGAATACACATAACAAGCCTATAAAATTTTCCTATCTCACAATCTGGACATTTTCAAATCAATCTTTTCTAAATTATATTATTTTGGTCCTTCACCGAGTAGTGCCCTTCTCCAAATAACACCATTTTAGTTAGTACTACGTATTTCTTATCATCAAATCTTTTGTTCAATTATTAGTCTACACCAAAAAAGTGCTCTATATAAGCATGATTCACTATTCTCTAATAACAACCGAATTAGCAAATACTACAACATGAAGACCAACTCTTTGTTCTTCATCATTTTTCTTTTTCACTTTCTCTCCCTGTCATTCCCTTCCTACTCGGAGAAGTGCAACCCAAAGGACAAGAAGGTCCTCTTAAAAAATCAAGCCAGCCCTAAACAATCCATACCATTTAGCATCCTGGAACCCAGACACTGATTGCTGCGATTGGTACACTGTCGACTGTGATCCTAACAACAACCGCATCAATGCCCTCACCATCTTCCAGGCCAATATCTCTGGCCAAATTCCAGCAGCAGTCGGAGACTTACCTTATCTCGAAAATTTAGTATTCCGCCATATCACTAATATTACAGGACAAATACCATCAGCCATAGGAAAACTCACCAGACTCAAATTAGTCAGACTTAGCTGGACCAACCTCACAGGACCTGTCCCCTCATTTTTTAGCAAACTCAAGGCCTTAACCTTCCTAGACCTGTCTTTCAATCAGCTCTCTGGCTCAATCCCTCCGTCTCTATCTCTCCTCCCCAACCTCCTTGCTCTTCATTTGGACCGCAACAGACTCACTGGAACAATCCCTGAATCCTTCGGAGCTTTCACAGGGTCATTCCCACCCGATCTCTTCCTCTCGCACAATAACCTCAGTGGCTCTGTTCCGAAAACTTTAGGTAACATGAACTTTACGAGAATTGATTTATCACGGAACAAACTTGAAGGTGACATCTCATTCTTGTTTAGGAAGAAGGCATTGCAGGATGCTGATTTTTCAAGGAACTTGTTAGAGTTTGATATTACAACGCTCGAGTTTCCAGAGAGTTTGATTGCTCTGGATTGGAACCATAACAAATTGAAGGGTAATGTTCCAGTGGCGTTAACTACACTGGAAAATTTATAGCAATTCAACGTCAGTTACAACAGACTGTGTGGGCAGATTCCAGTTGGTGGCAACTTACAGAGCTTCACTTGTGCAGAGTATTTTCACAACCGGTGCTTGTGTGATGCTCCGTTACCTGCATGCTAGGCCTAACGCTGGGAAGAAATCATTTACATATTTTAATCGCATTATACAGAAATGTTCTTATAGTAATTTGTAAAAGAATGTACTAATTATTGTATTTTTACAAATAAAATTTCCCGAGGAACGAAATTACAGCTTTTTAATGTAGATAATCTCCATTAATTAATGAAGTTGGATCCAGCAGTTGCGGCTTCCTGTCCTGGTGCTGGTACCCCCTCGATCTTGGCTAGTCAAAACTCAATACCAAATCCTATAAATACTGTATGTAATCATATGGATTTTCTGAAGTTAATAAAATTTAAATCAGCAGTCTGTCGACTATTTCATTGATTTTTATTGGAGTAATTAACGACTGTCAACGAGATGTTATTAAATATTTATTAAATAATAATTTTTTAAATATAGAAAAATATTAGTTATCTAAAATCTATAAAAATATTTAGTGATAAGATATATTAGAATAAAATAAATAATATAATATATGATTTTTATTTTAGTAAATAATAACTGAAAAATTAATGGAATTCAACCATTACATAAAAAATAATTTTAATGTGAATCGGAAACAATTCAATCAATTTAATTAATAAATTGATGAAAAGAATGGATGCATCTGCTTTTAATGCTTTTACACAAAGGGGCTGTTAATCCATTTATTCTTACTAAAATCTTTGACCGTAATAACAACCATAGTTTCATAAGGTTCAAAATGCCGTACTTCCGTAAGAGAATTGACTTCTCACCCTACTCATACCGACTAGCCACACTTGCAAATTGCACAAGATGTCATCGTCTCATGCGCATGAGCGAATCCGTGACCGATTTTTCGCATTTTTAGTTTCTTGTCTTGGAGCAACTCCAACAATTATCTTACATCTTCTCTAAAAATAATATAATTAAACTACCTCTTAAGTATTTAGGAGATAAAATTATTCATCTTCTCCAACAATCCTCCTTAGCCTCACGCTTTATCCATATATTATTAATTAATTATTGACAACTTTGTAACTTGACTCTGATACGATGCAATTTTATAAGTTTGAGAATCAAAAACAAGTAATTGAACAACAAAGAAATAACAATATATTCACAAAAATAATTTTACTCAAAATGGCTAAATTGTTTCTTCTGTCTTACACACTACATCCTTAATATATATGCATAGAAGTTTAGTCAAAAACTGTAATACCCTCCTTACTCCTTAATAAATATATATACACATAAACAAAATCATTCATATTGAATACATGGGAAAAAAGAAAATTAATATAAAAATAACTTAGGAAAGAATATCCACTCCTCATTATTGAGAAAGCATTTGAAACTCCTAAAATTTTGAAGAATAGCTGAGCTTGTTGGAGGTAATTTTTGTTTTCATTTCTTCAAAATTTGACTTAAGAGCTTATATAATGATAGTGTTGGAGTTGCTCTTATATAGTTATATACTTACACACATGCGGAGAGAGTGTCTATTTAGTATTTACTGAATAGAAAATATTTTGAAAACTTTAGGTATTATCTTAAACTACTAGATACTTTAGGTATACAAAAAATGAACATGTGTTTTTTCGAATTTGTGATATTTTAACTGAAATTGGGTTTTGTGTTTTTTGGAGTTATTAGCAGTATAGCACTATCTTTGCCCTACGATAACACCCTTCACCAGGCAAGCACTTTCTTCTTTTTCCCTTAAAACGAAGCTGTTTGTTTAGTTTATTAGTTATTAGTCAAAGAGCACACATTGCAGGCATCCAAACATCCAGATACAGACTCTATGGCTGTCATCTACATTGAAAGTTGCATGTTATGAATGGAAACATTCTCTTATAGCAACCATATTATCGAATACAAAATGAAGCTCCTCATTATTTTTCTCCTTTACTTCCACTCCCTGTCATTACCTTCCTACTCAAAAAGATGCAACCCAGAGGATGAAAAGGTCCTCTTACAAATCAAGTTAGCCCTTGGTAACCCATACCATTTAGCCTCATGGATCCCGGACACTGAATGCTGCTATTGGTACTGCGTGGACTGTGATCGCAAAACTAACCGCATTAATGCCCTCACTATCTTCCAGGGTAATATTTCTGGACAAATTCCGGCAGCAGTAGGAGAGTTGCCTTTTCTTGAAACACTAATCTTCCGGCATCTTACAAATGTCACTGGAGAAATACCATCAGCCATAGCCAAACTCTCCAAACTCCGAATGGTTAGACTCAGCTGGACCAACCTCACAGGACCTGTCCCCTCATTCTTTAGCAAGCTCAAGGCCTTAACTTACCTAGACTTGTCGTTCAATCAACTCACTGGCTCAATCCCTCCTTCTCTATCACTCCTTCCCAACCTCGGTGCTCTTCACTTGGACCGCAACAGACTCACTGGAACAATCCCTGAATCCTTCGGAGCTTTCACCGGGTTATCCCCGCCCGATCTCTTCCTCTCGCACAATCAACTAGCTGGCTCTGTTCCAAAATCTCTAGGTAACTTAAACTTCTCGAGAATTGATTTTTCCCGGAACAGACTTGCAGGTGACATTTCATTTTTGTTTGGGAAAGCTAAGACATTGCAGGACGCTGACTTGTCAAGGAACCTGTTTGAGTTTGATATTTCATCACTCGAGTTTCCAGAGACTTTAAATGCTCTTGATTTGAACCATAACAATTTGAAGGGGAGTGTTCCTGTAGCATTGATTACACTGGAAAATTTACAGCAATTCAATGTCAGTTATAACAGACTATGTGGGCAGATTCCAGTTGGAGGCAAATTACAGAGCTTCACTTACGCTGAGTACTTTCATAACCGCTGCTTGTGTGGTGCTCCATTGCCTTCATGCTAGGCCTAAGCTGGGCAGAAATCGTTTACATTCTATACTGGCGTTTTAAATAATGTATTTTACTTTATCAAAACAAGATCGTATTGCGTTTTACGAATAAATTTCCAAGGCCATAAACAGCTTCATGATTTCAACAGTTGGGAGACAAGTACAAGGGGATGTGTTATGTGTATCATCTATGGCAATGTTAAACTCAAATATGTACCAGCATTTCACGTGCTATGCTATGACTTCAATATTTTTGGTTTCTATAACATGTGGTGAAGATTCATCTTAAGTAGCTGGATAGATCCAGCACCAAGTTGTATAATACGAAATCCATTGTTACCTTGCGGTAACCGTAAAAACTAAAAATTTAGTGACTTGCGTCTGAATATTGAAGCCATGGTTCGTTTAAATATATTCGCCGAGTTGATTAGACCAACTCTTACATGAATTTTTATTGCCACGAGACAAGAATATAAGAACTAACAAATATTACTCAACTTACTAAAAGGTCGTTGCCCACAGCCCATTTACACTTTAATAAAAGGTCGGAGAATACATTTCTTAATTTTCAGTCGAACAACTGCAGTGAAATTGTAGATTGACACCAAAAAACGAGAATCCTAACCGGTAGTATCGGTGAAGTGCAGTATACTCATTTATATCTTCTCAGGCTCTACCAAATTTATCATCTTAAGCCTGCATTAATGATTTAGTGTGTATATTAATTTTGAAATGTTACCTGCTATACTGCGACCTAGCATAAACAAAATCAATTCAAACATGTTACGGTATACGGCCACATCATAATCACGCCACGTTGTTCAGTAAGCTTTTCTTGGTACACACTAATTAATTTTATAAAACAAACTAATAAATTTTATTTAGTAAATAATGTTCGAGAAAACAAATATAAGATCCAGAGTTGAAGTTTTAAAGGAAATATCGCCCAAGATCATGTAAAATCTGCTCCACGCCTTAAATATGTGCGAAATTAAAAAACAATCACTTAGCAAAATAAAATTATTCATTAACTTAACAGAAATCTTAACATTCAAGGAAACAAAATAGTACATTCCTATCCCACAAATGGGAGCTATTGTGGATGAAAAAACTGGTGAACACACAAAGACTCATATGCATAACTGGACTTAAAAAACAAGCTCATGGGGTTTCATTCCAGACATAAGGGAAAACCGTGCACTCAGGTAGGTCTTCAAGTCAGGAATGCACTCAATAGACTTCAATAAGACTGCATCTACACTTTGCTGATCCTCCTTCTTAGCCGGTGGAAGTGTTGCCTTCTTTTCCTACAAATTTTGGGGGGAATGCCACATATATTAAAGAGCAAACTTTTTGACTCATAAGGTAATATCAAGAAGATAATTAAAGTATAGGTCTTACATCTTTCTCAGCCTCAAAAAACTCCCCTTCTCCTTTTGTTTTCTTTTTGGTCACCTCCTTTGCGAAGTATTTGTCGTCAAACTTATCAACATTAACCCCAGAAATGTCAACCTTGGTAGATGTAGCAATCACATATACTTGGTTGACACGTCTCAAAGGAACACCATTAATTTTAAATGGGCCTGTTTAAGAAAAGAAATTAAGTAGTCTTTCATTTGGGTTTCAACACTGATTGGCACTATGCAACTATTCACAATTTGTGTGCATGACAAGGGCAATACATCTTCAAGAATATTTATATAATATTGTTATATTTGTACTCACAAACCACACTGAAGGATTGATATAAAGTATAACCACAAACCTCTGAGACCAATCAACTACAGATAAACTGGGGGGGGGGGGGGCAATTACGCCACACAGAGGCTGCTGATATGTACATTTACGAACAAGATTATTCTTCATAGAGTTAAGTAGAGAAACTGAATATCGTTAGGCATGTATAGCTAATGTTATAAGCAATTTGATATAACAAAGACTAGCAGTAGCAATCTGTTTGTGGCTTTAATAATTTTGAAATACATATAAAAAGAAAAAGCATTCGAATTCATTAAAAAAAGTAATAACATAACTCACCGGTAACAAGAAGTAATCCAGATGTGAGCTGCTTGAGAAAAACAACACGCTTGCCCTTAAACCTCCCTGCCAATATAATCAACACTGTCCCCGGTGTAATACTTGCCCTAAACACACACACACACACAATCAAATAAATATATTCTATAAACTTATAATTATGTAAACAAATGAATAGACAAAAACAAATAAAAGGAACCTGAGCTTGGTGGGCCTGGCCTTGCGTTTATTAAGCAAGGGCTTCTTAACATCATCAGCAGGGTAGTACTTTGGTGGTTTGACCACCGGCGCAGGTGCCGCTGGCTTAGCATCGTGGCGAGGGAAAACGCCGCCGTTTTTGGCCTTGATAGCCCAAAGACCACGCTTATGGTACATTTGAGATCTCGAATACTTGCCCACCCCTCGAATCAGGTCTGGGTTACGGCATGCTTTGGGTTTGCTGCTGGTCGGTGCCATTGAAGCTTTGCTTGCTTGTTCGATCTGTATCTCTCACGCCGCGAATGTTAGTGCGGCTACTGTGTTCTGTGTTTATAAACCAACTAAAACCCTAAATTTTATTAAAATGGGCCTTTTTTAATTGTGGGTTTTATGTTACTACTGGATCGCTGTCGCCTATATCGATTTGGGCCTTTTAAGTGTTTAAGCCCAATTGAAACCAGTGATTTATAACAAGGAGTATAATATTAAAAAATACATGATTTTAATGAATTTATTCATGAATTGAAAAGGAGGGACTTAAAAAACACCTTAAGGGCTTGTGTTTCGGGAAAAACAAAAATAATAATTTTCTCTCAAGATAAATTTAAAAATAATGACATTAAGTGGCTATTTTATATAGGAAATCTTTAGAATACTAATTAATATTTATTCAATATAATTATTGATATAGAAATATAAATATTAATATAAAAGATAATTAAACCCAATTCAATATCTTGGGTACAATAAAAAGATAAGTCCTACTGTCCTCTGCGATCAATGACATCGAGTGTTGTTATAAGATTTTCATCATAATTTTAGTTATCATAATTAATTAATGTAATTCGTATTGTTCATTATTTTATATATGTATTAATTTATATTTAGGAAAACAAAATAATTTCTTTATGAAATTAGTTTTTAGATACACTTTAAAATATGCAAAACACAAAAGGTGACAACTAGTTATGAACGATAAATGAGAGAGTACTATTATTCCATAGTGAGATGTTCGACCGCACACGACTCTCCAATAAATTAGAGCACATTTTAATAACTATAATTTTAATTTTTTAATTTTAATAATTGTAAATTAAATAAAAGATTAGAAAATATTATATATCTATTTTTAATTTATATATATTATATGAAACAAATCAATTTAAATATAAAATGAATTGTATAATGGATTTATACAATAATACAAATTTAAACAAGTTTACATATAAATTAGTTTTTATCCATAGAAAATAGTTTGCTAGAAAATGTTGATTATAAAAATATTATTAGTGAGTTTGCTTCAAAAAATGCTAGGAAATCAATTTTCACATAATTTATGTAATCTCTGTCAGTGACCTGAATTAAAATTTTAGTGGGGCACTGTCACACCGTGATTTGATGAGAAATGACGGGTTTTAATTTTTAATATTTTTATAACTAATAAAATTATTTTTTAATTATAAATATTATATTTAAATATTTAAATAATATATATCTATAATATAGAACTCCCTACTTTTAAAAAATATGATTATATTTTATTTAAATTTTAAATTTAAGGTATTTTACTAAATAAACTTTTGTTTAAATTAAATTTCAGAACTAGACTTAATAATCTCAAAATTTCAATTGTTGTATATTTTTTTACAATTGTCAATTATTTTTTATTATTTCATCAATTTTTTTTCCTAGCACTTTTTAAAAATTTTGTACAGACACTCCAAATCTCATGCACGAATCTGTATTCCACTAAAACTTTTTTTTTTATAGAGAGAAACGTATTGAAGATAAAACGGTGTATGAAAAGAAAAAAAACTAAATCGAACAAGTAATTTAGTGATTAAAACTACTACTATATTTTATCTTGTTGTGGTCTTCCTATACATGCATCTATAGTAGCAACAAAGAAGAAATATCATTTCTGAAGTTTATAACAATATTGCGCACAAACATTTGGACAAAAACTAAATTAGCCTAAAGAAAGTAAATAAGTTTTCTTAATCTTGACGAGGACGCGCCACCCAAAGAGAGCTGAGAGCGCGGAGGCGATGAAAATATTCTGCAATAGCCAACAAACATCTTGCTGCTTGGCGAACGGTCAAGAGTTGATGCAGCCGATGAATTGTCTGATGTCTCAGATTATCCGCCTATATTAATTAAATCACAAACATATACAAAATCACATATATTAGTGAAACCGTATGATTAATTAATCTGCAGTACTGTATTAATACGGAACTGCAGTTGATTGTTCTTTATTGCGCGTGCTGGTCAACATGCTAAAGTCAAACGTTGTTTATGAATATGACATCAGGTAAATATGGGCTGAATTAATAAGCATATTCCTGATAGCAATAATATTTTTGGCCCACTAGTCCCATCTTGATTATACCTCTCGAACATCTATACATATGGTTCGTCTATGGAGAATTGTTTTCATGATCGGGATGGTCATAAATGCACTCAGTTTCACTACAACAAACAATACCTACTAGTATTCAAGGAGGGGGTAAAAAGGAATTGTGGTTAATGCGTTCCCTGAATGAGAATGTTCTATTTGTCTGATAATATATATATGAGTTGAGTTGAGAATATTATAGTACACAATCAACTTTGGACTCTATAATGTGACCAGTATATCAATACTTATGTCATGTAAATCATAACAACTACAACTAAGTATGACCTGCTCCACTTTATGGTGAAATCTGGCTATAAGTTAGTTAGATTTAGACATATATGAACCTATGTATGCATTAGATTGTGATGTTGATTAATATATGAGCAATACTTATTAGCAATAAAAAATGAGGAATTAAGTAGGCTAAAGTGAAATAAGTACCTGTCGAACAAAACCTTCGAGAGTGGAGAGCTTGGACATGGCCATGGCCATCTGACCCATGTAGTTGGCCATGTTTGGTGGAGAGCTGAGAGAATCAGAAACAATGACATCTGAGAGTGATTGATTCAGAGCATCAAGTCCTTGTGATAGTGCTTCTTCTGCCTCCTGTGTTGACTGCTGCAATCCACATATTCCAATAAGTTGTTGCTCTGTCAATGGCTCGATTTGGTTTACGATTATCTGCTCCATCCATCATTTTGCACGAATCAATTATATCAGTACACACGTTAAGATGTTTATTATATGATCATGGAAGAAAAACTTGTGAAATCAGACAGCAGGCAGAAACCAAATAGTGCATGCAGGGACAGAAAATGGCTTTTTTTGTTGGAACATAACAGTATTAGCTAACTGTATCTGAAAATGGAAATGATCTTCACTGCACTTTTCATCCCTCCACAATCGTTATCAATCGCAATATGCACCGTGCAAACTCAAAAGGTACTGTATTTTAAAATCCAAGGGGCAACCACAGATTTAAAAAATAACTGAGGCTATATATGTTTCTTGTGGGAGTATTATAATTTAAATTCAATATATCCCGAATTTGCACTCATTTTTAGCCATATTAATTAATAATTTTATGAGTTATATTTGTTATATATATATAATATATATAGCGAATATATATATATATATATATATATATATATATATAACTTTCTAATTCATTTTGAAAAGTAAATTAATCCGGCCCTACTCTCTGCCCATATATTGTTATAATTGTGATTAAAAATTGGTAATCGGTATGACTTAATTAATTACAGACTAAATAAAATAAAAGTTTAGAACAAATCAGTAGTCCCAAATTAATTATAATGAAACAGATATGGCCTAGCTAAGATTAAGAGGAGATATATAGTTTTAAAATTATAATCTGAGGCCTAATTAGAGCAAGAGAGAACTACCTTAACCTAACTTAATTAGATATATCTAGGGTTTGCGTGCTAGTCCTTTTAACTATCTTTATCTTTTTATGGTTCCCATTAAAATTGGACCACTTCTCAGTTTTCACTACAAATTAAACCTAATTTTAGTAGTATCACTCTTCCAGATACCCTTTTATACCTCTTTTGGAAAAAAAGCACATGAGAACTTAAATATATTTAAGGTTGGCGTGGTTCGGTTAACGTGAGATCAGTAGTTATGTATGTAGTACCTTGATGAGTTCTGAAGGGCGGAAGCCTCCTATCCACATGAAGCAACGTTCAGCTGGAGTCTTCCAGTTTCCAGAAACAAGATGAAAGACATCAGTTTTAGCAAGCATGCTTTTCAGGTTCATCGCCTCATCAAAATGTGCCAAGCAATGATCCACGTATAGTTGGAGCTCGTTGTCTGGTATATGCTCTTGCACTGCTGCTCGGAGCTCACACATCAATCGGTGGTGTTCTTCCAGCCATCTCCCATAATCCATATCAAACACCACCGCATCTGAATTGTTAAAAACGTAGACAAATTATTTCAACATGATTAATAATGTACATTGAGCATTAAAAAAACTATATTATTATTGAGTAGTTGCACCATACTCTACCAAAAAAATGAACAGTAATTTCTTTATATACATAATATTACTATGTCAATGAGTTTAACTAAGTTTAAGTATTAATATGGAAATACCTGAGCTAAGGTTTCCCATACCAAGAGGAAGTCCTTGTTCTGCTCCTAGAAGAGTACCGCCGCCCATAAAAGCTCCCTAATTAAGATAGTACATGAATTGTAGCTGGTTTGATCAGTTCGTGTATTTTTAATAAGAAAATTTGAAACTTTTTTCCATGATAAAGAATTGGCACCTGGTGTCTAGCTCTTTGTAAATCTTGTTCTAGTTGAGTGAGTTTCATCCTACTTGACTCTAACTGCTGCACATACGCCTGTTGGAGTAGATGAAAATATCAGCTGATCAATAAGTATGATGATAGATATGTGAAACAATTAGTTGCTCAAAGTAGTTAATTTATTATATATCTCCATCTATATATAATTAATCACCTTTTTCCTCAGCCTGCTTTTCCTAGCTGCCTCCCTATTTTGAGCTAGTCTCCTTAATGTCTGTTTACAAAAATATGAAAGAATAAATCTTCCAATCATCGTGCACAATATTACATTAGAAATGGAGGTAATTATCTTCAGACCCGTACCTTAGGGTCTGGTGTTTTGGGTCCATCATGCTCTGAACTTGATGTTAGACCCCTCCGGCCACCGCCATTGTTACCTTCACGCTGCACACAATAAAAAAAAATTATATAAAATCGTTAGAATCAACGTGTAATAATGATATAGAAAGGAGGTGGTTAAAATGATATCTAAGTTCTACCAACACTAAGATGCTCTTACAATATTATAATATAATTATCGACAAGTATACAGCTACAATTAGTTTATATTATATACGAGTGCAAGTCCAACCTTGACAACTTTGGGCGGTGAAGGTCCAACAGCAGATGTAGGAGGACGAGGAGGAGGGAGTTCAGTTTTAGAGTTAGATAACTCCATGGACGGCTCTGATGATCTCTTTGAGCCGCTGGTTGCTGGAGAAACCAACCCCATATTACTTGCCTACCAAACACATAACAAATCCATTATTAATTATTACAATTAATCTAATATTCTAATTATATAATACTCGATTCTTTAACATTTTAATTATTTTCATATAAACTGAACTCTGAATATATATATATATATATACACACACACAACATCTTAACGATAATATATGTACTTGTAACTTGGAGGCAGATGGATCTACATGCATTGGTTGAGAAGGAAATATGTTGAGTGTTGGTGGTCTCATCCCAGAGTTATCTGCACATAATAATATATACAATGAGTCACTAAATATCTTTACTTGAAGATAAAATCTATTTAAATGTAGAGAGAGGAAGCTAGAGAGCATATTTGAGTTAAAACAATTAATTAACATCAGAGATTATGATTACTTGTTAATGATGGAAGAAGATTTGGGGTCATGACTTCCGAGTTTTAAACTCGAAAAGGGAAACAAGAAGGAATCATAGTTAAAAAGATGAAAACACCCTATCACAGATATGTTATAGGGATGGTAGTCCAGTTTTTGTCAGTAAAACCAAAAGAAATTCCCCGAGAAAATCATGATCGATCAGAATAAAAGTTTGTTACATGTCGTGGTCCAAAACTCCAAAAAGTACAGCCCAGGAAAATAAAGGTGAAAACATACAACAAGTGAAATAAAGAACAAGACAGAGGAAAAAGAATATTTTCCTTGCAAGTACTGAAAGTTAATTTTACTATACTTCTGCAAGTAAATGATCTGGTCAAAGAAATAGTACAAGGAGAGATCAACTTTTGAACATGCATGCCTTTGTTATGATCCATAAATTGCTGCTTGTACCAACAGATCATTGATCAGAGAATATATTAGACAGACATGAGAACTGGCCTAGCTAGGAAGCCTAGAGAGAGAGAGAGTAAAAACATAAATTCTGGTGTGTGTGTGAGAGAGAGAGAGGGAGAGAGAGAGAAGGGGAGAGAGAGAGGGAGAGAGAAGGGGGAGAGAGAGAGAGAGAGATAATCTGATCAGTAGTACTCACGTCTTTGATCTTGGACTGTGGAGGAGGAAGGGTGATCTTGACTGTCAAGGTAAAGGAAAAGGGCATGATCTAATTCACCTAAATCATAGGCTCCTGCACCATCTTTGTTGCTGCTGCTGCTAGTAGAATCAATAATAAGAAAGAACAAAAAAAAAACAAAGATGTCACTAACAATAAAATAAGGAATCAATTTTATAAAATAGTTGTTGAACAACAAGTAAATAGGAAATTAATTACACGAAGTTGGGCGCAGGATTAATTATAGTTGATGCGGAGATAACTGGTTGCATCATCATCCCATAAGACACCTGTTGATACTGATGTTGATCTTGATGACCTTGCTGCTGCTGTTGTAATTGTTGCATGTTCATGCTATTGGAAGCCATGAAAGGAGCTACTGTTGAAACTAAAACCTTGTTAATTTTTTGGCTCTGGGGAAGAAGAAGATTAAAGCACCCCTCTTGCAACTCCCATAAGCTATATATCTCAAGAAACAAAGCCACCAGCTTCCTTATCTCTTGAAGTCTATAATATCGTCTTCACTAATATTTGACCATGCCTTATATATATGTATAGATTCACTTGTATGTATGTGTGTATAGAGATGAGGTGATAATCAAAACCACCATAAATACAAAGATGAAAACAAAAATAATCTAGAAAGAGTCAGTTGCAGATCTGAACAAACTAAGGATAGAGTTAAGATAGATAGAAATGAATGCCAAAGATGCATAAGACAAAGCTATGTGTTTCATCTCTTTTCATTTCATGCTTGCTTTACAAACCTGACGACTTTCTTTGCCTAAACCAAATATTTTCAGATAAAGCGGTGGCCAAGTTCAACACATATCATCTCTCTCTCCCTCTCGCTCTTTCTCTAAAAATAGGTATATAGCTACTAGGTTGTTTCTGTTCGGCTAAATTAACCAGAAGTTCACACCTTTTTTAATACTCTATCCTTTTTAGGTTGTTTTTGTTCTTCCGAAATGTCATCATTGCCCTCCCTTTATGTTACTACATATTTTTATTTTCTGATTTTCACTACATGCAGATGCAACTCCGAAAGGTTGCACGTAGAATTGGTATACCAACTACGCAGGCCGCCCTTACATTAATATTATCTAGTTGTTTATTTATGTAGTCTACAATTTCGTTTATTTAATTTAGTTAAATAATTTTATTATGTACTAGTGTTGATAATTGTTCTTAATATTAATTTTTATTTATGTTTTCAAAATATATAACTCCAAGCGTATACAGATAACAGATTTAAATTCAATATAAATATGAATAGAATTACTCAAAAAATAGATCATTCGATCAACTCTTAACACCTGCCGGAGTTTTATAAATTACTTGACCCCCACTAAAGTGGGATATATAAAATTAATAAATTTATTATACACATATACACGGCAAGAAAATGTCCCTCGAAAATAATCATCGACTTGATATATTATTCTAAGTTTTACAAACACCATTATGTGCATGCTTGGTTTTTGCTAATTAATCTCGTTAATGTCCCTGTTGTAAATAGTCAACCCATATTAGTACCTTTCAACATGAAAGGGCTGTTGCCTGTTGCTTTATACTTTCACTAATAAACGGGGTTTTAATATGATGTTTGACATTGATTATTTTTAACCACATTATTTTGGTGAAACAGGTTGGGAAATAAAACAGCCAATGAACTTGAAATGTACACTGCTTTTATTTAAGATTATATTTTTATTCATAGATTATCTTTTGATTTACATTAAAAAATCATTGGATAATAATAATATTATTATTTATACAATAATATTTATAATGTGTAGTTTTTAGATAATTAGAAAAAGAAATTTAGAATAAAGAAATTTATGCAAGAAATTTATTCTGTCGAGATTATACAAGTAAAAAGCTTTATATAACTTTAATATGCGAGCTATTTTTTAACAAACAGATTATTTGAAATAATTGTCGGACCCTGGTTTGTAACTTGTAAGCCTACCTCAGCAGTCAATACTGTTAAGAAGCTGATTCTGAACCGGTGACCAGGCCCCTCGATCCTCGACTTCACAAAAGGCCTACTTAGAGCTCGTTTCGCCCATTATATTTCTTAATATATAATATAATTTTGACAATGAATAAAATAGTATATAAATAGAATTTAATATTTTCAATACAGAACGCTAACTTGTGTCGTTTGGTCTAAATTGATAATTGATGAAGTGTATAGTTAGGGGGCTGTGCATTCGGTTAAAACCGAACCGAACTGAATTTTTTTTCAGTTAATCGAAATCGAAATTTCTGAAAAATGCCTACCGAAAATCGAACCGAAATTTATTCGGTTTTAAAACCGAACCGAAATAAATATTACGGTTAATACCGAAAACCGAATTAATAAACCGAAATTTAATTAAAAAAATTAAAAAATTATAATTATACAACCTATATTCACACTTGAAAATAAAACTTAACACCACTGAAATACCAAAAATCATTTATATTATTACTAACTTAGTTTCTAACCATTTCAATGATTTGTGCCTTTTTAATTAACTTTTATGTATGACTAGCAATACAACCAGTTAGAATGGAGTTTGTAAATAATTTTATAAATTTAAACATTACTCTTTAATTATTTATTTCCGTACTACGACAACAAATGTTTAAAGAAGTTTGGATATGTAATTTAGTTCGCAAAATTGGTAACACCTAGAGTTCTGAGAATTGAGGAATAAAGGGACAACAAAACAGTAAATACATGGACTATCTCTTGACATGGATCATTGTGATAACATAGAAATATATTATTAAAAGTATATGTAATAACCTACTAGCTTATTATTAATTATTATTTTATTTATAATATTTTTAAAAATCGGTTATTTTTTTCGGTTATTTTTTTCGGTTAACCGCGATTAAAAACCGAATAATCGAATTTTTAAAAAATCATTACCGAAAACCGAACTGAAATTTAAAATATGGTTAACCGAACTGAAATTATTTTGGTTAATCGGTTCGGTTTTCGGTTAACCGAACTGAATGCACACCCCTAGTTAGGGGTCATTTGACAAATCTGAATAATATATTTTTGAATGATTAAAATTTTTGAATGGTTAATAATCTGAATTCTAAATGAATAATATTATTTGGTAAACGAGTTAATAAAATATCTGAATGATATTAATTTATTATTTTACACTTGTAAATGAATATTATTCAACAAATTACTTCCATACCCTATTTTAATGGGATCTCCATTATATATAATAATATTTTACAAGTAAAACAGATTATGTAAGAAAAATATAATTAGAACAAAATTATAATGTTTTGACAAATTAATTTATAATAATATAATCACATGTAATATTTAATATAAATATTAATAATAACTAATAATATTAAAATTATAATAATATGATCACATATAATATTTAATTAAAATAAAAATATTATTAAAAAATATTAAAATATTAAAAGGCGATTATATTTCATAAAAGATATAAATTAATTATTCATAAATTGTCAACCACTTATTATTATAATGATATGAATAATGACATAACAAGACAAAATTTAAAAATTGTGATAATAATGTTCTGGTGATTATTTTTTAATTCTTAATTTTGCTGCAGTTGTGCTTGGTTGACATTTTTTAAAGAGGAGATAGTCAGATAGGGCTATATTATGAGTTAAGAAATTATCTTAACGCTTTTTTTCATTTGAACGATTAAGAAATCTTGCAGCCGTTAAGAAGTTAAAAAAGGCTAGCCAAACAATCTTAATAAGTTGAATCATTCAAATAAACTCATTAAAAAATATTAACAGTAAAGCAAATGACCCCTAAGCCCCGTTTGGATTAAGATATGTCAAACGGCCCCAAGTGCTAGCGCAATATATCACTAAATTCACAAATAAATCATAATGTATTTAAAGTTACGAACTCATATCAAAGAAATATATATATTCGGTTAAATACTTGGCATAAAGAGGGCAAATCCAGTCAAACTAAATATCACAATATATACAGTATATGCAGTAGCTAGGATTGTTAGTTAAATTATGTTATAATTATAGCCATTTTATTAGTTCTTTAACCCCCCCTCAACTTCCCCCTTGTGAGAGAGACTTTTTGTTCATTAGTTTTGACGAGATAAAAACAATTACTTTTGGATTAGGTACACTTGCACGGAGAGATGGGGGTCGGGGTCGGGGTCGGGGTCGGGGTCGGGGCAGCTTTCTTCAATGGCCAAATCAACTCAATCCATTTACTCAATTTCTCACCAATTTGCCGTTGGCAGAAATTTAATTTGGGACTTTGACGGATAATGGAGCTATTCTACGAATCGAGCATGCGCTAAAATAATTTTGTCAATATTTTTTAATAAAATTTATTGTATGTAAATCTTAAGTTTATTCGAATGATCGAAAACAACCATATATTTTATTATTTTAATAAGCATTAAATTAAATGGAAACTAAAAACTAAACTACAAACTCACATTTACGAATAATTAAAAAAGGGTCGAACTCGCATTTTATAAGATAATTTAGCGATACTAAAATATAACATACTATATATACATTCTTTTGTTTAGCAATATATTACATCAACGATTTGTTGATAAAAGAGTAGTGAAATAAAAATTATTGATATTTGTTTAAAAAAGTATACACTAGACTTTTATACAACAATATTAGATTATTATTATTATCCTATGAAAAAATTTAGGAATTTAGATAATATAATATAATTAAATAAAATCAAGTATATAACTTATTTCCGTAAATATGTACCATAACTTGGGCCGTATTCGGAGCTGTCAGCTGAGGTTATACGTTGTAATATATATATATATATATATATATAAAAATTAAAGGAGTTTAATAATTAGTGTAAAATAGTCCTTTCATACGCATATAATATATATATATATATATATATATATTGTAAAACAAATAAAAAATATATAATTAAAAAATAATAATGTTGAATAGTATTCTGTAATTTTGTGTGTTATATAATTGTTTTGTTTATTTTATGATTATTTTTTATATTTTATAATTTTTTATGTTTGATAATATCTTTTATGTATTGTATAATTATATTTATTATTTACATTCTCTCCATTAATAAGGAATTTCCATTAAACCTAAACTTATATATATATATATATATATATTACCAAATCATTTCATATATATATGATATATACACAACTTCTTTGAAGTTTAGACCATCGCGCTCACAAAAGCTTTGAAAATAAATGAAATGCTCCTAACGAAAACTTAGCGTATTATTAATAGTTCAGTTTGACTTAACTAATTTTCTAAAATTAATAATAAGTAATTATTTTCAGAAAAATGTATATATTTATATATTTATAATCTACTGATCTAATATGTATCATAATCAACGTATTAAACACACGGAAGAAAAGGGCTATGGTACAATTTGAATATCTGATCAGTTTGATTTAATGTATAAGCAGAGTTTATTCTCTATTTTATTATTGCTGTCTTATCATTATTATCTAAAATGATTACTTTTGTGACGAGATGGGGTAGTCTGCACTATCTTGTAAATTAAGCCAACTACCAGCATTATTTTTATTGTTGACTATACATTATTAATAATTAGTCAACTAGGAATATCAATGGTTAATTTAGTTAAATAACAATTACTAAATGTAATGTGTTTATTTAATGCATAATCCTTGTGAAGACTTTCTTTTATTCGTATTATTTTATTTAGGATTAAGGGGACATTGTCTTAGTGATTATTTTGTGTTCACCACTCAGTTGTAGATTTTTTTTTTAATAAAGTAGTGCATAGTTTGTCTAATTAAACTATCTGTGGTGATTTTTTGACCTACTCTTACATTTCTTTCTAATGTAGATATAGAGCTTAAACAAGTTCATTTAAAATAAGCTAGCAGTTTTCTTTCAAGAAAACAATAATAATAAGTCGCAGTTTTACCCACACACGTCGGATAGTCAACTGTTGAATGTTTGATGGAGTCATGACTCCTAATTCCTAAATAAAAAAATTAAGATGAAAACTCCAAATGTTTCAACATGAATTTAACTTCTATGGTAACATTTTCACATATTGGATGCTTGAGATCTATATTTATCGGAATCAAAGATTTTATTGACTAAAAATAATATTATAAACATTTCTTTTTATAATATAAAATATCAGTACATCTTAATACGTTAAAAAAATATTAGTTACATGGATCGTACGTCATTCGATTAAGTTTATTTCCAGAAGATGCAACGTTCGACTTAATAATCGGCATGCCAAGAAGATTATCACTAATCTTAAAAGTTTGCTTCTTTAACTACGAGGTTATTTTCATTTCAATAACAAGAATCTTTGACCTTTGATGCACTCATACACATATATCGCAACTTAGAATCTTAGATTGTAAATATGAAAAGTTTTTTTAGTGTGTGTACATGACACATTAGAAATATAGTTATCAAATTTCTATGGTATTAATGATCTCTTGTAGGTATAAAAACTTCACCGATTAAAATAAATCAAACTCATAAAATTTAATGTTTAATGTTTATACAGGAAAGAACCAATATGAAATAACTTAACTTTAATGAGTTTGCTTCTGTGTACGTAATCGAGTTTTTTGCTAGCGTCAAGTGACTTCAAACAATAGTCTCCCTTGAAAATATAAATAATTTTCTCAGACTATAGATACATCACATGCATTTTTGCTGGATGATGCTGATAAGTTGATAACCTCTAAAGTCTAAAACAAGGAGTACGAGTTGTTCCTTTCAATATGACAATGGAACCATGAGGTTTATTGCTCGATCTCAAGGTCTTTTGAGGTCATGAGCTCACGTGTATGTATACTCTATAAAAATTTCAATATGTTTAATTTTGGTCGCAGCTAGCTTATGACTCGGCTGAGAAGGGCAGGATTATGAATTCATGGTCAAGCAATACTAGAAAATTTTTAAAAATTATTTCTAATTTATTTAGTTTCACATTAGGAAAAAACTAAAATTAAACATAATTCAATGGGGTTTTTTTTAAAATATTTAAGGGTAAACTTCTTTTTTTGTAAAAATACTGACTTTTTTAAAAAATATTTTGCAAAAATACGATTTTTTTAATTTTTTTTACAAAAACACGATTTTAAAAAAAATGTAAAAATATGATTTTTCAAAAAAAATTGCAAAAATACGGTTTTGTAACTTTGCAACCATATTTGTAACTGGAATCAACCGAAATCAACCACAAACGTAACTTTAAAATTTAGTCAAAATAATTATTTTTTGATTGCATAATATGTTGCTTAACAAATTGCACAATTAAAATTAAAATGCAACCAACAACAATTTCAAACAACCTTAAATTCAACAAAAGCAACTTCGATTATTTTTTTAAAAAATAGAAAAATAAGTTGAATCTGGTTATTTTTTGTTGCAACCCGTAATTTTGTAAAAAAATTCAGAAAAACGTAAAATTACAAAAAAAAACCCCTTAAAAGTAGTATTTTTGATATTTTCTCTAATTCAATTACTATTCTATCTAATTGATATAAATATAATATTATAGTTTGCGCGTAAATTTTAAATAATAACTAGAGTTTATCCTTGTTAATTATGTAAGTATACCTTTTCATATTTTTTTTATCAAATACCACTTCAATAGTAACACTTTTTTTGTCAACTTCTATCATATCTTCTTTAAATAAAATTTAATTTCAAATTCAAAAGTCAATACAATTTTTTTTAATTTTTATTTTTTTATAAATATCGTGAAAAAGTAAGCTGCATATATATTAGTATAAAAATCAAGTAATTAATAATTGATTAGTGAATGTAGAGTCCGATTTAAATTTTAAAATGTGGATAATGATCTAATTTTATAATGATTTTGTACAAAACTCCGAGGATGCGTTTATGTGTTATAAAATTAATTTTAATATGATAAATTTTATAGTATTTATTTAAAATTAATCTCTACAATTATAGTTTTGTGGCGGCACCACCGGCCATGCATGCACGTTGCTAGTTGGATATTTGGATGAACGAAGAAAGAGAAGATGAGAAAATGCTAATTTTAGCAAACTCCCAACTTATCCTTTATGGTATATACTGCTACTGGCATGGCCGCATGGGTCTCTGGTTAGGAGCAATGAGGCTCTTAAACTTATCCACCGCAATCATTTGTGCACATTTAGTCATATATTAATATATAAATTTGAATTCGAAAAAAATAATTTATATCGAAAAATATTACTCCTATATTATAAGACCAAAATATTTTGTTTACACAAATTTTTAATTATACTTGACGGGTTTTATTTTATTTTTTTAACATAAGAGCGCACAGTATTTCTTTTTCAAATGACAAACTACTATTTGTAAATAAAATAACTAAGGAAGAAATTTCTTAATTAACTAAAATTAAATTTCAAGAACCTCCACTGACCTCTCATATATCTACTACTCCATCCAGGCATCAGCATCGCGAACGAAGTTGAAAACCGACTCCACCAGAGTGTGGGTCCCGGCTGTTACCTTCTTTTTGGTTTTCCATTTTTGGCACCGTAGTTTGATCTCTTTGGTTTCAGCTTTTTCCAAGTCTGTTTCAAGCACATTAAATGTTTATAACTTTTTAGATACAACTAACATGCCCAGTTAACATGCTCGATTGCCGTAATATATTTATTTTATTTAAAACTAATATTTAATTTTAATTTTAAAATATATATTAATAATATAATTCATATATACTTATAAAATATAATTTTTATAGGTATTATTGAAATATCTTTATTTTCTAATGTAGTTACAATTATGTATTGTATTAAATAGCATCATTTTAACTCAACTTAATTAGTTTAAACATTTTGATTGATATATTTTGTGTTTTGTTTAAGTAGATTAATCAACATACAATTTTAAATGATAATATTTTACTTTCATTGGAGTATCTCAAGAGACTGAACTCTCTTTTTAAATATATTATATATATTAATTCTTAGTAAATTGGTGTATAGCTGTTTCCAATAATATTTTCATATATATTTCTTATTTACCATTTTGTTATAAAAGGTATTTAATATTCATAAAAATGTAAAATGAAGTGAAACAATAAACAAAGAATATTTAATAATAATAATAATATATTATAATTTAAGAATATATTATAATTTAAGAATAAAAATAAACTTTTTAAATAAAGAAGAAATAAAAATTCAGAAATTTGATTAGGTATTAAGAATAAGGTGGAACAACATTTTGACATCCATACCTCGAATTTTATTTTGAAAGTTAAAGAGTTCCATCAATATACTCTCATGGAATGTTTTGCTAAATTTATTTGTGAAAAGTAAGGGGTTATTTCTGAAAAAAAGTACATATTTATTTATTTTTTCAATATAAACATTTATTTCTGAAAATAAACTAAGAATTAAATTTAATTTTAAAAAATAAATACTTACTTTAAAAAAAATATACACTTATATGTAAAAAAATATCCTTAAAAAATAATTATTTCTGGAAAATAAGTTTAGTCAAACGGAGCCTTAATCACACACAATATCTATAAAAGTTTTTTTTAATATATATCTATCAAAGTTAATTTAATACTTGTACATAAAACAAAGTCCGGTATCTATCAAAGCTGATTTAATTTTTTTATATTTTTAATAGGCTTGAGGGTAGTTTACTTGTTACTCTAGAATCCAGTCCAGGTCTGAAAAAATGTTACCCACTAGGTCCAGAATTGGGCCAATTTCACAAGGACTCGGTGCTGGTTCATGTGTAGCCTTTATAATTCACCAAATCATTAGAGTTACACCGTAATTTCAATTAAAAAAAATCAACTGAACAAGTTCGAATTCAATTAGAATGGGATTGCTTTCTCTTGTATTTTTGTGTTAAATATATTAATATCTCAAGTCGTATACAATTAAATCTCTTTAAAGTAATATCACCTATAAAAAATATTACTTTATCAAATTTATTAGTTTATCGATATAATAATATTTTATTACTTTATCAATAAAGTAATATTTTATTACTTTACCGAATTTTTATATTTAGGTGTTACAATACATTATGTTTCTTTTGAAACCACAATACATTATGTTTAAAAATAAGAATCAATCACCTACAACATATTTGATCTAAAATTACTTTTGTTATGATTAAGTTATATCTAAAAACTAGATTTATGCATATAAAAAATTGCATCAGATACAGTATACATGTAACATGTGTTGTCTATATCCGTATTCGTATCCGAAATTGTCGGATTCAGATACAGACAATATCCGTTTTGTCTCGAATACGGATAATATCTGCTTTATCTCGAATACGAATGTAGATATTTCAGATAGATATCAGATTTTTTAGATTTTTTTAACAGCTTTATTATCAGGTATTACTTAATCGAGATTTAACTATACATTAATTTAATATTTCAATTGTATAAAAGGGTCTCTCACCTAATTTTTTTTATAGGAAAATGATTGACTAATCAAATCGACTAATGATTGACTAAAGTGATTACTTAAACCCATACATAAAATAAACATATCTATACTATATTATTATAACCGAACAGGTTTATTGTAATTTGGTATAGTTCAACACTTTGTAAAAAAAATACACACTTTTCAAAAATAATTAAATATATATAATTTATTTTATTTGTAATATATAATAATATAGTATTATATATCTAACACAATTCCAACTTCACTTGCATATTTCAATTTCATTAACACTCAAACTCTTTAAATACTATTTAAATTATAAATTCAAATGAAACAAAATTATATACACACATAAACTCAAATTATACTTTACTTCAAAACTTCTTTATTCAATTCAACATGATTTTGTGATAATTGTATTAATTATTAGAGAAATGAAAAATTATAAAAAAATGTATTTTAATTAAATAAAATATTATAAAATAATTAAAATCAGTTTATTTGAAAATGCACACCTAGAGGGGGAGTGAATAAGTGTTATGGCTAACAATGACCGATTTTAAATTTACCGAGTTATTAAACCTGTCAACTAGCTAAGATTGATTAACAGACACTGTCAGCTAGCTGCTATATGCAATGCAGTACAGAAAAAGTAAATAATACAAGATCTTTTAGCCAGGTTCGACCCCTAATCTCCTATGGTCTACGTCCTGGTCCCCTACCTACTGGTAAGAGAGAATATTATTAATCAATGAACAACCGATTACAAGATTACAATAATATTCCTCCCATATTCCCTTGCAACTGATATTAGCTTGCTGAAACCCCTGTTCTTTTGAACTCTCTAGCTCTCTAAGCACTATACTACCCTAGCACAGCCTTCTCTAGCTCTCTAGTTCCCGAACCCTGTTCCACAAGCTCAATATTCAGCCACAAACAATTACACTTTGAACAATACAAGTGAATAAAGATACAACTCAAACTATAAACCCTCTCACGTATATATATAAGTATATAGAATACTAGAGCTCAAAGATGTTATCTATGAAAGATTGTGTTTGAGAAGATGTGTGTATATGTTTTGCAAATCAGTATATCTTCACTTGGTTCTTTTAGAAAAGATATATACACACATGTATTTATATGAATACTTATATTCGGATTAACAAACTCAAACTAACGTTGGAATTACAACGTTCAATTTGATTAGACTAATTCAAATACCTAATATTCAAAACTTACGTATATTGAGGGTTTGTTGAAGATAACATATACGTTTAAAACCTGCCTCAATATAAGTTTAAACATTAGATAAGAGTTGGTTAGATAAAAGATAAAGTTTAGTCAAAACCCAACTCCTATTAAATAGGAAAACTGATTTGAATAATAAAATATATTTAGATAATATAAAAACTGAGCTATAATATAATATATAACCATATATATATATATATATTAGATAAACTCGTACAAGTAAAGATCCTATAAATTCTCCATGAAATTCGGACTTCCTTGCTTATCCAAACAGTTTCTGTGCTCCAGTGCCAGCTTGCTGATACAACCTGTTACCATGCTGTCAGCTTGCTGAAACACTCTGTTTTCCTGCTTTCAGCTTGCTGTCAATGTACTTAAACATATTATACTGATAAAACATGTCAGTAAGCTAATACCTGCAAAACCATGTTAGTACATGTATAACAGCTTGCTATTTTATATCATATACAAGCTTTCAGCTTGTTAACAGTGTGATCATCAAAATCTAAAGGGTTTCAATCTCCCCCTTTTTGACGATTATTACCAAAATAATTTAGGATAATAATTACTCCCCCTAAATACCTGCAACCCTGTAAACACAGATATAAAATTGCAAATAAAATACACTAGGCATTTAACAGATAAGATTTAAAACCAAATCCATAGCATATCATGATAATACATGCATACTAGCATGCAACCAACAAAATTATCCAAAATAACCAAGTACCAAAAACCAGCAAATATTCAAGTACCACAAATACCAACAAAATTTAACAAGTCTATCATGCTTGAAATTAAAACTTAAAACTTAAAACTGACCCCAACTCATCCTAATTCTCCTAAAATACTCCCCCTTAATCATTAAAAAGGAATATTCAAGAATCTTCTGGGCTCACAGCATCCTCTGGATCTGCAAACTTGTCATCTTCAGCATCTGTCTCTAGCACTTTGTCATCTGGAGTAGTTGATCCACCAGTTTTTCCACTTTTCTCAGCACTACTTACTGCAGCATTTGCCAGACCAACCAAGTTACACTCTGTAGCATTGCCATCATCTGATATTTTGAGCTCCTTTTTATAAGTTGTCAACAGCTTACTTACCACAAATTCTCTAAAAACCTTAACCTCATAAGTTAAACTTTCAATTTTTGAAGCCAAGTGAGCAATGCCAAGAGTCATAGTGGCATTATCATTCTTCAACTCTTTAGCAAGAACTTCAAACTTTTTCTCAAAATATCCAGTAGATTGTTCACCAACAGCAGTACTTGGAGTTTGAACTTCAACTTGCACCAAACTCCCATCCTTGTCCACTTTGAGATGAGACTGAGCTAAGCTTTTGTTGTCCAAGAACTCCTTAGCCACAAACTTGTCAACATCCCTCAGTTTGACACCATACCATACGGAAACATTTAAAATATATTTATTATAATTAATATATTTAATTTTATATAGTATGATTCTTTTAATATATTTAAATTTTATAACATTAAATATAAAAAAATTATATTGTTAACTACATTTATTAATTACTTGTATGAATGTTCTAATATATACTGGATATCTATAAAAATATTAATATAATAATATAATATTTTTTTAGTTGTATTATTACATAAAAATAATATTTATATAATAATTGTTTGTTTATAATTTATTTTAGAATATGTACATATTGTTAAAAATATTACAATATTATAATTTTTATTATTATTTTCATTTTTATTGAATATATGGAATTAAATGAATTATAATTTAAAATATAAAATTTATAATAATTTTATAGCATATAGAAATTATTTAATATAGAATTTTAATTTTATGTATTTTACTAATCAAATCTATCGCGACAAGTCTGCCACACGAACAGAAACATCCCATTAACCCATACATGGGGGTATGTATAATATAATGAAACCAAACAACATGGCTCAAGGCCTAAGCCTCACATCGATAATAAGACTGCCTTTGACCAAATATATATATATATATATATATAGGGTTCTGCTCAAATAGAAAATAGCTTAGAATAGAAAATAGAAAATAAGATCTACACCACATATTCAATTTAATCTAATGGCAAGGGGGAGCATCCACACACAAATCAAATACACCCTCATACACCCAATCCCACATAATTCCTCCGTTTTTAATTTGATTTTTCCCGTTAATTAGTGAAATTTTTTTCAAATCTAACTTCACCACATTTTTCTCCATCTCCCAACAATCAGTTTGCATACCATATGTGATATATTCCGGTGACTTTTATTTTTTCGACAATTTTCATTATTTTTTGTGAACCTAGGATATATAATTTAGTGATTTCTGTAATACAAATTAGTGATTTCTATAATACAAATTAGTGGTTTCTGTAATATAATTTAGTGATTGAAGTTTGAATCTGTTAAGTGACGAATTTATTTTAATTATAAATTATATTTGCCGAAATATAGCACATATGGTATGAAAACTGATCGTTGGGAGATGAAAAAAAATGTGGTGAAGCTAGATTTGAAAAAAACTTTGCCAATTGACGGGAAAAATCAAATTAAAAACGGAGGAGAATAGATGGGATTGTGTGTGTGAGGGTGTATATAATTTGTGTGTGGGTGCGGCAGGTATAATGATAAGGTTTTTTATTTCTCATTTAAGCTATTTTCTATTTGAGCAGGATCCTATATATATATACGTGGCTATCAACTCTCAAACACCGCCACGTAACTCACTTTCCATGTACCTCAACTCACCATATCACTCCCCTCCTTTCCTCTCTCTCTCCCTCATTGTTCTCATCACTCTCACCTCTCCGTACAAACATCGATCCAAACAATTATACTCCCCCAGGCCCTAATTCATCTCCTCCTCTCGAACTCGCCATGACCGAGTCCGACTCAGTGGAAACCTCAACATCCTGTCTAACACCTATGCAACCATCAATATACATACATCCACGTCGCGAGCCATATGAGCACGGACTCGTTCCGATTCCCAAACTCATCTTCGCCGATGCTTTTCAAACCCTAACTTCTCTTAAGCACAAGCTCATTTCTCCATCTAACGATTCTAATCACCGAGTTAACTCGTCCGCGATAGCCGAGACTCTCCAGATCTCTCCTGACCATGCTCGGCTTGTGCTGGAAATAATTGCGTCGGTTTTGCATTCGGAATCGGATCCGCTTGTTAACGCTAAGCCGTCGGAGATTGAATCGGTCGGTGTAGATGTGTATGATCTGATTTTGTTCTTGTATATACAGTCGTATAAGCGGTTGCTTCCCCGTGGACATAAGGATTCACATGCTGTAGCTGATGTTTGGCCTTCTACTTCCGCTTTCGATGGATTTTTATCCGCTCTTTCGCCGTTGCAGGTCAATTTAATCTGCATCAGTCTTTTGTTTTTATTCGATAATTCCATTGGCTAATTATTTGCATTGCAATTCTTGTTTTGTTTCGGTTTTCTATGTTCTTTGAAATTTAGTAATATTTTATTACTATTATATTCATCAAAGTAGAATTTCTCTGTATACACATTGGGATACTATGTAATAGTTGTTGATTTGAGGTTGGTTATTGTTCTTTGTCTTGGAATAGTTATAAGTATGAGTTTGCTAGCATGTCGTTTGAGTTTTATATAAAGACAACCAACTGAGGTAGTTTATTGCATTTTTTTGTTATGCATATTGATGACATCGGAGAGGAAGTGTGCTATTTACTAATTTGAGAAAAATCCTGCTAATATTTGATGAGGGTTCGGATGGAGTATGTGATTTGAAAGTGCCTTATGTATTTTACTATTTTCCTTTATGTTTACTACATAACAAATTCACAATTCTAAATTATTTTGGCACATGACTTAGAGTAAAACCGAGGCATCCATTTTTTTCCTGTAGGTCAATTCATCTAAATCTACATCAGTCGACTAGTGACTAGTGGCCTATAATTGGTTCTACTCTGCCTTCAAAATCAGTTGATGCATTTATTTGTTTTGTTTATGCATTGTCATTCACTTCTAGATTGTAATAGTCCTTATCATCAGGGAGATGGTCACTTACCTTCTCTTTCTTGTTACACAGTTATAATTTATGCATAAGCTCATGACAACCTTAATGTTTCAATAATTGCAGCTTGTGCGCAGTAACAGTCGTAAGTTTATGCCATCGCAAGCAGATGAAGAGGCTCACCAGTTATCTTATTTACAGAAACACATGGGCAACATTGTCTCCCTTTTGTCTGATTCCACGGAGGGGGAAGGCGAGGATTCTTTGGTTTGTCAACTTCTTTGTTAATAATACGTTATTGCACACCTTGGTCAGTTTAGTTTATATATATGATTAATAGTTGATACTTGCCAATCGAAATTTTATTTAGAGGAACACATCCACACCTATAAATTAACCTCAGTTCTATACTCACTTTCCTTTATTTTATTTTTTGTTTTAATTCTAATGAGGCTTGTGCCATTTTGCGATCATAAATTCCATGGTGCAGTTTGTTCTGTCTGTAATTACATATTAGAATGTTGACAGATTAGCAGTTGCAACAAAAAGACAAGTGTTGTGCATTCTACATTTTTTATTTTTTTATGTCACACTCTCTATGTCCAATTGTCCATGAGTATTGTAAGATTCTTTTTTCCCCACCATAATTGTAGTTTATTGAATAGGTAATTTCACCTGATAATGACAGGTGTTAAAAATGGAAAGTTTCGAGCATCTTAGCTTTTTGATTTATTTTGGTGAAAAGGGATCAGAGAAAATTCCATTGTGCCAGAATGCTCCATTTTTTGCCAATTCCGATCCTGATATGCCTGCTGTTCCTGTTCCTGCACCACAAGTCCATGAATGGCTTCTAGAGAATATTTCTTCTGCATTGGAACATATTTCTGAAAGAGTTTCTACAAAAGAAAATGGACCAAGCAGTTCCTCGGACCAGGATGTCTCAATGGCTGATGTGTCTCCTAGTTCAGCAAAGTCCACAACCTCCGCAAGAGGTCCAAGTTTTATTGAGGGCATCTCTAAGTCATCATGCGTGAAGCGGGAGTCTGACTTGCAAGGCTCTTCAGTGAAGGTTAATCCGTTTGACTATATCTGCATGTTAATTTTTTCACGATTGATCAGGATAAAATTTGTTTTGATGAATGGAAAACTCTGCAGTCACTTGTGAGCTCCATTTTATATTTATTCATAACAAAAATAAATAAGAGTTGCTGCTTCCAGATCTCTTCCACCGTAGCTGATGTTGCAGTGCTCACTAGTTTGAAATATTTTAATCAAATTTATTAGCCATAAACTCGTGAACCCACTACCCATTATGGACTTCCCTATTTGTATTTAGGGCCATTCTATTCTTTTTACCGTATATAAATATTTATTTGTAATTCTAAATCTATTGGCATGTAGTCTACACTATGACCAGTACTAAAACTTCAATCTTATAATTGCAGGTTACTAAAACTTCAATCTTATAATTGCAGGTTACTAAAACTTCAATCTTATAATTGCAGGTTGTGAATTGTCATGAATCAGTTATTTACATTTTAGCACCTTTGAGATATGCCACATTGTATGGATGCTCCGATACAACTATAGTTCTGGGGGCTGTAGGCAAGGTAATTAGATGTCTATATTAGCGTAAAACTTACTTTTGTCTAATCGCTGGAATAGCAGTTCAGCAAATAATTATTTGGTTAAATAGCAAGGAAAATGTCTTCCATATCATCATCTCTGCATGATGTTTGGCATGAAAGGGGTATGGAAACAATATATACACATATCATAGGTCAAATTTTTACCCCACTCGCAGGGATCAAAAGGTGTCCTATACTCCTACTAGTTTCAATATTAGACAGGTGGGATGCAACTCAGGAAGCTAAACTTTTGTCTTAAAAAAATAAAATTAATTTTGCACGTATATTTACACATTTGTAACATATAAGTATACATTTTACTTAAAGATATGTTGGAAGTGCATGGGTATGTTTTCGATATATCCTAGTGTATGGATTTCCAATGTCAATATGTTGGTGATTGGCTTTGTTACTTTTGTCAACCGGCAATAAATTTTGAATTGTCGATACATTGTGAGGTTGTTACATTATAATAGCCTCACATTGTTGGTCTTCATGTTTATGATAATATACATACATGTATATAATATAAGTATACATTTTACATACAGACATGTTGGATTTTGGAATTGTGCAGGATATGCACTTATATTTCCAATATTTTGATGTCAAATGATTGCTTGGGTTCCTAATGTAAGGACTTCCAGTGTCAATCTTCAATGATATTAATAGTTGCTTTTTTTTACGTACAAACATTAGCTGTTGATACGTTTTGAGGTCGCTATATTGTAATAACTTTACATTATTAGTCTTCACAATTTACAGGCTGTCAGAGTTGAACATTGTGAACGAGTTCATGTGATTACAGCAGCTAAAAGAATCTGTATTGCTAATTGTCGTGAGTGTTTATTCTTCCTGGGGATAAATCAGCAACCACTTATTGTTGGTGATAACCATAAACTACAGGTGAGTTTCTGGTAAAAAAATATTTATATATTTTAAGGAGGTCATTATTAATTTGCTAATAAACACTTACCAGTTCATGGCCTTCAAAGATTTTAATGAGCAGTTCATTATGTAAATTGAAGTTTTGCATAATATATGGCTATTTAGTATATATTTATATTAACATCTGCCTCACTTGAATGATGTTTCCCTACGCCCGCCCCTAGTGTTCACTGTTCACTTAACTATGTACAAGAAATGACTGTTCCAACTCCTTGTCCATGTCAGCAGTTTCTTGTTGGGATTAATTTTGGATGAAGCAGTTTCCTAGCCGTGATTTTCTGAAAATTTTGGTTGTCCTACTAGGGTTACTGTTATAGTTCGTTCTAAACATGTTAATTCTTGTAGTTTCTTTTAACTAGCATGGTTTTCTCTTTAATGCAAGAACCCTATCATGTTGCCTACCCCAGAGGAGAACATTGTTTGAAATTTCTCTATTTTATGACCTTGCCATTTCCTTCCAGGTAGCTCCATATAATACATATTACTCAGAGCTGGAGAACCACTTGAATCAAGTTGGTATTGATACTACTATTAACAGATGGGATGAACCTGTGGCGCTTGGAATGGTTGACCCACATGATTCATTATCTCATCCTGTGGGCATATCTGATGTTCAGACCGAGTCTGCATCCCGCATTGACCCAGATCAATTTACCAATTTTTTGGTAAGGTTTGATGTCGTTTTTTCACTTTTTAATTATTTTCTGGATTGGAGACCGACTTTTTCTTCCGCATGATTTTTTAAATGTGTGAGATGCACACTCAACTTATCCAAGCTTTTTCCGTGGTCTTAGTATTAGAACTTGTTTATCTGCTCTAGTCATATACAATGTACATTAAAATTTTTTTTGGTTAACCTGCATTTTCCCCTCCTTGAACAGATTCCGAACTGGTTTGAAGGAGGATCTTCGGGATCTACAAAAGACAATCCATTTCCTCTTCCAGATGCTTATATGAAATCCCAACAAAGAAATGTGAGTTTAAAATCCCATTTTTCTTATTAGCAATATAAAATTTTAATTTGCAAGTTAGACGCGTTGTGATGCAATTAATGGGTGGTACTGATCCTCGGCGAAATAAACATTGTAATGCATAATTTTGTATGTTCTTTTTCAGCATGAAAATCTTGGGGAACTCAAGAATACATTAAAGGAAACACAGCTCGAGGATGGCAAGAAACGAGAATTATCAACTGCACTCCATGCCTGCTTTAAGGACTGGTTATATGGTAATGGCTGTTCCTCAATTGTTGGTAGGGGTGGCAAAATCAGATCCGACCTGACAACCTGACACGAATTCGGCCCCAAAAATATGAATTCGGGTCAGAATTTTTTGGGTCCGGGTTGACCCAAAACTGATCCGAAGAATTGGGTCATTTTCGGGTTACCCAAAATTACCTGAAGTTATATATATAATATAAAATAATTTTTTTATAAAATTTACCTATGTTTTATATTATTTATATATTATTTAAATTAGAATAAATTCTATAATTTATATGATTAAAATATTAATTAATTATTTTTTATTAATAATATATATTTAGTAAAAAAATATTATTGTTTTTCTTATTCAGTTTCACTAACTTGTGGGTGCTTATTTTTTGAGACCATGTACCCCTTTTTTCCTCTTCCATACGTAGAAATGTTTTTAAATGTTAAAATTCCACTTTGGTCAGAAAAATTAAAGATAACCTAGTAATTCGGTTTTGGTTTGTTCTTATTATTCAACAGTGTCAGGAAATATTAGACAACTTTATTGTCAACAAAATGATTAAAGAGGCGTGATGCTGTGTCGTGGCACGGTTAAAGGATTAGAACCCAAAGTTGATTTTCTGGTTTCATCTTTCAAGTTTTTGATGGTGCAGGGTGTCATGATTGTAGTCCGCTGATAAATCCAACTGAATTTCTCTTTGCTGTGGCAAACCGATTAATATGTTGGGCTACACCTCAGTATGCAATAACAAATATAGTCCCTAGCTGTAAATTTTATTTTTTTAAGAAAGTTTTATTGTAATATGTTAGGAGATGCTACCTCTGAATCAATGTTGGTCCAACACTTCATCTTTCTTAACTTTTGAATGTAAGCAATTTTGTTGTAAGAGGTTAAAAATGTGGTTGGAATGATAATACCTTTATTTTTTTAATAAATGTGATTCTAGGCATTGATCCACTTCCATGCGGTGCGACTGATAACATGATTGACTGGTTTTAATGCTGTGTACTTGATGTGCTTTTTCCTTGGTTGCAGGACCCTTGCAAATAAAGTTTTCTCTTCAGCAGTTTTGAGTTTTAATAAACATTTTTAAAGTTTAAATGGCACTTGTTAACTAGTTGTCTGCCTGTCTCAAACTAGTCGTCAGAATATACAATAGGAATGGGGATGAACAAATGCTTCTTGAAAAGGTTTCACATGTAAGTTCATGGTGATTTTATGTTCTATTAGTTAATGCAGAAGGAATCAATTTTGCTTTGTAACAGATATCCAAATAACAACTAGCAAATTTGAAATGGGTTACAAAGATGCAGAGTATCTAATATGATTGGTTACATATGCACATCGCTGAAAAAAAAAAGGAACATGTAATGCAACTTTCCCGCAGCTCAACTCTACCGGGTAGACTAATTAAAATGGCAGGCTTAATGACACATGATAAGTTCATGCCCATCATTTGGTTAAAAAGACCCATTTTTTTAAATTTCATTATGAAAATAATAATTTTGAAAGTGATGAGTGATTTATAACAGATGGAATACCCAACTGTTAATTAAATATCTCATTTTGTATAAGATACACATTTATGAGTTGATTATCTCAAAAAAAAAATTATTTTTCTGGATACTCAATTTGTCAGTGGAGTATCTTATACAAAATGAGGTACATAATTATCAATTGAATATCTCATCGGTTAAAAATAACCATACATCTAGAAATTGTTAAAAATAACCATACATCCATGATATCCAAATTGTACACATATTCAGTGAGCAAAGAACAATTAAAGAAATTGGCAACTCATATCAGAAATTATCATTTCGGAATGAGGTAAATACTTGCACAGTCCTATCAAGTATCAACCGCATAGAACACCCAATTGAAACTCCAATTCATCCGTTTTCGCAATCAATACCAGTACTAATTCATCAAAGACATCATAATAATAATGCAAAATGAACTTTATCCAAGGAATTTATTTTTAAATTATGCATGGCAACATATTTATTCAAAAACAAATCTTCCGGCTATGGAACACAATGCAGGAAAGTAAACATTAAGGTTTTAAGATAAAGTTTTTGGTCGCTTCCAAACAACAATGTTATTATATCAACTCTAGGAAATATTTAGTTCTTTTTAAAAGACAGAATCTTCCTTTTCAAAAGCAGCAAAGAGAGGTAATCAATTAACATTGGCATTGGGCCTCTTCTTGGTGGTGTAAGGGTAATACTCTTTCCCATTGTCAATTCTTGTGGTTTGCCCTCCCCAGTCGATCAGTGTCGATGTAGTTGCAAGAGCTGCTCCAGCAGAAATTGCAGTCGACATGCTCCTTCCTGTGACAATGAAAACACAAATGAAGAAAACTGTTGGCTCAAAACATTATTGTTCATTTTATCACTATCACCATGCACTGTCCTTCCACTTGGGAATGATGGCCTAAATCTTTGACCCAAAAATGTGAGCTTGTAAATGAAACTCATCCTTAACCACCTGAGCTCTAGCCTGAGCAAAAGTACTGAATGAAGTGATTGCCAACTCAAATTTTTATTTTATATTATGACGAACAACCATCAAAACATTTCCTTTCATACCTTATATCCTATAGAAGATATATAAGGCCCATTAAGAGTTTTTACCCAAATAAAATTGCAGCGTACTATTAATTAAAAGTAATCATAATCCATCAATCATTCTCAGGTAAATAATGTTGTACACTCTTATTAACTGTAATTTACAAGATATTATTAAGTAGTCTCAAATTAAAATCGGAAAATATGGGATAACAGTGGGAGAGCAACACAGTGGTCAACACTAAAAACATACTTGTTAAGGTGTTCTAGTGATTATATATATATGTAATATGCTAAATAAGAGCAGTTGATTTCAAAATTTCTTGTTGATATATGATTCATTCACATTGTTCTAGTCCTTGTCATAAAACACGAGTGATACGTAGCCTCCTTGCCAACATGATTATGCTATTTTATTATTGTCATGACAGAATTAACTAGTCCAAGGCTTATTTTCTCTTCCTCTCTCCCTTATTCTCCTATAAAATAGTAAACGTGAAACTTCTAATTTCTCCCTTCCACAACTAAAACACCAAAAGACAGCTACAACCTTGGTACCATGCACAAGAAGATGGGCGCTCACAGGAGTTTGATACAATATATAACAAGCTCTTATCCTCAACCAGTTATACATAAAAATGATTAAAGCATAAACATATAATTAAATTAAAATATCTCTAAAAGAGCAACAAATTGCTTTACTATTAAGAAATGACAAAAAACATGGATGTCATGAAAATAAATAGAAAAGAGAAAGCTAACCTTTGAGACCAAGAACGGTAGCACCAGCAGCAAAACCCCCAATAGCTCCATTAACAAAGTCTCTTTTCGTCCTATAATTGAGGACCAACTGTTCAACACCAATGTAAACTCCACCAATGGCAGCAAAAGTCGCCCCGTGACTACCCATCATCTTAAGTGTCCTAATTAATCCAGGAAGAGCAACCCTTCTCTCCACACGAGGCACGTCATGCCAAGTAGCAACAATAGTTCCCCAAATAGTACCAACAACGAAACCCGAAGTGGCACCTTTAATAACTTTCATAGTTGAGCTATCCTCGTCTTCCAAGTACCTCATTTCAGCAGGATCCATACTTAATCTCTACAAATTTAATCACAATTGCACATTAAAAAACAAAACAAAACTATCCTCCTCCATGAAATTAACAATACTATAGTTACAGATTCACTAATTACACAATCAGATATATAAATCAAAACAACAAACATAGCCTGTTTAATTGAATTGTAACTACCAATCTAGTTAAATTGAAAAAAAAATAAATTAAATTGGAAATGTAGGGTACATATAAAAGGGGGAGAAGTGCCCTAGAAATGAAATGAAATGAAAAATATACAAATAGGCTGAGATATAAAAGAAAAAAGAGAAAGAGAGTTACTTGAGTGAGAGTGAAGGGGAATTGATCGGCGTTGGTGATTGGATCAGAAAGATGAGACCGCGACGCTGTGACCTGTGAGCTTGTTTGGATGTTCTGTTTCAGTCCAAACAACCCCCAATATTAATTCATTTTATGGCCCATGTACAAAAAACAATTACTAATAAAAACTACAGTAAAACAATAATTATAATTTTATGTAAAGATTCCCATTGCCCGTTTTAGTATCGACTAACAAATTTAATTTATCAAATTGAATTAATTATATTAATAATAATTATTTGTTAATTGATTTCATCGATTTATTAAGATAAGAGTACAATTTAAATTCAAATATAAAATTGAAAAATGCCTATCAGATTTATATTTAAGGGAAATTTGTTTCGTTTGGGAGTAGTACTTTTAAAATTTATATCATATTATATATGTAAATAGGTTATATTTGAAAAATATTATTTACAAATAATTCTATCAAACATATTAAAATGTGTGAACAAAATTCAAATTAAAGTCCTTCAAAATATAAAGATCTAATTCGAGGAAAGACAATTTTGTAATTTTTTTTATCATTGATCTTGCTAAAACAAATTAAAATTCAAATTGATACTGTCACGTAAATTTGTGTTGTAGACTTTATATTTCCAGCAAAAATGGATGAAAGTAAAAATAAAATGGTTTGAAAATGGGAGGAGTAGGGTGGCAGGAGAAACAGGAGGAGATCGCATGAACGCGAGTTTTGCTCCACAAAATCAGGAACCAGTTGTAACAAACGAAAACCAAGGAGAAAATATCCATCAATACAAAAGCTATGGCGCGAATTCAGCTGATTTAAATCAGACGGGTTTATATCATGAAACAAATCAGTTAAATCCCAACAAAAGTGGGATAGCAATTATTGAAAAAAACGCAGGACAGAGTATTGGCTGGACCAAAATATTGGAGTGGACAAAAATACTGAATTAGACTTGGGCCTGGACAAAGGGGAGATGGAGTTTATGGAACAGGATTCTGATAAGATAAACGAGACACTCATGCAGTCAAAAAACATACCAAAGGCGAGCTCAGTAGCAGGAGTTCGCCTGTCACATTGAGCACGTTTAGCTGGAATTGCCGTGGGTTTGGGACCCATGGGCTATTCAATTCCTAATGGAGTCAATGCTCTAAAAGAAACCCAATGTTGTCTTTTCACATGAAACTTTATATAAGCATGGTACAGTGGAGAAGGTTCGGATTTTATTGAGGTATGAAGGAGCTTTTTCAGTTGATTCTCAGGGGCACAGTGGTGACATTGCATTATTGTGGCGTAAAAAAGTGAACTTACTTTCCTACAACAAAAATCATATTGATGTGGTAGTAGAAGTACAAGTGTGGAATAAGTTTAGATTGACAGGAGTTTATGGAGAGTCTAACCGAGCAAAACATACGGAAACTTGGGATCTTATTGGACGTTTAAATGTTCAAAATTCTACTCCATGGTGCCTCACTGGAGATATGAACAATATTCTCTACCAGGAAGATAAAAGAGGGGGTAGACGCAGGGGCGGACACAACATATGATCATGGGTGGCCGTGCCCCCCAGATTCTGAGCCGAATGTAATATATGTATAGATTTTTATAGTTCTAATATGAATTGACCCCTGCTTTTTTTATTTATTTTTGAATTGCTTTGATCATTACTCGTTAGCCCAAAGTACTATTAAACCCAAATAAAAATATAAACCAAACATAATTACAAACATAATAATCTCTGAAAATTAATAGAACTCCTTTGTAACACTACAGTCTGCTAGTCTCTGCCTGGTTTGTTGTCTAATTACTCGTAGTATTTGTATAGATTCTATTATAGATGATTCATGTGCTATGAACTATAAATTCTATTTTGGCCCCCCTTGAAAAATATTTTTGAGTCCGCCCCTGGGTAGACGGTATCCCCACTGACTTATACATGGTTTTCAAACTCTGTTAGAAGAATGCGATTTGCATGATATCGCTCTAGAGGGTCACATATATACATGGGAGAGGGGGGAAGGCACTGCAGATTGGATAGAAGTACAGCTTGATAGAGCTCTTGCATCAAGTAGTTTTCTCAATACGTTTACAGAGGTGAAGTTGTTTAATCTGGAAATTTCAACAAGTGATCACAGCCCTTTACTTTTTGAACTTGTAAGAGTTCATATGGAGTTCTATGCCAAACGTTTCAAATTTGAGAACGATTGGCTTAGGGAACCTATTTGCCAGCATATTGTAAAAGAGATATGGCAAGAGCATCATGGAAAATCTTTACAAGGCAAACTGAGGGTGTGTTCAGAATTTTTGTCGAAGTGGGGGAAAGAGATCACTGGTTCTTTCAAAAATCGCATTAATCACAGTAAAAGGATAATGCAGACGCTGAAAGGAAGGAAGGACCAGAATTCAGTCCAGATTTACCAAAGGGAATCGAAACAATTGACTGAAGCTTACTATCAACAAGAAGTATTTTGGAGGCAACGTTCAAAGCAGCTGTGGTTAAGGGAAGGGGACCAAAACAGTAGATTTTTTCATGCATCAGCTAAAGCTCGCAGAAAAACCAACCAAATCAATTCTTTGAAGGACAAAAATGATCAGTTTGTTGGATGGGATTCAGGGTTACAAGAAACGATGGTAGAGTATTTTGTCGAGTTGTTCAAAGCTTCAAATACAAATTGGAGTGAAATAGTTGGCTGCATTGAAGCAAAGATAACAGAGGCCCAGAATTTGCAACTGTTAGCCCAAGTAGAGGATGTCGAAGTAAAGAATGCATTGTTCAGCATGCATCTTGACAAATCGCCAGGACCCGACGGTATGAGCCCCGACTTTATCAAAAATATTGGCATATTGTTGGTACTGACATTATTAATTTGGTTAAACAGTTCTTTGCCACTAACAAGTTTGACAGCTTTATCACGGAGACTAATATAGTTCTCATTCCGAAAAAGCAAGATCCAACGAGCATGACAGAGTTGCGTCCCATTTCTTTATGTAATGTAGCTTATAAAATTGTGTCTAAAGTGCTTGCAAACAGACTCAAGACAGTGCTCAATGGTGTTATCTCAGAAACTCAAAGTGCATTTGTACCGGGAAGATTAATTACGGATAACATTATGATTTCATACGAGGTCATGCATTACATGAAAAGAAAGACGAAGGGTAAAGTGGATGGATGGCTTTAAAATTAGATATGAGCAAAGCCTATGATAGAGTGAAGTGGGGTTTCTCGAAGCCATATTGATTAAAATGGGTTTCATATAAGGTTGGTTAATATGTTTATGGAGTGCATCACTTCTGTAAAATACCAAATAGCACATGCTGGCAAAGAGTTTGGAACGATCATTCCGGAGAGAGGTATTCGTCAGGGCGACCCCCTTTCATCTTATCTTTTTCTTATTTGTATGGAAGGCTTCACTGCATTGATTAAAACCTATGAAAATCGTCGTCTATTGCATGGTATTCAAGTTGCTAGGGGTGCACCTGTTCTTTGCAGATGATAGTTATATTTATAGCAAAGCTAGAGTAGAAGACGCTGTGTAAATTATTAACCTCCTTAATGACTTCGAGAAAGCATCAGGATAGAAGATTAATGTGGAAAAATCTTCTGTCTTTTTAAGTCGTAATACAGGCCAGAACACCAAGCAAGAAATCTGCAACACTCTAGGATTTCATGAAGCTAATGAACATACAACATATTTGGGACTGCCAAATATTATCAGCAAAAACAAGTCTGCAGTGCTAGGGTACTTGAAGGACCGAGTAAGAGAAAGAACTCAGGGGTGGGACAAAAAGATGTTGTCGAAAGGGGGGAAAGAAATCTTGCTGAAAGCTGTTGCTCAGGCGATGCCAAATTATGCTATGAGTATGTTTTTATTACTAAAGTAACTATGTACAGATATAGGAAATATGATGTCAAAGTTTTGGTGGAGAACATCTTCTAACAAAGAAACTGGTATAAGATGGATGAGCCGGGAACGAATGAGTAGGAAAAAATCACAAGGCGGAATGGGATTCAGGAGATTATTTGACTTCAACGTAGCTCTTTTCGGAAAACAAGGATGGTGACTCATAACTAATGAAGATAGTTTGGCTAGAAAAATTTTCAAGGTTCGTTACTATCCTCACAACTTTTTCGTGACAGCAACATTGGGCAATAACCCTAGCTACATCTGGAGGAGCATCATGGAATCCCAGGTGTTACTAAAGAAAAGTGTTCGTAGAGTAGGCAGTAGTAATTCAATCAATATAGTGAATGACCCTTGGCTGCCAAACAACGATAATCCGTATGTACAAACTACTCATGAAGCATTGGATGGTAAATCTGTCTCAGCCTTAATGATCACGGGACAAAACGAATGGGATATTGATCTTATCAATGACATCTTCAATGAGAGAGATGCCAACTTAATTCTAACAATCCCTATTCGACACACGGACACGGATTCATGGTATTGGAAGGGTGAAAAGCTGGGTATGTATACTGTAAAGAATGCATACAATGCCCTTCAAACTGATAAACATGATCACAGCTCGAGTGACAACTCAGGTTTCTAGAGAGCTATCTGGAACTTGAAGATTCCACAGAAAATCAAAATCTTCATATGGAGAGCACTGTCTAATTCTCTACCAACGAAGGACCAACTACGTGTAAGGAGGGTTGCTGTAGATCCTTACTGTCCTGTATGCAACACTGAACAGGAGACAACATTTCATTGTCTTGTCACTTGTCCTTTTGCTTCACAATGTTGGGACATATCAGGTTTTGGTATTGCATCACAGCCCTATGCAGACTACACACAATGGATGGCAGAAGTGGTTCAGAGGTATAAAAGAGACGAGATAGCACAGATTTGCATGATATGTTGGAATCTCTGGAAAAGCAGAAATGATATCGCATGGAATCAAAAAGGCGTGGAACCTTTAGACGTCGTAAAATCAGCAGAAATCTCTATTAATCAATGGAGAAGTGCACAAGATAAGTCATTTGACAATTATCTTGGGTTTATGACCCAAACAGATAGCAAGGAGCACTGGGAGCGACCACAGATAGGTATGATTAAGATAAACACTGATGCAATGTTGTTTGAAGAATCTATCAGTTACAGTTATTCCATGATTGCATGAGATCACTCTGGTGAACTAGTAGAAGCAGCAGCATAACCCTGAAATGGCCGAAGCACTTGGTATAAAAGAATCACTAAGCTGGGTTAAAAAGAAAGATCGCTCTGGTGTGGTAATAGAATCAGATTGCCTCACTCTGATACAAGCTATTCGTAGCTCATCTGTTACTCTATCATATTTAGGTAGAGTAGTCCAAGATTTCAAGTCATTATTAGTTTTCTTGAAAGAACGCAATGATACGTTAAATTTTGTCGAACGTTCTGCGAACAAAGTTGCTCACTATATAGCGAGAACTTCTAGTTCAATAACTGAACATAGTTGGAAGTGGGGAATTCCCACCCGAATTTTTACCATGTAATGCTGGAGGATTTGAATTATTAATGCAATTTCTTTGTTGACAAAAAAAATATTTTCTTTTTATTTAGAGTTAAAAAATTGTTTCGAATGACAAAGTATATATAGTGATCGGAGCGTTGGTACTTGACCCGGGTAAATTAATTTGTATGAAGTCCAATGGCAGAAGAAGAAGAAGATGATTACCTGGGCGACCTTTCTCATTTTCTACCTCCCGAAGCTTCTCTCCCTCCTAAACATTCCTCTAAAAAGGTCTGCTTTTTTTACTCTATAACCATCATTATCACTACTATACCTACTCTGTGCAATCTAATTTACATTCATTTCATAAACCCTAATTTATTCTCTTTCTTTTCCAGGTTTCTAGTAGTAGTAATAAAATCCCAATATTACAAACTTCAAACAAGAAACCCAAAACACTAAACTGGCAAGAACAGCGAAAATTAAAGAGAGAAAAACAACAAAAAGTAGAGGACCAACTAACCCTAGCTAACATTGAATCAGCTATTCCCCAATCCAATATTGGTTTGAAGATGTTAAAGCAAATGGGTTATACCCCTGGTTCGGCTCTCGGGAAAGAGGGGTCTGGTATTGCTGAGCCTGTGGGGATTGAGATTAGGCGAGGACGCGGAGGGGTAGGAAGGGAGGATCCTGAGAAGGACAAGTTGAAGAGAGAGGAAAAGAGGGTTTTTAGAGAGAGGGTGAATGAGGGCGGAGTTTGGGACAAGACAGAAGGAACAGTGGCGGAGTAAGAGGATAGTGATTAATTTTAAGAAAGGGAAGGCGGCTTTGGATCAGTTGGAGAATAAGGAGGTTGTGGAAGAAAAGGAGTGAGATGAAAAAGATGATGATGAAGAGCAGGAAGACGAGGAAGTTATTACGGAGGAGGTATGCTTTCTCAATTTTCATTTGTTTCAGTTGCATTTATTTTATACATTGTGAGGTGAAGATTTATAACTTAACGAAACTGCATTTCCTATTGTATAATTAACTTCGCTTGTTATGAATGGCGAATATTGCTTAATTTGAGTTTTAGTTAACTAGCAATATCAAGTTGTAAGTAGGTCCACTCACGATCGGATGTGTTATAGGAAAAACAGAATGTATGTGTTTTTTATTGTGCAAATTTATAGAACTGCTAGTTTATCTTACAACTATGTCTTATGGTTTAGAAAATTAGATCTTTCTTCTTGTGATAGGTTACCGTTTTAGCAATGTTTACCATGTTGATGTATATGCTATGCTTTGAGTCTTTGACTGGAGTAACTGTAGTTGCATGCGAAAATATGAAACATATACACTTGCATTTTACTGCTGCTAATTTATGCTGGCTTGTTATTATTTTATATAAATTCTTGCTGTCAAAGCCAAAAGAGTAGTGTCAAGTGTAGCATGCAGGGAAAAAAAATCATTTTGCTTCAGACTCGAACAAAATTTGCATAACTTTGATGATTGAATTTTTGGCTGACATTAGATAGAGATAACTCAATTGGTTATCTATGATGCAGGATCTGAAAGATGTATTGATGAAGCTAAGAGATGAATTTCACTACTGCCTCTTTTGTGGATATCAGGTGAGCAAGAATTTGTTACTCAACTTCTTAGTAAAAATATTCGATTAATTTTATCATTTATTTAAAGGTTAATGTTTTAGAATACTATTTTGACACATTGAAATTCAGGTCATTGATCCTGTATATCAGTATTTGTTTCCTTGCTATTGCTTATATTCTGCCCATTGTAGACAGCTTACACTATTTAGTTTGTTCTTATACCAGTATGAATCAATGGAGGCTCTCAATTCCAATTGCCCCGGGATCGATGAAGATGACCACTAAATTCAGTTATTTCTCTTGATATGTTCAGCACCACAACGTCAAAACTCCAAGAATATAAGAGACATCAACTTGCAAATGATGCTAATCCACCAAAGTTTATAAAAGGTTCTGGTCTTAATGCAAGTCAATTCCTTTCTGATAGGATTACAAAGCAGGAGCTGGAAAGGTAGGGAATCAAACACAGAGACTTTTCAGGAGGAATACGCGTGTTCAATGCATCCAAATATTTCTAATCTGGTCTAGAAATGCAAATTGTTGATTGAAACAAAACTTGTATGAATATTTGAGCTCTAATGTTAAATATATGCACTGCATATAAATTTGTAAAAACAGTTTCGAGTTTACAGTTATAACAGATTTCTCACCTTTGTGATGTTTTTTCTGATGTTCTAAATCATTCCATTAATGTCAAAGACATCCTGGAGTACCTGATTCTAGGGAGTTGCACTCCTAATTGAAAATTTACATCACTTGTAATGAAGTTTAAGTTACTGTTTTACACTGTTATGATAGTACGGAGTATGCTTTACAGCACTTTAAAAGTGACTCAACTGCATCGATGCTGCATAAAAACTTGGTGCAGATTGAAGCCATTAGATATGTAAAATATGTCAATATGCAGTAATGCTCTATTATTTTTGTCTCCCACTCTAGAAAAGTTAACTGATTCAGGGGTCCAAGGAAACACATTGTACAGACTTCTTTTTTTCTTCTTTTTCTGGACACTTTTAATAACTGGCATTTCAATTATATGGTAATTGTGTGGAAGCTGGCTGGAAAGAGGTAGCGAGAGAGATGTTTTCTTCGCATTTTAATTAAATACCCATGTTTTCTTTGTTATAGTTAGAGCTTAGTTGGGTTTTTAACTGAAGAACGCATTTGTTCAATATATTTAGTTTTCATATGGCCAGGAATCATTACGTTTCCTCTTAATACGAAAAGGTCTCATTTGACAATTAATGTGACATTACATACAAAACTGCTGGGTGTTTGTCCCTTGTCTACCTTATATTTGTTCATTTTTAAAAGTGTAACAAGATATTATATATGTATGTACACAATTACAAACCTGCTTATGCAACTGAAAGTGATAAACATGAAAAGCCTTAGTACCCAGTGCCACATGTCGAAGATCATCAAATCAGTATTATAACTGTAGTCTTGTATATAGATCAACACATTATTCTACATTTCCTCTAAAATCGCTTGCATCTTCAATACAAAGATAAACTTTGATCAAGGACAATTCTAACAATATAATCTAAACCAAGACACTTCCCAGAGTGACAAATTGCATGTGGAGGAGATCTATAAGGGCTTACAATTTAATCTTTTGAAATCATGCTCATAACATGTTTCCCTTCCACCTGTCATATGCACTTCTATAAGTTTTCAGTTCTACTACGAGTTTCCAGTTGTACTAAATTCTGTGATTATAGAAACCAAAATTATGTAGTGATATTTGATAATGTTTACCGTGTAACACCCCTAAACAGGCAGAATGATCCGAGCAGTCTCAATGTGAATCATCCAGGTGGAGTGGTGGACCTTAATTAGTTATAGTATTTTTTCCAACTCGGAAAGTTCTAGTTTCTTATACACCATGCATCATAATCCAGAGAATCTTAAGCACGACATCCATCCAGTATTGGTTGTTTTCAACACCTAATCCTGCTAGGACTTTGGCCTTCCTTTAGACTCCTTTCGTAACCTAATATTATCAGTCAACTGAATCTTGTCTCCTCACGTACTACTCCCTCATTTCACACGTACGAGAAAAATAAGAGAGAAATACCACTTTGACTTTTTTGGTTAGATTGCAAAATCCTAGAAAAGAAGTAAGAATTACACTTTAAATTTCTGAGTTTAATTTGTAAAATCCATAATTCTAAACGTGATATGATTCATAATCCATATTGATTATAAATTAGAAATGTAGTTAACTGAAGACAAGTCAAAATATGACTCCTGTGGAACAGATGGTTGAGATAGTACTTAGTATTGTTCAACAGCCAAATTTTAATGAACAATTTACAGATGATTTTATAGCCCACCAGACATGTATATCAGCACTATTCAGTAGGTAAACAGATAACGGCTTTATACTCCTGATTATCAGGTTAAGCATAACCGGCTGAAAAATATGCGCATGTAGCTTAATAAGAATGTAGATTAACTGAAAAATGTTTCCACGACCAGTAAATTGATCAAAGTAAAAGGCATAGCTATTGTCAAAATCTTAAAACATTAAAAGGTTCCATAATAAATCATATATTAAAAACAAAACACCAGGTTCTCAACAACTAACCCGGACTTCATTGGCACTCAACACCAACTTCAGCAGCTCGCCGTGGCTTGTTTTTTCGTCTACTCCCGATTTGCCTGAAGCCAACAGGCTTAATTGAATCAGTAGAATTATTTTTGGTCTCCACACCAGTTTGATCCTCGATCATTTCATGGCTTTCCTTAATCCGCGAAGGTCTTCTCTTTCTGCCATTCTCCATGTTCATTTGAGGTTTGATACTTTGGTCAGACAGAACACCATTTGTCTTCTCACTCTCTTCCTCTTCTTGTACCTTCTCAGCTTCATTGTTTACCTGATTTTCATTTTTCGATATCTTTAGTGGCCTTCCTCTTCTCCTCACCGGAACCTTATCTTCGACACCACTCCCCATATCTTCACTAGTGGCAACTATATTCTGTTTCTTTCCTTTTCCTCTACTTTTAACCATCATTCAACAACCCAGAGAGAAGTCAAAATAAGCTATCTGCAATAAGTAATATTTCATATTTGTTTACAAACCCTTTGGTAATTAAACTATTCTATTTAGTAAGAACACCTAATTTGACATATACTAAACTAATCAAATTTGATAAAGCATAGTTAAAAAAATTCATCAGATGGCAAGATCCAATAATAAAATTTGAATTACAATAAGCATTTTAGCTCTAAAAGTTTAAATTATTACAGACCTCGGAACAAGGAAAATGAGTATCATAATAACTTATTAAACAGAAGAACACAAATCTGGAACTAAACTTTACAAGTAACAGCTTTACTCTTACATCTAACTGAAAGCCACTAAACACTAAAGCATTCAGTTCTTTTAAAAAACAAATTACTTCTTCTGAAGTAAGTCAAAAGATTATATAATTCATGCGTTTTCATCGAATCGAAACCGAGGAGAAATCATAATGAACAAGCTGGAGCAACCTCTCGAAAAATCAAAACTTTAAAGAAATCCAGATACACTAGCCACAAAACACGACATAGAATATCACTGCTACCAATACTTCAACACATGACAAAGATAACTATAAAACTGATATTTGAACAGATGTATATAATAAACATACCAACAATAAAAATTAGATCTTTTAAGGAAACACAAGCATGACATAAGATATAACTGATGTATGTAAATAAAAGAACTAGAAGAGAGTAGTAGTATACCAAAAAGAAGCTGACTTCAATAGTAAAAGTCACAATCTTTAACTTCAAATCCAAAACCCATCTCTCAAATATGATTATACAAGATTTTATTTATAAAAATTGAACTAATAAAAACCCATGAATCAGATTGATTAGTCTATATGAATAACTAGATTAAGTGGAGACATAAAGACTTAAGTGGTAGTGCAAAAAAGAGGTGATCTAAAAAATTGTTCAATGAAGATTTATAATAGGAGTGGATTAGTAAATGAAGAAAATATTATGTAAGCCATTAGAGGTTAAAGAGGTATAGCAGAGCCAGAGAGAGAAGTGAGGGTTGAAAAATACAAAAAAGTGGAGAGAATGAATGAATGAATAGTAATTGCAGAAAAGTGTAGTGTGTGTAGAGTTTGCTTGGACCTTGGAACATTAGGTAGGGTAGGGTAAAACTGTTTAGTGTATAAACGAAGGAAGACCCATAATTTAACCACAGCCCCCCAGTAAAAAACATTGGTTTATTTCATGAATCTAACTTTTAAATTTTATTTCTCCAGGCTGAAATTTGGAAGGGGAAATTGCATATTTATGTTTTTTTTCATTTCTTTTATAAGAGTTTATTTACTATAGCAGATTGGTTATTTTATTGTGAAAAAGATAGTTGATTAAAAATATTAGCTCTATAATTATATTTAATTTAAATTTAATATAGACTAATAAGATTTTGTATAACTAGAATATATTAGAATAATAAATCACCAAGAAAATTTACAACTAGATTGATTATCGGCCTTGTAGCTCATCGCGTTAATCTTGTACCATGAGCTCATTAAAATGAAAGATTTTACTGATCCATTGGACTCGAAGGCCTTAACTTTGGAGGGCCGTGACGTATTAAAGCTGCCTTTTTTTTTACCTTCCATAAATCGTACTATTAGAGTTGGGCTTCTTAAATTTTCCAACAGGTTCGAGATGCCTCAAAAGAAGTGAATTCAGCGGTGAAACTCATCAATCGTGTATAAAAAAACAGTATCAAAATGGATAAACAATTTAACATATCAGGAGGTATTATCGTAAATATCTTTCAAATTCTAGTGCAATTCTCATGTTTTCACTCTTTTTCGAGCTTAGTTATTACTCTTGTTAATAGGTTATGTCACAAGTTTGTATCAGAAAGCATAGAAATGATATGATGTTTGCATTTTTTTATGCATGCCAACATAATTAATGATTCATGTACTAGAGGGAAATCCAACAGGTGTACCTAAAGGACAATCTACCACTACTTTAGTATGATAAAGTTGAGGGAGTATATTATTGACTTTTAGTCGTGGTATTATTCACATTTTTTGCTTTTATGTGTAATAAACTATGTATATTTGGTTTTCTATGAAACCCTTCTATTAAGTAAAAAATAATAGAATTAATTTCAGATTGGAAATCAAATTATATATTTAATTTTTTTTCAAAAAAATATATGAAATAGATATTTGAATCATGTAAAATAGAGATAAAATAGTAATATATATTAAAATTTCATAACTAAACTTTTATCATTAATATCTCACTCATTTTGCCTCTATTTTATATGATTTAAAAGTCTATTTCATGTATGTTTTCACAAAAATTTCAAATATACAATTTGTTTTACAGTCTGAAATCGATTCTATTATTTTTATTACTTTTTACTTAACAGAAGGGGATAATACGTAGAAAAACAAATATACAAGGATACTACAGATAGAAACAAAAATGTGATGGTACCATTAGCAAAAGTTAATTGCAGTTTATATGACCATTGGGCTCGTTTGGTTCGCGGAGTGATACGGGGTTGAAATCAGGAATCAAGTTAAAAATGTATGTGTTTGAGGTTATCATGTGTTTGGTTGAGTGTTGGAATGAATATATTTGATTTAATAAATTTTGAGTCATTAATTATAATTAATTTAAAATATTAATTAATTTATTATTTTAATGTTTTTTTGTATCATTGATTTATTTCATATTAAATATTTAATTGCTTAAATAGAGATGAAAATATTAAAATAAAATTAATTCTTATACCCCTTTCTCATACCCATGTAACCTTTGGGAGTAAAAACTAATTTCTTGTGGGTTTGAGTTATGTGTTTCAAATCATTTTTTTTCCAACTAAACATCAAGTATGAGTTTGGAATGAACGAAACCATACCGATTCCGGAATAAGTTGAACCAAACGAAAACCTCCGCTACACATTCAAACGTGCAACACCAAAATTTATGACAATGATCGTGGGCTTGTGCTTCTATCAAGTATTGAGAGAATATTGGGCTTAGTAATTAAGTTTGTTATAAATATAGTTAGCATGTATTGTTGGAATCAGACAAACACCTGATGATCGTGTTTAAAGGTTAAGTGATACTATTAAGAAAAAAATCTCTTATTTTCGAAGATCCGTCGGATTTTGAATATTTCCAGTACCGGTATTATGGTTCCAACAACATATTTCTTAGTTGCTCTTGTGTGTATCTATTATATCTTTTCATGTGTAGAATGAGGAAATTTTGGTCATCGAACTCATAACTGAAATTAATTGTGATACTCAAGCAACCTTTTTCAATCAATAGTGAAATTGTACTTGATTAGAAAAAGTACAATTACCAAGTTAAAAATTTCCTCCATCGCTAATATTTAAGATAGTCTTACAATGCAAAAAAGATTGCAGTGGAGATGGTTCAAGTGTTAGAGGCAAACGACTTGTTTCTTTTCTGTTGACAGGACATACTTAGATGTTGTAGGTTCAATTCTCAACTGCAGTGTCCTCGATCAGAATCTGATGAAAGAAAATGCATAAAAATTTGATGGTTTTTTGATAATGTAAAAGAAATGTGGCACGATATGTGTATCCTCCAATTGCTTAAAAGACACTTTTAGTTGTCTAGTTTCAATTGCAGCGAATCCTTTAGTTGCAGGCCACTGCACAAGTTATTGATACTTATATAATGTTATAGCAAATGACAATGGCTTAAAGGTGTATACTGTTATCATGTCTAGCAAACATGATGAAAATATCTACTTATTGATGTCAACCTTTGGTTCAAGGTCGTTCCTGCTTGTCATGTTCCCGTACGTTTCTGCAGGAAAGAACAGGCAGGATGATCAAAATTTCAAAAGTGCATATTAGTTCAGGAGAATATTCAATACAGATGCATCTGCCATCAATGTTCATTAGTACAAGAGTAAGACACAATAGAATTGTAATTACAAATATATGTTGACAGGAGTCTTATTACATAAACCATTACCTCCTCCCTTATAAGCAGTATCATGTTTTTCTTTCTAGTAGTGATAGAACTTACAATTTGTCATTTTAGTAGGAGAGTCCATCCCGAGCTTAAGTTACAATGTAGATCATGATGATGATAAGACAGATAAGTCCACCCATCTGTTATATAATCTCAGAGTTCAACAATATAGGCCTTTATTTGTCAGAACTTTGCAGTATATATCATGTGTCACCTGGTAATGAAAATGCAAGACTATATTGATGTACATACATTGAGCATGTACCTGCCTTCAAGAGATTATCAATTTCTTGGATGTGTACCACATTCTCACTCAAGCACAGTAATCATGCCCAATATTTGGGCTGTTAAGTGGAAACCTTTAACTAATTTCGTATTAGGATCCTTACTTGTAAGCCTATACAACGAATTTGCTAACAAACACTTCAAATTTCAAGTCAAGTTATAATTTGGTATCTTCAATTGTTTGTTATGGCCTACAGTATAATGGGGTTTACCTTTGCTAAGTTAATTCGCTTGACGCAATATAAATTGTTAGATGCTGATTTTTGAATATATTAATTGAATATATTAATTGACGTAATCATGAATGCACAACATCAAAACAACTTTGTGGTTTTGGATTATGTCATGCAAGGATTACCCAGTAAAGTCATTGAAGCTTTCAATGATTATGAGACTTTCTTTTCCCAGTAACATTACCAAATGCACCGATTGAGTAGGTAATTAAAGTTTACGCCTCTCACTCATTGATTTGCTTATACGTAAGCTGCATCTTCATTTGCAGAAGACCGATGATTCAGTGCATCCTGACAGCTATCGAAGCAAAAGGTGAGATCTTGTTTCGTCATCAATGTTTTGAATGATCAATTAATCGTGTCAGTTGTCATCCATGGTAAGTAACTTTCTTCCCCTCTTCTTTCTTTTGCTAATTTATGGTAAGCAACTCTACACCCATGGTTTTGCAACTCTTGTTTGCTGAGCATTTTGTCATCCATTATATTGAAGTAAATTTAGGCCCACTCTTTCTTGTTTTACATCATTTTTTCTTAATCAGGGGGAGACTAATTAAGGCCTTATTTATAGTTCTGAATACTAAGTTTTGATTGTATAATAAACTCAGCTTTATAATTCGCCTAATCATTGTAGTGTTTATGTGTTTGCATGTGTATTAGTGTAATAGAGATGTGACACGAAACTTGTTATTATGCACATAATGGTAATTTGATATCTGCTAAATGTCAATTACTCTAAATTCACATCATATATATCCTCTCACAAATGGGTAAAGACTAGACTTGCATGATCATTCTGAACTACAAACTAAATAAAATAGCAAAAGAACCCGGCGCTCATACTTTCCAGTACTTTAAGCATCAAATGTGTTTTCCATTTCATTTTACTAGACAATATTGCCTGTTGCAATATCTGATATGCTACTGGTAAGCTAAGGGATACTGCAGTGCAGTGTATGTTTCACCGAGTGTTTGGAAATCAAAATTTTCAAAACCCTTAAAGCTTAGATACCCACATGGGACTTTATGTGATGGTGACAATTTAATGAGAAGAATACTAAAGAAAGGTGATGTATTCACAATCTCCCAGTTTGATACTTGATACATCTTTGTGCAGAAGCTATATCAAGTTTGTATGGTGTTTAACTTTATCTTTACTCAGAATTTGCTTCCGATTTTCCCATCCCCACTTTTGATAGTGTCAGGTAAAGCCACTAGTTTAGAATCTTTACCTTGTGTTTTCTGTCAGATTCTTTTTTTTAGATGGTGTATGCAAGTGTAGATATACATCTACAAACCTGGTGTGTATGTATGTCAATGAGACCATGTTGGCTCCCCCACCCTCGGCTACGGAAGAGGAAAACATAATATTTATCAATTAAAAGAAAAAAAGATTGTCATTAATAATAAGAAACACTGATGGAGAAGGGTAATAAGACATAATAGGTGGCTTATGCTCACCAATTACAGAGGAGAATCTTCATTTTCCTTAAACGAAGCTTGTGTCAGTTAGGATGTGGATTAGGTGATACGGCGTTTGCTGACAACCTATTAAACTACAGATATAACAACCAATATCACACGTCAGTGTCTTGCATTAAACTCATTCTTGGTTAAATTATTTAATATTGTGGAGTAGTTTAGCCATGTAATGATAACTTCTTGATTATCATATAATTACAAGTAGAAGAAAACAATAACCATAAAAAGATGACCTGAAAATCATGGATGCGGGTTAAAAATATATTTATTGAAACATCTAGCATGCATTTAAGTGATGCCATTTACATATCAGCTATCCCTAGGTGAAGTGAAGCTATAGTATATTTGAGCATCTGAGTCACTGAGTGATTATAATAATGACTCTTTGTTGACTAAATAAATAGGATTAGAGTTGTAGTTTCAGCGAGAAGTGAGCCTTGTTTACCTCTTCGAGTGGCTCAGACTGAGATCCCAGATACACCGGGAGACTTGGGCACTAGTTACCTACAAAGGCAACCATTCCCCTATCCTGTGCTGTTTCTCTTACAATTTTCTTCTGTCCTTTTGTGTTACGGACCTCATTCACATCTGTCTACTATTTACACCACCCTTTTCTAATGTTTTTGATTAACCCAAGAATATATAGTCCCACTTTCAAATAGGTTTATGGAAATTAATATTATCCTCTACTACATGTTAATTAACTTTGCAGATCCATATGTGTTTCCCTCAATTAATTAAGTTGAGTGTTATATATATAATATATGGACAGTTATAGTGATCATTAGCCATTCCAAGATAAATTAATTTGCTATATTGCTTGCACTTGTAATCGCCTTTATCCATTTACAGATGTAATTTACAAACTAGCTAGTAAGACTTTCTTGGAAATGATATACAATTTTGTGAAGTCTTTCTTAAGCAACAATTAAGTTTAATCTTTACTTGCCGAGAACTGTTGCGTTTACCATTTCTAGTGGTCCTTTAAACAAAACAAGTAATATATATATGAGATCATGCACAAGCTTCTGGCTTAGTGTCGAGGAAATTACAAGTACAATTTATAATATATGCAAAGTTGTTTTCGCTTTATGTAATTACCTAACATCTATTGGCGGTTTGGTAAACATCTCCCTTTATAAATCCATTTAAATGGACTGTACATAGTATCCCCTACCACAGAAATGGCTGGTCCCTCTCATTTAAAATCTCCCCACTCCCTGCATGTTTTCTCTATCAAATCTCCATCTTCTTCTTCCTCTACAGCCTTAAGCTCCATGAAACTCAAAAGTATTATACACTCGTATATCTTGTCGCATTTGTTTCGCATCGCTCGTGCACTCACCAAAGCCAAATCAATCCTCATTGATTTTATAAGAGAAATCCAACTCGTAAACTTTATAGAACCCACTAAGAGGCAAAAAAACAAAAACAAACTTTTTTTCGGTTCCTTTAGACTGCACTACAATTGGTGTTCCTCTCACGTGTCACCGGTGCCCTCGCCCACTAGTCCTTTCTATCATGACAACACATGGAATTCTATTATATCGCCTGGGTGCAGCGACATAGAAGAATCACAGCTTTCGGGGTACCTCCATTGGCTTGAACGTAAGGTTCAGGAGGAGTCTAAAACTGAAGATAAGAATGAGATTGATAAGCTTGCTGATATGTTCATTGCAAACTGCCATGAGAAATTCTTGTTGGAGAAACAAGAATCATATAGGATGTTTCAAGAGATGATGGCTAGAAGTGTGTGAGTTTCTTAATTTTTAGTACTATTGTATTGGCCTGTAATGATTGGAGTACTTAATTCTTCTTGTGCATGTTCATGGATGCATGCTATGTGTAAGCTAGGCTACATTTAACTGAAATGTGGACTTCATGCTTTCAAAATCTCTACCCACCCCAATAGTTACATGGCCCTGGCTACTCATTAATACTCTAATAGCATGTGTAACACTGTTACTTGACAGATGTGAGTATATGATTTTTTAAAAAGCATAAATTTCTTTACGAACCCTCATGGCCCCTGGTTTTAAAACATTGCCGGAGGCTGTAATTCGAGACGAACTTCTGGATCAGACACAAATTCTTCAAACTTTAAAAAAAAATTGTTTGATTTTATTATGTATTCAATAATTTGGTTTCAGACTCGACTCGTTAAAAAAATTTATGACCGTAACTGGATTCATATAATAAGAAATTGTGCTCGAATTCAAGCATAGGAGTTTGTTCATTCAACTTGATTACACTAGTTGTAAAAAAGTTTAAAATCATTTTAGAGTAAACTCAAGGAAGTGGATTGTCATTAACCATTATCTCATAATCCCTTTAAATATACTACAGCTGCTCAACTCTTTCTTTCTTTTAAAAGCAAAAGAAAGAGTTAATTGCAATGTAAAAATAAAGCCTCCTATACTTGTGGTAGTAAAACTGACTATAGTTATAATTGCAAATGTGAATTTTTACCTGAACAGTAGAATAAATAGGAGTAATAATTTATGTTTAAAAGTCTTTTTGGTAAATTAACTAAACACAAATTTCTACCGTTTAAAATTCTCTGACAACTTGAAAATAAAAATCGGCTGCTGAGCTAAGGCTCGATAAAATTAAACATATTGTCAGTGTACTGACGATTAAAAAAATTAAGCATGTCAATGATCTTGGTCTGCGCACATGTATTATGGTTGGCATCATTGAACTACCAGCTCCCTTCTGTTTTGGAGTATTATCTACATGCACGCGCACATGTGCTTTAGGAAATGGTTTAATATATAGCTCTCTGATTTTCGGTTTTCATATGACACATATATAAAAAATCAAAGTAAAAAAATGTTTCATGGTGATAATACAAAATAATTATTAAATTAGAGAAAAAAGAAAAAAATATCAGAGAAGAGGATGTAAGAATACAACTGTAAAAAAAAAGTTTATCACGATGCAACACTTCACACTTGGCAAAAATATTTTACATGATGTGCTACGGGTATTTCAATATTTCAAAATTTAATAACATTACATATATATCTCACTCATGATTCGTTATATAACTACTAAGGATCCGACTGAATCTTGAGAGAAGAGATGCATATATGATTCTCAACTGATATTCTTTTTTTGAAAGGGCATGGTGGTTAACGATACCTAATTCAACAAATTAAATGAAAATAAAGTTATAAATTTTCTAAAAATGATCGATAACGATTGATTAGCACATATGTATATCCATCATTTGAAATTTTATATAAGAGTAAATCACCTCGCCATTTACTTTAAAAAAAATAGAGCTAAATATATATACTAAGTTATTAACTTTTAGAGTGAACCACAAGAAGCAGCACGGATCAATACAAGCACTAAGCACACACCGAACATAGAGTACCTACAAAGCCATTATGAGGACAAGCCCATATATAATTGAGGATCATAACCATTCACTAACATTTATTTATTGTTGAAGAAGGTCGATTTACCGCCTTTCAAAGTTAACTATCATTGAACCAACGACCTTGATTGTAACTGATAAATATTCCAAACATATTTGATTGTCAGGCGTACCACTGAAGATTTTTTTCTTCATATTGTATAAAATATATTAAAAGAATGACTATAGAAAATCTGAGTCATCCACAAATTAATTTGCACATTTGACAATTAACTTGAATACAATACATATGCTGATATGCATGTACTCAAATTCATAGACCACAAGATATATTAATAATGTACATCGCTGGCAAAAGCAGTTGATTTCTAGTTTTTACACACGTTATTTTTGTTAAAGTTGACATAATTTCTACACAAAAATAATATTTAATTTGATGAATATATAATATAACAAAGTCGAGGTAATCTAATTTATGCAATGGTCAATGAAACTCCGAACTTGAACTTATTCGGGTTGCATGGTTTGGTGATGGATATTAATTTTGTGTGAGATCACCTACAATCAGTACACGTTGAAAGTTTATTCTTATAAAAGTTAGATTAACTTGGTAAAACCAAAAATATGCTTCATTAAGGTTAATTAAGGTCATTCTTCTTTTTCGGTGTTAGACCATCTCTAACCATTATTTTATTTTAAAATAATTTTATTTTCAAATTTTCATTTTTTTTACTTCATATCATTATTTATTCTCTAACTATATTTTCAAAATCACTTTATCTCAATATGTAATAATAAAATTAAAAATATAAATATAAATATAAATATAAAATGTGAAGTAATTGATTGAAATATTAATACTTTCAAATGAATAACTTCATATTTGGAATTGTATAGTAACTATAATGTAATGGATTGTTGCAGTAGAATTATTTTAGATATCATTCAAAAAATAAAAGATACGGAATTATAAAATTATGGTTGGAGTTGCTTTTACCTAAATTTTATCTTTGTGATAACTAACTTTTATAGTTTTATCATTTTATTCTCCAAAAACTAAGTGCCGAGTAATCTCATTTTTTCTTTATTGTTTTTTTCTTGTTGTAATTTTATAATAAAATAATAAAGTAATGAAATAATTAGTTAATGTAATTGGATGTTTAAACAAAAATTTGATTAGAAACTTTTTAATGGATTAATATTTTATAATTATTTAAATAGACAAATAGTTAATATTCTTAGTATGCTTTCCAGGAAGAAAGGAATTGGTTTCCGTCTCTCTGACAATTTGATTATAGAAAATTATTTATCTCTATTTTTTATAGCGAATATTTATAAATTTTAAAAGAATTTCAATTACTGTAGATCAAATAATGTGACTCTAATTTTAATTATATTTACATAAAAATTGTGGATAAATTATACTATTTTTAACTTGTATGTATTTTTAAATTATATTATTTTTACTGAAACCATAAAATATAGTTACATCATTACCATTTTTTAATAAAATATTTTCTAACAAATCATGGATAATGTATAATAAAATAACACACAATATTTCTGCAACTCCTCTAGTATGAAATGAGTTTAAAGTCTAATTATGAAATTTAAAATTATTAACAACGTTTTTGTTCAAAATTTGATGGTTTATACGTGAATATATCGACTTGAATATGGATTCTTAAATATTAAAATAATTTTGATGTATAATAGTATGGAAATAAAAAAATTATTTAGACAAGAGAATAAGGATTCTAAGTTAACCTCGAAATATTTTTCCTAAAATAATAATAAATACATGTAAAAAAATATATCTAGTCATTTATTGTTAATATTTACTTATTATTTATTTTACTTTATTTATAAATTAAAAAAGTAAGTAATTACATTCAAATCAATCATTACCTTAGAATTTTAAAAAAAAAACAATAATCAGATATTTGAAGGACAATTTTTTCCAAAGAATACAAAGTTGAAGCTCAAAGCTCTTATCTCGAGCAGGAAAAGTAGTCATGATACGAAATGTAGCTCAAACGATACCTGCTTACACCATGTCTTGCTTCCTTATTCCCAAAACCTTTGTTGAGAAATCGAAAGATTAATGAATGCATATTGGTGGAATAGTAAAGGAATTCGATGGTTAGCCTGGGATAAAATGAGTATGTCAAAGAAGTAAGGTGGACTAGGTTTTAGAGATCTTCATGGGTTTAACTTGGCGCTTTTAGGGAAGCAATGCTGGAGTTTAATAAATAAATCAGATGCTCTAATCTCGAGAGTTCTCAAAGCTCGATACTATCCGGACTGTCATTTCCTTGAAACTCGACGAATGAGAGGGTCAAGTTACACTTGGTCAAGTTTATGGGAGGCAAAAAAAGAAATAAAGAAGGGGTTACGTTGGGTGCTTGGTAATGGACAAACAATAAATATCACCACTGACAGATGGCTGATGGGCAAAGATGACTTTTTGTTGATCAAGGAAGTACTATTGCAGATCCGAACTCGAGGGTCTGTAAATTTTTTAAGGAAGACATGAAGATGTGGGATGAAGTCAAGGTAAGAATGCACTTTAACATTGATGATGCAAATGTTATTCTTAATACTCGTATACCACATGTGTGTACTTAAGACATGATTGCTTGGATTCGTTATAGTAATGGACATTACATAGTGAAAACGGGTTACCAACATTGGCATAAAAGCCATGTTGGAGAGTAGGATTGCAGCATTCGAGTAGCTGGAACAAAATCTGGAATCTTGAGATCCCCCGTAAAATAAAGTTCTTTTTGTGGAGGTTCTGTCGTAATAATATACCTATTTGAAATCTTCTTAGGAGAAAAAGAGTCGTTGTCCCCATCGGTTGTGTAATGTGTGTTGGTGATATTGAGCACTTGCTTCATCTATTTTTTGATTGCATGTTTGCTAAAGAATGTTGGCAGGAGGTGAGACTTGTATATGACATGTGAGAAGTCGAAAATGCATCTGACTGGCTTGTCAATAGGTTAAGTTGCGAACAAATGACAACTTGATGAAAATCTCAGCAGCACTTTAGGGTGTGTGGTTTGCAAGGAACAAATAGTTTTTTGAAGGCAAGAAGATGACACCCGCAGTTACGATGTCATGGAGCATGAAACAAATTGCAGAATGACGGATAACGAACAAAAAAAGAAGTCAAGTTTCAATAGCGCTGAGAGCAAGTATGCAACAACAAACTCAGAAATGGCAAACACCTGTTATGAGGACATTGAAGATTAATGTCGATGCTTCAGTAGTAGAAAGCCAAAACTCGTTTACAGCGGGAATGATCCTCAGAGACTATTAAGGACAATACATCACAGGAAAGACAATGAGATTTGCAGGCCAAGCGTAGGTGATGGAAGCAGAAATGGTGGGTATTCTCGAGACTCTATTATGGGTAGAGGAGTTATCCGTTGCTGATGTTATAATAGAAAGCGATTCTCTCCTCAGTGTCAATGCAATAACCAAGGATCATACGAACTTATCTTGAGCCGGGAACTTTGGTGCAATAATGTAAGACCATAATTCAGAGTAGGAATGAGATTTCGATTAGATATGTTAGAAAACGGATAAACAGGGCAACACATAAAATGACTAAAATACTTGTGAGTTTAATAGTTTCATTGTTAATTCATCTACTTCGTTGATTTTGTTGGAGACAATATATCAGATATTTTGATGATTTAATGAAAATCACATTTCCTTCGAAAAAAAGTTCCACCTTATAATCTTGTAGACAAAGGTGAAACATGCGGGAAACTAAATAGTGAATATGATGTATAATTTTTTCCAAGTCAACAATTTGTATAATGCTTTATTTTATTGTCAAATAAATAATATAATATAATAAAAATTTAAAACGCTATATATAACTAAATTAAAATTGCTCGGTACTTGCCGAATATATATATATATATATATATATATATAGCGCTCGCAAATCACAAAAGAGACATCCTCCTACGAAACCCTGGTACCACTACAGATCACACAAATCACAGTACGAGGAATCGCTAAATTTGAATTCCCCCCTCTTCTTCTTCACTCTCAATACAAAAAGAGGGTTTGAATTATAAATTTGGCACATAATAAACCCTAATCCCTCTTTAGTTTTAGCCCCAGCTCTCCACTCACTCCCTCCCCTCAATTCTAGGGTTTACTATTACGCAATTACAGGTGGCGCTGCAATTCGTCTATGGAATATGACCTCCACAACAGCAGTGGTCAGTTCATTATTCGCATCATCCTATATACATTCAAGTATCTTGCTATGTAATTTTTAGTCTATTGTCGTGTTCCTTACATTATTCTCTTTACGGTTTTCGATTTGGAAATTTATACCATGTAACCCCATATTGTTGAATGCTGTTTTTCAATTGTTTTTTTAGTATTATTTTTTCGTCTGGGGTATGTAATTTGAGTTGGATTACTTCTGCTATTGTCCAGATTTAGATTATGTTATTTTTTAATTGTGATGGGGACTAAGGATGAAATAAATTAGTTTGTGTATACTATATGTTTGGTTGGGGAGAATGAAACGGAATGAGTGAAGATAAAGGAAATTTATGTAGTTAGAATGGAATTTGAAAAAAAAAATGGGCGTGTGCAAAATTTTTTTGATAAAAATCGGGGAAAAAATGTATACGGGGAAATGGAGCATTCTATCTCAAATTGGGGGATTTGAATTCTAGTTTAGGTTGTTAAGAATGGAATGGAGGAGAAATGAAATTTTTAAAAATTCAGTAGTTCAAATCTCATTCCATTCTTTCCAAATTCATTCATCCCAACTAAACACAACACTAATCCATTACAGAGGTTGAATCAATTGTCACAAGAAGAATTAGGCAAAAATTAGGATAGATTCTAGGAAAATCAAGCTTCCATCAAAGAGAAGAAAATAAAAGGCTTTTCGTAAAAATTCTTATAAAATCAAGAATGAAGTTTTCATTTTGTGCATGCCAGATCATGAATTAGGAACCCCATCCAATTTCCAAAAAAAATCCTAATTGTTTAGAACTTTACATTTTTAGAATGAAATATTTATGGAATCTCCATAAGTACTTATTCCATGGTATTTACCCTTAATTTTAAGAAAGTCCCTGACAAGGATTTGTTAACCCATGATTGATTCCCGTTTCATTATTCATTTCCTTTTCGTTTCGGGACATATATCGACCAATTCTGATCGAGTCTCGGGCCCAAACTTAAGTTTTTAAAAACCTATTTTTCTATATTGATGTGTCGGATCGATTTCATTAATGGATCGAATCTTGAAACTCATGACATCACCTCATCAGTAAACACCTTGCGAGTTCAAATCCGACTCTTTTTTAGCATCCCAACCATGGTGCACGTGCATCGTAAAAACACTAAATCAGGAACAAAAGTAATTTTCTTCTCACAATGATGCAGTCATGCAGACCCCAAATAATCAAATTATATTATTGTTTAGATATAAACTTTTTTTAATTAAATAATTTTATTGTCTAAATAAGAATATTCTAGAAATTAGATATTTGATAGGGGGATAAGTATTAAGTAGTCACTAGTTAGGATTGATTTTTATTATTTCACATTTACTTATTCTTGGAGTTCTGATTTCTCTATTTAAACAAACAGTTGGAATCATCATTATTTTACATAATTGAATATTCTATAATTATGAGGATTTATGTGCTACTCTACCATTATTTTGCGGAGATAAATTTTATTGCTGTTTCTTATCCCGCTTCTAAATCCTCTTTTATATCAAGTCGTATAAGTGGCATGGGAGCCAAAAAAATATGGGCACTTTTTTATTTGCCTATTTTTTATTTATACCCGACTTTCTAGCCTTATCGAGTTGTTCAAATTCTTTAGAGAATTGACATTTAATCGAGCCAAAAGCACAATCTAGAGTAGGAATAACTGAATAAGTCATTGTCTTAGATAACACGTCTTTTTATATTATATTGATCCCATATTACTCGAGGTTTAAGTAATTTAACATGATGGGTATCATTGACCAATCTTATCCAATCAAAGAATATCTATATGGACTGTTGGGGAGCCACTGATGTTTATACATGAAGTTCTTAGGATAGGATGTGAACGAATTGTATGATGAGTGTGAGAAATCCCAGATGACTCAAGGAAGTTATTTGAAGATTTATGCAACAAGTTGACAAAAAATTTATGATCTTTGAAGCAAGCCTTGTATTATAGAGAATTGAATGTAACAACTACATATATTATTACTCGGTGAGAACACTTTTTGAGATAATTTAAATATACAAGTTGATGATGGGGATATTGTACAGTAACTTTTAGTCTCTCCTTCCATATCGACTTTGTTCTTGTAAAGTCAAATATTGAAATTTATGATTAATATTAATTATTTACCAATGGCTCCACAAATTTATTCTATTAAGTGTTTATGGCCTTGCATGTCCTTATTTATGTAATCCTATTTGAGCTATTTAGATTATTCTTTATCTGAAAATGCGACACCGAGTTTTTTCCAGAGGAGAGTATGATAAGTAAAATGGTAAATTAGTGTATATTATTATTTAGATATAAGTCTATTTTTGATTATATACTTGCATTATGTAATTTAAATATTCTAAAACTTAGATATATAACAAGATAATTATTAGGTAGTAGTTACTAGTTAGGATTAGTTTCTCTTAAGTCTTATCTAGTATTTAACATTTTATTTTATTTTTGAAGAGGGAAAAAAGTTTTGAAAAAAACTTATTTTTCAAGGTAGAAGAATCTCGATTTAAACCGAATCTCCATAATTTGGATATGTGTGTTATATGCTTTTAGAATGAATAAATATTGGATATCAATGCCTTCCTAAATTTCTACAGTTATTTTTGTATAAAAAAATTTGCCACAACAAATATTACAGAAAGAACGGTCATTATAATGTGGCATTGTGTTAAGGCAACTGTATAAGGTATTGTGATCAATTAAATGTTACATGTTAATGATTAAAGGATCTCAATGAAGTAGGAACTGAGTAATGTAGGACATATTAAAATCAAATAAGCCGTGCTAAACTAATTGAAAATGAAGAGTATAGGTTGGGGTGAATCAGATATAGAAATCTATCTCTCTTTAATTTTATTAACCACATAAAAAGGAAAAAAATTATTGATTGCAGCCAGTAGAAAGAATCATTTGAATCTTGATACCGATGTTGATATTCTACGGAATACGTGGGTATACAGGGACTGTCAAATATTAACCTAAAATACTTTTACCAGTGTATAAGAATATTAATAATCTGGTATCTTAGTTATTGTAGGGTAACCTATATCCGGGCAACTATTCAGAAGATAATGTATTATTACATCATAATCCATAGTAACTTTATCAGTGAATTCCAACTTAAGAACAGGAAAAGAAGAATAATTCAGATTAGTGAGCTGAATGACTTTACTTATCAGTTATCCTTCACTTGGATCCGTGGCATGCCTAGGATGAGGAGAAGAGGGTCCCATTTTGTTTTGTTGTCACACACTATGTGAATATGTACTACCTTGGTGAATTATATCATGAAGTATATATTATGTTGCAGGTACTGATGATGATATCCCAACGTCACATTTTGATAGAGTTTCAGTAGGGGGTCATTATAGTGGAACGAGAAGGTTTGTACCAAATCCAGCCTCATATCCAAGGATGCAATTTGACATGGAATCCCAGATCCACCAGATTGAGCAAGAAGCATACCGTTCAGTACTTCGTGCCTTCAAAGCACAGTCTGATGCCATTTCATGGGTAAATCCTTTCTCCTTTGCATGTTTCCATATACCATGCTTATAAACAAATTTTAATGGTATGTTTCCTCAGGAAAAAGAAGGCTTAATAACAGAACTAAGGAAAGAATTAAGGGTGTCGGATGATGAGCACAGGGAGCTACTCTCGACAGTTAATACTGATGACATTATTTGTACAATACGGGAGTGGAGAAAGGCTGGTGAGAACCAAACAGGCATGTTTAATGTGTCCCAACCTATACATGATTTGGTACCCAGTCCAACAGTTTCAGCATCTTGGAAGAAGCAAAAGACAGCCCAGTCGGGTCCCCTAGCATTTAGCAGACCTATGCAAGGTTCACACAATCAACCTGCACAGCCATTATCTGCATCGTCAAAATGGGCACCTGCTGGAGGACAAAAGTCTAGACCTGTATGTCACTTACTTGTATTTCATATTGGCAAGAGGACAAAAATTAGAATGCTATGAAGTGATATTTGCTTGATTTTGTTACTTAACAGGAACCACAAGTGCCTGGTCTCTCTGCACGTTACGCATCTACAGGTCCAACTCCAAGGGGTGTTTCCAATGGTAATGGAGCTTCATCCCTCTTTTTAATGAATACGAATGTTGAGGTCGCGAGGCGTGATCCACTTATTGGAAGGAAAGTGATGACCAGATGGCCTGAAGACAACAACTTTTATGAGGCTGTCATTACAGATTACAACCCTCAAGAGGTATGTTTGAGACTCAATAAAGTAATATTTGTATCTCCTTGACTTGGGATCAATAGTTATTATACAAGCAGGTTGCAGCCATAATTTATATATATGCATTTTCTGTTCCCCCCCTTTTTTTGGGGAGTGGGTAAAGCCGTAAAGGTGTTGGAGATGTTCAGTAAAAAGTGTGTGTGTGGGAGGGGGGGTTAAATGTGTTGGAGATTCTCTGGGAAGTGTATCTGTTATGGTTCTGAATGATGTATAATGGACAGAACGTTTCATATTTTCGCCTGTCTGCCTTAAATACATCATGGGACTTAATTTGTCTAATTTATTTAAAATATCCAAATTCTAAATAAATAATTTATTTTAATATGTGATATGCCATTGTGCAAGTCATAATTGTTATTAATATTCTCTAATTAATAAAATGAAATGTAATGAAACCATTTTTCCTTGCTCCTCGTCAAATTAATGATCTGTTTTAGGCATTTATCTTGCATCATGTTTTCCTTCTTACCATTAGGGTTATATTTTACAGGGTCGTCATGCTCTGGTCTATGATAGAAATACCCCAAAAGAGGCTTGGGAATGGGTTGATCTCAAAGAGGTAAGTTGCACTTAAAAAAAACAGTAGTAGCACCTGCGTGGATTACATTTCCTATAGCTTTGAGCATTTCTGTGATGAAATCTTCATGGACAAGTCCATTCACACTTTAAACTAAGACAGAGCTTGCCTAGATGTATTTTCTCAATACAACTATACAAGTATGATGACTGAAAGTTATTGCTATTGCTCTTGAGCTTTGTCATCATTCTGGTATCTTTTTACTTCCTATATTATTTTATCTTGCACTGGAGCTTGTTATCTCCACTTGTTTGGGGCTAGCTAGCATTTAGGTGGTTATGCCCTTTGATACATAACCACTCGTTTTTGGTCTGAATGTCACCATCTGATGCAGGACAAAATGAAAACAATCATGCATAAGTTGTGTGCATGTTTATCATGTCTTTACTCTCTCATATTCATTCAGTTTCTTACAAAATTTTAGTTCTTTGCTTTATCCATATTTGGTTTGGAATTAAAATTTATTTGTCTCATTTCTCATCTTAATATTTATTAAAAAACAAATTAAGTTCTATAGTAGCAAGCTATTTTCGGTTGCAGCCTATAGAGCCCCCCCAAAAAATTGATTTTGCTAGCAGAGTCAGTTAAAAGGCATTGGCTATCCGCCTATAACATATACCTTACGATGTTTAAGGCCTCTCTTCTATTATAGTGGGTACAGCTTTATTAGCCTGGAGTCTTTTCTCCATCTCCTATGGATAATGTACGGTCAATTGAATATTTTTTTTGCATTATATATTAATTAACAAAAGGTTGAATATTGTTGTAGCTGTAGACTGTCAATGCTTACTCCATGTTGTGCTAGTTGGATCTTTTTTATTTGTAATTTATTATTATTATTATTATTATTATTATTATTTTTCATTGTTAGCATTATGTCGTTAGTGGTGCTTCCCAGTGTTGAAGTATTAACTGTGACTCTTTCTCAATTCACAATGTTGGTAGATTCCTCCAGAAGACATTAGATGGGTGGATGAGGATGCAGGGTTGCCACATCAAAGTGGTGTTGGTATACAAGGACCTGGAGATAACAATGAAATCCATGGAATTTATCCAAATATAGGTAGAGGAAAGGGGGCCATGACGGATCAAAACGATAAAGAGTTTCCACTTTCAGAAAATGGTGTTGTAAAGAAGGCTTCAGATGAAATTGAAATACTTCATACAGATACGCTTATAAAGGAGGTATGTTTTGATGATTAGTGAATTTAAGACAACTGATAGCCTGCCAATTTTTATGAGTTATCTTACACTTCCCTTTAAAGCAGGTTCAAAAGATGTTTAGTTCAACTCATCCTAATCTGCTTGAAATTGAGAAGGCAAAGAAAACGCTGAAGGTTGTAAATGAACATCTGAAGCAATTTATTTATAAATTTTGAGAAAAGCATTTGAAGCAATTCTCTTCTGTACCCAGTATTCCGCAATTGATGATTTGATTGTCATAATACTGCAGGAGCATGAGCAAGCGCTAATGGATGTAATTTCAAAGCTCGGAGATGTAGCCAATAGTGGAAGTGGTATTTGGTCCTTTACATTGACAAGTTCCTTTAAAGTTTGACAGTATTCTAAATTTTAATTGACCTCTGTGCTAACAAGCTCTACTTTTGATATTAGATGTAACAATTTTGTGAAGTAGCGCTCAAGTTTGATGTTTTTACATTGGGACCTATGCTCTGGAGTCTGATATTTATTTGCCTATGGCATTGAATTAGGTGCAGAGCAGAGATCACCACATGGTCAATCCATGGACGTAGAGCAAAGATGGAGAAATTCCCTGTACAGTGGGAACAACCATGTACCTGGCACTGAAGCTGATATGAGGGGAGCAAGGGCAAATGGTTCTGTAGTGGCAAATGGGTCTCTAAACCAGCAGGAGGATGATATTATTGAAATATAATGAAATTTTATTGCATTACAAGGATTTCTGGATCTTGCCATGGAATTAATGCGTACATGTTTTGTGTTAGACTAGAAAGAGCACAGGTAATAATCTCTTTGAAGCTGTAAACTGAAAATTGCATTTGCAGATGGAGATAGTTTTCTAAGAAAATTATGGACGGGAAGAAAGTGACTCTATTCGACGGCTTAGAATCTGATTGTACATCTCGTCAATTGAATGAGAATTTAAATAACTCATTTACTTTTACAAGCTTAATGGCAAATTTGAGTATTCTAATATCAAATATGTTAACGGAGTCTGTTAAGTTGGTGCACTACCCACCACCCTAACAAAACTGGTCTCAAAAGAAACAGAAGCCATCGCGCTGCGGGGATGCTCAAGCAGCTGATCTCTCTGTTATATATGCACTAGTGCCATCCACCTGAAAGTTGATTCAAAGTTCCCACAAGCAGCAAGTCAACTTTCTTTAGGTAAGTACAAAACCGGAAGCCTAAAGCAGAATTTAATAAAAACTTAATATTAGCAACCGACGATCATAATCCAATTTAAATTTTTTATAATGTAGATAATTGTCCTGGATATCCTGTATAATTTTGTATATATATATAAAAAAGAAATTGACGGAACATTATAAGAGCGTCCTGCGTTCCATGTCAACCAACTGATTTAGTTAATTCAGTAGTTATTTACGGCATGCATGCCGATGAGTAGTAATGCCAATGATGGAGTAGTAATGCATCAGATTACAACTAAATATCAGGCGCTCTTTCCAAATTGGTAGAGCATTAATTGATATACATTTCATTCAAACTTGTTAAAAGGTACAACAAGCGAATCATAAAAATAAAAAAACGCAAGTTAAGCCCCCAAGCAAAACACACAAATTTAACCACAGACAGCAAAGGGTACAACAGTTCTATATATAATATATATGTGCATCACATACATATACATATATATAAGTAGACCGAAATTAAGATTAACGGTAAGCGCCTCCGGTGCCATAATCGGTGGTGACACGACGAGTGTTAGTTGCTGCAGTGGTGTTGCCTGTACCGGTATTGGTTCCTATAGGATGAGATCCCACAGCAGACATCTGATGCGTTCCAGTGGGTACACCAGTAGTTGAATATGAATGGGTACCGGTCCCTGTCCCAGTGGCTTGTTTGTTGGCAGCGTTGAGTCCCTTAGCTTCCTGCTTGTTCCACTCTGCTTGGTTTATCCTGTCCTGTCTTCCTTCTTCTGTGTAGCCATGTCCTTCTCCAGTGGATCATGTGCTGTCAATCTCTCTCCCTGTTAACATATCAAATCAACACATTCATGTTAGTTTCAACACTACAAATTAACAACACCCTCTAGCTAGCTTATTTAACCATGACTTTATATATGTGTGTGTGTGTGTGTGTGTGTGTGTGTGTGTAACCTTTTCTTGAACAGTGGCCTTGGTCTTTTCCATTCCGGATTTGGCAGCTGCAGCCATGTTGGCTGCTGATTCCTTTGCTGATGCTGCTGCTGCTGCGTTCTTTGCACTCTGCATTTTCTTTGATATTTCAAAACTAGCCAATAAATTTAAAATCAGTAGCTATACAAAACCAGTGACGATATCTGATATTTTGAGAAGCAAGGAGATGTGAGAAACCAAGTGGTTTATAAATCTCGAAGACCATTTTCTATAAATCTAACTATATTAACATGTAACTGTTTTTCTTGTAAAAATAAATTAATTTTATTTGATTAATCTTATTAAAAATGTTCAAATGGAAAAATATTTATTCATCTCACCAACTACAACTTAATTTTTTTGGGTTAACTGAAAAAAATTACTTATAATTTAAAGAGTTAAAGTAAAATTTATTTATTTTAAATCAAAAGTGATATTTTTTACTTTACATTTAAATATATCTGTCTGATTAATTTTATGTAAAGTGATTTTTTTAAATAAATTCTAATTAAAAAAATAAAATTTATATAATTTAAATGTAAAATAAAAGTATAAAATATTAATATATATATAGCAAATAGAAAATAAGTTAAAAATGTCTTAAATGTGTGTGTTTATACAGAATTTAATGTGAAAAATTAAATTTTAAAAATATCTAAAAAGTACTTAAATTTTTTAAATTAAAACTAACTTTAAATTAAAAAATATTAATATATACAAATACGTCAAATAACAACATTGATCCCCCAAATAGGCTCTCAAATAACTTTAAGCTAAAAAAATGTTTGTTTGTATAATAAATTAAAAGCCGACTTAAAGTCACAAATAAGTCAGAAATAAGCCTCAAAATGACTTAAAAGCCGAAGTAAGTATTATGTACTTTTTTCATTGACTTGTTTTTTTATTTCGATAAAAGTCATCCATATGTCATAAATTACTCATAAGTCACTTTTATTTTTATTATTATATTTTTAAAAACTCATAAATCACTCGTAATATAAAATTATCTAAATATGCATTTTAAACTCCCGGCTTATTACTTTAAATTACTTTAAATCATAAGTCATAATTTTAAGTTTAACTTGATTTTTGAGTTTGAGATCGAGACCAAGAAGTAGGGATAGAGGCAAAGGTTGCAGCAGGAGGGAAGCCTTTCCTTTACAAGGTTTTCTGCTTGGCCAAGACGCTGTTTGTGCAGCAAACTGAATATCGACCGCGTGTGTCCTGTTTTGAGCTTATATTATTGACTGTAATTTTATTTTTATTTTTTGGATTTGATCAAGATGTATTCTGTTATTTGATCAAGATTGAAATTGAGACCCAGGTTACAGAGTTCAAGTAAATGATAAGAGGCTGAAGAGCTATCTTATTGAAGTTTGTTTGCACTTTGCAACCCAATATAGACCCGTAGGTACATTAGTGAATGTAGCAGGCACTAGTGCGGCCCGGTCCAAAATGCCACAACGTTTTCTCTAAAATATTTTGAAAACAAATAATTTGGGCTATAAGAAGTAGTGAAGTACCTCTCCACACGCCTTGCTCAACATCGACCTATTCCATTTTAGTCTGCAGTACAATCTACGTACACGTCGTGTATATATGTATTGACAAGTACGAACTTGAAAACGAAGGCCAACATGTTAATACCGTCCTCAGTCCTCACTCCTCAGTAATGCCAACCTTTAGGCCCTAATTATATTGTAGGATTTATTTAAATTCTTTTACTAACAATATTTTGAATGTTACTTAAAAATCATAGCACCGTAAGACCAAATTTTTAATTATTTATTTTATATAAAGAATTATCAGAGAAGGCCAATGAGTCCGATCTCAGTATCTCACAAACGATATCTTCAAGTAATATTTGTTTGAATAAAATTTGTGAAATTATGTATTCTTAAATATATAGTAGGTTTGCATATAATTTAATCGGTAAAAGTAAATGTGTGTGTAAAAGTAGTGTAAACAGTGGCTAAGCACTTGGTTTGACGTAGATTACTAAGGTCCAATCTGGGTAGCAGTCTTGGACTTATTTGGCCGCCAAAGAAGACTACAATGGATGTTGATATTACACTGGGAACTAAAAAAATATACTAGTATATATATTAGTTTGGCTGGCGGACATTTCCAATAAATACCACTTAAAACTTGTGTGAACGTACACAACTTACTTCACACAAGAGCTACCTGGTGACCTCAACTATCTATCTGATCCTTTATCGGTAAGTTTATCTTGACATTGTCAAGCAAAGCATCAATTCGATTATCTGAAATTTAATGATTTGTGTAACGTATTTTTATAAGACATGCTTGCTTTGGTTTACAGATCATTGAAAAATGGGTGCCGGTGGGAATATGGTAGCTACTGAGGATTCTGGCCATCGGGTCAAGAGGGTCAGGGGATCGAACGTTCTCCCACGGGCTCCTCACGAGAAGCCTAATTTCACATTGAGGGACTTGAAGAAGGCTATACCACCACACTGTTTTGAGCGATCACTTCTCCACTCGTCGGCTTATCTAATTGTTGATTTCATCGCCAATTATGTTATGTATTTTGTGGCGTCCAATTATTTTCATCTTCTTCCTTATAAACTAGCTTATCTAGCCTGGCCCATTTACGGTTTCTGCCAAGGTTGTGTTATGTATGGCCTTTGGGTCATTGGTCATGAATGTGGTCACCATGGCTTTAGCGACTATCAATGGGTTGATGATGCAGTTGGTCTTTTCACTCATTCTCTCATCCTTTGCCCTTACTATTCCTTCAAAATCACCCACCGTCGCCACCACGCCAACACCTCTAACCTTGATCGTGAAGAGGCCTATGTGCCGCAAACAAAACCTGATCCAAATTCATGGTACTGGGGAATTTATGGTACCTCCGGTCGTGTTGGAGTGTTACTCTTTAAAGTCACATTAGGCTGGCCTTCATATCTTCTATTCAACATGGCTGGAAGAGGATACAATAAATTTGCCAACCATTTCTACCCCTACAGTCCCATGTATTCAGCCCGTGAGCGTATAGAAATCTTGATCTCAAATGCCGGTATTCTTGCAATGCTTTATGCTCTATATCTTTTAACTGTCGCTAAAGGTCTTTCTCACACTCTTCTTGCATATGGGATTCCTTTACTAGTTCACAACGCTTTCCTTGTAATTGTGACATGTTTTCAACACACTCACCCTTCGTTGCCTCGCTACGATTCATCCGAATGGGACTGGTTCAGAGGTGCTCTTTCAACTGTAGACAGAGACTATGGAATCCTAAACTATGTGTTTCATCATGTAACAGATAGTCATGTGGTCCACCATTTGCTTTCTACTATTCCTCATTATCATTCGTTGGAGGCAACAGAGGCTATCAAACCAATATTGGGTGACTATTATCAGTATGATCCCACACCATGGTACAAAGCAATGTGGAGAGAGATCAGAGCATGTCTCTATGTGGTGCCTGATGAAGATGAAAAAAATAAAGGTGTATATTGGTTCAGTAACAAGACCAAGCATGATGATTAGTGTATCCGAATCCAATTACATTGAGGACCATATTTCACAATTTTACTATAACATCGTCTTGAAACATTAGATTAATTACCTTGGGTCTCTTTAATTATCTTTGTGTCAACCATGAAGATGATGTACCAGCTGTATATCAAATTAGAAATAATACTTTGTTTGATTTTAAAGAGGTTTTAGTTCTTTAAGAAGAATTTGATATCGTCTCTCAAGCAATTTAGGTGTGTAAATTCGAATTGCCCATTATCATCCTTCCAAGTTTCAATAAATCCATTAATATACAAGTCATCGATTTACATGTAAATATGTACACATCGCAGTTTACGAACCTAAACAAATATATATATTCGGTTTGGAGCTCCGTTAAACTCATATGAACTTCTAATGTAATAATAAGTTTTCAAAATAATTTAGTAAGATGTAATGCTAGTACTAGACTCCGTGCTCTGATAAAGCAAAGTAAAGAAACAGAGTGATGCTGCCAAAGCTGATGTATTAAAAAAGACGACACAGCAGATAACTATTGATGCATGTGTTAGGTTCTTATGTTTTGTTTCTTGCAGCCAGTACGAATTTGACGATATCTGGGTTAAAGAATCTTTGCAGCAAGTACAAGTTAAATTATTTTTGGGCTAAACCCTAAAGATCATTTACATTAAATTTTATACATTGGTCTAACCGATGCCTAATGTCACAACGGTCTAGTTTCTTCCCTGTTCTACGTACCAGAAGCGGTTTAGCGACGGAATAAAATCAGCCATGGATGATGTTACTCTTATTCTAGTAATTAGCTAGCTACCTGATTAAACTACATCTCCTTTGTCACATAATGGTAGATTTATTCCAAGGCATTATGAACAGGACACTTACATGCTATTTTAAATGATTTACGGGTTTTAACTTTACATGTATTGTACTACATAAAGTTTGGACATTGATCTTTTTTATACATTAATTTAGGTGTTAATATATATATGTGTGTGTGTGTGACCATCCTGTTTTGATAGACCAGAAAAAAGGAGACACTTAATACTTATCGTATTGGCGTCGCTTTTAGTTTCGTCGCTAATTGTACAAGAGTGCACGAATCGAGATTTAATTCATAATTATAAAATACTCAAGGAGATGCATGAACATCCAGCTTTCTGTAATATTAATTTTATCTTAATATTAGATTACTTCAATCAGCTGTCGAATCTAAACCAAAATTATTTGTGATCATTATGAGAATTGATACTGCTTTTTCTGCATGTAAATCAGACATATATGTTGATTCATTCTTCAAGCTCAGGTACATTATTAAGGATTCTAGTTGAACAGAAGCATAGATGAAGCTACTAATTCGTTCAACATTTAACCCTCGATGTATGGATGATTTCATGTTTTTCCTTATTTACTCGTTGTTGGATTTTATTATTAATCTACGTATATGCATATTTGTGAATTATATATATATTTTTAAACTTTTGATAAGTTGACTTGATCCGAATTTAATTTCCAAAAATTCGATATGATATATGATAATTTGGATTAAATTTTAAGTATAAATAAAGTTCTCCCCTAAATTCACATTTATAATATTTGGATCATCAATCTAATATAATTTATTTGGATGATTTACAAAACAATATTGTAAGTTTGTAAGCGCACTTGCTAATAGAATATAATCTTACCCAAACAAATTGATAAAGAAGTTGCATAAACCAATTTTGTCCGATATGATATTTACGCGAATTGACACTTCGTTTCCATGTGGAAAAAACAATGTTTAGATGGAAACCTGCACATTTGCTCGAAATAATTAGTTTAATTTATTCTCACGGAGCATTGGAATTGGAAAAATAGCGTTTCAGATGCTAGCATAGTGATTGACGATCAAACAAGGAGAGATCTTCTTGCAATATCTTGATCTAACGAAGATCCCGTATCTCAAATAATAAAATATTATTAGGTACTACCAAAACTTGTGAATTATTATGTGAGCTTGTACGCCAATCTTGACCTGTACTGTGAGGCTTCTGCTTCCACCGAAAACATCACTATAATCCTTGTGGAATGCGAGCGCCCGCCTTAAGTGACCCGGCAAGGTAAATTAACATATTATTTTCTCAACCTCAAATATTCAAATTTATCGGCCAGCGCAACAGAGATGCTTCACTTACGTTTAAATCATTCATTTTTGTGGTGGGCGTAGTACAAACTATATATACTCTCTACTCCTCTACTCATTTTCTCATCCTTCCTTGCACTTGATTATATAAACCTAAGGAAGGAGGAAAACAAATTATCAAGACAAGTGTACAGGGTAAAGCCCCACACAAACACTCAGCTTCACTCTGCTCCCTCATTTTGTTTTCAGAAAAAGATGGGTGCTGGTGGACGAATGTCGGATCCCCCAAGCGGGAAGAAGACAGCAGCAGAAGCGCTTAAACGTGCTCCCCATGAGAAACCTCCATTCACAATTGGAGACTTGAAGAAAGCAATCCCGCCTCATTGCTTTCAAAAGTCTCTTGTTACCTCTTTCCGCTACCTTATTCAGGATCTCCTCATGGCCTATGCTCTTTACTATGTTGCCACCAACTATATTGACCAATTTCTTCCCACTCCTCTTAACTACTTGGGTTGGGCTGCTTACATTGCTGTTCAAGGTTGTGTCCTCACTGGTGCTTGGGTTGTTGGTCACGAATGCGACCACGATGCCTTTAGCAACTATAATTGGATCAATGACCTTGTTGGCCTCCTTGTTCATTCTTCTCTTTTGGTTCCATATTTCTCCTGGAAAATCAGCCACCGTCGTCACCATGCAAACACTCAATCCCTTGAAAACGACGAGGTCTACGTCCCAAGATTCAAGTCCAATATTCGTAACTATTACAAATTGCTTAACAACCCACCTGGCAGAGTCCTTGTGTGGCTCACCACACTTCTCATTGGTTTTCCATTGTACTTGATGTTCAATGTGTCCGGACACAAATACGAGAGGTGGACTTCTCACTACGATCCTCACAGCCCACTTTATTCTGAGCGTGAGCGCAAGGAAATCATTGTCTCTGATATTGCTATTCTTGCTGTCATCTACGGACTATACCACCTCGTGCTGGCCAAAGGATTTGCATGGGTGTTCTGTGTTTACGGAGGTCCACTGCTAGTTGTTAACGGCTGGTTCGTGCTGATCACCATATTGAACCACACTCACCCATCATTGCCATACTATGACTCCACCGAGTGGGACTGGTTGAGAGGAGCTCTATGCACCGTTGACAGAGATTATGGAATCCTGAACAAGGTGTTCCACAACGTCTGCAATGCTCATGTCTGTCACCACATTTTCTCCATGATTCCACATTATCACGGACTGGAAGCCACAGAAGCAATGAAGCCAATATTGGGAGAGTACTATCAGTATGATGGAACTCCAATCCTTAAAGCAATGTACAGAGAAATGAAGGAATGTATTTACGTGGAGAAGGACGAAGGGGAGACCAAGGGAGTCTATTGGTACAGAAACAAATTTTAAAGCAATCAAGAGACAAAAAACAATTAAATCTGTTAATTGGTTTGTAAGCCAATATAGACATCTTTTGTTGTTTTCATTTTAAATAATTCGGCGAGCATGTACGTACTCCAGAACACTCAGGTTGTAGCTGTGCATATGATATCAGTTGTACGTGTTCCGATATACCCATATAATACCTAAATATTAAATCTATTTAACCCGATTGATTTTCAGTTTGTATATATATGGCTGCATGGCTGCATAGCTGCATAACGTGTTGTCAACTTTAGTTGTGTAGTATCAAACTGAATTTTTCGCTGTAAAATATCATATCGTTTCCCCCCAACCGATTAAATATTGGATAAATATTTTGGTAATTATGCTAAAAGAGATTAAAAAACTGGATACAGTTATGTTAAGAACTAAAGTTAAGGGTGGGATTTAAATTATTTATCACATAATACGGGGATCTGTAACATTAATTAGTGATATATTGATATGAGTGTTCAGTCATGCTGTCCAACCTTCACCTACGGCCCTTTAATAAAAATATTTATGTTTTAATACATGAGACATGTTCACTATATATTTTCAATATAATTTTATAAATTTTTATCGCCCTACTAAAATATTAATACTAGTAGTAATTAATGTAAAAATAATCATCATTCACATTAAATATTGAAACTAATTCAATCATTATAATTAATATAAATATAAATGTAAAATAATTTTTATATTAAAATTTCTTAATATATGTAATATTTTAAAAATGATTAATAATTTAGAATAGGAAAAATATATGATAAATAATATTAACTATAAATTCAGGGTTGCATAGCCGACGAGGGTTGATACTCCGTACTCGTCGAGGTGCATGAGAATAATGTTTTTTCTGCTAAGATTATAAACTTATATGATGGTATATATTATAATGATTCTTGAGATGAGTAAGAATTAAATCAGGATCCGAACAATAGAAAATAGCTATTTAATATATTTATTTAGGAGTACGTTCAACTACTAACTTTCTAATCTATAAAATTTTATAATTTATCAATATTTATACGGAATGCAATAAAAACAATGATAAGATTCATCAATTTTTTTTAAATAAAATGTATAAATAATATTTTATTTACAATACAACATATTTAGTAATTAAGATACAATATGACTTAGGTTCAATGAGGAATACTAAGTAACTGACAAATCAACAACAAATATAATTACACATGAAAAAATTATTGAATATATAAAACATTGTTGAACACAAAAAATAATTATAAAATAAACAAAAAATTACATAACATACAAAAAATATAGAAAATAAAATTACAGGACACAATTCAGGTTATGTAAATTGTGTTCTATATTTTTTTGTATATTATGTAATATTTTTTATTTATTTTACAATTATTTTTTTATGTTCTATGATTTTTTGTATGTTTTGTAGTTTTTTTATAGTTATTTGTTAATCAATTTTTTGTAAAATAGGAATTGGTTCGTTAGAGTTACTCGCTGAGACTTGCTCTATTTATATAATATATAAATTTATAATATATTGGGACAAATTATTTTTAATTTTAAAAATAAATTACTTACGTTTTACAATATTTTTTATCGTTATTGATGAATTACTCAAATTTATATAGTTTGTAAATTAAAAAAAATTATATTTGGCTGTCCTACTTATAGATAACAATTATATATAAATTGTCTATATTAAATTTAATTATAACATAAGTTATATATTTATATATTGAATAAGTTAGTCTAGCTCTTATACCGTTCAAGACACGAATAATCTTTAAAAGTTTGAGTTATATTTTTTATTTTATTCAAGTGTATTGTTCCATCTTTAGAAGTTATAAGATATAATTTGATGATTTAAAAAATATATATTTAGTGTCACACTAATTTTCAAAAAATATGTGTTATTAGGAATATTTCATCTGTGTGTAGAAGGATTTACCGAACCAAAAATATATTTGTCCCGAATAGATAATCGAAAAGCTATATATAATTTTACTAATCATATATTTTAAGATATCTAATATTTTAAGATGGAATATTATGAGGGTTACTGTTAATTAAATGTTTAAATGTGTATAATGATATAATAATAATAACACATTGAACAAAATCCATTCAAAAAACAAAATTTAAATGTATATTTATAATGAATATATATATATATATATATATATAATAGTAATACTACATTGAAAATTTCACCTAAAAATATGATTTAAATGTGTATAATAGATATAATAATAGTGAGTTTTATTCAATGGAATACTCTCTTAAATAGAATACAAATTGGAGAGGACATATTTTGGAGACCAATATGTCCCGCATTATGTTTTGTACTAGTTTTATAATATATTATAAGTAAAATATGATGCATGATCCGTAATTAGTACTTCATTTAAAGTATTTTCATGAAATTTTTGCCATAAAAATAATATCACATAGAATAAAATCATTCTTAATTAAAAATATGATATTACAATATTATATAATGAGTAACGTTACGTCCCCAAAAATAATCCAATTTTTTTTCAAATAACGTATCATGACATATGACTTATTTTAATTTGTGGACACGTGTATATATATATATATACACGCGATGTCTCATATTATGACAGTAAATTTACCAATTACATAGCCGACAACTTATCATTTGAGACAATTGTTAGAAATGTAAACACTGATGATTGTCAGAGAATATCAAACAGAGTTTATGCTGACGTCATCAGAGAATGAAGAAGTTGTCGAGCATAGTTTACTCTATCAAAGAATACTCAATCAGAGTTTACTCTAACAAAGAATGCTCAAATCAGAGAATAATTAACCGACAGAGTTTATTATCAGAGTTTGTGAAGAAGCAATCAAATCAGAGTATGATTAGGATAGTAAAAAAGGAATCCAAATACAAGTATATTTCCTTGTTAAAGTTATTCTTTTCATAATCTGTTTTGTAATTGAATTGTAATTGTGTCTGTATAAACACAAAATAGATTAACATTATGTATCTTTAACAAGTCTTATTTTTCATAACCTAGCAGCTCTTGAAAATAAATAATTTTTTGAGAGAGTTTTGTATTCCATTCATTATCTTTAATACAAAACATTGTTTCTTTTACATACTTGTGTTCTTGATCGATTATTAGTTACTATTACATTCAACCCCCTTTCTGTAATAGATTATCTTTCTGGGAAAACAACAGTTTTTGGAATACCCGAACATTTCTCTTATATAATATAGCTAGATAGATGTTCCTTCTCAACACAATTCTTTAATTTCTTTACTAAATTTAATATGTAACAATCATCATGTACATATGAGAAATGTTATATACTAAAAAATTGTCTCAAATGTTAGTTGTCAGTTATATAATTGGTGAGTTTCCTAGTAATAATATGAAACTCTACGTGTATACATGTGCGTTCACGAACAAAAATGTGTCATATATCATACACGTCATATGGATAAAAAAATTAAAATTATTTTTAAGTACGTAGCATTACTGTGTACTTATTTGACCAAATCTCTTTTGAAAGAGATGAAATTAAGAAACATGGTATCTAGGATTTTGTAGTTTACTTAAAATTAAGAATAGCACGCCACTGTTGAACCAAACCGATATAATATAGCATATTGCCAATTGCAACTGGCTGGCTCCCGTTCGATGTATATTCTTTGTGTCTATGGCGACAAAGAATCAACAAAAACATTAAAACACGTGTATATAAAATGATGTATATACTATTGTATCTTGACCTAATATTGTAATTTTGTAGCGGAAGAGTATTCAAATATTGAACAAAATAAAGCTCATAATATGTTAATATTAGGTTATCAGAAAACTGTACTGTACTTATTACCGATGCCGATGCCGATGCAAATTGCCAATAGATAATTAATTGGACGATTATTGCATATATGCCCCTCAAATTAGGAACAAATCAGAATAAAATATCTACTGTACATCAGTCATCAGTACTAGCGGATGAAGAGCTAATGAATATTTCCAAAAAATTACTTACTACTTTTTAGTTTAAATCTCTTTAAAATCAGTATAGAAATTTAAATGAGTCTCGACTGAATTTATGCAATCAATGAAAAAGTTATCATTATAATTTTAGAGACCCATTTCGTCACTGCGCGCTACAGAATTTGCGCGCGTATATATTTTGAAAATTCTTAGATTGGTAAAACGACTAAAACGTGCAACATTTAAAATCAGTACATTAACTAATACTATTAGGACAATGACAGCACTCAGCAGACTGTCACAGTAGTTTAAAGAAGAGCACGCCAATATAGAACAGTTATTGACTTGTTGGTCTTCCACTTGAATGTACTTTAACTAATGGAAATGGCTGTTTAATTAGTGTTCTTAGTTTAATTTGTATACAATTCGTAAGAGTCAACAATATTACGCAAGTTATTAACCGATACCTTCGTGAGTTTTATACAGTAGTGACTTGACGGAATATCTGAAATCAGTGGTTGTGATGAAATTGCTCTCTGTTTTTCAATTTTTTTTAATTCAAACTATCAGTTACAATTTGTACATTTGTGGAGAAATTTAAATTATTTGCGGCTTGCTGGAGTATTATCAACCATTGAATTATTTAAGAAAATACATCAAATCGTTGATTAATTATTAATCAAACGATGTTAATTTATCGTATACATTATAATGAGTTCGATTCCACCGCCAAGACTGTGTATCTGTTCTAAAAAAAATGCTGGGAACCTAGACTGGTGTTTGTCTTTACCGCAGCTGATAGAAGAAACGTGTTTCACTACTTTGGTGAGGAGCCCAAGCTGCTGCACTTTAAAATCTCAGCAAGAAACAACTAAAATAGTACATTTTTTAAAATCCAAATATTATTAGATTCCCATCAAACTCAAATACTAATATTGATTTTATGAAACTAAAGTATTTATTTAAGAAAAAACTTGGTATATTTATTAATTCTCAATTTTCATGTTTAACTCAATTTTTTAGTCATTGTGGGAAAGGCACCCGGTTATTAAAAAAATATTATATGATATATAAATATTGCTTTTATTTACTTCATTATGACCTGATCTATTATTATTATATATATATAATAGGGATAACATGAGCAAATTTAATAATGTGAAATTATAATTTAATCCCTATTTAATAAGTATATATTATAATTTATTTATATAAAATGATCATTTAACCCCTACGTAAGTACATATTAATATCACATATTATTAATATATATTAATTGTTTTGCAATTAATATTTGTCTCCTTAATTATTTCATATATCATATTTCATGTTTATTAATATGCATTAATTGTTTTGTAATTAACATTTATATATGTATAATATATATTTTTAATCTCATCTAATTGCATTTTTATTTAAATTATTCCTTTTTTTCACTATTGTCCAATCTATTTTGACCGTATATAAGAGTAAAAGTTATAGTACTAAATTTTTTAAACATTTTTAGTTTGATGTTAAGTCTCATAATACCAACTCCAAATTGTATGAAAAATATTTTTTAAGTTTTATAAATACTATGATTTTAATAAGGACAAATATAGTTACTAACATTAAAAAAATTAATAATATTTTCCATTAAATACTAAAATTTAGAACAAATCTGAAAAGTTACATTAACAAATATATTGAGCACGTTGATATACATATAACATTTATTTTTAAATTTTATGTATATTATAACTTTAACAATTATAAATATAATTTCAAAAGTATTAAAATAAATAATTTCAACATTTTTTTTCTTAAATATTGAAATCTAGAAAAACTACGTAAGCATTCAAATTAATTTGAAAGAAAACCATTTCAAATAAATTATATTACAATAAGTATCAAACTTATTACTGCTGACACCTACTTTGGGAAAATCAGCAGTATCAACTTTCAACTTTTGATGATTAACATGAGTGTATTTATCTTGAATAGAATTCTTTGCAGCGGAATTTATAAATGAGTTTTTTGCTTTGGACAGCTATACACTACTAAAAAAGGTTAACCAAACAAGACAAGTATAACAATAATGACTAAAACTTCCTCTTTTACCCAGGAAAAATCAAATGAAATTAGTAATTAAAGAGATAATTCCCAAATTCTCATTTATAGTCAATAGGAGTATAATTTAACTTTATTGTAATTATACGAGGCGAGGGAGGTGAGGAAAGGGAGAACATAAGATTTAAGTGAATTAATGGTATCATGAAATACAAAATTTGAATTTTTAGTATGAGAAGGAAGAGCCCATTTCGTAACTGAGAGAAGAAGAAAAAACATTTGAAGGTGGATTGAATAATTTAAACGACAAAGAATGTCTAAGAATTTCCGTCAATGTATATGTTAATTCCGATGATCGTGCTTATAATTCTTTATGAGAAGAAAAAAAAATCTTGTTCTCGTTCTTGTCAACTAAATGACTAACAACTTATTTTGGTTGGACGATTGACTTCAATTGGAGTACATTTTGCATTACTATTAATAATGGTGAATAAAATTCTCAGTGCATCAAAGAGTTTTATAGTATCTGTAACAACTTCCTGAATGTTTAAACTTTAATGTCGGAAATGTTTGGGAATCAAATGAGTTGCATCTCTATTGTCAGTGGCTACCGCTATGTTATAACTCCGACCCCTCCACTATTTCTAACTTTTCACCAGTATAATTCATCAAATTTATTTAAAAAAAAGAAAGAGGATGACGAAATATAACACATAAACAAATAACAAATAATCAGAAGTTACTTGTTTGATAAAATGTTAGGACAAATTGAATTTTTATCATAATGATTACTCTTTGAATTTTATATACCTGAAGGATCTTTGAAACAAAATTAAATACACCTAAAATGGATTTTATTCACCAATTACAATCTCCCCCAGTTCATACTTCATACTCACCTTAATTATTTATCAATAAATTTAAAGAATATTTATAAAAATAACATATTACAATAAAAAATAGAAGCATATATGGTACTTCAACTAGAGTATATCCGTGCGGGGTTTAGAGCTAGTTACCATTAAAACATTGCATTAAAAAAAAATTATATTCATTAGCCGGATAGATCAAACCAAATAGCGGATTTATTAGCAGCCGATCAGGAGAAGCACCTAATCACTTGATCTGCTGCATATGGAAGCAAGTGGCCTAAGATTTTAGGAGATTTTTCTTACAGGATATATAATCTTTCACCTCTGTGTTTGTAGGGGAATAATATCACAATTGCATTAATATTATTATTGTCGTCGTCGTCGTTGTTATTATATGTAACGATTGATTGTTGTTCTTGAATAAGAGTCGCGTGGAAGGACTGGAATTTTAAGTGTCGCTTGTGTATAGAAGAAAATAAAGTGTTGCCTTAGGCACTTGTCAAATACTAATTACACCGTTATTAGTCTGTCACCTTAATAGTAACCTAATAAGTAGATAGTGTTTTATCCTTGTATGATTAGAAATATTATCATCGATATGTCGTCAATCAGCTGTACTTATTTGACAAAAATATTATCCAGGCATTTGGAATCAGATTGAGAGAAAAGTTAAATTGTAAAAAAGTAATTTTTGCAAAAAAACCAAGTAGAGACAAACGAGAGACGTATAAATATAAATAGCGTGGTATAAGATAAAAATAGAGAGTAAAAAGAGCAAGGACTTGATGAAAACAAAAGAGGAATACTAGTGCATGGCGGGCGGCATATTGGACTCTCTTTTAGTTTTACTCGAGCCTTGGAATATTGGAAATGGCGTGCTGCCTACTTGGCCCCACTTTGTAAATTGCAATGCGTTGCATCTTGGACGTAATATATATATATATATATATATATATATATATATATATATATAAAAGCATAGTTGAGCACTTAACTTGTGAAAACACACGACACATAATACATTAGACACACAAGCTAGGAAACTAGAGGATCGGAGAGATCAAGAGTAAGAGCAATATATCCCAAGGGCGAAAGCAAACAGCTTTCACAGGTAATTAATAATAATATCCTCAACACAACTATTAATATGTACGGTACGTAGTTGGAAAGTTTTCAAGTTGAATAACTAGCTCGTATACTAATATTTTGCATTTTGTGTGTTTACTCACAGCTAGCTCATTAAGCAATGGGTAAAGGCGGTCGCATGCCGGTAGCTGGTGGCGAGACAAAGCAAGCAGAAAAGAACGAGGAGATATTCCGTCGAGTTCCTCATGAAAAACCACCATTCACAATTGCAGACATCAAGAAAGCCATACCACCTCATTGTTTCGAGCGTTCGCTCCTCCGCTCCTTTTCTTACCTAGTTTATGATTTGGCCGTTTGTTTCCTGCTCTACTACGTAGCCATAAACTACATCAATCTCCTCCCTAAGCCTTTGTCTTACCTTGCATGGACTGCTTATATTTATGTTCAAGGTTGTTTCATGTTTGCCGTTTGGGTGGTAGCCCATGAATGTGGCCACCATGGCTTTAGCAACTATCATTGGCTAAATGACACTGTTGGATTTGTTCTCCATTCCCTACTCCTTGTTCCTTATTTCTCCTGGAAAATTAGTCACCGTCGTCACCATGCCAACACCAATTCTCTTGATCGTGACGAAAACCATATTCCTAGATTTAAAGAGACAATCCGTTCTTACTATCATCACTTCAACAACCCAATTGGTCGAGTTTTCATCATTGCCTTCACCCTCACCCTCGGATGGCCTTTGTACTTACTCGTAAACATAGCTGGACGAGAATATGATCGACATGCTTCCCATTTTGACCCATACAGTCCTATTTACTCCGAACGTGAGCGAGTTCAAATCTTCTTGTCAGATATTGGTTTTCTTGCAGGTTGCTATTTGGTATACAGGGTTGCTTTAGTGAAAGGATTCACATGGGTGATGCTCGTATATGGAGCTCCTCTACACGTTGTAAATGGATTTCTGGTGATGATTACTCTACTACACCACACTCACCTTTCTTTGCCTCATTATGATTCTTCCGAATGGGACTGGTTGAGGGGAGCTCTGGCCACAGTCGACAGAGACTATGGGATTCTAAACAAAGTGTTCCACCACATAGCCGATACTCATGTTCTTCACCATCTAATCTCCAGCATCCCACATTATCATGCTGAGGAGGCAACTGAGGCCATCAAACCCGTGTTGGGGGATTATTATCATTACGATCCAACTCCATTTTACGTGGCAATGTGGAGAGAGGCTAAGGAATGTCTGTACGTCGAGGCAGAGGATGGTGACAAGGCCAAAGGTGTCTATTGGTTCAAAAACAAGCTTCAGTCATAATCCTCTACTCTAGTCGCAGTGATCTGACACTACCTCATTACCTATAGATGAAAAGTATTCTTAGTACAAAAATAAGTACTTGTTATGTCACTTCGTTTTGTATGGATATGCATGCACTGCTGGATTTTTTTCACAATGAGTAATCCTCAGCTTTTCCCAGCATTATAGATCTTACTTGTCAATTACCGATGGAAAGTACTTTCAAACTATAATATATCTACGAGGGACCAACCAAACCTGTGGGTCGCAAAGGAATAAATTATTTAATGATTGCCAATAAACAAAAACTAATTCTTCTGAATTTGTTGGATGATCATGCAAATCTGTTTCGGAATTATGGTCAAGCAAATATAATTCTGAATATATACTGGACTTGATTAATGATGGTCTGTTTCTAAATTTCGGGCTTCATATATGCAGAGACATTCAAGTTTTTCAGGCGACCCCTATATATATATACTTGGCAGAACATTGGAACATTTACACGTACAAATTTACCAGACAGAGACATAAGACATGGACCTGTTAAATAAATGGTCTTGGTTATAAAGAGTATAACCCGTTTGATATTACTACTACAACAGTTTTTTCGCTGAAAAGTAGGGATGATATTTAATAAAATCCAAAAACTTCTTTCTAAAAAACGCTTTTGATCAGCTGCTGTTAGACAAAACATGTCCTACATTCTTTAAAAAAAAAACTATTTTCAGTTTTTGTAAGAAGTAACTAGTAGTTTCATTATCAAACTTTCCCAAAAATATTATTTATATATATTATATCTCATATGTATAAATTAAAAAAATTACTAAACAGTCATATGATTTTCCTTAACAATACTTTTTTAACCCGCATTTTTTCTCACAACAGCTCCAAACGGAGACTTAAAACCATATATATATAAGTATATAGTTGCACACATCCTTGGATATATCGTTTTTATATAGGGTTCAGGCTTGCATTGATTTTTTTTCCCAGAATGTGATTCTATATAGTATTATTGGTACTCCCTAAACACTAAATGTTACTTTTATTCATGCAAAAAAATATAGTTAGATATTTACTATTAAATTTAAAATTTCATCTTAAATAATTTTTTTATTCTTGACCTTCATGTAATATAACATAATCATATATTTTTCTTTTTGCATCTAAATATACGTCGCTAAAATTTAAAAATGAAAGGTAAACGAAGGAGAGTAAACAATGTAGTTGTACATCACATGCAATAAAGATAAATTAAACTTTTCAAAGAAAATATATATACTCAGGTAAAAATTATATAAATTAAATAATTTTAAATGAATATCCTATATCATACTTTATTATATATATATATATATATATATATATATATATATATATATATATATTATAAAAGGGGTTTCTTATACAGTCACACTTGGATATTATCGTTAATCAAGCCAATCCATCTCCCACCATTAAAAAACTAAATAAACGGCTAGAATTTAAAACAAAAAAAGACTTGCGCTCTATAATGTAGCGTATACGCTACATTATGGAGCGTATGTCTTTAATTATTTTTGCCTTTTATGTCCTTACTATGGCCACGCGAATATTATTAAATTAAAAAAACTTATACGCTATATAATATAACATACGTCAAAAAACTTATACGCTATATAATATAGCATACGTTGTATTATATAGCGTACATATATAGCTAAAAAAACTAAGTCAAAAAAGCCTACATACACTCTTTTATATAACGTACTTAAACCAACTAATTCAACTCCAAAATACAACCAAAAATCAAGATCAATACAAATCCAACTTCAAAATACAATAAATGACTTAAAACCATAATACAATTTCAACTTTAAAATTGAATATTCTCCCAAACTCAATTTTTGAAATTTTCAAGAAATCGAAATTTTTCCCAAACTCAAATTTTATAAAAAATGGGTATTAGATAGCTTAAAGTATATTGAGTTATGAAATGGACAAAGTTGAAATGAGTTTTAGAGAGCTTATAGAAATCTCCAATAGTATGATAAAAGAACAAGTATGTTTTAGAGAGCTTATAGAAATCTCCAATGGTATGATAAAAAAACAATTGTGTATTTTCGGAAGACATATAATAGAGCATAACTTTAAAATGGTAAAATGAGAATTAAAAAAAATATGTTCATACGTTCTATAATAGAGCGTACGTACGCTTTATAATAGAGCGTATGAACATATATTTTCTTTTAAATCTAAGCCGTTGATTTGTTTTTTTAGGAGTAGAAGATGGGTGGTTGGATATCAAAAGATATCAACTGGCTATGAACAATTTTCATTATAAAATTATTAGAGAACATAATATAAAACATTTTAGTATTTTCATTGAATTCAACCTGGCCTATATACTCATTCTTCTAAAGCAAATATATATACATGATTTGTGTTACTTGATTCCGGTAATAAAATGAGATTATGACAATTATGATAAAACCAAATTTTTTATGACTGTGCATGTTTGTATTATATCCTTTTCATCGAGGTCTCCAGCCTTTCTTAACTACCACATACTGATTCCATAAGCAGTTTCAATAAATTTTAAACGTATGTGTATGTTTCTTATAGAGTTTACCCATACAATTTCAAAAACTGTGGACACGGGTGCGTTTCCTCTCTACTGTATAAATTTTTGAGTAAATTAATAAGAGTTCTTTGAAATGCCTGCAGGCTGCAGCAATGATAATGGGGTGCTTTCATAACGTTAGAGTGGGATTGCATCCCATTATTATATTATGTAATTCACCAATTATGTATTAACTTGATAAATATGTGCAATTTATTTTCTCCCTGCTAATTAGACTAGTTGTTGATTTTGGTTCATGAGATAACATGGGTTTGAGATTAGGAGTAAAATGAGTTGGGGTTAGGCCATCTCTATCATCCAAAAATTCAAATTTGGATTATTAATTAACCAGTTCAAATTCTGATCCAAATTTTTTGATCAAATTTTGATTGGATTAGTGATCCAAATTTGGATAGCACTATTCACTGATCCAAATTTAGATCACCGCCGGAGGAGAATTTAGGATAATGTGCCTCAAATTTGGATATTTGCCTGGGTTTGCCCTTATAAGACTAAAATTTCATTTTCAATATCATATATCTTGAAAAAAAATTATTTTTAATTTAAAATATTATTAAATTATTAATTAAAGAGAAATTATCAAAGATACTATTTTTATGGTTTTTTTATGCAATTTTACGATTTTCTGAAATTTTTTGCAAAAATACGGTTTGCAACCAAAAGCAATTAGATGCAACTTATTTTTCTATTTTTCAAAAAAATAATCGAAGTTGCTTTTGGTTGCATTTAAGGTTACTTGAAGTTGTTTTTTATTGCATTTTAATTTTAATCTTGTAATTTGTTAAACAACGTATTATGCAACCAAAAAATAATTATTTTGACTAAATTTTAAAATTACATTTGTGGTTGAATTCAGTTTGCAAAGTTGCAAAACTGTATTTTTGCAATTTTGTTTTGAAAAATCGTATTTTTACAAAAAAATTAAAAAATCGTATTTTTGTAAAATATTTTTAAAAAAATCAGTATTTTTGTAAAAAAAATTTACCCTTAAGTATTTTTAAAAAACCCCTTAATTAAATTAATTTTAATAATAAAATTAAATTATATATATTTATTATATATATTATTTATTTATATTGTTAGTAAATACATATCATTAAAAATTATATAAAAAATTAAATATTAATTTAAACAATAAAATTAAGTTAATTTTCGTATCCATAAATCATAACCATTTTTTCTTGATTTCAAAATAATATCTAAATTTAAGAAATAGGTGTGAAAAATAAAAGCATTCAATTAAACACTAATACGTAATGTATTCCTTCTAAAAGTAAACTATGTCAAATGATTCTATATTTTCTACCCGAAAAAAGTTTTCAAACATCTTTAATTCTTTGTTAAGGTAATCTAGTAATATAACACTATTCAATTATTATAATTATTAACAAGAACATATTTTTTATGATTTAGGTGAGTGAAATTCTAAAATATTCATATTTATTTTGTTTAAAAATTCCCGAACTTAAATTCAAGTCTGGATGGATTCAAAATGTTGTTTATATGTGACTCATAAAAAAATTTATTCATGCATACAGCTTATAAACATATCTTATGAGTTTATATTCGATCTAATTAAGCTTATGAACAGCTCAGATGTAATATGATGATTTTTTTGAATTATTTTATTTATAATTATAGAATTTTAATAAAATAAAACTAATATTTTCAAATTAATTATATAAATGTAAACATTATACTAGTTATATATTTTCTTAATCACATTTTATACTTTAACTTGTGTTATAATTTAATTATTATTTTAGCAAATTAAAATAATGAATAAGTAAATGTATTAATGTCTAGATTAGTATATATTTAAATATATTTAATGCTAATTACATTATGTTTGAAAACTGTGTCATTCATTTAAAACGATGGATTTTTTTAAATCTATAATAATATTTGATTTTTTATATTTTAAATAAAATTTAAATTCAAGTCCTAATATTTTAGTTATTCAAATATATTATTTCACCAAATTTAAAATTTTGAATGATATTTAAAATTTCAAACAGGTCATTATTAAATTTATTTATGAATTTAATTATCAAACTTAGTTCATTATTTACTAACTATAAAGTCAGAACTATTATAATTAAATTGGACGCATTAGTGAAATGAAGTTTGATGGTCCTTCCAGACATAAACGTGAATGTATGTACATACCAGCACTTTTTCTCCGAAGTAGTAGTTAATTTCCCAAATTAATACAGTGAAATAATTACATAAAAACTTAAGATTTTGTTCGCCAATCAATTTCTGCCTCGCATTCTCACCGAAAAGGTAAGCAACTGATGTAGTTAAATTGAAGTACTTGCCTGCCAATATTGACTAATTTCGGTTTAGTTTAGTAAATGACATTTGTAAACAGTTCAAAGTATGAAAAGATAGGCGAGTGGAAGACAATTTTGATGGCTTTTATTCACAAAAAATGAACAACAATTGAATCATTGTCCAACTTTCCATTGTTCTTCCTATGTAATTTAAACTTACAAGTTTACTTGATAGCAGACCGTATAGTGGATTGCATGCCAGTATTGACATTAGCATAAAATAAAAAGTACATATAAAATGTCATATGCCTATATTTATATCAATATGTGTCTATATGTCATGTTAACTGATTTGCTGAATTTTTAAATTATACAAAATGGCGGTCAAACCATTGCCGCTAAATTATTAAGCATCAATGTTAACTGTCCACCACTCTTTTTACCAAATAGTAATATTTTTCGTTAATGAACTAATTTTATACTCTTTTTATTTTTATATAATGGTCTTTATTCTGTCTATGTATTTTAAAAACTTTTGATCATGTAATTAGATTTATTATTTTTATAAACTAAAATATTATATTTAAAATTTAAAATAATAATTTTAGTCATGAGGCTAACATAAAATAAAAAAATATAAATTTATAATTGTTTTCTTAAAAAATACTCCGTAAGGGCTACAATTCGTTACTGTAGACGACAAAAGAAACTGTTTCTGATAGTTGTAGCTCTCAAACATTTAAACAATTAATAATTAAAACAAATCAAACACGTTTTAGCCGTTAGGCTGCACACACACATAAATATAGTAGTACACTTGTTACTGCTTACTAGTACTCCGATATTGACAAATGTAAAGAACGCTGGGTTGGTTGCGTATATTATTTTTCAGAGGATATGGAAGGATATTTTTAATTATTGTTTCATCAATCGTTATTACATTGGAAATCTAAGTCAATGTAAGGCTGCTGAATTTGTTTTTAGCCGATTTATAAAAAGATTACGAAACTTTCCAAATCGTTACAATATGTTATGCAAGTTGCAAATACGGGGGTCCAATTCATATTTCATATATGCTAATTTTTTTCCAAATGTTGATTGACCTAGCCGACAATAATATACTGTACTTGTTGTTAGAAAATGGAAAGTTTAAAACATATTTTTTATATGTTCTTGATGTAATTTCCGGAAACTAACTGATGGAAGTTGTTCTTTGCTACGAGGACTTAAACTTTCATGTTTGGATCTAAGACATTTTCTTAGTGTAATCCATAAAGAAATTGAGTTGAAGTTGCTTGTTTGAAATGGGTTATGTGGGGTTTGTCCCACATTGAATTTGTAAAGGAAGGATAATAAGTTTATATAGCATCTTGTGTTAGTGTTGTTTACAACTACTAGTGTAAGTAGAATGCTTATGTCACATGATGCTATTGAGTACTTTATATCTTTTAATTGCAAATGTATTTGATTTATTTATATTGATTATTTAATATTAATATTAAATATATTGAGTAAAGATTATTTAAATAATCAGACTCTATATATATATTGTAATATTAATATTACTTAATCTGAATAATATAAGTAACAAATAAAACCCATCTTGTAAAACTCTATTTTCTTTGAAAAACTCTACATCCCACATCGAGTAGAATAAGAGAAGAACAACTCAAGATGCCTATATATTGAGGCGTGCACATCTAATTGAGCAGAGCATCTAGCTTGTGTGCCTCTTGCTTGTACCTTGCATAGTTAAAAATAAATTGCATAGGTTGTTGGGCAAATTGAGGTGAGCATCTAGCTTGTGTGCCTCTTGCTTGTACCTTGCATAGTTAAAAATAAATTGCATAGGTTGTCGGGCAAATTGAGTTGTGCCTCTTTCTCCTACCTCGCATATATAATGTGCATAGGTTTTTTGGGCGAACTGAGGTGCTAGTCGCTGTTGAGTACTACGTATCTGTGGACGAAGTGCTCTGTGCTGTTTTATCCTGGAAGTGATATTGCTGCAACCCAACACAGCGTAGTGGGGCAATAATCTCTTCAAGAACAGTCAAGACTTCTAGTAAGGCTTGGCGACTCAGCTGTTCTATTAGTTCTTTCAGTGTATGCGATAAAGCTTCTGTTAGAGCTAAGTTTTCGATCTTTTCTCTTGTCATTACAGTTACTAATTCATATATCTTGTTTTTACCTTCGTGCTTTGTTTTGTTAATTGGTTTAATCTGCCTGTTCTTGTTAAATTATTTATATAACTGCCCCATTGTTGTGTGTAGTTTTTAATTACGATCCAACAATCTTGAAGAGATTATCTGTTATATATTGTTAATTAACAAGATGGTTAACGAAACTGAAACTCCTGTTGTTGATGCTACTGGTTCTGTGTCTGGGGTTATTGCATCTGCCATTGATTGGGCTACGTACCGTTTCCCACAGCCTATTGATCTGTCTGGTATGCCTGAGAAGTTCAGCGGTGGTGCTGGCTTTTCTCGTTGGCAGAAAAAGATGAAGTTATGGTTAACGGTTAAGGGTCTATGGCCGGTGGTGCAGTATGATCCTCCTGTTGTGAATCAAGAGCAGGCTGACTCTATTAAGGTTTATGCCTTGTGGGCTGAAAAGGATGGAGTGGCGAGGGCTGCTATTTTGGCAGCCTTAGCAAACACTCTATTCGATGTTTATTCATCGGATGCCTTCACTGCTAAACTCTTATGGGAGAAGCTGGACCAAACCCACAATACTGACTCTCAGGGTCTGGAAAAGTATAGTGTGGCAAGGTTCTTTGATTTCAAGCTGGTGGATAATAAATCCATGACTGAGCAGGTGCATGAATTTGAGATGTTGGTACATGCTTTGAAGGAGTCTGGAATGGACCTTCCTGAGAAGTTTCAGGTTATGTCGGTGATTGAAAAGCTCCCGAAGTCTTGGGAAGAGTTTGCTCTCTCCCTGAAAAGACAGAAAGGAGAGATCACCTGGACTAACTTGATGTTAGACATTTCTGTGCAGGAGCAACACAAGTCCAAACAGGGACATGTGATGCCTGCTGAACATGGGAGTTCGAAGGTGAACGTAGTGACTGTTGGACAGAAAAGAAAGTCTGTCACTAAGAAGGAGAATAACAAGCCTAAAACTGACAAGAACAAGGCTAAGAAACCAAAGAGGAGCTGGGTCAGAGTTTGTGAATAAACTCTGATGGACTAGCTCGATCAAAGTTTACCGGATAAACTCTGATGGACATGGTCAGAGTTTATAAACTCTGATGGGTCAGGTCAGAGTTTAGCAAATAAACTCTGATGCATCTGCTAGTCAGTGTTTAGCAGATATTGGTGTATTTTTTGGCAAAGGTTACTTGTCTGATGGTTTATTTTTAATAAATGTGGAGCCTGTTTTGGGCAGTTTTATTAAATGGAAATGTTATTCTTTCTGTGAATTGTGTTGAAACATCCGATTTATGGCACTCACGACTTGGTCATCTAAATTTTGGTGCTCTAAAGAATATGATGAATTTAGAGTTGATTCCAAAGTATGCCATTGAAAAGAAATCTAAATGTCAAGTATGTGTGACTGCTAAACTAACTAGGAAACCCTTTCATAACGTTGTTAGGGATTCAGAAGTGTTAGAATTAGTTCACACAGACATATGTGAATTCAGTGGTGTTTTGACTAAAGATAATAAAAGATATTTCATTACCTTTATTGATGATTGTAGTAGATATTGCCATGTTTATTTAATTAAACATAAAGATGAAGCACTTGATAAATTCATTATGTATAAAAATGAAGCTGAAACACAAACTGGCAAAGTACTTAAACGGTTGAGGTCTGATAGAGGTGGAGAGTATACGGGTACCTCGTTTAATGAATTTTGCAAAAGCAATGGTATAGTTCATGAGGTGACACCACCATACACTCCTGAGTCTAATGGGGTAGCTGAACGAAAGAACAGAACATTTAAAGATATGATTAACAGTATGCTAATTAATTCTGGGTTGCCTAAGTACATGTGGGGAGAGGCTCTGAATACGGCTTGCCATATTCTGAACAGAGTCCCTCTGAAACATATGGACAAGACACCTTATGAATTATGGAAAGGCAGAAAGGCTAGTTTAAAGTATCTTCGTGTGTGGGGCTGCCTTGCAAAAGTACTTGTCCCTGAACACAAGAGAAAGAAACTGGGGCCGAAAACTGTTGATTGCATCTTTCTGGGCTATATTGAAACCTCTATCGCTATGAGATTTTTAGTATTAAAATCTGACATAGATGGGATAGTGGAAAACACTATAGTTGAGTTTCGTGATGCAACATTCTTTGAGAATGTGTTCCCTATGAAGACTGGTATACCTCAGGGTATTTCTGATGATGATCCCACTCGCACATCGAGTTCCATTCCTGATCATGTGGAAAGGATGACAAATGTGGGGGCGGATCCTGCTAGTAGCTCTACTCCTAACGAAGTAGAGGAACCTAGAAGGAGTAAGCGTGCAAAGGTAGTCAAGGATTTTGGAAGTGATTTTATCACTTACAATGTCGAAGGCGAACCTTTGACTTTCCGGCAGGCCATGGACTCTTCGGAATCAAGGCACTGGAAAGGCGCTGTGAAGAGTGAGATTGACTCTATTGTTTCTAACGGAACATGGGAGTTGGTTGATCTCCCTCCTGGGTGTACTACTATAGGATGTAAGTGGATTTTCAAAAGAAAGATGAACCCGGATGGCTCAATAGATAAGTATAAGGCTAGGCTGGTAGCTAAGGGTTTTAGGCAGATGGAAGGCATTGACTACTTTGACACATACTCTCATGTTGCAAGAATGACAACAATTCGAATGCTTATAGCATTGGCTTCCGTACATGGTCTTATCATCCATCAAATGGATGTAAAGACAGCTTTTCTTCATGGTGATCTTGAAGAAGAGATTTATATGGATCAGCCTGAGGGATTTGTTGCTTCTGGCAACGAGAGGAAAGTTTGTAAATTAGTCAAGTCTATCTATGGCTTGAAACAAGCTCCTAGAGACTGGCACAAAAAGTTTGATGAAACTGTTTTGACTTCAGAATTTTTGGTTAATGAAAGTGATAAGTGTGTCTACTATAAGGTTAAATGAAATGAAAAAGTAATCTTGTGCCTGTATGTGGATGACATACTGTTGTTTGGAACCAATATTGAGATTATTAACGAGACAAAAAGGTTCTTGAAAAGGCACTTTGAAATGAAGGATATGGGTGCTGCTAATATGATTCTTGGAATCAAGCTGACTCAGTCAGCTGATGGAATAACATTGTCACAATCTCATTATATAGAGAAATCTATACTTGAGAAGTATGGTTATTCAAATTGTAGAATCGCAAGCACACCATATGATTCAAAAGTTGCGCTTGTCAAGAATAAGTCAGGTGTTCCTGTGTCTCAGTTAAGGTATTCTCAGATTATTGGGAGTTTGCAATATCTTGCTAATGGTACTAGACCAGATATTTCATATTCTGTGTCTAAGTTAGCTAGATATACAAGTTGTCCAAACAAGACTCATTGGGATGCTCTTGATAGAGTGCTTAGATATCTAAAAGGCACCATTTACCTTGGTTTGCATTACAGGAGGTTTCCTGGAGTGCTAGAGGGATATAGTGATGCAAGTTGGATAGCTAAGAAATCTGGTTCTAATGGAGTGACTGGATACGTATTTACCCTTGCGGGTGGAGCTATATCCTGGAAGTCTGCTAGACAGACTATTGTAACTCGGTCTACTTTTGAGGCTGAGTTGTGTGCACTAGATGCCACGGGAACCGAGGCTGAATGGTTGCATGGACTTATGTCTATGATTCCTGTAGTAAGCCAACCGCTTCCGGCTTTTGCTGTTCATTGTGATAGTCGTACAACTATCGACAAGATAAACAGTAAGAAGTATAATGTGAAAACCAAGAGACACGTCCAAGTTAAACTAAAGTCTATAAGGGGTTTGGTGTCTGACAGGATCATTGCTATTGAGTTTATTGGAACTCAAGATAACCTGGCTGATCCTTTGACTAAAGGACTTGAGCATGATGTTGTCCTTAAGTCGAGGTTGGGGATGAGACTGATAACCCAAATTGAGTCATCAACAGCGGGAACCCAATACACCAGAGAGGAGATCCCGCGAAGTGTATTCAATGTGGTAATAACAAGTTGTGAGGGTGATTCGGTAGTACCTCTACTACATATATACAGATACTCACGTATCTGAGTCTTTCCCCTGTAAACCTCAAGAGGTACTGTAACTGCTAGTTAGCAAGAGTTTTAAGAACTCTGAATGGGGTCAAGTCGTGAGACGAGATGTTGGCAGTACATCTTTGGAGATGCCCAGCTAAGCGAATGTTATTGTGTGGTCGCAATTAGAGGATAGGGTTATTCCTCGAAGCATTCGACGAACAGGATTGAGACATGACCATTAACGTCTCAAAGCCGTAGATTAGCACCATAGCCTTTGACTTGTCGTCGTCTATGGAGTGTGGTTACACCAAACGGATAAAGATTCAAGGTGAAACATTCCATCTATATCCGGTAGCCATCGAAGTAGAGGACTTAGGAGGGTTCAAACCTTGACCGGTACCAACTCTGAAAAACAAGTCATGAGTAGAACCTGATATGCATTTCTGTATGGATTTGTGGGGGATTGTTAGAAAATAGAAAGTTTAAGACATATTTTTTATATGTTCTTGATGTAATTTCCGGAAACTAATTGATGGAAGTTGTTCCTTGCTACGAGGACTTAAACTTTCATGTTTGGATCTAAGACATTTTCTTAGTGTAATCCATAAAGAAATTGAGTTGAAGTTGCTTGTTTGAAATGGGTTATGTGGGGTTTGTCCCACATTGAATTTGTAAAGGAAGGATAATAAGTTTATATAGCATCTTGTGTTAGTGTTGTTTACAACTACTAGTGTAAGTAGAATGCTTATGTCACATGATGCTATTGAGTACTTTATATCTTTTAATTGCAAATGTATTTGATTTATTTATATTGATTATTTAATATTAATATTAAATATATTGAGTAAGGATTATTTAAATAATCAGACTCTATATATATATTGTAATATTAATATTACTTAATCTGAATAATATAAGTAACAAATAAAACCCATCTTGCAAAACTCTATTTTCTTTGAAAAACTCTACATCCCACATCGAGTAGAATAAGAGAAGAGCAACTCAAGATGCCTATATATTGAGGCGTGCACATCTAATTGAGCAGAGCATCTAGCTTGTGTGCCTCTTGCTTGTACCTTGCATAGTTAAAAATAAATTGCATAGGTTGTTGGGCAAATTGAGGTGAGCATCTAGCTTGTGTGCCTCTTGCTTGTACCTTGCATAGTTAAAAATAAATTGCATAGGTTGTCGGGCAAATTGAGTTGTGCCTCTTTCTCCTACCTCGCATATATAATGTGCATAGGTTTTTTGGGCGAACTGGGGTGCTAGTCGCTGTTGAGTACTACGTATCTGTGGACGAAGTGCTCTGTGCTGTTTTATCCTGGAAGTGATATTGCTGCAACCCAACACAGCGTAGTGGGGCAATAATCTCTTCAAGAACAGTCAAGACTTCTAGCAAGGTTTGGCGACTCAGCTGTTCTATTAGTTCTTTCAGTGTATGCGATAAAGCTTCTGTTAGAGCTAAGTTTTCGATCTTTCTCTTGTCATTACAGTTACTAATTCATATATCTTATTTTTACCTTCGTGCTTTGTTTTGTTAATTGGTTTAATCTGCCTGTTCTTGTTAAATTATTTATATAACTACCCCATTGTTGTGTGTAGTTTTTAATTACGATCCAACACTTGTCACACAACATATATGTAGCTGCATACTACTGAGAAGAATTTGGTGACATGTCTGCTTTGATTATTAAAATCTCTCATTTGTACACAAGTTATTGAAATTATGGATATTCTAATACATCACTAGATTTTGATATTTTCTAGCTGTCATTTTATGCAATGCATGCAGCATGCTTAATATATAATTAATCAAAAAATTTAGCAACTTAATTTACTTAAATTGCCTGCTAAACTAGAATCAATTATGGGTTAGTAGCTAGATCCATAAAATCCGGGTGCTGAACTGCTGATCTACCTTGATACTTCACGATATCACGCCATTTTTAGGAGTGTTTTTAGAAGATGAATTAATTTCTTGGAACCAGAGAGATACTGTATACGTATAATATATCTCGTATACAAGAGATATACGTATAATAGATATTCGATGTCAGATCTCAGAATCTTGAGGGGCTTTATCTATTTTATAATTGTTTTACTGGCGTGCTGATTATTTTATATTCCACTATTATGGTATCATTTTCTGATCGATAGACTATAGACTCTATGTTAACATAAACACGTTGCTTTGGAGGTGTCGTGTCGTTTACTTGTTAAAAATTAAGATCACGTTACTTGCTGCGAATAAATTGTGCCTGTTGGATTCGTGGTAATATAGGGGTTGAATTATTACTTTTTTATACAGTAATATTAAATACGCTCACATACCAATTAAATAAATTTTGAAGCCTTTATTTTGATAAAATTTTATTGTGCCTGAAAACATGTGTCTACTTGTCCGTGGCATTTATATGTAAAAGCAGTTTTGTGGACAAAGGACCGGAATTTCATTTTTAATACATAATTGACATAAATAACACTTCTCAAGAAAATGACCATAAATACTAGCATGTTATGCATTTCAGGAATGGGTATCAGGTGATACGCATTTCTCAAATGCGTAACCCGCATGCAGGTAATTTTAAAAAATATTTTGAAGGCATCATAGACAGTTTTGATTATGGGTAACAAAGGATACACATTTTCAAAACAAGTATATAATTTAAATTATTTTTTACTATATTTAGTATGTTTGATAGGCATTTGAAGGAGGGGTAACACTCTTTGATGATTTGTCTCTTGAGGTAAGCTGGTGTTTGCAACCATAGTGGTAGAACCCTCTCTGCCCAACCATATTTTATAGATCTGAGCCTCCCTTTACCCATTTTGTTTCATCATCCAACCTTGTTTTTATTTTTTTTATGGGTTTTAATTTCTTGGAATTTCGTACAACAAATACTATTATACTACTAATTCTTTTAATGTGTCCCGGTCTGTTGGAGCAGGGTAAGAGTAAAAGGAATACAGATACGCATTCAGAAGGGTAGAAATGACCCATTTTCCGGAAACAGTTATTTTGATAACATGCTAAAAAATATGGTATAATTGTCATTTTTTTCCAGTTTTATCGTTTATACGACATCTGTATAATTTTATTCCCGTCCGAATTCTGAATATGGTACAATAACCATGCATTGCAATTTCTGAAAAAGGGAAAATTTTGAGGTCAAACTTAAAATAATTTGATGAAATAAATAATATTCTTTTTCATTTTAATGAGTTAAGTATACTTGAGTAAATAAACTAATAATGACGTCAAATTATTAACCACATGAACTAATAAACTAGTTGTAATATACATTAGAAAATAACTCAAGGGAGACTAAACAGATTTAAGATAATTAAGTTATAATTGTTTATTCTTTAAAATATTCAACTATTTGATTTGTTAAAAGGTATATATTATTATTTTATAGTTTGTTTTATTTATTTGCATCGCTAAATTGCATGTTGAGTTTGTACTATTTGTGTTCCTGACGAGCCCATTAAAATTTTCACACGGATGGCTTTACTTTAGGCAAGAGAGGTCTGTCGGCAAACACAAGCGTCGCTAATAGTCATAGCGGCCCGTCGACAATTAGTTAAATTAAATATCAAGATCGGGAATAAGTTCGTTCAACCTATTTGGCTTCTGAGTTCTGATTGAGGAGATATATCGTTTCAAGATGCTGAGGATTCTTCCGGTTATGTATGAGACGATGAATTAGCAGTTTACTTTATTTAAATCATAAAAATTATTAATTTTATTTAAAAATTTGACGTTTGGTCGAAATAAAATAATTAATGATCAAAACACAACAAAACAAAACTGAGAGGAGCTAGCAAGGTTGAATTTTATTACGAAACGAAGATAATCTGCTGAGGCACAAAGATATTAATTTTGTGCTCTGTGAAGAATATAGATATATAAAGTAATATCTTTCTGTCTAGAGAGAGAAATGAGTTCGATAAGTTCGAGTGTCTTTTTAAATTTTAAGTAAATTAAGTATTTAATTGAATGGACAGAAAAATATTATGTTAATGTTAATCTATCTATTATATAATAACACAATATGAATTTTAAGGGAATGATTTTATTCATCTATTGTGTTACTAAAATACTCTCATAAGATATATATAAATACAAACTTAGTTAAATTGAAATTATTATATCTAACATTTTCATAATAAATATATATTAATTTAATCTTCTCATTAATCATTATAATATCATATTTATTAATGTCTCATGTTTATTAATATATACTAATTACTTTCTAATTAATTAACATATCTTTATTTATATATATTATTATATTTATTCTATTATATAATACCGTAACATTATATTTTTGGAAATGATTTTATTCACTTAAATACATTTAATTAATTTTACCTGATTATATTCATATATACATATTTGTATCTACTAGTATACGCTTTCAGATTTTCAAAGATATATCAAAAGATACAGTTAACAAAATTATAAACAAATACTTAATTTGAGAGTTCACGCACTCGATGAAACTTTTTTAACAATATATTCTTTTAAAATTAGTGTGATCATTGAATATATATTTTTTGAAATTATAAATTATACTTCATTGATTATAAAAGATATAAAATATAAAATATAACTTGATTTTGAGAAATTTCTCGTACCTTATAGAAATTTTTTATACTATCACACCATCTATGTCACCCGAACAAATTTTGGTATGTATCTCTAAAATTATATTAATATAAAGTATACATTTTGATTCCAAATATTTGGAGTATAAATTTATAATGTGTTATTTGATATATACAAACAAAGAAATTTAAAGAATTTTTTTAAAGTATAAATTAAACTATTTTAATTATAATGTGAGGACACGTTCAAATTAATCGTAAAAATTCATTTAGTTACATTATTTTATAATAATATTTTGTCAAAATATATTTTTTTCTAAAAATTTATTCAAAAGCATGCTTTTTAAGAAAATACGATTTTTGTAATTTAATATAATTAAAATATAAACATTTTATGACCGGAATCAACCCTAACCAACGGGAATAAATAAATGCAACTCTTTTATAAAAAAGAGTTAATTCTATTGCAGATTTAATTATTGTAAACAAATACCTTTAAGGAATGTAATAGAGTTACCAATAATAATTTTATTTTTCTAAACACAATAATTTTGAAGGGTCACTACAAAATATTTTAAATATTTTTCAAATTAAATGTTCTTAACATATAAGAATATTCTTACAAGGGAAACCTACTACATATGAGGCGATGTAAGAATATTACAACTGATGCTAAGGAATAGTGTCATTCGCTTGATTGGTAGAAAGGCCCCACACTGCAGGCTTAAATACCGAACTTCAGCTAAATTTTAAGAACAACCGAGTAGCTAGTGTGGTTTGAGCAACCGAAGAGTGAAAGAGTTACCTTTCTTCCATTCTTGGTATGTTGTTTTGCACAAGTATATCTGTACATGTACTTGACTAGAAATATGCAATTTCGAAGTGTGCCAATGCATCATCAACTTCATGTTTTATATGATTATTACACATAATTAATAAATACAAAATCAAAATTCTTTTCTACCATACTGCGCTTTGAACTTTTACGACACCTTTTAAGATGAACAGTTTTCAAGCTTTATTTAGTGCTAATTTTTTTCCGAATGGATCTCTTTTATCAGGAAACTAGCTAGTAAAGATGGGCGCAGGTGGACGAATGTTGGATCCCCCAAGCGGGAAGAAGACAGCAGCAGAAGCGCTTAAACGTGCTCCCCATGAGAAACCTCCATTCACAATTGGAGACTTGAAGAAAGCAATCCCGCCTCATTGCTTTCAAAAGTCTCTTGTTACCTCTTTCCGCTACCTTATTCAGGATCTCCTCATGGCCTATGCTCTTTACTATGTTGCCACCAACTATATTGACCAATTTCTTCCCACTCCTCTTAACTACTTGGGTTGGGCTGCTTACATTGCTGTTCAAGGTTGTGTCCTCACCGGTGCTTGGGTTGTTGGTCACGAATGCGACCACGATGCCTTTAGCAACTATAATTGGATCAATGACCTTGTTGGCCTCCTTGTTCATTCTTCTCTTTTGGTTCCATATTTCTCCTGGAAAATCAGCCACCGTCGTCACCATGCAAACACTCAATCTCTTGAAAATGACGAGGTCTACGTCCCAAGATTCAAGTCCAATATTCGTAACTATTACAAATTGCTTAACAACCCACCTGGCAGAGTCCTTGTGTGGCTCACCACACTTCTCATTGGTTTTCCATTGTACTTGATGTTCAATGTGTCCGGACACAAATACGAGAGGTGGACTTCTCACTACGATCCTCACAGCCCACTTTATTCTGAGCGTGAGCGCAAGGAAATCATTGTCTCTGATATTGCTATTCTTGCTGTCATCTACGGACTATACCACCTCGTGCTGGCCAAAGGATTTGCATGGGTGTTCTGTGTTTACGGAGGTCCACTGCTAGTTGTTAACGGCTGGTTCGTGCTGATCACCATATTGAACCACACTCACCCATCATTGCCATACTATGACTCCACCGAGTGGGACTGGTTGAGAGGAGCTCTATGCACCGTTGACAGAGATTATGGAATCCTGAACAAGGTGTTCCACAACGTCTGCAATGCTCATGTCTGTCACCACATTTTCTCCATGATTCCACATTATCACGGACTGGAAGCCACAGAAGCAATGAAGCCAATATTGGGAGAGTACTATCAGTATGATGGAACTCCAATCCTTAAAGCAATGTACAGAGAAATGAAGGAATGTATTTACGTGGAGAAGGACGAAGGGGAGACCAAGGGAGTCTATTGGTACCGAAGCAAGTTCTGAAGTGCTAAAAATCCCGCCATTCACGTACTTGCTACAACATAATTGTGCTGCATAGTCAGAGTTGTTTACTAGTAAAATAAATTTGAAGGTAGAAAAAAGTAAGAACTGCTCAGTTAAAACCAGATGATCAGCTGTAAAATTCCGGGAGCATGTAATAAGGTTGTTGGATGTTAATGCCATCCTCCTTATAATTGTGTCAAGTGTATAAGTACTGCTTAATAAAAATAGATGAAATGTCCTTGAGCATCATCATTATTAATGTTATTAATGTTGTATGTATCGTGAAGCTTGATCGAAATTTCTTGTTCTAATCAAGCTGCTTGCCCTTGTGATTTCTTGTATTGTAAACATTTCTGAAAACAGAAGTTTCAAAACTAAAATTTTATAAATAACAATCAAGTTTATTGTTAAAAAATAGGTAGTCAAATAGTTCTCATATTTAGAGTTTTTGATTTTTCGCTTAGCAATTAGCTGAGTAATGCTAGACGTACCAAAAAAATTCCCAAAAATTGATGTGCCTTATTTTAATAGGGGTGTTTGTGTGCATACATTGAGGGTACACTGTTTTTATTATAGATGGAACCAATCAAAATCTGACACATTTTTTAGGAAGATTTTGAGACATTTTTTTTGTGATCTCTAGCATTATTCCAGTTAGTTTGAGCGGTTATTTTCCTGTGCTGCAATTAACTTGCACAATGATATGAATATAATTCATAGAAGTCAAAAGCTTTACAAAAAGAATTGTAACATTCCGCATCGGAAAAACTTCAGCAACTGAAAAGTTATACAAACAGAATACACAAGAATTAAGCATACAATCATAGTACTAGTCTCTGATCAAGTCATCTGCAATTCTGCAAATGATATTCGCTTCACTGATGATATTCTTCTCGATTAATACGCATCGAGTAGACCAGAGTACCTTGTGTGCAATCCATAAGTTCTGTTTTGTTTATATTCTTGATTAATAAAAAACATTGAGACTGTCTAGTATGTAAGTTCCAACTCAATAATTTTGATATAGGATTTTACCTCAACCTTTCCGTATAGAACACTAGTCTTTTGACTATATACAAATAACATATATATTTTATAAAAGAAATACAATTATAACACATTGAAATTCACAGAAATTGCAATAAATTATTCAAAAATTCATACGAATTATTATAAGCTAAAACTACATGCATACATATTTAACAAGGTGTTATAACTATTAAAATAATTTTTAATGGTTTAACCATTTACCGCAAACTGTTGCCTTACCCATCGTGTTTATCAGCTGTCAACAGAATTTCTGCATACCAGGAATCATCTGGTTTCTTTTAACATAATACTAAACAGGAGGATTGAAAATCCTTAGATGCATTTTATAAAGCATAATACTGACATAATTTTGTAGGATACACTATTCTTTTTATATAAAGAATTGAATTTGGCAGGACACATATGATCATTATCCTGAACGACACTAGCTGGTTAACTCTAAAGCTTATTTTGAAACCAATAGACACCTTTTGTCTTGTCACCATCCTCTGCCTCGATGTAGAGACATTCCTTGGCCTCTCTCCACATTGCCATGTAAAATGGAGTTTGATCATAATGATAATAATCCCCCAAGACGGGCTTGATCGCCTCAGTTGCCTTCTTAGCGTGATAATGCGGGATGCTGGGGATCAAATGGCGAAGCACGTGTGTATCAGCTATGTGGTGGAACACTTTGTTTAAAATCCCATAGTCTCTGTCGACTGTAGCAAGAGCTCCCCTCAACCAGTCCCACTCGGAAGCATCGTAATGAGGTAAAGAAAGATGAGTGTGGTGCAGTAGAGTAATCGTCACCAGAAACCCATTCACAACGTGTAGAGGAGCTCCATATACAAGCATTACCCATGTGAATCCTCTCACTAAAGCAACCTTGTACACCAAATAGCATCCTGCAAGAAAACCAACGTCTGACAAGAAGATTTGAACTCGCTCACGTTGGGAGTAAATAGGACTGTGTGGGTCAAAATGGGAGGCATATTGATCATAAGATCTTCCAGCTATATATACAGTTAAGTACAAAGGCCATCCTAAGGTGAGTATAAAATGTGTAGGATAATAATATGTATTGTAATGTTCTGCGAGCAGTACATATATGGTCTTCAAAATCTCCAATTAAATAGTGATCTCCATTAAACCAAACTCTCTCTCTCTCTCTCTCTATATATATATATATATACAAACACACACACAAAAGATTGGGAAATAACCATGTATTGTCTCACAGGAAATGAGAAAATTAATTTTGCAATCTCCTCTTCACGATAGCTGAATAGCACAACATCTGTAATTCTCTTGTAAATTCCCTTCTTTTTCCTTTCCCCGATATAACAACAAGATACAATGCAATTTACAATATCTGAATAACATCAGCACATGGCACTCCAAGACATTGTAACTAATGGTTTACCATATTAGCAAACTGAAATTTGCTAACTTCGCTGATATGATAAGTTAAGGAGACTATTGAAATAGATTGAATTTGATTGAGACCAACAGGGCTATTACTTGTGATAAAAATGGTATTAACATCCGGTACGGATAACTAGTTTTCAGAACACTATATCTTAGACACCTCAATTCAGAAATATGTCAGACGGTTAAACAAAGTCAATCCTCACGGCTTTAAAAATTGCTCCTTAAACTGAGCACAGTGGTAGAAGCTAACAGTACAACACATTACTCTTCAAGCTTAAACTCTTTGAAACAAATAAGCCTACAACTGAAATACACCTAATTTACAGTCTCATTTGGAATATGGCATCTATTAACCAATACAGCACTATATAATGCTACCGACTAAATGACAGGATGAATGAAATTAAAACAAACTCTGGAATACCACAACTCAATAAAGATATACAGGCACATGGTGTCGTTGTACAGCTAAAAGATAACATTTGAGCTTCCCATTAATAATGTTACAACAAAAAAAACCAATTTAATTATACTGAATATAGCTTGTACCTGCAAGATGAACCACACAAGCCATTTTCTCAGGCGACACGAATTTAGGGGCAAGAAAAGCAACCCTAGCATTATGACATTCAGGAGGCAATGCACTAAGAACCTGGTCATCACAAGGAGTTCTAAAAACCCCTTCTCTTAAACAAGCATTCTTAGTTTCCCAAACAGTATTCCAAATGGGCTGGATCATTGAAGGAGCCAATTCTGACCTTCATCTTGAGGAAACAACTGCTTGATCATTCTTTCAAGCAATTCAAGCTTTGCACCACCCCACCCACCAGAAAAAAATTGTGGGCTAAGCTTAGTTCTATGCATAAATGCACCATATACATGGTCCAATGCATAATGAAGCATACCCAAATTCACATTCACCATTCTTATCAAAACCCTAATTCAAACACAACCTAATTTCTATAAAGATCGAATTTTTAATCAGATCGCATCAATTAACAATAGCCAGGTAAAAATCAAGAAATGAATAAGAACTTGCAGGAAATTACAGTGAAAAGGGTGTTTAATTACAGTAGAAGAAGTGGATAACGTTTGGGTCGGAGCAAGAATTAAAAAAAAAAGAAATTAAGGGGGAGATTAATTAAGGGATAAACACAAGTTAGAAGAGAGAAAATCAAAGTTAGATCGGTTAGAGATTTTTTATTGTATGCAATCTGAGTCTCGTCAATGAAGGAAAAAACATTATCGGCATCTATTCATAAGAAAAAACTGACAGGAGTTCTATGGGCACTTCTTCGAATTTTAAAAGGGAATAAGTATAATAAAAAGGTAAACCTCGGAAAAAGCATGTTTTTCCCATACTTTTGAGTATGGAAAAAGTCGTTTTTCAGTTTTTGAAGAAGTAACTACAAGTTGTATCATTAAATCTCCCTAAATATATTATTTTTATATATTATATTTTAAAATATGTACAAATCAAAAAAAAATTACCAAACAATTATGTAATTTTTCTAACACTTTTTTCACAAGCATTTTTTCTCACAATACAAAGACAACAATCTCAAACAAACCTTTACGGAAAAACGGTGGCTGAACATTGTATATAGATATAAACATAAAAAGTTCAAGGTTTTAAACTTTTAATCTCGAATCAGATTGAGGAGATCTGGAGATGATTACGATTCACACGGTGATAATCATTTCTTATATTTACAAAAATGCAATGCTGAGAAACAACTTGAAAAACTAACAAGAGTGAATTCAGGTTAAGACAAACTTAAAATAAACATTTGTACGTGCTTCCATTAAAATTGAGATCCTATATATTATTTGTCGTTCTCCAAGACTAAATATATAAAATTTAAATATAACCATAACATCCACACATATACATAGATGAAGATTGAGATAAAAATAAATATAAATCAGCAACAATATAAGTAAAAAAAGACCATATATATATTATCCAACCGTAGTGTATCATAGTAGTAGTACTGCATATTAGTATTCCATGTAAATGGTTACAATGCGCTTCTAACTTTAACAACATGCATGATAAAATTAGAAGAAAAAACATGATACGTACTCGTGTTAGTCTCAAATCAATCAAACTGAAAACGTTAATGGATCAGGTAAAATGTATGCAAATCATACTCTAATTAAAGAAGAGCAGCGACGTTGTTTTCACCCTGACTTAATGCATGATGAAACAGTGAATGATATATACACACATAATTATACACTAAATACATAAATATGAAGATACTAGGAGCGATTTAAAAAATATATATATTGTTTACTCACATAATTTGTAAACGACACACAATACTTGAACCCATGATGTTCTTCAGGCGGGACCGCGAATTTTATTTTATTTTACTAAAATCATGGTGGTGAATTGAACTACTGAATGGAAAACATCAAATTTTTAACTTGTTTCGATTTGATTGTTTATTACGTAAATTTGTATGCATTTTTCTTGTTAATTTTATTTTACCCGAAACATGACGTACAACATGGTGGAGTTCCATGCAAAATCATCGTAATTAATGCAGCATATCAGAATAACTTCGTCAACACGGCAGGAAGTTGCAAGTTGCAACGGTGTATCTTGGACAATTTGCTTTGGTTACAAGCATCCGTTTGCCTTTATATATAACTATTAAAAAAAATATGATTTAATAAATCGTTGTTGGAACACACCCAACCAATGATACAAGACTTCTGCACAAAAACCGCCAGAGTCGCGGGGGTGTCGCATCTAGATGTCTTCGTTTAGACCTTATTCTGTTTAAAACTCTCATCTCATTCAATTCTGTTTGTGTGGTAAAAATAATTACCATTCTTTTGGTTCCAAATAACCAAAATAAATCTAAATGTAAATGTTTAAATTCTAGGGTTTAGAGTTTGTGCACCTGTTATCAAATGTAAATTTGGTCCTTTGAGTTTACTGAGCTATGTCCCTAGTTTTCAGATTTTAATCACCGATTTAGGCTTCCATTTCCTCACACCGGCCTGTAACCATCAAACTGAATTAGCTCCGGTTTGCAAGTATCTCCTTGAGCAATTTTACCAGGATGAGTTCTGATGACTAGGTGTGTGTTTATCAAGGAGCTTAAAATAAAGGATGATGAGGATGAATTTTTGTGAAGAAATTTATCAAGAAATATGGCCGACTGGAGTTTTCCGGTGGGTTTTGGTGGTGCGAGGCTGATCGGGTCGTCAACGGGTGAGAAGGAATACAGGGTAACCGATAGGAAAGAAAATGGGTGTGCCCTCACTCCTCATGTTAGTACATTCCATAAATATTCTGGCCAACTGCAATCTGACACGTTGTGGCCGGTTATGAAATGTCACATTTAGCATTTCATATCGAATATTCGATACTCCCTCCGTCTTCGAAAACATTTCTTGTTTTGACTTTTTGTACTGATCATTGTAAGCGATTGACTACTAATTTACACATAATTTATAAGATAAAATATAGTCATGAGTGATTTTGTTTGATTCGTATTTGTGAGTACTTTAATACAGTAAAATTTTTATATTTAATACTAATACAAAATTAAATATATTAACGATAAAAAAATGTGTTGGGAAACGCGCACATGATTAACAGAAAAAATAATAAGAGACGGAGGGAGTATGTTTTACGGTAACAAAGAAAAAGTCGATTATTTAAGATTATTCATACTATAATACGGAGTATCTCCTTATGATTGGCTATGATATAAAAATTAACATATATAATTGGAAATTAATATTTTTATCATTGTTAATTTTATAATTTGGATGCTAGAAAATGTACAAAACATTCTCTTGTAATTACAGTGCAATACCTCCAAAACGATGGAAACCAAGTTTTACTGAAAGTACAATTTCTTAATAAAAACCAAACCATCAACCTCCTGTTAATTAACTAGTGCAAAAAGATACTGGATATACTAAAAATAAAAGCTATGCACTTACAATATATTGTTTACATATGTATATTAGATAGTGAGGATAGTGGGTGAAGTGGTGTGACCAATCAATATTTAATATATAAAGTGAGTAGAGTTGATGAAAATAGTGGATGTAGTTTATTTTTATATTATAAAATTTTATTATTTTTAATAAATTTTGAAATGTAAAAAATTGAAAGAGACATTTAAAAAATAAAATATACAAAAATGGATAAGACAGAGAGGGAATATAAGTTAAAAAAGAAAGAAAAATGAACGAGTCGGTTAGAAACGAGCATAGTGTGCGGTTGTAAGTGACGCAAGGCCAATGATAGTGATAGATACGATGAAAGTAGAGGATACTCCATGCACGGTTGATAATTGATATTCCTATTGTGTTTTTCTTGACTCGGTAAATTATTTGTGTTATTATTTGATGATAATACGCACAAGTCAGTATTGCCTGCTAATTGTACGATGCTACATTTTTCCTGGGCAAAATTGAATGGGACGGAAAAGTGTATACCAGTGTGCTGCTAAATACATTTTCTTTTTTAACATTATATGGCGTGCATATTTATTTTTATAATATTTATTGAACTTTGTGAATTTTACAAAATGATAAATTTTATAAATTTATTAATAATTTTAATAATTTTAATAATTTTAAAATATAGTCAAAAGATTATATATCAAAATTTACGAAATCTTATGGAACTTGATATTTTAAATTGTCTAAGTCCTTATAAAATTAAAATCAATAATAGTTTAAATTTCAAAAATTATCATTAAACAGTTAATATTTGAATTAAATATATCTCCTAAATATTTTATTTCGAATCATATTTAGTCATTGCCTTATTAATTGGTGTGCATATTTTGTTATTCATATTATAAATTATTTAACACCAACATAGTTAGATAAAAAAATTAAATTAATTAAATTTACATATGTTAGGTTTAATAATTGTACAGTTAAAAATTTCAGTAACAAAAAGTAATTTATTAGTAACTTATAACTCACCATAACAATTCCTACTTTCTTTTAAAAAAACGAGGATAATCAATTCAATAATGAAAAATCATATGACATCTATAAATACAATCAAAATTGAACAAACGCTTAAACATATCGGTGTTGAGTCTTTCTCTCTTGAGGAGGCAATCAAACGATTTTTTGAAAATGTTATGAATATATGTACTTGCTGTCATCCAATTATTTTGAGCAATCGATGGATCCCATAAAACACTTTATCACATAATCAAATCTAAGAAAAGCTTACAAATCTATAATCTTGTATAAAAAATACCAAAATAAAACCAAACTCTCATAAGGAGGAGAAACTAAACAAAATTCAAAAAAATTGAGAGTTTATCGAAGGAAAACAAAAACTTAATCAAGAAAAATGAAAAGGTAAAAAAGGATTGGGGCTTGAACACCGATGAAAGCCCCTCAGACAATATTAGGGACGACTGCTCAAGAGAGGGGTAGAGTTTTTTACTATAAATTTATAACAATCCTACTTAAAACTTATATTAAAATTGTGTTTGATTTTGTAAATTTAAAATTAACATGTGTAACTCATATATAATATACGGAGTTAAGGTCCGTCCTGGAGTTACTCGGAGTTACTCGATGTATTTAATTTATAGTTCATAAATCGAATAAATATTTTTTATGTTACATATTTTATAATTTTATATATTTATTCTTTTATTATTATACTTAAACAATAAATTAAATAAGGTATATATTTATAAATCAAACCCATATTTTTTTTGTTTATTTAGGAACTATACAATTTAACTTAATCCCAAAAAAAATTGAATTACTACATAATTACAAACTTGTAAAATAAATGTGGCCAGGATATAATTCTTCTCTTATAAAAATATACTAGCTTATAACCCGTGTAAAGCATGGATGTTATTAATAAATTATATATTAATTATGTTATATAATTTAAATATTTTATTTAATATGATAATTTATTTTAGTATTAGTTTATTTTTACATTTTTCTATACAATCATATTTATATATTAATATTCATAAAATTTAATGATAAGTCATAATTTTAAATAAATAAAAGAGTTTGAATGTTGATAAAATTGAGTTGAATGTGAGTAAACTATATTTAAAAAAATTATAGGAAAAATAGGATTTTTAAATTAGAAAATATAGAATATAATTTAAATATAATATATGATAGAGTTGTATGTATGATATATTGATATTTCTTTTCTAAAATTAGATTTTATTAAAATTGGATGGTTAGCATTGTTTCTATGGTTCACCTAATAGTTCTATTGTTTGACTATAATAATATAGTATATATATATATATATTAATATTCGTAAAATTTAATGATATATTAAATAAAAATTATAGTATAAGTAAAATTTTTAAAATAGAAAATATAGAATATAATTTTAATATAATATAATATTATCGGTGATAAGTTGTATAAAAAGGTGATAGAATTGTATATATGATATATATCATTTCTAAAATTAGATTTTACTAAAATTAAATAATTATAGTATAGAAGTACAGGTATATGCGGGAGGTAACTGGTGGGCTGTTACGTAAAAAACGTCCAAAATATGGAACATGTTAAAAATATAGACAAAGGGCTGATCCCATATATTCGCCATGTATAATTGCATACCGAGGTTAAAATATAAATATCCCTCGACTCATCACCAACATCAATTGCAAAGGGTAGCAGTTTTATTATAAGCTCCCACAGTGTAAGAGAGAGACAGAGAATTAAAAGAAGGCCTGTCAAGGCAAAACCCAAATCTCTTATTTCAAATTTATATGTTACTGTCCTAGCTCATTGATCTGATATACTACACTTGTGATGAATGATTTATATATCTAGACTCAGATCTTGCTAAATGTTATAATCTTTTTCCTGAATATTGAAATTTATATGTTTTAGCTTTAAGAATAGGTTTGTATAGTTTCATCCTAATTACTCATGGTACTACTTATGCTTTAAAAAAACTCAACTTTTGAATTCTAATAATATATATATATATATATATATATATATATATATATATATATATATTTTACTAAAATAATAATACCGATGCTGTACTACAACTCGCATGAATGGTCTTTATCTCATTCAAAAGTGATTAATTGTGTTGTCTTCCTCATGCATGCTGAAAAAGTAGGAACTTGACATCGTACATTAAAAAATGTGGTCAGTTCTAAACTAATAATACAGTAAGAACTCAACATGTAATTTGTGCTAATACTTTGCTCGAGAGTGACATGCGGGTATATGATCGATTGGTGCTAATGCTTGTTCTTCCTAGCTAGTTGATTAATAAAAGCCATTCGAAAGAGACAATCGCATAAATTAAATAAGCTTCGCCCACTTGTTGTTGTTTAAATGTGTACACAGTAAAGACATATAGTGAAAGTATAAGATGTTTCCTTATATACGTTGTTGCAGGACTATTGAAAAATGGGCGCAGGTGGGCGGATGCCCGTTAACCCTGAACAGGACAAGAAATCGGAAGAAGTTGTCCAACGAGCTCCCGTCTCAAAGCCTCCATTTACAATTGGGGATATCAAGAAAGTCATACCACCACATTGTTTCAAGCGGTCCGTACTTCGCTCTTTCTCATAGCGTTGCATCCATCCTCTACTATGTTGCCACCAACTATATCCAGCTCCTTCCCCACCCACTCGCATACATAGCCTGGCCTATATATGTTTTTCTTCAAAGCTGTTGCCTCACTGGAATTTGGATCATTTGCCAAGGCAGTGTGGAGGGAGGCAAAGGAGTGTTTATATGTTAAACAAGATGATGAGGGTGACCAAGGTAAAGGTGTTCTCTGGTACAACAATAAGCTCTAGATATATATATATATATATTGATGCTCAAGTAAAGAGAGAAATAATGGAAAGGTGAGATTGTTGTTAGCAGATGATTGCACTCCCCCTACGTACAGGAGGTTATTGTCCTATGGACCTCGTATAATCTAATTATTAGCTTTAATAAGTACTGGCTTAAATGTTTAAATCACGTGGAATGCAATAAAAACTGTATTTATTATAATAATATTATAATTCTTATTCTACATTTTAATATTTTTAATTTTAATAGTTGTGTAACACAGCTTATATGCCATCTCTTTGTACCACCTTGGAAAAATTAAAAAAGTAGAAAATATATTTAAATTGAATATTTTTAAAAGCAAATTTACATGAAAATTATTTCCGGCTGCTGTCCAACTGCAACATCTAACGCATTAGGCTGGTTATGAACGGGGTCTTTTTATCAAATTCGCGGCCCAACAAAAGTTTAAAATAGAACCTTGGTATGCAGTGAATACTGAATAGTGATAACTCCGGCCTAATGTCCCTATTCGAGAAATATTAACAGAATATACATATATAATGTATGACGGTATGAGTATCCATTTTCGCAACAAAAAAAAAAATGAGTCTCCGTAAAATTATTATTTAGATACTGGCCTATTAAATATATATTCTACGAAAAACTATGTCGATAAAATTAATTAAATACTGAAAATATGAGCAAGAGAGTCAAAAAAGGCTTCTAAGGATTCAAAGTATTATTGGGAAATTGTTGGAACATTTTTAGCGAATTTATTATAGAATGGTGATTGAAATTTACATGTTATAGTATTTTGGTGACTGAGTTTTTAATTTTATGAATTGATGATTAAAGTTTATTTTTATTTTTCAAAAAAATAGCTAGCTAACAGTTATTCTAAAAAATAAAAGTGAAGTTTAGCTCCAATTTTTTGATAATTAGCCACCTTTTTAAAATATAAGATTAATTTATGATCATCAAATATCAATTCTGAATATTCAATTATTAAAATTAAATCAAATTTAGTCACCACTTTACCATTTACTCATAATTAATTTATTAAACTTGCTCTGTGGGTATTCTATTTAGAATAACCGTAAAAAGAAAGGAGTAGAAATAATGGATGTGAATATTAGCATTTCATATTTGATATGTTTTACGATAACAAAGAAAACTAAATGATTTGTAAATTGAAGAAAAAACATGCATGATGCATCTATAGTAGGCTTTATCTGTCACGGACGCACAGGTTTCTATCTTCTATTTCTTTCATTGCTTCAGAAGTTGTTTCTGTACCAATAGACTCCCTTAGTCTCGCCTTCGTCCTTCTCCACGTAAATACATTCCTTCACTTCTCTGTACATTGCTTTTAGGATTGGAGTTCGAAAATGTGGTGACAGACGTGAGCATTGCAGCCCTTGTGGAACGCCTTGTTCAGGATTCCATAATCTCTGTCAACGCTGCAAAGTGCTCCTCCGCATACACAGAACACCCATGCAAGTCCTTTGTCCAACACCAGTTGGTATAGTCCATAAATGACAGCCAGAATAGCAATATCATAGACAATGACGAGGATATTGGCTGTTCTCCTCTTACTCTGCTGCTGTGTGTTTGCTTTGCTCTTGTTATGTTTGGCTCCCCGGGTGTTTAGTTTATATAGGAATTAGCAGGGTAAGAAGTGGCTAAGCTAGTAGTAAAACAAACTCAATAGCAAAGTTAAATGATGAGGTAATGCACAAGTGAAGAGCCCAAAAGCGCCCGACTCTCGCGTCTTGTTTTTGACTTTGTTGATTAATTATTTGTGTTATTATGTGATAATAACATACGCACAAGTCAGTATTGTCTGCTAGTCGTACACTGCTACATTTTTCCAGGTCTAGATAGGCAGGCGCAGAGTTACATCTTTTTACTATTTTATCTCATGCATTGTTGCTTTCAAATGTTTCAGTCGAGACATATATGTAAATATTTCCGATAAAAAAAAGTACAGATTCAAGAGGTTTGATCTTCAGTAATACTCCCACTAATCCCTATAATAAAATAAAGGGGTTTTTTCAAAAATACCTAAGGATAAAATATTTTTTGCAAAAATACTGATTTTTTTTAAAAAAATTACAAAAATACGATTTTTTTAAAAAAAATTGCAAAAATACGATTTTTTTGAATTTTTTTTGCAAAAATACGGTTTGCAACTTTGCAACCATATTTGCAACTGAAATCAATCGAAATCAACCACAGATGCAACTTTAAAATTTAGTAAAAATAATTATTTTTTGGTTGCATAATACGTTGCTTAACAAGTTGCACGGTTAATATCAAAATGCAACCATAAATGCAACCAAAAGCAACTTCAATTATATTTCAGAAATATAGAAAAATAAGTTGCATCTGGTTGCTTTTGGTTGCAAACCGTATTTTTAAAATTATTTTTAAAAGTGGTAGTATTTTCGAAAATAGTTTTAAAAAGGTAGTATTTTGGGTAATTTCCGGACAAAGTTGAAATCCATTGTTCTATATCTATATGATCGTAGTTTTTAGCTAATTATATGATCGCAGTTTGATTCCTTCACAATTGTCTTTTTTGGTTGTCCCCGTTAATTCCAAGCGTGTGGCATAATAAAAATATATTGCATCGAGCTACGTCTCTAGTAGGCTAAAAATACCCTATTCCAAAGCACAATAACTACAGTCAAGTATACATATTTTGGTTGGTTATAAAATGAAAACGGCTAGAGCACCAAAATTATTTATCAAAAATATTTTCAAAAAATATTTGTATAATTTTAATTGGTTATCAAAACAATAAATGGGATGGAACCCTTGTGCATTCAAATTAATATACGAATTAAAGTTTTCTATTTAGTCATATCACTACTACCACGCCATTTTGAAAAAAATATTTTGAGAATTTTGTTAACAAACCACATACTCCCCCTCCCCTCAAACCTTAACATTTAGGTTGGATATGATAAATTAAGAATTAAAAAAAGTGCAAATTATAAAGTGATGGAATTTATTAAATTTAGAAAAAAAACATATATTATTTAGTTAATTTTTAAAAATTAATGAAAATCAATCAAAAAGTATTAAGAATAGACGGAACATAGAAAAAAGTACTAAAAATGGATGAAAAATAGTAAACCGGTCTGCTCCTGAATACATTTCATATATATATTGAAAAACATTATACACGTGCAAGTTTATTTTTTATACATATAGTCAAGCAGTAATGATAAAATACTCACAACTCGCAACTCACAACTCACACAAGTGTGGCGTTGCAATTTACAAATGCTTTATGATCGGTTCAATACATGGCGTGCTTGAGATAATATGATATGGCGTGCTTGTATCGTTATGATAATTAAAAGAGTTAATCACACAAAAAAATCAAGTAATTTTGATGTTATTATTAAAAAAATTATTTAAGATTATTTTTGGTAAATTAATACAACCAATTTTCATAATTTATGAAAAAGTAAAATTTTTTAACTATGATCAAGTTAAAGTTTTATATTTGTCATTCAATTTTTATAATATTAGCAAAAAAGATTTTCAAAATTATTTTTGTCGGATTAATACAACAACATTTTATAAATTATTAAATATAAAAAATTTAACCATGATTATATTAAAATATAATATCTATAAATATATATACTTCATATGTACCAATTTATCTGTAATGTTTGACTTTTTCAATCAAATTAATCAAATTTTGACTAAAAATTACACTTATCATATAATTGAATTTTTTTATAAAATAAGTATGTTAAAAATATAATATTGAATTTATATAAATACGTATGTCTACCAATTACGTGTAATATTCACTTAAAATTTAACAAATATAATTTTGTGAATTAAAATTATAAGATTAAATTTAAGATTTTATGAGGATAATAAATTTATTTGTGTACTTTTTTGTAACATGTTTTGTTTATAAACTGTAATATATATTTGTGAATAAATACTATATTTTAAGAAAAAAATTTAAACATATTTATTCATTTGATATGGAAAATGGATATTTTAAATTATAATGGACAAAAAAATATAAAAATAAATTTATTATTCTTGTAAAATCTTAAATTACATCTTATAATTTAAATTTAATAGAGCTATGTTTTTTAAAATTTTAGGTGAATATTACACGTAATTGTTTGAATTTTTTACGGTTTTAAAAAACTCGACATATACATATATATTGTTGAGTTATATATTTTTTAAATATATAATATGAAATATATATTTCATGTTTAAAGATAGATATGATATTTTAATTTTTTTATACTTTTCATAATTTATATAAGTTGGTTGTGTTAATTTATTAAAATAATATTAAATAATATTTTTTCTAATAGTTTGAAAGTTAAATGATAAATATGATATTTTAACTTAATCATGATTAAATTTTTTACTTTTTTCACTATTTATGCAAGTTAGTTGTGTTAATTTATTAAAAATAATCCTAAATATTTTTTTGTTAACAATATTAAAATTAGTTGATTTTTTGTGTGATTAACTCCTATCAAAATCACTACTCCAGGAATAAAGTATTCGTTATTAAGCCGCTTATGATGACCAGAGAAGTGAGAAATAATAATCCACGCAGCTATCTGCTTGTCTCAACTACGGCATGCTCTCGTATAAATTTCCACTTCGTTGAGTGTATCATTTTATTTTATTAATTAAATGGTTAAATGGAATAAAGTTTTCTTTTTATGATTATTTATACGTAGCCTGCCAAAGCTGAGTAGATCTTGACTTAATAAAATAGCATGAAGAAAAAATAATTCTCTTAATGCTAAATTAATGGAGTTATAAATTCAATAATAATAATGACAATATGATATTGTATATTTTAAATTACATCTATCTCCTAAATGTCTTAATGTTGAAGGATGTTTAGTTATTGGTGCGCATATTTACTTGAAAAAATTAAATTAACTAATTTACATATGTTAAGTTTAATAATTGTATATTTATATATAATAGATACCTGTATCAAATGCATATTTTGATAATAAAATAGAATTTATTAACTAATAATATACTAATATAACAATATATTATTTAATTATAAAAAATTTAAATTACATATGTAAGAGATAAATGGATAACAAGACCTCGAATTACAAATCTGATTCACCCCTATTGGATTGTAAATTTTATTGGTTAAAATAGATATTCAGTTAAACTAACTGTCATAACATTTTTATTTATTAATTTTTAACCTTCCCAAAAAACTAAATAATATCGGAAAGCAAGAATTCGAATTTGTAAAAGGCGAATGGGCATAATATAATTTTTTATTTTTTGTTCTTCGTTATAAAAAAAGTAACGCATACATGCTAAAAATATATGCAAGATATTACTTTATCAGATATTATTTAATCGAAGTTTATCTGTACATGCTTAAAATATATAAGCGGACGGTAACTGGTGGGCTGTTACGTAACGCTCGTGAAAAAAGGTCCAGAAGACGGTACGTGTTAAAAAAAAATCGTCAAAAGGCTGGCCCCACAAATTCGGCACGTTTATCGAGGATGACAGAAGTGTTTAAACTTAAATACCCCTCAACCCGTCACAAACATCAGTTGCAAAGGCCAGCAGTTTTCTTATAAATCTCTGCAATCTAATCTCCTTCAGCTCCTTCCGAGAGAGAGAGAGAGAGAGAAGGCCTGTCAAGGAGAAGCCCAAACCTCTTCTTTTTATCTTCTCTTCTGACAAGGTATCAAGATTTCTTATTTTCTTTGTATACCTCTAAATTCGTGTGTGTATTTATATATGTATCAGATCTCTGTGTGAATATCCCGGGGTTTTTTCAGCTCTAGATTATTTTATAACCCTGTAAAAGATATTATTTATTGTATATATCAAGCTGAGATCTTTGTTCTCATAAAAGGTGTCTGATTTGAATGTCAAAGGTAAAGGCTTGTGTAATGTGTGTTCATTCTGTATCTAACGTTTCTAATTTATATGCTCAGCTTTCTGCTGTAATGTTGGTTTATTTATTTATTTTTATCGTGTATATCTGTGTTTATGCATTCTCTGTTTTGAGTTAACAAGCTTGAATCTTTATCTAATTGAATTCAATATGAAATATATCAGTTTGATTCTATTGACTTGTGTTGTCAGTTGCTCTGTATTAGTGGTATGTGTATTCTGGGTTTTATCAAATAATTCAATCTCAATTTGTGCCTAAGATCATATATTAGGTGTATATATAGTATTAATAAGATTGTTCCGTGAGGTAGGACCAGTAGCAATATTGGCATGTAATCAATGTCGAGTCGATGAAAGAAATAACTCACCAGTCCCTGTGCATACAGGCATTCAAGCCATAGGACCGGTGGGGACTCCTTACTAAATTCTAAAAGTTTAGTACTAATAAATTTATATGTTGTCTATTCATATGTTATGTCCTAGCTCATCTGATTGGAACTTGTGGATGAATGATTGATCTATCTTGCTAAAGTTACAATTTTTTCCCTGAATATTTGAAATTTATATGTTTTGGCTTTAAGAATAATTTGAATAGGTTCATCCCATTCCTATCTTGCTAATTACAAATTAGTCACATAACTTTTAAATTAATTTTTTTCCCTACTAAAAACTTTCCATTACCTTGTTTTGTCAAGTTACTAATGATTTTATCACATAAATAAGCTTCTACCGCTGGTTTTTCTTTTAATGTGTGCACAGAACAAAGCAATATAGTGAGAGTCTAAGATGTTTCCTTATGTTCTGGGGTATTCTGAAATTACCGATTATCCAGTAGTGCTAACTGTTATACTATGTTTTTGCAGGACTATTGAAAAATGGGCGCAGGTGGTCGGATGCCCGTTAACCCTCAGGGCAAGAAATCGGAAGAAGTTCTCCAACGAGTTCCCGTCTCAAAGCCTCCATTTACAGTTGGGGATATCAAGAAAGTCATACCACCACATTGCTTCAAGCGGTCTGTCCTTCGCTCTTTCTCATATGTTGTGTATGACCTTGTGATTGCATCCATCCTCTACTATGTTGCCACCAACTATATCCAGCTCCTTCCCCACCCATTCGCATACATAGCCTGGCCTATATATGGTTTTGTTCAAGGTTGTTTCTTAACTGGAATTTGGGTCATTGCCCATGAATGTGGCCATCATGCCTTTAGTGATTACCAATGGCTTGATGACACAGTTGGCCTTATCCTCCACTCCTCCCTTCTTGTTCCTTACTTCTCCTGGAAGTATAGTCATCGCCGCCACCACTCTAATACTGGTTCCCTTGAGCGTGATGAGGTGTTTGTCCCCAAACCCAAATCTGAGCTCCAATCTTTTGCAAAGTACACTAACAACCCACCTGGCCGTGTCCTCACACTTCTTGTTACTCTCACACTAGGCTGGCCACTATACCTATTATTCAATGTTTCCGGAAGGCACTATGAGAGGTTTGCATGCCATTACGATCCCAAGAGTCCCATTTACTCGGACCGTGAACGTGTCCAGATCCTTATTTCTGATGCTGGTGTACTTGCTGTCAGTTATGGATTATACCGCCTAGCAGTAGCAAAAGGTCTTGCTTGGGTGCTTTGTGTTTATGGAGGTCCTTTACTTGTTGTAAATGGATTTCTTGTACTCATCACGTTTTTGCAGCACACTCACCCTGCATTGCCACATTACAATTCCTCGGAATGGGATTGGTTGAGAGGAGCTCTGGCCACAGTCGACAGAGATTATGGAATTCTTAATAAGGTGCTCCATAACATCACTGATACTCATGTAGCTCACCATCTGTTCTCGACAATGCCACATTACAACGCAATGGAGGCCACAAAAGCAATCAAGCCAATATTGGGTGATTATTATAGGTTTGATGACACACCTGTTGTGAAGGCAATGTGGAGGGAGGCAAAGGAGTGTTTATATGTTGAACCAGACGAGGGTGACCAAGGTAAAGGTGTTTTCTGGTACAACAATAAGCTCTAGATTGATGTTCAAGTGAAGAGAGAAACAGTGGGGAGGTGAGATTGTTTACTCCCCCTAATTTAGTATTACTATAGTTATTGTACTGTGGACCTCCTAATCTTATTAGCTTCAATAAATATGATGTGAAATGGTTGATCAACTAATTAAGAGCTATGCCATTTCTTCGTACACCTTGGAAAAGCTAAAAACCCAGCTCGCATAAATTATTTGTATGAAATGAAGATCGTAGGTTGTTTTGGATACATGGTTTCTAGGCTGGCCCAATCTTCAAATTTTAATGGGTAATATATATTGCATATCGATATAAATATTTATTGAGGAAACATAAAAGGCTCACGATTTTAATCTGGAATCAGTAGGTTCGAATCACGGAATCAGATTGAGGAAATGATTACAATTTAGATAATGTAATTATAGTGTAATTATTTCTTAAATTTACATAAAATGCTATGAAACGCAAGGGAGAAACAATTTGAAAACTAACAAGAGTCGAATCCAGTTGAGACAAATTTAAAATAAACTTGTATTCCAAAGATTCAAATTTTTTTATCTTTAGAGAAACAGTATTTGTCAAGACTAAATATATATAGATTTAAATATAAGCATATATTGTTTATAAATTTAACATTTAATTAAATTTTTCTAAAGTATAACACGCACAAATATATATACATAAAAATTAAGATAAATCAGCAATATAAAAAAAAGACCAATATTATCCAACCGTGGTATCATAGTAGTTCACATGATACTCACATGACATTGCATGAGAATCATTTTCGGCCGCTGTCCAACTGTAACATCTGACACATTTTGGCCGGTTATGAACGAGGTCTTTTTATCAAATTCGATTTCACGGCACAAGAAATTTTTTAGAACTACTGTACAGTACTAATAGAATCCGCAGATATATCATGTATGAGTATCCGTAAAATTATTATTTGGATACCAGGCTAGTAAATGTTTGTCATATATTTTTTGGAAAAATTTAAAACATATGCACATTTTATATAAATGAAAAAAAAAACATGATATTCTATCTGCATATGCCTGCTCTATTGATAAAATATTAAAAATATGAGTATTATTATTATTTTATCGAGGAAACGGTAAAAAATAACCTTTCATCCATACCATGCTACATAGTATAAGATGTTACTTTACTACAAAAGAGAAAGAGTAAAACGAAACCACTGGAATGAATGGTTTGGGAAGCATAGTGATCAACAGAAAACGCGGAATCATTACATAGCAATTATTGGAGCCCAAACAAACCCATATGGAGGACATGTTCGAAACCCCACCTATTTTTCCTGTCTCATCTTTCGAAACTTGTCCTCCCCGGGAGACTCTGACGGCTCAATGTCCTGTACTTCATTTCTATCTCCATTTGGAAGGTTAACACTTGTTCAGAAATCAAAATTACTGTTTTAAAAGAAAATGTGCCGACAAAATTATTAAGAAATTACATATATATTGATAATAAATTTTATATTTACGTATTTTGAGATATAAATAAAATTTTAATATTTTTTAAAATTTAATAGTGAAACATTGTAACACCACAGTCCTACATCGAGTAAATTGGAATAATTTGTTCAGTATATAAGTAAAAAGTAATACTACTAAGTGCACCAACAAATCATGAACTTTTGGGGGCCTGTGGTGGGCTTGTGGATTACCCAAGTTGTTGTATTTGGGCCAGTTTACTTTACGCTTATTTCTGATTCGGAAGTCGGGACTTGACCTGATTTTCGAAAAAGACTCGGGATTTGACCCGGGTTATCACATATGGTATCAGAGTCAACTCTCGAAAGCTTGATTCGTCAAGTTACCGGAGGTGGGGACACGAAGGCTGGTGGTATTATCCCACAATGGACAGAGGTCCGGAGGTGGGGACACCAAGCTAGCCGGTATTATCCCACAATGGCTAGAAAGGTACGATCTGGGCCTATGGGCTATCTGTTCGGCCTGACGAGGACGTCAGGAATTTAAGTGGGGGAGTTTGTAACATCCCAGTCCCACATCGAGTAGATTGAGATAATTTGTTCAGTATATAAGTAAAAAGTACTACTACTAAGTGCACCAACAAATCATGAACTTTTGGGGGCCTGTGGTGGGCTTGTGGATTACCCAAGTTGTTGTATTTGGGCCAATTTACTTTGCGCTTATTTCTGATTCGGAAGTCGGGACTTGACCTGATTTTCGAAAAAGACTCGGGATTTGACCTGGGTTGTCACATATAAGAATTTAAGTAGGGGGAGTTTGTTTGTAACACCCCAGTCCTACATCGAGTAGATTGGGATAATTTGTTCAGTATATAAGTAAAAAGTAATACTACTAAGTGCACCAACAAATCATGAACTTTTGGGGGCATGTGGTGGGCTTGTGGATTACCCAAGTTGTTGTATTTGGGCCAGTTTACTTTGCGCTTATTTCTGATTCGGAAGTCGGGACTTGACCTGATTTTTGAAAAAGACTAGGGATTTGACCCGGGTTGTCACAAAACTGGCCCAAATGCAACAACTTGGGTAATCCACAAGCCCACCACAGGCCCCCAAAAGGTCAATGATTTGTTGGTGCACTTAGTAGTAGTACTTTTTACTTATATACTGAATAAATTATCCCAATCTACTCGATGTGGGACTGAGATGTTACAAACTCCCCCACTTAAATTTCTGACGTCCTCGTCAGGCCGAACAGATAGCCCATAGGCCCAGATCGTACCTCTCTAGCCATTGTGGGATAATACCGGCTAGCTTCGTGTCTCCACCTCCGGACCTCTGTCCATTGTGGGATAATACCACCAGCTTTCGTGTCCCCACCTCCGGTAACTTGACGAATCAAGCTTTCGAGAGTTGGCTCTGATACCATATGTGACAACCCGGGTCAAATCCCGAGTCTTTTTCGAAAATCGGGTCAAGTCCCGCCTTCCGAATCCGAAATAGACGCAAAGTAAACTGGCCCAAATACAACAACTTGAGTAATCCACAAGCCCATCACAGGCCCCCAAAAGATCAATGATTTGTTGGTGCACTTAGTAGTAGTACTTTTTACTTATATACTGAACAAATTATCTCAATCTACTTGATGTGGGACTGGGGTGTTACAAATTATGTGACAACCCGGGTCAAATCCCGAGTCTTTTTCGAAAATCAGGTCAAGTCCCGACTTCCGAATCAGAAATAAGCGCAAAGTAAACTGGCCCAAATACAACAACTTGGGTAATCCACAAGCCCACCACAGGCCCCCAAAAGTTCATGATTTGTTGGTGCACTTAGTAGTATTACTTTTTACTTATATACTGAACAAATTATCCCAATCTACTCGATGTAGGACTGGGGTGTTACAAACTCCCCCACTTAAATTCTTGACGTCCTCGTCAAGCCGAACAAATAACCCATAGGCCCAGATCGTACCTCTCTAGCCATTGTGGGATAATACCGGCTGGCTTCGTGTCCATACCTCCGGACCTCTTACCACCAGCCTTCGTGTCCCCACCTCCGGCAACTTGACGAATCAAGCTTTCGAGAGTTGGCTCTGATACCATATGTGACAACCCGGGTCAAATCCCGAGTCTTTTTCGAAAATCAGGTCAAGTCCCGACTTCCGAATCAGAAATAAGCGCAAAGTAAACTGGCCCAAATACAACAACTTGGGTAATCCACAAGCCCACCACAGGCCCCCAAAAGTTCATGATTTGTTGGTGCACTTAGTAATAGTACTTTTTACTTATATACTGAACAAATTATCCCAATATACTCGATGTGAGACTGGGATGTTACAAACATATAACTACCTTTCATAAAAACTGAAAAATAATTTTTTTTAGTTCGAGCAGAGGAGGCCTGTTTTTTATAAAGCAGATTTTACACTAGAACTTCTTTTCTTGAAAGTCATTTTTAAATATTACTAGACATTTTTTTATATGTTTTTAAGTAAAAAATTGTTAGTGACTGAAACACAAATATCAAAGGGATACTAAGTCATTTTTGATAAAATTAAGGAAATTAGAATAAATTTTTAATCCACTCATTCATTAAAATATAAAATATTATCTCATAATAATTTAGGACATATTTATACATATATTTTCATCTTCAATAATATTTCTTATTTAATAATTTTAAAATTAATAATAATTTTTATCATTAAAGATATAATATAACAGGAAGAGAAAGAGAGTGAAGTTGGACCCCTATTTTTGCTGTTATCCTTTATATTTCAATTTTAAAAAACGATTTAAGACAAGTGTTACCGAAAGTACAATTTCTTAACAGAATCCAAACCATCAACCTCCTGCTAATCAACTAGTGCAAAAAGATACTGGATATACTAAAAATAAAAACTATGCACTTATAATATATGTATATATATATATATATATATATTACATATGTATTAGATAGTGATAAATTTATAATAAATAATTATAAGTGAAAAAGGGGAGAAAAATGAACGAGTCAGTTAGAAACGAGCATAGTGTGTAATTGTAAGTGACGTGAGGCCGAAAATATGATGATGAAAGTAGAGGATACTCCATGCATGGTGTTATACACTTATACACTATTCGTGGTCGCAAAGCGTTCGTGCGCGAATGACTACATTCCCGCATGTTACTGTTCACTACAAGTAACTCGTACTGTCGTGCGTAAACTATAATGCCACACACTACTTGAGACTTGAGAAGTTAAGAGAGTCATACAAGGACACACAACACTTGTGTTGTGCAAACATATATTTTTTATTACTCTGTGTGTGTATGGAGTTAGGAGGGGTTCTTCCAAGTCAGGCTGTACAAATTTTGAATCTTTAATCCGTATGACCAATTATTTAATAAGTAACTTATATATACGTTAAAAAAATATAATTTTAAATTTACAACATCTACAATATATATATATATATATAATTTATAAATTATTTATATGATAAAACAAACAAAACCTTAATCTCGTTTATACTTGTTATTGATAGACTAAATTTAACTAAATCTGTACACAACTCAGCACTCCTACAAAGTACTGAAATTAAGATAAATTTACATTCACTATTTCCTAATATTTTAGTACAAAACAATAATATATTGATAAAATTTTAAATGAATCTTGATTTTATAAAAATACTCCTCTCATGTTTACACGTAAAATCTTATATATCTTAAATAACTTACTATGTATGTTAGGTTCCTGCACTCTTCATTAATTATACGTACAACATTTAATCAAGCTAGCCCCAAATCATCATGTATTAGTATCACGTATATGCGTGTTGAAGCTGGTATACTCAAAAGTTGGCTGCAAGTGAAAAGGTGTTCCCCAGTAGAGAACCCAAACATGCGGACCACGCTCCATGTGGCATACATATGATTACTAAAATACAGTATAAAATATTCAGAACGGAAAAATAATATACTATACGGTTGTTGTGGGCCGTCCTAGCCGGCTGGACTGGAAATGGGTACTGTGTGATAGTGTTCGTGATGCAGCAAGTGCCAAGATTTGGTGATCCTCTATTCCTCCTCTATCATGAATCATCGATTCATTATATTTAAAATATAGTTCACGAATCATAACCATTAATAGTTTAATTTAAAAATTTTCTTAATCCTTGTCAAAACCGAGCTAAATTCTTACTGTACCATTTTCAACTCAGTTTGGCGGTAGCCCCTGGTACTTGTGAAAAGATCACGGGAAGGAGTGCTAGCCAACATGAGAATTCTGACAGCTATTATGCCACGTTATTTATTTTTATAGAAAAATTGAATTTCTTAATTTCCCGTAAAAAAATTGAAATATTTCATGTCTTTGATTTTATATATTCCGATGATATTTTGATGTATAAATACTTTCGATTCTAACAAAATAAACATAAGAGTAATGTTAAGAGTTTTGAAATGGATTCCAAAAGTATTCTTAAATTATAGCTGACATATTTTTATTCAGAGCACATATTAACGCACGTGAGTTTCATATTATTTTTAACGAGATGACCAATAACATATTTACACTTCATAATTTAAATTTAAAAAAAACAGATTTAGAACTTCTATCATTTGTCCAAACGTAATATGATGTATTTACAGTGATATTTTGATATATAAATGCCTTTGTGTTATATATTATTTTGATATTTTGGTGTAATACATATTTACGGTGCTATTTCTTGTTTTATACCCACTTTGTGTAATTATAATAATTCAACTATAGTATTTATGCTTGAAGGAAGAAAAACTAGTAGCTATGCTGGAGTTTTGCAAACTGTTTGCAATTAACGCTTTTTTTATGATAAATGAGTAATTCGTTAACCTAAAGATTTACCAAAACGAATTGTAAGTCGTTATATCACTATTATAAATCTATATATGTAGCTCTGTGTAGATTACAACCTTGTCGGCACACTTTTATTTCATGCTTAATTCACTACTCTCAATCATTGCTGATTTTATAATTAATCACTTACCATGCTCCTGTATTTAATGCATCAACGGCAGACCAGCTGGGTTTTTGTCTTCTTAATTTGGCTGTTTTGTACACCATCTGTTTTTTATTATTTAATGTTTAATTTTCTGACACACACTTTAAGAAATTTTAATCGCATAATTAAAATTATTATTTTTCAATTTTTTTTCTAAATAAAAATATGTAATCAAAATTTTAATTTATAAAAAATTAATTAAAAATAATGATTATTACTATGCAGTTAAGGTACCTCAATATATGTTAAAAGTTAAAACAACAAATAAAAAATAGAGGTAATAATTAATTTATGTAATTAAGGCTCTGTTTGGGAGTACTGTTGAAAACTATTGTGCTGTGATAAAAATTGCTGGTGGAAAAAGTGTTTTCAGCGAAATCAGGTGACTGTTTGGTAATTTTTTTGATTTATACATATTTTGAGATATAATATATAAAAATAATGTTTTTGAAAAGGTTTGATGATGAAACTGATAGTTACTTCCTGCAAAAGATGAAAGCAGCTTTTTTCAAAAGCATGGGGACATATTTTTGTTAACAGCAGTTTTTAGACTAAAACGTTTTTTCACACAACATTTTTTATAATTTATCAAACACCTTTCTAACAGCTTTTGAGTAAAAAACTGCTGTAAATGTCTGCAACAGTAATACCAAACGGAGCCAAACTACTACGGAGTAGTAATAGTTTAAGAAAATAATGCTACTTTGTAGTAAATTCATAACTATCAACATAGAGATGGAATAGAATAAGAATGAAAATAGGTTTGCATCAAACAGCTGTATAGTCCTTTTCAGGATTATGAATTCGGCATATATTAATATGGTAGTTAATTCGAAACAGCGATGTAAACGGCATAAACTGCCACTAATTTATCATAATTAAAAACTACACCAACATCTGTGCTCTTCGTTTTTGGCGGTAAAAGATAAAAGCATATCCAAAGAAAATCAAAAGAGTAGTTTGTCGTATTGGAGCAGAGCTTAAAATTATCCCAAAACCGAAAAGAATTGTTCGGAGATGCCAGTAACTGACTCGTAGTTTTGTACTCCGGAACTGCACGCATGTGTGATTGTTAGAGATTTTTAAGTACTCTCACTATGACAGTACCGTACGGAATTTGCGTTTTCTGCCAAAACCTCCAAAAACAAATGAGTAAATACTACTGTAAAATAATTATTACACAGTAGTAAAATTATATAATATGATTATTTTTGACTTTTTACATGTAATTTAAGGTGTTAAAAAAATCACATCTAAACATAATTAATTTATATCAAATAAAAGTTTAGATTATAAACTTTAATTTGATATAAAAATTAAAATTTTGTATGAAATATAATTATTATTTTTTTACACCTTAATATACGTATCAAAAAGTCAAATATCACTTAATTAATGATTATAATTTTAACTGAATTAAAGAGTTTAAATTGAGATGTGTAAGTAGATTATATTTGGTACAATTATATTATATAAAAATTATATTACAAATAAAAATATTAATATAATTAAATAAAATTTAGGATATAATTTAGATATAATATATAATATAATCAATATAAAAATATTAGGCTAAATTAATCAAACTAATAACAAAATATCTCAATTATAATAATATTGTGTAGATAAATTAATTATTACATAAATTTCATTATTTAGAAATTTATCAAAATATTTTTGATAAAAAATAAAAGAAATTTAACAAAAATATTAGTTTTAAATTTACAATCAGATAAATAAAAAAAGCTATGCATAAATGTACATTGATATAAAATGTGACTGCTGTAAATTTTAAAGGAGTATAAATTTTTACCACTTGACTGTCATTCCATGCCATTTTCTGTTCCAAAATTGAAGTGAAAAGAAAGGGGCCCGGTATAAGATTTGATCAATAGCTCCTGAATTAATATTAAAATAATGTAACAGATAGCAGTGTGACATATGGGCAGCTATACTTATTTAAGCTAAGGTTTTATAAAATACATATGCAAGAATTCCGGGGACCTCATTAACGCGGTTATACACTCTTATTTATATATATCTCTCTCATTTATTTGTGCGATTGACCCCGTTTTGCCCACCACGCGGATGTGCGCGTAAATTTCTTTCATTCGTTATTGGTGTTTGTATCTAAATTTATTTATAAAGTATTAAATTTTGATAGAGAATTTTAAATGAAATAAAAATAAGTTAATTTATATAAATCTTGAATACGATTTAAATTAACGGTACATACCTCAAGCAGAATTTTAAATTAAAAGGATAAAATGTTATATTTTAAATATTTTGATGTAACATCTAACATTAAAATTAGTCCTTTTTATGAAAAATAGCATTTGGCGTTTTTGATGGGAAAAAAGAAATTAATAAATACATGTGAATATAAGAGGGGCAATCTGTATTTTTTTTCCTTCCATAAAATCATTTATTTAGCGAGAAAAAAAAGGTTCACAATCAAAAGAAAAATCTCAGACCTGATAGTGCGGTAGTATTATCACTTCTCAGAAACATTCAAGGTTTTTAACATTAAAGATTAATTTTTTTTCTTTTAATTACGAGAATCTAAATACTTGCACATCATAAATATAAATTCCGATATTTGATAGCATCAAAAGAAAAATTCCGATATTTGATAATTTAGGACAAGCAATATGAGGTTAAAATATGAAATCACTTGCCAGTTGCCATACCATCTTTTCAGGATTCTTACAATTTCATCAAAATAATTCATCTCGCGGAAGGAAGTAACGAATTACAAAACATACAAAATCAGCAACTGAAGTACTTGGGGAGCTTTTGTATCTTCTGTTTCCCCTGTACATAACATTTTAAATTATTACTTGATTCCTGCCTTCTGCCTTGATGTATATAAATATAAACACATTCCACTTCTCCTTACCAATTAACAAACACTCCACCGACTACTCTCTCTTCCCCATCTCTCTATTTCAAAAAGAAATAGACACATAGAGTACAGACAAAAGCAAGATCATGTATACAAATATGGAGATAGCTGCTGCTATAATGAACAAGAAACAATCTTGTGTGACACCATACACAAAATTATCATCAACAACAACATCATCCTCATCTTCACTAGGCATGCACAAGAGTTCACAAATGATGTCGAAAGGCAAGCCTCCTAAAATCCGCATCATTCACATATTTGCACCAGAGATCATCAAAACAGACGTTGCTAACTTCAGAGAACTGGTTCAAAGACTCACTGGAAAGCCTACATCCCAAATCAACAACGTCGCAGCAGCCAAGAAAAAGAGACAAACAAGAACCATCAAGAAACTCGAAATACGAACAGGTTTTAGGCCGGCTGAGCTGAGGGAGAGGATCAAAGGGGAAGAAGAAATATGGGGAGGAGCAAACTCAGGTGGTGGATTCTTGGGAGGGTTTGCGGATTTGGATGGTTTTATGCAAGAACTTAATGCTTTTCCTATCCTTCCTTTGGATGCTTCTCAAATGGACGCCTTTGCAGATCATCACTCCCAGCTTGCCTAATCATATTTAAAAGCTACAATTGATGATCCAATGTCCTTCATGTCATCTATTTACTGCTACTACTAGACCTTTGATTCATTTATTATTTATTTTATCTTTTAACTGTTAAGTTTCATGCTCATGCATGACCTGATCATTGTAGGCTATTTGTAACTTAATTATCTTCTTAATTAATATCTTAATTTCAGTTTCTGTTGGTTGTAAGTAGGATTTGTTTTATTATTAAATGCGTAAACCTTACAAAGCTCCAATTGGAATTAATCGACTGATCGAGTACGTACTGATTTGTCTCTATTTATTTAAATTTTTATATATGTGTGTGTGTGTGTGTGTGTGTGTGTGTGTGTGTTTGTCTTTATCGTATACCAGATTTGAGACTTCATGGATTTTGCATGTCTGTTTTATTTTTGTTTTTATCTATTGGATGGATGTTTGTTCTTCCTTTTTCTTCTAATTTTTCTCCTTTTTTTTTATTTTTAAAACACGATCAAGTATACGGTTGGTTCAACATCTGTGTGTAGAACCAAAAGCTAGGATTGCTCCTGTTGAAGAAGATCTTATTTCCCTAACCAAACAGGAATTTAATTAAGCTCTTCATTACGCATTACGTTTCTTGCAAGAAAATTTATAGATTTATTATTTAATTACCTTTATTTAATTAAATCTAGTCAAGTTCTTTAGCTCCTGCAATTAAAACATACTGCATCTCTCAGCAATATACACGAAACCGTGTAATCCAATAAGTAGCACCAGCCCCTCCAAATTCAATACCTCTTTCGTTTTATTTATTAGGAAAGAAATGTAAAACAAAATTAAATTAATCATCGTAGTTAATACGATTTACTTCATCCAATTAAAATTTCTTACATAGTGTAATATTATTTTTCTAAAATTTTACAGGTTCAGTTGAAAAGATTTTATTAGTTTAACACAAACTACACCAATTTACAATTCCATGAAATTCTGCTTCTTTCTTATCGGTGAAATGTACTTATGATTATAGATTCGAATTAGATGGGGATACAATTTGACAAAAATCTGAAGTAAAGCTATTATGATGTTTTCGAATGGTGAGGCCGCGAGGGACACATAATTGTAAGGGACAGGTAGGATATATACGAAGTTGTAAACATATCTTCCTATAGCGAGGGGCAAATCTTTGCGAAGCGGCAGGTAGGATATAATTGTGCTAGTCCGTCAATGACAAGCACAGCACAACTAAGTCAACTTACAATTAGATTAATTATTATTTTTTAAATGGATAACATTCTCTACATGATCAATTATATATCTTTATCTATATTAATACTTCTTCACGCTTTGTCATATACTTTTAAAAAAACCACTTGATGCTAGTCACGTAATAAATTATAGTGTCAAGATGAAGAAAGCATAGCAGACAAAAATACACTTCAATTTACCAAACCCCTCAAGAATTGGTTAGCTTTGCCTATATTTGATGCCATCAACCATTTCATCCTCAGTCCAAACCAGTTGGACTCACAAAAAGTGGAAACTTTCCTTTCACAGGCAGGCACACACATACTTGCATGGAAAATTATTACAGAGAACCGATAAATTACAGTGTGGAAGAGCAGAGAGGATTGTCAGTATACTAACTCTGTATTTCAAATTTCTTTTGTATAATACTTTCAGTTATTGCATGTACAAGAGAATTGCATTTAACTCACATACTCTGTAACAGATTCCATGGTCTCTGCAGGGGTATCTAACCTTGTAAGTACTTCGGGTATTCCAGCAGTATCTCTTATTATCTGTACAAGGACCAGAAGATGTTATCAAAATAAAGACATACGGGATGGTATTCGCTTACCATGTATAATCATTCTTATTGGAACCCCTACACATTTAATGATACTACATCTAATGTATATAATTCTTCAAACGTGAAACTGATCAAGAGTTTCTCCTCAAAAATGCTCAGACCCTTGACTTCAGTGGCGGACGTACATTGGGCCGAGCATATGTCTTGGCCCACCCTGAATTTTGGGATATAAACAATATATTACAGTAATATCACATGAAAGAATGTTTGTTCCCGTGGTTCGTTTTTATACAAACAACCATGGTTCGGTCCTCTTCATCTAGGTTTTTTTAAGATTCTCCCCTAATCAAACCTTCCCTTTCTCAAAAATAAATTCTTTTTGATTTGGCCTACCCTCATTTTCTTGTCTGGTTCCGCCACTAAAAAAAAAGGTAATAACAAATGTCCATACTCCGTAGGAGTGTTCAATGAATTAAATTGAAATATGTATCATCATGTTGTGTTTAAGTGACATGTTTTGTTTGCAACATGCTGGTTAAATAAGACTTAAAAATTACAAGGCTATGGCCCAAGCTCCCAAGCGGTAAAGCAAACTGAGAAAAAACAACAAAGATTGAGAACAGCATGTCCCAAGTAAGCAACAGGATTCCATTTAACAATAAAAGTCCAATTAAACAATGTGGTGCTACTGACTGATGATTATGTATTTGAAATCAGCTTATGCAGCAACATCATTCAGAAAAGGAATTTAATGTGATCAACAACTTCAAAATTAAATTGATAATTGATACTAAAATGAATGGAACTAAACTTACCAAAATCTCTTCGTCAAGATAAGAAATCATAAAAAGTCTCTGGTAAGAACCACCTGAAGTCACAAAAAGATTATTATTTAGAACAGATACACAGAGAGACCTGATTATTAGTACAGATACATGCAGTAATATTAAAGGAAATGAATACCCCTAAGCAGTGATTTTTTCTGGTCATAATTTTATAAATTATTTTAGATATCATGCTAGCGTAAAACAAGAGGTCATGGCGCATGATGTTTCATATCCAATGAATATACGAGCAAACTTGATATAAGTATATAACAACTTTTTCCTTTGTGGATGCCAAAGTTTATAATCACTCTGGTATTCTACTCACCAAAGACATTATATACCAATAGAGTTTGGGAATTTCCTTTTTAAATAAACACAAAAATGCATCATGAGAAATGATTGCAAGAGAAAGTGGATAGATTAGTTCGTTCAACTAATGAGTACAAGTGAATCAAAAAAATTTACCAAACCAATGTGGTAAAGAAAATACTTAATCCGGTAATTTGGCTGTAGATATTTAGCGCTCTTATCTACAAGGACTCTATCGACAGTGAAAATATATAAAAGTAACTTAAATTTGACAGGCACATGTGCTACAAGAGAACTTCAATATATAAATTTTCTAGCAAAAAAAATCAGTGAGATGTTATAAACATATAGTAACATGTTACAGCTAAAGCTATAGTCTTTCCAGTGATAATGAATTAGGGTTTTATATCAAACTACCCACTCATCTCACAAATAAATATCAAGTAGCTACCCCATCTCCACGACGACTCATTTAAGTCACTAAACTGTTAATATATATCACTTCGCTAACTTTTTTTTAAAAAATAACGATTAACATCAAAACACATGGGATAACGAAGTGATATATTTTAACATTAAAACTGTTAAGACATAGCCTTATCAATTCTGGTTTGTAATGCATGTGTTTTAATGTTAATGGTTAAATTTAAAAAAAAAAGTTAGCGAAATGATACTCCCTCCGTCCCACCCAATTGTTATCCTTTCGGAAAGAAGGTCCGGCACGCATTTTAAGGTGCATATAAAGTATAGTTCTATAACTTATTTTTAAATTTTTTTTTTGAATAAAAATTTAAACATTAAATTTTTATTCAGAAAAAAAAAATTTAAAAATAAGTTATGGAACTATACTTTATATGCATCTTAAAATGCGTGTCGGACCTTCTCTCCGAAAGGATAACAATTGGGTGGGACGGAGAGAGTATATCTTAACATTTTAGTGGCTTAAATGAGTCGTTGTGAAGATGTAGCAACTTGATATTTTTTTATGAGATGGGTGAGCAATTTGATATAACACCCGAATTAACACTTTCGCCTTGGCAATTAACCTGTACAGCTGTACCAGCTAGGAAACATGAGATGCTGAAGGTCAATTTAGGCTTACCTAATATAAATTAGAATAAGCACTTGCTTGGAAGTCTACTTAGATCTAATAATCATAATATTAATGTTAAATAAATAATGCCAGTGTAAATATATTGATAAGAAACTCACTGAGAGGAACTTTAAGGCCATTGGTCACAACATCTCTTACAGGAACAGGAAGCTGTTGCATCGTAGTAGCAGCCTGACCAAAAGCACCTTTTAGTTGTTCAGGTATGGTGGATTCATCAATTGTTGGAGACTCAATTATCCCTTCGGCATATTCTTCTTTCATTCGAAGAGGCCCTTCAATGGATAACTTGGTGGATAAAATAAATTTGCTTTCGATCTGCATTTCACCATAAACACTCAAGTTCTATAGAACTTGCATTCAAGGATGCCATAGTAACTTGAAAGACAAACTATAGTACATATAAGCAGAGCAGTAACTGAAAGCTACACTCAGCCTAGTGCAACTATACAATTATATTTGTGAAGAGATGCTTATAATTTTTAGGCCGGTGCAAAAAATATGTGTGTGTGCGCGCGATATGTGTGTGTGTGTGTGCGCACACACACAGCTTTTGTTCCTTCCCTACGCATATCAAACATAAAAGTGATGATTACTACATATATTATACTTACAACCTGTCAGGGTGCTTTTCATATTTGGCAACCATAACAATACATAATTTGTTTCGAGTTTTATATCAAACTTGCCACTCATCTCACAAAAAAATATCAAGTAGCTACTCAATCTCCGCGACGACACATTTAAGCCACTAAAATGTCAAAATATATCACTTCATTATTTATTTTTAAAAAAATTAACGATTAAGGTTAAAATTATGTTGAAGTGTCAAGTATTTATATCAAACTTATATTATACTTGAATATTATGGTTCATCCTTATATTTTTTAAGGGTTAATCGTTAAATTTTTTTTGAAAAAAGTGAGTGAAATGATATATCTTAACAGTTTAGTGACTTAAATGAGTCGCTGTGGAGATGAGGTAGTTACTTGATATTTTTTTGTGAGATGGGTGACCAGTTTGATATAAAACCCAATTTGTTTCACACATATTTAAACTTATCGCTTTGCGTCTGATTAGCCACTTCCAAGATAGACTAAAAGTTAGAGGAAGTGGATCTTTATATGGAATAATCTTCGAAGTAGGCGATTATTGATGATTTAACAAAAGTTCATTTCTCAACAAAATAATTGTGCACCATAGACCTCTTTACAAATTCTCAAGCTTAAGCAACTCCCTTAAAAGTACAAACATAATGGCTTGCTCATATATCCAAATGTGATACAAAAGTTTGATGCCTCCAAACCCTTTTGTTGTTTAGACAAAGACCAAACTATCTGTAGAGTCCACTTTCCTGTCAGTATAAGCGAAAAAACAGAACTTGATGCACAATGTACACTATACAATATCACACAGAATATCAATAACCTAGACAAAAATGGACATCAAATGTTATGTGTAGAGAATTCATAGAAGGAACATAACTGACACTTGATACAATTATAATTTGCTTCTCTTTTGCCAATCAAAAAAAACAAAAAAGCATCATTTCATACTTGTAGTTTCAAAAAGCCAAGTATTCTAAGAGTAAAGTTGTAGCTGCTCCCAAAAGGCCCTTATTTGCAGTTTCTCATACTAATCATAGCTCAAACATAGTTGACTTCACCGAGAAGTTATGACACAAGTTCCATACACTCAGGTTTTTGATGATCCTATAGTCCTAATAAAGTAATTGTAGATGGTTATTGTGTATTTATTTCACTTAGTACAAATTTGACTGACATTTTAAAATACTTTATTATGAAAAATTCCAAGGGAAAAGATATACTCCCTCCGTCCCATCCATTTGTTTACATTTCGGAGAGGGTGTCCGGCACGCATTTTAAGGTGCATAAAAAGTATAGTTCCATAACTTTTTTAATTTTTTTTTTCTGAATAAAAATTTAAACATTCAGAGAAAAAAATAAAAAATAAGTTATGGAACTATACTTTATATGCATCTTAAAATGTGTGTCAGACACCCGCTTCCAAATGTAAACAAATGGGTGGGACTGAGGGAGTACTATATAAATCTCCGTTTATTACAAATTATGAATTGTCAAGCCTTCCAGTAATAGATTATTACAATATCTATCCATGAACAAAAGCTTCGATAGTTGATTCGTTGCTTGAGGTATAGTGTCCATATCTTACTGATTTACCCACATAAACTTTTTATCTCAATTTGTGATTTATGATGGAATGCCAAAAAACTAATGATGTAGGACGAGGTTGAGAAAGGGTTAAAAAGGGGCATAATGCACCTATCTCCATGGTGTATCAGTAGAAATAAATTCTCAAATGTATAAAAGATTCATCAATTTATAATATTCATCATCAATTTATAATATTCATCATCTGTCAAATAATCAAGATTACAATTGTTTATATAGAGAAAAACTAATCCTAAGTGGTAACTACTACTGAATAATAACTACTTATCTACTATTATATTTGATAAAATGAACAACTATCTGATCCTACTATACTTAAACTAAAAGCTACAAGTAATTTATAGATATAGGTATAAAATAATTAATTCCTTCAGCTCCACCTCAGTTAGATTAGCATCGTGAACAGTTTGAATTAATGGCAAACAGTAATAATGATATAATATTATGAAAGTGAAGATGTTGAAGATGTAGAAGCAAAACCTTTTTGAAATGAAACAGTAGTTCACAATAATACCTAACAATATGCAAGTCCAAAATTATTACCGAGTTTAGGAATTTTAATTGTGCAGTAATCTTTGCATTTCCATCCTTAATCAACACATCCATCTTTGATAAATTTGTCAATGATGAAGGGAATCTCCTGCAACAATTTGAAGTTAGTGATAATATGACTGATGAAGTACTTCTCTAATTGTACATTTAAAGATTTTTTTAATCATATCCTACATAGAGCGAGGGGTAGTCGGGTAGATAAAATGACAACTATATTTATAGATGATAGTTAGATTTCAGAATCACCGCGCCAGGTTAAATAATGTAGTGCAGATGCTACTAAAACTTGAATGTGGTATCCTGTAGCGCGGATGCTACTTATTACCATGCCAATGATCAAAATACAGAAGTGTGAATAAAAATGAAAATGATTAAAAGAATTATCACACATTTACATGACTTACTCAAATACAATTTTAGCAGCGAAAAGCCCTGGGGTCCCGGTTCCGAGCCACTCGAAATTCCACCTCCCTTCGAGAAAAGGAGACCTGGAAAGCTGAAAACACCAATCAAGATCTTACACATAAACATAGAGTCGTGAAAAATTTGTAGGCAAAATCATACGTAGTTGGTCGGGGTGTAGGATTAAGCCTCTCGAGACTAGTAATCCTCTCATTGACATCAATCTTTTGGATATCTGTCGTCTTCCCAGAAACTAACCCCTCAAAACCCCCAGCATCCTTGAACTAAAGCAATCAAACAACACATCACCAAAACAATCACTAAACAACTAAATTTATTTTTTAATATATAGTCGTTATGAAAATAAAGAAATAAGATATATATATATATATATATATATATATATATATATATATATATATATATATATTTATGAATTACCGCGAGAAGAAGAGATTCTTTAGCTGAAAGCCTTTCCATTTCCTTAGCGTAAGTAGCAGAAGCCCCTTGAACTGGTTGTTGAACCATCATTACTTTGCCACTTCCGTAATTGCGAATTTTCCGGCCATATGTAACGCCGGAATTGAATTTGCGAGCATTGAGGGGAGAAGTGGAACAGCTAGTACAAGACCAAGCAGAAGAGAGTGTTTGCGTGACTTGAATTGAACAAGCCATGGATTGAATCACTGTAAGTACAAAGCAACCCTAATTGTTAGTACTTGCTTAAACTGATGAATAACGATGACCGTTTATTAATCTCCTCAGGTTCTTTGCGTGCTACTATGCCTCATCGTGTCGTGGGATATTATTATTGTCAACGTAACAAACAGGCCCTTAAGTACAAGTCAACAAGTATTTCAACTTGAGTCTTAATATATCTAAATTCAATTCGATATTACTCACTTCGTATTTATATATATATATATATATATATATATATATATATATATATATATATATATATATATTCACATGTTTTATATAATATTAAAAAATAATTATACATCCCGAAAAAAAAATTTAAATGCAGATGATGATCTCGGCAGATTGATGTCAAGATCCGGCAGCAAGTCTTTTTTATGTTGAGTAGGATGTACAGTGGCTTCACCAGTGCACCTTGTTGTTAGTTGGCAAAATCTATGTAGTGTACTTGCTCGTATTCTTGCACAAGCATTACAATCAGCTTCTTTTTTCTCTCATTCTTTGCTTCTCTGTGTGATCCTTCCTATATATCTTTGCTCCTCTGGACATTTGGCGTTGTTCATTTTGCCTAGAATTAAAAAAAGATGCATGCACAAGAATATGTACAACAGATCTTATCTCCTTGTTGTTGTCATACTCTAGTACTAATTTTTTCTGAATGCTTGGGTTAGCAAGTGGGACAGGAGGGAAGGAACATGAACATGAACATGGCAGGCGCCTATTTTTCATTTGGATCCCCCCAGGCCAGGCACCATAATATACACTATACAGTGTATAATATACAACTAGTCTTGTTAATTCCTCCAACGGTGTCATACGATCCATCTATTCAAACATTGTCCTCTTTCCCTCCAACGGTTCACTTCCTAGTTACAAATTATTCCTATCTTTCATCTCTGTTCCATCACAACCATATCACTTCTTTTTGCCCCTTCAAACAAGGAGGGCCGAGACATCTTTTCTTTTTCTTTTTCTCTTTTCAGTGATTTCCTCGGAAAATGGAGCACAGTGGCGATGCTACTGCTGCAAAAGTCGAGCATATAACAAAGGCATCTTCCGATGAGCTGCTGAGCAAGTTTGCTCAAGTGAGTTCTAAAAGTAACACTAATAAACTTGCTCCAACTCTTGTTAAGAAGAAGAATAAGGTTTTGCATTTGATGAGGAAACGTCAGAAATTAAACAGGGCAAAACCAGACGGGACTAACTACGAGAGTAGTCCATTAAATAATTTTGCAGCTGATAGGAATTCACTTCTTCCTCCTGCTGCTAACGGGAGATCCACGGCCTCGATTCGTATAGCGAAGGCCAGTGTCAGGGCCAGGAATCTCAAGAACAAGTCCCTTTTGGGAACTATTCAAAAGGTCTGTCTTCTTTCTTCTTCTTATAATCTATTTCTATTGTCTAAATATCATTTTAATGTTTAGTTGGGACTTGGGTTCAAACTTTACGGCAATGTCAACTCGAGTCATGTAATTATGCAGTAATTATATAGTAGTATTATTGTTAATAGATTTTCGTCTACTGCTTGTTTGTGTAGACATGGCGTAAAACAGTGGAAGGGGCTTCAAGGATCTTCATAGAGAAACATTACAATTGGCACAAACGCTTAATCAGTGACATTGCACAAGTCTAGTTACAATCCTTGTGGAAAAGAGTTGGCACAGCATTTGTTTTTAGAAGTTACTTGTTATATGTATTTAGTAGCTAGCATTTTATTGTGCTTTGTGATTTTGTTTCCAGTTTATGCAAAACATCATGTATGTGAAGCCAACATGAACAATATACATTCTCTCAAGTCAATTGGATCATCACTATGGTCATTTCATGACACACAAGGCCTTTTTTTTATATTTTTTTTTATATATAACATAAAACTCGTGAACACGGTTTAGATCTAATTCGAGTTTATAAAAATGCAATCAATTTACATTTATCTCGACTTATGCCAGCCTTACCATTCGACCTTTTATTTCAAGAACATCGCAATCCTTTGCAAATTGCAAAATGCCAATATTTATAGGGATATTAATAATTTTTTATTAGTAAAAGCCCAAAAAATAGATATTTTTATGAAGGAAGAAGAAGAACAATGGCTAAATAGACGACTTAAGGATTGCCATATGGACGAGTATTCAAAGCCCGTGTCCCCAGCAACATGAATCATCCGCCACCATGCACTCAAGAGCGGGTAGAGCATAACACGCAAGAACACAAAAATAAGTAATTAAACTAAATTTTTAACTACTCCGTAAGAAAAAAAATTGATACTCATGCACATTTTTTTGGTACCGGGAGCGGAACGGAAATTATGAAATAGGGGTGTAAAATAAAAAAAATATATCTTTCTTAATATATACTAAAAAAAAATTATCTTTCATTTAATTATAAAACTTATTTTTATAATCGAAAGATTTTATAATTTTATTTTAATTTAACTCTTACTACCAACTCATTTGAACGTATATCTGAAATTCCGTTAAATCAAAATGGAAAATGAAATTGAATTTTGATGATTTGAAAAATCACATATTCAATCTAATTTTACTCCCTTGGCATATATATTCTTAAGAAAAAGGCATGTATTTTTTTAATTTTTATTTGTTAGTATCATATTTAAATGTATTTATTATTTTAAATGTTATTAGTAAAATTTCTAAATTAGTAATGTAAACTATTTTGAAATAAGTTGGGAGAATCAGCCTCATTTAATATTATTTTTTGTTAATTATAAAATTTGGAGAAAAAAAGAGAAGAAATAGGGAGAAAAATCCGGAACATCGTCAACCCGAGTACCGAGTTGACTCGGAGCGGCGTCGATAAACAAAGGCATATTGGTGCGATGAGTGAAACAAGCATCTGCATACAAATAAATTGTATGTATAGGTATGAACAGGGCAACGAAAGCCGTAATATCCAGCATTCAGGCCACCCACTTTGACCTGAAATCTGCTGCCCTCTTTCACTCTACTCCTGTTCTCCTTCGCAAAAGACGTCCAAGCCCTTGGGACACTGTTCGTTCTCGTACTCTTTTTTTTTTCTTTTTTTATAATCATTTTTTATTTAATTTGTGTTCTTATTTATTATACAAATCTCTGTATTGATATCAACACTATTTATGATTAACTATTTAGGGTAAGAAATGTATTAGTATTATATTTAGGGGGTATAGTTTGGTAAAATGTTTTAATCTTTGCATTTCTTGGGTTCATGACTGATAAAGATTGAAGTTAAGATATCTGCTGTTTGCACCATGTTTCATGAATTTGAGTTATGTTTTCTGTTTTTTCTTGTACATGCAGAGGGGAAGTGCTCCTAAAGGTTCTTCAAAGGCGAGACTCTCTTTTTTAACATGTCTTTGTTTTTGTTTTTTTTTCAATTTTATGTTAGCGGTGTTGTGGTATAAGTTGTGATACGTATTGTAGTTCTTATATCATGATGAAATCATAAACCTGGTAGTTAGCAACTACAATTTAATCATCTTTTTTTATTAAATCTTATCTTTGATGACCTATCATATATTCATATAGTTGTATATTGATATATGGAAGCCGAGGTAATTGGTTTTTCATGGCTGTATTGTTTAACTATTGCATTTCTAATTTCTATAAAGAAAAAATATCCTTTGTATGCAAATTATTCTTGAAATGGAACATATGAGGTGTGTGCGCCTCTGAAACCTGCAATATTTAAGTCAATGTGAAAAAAATGATTGGTTGAGTATGTTAAGAAAGTCATGTTCTTTATTAGTGTTTTAAGTGCTTTTCAAGGAGGTTACGAAAACAAATTGTTACGCAAGGGGGAACAGTTCAATTCATCATATAATCCTTATTATATGTGTCATCGCTTTGTTGCACTAAGGTGTAATATGTCTGTAAGGTCCAGGCTACCGCTCCCTTATCCCTTCCCAAAACTCACACTCATAGGATAGGACGAACTTCATGCATTTCAAGGTACAACTAAACTCTAATTTGTCTGTAAGATAATTTATCTACAAAATATGTGTTGTCAATTTTCAATTATCAAGTCGGACATCTATAGGGAAAAATAATTAAATAAAAGAAGTAATGAACCCTTAAAACCTATATTAAAAGTTTTTCTTTCTCTGTTCTCAGCAGCTTGCAGAATTTCATACTTGATCCAAGTTTCAAAATTAAAAAGAGGGCTGGGGTGAGAGGTAGGTTAGAGCAAGGTCAATGTTGGTTCCAAAATGGTTGTAGCTATTGCTATAAGTTGACATCAAAAAGTGATTTTTGGTGCCAAAATAGAACTTCTACCCCTGTGCCTGATTATAAAATAGAATAAATTAACTAACATTTTATTAAAGTTTCTCATTTTTCATTGAATTGATGGTGTGGCAAGTATAGCTGTAGCTATCTTCGGTTCTCTTACCCATTTGTGTTAATTTCCATTCACTTATATCTACCTTGGATTGATCATTTTGTGAATCTAGTTCTATGTTTCAGCTAAAACAACAATTACAGCTATGCAGTGCTCTTACTTATGTTCTCGACATGCTATCTTTTTGATGATATATTAATGTGATTTCTTGAATTCTCATTTCTTTTTCTTTTTTTTTTTGGGTTGGGGCATAATATCAAGGATGCATATGTAGAAATGAACTGATTAGCAATATAAATTATTTCCAAGCCCTTATCCCAAAAATTGCTAGGCATAATTGAGTTAAAGATCTAGAATAGTAGATCCTACTTTCTGAAGGTTTTAGGACAGTGACATTTGCTATTTGTTGGTAATTGAATAACCTCAGGTATTCCTGTGTCCATTTGATTCCACAACTCTAAGCCGCAATTCATTCTTCCAATTTACAAACGATGTTCTTATCATACATAGCTTATACACTCTCATATTCATAACTTGCACCTACTTTTTCATGTATTTCGTCATTCCCTTGGACCTCTAATTGCATTACATCTTTTATTCTCTTCCCAGATGTGTTCTATTCTCGCATCCATTCAGTTCCACTCAATCAAATGCAATGTAAATTTATATCATAATATGTGCAGTTTAGTGTTTGTCTTTGGAAATATCAAACGAGGAGGAAAAACAATATTATTGGGTTACTGGAATACTGGTATTTAATTGTTTTTTATGGACATTTTTCTCTATTTCTACTGTGCATCTATTCTTTTGGTGGATGTCCAACAATCATTTTTCACTTGCACAATATGATGCTTTAGAGAGATTCCATGTATTGGACTTTGTTTGATTCCTATGTGCTAAAAGAATATTGATTCATATTATTTCCACAATAGTAACACTACCGACTGGCTTAGTTATTTGAAACTTTCCAGATTCTACACTCAAATTTGAATAGATACTTGTCATAATTATATATCGACTTTGTTTACACTGGGTGCATTTTTATGTTTATTAACAAATGAATTGTACCTCTCTCAGTTAAAGGTACACATCTTGGTGCATGTCATATGTGACTCTGGTTTCTCATCAAGCTTATGATACTTCAGTTCCTCAAATTAATAGCAAGTTTTGAATAATGCTTATCATTTTGCAGCAAGCTAATTACTACAGGAATTCAAGAAAACTGAACGATAAACAAGAATTGCTGCGCAATGTCAGTGCTTTTGCAGAAAATATTTTTCAGGTAATTTGTAACAAATCTTTCTTTAATTATCAATCTCCTATGTTTTAAATTAATTAGACGACTTCTTACAATTATTGTTGTTGTGTTTTTTTTTGAAATAATTTAAATACATAAAAGGTGTTTGATGATAGTTGGAAATTATGTCAATATTGTAGATTCGTTATATCTAGCAGAAGAGTCTATAACTTGGTTATTTTTAATTCTCCTCCAATTCTATATTCAATTGCTTTTTTCTTAATTTTTTTACCGTCTAATTATAATTGTAACTGGCTTTCAAAATATATATATTGTGACCGGATAATGATCTTTTCTGTTTAGGGCTTGGACTATGATTTTGAAGAACATGAACCATCTTCAAGTCGAGGCAGGTCCTGGTTTAGACCAGATTACAGGGATAGGAAAAACAGTGCTGGGGGGACCTATTATAAGGGTCCACGATCAGGGGGAAGAAGTAAGTGCACATTGCAATTTGCAGTTTTATCTGATTAAAAAAGCTGTAAGCATGCATCATAAAACTATCCGTTGACAGGCTCACTCCTGGGAACCGATAAGCCTTCATAAATTATATTTAACAAATGACTCAGTTTAATATATGTTGGTTGTTGGCCCTGTGGCTTCAGAAATATTATTTTATATTGCAATCTGTAAAGAGTGCGATTACTTTGCAGAAATTTGGTTACAGTCTTCTTAGTTCTCTTACAGAGCATGGAAAAATTCAAACGAGGGTCTTGAAAATTATTAGGCATTGTTTGTGCTTGTTGGAAACCGTTGATAACACATAATCTGTTTTCAGACTCCTTTAGCTATGCATGTTTATATATGGATGACACAAATATGTATCATCTAAATACCTTTTTTGTTGCATATAAAAGTTCATATACGATTAGCAAGAAGAAGAAAAAGTTCATACACCTACTTTTTGGAGAAAAAAAAGTTTATATATACTTGCTAGATATACTATTTTTCAACAATTTAATTTCAGGTTCTTTTTTACTCTTATTTAGGGGGTTTTCAGTTCTGTGAAGATGACGATGACGTTGAACAACTTTTCCGGTCTGCATTTGGTGGAAATAAATATTTCTTTTGGTCTTTCATGGATGAACCTCCTAGGACCTCGTCAGGATACAATTATAACAGTAGGTACTCTTCGAAATGGAATCAGACACATGAAGAAGATACTTCGAAATGGAAGTGGACATATGAAGAAGATTATGATACAGATCCTGACAGGTCAGAGTCAGATTTAACTTCAGAGAGAAAGACGCTTGGTCTGAGTGCTTCTGGTCCTTTAAATGCAGACGATGTTAAAATTGCGTAAGTCGTCGTTAGAATTCATGTTATATCTTCCCTAATAATTGGGTAGAGATTGCATGACAATATATTTAATCCGGATTTATATGTTATGTTCTATACTCCAATACTGATGGCTTGACGTCTTATATTCAGATATCGAAAATGTGCAATGAAATGGCATCCAGATCGTCACCAGGGATCATCAAAAGTAGGCTATCATTCCGTGCATGTTATTCTCGTATTTGTTCATACAAAATTTCTGTTAATCTCCTCTGTATTCTATTTTTCTCTCTCCGTGATTACCCCCCCCCCCCCCCCAAAAAAAAAGTACTCCCTTCTTCGCAAACCTCTCTGAAAGATAAATTGCTTTTCGGCTTGGTTCATAGTTTTATAATTCCTGTCAGTATGTATTTATATGGCTTGAAGCTTTGGCTGCAGATATAATCAACTGAACTAATGATATAAGCATCCCCCCGTCCCCCTCAGTTTCATGCAAATATATGCAAAAGCCAATGAACTACTCCCCGCCTTTTTTCTGTGACATCTATTTTGTGAATTTGAAACCTAAATTCTTGGCTCTCTAGACTCTATATTGATAAGTGTCCTTATTCTTAATCCTTTTACTTGCTGGTAGATCTTCATATTCGCACATGTTTCCTAGCATAAAATATGAGTGTTATACAATCTGGTATTTAATTTGCATACAACCATATTTACAGGCTGTGGCGGAGGAGAAGTTCAAGGTCTGCAGTGCTGCTTATCAATCATTATGCGACAAACTGGCCGTAAACTGATAGTTCAGATAGGCAATATCCTTACAAAAGCAGACTGATCTAATCTCATAATTAGGTTTAATCAACCTCCCCAGGTATGTAGTTGGCCTGTTGAATGTTCTTTAGACCTCATTGAAGATAGAAAGTGTAAGGAATCCCCTAGCTGGAGATGCGCTGTAAACTGCTGGGAGGTACACTCAGCATTTATAATGTAATTTGGACAATTTTTCAAAATTATATTCGTTGTAACCCCCACCCCCCAAATGGCCCAAATTGGGGTTTCTTTCCAGTTATTTATTTATTTAGTTTGTTTCTAAATAGAAGCAATACCATGATTTAGTCTCTTCCTAGTTCCTACTATTGTTATGCGGGTTCATGATTCGACTTGACGATGAATACTATCTGACTATATTCTATATATGTGTTGCAAATATCAAACACATTTAATTTTTTTTCTTTTCTATTACACAGTTATCTGGCTGACCAACTCAATATATAATGTTAGATGTATGAGGTTAAAGTTAAATGCACTTTGATATAGAGCATAATGTGAATTTGTTAATCAATGTGCATGGCACCGTCTAGGGGGTACAACACCCTCAAGTCCCGGGTTGGACTCAGTTGGAGCCTCTATGCTACATATGCAAAAACAAGGTTATGAATTTATTATTTTTTTATAAAAAAAATCTTGAAACTTATTCACTAATTGCAACATTATTATTGTAATGAGAGTAAAATTGAATCATTAACATCTTTTGGCTTTACTATTTCAATTTTAAATCCGGTTCGCTTGTATAAATATTTACAATTTAATATGAACATCGACTTCTTTTAAACCATAAAAACTTATACGACAAACCCGGTTGAACTTTAATGACTTTTTTTTCATTTCTAATAAATAACAGAAAAAAAATATGTTTTTTAAATTATGGGCCTAAATATCACATTTTTATATTAAATGGCCCCAAATATCACAAGAGCAAAAATTGGCCCTCATTATCACATAAAAACGCCAAATAAAATTGCGTTTACAAATTAATCTCACATTTCACCATACCTGTCTGAGACAAGATAAGGGGGGAGAGAGAGTAAAGTTAAAACATGTCAGCGACATCAAGACCATCATAAACACCACATTTTTCATAATCCAAGCTCTAGTAAGATGCTTTAGTAGCGGGGTTGGGGGAAGGATAGGAAATGTGATTTCATTATATTCCTGACCAGGAACATAACCTATCACAAAGAATGTTTTTTTATTGGGTCAATAGCTCTAAAAAAACAGATTGCCTACATTCAAAGCACCTTTTTTTTTACCATTAACAAGAACTTGTTTTAGTTGCATATAATAAGGGATTCGAACAACTGCTTTAAATACAGTATCTGACGTACCGTTTGTGGAACTTCAATACCACGGGCTTATTTCATCTAAACTCTTGAGATCTATTTGATCTGCCCTCACAAACCCATTCCCCCCTCATTTGCCATCTCTCTCTGTCTCTCTTTGTCTCTCCCTTATCACTTGTAGTATTAGTAATATACATAAAGAGAAAGTGATTGGGAAGACCGGGGATAGTAAAATAATAATAACCGTCGCTGGGATGGGATTGGGAACTACCCCAAGTCAAACCTCAGAAGTGTATGTATAATTGTATATATAGAGAGAGATAGAGGGGGCGTTGTGTTTGTTTATGTATAGAAAGATGCCGATACTACTAAGAAGATGAGAAAGGAAAGTATGACAGTGTGACCCAGAACAAAAAAGTATAAACGCTTTATAAAAGAGTGTTTCAAGTTGTAACGTAAATTTAAGATGCGTTTCCGGGAAAAGTTAAACTTGCATTTCTGTTAAAAAAAATTAAAAAATAAAAATGCACGAAACGTATGTTCAGTTTGCATTTTCGGAGTAACGTAACTTAAAGTCACGTTATTATGTGATAGAGAGGGTCAATCTGATAGATTGCGATATTATGGACATTTAATAATTAAATTATGATATTAAGGGTGAAAACCCTTTTTTTTTTTAAAAGACGAAAAAATAATGGTAAGGATGATCTGCCCGATTAAATTCATAGTGATACCCCCGTTTACTGTCGCTGACTATCTCCTCCGGTCGTCTTACTTTACCTATACATACATACATACATAATTACATACATACATATATATATCGCGTATCAGCTCCATGAAAGTTGATCTTTTTCTTAACAAGCTCATATAACCTGTAATCATATTGTTGAAAATTAGGGCTTTTCCCCCAATTTTTCAACATTAAATGGAGAAGTTGAGTGAGCAAGATACAAAATATCCATACACACGAAGCGGTTCATTTAATTATAACCAATTAGAAACCACCGAGTCGCCTCGTTCTTGGAACGGCGAGTTCGGACTCGGCGGCGTCACCGATCGCCGATTCGCGTTCTCTCGCCAAGCTTCTTTTCTTCACTCTCCGTCATTCGATTCACCTCGCACACCTGTATCTATACTCCCAAACGAGTCTGTTAGAAAGCCTTTCATTTCTCGAACCGTTTCGAGTATTGATATACCTTCTGTTGACTATTTACATGATGGAATTGATAGTGTTTGGGCTGAGGATAAGTTGTTTTCTGCCAATTCGCCTTCGTTGCCCGATAAAGTCTCGGTCTTCGGGTTTTTGTCATCGATTTTAAGAGCTGGGAGGTCTGGTAATCGGCCTATGAAGAGGTTGTTTGTGTTGATTTCACTTAATGTTGCGTATTCTACTGCTGAGTTGTGCATTGGCCTTGTTACTGGCCGTTTTGGTAATGCTAATTTTTCCATATGTTTTCGTATTGTTTATTTGTTTTTCAGTTATTCCATTGGTTAACTGATAGTCTTGTTGTTATTTCAGGTTTAGTTTCAGATGCATTCCATTTGACGTTTGGGTGTGGACTATTAACGTTTTCCTTGTTTGCAATGGATGCTTCTCGGAAAAAACCTGATCGAGTCTACACTTATGGGTTAGCTTAAATAAGCCTTTTGTCCATAAAGAATTTAGTTTTTGTTACTGTGATTGAAAGACTGTTTCACAAAGATTGTTTAGTAGAATAATGCTTAAACTTTTCAAATTGATTCTGTTTTGTTTCCTTAACAGATTAGAATTGTATTATACTCCAGGTACAAAAGGCTAGAAGTATTGTCTGCTTTTACTAATGCTGTAAGTATTTACACTTGGGTGTCATTGTATCTGTTATTCTGTCGGCACTTGGTTTTGGATTTTATATTTCTGTCAATATGCACTCTATTTTGGAGCTACACCTCTTGTATTTATTTGAAAAGTACTTTGACACAATCAGAACTTATAATTTGTTTGTCATTGTAGTACTCACAAATATGTGTATCTCTCCTAATATTTCTTGGTCCTATATATTAGTTTAACTTCTGGGCTTTTAATGACACTTGTTATATGAATTTTTACATCTTAGTTGTCTGTTTTTTCCTCCGTTTTATTTTTTGAGCTAACAAGAGGTATATTTTGGTTGTGGTGCCTGTTAGACAGCTGTTTCTTTTGTTTATGTCATTCTCCTTGGCTGTTGAAGCACTTCATGCCTTTATACAAGATGAGTCGGAGCACAAGTGAGTAGTACCGATTTAGTTAATTGATGTATATTTTGATCTTTTGAATGGCTAGAAATTGTTAAATAACTAATTAATGTAGAGTCCCTTATAATGTAACCTTTTTCACAGTCATCACACTCATTTTGTATTCAGTTGCATTATATAGAGCTCATTCGTATGTTTGACGTATACATCTGAAGTTTTTTTCTGTTAACCATAACCCATCATTATATTCGATCATCTTGGACAAACTTGCATGGTCGTTATAATTTATTTGTTTCTGGAAAATGGTAGAACTGTACTTATAAGTGGTACCCTTTTTACTAGATGAGTAGTCTTTTATTGTAGGCAAATTTTTCACTTTTAAGTAATAGCACTGAATGCAAAATACTGAAATGAGAAACACAAATTTCTACCCGAATCAATTTGATTAATGTTGTTAATTTGAGGTCTAGTTGATGTATAATATAGTTGAGATTTATGCAGATACGGTGAAGTCACAATATCATACAATTCATGATGCTTCAAAAGTAATATATATTTTTCAGCGCTTTCTTGTAAAAGTGTAATTCTTGGATAGTTGGTGCAAATTTGCAATTAAATGTAGCCTAGGGGTTCAGCTGAAATTGCTTGCTTGGATTTAGTGTCAAGGAAAATTAGAATAATGTTGTGATGGTGCAGGACAATTGCTTGCTTGGATTTAGTGTCAAGGAAAATTAGAATAATGTTGTGATGGTGCAGGACAAATAATTCTTGTGTGTATTCATAAAGAAAATATTAGAGATTTAGAGTTACAGAAATGCAAGTTCAGGAAGTGTTTATGATGCTTTCCTTTTTCTTTCTTTTTTTGCTAAATGTTTATGATGCTTTTCTCTGGGCTTCTTTAGAAAGCTTTTGTTGAATATGCAGTACACTAACACGATATGCTTTAGGCACTACCTGATTATATCAGCGGTTACAAATCTGTTGGTGAATCTTATTGGGGTTTGGTTCTTTCGAAATTATGCTCGTGTTAATCTTGGTAAGCTTCATATTCAGCTTTAAAATATGTTCAACTCGCTATTAGTGTATGAAAAAGAAAACATTGATAAATCAATGTTTGGCTGCAATCAGGAGGGTAACATATGAAACTGGGGGGGGGGAGCTTCTTCTTTAGAGATGGGCTAACTGGATAGCTCCTTTACTTTCCTTAAGCTGATTGTAGCATAAATCATTCATGTTTCCTCTGTTGGCACATAAATACTTATGTTATCTTAAATGCCTTTTAACCAGTTCTTTATTGATCTGTCGGGATCAATAATGTTTCTCACATTATTGAAGTATTTTCAGAAGAATAACGTTTCTCACATTATTGAAGTATTTTCCTTGTTCAATGTCTGTTTGACAGTCTACAGAAATGCTGAGGATATGAATCATCACTCAGTTTGCCTGCATGTTCTTGCTGATTCCATTCGCAGGTGTGAAGTTCATATGCTTCTCTGCATATTCTTGCTGACCCTATGATCATCTCTCTCTGCCCCCTCCATCCTCCCTTCTCTGTCTCTCTCTAGTCACACATACTCACATATACTATACACACGTGTGCTTTTTAGGCTTTTAGCTCTCCCATTCCATGCTTATTATATGTAGACCCCTTGTCTGACTTGCTGTTGTATCGCAGTGCAGGTGTGATCTTAGCATCCTTCTTGTTGACCCTGGGGTAAACACAATATTTACTAGATTTAGTTTTTTTTATAAAAAAAATTAGTGCTTATAATTTACTTAACAAAACATTGATATATACCAGGGTTGAAAATGCTGAAGTGTTGTGTTTGGGACTAGTCGCGGTTACAGTATTTATGCTAGTTATGCCACTTTTCAGAACAAGTGGTGGAGTCTTGCTCCAAATGGCACCTCCCAGCATACCGTCGTCAGCCTTGAGTAAATGCCTGAGACAGGTAATACTAATCCACTCACAATGTCAGGTCGCTGCGCAAGACTATCTTTTGTTAGATTATGATATTTCATTAATTTATTATTATAATAAGAATTTGATGTTTAGGTTAATTCACGTGAAGATGTTTTGGAAGTTAATCAAGCTCGCTTCTGGGAGTTGGTGCCAGGCCATGTTGTTGGTTCAATCTCAGTCCTGGTTAGTTATATTGCGACATCTACTTGCGCTTGGTTTATCTTTCATATTCTACTTGTGTGTGTTAGCTGCTTGGTTAAATATGCAAAAAATTAAAAGTTTAATATTGGTCGTATTATGCTTATGTTATTTGGGTGCGTGGTTAAATATGCAAAAAAGAAAGTTAAAAGTTCAATTTTGGTGGCGCTTTTGACAGGTGAAGAAAGGTATGGATGAACGGGTTGTACTGGAATATGTGCATCATTTGTACCATGATTTAGGTGTCCAGGACTTGACAGTTCAAACTGATTTTACCTGAGAACAAAGGTGGATATTATGTATTCTTTTGATATCAAATACATAATTAAAATCTGATTTTTATTTTTAAAGAAGTTGAATATCTTGATATATCACAATTTAGAATATACTAGCTTGGATTTGGATGCACATTTTTTTTATATAAATATTTTGTATTTGTATTTTACTTTTATTATTTTTATGATTTATATTTGTTTTTATTTCATCTAGTTGTTTTTATTTCATCTAGCAGCGTTTTCAGTTTTATTATCACATGTAATAATATTTTGGGTAATGATCAAAAATACTATTTTTTGGAATTTTTTTCAACAAAGTTGCTAAATATAATTTTTTTATATACGATTTGTAACTAAATGTAATTGTTTTTTTGAAAAAAAAATTGAAGTCACTCGTGATTGTTATTGATATTGATGTTGGTTTTAGTTGTATTTGGTTATTAAAATTGTATTTTTACAATAAAAATTTAAAAATCATATTTTTGTGTATTGTAGAGATGTATTTTAATTAAAATTTTAATATTTAAAATTCAAGTTCACTTTTTGACTTAAAACGGCTTAAATACTGATGACTTTTAATGTTTAGAATTTAGGTGTCCAAGCACGTGCGAGTTGAAAATAATTTATTTTTAATTATCAAATTATTACTAATTCTTTTGTTAAATTTTATGTTATTTAAAATTTCAATAAAAAAATTAAATATTATATGACGATTCTAGTCATTACCTGATATGAATTTGACTGTTGTTGCTCAACAGTCAACACTCGGCCGCGGGGCTGAAGGTCGCAAGTGCAAGTCAAAAATCTATTACTCCCTGTATCTACCATTTCTTTAAATCTTTCTTTTTGGACGTGTCATTAATTTTTTACATTACTAAAAATAATACTCCTTCCGTCCCACCCAATTGTTAATATTTCGGAGAGAAGATCCGGCACGTATTTTAAAGTAAATATAAAGTATAGTTCCATAACTTATTTTTTAAATTTTTTTCTGAATAAAAATTTAATGTTTAAATTTTTAAATACTGATGACTTTTAATGTTTAGAATTTAGGTGTCCAAACATGTGCAAGTTGAAAATAATTTATTTTTAATTATCAAATTATTACTAATTTATGTTTAAATTTTTATTCAGAAAACAAAATTTAACAAATAAGTTATGAAACTATATTTTATATGCACCTTAAAATGCGTGTCGGACCTTCTCTCCGAAATGTTAATAATTGGGTGGGACGGAGGTAATAACTTTTAATAATAAAATACATTATTACATCAACTACTTCACTCCACTTTTTCAACACTTTACACTATTACACCCACTACTTCACTTATTTTAACAATAAAAGCACTATTATACTCACTACTTCATTTATTTAAACAATATTACACTCATTATCCTTGGTTTCCGTGCTCAAACCAAATGTAAACATTTGGTCGAGACGGAGGTAGTACTATGTATTAAAGTTTACAAAATTTGTCTTTTTGTTAGCTGTGAAACGACGTTTATATCCTTATATTTTTACATAATTACATATGTACCATCATTTAAAAAAATTTGTTATAAGAAAAATAAAATCATGTCATCATGGGTATCGAACCAATAACCTCAGTTCAACAATCATTGTTGCATCCATTTAATCTACTTAGATTTTTGTTTTTAGTCTTAATACACAAAACATTAGTTTTTTTTATCATATATTAAATTTTCATATTATAAATGCATCATATATAAATTGTTTGTTAATTTTTTTAATATGAAAAATGAAATTCGTATAGTTGAGTTTAAATATTTTTATTAGTACAAATTAAATGAATTTTTGAAAAAGTTATACCCACTCCATCCCAAATTAATTGTCATGTTTGATTTTTCTGAAATCAAATTGACTCTAATTTGACTGAAAATTAGATATAATTTATAATTTAAAAAACTATAAAAAGTATATCATTGAAAAATATATTTAATTTATTTTAAAATGTAGATTTTTCAGTTTTTTAAAATTATAAAAAAATAATTTTTAATTCTCAGTCAAAGTTGAGTCAGATTGACCACAAAAAAGTCAAACAAGACAATTAATTTGGGATGAAGAAAGTAATGAATTTAGATTTTAAATATGTTAAATATTTGAATAAAATGTGGAATTGAGTTATAGTTGCGATATTAACACTAAAATAATAATACTATATAAAATGATATGACTTCAATGTATATTTATTTTAGAAACAAATAAAAAATTATAATAAAAGAATAAATATTATGTAAAATACAAAATATTAAAATTTATTAGTCAAATTGTAAGCAGTGAAGATATTTGAATTTTAGATGATACATTTTGAAAATAAACTATTACGGTGTACATATATATGGATTAAATTAATACTTAAAAAAATATGAATTTACTTGAATGTGATTATGTGTGTGTAACTGTGTATGTACGTATTTGTATTAGCTATATAATTTCATATAAGAAAATGGATTTATAATAAATATTTAAATTCATCATTCATCCGTCCCACATAGTTGTTCGGACCCTTCATCCTTGTATTTTGTATAATTATATATATATCATTATTTTAAAATTTTGGTTAAAAAAATAGAATTTATATCAATATCGAATCAGTAGTGTAACGTCCTCCAAACCCGAGATTTAGATTTGGGGGTCACCAATCAATCAACAACAAATAACAATAATAAAATAATAAATCAGAAGTACAATGGCTCGCCAAAATATAAATGTATAAATGTCATTTTACAACTAATAAAAAGACAAACTTTGCTTTTGTATTGAGTTTTAATATATAGTTATAGATAAATTACATTCAATGAAGTAACCAAGTAATTACCTGATTTTAGATTTGAACATATATACAAATGTTTTGTGTGGTTTGTTTAGCTTATCTTTTATTTGTAGCAACTATTGAATTACTCCAACGAACTTTTGGCCAAAAGTCGCAAGTGTGAACCAACAATCTATCTATCCAGTCCCATTCCTCAAATGTCATTTTTACTATACTCACTGTACGTTCAGGGTACTAATTGATGTATTAAATTGTTTTGAAAAGTAAAACCCAAGAAGATGACGATTATCATAAAATTTCAATGGAACAGCGTGGAAATGTTTCTCACATCTCACTATGAAACTTATTTTTAGTTGTATTATTTATTTTAGTAAAATATTCATTATAAATATTTGGTCATCTTCAATGAAGTAATCATTTATATACTAAAATTCAAATTATAAATATTTATTAATTTAATCAATATATATGTACACCGTAATAGTTTATTTTCAAAATGTATATACTAAAATTCAAATAATTTCACTACTTACAATTTGACTAATAAATTTTAATATTTTGTATTTTACATAATATTTATTCTTTTATTTTAATTTTTTTATCTATTTCTAAAATAAAATACATTGAAATCACATTATTTTATATAGTATTATTATTTTAGTGTTAATATCGCAACAATAGCTCAATTACATATTTTATTCCAATATTTAACATATTTAAAATCTAAATTTGTTATAACTTTTTCAAAAATTCATTTGATTTGTACTAATAAAAAAATTGAACTCAACTATACGAATTTCATTTATCATATTTAAAATAAATATTAACAAATAATTTATATATGATGCATTTATAATATGAAAAATTATTATATGATACAAAAAAATTGATGGTTTGTGTATTAAGGTTTTTAAAAGAAAAATGAAAATCCATGTAGATCAAATTGTTGCAACAATGATTATTTAACATGAGTTTACTGGTTGGATATCCAATGATTACATGATTTATTCTTTTTTAATAAAAATCCAAGTAGATCAAATGGTTGAAACAATGATTATTTAACATGAGGTTACTGATTCGATATCAAATTATTACATGATTTTATCCTTTTTTACACATATGTAATTATGCAAAATATAAGGATATAAATGTCATTTCACAACTAATAAAAAGACAAACTTTGCTTTTATATTGAGTTTTAATATATAGTTATAGATAATTACATTTAATGAAGTAACCAAGTAATTACCTGATTTTAGATTTGAACATATATACAAATGTTTTGTGTGGTTTGTTTAGCTTATCTTTTATTTCTAGCAACTATTGAATTACTCCAACGAACTTTTGGCCAAAAGTCGCAAGTGTGAACCAACAATCTATCTATCCAGTCCCATTCCTCAAGTGTCATTTTTACTATACTCACTGTACGTTCAAGGTACTAATTGATGTATTAAATTGTTTTGAAAAGTAAAACCCAAGAAGATGACGATTATCATAAAATTTCAATGGAACAGCGTGGAAATGTTTCTCACATCTCACTATCTTGGAAAGTTACTTAGGGAGACCCAAAAATATAAATAAGTTGAATGTGATATTATGTCCTATTAAGAAATTTTTTATAGTCATCAAATTCTCGATACATACACAAAATTGTGCAACTGTGCAAGTAAATTCTAGTGCAGATTCTCTGAGCGTTTTGTCAGCGATTCCGGACAGCTGAACATCTAAAATCTAAGTAAGAATCATTACCACAAGACCAAATCGGGTTAAGGTGTTGTTTGGTTCACCGGAAGGTATGGGATTAGATTAAGGAATCGGGTTAAGGTGGTATGGGCACGATGAAGTAATATCATGTGTTTAGTTTTTAGTTGAATGGTGAACTGAATTTAGTAATATAATATACTTTTTAATGAGTAAAAAAATATAAGCAGTTAATATGAAAAATAAATTATTATTATTTCTTAAACATTAAACAATTTCATTATAAATTTTTTATTTCAAGAATTAACATGTAATTTTATAAATAAGAATAAAAATGATAAATTTTAATTTGATCCCGTACCCATGTTTCATACTCACTTCCCCTCAACTATTAAAAACTCATACGGTTTGAGGTATGAGTTTGGAATGAATAAAATCCATAGCTAATGCCTAGATACCACGAACCAAACGACCCCAAAAATATTTTTTTTATTAGTTTTTTTTTTACAGAATTTTAAAGAATTGTTGCTGCTCTCAAAATTATCTTTTACTAAATAAAAATATTTATTTCTATGTACATATATCAATTTATTGAAACTAGTTGATTGTTTTTATGATTTGAAGTTATTACGCTATTGCAATATACCTATTTTTATTATCAGATTAATACTTAAACGTACATTAAATATATCCCTGACGAATTGTAGACTAACATTAGGAAATAATTAGGAAAGAGCAACCTAGGTCCCGATATTAATGTATTTGAAAATCAATATACGCCAGAGAAATGCGAAAAAGTATAAAGAAATCTATCAAAATTATGAGTATTTGATGCTAAGTTATTTTAGCATATGTAAAAAATTATTCACTCCAATGAGTTATTCCTTTAAATAAAAGAATTTAGTAAATTTGGCCAACCTTCAAAAACTGTAGTAAAATTATACATCATCTATTATTATATTAAAATAATATATTTTATTTATAATAACTTAAAATAATAATAATAATATACTATTTTTAAAATATAACCGATCATTATAATAATAATAAAAAAAGACATTGAGAGCATGTAAAGAATCAGAGGATATGAACTCCAAAATTATCACCACACCCGACCAAAACGTACAAGGAAAGAAGAAGTTTCTATTACAAATCGTACTTTGAGAAATAATACTCACATAAATTATTTATTACTTAGTTATGATATAAATTTCTATATACATAAATTCTAAAATTTATTATATTAACAAAGTAATAATTAAGTATTTTGTATTAAAGTTATTAGTTATACTGAAGTAATTTATTATATTTAATTAAATTATTTTACTATTGAAACAATACTAAATAGTCTTACTATTTATATATTAAATATACGATCGTAATATGAAAAATTTTCATTTGTTTAAATTTCTAATATTCCTATATATTTTGCCAAAATAGTATTATGTCGACTTGGAAAAATTAGTTAATAAAAGTTAAATTTGTCACTACTATTTCATTGAAGTTACTCTGCAGTTTCTTCAGTTGTTGTTCCCAAGAAAAATCAAACCTTATTGGTTATAAGTTTTGCATATGCATGTATATATGTAGTACTTGGGACGTAGCTCTGCTCACATAAATCTTGTTAAAAGAATTTAAAGTTTTAACATTATGAAGAAGTTTTATAACCTCATCAGCATGTTCCTGCTGGCAGCTGTAATTCTCTCGGGATGCTTTTTGTTTCAAGCTGAAAGCTTGAATTTTAATTTCACCACCTTTACAGATGATGATGTTCGTTATTTCATACGTAATGGCTCAAATATCGCTTTGAATGCCATTCAAGTTACACCAGATGCTGGGGGAGCTGACAAGAAGAACAGATATGGGAGAATATGGTATAAAGAGCCATTAAAGCTGTGGAGCAAAAAGAAAAATGTCACTGCATCATTTAACACTACTTTTCAACTTAATATATCTCCTAATGACACCAGCCCGTCTAATTCAACATGGGGTCATGGAATTGCCTTTATATTGTCCGGAGAAAAGGGATTCATCCCGAACAATAGTTACGGAAAATGGCTTGGAATTGTTAATGAAACCACTAATGGTTCCCAGAGTAACAATATAGTTGCAGTGGAGTTTGACACCAACGAGAGCTACCCGGAAGATTTGGATAACAATCATGTAGGTGTTGATATAAATTCCGTTTATTCCATTGAACAACGGAATCTGACTCCCTATGGTGTTAACCTTTCGAGTGCAGAAACTGTTACTGCAACTCTTCGATATAATGGGACATCAAAAGAATTGTTGATATTTGTATTCATGAGTAATGCGCCAAAGAGGAATTCGACGCCAGCAATCAGAAGGTTTATTAACCTTTCTGATTATCTTCCTCACCAAGTTTACATTGGATTTGCAGCATCTACGGGTGGTTATGCAGAGCTCAACTGCGTGACGTCATGGAGTTTTTCTAGCACAAAGATAGTTGATGATGATGATATATTGTGGGTGCTGTGGATAGTAATTCCTATAGTACTGCTGGTTGTTGCGGTTATGAGTGTTCTGTTATACAAGCGGAGGGAAAGGATGAAAGCCAATGAGCTAGAAAATTTTATGGTTGAGCAACAGATTCAGAGTTCAGCGACTGCACCGGTTAAATTCCACCTAAAGGATTTAAAACGTGCTACTGGAAACTTTGACTCCAAGAACGAGCTCGGAAGGGGAGGATTTGGAGTAGTCTACAGAGGATTATTAAGCAATAAAGAGGTTGCTGTGAAAAGATTGAACAACCCAGGAGACGGGAAACAAGAATTTATGGCTGAGGTCATAATAATTGGTAATCTCCATCACAAGAATCTTGTGAAATTAGTTGGATGGTGTCACGAAGATAACGAGCTGCTTGTCGTCTATGACTTTATGCCTAATGGAAGCCTGGATAAGATGATCTACCGTGAAGCAGATACTAGACCCCCAGGGCTTACTTGGGAACAAAGGCATGTAATCATTTCTGGTGTGGCTCAGGCTTTAGATTACCTTCACAATGGTTGTGAAAATCGGGTGCTTCACAGGGACATCAAGGCCAGCAATATAATGTTGGACTCCGAATTTAATCCTAAGCTAGGAGACTTTGGACTAGCTCGAACTGTAATAAGGAATGGAAAAACTCACCACTCGACAGAGATCGCTGGCACACCTGGTTATATGGCTCCAGAGAGTTTCCTCATAGGCAAGGCAACTGTTGAAATGGATGTGTATGCTTTTGGGGTTTTGATACTAGAGATTGTGTGCGAAAGAAAGCCAGGAATCCAGATACAAGAAAACATTTATAGCAACAGGATTGTGGAGTGGGTATGGTTACTTCACAAGAGGGACTGTCTAATAGATGCTATTGATGTTGAAGCAAATATATCATTTGACCAAGAGCAGCAGATTGAGTGTGTTCTCACATTGGGACTAGCATGCTGTCATCCAAACCCATACGAAAGACCCTCCATGAGTACTGTTTTGCAGGTTCTTAAAGGTGAGGCTTATCCTCCACCTATTCCAAGAGAAAGGCCGTTCTTCATGTGGCCAGCAATGCCTCCATTACTCAACGAAATTGTGGACGAGTCTCTAGCAGCTGGCCAACTCTCCCCCATAACAATACTCACCAGTGGAAGATGATTATTGATTAATTAATTAAATTATGTATGTATAGGGATCATACCATACGGATATAGTTTTTGTATTTATTATCAGATATAGCATTACTTAATAGTTTGTGCAGTAATTACCCATGGAAGCTTGAAGAACATATGAAACTAGGGACTTTTTAATAGTGTGAAGTGTGAACAATAAAGCATTTGTTTCCAACCTGCCTAAGGAATCTACTGGGCAGCTTTCTTGCTTTTAGCTGAGCAGGAGTCACCCCTCCCAGCTTGATCAACAAATCGATGGCTGAAATTTAGTAGTTGTGTGTAACCGGTCCTATCCAAAGTTGATTGTGAATCAGTTTCATATATATATATATATATATATATATATATATATATATATATATATATATATATATATATATATATATATATATATATATATAGGAGAGTGCTCAAAAGAAAATTCAAGTTTTAGAGAAAACTGAGAAACTTTTTTCGGCCATTGATTCGTAACTAATCTAATGGTTGATATTGATGGAATCTTAATTCAATTATTTGTCTGACATAAATGATAAATGCATATGAATTTTTAATTTTATGATCATTAATTAAAATACACTTAACATATACTGTATAAATTACTTAAATCAAGTAAGTATAAGATCTCGTATATATGTCATATCACCTCTCCCATATATCATATCTTTATTAAGATTTCATTAATTATTTTTATTTAAATTTTATGAGGTGTACAACAATATTCAGTTTTATAATAATTATTAATATTGGAATATATTAAAATTATTAAAATTTCACTAACTCTTACACTATTTATATTCTACATATAAATTTATTATTAATATTAGAATTCTACTATTTTTAAAAAAATTATTATTGGATTCCACTAAGTATTGTACTAATTATTTTAAAAAATAGTAATATTAAATTTTTAACAATTATTATTTTTAGATTATATTAAGTGTTCAACCATACTAAATATTATAATAGATATTGTACTAATTAATAATCTTGAAATTATATAAAAATATATTAAAATTATTAAGATTTCACTAGGTATTAATATAATCTAAATAAAAATAATTAGTAGAATATATAAATTTTAATATTAATATTTTGTAGAATACTTAGTGTAACACTTAGTAGAATCTGAATAATTTAATAAATTTTATTAGAATTCTAATATAAATATTAGTTGAATACTTGGTAGATTTTAAAATCTTAGTAGATTTTAATATTTTTATTTTATAGAATACTTAATGCAAAACACTTAGTTGTATAATTCTAACATTAATACGTAATAGAAAATCTTGTCGAATTTGTACATAAATAGATTATACAGTAGAACACTTAATAAAATTTTAATATTTTAACACTTAATGAAATTCTAATAATATTTTAAATATCGGTGATGTGTCATATTTAGTAGACTACTTAATAAAATAGTTAGTATAACACTTAGTGAAATCTTAATTAAAACAATATATTAAGTTTTAATTTGAAATATTTAATAAAATATTTAATAGAATCTTAACATTATTTTAAAATAAATAGTGAAATATTTAATAGAATATTTAATAGAATCTTTTTAAAAACATTGGGGAGGTGACATATTTAGTAGAACAATTAATGATATAGTTAGTAGAACAATTAGTAGAATCTTTATTTAAAAAATATATTAAATCTTAACTTGAAATATTTAATAAAGTATTTAGCATGATCTTAATATTATTTTTAAATAAAGAGTGGAATATTTAGTAGAACATTTAATAGAATCTTCTTAAAACATTGGCGATATGACATATTTAGTAGAATATTTAATAATATAGTTAGTAGAACAACTAGTAGAATTTTTATTTAAAAAATATATGAAATCTTGACTTGAAATATTTAATAAAATATTTAGTAGAATCTCAATTTTAATTTAAAATAAATAATGAAATATTTAGTAGAACACTTAATAGAATCTTTAAAAACATTGGTGAGATGACATATTTAGTAGAATACTTAATAAAATAGTTAGTAGAACACTTAGTATTTAATTCTTAACTTGAAATATTTAATAAAATATTTAGTAGAATCTTAATTTTAATTTAAAATAAATAATGATATATTTAGTAGAACAATTAATAGAATTTTTTTAAAAAACATTGGTGATGTAGAATATTTAGTATAACACTTAATAAAATAGTTAGTAGAACACTTAGTGGAATCTTAATTTGTAAAATATATTAAATCTTAATTTGAAATATTGAATAAAATATTTTTAAGTTTAAAAAATCTCATATTTTTAATCTTGTTTACATTGTTAAATAATAAATATTGTGTCAGCTAGTGTTCTACGAAGTTATATAAAAAATATTTAAGATTCCATGGTTTCTACAAAATCTCATCTTTTTTAATTATTACCATAATTACCATCTAAATTAAATTTCAGTATGTGTTTTGCTAATTTTGGTATGCTAGTTGTACTGTAATATACTTTCCATTTATAATTAGTATTTAATATTAATATTAATTACCTAAATCAACGGTTGAGATTAGTACTCTAAGTTTTCTATCAAATATGGTTTTCTCTAGATCCTTACTATATATATATATATATATATATATAGCTTATAACCCAAAGCTATATTAATTATTTTATATGATTATTTAATTTAGTATAATAATTTATTTTATTAATAATTTTTTATATGTTATTTATATATTATTATGAAATATTAAATTTTTATTTTTATATTCATGAGATATGATTAATAGGTTGTAATTTTAAATAAATTAAAAAGTGGTGATGAAATTGAGTTAAATGTTAATACAACTATATTAGATAAAAATTATATTATAATATTATTCCTAAAATAGAAATTATATTCTATAATTCAAATATAAAATAATATTAACCGTGAACAATTGTATAAAAGAGGATTACACCGTTAATAGAATTGTATGTATAATATATATAGTGTACATAAATTATTTTATATAATTTTAATATTTAAGTTAATGTGATAATTTATTTATTTTATTATTAAGAATGAGGATTATAACATTATTCTTAATAAAGAAAATATATGTTATAATTAAGTATAATATAATATTATGCGCAAACAGTTGTATAAAAAGAGCACTACACTGGTGATAGAGTTGTATGTATAATATATATTATATAAAATAATTATTTTATATGATTTAAATATTTAACTTAATATGATAATTTATTTCATTTTATTATTAATAAAGAGGACTCTATTGATGATAAAGTTGTATGTATATATATGTGTTCTAAATAGAGTTGTATGTATAATATATCTGTTTGATAAAATATATTCTAAGTAAAATTTAATTAAAAAGTGTGTTTGAAGTTGAGTAGGAGAATTATAGCATAAATATTATTTTAATTATAAAATTATAATTTTAAATAAATTAAAGTGTTTGAACAATGATGAAATTGAAACATGTTAATTAGTAGATTATGAGTAGAACTCTATATTTTAATTAAAAGAGTGTATTTAATATATCATAGTAATAAAATTTAATAAATATAAATAAAATAATATTATTATTTTAATATTCATAAAATTTAATTAATAAGCTATAATTTTAAATAAATTAAAGAGACTGAACAATGATGAAATTGAAACATGTTAGTAGATTATAAGTACAACTGTATATTTTAATTAAAAGTGCGTGTTTGAAATTGAGTATGAGACAGACATGTGTATTTGAAGTTGAGTCGGATACAAAATGATCAGACTGAACGACAGACCAAATATTTGGCCAAAATTTAATTAAGATAATAAAATAATATTATTATTTTAATACTCATAAAATTTAATTAATAAGTTATGATTTTAAATAAATTAAAGAGACCGAGCAATGAGGAAATTGAAATATGTTAGTAGATTGTAAGTATAACTGTATATTTTAATTAAAATAGTGTGTTTAAAATTGAGTAGATGTGTATTTGAAGTTGAGTGAGTTGACAAAATGACTAGACCGGACCATAGATCAAACATTTTGCCTTGTAGCTTTAATAATATTTAATAATATAGTAAGTATAGATATGTGAGCAGAGCCGACCCTGAGGCCAAGCGGCTTATGCTCTTGAATGGGGGCACTAAAAAAATAAAAAAATTAGGGGCACATTTTTTTTTATAAAAGAGTGAAAAAAATTAAAAAATATATGTAGAGGCACAAAAAAAAATTAGAGACACAATATTTTTATAAAAGAACACCAATTTTTTTTAAGATATTAGAACTAAATAATAATAATAATAATTAGGGCCAAAAAAGAAAAAGACAACACGATGAAAGTGAGGAAGAAGGTGTCGTTTTATTAGGTGAAGAAAATCTCAGAGTTAACTATTTTATGCACTTACTTGATCATGTTGATTCATCACTTCGTTTTAGATTCGACCAATTTCAATTATATGAGAAAACCTTTGGTTTTTTGTTTAGTGTGAAAAAGTTGAAGTCTGCAAGTGATGATAGTTTAAAAGTTTCATGCATTAATCTTGAAAATTTTCTGAAGCATGATGATGTCTCTGATATTGACGCAGAAATCTTGTTTCTTGAGTTAAGAATTCTGAGAGAGTGTTTACCAATTGAAGTTAACAAAGCTATTGAGATGCTAAATTATTTGAAAGTGATGGGAGAATGCTATCTGAATGCCACTATTACTTATATGATTCTGTTAACTATACCGCGGAAAGAAGTTTTTTAAAATTAAAGTTGATCAAGTCTTATCTTCGTTCGAGTATGTCACAAGAGAGATTGAATGGATTGTCCATGATATCCATTGAGAAAGATATGCTTCCAAATCTTGATTATGAAAGACTTATGAATGATTTTGCTAGCAAAATCGCTAGAAGGATAATTTTTCAAAAATAATCTTGTTTGTAAGTAAAAAAAAAATTAGTGACTTGTGCACAAAATTTTGATTCGCTTGGGGTTTTGAATTTGTCAGGGCCGGCACTGTATGTGAGAACTACATAAACATTTCAAAACAGTAGTATATGAACTACAGAAACATTTCAAAACAGTAGTATATGAACTAATTCTTTAGGAGATGTTCCGAAAATATATAACCGCAGATCATATTATTGTAGAGACCCAAGTCCCAAATTGAGGAGATAAAAAAATTCTTAAATATAAACAGCTCAATAACTTTATTAGTACGAGGTCTGTTGCAATGAACTCAAAAACAAATTCGTGAAATCGCAACAGTTAAAAACAGTTTGAATCACAACAAGAAAAACGGCCAATTACAGAAGTCTATGCATATATGAAATCAATTTAGAGGGTTGAATGAGGCCACAATGTCTTGTTCTCAACACCTTGATACATACGTATCTTAGAGCAAGTTCAATGCTAAATGCAAAATGGTTATAGTCATTGCTATAATATGGCACTAAAAAGTGGTTTTTGATAGTAAAATAGCACTTGCACTCCGATGCTAGTTGCATTTTATAACTAAATAATTCCATATTTACTCAATATTTGTCTAACTCATTCATTTTCATTTAAAGTGGATTTACTTGTATTCCATTATTAATTATTTAATGATGTAGCAAGAATAACTATAACCATCTTTGATTCTAAATATAGGATCAAGTATCCATTTATGCATTTATTCATCTAAGAATTGCTATGCATTGAAGTTGAATTTTGTGATTTTGGTTCTATATTATAGCTATAAGACAAAATATAGTTATACATTGGACTTGCTCTTGCAAAACTCATCAGGAACTCTATAGTTTTCCGTCTAATAGCTCAATAGCTCGTGTTGATTAGGATTATGACTTACCTTTGAAGGAAAGAAAAGGGCAATCAAGTAATCAACATGAAAATCAAACTCTCAAAAGTTAAAGCATGCCGGCGTAAGAAAATGAGCTGCCACTTTGGCTTGTGGATGAAAAAAAGAGGGTGATCCATACCATATTGCTTCAACTATTTTGAGTACATGTATAAATATACATCGATAATACGAGAGTAGGAAAATGCAATGTTAAAATTAAGCGTGCTATTATATGTTTTTGTGAACTACGTACTCACGAGTCACGTCATTGTGAATTTGTGATCATATTTTCTGTGGATCAATTGTTCTTGTTAAAAATTAACTTGTAAGTAGGTACTAACTAATTACCCGGCCACATCGTTCAGTAAGACAGTAATGTACTATTGTCAGCCGCCACAGGGTCTTCATCTTTGCAAACCTGGATGTCAGTGGGCAAATAGTCGAGTCTTGAATTCTTGGCGTCCAAATATCTGTACTACTCATTCAATTAAGCAGCAGCCACAGATAGATATGTGCCTTAATTTGACCATTTCCACTAAAATATAGTACTAATTAATACTACTAATTTTTTATCATTCATTCATTAATTCTTTGACAATAGTAGTCATAATCGCTAACCATTAGTAGAGTTGCTCTAATATTATTTCATTAGCAACATTTTCTACTATATATTTACCACAAATAAAATGCTCATCTGATATCTCATACATACTGGCAGCCTGACAGTGGCAGGGCTGGCCAGGTTGGATTTATATAACAGCCAAACTCTGTTATCCGGACTCTTTGATTTTGGCCTTATACCCATGTCGACTGGACATGACATGGGTGTGGGTATATGATATAAATCGGATCTTTCATATTGAAACCGGACACTTCATATTGTAACAACCAAAGTTCAGATGATATAAAAAGTCTTATAACAACTTGTTCGTAAAGAGCAAGATCCATATATGACTTTTTCTATGTTATCCTTTGACTTTATGATACGGATATGACACATATAACGTGTATAAGTTTAATTAGTAGAAGACACTAGTCTAAGATGTGAAATGGTTTCAAAATATATAAATTTTCCCTTACGTTAAGCTTATATTCTGAGTCCCCGCATCTGTGTCCAATTTTGGACTCACAACCAAGAATCTTAATTTTCAAAAAACTAAGGCTTTATTTGGATCGGGGTTGGGTTGGTAAATGTTGAGTTGGGTTGGAAAGGGTTGGACTCTTACCTTGTTTGGATGCAAGGGTTGAGAAAAAAAAAGTTCAACCCTTCACCTATTTGGATGAAAGGTTGGATGAAGGGTTAGATTTAGAAAAATATTTAAAAAATTGTAATTATAATAAATTTTTAATACTTATTTTAGAAAATAATAAATTAAAAGCTTATAATCCGTAATAGATGAGTTAGTTAATATTTAAATAAATATAACATCATAATTTTACAATTCAATAAATAAATATTAAAATTTTACAAATTCCAATTTTAAAATTTTATTAAAATTTCTACATATTTAAAATTTTAATAAATAAAATATTAAAACTTAAATTTTCTTAATTTCTTAAAAATTATAGCAACAATAATAATAATGTATTATATTATTTATATAAAATTTAATGGAAATATATTTAATTTATTTAAGTTAAAAAATTCATAATTTAGTTGATATATACCAAATATAATTTAAAATTCTACCATATTATTTCAAGGTAAGTTTTCTAGAAAAGAGGGTAATTTTATTTACTTGAATTAATGCTGAGAAATTTAATAAAAAAAGTGATGGTTTTTAATTAAAAAAAATAGTCTTGTAAACCATCGGGGACAAAGCAATGCGGCAGAAGAAGTTAGGCGGCAAAGAACTTAAGAAAAGTAATGGTGTGTAAAAATTAACCGCTCTAACACCCGGTGTTGAAAAGTTCTTTTTACATAAATGACATTCAATCAATATCCAATCCCCCGCCCCTTGAAACCCAACCCTTACTTCAAAAAAAATCCCCTGGTTGAATCCTCCCCGACCCGGCCTAACTCTTCTTGACCTCCGATCCAAATGAACCCTAAGGTTAGGATCTGACACTTGAATCCGCACCCGTGTCGGACCGTACCAAGTCGGGTAACTTAGCAGCCAAGGCAAATTAAAAAACGGTATAAATGTATGTACTATGGACAGACCGAGAAACACATGCATGTATATTGGTCTAACATTATTTATTTCTGCTGATGAACACGGACTCCACCATATTATTGGTCCCTATAACTATTACTAGTATTAAGCATTAACTGACGTCTCTGACTATATACATGACCTTAAAACGTAAAGTTCAATCTACCGCATGCTGTGAAGAAAATTGCAAGATCATATGAAGGAGCAATAATATGATCAAAGAAGAATAAGAGAGTCACACATGTAACAATAATATGATGTGAACCAAGTACATGCACACAAGCAAACAGTGCCGCCTGACGACCCAAGTACCCAACAGATGTTTAAGAAATAGTAATATTAATTACAGTACATTTGTAGTTTTAAAATTGCTGAGTAAAATCAAGGGCTTATTGACTATGAGTATTTGAGTAATATACAGATGTACGAGGTAAAAGTAGGGATGACAATTGGTATTAGTTCCGACTTCCGCGGGTTCCGACCCGTATCGGTACTGGTCACCGGTCAGTTAACGAATAATGTCGTGGAGTAGATAATATATTAATATCTGATTAAATTATTATGAATAAGGGCCTGATATCTATATATTGTCTCACTACCCGCATCCTGTTCATATATATATTATATATAAATTTACACTTATAATTATAATTATAAAATTAAAATATATATTATTTTATGTGTTAAATTTTATTTAATTACTATTAAATATATATATAAATGTAAGAATTTGAAATAGTAATTATATATATATATATATATATATTATATTAAAAAATAATTTCATATAAATAAATATATTTTTATATAAAATAAAATAAATAAATATTTAAAATTAAAAATAAGTGATTAGTGAATAATACCCGCTCTTACCCTATGGGTTGGATATTAATATAATATATTAAACCCGTTAGAACAGGGCAGATGGTGGATACTATAGAACTCGCCTCCAACCTACATGACCATTCCTAAATGTGAGCATAAATATTTTAGAAAAATTGTAATTGACCCAACTAAAAAAGACCTCACATATAATACTCTTCTACTCTAATAATGAAATGTGAAATCTATCGAATAATATTGTGACCTGTATATGTAAATATTTAAGTTCCTATAAACGATAATTTCAAAATAGAAAAACTGAGGCTACGCACCACTGGTACAACAGTGCTACCCGTGGACACTTCATAGTTCGGCCTACACACACATACATTTCAAATTACGTGGACACTTCATAGCTCGGCCTACACACACATACATTAGAATTTTCAAATTACATGAATCTTCACATTTATTCTTCATCAGTTGGCCAGAAGGCCCAGAAGTAGCTATTAATTACTGCATTAAATATCACCCGCAGCTACTGCATTGTTTGTTTGGTTGAGTAAGCTGCTCAAACTTCTAGCTTTCACCATACCAAGCTTCATCCTCTTCTTTTTCAAAAGGGGTGGCTTCTTCATCTCGTCATCATTATAATCATCATCGTCTTCATCTTCCTCTTTGTCATCATCATCATCATAACAAGTACCATCCAACAATATTGGTTCCTTGTTAATATCTCGAGCTGGTTCTGGTTGCATCACTGATGAAGAGACCAGTACTTCCTTAGCTGGCTGATCATGATTGGTAGTATCATGAGTATTATCATTGTGAGGTGCAGTAGTAGGCATCTTGGCACGGCCTTTGAAATTCGTGATGCTTCTAAGCCTGCCCTTACCTAAATGATGTTCGCATAAGGAATAACCCACTAGTGTCTGTTGACAGCACCTCCATCCTCTTCCATTGACACGACTACAACGTGATCCCTCCATGGTCACACCTCCTCTCTTGTTGATCTTCTTGACAATATTCATGTTATGGTTTGTAGCATTACAATCAACATTGCCTGCTTTATCTTGGTCGCCATCAATTTGTTGCAAGTTAGTGGTACTCCATTTCTTGTTAGTCTTGAACTTGATCTTCTTTGCTTCCTCCAACATCGTTGTTTCCTGCCTCGTTTTTTCCACAGCAAGCCCTTTTCTCTTCTTCATCAGTGGTATCTTTTTATCCACATTAGACCATCTTTCATCAACTAAAGTGCAAATGCATGATCATTAACAACCCAAACAGCTATATACAATACTACGTGCCACATATATATGTTGCACATATAATGTAGTGCACACATATGCTTGATTACATATTAATTGCATACCTTGGCTAGAAACAGTTTCTGTCACTGGTGCAGCAGCTAAAATGATGTTTTGTTTCCTGAATATTTACGAAAATTACCAAAGTAATTATGAGAATTGAGAAGATCTGGCCACACCCACAAACATAAATTAAGAGCGCTTTGTAGATAAATAAGTAGTAGAGCTAGAGTGGGAAAGTGCAATGTGATATATACACACACATATATTAAGATCGAGCTAGGAATTAAGATAGAAGGAATTGGATGCATAAAGATGGTCAGCATCATTTCCACGCTAACATGCAACACATGGACACATGATGCTTGTTTTTTCTTGAGCAATACAAGTGGCCGGGTAAAAATGAAAATAAATACAGGCTACACGAATATAAAGAGCTAGCATTTTCACCTAGATTACACTTGTAAATATATATTTTGTTTGACTTTTTCACTAATAAATAGCTACAAGTTGAAGGCATGAAAAGTATACTTAATTGCTAACTATTTTACTTTACACTTTTATTATAATTTGTTAATTACCTGGTACCAACTCCATCTTCTTCTTCTTGTTCCTCTCTAGATGCCTCCTCCAACTTAACCTGCTCACCTACCTGAAATTATATATATACATACATACATAACCAACTATAAGATCTATTGACCATATATTATGCCTAGTGCAACTCTTTTGTGTTAACTATCGCTAATTAAGTATTTCTTGCAGTAACTTAAATTTGAGTGCACATCTTACGCAAACTAAATCGGGGGGAAATTACTCCGAGAGAGAGAGAGAGAGAGGACACACCTTATGTTTGATCTGAAAGTTGTGGGGAGGATGAGTGAGCTTACAAGCGAGCATGTTGGGAGGGAAAGGCGGGTGAATAGATGGATCGGACGGGTGAGAATGAAGATTAGTCGTAGGTTGGGGATCTGAGGTTGTGTAAGACACTGATTGCATATATGCTGCTGGTGATGAGACAAGTAAACCCTTCCTGATCCTCATCGCTATCTTCGTATATTTGCACCCCTCTACCTATTTCAAATTCGTGATTGTAGACGCAGCAACTTTGTTTTTATTTTTATTTTTACAAAGAGAGAGTGCAGCTAATTTAAAATTACTATCCACTTTTAAATAACCCACACAGACAGAGGCTCCTATCTCTCTACACAAAATACTATATTTGGTGTGGTACCCTTCTCTCTCTGACTTTAATTTGTTGCACCACAAAAAAAAAAAAACATACCTGTTGGCTCTAGTACGAAACAGATTTACATCGAGGTGACCGGCAACCGGTGACGCTGACCGGATTGGACGACTAAACAAGTGCCGAGCGTGACAGGGTGCGTTTATATATTTGTGATACATCAATATAAAATGAAAATGGGGGTGGTGTGTTTTGGTGGATTAGTTTTTTCTCTTTTTAATACTATTTTTTATATGGTTATTATACTTTTCAAGATAGCAAGTTCTGGGTCTCACCAAGTCACCGTCACCAACGAGGCGACCAACAATTATATGACTACGATTTTAAAATTTGAAAATCGTAATTATAACTAATCTATCAGTTCCGTTTCGCTTTTAAGAAAACCGATTCGGTTTTTATCAATTAAGTTAATTTTTATATTATTTGGATTAAATCTATATGAACTTGAATAAATTTAGTCAAAAAATATATTCAAATTTCACATATATATATATATATAATAATAGATCCTTTATATATATAATAACATGACTATTATACCCCTATTCTAAAAATATAAATTATTACATTAATGGTATGAATTGAATGCATGTCCTTCTAATTTAATAACTTTCATGTACAAGTTTAAAATCATGCATTGAATTGTATAACACACATATGATTCAATTTTATAATTCATTAGCTACATGTTTATGAGTATTAATAATTGTTATAATATATTTTTAATTTTTATTTTTAGTGAAACGAGTGTTTCACTCATGTCATTCATATAATATTAGAGACGAGATCAATAGACATTTATAGAGGAGGTCAAATTTTTATTTTTTTACATTCATTTATATAATTATATATTCAATAGATCAAAAATTAAAGTAAAGCTTTGCTTTCATTTAAATCATAGAATCCATCAATAATTAAATTAGTACTAAAACTCTTAAATATTTGTTTTTTATATAGGTAAACATACATTAGTAATAATTTATATATATATATATATATATATATATATATATTGAAATAAATACTTAGATTATGATACGTGAATTGAGAATTATGTCAATAAATAATAAGAATTTAAAGGAGTATGACCACCTTGAATCCAATCTGTCATCGTCCCTATATAATACATAAATTTTGTGTTTATTTGCATATACAATAATTTTTTATAAATTTGAAACATTATATTAAGATTAAAAATTTTAATTTTAAGATCATAATCATTATATAACTATATCATATATATATATATATATATATATATATATATATATATATAATTAAAAAAGTTATATTTTTAAATATTAAAAAATTCAGATGTGATCTCTGATCGACTAATCAGTTGTATTATGAATTAATTAAAAAATATAGTTAAATAAAAAAGTGTATTTTTAAAAATATCATTAAATTTAAAATAAAAAGTATAATTAAAATAAGATTAAAGCTAACGGCCCTACAAGCTATATTATTTACTCGTTAATTATATATATATATATATATACTAATTTTTAGGCACTTAATAATATTTTTATAACAATTATTAAAAATTTAGTTTACTTTTATTATATTTTCATAAATTATTACCATAAATTTTCATAAATTATTTACTCGATTTAAATTTTTTTATGTCTAAAAATATTCGACAATATAAAAACTTGAATTTAATTAAAAAAGCTCAAACTTAATATTATGTACAATAAATAACTATGTTATACTCCTTCCATCCCATAAATTTTATCTTTATTTGATTTTTCAAAGTCAAATTAATCATTTTTGACTAAAAACTAAAATATATTAAATAATAATATATATTTTAATAAAAAATATCATAACAAACTTTGGTTATCCTATTTTATGAATCAATTTACAAATTTAAAAAATACGGAGTAATAAATTATTATTTTTTAATTGTTAGTCAAAGTTGGATTAATTTGATTTTAAAAAGTCAAACTGAGACAAAATTTATGGGACGGAGGGAGTATATATACTATTAAAAATATTATATTTTACATATTAAAAACTTTATTTATATTAAAAATTGACTTAATTATCTCTAATGGCTAATCAATTGAATTTTAAATTAATTTAAATACATATATAAAATAAAGAGTGAATTTATATAAAAAAGTATAATTAGATAAAAAATATAATAAAAATAATTATAATTAGTGTTGTGCCTCGCACGGATTTTTATGCTTGTTCAAAATAAAAATTGGTAAAAGATTATAAATAAAGTTATATAAATTAGAGTTAAATGATATAAATTGGCCTTAGTTTTTTTTTTAGTATTTTCTAATCTAATTTTTTGAATACTCGTTATATGAACTAAATTGAATAGAACCGGTTTTCAAGTTTTACGGTGTACCATGCATGATCATGGTTCATGGATGCATTTCAAGTGTCTTGCAGTCTTGCTCATTATGAATTAGAGCAAGCCCAAAGGCCAAAACTGTGCTGGACGTACTATTCTATGGCCATGGGGGCTTGGCAGACAAACACACAAAACTGTTTCTTTCTTTCGTTCATTTGGTGGTTAATTATGTTTGCTTCGTTCGCATTACGATGTACAACAAATTCGGACTCGGAAAAATTCTTCCGACCTAATCTACAGATAGTAATATATATAACAAAAAAATCAGAAAATGTTACAGAATTAATATTTACTACGCACATTCAAAATAAGCTCAATGCAGACAACACTTTAACACTCAGTAATCAAAATCCATAACGACCAACAAAACATATATATATATATATATATATATATATATATATATATATAAATTGGCAAACTTACCAATATGATAGATTGATAAATTATCAATTTAAATAAATGGGTGATTTTTCAATTTTCTAATCCTTTGACTAAACATCATACTAGCTTGAATGTATAATAGTCATTGTTGTGGTAGTAACTAGTAAGTAACTCGATAACTAGGATCTAGCATAAACCGATCATAAATCAGAAGCAAATTGGATATAGAACTGTTGCCAAAAGGTATTCAACATTAAACATTCCATAGTTATGACATAATGTCAACATAAGCACATTTGCGGTCTACAAAGGAGCAATTCTCTTAAAGAAGGCACGTTTCTATTATGAATCAAACATAGGCTCGAAGTTCTCACAACTAAAACAAAACTGTATATTGAAACATAGTACAACTCACAAATTAGAACCTTTCCGCCAATCTGGAGGTAACTGCTCTTAATTTTGAATACACCTTCCCAGCAGGGGATCCTAAGATAAGACTGCAGAGAGAATCTCTTGCAATTTTGATGTTAGCAAAAGATCCTAAAATGTGAATCTTTGTGTCTGCAATCACAACACGGGTCTTTGTAGAGTTCTCAATTGCAAACTTAGTTTTACCACCTTTGCCAGACAACCTCCCAATTGCACGAGAGAGGTGTTCACCTCGTAGAGTTTTGACATCCTTAATTTCAAAAGATTCCACGTAAAGCTCATCCAATCGCAAAAGGGCAACAGCATCTATCACATCAAAACCAAGCATGAAGGCGTGAACAAAGTCAGCACTTTTTTGGAGGTTACTAATATCCGGAGTGTCTAATCTGGTCTTCAATTCAACCTTGCGCCCCTTAAGATTCATACGGATATCAATCTTCATCTGCTCATATATTGGAGTGTAGATTTCCATCCATGCTTTCTTAAGAGGTGTATAACGGTGAGGTGGAACAGAAACCTTGCGAAACTGCACTTGGCCACCAGATATCTCATGAGCCTTCAGAGGCTTAAAATTTGGCTTTGATGCGAACGATACACGATTTGCACCAGACTGGACCTTTTCAATTTCCATAGAGGTTGTACCTTTGTCGGATTCCATATCAAGTCCTGTTGAGTTGCACCACAATAGATATAATTAACAACACAGTAGTTAAATTCCAACACAACTGAGCAATTAAGTACTCTGCATCGATGATGCAATATGTTTTATTAAAAATTTTGGTGAAACAAGAAAAAGAAATGACTTTGGGCTAGTCTACAAATTGGTACAACAATCAAAAGAAATTCTAGTAGTTGTGCAAAATGACTGACATCACATCAGATTGTTACAACTCTTCATGACCCAAATTCAAACAGGTTATTAATCACATACATTAAGCTTAATCTATACATACAGAAACTAATAACTGATTCTCATGTTTTGTCAAAAATAAACCAAAAAATCAAGATTAATATCTCAGGGAAAGAAGGGAGATGTTTATAATTCGAATAGAGAAGGGCACATCAACAAAAGCAATAAGAAAAATAAAAAAGATTACCTGGAAGATTTGAAGCTTATGCAGGCTTGGTCTGGCTTGCTCTTCAATCGCAAAGCAAAGCTTCAGGGCTCTCTATGTATCCGCGTTTTCAAGATCTTTCTCTCTAATTCTGTATCTCTCCTATATTCAATCTTCTTAACCCTAAACCCTAAAAGCCTGATCTGTACTTTACACATTAGCTTGGCCCAATAGTTTTTTTTGTCACAGCTAATTGTCATCCCACTCTGCTGGCCCAATTTCAATTTATCTTTCAATAACAAAAGGATTTCCTATCTATCTCCTGTCGGCCCATATTTATGTTTTGTTTGAAAGGATTGCTATTTTAAAAAAAAAAAATCACATTTCAGTTATTTCTTTATTCATTTTAATAAAATTATAATATGTAATAAAATAACTTATAAAAATATCATGAAAATAATTAAAAATTGATTGGAATCTATTTCTATAGAATTATAGTTCTTTAAATATTAAATAAATAATAAGATAATAATTTACTAGTATGGGTCATTTGACCGGGTGGTATCGGGGTATAAATTTAGAATAAATAAATCTCATATTTAATATTTTATTGAATATGTTTTATTTTGCATGCTCATTTTTCAAACTCACAGTTTTTAAAATTCATGTGAAGAGGTGAGTATAAAAAATTAACTTTAAATTAAATATTTAAATTTAAATTTAATTGGTTTAATAATTTTTCAATAATGTTCATTTATTAATAATAAACATAAATATCAATAATAAAAATATATACAATTTATTATTATTATAAAAAAATACAATAATATTATAAATTAAAAATAATTTTATTATAACACTGAACTAAACGATATCATAAATAAAATTTCAACCGCATATTATTCCAATCCGATTTTATTCCAAATTCTTATCACCACGTGAATCAGAATTGAAGTTTATACCATTTTTATTTAATTCTATTCAAAATACAAACGAGAATCCTTTATTATTTTAAGATTTTATCAACCGAAATTAAAGAGACTTGTGGGCTCTTGATTTTTTTTTTTGTCAAGTGGTGCTTTTGATTGTTATTTTAATCCAGATAGTCATAAATACTATCTAAAATCTAAATTAGAGAAAACGTCCTCTTAATCACAATTTAATATTAAAGTGTCCAAAATATCACACTTTAAAAAAACCACTTACTACCACATGCAGACACGGGAAACAAATCGCGTTTATATAAAATATGTACAGCTGTTTTAAATTTGTTTTATTCACTGGGATTTGGTGCTGTTAGTTCCCATGGGCTGGGCCTTTTTGGGTAACGTAACCCTAAGTTGCGTTCCCCCCCCCCTTTTTGGTAACGTAATCCTAAGTTGCGTTTTTTTTTCCTTTCTTAAACGTAAATTAAATATGCCTTTCAAAAAAAATTAAAAATTAAGTAAAACCATAATTTTAAGATACGTTTTTAAGTAACATAAAGGGTCAATTTTCAGAATTATATATTTTTAATCATTTTTTTAAATTGTAATACAAATGGTCATCACCCCTAAATTGTCATATAAACATTTCTGATCCAACCAGTATTTAAATTCACAGGTCCATGCATCTATTTTTCAGTAAATATTTAAAGTTACACGTATATTAAATTATATTATCCGATCTTGGAAAATTCAAGGCCGTTAAAAGAATTTGGATAGGAATAATAAAAAGAAAAAAGAAAAGAAAAGTAAGGAGCAGGTCACGCGTAAACGTAACATCTATAGAGTATGGTGGGGACTGGGGGAGAATGGTTATGGCGTGCAGGAGGTGTTCCCCTTGCGTATGGATCCAGGAAATTTCCCATCATTTCCATCTTTCCCTTCTTACACGTGGATGGATGATGCCACCTATTCTAGTTATGGGTTATTTATATGATATGTTTCAAATTTAAAAATTATTTACGAATATATTCTATTTTTATTATATTTTTAAATATGTTACATACACAAATTTTTTCATTTTAATAATTTTAGAAGAACATTTATATCATTGTAAGTTAAAATAATTAAAATTATAAAATAAATGTAATATAATTATAACATAAATGTAAAATTTTAATAATATTTATAAATTCAGTCCTTTAAATTTAATTTGAAACTAAATTATTTTATTGCATAATTCTAATATACATTAAACATATAAAATTTAAAATATAATTTCTCCTTACAATTTTGGTTTCATAAAAAATTATAAATAAAAAAATAAATAGGGTTAAGATCTAACTCATCCATATTTTATATATACATATAATAAGATTCAAGAATTTATTTATATTATTATTTAAATAATTAGATAATAAAAAACATGTATTACAAAGAACTGAATTACTATAAGATTAAAAACTTATGAAAATAAAATAATTATATATCAACTCATTAATTATTAATTTTACATAATATAAAATACATTAAATAAATCTAAGAATATATCAATTTTACCATTTATATTTAAGTGTGTTAATAAGGTGACAGAACATATTTATAAAACTATTATAAAAAAGAACATATTAATAAATGATTTTATTAATTTGGGAGAGATGCGTTCAAACTTCTAAAGCCGCTGCTGTCAGTTTTCACTTCTTTGCCTTTTCTCCACTTTTATTTGACCCAGTCTATTTTATTTTTTCTTATCCACCAAAATTTTCAAATAATTATAATAATGTTTTATTAAATACTCCGTTTAATATTTCAGTACACCTGGCAAAACAAAATTATGTATATATGATTTTTTGTTAAGTTGAATAAAAAAATAATTTATAAATTTTATTTATAATTCTGTTTTTAAAAGTAAAAATATATTAATTAAGAATAATGAATAACATTATTTCCCTACCAACACATTAAGAAAGTTAAAAAACATATAATTTGAGAGGAAGAATATCCATTATATTCGTAATTTACTATTAATAACAAATCATTTAAGATGTACATGTATGCATGATAAATAATTAAGAGATATGTTCCTTCATTAATCCTTGTATACTCAAAAAAAAAAAAAAACTTAGAACTTGTGAGTATATGTTTAGTGTAGATGTAGTAGGATTTTATTAGTGAGATTTATATTCCTCACCGTTCTTGCTTTTATCCAAAAATCCATATTTAATTCATTTGTGATTTACGCATCTTTATTTATTACCAGTCAAAACCCCTTGATCCGCTCCACAAACCCCAATTTTGATTCTCCATGGCCGACCATATTGCCTCCGATCCGATCTCCGATTACGACGGCCTCCCCATTCCACCCCTCGACGACTCTTTCTTCTCCGACGACATCAACAACTCCCTCCTCTTCCTCAACGAAAACGACGACGACGACGTTTTGAACTTTGACTTCACCTTCGACGACATTGTTAATCTCCCTTCCGACACCTCAATTTACCCTAATTCCACCTTACATGATTCCATCCCTGTCCATATTCCTTCCGATCCGGACGATTCCGGGTCTAATACCGAGTTGACTCACCTCTCTGATGATCCTAATTTCAACGTCGCCGGCTATTTCAACGTCGCCGGCTATTTCAACGTTGACGGTGATAAATCCGGCGATAATTCGTCGGAATCTGCTCAGAAAGACTCGGATTGTTTGTCAGTTGAAGTTGTTAGGGTTTGTGTTGATGCGAGTCAGTTAAATGTTTCGTCTTCGGATTCTCGTGATTTCTCGAATGAATCGGAGGATAAGAATTTGAACGTTTGTGGGGATTCGAATTGTGCGTCTCCGAAGATTGAAGCTCGAAAGCCGGAGTTTTCTGGACCGACTTCCTCTCAGGGTTCCGATAATTGTGAACGTTCTGTTGCTTCGTCCGCGAAATCGGATAAGAATTTGGTGAATAATGTGGTTGATTGGAAGATTAAGTTGGAGGATCCAGGTAAGAAAAACCAGTTGTTGAAGAGAAAGAAAGAGGATCAAGATGTTATTTCCGAGTCGACACGGACGATTAAGTATAGGAGATCAGCTAATGCTGTTGGTACCGGTGTTACTACTGATGAATCGAATGTTTTTAGTGAAATGAATGATGATGACGAAAAGAGGAAGACGAGGCTGATGAGGAATCGCGAAAGTGCTCAGCTTTCGAGGCAGAGGAAGAAGCATTATGTTGAGGAGCTAGAGGATAAGGTAAGAGCAATGCACTCTACTATACAGGATTTAAATGCTAAGATTTCATATATTGTTGCGGAAAATGCTACTTTGAGGCAGCAACAAAGGAATGGTGGTGGCAATGTGGGTGTGGGTCCTCCTCCAATGCAGGGGATGTATCCGCATCCACCAATGGCTCCCATGGGGTATCCGTGGATGCCATGCCCTCCTTATATGTTGAAGCCTCAAGGATCACAAGTGCCGTTAGTTCCTATTCCAAGATTGAAACCTCAACAACAAGCTGTTAAACCTATTAAGAAAGAGGGTAGTAAGAAGAATGTAGGAAAAAGTAAAACTAAAAAGGTTGCGAGTGTTAGTTTCCTTGGTATATTGTTTTTTATGTTGTTGTTTGGAGGATTAGTTCCTATGGTAAATGTAAGATATGGAGGAATCCGAGATGCAATTTCTGGCGGTTCTGGTTATACTGGAAACCGAGTTTATGATCAGCATCATGAGAGGATTTTGATGGTCAATGGAACTAATCATGAATATGGAGCTAAAAGTGATAAGAAATTTGATGCTTGGAAGGATCATGTTGGAGGAGCAGAGTCAAATATGAAGCAGTCCAGTTCTGATGAGTTTGCTATTTCAGGAAATGCTAGTGACCCTCTTGTTGCGTCGTTGTATGTTCCACGAAATGACAAGCTTGTGAAGATTGATGGAAACTTGATAATTCATTCTGTTCTAGCTAGCGAGAAAGCCAAGGCATCTCATGATGATGTAAAGGCAAAGAGTGACAGGGAGACCAGTTTAGCATTGGCGTTGCATTTGGCCCCTTCTGTAAATGTTCAAGGAGAAGGCCAGAATGATGAAAGAAAATCTCATATATACCGCAGCACAATCGAACAACAAAGGGCTCTTGCTTCAGGCTCCGGGGGTAAGGATAATTTGAAATCAACACCAGCCAATGGTAAATTACAACAATGGTTCCGCGAAGGTCTTGCAGGTTACTTTTCTACATACTGGCTTACTGATTAAGTTTTATATTCATTTATTTTAGATTTATGTTGATGTGGAGGTAAATGGTGATAGTCTTATCTATATGCCTCATAAATTATATGCATCGTGCACTAAACAAAATTTAACAATGTTTCGTTCAAGTATGTGGGTTAAAATTATTTAATCTAAGCTAGTTTTGGAACTTTCTGCCTGCTAGCTATTTCTCCATCTGACATTGGGCTTGGATCTTCAGAACCTGTCTTGCTTCACCCAGATTATTGTTTAGTTTTGATTTTGAACTAACAATTTTTCTCAAAAAATACCGTTATTTTAATTATATAATATTTTGTTTTCTAATTATATATTGCCTGTATGGCTACACCCTTCAATATTAACGGTGTTTTAAGCATTGGCAGTTACAATATACAGGTCTTTATCGTATGCCCTGCTATATATTAATTTTGATATAGAATAATAAAGCAATTGTATTCCTCGAGGAGTTCATGCAATATCCTTAGTTCATGAATTTTCTCCTCGGTAAAAGTCATGTGAACTTGTGAGACATGTGTCATGAGTGATCAAACTATACCTTGCTTGTCTTTCTTGTCAGCCTTCCAAATGTAAATGCTAATTCTGGATAGTGCCCTTTCAAATAATATGTATGCTATTGATCCGCTCGAGGCCTGTCTTTTGTACTTTCCGCGGTCTTGAATTTAGCTTTTCACAGGCTCTAGCTTTTCTGTTTAGTTAAACGTGTCGGATGAATTCATAGTGAGATTTATAATTCTGTAAAATTAAGTTCAGTGTCAAAAATATTATTTACTAATTAGAAAGAATATAGTCATAGACTTGTAGAGTGACAACAAAATGTAAAAGAAGTTATGTGGGTGCATGAACTGGTGTTTAGTTTTTGCATCTTCCTCATTGGGCTAGCACAACAGCATTTTTTTTGTTTCTAATTTAGCATGACAGTATGTCTTACTTGAACAAACACTTCTTTTTTTCTTTTTGTTCTGGCTTGTGTAGGGCCAATGCTAAGTTCGGGTATGTGCACGGAAGTATTCCAGTTTGATGTATCACCATCCCCAGGAGCCATAGTCCCAGCTACTCCCGGCAGTAGGAACATATCTGCGGAAGAAAGAAAAAACTCTACACACCTAATTAAAGGGAGGAACAGACGGATCCTTCATGGTATTTCTGTTCCTCTTACTGGATCTGCCAATAACATCAGCAAAGAAAACAACGGAAGTAATTCACAGAAAGAGAAGTTCCACAGAAATAGTTCAGTTTCTCCGATGATTGTTTCTGTTCTTGTTGATCCAAGAGAGGTTGGTGATGCTGATGTCGATGGTACTATTGGGACAAAGTCCATCTCTAGAATATTTGTTGTTGTTCTGTTGGATAGTGTTAAGTATGTCACTTACTCGTGCATGCTCCCCTTCAAAGGATCTAGTCACCTAGTGACAGCTTGAGCAAGTCGGAAAACAGGAGTCCTGTTAGCTACTTATAGTCTTATACAGTAGACTTATGCCTCTGATGCCTGGATCAAAACCAAGTTTTGTAGATAGAGATCTTTAAATAAAGGTCCTTGTAACTTTAATGGCATCTTCATGTACTTTTGGAGGTTGTCAAACTGTTACTAATGTATACCCGGAGGTGGCTAAGTTAACTAATTGTAGCTTGAGTTTTTAGCGTACAAATTTAACTTCATGTCAATTATCCTAGTCTTAGTATATATATAAATATAAAGGTTGAGTTCTCTGCAAAGAAGGCGGAGAATTCAGCCGTCACAAGCCTGGAAATTTTAAAGGCATTAGAGCAACTCCAATGGGAGATAGCTTTGTCTAAAAAATCCTACATGGCAGGCATTATACATGATATGTATAAATTACAACACTCCAACCAGCAAAAACCCCTTGGCTATAATTATAGCCGGATCTCAACTAGTTGGCCATTGGCATCAGAACCAGCAAAAAGAGTTTATTTCTCTTTAAAATTTATTATTTTAAAATTAATCAATAACTTATTATAATATTATATATTTTAATATTACTAATATTTTTATTATAAAAACCTTATCTACCAATTAATTTGAAATTAATCAATAAGTTAGTATAATATTGAATATTTTAATATTATTAATGTTTTTACTTATAAAAAGCTAATTTACCGATATTTTATTTTATAAAAACCTAATCTAACTGAAAAAAAAGGTTATATATAGACTCCTACATCGTAAGTAATCCTATAACAATATTAATTTTTAATCCACACATCAGCTAAAACTACGGTCCTAAATCTCAACGCGTGACTAGAATATTGGATGTTTTGTTGTGGCACTCTCTCTTTCTGCAATTTGTCTTGTTCATGAATTTGGATTTCTGATTGCAGGATGAGGATTTGCGCACAATCTTCTCACACTTAGGAACTGTGACTTCGTAAGTTCCTGAATACTATGCCATGTTACCCTATATCTTGTGTTCATGAATTTGTTTAGTGTTTGAAGTGTTAATGGTGGCAAAGCGGACATAAACGGGGATTTGAAAGAATCTAGTCATCTTGAAGACAATTTCTATTTTTATTCCCTGACAAAAAAAAAAAGAATACATTGGCAACAGTTTTAGAATTATTTTGTGAGTTTGATGAAGAAGCCAATCTTTATATATCTGGTCCTCCTCAAGTCCTTATATTGATCCTGCATCTGCCATTGAATCTTGAATCTAGATATGGTATAAAGACATGCACCACCCATTCCCTCTCTTTATTTGAATTAAAACTTAAAAAACTTATCTTGTCAAAAAAAAACTTAAAAACTTATAATTTTTTTTTATAAATTGTGCAACATAAAATTAATCGGGACAAAATGGTTGCTTATATTTACATGCAAAGAAGGTCTAGGCACTAATCGAAGATCGACCATGACGAAAAGAAAGAAAAATAAAAAACCCTATATTAATATTCATATGAGCGTGCATAATTGCAAAAAAAGCTCGATCGTCTCTTAAAGAACTTGAATCTTTGACCATACCTATTCGATCTTTCTCTGATATATACACACACACATATACTATATTTTTCGTGCCTTTACATTATATTTTGTATATTATTTTAATTATTGAATACCTTTAGGAATGAAAAGGTTTCTATTAGAGAATTACTTTGCATGGAGGCATGCATGACAACTAGCTGAAAGCTTGTGTTTAATTGGTTGATTTATGTTATTCTAAGCTTAAGAGAGATTAACGTGGGCTTTGAAACAGCAGCACCTTTAACTTTCGAGTTAAAAATAGATTGAACTAGGATGATGGCTGTAGTATAACCAGGAATAAAGTTGAGTGAGTTCCTATCTTATATAATTTTTTAATAATATTTTAAAATATAAAATTTATATAAATAGAAAACATTTTTTTATATTTTATAGTTATTTTCCATGAAATAATTTTTTTTTAATATATATTTAAATTTATATTTGTATAAAAATTTATGTACTAATTTTTGTGTAGTTGTTTATATTAAATTTTTTAATTTTCTTAATATTTTTGGATTTTTATCTATTAAATTTCTATTCATTGTATTATATTTTAATATAAATTTTATTAAAAATTATTTATAATATTATTTTTGTAGAAAGTTAAGTGGGTGTGTGGGCACCCATACCCTAAACTAGGAATCTGGCCCCGGACGAGGGACCAGCTTTCGCCTTTCAATATATGTATTATTTCATGAGTTTAGTGGCATGTACTTATATTTAGCTTTCCAAGCATTGTAAAGGGTCTTCCTACCAAAGATTACGATATGAAAGAACGATTAATATATATATGAAATCTTGATTATGAACCGAAAAGAACGAACCAAAATGTCCGATCGAAATGTACCAAAGACAAATAAAATTAGGTGGAAATATTAGGTGGTATATTTAGTATTATTTTTTTTATATTTTTTACATTTTTCAAAAATAAATATTATTTGGATATGTTTCTGAGAATAATTTTTAAAAAACAAAGAATTTATTAATTTAATAAAACACAAAAAATTATTTTATAAAATAGTAATAGTGAAAACGAAAATTAAAGAATTATATCAAGAAATTTTTATATTTAGAAAACAATCTTATAAATTAAAATTTGTTGTTCTGTTTTTAAAAGTAGTTTTGTATTTTTTGTGTTTTAAAATTAAAATAAAATATCATATCCGTATACTAAAAAATATTTTATATTTTTAAAAATATAAAATAATCTTTAGTTAGAAAGTCAAACATAGACCAAAGTGGCTCAACTTTCACATGCAAAGCTTTTGTAAAAAAACGTCATTCGAAATCGTTCATCGTTTATATATAAATATATATAGCCTCGTCAATCGGTAACCCCATATATACAGGTCCATAGCCTACACACGTAGCTGAGCGATTGTTTACATTAATTTATTAATATATTTTTTCGGGAATAGAAAAAAAATTATAAGTACTTCAAGAAGTGTGGATAAATAAAGTAAAAGTGTGGATAAATGAAATGATGTTTTGAGTTCATAAAAATTTATAATATTAATATTATTCGTGAAAAATCATAATGAATAAATAATTATAACAATCGCTAGTCAAGGCGTGCGGCTAGCTAGAGCTTAAAATTTGTCCTACGTAGTCGGAAGTCAATGGTCAATGGTAATTTATTTATAGATCGATTTTATATGCGACTCCAGATTAATTGCTCTTGTTCCCACATCTGCGAGCTGCCTCATAAATCCTGGCCTTCATTCTAAACCCTGCTGTCCCTGCCCTGGATCTCTACGTACAGACTACAATCAGCCCAACAATCTTTATGCATTTATTTATTTATTTCGATGGACACAACCCTAGTGAAAAGAAATCAACATGTATACCCTTTTTAATTCTTATAGAGTATATTTTAGTTCTGTACTAAAATTTGACCAGACAGGCCCGATATCATATATATCACTGGTTGGCATATAAAGATACAGTTCAAGGGCTGACTTGCACCGTTCGTGGGTTACTTGGTCTTGTTTGTGTGTGTGTGTGTGTGTGTGTGATTGGGGGTGATTAGATGCCCATATTGAAGCCTGTTTGCTTGGTGCTCCACTAATGATTCAACAACTTGTTAGTGACTGTTACTATCCTCCATTACATCTAGTACAGTACTAGGGTAATTAATTTGTTATGTCTAACCAGCTTATAATCACCAAGTTACCACACTCTCTTGTATGTATTGTGTTTGGTCTGAGAGGAGTGCATGTATAACAAAAGGGTTGTTTTGGTTATTCTCATCTCGCGCGTTTCTAAAACACAAGCACATCCATGCTTTTAGCTCGATCAGGAGACAGGATACTGGTGACACATGATGTCACCTCCACAGCTTATCATTTTTGTGGTCTTAAAGTATACATCAATATATATTAATATATTTAACTTTTCTGGCTAGCTGGTGCTGCATTTTAATATTTTTTTCATCGACTTTTACCCTTCTGCATGCTTCACCAGCCTCCATTTTGTCAATTGAAACAATTGAGAAATTTCAAGCTCATCACTTTGGACGCAAATTGCACAAGCAAACAAGGGGGAAACAGTGTCAGATATACATAAGTTTTGTCAGATTCTACCTAAGTTCATTTATAATTATTGATTCAAATTCGAATCAATTTAACTCATACAAGTAGTTCATTTTGTGGGAGTAGAATTAATCATATGTAGTTTTCGAATTTGATACTTTATAATTTTGTTTTTTTCTTTTATAATGTATTGTTTAAATATCTAAGAGTGGACGCATTCTATGGAGAACATTTTTTATCGTGAGAATAAATTACGCCAAGTATGAAGCATCCTTGGAAACACGGGGGATAATATGTCAAAACCAAAGTATATGCAAAAGGGGAAAAACAGTACGTTGATATAAGCATGTATTCAGCTTTTAATCTGCGGACCTTCAAAGAAAATCACAAGTTTATCGATGTTCAATTAAACACCTTATATAGCTAGCTAGCGGTGATCATATAGATTAAAATGTGTTTGTATCATAGTTAAGACTCGTTTTTTCTACCAGATCACTGTGCCATCAGGCCCCATTAATAACTTAGCATCAGCAAATCACTAAATTTACTTTTATTCAAGTAGCTTTCATATCACTTCCGAGTTCCAGCCCAGAATTTCCACTAACATGCACTTATCTTTCAAGTAAATTATACAAAATTGGCTGTGGTGCCCATCTAACACTCACCTCCCCCAATTGATTCCACAAGGAAACCATATTCTACTAATCACATTATTAAATACTACCTGTTGTACAATAATCCTGATACATTATGTATTTGATAATCTGCAGCATTGTTACATTTAAATACGTTCACTTGTGCTACATCATAGTGCAATATATACATGGCAACTGAGAATTTAAAATTCTTCCAACTCTTCTCAGCTCAAAAAAGAAATATTGTTGTTTATAAAATATATGGATAATTAAGAATAGTACACTGTTCATGCATGGTGGCTATAAATAAGCGCAAGTTCATTGGAATCCTTAGGAAAAACACAAGCATCTCTTTTCCTCTCTTGTTTTTAGAGCTCAATCTCCCCCCTTGTACTTCAGTTAACAAATTAAGGAAAACCAATGGAAGGGAAAGGTCGATTCGGAAGGTTTTTAGAGAAGGCAAAGCCTTACATAGCCATGGTCTCATTACAATTTGGATATGCGGGAATGAACATCATAACCAAAGTGTCTCTTAACAGAGGAATGAGCCACTATGTGCTTGTTGTCTACAGGCATGCTTTTGCAACTGCCGTTATTGCTCCCTTCGCTATTGTTCTTGAGAGGTATATATAATATATGACCTTCAAGTTTCTCAAGTGTATAAATCTTTTGTATCAATATATAGCTTTGATATTTCTAGTAATAAAATGCCTTACTCTGATTCTACAATTTGCAGGAAGATTAGGCCAAAGATTAGTTTCTCAATCTTCATGCAAATATTCGTGTTGGGACTGCTTGGGTGAGTACTAATATACTGTGCAAAGATTAATTCTTAAAATTGTGTTTAGCATGCATGCATGTTTTGTTCTATAAAATGTTAAAGTTTTTAAGTGGGAATTCATTGTTGTTTAGGCCGGTTATCGATCAAAACTTTTACTATGCGGGACTAAAATTCACATCTCCTACATTCTCATGCGCGATGAGCAATATGCTGCCTGCAATGACTTTTGTCATGGCAGTTCTTTGCCGGTAAGTAATGTTTGTGTATAAATTTTCATATTAATAAAGTTTCACCATCATGTGTAAATCTAGTTTATTAATTCAAATATATGTATGTATATGTAGGATGGAAATATTAGATATGAAGAAAATAAGATGCCAAGCAAAAGTAATTGGAACAGCAGTGACAGTGGCAGGAGCAATGCTGATGACATTATACAAAGGAAATGTTGTGAACATGTTTTGGTCCAAATACATTCATCCATCAACTTATGAACCTACCACCACTGCAGTCGACGCTGACAAAGATTGGGTTAAAGGCTCCATTCTACTTATCATTGCCACCTTTGCTTGGGCTTCCTTCTTCATTCTTCAGGTACGTAATTCAATTCATTATTTTTGTTCCTGAAGAAATTAAATATGTGATAATAGCCTTTACATGATAACTTTGTACCAAGTATTGGCTGTATTTCTAATGCTGAATTATATATGTATAATGCAGAATGTTACAATGAGGAGATACACAGCTCCCATGTCACTGACATGCCTGGTGTGCTTCATGGGTACTCTTCAATCCATTGTAGTAACTTTTGTCATGGAACATAAACCAGATGCTTGGAGTATTGGCTTTGACATGAACCTTCTTGCTGCTGCCTATGCTGTAAGTGATTAATTATATGTACATACCTACATAATGTTAAATAGAAAGATCAGGACACAGGATTTGTTTATTGACTTTTCGAAAATAATTAATCAGGGAATAATATCATCAAGCGTTGCATACTATGTCCAAGGACTGGTGATGGAGAACAGAGGGCCAGTTTTTGTAACTGCATTCAGTCCGTTGATGATGATCATAGTTGCTATCATGGGCTCTTTCATTCTCGCAGAAAAAATCTATCTGGGAGGGTAAATTAATTATTCTTTCACTTTGGCCTTAATTATCGAAGGATGCATGAATATGCTAGAACAATTGATACTAGATTGAAACACGTATAACTTGTAATTTCTTCTTTATTTCAGAATTCTCGGTGCCATCCTAATAGTGATGGGACTATACTCTGTTCTATGGGGAAAGTACAAGGAGTACAAAGACAAAGAAGAGGAGGAAATAATTGAAGCGGTGAAAGATGCAAGAGACCAGGTGATGATTGGAGGCAAAGATATTGAAGCAAATGATGTTGAAATGCAAAAGAATGACGAACTAGCCACGGCACCGACATTCACCATTAGTGCACCAATGTCTGCACCGCCTATGCTAGCTGTGGAAGCAAGGAAGCCCTGAAGCTCACGAAGATTAAAGAGAATGAAAGAAAGGACAGTTATCAAAGAAAATCAAATAACTAATTAATTATATTTAGTATTGTAAGATTAATGTGAATGGAGGAGAGGTTGATCATAAGATCAGAGAGGGGCTTTTTAGTTCATTAAGTCTTGGCAATTTTCATCCCTTCCATTTTGCTTTTTGGTAGGTACTAGAATCTTTTTTGTTGTTGTTGTTGTCCTTTGTTCTAAGCAAATAATAATATGAGAAAAATATAATTTCTTACTTCTACTTGATCAAATCTCAGTGTTGCCAGTTTCGTACAAATAACAGCAATTTCAGAATCTATCACTGTATATATCATGGGGTCATATCATGACCATGACGTACACTGTATTAGCTATTGCGAATGGCTAGTCATGCACTCATGCAAACATACATGATTCATGATACACACACACTGAACTTACATGTGTGCAGTGTATATACTCTATAATATGCCTTTTATATTAGCTACTTGATCTGAATAAGAACGTCAGAGGATTAAGGAACCATGATGTCTGTTTTGAAGAATTTAATTATTATGATGATTATTTAAAAAAAAACTAAAAATAATAATTTTAATTATATAACTAAAATATTTTAAAATACGTATAAAAAAAATAAAGATCCATATCAACCAAGAATCACATCAACTAATTGTGTTAATTAGCTGGGTGACAAATTATCATTTATTCTCATTGGTCATTAGTGGAGGACACAAGTATACTCCCTCCGTCCCATTTTCTTTGACTTTATTTGACTTTCACGGAGATTAAGAAAAGATAATAAAAAATAGTAAAATTAATTGAAAAGTGGGTAAAGTAGTGAAACCTATCAATATTTAATAATAGTTTTGAGATAGTGGAGGAAAGTAGTGGGTGTAATAGTATTTATTTAATAAAAAAAGAGTATAAAATGGAGAAATAGTGGATGTAATAATGAAAAGTAGTGTTAAAAAATAGTAATTATGAAATGATCATTCTTTTTGGGACATCCAAAAAAATAAGGATCATATAAAGTGGAATTGAGAGGGTACCAACGATGCATCAGCAATCTTAACATGCTTGTCATTTATCATTTCTATCATATGCTCAACTGTAATAACCTCTCAAAGGTAATCATGTCATGTGCTTGCAGCTATCAGGGAATTTGAGTCTTTTGCATTTAGGTAGTTACTTATCACAGTCTTTAGGTTGTGTTCACTGTGATAGAATGAAATGAGGGAAAAATGTAATTAAATTTATACTATTATTTGGGTGAGATTAGAAAAATGTTTATAATTTTCATTCATTCTTTCATTCCATTCCAAACTATTTGAACTAAAATTATAACCCACACATTTTGAAAGGAATACTCATTCCATTTTTTCACCATTTTCCTTACAATTCTCATCATAACAAATTTAAACTCTCTCATGTTTATTCACAATTTCACTCATACATTCTTTTTTCTACATAAAATTTATTTATAATTTTTCATTCCATTCTTTTCTCATTTCACTCTTATCAAGCGAACACAATCCAAATCAGACGCTCTAGCAATTATAACAGTTGTAGTACTATTGGACTATATATGAGGGTGAATGAATATGTATCAGGACAACAGATTATGATATTAAAAGGAGCTCTGTTTTTCAGCTTCTAACAACTTTCACACTATGCTATCTCTAAAAGTATCAAAATAGATTAGCTATATGTCAATTCATGCATTAGAGCAACTCCAAGAAACACCCTGTCAACCCTCTCAAGTCAAATTCTAATAAAAATGTGATAAAAACACACTCCTAATCGCTCCCTATATATATTTAAGAGCTTTAAAACTTTACTTATCCTTGAGGAGCATATGTTGTCTCCTCAATTATTTTTGTATCAATATATATTAATTTGAGATGCAATGCAGTGAAGTATAAGTGGCAGCTAGAAATAGAAAATAGAATTAAAACATATAGAGATAATTTTGAAGGGAATTGTTGGAATCCTAATCCAAATTTGCATCTTAAATGACTTAAGAGCGGATATGATAATAATTGTTATAAAAAGTTTCTCTGAGGAGATTCTTGGAGTTGCTCTTATACAAGAAAACACGTTTGTTGGTAAATTTCATTCGGAAACTCCTAAATTTGGCGTATTAATAATTAATTAGTATATATCTATACTATATTATTATAATCGAAATATTAAAAGTTTTGGTCCAAAGTGAACAACCATAAAAAAGATCATGACCGTTCAATTTTAGATGAATCATAAAAACAATTTTAACCATTCAATTTTAATAAAATATAATTTTAAAAAGAATATATATCATACATACAACTCTAACCCCCGGTAGTCCTCCTTTTATATAACTTCTCACGGATAATATTATATTATATTTAAATTATATTCTATATTTTTTATTTTAAGAATCATACTTATCCCATAATTTTTATTTAATATATCATTAAAGTTTATGAATATTAATATATAAATATCATTATATAATAACATACAACTCTAACTCCCGAGTCCTCCTTTTATACAACTACTCACAGATAATATTATATTATATTAACATAAATTCTCAGCATTATAAAATTTTATAGTAAATATCAATAAAATATAATATAAAAAATAAATTTACCTAAATATTGGTCATTTATCCTGTGTTTCGCACGAGTTATAAGCTTGTATATAATATAATGTTGGAACAATGTTACGTACCCTATAAATTATTTCAAATAATTTTTTCCCCAATTTTAAGGGTATCTAGAATTTTTCATAATGTCGTGTGATATTTGAGAATAAATAGGAGTATCGGCTTCTGCCTTAATTAATGGGTTGTTAGCTTATGCATTTTATTTCATCTACTATCACAATCCACTAATTTGCATGCAGCATCTTCCTTGTATTTAGTGAGTTTGCTTTCTGCCCTTTAGCCTTTTGCATAAACTCTTTCCGCCCAACTCAAATCATCCATCACTTTTCTCCTAAAATATATATAATGTTTGTCTGTCTATGAAATTGCATATGTGTTCTGTTCTTTTTCCATCAATTTAGCTTTTAATTAGTAACCTTAACTTGAATATAGCTGGTGAATAATAGTCGTAAAAAGTCCCAAAGAGCAAGCAGAGAGTAGTACAATCCTAGCTTCTTTTTCTTTAAAATATTAATAAATAAATTTACAGTCAGTTGAGCGAGAATGAAACTCAAAACTGAAATAATAAAAAAATAAGTACTTATCGTTTGAACTATCCAATCACACTTATAATCCTAATTTATTAACCATCGGTTTACAGATGTGATTAATGTATGATGCACAATCATAAAACATACGGAACCCCCTGTTCGTTTAATATACACCTTTGATTTGACATACTGATCTTAATTAGGATTAGTATTTGAAGCTGCATGCAGCGTGCATACACTTATAGGGTTCTGCTCCCTAACAATCGGTTGTCTTAATCATCTATTCGCATTTTTTTTATAACGGATAACAATAACACTTTTTTTTTAATTCAGGGGTCACGTCCTTTACCCGCGCTTTCTGAAAGATTTATAAAGTTTTTATTATCCGCGCTTTTTTATAGCGGATAGATGGTTGCTTGAGAAGCGATTGTTAGGCACCGATTCCCATACTTATATTCGGAGAATAGAATAATACGACAACGAATGCTGCCATGCACAGGAAAGTTGGGAATAACATGTATATCCTTCATGATCTCAATCAGATTAATAAGTGTAATATAATCTGTGAAATGTAGTCTAACGAATATTTCACGTCCTTTGTTAACATTTACAGTATTATGAAGTTAAAGAAACACATGTTATGAAGTTACAAGGACTTCATGCTTAAATGCATTTAATTTTAGAAATAAAGAATAGATTGAAATCCAACCTAATTAAAGTATATATTCATTTGTATTGATTTGCATATTTGGAGGCCAAAGGGAATTCCATAACAGGAATGCATCTTTTTTATTATTATATTTATATATAATAAAGAAGAATTTTAGAGTGTTGTGTTTGAAATTATCTAAGTTTTGTATTTTTTTTTAATTTTATATATGTTTAAAAAAATTAAAAAGTTTATTTTCATAATTTCTTTATGAAAAAACTTGTTTTATAATTTATCTATATTTTTGAAAGATCAACATTTCAAATATTAAAGATTAATTTTTTTTAACTTCTAATTTATAGAGAACACAATAATTATATAAAACAATTTTTTTTACAATATATGGTAATGCATAAAAATATATTTTCTATTTATTTATTTTCTCGAGTACATATCTTTTAAACATTAAAATTCAAAATGTTCTTTTCTTATCTTTTAGTTTATTAAAAAGTTAATTATACAAAACTTAGACAATAGTTAAATATTAATTATAATCAAAATAATGTTAATTAAAAAAATAATAATGAAATGTTATAATATCTAAAAAAGTTAATAAACTATAAAGTATATTTAGTAAATTAATATCAATATAAGATATGAGAAAATAACCCAAAAAAAAAAACGTGTTCGATGGCTGCGTTTTAATTATTTTATAAACTTTTATATACATAAAAGGGGGGTTGGCATAATTGTGCAGGATCGATTCTCCACATACATGGATACATGTAATTTCTTTTGTTTTGGAATTTGGATACTAAAAAATTGAAGATACGCAATTTGTCGTATAATCAGGGAACACTCTAAGAAGCTTAATTAATCATATACTTACCTGCATCAGAATCCACTATATATGCTCGACTCGTTAATTAAGTTATTCTTTCTTCTAATAATTGCACATATTAGTGCGCCTTGTGATTTTTTATACATGGCAACCATTGATCTTCAGAATTTAAATTGATATGAAAATATATACAACATAAATAAACTACGATTGAAAGCCAATATAATCTTTGCTTCATATTCTGCGTATCATGCTAGTTGTGGCCGGTACAAAGATTAAATTAAGAAAATAATAGACGAGGTGCGTGATGGGATATGTAAAAGCTTATAAAAGAATTATTATTAAAAAATCTATACTATATTATTATAACCGAAAGATTAAAAGTTTTGGTCGGTCGGTACTGGACCACGGGCAGATATAACTTTACTTATTATAACACGGACCCTAACTATATGCATATATATATTAACTAAAATTTTACATTTTAGGTTAAATTATATATTAATTATAACACGGGTCCAAATTATAACATATTTATATTAAATAGAATAAATTTATATAAAATAAGAGAACATATAATATTAACATAAATTCTTAATATTTTTTAAAAAAATATTATAAAATATTATATTAAATATAAATAAAAAATTAATTTACTTAAATATTAGTTATCCTGCACGAGTTATAACCTTGTAATAATAACAGACTATAACATAAAACATGACAACGTTTCCTGCAATGATAACATAAGACCCTACGCTAAACAGTACTTACCACTTGTACTACTAAGAAAAAGGCAACCCCATTTACAGAAATGCAAGCATGATCCAGATTAATATTGAGTACGAGACGACATGAAGTAGATTTGTTTCACATATGTTGTATCGCCTAGCTATCAACTATGTATAATCCGAATCCTAAACATTTTAAGTAGATTTAGTATATATCTAATCTAATCTGACTAATCAATTGGCTAGCTGGTAGAGCTTTTTTTATGTGCAGAGGGGGGTGAACACAAATTTAATTGAGATTACAGTATTGAGAATTGTACAGTAATGATTAATCTGTATTACTCGTGGTCGTGGTCGTGGTCGTGGTCGTGGCTCGTGCGGTTGTGTTTCATGAATCTTTTAAAAACATGCTTTATAATCGAATGCGGGGAAAAGATGCATTTATGGAATAGTAAATATTTTTTCCTTGATTTAATAAGAAGTTTAGAAAGTCGGGGTATAATGGAAGTATAAGTAAATATTTAAATTTGTCATCAATATTTTATTCGAAAGAAAAACAATTGGAATAATTATTAACGATTCTATTTTATTTGACGTAAAATATTATATTCTTTTTGAGTAATTTTACAAGTTTATATGGTAGTATTTTTTTAATAAATAATAAATGAGTAATGCTTGAGACCCCTAAATATTATCCCAATTTTTTTCCCCAAATGATGTGATATGACATATGACTTATTTTAATTTGTGGGTGCATATGTATGCACGCGAGCTCTCGTATTATTATAGAAAATTACAACTCAGCATTTGAGACAATTTTTGGGATCTCTAGCATTTTTCATAATAAATTGAATTCAGATGGTAGGGGACATATCATTATTACTCAGTTTTGAGGGTAAATATTATACTTTAAAATTAATAAATAAGAAAAATAATATGCTTACGAAAGATTAAAAAATTTGGTCAGTCAGTCGGTACTGGGCCGGGCCTAAAAATATACATGTATTAGATATAATTTTACTTATTATAATACGAGCCATAACTACATACATACATATATATATATATATACTAAAATTTTAATTTTTAGACTCAATTATATATTTATTATAATACCGATCCAAATAATAATATATTTATATTAAATAGAATAAATTTATATAAAATGGAAGAACATATAACATTAACATAAAGTCTTGATATTATAAAATTTTATATTAAATATTAATATAAATATAAATAACAAATCAATTTATTTAAATATTAGTTATATCGTACTTCGCACATGTTATAAGTTTGTAATTTCTTATGTTTGAGATATTAATATATTTTTTAAAAAAGTTTACACCAAGAAGAAGTGTTCTAAAATTTTAAAATCGTATCCATATATGAGTATATGAGACTGAGACGAGGCAATTCGGCGCTTATGAATTATCATCAGTAAATGTAAGTATGTAAATATGTAATTATCAGGAGGGTCGTTGTCTCGTTGAGGTGTCGACTGTCAACGTCTAAAGTGCATAAGATTTGCAATAGGCAATGCCAAGTGCACAACTAATTTGACAAAAATGGACCAATTTTCAAATCTTACATTTGACACGTTATGATGACTTGGCATATCATAAAATATTTCATGCTATATTTAACACTATATTATCGAAAATGTCGTTAAAATTTCAGCAGTATCGATACGAGGAAGAGATGTAAATGGATACTATCCACATAAACAATTGTATCTATTCGCATTATGCTAGTGTGTAATGTTGAGTCAGTCGCCACTTCTCAACTAGCTAATTGCTTCTCTTGCTTCTCCAACTAACCCAAAAAAAATTCTAGAATTTAAGTTTTATAAAAGCATGGATGGTTGATTATTTAAAGTTTTGTATACGAGCATTAAGCTAGCAAAAAATCTTTTGGTGATAAAATTAATGCAGGCAAAGACTAGGAAAAAGCTTGAATGGTGACGGGGATTACATATGCATACATCGAATAGTCGATACATCATGAATGATGACAATTGGGAATCTAGCTATTTTTGTTGTAAAGCTTGTTTAATTTACAAGTGCATGGATTTAGCTACATTAAATATTTCCTACATCACCCAATAAGATAAATATGTCCAAGGCGTCGTCGACTGGAGCTAGCCTTTTCAAAATTGGCGTCTGCCATTTGTGCTTCTAGTGCATTATTGCATACTTACCCACTCATATACGTATTGGCAATTCTGTTGTTTTTGTGGCCTCCAAATATTTGATCACCTTTTTACAGTGATACAAACATGTATTCTCCATTGTCTGATGAAATTTGGATATATCATTACTAAATGCTGCATCTCACATCTTATATTCATGTCTTGTTTTTCTATGTCTGTTCTAGTTCTTACCCTTCCGCTAAGGAGCCATTTTGATTGTTAGTGGAATTGGTGGTGAGGAATGGGAATGGAAATAAAATGTGTGGAGGAGGCTGAATGTATGAGGATGTTTTGGGAACCCTACAAGGAATTACTTGACTGTTCATGAGAATTGAGAATTAAGGTTCCATTCCAATCAATTACCATTACTCATTCAAATTCCAAACGCAATTACTGCAAATTGGGTTCAACAACCATTAACCAACTACTATATTGGTTTTTCAAAATTTAAAAGTCCTTGACATTTTTACCAATTCCAACCTAAAGGACAGAGTTACAGATGAAAGTGATGAAACGTATAAGGTCCTTTCAATCCAAATCCTACACCGTAGAGAGTTTAGTTAATCAGCAATGTACCTTGTCTCAGAAATTTAAGGTCGCATGTACATTCTAAAAGCACCCTGGCTTGCTTTCCAAACAGCTACATCTTTCTTTATTTCGGATGGCAACTAGCAGAAGCCTACACACCAGCTGCGCAGAGACTGCATCAAGGAAACACATATATCTCTCTTTGAAGTTTATATAGAACTTCCAGTTTGGCATTATACAAACAGCGTAGTAAATGTGGCACAAACAAGGCATCCACCAAAGTACTGTTAAATATATATATTAAACATAAAGCAATATACAGGCACAATCCATTTGTCCAAGCCATAACAATACTAGATAGAAAATCATGTCCTGAAACCAACACGGTAAGGTATATTTACAAGTGAACAAGCCAGTGATGATATTATTGCATATTCTGAATGAACAAGCCAGTAGTGAAAATCATGTTCTGAAATCAGCAAAGTAAGGTACTAATGTATATATACAAGTGAACAAGCCGGTTGTGATATTATTGCATCTTCTGAATGAACCACCAGTAGTGATATTATTGCGTATTCTAGCTGATAGAGAATAGAGATGCTTCCCTGCATAATCTATAAGTGCTTTAGTCAAGAAACTTTTCAGTGACCTGCATGTACAAGTAGCAACTCCATCAATTACCATATAAAATTAAAACCTGTATCACACAATTCTCATATACAGTGACAACCCAGAATAAAATTTACAAGGGTCTTCTTTATATATATTATTTTTTAAAAAAAGAAGGTATACTAAATTTTATATTTTATACAAGTAACAAGAAAGCAGAGGTTGTAATTACTTGAACATAAAAAAGGATGCAATTAACATCATACTTCAGAATTTACAGTCATTCATAATTTTCGCAAGTGGACTTTTTTCCATGGTAAACTAGTGATGGTATAATATATCAATATAAATATAGGACAGACATACCCAACTTTTCAGACAAAATATAGCCCAGATACCTTAGTCAACTAAGTTATACCAAAAATATATTTCCAAAAGCAAAAGCTACAATTGTGACATCCCCGGACCCGGGGTCAGAGATCTAGGTTGTCACGGTCAAAATTCCAGTATACGTGCACTTGTGATCATTGATAATATAACGACAGTTTAACATAATTAACATGTTGATGACCCCAAACACTTTAACACACGCGAGCCATAGTCTCAGGAAACGGAATTACATTAATTTACATATTTAAATCTTTGTCATTACATTCCCAGTTATAACATTCTTGAGTTCGTGCTACTGATTATAGCTTTTGCAGGAAACTATAACAGCAGCCAAAAGTTGATTAAGTTACATATATTCGCATAAACAGTACTTATAAATAAACCTGACTATCAAAAGCTGAATGCCTAGTCTGCTCATTTTCCCTACCGCGCGAATGGGACTGCGAGGCCTATCATATGGGATCCTTGCCCTTGGCAGGCTCTTTCGAAGGGTACAGTGCACGAGTCGTGACATGGTCTTCAACTGTTGTGTTTGGAAAGGTAAAACAAGCAAGAATGAGCTACGAGTGCTCAACGAGTAAATAATCAACAATATAACATGACAGGGAGACGACAATAATATGTGTATCAGAGTAATAAATGAAACATGTGTTTGAATGGTGAACCGTTCTAGATACTGTGTAAAAGAATAATAGGTTCTTGTAATTCTCGTTAACACTATCGGTAATTAAGCACCTAGGGTTTCGTTACAGTGCAACGTCAAATTCCAACCGGAAGAAGGGACTATAATTTGGAGCATTCACCACGACCTATTGTACACGATGATCAATCGTATTGTACAATAGAAAATTTGTCACTTTCTCTACCTGCAATATCTCAAATGACTTTTCCATTTCCTTCAACCAGGCCCTAGCCTATACTGGGTCTGCAGTTCCTTGAAATTCAGATGGTCGCAAGGACTTAAAGGCTTGGAAGGAATTGGCAACTGTATTGCGGGGAACTGGTGGTGGCTGGTTTGGATTGGAATTAACATGTTGCCTAAGAAAATCCACGAACAAGTTCATTGGGTTCACATTTTGGTTTTCTCCTTGGCAATCCTGGCTCTCGTTTTCCTCCTATTCACCCTGGTTTTGTTTTTGGCTATGACCCGAGATGCTTGAATTCACATAATCTTCCTCCTCATACTCTTCCTCATCAGACTCATTGTAGTCCTCCGGGTCACTTTCCTCCTCATGAATACTTTGTCCATTCAAGTCCTCACTGTCCACATGGTGCAATCTAGTGTTCCTCCTTAGTGGCATTTTTTTAATATAATCAAATAATATTGGTCAACTATCTATTAGCCTAAATCACCGTATTATTCGTTATATTAAACAATCTTATAATTAATAAATTCCATTTACATTTAAACCATGTCTATACAGCATATAAAATTTTAGGGCTCAAAGTTCTAATTGTACAGAACATATAATACACTTTATGCCTTTCCAGAAGTGGTTTTTATAAAATTTCTATATCAAGAATAAGAAGGTGCATAAATATCATAAACAAAATAAGACTGCATTTAAAGAGAACTGAAACGTCATATATATACATAATTTCTAGGTTACATCATCTGTCACAAGTTCTGATTACAACAAAAGTAAGTCAGTTAGGCTATCTTCTAATCAGAGTGGGACTACTACTATGTACACAAAATACTACTCCCCCAAAAACAGCACATCTATACATAATGCCAAAATCTGATACTAGAAGGCTATATCATCCATTCATCCCATATGAGTCACTGGAACCTACCACGGACCAAGTCCCTGACCTGAACCATCAAGTTATCCACCATCATGTCCACCTCATCATTCCCCATCAGTCCTCCACCTAAGGGTGTCCTCAACTAGCGAAAGAATCGCGCCCAAGTCTGGATTCTGGCAAGGCCACTCTCAATGTCTTGTGGAATGTCGTCCTGAGGAATGCTGCCCAGGGGAAGGCCACCCTGGGGTCCACCACATCCAGGAATCATCTTATCCACAATGCGCCTCAACTCGTCTATACGACCGATCGAGACATCATAATCCCTCATGAGAGAAGACACTACCCATGACGACACTGGTTCCTATGCGGCTGGTGGTGGTGGAGGTGGCGGCGGCGGGGGTGGTGATGCTGGTGGTGGTGATGGTGTGTCAAATGGAGCATCCTCTGGCTCTAAGGGATCTGGGGTGAGTCCCTCAAACCCCTCATTCTCGGACGGTATGGGACTAATTGGGAAGGTGGAATCACTACGGGTGGTGGTATCATATGGATATCTCTGTACACGACCTCTGATGGTCCGGCCTGATCAGCAACTAGGAGGGTGGGTGTTGGTACCGCTAGCATTGCGTCCGCCTCTAATGGAGCCTCTATAGGATCCTCCTCTAGGTCCTCCTCAGGGTTCTCATCCTCTCCTAGCAACATTCTGTCATGCTGGGCCTCATATGTCTCAAGGTCGGGTATCTACAGGACATTGAGAGTGACCTTACCAGAATCCACACTTGGGCGCGATTCTTTCGCGAGTTGAGGACACCCTTAGGTGGAGGACCGATGGGGAATGATGAGGTGGACATGATGGTGGATAGTTTGATGGGTCAGGTCAGGGACTTGGTCTGTGGTAGGTTCCACTGTTCAAGTGACTCTTATGGGATGATATAGCTTTCTAGTATCAGATTTTGGCATTATGTATAGATGTGCCGTTTTGGGGGAGTAGTATTTTGTGTACATAGTAGTAGTCTCACTCTAACTAGAAGATAGCCTAACTGACTTACTTTTGTTGTAATCAGAACTTGTGACAGATGATGTAACCTAGAAATTATGTATATATATGACGTTTCAGTTCTCTTTAAATGCAGTCTTATTTTATTTATGGTATTTATGCACCTTCTTATTCTTGATGTAGAAATTGTATAGAAACCACTTCTGGAAAGACATAAAGTGTATTATATGTTCTATACAATTAAAACTTTGAGCCCTAAAATTTTATATGTTGTATAGACAGGGTTTAAATGTAAATGGAACTTATTACTTATAAGATTGTTTAATATAACGAATAATACGGTGATTTAAACTAATAAATAGTTGACCAATATTATTTGATTGTATCAGAAAAATGCCACCAAGGAGAAACACCATGTTGCACCCTATGGACAGTGAGAACTTGAATGGACAAAGTATTCACGAGGAGGAAAGTGACTCGGAGGACTACAATGAGTTTGATGAGGAAGAGTATGAAGAGTAACATTATGTGAATTCAAACACCTCGGGTCATAGCCAAAACCAGAATGAACATGAAGAAAACGAGAGCCAAGATCGCCAAAGAGAAAACCAAAATGTAAACCAAATAAACTTGTTCGTAAATTTTCTTAGGCAACATGTTAATTCCAATCCAAACTAGCCACCACCGGTTCCCCGCAACACAGTTGTCAATTCCTTCCAAGATTTTAAGTCCTTACGACCACCTGAGTTTCAAGGAACTGCAGACCCAGTAAAGGCTAGGACCTGGTTGAAGGAAATGGAAAATTTATTTGAGATACTGCAGGTAGAGAGTGACAAATTTTCTATTGTACAATACGACTGATCATCGTGTACAATAGAGCGTGGTGAATGCTCCAAATTATAGTCCCTTCTTCCAATTGGAATTTGACGTTGTACTGTAAATAAAACCTAGGTGCTTAGTTACCGATAGTGTTAATGGGAATTACAAGAACCTATTATTCTTTTGCACAGTATCTAGAACGGTCCACCATTCAAACACAGGTTGCATTTATTACTCTGATACACATATTACTGTTGTCTTCCTGTCATGTTATATTGTTGATTATTTACTTGCTGAGCACTCGTAGCTCATTCTTGCTTGTTTTACCTTTCCAAACACAATAGCTGAAGACCGTGTCACGCCTCGTGCACTGTACCTTCCGAAAGAGCGTGCCAAGGGCAAGGACCCCATATGATAGGCCTCGCAGTCCCATTAGGAAAATGAGAAGACTAGGCATTCAGCTTTTGATAGTCAGGTTTATCTATAAGTACTGTTTATGCAAATATATGTAACTTAATCAACTTTTGGTAGCACGAACTCAAGAATGTTATAACTGAGAATGTAATGACAGACTTAAATATGTAAATTAATGTAATTCTGTTTCGACTATAGCTCGTGTGTGTTAAAGTGTTTGGGGTCATCAGCATGTCAATTACTTTAAACTGTCGTTATATTATCAATGATCACAAGTGCACGTATACTGAAAATTTGACCGTGACAACCTAGATCTCTGACCCCGGGTCTGGGGATGTCACAAAAGTGGTATCAGAGCCCTAAGTTATAGTACTCAGAAACGATAGAGTTGAGACTTATGTGTAAATAATATAATAAGAGCTCATATCGAGTTCATAATCGGGCTATAAGATAACGAGACTTATGTCGGAGACTAGCCCGAGGAGATGCATCCAAGCGACAAGAGTTATGACTCAGACTGAGAGTTCGAGAATTATGAAGCACCTATAAAAGTGTCCAGACGTATAATAGTTACATCACTAGATATGCTAGCAACCCCAGGACTGAGGGGAGCGTTACTGAGTGAAGAGGACCACCTCATTCTTGGCACGATAGTCGGGTTAGCCGAGTTAGAACAAATAGCGCGTCCAAGCATGACTAATCTTTCATCATTTTGCAATAAGGCGAAGAGATAGTGTTAATATGATGGAGCGAATGAGATTGATGGTCCGAGGAAGTGACCGTCAATAATGTTGTTGACTGACTTTGAGGATGCTCGAGAGTACACAAACATATATAGTGACTCTATTTATCGCCCTTTTGATATACATTATGTTGTTGATATAATTGTTAAGCAGGTGAGTAATTTATTGTTGGAATTGGACCGTGATGGCCTGGATCCCTAACCCCGGATCTAGGGGCGTCATAACAATGATTAGTTCAGTTCCTACGATTATAAATTAAAGGTGTTGGACAACTGCCACGGGATAAAGTCCCCAGTTTGGACATAACTTGGTACTATTTGTGATTCTAGTATACAATCAGGATTCAGTGTAATACTGTAATACTATAAGAACTTCACGTTCCTGCCAAAAATAGCAACTGAGGTTCATCAATAGCCACACCAAGTTGTCCTTGGCAGCCTTAATCCATTACATAACATGAAAGTACTTTATTCATTCTCAATTTCTCATAGTTCATTTCCCGCATAAATATTATCAGTTGCTTCCTACACTCCATCTTCTCCCCTCCCTCATCGTTGCCTTCTACTAACTTTGTGCATAACCTTCCATCCCTTGTTTATAACATTCTATTCATGTCAAACAAAGCACAAGGGGTATTCAGTACACAGCTGGTGAAACATTCCATGTAAGGTTTGCTAACAGTATAACCTACCTACACTTTACAATAAGAAGAAAGATTCCATATTTTATATTCTTTAAACTCCCCCATGCACTAAACAATTATAGGTCATGTTTGACTTTGACCACATTATCAAGCTCAGTGTTCTAAAAGTCAGAAAGAACTCGGTCCCTTTCCGATATGGTCTGTATACAATTGCCCAATTAATTTTATTAAAACTAAATCCAAAACCGGTCCAGAATTGGATTGTTCAGAAAAAGAATGGGGGAAGTACTTGGACTCGGTCCCTTTCCGATACGGTTTGGATATATACGCCCAATTGATTTTCTTAAATATCAGGCTGAAATCTGTCTAAAATTGGATTATTCAGGGGGAGGGCCGGAGGGGGTTTCGGGTCAAAATCAGATTTATTTTTTAGAACCCAAAAAAAATGACAATAGAGTTTCAAGCTAAATGATTATAATTTTCTGTTCTTGTGAATGTTGATTAGTGTAGTATAAAGTTTAGACAATATATTGATACTGCAAATAGCTCTAAGAAACTCTTAAATGAAATGAAAGTCTAGTAAGGTACTAAGGTAGCATTTGTGTTAATTTTCTGGTACAAGATTCTTAATAATTAACTATTATACGTAAACAAGATTATTTTCTGGTACAAGATTCTTTATAATTAATTATCCTAGAAATCATTAAGCTAAAGAAAAAACACACAAATACAACATCTATTAATGAATATTTTCAATCTTATCTATGGCACGGATGAAGCAACTGAAAGAATCTTGTAAAGGTGTGTTTCAACATATCCATCAGATTACACGGGCACCAAACTTTGACTGATGCAAGAACCATTGTACACAATATATCCAGAAAGGAAGGCAAGTATACATAGTCCTCAACTCCTCATTAACAACTCAAGAGCAGTCAATTACCTCGTATAACACCAAGGTCTGAGGAAGTGAATACAGGCACATCACTGGCATACTTGAACTCCTCCAACTGCTTAAAGTCCATCCATGGCTTAACCCAAACTTTTGCTTCGTACATGTGTTTCTTACCAGAATCAATTGCTTCCAACGTAAGATGGTACATCGTACCAGCTACCACTTGTTCTTTAGCTTTGATAACCCTAGCAAACTGAAGGAGGGAATTCTGTACAAAGTACAAACACATCACGCATTCATAAAAGTTAAAAGTTCCCACAAAACAAATATCTAAATTTAATCATCAAATTCATTGAAACACTGTCAAACTATCACAGTTCAGAAGAACTCGCAAGTAAAGTTTCAAACTCGGATTAGCAATTACTTCAGTATATGGAGAGAACAAACCTAAAGAATATAAATTTATTAACTAACGAATCAAAATCTAAACAAGATCCACATATAAATATGATTACATATCCACAAATCAGACCTTAAACGAACAAGATCATACAGTCTTTATAGCCAAAAATTAAACCCTTTCATACAAACATATACATACACCGATACACACGTTATTTCTAGCTAAAAATCTAATCTTTTTTCAATCATATATGATGACGATGACGATGACGATGAAGTGATAGTATTACCTGTTTTTTGTTGTGTTCAAGGACGGCGAATCGAGCGAGGCTATCAATGACAGCGCTGTTCTGACAAGAAGGCTTGAGTCCACCGAGAAGAGACTTGTTTTTATTTATCATCTTGATCAATTGTATGTCTCTACAAAGCCCTGATTCACAATAATAAGCAAATACCAATGTCAAAACCAAACCTAAACATATTATCTTCTTCATTGTAATGTATAATGGTCCCTTTCTCTTTCCCTTTCACTTTCACTTTATGTTTTTATTCCAGCCCAGGATGAGTGCAAAGAATAGTTTCACTTCAAAATTAACTTCCAAGTTAAGATATGTGAATAATTTATGACACAAAATATATTAATAAATTAAATTCTGGCAAATTATATTCTGTTATTATTAATTGGTCTCAAAATATATTATATTATTAATTAGTACAAATTAATAATATAATATATTTTTGAAAATAACTATGGCTTATTGTTCACTACAGCTATAAAATTTTAGACAATGTACAGGAAATGCATGATTTTATAATTAAAAAACCAATAACGTGACTTTATGTTATTGTGTAATAGATAAGGCCAATATATTAATTAGTGATATTTTGAACAGTTTATCTTTAAATTGTGATTAAAAAAGGCATTTCTCACTTGTGCACGGAAAGTACTAGACTTTTTAGATTTTTTTTTTAAATGTGACCTGTATATGCACATGAATGACATTGATTGAAAAATATCATCTGCTATTTTGAAACATTTTTTGAATATATTTTGGGATCCTTCCACAGTCCCACTACTATTATATTCTGCCTGAAAATTGTATTTATAATTATTTTTTTACATAAGTAATAATAAAATTGAATTCTTTTGCACAATACTAAACTAAATTATCTAAAAAATATTTGCATGAACATATGACCAAAAGAAACCATTCGCTCTAGCGTATCGACTGTTTCACCGATCACCGATCATATGCTAGAAACCTGGTACTATATATACAGAGTAATGATACAATTCATCTTTCTTTTTTTCTCCGCCCTTTTTTTATACTAGATACAATTCATTTTTGCTAGAAGGTTATTCAATAATCATAAGGGTACATTTGGGTTGCTGAATGCCGCTCTCCAGTATGCATTATTTATGCAAAACATCATACACAATTATATATCACCAAGACAGACCGACGGCAACAGGCAATAAAACTGACATGTAGATTACTAAGCCTTACATTTGGGACATTCCTCGCCCTGGCAGAAATTTCACAACAAAAAAATACATGGAAAACCTCCATGCGGTAATAGTTTAGTATACCACTGTATTAGGTTGCCACGGTCATGCAACCACCAGACTGAAAAATGATGCACAAAGTTCGAGGAAGAGAAAGGGTGGCCCATAAATCCTCTGCAGATCGAGAACATATAATTCTGGAGTGGCTTTGTAAAGCTGTTGAAACATTACCACCTAAGTTAATTCCAGAGTATATACCAATATATTAGCATTTAGCCAACACATTCTTGATTATCTCGCTAATCTTCTCATGTCTAAACAATCTAGTTTCTCATTTTTTTTAACGGACAACCACCATGTTATCGTAGTATTTGACTAACAATTCATAACTTATTACCTGAATTTCAAATTTGACGGTATCGTGGGACTTGAGAGCGCTTAATCTTGTTATAATCAACTCATTCCCATATATATCTTTTATAGGAGGACCATCCATTAGGGTTACTGGTTTAGAGTAGGTAGAAAATTGAGAGAGCAAGAGACACCTCATATTATAGTCTCCTATCTTCTTCCACCGCACATTTAAGCTCTCAAAAACCTTTAGAACATCTATCATGGTCTCATGAGGAGATGCTGTTGACTGTGTGGACACAACTTGATATCATTAATAGCTAAACTAGAAGAACAAGAAAGCATAGTGACTGTTACGGTAACAGTGTTACCAAACAACTACTAAAGCAAATTTTATTAATTACCCTAAATCCAAGGGCCCACTGTGTTTTAAGCTGAGGAGATGACCTCAAGTATACTTCTGGTCGATCAGTACATTCCTCTGGCTGCAAACATCGAAAAAACAGAAGATAAGTTTATACATCGGACATCCCATTTCTTAGCTTCAATAATCATATTGTCTGAACTATCCAAAATTCGAGCACCACAATGGATCGGCATAATTGTGTCCAATCTCCAGCTGAGTTGTGTTGGGTAAAATATAATGCAATAAGCAATGGTGTCTGCTGAGTTGTGTTGGGTAAAATATAGTGCAATAAGCAATGGTGTCTTGTATGATGTTGGTGAAAATAAGGAAATGCATATTAGTGGTATAAGGTATGGAATACACAGTGACACAATTATCTATTTAGGAAATTAAGTTACCAAGTATCTCAAAAGTTCACTGTTTTGGTGACTGCACTGGGACCCAAATCGATTGTGCAACAGCAGATAATATGTCACGGTTCCCTACAATAGAGCATAACATCAGCTCTGCACTCAATATATATCACATCATAACATTCGAGACAATATCAGCACCTTGTTTTGCACACCATTTTGGAGAGAGCTAACCAGTTCAAAGCTGTCACATCCCGACTTAACCATCTCTTTGAATATATCCTCGTTAATCTTCCCACATATACAAGACAACATTTTGATTGACAGAAACAGTTTGCGAAAACCATTATTGAAATAAAGATACAAAAAGGAAACAACTTTGAACAAGTACACATAGAGACCGAGACCGTAACCGAGAGAGCTATCACAAATTCTCAGAAAATTAAAACATCTTCACTAAACAAACTATAAGATACTAAAGAAGATGTACAACCAATCAATACTAAAGTTTATACTAAAACGTATATCTTTCAACATTGATTGGGAGATTGATGAAACAACGGAAAGTTTTACTTACCTCTTTCCGATCATAAGATACTATCTTAGGACGGACAGCAATGTGTCGTGGAAGTTTCTGTTGAAACCAAGGATGCTTGTGTATTTCAGGAATCGATATACGGATTGTTGGATCAGTTACAAGGATGCGAGCAATCAAGTCGCGTGCACCACCGGACAAATGAGTAGGGAACGTGTATATTCCACTCTAGTGTCAAGAGTCAGAGTTTATCAATTTTGTCTTTATATGACAAAAAGAAATAAACAGGCAAATCAGATGACCAATCAACAGGTGTACTTTGCTGACCTTTATCCTCGCATATAGTCCTGGAAGATTATCATCATCAAAAGGAAGTCTGGCACATAACAGAGCAAATAAGATAATCCCACAACTCCAGACATCAACTTCAGGGCCAGCATAAAGTTGCTCAGAAATGACCTACATCAAAGGATAGAATCAAACTATAATCAAATATTGTTATCCCAATGCATATGATATCTTATAAACTACTCCTGCACCTCCGGAGAAGCATAATTAGGGCTTCCACAGCTTGTTTTGAGAAAATGGCCATCACGCATGATATTTCCTAGTCCAAAGTCTGCAATTTTGACATTTCGTTTTTTGTCTAAGAGTAAGTTTTCTGGCTTCAGATCTCGGTGAACCACCAAATGATAATGACAAGATTCCACACCTGAAATAATCTAAACAAAACGATCATTAACATATTTATTCTTTGCTCTTGTAATATATTCTCTAGTAGCATGAGTCAGTGACTTCACATGAGAAATTAGTCATTGTAACATTAGGACCATTATTTAGTCATCTTAATGGATGTATTTTGGTTGGATCAGCCTTGATTGTACATAATACACATAAAAGAACCAAGTACAGTATGAACTGGGTGATAAAATAAGATATAGCATAACATATCATGCACATTAAGGATTTTATGTAGTAAACATTTTATTGGGTAATCACCGGTTAATGCAGTATGCTAGGAATAAGTTATTTTGTGATTGAAAGTTTGAATGGCTACCCTAAAGCCCTAAATGCATCATATCCAAACCATATATCCATCGCTCAGTTCAATTAAAAAGGTCGCATAGCAATGAAAAATAGTAGTCATCAATGTGTAAAAGAGGCCGTAAAATATAAAGGATAACAAATAATAGTAGCATAAGTTACTTGCTGATCAAAGCATGTTTGTTTACTGTTATGACAATCAGCAATCACAAGGTAACAAGATTTAATAAATATATATAACGATATAGTCATATTTTGTACATATACAAAGCAAAATAATTAGGTAAATAAAAAATATTTCAAATTACCAAGTAGCTTGCTAATACCTGTTGGAAAAAGTACCGAGCCTCAGCCTCATGGAGTCTACCATTCTCTGTTATATGATCAAATAATTCACCTGAATCCATATACTCCATGACCATGTATATGGTTGTTGGAGTCTCTATAACCTCAAAAAGGCGTACTACATGAGGATGCGAGAGCAGCCTCAATATATTGATTTCTCGTCTCACTGCAACAATGCGTCTATGATTAAAGTAGGTAATTGGTCTTATGGTATATCTCAGTATTGAGAATGATAGAGTAAAGAATGAACTGACATCAAATTTAAAACAACGATCAAGTAAATAGATAGAAGACGGAAAAGTAAACAATACAAGTCTATAACTCCTAATTCTGTCAATACTATATCTTCTAGTTACGTTAAACTGTAGTAGCCAGGTGTACAGCGTACCTTTTTCTTCTGCTTTGTCATCTATAGATTGGCGCTCGAGAATTTTTACAGCTACTTTTATGCCTGTAGGAATATGAGTTGCAAGTTTCACTTTACCAAATGCACCAATGCCAAGGGTCTTTCCTATCTTGTAATTTGGAAGAATCACTCGTGATGATTTTGTTCTCTTAGCAATACTTCCATCCATTCCGATGCTGCCAACATAAAATTAGTTTAACATGTTTATTTAGTAATGGTCACAGGTCAACAAACACGCACATAAAAAGATATAATTCAGCGTACTTTGAGGATACAATAAACCCCCATGCCTTTATTCCAAAGTGCAACATGTATTTAACACCGCGGAAAATGATATATTAACATATAAGCATGGTATACACATTATGGCTCTTTTAAACAACTGATCTCGAGTTTGTAGGCTTGGACTCCAATGCCCTCAAAAATTATAACTTGAGTTAAATGAATAAAGGAGAACCAAGTACAAGCTGGAAACCGAAAAGGGAATATAAAACTCTCTAAGTCTACAAATATAGTAATAAATAAATTAACTATTCATTTTCGAATTTCAATGCTATCCTCCTTACTGTAACTATGTCACTGAAAGAGGTGTGTCAAGATCTGATAATGTATCACACTGAGTATATGTCAACTAAGCATAGTACTAAAATTACTTTCAGTATACGTTAATCGCATTGCAGCTAATTAAACCATCAACAACGATCTGCAACAACACTAACAAGCTGTACCAAAAAAACAGCGCAATAATTTCATCAAAATATGAGAAAAATAAAACAATAGATTCCTCAATCCAGCTTTGCTTTTTAATTAAAATTGTTCACCAATCTTATACAAATATTAAAAAACGATAAGAGCATCTCGGAAAAAACTCTTATCCCCTCCCTAACGAAAAAATGAAAACAATTCGACTCCGAAGTCGTGCCTAGTATCTCCGACAATACTCCTTATCACAAAACTATATACTACCAGATCAACTATACATAGTTCACCGTGCTACAAAATCAAAGTGACAAGTAAATTAAAATCATAAAAAAAACATAATCGGTAGTAACAATGAATGAAACAGGAGAAAATTTACGAAATCAAAGCATAGAATACCTTAAGTAGCAGATTAAATCTTTGATGTTGAGGAATTGAGAGCAAGTTGAATGAGGAGAATTAATAAATGTTTATATCATCGATGGAGTCCAAGACAATCAAGACTAGTATATAACGCTAGGCCGGAGGATACAAGGGGATATAAATATGGCAATACAACTATTTGTGGAAGTATACGTATATGAGTATTATATGTGTGTGTGTGTGTTGGGGTTTGACGAGAGAGATAGATGGTTACGAGTTGAGAAAAAGACGAGAGAGAGAGAGAGAGAGAAAGATGCAGACAAGAGTTAAGTACAGGAGGAGTAACTAGTGAGAGTGACTCAGCTTCGGCTTGCCTTTTTTAACGAAGTCAAGTCAGGGGTTTATTATTTACTCATTTTCTTTTTAAATAATAATTGAGGTTTAATTTTGATTATATAATTAATTTTATTATTTTAAAAAAAATTAAGAATAAACATATTTAATTTCTAAAATAAAAATATTAAAATAATAATTCTAGTTATGTAGTCGAAATATTTTCAACTACCTATAAAAAGTTAAATGTTAATTATTTAAAATTAGAGGGAGTATTCTATTCATAAATAATACGGAGTAATTTAATAACTATAATTTTTAGTTATTTATGTTAAACGTTTGTTTGTAATTAAAAATCAGATATCAATATTTTGTTTAATTTCCAACTGCATTTATAAATTGTAATTTACTCCCTTCGTCCCATATTTCTTAGCTGAATTACATTTTATAAGTGTCCTAATGACAATTAATAACCTAGTTTTTTTATAAGTATTAATTAAGACATTCACTAACCAATGCTATATAAATATATATTTGATGTTTTCAATACTATCAATGATTAATTGCTTAAAAAAGTGTTTATTTACATGTATTTATATAGAATGTTGTATAGAAATACCAACTCATCAATAACTATTTATTGGAATGGATGGTAAGTTAAGAAAAAGGACATTTATTAGTTATGATAAAATGATATTATCGACTTTCTTAATATATGTGTAAAATTCAAATCAACCAATGAATATGGGACGGATGGAGTAATTTAGTACCGAGTACTCGAAGTTCCTTGACAAAAACAAAAGGTTTGGAGCCGGTAGTCAGTAATAATACTGCCATTAACCAGACATTTGACTTAATGGAGGAGCGATCCATGTTACTCGCACAGATATTCTGACACATCCAAAAAAACAGAAACTATACATAATATATTTTAAATACACTAACAATAACTTATATACTATTTATAACACATGTAATATTTAAAATTATAAAAAATCTTTTTAAATCTTAATGTTTTTTATTTATAAAAAAATGAATTTTTTTATAAACTTCATATTTTAATTTTTTATTTAAAATATGAATCTTTATTTTAATTTATATATAAAAAATTATATTTAAAATAATAAGATAAAGGTAAAAAATTAAAAAAATCTGATTTTTTATTTTTAAATTTATGTATAAATCAAGATTTTCTAATTAACGAAAAAGTTAGAAAAATTATATCACATATCGAGAGTTTATAATTTTTTATGATTGTGAAACTTTTAAAATAAATTAAAATAATCGATTGAAATATGAATTAAAATATTTAAATAAATATTATATAAAATAATTTATTTTTTTATAAATTATAAACAAATTAGAAAAAAAAAGATTTTAAAATGAAAAACAAATTACTTACGCTACATTTAGAGGTGTTTGGTCCAGTATCAGTACGTGTGCGGGGCCAAACAATAACTATATGTATTTAGTATTTATAAATTATATAACTTTTAAAAGTAATTAGTTTTTATTAAATTTTATTTAGCTAAGAAAAATTAAATTCTTTTGATAAATTTAAAAAGAATCAATTGGAAAATTCATTTTTTTGGCTAATTGAAAACTTTGATTTATATATAACTTTAAAATGAAAAAAAGAGATTTTTTTTTAAAATATTTTTTAAATACAATTTCACCTATATTAATAAAAATAAATATTGGGAGTTTATTTTAATTTAAAAAAAAAATTTTAATTGATAAGAAAACTTAATTTGTGATAGATTAAAAAAGAAATTAAGATTTTAAAATTAAAAACAAATTATTTTCATTATAAATTTAGCTATTTGTTTGATTAATTCAATTCATTCAGAGTGCATATAGATTATGTACAAGTCATGTTAGTAAATTCCGTTTATATTGTAACAGTTCTGGTAAGTCGCAGTTATCGATTAACGGCGTTGTCATTACTGACTATTATAATGATTAGACTGAGTTCTCGATAACTCGAGTGAGTAAATTGATACATAACCCTGAATTGAGTGATCACTTTGAGATTTAACCCGTTTAGGTTAACATTTGCCTAAAATATTTTACAAACATACTCTAAACCCTCGTTTATATTGTTGTTTCACCGAAATGTCAACAAATTTGAATGTCAAACAAAAAAAAAATTAACAAAAGTATCGCAATATGCTTTAGGTATGAGTGCATAGCATTTCTTGAAAGGAACATAATTGCTTTAAATTCACGCACCAAAATGAGATTCCTTCTCCTTTTTGTTACTCTAATAAATTATACCTGCTCTTCTTTTTAACCGATCATCTTTCCTGTATACCTTGCTAAAAAAAACATGGCTTGTATTTTTTAAAATTAATTTTATATTGTATTTGGAAATATATAATTTATTTAAAATAATGGATTTCAAATGATAAAATTTAAATTAACATTTCAAATTTTTAAATTTGTATTGATATTTAAATGTCTTAAAATTCAAACAAAATCTAAATTCAAAATTTTTTTGATTACCCAATTAAACTCAGAATTTCAAATGAAATTGAATTTTTCAAACAGGTTGTTGGAAAAATGTATATGAAATTATGATTTGTATTTTAACGGTGGTAGCCTCGTAGATTGAAATAAAATAATTAAAACTATGAATAGTATATAATAAGATATTAAATTGACTTTCCTCCACAGAGGTAGGAGGTATATTAAGTTAATATTAAATTTTAAATCATATATATATTTAAAAAGTCAGCACCTAAATTATTAGGGTATAATAACGTGCTTCTTATATATACGTAAAATACTGGCAGAAATGGCGCAATTAGACGGATCAAATCGTACCGTGTTAATTTAGGAATAACGTAGCAGCTGATAAAAGTGAGGAACATATAATCGGTAATCGATTTTGTGGCCTTTATTTTTTGGTAAAAAGAATAGAATATGACAATCTTGATCATCAATAAAAGAAATAAAATTAATATAAAATGACTGTTTATACATACCCTCCCCCACCCACAAAGTAAGCGTGGTATTATAAAAATGGGAAATTTCTAATAGTACTATTGTACTATTGGCTTTTTCAAATGACACCAATCACTATTTTAGACTTACAAGTAGTAACACTGTACTTTTGACTTCATCCATATTATAACACTCCGTTAGCTGACCGTTAGTCAAACGTTATAAAATTACAATTAATTAAAGGGAAATTTCTAATAGTACCACCGTACATTTGGTTTTTCCAATTAGTACCAATGATTGTTTTGAACTTTCAAATGGTAATACTGAACCATTGACTTCATCCACATGGTAACACTCCGTTAGTTGAACGTTAATCAAACGTTACTCTTGATAAATTTAAGACATGTTTGGATGTTTGCTCACATTTTATAATTTTTTTCCAATATTAAATATGATATACAATACAATATTATACTGTATCTACACGTTTTATTATTATTTAAAATCTTCATGTTTAAAATTATTAAAAATTGAACATAACTTCTGTATTTAGTAATTTATTAACAAAACCTGACAGTAATTACCGAGAATTAGTGCTTGTTTGGTTGCATATAGGAATTAATTTCCCAGATGAATTATCATTTCCTTGCTTTTTCAAATTAATATGAAGTGTAGAAAATTGTTTGGGTACTAATATAGAATTTAAATACATATAGAATTTATTATATAGAAACTAGATACATATTAATTGATTTTGTTAAACAGAATGAGTATTGCAGGGGGGGTTGAAGCAGAGTCATTCGAGAAGTCATAGTTTCAAGTTTCTATTCGAGAAGTCTAGCCTAATCGAGAATTCTAGCCTAATCGAGAATTCATCAAATGGAGTATACTAATCGAGAAGTCTAGTTATTCGAGAAGTAAGTCATTTATAGACTAATCGAGTTGTCACAGCCAGTACTCAATCGAGAAGTTTACTGTTAGGTTCACCAGTCTTTTAAAACATGTTGTTATCCAAAGGTACTGTCAACCATTCCGCCAAACATGCTGTCGATCATTCCTCTAAACATGCTGTCAACTCTCCCCGCCAAAGCTATTGTCAGGAAACTTGCTGTCTTGAATCTTCAATCTCTGCCAAGTTTACTGTCAAGGGATAACTGTTAAAACTTATTGTCATAGAGTCTTCATTCTCCACCAAGTTTACTGTCAAAAAATAGTTGTTGTCGTCTGTTTCCAAAAGTTGCTGTCACTTGAATATGCTGTCGTAGGCTCCAAAATGTAGAATGTTACTGTTAGAAAATTGATCTATGATGTGCATGAACACTTTGTGAACTTCTATTTCATGGATCATTTATTTCATTTACAGATGACAGTAACTATTGATACTTACTGTCACCTACTTGACTATTTGAGTATCTTATTACAAGTGACATTTTAAATATACTGTCAAACTATATATGACAATATATTTTACTTAGTCAATTATTAATTAATCTAAGTAAATATTAGTTGATTACATTGTTGATACCACAATCCCTAACATATTTTAATCTTATTATTTTAAAGATTTTAATCAATATTAAAATTAGTCGATTTATGAAAATTATATAGGGAAATTCTTAATGGTATCACTATAGAATTGACTTTTTCAAGTGGTACCAATGATTATAACATTTGACAAACAGATAGATAACGGAGTGTTACAGTGTGGACGAAGTCAATAATTCGGTATTATCACTTGAAAATTAATAACAATTGGTACCGTTTGAAAAAGTCAATACTACGATGGTACTATTAGGAATTTCCCTATAAAAATTGAGCAGAGTGGTACTGTAATTTCAAAGTGTTTTGTGAAGCAAGCAGCACAGCACAGCACAGCAGCAGCGATGACGGTGACAATCTTTGACCACAAACTCCCCTACGACACTCACAACCTCTACGACGTTTCCTTCTTCTCCACTAACATCCGTACCCTCGTCACCAACCACCCCCACCACGTCACTTCCTGGATCCATGACGTCACCCGTTTCCACACCTCCTCTCTCATCGGCTTGGACGTCGAATGGCGTCCCAACTTCCGGCGCAACCAAGACAACCGCGTCGCCACCGTCCAGCTCTGCGCCGGCAACAAATGCCTCGTCTTCCAGATCCTCCACGCCCACACTATCCCCCATTCACTCTTCAACTTGCTCGGGGCCGGTAACTACACTTTCGTTGGGGTCGGCATTGGCGCCGATGTTGAAAAGCTGTTTGATGATTACGGGATCGGTGTGCGTAGGTTTGTTGATGTGAGGCCCGTGGCGGCTAGTGCTTATGGAATCAACCAGCTTAGGAATGCTGGATTGAAGCAGTTGACACGTGTCGTGTTGGCCAAAGAGATTTCTAAGCCCAAGACTATCACCATGAGTCGCTGGGATAATCAGTGGCTTACTTGTGCACAGGTCATGTATGCTTGTGTTGATGCTCATGTCTCTTATGAGATTGCTAGGGTTTTAAATGTTGTTTAAATTTACTCTTCGCTTTTCGTATTTTACTGAATTATTACCTTGCTTTAGGCTTTTCGTAATTGCTTTACTGATTTATTAGGTTGGTTTTTAATGTGTGCAAATTTGGATGATATGTGTTGTTGGTTTATGTGAGCGATCATTTTGTATCCAGAGTCAAGGTCAGTCGTAAACTTTTTCTGTTCTTTTAGGTGCATGAAACTATCCTACATATATCTTCCTCGTCTGCCAGATCATTCTCTAAACAACCCTCAATTCTTATGTGTTGTTCAACCAAAGTTGAGTGTGAACTGAACTTGAATTTCATGCTGAACTGCTCTTCTCCGGGGCACTTCGACAATTCTTTCTTCTTTTTACCTTTTGGAATGTTACTATGTCGTTCTTTGGCATCTCTAGATTTTTGTGGCGGTTTTTGTGGCTGAGATTGTTGGATCTTCATGGAGGCTGGTGATTTTTGGATGGCATTTGAGCACATGACAGCCCAGATTTCTTCCATCCCCTTCACCTCTTCTTTTTTTTAGGGGAGGGTCGCGGGCAGAGAAGCAAGGTGATCAAAATGGTTACACAGGGTGTATGTGTATTTGGATCAATGCTACTGTTAGACAGCCTCTGTTTGCCTTCCTATCAAGTCCTCTCTAACATTGTAGATTACAAACATTTTTTTATTATTATTAACATATATTTCCTCAAATAGTGATTCATTTTTTATGTTAGTATAATTTTTCTTAGATTGTCTTGTTCTTCTGGTTTTAAATTATATTCCTCAGGCTAATTACTATTTAGCCTTGCATGAAAACACCTGTGCAAGGAAGAAATGAAGTTGTGATTAAAATCTACATTAATATAATAGTTTGGCTTCTATATACAACTTGGATATATAGAGAGAAGGGGAGAATAGAGGAATTTAATGATATATAAGTGAGATGGTTGGATAGGATGGCTGAATAGCCAATCACTTTACCGGCCATGCTCCCGATTACTAATCGACATCCTATGCAGAGTATAATACAGGAAATAATGAACACTTTTACTTGATACAAAACACATGCTGATGTTCTGTTTCTTTTTTCAACTAGTCACCCCAATTTTTACGTATATGTCTCTTTAGAGTTCGCAAGAAGTTCCCAACCTTTGCTTTGATAGTCCCATGTTTTTTCTGTTCTCAAGAGCTTCAGGCAGAAGTTTCACAAAGCTTTCCAAAAACAATTCCCATTCATTCTTGTTCATTTCCCCGAAAGATATTACTTCACTATCGTGGTTATGATTCTGAACTGGGAAGTTTGTGCTCCTTAATATGCCTCCTGCATTTTGATCAATCACAATGCCGCTATTGAGGTCAGCACTTCCAACCGTACTGTCACCTAAAACATTATTGTAGGCTTCTGCTTTTTTGCCTTGGCACTCATCATCTTGTACCGGGAGTATCAAGTTGTGGAATTTACTAATTAGCCTTTCAGATGAATATTTTGGAATTTTTGGTGGCTTGCCCATCCCGTTTGTGGTCTCCAAGAGTTGTGGAATATAGCTGACTTGATTCGGGTCATCGTCATATTCACTGTCAAATTGAAACTGTTCTATATTTTCGTTATCATAATCAGATTTAGAGTCGTCATCACTTTTACTGGCACTTAATCCATTGGCAGTTAGACAAAGATTTTCTAATACACTTGTACTCTCTTCTCCTCCACGAAATTCTCGAGACATCATCTCACCTATTTCAGCAAGACAAAATCCAGCTGCAGTAGCACGCTTCAAGAAAATGGTGCAAATTACCAGAACCCGGAGAGAGGATTCCCTTATAGAAGGAATTTTTGTCCTCAGAATCTCTGCATCTTTGAATGGATCGAGATTATATATGTACTCAACTTCAGGCTCTGAAAATGGTATTGAGGCTTGAGGCCAGTGCAACCATTCAAAATATGGATCATCAAGTACCTCTGGTAAGCACAACCCATGATCTATGGGTACCAGCTCAGCTGCCCCAACTGCATAGCCTTCTTGACCATGCCTGACAAGCAAATTTCCAGAATGCCTATCAAGGTTTAGTATTCTGACATCGAGTATCCCAATTCGATGGACTGAAGAGACCGAGAAGCCAGAAGGTCCCAAATCCCCTGCATCTGAATCATGAGCAACAAAACGCTGCAGCGAAGCAATCTTACAAGGTGGAGCTGTTTTCACAGTTTCTGGATTGTTGACATGGAATGTAACATGAGAGGTTTTCACTAAAGCTGTTGGAGGTACACCTGCAAAACCATCATGGTCTATAAGATAAGCTGCTAGTTCACGAATTCCGGTTTCACCAACTCGAATTGAGTGCTTCAGACCCGGTTGGCCCAGCATTTGACCAGCAAAGCCTTTTGGGTTGTTGAAGGCAAAAGGTTCTTCGTCTATTGGCTTTACCACAGCAATGGTAACCCCATTTCGCATGTGCACAAAATAGGCACCCCCTAGACCACTTGACACAGGCTCAATGTCAAAGCCAGATGCCATAGCTATGGCTACCTCGACAACAAGAGCAAGAACCTTTGGGGCTCCATGGCCACCTACAATTTCTACCCTAGGATTAGCATCGGAATCTTCCCGGGTACAGGATAGGCATGGAGTCGATGAACTTCTATGGAGATTAGTGAGTTCAAAGGCATGTTTAAAGGAGTGCGATAGATTGCTTTGTGCAAAATCAAGCATGATTTGATCAAAGTTTGAGTAAGATTGGAGTCTGCATTTTGGGGGTCGGACAAATGACTTGAGTTCATGATGTTGTTGGTTAATAGTTACAGCCATGTTGAAAATTTTCATGCAGGATTCAGAATGGCAGCCTTTTAGTGCATGCTAAGAGAGCAGGCCGGTGTTTTTTCTATTTCTTTTTCTCTAGAGAATGTTCTCAAAGGGTGAGTCTTTTTGTAGGAGATTAGCCTTTACATATCTGCAAATCGAGATTCAAAAAGTAAGACAGGTTATTGTCATTCACCTTTTCATATTCAAAAAGTAATATATCGTTCTTACCGTTGGCATGTACAAGATGGGTTATGTCAACAGCTACGGTAATGCTGCTAGTCTCCGACCACCTAATAAATTACGGGTTTAACTTATAGTCATTGAATTGATCTTGTAGCTTATAATTATAACTGCGTACCAAAAGAGAAAAATGAAGCATGCATACCATCCTATCATTCCCTCGCTCCTCCGCTTGACAGATTGCCTCAGTTGACTGCAATATGCATCACTGTATCAGATACGTGTGTGTATTTGTATATATGTCATGCTATCACATTAGAAGCAACCATAGGTAGTCATGATTACTATCTCAATCTTTGATATTCCTAAGTGTTCATAGCCCATTTTGTCATGCAAGAAAAACAACTATATATTTGAATATATGTTTTCTCCCGTCTGTTGGCATTTTTGTAAGACACTTCATGTCTATTGTCTTCTTTGATGTTCCCAAGTGCCAAGTCTCATTTGCTCATTGTCATCCATATCCCGTAAAAGACTAACAATTACATTTCCAAAAGTAAATAAAAACATTATTACATGGAAATGCATGAAGAGCACACAAGATCGATTAGAACAATCAAAATTTACACATATATTCATCACAATGTTGGTGTGTGTGGGTGGGGGGGGGGGTCGATAAGAAATGCAGTACCCTGAACACTGGTGAGGCATTCAGGAAGACGAACGGCAACGGGAGAACGCGAGAGCAAATAAAAGCTTCACCTAAAATGTTTCTAGACTCTCTCTCTCCTATATAAACAGAATTCCCCTACTTCCCCCCTTTTTTTAATTTTGTCTAAAAATATAAAATATTTTCTTTTCTTTATACCAACCTCAGGGGACATTTCTCTTCCTTTTTACTCTCCTCTCTCTCCTCCACTTTCTCTCTCTATCTAGCTATCAACTGCCACCTATCTCTTGGCTAATTTCTATTTTGAATTTTGATAATTTATCCTAATTTAGCTAGATTTTTACTATTGTCTTGATATGATCCGGTAATTGTGGTGATATGCAAGTGACCTTTATTCTCTCGACCACTTTACTCAATTTGGGTCATGCCTTAGAGGGTAAGCGGACATTCAGCAGACACAGATATGAAAAAAAAATTAGCATGTGATTTGAAAGAGAGCCATGCTCATGCTTGAATTTCAATGTAAGAGGTGATATTTATTAGGAGCTCAATCTCCTAGTCGTGAGCGGAGGAATTTACTCAAATGTGTATCTTAAACCAGGCATTACCAAATTCACTAATCCATTACGTTACACAAATTCGTGAGGATCGGGCTTTATTTCTCTGGATTAAGTCACTAATATGTATATAATTTTAGAAGTTGCATAACACTCTGCTAATACAAGTTAAGGAAAAAAAGGTAATAACATATTCATCGACCTGCCGAATAGCTTCCTCATTATTAACTACATACGGATCATGCATCCATTTTAGCAGCTTACGGTCTATACGACTGGAATGGTTTTAGTTTCAGGTACTCCATTAAGCTTGTTTGCAAGTGGAAGCTTGTCCTGCTCAACTGCGATTTGCTGTTTCTCCGGAACTAAATGAATTTGTCGATTCATTTGTGATTCAACTTCTTCAGAAAGAGGATATGATCGTCCACTTCCACGGACAAGATCTTTGATAGCTTTAGTGAGTTCTTTATCTTTTAACAGGGACTCCAGTGTCACATGTACACCTGGAAGTTGAAAAATGCAATAAGTATCATATTGCTAGTGACATGATCAGTTAAAATAGGGATGTTTTGCATAACTTGAACAGTCACAGTGAATGAACTAAATAGAGATTGGCCAAGGATCTGAAGATTCTAAAAATATTTGTATTTCACTTCTTAAGGTGGCGTGTAAAAAATGGGGGGGGAAATAAGAAGAACTCAGGCATTAATCCTTCAACGAAGTACAGGATGTAGCAAACATATACTTACGGAATCTCCAATAATGCCTTGGATTAGTAGGATCATTAATAGTCTCCTCTACAGCAGGCCGGTTCGTGTATTCTTCTTTCATTGCCAACAAATCCTAAAAGAAATCCCATAAAGAATGGACAGGATTTAAAATATGCATAAACAAGATCGAAATAGATTACAAGCATGATGTTCTGGTCAGCTCACTGAAGTGGCAAGCAGCTACATATGCATAATCAAATTGATTTCATTCACATCTAACATGACTACTATATAATCATTAGAAATATAATAGAAAGCAGTGTCACGTGCACTAAACAAGACAATAACTTGCATGAACTCAACATGAAGCACATCCACGGGTCTTATTTTAGAGATATGTGTAGGCCATACAACAGTTGAGATATATGCCAGTGAATACACATATACGAAATTACTATGACAATACGACTCTGACTCCATTTTCTCACATGTGATGCATAGATTGTTTATTTATTAATTAATATTTTAATATACACATAACCTATATGTACTAATATTGTATATTTTAAAAAGTATTCATTAAACCATATTAATTGGCTCTCATCCATTTTCTGTCTACATGGTGACAACCTCCTTGTAAGAGTCCTAAATACTAATGACGGCCAACTTACGAAACCCACTTACTCTTACTTTATATAGGATATAATTCTTTCTTCTATAGAGTCATAGGAGCTAAATTTCCTTTTCGGTAGTACAAATGCATTTATATGCCCTACAATCCTTATTCCAAGGGCCTCTCCTTTTCTCTAGTATGAAACACATTTTACTCAATCTTGCTTTTACGAGTTGGCATTAGAATGTTCTCAATTTTTGAATTAGATGGATTAGTCGCACAGCAATCAGTAGTGTGTCATTTAATATTCAGAAATAGTAACCAAGTCGGACTTCTTTTTTTTTGGATAGTTGATTATATTCAAGTATATGGAGAGGGGGAGGTGAGAATAGAACTATAGACTTCTTCAAGCACTAGGTGCACCTTTGCCAACGCTCAGACACTCTTTGATTCTCTGTGCAGATCTAAGTCAACTGAGTTGATATTTAAGCAGTTGGTGGTGAAAAAATAACAAATCAATCACTATACCTGGAGTGGGAAGATTGCCCACATTGACGGCGATTCAACATGTTGCCGCAGAATAAAATTTACAATTTCAGGAACACATTGGCTAGGTGGCAACTTGTCAGATCCCGTCATTGTTTTGAAAAAATGACACCTTCTTTCTTCATCTTCTTCCCACCAAGCCCGTAGGGTGGAGCAATCATGGCATGATGGAGCACATACCTGAAAAGTGCATTTGATTTGATATACCATCATCAAAAACTAGTCATAATGCTTCACTTGCAGTCTTGTGAATAACATGTGGAACATTATACATTACCAGAACGGCAGAACTGACTTTTTAATTATAAATATTTTATATTTTCCCATGTTAGACAAGCGAACAAAACGAGGACAGAAAGTCCCCCAGGAAGAAAAGGTGAAAATTAAGATATATAATAGAGGACACAAATGCGTCGTAGGCTTGTTCTATGTTACTAAACATGTGTTGCAGAACTTCCAGTTACATGAAGCTCTAATTACATCACTTTCAGTGTTGGGGATATAATATTTGTAGGTCTATTTTGACAACAATCACTATTTAGCCACTGAGAAGGGACCATTGCCAGAACTTTACATATATTAGCACTAAATATTTTTACTTCTGTTGACACGATGGAACTATATAACAAGTTATGTTCGCATTCCAATGGCAATATTTAGCCTGTAGGGGCCTAAGACATATAGCATGCAGATACTGTACAGTGTAAATGACATTGAAATCTAATTATAAATAGTGTCAATTACCGTCATATAGTCGTACTGAGAAGGAATACCAAACTCCAATCCGGCTTCACTTGGCATGCGTTGAATGCGTAGTCCTATCAAACCCAATTCTTGCATAACCTACATCAACTCGTATGTCAGAATTCACATCTCCAAATGAATTATACAGCAAGTTAATAATAAGATGTTTGTTGTATGAACTCACTGGATGAACACAAGAAGGAATGAGGCCAAGATCTTCTCCACAGGCCAGCATATCTGATGAGTTTAGAAGGGCCGGGAGAGTTTTAAGAGCATTTTCTCGCCAAAGATTTTCTTGCCGATGGAAGTAGTAGTCATAGTAGAGCCTTTTCAAGACATTTTTACTGTAACGTTGGAAAACTAATAAGATATGATAGTATTAGTGTAATTACAATAAAGAAGTCTGGAGGAACTAGACAACACAAAAACATACATGATTGCCATGCAAGAACACCAAAGTTGCCAAATGTTTTTTAATTATATCCATGAACTGTCTATTTTAATATAATTTGACAGGAACGAACGTATTCATTGATCAAATGTCAGATACCTGTGCTCATCTAAATCTTTGAAACTTGATGTATCTTCAATATTGAAACGAGGATAGAATTTCCCAGGATCTTCTGGATCTCTGATGAGTACTATGTTCTGTCGCAAATAATTTATAAAACATAAAAATGAGGCTGTTTAGGAATAAATTACACAAAAGGCAAAATCTGTAAATAGGATTTTAAAAAGTTGTACAAGAAATCCTAAGTTTATCTCAATGTACACCTGTCAAGTACCTGCATAAGATCAAAGAGTTTGCGCAGTAGCTCAACTTCGTTCTCCAAGAATAATGACTTCTCCACGCATGACTTTAGTGTAGAAGCAATTTTTCTCTCTGTGTTGCAGTCCTCCTTAAACTATAGTGATTATGGAAAAGAGATATTAGTTGACAACTAGGATTGATGCCCATATAACCCAACAGTTGAAAAAAGAAATACTCCTGAAAACAGAAATAAGGATATGTGATCATGAGGACATCAATCTCATCTCTGATCTCCCTAAATCTAAATCCACAAAGTTGTCTGATGAGCAAAAAAAAATATCTACTTATGTTTTTACTGCAAATCTTTTCCATTGAAGTTGCAGCAAATATTTTGCTGACAAGCTATCATATAAGTTTTTTAACCAAGCACTGTTTCAGCTATAGCAAAAAAATGTAAAAAATAAAAATCTTATTTGGTGGCAACGAAATTATAAAATGAGAATTAAAATATGAGCTGCAAGGTGGTTCCATACCATGTACCCTACTATTTTAGCTACCTCCATAAAATTATGTGTTCAGCGATAATTACTAAGAATAAATAATATGGTGCAAGTCTCACAACATGAGATTCAAATGGTCCAGATATCAAAAGCCAAGATTGTAATATGCTTCTCCTAATAAATATACTCATCCCTATGCTACTATGTGCCTGTAACTCTTTATTCAGTACGTTGTGTATGGAAATTTTACAGTTGTCTTATTCCGACCGATAATAGGGAAATTATGAACTAGGATATCAGTTGTGTTCGTAGATACGGTGGTACACTGCTGAATCCCTGTATATAGTTTATATAGTAAAGGCTCACTATAGCCGTAGAATTTTACTACATTTAGTCATCATTACAAAGGTAACAAATTCATAAAGGTGACCCATTCAAATATTTGCTAACAGTATTAATACATGACTAAGGTTAAGAGTTGCTAACATTCATAAACTTTGGAACAGCCGGGAACATCACATAATGGTCTACTAATATTTTTTTTCCCTATTCTTTTACGATATAAAGGAACAATCGGTTCTAAACTCAAGCTTTACCATGAAGTAGAAAGTACCATTATTTACAAAAACCAACGATTAATCATGTTCATGATTATACAACGGAAGGCCAAAGAAATTTGCCAGGCTTAGCCTAGCAGATACCTTTCTTTTGGTACATAAAAGTTCAAGGGTTTAAGCCTTCAGTGGAGGCATGCGTGCATGAGTATATAAATATTTGTAATTGACCGCACCCAAAAAAAGGACAAAGAATGAAACAGTAATATATTACATAATACACGTAATTACCACATAAATATTCTTCTGACATTTATTCATAAAGTAAGCAGCTACGACAGTCCAAGATGGCCCAAAAATTTCCTGAAAATTGGTTATAAAAAGAAGAATAGCAACAGTTGTTAGGCTCTAATAAAGAAGTGAAACAAATATTTTACATCATAAAAATAGTTAAAAATTCTATTCAGGAAGCATTGTATTGACAATGAACATTTGTAAGTTTGCAGAAGAACCAATACAACCTTCAGGTTTTCCTCCAGAATATAGGGACGGCTCAGGCGATCAAAGTCCCATATTCCCTCTTTTTCAAGCTCTTCCTATAAAAAGAAAAGAAAAATGTTTTCTGTAAAAATTTAAAAAGCGAGTCCAATTTTCTGCTCAAATCTCAATGTGGATTTCTGCAACAGGCTATGCCATCCAAACCAACTATTTTTATATGTAATAAAGAATAAAACCATACGAACTTGGAATGTCTAACCTGACTTAGAGGGATAGAGGGGCGGAATTTCCCAACCAGGCCTGTCATTGCATGATCAGGAAGCTCCCAGATTCTAAAGAAACCCAAAATGTGATCAATGCGGTAAGCTGTGAAGTACTTGCCCATCTGCATGTAAGCAAATGAAATCGAAAATTTTGATGTTATGAAGAATGATTTGTATTTTATAATGGCAAGCATAAAGTTTTGAAACACGATAATGGGCGACCTGTGTTAAACGAGCGCGCCACCAAGCATAGTTGTCTTTTGACATCTCCTCCCAGTTATAAGTGGGGAATCCCCAATTCTGCCCATTTTTGTCAAAATAGTCTGGAGGTGCACCAGTAGAGGTACTCATGCGAAACAAACTAGGATATACCCAAGTATCCACACTATTCCGGTCCACGCCTATAGGAAGATCACCTTTCAACACAACACCCTTCTTCCTTGCATATTCCGAAGCTTCAAGTAACTGTCATTACCAAACAACATTACAAGAAGTGTTTTCCTCCCGGAGATAAATAGACCAAAGGGAAAAATATAGATATATATCTCAAGTTTGCTCACTTGTATATGCAAATGGAACTGGATATAGTAGTGAAAGCATATTATATTGTAGTGGAAGCTGGCCTTCGAGGTAAGCTTCTCAAGCTGACAAAAGGGGGAAACAGTCAAGTTCATTTTATGAAATTAATATAACAAGAAATTAACTATCAGTTCCTTTATCGAGAACAAGTACAGAAAGCATAATATACAAGTTCCTCATCAGAAAATTCTCTCTTCCTTCTCTCTTGTCATTTTCTGATTGATTTATTTCCTGCGTATGTCCTATAATTCACTCCTTACCCTGATGGGTGATGATTGTGAGGCTCAATTTGGCGCATCAGTGCGCCTCATTTGCTATTTTCCTATTTGTTTACTTGTTTTAAGATTATATTAAGATACAAATTCATGTCTTCTCAAGTCCTTTAATAAAACTAAATGTCCCAGGAGAGGGTGTGAAAGTACAGGAAACCTTGAAAAATGAAATCACTAATTTCAACAACTCAATCCAGATAAATATCGGAAAATTTATTTTTCCTAAACTAAATGTCGATTATACATTGTCGCTTAATTCAGTACAGATGGTACACAATCATTCGCCTGATCATACTTTTATAAAAAAAAATCAAATTTTTCCTGAGAAACCTGAAGGAACATTCTGATCATTACCTTGTCAGTTGAAAAATAAGAGAAGCGACCCCATTGGCTATGATCTGCTGTTCCAAAAAAATCACGCAAGAAACAGAAAGCTGCATATGGTTTCAACCAATCCTGTCCAATCAAGAGTAATAAAATCTCGTAATATAGATCCCAAAGATAAAAATGTGACAAAGTAGCAGCTGTTTTAAATAAACAATTAGAGTATAAAGACATCAGATAAAGTACATACAACAAATTTTATGATAAACTTTGAGTATTGTGGGAAATTGAGAATGGCTATACCTCATTCTCTATAAAGAATTTACTGAAGGAACTTGAGTTCAGTATTACATCCATCTCCAGATCGAAAATTTTCTTGGCAATTGAGAGTTTTTTAGCCAATGTAGCCTCATAATCCACATGCTGCAGGTCAAGAGGATATAATAATTGTTGTGCCTTCTAAATAAAGATGATGATGTGCATATATTACTATTAAAATACTTGGCAGATTATATATAGTATCTTGTGGATCATTAATAACGAAACACCTTCACATTACAAACCGGTCTGGAAAAAGCGATTTATTGCGAATATGATAGACTTGAACTAATACAGAAGTCAGAATCCAAAGAAGATCTCACATTAGGCCTGATACTTCATTCCTTATTGTATCACAAATGCAGTTGCTACTAACAGGAGAGTGCTTAAAAAAATCATTTTACAATGTTCTGTAAATATGGTACAAATTTTAACTTGGGATTATCTCCTCTACATATCATATCATATATAATTACTTGAAAACACCTATTATGATTATCAATAAATGATGCTTACAAGAAAAAGTATGGTTTTAGCCACAATGGAGGTCACCCATACTTTAATAATACCTGTAGATACAGGTCCATAAGTTGAACTACAGTAGAGAATATATTATGGATATCTATAACACCTGGTGAAGATAGTTCTGTCTGTTAATGCAGTTTAATAAGTATAAATTACCAACCATTCATGGTAGCATGGAACTTATGTCATATTAGATACCACTAACTTGCAGATGTATAACGTCCACGAGTTAGAAGTACTCGGATAGAGAAATAGGAGGTTTGTAATATACATGTTAGAAAAGTCTATTCCTAAACTACCAGACCAGGGACCATAGCTCTATTCCTAAATTTGCAATTTGGAGGCCAGACTTTGCTTTTATGTTTCAAAAAAGTGGCTAAAAGCCATTTTTCTAAAAATAAAAACAAACCCTAGGTAATAGCTATCATTGTTTTGGCGACTAACCACCTTTTTGAAAGACAAAAGTAATTCACGGCTACCAAATTGCGATTCTGAAAATCCGACCATTACAATGCTATATAAGGTAAAGTTCAATCACATCTTTGCTGTTTACTCTATATATATATATATATATATATGACAGGTAGTACAGTACCTTTCTATCCAGCTCTTCTCTAGCCACCTCTATTTCTTGCTGCAAAAAGAGTAAAGGAAAGACAAATTTAATAGAAACTTATTATGAGGCTGTTTGGCTAATCTAAACCAACACTTATAAGTGAAAAATTAGATTATCCAAAAGGTCAAACACCTCCAACTTCACTAGCTCAGCAATACTTAGCAAGAGCATAGTATCATTTATTGTGTGATACAGATAAGAAAAAAAGTAGAGAAGACCACCTCAATATCTTTTGGTATATCCTCCGAAAGTGCCTGTACTCTTAGATATAACGGATGCAGTGCACATACCGACAGTGAGCTGCATAACCAAAAAGACACAAATAAGCACAATTCTAGGTCGTCATTCAGCATATAGATCTCTAATGGATTTGAAACTCATATGCTTTTGCCAAATTTTCATTCCTGGACTCTAGGTATTATTAACCTTCAGAAGCTTAGAAAGAACTGAAATAGTGAGTCGAATGTATGATGAAATAAATTATCTATGAAATAGAAGAAGCCCACAAATCTGTCTTTTATTTCTGACCGATAACAATAAACAAAATTTTTACACTAAATTATTCATGAACACTCCCATTTTTCACCAAACTCGATAAAATTCCTGTCAGAAATTAGGCAGCACGCACGCTGGAAATTTTAATAGCAATGTGATTTTGAAACAGCTGAGAACGGAAGTGGGTAGGGGTTAGCCAACCTGTACGGATATGAATCCCACCACATCATATTTACTGATGTATCATTGATAGGTAAAAGCTGAACTAAATGGAAGCCTGAATTAACAGCCCAGTCTACAAGTAGCTTCAAATCAAGAAATTCTCCAGCTCCAAGATCAGCTTCTGATCTAACAGAGAACATCGGAATAGCAACCCCAGCACCCCTCCATGGCATTTCCTTACAGACGAATGTGGCATATTTTGAACATTCAAATTAGGTTGTAGTTCCTCTGCTAGTATTTTGAATAGTTTTCGAGATCGATGAATGTGTTAAAAACTTACCCGCATCATACCATCAGAAAGAACAATATACTTGGCTTGATTAGTTGAGAAGTCAACAAAAAGCTCCCGGTTCGGACCCAATTCCAGAGAAAAGTTTCCTGCTTTGCTGTATTTGCTGTACTTGTATGTGAACTGCTGTTAAGGTGTAAACGAATATTGAAAAACAATGGCCATATACTGATAACAAGTGATAGTGCCTGTCCAAAGCAGACCCAAAAGGATATTTTATAGGAAAATCATCCTTTTGCATGATACAGTCTGCTTGCCAAAGTGATTCACCAGCATAAACAAGTTTAAGACTATTTTGAACTTTCCATTGTCCAAGCTTCAGAGAGCTACCAATCACATGGACCTGCAACATTAGAGAAAATTACATATTAGATCAATACAAAGCAATGGCATGTAACGTCAGAAACCATATAATATATAGATAGATGTCATGTATGTCTAGGTTAAAGACTTACTGCGGTTTCTTCTTCTATATTTGGGCAGCATATTTTGAATTGAACAACAATTCCATCTGTTTACATGGTTTGATTGCAACATGCAAGATAAGATGTATGTTATATTAAAAGTAAACAAATAACTTTGAACAAAAAAACCCTTACCCTTTCCATCCAACTTATTCTGAATGATGCTGGATGTTATCTCAGTATTTAAACTAAGACACTTTCCAAATATGACATTTTTGAATGCACTTCTGAAAGGGAGAGCATCAGAACCGGCCTGCATTTACGCAAACAATATTATAAGTTTGGATTATTTTTTTCCGACAAAAATCAAACTAAGAGTGAAAACCGTCTAAAGGGAATTTATTGTGCATAACCAACTGAAAATCAGTCCTCCAATCTCCATTTATGTCAGATAATCATCGTACAATTGATTTGTGTTGTTAGATCTGCTGGAAGCCATTAATAATTCAGTATACATTGAAGGTCCGGATGAAGCAGGCATTCACTCAATCCAGTAAGAATGTAAGATCAAAGAAAATTAAACATTCACGCCTATATAAATCTTTATAACCGCTATGGCATGAGAATTTCAATTCATATCCTAATTGCTGGGAGAATGAAGTTATATAATATATATATTTCTTTTACGAATGATGCTCAGAATGCTAGTGCACATAAGAGCTTTTTGTGCAAGAAGACGATTCTTAATTTCCCTTCAGAAAATGACTAGCATTCTCATCTGAATGTGATGAGGGTAAAAATCCATTAGTTCGATAACACTACTAATCAATAGTATCTTCAACGAATTAATCTCCACAATACTTGTATATGGGAGAAAGCAACTTTCTTTTTGTATATCACTCACCGTGTAGTTAGCGGACAGCAGACCCCTAACTGTACTCAGGCCATGCTGTAACTAGTACTTGGGAAATATACTTGGTATAAATGTTGTGTGTGATAGCAAACTACTTTGAAAAAAATTGGGAGTTCAGGTAAAACTAAGCACAGTTAAACCAAAAATAGATTGATTGAAGCTGCACCTGCCAAAGATCATGAAGCTCCACCACCTCTCCATCCTGAACCTCATTTAGTAGCACTAGTTTCCTTTTCTTTCCAGCCTCCCAACGTAGTACATCCTTGTTGTCATTCACCACATAATAGCTGTACTCCGAATGAAACCCTGCCGGAACAGTCAAAGTTCCGCCCCAAATAAGCTCATCCCCTTGATGAGAGGGGCTCAATAACACACCTTTTTTCACATTCCAAGAACCAAGAACCGGTTCTGATCCACAAACCAGTAGACTCTGACCCCACTGAGTGAAATATGGAATTCTAAAGCTCACTCTTGCTGATTTGAGAGCTTTTTTATCAGCCAACAACCCAAAATCCACCATTTTTCCTAAAAATAAGTCAACCCCAGATTAATATTCCTACAATTCAGCAACAACCAATTCAATGGATAAGATTCTGCAAATAAATTTTACCAAATATAGACAGAATCTTACATCAAGCAATGGAAAGTTAAGAATATTCAAATAAACAAGCGAATCAGAATCAAATCAACAATTAAAAGATTGAACTAGTATATAATTGCAGTCAATAGAGCACTCAAAACCCACAAAAATAAAGAAATATAAAAACCCCATTTGAGTAAATAAAGAATTAGTACCTTTGCTTCAATAAAAAAAAGTAACTTGATAATCAAGAATGCACAACAAAATGAAGCAACTTTATCAAGAAAGTGTGTTGGGTGGATAGAAATCAATGGAATATGGAGGGTACATGTGGGTTTGCAAATAAACAATGAAGAGCTTATGAATCGCTAATGAGTTATGGTATATATCACATCCTCATGGGGAGATTTTTATATTATTGTTGTTATTATTATTATTGGGCTAAAGTGTAAGCAGCGCTTGGAAGTTTGTGAGTGTGTGATTGATAACAAGGAATGGTATGATTTTTAGAGAAGAGGTGCCTTTCACTTAAAATTATATACACAAAAAGGGAGAGCAAGAAATGAAAGCAGCTTTCACGGGAGAGTGCTAGATGTATGATGATGTTGATGCATATGTATCATGTGTGTCATTGTGTGGTGCCGGTAGATAGATCCTTCCGGTCCGTCCGTGTATGCTGTATCTAATTTTTTCCTCCAGGTAATTCGAAGCGAGTTTTAGTAGTTCGGGTTTGTTTAAACAAGTCCAATTGTTCATTTAAGTTTAACGAATTCAAATTTATGACCGAATTCATCAATTATAAAATTTAGAAATGATAAAATTAATAATTAATTTATAATTTATAACTAATTAAAATAATTGTTCAAATATTAAACGAGCTCAAATCGTGTTGAATTTTCAAGTCAAGTTTTAATCAAAATGGGCATATACTCGACTCGATTTATTTAACTAAAGTACTAAATAAGTTTGAAATTGTGTTCAAACTCAGCTCTTACACGAATTCTGAGAAACGAACTCGAATTCGCGAGCGGTTCGACTCGAACTATTGCTCTATCCCTATAGTATATCTTTCTTCTCTTATGTTAAATATTATTCTCCACTGATTTTTTTTAAAAAAATTAAGGTTCTAAAAAAATATAGAAAATATTTATAATATGCATATATAATTTTTTTATTATTATGATGATTGTATCTTAGACGATCATTTTTGTCGTTTTACTTAAATTGGTTTCACAACTTAACGTGATTGCGAGTGAGAGAAATAGTCCAAGTAATTTGACAGAACAATGTAATTAAACATAAAAAGTAAAAAAAAAGTTTAGTATTATTTTAATAAAGACAAAACAAAACACCTAATTAGGATCATGATAATAATGTGTGTATAACCGAACATGAAACATGGTGAAGGGAGCAAAGTATTAGGAAGGTGTCAAAGTATTTGTAACACCCTCAAAATGATACGGGAGATTATTTTTCAAATCACAAATCTGTATACAGAGTATTAAAAATTCACCTTATAATAATTAAATAGGTCCAACAGGTCTTTAAAATAATATTGAAACCTCTAAAACAATTCAAAATGATAAACACGAATAAATTCAAAATCACTAAAAATAAACACGGTCACAATAATACGGAAAGTTCAAATACTCTGATAAGTGGAATAAGGGTATCTCTCCATCACACAGCCCGAGATCCTCATAAGTAACTATCAAAAGAAGAATACGGCATGAGCCAAATGCCCAGTATGGATTGGAATATAATTTATAAAACAAGAAGCAAAATATATAATTTGATAATAATAAATAAATTTTAATTTTTAAAGACACGACTGAAGCAAAGAGGGGTTATGATATTTCATAACGATACAAAACATAAAACAAATACACACATCATAGGGTACCTAATGCGTGCAATAAACCGGACAACGTGTACGTCATATACAACGTCACTGTCAAATATCAAATCACAAATCAAATTTTGGGTACACCGACGTATCCTCAAACAAATATCAAAATTGTCAAATCTCGCCTACTAAGTTAACAGAAGAATACGCCGTGACCAATTACACTGTCATTGAAGTGTCATGTCACTGGTGCCGCAATGGTATGACTGTAGTACCCCTACAGCTGGTTAACTCGGCATACCATATATCACTCTAAGGGTTCAAACAAAATAAATTCACAATTTTAAAATCACCTGAAACAGATATCTCAAATATTCTACACAGCTACATAATTTTTAAAAATCGCAGAAACAAATATTTAAATATTTCGAAACAGACTTTAAATAATTTTCAAAAAATCAGAACAGTTAAAATGAATAAAAACGGAAGGAGCTGATTTATGAACGGAATGAATTAAATATAATTAATCATAAAAAGAGTAACACTGAAAAGAAATGGGACGAAATTCGTACCTCGAAAGTAGCGATCACAAACACTAACGATATTCGCAAATAACCCGCTAAACTTCCAACTCCCGATCTAATTATATAAATATAATTTATTAATATATATATATATATTCGACCAATGGTAGTTCATATAAATTCTATTAACATCTATAAAAATAATATTATACTTAATCAACGACAACAGATGGTCTATAACTCAATTTAGTCTTTTGGACCTATAAGACTTCACCAACATGCGGTACAGAAACATCTCAGATAACTTGACGAGTCATGTAACCTTGAATAACTTTATACTATAAAACTAATTAGAATATTAAACAAATATCTCCCATATATAACTATTAATCATGAATTCCTTATCATGCACATATGTAATCTTTGACTCGTGGTGGAGTTCGAATTAACTACTGTGACATGGTAACAATTTATAAAGTGTAAAACATCAATAATAGTTTTGTGATGTGTGGTACCTTATTTGTTTATTGGCTTGACGAAGCAATATTTCTCCCTTGCTTTTCTTCTGTCGCAGCTCTTATTTTTATATATAAATATTTTTCTATAGTTCAATCCGAATAAAGTATGTGTTCTAGGCACCCCTGTATATATAGCTTTTAATAAAATATTATTCTATTTCTAATCTAATTAGTAATTTAAATACAAGCTTTATTCTAAATCAATATTAAAATAATTTTTCAAATTCTAATTATTATTATCTAAATAAATAAATACGGATTAGCAAAGGTAATTGGTCATTATTGGGTCGGGAGTAGGTCGTAATTCGAATTAGATAGTTGATAAATGAATTCACGTGAGTTGAGTTTATGGTTAAATTAAACGAGTTTAGAAAATATTTCGTTACTATGAATTTCGTATAAAATATTATTTTAAACTATATACGATATAAGATATAAGTATATTTAAAAATCTGGTCTATAAATTTCAAATCTTTTCATAATTTACGTTATAACTCTACAACTAACTTTAGATATCTTATTATTCGCATAAATATATATTGGGTGCGTGATTATTGAATTTTGTACTCAGATTACCAGGAAAATGTGATGAAGAATAAAAATAAGAATAAGCATAATATTTTAGTCGCTGGTAAAGTGTGATCGTGGATCGATTATTGAATTTTATAAGATCATCGTATTGTTTTTATTAAATAATTTTTAAAATAATGAAAAATTAAAATTATAGGTTAAATTGTTTTCTCAAAAACACCTTTAAAAGAAAATTATGTTATTAAAACATTTATTATTTTTTTTAAATATTTATAAGTCGATTGGTTATTTAATGATTTTTAAAAATATTTTGTAAACCGATTGGTTACTTATGGGATTGTATAACTCATTATTTCTCAATTTTCGTTTTGAGGGCCGATGCAAAAGGAAATTGTAGTGTGTTATGCCCAAATTTCAGCATGTGTTATTTGTGATGGGCTGAATTTATAGTTGTTAGGGTGGATTATTGTTGCTGTTATTGAAGACCCTGTGCCTACAAGATTAATTTGAAGGTTCTCCGCCATTTATGTCTATCAATGCTAATTGAAGGTCATGGCTCCATATTCCTCGGGTTGCCCGGGGAGTTATGGGGTGTTGTTAACCTTGTATTGGAAGATCATTTCCATGTACTCAGGTGGGTTGCCCTCGTCTGGGGGCTTAGGATGCGTCCTACACTCGAGGTGAGTCTAGTGTTGGCCTCCAATCAAGGTATTTGGGAAATAGCTGTAGTGGACCGACTAGAGCCCATGGTTTCCAGATCAATGTCGGATTCATAAAGTCTTTGAGCCTTTTACTAGGCTTTGATCTACCCAAACAAGCCTTAATGTGGAGACCTCTTCCAAGTAGGTTTCTCTTGTCTTTTCCTATCGGGCCTCTACTTCAACAAGAACTAAGTGAGTTTGATCCCCTATTATAAATAAGGGTACGTAATAACATTGTTAGGGGTCGGACGTTGAGAGCCGCCACCAACTAAAAAACCCTAGCAATCTCAGCCCCTAATATTCAACAACCACCACACTCCGGCGACTTTTCAAGTAAAAAATACAACCCTAAATCTTGATTATGGCGATGAACCTCATATTTTGTTGTTACCAAATCCTCCATCAAAAAATTGGCGCTAGAAGAAGGGGAAATCCACATCTTAGGAGGAAAGATGTTATATCAAATCTAGGGTTTTAAAGGTTTTCATGGTGGACATCACTGGCGGTTATGAGAGACATCAAAGAGAAATATATTGAAAATGATTTGTATGGGTTGTTGGCATTCAATGGGTTATGGTTCTCATCATGGTTTGAAGTTTAAGGTCTCAAGTATGGCTTAAAGGTTGATGGGTAATCGATTTTGGAGTCAAAATTGAAGAAAATTCGTATGTATTGTACTATTTGCGATACGTACACTATTTGGGTCATATCTTGAGTTCTACAATTCAGATTTGGACGATTTTACAGCTCACTCGAATCTTAGTGAATTATCTTTATTTCAGATGTGATAAAATAAGAAGAATGCATCAGGTATCAATCCGAAACTGGAGAGAAAAGACAGTTGTGAATTTTTATCAAGTAATTCTACTCAGTTTAGAAAACCGGTTGGTAATTGGTTTAAAACATTCAGTCGAAATCCATATATAGGGAGGAGGTTATGGTTAATTGAAGAACAAACACATGGAGAGGGAGACTTGCAGAGATGAGACACAATTATCAGGAGCTGCATCTCCATATCACAAAACGCGTATACCAGGTAATCCCTAACGTTTTAATATTTTCTGTTGTTGATTGGGTTTTTGCAGGTAGAGAGTCACATGAAGACAAATATCTAAAGATCATTAGATGGAAGAAATAATTGAGCTTATTTTGGCTTGATTCAGATGAAAATTCGGATTTATGGGAGAGTTTGCGCAACAATCACCGTTTCGGCCATAACTTGAGTTTCAGAAGTCAGAATTGAATGATTTTACAGAGCACGCGAAAATAACAGAAATTCATACAACTTGGAGATGATCTAATATTCTATTTTCAAGTGGATAAATCCAGAAAAAGGTATAGACAACTGAGTTTTACGAGGAGCTGCATCTCTATCTCCATCTCCCAAGTCATTCCTTCCAGGTAAAAATCTAACTTTCTTGATATATTTTTGTTATTGGTTGAATTTTTTGTAAGTAAGAAAATTTTATTGAAGACTCCCAACATCTCATGGGAGTAAACTTTTATTGAAAGCTCCCAACGCCTCATGAGAGTAAAAATTTATTGAAGGCTCACATCGCCTCATGAGAGTAAAATTTTATTGAAGGCATAAAATTTTATTAAAGACTCCTAACGCCTCATGAGAGTAAAATTTTATTGAAGGCACCCAACACCTCATGAGAGTAAAATTTTATTAAAGTCTCCCAACGCCTCATGGGAGTAAAATTTTATTGAAGGCCCCCAACGGCTCATGAGAGTAAAATTTTATTGTCTCATGGGAGTAAAATTTTAGTGAAGGCTCTCAACGCCTCGTGGGAGTAAAATTTTAATGAAGATTCCCAACGCCTCATGGGGGTAAAATTTTATTGAAGGCTCTCAACGCCTCATGAGAGTAAAATTTTATTGAATGTGTAAAATTTTATTGAATGTTCTCAACGCCTCATGAGAGTAAAATTTTATTGAAAGCTCTCAACGCCTCATAGTAAAATTTTAGTGAGGGCTCTGAAGGCATAAAATTTTAGTGAAGGCTCTCAACGCCTTGTGTGAGTAAAATTTTATTGAAAGTTCTCAACGCCTCATAAGAGTAAAATTTTATTGAAGGCTCCCAACGCTTCATGAGAGTAAAATTTTATTGAAGACGTAAAATTTTATTGAAAGCTCTCAACGACTCATGAGAGTAAAACTTTATTGAATGCTCTCAACGGCTCATGAGAGTAAAATTTTATTGAAGGCTCACAAGACGTAAAATTTTATTGAAGGCTTCCAAGGCGTAAAATTTTATTGAAGGTTCCCAACGCCTCCGGGGAGTAAAATTTTATTGAAGGCTCTCAAAGTCTAGTGATAGTAAAATTTTATTGAAGGCTCCCAACGCCTCATGAGAGTAGAATTTTATTGAAGGCTCCCAACGTCTCATGAGAGTAAAATTTTAGTTAAAGCTCCCAACGTTTCATGAGAGTAAAATTTTATTAAAGGCTCTCAACGCCTCAAGGGAGTAAAATTTTATAGAAGACTTCCAACGCCTCATGAGAGTAAAGTTTTATTGAAGGCTTCCAACGACTCATGAGAGTAAAATTTTATTGCGTGGGATAGTTGTGCATGAGACTCCTCGTCATGGGATCATGGGATATGAACAGTCTAAGTATATGGATTACATTTACGTTTCACATTCGAAATATTTGTAATTATAATTTTATAATTTTATAAATTTGTACTGGTGATGTATAAAATTTTTGTCACGTTTCGAGTGGTTTCTGTCATTATAAATTCTAATATATTTTTTTGTCTGAGAAGTTAAAAAAATTTATATTAACCTTAAATATAGTTATTTGTTTTTCTTACGAGTAAAATAGATGATACTTTTTAGTTTTAAATAAAATTGTTTTTTTAAACAAGATTTTCATAGAACAAATTCATTTACATCAAACGTAATAAACTGCACATATTTTAAACTATTTTCCATTTTTATGTATCATATAATAAATTTTGTAACAAGCAAAATATTATTGTGCGTGTTTGGCAACTCCTTATTTCCGGAAATAAGCCCTTATTTCCGGAAATAAGCCCTTATTTCCGGAAAAAAGTATGTATGTGTGTACTTTTTCTGAAAATAAGTAACTTATTTTTTATTTTAAAAATTATATTTGGTATTAAAATTCTAAAATAAATATTTATCTTTAAAAAAAATATGAAAATATATTTAAAAAAATGAAATAAGTAACTTATTTTAAGTTTAAGAAACCACAAGCGGCCACATTATTAATAGCTTGATATGACAAATATATTTTAAAATATTTCAATAAAAAATAAATTCAACAGGGAAGCTATCCTTTTGATTAATCCTCCCCAGTATATTACCATATACCCGATAGCACCATATCATATCCACAGAGGCACCTGTTTGTACCAACAACAAAAACACAAACCGTCCTACTCGGATACACACAAACACACTCCGTATATACACACACACTCCCTCACATAAATGTTGTGTTGAGCATTTCTAATATTCAGCGAGTGAAAATTGAAGAAGGGGGGGGGGTTATATTTACAAGCTAGGGTTTCTCAAAAATCAATTAGTTAATTTCTAGGGTTTATTTGTATTGATCGTCGCTCTCGTTTTGTTTTATTCGACAAATGGCTGGAAAATCAGCCGTGCTTTCCGATGAAGGTAGATTAATCGCAGCTTATAAGTCTGATTTTTACTCGAAAAATGTTGTTTATTTTGTATCTCATTTTTTTGTTGTTGTGCATTTTTGTATACAGATGAGATGGAGGTGTATGATAACGAGCAAGAAGAAGATGACGTGGACGAGGATGACGGAGATGGTAAATATTTTTTCATTGTTTGATATATATGTGTGTGTGTGTGTGTTTCATTTTTTTGTTGTAGATTTTTCACACGGTTAAATATTTTGTTTGTTTTTTTACTACTAGTTTGTGTGTAATTTTGGTTTGTTGTTTGGGCTTGTACAGAGTGTTTTTTTAGGGAGTAGTTGTCTTGTTGAATCTGGATGATATTTCTGTTTACGAGGAGATGTTAGGGTTTATGTGATGATATTTCCATTTCTTTTGCATGCGCTTTATATGATGTTTTGGTATGATTTGTTTTGCATGTTGCCCTCCAAAATATACGTGGCTTGATAGATTGGGAATTTGGTTTAGGTTTTTATGATTTACTAGTATTTGTGTTTTTTTGAAGGATAGTTTATTTTGAGGGAATTTGTTAAAATAAAGTCTTTGCGTTTTTTAAATTGAGATATTGTGTCAAGTGGCTGCTGGGATTTGGGAGGTTACACTAAGATTTTTTGTGTTTAGAGAGGGATGTTTATGCTATATGGTGAAACAAAGATATAAGTACTGCATGTTTGGATCTTGCTCTATCATTAAGCTCCCTGGACACTGTTTTATAGCTTTCCATGTTTGTGTTGATTGAGAGTGTTTAGAATGTGCTCCTTGTCTTCTGTTTTGGGTTTAATATTTCTCCTTGAGAGTTTGTGTGTGGTGCTGATATGTTATGTTCCTTGCAGTTTAGCACAATAAATTATCAGTTGAGCAAGTCTGTAATATTTTTCTAATGATATGATATTTGGATGAATGTGTACTTTCATCAGAGGCAGGACATGATGAATATGAGAATGATGGTTTTATAGTGGATGACGCAGAAGAACAAGAAGACGGTGGAGACAGCGATGAGGAAAGGCAAAAGAAGAAGCGGAAGAAAAAGTCAGTGATTACTGATTTCTTATGAGCCCTCATATTAATTGCATTTCTCTTAGCTAATTACTATTTTTACTAAAATTACAGGGTTTCCCAGAAGAACTTCGTTCTTGATGAAGATGACTATGAGCTGCTTGAGGATAATAATATCATGGGTTTCCGGCGACCAGAGGTGGGTCAAACAATTGTTTTCTTGGGTGGTTTTCTCCTGACACATAAACTTAATTAATTGCCATAGTAGATGTAATCCTTGAAATGTTCATGTTTTGATTTAGCAGGGAAGCAAAAAGTTCAAGCGTTTGAAAAAAGCTCAGAGGGATCATCAATCTGGACTTTCTGATGGTGATGAGTTTGGTAGATCTGGGAGGAGTGTGCGAACGGCTGAGGAGCTGCTCCAGCACAGCTTATTTGGTGATGGCGAGGGTAATAAAACTCTGCGAGCACAAATTTATGAATGGCCAATCATACATTATTGTCCATTTGGCTAATTTGTATGTCTAAATTGTATGAACACAACTTGAAGATAGTGCAGAAGAGGAGCAATTAGACGAAGAAGACAACGGAAATGGGGATGAGGATGATTTGGCTGATTTCATTGTTGAGGAAGACGTGGACGAGCATGGAGCTCCTATTAGGTCACATTTGGTTAATTAGAACTTTCTCTGTATAGATGTTTTTGTAAGTTATTACTTACATATTTACTCATCATTCAGAAGGAACGTAACCAAGAAAAAGCCTAGGCAGGCATCAGGAGTCTCTTCATATGCATTACAAGAAGCTCATGAAATATTTGGAGATGTGGATGATCTGTTAAAGCGTCGCAAGCAAGGATTAGCAGAGATGGGTGGATATTATGGTGAAATTGGTAGATGGAAGGAAAGAAGAATTGAAGATGAATTTGAACCAACCATTCGCTCAGAAAAGTATATGACGGAGAAGGATGACATGATTCGCAACACAGATTTTCCAGAAAGGTTGCAGGTAAAAGTGATCAGGGTATTTATACTTTGGTATGTCTTCCAACCTTTTTTTTTGGTAATAACTGTTCCTTGTAATATAGATCTTCGAACATAGTACTGGGCCTCCACCAACAGATGAATCGAGTATAGATGAAGAGAGTATTTGGATTTGCAATCAGCTTAGAAGCATGATACATTTGTTTGGAAGAATTGTTGAAATCAATGAGTTGTCAATAGTTAAGGAAGATGTGATGAGATTCTTGGATTTTATCCATATCCAGAAATTAGATGTAAGCTATGTCCTGTAATGATGTATGAATGAGTAATTGAGTATTTTTTTTGAACTTTTTGTTTAAATTCTGACAAGTCTGTTACACATTCTTGCTATAGGTCCCTTTTATTGCAATGTACAGAAGGGATGAATGCCCAAGTCTGTTTAAGGATCCAGAACAGCTTGAAGCTGATGGGCTTCACAATATCTCTGACAAAAAACCTGCATTAATGTGGCATAAGGCACACAGATTTGGTTTTAAATTATGTGCAGTACTTCATATTTTATGAAATTGGCTATTTTGGTTAATTGTTTCCTGTTTCTTTTACAGATACTTTGGACCATCCTGGATTTGGATAGAAAATGGCTGCTTCTCCAGAAAAGAAAAAGTGCCTTGCAATTATACTACAAGAAGAGATATGCTGAGGAGTCCCGAATCATAGATGATGAAACTAGGCTCATCTTGAATCGACAGTTGTTTGACTCAATCACCAAATCTCTCAAGGCAGCTGAGTCGGAACGAGAAGTTGATGATGTGGACTTAAAGTTTAATCTTCATTTTCCACCTGGTGAGGTTGGTGATGTTAATGGGCTGTATAAGCGGCCAAAGCGGAAATCACAGTACAGTAGTTGCAGTAAGGCAGGGTTATGGGGGCTAGCTAATAAGTTTGGCTATAGCTCGGAGCAATTTGGGCTGCAAATATCCCTGGAGAAAATGGTGGGTTTCTTTTTCCCTCTTATTTATTTATGGTTAGTTGCTTCTAGTTTTATTAAATACAACATAGTTTTGGCCTTTTCTTGTAGAGAATGGAGGAGCTGATGGATAGCAAGGAAACCCCAGAAGAAGCAGCTTCAAATTTTTTATGTGCCATGTTTGGCACACCGCAAAATGTTCTTAGAGGTGCTAGGCACATGGTGAGAATGATATCATATTTTTATGCATAATTCACCCTCTCTCTCTCTCACACACACACATGTTATGATTTCTGGGAACATGTTTCAGGCAGCTGTTGAGATTTGCTGTGAACCCTATGTGCGCAAACACGTGCGGGGCATCTATATGGATAATGCTGTAGTGTCAACAAGTCCTACCACTGATGGAAATGTCACTATAGATACATCTCATCAGTATGCTACAATAAAATGGCTACGGGAAAAACCTCTTGCAAAATTTATGGATGCACAGTGGCTTCTAATTCACAAGGCCGAGGAGGAGAAGCTTATCAAAGTTACAATTGAGCTTCCAGAACCTGTCTTAACCAAATTGCTTAGCGACTCTAATGAGAATTATCTGAGTGACGGAGTAAGCAAATCTGCTCAATTATGGAATGAACAGAGGAAGTTGATACTGCAGGATGCCTTTTTTGATTTTCTTCTATCTTCAATGGAGAAGGAAGCAAGATCATTGCTGGCTGGTAGAGCAAAAAGTTGGTTACTTCTGGAATATGGAAAGCTGTTGTGGGACAGAGTTTCTGTGGCGCCATATCAGAGAAAGGAACACAATCTGAGCTCTGATGAAGAAGCTGCACCGAAAGTTATGGCTTGCTGTTGGGGTCCGGGAAAGCCTGCAACTACATTTGTGATGCTGGATTCATCTGGAGAAGTGTTGGATGTGCTGTGTGCTGGGTCCATTTGCAACCGTGGTCAAAGTGTTAACGATCAACAATGTAAAAAGAATGACCAGCAGAGAGTTTTGAAGTTCATGACTGAACATCAACCACAAGTGGTCGTTCTCGGAGCTGCGAATTTGTCTTGCACACGTTTAAAGGACGACATTTACGAGGTAGAGTTTCTTACTTTATTTGTCTTTGTCATTTATGTCTGTTTTACTTTACGAAGATTCCAGCCAAAAGGGTTGCAAATGTCTAAATCTCATCTGGTTGGTATATCTTCTTGATGTATTACAGATTATTTTCAAGATGGAGGAGAATCCCAGAGATGTCGACCATGATATGGAAGGTCTAAACATTTTATACGGGGACGAAGCTCTTCCTCACCTTTACGAGAATTCTCGTATCTCTTCAGATCAGCTTCCTTTGCAGCCAGGTAGATGTAATGGCTATTTATGATTGATTGCATGATGAAGTCATCTAACCGTCTTAATCATTTCTACTTTTATCAGGCATTGTCAAGCGAGCCGTGGCTTTAGGTCGTTATCTTCAGAATCCACTGGCAATGGCTGCAACACTGTGCGGACCAGGGAAAGAAATATTATCTTGGAAGCTTAATCCTATGGAGGATTTTCTAACTTCTGATGAGAAGTTTGGGATGATCGAACAGATTATGGTAGATGTAACTAATCAAGTTGGGCTCGACATTAATCTGGCATTAAGCCATGAATGGTTATTTTCTACTATGCAGTTTATCTCTGGGCTTGGGCCCAGAAAATCCGCATCTTTGATAAGGTCTTTAGTAAGAACTGGAGCTATTTTTACTCGGAAAGACTTGTTGACAGCACATGGTATTGGCAAGAGAGTTTTTATCAATTCAGTTGGTTTCTTACGGGTCCGGAGAAACGGAATGGCTGCTTCTAGTAGTCAATTTATTGATTTGTTGGATGATACAAGAATTCATCCAGAATCTTATGGTCTTGCGCAAGAACTTGCGAAAGATGTGTATCTTGAAGATGTTCAAGATGAGACAATTGATGATGATGATGAAGTGTTGGAGATGGCAATAGAGCATGTCAGAGAGAAACCACACCTGTTGAAGTCCCTTGAGGTGCATGAATATGCTAAATCAAAGCGGTCAGAAAATAAAATCCAATCACTAAATCTAATAAGATTGGAGTTGATTCATGGATTTGAAGATTGGCGGAAACCATATGCAGAGCCAAGCCAAGATGAGGAATTCTGCATGATATCAGGGGAGACTGAAGATAGCCTTGCAGAGGGAAGGATTGTGCAGGCAACAGTTCGCAGGGTACTACCCCAGAAAGCAATATGTGTTCTTGACTCTGGGTTGGCAGGTATACTTGGCAAGGAAGACTTTGCAGACGATTGGAAGGAGATGCCCGATTTGACTGAAAAGTTGAATGAAGGTGATGTCATAACCTGCAAAATCAAATCGATTCTGAAGAACAGGTACCAGATATTCTTAAGTTGTAAGGAAAGTGAAATACGGAACAATCAATACCAGAATAACCAAAATCTTGATCCATACTATCATGAGGATCGTAAGAGTTTACCAGTGGATCAAGATAAAATGCGCAAGCAGAAGGAGCTTGGCAGAAAGCATTTCAAGCCACGAATGATAGTTCATCCTCGCTTTCAGAATATTACAGCTGATGAGGCAGTTGAGGTATTCAATAACTAACTTTGAGTCCAATTAGAATTTAGAAATGGGAAATGTAAAAAATTAGTGTCTTTTCTTGAATGCAAGCTTCCATAAATTAAATGACACGGACCTTTGATGTTGCAGTTAACTTTGCCATTATATTGCTTTAATATAAAGAAGTATTTAGATCACTAATAATGCTCTAGATCACCTATATGAATGCCTATCTAAAAAAATAAAATGTTCTTATAGCAGCTATTATGTAAAGATGTGCAATACGAGTTCCCAGTTAGATGTTGGATTCAATACAAGTTAGTTTCCTCTATTGATGGATTTTGTATATAATTGACCACTGATACTTGAAATTTAAAAGCACAAATCATTTTTGTTATTTGTACCCTTGTGCTTTGCATGTACAAGCTTTTGTAAGAGTCGTACCAGTTATATTGTTATAATATTAGTTGTTATCAGGCTGTTAAGGGGGGTCAATAACCAACTTTGAGGTAGTTGAGGTATTCAGTAACTAACTTTGAGTCCATTTAGAAACGAGAAATATAAAAAATTAGAATCTTTTAGTCCGGCATGCTTCCATAAATTACATGACATGAACCATTGAAGTTGCAGTCAACTTTGCCATTATATTGTTTTAATAAAAAAAAGTATTTAGTTCACTAATAACGCGTCAGATCACCTATGTGGATGCTTATTTGAAAACAGCAAATGTTCTACAAAGTGCTGTATGTAAAGAGGTGCATTATAAGTTCCCTTTTAGAATTTAGATGTTGGATTTGGTACAAGTTTACTTTATTGATGGAGTTGGTATATAATTAACCAGTGATACTCGAAATTTGAAAGCACAAATCTTTTTTTTTGTTACCTGTACCCTTGTTTTTTTTTATGTGTAAGTTTTTGTAAGAGTCATGTCAATTATGTTGTTATTATATTAGTTGTTAGGCTGTTAAGTGTCTTATTGTATTGTTTCTTGTGGAATGCATGTTAGCTTGTCCCAACCTTGTTTCTTATTTGGAGGCTTATTTTGTGTTTGCTTAGTTCTTGTCTGTCAAGGATATCGGAGACAGTATTGTACGTCCGAGTTCTCGTGGACCCTCGTTTCTGACTTTGACATTGAAAGTCTATGATGGGATTTATGCGCACAAGGACATAATTGAAAGTGGAAAGGAACACAAGGACATAACAAGCTTGCTCCGCATTGGCAAAAGTTTGAAAATTGGAGAAGACACATTCGAGGATCTAGATGAGGTTAGTATCTTCGTACCTTTTTCAGCATTTAGTATGAGGCATCTTTTGTGTGATGTAAATAATTTTTCTATGCTTCCGTTTGAAAACTAGAGTATCATCTGTATTCCTATACTTCAGATACTCGTTTATGATTATATTTGGTATTAGGCACAGCCCTGCCCTTGTATTGCTAAGAAACCCAATTAGATAACCAATAGTGATTTTTTTTGGTGCATTGCGTTACCTGAAATGAAATGCATCATCATCTTATAGACTATACTCTGAATGCAGGTTATTGATCGATATGTTGATCCATTAGTTGTTCAGCTGAAAGTGATGCTTAACTACCACAAATTCAAGAAGGGCACCAAAGCAGAAGTTGACGAGATTCTGAGGATTGAAAAAGCTGAGAATCCAATGAGAATTGTTTATTGCTTTGGCATATCTCATGAACACCCTGGAACATGTATTCTGACGTATATAAGGAGTTCAAACCCACATCACGAATATGTTGGTGTGTACCCAACTGGATTTAAATTTCGTAGGAAAATGTTTGGGGAAATTGATCGGCTTGTTGCATATTTCCAGAGACATATTGATGATCCACAAAACTCAGCACTCTCAATTCGATCTGTTGCTGCAATGGCTTCATTGAGAAGCGCTGCCGGTGGGGGGCTATCTGGTGGCTGGGATGGTTCTAGTAACAGTGGCGATGTCTGGGGAAGTCACTCTGCAGACCAAGACCAAACCTTCACTCCAGGGTCTAGAGCAGGTAATTCTGAACACATATTGTAATGTAGTATTGTAGTTATGCAAATACTCAAGTTACGAGGTTTGAAGAAGGTTAATGGTCTATTACTTGTTTAAGACTTTATATTTATTTTCCTGCCAAGTTTCAGAGTTTATGCCAAGTTCAAAATTGTTTATTTTGATTAAAGACTTTGCGCTGTATGATCTCTCCAGCTATTGTGTATTAAACAGTAGTACTTGGTACAGGTTTAACGATTGAATATATTGGGGTTTTCTTCATAACTCTTAAGTGCTTTCACATAGGTCATTAGGTCCTTTTGAATTCAGTTTTTGTGTTTTGTCTCATGCATGCTGTCATTGATATATGCAGGCAGAGGTGACTTCAGAAATGGTGGCAGTCAGGATGGACATCCAAGTGGTATCCCTAGGCCATATGGTGGTCGGGGACGTGGACGGGGACGTGGTTGGGGATCATACAACGGTAGCGGAAGAGGTGATGGCCGCAGCAGCGACAAACAAGATTTGGATAGTGGGACTCAGAGTGACGACAAATGGGGCAGTTTTCCAGGTGCTAATGGAAGTGGCGATGCTGGTGGTTGGGGAGGAAGTGGTGGCGGTACTGCTGGTGGTTGGGGAGGAAGTGATGGTGGTTGGGGAGGAAGTGGTGGCGGCAGTGGTGGTACTGCTGGTTGTTGGGGAGGAAGTGATGGCGGCAGTGGTGGTACTGCTGGTGGTTGGGGAGGGAGTGGTGGCAATACAGGTGGTGGAAGCAAAGATGCTCCTGGTGGTTGGGGAGGAAGTGGTGGCAATACTGGTGGCGGAAGCAATGATGCTCCTGGTGGTTGGGGAGGAAGTGGTGGTAATACAGGTGGCGGAAGCAGCGATGCTCCTGGTGGTTGGGGAGGAAGTGTTGGCGATACTAGTGGTGGCAATAGTGATGGTACTGCTGGTGGTTGGGGAGGAAGTGGAAGCGGTGGTGCTACCGGTGGCTGGGGAGGAAATGTTGGCGATACTAGTGGTGGCAATAGTGATGGTGTTACTGGTGGCTGGGGAGGAAGTGGTAGCGGAAGCGGTGGTGTTACTGGTGGCTGGGGAGGAAGTGGTGGCGGAAGCGGTGGTGATGGTACTGGTGGGGGAAGTGGTGGATGGGGGGAAGGTGGTAGTTGGGGAGCAAGTGGTGGCGATAATAGTGGCGGTTTTAGAGGTATTGATAGTGGAGGCGGTGGTAGAGGCAGGGGACGTGATGGTAGAGGTAGAGGCAGGGGACGAGATGGTAGAGGTAGAGGCAGGGGACGAGATGGTGAAAGTGGAGGTAGCGGTGGTGGAGGTGGTGGTTGCAACAGAGGTAGGGGAGGTGGTGGTAGAGGTTGGGGAGCTAGAGGTGGCAGTGATGATGGAAATGGTGGTGGCGGTGGAGGTAGCGGTGGTAGTGGCGGTGGAGGTACCAGTTGGGGAGGAGGTGGTGGCAGTGGTGGAAGTGGAGGTGATGAAGGTGGTGGTAATGGAGGTTGGGGAGTTGACAAGGGCAAAGGGGGTGGCAATGAAATTGGAGGCGTTAGTAGTTGGGGAGGTGCTGGAAATGGCAGTGGAGGTAATGAAGGTGGTAGTGGTAGCGGAGGTTGGGGAAGTGGCAAGAGCAAAGAGAGTGGTGGAGGCAGTGGTTGGGGTACTGGAAATGGTGGTGGAGGTGATCAAGGTGGCGGTGGCAGTGGAGGTTGGGGAACTATCAAGGGCAAAGAGAGTGGTGGAGGCAGTGGTTGGGGTACCGGACATGGCGGTGAAGGTGATCAAGGTGGCGGTAGCAGTGGAGGTTGGGGAGCTGATAATGGAAAAGGTGGTGGCGGCAGTGGAGGTTGGGGAACTGATAATGGCAAAGGTGGTGGTGGCAGTGTGGGTGCTTCTAGTTCTGGCTGGGGGTAGCAGAGAAATCGGAAGTTGGTAAACTCTGTAGGAAGAATATGGATTACTCCCTGAATTTCTTACTTTCTGTCGAATTAGTTTAATTGGTAACTTTCTTACTTTCTGTTGGAGTGCAAGTTGTTTATTACTTGAAGGCAGAAGCATACTCAAACTAGAGTTTCTAGTACCCTTTTGTCTGAAAATTGTGTTGGGTGGTATTTAATTAGCATGACTTTTAGTTGTCAGCTTATTTATCTTATGATTAGAAAGTATACCTCTGGTCATTCACAGTCTCGTGGATGGGTAATATAATTTACACATTTTATAATAGAGGAGCAATGGATTGTAATATTATACTATCAAATTAAGTTGTCTCGTATGATAAAAAAACTACCTGGTCGTTTTAACCGAACAAAACCTTTGTTTGATACCCGTAACATTGCAAGTACTATGTAGTATTTGGTTTTTCTAGTTTTACATGCAAGTACTATGTAGTATTTGATTTTTTTCTAGTTTAACATACAAAATCCTTTGGCACTTAAAATGTATGAGAAGTTCAAAGAGTTGATTTTATAGTAGTATTGATTTCTTCTGCAAAAAATTATATGGTGCAAATTTCTTCAATTCAACAATCTCAAAGAGAAATTGTTCTCACTTAGCAATGACTATACCTCTAATGCAAGAAGTGAGCAATAACCATCATCTCAAAAACAAGGCAGAACAGATATCCTTTATGCTGATGAAGGTTATGAAGGTGAGATGTTTTCAAGGTAATTTCAATTAAATTGTCTGTCCCTATATATTTGCTATGATTTAATATGTTTTCTTGTATTTAAACAGAAATTAGATGAATTTGAAAATGATAAGTCTGTTCACAGTGCTAAGAAAACATAACTGGAGTTGTATTTGGAAGAGCCAAAAATGGATAGAAAAGCAGATTTAAATATCTTGGATTTTGGGGAAAGCAAACCAGTTTAGGTATCCGGAGTGTGATATGTTGAGTATCCTGATATCTACTGTAGTGTCGGAAACTTATTTTAGTGCAGGTGGACGCATACTTGATCAATATTGGAATGCACTGCTACCAGATACAGTAAAAACAATAGTTTGTTAAATATATTGGCTTTACGGAGAAAAAGGCAAGTAATGATAATATGACTGGTTTATATACTGCTGTTAGTATTCTGTTGCAATCCTTGTTTATTTTGTGATTTAGCCAGAGAAAAATTTAAATCAGAAGAAATTACAGAGGATATCATAAATTTAGATCTTAACAAACAGGAGGCTGATAATGCTTAAATATGATAGATTCACAGGTGCGTACATATTTTTGCCTATTGTGGTCAATTTATTTGGTAATTAATTGAAGCATAAAATTTTCTTCCAACACGTTTCTCACTGCCTCCACCTCCGCTGAATCTTACTCTTCTGATAATGCTTTCTGCATAATTATCCTTTTATTAAATTCTTCAAATTGATATTTACATTTTTCATTACCGCAAATGAGCTTAGATGATTTTTGAAAGCATTAAACGGTAGAATAACCAAAGTGCACTTTGCACAGATGTTCATATATGCACATTACATGTAGCCATTAAAGCTCATGTTATAAAATTTCTCCTCTGGGATGAAGCTGTTGTAGGAATAGTCTTAGATGCCCATAAATCTTTCGTATTAAAGTCCCAGCTATGACTAAATAAAGGTGTTCTGACTATTTACATTTATCTTTATAGATATTGAATTATTGATAGCTCAAAATACTCTATATTATTAAACTTTAAATGAGTCTGAACATGACATTGCCTAAATTGTAAATATAGAAGCCAAGCTCAATTCAAAACTTTTAAATGTGATAAACTGGGCTTCTACTTGGAATCTTACTGTAGTGTTACCTTTCTCCCTTTTGCTTTGAGTTTTGTAGTGGTGCATAGATTACTTGAACTTAATTTTGATGAAACATGGCTGTTAGATATGGAAACCTTGTTCTGGATCTCAGTTTCATTACTGACATTACTTTAATTGCTTTTTGCAGCAGGTTTTATTATGCTGGCCGCAGCGAGAATCAAGTTGATGTAGTGCAAATTGGACACTGAATTAGCACTTTTAATGGCTACTTGCTGAAATGATATCACGTTGTTTCCAATTATTTTTATTAAATCGTTTATAATATGCCCTTTTTTTGGCCGGGTCGTGTCAGGTAGAACACAACCCAAATAACCTGAAACTAAATCAGAGTTGTGTTCGGTTAGGTATCTTGACCTGTTAAAATATCGGGTTGGTTTGTATTGAATTTGCAACCTGCTAACCTAATATGAACCAGATCCGATACCCAAGATTGCTAGGCCGTAATCTTTACATCTGATTACCACATAAGCTAGAAAAAAATCAGGTAAAGGCTTGGGCAGGATGAGTTCTGATAATGTATTATATCAAATCTAGAATGGCTATATTTTTGTATGATTAGTAGAAAATTTAGTAGATTTAATTATTTTATACTGTTAAGCTAAAAGATTGAAAATATGTATCTATCTATTGTGTGCATTATCTATTGTTCATATTTTATTTATGAAATGAGTTGGATTAATATTACTTTAAATGAACATGACTGGATAGTTCAAGTGGAGGGTTCTGGCGTCGTATTTCTTTTTTGGCTCGGTTCAAGATTTGTTAGATCATTTGTAAGGTTATAACCTTCAATATTCAATAAACATATTAGTTTGAATATGGCGAAATAATCTTATATTAGATAGAATAAATAAGTCAGAATTTGAGAATTTTTAAAGTCTCAATTACCACAACGTAGGTGTTCTTATTAGCAATAGTTACTACAATATAAGATAGTGGTAAGAAGCATTTGAAAAATATTTTGTCATTAAGACTTTAGCGGTGATTTTAATTTTAAATTAAAAACTGTATATTTTATGATAAATTAAAAATAATTTAAAATTAAAAAGAGATATTAACGTTAAAAATTGGTAGAGTTAATTTTTAGAAAAACTTATTTCATTTAATTAATATAATCATTTACATATACAATTTATAAATTTTATTTTTATATTTATTAACTCGTAAGTTATATAAAATAATAAACATTAACTTACAGTTTAATTTTTAATTTTAAATAATGATTTTTTTTTAGTTTTAGCCAAACGAACTCTAAGTCTCACTAGAATTTAAAATGAGTTTAGGTAATTCAGCAGATAAAAATATAAGTTATGGTGGGCACATGACTCTTAACATGTAAACCTTATTACTCATGTAATTTTGAATTCTTATTTTGGTAAAGTAAATATAAAAAAAATTATTCGAAGGACGTTCCTATCCCAATAAATATCTGTTATTCAGATATTAAAATTAAAATTTTAAATATTTTCTAATATAATAGGAATCTAGAAACAATCTTTTTATTATCTCCATAAAAAAGATAAATAAAAAAAAATTGTCAAAAAAAAGAACAAGTAGATGTTGGGCCTTGACCCAGAATAGGGGGATAAGAGTCCAATAGAGTGACCCGAGAAGAGGGTATAGCTGAGAGCTTAAACAGAGGTGTGTTGTAGGGTTTTATAGTGCAAGCTTGCAAAAGCCTCTCTTTCACTCACACTAACAACATGACTGCCCAAACACAAGAACAACTCTTGGCTGCCCATCTTGAGCAACAAATCATCGATGTAACTTTCTCTCTTTCTTTTTTTGTATTTATAATTATTTTCTTTTTGTTGAGTGTGCTTATAATTCTTAATCTGATGCTTTTAAGTGATAAAGTTGTTATCTTTGAGGATATAACCTGGATTAACTCCATAGGTATTAGATTAATTGCCTTTAGATTTGAATTTTAGGGGTTCTTATATGTTAATTTGCAGATTCTTGGTTATATGTTATGTAAATCATATCTGTATAACAAATCTATGGCATGCCCTGTGTTTGAATTAAAGGATTCGATTCCCGTGTTTCAATTACCCCAAGCAAATTACTTGGTGGAGCCTATCTCTGATGTAAATGTATGAATGTTGATTGGGGTGTTCGTATGTCTAAGCCTTCTTTAGCTATATGCATTTGCTGATTTCGAACCAATGGTGAATATGTGTATTTGTCTATCTTACATAAGTGGATTCCCCTTTCCTCATATGGGTTGGGGTGAGTCGGTGATCATATAAGAATGCTAGAGTATAAGGTTCCCGTGTGAGTTGGACGGTAAATATATTTTCTTTATGCCCTACCTCTTTCAGGGGCTATTACCTTCAAATTCTGTCATAGCGTGTGTTTTTAGCCACTGAGTCCGTAGTGGTTAGTATTTTAAATATTTCACAGCTGTTTATATTTGATTCTTTTTGAAAGTTTTATTGTCATATAGCTTGTAGCTTAACACTTTTTATTGCAAGAATGTTTGTGTCTTGCTGCCTCTATTTTTATTTTTTTCTCGACTTTCATGTTAATAATATTTGTTGACGGTTTTTTCATCTGTGGCTCAGTTGGTTTAGTTTAATGGCTCAAATTAATGCATTTGAATGCTTTTTGATATATGGATATATAGGGTCTGATTAAATTTTGAACCAAGTCTTGACTAAATATTTCTTGCATTCGTAGGAGCCGGTGGTTGAAGATGACGAGGAAGATGTTGATGAAGAAGATGAGGATGATGACAATGATGAAGTTGATGTTGAAGGTAAGACAGAGTGACTAGAAGGGTATTTTTTTTGTTTTTTTGCATATTAGTTATCAATTTAGTCTTCACTCTTGACTTTTGCTTATTAATGATTTGTGCTTAGAAGTGGAGCTGCTTTTGGTTAAGTTATATAGCTCATAGGATGAACATGAGAATTAGTTTGAAATCTTTGTTGGTCAATTAAATTGTGTCTGGTTAATGTAATCTCAAGTTAATCGAGCCATGCTTGAATATTTTGTAGGTAGAAATGACACGATCCCTGGCATTTTAGCAAATAATACATCCAAATCTTTAGTTTTTAGAATATGTTTGAATAGATAATTCATATGAAACAGTTGTACTTCCTCCTGTGAGAAATAATGATCATAAACTTCCTCCTAGGATATTGAAAGGAAATAGTTCCCTAATATGTGCTGCTTATAAAATGATCATAAGCTCGAGCTTTACGTTTTTAAGAATAGCTGAGGTAAAGGGCCTGTGAAATTGATGAAAATATGATTGCTCTGGACAGGACAAGGAGACTTAAGTGGTAGGTCAAAGCAGAGTCGAAGCGAGAAGAAGAGTAGAAAGGCCATGCTTAAGCTTGGGATGAAGCCAATCCCTGGGGTCAGTCGCGTCACTGTTAAGAAGAGCAAGAATGTAAGTTTCTTACCCAGGAACATGTATTTTAAATAATTCATGTTCATAATTCTGCTCTTCACTCAGCAATCTCACTTTTTGCTATTGTTTAATGTTTGATTTATTTTTTCAGATTCTATTTGTCATCTCGAAACCAGACGTGTTCAAGAGTCCTAATTCAGACACATATGTGATATTTGGGGAGGCTAAGATTGAGGATTTGAGCTCACAGTTGCAGAGTCAGGCTGCAGAGCAATTCAAAGCACCTAATCTCAATAATGTCCTACCAAAGGCTGAGCCTTCTGTCATTGCTCAAGATGATGAAGATGTAGATGAGACTGGTGTGGAACCAAAAGATATTGAATTGGTGATGACACAAGCTGGGGTTTCAAGATCAAAAGCTGTTAAAGCTCTCAAAGCCGCAGATGGGGATATTGTTTCTGCCATTATGGAGCTTACAAACTAAAAACTGTACTAGAGGGCTTGACATTGAGTTTCTGTCTATTATTCTCTTTTGAAATTGACTTTATTTACCTTGTTTCTGTGTTGTGCATTAGCATGTTTAATATCTTACAATCATGGTTGGTTTATTTTATGATAAACATAGTTAAAAAAAACTCGCATATTTGAAGTGTTGTACTTGGCATGGTTCACTGGTGCCTAGCCACGGAGTCCCTGACTATAAGTGGTGTTGCATGTTTACTTGGTATCCCAATTTGACATGTAGTTAATTTCAGTTGGGAAGTACATTTGTAAAAGTCCGTATAAATTACGAGATGATAAATATAATGAAGTAATTTTTGTCAACTAGTGTAAACTTCATTTCTTTGTTTCTTACATAAATATATTGATTAAAAATAGGTGTAATAAGTGAAGAGAATTGCCGCATTATAAATGCACAAGGTGGGAGTGCCAAAATTAAAAATGATTGTATCTTATTTGCTCCCTTTATTGGCTGGACCGGACCGAGCAAAGTTACAGAGGCAATTGAAGGGCAACAAAAGAATAATATAAAGAGAAGGCCTACTAAAAGAAAAGACCTAGCTAGGCCAGGCCAGAAGCAAAGTATCCCCAAATTACTTGCGGGATTTACAGAATCATTTGAAAGCAATACGAATCAAGGCCACCGACTAAATAAATTAAAATCTGAAGCTTTTAGAAAAGGAGATGCTAACTGTTGAATTAAAGTTTGCAGTAAATTATGAATATATATGTTTTCGTAATGAAGACAGTAACTTATTAACTTAAATAGTAGAATAATTTTTAGTCTCCCTAACTAAAGTCATTTTCAGTGAAAATGTATTGTTATGGGGGCGGAGTGAATATAATATAATAGGAGTAATAGTCACAAGTGAAAAGAATAACCCCAACAAACTCTTGTTTGGATTATTTATATACAATAATAGTAAAGTAATGGAGTGACAGTTGATATACACTATAAACAAATAATACAGTTTATTTATAAGGTCTGTCGAATGTGAAAATAAGTACTAGTAACGACGACGACTTGGCATGCTCTTTATGGTCAACTTATCGGTTATCGTGTACATGCAGGGATACAAACATTACAAAGCATAGATTCCAAATTTCTACTCGATAATAAAACACAAGCTGCTCAACTAAGTACACCATCTTCATCATAGCCTTCTCTCTCTCAAGTAGAAATTGTTTTCTTGATTTTCAGGTACTCATCTCTCTCTCTCCCTCCCTCCCTCTCTCTCTCTCTCTCTCTGCGTGTGTGTTGTGTGTAGATTGATTGATTGTGCATGCATTGCTTATCGTTTTTCTTTGAATTGTCTGTTTTAATTGAATCACCATAGTAACTAAACTACTTTTACCAATCATGTTGCTCTTTCCCCCTACTATATATTTAGTTGATGCTAGCTCTTAACAATCTTCTGCCTACTGCCCTTTAAATGTGTTAAATTATACATTCGTGTATATATTGCAGATAAAACTCAAGTTAATTTCTAGTGCTCTTTACATTGTTCTCTGACCGGGTTTCCGTCAAACTCTGGCTATTTAGTTAGTTCAAGACTCTTAACATTTCTCAATTATGATTCTGAATCTTAATTTTTTTTTGACATATATGGTATTATGATACAAGGGTCTATGGAGAACCATTTTAGACAGGAAACTGTGAGAACCGTTTCTTATTGTGCAAAATTGGTCATTTTATTACATGAAAGTGAAGGTGTTCTTGAAGAAATACGTTGTTGTTGATATAAAAATTTCTTATAGGCGAATATTTCAGCAACAAATTTTGTAGAACACGGCATTAAAAATTGTGCTGAACATATGGTTCTTACAAATCTCCCCTGCTATTCAATAAGACTTTTGCCTTGTGGATACGTATAATATTTAATATTTGTTCCTACTGGGCCTCAAAATAAACTCCTAAACACATGTATATATGGATTGGTGAATTCTTTCAACATAGTGATGTATTATTTGAAATTATATGAATTAGTCGTGTCAGGTCATGTCTTAACTTATTCATAACAACAGTTCCATTACATATTACGTATGACATTTAAATGTGCTCGTCTAGCTTTAGACCTCAAGAATAAATCAATTAAATCCAGTAGTACACTAATTGAATTTGAGGATTCTATGATATGGTGGATTTTGTAAAATTATAAAAGGTCTTTTTTACTCTCATTTAAATCCGTTACCTAAGAGATTTTGATGGCATAGAAGACAACTTTGCTCAACTCTTGTCTAATTCTGTCTAATTTTGCCCAACTTTGTATTAATTTAAAATTATCTAAGGACTTGAGAAAAAAATCTAAAGATTATTAATAGTCAATTGAAATCTCTTACGTACAATCTTTTACGAAATACGATGCTTTGTAAAATTAATAGTATTGAACATGTTAGGTCATAGTTGCCTGGACGCTGCATTCATATTGAAGTGAGGACTTTTAAGCATGCTAAATGTTTTTTTGGCAGTTGAGCACACTAAATATTCAATTATATTAAGCTTACTTTATAGTAGCGAAATTCTTAATCTTTATCAGTTTCAGAATTCTCAGTTATAATTTAATTATTAAACTGTGATGTAGATTCTCCGTTAATGGCTGCAAGTTCAACTGATCTATTGAAAACTGCCTCAACTGAAGAACTGAGAAAAGGTCCTGTGGAGCAACTGAAATGCATATTTGAGCAGCTTACGGGGAAAGAAGATTCCAAAAACATTGTTCTAGGTGGGGACCAGGGAGTTGGGAAGACATGGGTAGCAAAGAAATTAAGTGAACGTGCAACTAGAGGAGATCAATTTCATTTCAGTATTTGGATATTCTTCAACAAAAAATATGATGAAAAGACACTTTGTGAGAGTGTTGCTCGTCAATTGTCTATAACATTCACTGCTGAGGAGTGGGAAGCTGAAAGGGGAAAAGAAGATGCCAAAAAGGAGGAAAATAAGGCCATAGTTTGGCCGGGACTGATAAAGAAGATAGATGAAACACTTAAAGGGAAGAAATTTCTTCTAATTTTAGATGATAAAGGAACTGAAGATGAAGTAGCAGATACATGGGGTAAATTAAAGAAGTTGCTGCCCCTTGACGGGCCAAGTTCACACAGTATTCTGAGTACTTGCCTGGGCAACGGTTATTTTGGTAAAATTTCTTTCATGGATATTTTAGTCCATCCGTTGTCTGAAGTAGAATCATTTTCCCTGGCAGAAAAAAAAATGGGAAAAAAATTTGACACTTTGCCTGTTAATCTTAAGAAACTGGGCAAAGATTTCGTCAAAGAGTGTAAAGGACTGCCTGCTAAGATTATCTTGTGGGCAAAAGTCTTTAGCTACTATGAAAAGCAGGATTCTGGACTAAAAACACTGGCAAGTGCCCTGGAGAAAGCCTTTAGTGACAAAAACTACGACATTGTGCAGTTACTCTGGAATGCAGACCCATATAGGTTTCGTATTTTGATTGACATTTGTTGGGGTGACAAGCACTTTTTCCGTGGACGTGGTGGTGTGCACTACAATGAGTTGATAACTTACTGGATACTGGAAGGATACCTTGGCCGCATTGATTCTATTGAAAAAGCATACGAAGCGGGACATTGTGTGTTGTTGGATCTCTTAGATTGTCGGATTTTGAAAGAACTAGAGGCTGGTTATGTGATAATGTATAAGCATGAGCTGAACTTATATGCCCTGCTCCAGCCTGGATTCGGTGCTACAGCCGGTTTAGGATTGGCTACTGTACTTGATTCCGAGCGGGATGTCTTCTGCGGAAGAATCACACACGGGGATGGATTTTTGAAAACGGTAGATGCCGACAAGTATGGGCAATATGTTTCAACTTTGATGCTTGATGGAAGCCATCTTATAGGAGAAGTCTCCCTTGATTCTTTCGTCGTAAGCAAGTGGAAACTTCGCGTTCTTGCATTTTTCAACTCAACCATCAGATCACTTTCATCGCTTTTGTCTGGCATGGAAAGCCTTCGTGTGCTTATATTCAGAGGCTGTGACATTATGGATGATGTCGAGGAGATTTTAGATCTAAAAAATTTAACCGTTCTTGAAATATCTGGTCCTAGTTGTGTGAAAATTCTCCCAGATAATTTTTTTGATAAGATGCCTAACCTTCAAATCCTCAATCTCTCTGAACTCCATATAAATACATTACCTACTTCTCTTTACAGTTGTCAAAAGATAAATTGGCTTATCCTTCGAAAGTGTCCTAAATTAGAATATCTTGGTAATATTCAGAAGCTAGAAGAACTCATGGTTCTAGATCTTTCTGATTCTGCCTCTTTGTCCTCAATCAAGGATAAGCACCTCCTGTCTAAAGTGCATCTCCATACAATCAATCTTTCGAATACCAGGATTAAAATTATACCCATTATTAAAGATCTGGAAAATCTCACTCATCTCTTTTTAAGTGACTGTACAGACATGGGTAGACTGCGTGGCATGGCTTCGCTTGATAAACTCCTAGTTCTTGGTCTTTCGAATTCCAAAAAGTTCAAGGAATTTCATGATCAGTCATTTGGAACTATGACTGCCCTTAAAGTTATCGATCTATCTGGATGCTCAATTAATCGGTTACCTGCCAACATCAGCAATCCTAGTTACCTTTATCTGAGAGGTTGCCCACGGTTGAAGAAATTGTTTAGCATGGAAGTACTTAAAGCCCTCGAGGTACTCGATGTTTCAGGTTCCAGCAGATTGGTCGAAATTGAACCTGATTTCTTTAAACAGCTGAGAGTTCTTCGGGTACTCAATCTTTCAAAAACAATTGTTAAAAGCTTGCCATCTGTTTCTAGTCTTATCAGTCTACGTGAGCTTTTATTATCACATTGTGCATCTTTGGAGGAGTTAAAGGGACTAGATTCTCTTGAACAACTAGAGGTGATTGATCTTTCGCACTGCAGTGCATTAGAAAGCATAGAAGACAATTCTTTTCAGCATATGTCACGTCTTCAGATGCTCGACCTATCCTATACAAAGATTAAAACTTTACCAAGCCTTTCTGAAGCCAACAGCCTTCGCCGCCTCATACTGAAGAAATGTACGAACCTAGAGTTACTTCCACTTCCCAATCTATCAAAGCTTGTGGAGTTAAATCTTTCATCTGTCAGTCTTCCAAAAGGAGATGCTAATTTTGTGGACTCTATGTGTGATCTTGAAATACTTGACCTCTCTGAAACAGATCTTAAACATCTACCATCCATGTCAAAACTTAATAATCTGAATCAGCTTTATCTCAGGGGTTGCCTACATTTGAATGAAGTAATAAATTTAGGTGAACTTGCAGAGCTGGAGGTTCTGGATCTTTCTGGAACAGCTGTAAGCAAACTAGAGAACCTTCACGGCTTATGCAAACTTCGTCATCTCCTACTTAAAGACTGTTCAAACATCCAAGAAATTCCGCCGCTGGGAATGAGTGATCTCTTGCAGCCCAATGTCGCAAAACTTCCCTGTGCAAACTCAAAGTTGACTCATCTCGAGCTTCTTGATCTGCCAAGTAAGGATGGCCAAGGATCTGACACGAAAAAGAAACCACAAGAACATCAGAATCAACAGCAGTGGATCATCTCCAGTTGGCCAGCTGAAGCACTTGAAAATAATGATGATGAACACATCATATCTGTGAGTGACACCCAGTTTCTTGATCTAGTTGAAGGGAATCCTAACATGTTGACTACTAGCTTCCCGAAATTTCGTTTCCTTATTCGTCCAATGGAAATGAAAAATACTTGCAGGAAGAAGTATACTTACAAAGACGAACTTATCTTCCGGGATAATTGGTCAACGACCAATGTTGCTCATTCTATGCAACGGTCTCTGGAGATCCGTGGTTTTGCAAGTTACCCGTGGGGTGTTGAAAAGATCCTCAGCCATGCTAAATTTGTTATTTTAATTGATAATCCATGTATGAAATGGGTTTCTGAATCATATTTGGATAGCATGAAGGAGTTAGAAGGCTGTTGGATAGAGAGATGCAACGAAATGGAGTCTGTCATGAAAATTAATGTTATTGCAGAATCAGGACAACAGTTGAAAGAGATTACAAACCTGGAAGGTAGTTCAGAAACTAGAAAGGCTGCAGGTGCAATTAGCTTAAAGAGTGTGACTAGTAGTGGAAACCTGCAAAGAAATAGCTTTAAAAACCTGAAGTATTTTTACCTCAATTTTTGTCCAAAACTCTCTGTGGTTTTTCCTTCATCGCAACGGCTTGTAAATCTTGAAATACTTGAAATCAAGTTCTGTGCTGAACTGGTGCGTCTGTTTGAAGAAGAGTCGGCTGAATTGCCACGGTTGGTAACACTGCATCTCTGGGCGCTGCCAAAACTAAAAGCAATTGGAGCTCCAATGCCAGCTCTGCTGTCTTTAAAAGTTGGTGAATGTCCAGAAATATCTTCATCTGAGCTACCAAAAGAAACTGTTGTGTGGGATTCTGCTGAAAACTACAAAAGTTTCAGGTGACATGGACAAAAGGCCTTCCTAAGTTCAGTTTCAGGTGAAAACCATTAACCCATACCTGCTGTACAGTTTCTAAGTTCACCACTCCACTTGTACTCCATTTATTCTTCAATTAGTACACAGGTGTGCATCTTTCTCGTTCATACACACTGCATGCATTTTAACACAATCGTAGTCATCTAAATATCCTTGCTGGTTCTACCACACTGACTATCCATGATATCAACCCATTTAGTTTTTAGCAACTGCATGTATGATAATATCCATCTGGTGCAACAAAGTCCAGACCCCTAAGTATTATATGCAAACAACTGATTTCCTCAATCTCTCAATTGGGCCTACGTTACATTTAGAACTCAGTACCTTTGTATAACTGTAAATACCGGAGTATATTTTTTTAGCATATTTGCTATTTGGTTGCAGGAATACCAGTTTTGGTTGGCCAATGTCACTGCAAGATGTTTCTGAGAGGAAGAATTTGTACTGTTCCAAAGCATTCCCGGCAGCAAATTTTCATGAGCAAAGTTGACACCTGAAAGGTTGTTTAATGTTATCATTTATGTTGGATAATTTTCTGTTTGCATATGTTAGTTTGTTTTATGGTATGAACACACCAATAGGGGTTGATGGACACAATTCATTCAGTTATTCATGTCCGCAAGTGAACAAGTTATTTGAGGTATAAAGTCCAAAAGAATCAAGACAAACTTAAAGGAACATTTGTGAAGTATTCATTCGACTTGTGCACTATAGCAGTATATGATCTGATGCAAGTGAATATAAGAGCAATTATTGTTTATGTCTGTGTTGAAACATACAAGTATGTAATAAGACTATTGATTTTATCAGACAATGATGTTGCCTTCAGACGTGATACACGTGAGTGCACTATAATCTGTTCGCAAGTAGCATGTTATCTGAGGATTTTTGCCAAATCCTTATATACTCTTTGGAATGCTTTGCCACAACTGTTACCTTTGAGAACTAGAACTAGAAGGTGTATTAGCAAGGAAAGTCTCCTAATCATGTTATCACATGACAAGATGTAGCCAGACAATTGAGTCAAACCCTTGAGCAAGCCAATGTCACGAGGGATCTGCCCGAGTGATATCCTAAGAAACTTGAGCCCGGATGACATTGTTGATACGGATTTGAGAACCTGTTGATCTATTACACGAATGGGCTAATTATGATATTAGAAACGGTTCCGAACCGAACTCAGAACTGACAATCGGAATTAAAATATTCAAAAATCTGTTTGTTTCGATAACAGTTATTTTGTAGATCTTCTTTTATGGAAGTAAAAACATGTTCGCCTGATGTTCATACGACTTGCCACGACATTGAAAAATAATGCCAGAAAGGACTAACCATAGATCACCAGAACATCCTTCACAGTTCAAACAAACATAATTAGCTTAAAAAATTCAGGTCTCTTTCTTTTACTTAATTGGTGCACTACAGTGTTATAATGTTAACAACTATGTGCACTGCAGTGTAGTAATAATTGTTGTTAACATTGGTAAATAACCAAGCTACAGTTAAACTTCAAATCCTCGATAAATGAGTACCGAGTACTATTTGACCGGATAATTTGGAGTACTATTTTATATAGATGTAACTCATGGCTGTTACGTGGTGCGACCGCATATGTTCCAAAAATCGTGGGGGAGGAATAGGTATTATGCTGAAACTATTCATAATTGTAAACGATTATGAATACTAAGCTATGAAGGTTAAGATTGAACATGCACAAGACACGTGTGCTTATTATTATTATAGCCACAAAGTACAACTGAAGATATCATACAATAGACGTGAGATAATGAGGGAATAAGAAACAACACATGCAGTTAATAAAATAGAAATATTGTGAAGGGATATTTCAAGGCAGGCGATGGTTGCTACTGGTTTGGAAGTTTTTGTTTGTTGATCCAGACTCCTGCTTCATCGCATGGAAAGAATGTTAGCTGTGGGCAATTCACTTTCTCGATATAAACGAGTTGTGGGAATAGCGTCTCTACTTGTTTCCAGTGCATTGCCAAGCCAGTTAAGTACTTGAGCCGAAGAATCTTCACTCCTTTCCATGGATTTACTGATTCATTCCATCCACCAGTGTTCCCTCCCAGATCACACAGCTGTCCACCTCTTATGTATAGCTTTTCTAGGTTCTGCAGCTCTGTCGGATTCAGCCAACCGGGTGCCTTATTCTTAGGATAGCATTGAAGCTCCAGTTTCTCCAATGTATCAGGAAGGTGGTCAGCATTACTATTCCCATTTTCACTGCAACTCTTGCTCCAAATCCATTTCCATTTTTTCAGTTTCGATGAACCTTCAGGAGCAGGACTCTTAGTTTTACTCAAACTCTCCTCGGGCCCAGTTGTTGGCCCTGTAACTTGTCCAGGTTCAGCTGCTGTTTCTGATGCAAGCACTGGTGCTTCCATATCCATTGCGCCATTGGCAGCAATTTTAGTGTCAGTTTCAAGAGGGGTTGTTTCCCCAAAACAGAAATTCTGTTTCAGATTTCTAAGCTTTTGCATTTTAGCCATATCTTGGGGAGTACTACCTTTAGATGATGGGGTAGTCTTATCCTGGGGCTCCTTTCTAATCCCTTCAGCTTCTTGTACTACGTCAGAATCTGTTGTTGGTGGTACTGAGAGCTCAGGCTCAATTGCTGGCAGATGTGTTGAGCCTCTGTTATCTCCATTTGCCAGAGTTGGTTTTTCTAGTTCCCTAGAAGACTCTTGATCATTCTTTGACGTATTCTGTATCCGACTGCTGTCCTCTTTTTTTGCCCCTCCTCCCCACTCTACTTTTAGCTTGGTAAGTGCTTTGAGTTGCTGAAATTCTATAAGATGCGTGTGACTAGGAAAATCTTTCAAACCGGTGAAGATGCTTAATTTTCTCAGTCTTGGCAGTTTAGCTAGATCCTTGAGACTACATGAATGCTTTGAAGGCTCTACAACTGCAAACCCCTTGAGAACTAAGAGGTTTTTAAGCTTGGAGAGTCCTTTGGGGATCTTGTCAAGCAAGTAGCACTCAGACAAGTCCAAGTGTGTCAGACTCTTGAGCAAGCCAATGTCATGAGGAATCTTTTCAAGATTATGACATGCTCTGAGATCCAGAATGGTCAAATTACCAAGTTTTGTGACTTGATTAGGAAGCTCCACTATTCTCGAAATACCTTGAAGGCTAAGAAGCTTGAGGTGCTTCATATCACCCAAGGCTTCCAAGAATTTCTCCGCGTTCACTTCAATGTAATGGTTTCCCATGGACTGCCATCTTCCCAAGTAAAGAACAACAGCAGTTGTCATCCTTTGTATCCATTCAGGCCTAATATCTAGAACTTTTTCACTCACATTGAAAACGACATGGAATTTTTCGAAGTTAAAGTTACTTTCTAATCCATTTTGATCTTCTTCAAACAAGGCCGACCGGAACGAATAAGGACAATTAGCTTCAGGTCTACCAGTTGAATTGAAGTCAAAGAACTTAGCCCTCGCAGCAATTGAAATTACGGCAGAACGGATAAAAGGTGGCATCTTGCAGGTCTCCACTTCCAGGCGGCGCTTATTATGATAAGGCCTGATAAAATCCTTCTTTATAAGCTCATCGAAATACCCTGCACCTAATTGCTCTAAATCTTTTTTGTTTTCTGAATCACTCTTATGCTGCTCGATGAAGCCTTCTGCGATCCACCAGTAGACCATAAGCCTTTTCTTTATAATGGCCCGTGCAGGGAACACTGAGAAACATAGCAGACAAAGCTTTAAATTTGGGGAAAGTGCATTATATTGTACCTCAAAATCTTTGAATGCTGGACTATTCTCAAATGTTTGATTCTTGTGTAATCTGGGGACCTGATTCTGGAGGTTCTCAATATCGTCGCCTGTTCCATCATCATAAGCAGGATTGGAGCCTGAGCCGTCTGTACCATTTGTAATGGCTTGGAGAATCACTTCAAGCTTATTGACAGCGTGGTGAAGTTTTTTAATAACAAGTTTGTCGGAGAACTTCAGTTGTTCACAAGTATTGATGATGTAATCCAACTCTCGATTTGCCAACATGCGTAGTGATGCGCTGCTGCCTTTGTGTTTTTCCATATTGACAAGGAGATCAATATGAATGCAGAAGAAAAGTTGATATGAGGTAACAATATAAACAGTGAGTAAAGAGTTTAGGGAGGATATTTGTACCAGCTGCATGGTCCGGAGTATAATAAAATAAAAGGTGCAAGTATAGTATCAGGGAATATAGAGGAAACAAAGAGTGTAAGCAATAAAATTAAAATATACCTGTGTTAAAGACTTCATGTGGGGCCTGCCCAGAAAGCCTGCAATTTTCAGTCTCCTCTTCGTTACAACACAGAATCTTACTTGAGTTAAAACATTAATTCATTGTTAAATGAAATACTGTTAGAGGATGACTTTGAACTAGAGCTTACACATCCTTCACGTTATTTGTTGTTTTCTTTGCACTTTATCACTATTGTTGTGTGGTAAAACCATCATTATTTCTTTTTGTTCTTTCTCCTTGTTGATCCATGTTCTTAATTGCATGGAGAATATGTGAAGCTAAGGCAAATAAATAAGTTCTGGAACTAGTTCATGTTCATCGAGTCATTACTGTTGGAACAAACATCCCCAAAATGATCATACTATCGTGTATATGCTATTTTACCCGGAAAAAAATTAACATTGTCGAAAAATATTGTCATCGGAAAATTTTATTATTGAAAATATATGATCAGCTTTTTTATATTGGGATCAAAAAAGATATTAATTTTTTGAAATTATTCATTTACGGGTATCTATGTATCAAGATTCCGACATGTATTTCGATTGTAGTACTGCTCATTCGTTTGTATAGGTTTACCAGCTTGTATTATTTTATTTTAAATCAGACATGTTAAGTTAAATCCATGGATTTGTCCCAAGGTACAAACAATACAAGTTTCAGTGAACACCATTGCAGTGCGGAGGTTCCAAAGGGAATAAGAACCGTATAAACCAATTATAGCCTTTGAACTAAACTTGCTTAGGCAAATATAAAACAAAAAAACTTTGGAAAATATTCTCACGTCTGTCTTACCATAATTCTATAAAGCTTTACTGAGAAATATCAAGGCAAGTCTTTTGGGCGCTTTCCACAAGTCTAAAAACTTTTGTTTGTTAATTACTAGTGTGTGTTAGTTAATTACTGTGCATGAAAGAAGTGAAATCATCAGAGTCTTGCTATCGCAGAGCTATCGACAACTGAGAACGAGAGAACCGATATATCTGCTTTGCTTTTATCAATTCTACTGAAATGGATATCCTGTTTTCTTCGATGAGATACTTGACATGGCATAGGTCTTTCCTAAATTTTACTATATATAGCTCATTCACTATCATATCGCTCTCTTCTTTTGCTTTTTTTCCCCAGCAGCTTCATGTTCTTTCCTCTTTTGTAGTTATAGATATGTCATCAGCAGGAGTGAATGCGCAGAGAGTGCTAGTTATTCAAGATGCATATGTTGATCATTCTGTAAATGCAATCAGATGGGCCGTCACTGGCTTGTCTCTTCAGCCGGGTGACAAGATCAAGCTGCTTCGAGTCGTTCAGCTGTTCGATACATCTTCTATCACCTGTGGAATATTAGGCTAGTACTGCTTTTCAAATATTGATTATCATAAGTTTATGTATAGATTAAATAATTCACTTACACATTTTATGTAGAGATTATTTTATAAAATCAAACTGTTTTTGTTGTGACTTTATATGATCCGGTTCCTTCCCCCTTTAATGCAAGCAGGAAACAGAAGTAAATTGCATTCTAGTGCCACAGTTGCACAGAGACAAGAAAGTATCAAGAAAGAAACTGATAAGAAACTAGGCGAGGATAGAAATAGTGATAAGATCAGTGACATACTTCAGCTTGCAACCAGGCAACAGGTACTAGAGTATTTTCTATATATCTCGTTATTATATACAATCTTGTTTTATATTTTTGTCTTGCAAGGAGTACAAAATTTTAAAACAATTGAAAACTCTTTACAACTTGAAGTGTTGTTGAAGTGACAATCTTCATGTAATGTAGCTTGAATTCGAAAGAGCTATCGAAGCCGGTCACTCGCTGAAAGTAGCTATCGTGCTAGCTGCTAAAACTTTCAATGCAACATCGGTCATCCTTGACAGGTTAGTAACATATAGTTATGTTCATTCTAAATAAGATACTGATGAAGTTGATCAGGGCATCGGCGATGGCCAACAAACATGAATTAGTATCAACTTTTCAAATCAAGGAAAGATCCCAATGACTCGAAGATACACACACCACAGAAATCCAAGTTGTAATTTCTTAAAATAAATATAAAAATTAACTGCAATTGTATATTATTGGTTATAACAAGGGTACAAATTAAATCAAACAATTTATGTTCCTTTGTTTAAAACAACAGAAAATCAAAGAAAGATCATAAATATTTTATGGACAATCTCAAATGCGCGATTTTGAAAGTGAAGCGTGACAAAAGTGTTGTATATGTTAGAAGACTAAAAGTTGCAGAAAGTGATTGCATTGCTGTGGACAGAGGCCAAAGTAGCAGCCATCTTGCTAGTAAGTTTGTCAATTCCCATCGGTATTCATCCCTGATACTCTAATAATTGGAGATTGTAATTTGTGCGCGTTTTTTGCCCTCGGTGTCCCGATCCCTTTCAACTTGTACATATAAAATTATGGAGTATATGCTGCTTGTATACATACCCAGAACTTCAAGCTACAAATATTAATGCAGGCACCAATACATGCAGGTGACCAAGGAGAAGTGATATTCCAGACGTCCATTTGCTCAATATGCATGAATCCAAGGCCGCATATTGAACCTTTAAGGGAATTCACTTATAGTGATCTACACTTTTCTACAAGTGGATTTTCTATAGTAAATGGCCCTCATACTCGAAAGGTATTCTACAGGGGAATTCTAAGTGATGGACGTCACGTTTTTATTAGGAAACATGCATTGGAAACCATCACCGAAATGGAATTTAAGTCTAGAGTTCAAATGCTTGGAAAAGTTAGACATGAAAATGTGGCTATGCTATTAGGATCGTGTTCACACGGGACACAAAAGTTGCTTGTTTATGAGTATGTCTGTAACATGACACTGAATGTGCATCTAACAAGTAAGAAATGCACAAATATTCCATAGTGTATACACATACACAGTAAATTTACTAAAAGATCTTTTTAACTTATGATACAGATAGAAGTAGAGAATTAACATGGGAGAGAAGAATGAAAATAGCGAAGGGAATTGCAAAAGGATTGCAATATTTGCATAAGAAAAGCTTTTACGGAAGCGTGAGACCAAGCAATGTTCTGCTAACGCATGATTATAATCCACTGGTAGTTAAATTATTCGTTAAACTGTTTTTAACCAGCATAGAACATTTGGCTAAATATTTGTTCTCCCGTCATCTCGACTCACCCCTTGATTGTCTCATCTATGCAGCTAGCGAACTTTGGACTTGCAAGAAATCAATACGAGGACTTAAATCAGTCATCAGAAACCAGAGTCCTGAGAACTTTTGAGTACCTAGCACCAGAATATGATGAATCCGGAATAGATTCAAGCAAAACAGATGTTTATTCATTAGGCGTTGTTCTTCTGGAACTAATAACCGGTAGAAAGACTACAGAAGAAACAGGGGGCAAAAGCTTCTTAAGATGGGTAACATCTAATACTAATCCCTCTTTTAAATCCATGCAATCATCCATCACTCTTAACAATTTGTAAAGACCCTTAACAAATAATATTGTTTTGTTACTATTGATATATAGGCAAGACCACTACTGAAAGATAAAACCTATGGTGAACTAATCGACCCTTCAGTGCTAGAGTCTCATGATATTCATCAACTGTTTTGGATGGTACGCTTAGCTGAAAAATGTGTCAATCCAGATCCTTGCAAAAGATTCTCAATACACAAGGTACATTTTCGTCGTATAGCTAAATTCTTTTTTAACTTGCAAGAAAAATGCATTTTTCGACTTTGGGGAAAAAAATATAGCAATCACTCAGGCTCAAAGTGCAACAAAAACATACTCTATCTCTTAAGAATTTGTTTTTCCATCATAACTACAGGTGGTTAATACTCTGCTATACATTTCGCCAAATTGTGACAATATAAACTTGTCTCTTCCGGGATCTGAGATTGAACGAACAGCACTATGATGAAGATATTACAAATGAGTTGGTGGGAAATGACACCCTCATCAGCACAACCGCTGGAGTTCATTATTTTCTGATTTTTCATCAAGCCAATATTTCTACCAGTGTTCTGACAAAATATACTAGTACAAGTTTGTAAATTGACAGTGTCATATGGTGTATATTGTCAAACTGTATTAAAAGCTCAAAATTGTTTGTACATCTTAAGAGTGTTTGGTTTCATGATTCGTCTACTTTATAAAGACTTGACCAACATTTTACAAGTTAAAACAGTCCCCTAGTTATGCTGTACTGGGGAGTGAGGTCCGCCGACCATATAAAGAAATAACTGAAACATCCTTGCTAAAAATCATTCTAAATTGAGAATTACTCGTAGTAGATATGTTTGGGTGGCTTTCATTTTATCCTCGTCGTTACAAAATATATATTCAACATAGGGCTAAGGTTTAATTATTTAAATGATTTTATGATGATATATATTTTTTTTAAAGATTGTGATTGATTTTAATTTTATGTAATGCAAGGGTTTCAATGTTTCATGTATTTAGCCAGGATTTGTGACGAGTACTTCAAAATGTCATATATTTAGACTAGATTACAAAAAAAAAAAATTATTATTTTATAAAATTCAAAAACTAATCAATATTTGAATAACATCCAATTTTAAAAAATATTGCAACACCTTGTCTGAATAACTCCTGATTTTTGAAGATCGTCTAAAATCCTTATTTGATGTTATCATATTTTATTGAATTGGTCCAAATTTCTTACTCCATTAAATATACACCCTTAAATGGACAAATGAAGAGTAATTGTATTGTTTTTTTTTGTCATGTGAGTAATTGTATTGTTATTATTCCTGAGTTTCTGACACAGACAAATACAAAAAATTAGAGAGAGAACGAGAAATACTTCGCAATAAATTTAAGAGTAATATTAAGAATCCTAAAAAAATTAAAATAATGTGACAGAAATAAATAGAATATAAATATATAAATACAAAGATTCGCTGTCTTTTAACCGGCTTCTTCTTTGTTGACGTGATAAAATTAAAAAAATTAATTTATATAATTCATATAAAGGTAAAAGATATACTCCGTATCTCTTATTAGTCGTACAATCAACTATTACAAGACACAATATTTGGTAAAAAGTTTGGGATTTGTTTGGGTACTGACTACCTAAACGCCGTGAGTAACGGAATCTGGGGTATGGAAATAGAGGAGTACAGAGCAAGTCTATGGTGACACGGCTGTCTCATTCGTGGGATAAGGCGTCGAGTCAATCATATCTTGTCTCCCTCAGCCCATTGAATTGTTAATACTGTTGAGAGTGGCTGCCACGTATTTCAAAGGGCATATAAATTATAATTTCATAATTTATTTTTATTTTTTTAAAATAAAAATTTAATGTTTAAATTTTTATTTTGAAAATAAATTAAAAATAAGTTATAAAATTATATTTTATATGCACTTTAAAATGCATATCAGACAATCTATTTAACAATTCAGAGGGATGGAGGCAGTAGCATTTTAACTTTTTAGCACAAATATTTAGGAGTAAAAAACACATAACTATAATTAATATTAATTTTTGATTTTTATATCACATAAAAAATTAAATTCTAAATTTTTATTTGATATAAAAAAAAATTAATTTTATTAAATATATGTATATATTTTTTATTTCTAAACATACGTGTGAAAAAATCAAAAAAAAAAAAATTAGTTGGGACGGGAGGGAGTAGTATAATATTAGTAATAATCTACTAGTTGACTAGTTGTATAATATTACAAGGATAGACAGTACTCCGTATTAATTAAAAAAAAAAGTTATTCGGGCGCGTCAGTCTTTCATCATGCCACGCTGTGAGATTATTTCACTGCCGACGTTACACGGTCTTCCTACTTGGAATATCATATTTATCTTCTAGAAAATATTGGACTATGCGCGCACCAATTAAAGTTTGAGCACAAGTACAAAGTAGTACCTATTATTCTATTAACTATGTCATTTTTTTTTTTGTTACGCGGAAAAACTAGTATAACAGTAATTTAAAGGTTTGTTGGAATCACGGAGCAAAATATGATGATTTTGCTGATGAACTTGATGAAAAACACGAAAAACACGGGAGAAAAGTGATGAATTTTGGTAACTGATCTTGCTGTTAATTCGTTAGAAGGTCGGAGAATATGTTTGCTCTCTTACTGCCAATTGTCAATCCAACTGAAATAAGAGGCCAAAGTCTTTACTTGATCCAGGATGTGTACCCTATTTATAGGGGTTCAAGCTACACTTAATTCTTGGAGAACAAGTTATCTATATGAGCTAGGTATTGGTCCGTCCATCAGGCCCAAATCCTCAAACGTCAGGGCTTTGGCACAAGTCTGTGCGGATGTGGAAGGCAGACTTCCTAGATGTCTGTAATTACCATGGCCCAAGCCCATTCGGCTCCGGGAACTGTCATGGAGTTGTAGAGCAAGGGGTCTCCTTAAGGAGATGTCTGCGATGTGGCCTCGTGGGAGCTGTATGTAGAGGTGACCATGAGCGGATCCCTTAATGAGACGAGAGCCCGTGGGGCTAGCTATCCTTCAAATAAATAAGTATGTTGAAATATTACCGTGTGTGGGTCTTCCATAGTCTTCATATTGGTAGATAATATCAAGTGAGGTGGACCCACGAGACTAGGAGTTTTTCGATTAGTTATAAGAAAATCGTGCTAAGTGTTACGGGCTAGCAAAACGACCTGGATAGAGTGTTTCATATGAACGACCCGAGCTGAGGACCATTTTTTGTCAAATCAATGCGACCTGGATGAAAGGTGAATAAGTCTAGAGCTAATGAGTTAGCGATGCGATCTCACGTTAGACTAAGGGTTTTAGAATATTTTATCATCTGAACCCAGATACGAGGTGAATCAGTTAATTTATGTCAATAGGTCTGCCTAGAACTCATGCCCAAATATTGTTCATAACATACTAGTAACATTTTCACGAGTTAGTCGATTGTTAGGCTTTACCTAAATACTTAATGAGTAGATATTAGTCTTCCACGACTGACCATATCAAAAGTAGGACTATTTATTTTCGGAGGAACTCGAGTAGGACACTATTTACAATTTTTCTTGATTTTTTTAATATTTAAAATTCAATTGTAAAAACATGTTTTTATATATCTTAAAATACGTGGCATGTGCATTTTTAGTATTTCACAAGGTCCGGAAATATGGAAAGATCTGGTATGTTGATACATTCGCAGAACAGAGTACTCACTGTGATACAATTTTAAAATTATTGATGTAAAATTTATGTGAATAACATCCTCTAATTTGTGTTATTATATCCACGTAATTTAATGTTATTTAGTACAACAAATATGTATCGTTTGTCTTCACTGATTTCAATGGGGTCGTCCGTTTTAACCTTTTTTACTAATCAAAATCTGCATGGATGACTTCATTGCTGACGTAGTTTTATATTCAATTACTAATATGCAAAAAACATTACTATATTATTGGCCTGTTTGGTCTGGCTTAAAAATAAGTCCTTTTGAACTTATTTTCGGGTAAAAATTTCATATTTTGATAAATGTTTTTTATACAAGTATTTAATGTATATTTGAGATTCTATAAGTTGCAAAAAAAATTTAACTTTTTTCAGAAAAAAGTTAGGAATCTCTAACTTTGTCTTAAAATAAGTTGACTTATTCTGGAAAAAAGTTCCCCCAAACACCCCATATAATCCAAGCAAATACTTTTATAAGTTTGAACTTCGTATCCTAGATGTATTTATCTATATGGCTGTATTCAACCCATAAAATAAATCAATTTACTATACCAAAACCAAACCCAGCTTTCACGCGAGGCACACAAGTACCAGTATATGATACTGCCATACAAAATATTCAAAATTAATGTATTACCCCGATTATAATATGAAACATGTCACAATTATCATGGTAAACATGCGAGTTTCAATCTAATCAATCGATATTTTGGCCGCTCTAGATGCCTATGCAGGGAATAACAGTTTTATTTCAAAAAATTGTATCCGTCGCAGTCAAAAGTCAACATCATCCACGTTCATGATGCATGATCAATTAAATTACGTTTCTAATATTAACGAGTAATTTTTTATAATAAATTAATTATTTAACATATTTCAAGATCTCGAATATGGTTAATATGCTTCCTAATCATAAAATATACTCTCTCTATCCCTTTCATTTCTTTATACTTTTTTTGGAACGTCCCACCAATTCTTTACATTACTAAAAAAAAAACTTTTAACAATAAAATACATTATTACATTAACTATTTCACTCCATTTTTTCAACATTTTACACTATTACATCCACAACTTCATTTATTTTAACAATATTACACTCACTATTTTTTACCTCTGTGCCCCAACCAAATGTAAACATTTGACCGGGACGGAAGGAGTATTAAATTTGAGACGAGTGTAAATTAACGATCAATGATATCTACAGGAGTAAGTCTGCCCTTGAGTCAGGATATCAAGATAATTGCCTAAGTACCATCACGTTATGGGCACTAAAAAATTTATATATATGTATTATATATACGTTTTGATAATCTTAAAAGTAAAGGGAACACTATTTCAAAATTTCATTGAGAGCACTCAAATTTTTATGATCAAAGTCCCCCTGTAGTCCTAGTCCTGTATGGGAGTATAGTTAAATAAGTGTGACAACTCAGATCATATCTCATGTTTTTAAAATCAAATTAAATATTAAAATCGTATAACAAATAACTCATGATACATTGACTCAAATGTAACAATTTAATAATGCATAAACTCACCACAAGTCTTAAAAGAATATTATTTATTTGTGTACTTGCGGGTAATATTTTATTACATATAATGGTAAAATCTATACGATATGAGAATGGGATATTAGAAACTTTCTCTCACTTAAATTTCTAACATCTTCGTTATTAAGAACTAGTTTATACACCATATCATGTTTCTCTAGCTAATAAGATAATATCGCAACAACAAATAATCCATATTCCCGTATCATATTTCTCTAACCAATGTGAAATAATACTATACGGTTTTGTATCGCCGCCTTTTATGTTCATTGTGGGATAATATATATCACAAGTTTTCGTGTTCCTGATAACTTCAAAAATCAAATTATCGAAGTTGATTTTGATATCTCATGTGATAACTTGGGTAAAAACCAGTTTTTTTAAAAAAATTGGGTCAATCCCTGAACCGGTATTATAAATAGTCTATAATATACTAGTCTAAATACAAAAACTTGTGTAGTACACAAATTAATGGATTCTCAAAATATCATAATTTATTAGATTTATTAATATATTTACTTAGTAATATCATCTACCTTATATAATGAATTAAAATATTTACATATTCTGACGTGGACATGAACTATTATAATAAATTGTATGTATGTGGGTAGATTATTACTCCCTCCGTCCCATAATTTTTGTCTCATTTTAACTTTTCAAAGTCAATTTTTTTTAATTTTGACTAACAATTTAAAAATATTTATTTATAATTTTACAAATTTATAAATTGATTCATAAAATAGAATAGTTAAATTTTATTATAATATTTTTCTAAAAAATATATTATTATATAATATATTTAATTTATTGGTCAAAATTGATTAATTTGACATTGAAAAATCAAAATAAGACAACAAATATGAGACGGAGAAAGTATTTTTTATTTGATAGCGAAGTGTGTAGAAAATGTTACAAATCTTATAAATTTTTATGTATTTTTGATTAAAATTTATTATGCTATAAAAATTATATTTTCTTCGTCCCAGTTAATCATTCCTTTAATTTTATACATACGTTTTAAGTTACATAAAAAGCACAACTCCATAAATTATTTAATGAATATCATTTTCCAAATAAACATTTAAATATTTAATTTTTATGTTAAAAGTTAGACAATTATTTACAAAGATGCACCTTAAAATTTCAGTAAAAAAAAATAAAAATATAATTAATTAAGGACAAATGGAATATTCTAGAAAAGTTATAAGAATGTGAAAAGTGATTACTTCCTATTTTTCAATTTGATTTTAATTTATACACATATTAAAAGAGAATTGATTATATAATTAAAATTAATATTGGTTTTAAAAATATTGTGAATGAGTAGATTTAAAATAATTATTCTCATTATTTTGTCAAATGTTTATAAAATGTGTGTGAGAAAATAAATATTCCATTGATTCTTTTAATAAATTATTTGATTTTTTGCAAATAATTTAGGTTGATATAATTATGTAATCAAATTTATTATTTTTAGTATTTTATAGAATAAAAATATTATATATATATAATTTTTATTCGGAAAATAAAATACTAATTTAAAATATATAATCTAAATTTTTTAAAATATATATAAAACATAACATAATCTATAAAAAGAATTAAAGATACTAATAATTGTTTAAATGAATACGGAGTACAATAAATTAAGAGCAAATTCAACGGGTTATCTATATCATGTCCTAAGGTAGAATATAAATAATATGATTAAAAACACTTACTCTAACAATGTCCAATTGATTACCTAAATCATTATAACATTCATTTCATTACTTGAACATAAGTAACCACTAGACATTACATATTTCATTTTATTTGAAAAAAGTTTATTTCCCTATTTTTTTGTCTTTTACCTGCTTTTGAAAGTAGTTAGATTCAAATTAATTATTATTATAATTATATCTCATATATAATAAGAGTAAACAAGATGTTATACAAATACTATCAAATATCAAATGATGGATTCTTATTACTACATAATATTATAAACTAATTATTTATAAGTTATAATTATTATTAGGATTGTTAATAACAATAACTTTTCTTATTTTGCTTCAAATTACAACTCAAACTCTAGATATCTTGGTAATATATAAATTTGAACTTAAAGAGTTATTTTGGAATTAAATTAAAAATAAAATTCATAATTATTTGTGCTACTTACACGGTCAACAGACCATATTTTGAGTTTCAGAAATCAAAATTAGAAGATTTTATGTCCCACACAAAACTTACGAATAATCTTTAATTCTAAGGTGGTAACATCCAAAAATCTAATTGGAACAACCAATAATCCAGATAGAAAAGACAGTTACGAATTTTTATCCGATAATTTTATTCCGTTTAGAATATTTTTTATAATTGATTTAAAATATTAAAATATTTTTTATATTATATTTATATAGAGACATATCAAATATTAGACATTATTATGTATTATTATTAAATTAGAATATAGATAGTATTAGGGTTTTACATAGGATAGAGGGATGCCGTGAATTTTTCATGTGAGAAGGAGGATTAAAAATTTTCTTATCCAAATTTTTTCTATAAAAATATTTAATATATTATATAAGTTATTAAGGTAATTTTATACGGAGAATCAGTTACACTTATGATAGAAAATATTACATTAAAAACTCAAAAATCTTATTAATTCATTGGTTGAGATCGAATTGAAGAAATTAGTTTTTTTTTTAAAATAATTATTTAAGTTCCCCGACTAGGAGTTCGACTTTATCCTAAGATATTAAATACCCAAATAAACATTCTATTTTGTTACTATATTATATATAATAATATATCAAAAACACATTATCACATACTTTGAATCATGTTATTTGATAAATAAATTAAATTAAATTAAAATTAAAATAGTATAAATTAATAAATATTAATACATTTTTTAAATTTAATCAATTTATATACGAGAAAATTATATTGAATTAATTTTGAATAACTTAAAGTTTAAATCTCATTAGCAATATAATGACATTTATTATTTATTGACGCAAGGTTTGAATTATATATATATATATAATTATTTATAAATTACAATTAATACTATACTACTGAAAATTTAATAACATAAAAAATTTTATTCAAATGAATAATTATATTATCATATTATTAACAGATACATATATATTATATATTAATATATTAAATTTTATATAAAATAAACATGACTTTACTACTGAAAATTTAATAACATAAAAAATTTATTTAAATCTAATTTATATAATTTATATGTGACCTGTAAAAAAATCTAATATGTATAATTTTAAATATATTAAACATATGTTTGATATATTAAAATCATGTTCATAATATTTCGAATCACAAAATTTTGCATATTTATATATTAATAATATAAATTTATATTTCGTGCGATGTGAATATTTATTTTTAATTTTTTATGATTTTCTTATTTATATTTAATTCAGTTGATGTAAAAATATATAATTTAAATAAGTTAAAAAACTAATATAATTATAATATATTAATTTTTTTTTAAAATTATAAAAATATTAATTAATAAAATAAAATATCCGTGCATTGGAAGAGTTAAAGTATAAAGGTAGCTGCATTGCTCCGAAGGGAAAAGGCAGATGCATTCATCCGTGGTGACAAAAGTACGTAAAATGATCGATTTTGAGCGGGCTCCAGCATCTATTTAGGATAAAAATAGGCTTGTTGGAAGATTAAATTCCAATAGATACCGGAGGCCAACGCGTAAACTCGTACTCCATGCAAGGTTGTCACGCAGCTGCATTTAAACATCCAAATCAAATGAACAAAATTCAAATATCAATTATGCAATCCTCTTTTTCCTTTTCCTTTTGAAATGATAGAGTTAATGGTAATATGTTTAATGCTGTAAAAGGACTAGGAAGAAGACACTTCGCAAAAGAGAGAGAGAGAGAGAGAACATTCAGACTTTACCAAGTCAAATATTAAACTGGACTTATGTATTTAAATTTATGAAATTAATTACTATTATTTTTTAATAAAATTTAAATTAATATTTTAATATATACTTTAAATTTAAATTAATTAATATTAATTTTTAATAAAATTTTAAAATTCAAATTAAATATATTAGGATGTTAATCTTTTTTTAATTCTTATTAATCACCACCATATTTTAATACAATTTTTAAATTTAAATTAAATCTATGTAAAATTTTAAAATACAATAAAAAAAATTTAAAATTTAAAATCCAAACCTATTTTTTTGCCACAAAATGATCAAATTTCATTAGAAACTTAAATCATTCAATAATATATGATGCAAATCGGAGTGGACATTCCCACCCTCCAAATACATAGCATCATCACCTGAATACTTGTATCTCGCTAAATCCAAATTAAATATATCCATCTTAATATCCAACCTAAATGTTCCTTATTCATTTCATTTTAATTGTGATTCTTGAGAAAAAAATCATCGCATATTAGTTATTCATATCTTTATTTAATATTAACATTTATTAAAAAGTTTATAAGACTACCTACTTTTATTGTTATTTTCAAATTTGACTTATATATATATATATATATATTAAATTAATATAATAAATAGAAATAGAAATGAGGAAAAACTATGACATGCAAAACCATCTCCAATCATATCTCTTTTTTAAATAAACTTCATTTTCATTTTTTCACCTTTTTCACTTCATATCACTATTTCATCTCCGATCATTACTCTAAATATTACTTCATATTTTAAATTCCTTCTATGTTTATGCTAATAAAAAGCATTATAATACTCAAAGTAGGAATATTGCACATGTGTAGCCTTTAAAACCATTCGTTTAAATGCACAGTAGTACTCTATATTTAAAGCCAAACATTACATTTCTTCAAATATGAAAATAAAGTTAAACTCTGTTGGAGACGATTATATACCCTTCTAATTTCAAATAGGAAGAAAATATAGATTTGAAGTAAACAACCTGATATGCCCTTAAGCTATATTAGTTGTATAAAATTTCAACCCGCACAAATAAAGTAAGAGGGAATAATAATCAGGAGGAATGCCTTTCAAATATTTTTATGGACAGAATTAGAAGTATTGTATTGCGTATGTAAGTTGGATTATGTGGAACAATAAATGTGGTCAAAGCATATTAGATACTCAAACACTAAATAAACAACCGTTTACTCTTGTAATGTCAATACTACTGCCCTCAGCCCTCTACTTACTGGTGGTGTTACGTGTTAGCATTACACAAAATCAAGCAATAAAGAATACAGATTACTCCCTATCCAATATCCAACTCCTATGCTCTTCTTCTTCAACTTTAATTTGAAATATTTAAAAGTACATTTTTATACAGTAATAAATTCCAGTAGTAGTACTATAAACCTGATTTCCCACCCACAAAAATAACATTCTTTCATAAAATATATTTATCCAAAAATTAATTCCAGTTACTTGATGCACACCAAATATCTCATGAAACACAACACGTTTTACAATAACATATTGTAAATTTTTTAAAAACAGCTTGAATAATAATATTTGCTACAGACTAATAAATATATATATATATATATATTTGTATTTTTATATAGTAAATCTTAATATAAATTATAATTTTCAGAAAAAAAAAAAAGAAAAAAAAACGCTAACGGCACAGGCGCGGACAGTTAACGCGTTGTCTGGAGTCAGAGGCGGATTTATAAGCGTAACAAACAGCTACAACCTACAGTCAAACTCAAACACACACTATTTCAGAGTACGTAATTAATTAAATTAATTATTTTTTTAAAAAAAAAACAGACCCACATGGCAGCAGCAGTATCGTGACTGGGACTAGAGTCAAGTAATGTAGCTCAACTGGGCTCACTACCTTTCCATCCTCCACGTGTCTCCCTTTTCAACGCGCTTATTTCTCCTCACCGTCCTATTTATTCCCCCCCTCCCCCCCTCCTATACTTACACATCTTTGTATCTAAATTATTCTCAAACCCTACTCACCATTTTCATTCATAAAAATCAAGTACACTAACATCATAAATATAGATATATATTAAAAATACACAGAATGACTTCATCGGAGCCATGGAATTACGGGCCGATACTCACTGATTCATGGCTCTCGGAAGCTTTCGCACGCGACACCGATACTTTAACCAACGCTCTTCACAGAACCTTTTATAACCAGCCGGATAGTATAAACACTGAGGATCCATTTTATCCGCTTTTCGATATGGTCAAACCCGAGTCAACTTCGACTCTGCCTACACCCAGTGTTTCCGGGTCGGAACCCGACACTCCGGTGCCCAAACGACGTAGCAACGGCGTCGCTAATGGAAAGATTACCAAGCGGAAGTCTCGCGCTGCGAAGAAGAATACGACGACGTTTATTAATGCGGATCCTTCTAATTTCAGACAAATGGTGCAACAAGTTACCGGGGTTAAGGTTGGGAACGGGCAGGTGCCGGTTGCTTCTGTTTTAAAACCGGAGCCACAAAGGATGGTTAACCGGTTTCAAGGGTGCTTGCCTACGCTTGACACGTCGGCTTTTTTACTGGATCATCACGTGGCGGCGACGGCGGCGAATACTCCGACGAAGAATCAGCACCCGGTGATGGGGTATACTCCGTCGGGCGTGGCGGCGGACGGCGCTGCAGGGTTTGATTTTGAGTCGTTTTCTGGGTTTCCAACACTTGAGTCATGGAAAGTAATGTAATAAGAGGAACTAATGATTGTATTAAGATTTAATTAACCTTTTTGGGGCTTGTAGATGTTTCTTAGATTTCCGATATGTTTCTAAATTTTACTGTTTTACTGATGGTAAAAAAAGAAGAGGGATGATATGTTCATAGGTTGGGGAAGGAAGGGCGTGTTTGGTTACAACACTTTTCTGGGTTATTCAGATAGAGAAGATGTTTTCGTGTCTTTCTTGTGGTGGTGTTATGTAATTCTGCTGATTTTGTATTCAGTGTATTGGCTACATTTGGATTAATGCGATGTCTTCAATTTCAATCATTGAATTACATTTTGCTCGTTTTGTGCAAGTAGTTCCATAAAAATCTTTACTTTATTTCATAGATTATTTGAGATTTTGATTGTGAATCTATTTTTATCTATTGCATATAGCAGATTGTATATCCCCGGCCATTTTCAAGTTATGCACTGGTAAAAAAAGAGATCCTAGATTGTATATTTAATTGTGTATGTAATTGATAATTTTTTTAATAATAATATCAGATTATATATATATATATAGGCAAGTGATCAAATAGAAAATAACTTAGAATAGAAAATAGAAAATAAGATCTACACCACATATTCAATCTAATCTAATGGCAAGGAGAGACATCCACACACAAATCAAATGCACCCTCATACACCCAATCTCACATAATTCCTCCGTTTTTAATTTAATTTTTCCCGTTAATTAGTGAACTTTTTTTCAAATCTAACTTCATCACATTTTTCTCCATCTCCCAACAATCAATTTGCATACCATATGTGATATATTCCGGTGATTTTTATTTTTTCGGCGATTTCCATTATTTTTTGCGAACCCAGGATATATAATTTAGTGATTTCTGTAATACAAATTAGTGATTTCTGTAATACAAATTAGTGGTTTCTGTAATATAATTTAGTGATTGAAGTTCGAATCTGATAAGTGACGAATTTATTTTAATTATAAATTATATTTGCCGAAATATAGCACATATGGTATGAAAACTGATCGTTGGGAGATGAAAAAAAATTTGGTGAAGTTAGATTTGAAAAAAACTTTGCCAATTGACGAGAAAAATCAAATTAAAAACGGAGGAGAATAGATGGGATTGTGTGTGTGAGGGTATATACAATTTGTGTGTGAGTGCGGCATGTATAATGATAAGTTTTTCTATTTCTCATTTAAGCAATTTTCTATTTGAGCAGGACCCTATATATATATATATGTTTGTGTGTGGGTGTGGGTGTGTTTCTCGTCGTCAAAACAAATCATGTATCATAATTGGAATTATTAGGATACATATATAGTAAATCAGTGAATTTCTTATACTTAGGTGAGTTTTTAAAAAATTTAAATACATAGGAAATTTAACATAATTTATGGATCTTTAAAACATTATAAATTCATATTAAATATCTCTAAATTTTAAACATTGTTTAAAATTCAAATTAAATATCCCAGATTTTAAAATATTATATAAAATCTTAATCAAATAAATCTAATTTTTAATGAATATTTTTATATTTAAATTAAATAATTTTAAAATTCAAAAAAATAGTACAGAATCCCCCTATATGTTTAGCAGTAGCACCAGTACTTATATTACCATTATCTTTGTCTTCACATATGTTCAAATGCATTTATCTCAATTTTAATTTTATATTTTATCATCAAAGACAATAAAAACTTACTAATGAATATAACATTTTATTCCTATCAATTTTATAATGATTCTTTTTAAATTCTTAAGCTAGGAAAACCTTATTCTCTACTATTCATAGATTTGTCAAGTTTGTAATTGTAATTTCTAGCAAATAGTTTAAGCAACTCTTATATAGGCCCGTTTGTTTAAATTTAAAAGTTATTTATAAATCGAAAAAATATATATTTTTTAATTTATAAATAACTTCTAAAATAAGTAAAACGCACTCATATTGCATTCTTACGATCTGGGTGTAATGTACAAAGTCACCAAATGATACTAGTATAGCAGTATACTACTAACAAGTAACAATGCCTTGCTTGTTAAACATACGGATAAATAAATATATAACTTTAAACAATTAATCAATTAAAAGGCAGTTAATTTAAAATCCCGAACTTGTTCACTCAAATAAAATTTTCCAAAAATCTAATGAATTGTTACAACTTCTCAATATTCAACAACTTACAATCCAAAAATAAAAAAATACAATTTAACTGTACAAATTCAAATCTAAATATAAAACTTTACAACTCCTCAAATTTAACAACTCGCACTCTTCCCAAAATGTAGCCCACCGAATAATGAACACCTGCCAGGGAAATCAAGAAACATAGACCGGCAGTGAGCGAATAACTCATATACAGATATATAAAGATTAGATGATGACAACATATAATTCAAACTGAATATCAAAATGATGAGTGATGATAAAGAAAATTGAATAAGATAGGATACTATAAATACTTAACTTAAAATACAAACGTACGAGTTTAAAATTGAAGAAAACTTACTCACACGTACTCTTATCACTTACTGATAATAATATCAAATATATCAAAAGTGAACTTACTTACGGATATGGGAGATAATCTTGCACTTATAAGATGTCCCATATTTTCGGTCATCCAAAAATATGTAGTCATCAAAACTTACAGGAGTTTGCATAGCACATAGCAAATGCTACTCAAAATCTTACAAAAGCTTGCGAGACATTAAACACAATATTACTCAAATGGCCAAAACACATACACAAAACAGTCATTACTATACATGTCCCTTAACTTCGGTGACACGCTCATACTATTTAAATACACTGCATAAGGAGGTGTCAAAACACGAGATTAATCCACTCATGACGGATTTTTACAATATTTCCCAAATTAAAATAATATCACAAATAACTTCAAAATATATTACTTAAAATATTCACGTCAAATATCATACAATATAGACTATTACAAATAAAATCAGACCTGACCAGTCAGTAAAACTAGCACTTTACTCTATGAAGATTAACTCAAATAAAAAAATACAAAACACAGAACTCGTAGAGGATTTCGAGATCTTTCCAGAATGTTAAGACTCGTCAAAAACGGAGAAGTAATGAGTGCAGAAAATAAATAAATACGGGCTGTTAGAACAGAATCAACACCTGATCACGGTAGTATTTTGATATTTACGATCTCGAGATCACATAATTTGACAGTGGAATGTCGACAAAGAACGAAAAGTTCGAACAGATATTTCCAGAATGATATTACTCACAAAAATCAAATACAATTTCAATTTACCATGAATATTTGAAGTTACAGCATATAAATCTGAATTAACACATCAGATTGCACAAAATGCAGATTTCAACATGGTTATAGGCAGAATTTCAGAAAATACAAAGAACGAAAGATGTAGATGATCAAAATATATTTCCAAATAATATAAAATCACAATAATCCGATAAAGAACGAATGAGATACGAATTTTATGAGAATCTGAATGGATATAAAGTATACACAACATACATACGATTTTGAATTCCAAAACGAGAATAAAGAGATTGTATAGATGATATCCGTACCTTAAATCTTGATGATTATTACTATTTCCTCACGATATTTAGGTTTCTCAACCATACAAACCCTAGGTTAATACCATAATCTATCTTCTGAAAGTTTTTCAACTCCCCCTCATTCTCATTCTCTTTCTCCTTCTCCATTTTTCTCTCTTTCGCCTTCTCCATGTAAGGTAACTTTCTATTTTCCAAAACCCTAATTCCTATTTCTTTTCCTTTTCTATTCTGTTAATTAAAAATATCATATAATAATATTCTAATATAAAATAAATTATATACATATTCAAATAATAATACCAGTAATAACTTATTAATATTATTCTTAACATTAAATAAATATATTTAAATAAATGAATAGTCGAATCTCAAACATCTGAAATGTACCCGACATATCACTCGAAATCTTCAAGGTTAAAAAGTCAATTTATCATGAGTGGCAGTATTTTAAGTACCGTTAGAGGTCAAGTTTTCTATTTAATTCATGTAACATGCTCAATTTCTCATACAAGTCAAAATTCGCAGAGTATATTTTGAAGAAAGAATACTTTTTTAACATGTTAGGTGATACCACAGGCAGACTTGGTCACTTGGGTCACTACATTCTTGGTTTGCTTACAACTTTTGAATCTTGTGTATGCTTTTTTATATTAAAGAAATATTACCCGGAAAATAAGTCCACACCAAAATCAACTAGGAAATATTTAATTTCAGGTAAATGGTCATCTGTCAGCGTTTACTTATTTAATAAATATTAAAGTAAATCACAAGCTGTGACAAGCTGCGTTTTTGTCTCGAACTTTACTTTTAGTTTCATTTTGAATTTTAAACTCAAGTAATCACGTACAATTCTTTTGCTATTTGTAACAAAAAGTAAAATATTATTTATAATTTTTTTCATAATTATATATCCTTCGAACCCCTTTGTACCCTATTAATATTTTGTTGTAAGAATATACTGATCTATTCTATCACATTTGCATCCATGCTTTACAATTTTTTTAATGCAATATAGTTTGGTGTCTACAGTTGACGCAAAATGAGGAGGATAAACTCATTTGTTGACTCATTCTTTTAATTTAACTTTGATTCGTTAGTGTCACTAAAGATTTGTGAATTTAGAATTAATAGAATACTAGCTTATATTCCTGTCATGCACATATCGAATTGTTTTAATATTTTTTATATAATTTAAATATATTTTTATAATAATAATTCAAAATTTATTTAATGTTATACGTATATATTTTATATAATTTTTAATATACTTTATTTGTGTTTTTAATAGGATAATATTTATGTATTTGTTTAAAGATGTGTTTTATTTAAAAGATTAATGTGAGATGTATTTTAATTATTACTGTTTAAAAATTAGACCCAATAATAATGCCCCAATACCAACCTAATACCACCAAATATAGTATATATATATATATATATAATATTTGATTAATTTTTTTTAATTCTCCCACCTCAAACGTACAATATGTTGGATTTTGGGAGGTGACTATAAGCGGATGATAGGAATATTTTTAATTTATTTTTGATTATTAATAATATTATTATTATAATAATACACAATGAAACATTATTAATAAAAAAATATTTATATTTATATATAATATAATAGATTAAATTAATTAATATCTCAATATATTTTGAACCAAAAAATTATTTGAACTTTAACGGGACATGTGATATTATTAATGAAGTTTTGTCCTATTATATGGGATCTTCACATATTACTCTAATCTGAATTTTGACATCAAATCTAGATTACCAGTGAACCAACCAACCAACTTTAATATATTTCAATTTTAATATTATATATTAATTATATTAATAAAAATTATAAATATAGATATACAATGAAAGCATTATAAAACATATATAAAGATTTCAAATGATAAATATTTTTAAAAAATGAATTTATTTACCTGACGGTGCAATGTAATACTAATTTGAAGGAGTCAAATAAAGTGAGCTAGCTGTACCTGACCGTACTGTAATGTCGCTTTCTTATATGACTAGACTACCCCGTCTAGGCCCTTCCTGCTTCGTAATCTTATCGGAGAGTCTCGAATTTTGTGACTGCACCTTATCTATCTACAATTCACAACCGTTGGATCTTTTTGATTTTATTTTTCTTTCTAATAATTCACGATCCACGCAGAACGTTGACCAAATCAAACAGTTTGTCATCATCCATTTACAAAATACATTTCATATTACATGTGAACACCCCCATATACATTAGTAGAGTAGTACTCCGTATTTTGCACCCATAGTTTGTTGCTTGTTTTCTAATTCTGTTTATATTGTTCCGTTGCACATAACACCGAGAACTATAAAAATGGAACTAATGCAATTATTATGCGTGTATATAATTATACTGGAATATACCGCCATAGCTTTTTTCTAATGCCTAATACTGATGTGGTGGTCCGAGACTTGGTACCATGTGTTTAGTCCAAAGCTGAACTTTTAAAGGTTGGTCACCTGAAAAATTTCTTTACTACCTGATGTTTGGTTACATACAACCTTCAAGTTTAACAAAGTTCGCAAATAAATTTTTAACCTCGTAAATAAAACATATCTCGTATAAAGTTTTTAACTAACACATTTCTATACAAAATATGCAAACATTATCTGAACAAGGAATAATATAGTGAGTATAGATTAATTGAAATGTCACATATATAATATAATTGAATTAAATTGCTTTTCTTTAGATTTAAAAATGTCATATAATTTAATTAAGATTTTATTTTTAAAATCATCTTCTTTTGAATTAAAATATCAAACATATATATTAATTCCAAAAATAAAACTTTTAATTTTAACTAGAAAGTCAAAATAATTGAGTTACATATAAAAAGTCTAATAATTTATATACGAGATCTGAGAGAGTAATTCTCATAATATATGTATATTTCTACTTCTAATGCAAATATTTAAACATATTTTTCAAATTAACCTTTTTAAAAATTATATAACAATTAATGAGAAGTGATCTGGAATCCAAATAATTTTATATTACTACTAAATTAGTGCGTTTGTGATGCATGAAAGCGGAACTCTATATCAAACCAATACTCTCTCGATCTCTTCTTTTTTAAATATTTTATTAACTTTTACACATATGTTCAAAGATGAAAAAAATTTATAATTATATATTTATTATAAAATTAAAGATTTTATATCAAATAAATATATGGATTTTAAATTTTTATTTGATATAAAAATTGACATTTTATATTAAGTTTCATCATATTTTACATCTTAATATAAAACTAAAGTGATAGAGTAATTATTTAGAAGTGAAAGAATTATTTATATAATAAGTATGAAGAGTTTAAAATAAAATACTTGTACATATGAAATATTTTTCATTGTTAACTGAAACAAAAGTAAAGTTTTATGACTAGGTGGGATCCTATCTATAATCTATACAAAAATAGAATAGATACAACTATACAAGACTACATGAATGTATTATTGTTGGGATAGTAGGATGGAATAAAATGGGGTAGAGGAAGGAGATCTAGAGAAGTTAGGCAAAAACTGGTACCCAACTGCCGACCTCTGTATTACTGGGGAAGGCTGTTTCACATCACACACACACACACACTCTCTCACATCCTGTGCTTTTCTACTGTTATTTTGTTACTACTACCAGTACTCATCTATTCCCTTTCTTATTCAACGGTCAGGATTTGCATGAGCACTGACGTGTCTCCTAAATCTCGAACATGTCCCTGTCAATCACCGCCTCATTAAATTGTGAAAAGCTCCCCCGGTGTCTCCAATATTTGTCACTTTCTTACATTATCCTCCCCCCATCAACCCATGTTATGTTGTCTTTTTAGCCTGGACCCCACATACAAGATTCCTTGTTTACGTCATGCTTACCACTGCGTTACGTAATCTATCTCTTCCGTTCATACTTGGTAATTGGTATCCCCGAATTGTTCTATTAACAAAACGTTTTAATTACGGTAATTGTTTTATTTTGGTAGTTTATATCAAATCGAGAATTGTATGTTAGTGGTTCCCACTTCCCCCAACGCAAATTCTTACGAGATTTTAAAGTGAAAAATAAAAACTTGAATCGAATTTTGACAGAGACCTAAGAGTGTTAATTTATCTAGCCTTGTCGATGCTCCCGATTTTTTAATTTTATCTGAATAAATCAAAAATAGTGATTTTGTAAATTTCGGTAAATATGAAAAGAAAAACGAGGAGGAAAGAATCGCAGAAGGGAAAGTGTTGAAACTACGATAGCTTTTCTAGGCCTATATAATGCAGTTCCCGAATTCAGCCTCCAAGACTGGCCCTATGTGATTCACAATATGGCATACGTAAGCCCATAATAATCGGGCTCTTCCACATTGGCCCAGGCTAATCAAACACAACAGACTCGATTTCTAAAGTTTCTATCGTTAGTAACATGTTCACTTGTTCAGGAACTACTATGAATTAGAAAACACTAAAATCCCATTTGATTAAATTTATCTTTTGGAAATAATTCTTTATTTTTAAATAAATAAATATATTTATTTATTTATTTATTTAAAATAAGTATTTATTTTTGAAAAATGAACTTAGGACTAAACTTATTTTTAAAAAATAAGATTTTATTTATAAAAAAAATACACTTTTACATACTTTTTTTTCTTCTGAAAATAAGTATTTATTTTTAAAAAATAAATTTAGCCAAACGGGGTCTAAGATTTCATTTATTAACCGTCCGTTGACTTATTTTATAAATTTGAACAACACTTTTTGGATGATTAAGATTTCTCGTGTTTTAGCAACTTATATTAGTTTTTTCTCTGAAAATTCTTATTAATTGTAATTTTGTACAACCTTGTGGAATATAATTAAAAATCATATCTTTTTTACCGCAAAGAGAATAAAATGGCATGAAAGTAGTATTTAACTTTGTCCTGCCCAAGCTCAGCATTGTCATGCCGGAGAAAGAATAAGATAAATGGATAATAATGGATGTTGACAAGAACATGGAAACTAAACAACACTATAATCCTGTTTGGGATATGTAAGTTAAAAATTACATACAATTTTTAACTTTTATTACTTAAAGATAACACAAACGGACCCTATATTAAACAATCACTCTCTAGTTCGGTCTTAAATAGTGAACCATGTCCATTTTGTTTGTATTTTGTTAATTTTAGTCGTAAGTTCATCAGTTGGCATCCGATAACCAATACTGCTCTCCCAATATGTACCATTCTGTATAACCGTGGACCACCAGAATGAGTCGAATGACAAATGTTTTTGCTTGTAACATACACAGTGCTCCCGTGTTAGAACTAGGAGAGAAAAAAAAGAGAAAGGTAAAGAAAATTTTGAATTTTTTTTTCCAAGTCGTGCTCCCAAGTTTCTTGGGTGAAGAAGATAAAAAATTAAGAAAAAAAATTTAAAAAAAATTATGCCTAAAACTTTTTTCCCAAAAATAGGATGATTGGAAAAGAAGGTCTCGCATATTTTTTAAAAAGTTCCCTCCATATTTTCCCCTCAAAATTTTCTCTTATCTTCTAAAATAACTGAGGACCATGTTAAAGAATTTATTTTTGTTTGTGTTTTCTTCCCTTCTCTTCTCTTCCATTATCTTTTTCAACAAAAAACTTCGGAGTGGGCATGTGGTTTGATTCTTATGTGATTTGCTTTAATGTAAATAATTCCAAGGTAGATTGTTTCATTAATTTTGTATTTGTCAAAAAATATAAATGTTTTTAAAACTAAAATTTACCGTTCTAGTAATGAACAAATTATTCATGTTTATGAATTTTTAGTTGAATGAATAAATGAATAAATTTGAGAGCAGGATTTTATAATTTTATTTATCAAGATCGTTACGTTTTTCTATTTTCTTACTTTTTCAAATAAAATATTTCTATTATAATAATCACACACACTCACATATTAATGATCTTATATTTAAAAATATAAATACAATTTTGTTATAATAACAACCATGTATTTAATCTACTTGATATTTTTTGGGTAATGGCCTATGTGTCACTTTTACAAAAATAAATGCCCAAAATGACATAGTCCGGAGAAATGGCCCAAAATGTCACTCCAAAACGCTACATGAAGTTGAGTTTTCACAAAACGCTATATCATGTCGCGTCTCGAGCAATTTTTTTTTTGTTAAATTTTTAAAGTTCAAAACGCAAGATGAAGTAGAGTTTTAGAGCAAGACGCAAGATGAAGTAGAGTTTTAGGGCAAAAACGCTACTTTAAGTTGGGTTTTGTACAGATTTTTTTAAAAAATATTTGTGAAAAACGTGACACTAAGTGATGTTTTTCATTCAAAATCAAAAGAACAAAAACGCTACACTATGTTGAGTCTTGAAGTGACATTTAGGGCCATTTTTATGAGTTGTGCCATTTTGGGCATTTTGCCTCCAATTTGTGACATATAGGGCCATTTCTCATATTTTTTATACTACACAAAATTTTATATTTAAAAGGTTTAAGACATATATATTTAGTAAAAATAGCATTTTTGTCATTATTAATATATATTTATTATAATAAAACTTTATTTGTTACATAGGTAGTTTGTAATTCGTTTTTATTATGCCATTGTCACAATTTATATTAGAACAGCATTAAAATATACTATTATTGTATTATAGTTGTTTTCAATAGAAAACTTTATTATAATTATTTTAAAAAAATATATTGGTCGAACCTTTACTATAAATATCTTACGAGTATTTTTTTTATATTATTTAATTGTCTATACTAATTTAGATGTTTTCTTTTTCCATTTACTATTTTAAATCTATTTTATAATTTAATTAATTAATTATATATATATATTAATTAATTGAGAGTTATATTGTTTGACCGACCAAAGATCCCTGACTCAATTTTAATAAAATAATTTTTTATACATTTAAAAAATAAAAAATAAAAATATTTTCTTTGAAAAAATAATAAATATTCATATTTGATTCATCTGTGTGCTGGATATATGATCTTATATTAGAAAGTTAATTGTTTTGAAATTGAATCTAGATCTTATATTCGAATTTTAGCTGTTTTTATGTCAAATTTATGATGATTCAATCTATTAAAATATTTGTACACTTGATACGAAATGTCATTATATCCTTTTTTGACCAAGGAAAAGTCATACCTGGAAAAACAAAAAATAATTAATGATAAAATTTTGCGCCAAGGCCAAAATAGTAAGAGCATCTAGTTGTAGAGTGCAACTTGTAAGTGCCTCGCCAACATGGTCGCCGCCATTGCAGGCCAAAGGCAAGAGTGATGCAATGCAAATTTATAATTCTGTGCTAATGCGGGGCCACACTCTCTGTTCATCATTCCAGTCTTCTTCCCTCCCTCCCTCTCTCGTAGTAATACTCTTTAATTCTCTATCCGCATCTCGACAGATCTATCAACCTAACTAACCCTCCCCAGTCCTCCCTGCTCTCTCTCTCTCTCTCTCTCTCTCTCTCTCCCACTTGCCACTGTCTAAATTATAGTATTAAATTAATATTTCTCCTATAGATCTGACTACGTGATACACTTTGAGATCTCTCTTTCAGCTACCACTTGATCACTTGACATTGCCGCAGGTAAGCAACTTTCTCTATTACATGCCATATCTCACTTTGATTTTGATTTCTATATGTTGTTCACTTACTTTTGCTGGATTCCAATTGTACCAGATTCATTTTTTGTTTGTGTGTTCAATTCATAATTAGGAGACATAAAGTAGTGTTGTGCCGAATTATATAATGTCCTAATTTTGTTTTAACATAAAGTTGATGATGTACTTCGGGAGGATTAAGAGTTAGTAGTATGCCCTCCGAACAGATGTGTAACTACTTGACAGTTAAGACTAATATTATCCATGTTGTTAACAACTAGATTCGGGTAAAGGTTAGGTATCTCCCTCGTTTTAATGATGTAAAGGGCCTTTAAAGATAGTACAGAAGATTCTCAGCCTTATCAAATGAACAACTAAATCATAATAACAACAAGTAAGGCCTACTAAACTTGTCCTTGAATTAAAATAGAAAATCTACTTTAGTTATTATGTCTGCCTTTGCTGTATGATAAGTTATTTAACTAATGTTTGGATTATTCAAAATTATTTGTTGGTTAATATATTGTCTATGCAAAGAACAGGCATGGATGGGAGTCATGGGACATTAGAGGATGTTTATTAATTTTTATCACCTATATTAATGGAGTGATGTGAAAGACTCTTATACATGCATCTGTACACTCTTTCAGCTGCCAAAAAACTCCTTTCAGAGGCCCTATCTCGGAAGGGCCTCTTTCAGAGAAAATTGTTCCACTACATTATGTTGATGACTACACAGCCTAAATGAAGGTGGCTCATTCGTGGAGGCTAGATCTGAAGGAATATTTTATGATGTCTGGGTCGCGCCATCGTCCACCTGTGAAGGGGCCAAAGTGGATTGTTATTTTAGTTTGTATGGTGAGCATTTTTCTAGTAGCAGTCTATACATATCCACCCAGGAGTTCTGTAGCCTGTAATCTATTTTCTTCCACTGGTTGCTTCATAAATAAAAGGCTTCAGTCTATGCCAGTAAGAGAATTGTCTGATGAGGAGACAGCAGCTCAGGTTGTTATTAGAGAAATTTTGATGACACCCCCGATTCAGTCAAAGAATCCAAAAATTGCTTTCATGTTTTTGACACCGGGGGCATTGCCTTTTGAAAAACTGTGGGATCTGTTCTTTCAAGTGAGTTTTGGTTCCCTGTCATTCTGTGTATTCTTTTAATGAGAAGCGCATTAATGAAGCAAATATTTATTTGTGACACATAGTTCAATTTATTAAATACTTGTACATATTTGGTAATGAGATGTAACCCAATGTAACACATAGAATGTGGTCACTCTGTTGATGAGTGCTCTGCAATAGGTAGTTACCAAACTTGCTCTTGAAAATGAAATAATTGTTTCTGCTCAGCACGTTGATCAATAATGCAACACAATGATATTACCTCCTTTGGATTCTTCAGTTCATTTGCGTGGAATATTTATAGAATGTCATGTTGACTGCATGCATCTTTGCCACTTTGTTGTCGCTTATGAACATTCCTCACGTAACGGAAGACTTGCACTTTGAAGTGTACACTTCATATAGGCCCTTTCACGTTTAGAACCTCCAATGAGCTCTATTTCTTTTACATATGTTGATAATCTTGCTTTTATTCAGTCTGTAGCTGACTCGCACAGGAGGTTGCTGATTACATCCTCTTAGCTAAGAAAATGACAGTGCTGCTTGGTTCCAGCACTTCTATCAACAAATTTCATTAGTAGAAGTAAATTATAAAAATGACTAAGACCTATATTATGTGGGTGCAAGCTACATGTAGGAAAATAACATTTTCTACCAGTTTTAGCGACACTCACGTGGGTTTTATCACAGTTAACATAAGTCATGAAAGCTATTTCTACAGTTGCCTAATAACTGACGCCTTGATTTCGAATCAAAGCTGACATGCTGAATATTTTTACAGGGCCATGAAGACAAATTTACCGTCTATGTACATGCTTCTAAAGAAACACCAGTACATGTTAGTCGTTATTTTATTGGGCGCAATATACATAGTGAAAAGGTAATGTTCCTCTCACAATATAATTTTTTCAACATACAAATGACTATTATTTAGCTCCTCTATCCACAGTCTGACTCTTATTATAGTACCTGTTGTGATAAGGTTTTCAAAGTTTTCCATCATAATATATAATGTAGTAGAAGAAAGTGTATCAGACAGCTTCACTGATCACTTTAAAGGGTGCTCCTGTCTAAATGACAATGTTTTGCAGTTTCTGCAAAGTTGTTACTTCATTACTTTTCCCGTGATTGAAATATTAATAGGTTCTTAATACAGTCACTGGCTATAATACAGATGAAGGAATCGACACCTGGAAATAGTTGTGGGTCAATTTCTTAGAAAAATGCTTGATTACTACCTGGCAAATTCTCATCACGAATTATGTATCTTATTTAAGGTGCAATATATATCATGTATTTAATCCTTAGGCTTGAAAATGCAATTTTGCGAAAGAGTACATATTATTATGGCTTCCATTATAAAGTATAAACATCATGGGATTGCTAATCACTCTTGGTCAAACAGAGTATAATGAAGTGAGGGCTTTCTAGCATCTAATTCAGTAATCATGTATGTAGATTGTAGTATTAATGGGGGCTTTCTAGCATCTAATTCAGTAATCATGTATTTAGATTGTAGTATTAATGGAACCTCTCCACTTGAAAACATTATATAATTTAAGTTTTAGTTTTCATCTGCACGGCACCATTCTCAGGTGACAATTACACGTTATAAATCTGTAAGAACAGACCAGCATTCAAGTAGAATCAGTTAAGAACTACAATTTATATGCAATGATTTAGTATTGGGGAAGAACTTGCATTTAGCTAAGTTAGGTGTACCATTCCAGGTTGACTAGATTGATTACTCATAAGTCATAAGATAAATTTGAATCGTAGATTGACCTAATTAACATACTGGCAGGTGGAGTGGGGAAGAATATCAATGGTAGATGCTGAGAGAAGACTGTTGTCAAATGCTCTTAAAGATGCTGATAATCAGCAATTTGTCTTGCTATCTGATAGGTAGCTCATTTTCATCTTACTGGTTGTATGTGAGGTCCACCTTGAGCATTTCCTTGATCAGTTTCTCATTAGTTTTCAAATTTTGCAGCTGTATACCAATTCATAATTTTAATTATGTGTATACCCACCTCATTTTCACCAACGTCAGCTTTATTGACAGGTAAACACAACTAGCCTACCGGGAACTGTGATATTCGTTACATGTTTACCAACTTTATTAGGTTATGTTTGTAATATTTTGATCTTATGTAGCTATTGTAATTACCCCAAAATTAATTCTAGAAAGTTTTCAGAGTTGTAGAACTAGACTATATAGTTTTTTTTCCTGCGAGTTGTAAACTATGAAAAACATTACTTTATTGCGGCAGTGAAGATCTCTCTCTCTCTCTCTCACTCACATGCACACATGTGCACTCTTTAGTTTTGAAGATCCAGGTCCACACGGTGGTGGTAGGTACTCACCGCATATGCTCCCAGAAGTTGAAAAGAAATACTTTCAGAAAGGCTCACAGGTATCATTTCGGTATATCTGCACACTAAAATGTATATCACTGGTCTATGCATATACAGTATAAATAAATATATTATTATTTCTGTGTTAATTAGAGACTTTGTTATCAGCATATTTTTAGAAGTATAGCTTTCTTTTGGTTATTAATTCCTTTAAAATGGATATGAGGAATATAATTTCATTTCATAAAGGTCTTAGTAGCGAGTTCTGCATGTCAAAAGTAGGATTTATGTTCATTAAGTTGATTTGCTGACATTCCTACTGGCATTTGGTCCTAAGTGCAATCTAGACTCAGGATTGGTTTGTGCATTAGTATACAAATCATCTATAATTTGTACCCCCACCCAATGGAGCTGGAGTAGGCTGAAAATGAAATTTACAAGTAAACAAAAGTTGTACGATTGTAATAAAGTAACAGATACTGAATAACAATTATACTGTTTAGTTGCATTATGTATGTTTCACTGTGTTCTGCTTCCCATGTTAAAATTAGGTTCACTTGTCCTGCAGAATTATCATAATATTGTGTTGTTTGTTACAGTGGTTCACGATGAAGAGGCAGCATGCGATATTAATTACAGCTGACTTTCTTTATTACAATAAATTCAGACTTTACTGTAGGGTAAGTCTTTGCTTTGACACGACTTATGTATTATGATGACAGGTACATAGCTGTCAAACATAAAAGAGAACAGATATTATATGGTTATGCAAGTTGAAAAGTTAGCATTGCTTATAAAGTTTTTACAATTAAACCCTGCTTTCTCAGAAGAAAGGAGCTTGTTTCACAGAAACAACTTCTGCACTCCTAGTAGTGGGGATAATATCTGCCTACATGTCACCCTCACCAGACCCAGAACCAGACCCAACTGTGTGGCCGCATGGGACATGCTGGGCATGTTTAGTTTGGTTTCTGTAACCTGTCCTAAAATAATCGCAGGCCTGACTCATATGAGGATTATCTTTGACCTCCACTTTCATATTCCAGTTTTTACTATTTAGGGTTTCGAAACTATGAAGAAAGTATCTGCTCTTTATTCATTAAACATCCTTCCAACTTGAGTAGCAGGATTTGAAATCTTGCCCAATATGGATATTTTACTATTATGAATGATGCACTTCCATTATGAATCATAATCATATGACCTAATTCCGCTTTCAAATGCATTAACATTGAAGCTTTGACTTTCCAGCCAGGTATGGAGGAGGATCGCAATTGCTATTCTGATGAACATTACCTGCCAACCCTATTTAAGGTGATTGAGCTTTCCCTTGTCTTTTTTCTCCATGATTATTGTCAAGTCATTATGTTTTAGTGGCCAACTCTTTACAGTTTGCATCTTCTCTCAGATGTTTGATCCAAATGGAATCGCAAATTATTCAGTAACCTTTGTTGATTGGTCTGAGATGAAGTGGCACCCAAAATTATTTCAGGCTCAAGATGTTTCATATGACCTTCTCAAGACCATGGGAGTATGACTTTGTTCTTTGAGCTCTTATATTTTGTCAATTTGTTTCAATGCTTCTGCTCTGACAGAATATTGACACGCGCAGAACATTGTGGACAGTATACATGTAACCAGCGATGAAAAGGTACACTTTTAACTCTTGCTCTGGCAATGTACATATCATACTTGGTTTGCTTTGAATTTTTTAAGAATTTGGAGAAAACTGAAGCATATCCTGGTTTTTGTTTGCGCCTGCAGAGGAAGGTATTAACAACACCTTGCACATGGAATGGAATGAAGCGGCCTTGCTATTTGTTTGCGAGAAAGTTTGATCCTGATAGCCTGAATAGTCTGATGCAGATTTTCTCTAATCATACATCAATTTAAATATTGTTCCATAAATCATCGGCTACAAAATTTGACCCTATTCCTTCTTTTTGAATTTGGTATATAGTTTTTGGGAACTTCGTAAAGTTATCCATATTATTATGATAGCCAAGATGCTGCACCAAGCAGGACTTAAGCAATGGCCAAGAGCTGTGAGCCACCTGAGCGATCAAAGTTCCCACATGAAAGGTGAGCTGCGAAAACAATGCTCCTACATGAAGGGTGATCGGCTGCGCATTGATGGATGCTTTAGAAAGTCTTAGGGGTGATGACATCATCCATCCAAATCCCAATATTGTAATTGGACTATGTCCTCTGTTAGTTTTGTGATTTCTGCAAATTAATGTTTTTAATTTTTTTGTCGTATTTTGGTCCCTTGTTCTATAAAATGATTTTTTCTTTCTTTTTTCTTATGCGTTGTGCAATAATGAAATAAAATGCAGATGTGGTGGCATTTGTATCTTGTTGCCTTGTTATTTTTAAGATATATAAACAAAAATAAAGAAGTTTCATTGAATTTTTAACTTTTCTAAATTTTATTAGCAGTATTTTATATGTAACTTTTTTGTCGTTCACTGTCTAACATTTAACAAATGGGTTACTTGTGAAATTGTCTATGCGTGATTTCCTTTTGATATTTGTAATCAAATCTATATAAAAGAGTTTCTAATAATAACAACTTTTGTAATATATATTTTCTAGTAAATAATAAAATCCGTGTAATGCTTAAACAACTCAGCATCAGACCATCAACCCATAAAAAAACTCAGCATCAGTTTGACTAGTATAGTATCTCAACGTCCATTATGAATTAGAAGGTGAATTCAAGCAATAACACCAAATTCAAACTCTCTTTGCGTATTCCAATAGTGGAAAACTGTATTATATGGTTCGACGTGACATTTATATCAACAAAAAAAAAGTGTAAAACTATTCAAATTGTGAAAAAACAAACCACAAAAATAATTTTAGAGATATTGCGATTTACATCTTCTAATTTGATAATTAAATACGTTTTCTATAGACAAATTTAGGATATGCGAACATGTACGTGGGATTCATTAGTTTTATTTTAAACACCTTAACATGTCAATATGTCACAATCTGAATTCATTCGACAATTTTTTCTTTAAATTTGATCGCTAATGCTAGTTGGTCTAAGAATATCTTAAATTATTAATCATTTGATAAAATAATAATTTTAAAAACTGAACAAAAAGTTATGTTTTCTACACCTTTCTATATAATGTGTTAATTCTATGAAATCTTATAAGAAATATTTATTATTATTTACAAATTTTCCAAAATATTATGTATTTTTTCAAATTTTATTATTTAATGTAATTATCAAAATACGCTTACAGTTAAATTTAGGTAACAACCGTTAAAGGGTGCAAATTGTTACAAACTGAAAATTTACGAAATACAAAGTATATAAACTAAAATTAATAAACCCCAAGTAATATAACACTAAAAATAAGAGACACAAAGGCAAATTGTTCATAATTTTGTACAGAATAAATTTGCGTATTCTCAAGATATATTAAATTATGGATTCGATTGGCTTATGTTATAAATAATTTATAAGTTTTTTTTCAAAAAAAAGTTTTAATTTATAAACTAAAAGTAAGGAATTTAAAATAGGATCTATATATCTTTGTAAAGTAAAATGTGTCGTGGTGTCGTATTTATGATTTAATTAAAACATAAAATGGTAAATAAAACTTGTACAAGTGTTGGCAAGACTCACAATATAACTGAACCATATATTTATCAATTATCATCATCGTTATACTTTATAATTTACATTTAAAATATAGGAAAAACAAAGAGGGTTAAATTATAAATTACCGGGGCGTAAATATCCTAAATTCCCCGCGGTAAAATGGTGCACCACGCGTAACTATGAAGCTAATAAAATCCAAGCGTTGTATAACGTCTGTGACTTTTTTCTTATGGTCTTACTTCGTTATATATTTACCGGGTTGAAGGAGATAAATAACATATTTTGGTACAAAATTGACGAGAATGATAATTTTAAATATAGAATTGAAGATGATTAGAAATAATGAATTGAATAAGCATTTGTGACATGAGTACGCATTTGTCAACTGCGTATCAATATATGATACGCATTTAGATACCCAATTTATAAATGTGTATTTATATTTTTTTATAATTTATTTTGTTGAGATATACATTTATAAGTTATGTATCTTTTATATAAATGAGATACAAATAGATATAACATCCGGTAAAAATTGCCATTTCCATTTTGTTAATTTGACTTGTTATTTCAAACATTTTTTCTATTTACTGCAAACACAACAAAATCCACATGAAAATTTCTGTACAAGCCACCCCACCGCCTTGCTGTTGCTCATTTCCTTCAAATCCCCCCTAGGTTTTCACCATTCTATCTCATACATACATACATATATCCTATATCTATATCTATATCTAATCTCATACTTGAATAAATTCATCGTGCGTGAGAGGCAACTGAATGTGCATGTAAGTTTTGTTGATTACTTCACTCTTGTGTTACGATCAATTCTTATGCCTTATTTATTTATTTTATTTTATATTTACAGTTGCGTTTACTTAATGCTTTTGATTTATGTTATTTTTTCTTCTTAATTTCTATTCCTGTATATTTTTTATTGATGAATCCAATGGAATATAGATTGTTTGCTGTAAGTATAGTTCAATCTCTGTGCGCATATGTGTGTGTGTGTTTCTTGTGACAATTTTAGAATCTGTTACTGATTTTTTGTCTCTTCATCATTGTGGATATATCTTAATGTACGTTCTTTTAAATTAAAAATGGATAATTGAAGATTTAAAGAATACTGCTAGGTGCTTGAATCTCGTTTAGAAAATAGAAATTAATGTATAGAATATCGGGATATGATACACGGAGTGTTTGATTTCTTGGTTTCGTGTTCATCACGGCTTCCCCTGTTGTGCCACAAATATAGTTACTAGTATAACAGAAGTATTCTTATTTAAGTGGTCTGTATTCTACATCTTTGATAGTTGGTAGAATATATGTTTGTTATTGCCACATCGATGCCATTTCACTTTGGCAATAGATGTTATGCATGATGCAAGGCCCTGGCGAAACAAAGAGGAAGGCACATAGAATATTAGACTGCGCCATTTCTTCTTTGGAAGGTTTTTTCACCATGTGAATGCAATAAGATGTAAACGACATTAAAATTTCACAAGCCTCAAGACATGCATCTATTATAAATGTTAGAATATCTATTGTTTACTCTTCAGTCTCTTCATTGCCATTAGTTTCTTATACTAACACGTCACAGTTTTATGTAAATATAATTAAAATAATATATGATGATCAAGTCAAGACTGAGGAAATTAATACAGTATAATCTATATCTTGCTTCTTTCAAGCTTACAGCATCAACTAATTCAATTTAAATTCTGAAGTGTCTAATTGACTCCAAAAGTCAAATCATGTGTTCGAACCGGTATGTCTATACAGTTACTTATATCTTGCATATAAGATCAGGCAAATGGGAAAGTTATCTAGTTTATAGGTTTATACCTCAAGTAGGAGCACTTAAATGATTTTTATGATTATTTTTTTCTGTGACAAGTTTGATGTTGAGCACTGATCAAACAACTTATTAGCAGGATTAATCATATTAAATAGTATTTATGACGTGTTCATTCCATTTTTTGTCTTTCAGGACTAATGGTACTATTTCAAGCTGAAGGGAGCTACGTTCATAGGGCTTTGCAGATTATCTATTTTATGGGGGTTTTATGTTGAGCCGTCTTTTTTTCATTTTTCATTTCATGTTTTAGAAATAATCATTTAAGGTTGAAATTATTGTCTGTATATCGTGTAAGACAAATATACAAAATTCTACTTTTGGCGTGTATGGATACCAACAACTTTGGAAGCCTGATTTGATTTAATTTGAGACGTGTTCAATTATCTCATTCATTCTCTCTGCATTTTTGGGCTTTAAATATATAATCACTTTGGGAGCTGTGTATAATTATATATTGGTTATAAGTTGCATAAGGAGATAAAATTCTCTGTGATTTTATTCCTCAAAATCTGAACACTCCTCTCTTTATCGATGATGGAGAACTTAGCACAGCTGGAATCTTTGTGCGAAAGCATGTACAAATCTCAGGATTCTGTTGAACGATCTCATGCAGAAAATGCACTCAGATGCTTTTCAGTAGACAGTAACTACATTCTGCAGTGTCAATATGTTCTAGAGAATGCGTCGACTCCATATGCATTAATGATGGCCAGTTCAAGTCTTTTAACACAAGTCACTGATCACCGTCTACCTTTGCAGCTACAGCTTGATATCCGTAATATTCTTTGAACTTTAAGACAACTATACAGTTATATTTTGTAGGCTGTCTTCTTCTACTTCATATGATGTCTCCACCCTTTTACCTTATCAGCAGTACTTGTAAAGTAAAAGGATCATATTTTTTTCCTGCATCAGAAATTATGGTTATTAGCAGTAGTTTATATTTTGTGGTTATTATTACAGACATGATTTTTTTGATGCTATACTATATTTTGAATTTCGTATGTATCCAATTTACTAATCTTCTTTTTGTTTGAAGGAAATTATGTTTTAAGCTATCTGGCGAGCAGGGGGCCTAAATTGGAGAATTTTGTTATTGGCGCTTTGATTCGTGTCCTGTGCCGAATCACAAAATTTGGTTGGCTTGAGGACGATAGCTTTAGAGAGATGGTTAAAGAGTCCATGAATTTTCTGAGTCAGGTGAAACGCAATTATTGTAAAACTGTATTTGTAGATATCAGAATGCTGAGGTTCTTAGCATTATAATGAGATGCATCTGTCTTTCCTAATATGCTTATACTTATTTAATTTCCTAAATCTCAAGCTTCTTGTTAATAGTAGTTGTCAATGGATAAATTCTAGATGGATTTTTATTTTCCTTAAGTGGTGCTACCATGTGTATTGAAAGCTTCTCTCTGTTTCAACAGATTGGCAGTCTAGCCGTCTAGGTGTGATTAATAAACAGTAATTACTAACTTGTCTTACCTGCATAACCATCTGACTTGGGCTTACTTTCTGTTAGCTGCATTGACATTGTTAGTTCGAGGATTTTAATATAGTGGTTTCTTGGAATTGGATCTTTTTTCCTAGACAGCTTATTTAGAGAAGCCATCAAGACATCAAGTGGTCTAAAATGAACTAGGCGAAATCACCCATATAAGGTTATGATTGGTTCATCTGTCTGATGTATGGAAATGCGTAGGTGTCTTTCAGATTGCTTTACTTCATCTTCATATGATAAAGTTTTGTAACTAGTCAATTCAGAGAAAGTATCTTTTTCACCAAGTTGTTTTCAAATTCTCTTTTGATGTTAAAATGAAAAATTGAATGGCTAGTGGTTAGTATTGTCATATATGCATTTAACCATCTATTAAATTGTTATTCCAGTAACCTTCCAAACTAACCTGTATACTATTTTTACCTGTCATCAGGAAGCTTCTCACTATACCATCGGCCTGAAGATATTGAATCAGCTGATTGCTGAAATGTTCCAGGTTGTTCACTATCAACTGTTGTTAGCTAATAACTTTACAAAAATTATTTGAGTTAAGAATTTAAGCGTCTGAGTATCTGCTGTAAGTGTGAATTCAAAATTTGTTTCATGTCTATTCTATATGGATATGCATGTTCTCTGGTAGTTTGGTAGTAGTGCATATCTTTTATTGCTTTTTTAAATTGGTAACTCGTAACTTCTAGGACTCACTCAGTAAATGTATTGTTTGAATCTCTGGAGGGATCATGGAGCTTAAAGATTTTCATTGAAAAGTATAAATAGTATACTTTTTACCCCATTAGGTTATTCTTAGTTTCTAATAGTTTTAGTTCTTATCTGCAATTATCCAGAGGAGCTTGTCCACCAAGTTCCAACCACCATTTGTACAGTATTATACTTTTGGAAGATGTTTCTGGTCCTTGATAAGCTTACAATTTCATGTTCCTGAGATTAGGGTTCTAAGTTGTCTAGCTATCGGTCAGCCAATGTTCTTTGTCAGCAGTTACATGCTGCTACTAATGTTAGAAATCAAAAACCATATTTTATGTATTCATATGTGAAAAAATCAGGGACTGTTAGTTTGCCAATTTGTTCATGGGCAGGAATTAGAGCTGTTAGCCTGAACGATGGATGATTCACATTCAGCTTATTCAGTCTGGTTAACCTATTAACAAATGACCCCTTAGTTAGTCCACCAGTGGAATTTTCTCTTTTTGTGTTGTAACTCTATTTTATTTGTTTACTTGCTTTCTTGCGCTAGGTCCTTGTCTGTTTCATGAGATCATAGTCCCCGTATTATATGTAGTTTGTACTAACATCATACTTGATCCCGTAAAATAGTCCATTGAGTAACTTTGATAACTTTATAGCTCACTTTTGAGGACTATAAATTCCATCCCCGCCCAAGGTATTAGTAATCTTGTGGAAATGACCTTTTTTTTGTGAAAGCAATGGAAGTGTATTTAAAAATGATTGAAATTTAGCAACAAAAAAAAAGATTGAAGTTTTTGCCAAGGGATAGCCCATGAATGAATAAATTAAAGTGCAAAATTAAAGCAAATTGACTTGAGTGCAGAGACTGTTAATCCTATGAAACGAACATGTATTGGGGGTCTCAACAACAGTCTGCAGTATGAGATTCTTCGGTCTGAAGTGAGTTATAATTATGATGTTAATAATGCCTAGAAAATCATTTGTAATGGAAATATCTAATAATACTATTTAGCTATTTATAGGAAGATTACCTAGAAGAGTCTATGCATGTTGACGTTATCAGCATAGGTGATGTGGTAGCTGCATATGTATGATATATAGGTGGTATGGAGCTAGTGATTTGATGTTGAAAGATATTTGACTGAGATACCTTCAATTAAAGGCAACGAGATTTTAATCAAGTAATGATCGCGTAGTGGTATTGTGATCTTTAACAAGACTTCTCTTTTTTGTGATTCCATTCTACTTTTTATGATTCCTTAAAAAAATTGTTGTATATATATTGCCATGAACTTACTGCAATTTCTTGACCACCAGTCCAATCCAGTACTGTCAACTACACAGCAACGGAGGGTGGCAGTTTCATTCAGAGAGCAGTCTCTTTTACAAATATTTCGAATATCGCTGACTTCTTTATCTCAACTGAAAATTGATGGTAATATACTCTTCAACATTCCTTTCTGTTATGTTGTAGTCGCTCTGTTTAAATATTAGATATGTGTTTTCTTAATTTCTTGTGCGCTGCTGGTTTTTGTGTATGCAGTTGTAAGCAATTTACAGCATCTGGCTCTTTCTTTAGCCCTTAAATGCTTAACATATGATTTTACGGGGACATCTATCGACGAAACTTCAGAAGATTTTGGATCTATTCAGGTGCTCTTTCGTGACATGTTATGTATCAAGAGAACATGTTACTTGTACTTCTGCTGCTCATCTGTAGTTTCTTGTTCTTTTCCAGTGTTATTATATCTATACCCTTTATTAATAACCGAAAACCCCTTTTCAGGGATATATATAAGAACTAAAATTTGGTTTCACCCTTACAATTCTATATATGTATACACGTTTTTTCAGCCTAACTTGTTTCTGTTTTAGAAACACCAACAAATGAACTTTTATAAAAAAAAACAACATACACAAAATTCTCCCGTGTTTCATTAAACATTAAACTATTTTACTTGTACTATTATGAAGAAAAATAAATTCCTAAAAAATTATGATTTTTTTAGATTCGGCCCCCATGAAGCACGTGTTACCTGCTAGTATATATATAATATTTGGCTTGGCTTTCAGGTCCCATCTGCTTGGAAGCAAGTTATCGAGGACTCCTCAACTCTGCAGATTTTTTTTGACTACTATGCTCTGAATTTACCTCAGATATCAAGGGAGGTTGGTTACTACATCTACCTGGTTTGATGCATATATATTCTCAAGTTAGTGCATTATGTGTCTGGACTCTGGATTTTGTGTGTTGAGGTGTTTTTTTGGTAGGGGTGGGGGATCTGTATTTGGGGTTTTCTAATGAGGTTTTTGGATGCTAGTATCTATTTCTTATGTATGTTTTCCCGCGTCCTGATTGCATCAGTACTAGTTTTTGCCAATCGTGTATTGCGTCATGGACGATATGGGGTTGTCTTCAATTCTTTCTGGAACAATTGTTGCCCCTATAATTAAGCCATCTGCACACAGATTTTTGACCGGAACTACCAGGTGTATTTGGTTACTCATTTTGGGTGGAGTTCTATTGCTATACTGTTTGTGCTCTCGCAGGGCTGATGTTTTTTTTCAGTTTGAGAAAATTGGAATACAGATAATGATTTAAATATCTGTAGTATTAAGTAAAGCATATATCTGGTTAGGATCAGTAGCCTTGAAAATAGAAAAGGCAGAAATCTCATCAACATTGTGGAGCTGTGACGAATATGCCCATCATAGTGTATTGAGAGCTTCTGTAGCTCAGATGTTCAAGACATCGATCATTCTACATCCTCCCTTCAGAGCAATAACAAGAGTCTCCTAGCAAGTTTTTAAGTATATCTTTTCCATCTTTTTGATGGAGAAATTTGTTGAACAATCTCTCTGTTTCTTATTCCTTTCTATCTGCCTCTATTTATACACTTGTCAAATTTTGAAAATCTGTATATGCCCTCTTGACATTGTTTGTGGGCATGGTTATGTTCAACTTAAATATTTCTGTCTTGTCTTGTTGGCTCGTGCGCACACACAAGAATCCTTAGCCAGCTTGAAAGTTGTTTCTTATCTGTTGTAATACAGTTATTCAGGTTCTCATAATAAAGTCAACATGAGTGCTTGTTGAACTATATGATTTTTGTAAAGTTTTAGTTCAACTAAATGTAGAACTATGCCATTGCTAGTTGCGGATAAGTTTTTGTCAAGCTTTAACATTTTGTTTTCAATAATTATAGGCTTTAGAGTGCTTGGTACGTTTGGCTTCTGTTCGAAGATCTTTGTTTACTAATGCAGCTGCACGACTCAAATATCTTTCACATCTAATGATTGGGACGAAAGATATTTTACAGACAGGGAAAGGTAAATCTCGGTTTCAAATATAGTCAAGCCATTCCAACCTATTTTGGATATCAAGGCATTGTTGAAATATGCTGAGCAGTAGCTACAATGATTTTGGTTATTAGGTGATATTAAGTGCATGAGGTTCTTTAATTATGAAATACAATAATCTTCTTGTTAATATCATAGATTGATTTTAAAATTTCTGAATTCTGAAACTGTTTCCCATCCCCTTATTGTCTGATGTCCAAGGTCCTTTCATGACGTTGGTGGGTAAGGGAATGTGTGTGCATTATGATGGTCTTTTTTATTTGATAATCTCTTTCTATATGGTACACCTTATTCTGATTGTACAGTATTTGCTTTTATCTAGTTATTTTAACTCTTCAGTTGTAGTGTTTGTCTTTATTGTATAATATATAAGACTTGGTTCAAAACAAATTGATTCAGCTATGTCAACGCATTGCCACCATAATCTGGAATTGCGTTTAACTTTTGAATTCACCTCATCACATTTCTCCTTGTATCATACATCGGGTTTTTCATTTTAGGTGGACCCATGGCTTTCCGACTCCATGTTTTATGTGAACTTCCCTGATGAATAGGTTGTTATATGAAGTACTTTGGTGGGTGTGTAGCTATTTATCACTATATACCCTAGCATTTCTACATGTATATACTTCATTTTCTATGATCGTGTTTACTGTTTTATCATTATATAATTAGAAATTTTGAAAATCTGTCTTCACTTTAATATATACATACATATATGTGTGTGTGTGTGAAATTTTTGTGGCGACATTTCATATTTTCATCTTTTTTAAGCTCTTGTTTTATTTGACTGGCAGGTTTGACTGATCATGACAACTACCATGAGTTTTGTCGCCTTCTAGGACGCTTTAAGATTAATTATGATGTAATCCCGAACTTCTATTCTTAAAATACCTACATTTCATATCTAACACATTTGTCAAACTACACATGGATGGAGTTGAAAGTTTTCCCTAATATGCCTCCCCCCCCCAAAAAAAAAATTTATTATCTATTATTCGTGTGTTAAAATCTGTTTATTTGATTAGTTTGGAGGTTCCGTGTGTGCATTAAGAGTGAGAATGGTGTGGGTTGTTGCAAAGATTGGGCATATTTTTTGTAACAAGTAGGGACTGAGGAATTATAGATTAGAACATGTATTTTTGACTCGGAGATTTTTCTTCTTTACCAAATTATTTTATTGAACATTATACTTTGTTATTACATATTCTCTAATGTTGTGTTTGGCCGGAGTGAATGAAATCGGGGAGAATGGAATGAAATTTTTACTATTTTATGAGCCAACATTTATGATGTTCATATATTCGTTCATTCTATTCCTAGCAAATTGAACTAGAGTTCAATCCTGCCAATTTTAGAATGACATTCTCCATCTTACTCATTTCTTCACAAATATCATGATGGAAATTCTGCACTCCCTCATTGATTCTTTCCTTCAACTTTGTTCACAATCTTTCATTAAATTCTCCCCAGCCAAACGAGCCTAAGCGAATCATTTACGTACTACTCAATATTTGATAGCAGATTGTGACATGTGATATTATGACCTAAATTATTTCTCTTGCCGCCTACAGCATTTAAAAGATATAATGCACAAGTATCTTCTAACATTATCGGTGATCAATGAAATGGATCTAGTAAATATAAGGTTGTCAATTGTCGTATGAAGAATTTAGTTAAAAGTTGAAGCTAAGCACATATACCTTGTGCTGTGTAATGATTCTTATGTTTTACCTAGGTGACATCTCTTGATATTTCTGCATATAGTATAAACACTTTTTCTTAATTGAAGTGGATATTCTACATATGCTATATTCATATGTTTACTTGTCAAAGGGTTTAATGCTACATTTGAATGTCTAAAATATGTTGTTGTGATGGAAATTCTGTTCTTTATCAGTTTTACTGATTGTTCTTTACGGTGTCAGCCTGATTGTACTCTCATTAAAGGGTGATATATTCTTTGTTCTCATGGTCGGGTGTGTGTTTTTCAATGAAGTTATCTGAGATTGTGAGCACCGACTGCTATAATGATTGGATACGCTTAGTAGCTGAATTCACGCTGAAGTCTCTGCAGTCATGGCAGGTTATGATGGTGTTTTTAAGTTAACGAAGTGTATAACTTTTTGGAATAGCATAGTGGTAATAAATATTGTTTTCCAGGGTTAAACTGATATACTTGTGTCTTATATAGTGGGCCAGCAACAGTATATACCATCTTCTTGAGCTTTGGTCCAAATTGGTGACATCTTTAAGAAACTTCAAGGGTGAACGACAAAGCTTGCTTAATGAATTTGTTGTGGAAATTGTACAGCGTTTTATCTCATCAAAGTTTGATACTTTCCAGGTTGGTTCATGCTTTCTCTTCTTTTTTGTTGCCTCATTTGTGCTAATAATTTACTTACTCTTTGATCTTGCCATATGTTTTGTTGCAGGTTGAATTACCTGATGATGATCCCGAAAATCCACTTGACAATGCTGAACTTCTTCAGGAACAGCTTGAATGTGTTCGTCATCTTTGTAGATTTCAGGTTGAAATTTATAGATGTTTTCTTTACATAAAGGAATAATAGTATTTGCATCAATTCTGCAGTCTGCCAGCTACATTTATGCACTATTGATGCCAGGCTTTAAGTCATTTCTAGTTTATTACTTTTAAACATTATATTCTATTATTTGCTTTTAACATGTTTTTTTGAGCCTTCAGTATGAGAGCTGTTGCAAGTACATATTACAAATAAGTGATCCGATCATGCAGTTTTATATGGTATGCGAGCCTTTCTGATAGTCCATATTTTGCACACATGCCATTCTTTCGTTTCTAATAATTTAATGTAATTATATACTACTTAGGAAGCAACAAGTCTCGAGTCCAGTGGGGTTAACAGTAATTTGTGTCTTCTTGAAACCAAACTTGCTTGGATGGTTCATATAGTTGCTGCAATCTTAAAGATAAAGTCCGGGTACAACATGCTATTATTTGATAACATTTTTTCTGGAATGCGGAATTGGTTTTTGCCTTACTATGGTTGGTTTATAATAATCATTGTCAGTGGGGAATCAGACGAACTACATGATGCAGAACTTTCAGTGTGTGTATTCAACCTTATTAACATTACTGACAGAGGATTTCAGAATCAGGTATAGAAATGAAGGAATACTGTAAGAAATTATGTTGTTTTATAATTTGCTTTATTATGCATACAGTCATCTTGCAAATATACGATGACTCTCTGTCTGACATGGTGCATGAAAGTAATTGTTTTTACATATGAAACAGTTAATTGAACATGACATGAAAAAGACAAGTGTAACTATAAAAGTATTCTCTCTAGAATTGTCAGAGTAATTTAAAAGATCTCCGGATCAGATTGGTTGTTCAAAACTTGCTAAAGTTAAGAAGGAATATTAGATTACAGTGCATATCTAATTGATCAGATTTTGGCATTTGCTGGTTGGTTAATGTTAAATAAATCTGTCAAATTTTTATAAGCTGTCAAAGGATTTACTTATGAACTATTCATGATCTTTAAAAGTACGGGTGGAAGCCGCTTGATATGACTTGACCATTTATAAAAATTGTGTGCTAATAACTACTAGGTCCATATGGGTTTAAAATACATTTTAACAGGTGCGAGAAAGATACATTTACCTTAAAATACAAGTAACTGTCCTGTAAAGAATTACTAAGGCTGTTAAAGTGTCAGAGAAACCCTGCAAGATGTATGAGGCAGGGATGTGTGTATTCGTCTGATGGGGTGGGGGTGAAGGACAATAATGGGCAGTTTTGATCAAGGGATAATGAGTTGCAAATTCACCTGACAGAAAAGTGTTAAGAGTGGTTAAAAGTTAAAATCATTCGAAAATAATGTAATACATTGATTAGTTATATAGTGGTATAATATCTATCACCATTCCAGTGGTATAATTTGTTGATGAATTTTTTGTTATTCTTTGAATTTATACTTGCAGAGATATAGTGAAATAAGCAAGCAGAGACTGGATCATGCTATTTTACTATTTTTCCGGCATTTCCTCAAGTCCTATATTGGTGAGCAGGCAATGGAATCATCTAAGGTATATTAATTTGAATTTTGGTACCCGATCTTTTCTTGGAGTGGAGATTATCAGAAGCTTGTATTTCCATCATTTAGTAGTTATATGTATTTCTCCTCGGTGTTCTGGAACTGCAGAGGCTGTATGCCCGGTTTTCAGAGCTTCTTGGAATCGATGATCATTTACAAGTGTTGAATGTTATTGTTGGAAAGATTGCAACAAACCTAAAGTGTTATGTTGAGGTAACTTTCATGATTTATTAGTTACTTGTGTCATTCTAATCTATGAAATGAAATAATATTCAGTTCATTTTATTTGTCTATGTGCAGAGTGAGGATGCTATTACTCGTAATTTAAACCTTTTCCTGGAATTAGCTTCAGGGTCAGCCTTTTGTTGCATTGGTACATTGATTGGAGAAATTTTATATATGTTCTCTGCGTGTACTAACATTGGGCCTTTTAAACTTGTAGATACACGAGTTGCAAGCTGCTTTTGAAATTGGAGACTGTTCAATCAATAATTATTCACAGCAATGTATAATATTAACCTATTCTGCTGGGCTTTGTGAGTCATAGATTTAGGAATTTGGAAGCACATATTTACTGGTTGGATTTATATTTTCAGAGGGAGCATTTTTCTTTTCTCCGAGACATCAGATTCTCTCGTAGCAGAACAACTTTTTTCTACACTATTGGCGTGCTGGTTTTTGCAGAAGACAATAATCTGAAATTCAAGTCTTCAGTTGATCCTCTTATGCAGGTATGTTAAATGTTAACCAGTGATAATAAAATGATTTAGTGTCTTGAATGGGGCTTTGTTTCTTTTGTCCTCAAACTGCTTTTGATACCTGTGGTCCTCTCCCTAAAGGTCTTTGTCAATTTGGAAACAATACCTGATGGAATGTTTCGCTCCGATACTGTTAAACAAGCATTAGTCGGACTAATGCGTGATCTCAGAGGAATTGCTATGGCTACAAATAGGTCAGTCTTTCTAATGAGGCTTGTCTGAATTCTTTGCACTCATTTTGCCTCTTACTCTTTCTTTTTTGTCTTATAGTCGGAAAACATATGGTTTACTCTTTGACTGGCTATATCCTGCACGTATGCCACTTCTCTTAAAGGCAATTACATATTGGGCCGATGCACCAGAGGTGAACAAACATTTAATGAAGCTGATTTTTTTTCCTGTTGTCTTTGATTTGTCTACTGCAATATAAGCTGTCCACGTCTTGATTATAAATTGTTGATTTTTTATCGATTTTTTATTATGTGGATCTGAATTCTTGATCAGTGTGATAAAATTTGAAAGAAGTCATGATGTCAACACAAACACCTTGGTTAATATAAAGTATAAAGCATTATACTATAATTATTTGTGGTGTGCACCTCTGAATTCCTATATGTTGAAATGACAAAGGCCACAAAGCAACCAGTGGTGGAGCAAGGAATTGAGCAAGGAATTGGATGGTCCAAATCCTAAAGATGCATAGCTAAGAAAAGGGTTTGTGTCGGAACGTATTATTTTATAATAAACTATTATTATAATGAATCGTTATACGATCACTGAATTATATTATCAAGTCGTCCGACTAGTTGGAGTGATATGGTTGACAAGGGTGATCTAGCTTTCTGAGAGAAAGTTGATGTGCTTGTCAAGCTATCCATTGTTTAGTCGGGTTTCAGGTTATGACTGGTTAAACTCGACTCAGAAGGCATTTTACTAAAAGATAGTTATGAAATTAAAAATAAAAACCATAACTACTTGGGTAATGGCTTGTAAACTCACAGAAGGGAAGAGAGAAGGGATAACACATTTCGCAATTAATTTATTTTTGAATAATATTATAATATAATGAGTAAGGCTCTAGAGAGAACCCTCTTAAAAGGAAAACCGAGAGAAAACTTGAAAAAGTTAATTTTAGGATCCAAAAAAATTATGAATATTTTTTAATTCTTAATACACTTCCAAAAACTTAATTGCCATGTGTGTGTGTGTGTATAAAGTTTATTTAAATTTTAATTTATTTGTAAAATCTCAAATAATTTTAATATTTAGAGAAGTTTGTAGGTTTTCATGGTAACTAAGCTTTCACCATAATGTTACCCTATATATGTATACATAAAGGTTAATTTATTAATTGTTTTGTCCACATCATCCTCTTCTTTGTTGGAAAAACTCGACCATGAGGTTTAATGCTCGAAAGGAACTCCACATGAACTTTTGCAAGCCAGGGAGAAATATTAGTCTTAAATTTGACGTTGATGAAGTATTAACAAAGTCAGCATTGGGGAAGTCATTATGACATCTTCAAGAAGAAACTTCGAATTATTTAATATTTGCCTTTATGATCCTTTATGGTCTTCACACCTGGATGGACAAACTCTTCATCATTAACTTGCATAGCCGAATTGTATTGGCTTCAATGGTGCACAAATCATTAAATAACTTTGCTTCATGTCCTTGATAGTCGTCATATAATTGGTCACGTGAATATTAATATTAAAGATTACAAGTATCTATACTATACTATTAAATAATAACATGCACTATTTGGCTGGATTAAAATAATATGGACTATTTGGCCTTTCGGGCCGGATTAAAATAGTCAATACAAGAACTTTCAAAATAAGAGTTATATATGTTAATTCTTATTTGAAATTACTTATATTCAATATATGTTGCATCCTATTTAATATTTACTCATATTATAATATTTTACACATGTCAATTCCATTTTAAAATTTTCTTTCAATCATGTTACAATTTTAATTATACATGTATATGCATGTGTGTGTGTATATATATTTATATTTATTTCAATTCTTAATAAACATTGCTAATGTTCAATATATGTTACAACTTAGTTATATTATAATAGTTTATATATATATTTAATCATATCTTAAATATACATTTTATTCTATATATTATTCATATTTAAATTTTTTTTATATTATATAGATATATAAGTTTGTGCTTATCACGGACTCTATGTGATGCTAGTTGTTTATAATAAGCAAACTTGAGAATAAGTAAAATTTTGGATAAAAGGAAACAATTAAATGTTCCTAACAATTACTTAACTTAACTAAAAATACCTAATCAAGTACTAAAAATATATCCGTAATAATAATATATAATATATATCTATTGAGAGATTAATTTAATAATTGCTTTGTCCACATAATTGACTAGCCGGTCGGACTATATTCGATTTGCCATCATAATAACCAATGTATAAGATAGTAAAAATAAATAACCTTATTAATATTTTACTTTTAAAGTGTTATTTGTCAAATGCTATACCATTTGAAAGGGTGAAACTATGAATGTAATTTCTTTTTCTTTTTTTGCTGGTGAATTTGGTTAAAATAATATTAATTTGTTAGAAACTCGAATATAGTGTATCAATTTATGTTTTGTTATTCAAGCACAAGTATAATATTACTCCCTCCGTCTCATTCATTTTGGCCACATTACCTAATACCTATATTAGTTGTCCAAAAATATTTTCCTGTTTTAGGTGTCCCATAAACACATTCATCAACTAAGGTGAGGTATAGTATTTTTTTTTGTTGTAGGTGTCCCATAATGTTTGGATACATTCATGTAAGTTAATTTTAAATATAATTAAGTTATATAAATGTGGTAGTAAGAGTGTATATTAGTAAAATAAAATATATTTTTAGTAGTTATTTATGTGATTGCTAAAAATTTGTATTTTGGTCAGTGGAAATTTTTTTATAGTAACAAAGCTTACATTATAACAATTGATACTCACTCCGTTTTGTTTTACTAGATGTGCTTAGAGTTTGAAAGACTTTTCAAAATGTTGGACATTCTCACCTTTCAATACATCTATGCTATATTATTAAAAGCCCATTCGTATGTAATTTGGGCCAAAATAATAGATTAATACTATAGGCCTAACGGTTTAAGTAATAATCAACTATTTATATAAAATATAGTTGATTACTTGGGATAAATTAAAGAGATGGATTTTTAAAATTTGACATAATATATACATATATATAGTAAGTTAATAGTAAAGACTTATAATAGTTACCGATTTATAATATACGTGGGCTATAATGAAAGATGGACTTCTAAAAACACTGTAATTAGCATATAACTGCACTAGACATTACTATTTATATACATTTTTTATATATTTTAAATTTTATTAATATACAGGTTTTAGGTTTTACCTTACACGGGATCTGCAACGCTTGTAATTGTTAGTATATGTGTTCGAAAGTTACCTTCGTGAATTGTTTAGATTTCATTATTACCTAGGAGTTGTGATAAGATATTTCAGTTAGGTGATTGTCATAGATGGCAAAAATGAAAGAACAAGTTTATTGTTACCAATTTAGTTAAATGATGATAAATATTGATATATATGATAGATCCTTAATTGACTAATTAAAGAATAGATACCAAATAGAGTAAACAAAATAAGATTCGGTTTATGTCATATAATTGCAATTGAATGGTGACATATAACTATCGATGAATAATTAATGAATATTTAGTCGATAATATGAACTCTCGTATATAGTAGTAATAATTTTATATTATTAATCTCATTAAGTCAAACATTGATACATGAAAGGGAAATGAAGGGGGAAAATGGGGGCACTAGTCCTAAAGTGGCTCCTTTTTTAAATGTTACATTAAGAAATGTTTGTGGTAATTATATTGGTGGTAAATTTAGATTATTTGATTGTTGGTAATAATTTTACTAAATCATAATATCGATATCAAATTATATATAACATTTATGTATTATACACATAACTAATAAGCTGATAGAAAAGTTTTTAAGTATTCTCTTTTTTTGTGGGTTGCTATAATTTCTATCTTCTCCCAGCTCTCTTCCTTAGTTGGGAAACCTTAGGGGTAGCTGTATAATATTTTCTTCATATTTCTAATCTGGCATCACATAAGATGGCGGACATATAATGACTAATAAGTTATGAGGCATCGGGTAAATAATCATTATTTATAACTGAATTGGTGTTAGGAGGAAGCATATAGGGAAACTGGGAAAGAATTAAGCTATTAAATTTAGTCATAAGTAGCAAGCTTATGTAGACCAAATTAGTAATTTATTGGCAAGTGTTTAGTTAGTCACCTGTGTGGTGAGACTATATATTAACTTCTCTTCTTCCTCCATCCCCCATTGGCCATCATAGATAAATTTTTAATATTGTAAATTTTATATAGAGTCATCTTATTTGCCAAAATCATGACCATAGGAATATATACGAGTCACATTAATAATAGATATCAATTTGGTTTCCAACAGTCAAAATTCTCATCTATTTAGGGGGCGTTTGGATGAACATTGGGAATGAGAATCGGGAATGGGAGTGGAAGGTATGGGAATGGGGTATAGGGAATGTATGATTTACCCACATAGGAGGAATGAGGTTCCCATTCCTACCACCAAATTACTAATCCAAACACTAACATATGGGATTGAAGTTCCGATTCCCGTTAACCGGGCTCATTAACCATGAACCAAACACTCCCTTAGAAACAGATAGCCGTGTGACTTTGTCTTCCATCTATCGTCCTCAAAGAGTTTGTGTAGTAATTTTTCATTGTTTACTTGCATAGGCTTGCAACTAAGATTTCTTTATCTCGTTAGGTGAAGTATTTGTATCTCTCTGTTTATGTGGGATTTTTTTACATACTTGTTGCCTTGTGTGTTAATTTTCACTTGGTGGAGGACATATAAGTAAACTTTTGTCTGCTTTCAGTTATTGAGCCGTGTTTTCACGTTGAATCATGTAGGTTACAACTCCATTACTGAAATTCATGGCTGAATTCGTTCTGAACAAATCTCAGCGTGTGACTTTTGATATGACCTCTGCTAATGGCATACTGCTTTTCCGAGAAGTCAGCAAATTACTTGTTACATATGGATCAAGAATTTTGGCACTTGCTCATCATGTAGATATTTATGCATCCAAGTATAAGGGAATTTGGATTTCGTTGACTATTTTTTCACGAGGTACTTATAGTATATAATTATTCCTGTTATATTGTTGGTTTTGATAGATGATTTTTTAACAGATAAAAGCTATGTTATGTGACATCTTCTTTATGTTAAAAATTCATTCTGATCATTATGATCCACTTTGTTGATGTTGATAAGATATGAATGAAAACTGATTTGAGTTGGATTTCAATTCATGTAATTTTTGCAACTCTTTCTTTTATGTTTGTTTGTTAAGTTTTGGTGCTTTGAAATTCCTGAGGATGCTCTATTCACTTTCAGTTGACATGTATTTTTCTTGTATGACTTGGATAAATCATAATTATGTATGTCTGAATTTCATAAGGGATCAACTTCAGCTGTGAAAAAAAAGTTCTGCCCCAATATAATGTAATCTTGACCATGGAGACTGATATTTGCTATTATGAGTGTCTTGTGTAATTTCAGTAGCTTATCTATATAGCTATAACTTCTTTAGAATTGAATTACTTGTCTTATCTCTTATGATGCATTGCTGACAAATTCATATATTTTTATGCAAGATATGGAAATATAATGTTCACTGCTTCTAATTTGTGATTTGTTATCACATGACAGCACTGGCCGGTAACTACGTAAATTTTGGTGTCTTTGAACTATATGGTGATCGTGCACTTGCAGATGCTCTTGATATTTCTTTAAAGATGATACTCTCAATTCCTTTAAGCGATATACTGGCATACCAAAAGGTAATGAGCAACACATCTTATATATGAGATATTCATTAGATCTTTTTGAATATCTATGTTAAGACTTGATTATCATCTTATGTTAAGCTGGAGAACATGTTTTCTTGGTTGATAGACAGTAGACTAGCCTGATACTACAAAGCAGGGATCTGTATGAATAAGGTGTTGCAAAAAACTATGTTGGCAAAATGTAATTGTTGATATTAATTAAAATTTCTAGTTAAAACCAATTGCAAGCTGGATTTTGTTTAAAACTTTTTGGTTTAATTAATTTCGTAGATGTGTAATGAATTAGGTTTATGTCAGGGAGAATTACTACCTAGTCTACTTTTCTGATTAATTAGTTGTAAATGGAAAGAGAAAGGACTTCTTAGTTCTCCCCTGGTGCATATTATTATAGTTTCTGCAGAACCACACTTCGTTTTACACTGAATTAATGTCATATCAGTCATCATTGAATTCCAATTAGGAATAGGGTCCATTTATGATTTCGTAGAAGTGCAAAGGTCCAAAAAAGTATGCCATGCTTTAATAGAGTTACTAAAGTGGCACTTCTGGCACTATTTACCACTGAAAATAGAAGTTTCCTTTTATTATCACCCCCCATCACTATGGTGCAGGTTAGTCTCACCCAATTGGACAAAGGCACCTCAAGAGGCATAAAAGAGATTGGCATCTTATGCTTTCTTAGTTCATTGCCTTACTGGGCATTGCTGTCAGCTATTTAATTTTAAAGCCTTCGAGCTGGATCCAAAGTAATACAATGGAAAGCCTTGACATCCTGTGCTCAAAATATCGCAGTGAAAAATGGCATATATTCAGCATCTTATCGTTTTAGTATAATATTTTATTATCCACCAGAAACAAGAATTCCCATCTGCTTTATAATTTACCAATTATTGATGACAACTCTTTATTGGTTCTGTTTATTAATTTACACTAGTATTAATATATTTACTACCATCTATTTATTTGTTATTGTCTTTTGTAGCTTGCACGAGCATACTTTGCTTTCTTGGAAATTCTCCTCAAAACCCAGATTACATTCATTTTGAATCTTGATTCAAGCACCTTTACATTTATAGCTGGAACTATTCAAGCTGGTCTGAGATCACTTGATGCAAATATCTTGAGTGAGGTTTGTATATGTTATTTCGAAATTGTAGTTCTTTCTGTGACTTTCCACCACTTCACAACTTTGAAACATAAGAAACTGATAACAGTAGATACAGTGGAGCCCTACAATATTTGTCATGTGCGAGTGTATAATGAAGTCTTCTAATATTTGTACATTGCTATGTTTAACATATTTAAATTGGATTTTACTTAACAACGTTCATCACTAATGATCTCGAATAATTAGGTTTTTATTTAATGTTCAAGGTCATGTTTCACGATTGAGTTCAATAAGTATCAGTGTGTGATTGTATCGCGGAGGACATATACAAAAAATCTATATGCAGTTCTCAAGTCTTATCAGTTATCGAGCTCTTGTGTATAGGGCTGGTTTTATAATTTTATTACTATTGTTGATGTGCCTAGTATCACATTTTGTGACATTTGGCTGTCTGTGTTCTAAGATATCCTAAGGGTATTTTTTTGCCATTTTGAAATAGTGTATCAGTCAATAATATATCGAAAATGTCCTTTACAGTGATAGCAATTTCTTTCATTCTTATTTAGTGTGCATATGCTGCGGATTATATGGCTACATTTTATTTCAACCATGTAACATCTGGAGAGCTACCTACTACTGCAGCCTCTTTAAATCTTTCTCGTCATGTTAGAGATTGTCCTGGTCTATTTCCAGAAGTAAGTTCACTCCTATAGTTTCATAATTGAAGTTTGTTTGGCAAAGATTTTTTGTTTTCTGGCAATGCTTCTGAGCAATTTGATCTCTCTTAAATTTAATGATATTGCATTGCTTGCTAATATTATTTCTATTAAAATTTAGTCTAAAAATAAACAATATTGATTACTCTTTAAATGGGAACTTATATTTAGATGATATTCATTATACAATAATATTTTGATATAATCTTCACATCCGTACAGTCGGATTATTAAATATCATTGTAAGTTGCGCTGATAGAAAACTGATCAATTGTATATCTAAATCTATATCTTCATGACAATTATGATTACTTAATTTAATTTTGACTCTTGGAAATGATTTATATTTTATAGATATTAGGATCTTTTAGCAATATTCTTATATGTGTAGAATATCGGTATAAACTTATGTATTTCTTGTGTGTGTGTGTGTGTGTGTGTGTGTGTGTGTGTGTGTATGGTGACGTACGGGCGAGTTTCCTGTCCAACATTGTGGCACCATGGCCCCCGTAACAACGTTGCTTGTGGGATTGGCACAGTTTGGTTACAACCCTAAATGAGATGAAGATACTCATAAAAGTTAAAACTTAAAAGGGTTGTCATATCTCAAGCAAAAGGGTTGCCAAGTGAAAATTTGTAGCACTTGTTTGGCTTTCGTCATTCTTCCGAGTTCAATGATCATTATCATTTACTTCACATCAGATGTATCCTGGTTTTCGTCATTATAATAAACATTTTTTTTCTATGCCCTACTAGATGCTGAAATCCCTCTTCGAGATTGTTCTATTTGATGATTATGGCAATCAGTGGACTCTAAGCAGACCAATGCTCAGTTTAATGCTCATAAATGAAGAGGTAATTGATTGATGTACCCTTGTATGTTTTCCCCCCTCTGATTTCTTCATATCTTCAAAGGTTGATGGAAATTACATTGTTGGGCCTTCACTTATATTGTGAAGGAGCTAAACTTATTACTAATTATGTTACACTGTATTTAATGTGGGCAGTAAAGGGGTATATACTACTCCCTCCGTACCATTTATAATGACCTCATTTCCTAACTTATTAGAAATGTAATACATTTTTATGGTAATTATCAGTTTATTTAATGTGATTGAATAAAAGTTAGAATTCTATCCATGGACAATAAAAAGGGGACGGATGGAGTATATACGTATTATATGGTGAATCATTGCAGTGCTTATATTACAGATGAAAAGGTATAGGTCATCATTTATTGATTGTGGCCCACTCCCATGGATGTTACATGTCAAAATCTCGGGAGTCTTATGCTTCGACCTGAAACATATTCATACAGTGCGTTCTTAAACATTAAGATAAACCTTCGTTGAAACATTAGGGTGAATGAGAGGTTGTCTCTTATTGTAAGCCAGCTCTCCTATCTGTGATTTATTCTGATATGTTCTTATTAAAATTCATGTTACCAATAAATAGTTCTAGAGCATTTTTCTTCAAATATGCATATAGGAGATGGGTGGTCCATTGAAGTGCAAAATTGAACTTCATAACGTTTTTAGTTTGTTATATATTGAAAGTTGGAGATTTATTAGAAAAGAGTCTGTGCTAAGGGTGACCTTCACTTTTCTTTTACCAAGACACTGTGACTTGAAAAAGAAAGGGTGATGATATCACATAAGCACAAGTGCATAACATATTAAAGAATGATAATAGATCTGACAGATTAGAGGACCCATGCAGTGTATGTAGGATGATTACAGTATTGTTTTGTGGGAAAATAAATCCAATTTACAGTGGTTCTTGGCTTACTCCATAAGAATTATACAATAAAAGTTCAGAGAATTAAATAAACTCTACCCAGGAATATTGACTAATTGAGTTTTATTTGTGCTTTGGAGTGTGTTTGAAATCTGTGAATGTGAGGAACTTCACACAAATACACAAGGTACTGTAATATTACTGCATTTACTAATGTAACAATGATATCGTGCAGATGTTTGCAAACTTGAAAGCTCAGATTCTGTTGACACAAGTAAGTTTGACGAATAATGCTCTCATATTTTTCAACATTAATTTCGGATAGGGGATCAACATTAATTACAGAATTGGGGGATCCCGTTCCGTTTGTATATATACTGGCTTGACAACAAGAAGGTTGTCCTTTCCCTTTCCTTTCAGTAGAAAAATAATGTTGAAATGAGTTGATAAAAATAGAATACAATATTCAGTAACAAAAAACTAGAATATGAGAAAGATGCTGCAGAGGACAATTAAAGTTTTAATCTTAGACAGGATAATAAATTACACTTTAATATGGTTTTAATCTTAGACAGGAATACAGGATAGTCTATCTTTCCTCATACTGTAAGATGATGCAGAGGGCAATGGAAGTTGCCTCTTTCACAAACATGTTAACTAATTCGTGTATCAGAGAAAAAAATTGGGGTTTCCAGTTTACACTTGTTTAAGCAAAGTTCTTAAATGGCTCTTGAATTTCTCTAGTCAACCATTTAATACTACTGATATAATTGTTTCTTTATGCAGCCGGTGAGTGAACAGCCACGTCTGTCTGTTTGCTTTGATAATCTTATGGTGGGTATCAGCCGAAACTTAGACGCCAAGAACAGGGACAAGTTTTCCCAAAATTTAACCAGGTTCAGGAATGAATTTCGCCATCGATGATAATTTGTTGGAGACATCAAAGAATCCCATGTATATGAGTCATGGAGAACAGTAGTGAAAAGTGAGGACACGGTATTATAGAAATTTATAGATTATAGATGAATGAGGGAAGAATTACACCAGGAAATACAAAATGGGGTTGATATCTGGTGTACATGTATAAGATAGACTTGAGTAAAGTCATGGCTAAAATGAAGTTATTACAAGTTTGGGATTGTGAGGGTGGGGTATAGTTATGAACTAAAGGTCCCCCCACCCCAAATCCCAAAAAAAAAAAAAAAAAATTCCCCCGTGAAGAATGCGAGTCTTGTGGAAGTTAAATTGTAATTGTAATTTTAGGATATATTATATTAGAGAAAAAAATCAGTAGAAGTTAAATTTATTACTACTTTCATTCCATTTTACTAGTCGCTTTTGAAAAAAATGAAGCATATTAAAAAAAGTTAGTTTTATAATATGTTTCCGTGCTTATAATATTTATTATATGAGTTTTATATGCAATTAAGGTAAAATTTGTATTGAAAATGATAAAATAAGAGAGTAAGTTTGAATTTTTTGCATTGAAGGTAGAAATGAATAACTATTATGGGATTAAAAAAGGGAGCTGATCCAGGACAATCATTTGCTGGATAAACTTTTTTTAGCAAATGGTTTCTTAACCCTTAGATCAACTTATGAACGGTCAGGATTAAAAAAAAAATAGCATCGAGCCGCTGTTAATAACTGTGGCTCGTGTTATTAAAGAAACATTAACGAGTTGCGGTTAGTAACAGTGGTCTGTAAAGGGATGAGATGTGATTATTAACAGCGGCTTGATGCTATTTTTTTTTAAATCCTGACTGTTCAGTCAGGGGTTGATCAAAGGTTAGGAAATCATTTGCTGGAAAAAGCTGGATTACTCCCATAAAAAAATACTATCTTCGAAAGATATTAATATTTTGGGATGGAGAGAGTATATTTATGTTGTTTTTAAGAACACAGTAAATGCAAAATTTGTCATAATGTAATAGGACCGGAATTTCAAAATAACATTTTGAAAGTTGGATTTTTATATTTGCAATTTCACTAGCTAGATATCTCGTATCCCTTTCAAAGGGCCCTTTCAAAGGGGTGTGCTGCCTATCTTGCAATTTCGCTAGCTAGATATCTCATGTTACTAGCTCAAAGTATGAAATTCGTCAAGAGAATCTAGCCAGAAAAATGCCGTCCGTGTTGAGAATTTTTGTTCCCATAGAAGTTGGAGACTTGGAGCTGGATGAGCTGCCACATCATCTGTTGGCGAATTGGTACATATAGCAGGGCGAAGGTTGCGGATAGTTTAATATCTGGCAAGAAACCAGTATAACCAAATTGTTAACGGTGATGGCTTGTGATTATGACAACGAGCTTAATTTCAGATGATTACTATTTGGAAGTAACATTTGATCTCTCACTTGTAGTATCAGGTAACACATGTACTATATAGCTAGACTGCACTGAGAAAAAATGATTCGTGTATATAAGCGAAGTCCATCAACGATTTAAAACCTCAAGTGATTGTACGATGCTTCAGTCTTCAGCTGTTCAGCACTCCAAACACCATCACTGACTACTGTCGGACCTCTAAATATATGCCAGCAACTCCTAAAGTATATATTAGTTGAGACTACAAAAACTGCAAAGCATAAAAAATATCGTGCTCATAATTCTCAATCATCAATATATGACAACATATCCAATTATCTACACAATCTCTATTACAATGCAAATATAGAAACAATTATCTATCTTTGTGCTGTGCTATATTCAGATACACAATGAAATCAATCCATTGGCCCTCTGAACTGGGAATCATTACTATACCACTTCTGATCCCAATGGTTTACTATTTCTGGAGCAGCATGAGAAGGGGCAGACCCATCGGTACCTTCATCGATTACCTTTTGCTTCTTCCGAGGAGACAGAGGCTGAACAGATGCATCAGTGGCTTGGTGTGAGTATGACTGGAACTGTTTATCCTCGACTCCAGGTTGGGACTCGGAGCCTACCAGAGAACTCCCCAGCTTTTGTTGTTCCTCGATAATTTTTTGCAAGTACTTTCCTTGAGCTTCTATTCTCATTTGTAACTGTCTCTGTACCTAATTATCAACCAAATGAAGGTGAAGTGTGCAGATACATCCATATCTGAGCTTTCAAACATTGACAGCCCTATTTAGCTGGTAATTAAGGCATGTAATCTTGACAACCAATAGTCAGAATACAATAAACTGGTCAAGTACGATTGATGATGGAAGGGATGTGAAATTTGCAACAAAAGACAAACCACTATTTTCGAGCTTAACGAAAAAAGATGTAATTTAAATTGATCTATTAATTTTAAAAAATTATCAAGTTGTGCCTGGTAAAGGTAAAAGATAATTTCCTCACTGATCCGATTAAACTTTTTCTAGTGTAATCTGGTTAATGAGATATTGCTTGACCTTACTAAACACTAGAATGGAAGTTCATGAGTATATAATCTCTTTCAACAAAGTGCAATTGATCATACCTCAAGTTGTTCATGGAGACGCTTCTGAACTTCCATCTGCATCCTCAAAGCTTCATTAATTTGCAGTCCCCTGGATATTTTTATAATAGGTTAGACCTGGTAAGAGTCTTTATACCGTAAAGCAGATTGTTGCTGCAACATGTTATCAGATGACAGCACACACCCCACATACAAGAGAGAGATAAGATGAGTAAGGAGTTGAGCAAATATACTCACGGAGGAGAATCCATACTGTCAAGGCTGTCTCCGGAAATTTTCTTATCTTCTTTAGATCCTAACATCGACAAAATATTTACCCACTTCAAATATAATGCTAGCAAATAAAATGCTGAATCTGAAGAAGATCCAAAAAGATTTACCATCAGCTGGAGACTCTGGCAGATACTTTGCAAGTCGATATTTCTACATTAAAAAAATAATAAAACATGTCTACTTAGTACCCAGGTTCAATGCATGTGATATACTGTGACCGAAAACAATGAAATAAGACCAACCTGTAGGTGGCTTTTCACATGATAAATGGTTAATCCAGGTACGCCCATCACTCTCAAAACACCTTTAGGTGTTGCTCCTGGAAAAAAAGGGATGTACAACAAAGATCAATAAATACATAAAAAGAACCATATATGGTATCTGTAAGCCGACGACTATTTTCAATAAATGCTGAATAACAGCTCTCATTTACGGGGCTCACAAAACCTGATAACAGTTGGTCAGTTGTACGGTAGAATCATCTAAAACAACCAAAAATACAGTTTAAAACTCATATACTAGAATCTATTGTTGCTACAACCAAAAGTAGAATTGAAAACTCATATACTAGATTCTATTGAAACTTTTACTTATCATCAAGAAGAAAAGCAGTTATAACATTTCAGACCCCCCAATCTTTTGGTTAGATCCCAGTAAATTTTGTGCAAAAGCCTCAGATTCTGAAAATTTGGAATCGATTCAAAGTATACTTGAACCGCTAGCATTAGAAGTACCCAAACTACTACTCTCGGTCAAATAAACAGGGATTAAGATGAAATCGTTATAATCAAGAAATAGCTGTAAAATGATGGCACCACAGTCAGGGTTCCATTTTTGCAGTATATGCATTAGAAAGATGAAGCACAAACACCACGAACATGAATTCTTAGATGTAAGAATTAAGATAGCACAAAGAAACTTAGGGACGAGGAAAAGTAGAAAAAACTCACATAATTTTCTAGAAAACCCCCCAAAAAGTGACTCAATTTGCAGAGAGGATGCTTTTAACTCGAAAAAAAAAGTTGGTATTCACCACATCCATCACTGGGTACTTTTTTGGATAAGTTCACAAAATTTCCATCTTTGAAATCCATGTCTTAGTGTTTCCCTTTGCCCAACAAAAATATATTTAAAACTCCACATTAAAAAATAATAATGTTCTTGTATGAGACATCTGACAGAGTGACGGGCTAGTCAAAGCATCAAGGAAAGCTATATAAGGACCCTTGTCCATACTCTAAACATACATTCTGATTGTTTTCTGTGGTTGCAAGGGGATGCAAGATGATAAAAAAAACTTAATAAGAAGTCGCCAAAGATATCCACTGAACCTATCTTTCACCAACCCACGTATCCTCTCTCTCTCTCTCTCTCTCCCACATGAAAAAAGGGATACATTTGTAATTTGTCCCACAGAAAAACACCACTTCTTTGCAAATTTTGTAATGAGTTAAATGTCAACTTCAACATGCTGTTGACAACAGATTGTCTTCTTCTCCCTTTGGTTTAATGTTCAAAAATAATGCAGTTCTTTAAGCAAAAAGGCAATATTTGATCCAAACATATAAAAAATGTAGAGAGAATAATCAATGAAGCTCCATTTATCAATTATGTATTTCTATTTTAATCTTTAGCATTCCTACTTGTAATATATTAGGTTCCATTTCCAATTAAATACATCTTTTGCGGCTTTATATTTTATTCCTTCACTTTCAAATTTAAAGTACCAGAATCTATATAGTGCAAGCAGGCCATGATTGGAAAAGAAAATAATCCAACATGAGTAAATGGGAAAAGCCGAGGCAACTATCAACTTCTTTAATATATATAGCTAGAACTACCCTACTTTGCTACTGTTTGTAATTAAAGAAATACAATAATCCAAAACTAAAAGAAGATACCCACTGTCTGGTCCGCCAAGTTGAGCGATGGCATCAACAAAACGATCATGAAGATCTGATGTCCAACGCAACCGCTGCTTGGAATTTCCCCCAGTAGGAGGAGAAGTTTCGACAGGAGGTCCACCTACAGCAGCAACTATTGAGATCTGTTCACCGCCTTGTGCTTTATATGGTGCCAATCCCATGGTGGAGAACTTCTTCGGATTGTACATTTTGAAAACAATGTAAATCTCTCTACAGTTGAAAAAATATGGTTCAGTAGCTTTATATTCAGGACACAACTAATGTAATTTATGCAGGAACATTGTTTTACTCGGCGAGACCAGAGGCAGTAGCTACATTAGAGCAATATTCAAAGAGCATACAGACTGCCAAACTCTCACATAAAAACCTAAATGAACCTTATTGTACTTAAATGAAAAGTAATGTAACCGATAAAAGATAACAATAAGTGGAGTTCATTCCTTAACAGGACTGCAAGCATAGAACCCGTATGAAAAAACAAATTTAAAACCTGCAATAAAATTAAAAAAACCAGAAAGCAAACACAAATTTATGATTCTGCAATTATGCTTGTGATTTTAGCAACATGCATTATTATATATATAGGGTCATGTTCAGTGGAGAACAATTTATGAATGAGACTCTAAGAACAGTCCATTCCAGCAATAGAAATAAAGTCAAAGGTCTAGATTCAATATTAATTTTAAGAAATAAATGTGCAATTAGAAAAACGGATAAAAACATATTATCAATAGTAAACACATCAGGTTTTCGAAGTTTAGTCTATCCAATAATAAAATTAATTCTTGTAATAGCATAAACAGATCAAAATTATTTATATTCTCCACTATATACTCGTTATATAACATGTGTGACACAAGATTGTTACTTTAGTGACCATTATACTCATTGTTCTGCAGCATAACAAGTATGAATTTAGTCTATCCAATAATAATTTAATTCTTGTAACATCATAAACATAATTAATTACTCATTATATGCACAAGATTGTTACTTTACTGATCATTATACTTATTGTTCAGCAGCATAGCAGCATAACAAGTATGAGTAAAATTGCTCTGCAGCAGAACAAGTAATATAATTGATTTGCAGTATAACAACAATTTACACAAATAAAATATAAATAGTTTGTAATCATTGATCAGATGGTCAGAAAATATTGATGAAGTACATTTGATGTGATCTTCGAATTTTGAAATTTGAACTTAAGCGACCTATTATGATTAATGTTTAAATAGGTGAAGCAATTGTTAGTTTAAATCTAAACTATTGATTGCTTTTCTCATTAGATTAATTTTGTCTCACTTGGTCACTTAAATCCTATGTTATTCGGACTCTTCATTTTACCTTCGAGTACCCGTGTCGGACACTCGACACTCGGACATGGACACTCGGACTTAGACACTTATTTTAAGCCAAAAACATATATATTTTTCAAAATGATGCCGAGTCCGATACTTGGACACGTATCCATGTTGGACACTTCTAGCGGAGTCCGAGTAACATAGCTTAAATCATACCTTATATATATGCATACATATTATACAATTAAAGTTGAACAAGATATCTTTTGCAGTCAATCATTGGTTTTTGGTTAAATAATATTATATATATGCAAAATTTCAATTTAGACCACTATTAAATTGGAGACCTTGAAAACCGTATATGTTCTGCAACCAAAACATATATGGTCGTCAATGTGTTAAATAATATATGTATTGTAATATTACATTAATTTATTAAAAAACCTAAAAATCTTATTTACTAACAAGTTTAAAAATCTTCATCTATATAATACTACTGAAGTTGAATTGGAGGTTTTCGTAGTTGGTCGTGATCCCAAAACAACTAAAAACTAACCTATATCAGAGCAAGTCCAATGCTTAGCTATATTTGGTTTTGTAGCTATAATATAAAACTAAAAGTACAAAAATACTACTCTAATGCATAGTTATAGTTGATTGAAAAAATGCATAAATGGATAATTAGTTGTATATTGAGAACCAAAAATATAATCATCCTTCCTACATCATTAATTAACTAGAAATGGAATGCAAGTTGGTTCACTTTTAATTGAAATTGACAAAAAGTTGGTTAAATTTGGAATTTTTCGGTTGCAAAATGCAACTGGCATTGGAGTGCTAGTTCTATTTTAGTACCAAAAATCACTTTTTAGTGTCATATTTTAGCAATAGCTATACTCATTTTTCATCTAGTATTGGACTTGCTCTTAAGCTTTTTTCCTTATCCAAATGAGGCACAAGGGCAGTAGAAACTACAACGCCACTATGCCAGAACCTCATTGGAACCTAGATTAAGTTTTTGAAAATCTATACAACATTTTATGGAAGCAATCGACATTTTAATACAAAGTAGTTGTATATATATAATTAATGAGCAATTAAAAACACGAATAAATTCAATAATCATTCCATACATGACCGAACACACGAGCAAAGAGAGTATATGGATCTACTGACTATATACTAAAAAAAGAAACACTGACTTAAAGCAAGCATAAAAAACAGAGAATCAAAGTCAAACAAAATCAATCATCAGCAATCAAATACTAATAAGCTTCAAATTGAATTAAAAATCAGGTGAATTGAAGAAACTTACAATTGAGGGTGATATATAAAAAGCAAATGAATGAGGGGGAGAGTCTGATGAAGATGATCAAGTTAAATGCAAGAGCATTGAAGTAATCGGCGCTGCTGCTTCAGTTGAAAAGGAAAGCCTGCCGATTATACATACAATATTATTATTGGAGTATTATATTACTTGTGTGTGTGTGTGTGAGAGAGAGAGAGATATGGTAGAGAGTGTGCTCCAATTGGCGAGAGGATGGAGGGTAATTAATGAATGGTGTTGCACAATTTCAAGTCAACTGCTCTACTAATTTGTTTGTTTTGGGAATTTTACTTTTTGTTAGGGCTCGTAGGATGCCCTTCATTTATTTATTACGTACTCCACTGTTATTATTTTATTTCTTTTAATAATTAGACTCATACCCTTAGATATCTATTCTAATAAATGTTCGGATAAATTATACTCGAATTCAGAACCTACGATATGGTAGATGGACAGCTCAGTTTAGTTTTTAATTTTTGGGCTGGAAGTGGGGGCCGCTCATTACCTTGACAAAATATCACACTTTCTTTCCTTTTGTTGCGAGTATCTCCTCTTATTTGTGTAATTTTTTGTCTCATGATAATTATTTATATATATTTTCTGCTCAATTTTTAATGCATTTGCCCTTGTAAAAACTTTATTAGTGAAATTATAAAAATAATAATAATTTTTCCTAACTTTTATAAATACAATCGAATTATTGTAATTTGAACTCGCGGACAATAATATTAATACTTGTTCGGTACCATGAATTTTAAATAAAATTTAAATTTAAATTATGTTAATTATCTGAAAAGAAAAGGATGTCAAATATGTATTCAATAAGATTAAAGGGCCAAAGCTTATTCTGAAAAAACTAATGAGCCAGTCCATTTTTAAAATAACATTTTAATAACTTAAAATACTGGCCATTTATGGATTACTGTAAAATAAAAGAAGAGGGAAAAAGAATTGATTGGGCTTGAAGGTTTGAACAGGCTTCCGGTGACTGGGGTCCTCTGGACACCTGCAACATCTGATATTCAAATACTCTCTTGGGCTGGGGGCCACATTAGCCGGAACTGGATTATTCTTTGACTTGTGTTTAAAAGTTTTAAGAGTACATGTACATGGCTGGCTGGCTATGCGGTTTGAGGTGAAAACGAATTCAATGTACCCATACTTGGACCAAGTTCCATGATCTCTTGATTTTTCATTTACCTCATATATATTGTGTTTTTTTGAAAAATATGCAAGGGTAAACTTTTTTTTGTAAAAATACTGACTTTTTTAAAAATATTTTGTAAAAATATGATTTTTTTTTAAAAATGCAAAAATATGATTTTTCAAAAAAAAATGCAAAAAAACGGTTTTGCATTTTTGCAACCATATATGCAACTGCAATCAACCGGAATAAAAATAATTATTTTTTGGTTCCATAATACGTTACTTAACAAGTTGCACGATTAAAATTAAAATGCAACCGTAAATATAACCAAAAACAATTTCAAGTAATCTTAAATGCAACCAAAAGCAACTTCGATTATTTTTTTAAAAAAATAGAAAAATAAGTTGCATATGGTTACTTTTGGTTGCCAACCGTATTTTTGTAAAAAAAAATTAGAAAATTGCAAAAAAAAAAACTTAAAAAGTAGTATTTTTGATAATTTTTCTTTTATATATATATATATATATATATATATATATATATATATATATATATATATATATATTGATGCATATAGTAACTTATATAGTTCAATAGATTAATTTTCGAATTTTTCTAAAAAATTTAATATTTAAAATTTTGCTGAGAAAAATCAAAAAATAATTTATCGATATATATTTTTATTGCGCATTAAAATACGTATAAAAAATAAAATATTAAATTAAAAAATAAAGAGCCATTTAAGAGCTCCAAACAGTTCTTGAATATTTTTTAAAAAAATTAAGAGCCTCTTCTCTTTTTTCAAATTTAAGAGCTTGTACATGACTCTTAATTTATATTTATTAATAAAATATTTATTTTCTCCAATTACTTTCCTACTTTCCCCTTTCTTGAAGTTCAAATATGAATAAAATATAAATAAAGAGTAAATATAAAGAGAATTTTTAAAATTGACACTCTTAAAAATGTATTAAAATTTGTTTGATAATTTAAAAATATTTTTTCAAAAATGTGTTTGTAATTTAAAAAATGTTTTTAGAGAAAACATGCACTCTCGTATTTTTTATAAAAAAAATGTTTTTTAACTTTTACAAAAAGTAACTACAAATTTTACTATTAAACCTCCTAAAAAAATATTATTTTATATTATATTTTGAAATCCTTTGAGATTTTGATAATCACAATAAGCAAGCTGAAAGCTTGTATTTGATATAAAATAGCAAGTTGTTATTGTGGGTACCAACATGGTTTTACAGGACATAGTTTATTGATATGAAATATCAGTATAATGGATTTAAGTACATTGACAGCAAGCTGAAAGCAGGAAAACAATGCATTTCAACTAGCTAATACTGGGAGTGCAGAAGCTGTTTGGATATATAAGAAAGTCTGAATTTCATTGAGATTGTTAAGAATATATTCATTTGATGATGTACAAAATACTAAAATAAAGTCTAACATAAATATATCTGTAAAAGAACAAGTCTTTCTAGTCTCTGATACAAGTAAATATAAATCAGAGTCTAGTTAGTCCATTTACTGGTAGCAAGAGTATTTGTACTTAAAAGATTTTCTAAAAAAATAAAACCAAAGTCTGTATGCAAATCAGAGTTTGGAGTTCAATCAGAGTCTATATACTATCAGAGTCTATAGTTTGTCAGAGACTGAAGATCATCCGAGTCTGACTATTTTCAGAGTCTATAAAGCTGAAGCTGAATTTGGAAGATGATCACAGTAATGGAAAGTCTTCAATAATAAAGGCTAATATATTGCAGATATGTTATGAGAAGGAATGAGAATTACAGAAGGAAACTGTTAACTAATAATTAAGAATTCTATTCCTATTGTAAACTCCTGAATGAGATGGTTATACTTGATAAAGTATATGATTCCGAAGACACCAATACCAATTTTCTAAGAGTCCTTCCAGAAGAGTGGGATAATAAGACAACTGCTATAAGAAAAGCTAGAGATTTTAATGAAATAACTCTAGAAGAATTGTATGACAGACTCAAGACATATGATTTAGAGATGCAACATGATAGAATATATTTTTATATATATTCTATAGGATTTTTATTCTCATATTTAATAGTATTTTGCATTAATTGGATATTTATTTAATAGATTTTAATGTTTTATTGCAGAAAAGATAGAATTCCTATATTTGGAAGGATTTGGGCTTAAAGAACTATTTTGGAGATAAAATAGAAGAAAATTCGTATTTATTGGGCTGCACGCGCTGCTTACACTGTTTGGGCCATATCTCGAGTTCTAGAAGTCAGAATTGGACGATTTTACAGTCCATGCGAAGCTTATGGAATTATCTTTAATTCAGAGGTGGTCCAGCAAGAGAAATCCAATTAGAACAGCCCAGAAACTGAGGAGCAAATAGACCTACGAATTTTAGTTAGAGAATCCTATTCAATTTAGGAAGCCTATTTGTTTTGGGCTTTAATCATTAAAATACTATTATTATTATGATTAGAAGATCGATTAGTTTTATGAGGGAGATACAATAGATACATACGGTACTTTTTACTTTCACTTTCTAGCTAGGGTTTTTCTTCATCTCTCTTCCATAACATACAGTTGTTCTTCATTAATATATTCAAGGTACTCTTTTATATTCTCTTATTTTAATATATGTTTTACATGGCTTTCTTCATAGTTTTTATTGTTTTTACTTCTAGCATGAGTGAGTAGTTTCATTCTAGGGCGCAAAGGGAAGCCATGTTTGCACCATAACTATGTTTTATTTTTATTAGTAGTTGAATGGGTTATGGGTAATTCTAATCGATATGTTTAAATATTTAATTTGTGTAATTGGCCAATATCATAGATTATTTCATGCAAATAAGAGTAATGGATTAAGATTTTACTCATTAGAGGCATACATACGATTAGCAGAATGAATGTGAGTGCGAGAGCATCATTAGATTTTTGAGAGCGTTAATGCTTGAGAGAGATTAACAATTGCTCTAGTTATTTGATCTATTGAATTGCTATATTTATATAACTAATTTTGGTGTAAGCATGGTGAACCTGAATTGCCCTAGACTTTTAGACTTTTAGTTAATTGAATTCATATAAATTTAATTTGCATTCTTTAGTTAGTAAAAATTCTCAATTGTCGTTTTATTCTGGAAACAATTCACAGTAATTAGATTAAAATTTTAAAACCCGTCTCCTTGTGGATTCGACCCGTACTTGCCAGTCTCTGCTAATAACAGACACCGTGCACTTGCGGTATTATATTTTAAAACGCATCACAATAGAGAAAAAACAAGAAATCTGGAAAACCAAAATATGTGGTACTCTTGATAGAGTCTGAAAAAGAACAACAAGAAGAACCCAATGAAGCTAGAATTAAGGATTTAAGGAAAAAGGGTAAAATTGTTGTTGAGTCAGAGTCTACTGACACAAACTATGATTATGATGAGGAGATAGATTTGATTCAAATGATGGCTATGTTTGCTATGAAATTCAAAAGAATGAAATTCAACAAAAGAACTGGAAAATTTAGCAAGAGGCCAACACTCAAAAAGGAGGATGAAAAAGTTGAGAAAAGCAAAAGCACCATAATCAAGCTTGACAAGGCAAAAGTTAAGTGCTTTAACTGTGGAATATTTAGGCACTTTGCTAGTGAGTGTAGAAAAGTAAAAAATTAAGGCAAAGGAAAAACATTCATCTCAATAGAAAAAATTGGGCAGATTCAAACTCAAAGGATGAAATAAAGATATATTATTAAATCCCTGAGGTGCTACACTTCTAATCAAAAGATTAGCTTCTATGGGTTCAATCAATATTACAACAAGAATACAGATATGTATGTTTAATGTGGGTCTTTAATGGAGCTCCCCGTCTGTCTTGAATGTAGAAGATGAATGAATTTTTTGTCTGCATTGATTTCACCCATATATATTCTGTAGACTTTTGGAAATCAATTGAATTGATTGTCCAACAATGTTAAGTCCTTTGTTGCGCCTGAAGAGTATGAGTGGTGTATAGGCGCCATAAAATGTGTTTGTTGCGCCTTAACATTTTAGTTGCGCCAAGATATAGTTTTGTTGCGCCTATACACTTGTTCCCCTATATATGCATCACAAATGCCTTGTATACTTGGAACTTATTTCTTTGCGTCTGTAATTGATGTTTGTTGCGCCTCTACACTTGATTCCTTATGTAGGCGCCACAAAATCATCCCTTAAACTTTCATTGAGCCTAGAAGTTGGTTTGTTATGCCTGCACACTGAGTTCCTAGTGCAGACACCACAAAACACTTAGATTTCATTTCCTTACGCCGTGGATGATATGTTGCGCCTCTACATTGCTTCAAGAATACTGGAACACCAAAAGTGATATAATTTGCCTTAAGATAATTTCTTGTTGCTCTTTAATTATATACCACTTAAATTCCATTCTTCTGGCTTGATCAACTGAATTTCTTCTGATACATCAAGATAATTCTTTTCTTGTTGTGTTGATGTTTAGTGCACTGGTCTGGTTCATAAACGACTAACACTGAATTGAATTCCCTTGACTTCTGTTCTGTTTCAGCTGATTAATCCTTGACTTTTGCATTGTTTCTGATCACTAAAATCCTCTAACACATATACTTAAATCATTAAAATCCTCTGACACCTACGGCTCTGGGGGCTGTCATGGAGTTGTAGAGTAAGGGGTCCCCATAGGGAGTTGTGCGCGATGTGGCCTCACGGAAGTAGTATATAGATGTGACCCTGAACGGATCTCTTGATGAGATGAGAGCCTGTAGGGCTAACTGTCTTCAAATAGATAACTATGTTAGGATATTACCCCGGGGGCTTTCTATAGTTTCCAGATTAGCAAATAATATCAAGCGAGGTGAGCCTATGAGACTAGGAGTTTTTCAGCTAGTTATGAGAAATATATGCTAAGTGCTCCGGGCTAGCGAAGAGACCTGGAGGCATTGAGCCTTGACAAGCGAGCCAGACTGAGAGCCTCTCTATCAAGTCTATGTGACCTGGGAGGTGATGATGAGAAGCGAACTGGGCTGGGGGTCAGTTCTCCTTTCTCTTCCTTCTTGAAGTTCAATGAGTCTAAGGCTGGTGAGCTAGCGATGCGACCTCACGCTAAGCCAAGGGTCTTAGAATATTTTATCATCTTTAGCACGATGCGAGCTGAATGTGGGTCGTGAAGCCATGTGAGCTCAGATGCGAGGTGGATCAGTCAATTTATGTCATTGAGTCTGCTTAGGACCAATGCCCAAATATTGGGCATAATATATATATATATATATATATATATATATATATATATATATATAATATAAATCAAATTAATAATTTTAATATATTAATAAATCACAAAATATATAATTTTAAAATAGAAATATAAAATAAAAATTATAATAAGAATTTAATTCTGATATTACAAATTAAATATTAAATAAAATTAAATAACTTTCTTAAAAGCTGAAGTCACTCTAATCTCAATAAAATATTAATTTATCTTAATACAATATATTATAACACCTAATCCTCATGAATTATAATATATATTGAGGAAACTATTTTGATCACATAATTTTATTATTATTATTTGTTTAATTAATATTAATAAAAAATTAGTTAACTATAAACTATATGTCTCATTATAATATAATTTAAATTTAAATTAATTAAAAATTAATTTCAAAAAATTATCAATCGTTGTATACATGATCTAATATTAACTTAGATATATAGCATAATTTTAAATTTAAATCTATTCATTTTCTGAATAAAGTCATTTATAATTTTGGTTTAAAATATTTTTTTTTGAAACAAATATAAAAAATCTTATACAATATAAAAAATCCTGACATTTTCGTTAATCGTAACTATAATAAATATTTATAGTCTTATTATAATAGAGATACTATATTAAATAAATAAAACTTTTCGATCTGAAAAATAATTTTAATTGTTTATTGATAACTATACATAAAATAGTATAATATATATGAAGTGATAAAATGAAATTTTACTTAATTATATAATTAATAGTTTTTTATTTTAGTTGAACAAACATGAATTCATATATTTAAAAGGAATATAATAAAAATTAAAAGATTAAATTATTTATGATATATTAATAAATGAGAATTAAAATTGTCATCTATAAATTAAAAAATAAAAAATATCTAGTTTTTAATGCTTAAAAATTTAATAAACAATTTTGTTAATTGTATTTAGTAATTATATTGAAGTATTTAAAAAAGTTTATACAATATAATGGAGTTAAAAAATTAAGTTATTGATCAAGTACAAAGAGCACATATCATATTTATAAAACTGTATTTATAATATTTTTTTATAAATATAATCAATTAATTGATTTAAGAAAACACCTCATCCAATTTAAAAAGTTTATCATTTAATTGTCTTAAGAGGAATCGATCCCTAGTACTGTAGTTCTATGCTCATGCTATGCATTTGATTCATGCGCCACCACCAAATTAGGAGCTGGGTCACCCAAAAAGCTTTAAAAAATTGTTTAAAGTTTTTTCATGCTGTCACATCACCTCTTCCTTCCCATGCTATTATATATATATATATATATATGAGTTCGATTCAATATAATTTTAATACAAATTTTATTAAAAAATATTAAATAAAACTCTTTTTATTTATTTTATTAAGATGATGCAGTATCCAGGTTTGTAAATGAGTTGATATGCATACCAACTGTTTTGTGTTTGGTTAAAAAAAATTGTTCAAATTCGATTAAATTTGTAACGAGTTGAACATGAATATAATTTTAAATTTGATTAATAAATAAGCCGAACTTAACACATCATAGTTCTGCTCGGAAATTCTAGAACGAATACGATTATAATATTCGTGAATTGATTCGTTAATATAGTTCGTGAACATATTTTATTAATATACTCATAAACAAGTTCGAAATAAATTTCTGAACATATTTTATAAAAACGAATAGATAATAAATTGTGTATATATTTGTTTACGAATTAATTCACTAATTTTTTTACTCATTTATTATTTGTCTTTGTTAAACTTATATATCTTTTATTTAATTGAATCGTAATACATGATTATATTATAATTTGAAAAAATATTATATTATAAAATATTCATAAATTTTTGTGGGAATAAATTGTAAATTAAGATATTTATGAACACAAATTCGTGAACGATATTGATGTCGTGAATATTAGTTTATGACATGTATTCGTGAACAATATTTGTTATTAATGAGTTTTTTTATTTGATTTTATTAATGTGTTAAATTCAAATAAAATATTTAATTTAATAAAAATTCGATTTTAAATATAAAAAATTTTAAACAAATAATACGAATAATCTAAAATTTGATTCGGATCGCCTTATTTATACCCCAGGCGTAACTCATAAAAAAAAGGGTATAAAAGACCAAAAGGATATAGTTAATCCTAAAAATGAGAACTCAACCTCTTCTTTAATTGGAGGGAGGGGGAGGTGTTATGAAACAAATAGCCAAAAACAATGATTAGTTTGTTGGGGTTTGTTAATAAGTCTTGCTAGACACCAATTAGCCTTTAACTACAATCCTAAAAAAGGGTAATGGCGAGACAAGAGTACATGACAAGCACGTGAAATTAAAAACAAAAAGAGGGCTAGCACCATCGATTACTGCCCCCATCTACTTTTAAATATTTTGAGTAAGAAAGCAATCTTTTAGCCTCGGTTTTGTTACTCATAAAGTATACCTAGATTTATTATCAAACTTTTTTTGAGAAATTTTAAAGGCAGTCAATTTTTTTTATTAACACCCTCTAAAGACGAAAGTAAGCATGAAGTTCTGCTTTTCTCAATTAGCAAACAAAATAATGGCCAAATAATATGCAACTATAATAAATTATAACCCCATGTGTTTCTATTTAAAAACATTTTTTTTAAAAAAATTTATATTATTTATTAATCAAATATGTCCTGAATTTTGATTCATTATATCTTCGTAACAAGTTTATTATAATTTGTGCAGATAAGAGTAATTTTTAATTTCGAATATCAATTTTTTTGCATAAAATTGTTCATTGTAATTATTTTCATTTTAATCTCAAACTGCTTTAAGACTCCTCATCCATAAAATTGATTAATTAATGATGATTTGATAAAATAATAAAGAAAAATACACGCGGTTTCGTGGTCTGCAAAATAGGTGGTGAACTGGACATAAAATTAATGTTGTCATTCATTTCTTATATACAACAAACATACTGCATACATACTGTTAATTTACACTTTGTGTTTGTTTCTTGCCGATATATAAATTAGTATTACATATACACAAGGAGAGGGGGAGAGAGAGAGAAAAGGGGGTTGAGGAGAGAGCTGAGGGTGCATGGTAAATTAGGTTTATATTCTCTGACCCAGAAGAATGTTTGACATTTCTTGATTGCCCACGAGCTGTTTGATCTGCTTCTCATCACCCCCACCCCACCCCCTTTCTAATTCTTCCTCGATTTTGGTAATTCTGGTGAATCTTTTGCTGCTTTGTATTCAATTTCTTGATTTTATATGATTTCTCTTTTTTGGATCCTGTTTTGTTTTTTACTGCTGCTTTGAAATCACTGATTGATTTTTTTTTATTTTTTGGTTTCTCAGTTAGGTTTTGATTGTGTTTAAGTTCTTGCAACTATATTCAATACTTGTGTTTATGGGTTAGAAATTTAGAATCATGGTTTTTTTTATGTATGCAGAATAAAGAACTTGTTTTTATTGATAAAAGGCTACTTTTTGGTTTCCGGGGTAGTAGGATTTGGTGTTTAAAGTGTGTAGAGAGGTGGTGAATGGCTACACAGACGATGGGATCTCAGGGTGGTTATGGGAGTGGGGGTGGTGGTAATGCTAATCGAGGAACGGAAGAGACGAGAACAGATTTATTGGGGAGGCAAAGTTCTATGTACAATCTTACTTTGGATGAGGTTCAGAACCAGTTAGGGGATTTGGGGAAACCTTTGAGCAGCATGAATCTTGATGAGCTTCTTAAAAGTGTTTGGTCTGCTGAGGCTAATCAGGGACTTGGCGGGGTTGATATCAGGGATGGGGGAAATGTTGCTTCGAGCTCCTCTTTACGCAGGCAGCCAAGTGTTTCTCTGGCCAGGGGGTTGAGCAAGAAAACTGTTGATGAGGTGTGGCAGGATATTCAAGAGGGACAGAAAAAAACTAGACTTGATAGGAAAATGCGGGAGAGAAAGTCTACTCTCGGAGAAATGACTTTGGAGGATTTCTTGGTGAAGGCAGGGATAGTTGCTGAAGGGGAAAAAAACCCAGGTGTTGTTCCTGGCATTGATCCGGTTGATTTACCTCAACAAAGTGCTCCACAACAAGCTCAGTGGATGCCGTACCAGACTTCATCAGTTCATCAGCTAGCTCAGCAACAGCAACAACAAAATATGTTTTCTGTTTTTATGCCTGGACCTCCAATTCCACAAACTCTTCCAATTACTACTAATCCAATTATGGATGGTTACGCTGATGCCATGTCTCCTTCGGCTTTAATGGATAATGTTTCAGATGCACAGGCGCCAGGAAGAAAGAGGAATGCCTCAGGAGTAGTTGTTGAGAAAACTGTTGAGAGGAGACAGAAGAGAATGATCAAAAATAGGGAATCTGCTGCTCGGTCACGAGCACGAAAGCAGGTTAGTTACCAAGGTCTTAGCTTGTTAGGTTCCATAATTCCTGAAATAAATTCTCAAATATAAGATATTGCTTTGTTATGAACAGGCTTACACCCAAGAGCTGGAGTTAAAGGTTTCGCGTCTGGAAGAAGAGAATGAAAGACTTAAGAGACAGAAGGCAAGTTGTAAAAAATTTTGCACGTGTTTTTGTCAGTGTATATCTGGCATAGTATATATATTTTTGAAGTATACGGGTTTGGGGAGTGAGATTTGAGAACAGGACCTTGTCATGGTTGGGGATGAAGGGTATTTGCCACTAGGCTGTTCCTGCATCCTGATCTCCTCTAATAATTCTTTGGAAGTACCTTACCACCTAGATTGAGATGATCAGATATGGTCTATGATTGTGTTAGATTTATGTCTTAGATAATAATGCCATGATATCATGAATTATGATTCCAAGCCACTTGGAACATGGACAGGCTTGATGGTATTAAAGCTTTAATTGAGTAATGACTAGTGACTTTTAGAAGTATGCTAACTGGTAGTAAGTAGGAAAGATTTCACATAATAGACACTTGGTTCGTTCTCTTTCGAATATATGTTCGTTTTGCAGTCTAGATTGAGATGATCAGATTGGGTCTATGATTGTGTTAGATTTATGTCTTAGATAATAGTGCCCTGATATCATGAATTATGATTCCAAGCCACTCGGAACATGAACATTTAGAAGTATGCTAACAGCTAACTTATAGTAAGTAGGGAAGATTTCACATAATTGGACACTTGGTTCGTTCTCTTTTTAATATGTGTTCATTTTGAAGTGGATAAAAGGATTAGGTTTCTTCAATGTTCAGATATGTTTCAGAGATGGAGTGTTAAGTTTCCTTCACATTATGATTTTCATTAGATTTTAAGTCTATTGATGTAATCAAAATATTAGTTAATCATATTTTACGTATATGATGCATTAAAATTTCTTCTAAATACCTTCTATCCTGCTCCGTTCCACTTATGCGGCTTATATAAAGTTGAGCCTAAAAAATATAAGCCGTGCCATTATTCACTTTATCGTGTAATGACTAGTTGACTACTGATACAACGAACTGCCATATGGTAACATGCGGATTTGAGTCTTAACAAGTGACGATAAAAGTTTTTGACTGCTTGTTGTCAATTGGGACTTTAAGAGGATTACTTACTATGATTCTTGTTTCTATTATTTTTTATGTTTTGGGTGAAGCATAATCTGACTCGAACCCGAAGAATGTTGTGAAACTATTCAGAAGAAAATATAACTTCTCCTTGGAGTTGAGGGGGCTAGTAAATTTTCAGCAGTTGTGACTTTTGAGGTTGTTAGGACTTGTCTTGCATAACAGTACTTGTGTACTGATTTTGCAATAAAATATGATATCTGTTATGTGACCAAAGTGTTTCATTATTAGATCCCACGTTTTCTCCCTGCCTGCACTAACAGAGTAGTTTTTACCAGTATCATGTTGCTTTCTCTTACAGTTGCCTTTGTCACATTCTTTGAACTTTTTCTTTAGGTAATGCATTTGCAATTTCCCCCCTTTTTGCCCTATTACGTGGAATCAGATCAAAGAAACATTGTATAAAACAATGTCAACATGCTATATATCAATCTATTTATAGCGCTTCCTATGTTCTTACTTTGTTATGTCGACATTTGTGAGAGGTTCAAATAGTAGAAATTGCATTGAGAGTTTACTGGGTGCCTTGAGCCTAAGATTTGTTGTAATACCAGAACTGGTAGAGGTAATATCAGTTAACAATTGGCGTTCTGCCATATCGATCTGCTCTAGTAATAGTACCTGTCGAAACTGAAATCATTAAACATATAATACACCACCAACCATATATTTCCTTGTATAATTTGCACGCATACACATTTTCTCTCCAGGATTCACAAGTAACATGCACCCCCCCCCCCCCTCCCTTGATGATGTCAGTGTACTTTTGTTTGAGGATTTCCTAGAGTGTCTTAGCTTTTGAACTTGTCTAAAGATATCTTAGTATATTTCCATGTGTGTAGATATCTGATCCAATATTAAATGAAAAGAATCAGAAAATAATATACGGGCAACTATTATATATGTGATGAATGATTATGAACTAGTTAGATTAACACATGGCTACATTCTGACAGTTTAGAACACTAGCTTGCACAGTTCATTGAATACTATTGTCCTCTTTTTTTTTTGTGTATACCAAGAGAAGGAGCCAGGATATAATAGGCTTGCCTTTCTTTGACATTGAAGAGGCCCCTTTCCCTTGCAACAACAGAATCGTGTTTCTGTGCTGTTGATGTAGTTTTCTTTACCTAAGAAAAGACGATTAATATAAATATCATTTTTAGCATTTATAAATTTCTGATTATTGTGACATTCTTGCAGGAGGTTGAAAAGGAGTTGCCACATGTACTGCCTCCTGAGCCGAAGTATCAGCTCCGTAGAACAAGCTCATCCCATTTCTGAACAAAGTGTTAATTGTGCTGGAAGTTACTGTTATATAGATGAGGTGTGTTTGCCAATGTTATTATTATTTCGTTAGATAGCCTCAGTGATTTGTCGCCCCAGGAGCTGAGATGTACTACATGTCTACATCCAACTTTAATGGGTTACTTTCAAAGCTCCCTGACCAGGTCTATTGTTGCTTGAGAGTTGGATTTGGCCATTGATTGTGCGCCCGCTTCCTCTTCTGTTATGTATATTTTAGAGTTCAGTCTTTGAGTGTATTCACAACTAACAGTGATATCCTGTTGCTAGTCTTTTTTGGTTAAATTTTCTTATTAATCGTTTCATCAGTTTTGTCTGACCTACCCTTTCTTTTCCTCTTCTCATGGTCATGGTCTTTGATGAGCATTTCTAATAAAACCTTTAATCTGTTCCGACTGCTGAATCGTGTATTCTTGTGTAATCAACATTGATAAATTTAAAGGGATACCCTATGTATGAAGTTACATGTGACACTACTTATCCTTTATAAAATTTGGGGCCAGAATTGAACTTTTTGTGACACTGTTTCGCCAAGAAAGTGAATAAGAAGTATGATATATTGAATGAGAATGAGTGTACTTTTTCAAAGATGTGGCTTTTGTGTAATTAAGTTTGTATATGAATGATTAAACTGGTTAATATTTATTTAGAATACAGTGTCAGCTTTATTCCATTCTTTTGCATCAAACAGGCGCTTCATATCTACAGAATTCAAATGAGAATATAAAGAATACGGTCTTGAACAAGAAATACTTGGTACATGTAGAATAGTAAATGAATATTAATTTAAGAAATTATGCATTATTCCTGTCCCGTGTGTAGCTCATACATTTGAGATGTTTAATTGGGGTTGACACAAGAAGGCTTTTGTAGCATTGTCATCGCTGCAATACAAACAAGGGTGTTGTTCCAACCGCTGCCTCTGCAAAACATTCCTGGCCAACATCACAATCTCTTTGTTACTCAAAGCACCCGAATTCTCCTTCAACACCATTTGAACAGCATTACTGAACGCTCCATAAGCCTTCTTTTCTCCTCCACCTGCACCAGAAATATCAGCCGAAGTTTCATTAGCTTGGCACCCGCTAAGCAAAACTCCTGAGTCTGGATGCAGCATTTGTTGCTCTTCTTGAGGCAAAAGGAACTTAGAGCTTGCATTGCTTCCAAAAATCTCTAGCAAATGGGTGCCTAGATCGGATGTGCTGATGTTTGTTAATGTAGAAAGGTGTTGTAGAATTGTATTGAATGGCATTGTTTTAGGCTTGTGTGTAACGTCTGGTGCCCCTTTTTCGAGGACCTTATCAGGCCCAATTTGTTCTTTTTCTTTGTCAATGAGGCCTCCGCTGTGACAGGAATCTGAGATTATCGTGAAGCTTGCTCCCTCAGGTAGCCGATTTACAAGCTCCCGGAAGTCCACATCTGTACAGATTAATATAGCAAAATTAAACATAACCAAATGTCCCCCTCAAAATAAGGATGAGGGGAGGATTAGATGCACGCTCGTAGTAGATTGTTACTACCAAAAAAATACTAGCCTACTAGGTAATGTGTGTGCTTGTGAGTGTGATTGATGGATTAATGTTGCCGAGATAATTATTTACAATTTTCTTATGAAATGGATTTGGAATAATGAAATAAATTAGTCTATGACCTGTGATGAGATTAAAGTCACAAGGAACAATCGCTTCATCTTTACGAAATGGATGGCGAGGCTTGACAGAAGGGATTCGTGTGCCATGGCCACTATAGTGGAAAAAGAGAATATCACCGCTTGCTGCCTCATCAATCATCTTCCCAAGTGCCTTTTTTATGTTTTCACCTGTTGGCAATACTGTGGATCCCGGAGCATCCGTCAGGAGCTCAATATGGTTGGGATCGAATCGAAATCGAGTTACGAGTGTCTTTTGCATGCTCAACACATCGTTAATGCATCCATGCAACTCATTTGGGGTGTTTGGGTAGTTGCATCCAACTAGGACTGCCATCCTCTTCATGTTTCCGTTGGCCATTCTTCTTCACTTGGTTTTGGAGTGATTCAAATATGTGTTATTCAAATTTGGCTATCTTATTTATACATGTCGAGTTTGTGTAGAGTTTTAAATTTCCTATTTTGGTTTGTTGCGAGGTTTCTTAATTAACATGCACTCAATTAATCATTACTTCAAATGTTTCTTTGTTCTTTCTTTCTTCACGAGATTATATATACAATTCTTTAAGGGATTGCTAAGTAATACTAATACACAAGCTTAAGATTGTGTTTATATCATGTTAATCACACACATTATTATGCATAAAGATGTAAATGATTGTTTAAAATAATTTAAAACAGTACATAGCATGTTGGTATGTTCCCCATTCGTAAAGTATTGCTCAATTTAGACACCAAAATTATATATTTGTGCAAGTAATTAAAATGCCTACATATGTTAGTTAACTTCTACTCTATCTCAACGGCAACTAATTCGCAAGTGATTTACACGCGAAGAAACTAGAATATCACTTAACTTGCTGTGATTCCTTAAGCTTAATTTTTATACTCCTGAAAATGCTAATGTGTAATTTTGGAAATATAGATATACATATCTCAATATTTATTTATTTCATTTCATTCATATGACTGTATATTGAGTATAAATTTTGTATTGGAGACACAATTTATACCATGTATACATCTATTAATCTATTAATATTATAATTTCTACTAATTCTATATTTTATTTTTCCAATTATACCCCTATTTCAATAACTTTCTCTATTTTATTAAGGTTGTTCAAGTAATTTGTTAATTTAGACAATTAATTCAATTGTATTATCATATCTCATTCTTTAATGATTGGATCTCACAATCTAATTAATTATAATTTGAATATTAACTAATTATGCTTATATTTGATATTCAAATTTAATATAAACTATTTTAAGAAATGGAATAATAATTTTCTAAATCAATCCATTTTATTTTTTAATCAAGGGTTTTTTTTGTCGATATCAAAATTTTATTATTAATTTAAATGTATTTGTTTTCTTTCAAAATAAAAGTGCAAAAGATATCTTTTCACAAAATTTTCTATTTTCTTTATCTTGAATTTTTTATTTGTCAATATCAAAATTATATTATTAATTTAAATGCATTTGTTTTCTTTCAAATTAAAAGTGCAAAAAATATTTATTCACAAAATTATTACAAATAACTGATAAAATTTTCATGTTACATAAAATTTAAATGATTTGTGATTACACACACTATATTTATATTGTTAATTTATGTTTTCTCAAAAGAAAATTTTAAAATTTTAATTTAAATCATTTATTTTTGTACTTTTCCTTACTAAAATTATTGAATATATTCAATAATTCAAATAATATAATAATATATTTAATTATTAACTTAATATTTAAATAATAAATTTTAATTCAAAAAATAATAAATTCAAAATAATAAATTATAAAAAAATATTTTTATAACAAATGTTAATTCAAATAATAAAATAAAAATAAATAAAAAGTAACATGTTCATGATATATAAGCTAATTAGTATGTATAGTATATTTAATTCGATTATCTTATTATTTAACCTATTGTTAAGTTTGAAATTCTAATTATTATTAAACAATTTGTGTTATTAAATTTGTAATCCAATTAAATATGTGACAACTCAGCATTTAGGACAATTTTTTGGGATAATAAACATTTCTTTTTTTATTTTTGAAATAAATATATTAAATTTTAAATTTAATCCATTAATTTTTATCATTTTTCCTACTAAAATTATAGAATAGATTTCTTGATAAACCTTCGTCGATGTTCGAATTTTTATAACTCTAAATTAAATCTAAAATTTTATTTCAATATTCAATTTTTGTCAGTTAAGTCCAATACATCTTTTTTAATTTAGTTACACACGTGAATTGTTTGTATTTATATTAGTTCTTTTTCATTTATATATATATATGTGTGTGTGTGTGTGTGTGTGTGTGTGTGTGTGTGTTGGCTATTATTATAAAAAAACATATATGTTTTTTTTTAAAAAAATAATATAATATATTTAAAAGTAACTACTGTTGGATCATATCAAGCCTACTAGATAGTATTTTCTTGTCTATTATGTAATCTTAGGTTGTCTTATAATAGGTGGTGACTTGGTTTGCTTTAAATGTAATTTCTGCAGTTAGAAGTGATCTTTGAGTTGTAATCCAGATTGTAGTTAAAGCCTCAAATAAAGCTGGTAGAAGATTCAAGTCATAAATCATGCATCAGTAGGAATAAGGCTGGAGAAATAAAGATCCAAGTTGAAGAAAGATTCTAAGGCAAAATGTCTACCATTCGGGAAGTCTGAGCACATACTAGAATTTACTCTAAGTCACAGATTCGAGTAGTGAAGAAAGTGATCAATTCGAGAAGTTCAATATGAAAACAATTCGAGAAGTCAAGCTATGTATCATTCGAGAAGTCAAGTTATGTATCATTCGAGAAGTCAGATTATGTCTCATTCGAGAAGTGTAAAAGATGGCTCATTCGAGAAGTCTTATCATTCGAGAAGTGACAAAACTTGAACAGTTCGAGAAGTCCAAGTACATAACATTACATTGAATTATTTACATATAACTCGAATGAATTAAAGGGCAGCTTTCCAGGAAAATTGCAGAAGCAATAGACAAGATTGTGCAGCGCTGTTCTGTTTATGATCAGTCAAACCTGAACAGATAGTGACAAGTCTACAATGTAGCTAGGAGAAACAAATAAGACAAAAATAGAAGTTGTGTGCAGATGTAAAGAACTATCAAGTCTGAAGACTAAGTTAGAAATGGAATGAAGTGTTTTGTAAAGTTTCATTCGTACTATTCCAGTTTAGCTAACACTGTCTGCAAAAAGCATGTGGAGTTAAAAAGACATGGTAGAAAGAGAGCTCTGCAGATAGAGAGTGAAACATTTTTGTATTGTTCTTATCTTAGTTTCTCTCTAGAACAAAAAGCTGAGATTTAAGTTTAAATCTCATATTGTAGGAAAACAAAAATCTAATATACATTAAATTGAAAGTTTAAATTGTGTATTATGTGATTGAATCTTTTAATTCCGCATTTCTCTATTATAGAAACACATTTTATAAACTAGCTAAACTAGTTGAACAGATTTAAAAAATATCGAGTTAATCATTCACCCCTGATTAACTTAACCAGAAACTCATACCTAACAACTACATACAATGAATCAATTTTTAAAAATATATGTAAAATAAAATTTACAAATTATACAAGGTATGTTACGAAGTATTTGATGATGTGCATAATATTATAACATAAGTTAACATGTAATTGTGTAGAATTTGAAGTAAATATAAACTCAATATGTTGTAATTTGGTATATATTCGAAGAATTTATACAATTTATAAAAAATGATTTTGTTCTTTAAAGAAAAAGTTGATCAGCTTATATACTATGGGGAGTTTAACGATCAGGTTACATGAAGACTGTTAAGGGATCGTTTGGTTCATAGAGTAGTATGGGATTGAAATTAGGAATCAGGTTAAGGTGGTATGTGGATGAAGTATCATTCCTGAAATCACGTGTTTGGTTGAATTGTTGAATGAATTTATTAATTTAATATATTTTTTAATATAAAATTTTTATTTTAAAAATTAACATGTAATTTCATAAATAAAGATAAATGTTGTAAAGTTTTAATTTGATTTCTCATACCTCCATCTCTCATACCCCCGGAAGGTATCAGAAACATATACCATATTTTATGGGTTTGAGATATGAGTTTAAAATTAAAAAATTTCAACCAAATATCATGTATGTGTTTAGAATGAACGAAACTCATACCTGATACCTAGAAGTCCCGAATCAAATGACCCCTAAAATCTGTAGTATGCAGAATCGGAGAATGTTTATTTAGTAAATAAGGTCCAATCAATTATACAAAGATGAAAAATAGGTGGAAAAATGAGAAAATTGCTCATCTAATATCAATTTTTAGTTTGAATTAATAATTTAAAATAAGATAAAATTTTGTATTAAATTTCACGTATTCGGAAGTCCTACCTTACTTTTTATTTTATTATATTTTAGACAAATAACTATTATTTATTTATATATATGAATTTTTAAAAAATATATAATGATATCATTCATGCAACTGATGAGATTTATTTATATTAAATCAATATCCTAAAAATTGAAAATTAAACCATTAATTAAAATTAATAAATTAATTTCTAGTAAAATAATTAATTATTTACAATTAATGAGATATCTTATAACAATTAATTAATTAATTAACACATTAATTAATATGATATTAAATCAACTAATATCTATGTACTGACCAATTCGTTTACATGTATACTTATACAATTAATATAAATTTATTTTAAAAAATTTTAAAATTTAGTAGTGATTATAAATTTGTAATCATATTTTATTAAAAAAATCTACTTTTTGAACATGTTGGTTGATTTAACAGGAAAAAAAATATTTTTAGTACTAATAGTAGATGCAAACAAACAGGAGTAGGGTTTACTCTTTCTGTTTCGGTGGAAATTATTAAAGATTTTTTTTTAAGTCATTACATTTAACCAAGCAAGGCCTCAAGATTCAGGAATGGTTAAATTGCAACAAAATTCATCATACTTCTACAACCTTCCAGCTGCAACAAACCCTAGGTTCATATACCCCAATACAAACGTAATACAAGATAGTTACATTTTGTGCCAGAATAATAGTGAGGTTATATCATAACCTAGCGTCTTCAAAATATTAGTAGACTTGCATCTTTAGGTACAAGAAAGTGGTTTAATATTGGTCATGGAGCAAAATATTTAATACACACACAGGAAGAGTGCTGCAACTAGAGAGAAGTCGAATTGATTAATGTGCAAAGAGTTTTTTTCTTTGCTTATCCCCATCAGCATACCTTTACTTTGTCCTGGTAGTCTGCATCTCTATCTGCGTCTGATCTTCCACTATCTATGTGCAGTTTGTATCATAACTCGCAAGTCCCTGCAACTCCGGTCCTTCAAGTCGAGGATTGTTCTCGAAACTGAAAGATTTGGCATATAATACAATTAGAGATGCAGACTACCAGGACAAAGTAAAGGTATGCTGATGGGGATAAGCAAAGAAAAAAACTCTTTACACATTAATCAATTCGACATCTCTCTAGTGTACACCACTGGAACAATACAAGGTTTAACACAAGGAACATAAAGCCTCCCTTCTAAACATGCAAATACTTCTTTTTGAAAGCAAATCATGAGTAAGTTCCAAACATTTGCTTGTAATGATCGTGAAGTACAACTACTCCTCAAAGCCCCAACCCCCCCCCCCCCCCAAAAAAAATGAAAAAAAGTAAAAAACACACCAAAAAAAACAATAACCTACAAATAATTAATATATGTATATATATAAGAAAAGTCTTGATATATAAGGCCGCGTGACCAGAACAATTTCGATGCCAGAAAAGAGTAAGATTTCTCATATCTTTCAAAGATTTAAAATTTGAGCTGAGCTTCCATTAAAGAAAGATGCTTTATCAAGAAAGCATGGATACATTTATCTCAGGAGGTCATAAGTATAGAGAATCTATCTGCATTCCTTCAGGAAATTTTTCATAAATGAGGGTATATTGATTCTGATATAGGACGTAGCTCCTGCTTCCGCTGCCAAGTACTGACAAAGTTGCCTTTGGCATAATATTGCAAGCTCGCTCAATAAAAATGTTAATGTTTCAATTAGAAAGTGTTCATCCATCTCTCCATACTTCTATTTCCGTATTATAACAACTTAAATTATTAAAGGGAAAAAAATGAAGTGCTGAAAGTTAAAAATAGAAAATGAGAATGACAGATGCCAGAGTGAAAGATATAAGTAATACTTACTTATTCAGTGGAATATGCTCAAAAGGACCTGTAGTAGGGATTGGTCCACACAGATTGTTGCTGGATACATCCCTGGAAATACATAGATACATGGTAAAAATTTTAGCAGAGTTAATTAAAAATGAGCGAAGGTGCAAACAAACAAAATCTTGAAACACTTACACAACTTTTAGGCTGGATATACTGGCAAGTTCCCTTGGGATCCTTCCAACCAAATGATTGTCATTAAGACGCCTGCCAATATAATTTTCAAAGAAAACCTTATAATGACTGAAACAAGTGAAACATATGCTTATACACATATGCAAATACGAAATAAAAATTCACAACAAAACCAACGTACATAAACACTAATGATTTCAACTTTCCCAGTGTAACAGGAATTTTCCCTGTAATGTTGTTGTTGTACAAGTCCAAGCTTATTAGATTTTTCAAGTTGCCAAGCTCAGCAGGAATAGTCCCTCCAATGTTATTTTTGTAAAGCTCTCTGCATCAACAATCAAATATTGGTACTTTTCAAGTCAGCTGAAGTATCAGTACCACCCAAGACCACTGGCTATGGTACCAATACTTGACGAAAGAACAAACAAAAATTTAACATTAAGCCATTTATCATTAACCATTTCATTAATTATCATTCTTATACAACACTTACAGATACTGCAGATGTTCAAGTTTCCCAAGATCAGGCACTAAATGACCAGACAAATTTGAGTTGCCCAGGTCCCTGCACGATAGAATTATCAATTATGATATGTTAAAGTTATGATCTTCACATAATTAAAGGTGAAATAATCTACCCTTGAGATTATAGATGTATAGCAAACAGGATTTCTAGAAACAACTTCTAACTTGGGTTGCCAAAATCAATATACTACTTTCCAATGTACAGCAAATCCAACCAACCACTATTTTTATCAACATCTATTCTTAAAGGTTATTCCAGTCTATTTACAATAATGTTGTTTTTCACTAATTTCAAGACATCAATTAGTGAAAGAATGAAACAGGCAGAAATTGCACATTTAGAAAAAGCCTGTTTTATGGCTAATAATGACAGGGAACTGTTATCTATACAAGCAATTTGTTAATTTGACTGTCCTTTATCACATCTGTAAGAAACACAATTATAATTGCAAAGATGTTCTCGTTCAATCAACAATTCAATTGTCGAAGGCCAGATAGTAATAAACATATTGCATGCCTCACACTATAAGATGTAACCAGAAAATAGAACGTATAACAGTGTAATACCCATGATTCCATGAATGAAAAACATATTGGAACAGTACACATGTGAAAAGCATATCATATCATAACCAATCTTTAGACCGAAATTTAATAGGGCCGGACCAGATAGGAGTCGTCAAGTAAATGCTTAAACAAGTATTTTTCTATATGTTAGTTGCACCGCAACAATTAACCGACACCCTCAATAACTTTCCACATTAATGATACCATAAGTCCTTGCAAGTAAAGGCACCCAAGTTCAAGAAAAGTTCCCAATTATATACAAGTAGATACAGATCTGCATGGTAAAATCTCTAAAGTAGTCGAATAACAGTCCTCCTATCAAACATGCATTCATTATCGGTAACTCTGAGAACTAAAATCGAACAATCGCCTAGTCACAGATGGTCTACAATTCTTACATCATTTACCTTTTTCATTTTTCAACTTCCAAACATCAGCAAACAAAAAAAAAACTTTACCAAACAAATTTATGTAAAGGACTAAGAATCAAAACAATTTATCATCCTAAAATAATTCCAAGAAAATAAAAATTAAAACTTTGAATCAAAATCTAGAACAAAACAAAGCCCAGCTGTAGCAAACAATTTATCTACCTAAAATAAGTCCAAGAAAATAAAAAATAAAATCTTTGAACTAAATTCAAGAATAAAACAAAGGTACATGAAAAACAAAACATAGTCATACAGTAAGAATATGTGCGTGTGTGTAACATACAGGCGAGTGACTTGGTTATCTTGATTACAGGTGACATGGAACCAAGTACAAGGGCTGACGAGGTTAGGATCCCAGCTTTGTAAAACGTTGTCTGGATCCTTGACGCTGCGGCGCAGCGCGTACAGTGCATCCCCTTCTGAGTTTCCATTCACTACCGTTACAAATATCGCCAAGGCAACTATTACAAACCTACCCACCACCATAGCTTAACACCCTTTTGATTTCTCAGCTCTGTGTATGTATGTATGTAAGGATCCGCTTTGGGAATCTTTTGGTTTTCGTTCTGCTTTTTTTCTTTCGTGTTTTGCAAGTCCTTTGTTTGGTATTACTAGACTGCTAGTCTATCCACTACTGGCAGGTCTGTACACGGATTGGCACAGTCAATTCAAACCGAACCGATGATTTTTTCTCCCATCCGATTTTTTCCAACCAATATTTATTGGAATTGAAAAACGTCAATCCGGTTATTATGTATGAGTTTCGATTTTTAAAATCTGATCTAATTCAATTCGATCTAATTAAAAATAAAATATTTAATAAATAAATTAAATGTTCAATATATCAATCCAACTCATTAGTATTTAGTATTAATTCACACTGCACAGTTTAGCAGGGAAGAACTCGCATCAGTATCTCAATTTCAATTCATTACACTATTATTGTATATTTGTATTACAGTATTCTCAGTTTATTTTGAACTTTCATTTTCAGTTTTATTTTTTCTAATAAAAAACTTCTTTATATATTTATTAATCCGATCTAAACCGAAATACATTCAATGGATTACTTTACAAATTCTATTTTTATGGATTGAACTGAAAATTTACAAACCCGATTAAATTGGATTGAGTTGCTAAAATCTATCAACCCGCCCAACCCGATTTTTGTACATCTCTAACTACTACTAGTATTATGAAGTCTGATTATTGTAGGTAGAATGTAGATATATAAATAAATAAAATTAAAATTGGGAAGATGGCACCATGATGTAGTTTGTATTTCCGTGAGTTATGGAAAAAAGTATTTATTTTTAGAAAAATGTATATAAAAATATATATTTTTAAATAAATACCTATTTCTTAAAAACAAGTTTAGTCTTTAATTTATTTTTCAGAAATAAATAAATTTTTATTAATAAAAAATTATGTAAATACGTACTTTTTCCTAAAAATAAATATTTATTTTCAGAAAATAAAATTAACCAAACGGATTCTATTAGTATTGTTGTTAATCATCTATTAATTATAATATTATGAATAGATAAAAAAATTTATATATAGTGTTGATAAATGATATAAATTTTTATATTCATAAAAAATTGAATATTAAATTTATTTATAAAAAATATATAATAAATAAATAATTATAACAATCACACTTCAGAAATCATAAAATTATTATATATGTGTGAATAAATGGGAATGAGTGGTAATGGTATGTGAATGTGTAGTTGTTTGTTGACCTGAGGAGGCTAATGGAGTTTTCTTTACTTTTGTGTTTGGAAATGTTGTTCCTTTTGTAGGCCACACACACATTTATTGGTTTTGGTTAAATGGAATTCACTTTTCTTTTAAAAATATATATATATATAATTGCATTTGCTTGTAATTATAGTTTCTTTTCTATTTTTTAGTTCAATCAATCATATTTGTAAGAGGTCAAGGTTTGAAAGTCTTTGTAATCAAATACAGTACTATTTAGCATGTTGTTCTTTGCACCTATTTTTTTACTTTTAGTTTTCCATCAGAAAGAAATGTTCTTTCTTCTGCTTGCATTTTTGGTCAATTTATTGGTACTCCACTAGAGTAGTGGGGTATTGACTTTGGTCTTTGGCGGGGAATGGTTTTAACTTTCAGGTCAGTAAAGGCTTATAAATAAACTTGTACTTTTTTATAATAAAAGTTATTATGTGATAAATATACTATAATTTAATGAATTTACAACTGAAATCAATTAATTCTCAACAAATAGTAAATTTGGTTAAAAACCCAATTATTATTGTCATGGTTGTTGAGCTTAAGCCCAGTAAACGTTATCCGAGCCCAAAATGTTAGATGCTCAAACCGAGGCGACGACATCAAAATGGGTTTATTCTTCTATTGCAGTTTGTGAGGTGAGGCCCAAAAGGAGCGCCCGAAAATTTAATTGCTCAAGCATAGGCGGCATACATACTGCACGCGCCATGATGGACTAGTGAATAAAATAAAATTGAAAAACTAGTTCTGGTCGGATTAGTGAATAAAATAAAATTGAAAGGTACTTATTTGAACAACTATGGTGAACATGGCAGTAGTTTATTATTTTTTATTTATGATGAGCACTGTATTGCAAATATGTCGTGTGAGACAATTTGGAGTAGTTGGCTAAGTTTATTTATAAAAAAATAAATATTTATTGTCAGGAAAAAATTATACATTTAAATTTATTTAGAAAATAAGACTTGTTTATTTATTTATGAAAAATAAAATAACTGTTAAGTTTGTTTTTGAAAAATAAATATTTATTTTTACCGAATAAATGTAAGTCAAAGGACTCGTAATTTTGTCATGTTAATCAGAATGTTTTTACTCGTGTTTTAAAAGATTAACAATTCGAATTTTCTTGTCCAGTGGCCCAGCGCTGCCAAATATAGTGATGAATTTGATAATGTGGTCGTTAAGCTCGCTCGTATTAAGACATTAAGTGCAGTTCCAAGATTCTTTTAGTTTAATTTTAAATAGAGTAAATTGCAAAGTGGTGGCTGAACTTCACACTCATTTTCAAAAAAGTGATCAGACTTTCAATTTTGCAAAATAGTGGTCATATTTGCCTTTTTCCTTTCAAAAAGGTGGCTGGAGGCGATTTTCAGCTTTTTGACATGGATAAAATGGGAAAACAATGCTAGAGACCCTAAAAATTATCCAAAAAAAATCTCAAATTAATATGTGTCACCATATGATTGATTTTTAATAAATTAATACATTTTTAGAGTGTTAGTTTGAACAACATTCTCTATTTTCTCTTCTTATTTATATTTTATTCATATTTTAAATTCAAATATGTGTCCTAAATGGATACATATTAAAAAAAATTGGAAAAAATAAATTTTTTATTGATATATAAAATATTAGAAATAATGTAATGACTCCTAAATTAAAGGAGAGAAAATAGACTTCTAAAGCCCAACATAGTAATTTCTAATTCCCGGGAATTTACATGATTACTGTGTTTGGTAATATAATTTTTAATTTTTACTATGTAACTCATTGGTATATGTAATTATTACAAAATACAATAACCCACTTACCTAAGTTAGATGTAGTTTTTCTGCTATCCCTAATTATTTATTTAATTAGTAATATTATTAATTTAGAATTAGAATTATATTTATGAGGTTATTTAATAATAATAATTTATATTAAATTTGATTAGAAAAAGAATTATAATTTGATTAGTAATAGATTAATAGTTAATTGGTATATATATATACACAAACCCTAAATGGGATATTTTATTAAACCATATATTAACTGCTAAGAGAATAAGAGGATTCAACGATTTTCTTCGTTAACAAACCAGGTGCATATACTTTTAGTCATTTTTATAAAACTACTTTTACTCATGCTATATGTTACTGTATATGATTAAGTCCATGTGCATAGTTTTAAGTTTGATAAATACCCATGACTACTGCATATATAATATATAGTGGTGGTGTCATCGTGTATTAGTTTAATAGTTTATTAATTCACTAGTCATATTGGTCAACTGATTCAAACGAAAAAAATAAAAAGTGAATTACATATGCAATATGAGTATATGTGGACATCAAATTCTCAAGTTATTGTCGCATATATTAAAGATTAAGTCGTTAATTTTGTCTATGATGATCATAATATTATTAGTAAGAGATAATAATATTGTATTAATAATATTTTATAGATATGTATATTATTTAATAAATTATATTTTGCAATTAGGTCGAGATTCAAAAGTCCAGCGAATTATTTATGGATTTTGTTATTGTTTGATATTGCTATTTCGAGGTACGGATTTCGTCGTCACTCTCTTTGGCACTGCTCTTTTTAAGATTGATTATATTTAATTTGTTCCGTTCGTAAATCCGTTCCTTCCATTATTATTCGTTTTAACTGTTTTGATTTTTCGAAACTTATTTTAAAGCCTGTTTTGAAATATTTAAATATTTATCTATGCGGTTTTCAAAAATTATGTATGTTATACATCTGGGTAGAATATTTGTTCAGGTGATTTTAAAATTGTGAAAAATATTTTATTTAAACCCTTAGAGTGTGATATGTGGTATACCGAGTTAACCAGTTGTAGGGGTACTCCATTCGTGTCATTGAGGCACTAGTGACATGACACTTCCGTAATAGTGTGATTGGTCACGGCGTATACTTCTGTTAGCTCAGAAAGCGAGCTTTGGTCATTTTGATATTTGTCTGAGAATACGTGGGTGCACCCAAAATTTGATTTGATTTGTAATTTGATTTTGACGGTGACGTTGTATATGCCGTACACGTTGCCCGATTTGTTGCACACATTAGGTACCCTATGATGTGTGTATCTGTTATCTGTTTTGTTTCTGTATTTGGCTCATGCCGTATTTCTTCTTGTTTCTGTATTAGGTACCCTTGTTACACACTTATTGGTTTAGATTATTTCGGACGTTTTAATATTATTTTGGAGATTTATTGAACCTATTTAATTAATATAAAGTGGATTTTAGTATTCTGTATACATGTTTGTGGTTTGAAAAATAATCCCTTGTCTCGTTTTGGGAAGGGGTGTTACAGTTACACAGCTGAATCTTGTTTTTATTAAATAACATAATATTATATATTAAATTATATTAATTATTGAAATCGTAATATATATACATATCAAAATTTAAATAGAAAGTATTAAATTTAAGTTAAAAATATTTTGTATCTTACATGTAACAAATATATAATGTATTTGTTGTATATTTATATAATACAATTTAACCATAAAATTGTAAAAAAAATTGAAATACATAAATTAAATTTCTATTAAAATGTCAAGATATGCAGTTCAACTATTATTTAAAATTACTTACAATATTTAACACTCAAAACACATACATATATTTACACACACACATATATATTTATTAAAATTATATTATTTAATTCTATTTTTATTATTTTTTATTTGAAATAAAATAATATTATATTGATATATTAAATCATCTTCATGGTCAATTTAATTTTTTAGAATGTTCAATAATATTTTTTGATTTAGATGTTACCTAGTAATTTAATAATATATATTTATTTTATTTTACTTTTTATTTGTTTAAATAATTTGTTTTAATTATTATACATGAAATTAATTATTTAATTTTTAATTCATAAATCAAATAAATATTTTTATTATTGCATATTTTATAATTTTATTTATTTATATATAAGTACCTTTTTGTTATTTTATATAAATAATAAATTAAAAGAGTTAACTAAATACTTACTTTTTATTCAGGAACTATGTATTGTAACATAATTTGAAGGATATTTGAGTTATAACGTAACTAAAAATACTGCAAACCAAACAACGCGTGAAAGTCTCTTGAAAATCTGTTTTTTGCTACTATATTATTTGTATTTATATTTTTATTTAAATATTTGGTTAGAAAATTTCCTTGACATGCTCTAAAAATCTTGTTGGACGATATGTTATCAATTTATCATGATAGCCGATCGTGACTCGTTAACGCGTGTTAATGAGGAAAAAAAGACGTTGTCAAATGAATGTTTAAAATAACCACTCATTGTACATTTGTACTTGATCTTGCTATATTTTCTAATATATATATAAAAAAATTGAGTTGTATTTTTCTCGTAATCCTTCAATTCCAAATTTAGGAGAAAAGTATGTAAAGTTTTTTATTTCCTAGTTTTCTCTCTTCTTCCTTTTGAAAAACTCACCCGTAAACAAACTAAAAAATATATATTTACTTTTAATTTTTTTTAAAAAGAGCTTCAAGAAATATATAGATATACTTATATATTATATAGAGACTAAAGAGTTATTGTGATTGATGGTGGTCGTTGTGGTCATCATAATTAAAAAATAAGAAAAATTCTATATATGTAAATACATATATATATACAACAAGTTAAAATAAATTTATTTATATTTTAAATACATCTGAAAATAAAAAGCATAACTGATGAAAAGATATTATATATATATATATTTTAAAATATAAATATAAATAAAAAATTAATATAAATAAATATATAATATATATTTGAACATGAAAAAAGTTATTATGAAAAACACATATGATATAAAATTAAAACAATACATGTAATTAAAATATATTTTATTATATTGATATTTTTATAAATATGGATTGTATTTTATTCATATAAGTAATTAATAAATGTGATTAATAATAAAATAGTTTTTTATATTTTATATTTAATATTATATAAATTTTAATAATTATAAAATATCACATAAATTAATATATAATTATAATAGATATATATTTTAAATATTTAAAACACTGGGCAGGAATTCAATGATCCTAAAATCGTAGTCGACGTGTAACTGTACGAATCCAAAAGTTGAACACAAATTTACAAATAGGAAAAGTCTATTTATTGTCATTTCCTTAAAGATAAAACAAATAACAAATGATTATATACCGCGTAAGAGACGTGTAACCGCGTATCGCTTATTAAGTGGGGGCCGGGGGCAGAGAATATGTTACTCACAAGTCACAATTAACTGGCATCAGGAAAATAATTAAAGTAGGAGTAACAAATAAGAGAAAAAGGGGCCCAGGTCACCTCAAGTGAATTACATGAAATTATAAGATTTTTAATACATTTTCTCAATGACAATTTTATAATAGAGGTTGAGGATCCTGACATAAATCTCACATAATTTTCTTAAGATTATACTTAAACATCGTATTAAAACACGAGAGTGTTATTATAATTTCAGAATATTATATATAATTATAATTTTATTATTAAAAATTTATACTAAAACACCCTATTAATTTAAGAAATTTTTTAAAATCATTTCTTATTCCTTTTTCTCTTTGTCATATTGATGTCCACTTCTTACATTAACAAAATTACTTTTAAAATAATATTATCATTTGTCTTAATTTTAGGTAACAACATGAGATTACTCAGAAGCATCAGGCTCAACAAATAAAGTACTTAACATGTTATTTTATAAAAGATGTATATAAATTCTAATTTATAAGTAAACGGTACCTTAATGAAACGAGGCCAGTGCAACACGTCATCTAGTTGACCGACAATGTCTGATAAATATATTACTGGTACTCGACAGCATTACACGTTAGAATTTATGTCTTTTTCCTGAAATTGCCTTTCTTATCTATTATATCACCGTTTTTTCAATTAATTTTGAATTATTATAATACTTCCTTTATTCTTAATTAATTGAATTTTTGATATTTTTTTTATTAATTTCAATAATTTTATCTAAAAATTATATATTACTCCATATAACTAAAAATTATATTATTAGAAATATATAATTTATTTTACACATATATTTTTAAAATTATAGAAAACTAACTTTTTTACAAGTAAAAAGTGAAGAAATAGCACAAGATAAATGTTTAAGGGTAATCCTTGTTCCAGGTTTGACTGTTATTCACTCTCAAAATTTATAAGATAAATATTTATTTACAAGGTTATAAATTTAATTATTTAAAACAAATTGTTAATTAATTTAAATAAATTATTAATTCACTAAATACACAAAACTTTATAACATAGTAACAAGTCAATACATAACATATATTAAAGTTATTAACTTTTTTAAAAAAATTAACTAGATTATTGGATTTAATATATATTAGGTTATGAATTTAAAATGTTATAAATAGTGTAAGGGTCTGATTGGAAGTGCAGAGGTATTTGGCTATAGATTAATTGATCGGATTTTGAGTTTAATATTTAAATATTAATTTTATAGTTAAAACGCATATATATAACTAAATATTTTAAAATCATGAAACTATAAAAGTAATACTTAAATAATAAAAATAATATTATTCCCTATATTCCATAATTCTTGTCTCATTTTAACTTTTCAAAGTCATTTTTTTTAATTTTGATTAACAATTTAAAAATATTTATTTATAATTTTACGATTTTAAAAATTGATTTATAAAATAGAATAGTTAAATTTTATTATATTTTAAAGAAAAATATATTATTATATAATATATTTAATTTCTTAATCAAAATAGATTAATTTAATTTTAAAAAATTAAATTGAGACAAGAAATATGGGATATTAAGAAGCCCGTTACCCGTGCATCAAACCTAGTGGTAGTAAAAAACCACAGAAAGTCCTATCCCTTCACTCACTCGTATAAAAACACACATATCTATACATACAAATACATACATACTAGACTAAAAAAAAAAAAATCAGAAATGGCGGATCAGCTGACAGACGATCAGATCTCCGAGTTCAAGGAAGCTTTCAGCCTCTTCGACAAAGATGGCGATGGTTCTCCTTCTATCCCTCAGTCTCATCTCATATAGACACACACACACACACACTCACGTATAATTGGATTATTATGTGATGATATGTTTGACTTTCTGTTTAAATACTATTTAAGCATGTTTGTGATTATTCATTTTAATTTATGCCTTCAGATCTGGTGCTTCAGGAGTGTTTATGGATTTTATTTATTGTTTTGCTGATAAAATATTAAAATGATGTTATATGGATGTGATTTATGCATTTGATTATATTTTGTTAAGTTACTGTTGTTGTTTGTTTTCAATTTTGCAGAGTTATAAGTTACATGAACTTATAGTAAATCCTGGCTGTTGATTGTGATTTGTAATTGTAGAGCTTGAATTGACATGATGTGGTTATCTCATCTCGTTTTTTTTGGAGGAATATAAGGAAGACAAGCTAACAACCCAGTTATTCCAATTTTGTATGTATACGTAGTTCGATATCCTGTTTTGGATTGGAATTTGCAATTTTGAACAATTTGCTTTGTTAAAAGAAAGATTCTATTAGCGGGTTTGAAATACGGGCAAATGTTTTTTATGCAAATTTGTTAAGGATTTTACTGTGCTTTCGAATACAATACAGTATAAATAATGACTTGTGTTAATACGAGCTCTCTAATATTTTTCCCTACTCTAGGGCTATCACGAAGCTTAATTAAATGTTTAATGAATAAACTTAAAATATATGTCTACAGGCTGCATCACTACCAAGGAACTTGGGACTGTAATGAGATCACTAGGGCAGAATCCTACCGAGGCAGAACTTCAGGACATGATCAATGAAGTTGATGCTGATGGTAATGGGACCATCGACTTTCCTGAGTTCCTGAACCTCATGGCCAGGAAAATGAAGGACACTGACTCTGAGGAGGAGCTCAAGGAGGCATTCCGAGTTTTTGATAAAGATCAGAATGGGTTCATTTCTGCTGCTGAGTTGCGTCATGTCATGACCAATCTTGGGGAGAAGCTTACTGATGAAGAAGTGGATGAAATGATACGTGAGGCTGATGTTGATGGTGATGGACAGATCAATTATGAAGAATTTGTTAAGGTTATGATGGCCAAGTGATGATCCTGCCCCCTACCGATCCACAAAGACATCCGCTATTCAAGTCAAACTGAAAAGAACAAAAAGAGAGTTTAAATAGTGTATTAGGTTTGGTAGCATCTTTGTTACCTTTTTATCAAATGGTTATTGTGAAACTCGGATGGATGTAGTGGTGACATTGTTATGGCGGTGGTAGAATATCTTTTCTATTTGTGTTGCAACTTTCTTATTAGCAGCTTTATGAAAATATTCATTTCTGTCTCTTACTGATATTTGGGAGGTGTTGTATTAACCGGAAAACCATAATGTCTTTCTTCTTTTAACTTGCTCTTGTTTCCCTTTTTGGTTTATGCTGCAAGAGAGATTCATGTGAATGGAATTTGGAGAAAGTAAGGAATGCCATACACTATGGAAATGCTAACAGTTGATTATTAGTAACAGCTTGGTTGAACTATATACAGCAACTTGGTTTGTTCACTGATTGGTTTTCTTATGGTAAAAAAAAATGAAACAATGTACTCCCAAAGAATGGAAGTTTGTTGTTGGATCAAGTTAGGTATGCTACATTTACATATTTGGACACATTACTTACATGGATCAAGGAAATAGTCAAAATACTCCCTCTTCATTAAGTTTGATCAAAATACAGTAACAGAGTTTTATTCAATGGAGCACTTTATACGGAATACTAATTGGAAAGTTGAATATACTGTAAAACATATGTCTTGAATTAGCACTTCATTTAAAAGATTAACTTTTGCCAATAGAGAATGGTCATTATTATATTAAATATGCATTTTATATACACGTATCAGCAAAAAAGAAGAGATGGTCGATGCGATGCGCATGATACTGTAGTTGTGTAGTAGGTGATAGAAATGCATGCATATCACCGCCCGTGCAATGTCTGAGATTATGAATAAATAAACTCAGACTTGAGGATTTATTTTTGTTCCGAGCCACTTATCCCCAAGTCCTGAGTCACAAAGTGTCCTATGAAACTATGACGTGTCTACTGTCCAGGATACCAGGCTTGCCAAATGTATTTGATATATTTCTCAAGAAACAAAGTTGTTCTTTAACAAGATGAATAAGGGAAAAGAAAATTTGCTGAACCAAAACAGGTCCTTACAAATTATTACTAACCAAGCAACATATCAGAATGACAATTATATAGAAATAAGTCTATCCATTTCGTCACTACACAAGATCGGGTGGTATTTTCCCCCATCGATCCATCATACAAACACAAAGGGAAAAGGTAATCTGGTCACTGATGCAAATTATATCACTTGCTATCGTTATAATCTTTTCAAGCTCTTCTTTCTTGCATCAATCTTCTTCTTGTCTGCATTAACCTTAGGCAACCCAACATTTTCCTTATTTTTCATGACCGGTGCCAGCGGCAAAGTTGTGGAGCAATTAACACCTGTATCTGTCACTGTACTGGAGGCAGAATTTGTTGGCTGGTCTTGACTCCCTCTCACTGCAGTATTTGTAGTAGGGGCCAGTGGAGATGGCAATGGAACTGCGGCACCTGTTGCAACATTCTTCTGTTCAGCGCTAAGAACTGAGGTGTTGGGCTGGTCAACATTTAGAGCAGTGGCCGATTCAGAAATCGCTCCATTTTTAAATTTTGGTTTTGGCTTTATAGCATGACAATCAGTGTAAATCCTGCGATTTTTGCATTAGCTACATCAGAATGCATGAGAGAGTAAAAGAAAATTTAATATGTTGGAAAAGTACAGCCTACTGGTTAAAGGTGTATCTCTTCCCATGACTAGGTCATGTATTCGAGAATCTTCATCCCAGCCTTATACAAAGATATGTAATTATAAAGAAAACAATATGCCAAACATTCATCAGACAAATTTAGAAACAAACACTTTGACTGGACTCTTCAGAATGACTTCTACTTCCAATTGACTATAGAATTTGCAAAATTCGAGATTGGGGAACCTAAATATCATAAATGAACTGAAATTGCATCCAGTAACGCGTTGACACCTGCACAGCTTATATTTACTTTAAGCGCTGCATAATCTCAACTCAGGGAAGCTTGTCCAATATAGGCATATTAGAACATCATACACAATTCAGCTATACTGACACCGACACTAAGATCCTCGAAAATGTACAAGCAGCACAATCTTGCAAGTCAAACTTCTGTCATTGTAGTAGCGAATACTATTTTCATGCACATGAGATTTCATTTCCAGAAAATGTCAGTGCATTAAATGATATTATATTTGATCGATTCAAACAGTTATTACATCGTCTTTTTATTTTACTGTTACAGCTCCGCAATTTCACTTGACATTATTAAAGAGCGCTAAAAAATTAGTGCTTTTAGATTTAAACGGCATGATCACTAAAAATGAATATTAACTTTTAAACCCTACCAAAATGTGTTAGATACTCTATACCTGAATAGCTGCCAAAAATATTGAGACAATAAGTTTAAGGTATGCATATAATGGCCCCGTACTCTAGTAACTTTTCATGTGTTTGGACAAACGCAAAAAGTTACTTATAAAATGTACTTTTTAAACTCATAAATTAGAAAGTTACTTTCATCTAGTTAGCCAAACTCAAGAGTACGTTACTTGTAGTCTGTATTGTCCGAACCATGAAACTCGGCTCTCACCTGGCATGTCTAGCGTACTCTTCATAATCATCAAGCAGCATCTTTCCAGCCTGCTCATTCAGAGCTGATCCTGGAAATGGCTCAATCAATAAGCATCTAACGACCTGTTCGCAGAAGGGAAAAATTGATTATCATTACAGAAAGCATGCTGAGTCAGAGGCAAAAGACATAAACAAATTGGACAGTTACATTGTGAAGAAAATGGGAAGAACATTAAAAGAACAAATAAACTTACAATAAGAACATGTCTTAAGCCAAGACTAGGGTTCCAATCCTTTTTCAATGTGTTGACACAAATCTCACCATTTTTGGGTGCGACATTTGGGTGGAAAATCTTGGTGATAAAATAGCCTGAAAACCAACATAGACATAGTGTTATTCTGTAGCTCAAGAATAAATGACTAGAACTCATCCATTAATGGAAGACAACTTTTGACAAAAATAGACAAAGGTAAGAGCAATTTTTATCAACAATTAACACAATATCAAGACAAGCTTGAAAAAATATGCCACTGCAAGTAACACTGGAACCCCTTTTTAATCAGCATTAAACGGAAGTAATGTTGATAATAATATTAAGTGTGGATCATGAAACTCAGGCAACAGTGCGATTTCTAAACCACCCAAGTCCACAATAAGAAAGTGAAAAACTAGATATCTTAAACCTCAAGACAAAAAACCACAAAACAAAACAATATGAATTAAGAATAGAACTAAAAGAATGCGACTGCGTTGCACTTCCATTCTCTCCTGAATTAACAAGCAATTGTAAAGAAAGGTAATAATGTAAGTTCTAATCCAATTAGCTTATTTTTTGAAGAATAGAAACACTATGGTCCTAGGATCTTAAATAATATTTGACTTTTTGAGCATGGATCCGACAAACCTGCGGGAGGAGAATATGGGAAATCATGACCAAGTATCAACTTCATACGGAAAACACCAGTGGCATAAGGAGTCCCAGCTGCAAGATAAGAGATCCTTACATTTAGAATGGATAACTAAATAACTATCTGAACTCTGAAGGCATCATAGTTGATGATTAGTTAGTTACCTGGGCCTTCTATATCAGCAAAAATGGTTGAAAAATCCTCATCATTCACACCTACTCTAATGCCCTCTGGAGGAGTTTCGTCAAGATTTTTCAGTTCCTTAGCAAGCTGCTTTATAACATTTGGAGGAAGATTTTCATTTGCGGCCTGCATTTATTGTGCAAGGATAACTGTTATAGAAAAATGTACAAAAGATTCTTTGCCCACTATGGGTAGTACAGGCCTCCTCAAAAAGCTTACACTTTTATGCCAGGAGTTTTAAAAAGATCTCAACATCCAACCGTGGACAATTAAAATAATAAAAACTTACAAAGCAAGTGAAAAGTTTATGTTTACAGAGCAATTCAACTTCCTCGTAAATCGTAATGCAATTTAGAGAGTACAATTACTTGATGGTCTCAATCAATAACATTAGCTTAGAAAATCTAATTCTCTATACATAGCAAGAAAACAATCTCAAGCATCTGGAAAAAGGATCTCCGAAAACAATAAAAGTTCCAGAAGAGATATTGAGAGAAGTAGAGAACTTACCATTGCTGCAAAATCAAGAAAGGTTCCTCAAAGAACTACTGTTGTACTGATTAAAACAGGTCTACGTAAATTCTTGAAGAAGGGAGAATAATAGGTGTGCAGGATAATCTGCAAATCAAATGAACTGTCCTCTTAAGATAAAAAACAAGTTATTCTGGATAAATCTCTCTTTTTTCAGGTATCGTAATTACTTCTAAGTTGCAATGAACCAGGACAAAAAAAAACTCTCGCCTTAGCTACTTACGTATTAAATTATGTAATCACCACATGTTTATTGATAGACAAAAGAAAACAACAAGGAACATTCTTAACTGCTAATACTGCTTTAAAGAGTGAATATGAATTGTAGAATCAATCCCGCTACAACGTGAAGAAACCTTCATATCAGGCATTAAACAAAACAGAATGACATATTAGAAATAAGGAAACAAATTACCATTGCTTACTAAATACTCGAAAACAAACCAAACAAGCACTTAGTATCCCCCAGTCGAAGACCCAAACAAATAAACCTAATTTATATCACCTACCAGAAAAAAAGGAAATTATACGGAGTCATCAAGAAAAAGAACACAATAACAAACAGAACCCTAATAAGTAAGAACTTTTATAACCCAGAAATTATAATAAGGTATAAATCGGAACTTTTATAACCCAGAAATTTTCACAGTAATTGGTATGCATAAAGAGAGTAAAAAATTCTTAACAAGGTGAGAAACAGACAATCTTTAATAAACAGGGCAGATACAGCTAGTATATATCAATACAATTATAAAGAAACAAACTTTGAACATACAGAATCAGTCCCAAAACTGTAAACCCAGCATCCGATTTTAATTCTTTTTTATTACCAACAAAAATAAAACAAAAAACAATAAATCTCAATTGAAATCAAGAAACAGAACAAATATGAAGAAATTAACAAAACCCACTAGGCAAATCAATAACAAGTTTAGTATGAAACAAATTACAAGAACAACTTGATGAATAAGATCGGAAAATAAATCATCACCTTGATATATCAAGAAGGCTTACGGGAAAGAGTATGTAAGTATATATTAGAGTATGTTTGTTGTAAAAGAGCCTGGAACGCCACAAACCGAGAAACTAGTAATAAATCTCCTGATTTGAAATGAATGATGGGATGTAGAAAGAAACAAAAAAAGGAAGATAAGTGCATCAACGTTACTATTTTTAAAAAAATTCAAGTTGTAAACTCCTACTGTATTTATATTTTCTTATTCTTATTATAAATTTCCGTTTATGTAAATGGGTTTCAATGCACATAATTGTCTATGTAAATGACTTGCACAACTTGTTATCCGTTTATGTCGTATATATATAATCTAAATTTTTATATAAATATTATGATCTTAAAGATAAAAAAACTTTATAAATAAATATATGTTATAACATAAAGTATAGGCCCCATTTTTGATTATTAATAATTATACCTTTTGGTACATTATGCGAAGATATATTATAACAAAATACTTGTTTAGAACATAAAATTTAAATGATGAATATTAGTAGGCGAGGTAGAAACCTTCATTTAAGATATGTGTAAATTATATATTTTAAAAGAATGTGCCACTTAAAAATATTGGCGAAAGGAGAAGACCAATTTGAAATATTTATATATCTTCAGTCTTTTGATATGATAATACATCATACTGAATTTGCTTTGATCTATACAACATAATAATCTTAAAAAACCGAGGCTACTGATAATTTTATATTTATATAGCCATATATATTTACGATAATTTTTTCCAAAAACAATAATTCAAAGCACGATAGTCGATAGGTATATCATATAAGAAAGCAAGATGATAACCACGATACGATAAAATATGATGTACTCGTAATGATATATTTATTAGAGATTCCGACCTTAAATGTATTCTTTGCGGGTGGGAAGTGGGAATAGGGAAAACTGAAAACAATAATATTTGAGTAAAAGTAGATTCCCCAATCCAATCCATAATCATTGATTTCAAAAGTATAATACGTAGTAATAAATTATCTCAGGAAACAAACAAGTACTCAACGATTACTCCTCATGAGTTGAGTTGTATTACCAAACATAAGATAAATAAAATGGTATAAATACCGTTAATATCTTTTACATATCTTGATTACGTGCCAAAAAATATTTTTTTGTAAAAAAATAAAATAAGAATATTTGGAAACAAAACATATTTGTTACTCATCAGTCATCACAATTAGCAATCAAGAGTGGAAAGATTATGCGGGGAACCGATATCTGGAAACTTGTCGAGAGGCGTGCCCGCATTTATTTAAATGATGAATAAAATACCTCTCTTTTAGTTGTCTACTTTATTTTCAGTTCGATTAAACTAACTCATTTTTACTGTAATTTAGATATAATATATAATTGAAAAAAAATTAAAACTTTATGTTGTTAAAAAATATATATAATCTACTTTAAAATTTATATTTTAATTTTTTAAAATTATAAAAAAACAAATTTTAATTGTTACTCAAAAGTTAATCAATTTGATCACGAAAAGTAAAAAAAGACTACTGATTACCTAGGAGTACATGCACAAAAGACACAAAGTGCTTGAGCAGAGTTCGGTGACCGTTTCAAACTAGGCTTCGCTTCTGCTTCTTTCCGAGTATTTAACTAGCCGTTAGCTGTCCCACCTACACTCTGGCACAAACGCTCAGAGCCTTTTATTTACTCATCTTAAAACTATACACACTTGTTTGTACGCTCGCACTTTAGATTCTAGTATTTGACCAGATTTGAGTCCTAAATTTGTGTCCAAGCCTTTATTTTACTAAATCAGGTGTTGAAACCAACGCAACTTTGTTCTCAGAACTCTCTCACACTTGTATCAATATTAGAATCTCTCACACTGATTGTGGGACACCTTAATCAACATTCAAGAAAGTGTCAAATAACTAACTACTTAACTAGTGGTGTGTGCGCACAGTAAAACTGAAGAGAATCCAAAGTTGACACCATTCCTTGATCTTCAGCTAAACTTTCAATCTACGATGGCAAATGTAGAAAAACTTCTAACCCGCTAACAGACACTCAGGCCAACCTTTAATATTTAAGATTGGCTATAGTTTGCTGCACAATTAAAACACAAAAGATTGGATAAACATTTATAAAAGACTTCACCTGCTTGAATATTCGCAAACAAGCATCAATCTACATCTTGAATTTCAAACCACTGGGTAAAGACTGCCTGATAATGCATTAGTTAGGATCAAAACAGATTTTCTGATATATATAGTAAGATAAAAGGAAAATATTGCAAGAGGTTAGACAGCCAGGCAAATGCATAGTAAAAGATAACTTCTACACAAAGTTGTTTGGATTAAATAATGGGCAGACACTGGTCTCATAAATACATCAAGGACATCATGGTCACAGTACCTAGTCCTACAATAAAGACAGATCATTCACTAGAGTAGATGGAAAATGGTTCATAGACCATAGTTGCATTAATGTAAAACATAGCTATCTTCCTATATGCATACTGCAATTGATTTGTAGAAAGAGGACCAATAAAGTAGTAAGCCTAAAAGATGTATATGAAATGTACAAGAACAAAAAAATCAGCATAGATATAGTTAGCCACCCGATGAAAGCCAGGAGTGGGAAGAAAAAATCAACACCAAGTAATACCAGCAAGATTAGCATTAGCAAATTCAATAACAGGGAAAAAAATTTAACATTCTTATCAAACAGAGAATTGTGAGAAAGATGATCAGATTTTTCATTTCTTTTATATTGGTGCTCCCTGTAGGTTTGTAATATTCCATAAGTGTCTCAATAATTGAGTTCAATCCAGTAGCTTTACTGACTTTTCTACACCAAACTTGACACCGTCAAATCACCAAAATTTGATCTAAAGTATCTCAGGTAACTCTGCTGCTAACAGTTTGATAAAGTGACCTCAGCTGCATATTCCATTTCTCTATAGCAGCATATTTTTTCATTCCCTTTGACCTGGATTTAAATGTTCTATAGTCAATATGGATATAATTAACAAAAAGAGTGAACATACAATCTAAAGAAGAAAGCTGACCTATCACCACGCTCCAAAAGCTTATTCACTTGATCAATATGCCCTTGTATTCGATTATCTAATATAAGTGACACCAACAGCTGTTCAACATCTCCCTCTGGCACATTAAGCTCCTGCATAATGAAGTAAGGTAATCAATAGTACTTCTAGGGATTCCCCCGCAGAATGTGGATACCGAAAAGACCTAATATAACATAATTGGCTTATAACAATAACAATTTTAACAATTACAGTCCGTGCAAAAACAGGGATAAAAGCAGATCCATTCATTTTTTATTTGAAAATTTAAAATTTTAAAAATGACAGGACAGGAGAGTTGTTTCAATGTAACACATGATATACCCACTTATTTATATAATCATATAACATTTCAAACCTCCAATGCCAACAAGGATTTTCCATTTTATACTTCAAGTTCCATTGATAGACTATAAACTATTTAACCAATCCAAACTTTAATCACTTTGGCAACGGATGCAAATTCCTTTTAAGCATGTGCAATTGTACGGATACGACCTCTTGATATTGAATCAGTTTAAATTATTATAGTAAATAGATATCATATGCTTCATACTGGTGCTGTGTGTATATTCATATATATGTCTAGATAATCACATTAATTTTGTTGTAAACCTAAGAAAACATTAACATAATGAGATTAAAATGATGGGTAGGAGCAGGACCAAGATGGTTAGCATAGGAAATATAAACAAAGTCCATTCCTACCTTTGAAATGAAAGGGATTCTGATCCTTGTGTAAGGTTTGATGAGCTTAAGCAAGACTTGTGTTCTGATATTTTTCAAGAGGTCCTCAATGTAATTTCTGATAAAAGGATCATCCATAATGGTTCTTCTGTTACTCTGAAAAGAACCAGTTTTCAATATTAACTCACTTGGTTTAAGAAATTCAATGCTTGGTAAGAAATCTAACATGAACAAGCCTCTTAACCTTAACGATTTTCTCAAATTCCAATATTTCATTTCTTTGATAGGCTGCAATTAAGTTTGTCATGGCCAATATTTCAGGGTCATTCTTGTATCTGCAAAAAAATAAAAATGTAAAACATAGCCAGATAATGCTGATTAGATATTTAAATGCATTAAAAATGTGACATACGGCTTTGCTTCTTGCCCATCAAATGGATTAACTTGAGACTCCATTAGCATGTTGGCCAGCACCAAGTACCTGTGGAAGTATAAACAAACTTGAAAAGCAATATACAAAAAATGATTAAACACTTAGATCCCATCAATACTTTTGCTCATTGATACAAGGTAGGAGGATACTACTGAGCAACATTTGATTTCCTTTTATCTAAAGCAACTAGTTGTGCCCGATTTTACAAAGTTCCGGTCATTTTCACAAAAACAGGCATGAAATTAACTTTTCTTTTCACAATTATATTTGTCTACTTAGAAAGAAGCAGGCTATCATAAATTAAGATATACATGTGTAGACATACTTTAGGCATTGGATACGCCGCTGATTCCCAGCTTCATCGTAATTCTTAAAAGCATCAAAAAAATCTGTAGCTGCTTCTGCCCACTGGCGCTCTGCCATATGCATTTTGCCACCGCATTCATGAATTATGCCCATTATTCTTGGATGAGGTATTGCTGATTTGATTGCAAGTGCTTTTTGGTATAGTTGCTGCGATGAATATCAGCTTGCTTAATGGATATAGATACATATACAGAAGAAAACCTTACTTCTGAAGAGGAAAAAACGTCCAATCATGAAACATGCACAACATCTAGTATGATTACAATTATTTTTATATACATGTAGAATAAAAACGAATCATAAATGGTAGAGTGATATATAGTGTCACTAAAAAACAAACACATGTACTAGTTATTTATCCCAGTAAGAGTTCACAGGGTAAAAAGCCAATTTTACTCATCCTTCCCCAACATCACTCAAAGAAAGATCTTTTGAATAGCTTGCTATACTGGAATACTCATCCACATTCTTACATGAAGATAGTTGTTTCTCATCCATAATTAAGAAAAAGATATAGATAATAGGTACCCACTTTCCTTTACAATTGCAATTAAGTTATATGCCCTCACATTATTAGCAATATGAAAAGTTTATACGTGAGTATGTCTAGAATATGTTTCTAGGAATGAAAGAACTCTCCAGCCAGCACATAAAAAAGACCACAAAGACAGTAAACAACATAGCACTGTGTGCCTCGTACAGATATACACTTATATGAAAAAATCATCTCCCTCGAACATTAATCGATAGCTATTAAATTTCACAATGGCATACTTTAGACAGTAAAGAGACTGCAATCCTAATAGTAGAATGCAAAACAATCATCCAAGTTGTAAGACATGAATATTTCTCACCTTGAGCTTCTTGTTATTTTTGGTTTCAGTGTACATTTGAATCTCAATTGCATACACTTCCAAAAGTTGGGTCCCTTTCTTTTGATCATCACTGCCATCTGGCTTTTGACAAGACTTGTGGAGTTCCTTCAAAATCTGTACAATTCACAAAATGGTTGAGGTATATATAAATTCATTTAATAAAAGATGATGGAAGCATGAAAGTTTAATGTTTACCTTGTTCATTCTACCATACTCGCCCATGTCAAACCAAATTTTGCATAGCTTGAGATTTGTCTTAAACCACAACCTCTGCATGGACAGAGAAAATATATAGTGATACTTGTACAGATGTTTATTTCCTAATTAACAGTATATATAGATAGTCTCCAACCTCATTTTTAGCCTCTTCAAGGGACTTCAAAGTGGTCTCATAGAACTCTTTCAAAAGCCCAAAATTCTGGCTAGCTGAACCAGAAACGAAATCCATGATATTGTTTATACATTTTTCACTATAGTTCCTTGTCACGGCTGATTTTATGTAGGTCAACATCACCCTATAGGCTTCCATCATCTCTTTATACCTCCCAAGACGATAATGCAATTTCACTGTCTGTTTAAGAGCTTTGAATCCCCTGTCGAAAAGAAGAGATGAACCATATGTACTGTAATAATATTATTCCCACTTTGACGCAGTCAAAGTGAAAATATGTGAAAATATTACTGAGTATGTGAGAAATGATAAACAAGCAACAACTGCGACACATTGCAATAATATAAAGGCTTTTCGTGAAATTCATCCATGAGATGAAGTAACATTATAATTATAATCCATCATCAAGACCGTTTACCAAGCAGAAAAAGCTTCTTCAAATGCAACATATAATTCGAGTTCACATTAACAAATCAACACTTGGAATTTTCCTGTATTCACAGGTGGGTAGGACACAACTAACACGTGAATGCATAAAAATATGGATTAAATGTTCCAAAAATTAAAAACCTTACCATTCTGCCTTTTCTGGTTCCATCTCAACTACTTCAGCAAAACCAGCAAGGGCACCCTCTGGATCAGTCTCCACCAAACCTGCAAAGATTTTATGGCATAACATCTAGTCAGTCACAAAGGTCCGTGTGACTAAAAAGCACGCCCTCCGAATTATACAATGCATTGAGACCAGAAGGTAGCAAAAAATTCAAGTATAATAAATACAATCTTTCAGAAGGCATCATATAGTTTGACAAAGGCACTTCAAAACAGTCGGACGTGTATTAATGGTAGAGCGTATAAGTTAATTCAAAGCTCGGAATGAAGGTGACAGCTTTTCTCTGATATGTAAATGCCCCTAGGATTTGAATAGTTCAGTAAGGATTGGGAAATGCAGGTGTCTTCTATGTTTTTCAAGTTATGTAGTAAAACATTTATATTGAACCCGCATAGTTGGCATCAGCATTTTTCAAGTTAATATTATTGTCTAATCAGTGTTTCAAGTTCTCTTTAATCTGCTATCTTTTATTCTCCATCTCCAGCCTCCTTCCTTAATTATATCAATTACGAACCGTCCTTATCTAAAATTTACCATATTTAAATAACAACTCAGTATAATTAAAAGAAATCCCGAAGATGGCCTAAATTCTAAACAGTCTCGTGAAGATCAACATTCTGAATTCTCCACTTACAAATAGCAGGTGGCATAAGTATGTTTTCTCGTCTTGTGCCAGTTAACCTTAGTATTGCTTCCAAAAGAATGACCAAGAGTCTAAAACAAAACAGGATATGTAACAGCTAATTTCACTACAGATTAGAGTGTGTTAATTCTTTTTCACAAATTAATCTTATTCTTCATCAAGTTTTCCGCCGTTCATGGATCTTTTTCTCTATCCCTTTCCTTTTCTACATCTGATTTTATTGTATTGTGCAGTTTGTTTCTCTCTCAAAACCTGCCAGTTTCCAATGAGGTGCGCTTATTTGCAACATTGCATGTATTCCCTTAAAGGGCGGTTTATTTAACAACCATAATCAAGATAACTGATTTGCGAGATCCTAGATTGATAAAAATCTTCACCAACGAAAAATGGATAACATAGATAGATAGATAGATAGATAGATAGATAGATAGATAGATAGATAACACACTAATGAGGTAAATACCGTCAAATATCAATCATAGAAAGATCATGAATAAGCTTGCAAAATACTTCACATAAAGCACATCAAAGCTTCTATTGGCTACAAAAAATATTTTACACAGAAAAGTATACTCTAGCTTACATCCAAAGCAGTTTAATTACTCTATATTATCCATACCTAACAATTAAAGGGAAAAAAATATACTGAAACTGCATAAAAAGTATGCCTAACTACTGAAGAGTAAATTTTAAAAGCAATTAGAAATCCTATGCCCCACCCCCGCTGCCTGAACCTCCTTCAATGAGGGGAAATTGTACAGAAATATGGTCGAGGGACTAGTGCTTGGGGATTTGGACCACTATTAGTCCAATTACTAGAATTAATAGAGCAGTCACTTGCCAAAAATGTTTCCACGAGCTCTGATTCCAGATTTAGGGTTAAACTTATATCCTTTACTACTTCTTTCATAGAATTTCTTTTCCGATATATAAATTGTTCTTATGACAAGAGCAAAATAAGTCCACACAACCATATATCGTAAGTTCAAACACAAATAACAGAGCCAGCAAGTATAATTAATCACCGCGTACCTTTAGAATTATAGTACTGATTCTCAATATCAACATCCTGCTCTTCAGCCTCCTCTTCCGAGTATTCGAATCCATAATCCTCCATATCAGCATCTACAAAAATACATAAATAAAATAATAAACACATAAATCTCAAATCATTACGTTGCTGAGTTAAAAAACTGATGCATCTACACAACTTGTCCTATAAAAATAATACGTACAGATAAAGGATAAACGGGGGATGATAAATTGTTAGTGTAGTAGAGTGATTATAAAATAAAAACGAGATTAGAAACGCGAATAATAAAGGTTGGTAATGAGATTTGTGGAATATAAGCTTACCGGAGCCCATGATTAGCAGACGAAGATCGGACACAGAGAGTTGTCTCGGATTTTAAATTAGGGTTTTGCTTTATGCGGGCACCGATGATTACTGTATTTCATAAATATATGTATCAAGTCCTGTATCTATATATGTATCTTTAATTTTATTATGTACTCGTATTTATCGTTATAAATATGCTTTTTCCTTCTTTTTCTTTTTTCTTTTCTATTAAAGGCAAATTATAGTTCTTTTTGAAGAAGAAAAAAAATCTCAACATTTCGATAATTGTCAATTTGTCGTAGCAGAAAAATCTTATTTCATTATTTTTCAAATGTTTCTTGTGCTAGTAATTATTTTTTGATTAAAATTATTTAATTCAATACTATTAAAATAATTATTTTCTTGTGCTGCTAGTTTTTCTCCCCTACCTTCTCTAGAGAAAATTATCTCCCAAAAAAATTCTTCCCCAAAATAAAATATTTAAGAGGGAAGCTCCAATACAATTTTTAAATATTGTCCCTATATTCTTCATTTTAACATTTTTCCAACCAAAAAATATTTTTCAAAACATATTATTTGTCTTCCAAATATTGAATATCAAGAGTAATCATTGTTCAGATGTACAATGAAAAATAATATTTAAATTCTATTGAGTGAAAAAATGCAGTTACAAAGAATGTATTAGATAAATCAAATTAATTGACAATATTTTTAAATGTGTATTATTTTAAAATATAATATATAATGAATAAATTTATAAAAATTTGATAATATATACCCATATGCACCCATTAGAAACCCGCTTATATAATTATGTAATTTTAATATAAAAATCTGATACTATTCATACTCGTAAAAAAATTGATAAATGACGCATGTCGTAGTCAAATTTATCTAGCACGTTTAAACGGGCTAAATGCTTTAATATGGAAAACAAAAAACTAAAGTTACATAAAATTTATCATTAAAGTCTGATTTCTAGATTAAAAAGGAAGAAATTTGTACGTCGTTTCTCTCAGGGGCAGGTTGTAACTCTTGTACACCGAAAGTCCGGAAGAGTAAGATTTTACAATCAAATAAGAAATGTTATCATAGTGTTGATTAAAAACACATACCATATATTTAGAGAGAGAAAATTCAAAAAAATACCGTACAACCTTCATCGTCAAAATCATAAATAATATTAGTTAGGGAGGCAGTATACAGCTTATGAGCTTAGCCTTCACAGATGATCAACAAAGGACACAGCTAACAAGACATAATTAGAAATACGAGCATCTTTATTTTCTAACAATTAATCTGCATCCATTTCTTCAAGTGCTGCCTGTGCTGCTGCCTTGGCTTCTTCTAAAAGCTCATCTGGAACCTATAACATAGCAGAAGACATAAATAAAAGATGCATAAGAAAACAATTTAATCAGATTGCAAATACAAAAACTATTCAACTAATTGTCTTAACAGTTATATAGCATGTAAAGAAAAACCTATCAGTGTTTTACATCATCTCAAAATTCAGACAATATCCGGGCAGCTCAACCACCTTAATAAAAAATAAACACACCCGGAAAATTCTAATAGTGGGGGTTAAGATATATATAAAAGTTATAAGCTAAACTCTATATATAATTTTTTATTTCTGACGGGGACTATAGAACCCACTAGTCCCCATTTAGCTCCGCCACTACACACTGTCAAAAATGTCGAACATTTCTAACAGAATATATGCCAAATGCAAAGACTTCCTGAACTTGCAAATTAGGGACCATATGAAACATAATCTAACATCTCAGCTACATTTACACAGACTCCAATCCTGACTTGCCTTATCTCCACCTCCGTCAATATTGAACATGTAAATCAAATTATTAGCAGTTTATAAAAAATAGATAGCAAGGTCCCTTCTGGTGGCTAATCAGCTAGGTGCAGACATATGCGGAAGAATTAGCTGTTGAGCATTTCATTACATTTCTATATTTTTTAAAAAATATTATGCATTTCATTACATTTCTATATTTAAACAAAAAATACTCAAGTAAAACATAAGAAGAGTTACAAGTGAACTGGCTAATTACAATGCTTCAACTGTCAAAAGGCACCAGAATTCTACTATATAATAACAAGCAACAAATTATTTGCAGCTTCCAACAATACAAATAGCAGATAATAAATCTCTGTGACCGTATGTAGGTGACAATTCCCTATTCTATGCATTAGCCGTCTATAAATTAGGTCACTTTAGATTATTACTTAATTCTTCTTCTTGCTATGCACGTTTTTTTTAATATAATAAAATAAGATAAAGAAAATATACAGCTTTTACATTTTCACCTCCGATTTTGACCCATTTTTTGATGATTTAATCTATTTTATCTGCATAATCCCGGTTTTTTGCCACCTAATCCCACATTTTTCTAAAATAACACCTAAAAGCCCAATTTTCACAAATTCCGTGACTTAGCTCTCCACCTAGACAGCCGCCTAGTCCATCTTTTAGGACATACATTTTAAGAGTCCATTTACATTGTAAACGTCGCCATTGCCACATCTAGAAGTATTTCATTTTGTTTGCCATAGTCAACACAGAAACATATCCAGTAACTGTCTCATGCTTGTATATTCAAGGCAGACAAAGAATTCAAAGACAAATATGTCTCCCTAATGGACTTAAATCAACGACTCCAAAGCAAATGGCTCCTAAAAAGGCATAAATGGGTGAACAAAGACAAGCTGTGAAGGAGTTATTATGGCACATATCAATTCGGAATTTTCTGAAAATATATTAATACTAATACAAGGTATGAAGGATAACAAGGAGTTGGAAATGTACCTTCTGATGCTGGCGTTTTGATTCATCACAAACCCAACTCATTTCCAATTCAAAGGCTTTGTCCTTGGCCTCGTCATGTACTCCATAAATTCTGCTCAACCACACCAGAAAAAATCAAAACCCAAATAATGCATTATATAGATATCGAAAATTGCAAAAAAACAAACAAGATAACACTTAAAATTAGGATGAAAAGATGAAATCAAACTAGATTTATAATATAAACTTCCAATATACACATCTATATGATCTCAGCAATAGGAAAGGAGCTTACATTTTGGCCACTTCAATTATGCCTTGGCGACAGGTCATGTCAGATAACTTCAATTTTTCAATTTCTCTGTGCAATTTGATTTAAAAACTCAGATAGGTTAAAACCAATACTCGTCAAAGCGTAATATATAACCATAATGAGCTTGCAATGATAAAAGGCTCAAATGATTTGAAAGAATAAGATGTAGTATCCAAACTCCAAAGAATTATAAAATTAGTTGGGACGACGTAGCTTCAGCAAGATATATAAAAACAATGATGGCTTTAGAAAAACTGGAGACAGTTCTATATCTGTAAGCTTTTAGAACACATATAACAATATAGAGGGGAAAAAATGAACATATAAATTTCCACATTCTAGAACACTGCTACCCTACAAAGCAAGCTGAGTACTCGGTATGGAACTGGACAATACCAAAAACGTTTTTGGGACAGTGACTACAAAGAAAGTGCAAACCATGATGCTGACAATCATACTTCAGCAGGATAAGCAAGCCATATCATATAGTTGGTTTAAGGCCAACTGTTAGGTACTAATATCAAAGTGGAGTAGGGGATTTAGCTGACGAGTTTCTTAGGAACATGTGTGGCTAATTTGCCTATGCCATGGATGGAAACTGATTGTACCTTAAGTGCAGATGAAAAAACATAAAATTATCTAAGCATCGCATTTCGCTGAAAATGTGCCCAGGTTCGGTGATTTAATGAGTTTTTCTGGGCTCCAACTACTGTTTAAGCTAATTATGTTCATGTTTTCCTTCCTGATCATAAAGGAACTATTTTGTTATTTCATTTTAGATATAAAATTCCTCCTTAAAATATACAGTGGATCGTGCCCAAAAGCTTCAATCAACACCTTGCCATTTAACAAGTCATAACTGCATCTAAGACCTCGCCATCAGCATAATAAACTGGCAGGCACTTCAAAAATCAAGTTCTAATCTTATCCTTTTCTTTTAATTTTTTTTATAGCAAGCACAAAATTAAATGTCTTGATTTTGGTTCCTATGGTAGTTGGTAGATGCATATATGAATTCTTGACAAAGCAGATATAAGACTAATTAGTATTAGGTTGTGGCCTTGTGTGACACTGACAGCAATGTTACGAGGATCAGACCGAGTACATTGTATAAGCCAATTTCCGTACATTAATAATTAGATGTGTTCAAACACTGAAATTTCTTCCTTAACCCATGCACACAACAATATCTATATAACCTCCTGCATCCACACTTGGGTAAATATAAGAAAATAAATTGTCACCTAGAGATTATATTGGACTGCAAGTAACTCGGGTAAAACAAAGAAAATAAATCAAAGACAATCACTTCTTATAATATATTTTACCAGGAGTATTGGTTTTTAGTGTTAACCAAACTACTGAAGCTAGGAGCGAAACACCATAAGTAGAAATATGTAAGGAAAACAGACTTACGTCTTGGCAGCCTGCCTGCCTTTTCCAATAGCGGCGCCATAGTATTTCTGTAACAAACGCCGGAAATAAGAGGGAAAAAACACGAAATAGAAGCACAGAATCATATAAAAATTAGCGTAAATCATGAGTGCTCTAGTACATGTAAGCTGACAAGAAGAGCAGAGAACTGCTCATATCTGCAACTACATTCCTTACAAATACTTTGAAAAATGAACTCACATAGGAAACTCCTGAAGGTTCAATCATGTATAGTTGGGGTCCATCTCTGTCGTAACCACCAAGAATCACTCCACAGCCAAAAGGCCTGCAGTAGCATATATTAGTGCTGTAAAGAAAATAACTCCAACAACTAAGGAAATTTACACTCTGGACAAACCTGAGCCACCAGTAAAGTGTACACAAATGTACATAACTAGCAACACGTTCACACAGTTCTTTCACCGGAATTTGGTCTCCATACAAGCTGCAACACCAACACAAAATATATAATCCAGGCCATAGAATCATAGCAGGTATGCTTCATATTTAATTCGACTTTAATGGGAATCGCCTAATCCAATATTATGTTGGATTGTTTTTGATCCACTAAAGATAATAATCATTTAAAAAAATATATGTCACAAAATATGTAGACTGTAGACGACTAGACATTGGACATAAAGCTTTCATATCAACTAATCCTGAATAAACTCCTCACATATATGCGTATTATAATTTAATATAAGAACAGAGTTATGTTTCCAAGCAACAACACACATATTTCCCATGATGCGCATAAAATTTAAACAGAATCTATTGTTTTAAAAAAAAATAAGCAATACATGACCGACTGAGGTCTGATGATATACACTAAATAACCCTGTCCAGATTCAAGAATATGACCACACAATGCACCTTCATAAAGGTCTAGGTGTAAGTGTTTAAAAACAAAACTACAAGTTACATCAAATTTGGGTGGCTGTGTATGCATCTGAAATAAATTTAATTTTTGGATAGCTAGGTCAAGTAATACCGCTATGTTTGCATCTTAATTAGGCAGTAGCAACACAAAAATTCAAATATAAGTCTGTGACAGATATGTGTGCGCCAAAGAAAACCTTTCATAATTGTTGGCCTCGGACTTGGCTCGTGCAACAATTTGTCTCCCATCTGCAGCTAATCCTGCAACAGCCTGCAAATGGATGAACACCAAAAGGCAACAACTGAACCAAAGTACCAACACCGTCTTTTTTACTGAAACTAGTTCGCGTAGGTCACCAGTAATCACACAAGACAATGCAGTTGTATTAACGACAAGGAAAAAATATATACTGAAGTGCCAGACAATAGATTTAATAGTAAAAAAAGCATATGATGGACAAGTATTTCTACACAATTCATTGTGTAACTACTGTAACTTAATATAGATTATATATAATCTATTAAAATATGGTGGTATTCAAAAATTTATTGACTTCGAATTTTTAAATTTATTGACCGGAAAAATCCAACACGATCCATGAATTTTTAAAATCCTTTTAAGTCAATAAGTTTTTGAATACCATCAGAATTTAAAAGATTATTTATAATCAATATTGAATATCCCTAGATTCTAAAAAATTATTTAAAATCCATATTGAATAACCCAAACTTTTTAAAATTTAGATTGAATACCATCATATTTTAAGGACATTTTATAATCTTGGTTGAATACACCCGGATTTTAAATGTTTTCTTAAAATCCAAATTGAATACCCCCGACTTTCAGAAATTTTAAAATATCCTATAGAATCTAAATTGAACCCCCCCCCCCCCAAGAGTCTAAGACTGATGTACAAAGCTCGTGAATTTTTTAAGTATAGAATGCTAGACCAATTTCCAAGTACATCTGAGATATACACATCAAAATTTTTATCAAACAACTTGAGCTAATGTGTAGAAATAACAAAGCTTTTTGCAACTGTATCTAAAAGTTTACTATGATTATATGCAAAGTAACAGACTAACAGCAGCATGAGATTGAATTCATCAGTGTATATGCTACAGAAACTGAAATGAATACATTATTACCAAGTAACCGCTGTCTAAACACATATTTGTTTCATTTACAATAACAAATTAATAATTCCTAAAATAAACCATCTCGTAAATATTGAGCTAACCCTGCACAAACATCGACTTCTAAATACACTGAATAACATAATACACAAGTAATTACCATCCCAGAATGGCGATGAACAGAATGAATTCTCCGATTTGATCCTGGTAGCATCATCTTCGAAGCTATCAGCTTCTCAACTCCCTAACAAATTAACAAAAATCACTCAAAATCAACAAACAAAAATCAAAACCCTAAAAAGCAAAAATAGAGATACAATAAATATATATAGAGAGAGATGAATGTACCATAACGACGCCGTCTTTGCATTTGATAGCAACAACGGTGCCACTATTGTCGACGGCTTTAGCAGCATACTCGATCTGAAAAACACGGCCGTCCGGCGAAAAAGTCGTCACCGATAAGTCGTAGCCTGTTCCGATGCTGCTCATCTTTCAATTTTTGTTATATATATACACTCTTAGCTCTCTCTGTATGTATATATCGCCTCTTAGAGTATTGTGTTGTGTGTATTCTTTTTTTATATATAATTTTAAATCGAGCGAGAGAGGCTCTTCTCTTGTGCTCTTCTTTACTTTGGTAACAAGACACCCAAGCCCCAGCTTATCCACTTTACCATTTTACCCCTCAAAACCTACACAAAACACGATAATACCTGCAACTACTCGTGAATATTGTAGAGCTTGGGACTAATTGTTTTACTATTATTTAATTTAAAGGAGATGTTAATAATTATCATAAATTTATAGATAACTAATTAAACCAAACATTTTATAACTGGCATAAATTTTGTATTATAAAAAATGTTGGATATAATCCCTTATTGTTTGTCTTTTTTCACATATTTTAAAAAAAATTGATTACTTAATTAGAATTGTTATTTATATATTTTTCATTTTGTAAATTCACCCTACTAAGTACGGGCGTTACAATTTTATTTTTAAAATAATGCTCATAGTCGCAGTAAATTAAAAATAACTTCATTTTTTATCTCTCGTTTTTAATCTCTTAACAGTGGTAGTAAATTAAAATTTAACTTCATTTTTGATCTCTTAATTCAAAACTGAGTGTTTAATATCTTGTTTAAAAAATATCGATGTAATTTTTGTTAAACCATCTGCGAACTGGGTATCAAACTATGTTGCTAGACATTCTCGGATTCTTCTTGATCGTAACTTTGATTTGTGCTCGGCTCCGGCTGAACTCAAAGCACTCCTATATTCAGATGGCATGATTTAATGAAGTTCTGCGTTTTTTTAGAGTGTTACTTAAAAACTCTTTATGGAATCATCTTCAAAGTTTAAGTTAAAATCACTGCGTAACTGCTAATTGAAAAAATTCTATAACATGAACAGGAAATATCATAGAGCACACTTGATCTGGCATTAATCCACTGCAGTTGAATGATGTTGAAGAAAATTCTAATCAAATTACATAAATACAAGGATGCCTTAAAATTTAAAGAGTTTTCTTACTCTGTTTTCTTCAGAACTATAAATTACAGCATACATATAGACCTCTATAAGAGATTGGTAGTTTTACAAAAAGTGATTTCAGTAAACAAGTTGGGTTTCAAAGTCTGCAAGATCAACGGAACCAGAGTCGATGGGTTTCATGAGATACGCAGCCAAGAGCTCAGAAGCCAGTGCTGCAATAAGTGGAATTCTTTTCAAGTTCTTTATGAAGGCAATGTCATCAGTTTCACCAATTGCTAGTAGTTTTGTGTTTATCTCCACCATCCTATCCAACTTCCTTTTGAATTCAGGGTTCTCAACATCCAGAACAGCTGGGAAAATCCTTGCAGTGGTGCGGTTAGTCTGCAGGAACACAGAGATTTATCACTAGGTATGCCTGAATCGTGATATTCTGTTTCCAAGCTGTCTATATAGTTTTTCAAGTTCAAAAGAGATAGCCTAAGAACTTGTGATACAATTTAACTTCCATGTTCGGAATTTGGGATGGCAAAAATACTTCCTTGCAGCAACTAAATTTAGAAGTAGATTAACCGAATACAATACATGAAGAATTATAAGAATTCCGAATCAATAATTAAGATTCTCAAAATCAGGTTAGAGAAATATATTACTGACACAGAAGTATAATACTAACCTCAATAATGACATGCATGTCAAATTCTTTTGCGTCGAGTCCAATGCCTTCATAAAAGGAAGATCTTTGGCAATCATTGAGATACATTGTGACGTAAACCTGCATACCCAGTTTTCTAATTAACATCCGAGAAATGAACAAAAAGTTTAACAATTTTTTAGATTGATTGCAGGACACGGGATACTTGTCAAGGAAAGTGACCAATGCATTAACTTTTTAATAGTGGTTTTGTTAAAATAATTTGTTTGCAATCAGAAATACTGTAGGCAGTGAAAGCAGTGAATAACATAATTGAGAATGGACTTTATATGCCGAAAATATCAAACAGAACGTTACCGATAAGCAGAAGAAGCGTGACCACAACTTTGCCTTCCAGTCGTTTAAGAACTGAGGCTGTGCTTTCATCAATGCAGAGAAAAAATCACCATGGCGGTTTTCATCCTGGCACCAGTTCTCAAAGTATTTGAATATGGGATAGAGTTGGTATTCAGGATTGCTTTTGAGATGTCGATAAATGGTAATGTATCTCCAGTATCCAATTTTCTCAGACAAATACGTTGCATAGAAAATGAACTTTGGCTTGAAAAAAGTGTATTTTCTGGCCTTTGTCAAAAATCCCAAGTCCAATGCCAGATTGAAATCAGATAAACCCTTGTTCAAAAACCTGAGTAAAATGATATTTGCTTATCAACTAAATAATCCAACATATCATACAGCTTATCCACCAGCTCAAAAATTGAAGTCGAACAAGTGCCTGTGTGTTTGTGCATGTGATAATAATGAGGAAAAATATGTGGGACATACCCTGCATGCCTGGCTTCATCTCTAGACATGAGAGAGAAAATTTCAGCTACTACAGGGTTCGTTTTCTGCATAAACCCAATAAACCAGTGAGTTCTGAATTCCTCACAAACAAGGTCTTTAACAAGTAATTGAAAACGCCTAAAGATAAAAGCACACAATCTAATCTAGCTCACTATTGATAAGGAATATTGGAAACAACAGAAGTGACTAATCTAAAGAGGTATTGACATATTATAAATGAATTCAGCATCAAGAATTGAATTAAAATACTGGAGTAATATTATAAAGAAACTTATAAACTGATAACTAATACTACATCCCTGTTCGATGAAATAATGATTAAGCTACTAACTATCTTCAAACCTTACGGGCAGTAATTGAAGAGTTGTTTTCTAACACGATATTAAAACTCAGGTAATACCGAAATTCAGTGTTCAAACTCATGTACCCCGGTAATCCAGAAATTATTAGAGTTGGACACTGGGATTGAATATTGACACAAAAAAATGGACCCAAATGATCCACTTTTAATCCAAAAGAACAAGTTATCAGCTTTCTAGCCCGGAATGTTAAGAAATATCTTATCCTAATACGTACATCTACAAATACGATAACTTACCCGTAATCAACAATTCAACATTGATTTCTCTACTCTTTTTGAGAAAAATGTGGAGAATATATCAAGAAATGGAGAAATTACCTTGAGTCTTCTTCCAAGCTCCTTGTAGAGAAGAAACCCCGAAAACTCAGCAGTACAAGACCTCTCCAAAAACTCAACAAAGATTTGGCGCATTGGGCCTTGCATTTTATCAGCAGCCTCTTTAAACTCCTTGTTCCTCACAAAATGAGTCTGGTTATAATCAGTCTTGAATTCTTGAAGCAATGCTTCAAACTCAGCCTCATTCAGATTCTTGTTGATATCAGTGTTAAAAAGTGTCTCCATTTCATCAAAATCAGTTGTGTAAAACCTTGGTGTCAACAATGACTCCTTTATTCCTTTCTTGGTGCCTTTGTTTGATGAACTTTTTGTGGTGGGTTTTGAGTTGGTGGCTGTCATTTTAACTGTGAATAGTTTTGTGTGTAAAGTTCTTGTTTTTGGGTAGTTCCCAAGCTTAGAAATTGAGATTGGTTTCACCAAAGCCATCTCTGCTGCCATAGGGAAGCTGCTTCACCTATGAGCTGACACTCTTTTTCCTGTTTAGTTGAACTGGAGAGAGAGAGATAAGATGTGTGCTTAAGTAGCCTATGTGGGTTACAAAAGAAACTGTATCTAATCTCATCCAATGAAATCTACCAGTTTAATGGGATTCTGACACGTGGAAAGTGGTTATTGGAGCTACTTGATTTTCAGTTAGTTTGATTCTGAATGTTTTTAATTATTTTGGGGAATAATCGTGTCCTGGTCTTGCAACCACAGATAGTGAAACAAGAAAATGAGTTGATCATTAGAGGCAGAGCATAATAAAATTAAAAGTTGAGAAAATACAATAAAAGTTGATCATTATAAACTTCTTATACGTTAAAAATTACATACATTTTTCAATTTATAAATTACTTATAAGACAAGTCAAACGGGAAGAACTTAAATTGATTCATGCTCAATTACTATCGATTTAATATTTATTTTTAACTTTTAAAAGTCACACCACAATTCTGATACTATATTTTTTAACTCCATCAATTACTCATCTCAATTGAAATATTGGTTCAAATTATTTTTGTTAAAACTGGCACTTCGATTATATAAAAAAGTAGTAGTGCTTAAAGAAACTATTAAGTATTAACTTATTTCGATGGTACATTGGCACAACATGTAAGCTTACTACACCCCTTGACATTTTATCCCCTTAATTCTGAAACAAAAATGCAACCACCACATTGTTGGCAGAATGACAGCCGTTCTGTTTCTCAGAAAAGCATATGGGTTAAAAGCCTAATATCTGACAGCAATTTACTTGTGATATCTGATATATAGCCTAGTGGTCTTGTTCACCCTTCCTCCCATCGGGTCATGGGTTTGAACCCTCACCAGATATACGACTATACGAGCCCCTTTTTAAGAGACGCGCTTGCCTTTCTCTTTAAGAGCTGGGCTTGTCTTTTCAAGAACAAACTTAAAGTTCTACGCACTGGTCAACTAACATTTTTTCATATATCATAATCTGCACAAACACAGTTTAATATAAATTTACATAATTTGTAAAAATAAAAGACTAAGACCAGCAAATTGAGATACTAGCTCAGCGCTTAAAATTATGCTACATTTGAACAATGACTGAAAAGCTTAAAGTTATGCACAAATGCTATGAAAGACTGTAAGTAACAACGTTATTACTGATGAAATTCATGGTAATTGAATTACTTTGTATGAACTTAGGCAGATGTTAATTACAAGAAACTCCAAACTAGCTACATGTATACGTGTTTGTACCTGAGCGTTAACTATACACAAGTTCTGCTTGCCTTATAATACTAAGCCATGGCAATTTTTCTGGAAAGAGCTTTACCTATAATACTGTTAATGTGAGTAATATCCAAAGTTTTTTGAAAACACTATTAAATTTACGGATAAACATGAAACAGTTGCTACCATTTGCAAAATTAGGAAAACAGGACTTAGCGTTGCACCTTATTTTAAGTCTGCTTGGGATCCAGAGTTGGTAAAGGAAACATCTTAACAGGGATAATTTTTTCCATTCTCACAGTATCGAGTATCAATGAGCATATAAGAATACCTCGCTCTTACATTTAATGATACGATGATGAAATTCGATAGAACATAGTATCTTCACTTCTGGCATTGTCAATAGAAGTTGCTCCATTGTAGGAGTTCCACTTTCTTAATCTTGGTTCGAGAAAGAGAGGAGATGAAATTAAACCTATTCCAAACCTTCCACTTGCCTCCTCCTGATCCTTTGTGTTACTGTTTACCTCAGGGAGATTTACACTCTTGGAAGTAGGATAAACATTCTTGCCAAGCACGCCTTCAGTTTCTATGTCTAATTTTTCTTTTGATCTATTGAAATCTGTACATAAAGATTCATCTTCAGACACCACTTCTCGGAAATCAACCAATATTGGTGGGATCTTAGTAAAAATTATTTCTTTAAGATTGTTCAAAATACCCCGATTATAAGGGTTTTTCCTTTTATCATAACGGTAGCGGAAGTTCTCATAAGTTGTCTGTAAAAAACACGAAGGAAGAAGGATGATCAGAGTAGAGTGTGAGATATACATCTGAACAAGTCATAGCAACCACAAAAGATAAACATGTTAGAGGGTAGAACTTATAGCATCTTTATATTAGTTGTGGTAGTGGTAGTGACGTCAACTTGGATCTATTGCACGTTCAAAAAAGAAACTGTGGGATCCACACGTGTAAGAGGACTAGTAAGAATAACAAACCAAAAAATTTAATATATCTTCTTTTTCTCCATTCATTTACGTCTACATCATACATTATGAACACTAGATCTTTACTAATTACTTGCACTTGAATGTAACTTAAGATTAGAAAGGTAACCTGATTCGTGCACATCAGATACAAATGAAATACAGTAAGCCCGCCAACGAACCATATAGTTACGAAGCAATACACCAGTATGAGGACTGACAATATATCTCTTGACATTGCCGTCCAAAAACTTCCTTCTTGGTGAAGGATATGCAGCAGAGTGAAGGTGAAGACATATATGCACAACATCGTTGATGACGTTATAAATAGGATGTAAAATGGATAATTACGCTGCAATGAGATATAGAAAATGAAAGAGTTCAGACTTCAGTCAGAAACAGCTAGCATTGTTTATCAAGGAACTTCAAACTAGTCATGGCATACACACACACACACCATGCAACAGGATTTTGTTCGATGGAAATATGAATACATGGAATATGTGCATAAATATAATAGGGAGAGAAGATGGAATAGGATGTTATCGGTCAATGCAATGATTAGGTGATCACCAAACAAATGCATACCGCTGGATACATACAGTAATTTTGGCCGAACAATTAAACATTAGGAAATAAACTATTGGACGTTTTCCAATCTTATATTATCGTTCTTGTAAGTATCAGTATTATAGTCCTTATTTAGCAATCAGCAACTTACGATTCCAATACATTGTCCCACCCATGGGCAATGATGATCAAATTTTAGCACGCAGTTGTTGCAAACTGAGCAATGAGAAGTACGAGGTGGACGGTATATCATACATGTTTGGCAGAACCTCACTCTAACAATTTGGCCATTGACAATCTCATCTCTGGTTCTCGGTTCTTTCCGACCACTCGTGGAATGGCTCAACCAATCCGTAGACATAGTTGAAGGTGTCCCTGACTCAGGAGGCCTTGAGCTCCTTGGTACTATTCCCGGATTACTTCCAGAAGTTACAAAGAGGAAAATTAGATCCTGCATAATTCGTACATAGTCAAACTTGATTATAGTTAGTTGTCACTCTGTTCTAAAGTTTCCGAAACATTTTATAACCTACCAACACTAGGAGAACAATTCCCACAATCAGCACGCTATACCCATAAGCAGGCCTGGTTTTTGGCAAGTTGAGGAACATCTTGATGCAAAATAATATTGCTGGAATTCCTACCAGGGATGCAGATAAAGCTACTGATGACGCATCAGGACCAAAGATCAACCTCCCACCGCAGAAAAATTTCTGATAGAGTATAAGAAATTTATAAGTTATAGAGCAAGAAAGCAAAAGTTAGCGTACTAGCCTGCCCAAATGGTTCTAATAGCGAATAACAAAAGCATTTCACGAGAACTTTGTTATGATTCACAATATTGATTAGGCATCTGGCTGGTGGGTGTCCATTTGCTGAGACACCCTTGCAGAGGATGAGATGACACTAGAATTTACAATTGAGAAAAAAACAGTTGTACCTAGTGCACAAGGCTCTTGCATTGTCTGTACCCAACCTTATGCTTAGTTTTCGTTAAGAAACTACCATTTCTTTTTTAATAAAGAAGATGTCTCCAAGGGTTCAAACTACCGGTGACCTAGCACATATCATGTATACACTTAAACGTCACGCCAAGAACAAACTTCACATTAGAACCAGAAGATATATTCGATGCTGTATCATGAAACTATACTAAGAGGCCTTGGTCAATACCCTTAATCCATACTTGATATAGCTTATGTTTGTGCTAAACCAGCTGCCAACAGAACCAAATACAATGACAACTCCAGACTAGCAACTATCTACTGCCAAAACTCTACAAGATTAGCCACTCTTAAGTGAAATCAGCCAAGATTAAGAAACAAAAAAAACCCTTTAAAATGACAATACATACTAATAGCTAGTGATCATGTACCACAACATATCTGAAACAGAAAACTCAGGAGAGGAAAATGTCACAAAACATTTAATGTGTTCAACAAAACCAAGAAATTAATTTCTAGATACACCTGGTTAGTATATAATAACAGAATTCAAGATATTTTGAGAAGATTATAAAACACACAGACAAAGAAAAAGAAAGGGTAGGAGGAGAAACATACATTATGGCCCTTCCAAACTTGATAAAGCCTGACCTTTGAATTTGAAGGAGGATCCATGGCTCCAAAGCTAGGAAGGAGCCAAGATAAATTGTTGTATTAATTTCTTGAAACGTATAATTAATGATGTAAATTATTGGGATGTTTAATCAAAAATATATACATGCAATAATTATATATTTCTTGAGGGGGGAGGTTGATGTCATGTGTTTCTCTTCCAATGCCCCCCAAGAAACAAAACCCTCGCGGGAAGTGAAACGGATAGTTATTTTCCGCTGTCATTTATATGTATATGCCGTTAAAATAATCAAATAATTTGCATAAAGTTAATTCATAACATAATATAATAACAGAATTTAAGATCTCGTGTATTTAAAATTTAATTCGGTAATTTTCTTGTATGAAATTTTCTAATAGGAGATGTTCACAAGATTTAAAATTTTAATATAGTTGTTTTTATTCTTTTTGAAAGATTTAATATAGCGTTAATATATGATCATTGTAATATAGTTAAAATATATTTGTTGAAATATAATCATTAATTAATATATCAAAAACTGAAAGTAAATAAATAATTATTTTATTAATCTTAAATACGAAGTTAAATATAAAATAAATAACCCGATAAATATATAAAGTGAGTGAGAAATTTAATTACGGAACCAATTTGACCAAACTTAGTTGGAGAAAATTAAAATTTTAACTAGCAAAATTTTAGCCAGTCAGTATTTTATAATTGTTTAAAGAAGATTGCCTCTATTTTTATGCATTCCTATAGAAATATTTAAAAAGTATCTTCTATATTCTTAACATATGCCGAGAGATGAAATGTTTCTAAGGGTGATTACCCTTCTCTATTAATCAAGAGATCTCTATCATCTCTTTAACTCATGATTTTATTTCAACTAACAAACCTTTTTATATTTATATATAATTTTACAATGGAATACCCCTCGGCATGTATTTGTAAATAAAATAATTTTACGTTACCGATGGAATTGAATCAATTCAAATAGTTATGAAAGATCGTGAAGTTAGACGGCTAACATCAACTATTATTAACAACATCATTGGTCAGAGTTTAAAGGTATGTTATATTAAATACACACACACATATATATATATATATATATATTACACACACAATCTTGATATAATATACTATTATTTTAAATATAAACATATTATAATAAATTTAATACCTTTATTTTATAGGAATGAAAGGCTGACAAGTTTTCCCATAAATTAAAAAATATTGAGGGGAAAATACTAACACTCATTATAAGTTTGAATGATAAGAACTTAATCAATGTCAGTACAGTCTATTATGCTACGGATGTCACTAAAGGCATTCAAGCTACATAAAGTGATTCACCAGAAAAGAAAACAACCATGAAGTTCACTTACAAAATGTTACCTCCAACACAGTAAGTTTACAACTTCAATAAAGTCTGTGATTCAATTGTGTCTCTACCATCAAAAATGTCTATCACAATCTTATTTATGCTGACATTTTGATTTTGTAAAACATATAACTGATTCTGATAGTACCGCTGAAAATATTCGGGAATCAAAATCAGCCACCAACAAACGCATACGCATGAATGATAATGAAGTTACTAGAATAAAATAAAATTAGTTTAGATAGTTCAATGTATTTATTAGACATTATTCTTTTATTTAAAATCATTTTTATGTATGTAATGATATAATACTGCTGAATATGTGTTTCTTTATTTATTACTTGATAATGGAACTTTCTATTGACGACATAATTTCATGAGTTCCTTTCAAAAAATTTTGGGTATATCTCTAATATGTGTGCTTCATTATTCTTAATTAAATGAATAAAAATTCTGCTATTCATTTAAAGGAATTGAACTAAGATGTATGTACCTAATTATATGTGTATATACAATTTGGATGATGGATATTTATTAATTATAAAAGCAATATTTACAGAATAAAAATAATAATAAATTAATGAGAAAATATAAAATTATAAACGACGACAAAATTAAAATAGTTATCACAATGTAAAATTTCAAAATTTTCAACAAAAAAAAACAAACGGTGCGTAGCACAGGTAAAATGCTAGTTAGTAATAATTAACTAGTTATTAAAGGCTAGAGAACACCCATACATTATCAGGCATCAAACTTCTCTGTCTAAGCAAGCACTTCAGGCTTCTGAACTTGAATTTCAGAACGAATATAAACTTGTCAGGTACCTGCAAGCCAAACCAGTAGAGATGAAGGGATTACTGATGAAGAAATATATCATAAATAGCTAATTCATTTGAAAGTTCGAAGTCAAAAGGTCATGCCAACATATGGAGGCTTAACACAATCATCCAACTCCAGATTGCAGAGACTACCAGCTACAGACCAGGAAAAAAAAGGTAAGGAACAGCTAGGCATTACAGAAGTTTCTTACAAGTTACAACACAATTTTTTCACCTATCTACTACATACATGCAAAGCTAAAATACTAGTTCCTGGCCGTGTTGGAGTTGTCCGCCATTCAGAACATCTTCTTGCCATTTGTGATTAGATTATAGATTAACTGCAGAAAGAAAATGCAACTGTGAAAAACTATTCATTCACCTCTCATCTCCAGACTCCGGCGCTCCAGACAAGAACATGAGATAAATACAAGATCAAAATGTATCTTCGAAAATAACTACACCACGACACACATTAGTTCCTCTGACATGAAAAGGAAAGATGCCTATTACCCACACTGTTCTGTAACCTTGCAGAAGTAAAATTATATTTTTGTCAAGGAGTAGAATCAACTGTAACCACATTGTTCTGACACTCCAGTCTCCATAGTACTGTTAATTTTTTTCATCTATATATTTTCCGAAGGAAGGGTGTTTAATGTCTATTGGAGGTTTATTTGACTCATGCGGTCCTTGATAATGTAACAGAATGAGGTTTTTGTAGAACAAGGCAGGCTCTGCATGTGGGTTCAGCATATTAAGTTATTCCTAATCGAACAACTGGCAACCATAAGGTGAACCGAGCGAGTCCTTGTATTCTTATTTCTTAGAGGCTGCTAAGTTTTTCAGGCCTTGAAGTATTTTTCTTCAAAATAAAACTTGATTCACAATTATATTGCAAAGATTAAAGACAAATACAAACACTTACGAAATTCTCCCAAGATACAAATGCTTCAGAAAAAGGTGGAATCAGTGTCTTTGCAGGAACAGAATAACATTTTTTTTCAAAAGGCCAAGGTTTTTAAAATTCATTATAACAAAGTTCTCATAACCTGAGATTAGTGAAAATATATTACTAACATGTGCAAGATACGGAGCATTTTTTTAAAAGAGCTAACATGTGAAAGATTAAAAGGTATACATGTTAACTATCTAAAAATACGTATAGTTCACAAAATAACACTCACATTCATCTATTGCTTACGTCTGAATCAGGTGCTGGGCAAAAAGGTATTAATACTGCATATATCGTATAATTGAAGAAAAAAAATGGCACTGTGTGACGTATAAAATTGGGCATTAAGTATAGAGGAAGCCCGGAGTACAGAAATAATTGAATAAACATAGAGGAAGACCTGAGTACAGAATTGTAATGCAGCTAATGTTAAACTCTCTTCAGGGTGTTCTCTTATTCACACACAGAAGGATAGAACAAGATAATAACAACTAAAACTTAACACAGACCTAGTTGATGTTTTCACTTGAGTAATAACTATATTCTAACTTACCGTAGGATTATATCATAACCATTTCCATAACTCGCAAGTACCTCCCAAAAAACAACAAACAAGAAATTCAAAATTCAACACCAAACTATGTATGTATTTTGTATTCATTCCATACCATGAGCATCTGGGGAGAGAAGGAATCAAGACAAGTAGGGGAGGGGAAGAAAAAACTAACCTTTTCTCATACAAATCTGCTAGAACATTGAAGGATCTTCATCATCAAAAAAAATAGCCCTTACAATTCAAAGATCCACATAAGCATCTTTTCCTCCTCAGCGCAGCTCTGTCAGACTTGGGTATCCCATAATCAAATGTCAGCTCTTGCATGGGAGGAATGTGCCCAATTGAATAAAAACCAATATGAAGATACGTTGTATTTCCATTATCTCTCAAAACTGGCTGCCAGAAAACATTTGGAGAACAGCTATGGTTCATAAAGCGAGCCACATTCCCACTATCCTTAGCACTGATAACAAGGGGGAAGGGGACTTCTGCAGACCCATCAGAAGTATAGTCTAGTGGAGGATACACCCGAGTAGCATCAAATATATAATCTTCGTGTTCCCTTCCAAGCTCCATCGCACTGGATGTATCAATAACATCTCCAGCATACTGACAAATAAACAGTCCACTGCGGATGGGATCCCAAGATCTAAGGCCCCAACCTTTATCTTTTGTTCTGAACACCTCCAGCCGAACTTTTAATCCTGCTTGAGACACCCGGTTTCGGCAAGTTGGAGGGCATGAGCAAGAAGAACCACACTCGTGTATCAAGGATTTGTAGCCTAGAACTACGCCAAGTGAGTTATATGGAAGAAAACCTCCATTCCTTTGAACGCAGGGGCAATTTGCATCACCAGCTTGGCATTCACCACGGCAAGCACAGCCTGATGAAGGAATGGGTAAATCAAATGGTTTATCATACCTAAGAGTAGAAGAATATGTGAAATATGCTGGACCCTTTTCATCATCTACGTCATTTACAAGAGATACTGGAAGACTTTCTACCCCTGAAGTAAGGTCAGGCAGGATAACCCCAATCCTTGTACCAGATCCCGCCTTCCATTGTTCAATTGATTTCCATAACTTAAACGCTTCAGGCTGACCAGGTACTCTAACAAACTTGTACTTGAAAACACTATAACCACCTTTTACTTTCTCTACCCATGACTCGTGCACTTTATAAAGGCCGTCATAAATGTATATCTTCCCATTTCCATTATATACATCCTTCACCCCCCTTATAACTCTAACAACATTAGCCCGATGCAAGCTCTTTTCCAAAGCAAGGTTACCCCTTTCAAGTTTCTGATCAAATATTTGCCCATCTTTCCTTTGAACTCCACCTTGCCCGCTATAAATCAGTACATCCCCATCCTCACCATCATCTTCATATCCTCCGGACGAAACAACACTGACGGCCACAGGTTCGTCATCAGCAGAGAGTTTAACAGTCATATAATCTATACCGGCCATAGTTGGGGCATGCATTCCTACCATACACATTTCCATCCTGAAAAAGAATATATCACCTACTCCAACTCCAGGTACAGTTCCAACCCTCTTCGTGCTATTTGTTCTAGCCCCCTTTGTCATTAAAGTTGTAGCAGCCTTTAAGTCTGGACGATTAGTACCCCCAGGAATATCCTCCTTGGCTTCACATATCTGAAAAAGTCTTCTTCGAAACAGGTTATAAGTCAGGAGTACTCGTGCAACTAACTCCTTATTCCCATCAGCTTGCTGATGCAATTCCAACCCTGTAAGCTTGAATGCTCTCAAGAACTGATCAAGAGTATCATCGATATTTACTTCAATTGATGACAAATTAGCTGGACCCTTTGCCCTCTTTTGAGAGTTGTCTTGTGCAGTTCTGCCCTTTCGGGGCCTGCCCTTTGTTTTGGATGGCCCTGGCCCTGTATCTCCATTAGTATATTGTGTCTCTGGGGTTCTAAAAGAATTTAACGGCACTGGTGACGGTATAGCATTAGCAAAACCAGAAGCCCTTTGTGAGTCATTTCCAAAAGCAAAAGGGTGAAAGGGTGCACCCCCAGGAACAAAAGGACCGGTTGGAGGGACACCTGAGAATGGGGCAGACTGAGGAGATGAGCCCATTTGGGGTGAAAATATTGGTTTAAGACTTCTTAATGGTTTTACATCCAAAACCCTAGACTTGTCAATAGGGCCTGTAGGATTAGAATCTGAACCTCGTTCCATTGCTCAGACACTTCTTCTTTGACTTTCAAAGCTAAACAGATCACAGATGTCAACTTCCAATACACAACAAAGTACTGAAAATCCTTCAACACCCTCCTGCCCAATTATAATCTTCTTCTACACGTGCAAGAAAACAAAGTATAGATCAAAATACTAAAATTGACTAACCAAAATATTAGACCCTCAACCGGAGAAGGTGCAAACTTTAGGGAAATAACAGGCCAACACTACTACTTAAAACATGCAAACAGAAGATAAAACTCAAAATCTCATAAATTAGATAGCTTTACAAAAAAAAAAAAACTAGCAAAGATGACACACACATCAAATTACAATAAACTAACTAAACAACATGTTAAACCCCGAAAATTGAGGAAAAGGTGCAAACTTTAACCATATAACAACTCAAACTCAAAGATACTAAGCAAACAGAAGGAAAGAAACTCATAATATAAATCTTAATAAATCAAAATAACCCAAACAAATGTAACACCTACACAATGATCATAGACCATGACAAAAGCTGCAAACTTTGACATAAAAACAGGCTCAAACTACTTAATGCAACAAGGGAATTAATTGGCTCAAACCCCCTCAAAATCTCACATGTAGTTGTGTCAATTGGCTTGATGAAGCCAAGAAAACAAAACCCTAGAAATTAATTGAACCACAATCAAAATTAACAATAAATGACTACCCAAATCAATTCAAATAAATATGAAGCCAGCAGAATATCAGAGACCCAGAGCAAATAAAAAGCATAAAAATTAAATTTAAAAAAAAATACGAGATCAACAAAATGATTAGTAAAACACAAAGGGTAAAAGAAAAGATAGCTAAGAAAGTCTTGAATTACAGTAAAGAAACAAGATCTTGAATTAGACAACACGCCTTGTAGGGTCACTGAGTCGTGTTGTAGAGAGAAGCAAAGAGGAGAGTGAAATGAAGATACTTTTTTTGTGTTGAACGCACACACAATAAAGCTCTATTATGTTCTGGTGGTTTGTCTTGCGTGTCATAATTTGGGAAGAAAATGTCTTAAATGACATACCTAAAAAAATGACTCTAAACAGCACTTCAAAACATTACATCGTGTAGAGTTTTGAATAAAAAAAATCTCCCCAAAACGCTACTTTAAGTTGCGTTTTTTAGCCTAGAACCAAGATAAAGTAGCGTTTTTATCCGAAAAAATTAAAAAATAAATAAAAAAATGTAAAACGCTATACGAAATAGCGTTTTTCTCCCGAAAAAAATTAAAAAAAGTGCAAAACGCTACACGAAATAGCGTTTTTCTCCCGAAAAAAATTAAAAAAAGTGCAAAACGCTACACGAAATAGCGTTTTTACCTTTTTTCCAGCACGTCACACTATGTAGCGTTTTGGAGTGCTTTTTGGATTCATTGTTACGAGTTGTGACATTTAGAATATTTGCTCTCCAAATTGTGACATAGAGAGCCTTTTCTCTTTTTCGTTTATATACACGTGTGCTTGAGTACTGATTCTAGTATTTTTTTAGTTCAACTCAACAGGCGAACACTTCTTTTTGGTTTACAATTTATTATATTTTTTTATTAAAAAAAATGTTTTTCGATCAGCGTTGGGTTAAAACATTTTTTATAAAATATTTTTAGGAAGAAATTTGATTTCACAGCCTTTTAAGTACAAGAAAAAATACAAAAAAAAACACGTTCCATTTTATTAATATTATTCTATATAATTTGAGATTTTAATATTCAATTTTTCATCTATACAACCCTAATAATTTATGCGAATTTCTTAAATACTAATGGGCCAAACATGGTGGCCGTTTGAGTTTCTTAAACTTAAAATAAGTAATTTATTTTATTTTTATTTTTATTTTTTACATATTTTCATTTTTTTTAAAGATAAATATTTATTTTAGAATTTTAAAATCAAATATTATCTTCAAAATAAAAAATAAGTTACTTATTTTCAAAAAAGTACATACATCCCTACTTTTTTCCGAAAATAAGGGCTTATTTTCGGAAAAAATGGGTTGCCAAACAGGGCCATGAATGGTACTATAAGAAGGTCTGAACTGATTTGAAAAAATAGAGTAAAGTGCACTTCGTGTACCTGTACTTTTTGTGTCAGATCACTTTAGGTACTGATCTGCTAAAACTACTATTTTAGGTATTAACATTTAAATTTTGTTATAAAATGTGTATTCCTGTCAATTCTGTTTAAATTTGCAAGCACATAAATGTGCCTGCAAGTGATGAGAATACACATTTTATAACAAAATTTAAATGTTAGTACATAAAGTGATAGTTTTAGAAGGTCAGTATTTAAAGTGGTCTGACACAAAAAGTACAGGTACACGAAATGCACTTTATTCGAAAAAAATATAAAACAATGGACCAGTAGAATAACTATCCCTTCAAGATGAGACCTTAGGCACAACTAAAAATATTGTTTAAATTATATTAAATGAGACTATTGATTGATCGGTAATGAATTCGAATAGGTGACTAACTCCTTAGATTTTAATTGAAATTTAATTAATTATATATATATATACATACTGTAATTAAAGTATTTTATATTTAATTAGATTTTAAGATGGATTATAGTTAATGAGTTGGTTAATATTTAAATGAATGTTTAATTCTGGATGTATATCTCTGTATCTTATTTAACAATTTTTGTGTCATATTTGATGACTTTTTGTACATATACAAGGGAGTGCCATGTATGATGATTTTTTGACCATATGCGATGGTATATTTAGTGTCTTTGAAAGGTATTGTAGTATCATTTATGATGATTAATATATACCACATGTGGAGTTAGTTTTTTAAATTTTAAATTTAAATTATTAATAATATTTATAATTATTATATGTTATTTAATCATTATAAATAAAAATTATAGTAATTATATTAATCTTTATATTTTATTTAAATTATTGTCTAAACAAAGTGAATCCTTTGGTTAGAGTTTATATTTTACCCAATATATGATATATTTATTTATAATATATTGTTATATTATTACCGCATATAGTATATAATGTTAAATTTTATAATTATATATATGTATATATATATTCATTTTTCCTTTTATTTATGGATTGATATGTTTTTTGTTTGTTTTTCTTTCTTTCAGGATACTTTGATAAATTTGTGTTTTCTTCTCATACACTAAAATCTTATTATCTAATTTTTCTCGGTTATCTTTGCATGTTCGATATTTAGATAATAACTTTTTTGAATGAGAGGAACTCCTTATTCTGGAATATTGTATTTCGATACAATTCATATACAAATTTTGTATTTTTTATAAAAAAAATCCAATGTTTATTTATTTATTTATAACTTATTAATTAATACAAATTTGTACCATGTGCGATTTTCGGTATAAATAATCACACAGATATTGTAACATTCATATTAAGTAAAATATCATTTGCTTTTAAAATTGTTCCTTTATTATACTGATACTGTAATATATTAACTGTTAATTAGATCAATTATGACAGTAATAAATAATAAAATCTTCTACAGTATAATGTTAATATGTTTATTTGCGGTATACCTGTGAGATTCACCATTAGTAAACACTAACACACACATGCACTAAGTTTACTTGAACATAAGGGTTTGAATTGCTTCAAAGCAATTTCAATTTGGACTGAAAATTGATCTAATCCCTGCTTCTGCGATGATTAATTACACATACACACAATACTTGTATGTTTGCTTGCTAAGTCACTCCAGTTAGTTTTTTTTTCTTTTTCTGAAAAGTCGACCATAAATTATATTGACATCTGACAATGATTTATATATATATATATATATATATATATATATATATATATTTATCTGCTACATTAAAATATCCTTGACAGAGAGATATCGATTGTTGTATTTGTGAATAATTATTTTTTACTTTTAAAAAATGTTTATTTATCAAACAGTATCCTTGACAGAGTAATATTTTTCATGCATGGACCGGAGGAGCTCGACTCGTCAAGTCTTGTATAATTTGGTCAAACAGTGTTACTGCGCTGCTCTACTCAATATCGGCCCTGAGTGTTAAAAAAAATTTGTCACCATTATAAAATTTTCGTAACAAAATCTGGGAACTCTGCTATTAATATTAGATACTAATCCGTCACGACTTTAAAATATGTTTCTTTTTCTATTTATTAATTAAAATTTATTTTTTTTGATTTCAATTTCTAATAATTGATTTAATTTTTGATTTTTGTTTTCATTTCTGACTGAATTATTCCATAAATATACCGGAATAATGCCTTGTCCGATAACTTGTATTAATTTTCAACTCGCCAATGATTATATAATAATAAAAAAATTTCAGACGTGGATGAGATAAAGATAAGCGAGATAAGCCCTGAAGAGGATGAGTATCTTGAAATATAAAGAAAGAAAAAAATGACATAAGTGGGGTACACATGTACATATAAACAAGTACATGTTTGACACATTCAAGGAACAAGTGTGTAGGTTCCGGCTAAAACCCCTCAATGCAAGTGCAAGTGCAAGCAGCAGCATACGTGAAAGCAAAGACATACTAGTACTTGCTTACATAAAAACCCAAACACAAATATCATCAACAAAAGGAGTATAGATAGAGTGAGAGACGAGTGATTCATCATTCCCCACTGCCACTGCCCCCTCCATCACTCTAATACAACTATATATATCCCATCCATATACTCCACCGCTTTTAACCATACCTCCCCTTCCCCCCTCACCCTTCTCTGTATATACTTACATATTTCGTATATGTATACGTGAATCTTTTTCTTCCTACCTTTCTTTATTTCTCCCACACATACTATTTCAGGATTTTGCATAGTTGGCCCCTTTCTTTCTCAGGTAATTTCTTCATCAGTCATCACACTCCTTTTATTATCTCTATGTTTTTGTACTTTACTCTTTCTTTTTTTTAGCTAATTCTTGTTTTTGTCTTTTTAAATGTTTGTTCTTCTGTAATATATTGTACTGTAAAAGGGACTTGAAGATAAATGGTGAGATGATATTTTATCAAAATCGAATTTTGACCCTGTTTCTTGCTTATTTTTTTTTATTATAGATGTCATCATCATTTGTATTAAGTTTGTAACTAGAAACCCCTCTCTCTCTCTCTCTCTCTCTCACCTACCCTTGTCAACAATATAATTAAATGTATCATTATAATACTCTGATTGTTTTGGCATCGAACTCAACTGTTGCAACTTGGGACAACCATATTATTGTGTCCATAATTCTGATGATTTAGGTGGTTGTTTCTGTTTATGCTTTACTACTTTTTTGATATTTGATCGTTTTGCAACTGAAATTACCTTGATTCTTTTTTGCCTATATAAGCCTGTGTTTCCGCTGAATGCTGTGAGCAGGAAGAAATGGGTTCCGGTGGCTGTACCTCTTACACTGTTCTACTTTGCACTCTCATTGGATTGTGTACTTTGAATCAATGTTGTGGGATTGGTGTAGAGACAAACCTGACTGCACAATTAATTGTAAATGCTTCTAAGGTATCTGCTAGACAGATACCACAAAATCTCTATGGCATATTCTTCGAGGTAGTTTTTTTAACGCACATTAACAAGTTCTCGTATCTTCTGCATTTCATTGTGTTGTTTATAAAAGGATCCGAATGTTTTCGATTCATTTTTTATTACTGGTTGGTATCTGGAATATGAACTCTCACACAGTTACAGCCGAAATACCAATATATCTGCATAAATAGTCATATTTTTTTAGCACCATTGATCAAATATCCTTATATATTCGCCAATATATTGTTATTCCATCCATATCAGACTTCTTTTTGACCTCTTTTAGGATGCGTGATTGTATACCATATAGCTACCCATCCAATATATTTGAAGTTATTACGGTGACATCTTATCCTATAAATGATTTATCAAAATGTTTAAATAATATGATCCTATTAAGGCCTCCTCCCAACACCGTAAGGTTTTGGGAGCGTTGGTTACTTAACAAAATAGTAGTGTACATATCTTAGCGCACTAGGCTTTTTGTAAGGAATTACTACCCTTTATTGTATTTGTATTGCCATTGTTAAGCAGAATTTGTAAGTCTCTAGGCATGTATGCTTTCACATGTTGGCCTTACAAAGTGTTGATATTGGAAAATGACATTCTCTTGGTGTTTTCTTGCAGGAGATCAATCATGCTGGGGCTGGTGGCCTGTGGTCAGAGCTCGTAAGCAATAGAGGTATCACCAAATTCCCTCGACTAAATTCATATTATTCAAAGACACTGCATGTTATAGCCTTTTTGTCTGGTTACTTATTAATTCCGACGTGTTCCCGAATGCAGAAGCATTACACAATTCGATTAAGTTTATTTGCTTGAAGTTGTTTATACATTATAAAATATATATAGTCCCTGTATCAGGCGGTCATTCCCCAGTACCAAAATATATAGTCCCTATATCAGGTGGCGATTCCCCAGTACCAAATATATAGTCTGATCAGTTTTTGTAAACTCATATAACGTTGATCAGAAACTTTTCATACTTGTCTGTCATGCATTTCTTGTGAACATATCGAGGAACCCCAATGTTGATAACTAGAGCTTGTTGCAGTAAATTCTGTTTGCAGAAACATCATAGCAGGCATATAACTATAATGGTGAACAACACAATACATATATCCATATAGCTAGGTGTGCATTTTGCACATTTCTTTGATGTTCTAGTATTTTCAAATATCATGCAGCTCTGTCTCATTTTCCCATTAATGTTCCGAAGAATTAATTAGTAGTTTAAGGCATATTGTGAAGAAAATTTGGTCCAGACTTGAGAAATATACTTCCATTATTTCGTGTATATATATCAATATTTTGATTGTTCTTAAGTTGGAAAATACTAATAGAATCCGGATTACAGGTTTTGAAGCCGGGGGCCAGAACATTCCTTCAAATATTGATCCTTGGTCTAAAATTGGGGATGATTCATCTTTAGTTGTATCAACAGATCGCTCATCATGCTTTGATCGTAATAAAATTGCACTTCATATGGAGGTGCTCTGTGATAGCGAAGGTCCTAAGATCTGTCCTACTGGAGGAGTTGGTATATATAATCCTGGATTTTGGGGGATGGTAATTCCTTAATCTTAATCTGAGATGACTTGTAACAGTGAGTTTCATTTGGCATATTAGAACGAACACATCAATTATTATTAGAACCGTATTTTACTACCCTACCAAAAAATTCTAGGAAGATACTTTTTTAGATATCAAAGTTAAAAAGTCCAATAAGTTTGTATCTTATTGCACTCGAGCCTTTTGTAGATTGGTTTTATTGTGAATTGTTATATAATTAGAACCATCTTATTTTTAAATATGGATATTGAAAAATTATGTTCCTACCTATTTCCAAGGATGTGTTTTACTACACCTAGCAAGGACTGATTTTTGAATCTTTGTAATGAGTTTTTACAAGCCTCTGCAGTTTATCTATGTGAACTAACTATTTTTTTTTTTTTTGCCATTCTAAATTTCTTACTTATTTATCTTGCAGAATATAGAACAAGGGAAGAAGTATAAATTGGTTCTGCATGTTCGTTCCTTGAATTCAATTAATCTATCTACATCTCTGACCGACTCAACTGGATCACAAACACTGGCTTCAGCTAACATTTTGTGCGTACATTAATCACTTCATACAGTTTTGCTTATCCAAGGATGTGATAAAGTCTAGCCTAGGTTTAAGTAGCTATTTTTTGCAGAGCTGATGATGTTTCAAATTGGACTAAGGTGGAGGTTTTATTAGAAGCCAAAGCAACTGATCATAATTCAAGGTTGCAGTTGACAACCACCCAGAAAGGAGTTATATGGTTTGATCAAGTGTCATTAATGCCATTGGATACATACAAGGTATGTGCTTATTTATATACATCATTCTTAAAGTGATGGTTACAGAAAATTATGTTACACAATAAGCCCTTCCGTAGTCATACAATATAAATTGTTTAGTAATCATGTAGTTTTCAAGTTAACAAACTTTGAAAGTATGGTCTAAGAATATCCTTTGTAATTTGGAAATATGCACCATTTTTGATAAAATAAATCCTTGACAGCCTTATTTTTGGCACAGGGACATGGTTTTCGCAATGATCTTTTCAAAATGGTAGCTGATATGAAACCAGGATTTATCAGATTTCCAGGTGATTATAAATTTAACATGACGTCCCTTTTCATTTTTGCTTTGACTTTTCCTTCATTTTTATCAGATTTTTGTTTCTTATTTTCGGTGAGGGTGGGAAAGAAGAAAGGGTATACATATGCCTGTAGAATGTAATGTGAACCTCTGTGTATAAACCATCGGTGTGTAATCTTCAATTTGCTTTCCTCTAGGTGGTTGTTTCGTTGAAGGTGAATGGTTAAGAAATGCTTTTCGCTGGAAAGAAACTGTAGGTCCATGGGAAGAGAGGCCTGGACACTTTGGTGATGTTTGGAACTATTGGACTGATGATGGACTAGGGCACTTTGAGTTTTTCCAGGTTCCATCAACTCCTTTGGTGAATGCCTAATGTTAGTTGGGTGAAGAACATATTCGCTTGGGTCAATGTTTGTAATATATATGTTTTGCAGCTGGCCGAAGATTTGGGTGCTGTACCAATATGGGTATTCAACAATGGTAATTTGCACATTCTTTCATTACTGTGAAAAGTCTATCTTTAATTTTCGACCTGTGAATGTATTTGTCTTCAATTATTTTGCCTTTATCAATCTGCAGGAATTAGCCATCAGGACGAAGTTGAGACATCCAACATTTTACCTTTTATTCAAGTAAGTCCCCTGCTGAAGTATATGCTTTATACTCCAGAAAATTAGTTTGATCCACAGAGCATGTGGACTTGCAAATTCGTACAGAATCAATTTGATTTTCGGAGTAGTGAACTCTTAATTTCTTTTTTATCCTACTCTTAAAACAAGGCGGTATGATTAAACTATCCCGTATCATGTTTGAATCTGTTTATACTACTTTTGACCAAATAAATTGAGAGGAAGAGAAAATAAACTTTATTGTACTTGTAATCTTGAGTTAGAACTATTGGAACTACTCAATATCTTGCAAAATTTGGTCAGTCCTCGTGGTGGTGATGAAAATATATGTTGTCAGGAAATACTCGACGGTCTTGAGTTTGCTAAAGGTGATGCAAATTCAACTTGGGGTTCTGTCCGGGCTGCAATGGGACATCCAGAGCCTTTTGACTTGAGATATGTTGCTATCGGAAACGAGGACTGTGGGAAAAAGTACTACCGTGGTATGCATGATTTCTGTTTTTTACATTGCATTTTATGAACTTTAGCTTAAGATCATTATTATATTGAAATTTTTTGTATGAGTACATTTAAATCCCATATGATATTGAATGGGATACAACATCTTATCCTAGCAGTAAAATCTAGAAACTTACCAATCCATTTCACAGAAAACATGAATTTGCAAATGGGATGCAAAATATATATATGTGTGTGTGATTGTGAGAGCTTTCTTTATCTTCTTGTCAGGGAATTACCTCAAGTTCTACAATGCCATTAAACTCTCTTATCCCGACATTAAATTGATCTCCAATTGTGATGGATCTTCTACGAAATTAGATCACCCAGCTGATATGTATGATTATCATGTGAGATTCTTACCTCACTATAGTTTCCTATGTTGACTGCATTGATAGTACCATTAAACGTATGATAAATGATAATGATATGTTCCTGTTGAATCCCATGATCAGATTTATAGTGATGCAAACCATGTGTTTTCACGGGCTAATGCTTTTGATCGTACATCACGTAGTGGCCCAAAGGTAATAATGCTTTCTCATATATGCATGTTTCTAATTTGCAATTTGGTGTGCCTAATTTGCTTTCTATTTAAACTCTTCGTAATAAAACGTTGCATCTGAAGCATCTTTGTCAATGAATGACTGCAGGCATTTGTGAGTGAGTATGCTGTGACCGGAAAAGATGCTGGACAAGGAAGTCTGTTGGCATCACTGGCAGAAGCTGGATTCCTTATTGGGATTGAGAAGAACAGGTTTTTGGATTTCCAACTTTTTCTGTACTTTATTTCTTGTAATTATATATGCTTAAAATTATCATATTCTACCCCCCTTGATATTGGTACTGCAAATAAAAATCAACATTATAAGATTTATAGAAAATGGTAACACAATATTCAGTTTTTTTTCTTTCTTGTTTTTGCCCTGTACTTTTCAAAACTTGGGATACATAAATGATAAATTAATTTAAGATGCTAATATAACTTAAGTTTTAATATAGCATCCCAGAAAAATGAGCTGTTAATTAAATAATACATTGCCAGAAGAAATCTACACAAAATTAACTCAACCAATTTGGAATCTGTCTCATACAAGAGCAACTTGCCTAGCATGAGTTTTCAAACCAATGCACTTAATATATAGATACTTAGATACTCAAAGGTGCCCACCTTACCTTATCCCATTATACCAAACCATGAAAGATTTTCTGATCCTAATTTCTTTCTTCATACTGAATCCAATTAATCATTTTATATTACATACTGTGCTTACACTGAACATACAGAGGAATGTACCGAAATTGATCTGTTACCATAATTGACGTTCTCTGATCCTGTTTATTTCTACTGTGTTAACATAGCCAACTATATCTGGAAAATGTTTTATAAAATATATTCAAAAAAAAAAGTTTGCATATAACATTTAAGAGAGTCAATTCAATAATGTTGAGTATGTTTAAAATTAAGTCTCCACAAGATTGACCTTTAATCTGTTAACATTCATATAAAATATTTTCCCTTGTACGCTGAATCTTCAGTTTTCTACCCTTGCAGCATCATTGTAGCTTCTTGAATATTGAATTTCAATAATGTTGTAGTTTTTGTATTGAGTACTTGGTACTGGGTCTCCCATTGCAGTGATATTGTTGAAATGGCAAGCTATGCTCCCTTGTTTGTCAACGTCAATGATAGGAGGTATGCTTTTCTTCTTGTTCTGCAAAGACATATCATATTATAAAGTAATATAGTTAAGTTTTGAGGTCATCCTAACAAGGAAAGTGTTTTGTGAAGGTGGAATCCGGATGCAATCGTCTTTAACTCCGCACAAGCATATGGAACTCCTAGTTACTGGATGCAGCACTTTTTCAAAGAGTCAAATGGTGCGACCCTTTTAAATTCAACACTCCGAGCTGATTCACCAGCTTCACTCATTGCTTCTGCAATCATCTGGAAAAACATGGAGGATGACAAACACTACTTGAGATTAAAGGTATTTGCATTTTACATCATGTCAGGACCCTTCTTCAAATCTTCCACTTGGTAAAAGCTTGATGAGATCAGATCCAGTCTACCAATTTTTCATTTGTCATTGATAACATGAAAGAGCAATCGACTTAGTCCTAGGCAGCATGTGTATCCGTCTTTGTTAATGTCGGATCTAGAAATCTGGAGCTGACAACAGTTTTTGGTCTTGCATCTTCTTATAAAGCCTTACTATTAACTCCACTTTATTCTTTTCCAGCTTGTGAACTTCGGGAGCAGCACTGTGAATCTGAAGATTTCGGTTCAGGGACTAGAGCTCAACTCAAAGTCATCATCTAGTTCTAAAAAGACTGTACTCACGTCTACTAACTTAATGGACGAGAATTCATTTGCCCAACCAAATAAGGTATCTAAGAAATCCTTTCACTTCATATATTCATATCGCTTATAATGTAAAACCATTACACGCATATTCATTAGGTTATCCATATTTTACCTACTCCATCTACTTAAAACACAGAAAAACGGAAATGAAAGAACACATTTACAGGTTAAAATATCGTTAATCTGATGAATTTTTTGTTTAATGTGTTTTTGTTCAGGTGGCACCCGTAAAATTTGACCTGGAGAATGCAGACAGAAACATGGATGTTGTACTCTTTCCATATTCATTTACTGCCATTGATTTGTTAACAGTGTCAACTATTACTCCATGGATTGAAGGAGACGATTCTTTCTATAGATCTTCATTATAAGAACATAAAGTAATATTGTAACTGTTGATCCTGGTTGTAACTATTTATTAAAGCTCTGATATCAATAAATGTAACTAATCGTTATATTTAGTCACAAATCTTGTTCATCAGCTTTCACAGCACACTTTTTTTTTTGAAAATCACATTTGTGACCCTCTCTTTATTAATAAAAAAAATATAAGTAACATTCTGGAAATATGTAAACTTCAAAAACCACCTCTAATTTTTTTTATTTCTTACTTGCGAAAAAAAACCTTGCATAGAAATTTATATAGAAGAATTAATACTTAATTTAAAGAACAATACTAAAAAAACTAAACTATGCTATATATTAGGGTATAGCACGGATCGGTTCGGTTTGATTTTTGGAAAAAACCGAAACCTCGATTTTAAAAATTGAAAACTGCAACCGAACCTCGGTTTTAAAAATACCGGTTCGGTTATAAAATCGAATAAATTAAAAATGATACAAAAATAGATTATAATTTAAATAAAAAAAATTAGACAAATAAAAACCATTCATTGTAATTAAAGTCTGGCAAACATTCGCAATAAAACATAGAATTTAAAATTTTGCTCAAGTCAAAGCCTCACAGCTTAACATAAATAAGAATATTACATTACATCACTTAAAAAGGAAAACTAGTAGTTATGAAATAATCTTACAAAACAGGGTTACAACAGGGTTCTGAAATTACATGTTCTGTGGCTCTGTGCTACAAATCTTACCATTATCATGCACTATGAAATAGATGCCAAAAAGACATATTTAATTTGAGAAACCATACTTGCTGATAACAAGATTACGGCCAAAACAAGTGCCAGATTATACTGACTCAATTTTGTTTGCCTAAAACTGGAACCGGAACCGAAAAAGGAACGATCAAACGGTTAGGTTTTTAATTTTTCGATTTCGATTTTGATCGGATCGGTTTTGATCGATTTCGGTTTTTTTCGGTTTTTTCTGGGCCGAGTATATATTTCATAGCATCTTGTAAACTCCGGATGTGTTTGAATAATAATGAATTGATGGGCGTGCAAAATTGAAAGAGAGCGAAATGAGTGTTGTTCATCATGTTGGTCTGGAGCAAAGGAGCATCCATTTTACCATCACCCAAACACCCGCTTCTTGGATCTCTCCGTCGTCGTTTTGGTCATCCACTTCTCCTGTCTTTGCAAACCCAAGTATCAACATTTTTATTCCCTCTCTCTTTCCCCGTCTAATTCTAATATATATATATATATATATATATATATTGGTTTTCGAATTTACATATTTACTATGCTCGAAATGTAAATTCGAAAACCAAATGTTTATTATTGTGCACTTTGTGTGGAGTCGAAAAATAAATAAATATTCATTGTCTATCTTCATTGGTGCTAGTAGTGTAGTTCCATAATCTAGATTCTAGAATATTATTTATGAATGTTGATTGTGAGTATATAATATATGTATATGTACATTGACATTTGTTGTTTAGGTGTTGTATACTTTGGAGCTATATAGGGAGTACTTGTTTGCTAACTTCAGCATTGTGTCAAATACCTTGTCTACGCTCCACTTGTTACCCGATAAGTTTCAGTTATTTTGCTCTACTCATTACTATACTTGTAGTTAATTTTGTAATGTTTTTGGATTTTGTATGTAATTTTAGCTTTCAGGTTGGGGGAAAAGTATGTGAGTTTGAAGTCGAGATGTTTTGATGGACTAAAGCTTCAGACACTTCCTATGTTCGAAAAATGGGATTTTGTGATTTGCAATGCTTTTAGTGATGATGATGTTGGTGCAGCTGCTTATGTGTTGTCTGAGAGTGAAGATGAAGTTGATGAGGGCCTTGCTTTGGATTCCAAACTTCAGCTGAAGCTTGAACGGAACATGAGGATGAAGTTTTCCAAAAAGATCAAGATGCGGAGGAAGAAACTCGGGAGGAAGCGTTTGTCAAGGAAAAAGAGCACACCTTCAAAGTTGAAGAAGGAAATGCATGATTCCGTACCTCAACTTACCTTGCAGGTTTTATCCCGATCCTTTCACTTCATTTCGGCAATTGCAAATTAGTTGTTTCTGTTCTGCTCCAACCTATAGTGTAGCCGAATGCTTTAGTACAAGTGACTGGATGATTTAAATTTAAATCTGTGTCAGTAAGTATCAAACGAGAAAATTCATTGACTCTGTATATGCTACTAAATGTTGTTGGAGCTGCAAAGCGATCAAGGTTAGCGATTGGTCTGTATTTTTCAAGTGTTAATCACACTGAAGAAAGTGGTTGGTAAAGGTTAAATTCTGGTCAGTTGTGATTTTTGTGGTTTCCTAAAAGGATTTTTCAATTTTGCTGGAGTTCAGTTCTACTCACTTTTAAATATACTCAACTGTGTTGGTTTTAAGCTTCCAGTCATTTTTCTACCTTCTTCTCTCACTTTAGATGAATTGCATCTCGTAGTACAATAGTGTACCTGGAAATCTTGTAGTATAATAGTGTACCTGGAATGCAGATCATTTGTTACTCATTGTAGAAATGAATCAAACACCATTTCTTAAAGTGCAGTATATTTAGGCTTATAAATTTAATTACAAGTTTACAACATATATGCAATTAATCTTCTTGCCCCCCGAACTTGTGCTAATATTTCGAGTACAGTAATGACAAGCCTTTTGTATAATGCTATCTAATGAGTTTGGGCAGGAACTTGTTCAGTTGTTCATGTATATTTTCTTTTGATTTTCTGTATATAAATTGATTATGTAGTGTACAAATATCATATATTTTTGAATTTCATAAATATAAATTCATAATAGTATTCTTCAAAACCACATATGCAGCATTTATGTTTTTATACGTCTGGTGTTGTGGAAAGCTTTGTCATTTATAAGGCAGAAACTCATATTTTATCTTTGGACGATGCTAGATCAGTTGAATTTGCACACTCACCATTTACAGAGCTCTCTTCTTTTACTTCACTTTCACAGACCAAAAAGCTTGAAAAATAGCTGTCTTTTGAGAATCCTTTCCTCTCCTCGTTGGATGCCCATTAACTCTTCACCGGCCTTGACTGCTTTCGTTTATTTCTCAGGCTTCTCATGCCAACTTGAGCGGAGTTGTTGCTGCCGCTACGCCTGGGCCAGAGACAAAGAAGAGGGAGCTGAGGGGTATAATGAAGCCACGCCCGGTTTCTTCAGAAATGCAAGCTCTTGTTTGTGTCCCAGAGATTGCTCGAACCCAAGCAATTAAGTTCATCTGGACTTACATCAAGGAGAATAACCTTCAGGACCCTGAAAACAAGAAGATAATCATTTGCGATGAGAAGCTGAAAAAGATTTTTAAAGGGAATGAACGTGTTGGTTTCCTTGAAATTGCAGGATTAATTAGTCCTCACTTTCTTTGAGTGACAGCTATAGGCAGGGTATATGAACCTGTTCTTTTGTAAATGGGGGTACTAGTTAACATAATAATGCTAACATGTGAAAGCCAATATTTCTGTACTCTCTGCTGGTGCTCCGAATTTCTAGCCTGGTGATTTTGGTTTTAGGACAGTATGTTTGCTTATGATATTCGTGTAAGCCTCTAGATGATGTTTTTTCTTGGTGACTGCAACCTCTGGTGTCTCCATCAATTGAAACGATATTAAACCCATTTACTCTCTCACTGCATCAACATGTTCTTTTCAAAAAGGCTAGCTTAAATTGAATGGTTCTTTTTTCAGTCCTTGTGTCGTGAACTTGTTATCAAGGTCAGTCTTAGTGTATTCCTTTTTGTATGTCTTATCCTTCAAATTTTTAGAGAAGAATTTATCTATGAATGTGTAAAAACATGTTATGCACTGGTCAAGTAGGCAAACTCTACCTTTTGAAATAACTATATTTACTAAATACATGTATGAAGGTGGCCTTGACTCACCACATTGGATAAGACTATACACGGTAGTAAATATAAGTGCGTTTTGACCGATTTTATAAGCTTACCAGTTCTCACAATATAAATGAGTGTATATAATTGTTTAACATCGAGTAAAAAAAAGCAGCTTGACTAAAGAAAAAAGCTATAAATGTCTTCTAATGAAATAGTAAATATAACACAAAATTTTTAATTCAATGTACACCACAGAAAGGAAGTGATGAACAAACAGAAATAACCAGAAAGGAAAACCCATGATTTTAGAGTTAGGACTTTGGGAGCTTCCCCAACTCTGAGGTTCTGACGCTAGACAAGTAGAAAATGTCAATAGTAAAGTCACCATGGCTACTTAGTTCTCCTCTTTCATCCCTCGCTGCATCTTTTTCTTCATCTCGTATAACTTTAAGCAGCTGTCCTCCATTAAACTACTTGCTATCTTCTTTGTCGTCTCAAAATCCAGTCAGACAAAGTCACCGAACAGCATCATATCGATACTCCTCTTACGGTGAAGAAGAAGAGGATGACGCCTCAAGTTACAGTTTTGATGAAGCTGTAGTGCTGTTCAACGACAGGGATTACTACAAGTGTCATGACGTTCTGGAATCACTCTGGAACAGATCTCAAGACCCAACTCGTACGCTTGTTCATGGAATTCTACAGTGTGCTGTGGGCTTTCATCACCTCTTTAACCAGGTAAATGAACAAGGCACTATATTTCTATTGATTTGCCCCATCCATTTGTATCGTATTGATTAGTTTGTGTTTTTGTTTGCACGGATGTCAGTAGAATCATAAAGGAGCGATGATGGAGTTGGGGGAAGGAGTGTGTAAGCTGCGAAAGATGAATTTGGAGAGTGGGCCATTTTTTGAGTTTGAGGAGGAGATTTCTGCTGTTCTCGAATTCATCTATCAGACTCAGCTGGAGTTTGCTGCTTGTGAGTTCATTTATCCTTACATGCTACTTCTCAAGCTATAAATCATAGGGATAAAACAATCTAAATGCAGGTCCAACACGAACCTATGTATAGTATGACAAGCAGTTTATTTATTGAGTCTTAGACTTGGGCGAACTGTTGTTACCTGTTTATATAAATTCCTTGCATTGCTATATATGCTGAATTGGATTTTGTTTTGTTTAGGTATCGAAGATTATTGTCTGGCAATGGATCAATCAGAGAGATCATATAAACTTCTTGGTGGGTATGGTGCTAGGCAGCGTATGTACAGTTTGGATTTGGAAACTGACAACAAAATGGTTTACATTGTATTCTGTCCAGAAGGATTTGAGTCTTCCTTCGCGAATCGACCAAGAATTAAACTCCCAAACCTTCATGCAACCCAGCAACAACTCATGGACCTGGATTACAACTAATGTTTCTTCATTACATGCTGCCTATTCCCCTACTTTATAAAATTTCTTGATATATAGTAGTATGTACAGTTAGAGAACAACAAACAATTGTCCTTCGTTCCACTTGTACTGTACTATTGAAAGATGGCTCTATTCAGGGTTGAAAACGAATCCAAGTAATTCGGATTCATCATATATAAAAAATGAGTAAATTTGTATCAAATTTTATTTTATAATTCGAGCAAATACTGAAATGAATTTTATGATTTAATTTTCGGTCATATTTATTTTTAATAATTCGAATAATTTTTTATTACTTGAATACATATTTATTATACAATTCAAATTCGTAAATTATATATATTATTATATATAATATATAATAATACTATACATAATAATCACATTTTAATTTTATTGAATAATTATTCGAGTATTATTAATTTTATTTTAATGAGTCTCAAGGCTATCAATAAGCATAATCCTCCTTTGGAATTTTCATTTTCGCGAGAAAATAAAATATTATTAATAATTTTATTCCATAATCTAAATAAATTACATTTTATATTTATTAAAAATTAAAAATATAATTTTTTCTAAAAGAATTGTTAAAATTAAAATCTAATGAAATTGAAATTAATGTTTGTTTATTTTATTATATATATATATATATATATATATAATTTTTGAAGCCTATTTATTTACTTCGATGGTACTTTAGCTAGAAAGTATTAGCAGTCGAAGCTGGACAGAAGTTTGTTTCCCGGCGCAACTCCCCCTTGTAAGTTCTAGGTATGTTCAATTTCAACCCCTTTATGTATAATTATACATACATCTCTTGTCTTTTTATATTTTATTGCCCACATTTTTGAGTATCAAATCCAATTCCTAGATCTTTATATATTATATCTCCTGCCTTAACTGTGTGTATTCTCTTTTAATTGCTCGCACTACATAATTTTCAGCTGTCTTTTACAAGATATTTAGTTTAGTTTATTAGATCATCAACTCATGATCCTACAATGAGTTTGATATTCATATCTGGTTGCAAATTTACTATTTTGCATTATTTAGGTCCTGACCTAGCAGATAGCGACAACACACTTGAACACTTGCAAATGTATTTTTGATGCTTCCCCACTTTTCCTTTAAACATTTATTTTATCACTTTTGTTATCGGAATATAATTTCTCAGTGCATCTGATTACACCCCTTAATATGGGCACATTCCACTACAAATCTCTTAGCCTACAAACCTCTAGAATTTATCAATATCGACACGGGATGTACCAAAATCAGTGGTCGGATTCACCAAATGTCCGGAAAATAAAATGTATAGATAATATTGTGTTTGCAATATAAATATTTATATCAACCAAGATACAATGTTTATACATAAATTAAGTTAGCAATTCATTAATATAAGCAATTTTTTTAAAATCTTTTTAATATCAAAATATTTGGTGAATTATACTTGCATTTTTAGTGCATTATTGGTGAATTCTACTTGCATTTTTAGTGCATCTCATGTCGCTATTAGAGTTTGTGGTTGAACACAATCCAATATATACTTGCACCTCTCCGTAATCAATAACCTTCCTCTAGAACAATGGCAAGGGTCCATATTATAGCTTGCCATTCAAATGTGTGCAACTAATGATTATGTAAATCTATTAAACAGTTTTCTTTGTTCTTGAGGCAAGTATTGGAAGTACAAAGGGTATTTGACTGATGATAGAGATGTGAAATTATCAGTTGCCTTCATTGTTACGTGCAATTGTCAACAATAGCACTATTTTTTTGTCTAACATGTTATTTTTGGTTGTCATAGGATGCTACTTCAGTGATTAAAAGGAAGCTGGAAAGTTTGAGTATTACACTTCTCAGCAGAGGATGAAAAGCCAAAGCAGTTACATGCCGCCTCCTTATATTCCATTGGACCGATCAGATACGGAAGTAGAAACCACTCCAAGCAATAATGGGGATCCTCTTCGAGATCAAATGAGCAATGGACTGGCCCAGTGGTCTTCTGGAATCTGTGCTTGTTGCGATGATATGCAGAGCTGTACGCTACTTTCTGTCTTGTGACCTTGATTTATCAGAAGGAAATATTTTAGTTGAAAGGTGCATTTTGAGTGGTAAATAGAGTTAGATGAACAAATATCTTTTCATATACAGTGTCTGCAGCTTTTTTGGTATTTACTGATGATGTTATTGTCTAAATTCTTCTAATTTGAGATTTCCTTCTTAAAAATCTATCTGAACTTCTAGAGTTGTCTTTATGATAGTGGTTGAGTTGCAGGGAGATCAATAAATCTGTAGAATGGGATTAGTTTGACACGTGCAAATCCCTTTTATGTTACAAAACTAGTTGTTGTTTAGTCATTGTGCTTAATAGGCTCACAGTTCTTCAAAAGATGTTTTTATCTGTGTAAATATACAAGTCCAGATTATAGAAGCTATAGCCTATTACCTGCTTTATCCCGTTTGTATCTATTTCCATAGTACTTCATCTATAGTAGACTATTTTTCAGTTGCATGAAAATTTTAGTGCTTCAAGATAGTGGTGGATTCTACTTAGGACCGGAGTTGATGAGTTTGGATGAATGACGTAGACAGAGTAACATGTTCTCATATGAAACCAATGCAAACATGCCCAGTATGCCCCCACTCGAAAATAGGGTCTGAGGTACCTTATTCTCATATAGTTTTATGCAGTGATACCTTTGTATCTCTAATTACACGTGAGCCAATATTTAGGGAGAAGCTTGACATATATGCTCAATTGCTCATATGTCTAGTGTAAGGCAGTGAAACACACACACTTTGTCTACAATAAAAGTGCATTTGCTCGTATCAAGAATATAAAAACAAGAAAGTGCATTTGCTCTAGACATTCTAAACCTAGCAACGCCACACTTGCTGTTACTGTAGATAATCCAAAGGTGTAGTATTGTTGCAACATGTCTAGGAACCATAATAATTGTATAAAGATATATACAGAGGTTGTATAATAGTATAACCTAGCATGTAATTGTATAATTAAAGTAGTGGGCATATGGAAACTCTTTTAGAGTTATACAGAGGTTGTATCATAGTATAACCTAGCATGTAATTGTATTTTTAAAGTAGTGGGCATATGAAAACTCTTTTAGAGTTGTTAGGTCTGAAAGCATTTGGACAGTGAAATCACTCAAGCAACAATTTGTACATTATTAAATAAATAGAAGGATCTGCTAATATGCATCTTAACCCAAGTTTATTATAACAAGGACGGGAGATGTCTCTTTTGGCGTACCATATCTAACAAGTAACAAAGATGATTTAATGTTCATATTCTTGAAATATTTGGCCTGCAGCAAGTATTATAAGTTCTTTTGTGGTGACTGCAGATAGTCTTTAATTTTTCTGGTCCCAAATTGTTACCGTTACTACCTGTGCACCTGTGCTTATATTATCATCTCTCTTTGAGTTGAAATACTTCTTTATGGTTAAAAGTGCCAAGTGTAAATAAGCAACTGAAATGAAATTTGTTGCTAATATTTTGTCATTTCTTATCAGGTTGTGTAGGCCTTATCTGCCCTTGCTTTTTATTTGGAAAGAATGCCGAGTTTTTGGGATCCAGAACAGCAACGGGATCATGCATGACCCATCTTATTTTGTGGTCACTTGTCAACACTGTTTGCTGCCTGTTAACTGAAGGAGTTCTATTGGGTTTGCCTGGCTGTTTCATTGCATGTTACGCCTGTGGCTATCGCAGGGAGCTGCGAAGAAGGTATAACTTGCAGGTATACCATTTTCTTTCCTTTTTCCGTAAATAGTTTGTGCTAAGTTAAACGCGGAACACCATAGGGCTAGGATGCTCCCATCCTTGTGGATTTGTAAAGTCTTGCCTTTCCATTCTCTTGTATATTTTTGCATGATAAAACAAACAAATTGCATGTTATATGTAGTGGTTGTCCGTTATCGAATAACAGTTGCTTGCTTGTTTTTCATTAAAAAAATAGTTACATTTACATGTGAACATCCAAGTACATTGACATGATTAAAGTGAGTTTTGTATTTAGTTCTTTATTGTGATGCACCTAAATGTACTTTTAATAACTCTATGTCTCTAACTAGTAATGAAGTTAATTTTTGATTAATGGAAATTAACATAAAATATTACAATATTTTCATAATTTTAAGTCTATTTTATCGAACTTTCCGTGTCATGTCATTTATTTTTAAATTACAAAATTTATTTCGATAGATTTTACCATTTTAAAAAGATGAAATATAAGTGATGTAAACATTTGACTAAGACAACACTAAATACTTGGAATATTCTTTTATTATTATTATTATTATTAATGATTTCTTCAAACTCTGTTTTTAATAAATACCTATAGTGATACAAACCGATTGTTTTACTTTCTTTTTGGACATGTGATTATGGCCCATCCTGGACTCCTTTCACGTCTCCTCCATTGTAATAAATTTTCAAATTAAGTATTTGATTACTGGATTGTCAGTATTTAACCTCTTTGGCATATATATATAAAATTTATTTTTTCAGCTTAGTTTCTTTCCCAATTGGAGTACTTGAATCCTCTATAGGCTTAAACATTATATGCCTCCACTTAATTAATTTTAACACGAGCTTAAGAATGATAATTTTTTTCATTTGTGAGAAAATATCAGAAGTGGATGATTATCACTTTCTGATATGGTGTTGAGAATTCGCCAATCAGAATTAATGGATCTGAAATGATAGTAATATAAACATGACCTAGAATAACCCTTCAATTGATATTGTGCCTCACTGCAAAATTTCACTATTTAGACGCAGGCTTGAGTAGTTTGACTCCGGTACGTGGACAAGTACTATTGTAATTTTGTCTCCCTTCTGGATATTCGTTGTACTATGCCTTATCTTCCCTGCTGCAGGGAACATAAATTTTGATAGATAACCAATTTTTTTATGTGTAGCATAAATAATATCTGCACAGTTATACAGTGGTAAAGTTACTTGCCCATTACTTATAAATGTTGGTCACAGGAATCCATTAGTATTTCTCGGAAATTTTTATCCTTTGATAGTTTGATATAACCCCCAACTGAAATATTTCATGTTAGTTTATCTTTGTTTTGTATTGGTTTGTGTTTTGCATTTATGGCAGCATCATTTGTTGTCAATATGTTCGGGTTTAAGTCCTCTCTAGGGTCTGCAGTAGCTTTATGGTCATTGTTAGATAACAAGGCACCTGCTTTTCTTTTTTCTGTTGCAGGAAGCACCATGTGGAGACTTTGTAACTCACTTTTTTTGCCATTTGTGTGCATTATGTCAAGAATACAGAGAAATTCGTGAAAGATCTGGCAGTTCTTACTCAACTAATCTAACTCTGGTGGAAGTCACAGCTCCGCCAGTCCAGACAATGGAACCAGCTTCCACAGTCTAGAGTTCATACAAACATCATTCTCTTACTGCCAAATCTAAGCATAAATTTATGAGAAAATGAAGCGGTTATAGAGTTGGGCTCTTATTTCGATTTGCAACACACAAGCAGTTAGACATCTGAAATTCGAGTTTGTTTATTGAAATCATTGGAAATATTACATATTGTAACCAACCAGTACTGCATCAAAGGCAAAGCATCTTATGTATTGATCACATCAATATTAATATATATTGTCACCTTCCATATTCTGGATTATTATATGATGATTTTTGAACTTTTTTCTTTCGTAAGACCCTTTGTTTTTCCTTTTTCCTTTTTTCCTTTTAGAATAAGAGGGAGGAAAGAGAATTTCTGGCCTAGTCATACTTTTTAAACTTTTACAAATCTTCTTGACTGGAATATCATAAAAAGAAAGGGGTTGTATCCTTTCTGATGAGCTCGTTCAGTTCTTTCGAAGTCACCGGATCCTTTTCCGCGTTCCAGAATCCTCTCATTTTTTTCACTCTGTCCCGAAGAGTAACCGGGATCAATTTAAATATAATAAAAATATTTTAAATAATAGTATATAATTATAATAAATTAAAATCATTTTTAATATTCTCTAATAAAGTAGATTTAATAAGAAAATATGCATTATTAGAAAAAATTACTCCATTGGAATTAGCAAGTACTTGACTCGAATTTTGGTCAGGTTCAGGTCCATCTTAAAATCCTGGATGATCTCATAAACACTTTCATTCAATTGGTCCATCTTAAAAACCTGGATAATCTCATAAACACTTTCATTCAATTATTTTCCCGGGAACCAACAAGAAGTATAAAACTGCATTAATTAATTAATTAATTAATTAACATAACGCAATTCCTAAATGTATTAACCCAAAGTTTTTATTTTATTTGAAGCACATGAAGATCATCAGAAACTGAAACAAGAGAGAGAAAACTAGGGCAAGAATTTCTCTTTTTCTTATTTTTTTCTCCTGAACAGAGAAAAAATTGTGAATAGTAGAGGATTGATTATTGCTCAGGTACTTGTGTATACAGTCTAGATTTATAAGCATTTGTTTCATATGCATGGCATTAAATTGTATTGCTTGGTTATGAAATATCACATATTGCAAATGCATATTAGAGATAAAAGAATACATTTTGGATAGAGAAAAATGGGTGGTAATAAAGGTGTGATCTTTTGTATCAAAGCATGTTTTAGATCAGTCTGCAGGCATCCATTCCTTCTGGGAATGGTGTTTGCAATGATTTTTCTATACAAATATTTTCCATTAATGTTTTCTCTTTTGGTTTGGGCTTCTCCTGTTTTTTTATCCACTGCTGCTCTTCTTGGAACTATATTAAGTTATGGGCAACCAAACAATCATGTAATCCATAAAGAAGATAAATTGAGTAATGATAATGTGTTCTTTAGAAATGGGGTTCAAAGATATGGTAATTTAGTTGAGAAAGATGGGAGCTTTGATAATGTAGAGAGATTCTTGGAGATTAGAAGAGATGTAGTTGAGAGGTCGATTGACGAAGCTAATTCGACTGCTACAAATTTTAGTGATGTTGATAGAGATGATATGTTGTCTCGTAATAATGCAGTTTTAGATAAGGTGAAGTCTAGAGAGTTTCAAACTGACAAGCAGGAAAGTGGTGTAGAGAGAAAGTTGCCAGATATAGTGTTTGAAAAGAATGATAAATTGACTGACCTGAAAAAGGGTAAGAGTGAAAGCCTAGGAATTCAAGAATCACATGGGAAGAGCCTCGATCAACCGCAGAATAAGTCCTCTGAGAAAGTTGATGGGAATTCTCCTACAGGTTCACATTGGAAACAAGAGGATGGAGAGGAAGATGATGATAGAGATGTATCGGATTCTGGGTCTGACAGAACCATGTCTGACAGAACTGATAGTGTGTCTTCTGGCACTTTAATGACAGATGGGAGTCCAATTGTTGATGAGCTCCACCCGCTTTTAGATGAAGATGCTCCTCAACCTACTCATATGTCCACTGAAGTATCTGATGCCACTTCGGAAATTTCCTCAAATTCAATTACAATTAGTGAAAACAGTTATGACTTGGATACAGACATGGAAACCCACGGAGAAGAGTTGGAAGTTACAGACGTTGAGGAAGAAATATATGCAGATCATGATGATGACGTCAAATCTGCCGTTAGCTGGACGGATGATGATCATAAGAATGTCATTAATCTGGGGAGTTCGGATCTGGAAAGAAACCAACGTCTAGAGAATTTGATTGCAACTAGAAGTTTACGGAAAAGCATGAAGATTATGGCAGAAAGGAACTTGATAGACTTAGACGGTATTTATCGTCCTCTCAATGTTGCTAACATATCAACAGCAAGGCGTAATCCCTTTGATCTTTCTCATGATCTTAATTTCAACTTCCCTGGCTCTGCACCATCTAGAATGGCACTAAGGAGAAGTCCATTTGAACTTCCTTATGATCCAGGTGAAGAAAAACATGTTCTGATGGGTGATGAATATGAACATGTTGTGACACTTCAACCAAAAGATCCCCCCTTCTTGCGAAGGAATGAAACTTTCAGTGCTGGTCCATCATCACTTGAAACTTCCAGACATGATTACAACTTCAGACCAAGTTACACCCTTCATAGAAAATCAAGCGAGCTTAGTGAATCCAAAGAGAGTTCCGATCCTGAAACCAAAGTGAGATCCGATCCTGAAACAGAGTCACTTGGCTCAGTTGAAGAGTTGGAAGATAAGAAACCAGTGGTTACCACTATTGCAGAGCATCCTTCTGAAGATGTTGGGCATGGAAGTGAGTCCTCTGAAGATGAAAATACATTTGAGTCAGCTGAAGCTGAGAAGAAAGATGCCACACCTGATGATATTATAGTTAATTTGGGAGATGTTGACAATTCTCAAGAAAAAGTGTCAAGCTTGTCTGAGACAGCTGTTGCAGATACCCATATGGAAGATGATACAGGTGAAGCTATTGAAGTTGTAACACCGGATGACAGTAGCTCAACATCATTGTCTGAAGAACATGAAAATGTATTTAATGAGAAAGAAGGTGAACAATTGTTACATTTTAAGCCAACTCTGGAAAGCTCAGTTGCCGAAAGCACCAGTCAATTGATGGATGACACTCACCATAAGGAGCCTGTTTATGATTCAAGCCCCACACGCCTCTCTTCCTCCTCTATATTTTCTGATCATCAGGTGGAGATAGTCGAAACCAACTTGCCACCAGTTTCAGTCAAACGTACAATTTCCGCTACTGACAATGAATCTAATGTCAGCAATCAGATTACTGAGAAAAATACTCCTGCTACTGAAACAGATGAGAAGTTGGTTTCTGCACATCATCAATCTCCTTCTGATAAGAATACTTCGATACAATCAGATAAAGAGCTACCCATGTCAGATCAATCTGTAGTTGAACGCTCTCCAGTAAAACACAAAGAATTGCAGGATTTGCAGGTAAGTAATAAAGTTGTAGATAATTCATTTTATTCCTTTTATATGGTTCATCTTCTCTGGAGCAATCATGCAAGCAGACCAATTTGCGTTGCAACTTCTGCAGGGCATTTCAACTATTCAACTGATTAATTTAAGTATATTAACTATTACCTCCCAGGAGAAAAAAGAGGGAGGGGGATGAAATGTTTGTTAGCGTGTCTCATGTATTGCTCACTGCATCTTTTGAACCACCTGTACAATTCACAGCACTGCCAACTAACACTATCTAACTTAACAATTACTGTACTGTACTACTTATTCTATATTACTGCAGCAACACACCAATTTAAACGTACTCCACGCAACTTGAAGAGAACTTTTCTTGAAATCAGTTTCCTCTGTTGGAGCCTGATAGCATAGTAGTGCTCAGATGTTCATCTTGTATAACGCTTCCACATACTGGAGGATTGAAGCCACTTCCATTGTGGACCATGTAAATACTTTGAACTAACTAAAAATTTAACAGAGAATAGTATTGTCAGTCCTTTTTCCAGATTTAATTTTTCTAATTTACAATAATGGTCTGCTTACTCGGTTTCAATTGTTATTCTTCTAATTTTGAGCTGAATTTTTTTCTCAATTTGATGCGTTGCAGTTACCCATCTGGCTGACAATTTCAGATTAGACTTTGACTCGAAAGCAAATTCAGTAGTATTTTACTATTTTAAAATGCTATTAAAATTGATATATTATAAGAATTAAGCTACTAACTGAAAATTTTCCCTGGCTTCTTAATATTGTACAAAGGAAAAATCTTCAGCCTTTCATTCAGATTTAATTATTTGAAATAGTGGTCTGCTTACACAGTTTCATCTGTTTTTCTTCTAGTCTTGAGTCGGATTGCTTTCTCAATTGAAAGAGTTGCAGTTATTTATCTGGTTGGCATTTTCAGAATTAGACTTTTGACTCGAGAGCGAAGCAATAAACTCAGTAACATTTTAAATGCTATTAAAACTGATGATAGTTTATAAAAATCAAGAAAGTTATCGTAGCAGGCTAACATCTTTAAAACAAATTCAACCACCAACACGGCAGATTGACCTATAGGCAAATATTTATTTATATGTGTGAAAGGGAGGACATTGTGACCGGTTTATTCTGTTATTCTTTGGCTCCTTGCTGCAGACCTGTGTGTATTTGCTCTGTTTTGTGTGATTACACAATTGATTTATTTGCTTCTTCTGTTTAGCCTTTAAATAAGATCACATATGTTAACAAAGTGTTATGAATAAAGAAATGGAAGCATATGAATAGAAAAAGAGATTTCCTCGTGCCTCTTATGTTCAATTTTTATATGAGAAACTACCCTTGTGTTATGGAGTCAAATTGTTGTGAATAAGGAAATGGAAGCACAATAACAGAAGAAGAGACAAGTTTTCGTTTCTGCTCTTGGCTATGGCTTATGGTTATTGTTTGTGCATGGCTTGCATTTTAGAGTGGGTCATGTGTTGAATATACAATTTATAATCACTTACTCTCTGTGGTTTTCTTAGTAACTTGTACCTCTGGACCTGTGTTGCCTAATATTCATCTGTACTCGTACTTATGGTGATTAAAATGCTACGGTAAACACATTCTGTTCTGGTAAGCAATATGCTACACAAGATAGGTTAATCTATAGTTGAATCTTCTTACAGCTTTCTTAAATTAAAAGGTTAGAAAACTTTATTAAGCTAAAAAAATGGTTAGAACTTTCTGAATTATTTCTAGATGTAAGTGTGGCTTCCATTTAGTGTTTTCTTTGAATATGTAGTATTTCCAAGCCCCTAAAACCATGTATTCATAAAATTGAGTAAGAGTATCGGCTAATATAAAGCTAGTCAGTGGAGTTTGGTTTTGTGTTCCACATGCAACATATTATTTCTACTTTTTAATCTATCTAATAGTTTGATTGAAGCTATATGCGGAAATTTGGTAACTAGTGCTGTTATCTTTTTGATGTGACCAAAAACTATTGGAAAATAGAGGAAGGACATGTGGCCAATACAGAAGGGACAGAAGGAGTTGCAAAGATCAAACTGAAGTAAGACGGATAGTGTTTGAATAACCAAAATAAAGCTAAAAAATGGAAGTGTTTTCAGATTTTACAGTTGCAGAGTATCTTGTACAAACCGAGCAATTCTGATTTTGATCAATTTCTTCTAATGATATAAATCTAAAGTAGGGTTGTTGTTTGTAATTAATTTTATCTTATTATTCTTTTATTAACAGTTTTTTTTCATTGATACTTTTTGGTACTTGTAATGGCTTGTCAAGAGCATCCATTTTATATGTTACAAGGTTACTTCTTTTTATACAGGATTCTCCCAAATGTGTGAATGCCTCAGAAGTACAAGAGGTTGTTAAAGAAAGTCAACAAAATAGCAAACCTACAACCTCAGAAGCTGCATCTACGCAGTCTGATATTTTGAAAACTGAGGCAACCCCTGATCGGCCGGATTCAGAAGATAACATATCACGTGGTGAAAATTCTGATACTATATTATTTAGTGAAAAAACACTCCTCGAAAAAACTGGCTCTGGGCCTGCTGATTCAGAAGAAGTGCCAAGTCAGAATGTAGGAGAGACAATTTCTGACATGCCTGTTGAGTCGGGAACTGTCAAAGATAAAGAACCCCGTTCCAAGGAAGATAAACATAAGGACGATGGATCTGGTGAGTCAGAGATACCCCCCCAAGAAGATAACATATCACATGTTAGGAATTCTGATGCTATATTATTTAGTGAAAAAACTGGCACTGGACCTGCTGATTCAGAAGAAGATCCAGGTCAAAATGCAAGAGCGACAATTTCTGACATGCCCGTTGAATCAGGAAATGTCAAAGATAAAGAACCCCGTTATAAGGAAGACGAATACAAGCACGATGGATCTGGTGATTTAGAGATATCCCCCCAAGAAGATAACTTGCCACATGTTATAAATTCTGATACTATGTTAATTAGTGAAAAACCACTCGAAAAAACCGCCTCAGGACCTGCTGATTCAGAAGAAGTGCCAAGTCGAAATGCAGGAGAGACAATTTCTGACATGCCTGTTGAATTAGGAACTGTCAAAGATAAAGAAACCCGTTATAAGGAAGATGAACATGCGGACAGTGTATCTGGTGAGTCAGAGATATCCCCCCAAGGTCGATTTGGTCTAGAGGCTGAGGCCGGGATGGCGGTTGCCGAAGCACAATCTCTTGAAGATGTCAAATTAGCCCCAAAACAAGTTGATGGAGAGGAAATTAAGAAACCTCCTGATCTGTCGCCAAATGAAACTAAGGATGATGATTCTGAACATGCATTGCTACATAGAATTTCAGTTCCAAATGAGAATAGATCGGAGTTATCAAGGTCGGTTCAAGATGACCATTCAGAACAACACCATGAAGAAGCATCTAATAAAAAAGATCTTCCTGAATCCAATATAGATGACCCAAAGCAATCACCGCATCCAAAATCATGATGGAAACGCTTCAGAAGTTCATGATGGTGAAACAACTGAAAGCATCGGGATATATAAGTTCAAAATAGGGTTCCATTCAAAAGGGAAGATTCTCTTTAACTGAGCTCCGAGTTGAGCAGCCCCTGCTCATGTGATTCAGATGGAGAGTGAGAATGAAACATAAAAAGAAATCGTTGTTCGAGACGTGATTTCTTTTGGCCTTCTGTAAAAAGGGACCACATTTTTCTGGTATATATGTTTCTATCAGGGGTGGCTGTTGTACAGATTGTTTTGATAATCTTTCTGCCAGAGTTACTATACTTGGGATTTACCTTTACTAAGATGAGTGTAGGTTTAATTTTTTGGAGGAGAAAACTTTCATCTTTTTCATCCTCATTTGGCAGCTTAGTTGAATAGCAGTGGCCAACTACTAGTTACAGCTTCTTGAGCTTGTAAAAATCTGAGTGTAAACAGTTACACTGACGCTGACAATGATCGTTATTTAGAAAAAAATGCAGGTCTTTCTTCCATACCTTCTATATATCATGTCAATTTGCTGGACTTCCTTTTTAAGTACTGTGGTCAGTAGTAGAACTATTTATTTCAGTGTCATACATGTACGTTGATAGTTATGTAATTTTAGTAAATCAACAAGAGTATGTTTATCTGCAGCTGTGCAGCATTACAGATAAAATTCATCATTATCACATACGTGGGTATATGCGTTTTGTTTTTTCTGTTTAGCTTGGAAAGTACAAACTCCTACTATATACATGCATTCACAACATACACGTTGGTTTGTGTTTATAAGGTCACAGAAAAGGGTTTGGGAATTGGCCTTTCCGTTAGGCTATTCCTCGATCCTCAACCTCGTGAATAATTTGCTCTTGTAAATATTAAATATATTTACAATTCATTCAATTTTCTTGGGCATGGCTTCTATAGAATTAATATTGTAGAACAGAGGTAATCGTAGTTAATAATGCAAAAAGAAAAAAAAATCATTATTGTATTTATCTATTTTTACAGACAACAAGGACACTAAAACACTTCTAAAAAATTAGAATTTCCTGTGAATAGATTTTAAAAGAGTAGAGGTATGACGATTATGACAGAAAACATCTCAAATTTGGAAATATATTTGCAAAAAGAATTATACAAGTTTAAACGAGTCTAAAATGAAGTCTCAAATTGTTAAAAATTGTTTTTCAAATTCTAATGAGTCAAAAATAATGTTAGGAGTTCATTCAAGTTATTTCCATGTACAAATGAATCAAGAATGAAGCTATAAGTTGTTTTCAAGTTCAAACGAGTCAAGAATGAAACCTCAAATTGTTATGAATCGTTTTCATGTTCAAATGAGTCAAGAATGATGCTACGAGCTTTTACAAGTTAAGTTATTTCCATGTATAAAAGAGTCACCACAAACCCAGGCACAAATATCATTTTACTAGGTGATAGTGATAGACAAGGGAACAGGAAAAAACATGGAAAAGATTACTGGAACAGGAAAAAACATGGAAAAGATTACTTTCGACCTCGTAAACCCAGAAAGGCAAAAGAAACTTCCCCTGCCTATATTCCTTGCTTCACTAGTGTTGTTGCATCATAACATTCTTTGGTGCTACATCTGTCCACTTCCAGTCATTCTGTTTGATCATTTCTGGATAAAATTGAGTGTTCAGCCGTTATAATTGAAAGAATAAAACACTACAGATATCAGCATGCTGGCAGTGAAGTTGTAACAATCTGAGACTAATGCTAGCCAATGTAACTAATAAAGGAAATCTGAATATTAATTGGGACCAATGATTTTTTATGTTGAAATAAATTGTTAAAGAAAAAACAGTCGCTGCTTCTACTTCTTTGCCACCGTCCCTGAGGCAGTTCCAACCTGATACAAAACAAAGAGAATGTAAACTTTCAAGCCATGTATGCAAACATATAGTCGACAATGTTTTTGCTTTGCTTAGTTTGAATCAATATATGTCAGCTTATAACTAGTAAACAAAGGTACGAAAGTATTACATCTAAATTGCAGACATGATATTTTTTAATTAAAAGTAAACCAAATCAAACATACCAAGCACATCTTGCACGTAGAGCAGGGTGTCTAAAAAAAGTAAAAGCACCAATTATAGTTGCTTTTAGTACGAACTTGATTACATTTGCAACCTCAAGCACATCCATTTGGAATTTTGCAAAGAAGGATTTAGGATGAGATAAACGCTAGAGTAAAAAATAGTATGTGTTACTCCTTTCTTCAGTTGGAATTTTGCAAAGAAAGATTTAGGATGAGATAAAATGCTAGCCTATAATACAGTCTATGTGCTGACCCTTTTCTTTAGTCTCCAAATTAATATCTATTGGGAGGGGGGGTGGAGGGGGGGAGGTGCTAAACACGATTTCTGTCTACTATTCATATCAGATAAGTCAGACCTATAATCGAAAGTTTTCAGTTTTCACTTAATAGATGTATGTGCATAGGAAGTCCTGCTTAGAAGATTCCTTACATAGGTTGAAAATTTCTCATTGATCTGAGTCATGGATTTCAGCATCGCATCAACTGTGTCTCTAGTAAGCAGAAACTTCACCTCAGTCTCTTCCAGAGGGGATTTGGAATAGTCTTGCAGCTGCAAGGAAGAAGGAAAAATCCAGATTGCAAAGACTCGAGATATAGAAGAAAGCAAGTCGTAATTATGATAATGAGGTTGGCACTGATTTCAGTATATTAAGTCATCTCATTTGGTGATTTGGTGTACCTTAAGACTAATTACTGCCACTTTGTTTCTTCTTGCTTTGCTCTGATTATCCAAAGTCCAAGTCATTGAGTTCAGTCGAGGTGGAGTTCCCTAATGGTACAAAATGATATTATCAAAAAACTGCAGAAGCTACGGATACTTAATTTGCAATACATTCCTGAAGTAATTTTGATCGAAATCCAATTAATAAGCTGATCTTTGTTTGAGTGAACTAGAGAGTAATGTTCGATCTATGTTAATTGACTGCAGCAAAAACAAAATTGACAAATATAAGATAGGCAGGAAAAATGAGGTCCATTCAGGTACAACATGACAATTTAAGCCCATAGGGAAGGATGTTGAAGGCTAAAGTATAAATACACAAAAAGTGCGTTCAAGAAAATGAAAATTAGTGCAATTGTGCTACTACATACCAGATTATCAGTACCAACACCTCGTTCAGGAGGCATGGAAGCCAAAGGCGACAGACTAATATCAGTTGCAATTGGAAAGGAAGCCCCAATATTGTTGGAAATATCATGAGCAGCGAGAAGTTCGGGAGGCCTAGGAGAAGCAGAAAATTCTGAAGTGGGGAAACAACTGAAAGGCTGTAGCATGCCAGCATTGGTGTGGGGAGGAAATCTGGTCCTTGATGATTGAGTCTGGCAAAGTTGCAGAATTAACATTTAATATAAATAGATAAACAATTTAGGAAAATATAATTAGAAGTAGGCTGCTCCGCTTTCTTCAAATTCATTAGCCAAAGAACCACTGATCTGCTTGTTCAAACTTATCTAATAACTAGCAAGCATGAAAAGGCAACCCACAGGAACTACCTCAATTCATTTATTGCACGTCAGAATTCCTGAAACCAGACACTTGTGCAGAAATAACAAAATATGAAAGTTATAATGTTTTCCGAAGTTTAACGAGCGAAGCAACAACTTCCCTATAATATTGCAAATAGCAGAACTAGGTTTATTCCAGTGATTCATATCAGCGTGAACACTAAATGCAAGAAAGAAAGACTTCTCCATTAAGCTAGTATTTTGTGCTTAAGCTGCCATTGTATTGTTAGAACTAGATTTTCTCCGCTAATAAAATTAAAACTTTGTAATGGAAAAGAATTGGTATTTAATTCATAGTTAACTCTGATTTCTCTGGGTGTAGTCACGAAAATCAACCCAACTGTTAATAAGCATATGGTATCCAAATTTATACATTAAAATTGTTGTTGTCTTTTTCCAATTGTGGTTAGCGCACACAATCGATTTACATGCTCGGAACATGCATGTATAGGATACTTGACGAAGTGCTAATGGCTTCACCTTTTACGCATGTTTAAAAGCTTACCCTTGTTGCCGATGAATCCTCCTTCCATTGGTTTTGAAATCTCTGAAATATCACAACAAGAGACCTCTGCAAATCAAGTGGCAGGTCAGGTGGAAACAGCTTTGAGATATCGTTAACAGGGACATCCTCCTGCGCACATTTCCTGATAAGTGACCGGAGGCATGCCAAAACCTATAATTAAACTCAAGAATTTCAAAATGATATAATTTAAACTAAGACGTCCAAAATACAAAACTGCACAAATAAAAATAACAAGATACTACAAGTAGGGTATTTATATTGGACCTAACATAGACAGTAAATATAATAACATACTGGGTTGAGTTGGGCGAGATTAGGGAGATTGAGGAGAGACTGCAAGTGTGATTTTTGGGTCGGGGGGAGGCCCGTTATGCGACTAGTCCAGAGGGATGTTAACAATTCTTCGAGTTGGGTTTGGGAATTAATTAAGGCTGATGATCGCTTGTGGAGCTGCTCTTTCTTGCTCCATTTCTTGTGCACACCCACACCGAGAGAGACAGGGGTGAATCATCGGGAAATTACCTTCCACACCCTGACTCTATTTATCATAATGTCATTCAACAAAATATTTCTAAATATTCATTTTTTTAGTTTTTTATCTACTTGAATAGATCCCCGGGTCGGGTTCTCCACCCCTTTGTTTCTACTTTCTTTAAAAGAAACGTTCAAGTAATTACAATTCCAATTCACTAATTTCAGGTACTTTTCAATCTTCCTTTCATCTTATACAACCCCCAATGTTTTGTTTTTTCGCTTGTACACGATTAGATTCTATTATGCTATGTGTGTGTGTTCTGATTTGATACACCGAGATCTTTTGCAAGTTTTTTTTGTACTAACGAAGTTCATTTCTTTCCTATACTATTGAGTGTCCTGTAGAGTTTTCGAGTGTCCAGTAGAGTTACAAAGATGGCTAAGTTTTACAGCAACTTTGTGTAGGCACTCATTTGGGACTTTTTGTATTTGTAGAATTTTAAGGTTGTGTGTGAGTACTAGTGGAATGAATTTGTTAACTTTTGCTAAAAAATGTCAGAGTGTTTTATATGCTAAGTCTATTATATCCCATTGATGAATGTCTCATTGAGTGATGATGGAATCTCAAGGGGCGTTTGAGAGTCTCATAGTATGTTTCTTGGATGGCGCATGACTTCTTATGTTGTTTGGTTGGGTGAATGTAATTGGAGGGAATAGAATGAAATTTGAACTATTATATGGGTAAATGTTCAAAAATTTCATTCCTTACTCCACTCCATTCGTAATCACCTAAACTAGTGTTCACATCTCTTATTATAACAAATTTGCACCCACCCACTTTTTTTCAAATATTATCTCCAACATCCATTGTTTCCTTTTATTTCATTCATTCCATTCTTCCAAAATAATTGCAACAATAGATTGTTGGTTGGGAAACATCATATTAGGTACACTTTTGTGAGTTCTATGACATTTTTTTGTTTATTTGGTATCATGAGTCTGCAAATCTATTCCCTTGTCGACCTTTCTTAAATTGGAAGCTTACTGTATGCAAATTTATTCCCTTGCCTTTTTTTTCAAGTTGCATCCATTTTCAAATAATATTCAGGGTTGTACATTTCAGAGCTTTTGTTCTTTTTTGTCAGCATTAATCAATTTTGAATTTCTTTTGTTAACTATGTTGCAGGTATTTTAAGTGCTATAGATCTCAAAACAGTAAAATGAGTGGCGATGCTTTTGATGGACAGATATTGACTGATAAATTGTCTAAACTTAACAGCTCTCAACAAAGTATAGAATGTATCCTTATCCGCGAATAGTTAGTTGAGAGTAATTTTTTTAAATCTACCCTTGACATTGTTAATGATTTGCTGTTTTTTTCATTGTGTTGTTTAGAGTACTTGTTCTATTATCTGTTTCATTATTGTAAAATAAAATTGACCACACGCTCACAAGTAGTGTTTGGGGTGTGGCAGAGAAAATAAAGATTAGAAACGTACGAAGAAATTTAGGAAGATATATCAAAGTTTGAAAGGAAAAATGATTAAATATTGATATCATAGTTATCTTTATTTACAAATAAAAGTTCCGTACTTCGATGTATCTGCTTGAAGCTTCTGGTTGTAAATTATATGCATTAACTTGTTCACTTTAAAACATTATGTAGAATAATATATGAAGGAAGTAAGGAAATATATGTTGTATTCTTCGTCCATTAGGGTTTTATTCTTAGTATTTATGCTTTATGTCGTATTCTTGTTTTTGTTAGACTTGGTTTTTGAGATATTGAATGATATTGAATAGTAAATTGAGTCTCTTGTTTATGGGTTGCGATCCATACTTATTTTTCCAGTCTGCTGTTGGGAATTTTCTTGGGGCAGTAGGTTTTCTACGGTTAATCCACCCAAGCTTATCTTTTATTTTTTTTAGTTCATAAATCTATCTTTCTATAAATCTTGTCCCGCATCATGTATGTTCTCAGAGTTAACTTTTAATATTGTAGTTGGTGTAGATGATTCATAACATATTACATGTAAATTGTAGTAGTTGGTAGCTGAATTCTACAGTTACAAACACTAAAAGTAGAAAAGGTGAGTGCACTAGAGAAATATAATATGAAGAAAATCCACTGTTGTATCCCGTTTGGTCTAAGAAATCTGATTGTTTCCAAGAATAAATGCAGTAGTAGTTGAAATAGAAGTTACCGGCGTTATTAACTTATTATCATCTCTGTATAGCAAGTAACAACTGTCGGATCCTTACAAATATCTGACATTGTATACCCTCACCCTCAGTGTCACCCTCACTACCATGTTGTACCGTATGACAGTGGGTATATCTAGAAATCTGAAGCACACCACGTGTTATATATCATGACAATGGGTACATTCATTAATTTCGTGTGATTATTAGAATCGTGTGTGTTTTCTTTTAACATTTAATCAGCTTTATCTCGTTGGTGCATTACTCACCGTAAGAAGGCCAAGCAAATTGTTGAATCATGGGATAAACTATTTAAATCTGCTCAGCGGGATCAGCGTGTTTCATTTCTCTATTTGGCCAATGACATTTTACAAAACAGTAGACGAAAAGGCAGTGAATTTGTGAATGAATTTTGGAAGGTGCTTCCTGCAGCTCTGAAGAATGTGTATGGAACAGGCGATGAAAATGGAAAAAAAGCAGCCTCCAGACTGGTATTTCTCTTATTCATGTATAGATATCCGTCAATCTTTTATGGCAGTAAGTATACCCTAAAAAGGTAATTGTGGTTGATAATAAGTAACATGTTTTTGAAGGCCATTTGCACAGTACATGCAATGACCTTCTGTGTGATCAAATAATTCCTAATTTCTCTAGTATAGCGGCAGGTATGTCAGTTGTGTAACTAGATTAAATGTTTAGTATTAAGGAACATACTGTTTGGAGGCCTAGTAAACGTGTTTGACTTGTCTTTACAAATGTCTGGACAATAAGCTATATTAAGGCATATATCCTTTTTTGGATGCTAGTCTTTATTTTTTAAAAGGAGACTGAGGTCCTTACTGTGAGCTCATCAAAATAGATGAAGAACCCCCAGTTATGACCCAATAAAACTGTGGAAAAAATCCAAAAAAAAAAACATTGACAACTAGACAACCAATGACCACAAAAAAGAAAACACCACCACAATAAAGAACTAAAAATATAAAAGGCTATTCAATTCCGACTAAGATCAAATAAAGCCAACCCCTTGAATTTTTTTGATCTTTAGTCTTTACATCCAGGTAGCAACCCAAAACTTAATCCTGCCCCACACTGCATCCGAAGAACTACGAGTTTCTATTATTACTCTTAAGCTAAATAGCCCGAAAGTTGCTCAATGAAGAGTGATGTATTTATATCAAAAGAAGAATGAGCTGACATTAAATTCTGCTTGTCATTTTAAATTATTTTCTACTTCGCTCACACAATTTAAGATCTCAATTGAAAAATGATAATGGCATATGGTTTGAGTTTCCAAGCTCAACTATGATGCAGGATATTAGGATCAAACCTGGGTATTAATTTGAAGTACCTGTATAAAAAGTAAGAGTTTTGTATCTATGAAATCCCGTAAACTGAGGGAGATTTTGCAGGACAAAGATGAAAGCATTTACACAATGTGAATGATTCCAACTTTTGGAGTCTATCATATGTTAAAGCTTACGATGCAGTGGGTGTTTATTTAAATTCTACTAAATTTGAACACTTAAAAATGAATTATTTTCTCTCATTGTTATTTTTAAAGTCTTGAGCTGTATCATTAATAATTTAATGGGTTGCATTTACTTATGAGGTGCACATTTTCAGAAAGAGTCTTCCTATAAGAAAACAAAATATTTAGCACGGTAATATTATTAATTGCCATTAGACCTGATAGTAGATATTTGAGGATCAAGAAAGCCATACATGCAATAGGCTTACATCTCATAAGCAGATCAATGATGCTGGACAAAGCAGTTTCTCCTTGACGCAAATTTGTAATTAGATGCATGAGGGTTTTCGGCTGAAGTTTACATCTCTTGTCATTCTTTTGATTCCTTGTTGTAGGGTGAGGACCCTTGTGCATTTTCTCTTTTTTTGTGTGTGCTTTATTTGCATGTGGCCCTCTTTTGAGCAATCTTTTGATGAGATACTTCCCTTGTTTATATTAATTAAATGTGTTTTTGAATAAAAGAATGGAAGTAACACAGGAAATGAGGCATTTTCATTTATATATTTTCCCCTTTCAAGGTTTTCCCTCGTGTATGACTTGGATTAGTGGTTGTAAATATGCATTTCACTATCTGTTATTCTCTATATTGTTTCCTCTCATAACTTTTAACTAGTGCAATTATTAATCTTGTGTTTTAACTATTCAATTAGGTTGACATCTGGGAAGAGCGCAAGGTTTTTGGGTCTCGGGGACAGAACTTGAAAGATGAAATGCTGGGTAAAAGTCCTCCTGGTCCAGCACTTCCTAGCAATGGGAAGAGTTCAAATCCTATTAAGATAGTGAAGAGGGATGCTCATTCATTAAGAATTGTAAGTGGTATATATGTTTTATAGCAGGCCTGTTGGCATCTAGATATGCTTTATATTTATATTTTTTGCCTGAGATTTTGTTTTTGTCCCTGATTATCCCAAATTCAGAAATTAGCTGTTGGTGCAATGCCAGAAAAAATAATAACATCATTTCAATCGGTACATGATCAAAATGTTGATGAAGAAGCTGCTTTTAACAAGTGTAAAACTGCAATTCTCCGTGGTGGGGAAATTGAAAGAAATGTAGAAGGCATGTCTGCCCATGGTATATCTTAATGTTTTCTGTATCTATATTTGAAGTTCACAGCATTATGAAAACTTGAAAGTTCTTTGTCTAAATTTTCATTTTTTATTTTAAACTGAGGATTCCCTATTGCATTTGTTCTGAAGTAATGATATACATTAGTGAAACTTCATAAATCGAGATATTTGCTCATATCTATAAACAATGCCTGCCTTGTTTACGTTACTAGTCTGAGTCATGACTCATGACTATGAAACTTAGTTATTATAACTTAGAGTGTGAATTTCCAATACAATTTTAAACAAGCAAATCCAAATATGTATTTTAAACTTGCTAAATGCATTTTGAACTTATCGTCGTTGAATTACCTTGCCAGTTTCAGGAAATCTGCAGGGTTCTCATTTGGTAGAAGATATTCAGGAGCAGGAAAGTGTACTCCAGCAATGTATTAATCAACTTGAAAGTTCTGAAGCAACAAGGACTGCCTTGGTTTCCCTGCTTAAAGATGCACTGCAAAATCAAGTACCCTATTCCTCTTTGAATCTGAGTAATGAGCATACATTTTAATATGGTTTGTCAGTAATTCCGTGTACTAACCTCAAGTATTCCAGGAACCAGCTCTGGAACGTATACGCACTCAGTTGCAGGTAGCTTTCTCTCTCTCTCTCTCTCTCTCTCTCTCTCTCCCTCCCTCCCCCACTCCCATGTGTCATTAGCTGTTCAAATGTCTCGGATAGTGTTTCTCATGGCATGCTATATACTGGACGTAATATTAAATGATCAGGCAGGCGTGATGAAAATTTTGTATTAGAACTCTATATGTGGTTTGTTGTAGATAATGGTGCTCTGCATTCTTGGACCTCATATATAATATATTAGGCTTTGTAGATTAATGTGCAACAGTTGTATATTGTGTACTATTATTGTGGATTGGAATTGTTTCTTGGTTGTGATGTATAAATTGTCTTTGCATTACAAGGATATATAGGGTACATATATTTAAAAAAAAATGTTTCACCTAGGTTTCTCAGTCCTGCAGTCAAGGCTGTAAACATGAAAATATTTGTCTATGGATATTGTTAAACCGTATTTACTCCATGGCCTTCCATATATTTGCGGACAAAAAATGTTACTCTTAGAAACTCCAAGTTGTCTCTGAAACATGGGGATTTGTTTGTCTTAACTACATTATATCGCAAATGCACTCCAAGTTGTCGACCAATTCCTATTTTTTAACAGCTGTAGTCGTTTTCGTAAAAGATGGTAACTTTAATAGTTTAATTGCACACCCAGATATAAGTAGTGTCGTAACGATGTGTCGTAACGATTTAATAGTATTGGGAATAAAATGAGAATCATCGAGGATGTAATACTTTCCTATGTCTTTATTTCAAGCTTTTTATCTATCTATCACTTTGTAAATGGAGCCCATATCTTGTTTCTTTTATTAGGCCACTGACCTAGGTAGTCACATCAATCTAAGTGCATACAATCATACACCTTGTTATTAACGAAATGTTTGAACCAAGACTAATCAACTTATATTCTTAAAAGGACAACAATATGCATGTGTGTGTGTGTGTTCTTTATATGTAAAATAAATTTCGGAGAATCTCATCTCTCATTTTATTTTAAATAATAGCCCAACTAAATATTCCGTCATGTTATCATATGATGACATTGGACTCCACTATTTCATATAATCTACTCTCCCTAATGACTATTTCATATGTGTTATGTATTTTTTTTCATATTATGTATGTTTTATTATATATATTTTGTAATTTATATTATGTGTTTTTTTAGTTGTAGTGTGTATTTTCTAAGTTTCCTCATATTATTCTATCAATTGCCTATTTTATAAAAATAGTTATCTATGTATTGTAAAAAAAAGTGTGTGTGTGTGTGTGTGTATATATATTATGATATTATAATGTAATAATTTTTTTTTTCAAAAGTTAAATTATATACTACCAAAATTAAAGTATGTTATTTGAGAAGAATAATAAATATATTTTTAGAAAAAAAATGCTTTTTGTATAAAAAAAATGTTTTCACTAATATTTGTAAAAATATATTTTTTAATTATTTTGTTTTATTAAAATATCATTAAATTAATACGTTATGTAAAGCAATTTATTTGTGAAATAAATATTTGTATATAATAAATTATTATATCCTAAATTAGGTTTTCTTTTTATTTCTTTGTGTACATCTCAATTTTGCATGTTTTATAATTTTTTTGTGTGTTTCCCATAAAAATTGTGTTCGATAATTTATAATATAATTTTTTTTTGTTCAATTATTTACGTTTCTAATTTATTTTGTGTTCACCTTTTCATTTATTTCAATATTCTATAAAACATAGTAGAAGTTTTGTAATGTATTTTGTATTCATTAAAAAATATATGTTTTGTATGTTATGTATAACAATATTATTGTGTCCTGTATTAAAATAATACATTCTTCACTAAAAACAAATTATGTTCTATATGAATATTATATTATAGAATCTTGTAAAAAGTGATTCTCAAAAGACAATATTTTGTAAACATTATATTGATATTTTAAAAATTATAATAATAGTATTTTTTAAATATTATAATAATATTTATAAAAAGAGAACATATAATAAATTATTTTGAAAATATAAACACAATATATAGTGTATGATATTTTATAACATAATTCTTAATATATTATATGATTTTTATAAAATAAACAAATTTACATTATATGAAATTTTAATAAAAAGAATAAAATGAAACATAAATAGAACATATAAAAAAGGATTGTAGTTAATCACATAATACTTGGGAGAGAGTAGTTATATTTCAGTTATATATATTTTTATACTATATAAGCATGTGTGTTGTAATTGTATGGACTAGCAATCTGAACCCTCTATTTAAGGAATAATCTAATGATTGCGGTGGAGTTACTAGGTTACTCAATATTTTAAGTTCCCAACTAGCCCTAGGCCTATATATATATATGGGTTGCACGCTATAAAGAACACTTTTATATAAAGAACATGGAAGAACACCAATATAACACTTCATTTTTTACAAGAAACAGATTGTTACAAGTAGAATCACAATGTTTAACTACAATTAAGCTTAACATATCCAATCTAATGTGGAATCTAATTTAAATTTTAAAAATTTACATGTAATCATATTACTTTTGATCCTAGTTTTTTGTTAATTTTATGTTAGATTCTGTTTTTGTTCATAAAGAGCGTAATTGTTGTTAAAATTAGAATCTTAATGAAATTTTATCTAAGATTCTATGGTGTTCTTTTTTATTCTTTACATAAGAGTTTTTTTATGGAGTAATGGTCTATCTATATATAAGACTTCAACTTATTCACTTTTTCCAATGATATCCCTTATATACTCAATGATATCATTTATATTGAGTGTGAAAATGTAATAATTTTTACATTTAACATATGATAATTTAGCATGTAACAGTTAGCTTATAAAAGTGTTATGGTCTTACGGATGTAATAATTTGTACATACATATTAAGAGGCAGGAAACCTAGTGACAATTGCTTCATATGAATCAATTTTCTTATGCATCTGTAAGACGATATGAAGATTTAAGGCGAATAGGTGATGTACACTGCCGAGCTACTAGGTTATTTTTCATTTTCTTGTAGTTTTTTGTATTCGATCTCCCAAATTGTATTTAGTTTTATTAAAAAAAAATGTCATTATCGGGCCTCAAGTGATCCCAAGCGTAATAATAACAGCTTGAATATCAACATCAAACTTCGACTTTGCCTCCAAAATGCAGAGAAAACCTAGCAGAATGATGCAAACCCACCAAACAACTCAACCATAATAACTTAACAAACCTACCAACAATCCAGTCTTGAACGAATTAAAGATGCCAACGAAATCAGAGAGCATAACTAGAATTAAGAATTGAACAAACCTGGTATGGGTAATATTACATTAGCGACAGTCATTTTTATGAACCTTAGGAAATTAGAGAGAATTGCTTGGTGGCTGGTCCCATCATAGATTGAGGTACTGTAATATAGAAGGGTAGTTGATCATTCATGTGTTTGTGTCATTTAAATATTGTAGGATAACTCTCAGGTTCATCTTAGCTGCTATGATGCAGCACGCGGTCATGTACCTTTTTCAGTGTCGCATATATCTTCTAATCTGCATTATCTTTGATTCTTTTTATTATATGAATTAGAGTTTAGACGGGGACTATCCTTCGTCTATGAAATTTATTTCCCCTTTATATTCAACTTGTTGATTCTATCTGAAGTTCCCTTTTTTTTACTAGTCTACTCTCCGCTTTTGATTCTGTCAGGTCACCTCTACTCACTAATATGTCTGTTGGACTGTTGGTTTTTGAGTTATATCATACTCGGCTAATTAGAATATATACTGATTTTCATTATTGCAATGAACTATAATTAAACTTCTTTCTTATAGCAACACCGGTTCATAATCTAGTATAATATCTAATTTTAATCTTCTTTCAAAAAATTCCCCTTATATTAACTCAAATGCATAGTAATTGTATCAGTGGTATGTTTTGGTGGGCTGCCTTGGTGGGATTGGAAGATTAGTATCAAAACCTCAATCCAGTATTAATTTCACTTTGATTTCAAATTCATGCATCATATCCATAAAAGCATCCATTCTTTTTCTTCATTTTCCAAAATTTCACTGCAAAGTCTCAGATGCTAATAAAAGTGTGACTCTCTTTCTTTTAGAATGTGGGAGGTGCAATCCTCTTTAATTTAAAGTGAGTGGAGACAAAATAGTAGTTGAAGGAACTTATTATGTTTTAGAGTTCTGAAGAAATGATTAGAAATAATATATTGGTTCAAATGACTATCTGCTGGTTTAAGAATGGATCTCCTATGAAGAAAATAGTTATTTAGTAAATATTTTAGCAAGTTGATGAGAACCAAGCAACAATAATATATCATTCAAGCAATTTCAAAATCAGCTATGAACTCTAAAAACATATCACGATTGTATAGTTCCGGGCTTACTGCTTAGTTTTTTCCCTTCCCACATTATATGAAACTTAGAAATTAAGCTACTATGTTAGACCATCTAACCCGTAACACCAAAACAGGGGAAAAATTATTTTGATTGAAATCAACTTGATGGATGTATGTTGAGGGCTGAGAGGTATTTTAATTTTTATCAGCTAACGAAAGATGAAAAGATTGAGGCATGATAGTGGCATTAGAAGGAGATGGTTTGTTGTAGTTCAAATGGGAACATCGGCGTTGACCGGATAGTTTGTTTGGAGGTCCTAAATTGGGTGATTACCCAGCAATTTTGGAAAACTTTAGATGGATCAGTGGGACGTGGTTGAATATATATGTCGTTTCATCGAGGAGTTGTTGTCGTTGGAACTTCCAACGTGGAAGAAGTGCTTGTTGAGGTTACCAAGGGAAATTTCATAAATTGGCTTAGGGATGACATAAAGGCGGAAGTGAGACTACTTGGGACGATGGATAATGATATGGAGCTAATGGTGAAAGTTAAAGATAAAATGAGGTTGGCCCGCACAAAGCCCAATTTGGTGTTATTATTTCAGTTGTTCAATGTAAGGAACGCTTTTACCTTGTGGTAGAGCACAATGAAAGATGTTTTAAATCAGCAAAATGTATGTGCAACTCTTGAAGAGAAGACAGCTAGTGACGTGAAATATACAAAGTGGGGAAGATATGAAGTTAAATGCTGCATCGACTATTGATTACCCCTTGCACTGGAAATCAAGTATGCCATTCTTGAAGAATTGTTTCTCAAGAAAGATTTGTTCGGACTCGAGATGGAAGATGGAAGAGATAGTCTGAATCATTTCAAGCTTGATCAACCAACTGAATAATTTGGGTAAGATTATTGGTGTTCTTCTAGAGTCCTAAATATCGATGAAGTAAGGATTCTAAAGATCGATAAAGTAAAGATTGGGCGACTCATGAGATGGAAGGGTGTCGTGGTAGATGCACGTGACATTTGATTAAGATATACCATTATGATGAGAAATAGTAGTTTGAATGTTACTAAACGATATTAACCAGTACTCAAGGTTGGAAGAGAAAGATAGAGGGGTTCTTGTTCGAATGTAGTCATTGTTAGATGTACGCTGATATCTTGATGGTGATTGTTAAATTGGTTGCGAAACCGTATTGGTTTGAAGGAGAGGATTGTGAAACTGTATTGCTCATCTAACGCCCAGTCCCATACTCTGCCTCTTTTATTCAAGTGAATATTAGTTAGTGTATTCGAAAAATGTCAACTTCAATTTGCAGTTTTCATTTTGAATTCCATTTTTCGCACTTTTTTGCTTCAACGGAGAAGGATAAGTGCTTAGGTTTCAGTTTGTGAATCTCTCTCTGTTACTTGTTATGCTTCAGTTTGTGGATGGTTTCTTCTTTTGTGCTGCATTATAGTATATAATTTTGAACCAAGTAGGTAACTAAATAAAATGTCATGTGCCTTGTACAAATGTTAGTAGTTCCCTGTATTCTTTAAAATTAAATTGTATGAGTTCCGTCAACCTGTTTGTTAGGCAGTTATCAGTATATTCCAGTTTAAGTGAATTGAATGTTATTTAATGTTTAGGCTTAATATCCACGTTTGTTTTCTTTGTATATCTTGTGGTATGAAAACGCAGCTACTGAACTTATTGAAATGCCTATGTTGATTGCACCGGTTCATTTCACAATCTAAGAATGCTGTAGGTTTGTTTTGTGTAATGTCACATGACTCATTTATGTCGAATTAAGTTGTTTTTCTGAATAGAGTTGCTCTGTGTTTGCTTTCTGTTATACACTATAGTCTACATGGAAATCATATTGTCACTTTAAGTTGAGGATACACCACTTTTGTGGATATGTTAGCATAATACCGATGTTGCACACCCAGCCCATATATTTTTGTTCGAGGTATTGGAATTATAATGTTGCTCTCTGCCCTTAAAACCTGATATCACATTTTTTTTATCTGATGTATCTACAAAATGCATTTTTCTTCTGAATGAGAAGTGACATGTCAAGTGGGCATGCAGGAAGCTCGAGGTCAGCTTGATCAAGTGGTAACTTTGAGGGGTAGATTAACATCACCTCCTGTGGTAACTCATATTCAACAACTTGATACCACAAGAGCTGCTGAAGCGAATTTGACTTTGCCTTCTCCAGCAGCCCAGACTATGATGACTGCAACATCCAAAACTACTGAAGATGAAAACAAGAAGGCTGCAGCAGCTGCGGTTGTTGCAAAGCTTGCTGCTTCTACGTCCTCTGCCCAAATGCTTACCTCAGTTTTTTCTTCCCTTGTGGCTGAAGAGGTCGCTTCGATGAGTGGTGGTTCAAAATCTGCTGGATTCTCTACTGGTATGTCTCTGTTTTCTCCAGAGAAAAGGCCTAGATTGGAGAAACCAATGTCTGCTCCAGATGCCACCAATTCTGAAACCGGCAATTCATCATATTTTACGTCTTTGCAACAGCAGCCAGTAAGTAATGTGCCAGTTACAAGTATGCGGTCCATGTCTCAGGTGGGCCAAATGCAGTCACCATTTCCGCCTACAGTACCACCACCCCTTCCACCTGGACCGCATTCTAATTCCCCAACAAATCAGTTTGTTCAACCTGCTAGCCTCATGCCCTATGGATATGGTTCTACTAACCTACCACCGCCACCTCCTTTGCCTTCACATGTCACAATGGGATTGGCAAGGCCAGCACCACCTCAGCTGCAACAGCCGTTTCAAGCTCAGCAACAGAACAACAATGGTGGGTACTTTCGCCCCCCAGGGGTTGGATTCTACGGGCAAAACCATCAGCCAGCACCACCACCTGTGCAACGACAGTGAGATCTTCTGATAGTGCAGGAGATGTGACATTTGTAAATTAATAGGCATGTTTTAGACATAGGACTAAATTTGCTAGTGATAAAATTGTTCTCACCTGAATCCCTCATTCTACCAAGTTCCCTCCCCCTCTTGGTAACGAGGGGGCTCTTCAACGACTATTACATGTTCAATAGCTAATATGTTAAAGTTAAGATGTACTATTTTGAAAGTTACAGCTCTTCCCCCAACCCCAAAAAAACCAAAAAACAACAACTTGCAATTAGGTACCTGATTCACAACGGTGGTCATTAGCTTTCATTTAATTGCGTTCAATTGTGGGTTTCGGTTGTCATATAAATATATTTATTTCATATATTTTTGTATCCGGTACAGAGTAGATTCAATTATAACAATAAATTTAATCGGATAATTTTATCTTATTTTTGATTAATTATTTTAGTTAATCTTCAATTAATTTTCAATTTTTAAAACACTTTTTTTAAGTACTACGACGTTAGAATATATATTTTTTGGTTGAATAATTTGATTTAATACACTATATATAACTTTATAATATATATAAATATATAATAAGCTCAAGCCTTATAAATACACTAAATAAAACATCTATTCATTATATCTTAATATATAAATAAAATTTTAATACTTATTTAAAAAAGTTCTTTTTAAAAATAATTTATGAAATTATATTTATTATGTACTTTAAAATAAGTTGCGTGTATTTCAGAACGACCGACTAACAGAGAAAACATGTATTCATTAATTATAGCATTTTAGAAAACTAATAAGAACGATGATGAAAAGGACCCGTGTGGTTCCCTGTTCAGCAATTTCCTTGGCGTGTTTGAGTGTCCATTTTGGGGTTTTGAGTGTTTAAAACAAGGCACAAATCTCGGAGAGCGTGCATTTCTCAGACTGACTGTAAGTTAAGTTTATGCAACTTGTTTTGTTTCTTTCTTTTCTTGATCTTTTCCTTAGTTGGAGTTTAGTATCTAGACATCCTCTTATACACTAACTAACTAATATGCCTTGTGTATACTACTTGTTCATTCTTGGATGCGTACTAGCTATCGAAGATAGTTGTGTCAACACTGTTTAAAGGGAACATGGTTCTCAGTGTTCTCACAAAGTTTTTCGCTGAACCACTTTTCTTGATCCTTAACGGGCTTTCGAGTGCGGGAGATTGTTTATGCACAGGGAGTGAACGCTGTTTTGGGCATTGACTTTAATCTGTGCAGTAATATCAGTTTAACCACGAATAAGCTGCTTTCTAAATGTTATTTTACATTGTTCACTATTAAGTTAGAAAAGCTGTAAATACAATAATTGAATCTTAAAGTTAATTTGAGGTTGCACATATAGTAAATTCGGCATGTCATTAATTTAAGCCAAGAAATGAAATAGTGAAATACTAAATGATTGATGACCAGTATTTAGTTATGTACGGGGCTTAATTTCTATATACTTTATAGTAGATATACTATAGCAGACATGGAGGGCACTGTGAATGAGAAGCTGCTGAGAAAAATTCCAAGAGCAGAAGAGGGTGTTGATGGGGAAGGGACACTCGGAGACAGAATATGGGTAGAGTCTAAGAAAATGTGGATTGTGGCTGGTCCTGCAATATTCACTAGATTTTCAACATTTGGAGTTGGTATCATTAGCCAAGCATTTATTGGCCACATTGGATCCACAGAACTTGCTGCCTATGCTTTGGTGTCGACTGTTTTGCTGAGATTTGCAAACGGCATACTGGTATAATCTGCCATCTCTTTTGTTCCTGTCTGTTTCTTTCCTTCCATGCTATTGAATATATACCTGCTATGGTGCTACATGATTGCCATTTCAATCACCTATAATGATTTTAAAAGCTAATTATATATGTCCAAGTAATAGATATGTGACATTGTCTATCCTATATTGGAGCTGTCATCGTAGTGGAAGATTAAAACTACTTACAAAAATTTTTTATCCTAAATGTGGTTCATATCTTACTTGTCAAAACCTTCATCGAAGCAGATAATGCCAGAAAAGTGATTCTTCAGTAGCTGGACAAGTCAATCAATCTATATGTCTGAGTTATTGATTATTTTTTCTGAACCAGAGTTGTTGGAGGAGTATAGATTTGCTGGGTCTTTGAGTTTATATCAACTGACCCAATGTATAATTTCAGCAGACTGTCAAGTAGATTTTTTAACTTAGAAATCAAAATAACTATTCTAAATTCTGTAATCATATATTGTTTTATGCATGCAGTTGGGCATGGCCAGTGCATTGGAAACACTATGTGGCCAGTCATATGGAGCAAAACAATATGACATGCTTGGAGTATATCTTCAAAGATCATGGCTTATCTTGTTCTTATGCTCAATTGTTTTATCACCAGTGTTTATCTTCACTACCCCAATTCTAATAGCTCTAGGCCAGGATGAATCCATTTCTGAAGTGGCAGGAACCATTTCACTCTGGCTAATCCCTGTGATCTTTTCCTTCATTGTATCTTTCACCTGCCAAATGTTCCTCCAAGCACAGAGCAAGAATATGATTATTGCATACTTGGCAGCATTTTCACTGGCAATTCATGTTTCCCTCTCGTGGTTATTAACAGTGAAATACAAATTTGGACTTAGTGGGGCCATGGTTTCTACAGTTTTGGCATTTTGGATCCCAAATATAGGTCAACTTGTTTATGTTTTTGGTGGATGGTGCCCAGAGACGTGGAAAGGTTTTTCAATGTTGGCCTTCAAGGATCTCTTGCCTATAATCAAGCTCTCTTTGTCATCTGGTGTTATGCTCTGGTAATTCTAATTCACCCCTTTGCAACTTATTTCACTTGTATTGGCTTTAGTTAGTGATTCCAAGAATTAACTAGGAAATGTAAATGCTCTTGGGAATTTTTTGAATTTTCTTCACTGGGACATGTCTGTAGTGTAAGTAGTTATCACAAGAACTGTAACATATACAAGGGCAATCTTTCTTTAGTTCTTGAACCATATAGAAGGACATGTTCCAACCAAAGGGATTTATATTATTTCTTTTGGAGAGGTGACTGAGGCCATTAGCTGAATTTAAGTACATTTGGATATCAGAACCAGCAGGATGCTTGCAACCACATCCACGCAGACCATGCTTCAAGGCATATATATTTCTCAATTATGGGCACATACCCGGAGGGGATTACTCCACTTATTGTTTACTGTTATTTGCACATGTGCATCATTCTAGAGGTTTTAAATCTGGAGCTTAAATGTACCCAGACTACTACATGAAGAGAAAATATGATATTGTACATTTGTACTGTATCGAGAGATTATAAGCGATAATCATTGGTTTACATATTACTATATACTCTGGGTGTTGAATCAAGAACTATGATTACTTTTGCAGCCTTGAACTCTGGTACAACACGATACTAGTTCTTTTAACAGGAAACTTGAAAAATGCTGAGGTTGCAATTGATGCTCTTTCTATCTGGTAAATTTTGTATGCACAATATCATTTTCTCATAGTTTATCTGGCATGATCCAATAGTTTCTAAGCATTTAAATTTTTCTTCATTTTGGCAGCCTTAATATCAATGGCTGGGAAATGATGATATCTCTTGGTTTTTTGGCTGCGGCTAGGTAGTAGCAACTTTGTTATGTCATACAATCATCCTTCTGTCTTTTTTATATGAAAGTTTTTGGGAAATAAAAGAAAGAAAGCGAGAACTTTCACTACCCTTGTGGTCTTATTGTATTTTCCACCACTTTTTTTCATTTTTGTCAACAATTTGTACTTGTGTGTGCGTAAAAAATCCAGTGTGCGAGTCTCGAATGAGCTTGGAAGAGGAAGCTCCAGAGCTGCCAAGTTCTCCATTGTGCAGATAGTGCTAACATCATTTGCTATTGGATTTGTGCTATTTATATTTTTCTTGTTCCTTCGGGGACGGCTAGCTTACATATTTACCGTGAGTACTGAGGTTGCGGCTGCTGTTGCTGATTTGTCACCTCTATTGGCGTGTTCCATACTGCTGAATAGCATTCAACCAGTTCTTTCTGGTAAATTTGTATTTACATGAATCATTTTAACAAAAAATGCAGGGAGGGGTAGGAAAGAATTGGTAAATAATAGAAAAAAAGCTGCTTAAAAAATTGTTCACTCAGCTGCTGTATTCTTTTATGAGCCACTATTCATTATGACAGATGTTTCTTTTATAGGTGTTGCTGTTGGGGCAGGCTGGCAAAGCACTGTGGCATATGTGAACATTACATGCTATTACTTGATCGGAATTCCAGTTGGAGTTGTGCTTGGTTATGTTATCCAGTTGCAGGTTAAAGTGAGTATCTTTATCTCCCGTCTGAGTTGTTTTGACTTGTGACAATAGAAAATTTATTAAACAGCAAAGAAAGCCATGAACAGTGGTCAACATTAATGTGGCTGAATAACATTAATATAGAGGAACCTTCTCAAATTACTTGGTAACCATTATTGAGTCCTATGCCACCAAATCATATATGTAAAAAAATGTGAACATACACCATGTAGTTCAAGAGCTGAAGCATGTAGTTTGCACTCGATGTCTTTGGAAATTTTGTTGCCATTGTCAACTCAAGCACACTGTATATATTACTGTTTCTACAAAAATCTGTTTTGTAGGGTGTTTGGATTGGAATGTTGTTCGGGACACTCACTCAAACTATTGCACTAATGACAATCACTTACAAGACTGACTGGGACAAACAGGTAATGTGATATCCTATTATAATATGATGTTTTCAGGTGTTGAGTATGCGCTAACTTTTTTTATACATTGGCAGGTATCGGTTGCTAAACAACGGATAAACAAGTGGTCTTTAGAATCTGACCAACAAGCTGAAGAAGTTGAGCAAAATGCATAAAACTCGAAAATTCTTAACTGTATTCCTGCAAGTCTTCTCAGGCCAGAACGAAAGCTGTTATGATTGAAATATAGCGGTATAAATCACTACATGGTAGGTTGCAGTTGTATATTCGATTGAAACAGTCAAGACACGGGACATCTAAGGCTCTAAGATAGAAATAAAGTGACCTATAGCTTCTAAATCTATGTGAGGCTAGAGGATTATCTCTTGCATATTGCTAATCTCAAGTAGTATAATATGCATGAGTTGTACGATTGGATAGTCTAATTGGTTGAGGATTTATCCTCTGTCATCCCTCCAAGGTTCGACTCTGGCTCATCTCAAAAATTTATTAGAACAGATACTCACTTTGTAAGGCTATAAATCTAATTATTCAGGAAAAAAAAGATATAATATGCAGAGCTGCGGAGGAGCATGCAGTAAGCTTGCACAAGAATAACATGGATAAGATATTAAGATCACATGTTACTACGCTGCTAGCACAGTGCGCTTTTACAGAACTTTTATTATTCTGTCTAAATGCATTTTATAAAATCCTTAGTGCCCTGTTTGGAAACATGAATTTCATTTAAAAATATTGATTAGATCAAATGACGGGTTTGGGTAATTGTAAGAATTTGGATTTGGATTTAATTTGAATTCCATGAAATTCAAATATTAGTATAAATAAGAGAATTTGAAATGAATACTCAAATCTTGTCATTTGAAATTCATCATTTCAAATGAAATCAAAATTCTCAATATGGTAGTATTTAACTAACGAGAAGGGTAATATGAATTGCAATTGGTTATGAAACTAAATCAGTTTTAATTAAATCATAAACATGAGCATGTCATTAAATCCAAAAAAATCATTTATATTCCGGGTCTTCCGTGTCCCAGGCCTCTGGATTTAGGATGATCGACTTTTGAGCTAAATTAATGATTTTCTTTGATTAGTTGAATGGTTTTTAGTTTTTATATTCATTCTTCAAACCCAAAGTTATTAAGTTCTTTTTTCTGAAATTTAAGAGAAATTTTATCACAACCAAATACATAACACTCTTTCTAGATAATTTCACATATTATTTTTGTTTTAAAAAATAAAAATTATAAAATTATTTTTTATACATTTTAAATACGTGTAAAAAATTAAAAAGATAAAAATTTTGAAACAAAGAAAATATTAGAAACAAATTTCAGATTTATCTCTCATTCTAAACTTACGTTACTACGCAAACCAAACAAGCCATTATAATATCTTTATTCTTCATGATAAATTGGTTTAGGACTAGGGAATTTGCTAAATTATGCTTATTATAGAGTGGTGCCAGAAAATAGGCCTCACTTCATTTACACAAATGCCAAAAGTCACTGGATTTTAAACAGCTTCTTCAGTTTGGGAACCAGCTTCCGCAAATCTTTAGACAGCTCATCCTGTACATTGATTAACAAAGATGAAATTTAAAATGTTAGAAAAACTCGAGTATCTGACTATAGTGCACTCTTTTGTTGGGTGAAAACGTGGAATTGAACGGGGTTGGCATAGAACTGAAGATATACAAAAATAAATAAATAATGATAATAATAAGACACGCAATAGCAGGCACATTAAGGAATGATGGTATGGTTTAAAGTTCTTATATTAAGGCTTCTGAAGGATACAAGTGTGCAAGAAATAAACATTTATTTGTTGAATGGGAATAATAATCTCTAGTTTAAACTTTGTAACAGAGTGGATGGAGGCCATGAGTATCAGTGCATAATATCTAAGTTTAATCCTTCCTCCAGTTAAATGAAGGGCTACTGAGCTAGTGTCCGATTATGTGCAGATATACTCATGCTCGTTCCAAGGAAATATAACTGTGTGCAGTGCAGATATACCCATATTCAATGTAAATAAACATGGTTTAAACAGAATAATGATGAGGAATTTATTCATATTTGTATGTTTGAATGCCCGAAGAAGAATAGGAAATGCTAGATACTCTTTATATCTTGTAACACTTAGTTCAGCAGAACTACCATGTATGCATCCATCTTTGTATAAAAATACCTTTCAAATCATGCTAAAATTTCTGTTATTATTTTAGAGTATCAAGAAGAGACCAGAACCAACATGCATTTCGTTGCCAGTAGGCACTAGCAATTACTCAATCAGATACATAAGTGACAATGTGAAATCCTAGAGCGCATAGTTACCATATATATGATGAGCTTAATACTACGTGTTTATTAATGCTAACCAACAATAAGAAAAGAATAATATGACTTCTCAATGGGTCTCTTCAATACTCTGAATCTATGATTACTAGCCCGGATCTAAAGGGTTTATGTATATAGATTGAGAGATCCTCCAACAAAAATATAAACATATTTCACCTACCCACATGGTCAGAGAAAGCAAAAGATGCATTTAAAATCATATTTCACTTACCCAGTAAAGTTCCTCCAGTATGTCAACCGACCTCCTAGACAAGTGGCTGACAAGCTCATCTTCAATCTCGAAATGTCTGCCAAACATTTTTTGCTTCTCGACCGAATTGCTTCCAGTTATCTACATGGTACATATGTAATAGCATGTGAGTATCGAAAGTACAAAAACAGCCAGTCCGGCATTCTCTTCATTAATGGGAAGAGAGGGAGAGAGATTTATATCTCAAGAGTAAATTATATTTATAATAAGGAGCTGCAGAAGTTCTGTGAAAGAAGTATATATTGCCCTTTCCAACTCCGCAAGGGCAATTCTGTTAAAAATTTCTATGCAGATTGAGTGGTACAGAACTTCAATATTTTCTCATGATAGATTTATACAGTACATGATTTGTCCTTTACAGAAATAATGAAACCCTTTGATCTATTTGTCTTGGAAACCATTAATTCCTTTTATCAGGCTGGTTCAATGTGCCCTTAGTATCAAAGATAATATACAGTACATAACTCAAACCTTAGAAAAAGTTCAACTCTACAATAGCAGGTCGAGGTTTAGTACCTCAATGGACACAACACTGCCTTTCTTAGCATGATCAACTGGCTGCTTGTTGTTTTTTATGCGAGCTATCCGACCAATATCAATGAATTCCTTCTGGGGAATACATATTGGAGTTCCAACCTGCACAAATATTGAAATTCACACCTTTACACTCATGATTTTACTTATTTACGTGACACAAGTTTAACACCCAAGTATGCATCTTGTTTTGAGAGCTTCGCAAGCTCTCTTTATTCATCAGACAAAAGTTATGAAAAGAATCAAATCATAACTGTAGCAGTAAACTAGCAATTTAACTACAAGAAATTGCCGCACCTTAGCGATTCCTTCAAGAACATCAACACCTAAAATAATTGGATCCTTCTTGTTAAACACACAGTCTGGCAAAATTTTAAGCACGCATGGAAATACAGTTTCGTTGACAGATTCCTTCTTCTTTACCTCCTTACAGGTATCAATGTAGTCCTTGTACTGATTGATCAAGGGGTATATGGTATCAGCAATGAATACTTTTACACCATACTCCTTTGCAAGTTCCCCAGCTTCTGGTGTTACTTTGACATCAAAAGCCAAAATGGTGGCATACTCTTTCTTCTTCTCAAGCATTACACTGGCCTTTATGACATCCCTCTTGTAGACAGGGCCTATGCCTATACCACTCACAGGTATATTAACTGCTGGGGTTTTTAAGAACTCAAGCAATGCTTCCAATGAACCAAGAGTAGATGCTTGGACATAAACCCCTTTACCAGTTTTATCAATTCTACTCATGATCGACTTCTTATCTCCCATGGCTAACTCTTTGACTACTTCCAGATCATCATCAGGCCCAACCACAAAAATATCAGTGCCTGCAATAGCATGCTTAAGATCCTGCACAAAAAAACAAGCACAAATGAACTCATAACAACCATCACAAACAAAAGGACAATTTGAAGGAGAAGCTTATAAGACATCAAAACCAATATTTCCAGCAAGGGATAACTATACTTGTTCATCAGAAAAGACTAGACACATACACAGACAAAATGACAAATACACACACAAAGGCTTAGAAGAAAAAATGCCTTGGAGAGAACATGTAAACTATAGAGTACAAACAAAAGAGAAACCCACCAAAAACAGACTCTATACAGCCTACTCGATCTGGAAACTTATATTTTGCAAGGAAAAAATAAAAAATACATATAATGTGCAAAATGAAAGAATTTAGGCTGTTTTTTCACCTGTGCAGCAATCTTGATAAACTGGGCAGCCTTGATTTCTTTATAATGAAGGTAAGTACCCTGAAATCAGAAAACCCAACATATTCTCCATTACAATTAATGAACTTAAAATACTAAATTTAAACGACAGGAAAAGATATGCAATTCTCTCAAGACAACTAATAAAAGGACTGGCTATATTGGTTTATAGTCTGCAAAAGTGACTTCCAGCGAACGAAGTGATTCACGTGCTGATGTGGTCTAACATACAGTCACTTGATTTGAAGAGAGAAAAGTGTGAGACATTTTTATGAACAAAAAGTGAAAGACTTGGAGAACCAATTAAGAGAGGAGAAGAATGTTGTTCACTTTTATCTCTGCACATTATGTGAATGGGTGTGATACTACCTCAGTATGCTGATGTGACTATTCCCAAGTTTATATTACTGATGATGATAAAAACAACTAAAAAAATGAATACTGCCGGTTATTACATATAAATTTGTTAAAGACGTATTCCAGCAAGTAGTTCACATCTTATAGTTTAGAGCTAAAGAGTTCAAATCCGGTAACTCTAATATTCTCAAATATTCAATCCGGACACTTAGTTTGTGCTCATGCTTTCTTAGCAATCTGCTCTTCAGTCCTAAAACAGGTTTTCAAGTGAGCAGGTGTGTTGAAGATATAAGATCTACCAAGTAGCTATCTTATCACCTTGAGGTTTTGGGTAGAGATGCACACAAAAATCGTCACATTGGGTTTTATCCAGGACTTAAAAAGTCGGGGATTTTTATTTAGAGTCGGAATTTTGCGAAATATATAACCAGACCAAAACTTTTCGAGCTAGGACTTTTCCAGGTTTTACCAAGCCGAATCTGATGGCCTTTTCGCAATCGAACTTTCTGTGCATCTCTAGTTTAAGAGGAGCTGGTCATCGAAAAATATTGTACATTGGCATGATGGAGAAGACAATGGAATTGAAAGTTGTATAAAGTAGAATCAAGAGTCAGTTTTACCTTAACACGTAGTTCCTTCATTGGATGGGGAGTCGACAATGCTCGTATTGTTGTGTCAATCGGTCCCTTTAAATGAATTCATGGTTAGTTACTTGAATCCATCATTGACTTAAACTGTACAGTAATATTAAATGTTTACCTGCATCCCACAGACAACTATCTGATCACCTTCATGAAGCACACCATTAACCAACACCGCATCAATTGTAGTCCCATCACCTTCGTTCACCTTAACCTCTAAAACTGTACACTGACAAAGAATTCCAAAAAAATCTCAGAAATAATATAATTTGATTATCTCTTAGATAATTGGGCAGAAAGCAAAATCTACCTGTACTTTATCACTGTACATGAGTTTTTCAACCATAGTTTCCTGACACCATTTTACTAGTAGCAATAGCATATCCGGGATGCCTTCACCACTGTTTCGTCGAGCACACAGAATCTTAAATCTACTCTAAGTTTTATAAAGAAAAGGGTTTACAAAAGTAAACAAATAGTTGATGTACCTGATTGCACTTGTAGGTACAATACTGATAGTCTCTCCCATTTCTTCCTTTTTAATTTTGTTGTACAGGTTACTATTCCATCCTTGCCCCTTTAACTGTGTAATTATCTTAAGTTGTCCCAAAAGAAAAGGTGTAAGTAGACATGCATTCCCGAGATAATTTAAAAAAAAAAAAGAATAGATGATATATGACCTCAGTAAGCTTCCTATTAAAATCATTCTGGACATCTTTGCTCTGTTGCTTCATTGCCTTCACAGCTGTTGCATTGCGACAAGTTTTCCATCCATATAATCTATCCACCTGAAAAAAGATTTTGGGATGTTAAGAAGCCAGATATGTCAAGGAATACATTATAAAAAAATGCACATGAAAGGTAAAACTACGGTGTATTCACCTTGTTCAAAGCAACAATGAAATGTGTGTTCCTCAATTTCAACAATTCAAGTGATTCTACTGTTTGTGGTTTCAATCCATCCATTATGTCCACAACCAAAATTGCAATATCACATAAACCGGATCCCCGAGAGCGCAAGTTTATAAACGACTCATGCCCAGGGGTATCAATAAGCAACAAGCCTGGAACTTTCAGTTCTACATCAGCTTTCTTTTCCCTGGTCAAATCCTGCAAGTTCTCAACAGGGAAATATGTCGCGCCAATTTGCTGAGTAATTCCTCCAGCTTCACCTTTTTGAACATTAGTTCCTCGGATGCAATCAAGCAGCTTAGTCTTTCCAGCATCAACATGACCCATAATACAGCAGATTGGGGCCCGGAGATTTTCACCATTTGCTTTTTGAAATTCTTTTATCACATCTATATCTTTCTGTTTAACTTTGGCTGCAACATCACCTTTTGGCAGGCTTTTGTCATCACCCTGAAATTCCAGTAGAGCAGTTGAGGACACTTCTGCTGTAGACGTTGATGATCTGGTATTGAGAGTGGCAGTAGATGATCTTTTTATATCATTTTTTAAGGCCGAATGGGGTTCTAATTCGGTCTCTTCACCAGAAAATACACTTTTATCAAGAAGCTTGAGATTATCGTCATCCCAACTATTTGCATCCCATTCTTGCTCGTCATCTTCTTCTGTTCCATCCTTTTCAACCACATCAGGTTTCTCCTCCACGTCCATTAAGTTCCTCTCTTCAACTTCCTCAGTTCCAAGGGAGTCCAAACTGAACATCCCTTCCTGCTTTTTATCTGCTTCTGTGATTTCATTAGCGTTAGAAGGGGTGCCCCAATATTCTTGAGAATGTGTCTTTGACTTCTTTGTCTGATACTTGGGCCATTTTGGTGCGTCAGCAGTGTCAGCAGTAGTGAGGGGTAGACCTCCAGCACTAGCAAGAAACTGGTTTGTCATTGCCTCCCTCCGACGGGCTTCTTCCTTCTGTTTCCCTGTTAAAAGCTTACCTTCTTGTTTCTTCTTCAAAAGTTTTTCCTTCTCTCTCTCCTTTTTTAATCTCTTCTGCTCTTCTGCTTGTCTAACCAGTTCTTCTTGCTCTAGCCTCTCTTGTTTTTCCTTTTTCAACCTCTCCTCTTCTTCCCTTCTCTTTCTTTCTGCCTCCGCATTTCGTTTTGCAAGTGTCTCTTGCATCTCCTTAACATGTTTTGGGACTTTCTTCTTGTTTGCTGGTACTTGATTCATTATTTCTTCCCGTTCCACTTCTACAGGGGCGGCAGCAGCAGCCTTCTTCTCCTTCTCCTTCTCCTTTTCCTTTTTCTTTCTCTTTTTCTTTGCAGCAGCAGACATCTCCAAAATGCCTTCTTCAACTTCCCTTTCAACTCCATTATCTACAGCCACATCCGGTTCAGTTGGAACATTTTTAACATTGTTTGCTGAAGTTGAGGCTACACCAAGTTCTGCTAGAATCTTGTCAAGATCGTCTTCATTCTGTTCAGTCCTTCCACCTTCCTTTCTCCTATTGTTACTTTTTGACGTCACCGCCACATCATCACTAGTGCCTTTACTTTTGACATCATCAACCTTTCTAGTGCTAACACTTGTACCAGCATCTTCATGTTCACACAGAGCATCATTATCGTCCTCACTTGAAGCAACGTAACCATCCTGAACATCATCGTTCTCATCCTCAATTAACTCAAAAGCCGTAGTAAGCATAGTACTATCATCATGATCATCATCATAATCATCAACTCTACCATTCATATTTACCGAGTTGGCCATCCCTGCAGGAGCGTCTTCTTCACGGCTAACAGGCTTCTTTTGACACATCAGTCTCTAGTGCTTTCTACAAATAACAAGTTGCAAAGAATCCTAAATACAAACCAAAAAAAGAAAAAAAATAGACATAACTATATGTCGCACACATATATAGTTCAAAGCATCGCAATGACTATAGTAAAAGTTGCAAATCATCAAGGGATCGATCAATACTTGCTACACATAATAATTCATATACAGATTAAATATTGCAGGTGGTTTCACGTAAAATAGTATTAGCTGAAATCGAAATTTACAAAACATGTCGCAAGTAGTATTCATGAATCGTGCATATATATACCTATCGTATATAGACCAGCAACAAAATTTAAGATTTATGGCAATGGATATATATAAATATATAGTAGTGCAATATATACGTACCCAAGTTATGGAACAGAGCAACGATTTTTAACGCGATCTAAAACCCTCCAAAAATCTTCTGCTCAGCCCCTGTAGCTTGTGTCCTGATGGGGTATCAAATCAAATATAACAACTCGTATATATACACGTAGTAGTTGCCTCACCAACATATTCAAACCCTAACCGAACTGTTACGGCAATGTCGGATTTATTTTTTATAATTATCTTGCTTAATTTTTCCAGGAAAATTGAAATAGTCGACTCTTTTTATTTTTTTAGAATTATTAAATTAATTTTTTAATTTTTATATGTTGTTAATAAATTCGAACTTTAAATTTTAAATATTAATATATACTAATATACCAGCTACTACATCTACATATATAATATAGTAATATATAATTTACTCAATATTTTATCACAGTTGATAATATCCAAGGCGCGTAAAAATGTAAAGTTTTATTGCTAAGTTATTCCCAGTTGTCAAGTATAAATTGGGTGGCACAGGCGGGGTTTCTTGAATTTGATATACATACATACAGTACATACACAGTACTCGCCACTTTAATTTTGTTTTGGTTTCGAAACAAAGCAAGAGAGAGATCAATCAATCAATCTCTACCCTATTACTTGTTTCTAGGGTTTATTTTTACACAATTCCATCTCCTTTCTTTCTCGCTCTTTACCTGGTGCGTCCTTATTTCATCTCTCTCTCTCTCTCTCTCTCAATTCATATTATTGATTGTTTGTTTTTCTATATTATGTTGCTTGTTTATATCTCATGAGTGCTATTATAATTCTAACACTTTTGAGAATGCAGCAGCCATGGTCAGATCATTTCTCTATTTATTGTTTATTTATTTATCTGCGCTTTATTAGTAGTATCTTAATTATTTTAGTTTATTACAACCACTGGTTTTATTTACCAGGACTATACATTCCACATTCTAACTCACTCTTATATATATATATAACCCTATGGACAATCCAGTTATTTCTCTTATGTTCAGTTTTTATTTATACAAGTATAAAATATCCTTAGTAATTCATTTCCTCTGTTTTTTTAATGGGTATTCTACCAGCAATTTTTAATCAATCCCGATACAGTTCAAGCAGATTTTCAAACACATATACTGCCAGATTGTTAAAGAGTTTCTGATATCTCAGTTGAATACCATTATTTAAGGACTTTCTGAGATCTCGATTGAATACCTTTAAATTCTAAGCTTCCCCAATGTTGCTAAGAACTTAGTTATGCCTCTTTAGGTATCCAAGTGGTTTTGTTTTTTGTCAACTGTTGGATAGTTAGTTTCTTATGATTCTGACCAAACAGGTCGAAGCTGATTAAGCAACTGAAATTAATGACGTCTAGAACAATAAGGAGAAGGCTCCACCATAGGGATGTTGATGGGAAAAGGCATGAACATTTTGAGTCATCGGAAGCGGACAGCGTGAATGAACCTTTACTTGGGAGAAATGACTATGAAGATAAGCCCCTAGAGGTAGGTTACCGTTTCTGTTTTGCTTCTCTCGTTCTGATTACATATACATGTATGTGACCGACCACTTGTGTCTTTATCTTTTATCTGGGATTCTTGTTTTGGCAAATAAGAGGTTGATTTATGGGCAATACAGGGTGAAACACTTTCAGATATTTTGGATGATGAAAGAAGAAAAGAACAGTTGCATTGGATGTTTATTTTCTCAAATCTCATTGCACAATGGGCACAATGGTTATGTAAGTTGTATTTTACCTTGTCCCGATGATTTAGCAGCTTATATTCTCTACTTCAATTAGATAGCTAAACACCAGTATATACTATATAGTAATTGTGGAGATTCCCTTGGCGATGATTGATTAAAATAGTCATATGTATTCAAATATTGAGTTTAACCTCCTTTGACACTTATGGAAGACTTGACCCAAAATTGTTATCCCAGTCTGATTAGGACATTACATATTATTCTTTATCATTGTGTCTGTGGGCCTACCTAACCGTGTTTCATTTATTAATCATGTACCTCAACACTAGGCCTAACTAATTTGAAATTAGTATGCGATCCTACACAGCCACATTGTTCATATTATTGCATTAGTTAAGAGTAATAAATTTGTTTTTGCTTCTAAGACTGTGGTGCTGATGTACTTGAAATTTCGCCTCATCATATGCTGGATTAATGCAGTAATACTTTGTGTTTTCTGGATTTAACGACTTCACTGTTATACACAACTTTTACCCTAGAGTACAGGTGTTTGTCGTAAATGAGCATGTCTTTGCTTTGAGTATAAAAGTGTGGTCTGTGATTTACTTTAGTTTCTTTTTGTCAAATATTTTCATACAAAATTAATTTTGGTTCTGCACATACATGACCATCTTTGCTATGCTGGTGCTGAAATGATAAGCATACCAGTATAATGTTATACCTCGGTTACCAGTTACCACATACTTAATGCGGAGAATCTACTTGTGCTTTTGGAGCTGTCTTCTTCGCATATCACTCAACAGTGAACAGTGTATGAATTAGAATATCATGTTGTTAGCAGTCACATATTTTGATTTCCCTTTTTAATGTTTGTAGCGAATTTGCTCCTTAGTTCAGGATCACTTATTGGTCGCTTTCTGCCTTTCGCTTCTGGCACTTCTAGTGGATCAACCAATAGATATCTTATGCCTTCATTAAGTCCCTTGCAGGTATAGAGCATTATGATATCTTTTGGTGGTTTGATAATCTGAAATTATAGTTGTAGTGTGTTGATCATAGCTGTCATTAATGATCTATAATCTTAATTTGGGACAGGATACTTTACAGTATAGTATTTACATCACACTCTTTACATGATGCATCATAGGGTCACGATAGTAATTTGTGCTTGCTATTAGTTTTGACTTTTGAATTTTTTCAAGACCTATTTATTATATTCTGTAAGCTGATATATCTTATTTTTGAATGCTTGAACTGCCACTCTTTTAGGTCAGATTGACTTGGTCTAGCATATCCACTTGTTCCGCATGTCCTGTTCATGATTCTTCTTCCACTTCCAACCTCTATCTCAGTATTAGACTGTCCATGTTCTGCTATTGTCTTCCTCCAATCTAAATATCTGGATGATGTACAGCACCTGGGATTATACAGTGCGTCTGAGACAAGGATGTTTGATCTTGGACATTAAAATTTTATTTGTAATATAATGAAATTGTTAAGAGGACGATCAGAAAAGATCGAAAATAGTTGAAACTTCCGATATTTAGTGGTGCTGGAGAGATTTTCAGTGTAGATGGAAAGTAGGGATTGAGGGTTTAGAAAGCAGACAATAGCTCAAAGTTGAATTCGAGATGCTTTCCTTTAAAATCCAAAATAGCTTTCATCTGTTAGGCATTAAGAGAAAGGTTGGTGTTTTTTTATCAACTTTCAACACCGACTGTTTAATCCAAATTGTGGAAAATGTATAACAGAAAATATAATTACGCTTAAATTAAGGTTTTGTTGGAGTGACGTTTGAGTTTCATATGGTGTTCTTTATTAGGTTTTGCTCGGAAAACATAGAAGGATTGAGTTTCTGAGTCACTCCCGGTCATGTATTTTGGTAGCCACTTATACATTATATAGAGTAACCACAATATATAAACATAGAAGACCACAGAAGTGTAATACAGTTGTCATGGGTATCTTCAGGTTCAGTCAATTTCTTTTCTGCGGCCAAGTGTTTTTTTGTGGATTAAAAGATCGTGTGTTTTTTGTACAAGATTTAAGATTATTTATCTTGACATTGACTTGTATCTCCAGGAAGCAAGACTCGCAAACCTAAAGTAAAGACTAGAAGTCCCTTTTGATGGTTCTTGTGTGGAGCATCAGGTATGTCTTTTTCCAGTATTATTTTTCAATTCCTAAAATTTGATGTTTTCTTTTGTTCATTTAGCACCAAATAGTTTGTTTTGTATACTTCTCTAAATGTTTTAATATTAATAACAAATGAATAAATATATGTATATATTTCTATGACAAAAAGTAAAGGATCATTATGACTGATAATATGGTTCTGAGAAAATTATGATGGGCGCATTTTAGTAACTGACTATTATCATGAATAAATTGAATGCTGGTAAAACATGCATATTGGAAAATATTGTGCAGTATATAGTGAAAAAATGTTTGTCCTGTTATGCATTTGTCACCGCTACAACTTTATATTTGGTCGCAGGATGCTCTCAAACAGTTGTGGAGACTAGCTTATCCAGATAGGGTACTCCCGGCTCTTAAATCAGAGCTCTGGAAAGACATGGGATGGCAAGGACCTGATCCTTCTACAGACTTCAGGTTTGTGTGCTGTTATGGTAATAAGTACTGGGCTTCAATTATGAATTGATGTTACTTGATACATCTCTGGACTTTATTTTAGGGGTGGAGGATTGATATCACTGGAGAATCTTATTTTCTTTGCCAAGATGTATCCGGTATGTTGTTTCTAATAAACGTGGCAGTGCTTAATTTATCTAGCTTATTTATGTTGATTATGTTACATCTCTAAATAAGTTGGGGATTAGACTATGAGGTATATAGCAAATTAGGTTAACAACACTACCCCGGCTGTATAAATTGGTCAAAACTAAAAGCAATCAGACCAAAGATCAATATAATAAAGGTTAAATTTTGAAACTTGAGCTCTATAAATCTTCATCTCAGTTTAATTATTAGTAGTTTAGCCCAATATATATATATATATAATTTACAAGTACATATATAAAAAATTAGTACATTTCTTAATTTATTTAATAATATCTATTTTATGTTAGAACTTGATAAATATATTTTTTACTATATTGATATTGGTGCTGCAAAATTGTAAAGGTACTTGTATTTTATTTTGTACAATTACATTGTTGCCATATCAATGTTAATTTTGGTAAAAGTATTGCTACATATGTTTTTATATGTTACATATGTATCAAGATATGTGTGTGCGTAACCCTAGAAACATAACTTTAATAAGGGGACGCTTTGCCTCCCGTGTGTCAATTGATAAGAAGACCCTTGTTGCATTGCCTCTCGCATGCCAATTAAACAATAGAAGACCGTTGTTGCTTTGCCTCCGCTGCAAATGACAGTGGTTAGTATCTAATTATGCAAGTGTTTGGCATTGGCTGATCTGACAAAGATTAAGGGAAATTTTGAGAAATATCAAAGGAGTCTGAAGAATTTCATCTTGATTATCTCATATTTCCATCTATGAGTATATCAGTATAATGAGATCTGTCCTCTTCTGGCAGCTTGCTAGAGAACTTTTGCTTTAAAACACGGTTAATATCTTCTTGATATTGACAGGGGAAACATTTAAGATATGTTTGAATGGGCCATTTGTTTGTATGTAAGTTGTTTACCGTCCAACTAGCTAGCAATACAAATCTCTTTTTTTTTTCTTTATAGCAGTCTTTTACTAGTTAGTATAGGTCATGTACCACTCTCTCTATTGGGCTTGTTTTGGAATTGTACATTTGGTTGTGTTATAATGCTATCACCTTATCTGTTAAAATTGCCAAATCTTTAAGTGATTATGTTGCCCAATTTGAGGGATCGCCTTTTATCTTTTGGTAAATACTGAATGCTTTGCTGAGAGAACATATGGCACTCTGAGGGCAAGCAAGTCTTCATCTTGATAGGCCAAGTTGTTGGTTGAATAATGTGTTCCAAGTTTCTGCTCTGCATTTATATGAGCTCTTGGGGGAATTCGTATTAGAATTATAGTATAGGTTATATTCTTTTAGGGAGGTTTTTGGTATCGGTCAAGTACTTGTTTTTTCTAGTATTAGGCTTCATCTCCTTTGTGCTTTTGCAAGTCTGGTCTGTATTCATTTTAAGCCCCTTTTGGTGCATCAATAATAGAAAAAAGGCCTCAAGATTGGGTCTATTACATTTTAATATCCACAATATGCATGTGTGGACTTTGAAAAGCGTATTTACCGAAAGAAATATGATTACCTCGATAAGATATTCCTTTCACTCTTCCTCTATGTTTACGGAATCTGGTTCTTTTTCTGAATTCCATCTCTACTACAGAACTGGACTTCTTCTCATCCAGCTCCTCGTGAATAATGAAATTTTAAAAATTTCTATTATTCCTTTGTATATCTTGCTTTTTAAGCTTGAGTTCATGAAATTTATTTGAATTTCAATCCTAAATATGCACCTTGAAATATTTCTTACCAGGAAGCATTCCAGAATTTGCTTCATAAAAGTGATGGAAAAAGAGCTGAATGGGAGTATCCTTTTGCTGTCGCCGGCATTAATATATCTTTCATGCTGATACAAATGTTGGATCTTCAGTCAGGTATTTAATGCTAAAAGTGTTACAGAATTTGTTGAGCCACAATTTCACAAGTGTGCATTATATTATGATGACAACACAATGTTTATCGCATGTTGCAAGTAGCAAAACATGTTGGTTTCTTGAAACTTGAAAGTAATACTCCCTCCGTTTTAAAATGTTTGTCGTTTAACTTTTTGACACATTTTAAAGTGCCTTCACTACATAGTTAAAATTATTATTTTTAAAATTTTCTTTTTGTGAATAAAAATGAATATATTTATTCACAAAAAATAATAATAATAATAATAATTAAAACTAGGTGGTCAAAACACTTTAAAATACATGTCAAAAAGTCAAACGAAAGATAGGGAGTATCAACAAACAAAAGGGTGCATAGAAAAATTCTCAAGACAGGCCAAACAAAGTTGCAAGTTGCAACCATGTATACAGTCTGCTTTGCTGTTAACCAAGAAAAATGTCAAATTCTGTAATTGTAGAGCACAGTAACATAAACAGTTATGGTTAAACACCATAATTCTGTAACATAACCAAGAAAGCTGTCAAATTCTGTAAATATTGAATGCATTCTTAGAGTTTGGATTGTTAGTATCAGTTTGTTCATTTCTGGCAATTATGGAATGGTGATGAAGTTATATCTTTAAGATGTTTATAGGCACAATTATGGTTAAACACCATTCTTGCAGGAAAACCAACATCTTTGGCAGGATTACGCTTCTTAGATTTGCTAAGCGAAGATGAAATGGCATTTGATGATCTTTATTGTGTTGCCTTTCAAATGCTGGATGTTCAGTGGCTTGCCAAACGAGCATCGTATATGCAATTCAATGTGAGGGGTTATTCAGTGTTGCTCGCTAATACCAACTATTTCATGCATCGGTTACATGTGAGCTGTTATTTTCCCTCTTTGATAACCAATATTAAATTATGTCCAGGAAGTTCTGAAGTCTACAAGGGCGCAGCTAGAGCATGAACTTGCACTCGAAGATACTTCCAGTGTGAAAGGCCTACCATCATACAATATGTTGAATAAACAGTCATTTTAAGAAAAAGTCGATAGTCCCGTGTATTGCAAGTGTCAAACACAGCTGTAATTGTAACAGAAAGCTAATTTTACACAGGGGATATGTAAAATATGAATTTTATTTGAAGAAAAGGAGTATACATCAACTGGTGATTGGTTAATATCGTATCACCAGATTGTGGCTCATCCTCCACTATCCAGTCTAGTGTTATCATGGTCAACAAGAGGCTTGATAACTGTCCAAGTTGACCAAATCTCAGAAATCATAATTTTTGAAAAGAGTACAACTGTCAGCAGAAAACTATCGATAACTACCACAGTTAGAGCATCTCCAATGGGGTTGGCTATAATGATTGGCTATAATAATATATAATAGTGGTTGGCTAAATTTTGCTGAATCTGTAAGGTGTTCTGCTCCAATGGGGTTGGCTATAATGGTTGGCTATATTTTGAAAAATGTAATTTATTATTATTTTCAAATTCAAATGGTTATATTGCAACGGTTATATTTCAACGGCTATATTCCAACGGCTATATTCTAACTGCTATATTGCAACGGCTATATTCCAACGGCTATATTTTAAATTTCTATAAATAGATGAAAAAATTCAGAACAGAATAAAACACAACTCGAGATAAATTCAAAATCAGTTTCACATCTAAACTACTGATCAATCTCAATGGATAACACTACACAAATGATTCTCAATATTATGCAGGCGGAAGAAGAAGAACATGAAGCAAGAATGAGAATGACTGTAAATTACTTTCATCAACGGCGTCAAAGAGCAAATTCAGTCTCACATCATAGCGGTTCAATAGTGAATCACCGTGTAATTAATCGTAATAGAGAAGAAGGTCATAGTAGGTTGTATCATGATTATTTTTCTGATACACCTACATACACAGAAACACAGTTTCATCGAAGATTTCGAATGCGTAGATCACTATTTTTACGAATTGAAGAAGCAGTTGCAACTCACGATAATTATTTTACGCAACGAACTGATGCTGTGGGAGTTCGTGGATTATCATCACTTCAAAAAGTAACAGCTGCACTTAGGATGCTTGCATATGGAACAGCAGCTGATGCTGTTGACGATTACGTACGTATTGGAGAGAGTACGGCAATAGAAAGTCTAAGAAGATTAGTTAAAGCAATTGTTGAAGTATTTGGAGCAGAATATTTGAGACGGCCAAATGATGAAGATGTGTCTCGATTATTGGCAGAGAACGAACAACGTGGTTTTCCTGGAATGTTGGGAAGTATCGACTGTATGCATTGGAAGTGGAAAAATTGTCCAACTGCTTGGCAAGGTATGTATACAGGTCATGTTCATGAACCAACTATTATATTAGAAGCAATAGCTTCAAAAGACTTGTGGATTTGGCATTCTTTTTTTGGGTTACCAGGATCGTTAAATGACATCAATGTATTAGATCGATCTCATCTATTTGAAGATTTGGTGGAAGGTCGTGGACCCGAAGTGAAGTATACTATTAACGGGAATGAATATAACATAGGATATTATCTTGCTGATGGCATATATCCTTCATGGCCGACATTTGTCAAAACTATTCCAAGACCTCAAGGTAATAAAAGAAAGTATTTTGCAGCCGCACAAGAATCTGTTAGAAAAGATGTTGAAAGAGTATTTGTGGTATTGCAGTCTCGATTTGCAATGGTCTGTGGCCCATCACGATTTTGGGATGTGAGCACAATGAAATATATTATGACAGCTTGTATAATTTTGCACAATATGATCATTGAAGATGAAAGGGAATTATACATGGAAGAAGAACACTTTGATACAGATGTTGAAATACCAACTGTTACTCCGAGTCATAATCATCCAAGGAATTTAAGAGAATTCATACAAGTGCATCAACAAATTCGAGACAAACAATCTCATATTCAGTTGCAAAATGATCTTATAGAGCATTTTTGGCAGATCCATGGTGGTGACATGAATTAAATATTATGTGTTAGGAATATATTCATTTGATGATGTACAAAATACTAGAACATGATTTAGCATAGTCTGTCTGCAATAAGTCATCAATTGATATTTGCTCATCAATTGATAATTCTTCATCAACGGATATCCTCATCAATTGATATTTGCTCATCAACTGATAATTCTTCATCAATGGATATTTTCTCATCAATGGATATATCCCCATCAACGGATATTTCCTCATCAACGGATATCCTCATCAATTGATATTTGCTCATCAACTGATAATTCTTCATCAACGGATATCCTCATCAATTGATATTTGCTCATCAACAAATATCCTCATCAATTGATATTTGCTCATCAACTGATAATTCTTCATCAACGGATATCCTCATCAATTGATATTTGCTCATCAACTGATAATTCTTCATCAACGGATATCCGTCAAGCAAATCATGTATTTGATTTGATTTATAATTTAAAGTTGAATAAATAAAAGTCGAATATTCATTCAAGTACATATTAGTTGAATGTTAATTCAAGTACATAATAATATAAAAATATTCAAGTACATAAATTTTTGAGTGTTGCAATTCATGCCACTGCCTTAGAAAAGGAAATTTTTCTTTCATTATACTCTCATACATGTCCATTGTTTGTCCAACCTGCCAAAGAAATTAAAACTCCTGATCAGAACCGAATGATTGTTCAACATCAAAGTATTCTTACGACTATTATTAGCAGAGTACTCACAAAATTTAAACATTTTAAAGGATTACATCAAGCAGTAGTTAACCGAGACAGTAGTACCTTATCTTGCTCAGTAACACCACTTTGATTTCTTCCACAAATCTGATTGTAGAAACCGATAAACTTGCTCACTGAGGTGTTAATTGCAGACCATCGATTGCACAATGAAGTGGGCGTCCGATCACTTTCAAATGTTTTATTTTCATGAAAATAGCTCCAAATCCTATTCCAATAAGTATTCTGAGTCTGATTATTACCTTGAACCGGGTCCATGCTAATATTTAACCAACCGGATAAGAGTAACATATCTTCCTCAATCAAGAAATTTTTTGATCGTCCCCTTTTTGGTTTATTTGGTGCTTGTTGGCTATTTTCTCATCAATAAATGGGGCAATTGAGAGTAACTAATTTCCTCTGCTTCATTGTATGCACCATCATTAAGTAAAGAAATAAAATTATGTGCCATGTTTAATTATACCTGCAAAATATAACAACTAAAATCAGCTCATCTTCTTTAATTTATCTTGTTCTCTCTTTCAATGGCAGTAAACATAACAAAGATATAAATTGTGAGAAGTAAAATAAAGATCTAGTTGCATATATGTGAACAAGATAATTCAACCCATCAAAACCAATAATCCCTAATTTGTATAAATGATCTTAAAAGCAAAATATTGGCCACAAACTAATAATCCCTAATTTGTGCAAAAAAATCATATGAACCCTAATTTATACAATTTTTACATTGATTATGATATGAATCCAACAAATTACACATCCCAAATCGTAAAACAATCCACAAAAATTAAAAAATTGATGGAAGACATACCTGTTGGAAGAAACTAGCGGGAGAGAGGAAGAAATCAGCGGGAGAGGATGGAAAGCAGCGGAAGATGATGTGTCAATTGCTACAGATCTGTAGTACTTTGACAAATATAGCCAACAATGGGAGAGTGGCTAAAATTTTAGCCAAAGACTTTAATGCATTGGAGAGATTTTTTTTTGTGCTGTTATGTATATTTTGTACTGTTTATCCGCCACGTCACTATTATAGCCAAGGGTTTAGAACGATTGGAGATGCTCTTAGGCCCTTAATTACTGAGAATTTGCCGCATGCATGCCTCAGGTGTTGCAAAAAAGGGTGTTTTTTTGGCGCAATTAATTACTCCCCAGTCCCATCTAATTGTTAACGTTTCGGAGAGAAGGTATAATACGCATTTTAAGGTGCATATAAAGTATAGTTCCATAACTTATTTTTAAATTATTTTTTTCTGAATAAAAATTTAAACATAAATTTTTATTCAGAAAAAAAAAATTAAAAATAAGTTATGGAACTATACTTTATATGTACCTTAAAATGCGTGTCGAACCATCTTTCCAAAACATTAATAATTGGGTAGGACGGAGGTAGTATTAAGAACTTAGAGGCTTGTGCAAGGTTTGGGGTTGCGAGACCGGGGTTTTAGTGGCTTGTTAATAATTTTATCGTTTGAACCGGTTTGAATATTAGAAATATTGAACAAATAATTTTGTCAATGAAATCCCACAGTCACATACTATGTAGCAAGTTTGGTGCGAAGTTGTAAAGATTTTGGATCAAATTAGAGCTGATTTTCCTGGACTTCTCTCTTGTGTTCTACGATAGACTTCTCTCTTGTGTTCTACGATAACGTGAGGATATATATCACATTTTTAAAACTTATTTTAATGTGAACTTTGAAATAAATCAAGTAAGCCTTAGAGCTATGTCATCACAAATTTAAGTAAACTAGATTAGAGCCCGTGTGCATCTTATTAGGTTTTTGAAGATGTAATGTGCATCAGTATGATTCAAACATATTTAAGTGTCTTTGATGTAACAGCCGCCCCACCGCACGCACACTAACATAAGTAGCAAGGTACTCTACATAATTATTTTGACAATAACATCAATATGTTTGTATGTATAAAATAGTGTTGTGGTCAAATAACCATATGTTGCAATAGGAATTCACCCATTTCGCTTACACAACTTGAAGAATGTCCAAAAGCTACCATTAACTACACTTTGAAGTGCCAACTAGCTCTGAGACATGCTTTCCAATTCAAACTCTATAACTTCTATTCCTTCTGACATGATCTTTTGGCTCACAGCAGAATATAATCAAATCCACGCAAGATAATGATCGAGTAATGACATCTACAATCTACTTGTACAAAAATGCAGTTGAGATTGCTACTATTCTTCAGTGGGTGCTGGTCCTGAGCTGTCTTCTTTCAGCTCAATAACATCCTCTGATTCCTCCAATTCATCCGATGGTTGAACTGATTCAGATTTTGCAGGCCCTGGACCGGCTGATACCTTAACCATCGATGGACGTAATAGTCGGTCACCAAGTAAGAACCCCTTGCGGAATTCCTGAAGTATAATGCCTTCTTCAAATTCATCAGAATCTTCACGCATAATGGCTTCATGCAGCTTTTACAGACCAAAAGAAAAGGAAAATGTCATATAATGTTGAATGAAGTAACAAAAGATAAGCAAATAAAACAATTCTGGAAGTTCAACTTGGGACAACCAGACACTCGGTAACATTCCAAAATGCACCAAAACAGAAATATACTAACATGAATTGCAAACATGCTTCTCAGTGTGATGTACACCACTTTATGACACTAAACAAAACTGGAGGAAAAAGAAGAATCATTCCATTATGAAGCTAAAGGCTGCGGTAACAAGTTTAGGTCTTCGAGATACATAGTTGTTAGTATTGTTCACCTGAGTTGGCTCAAATCAATCAAAACACAAACTAATTATTAACCTGAATGTGTATCAGGTCTTCTCATAACCTGATTTAACTCTATCAAGCATTTGAAATAGTTCATTAAGTAATCGATTAAATTTGGAGCCTATTCAGGAGCTGCATGCATCAAGCTAATAACTATATGGACAAACCATACTGAAGGGTAAAAAAAATAGAAACTTTCATCGTCGGAAAGTAAGTGCACTCCATTGATACTTTTCCCAGAAATGCATGCCTATAAAGGTCGTACCGGCTCCCACATCACCAGGATCTGGGGAAGGTCACAATTTATGAGTCCTTGCTCTTTAAAGAAGTTGTTTTCAGAGGTTCGAACTGGTAACCTGGCGGATGGCAAGTAGATACTTGACTGTCACGCCAAGCACGACCATCATAGCAGCATATGAATTTGTGAAAGAGATAAAGGGATGTACATCTGACTTAAAGAACCTAAATACAGTGTATAATAACCCAGCTTACCATGGGATCAAATGGGTTCCCAGTAGTCACAACAGGCACAACACCAAGAGACCCTAACACTTCCGCAAATTGCTTGGATATGCTCTGGTAGCTGTTGTTGATTTTCTCCTCACCCTCCGTCTCTACCTTGATCTGAGTGTTAGCTCTTTCAAAATTGTCTAGAACAGGCAAAAGACTTTCCACAACTTCCCCTTTTGCATTTGTTACAAGCGAGAGTCGTTCTCTTTCTGTTCTTTTCCGGAAATTTTCAAAGTCTGCACTAATCCGAAGAACTCGGTCCCTCTCATATGACATTTCTGCGGACAAAGTCGCCACTTTGCTTTCTAGAGCATCTTTTTCATCTTCAATGGATTTTAAAAAAGCTTCTATCTCAGCAATTGTAGGCTCATCATTGCTTGATACTGCCTCTTTGTAAGACTGAAGTGAAGCTAAGATGGCTGAAGCTGGTTCTTCTGCATCAGTGATCTCATCCTCGGTCGCAGTTTCGCCATCTTCCACATCAGTACTTTCTGAGTTGTCCTGTTGAATACAGGTATAGAACAATCTTGAAGGTCGATAAGGATATTTAAAATAACAATGAGAAGGCTATACTGTTTCTAAACTTCAAAGTGAATATAATATAAACACAATTTCACTCCAGAATCATTTATCCTAATGAAGTATACAGCAATATAAATTACCAACAGACTTGCGGCTGTATAAAAACTAGAACTTTGCAGTATCTTCTTATGTATATCAACAAATTACTTCAGCATGAAAACCATATTGGAGTATTTCATAGATAGGAACAGTCAACAGTGCAAGTTCAGTATAATATAATGCTAATGTAAATTGAATATCATGATTCGACAATTGGTAACAATGCAACAACAACAGATGTATTACAAAGCATTTTGTAGATCAGCTGCATTTGCACTGTTCTGAACAGCTTTAAGAATGGCTGATCATTGGGTAACACAACATCAGTCTAGTGACAATGAAATATAAATCTTGAAATCTCCGGTACGCGACTACACGGTATGTTATTCCTTCTAAAATGTAATCATATAAAAAAAATTGGTCTGTTGGAGCATTAAACCCAAAAAGTAAACAATCATCGTTCTAGGCCAAGTTCTACTTATCGAGTCTTGATGAAGAAATGATAATAATTCATCTGGAGGTTCATACTTCATATAGAATTTCAATGCCACGGGAAGCCTTGGCTGCAACCTTTTGCTAAGTAACCAGCTGCCTGGTTTCCCTTTGCGCCAAATATGGTTATTTGCACTTCCCACAAATTTTGAGGACAAAATTGAGAGGATGGTCAGGTGTATCTTTATGAACAAGAGCTACAACAACACGAGAATCGGATTCCACAATAATTTTTGGCCTACGTTCTTTCCACACTAAATCTATACCCTGCCAAACAGCTCAAAGTTCTGTAGAAAGTGAATTTGCAGAGCCTATAAAACCCGTAAACCCGCAAATCCACTGGCCAAAATTATCACAAATGAGAGCGCCAATCAGCTTGACCCATTGAACCCCGAGTTGGTCCATTTACATTTATAGTGACCAATCAAAAATTGGGTGTGGACCAACCCACATTATAATTGTTTTTGACATCTGAAATTTTTTAGTGCTAGTATAGCTACTAAGTTTCTTGTACAGAGGACAACACCATGAAATTCTTACTGCCCACTAAGCCACCATTAACATATCTTATGTCTTAACCTTCCCTAAATATTATCATGTCAAATAAAGCAGTGTCCTTGTTTCGTTACACACAAAGATTCCAGTATCCGAAGCAAATCAACCATACATGCATACTTACATAAACATATACATATAAGTAAATATGGGATTTTTAACATCCAAACACAAAATTAAGTCCCACCCCCCTAAATCTATCCCAATTCACACCAAAACCAATAATCTTGGTACCCCACAACAACAAAATCAAGAACTCTCCGAATAATAAAACACCAAAAAACATTGCATACACAATTAAAGGGCGTGTAAGCAAATGCACTACCTCAAGCTGAGACTCATGAATCTGCTCCTCCACTTCTTGGGTCTCAGTAGTTTCACCAGATGAAGCAAAACACACTGAATCAAGAACAAAACGGTGTCGTTTTAATAGCTTGTGAGAAAAATGAGCAGGGGTGCTACAATGAGTTTTAGGGTATGTTTGTCTTCTTGTTATTAGAGAAAGGCGTACGAGTGAGCTTCGAATAGGGGGGTTTATTGAAGGGTGAGGAGCAGCAAGAGCGGCTGTTCTCAGCAGTGTTGTTGCCGCCATGGATCGATACAGATGGGGTGTATGTAAATGGAGGAGAGGATAATAATAAAATCATGATTTGACAATTGTAATGAATTTGGGGAGGGTGGGTGGTTTCCACTGCGCTGAGTTCCACCATATGTATTGTGTGCCTGTTTTTTGGGTTTCTTTTTTATCAAGTTATTTTTTAAAAAACAAATTGAGTATTTAAATTAGTATTCTAAAACTTTATACATATATAGTATTTTAAAAGGTGATTTAAATGCAATAGGTTTCGATTTTGAAAAAAAAAAATTAATGTTTTGTTTTGGAGGAAAAAAAGTTACTTGACAAAAAGTTGATGCCGAACAAAATAAAAATGTCAAAAAATAAGATAAAATTAAGAGGAATATTTTTGTCTTATTTTTAAAATAGAAGTAAAAAGTTACTTTATTTAGCAAAAAAAGTGGGAAATCTAACTAGTATGTTATCATTGTGATTATAAAAACCCACTAAAAATAAAAGTAGAAAAAACATCAACTTGTAAATTTTCATGGTCAAACAATATGTACTACCCCCAAAGAAAATATGTTTCAAAGACAATTTGACCGACACTTTTAAAAATATTGATTTCACAATTAAAATTATATTTTTAAAAACCTTTTTTGTAAATAAAATATTGAATATATATTTTATTTTATAAAATGAAAATTCAAGTCGGACATGGTCAGTAACATGCATGAGGTAGGGAGAGCGTGGTTCGGTTCGGTTAGGTTTTTGGCTAAAACCGGAACCGCATATCTTCGATTTTAAAAATTAAAATCACACCCGCAACTGAACCATTGGTTTCGGTTTCGGTTTTTACCGGTTCGGTTTCGATTAAAAACCGGATTAAAAAAATAAAAAAGTATATAATTTAAATTATTATATATTTGCATTCAAATATTTGAATCACATCCCGCATAACAACACTATAAAAAATATATATAAGAAATTGTAACAAGTTAAACTTACTGTAACATGTAAGAAACTTTAATGAATTTATATAAATTTTATATAATCAGAATCATGTCTTCTCATCCAAATATTCAAATATGCAACTCTATTAAACTATCGCATTTTTAATTGTGAAGTCAATCGGCATTGTATACACTAATCAGGAGATTTTCAACAGAATAGTTTATTTTAAACAATGAATCATGAATATGTATTGTGGTTTATATTGCTTCATTTATAAGAGAGACAACTCTTATATACAACTATAACTCAAAATTAATTTTAGATTTTTCTGATAGAGTCTAAATAATGTAATTTTATATAATTAACTTTAGGAAATTTTCTAAACATAACGGTAGATACATTTTATCACACACACACACACACACATATATATAAATTATATATAATAAATTTATTTATTTTAATTATCGGTTCAGTTCGGGTTTTTTCGGTTCGGTTTTAACCTATAACCGGAATCGGAACCGATCAATCGGTTCAGTTTTTTATTTTTCAGTTTTGGATTAGTTTTTTTTATTTCGATTTTCTTCGATTCGTTTTTTATCAGTTTCGGTTCGATTTTGGTTCTTATTTGTTTTTTTCGCTCACCCCTACATGAGGGTGTGGTCACGCTTTACTTGACTTGTTAATTTACCAAAATGGTAGTTTTACTTAACAGTCGAGGTTTGGTTCACGGAATGACATAAATTTGGAATCAGGAATTAAGTTAAAGAAGATATGGGTTTAATGTATTATTTCTGATATCAGTGTTGGGATACATTTATTTATTTAATAAATTTTGAGTTATTAACTATAATTAATTTAAAATATTAATTAATTTATTATTTTAATATATTTTCGTATCATTGATTTATTTCATATTAAATATTTAAATTTAATTGCTTAAATAAATATGAAAATATTAAAATAAAATGATTACTCATACTCACCTCCTCCGATATCAAAAACTCATACCTTATGGGTTTGAGATATGAGTTTCAAATCATTTTTTTCTCAACCAAATAAGTATAAGTTTGGAATGAATGAAACTCATACCTGATTCTAGAATGAGTTGAAAACAACCACAAAAGGGAATAGGGCATTAGCTAAAAGATCAGTCTCTTTATGCCCGATTTCATGAGATGACTTCTTGAATCTAGTATAGAGCCAAGACCACGCCTAAGAACCTCTTTTTCCGGTAATGCTAGCCCATAGTAGATAAAGGCGTGAGACAGGAAATTGGTTTTGCAAAAACCCTTAATGTGATATAGCCCTTAATGTGATATAGTTGCGCCATATTTCCCGTCTCTATTTTTCATTGACCTTTGTCGGTACTCCCCAGAAGATGATTTCCGAAATTGTGAAGCCATTTCACCTATTTATGGGTATCATAACGACCCCTAAATAATTCTTTGATAAGATATCTTAAATTAAACATGTACTCAATGTGACGAACTAGATTACATAAATTACTCGTACATTTTATTTTATTTTTCGATATATATATAGGATTGTTATGTACGTTTCGAGTACAATAAAACTAATTGTTTTTTTGGAGTAATGTCAAAATGAAAGGTAGTGACTCATTATTTTTGGATTGAAACCAAGTCGATTTCCCAACCGACTAGGCCTTGGCGAAATAGATTCCTTGTTGATTTGTTTAGCGGCCATTAGAATTAAAATATTAGTTTTATTTTCTCAGTTTATTGTTCCCTACAGCTGTCTGTCGAGCTTTAATAAACAACTCCGGTTTAATAAGAGTTCAAGTGACATGACAGTGAAGACGTGTCCAATAATTAACAAACGGTCATCCGATATTTTTAATAATATTTTTTTCCGGTCATTTTTTCTCCACAGCACAGCAGTTGGAACAGGAGTCCTAAAAACTTTATAACTTTGTGATTAGAATAATTGGAAATAACTTAATAAAACAATAATTTACTAAACGTACGGGCAATGAGTATGTGAATGGGAGAAGCTCACTTTATAATCTTTATTACTCCATTATTCACATTCCTTAAAAAAGTAGTGCTTCTTTTCAATCCATAAAAAAAAAAAAAGAAATTCCACAAATTATTTTGTACTAAAAAAATGTATCCAATAAACCAATGTCAAAACTCAAAACTGTAAAAAGAAAGAGGGTGCAAAGTAAAAGCAGGAGAAGAGCAAGCAGGTGTGGTGTGCCTGTGAGAGAGTGTTAACAATAATACTCTTCCACTAGACAATACTTGTTGTATTGTAACGTCTAGTGTCCACACACATACATTATACATTATACATTATACATTATACATACAGAGAGAGAGCTCAACCTGGGTCGGAGTTTCTCGCTCTATACACCCCCCCACCCCCACCCCCACCCCCACCCCCAAACTCAAATTCAAATAATCAAAGCCCAATATTTGAATTGGGTTTGTGTATAGGTGGGTATTTTGTATTTGACACATCAGAATGAGTAGCACCAAGTCCGAAGAGCGTAACGAGAAGATCATCAGGGGTCTTATGAAGCTTCCTCCCAATCGCAGATGCATCAACTGCAACTCACTCGTATTCATACTCTCTCTCTCTCTCGCCCCCCAAAACACACACTTAATTCAAGTCAATATGTGAAAATTACCCTTAGCTTCTACTGTTGTAATAATTCTAAATTATGTAAATTGATGCTATATCTAGCTCCACAACTCGATATTATTCTATATTTACCTTCAAAGTTTACATTCTGTCTAAATAATTTGTCTTTGATGCATTGTCCCTTTTATCAACAACATACCTGGAATTATATAGGAATCGTCGCACATAGAAATATAGAATAGAGTTTAATTCTCAAGATCATTATTTTATAATATCTGTAAAAATAAAGTGTTGTGTTTTGAAAACTGAGGTCTATGTAAATATATCATGTAATCTGATATTAGGGAAACGAGTGAAATTTGATTTTATTTCTCGATTATTGATAACCTAGATATTGTAAACTTTATTTGATCTCTATGGCTGTTTTTTTTTTAAAATTCCCCAGCAAGCATCTAATGTATATCTTCAACTGTTCTCAGGGACCCCAGTATGTTTGTACAACCTTCTGGACATTTGTTTGCATAACATGTAGCGGTATACAGTGAGTACATCAACCAAAATTATTGTATACATATAAATTTTTCTTTAATCCTGGCATCATCTTTGAAGCTGAATCACGTTTCACTTCTAAGATCCACAAACTACAAGTTTTTAAAAGATTTGTGTGCTATGTTCAACTGCGCATGATATATGATGCTCAATATATTATGTAAGATGGGTAGAAACATGTTTTTTTCTAGAGAAATGTCGTTTGTTATTTTTATCCATTTTTCATGGTTTGCAGCCGTGAGTTCACTCACCGTGTAAAATCCGTTTCTATGTCTAAATTTACTCCACAAGAAGTTGAAGCTCTTCAAAAAGGTGGTAATCAGGTATGATAATATTTTTTAGTTCTTCCATTGTCCTCTGGATTGCTTATTTGCTTACTGTAATGGTTTCTCCAGCGTGCAAGGGAAACATTTTTAAATGCTTGGAACCAGCAAATGCAGAGGTTCCCTGATAGCAGGTGAAGTTCTCCCGTTCTTGCTCCTGAAGATTAGAACAAAAAATTGGAAATATATGCAGATTGCAGAAATGACATTTAGTTGTATCTTCTGTTCTGTAGCAATGCTGATAAAATTCGAGAGTTTATGAAGACTGTTTATGTGGATAAAAAATATGCTGGGGGAAAGACATCCGAAAAACCTCCAAGAGGTACGCAGGTAATAAACTTAACTTATATAGCTGTTGTATTAAATATATTTCATATGTTCTCAAAAAGAATAATAGAAGTACAAAAATTGATGTGCTTGAAGAATGATATGATTACATAGTTGCCGTCAGAGATTAAGTGGAACCCACCAGGATTTTTTTTCTTCAAATGTCGACCTTTTTCATAAGTGGGACTCTTTAACAAATCATCGCACACCCTCCTCCGTGAAATCTAACATGGACTGTATATATGAACTTGACAGGACCTTAAGAATCACGAAGACGAGACAAGGCGAGCTAGTTCCTATCATTCCTATTCTCAAAGCCCGCCTTACGATTACCAATATGAGGAAAGGCGTTATGGAAAGCAAGCTTTTGCCCTTACTAGAAAGGCCGGTTCAGACCGAGGCCTTAAAACATCTAGTTTCTTGAGTCCTAGTCATTCAAGTGACAACGGTTTTGAGGGAAGTTTTTCAAATGAGGGGTCTAATGCAGGTGATATATATAAGTATGAGACCCAAGCACCTACCTTTCAGACAGGTTTTGGATTCAGCAGTCCTTCCAGTGAATCTTCAAGGGATGTATTTAATGAAGAAATAAGTCATCATAATGTTAATACTTATTCTGATGCACATACAAAGAGTGTTGCAGACCAGGTTCCACATTCACAGGTCATTTTCTTCTTATATCTGTTCTTGACTTCGTTTTAAACTGAAGTCGCTGGTGTACCATACTATGCTGTACCGCGGGAGTTATTATATATAGATATACTTGAAATAAGAGGTAGGGGTTTAATGTGTGCTTAGTCTTCTTTTTTTCCATGTATCTGGTTGGTGTGATGATGTGCATGATATAAAAGGGAAAATTAGACGAGGATAGAGAATAATCTAACACGGTATTTCCAATTAAGCCTGTCGTTATGAGTACTAAGACTGGACTGCTGAAATCCTAACAGATTCTACTTTGTTACGAGTGTTGGGGAGAAATGGATAAATGGTATGTGTTGTCACATGTTTAATGAATCCAGAGGCTGTCCAAATAGTGGAATACGATGTACTATCACTTGTAGAAGCTTGTCAAAAACTCCTTGGGATTTATATGTAAAATTACTCCGGAAAGAGAACATGATATCTATCTTTCCAAATAAAAATAGCTGTAACGAGATGAAAGAGATAACAAAGCCAATGGATAGCTTGCTTGGCTTACTTTTCACGTTGCAAATTGCTGTTGGTTTTCTTGAGTATTGGACCTTTCATTCTTTCTTATATAAACGCTATGTTACTCCGGACTTTATAATTCACCTTGAACATCATTGTCGAACACTTCCTATTTGGAATGAGTATAAACACTTGATATCTCATTTGGGCCAAAACATGCAAAGTTTTCAATATATTGCCTAGCCTAAGATTGGTCCAGTTAACATAATATAATGGGGTTTGACCAGGGAGAAATATTTGCTTTTTATTTCTAGTAGACTTGCAGGTAATAGCTTTTTTGTTCTGTACATACTGATGTTTGCACCTATTCAACTGTGTCTTTATTTGTTTTCTGATCAGAGGACTGCATCTACAAGCAGCTTTGGATCATTTAACAGCAATTCGATGTCCTTCAAGTCAGTAACTTCTGAAAATGCAGATGGTCCATTAGAACCTGACCAATCTGCTGGAACCCGTAATAATAAACTAGCTACTTTTCTCTCATTACCACATTCAGCAGTTTCTGGGACTTCTAATGGTGTTGAACTATTCGATAGCCCATTTGTGTCTGGAACTGTTACATCCTCAGCCTCAGCCCCTGATTTGTTTCAGTTACCCAAAACATCAACTTTACCTGTAGATTGGTTTCAGACGTCCTCCCCCTTCCCAACTTTGAATTCTGATCAACGATCTCAAAATTTGCCACCTCCATCTTTAGATATGTTTTCCAGTATGCCTCTGCAACATTCAGTGGGAACCTTGAGTGAGAAATCATCGGATGTAGTTACTGAGAAAAATGAAGGATGGGCAACATTTGATATACCTCAGCTTATGGAGCCTAGTCAAGGCAATCAGATATCTACATCTGCAACTGCTGTGACGGTACCTCTTAAAGAGGGAGCATCTCTAACAAATGTTGACAACTTATTGCTCTCAAACACAAATCCACAATGGTTCTCATTTCTTGATTCTAGTTTTATCGAACCTAATTCATCAATTCCTGATAAGTGGCACGAGAGCATGCTCAGTTTTGAAGCCCCCAGTAATGCAGGAATTAATCAGGTATGAAATTTATTCAAAGTTGCAAGGATGATATATACAAATCCAAATTTGAAGATATCAAGACACGTAAAACCTTCTCATGACTGGGCTTTTAATTATTGCGTGGCTGTTGAGTGGGTGGCCCACTAGAGGGATGCCATGTTAAATTGTTTGGTCCACACTATATCATATAAGGCACATATACACTAATTAAAATTAATTTAGTGTTGTACATAACTATGCACAGACTCACACTACACTCTACGGCTCAGGGTGCTGCCTATGCGGATAAGAAAAGAATATAATGTATGCACAGAATTTCTAAGTATGTAATGTTTTCATATAAATATACTAGTATTTCTTCTCAAAAAACATCATTCTTATATTGTAGAAGCATCTTAGGCTCTTAGTAGATTGTCATTGTAATGACATCCAAGTTTGTTGTTTTTCAAAAAAAAAAAAATCTAATTTAACATATGTAGTTTGATTCGTTTTGGAGTTGAAGTATAATGGAACTGAATTTAAGCTTAGTTCATTACTTGTAAGTTTCAATATGTGGATAAGCTCTCTATTTCCTTATTCCTTGTATTGTCTTATCCTGGTGTTGGCTTGTTTGTTTATCTAATAGCACTCATTTGTTTATTTAATAACACTCGTTTCGCTACCCTGCGTAATATATACATTTAAAACAAGCAACTTGTACCCTGTTAAATGGAATAAAGATTTCTCTTACTGGAATTAGATACAGAATATCTCTGACTTCTAGTTTTTGGTGTTTTGGTAGTCATGGAATGCATTTGAAAATTTAGATGAACAGCTTCCATTAGGAAAAGATTACCGTCCAAGTAGTGAACAAGTTGCAGTGCAGAGTCCTTCACTTGCTGATGGGTATTTGGGTATAAGAGTACCAGAGGTAGATAAAATTTCCTGTAAATGCTGAATGCTATGTTTTTTTATATTTATTTGTAATAAGTAAAAAAAGCCTTATTTGTAATAAGTATATATTAGTTGTTGCTGTGATGAACTGGTGATGGTAGTTGAATCTTCTTTTTGTATCATGTTACATTCATCAGTCATCGGACAACTGAGAGAAGCAAAATACAAGGGTTGTGCATGCTATGATTTACACCACATGCATATTCTTCTCGATTTATTTTACGTTTGACTTGTATTAATTCTCATATTCCACAGGCAGGAGCTCTATTTCCTGCAACTGATGTAAAATCTACCAACCCGTTCGATATTCCTTTTGATACTGATTTAGAGCCCCACAATGAGGTATGCTATGTACTCAGCTGTATTGAACAATTCCTAGCATCTATTGTATTATGTATATCTGCTTAGGTATTATATAAGCATTGTTCTGATAATTGATTTCATCGTGAAAGATGGATATATTTAACTTCGAAGGTGAGACTTCTTACCCAACAAGACTGCTGTTTAGTGATCTGAATGAAAATGGTAGAAATGTTTCTGACCTTTTTCAGAGATAGCATATATGTTGGAGTAAACTTTTTACTCTGGGGACTTCACCCCTTGTTTGAGTTTTCATAATGAAGAGGAAGGAATGTAAAAGATTTTCTATCAATCTTCTGGATGTGATTTTTTTGGGGTTGAAGTGAGATGGAAATAATACAAAACCAACTTCCTGCAAAATGTCTCCCTCTTCTACTGCGCTCTCTTCCTTTTCTTCTTTCCTATGTTTTGTCTAAGTTTGGTTGTTAGCGTGCCATTTTCTTATATAAGGAACAAGGCAACAGAGGTATAAAAGAGCAACCATCTTTGCATAGAAGTTTATCTGTCTTTACTCTGTTTTTACGAAGAAAGCGTTCCAAATGCATCGAAAAGCTATGTAGTTAAAAGTTAACTTTTCAATTCACCACATCCTTGTGTATAATTTTTAAAACTGCAAGTGCTCAAACTCATAGCACCATGTCAGAAGAACTGTTTCTGAATCCGTTGTAGTGGGTAAACTATGGAGCTGTGGACTATATTAGTTTCTGACCATTTGATTCTGCATGCTTAATTGCAGTTTTTGGACATGAGCTCTTTGCAAGCCGTTTTACCTAATGGCCACATGCCTGCTTCCTTTATTGCTGCTGTGCCTGATCCTTGGTTCTCTCAAAATCCAGTTACATATCCTGCTGGACCACAAGGTGAGCAAAATGGAAACTTAGTGGTGCATCACGTGTTTTAACCAATTCTCTGACCAGTCTGATTGTAGTAATGCAACTGTGCAGGTGACTTCGGATTGTATGGTGGGCCAGCACAAAGCACACAAATAATGTAAGATAGTACACTTTTTGTATTCCCTCTGTCCCTTTTGATTGTTAACATTTTTCAGAGTGTGTGGCATGCCGGTGCATATAAAGTATAGTTACATAACTTATTTTTAAATTATGTTTTTTCTGAATACAAATTTAAACATTCAATTTTTATTCAAAGAAGAAAATTGTAAAAATAAGTTATATAACTATACTTTATATGCACCTTAAAATGCGTGTCAGACACTCTCTGAAAAATGTTAACAATCAAAAGGGACGGAGGGAGTAGTTTCCTTAAGATCTAAGGAGAATGATAATTCACTTTACATGTAGTTCTCAGGTTCTTAGGGTGGTAGTGGTTCTCATTTGAACCAATATCTATGCGCATATACACGTATCTATACATGTATATAGGCATATGTATGTTATGTGCCTATATGACAGTGTATATACTTGCATGTACATGCATATATTACGAGCTGATGTTTGTGTGTGTGCGAGCCTATATGAGCGTATGCACACACATATATAGGCATATATACATAGAGACGTACAGGGATGTATATGGGCATATGTATGTTATGTGCATATATGGACATAATTTATGCATATGTGCACTGAGGCATGAGGCACACCTCAATAAACTGAAGCCTAATTTGACCTGTGTTGAAGAGTATTACTCTGGCATGTGTTCACTTAAAATTTTAATATAGTTTGTGTTCTCCTTTTGTTTTGGAATTCTATGATTGTTAATATAGTTTGTGTTCTCCTTAGAAGTTAATCTAAGTTGTTGATATGCTTCATTTCATACTTGTGGAGTTCACATTATTATCAAAATAAGTATTGCGCCTCTCTACGATGAGTCGTGCATGCCTTAATTAGGACTTCTCTCAGATAACGCACACCGGCCTTTGCAACTAAGTGAGCCTCTTGTCTTAGTACTCGTCACAGATACTTAAGAAAACACTATTGACATATACAGTCTTGTAAAATTTTTATTTTGTTTTTGTGTGCTGCATTTCACAAGAGCATGCTTTTAGCATTTTAAACATTACATCTCTCTCCGCTAATTTGTCCGTCTTTTAAATTCTTCAGGGGTGTTGCATCTCACGAGCCTGTGGCACAAACTGGAGGAAATCCTTTTGCTTAGGATTATAGACTTATAGTAGTTTATTCTGTTCTTTTATTTTATTTAGTTTAGTGTTATCCGCATTCGGTTTGCCTGTGAAGTTGGTAATGTTTTATCTTGTCATTTCTTAACTTTGCGGTCTTTTATAATAAAGGTTGCTTTTTATAGTCTCAGCTAGTCAGCATTTGTAGTAAAGTGATGATGAGATTACTTCTGGGTTTTGTGATATTAACTGAAAAGCAGTGATGATTTATTAAAGTTGTTTTCTACTCTAGGACATTGCCTTGTTATAAGATGTGCCTTGTACTAGCACGTCTTCATTACCATAGTTTTCTCATATTTAGTTGCACAAAATTTAACTGCTAAGTAGGGACCCGTGAGTAAAAAACTAAAAATTAAATCTACTAAATTATTAGTGGTTTTGCTTTCCTGTTTGCTCATAGTTTTGTAAATGACATTCTTTATTTAAATCTTGATGATAGGTGTACTTTTTTATTTTTCTGTCGTTCATCAAAAATTCTGCTGGATTATTTCAGATGTTGGGTCTAAAATTATCACGTTTATTTGGTTGCTGGATCCTCCCATGATTCTGGTTTCCTTCCCCTAATGAACCCAAGAAGACTGTGGTGTATTTACACATTTGATTTTCGATTTTAGGTTCTAGTAGAAGCCACCAAGTTAGAAGCTCTTTTTCCATTTTGAATAGTGTTTTTGAATGAATGAAAGGAAGCGGCATTTTTTCAAAAATATGTTCTGTACAAAGCTCTATTAATATTTTTAGACATCCCATACCATCAGCGATCTATGTTCAAATAGCATTCACTTTTGCCAGTTGAATTAAAACTAGTAAAAACTGTGTATTTTCCGAGGGTAAGCATTAAATATACAAACCTTGATAGTTGGCTTGGTAGGGGGACCAGCCGAACCAGTTCTAGCTCATTAATTACCTCCAATCAGACTTGAAATTTGTTGTACACCACAGCCTTCTCAATACATCCATAGTTTAATGCTTGAAATGCTAAAAGAATTTTTCCACTAGGATATTGGCATGGTTGGCAAATGGCAACTAAGAGAGAAGCTGGTCTGCTGGTGCAATCAGCTCATACGGTGAACACCTATGAAATGATTCGGCCTAGAGTTCAAAATTGCCGAAAATTTCCATTACACTTGCATCCTTTGCATCTCTTCGTGGATAGAGCCAAAAAGAACAGTGGATATATACCTCTCACCGAAGCTTGGAAACACAACCTGTATGATTACATCATGGTTAATCTATCATCTGTCTCAGGGAACCGGCAGAAGGCAGCCTTAATATATGCTACATAATATAGCATAAAAACCAAAATGAGGCCACGACCTACAAAATGATTGTATGTGTATGGGATGAAAGTCTGATAATTTACTGTGAAACAGAGCATATGATTGCCGAGCTACTTGAAGAAAGTGGTGAGTATATAAACTTTTGCTCTTTAACAGCCACAACGTAGTTCTACGTCTAACACACATATTCAGTTAGAGAATAGTTTTAAGTAATGCAAAGAATTAACTCACCGCAATGAGCTTTCCAGCATTCTGAGGTCTTTTTGCAACTCGTACAGCTGCTGCAGCTGCAGCTCCAGAAGATATACCAACCTAGGATGAAGGAAATTGAAACGTAGATAAACCACCCAAGGCAGGCAAACGGAATACTTACACAACATACATAACTAGCATAGGTAATGCAACCATTTTATATTATGATATCTAATTTAAGTTAATGTTTGTCAATACAAGAATTATGATTATATTATCTTGTGGAAGCCTATATACATAATTAAATATATATATATATATATATGTATAATTAAATATATATATATATATATATATATATATATATATATATATATATATCATATATAATATAGTGGAGACGAAAACAGGTCACAACATATTCAAGGGGAAAAGTGGAAACCCTTGGCAGATTGAAATTTATCAAGGGGTTAATGTTTCTACATCTAGTTATCCATTATAAAGTTTCTACTAGATTTAAAGGTTGCAATAAAAAAATCTCAAAATGTATGTGTCCGAGTTAATTTTACTACTGAACTGCTGTATAAGAGAATTAAAATAAGAAGAGTAGAGGAGTGGAGGGAGGGATGTGGGGGGGGGGAGATCATTACTGTAACATGCTCAAGCAATAAAACTAATAGCTCCCGGGCCGAAAAATTAAAAATTGCTGATAATATAGTTGACGAAGACACATTAAATACTCATCACAACTACTTGGCAAAAAAAAAAATTCATCTTACCAGCAAACCTTCCTCTAATGCCAACTTTCTAGCCATTTCAACAGCTTCCTCATTTGTTACCTATATTTTGTTTAATATTATAAAAAATTCCGAACATTAATTTTAACAGATCATTTAGGTTTATCTTTCTTCAGCAATTTCGTTCAATATTATTACTAGAGCAACTAAAATTTCCTGTGCTTCGTATATTGAATTTTATACCTTTAAGACTTCGTCAAGCAAATTGACATCCAATATTCTTGGCACATAACCTGCATTGATGTCTTATGTGTTGAGAAGTTAAGTCATCAAAAAAACAATAGTAAGAGCTGACATTAATATTGCGAAAATATGTTTATAAAATTCTCTGACCTGGGTTTTCTCCAGATATAATGCTTCTTTCTGCAGGCTCAACTCCAATTACCTACTAAGACAATATCAGAATATCGATGATTTAGCATGACACAAGAAAAATTGAGAAGCAGATAGTACTTACGTTCCGGCGCATACTTACGGACTGAATATACTACAACTATACATAAATTACCATTAAGAATTTATATGCCATACATACACTTCAAGTTACAGATATACAGATAGTTCCCCTTGAATTATAAAAACTACTAGTAGACTGGTGCATACATACGCATTTGTATCTATGTCTGTGTGCATCTGATGTGTGTGAGAGAGGGGGGGGCACAGAAAGACAATAAGAGAATAAGAGAGAGCCCATACTACAGTACGAGCTAAGGCATTTAACTTAAAATTTTATGACTACAATTGAGCTTCAAAAGATGTCAATGTTATCATGGTTCGAAATAATGATTATATTTGAATTGTTGAAACCACAGTATATAGAAATCAAGATACGATTTTGGTCACCAAGAATTTCAGAATTTTAATTGAAAACTTACAAAATAACATCTTCAACAAAAGAAAATCTATAACTGAGAAAAATGTTTCAGAACAAGTTAACAATAGTCTTGCACCTCGACCCAATAATCTAATGACATTAGAAGTTAAAAACAAAACAAAGTTTCCACTTTCTACAGGTAGCAGTTAGTTATGAAAAGTGGGTCATTCATGGATGACATTATTGTTATTTAATGGTTGATGTTATAATTTACTTATAAGTACAGATGCAGTGAAGCCTTTTACTGAAGTATAACAACCTTGGTATGTTCATTCATCATTTTCAAGTAACGCCCAGTGCCAGTAATGGTTCCACCAGTTCCAATACCTGCTACAAGTATGTCGACAGTACCTAAAGTATCCTCCCATATTTCAGGTCCCGTGGTCTCAAAATGGATCTGTAACAGTTATATTCAATAATTAAAAACCCAACTAAATTCACGATCAACGAGATCAATAGTGCTCAAAATTGTAGACAGACAAACCTTTGTATTGTTCACATTATCAAACTGTTTTAACATGTGCGCGTCTGGTGTGCTTCGAACAATTTCTTTGGCTTTATCGACAGCACCATTTATACCTTGTGTTGGGTCTGTTAAAACAACTTTTGCTCCGAATGCGCGTAAAAGGATTCGTCTTTCTATATTAATGGATGAAGGCATGGTGACTATAACTTGGTATCCCTTGACTGCTGCTACAAATGCAATAGCAAGTCCTGTGTTCCCGCTAGTAGGTTCAACTAAGATACTCTGTATAAAGACGGAATGTAAAGGTGAATGACATACACCGTCGACAATTTAATTAGTTGCCTATTTACTTTCCTATCTGTCTAGAAACATATACCATACATACTGTAACTATTTTCCTACCAACTATCTTCTGTGAATTACATTTATGAATATAAAAAGGAGCAAAGGACTCGTGTTGTAGTTTACCTAGTATCTCAGTTTAATAATCAAAATATTGTTTATCATAAAATATAGAGGAGGAAAAATCTAACCTTTCCTGGTGAAATTTCTCCAGTTTGTTCAGCTTGAGAAATCATACTATAACCGATTCTGAGACGTAATAAGATGCGTAAGGCAATGAATTGAGCATAGTGCCTCTGAGTTATTATTATATATGTACAGGTTGCAATAATAGGATTATATGTGAGATATATTCATCTTAAGAGGTATTAAGAGGCATGGAGTTGGACATTACCTATCTTTTACGGTTCGGCAAGGTTCCATACTTTCGAGTTTAGCAGCAATATTAGCAACACAACCAAGTGTAACCTTATTGAGATATATCATGGGCGTTGTTCCAATCAACTAGATGAAATGATTACAAGTGGCGATATCAGTCAAAAAGATAATATGAAGAGAGTTATCGAAATTATCAAGCAGTTGATATAACAACTCAAGCAAATAACCCCGGTAAGTAAAAGAATCAAGGAGAAAACCTGAGTGACATCCTCGGCAATGTTGACAGTGTCAGAGTCAGAAGAAGAAGAAGAAGATGCTGCAACTGATGTGGGCTTGTAATAAGATACAACACAATTTCTAGTTGCTGGTGGGGGTGGTGTTGTAATAAGATATAATAATAGTCTACTAGTTTTGTTACTAAAATATTTCTTGTTAGTGGTGGGGAGAGTAAAATTGCAGAAAGAGACGCATTGGGAATTGCGAAAGGAAGAGATAGGCGGCGGCATAAACATAGTAGACGATGATGATAATGAGGAACAAGAAGCAGCTAACGGGGGGGGGTTTTGCACTTCAATGGATTGGGTTATAGTTGGATACATTCAATTTCTACCTCTATGTATTTTACTTGAATAATAATCAAAATAAAAATAGATAAATGATAAACTGGGCTTTAGTGGGAATAGATTTGGGCCTGGTCGTCTAAAGCTATAAATAATATCTTCCTAACCCTATACTGTAGTTCAAAACCCAAAGGGAAAGGGGAAGGAGATGATGAGTAGATTGAGAAAAGCCTCTGTGAGTTTTAATGGCTTTGGGCCCCGTGTTCCCAGGTTTTATAACGTAGCAAATCATGTAATCATCATACACTTGTTTTTTTTTTTATGTATATATCTACGTATCTGTGGTTGTATACAGTAATTTCTTTCACTGTGTGTTTTTTGCTTATGTTTTTACGTAGATTATTACTACAATCAGACATCGAATTTACCTGCTTATCATAAAAATTGCAAAAGGAACCTCTAAAATAAGATGGAGGGGGTAATTTTTACTACAGTGAAAATTGAATATTTATATATTTGCAATTAACAAAAAATTCATATGCAGATGAAGAAAGAACAATATCTGCGTCAACTGTTTTGCATTTTAATTTGTTTTCAAAATCATCACTTTTTATACGATTAAACCGGGACCAGCTGAGCATCTCCGACCCATTACACTATGTTGGTGTCATTTTCATCAAAATAGTGTACAAATTACGCTATCTTTAAAATTCGTTCTAACCAATATACATTAAAACTTACATCAAAAGAAATCTTTGTTATAATATACAAGTTATTTTACAACTAAAGTACAAAAATAATAAAATTTAAAATAAAAAAGTTATAAATAAAATAGACAATATAATAAAAAAATAAATTAAATGGACGGTTGATGCTAGCTTTTTTAGTATACCATGGAAGGATCGAAAAGCGACCCCCAAAGTCTATTCTTTCTACCCACCAAGAAAACCGGACTTGAAATTTCTGTGTGCATACCACTGTATATATATATATAGAGAGAGAGAATAGAATATCTGTATACAAGCATATAATAGTATATTACCTACTACCACCAGTCCACAACTAGTATTCTTTTGGCTCTGTTGGTAGACAAGAGAGATTAAGCGCGTGCTGCTCATTTTATTTTCAGGTACTATTTACTCCATTTTTCATCATTTGCATTTTCCAGTGAATTTTTCATTGTGTGTGTATTTATATTAATCTGATTGCATAAATTTCCTGTTTATTTGATGGGTTTGTTAAAATTTGAATCTTGGTGGACTCAGTGAGCTAGCTGATTGGTGTCATTTATTGATTTATAATTCAAAGGAGAGATTTTGCAATTCTTGCTTTCTGTATTGGTCAACTTTTGTACACTGTGATTTTCCAATTGTTTGGATTCAGTTTAGATTTATTGTCATTTTCGTTGTTAATAAAACTCACCTGTGATGTCCTCGGTTTCAGGCCTTAAAACTATGGAATTGTTTGGATTAAGTGAGATCCAGGTGGTGGGTGCTGCTGTTGCGATTGTTGTTGTTGCTGCCACAGCTGCCATCATTTTTTCCTCCAAGAAATCTAAAGGTTTGGTCGATCACTATAATAACAGACAAACATTTATGTAAAGAATTTGCATAGATTGTCCTGCGCCAATCTTATGGTTTTTTTATTACATTGCAAAACAAAATGCTATTGCAATCTTTTGAAAGTTTCAGTATTATCTGTAAATATAATGGAAATGTTGCATGTGCTTGATAGTGTGTCTGAACCCCGAGAACTTTAAAAAGTTCAAACTGGTTGAGCGCAAACAGCTTAGCCACAATGTTGCTGAATTCAAATTTGCACTCCCCACACCTACTTCAGTGCTGGGCCTTCCAATCGGACAACACATTAGTTGCAGGTTTAGCCAATTGACTTGGTCTTTTCATTGGGTTTTTGAACTTTTGATTATTCGCACCACAAATACAAGTGTCTCTAATTATAAAGACCATATGTGACTTTATTATACAAATATAATTGTTTATATATTCTTCAGAACTATACTAAATTTTAGTGTTAATCAGAGGTAAGGACAGCCAAGGTGAAGAGGTTATTAAACCATACACCCCAACCACTCTGGACTCCGACGTTGGACATTTTAAATTAGTTATAAAGGTATATAGTAAATTTCATTTCTGTAATGTGGGATTATTGGCTACATTCATCTTTCTTCTATCGATGCTGATTTTAATGCTCATGAGTGATTCTGTGCTTAAAAGATGTATCCACAAGGAAGGATGTCACATCATTTCCGCGAGATGCGTGTTGGCGATTATTTGGCTGTCAAGGGACCCAAGGTATGCAGCATAATCAAGATAATTACCTAATGTCATAAACTTCTTGTTCCTAATACATCCTTCTAGATTCATGATGCTATGATTGCTTTTAGTAAGCTGTAGTTATAGCTAAAACATGTTACACTTGCTGACATTGATGTTTGACAGGGTCGTTTCAAGTACCAACCTGGCCAAGTGAGGGCCTTTGGAATGCTTGCTGGTGGTTCTGGCATTACTCCAATGTTCCAGGCATGATCTATCTGTTGTATCCGATAGTTTTGTAGGTCTATGTCTTCTTGAAATTGTTATTTGTCAGGGTTAGTATTAACATTATTTCATGGTTTTTGTTTATCTTGCAGGTTGCTAGAGCTATATTAGAAAACCCACAAGACACCACCAAGGTGCACCTCATCTATGCTAATGTTTCTCTAGAGGACATCCTCTTAAGGGTAAATACCAGTCTTCTTTTCTTTTCATGTGTTCTGTTCAAAAAAAATTCACCACAGATATATTCATTTATATAAGAAAACAGGAATTTGGAACTTAATACAATATGAATTCATGAGTTAAGTGGATCTGACAGTTGAAGGAACAAAGGTCACAAGATCTAAATGTGGTATTTGCTAATATGCAATTTCCGTATATCCTCCCTCCCTCCATGTGCAAAGTTTTTTCTCTACACTGGTGAAAGTTTCTCAACATCTACTCAATGACTTTGGTGATAAGGGTCCGTGTCTGTTGATGCTTAGCTCTGAAGCCTTTTAAGAAAGTATCTATTAGAATGTAACATTAACAAGTAATCTTTGCATATTAGTTGAGGCCTTTAAGAAAGTATTTACTACCATTAAACAGTGATAAATATCTTACACCCTGTCTGTGGATGTTTAGATGCACTGGTGGATATGTTGTCATGTACTCTCCCAAGTTAAGAATTATTATGTGAGGTATAGAATTTAAGATCTCTTTTTTTTTAATTAGTACATTTAAACATGAATCTGGTGGAAGTTCTTTTGCTTGAAGAAGGAAATCCAAGCCCAAGATAAATAACCATAATGATTAGGGCTCTGATCAACATAAATGGTTGTTTCTATGCAAAACACAACAATCCAAATTACAGTTGAGTGAAGTAGTTATTGATGTAGTAATCGGGAGATTAACAGTCAACTTTTTTACTCGGGAAACTGGAATGAATTAACTTGATTGAAACTTTCCAGGAAGAAATAGAAGGACTTGCTACCAACTACCCTGATCGCTTCAAAGTTTACTATGTACTAAATCAGGTAGATTGTTCCTCCATTCTTTTTTCCTTGTTGTGTTGGTTTCTATATTATAGACCTAGACGAACTAGTATATTGTATATATACTTCTGCAGCCGCCAGAAGTATGGGATGGTGGTGTAGGATTTGTAACCAAGGAAATGATTCAAAGTCATTGCCCAGCCCCAGCATCCGATATTCAGGTATATATTGCTCAATAGACATTCAGTTGTGAGAATGCTATGCTGCCTATGCAAGAAGTTTAGATTTCCATGATTTAAAATGACAGATTTTGAGGTGTGGACCGCCACCGATGAACAAGGCCATGGCTGCTAACCTTGAAGCTTTGGGATATGCTCCAGAAATGCAGTTTCAGTTTTAATTTTGGGTTGTGGACTTGTATGCCTTCATCAGACATTCAATTGTCCTTCAATGTATTGTTATTGATACAATTAGGTACTAAAGCACATGCATACTTCATTGACGCAATCACTTGATAAAGAGGATCTTGCAAGTCAAATTGGTTATCTCTTTTATTCTCCCAACAGCTTAAAAGTTTCTAACAAAAACTGAGGTACACAATAAAGTTTACAAAACTTCACATTAATTTATTATTTGCTAAATAACTTCACATTTTGTACTTGTGTACATTTATATGTTTGTTACAGCCTCACAGGCACTTAAAATTAGTGTGCACAAGTGTCCCCCTAATCGAACTTGAGTTTGTGCTGTGAGATTACTTAGAAATTCCCGGTTGTTCAACTGTGGATTTGATTTTCCTGTAACAGCTAAATATTTGTTTGTGTTTTGTAGTGTAACATTTGTTACATCCTAGTAGAGGTGGCCAAACGAGTGGGCCGGGCGAGCCGGTTCGGCCACCTCGCGACTCGGGCACGGCACGCGGCTATAGGCGAGCTGTGCCGAGTCGGTCCGGGTCGGAAAAAATGCAGCTCAGCGGTTAGGCGGGTTGGCGGGTTTGATTTTTTTTTTTAATTTTTATATTCCATTTGTTGCGGCGGGTCGGTACCGAGTTTGCGGTTCATACGAGTTGGGAGGGTTGCAGGGGCGATTTGACTAAAGCAGTAAGCAAAGCAGTGAAGTGACTAAGTGTGATTTGAAAACTTGATAGATAGAATAAAAAATAATTGGACGGGTTTTATTTTATTTTTAATAAAAAAATTTATCAAATATTATAAAAAATGATTGGGCGGGTTTTATTTTATTTTTTTAAAAAAATTATACAAATATTTTTGGAATAAAAGAGGGCGGTATCTTTATAAATTTTATTAATTAAAAAAATATAAAAATAATTTGAGAGGACTCCTCTCTGAAAAAATGGAGCAAACCGTTTGTACATAATAAAGAAATATAAAATAAATAAAATTTAAAATTACAAAAAAATATATTCTATCCACTATTTAATTTATACAAAATCTTGTTATTCGCTAGTTGACGTGCCCGATTCGGATGAACTATCCATTATCATCCACGGATCTTTTTCTCTGTCTGAGTCATCTTTTTTCTTCCTTGTCTTTTTGTGACTTGATCTCAGTCCTTTTTGCAAACACATATCTTCACCGCATCTGACGAAAGACTTGACCTCTTCTCGTCCAACACTCTTCTACCTGCACTAAAAGCAGACTCAGACGCAATTGTAGAGGCAGAAACTACTAATATGTCCCTTGCAATTTTAACTAAAACCGGAAATTGGTTCTCATGATTCTTCCATCACGTTAGTATTGAAAAATTATCATCTAACTCATAATTATAAGGAAAAAAACTCCCTAATCATACTAGAAGAAGAAGTAGGTACAGAAGATGTAGTAGAAATTCTACATTTTTTGTTTTTTGGCTAGGATAGATGAAATAGTACTATTAAACCTACTAACAGTATTAGTCTTAGGTGTTATAGCATTTTGAGTTATGGGAGTATATATATTTACAAGACGATATAATAAGTCTAAACAATTTTGTACATAAAGAACATGATTATACGAAACACCTAACACCTCATAATAATGTTCTAAAATATTTTATAAACCTTCTTTTCTAACAGCAGGATCAAGAAGACATGCAACACCATAAATATAGGGAAAATCTGTAAAGTATTCTATCCATTTAATTTTCATGTCATTAATAATTGTACTAAAATAATCATTTTCTTCAAAATCACGTAAAGTAGTAACAATACTAACACACTCAATAATAACATGATGTACATTTGTTTTGTAAACATAAGAAAAAACCTTGGTAGCATGATGACAACATTAAAGTATATCACGTACACTAGTTGTCAAATCTCACTGAATATCGGTAATTAGTTCACCGTCATATTGGTTTTTTGGGTCTGAATTATATAACTCACTGATAACTACTTTATATTTAATTGCCTCATTTAATAATTTATAAGTCGAATTTCATTTCATAGGACAATTGATAGCCCATTTTTTCGGCCTTAACCAGTTATCTTTACACAATTTTTTATACCTAGACAGTAATGAGTGTGCCATACGTAAATATTTATCTATTTTTTTAATGGGTTCTGATAATATAGTTATTTGTGCAATTTCCTTTTGAGCCAATAAATTAATTATGTGAGCACAACATCTAACATGCAAGAAAGTATCACCTAATATAGTGGGAATATCAGGCATAATATAGTTCATGGCTTTATTATTTGCAGAGGCATTATCTAGAGATATTGTAAACACCTTATGCAACAAATTAAATTCTCTTATTGTGTTTAATATTTTTTGTTTTATATTAAAACCGGTGTGTGACTCGTCCATAACATCAAATGCAATAATTCATTTTTGTAATAAGTAGTCAACATCAATCCAATGAGCCGTAACACAAATAAAGGGCTCACCACAACTCGAAGTCCAACAATCACTAGTTAAAGAAACCATACCATCAAAATTACCGAAATAATTAATTAATTCTATTCGTTGACTATAATATTGTTTTTGTGAGTGACGCTTAAGTGTGTTCCTAGTTATTTTTCTAAATGCCGGGTTTATTGAATGTTTCATCATGTACTGTAAATTCGGACTCTCACCGTGGAAGAAAGGTAACTCATCTAATGTAACATAAGTAGTAAAATTTTCAATCATTCTATCTCTATTATAGGAGAAAGACATACCTCCACCGGGAGACATGAAACCACTTATTTGTGTTTGTTGTGATTCCCCACGTGTCTCTCCACTTTCATGACTTTGCTTCGTTATTTCTTGATGATTTTTTAAGTGCCGATCAAGTGTATCCGAAGACTCTAACCTTTTGCTTAACATGCTTGACATATATATTGGTAATATAGCATGATATTTTCAAATGCAAATCATTTATATAACTTAAGCCAGTGGCAGGTGCAGGGGACAAAAGGGCGTGTCGGTTCAAGCGAGTCGATGCGATTCACACAGGTCGTGACGATTCACCGAGCCGATACGAACTAGGCGAGTTGTAACGGGTTAAAGTGGGTTGTGGCGAGTCAAGCGAGCCGCAGTCCGTGCCGATTAAAGCTTATCGCAGTTCACACGAGTTTGACGTGTCAGTCCGTGCCGGTTCCGGTTCACTCCTATCAGACTCGTGCACGACTCATTTTCTACGCAGTTTGTACCGATTTTTGACTCGACCCGGTTTCTAGGCGGTTTTCACGAGTTAAAGGACGAATCAGGACGAGTCGGGGCGAGCCAACCCGCCCGTTTGGTCAACTCTAAATCCTAGTATCACCCATTGCATGTCAAACAGAGACCAGAATCGATATTAATTTGAAGACTGGTCTTAGACTAGCAATTATTATGATTTTCTGCAAGAATTGCAGATTTGTAGTTCAACTAGAGCATGGAAGACGCGTGTAAGTAATCATAATTTGTTAATTTAGATTATTACATGTAAACTAGCTCTTACGCCCATGTAAGACAGGTGTAATTTCTGAAATTTGAGTTATAATTTGTATTTTATTTACATATATTGTTTTTTAAAAATTAATGACGTATAGTCTGATAATTTGGAAATATATATTCAGTGATCACATTAATTATTTTTAAACAATCCATGTTGGTAAGAAAAATTCATATGTGTGCGTAAATACTTGAGTCAAAAAAATTATATATAGTTTTGTTGACGACATACTCTAATATATCTATCTAATTTTTGAAGATGGAAAATTAATTGGAAAATGTGTATAAAAATATAATAATAATAATAATATATGAAATAAAATCATTTTCTAAAAATTTGATATTACAAATTAATTAAGTTAATTAAATACGTATAAGAGTATAATAGTAAATTAATTAATTGTATATAAGGGTATAATAATAACTTAAAAATTAGAATTAATTAACTGCTGATATGATAATAACATGTGAGGTGGAATGAAAGTATTACCCAAAAAGTATATGATGTGGTATTATGTAATTATTACATGTAAATGGAATGAAAAAATTTATATGTATCGTATTGCAGGAAGGGCATTGCCATGTTTATACATTTTAGTCTACTCTATGGTATGGTATGTTGGTATTGGAGAAATCTAAACGTAGAAGTTACACTTTATAGTTGAGATGTTTCAGATTAGCATTTAGTATAGGTTTCCATATCCAAGATGCTTCTGCTATTATTATTTTCTTTGTTTAAATATTGTAATTTAATTTTATTGTATAAATGATATTATAACTAATAATTATTTGAAATAAAAATTGAAAATTTTAATTTTAAACTAATACTTGTTTGGATGATTTTATTATTATGTGTAATTTATGAGTTACTAAAAATATAAAATTAAAATTAAAAATTATATATGAATAATAATATTACTTTTTATAAATACAATTTTAATAATAAGACAAATTGTTCAAAAAATATATATAATATTAATTTGAACTAATTTTTGACTTTAAGCTATTTTTTAAATTATAAAACATCTTTTAACTTATTACTTAATTATTTTGAATGAACATTTTCTCCTTAATATTTAATTGAAGATATGCTCAAATTCGAGGGTTATTTATAAAAAATACGACCTTGCAATACATGCAATCAAACTCATAATTTTTGCAATTGGAATCTAGCCGAATCATCAAAAACAGCTATTATTGTATGTAATGTACATTGTACACATTCCTGTGACCGCAATCAACTATATCTAACTGTATCTTCAAAGAAAATGAATTACAACCGGTCGCCAAACATTTTTCCCCTGATGGTAATATGTAATAATCTTATTTATAAAAAAATTACATATTAGTTTACAATTGCGATGCGGCTTCGCTTGGTACGGCGTTTGTTGTACATGTTCGTGTTTGTGTTGTAAAGTAAACAAGTGTCGTCTCTTAGGGCCTGTTTGGTTGGGATTGGGTTAGGTTCGGCTGGACTGGATTTGGAGTTTGTGAATTTTTTTTTAGGGCAAGGGTTGGGTTGGGTCGGGTCGGGTTGAGGAGGGAGTTTGGGAGGGTTGAATGAGATTGATTTATAAAATAAAAGTAAACATTTCCAACACTTAAGTTTCTGTTATTTTTAAATATTAATTTTATCTAACTAAAATACATCTTATATTAATCTGCTCAATAAAACATATTTTTAAACAAAACACATAATTTAAAATACAAATAAGGTATATAAAAAATATACAACATTAAATAAAAATTAATTATTATAAAATAGAAATATATTCTAATTATATAAAAAAAATATTAAAACAATTAGATTTGTGTATCGCGCGAGATATAAGCTGGTTTAGAGAAAAAAAAATGTTATGTTTAAATATGTTGTTAAGAAGTATCGAACTTTTGACCTCGAGTAATATTTGGATAATATCCCTCCTATGTATGGAATATAATTGTGTTTCAGTTGAAGATACTTGTATATGTAGTAATTGTTTGCATACATGGAAAATAAATATTAACATGAATTTAACGTACCTTTCAATTTTTTTAGGCAATTGTACAAGTCAAAAAAAAATAAATAAAAAATATTATTACATTTTATGCCAAAAAAATTATTATTTTTATTCAATAATAATATTATATTTATTAGTATAAATTCTTGAGTTCATAAAAATTTAATTTATAATATACTAATAAAAATGTAACTTCATGGTAATAAAAAATAAAAATATAACATCTATTTAAATATTAACCGATCTGTGCATTATGAATTATAAATTTATAATTTATTATTTTAAAATTAATCATTGAAAATTTATTATATATAAAAAATGTTTAAATTTGTTTTCTAACACCCTATTCCTCTCAACCATGCATCCAAATAGAAAAAGTGTTCACCTAACACGCCTTTAATATTTATTGAAAACATAAAAGAACGGAGAAATAGTGAAATTTGCAGAAGCAAGAGCCGCTTCTGCAGGCTAGACCCTATTCTCACGCTTACTTCATAAAATCAAACCATGTTCTTTCTTTACTGGTCACTTTCTTTTACGCTTCTCTTTCTCTTTCTCTTTTCTTTCTTTGTCTAGTGCTTTCTATTCCCTCTTTTACTCGTGTGTTTTTTGATATTAGATTCACTTTCACTTGTTTTTTTTTTTTACTTTCTTGTGTATATATGCATATATTTTTGTGTTTATAGTTTCTTGACATAAAGATTCGGTTTTTATGTCATGTTAAAACATTGGATATTTAGATGTGTGACTTGGGGTTCTTTTTGACAAGATTCAAATTATGTAAATGATGAGAAAGCTCATTCTCCACAAATTGTTGCTTTTCTTGCTCAGCTCATGTGGTCTTTTTTGTGGCAACCATAACTTTTTTTAGACTCGAATTTTTTGGCTTAAGTTTAAGTTCTTTGTTGTCAATTTTTATTATTGGAAGGTGATGTCGTCTATGAGGATATAAGTTACTATAACAAGTGCAGTGTTTAGCCTAGTGCCTGTATTATAATGGGGGAAAGAAATGCAGCTCACATTGGATTTCTTTCACAGAAATTTATGTTCTGTTTGTTTACCTTTGTATCCGTCTTGTTCATATTATCTTGGCTCTTCGTGTTGCGTTCCACTAGTCGCCCTCGCTTTGTTGATCACACTTTCTTATCCAATTCCAATCTTCTTTCAGTATTTAACGATAGGAGTTCTAAGCCGAGTATTCCATTTGATTTTAAATACGAGAGTGATACAATTAGACGTAGAGATTTACCTCAAAAGAGAAACTTCAGTGATTGTGAGACGATACTTAAAGTTTTCATGTATGATTTACCTCCTGAGTTTCATTTTTCCCTTTTAGGATGGAAGCCTGCGGGAAATAGTGTTTGGCCAGATATTCGAACCAAGATTCCTCAATACCCCGGTGGATTGAATTTGCAACACAGTATAGAATATTGGCTCACACTTGATCTCCTCTCCTCTGAGTTTGCTGACAATTTCGATAGTCGTAATGCTGTTAGAGTTTATGATTCGAGTGAAGCTGATGTTATATTTGTTCCGTTTTTTTCTTGCATAAGCTATAACCGGTTTTCAAGGTTAAAACCTCATCAGAAGGGAAGTGTAAATAAACTCCTTCAAGAGAAATTAGTAAAGTTCTTGACAGCTCAAGAGGAGTGGAAGAAGTCGGGTGGCAGAGACCATATAATTATTGCTCACCATCCGAATAGCCTTTTAGATGCAAGGATGCAACTTTGGCCTGCTATATTCATTCTTTCTGATTTCGGGAGGTATCCCCCTAGCATAGCTAATGTTGAAAAAGATGTAATTGCACCATATAAACACGTTATCAGAAGCTATGTCAATGATTCCTCTGATTTTGATAGCCGTCCGATTTTGCTGTACTTCCAGGGGGCCATATACAGAAAAGACGTGAGTGTATCTGTTTCGGTATTCTATTTCTCAATTTACATTATAGATGGAAAATATTGTACATGTTCACTTTTTGGTGATATTCCAGTTGTACTAAATATTCCGGTTGATTTATTGGTACGCAAATCAACAATAACGGGTTTGGCCTAATGAAATACTACAATATATTACTATGTCTGGTATTGTAGCCTAGTGATATCTCTCTTAAGTCTTATCCTGGTAACAAAAAGTTGAGGGTTCGAACAATAGTGAAAGCAGGAGCATGTGTGTGAGAGTATTGGGGTTAAAAAGGCTTTTCAATATCTATTGTTCGAAGGGTTTGGTCAAATTAGTTAATTTATGAACCACTGGGTGACCATTACTTATGCTACTGAATCTTGATGAGTTCTGTGGATGATCAGCCGTTATAAACATTTTCTTGTCTATCTGCAGCCTCTGTTTTTCTCCTTCCTTGCTTGTTTATTCTCTTTCACCGAACACTTATTTCATTTAGTCAGTTCCTCACTAGTTCATTTTTTCCCATTCTCAGGGTGGAACTGCCCGGCAAGAGTTGTTTTACCTTTTAAGGGAAGAAAAAGATGTACACTTCGCGTTTGGAAGTGTTCAAAAAGATGGTGTTAGTAAAGCTTCAGCAGGGATGCATTCCTCTAAATTCTGCCTCAACATAGCCGGTGACACTCCCTCATCAAACCGTCTGTTTGATGCCATTGCTAGCCACTGTGTCCCTGTTATCATCAGTGATGAAATTGAGCTCCCCTATGAAGATATTCTTGACTATTCAGAGTTCTGTGTATTTGTTCGTACTTCAGATGCTGTCAAAGAAAAATTTCTCATCAATCTAATCAGGAATATTGAGAAAGACGAGTGGACAAGAATGTGGGAAAAGCTAAAGGAGATTGAGAATATGTTTGAGTATCGATATCCATCCAAGGAGGATGATGGTGTTCAAATGATATGGAAAGCTGTGGCTCGTAAAGTTCCCTCAATGAAAATGAAGGTACATCAGTCTAAGCGCTTCTCACGTTTTGAACCCCACATGGAGAAAGCCATGCCATCAAGTCTCTTGCCAAGAAATTTTCAGTAAAACACTTGGCAGGTTTGCAGAGACTATTAGTAGTAGTGCAGCTATTGGAGGAAGCTATTTCAGAGGTAGAAAACGAAAAATATCAGGAAAAATGAAATGGCTAGGTAAAACATTTATTTTGATTCGAGGAAATTAAGAGGATGCAAAGATCGAACCCAGCTCATTCGAAACCTAAATGGCTAAATACACATTTACCAGTAGGTTGTTTCTTGTCCACAGCTAGCCATGAGCCATGTACTAGAATTTTCAAGTTATTATTGTTGCAAGAAACAAGTGGACTGTAGTTAATAGCCGTGAAGTAGTAGTTGGTTGAGTGCACATGAAGAATTTGTATTTCAAATGGTAGCTGCAAATACGACCGTACTCTATATGCAGATATAGTATTAGTACCTGTACATTCCTATAAATGTGGACAACTTGTAATATATTCCTAAAATTTACGTCAAATAAATATAGAAGCTAGCTAGCTAGAAACAAATTTAAAAAACCTACTTTTTCCATCTAAAAGGAGGTGAGCAATTAATTACACAAAAGTTCTTTACCACTATATAGGGTATATGTATCGACACAACATATTATCGAACATCCTGAGAAGTTACCACATTTGCTCGTAGTTTCGATCAATGTATATCCAGCTGATTCGGTAGAAAATTTATTCAACAACATGAAGGAACAAGTAGATGATCACCGGGGTCTAAAGAGGGAGGTTAAGGTGACAATGAGCAAGTACAAAGAGTGCAGAAAAAACCATGCAGCTCATATCGGGAAATTTGCGGTGGATGGTTGCTGCGAGTTCATGGCTGGCGGAGAAGAAGGAAGTGCCGCGGCTTTAACATGTGCTGCCTGTATGTGCCACCGTAATTTTCACAAAATGAGATCGGAGATAATAGTAATTGACATATTACATCACGATTGCAAGTCTTGTTGTCATTGTTCTAATTCTCTATTTAGGCCTGCTTCCAAACTCAATTAATCATCTCATCCATGGCCACAACTGTTGAAAATCCAACTCAAAAAAAGTTGCCAATTTCTGTAGATGTTCAAACTTGTTCTTAACATGTTGCGGTTGATTATCTACATTAAATTTTCTTGTTTATTTTTGAAAATATGCGGGTTATTTATTATTTAAATGACAAAAACGCTTATTTTCCCCCACCATAACATGCATGCATAGACTACAATTAGAGGTGGCCAAACGGGCGGGTTGGCTCGCCCCGACTCGCCCCGGCTCGCCTATAAGCTCGTTACAGCCGCCTGTGAATCGGGCCGGTTCAAAATCCGGCACGAACCGCTTAAAAAACAAGCCGTGCCCGAATTGATTTGGAGTGAACCGGATCCGGCACAGACCGACTCGTCAAAACCGCGCGAACCGCGGCGAGCAGAACCGGCACGGCCCGCTCGTGGACTCGCCTGGCTCATTGACTCGCATAGCTCGTGGACATGTATTTGCAAATTGCACACTACTTTTCTATATTCATTTGCCATTTTGACAAATATTGGTTTTTTAAGTTTTTTAAATTATTTCAAATATTGGTTTGTTATGTTTTTAAAATTATTTCAAATATTCGAATTATTTGAAAAAATTAATTTTTTTGATTTTTTTAAATATTCGTTTGAAATATTCGAATTTACAAAAAATTGATTTTTTTAAATATTCGTTTAAGTTAATTTAAAAAGGCTTAAATATAATTATAACCCTGCGTTTTCAACAATATACAATTGAAACCATCTTTTAATATGTTTAGTAAATTTAACCCTACGTTTTTGAACTATATACAATTGAAATCATTTTTAAAATAATTAGTAAATTTAACCATATGTTTTTAACTATTTACAATAAAAACCTTTTTTAAAAATATTTAGTAAATTTAACCTTGAATTTTTAGTTTTGAAATAAAATAAACTTTTAGAGAGGAGTCCTCTCAAATAATTTGTAAAATATTTTTTAATTAATAAAATTTATAGAGGTACCGTCCTCTTTTATTTCAAATATATTGGTATGAAATAAGTATTTTTTTTAATGAAATAAAAAATATTCCAAAAATATTTGTATTAAATACATATTTATTTGTATGAAATAAGTATTTAAAAAATGAAATTTAAATTTAAAAAAAATAATAAAATAATAAACTCGTCAAACTCGCCTAACCCGCGAGCCGCACACGAGTCGGCCATTTTATGAATCGGCGAAATTCTCGGGCCGTCTACGAGCCAGGAACTGGCCAAACCAGCTCGCGGGCGAACCGGCCCGGCACGCCCGTGTGGCAGCTCTGACTACAATGTCAATCCTACTGTATCAGTAGTGCATGTAAATTGGAATTGTGATGTACGAGACTAAAAAATTAGCAGTAATAAACTACAATTATGTTCATTATTTTTAAAATAGAATTAACTTAATTGTCCATTTTTTCCTTGAAAAAATTATAGACAATTTTAAATAAAAAATTGTATTTAAAAATAGTCTCTCTATACATAATTTTTATACATGATACACAAGAAAAAATAAATTACAATATTAAATAATTAATATCATATTCATAGTTGATTTTGATAAAACAATTTAATGTGATTGATATTAATTTGGCATCCTATTAATATTTATATACGATTAGAAAAAAAGTGTCGTGTCATATCGATAGTAGGCACTTCTTTGACGCTCATTTGCTCTTCAAGAAACGGAAAGAAAGCGTTAAGACTGATAGTGCTTGCAAGAAGTCCAATTACAAGATACTAGTAAGTAGCAAGTTGTACATACACGTTGAGGCCTAGTCAAATATTTAACAGATTTCCTTCATGGGCCTAGGCCTACACCCGATCGTATCTCGGGCATTCATTCAATTTACAACTGGCAGTCCCACACGCCCTGCAGAGTCTGCAGTCAATCATAGATTCATAGTACTCCAAGAAGAAATTGTAAATTTATAGATTTATATCGATGTTTTCAATCGACTGTTTGGGAAAGTTTTAACTTCAAGACAAAAAGGTGGTTATATATTTATGGCCCGTTTTGTTAGAGCATATGTATCGATTAAAAAAATAGTTGATTTGTCAAACGGATTAATGGATTGACGGAAATTAATAATTAAGCGGTTTTTATCAATATATCAAAAATATTAAATTTCATCAATCTGTTAATTATTTCATCAAAAATTGACGGACTTGTTTAAGGATTATTAATGGCCATCAATTTAATTAATGAACTAGTACATAACCTTTGCATTGATGTATAGAATTTTTGGGATAATGGGAGTATGGTTTTAAAAAAATTGATATATAAATATTTATATTTATTTATTTTAATGTATTATTTACCTTCCTGCGGCCCTCCCTTTTATAAACAATTTCATATACGAAACAGTTACTGTATAATTTAGTTCAGATTGACGAATATAATCCGACAACATTATTCCTTAATTTAGGAATCTTAATTAAGCAATAAAGCATGCATGCAAATGCACTTGAACGGGTCCATTAATCATAATTAACTAATCCAAATACTGTTAAATCTGGGGTAAAGTTGGTTAAGAGTATAGTAAATGACCTTTATGCTACATAATACGCATAATCATCATATCAGATCAAGATTTTTATATAGCGACCAAATTTTGTTTTTCTCAAAGGGACACCTTGGCCCGAAATGTATAGTTATATATGTCAAGTTCGAATAAATTTATTAGCCGGTATGATTGAGTTCGAGGGTTTATTATAAAAGATGACAAAATTATTAGTTACGTGACCCCAGAAGTCTATTCATGTATTGTGCTAAAGGTCACAGTTTGGCACATGGGAAATGTACAATTTCTTGTTATGAGGCAACACTCACCTCATATTTGAAAGATTCTTGATTAAATTAAGGTACCATTGGAGTATTTAATTAGTTATATAGATGTCAGTTTTACTCGTATGCTTGGGTAATGCAGTTCAAGAGGATTTGATGAGAAAAACAAGATGAGTGCAAGTTGTTGACATTTTGGATTAACCATAAGTTCACACACTTTAAAGGGGGGCTGATTGAAAAATGACAAAAACTGTTTTAAGTTTGAATATTGCTATACGTAGGAACTGTAATTTTTGGTATTAGGAGTGGATTGATTCCTTTTGCTTCTTACAAAGTAGTTAGACTATGTTTTTTACAGCTTCGTTTGGACTGGAAATTTGGACCATTTTTTACCGAGTGTATTTGTTTTGTTGAAGAACACATTTGTTAATGGCGGCAGTCCGGCAGAGTCTGAATACAAAATCAGTGGCACAATTCAATATATTTTCAATACCACTGAATTTATATCTTGCAACTTAAAAATTAAGAAAAACGTGAAACTGTACGAGATTCTTTTTGTTCTGTGGATTGGGGCTGAAATGCTGAATGCTGATTGTACAATTGCATATTATTAATTCGGTTTTTCTAGTATGTGTCATGTTAATTCGGTTTTTTTAGTGTGTGTCCATGAGAACACGCATTAACAACTACATTTTGATGAGTTGTCAAAATTGTCAATTCATTAAAAAGTAATTGTTAGGTATACACTAGAAAAATCCTTATTAGTTTTAAGCCAGAAATATATATTTTCTCAAAAGAAAAAAAGAAGCAGCAAGAATTATATACATCTTCCTTCCCATAATATATGTCACTTTGGTAAAAAAAATTGTACCAAATACTTGTCACTCTCTTTTTCCAAAACAATTTTTCAAAGACTTTTCCACAAATTACCCTTGTATTTCTATTTTCAATATTTGACTAATTTAAATATATAAGCAACTCATCTACATTTAATACAATTATTAGGTGTAGACTAGTAAACAAATTATATACTTAACTTTTCTTAAGATGCGTAATTTTTTTAAAAGTGACATGTAAAATAGGACGGAGGGAATATAACACTTCGATATATACTAAATTAAATAAGTATAATTAGTGTATATAGTGGCCATGACAATTTTTTCCGAATCAAATGATTAATGAGCACAAATTCAATCAGCAAAACGGAAACAAATGGCAATCGGCACATATCTTCAAAAAGATAATAAATTTACATATTTAAAATAATAAAAACACAAATAGATAATATTATTTCCTCCGTAGCTTTTAATACGGAGTATGTCTTTTAATTAAATTAAAATTTGTCCCTCCGCCTACTTGTCTTTCACTGCTGTTGCGACTCTCAGATGAATTTTTTGTACATTTTTTCCAACACTAGAATGAATGGCGCATCAAATAAAACAACGTAGATTACGGAAGTGGGGTTGTTCTACGAGCTTTCTTAGTTTTCAGTGTTGACTATTTTGTAGGTGTGCATGTGGAGGCAAGTGCTTTTGATAATTTGGTGAGAAATTATTTTCGATTTATTTAATAAATAATTTATATTTTAAAAGAAATATATAATTTTTAATTTATAAATAATAAATTAATTTATCATAAATTAAATGATTGGCTATTTCTATGTTATAAATAAAAAAGAAACTTTCACGTCCTTCTTTCATACTTTTTATATTTTTTGTTTTATGACATATTATTCATTTTTTAATATTTTATTAAATAATATTTTTTTATTCATTAAAATTTATAAATCTCACTAATTTTAATATATATTTCTTCATTTTATTAATTTTATTAAAAAAATAATCCTCATAACACACCCAAATATTAACTATTGCCAAACGTGTACTCTACGTAATAGATGACTATTATAATTTCGGTTTTTCTGGTCTGTGTATGTGTAGAGCACATATTAAAAGGTTAATTGTAAAAAATTTATTGTTTTTTTTTCATTAATAATGATGGACTCCTATATTCACAAAAATCTGATTAATTAAAACGAGTTAAACTCATAAAAATTAATGCATAATATGTGCCCATGAACTTTTATGGTAACTAGTTAAGTACGCACTAGTTTAATAGTTTTATTTTGTCGAAAGTGTTACATAGTAGGTCTTGTTGATTAACTAACTAAGTTGCATAAAATAATCTTACAATTTGAATTTTTGTGATTAAGAGGATTGAAATGTGGATAGGTTTGGATGGTACATACTAGACATATGAACTTTCTCGTTTCACGAAAAATTATAAATTTTCTATTCACTTAGTTGTCCGTACATAAAAAATATAATTTGATAAATTATTTTTCAAACCTTTTTCAAAATAAAATTAATATTTAATTTTTTATTAAAAAAATATTAAAAAATAATTTATTAAACTATATTTTTTATGTGCATTAAAATACGTATAAAACAATCAAAAGGATAGTTAAAAAGCGGAGTTAGTACTTTACCTGTCCAATATAATAATATTACTCATTATATTTTTAGAATAATATTTGATACCATATTTATTAGAATATAATATTATCATTAATAAATCTGTAATCATTAGTACGTAAAATTAAAGCACTGTGATTTTTAAAATCGAAAGAAATCGTTGAATTTTTAAATTTGTACGTGAAAAAATCAATCAACTATGGATGCCTTCGTTGATACTACTACTTAATTCAAACTTGGCATATTTTATTTAACAATATATTAATTTTCCATTCTAATTGTAATATATGTAAGATTGAAACAAAATTCAAAAGTTTGAGTACGATTTGGGAGATGAGAACCAAGCAGGCACAACTTGATATGCGTAAATTGAAGTACAGCACCAGTTTTGAATATGTTTCAGTACATTAGATAAAAATAAATTTTGACCAATCTAATAATATAGGATTATAAATTTTTGAAACAAAATAAATGAAATAATAATTCGAAAACTATAATCTCCTGAATATGACACGACCAAAGTTATGGGCAAAAATTAAATGAATGGTGGTTTTGATTATGCTTCCTTTTCTTAAGGAAACATGGTTTTTTCGAACAAGTTATTACTACTATAGTTGCTTGTCTTTACCTTAATATGGCTTTGGTTAGTTAGCAGATTTTTTTTTATTTTTGGAATCGGATACATTAAGAAAAAATTATTGTCTTGCATTGTCAAATAATCATCCGTAATCACTTAGTTAAGGTAGCCACTTAGTAGTTAATTTTGACTTGTATCCTTTAACCTTTTTTGAGGATACAATTTGAAAAAATGACTTAATAATGTCTTGGTATTGTTATCAAAAGCTTGTATAAATTAATATTGTATGCTAGTATGTAGTTTTAATTTTATTACTTTTGTTATCGTACTAATATGCTTATAAACAATAGTATTAATTTATAAATATCTTTTTGTGTTTTTCTTAATACTTTTATTAATTTAATTTTTTACGGGACTTGATAAATGTCAAAATATATAAACAATTTGATTTTTTAAAGGGAATATCACTGATTACGATTAACATGTACACAAATGGGGGCAGCGGTGAGATCGTTGTTTGTTGACATTGAAAATATTAAAACAAAAACAACAAACCAAAAAGCAAACAAGCAAAACACTAGAAAGAAAGAAAAACCAAATCCGCATGAACCCGTAGTCAATAACTGCAAGGCAGGGTCGTCAAAAACAAAACAAATATTCAAAGTACGTAGTATTAGTCTTATTTTATCAAATTTAGCGAGTCAGATTTTTGTGCCAGGATAAATTTTTTACCAGCAATTTTACTTGCAATGCAATTGTTATGTGAAAGTGAAAGTGGTTACTTTTGATGGATGAAGATAAGAAGCGACAAATGATGATTTGATTAATGCATACAAAATAGATAAAAAAGCAAGTTCACAAACAATATGTTACTTCATCTTCACGTGAATTATGCCTACGGTTATTTTTTTTTGTCCAAAATCATGATGGAAATAAACTACTCAATTTAATGAAACAGTATGGCTATTACTAAGTTTCTACTTGGATCTCCAAACACATATTCAACACCACAACGTCATTCCAGTAAAATCTGCATAGGTAAATCCCATGTGAAGAAAATCATGTGTTCGAGTATGATTTCAATTAATTTATAAATTATGTAATTAATTGTATTTTATTTAAAATTTCTATTAAAATCTTTGCATATGTATGTATCTGATGAAGAATGTGTATGAGTACTATTTGTGTGTATTTGTCTGTATGTATATATATTATTCACTATTTTTGTCATGCACTAAACATAGATTTTCACAGAAACAGCCACCCTACGCCTTTTTGAAATAGGATATGGTCTGCGTACATATTACCTTCCATACACACCGCTTTTAGCGGTATATATTAGGTATATTTGATTTGGTTTAGATTTGTGTGCCTCTGTTTTAAACAACTTATAAATTAAAATTTAAATATATTTTACTTGCAAGTAAAGTAAATAAAACCTTTATCTTCTTAATAATTAAAATGAATGAATGTAATTTTAGTACAATACTGAGCACCACCAATGCTCTCCCTCTTTTCTTGTTCTTTTCCTCTTTAAATTTTTTGAATATCAATATCTAATTTTATATATATTAGATATTTTTTCTCTATGTCTATTATTATATTCTTCAGATATAAGGGTTTGAACGAGTTTAATGTCATTTTTGAATATTTTTCTATATCTCGGACAGTGCCATTTTTATGGCGTTTTGACCACATGTGGTGGTCGTTTATGACGATTTTGTGTCATATTAGATGTTTTTTTAATACCATAAATTGAGAATTTTATAATATATTTCTATACTATATTTACTCTTATATTTCAGTTACTTTCATCTACTTATTTGTATTTTTCAATTTGTTTTATAATTCTTCAGATTCACTTGAATGAAAAATAATTGCGGATTGAAAAAGGATTTTGGTGTACATGTACTTGTTGCGATTCTTTTTATTCGGACAAACTAATTTTTGGATTGGAGTTTATCAAACATAATTCAGATAGGTTTTTCTATCATACTCTTTATTTTTGAGGTATTCTCTTCTGAGTTTTTAAAATTTTATTATCTTAATTTCTGGATACATTTCTGCATGACTTTCGATTAGATGTTAGACTTATATAATGAAAGAAACTATTTTATTTGATATTGTATTTACAACTCATATACGAGTATACATCTCCAGTAAAAAAATGAATGAATTATATATGACATCGTTTATATGATTCTAAAAGTTAGGATATATTGGATAATTAATTTGTCGGCGATAATGTCCTGACAATTTTTCTTATATGCCAAACAAATAATATAAATGCTAGTATTATTTTTAGTGTTCTTATTATTTATTTAAAAAATTTAAACTATCGTATTTAAACGGGTCTCTTCTTTTTTCATTAATTAAGGCTATGTTTGTTTTATTTGGCAATTATTTTATAAGTTGATATTATTTATAAGTTTATTAATTGATTGTTTGTGTAGTAGACAAAAGTGATTGAGAACAAAAATAAATTGAAAAGTATAATTTTTTTATTTATTTCAGTAATTTATTTTCATTTTTGCAATTTGATTCTGTAAAACAAAATATTATCTATTTTAGTGGAAACTTCTAATATTTTAACGAAAAGTAGATGTATTTGGGTTTGGGTTTGGGTGGATTTTCACTCGGGAGCAGTTTCTGACGGGAGATAAGATAGATTCACCTTGAGCGCAGACCCACCCACCCGAATCTTAACACCTACTGTTTTTACGATCATCAATTATTATAAAATATAGTTTTTTAAATAAAAAATTAAAATAAAATTTTGATACAAATATTTTGAAACGGAGTAAATGAATTTTTTCCAAGGGGATACTAGTATAAAAAATATATCTCAATTTCTAAAATTCACCCACTAAAATAGTAATATTTGAATATGAATATATAAATGTAATTTTAATTTTATTCCTAAATATAAACATGTCAAACGGATAACGTTAGCATTTTCTATTAACATACGACTTGTGCATATCAAAATGTCAAAAACTATATATTCAATAAATCAAATGAATAAATCAGATTTAAGTTAATGGTTTTACCGTTAAAATGCTAGTTACTCACTCATTGAGATAACTCAAATTTCAAAGTGCGCACAAATTAGTTCGGATACTCAATATTATAACAAAAATCAAATAAATAAAAAGATAAAAAAAATACCGTTTCCTCCAAAGGCCCGGATTTACTAATGACATTTACATGCTCGGTTTCTCCATCACAAAATATAATTTCTTATTATTTTTTTATTTAATATAAATGTGTGAAGTGGTTTTTTCAAATTCTTGTACAGTATATTTGTATTTTTAATATTAACTATTCTAAAAGTAGGAATCAACCTTTTAATTAATAATAAATAAAAGTGGAAATAAAATATATATGAACTTCAGATCTGTCAAAACTCAAAAGCAGCAGGCAAGTTGTTAGCATCCGCTCTCAACCCACGGGCGGTTACATTAACAATTATATGAATTATTACTTACAAAGTTTGATACAAACTACAAAGCTAATAAATAAAAAATTGTCGATAAATTTCAAATACATATTAATTTTATATTTTTAATAAATATAAAAAATGGTATAAATTACATACAAGTTGCAACTATAGGAAATAATTTTACATTAATTTTTCGACTTATAAATTACTTATAAAAAAGCCAAACACCCTAACACAACCAACCGTTAAAGTTTAACTGTATCGTGAAGATAAAATCTAAGAAAATACTATAATATTCTTATCCCCGAACTTTTATTTTGTCAAATCTTTTGGATTTCATGTATAGCTGTCAGGTTGCTTTTCTTTATCATCATAACTAACAATACTAATAATAATAATACGATACAACAAAAGTGAGCAATGATACAAACCAAGACACGCAGCAAGGCGTGTATATATAGCGAGAAAGCGCAGTGTTTGATTACATATATTTAGTAAAAGGAGAGGGAGTGTTAACTGTTAAGCTTTTGTTTTCATTTCTAATCCTTGTAACTATATTTATTATTTGCACAAAGCATGGTTATAAATAATATCCAAAGTGGTGGTAGAAATAAATTTATATGTCAAGATTTGAACTATGAACCTTGTTCGTCCATGGAAGAAGCTTATGTAGACGATGGACATCAAGTGGCAGGTGATGAAGAGAGGAGAAATGGGGTCCACAGAGGACACTGGAGACCTCATGAAGATGCTAATCTCAAACAACTTGTTGCTCATTATGGCCCACAAAACTGGAACTTAATTGCTCAAAAGGTTCCGGGCAGATCAGGTAATTTCAATTTCTTTTTTCTTTGATGAACCTGTGGGTATGACTGCCTGTCATCTAACAAAAATCAAACTATAATTTATATATTGCAGGGAAGAGTTGCAGATTGAGGTGGTTTAATCAGCTAGATCCAAGAATCAACAGAAAGTCATTCAACGAGGAGGAAGAAGAAAGACTCGTAGCTGCACACAGAATATACGGCAACAAATGGGCTATGATTGCTAAGCTTTTCCCCGGAAGAACTGATAATTCTGTTAAAAATCACTGGCATGTAATCATGGCCAGATCACGAAGACAACACAACTCTATTCACAGCACACGAAATGCCTCTTCCTCTAGTATTATTCCAACACAAAAACTTGCTTCCACTGCCGGAATCACCATTAATGCATGCAGTGATTCCACAGTTAACTCAACAATCAACGACAACATTATTATTACTAATGAATCCGCAACTATTTCTACAAACACAATCAATACCAGTGTTCATTACATCAATGGTGATGAATCTGGAGCTTCAACTTGCACTCATCTTTCACTTAACCATGAATATCTTAATAATACTACCACATTGTCTGCACCCATTAATTTTCTCTCCAGGTTTAATCCACTACTCCTCCACCAACCCGCCTTGTCTTGGTCACACCTGGGTACATTTATTATTACCACTATGCGAGTAAATATATATTTATTTATTAACTTCATATTATATTTATCGATTAACATACATGGATTTTTTTTTCTCGGGTATTATTATTTCAGGTTTAAATTCACTATCAGCTGCAGAGAATCTGGAAAATAATGTGAACCAGAATGTAATTGATGAAGCAGTGGTTGATCAGTATAACTCGGATGACTCCAACTCGGAAGTTGTCTCGGTTTCTACTGCAACAGACTCAGTAGCCAACTACACAAACAGCAGGATACATGATAATCTCAGCTACAACAACGTTAAAATGCGTGAGAATGATAATGACAACAAGGGAGTGTGTTTCATTGATTTTCTTGGGGTTGGCGTCACTAATTCATGAAAGTTTGTTGCTGGTTATATTATACAGTATTAAGTTTGGTGGGGTTTCGGGACATAAGCTGGTCGAGTCATACTGTCATACTGCAGTGTTCTTTGAAGATTTTACTACTTGATGTAAAAAAATAAAAGATTTCAAGATAATTAAAGCGGTTACATTATTTGTATGTATTTGTTGTTCCTCACTTTTTCTCGTAATATTATTTTTATTTAATTTTTTGAAAATTTGATTATTATTTTAAGAATTATTTGTAAAATTCTTAATAATATTTCAAAAATATTTATCTTTAAGTTATATATATTATTTGTTGATCATAATTAATTAATCTGACCTTTGAAAATTTTAGAGCAAAGTAATTTATAGTTTGAACAGTGAAATCAGGTTTCCAATATAAAAAATCTATCGTTGGAAGGGCCCCGAGATGTATTAACGGTTTCTTGTTATGTAACAGTTATTAGAATGTTATCCGATCATCGGTCACAATTAGGCATATTCGCCGATTAGCGTTAACAGTTAACCGTAGTGTATTGAATTAACTGTTTTGAATAATTGATTTGAATAGTTGTTTTGATTAATGGATTGAATCAGCTGTTTTAAATAAAAATTATTTGATAATAAACTGTTTGAATTTAAACTAGGCACATTACAAATCTCTAATACAAAAAATTCATAAAAATAGTTTTTTTTAAAAATTAGTTTTTCCCCTGAATAAATTATTTCAATCACCTAACTACCAAACAAACATATTAGATTATTCACTTGGTCAAATTTCTAACTTACTTCAATCATCTAATTTTTACTCAAATCTCTAATTTCCAAACTGAGCCTTAGACTTAGATCAAACTAGCGGTTACACAATGACTACTGACTTAATTAAATACTTTATATATTTAATTTTATTTGATGTTTGACTTTTTTCATACACATTTTTAGGAGTTTTGACTACATGGTTAAATTTATTATTTTTAAAATTTTCTTTTCTTGAATAAAAATATTAAACTAAAACTTTTATTCACAAAAGTAAAATTTAAAAATTAATAATTCTAACTGTATAATCAAAACTCTTAAAAAAATGCGCCAGAAAATCAAACGTCAAATATTATCAAACAGAGGGAGTAACTTGGAGCAACTCCAATCTAATAAGCTCTTCACATGTCCTCTTCAGTCAAATTTTGAGGAGATTGAAACAAAAATGGCATCCCCAACACAGTCTAAATTGCTCTCTAAAATTTAAGAGTTTTAAAATTCTTTTAAATAGTAAGGAACCAAATTTCCTTACTCATCTAATCTCCATATTATATAATACAACAACAATAACTTTTTGGGAAATGATTTTATTGTACCTCACTTGCTATTGTTAAGTCAGCAATTAATTAATTCTAATTTCTAAATTATTATTATACCCTTATATATAATTAATTAACATATTATTATACTCTTATGCATATTTAATTAACTTAATTTATTTACAATATCAGATTTTTAGAAAATGATTTTATTTCATATATTATTATTATTATACTTTTATACACATTTTCTAATTAATTTTTCATTTTCAAAAATTAAATATCTCAGAGTATGTCGTCAAAAAAACTATATATAAAATTATTTTGATTTAGAGGATTTACGTACACATAAGAATTTTTCTTACCAACACAAATTGTTTAAAAATTAGTGTGATCGCTGAATATTTATTTTCAAATTACCAGACTATACTTCATGAATATTTAAAAAACAATATATTTTAAAAAATATAAAATATAACTCAAATTTTAGAAATTACAATGACTTGCACGGAGTAGGAGCTAGTTTTATATTAATAATATAACTTTCTCTCTCTTAAGATAGTTCCGCACTTCTCCATGTGCTCCTCGGAATGCATTGATTTGAATACTATTATATATTTAAATAATAAAATATAGATAGAGAGCGAGATTAAGGAGTCTTGTTGGAGAGATTATGTTTTTGCATCTTAAATAGTTAAGAGGTAATATATTTATGTTATTTTTAGAGATAAGTCTCCAAGATTGTTGGAGATGCTCTGAGAATCTAAATAAACTTGAACCTTTTTAATAAGTCCATATTTTGTAACAACTATACGTTTTACTTTCTACTCAATACAATACTAAAATTATTTTTATAAAATGATTACTTACATATTAAATAAGAAATTAAATTTATAATTATTTGATCATAAATTAACATCTAAATTTTATTTTTAATATGGTAGTTTTCTTGCCAATTTCATACATACTAAAAAAAATTGTATTAGACAAAGAAAAGGACACAGAAATTTTTTTTTTACAAAAAAGATTTTACATGTTAAAACTAAGGGAGTACTATCAGCCTATCAGGCAAGCAGAGCTTAAGCCAAATTTGCCACAAGATTCAAAACGAAAAATAAAAAAATTACAATACACGATTGAACACCAATAGAAAAATAAATTTAAATATGTATATTGCTTTATTACTCTGTAACTCTTTAAATGAATGCGCATATATATGTTTCTATCATGTGATGTTGCAATGTGCTTATGTGCGCAACTATTTCGCGCACCTGAACCTGCATCTGGAGCCATCTGCGATATAAATAAAAGATGCTAGAGCCATCTTCATCTACGATATAGATAAAAGATGCTACAGCCATCTATGAAGATGTATGTGCACTCCTATAAAAACATGTACATATGACTTACTAATCCTCGTATCAGAAGAATGCCAAAATTTAAGCATTTTCAAGCAGCTATGAATTTCAAATGTACATTCCAGAATAGTATGTGAAATATACTGTCTATTCTACAAATCAGCCAAATGCATGGTAAATTCTAAGAACAAGACCCGTCAAGTTCTGATAGAATAACAATAATAAAAACTAAGGTTTCCTTTTATGAGCTCTCATGGAATGCGAGTTACAGAGAGCAGCAGAATGGCATCTAATACTGGTAGTGCTTTCAATTAATTAGTATTGTTCTTTGCTATGGCTCTAAGAGATGCATCGACAGAAGGCTCAATACCTAATGTTTTCCAGACTATACTCTTTAAAGCTTCACCTGGATCATCAACTCTTAGTGGTTTTGGAACAATAACATGTTTCTTTGATTTTTCGGCTTCTATCAAGCCCTCATCTCTTGGGTGCTTGCCTGTGATTTGAGGGTTTGTGCCAGATTCAGCTAATGGTAAATTGCTTGTGGAGATGGGCCAACAAGACAAACCCCAGTATGGACCAGGAACAAACTGCATAGATAAGGTAGGCGGACAGAGGCCGCGAACTGCCATCACTGGTGAGGAAAACCAATTAATTTGATCTGATTTGGTGTCATTTGAATGGTTAGTTGGCTCAGAGGAGAACTGAGCAGCCACCATAGGAGACGCAGCTCTGAGAGATGTAGAGTTCCAGCATGGATTCCCAGTGGAACTCCTCTGGGGAGTGGGGAAGCATGGAAAGGGTTGTCCTGGTATTAGAATTTTACACGACTTGGACAAACCACCTTGTTCATCTTGAAAGACCTTCTGAAGCGCCTCGTCATCGTGAACACTTGTCAATGATGAACCACACTGAGATTGCTCCTCTTTAATTTCTTCAATAGAACCTATTTCAGCACATGTGATCCTGTCCTTCGGAACAAGAGCTCCCATAACTTCACATTGTGGTTTTTCAGAATCAAATTTAAGCAAGTTTTCATTTTCTGCTAAAGTTTTCAAAGTCTTTAGAGACTCATCGCGTGGGATGACACGATGATCAACAATATCAGGATTTTTATCAGTTGCACATTTCAGTGTAACATGAGGGACCAACACTTGCAAATATTGAGTTCCTAATTGTTTGTTTTTTCGACGACCTGCACCTACAGCAACTTTCCTCATATTCCCACCATCTGTCCAATATCTTTGGCAGTTTCGGCAGAAGTGCCTGGGCTGATTGACGTTATAGTTATTGAAATAACAGAACTTGGTTTCTAAACTAGTGCATCTAGGGCATGGAAGAATTTTGTCTGGTTTTTTAAGAAGTTTTTCTTCTCCGGCATCAGTGATCACTGTGTTATCCTCCTTCAGCTTACTCCCAACTTGTGGTACATCTTTGTTGTGTGTTTGACTCTGCTTGTCGCTCTCAGAAACAAATAGTTTTTCTTGGTTTCCATATTCGTCCACATGAACATCCCTACCTTCTATCATTTTTGAACCCCTGTAATAATCCTGGAATAATAATAATCTTCCTTAAGCTACATGAAGCATCAATAACAAGCAACATGTACGATTTACTAAATTAGTTAGTATTAAATGAATAGATGATAAAAAGAGAAAAAAACAAGTTACATGACAACAGCAAAGTAGTTTGATCCAATTTTGGCACTCGTATAAAGAAATGAATTACCAGTCCCACAAATACAGAGATACTTAAAAAAGACATGTTCAAAGTTCAGATATATGAAGCAACCTATTATGAGGTGCAAAGCTATATATGAGGATGAATGTTAAAGTATATCAACTAAATTTGACTGTTATGGTTTGTTAATTCTACCAATTACTAAAATTGAAATCAATTCTTAATTCAAATGAAGGCCCAACCTGCAATAAGGTAAAATAGTAGTCTTCAATCTAGTGGTATTGAAACAAGTAAAGGTGTGAGTTTAAAGGTCGTGTTTGGTGCGAAAATAAAATATATACTTGCTATCCGATAGGTCACGGGTTCGAACCCCTAAAAACAGTCTCCTGACAAAAAACAATGGTAACACTATGTATATGGGGATTTTTAGAGGACCTTACTGCTCCTGCAAATAGATACTATTATTATGATTTATGCCTATGATAATATAGGGGGAATCAAAATGTAAAAGGACCAACTCAAAACTACAACGCTTATGAAGCAGCATTTTCAGTGAATCTGTCTATTAGCTATCCAGTAGCTATTAAGTATTAAGTAAAAGTCTGAAACACGTTAATTATACTTTATAAATGTTATCTCTTTAATTATTTCACTTGAAAGATTTGACATGGTTCACTACAATAGTGCATTAGCATTTTAACAGTAGTTGACAACACAAAAGCATACATTAACCAAATTATACAAGCTTAACATCCATACTATATTATTAAATTCTAAAAATTTGTCGGTCGGTCTGTCATTATTTAGAGCCGGAGGCTCGAAATATATACATCTATATCGGTATCTATATTAATCTACTACGGGCCTAATAGTCTTGAGAATTTTAATATATTAAATCTATCATTCTCATCTATTAAATATGGCCTTATTCATGTTAGCCTTTTGGTTTTCAATTCATATTAAATTCCAACTAAAATTAAATTCCAATTTGTATATTTAACTTCTAATTATTATTTAACCAACTTCGAATTTTATTTATTTTGACTATTAATTCGTCATCACTCACCTATTCAACAAATTTACATAAAACAGAAAAATGCATCGTCCATGTTAATTTAAACTCTCAAACATACAAAAATTTAACAAAAAAATTCATATCAAATAGTAATGAAAATATAATATAAAATTATACTCCCTCCGTTCCCAAAAACATTTCTTAGTTTGACTTTTGACACTATTCATTGTAATTGATTGACTACTAATTTACGCATAATTTATAAGACAAAATATAGTCATGAGTGATCTTGTTTGATTCGTATTTGTGAATATTTTAATACAGTGAAGTTTTTATATTTAATACTAATACGAAATTAAAGATATTAACAATCAAAAGTGTGCGTTGGCAAACGTGTCCAGTCAAAACAGGAAACGTTTCAAGGACCAGAGGGAGTATGTATTATAATTAATGATTATAAGATGTATGTATATTATATTTATATAGATGGACCTTGTATTTAAAGGATTGTTACTAATGAGGAAAACAATGTAAAAGCATCTCTGGCGAAGATGTTGAATCGTGGTCAATCTAAAAACTCACAAATGTTGGGAATATAATTTAATTTCATGAATATCAAAGTGAAGGCAGAAAAATAATCCACAAATTAACACAATTAAAAACAAATAGAGTAATATCAACTAAATGAAATGAATAGACAGAATAATACGTACAATAACAAAATGTAGATGCACTATTTATATTCATATAGAAATAGATGTATACCTTTGGATCGGAAATAACCGGAATCTGAGAAATAACATCAAATTTCCGGCGAAGAATCGCCGGAGAATCAGATTTGGGCAACGGGATGATCTTTCCGAATAGCTTGATAGCTGGATCAGGTTTTGATTTCACGTCACACATAGCTTCACTGCTCATCGTATACTATTGATGCCTTATTATAAACTACATATACATGTATACATACGTGCTTGTGTATGTATATAAATGTAAGTATGGAACATAAGATTGTGGGAGGACAATAGTCTGGGGGAGACAATGGTTGGGCGAGGGAGACTTTTTGAAGACAACAAGTAAGCTTTTTAAACAACAAAGTGCTTCAAGTACAAAGGGTGTGACTCCCCCAAATTTTCCTTTTCTTTAATTATTAATATATTTTCATTTATTACTAAAAATGTATTTTAACGAAATTGGTTTTAAAATTTAATGTAGATTGGAAACAAATACACATCGACATAATTGTATTGGTGTAATATATATTTAATAGAATACTAGATATTTGAATTAAACATGTTTAATATATTTTTATTGTCATGCATAGCTCCGAATTTGAATATACTCCCAACAAATTTAAAAATTGTAGAAGTTAGATTTTACATGTTTCTCCTAGAAAAATTATTTTTGAATATTTACTTATTTTTAATAATTAGATTGATCTATTTAAACATTTAAATTAGTTAAATGTTAATAATATTATTACAAGGATCACTTTTAGAAATTATTACAACAAATTATGTCAGAAAAGGAAAATGATAAATATTTTAGAATAATTTTTTTTATAAAAAGAGATAAAATGGGATGGAGAGGGTATATATATATATATATATATATATATATATATATATATAATTTGTTTTAAAAGAATATTATTTTTTATACAATTTTAAAAGTCCATATTTTAAAAAAAAATCGTCGTATATTATTTGTACATTTTTACATTTAAGATAATTTCTTTTAACAATTTTGTAATATTAAAATTTTAATTTATTGTTGATTATTCTTTGTGTATATTTATTAAGTAATACATAGTAATAATGTACTTAAAATGGAAATTTTTTATAGAATTTAATTTTTCTCAACATTCTTGTAAAAATAGATGGTATTTCCCAACAAATAAATGAGCATAGGTTATACAACAAAGGAGAGAAATAGCAGGCGAGCTTCCTAGTCAGCAACTATAGCACATATATGGCCAGGAGATTTGGTGGCAACGGAAGGAAAAAATAGGCGAGTCAGCAACCCATGTGGGACCTAATAAGAGTTTGGACACTTTTTCACAGGATTTTTAGTTACTTTCTAACTTAAATATCCTCTGAAGTAGGTTAAAACGCGTAGTTCCTGGGTAAATAAAAAAAACAAGTGTTTGGTATAAGAATATGTAACTCATTTAATTTATTCTTTATATAAAATAATAAAAAGTTATTTATAAAATAAATAAATAGATAAAATTATAAGTAATACTAAAAATATTTATAAAAATAAAAAATAAATTATACTAAAAAAATTTGTTAATTGATAAACTAAAAATTATATAATTAATTGTTCATGTGTAATAATTAAAATAAATTATTTATATAAATAAAAAATAAAATAAATATACAATATTAAATTACTAAGTAGCTTCTAAATAGAAAAAATATATTGAAGTTTCTAACAAATTAAATTGACCATGGAGATGATTTAATATATTAATATAATGTTATTATATTTCAAATAAAAAATAATAAAAGTAAAATTAAATAATACATTTTTAATAAGATTATATATATATATATATATTATAATATGTATAAATATATGCATGTATTTTGCGTGTAAAATATTATAATTTTAAATAATAGTTGACTTACCCATATTAATATTTTAATAAGAAATTTAATTAATGCATTTCAATTTTTTTACAATTTTATGGTTAATTTTTATTACATAAACATATAACAAATATATTATATATTTGTCACATGAAAGATAAAAAAAAATTAACTTTTAATTTTAGTTTAATACTTTTATTTAGATTTTGATATATATATATATATTATGATTTTAGTAATTAATATAATTTAATATATAATATTATATTATTTAATAAAAAACATGCCCACGTCTGACCTAGGCTACATATACGTGGAACTCTGAGTTAGTTCCTTAGATGAAATAAAATATAATACAGTATAATCAAAGTTCCCAAGAAGTTAAAATTACTACGTTGGTTACATCAAACGAGAACTTTATCGCTTTATGGGAGACTGTATCACTTTTTGGGGAAAAGAAAAGGTGGGTTGGGGCGGGTACATTGTATATGAGATATTTGGCCAGTTTGGCCTGCCTTAAAATAAGTCTTTTTGGACTTATTTTCGGGTAAAATTTTCATATTTTGATAAATGTTTTTTATACAAGTATTTAATATATATTTGAGATTCTATAAGTTGCAAAAAAAAATTAACTTTTTTCAGAAAAAAGTTAGGAATCTCTAACTTTGTCTTAAAATAAGTTGACTTATTCTGGAAAAAAATTCCCCCAAACACCCCCAATTATAGAAAGAAAAAGCAATAAAATGACGTATACTTTACGCCGTCTTTGCTGTCCTGATCTTCTTTCTTTCTTTTTACTTTAAGCTCCTCTAATTTATAACTTTTCTCTTCTTTATTCTTGGATAATTCACCTTTCCTTTTTTTCTTTTACTTTTTTGACCTTTCTCTCTTACTTCTCTAAACACTCATAATAAGTAGTAAAGATAAAGGTTGGGAAATTTTTGTTTGACTTGTTTTCTGTACTTGATACCAACAAGGCAATAATGATAGTTTAAATTAATTAAATGAGTTTTTTAAAGGAAATTATTATGAACAACCAATATGACATGATATCAGTGTTCTAAAACACGTCTAATCCGCCGATTAATCGGTATTCGATTAATTAGAAAACAGGTCAAATAAATGTTTTTTTAAAAAATTAATAAAAATCGGTTGAAACGGTCAAAAAATGGTAAAAATTATTTTTTTTAAAAATTAAAATTTTAAAAATAACTAATAATTATCGTATTTTTATTACAATAAATATGAATTATATGACCCTAAATCGTTCATAAATTTCAAATACTCTCTTAAATTTTTAATGATTATATATATATATACATACATTACGTAATAAATATTAAGATTAATTATTAAAAAATGATTATTAAGTATAAACCACTTAAATATTAATGACAAGTAGTTTTTCATAAATCTTAACATCTAAATATGTATGAGATAATGATATATGATATTTTTTTCAATATAATTTAATAATAACTTGAAAATGTTTAAATATAATTATATATTATTATTTATTAAATTAAATTAAATTATTTTAAATTAATCATGGATTACTGGATTAATCATTCAACGATATTTTGACCGTCAAATTCTGATACCGTTTTTTAGAATTCTGGTCAAAGCCAAGGCTGTTAAACTTATAATTATTAATTTATGTCCTCTAATTTGCTACTCCCTCCGTACTATTCCGTAATAACTGTTCACCTCTAACTTCCAATTCAAATATGCTACCCTTCTTGAAAATTATATAACAATTAATAAAAAACGAGTAAGAGTTTAATATTTTTATAAAATTCATGCATTTATGATTGATATAAATAAAAATATATCATTAAATTAATATTTTTTTAATAATCATAAAAATTTGAAAAAAGACTATTATTCTAAGACGGAGGAAGTAGTACTTCGTCCGCCTATTCATTTGAAAAACATATCCCGATCTTCAAAATTAATAAATGCATTCATTAAAGTTGGATCTTAATTACTCTCCATTCCAAATTCATTATTTTAGTTGACTTCCTCTAGTCTAATTAACCTAATTTTAATTGAAAATAATATATATTATATTATATTATTATAAAATATTTAAAAATTACATTATTAGAAAGTATACTTTTAAAATATAATTTTCGTTTTTTCGAAATTATGAAAGAATAATTTTTAATCAAAAATTATTCAATGTAATCATAAAAAATTAAATAAAAGGAGTAAAAATCAGTAGAATCTTTTGAGGTTTAGATTGATATTAATAACAAACGTTTTTTCTAAAATCCCAATTGTTTCAAAATCTGGCCTTAAAAATTCTGAATTTGGTTTGTCGAATTAATTAACTGGGCTGCAGTGAGTCGAGCATTTCTAGGGAAGTCCTACGAATATATATAGGCGGCCCACTAAAACAAAAGGATTTAACTGCACACCTTCTCCCATTGACTTTAAATGTACTACATGGGTGATGGGCCAAGCAACAAATGCTTAAGAGTTAAGACAACCCCGCGTCCCCGCTTCCGGTCCAACCAAAAGATGAATAATTTTGGAATTTAAAAGTTTTTTTTTTGACGGGTTTGAGAATTTAAAAGCTGAGAAAAAGGACCCTACCGATATAAGTTATTTCATTGATTCACAATTCTAATAATAATGCACACCCCCTGTATTTATAAAAATAGCTCTGATATTATATTATATTTTATTATAACCTTATGCCCTGTTTGGGAATCTGGATTTCTTTTAAAATTCTGAATTTGAACAAATAACGTGTTTGGATAATCAAGAAATTTGGATTTGAAATTCATTTCAAAATTCAAGATATTCAAATATTAGTACAAATATGAGAACTTAAAATGATAACTCAAATTATTTAATTTCAAATTCATCATTTCAAATAAAATTCAGGTTCCCAAACACAATCTTATAGTGCTCTACGTTAGGTCATTTCAGGTCCATCTGTGACAAACCGGGTCTTTTTCAAAAATCGGGTCAAGTCCCGACTTCCGAATCTGAAATAGGCGCAAAGTAAACTGGCCCAAATACAACAACTTGGGTAATCCACAAACCCACCACATGCCCCCAAAAGATAACGATTTGTTGGTGCACTTAATAGTGGTACTTTTTACTTATATACTGAACAAATTATCTCAATCTACTCGATGTGGGACTGAGATGTTACACCATCAAAAGTCTTAAAAGTTATAAAACAAACAAAGAGCAGGTGAACTACATAATCATTATTAGTATCGCACTTTAAATTATTCACCAGAATTATTGTCCTCAATTCAAAATTTTAGATTAAAAAAAACTTGTAGGAGTTAAATTTGTGTTCACGGATTTTGATATACTTATACGCCTGTCTATTAAATTCAACAAAGAGCAGCGTTAGTTTATTTATCGATTGATTATTAAGAAGCTTTCTGGTACAGTATTATCTTATATCTTAAATTAATTGTTTTATTCCACTTTTTTATAGTCAAATTTACTTAATTTTAATTGAAAATTATCTTTTTATATTTTCAAAAAACTAAAAAATATATTTTAAAATATACTCCCTCCGTCCCCCCATTTTTTTACATTTCGGAAAGAGTGTCAATTCTTATTCAGAAAAAAAAATTAAAAATCAGTTATGAAATTATATTTTATTTGCACTTTAAAAAATACACTTTCTGTAAAAAAATGGGGGATGAGGGAGTATTAAATATATTTTTTTCATTAACTTTCAATCAAATTTTAATTAATTTGTTAATTTGAAACAGAGAGGGTATATTTTAAGAATTTTGCTGAAAATGAGATATATATCCTCATGGCGATAGTTGGTTGGTTGCCGAGGATGCCTGACCATGAGAGGAAAGAAGAATGTAATATACGCAAGCAAGTAGTTTGAAAGGTCAAAACCAAACATGATTATAAATCTTTGCTTTTTTACAAAACGAAAGAAAAAGGAAACATGATCACCAAGAAGGAAAACATGACTGATAAGTACGATTCTATATAGTATAAAGTATATAAAATACTTGATCTTCTATATAAAGCACACACGAAAACTAATCTAGAGTATCAAATAGTTCCCGGTGTCTTTGGGTCATGACGGTTGTTCGCGCCAGTTCCTGGGTAATCCGTGCTTTCAAAATCCATTCTTCCTTCCACCACTAACATCTCTCCCCCCATTGCTACCTACCATGTTTTAAAATACACATTTATATATTGTATGGAATATTTGTATCAATACAGTAACATATTAAACCCATAATTAGAGCATGTAATCGTGTCGTTTTATATAATTTATTTTCGTGTACTTTCATGTTTTCGTGTACTTATAGCTAAAACTGAAAATTACCCAAAATCATTTCGTGTACTTGTTTAACCGATCCGAATACGAAACGAGATATTTCGCGTCTACATGAAATTTTTGTATATTTTTTGATTACACGAAACGATTATATCCGAATACATGAAATATACACGAAATACTAATGAACAGTTAAAATGAGTAAATTGTTATATATTACGTATATATATATAATAATATGTTAAAAATATATATATTACGTATATAATATATAGTATGATATATAAAAAATAAAAATTATATATTAATATTTCGTGTACTTTCGTGTATTTTTCTTGTACCCAAAATGAAATCCATATCCGACACTAAATTTATTGTGTAATTTCGTGTTCGTGTACTTTCGTGTTTCGTGTATCGAAAATCAAAACTCATATCCATTTTTTTCGTGTCGTGTTCACGTGTCATGTGTCAAATTGTCAGGCCTGCCTATAATAATAAATATTCCTTCCATCCCCTTTAAATATTTCATTTTATTAAGAATTGTTTGTCTCGTATTATTTATTCATTTTCCGTTCAATAATAATTTTTAATATTAACTATTTAATTTTTCAGTTTTAATTTTGAATTTTATATGATGTATAATTATGAGTAAGAGTAAGAGAAAATATAAAATATAAAATTTTAATGTATATGAAAATTTTAAAATAAATCACTCTACCAAAAAGGGACGGTGGGAATATCATACTTTGAATCTAGAGTAGTACTATAAAATATTGGACAAGAACACAAATATACTCGTATTTAATATGGTTTGGGTACTGTTGGTAGGTGACACATCGGTTACAATTTGCAGTTATTCAAACATTTATTGATTTTATTGCATGATGGGGTTTGACTTGTGAATTTTGACTGTAGTTTTCTAAGTACTACTTTCAACCAGCAGAATATAAATTTTATTGGTACGATTAATAGTTGTACGAGTACTAACTTGGTGCAACAAAATTAAAAGATAAAGGTCTACAAAAGAAAGAGGTTGTTTAAAAGACAGTAATGAAAGCAGGCCTATGAAAATTCATTGATAACTACTACCAGAGATATTTATCACCAAGAATACACATAAATAAAAAATATATGTATGTATGTATGTATGTATGTATGTATGAATATAGATGTGTACCTGAGGTTGAAAATCTTGGAGTGCGGGGTTGTCCTTGTAAGACTTGAGGGCTCCTGTTCACATCATACACATACACACAAGTTACATACATAGATGACACAACCATTAATATGTAGTAAAATTGAAGACTACAAAGTAAGGATCAAAGATGAATTATATGAAATGATAAAGCCTAGCTAAAGGGACTTACTGGACGAGGGAACTGCAGAAATGGAGTAGACAAGACAAGATAAGCAGATGAGCATCACTAGCAGCAGGTGAAACACAGACTTCATGTTCTTCATTCTACACGAATGTCAAACTCCAATTTATTAGTAATTATGTTCCTACACAGATCTGTAGATAAAGGAAGACGAAGAGGATTTGTATGTATTTGTGTATGGTTTGTTGGGGAGAGAGCGAGCTAGAGAAAATATGTGGAGAAGGTGATGTCCTTACCTTGTATATATATGAGACTAGATATAATTATTGAACCCCGTTACTTGCTTTTATTATCATGTCATGTACAGTTGTACTTACCATTAGTAAAACTTGTCCGCGTCATCTACGCTCATTTTGTTTTGAATATCACGAGATGCCATGGCAGAAGATTACATGAGGGGAAAATGTTAAAACACCTCCATTTTTTTATTTTTCAAATCTATCTTAAATTAGGTCAATTCAATTTTCATTTGGATCTCATATATACGTATATACATATATATATATATATATATATATAATTTAATCAAAATTATTGACCCTTTTATTTGATTATTTTTTTTGAATATTTAGCACTACTCATATATGATCAAGATGAGTGTAAAAAAAAATCCAATTATATGAATTCTGTCTCTACTTTTAATAATTGATGTTTGATTTTTTAATATATATTTTAAATAATTTTGATTATATATTTAGAATTATATATATATATATATATATATATATGAGAAAAGTGACCTTGATGTCATTTTCACGGAATTTCTCGAGGTTATATTCAATTTCATTACAAAAATGAAATGACGAATTTGTAAATATTATCTTCACCCTGCATTCACATAAATACCCTTATTTTAATATTATATTTTAACTTAACTTGAGGGGTGACCTCAGGAGCAACAAACCTTATATATATTAAATTAAAATACTAGTCTCTCAGTCCCAAATTAGGTGTCACCTTCACTTTTTACACGTATGTTAAGGTGTATTGCCTGATAGTTCTCTAAATTTTTTCAAAATTTTTTTGTATGCAAAATTTTATTTAAAAAAAAAAAATAAAAATAATTTACGAAAGTCAATGCACCTTAATATACGTACAAAAGGACAAGGTGACAACTAATTTGAGACGGAGAGAGTAACAAATATTTTAGTTATAAGTAAAAAAAAATAGCTAGGTAATCAAAAAATTTAAAATGTTTAAACGTTAATTGTTTAAAAATAGAAGAAAACACGTGAATTATTGATATGTGAGTTCCAAGTTGCCTAACTACAATATTTTGTTGGAGTTGACGTGGTTAGTCTGTGACTTGGGAGTTTTTTACCAAGATCAGAGAACTCCAACAGCTCCCATGTCATTCTTTAAATTTAATATAAAATATTAAATCTTAATAATTTAGAATATAGATGGATAATTTGAATTTAAATAATATTATTTAATTATATTCATTCTTCATTTTATATTTTATTATCAAACACGTTTTTTATTATTAAAAATGTATTATATAACAGAGAAATATAGTATTTATAATATTTTATTATAAAATATAAGTTAGGACATGAAGGAGTGATTACCTATTTATAAGTGTTTTCTAGTGAATTGCGATGATATAAAAAATCACTAAAATACTGTTAAAACTCATATTTTATTCTCATATTTTATATTTTAGTTTAAATACTCAAACGAAGAAGTTGCTGTACTCTTAATGCACACAATTTATATTTTAGTTTAAAGACACAAATTCGGAAGCTGTTGTACTATTAATGCACACACTTTAGAGTAGTACTCCCTCCGTCCCAACCAATTCTTTACACTTTCCTTTTTGGGACGTCCCACCCAATTCTTTACATTACTAAAAATAGTAACTTTTAACAATAAATATATTATTACATCCACTACTTCACTCCACTTTTTCAACACTTTACACTATTACACCCACTATTTCATTTATTTTAACAATAAAATCACTATTACACCCACTATCCTTGGTCTCCGTGCCCGGACCAAATGTAAACATTTGGCCGGGACGGAGGGAGTATAAAATAAGTGTTAGCTATATTCGAGTACAGAAAACGCACAAAGGTGCAAGGGACTGATATGACTTTTGTCACCTAGTATTCAACTCAATCATATCACATAAATTTCTGTGGCTTCTATACTGGCTTGTATACAGTACTTTCCCTTGAAGTGATTTTTGACTTTTTGACATAAAGTGTTGAAAATTAATAGTTATATTTTATATAAAATTTTAATTCTTATATGAAATTAAAATTTAGATTTTAAACTTTTATTTGATATAAAATTTATAAAAAATAAACATGTTTAGATACAATTTTTTTAACATCTTAAATTAGGTGTAAAAAAAATCAAAAACACTTAAAATGAGACAAATGGAATATATTCCATACCTATATTTTAAGAATTATAGAAAATTAAATCTATAATTTATTTTTAAAAATTTCTTCCTTTAAATAATCATTTATTTTTTCAACATTTATTTAAAAAAAATAAAAAATAATTTATTGAGTTAATTTTTTATATACTTAATGTGCAATAAATTAAAGACACAAATATTTTGGTATAGAAATAGTATACATCTATATTATATTATTATAATCATATAAAAGATTTTTTTCATCTTACAACCATAAAATATATCATAACCGTCTAATTTTAGGTAAATCATAAAAAAGACCGTAATCATCCAATTTTAATAAAGGCTTATTTTAGAAAATATATATCATACATACAATTCCATCACCGATAATACTTGTTTTATATAACTGTTCACAAATAATATTATATTATATTTAAATTATATTTTTTATTTAAAAAATCATATTTATCCTATAATTTTTATTTAATATAACTGTACTAACATTCAACTCAATTTTATCACCATTCAAACTTTTTTATTTATTTAAAATTATAACTTATAATTAAAATTTTTGAATATTAATATATAAACAACATTATATAGAAAAATATAAAAAGAAACTAATAATAAAATAAATTATCATATTAAATTAAATATTTAAATTATATAAAATAATTAATATATAATTTATTAATATTATCTGCACGGGTACAAGCTAGTTTATATTATATTCAAACTCTTTATTAGAAAGTACAAAACCTTTTCACTAATATCCCATATTTGTTTATAAAGATCTGAATCAAGTTTCCATTGACAAGCTTACGCACTTATTCAAAGTTTCAAACTTTAAATTTTGAATAAAATATTATTAATATGAATATCACCTCTGTTCCAACTCCTGGCTAATAAAAAAATTATAATTAAATTTATTATAAAATTTAAAATTTTATATTAAATAAAAATATAAATTATAAACATTTATTTAATATATAAATTTTATTTGTATAATATTTAAACATCCTCTGGTCTGACAGAAAAGTAGCTGGAAGATAACATTTTTTTGAGGTAACTTTATTTATTCTAAAACAATTTACATCTACAAATATAACAAATTTATAGATAAAAAGTACTGTATATTTGTATAGCTTACAAAAATTATAAAAAAATCGTTATCCAGAAGGGGACCTTCCAGGGTATTTTAACTACACAAAACGAGAAAAGGTGAAGACATCGTATCAAAGCACTAAGGCTGAACAGGAGAAATCGGCACCGCCCAAATTGACAAGCATAAACAATGAAGGCGACTGCAAGCATCACACTGTGTAAGAAACTGTTTATGAGGTTGTGAACCTAGTGGTCATAATTATTGAGTGCATGCCGTTTGGTTTTCTAGCGATTGGGTACTGCAGTCTGCAGCAGACAACTCAAAATATTCCATTACAAATAAATCAAACGGATTACCATTTTTCTTGTGTTATGAGTTTTGTGGTGGTTAAATTTTGAGTACAGTAGCTAATGGTAATGGAACATTTTTTTAGAAGTAAGATGATTCACTAATAATAATTAGAGTGTTGACAAGTGTTTTTCCTTCTAAAAAGCGGAAATCGAATTTAACCGATAAAGACACGGAACATGGATTAATCGAGTGAATCGGATATTAATCGGAATGATTAATTGAATAATCAAAAATTTAATCAGTTCGGTGAATTATCGAACATGTATTAATCGATAATTAATTACCGATTTTTAAAACAATGTAATAAAATAGATCGAGTTAGAATGATAGTGAAATGAATTATTAATTGTGAGACATTTTTGCGCTGAAATATTGAGGAGATAATTTTACAATATAGGCCCTGTTTGGGGAGCTTATAAGTAGCTTATAAGCTGAAAAAGTTGGTATATATGTATTTTTTCTCAAAATAAGTAACTTATTTTCAAATTTGAAAATAAGATTTGGTCTTAAATTTCTAAAATAAATATTAATTTTCAAAAAAAAAATGAAAATACGTTTAAAAAAAAGTAACTTATTATTTATAAACTAAGTCAAACACCCCCTAATGTAGTGGAGAAATAATACGAATATATATCTGATCCACCCAAACATATTTAAGAAAGTGATCATAACTCTGACAAAAAAAAGTGATCATAAGAGATTTCATATAAATATTTATTAATGAACTAATATTATAGAAAATCCAACAATCTACGATTTTGAAAATTGAAACAAGCCAAACTTTCATATGAAGGGAAACAAAATTCAAAATACATATTACTAACAAATTTAATGATCGAATAAAAAGACTCTTAATAAAGAAAGAAGAGAAATTTTTTATTAGAGTTTTTATAAAAAAAAATGTAATTAAATGGGGGGTTTATCAGTTATCAACTTGTCATCCCCCTGAATCAAATTCGGTCTTAACGAAGATAATTCGATTGTTTTTTTTATATAATGTCGATATGATCTTTGATATGAGTTTTTATATTATGTGCCTTTCTCTTTGTGTATCATGTGATTATGTGTCTTTCTCTGTGTGTATAATGTGTATATCTACGGATGATGTACAAGTCCATGTCTAGAGGAGTGGGGGAAAACCATGGTCATAGTGTCATAGTGAAACCCCACCATACAAATTTATTCCAAATCCTATCATCATGTTTAATGAAGGAATCAAGTGCCTGTGCCACTCAGCCGCTGTCACCACTATTAAGTTGACAAGGACTGCCCTTACAACTCTACTTTATAAATGAATTAGTACTCTATTCATTTATGAAACTTAATTTTAATAATTTTGGTAAGATTTAGGAGAAAATGCATCACAACCTAAATATGGTCAACACATTTTATTTGTTCAAAATGAAAGAACACAATTGTCCATAACTCACATGTCACTAACAAATGTATGATAGAACACTCACCTAAATGCGCATCAAATTCAAACAGGCTTCTCTTGGGGGAATAGTGAAAATTTCTATTTACAAAAAAGTTTTGCAATCATAAACTAATAACATGGTCACGAAATGTACTCGTATGGTAATCACATACAGAAAAAACGATCATTTACATTGTCTCGTCTCGAAATCATCAGTATACAGCGTTTTCCTTAGCAGACTTCTCAGCCTCCTAGCACCTGTTCCCGGCCTCAACACACCAAACTTGTCCCTCTGCAAACTTGTACAACTTTCGGTTATATTTTCTCTCTTATAACACCATCCTCCATAACTAAATTCTCCGTTTACTCTGCTCAATAAATCATGATCAATCTTGTCAAGGACTCGGTGATCTTGCTTGAATTTCCTAGCGAATGGTCGATGACTGAGGATCATTTTTCTGTAATCTCTGAATCCGAGTAGTCTAGGGTGTTGTTTTGGAGGATAGTCCCAAGCAATGTAGTGGAGATCATGGTTAACAGTTGTGTTTTTGTACTCCTCTGAGTTGCATATAACGGTTTGAAAGTATCCTTCAGGCGATGACACGAAATTCGTGTAGTAAAGAAGGAGGGTTCTTGGCAAATTCTCCCACCCCACAATGCAGTACTCTGCAAATGACCTTGATAACATTGTCCAAGCTGATCCTGTATATATTCATGGTGCAAACTTTGTGATTTACTCAAAAGATTTATGTGCTTAAATAAAGAAACTTGCTATTGCATATGTTAGATGTGACAATCTTCCAACTGCCTAATTAACTCTGATATATATATATATATATATATATATATATATATATATATATATATATATGCATGTACTCATCAAAATCCATTAATCACAAGCTATGATTATACATTTATACATGGTTGTATATAATTTGACTTTGACAGTTTCACCTGCGATGATTAATTTATTAGGTTGGGTAATACGACAGAGCATTGGGCATGAACTTTGGTCTTATCTTTTAGAAGCTCAAATGCACTTGCTCTAATTTATTGTATTACTTAGATATTAATTTAAAAACTGAAATGAAGGGATATGCATAGGCAAACGGAAGAATTAAAACTGGAATGTTTGAAGTTCTATCAGTGATACCTGTATAGAGCTTGAAGGCTGTTGGAACAGTTCTTTGCTTATTAACCCACAAGATATCTGATTTGTTTGAACTATACAGACCTGGGTCTATCATAATTGGTTGTGCTCTCTTGTTCCTGCACATCAAAATCTTTTCAATGGTTCATCACTGTGACTAGATGCACAAGTTAATCATCCAGCTATTTGTCAACTTTCCTCGGATATATTCTAAATATGGTGTAAACTAATTTGTTAAAACTCCTTTCTTATAGGGTGTTCAAGTGTTGGGCAAAAGTTGAAACATAATTAGGGATGATTTCACATGTCAACAAGCTAGGGCACAAAAGTTAGATACAAGTTTAGCTCCGAAATTTCATCTTCATTCTATAAACAAAGTATGGTGAAAGGGATTCAACTGACAAAACTATGATCCAGTCGGGCTAAGTTTCTTGAAAAAAACATAGCTAAACAGAATATAGATGGCCTTACACTTTCCAACCCAGATGGCTGCTGTGTTGTACAAAGTTAAGGTCCCTTGGCAAGTCAGAGAAGGCATGAATAAGATCTGCACTGATATAAACTACTATGTTAAAAAATGATTATTACATATATATGTTTATATGGACTATGGAGATTACATTTACATTGTTTCAGACGCATTCACAAACTTGCAATTAACTGATAATTGAACATGAGAATTCCTTTCATACATAACATAACACAAAAACTCAAGAAAATTTAAAGCGCGGTTCAAAATCATTATATATAAGCAAAACAGCAAAATAAAGACAGAAACACAGTCATTACCATCTTGAGTTACAAGTGGATAATCAGAGGCACTGAGATTAATAAACCAGTCCCATTCATCAGCTCTCCTCAAAAGTATAGACATTGCATGTAATGTTGCAGACAACATCGTCGGTCCTCTATACGTAACCAAATTAGGCTTATCAACTACCCAAACATTTCCCATTTGCTGGAAAACCTCATAACTAGCAACAAAGTCAGCAATCTCCGACTGCTCGGCTTCACTAGCCTCATTGTCCATATGAATCAAGTAGTAATTCCCGGGATGGTACAAAGCAAGAACAGTCCTTTTTAGCTTCACAACATCCCCTTTTGATGCAGAAATTAAGTAAGCAAATCTAACAGGGTATGAAGGTTCTGGAATGACCAATGATTTAGGTGAAGTGACATTGTTGAATGTTTTAAAAAGAGTTGGAATGTAAAAGAGAGAAAATGTGAGTGAAGTTAAAAAGAAAGAAATGAGGTAGCCTTTAACACTTGTTACTTGAAACTTCGAAGAAACCATTTTAGAAATTTCGGGGTGTGATTTGTGACAAGGTTGGTGAGCATTTTTTGATTAAGAAGAATCTGTTGGGACAGAATTTGAGGATTAATATAATGGATAGAATAGGAACGGTGTTTTGTTTTGCTTTAATGTGATATTAATCTAATTGTAATGCTATCATTAGAAAAAGAATGACAACAAAATAGCACACTCGAATAGATGCTAAAATGTGAGGCATTGCAGTTAAATAACAGTACTACGACCAATAAACTATGATTAATACATTCGATACAAATATTTCATCCTTTTCAAAATACTTGTCCTAGACGGAGACTCGATATAGTGCGGAGTCATTCAAAAGAAAAATATACTTCTGAGGAGTATCAAATTATTGCATTGTACGTAATACAGTTAATATTTCTTGGAGTTTTCGAACTCAGGAAAACTACAGACTACAGGACATACATGCGAGTATTTTAATATTGACTTGACAAATAGGCGGAGGAATCTTGGTTCTCTATTTTGGAAGTAATACGATTCTTATTTCGGCTTGTATTGAATAAATTTCCTTGCTCTTCCGGGCATATTTTTACGCTTCATTTTGTCATATCCCCGTAAATAATTAAAGGGTGTTTCGAGAAATTTTGATACTACAAGGAAATAGCCTAAATTAGTTAACTTATTTCGCAGATTAAAGAGTGACATTCCCATTCATTCGAAGTGATAAAGGTAATTTTAAGATATAATAACTAAGCTGTTTGTCAAAAAAAATTATAAACTATATTTGTATATTCAATCGTATACTTCAAATATAATTAATTGCCATAATTTTTTTAATGTTATATTTGAAATATATAATTTATACTATGTAAAAAAGGTAACAATAAAAAAGAAGGGCAACTTGCCCAAACATGCATGTACTTGAATTGGGCCCATAGGATATAAGGCCCACTTTAACCTAGGGGAAGATATGGGTAAGTTGAGTTTGGTTTTGGGTAAAATTAAAAATAGAATTATATAATTTTGGTTTTAAAAGTTGAAAAATCGTAATCACAATTGAATTATGACTTAATTGCACTTTGATGATGAACTATAATGTTTTTGCAGAAAAATGCCACAATTATAAAATTTGCCAGTTTGATGGCTGAACTATTTATTTTTTAACATTTAGTTGCATTTTGTTAAATTTTTTAACGGAAGTTAGTGAAATAATATTTAATTGTACTTTGATTGCCTCAAGTATAATTTTTTAACAGAAAAATGACTCAATTATAAATTTATCAATTTATTAGCCAACTATTTATTATTTTTTAATAACTTATTTAATTTTGTATTCACCCTTTATTTTGTAGTTTATATAATTTTAATTATCACACTTTTTAAATTATAAATCATATTAATAGAAATTTATAAAATAAAAATATTTATGAGGTTGATTCGGTAATTTATCTAAAATTAGAAAAGAAAATCTATTTCTAAAAAGAATGATATTTTACAAAATAAAATCTAATCATGTACTTACGGTTACACTCTTTTTGATTTTTAAGTTATGTTAATTTTTTTTCTAATCTCAAGTATCGATTAGAATTTAAGTACATGATTAAATTTTATTTTATAAAATATTACTCTTTTTAAAAATAGATTTTCTTTCTCAATTTTAGATGAATTACCGAATCAACCTCATAAATGTTTCTATTTTATAAATTTATATTAATATGATTTATAATTTAAAAAGTGTGATAATTAAAATTATATAAACTATAAAATAAAGTGTGAATACAAAATTATAATCAGTTATTAAAAAATAATAAACAGTTGACTAATAAATTGATAAATTTATAAATGAGTCATTTTTCTAGCAAAAAAATTATACTTGAGGTCATTAAACTGGAATTAAGTATTATTTCACACTAACTTCCGTTAAAAAATTTAACGGAATTTAATTAAGTGTTAAAAAATAAATATTTTGACCATCAAGCTGACAAATTTTATAGTTGAGCCATTTTTTTGCAAAAAACATTATAGTTAAGGCCATCATAGTGCAATTAAGTCTTAAATTAATGATTCTGTTTTGATTTCGAACATCTTAATTTGATTATTATCAATTTGATTTCAGTTATATAATTAGGTAATAGATCGACAAGGAAAGTCGTATGAACTCATGTAAACTACTAATTAGTAAGCACTTTGGTGAGACCAGAAATATTCTAATTAAAATTATATCAGCTTCAAATTTATTTATTTATATTATATATTGTTATAAAATATATATGTATTGATTAGTTTTAAAATTTTATATATTTTAATAATTAGTTTGATTTCAGTTGAAACCTATAATCATAACAAAATTATTTAAAACAGTTCGATTTTTTAGTTTTTCAATATTGGTTCAGCTAAATTTTATTTAATTCAAATTTTATCAATTTTAATTTAATTTTAAGTTGACGTAGGTATATAGGTGAACTCAAACTATGTGCAGGTTGGATAAGAGAAAAAATAAACTGCTCCCACATTTCAATCAAGCAAGGTCACTTTCGCTTATTATTTAAGTAATGTATATTGTCAAATAGGAGTATCAAATTTTCTCAATAAATGATGTCGACAGTCTCCCACAATTAATTTCAAGTCTCCCATGACTAATACTAGTTGAAATTACTTTAAATCAAAATGTCTTTCGCCAAACCCCGGAAAAAGATGAATAGCATCCCATACACCAACCAAATTGATACATACTTTAATAATATAAAATTTTAACTTTTTTTGTTATATAATTTGTAATTAAAATTTACTCAGTGTAACTATAAAAAATTAAATTGAACTACTAATTAAGACATTTTTGGTATATATGCAAATTAACATTTTGTTGATAATTTGATTCAGTTAGTGGTGCCGTTTATTTCTGATAAACTCTTATCCAAACAGACGTGCAATTTCTTGTGATTTGAATATAGCGTACGGGAGAGGGATTTCTGTAAACGGAATATTATTATGACTTTAAAAAAGTTGGTAGTTGAAACGGACGAACTAAATAAAGTTTTAAAAAAACAAACACCACCGGTCCACCGCACATTATAAAGTTTTATTCACTTGACCAGTTTGTTTTTAAGATTTTTAATTTAATACACATACGCATCTTCAGGAATAACCCAACAGCATGATCCGGGTAGACCTAGAGATTTTGGTGTACTTGACGAAATTTTGAAATGATATGTTTTTTATTTAAGACTCTAAAAAAAATTAAAACGCATATATTGTCTTGGTCGCGTTAATCAAGGGCCGACCCTCATCATCAGCATAGCCACGTTACTGGTGTATTAGTTACTAAATTAAATTTGAATCAAGGTTGTTAAGGAGTAGGAAGAGGTCAATGGATTGTTAAATATATATAGTATGTTTGTATATAGACATGCACATAAACAAATGTATAAATGTGTTGGGGAAGACTTCACTTGGAACAAGCTGCTGCAAGTAAACGATTTAAAAATGAAGGTGAAGCTGTTGATAATCACTCTATTCTAAATCGTAGCCACCGAGAAAGTGGACGACCAATTATTATATATTGTCTGTTTATATGGTTGAATTAACTGTATATATCGATGGATTGAATAATCTGCATTCAAGTCGCCGTCTATCTATCAACATATATGCCAGCAATTAAGGACTTCGATTCTACAGATGCCATTAAACATCAAGTCCAAGCAAGCACCTACAACAAACTCATCATTCTTCAAACACTTTACTCTACTTTTCTTTCTAAAATTTAGTTTTTGTTAAGTTAACAATTTTCTGAGCGGGTTTACCAGGATCATATTATATTATCAACAGTTTTGGATCAAAATGCAGGCAAGAGAATCCAACCCCAACCAGTTCCAGATGAAGCCACCTGGGAATTTTTTGCAAAAGCTTTTTCATAATCTATTCTTCTTGCAATTTCTCCTGATTGTGGTCTTGGTAATCTTTCTCACGATTCGCGGCCTCCTTTCTGCCCATACTCACCATTTCCATCCACAAAAATGGTATCCACCGCTTCTTGCTTCTGTAGCATGTGCTGGAATAGTTAGTTTATCATGGCAATTGATGAGCAGCTACAACCCGTCAAGAACCATGAGAGCAACTTTTTGGCTTAGCCCTTTGTTAACCTGTGCAGCTGGAATTCTGCTTGTTGCTATTGGCTCTCCTGGAAGTCTTGCAGCAGGAGCTTTGGCTATCGTTGCTGCAATTATACAATCCATTTACTCTTGTTGGGTCAATCCTCGATTAGAATATTCAGGCCGAGTTTTTACTACAGCTATTGCATTCACTCCACCTAAAACAACTCTGTTGCGCCTTCTAGCAATTGTAGCTAGTACTCTCTATTCATGTTTCTTGGTTGCTGGGATTGGAGGAGCCACTGCCACCGGAAGTGCCTTGGATAAGTTATTCATTTTCATGATCCTGTTGAGTTTGACATGGACTTTGCATATAATCAAGAACACCATTTTAGTGACACTCTCTTGGGTCAAGTACATGAAATTCGCAGTTGGAATGGATATCGATCCAAAGGAGGCTTTGTATGAAACACTTGGTAATTTAATGGGAACTATTTGTATTGGCTCAGCCATTCTACCAGTGTTGAGTGTTGTAAGAGGTTCAGCTAAAGCCATAAGTTTAATTTCAGGGGATACGGACGAGTTCATGTTCTCATGTGCTAACTGCTACTCTGGAGTAGCTTCCAGGCTTGTTGAACATGGGAACCGATGGGGATTCGTCCATGTGGGAGTTTATGGAAAAAGTTTCGGCCAGGCATCAAGAGATACTTGGGAATTGTTAGGAAGAGGTGGGCTGGAACCAGTGATTGAATCTGATCTCACCAGCTCGTTTTGCTTCCTCTGTGGAATGGCAGGGGGATCAGCTAGCACCTTAGTAGGTGGCTCATGGACACTTTTGGTTCACAAGAGTTATGCCACAGAAGTGTCAATTTATGCTTTCTTGATAGGATACTTTATGGTAAGAGGTCACCTAGCACTGAAAATGACTAGCATCCATTTTTAGATAACTAACTAATTCTTTTTCTCTGTCTTACAGACTCGGGTATCAATGGCATGGCAACAGGCTTGCATTTTAGCATATTATGTGGCATACGCAGAAAATCCACAGAACCAAAGACTTGACCCAACTATCTCAGGTCGAATCAAAGAAATACAGAGATTACAGCAAATTCAAGAGATACAGAGATCGCAGGCCTAACCATCAGAAATATTGCTCCGGTAGCAGAATTGGCTTCATCACCCAAGGAAGTTCATGATTAAGGATAGAAAATGTGATCATAAATGTGACACTGACGACAGCCTAAGCATACGATACAAATACTGTTTTGTAAAGAAGACATGTATTACAAGTTGCACTATCAAGCAAACAACTATCGTCCCCTGATTTGCGAGACAGATTTAAATGAACCTATAAGCTCTAAACTAAGCAGAAACCATCTTCTTTTGATAATAATCTGAATCGTGCAAGGCACGATTAGAGTTTATAAATCAATTTGACTAAAAGTCCAGCAGAAGTACCTTGCCATTTTTTATTTTTGAAATCAGTACCTTCCCATTTAACTCCACTCAAGTGAAGAATAACATCTGGCCAATCAAGTTCTAGCGACAAAGGAGTCATTTGAAACTCATCAGGGAATTTATGGAGCAGTTCCTTGTTCTTCAGATCATTGTTGTAGTTAGTAAGCTATTATATTCTCATTCTATAAAGTTACCAGTAGATACCCGAGGTCTGCTAACTATGATTTTAGAATCTGCAATCTATACCAGTATGTCCTTGCAATCTAGAGCAGCAGTTGCTGCAATCTATTTTTGTAACTGTATTGCGTAGCCCTTTGTTCAATACTAAGCAAACTAAGCAAACTAAGTTCCATTAGTATTCAGAAAGGTCTAAAGAAGATCACATTTACATACACAGGCACTTCGTTCTTTGTTTTCTTCCATTTTATATTCTAAAACTTGCTGAAATGGACCAGAACTTCCTGGAAATCAGCGTTCAGGTCATATCTACATTTTCTCTAATCTTCATTACTATAATTTACTGAGGTTGCGAAAAACACCATAAAAAAAGGTAAAATAGTGACGCGGTTGTATAGAACACTGATATGTAATATTTGTATGTTATCTGGACCAGCAGTAACAAAATAAAATCTTTTATCTTTCTGATTAGAACTGATGTAAGAGACATATGCTATTCTCAAGCAGTCTTCATCATCTCACAGCTGCGTATCACAAATCAACTCTCAACAACTATCCGGTATCAATGCATCCTTGATTTCAGAATAATCTGATTAAAGCATTCAACTATATAAACTAAACCAAAAACCTTTATTGCCAATTCAAGCTTAATATTTCATAGCAACTATTCATTTACTATCAAGGCTAATTTCTTGATTCATTTTACCAATAACAACAAGGTAAAAGGGATATTGCAAATGTGAAGTTGCAAAGCTTCTAGTTCCATATATAAGCAGAGCTTTGTTAGACGCTGTTAGTAGGAAGATTAAACATTAGTCCTCATTTCCGAACATTCTAATGTTATGCATATGATATATCGGAGCAAGTAGAATGGATCGAACTCAACTCTTTGTACAAACTACAAGAAACTATAAAAAAATCTGGAGAAATTGACACTAAAAGCATAACTATCACTACAAGATGCAAATCAAGGGAAGATAAGTGAAACTTATACAGTTATACTGATAGGCGACAGCCATAACCTGAAAGTACGAGGTAGAAACATATATAGCAAGGATAACTGGACAAGGACATGAGTCTGCTTCATGGACAAACACACAAAATTGCTCTAATTATGAATGCAAGTCATTTCCACATGGATAGGGGAAGATGAGGCTACCTAAATATTAAACTTCGATAAAGATTTCCTGGCTCTCCATGATAGAGTCCTCATAAAATCCCCTACAGAAGCAAGTGGCATAAAGGGCATCCTTAACATTCGGAGGCACCTGGTAAAATCTCCCGCCATTCTCTAGAGCCAAGGATATACATGCAGTCCTACAATCACATGTATGGTTTGGTCTTGATACAGACATAATCACAGGTTTAAACAAGGTAAATACTCCAGTTGAGGCGAATATGAATAGCGATCCTATCCGCTAAATATTCGAAAACAAATTCCCAAGTTTACAGACTTAAATACTCCACTGAATATGTATTGGAGTCGTTTACTGAAATTAGCAATCCTCCGCTAAATTTATTCAAATAACAAAAAATTGGAATGAAATCAAATCGAAGTATTTTTTTTATTCAAATTCAACGAGGGTTTAGATTATATTATTCTCTTCAATTCGTTTATGATGACAAGAAATGTTAATTTTTAACTTCAATCCTAATCTTTTTTAAAACGAGAGAGATCTTAACTAGTTATCCAAAGAAACAAGCTAGCTAGGTAAAAATTTTCCAGCAAGGTTACAAACATTTCACAGTCTGATTGATGGACGAGTTAGCTGGAGACATCAGTCATCAGTGTCCCTTCATCTCTTGGACTGAAGTGAACTGAACCGACCAAACGTGCTAACACTTAAGATAACCTCGTCTGAATATAATGTTCACATCATACTCACTTTATAGATAACTCATAAGCATGTTCTTAACTCCAGTAATTACTCCTATATTAGAGCAAAAACATGAACTAATAATATATTAGATTTTGATTTAGGTACGTGAATCAAAATATTGCAGCTTAATAATATATTAACTAGAACTTGATTGAGGTGCGTAAATCACGATACTGCAGCTTGAAACATGTGTTTGGAATGTATGGTTCAGGGAGCTTATGCATGTCGAAGAAACGAAGAGTTTCACGTTTCTAGATCATTTGGGTACAATAATAATTGTCTACTAGCAGCTGCAGTTGCAGCCACAGATGTTGATGGACCACGCTTTTTGAGTTGGACTAGCTAGAGAAAAGATAATACCTAATGCTGCCGGCCAACTTCTCGGGGGAATGAATAAGATACCTTACCAACTAGAAGTGTTCTTTGTTACGTCAAGACACCACAAGAGGAACCCACACATGTATTTTATATTGTAATGTAATCATGATACGAATGTCATATATATTATGTAACTAAATTCCTGTAATCGGCCTACTCTTCTGTAGAGTGTCTGAACTATATTAATATATGCCACACCATTCATTGTAATACCAGGATACAACATGAGGTTCACCACTTATTTACAAAAAAGGGAAAAAAGAACACTTAATTCTAAATAAGAATATTCTAAGAGCCATTAGGCTTCAATAATCCCAGACCTCCTGCAAGTTTTAAAAACATGAAGCAGAAGTATATGGCCAGAAGACCACCTCCGAGATACCGGTCTGGCCGCATATCTTTCCTTGGCAATATTACAAGTGCCCAAAGTAAGCCACACATCAAGAACCCTATGGTTTCATATAAAGAAGAATCTACTGGAATCACATAAGAAGTGGGATATTCAGACCATGAAGCAAAAACAAGTGACATCCCTAAGCCAACCAATGTATTGAAAACTGGGCCGGCATAACAGCCTGAGATTGCAATTTGAGCCCCGTCTGGACCACCATGTAATGCCATGGCAACATTGGCTATCAAGTCTCCAACTGAATTCCCCCAAGCTAGAACGGTTACTCCCAAAATTGAAGGGCTTATACCAATTATGTTCCCAAGTGAAAGCAATAATGACACCAGTTCTTCAGCAATAATATAAGTCCAAGTTATGCTCATAATAAATCTACCTGCAAGCCAAGGGAACAAGCAAAGTTTTGGAGGCCTAGACATTTTAGTAGTCACAAATGCTATGTTCCCCAAAACCATCCCGATTAGACTAGATGCTATATAAATCACTAGTTTAGTTTTGGAATTCATATCTTCTCGTTGGCTATTCCAAAGGGTTGCCAAGAGAATTGGAGCCAAAATAACTGATATTACAGCAAATGGCTTGGACCATCTTTCTTCACTAACCATAGGTATTGTAAGTCTTCTTGGCAACCGCAGGGGCAACTCCATGACATAAAGAAATAGCCTCAAGTAATGAAATAAAGATTCTTTTTTGCAACACCACCTTGACATTAGTCTCTCATCCGAATCTTCTGGTCCATTTTTTTTAGCCAAGCTGCATTTTTCCTCGTCGATGTAACCTAAAAAAGGTATTCTGATCTCACCAAAATCATTCCCAGCAACTGCGAAATTTTCTTGATCACTGCTGGATAGATGCATGGTACAAACCACAAATATGTACACAGCATATATTGAAGCAAAACATATTGCAACCCAAAAATTGATTCTTCCAACAACTATAATCACTATGAGAGATACAAGAGAGAAAAGTAAAAATAACACGTCTCGTATAAAGCTGGGTTTATTAACAACAATTTGATTAGGCTTAATTAATATGCTTATAACTCCAACCACAATACTTGAGATCACAAAAGCCCCACCCAAGACACTGTTGAGGCCAACATCACCATCACCGGATCGCGTAAAAGAGACAATACTAGCAACAACATCAGGAGCACCGTTTCCCAATGGGAGCAGAGTAGTACCAGCTATAGTTGGAGAAAGATTGAGGATTTTTGACAGGTTTTCGACGGCAGGACAGAAGTACTCTGAAGCTGTATTAGCCAGTAAATAAAATAACAAAACAAGCCAGAGGAGAAGAATGGAATAACCCAACATGGGGAACTTCCCAAAGCTGCAGTAGAAAATTTCATGGCAGTTTATATAACCTTTTGGCTTGCATGATTTGTTTGATCTTATGTATACACACTTCGATTGGTAGTCAGTGTAGTTGTGGAGAACAGAGCAGCCATCATCTTTGACTCCAAGAAGATTTGAAGACTGTGGGAGAATTGCAGGTGATGTATGATTGGTAAAAGAATGAAAGTTGGTACTTAGATAACATGATAACAAGAAAATGAAGGATATATTAAAGAAGAGAGGAAGTTTCATGGTATTGATGAGAGGAAATTTTTAAGTGTTTAAGTTAGGATTTAAAGCAGTTCATGGATTATTACGGAAATAATTAAATGTCGTTAGGGAAAGTATTAATTCTAATTGTATCCCAATCATGACCAGGAAATTATTTTACAATGAGACAAAGTAGATGAGGGAGATGCAAAGGATTTGAAGGTGTTGTCAAAATCCAACTTGTTTTTTCTGGCACTCGGCATTTTTATCAATTAGGTTACCATTCCTCTCATGCAACTATGCAAAGGTGAAATATTGTACAAACTCCTGTCTCTTCTTAGTTATCTAGTCAGTTTTTAGTTATTACAATATAAAGGATAGTTTATTAGTGAGTAAAGCTATTCAAAGCCAGATGGAAGTACTCACAGTTATTGAATGACTAAATTTCATAGCAACTACTCCCTCCGTGAAAATTTTTGAAAAAAATTAGGACGTTTACATAAAATGATATATACGCATAGAAAAAATGCCGAGTGTAAGAAAAAAAATTAGTCACGAGTTTGAAACTCTGAAACACACTCCATTAAAAAATGATATATACGCATAGATTGACATTTTTTTTTGCGAGAGTCTTGCTGTACGCTAGAATTAGTACAATAGTCTTGATGGATGCTTTGCTGTGTTATTACTGAACAGGCAAGAAATGTATCCCAATCTTGCAAAAGATTTCAGGTGTTTTGCATAAAATTTTGATGTAACAGTAACTTTTAAATTGAATTAGATTTTGTGTGCATTAGAGGTATGTTTTGCTTGGAAACAAATAATTTAGAAATCTTTCCTCATTTGTAAATGTCACGGTGGGAGAACTAAAAAATGTTAACTGGATAAATAATAATAGTATAATACACTTGTACTACGTTTTCCATACAGCTGGTTTTTAGACCATCCACAGTGCGTGGACATTTTGTGCATTGAGGCACGTGAAAAGGAAATGGCCAAGTAAATTAGAGAATATTTGCATTGGAGAGTTAGTAGAAAAAGTGGTCTAAGGACACCAACTTGTCCAAGCCCATTTCTGGCGATATAGATTACTTTTTAATTTTTTATTATAACTTTATGTCATTCAATTGCCAAACTGTATGTCTATGTTTTAAAACGGTAACATTAACGTATATATTATTAACATTAATAATATTAACGGTAACTATTTTACTCCTATATATATATAATATTCACATCTTATTATTCATATTATTACCTCTTAAAAATTTTAATTATCTTGTTTTCATTTGTCTGTAATATAGCCGTTGGAGGCTAGTGTTTGTTTTCAATTATCTTGTTTTCATTTGTCTGTAATATATCCATAATAATCGTTAATTTTTCATATCGTAATGTTTTAAAATTAATGTTTTCTCGTGTGATGTTTTTAATGTAATATTTTCTCATGTAATTTCTTTTATTAATAGTATGGTGCATTTTTATTACGTCTACTTTACCGATTTTTTTTAAAAACATTAATCATTTTAGTTTGATTATTATAATTTTAATAGAATTAAATTAAACTAATTTTAAACGTTATTTATAAATATATATTATAATTTATAAGAAGTATTGTGGAAGAAAGAGTAAAATAAAGTTAAATGAGACCCATTTGTAAGTGGAAATGGACTTGTGCATTGGAGTGTAGTGGCCACTTTTTTTTAGAAAGACATTTGGTGCTTATGTGGCACAAAAGTAACCCCACATATAAGTGGGGTGTCCTTTTAACATTGCAGATGCTCTTAAAAGCAATTCACTTCAACTTGTTTGACTTTTTGGCACTCCAAGTTCCAACTATTCTGTATTTTTGTTACCTTACTCTATATGTATGGAAGATAAATAAAGTAGATGCTATAATTTAAAAAATTAAATAACAATTAATTAATATATATATTTTGTATGACTTTTCCTGTAGGCAGTTGGGCTATAAATTGACTCAGTTAAAAATCACTCAATAAGACAGGAGTCTAGCTTGTAAACAATTCTAATCGACTATTTAAACCAATTTTTCATATTTTAAATTTCATTTAAAAACAAGATTTTAATCTTATTAATAAAAATAAAAATGAAATTATACTACAAAAATATATTAAAATTGTCATTTTCATCTATCAAATTGATGTCCATTAAAAATCCAATATCTTAGATTAATTTATAATATTAATTAATATTATATAATAATAGATGCAATTTGCTATTTTATTAATATATAATTAAATTCCCATTCTATTTTTATTCTTGCCTGAACTTTTAGTTTATTTATTTTGAAATTTATCAAATTTTCATAAATAAAACTTATTTCATATTAAAATATTTTTTTATAAATTTTCCCTAAATATCTGCTCTATCATATTTATTTTTCTAAACGGGAAAAAAATCAATTTGTTGCTTCACTTAGATCCCGTTTGGTATTGCTGTTGCAGACAGCTATAATAACTTTTTGCTGAAAAACTGTCAGAAACGTGTTTGGTAAATTATAAAAATTGCTATGTGGAAAAACGTTTTTAGTTTAAAAACTGCTATTAGCAAAAACATATCTCGTCATGCTTTTGAAAAAAGCTACTTTCAGCTTTTACAGAAAATAATTATCAATTTTATTATCAAATCTTCTCAAAAATATTATTTTTATATATTATATTTTAAAATATGCATAAATCAAAAAAAATTATCAAACAGTTATCTGATTTTCCTGAAACCGCTTTTTCCGGCGACACTTTTTCTCTCGGTTTACAACGGTTTTCAACAACGGTCGCAAACGAAGACTTATAGAGTGAGAGTGAGTAATATAAAACCCCAGAGTCGATACCCACAACAATCTCCTCAATACGCCCCTTTTCCCCTTTGGCGCCAAAACTTAACTCTTCACATATACATACAACACACGTATATATATAGTTGGAGTTCTCCAGATCTTGATATTAATTAAAGTTTGATAATGTTGTGGGTAGACAAGTACAGACCCAAAGCCCTAGACAAGGTCATCGTTCATCAAGATATTGCTCAAAATCTCAAGAAATTGGTATTTATTTCCCCCTCTTTCTTTCTATATTATTTTTATTCTAAAAAATTGAAATTTAGGGTTTATGTATTGGTTAGTGATTTATACAATTTATATGTGTGTGTAGGTGACGGAGCAAGATTGCCCGCATTTGCTGTTTTATGGCCCATCAGGGTCTGGAAAGAAAACCCTAATTATGGCATTACTTAGACAGATGTTTGGGTCTAGTGTTGAAAAGGTCTCTCCTTTTTCTTTTTTTGTAGTTGGGTGTTTTTTTATTGTTTTGATTCTTGGATAGATTGTAAAGGTTGTAAATTGGTGGATTTTGTGCAGGTCAGGGTTGAGAATAAGAATTGGAAAGTCGATGTAAGTATTCGGTTTTCTAATTCATTATCTGATTACTTCGTTTCCTATATTTTGAGTTTGAGATTTACTTGATATTTAATTACATATCCTATTGTGAGGATTGTATAAAGTATTAGTTGCAATGAACTGAGCTTGATGTTTAACATGCACTATGTCGCTATGACCTTAGATTTTTTTAGCATTGTCTTTAAGTCATAAATAAATTGGCATCTCGACCAATTTGCAGGTGATGATTATCTATCTTTTTGATTTATTTTTTCCTAGGCTGGAAGTAGAACTCTTGATCTAGAGCTTACCACATTATCCAGCACCCACCATGTGGAGTTAAATCCTAGTGATGCAGGCTTCCAGGACAGATACATTGTTCAAGAGATAATCAAAGAAATGGCAAAGAACAGACCAATTGACACGAAAGGAAAGAAAGGATTTAAAGGTGATTCGTTAAATTATCTTTTCTGTGCATTATTTACTATTGTGTTACAAGCTTCACTTGCACTGCTAAAAGGAATGATGAGAAGGAAATAGTAAGCCATTTACCTGTAGTGATTCCATGTAATGTGTTTGATCATCAATTGAAACTAATAATTCAATTCCGACTCGTTGAAGATGTAGCTGTGATATATATTAGATTATATCACAAGATAAATTTCTTTTAGCTTTCAGTGTACTAATAAAATCTGTATTCTATGAAATAAATTTATGTATATAATATGAATGACTTGGGAGCTTGTTATATAAACTCACAATTTACTGTCCATACGAAAATTGTCCCTTGTTTCTTGAACATGGAGATTCTTATCTTGGCATTACATTTATCTTGCAATCACATGAGTTCTTAGTTTGTTAATTTTTTTTGCGGATTGTATCTATTTACAAGTGAATGTGTTTTTTGAATAATATATTCATTTTTTTTGCCGTCCAGGTTATCTATTTTTATATCTTTACTCTTTAATTCCGAAGGCTTACTAATCACATGTGCACTGCACACTGGACCTGTATACCAGATCTTGTTATGCAACTATATACATACTTTTCTTACTATTGGGGATCATATACCTTGGTTTCCCAAATTGATGATTTTTTTGCTTGTGAGATTCAGTACTGGTGCTTAATGAGGTTGACAAACTCTCAAGAGAAGCTCAACATTCTCTACGGAGAACAATGGAGAAATACAGTGCATCATGTCGCCTTATTCTGTGCTGCAACAGCTCCTCAAAGGTCACTGAAGCAGTTCGTTCTCGTTGTTTGAATGTGCGGATTAATGGCCCAAAAGAAGAAGAGGTTAGTGTTATTATGGATTTTTTACACAGCCAGAAACAAATACTATTGATTACAGTGTCAAGCAGCTATTGAATATTGGAAGCGACTTTATCGTATGCTGATGCACACTTATTTACCTAGAGAGTTACTGGACGTGTTGAAAATGATGTTCTGTATTAGTGCCCCCCCTCCCCCCGAAATTTTCTTCTTTTCCCTGCAAAATGATAGAAACTACTAATGGTTCCTTCTGGTCAACATCTGCTTCTTCAAACTATGAAGATGTTAAATTAATTGGATATTGTAAACGGTGGTTGTGGTTTGTGTTTATCCACTTGTACTCAAGTATAGATAACTAATACAAAGATAATTCCTTGTTTAAAAACTTTTCTTGAGAGAGTAAGTAATCAATTTTGTTTCCTTGCTTAATCGCTGCTAATCAACATGCTATGTCTATATGTTTTACTAGATTGTAGAAGTTTTAGAATTCATCGGCAAGAAAGAAGGGCTGCAACTTCCGTTTGGATTTGCTGCTCGCATTGCAGAGAAATCAAATCGAAGTTTAAGGAGGGCTATATTATCATTTGAGACTTGCCGGGTCCAACAGTTAAGATCCATGTTAATATTTTAGAAGTTCTATACAGTTTTCTGATTATTATTGTACCCGCTAAGTAGTTTTTGGATTTCTTGTAATGTTTATACCTCTCTTTAGCTTTGTACGATTTTTACTGAGAGTCATTTTCATGTCAATTTCTCTTAGGTATCCGTTTACGAACAATCAGGTAATACCCGCAATGGACTGGGAGGCATATGTATTGGAAATAGCCTCAGATATTATGAAGGAGCAGAGCCCTAAAAGGTTTCTTACGGATCCTTCCGTATTTAAGTTTGCTTCCCCCGAAGAGCATCACCGTTACAAAATGTTCAAAACCTTTACAAAATGTTCTCAGTTGGAGGGGTTTTTTCAGTTAATAGTCTTTAGGTTGACCATGAGCTAGCACACAACTAAATTCTGCTGCCATTCAGTTAATATTTGTGATGCTAAGAGAACTTCACAATTAATAGAGTTTTTAAACTTTCATGTGTATGTTTAAAGACTAAATTTTAAGTATCAATTTTAGTGTCTTCGCTGCCATATGCTTAAACTTTGACCCCTATATTGTTGCTTAAATTTGTTTATGGATTGAATTGCAAGTTTTAATACGTATGCTATTTGCTGTAGGTTGTTCCAGGTCCGCGGGAAGGTGTATGAGCTTCTAAGTAATTGTATTCCTCCAGAAATCATTCTAAAGGTCGGATTTGATTTTTTTTTAATTTTTTTGTCTTCTCCCCTTTACTGTTTCCTCCTACAATGTTACCTAATTACTTAGACCTGGTAAGGCTGATATTTCTCATTACTGATCATTTAGAGGCTGCTTTACGAGTTACTGAAGAAATTGGATTCTGAATTGAAGCATGAAGTTTGTCACTGGGCTGCCTATTATGTATGCTTATCTTTTGCTCTACCTCAGTTTGGCACATATCTTCATCATCTTTATATTCTACTCTCTTCTTTTTTCCTTTCTTTCTTATCACATTTAAAGTATATCCAATGACTAGACTGGGATGATCCTAAAGGAAAAAATTATAAGTTTCTGCTAAATTCTTTGGGCAATGTTGATTATTTTAGATTTTTCCAGGACAGTTTATGTAGTATTTTGAAGTTTGAACCCCTAGCATATATAAAAAGGTGGTTCAATTTGTTACTCTGCATGCAATTACTATGTGAGCTACCCTAGAGTATAGGTGTCAAGACATTCTTCTTCTGCCACGGGAATTGGTAGTTGATTTCAAGACTTGATCTTAGTTTGAGGAACTGTGTTTTATAGAGTGTACTCTATGTGAATATATTAGGCTCTCAAGTTATGTGTAGAGAACTGTGGAGAGCTCAACTGTGTGGACTGCGTTAGCCCACAAAGAAAATAATGATTCACTTTATTTATTGTTCTTGCATGATGTGCCAAGTTAATTAACTTAATATTGTCAAGTGAAAGTTGCACAAGGAATTACATTTTTTAATAAAATTTTAGTTTTTTGCAACTTACTAGATTTTTTGGCACAGTTGCAGTAAATGTTTTTATCTTCCATAATCTTTTTATAATGATAGCTATCTCCTGTTGACCACAGGAACACAGGATGCGTCTTGGACAGAAAGCCATATTTCACATTGAAGGTATGAATTACGATATACAAATTTTCTGTACCTGGGGTGCATCAAGTAGAATCAGACTTTTGAAGATTTTTAGTAAATTCCCATTTGTTTGACATGCCTTCGGTGAATATAATACTAAATATATAACAAAATAAGCAGCTACTATCTGTTAGTACATCTTTACTGATTTTTTTTTTAAACGTTCAAGTGATTGGAAAAAAATCAATATCTTGAGCTTGGGCAGTGTTGCCATGGATATTTTAGGAAATTTTGGGTGGACTTTAGTGCTTCTCTAACACAGCGACCGCTTATTTGGGCCTGGCTTCTTTTCTCTGAATATGTGTGGATCAGGCACACATTTTCACTATCAACAAAGCTTATAATAAGATTAATAATTTGTAATCCTGATAATATAAATAGCTACTTCTGACATTGGATATTAGTCCAAAGTAAATAATAGAAATGAGATATGAATTCAAAGCTGGCTAGAATCAGGAGCTTTTCTAATGTTCTAACACATTGTTCCGACTTGTCAGCATTTGTAGCCAAGTTCATGAGCATCTACAAGGGCTTCCTTATAGCAACATTTGGATAAGGAGATGTAACTTGTCACTGGCAACCAAGTCAGTCATCTTATCAGATGTGGGGGAAGAGCCTGAATTTTTCAAATTTCAAGATAACGATGCACCAGTTTATGTTTTCTTTGAATGTGTGATGGATTTGAGATTTTTATCAGGATCCAAAAGATTCCTTTGAGATTTGTCAATTAGTACTGTAGGACTGTATCTGCATGTTGAACGATCTAGAAGATTTATTTATTTATATGATGTTGCAAATTTAATTATTGCATTTTTGCTATATGTGAGCTGTTTCTATTTTCTAATAAACGAGTTGAGTTTGAATTATGGGTATTGAAAAACTCAGTAGATCTGAGGGGTTTGTCCTTAAATTTCAAAGTTGTTAACACTTAAAGGTAGTGTTTCACATTCATTATAAATTACAAATAATTTAAAAGATATATATATAATTTAAGGATTTATAAATTAATTATTAAATGAATCAAACGGCCCAATTGCTGTACTTTATATCTTACTTGCCAATTTGCCATAAAAACATTATAAATCTATATTTACTATAATAAGTCTGATTCACATATAATTATTATTGATGGGTTAATTTTGTTTCTATAGATGAAGCATAAAATAATACAGTACTAGATGTATTATTATACAATAAAAATAATAAAATTTAAATGATCAAGTGGGAGTGTAGCACATGTACATATGCATCATCTATACAAGTTATCCATTTATTTATATTTCAACGTTCCCACCGCCTTAGTATATAACAGCTTCCTAGCTTATATATCGACTCCATCATCATCTGAATTCTTGAAAACAGTGTTGTTTATCATGGTTGACAAACAAGAACAAGAAGCTTCAAAAGTCAACGACGACTCTCCTCACCCTTGTGTAAGTCTACCTTTCCTCTACTTGGTGTTCCTGTTAAGATTTAAAGGGGTTGTTGATTTGGTTTGTACTTTGTATGTTATGCAGTTTGTGGAGGTGGAATGCAAGAGTTCAGGCAAAGTCAGAAGATTTGCACCCGGAACTCATGCTTCTTTTGCATTGAACCTCATCAACAACAAGCTTCTTCTTCTTGACAATTCCTCCGATAATACTAGCCCTCCACTTGCCTCCCATATTGAAGCTGTTAAACTCGGCCATGACGATGAAGAACCTATCAGTTTTGGCCCTACTGCCACTCTTTTAAACTATGGTCATCCTTGGATTTTACAAACTGTTGTTGACACCAATGAAAAACATCTTCACAAACCAACAAGACATTCCCCAACTGCTAAGGTATTATTTTCATGTTGCTTTTTTCGTGATTTTCTGTCTTTTTTTCTCGATTCATTTGGACTAATGCTTTGCATATACAATACTGCTATTGCATATCTTTCTTATTAGTTAATTTACTAATACCATGTTTTCTCTTGTATATTATTGACACCTGTGAAGACAAGCAACTACATGACAATTGGTTGTGATGATTAATTTACAATATGTGGTACTAAAATTCATTGCCTTTAGAGCAAGGTTTGAGGGGAACTATTATAAAAATTCATGGAATCAGAGAGAGATTCTTTGAATTTAATGATATGATTATACCAGACGCCGGCTCAATGCGACAAACATTGAAGACTTACTTTTACTTCATATGACGTAAACGATGCATAGATGTGAATACACAACATTTTCCCTGTTACTGCAAGTTTGATTAGCAGCTGCATTTATAACCTGTCACCATTGACCTTCAAACCAATATATAGGCTTCTACAGATATGTCCCAGTCATGGCTAAGTACAAATTTACTTTTCTTTTTCACGAAATATGTGGGGATTACAATGTTTATATGGGGATTACAGTATCATACGATATCTCAATAACCAAGATTAATATAATGGGGTGATTACAATGTTTATATAGAGAATAGAAACTCTGATAAAATAACCTGCTGTCCATTAGGCCCGCAACATTTGGGCTTGTTGTTAAATAGCCGATATTTTTTAACTACTAGCCCACATATAGAACAAATAATTTTAATTCTCTCTAAATTAAATACATATAAATTAAATATCATAATATATAAAATTCTATACTTTTGTTTCTCGTGAAACTACAGTTTTATTTACTCGAATTAGTGGAAGAAATAAGCTGTCTTAGACTCTTAGCTGACTGTAGATTTATTGTTCCATGTTGCATATCCAAACTTATTACAACTGTGAGCGAGAGTTGTCTTCTGAGATACAAAGTAACAATAGCTAAATATGCAGTTCAATATTGGACACTGTGTTGGAGCCTGGCATCATATAGGTGAATAAATATATACTATGATATATAGCGGCTAAGATCAATTGTCCTGTAGCCTGAGTAGGAATTGAGTCGATCAAATTACTTGATTCTCTCTATGATAAAGTTAATGCAGAATGAAAATTTCCACATATAAAGATGTGCAATTCAAAACAACAATACAGGATTATCTACTCACACCCAAGTATGTCAGTGATCAAGATCTTAGTTAAACAAGGTGGTAATCTAGTGCTCTTTTAATGTTGTTGAAAACTAGTGGAAGTAGATCCAACTTCTGCAGTTACAAGGCGATAGAGGACTCGAGCATTGTGCTTAGTCTTGGTTGATTGGTAATCCTAGATAGCATCCAGAATTTCTGAACCTTTTGTGGGCATCTTTCTCTAAAATGTTATAATTATCATTTTGCAGGGCAGCGAAGGCTATCGCTCTGCAAAGAAGACATCACAGCCGCTTAGTCTTTTGTACGTTGGGAAGATACTGCTTGCTTTTCTTATAATTTTTATGATTGGGGCAATATTCACGCTAGTCCTTGAGAATCTTCCCACGCTACTCTTGTATATGAACTCCAATATGTAAATTCAATGATGTTGATGTTGTAATCTGCATTTGCTCTAAGACATGTGTGTCTAAATATCATGTTCATGTTTTGTTCTTCTTATTAGTATATAGGCTGAAGGTCATATATACAAGTTCTCCATCCAATCTCGATCATTAGTTTTGTTCTGTAGTTGATATAAAGGCAAGTATTGTAGACACAGAGCGAAATGGTGGATTTTCCACAGTGAAAGTTATAGTCTTTGACCCCTGATCACATTGCTAGTTTTACTCTGCTTGTGTGAAAAAGATGCAAAAGCGATGGCTTCCATAGTGGCTGTCTGAACTGGTGGTGAATTTTTATATTAGACGAACTTCTCTCAAGCCGAATTCCTTTTTATGCTTGTAGACGACTTTTATGATTATTATTAAAATTGTCTCCAGATTTGTGGCCTCTTTCAAGGTCGTGTTACAAAGAAGTAATTTAATCATAATGTAATCAGTTGTGGCGGGATAAATATTTCCTGAGCTTTAGCGTTATTTCAAACAGTTCTCGGGTCAGTCGACTCGCTCTGTTTAAAAAATCTTCATTTTTAACCTTTTAATATCATCTCACCACTAGTTCAAACAATTTAAAAACTTAAATGACTGTAAATAACGATGTATTTGCATAGATATCGATCTTAGACGACTGCACTATTATTATGATTACTTGATTACAACATCTGGGCGATTTTTATCTTAATTTCAGATTTCCATATTTTAATATTGGTCACCAGTGTATTTTCTTGCAAAAGTGGATTATCTCTAGTCATCATATGAACATTGCCCACTTTATTGCTAAAACTTGAAATATTGCTAATCTTCCATCAGAAAAGAAAAAAAATACTGTCACTGTTAAATGTAGAGAGGCATCTGTAGAACCCACAACTCAAACTAAAGTATAAGTTTCTTATATTCACTTGATATAACATGTCCTGATTACTGAAGTACAGTTCAATTTGCAAAATGTTTTTAAATTTTGGTATGTTACAAGCTCAACTTAGATGATACATATGAATATATCAGTTGCTGTACATAATGTAGCTAAACTAATCAATTCTTGGATGAGCTGCAGATATATCAATAGAGTCAGCAGTTGGCACTAAAACCGCACCTGACAATAAGCTGTGCTTCCTACCATAGAATACATAAAGCAATGCTCCTGCTAGAAGCCATACACACACACGAGTCCATGTGCTAGCCCTGAGTATTTCAAGAACCAACTTATATATACATATATCAACATGAGACTTTAGCAAGGGAGAGAGTAAAAGAACGCTATAAGAGTATATTTGTTTTTTCTAGATAAATACCATAAGAGCAATTGACTGGATACTAACCCTAGATTTATCAGCAGGTATGTGTTTATAAGAATGCAGGCAACAGGTAAGAAAGGAACACATGGACACTTGAAACCTGTTGAGAAGTCAACAAACGATCTTATGTCAAGCACTGTGCAAAGCTTCCAATTTATTATGAATATAAGTCTATGAAGAAGCTACAGAGAGCTAAGAAATAGCCAAATCTAGGTCAATAGCTACAAGAAAAGCTATCATGTTCATCTTATATGTTTCCGCTTACCAATGTTTTGCCCTAAGATCTGTATGCCATCATCTTGATTGATGAAGGTCAGTGCAGTCAGACAGCACAACAGAAGAGCAGAACCTATTGTGCAACACGTGAAACGAGGAATGCTGATACAGTCAAAAGATGTTGAGACAGTCAGGGAAATAAATGAAAATTATTTAACTATATTGTGTTGTTTCTAAATGGATAAATGATGAACCATCTCATAACGTTTCTTGCCTGTACACTGACATATGGACAATATAGGCACTTGGCAATTGATAATTTAAGGTCCACAAAGACTATAGTCATCAAAGTGAAAGAAGCAAGTTGGCGTTCTACTTAAATCAAATTTACCTTATAAACAAATATTGGATACGCCAGCTCATACAGTTATCCGATTTTTTCCCTTCTAATCACAATCAGTGAAAGATTAATAGTAATTTGCTATTCAGAAGGCAATGTGTTATTAGATTCAAGAGCAGGCACGATCATCCCCATTTTTGCATCATCACTGTTAGTGTTATTTAAAATTAGAGATGGAACAGAAAACAGAAGATGACGTTTGCTTCTGTTGTAATGTTATCAAATAATAGGTTAAAAAATGAGGATGCGAGTATAGGTTGTCCTCTGGACTTGCAATTTGCACCTTTCTATTGAAAAGGCAAAAGGGTGCATTCTAAACCACGGTCAAGGTCTAGGGTGTAAAGGCTAAACCACGGTCAAGGTCTAGGGTGTAAAGGCTAAACCACGGTCAAGGTCTAGGGTGTAAAGGCTAAACCACGGTCAAGGTCTAGGGTGTAAAGGCGCAACCTATTAGGGATGTCCACCTCACAAGGGAAGATCTGGGGTGTTTTCTTGCAACTGCACAGGGGAACTCACAAAGAACCATCCAATTTTGTTGAGTACCGCAAAGGTAATAGTTCCAGGCTTCCATAATTTGCTACACTATAGCAAAACACTCTCGGAAACTTATCCCAAACTACTTCAGCAACACCACGCCTGAACACATATCGATTTAGTTTCATTACAAGTTTCTTAACTTGGTAAAATAAAAACATTTTTAATTTCCCTTCTGCAAGACTTGTGGATTGTCGTACGTCAACCTGATTATTATTTCATTGCCAGAAAATGGTGTTGTGCATAATATTTTATATATATAAACAAAGAAGAATTAAATACATTTTGATCACTAATATTCAGTAACTTTACCACCCACACTTTATGATTCTTCTATGCTACTTGTCATTGTGACTTTGTTTGCTTGATGATGTTCAAAATGTCATCTGAGTTCAAACTATTTTATCATCGCAAATGAGACCCCTATGTTTCTGCTTCTATGTATTCTATTGCCATTAGAACACTAAGATAAAGAGCTGGATGACGTGGCGATGGGCCCAAATTTTATATTTCTTCTCTAATCTCTAGTTATGGTGAAAAGCACAATAAAAACCTAAACACATGCTATCTAGAACTTGATGGAACAAAGTTCTCTTAAAGATTGATATAGGGAGACTTCTACTATTTAAAAACTCCAGTAAGTAAAGCTATGGACTTCGGTCGATTGGCAAACCTGTGAAGATCTTTAGCTGAAGCTGCAGATGAGAGGACAAGAGCCCCTATACAGACAAGGGCTATGCTCCAAGAAGCGATTCTCCTTCTTAAAAGTTCACTACCTCCATCTGTGATTATCCAATAATAGAAAGCAGTTAAAAATCATGGAAGATAACTAAGATGACGTGTATAAAAGAATTCAAACCGCGTGTTTGTGTACAAATCATACATAACACTTTGTGTTCAAATGAAAACTATGAGAACTGGTGATCTAGATTTTGGATGCAAATTAGAAATCACGATTTGAATACGAATCACCACTTACAATTACACACATCACTAGTGATCAGCATCAAAATCATCAATTACAACCATGAACCATACAAATCACCAGCTCTCGGTTTAAGTTAGTTCTCACTGGAGCAGGACATTATATACCAAATAATAAAATGCATGCAATAATAATTAAATGCATTCTTGGCACATTTAATATAATCCCGATTTCTTTTATGCACATATTATCAATGGCTTGTTACTAATAAGTATGTCAAGACACCAAACTAGCAATTATGAAGGGTGCATTTGTGTACATGTTGCTCAATCAGTTACCTACATGACTTCTGAATAGTTTACATCAACACTACTTGTATAAATCATGACAATCAGCACATACAAGTAATGCTACAGTTCCAACCTGACCAGTTGTTGACATTTTATAATCCGGATAGTTGCAAATAGACTACTCTGTGTGTGTGTGCACGTGATTGTGTGTGTGACATTGGCACATATGTCCTAGTAATATATAAAATTTTAGGACAAGGGAAAAATCTTTACTTTGGGAAACTACTTTATTTATGAGAGGATGCCTAACAGAATCTTCAGATTTTTCCATATATATATACTGGGTTTCGTTGCTAGATGGTAAAGAGACAGAAACGGCATGTTCTGAAACTGTTGACAGTACAGAAACTTCGCCTGGCGGAACATATCTTAATATCAACACTGAAACTGCAACAGCGGTGAATCCCAATAATGTACCTACACTAACCTGTCAACAAAAGGAGGCAAAATAACATGTTACTCTTCCTCAAGTCCCAGGGGGGTTAGGAGAAGGAGACAACTATATAGTTATCTTGGCGTGTTAACTTACCATTCCTGCCAATTCTGAAACATCCATGAGGAATGATAGGGTTGCAATAAAGATGCCAGTCAGTATTGTGCCTTTGACTGGAACTTGAGTGTGTTTGTTAATGTCTGAAAGGAATGATGGTAACAACCCATCTCTAGCCATTGCCATTAAGATGCGAGGCTGAAACCAGGAAGGGAAGGAGTAATATTAGCTTAAATTCTTCAGTTCATTTTGCATTATTTACAAATGTAGTTGAATAATTAGCAAGATCGCCTGTGTACTATATGTAGTTACGCTCTAATAATTTTGATGAGAAAGACAGACTTCTCAACAACTTCAAGATTTCATTTCTAGTTTCTAGATAAAAGAAGAAGTATCTTGAGATAATAAAGAGACAAATCTAAAGTTAAAAACAGTAGAACTATACCTGGGGAAGAATTGCACCCATTAAAGCTGCACAGAGAGAAGTAACAGTTCCTGTTGATATTATGTATCTGCAATTTAGAAAGTTATATTAACATATTGAAAATTCTAGCTGGAATTCCTCTATATCGGGAAAGACATAGCACAAAAGTACAGGAAGATCACATACACTGCCCAACCCATTCCATAGCTAGCGAAAGCTGATGAGATTGGGGTGTCTGGATCTAATTCATTGTATGGCACTAAACCAACCACCACAGATGATATAAGCATATAGAAAATGCAACAGGTAGCCACTGAAATGCCTATACCAAGTGGCATATCTCGATTAGGATTCTTCACCTGTCATGATAGTATGGAGAAGGATTCTCAGGTCAAACTTTTCTCACAAGTGACACATCTCTACAAGATCTAAATTTATGTACACCTAAATTTTATATTGGATGATGTTAACATATTATATATGATATACTTAAGCCCTCCTAACACCCAATATTTTTCAAATATAGATTTTGGACACTATGGTTTATTATTGCCCCAAATATGGGCTCCTAGTGATCCATTCTTCGACCCAAAAAATGGGTTGGGGGAGTGTTAAGATATTATATATGATCCAATTAAGCACTCTTCCTAACATCGTGTGGTTTTGGCAGAATTGGTAACTTAACAGAAGAGGACACATGGCATAACAGGGATATAAAGTGTATATCACATATTTAGCCATGTTGTCATGGTCTCCATCTTTATCCAATTACATATTCTTAGATTAGCTCGATATAGTAAAAACTAAAAAGATGCTACTAATCTCCATCTTTCCTCGGCACCTTCTGTATCATTTTCTAATACCATTAAAATTATACAAAAGACAATAAATCATTCGTAACTTTCACCTCCTCAGCTGTGCTGGTTACTGCATCAAATCCGACATAGGAAAAAAACACTGCTGCAGATCCAGAAAGTACCCCATTGATGCCAAAAGGGAAATACCTTTAAAACATTACATTAATCGACTAGTAATACAAATTTCTCTTTAAAATTATGAAATAAGAATTACCCGCTAGAGATTTGATATCCTTTCCATCCAGTTCTAAAACCAACAAATCCACCAGCTACAAGGATGAAGAGTAATGCAACAATATTTACAGTTGTAACAGTGGCCTGTACCAGCGAACTCTGCAGATCGTTGATAATTATATAAACCGTTTTAGTCTAAAATAACTTGTAAAAGTATATCTAAAGATTTAACTGTACCTCCTTAATCCCAGTGCACAAGAGTCCAGTTACAAATAAAACCAAAAATGCTGCACACGGATCTACTACTGTACCATGAATGTTAAAACGGCCTAAAAAAGCCGGCAACTTATCCATTCCTCCGAAGAACAATGCCTGTATATAGCGATATATCAAGAAAATATGGCATTCCAAAGTTAAAATCGCTCAAAACTTGTCTCAAGCAAAAAATATGAAGTAGAAGGCCATAAACAAACTCAAAACGGGCCTGAGTATCCATGAGCTTGAGCTTGTCTCCTTAAGAAATTATAGTGTGTGAGCCTGGCTCGAGTTCAATACAGTTGAAAAATGTGTTCGAGTTTGGTTCTTTAAAAATATAGTTTTCACGTCCAATTAAATTTTGGTGTGATATAAATTTAATTATTATTGTTGGTAAACAGTTTATCGAGTTTAGCATGAATTCGGTTCGACATAATCTCAGTTGTTGCCTGTTGGTGTTCAGGAACATTCACAGGGTTCATAAAGATAAAAGCTCATGTATAAGCTTTTAAATTAATAGCTATCTAGGTATGCAAGCTTGTTTGTGATCACGGATATGTTTGCACACATATATTGCTGCTCACAAGCTTTACAAACTGAACTATTTCTTGTCTGAGTTCGGCTCGATTAAGGTTTCAAGCTCAAAAAATGAGCCCAAGGTCTGCTCAGTTACCCACTGCTCCTGAGTTCTTTTAAAAAAGAAAGCAGAAAAATTAAAGGAAATCAAAGTGAAACTAGAGAGAAGTAAACTGATGTGTGCCCCCCCGAGTTTTAGTAATGAAAAGAAGTAGAAGGGATATTGGCGGAAATAGAAAAGATCAATAACTAGTTCAAGGGTTAACTTTTTTTTAAAAAGAACTATATTTTTTTAAAGGTTTACATTCAATTTGCTTCTCTTTTATACTACTTGTGGAGTGAAAATGAAGGTAATCTTACTTGCTTGCTTCTTTATTTCATATCTAGGACTCGGGAGTTCACATAAGTTAATGGAAAAAGAAAAATTTACTCACTCGGGGAAAAAGGCATTAACTATCGAAATCAAACACGAACAGACATTTTAAGAATTGAATACCGAACTACTTGACAACAATTCTGCTCATACACTGCCCTAATAAATTGAAAACAGGGTGACAAAAAAAGCAACCAATAATACACCGTTTATTCTAATACTAGTACAATCATTCACTTGTCAGTTTCCTCTAGTGTGTGCTTTGTATGTAATGACATATGCAAAAAAAAAAAAATGGTGTCATAAAGTTAAGACACAACCTGCATAATATAAATGGAAAGACTAATTAAGTGAAGGTTGTATTCTACAAAGCAAACCCAGAAGATATGTTCAAATCTTCCTATAATATTTTGGGCTTAACGATAATTTGAAATCTCATCTTAACCGCACAATCACATAAGACCTTAGCATTCAGATATAATCCAAATTTTTAACTTGAGTAATCGAACCTTAAGTGTCATGATCAAGTCCAATTATACCGTATTTAACGATCATTAGGGGTTTAAATTAGTCAACTAATTAAATTTCAATTCAAAGAATAACTGTTTTTACGTTTATGAGTTCGTGAGGGTAAACATTTGGGTCCAAACTGTCATTCAGCTGTAATATTTTAGATATCAGAATCAACAACAAATTACCTGGTACTGAAAACAATTTTCTCTTTTTCTCCTCTTAAATATTTTAGGGCCTTGAATAAAGTTGCAATATTCCAGATCAGAATGACATTTATTTATAACAATTTTCAACTTACATTACTATTTGCTAGCTTAGAGGGTTTCTTTCCGACATTTTGATGATTATACACAGATATGTTACACTAATAGTAATAGGGATATTGAGGATATATAAAAATGTTACAAAAAAACATCAAATGTGAACATGCAAGATTTGCATATTATTCCATATAAGTTACTTAGGTGCAAGGTTTGAAACTCCTTGTAGCCCAGTGTAGACCCCTAGAACCATGCAAGATCCGGTTTTAGTTCTTTCATTTTCGTTCAATTCGTTCAGAATGATCATACCAAGTCACTCATGTCTGACATATACTGTAGTTCGTCAATCATCGCATTTGTTCAATTCAAAGTATGAATTGTACAATCAAAAGTTAACGAATGGTGGAGTTAGTAGAACATAATACTTTTAATAGTTTAATCAAAACACTATACCACATTTGGAGATATCCCACGAGCAACAGCCGCACCACCGAGTGTAAATTCCAATATCATAGACCAACCAATTAACCATGCAACACTGGAGCCAATAAGAATGTATTGAGTTGGAGAGAAAAAGTGAAATTTACAAATGACGACATGGTCTCATATATTTAACATGTCGTATAGCAATGTAATCACTAATCTCTTATATAGTTTAGCTGCTACTTGAAAAAACAACATGCTTTCTATCACTGGATGTGTAGGGAAGCAAAGAACATCAAGTATTTCTTAAAAGATTTTAAATATATATATATATATACATAATACATCCATGAGAAGCACTTGAAGATTATGTAAAGTTGAGCTCACCCTTCTCCAACACAAATGTAAGAATAATGATAAGCACTCCCAGCCGATGGGCAGCGACAAGCCAGCTCCGCATAACAAAATGCTGAAAGTCCAGCTGCAATTCCAGCTATAAGAAAAGAAACAGCAATAGCAGGTCCTGTGTGCTCTCTAGCAACTGTTCCAACAAGAATGTAAACACCAGCTCCAATGGTTGATCCGATACCTGATTCAGCAAGCTTAATTTAAATAAAACTACTGTAATGAAAGAATTTTATAACAAGGAAAGTAGCAGCTGGGCAATATCGAAATCTATAACAGGGTCCACAAAAAACTTAACAAGCATACCAAACATTACAACATGAGTAGCTTCAACTGCAATAAGCATCTACTTAAACACAAACCCCATATGTCTAATGAAATACGCACTCCTAAATCACCTATAATGAAACAATAAATAGGAGAGGGAGAGGGAGGGGGGGAGGGAGAGAGAGAGGGAGGGAGAGAAAGAGAGTACCAATAGCAATGAGGTCAAAAGCAGTGAGTGTCTTGGCGAGTTGCTGACCACCCAGCTGACCCCTAGAATCAGCTTTCTTTCTCCTTATTAAACATCCAAATCCAGAGTAATAATGCCCATTTCCCCCACCCCTTTGCATATCTACAACGCTGCACCCAAAACATTTACCAATACACACACACACACGTGATAATCTGAAAAATCATCAAACAATATAAAACAAACAGATAAACTTACCAAGAAAAAACATAAGAAAAGCAGGCAATGAATGTAGAAGAAGCAGAGTTGGTATTGGGTTAAGTTACGGCACAGCTTATATATGTATGCCTATATATATATATAAAATGATATCCATATACAAAGCTGTAAATGTGGACGTATTGCCGTTTCTGTATTCCCGACAGTGATCGATGATGCGTGTTCCATGTTCTTATCCTATAAACCGTCTACATTCAATTGTGTCTTTTTCTTATTTGTTCGAAACATCTTTTACACTGTACCCAACATAAAATACGAAAATTATTATTTTCAAGTGACTTTTAAATTTGAGGATTAATATGTCAGGAAAGAATGATCGGTAGAGTTGTTTCTTTTCTTTATTTACCGGATACTTTTTCCTCACATAATTACCAAATTAAAAAAAAAATGAGAGTTGTTTTCTTCTGAACCAACAAATTATCTCTATTTATTTTCAATAGTAACTCATTTTTTTTTAATTTTTTATGAGAAATTATTTCTATTGTGTTGTTCATGGAAGTTTAATGGGGAGGGTTTAGAAGTTGCTTGGGAGACGTGTGATTTGCGATGCCCTCAGTTTTACTACTAAGAAATTGAGGGATGTATTGAACATATATTTTATACTATTTTTTCAGATTTTCAGATTTTAAAATATTTAATTTATATTTTAAAATATTTATTAAAATTTGGGATATTTAATATGAATTACTAATAATTTATTAAAGTTTATGAGTATTTAAAAACTTATTGACCTAATAGATTTTAAAAATTTGTGAATTCTGTTGGATTTTCTTATATATTTTATATTTTTAAAATCTCATTTAAATATAAGATATTCTACTTAATTTATGTTCAATTTTGTATAGAATTTACCTGCATAAACTGTACATGAAATCTTAAATCAAATATAATTAATTAAAATTTATAAATTATTAATAATATTTTTTAATTCGAATTGATACATCCTTCAGATTATCCGAAACTACTAATATATTTTTACATATTTTTTCTTGTCTAGTACTTATTTCAAGTGTTTTCAAACTATCTTCAACAAACCTAAATATTTGATAAATAATTTTGAATCTTATATCAAATTAAATTTAAAATTTCTTATCATATCAATATTAAAAATATAAGAAGATGTTTGGTTGATTATGGGTATTCATTTCCTATGAAAATTACTCCCCCCCGTCCCATTTTAGTTGTCCCTTTTGAAGAAAAAAATTGTTTCTAATTACTTGTACTTCTCTCTTTTTAAAACAACTCAAATATACAAACAATTCAATTAATTTAATACAATTATGAGGGATAATCATAAAAATAAGTTATGTAATTAATATTTTTTTAAGATGTGTACAGGTAAAAGGGAATGGAGAGAATATAATTCATGGGTATTTACTTCCTATATCAAATTTTTTGGATGTGTAAATTTTTGTTTACTTAAGAGGTAAGTATTTGCCTTCCCAGTAATAGTAATAGGGTGTGTAAACAAGTTTCCATATTTTATGGGAATTGCAACTTCCTAGATAATTTTACTTCATATACGAATGTTAACCAAACATTATTATAAAATAGAATTTTCGTCTATTTCCGGATATTTAAAATTCCTGGATAAATGAAGACTGACCAAACAAGTATTAAATTATGTACCAATATGATTTTCAATGGTGGTGTTTAAAGTTAATTGAGATGCAGTGACATTCAAGCCTAGATCTTGTTATATATTAATTTACAACCATCTATTGTTAAGTGTTTGGCCAAGTGTAGTTGGATTACAATGTGCCTAACTAAATAAGCTGTTCGTAACTTCTTCTCATATTATATATTTAGCTACTAACTAATGTTAATGTGCCTAAAAGGTAATTATCATTTGTATACTTATTGTTTCTTCCTTTGAGCAAATGTGTTTTGATTTTAGTCTTTGCAATTTCATCTCAATATTTTGGGTTGAATGTGTACTAATTCATTTTATTCCTTGAAAATCTTACTTTCTTATGAAGGCAAAGAAACAAATTAACAATAAAAGAAAAAGTTGAAAAGTTCAATCGAAAGTAACCATAGCCAATGATGCATCTCTTATTAAGCGGACAATTCGGCCTAATATGACTACACTCCTTGCAACCAAAACATTGCTTGGCCATTTCGCTGTATTTGAATTTACCCCTGTCATTGTTAGATCCTTTCACAACACCCCTTCCTCTATCACTTTAACCACGCAAGGCCAATGTTGTCATTCCTTTCTTATCACCATCTTGGTTCTTCCTGTTAGTATTTGGCAAAAGTGCTTATTGAACCTCCTCCATCTTTACAGTGTCCTTCCCGTACAATATGGTAGTGGCCAAATTCTCGAATGAATCTGTAAGCGAAGTAAGAAGAATAAGAGTTTTATCTTCTGCCTCCAATTTTACATCAACCTTTTGAAGTTGAACAACAATACCATTAAACACATTCACGTGCTCAATAATATTGACATGGGCTGCCATCTTCAGCCGATACAATTCGCGTTTCAGATTTAACTTTGTAGTCAACTTCTTCCCGAGATATAATGTCTCTAACTTTGACCACAATTCTTTCGGTGTGCTTTCGTTCACAACATTGTTGATAATGTTATCAGCAATACATAGTCTGATGGTACTCATGCATTGCGACTCAACATCCTCCCAATCTTTATCGCTCATCTTTGTTGGTTTTCCCTCCTTTCCCTTCAAAGTCCTTGCTAGCTTCTATTGGGTTAGGATATCTTTTACCATTCTCTGCCAAAGTGTACAATTTCCCTTACCATTATACGGATCCACCCTGAATCCTTCAATATTTGTCATCATATTCACTTGCACACTCAAAACAAGTTAAACAACTAAATCAATTGGCCATGTAAGATAAGAAACAGTGAGAGCACTTCCATCGAAACGGTGTCAATTAAATAATCACTTTTCTTAATGACTTCCCTTCGACACCAATAATTTATGTCCAGTTCAAACTAGCTTTTGATGCCACTTGTTGGGAATCTGACCCGATCACCGGCGTATGCGGAACCGTATTTATATACTTATCTGTGTGCTTGGACCCACAAATATATATATGATGATAATGGAAACAACAAAGCAACAATATATAGTAAAAGAGGCAAGAGATTTTACGTGATTCAGCAAGCCTACATCTACAAAGATAATAATTCACCAGAACAAAGAGATTACAATATCCGGTATACGACTCTGAATTTTATACACAAATTCAGTCTAACATGTATATCCATCACTCATTGAAGTGTTTCCCTCTGAACATCCCCTATTACTATTTCCCGACAGCCTTTTCTTCTCTCCCTCTTCTAACCCGGACGGTGACACACAACCGATAGAACGATCACCTGCAGCAGGACCATCTCCAATGACTACAGTCAAACTCAAACACTCATAAGTGTAGTTTAGACACGAGGACTTTATATCCCGACATTTCCTGAAAACGGGCTAAACCGGCTTTCTTTCCTACTAGACGGACTATCTAGCAGCTAAAAAAAAAGAAATGTGTAATTAGAAATGAGAAGAAAGGGGTTTATTTATAGGGTAAGAGAAGTGGGTTTGTGGTTGTGGGTTCAATATAGGACAAAGAGTAAAAGTGAGGAAACTTAGTTTTGGCTTAAAACCTCAACAATAAAAGCCTCTATATCAGAAGAAACCTCGGATATGGCCATACATAAAACCTCAATAATCCTAGAGAGAGCATCTACAGCCAAGTTCTTTTTGCCCTATTTATATTGTATTTCATAATCAAAACTTACGAGTTTTGAAAGCCAAAATTGCTGAAATGGTGTGGAAATCTTCTGTTGCAGCAACCGATTAAGGCTTTTCTGATCAGTTTTGATGATAAAGTGATTACCAGTAAGATATTGCTCTCATTTCTAAACAGCAAACACAATTGCCAATAATTCTTTCTCACCGGTGTAAAGCCTATCAAGGAAAAACTTTTTGGATATTCCACCTTTTGGGTGTCCACAGAAGAGCCATTTGGAGACCTTGGTGAGAGCGTTCTTTTCCTTGGTAATCTTAGAGGCAACAAAGAAGAAGTTTTTACAAAACTCCAGAGTCAGCTTGCAGAAATTATGAGTGATAAATACAATTTATTTATGGTGGATGAACCTAACTCAGAAGGACCTGATTCACATGGCGGGCCTCATTAGCTTTGGCATGTTGCGGAAAGATGTTTCAGAACCATGGCCAACAACACTTTGGCAGTATGTCATTGCGCTTCTGTTGTTCCTGCTCATGATAGATTGAGCTTCGAATTGCGATTCTTTATCTTCGTTATGGTAAGTTAGAATTGCGATTTTTGAGGAATCAAAACATTTAGTATCCGAAAGCAAGAAAACACAATCAGGAGATTCAGGGTCGGTGGAAAAGGTTCTTGTAAATGTAAAGGGAAGGGGATAGTCTGATCGAGGGAGTTTGATGACTTTTTTTGTCAAAGGATATAATAAAATAAAATTTCTACGATAACACGAAAACCGTGTAATAGGTAGCCTCGTGGAAAAAAATAACCACATGTCAGTCCATAAAGAAGAAGAAGGGATACCTAATTTAGTCAAGGATATTTTGTGCACCGATGTTGGGTCGAGAGTGGGTGATACTTCATAGAGTAACAACTCTAATGTACCCGTAAAACTCGAAACTGAACGATTATATCCCACAAACCACGGTAATAATGCGGGTGTTGTTGTTGTAATATTACCAACGGACTCAACTAATACTAGCCAGGTTTTGTAAACTACGCCTGAGACCATAAAACCTTGATTTCATCTTTTTGGTTCCCGCAACGATATAACCTCGTTATCGATGTCTTGTTTTGCTTCATCAGATAACGACCGATAACGACGTATAACTGTATTCGCGATAAAGAATCGAAATATCTTTACGAGGCAAAATATGCTAAACATCATCATCTCCTTAACTAGTTTGGTTCGGGGAATTGAGGACGTCGTGTGTATTGTATATTTAACTCCAGAACTTTTTGTTACAAATCAGTTTCAAATTTATCTATGATATATTATTATAACCAAATAACATATATACTATATCCACTTGAGAAAAGATTTTAAACGTTCTTTTTATTAAACTGGTCATAATATTTGTTACTGAAATTCTAAATATAATTTTTAATTAAATTTCAATAAGAATATACTCATATACAAACACTTATAATTCCAAGGTAAACGATAGAAAATATATTCGTTGTCCAATTTTTAATAAAATCTAACAGCTTATTTGTTATTTACTCAAACTTTAAATATAATTTTTAATTAAACTGATCATAATATTTATTAATTACCCAAACTCTAAATATAATTTTTTAATTAAATTTTAATAAGAATACACTTATATACAAACTCTTATAACTCTCGCACAGTTGTCTTTTTTCATTTTATTTGAGGGAATTAAAAAAATATTATAATCGTTCAATTTTAGGTCTCCTGACTGTGTTTTCATTGTGAACATTAAAAATATCATAATCATCCAGTTTTAATACAATCTAATTTTATAAAAGATATATACAACTATATCACCAATAATCATCTTTCTATAGGAATACTCACGGATAATATTATATTATATCTAAATTACATATATTATATATATATTTTATTTTAATAATCCTATTTACCCTATAATTTTTATTTAATATAGTTATTCTCACATTAAACTAAATTTTATCACAATTAAAACTCTTTTATTTGTTTTTTACTCAAATTCAAACATAATTTTTATTTAAATTTTAATTAAAAGGGACACTTACACAAAACCAAAGACCATCGTTATCGGTAATTCTATTAGAATTTTGGGAAGTAAAAGTCCCTTGTCCAATAATAATTGTTTTATTGGTGTTGTAATGGATACATTTAAGTGCTTTAATTCCAATAATGATAGTAATAATAGTGTTAGTGATGATGGAGAAGATGAAAAGTTGAGTAAGGATTCGAACTTGGTTACTGTGGAGTCCAGTAAAGCAGGAAGAGAGGGATAATGGAACTAAAGAAGATAAATCATCTATTTCTTTTACTTCAAGGGTTAGTGTTCTTGTTTATTTTAAATTTCGTATATGCATCTATTGTGTTTTTAATTAATTCTATTTCTTGTTTTGTATCTTTATTGATAAACTAGATAGTTAAGGAGGGCTGGTGACATGTACATATATATTTTTTTAAACATATTTTCTATATTACTGTTTCTGGAATTATGTGACTTATTTAAGATAACAAATAAAAATTATTTATATATATAATATTTTTTATTACAATTTTTAAAATTCAAAAATAAAAATTATAATTTTTTTACTATTGTTTTCCATTTTAGAATACATATATATAACACCTGAAAAAATGTGTCATACTATATTTAATATTCGGTCGAACCGCTCGGCATATGTGAAAAGAGAGAGGAACTGACAAAGTATACTCATTAATATGTTTTAATTTTAGAGTCACATTTTATATTACTATCACTGTATCATACGTTATGTGGAATTATTTTTATGTCCCTTACTTTTAGGTAAAAATTGAAAGTGCGCCTCTCCGATAAACCAATTCACTTTATATTGATTTTGATTGTATAGAGCTATAGAGGTGAGTGTAGATAAGTTAGGATTTTCGAGTTATTACGGTGAGAATGGAGTTTTGCGGTGAAAAGGAAATGTTGATTTCAATTAAGCAGGGGAATTTGGATGGGATGATAAAAGGTTTGGTGAGTACTTGTTTCAGGTGTGCTTGTTTTATGGATTACTTTTTTCCTTATTTTGGGACTTTTCTATTGTGATTTACGTCAATAAATTAGTTAATTATAATAATCGAACCGATGGAGACGAGTACGTATACATGATACATGTATGTATATATGCAGCGAAATCATACCGGGACAACATAATTGTTTTAACAAAAAAGTCTATAAAATATACATAATTTATAGAATTATTATAGATTTTCATGACGAGTTTTCATGCGTTGAAAACGTTGTATAATACATTCGTTACTAACACACTCAAACATCTCCATTTCAATCTTTCTCTATACTAAAACAAAGAATAAACCTGTTACTAACACACTCAAACATCTCCATTTCAATCTTTCTCTATACTAAAACAAAGGACAAACCTGATACATGTAACTCTATTATTAAATATAACACTTGTCAATTTATCCTTTCGAGTTACTCTAATTTATTCTCTCTCTTTTTCTTTCATTCTCTCTTATTCCCCTAAATTTCTCTCATTATTTATTATTTTTTATCTTTTCACTAATTCTCTTTTTTATCCCTTACAAACTTTCTTATATTTTTTCTTATTATTGTATTTATAAATTTCTTCTTATTATTGTATTTATAAAAATAATTATAAATTTATTTAATATTTTTATAATTAAATAATATATTCGATAAAATTTTTAACCCATTATTTTATTTTACATATTAAAATTATATGGTATTGAAATTTTTTAAATAAATTATTATATGAAAAAATTCTATACTTATAACTAAAATATAATACAATTTGAATACATTAAAAAATATAATACAATTTGAATACAACGAACACAAGTCATGTTTTTATTTCAATTTAAACACATAGTTCTCTTTTATTCAAAATAATTATTTATTTATTACATCAACTAAATTACACTATAAATTCTATTAATTAATATTTGATAAACTAATAACATTTTTAAATAATAACTTTCTAATATTCCAACTTGATTTAATATAAAAATTTGTTAATTTCAATAAATTAAAAAACAATATAATTAAAAAATATATTATATAAATATATAATCGCTCTAACATTATAAAGTAATAAAATTTTAAATTATGAATGATAATTTTATGAAATACAATTTGTTTTCTACTGATAATAATACAACATGTAGTTTTAAAATTGCTACTTTTCTTTTACTAAAAAATATATATATTATATAATACAGTGTAAGTAATGTGTCAAAATAAAAATCACAACAGATAGTTTTAAAATTGCCCTACTTATATTCGAATCATTTTTTAATTTCATTATTTGTACTATATTATATAGTTTAAGTAATGTATTAAAAAAATCAAGTCGTCTTAACATAATTAAAGTTTTTTTGGTGTTAGTTTTTTTATGTATCATTTACACTATATTATACGGTATTAGTAAAAGTATTTCCAAAAAAAATTAGGTAAATAATTAGCTAAAATAATGATTAGATAAAATAATAATATATTTAATATTTTATTATATTAAATTAATTAAAATTCTATTTAAGACATATTTTAACTATAAAACCTAACTCATTCAATTGAATATATAAAATATTTTCAAAAATAATTTATAATTAAGTGAAATATTTTTTGAAAATATTATATAATATTATTCCTTAACAAGCATTATAAATAATGAAACTATCATTCAATCATTAATCACCAATACGATTCCTTAGCTTAGATTGGTCTTCACTAAATGCATACTAAATGCATCCTGAAAATATTCTTTCAACTGTTTTAAACTCAAATTCAAACATAATTTTTATTTAAATTTTAATTAAAAGACACACTTATACAAACTCTTTTACAATCTCCTTTCATTAAAATGCACTCTTATATAAATTTTTAATAAATTAAAATTAAATATAAAAATTAAAATACAAAATATAAAATATCATGGGATCTCTTCCCGATAATATTATATTATATCTAAATAATAATTTATATTTTATATTTTAAAAATCATATTTCCACTATAATTTTTTAATGAAAAAGATATCAAATTTTGTTTAAACAGAGACGATTATATTTAACATGAGCAAAGAAGATATGGGTTTCTCACAGCCAAAGGAACAACAAGGAATGAAGAATATGATTCTCTCTTTCCCTCTTTCATCTCACTCCCACCTTTAAAAATCAAACACCCCACTCTCTTTTTTAGTTTATTTTCTTACAACCTCCCCAACATTAACCTATACATAACAAACTCAAACACACACACACACACACACACTTTCGGTAGTCAGTGCCACTGCAATGGGGACGCTCACAAGCTGCAGTTTGGGCACTTTAAATTTGAGAGTCTACACAACACCAAAAACCATCATTACTAGTAATTCTATTAGAATCTTGGCAAGTAAAAGTTCCTTATCCAATAATAATTGTTTTATGTGCCTACAAAATAGATTTTTTCTCCAAAAGGGCGGTGTTGTTGTAATGGATACATTTAAGTGCTTTAATACCAATAATGATAGTAATAACAGTGTTAGTGACGATGGAGAAGATGGAAAGTTGAGTAAAGATTCAAACTTGGCTACTGTGGAGTCGAGTAAAGTGGAGCAGGAAGAGAGGGATAATGGAAGTAAAGAAGATAAATCATCTATTTCTTTTACTTCGAGGGTTAGTGTTCTTGTTTATCTTTTATTTCGTATATTGCTTTATTTATATTTTGTTTGCTGTTATAAAGGTATTAACTTTATTATCAATTGTATGAATGAAACAAACTAAGGTTTATAGAATAGTCTTGTTTAATTTTAAGAAAACTAGCTGTTTGTGTGTTGTTAGTTTATTTTTGTTTACATTATTTGCTTGCTAGCCTACCAAGAGAGCTTGTTCACGAGTTTATGGCCGAGCTTGCTTACAAGCTTTTGTAGCCAAGTTTTGAAGGCTCAAGCTCAGTACATTTATAGACTGAGTCTCAGAATTGTGCTCAAGCTCGGCTTGTTTATAAATGAGCTGAACTTCTCATTTACAGCTCAAAAGTTTACGAGGAATGATGAAATGGTTACAGGAATTGGAGATTATGAAACAAAATTGACAGTAGACATAGAGAAACTTTAGGTGACTTGATCTTAAGTGGTAGCCAACAACACCATTTTGTATAAAATTGGACAATTAGTTAATGTTTTGTATAGTTGCATCTGTCTCCTGAAACAGTGAAAAATAACCTTATTTGATGTACAACTCTCTGCCAATATCATTTCTCAAGTGGCATCAATATTTTAATCAAGCCATGTGTTTGATCATGAAGTACTGCTAATCTGCTATACTATGAATCTAATGCATTAGTGTTTCCTATCACAGCCACCAAATTTTGTTGGGCCATCCTACAATAGTTTTCAAGTTGATTCATTTAAATTGATGGAACTGCTGGGACCAGAAAAGGTTGATCCTACTGATGTAAAGCTTATCAAGGAAAAACTTTTTGGATATTCCACCTTTTGGGTGACCAGAGAAGAGCCATTTGGAGACCTTGGTGAGGGCGTTCTTTTCCTTGGTAATCTTAGAGGCAACAGAGAAGAAGTTTTTGCAAAACTCCAGAGTCAGCTTGCAGAAATTATTGGCGATAAATATAACTTATTTATGGTGGAGGAACCTAACTCAGAAGGACCTGATCCACGTGGCGGGCCTCGAATTAGCTTTGGCATGTTGCGGAAAGATGTTTCAGAACCAGGGCCAACAACACTTTGGCAGTATGTCATTGCGCTTCTGTTGTTCCTTCTCACAATAGGTTCCTCAGTGGAGCTTGGAATTGCTTCTCAAGTATGGCAACAGCCCAAGTATTACCTAATACATATTGTTTTTGCTTGTGTGTGGGTGTACACATGGGTAGTTCCTTTTCACTCATTAGCTCACTTTATAAATCATAACTTAACAATGTATGTACACTGCGAATTTGCATGCAGATAAATCGGCTTCCTCCAGAGGTAGTCAAGTACTTCACAGATCCTAATGCCATTGAACCGCCAGATATGCAGCTTCTATTCCCTTTCGTGGAGTCTGCTCTACCCCTAGCATATGGAGTGTTAGGGATTCAGATATTTCACGTAAGGAATATTCTCCCCAATTGCTTCTATGTTAGGTGCCTTTCTGAGGAAACAATTTGGTTATATCTTGTAGTCTTCAGACTAATATGACTTTGTGTTTTGGTTTAGTACCTAGCTGGTTCTAATTCTTGCAGAGTCTATGAATTGCTGTACCTAGCGGTGACTGAACTGGTGTAGATATCATTATTTGTTTTTGTTTTGGTCGATGCTATTTAAGTTTGGAGCAAGTGATGTCTCTCGGATACACTGATGTCATTATAATTTCTTACCACCTCAAATCTCCTAAGAGCTGGAGATATACCGCAAACTACAAATTTGCACAAAAAAGGAGAATATCGTCCCTACCTCTCCCTTGTACTGTATATTGATTCACATCCCGTCTTTTCACTCTTTGGCTACACGATCAATATAGTATATAACGTGTGGGAGAAAAATCAAGATAACTTTTATTACCTGGTGGCTAAGCCAATAACTGTTACTGAATACGACTTTTCTGTAATGTAAATCATGTTTGCGAAATTGTGAATTTAGTTTTGCTTTCAACATTATTTGTTTCTGCATTTTAACATAACTGACAATCTTTTATATATAATTTTTTGTTGAAATGTGTAAGCTGCATGGAGCTGATGTATAAATAATGAACTGATAAGTATGTACACTCATTCCCCATCAGGCCCTTTTTTCTTTGACCAAATACTTGATACAGCTACAATTATTTTTTGCACATTAACCAATATCAATTATAGTCCTTTTGGTTCTTGCATCCAAATGTTCAGTCTTTTGTTCTAATAGTTAGTTCTGATTGTAACCTTCCTGTAAGTTGCTAGTATTTGCTAGTTATATAGATCGTGGAAATGTCATTATGTATTCCAGTAATTATTTTCAGTTTCACTACTTAAATGTGATTAGTTCTCGAGTACTTAAACATGGTTTTAGGATGAATTAAGTTATCTGATTTTCAGTTGCATCTGTTTCTTCAGAGCTCTATACATTTTAATTTCAGTTACATATGTTGCATTTATACATAAGAGGGGTTTATTTCCTGCAGGAAGTAGGGCATTTTCTTGCAGCATTTCCAAAAAATGTAAAATTGAGCATTCCTTTCTTTATTCCTAATATTACTCTCGGGAGCTTTGGTGCAATAACTCAGGTAAGCATTTTAATATTTGCTCTATAAAAACTCTTTATGGTTCTTTCATAGGAATATATATATTTCTATTTACTTCAAAGTACTTCACATAGTTAATTGATTTGATATACATTCAGACATCATTATAATCCTCAACATGATAAACACAGAGGAATTCCTACATCCTTCTTGGTGGCACAATGATTGGAAAGGAATATTACCATAAGCACTTCTTTGCTACCTTCTTAAGATTACATTGCACATTTGCACCTCTTAACTAAATGTTTTCTATGTCACCCGGTGATAGTCTCTTTTTTTTATATAAAAAAGAATATAAATTTCTTTCATGATCGCTGCAGTTCAAATCTATTCTCCCTGATCGAAAGACACAAGTCGACATATCTCTAGCAGGCCCATTTGCTGGAGCTGTTCTGTCTTTTTCGATGTTTGCTGTTGGACTGCTGCTTTCATCAAATCCAGATGCTGCACGAGATATGGTTCAAGTTCCCAGCATGCTTTTCCAAGGGTCTTTGCTTCTTGGTCTCATTAGCAGAGCGAGTCTTGGTTATGCGTATGTTTCCTCTTTGTCACTTTAGTTAATTAATCAACTGGTGAATTGTTTACTTTGAAATAATTTTTCCATGATCGCAATACTTTTTTGGCTTGTAAGTTGGTACAGCTGGCTGGCTGCTGGCTTATGCAGGATCTTTAATATTCTTGCTTCCTCAGAAATAGATAACATCTTAAGCTGAAGAATTTGATACATCAATATTAAGACAAATTTTTTTCCTGCGGTCAATGTTATATGGAGTTGTGTCAAATCCTTTCCTTAACACAATATCTAACAGGATGCTAAATAAATTTGCAGAACAATGCATGCAGCTACAGTACCAATCCATCCTTTAGTCATCGCTGGCTGGTAATTTTTTCTGACTGCTTTCTTACCCCCCTCCCCCCCCCCCAAAAAAAAAGTCCCAGCTTATCAGTAGACAATGCACAGTTTTCAAAAAATAAAAGTTCATTGTAAATTTATAAAATATACTACAAATTAGACAGGGAAAATGTAAATCTGGGGCCATGCAATTTTGGAAGTGAGTAGTTGAGTTATGGTTTAGTTTAACGGTCTGTAAGAGTGTCAGGGACTGAGACACTAATTAAACCGTTAAAGAAAATAGCAGTTTGGAGTTTGGACAAGTTTAAATGTATAATGTTCCCTAAATAGAAAGGTTTTAACTGATTGCACAACCAAAAGAAAATTATATTGCAAATGGGACGAAGTTAGTAATGTGTACGCATGGAAGTTAGTATTTTCCTAAAAAGTTCATGTCCTCTTCACAGGTGTGGTTTAACAACATCAGCTCTTAATATGCTCCCAGTTGGGTGCCTTGATGGGGGAAGGGCTGTGCAGGTAATCTATTCGGTTCTTTTGTATAAGTTAGTAATGCAGCATCAGAAGAATGAAATTGTATATAGGTTTGCAGCCTTGCCATTTGGGCCATGACCATACTTCTGAAATAGTTGACTGTTAAATGATATTTTTGTTTTCCAACGGCACCCGCAGCTGTTAACAAAAATCATCTGAAAGCTGTCGATAATCCAGAGTTCTTTTTGAGTTACATGTGTTAATGACTGAGAGTAATCAAAATTTAAATTGCGGACAATCATTTAATTTTAACATTTAAACATATGTCTACTGTGCATTACACTTCAGACATGTTTATTTTTGGCAGGGAGCTTTTGGTAAAAATTCTCTGGTCGGATTTGGCCTAACCACCTATTGTCTTCTTGGATTGGGAGTGGTATGTTTTTTTTATTGGTTTGTTTATTCTGGATACTAGCATTGCTAGATTCAAATTCAGTTTCATGTAGTATGTTATGTTTTATATGGAATGCATTGATTCCATATGACCATATCTTACTAACTGATTTTGAATCTGAATCCTAACTCTAGAGATAAGTGTAGTTATCAGACGGCTAAACAGATATTAAGCTGGTAAGAGTCATTGTAGAATGATTAAATATCTAGACCTTGTTTGCAGCAATGACTTTTACATATCGAGTATTCACGATTCATGAAAATATTTTGTTCTGTCTGAGATGAAATGCATCTTAGAAGAATAAAAGATTGACTTTTTACACTGTTTAGATTGGCCAAATACTTGGAGCCTTAATAGGGGATGGTAGATGTGTAAACTGGTCAATTACTGGTTGGCTCTTGCTTTCAGAAAGACATTCCGAACGTGGGTAGCTATTTCTTTCTGAATATTTTAATCTTCTTCTTTCAGCTAGGTGGCCCCTTATCACTTCCTTGGGGATTATATGTTCTTATCTGTCAGGTACGAATAGTTCTGTTGTTGCTCAAAATTAGCTTCAAATATAAACTCTTAGCACGGGAACAGTTAAATTCCAGTTTGTGCATGCATAATTCATGACAATATTACATGCGCAGCGCACACCAGAGAAACCATGTCTGAATGATGTTTCGGAGGTTGGAACTTGGAGACAGACCGTGCTTGCAATATTCATTTTCCTCGTTGCATTAACACTCCTTCCTGTATGGGATGAGCTTGCCGAGGAGCTGGGTATAGGTTTGGTAACCACATTTTGATAGTTCATACACAGAGTAAAGCCAGTTTAGGGTTCTGTTCCAGTTCAACATAATAGCAGATAAATTGGGATGGTCCAAGTTTGTAACATTCATGCATGTAAAAACACACATGACAAATTGCCGATTTGGGACCTGTCAATTTCTTTTGTTGAGGTCCAGCGACACTCAAGTTTATATCAGATGGTTAATTATACAGCCCTTTATTTTTTTGTAAAATTCGGGAATCGGACCTAATCGGTTGAGGTATTGATTTAAGATTAATCGGTAAATTGGAATGATAAATCAGAACATTAATTGGACTTATTTTTATATTAATTTTATATAATATAGTTATATATATAACTAAATCACATATTATTTGAACATAAGAATAATAATTTTAAATTTATATATTTCAAATTAAATATATATTATTATGCGGCTAAAATATTAGAATTGTCTTGCCATTGTTACATGATTTATTTCAGCTCTCCCATGTCCAGATATTTGTAAATAATATTGTATTGTGTATTTTCCTTTCTTCCTCCTCGTCCAAATCTCTACACAGTGCGCGCGTGTTCTTCTTCTTTAATCAGTCCTTTCTTTTCTAAGGTGTCTTGATTTCAATCATTGATCATAATAATATATCATATCTCTTTTCGTTCAATCCACATATCTAAGTCTTGTATCATCAATGAAAGAAAAGGTTGGCAAAATAGATGAAAAAAGTGAACATTCAAACGGATCTATATTCTACTGCGCCCATCTAATCCTCCCCTGGCTGGACCCCGCCGAGCTCGCCTCGATTTCATCAACTTGCAAAACCCTACATTCAATCGCCAAGCCCATAACCGCCGCCAGAATCTCCGACGCTTCGAGAACCCTCGAGAACCTTCCAGTCCCCTTCGTTAACACCGTCGACGACCAACCTTACGCCTTCTTCATCTACACTCCCACCCAAACCTTAGCTTCCGATCCCTCTCTTTCGGGTCGTCAGGCATGGGGCGTGACGCGGTTTACCCGACCCGGTGTGTATGTGGATTCTGTTGTGGTGGAGGATGCGTGTGGGTGTGATTGTGAGAGGTGTGATGGGGACTGTCCGTGTAGGGAAATGAGTGCGTTTGAGGTGAGTCGAGAGTGCGGACCGAGTTGCGGGTGTGAGTTGGAGTGTGGGAATAGGTTGACTCAGAGAGGAATTCATGTCAAGGTCAAGATTGTTAAACATCAAAGGAAAGGTTGGAGTTTGTGGTCTAATCAAGTTATTCAAAAAGGAGACTTTGTATGCGAGTATGCAGGTATTTCTTGTTTTTTTTGGGTTTTGGGATTCTAATATCGTCGAACTTACAGTCTTTCTTATTTGTGCTAGTTGCCATGATTGTTATTCTATCTTCTTGAATCACACCTTATGCAAACGCAAAAGTTTAAAATTTTGTATATGCACTGTTTATTGATTTTCTGAGATAATAATATGAATACATTTTTTACAGACCAAAAAGGCTAATAAGAATTAGTTTTTCAACTAAAGTGATCGGGATCATAGATGCACGTTAGTGGTCACATCCTGGAAACTGTGATATTGTTTATTTTTCAAGTATGTATAGATCAAGCCTCAGAGCTATATAGTTCTAAGTATCCAATGAGATTACGAAACTGACACGCTGTGTATAAAAAATATTAGCTTAATCGCAAATTATGTAAAACTGCTTAAGAATGGGTAGATAATCCTATCCCAGCAGAGAACCGGTATAACACAGAACAAATTTCAAAGATTTATTTACAAAATACTCAATCAATAGATAATTTAAACTCTATTAAATAATGAAGCTTACAATTGTTTAAATAGGCATCATATAACTTGGAGAGAGTAAAATTTTAACTAAAAGGAAACTGATTTCAATTTATTTCTACTTCTTAGTAGTTATCTACTAATAAAGAAAACTCTACTTTTGCAACGCTATTAGCATATATATTTAGAAAAAATTAAATAGTCATTGGTTCCTGGTGTACTTAAAATACTTTAAAAGTACAATCAAACTTACCTCTACATAATAATTTAACTAACAAGGCTTCCACATAAATAAAAAAAGCACGCTCATTTTCCTTTCCCCCATGATTATAAACAAAAAAACTTTCTAATTCCGTGCTCAGCGTGATCATATAGGCTTGTCTTGATTTTGATTTTTTTTTTTGTATAAAACCAACATTCAAGCTTTGATTGAAATGTTGTTGTTAAAATGCTTCCCTGTTTAAAATGTGAGTCTTTGTTTCCCAGTTTTTATGTTGATAGAACTCTTCTTTAAAGCAAGCTTATGCTGTAATATGTACCTCTTTTATTAAAATCAGGTGAACTTCTGACAACAAAAGAAACAAGGAGGAGGCAACAAATATATGACAGACTTGTACTGGGTGGCAAGTTTGTTTCTGCTCTTCTAGTTGTGAGGGAGCATCTTCCATCTGGAAATGCTTGTATGAGGATCAACATTGATGCCACAAGGGTAGGCAATTTCGCAAGGTTCATTAACCATTCTTGCGACGGTGGAAATTTGTCAACAGTTTTAGTGCGAACTTCAGGAACTTTGTTGCCTCGGCTTTGCTTTTTTGCATCCAAGGACATACTAGAAGGTGAAGAGCTTACTTTCAGTTATGGGGATATTAGACTTGGGAAGAAAGGCTTGCAGTGTTTCTGTGGTAGCTCTTGTTGTTTTGGAAGTCTGCCTTCTGAGCATACATGATTTCAGTAATTGAAGAGTGGTAACCAACACCTAAAATCTATCCATTGACATAACTACAAATTATGTTTTGCATGATCAGTCAACACTCAACTCTGTGCTAATTCTCAGACCAATTATATATTTTAATCCCCCCATCTTACTGGGTTGTGGCCGGGTGGAAGTGAAGTAGCAGTCAGTCTTTGACAATGGCATATTCTCTTAATGTCATCATCGGTTTTATATGCCAACCTTCTATGATGCATAAGTGCATAACTGATGAAGATTTCAGAAATATTCAATCATCCAGTGGGCGGTTCCTGGTAGTAATTTTTTTTTAAGAGGCCACGTGTCTAATTAAGTATGCATTTTTTATAAATGTTTGTTTGATAGTTAGAATCCATGTCCTTATATGGTAATGTTATCCAGCTAACCCGCACATTTAGTTATTTTTGCATATATGAAAAAAGGAAATTAAATTATGTGGAGTGAATCATCTGATTCGCAACTGCCAGTGATGGATCGTGATTTTCATCCCCGTCTTCCTTCAACTCATCTTGTGATGGCTGAGAAAGTTGAAGAGGCTCAAAGATCTGGGTGTTGGGTAGAGTAGTTTCGCCTACGAGGTCCAAACCTGGGTTGAAGCTTCTCAAGTTGATGAAGTTATTTGAAGCTGAGGAATTATTCGAGTATGCTGGCTGCATGATTGAAATGTTCTGTTGGTGTTGTTGCTGCTGCTGTTGATGTGCACTTTGAAAAGCATTCGCTACTGCCACCTGACTGTTTATTAACTGGGTTTGAACCAGCGCCAGCTCAGCTTTTAAAGCTGCCACCTAAACAGCAAGAACACAAAAAAATTGATTTGTAATTCGAATGCATTATTTTTAACATGATTGCATACATTAGTAGAAGTAAATTATATATATATAGTTTTTAGTTCACTACTGAGTAGTCCTATATTTTAGTACTTGGTACTACATAATGGTAAAAGAAATAAAATATTGTGGTAGCTTGTTACCTGCAACTCAAAGAGCATTTCGCGACTTGTATGCATTATATTTCGTGAAAAGATCTAAAAGTATATCACTAATAATTGTTTAATTAGTTAAAAAAAAAGTCAGCTAATAATTAATAACAATATTATTTGTTAGTAGCTGATAAGTTAATCTTTCCTCGACAAACTTATGTCCATTTTAATTCCTACAGTACTTGCTAAGAAATGACCGTTAAATCTTTGCTTGGTAATGCCACTACTAGTAGTTTGGCGGTGAGGTTTTATCTTCGTGGAATTGGGTAGGTTAACTAAACTGTTTAAAAATGATTTCGTTTAGGTGTGCTTTGAACGATTTGGTTTTGATCTTGCTCGACAAATTACTGACCAATGACCATTTTTTTTCTTTTTGCGCTAATTGCCAATATACTTGAATTGCAAGGACATGTGTATTAGTTTGTAATGCATCCTCGTTTGTGTGTTTGAATCATTTGATTTTGCAAAAGTAAACGTCTACGAGATAGATAAAGATCGAATGGATGAACCTGTTGTTGCAAAGCAAGTATGGTGGAGACACAACCATAGACAGGATCAGATAACCTGGATTGAGCTTCATAAGATATAGTGACAACAGCATCATGACGGCGGTTCATTGGGATATTTAACAACAGCTTGGACACATTGCTTGCACCAAACACCTTATGCACAGCCGCAAACCGAGCCGCTCCCTGGTCTGTCCCAAAATGGGGAGCAAATATGCATCCACTAATACACTTCCTCCTTAAAAACTTGCATGCTCCGCATGGGGCTGCACTGACACTTGCTGTCACCACTGCCTCCACTACACGTTTACCCGAATTCCCGCCTTTTCGACGGCTATCAGAGGGGGAGTCACCTTTTACCTCGGCCATATATGTTACTTGCTGCTAATGAGAGTGGGGAAGGAGGTTCTTTATATGGATCGAGTAATGGGATGGGAAAGACATGCAAGTCTTGTGAGCTACATGGGTTCTAACTAAAGATATATAGCTTAGCTAGCATGCAAGGGGTTGGTGAGAGAGTTTGGTGTGAGCTGCTGCACGTGCAAAGGGAGTGTATACAATGACAATACTAGTAACAGAAAAAGAAAAAGAAGGAAGAAAGATGTAAGTTTGTTGCAAGGCTTTTGTTACTAGAACCATATATATTATATGTAATGGTTTTTTCAGTTAGAAAGCTTGTATGGAAGGCATGGTTTCCTAGTGGGAGGCCACAAGATTTGTGCTGCCCGTGGCGTGTGATGTTTGATGGAGGGAACCAGACGTATCATGTATCAATGTGTCTCTGTATCTTTCTATCTTTACGTGTCATTTATATATCATGATTCATCACATCCAGAAGCCACATCCCATCCAACAACACAACCATTTATAGTATGTAATTATAAGTAAAATTAAAAAAAATAAGGGAGCATATATGAAACTAAGGGAATACAATTTTACTTGTTTGATCCAAATAATAAGTGCTCTTGTACATATTTTGATTTGGCTACAAGAACAAGTTGTTGAAGTAATGCATGTGAAGAAAATACAGGTTTAATAATGGAATTTATTTTTAAAAAGATTCAGCTTTCATATATTGATTGGTGCACAGCATTACTTCAATCCAGTAGCTCCTTTAGGTGATCTGTAATGTACTAAAATAAAAATTGAAATCGGAAAATTTGACCTCCATATATTGATTGGTGCACAGCATTAGTCTAATCAGGTGGTTCTTGTATTTATCAACTCCTTTAGTTTTGAAATATACAAACTTATAGAGAGAAAAAAGAAATGGAAGAAACTTCATCCCTATCTATTCTGTTGAGTGTTGGCTGGTCAGTAATTCAGGCATGTCATGACATTATAGACGATTCTATTTTAGAAGTCCAAACAGACCAGTGAAGATTCTTGGTGATACCTGCAGAGTGTAGAAATCGCCAAATCACCAGGAAAGAAAAATTAGCTACCTAGCATTTTGAAATTTTATTCTAGGCTTTCTTCTTGTTCTTGTGAAGCTGGTGTATTTGGAGAAATAAAGGCATTGAACCTTTCTTGTGTTGGGCTACTCAGAGACTAACAGTGAAGAATCAAACTAAATTAGATTCAAGGTTACTTGTGTACATCCAAACATAAAAATGCATATAAAAATCAATAAACATAAGCAGGCATGCATGTCGTATACAAAAATATATATGTACTACGATGGTTGAAATTGATGATTTCGTTGCCTTTTTTAATTTAAAGTCTATTAAAATGTTTATATATGTATTAATTAAGTTTTATTATTTTTTGATTAATTTATATTGGTTCGTTTGATATGGATTAAATTAAAAAAGAAAAATTAAATCTCCTAACAATCCAATCGGGTAAGAAGTTGATACAAAAGAAAGAAACCATTATTGGAAGTCAAGATGAGGTACCTGGATTTTAGTGCCATGGAAGTGAAGTTCGGAAAGGTGAGTCTGGGGACCCATCACTGCTTTGAGAAGAGTCCTGAACCTGAACAGCAAATCTCAAATTCCACAGAACATCCTCTAAGGAAGGTCTATCAGCTGAATTCTTAAGCAGACACCTGCAGGATATTTCCATCATCGTCTTCAATGATTCATCTGAATATGCATTTCGAACTGCTGGATCAATCATGCTCTTTCGAGCTGCATTGTCAGCTGTTAAGCTTGCTTGTAACTGCATGTCTCAAAGGAAGTAGATATCATTACAGGGATATACTGAAATTTGTGATCAAGGGCTAACTACTAGTGGATTTTGTAGAGAAGACTATAAGCCTATGTAATGCCAAATGTGGGAATGATGCATATTCTGAGTCTTGGCAGAGGCATCATTTACAGGTTTCTCGCCAGTTTGACGAGGTATCGTATTTAGAAATAGAATCTATATGAAATCTGCTTTTAAATTGAAATCAGATGCTCTTACCTGGTCCATCACAATTTCAACATCATTTTGTGTGCTGATATTTCTACCGACAATGATTTCTAGTAATATTACCCCAAGGTCTTTAATATCAGATTTTTCCTGATATTGAATCCTGACAAGCATACATGATACACAAAGGGATTAGTCAGCTGTTGAAATCAGCATCCATGTTAACAAGTGGGCTTAAAAAGTAGTTTGCAGAAATGAAAATTGACCTAAAGAGGGGCGTTAGCAGGAGTACAGAGCTAATTGAATGCAGCAAGGAAGCATGATTTTATTTCATGCAGAAAAAAATTTCATCAGACATCTTGAATATAGATGTTAATCATACTGAGTAAAATTTATACTGCATGTTGCATAAAAATGGATTATAGATCCATTCATGTAAAGTTATTCTGGCTTGCAAATTGTGACTCCCGCCTGTTCCATAGTTATTAACTTATTACATACATTTATGCATACATGAACCCATCTAAAGAATATCATTGCATACCTGGTAGCATCGACTCCTTTTGATCTCCTTTGACTGCCTACCTGTTAACCGATTAATACCTTTAAATAAGAGTAGTAAAAGGAATTTTTTTATAGCAAATAGTCAATTTTATACCTTCCCCATATTCTGTGCTATAATAGGCAGATTGTGACTGCCAATCTTTGCTACAAGGTTCTGGTCCAATAATATATCTGTTATCTTTAAGTTATTTGTGAATACACCAGGCACAATTCCCGTGTGGAGAAACTGGATGCCTTTTGCAACCCCTATAGCAGCTGATATGCGTCGGGACCAAGTTAGCCTTTTCCTGTTACTTCTATCTGCAAAGAGTTGAAGACAACTAAGCACATTGAAAGTAGAAATAATAAAGAGTCTATCTCTGTCCATCTCCATAGCATAATTCAATTAAAGAGTCATCTATAAAATACATATGAAGCTGAAGAATAATAAAATATCAGTTACCAGATAACCAGTCCCTTAGTGTCCCGTTTGGCACATATTCGAAGACCAGGAATATTCTGCTAACACTTGAATCATCCAAGTAACACTCAAAGCAGTGCCCCAGAGCACTGACCAAATTTTGATTTCTAAGTTTAGATATTAATTCTATGTGTTGCATGAATCTTTGGGTGCTGTGGCTTTTTTTCATTTTGAGACACCTAATGGAGATGATGGAGCCATCCTTGAGCTGACCTCTGTACATCTGAGCACATAAAGATAATGCTATTATATGCAACTCATTTAGCCAAGAGCAGATCATACATTCATTAAATTACAATAGTCCATATAAGAACATTCTGGTAATTAGCATGAAATAACGATAGTACCAGAACAATACACTTTGACATAGAGTAACTGCAAGTTTTGTCATACCTGACCGTACGGACCATCGTTTATGAAAGCTGATGTATCAAAGTTATTAGTTGCATCCTCGAGCTCTTTCAGTGAATAGGCTCGATAAGCTGGAACACCAAGTGCTCCTAGCTTCATTGCTCTACTTGTATACCCTTCATTGATGAAAAGCCAAACAAGCAAATATTATCCTTGAGATATCAGATGGTATGTGTAGCAAAGTAGGTCAAAATATTCTCTCTTTAAGATGTGTATACTAGTACATCATTCGTATATTCCATATCCTAGTATGATTCAAGGTTTAGTAGAAACCAAATCAGGTATACACCCGTGAGGACAACTGACTACACTGCATTAGAAACCTACAATTAAGTTGCAAATATGTCCTCGAGCAACTATCAGCAAGGTATTATTCAAAAATTATCAAGCAAAGTAATATAGTGAATTTAGGGGAAAAGCATACTTGCATCTGGATGCAAATTTGAGTTCCCTGGCAATGCTTTTTCCTTTACCGATCTTGCTGGAGGTGATTTTACTATACCCATTCCACGGACTCTTCTCAGTGCCAAGAAAACTAGAGCAACTATCATAATTCCACCGACAATCCCTCCAGATACAATTAGTGCCAGCACCATCTTGGAGGCTTGCTTTTTCCTTCGTTGACGAGGTATGATTCCCACAGCCAGAGCTTCGGTACTACAAAAGGACATAGCATGTTGACTTCTGTCTCCATTAGCTAAGCAATTATTGGCAGAAATAACAACCCTATTTTTGGGATCAGAGAGAAGACAGTTTGGCAAACTTCCAGTTAAAAGATTCCCAGATAAATCCACTAATTGAAGTACCGTGTTGCAAGCCATATCTACAGAAAGAATTCCAGTAAATCGATTCCCTCCAATATTTAGATAACTAACTGATGGCAGGGATAACAAAGAAGGTTGAAAACGTCCAACAAATTTGTTGAAAGACAAATCAATTGTTTGAAGCTGATTAAAGGAGCTCACTTCTTCTGGGATCGCAGAGTGGAACTTGTTCTTCCTCAGCACAAGTGTAACTATCTTTTTGCTACCCATCTGAGGAAATTGAGGTCCAAGAAAATTATCTCCCAACTGAAGCACTTGAAGGTTTGTCAAGCTTCTAAAATCAGGCAATGCACCAGTAAGTTTATTATGTGAAAGATCAAGAACTCTAAGGTTGTCCAAATTTCCTAGAGAATCTGGCATCGACCCATTCAATGAATTCTTCTTAGTACTGAGAACAGCCAAAAGTGATAATGAACCCAAGCTATCTGGAATTCTTCCATGGAACAAATTATCGTCAAGGATAAGTGTTTGGAGGTTTGTCAAAGATGAAATCTCTTGCGGAATAACTCCTTGAAAAAAGTTTGTACTTATGTTCAGTATCTCCAGTGATGTTAGACCTGAAATACTACCCGGCAGTTGGTCCCTTAGACCAAGTGAAACCAGCGTGAGGACTTTTAAACTAGGAAGCCTAACAAGTGTATTAACAAACAAAGACATGGAGAAATTTCTAGGCAATGGAGGAGCACTCTTTTCCCCAATAATATGTAACTGAGTGATGCTACCTTCATAACATACAACAGTAACGGATGAAGTTGGTTCAGTACCGCAGAAATCTGTCTTATTTTTCCAGCTGCTCAGAACATTTGGGTAATCAAGAAGGCTTTTAATTCTCAGTAGGGTTTGGGCTTGGGATGATGGTTGCAGCTCCGAATAACAGATTGAAGTTGTCAAAACAAGGAGAAGTAGAAGTGTTGAACTTCTAAAACTTGTTACCATTTTAGCAACTACAAAAAATGGACATATTAAATGCTTGGAAGCATAGCATGTTGTGACTTCAAATTTTTTTAATATGCATGAGAGCTTGTATCTAGTACTAATTCTGGAGATGAAAAATCTATCTCCTACCATAACAAACACACAAGAGTGCATATTGGCAGATTAACAGCAAAAAAGGAATTAAAAACATTTTCAATTATTTGACAATGTGTTTTAAACACCTGAAACACAAATTTAAAGGAAATGTCATCATTCAGGATGTACAAACATAAAAAGATTAAATTTTGACATGTTCTGCATTACAATCATTGTGCATTCTGACTACATCAACAACAGCAGTGACAACACTCTAAAAAATAAAATGGAATTCCTGGAAACCTACCTCTCTTAGAAGCAAAAACCAATGGAAATCCTGGCTTAGCCTATTTTGGAATGAAGCCTGAGTTTCAGCTAAAGTAGTGTTCTGAAAAACCTCCCAAAACCAACTAAAAATATTAACTTTACAAGCCTCAAGGGGCAGAAGTACTCAGTACAAACAAAATATCTTCAATCAAAATTTCCACCAACTCTCTTTACTGTTACAAATAAAAATACCCACAGAATAAATCATAGCCAATTTGGTCCAAAATCTACTAATACTGCTATAAAAGATTGAGACCCATAATGGAGAAAGTAAAGGCCTAGCAATGTACTGAACATGAAAGGATAATTTACAGTGAAGAGACCACCAATAAAAATAAAGTGACAAGGCCTAACAATAAAAAAAAAAAGGTTATGGAACTAGAAAAATAAAGGGTGGTGAAAGCATAAATCAAGAAACCGACAATCTCTTGAAACACGTTATGATTTTCAGTGCTTTTAGATTTGAGGGACTCACTGACATTATAGTGAAGTGAATGCAGAAAAGCAAATAAAAGCACAAATTAAAGAGTAACAAAGATTCTTTCAGAACCCCTTTATTCCCCACACCATTTCATTCTTTCAGAAATCACGAGTGAGTGTACTGGAATACTCACTAAATACTCCTAGATACACATACTTACATACCTATAATCTGGCAGTAGCAGTAGATTTGTATGGCAAGATTGAAGTAGAGTGAGCATTAACAGTTTGTTTTTGTGGGTCTGAATTGCCTGTGTTTCTTTAGCTTAGCTGCCACAGTGTAGGTCCCCATATAGATTGTCACTTCATTCATTTATACTTTTTGGTATAGTTTACTTTTGCTGGTACACTTCTATTAGTTGTAAACTTGTAATTTATTTCCTAAATATAAAAAGAGCTTTTATTAGTTGTAATTTGTAAATAATGGAGAGTTGATATTATTTTTTAATTATTACTCATTTATCGTTTCGATGAGTTCAAATCAGTATTAGTTGTAAATGATGAGAGTTGATATTATTCAATACGTATATTATGACTCACCAAGTCACCCGAGCCATGTCATACTCTCACAGTCTCACCCTCTCGGTGATCCCATTAGCCCTGTGTGTGCATATAACTTGGAGAAACTTGACATATGAAACTTTAGAATCAAATATTAAATTAGGCATGTTAAACAAAGGGTAATATCAAAAAGTTCCGTTCCGTATATATTCTTTTCTTTCATAGTAACAAGTCGAAATAGTGATTGTGATATATCCTATTATTAAAATGATTTTTTTTTTTCTGAAACAACGAGATGCATGATTTTATTATGCCTAATTTGTTGGATTGTAACCTTATAAAATTTAACTACAAAACACAAAACAATATTTATATATTTAAACAGTATTAACGTCTTAGAGTATCTTGAGGAGAATCTTAGAAAACTTCTAAATATAATATAAAAAATTAGACTCCTAAGTCATGTTTGTTTTATAGGATTAAATTGGGGTTATGACTATAATCCTTTAAAATTTTTAATTCTATGTTTATTTTTTAAAAATTTATTTGAGATTAGATCAAGGATTATAATCTTTTGAAATATTAATCTCTTGTTTGTTTTCATGGAATAAGGGATAATATTATAATTCTCTCTAATACTTGGTTGGAGGAGGTATTATTTAATCCTCTCTAATGTCAAACAAACAAATGATTAAAAAATTTAAAGATAATAGTTCAATTCATATGATATCCCTCAAAACAAACATAGAATTATAATTTAAAGGATTATAATCCAATCCTAAACTTAATCATTTATAATATTTAAGGATAATAGTGAATGATATAATGAATGAATATTAATCTCGTGATTATAATCTCATAAAACAAACATGGCCCTAGTAAGTTAGTACATTTTTTAGAGGCTCAACTCCAACAATGCTTCTTATACTTGCTCTTAACTAATATTTTATTAATATTTTAACCTCATTTATGATAAAGTAGTGGAGAAATTGGAGAGAAGTTATTATTTTATTAATTAAAATTAAGTTAAGACCTAGTGCTTTTTAAAAAAAGAGGAGAGATGGCTCTTAAATTTTTAAAGAGTCTCTAGAATTTTTTCGGAACACTAATTTAAATCATGTTCTTTACATTCCAACTTAAATCTGTTGGAGATGTTGTTATATTTCTGCAAGTCCAAATTATTTGTATATATCAATGTTATTCCTATGATTCTAACAGAAAGCGGTTAATAAAGCATGGGATAAATAAATATATTTTTTTTTTTTGAAATAAACGGAAATTTCATTAAGAAGAAGCATCATACATAAGAGTCTCCAACAACATATTAGGAGGAGACGTACAGACGCATGGACAATCTGGCAAACATGGTAAGCGAGCCATAAGGTGGGCTGCTTTGTTCGCCTGTCTTTTAGCAAACTTAATAGACAATCCTGAATGAGATTGGATCATCTCACGACACTCATCTAAAGCAAAACCAACTTCTAAAACATTGTCATGAGAATAATTCAACGCTTGGACAGCCAAGAGAGAGTCAGATTCGATCTCCACCTTCTGGTATGTTAGAGATAGCACCCATTGAATTCCTTCATATATTGCAGCAACCTCAGCTTCCAAGACATGGTTCACCATCGGCTTTAATTTAACTTTACCCATGAGAAATGTACCTTGATGATCACGAAGCACAAGACCCACTGAAAAACAGTCTTCTCCTAGCTTGACTGCTGCATCCGTGTTTAGCTTAACATAGCCAACCTCTGGGGGCCTCCATTTGTGAACTACATCCTTGCAACATATCGTCCTAAGAACAGCATCCTGCTCTCTGCTGCTCTTAGCTGACTGCCAGTCCGCAAAGAATTTTGCACTCCAATCCATGGCTATCGCATCGGTGACTGTCTTGTTGTCCCAGACCTTTTTATTCCGAAAAAACCAAATACCATAAAGAACCTTAGCTATCAGAATTAATTCTTCATTACCTGCTGTACTCAACTTCTGGAGCAACCAAGTAGGAGCATGCTCTTCCAAACTCATGTCAAAAGAAAGTCCTACGTACTGCCAACAACTAGCAGCAAACGGACATTCGAAGAACACATGCAACAGATGTTCAATGTCTGATGTACACATAGGACAGATAATCGGGAGATGGACGCCCTTCCACTTCAGTTTATTCCTAACTGGAACATTATCACGGCAGAATCTCCATAAGAAAGTCTTTACCTTGTGAGGGACAATGAGATGCCAAAGTTTACTCCACCCGTTGCTCTGCTGAATAATAGGATTACCTACACCACTAACACGCCAATGATGGTACCCCGACTTCACTGAGTATTGACCGTTTGGAGTTCCTGTCCAAGCAACGCGATCTCGAACTAACCCAGTAGGAACACGCATATTCAGAATAATTCTAGCATCACCTTCCGAGAAGAAGTGATTAACCTTGTCTATATCCCAGGTTCTGCTACCTGTCTCTATGAAATCTGACACTTGAATGTTAGACCCATCATGCTGCAGCGTGTTATCAACACGAAAACCAGATTTGTTCGATAACCATGGATCCTTGACAGCATTGATATCCTCCCCATTGCCCAAAACCCAACGAAACCCATCTGACAGAGCTTCTTTTGCTTTCATCAACCCACTCCAAATAAAACTAGCCCCTGTTCTCATTCTAGCTTGCAGAAGATGACATGTTGGGAAATAGACAGCTTTAAATAAACGGGACACAAGTGTCTGAGGTTCTCGAATAAATTTCCAGCACTGCTTTCCTAATAACGCCAAATTGAACCCATATAGACTACGAAAGCCAAGTCCACCCTGATCTTTAGAGTTGCTCATTTCGTTCCAAGCAAGCCAGTTGATACCTTTATTCTGCCGTGGATTTGAATTCCACCAGTACCTATTCATTATCCTTTCAATCTCTTGGCATAACGATTTAGGAAGGAGGAAACAAGACATGCAATAGGAGGGTATAGATTGAGCACCATTCTTGATTAACACAGTCCTCCCCGCTTGAGAGATAGATTTTGCTCGCCATCCTTGAACTCGTTTCCATACCTTGTCCTTGATATAACCAAAGACCTTTTTCTTCGATCTTCCCACCAAAGAAGGCAGCCCAAGATATTTACTGTCCTGCAAGTTATTAGTGACCCCCAATAAAGCTGAAAGCTCTGACCTTACCTGCTGTTTCACATTAGCACTAAAATGAATCCCAGACTTTTGGAAATTCACGGATTGTCCTGACCATCTCTCATATGTATTAAGCAAAGATTTTACTGCCTCAGTTTCCATTCTAGTAGCACGAAAGAATAAAAAACTGTCATCCGCGAAGAGAAGATGCGTAATGACTGGAGCTGTTGGACAGATTTGGGCGCCATGAATAATTCCTTCATTTGCTGCTCTAGAAAGACTATCAGACAAACCTTCCACACAAAGGAGAAACAAGTAAGGGGATAAAGGATCCCCCTGTCGAAGTCCCCTTGAGGGATGAATTGGACCAACAGAGGAGCCATTGATGCAAAACTCATAAGAAACTGTAGTGACACACATCATCATCCAAGATATCCATTTCCTGCTAAAACCCATGCCTCTCATTTTTTCCTTCAAAAAAGACCATTCAACTCTATCATAAGCTTTGCTAATATCGAGCTTTAGAGCGATCTCTCCCTCTTCACTAGACTTTTTCTTCTGCATATGATGAATGATTTCGAAAGCCACCAGCACATTATCAGTAATACTCCTTCCCGGGACAAACGCCGACTGGTGTTCAGAAATCAACTCCGGAAGGACCAGTTTAAGACGATTGGCTAACACCTTTGCTAAAATCTTGTAGAGCACATTACATAATGCTATAGGTCTGAGATCCCTCATACAACTAGCATTCTCTTTCTTTGGTATTAATACCACATTCGTATCATTTAGACTTGCTGGAAACGAACATTTGTCCAACCATTCCTTGCAACAAATAAATACTTCACGTCCTAAAACAGGCCAGAATTGCTGAAAAAAAGCCGGGTTCAAACCATCTGGGCCAGATGATTTGTCTGGATGCATCTGTTTTACTGCCTTAGTGAATTCCTCGAAAGTTAAATCAGCTATCAACTCCTCATTCTGATTCTGTGTAATACATCTCTCGGCTGGCAGATTTAAACTACCACTACTTGGGAGACTTTGGGAAAACACATTTGTGAAGTAATCTTTTACCATCTGACACATTGCCTCATGTTCATGAACCTGCTCACCTTGCTCAGTTTCCAGAAACTTCAACTGATTCTTCTTCCTCCTAGCTGTTGCTGATGCATGGAAAAATTTGGTGTTGGCATCGCCCTCGGCTAGCCAATAATTTTTCGCTCTTTGTCGCCAGTATGCCTCTTCGTGTTGAAGCATCATATGAAGCTTTTCCTTCTCTTGAAAATACTGCTCCACTCCACACAAATCAGTCCGGTTGGATAATTTCATTAACACCTCCTTCTGTTTCTTCACCTTGTCTCTGAATTTATGAAAAAAGTTTCTGCCCCATCTCGCCATAAAAGTCGAAACTGAAAGCAATTTTGGAAGAATGTTGACAGCAGGCATGTCTAACCAAAAATCAGTAACATCTTTCCTGAAACTTGGCTCTCGTAACCAAGTGTTTTCGAATCTGAACCGAAAAACTTTCTTCGAAAACGAAGTATTAATAAGGTCTAGGAACACAGGATCGTGATCAGAAGCAGAAGCGTGAAAGACAGAAAGCTTACTCAGGGGGAACATATTACACCAGCCTTGCGTTGCAAAACACCTATCCAGCTTTTCCTTCACCCACTCTGGTTTGCCCCTACACTTCTCCCAGGTATACTTACCACCATGAAGATCAATTTCTGTCAACATGCTATCCTCTATAGCCCTCCTAAAGCCTTCCAACAAGCTTCTCGGATGTGGAACATTGCCCCACTTATCTGAGTCATATAAGAGATCATTGAAATCTCCCAATATACACCAAGGGAGATCACTTCTACCAGCCAAGGTACGAATAAGATTCCATGAATCAATCCTCCTCGCACGCTCAGGCATTCCATAAAAACAAGTTAGTCGCCAAATGGCAACATTATTAAGTAAAAAGAGAATATCTACATGATTTCTAGAAAAACCATTAATTTCACAAGCTGCATTACTACGCCAGAAAACTCCAAGACCTCCACTACGCCCAACACAATCCACAGAAAAACACTGCGAAAAACCAAACTTTACACGAAGCTGCTCAATTCTGTCTGCTCTCGAGATAGTTTCTGAAAGAAAAAGAACGTCGGGATGATGTGATTTGATTAAATCACTGAGGACACGAACTGTACGAGGGCTCCCCAATCCTCGACAGTTCCAAGCTAAGACATTCATTGCAAATGGCTAGCTTGCTGAGCAAGCTTAGCCAATACTTCAGGTGAAGAAGCTGCTAAATCAGTGTTAGAAAGAGCAGATTCTGATATAAACATATTATTGCCATCTTCTACTTCCATAAATTCAGTAAGTCCAAGTCCACGTCTTCTTTTCCGTTCCTCCATCTGAAGCCCAATCAATTCCGGGTTGGGTGGCCCAGTTGTGGATTTAAAATTGCTTTTTCCCTCCTGTACTCTTTCCACAGCAAATTGATTATCAACTCCCGTAATAATAGCCATTTTGTTAGCCCAATCCCTACTTTCGCTCCCTGGATAATTTTTTCTTCACCTCCAGCTGTACCGCCACCCGAAAAAGCCTGAAATTGGTTATTCTTCCCGTAATTTGCGCCCCAGTCTTCGTCCTTCTCTTCCCGGAGCCACTTACTACGCTCCTGCCCCGCCATGCGCCTCGGAGGTGCTCGCAGCCATGCCCCCCACTCTCTAAGAGACTCATTAGGATTCATACTCAGACGTACATTACAAAACCTCTCTGTGTGAGTTACCAACCCGCATGTGAAACAGAAATCTCCCAGTCTTTCATACTTACACTGCACTATGCACTCAGTTCCATTTTTTCTGCATATTTTCTTCTTTCTCTTTAACGGTCCACGCACATCAAGCTTAATTCTGATCCTCATACATTCACGCCAAATGCTAGAATTGTTATTTGGATCATAAGTTTGGAAAGATCCAAAAAAATCACCTAACTGCTTACCAGCTGCTTCTGTCATATAACCATTAGGCAGACCATGTAATTGAATCCACATCGATAATTCATACAGAGGTACTTCCAGTGGATCCAACCCCTTATCAATCGTATTCAACACTATCATTGCCCCATCAAAAGACCAAGGACCGCCCGCCATCACCCATTGTAGATCATCAACATGATAAAACTGGAAGAGAAAAATGTCCGGTTTAAGATCTTTAATATTGATACCACGTGCAGGGCGCCACAGATCAGCTAATTTGGACTTCATTACTCGGACATTAAGATTCTTCTCCGTCAGGAATCGCCCTACCAGACACAACTCAAACTTGTTTGTGGCTTCCTCAAACTCATCCCCAAAACATAACCCTTCATTTTCTTCATCTTCTATTGCCAGCGTTGCCATACAATCGTTAAGCCCATCGACCCTTGCCATACATGCAAGAAAACTAGACTCTCACAACCCCAGGTTTGGAGAGAAAAACAAGACTCTCACAAAGTATGGAGAGAGAACTAGGACTATATAATTGTTGTTACATTCTAACTCTGTTCTTGTGATAAGTGTGTATCAAAAAATGTTTTTTGACATTTAAATAAATATTTAAATAAATATTTTTGACACACCCATGTTGAATTTATCTAGGACCAAGACATGAAGAGTCTAAGGTGGTGTATCCTACTATCATGTGTTCTGCGAAATAAATATGTCCGCAGATTTACCTGCTAGCGCACAATTCCGCAAATGAGAAAAGCATTATACATCACTGTAGTCCCCAATATTGGATAATATACAGTTTCAATTAATTTATTAAATTCCCACTTACAAAAGTTAGAAGAGCATCATAACTTTATGACCACTTGTAGATTCAGTTTTTTTCTTCTTCCGTATTCGATAATTTAAACATAACATTATTACGTAGTTCGCAGGGTGCGGCAAAATAAATTTATTCATAATAATAATATTTGGAAAAATCGTTTTTTAATAAACCTATATTTCTCTTGAGCTTCTCCTAATATTTTGTGAGAGATTTCTATCGTTTTTCATCAGTGGAAACCCTCATCTTTTTTACTCTTTCGTTTTTCTTAATTAATCTCTTGTTTTCTTTTAATAAACTCCCAATTTTTTAGGTTTTGTTAGTCTCTCCTCATGAGAGTCTGGATTTATTTTGGTGTTCTTCATACTGGGAACTGTAGATCTATAGGATTTTAATAGATTTGATTAAGTGATAAAAATTTTTATGGGATCGCATCTATGATCGATTGCTCAAAACGGTTGGGCACAACAAGTATATATATTCCTAACATCTTCAAAAAAAATGCTTAATTGCTTCTTTAAGAAAAAAAGATTCAACAACGATATGTTTAAACGTTTGTTCAATTTTGATTTTATTTATAGATGCCGTATAAATCTTCATTATTGAATTGATTCCATTTTTCAAAATAATAATAATAGTAATGGGCCTTCCATTGTTGGGCCGAATGCAATATATGTTTTCAGCACGAAGGCCGTTGGCCCGTTGCATGCATCATTTTATACACACAAAATGAAAATGGTCAGAAGAATCACCATTCGGTTGATGAATGAATAATGGTGGCAATAAAAAGACCCGTCACTCAAGGACTCGACACACCATAATATAAATAAACATGCTCCATATAAAACTATGATAGATCATCCAGATATTTAACTAGAGATCATCCATAAAAAACCATAACGTTTAATGTGTAGGAAGTATAATTTAGTGTCATACCTGAAATCAAGAAATCAAGAACAAAAATACCAAGAATAGTTCGAGACACGTGAAAACCACGCTATCCTTAAAACAGATAAGTCCCTTCCTTATGGTGCTTGAAGGTGTGATGACCTCTGTCTCCCAGGATACAACGAACAAAGGTGATTTGAAGCACTTGCAAATCCGCCTTCTACGAACTGAACAAACACCGCTGCTATCTCACAGAACAGAACCTAGAGATCTAAGATGAGAATAACCAGAAAATGAAGAAACTTGTAACCATTTTTTTCTTTCCTCCCACCCAAACAATGGAGCAAGTCCCCTCTATCAAGGAGTAGAAGATATGTAACTTATCCCATTAATCAAATTGTAACCACTACCATAATGAACTAACATAAAGAACACATCAATATTTAGTCATTATGGAGGGAGTTACAAAATTAATTTATAAGTTACAAAATTAAATAAAAGAATACAATTAATTTTATTCATATAGTCTAACATAATGTACATAACATTGCAGGAAAAAGAGATTGATTATAAAGAGAACAACTACATATAATCTATGGACTGGTTTGGTAGCAAACTCTAATTAGAACTGCAGCTAAGGAGTACTTTCAATGATCTGAGGACCCATGTAATGAACTCCATACATCTCTGACTCCTTTGGCGCCTCGATCTCTTCCAACCATCCATATGAATTAGCCTCTTCTTTGTTGATCAAGCTTTTTCTACCAGCCACTACACAAGTGTATAAGATAATTTAATACAGATTTCACATAAATTACAAGTCCTTTTCAATATGACAAGGCTGATGCGGGATGATAACTAAGTACTTAAGAGAACAACAAGAATTAAGAAGAATTTGCATACTTGGTACTGCAGGGTACGGAATGTCCCTGTAGTAAGAGCAATCTCGACCATCTTCTAGAGAATAGGGGGGACCAATAACATCAAGAACTGCACACGGTGTTATTGCTCTGAACTCATGGATGTTGCCTCCTGAAGTTGGATACAAAACAGATGTGTCGCACGGGGCTGCAAAAACACTGTTTGCTTTTAACTTTGCCAATCTCCCTGCAAAAATTCATCATTTCATTCAAGTTCAATAACTAAAGTTACTCAAGATGAATTTCATTTTCTTTTGTGCTCCTGAAAAAGATCATGCCTATATGGATGACAACTTACATTTTGAGGGAGGTGTAGACGAATCCTCGGATTCAGCTTGATCAACCCAGTCATATGCTTTGACGTGCATTGTGCCTATTAGAAGCTTACTGAAAACAGTCATCCCTGGGTGATTATGCAAAGGAATGACAGCATTTGTAGGCAGGAAAAAGATGCAAAGCTGCGAGCACAATGTAACAAACACATCAGTAAACTCCATCATCAGATCACTTCCAATTACTACTGAATGCACTAGTACTTGTTTGTACATCTTACCGAGAAATTCTTGCATTGGTATATACTGGTGTACGCGACTCTTGGAGCCCCCTCATAAGCAGCACTAGAATTAAAGAAGTTAATTTCGCGGCATAACCCTACATCCTCAGGCACCATGCTATCTGCAACATGATAAAAAACTAGTTAAAGCTTCGTTTGTAACTAGCTGTAGATTTTATTACGTTATGCTTTGAATTTCAGAGTATGCATATAATATCTACGTAAAAATGTGAAACATATATAAGTTTGAAAAAGACAAAATATTATATAAAAGAAATTAATTATAAAACAAGCATAGCACATATAATACGGCTGCCGCATCATGTTTTCGGCCCCTAGCAAATTAAGGAAAAAATATTTAGCAAAAATTTTACACGCCTACAAGGGGACCCCTTAAAAATAGTTATATTGAGAATTTGAGATATACCAGGTATTTTTTAAAAAAGAATAGATAAAACATTTGTGTATATATATACCTTTCTTTTTCTTGATAAAAAAGTTAATTTTAATACCTGGTCTAATTCCATTTAAAAATGCACGTTATTAGTCTATTATATTATTAAAAAGTTGTAGGGAATAATAAACATAGTAATAGGTAGTACTCTTAGATATACAAATGTGATAATATGCGTATAAATTAACTAGGTCAATTATAAATATATCTACATTGGTATTGATATTTGTATAGAGCCATTTAGTTATTTCGTAAAACAAAGTAACATATTCCAACTTGTGACAATCGATAATTCATGTAGTAGTATATTTCATATGCATAATATTATATGTCATTTATTTCTAGTATGTTTTAGTGGGTCGAAACGTATGTACTTCTACAATCCAATAACACCACATTTACGTTTCTCCTCTCTGCATTGAAACGCTTTGCATCAATTTATTGAATTTTATATATTGATCATAAACTAGCAACATTGTGTTAAGTTTTAAAACTGACTGTGACAAGATAAGAGATGAGATATAAAGAAAAAAAAGATAAGAATTCACAAAATCAGACGTGCTAGGTTCTCGTTCATCCACTCCAAAACTCACGAGCCTCATTTTTTAAAATAATATTTATAAAATAAAAAAAGAAATTAGAGAAAGAAATTTGGGACACGATTTTTCTCCAAATTTAACAATTTCAGCAAGTAAAATAACAACAATAGACAAGAGAAATGACTGACCGAGAATGAGTCTAAGCGCCTGAACATCGGAAACAAGTAAATCATCAGCACCTCCACTTTTAAAAGCATTTTCACAGGTTACATATAGTCTTTGCAATAAATTGGTTGACAGCGCTGGTTGCAACTCCTTTGATCTGGCTAAAGTTCTTTTGCATCTCTTTTCTTTCTTAATGATCTTACTATTATTTACACATCTAAGTGTTTTTGAGCTTTCTTTCCTTGATCTTGCAACTCTGATCGTCATTATATACTATGTATGTACTGAAAAACATAAAAATTATTTAGAAGACAGACATATGTTATGAATGAAAACCGGACATGGACATGAAAATACGAAGAAAGTGGTAAGATACATATATAGTAAAATAGAATGTAAAAACCACGGGCCACCTTTGGATTTTTTCGGGACAGGTGTACAGAATACATGTATAGTCTACAGTTTCGAAAGAAGGTGTGTTATGTGTATCTCGCCCAAAGTTTGTGTTAAAACTAGTTTCTTTACTATAAAGTATAAACATATTACAACTATTCTCCCACTGTTTTCTATCCATACTGCTTTTTTTATACACGCTGTAATTCTAGTATATTCTTGTAACACTGAAACATAGGATTTTTTTTTAGTTAGCCCCTGTTTCGGCATATTTATTTTTAAATTATTTAGATCATTTCATTATACACTTGTATTTAATTTTATAATAAATCTAATTTATAATTTAGATCAAATGATATTAGATAAAATATATAATTTATTTTAATAAAATATGTTTTAGAAAAGTAATAATATTAATAATTATCTTAAGATAAAAAAATGTAAAAATTTAAATTTATCTTAATTTATTTTTTAAGTGTTAGGCACATTTTATTGTATGCTGTCATGCAATAGTATTCTATCTATAACTTTTGTAATATACGTAGAAAAAATAATATCTACTTAAATTATAGATGAGGAGGAAATCAGTATGTTTTATGATAAAATAAATAATGAATTTATGAAGCTACCAATTACAAGTATTTTGAAAAGTTTTACTTTTATCCGTAATCTTAATGGTATTTCACACCTGTTTTTATCTTTGGTAGATGTTTATTTTAAAAAAATTAAAATTCATGATCTTACAAATTTCGTGAAATTAGTTGATAGGCTTAAAATTCATAATGAGATTGGAACATATTTGTAACATTTTCAAGATCAACAAAACTCAAACTTAAAACAATCAATAAATCCCTTTGGCAATAAAAAAGTGGCCTTGAAATTATTCTCATATATATCTCATAACCAAGAAGAGTAATATTAGAGTTATTAAAAGAAATTCCAATTTTTTTTAAAAAAATGAGCTGATTGTATTTGGATTATTTGTGTGCATATAAGAAATTCATTATTTTTATTTTTATTATGAATGAAATTAATTTAAATTTTACAAAATTTTGATATTTTTTAGGAATTCTAACATTATTTAAGTAAAAATAACATTATATTTTGCGTCGTAATCTATTCAAATAATTTTCTTTGTTAGGTTTTTCAAAAAAAAAAGTCATTGATAGCTTATAATTTATAGAGTATTGATATAAATACTAGGACTTTTTTTTAGATAACAGAATACCATGATAATATTTATCTTACAAATTTTAAAATATATTGAATATGAAAACATTTTAATTCTGAACATTATGAAAACATTTTTCTAATTATAATAAAAAATAGAAATAAATAGTACAACCATAATTTTATTTGTAACATCATGGTAAAAAAATTACTTAAAAATTAATATCTGTATCACTGTATGGGCTTGGATTGGCTCAAGTATTTTAATAACTTTTATCCAACCTTATATTGGGTCCCCCCCCCCCAATTTAATTGGTCAAAAAGAAATTCCAGATATAATTGATTTGCTCACTTCAACCCACTTACTTGTGCTTGCAATTTTACTTTAAATAAAACTCTAATTCAAATTTGGATAATAAATTCCTTTAACAACAGATTATAAGCAAATTTTCTTAATTGTAAAATTCTAATTTATTACTAATTTTCCAAATTGTAAGTAAGAAATAATCAAAAAATATGTTTTTAGTAACATTACAGAAGATTATAGCAATATAAAATCAGAAAAGTAACGAGAGCATGAAAAAAGATTAAATAAGATTATAGCGGGGAAGAAAAAGTGGGATTTGTCTCTTTATTTTTTTTCCCTTCGCATGTTATCTACTTGTGTCTATTCTAGGCACAATGGAGAAGAAAGCCTTGTGCCCGCTTTTCTATCCCATTATGGTAGTGATATCTTTGTCACTTTATACCAAAACCAACAATATGTACATATCGTAATTATACTGGATTTTGCGTCGGCTCCTTTGTTTGATAAATACTCAAACTAATGTACATTGAAGGTGGGGTTATTATCGTATTTGACGGTGCTAGAAGAGATTAGTAGTTAGAAATAAACCAGCTAGAATCAAGTACCTTTAGATTTACCTTTATGTATTTTTATTCAAATGCAAGTGGGATATCAAATTGTAACATAAATTGATATTAAGATTAAAATTTTGGTGGAATATTACTTTTTCGCTTTACCAATGTGAACATTTTAATATCTGTAATTTTGATACTTAAATATGAAATGAGTTTCATGTAATTATTGACAAAAGCTAAATTAATATATTTAAATAAATTTATTAAGACAATATTAGAGCCCATATCATATCAATTGTATAGATTTAAAGATCAACATTTTGGGCCATGATCTTGTTCTTATGGCCGTGATTTCAGGTATCATTTAATTTAATTTTAAACTAGGTCATTGTGCGGTAAGCCGGTAAGTATCTTTGAAATCAGATGAAGTATAATGCAGACATGCAGGTTCAAATGGGGGAGGAAAATTGACGTGCTTACAATGGACAATTATTCATATACAACGTACATAGGGAGACTCGTTGCCAGTAGGCCTTTTTAACAAGTTGGAACTATAGAAATTTAAGTCTTGAGCAAAATATAGTTTTCTGTTCATATATTTAAACTTTATTAAACCAGTAAACTGAGCTAATAGTATCTAAAATAAACCAGTTAACCAATGGTCCAAGGCTGCCCTTATGCCTACATAAATTTGTTATACAAGAGTTTTAGAACTTCTATGTTCATGAAACCACAACTATACAGATTTAAGCTCCTGAAAAATAACATTCGGAATCCATAAAGATCAGCATTTTCCCAATATGAACAGCAAATTCTCTCCACAACCTCAGGTACGCTATTTAAGAAAACTCACTTCCTCCACTATGCTTCATATGGAGTATATTCTTATAGTTGCAAGTTGCCACATCTGATAATCCAACCCTTCCACCAAAAGTTATGATGCAGTTTTTCAATGAATATTGTGGAGTTGCATTCTTGTAATTCCCCTTTCTAATCAACACAAAATCCATAGGGACGAGTAACTAAAGAATCTACTGAAATTAGACAAACTGAAACTTGAATCATCACCGTGCCCACCTCCAGAAAGCAATTAGTATGATGAGTGTCAAGGCCATTCCTGCATATTTGATCCACTGGTCAACACGGTTTCTCCTCTCTACAAGCCTTAAAACAGAATTTGATAGCCCCAGTGTGTTGAGAACATCCAATGCTTTTCGCTGAGCTTTCTGCAGTAAAAAAGAGTTTGGTTGAGTGCATAGAAATGCATCAGAACTATAACAAATATAAATATATAACATTGGTATGTGACGTATGTCATTCGAACTGCTAGTTGCCTTAGCTTTCAATCTGTCATCCATTCCCTCTATGCTGATTATAAGTGGAATATATGTGAGATTTGTCATTACTGAACTTTGGAGTTTACGCCATATTTTAATAAAATTATTTGCATATAATGAATAATTTATGTATCCATATATCAAAAAATATCACTTTGAACACAGCCAGATGCGAAATTTCAAACGTATTTCTCTATCTTCCACTCGTCCAATACTGTGTGTGTGTGGTAGACAAATCATATGGATCTTAGGGTAGCGTGAGTTAAAAACTAGACGATAGTAAGGAGGCTTCCATATCATGTGCAGCTACCATCTAACTGAATCCATGGCTGCAAGTGAGAAGCGGGAAAAAAAAGTACTGCAAGAGAGAAGACAAGGCCTGAAGTGTCACAGAAACAAGAAATCCTATAATGGGGGATACATAATATTTAAATTTAACTGCACTAGGAGAAAAATTACATACTAGATGATCAATTTATGTTAAGATCGAAGATGTGAACTCAGTCACTATTACCTGGCGGCTAAAGTCACAGAACCCTTCATAGAGAGTCAATGAGGACTAGGGTTACTGTCATCCACTCATCCGGGTGGGTAACCACTCATCAGAAGATGAAAGTTTTTCACAACTCTTTCATCACGGTGGATAGACTGTTAGGTTGTGTTCACTTGGAGAGACCGGAATGGGAAAGGATTGGAATGAAAAATTACGAACAAAATTTAAGGAGAAAGAAATGATGCAGAAGTGAATAATGAACAAGAGAGTAAGAATTTTTTAGGACGAAGTTTGTAGGGAAAATGAGGATGAAGGAGAATATGGAGAATTCCTTCTAAACTTGGTAGCTCGAGGCGTTCCAAGGCAAAGGAGAACTGCTAGTTGCCTTGGCTGTCATCCATTCCCTAAATGCTGATTATAAGTGGAATATATGTGAGAAATGTCATTACTGAACTTTGGGCCATATTTTAATAGAATTATTCACATATAATGAATATTTATGCATACATATATCAAACAAATTCACTTTGAACACAACCAGATGTCAAATTCAAAAGTATCTCTCTATCTTCCACTCGTCCAATACTGTGTGCGTGTGTGGTAGACACATCATATGGATCTTAAGGTAGCGTGAGTTAAAAATTAGACAATAGTAAGGAGGCTTCCATATCATGTGCAGCTGCCATCTAACTGAATCTATGGCTGCAAGAGAGAAGCGGGAAAAAAAAAGTACTGCGAGAGGGGAAAACAAGGCCAGAAGTGTCACAGAAACAAGAAATCCTGTAATAATGGATATATAAACATTTAAATTCAACTGCACTAGGAGAAAAATTACATACTAGATGATCAATTTATGTTAAGATCAAAGATGTGAACTCAGTCATTTTTACCTGGCGGCTAAAGTCACAAAACCCTTCATAGAGAGTCAATGAGGACTAGGGTTACTGTCATCCACTCATCCGGGTGGGTAACCACTCATCAGAAGATGAAAGTTTTTCACAACTCTTTCATAACTGTGGAAAGACTGTTAGGTTGTATTCACTTGGAGAGACTGGAATAGGGAAGTAATGGAATGAAAGATTATGAACAAAATTGAAGGAGAAGGAAAGGATGCATAAGTGGATAGTGAACAGAGTGGATGAAGTTTGTGGGGGAAATGAGGATGAATGAGAATATGGAGCATTCCTTCTAAAATTTGTGGGTTAGCATTAGCATTCTAGTTTAGATTGTTAGGAAAGGAATGGTAGAAAAAATTAAAATTATAAACATTCCCCCAATTGAAAGAGTACAATCCTCCTCCATTCTCTCCTCATTCTATTGTATCCAAGTAAACACAAGTTAGGTGCGCGTATTTCTTCTAAAAAATTGGAATTAAATAGTTTCTAGGTGTTGGTGCAACATACAGTCACAAAAAATGGCCTTGCAAAGAAAATCTAAGGATGAATTATTATTTAACGCTACACGTGGGTTGAGGATAAAGTTACACATAAAAGTTGGTTAGAACTGAATGTGCGTACCTTCAAACGATCCCTTTGTTCAGAATATTTAGAGAGGATAGCAATTCCAGTTGCATTAGCTTCTTCCAGCATCCTTGAAGAATTGCGAGCAGACTGCATTGCTTGAGCTTCCTCATCAAAAATTCTCAAAACATGTGACGATTCCCCATTCTATAAAACAATTAGAGCGTAAATGCAATGCAAACAACAGCATACATATATACATACATAATATAAATGTACAATGAGAGAGAACCGCGTACAGCTCTTCCCAACAAGGCTTCCCTCTCTTGAGTTTCTTGCATTCGTCTGTGATTTCGTTGGAAGTAGTTATCCAGACTGTCTTTCAGCGAATCCGCCTCTTCAGCTACATGCTCTACTTTCCTAGGTGAAGAAACATACAAGCAAGAGCATAATAATAATAATAAGTAGTAAATGAATAGAGTAGCTAGGGTTAAGTATGGTGTCATATCACTAGATTCAAACACAGGTCTATAAATTTACAAAACAAGAGAGTATATGAATTAATGATAAAAAAAACCTCTTCCAGAGATCACGATGAGATTTGGAAGCGACGGATGGCCAAAGGAGATCCATGTTAGCGCAGAGAGAATGGATGTGAGAGATGTCTGTTTCAACGGAGTAAGAAAGGTCGGTGGGTGATGAGAATTCGAGACGCTCAAGCCGTTCCAACCCATCTCTGCTCTTCAATAACAACCTCTTTGACCTTTGATATAGTTCCGATAGACTTGTTCCTCCTCCCTCCTCCATGGCCCCGCCTCAGATTAATCAATTGGGAAATCAAGATGGAGATTCGAATTAAGTTTCATTCGGATTAGTACAATTTCAATTTCAATTCAACCACCTTTTTTCTTTTTTCTCAACCCACTGCTAAAGACGTTACCTTACCAATCACAGCTAGCCACGTTTCACTTCACGGTACTATTTATTTATAATCATTTTAAATTAACTATTTTAATCCATTTCTAGATTGGAGGTATTTATTCTTCAGATTCAATCACTCATTTTAATTTTAAATTTAAATTTAATAAGTATGATCATGGTAATTATCTTTCTTTTTTTCATTGACAAATATGGTCGAGTGAATTTGTCAATGGATAAAATATTTTTTGAAAATTTAAAAATCAAATTAGAAAAATGAAATCCAGCATAATTTTATACGAATACTGTCAGCCAATAGAGTTAAAATTGAAGCAAGTCGTAACCATTAGTTTTCATAACCTATTTTATAAGTTATAACAGAGATATTTAGCAACAACAACAAAAAAATTTGTAACAGAGAGAAACCCATTAACTACGTACATCCAATCCTACTGATTTATTCAAGAACTATATAGAAGTAAAAGAATCACTTACCCGGTAACTCTCTATTCATTAGCAAATGACATCCACATTTTCATAAACACAAAAAGAAAATGAAAATTTTGCAGTCCTGGATTTTCATTATTTTAGTTTGACCTTGTATCTTACAATTTACAACAAAATAATTATCCAAACAATTCCCTGCTCGACTAGCAGCCGCGATCAAAACCGCTAGACTAACAGAGAGAGTAGAGCATTTTCAAAACTGCTAGACTAACGGAAAGTTGCACTACGGTTCCCCGTCACTGGAAAGGCTTGGCGCCTTCTACCCAACTGAAAGCCTCCACTTTCTTCACTTCCCTCCAACTGACCTTTACCTGCGTTCTTTTTTCTATTTCCTGTATCACGCTTATTCTTCCCACCTTCATTGCCATCGTTTCTCTTGCGATCTTCTCCAAAACGGACCTCTTTTCTTGCAGCTTCATAGTCGAATGGTTTTATCTGGAGTAGGCCACTAGGTCCTTGCTCTTCGGAATTCTTAACTAGCTTGGTTTTTCCCGCGGTTTGGAGGTGTGCAGAAGGTAGGTCAGAGAGAGACATGGTCTCATCTTTCTCGTTGGAAGGCAAACAAGTGCTTACTATATCCTGCGGTGATTCTTCACTTGCGGACTCAGGATTAACCTTTACTGTTTCCTCATCAGAATCGTCATCCAACATTATAATATCAAGCACAGGAGATTTATTAGATAGTACAGCATTGCCATCAGTCTGCTCTAACTTATTATCCATAAACTTTGGGTCATCTTCAAGTAGCTCCTCATCTGATTCCGAGTTGGAAGGCATATTAGCTGGGGTGTTGCCTTCAGTCTGCTCTAATTTATCATCCGCAGACTTCTTGTCATCATTAAACATTTCTTCATCCGAATCATCGTCTATCACTAAAATATCTTGCATTTCTGAGTCAGCAGCCGACAAAGCGACAGGTTCTTTATGGCACAAACTCTGTGGCGATTTAGCAGGTTCCGTAACTGGTTGCAATGTTTCAACCTCGCCCGAGAATGCATGGAACGGAAGGTTCACAGAAGATTTAATCTGCTCCAACTTGGCCTCTTTGCTTTCCTACAAAATATAGTACAATAAAAGAGATGCACAATTTTCAGCATATAATTTAAATTATATTAGATCACTATCAATGCCAAAATGTCTAGTTGTTTAAACATCAACGATACAAAAGAGCATAGCTGCATAGACTGAGTCCACTTTAAATGTTCGGGCAGTTGCCAAATATTGGTAAAACTATATGCTATCTATCTAAAGAAGTCCTAAACTAGAAAGCATTACTACCTATCAAGAGAGAAATATCTAAAACATCATGAATCATAATAGAAGACAATATAAATTCTCCAATACCTATTTAACTAATGTCTAGTAATAATACATGCAATCCAGGGCATAATATTACAACTCCATATAAAACATTTTGATTAACTTACCACTTTCTCAGAATCATATTTCCTCTTAGAAGCTGAATTCCCTAGTAATGCCCCAAAACCACGATTTGGTTTTTTAAGCACCTGAACAGTTGCTTCAGTTCCAGATCCCTACAAATGAAAAACGGTAAAAAGACAAAATGTTCACCGATGAGAATCATGTATATTATCTTTTTTTTTTGCAAACTAATATTATGTTACTCTTAACAAAATGTCAGCATGCCGGATGCAAAAAAATTGTACTTGCCTCTCTGATCTGGCGCGACATTGTCAAGTTATTTCTTGGATGGGCAGGTACACAACCATCTTTATCATTTTGTGAGTTCAGATTCTTCCTTGAATGATCAGAAGAGCCCTCGTGCTCATTTCTTTCCACCTCACTAGTATTAGTTGCCAGCTCCAAAATATTCTCATGTTGCACAGAATCTGTAGTATCAGGTACAGCTAAATGAGACAAAGCTTCAGACCCATCAGCGACGACCAACTTTCCATCAGATATCTGTATGGTATGCAAGCTATTTATTACTAACAGAGTTTTGTATATGGAAGTTGGTACAATGTATAAAAGCGCAATAAAGAATACGAGAGTAACGAGAAAAGTGGACAAGTAAACCAATGTGAATTTTAGATAAAAAAAGAAACTTAAGGCCACTTTTTGAAATGAAGCAGGTAATCAACTTCATCACATTCATTTTGAGCAATTTTAAAATCGTTTTAAAACCATTAGTGCCATTTGACAGTTGTGAAATAATCCAAAATACTAAATAAAAAACGCCACCAGAGGGTACACAGAATATTAACAATCAGGACAACTTCATGTGTGAAGCTAGGATTAAAATAGGATAAATTTCTTGGAAGGATTTTGACTTGAGAAGTTATCGGCAAATAGATATATCAGCCTATTCATTGATAACCTAGCCTGTATACATAGGACTTACTGCCTTTTTGCGATCCTCCTTTAGTTTTTCAGCAATAGTTTCATAAGCAGCAGCATTTTGCATCGAATTCCTAATGATGCTAACAACAGAACCAAGATTACGGTCAATATAATGGTGCCTCGACTTCACGGCTCGTCGTAACATGCTGGTGGTGGTAGGCATCTGTTTAGCTTGATATAAAACAGAGAAGAAGAACATGTCATTTCAATGCCCCCAGACACAGTGAACAAATAAAATAGACTAAATGTAAAAACGGATCTGTTTCTATATACCAATTTCAAGAAGTATTTTGTTTGGCAATATAAAACCAGTACTTTCATCTTCAGCACGCGCAACTACATCCCTCCACTCAGAAAGGCCCTGAAACCATATCCAGTAGGACAATTTATGTCAAAAAAATAACTAAACCATGCATATAATTTCTTAAATTAGTAGTCACTCGTATTACTCGACAAATACAACTCATATGAGATTCTTCCAATGCATAATCAAAAACACCCAATGAGAATGCAGCAGCAGTCCCAAATTTCTGCAGTAAATTGGCCACCACACTACAAATATGAGAGTTGGAAGTCGCAACCTGAAGTGAGTAATACTTCGACCAGTCCAATATTTTACTACATGCAGGTAACATACCCATGTTTTCCTTTGTATATTGCACTCATATTAGCTAGCAGTGTATAAAACATGATGCACAAAGACCAACGATACTTACTGCAGCTACTGCAAGTTGCTGAGAATTGAGGTCAGCGCTCTGTATCCTGTATGGACAAGCATAAAAAGTATACATGAACATAAACATGATCCAACAAAAAATAAGCAATTAATGGCATAATGAACCTCAAGAAGACGAGCAATGTACCCATATATGTGGAGAATTGTACTATCAGTCAGGACATCTTTCTCATATAGCTGCATGCAAATATCATAGCTGCGCTGGTATACCTGCGTTAAACTTGGATCACTACGAGGCATATTACGGAATTTCTAGAAAAATGTTGCTTGTATTTATAGATACTAAATAGTGCAATCATTACAGGAAAGATTCCGTTTCTAAAAAAAATTGCAAGGGAATTAGAATTTGGACAGTGTAAGAATAGAACCAAGCAACAAGAATACATAATATTACTGTAATGTCTATACACAGATTTATTTCATAGCCAGACATTAGTCATATTTTTAATAGAATATTAGTCAACATTATGACTACTTACAATAGAAGAAACTAATGACATCGACATCTTACCTCTACAAGACAGGCATTGGAACTCTCAGATTCAGTAGACAATGAGAGCAACTCAATTTTCATCAAATCATAAATATACAGCAGATAGTGTGTATCTTCTCTGGCATATCTGTCAATGTCAATACAAGCAGATACAGCTTTATTATACTGAGGATGCATCACTGTAAAAACTCAGCTACTTCAAACAGTATACAATTAATCTATCGGCAAATATTATCAGGTTTCTAAATAATATGAGGATAACCTTAAATCATATTATAAAACAAAAAAGTCCTAAATCACCAAACACAAACTGATTTAAAAGATCTGACAATGTTTGCTAAAATAGTTTTTAAAAAGCAGAATCAACAAAAAGAAAGCATATATACGATGATAAGATGACAAGTTGGAACTACAGATATACCTAAGCATGTCATCTGTAAGTGGGCGCAATCTCCAGTCTGCATTCTGGTATCTGAAGATAGTTATTCATTAATAAACTATACTTCTTCAAGTTACATTTTGTCAGGGAAAAAATGAAAAAAAAATGGCTAATTAGTATAAATGGACATACTCTTTGTTTGCTGCAACTTCACAGTAGTGATTAAGAAGATACTCCAGACTATTCCTCTCCAACTTCAATACCCTCGAGGCCTTAAGGATTTCAGAGAAACAATATGAGGTTCATCAGACCATGAACATAGTCCAAAATGCTAATCATCATAAAATCATTTTAATAGTTGGAACAAGATCTATTTATAATATACAACTAAAAAAACATTCACTTTGCAGCTATGTTACTATTTAAAGGATAATAAGTGGAATAATAATCAAATATACAGATATCTAAGCAGGAAGAGAACAGAATAACAAAGCAGGTGATCCTGAAATGGAACATATTATGTTGTGTACCTAGTGATATTGTTTGCTATAAGCTAAGTTCCATAACATAATATGTTGTTAAGAGTAATCATACAAAAGCTCATTTTTAAAAGTCCCGGGTCACAATGCCCCAAACATGACAATCAAGCAAAGTAATTATGTATGAGATAAGAACCTGTCCAGTGTCGAACATATTGCATACGTATATGCCAAAATCCCTTTGCAGCCACATAATATCCCGATCTGCTCCATGCATGACCTAATGAAATGGTATGTTGATATTTATCATATTTATCATATTTATACACATATGTATCTATGACCCAAAAATGGTAACAAAGCGGCATAAAGACTTCAAAGATGCAAGTTTACCTTTTTCTTACTAGGGTCTTTGAAAAGTTCTCTTAAATGTGGACCAATGTGAATGCGAAGCTTTAGTGTGTCAACAACAAAATCCGCAGTCCTAGTAGATATTTGCATCAAGCAAGTCAGTCCTTGATAAGATCGATACTGATTATGTTCCAGATCAACCTAAATAAGAGCAACATAAATAGGAAAAAACATCAATCCAATACTTTTGAAAGGTAAAGAGCGGTATGCAAAATCTTTTTGAGAAAGAGTTTTGTCTTATACAAACATCCATAAGATGACAATTAGCATCAATTTACAATTTGATACCCACAAAATCATCATATTAACTCGCGACAAGGTGGTAGCTGGTAAGAGAATTACCGCAAACTCATCAACACAACGTAATTTCGCAGCTAGTTCCTTCAAATCATCAACGTTTTCCACAAGAGTGTATGTTGTAAAGTCCACTGGAAGTGGTTTCACAGGCTCCACAGTACTGACATTTTTATCAACAAAATTCACGGGGGGAAACTTCTCCTACACACAAATCAAACGAAACAATAAGCAGCAAGTTATTTATATTATTATTTACCAAGTCAAGACTCAAGAGGTGAAATAAAACAAGGTAATAATCGAATAACAGGCCAGAAAAGCAACAAGAGATCTTTCCAAATCCAATTTTCAGATACACAAAATCAGAAACGCATATCTATAATGAAAAAAGAAAGCATTCTTACATCACATACAAAGGAGATGTAACTAATACAAATGTATGGGTGGCCTTGGCTATAGGCAGACAAGACTTGCACCTAGCACCGCAGACACTTAGGGGCCCCATAAATTTAATTCCTTTTACATATCATATGAGTAAATATAGGTTAGGGTCCACGTAAACTGATTTTCACTAAAATTTTGGGACCAGCTGATACTACATATCAAAAAATTTAAACTACATTATCCCCGAACACTTAATGAATTTTCAATACACCGAAAATACGAGAACAAATACTCAATTCTATGATACATATATCTGCATGCAACAATAAGAAACATGAATTCACGGAAAAAACTTGAAAATAAGAAACAGAACTAACCAAAGGATGGATGACCCTCGAACCATCCTCACTCTTCTGCAACCAAACATGCTGAAATGGTTCCTTAGAGTTATTAACCAGTATCCTATACTGTTTCTGTGGCTTCACAATCGACGGTATATGAAACGGAATTTTCGGCTTAACACCCAACACTTTCTCGTCTTTTTTCGCAACCTTCACCTCCGAAAAGCTCAAATTCTCACCTCCTCCTCCTCCATTTTCAACACTCACATTCATCACCTTTCCACTTCTCCTCACCTTGTCGAACTCGTCAACCGCAAAATCAAACCTCTCAAACACCTCATCATTCACATTCACCAGCCAATCGTAAGCATCGTCGTCATCTTTATCTAAATCCAATTGTTTTCCGAACAATTGCGAGGAATTAGCTGCGATAGCTTCGAGCATTAATTGGGAAGTTGTGGAGATATTTGTAACTGGGAGCTTGAATGCGTCGAAGTTGTTGTAGAAATGGAAGTCTTTGTCTGTGGAGATGCCTCGTAAGGAACCGGAGAGCTTTGATAATGAGGAAGAGAGAGAGGTGAGTTGTTTCTTTTCTGCCATTGTTGTGTAATTATGAATTGATGATGGAGTATAGTGAGTAGAGAGAGAGACAGGGGGATTTTTAGTTGGGGCTAGGCCGCTAGGGTTTCATTGTGTTTTTGTTTTCTGTCCGATTTGTCTGACCTAGGTGATCGATTAATACCAAAATTTATTACTCGGTCCAAATTTAAGTGTCATTTTTGATGGTCAATTTAACCAGATTAAAGATTATTTTTTTATAATTTTTAAAAATTAAAAATTATATTTTAAAGTAGATATAATATATTTTTAATAATATTACTTTTTAAATTTTTTATAATTATATTATATATAATTTTCGATCAAAACTTAATCAAATTGATCTCTAAAAATCAAATAAGACACTTGAGTTAGGACGAGGGTATTTGTCATATGAAATAATACCATGTAATCAATTTTTTATTTAAAATATAGTAGCTTTTTTTATGAACAAGTGAGAGCACTTATTGGTACTATATAAATCACTTGTTTAATCATAAATTAATACCGTAAATAATAATATATACAGTAACTGGTTCACGATTAATTTAATTAACATGAATTAATACATAAACTTTTTAATAAAAGAAGGTAATTTTTATATATAAAATTTACAAGATTGAACCAATAATATTGTATTTGTGTATAGTCAACACTTGACCAGGGTTGTTATATTTAGTATTGTCAGTAACTAATCAAATGTTGCAAAAAGTTGGGATTGAAATTGTTCTTACAATCAATTTATTGAAAAGGAAATAATAATATCAGCACATAGTGACAGATGTAAATTTAAATTTTATGAATATAGAAAATGAAAATTTTACAATTTAATTTAAATTACATAATTCTTTAATATGCATAATTGTTTTTGTTTTTATGAGAGGGTTAGATATAATAAATAAAATTCAATGAACAATGATTTTCAAAATTATAAGTGATTAATTAAGACTCGTTTGGTATTGTTCTTATACACCGTCACAGTCAAGCAAAAAGCTGTTAGGAATAAAATTGAGGAGTCCGATAAGATTTAAAAATTGCTGAAATAACTATAAGTTTCATATTCAAACGTCCACAAAAAACATTATTTTTGTATATTATATATGAAAATATGCACAAATCGGAAAAAATTATCAAATTGCCATTTAATTTTCCTAACAACACTTTTTCTATCATCATTTTTTTTACGGCACAACAATTTTCAACAGTTATCTCAACCGAAAAGGATATAAAAAGAATTTAAGAAAATATTTTCTTATACAGTTAGTTTAAATTTATTGTAAACTAAAATGAAATTTAAATACAAGCGTATTCGAAAAATTGCATGGCATGAATATGATAGGACATTGCTGTTACTGGACGCGGTGATTAGCATGAATACTCGGAAATGAGCAGTCGAGATTTACATTCTCTCTCCCTTCACTTGTCTCTTTCTTCTTATTATAAATCCCCTGCACTCTTCTTCCACGACACCAACCAGCCAAGAATCAAGATATGTCGAACATCATTCACAAAGTAGAGGAAAAATTGGGGTTGGGAGGGGACCATAAAGATGGTGAGAAGAAGCATCACGATGATCACAAGAAGAGTTCTGAGCACAAAGAAGGCATTGTCGACAAAGTGAAGGATAAGATCCATGGCGATAGCAGCGGTGATCATCATGACAAAAAGAAGGATAAGAAGAAGAAGAAGAAGCATGGAGATGGCCATGAGAAGCATGGCGACAGCAGCAGCGGTAGCGAAAGCGACTAATTAATAAATCAGAATGTCACATTTTACCTTTGTCGATCTGGTGCATCATTTTTTTCTATAAAATCTGGTAGCTAATTTATCTGCTTACTACAGTCATATATAATAACGGAGTAAATGTGAATTGTCAATTGTCAATTTATATGCCTGCGATTTATTATATTTTCATTAGGAACTGCAGATTTTTTGGTTCATTCACATTCATTTAATAAGCTAAGCATACTTTTCTCTTATACTCTGTTGTTTTATTATTTGTCCAACAAGTTTATTACTATTCTGATCCCTATGCACTTTGACAAGTTCAGGTTTAGTTTAGGATTGATAATCACATGTAGCTATGAGTGTATCCATCATCTGGTTTTTTGGATGTAAAAATTTGAACAATTACATACTCAGGCATTACGACACAGATTGAATCCTGGATCTGTCCTATGTCCATCGGAGATCGACAAATTCAATCCTAGAGCTATGGACACAGATGTCAGAGATGTAGCTTATATGTTTGTAAGTGATTGAACTCCAGAGCTCTCCTACGACAAGTGTCTATGTCACCGCTTTATCCTCTGTGTGATAATGTAAACATATTTTATTTGTAAGAATATGGCATCTAGGTGATATTTTAGACAATAATTTTTCTGTTTGGACATTTTTGTTAGAAGACAAAAAATGCTCTTCTACTCTTCACAGCTGGTTTCCCGAGAATTGGTCCTGGGGATCAAGTCTTTCATCTCGAACCAGATAAAATTACTGGCTTCCCTAGTAGAATTGGTCCTGGTGATCAAGTCTCTCATCTCAAGACCAGATAAAATCACTAGCTATCCTAGTATCACTGTCCATTTAGATCTGAGTAGAAAAATTCTAATCTTTCATAACAAAACAGGAAAAACTACAATTCAGCACTTGAATGACCATTGACATTAAACAGAGTATTTATTGATTTGTACTGATCTCTGCTAGGTACAAATAGCAGGCCAATTATTATGTTTTTTTCATTGTTCTTCACAGTAAGTCAGTAATGGATTATTTTTTGGTCAGGGGAGGGGGTTATAATACGAGTTTAACAAGTTAAAAAATCACTTATTTTAAATTTGTTGTTTAACTCAGCAAAAATTGAACATGTAAATTCGAGTATTCTTGCCATCTCTCTTGTATTTTTGACAACTTTAAGTTACTACTCCTATATGTTATCAATTTAATCATCATAACAGGTAACAAATGTACATACGAATATAAGGTAAGCCAGATATGCCTTAATCCTAAGTAAAGACTAGACTGTGAGAGTATATATATGTTGAGTTCAGTAATTAAAACGCCTAATTCTCTTATGAATGGACGGAGCTTATATTCTAATTAAAAAGTGTTATTTGTTGTTGATAGTTGAACAAATGTTGGGGAGGCATCTGGATGGTTTTTCGCTGATACACAGAAGTCTGATTCTAGTATCAAGTAGGGGTTGTGGTTAGATACTTCTGTCTAGTTTACCAAGCAATTAACAGTATGCACAACTTTGTGAAACAATAAAATGTGCATAACGATATGTTTCGGAACATTTCAACTTCCAAATTTTACAAATTATTGACATAGCAGTATAAATTAATCATCAATCGCGGTATTCAAATCACAAATCACTGTACTAAAGATACAGTTTAATTTGTACTTTGCAAGCTAAACAAGTTTCTATTTGAACAAACACTTGTACATGTATTATACATGATGTATATTGACCAAACTTGTGTTGAACAAATTTTAAACAACTGTTTATAATTATTCTAAACGAGTAGTAGCATATATATATTCTACAAGTCGGGCGCCGGATAGAACAAGTCTAGCATTGTTCGTTACACTGTGGGACAACCTTGTTTGTGCCGGCCATTCTTTTCCTCCCATTATATTTACCACTTTCTTAACCTTAAACCATGTACATAATTCATTCACTATTTCTCTTTTCATGGCATTTCTTCTTCCTTCAACAGTAAGCACAAGTCCACTCCTACTTTGAATCATAAAAAAGGCCTTGAAAATCTTCTTTTGCTAAATAAAAAGGCCTTGAAAATCTTCTCTAATATTGAGTAACATTATGGATAGGCTTATAAGCTTAGAACCATCAAACCTTGTGGCAATTAGAATCAGAAAGGGCCAGAGAAGCTATGGCGAGCTGACTTTACGCAATGTTATGCACACCATGCCCGTGGCATTTCGCCTACAACCCATGGACAAGAATCATTACACCATCCGTCCACAATCTGGAATCATTTCTCCACTTACTACTGTCACGATTCAGATCACTTATGAATCACATCAACATTCTGTCCTTCCCGAATCGTTCCCGTATTTTGAGGATTCATTCTTGCTGCATAGTGTTGTTGTACCTGGTGCAGCTGTTAAGAACCCCAAGTTAACTTTTGATACTGTTCCCAATGAATGGTTTACCACTAGGAAAAAACAAATGTTTATTGATAGTGCTATAAAAGTCATGTTTGTTGGATCTCCTGTTTTGACTCAACTTGTTATTAATGGCGCTATAGATGAGATTAGAGATGTATTAGATAGAAGTGATCCGACTTGGAAGGCTGTAGAGTCGGCTGATGCTGATGGTCAAACTTTACTTCATTTGGCCATTAGTCAAAGTCGGCCTGATCTAGTACAGCTTTTACTAGAGTTCGAACCAGACGTTGAGGTTCCGAGTGGGTCTGGATCGACTCCACTAGAAACTGCAGCTGCATTAGGAGAGACTCTGATCGTTGAGCTCTTGTTGGCTCATCGAGCCAGTGTGGAAAGATCAGAGACATCTACCGATTCATTTTGCAGCTGGTGGCGGACACCTGGAGATTTTAAAGCTTCTTTTGCTCAAGAATGCTGATGTCAACGTGATTACTAAAGATGGGAACACCGCTCTCCACATAGCTGTCGAGGAGAGGCGGAAAGATTGCGCGAGACTATTGTTGACAAATGGTGGAAAAACCGATATTAGTAATTTTAGTGATGGTGATACACCTTTACACATTGCAGCAGCATTAGGGGATGATCATATGGTTAAACTATTGCTCCAAAAGGGGGCTAACAAAGATATCCGTAATAAAGTTGGTAAAACTGCTTATGATGTTGCGGCAGAACACGGGCACAACAGGCTATATGACGTGCTCCGTCTAGGGGGGAGCTTAAGTATAGCTGCCCGAAAAGGTGAAGTGAGAAAAATGCAGAGGCTCCTTGAAAACGGAGCTTCAATTAATGGCCGCGATCAGCACGGTTGGACGGCGCTGCACCGGGCCTCGTTTAAAGGACACATTGATGCTGTCCGGATATTAGTTGAAAAGGGAATTGACATTAATGCAAAAGACGTGGATGGTTACACTGCATTGCACTGTGCTGTTGAGTCCGGACATGTCGAAGTGATTGAATTGCTGGTAAAGAAAGGCGCTGAGGTTGAATCAAAAACTAAAAATGGTGTTACCTCAATTCAAATTGCGGAGTCTCTGAATTATTTGGGGATTACAAGAATTTTGGTTTATGGAGGTGCGACAAAAGATGGTTCATCAGTGAAAAAGTATGGTTTGCCTCCTACCTCACTAGTGTCGTTTGGAAAGGTAAAAGGAGGCAAAGAAATTATGGACATTGGAACGATTAAGAAGAAAAATGCAATGCACCCTAGGAGAGTTCGGGGTAGCTATGAGCGGACTAGAACGACGACTGCGATGTAGCCAAGGTAGCTGCAGTAAGAAATGAGGTTTGAGCTTAGCTTCTACGATCAATTGAGAACTTGGTACCTTGCATTATTCTTTTACATAGCTAGAACATGCTGAACACAAAGTTGGACTCGTTAAACACTTATGTATGTTTATTACTGGTATCATATACTCTATTTGTAAACATGTAATAGTAATCCACCTTTTTTTTCAAAGGCCGGTAGGGTTTTCTGTGAAATCTGCTCTTTGTTCAGTGTTCATGCACACATATAATTTCCATTATTGATTTTTCTAAAAGGTCACAAATGCTGACATCTACAGATGATTCTGAAATATTTGGATTGTTAAGTTTAAGATAGTATCTCTTTGTTTGAACTGGTGAAGCTAATGAATACAACAAATTTAGGTGAATAATTCTAGGCAAACCAATAGCTTATAACTCTCTCTCTGTTTGTCTTGGCAACTTTGGTAAGAAAATGTTGTTCTTGATGAATCAATTATAATGCGAGCATTTTTTTTAAATCCAAACAAGCAACAAGGTTGATAAAATCTCCGTAACTGACAAATTAATTGTAAAGTACTGTATAATAGGTACGAGAGTAGCTGAAAGTCGTTGGGCTAGCCCATTGGTTTCTCAATCTACAACTGAAAAGGAAACTGCGTAGTATCCAATCCGTCTAGCCCAAGGAGAAATACCAACTATAGAATAATTAATGGCGTTTCCTATAGTTTTATATCGGAAATTCGTTGCTTAAAAACTACCCCTCCGTCCCAACCAATTCTTATCATTTTTTTTTCATTTTCTGACACGCATTTTAAGGTGGATTTTAAGAATAGTTCCATAACTTATTTTTAAAAATTTCTTTTTTTGTATAAAAATAGGATTGTTCTATATTTATAAAAAAAGGAAAATTTCAAAAATAAATTATGGAACTATCATTAAAATTCACCTTAAAATGCGTGTCAGACACTCCATTTTGAAATGATTACAATTCAAAAGGACGGAGAGAGTAATAAGTAGGTACTATCTTATTGTACAATATTAACATGTCGATTTCAACACCTTGTCAAACACCACCTCAAACTCGTAAAAAAAGCCAATAGTTGATGCATAATGGTTTCCCTCCTACTCCCTGCTCCCTGCTATTGTAGTATAAATATAGTTGCTTGGTCGTGGCTGCTAATTTTATAGTATTATCATCTTAAAAGTCAAAGTTTGACATGAAATGTATTTAAAATAAGTGGTTTGTAGTCTAATAAAAATAAAATATTTTTTTAAATAAAATAGAAAGTAAGTATGAGTATGAGTATGAGTTTTTTTTTTTAAAGAAGAGAGTACGAGTATGAGTATGAATACATATAAATATAGAATAGTTTTATTTATTTGAATTAACATAAATGTAAAAGGAGATGTAATTTATAGCAAAAATGTAAATAGTAAATATAAAATGACTAGTATTCAAACAAAATGAAGAGGGGGGATGTTTTGGACAGAAGTGGGTGGTGGTCACGTATCGCCAACTGACTCGACAAACACTAATAATATTTGTTATCAAGTCTGTAACATTATTATTATTATTCATAAATAAACAGTATCCTATCAGTGTATTGCACAATAAAATTGAATATAATAAGTTGACGGCACTGCAAATGACACTTGAAGTCTCCGCAATTGAAGTACATTAGTAGCGAATATATGGGATCTGGTATCTTGGATTTGGAATCTTTCTAGTAGTATTAATTAGGAGTATTAGGCATAGCTGGAACAATTGTGTTGTTGGCTGGGTTGTTTGATGGTTCTAGTACGTACAGACTGATCGAGCTTGAATCACCTTCACCTTGTATGTATTTATATATATGTATTAATGTATACATTTTTTACTTTTCGAACCGAATTTTATTTTTACTACGAGTACAGATGAGTTGAACACCGGCATCCGAATTAACCGATGTCAACCATGTTTCCCTTCACTTTTGTCGGTCACATGACATGATGTTCTTGTTTAACGCTAGATCCCACAATATTCGTATTTCTTTACTTACCCGTACATTGTCGGTTGCGTAATATATTCACCCTTATTATTACGGATTTTTCATTTACAAATTCATAAAATTTGGGTTAAATTCGGATTGAACTATAAAAAAATTGAATTTTTTAAAATTGGACCGGACCGTTTTCATATAAAAATCTGATCATATTGGGCCGGATTTCATCAAAAAAATATTAGGTTATTTTAGGTTTGCGGATCGGGTCAAACCTGGCCCGGATTTATTATCTTAATATCAATATTTTAAATTTTATAAAAAATATTTTTTTATTAATATATTTAACATTTATCTAACGAACTATCGGATAAACGTATAAATATTTCATTTAAAATTAAAAAAAATTGAGTTTATCCAAAATTTTGAAAAAATCCTGACAGGATCAATTTTATTCCGAATCAGTCCTCAATCCGAATTTTTTAACCCAAAATTAAAATCAGATTTTTTTAAAAATGAGACCGGGTTGGATTTAACCCAAAAAATATATGGACCATTCAGACCCGCACCCGTATCGAGCCCTGACCCCACACCCACCTTTATAGAGCAAATTTGTTTTGAATTAGATCGGACAACTTTTCGGATTTGAATTTTAAATTTGTTTTGAAATAGGAGGTGACCGTGAGGGGGTTGGTGGATGATAGGCTAGGCAGTGAAATTAGCATAGTACAGTTAAATAACAACGGTGGCGCGTTATATCATCCAGGTCACGATGAATAGGGGTGAGCATCGGATGAAACGGTCGGGTTTGGACAACAAAACCATCCTAACCATATATTTCGGTTTTTCAATCCAACCAATCATAACCGTAACCGTAACCGTTAGTACATAACCGTAACCACCCAAATTATAACGGTTCGGTTTGGGCGGTTTCGGTTTTAAACCATTAAAATAAAAATTTGAGTGCTTTGTAATGCTAAATGGCAAGTAGTGTGAGGTGACTTTCAACAGTAAAAGAAATAGAACTAACAACAAAAGAAATGAAACTGCGAAAACGTTTAAAGTGCAAACCGGTATGAAAATTAGATAATGGACCGGCCCATATAAGTATATAATACTTAAAACTTTAAATTCCAGTGTCTATTCAGTATTCATTATTGTATCAATCAGACTATCACTTAAATATTATATATATATATATATTTGGTTATCGGTTTGCGGTTCGGTTATATCGGTCAGTATAAAATACAAAACCAAAACCAACCATTATTTTTCGGTTTTTAAAAAAATGAAACCATAACCAATCCAAACCGTTATAAAACCATAAATTTCGGTATGGACGATTTGAAACGGGTGGTTTGGGTGGTTTCAAAAATTTTTGCTCACCCCTAATGATGAATATGATTGAAATGGGCACAAACACCTTGGAAAATTAAGGATTACTTTTACTGTACTGGACAATTGGTTGGGTCTGGTGAAAAGGATAAGGCATTCATGTGAGTGCAATTTTGATATGTACCCAGGCACAGCCAGGCTAACAAACAAAACTCCCTCTCACCCCCTACCAGCAGACGCTTGTACAGAGTGTATCTATAAATAACCCTCTTTCTCCTCTCTCTCAACTCGTGTCTCCCCTCGCCTACTCTCTCTCTCTCTCTCTCTCTCTCTCTCTCTCTCTCTCTCTCTCAGTGTACATTGCATTCCTCCCTATTGGTACGCCCCATCCTTCACCCCTTCGTAATGCTTAACTCTCTCTCTCTCTCTCTCTCTCTCTCCCCCTCTCTCTCTATTAACTGAATTAGTAAAAACATAATAATAACGATGATGATAATAACTGTGAAATGTGTATAGATCAGTTCTGATCCAGATTTTCTTATTTTTTACCTGTTAGATCTACCGCTAATACTCCTAGTCATTTTGATTCTCCAACTAGTGTGTATGTATATTGTATATATAATATGCTCTTTACTTGTATATACCTTTCCTCTGTGTATACTGCCTGCTTGTAACTATATGTATGTTTCTTATACATATGTTTATATATAGAAATGACTCGAGTGTTGTTGTGATTTGCTTTGCTCCCATGCCCTGCCATGATGTAGTCAAGTAGTAATCACCTTTGAAGTTAACTATATTCGATTTGGATTATTTTTTTAAACTATAAATGTATACCAGGACATTGAAACTTGTAGATCCAATTACAAAACAGATAAAATAGTAGATAACAAACAAACAAACTTGCTTGTAGATCTCTAGTGGAGCTCTTTTGCTTTCTTTTAGATCTGATTCAGAGTTTAAATTCTTTCCTAAGTTCACAAAGCTTAGACAACTCACATGGTTTCTTAATTGTATCTGTTGGGATTTGACATAATTTGTTCTTTCCTAGTTTGAGCACTCTGTCGGCTCATTGCCCATTATGGCGCATTTTCAAAGTTAGTCTAGTTTTTTCCTTTCCTGTTATGAGTGAATCTCTGTCACAGTAATTTAACTGTACTCATTCAAGTCCTTGGGTGGATGTGTATTCGTGTCTTCGTGTAATATTTTTTTGCTGATAAAGTTGTTTTACATTTATTACTCTCTACCTAATTGAACATTGTGTTTACTATGATTTAGCTGGTATCAGTGTAAACAGCTAATTGCATTGTGTTTATGAAAGGCAAATGCTGTATTAATTGTAATTTAAGATCATAGATACGGTGGCAAGTGTGTTACTGTTTTTAAACATATGCGTATATTCATTCTGTTGTGACTTGTATATTTTGTTTATCATCTTTTTTCTGATTTATTCAGAGCAATGGCATCACATATTGTCGGATATCCCCGCATGGGCCCAAAGAGAGAGCTCAAATTTGCTCTTGAATCATTCTGGGATGGGAAGAGCACTGCCGAGGACTTGCAAAAGGTGGCTGCTGACCTAAGATCATCCATCTGGAAACAAATGGCTGATGCTGGAATCAAGTATATTCCCAGCAACACTTTTGCATATTATGATCAGGTTCTTGATACAACTGCTATGCTCGGAGCTGTTCCCAAAAGGTACAACTGGAATGGTGGTGAGATCGGGTTTGACACTTACTTCTCCATGGCTAGGGGTAACGCCTCTGTTCCTGCTATGGAAATGACCAAGTGGTTTGACACCAACTAGTAAGTTATCACCCCTCTTAATGGCTTCCTACCGAAGATGTGTTATTTTTATTTTAATACTGACAAAACATTGTGATGTAATTATCCAGCCATTACATAGTTCCTGAATTGGGACCTGATGTGGCATTCTCTTATGCCTCACACAAAGCAGTGACTGAATACAAGGAGGCTAAGGCGGTAAGCTATCAATTTCTTTACTTTCTTTTGTTTTCCAAACATATATACTTTATTAATAGATATAACATTGACTTATAAAATGGTAGGGGATTATAGGCTCCAATGACTTACTTCAGCTTAATGATATCATATTTTGCATGCCTGAGTTTGTAGACTTTAATATAGAAAATTTGATCAACTCCACAAAATATTGTTACTAGACATCTTATCTCCAAGTCAAATTATTTTTATACACGTAGGATAAATAAATCAAGGGAGGGGGATAGAGTTTTATTCTGTAAGACAATGACCTTAAATTCTATGCAGCTTGGTGTAGATACTGTCCCGATCCTCGTTGGCCCTGTGAGCTACTTGTTGTTATCTAAGGCTGCCAAGGGTGTAGAGAAAACCTTCAATCTTCTTTCCCTTCTTGACAAGATTCTTCCAATCTACAAGTAAGAATTTGAACTTCTCTGCAATGAGCAATTTTGGTTCTATCATATAAAATGTGATGTAAACTTGGAAATGAAACATCTACAGGGAAGTAGTGGCTGAATTGAAGGCTGCAGGTGCTTCTTGGATTCAGTTTGACGAGCCCACCCTTGTTAAGGATCTTGAATCTCACCAGTTGGAAGCATTCACCAAGGCATACGCTGAGCTAGAAGCATCTCTATCTGGCCTTGATGTCCTCGTTGAGACATACTTTGCTGATGTTCCTGCTGATGCATTCAAAACTCTAACTTCTCTGAAGGGTGTTACAGCCTTTGGTTTTGATTTGGTTCGTGGAGAAAAGACTATTGATTTGATCAAAAGTGAATTCCCTTCGGGCAAATACCTATTTGCTGGTGTTGTTGATGGAAGGAACATCTGGGCTAATGACCTTGCATCATCTCTCAAAACCCTTGAATCTCTCGATGCAGTTGTGGGAAAAGGTATATATTTTGATGTAATTTATATTTTATAGCACTGGTGATGTTTCTCCATTCACGAATAATGTATATATTGGAATCCTTATATGCAGACAAACTTGTTGTTTCTACATCTTGCTCACTTCTCCATACTGCTGTTGACCTTGTTAATGAGCCCAAGCTGGACTCAGAGATTAAATCATGGCTTGCATTTGCTGCTCAAAAGGTTGTTGAAGTTGATGCATTGGCCAAAGCACTGTGTGGTAAAAAGGACGAGGTATGTGTTTCCATTGATTACCTATCTGTTGCTTTAACTTTAAGAAGGCAAATATATTTATTTACATTCAGTTGAATTGTTAATAGATGCAAATATATAATTTAGCTCTATGAGTCTATCCTTTTATTATGTTTATTATATTAACGAGATTCTGGTCTTACTGGTATATCCTCAGGCTTTTTTCTCAGCCAATGCTTCAGCTCTAGCGTCAAGGAAGTCCTCCCCAAGGGTGACCAATGAAGCTGTTCAGAAGGCTGTAAGTGATTTGCTCTGCTTTCTTTATCAAGCTCGGGTGGCTAATCTATGGGAGATTAATCTTTACTTATGATCTGTTTTTTTTTCAGGCTTCCGCCTTAAAGGGTTCTGACCACCGCCGTGCTACCAATGTTAGTGCAAGACTTGATGCACAACAGAAGAAGCTTAATCTCCCAATCCTTCCGACTACTACCATTGGGTCTTTTCCTCAAACTGTTGAACTCAGAAGGGTGCGCCGTGAATACAAGGCAAAAAAGTGAGTTTCTGTCATCAGTTCTGCTCTATATATACATTAGTTTCAGTATTATATGATTTCTGACAACTTTTGTGCGTTAACTAATTAGGATTTCAGAAGAAGAATATGTTAATGCCATTACAGAGGAAATCAGCAAGGTTGTTAAACTACAGGAGGATCTTGATATTGATGTCTTGGTCCATGGAGAACCAGAGGTACAAATTTAGCAGTCGCCTATGCTAGGAAATCAATGTTCATGCTTAGCAAGCAAATACAATTAGAAGCCTATGCTAGCAAGTCACTACAGTTTGTTGATAGGTGTCTGATTAATGTTTTATCATGTAGAGGAATGATATGGTTGAGTACTTCGGAGAGCAGTTGTCTGGTTTTGCTTTCACTGCTAATGGATGGGTTCAATCTTATGGATCTCGCTGTGTGAAACCTCCAATCATCTACGGTGATGTGAGCCGCCCCAAGCCAATGACCGTTTTCTGGTCTTCTAAAGCCCAGAGCATGACGAAGCGACCAATGAAGGGAATGCTCACCGGCCCTGTTACCATTCTCAACTGGTCCTTCGTCCGCAATGACCAGCCCAGGTAATTAAGCAAAGTTGCTGTCTGTTTACAGAAACTTTATAGACTTTATATGATTAATATCATCGTTAAGGCAATGCTGTAATATTCTGACAAATTAAAAGCCACTTTGTTTATCTAGATCTGAGACTTGCTACCAGATCGCTTTGTCTATTAAGGATGAAGTGGAAGACCTTGAGAAGGCTGGTGTCACTGTCATCCAGATTGACGAGGCTGCTTTGAGAGAGGGATTGCCTCTTAGGAAATCCGAGCATGCTTTCTACTTGGACTGGGCTGTGCACTCCTTCAGAATTACCAATGTCGGGGTTCTAGATACCACCCAGGTGATCTTTGTTACCTTTCTCCACTTTTTGGTCATATTTTGGATCATATGATGTTTTTTTCGCTCAGATCATTGTGATTACTTATAATTGAAAATTACTGACAGATCCACACCCACATGTGCTATTCCAATTTCAATGACATTATCCACTCTATCATTGACATGGATGCCGATGTTATTACCATTGAGAACTCTCGATCTGATGAGAAGCTACTTTCTGTCTTCCGTGAGGGAGTCAAGTATGGTGCTGGTATTGGCCCCGGTGTATATGACATCCACTCTCCTAGAATACCATCAACAGAAGAAATTGCTGATAGAATTAATAAGATGCTTGCGGTTCTTGAGACCAACATACTATGGGTCAACCCCGATTGTGGACTTAAGACTCGCAAGTATGCTGAAGTGAATCCAGCACTCAAGGCTATGGTTGATGCTGCCAAGCTCCTCAGAACCCAGCTTGCCAGTGCTAAGTGAAAGTGATACAAGCCGGAGATTTACCATTGTTTCTTTACTCCGGCAGGGGAAAAAAATCATCTTTATTAATTACAATAACTGTTTGATGAAATATCATGTAGGGTTGCCCTCTGGGTATTTTGTTTCCTTGTGGCTTTTACTCGTTTTTGTTCTCTAAAGTATATTTGATGCGTCATCCATTGGGGGTCTTGCCTTCAAGTTTGAGGGTTGCAAACCCTTTGCTTTACCTCGATGAATCAAATTTAAAGTGTCAGGTTGTGCATTGCTTGCCTTCGACATATTGAATATAATTAGCAAAAAGTGTTCGGTCTTTTCACTTCGATGACAGAACGGAAATTATTGATAATGTTGAGCAAAATATAATCCGTGAAAATCATAGACTGTATAAAATTTTGAATCAAAACTCAAAAGAGATCCTTCTGGAGGTATGATTACTATGCTGGCTGGTCATTCAGTATTTCTTAAAGGTTATCCCACGAGCAATTTGTTAGACACGATTTGAGCACTGCAAAACTGAGTACTAAATTCTTCTTTTAAATTACAATTTACTCTTTATACATTTACCCAGCAAGTCCTCATTTGTCATCTATCCACCTGAGGACTAAAATACTTATTTTAAGATTATTATACCTTCTTAAAGGTCAAAGAGCCAAGTTCAACTTGTCAGAAAAATTATATACAAAAGCAAGTTAACATGCACAATTTGATTGCAAGAGCCGGGAAAAAAATGCTAACTTTACAAGATGCTCAATGCAGAAATGACACTAGCATATCCTTTACAATTCACCATCAGAAGCATGTGAGTAAATATAGCACCTTCCACTGGATTTTTACAAAAAAAAAATTTAGCTCTACAGGCAATAAAAATTATGCAGAGTTGGACAATCAACTGCCAAGCTGTCATCCTGCGCATCTCTTTCGTGTGAATGATTCAATCAATCTGCAAAAAAAAAAAATTGAAGTTTTACTAGGCCCCAAGAGAGAAGTGAAATAAAATGAAAGAGAGCTCATCAATTTTTTTCGTTGTGCTTTTAGGTTTATAAAGAGAAGAGAGAGCTGACTGGCTGAGCATGGAAGGAATAAAAAAAAAATTGAAAGTAGAGAGAAGGGAAGTTCAGATATTATCATATTGTGTGAGAATCTCTTCAAATCATATCCTAAAAGTGGGTGAAATTTTTTAGAAAGAAAATTAAAACAAAAATTTATCATTTTCTTTCCTCATCTCTCCTAAAAAGCCCGGGAGCTTAATTGAAAAGTTCTTATGATTTCTCTCCCTTTCCCTTCTTTTATTTCAAATTTAAAACCCAGGAACAGTGTATGTAACTTCAGGTAAGAAATAAGAAAATAAGCACAAGCATCCACCTGTGAGAAAATAAATAGACTTACATCCTTGATATGGATCAATATTTCCATGGTAGGGAGCACTTCCTCTTGGCTGCAGATCAGACTGGCAAACTGATAAGGAAGATCATCTTTGAAACAAGTTTCAATAATTAAATTTGAAATGGATTGTACATGAAAAGAAGGAGACGTTGATTAACAGAGCCTAAACTTATTTGTATGATATCTAGTTTTCAGATTACATAAAGAACTACATGTAAAAAGAACAAGCCTACTCTCTGTCCCAGCCTACTCTCTGGGCTTGGGCTGGCTGTAGAAGTTTGTCTACATTGAACTATGCTGGCGTCATTGATAGTTCAAAGATTACTGAGTTTCACTGTTATTTTTAAATAGGTTCATTATTACTGTAACCTACAACCTACCTATTAGGTCTGCTTCTTATTCTTATTCTCTTTGCGTCTGCTTGACATTACACCCCACCCCACCCCACCCCACCCCACCCAGCTCAACCCTTCTCCCTTTTAGGTTTCTGCTTTGCTACAGATTTTAATATTTCTTATTTTCCAGCTTAATTTATCTTCTATCCTTATTCATATTGGTTTTTATTTTTTACCTTTCATTCTGGAACTAGGTTAGAATAAGAGGTACTAACCAAGTTAAGTTGAGTTCTAATTAGCGCATAAAAAAATAGACTATTCGGTTGATGTTATTTGTACTAGAGATATTATCTCGCTATTTGAAGGGAACTGTCTAGAGTCTTTGTTGTGATGACTGAAACTGAAAGTATATTTCTATAGTATTGAATAAATGGGGGGATTATAAGGACCCAGTACTGTAATACCATTCCGTGTTAACCAACAAAATGGAAAGAACTACATCGTAGGGATTTGGGGACGTACCTCAATACGAGTCCGTCATGTATATTGTTTATATCAGGATTGTTTTAACAATTAGTCCTACTACACTAGTCATTATATTTGTGATAATATAATCTGAGTATTTTACAATAACATAACAAATTTCAAAGTTGTGCAGTACCAGAGCTCGAGATTCAAGACCTTGTCATATGTGCAAATTTTCAAAATTACAAAAATAGATTAAAAAAACTAAATCAAACAATATAAACCATGTTGTTCTTACCTGAATATAACTAGGACGTCGTTCCATCCCATTAACTGGTCCTGCAAAGAAATAAATACATAGCCATAAAGAACAGAATATCACTAAAAGACCAAATTAACATGCTAGTTAAGCTTACTAGATATATAACTAGCACCCTGTTGGTAATGAGGAAGAAACATCATGCCAACACCACGAATAGGAACACTGTAACATCCAAAAGAAGAGGGATGTTAATAATAATTTCTCAAATAAAAAATGTTTACTGCTAATTATATCCATGCAAAACATGCAGGAGTATTTCAGCTGATTCGATTAAAAATGAGATTTAAACAGGCAAATGATAATGAGACCTTGAATTTGTTATTGGGTAGGATCCTTCTACACGTGCTCGAGGATGCCCTCTGGTATCTGAAAAATGTATATCTTCTCCCTGCAAGTACAAAATTTATGGCATTGTCACAAAAGATAATGAGGACAACAGGCAGCTCATATATAGCATACCTGTACAGGAAATGGACGCTTCCTTTCAGACGGGAGATAAGGATGTTCACAGTTAACAAAGCCTGAGACTGGAAGAGGAACAAATGTGAATACAAACGCAACTGTTGTCTGTAAACATGAAGCAGTGAACAGATAGGCAGAAGAAGTAAATCAAGTAACTTGAATGCACAAGGAAAATACTGCAAATTGAATGTTAACATGTTATTGCACAAGATTTGGATTCATACTTTTTTCAAACAGTCAAAAAGGTCAAGTCTGCCTTCATTCTACAGATAACCTCACTTGGAATTTCTAAAACCAATTCACAAAATCCTGAAATTCTATGTACGTTTAATAAACTCCATAATACCTTGTTCAATATATATACTTCGATGATAATGCTGAACATGGGAATATATTGTCTATATCTAAATGAACTCAAATGAATAATTAATTTTGTGTTTCGCAAATTAACTTTGAAAGGTCAAAATAGGTTTCTTACAGTGGAACATTTGATTAAATCCAAAGTCTTTAGTAAAAATTGATCAAGGTCCTATCAAAATTCTCAAACATGCAAAGTCTGTAACAGCATAGCTTACGAAGTGAAGTTTATCAAAACGTTCAATTCCTTAAGCATTGCCTAATCTTTAAATATCTTTTGGTGTTTAAAGTTGAATCATAAACTTTAAATTAAGGCCAAGACATATATAATTGGATTGAAGATCATATTTTCCCTTTACAAACTTCTTACATTCTATTAGTGCACAGTAGCCACGGACCTCTGCTTTTTCTAACAAAAATTGACATCCCATTTCTCTTTAACAAAATACTAGTCTCTTTTGAATTTTTTTTATCTCATAATAGTTGTCCATCTCTACTTTCAATGTAAAAATTTTCAAACTTATCTTCTTAGTTTGTCATTTTCAATGTAAAATTTACTTCATTTGTATCTAAAATTACTATAATAAATATGATAAGCACGGAAAATTATTGTACAACTAACTTTTCTTAATATGCATTATTTTTTCAAAAGAGACTAGTAAAATGGGATGGAGGGAGTAATACGTTATCCACTTGTCCTCTTACCAAATTATAACATTACATTCTTTATTTTTTTCCCTCTTCCTGATCAGATCAAGTTATTAAAAACATTACTTCCCTCTATTTGAACCGAATGCTTTTTTAGATATATTTTTCTTAAAACAATAATAAAAAAAGGCTACTAAGTTTACATGTTTATACAATTACCGAATAGGTAATTCTTCTGTTTACTAAGTTTTCAATTCATGTTGCTGGATGAATTGTTTTTGGATTGAGTATTTTTGTGTGGATTTAGATTGAGTATTACATATATATTATTTATGTGCTTTTTGTTAAACGGCCCATGCTTAAGCTTTCAAGGGTATAAGACTAATTAGAATATAATTGAACAGTTTGACACAAATGAATAACAAAAAGTGAAGCAATCACTAAGATGTAATGTAATAGCCAATTTACATACAGATATATAAATTTTCTAAAAACAGAAAAGAAATATGTATGAGTGTTACCTGCACTTAAACTAGGTTTTGTTGACCTCATTGATGCTTGTTCCCTCAATAGTTGTACGAGTTCAGAAGTCGTAGAAGACCTCTGATCCATTATCCTTGTGTCATAATTTATTCTGGGAGGATTCTCCATAATTCTACTTCCCTGTAGGTTCTTGACAGCTATAACAAAGAACAAAGCTTAGGATCAGATGAACGGTAGATTCATATGGAACTATGGAAGGATGTGACTAATGTAATCTTCTGCCAAACAAATTTGCAATGAAATCTTGCACAGTTTTACTGATTGAAAATTGAAGGGGAGAATATTTATATAGCTCCACCATTTCATTCAAGGTGCCACTTTGAGAGTTCTTTATGGTGATAAATTTTTTATGTTACTATAGTAATGGACAGGGGCAGTAAAAGACACCTCCCTCCCCCTAAATAAATAATAATAATTGAGAGACCTCACTTCAGAGGGAATCCAGTGATACAAAACAGAAGAACAAAAGGACATGCCAATTGCCATAACAAGGATTTAACAAGTAACAATCATGTGAGACTCACATAGGGTTCCTTTTTGCTTTTCTTTAGATTCTTTAGTGGGCGGAGTTCGAAGGTTTTTTATCTGCTGAGCTTTTGGAGTCGGTTTGGCAAGAGAAACTTTAACCCTGACCTGAAAAATTTTTGGCAAAAAAAATCTTAGAAAGCTATAGAAACTACGTCTGACTTTATATCTGTGCTAAATAATGCATAACCTTCGAACCCTCGTCATTAGTTTGTTCATGACTGAATGCTTCAACACATGCAAGAGCAGCATCACGGGTTGTATAGTTAATAAACGCGAAGTCTTTTCTTCGAGACAATGGCATATCTCTGGCAAGAGCAACATTTTCAATATCACCAAATCTTTTAAAAAAGTTTTTTACTTGTTCTTCATCCCACGAGGAAGGCAAGTATTCAGCATAAACGGATTTCACCTATACGTGGCAGTAACAAGGTAAGTGGATTTTCAAACATACAGTTACTATAGGAAACTGGTCATGATAGGCACAAACTGAAAATAGTTAAATGCATATATGTTTATGCATCATATACGGGAATATATTTATATCTATAATATAAATATTATATTTATAGATATACAGAGAGAGGGGGGGGGAGGGGAGGCATATGTGAGGAGAGAGGGAGAGTTGCAGTCAATCATAGTACAAAAGATATTAGCATAAATCATTCTAACAGCTATAAGTAGTTATCAATGTAGACAAACACGAGTATACTTACCTTACTTAACTCGCTTTCATCTGGCTCGATTAGGGGCTCAGCCCATGCAACTTTTATATGCAGATGCTTCCCAAAGACGCCCTTCTTTTGGAGCTTCTTGTAAGCATTTTGAGCATCTTTATTTGACTCAAGTTCAAGAAATGCAAACCCACGGTTAAGTGCAATGTTGTTTGGATCTGATATGACTGTAACATGATCCATTTTCTCAATACCAATCCCATGCAACAGTTGAGTTACCTGTGAAAACATAACTATTTATTTAGATATGTTGTGGAATGTGAAAGAAAAACTTTAGCTAGGTCTTTCGATCGAACTGATAGCTTACATCATCGCTTTTCCATCTCTTGTTGATATTACCAAGAAACAAAGTGTCATTACCCTCAACAGGTGACGTTCCACATAACCTTCCACAAATCTGATATTTAATATAGCAACAAAAGACAATAAGCAGACAGACCATAGCAACTCATAACTTCTATACCACACACATAATTCACTGATATTCAAACATAATAGTGATTACTTCAAGCAATAATAATGATATAAAATTAAAAAATTGGGGTGTCACCTCAACTTTGCGGTACTTTATTAAAGCCTTTTTAGCATCAGCTGCTAGAGTGTAGCGCACAAATGCAAATGCTTTGTCCTTGGTTTTACTACTGTTTACCAGTGTCACATCTTTAATCTCTCCTAATACTTCAAATATCTTTCTAATATCTTCCTCCCTTGTATCCTTGTCCAATCCACCAACAAATATCTCAGTTTTCCGCCTCCTGCGCCGCTCTAGTGCTCCCATTTCCCCACTCCATATGGAATCCCCTAATAATGTCTCTGCCTTTGTTCCACCAAATTCACTACATTTCTCCTTATTGTTCGCTCCCTCTTCTTGCTTGCCATCCTCATTTTCAAATTCCCGAGTATTTTCAACCCCCTCCTCTTGCTTGCAATCTCTAGTCTCTAACTTGAAATTGCTTTCAGCACCCTCCTCCTGCTTGCAAGCCCCAGTTTCTGAATCCAAATTGTTTTCAACGATAAACTCATGATTAGTAGCTGCATTATAATCTAAACCTGAAACTTTAGATATAGCATCAGTTAATGAGCCATCCACACAACTTTCGGTCTCCTTCTGCATAATTACAGCATCAGGACTATGATCATCAGACCTTGTCAATTTTTCAACATCAACACAATGTTTAACAACTTGAAAAGCCTCCAACTCCTTTTGTTTCCCACCAACAACACTACACTTCTCAGCTTCCGACCATACAACACACGTCGGGCTAGACTCACAATTTTCACTTTCCCTTGCAACATTATTAGTATGATCACCAATTTCAACATCCACAGACTCAACAGTCGGGTTTTCAGCATTCACATCAACACACTCATCACTCCTCACAATTTTAACATGACCAACTACATTACCATCATTCGCCGAATCTTGATTCAACACCTCACTCTCCTGACGAATAATCTTTCTGAGTACTTTCCTCTTGACAATCCTCTTGACAATCTTAGTCTTCTTCTTTTTCACCACATTTTTCGTCTCCGAACCCGCAACACTTTTCCCATCCCCACCCCCATCATTCACCACTTCATCCACAATTAGGGTTTCTTGTTTTGACTCAACTGGAGTTTCACTAAAATCTTGAACATTACTCTGAATATGAATCCCATTAATTAGGGTTTGGTTTAACTCAACAACTGGGGTTGTAATTTCTACAGGATGGGGTAAATTGGGGGTTGATGGTGATGGGGTGTCAAGATTAGGGGGGATTATAGTAGAAGCGGGTGATTCTTGAAATGGGTATTGGGTTTCTTGAGGATCCGGATCCGAAACTTTGGACTTGCGGGTGGGGCGCCTGGTTAGTGGAACATGAGATAAGTTGTTTCTGCAATATTTCTTGGGAGGCATGCTATTAGTTTTGTGCTTGCTCTGTAATGGAGTACTATACTATCAAGTATGATCCCTAACAATTCAATTCTTTTTGTGCTTGTATATATTGTATATGTATTTTCAGTTTTCACAGACCGTCACGCTTGTCGACTTGACGTCTTCTCGAGCGTTAAAAAACTTGGTAAAAAATTGTGTCCTTTACTTTCAAATTAATTTGTATATGAGCTTTTTACATGTATTTTCAACCCACTTGGAATGACGGTGATGATAATATATTAAAATCTTATTCGTCTTATTATTAATGAAATTAAAATTCATTATCTAAATGATATTTTACGGACTTGAATACAGTTTAAATTCTAAATAGTAGAGTTATATGATAATTATTTACTTTTATAATATATAAAAAGAAATAGGAGTATATATTAATTATATATAAAAAATTTTTGCTTGCAAAGGCTTCTACTCTCAGTCAAGATGGCATGAACAAGGCTAAAGCATTTGAGTAAAAGCATCAGCTAAGAGGCAATGCTTCAGCCAGAGTAAAATTCCTCGAACATGAGTAATTTGGGCTAATCAAAGCAGGATCATAAAAGAATCATGAAAATGAGAGTGTAGACGTTTTTCGTGGAAATTCAAAAATTGAAAAAATAAAATAAAGAAATGATAATAAAGAAATGATGTATTGATGTTATATTCTTTTACCTAATAAGAATAGAAACATCCCTTCATCTTTTTGTTGTTGCTTTAATAGAAAATTAGATAAATTTCCACACAGAAATTTTCTGTTGGGTTCTCCGCGGTGAATGAAAAAGTGAAGTCCGTAGATCAAAAACTTCAAGCGTCTGATAAAACTATGGCATTGAATGACAAAGGATCAGCTGTCAAATCCAGCAGGTTTGGAAATGCTTCATGTAATCTTTTTTTGGTTTCCTTCTTATTAGGATGTTCCATGATTTCAGTAATGTTTATTATGCCTTCATGAATCATGACACCTCAATAGCTGAAACAACTGCTGGTAGTATGATTTGCAAATAATTTGTCCCAGGAGCTTCTGTATAGTGAGGAGAAAGAAGTAATAATTTACAAATGACACTTACAGGATGGTCTAGTGCTTCTTGATCTGCTCATATTTGTCAGTTTTAGCATTGATTCCTGTTTAGTTACCTGTGGTTCTATCCCATGAACGCAGGATCCTCCGATTGCTGCTTAGGCTCTACAGTAGCAGTGGAATCAGTTAGATATATACATCAACTATGTGAATGATTTGCTGGATTGGCATTATTTCTAGGACTAAATACTCAGCTAGTCAGGTGTGAGATAATAGTCATCCCAATGTACATTACTTGCATATATTTCGTGTTCAGTTCCTTTCCATTAGGCCTATTTTTCCCTTGGAATTTGAGAAAGAATGTACTAAACTTTATGGGCATGCATTTCAACAAAGACCCAAAGTTGTGTTAATAAATACCATTTCTCTGCTCCATAACTCATTTGAAGTGTGCAACTGTGATTCTGTTAATGTAATGCAAGTATTTGTATATAAATAAATAACTGTAATGACTTGATAACATAACTAACATATGCAAATCACGTCCTTGCAAGTTGCAATGACATAGATTTTAAAAGCCATGGCCCTTGGAAATAATTCAATATCTTGTTTTTTAACATAAATGCTAAGGAATACTATAATCTATAGCATTTGCTCTCCATACCAGTTAACAATATTTTGATGATTATTGCTACATACAAGCAATGAAATTTCAGTTTTCTAAATAAAAATCGGATACCGAACATTCATCTCAAGAAAAATTCCGACTTGCACCGCATTTCCTTAGCTTCATCAATATATAAATTAATTGTCCCTAAAAAAAGATAATTTAATTATATTAAATAGAGCTATTGATTTAATGTTAATTTGTGGTTTGTCAGGAAAAATCATGTGACTAGCCCCTAGAAAAAATAAAAGAGGAAAGAAGAGTAATTAGATGTAATCATCGTGTAAAATAAAAGAGGAAAGAAGAGTAATTTGATTGCTGGGGGAAATAAAGAAGAGTAATTAGATGTAATTATGAATAATTTGATTACTGGGGGGAATATTTAAAGATTAGAATCGAAGGCACATATTAGGGTTTGACAATGGAAAAGCGTCTCCGAGTTATCATAGCTAGGAGAGAATCTCTCAGCTCACAAGAAACAGGGTCAAAAAATGCAAGGTGAGACACTTTGATAATAAAGAAAATCTGAAACGTGAAGAAGAAAAAAAGCAACTACTAGACTCTGAAGAAAATCAAGAAGAACGTGGAAGCAGGAAAAGTGGTCATGATGCGGGGAACAGTGAAGTACAACGAGCAAGTGTGTGCATTATATATATATATGATTCATTTGTTTATATTACAAATATTGTTTGTAGGGTTTTGAGGTTGGATACGATCATCTATCAGTATGTGGTTTTCCAATCGTATATAAAATTTACGATTCATCGAAACCGAATCAAGACCTCATCGGACATGACATTCTGCTTTATCTTTCTAAGTTGGCTATTTGCTTCTATAACATTAAGGAGGTTCGTCCTCTATATAATTTTTTTCCCCTTTAGTATGCTCTTGTCAGTTATAACTTCCACACGGTTTGTACCCGACTCTTTATTTAAATAGATACTCTTTATTTAAATAGATACATAACATACGATTCAAAAAAAGAAAAAAGAAAAAAATTCTAATACTAAATAGAACTTTGCTGAAATCTAACCACCATATTTCGTATAAACTTTTGATAATCCGTATGTGCATAGGTCGAGCTTCTTTCATATTAAAATTTGGCAATTTGGCAATTTGGCAATCTATACATATGTATGTTCCGAATATACACTTATAAGGCATATTGTAACAAATTCCACTGTTCAACGAGTTTCATGCTCCTGAAAACAGCCATATTTGCAAATATTCAACAGCTATTATCATTGGTGAGCACTTCTCTTAGCAAGTCCAGCCATCAACCTATTATAAGTTGCGATGGCAGGGATATAATCTTTGTCCAACATTTCTTCTACGAGAGCTTCCCCTTCCTTTCTTCTGCCTTCTAGTGTATATCCAGAAACTAAAATGTTATAGGTGACACTATCTGGATGCAGACCTTTTCTTGAAGCCAATAACCTTAATTTATTTGCTAACACAGTTTTCCCTGAACCACACATATCTTGTAAAACACAGTTATATGTCACACTATCAGGTACAATGTCATCTCTCAGCATTCTGTCCAATAATTCACCTGCCTCTTCAATCCTTTTTGATGATCGCAAACCTTCAATCAAAGTTGTACCAGTAATCGAACTTGGAGCATTCCCATTCCCCCATAGCTCATCAACCATCTCCCTTGCTCTGTCCATTTCCCCTTGTCCACAAAGTCGATCAACGAGATCAAAATAATTCATATCCATTCGGCATAACTCCTTTCCTCGAGAAATCAATTAACAGATCAAAAGCCTCTAACAACCTCCCTTGTTGACACAGCCCATCAACCAAAATCTCACAAGTTACAACCGAAAACTCACACCCCAACTCAATCATCTCATAAGCCATCCCAACGCCTTCCTCGAACTTCCTCTCCCTAAAAAACCCCTTGATCAAAGTATTAAAACTAACCACATTCGGAACACAACTCTTGTGTTTCATCCCCTTAAACATCCCCAACGCCAAATCAAACCGATAATTCCTACAATACCCACTAATCAACACATTAAACGTAACCACATCAGGCTTCACCCGATCCTTAATCATCCTCTCGTAAAACCTCAAAACTCTCTCATACTCCCTAAACTTAACAAACCCATGAATCACAATATTATACATTCCCACATTAGCCTTGCCATCAATTAGTCTACACATACGATCAAACATCTTAACTGCATCATCAAGCCTCCCAACATTACAATAAGCATTTATCGCAAACCGAAAAATAAGTTCAATTCTCGGACAAGCAAAGATACCATCCGAACATGGACAAGGATTAGTAATCATAAATTGAAGTCCTAACGTGAGATAATCGAAACGGTGAGTGATAGCAAGAGCACGAATGATCCATTCAAAAGTGTCGTGATCGTGTCGAAAAGAATCAACAGAGGCAGCGTAATTGAAGACGTGGAAATCGAGGTGGGTCAACTTGGGGTGGGGTTGGAGTTTAGTTTTGAAGAAATGGAGAAGTTGTTGGGGAGTGAAGGAGGGGTTGAGATGGTTGTTGAGGAAGTTAGTTAGTTCTGTTTGGGTGGTTGAGATGGGGAGTGTTGGAGGGGAGTCAGGGTTGTTTCCGGTGGCGGCGTAGGGGTGGAGATATGGTGGCGCAAGGCTTTCAAGGTGGTGGGTTTCTTCAGTGACATACTGACATGTCTGTAACTCTGTGTTCGATATAACCTTAATTTTGTTTTATCAATCCTTGTGATGCCTGTTTTTAAAAGATTAATCATTTTCGATCAGAAAAAATTACCCTCCGTCCTTTCCAATTCTTTACACCTTTCTTTTTGGGACGTCTCATCCAATTCTTTACATTACTAAAAATAGTAACTTTTAACAATAAAATATATTATTACATCCACTACTTCACTCCACTTTTTCAACACTTTACACTATTACACCCACTACTTCATTTATTTTAACAATAAAATCACTATTACACCCACTACTTCATTTATTTTAACAATATTATATCCATTATCCTTGGTTTCCGTGCCCGGACCAAATGTAAACAAGTATGATTTTTGCAAGAAATAATTTTTATAATATATAGATTTTTTTTTAATATTTGCCTAATTCTATAGTCGCTCGCCATTTATAAAGAACAGATATACACTAGTTATTCTCTATACTGCAGAGTGGAATATTCTATTTTAAAAAAAAGATTTATCGGTGGAATTTTTCATACAAACGAGAATGAAATATTTCATTTACAAATGTGTATTTTGATGGTTACAAATATTCAATAATTTTTTTAAAAAAATTAATCAATTTAATCCCTTTTCTTTTCCTTTTTGAAAAAAGAGAATCAATTCAATAATAAAAAGTCATACGGCATCTACAAATATAATCGAAATTTAACAAACACTTAAACATATTTTTAAAATCATTTTTGAAAAATTAGCAAAAATTTAATATAAATATACGAGTCCCGAATATTTTTGGTTCGCCGTTGAAATACTTGCATAATCTGTCACTTCATGAAAAATTCGATCTCACTAAATCAGTTTACAAAATCAGACTTTAACAAAATATAAAAGTTGTTCGTCTTCAAAAGACTATTTATTAAAGTTAAGATAATACCAGATAACATATCATATGGTTAGTACAACAGATCTGCACACTTCATCTTTGAACGTATATCAGTATCACGCATGTGTTCCCCAACGATAGAAAGTATCAAAGCAACCTGGTGGGGTGCACTAGCAAGATGCAGATGCTCACTCTAAATCCTACGTATATAACAATGCTTCACATGCTATCTTTAAACTAAGAATCACAGACTTGTATGATTTGAACTACATACATATATCATAATTCAAGTTAAAAATAATTATCAACTGCAAATGTATATATCAATATCATGCTAGCTAAATTGCAACTGTATACATATCCTTTACGATTGCTTCAAGTGCATGTGCCTTGTATTATGTTTTGCAGACTTTCAGATCTCACACCTCGCTCGATCTGTTGCAGATTTACAGCTAGCTATTTTGTTTCAGCTATTAATTAATAATTGAAGTAGATGTAAACAATCTGATGGAGAGATACTATGGCAATGCTATGAAATTTAAAAATGCAGGATCGATCTTCTATAAAGCTTAGTTGTCGAAAGAAGAAAACAACACCATCTTTATAAAATAACTCAGCAGCTTTACTTCTATATGCTAGCCAATAAGTTAGATGACGCTGTCCCTCAGACCATCCATCATTAACAAGTGCTGCCAATTTCCACATGCATGTACTATTGAAGTTATCCTTTGTACGCTTTTTTTTTGTAGCACCGGTATATATATGTGTGTGCATTAATTCCTATGCAAGAATATGAAGATTAGAAGAGATTGTCGTAGCACGAAAATGGGGGTGTTGGGAATGAAGTTTGTTCCAAGATCCATCCTTCTAAGGTTTTGCTAACGCTCTCATGTGTTGGGAATTGGGATTAGCATAATTGGTGAGGATTTCGGACCAGGCTTCATTTCTCACACCATCATTTTCTTTTGATGATCAGCTAGTTTTTCATTAGAGGGGTTATGGGCTTGTGACAGATTCCAAGGAGATACAGGAAGAAGGTATCTATGCGTGTAAATGCAGTGCATATTATGCATAAATATTACAGTTTATCTTAATCAGGTTCAGTATATTTTGTGTACTTGCATATAAAGGTTCTTTGTTTAGTATTAATCAAACACCAAAACTTTGCAGGTTTATAAAAAACTAGCCATGATCTCAAGAAATAAAGTAATAATTGAAATTTATAAATCAGCTAGTATAATTTTGCTGATGCATATTAACCGGCCAATTGATTAATTAACCCAAATTTGTGATAAAAGAAAAGGTGTCTTCGTAAACTCATGCACCATATAGAGTATATGCGTATATACGTGTGTAGAATCATATCAGGAGCAATACATTTACACTCTGATAGACAAGATGACCAAGCAACATGTAGACGGGAATGGGGTGGGTGATTGATGCCTTAATTGATTTGTCACTTTGTTTAAATATTCTATCAAGAAAGATGATATATAACGTGGCCGGTGACTCAAAAAGATGGACATCTTTGTCAAAAGCTTACCGTTTTCCTGCTTCTGCTGCCGAATGCTGATCCATCATTTTCTGTAATATTTGTTACACAATACTGATGTAGTGATTCAGCTGTGTGCCATATATCATCAAGTAAATAATGAATCAAATAATGCCGTGTCAAAATTCAGTATAAGGTGTATTATTAATTAAAATTTTATATATCTAGTATCAAATAATATGGAGGAATCTAATTATCTAAATCCTGCGAAAGTGAATAAAGTAGCAAGAAAAAAGAAGCATTTGGTCATTGGAGATCGGTCTAGGCTGCTTCCACATGAAGCTAAGCACCTTAATTTCTTAATTATCTCATCACTCCCAATTCTTCTTCTTTAATTCCTCCCACTTTTAACCTTACAACTAGGAATCCACTCTCTTCTAATTATGATATAAACAGAGCTAGGACGTATATAATTTACCCTTTCTCCTTGACTACACTCCTTCCCTCTCACAACTTGCTATATCCCACAAATTATACTACTACACAAATGTGATCATCTACAAATATATTCACATTAGAAATCACCATTAACCTTGTTCCTCTCTCCCCTAAACTATACATGCATAAAAATAGTCATTATATATAAAGATATTGTCATGGCAGTTGTTCGGAAGTTGGTAGTGGAGGTGGTGGACGCCAGAAATTTGTTGCCGAAAGATGGGCATGGAACATCGAGTCCATATGTGATACTTGATTTCTATGGGCAGAGAAGAAAGACAAAAAGTGTATTTTGTGATCTCAATCCTGTATGGAACGACATTGTTTCTTTCAATGTTGGAAAGCCATCTACTGTTTTTACGTTTATCACGACAAAAACATTGGCCCTACGACCAGAAACAATTTCCTAGGCCGAGTGCGGTTGGATTCCCGCCAGTTTGTTAAAAAAGGGGAAGAGGCTTTGATTTACTATCCACTGGAGAAGAAAAACATCTTGAGTTATATCCAAGGTGAGATTGGCTTGAAGATTTATTTCAATGATGAGGTCGTTACGCCGCCAGAGCCACCACGACCACCTGAGGAAGTGAAGTCTGATCCACCACCAGAAACAGGACCGGCATCAGAAGCTCCTAATGGTCTGCCACCATCAAGTTCAAGCGGACCACCTGCTGCAGAAGTGCCACAAACTGAACAAGTGCCACCGCCACCTGCTGAAACAGCATCACAATCACCGCCTTCACCAGATGAAACTGGAGGGCCACCACCAGCTGAAGCAAAGATGGAACCATCGGATAATGCTTCTGAAGAGCCCTCAGCAGAAGCAGTTAACAGTTCAGAAAGAGAAAACCTCGATCCTGATCAGGTGATGGCAAACATGGCATCAGCATCAATACCTCAAGTGAAAGTCAGTGGTATCTACGGACCTCGTCCAATCTCTCGTGCTGCATCAGTTAGTAGCTTTATATCAGATGCATCTGACAAAATTTCAATGGAACGGCCCTCATTTGATCTAGTAGAGAAAATGCATTACCTCTTCATCAGAGTTGTTAAAGCTCGATCATTGCATACTCCCAGCAATCCTGTGGTCAAAATTGTTGTATCTGGCAGCCAAGTCATCTCCAAACCAGCTCGAAAAAACATGTTGTTCGAGTGGGACCAAACTTTTGCATTCGCTAGCGAGTTGGCAGATTCCACGTCCCTCCTGGAAGTCTCCGTGTGGGACCCGCTAATCTCCAGCTCAACCACCGACATGGCAGGTCATAACTTCCTAGGTGGTGTATGTTTTGATGTCACTGAGATTCCGCTACGTGACCCACCAGATAGTCCATTGGCCCCGCAATGGTACAGACTTGAAGGAGGTGGTGCCCACAGAGGGGATCTGATGCTTGCCACCTGGGTTGGCACACAAGCAGATGAATCCTTTCCTGAAGCATAGAAGAATGACACACCTGGAAATCCTAGCTCTCGTTCCAAAGTCTACCAATCACCTAAGTTGTGGTATTTAAGATCAACGGTGATTGAGGCCCAAGACATATCGGGATTTGCACCATCAAGAGACTCTACCTTCCAAATCAAAGCTCAATTAGGCTTTCAAATACAAAAAACCAAGCTTTCCATCACGCGTAATGGATCTCCCTCATGGGATGAAGACTTGATGTTTGTTTCGTCGGAGCCATTTGGCGACCAACAATTGTCATTATCTCTGGAGGAATACCGTGAAACTAAACAACAGGTTGTCATGGGAGTTGCTAGCATGCCACTCTTATCAATCGAACGCCGTGTAGATGACCGGAACGTGGCATCACGATGGTTCACATTTGAAGATCCTAATCAAGAGAAGAGGGTATATAAGGGTAGGGTTCACTTGAGGTTATGTTTCGATGGCGGATATCACGTGATGGATGAAGCTGCTCATGTGTGCAGTGATTATCGCCCAACTGCTAAGCAACTATGGAAACCTCCAATTGGAACAGTTGAGCTAGGGATAATTGGATGCAAGAACTTGTTACCAATGAAAACAATTGATGCCAAGGGAACTACAGATGCATATGTTGTTGCTAAGTACGGTAACAAATGGGTACGTACTCGCACAGTCTCTGATACTCTGAATCCAAGATGGAACGAGCAGTACACGTGGAGGGTCTATGATCCATCCACTGTGTTGACAATTGGTGTGTTTGATAGTTGGCAAGTATTTGAATCAGAAAGCTTCAAAGAGTCAACGCGTCCCGATTTTAAGATTGGAAAGGTACGCATACGAATATCAACGTTAGAAACAGGCAAGGTGTACAAAAATATATACCCATTGCTTCTATTATCTCATTCTGGATTAAAGAAAATGGGTGAAATAGAGGTGGCTGTACGATTTGCACGCGCAGCTCCCACACTGGATGTTTTACAATTGTACTCTATGCCATTGTTGCCTATAATGCACCATATTAAGCCCATTGGTGTAATGCAACAAGAGATATTGAGATCAACAGCTGTAAAGATTCTGTGCACACACTTGTCACGACCTGAACCTCCCCTTCGACGCGAAGTTATTACGTATATGCTAGATGCTGATTCACAGGCATTCAGTATCGGAAAGTGCGTGCCAACTGGTTCAGAATCGTCAATGTGATTGCAGGGATCATAGACACTGTCAAATGGATTGATGACACACGTGCTTGGCGAAATCCTACATCTACAGTTTTAGTACATGCATTGCTGGTGATGCTAGTGTGGTTTCCTGATTTAATCATCCCTACATTGGCATTCTACATGTTTGTAGTTGGAGTATGGAATTACAGACTAAGGTCCCGGAACCCACTGCCACATTTTGATCCAAAGATCTCATTAGCTGAAAAGGTTGATCGCGATGAACTCGAAGAAGAATTTGATGCGATGCCATGTAGCAGAACAAATGAGATGGTTCATGCAAGGTATGACAAGTTACGGATTCTTGGGGCACGAGTTCAAACCGTATTGGGTGATCTTGCCACGCAAGGGGAACGTGTACAAGCTTTGGTGGCGTGGAGGGACCCCCGTGCCACAGGGATCTTTGTAGGATTGTGCTTTGTGGTGGCAATTATTTTGTACTTGGTACCATCAAAAATGGTTGCTATGGCTTTAGGATTTTACTCTCTGCGGCATCCAATATTTAGAGATAGAATGCCTTCACCTGCTCTAAACTTCTTTAGGAGGCTGCCTTCACTTTCTGATCGAATCCTTTAGTCTCGAATAGTTGCAATAAATATAATACATGTTGGTGTAAGACTGCATGCTGGTTCTTTGTATGTAGAATAGAGTAGTATATCATAATTCAGTTACCAAAATGTTATTGTTATCTAACAAGATATATATAGTATAGTTGCTGAATCTATAAACAGCACCTAATAATAATAAACATCACAGGAATATGGAATCAAGCAAAACAGTAAAAATAAATTAGATGATATCACTGAGAACAACCTGAATGTTTAACATACATGAATAGAGGCAGAAACAGAACAATAGAGCATAGAAGAAGCAACACAAATACTGTAGGGGGGAAAAGAATCTGAGCAGGCCCATCTAATTGAAGCGAAGACACATGATCACATGATCTCTTCTCTCCTGGACTCCTACGCGCCGCTTTTGTAGCACACTGTACATTTATTCTTCAAGCTTTCATCAATTAATTGGCCTCATCAGGAATATAGGCTCTATTTAGACTCAATTTTTATTTGTTTATATTTTTTAAAATAAATTATAAAACTATTTTTTTATATACATCTTAAAATCTTAAAATATGTATAGAACTTCAAAAAAATTAAATATTCTAAAATGAAGGAAATATTTTATATTGCATTGTGGGCCTCATCTTGATTGGAGTAATAAAATAAAAGATACTCCGTAATCCCGTATATATGTTGGATATCTAAAGAGATTAGGAATTTCTGAGCGCATCTTTACAAAACACGGTTCTTAATAAATGGCTAGTAATATGCATGCCAGCTCAACATGATTATGATTAAAATTTTAAAACGTGTTCTAGTGCCAGTATTAGAAAACAATTTTATGTTCATTTTAAAAACAAGCCAAAGAATATAAAGCAAATTTATGTCCAATGTTCTTAAATAAAAATCAAATTTAATCGTTTAAAAGCAAATTTTTTAAACAGTGCTTAGTTTATCTGTTCTTAACTTTATATCATGACGATGTTGTTATTGATATATCATTAAAGCAAATTCAATGCAATGTTATATTTGGTTCTATTGTTATATTATAATATTAAATATAAATAAATTTAACTCCAAAAGATTTTATATTTATATGCATCCATGCATAAATGCATTATTGATTCTCAATGTATCCATCCATCCTTGTCACATCATCAACAACTACAGAGGGAGGGTAAGAATTAAATAATTATTATATTGTACATCACTAAATACTAAAAATATATTAGCGTTGGACTTGATTTTATGTCATATTTCACAAATGGAGACTGTCAAATTTATATTAACTGCATTTGTCTTGATACAAAAAAGTTGATCAGAAACGGATGATGCATACTTACGTTGCACTTGATGTGTTGTGTGTATCGCTGTTCAGTAAATCACAGATTTAAATTTTACGAATCTCTATCTCGCTCTCAAATTTGTTGTTATTAAATTAAAATTTTCTTAAACGTGCGTCCCATTAGCTCCACTTTTGTTTTGATAAAACAAGATATATCGAAGCGAATTTGATTCGACTTATTTTCAAAAAAAAATATTATTATTATTATATAATTAAAATAAGTACTTAAACTTAAAATTTATTAGTTAAAATAACCCCGTCTAAAATGGCAATAACAATACTCAATATCCGAATTGGGTGATAATATCCGAATTTTCCACGTGTGGCCAGTTCATTATAATTACTATAAAAATAGTTAAAGTAACTCATGTTGGGATAAGATTTCAAAGTGATAAAAACATTGGAACAGCACGTATTAAGACAGTGTGTTTGATGTGGGTAAAAAAACGGATAAAATCATTTCGTATTCTTATCTAAAATAAATAAAGAAAGAATAGTACAATATAAAGGAGGCTTTACGTATACAAACACCTCATGCTCTTTCCAAGTTGTGTTCTCTCTCCTTCTTTGTTCACCTGCAACAAGATTTCATCGGTAATCAATCGGTTCCCATATTTTAACATTTTTTTATTATTCACATCTTTAAATTTTATTAGTAGTAATATTGTTACATTTTGTTGTTGCGAGATTTTCGATCACTGTGCCTTTTCTTGAAATGCACTTGTTGTAGCATGCAGCTTATTACAAACTTGGTTGTCTGTTTTAATACCCTACATTACCAAGTTTGTAAATATATATGGGTCGATTGTATCTTTGATTTTCAAGTACCAGGATGTTGCCAAGTTCTGTTCTTTTTCAGCATCCTGAGTACTTGAGTTCTAATATACTGTACATGTTTGTACATTGATGCTGTGATTTCCTTGTCAAATTTTGTTTTAAATGTGCAGTTCTTGACATATTATAAACTTCTGATTTGGTGTGTTTTCTTTTTGTTGCTATAGTTTCATTGAATATTTTGGTGTTTTAATACAATTTGGAGACTAGATATATGGAGAAAAGTAGTTTGGTATTGTTGATTGGGATTCTGGTCATGTATTGTGTTGCTGGCGCAACAGAAGCAGTTTATATGAAATATAATGATCCAAGACAGCCCATAAATGTTCGAATTAAGGACCTTATGATCAGGATGACTTTAGAGGAAAAGATTGGTCAGATGGTGCAAATTGATCGAACTGTGGCCTCATATGATGTCATGAAGAATTACTCTATAGGTATATCATTTCACTAGAATTGAAATTTTATGGTGAATTTATGATACGTGGGTATATTCATATTGTACATCCTTGTACATCCTTTTTGTTATATGCAGGGAGTATATTGAGTGGTGGAGGAAGTGTTCCAGCTGAAAAGGCATCTCCAGGGATGTGGGTTGACATGATTAATGATTTTCAGAAGGGCTCATTATCATCTCGTCTTGGGATCCCAATGATTTACGGAATTGATGCTGTTCATGGGAATAACAATGTTTATGGTGCTACAATTTTCCCTCATAATGTTGGCCTCGGAGCTACCAGGCAAGCTCATTGTGTTATATGCTTGCTTGTTCTTACATGGGTTTTTGACCATCTATTATATTAACATGGGTTTCCACCATTTATGCATACAACCGACCTTTATTAATTAGCTTTACTATTCATGTTGTCAACCCATATATCAATCTGAGTTTCAAGTATAGATGAATATAAGCGAGTTTCATTCATTAGCTTTGTGCAAATTTTGGCAACCCATAACTTCTTATGAATCTTGATCTACTATAAAGTTGGTTTTTCGAAACTTTGCCCTCATTCCGTTTAAATGTCCTGATTCTTTTTGAATGTCACACATTTATCTAAGTATTAATATTTTGACTGTGACAATCATAAGCTGATCACTGTTTAGTGATACAATTATCCTAGCCCCCTGATTATTTACCTGTTCACTTTATCATAAAAAAGTTGGATTTCGAGATCAAGAGAAATCTTTCAGTTGAGACTCTAATGGAGATTGTTTCAGTGGATGTCTGATTTTGCACAAGGAACAGCAAATTAATAAGACTGGGAATCTCACATTGTTATATAAATAGTGATACGATGTATTACAAATTTTATATTGCAAACTTCTGTTCTTCTCTACCACATGTAGTTTCTGTTGAGCAGGGACCCTATTCTGGTGAAGAAGATTGGGGCAGCAACTGCTCTTGAAGCTAGAGCAACAGGAATTCCTTATGTTTTTGCACCTTGTATTGCGGTAATTAATTTAATATAGAGAATATTTCTATTATACCATATGGCTGGTGTGGGTTATGATTTTCTCAAACCGTACAAGTTCCATATACAGGTTTGCAGAGACCCAAGATGGGGTCGTTGTTATGAAAGCTACAGTGAAGATCATAAAATTGTTCAGGCAATGACCGAGCTCATACCAGGATTACAGGGAGATATTCCTTATAATTCTCAGAAGGGTGTTCCTTTCCTTGCTGGACAGTAAGTACACGAGTTCATTCAATATTTTATTCCTTCTTTGTAAATTATGTCCGCCAGGACCACCACTGTACTTCACATAAAATTCTCATGATGTTTCTCTGCAAAGATAATATCTAGTTACAATCTCTCGAAGCGACATGTAAGCTTGATGCATCAAGATTTACATTAAAATTTATAGAACAAATATGGATATATAAAATAAATATTATTTTCATGATGAGTGAATGATTGGAGGTTTGGTTACAACTCTTGGTCCACCCTCAGTTGCGTAGTATAGCAGTAATGAATTTAATCAATTTTTTTACAAGACTTTTGTTTTCAAGCCTAGATCTTGCACTTTATTTTGTTCACACTAGGTTTGAGCTGACAGAAGTGGTAGCTAACTTTTATTGTGATCTGTCAATGTTGTTGCAATCTGCCAAAGATAAAGCAAAGTTTAAAAGATCTTTTCTTCTCAATGATAGATCAGCCTGCTACTTTATTATCTGAAGTGCAGCAAATTTTGATTTTGGTATTTTGTTGAATGATATGGTAGTTAAGAACTTTTGTGGACTATAAGTTGCATTTTGTCAAATAAAAAAAATCAATGAAGCAACTGCTTGAAAGAACTGCAATGCATAAAAAACCAAGCACGAGATGGACCCGTTTGTTTATTCAAATTTTCAAAAATTGACTTGGTGGTGCAATGTTTTTAATGAGTTAGATCGCTGTCCTGATAGTGTTAAAGAGCCCGTCAGTTGACTACACTGATTAACTGAATAGTGCTCAAGATACACTACTTACTCATCGCTGCAATTGTTAATATTGAATTGTAGGCATCATTGCATCAGCATGAAATAAATTTCTATAGAGAGTAATTCTTTTGTATGCAATTGTTATTGGACAATAACATGTCTAAGATATCCATAATCAACTTTAGCAAAAGTCAGTTCCCTCATTGTCTCATCTTTATTGTTTGTGTTTGATAAAATAGACGAAAGGTTGCAGCATGTGCCAAGCACTTTGTGGGGGATGGTGGAACTAACAAAGGCATCAATGAAAATAATACCATCATAAACGGCCATGGATTGTTCAGTATCCATATGCCTGCCTACTATAACTCAATTATTAAGGGTGTGGCAACTGTCATGGTATCTTACTCAAGCTGGAATGGGATAAAAATGCACTCTAATCGGGAACTCATTACTGGTTTTCTAAAAAACGCACTAAAATTCAGAGTGAGTTTACTTCTCTAGTTAAATTCAACTTGTGATTGTCTTACATACCAGACAAGATCACCCCATACTTGTTTCTTTTTCTAGTAAAGAACTAATTATATCGACTGCAGGGGTTCGTCATCTCAGATTGGCAGGGTATTGACAGAATAACCACTCCTGCTCATTCTAACTACACATATTCGATTGAAACTGGAGTCAATGCTGGCATTGACATGGTCTGTTTTTATGTTTTTTGCTCATAGTAAAAAATAAAATTGCCGACAGAGCCACGCAAACATGATCATAATAAATATGACCATGTGCAGATTATGGTGCCATACAACTATACAGAATTCATTGATGGTTTGACATTCCTGGTGAAGAATAAGTTTGTACCTATGAGCAGAATCAATGATGCTGTAAAGAGGATTTTACGGGTTAAGTTTGTTATGGGTCTATTTGAGAAGCCGCTGGCCGACTACAGCATGACTAAGTATCTAGGAAGCAAGGTAAATATAACACTTGCCTATATTCTAGTTAGTTTATTTAATCATCCTGCGATGTTGTTCTCTATAATTCTGCACACTCCACCAATCATAGAAATGTCTCTTGGACAGTTACACAGGTCACTGGCAAGAGAAGCTGTAAGGAAATCTCTTGTGCTGCTAAAGAATGGTGAATCTGCTAACAAGCCATTGCTACCCTTGCCTAAGAAGTCGTCGAAGATATTAGTAGCAGGAAGCCATGCAGATAATATTGGTAATCAATGTGGTGGGTGGACCGTTACATGGCAAGGGAAAAGCGGCAATATCACAATTGGTAAATTTACTACTCCCTCTCGATACTCAAATGTGGGTAATCCACTTCTAATAATTTCCTTGGATGATATATTTCCAACTTTCTTAGTGAAACTATAGTAATTTTCTTGTAGTCGATCTTACCTTTTCTGTTCCACAGTAACAATTAGTAGTCCAATTTTGGCAATTTATGATATGCTGTCCTCAAGCATGCATAGAATTACAGCTACTAAAAACTTCTATAATAAAGGATACTATAGAACAAAAATGAATTCTTAATATGTACAAAACTCTTGTCTGGAGCCAAGGCAAGGTGGGTGGATGATTATATTCAATCATCAAAATAAAATAAATAAATTATTTATTAATTTGCTACTTGCATGTACAGGAGGCACAACAATCCTCTCTGCCATAAAGAAAACTGTAGATCCAGAGACAGAGGTTGTGTATCAGGAGAACCCCAGTGCGAGCTTTGTCAAGTCCGACAAATTCTCTTATGCCATTGTCGTAGTGGGAGAACCTCCTTACGCTGAAACAGATGGCGATAATATGAATTTAACTATTCCTGCAACTGGCCTCAGCACCATAAAAAATGTTTGTGGAGCTGTGCGATGCGTTGTTGTCCTAATAACTGGTCGCCCTGTTGTAATTCAACCATATCTCCCGGAAATTGATGCACTTGTAGCTGCATGGCTTCCTGGGACAGAAGGGCAAGGCGTTACAGATGTTTTGTTTGGAGACCATGGTTTTACAGGCAAGCTTTCAAGGACTTGGTTTAAGACTGTTGATCAACTTCCAATGAATGTTGGAGATGCACATTATGATCCGCTGTTCCCATTTGGCTTTGGGCTCACAACTAAACCTACGAGGGTCACTTAGGGATGTTGTTCCCTTGTCTTACAGTTAGAAAGCAATCAAACTTGGAGATAACTTTTATCAGTTATCAAACTGTATTGCAGGAGGTAGATATGCTGGGTTTATCATGCCAAATAGCTGATATATGAATTTTAGTCTTGATGTTTATGTTTACAAGATTTTAATAGTAGATTCCTTGAAGGTTCCCCCCAATTAATATATTTTTTTTGACAAAACCCTCGAGTAATAAACACACAAGGAACTTTCACCAGCATATTTGAAGGCAAAAGAACAAAGGATTTTTAGAAATTCGTTAACACTTGGGACTTCCTCTAAAATACAACAGCACTGCAAACTTGTCACCAGAAGAATATCCCTAACAAATCAGAAGTACAGTTCCATGTAACTCTAATGGAAGTTTATATGCGTTGATATTGAAAGTACAAACATTGATATATTATTTGGTAAATGTTATAACCAAATTTTTACACATAACGAGTGAAAGTTCTATGGACGAGTATATAAACAACGTGACGGGTGAAGATTGTTTGGCGTCCGACGAGCAGATTAATTGTTTTAATCAATAAGTATTTATTAATTAATTTAATATCGGTTGTATAAAATAATATTACAAATATTATTTTCCATTATATTAATAATTCATTGCGAGCCCTATAAAATAGGGAGGAGTAGTAGTTGACGAGTGGACTAAGTCCTTACGGGTAAGGCTGAATAATAATTGACGGTCGAAAATTAAGGAAGAGATAGAGTAATATTTCCATTATATTAATAATTCATTGTGAGCCCTATAAAACAGGGAGGAGTAGTAGTTGACGAGTGGACTAAGTCCTTACGGGTAAGGCTGAATAATACTTGACGGTCGAAAATTAAGGAAGAGATAGAGTGCATCTTCAACAACAATTCAAATGCTTGGGGAAGATAAGGAGCCCTAGTATTAAGGAACGTGATTGGCATGCTCTACCACGGAAATAGGATCATGGAAAGCTGGTATATCATACTATAAATACATCCTTGAAGAGATAAACAAGGGGAGAAAGAAATTCAATCACAATCCTATATAAACAATACATACACCCAACGAGTAGCTGCTACATAGTCGATGAGTAACATTTATATGTATTTTTATTCATTTAAAACACTTGTAATCGATCTTGAACAACATTCTAGTGAATATTCTAACTGCTTCCATCACATCAATGGAGAGCATCACGCTTGGATATTTTGATTAGCTGCTACCTAAAGATGTTATTTCAAGCACACCACACATCTTATTTTCTTATCTACTCTTCATGAAAACATGTAAAACATTTTGATATGAAAAACTACAACTTGAAAACTCTAAGCAGGGACATGACTGCACTCTTCCTTCTCTTTTATCAGCGCCAGAATTTCTGCTTTCTCTTCTAGAAGCACTTCAATTTTGGAATTTATCTTCTCTACCTTCGACTTAAGCTTCTCCCCATCCTTCCCCTTGTTTTTGCCCTCTGGTTTTATTTTCTTCTCGCCTTTCTCTTTCTTCTTTTCCTTTCCTTTCCTTTCCTTACCTTCCTCCACTTTCATCTCTCCATCTCCCTTGGACATCTCCTCGTTTTCATCTATCTTTATCTCCCTCGAGGTAGCTTCGACCTCATTTTCATCTTTGTCCTTTTTCTTTTCTTTCTTCTTCCCTTCTTTATCTTCATCCTTTCCCCCCTTCTTCTCTTTCTTGTCTTTCTTCTTCCCCTCTTTATCTTCTTCCGATCCGCCCTTCTTCTCTTTTTTGTCTTTCTTTTTCTTCTTCTCTATATCTTCTACGTCCAGAGACTCGTCATTTGTTTCATCTTTTTCTTTCTCCTCCTTGCATTTGACCTTTTCTTTATCCTTTTTCTTTTCTTTCTTCTTTGACTCGTCTTTTGATTCTTTTCCTTGTTCATCTGCATGTTTCATTTTTCCTTCATCGTGCTTCTCTTCCTTCCCAGCTGAATCCTTTTCTTCCTTCTTTACCTCATCTTTTTTCTTTTTCTTCTCCTCTTTATCTTCCTCTGATTTTCCCGCATCATCTTTTTTCTTCTTTTGTTTTTCTTTGCCTTCTTTATCTTTTTTTTCTTTCTTGTCCTTATTCCCGCTACCAGCCTCCTCATGGTCCTTCAGCTTCTTTGTCTCCTCATCTTTTCCCTTCTTTTCCTTCTTTATTTTAACGTCCTTGTGCTCTTTTTGTTTATCTTCCTTATGTTTTGACCCATCTGTGTCAAGAGATTTGGACTTCAATTCAAGTTCCACCTCAGTCTTCTCTTTCTTTGTCTCGTCAGGAGTTTTGGTCTTGCTCTCGACCTTAACATGAAGTTCTTCTTTAGCTACCCGTTCTTCACCTTGCACATTGATCTCAATTGCATCTGCCATCTCTGTATTTAATCCGTGTGTCACTCTGTTTAAAGAACTGAAGAGTATTACAAATCTATAATATTAAGAGGATGCCGCTAAAAGAAAACAAGATTAAGCATGGATCATATTCAGAACATGATTTTCTTGACATAGCAAGTGTTTAAAACCATCCGGGATGCAAGTTTAACATCATACATTGCACATAAAAACAGTAAACAGTGATCCTGTAGATGGAAGTTGGTGTGAAATGTAATAAAATGAGAATTCTAGAATAAGCCCAACAGGGAGGTGACAATAGTACCTAGTGGTATAGTACCTATCCATTCAGAAAGTCTTGTTTTGGAAATTTTATAATAATGAATTAGTGCGACAAAATCCAACATATTATAATTCTGGTTGGTTTCATGTTCCTCCATACAATTCAGGCTATCATAACATGGAGGAACTAACATTTTTGTAGCCATCAAGGAAATCGATTATTTAAAATTCTTTGATAATTAAATGGTTGGCCTGTAACTAATCAATAAACATTTTAGACAATCAGACCACACATCTGCACTTAAAATGGTGCTCTGATGGAATTAGTAAACACCCAGACAACTACTAAACCAAAAAAAAAATAGCACATAATTATATGGAAGTAGAAGCATCAAGACACCAAATAAAAAAGGAGGGGTCATAAATACACACAGAGTCATGTATATAGTGATGGATGATAGATACAATGAAAACAGGTGAAAATAGAGATGGGTTACCTCACCTGAAATATAGATAGACAGTGAAGATACCACCAAAAACAGTTTGTTTAATATGTATGTGAGCAGGGAGTAATTTTGTGAATCGTTCTAGTTGTGATTATATTATATAAGCAGCGAGCAGGGTCTCGGTTTTTCCAGAACAAGAGGCTAGCGTTTGCAGAGACACACTAACGTGTAAACACCGCGTGTATTATTACACCATCACGCGCTTCATTTTATGCCGGTCATTTTACGTTTATCCTTCATATTTTCTTTTTCCTTTTTTTCCCTCGTCATTCGTAAATTTTAGAAATTTTAATTAATTATATTTATTTTAAATTCTACACAAAATTTATATTGTTATAGATTTTATACAAATTTATAGAATCTTTGCAGAATTGATTCTAAATTTAGAATTTTTTTTAATAAAATATTAAACAAAATTCATAAATTTTTAAAATCTATCGGGATCAATAAAATTTTGAATATCTTAAATTTTAATAAACTATTAATAATATATATTAAATATCTGATTATTAATAATAGAGTATTTGTATAACAACTCAAACCCACAACTTTTGTATATCAAAAATTACTAACTTTTATGAGCTTACCTATGGTGGATTGTTGGACTATAACACGTACATATGAGTAAAAATAAATATATAAATACTTTTAAAATAGAGTATTTAGGTCATGCTAATTGCTTATTATTTTTGCAGACAACAATAATAGATAACAATATCTTTTTTTGTTGAGAAGTAAATAAAATTTATTTAATGAAATTTAAAAACAATATTTTAGTTTAAAAATTGTTTTTAAAGAAAAATGTATCTCCATCATTTTGGAAAAAATAAATATCTATTTGAGTTTTTTTATTATCAAATTTCTTTAAAAATAATTATTTTCTATATTATATATTAAAATATGTATATCTTAAATTATTATTAGACAATTATTTATTTTCATAATACAGTAATTTTTCTTGCATGTCTGAATGACCGGATAATTAATTATGTCGTGTTAGTTTGGGTAGAATGAAATGTAATGAGTAAAAGTAAAGGAAATTTATGTAGGTAGTATGGAAGATTTGGAAAAAAATTGAGTGGGTGTAAAGTTTCTTTGATAAGAATTGGGAAGAAAATATATATGAGAGATAATAGAGAATTACATTTCAAATTTGGGATTCAATTTCTAGTTTAAGCTATTAGGAATATAATGGAGGAATAAATGAAATTTTTAAAAATTTATCTATTCAAATCTCATTTCATTTTTTCCGAATTTATTCATCCCAATCAAATACAGTCATAATTAAAAATTTTAATTAACAAGAACTAAAAACTCAATTTTGTGTAAAGATATTTCAAAACTAATAATTTAATCAAATGCATTGAAAACCTAATCCCAGCCACGTGATCAGATTTTATACAGATAGAATATATAAAATTCATTACATGGATTATTACTCCTTGTGCTATCATGTGAGGATGTGGGTGGGTATGAATTTGGTTAACATTGATAGTGGAAATATGATGTTGGATACATCATATACATAAACAAATACGGGGCATGATCCATAGCAACAATTTAATCCAATAAAATAGTTGTCTGAGATGAAAATATGGATGATCAGGATTTAAAAAAAACACGAACTAAAAATCAAGTTTCATTTATGTTTAAGTTCAATAATTGAATGATTGTTTGAAAAATAAAATAGTTCTAATATAATAGCAAAGTATATATTTTAAATTTTTTAATAAATTGTTAGGACATATATTTAATCTTATTAACTGTAGAATAATGACAAATTAGTATATAAAAAACTTTTATTTTAATAATGAAATATGAACGTTTAAAGCAGCAGCCACCGTGTATGTCAATTAAAATTTGTCAATGCTGTGAATGCATTATAATTGTGACATTTAAATATTTTACTCTAATATTTGGACCCATTTCGATCTACATTTCACATTCACATTGCATTTATTTGTAAATTTATAAAATATAGTTTTGTGAATTTTATTATAATATTTATTATAATAAAATGTAATAAATATTCTGATTTATTATAAAAAATATTATAGTGTTGTAAATATAATATAAAATATATTTTATTATATTGCAATATATAATTTTATTATAATATAATAAAATATTAGACAATAATATACTTTTATAAAAAATATTATAATTCTATAAATTTAATATAATAACATAGTAATGTGAGATGACAAAAAATATAATATAATTTATATTATATTATTAAAACCAAAACATTGAAAGTTTGGTGGTAATTGGTCGGTATTTGGGCCTAATTTTTAAATATTAATTTTTTAACTAAAATAAATCTCATATTAATCTCCTAAATTAAACACATTTCTAAATAAAACACACAAACATTATCCTATTAAAATATAAATAAATTATATGAAAAATATATAAAATATATACGTATAACATTAAATAAAAATTAAATTATTATTATAAAAATAAAAATATATTCAAATTATATAAAAAAATATTAAAACAATTCGATCCGTGCATATAAGCTAGTATAAATTATTTATATTTTAGTTGTTAATTTTAAATCGCATATCTTCGTCCAATGACTAGGCAACCATTTGCTGCCTTATCCAACAAATGATTGTTGTCTACCAGACTCCAATATAAAAATAACACTAGCCATGTGTAACATATACTCCCTCCGTCCCTAAATAGATGTTTATTTTGACTTTTTTCCGGTTAAATTGACTAATTTTTTACTAACAATTAAAATTTATTATTTTATAATTTTAAAAAACTAAAAAATACATTTTAAAGTAGATTATATATACTTTTTAATAATATAAAATTTTAATTTTTTAATTATATATTATATTTAAATTATAATAAAAAATGAGTAAATTTCACCGCGGTGAAGACAAAGTTAACAATAAAAGGGGAATGAGGAGTATAAAATAGACGTCCAACAGGACTCCAACACAAACTTATAAGAGGAGTAGCTACAAAAGATAAGTTGCATACACCTTGAACTAGTAAAAGCCTGTCTTCACGGAGTGTTCACTGGATGATCGTTTCTCTAACTAAATAAAATTCGGGGATTGCATTTTATCTCTCTTCACTGTCCACTGGGTTTCTCAAGAAACCCGTAGACATTCACTCATATACACACGTACCCTCTCCCCCAGTCTCTCTTTTTCTGTATCATCAAATTCATTCTGTTACTTTTCATATTCATTCTTTTGCACCCATGAATGACCTTTTCTCAGTAAGCTACCTTTCTTCTTGCTGACAATTTTTGTGATTTCCATCTGTATTTATATTCTCACGGTCACATAAATCATTGATGAATGTATACATAATTAATTAAATCTTTTGGTTGTAATATTATTAGTATGTTGATTATATCGGACATGTTGAATTATCTTTGAAAGATTACTTGTACATTAGAATCTTGATCTGTGTATAATTGTGATATGTTAGTTATACACTTTTTATGCAACTATTTGTACATGGTAGTGTTTTATAACAATAATGTTGCTAGTGTCATATATTTTCTTAAGTTGTTAAGCATATATTTCAACTTTTGACTATGATCTTCACGAATTATGGAAGCAGAAAGAAATCTCGGCACCGCGTTATATTGTTTATATACGTTTTATCAGATCACATTTCCATTTTTCCTCTTTAATAAGGGTTTCCTCAAAGGATGGATGATTTCATTGGTTATATTTACCTAGTTCTGATTTACACCTTGTGCGTTATTCTTTTATACATTTTTCTTTGATGTTTCAACTAGCAAATAGCTGAAAGCATGTGATAGCATATTATGTTTCCATCTTCAACACTATGTTGTAAGAAAAGTGGGTCCATAATTTCTCCTGCAGTGGCAGTATCCTCATTTCTTCATTGCAGGAAAGCTTTGAGAAAGGCATTAAAAAATTTATCTTATTAGAATATTAATACGATTTCATAAGTTCTACGATTTCACTGGATAGGCGAATATGATCTAAAATGTGATGGCATCAAATTAAAGTTATCTGCAGAACTGAACTAATACTGAAAAAATTCAAACAATCTAGAGAATATGATCACCCTCCATAGGTTTATATTTGTATCCAGATATAAGTTGTCACTTTCACATTAAAACTGAACTGTAGAAGAGAAGACACTACAGTTACCTTCTCTGTCTTTCTCACAAAAATAAAATAAAAAACAAAGCTTTCTCTAGTTCAAGATATACATAGATATATAATATTTAACATTGCATCCAATTTATACTACCAGATTGCAAATGTTGCACAAGCTTGATGAAGTTTCTGATGTATCTTGTATATTAACTCTATATATATATATATATCTAAGTATAGAGTTGTTGCACTTTCTTTTTTTATTTCATTGATTATATACCCACTGGATGCCCTTTGCAGGAGTCGTTTGCGGTCCCTCGGGGTCCATCTAATGTAAGACGCGATGTTGAACTGGGAACACAACATTCAGGAGAATTAGGCTTGGAGAACTTTCTTGAACAGGTGTCTCAAAGTAACTGTTGTAAAAGTTTATGGATCAAATATTATGTTGTTCATTTTTCAATTTTTTTTCATTTTTCTTCTTGTTTTAATGTTGGCAAATTGAACTTTTGAAGTATAAGTTTTCACATACAGTCTTTTATTTATTTCTTGGCCAGGTTCAAGAGATTGATAGACAATATGACAGGCTGAATAATTTACTCCATAAACTACAGGTAATATTTTGATATTAAATATAAAGAAAAAGATATCTATTATTAAGATATTTGTATTTAAGCTATTTCTTATCTGAACTATGATGTCGTGGTTAGGATGGTGTGATTCTCTATTGTCTTCGTAGAATAGAAAGAATTACTGGGTTTTCTCTTTAAAAAAGGAGTATGATGCTATTAATGCATGAATCTGATAGTTCCATTGACCAAATAAAGATGTAATATTCTGTTCAACGTAAATCACCTTATGCAGGCAGCGAATGAGGAATCAAGGAGTGTGACAAAAGCTGCTTCGATGAAAGGTATACCTATGATGATTTTGTTGTGAGCAGTGGTACATACACCAATGTTATCCGTGTGATAAGTATAACTAATGCTGAATTCTTTACAAATCGAGTTTATTAGAGTTCATGATCAGCCATTTATTGATACACAGCAATCAAGCAGAGAATGGAGAAAGATGCTGACGAAGTCAGCCATATTGCTCGTTTTATTAAATTAAAAATTGAGGCACTTGATCGAGAAGTGAGATTAAATTTTTTTGCTTCTAATTATGATACATGCCGTGATGACTACTTTGCTTTTCTAAACTGTCCCCTGTTATCATATTCAGAATATGGAAAACAGGCAGAAGCCTGGATGTGGAAGCGGAACCGCTGTGGACCGATCAAGAACTGCCACAACAATGTAATATGAATATTTTCATCTTGATCCGCATCTTTCCCATGTGACCGCAATAAACTTTATTATAGTTATATGCATATCAATAAATATTTGGATTCTTACTATATACTAGTAGTCTAGTAGTATATGCATTATAGTTGGTTGCTGATATCCTTCTACAATGATGCAAAAAGTAGATTTGGTCAGCACACTTGTAACTTGTGCTTGAGAAATCCATATTCCTGGGGGAACAATAAATGCAGATCCCTTCTACACATTTTCACGATTTTAAATTTATATCACCATTAGACTCAATAAGTTTCACAGTTTATTTGTTTTCCATGAGTTGTTTAAAATATTGCAATTTGCAGAATTTTTTGGAATCACAAAACTAATCAGACCTATCCTTTACATGCTAACTTCTCAATCACTTCTTATTGCAGTTCTTTGAAAAAGAAATTTAAAGATAAGATCACTGAATTTCAGGTTAGTTTTAATTTTTTAATTTATATGTATATGATGATATTTGTGTCCTATGAACTTGTTTATACTTTACAAATTTTTTGAGTTTAGTTTCTTCTAATGCTTACAGACTCTTAGGAAAACCATTCATCAAGAGTATCGTGAAGTGGTTGAAAGACGTGTTTTTACAGGTTTTCTCAAACTTATTTCTATTTCTACCTGGATCAGTTTCTTTGGAGTTTGTAACTATAAATTATAAACCACTAATATTCTATGATTTTTGTAACTTTCAGTGACAGGTAAGAAAGTCGATGAAGAGGTACATTATTTTTAACTTATATATACATTGAATGTGTTTACGGAAGTATATATCGACATGTGACATATTTTTTTCAGACAGTAGATAGACTGATTGAAACTGGGGATAGCGAACAGATTTTTCAAAAAGCAATTCAGGAGCAAGGACGAGGCCAGGTTTGTAGCCGATTCTTTGTGTTTGTGTTGAATAAGTTGAGAGAATTATGAACACTCTCTAAACTGCAGCTAGAACACACTAACTGCAGGCCCAAGATCAAACTTAACAAGCTAGGCAGAATTATGCACACACACACACACACGCTATTGTTTAATACTGATCAGATAGATATTTCTAAAATATTGAACTGAATTCATAAATCTTAATTTGCTACAATATGCAGGGTGCATTATATAGTAGGTGTTGAATATTCTAGATGATAAGCATGGATAGATTCATAGTACTTATAATAAATGTGAATACATGAACCTATGGGACCTATGAATGAATGATTCACTTCTCAATAATTCTAGAAACATCAAGAAGTTTGCATAATATTTCAACACTCCCCCTTTGTGCGAACTTCGGAGACCAGACCAAGTTGTGTTCTAAGAAACTCAAATTTTGCCTTAGGCACGGCCTTCGTAAATATATCAACTACCTGTTCACTTGTATCAATTTTGACGAGATCAATTTCCTCTTCCAACACTTTCTCTCGTATGAAATGATAGTGAACTTCAATATGCTTAGTCCTTGCGTGGAATACCGGATTGCTAGTCGAATCAAACTCATATTATCACAATAAAGCTCAACCGGTTCCATAGAAGAATGACTGTCAATCTTGTTAACCATACGCACTCATGTGCAGAAAGTGTAGCAGATTATATTCAGCTTCTGTACTTGATAACGCCACAGTAGCTTGTTTCTTGCTACACCAGGATATTGCAGCTGAACCAAGGTCGAAAGTATAATCAGAAGTAGATCGTCTAGATGAAGGATCACCTGTCCAACAATCTGCATCCTTGCTTATACAGCAGCCCATAATTCATTGTATGTTTAAGATAACGAAGTATCCTATTTGCAGCATCCAAATGAGGCTTCCTTGGCTTTTGCATAAATTGACCAACAACACCAACCGGAAATGAAATATATGTTCTTGTAATTGTCAAATATATTAAGCTTCCAACCAAAGTGCGATATGTTTTTACATTCTTGAGCTTCTTTCCAACATTAACTCTTAACTTCAAATTCTGCTCCATCAGAGTAGCTGCTGGTCTGCAGTTAATCATCTTAAATTAAATTTAAGAATCTTTTTAGCATATTGACCTTGAGAAACAAGAATACCTTCCTTGCACCTGGATACCTCCAAACCCAGAAAATGTTTTAGTTCCCCAAGATTTTTCATCTCACAACGAATGGCAAGTTCATTTTTCAACTTGTTTATCTCTTGCTCATCATTATCGGTTATTACCATGTCATCGACATATAATAACACAAGAACGTGCACCTTTGAATCTTTGAGTCTCCATTGCTCTCCAGTACCGGAACTATTTCCTTTCCAATCCGCTACTTCTTTTGGATTATGTGCCTTCCAACTCTTGTAACTGTAATTGTTATGCCTTTGTTTTCTGGCGAACAACACCTTATCATTTTCTGAAATTGAAGCTTTTGCCATCTACATTGCTAGGGCTTCTTGATTAGTAAGAAGATTCTCTAACTCGACGAAGTTAGGCTGATTTTCCCATCCTTGAATGGATGTCAAGAACGGGGTGTACCCCTTTACGCCATGAATAAGATATATGCGCAGTCGTGCCTCCTTGATAGGCTCATCCAGATCTAGTTCTGAAATCTCAACACATAAATTCTTTACCTTTTGGAAATACTGAGTAATCGACATGCCTTGATTTATATTTGCTAGTTCATTTTCCAAAAATTAAAGTCTGGCCGTGTTCTTCTTAGTGAATAGCTTCTCCAATGTGTCCCAAACATCCTTTGGTGACTCCTTATCTCGGATATGATCAATAAGATCTTTGTTAATAGAGCTTCCTAATGCAAACATGGCTTTTCCGCACTTAATCTTCCACTTTCTTCTCGTTTCAGAATTTTCAGGTGTATCCGGAGGCAAATCTGTATCACCTCCATCAACGATATCCCAAAGTTTTTGTCCTTAAACATACGCCTTCATGCACATCCTCCAATAATGATAATTGTTGTTAGTTAGCTTCTCCATGCCAAACTGATTCAATGCTCCACTATTAATATCCATCTATTGAGAGAGAAAATAGGAACCAACAGCAGCAATAGCTTTTCTGCCTTGAACAAGATTTTTTTTTTCTGCATCCTTGTTGTGAGAAGCCTCCACAGAACACGACGGCTGATACAACAATTTTGATACCAAGTTCGAGAGAATTATGAACACTCTCTAAACTGCAGTTAGAACACACTAACTACAGGCCCAAGATCAAACTTAACAAGCTTGGCAGAATTATGCATCAACACACACACACACTGCTGTTTAATACTGATAGAACAGATAGATATTTCTGAAATATTGAACTGAATTCATAAATATTAATTTGCTACAATATGCAAGGTTAGAGGTGGTCAAACGGGCGTGTCGGCTCGGAACCCGCCAGAAAAACCGGTATCAACCGCCTTAAACCGGGCCGAGTTGTGAACCGGCATGAACCGCTAAAAACCGAGTCGGGCGCGAGTTGAAGTATCACGAACCGTAACCGGCACGGATCGCTCGTCAACCCGCCAAACTCGCGACGAGGCAGCCCGGCACGACTCGGCTCGCCTCGGCCCGCTCGGCACAAACAGTTACATTAGTCATCAACGTTAAGCAGACTCCCTACGTGAATACATATTATACATGTGATCATGTACCATGTATTTGGAAGGATAATTATTGTTAACAATTATTAAATTTTATCTATAAATACATATTCATATTTATTTTCAAAACAAATGTGCAGATAGCCTTTTAAAACTATCCTTATATTTATAATTTTTATTGTTTGACTATTTTAAAACTTGATTAAATTTTCATTTTTCAAAATAATAATTAAAATATTTATAAAAAAGGATTTAGGTAATTGATATTTTTTAATATATATACATGATTTTGTGAAATAAATATAAAAAAGAGGATAGAAGGTGTATATTCTTAGTACGACTGCCTTGTCAATTTTAGAAATCATACAAGTAAATTATGAAAGTGGCAAAATAAGTTCGTAAAATTTATCTCTTATTTTTTTGGGAAAAAGATAATACAAGTCGGTAAAGCATAGCAACTCATGCAGTACAGTTGTCAGTCATACACGTCTGGCTCGTCTAGCTCGGCACGCCCGGCTGTCTGCAATTGGAATTAAAGTTTTAAAAAATTTAAAAAAACTCAACCCGCCTAACCCGTCTAATTCGCGAGCTAGACACGGGCTGCAGTTTCTCCGGATCGGCACGGCTCGCCTACAACCGTGTGCCGTGGCCGAGCCACGAGGTGGTTAAACCGGCACGGCTCGCCCGGCCCGCTCGTTTGACCACCTCTAGCAGGGTGCATTATATAGTAGGTGTAGAATATTTTAGATGATAAGCATGGATAGATTCATAGTACTTATAATAAATGCTTATAATAAATGCGAATACATGAACCTATGGGGCCTATAAATGAATGATTCACTTCTCAATAATTGCACAATATTTCAACGGAATATTTATTGATGGAATAGCCAGAAACAACCAAAGGTTTGATCATTGATGATATATAGAATTACCAAGGCATATAAAAAAAATCTGGAGATGGAGAATTTTATTGGCAATAAAACTCTTGCAATGAGCAACAGTTTGTCACAATCTTGCAAATAGGCTGCTTTGTACGTTAAGAAGATATCTATGTTTCGACTCATGGTATATCATGTGCGTTGTCATTTTTGTAGATAATGGGCACCCTTGCAGAAATTCAGGAACGCCATGATGCAGTCATAGAAATAGAGAGAAAGCTTCTCGAGTTGCAACAGGTATTGCTAGGTATTGCTGTGATGTTAATTTAAAATGAGGCGAACTGATTCGATGGAATCAGGAATTCTAATAAGTTCCTTTAAATATATTTTACATGCGCTTTAATGGAGTCTTTGTAAGGACTAATGTGTAACATTTTATGCAGATATTTCTTGACATGGCAGTGTTGGTAGACTCCCAAGGAGACATGCTTGACAATATAGAAACACATGTAAGTTGAATCCATCATTCGTTGCATAGTTTACATCATGCTAATATAGAACTCAAGAAAGTTATTTTTCATGGCATTGCAAATCATCAACTTTGGGTTTAGGATTTTTAACAATGAAATTGCATTTTGTAATTGAATTACTATTGGACAAGTAATATCACTAATGATATTTTTTGACATGGAAATGATGGTAACTGTTTACTTCTTTGTACGTCACCATAACTCATTGTTGTGTTCAATTATATCAGGTTTCTGATGCAGTGGACCATGTGCAGTCCGGAAATAGAGCCCTACTAAAAGCAAAGAGTTTACGAAAGAATACAAGAAAGTGGATGTGCCTTGGAATCCTCATTCTACTTATAGTTACTGCTGTTGTTGTTGTAGGGGTGCTTAAGCCATGGAAAAGTAACAATGGTGCTTAACATTTATCTCATATGTTACTGTATATTAAAGCTTTGTCACGGATTGGCCGGAAAATTCCAGTTCAAAGTATATGTAATGTAATACCTACCATTGATCTTTATAAACAAAAGACAACGTCCAAGTGTGCTTGCTTAATCAAAAGACTTTCTTTAATAAACTTTGTAACCTATACTCTTTAGTAAGTGTGCTTGCTTAATCAAAGGACTGTCTTTAACAAACATTTTTAACTTGTACTCTTTAGTACCCGTCTACTCGTCTACTTTCAGCTTGTTGCAAACATAACCATATAAGTAAAAAGAAAATGAGACACTAGCCCTTGTTAATTGTGGCTAAATTAGAAGTGACGTACCGCAATATAATCAGTGCACTCCCTGTCTTCTTATAAATTTTGGGTTTTGTTAAACAGAGTAATATTGGTAACACAGGCACCAGAAACTGCAAACCTGGGAAATATAAGTACATATGCCACAAGAAGCCACCAGCATCTAAAATTAAAGATTATGCAGGTAATTTTCAAAATCCTTACAATGCTAAATTATGAATATAAAGTAATATTAATCAACAAAAGAATAAATTACTCAATAAACTATATTACATTCAATGTATGGAGTATAGACTATCTGCTGATTCATCAAATCAAGCAGTTTATTGAACCCTAACAGAACTTCTCCTGAGCCATAAATCATACATAACCATGTCAAATGCATCAAAACTGACAGCAGATGTATGCCACTGGAAGTGTTCTCTAACCTTCAACACATTGCTTTGTAATCTAAAATATTCATTAAAGCTTATCCCTTTAAGGACTTGTTTTAGCAATGGGATATCTAGCGTAGCGACGATGACTGAAAAACTCTTCCAATTCAGTATGTCCGCAAATGGAAGATCATAGTGGTTGGCAATGATAACTGGGACACAACCATAATACAAGGCATCCCCAATGCGAGCTGTATTCACTTCAAAGCCTTTAACATGCAAACAGAACTTGCTCCTTAGAAGCGCTTCAGCGTAGGGTGTTTTGAGACGACCAGAATGAACAGAGATCTCAGAATCATTTCCCCACACTTCAACAAGCTTTTCTCGTACTGGGGAGTTTACTGATCCCGCAAAGAAGACTAACCTGTTCCTGAAATAAATAACAGAAGTCTAGATTATGTTTCGCTGATACGTAATATAGATATTATATTATTTATAGAACACTTGACTTCGGCCTAGTAGTTGCAAGGTTCCAGTCTCCATAGACGCAAAGTGGTCTGTATAAGATGAATTAGCATTTAATACCTGAATAAGGAATTCAAGATTTAGTTACCAGTTAAAAAGTATTTATACATCAAATCTAAAGTAGTAGTAATGGTAGTAGTTATGAAGAATTAATATGAGTTCTTTAAAGGTTTTTAAGGCACAACTCACAAGAAGCAATCTAACAGATAAAGATAAGCATCCGATTACCTATACTTTTGTGGTGCTACTATCGTGCTAGACATATTCTGAAATTGCTTATTTTGTTAGCAACCTAAAGCATTCTACAGTTGGCCCACGTAGGTAGAAAAGGAACTTAAGACATTGGTGCACCTTTTTGTTGCTGCAATTCTTGGCGGTTCCCCTTGTCTCGGCCAAATTTGTGGCAAGGATACGTCCTTATGAGCAAAATACGCAGATAAGAAATAACTTGACGAGCATACAACTTGAATGGTATTTAATTTTACTTCATCTGCTTTGTCCATAGCAGATCGTCCAATGGAATGACAGGCAACATAGAAATGGTCTGCTCCACCAGTCCGATTCCAGAAGGGATAGCTGTGACTAATGTTGAAAATGTAATCTCTGATAAAATCTTGGATACCATTGATTCCCACTCGTGGGTCATGCCTTAACCTTGCAATCGAAAAAGGTAGAAAAAATAGATCTGCTTTTAATGGATCCTCTGTTATGAAATGACTCTTTACAAGAACCTTCTTAAAGTAACTTTCACTGGCATAGTTTCCCCTAGGTTCAAAATCCACCGGTAAGAGCACATTAGCAAATGGATCGTCTTGCGGATGAGGATAGATATAAATCTTGAAGCTCCTGTTCATATCTTTGAAGTTTTCCATAAATATGTCTTTGTCATGGAACACCTCATTAATCACATTGTTTCCTGGCACAGAAAAAATTAGTCTGTTTCCGGCCAGAACGAGAAGGAAAAGAAATAAATCGCATGACAGACAAAAAATACGTATGCACACCATATCTCTATGATTCCCTCCCCCATCCACCAATCACTAAAACAATTATTATAATAGGAAAATATATGGTCGTAACAAACTAATGAGTCTTTACATATATTACATCTACCGTATGGATAAAAATACTGCAAGGTTCACTTCAAATATGACCTTTCAACAACTAAGAGCAGCTTTGTATCTAAAGTAACAGCCAATAAATAAAGTACTAATGAAACTTTATAAGATTCATCTAAGAATGTAATTTCCTGAAATGAATAACCTCATACACTAAAATTCACATTAAATAATCTTCCTCGAAACTTCTGATCATGAAGGCTTTAAAACAAAACAAATCTTGAGCTTCCATACATCTATACTTAATGAGTTAACGGAACAACAATTCTTGATACAATTACCACTTAGGTGCACTCATAATTATCACCCCATTTAACATATATGTTATAAAAATTCAAACTTGCTGCAAGTAACAATCTTATACACATCACAATCATGCAAAATAATGTGATACTTGAAAAAAGGAACAAAATGAAGTATGAAAAGTACCTGTTGAGTCAAAATTGAGTTGGGTGGTGGAAAGGTGAGGGCTTTCTTGTAAATTAGCAGAATTTGAAGAAATGTTAATGATTTGAGCTGTAAGTAATGAGTTGGTAGGTGGAAAATTAAGTGAAGAAGAAATGGCGTGTTTGAGAAGAAGAGTAGGGGTTTGATTAATGAAAAGATTAGAGGTTGAAGAGATGTAGAAAATGATAGCTAATGATGTAACTAAAGCTAAGCTTGTGGGTATAAAAAATAAGCTTCTTCTTGATTCTGATAATCTCCGGCGAGATAATATTGAATATAGAAGTACTAATGAACGAGTCATTTCTTCCCGCCGGAACTGAGTCACCGTTTCTTTCTTGGTCCCGAGTTAGTGAGTTAAGTTGAGATTTGGAAGTTTTCAACTCTTCAAGTGTGTGTGTGTGTGTGTGTGTGTGTGTGTGTGTGTTTTCTTTAGTCTTTAAAAGTCTGCCTTTCTTTGTCAAAACGGACCGAAATGAATCAGAAACAAGCAAGAAGCCAGGAACATATTAAAAAATGTGAGCTTCATTATAGTAAAAAAAAAAAAATAGTTTTCCTGAAAATCCAAAAAAAAATGATTGAGAAAATTTTGACACGTTAAAAAAAATTTGAATTTTTATTTGTGCTAGATTTATATACCATATATGTACTAACCTTTGAGCATGCATATTAAATTATTGTTTTATGATATTAGACAGATAAAAATAAAATAAATTTGTCATATACAATATTTATAAAATTAATATTAATTATAATATTTTGATCAAAATAAATATTTTTTAAACATTAAAATAAGTACAGGGATCAAATTCTGGCACGCATATAGAATCTACAAATTTTAATATATCCGATTCAAATATATAAATAAATTAAAATTTATAATTTACTATTAAAAATAGGAGTAGAAAATAATACAAATAGAATTGTCAAATATAGGCCCTGTTTGGCCAAACTTTTTTTCCGGAAATAAGTCCTTATTTCCGGAAAAAAATAGATATGTATGTATTTTTTCTGAAAATAAATAATTTATTTTTTATTTTGAAAATAATATTTGACTTTAAAATTCTAAAATAAATATTTGTGTTTAAAAAAAGTATGAAAATATGTAAAAAAATATATATAGGAAATAAATAACTTATTTTAAGTTTAACAGACCCCAAACGGTCACATAAATAGCTTGCCATTTGTAGAGGGAAACGATGTCGTTTCATCATACAGAACTGGTGTATCGAGAGTTTGTGTACGCCGCACCAATATATTTTCCTGGCCGAGAAATCACAAATGGAGTCGGAGAAGACTAACCCTAACAATTACCAACACGAAGAAGAAGATGATGATCCTCCAATGCTAAGCTCTCAAGCAATTGCAGCACTGAGAGAGTTACTCGCCGAGCAGAATCGAACATTTGACCCTGATACTGGTGCCACCGCCGTCGGCGGAGAGGGAGTGGCTTTGGTGACTGAGGATTGGCGGCTCAGTCAGTTCTGGTACGACCGTGAAACTGCCGAGGCCGTGGCTAAAGAAGTTCACGCACTCTGCTCTTCTATCGACTCGCCTCGTGTGGCTTGTCTTGCTTGTCCTACTTTATATGTCTACCTCAAGGTCCTTTACACACGCACACAATTGTATATGTTATATTTATGTGTGTATATATATCGAGTTTTGGAAATTGATGCTTAATTATGACTTCAAAGCTGGCCAATTTAGATATTTTGTTGCGTAATTTGATCGTTGGAGGAAATAATTTGTTTTACGCGATATATTTTTATTTTGTTGCCCTAGTCAATAATAAAACAATAGAAAGAAGACGATGACTATAGAAACATAGAGCTGTTTATTTCTTGGTCTCGTATTATTATAATTTTATACCATCCATTTATGTACTGTATGTTATATGTATGGAAGGTTGATACTCTATTATGTCAATTTAGATTTTTAGGCGAATAAGAGTAAAATAGTATTGTGTTTTACTAAGAGGTGGTAAGATTATGTAGTGTTTGATTTGGTGAAAGGTTACCAGGACATTGATACCTTCCACATTCCACCATCGTCGTGTTAAACTATATATGCAAAGACTGTCCATTTGTTATATTCTAATGGATGTTCATTTCTTTGTTATATGCATCCAAGGACTTAATGTGTTTCTGGTTACTTGCAGAAACTTCACCCAAATATACCCGTGCAACTTCTAGAGTATGACAAACGTTTTGAGAAGTATGGAAGTGAATTCACTTATTACGACTACAATGAACCAGAAGAGCTCCCATCTTCATTAAAGCATGCATGTCAAATTGTGGTCGCAGATCCTCCTTACCTGGTGAGAAACATAGTATTAATAGTTGGCAATAGCGATTGGATTGCTTAAGATTATGTTACTTGTGCATCCATGCTCATTTTAGCAAATTGAAAAAAAATAAGAAGTGACTGGTTGACATGTAATGTTATGAGTCCTTGTTAATTTTTTTATCTTGTGTAAACCTCAAACAGACTTCAATGTTCACGCCTTTGTCCTTTGTCTCTTTTTGTACTCGAGTTTGTGCAAGATAAAATGATAGATGCACTTGAACATACTAGGAATGCAACTATAGGATAAACCATCAATATTTTCTGTTAGGTGCTGATGTTTGCACATCTTACTTTGTTTTAGGGGCACCCTTTATTACGGTGTTGTATGTGAGTAGAAGTACTATATTTGTTGGTGGTGGGAAAATGTCATCACCCTATTGTTAGTATAATCAATAATTATGCTTTTACTTTAGACTCTTAATTGATGAAAGGGTTTGTTCTTTGGGCAACATTTGTACTTTGACATACATATTGCATCTAAATGATTCTAATGTGACTTGTGGAGTTATCTTACCATCTTCATTTCTTCAGAGCAAAGAATGCTTGGACAAGGTTGCGCAGACAATATCTTTTCTTGCACAACCAGGAGAATCTCACCTGCTGCTGCTTACTGGTAGATCTTTTCTCTCTCGCTATATAAATTTATGCATGCTGTGGTGTGTTTAAAAGCCTTTTAGAAAGTATTCATTTGTCATAATAGATCTCGCATATGAGCTGAACAAACATTCGCAAAGTTTGTAGATCAAAGAGGAATCTTAATTAACTGCTATTACTACTGGGAAATATTAGCTTTTAGTTCTTTGTTTTTATATATGTTTTGAGGTTAAGGGCGAAAGGATTTACTCATAACGTTAGCTGCTAAAGAGTTCAATATTCTGATGTACAGGCGAGGTGCAAAAGGATAGGGCAGCGGAACTCCTGGGCCTTCGCCCTTGTCTATTTCAGCCTCAGCACTCCAGCAAACTTGGCAACGAGTTTAGGCTATTTACGAATTATGACCCTGGTATGAGGTTAGGAGGATGGGAGAAAGAACAATAGGTGGACTTATGTGTGTGTTTTAATATTGACAGCCAACTTAGAAGTTCCATGAAGAGCAAGAGTTATTTGTTAGTTTGGTGTCAAAATCTTTCTATTTTTTTATGGTACCTTCCTTTAAGAGTGAGTATTTACACCTGTTGTGAACTTGTGGTAGCCTGTATATGGATATGTTCATCATGCTGTCCTGCCTGCTGCAATGTGCCATTTCGTAATCCCAAAAGTTAAACTGAGTGTTGCATTCTTTTTCGTTATGAAAAGAGGAGGCATCCAATAATTATAGTTCTTCATACCAGATTCAGATTTATTTTATGCCTGAAATAATGGGACAAAAAACATACAGCAGATGATCAAGTATCATCACAAGTTTCAATAAATTTACTGGAGACCCTTATACGGCTTAGAGAAATGTCGATTAGTATATAAATACAAACAGTAAGGAAGGCTGCATAACACGATTTCATACTATTTTTCTCTACTTCAGCATTTCATATAGAATTTATCCATCTCCATTTCATACCCGATTTAAGGTCGAGCAAGGACAAGGGGTGAATAATCATTAGTCTCATTCGGAAAGTCATTGGACGTTTATAATAAATTAGATACGAATCTGAAAATGTAGTTTCTCATTTTGTATATTATATATACAAGTTTATAACTCGTGAAAAGCACGGATGTTATTAATAAATTATATATTAATTTTTTTATTAAATATATCATTTAATATGATAATTTGTTTTATTATTAATTTCATTTTACATTTTTCTATAAAATGATATTTATATATTAATATTCATAAAATTTAATAATAAATCATAATTTTAAATAAATAAAATTGAATGATTAGGATTATTTCTATGATTCACCTAAAATTGGACGGTTAAGTTGTTTTATATGATTCACCTTATGTTTCAAAAAAAAGTTATTATTATAGATAGCATAGATAGATTTAATACTTAAGAGTGGTATATCCTATTTTTTAAAATTTCTACATTTATAAATGCGCATCTCAATCAATAAAAATGTTCAATGCACTCGAAAAGTATAATTTTTGTCTTTTTTGTTTCAAAATTTTTCATTTTTTCCAAAGGAAATTATATTATAATTTAAAATATCCTTTTGAATTTAAAAGTTGTTCATCGATTAAAACAAACCGATCTTACAAAATACAAACTAATCCCGTTTCGACAGATTCACGTGAGTTGGGCCGTTTCGAGGTTACACGCATCGAACCCAAAGGTAATCAATCAATTCCGGGTTAGAAATAGGGACGATTCGACCCGGTTGTATCCAAATCTGAACGAAAAGCCAGAGAAATATACCAACAGGAAAAGTCATGGGAGCAAGATAGCAGTTGATATAAATTGAGAAATTAATCGAAGCTAATCACGCAGAAAATGAGATCAAACATTGTTACTGAAGTAATCCTTTGCACTCTCTCTCTCTCTCTCTCCCCATAAATTTATCTCGCTATATTATTCATGTATATAAATATTTGTGTCTATATGTATGGAGCTGGGAATTTGTTTTACTTGGTGAATTTCTGTTTCTCAACTGTGTGATTACATTTGTGCTTAGTATGATCATGGTGTTTGTCGACTCATTTCTGTGATTTTGGGGGAGTGAAAAACCCTAATTTTTACTTCTCATCAGATTATTATTATTTAAAATTTTGCTTGCAAGAGTTAAAGGATGAGGCACAGTAGTTTCTAATTTTACAATGAATAATAGACGTAACGATAATGCTTATGTTAGCTGAAAATGGTGCTCTGTATCTGTAACTACCAGTTACTTGTAACATAATTGCGTTACTATATCTGGTTCAATGAATTATGGAACACAGAGACTTGGTCCCCATGATCACCACAAGTAAAGTAACCATTTAATTATTAATATGATCACCACACATAGTAAAATAGTCACCACGAGTGGCATATTCATTTTAATTGCTAAAATATGGGTTATATTGTTTATTTATGTAGCTTACACAGTTATGAACAACCCTCTCTCTCTCACTCACTCACTCACTCTGTGTGTGTGTAATGCATGAACCATCGAAACTTCATGTCAAACATGTTTGTGGTTTGCCTATGTGTGGAATGGAAATATTCTGATGCAAAGCACCAACTCTTTTTATGTCATTCCTTTCAATTTGGTAGCGATGGGCATAATAGCAAACAGTCATCGTTTAAGATGTTGACTTGATCTTATATTCTCTTTTGTTTTGGCTTCCCTGTCATGTATGCATAGGCGGGATTTCCAACTAGAATAGGGCAATGGTGGGAAGGCATTCCATTCCTTACTTCTGTAGTGATTATTGTATGTGCGGCTATATATTTACTTTGTCTTTTGACTGGATATGACTCCTTCGAGGAAGTATGTTTTTTACCCGTCGCTGTTCTAACAAGGTTTCAAGGTGTGTACTTCATTTCAAAGGGATAGTTTCTGTTTATGATGCTAAGTTAGTTTATATTATCCATGGTTTGAATCCGGATTCTACTTGTATAGTCGGTAAATCGTCAATCTTTTTGTTCTTGCAGTTTACAGGATTTACAGTTCTGTAATATTTCATGGGTCGATATTGCATGTGCTATTCAACATGTTGGCATTTGTTCCTCTTGGTTCTGAGCTGGAGAGGATCATGGGGTCCATCCGCTTGTCGTACATCACAATTCTTTTGGCCACAAGCAACGCTCTATTGAATCTTCTTATTGCCATATTGGCAGCCCATATCCCTTTTTACCCTTATCCACATTTCATGAATGAGTGTGCTATTGGTTTCTCAGGAATACTCTTTTCTATGATCGTTATAGAAACAAGTCTAAGTGGAGCTCAATACAGAAGGTACTTACACTTTTTTGTTGAATTTGTAATAGCTGTAAGAGGTATATATCTTCATCCTAAATTTGACGGGGGTATTCTGTTCATGCAGTGTATTTGGACTATTTAACGTGCCTGCTCAATGGTACATGCAGTGACTTGCTTATAGGGTAACTTTATTTTCATAAGCCTTCCGTCCTTTAAATCTTTACTCTTTGCAATTGCTTAGGTACGCATGGATCTTATTGGTTGTGTTCCAGCTTATTATGTCCAATGTGTCATTACTTGGACATTTATGCGGCATTTTGTCTGGATTTGCATGTATGCTTCTGTGACCAAATTTTAACCCCCCCCCCCCCCCAAACTCTCAAAAAAAAAACTCTGTGGTAGATTTGTTTCACAGAACTTTCTTCCTTGTGGCAGATACTTATGGTTTATTCAACTTTCTTGTTCTGGGACCATCCTTTTATTCATCAATTGAATCCTCAACATGGCTCGTAAGTACTTTCAGCTTATTGGTTCTTATAATTTATTGATTGTAGTATGTTATGATATTGACGAAAGAAGATGAAGATATTTTAGGTTTGTATCGATTAATACTCTTCCGCGAACATTATTGCACTTCTTCTGCTAACGAGGCTACAAGCAAATATCAAATATTTCTTTCTTATGTTTAATTTCTATGCGTTGTGTCAAATGATTCACAGGCCATATACATCTCCGCTTCTTCATGGCTATATTTTTAGTAATGTTATTTTTAATTCTTGAAGGCATATTTCTTTGTATTTTCTGTACAGTCCACCTGTGTAAGGAGACGAAAATATATAATGTGCACTGGTGGAAACCCTTTAGGATATCTTCCTACATATTCAAATCAAAATATGTCTAGGTAATTCCGTAGTTTTTAATTGTTTTTTCCTTTTGTGTATTTATTTAAAATCAAAGACAAACCCTTATGTGTGTTTTATTTTGATTTTGAGTACTATAAGTGGATTGCTCTCTGGAAATATATGGAGGAACCTCTCTTCATGGATGCCACAAAGAGAGACTTCTGCTCAGGTATCAAGAAAACTTCTCCAAAACATCAGTGGTACATATGGTACTCTGTGGCCATGCATGTCTGTGCACATTGCTATATGAAATAATAATGAAGTTTTGTTACAATTTTAATCTTCGTTATTAATTGCAATTTGCAAATTTGTTTTCTTATTGGTAGAAGAGGCTCCACCTACCATGCTCTTTGTGTTTTTTGCTGTCTCTAATTATTCCTATATTATACTTCATAATTTTTAAGAGAAACCTCAAATATCACACATTTGTTTCGGTTGAGAATTCAGTAAATATTCTCATTAATATATGTGCACACCAGATTTTTTTAGAGATTATGTTTTATTGTCCGTTTCTCAGAAATCCTAGCTTGTAAAAGAGAGTTTTACATCTTGGCAAGTTGATACATTTTTATGGGTAGATATTGGAGAGCCCAGTAGTAAATTCAGTGTCAACCCAAGATAATACTAAACATCCAAGCAAAAGAGCATCTCAAATAAGGTACTTGATATAGATGAGTACAAATAACTAATAAACTACAAGATCCAGAGCCGTAGCAGAGGCATGTGTGGATGAAGCATCATGGGATTATATTAACTTTAGTAGCATCCTATCTATTGGATAGCCAGAAATAACTTGAGGAGTTGAGGTGTAGTTACCCATATTTTGGTATTAACTGGTATCTGGGTCATTGATGCATGCAACTTATGTGAGTACGTGACCCAACAGTTAGACAAATAAGCAATTAAATTTGCCTAATATATCTTGTTTTCAGTCTTCACAATTTAGTAATATCAGCTATCATATGCAGTCAGCAGATGATAGCAGGTTCCCTGGGACAGGTAGAACCCTTGCTTCTGGACGGAATACAAATTCTTCAAATTCTTCTACTGTGAACCCTGACTTGAGCTTGCAAGCTAGACTCTTGGATAATAGTAGCAGCCCAAACAATCCATTAAGCACAGCAGTTGCAGCTGGACAGCCAATACTTGACGGAAGGTACTACAAATAGTTGTTTCTTTGTTCTTTATTATGTTAATGAGTTCCTATAGGTGTACTCTTGATGCTCTAGCTCTAGTTTATTCTCCTGCTTAAGAAGAATATCATTGCTGCTGCTTTATTTTGCTTGTTTTCTCTCTTGTAAATGGAAATAAATCAGTGGAAATAAATTTGACAATAGATTTCTTGTAAATTATCTGTATTTCAAACAATTTAGCACCCATTTATTTTGATCACAAATAAATGGAGTCGTGTGTTGGCGTGTTGCTTGATTATAACATATTATTATCGAAAGTTTATGTATTTGTTATTAAAAGGTAGTCCTTAACCTTATAGGAGGCCAGTGGTAGAAAATGCCACAGCAGCTGCAGCCACGGGACTTCAAGGTCATCAGGTGGAGAAAAGTTGAACAACTGTGTTTTAATTTTAGGCTACCTGGTGTTTGACAGATCTTATGTACTTGTATTTGTATTTTCAGGTTCCAGTTGTGTCTGATGAAGAAATTCAAAAACTTGTAGCAATGGGGTTTGAAAGGGTAAATATTAAGACCAGTGTTTGATTCTCACTAAATCTACTTCCTATCTTTGTTTCTTGGTTTATCTTTTGCTATCTCATTTAATTTGGTTACTTATTTTATTAAGAGTTTAGCCTTTTTGGGAGCAGACACAGGTTGAAGTTGCACTGGCAGCCGCTGATGGGGATCTAAATGTAGCTGTTGAAATTCTCATGAGCCAAGAGGTGGGCATTTTAGACATGATTTTTTAGTGATTTTGCTGTTTTATGACGCTGTGATTTTTTTTTTCTGACTAAGCAGGGATAGATGACAGAGAAGGCATATTCACTAAAATTTACCAGAACCTCCTCAGATTAAAAGCTTCTGCATGTTAATTTTGGTTCTTGGCATCCAAATCTATATCGGGAACTTTTTTGTTCGTAGTGCTGTTCAGGCTCCAAGTCACCTTACATTTCTTAGTTTGCTTTTACTGTTTCCTGTTTGGGTCCGTCTTTGTGGGATGTATAGCAAATGTAACTCAGACAACAATTATGAGAAAGTTCAAACAAACAGTTAGAAATTTTACTCAGAATTATATCATCCGGTTGAATCATCGTTGCTAATTTGTTAAATGGTATTTTTTATAATATCATCTATTTTATTAAGTTTTAAATTTAATTTAATTATTTTCATATGCTTTTAAATTTTAATTTTATGAACTAATGAGTTAGACTCAGATTGATTAACCGATCAAATACTTTCAACTTGAATTTTATAAATATTAAAATTTTATACTTAATAATATTTAATAAATTGCATATGTATTATGGATTTATATTCTGTGTTGTATTTAAATTTAATTTTTTTAACTTAACTATGTATTTTAATGTAACAATTTTATAAATAAACTATATAGAAATTTGTTTTAGAATTTCATAATTTTGACACAAATTCATTGAATTTATATATTCAATTTAATATTTCATTTTTAGGCCAAGTTATTTGAATTATATTTTATGTAATAGCTTTCATTTAATTTTAACTGTGTTATTTTATTTTAGATATCATCTTTTATTCTTTGGTATATTTTAATTCACTTATACTTTATGTAATAGCTTTCATTTTATTTTTAATAATTCAATTCCATATTATTGGTGTTTGACTGTGTGTAGTCCTTGTCTAAGAAATCTATACTATATTATTATATTACTATAGTCAAAAAATTAAAAAAATTAGTCGGGGTCAGTACTAGGTCACGGGTCTAAAAAATATACGTGTATTAGATATAATTTTATTTATTATAATACGGTCTCTAAACATATATATAGAGAGAGAGACAGAGATATATATAAACAAGTGATCAAATAAAAAAAATTTAAAATAAAAAATAGAAAATAAGTTTATCCACTACCTCATCTACGCACCTGCCGAACCTAACATCTATTCATGATATTCCACCCTACGCGGCCCGGCCCGGCCAATCCTCGGTCCTCTGCCCTTCTTTCTCGTCAACCCCTCGCCCCCCTGCAATTGCCTCTCCAACACCTCCGGTCGTCTTCATTGGTGACTTCTTATCGGATAATGACCTTAGTCGTCATTGATATGTCATTAAATCGACGATTATCATCGATTTTTGTAGAAATGATAGTTTATATGTATATGTATCATGTATATTATTTGGTAATTTTTATAATACAAATTAGTGATTTTTGTGATATAAATTAGTAATTTTGTCATAGAAATTGGCGATGAAATCGTAGATACAATAATTTTTCTAATTCAAATTGATGTTTATGTTCATATATTATGTTTAAATTTTAAATCCGGTTTTTTTATTTAGATATGGTGATTTTTGATGTAGATTAAATAGAGAGATGGCGGTTGATGTACATTGTGGTTGTTATGCGTGGTCGGAGATTATGGATGAATAATTGGGAGAGGTGAACGAAATTAATGGAATTTAGTGGCTGGAATTAATGAGTGAATATTGAATTTTGGTGATTTGGAAGAGAAGTTGGAAGGGGGAAGAGGGCTGAGTTGAGGGGGGGAGTCGAGAGAAATACGGATAATGATATTGGGGACCGGGCGGGGGCGAAGATGGTGGGTAGGTCTTAAATTTAGATATAATACACTAAAACACCTATTTTAAGACGCTTATTTTCTATTTCTCATTTAAATTATTTTCTATTTAAGTAGAACTATATATATATATATATATATATAGTAGACTAAGTCGCGTTTTACAGCGGTTTAATAATATTTTTATAAACTCGTTAAAAATTATAAGGAATTATTTTTATTATTTTTTAAAAATTACTAGATAAAGAATTCCAATACTATATAGATTAGTTAAAACAATATTTAATAAATTTACTGATAAATAAATAATTTTGTATATGTGTGTGCGAGAAATATATTAATATTATCGAGGTAAAATGAGATAAAATTAAATATTATTCTATTATCATTGCAATAAAATATATAACATCATTTATAACTTAAATGTCCAATATATTTTAAAACCTAACTTAAAAATGTATCTTGTAGTTTTTATAGTTGTTTTTAACTTGGTTGTACACCCAAATACAAAATAAAAATAAACTTAATTATTTTAAATGTTATTTTGTATTAATTATTGTTTGTTTTTCATAAAATTCAAATGTGAGCTTAATTTAAAAAAATCATAATATGCCTGTTAAATTTTAATATTTAACACGCTCTTTCCTATCGACTTGTTTTCTTTTTAAAGATTTTTTTGGATAATGAGCCTTTTATAGTTATTTATTTAAATCTCAAATAGATTTTATATCGATAACTATTAAATAAATTTTACCATTTATAAATAAATATCATTATATGTGTATGAAATTCAAATTATTAACATGTTAATCCCCGCTCTCTCGTTTGGTCATCAATTTCTTTTCTATAATTTTGTTACAGAATAAGTCAACTTATATTTAATATATTTTACTTTTATTAAAATTTAATTTTTGTTAAATTACTTTTATAAGAATTACAATTGAAATAGGTTACTCTTGAATAAAATGAAAATAATAATTAAAATTATAACTAAAAGGTAAGTACTAATTAGATTCTTATTAGAATATAAATAGTAATTTAAATAAATTTTTTAAATAAATAAAATCTATATAACTAGAAAAATAGTTTTAAGACTTTATCGTTTCTTCTTGAAATAGTAGTCATAAGATTAGTTAATATTTTTTTATATGATACTTAATTAAAAGACAAATAGAAATTAGATTCTTATTAAAAGATAAATAGGAATTTATATAAATTTTAAATACATAAATTCTAAAAAATAAGAAAGATAATTTTAAGTGTTTTGACAACATCCGAGAATTCTTCAATTTTAACGATTAACAAGGTTCTCCATAATAAGTTGTTCTCTCGTAAAATACATTTCTCGCTAATAAGTCGTTCTATCGATTTTTTTTAGATCTCCCGTAAAATTATTCGACTAAGTCGAGTTGCGACGACTTTATAATATTTTTATAAATTCATTAAAATTATATATAATTAATTTTATAATTAAACAAATATCGAGTAAATAGTTATAAAATGACTTTATCTAAAGTATCTTTAAGAACATACATTTTACTCTTATAATAATATATAAATTAATCGAAACAATATTTTGTAAATTGATTATTAATAAATAATTGATCATTTTTTACATAAAAATGTGAAATATTTAAATATTATCGAATTAAAATGAGTTTGAAATTAAATATTTTATATCATCGGTACGATAATATCATAAAACACTACTTAAAATTTTATTACATATTTTTCGCTATCATTTTTGATTTGATTGTCCACCTCAATAAAAAAATAATAGAAGACAAGTAGTAATTTGATTTGACACATATGAATTTGTATAAATTTTAAATACATAAATTCTAAAAAATTAATAAAATAATTTTTAGGGCTTTAAGATCACCCGAAAATTCTTCAATTTTAACGATTAACATGTTTCTCCTTAATGGACCGCTCTGTTGCCAATCACATTTTTCGCCAATAAGTCTCTGTATCTTGATATCCCATACAATTATTTTTATAACATTTACGATTAAAATGTAATAAATTTTAATAATCAGACTCCTAATTATAAGGTAAGTAATAATTGAAATCATAATTAGAAGGTCATTATTAATTTCACTAGACTTTTAATTAAAATAAGTTAAAATTTACTTATAAGACTTTCAATTAAAAGCTAAGCAGTAACTACTAACTAGACTCTTATTAGAAGACAAATAAATAATCTATATAAATTTTTAATGCATAAATTCTAAAAATATTAGAAAAATAGTTTCGAGCGATTTGAGAGTGCCCGATAATTCTCCTTTATTATATATATATAGATAGATATATGTATATATCAATATTATCTAAAATTTTATTTTTTAGTTTCAAATTATGTATTTATTATAATACAGATTCAAATTATAACATATTTTTATTAAATATAATAAATTTATATAATCTGTCAAAAAAGAATAAATTTATATAAAATAAGAAAACATATAATATTAACCTAATCTCTTCATATCGAATAAAACCAGTAATTTTGATAGTGAAAATACGAATATTGAATAATTAAGTAAATAATGAGGTGATTGGGCCAAGGCGCTTTAACATCTGTTGCGGCTAGGTTATTTCTGTAAGACAGAGAGTCTCAAGAACTCAACGAACAACTACGAGCAACACTAGCGTCTACAAGCACGGTAAGAGTAATAGGAGGATAAGCGGTAAATAACCTCAACTAAGTTTTCAAATTATTGTTCTATTTTATTTTTCTTCAATCAATGCACACACTACTCACTCTTTACTTACTGATTCAATCATTTCCCCAATTACGAGGAATCACAAGCTATCGAGTGACTAATTGTTGGTTGACTTGTTATATCACATTGTTTGGATTTTTGTTATATTTGATAAGGGGGAATAAATAATAAGGGCGTAGAGTAGAAAGAAAGGGGGGTGAAGATGAAGCCAGTGGTGGGAATGGTTGTATCCAACAAGATGCAGAAGTCTGTTGTGGTGGCCGTTGATAGGCTCTTTCACAATAAGCTCTACAATCGTTACGTCAAGCGAACTTCCAAGTTTATGGCTCATGACGAACAGAATCAGTGCAACATTGGTGACCGAGTTAGTTCACATCTCTATTTATGTACATTTATAACTGTTTTCCACGAGCATATATGATTTTTAAGCCAAAAGATGATTGCAAGTAGCTAAAATCCTACATAGTTGCACATTTTGCAACAGACTTACAATTTTGCTTCTTGTTTTTTCTAATTCTTTACATTGTTTGTCTACTGTCTAACTATGTTTTAAGATGGTAAGCCAAAGACAGAGTCTCTTTAAATCTGTAGCCGGCTAAGAAGAAGACACTTTCACATACGTTACATAGCATTGTTCTTCCTCTTGGTTATCAAAGCAAATAATCATACTATTGCTCAAATAGAAAACCATGAAAAAATATGAAAATTTACAATTTGTTTGTAAACACTATCAAATTCTAAATTATTTTTCACTAAATGCTGCTATTTCCAGAAACAGAAGGAATAAATTATCTGATAAAGCTAAGGGCAATATAAGCATCAGATGATTCAATGAGTTAATCAAGGCTTTTATAATTAGGAGCAAGCTGCATGCCAAGAAGCATGAGAAACTAGAATACTATATGTTGTATCAGTGCATTATATTATGATGATTATATCATTCTAGTATGATATATTGAGTCTATATCATGGGTGCGGCTAGTGACATACTTCATTGACAGAATGACAGTCACTATTTTACTTTCATATATTCATGTAGCCTTTTGTGTTACAACATGACAGTGGACACACTGACTGTGTATTTGACTGTTCGAATTATAGGTAAAGTTGGATCCTTCTAGGCCATTAAGCAAGCACAAGCGCTGGGTTGTTGCTGAGATTTTGAAAAAAGCACGAATATATCTCCCACCAGCAAAGACTACTACCGAAGCAAACACCCAAACAGAAGTACCAGCTTCGTCTTCTTCTTGACTCTTGAGGTTTGTATAAAGCTGTTTTTTATTTTATTAAATTTCACTCTGTGCTCGTGGAAAAATTTAATATTATAATACATGATCTCATTTTTAAAGCCCTTCTTAAAGGACTGCTGCTGTGTCTATTTATGTGATTTTTATATTATGATATGTATAGAAATTGAAAGATCTGTGAGGTGAAACCTGATCCGTCTCTCTTGAGTCCTGATCTAAATATGTAATCTTTTTTTTGCTAATTAAATATGTGATCATTGTTTTTAGGCGAGAGTCAAGTCCATTTTAAATCTGTAGGGATTTTTTTTATTTGGCCTTCAGACTACCTCTGAAAAAGTAATTTCCTGTTTTTGAAGTTCCCACATTTCTTTCTCATAAAATTTATTCTTCTCTTTGCATTAATATGTTAGCCTGTTATTAGGTTTTTAATTTTAATGAAGTAACTTATTGACTAGTGATAATTTGATTAGAGTTATCTTAAACTTTATTCTGTGCAAATGTATTATTATTATCTACAAATTGGCATATGTTAGAAGATTTGACTTTAAATTTTGGTTCAACTTTACCTTCTGTCAGTTCTGATTAAGGGCTTACAGAAATCTATTTGAGAAAACCTATTGACCTTATGTTTTAGTAGTGGTCATTTCTTAACAAGGTAGATCTTGTTAGTTCGTAGGAAAATGAGAGAAATTTGGAGTATTGATTTCTGTTTTATAACAAAGAGTATCTTGCTTCCTTCACGTTCTTATTTATTTTCTAGATCAGTAGATGCCAAGCCTTTTTTTTCCTGCTTTATAAAAGTATAAATTCATAGATGCTCTGAAGTCTTGACCACAGATCACTTCGTTGATGCTCTGACCACAGATCACCTAACATAACTTATGAGCATTCTTGCGGTGTGTGTGTTTCTACTGCTATGACTTGCATTTGAGCTTAAATTTTGCAGAATCTTTTGGATCCTTACATGTTGAACTATTGTTTAATTCATTGATCTATTATCTGTAGAGGAACTTTAAACATGGTTTGAAGCTACAGACTTGTCTAGTTGAAAATTTTGACTTTTAGTTTTTGTGCATTGAATGGTCTTTAAGGGTGTGTTAATTTATGGTGTGTTAATTTATTGCAGACATATTGTTGTATCGAGTCTTTCTTGATCTTATTTGTAAATAATTTCTAGAATTGATTTTCAGGTGCGCAAGAGGGTCAAGATTTAATACAGGCTGTTAATGTAGTTCGGTCGTCCAATCTATTATATTATGTAAGCTGTTGCAGAAAAGTAATCCTTCCTAAATTCACCTGTTACTGTCTTGGTTTGTAACTTTTTTCTTAGTCAAGTTCTTGTGCTTTTGGAAACTTCTTGCAAGTTTTGAAAGGTGGTGTGGAGGTGAGAAGCAACGAGACAAAAACTGAGAGGCCAGCACTGGATTTTGTGATAAATAAAAATAGTAGTGCTTGAGCTCATTTTGTTTCAAAGATATACAACTGGGTACATGCAATATCCAATTTGGATTGAAATATTTTTAGATGTTGCTTAAAAATTAATATTTTAATTATATTATTATTTACAAGCGGTTCTATGACATATTTTTATATACATATGTATTTATTTAGTTGTATGTTATTGTTTATTTTGACAATCTTGCCAGTAATGAACATTAGGAAGATACTAACATATACCAGAGATCATTCGTTTTAAGTTTAGTCACTAATGTTTTAAGTTTAGTCACTAATCATTATCTAGACCAAAATAATTATACATTTGTCGGCTGGAGTTAGAACCCCGAATATATTTTTTACAAGTAAAATGATTTCTGTATAAATGGTGACATTTCAAAAGGTGGAATATAATTATTATTCCAATCATTCTAGGTTGATTAAAAACAAATTCAGCATCTATCAAGACATTAAATTAAGTGGTATTTATATTAATAGAATAATTATTCTAGTAATGTTAAGCAGTTCAAAAGTGTTTTCAAAATATTTTTTTTTAAAAATGAGAAATTTTAATTAGTGTGATTAATACTAATGTAAAGAAAAGTTATAGGGGGTGTTTGACTTAGTTTATAAGTAATAAGTTATTTTTTTTTAAAAAGTATTTTCATATTTTTTTTTTGAAATTAATATTTATTTTAGAAATTTAAGAACAAATTTTATTTCCAAATTTGAAAATAAGTTACTTATTTTCAGAAAAAATACATATATACTAACTTTTTCGTCTTATAAGCTACTTATAAGCAGTAGCCAAACGGGGCCATATTATTATCCAACTGGTCATGTTACTAACTCACCGCCATAACTCGGTTTAAGCACCTTAGCTGACTCTGGCCAGAAGTACTTGCACATTTAACAAAGGCTTTATTAATCTCACGGCCGCCTTCACCACAACCGACTCTCTCCGTCTGCCACGTACCCTATAAATGAACAGCTTTTTACTCAGTTGGGCAATTCTAATTTGTCCTTCAGAATTCAATACATGACCCTCGTGGAGAGTAACCCCTACCTTTTATTTCCCAAATTAGCCCCATATTTATAGTAAATACCAACTCTATCCTTTTCATCGAAAACCAAAACTCAGAGTGCGTTTTGTTTCTTTTTCTCTAAGTTTTTCCCGAGTGTCTCTCCTCTCCAAATCTCATTCTCTCCCTCTCTTTATGCGCGCACACACACACACACACACAATTTCAGTGTGTTTGTATCTATATTAGGCTATTCAAATTCAATTGATTAGACGAAGACTATGACTATGCTAACTCAACAACCGTTAGATGTGAGTTTCTCGCCGCACTATATATTTGAATTTTGCATTGTGTTGTTATATATACGCGTGATTCTATATATATACGAGTGTGTGTATTTCTTCGTCGATGGATTTCGCATGAGGTTTGATTGTTTGTGTGATCCCCTAGGGTTTTGGTTTTGTTCGGATTCAATTTAGCAATTTTGATCGCTTTAGGTTTTCAAAATTAGGGTTTTGTTTAGTGATTTACAGTTAGGGTTTACTGGATCGGGTGGATTCTTGATTATTCATTAGTTGTTATCATATTTAATGATTTTCTTGACTGATTATTTAGCAAGATGATGATGAGATGCTGGTGCCACATCAAGAACTAGTTGAAGCCCCCCAGCCCGTGGAAGGTCCTCTTTGTGTCGAAGGGCCTCAGCCTATGGACGGTTCGTACATCTCTTTCTATTTTAGAAATCAGTTTTGTTAAAAATTGTGAAATTTTGATCTGGTTGCGTGTTTTATTTTATTTTGACATTTTTTGTTATTGTTTAGTTGTTGCACAAACTGAGAGTACAAACGCTGTGGACAATCAAGCGGCTGATGAGCCACAGGCGTCTAGGTTCACGTGGACGATTGAGAACTTTTCCAGACTTAACACCAAGAAGCAGTATTCTGATGTTTTTGTTGTTGGTGGTTTTAAATGGTACTTTGATCCGTAACTACCTCATTAATTATTAATTTATATATCTACACACACATGCATGCTGCTTTCTTCTTGGCACCTGACCTGAATATTTTCTTGGCACAGGCGTGTGCTTATTTTTCCCAAAGGTAACAATGTGGACCACCTGTCTATGTACCTAGATGTTGCAGATTCGGCAACATTGCCCTATGGGTGGAGTAGATATGCACAGTTTAGTTTGGCTGTAGTTAATCAGATTCAACCCAAGTACACTCTAAAGAAAGGTATCATTCAGAATAGACTATCTGTGTTTGTGCATGAGATGCAAACTTGTCATTTGTCGAGTAGATATACTGAAAGTTCATATTTTGCTATCTTATAAGTTAATATTCTTTTGCTTTTTTGTTTGCAACACACATTTATTACTCATTGTAGTAGTCTATTTTCCATGGAAAGAGAAAAAACTTGTGTGAAAGTTGTTAACAATGAAAGGATAAGAGAACAAAATCGTGTTTGGTTACCATTCGACAAACAACCTGTGCATCCTTATAGCTCAATGTGGTTGACTGCAACGGAAAATTTCAAGCTCTCTATTTTTACATTTTGGTTCCCTCAAACATGATATTTTTATTGATGAAAAAACTGTTAAACATTATAGGTTTAAATAACTTGCAGTGGCAAATGTCATAAGTTTGAGGCTATGTATTATGTATTTTTTTGTAGGTGTGAATTGTCTGAGGCTGTAGCAAATTAATCATATATTGCCTAGTCAGCTAATTCTCTGAACCCTTTGTAGTGCCAGCAGCTTTCTGTTCATGCAGCAATTAATTAATCAATAATTTGAAATATAGTGGAGTGTTTGGAAACAATTGTGTTTTTCATACTTTTTTACTTGAGCTGTAATATGATTATTTGCTTAATTAACCGAGATGAAGAACAATACTGTGTAATGTGTGCGCGTCTTTTTCCATAGCTGGCTAGTGGCTACAGATGTAACATGTAAATACTAAATAGACTGTCTTTGGCTTAACATATTAAAATGTAGTTATGAAGGCTAGATAAGCTATAAGTAGGGCACCCTTAGATTTTAAAGGACTTCCAATGAGGAATTTCTTACATTCTTGCATGGAATAGAGCTATGATTATGTTTGTTTGTGTTATAATTGACTTTCTTTATCCATGGGCCCACGGTGGGGTTACCAAGAGACTGACGATATCTTTTTACGAGTTTATGTGCCTAACTTCATCTTATCCAAGTTACAGATTGTGATATAATATTCTTAGTTCTATAGAAACTTTATCACAAAAGAAGTTTGATGTGCTATTAACTGTACTTTTGTTTTTAACTGAAAATGAAATGTGGATTCTTGTAGACACTCAGCACCAATTTCATGGAAGGGAAAGTGATTGGGGCTTCACTTCTTTTATGTCACTTAGTGAGCTTTATGATCCGAATAAAGGTTTTCTTCTGAATGACACGTGCATTATAGAGGCTGATGTTGCTGTACGTAAGGTCATTGACTACTGGACATATGATTCGAAGAAAGAGACCGGTTATGTTGGACTTAAAAACCAAGGAGCAACTTGTTACATGAATTCTCTTCTTCAGACTTTGTACCATATACCTTATTTCAGGAAGGTCGGGGATGTGTTCTAAAGCGTTTATCACATTTTTCGTTTGCTTCCACGTGGATAGATTTGTCACTCATTGTTATTTGTATCAGGCTGTGTATCATATGCCAACGACAGAGAACGACATACCCACGGGAAGCATTCCTCTTGCTTTACAGAGTTTATTTTACAAGCTCCAATATAACGACACTAGTGTTGCAACAAAAGAATTAACCAAGTCTTTTGGGTGGGACACATACGATTCATTCATGCAGCATGATGTTCAAGAACTTAACAGAGTGTTAAGTGAAAAGCTTGAAGATAAGATGAAGGTATCTTGTAGTCTGCTAATTAGCCTTCAGGCCATTCACGCACACATTTTTTTAGTCCTACATTGAATTCTCCCTCTGGTCCTATTTCAGGGTACGGTTGTGGAAGGGACAATACAGAAATTATTTGAAGGTCACCATATGAATTATATTGAATGCATCAATGTGGACTTCAAATCTACAAGAAAAGAATCATTTTATGGTACTACTTTAATTGGTTCAAGCAGTTTACTCTTCCATAACTATGTTGATGGTAATTTTTTTTGTATGGTCGTGTACTTGTGTATTCTTGTGTTTCCAGATTTACAACTTGATGTTAAAGGCTGTCGGGATGTTTATGCGTCCTTTGACAAGTATGTGGAGGTAGAGCGTCTTGAGGGCGATAACAAGTACCATGCTGAAGAACATGGCTTGCAGGTCAGCTAACATTTATATGCATGTTTTTCATAAATACCAGGTCCATGCTTGTATTGAATAGTATCTCGATTTTAGAGTTTTACTTATAATTCTTCTGTCACGTATCCTTGTAAGCTTTCTGGGAATTAGTAGCAGCAGCTTTTGCTATGCTTAAATTAGCTCAGTATAGTTGCATAATTTTTACCTGTATTTATTTAATGGGGGAATAGTGTTCAGCAGCTCACTGGGTCAGAATGACAATTGAGATGTAACCTTTTTTTGACAAGTGTGGTATCTAATTAAGCTAATCAAAACACATGTAAGCTTATTAGATGAGATTGTTATACATGTTTAGGTCTATTGAAGAGTAGGCAATTATGATAATAGTAATTGATGTATGAAAATGGAATTCTTTATTATGTATGGAGAGTTTTTTTTTTTTAGTTCTAGGTTTGGAGATTTATCCAAGATCTCCGAGGGACATAAATTGTTTACTTGGTTCCAGTTCTGTAGAAGTTTAATAACAACATCAGTCACTCTCTTAAGCACTTATTTAGTGTTTTTTGTTTAGCATGCAAATACCCAGGAAGATGAAATTCCTGGGAAGGGCAATTGAGCAAGGTTTGTTAGTTAGCAAATAAAAGTGGGATAGAACTTCATGGGAAGTACAAATATCTATCCTAAATAGTAACTTCTACTTCCCAGGAAGTACAAAGTCCTCTATGTCAACCAAACACAATCTCCTACTTCCCAGGAATTCTAGAAGAGAAATAAATACCAAGGATGTACAACATCCATGTGAAGACAAATTCATGTAGTGAACCAAACAAGCACTTTGTTTACGAAGAGAAGATTGGACATCTAGTGTGATTTGAGAAGAACTCTTTCATCTTTCTGGAAGCACGTTCAATGTTCTAGTGATAGAAACTTTTTTGTTGCTTGTTTAGTTGGGTCATGTTCTGCTGCTTGTTTTCTTCTTACAATTGACATTCCTTGAATTTTTTTTTTCATTTTCAATTTAAATGGAAAGATATTGACAAATCCTTAAATTTCAGGATGCTAAGAAGGGTGTCTTATTTATAGACTTTCCTCCTGTTTTACAACTTCAGTTGAAGCGTTTTGAATATGATTTCATGCGAGACACCATGGTGAAGGTAAGTGGTTTGAATTTTGAAACAAGTCGTTTTTGTTTGTTTTCCTCATTGAGGCAATGGATTTGTATTTACTTCATTGTTCTTTGGTGGTTCCTATTTGGTCTTGTCAATTGTATCATTATTTTGTTGATTTGTGAACTATTAGTAGCAACAAATCTCGTCACTGTTAATGAAAAAGGTGGATGCTGACTGAATTTAACTCTATAAAACGACTAAGAAAATTATTTATTGTATTTTGCCCATCTATACTTTTTTGATGGTTGGATCTATTCGATAGAAAAACTTGTTTCATTATAGTCACTTCCACCCTGTCTTCAAGGTCATCAGAGTTTCCTGTTTTTCATCAGATAGCATTTGTATTTCATAATTTGTTATATTTGTCTCAGATTCATTTACTATTATTGAATCAGTCGGTTTTCGTAACATGTCAAACTCTATCATATCTGAATATCTTCTGATATCATATACACGCATCACTGAAGTCAAGTGGAGCCAAGTATTATCTTTATCTTTGATAGTTGAATTCATCAACTATCTGCTAATATTTTTGATATTCCCTTGCATAAATCTTACTTGAATTAATTGTGCAGATAAATGACCGTTATGAATTTCCTTTAGAGCTTGATCTTGACAGGGATGATGGAAAATATTTGTCCCCAGATGCGGATAGGAGTGTCCGCAACCTTTATACTCTTCATAGGTATGAATTCGGTTACCTGTTGGTGATGCTTGTGCAGGACAGATCTGAGAAACAATGGTTGAAAAGTAAAAGCGATAAAAATATATACTAGGGTGATTCAACCGAGGAAATATAACTACCCCTAGGGTTTTATAACCGCGGAAGGGAGAAAAGATATGGATCACAACTCATAAATTAAGAGGCTCTATTCAATATTCAATAATATCTCAGTACTTAAGTCTTCATAGTATGTGGGGATTACATCATTCATATAGGGCCCAGAAATCCTTATAATATAACCCATTACCACACTACATTTGACATTTTCTAGGACTAAGGCCCAAACAATTGGGCTTATCATAAATAGCCTACATATATATTAACTCCTAGCCCCAGCACCATATAGAACATATAAGTAAATACACAAGTTTTTTCTATTAAATTTACTTGAACTATCTACAAATAAAAATAAAGTTCCCTTTCATTTTGATTCCCCGTCAGTTGGTCTGCAAAATTATTTTTTTATTAAGTTGATGCAACATCAATACAGTTATATTGAAAGTATATTGCTGAAAGCCTTATACAACATATAGTATTATGTAATAGAAATAGTACTTAAATGCGGGAAGTGCAACAAAGGTGAAGGGGGATTCAAAGATGAGCACAGAGTAAAGTGTGTCCGTCATTGGATGAAAGTACATTAGGTGAATGTGAATCAATATATATGATAAATATTAACACAATTCAAAAGAAAATATCATTGTCCATCACAAACAAGTTTAAGTAGTTTTGAATGAATGATACACAGAGTCAATGTGCTCCTATAGTAATAAAAAACCCAAATGCTAATGTTTTCATTCTTCAACTGTTAAAATCATCGTGGTGTTGTAGTTAGTAGGTTTGATTTTTGTTGATTAAATTTAACTGCAGTATATGAAGTTATGATGGTGTTTGGGGGAACTTTTTTCCAGAACAAGTCAACTTATTTTAAGACAAAGTTAGAGATTCCTAACTTTTTTCTGAAAAAAGTTAACTTTTTTTTGCAACTTATAGAATCTCAAATATACATTAAATACTTGTATAAAAAACATTTATCAAAATATGAAATTTTTACCCGAAAATAAGTCCAAAAGGACTTATTTTAAGGCAGGCCAAACATGCCATATATTTGGTCAATCTACTCAATCCCCTCACTGAGTAGTGTTTAACTGTCAATTCTTGTAAATAGATTGAATTTTATCTGTTAATTGCCTGTTGGGTTAGTAGGCCTGTTAAACAAAATAAGATGAATCGGTTATATAGCTTTTTTCTTTTGCAATTTACCTTTCAATATGTCTATCATAATTCTCTGTTGTATGTATATCTAAAGGTTTGTTTGCTCCTGTTTATTTTTATCCGTAACAGTGTTTTGGTTCATAGTGGTGGAGTGCATGGAGGACACTATTATGCATTTATTAGACCGACACTCTCTGATCAGTGGTACAAGTTACATTCTGAAATAATTTTGAATTGACTAAAAAAATGCCAATAAAAGCAGACATTTCGCCTTGGTTTAAGTATCTGTCAGCCTTTGTTTTTTTGCATGTATGTCTTGCTTATTCTGCCTTTGGTCTGGCATCCGTCTTATTATTGTAAAACACCTCCTTCAGGTTTAAGTTTGATGATGAAAGGGTCACGAAAGAAGATATGAAGAGAGCGTTGGAAGAGCAATATGGCGGTGAGGAAGAGGTATCGTTGTGAATATCTTAAGAGCTCAATATTTGTTTTTTTAATTAAGATTTCAATGCTCTAAATTCCTCTCCTTGGTCATCCTTTTCTTCGTCAAACAGTTGCCCCAGACCAATCCCGGTTTCAACAATGCCCCATTTAAGTTTACAAAATACTCAAATGCGTATATGCTTGTGTATATACGCGAAAGTGACAAGGAGAAAATAATTTGTGATGTGGACGAGAAAGACATTGCAGAGCACCTTAGGGTAACTCAGTGGAGATATTTAAGAACTCTTTGTATTTAATGTTCTCTATCACTGTATCACAAAGATACAGCTTATACTCACACTTTCATATTATCACATTCCAGATAAGGCTGAAAAAAGAACAAGAAGAGAAGGAAGACAAAAGAAGATATAAAGCACAAGCACACCTTTATACCATAATCAAGGTGAAGATGTTTTTACTGGACTGCTTTACTTATTTTTTTAGAAGAGGATGGGAATCCTCTCCTATTAACATTTTTTTTGCTGAATTATGTGATTTGAATATCCAGGTTGCTCGTGATGAGGACCTAATGGAACAGATTGGAAAGGATATCTACTTTGATCTTGTAGATCATGATAAAGTGCGGAGTTTTCGCATCCAAAAGCAGCTCTCATTTGCCTCTGTCAAGGTTATATGTAGTTTTTTGTTGTATCTGTAATATGCTCAAGTGTTGTGAAGATTCATGTTCAGTTTGTGCATCTCTGTTGTACCATAAATGTACTATCAGGTCAGGTTTTCACCTTCACTTAGGTCTAAAAGTACCAACTTTATTTGTCAAGGCAGTAATTATATTCAGTGGGAACTACCACATGGCAGCTAGAATTTTCTACTATTATAGCTCGAGCTTTAAAAGATCTTGTGTGCTACATTGAACTTTAGAATTAGGTTTAATTTGGAAGATAAAGTCATGCAACTGTTTTAGCTGTCAACAGGAATTTGTTCGTTTGTTGCACACTGATAATGCTTATTCCTCAAATCAGTCCTGTTTCGGACACAGATTTTCAGATTTTTTCCTGCTTCAAGGATATGAATCTGAGATATTATTCTGTGCGGCTTTGAAAATGCTATACTAGTTTATCTTTCAAATAATTTATTAAGTGTCCCTTGGGGTTCTTATATTAGATTTTCTTTCTGTTGGAGATAAATTGAAAAAAATTCAAGTTCAACTAGGTAGTAGATAATTATACGAGTCAATTAATATTGCTTTCAGTAGTAGATCATAATTTTAATTGGATTACGAGTTGTATATAGTTTAAAGGTATTGTGTACTTGTTCGAAACAGATTCTTATCTTCCTCTATCAACATATGGTCTTTAAAAAATTTCAGATGTCAGATCAATTGATTTTATTTTGCAGGAGGAGGTCGCCAAAGAATTTGGTATACCGGTTCAGTTCCAACGATTCTGGATCTGGGCTAAGAGGCAAAATCATACATACCGTCCCAATCGACCTTTGACACCACAGGAAGAAGCACAGACGGTAAATACTGAGCATTCAAATTTTGCTAAACAAATGTTGGCATCATGTAATTTTTGTGCTACCAGTTGACTCTTAATTTGTTTTTTTTTTTTGGGGGGGGGGCGCGGGGGGTGGTTGCAGACTTGCAGTATACACCTGTGGAGAAAACATATAAAAAACACTCTTTATGCAGCAAATTTTGTACATGTATTTACCTCTTTAATTCTTAGTATAGAAAGACGGCATATATTTAGCATTGTGCAGCAATTTGAAAGAATTTTTCGGAACAATATGCTATTATGCTCCAATTCTTTTCTCATGTAAGGCTGTCAGTGTTATAAATTCAACTGTAAACAAGCTTTTACATGCTTATAAGTGCTGGTAGAATATGTCTCGCATTGTTATGAGAGTTAATGACCTGCATATTATAAATGCAGGTTGGACAATTAAGGGAGGTTTCTAACAAGAACCACAATGCTGAACTGAAGTTGTTTTTGGAAATTGAGACTGGGCTGGTATTGGTGCACTGTCAATTTGGCACTTGCTAAAATTATAATTTACCTTTGTCAATATGACTGCTCGCACATTTTGCAGGATCGACTGCCTATGTCACCACCAGACAAAAGTAAAGAGGATATCCTTCTCTTCTTTAAGCTTTATGATCCTAAGAAAGAAGAGCTTCGGTAATTCGTCTGTCATTCAGCTTACATCGTACACTAAAACATGTCTTGTTGTCTTTATTCCCCACCTATGATCAATGCTTTCATTATGTATGTATTTCATGCCTAATAAATCTTACCTGCAAAAGGAACCCCGCATATGCAGTTTTTCTATTTACATGTCCATTTTGTATGTTTATTGTGTCATTATTCAAGAGAAATGATAATGAATCTATTGTACAAATGTTGATGAAGAAAGGGCTCATAGGTTAACAATTTAAAACCTCTTTACAGGATACAGCTTGTAAGACATTTATTATAAGGAGAACCCAAATAATATTAATAATTAGTAGCATATCTGATTATCAATGTGGATTACAAGAGATTTTTTAGGAGTCTTAGCTTGGGGATAAGTTTTAGGCTAAATAAAAGAAAAAAGCTCTAAATTGAAGCTACTTATTAATAATCTTAGAGTAAATTGCAGTTTGCGTCCCCAGCCTTGCTCCAATACCATTTTGGATATTTAGTTTCATAAATTGCACTTTACATTCCTGAATTTTGAATAACAAGTTAAATTACAGGTGCAAGTTTTATGTTTTGTTAGTTATGACAGTTATTATTCCTCGTCAGATCTGCATTTGTGATGTACATTAGTCATAGTATGGCACTGATAAGGGAAATTATGTATTATTTGTCTCATTATTATATATTGCTGACTCCTTTCTTTTTTGATCTGTGTCATGTGTCCAGATATGTTGGTAGGCTTTTTGTAAAGAGTACTGGAAAGCCGATTGAGATCTTGACAAAATTGAATGAAATGGCTGGCTTTGCTGCTGATGAGGAAATTGAACTGTTTGAGGTTTGTTTTCCAAGTCAAATTTTATTGGCTCTTTTGGTGGCCTGTTATCTTTTAATGGTCAGAGAGCTCCATAAATATTGTACATTGTACTTTAATTACACGTATGTAGAATTCATTTTAATGTTTTTTGAAATGAACAACAAGCATCATGGTTTTAGTTCTGTATAGAACTCTTAGTTTAATATATTAAATAGTTATTAGTAACTCAACATATCGGTTCAGGAGGTTAAATTTGAGCCATGTGTGATGTGTGAACGACTTGACAAGAGAGCTTCATTTCGATTGAGCCAGGTATGTCTTAAATTTATTGCAATTGTTGGTCAATTTATATTCGGCTGAGCCGCCTTGCATGTAACATTGTTAATTGTCTGCAGATCGAAGATGGGGACATAATTTGCTTCCAGAAATACCCTCAGCCTCAGAATGTAGAGTATAGATATCCAGATGTTCCTTCATTTTTGGAGTACGTTAAGAATCGTCAGGTAAATCTTTTCAAGAATGCAAATTTTTTTGTAGGCTGCAGATAGTTGTATTAATAATAACATTTTCTCTTAATTTGGTTTTATCTTTTAATATTTGTTAAAGAAACCGTAAAATTTGATGGTTTTTACAACTTTTTTTAAACGTTCTGATTTAATTTGGTCTTTTTGTTCATGAATATGAAACCTTCTTACATTTATAATTTGTCTAAAATATGTATATCAATTTAGTCGGCAACCCTTAGCTGGGTCATGCCTCTTGGTTGTATTGCCACGGAGACACTTCTTATACTGTGATCTAATCACCAATTTATTTATTGTGGAAGGAATGGTATAAACATATTAATATATAATGCAACTCCCCGGCTCCTACCTCCCTGGAAAAAATTAAATAATAATAATAAAGCAGCTGATTTTTGTTTGTTTGATAGCATATCATCAGGTCACTTACCTTAATGCCAAAAGGGTGTCACATCATGTTTTCCTAAATGATATCTTTATAATTGATTTCCTTAACAAGAAAAGAACAGGAAACATAAATGCTTTTCTTGTTTGCTCTAGTTTTAGATCTTCTTTCAAAAAGGGTATCAGTTTATTATATGTTGTACTAAGATTGGGGGTTTATATCACTTTCGAGTTTAAAAAATGTAATCCATTTTTGTAAAAAAAAAGAAGAGAAATTGATCCTTTAGATTTACTTCCTCAGCCCTACCCAATTGCTAACATTTGGGTGGGGCACAGAGTTGAAGGGAAGTGAAGAAAATAGAAGAAAATGTGTGTAAAGTGGTGGAACCTACTAAAATTAGTAAATAATAATATGCTATTTTAGGAAATGGGGACATCTTAAAATGGAAAGTATTAAGATTTTTTTTTTTTTGGGGGGACAGGGAGTAATATTTAGCGGTGTGGTTTTTTAGTAGAGCGGTGTAAGACTTTCTTTGTTTTCATGGTCTTCTGCTTTCAAGATTTTTTTACTTTATACTTTTTAATTCTTTACAGATTGTTCATTTTCGATCTCTCGAGAGGCCCAAGGAGGATGATTTCTGTCTAGAATTGTGAGCACAACAATCTTCTGTTATATTCATCTTCTGCTATATTAATAGCTGACACAATTTCTTGTTAATCTATAAGGTCTAAATTGCATACCTATGATGATGTTGTGGAAAGAGTGGCTGGGAGGCTAGAACTGGAAGATCCTTCGAAGATCAGACTTACTCCTCATAACTGCTACTCCCAGCAACCTAAACCTCATCCAATCAAATATAGAGTAGCAGAACATCTATTAGACATGCTGGTGCACTATAATCAGGTTGCTACATAACAAGGCCTCTTTAAATTCATGAAGTCGGATGTTTCTATTTATTATATAAATAACTAAATTTTATGTATTACTATATAATTGTGAGGTAATGTAAGTGATAACTGATAACATTATGATTGTGTCGAGCTTACAGATTCTTGCTTTCATCTGAACAGATCTCTGATATTCTTTACTATGAAGTGCTCGATATTCCTCTTCCAGAATTGCAGTGTCTCAAAACTCTGAAGGTTGCTTTCCATCATGCAACCAAGGACGAGGTGATTATGGAAATACCTTTTGTTTAGCTGCGCTCAAGTCATTTAAGGTTTTTTATGGTTATAATATATATTACATTTTTTTCCCAGGTGGTTATCCATAACATCCGACTGCCCAAACAAAGCACTGTAGGAGATGTGCTTAATGAAATTAAAACAAAGGTAGATTTGAGTTGCTCACAACCTACTCTTAAATCCTTTGCTTGTCAGTCTCTCTCTTACTCTGGTTGGTCTAATATTAACATTACTGATATCTCTTTTCGTACGCTTGTTTCTTTCCTCTAGACAAAGAAACTTTCTAGTGTTTATTTTTTTAGCCCTCTTTGCATGCAAACATTATGAAATGGTCTTTTTTCTTTTTATGTTTTGTTTGGTTGGGATGAATGAAAATAGAACTACAAAGTGGGTAAATGTTCAAAGCTTTCATTTTTTCCTCCATTCCAGTCCTAACAACCTAAACTACAGCTCAAACACCCTTCCCCCCTCCCAAGTTAAGAAGGAATTGTTCCTAACAACTTAAATTAGAGCTCAAACCCCTCCCCCCCCCCCCCCAAAAAAAAAGAAAAGAAGAAGAAGAGGAAGAAGGAATGCTCCATTCTCCCCCACACCGGCACACCCATTTTTATTCCTAAATCTCATCATAAAAAAATGTGTTCTCGCTCATTTTTTTTCCAAATCTTCCCTCCTATCTTATTACTTCTCTTTAATTTCATTCCATTCTTTAACCAAACACACATTAGTTTTTACTTTCTTTCCTTTCTCTTCATAACTCGAGTATACACTAGCATGATGAAATGGCCTTTTCTTCTTTTTCCTTTCTTTTCTTCTCTTCTAAACCCGAGCATACACTCTTGCTGGATTGTAATTTTGTTTCTGTATAAACTAATTTCTCTGTCTTCTGCTTCCTTTTGCAGGTGGAATTATCTCATGCCAATGCAGAACTTAGGCTGCTTGAAGTGTTCTATCACAAGATTTACAAGGTATAGAAAATTCAGTTGTTTAATATGCTTTTATGGATATGTTGAAGGCCAGCCCTTGGACCGTTCATCTTTTTAATAAAAATACAACTAGTTGTTTCTGCAGATTACTAACAGTTTTTCATTAGTTTATAATCTAGTATATGACATTTATCACTAACTGGAACTCTTGTTTCCTCTTTTTTGCTAGATTTTTCCTCTGAATGAGAAAATTGAGAATATAAACGATCAATATTGGACATTGAGAGCAGAGGAGGCAAGTTACTTCATTTTACTTCTATTTTTATATTTGCTTTCTGAGTGTGAAATGAGGTTTAATGTACCAAATTTGGCTTTTGTTCACGAGTTGAGTGCATTTGTTGTGTATATTACAGAAATTATCTTTCTGATGTTCTCTTAAGACAGATTCTTTGTATCATCTTTGTTCCCTTAGTACTATTTTATTGTTGATTGTTTTCCACAGATACCAGAAGAAGAAAAGAACCTTGGTCCCCTTGATCGCCTGATACATGTTTACCACTTCAGAAAAGAGACTGCACAGAATCAAATGGTAATAAAAATCAAATGCAGAATATAAGAAATTCATTGCATGAATTTTGTAGCCATATATCTGCTTAATTTTAATTGTAGATATTTATAAGATCATATGAATAACTTTGCTTGGTTTTACAGCAAGTACAAAATTTTGGGGAGCCATTTTTCTTAGTCATTCATGATGGTGAAACTTTAGCAGAAGTTAAAATGCGTATTCAAAAGAAACTGCAGGTTCCAGATGAGGAGTTTTCAAAGGTACCTCTTCTTCACCCAGCAGCTCAATATTTGATCCAAAATTGTGTCATTGTAGATGCAACTGCATATTTATTAATCAGAAGTGTGACTTCCTTTCCTTCTTTTGTATGTTGAAACTTTTCTGGGGGTAAACAGTGGAAGTTCGCATTTTTGTCACTGGGAAGGCCAGAGTATCTGCTGGACTTGGACGTTGTATCAAGCCGTTTCCAGGTACACCGTACACATGTACTCGTAATTTTTGTATATATTATCATAAATGCTTAATGCTACACTTAAGTACTTTGACAGCATATTTTCCTTTGTGGTTGACATGATTAACTGGATTTTTAAAATGATAAATTTTGAAGTTGCACAGTTTGCGAATGATTGGCAGTAGTTCTGTCATTTATAACCCAAAATCAAATTAACATGTGAATTTCGAACTAAAAAGCAAGTCAATTTTTAGAAGTGAAGTGGGTTATGTATTTTGGAGAGGGATTTTTGCTTTAATTTGGACAATTGCTTATTCTGGTGATTTTTATTTTTGTAGAGAAGGGATGTTTATGGCGCTTGGGAGCAATATCTTGGGTTGGAGCACTCTGATACTACTCCTAAAAGGGCTTTTGCTGCAAATCAGGTATCCATCTCTGCCCAGTCAGCTTATAGTTGATATTATTTTGCTTTAAACCACCACTTTGAGGAGATTATACTGGGATGCCTAGTGATAGGGGGAGTGCTGAATCACTTCTTTATGCTCAAAAGAGAAGCATAGAAATCGATAATTAGGCCAAAGAAATAACTTTAATTTAGAAATATAGTAGGATTATATGCAAGGCGTAGAACAAATAAGATATGATTGATAAAACTTCTAAGGAACCCCTTATGAAAGCCCAAAAAGGTATTGATCAAGACTTTCCTGGTGCAAAAGTCATAAATCCCTGGTTCTTCGGTATAGAATTAGTTGAATTCATGCAAAATATACTGATATTCAGTTTATATTCAGTTTTGGATGTTATATATTCATGATTCACAAATATTGGAATTAATCATTGTAAAGGAAAAATAAATTGCATTTTTTTGTGAAATTGGTTGGATTTGTTTGATCTCTAAAAGTGTTGCTTGTACTCTTTATATTATATGTATTTTTGCAGAACCGGCACACGTATGAGAAGCCTGTCAAAATATACAACTAGGTTTTGAGCTGTCAACAATGCTTGGTAGAATTTCTATCCTCTTGACCTCTTGGATCACGTCGACAGTTTAGAGTAAAAGCTAGGGGGACAAGGCAACAAGAGACTTTAGCAGAATGTTTTCTGTTCCAGTTTTTTCTTCCTGTTTTCCCTTTTCCAGCTAGTTTGTGTAGTTATTTATCATTTTGGTTTGTAGTCTATTATTTTTATTTTTATTTTTTGACTTGGGCGGGGAAGTAGGAGGGTTTCCCTCACATCGATCCTGCTTTTTCACTAGTTCGATTAGGCTTTTCGACTCCTTGACTTTCTGGTCACATATCAAGGCACTGAGTTTCCTGGAGAGGTTTGGGGACCTCGGTATCCAGTTTCTGTTGTAGTTTAGCCAGGTACATAGAAAGATTTTGGTTGGATGAAGTGTAATCTGGGTATAGTTGGTGCCTTTAAGGTTGGCCATTGGCTGGGTTGGAAGTAGATGTGCCGGTATGATTGTGTAAAGGTACAATTATTCTGTTCAGCAGTCAATTGAATCTTATGTTATAGTGCTTTTGTTTTTAATATTTTGTTTTGTAAAAACAACACAAAGTTTTAAATAAAATTTTTGTATAAAACCTAAATGAGCCGTTCTCTTATCTGTGTATCTATCTCTTCAGCCGTGTAAGTTTCATTTGTTTTTGCACATGTCATAAAAGTGAAGCCATATATCATTACAGGACCTGTTGTATTCTGTTTCAGTGAGTTATGATACTACTTGAAAAGAAGTGGTAAGAGTCATAATAAACCTTTTGCCATCGTTCTTGGGATAATTTTTCATCAGAAACATACATTAGGGATTCTGGGACCTGTTTAACCAAAAACATTTTAATAGAAGTCTGCAAGTGGCTCGGAGCTTCGGACGACCAAAAGAATACTTGCAATTAAAAAGCATCAATGCACAACTGTGCCTATTCTTCCATCTATGGTCTATGGATAGTCTTTGGGCACCAGATTGGCATATCTTCACAAGTTGCCAGTAATTTTGAGCTTCTTGAAATTCGTTTCCATTTAGTAACTAAGCTTATCATAGATCTTGAGCTAGACGTATATAGATAGTGATTATGTTACACACTTGTGCTATATACTTGCAGAGGCGTCAATCTCATCTTCATTTTTTAAGAGGAGTTGCTACATAATGTTAAGTGGAATGTTCTGCTTAGGTATGTATGTATTCAACTCCTTGTCTATCCACAAGCACCCACATAATGTGTGTGTATATATGGGGTTTATGCTGCTAGTATGTTTGTGTATCTAATGTCCGCAATTGAAATTAACAAACCACCTCAGGAACTATGACTTTTGGTCAGCAGAACACCTTGTCTCAAATCAATGTAGTTTCTGAAATATATTTGAAAAATGCACAAACTATATACAACTAAAAAGAGAGAGAGAAGCAACCTATACATGTAGATGCTCTCTTCTCAGTCTATTTTTGGGATTTTTCCGGACTGACTAACTTTTATGTTAGTTCGTCATTTAAGAAATAGGCTGCTCTCTGTATGGCTCTGGCAACCCTCCAGATCTCATGCTGAATTGCTGCCTGTCTTCCCGGAAGTCCTGCGGTCTGAGAAATAGCTTTGACTATTGAAGGGAAGTAAGAAAGCCTGCTCTCACCTGCACCATGAGGCCCATATACCTGCACAACACCCTTATACAATTTATAATCATATTCTGGTATTCGGCAACAAATAGAGTTTAAGAGAAGGTTCAACTATGTAATTTACAAAAATCGACCAAGACATCTGAGCGCCGTTGAAAAGTAACTATAACAAATACCTTTGCACAATTGTACAGTTGTACCTTCAAGATGTACTACTCTCTTCTATGCATAATCAGTTTCTACTACATTATTGGCTGGAGGTGAAGGTTCATTGCATATGTGGGCATGCTGTGGTAGATAGGCTAACAAAGCATAATTTTTTGTCCCTTCACGTATGAAAAGGTATTGGTTGGGGGCAATATGTGAAGAAGATGAAAGCTAAAGATAACGTGTCTTGAGTTGATTCTAATTTCTACTGAAGGTTGCCAGAATGTAATACAAGGTGATGGCTTACAAGATGTCTGAACCACCGACTTCCTTGAATCCCTTCTGTATCCAAAAATCCTCTTTCAGCAAGCATCAGCCGATCATTTAATGCCCGTTTCTTTAAAAGCGACACATATCCCATAGTTTCTTGCTCTCGCAATTTCTGCAAGTCAAACAAATAGATGTTAAAGTGCAACTGTGGATGTGGAATCCACTTTACATTTGTTAACTGTAATAAGCAAATCTTCATATGTATAATCATGTGTGTAACCTTCACGTCATCTTCAGCTTTCTTTGCTGCAGCTTCAAGTTCTTGTATGGCAGCACTAATAGGATACAAAGAGATGCTCATTTCAAGAAGGTCCCTTAAAATGCTAGTGTAACCCTGTCATAAAATACAAAAACTTGAAGAATGCATCAAATTTTATTTATTTATTCCTTCGTCTAGTGAGCCCTATCAATACTAATCAACTAGCAAATCCTGCTCAGATGCATATACAATCTATTAATTAACTTTTTTTTACTTAACTACATAGTAAAAGAGGACCTCCGATATTAATGAGGTACTGATTTGTGAAAAAGAAGCCTAGTAAACTTGGAATTTGAGTTCTATAACCTAGGAAATTAATTATGAAGTACCAGAAAGATATCTATGCATCAGATAGAAAAATCTATGTACCATTACAGCAGACTAGCTAGCAAGATGATTATATTTGCTTTATCAAACAATTAGAACTTGATTTCAAGAAGATAGTTTGTGTTATACCTTTAATTGAGATGTATAAGAGAGGTAGTTGAATGGTATTATCGGATCATCTGCTAGGTGAAGAGCAAGGAGACCCCAAATTCCGGCAACTAATTGTGTACATGAAAAGAAGCCATGTTGTCATCATAAACCATGATAAAAATACATGCATTACCTGAAACACATAATAAGCTAACCAGCCACATGACGTTGGAATAATGGATCTCCAAAATTTCTCATCCAGTTGTAGGAGTCAAAGGCAGTGTGATAGACTGGGAAATCTGCAACCAAGTGAGAATTAACCATAAAAATATGGATCCATGCCTATTTGAGTATTTGGCATATGAGCAGTGGAGTTTCTACCACGTCTCTGTTAACATAAGAAGAATAAATTAACTGATAATTCTCATAGATGTAATTTTTATTTACCAGTTAAAAACTAGTAATAATAGTGGTAAATCACTGGCCCAAATTTATATAATTAATTATCCAGAAACCATCTGGAAACATTTTTCTGTTCTAATATGGCATGATATAACCTCTGCATACATTCAATAAGAGCTCTAAGTATATGCTATACCTTTCCCATAGTATATATCAATAGAAGGAACCCCGGCATGATGCAGAAATGGAGCAAAATCAGAATCTACTCTGTCAAGTCTCCCAATCTGCAAACCAATCATGAAAAGCAGATCAATCTCTAAACTGTATATTTCATTTTATAGAAAAGAAATGTTCCTTGTTAAGCTGCCATCTTCAAACACATAATTCTGGAAAGCATTAATGCCACTACTCGTTATACAATTTGGATGAGTATGTAAAGCCAAAAGGATACTTGTTATGGACTTACATATACACCCCCATTACTAGAGGCCCATTTCTCGTATACGGTTGCATCCTCTGAGTCGGGATCTTTAACCTTTAACCAAACAGAAAACACAATGCCAACCCTTCAGTGACCTCATAAATTTACGTTGGTATTTAAATAGCATAGTAATTTGATGTTTTGGTTCTCCATTTTTCATATACTTTACCTTCTTTGTGACCTCAACAAGAAGATCGTCGAGCTGAGGAGTAGAGCCGGCAAAGAGTCCAGGCCCTTGAACCGCACAATCAACATTAATGTAAGCTACAGCCTTGGAGTCCAAAGTTGCAAGGTTTTGCTCGACCCATTCAGTAGACCCTATCTGAAAGTTCAAGGAAAATACAATGCTAATGAGATATGAGGATTTCAAAAGCCAAAATCATTTATAAAGGGAATGATATATATATATAATGATTTTTGAGTGCTGTCATCCTGTGGACTGCATAGGGCTACTGAGAATTTACCACAACTGGCCACAGTTCAGGAAAAGAAGGTAGGTTTGTCGATAGATATTAATATATTATTATGCTTGCAACTAATCATCATTCTGTTGTATCAGAGTTTTGGAAATCGTAGGAAACACAGTTATTCTGGAACATGGGTTTTCTTAGAAATATCTTGTGGAAACTAACTTTATTTTATATGAAGAATGGTAATGCATATCGAGAAGGGGGGGTCTATCATATGCTGACGCTAAAAAATGGTAATGCATATCGGGAACATATCAAGAGGGGGGGGAATCTATCATATGCTGAAGCTTTGCATTTGATTTAATGCATCTTTTTGAAATTCACAAGCCAGCTATCATTAAGGACTCATTCAGAACATCCCTTTTAGTTGTTAAAAGTTTTATTCTTTTGATCTTTGCATGCAATTTTAAATCCTACAAATATACAAGGTACAAGCTGGAGACTGATGAAGATAGAATATTACCTACCATCCCAAACTCTTCTGCATCCCAACTGCAGAGAATAATTGTCCTCCGAGGATTCCATCCTGAGAGTTTCAGAAGAGAATATCGGCGAGCAATGTCAAGTAGCGTTGCAGTTCCACTATTGGGGTCAACCGCTCCATATGTCCATGCATCTCTATGGTTGCCAAGGAGTACATAACGATCAGGCTCTTCTGATCCCCTTGCAATTGCAAAAACATTATAGATTGTGGCCATCTTTTTTTCCCCCTGGAAAGAAAACAGGATTGTTAAATATATTAGCACCAATAAAATATTGAATATTTACAGCAAGATGGAAGGCAAGAGAATGACAAGTTGCACTGCTTATGTAAAGACTAAACGTTTTCTCTTCCTATCATTAAACAGCCGTGTAAAGAAAAAGTAGTAATGTGTTGACAAGAGTCACAAGTTACATTTGAGACACTTTCACACATATGTAACTAAGTACTGATTAATCATTATCGTAAGCCTTTCAAAGTAAAGAGCAAAAGTAATAAGCATTTTACATTGAAGCGGATGAGCACAACCTTGAACAAGTTGTACAAAAAAAAAATTGACCGAGTCATTTTGGCTTGCTCTCAAACTTTAGGGGCACATATTGACTATGATAATAAGTGGGAAAACAGAATGTTTCACGACCTCACACAACCTAGCTCTCTTACCTCATCAGCATAACACATAACACCAATCACACATGTGCTCAAAAAGTCTATATGTTGTTCTGGGCCTTCTGGCCAAGTGATATGCTCAATTTAGTTCTAGTTATAGTTTTATTTTCACCTGCATCATTTTTTGTCTTAGTGTAGTACTTCCCAAACAAGTGAACAAAAACCTATTTATTATTCCTACTGAAAATCTCCGAAATTGGGTTAAACTGGTTGACAATATCTACAAAAGGAATATAGAACAAATTATGTTGTGAAAGAAACAAAACAACAAAAAACATATCCATAGACCATTGTACTAACCAACAGAACACATAAGCATACATTACATAACTCACTGACCCGCTTACCAAATAAAAGTACAGATCCTCCTGTATCTTGCACAGAATGAACAAACAAAAGTGGTCCAAACTCGAAACAAACCTGGTAAGTGAAGTTTAACATAGTAGGGCCAGGACCAATTCCCCTAACCAAACTCTTTAGGGTTCCCTTCCACTCCTCAGGCACCCTACCCCCCTCCAGTGTCCTCATTATCCTCTCCGCTGTCTCCTCCGACACGGGCATCGACGGAACCCCAGGAAACCTCTTGACAACCTCACTGTCCTCAAACCCTAATCTCTCACTATCACTCACACTGGCCCACCCAGGCGTGAGTGGGTCCCCCATACCATCCATCACAGTCCCTCTCTCCACTCCACTTTTGTACGTATCCCCCTCCGTGTACATTACAACCGCCGCCACTCCCTTCTCCGCCGCCTTCACTGCCACCGCATTCCTCGACATATCACCGCCGCGGCGGACGATAGCGAGACAGTCTATGACACTCAAACCCTGCGCTTCCAGCGCATTGTAGTCTATTTCTCTGCCGTAGTTAACAAACACGGCCATACCGTAGGCAGAGCCGGAGGGGGAGTAAGCGTGGTAGGGCGAAACGACGGCGTCTCGGGAGGAGTGAGGTTCGGGGAGAGTGAAATGAGTGGTGGTGGTGGTATTGAAATGAGCGGAGAGAGAGGAGTGAAGAGGATAAGAGAGGAGAGTGGTGTAGTTGGTGAGGTGGGAAGAGAGATTGAGGGAGTTCAAGTGAGAGAGAACGACAAGTGCGGTGGAGAGAGAGAGTGGGGTGCCAGCGAGATGAGGGTGGAGAGTGAGAGAGCGGAGGTAGTTTGAGATGGTGTTGTTGTCGGAAGTTGAGAGGAAGGAGGTGGTGAGGGCGTTGAGGGAGAGAGATTTGTGAGGCGGGGAGAGAGGGGAGGTGCTGTCAGGGTGGTGGTGGAGAGACAAGAGAGTGAGGAGGAGGAGGAGGAGGAGGAGGAGGAGAGTGCATGAGGGTGTTGAGCTAAGACTGATTGTTGTGGAAAGTGGTTGGGCCATTTTTGTACTAGCTAGTTGATACTCGATTATCGAGAGAGAGAGAGAGTGAAGGGGAGAGGAGGTTTCAGGTGGGCGTTATACGTTACCACTACTCACTGCTAGTGCGCTGCCATGTTTTTTAACCCACCTCTTGTCATCCGCTCATATACTCGTCGTATATAATTCATTATTCTGCGACTAACTAATCAACTACTGTCTACTGTATAATATTTCGTTTTGAAAATCTTATGGTCGATATTAATCTTCCCAACTGAATTTTATTTATGACTCAAATATACGTCACCTTTTATTTATTAACAAAATATGCCTTTTAATCATTTTTTACTATTTTTTTTATATCACACATTTGATGATACATGTGTATTATTTTGTAAGTTAAAATATTATGTAATAAATGCGCAACTTAAATTTATATATATATATATATATATATAGGGTCCTGCTCAAATATAAAATAACTTAGAATAGAAAATAGAAAATAAGATCTACACCACATATTCAATCTAATTTAATGGCAAGGGGGAGCATCCACACACAAATCAAATACACTCTCATACACCTAATCCCACATAATCTCTCCGTTTTTAATTTGATTTTTCCCGTTAATTACTGAATTTTTTTTCAAATTTAACTTCACCACATTTTTCTCCATCTCCCAACAATCAGTTTGCATACCATATGTGATATTTTTTGTGAACCCAGGATATATATTTTAGTGATTTCTGTAATACAAATTAGTGATTTCTATAATATAAATTAGTGGTTTCTGTAATATAATTTAGTGATTGAAGTTTGAATCTGATAAGTGACGAATTTATTTTATTTATAAATTATATTTGCCGAAATATAGCACATATGGTATGAAAACTGATCGTTGGGAGATGAAAAAAAATGTGGTGAAGTTAGATTTGAAAAAAAATTTGCCAATTGACGGGAAAAATCAAATTAAAAACGGAGGAGAATAGATGAGATTGTGTGTGTGAGGGTGTATATAATTTGTGTGTGGGTGCGGCAGGTATAATGATAAGGTTTTCTATTTCTCATTTAAGCTATTTTCTATTTGAGCAGTACCCTATATATATATATATTAAATATTGGAATATTTTTTGAATATTTTGTTGGTGAATATAATATTTAAATTATTTTTCCTAAGTATTATTTTTACCCCGCCCAGAGTCCGGGTCCGGCATGCAATTGAACCAACTACTTTTACATGTCACAAATCCACAGCCTCTTGTAATCATTTCAAATAAGGGGTAAATGAGCGAGTTAAATATTATTGGATTCGAGTTTAAATTTGAGTAAATAATTCGGATTTAAACTTGATAGAATTATAAATTTTAAATCTAAAATTCGATTTTTAATAATTTGATATAAAAACTTATATAAATTCTATTAAATATTAATAGAAATTTGAATCTAATAAATTAAATATTTAAATATATATATGTATATATATGATAAATATAAATTTGATTAAGTTCACGAATTTTACAAATTGAACAATTTAAAATTCAAACTCAATTCTGTAAAGTATTCGAATAATTTAAACTCAACTAAATTATTATTGAATCAGATTTAAATATTATATAAATTAAATTCATATAACTCGCGAATAATTTGACTTGTTTACTCCGATTTCAGATACGTTTGAAACCTTTATATTTGAGTTTGAAAGTGAAAGGGTAACGTCCATATTGATTATCGAATATATTCGTAATGGAGATAATGATCGGTTGATAATTTTGTATAATTAGGTAATCAAGGAGGGTGTTTGGCTAAGTTTTTTTCCCGGAAATAAGCCCTTATTTCCGGAAAAAAGTAGGTATGTATGTACTTTTTCTGAAAATAAGTAACTTATTTTTTAGTTTTAAGATGATATTTGGTTTTAAAATTCTAAAATAAATATTTATCTTTAAAAAATACATGAAAATATGTAAAAAATAAAAATAAAATAAGTAGCTTATTTTAAGTTTAAGGACCCCAAACGGCCCCAAAATTTGCTCAAATTAAAAAGCGACGACACGTAATATGTGATTAGAATGGACGTCGATGTTTCGATAAAGTGAATGGGCAAATATAAGTGCAGAATTGATCAAAATCAACCCAATAATAGTTTTGTAGATTGTCATGATAAAATTTAAATTAAGACTCCGTTTGAGAGTGCTGTTAAAAAGTGTCGTACTATGAGAAAAAATGTTGGTGGAAAAAGTGTTATCAGGAAAATTAGATGATTGTTTTGTATTTTTTGATTTATGCATATTTTGAAATATAATATATAAAAATAATGTTTTTAAGAAGGTTTGATGATGAAACTGATAGTTATTTTCTGCAAAATCTGAAAGCAGTTTTTTCCAAAAACATGGAATGACATATTTATGCTAACGACAGCTTTTAGACTAAAAGTGTTTTTTCAGACAACAGTTTTTAGAATTTATCAAATACCATTCTGACAATTTTTGAATAAAAAACTGTTGCAGTTATATGTAACAACAATATCAAACTAAGGCCAAATGTCTCACTCACCGCTCACCAGTGAGGAGTGACATTAGCCGGCCCCGCCAACAAAAAAATGCAACCAATCAATTCTAACTTCTGATTGACTATATGTTTTATGGAAGAAGAAAAAGAGAAATTAACATAAAATTATGATATAAATTGATTATTTCGTGTAATTTATAAATTAAAATATATGATTATAATATCTTGATCCAAAAACACTAATAATTTGATATACATTTGTTATTAACTTTTCCTTATAAACACCTCAAATACACTATATTAATTCGATGTAAGATATTATAAACACTCATTCAAGACGATTGTTACAAAAGACCTAGCAATATAGTATACATTAGTTATTGTTTTATCCTTATAAAGATCTCAAACTAACTATTTTTTATCCATATAAAATGTTACAAATACCTCCACTTTCTTGGGTCGACGTCCTCATCGAGTTTACGGACAAATTTAGTGAATCGTAGTGTATATTATGCACTTCTGACCGACGGACATGACTTTGATATCATTTATAATAACAACTACAAATGGATGTATATCGAACCCAAGAACCCCTTTAAGTCAATTCAAAAGTAGTAATTTCATATACATTAATCATTAAGTTATCATTATCCTGACATCATTTATAACAAATTAACAACCCACAAACCAATGTATAGCGAACCCAATAATCCATCACAAGTCAATTGAAGAAAATAAATAATTTAATATAAATTAATTGTTTGAATTGTCATTGTAGAGGTTTCAAATAGAGGCGGACCCAAGATTTTTTTCTCCCTGGGCTACCTGCAAAAGGATACTTAAATCTTTTTTTCCATCCTCACGTCTAATACTGTAAATATGATTATAATTATAATTAATTTTTTTGTTTTTTATTATCACATTATATATATAATTTTTTTTTGAAAATAAAATATATTTTCAATTTGTACTTCACTATACTATAGAAGTATGTATGTTTTCTCTTAATCTAAAATTAGTATATACATTATATTTGTTGCAAAAAAACCTTTTTATAAAACTAGAAAAATAACGGAATAAATTTATAAATTATAATCACAAACCCTTGATTTAAAATAAATATGAAAATTTTCATTTAAAAATAATGATATGAATAAATACATAACAAAATTTAAAAATAACATTAAATTTTATAATGTGCATGCACCATATAAATATGAGAGAAATTATTATGTTATTTTATTTTCACGAAATAACCATATTTCATAAAATGTTTCATTGTACATCCTGTCTATCATTTTTATTAAAAATATGTATATTTTAACATTGAAAGTCTAATATTAAAAAATAAATTTGAAAAAATACAAATACATTTTTCATAACTAAACTTTAAATATAATAATGATACTAATATAATTATTTTAAAAAATCGGGGATGAATTTATTTTATTATACTCTTGATATTTAATTATTTTAGAAATGATAATATATATATATAAACTATCTATATTAATAAATAATTATTATAATAACATTTTTTTAAGTCTAATATTAGTAAGATAATTAATTAGTTTCATTTATGATAGTGATTGAAAACTAAATCTTTATTATTAATTATTTTTATTAAAACAAATCTCATTTGTATTTAAACACTCGTGATCCTAGTAGATAATTGATTAGTAGATAACTGTCAAACAACTTTTCCATAAAGAGAATTTTTTAATATATAATTAGTAACTATACAAAATCAATTAAATTTAGATACATATATAATATATTTAGTGAAAAAAAAGTGATGTGATTTTTTTTTTATCATCAACAACTTAATCAGAAAAAAAGATACGCAGAGTCTAAAAAAAAACTACCCGGTTTAAGTCAGAAATTATATAAATTATTAGTAATAATTTTGTAAAAATAAATTATTTTACCAGGGCTCTAGCCCACCTAACCCTAAACATTACATAACAGAATTGAATGGTGTATGGGATGTTTGATAAATAGGCTTAAAAGAGTAGTGATGATCTGAATTAGTAGTTGAGTACGTAACTAAAAGTTGTTGGGGATTCTGGAAAAAAAAAAAGTTTTGTTGGGGAGCAATCCTGACGAACAAAAGTTTTGCGGAAACAACTAACAAGAACTCTCATAACCACTACAAACTTTGCAGGTTTATTCCACAAAACTAATAAAAAATAAAAGTACGGAACTTTTTATGGAAAACGTAAATAAATTGTACTCCACCTACGTGCCCGTTTTGGGTTGCTTAAATTTAAAATAAATTATTATTTTTTATTTTTTTACATATTTTCATTTTTTAAAAAATAAATATTTATTTTGGAATTTTAAAATCAAATATTATTTTTAAAATAAAAAACAAGTTATTTATTTTCAGAAAAAGTATATATATCTACTTTTTTCCAAAAATAAAAATTTATTTCTCGAAAATAAGTGCGGCCAAAGAGCGCCTGGGATTTACAACTGATCAATATCATGCCAGTTTAAGCTGGAATATAATGGTTCAGTCTGTAGCCATGTTTTCATAAGGACGTGAGATAGCATGGATAGAGTAACACGTAACTTCAATGGTGATTGGTGGGTCGGTTTCTGATTTTTATATTATTTACAAAAATAAATATCATGTTTAGTTTAAATTCACGTAATAATAATATTTTTTTAGTATACATTTTTAGTACACATTTATAATTAGAGTTAATTTTGCACAAAAATAATATACATTTTTTAATATTATATTGAAGATGCTCCGAGTCCCATGCATGAACTATTTTATGAAATTGATCTGTTTTCCTTCCAAGGTAAACAAATAGAATGGGCAAGTTGGTCCAAATCATTACGGATTGGTTATCTACTGCTCCGGACTTTATCACATGTAATCTTGATTCTGAAAAAGATTAATGCAAGTACGAAGTTCAAAAATAAAAAAAGTGCCGCGGGTTTTGTCCATATCTGAAACCGAATCCGGCACCATAATTATTTTAAAATAGTCGGAATTTAAAATATAACTTATACTAATTTTTTATTATAAAATTTGACTTAGAATAACACAATTAATTGATTTTCACAATTTTACTACGACTTCAACCTGAATTAAACTACTCCCCCTTCTGCCACTATTTGTACCCATTTATGAAATCCTCTATTTTGAGATGAGCAATTCTGACACTTGTAATTGAATCTTAGATTATTCGAATAAGCAGCCGACCTAATTTTGATTTTGTGTCCTTAATTCAGTTATTCTAAAGAACTTGTTGGTGTTTCATGTTTGTACCGGTACAATAAATATGTGGATCACACTTTATCATATTCCTCCTGGTGCATATTATACGCACAGGATAGTGGTGCAGTTGCAAACTTGCAACCCATGCCATGCAAATATATATTCCTTGTTCAAGGTTAACTAGCATTATGAACGTGTTATACGCACATTGTTAAATATTTATTATTTTATATAATATAAATATATTAAATATTATTAAATATTATAAATAATTATTGTGTATAATAATTATTGAGAGCAAATATAGTTCAGAACTGCCCCTTCCCCGAAATCCAACTCAGTCTTCAAAATTCCTAAATAGGAATTAATTTGTTCTTCAATCCCGACATGAAAAAAGAACGAAAATTTAAATGAATAATTGTGATATTTTTATTAAAAAAACAAAATGTATTCAGTCTTACGCTTTCTAATAAGAATTTGCTATCAAATTTATAATATATGATATTTTTTTAATTCTATACCATATTTTAAGTATGAATATTAATTAATATTGATTTATAACATAAATAAAGGACAAAATAAAATTAATATAATAAAATGATATATAATTTAAAATTATAGATTAATGAAAAAACATTTATTTATTATCTTTTACTATTATATATAGTATTTTTTTATTTACAATAGACTAATTTAATAATAAAATAATAATTTAAATACAAATACTTGAAATTAGAGAGTATTTTAATTCAGTTTAAGTGTTATGAGAGGATATTATTTAGAAGTACATTAATTTTTTAAAAATTTTATATATGACAAATTTCAAAATACATATTTTAACTTTTTATTTTATATAATATAAATTCTTTTAAAATAAATTGGTAAGAAAACATGTACTCAAAACTATTGATATAAATTATAAATTAGGATAATTATGTTTTATTATTTATTAGCTCGCTTAATCTTTTGGATTTGATTTATATGCAATAAATTTTCTTTAAAATTATAATTGCTTAAAAGATGAAATTATCTTTCTTATAACTATAACTAACTCAATTTAAACTTAATTATGATGTATATATATAATATATATATTTGTTAATTATGAGAATACAAGTATTTTTACAAATAATTTTGAAAGAAATAGGAGAAATTATAGATATATGAATCATAGATATTGTGGAAGAGAACGAATTAGGGGAGATGGTGCAGGAAACGGGGAAAAGAGAAAATTAGTGGAAGAAGCAAGACACGTGCTAAACTTGAAAAATAATTGCGTAAAAGATGGAATTACACTTTCTTTTAATTATAATTAACTCAAGTTAGGTTTGATTATGGGATATAATTGATAATTTTGGAAAATATAACTTATAAGATTTGATATATATAATATTCTAATATGATTATATTATAAATTTTTAGTTATTAAATAAGTTTTTTAAGTCGCATAAAATCCTAATATGTAATATACATGTATTACATGATTTTTAATAATAATAATAATAATAATAAATATTTATTAATTATGAAAATACAATATAAACTAATAAGTATTTTACATATATTTTGAAAAAAAGTAAGAGAAATGAGAAATATTAGAAATTAGTATAAGATGATATTGTTAAAAATAAGATAGTGGATTAGTGGGTAAGAAATGAGGAAAAGAGAGAATTAATGGAAGTAGGATAACAAATGAGGAAGAAAGAGAATTAGTGGAAGGAGGATAAAAAATGAGAAAGTGTGATGTTTAGTAGAGGTAATATAATAATGATAAAGTTAAACATAAATGTTTAAAAGATTAAATTAATTGAAGTTAAGGTTAATCAATGGATATGGTTGGTAATTTGGGAGGGTGGGTTAGTTGATGAATTAGATATATATAGATATAGATTACTTTCGTTTAATATTTGACGTGTTTATGAATCGTTTGTTTTTATATATTGAATTTGGCAAAGTGTTATTTTGAGCGTAATATCATAATTTCGTGCTTTCGTTTCCCCAGTTTGCTCTTATCATTTTAAATTACATACCCAAACGTAGGGTGTGCGAGGCAACTGATAAAAAATTGTTTAGTAAAATTTAAAAATAATTTTCTTTAGAAGTGATTTTTAGTTTAAAATTTGATTTCAAAGAAAGCAAATCCCTTGTACTTTATTTGTTTTTCAACTTTTATAAAAAGTAAGTACAATTTTCATTATTAAATCTTTTCAAAACATCACTTCTTTATATTATATTTCAAAACAGGGGCACAAATCAAAAATATTATTGAACAATTATCTAATTTTTTTAGCCATCGAGTAGTATATATTTAGAACAAGTTGGGCAGCAATCCAAAATTATTACCACAGCCAACTCACTTTATTTAGAAAATGCACAGGACAAAACTTTTTCTGAGAATGTGAATAAACCCGAGTTTGCATGTCATGCCAAAAGGGAAAGGCTCCACATTCTCTGTCTATACGTATATAAAAAATTGATAGCGAGAAGGAGAGAGTGGATATTGATGCAAAAAAGGTGAGTGGATAAAGCATTAGGACTGATGCATACAACATGTATCTCGCCTGAAATTCATGTAATGCTAATCCTCTCATCAATCATTGTAGCCGGAGAGTAGGCATTGAGAAGACCCTATCCTGGTGGTCCATAACAATTCCATTTATAATGGACTCATATTTATATCAAACAAAGTCACAAACACATACATACACATATATAGATATAAAAGTAAGATTACACAGAATGTTTTTGCTGGGGTACTAAACCACCTATCTACTTCAGGGGTCCTAATTATATATCCCCCTTTGTTTTCTTATAACTTGTAACACACCTACGTGATTCGATTCCTATTATGATTTCGATTTCTTTTGTTTATATGGTCATAGGCTCATTCTGGTCAAAATTAATTTGTTTACCCGATAACTGATAAGGTAGGAGTCATACTGATGTAAACAAAATTAATCCCTGCATTATCTATTTCCAAATAGAAAATCAAAAACTCCGTTTCTACACCTAAGTAATTTTGTATTTTTTTTTTTATCATCAATACTACATGTAACTAACTCTGCAATATTAACATCAAGATATGTCCTTGTGCAACACAATCTGTAACATCCCAGTCCCACATCGAGTAGATTGGGATAATTTGTTCAGTATATAAGTAAAAATACTACTACTAAGTGCACAAACAAATCATGATCTTTTAGGGCCCTGTGGTGGGCTTGTGGATTACCCAAGTTGCTGCATTTGAGCCAGTTTACTTTGACTTATTTCGGATTCGGAAGTCGGGATTTGACCTGATTGGACACGAAATCAGCCGGTATTATCCAACAATGGCTAGAGAGGTACGATCTGGGCCTATGGGCTATTTGTTCGGCTTGACGATGACGTCAAGAATTTAAGTGGGGAGTTTGTAACATCCCAGTCCCAAATCGAGTAGATTGAGATAATTTGTTCAGTATATAAGTAAAAGTACTATTACTAAGTGCACCAACAAATCATGATCTTTGGTGGGCTTGTGTATTACCTAAGTTGCTGCATTTGGGCCAATTTACTTTGGCTTTTTTCGGATTCGAAAGTCGAGACTTGACCCGATTTTCGAAAAATATTCGGGATTTGACCCGGGTTGTCACATATATTATTTATAACAACCCAAGCCCATAACTGAATGCATACCAGGCCCAACAACCCACTACATGTCAGCCCATAAAAAGCTAGCAATTTTAGGTATACATTAGTTATTGACGTATCCTTATAAAGGGTCCAAATACATTTTATTTATTCGATGTGGGATGTTACAAACACCCTACCTTATTGGGTCGACGTCCTCGTCGAGCCGATGGACAAACTTACGGAACCCGGACAGTGCCTTAGCACTTCCGACCGGGTATGACTCTGATACCATTTATAACAACCCAAGCCCATAACTGAATGCATACCAGGTCCAACAACCCACCACAGGTCAGCCCATAAAAAGCTAGCAATTTTAGGTATACATTAGTTATTGACTTGTACTTATAAAATGCCCAAATACACTTTTATCTATTCGATGTGGGATGTTACACAATCTGTCAATTGTAAATATTTTTTTTGACATTTATTTTGCTTCTTGCAAAAATTTTAACACAAGCAAATATATGGAAATGAAGAATGCATCATGTTGCTAGCGCGAACAATTTTTTTTTATACATGCTAACAAGTAAACCAAAGTTACCCCCGGCTAACACATTATAGTGTGTGTGTGTGTACCCCTATTGTTCTGCCAACGCAAGAAGCATGTGTTTCATTTAAAGTTATTCCTGGGTGATCAAACATTATTAAAACTGGCAGCATTTACAAGGCCTCAAAACAATGTGGCTGGCAAAGGCAGTCGATTGAATGCATCAGTTTTCTGCGAGGTCCAACAGCTACTACTCCCATGTCCTTTAACTTCTTCATAGTGAGGTTCACCAACTGAAATTTTCTGACCCTTCTACCCTTGAAAAATGTAACAAATTGATCAAGTCCCAGTGAGGTCAGCCAGCGACTTAACCCACCAGCCCTCCGAAGCTTCCTCTCAAGATTCGATGCCCTTAAACTTTGATGAAGTAGCAAATTCCCGTCACGGAAGCTTCTAGGTTTTTTGTTCAATTTGGAGGCACTACGAACCCCATATTTCCTGTTATATCCAGAATTCAGAAATACAGGAAATTTAGATCCGGGTCTTGTCTGTGAGGTGTCTGGCTTTTGTAGGCCTGGAGCTGGCAAAATGGGCTGAGAAGCAAAAGGCTTTTTAAATTCTGGAATAGTTTTCTCACGAGTTGTTGACACAGATTTTTCTCCATCGGAATCTGAGCGTCTCCAAAGATTCGGTTTGGTCAAAGAAGGTGGTTGAACATTATCTGTGTTCCCAAGTTTAGCTTGAGGCTGCTTTTGCTTTGGATCAGGCATTGCAGACTTTTTAGTAATAGGTAAAGGAGGGATCAATATAGTGACTTTCTGTTTCTTGACTATCACCCAATCATAGTCACCATCAGTTTCTTGTGCAGATCCACTTGGAGTAATATTTACAGGTGTCTGCTGCTGATGCCTTTGCTTTGGTATCGCCATTGGTAGTCAAACCTGCCTCGTAGTAACGAGTACAATATTACTTCTGAAAGAAAGAAGATTAATTTCGGTCACTAACTACAAGCAAACCATATATGCAATATATTTAACATACAAGAGTTAACCCAAGGCAGATACAGTCATGCATTATATTCATTAGCCCAGAAACATATGTAAGCACGGTATGTATAGTGTATACCATCACCTTGCTTCTTGTATACTCTCTCTATTACATAACCTACGGGATACCTATAAAACTTGACAATTTCAGAAAATGCTGGATTCGTGATGAATAATTAAATATCAAACTTTCATCTGTATTCTCTGGTGCCGCATAATGTGCAAACACCTAGACAATAGCAGGCCTAAAATTCTACAACATCAAAAAAAGTAAATATGCATAATGGATTAGTTTGGAATTAATTTCATTTAAAGGTCACTCTACCAGCAATATTTTATGTCAATCTTAAACTGCCAAACTTGTAAATTCTGTAAGAACCCTCATGTTTTTAGAATGTTTGGGGTGCAAAATGTAACGCGTGATCTGTTACATAACTCTTACATGCTAAAAGTGCAACGGGCTTCTCTCAGCTCAAGCATTAGGTGAAGTATAACACTGTTCAAAATCAAATAGCATTGTCCAAGGCAAACTGGTTCAAGTAGTATGCAGTGAACAGTACATTTGCTTCTACATTAATAAAAGAAGTCAAATGCTAATGCGATACATTGTCTACAACCGTCAAACACCAATATTCCTAAAATCTTCACATAGTTGGTGCGTTGTAATTTTTTGTCGATTAAATATGAAAGCCGCACTTCAAACCCAAAGAAACATTTAGCGCTTCCCACTTATTAGTGAACTTGGCCTGGGCTGTTTTGGAAGGGAAGAGCAAACCCAGCAAAGTGCGGTGATTTTCACCAATATAATCTGTTACAACAGTGTTCTACCAGAATCATAATATCATAAATTCCTATAGTCTTTATTGTGAATCTGCACAAGGTTAGTAGCCAGAGTACATATACATACAGATGTGATATTATAATCATTTTCAGTAGTTCCATATGTTTAATCTTGATAAATTAAAGAAATAGACTTGGAAACCCTAGTGCAATTGAACATGACTGGGCACAATTAAATTGAAAATAAAACAACATAAACATAGAAATTGAGTTACCTGAGAATGAAAGCACTCCAATTATTTGCGATTCGCCGATATTTGTCTCTTTTCTGTTTCACGGTCCGTTGGCCTGGAACTCAGACGCCGATAAATTTCTTTCTTTTTAATTGAAGTGTCTTCCTTTCATCCTTGTTTATTAGTAATTTAATTATTTAAACTTATATTCATTTCATTTTGTTTTATTTTTTCCCTATTCCAATTTTTAAGTAAACAATAGATTTTTTTTATAAGAATAAAGTAATTTTTATTAATATTTTGTTGATTTTTAATGAAAAACCCAATAATATAATATATTGCAGTAATTATTAAAAATCGGTAATAATTTTATTTTGTGCGGTAATTCAAAATTTAACCACAGATTATTAAAAAAAATTGAATTCAATTTCGAAAAACTGTTCAATTTAATATAAAAATTATGAAGAAAATCGAACCGAAAAAGTCTGATTCTAAGGTTCCGTTTGATATTGTTATTTCAGACAGCTACAATAATTTTTTGTTAAAAACCGTTAGAAAAATGTTTGATAAATTATAAAAACTGCTGTGTAGAAAAACGCTTTTAATCTAAAAACTGTTTTTAGCAAAAACATGTCCCCACATTTTTTGAAAAAATTACTTTCAGCTTTTGTAGGAAATAGTTATATGTTTCTTCATAAAACCTTCCTAAAAAAATTAATTTTATATATTATATATCAAAATATGTCTAAATCAAAAAAATTACTAAAAAATCATCTTATAACAATACTTTTTTGATCAAGTTTTTTCTCACGGCACGACAATTTTCGTCCACACATGAGATAAATCGTTCGCGGGACGAAACAAATTACTATTTTTTTTTCAACGTTAACGACCCAACTTATCCATCTACAAGAAAAAATCGATAGCAATAGCAACAGGAATGGCCTTCTCTCGTCTCTATTCTTGCTTGAAATCATTGAATAAAACTAGCAGCCTCAGAAACTCGTTTTTTCACACCCAAAGACCCCAATTTCACATTAAAAACGGTGTAATTAGCTCAGATAATAAACACAACAAGCCCAACATTTCATGGCTAAACTCTGTGCTTCCCGTCGCAATTGCTTTCTCAGCTGGATCATTCGCCTTTCAAACCCTAGACAATCCTGCTTTATGCGATGCCTCTAATCACCATCCCGAAAGGTATTCTTTTTTATACAAATTATAATCAGTACTAGTTTCCTTGCTTTAATTGACATTGCCTGAGGATTATTGTGTATTTGTTTCGCAGCGGCGTCAACTATGGGGGAAAAGGCAGTGCGGATTATATGGTGAAAGGTCACCACAGGAATGTTCCGCACCAACTTCTACTTGAATTGAAGGATATCTGTCAAGTATTGTTCGCTTGCCGATGAATTGTATATTGAGTTGCTACCATTTTTTTTTATTTGTTTTCATTCTCTACTCATTTCAAGTTCCTTTCGTGGTGTTGTTTTGTTTTCAGGATAATATGTCAATGGATTATAACGAAAGAGACTTTCATGGAAAACCTCAAAACAGCTTTCACAAAGCAGTTAATATCCCTGATGTCGTTGTTTATCCACGGTCAGATTGGCTCACTATGCCGTTTTTATACTCATTTCGTTACTTTTACCTTGTATGTGCTCATTCATTAGCATTGGCATCTGTCGTATTTGTACTTACGTTTGCAATTTTTTATTTACTGCCATTCCCGTCTGTCTATGTTGATCTTCATTCTTTTACAACATAGTATTTAAAGGTGCCAACTGATTTGTTACATTGTCATAACTTACAAGGTCAGCAGTAGCTCACATTGGTATCATTACAGGATACTATCCAATGCATGGCATGCTACTATGATTTCGTATATAATATCACGGGACAGAGTTTCTGAATGCAAAATAGATCTTTGTCTTAATTCTATTTTAAGCTATTCCTCGGATTCCTTATCCCGTTGCATTTACCTTCTCCTTGGTTTCATTTTAGTTATACCGTCACATAGCATCTCCACTTTCTTTTTAAATTGGAGAAGTTAAATTTCTGTATGTAGGTCAGAAGAGGAAGTCTCTGAAATAATCAAATCTTGTAACAAGCATAAGGTATGACAGCAATGGGTAATTCCTTTACTTTCTTGACAAAATTTATTGGGCTGTAGTAATCAATTTGATTGGACCCAACTAAAGCATTTTCTTCGTGTTACCAATTTTGCCAACATAGTGTAGTGCCAAACTACGCGACTAGTTATTAAGCCTGCTTGTCTATTCCCTGTCAATGTTTATGCAGGTTCCTATCATACCATATGGCGGTGCTACATCAATAGAGGGTCATACACTATCCCCTAATGGAGGTGTTTGCATTGACATGACTTTAATGAAAGTATGAGCCATCTTTTCTTTTATAGTTGCACACAGCATTACAGCAAGTCTGTTTTAAATTATTTTATTTTGTTTCTGGCTTGAAAAATGAAGTCACTGGCAATTTTAGCACTTCAGCTTGTCAACCTTCTCTGATTATTGGTAGTCGAGTTCTTTGGACTGCAAAAATATTTCTTTGATTACCACACTAATAACTCTTGTCTTCACAGTTTCCCTGTTTTATTAAGTTCTGAGATGATTTAATCCCTTCATCTTTTTTCCCGAGGCTAGGATTTTAGATTCCTGACTTCTGCTCTCAGTAACTAAAGGATAATAGTTATTCAATACCATGAGTTTATTTTATCATTTGACAAGCAATCGCCTGTGGTGTTTCCAGACGAGGTTATAAAAACAACTTGCATTTGTTGTATCATTTTCATTGTTATATTTCGGAAATCGTCGCCTTTTCTAACTTATTTTGCAGCAATAATTTGAATTTGCAGTCTGTCAAAGCATTACATGTTGAGGATATGGATGTGGTTGTTGAGCCTGGGATTGGATGGATGGAACTTAATGAATATCTTGAACCACATGGCCTATTCTTTCCTCTTGATCCTGGTTAGTTATTATTGGTTAACTGGTCGTGATGTTTGGAAGGTTTTTGTATTTATATTGGTATCATGTTTATCTGAGTCCTCAAATGTGGGGTATAGATCTCAACAGTATACTTCATCTCGGGACCTATGTGTTTGTCACTTTGTTATGCTAGTTACAGAAATAATGAAGCAGAAAAAGATGACTTAGTAAACAAGATAAAGCATAAAGCAGTTTAATATAACTTTAGAAATACAGGGATTACTAGTTTTTCTGAGTCCAATGTTTCACAAACTCTCCTCATTGGGTCAAATACTTGTATCAAACTGTTGATACCCAACACCTGAACTTATGGATGTGAGGTGTGACATCTGGGTCAGACACGTTTTGAGACTGATCTAAAGATGTCGGGGTGAGGAAAATAAGTTGATATTCTGTTATGGATAGAGATTTTGTTAATCCCATATGAATATTTTATGTTGCATGGTTGCTTATCATATGAACATTATATAGTTGCGTCCACATGTTGGAAGGACTTGATTTTACTTAATTCGTCACCTATACAAATACCCGTATCTGGACCCCAATACAGGGTTCTATAAATTAACCTGATAAAGTATCTATAGAACTAATGCATTAAATGAAATGTTGCTGAACGTGTGTGTTTCTTAAAATTCTCGCTTGGCAGGGCCTGGGGCGACCATTGGCGGAATGTGTGCTACTCGTTGCTCTGGTTCTTTAGCAGTGAGGTAGTTTATATTTTATTATCTATAATTTAGCGTTTTTACATACTCATAGCAATCAGAAATGTTAAGCTTTTGTAGAAGAGGAAGATATCGACGTGGCTTTAGTTTTAAGGTTATGTTCAGTTCTCGTTTCCAGACTGATGTAGAGGCCTTTTTGTCTTTACATAATTATTTTCTAGCATGTTTAATTTCAATAAGAGGTTTCTTTTCATCACACAAGTGTTAAATACTCAAAATAAGTTCCTAATATTTACCTTTTGTTTTGGACAGCCCTGATGTGTAAAGAATATATCACTTGACCAATTCATTTCGTATATAATGTATCACCGCTTCTTATTTAATAGTGAAAACAATGTGTACTACTATATCACTATATCTGGTAATTTCGAAGGCCATGTCTTTAAGCAAATACATAATAATTAGGTGCAAAAACAAACAACTATAGAAAAGAAGTTTTTCCATAAAATGGTAATCTGAATAAGTGGATGTCTTATTTTTCCTCCATTTAGTCTTGTCTATAGAACAAATGGTATGCTAATAAGTTTTGGTTTAGTTGTTAAAATAACTAGCATGAATTTGATTATAAGGCATAAGTTCTTTTGTAAGCTCTTACAAGCTCGGTATTAGTCTCTTTGTAAATGTTTATATGAAATCCAACATTTTTAGGAACGACTTAGTTATAATTTAAAATCTATATCATGAGTAGAACTTGAATTTCTGATATTGTTTTTAGCATGCAGGTATGGTACTATGCGTGATAATGTCATTAATCTAAAGGTTGGTTACTTCTTTATTTGATACTAGAAAATGATCGAGTGAATCTTGTACTTAAATGTGTTACTTCCTTTATTTCCAGGTAGTTCTAGCAGATGGAGATATTGCCAAAACAGGATCCCGAGCCAGGAAAAGTGCTGCTGGGTAGGTTCCTGATTCTTCATGTGACTTGGTATAACATATGCTTATCAGCTATATACACATATTCGAGTTGTATCTGGAATTTCAAATCATCGAGGCTATCAGTGGCATCATATATTGAATAGAAGGATTTTTTTATATTAAAAAAATAGAAGAATCATAGCAGTTTCAACTCTCAACTCTAATTATGGAAGGATCTAATTGTGCTTTTCTTTGCCTGCTTTCCTACAACAAAATGCATGTCATTAGTAGGTTGCACATTTACGTTTTAGTATATGGTCAACTATGTACTAAATTGTTTCTAGCATTAGTATTAACTAACCTTATTCTTTTAACTCTATTTCACAAATTTTAGGTACGATCTGACAAGACTGATGATTGGAAGTGAAGGTACCTTGGGAGTGATAACAGAAGTTACACTACGTCTGCAAAAAATTCCACAATATTCAGTGGTAGGTGTACTTTTTGTTGCATTTATTTCAATTCCATATACAGAATCAAAACTGGATTGTTCAATCAGTGTTTAGTGATATAGGCTTTGGGAAGCTCCCCAGAAAATAAATTTGTAGAAGTTATTTTGGTCTGAGGAATATGTCCCTAATGCCTTTGTAGAAGTGACACAAGCACACACTTAAGCAGCTACTACCTCTGTACAAGTTTTTTTGCGCCCACTTAATTTTGGGAAGCATGTACCAACGGATTTGTTTGTGTTGCTAACTTTACTAACGGAATATCAAGAGATCAATAACAAAAGTCTTGTTAGAAGAAGCAACCGTTCAGGGACCAACTTGCCAACGAAATATCCCGTTGTTATACTTTAGATTGTTCTCATCTCTTCTTTCTTGGGTATTAGAGTAATGTGTGGAGGATTGTTCTCCGCTTTCTCTAACAATGTATGGCTCTACATGTTGATTCCACTCGTAATAATCTCTTACAAACCCTTTTCTCATTAAGTGCACTTTTTCCGTCTCTGCATCCCAGAATATGCGATTCTTGCACTTCAAACAAGGACATCTAATATTTGTACCATTCATGGATGAAGGTTGAGATATAACATATTGCATAAATTCTTCCAACCCTTGTAGAAAAACCGAATTTAAGAATCCTTCACTATCTAGCCTTTGATACATCCAACCTCGATCATTATTCGTATTGAATTTTTTAATAACCTACAAAAAATAAATTATTCACAAGAAATATATAATATCTGCAACTAATAGGCTACTAACATTAACAAGATATAAATATGATTCGTATATTAACTAGATAATAATATAATGAGCATATAATTATAAAATTCTCAATTAATAATGAGCCAACTAATATAATTATCAAAAAAATGAGATGAGCTGCCCATTAATCAACACATCTGCAGTTCTGCACTAACATCAAACTGCGTACCCACTCTAAAATATTTTTTTAAGCTAGCCTCGATCTTGTAATTCATATATCATGCATTCACCAAGTCAACAATATTATATTTCTTTTTTTTATACGCAATTCAACATTACAAGATCTAAAACTTAAAACCAAAAACATATACCAAAAGAGTATTATCATCCGAAATAGCTCTAAATCAATTATATATCCCAAAGAGAACTAATTATTATACACGATGCGTATGAAAAACTAATTATTTATTAACTCAACAAAAAATATGTTGGATATGTTAAATGTTGAAAACTAAAATACGTACAATTAAAATAAAGACAAACCTTACAAGTAGCAAATATATTAGCTTAAGTGATGCTTTTAATTTGCGACAATGTTGAAGAGGAAGCTGCAATTCGAATTCATTTTCTGTGAGAAAGAGGGAAAAGTTTGAGGATAAAAAGTTTGAAGAGTACAAAAAGTAGGCTGATATTAATTATAAAGTCTAATCATACCAAGGGAATATGATCTACAATTGTAATAGAATAGTAACGGAATAAATATAACCGATCTAATATTATAACAGATTAGTAACGGAAGAGATAGTAATGGTTTCCTAACGATATACCAACCGATTTAACAACGGAAATACTCGTTGGCAAGGCGTTGGTAATCCCTTGAAAAATCGTTACTATTCCATTATTATTCCGAATGTAAATATCCATTAGATATTCATTGGTAAATTTGGGCGCCAAGCTTTCGTGCGTATTTTTCTCAACAGAATATTCCGTTGGCATATATCCATTGGTAAAGTGTTGGGGGTCGTTTATTAAAGCATTGACTTTTCAACATTTTATCATCCGTGATAAATCCGTTGGGAATTTCCAACAGATATTTTTCCGTTAGCAAAATTTGTTGCTAAAACAGAGAATTCTTGTAGAAGATGGTACCGGAGCTCTGATTTAATAAGGCTTCAGAACTCTGATGCCATCTCACAGTATATGTATATTGCATATTAGGAAGAGTGCAATGAGCTGTAGGACTTGGAGAAGGAGGTCAGAATCTGTGTCTAAATATCATACATATTTATGTATCTGACTATCTGCTGATGTCATGCTTCATCTCAACAGTTTCCCAACTTGCACTAGATAGATACCCTGCTTCATCTAACTATTTGCGAATTTTAAGTGTTTTATTTTAAATTTTTTAGAAAGTATGCTGAATCTCTTTTTGATTGGTAAAATATGTCAATCAGTTATTTCTCACAATTATATACTGTCCCATGTGCAAAATTATGTAATATGTGATACAGGTTGCAATGTGCAACTTTCCTACAATTAAGGATGCAGCAGATGTTGCGATTGCGGCTATGTTATCTGGCATACAGGTCTGATATGTGATTTTACATTTTAATTAGAATATGGAATAAAGTTTCATTGCTATATCTTAAAATTTTAAATCACATGTCAAGTGTAAATTATTCTCAAATGGATATTTTGGTTTTGTTTTGTTTGAGACCAATACCAGGCAATTCCTTCCTTTAGAATGTAGAGTAATAAACTGTCTCACAACTCCTTTTTCATTTTCTTTTACCTTGTCATCAGGTCTCAAGGGTAGAGCTCTTAGACGAGGTTCAGGTGAAGGCTATTAATGTTGCTAACAGCAAGAACTTACCCGAAGTTCCAACTTTGATGTTTGAATTTGTAGGCACAGGTGGGAGTGATTTATCTTCTATCGTCTTAATTTTTTATTCCTAATATTGAAGTTAATTTATAATGTCATGTCTTTGCATTAGATAAGTTAGTGTGTTTTTCGCTCTCTCTAGATATGCCGCAGACTGACGGTTAACGGGTTCTTACCCTGTTTTGTGAATGATAAGGCGTGAATATTGAGCGGGTTATCCATCAAATGACGTTTTTATGTAACATTTGCAGAATAATTAGGTACTGATGCAATTGAAATGACAAAAAAATTGCCCAACATGGTAAAGTAATCTAAAGTAGTCAGCTGAAACGACTAATGACTACTTGTTGCGTAATTAATGATCTGGAACACAAGGAGACCAAAGTATAAATACATTGCATGTCCAGGGGACATGATATGCCACTAATATTCCTAAATTTGAATACGAGAGTGAAATTCTGTGTATGGAATAATATCAAGACTCGCAAGAATTGACAGTAATCTAACTGGTTACCTGTTACAAGCTCCATTACTAAAAGATGAACTTGTACGTATTTTTTTCATCTAACCAGCCAATACAGTGGATCTGTCACTATCAAATTTTTCTTTCGATTTTTGAATATCAAGGTTTATAACTTAGCAGCCATATCTGTGAGTAGCCTTTTTCAAATTTTCATCACAATTCTACTTTTTATAGTATCTAAATGACATACCAGCATGGAGAGGATGTTTTACACCCCTTTACATGGTTTCTTCCGGATGAAAATTTAATTCTTTGATTTGGTCAGTAGAATTTAATATATCACGTACGAGTGAGTAGTACATCGAGGAGAAGCATTGGGTAAACATAGTGTGATTTTGTTCATTCATGAATAATTTATACTACAGCCAGACTTTAGACAGTGCAGTTAAATGATGATTTATTCTTCACTTTAAATTAATTAATAATATACATGTTAACAGAAGCATATGCACGCGAGCAGACGTTGATAGTTCAAAAGTTAGTATCTGAGCACAACGGGTCTGATTTTGTGTTTGCGGAAGATCCTGAAACGAAAAAAGAACTTTGGAAGGTAAGTTAAACAAGTGGTAATGTAGTTACTATCACATGTAAATGCTAAACATGAACCTTTGTGCTTGGTTGTGGTGTAGTTCGTAATGATCTGTATAACACAATTTACAATGTCCTTTGGTATTTTATGTGAAGAGTAAATCTCGGCCTACGCTCTTAGCAATACACATTCACTACTGATTTTATAGGAATTAGTTAATTACAATACAGAACAACAATATACTATAGAGAAGGTCAAAATAATTAAATACATTATTTTTACTGTATATTGATTTGTACTAATTGGAATTATATATCGAATTAATGTTGGGAAATTACCCAAACAGTATAAATCAATACTAAACTAATATATTTAATTAGCTTTTAATACCTTTTTTAGCTTGTAGGACCTGATGGCCGATGGCGACCAAACCACCTTAAATCCTTTACACTAATTATATATAGGGTATAATTTATATATATATACATATACATATACATATATATATATATATATATATATATATATATATCTTAGTCTCTTTTTCAATTGGCATCTATGTAACAAGTTCATTTTTACATATTACTATTGGTAATTTTAATTTTTACTTTGATAATTATATAGGTTTATATTCCTTGTGTTAAACTTAAATTTTATGATAATAAATTTATATTGAAAGATAAAAATGTTAACTTAAAGACTTCTAGTGGATAAAATAATTTTCAAAGTTCACCCTATATAATAGAAGAGCCCGCCACAATTAAGCAAATGAAGTATTAAAACTGACTCCTATAGTTTTGGTAGTGAATTTGTAGCATTTAGGAATGTATGCTAAGATTAAATGTGAATTAGCTATATATATCAGGCTTATTAGCTACTTTATGCTGCTAAATCACTAATTACTTTTATATTTTTTTTATAAGATTTTCATGAAAGCCTCTATTCACTGTGCTTGCCTTCATACGCACAGATAAGGAAAGAGGCACTTTGGGCCTGCTTTGCGATGGCTCCTAATTGTGAAGCAATGATTTCGGTCAGTCCTATCTTAATGTTCTCTGGTGCGTTTATTAAGCTAGTTCTTGTATTTTAAATTATTCTCAGGTCTATGAGCTGCGTTGCCTGACTGGCTATATTAACTATCCAAATGTAGCCGTAGTCAAACTATTTACTTATTTATATGAGCCTCCCATTCACCTTCTCAATGGCCAGCGAAGGGGACTCATCATAACCTTGCCTTGGTTCAGTCATCGCATATCATTCAGAGTCTTACCGCAGAGTGGACATCATTTCCTTTAAGCTTTTGCTTGGATCATGGTCCTTATTAATGAAATTAACAAAGTAATATGTATCTGTTATATTGTAATATTCTGGAGTATGTTAATCCAAATTAAGCAGGGCAAGTAGTTGGACAGACTGCACATGTATTGCTATAGTCCTGTGTTTAATCTATTAAATGTGAAATTTGTCAGGGGAGCTAGTTTGGTACTAATATCAGCTTTGCATCTATAAAGTAGCAAGCTACTGTGTCTGTGTGGTTTAGCTTTTTTTAGAAAATAAGGACTTATTTCTTAGAAAAAGTGCTAAAACAGGCAGGCTGTTCACATTTGTCAGTGTTAACCTCCACTTCATAATAAATAACTCCTAGAAATTTGTTAACTTAGTATGAGTTGAGCATTTTTGGATTCTGTTTCTTTTTTTTAAATATCTTCTAATCTTTATGCTGTGTGCATCACTGCGGGAGGTTTTCCTTTCAACTATTTTCTTATCCATTTGAACTTTCTTTTCCCCTTATATCTTCTCTTGTATATGGTTAAGTGTAAAAAACCTCTTATACTTTTGTTGAAATCAGAAGTTTGGGAAGATTATGGTAGTAATTGATTCAATTCTTAAGCTGACTTGGTCAAGTTTATACCTGTTGGATATAATATGATCCAATTAAGGCTTCCTAACACCTTATCTTTTTTGGATAGCTAGTTACTTGGTATCTGTGTGTGGTTTGGGGAGAGGTCTCAGGTTCAAACCCTTCCGCCCCCAGCCTTTGTTTAATTGTCTGTTTGGTGCTTTCTGTTTGTTTGTCCACTCGTTCAAGTGAGTGGGAGTGCTGAATATAATACAATCCAGTTGAGGCCTCTTAACACCTAAGGTTGAGAGAGTTAGTTAACAATACTTGTCAATATGCCCTCTCTCCAGCACTAATGCATTATAAATGGTATGATTTGCAGATGCAATTTAGCAGTGATAACAGCCAAATGGGCTCACTCAATAATGAATGAAATACCCATCATCCAGCACATAAGAAATATAAATTAGTAACGATATGATCATCAAGCCCATCTGGTGCTTGTTTCACTTCATTGTATAATCCTTCATTGAGTACCAAAAGGAACTTTTAAGAAACCTTCATGAGTTGATTTAAATTCCACCTTTGTTAATGCTGGCCAAGATTACAATTACGCTGTTAGTGCTGGCCATAGTGCTATCCTTCTATATTATTACCTTTATCTTGTAATGCTTCTATAGTTATACAGAGAGGCGAGGGCCGTGAGGATGCATTTTATCTGACTCTCCAACCTGCTATAATTTGTTCATATATATACTAATTGTTATTTATTTATTGTTGTTCAATACTGTCTATAAGATGAAAAATATGGTGACCAAATATTTTCCAAATTTTGTCATATAGGTAAAACAAGGGTTTTTACTTTTCCGTGTACCCTATTATGATTGTTTATCTCACTACTATTATTTATGGCAGTGGTATGCCGGATAGACCTCAAATGTGTTGTTCTATACAGGATGTATGCGTTCCCTTGTCACGCCTAGCAGAATTAATATCAAAATCTAAAGAGGAGTTGGACGCTTCCCCACTGATGTGGTATGCTATTTGGCAATGCTGCATATATTTAGAACTTAAAACTTTCTACTAGGTTTATTGTGCATTATGCTTTTGCATGACGCCATTTAAGATGCTATATGACTACTGGGTTTGCATGTTTCTAATTTAGCCCCCAGGTCACATGCTAATCATGTCTACTGTTTAACTGATCTTTAAAATAGTATGGTTGTTGCTCATGCCGGTGATGGGAACTTCCACACTTTGATTATGTTTGACCCCAGCCAAGAGGAACAACGAAGGGAAGCTGAAAGACTGAACCATTTTATGGTTCATACTGCTTTGTCAATGGAAGGTAATTATCTTCAATAGATGTGCATTATTTAATTATGCACTGTAGGTTGTCTCTTTATGAGAAAATGCATACACTTACAATAGAAGAAAGAATGATATATCGTTGGGTAAAGGGTCCAGTAAAAGAAAGAGTGATATATTGTTGGGTAAAGGGTCGAGTATATATATATATATATAGTCTTTTCTTTAGCACTTTCTTTAATAACCAAACAAGCACTACCAAAAATTGGCTTCCTTTCCTTACTGTGACCTGCACCCTGTTGTCATGTCCTTTTTTCTACTTTTATATTAGTTGCTGATGTCCTATATGTTGTTCTATTAACCGGACATTACATTATTAACATAGATTTGCTTTCTGTTGTCTTGTGATTATCAGGAACTTGTACTGGAGAACATGGTGTGGGTACTGGGAAGATGAAGGTATAGTAATCTCATCATAATACAGGGCACAATAAAAAAAAAAAGTAGCACCTGCCTAATGCTTTGATAGAGATATAGTCCCTGCACTCCGATCATCCACCCTGGTAGTTTACTTTGACATTATGTCATAACAAATAAAATATTGCTTCATGTTGGTTGGTAGAGATGCCTTTTTTTTTTTTACATTTGCTAAATGAGATGCTTATAGTTGATGTTTCGAAAATAAACCTTTTGAAATGGTACTAATTTAAGAAATTAGAGGGGGAAGAAAAACAAACAAAACACATTGAATCTACAAAATTGCTGCACAGATACCTTGCATTTTAGCCTAGTTGATACCCGTTTCCCTCGGTAACAAGAGGTTGGTGCATGAGTTTTTGAGCTTCTTGCAATTGACCTGTCCCAGTTTTCATTTTTCTTATAAAAAAAATCTAGCTGATGGAAATAACAGTATTAGGTTCTGAGTTTCCGATTATCTTGAAGAGTGAAGATGAATTATACCATGTTCTATATGTTCAATAAAGAGTTTAATTCTATTAGTTGGAAGGATATTGACATGATTTGGTTTTTGAGTTGCTGTTCGTTTTTATCCATTATTGAAGATTTCACTGATGTATTATCTAATTTACAGTACCTTGAGGAAGAGCTCGGAATAGAGGCTTTGAGAACAATGAAGAGAATTAAAGATGCATTAGATCCCAACAACATCATGAATCCAGGAAAGGTCATTCCTCCTCATGTTTGTTTCTAGTGACGATACATCATCTCTGACCACAACTCCACTTTGACACAGAACGCACATATATATGCATTAATGTGTATGTATTGAACTGTTGTAACATTTTAAAAGTAGTCCGTAATCATCCACTCACTGCATCCTACAATTAAATCAGTTGACTTCCAAATTTTCATCTGTAGCCTTTAACGCCTCCTCCCATATCTCATAGACTAGTCTTATGTAATGTGTGTGATTACAACTAAAGGTTTTTGTTTCCTTAATATCTGTAAGAATGTGTTCCTTTTAATACAAATAGTTATACTAGCTTTCAACTAATAATTCATTTGTTGGACGGATATTATCGTTTGAACTAGATGATGATGATAAATTAAGAACATGGGTTTGTATGTATTTTTCTTATAATAATATCTTGGTCGTGAGTTTCTGAGTTTAAAATTATATCTTGGTCTTCTAATTATGAACATAATAGAGTTCCGGCTGAAACAAACTTCATGTTGATCCTCAGTTACGAAAATTAAATGAATTATCATATTGTCAAACTAAACTAAGTTTTTATTGTTCAAATTGTCTTCTCTTTAGAAAGAGCTTCACTCTGATAAGTTTATAGGTTGATTTTTAATATCAAATTATCGCTCGGGTTTTCTCAACCAGTGTAGAATCCCTGAGATGCAACAGTTGAATAAATCCAACGTAAATTTATTTACAAGCAGATGTACAATTAGACCAGCGACGAATGGTGTGTAGGACACATTCTTCCATCGACTTGCATGGCTGCTCTTTCGGGTCAATGTCTGAGCTAGTTTGTCTTCCAACATGAATCAAATACTTACCCCTCTCCTTATAGATTTGCAAGGTAATTCTTTTAATTGTTAATATAATTAGTGACCACTGTTATAGGTTTTAACTAAACTATTATAAATTTTGTATTCAAGAAACAAATATCCTAAATGCTAGAGATACGGAATTAAATAATATTTAGTATTTAGAAATTTAGAACGAATTAGAATTTGGTCACCGTTTGTTTCCCCTTATAAGTAGCTTATAAATTGAAAAATACATACATTTTCCAATTTATAAGTAACTTACAAGAAATCTCAAACGGTGACTTGACATGTCATGTAAAAATATATTTTGGAAACTTTGTTGTACCCTAACACTAGTCATTTAGAAATACCTGTGTTTATACATATGTGCAAAGTCTTCTGCTGCGGATATACATCCTTGTCCATGGCTAAATTTTAAATAATGACGATATAAACGTGTCCATTAATTCTGATTGCAAGTTTTCCAATGGTCAGTATACGTACACTGGATAAGCATGGCGGCGTCAACTTGTATAAAATTTGCATTAGTTTTCACATGGGGTGGTGACCACGACAGTAACATATGTAATTTAACAACTCCATTAAGCAAACTTAATATGACTTTCAAGTGGCCTATTTACTTTCCAGCTCGTCAAATCAACGTAAAATAATCTCTAATAGTAACTTAATTCATCATTATCATCTAATTGAGCGCTGATAGGGGAGGCAACGGCTGCTCTGTTTTTTATTACCAGTACTGTAACATCCTTGCTCTGTTTTTAATTAGTAAGTAGTAACATCATCAATAATGACAGGCACTTGGGCAGAATTAACTTGGTTGGTGCTTCTGTTTTAAAAATATATAAAAAAATATTGGATAGTGCTTTTGTGTATTCCAATATTTGCCGCGAAGTTTCGTTTGTAAATAATTAATAAAATGATATTTAAAAAAACGGGGAGAGAGATTTAGTGCTATATTTTCTTGGTGGAAGGTGCTTAGTAGTTAGTACTATCTCATCCGTTTGATCTTTCAGGGTCTGGATAAGAATTAATTTACTTTTTTAAGAAAGGTGATGTATTTAACACTTGTCATTATATTTATGCTTGAGTTTGACTCGTGGAATAGATAAAGTTGAGATAAGCATCTACTCTCGTGTATGCGGGCTGTGAAGACTGAAGACTAATGGAAATACCTAAAATCCATATTCTCCCCCTTCGAAAATTATTAAAACAAAAATCACGCATAAATTTTTATAATATACTTAGAGTCTTTCTAGTGTGTACACAATCTACTAACTACTGTTTTTTATGAGTTGTCATTGTACATATATATGTGCCATTGTTATTGATGAAAATGGAGGTAATAAAAAATTACCAATTCCTGAAAAAATACTTGTTAATGTAGACCCAATTAGAGAAACCCATATACTTTATCAATGAAACAATAATTGTCATATTTTGATTTCTGTAGACGTGTAGTATGATAAATGCCTAAAACTACTGTATGTGTATATATGATGGATGGATGAGAGTGAGGAGTACACAATGCCAGTGCACATACATACATATGAAGATATGACGATGGACGACTGGACGAGGTGAGATGAAAGCATATAATACTTCATCTGCTTGGTATAAATTATTTATTAGATAAGTCACGTGAATAAAATATTAAATTTTGTGAATAACATAAAAATTGGCATTCAATTCATATATTTTTATGAGGAAGTAGGGAGGGAGGGAGAATATAATGGTGGGGGCAAATATGAAATCGGAAGGATCCGTTAGTGATATGTTTGAAGTCAATAGAAACAATGAATCTTACTTTTAAATGTAAAGATAACGATTAAGACATATAGTGGGCTAAGCAGAAAGGAGAACAGTGATGCTTAAACTTTACATGTATTTGTCTTGTTCGAATTTGTCGATGAGAGTTGAGTTATCCTGGTACTTGGTGTATGCCACTATATTCATCAACATCATCTAATTTGCGTCAATTTTTCCCCTTATTTTGTCTGTCACTTGCTCAGGGGCCAATATGTAACCAGTGGGGATGTATTGACACGTTTGAAATGTAGAAATATCAAAGTAAAAAATTGTACCTGCAGTCCTCAACAATGATAGAGTAGATTCCAGTCCAAAAACTACCAACGCCAATTTCTGGTGGCACCTATGTATATCCTTGTTGGTACCCAAGTCATGTCAGTCTCCCTTGCTGATAATATTAAAAAAAATGGAGGGACCTGTTCTTTAACTTTATACTGAATGGACATGTTCTCTGTAAATATTGTTACGCCCAATGGACGAGCACCTGCTCTGCTTGGGTCCAATATGCATCAAATTATGGGTTTGAGTTGTTACAAAAACCTCAAACACTTGTATTCTATACAATGTAAGATGTTCCTTATAAAAACTTTAAATACTTTTATTCTAAAACGATGTGGGAAATTATAATTAGATGCAGTTAATATCAATCATGTAATGACTTGCTGATAAATCTCATTAAACTTGCGATTAATTTATTGTCAACTCATTGAAAGGATAACCCTATTCATATATCACAAATTAAAACTCTATCCCCTTAAAAAAATTATATTGTTCCATTCCTGAATATTTGATTTTTCTTTTCTTCTCTGATTTGAGGGGGGGAAGGGACTTAAAAGCGTTCCTAGTAAATATATATAAAGTAAACGGTAAAAGAGGAGTAGGTATGAATTCTCCCTGTATAAATAGAGGAGGTAGCTTATAGTTTTACGTACAACTTGAAGCAAAGAAAATGGGCAATCTTCCTCGTGTAGTAGAAGATTGCCATGGTCTTGTCCAAGTCTATAGTGACGGTTTCATTTTCCGATTAGATGATAGCCTTATAAACTTCAACATTACCCTGAAAGACGATGGCTCTGTCGTCTGGCAAGACTCGGTGTTCGACCAGAGACACGGTCTCTCTCTGCGCCTCTATAAGCCCGTGTCTGCCACAGCCACCTCTAAACTCCCTATTGTATACTATCTCCACGGTGGAGGTTTTTGTGTAGGGTCTCGCACGTGGCCTAACTGCCATAACTGCTGCCTTCGCCTCTCTTGGGCTCTCCAGGCAGTGGTAGTGACACCTGACTACCGCCTGGCGCCAGAATATAGGCTTCCAGCTGCAATAGATGATTCTGTGACAGGCCTGGAGTGGCTCAGGGATCAGGTTAAGTGTAAGAGTCTTGATACAGCATCCTTTCTTGTCTGCGCTGACTTTGATCGTACTTTTGTCCTTGGTGACTCGTCTGGGGGGAACGTGGCGCATCATTTAGCAGTTCGGTTCGGACCTGGATCGGTTGAGTTGAGTCCTGTTCGCGTGCGCGGCTACATTCTGCTGGCGCCATTTTTTGGAGGGACCCAGAGGACAAAGTCGGAGGCAGAGGGTGAGCCAGAGCCAATCTTGAATTTGGAGATTCTTGATAGGTAATTAAATATAACAATTTACTATTTACATAAAACATGCCATTACATATTTCACAATTTGATTGGAATGGTTTTCGAGAATTATCAGAGTATCAGTAGTGGTTAGACCCTGATATTCAAAAATTATATAAAAATTCGAGTTCTGTCTAAATTTCAAAATCAAGTGATTTTTTTAACCCTCAAGGGAAATTTCATGCCTCAGATTCATTTACAGTTTCCGTTTAGCTACCGACTAATATCTGTTGGTCCCTGATATTGTAGAAGGGGGTTGAATATAATATCTTAATTTAATCGCGGAATATTAGATTTAAAAATATTATTTTAAATTCACACGAAATATTAATTATGATGAAATACTATTCAAGTAGAAGATATAATTTTAACTTGAAAAATATTACAAAATTAATAAGTAGAAAGTTTATATAACTGTTTAAAAGCTTAGAACGATTTTGACATGAATTGTTCGAGTTAAACAATTATATTCCAAACTTGCACAGAAATCTGTGAATATTACAATGCACACAAATTTCTGAAATTTGAACTGTTTTTCTGATACTGAAAAATGAAGACAACTCCTCATATTTATAGAGGTTGAAAGCTAGCATGACTCATCCCAAAATGACATTTTTCCTAATTGATTTAACACTTGTATGACTCATAAAAAGGTTGAGCAAGACTTGTTTCCTTCGGTGTGACTCAGTCAAAATTCGGTATGACTTATTGTAAGTCATGCTGGATTTTTTTTTAAATTAAATAAATCAGAATGACTTAATTAATTAAAATTAAAATCAGCATGACTCAATAAAGTAATCCTTCGGTATGACTCATTAGATTGAAACTCGGTATGACTTGGAATTGGGCTTCGGTATGACTTGAATTTAAACGCTCGGTATGACTTCTTTATCACCTGCCATATTCTTTTCTTTTCTTCTTGTTTTGACAAGTGGCAGGCTTCTATTGGTTGCTTTAACAAAAACTCACCTGCCATTTCAATTGTAAAAGAAATGGGGCTTATTTCGTCCTGTAGTGAATAGACTCCGTAGAAATGTTTTTCGACCCGCACAGCTTATACTCTTTGATTAATAAATAATAAATTTAATTCATAAATTATAAAAATAAATATCTAATATTATTTAGATATTTATAAATATAATTTACTAAATAAATAAAATATTAATTAATTAAATAAATCATTATGCTCTAAGTTGCGGTTTCCTGATCGTCTGGAACCGAACTCCTTTTGACTTGGAAATGATAAATCAATTCCAACCGGGGTTCCACCTTTAAGAATATATGACTCTGCATTTCTTCCGTGTCAATTCTTTTTCCGTTTTTTCTTCAAGTTTGCCCCGTCAGGCCTGTTTAGCTGAATCTACAGATACAATTAGAAGTACCTCTATTCCTCAAATAATTTAACTCTTTAAACTAGCCAATACTTCTTTTCACCACTGCATGTACCCAGTCAAATATTCAATCTTGGATTCTGACTCTTGTACACTGCATTCCAAACAAACATGTATCCCTTTGAGCTTCCAACTTCTGTCTTCTGTCATTCTAAAATAATTCTAAATTAATTAATCCTTTAATTAATTTAAGAAATAAATTAATTCTGAGTGAATTAATTTACTAATTAAATTAACTAATTAATTTAATTAATTAATATTGAATTAAATTAAAGGCTTGACTATTGTTGATGCAGATAAAACTCTTCTGTTCTTCAACAATAACCTTTCTAACCACTTGAACTTTTGATGACGAATCTTCACTGACACTGTTAACACCCTGTGCACTGGTCTGGTTCACGGATGACTAACTACAATGTCGATTCTCATTTCTACTGTAGTGGTCTTTGTGTCTTGTCTTGTTTCTAGCTTTGTCTTCAATATTTCTTTTCTTGGAATCTCTTTGTAGTAGGCACTTGGAATCTTCTGTATCTTCTGAACTCTTCTGAAATATTACTCCTTTATTTTTCGCCGACGCTTGAACATATTAATGAACTTCTTCCGATGTAGAGTAACAGCTTCATTAGAACACTTCTGATATTAGAATTCTTTGTGTCTAGTTGACTTTTTTCGTCTTGATTCCTTCCTCAGTATTTATTACTTACTTCACTTTCTTATCTGAGTTGAATTGTCATCTATTTATTACAAATAGGTCTAGTCATATGCCTTTCAATATCTTAAAGTTTTAAAAGAGTAAAATAAATATTTACCGCGTTACATCTGGTATGATTTTCGCCCACACGCATGCACTGTACTCATGCATGTGATGATGTGATAATTGTAAAGTTGAAGGGGGTATAGTTCAAAAGAGGTAGCTGTCGAACGGGATATTGACAGCGAAGGCTTACAAACAAACAAACCATCATGTTCAAATCTTGGATTTTGTGGTGGTTCAACAATAATTTTTTGTACATACTGACCCTTCATCCTTGGTCCTAACCGATCATTACTGTTTTAGAACTCATTATAAACCACATCTTATTACCTAAACTTTCTCATTCTCTTAAATCATTCCCCTTTTCAAGTTTGCCGAAAGGTGGACATGCATGCATATCTGTGCGTGATAGAGATAGGGATACAAATTCATTAATACAGATAGAGACAGTACTAACTAATACTTGAGATTCGGTATCTATGGAATATTCAAACTTTCAGCTTTTGGAGGCTATCACTACCGGTAGGGCAAAAAGCAGACCATCCATTTGCAAATCCATTTGGGCCTGCAAGCCCAAATCTTGAAACAGTGGAGCTTGATCCAATACTTGTAATGGCCGGAGGTAAAGAACTGATGAAAGATAGAATTAAGGATTATGCAATGAGATTAAAGGGTATGGGAAAGAATGTTGATTATGTTGAGTTCGATGGTAAGCACCATGGCTTTTTCACTAATGATCCATACTCGGATGTCTCTAATCAGTTGTTACAACTCATCACCAAGTTTATGCTTAATAATTAATTATTCCTCAAAACCAATTAGCCTCTTGTTTAGTTGTAGTACTTGATAGTTTTGTAATTTAATCTATATGTAGTAGTATGTGTTTTTGGAACAGATATGCTGTGATGATACACTGCATGTATGTTTAGTATGTGTATTAGTTGATTAAGAATGGAGAGTGAATTAAGCGTTTGAAGCCAGCAGATTTATATATTGGCTGTTTGTGTTATACGTACTAATTACCGTTTTTGAGTTTAATACAGTAATGTATTTATTTATTGGTACTTGTTTTCGTGATACAGCTGTGCATGTTTTATGAATACGGCCTTCCAGCCTTCCAGTGTCATGTAACCAACCTCTAAAACAATTTTTAATGGAAATTTTAAACAAAACTCTAATTTTTTTTAAAAGTGGAATCAATTCAATAATAAAAAATCATACGACATCTACAACGCTTAAATATATAGATGTTAAATTCTTTTTTTTAAGAGGCAACCAACCGATTTTTTAAAGATGTTATCACAAGTGTTTTTGAGTAATCGACCGTTCGACCATAGATGCGATCTCATTTTTTTTTTTTATCACAGAATCAAAATCTTTGAAAATTCTAAAGATATATAATCTCGGACATGAAAAAACACCAAAATAAAACAAAACCAAACTCTTACAACAAGAAGAGACTAAAACAAAATCCAAAGGGAACCTAATTTATGAAGGTTTGACCGTAAATAATTGATATTTAATTTTTTAGCACACATTTTTAAGAGTTTTGACTACAATATTAAAATTATTATTTTTATTTTTTTTTGAAAATAAATATTAAACTAAAATTTTTATTCAAAATAAGAAAATTTTAAAAATAATATTTTTTACTGTGTAATCATTTTTTTAAAAAATGTGTGTTAAAAAGTAAATCACACAAATGCAAAATATTACATACAAATGAAAATGGCGGCAAGAGTGATGCACGCCCAGGCCATTGTGAAAAACACAGCCCACACACGTTCACAACTAACTCATCTCCTCACTCTCTACTCCAAATCTACAACCCAAACCCATTCCACCATCATCCTTAAACTCTTCGACCAACTCCCCTCACACGACGTCGTTTCATGGACTTCCCTCATTTCCCATTTCTCCAACACTCCTCTCTCATTTCACCATTTCATTTCCATGCTTCGTTACCCCACTTCACCAAATCAACGCACTTTCGCTTCTCTTTTCGCTACTTGTGCTTCTTTATCAGATTTTTCTTTTGGTCTTCAGCTTCATTGTCTTGCTTTTAAGCTTGGGCTGTGTTATAATGCTTTTTCGGCTTCTGGGTTGATTAATTTTTACTGTAAAATGAGGGTTTGTGATAGTGCGCGGAAGGTGTTTGATGTAATGCTTCAACGAGATAGGGTCTGTTTTTCGACGCTGATTGTTGGGTTTGCGCGGAATTCGAGGGCGGTTGATGCGTTGGGGTGTTTTGGGGAGATGAGGAAGTGGGGTTTGGGTTCTTGTATGTATAGCTTGTCGGGTGCTTTACGTGCGGTTGGGGAGGTAGCGGCAGCTGAGCAATGTAGGATGATTCATGGGCATTGTGTTGTGAGTGGGTTTGAGTGGAATGTGGTTGTGGGGACTGCGTTGGTTGATGGGTATGGGAAGTGTGGGCTTGTTGTTGAGGCGAGAGGGGTTTTTGATGAGTTGATTGTGAAAATGAGTGTGATTGGATGGAATGCTATGATGTCGGGTTATGCACAACAAGGGGATAAGGGTTTGGTGATGGAGCTTTTTGGGTTAATGGAGGGCAATGGAATTGTGCCTGATGAATATACGTTTTTAGCGATCTTGACTGCTTTTAGCAATGCGGGGTTGGCAAATGAGGTGAAGTGTTGGTTTGAGAAGATGAAAATGGATTATGGATTGGAACCATGGATGGAGCATTACACTTGTTTAATTGGTGTGTTAGGTAGAGTTGGACAGATTGCAGATGCGGAAAGAATTGCTTTGACAATGCCGTATGAGGCTGATGCTGCTGTTTGGCGAACATTGTTATCAAGTTGTGCTCATCATGGCGAAGCAGACATGGCTTTAGTGATGAGCAAGCGATTGTTGGAACTGAATCTGTATGATGATTCTGCTTATGTGATTGTATCAAATGTGCTAGCGGGTGCAGGAAGGTTAGATGAAGTAAGGGAAGTGAGGAAGTTAATGAGACATAGAAGGGTGTCAAAAGAGGGTGGAAAGAGTTGGATTGAGCTGCCAGGGGAGGTTCATGTTTTCATGGCGGGGGACAAGACACATGGAATGAGTAAAGAAATCTATGCGAAGTTGGTGGAATTAAGGATACAAATTCTGAAATTAGGATATAAGCCTGTTGTGGATGAGACTTTGCCAGAAGTGGATAAAGCGGCAAAGAGGGAAGAGCTTTGGTATCATAGTGAGAAGTTGGCACTGGCTTTTGCACTAGTAAGCAGGGCCGCACCACCGGGAAAGGCTTTAAGGATTATGAAGAATTTACGAATTTGTAGGGATTGTCACATGGCTTTTAAGTATATAAGCTTGGTAGTAAATAGGGAGATCATAGTAAGGGATAGTAACCGATATCATAAATTCTTAAATGGTAATTGCAGCTGTGCAGATTTTTGGTAGTTGATGCAAGAGAAGATGCTCTTCATGTGCAATACCACAATGTACTGGTTTTGTGATGATACATTTTGACTTTTTAGGGACTGGCTTACATCTGATATGATATTTGTGTTTAATACTGAAATTGGTTCTGCTCTGCAGGTAATAGCAAAAAGACTTTTGGAATCAAAATAAATACGCCTTAGCGACAATGAGCCTTCACAGTTTTATGGTCTACACTTTATTGCTTCGTGCTGTCAATTAGATTGCGTTGAAGAGTCCCAGGTTGGTGATAATATGGTGTTTTACATCTAGTATATTTGCCTCTCTAAATTTACTTTCTATTTTCAGGTGACCTGGCAACCTTACTTGGACAGTGCAGAATATTGGCACCTGGGAGTACTATCTCGGGGAGAGATGCTTACAACAGTTAGGTTTCCCCTGTCAAGTTCCCATTGATCTTCCACAGTTGATGTATGGAACTTGGGAAGGTCACCTTGAGGATGAAGATGTATGGAATGGGACATCAGCTGAAAATTTCGTCAATGAGAGATCTAGAATATGCCTCGTGGTTCGCAACTGCTTCAATTGGGAGAATTCTTAATGTGAACCCATATCTTGGTGGACTTGGCATTGCAGGAAAGGTCTTAGACGAGTGGAAGATGGGTTTATATATGAACTTGTTATTGCAAGTCTTGTTTAAATGATTTGTTTTCAGCTTATTATCTTGCTTTTCTAGGCAAAGCACCAACCAGAATCTTGCTTTTCTAGGCCAAGCACCGACCAGACTTGATCCTTATCAGTCAATCTGAATGTAAGAAATTAAAAGAGGATCACAATGCTGCTGAAGTGAAGTTAGCAAAGCTTCGAGAGGAGTTGGTAAGAATTTCAATCATTCTCTGCATTTACTTTTCTGATTTTCTTATCATAATATTTCTCCTAGTATTTGGATGGCCAAAAGAAATTTTTGTGTCACATTCTAGTCTCAAGCTGGAGGAGAATTCTGAACCTCTTTGGGGTCGGGCTTGGTTAGAGCTGGTGCTGAGGAGAGGTATTCTTTAATTTGCTGAAAGGCCTTGGCACGCAATTCTGTCTATTGAAAGTTTTTGATTACTTCGATCATTCTTGTCTTGATTTGTTAACGGGGCAAAGGGGCCGGGAAGAAGGTTGATTATGTCGAATTCTATGATTAGCTTCACTGATGATCCATACTACTAATATCAAGTGTTGCTGCAACTCATCATTAACTTTATGCATCATAATTAATATACTTCCTCAGGCATAAGTAGGATTCGTTTACCTTTTTTTGTCGTTTTAGTAGTTCTGAAATTTTTATTAACTAAACTCTTATTCAAGCTTTTATTGGCGATTGCCTAGTTCTTGTGCTAAGAAGGCAATGTCAATTGTTCGACCTACTGCGAGGCTTTTGCTGTGCCTTCTCCTCTTACGGAGGTTCCACTGAAGACTGTGAAAGTGTTCCATCTCGGTCTGTTCTTTCATTTCTATTATTTCATTGTCAAGTGTCTTGCTATAATATATATAGTATTTAGACATAATAATTTTGGATTGAAATTATTTTAAATATTCTTTCTTTTAAATAGATATTTTTTTAAATTGCAAAATGAAATTATAAAAATTGGTGACTAAACTGAAATTTTATTCAATTCAAATTTTAAAATATCCAATTGATTGAAACATAATAATTTTAAAAAATATTTAAATTCAAAATTAAAGTTTATGTAAGATATGGAATAAAAAACTACTTTCTAATATCATTTATTGAAACCGTATTACTGTATTTGTAAAGCAAGTACAAAGTTATAATTAAGGTACACGCCTTTTTAAATTTATTTAATGTTATATAATTTTATATTGAGATAATTTATGAAAGAGATAAAAAAATCAAAAATTAATAAACTTGGGAATTAACAAATATTTTGGTGATCATATATTTAAACGGATAAAAAATAAAATATATAATAAAGTTTAATAAAATTAACGAAAATCATAAAAAAAATATCTTTCGAAAATATATGATAAATCAATTCATATATATAGAATACTACGAAATTCAAATTCAAAAATTTCAATTAACAAAATATTATTTTAAAATATTAAATCATATTTTATCCGCTTCAATAATCAATACTCAATCGAGATAAATTATTTCAATTTTGAAATACTATTAATGATATGTGCGAGATAATTTGTTACAAGAAAACAGAGTACAACAATTATTTTGTATATTCTAGTGATTAATTGATTATTAAATGAAATGCAGGCTTAATAAGAAGATTATTACATTAATTAATCAAGTAAATTTACCCTAGGAACCGTGAATCCTCTCATGGCTCATACACACGCATTACCGATTGCCCTATTCAAACGAGTGGGCGATCGGGACTAAACATTGTTGAGAAATAATTATATATATATATATATATATATATATATATATATATATATATATATATATATCTTTCCAATTAATTACATATAAACATATTTTAAAGTTGAAGATGATGATGATCGAGGGACAAGACAGCGCTCTGCTTGTTATCTAAAGCTAAGTTTCTACCTTGATAACCTGGTTTCATCTTCTAGTGTCGTACTCTTTTTATGCTATAGCTTTTTTTATTTCCTAACAATGTACACTTATTACTTAAAGTAATATGATAGAAATCTAGGCATGGCCGCGGTTCGATCACCCTTTTTAACAATCTTCCACTTGCTACACAGGGAGGTCAATATATTCAGTAAAACAGATAGAAAAATTATTAAGGCCCATAACCATGGGTGCTGGATCCCTCGTCTTACTGGAGTTGTTGTGTTATGTTCTTAGTTCAACCGTTGCTTTCCGGTTTGGTTTGCTTGACTGCTTTCTCGAGGTCCTGCCATTGCCCCCTATGGACTAGCTAACTGGTAAGTGACCTTGGCTTCTCTTACATTGTTAGTATATAAGTTCAAATTCTTGCCTTTCGTCGGTACTTATTTTGTGTTTGCTTGTGGAATCATAAAGAGGTAATTGTATATCCGTAAGACATGAAGTTTAGGATTGGTAAACTTTTTTAGTTCAACTTTAATAGAAAATACAAGCCCTGTTTGACAATTAACGGTTGGTTAGATAGGTGCTTGAGCAGAGCGGGGAGCGGATTGAATTAGTTGTTTTGACTAATGGATTGGATTAGCAAAAACTGTTTGGTAATAAGCTGTTTTGTATTTAAACTACGCACATGACAAACCTCTAATGCAAAAAACTCCTAAAAGTAATTTTTTCAAAATTAGTTTTTTCACCTCAATAAGCTATTTCAATTTCAATCTGCTAACTATCAAACACACATATCAGATGATTCACTTGGTCAAACCTCTAACTTACCTCAATTCTCTAACTTCTACTCAAACCTCTAACTTCCAAACATCCCCATATTCAACTTACAAAATTAGTACCTAACAAAAAAAAACTTACAAAATTAGTAAAATATCACTATCCTATAAAATAACTTTAATAGAACATATATATAATTAAGTTTTTGAAACAATACTTATTTAAAAATATATAAAAAATAAATTATTTATTTTAAAATGAACTCACTCTAACAATTTGAAAAACATATGAAATAAGCGTAATTTCCCAAAACTTTGATTAATAATTAAAAAACAAAATAACTTATTCTATATATACATCTACTCACTACTTTTTTTCCCCATATTTTGAGTAAATATTCCTAATATATTGCTATTGTTTTGCTCACCACCACATCTTTTAAAATGTTCACTTGCTGACATAGTTGTTTCCTCAAACACTGCCTTTTCTTTAGATTCAACATTAAAAGAATTATCACTATGATTAAAGTCCTAATAGGGGAGTCAGTCGGTATTATCCCACATGGCTATAAAGGTATGTCTAGGCCTATGGGCCTATAGGCTATCTGTTCAGCTTGCTAAGTGCACTAATAAATTATGATTTTTTAGGGGTCTGTGGTGAACTTGTGTATTACTCAAGTTGCATTTGAATTAGTGTACTCTAGGCTTATTTGTGATACAGATTTAATATTTGACCCGTTTTTCAAAAAGAATTGGGATTTGGGTGGTCACATACCATTTTTAACAACTCAAACCCAAAACTTGATGCATTAGTGGCTTTGCCTATCCTTTATAAAGGTCTCAAACTTACTATCTCCCATCGATGTGCGATGTTACAAACACCTCATCTTATTAAGTTGACTTTCTCGTCCAGCTTATAGACAAACTTACAAAACCCGTGTAACCCGGGCGTGCCAAGGCACTTCCACCGAATAAGGCTCCAATTCCATTTATAAAAACCAATGTCAAATCCTGAGCCTTTTTCGAAATTGGGTCAAATCTGAATCCGGATCACATCGCCTAAATGAAACAACTTGAGTAATCTACAAGCCCGCCACATGTTCCGAAAAGATCACGATTTGTTGGTGCAAGATCATGATTTGTTGGTGCACTGGGTAGTAGTATTTCACCTTATATATTGAACTAAAGTCTCCAAATCCCTAGGAATGGGACCGTGGTATTACACATTTAAACCTTCTATGTTAAGGCATAGACTCTTCAATACTGAGTGGTTGCAAGAACGAGTCCCGATACCTCCAAAATTATTAGTTCAAGAGCAGTCATCTGTTGTAGTGCTGACAACACCTCTTGTTCTTGATATGGCTCCAAATGTATAGTATAGTTGTGAAATCGAGTTCCAAAATTCACAAGTATATAATCCCGACATAGGTCAATCCCAAGATGGATCAATCTAGATCTTTAAACTCAAAGATGAGTTAATCCCAAGATGGGTCTTCCAATCCTAAGACGGGTAGTTGGACACTTTGGTTATTAGTGTTCCACTCTTCAACCCCAAGATAGGTCTTTCCACCCCAAATGGGATTACAAGTGAGTCGGCAATAATTATGACATAAGGATGCTAAGGTCATCAAGATGACATGCTTTAGCACCCGAGCGTTGGTAGGACCCAAACACCTGCCTTCGCTTTTAGCGTTCCATATCAATTCATTGTAGCGAATTGAATAGTGTCACTCTAGCAAAAGTAGCCCCTAAGTTTAATAGTTATTGCAGTAGATTATATGTATAAGAACTAGGCTTATCATTTTGTTCTATATGTAAACTTCTTGTAATACTTGCAGCACACATTTATCATGCACTAGTTCGCTGCCCTCTCTTCCTCTCCTTATTTCACTTATCCAAAATATCATAATCATGTTTTCTCATATTCTTTGAGACTTACGTTGTTTAATTAATTTCCCTATATAGACAATAATCAGGAAACTATGGGTTTTTTTTTAATTGTTTACTGCAAGCAAATTGGTAAACAAATTGATCACTTCTTTGTTTGCGGTTTTGGTGGAGACCGCTAACATTAATGGTAATTTCATAGCACTTTTGTTCCCGTCATTCTATCTCTAGTGATCTAAATGAATGGTACATTCCTAGTATCCTTGTAATAAATGATCAGAAATGGAGGATAATTAAGAGAGTGGTCGTGTAGAAGAGGAGAAGAAAGAATGAAATGTAATTTTAATTTTCTTTTTCAACCAATGACATATGACCAAACTAACCCTGCCAACTGTTGTTGCTGTATATTAGATGCAAAAATGGTTGGGGGATGCAACAGGTAATTATTAACTCTTTAAGTGACAATGAAGGTTTATTTTTAAGTTAACAATTTTATAGTAATTAACAGTGCATTTTTTAAGTAAGTATGATATGTATTGCATTTTTAAAAAAAATTCTTGAAACAATTTTTTGTTTCCCCCCTTATATATAAACCAATTAAAGGTGTACTAAGACATTAAATCATTGCCTTTTTTTTGTTTATTAGATTATTTTAGGACCTGTCAAGGGTAACATTATGTCAATTTATAAACAACGTGTCCAAGACATATTAAAAGGGTCTTCGTAATTTTTTTATAGATCATTGGAGGCACTAATCAGGGCGAGTACAACAGCGTTTGCGTAAAGGGCGGCGGCGACCGGAACTATCTAATAAATCCTACCACCACTGCTTATTTCAAAACTTCAAAGGTAATATTCACTTTCTCTTGCATCTTCTGTATCAGATCTTGCATCTGTTGTATCAGATCTACCGTTTAAACTAATACTTTATGTGAATTCTATGTCTTTATGGTGATTCTTTGTTAAATCTTTGTTCAAGATCAATGGAGCATCGGATATGTTCCTCGCTACCATCTGCTCTCAGCAGAAATAAGATATCTAGTCAATAATCCAGAACCCTAGATCTAAATATATTTATTTTGTTTCTCCGTATGGCCGTTTGATATAAATGTTTTGAAGAACCCTTTCTGGCAACATAATTCACCGTTTTATATGTAAAGCTCCTTTTTATTGAATTGAATATCCAAAAAAGTTATGTCCAAGTTCATGAAGGAACTAGAAGTAATAACTACAAAAGTTGAACTATATTTTTCTATCATTGAGTTAAGGCTCAACCCCCCCCCCCCCCCCCCCCCCCAAAAAAAAAAAAAAAAACACACACACACGTTTCGTGCCCTCAACCTTCCGAAAATACTACTGAGCAAAAAGTTTCTAGGTAAAGTAGAACTCTTACTCCCTCAAAAAGTGAGTATATTATTACAAAATGCATAGCCATACAGCCCATACTGGCTCCCAAGTAACCTACTGTTCCAGCCTGATTGATTGCTTTTATAAAGAAAATCATAAAGAGTTTTCATTAGACAATATATGGGAAATGTAATGCATAAATCGGAAAGTTATTGATTGTCATTATTCTTGCAAAAGTGACTGCTACATTCACTGTACATCTGGTCAACCATCAAAGAGACAGTGGGATTATGGTTTATATTTTTTTTGCCAAATATGGCAGTTCAAATATTTAACTGACTACTGTGGTAAGAAAGAAATTAACAAAGTCTAGGATCTGATATAGAACCCTATATTTTAAAAAATTGCTATGCTGTGATTAGATTGTGTTTAATTGATCTTCAACTTCTCTTTTACAGAATCATGTCTTCTGCAACCATACTGAATGATGATGAGCGTGGTGATAGTGTTCAACAACCTTCTATGGGTAATTCTTATGTTTCTGTTTTTTTTTGCCAACTTCTGTTGCTCCTTTTTTTGTAACTAATACTGTACCTACAGAAAATACAGGAAGACAAGGTACTCGGAGACGATCGCGTATAAACACTAGCTTGCCTGCGTCTGATGCAGATACTGGTCCGGGTGACACTAGGCCTAGAAAGCAAAGGAAGAGACCCTCTACAGCACCTGTAGAACATAATGCAAATGAGGGAAATACTACGAGTGGAAGGCAAGGGAGGGCACCCTCTACAGAAGCTGTAGAACCTAATACAAATCGGATAAATACTAGGTGTAGAAGGCAAAGGACACCTGCTACAGCTGATGGAGAACCTGGCACAGATGAGGAGAATACTTTGCCTACAAATTCAAGGAGGACTCGGGTTTTTGAAAAGGACCTGACACCTGCAGAGAGAGCCATCCCTGACACAACACTTCTCCATGATTTAGGGAATCACCTCTCAGCATATGCTAGAGCAGGACGGGTAAAGCATATTGCTATCTGTCATTATTCTTCTTGTCCATCACTTTTCCTCTTTGAAGTACAAACATAAATATTATTGTTGTAATGTGCAGGGCCCCCCTACACAAAATCTTAATTGTCGAGGTGCTTGGCGTACTGCAGTAGATCTGTATCGTAAATCAAATGATCAGTACAAGGCACTGTTTATTGCCGCTGGTTTCGGAGATTTTCTCAAGATCGAACCAGTGGAGGTTCCTGTAGCATACACTTTGGCTTTGATGGAGAGGTGGTTCAGTGAGACGAACACCCTCCACTTACCCTGCGGTGAAATTGGTCCCACTCCTGTGGACTGGACCATGGTCACTGGCCTATGTTTTGGAGGTAAATGCATAGGAGGTAACTCCTTCAGTTTGGAGAGAGCCTTAGAACTTCTTGAAGTTGACCGATATTCTGTCGTAGACAATAAGATCTGCTTGAGTAAAATTATGCCCAAAATGGATGATGTAAAGCATGAACCTGAAACAGATGAAGTAAAGAAAAAAGTTTTTCGCCGACTGTTCCTTTATGTTGTTAGTAGTTGTTTCTTTAATAACAACCGTTCGTTGATTAGTCATAAGCTCGTGGAGTGTCTTGAAAGAATAGATGAAGTGGGAACTTATGATTGGGGTGGAATCACATATTCAGCCTTTATTGGCGGAATGAGAAGAAAGGTCACTGCAGAGATAGGAGCTTTTACAGCATTCTGGCAGTTTCTTCCGGTACATGTCTTTGCCCTGTATTTTCTGTGATTCTCCCTGGTCAGAGATTCTATGTTCTCCACTTTTTTTTTTTTAAAAAAAATCTAAATGTGGAGAATATCTGTGAATCAAAGGGAGTACTAGTTTCTTTTACTTTTTTCCGGGGGGGGGGGGGGGGGGGGGGGGGTTGGAAGGTTTTGTTGCATGTGTGTTAATTTTATTTTATTTTCTTGCTCCAGTTTTGGGCTTTTGAGTTTTTAGATATAAATCGTCCAAAGCACACTGGAGGGAATGTCTTTCCGAGGGCAAGGCGCTGGATTTGTCCAAAAAAATATAGCAATAATGACTCTTCACATTTTTTTGGTCCACAGTTTCTTGCTTCTCGCTGTCAACTGAATTATGTTGAAGAGTCCCAGGTTGGTGATCTAACCAACTTTCATCTGGTAATACTTCTAGTATATTGCTTCTCTAAATTCACTTTCTATTTTCAGGTGACCTGGCAACCTTACCTGGGCAGTGTAGAATATAGGTCATATGCCATGGAGTCCACAATCAATCTTGCGAAGAAAAGGATTCCATTTCGGAGCATTGAAACCTGGGAGTACTATCTCGGGGAGAGATGTCTACGACAGTTTGGTTTCCCTTGTCGAGTTCCCAATGATCCTCCACAGCTGATGCATGGAATATGGGAAGGTCTCCCTAAGAATCAGAACAATGATGAACATCTCCATCAGAATCAGAATGATGATGTATGGAATGGGATATCAGCTGTAACTCTCGTGAATCACATTCTAGAATATTCCCCGTGGTTCGCAACTGCTTCAGTTGGGAGAATCCTTAATGTGAACCCATTTCTTGGTGGAGTTAATATTGCGGAAAAGGTCTTAAGCCAGTGGACGGTGGGTTATATATATGAAATTGTTATCATATATCTTGTTTGAATAAGTATTTTTGGTTTATAATCTTGTTTTTTTAGGCAAAGCACCTACCAGATTTGATCCTCATCAGTCAAGCTGAATTTAATAAATTGAAAGAGGATCGTAATGCTGTTGAAGAGCAGTGCGCAAAGCTTCGTGACGAGTTGGTAAGATTTCGATCCTTCTTACCATTTACTTCTCTAACGTTGTAATCGTGAACTATATTTCCTAGAATAGTATGGTCAAGAAAATTTTGTTCTTATCTTTCAGACTCGAGCTAAAGGAGAAGAATCTTGCCATGTTTAGACATATCTGTCAACAAGGCCAGGCTAGTTTTTTAATGGTTTCTGGTATCTTTGGATCGGGATTATACCGGGGGCAGCAACTGATAGGAAAGGGATTAGGTTGAGTCCAGAAAAGTTGGAAGAGACTCTACCCAACATTCTACCCAAGCCCATTAACATCATATATTATGTTACCAGACTTTTGATGGCATTCATCATGACTCTTACTGAATGATTATAATATTTATGTAATGTTTAGAATTTGAAACCTTACATACCAGGGGGATTTATTTTACAATTCGAAGCCCCATATTCATTGTAGTTATAGGCTTCTTAAGCGCGCAATTGAATACGCTTTGCGCATGGGGGCGCCAGATGTTCGAGTAAAAAATGTGCAATTTAGAGTGATTTCATAATTGACGAAAAGGCATAGATCAAGTTTCTTATCTTTGGTCTTTCACCTCAAATGTAACTTATCGAGTTTCTGAATTCTGAAACTCACGGCATAGATCAAGCTAAATGATTCAGAAGAAGCTTTTGAACTGTTGCAAGTCATTGATGGATACATAGGGTTTATATGGAAAAGAGGTGAAAGGCCGTTCAAATTTTGAGAAAAAAGTGACAAAAATACCAAATTTCTAGTTAAAATTGTCAAAATAACAATATTTGAATATAGTGGCTATTTTTAAGTTGTTCCTGGGGATTGGCTTTTGGCCATTCTTGGATATTTTAGGTGGATGGGAGAAGGCTTTTATTGAGATAATTCGGATATCCATACCCCAAAAATATTGGGAAAAGTGTTTTCTTAAAAAAAAAAAAAATGGTGTCTCAAATACCCCGGTTTCAAATAGGATCTCACTAGTTATATTTGTCCAATTACTTAAAAAAAATGTATTTAATTTTCATACTTTTTTCTTTAAAAAATCGTCATTTTGGCCTTCACCTAACTTTGCTCTTTACCCACTTGACGAAAAGATTGCACATTGATAGCTGCTTTGAAACTACTAGATACAAACTGAGTGTTTAAAAGTTTACATACAACATTATTTTGAAGAAAAGTTTTGGGGGTGCATATTGGAGATCTTGTGTTCATGCTGCAACAAATCAAGCCAAACAGTGGGGAAATAATAAGAACTATGTTAACATATACATGAATTTGTAATGTACAGGGGAGGGGGGCTGTCAGAATAAGACTTGAGCTAATGATATCAGACACAACACAATACTGCATGCCTATAGATCTAAGACCTTATATTTCATTTCACTGGCCAACTGGCAATACATTTTGATGTCTAGAAATGAAGACAGAGCACTGCACATCAAAGATCAAGAACCCAATTTCCGATGAACCTGAAAATAGCATGCAAAACCAGTGGAAGTTGAAGATGACACGTAGGAGCGGTAGTTATTAGATCACAGCTTATACATGAAGATGGAAAGCTGTTCAAACATCACACTTGCGTACTTGTGAGACATCTCCACTGTCCAACGTGGGGTCCTTTGTCTAGAAGCATTAACAATCCCACATTATTGGGAGACATACCGGACATATACCTGAAAAATGATTTCCGGCAAAACATAGATAAGAAAAACAGTAAAGCTCAACGATCTATGAATCCGGTCCTACCCCTGCCAATCAGACCAGACAGAAAACTTTATAGCATTACAACAATGATACTGAACACTAGTAAGATCTCACTATCTTATTTTAGAAAGTTTAATCTTCCAGCATCAAGGTAAAACCAAGCCATCCCATAGTGTGGCTTATTGCCTAGATGGATAACATAATCAGCATTGCTCCAACATGACTTTCCGTTTGTGTTTCGGAACTTTCAATATTTGCAATTTTAAAGCATTTCACTTTTGTCCTCCATTTCTCGAACCTTCAGAATTTTCCGACCATAAATTATTCTGGATTTGGGAGTGAGATTTATGCTTGTTTAAGTAAATAAATTGAGACCCCGTTTACAATAGCAAAGAAGGTGATATTTGGCTGCTACTCGACTAAGCACCTTGATACTTAAGTCCTACTCCTTTTGTCTATCAAAAGTTCAAACAGTTATCAAGAATCTTTAGCTTACAGGATTTTTTAACTCCGTCGCTAGAAGTATAAATTTGCGATTGTCTATAAGAATCAGAAGATAATACAAAAACATTAAACTAAAGTACTTGCCTGCTTCGAAATGCTTTCTTTTTCCAGAAGACAAATGACACGACCCACTGTGCACATAATAAAAGGTAGTGTCAGGCAAAATGCACACTACTGGTCAAATATTTGAATCTGTACGTAGTTTAATCAAGTATGGACATATACTTGAGAACTGCGACATGTTAAGGTCTTGTCAAAAGAATGGAGAAAGATCGAATGTAAAAGGGTGAACAAACCCCAGGACACACGCACACACACATATACATATATAGAAACATATTCAAACTTCACCAAAAACTTATATTAGTACTTCAGATAATAGATGTGAAGGAGAAGAGCTTTCTACAGCAGCAGAAACCTTGAATATAGACATCACGGAGAAGCTTCCACCAACAGATGAGTTTCTCACTTGCGCTCTTGCAGGTGACATGTCTTTACAAAATTGTTGAGCTATTTCCTTCAATAATACCAGCTGTGCCTTATCCGTCCGCATAGATATGAGTGCTTGCCTCATAGATTCTCTGTCAGCTTCAAGTGCCTGAAGCCTCAAGTAAAGCTTTTGGATCTCAGGGTCCCCTGCATCTGCTGTATTCAGCGACTCCCGTGGTGTAGTTGTATACTCTTTACAAATTCTAATACAAGCTTTTGGATCCCTAACGTCATCACAGGAGACCTCATTATGAACAGAATCGATGGTGTATACTCTATCACTTATGTCATCTCCAACTTCAGATGCATTGTCCACCTTTTTCAAATTAGAAAGTTTCTCTGAATTTATGCAATCCAATTTTTCAGCACTGCCAAACTTTGGAGAATCATTGGCAATATGAGAATCAGTCTCTTTAACTGTTGCAAAATATGAATTTGAGCTGTCGGTAGAAAACCTCCTAAAATGTCTACATCGCCTAGGAGAATGACCAACTATCACCTTTTCAAGCACGGTTTTGGTACCAAAGAAATCCACATCAGTCCGGCTCTGCCTTGGACTTTTTTCCATTTGATTAATCCGGTTCTCCAAATCTTTCAAATGATCCCGAGAATTTGGCGTCTCACATAATGCATATTTCTCCACATCAACTGTATCATTTTCAGCCTCACACGAAGATTGATCAACATTTGAATTGCACTTGAGAGGAGGGTAATCATAAGTGGGACTTTCATAATGTGAATCTAGGTTTTCCACCACATTGTGATTTCGGGGGTCGTTGCCTTTTTCTCCCTCTGCCTCAGCCTCCGTAAAACCGTAACTCATCATCCTATGTTTATAGGCCCGCACCTCACAATTAAGGGAATGGATGGTTTGCGTTCTCTTATACAACAAATCCTCCAAGGCACCAATCTCGTGACCATCATGTGCCATCCTCTCCTCTGCAAAGCGTTTGAACTGGCGGGCCTCCATCTGAACCTCTGCCTTCTCCCTCTGTAACCTCAAAATCATCGACATTGCCTCATTAGCAGCCGTTGAAGCTGCATTTCTCTCCTCTTCCAGTTCAATCGAAAGATCCACAATATTACTCTGCTGTTTGCTGACCATTTCCCGCAAGGCAACACATTCATTCGAGATCTCAACCTTAGCAACATGAGAAATATCTAGACCAGGTACAACAAACCTATTCCCTTCCTCAAGTTGTTGGAATTTACGCTTCCCAGAGTGATTCATGGTTGAACAACGGCCACAAGCATCACAATCACAAAGACAATCTTCATAGCTGGAACTCATATCCATGTCCGACACGTAAAAATGCAACTGCTTACGATCAACACCAGCACGAGAGAAACAACAAGTCCCAAACCCTCCCCCTCTTGAGTACTATACAATTCTAGAAATACAAGTAAATTTTTTTTAAAAAAAAAGAAACGGTTGGCAGAAAGAATCAACAATATAACACCCTCGGGATCAATGAATCAGATACGACTCCTAGGATAATAAATACAAGAAATCAAAACGGACGCATACATATAAGAAATTAAAACAGCAATTAAAGAGACGGTGAATGATATGAATGTGAGTAAACGTTGTAGTTACCTTGAAGGATGTCGTAAGAAATTCATAGCGAGTGAGGGTGCTCCATCGGCATCTCAGGAAGATGATGATTTTTCCCGGGAAAACATTTTCTCGGGAGATGATAATGATGATTATGATGATGATTTCTAGAGAGAAGGGGGGGTAGGAAAGCGCCTGATTGCCGGGTGGCGATTCAGGATAGAGAGAGAAACATGCTTTCCTCTTTGTTTGGAACCAGGGAGATTTTTGCGGGAAATGTCTCTCTCCTGTATATATCGAGAGAGAGAGAGAGAGAGAGAGATGATATGGGGAAGCCTAGATTATAGTAGAGCATACATATTGTGTGTTTGCTTCGTTACATCCAATTCTTCTACTGCAGTGGGACTAGTATTCTCCCCAGCGAGAGAGAGAGTATTTGTGTGTTTCTCTCGGGAGACCCGGCAGTTGTGTGTCAGTCGCAGTCAATTAGTTGGAACCCTTTTCCCAATTTGGCTTTTTTAGTTTCTCTTATTTTGTCATCCCAATGTTTAATGAATTATAGTTTCATTCAATAAAGTTTATTATCTAATTTTTGGTTAATTTTTTTATGAGAATTTAGATTAAAAAAATTAATATTTGAAAATAAAACACCTACAATAAAAATTCAAAAATATAATTAATACTACTTTTGAGAGAGAGAGAAATGACAAAACCATAATTACAAAATATACAATATAATATTATTTAATTAGTATTTAATTTTTTTTAGCTATATTAAATAATATTTAATTTGCATAGGCTATTTCATGTTTGAGCAGGTTTCCTGCAAACAGAAACTTGCTAAAACTTGACAGATAATAATGGTCATGTCATATTTAATAACATAGAGTTACAAATGCTGTCAAAACACATCTAATGGAAGAACCAAACTTCCATGTTTTGGCAATGTGCTGCACTGAGTTAACAAAGATGTCATAAAGCGCTTAGACTAGAATAAAATTGTTTTTATATCCAGCTAAACAAGAGTTCTTAATCTTTCCCATCTTGAAACAAAATGTCAAACAGGTGAAAGTGATGCAGTATACGAGTCATTGCAGTAATTCAAGCCTTTCAAAAAGGCAGAATCCAGTAGAGGTGAAATCATGGCATGTGGTACCCCAAAACTGAAGCTGGTTTCTTGTAACCCTTCCTTGTCTGTGGCTTCAGTATTATATTTCCCTAAAACGGTCTCAAGACCAACATTCAAGCCAGTAGATGTGGGCTGTGTTGAAAAACTGCAAAACACCAAAATACTACTTGAACAAAATTGCAATCCAAAAAATGTCACTGCACATAAGTAGCAGACCTAGACTTAATGCAAAGTGATGAAAGAAATATTCTCATATCCCATTAAAATTACCTTATCTCATAGCTATTCTCATCAGAGTCCAAACAATTGCATATGCTGCTGATTATCCATGGTGGAAGATATGAGTCTTTGATTTCGATGCTATAACAAAATCCAGAAGCTGAACCTTGATCAAGTTCACCAGGAATTTTCTTCCCAGGAGGAACAGACACATGATCAGCCCTTCTTACCTCTTTGCACCTAATCTGCACAAAGCAGGTGAGCCATAATTGTAAGCAGGGTATATTTACTAAGAACATGTGAAGTATACTATAATAACACTTAATATCACATAAACAATAGATTCTTGGTAAAGTGAAAAACAAGCAATTATACTTGTTATAGATTATTATACTGCAAAGAGAGAGAGAGATCCTAAGTGCCTGTTATAGAGAGATTATACTTGGTAAAGTGAAAAACAAGCAATTATACTGCAAAGAGAGAGAGAGAGATCCTAAGTGCCTGTTATAGATTATTACATTTTTGTTAACATTATTAGGTACTTATTTTACCCACCTCTGGTGCAGAAAGAGCTGCATTCTCAAATGGCAGTGGTGCATACAGCATAGGAACATCAACACCGGTCATAGAGATCATGATAAACCTGAAAACAGCGTCAAAAACAGATACTGTGATCTGAAGAGTGATATAAAAGCATGAGATCTTTGAAATGAACGTACTTTACTATATATGTGTAAGAATCTCTTGCCCATATGAATAACAGATAGCTTCTTATTGGTACCATATACTATACCTATAATTGAGCAGAAAATCATATAATCCATGTACACTTATGTTCCCTCTGATTGCCAGCAAAGATTGTGCGCTGTTATCTTCATCGGATAAAGAACCCAGACGACGAGTCTGCAGTAATTTTAGCAGAAGAAAAAATAATTAGAAACAAGCAGAAACATTATCAAATTTTCAGCTATCACAGCTTTTGGGAAACAAGGCCAGGGCAGAAAATTACACCCACTAGCTCATGATACGGTCCTCTTGTTGTACAACCCAAGTCAGGTAGTCATACTTGAAGTCGATAGTGTCAGATATGAAAACTCATGAGGACACACAACATAATTGATTTAAATGCACAGTGGACTTCTTTTTTCTAATCAATATATATGTTGTAAGAAATCAATGAATAACATATAAACCCACAGAGCCTGACAGTAGCAAGCATTCGTGAACCGTAACTAGTAAATTGACCCAAATTGTTATGCATTATCCACTGAAGGGTACCATCAATGAATACCTGTACGGCTGTACATCAATTTGATGGTAACTTGTGCCTAGTGACATCAACATTTCAAAGAAAATTTATTTTACATATAAAAATCAAGAAATTTTCCAGGGCAGGTCTTACAATCATGTATGGCTGAATTTAGAAAATGGGTACACAAACAACTTCCATTAAGTTACTTAATCCCTTCGCTTATCTAATAATATGTGATTTTATCTCCACAGCTATTTAGCCAGATTAGACAGGATGTGCATATAGAATATGTTTAACTCGCCTGCCCCTCATTCTATAGAAATGAACTCAATGGGCTAATTCTTAGCAGTTATTTACTATTTTTCGAAAAGAAGATAGAATATGTTTAACTCACCTGCACACCACATCAAACTATAGAGATAAATTTAATGTGCTAACTCTTAACATTCGTTTATTACTTTTCAAAAGAAAAAATACAGTTATCTATGTATAGTTTCAAAGAAAATAGCATAGTTTTTTTGTTTGCTAGAACCTTTTAGTATTATTTCCGTTATATAGATTTTTTTTAATTGCATATGGGTACCAATGTACCATATACAACAACCACATCAGGAACTGTGCATTAATTTGGGAAGTATTTCAGTAGCTTGACATTGAGCAGCATTCACGCACCCATCCCTGAATTTCACTCGTGAAATAATCACTATATGTTCGAGTCTTCTAGATAATAAATAGATTTCATACCTGTCCCAAATTTTGTCTTTCAATCTCTGACAGCTCGGCTAGATCTTCTGTAGTAACTTGCTCCACTTTCGACTGAGAAAGAGGCATAGAGAAACAAATATCCTACAGCAAATGTTAAAGCTTCATAAAAGATATAAAATAAATACATAGGGTAGAATTACCTAACATAGCAACTGAAGAAGTTCATAACAGTAAAAAAGAGGTTGCAGTCAAGTCTTACATGTTCCTTCAGCAATGACCTTAAATTTCTTGTAGACTGAGATATATAGGCATTGCACACAACTTGGCCTTCCTTCGAAATATTGGCACTAGTAAACATGACCACAAACTGTGCAGTGCAAACTAGAGTTTGCACAAGAACAAACAAATTTGTATATCAACATAACTCTTAATAATTCCAAAATCTGTTAATAAAAATAAATGACCCACGATATTGCCAAAAATGGAAAAAGCAAACTAAAAGCAACCCAAACTAATTCCCAAGGAAATCTGCAAGCTGTGAGAGACATTTGCATCAACTGCTAAACATAGATGTGCAATTAGCTGAACCGAAATAATAGATAAATTATTTTGTAGGGTTCTTAAAAATTGGGGTTTGATGCAGCGAAACTTGGATAGGGTGAAATCCAAAATCAGGATGTTAACCCCATGTTTATAGCAAACTACATCAATATCTATAAAAGATTGCCTAGACAAAAAGAGGTCTAGGCTTAAAAAAAATTTATGGAATGCAATGATATTATAATCTACTGATGCAAATAATTACACCAATAAAGTATAACTCTGATCTTTGGGACAATTATAAAGCTTTAAAAAAGTTGAGTTTTGTCAATGACAGAATTTAAGAAATGAATCCAATACATAAAAGGCCCATTCATAGATCTGATCTATCACCAAGTACGCCCATTAACTTTAGCTACTGTTGGTCTGTAACTTTAAATACATTAGCTAACACTAAGATGGCAGGTAACAAAAACCATTTATAAGATAAGCAAAGCAGCAAAAATCAAGTGAAAAGTACGTCTCCCCCAAAAATATAACTTGTGGATTTGAAGAGACAACTGCCCAGGATGTTATTATTACCGTAAAAGATGTTGCACACATTCTTTCTCAGCATGAAGTACAGACTTCGAAAGGAGTCCTCCCAATCTTTTTGACGTTGGCTCAAGAAATCCATTTGCCCTAAACAAATGACAGAACTAGGTCAAAGAGAACGAGATATTGAAAACTTATAAGATTAATTCAGTAATTAAGAAATGTAATGACAACAAAACTACTAGTAATAATATGTAACATAATACTTTAAGCTAGACAGATTAGCATACCTCCCTCTGTTCCAGCTAACGCTAATGCTGATATGACAGGAGGTGGCAGAGCAGACTGTGGATACACCCAGGAATGTATAGATTTCATACTGGACATGTGGGAGGTGATATTATTTACCGAGGAAAGCTTCTGATTACCAACACTGCCAGTTTGAGCCTTAATCTGGTTCAAATTACTGAAGGTACTGCAAGTAATCGATCTATGAAACCTAAATCAGACAATGCAACTAATCAACTTGTGAAATGACAAACATAATGTGCACAACCATACATCGTAGATAAATCACAACAGAATAAAAAAATTACTCAAATGAGAATATAAAGATCTAAAAAATTAACCCTAGTGATACCAAATAATTACTAAGCCTTGTGTTGATGCTTGATTATAATTGAAACTATAATAGAAGATGAATAGCTACCTCTGAACTAGCTGCCGTGCCTTGTACATAGACTCAGGTACAGATGTGTGCTGAACACATCTTGTTAGTGCTAAAATTTGCTAGTTTTACTTTTAGAGGTATTAATTCAAAGACTCCATTTGAATCCATGTGACTAGGACTCGGGGCATATATGCAAGAAGAAACTTTTAAAATTAAAGGAGGATCTTTTCAGCATTAAATCATGCTTGTCATTAAAAGGATAATTGTATCAGTAGCCTCACCGATTCACAGAGGATGATAACACCACCCTCATAGTAGTTTTTAGTGTAACATCAAGAGGTATCTTTCGGCCAGAAATAAAAAATTCAGCGCAGAACTTTTTTGTGGTAAGATCGCTGGTTCTTCCAAAAGCATCAACTGTTGAAGCTGAAACTATAGGATGCTCTTGAACCAATCCTTTAAAAGCTTTATCCTGTCAATTAAAACAACAATATAATAAAAATGTGTGTATATCTAAGACATGATTTATTTTATTCAAGACAAATATACTGATGGAAGGATGAATTACCATATCAACAACTGAAAAACCTGGTAACTTTTCACTACCCATTGATAGCTCTGTAACACTACGAAACGTATTTTCACTACTTTTTTCAGTGGTGGGATGAGCTTCTTTTTGGATATTATCTTTGGCAACTGATATTGATGCCAGGGGATATTGTGGACTGCAGAACATTATGTAAACCATAAATATCGTAAAAAAATCATTTCGTTTGAGATAATAAAGCACTTTGCAAAAAAGTATACTTTGTCAAATATGGTCGACTCTCAGCACTTGAATCTGAAGGAACATGAAAACTTTTGATGCTGTCAACATGCTCAGAAGGTATGTATTCCTAATTATAAGAGTAAAATGTGTTAGTATAAGCTTAGTGACAACAATTTACAGTAATTACAATAATGTAAGCTACACAATATGATGTTTATATATTCTATTGGGCATAATAAAATTTTACTGGTTATTAGGAAATAATAAGTTACTATGTAATAGGAAAATTATACAAGGAAATGCAGATAATAAACAACTTCAACAAAACATAAAAAAATTTGCAAATACCTGGAATGAGTATGGTCTGGGAAAATATAACGGTGTATGCAATACAGTATATTATATGCATACAAGACTAGAAGTGAAGAGGAAAAATATATGAAATTTACTAACCTTACTATTTTCTTTTCTCGGAGGCAAATTTAGCCTGATGCTATTTTTACGAACTGGAAAGACTTCATCCAAACGAGTATCAATGTATCTGGGATTTTTTGATGAGAAATCGGATTTTTTTATTCCACATACCTCATTGTTTTTCCTATGAAAGGTCCAAAAAAAAGCCAATTAAGCATCACCTGGAGAATGGTATAGTATTACTGGAATACCTTACCTCGTAGAGCAAGCAGGAACTGGAGATTCATCTGTAAGTTCAATGATATTCTTTCGTTTTAGCTGCTCTCCCTGCCAATCGTCATGAAATAAAATTTACTATAGATTATCATTATAATAATGAAATTGTAGATATCAATCAACCAACGCCCTGGAATGTATCCAATATTCTAAAAATAATAACATACAATAAAAGTGCTTTTCAGGATATATTTTTCCAGTAGACATCATGGTCAGGAATCACATAAATACTGATATACATCAAGTACGTGATGGCCACTAAGATGAGCAAATGGTGCAACAAAGAATAGGAAGTCCCCGAAATGTCAAAAGCAACGAGGTATGAGTATTCACTACCTCATATTAGGGCATAGCTAGATTACAAACAAGAGAAATATTTAGTGTGCCTCAAATTATCATCACAACTAGTGTTATAAGTACGTCATTGTCATCGTAATACAAACACAGAAACATTCGATGGAATCAATCAACTTTAAAAGTATCTACACGCACATATGAATCGCTTCTTCAGACTTACAAACAGAGGGGAGAAGAAACAACGATTTACGCAGACAAATAGAAAATCGAACTTTGGATTAAAAACTGTAATAAAAAGAGGCGGAGGTGGGAACTAACCCGCAATTCAGAAGGCGTCTTCCTTTTAACAGCAGTAGTGACCTTAGAAAGACTACCAGCGCCGACTTTATCAAAATGATGAGTACTACAAGGCAGAGGAGCCGTAGCAGCCACTTTGGCCATTTTATAAACCACTATGCCACCGATAAATAAATAAAAAAGTAAATAATGTATAATTTTAACGCAATCTGATCTGCTTCCCCCTGTAAGAAGTGATTAAAATCAATAACTCGTATCATCATCAATTAAGGAAAGAGTACAAGGAAATGATAGTGTAACCTGTTTTTATCGGGAAATGAGAGGTAGAACATAGTTGTGGATGCGTAAATCTGGAGAGTACATTTGCCCTAACCCAGGGAGTTTGAGTTTGGGGGCAACGTCTGATAGAGAGGGAAGGGAAGGGGGGCAAAAGCAGATGAGAAATGAGCGGGGCCAGTCAATTATTAATTACTCGAATAATTGCACATTTACATTGCAATGCCTCCTGGTTTGAACATTTTTGTTTTCCCTCCTTGCCCGCCCCACGTGATATGAGATGAGTCTTCACTTCAGAATTTTCCGACCCGAATGAAAATTTTGTGGAGGATATGATATCAAATTTTGACCGGTTAATATTACAAAGTATGTTAATTAAAAAATTAATATTGAGAATATATTAAATTAAATATCTATGTGCTGAGATCGGATGATTTCATAAATCGAGAATAAATTTGAAAATATTTTTTACTCGAGTTTGAACGATTAAAATTATCATTAGACAATGGGTTCTTAAAGACTTTTTAAATCATTTAATGAATTTTATTCTATATAAATAAATGGAATATAAGTTTTAGAAAGCAAAATACATCATTCTACTTTTACTCGTTATGACACAAAATATTGTATTATCAATGTAGTAGCAGAAAGAAAGATTGAAATGTTATAATTCGGGAGTTTCAGATTTGAAAATTAATTTATATTTTTATAAAATAACATTTTAATATTTTCTATTCTTTTTATATCACAGACCCTGTGTGTTTTTTGGGGGGGAAACCAGTTTCTAATAAAAAAATTCTTTTTTTAAAGCCAACTATTTCTCGTTTAAACAGAGTTTCTCTCTGAATCTCATAGACTTGTGTTATAATTTGAAAAGTTAAAAAATAGGAAAAAATCATCAAAATCCATAAAATTGTAAAATTCATAAAGAATAATTTATTTTTGAATAATACCAACTTTTAATTAAATTTTGAAAACCTGAAACCCCGAGAACTGTAAATTGTATTAAAAATAAAGTTAATAAGATGTGCTCAAAATAAAACACTCTCTCTCTCTATATGTGTGTGTAATAGGAGGGGGAGGAGAAGATGATGTGGCGGCTTAAAATTTTCTCTTATGCATTAATCTCCTATAAATATGGCGCCTAATCAAAATACTTACATGTCTAGTTGTTCTATTAACCTGCTATTCAACATCGATCCATGACTCCGACATTCATTTTTATATTATTTTTCAATTTTCATAAATACGCTTCTCTTTATATTATGTTTATTTATTCTTTACGTAAATTATTAGTTAACAAAATATAATATATTTTATTATCCTATTGTCAATTCCTTACTTTTCTTGCATTTAATAACATTTTAATATTCGTTCATTGTAACTAATAAATACATATTCAATATTTATATAAATTTTAACAAATCTATTTTGACATCAATATTTTTTTCGGTATATAAAAATCATAACATTACAATATAATTTTAATATTATATAGGATTTTCGGTCTTTTTCTTTTAATAATTAATTTAAAACAAAATTAATTATAAATGACTTTATTTCAAAATCGCATGAGTTTAAATATATGAATTTAAAATTATACTATATAACCAAGCAAGACATTAAGAGGCCGTTTGGGTAAGCTAAAAGTTAATGAAAATGGGCTTTTAGGAAAAAGGGACCTGTTTGGCAAACACTTTCTGAAACCTGCTTTTAGTAAATTTAGCCCAATAAGTAAAAAGTACATCAACGGTACTTTTAACTTATCACTTCTCCGCTTCTTTGCTTCTCTTCGTTTCTTCGTTTCTCTGCTTCTCTTTCAGCTGAATCATCCGGTACGTCTCATGCAAAGCTGTAATCTTTCAAACTCAGGTACATATTCAATTTCTCTTCCCGATCTGTGAAGTAGTTATGATTTTCCTTCTATTTTTTTTCAAAACTCATGTGTATATATATACACACACACAAGAGAGAAAAATCGCATATATATATATATATCAGATATGTAATTGGTTCTTGTCTCTGTTTATGTATCGAATGGTTAATAGTTTTGTTCGAAACCCTTTTTGTTTTGCTGTCATTACAGATGGCAAATCGTGCAACAACTAAGTGGGATACTGCTCTTCATGTCTTATTTGTTCGATTATGTGAGAATGAGGTGCGGAAAGGCAACAGGCCAAACACAACATTATCGAAAGAGGGTTGGGCGAATGTAGACCGAGCCTTCAATGAACAAACAAAGTTAGGTTACACGCGCAAACAACTCAAAAATCATTGGGATTCAATGAAAGCTGACTGGACACTTTTTAAGAAATTGAGGCGTGGCCACACTGGACTTGGGTGGAATGAGGCGAAGAAATCGATCGATGCACCCGATGAATGGTGGGATGCTCGTTGTGAGGTATGTGTCTGAGAAAGGAATTTGTATTACTGTTAAATGAGACTGCAATAATTTGGTTTTAAGGAATGTTGGAATTATCTGGAATTTGTTATAAAATTTTCTTTGATCATGATGCTTGTTTATTCTTATGATATGTGATAATAGTTCATGATGTGATTTTGTGGATGAGTTCTTTTGAAGTCAATGGCAGTTGTGGAAGTGGTTGGATTTGAGATTACAAGGTGATGTTAGTTGTAAATGGTTGTATATGTGTTTGATAGCCTCTCTGATGCTTCCAATTTGACAATGCATAGAGCCTTGAATTGTCTTAAAATCAAGATCTTTAAGGTCTGTGTGTGAGTTTTTGTTTTTTTTTTTGCCATATGTGTTTTAGGTAACGATTACGACCTTGTTTGTCTTCATATGCAAAGCAAATTAAAATATAATTAATAGAAAACCGAGGTCTTAAAAGAAGATATATGTATCCAAAAGCAAAGGAAACGTACGGATGATAAGCACTCCACTGAGTAGCTCTTTTGTGCGCAATATCACATGGCCATGGAGCCTTTCAAGGACAATAGATAGTGGTTTATTAGTGGTCTTCATATCTAGGGGGGTACGTATTCAGGGTCGAGTTTAACTAAACTTATGTCTTGGTTAATGTAATAAATCACCTATGCTTATTGTTTTGTTATATACTATTAGAATGTATTTTCTGGGGCCTCGCATGCATTGTTTCAACATATCCAGAACCTTTGTTGTACTTTAGCCTCACAAACTGCGGAACTAGTGTTATGCATTACTGCATACTTGTGCACTAAATTTTTTTCCCCATTATTAATAGTTACTACAAAAATTATATTTATATCTTTTTTGAAAGTGTCACTCAAATCAATTCTAGACCCAGTCAATTCTGTGCATTTTTCTTCTTTTAAGCATAATATGATTAATGTCTAAAAGAGGTAGCACACAATGCATAGATGATAGATCTATCACAATTCCTAGTGTCAAAAACTGACCACTCAAATTACATGATTACTTGTATCAAATGCAGATGACTTCTTTAGTATGCATTTGTTAGTTGTAATAGAGGAAACTCATTGTGTTTACATATTTACACCCGACACATATTTTAACAGTTGTACATTTCTATTGCAGGAGAATGATAAATACAAGAAATTCAGGGATGCAGATCTGTCAATTTATTGGTTCAGCTATGATACGCTGTTTGGTGACATTCAGATTTTTTGGTGTTGACAGGGAAACAACTGAAGATGATAATGATTTGTATTGGCAAGGGTTGCGAGATGTTATTGCCAATGAAATCTGTGGAACTTAATTTTAATGTATTTTATATTTTTGTATCTCACCTAGTTTGAAATAATATGAATTTTAATTTTTTTTAAGTGGCAAAAAAAAAAAAAATTTACTTTAAGTCAAAATCACCAAACACCCATTTAATTTTAAGTAAAATTACCCAAACAGATTCATTCAACTTAAAGTAAAAAATTTTACTTTTAACTTTTAGTTAAAATAAAGTACTTTAAGTAAAAAGTAACTTATTTTAAGCATTCCCAAACGGGCTCTAGATCACGTACATAATGATTCGTAATTTTTAGATAATTTTCTTAGATTATCTAAATTTAATTATAATTATGGTGGAATATATATATATATATCATATTTGATTAATTTGATTATTTATATTAATGAAATAATTATTAATCATGAAATTATGTGCTCAATATATATTATAATTAATGAATAAGAATATCTGATAATATAATATATTATACTGAGATAAATTTTTATATCATTACCAAATCCTGTGTGATTTGAGAGGGACGTCGGTTTTTAAAAGAGTGATTTAAATATATTTGATTTGTAATACTAGAAATTACATTATTATTATAAATTTTATGTGATTTTTGTATTAAAATTATTACAATTTATATATATACATATATATTATAATAATGTTTTTTCCAATTAATAATTCTTATAATTTTTTTTCAAAATTTTAATTATTATTATTGAATTAGACTATTATATAAGTTACTTAATATTTTATAAATAATAAAAATTATTTAATTAATGTGAAAATAAATTGTCAAATTTGACAAGTTTTACTTAATTATGTATTTATTCACGACATAATGGAAAATATATATTTGGCTAACTTCCATAATTATTGATTTTATTATTATTTTAAAATCTACGAATTTTGTTTATAAACAAAAATATTGAATTTTTTGCATGTGTATAGGTAAATAACAATTCAAATTTTTACATGTACACATATGTAGATAACATATTTTAATTTTTTTTAAATAATTATTAAATATAAAATTTTGACGAGATATTTCAAGCCGTGGCAATGGTTCCTAATTTTGATTTAATTTTTGGGATAGCCTATCTTTAGGTTCATTGTCAGTAATTATAACAAATTAATACCAATGTTAACACCTATGTGCCTATGTCACTACGTGCACCCTGGAACAAACAGAAAATGGTAGTATGTTTTTTAAGAAAAAAATTACTACTTTAATCATGTCACGCATATTACAGACGTTTTTTCCCCTTTAATGAATATAAAACAGACATTTAACATGTTTAAATTAGGGTTATATTCTATAAACTATACTTTACTTGCATGTAATTTCATATCGTCATTCAACTGTTTTCACGTAATTTCAATACTAGACCTTTGTGTTCGTGTATTTTATAAATCGAATGATCTTTCATGATATTTCTTTTCGAGTTATCGCGTTCATATTCTCGTATCCATGATTGATTATATAATTTAGGTTTGTTTGGGAAATGATTCTTGTATTTCTGCCATCAAGATTTTAAAACATACGGTAATATTAGGATTTTTGTAATGGTTGATTATTGTTGGTACGTTGAAAAACATAGGATTTGAACATTAAGATACACATGCAGAGGAGGAGATTGATGAGATAAGTGTTTGTTTGATGGGTAATTCATGTAATAATGGACCTAGTAAAGGGACTCAAAATGGACCTAGTAAAGGGACCCAAACTGGATTCTTTCAATCTGTTTCAGCTGCAGTTTGGCGACCCAAGCAACTTCCTCCTGCCGAAACAGGTTCCAATCAAAATTCTGATAAAGATTCTCCAATCTCTGAAGGTTCAACTAATCCTTCTTCTAAGGATTCTGAGGCAGGGGCAGCCTCTCCGATTCGTAATACACCACCTCCACATGTTAAGATAGCGGAGGAGGATTCAGCTGCGAAACCATCCACAACAGAGGTTAAAGACGATGGGAAAAATAAAAATATGAAGAGGATGGCGAGTGCAGGACTTCAGGTTGAATCAGTGTTGCAGAAGAAAACCGGGAATTTGAAGGATTTTTATAGCATTGGGAAAAAATTAGGGCAGGGGCAATTTGGTACGACATATCTTGGCGTGGAGAAGACGAGTAAGAAGGAGTTTGCTTGTAAATCTATTGCCAAGAGAAAGTTGGTTACTAAAGAGGATGTGGAAGATGTGAGGAGGGAGATTCAGATAATGCACCATGTGGCCGGCCATCCAAATGTCATATCCATTGTAGGTGCATATGAGGATGCTGTTGCAGTTTATGTGATGATGGAGCTGTGTTCAGGTGGAGAGCTCTTCGATAGGATTGTTCAGAGAGGGCATTATTCTGAGCGAAAGGCTGCTGAACTTGCTAGAGTTATTGTTAGTGTTATAGAATCTTGTCACTCTTTAGGTGTTATGCATCGAGACTTGAAGCCTGAGAATTTTCTTTTCGGCAATGAGGAAGAGGAGGCGCCACTTAAGGCCATCGACTTTGGGCTCTCAGTTTTCTTTAGGCCAGGTATTTTGTTTTACTTGATACTCAATATTCTATAATCTTTTATCATATTGGACGGGTAAACCGGAAAATTGGACTAGGTTGATTGATTGGAAGTGCTCTCAAGCATGTATATCTTGAAACTGTAAACTGTTAATGCCTATTTGTCATAGAACTGATCCGTTGGTGCTGAACCGCTGGTGATGGAGCTACTTTAACAAATTATTATTATAATTAACAAACCTTATATAGTTTTTTTGTGTTAGATCAAACCTTATATATAGTTATCCACATGACTACAAGAACTTTAACCTGCATCCTTAAAGAGTTGAAGTTAGCTGCACTATACTAGTGTTAGCTTTATTTAAAACTAAATTATTAATTCAACTTAGTCTACCTCACTCTCCTGTGATGATATCCTTTCACCTTCCGAATTGTTGTTCATGGAAACCTCACTACCCAGTGATGATATCCATTCAATTGCTGTTCAATGGAAACCTCACTATCCTGTGATGATATCCTCATTGTTGTTCGTAAACATGTTTCCATTGAACAAAATTCACGCTTGCTGGCTTAAATCATGATTCTTCTGTTTTTATCATGGCAAAACAAGTACAAAAGTTGGCAACCTGTTTAATGTGTTTCATGAGATCTGGTTCTTGAAAATGCTACTGTGTCGGGCCTTAAAAACCTTTTAATACCAATATTTTATTATCCAGGCGAAACGTTTACTGATGTGGTTGGAAGCCCATATTATGTTGCACCAGAGGTGTTGCACAAGCTTTATGGTCAAGAGTGTGACGTTTGGAGTGCTGGGGTCATTATCTACATATTGCTCAGTGGGGTTCCGCCTTTTTGGGATGGTACGATCCTTGTTCTTTTCATGTTTACTGTTATTGTTTTTGTGTGCTGCAATTTCAAGTGTTTAACATGAATATCTGGCATTCTGGAAATCAGAGACAGAGCAAGGAATATTTGAGCAGGTTATAAGAGGTGAACTTGATTTCGCATCAGAACCATGGCCTAGTATATCTGATAGTGCAAAAGATTTGGTTCGTAAGATGCTTGTGAGAGATCCTAAAAAGAGGCTAACTGCTCATGAAGTTCTCCGTAAGTATATCTGAATTCTCACTATCCTATCTGTGTGCATCAACTAGTTATTTAATCAGTTTTGACAAATGTGTTTCTTCTCTAGTCATTAACCTCCCGTAAAAATATCAATATCTTTATATTAGTGACTAGTGTCTGGGTACTGAAATGTCATGCATATTTTTCTGTTTGGCAATGCTTCTTAGTTCTTATTTGAAGCAGATATCATGTGAAAATCAGTTTTTTTTAATTTAAATAAACATAAAGTAAGTTATTTGTAACTTTGGTTCTGCAGTCAAGTAAGATATCTGACTGTGAATTTCAGAGTTATAAGTAACAGCAGTGGTCGTGCCGATCTATGATCAGGAGGGGCTCTGTGTAGGGTAGCTACAGATACCTGAACAATTTCAATTAAACCTCTGTTCTGTTGAATTGAAGTTTCCTTGTTGATTGTGAAGTTCGGAGTTATCAGTAACAGCAGTGGTCATGCTCATTTATATCAGGAGGGGCTGTGTGTAAGATAGCTTGAGCTACCTGGGAAATTTTGAATTTAACTAATTTTCATTAAATCACATGAGTGTCTCATTTCAGAAATGTAATTAAATCATAGAAAATATGTTTGTGCTTTATCGTTAACCCAAAGGCACAAAATCTATTACAAATAGAACTTTAGAAAGAAATCCAATCAATAACAAGAGAAAACCAAAATAACTAGTTATGGTAGGCATGAAGGAGCTAAATGAAATATGTTATTTTTGTACATATATGTTTATAAAAAAGCACTTACCTAAGTTTTCTTTTTCAAAAATAGGAGATAAGCAAAAATACCAATTGAATAATAATTTCAATTCAAAGTTTTTGAGCCAGGATCGAACTCTCCATGAGATTCATAGTTGCATTACTCATAGCTTCCTTGTTCGTAGACAAAAGCGGTTGAGGGAAATTTATTTCACTCCAATTCCTTCAACTTGAGACAATCTATGTGCATATCTCCTTTATTGTTTTTCTTAAAAACACTATCAATAGCTTCACCAAATTCTGAATAATAGCTAGATTTCAGAAATATAGATTTTATAAGTAAGTCTCATATATTGAATTATAAACACCATTGTTACATCAAGCGAATTTGTCTTTAGTATCGCTCATAATTTTAGGTCATATCACATTTGATTCTATCGATATCATGTGAACATGATTATCGCTCCCTAGCAGGGCACCCATGGATGCAAGTTGATGGTTCAGCTCCAGATAAACCTCTTGACTCGGCTGTTTTAAGTCGTTTGAAGCAGTTTTCTGCAATGCATAAACTGAAGAAGATTGCCATCAGAGTAAGTATATACAAGCCTTGAAAATGTTTGTACCTTACGATATTCCAGTTTCATTGCATTGTTGAATATTTTAGGTGAATTTCTACATAATGAAATTATTTTTCTCTTAGCGCCCTTTCTTTTGTTGGTGTAAATATTCTAATTACTGTTAGCCTGCCAAGAGATCTTGTTTATTGTGTAAGAAGACTAACATTCTTTTGGGTCGAATAGAGTTTCCTCTTATCAAAGGTCTTGTTTACATGTACTATAATTACTATAGCAATAGTAAGTCAGGTAGGGAAGTAAGATGGTAGTTCCTGAAAATCTGTTAGCGGTTTATCATTTATAATATTTTGACGCTTACACTCATGATATGCCGTCCTTTGGTCTTGGTCATATAGTTTTGTTAAAAGAGGAACTAACTATTTCCAAATCCTTTTTTTTGCTAAATTATTTCCAAATCCTTGTTCACATTGTTTTTTTAAAAAAAAATTGACCTGCTACTGACTCTATATTCTTTGCAGATAATTGCTGAGAGTTTGTCTGAAGATGAAATTGCAGGATTAAAAGAAATGTTTAAGATGATAGACACAGACAATAGTGGACATATTACACTTGAAGAGCTACAGAAAGGTTTGGAAAGAGTGGGTGCCAATCTTATGGAGTCTGAAATCAATGACTTGTTGGAATCTGTAAGTGCATGCTAATATTTTCTATTTAATATAAATTATAAATAATTAAATATCCAGTCTAGTACTAATAATATATAAATAATTAATTTGGTTGCTAATTGCTATAGTAGATTAAAAGTTGGTGGTTGATGGATATCGGTAGACATCTTACTACTATCTTAGTGCTTGGTCATAAGTTTTTCATACAATACACTGAGCACTTACATGTCTAGTTGATGCAGTCGTTGAATTTTTGCAAACCACTGACATTTGCTATAATGTCCATAATTTCAGTCTGAGCCATATACTAAAATAATTCCTAGGAACCAAATCGCATCGGTCTCTCTATATATACAAGGCCTGAAAAATGAAGATGTATTTCGCTGCATAAATGTAGATGATCAGTCAACTTAATTTGACTCTATAAAAGTCAAGGCTCAATTTGATGCTTGATTGTGAAATTTAGCTTACACAGGCGGTGTTACTTTGCATCATTCTGCCATTATGTTGCTTCTGTATGGTCTTAACTCTTAAAATTTTGATTTGTGATTATGTATTAACACATGTCACTGTCTGAAGTTCAATATTGACCATTCATGAATAACATAATAGGCGGATCTTGACAATAGTGGCACCATTGACTACACTGAATTTGTAGCGGCAATGCTACATCTAAACAAAGCCCAGAAGGAGGATCACATGTTTGCGGCTTTCTCATATTTTGACAAAGACGGAAGTGGTTACATTACTGCCGATGAGCTTCAACATGCTTGTGAGCAGTTTGGATTAGGAAGTGATCAACTAGAAGTAATCATGCATGAAGTTGACAAGGACCATGTACTTATCTTCCCTTCCACATCCCAGATTTAGTACATTTTTGACTTCCCACAATTTATATTACTCTAGCAACTAGCAAGATTGCTTGATATGGGGATTTGCTTTTCAGGATGGGCGCATTGACTACAGTGAATTTGTGGCCATGATGCAAGATACTGGACTTGACAAGAAGGGATTTCAGAACTTGAAAAGCATAGGGTTAATGAATGCCCCATAAGGTTGGTCGTCACTCTTAATTATCGGTATTTAACAATCAACTTGATAGGTGTACAGCGGCTGCAATGAGTTTGTAACTTCAATACTGACAATGCATAATGTTGCGAAGATCAGGTTTATGATAGAATGAGCAGAACTTTCGTCCAACCATAGTTTTACACAGCATTCTCTCAATTTATTAACTTGATCAACCCCCCCCCCCCCCCCCTTGTGGGAAACAGTACAACTGGCTCTGCTCAAGGCTTCCGGTTAATTTTCATAGTTCTGCTTCATCTGTATATTTCACCTACATAGAAATTACCGAGTGATATATATCTAGATCTGCTTCTTTCAGCTTCAACTATATCAATAAATTTAGGGTGTTATGGAGGATATATCATGAACTTAAAAGAGCAAGACATACTTGCATACAAGGGACGATCTAACTGCTCTGCCATTTTTGTTTTTATCGAGCGAAGGGACTTGGGCTACACCCACGCTAGAGCTATGTTTAAGCTATCGTCTACTTTTTCTTAATTTTCATCTGGCTAGTTCTTATTATTTCTTAGTAGTTCTCTATTTAGGATACTCTTCTAGCGTAGTCAATTGGTCCATAAATTGAAAACTCTACTGCTGCCTGTAGTTTGTACACACTAGAACGATTGCTATATTTACGATCCTTGTTTGGCCGGGAAGAAGATTTAAATATTATATGTCTGGTGAAAGGTTAAATGAACATGGTAAAATTTACTTCCTCGGTCCATATAGATAGTTGATTTTTTTCTAATTGACTATTTTTTGAAAAACAATTAATTTTTTTTATAATTTTAATAAACTAAAAAATACATTTTAAAATAGATTATATATATATATTTAACAATATAATTTTTTTCAATTATATATTATACTCCCTCCGTCCCATTTTACTTGATCTTTATGGAAAAAACACGCATATTAAGAAACTATTTAATTATATGGTATATTTCTATGTTTACCCCTAATAAATGTCTTAAATAATTAAATAAATTTGAAAATGAGTTGTAGAGTCAAATAATGGAAAATAGAAATAAGGGATAATCTTGGAAAAATATGTAAAAAAAATATATTGAAATAAGATATTGACAACTATTTAGGAACTGTTTTTTTTCAAAAGAGTAGTAAAAGAGGACGGAGGAAGTATTTAAATTGCAGTCTGAGTAAATTTGACCGCACCGAAAATAAAATGTACAACTAAAAGGGGAACAGAGGGAGTAATTTATATTGACAACTGAATTAATAAATAATCTAATTAAGAGTATTTACTGCACCAGCAATTGTTCATTCTTTAATAAATAAAGTAATTAAAAGTATTTACTGCATCAGAAATTTAGGCCCCGTTTGGCGCAACTTATAAGCTGAAAAAGTTGGTATATATGTACTTTTTCTGAAAATAAGTAACTTATTTTCAAATGTGGAAATAAGATTTGGTCTTAAATTTCTAAAATAAATATTAATTTTTAAAAAAAATATGAAAATACTTTTTTAAAAAACAATAACTTATTATTTATAAATTAAGCCAAACACCCCCTTAGAATACCCGCTTTTTTTTTAACATCTCAAGTGCCAATCAAGCACAAATTTCCTTTTCCTCAAGCTTGACATACAAGTGCAAAACTGTTTTACGTAACCAGTGTCCAGAGACGAAAATTCTCATTTTACTTGATGAATGTAAGTAGGAGCGAATGCATTGCGATTTTAAACTCAAATTTTAAATGGAATGCGATTTTAAACTCAAATTTTAATATACATCAAAGAAATTCAAATTCAAAAAACATGTTCGATTATATTTTCTATAAATGTACATGGGCTATATCTTTTCCATAAAACTTTGTCCAACTTGAATAAAAAATATTTAAATTTAAACTTGACACTTAGAAAAAATTGGATTTAAATTCGGCTCAGTCCAAACAAAACCTCCAAATTAGAATTTATCTAATTTTTTTGAAAAATGTAGATAAAATTCTAAATTTTGAATTTTATTTGATCTTTTTGAAAATTTGTATTAAATATAGGATGAAAGTGTAAATATTTTTACAAAATAAAAAACTCAAAAAATGCATTATTTTTAACAAAATTCAAAATATTAATATTTAAATGATAATAAAATGATATGGACTAACCAGACCCGATCGGCAGTCCTAAAGGGCCCAGTATTTTTTGAAAAATATATTGTACGACTCAGTTAGGTTTATAAATATTGGGGTGTTAACCCTATATGTCACAATTTGAGAAGAAAATGTCCTAAATGGCACACCCCAAAAAAATGGTCCTAAATAGCACTCCAAAACGCTACATCGTGTAGAGTTTTGGGAAGAAAAAAATCTCCCCAAAACGCTACTTTAAGTTGCGTTTTTTAGGCTAGAACCCAAGATAAAGTAACGTTTTTCCCCGAAAAAAATTAAAAAAAGTGCAAAACGCTACACGAAGTAGCGTTTTTTTTCAAAAAAATTAAAAAAATAAATAAAATAAGTGCAAAACGCTACAGGAAATAGCGTTTTCACCCATTTTCTAGCACGCCACACTATGTAGCGTTTTGGAGTGATATTTAGAGCCATTGTTATGAGTTGTGTCATTTAGGGCATTTTCTCCCTAAATTGTGACATACAGGGCCTTTTCTCTAAATATTGGACTTTTTTTAAAATCTAACTCAAGCCTAATTTTTGTTCATCTCTACTTAAATTGCACCTAAAATGAACATTTAAATATTCCATGTAAATTTAGTTCTAATTTATATGTTATTTTATTTTTTTAACGTGTCATTAAGATATATTGAAATGTTCAATGTTGATGTTTATTCTTGTTTTTAATCAAATTAGGAATAATTTAATTAATAAACAGAACTTTTAATAATATTTTTAACTACTGTATAATTACAAATTTAATAATAATCTGAAATAAATATACACACCGAGAATCGGATTTTACTTTAGGTCAAAACTAAAATAATATTTCCTCTGTTCCTAATTAATTATATATTTTACTTTTTACATATATTTTAAGATATATATGAAAAGAGTTGTACAAAATATTTTTTTAATTTTATTTTTCTAAGTAACCTAATTAAATTTTTATTTAGAAAAAATAATTTATGTAACTATCTTTATATAAAACTTAAAATGCGTGTAAAAAACAGCTAATTAGGAAGCAATGCAAAAAGTCAAGAAAAACTAATCAGGAACCGAGGCCTCAATGTCATACGGAGAAATCTATCTCCAATGAGAAACTAAACATAATTATCAGCCAATGACCAACGTACGTATTAGCTAGACTGCAACGGGGTCCTTTCATTTATCAGTTACAGAGGTCCATCCATATACAAGTCAATTATTGACGAGTTAGATGGACTGGCATAAGTTATTAAGTTGTACTCTGGAGTTTCATGACGTTCTTGCCATTTCGGACATTATATTCTCAATCCATGTCACCTTTTTGGCTGAGGAAACGAGGGAAGAAAAATGGATGATCAAAATGTGAAATTCACCACCCCTAATTCGAAGAGTAAGAAAAAATACACTAAAATCTAATTTTAAGGATGGTAAGGATAAATGGGTCCCCTGTATTTATAAAAGAAACCATTTATGGTCAGTGGCGGACCTATATTGAGCCAGCATATGTCTTATCCTACCATGAGTTTTGGATTATAAAAATTATATTACACTAAATATGAAAAAATGTTTGTTTCTGTGGTTGTGTGACATTCGATTCTCTTTATCTGGGTTGCCTCTCAAAAATAAATTCTTTTAGATTTGACCCATTCTCACTTTCTTAGTTGGGTCCGCCACTAATTACGCTTGAACATTAAGTGAGCCTTGAACCTTCTATAGGCGTCTTAGGACACTGTCACATTCCCTCTTCCTCATCAATTCCCTCTCTGCTCCGTCACCGGCTCCTCATCCTATTTATATCATTCTTACCATTTCTGGCTTTCTTACAACTCTATTCCTCTCCCTATTTTGGGCCAAGATAAGTAGCTTCGTTAACTGTCACATATGTACACAGTACAGATTACCTGTTATATAATCAAGAAAATTTCTTAACCAAATATATCGGGTTCTAGCATGTTAATTGTATATGTAATATATTGGCTTCAGTCAAGATTGTATCAATTGCAAGCTTGTAAGTTAATATTTTGTGATTAATCTATGAATAATTTTGTAATATAATAATATTAGAATCGTAAACAACCATTTACTAGGGTATAGAAGGAAGAAGAGAAGAACAAAAGAAAAGCAATGCAGTACGAAGTTGGCCCGGGAAAAAGGTTTCGAGATATAGACGTGGAGGAAAACCACAAAAACTAGGGGAAGTTGCCTGCAAAACAGGCAACTCCGGAGCATTGTCTGTTGTCATGTCCTCCTCAGATAAGTTGGCGGCAATGCAATTACTATCACTTCAAATGCAGTAACGTTAATAAATCATTAAACATGAAATAGTAATCAACTGTTTCCACATGTGCATGTAGTGTGTACGTTAGCTATGACTGGCTGATAGCTATATCCAACTTGCAGTATATGCACTGGTGCGTATATAATAGTTCGGCCTGTTCAGGGGTCTTTTGGTAACTAAGCTGGCTGGCTGGCTTCTCTATTTAACAAACTATATTTACATGCACCTAAACATACTTGCGTATAGAAGTAGCATGCAATGAGAAACCAGATGAATGCATGCTTGTATTAACTTTTTATCATATGTGAATTATATATACTTTAGTAAAACAGATATTACTTAGAAATGGGTACAAAGAGCTCAGCAACGGGATTAATGAGGACACAGTCGGATCAACTACTGGAGATTGAGATAATGTCAGCGGCAATGCCGTCGCCAAGCATGTTAACAGATGGGGTCACTGGAAGAGGGAACGGCTCCAATAACTTAATGACTAAAGGAGGAGGACTACGTGCATCACCTCGAGGTGGGGGGAGTACTAGCAGCAGGCACACAAGGAGAACAAGGTCTGCTCAGTTGAACTTTGATGTGGATGAATTAGGCAGTGGCACTGCTCTCAGCCGAGCTTCTAGTGCCGGTATGGGATTTTCATTCACTGCCTTCAGTGCCCCTTCCAATGACAATATTGCTGATTTGAGGCTCTCAAGTGACGACGACGACCATTATAATCGTATTTTTAAGCTCTTATTACCTCATTTAATTGACCTATATATATCTTTAATTTCCAACGTCTATCTATCATGTTCATTTCATTCAAGTCCATTAATCTAAACTAATTTTCACTTCATCCAATGTTTTCTTCTTCTTTTTTTATCGGACTTCATCCAATGTTAATTGCATTTCAACCATAACTATGACACATTTTTCCTGCTCGTTTCTTTTGCATATTATCTCATTCAAAAGTTATTGTATCATTTTTCTGATCACCTCGACTCTTTTAAGACATCTCCGATACCTCTGGTTTTCTTTATATATTCTCGTTCCAACATCTAGTTTATAACATACATCATATATATTTATTTATATATTAATCTGCATAGAGTATAGATGCTTGATTATGAATGTCTAGAAGAAGTCGGGAATAGATAACATAAAAAGTCTATCACAAGCTCTGAGAAGAAAATCCACGCTTACTAACAAGCAACATACATGCTCTTGCAGCGGAAGATATGGAGGCTGGTATACTGAGGAAGAAGATTCAAACAAATCCAACCTTGCCACTTTACCTCAAGGTGAGATATCTTATATGGAGGCTGGTATGGATTGATTTCGAGCTCGATGGCTAAACTCAAAAAAAGTTACCTATATTAAAAATTATAAAAACATATATTATTTAACTTAAAAGTCAAAAATTACTCAGTCAGAGAAGGGCTCTTAGTCAGAGAAGGGCTCTTAGTTTGAACAAGCCTCTCTTTAAGGCAGTACTGCCCAAGACTTTCCTGCACTCCACTATGCGTAAAACAATCATGACATAACAAAATACATCTAGTTGTGAAACAGACCAAAGAATTGATGATCCAGATATACGTATAACCAAATACTCCATACCCATTTGTTAATGGGAATTCAGTCTTATTGATAAGTGAGATCAGACAACAAATGAAGTATAGAAAATCAAACATAAATATAAAGTACGCAAGTTGAATTTTATTACTTTTCAAGACTGACATGCCTATATCAAATAAGAAGGTAGGTATTAATAAAAAAAATCTCTTTACTTTATTCAGTTTACGGAAGTGACCTACAAGGTCATTATCAAAGGAGTGACATTCACAGAAGAGAAGAGAATACTACATGGAATAACTGGTTCGGTGAATCCAGGAGAAGTTCTGGCACTTATGGGACCATCAGGATGTGGAAAAACTACACTCTTAAGTGTGCTGGGAGGCAGGGTGGCAGAGATCAATCCACAAGGTTCAGTCACTTATAATGATCAGTCGTATACGAAATTCCTGAAGAGCAGGTTCGTAACAGGGTAACTCTAGCGAACAAATGAGAACAGACCTAAACTGATAATACAAAATAAAATGAACTTACTGCTGACCGAAAAATTAATAGACAGCTCACTCTAGAAGAAATAAGGTAATAACTTAGCCATTTAAAGGAAGGGCGGAAAGAAATATGACTACAATTACAATAGCACGATGTATTCTGTCACATAAGTAATAGTACAGCAGTTTTACCAGCTTCCTGATAGGAGATTAAAGTCTAACCAGATTCATTCCTGTGTTTTTTTTTTTTTTTTTGGGGGGGGTACATATTTTTCATTACACTCGATTTTAAGTATTTGAAGAGGGGGAAATCGAATCCATGACCGAGCATGGGGGAGAGGGAAGGAGGCATGCCACTAACCTACCTGCAAGTTCCTAAAAATCCTATAACTGGAAATAATTAAACCTATAACTATGGATAATGTCTGGTGAAAGCCAAATTACACTCTAATCTGACATGGAGTATCTGGCAGGATAGGATTTGTGACACAAGACGACATACTATTTCCTCATCTTACAGTAAAGGAAACATTAACATATGCAGCCCTACTACGGCTACCAATGACACTAACGAAGCAGGAAAAAGAGGAAAGGGCCTCAAATGTAATATCTGAACTTGGTTTAGAGAGGTAAGTTTCAACTATTGACAAGTCACACACACGCATACTATTTTCTCCCTCATCCATACCAGTCTTTTGACAACTTTTGTTCAAAATCTACTTTAATAGTAGTTGTCTAAGAGCATCTCCAACGGGGGAGACCCCTTAATAATAATATCATTGGTGGCACAATTTTTAGCAATTGATGCACTCCAATGTCATTATGTTAAAAAAAACTCTTAGCAAAAAATTTAGATAACCTCCTATGGATGGCTATATATAACCAATGTCTAAAACCTGGTAACAAAAAATATATAGACAATGTTATAGCCAATACCATTGGAGTTCTAGAACTTTTTGGTTATCTATCTTTTAACCAATCATTATAGCCAATCAATATAGTCAACCCCTTGGAGATGCTAACTCCAAAAGTCATCAATGTGATCATTTACGTAATTTAAAGAATTGTTAAAATAAGATGGAAAATAAAAAAGAGTATAGTTATATATGTTTTTGGACAATTGTATGTATTTTAACTAGTTTGGCAACATTTAGGCAACTACGGTAGGTTGGCAACTAAAGGTGCTATGTCACATAAGCATCGGCAAGTCCTATTGGAGATCTTGCGAAAATAAAATGCCTTTTAACGTAAATCTATTTACTAAGAATATCATTGTGGACAGGTGTCAAGACAATATGATAGGCAGTTCCGATGTTAAAGGAATTTCAGGTGGAGAGAAGAAGCGTGTTTCTATTGGAACTGAGATAATAATTAACCCTTCTCTTTTGTTCCTCGATGAACCCACCTCCGGTTTAGATTCTACAACCGCATTGAGAATCATTCAAGTGTTGCAAGATATAGCTGAGGTAAATTTCAGCTAAATCTTAATCCTATTTTGTTTAAACGCATGATATATCCTTGCGAACAATGAAGTTGCCGTGTTTTCAGTCTATTGGTGGAACTAATGTTCAATATCGTGGCAGGGTGGGAAAACAATTATCACTACAATTCATCAGCCATCCAGCAGGCTCTTCCACAAGTTTGACAAGTTGATTCTTCTTGACAAAGGCAGCATGCTTTACTTCGGAAAGGCATCAGAAGTAATGAAATATTTTTCATCCATAGGATGTTCTCCTCTAATTGCTATGAACCCAGCTGAGTTCCTGATAGATCTTGCAAATGGAAACTTGAATGATGTTTCTGTGCCGTTGGAATTGAAGGACAGTTTGCACGTAAGAAATTCAGACAGAGAACACAAGAATGGAAAACCATCTCCAACAATGGTTCATGAGGTAAATACTATATTTATAATGTCAATCAGTCTTTAGGTTGAAGTATTAGTAAAACTCTGTAAAAGAAAGTACATATTATATATGACTCATGAATTTTTAGTTTAAGAAACAACCCAGTGATCAACACTTCTGACTAGAATTAAACGCCAACAATTAATAGTTTAATACTTTAATACAGTTTAATACCATTTTATGATATAATGTAATCAACAACAAGAATGAGAAGCTGAAAATTGGCAGCAAGAATGTTATTGATTAATGATAATATAATATTTGTGGACAGTATCTCGTGGAGGCCTACGAGACACAAGTAGCTGAAAATGAGAAGATGAGACTAATGATTCCCATAACCATTGATGAAGAAACAAAGTCAAAGGTTTATTCTGAAAAACGAGAATGGGGAGCAAGCTGGAGGAAACAGTTCTTCATATTATTCTGGAGAGGACTCAAAGAACGGCAACATGACTACTTTAGCTGGTTAAGACTTGGCCAAATTGTCATAACTGCAATAATTGTGGGACTGCTTTGGTGGCAATCAGGTGGCGATAAAGCTGAAGAACTTCACGATCAGGTAGCCAATTCTGTATCTGACATTCTATGTAATTGTTTGTAGTCCTCTCTTAGTAGTACACATTTTGTGATGCACGATTTGAAATAAATAAATAAATAATTAGCACCTCAGTTTACAACTTTGTTGCCTTCTCTTCATATCTTTATATATCCTGATTCCTGCCTACTCACTAATATTTATTCATGTCAAAGAAAGAAAACTCAGATTTTAACCCTAAATTTTTGCTTTCAGGCAGGTCTATTGTTCTTTATTGCTGTCTTCTGGGGATATTTTCCAGTTTTCACAGCAATCTACACATTCCCACAAGAAAGAGCTATGCTAAAAAAGGAACGAGCAGCCGATATGTACAGATTAAGTGCATATTTTGTGGCTAGAACTACTAGTGACCTTCCACTTGACCTTTTACTGCCACTACTTTTCCTTAGTATAGTCTATTTTATGGCAGGCCTGAAACATAGTGCAAAAGCATTTTTCCTTACGATGCTTATAGTTTTTATCTGCATAGTTGCAGCTCAGGTACACCTCCCACATCTACATAATGAATTATAGTACAATAACAACATATTCTAGTTCCTATTATTATTTACTACTAGGAGAAAATCGCAGGGACTTGGATTAGCTATAGGTGCTACACTAATGGACTTGAAGAAGGCAACTACCTTAGCCTCTGTAACAGTGATGACATTCATGTTGGCTGGAGGGTACTTTGTTGGGGTAATCATACAACTTAACTATTTAAAGGAGAGGTGTTAAATTGTTTTCTTGGATTACAGATGCAACTAATTCAGTGTATCTCACATTTACTTTGCAGAATGTTCCGATATTCATATCATGGCTCCGCTACATCTCTTTTAATTATCACACTTATAAACTCCTCCTGAAAGTTCACTATGAGGATGTGATTCAGCAAATCGATGGAATGGAATTAGATAGTGGTGTAACTGACGTCTGTGCCCTGGTAACCATGATTTTTGGCTACCGTCTCTTGGCATACGTATCTTTGCGAAGAATGAAGCTCCGCTGAATAATAATTAATCACACAAAAAGCGAGATAAACAAGTGAGCTTATTTAATGAATAATAATTAGCATGGAAACTTGACCAAGATAGCTACTTGGTTCTGCAACTTAAAGAGCAGTTCCTGTAAAATTTGCCTCTTGATTTGCTATCTTATTTATCCTTACTGGGATTCATATCGAACTATGAGTTAAAAATAATATCATCGCTTAGCAAAAAATGAAAAAATATAATAATAATTAAAAAAAATCACCAGCAGTTAATGGCATATTGTTGAGATACATGTCCAGTCTGTAAAAAATATATTATTTCATGCAGTCTTAATAAGAGAAAGAATCTGCTTTAAATATAAGGTTTTTGGTGTTTCTGCTTTTAGTTTATTTATATTTTTTAGATAAGTTCTTGTGTTCATTTTGTTTTTCCAATTACAACTGAGGATTATCTTATGAAACGAGAAAGTTTCGCGTCATAACAAACAATCTTTACAATTATTCTGTATTATTTGTTATTACTTCCTCGTGTAAATTGGTATGACCGAGGAAGAGAGGAAGCGAGTTTTTCTTTCCCAAGGCTCATGAAATTTTCATTTTATGTGCTTGGACTTTAAACTATATATATTTCAGTATTGCAACATCAGTGTATCATGAATTGAAGGAAGCTAGGTTATTTAGGTTATTTATGGATTTGTTAATTAAATGAAAATTAGTGAACAAAATATGCTTATGACAATATTTTATCATCACAAGTCAATTTTATTATATATAAGAAACATAATCTTTTGTAGTTCACACAATATAAGAGCTCGCGTATTATAATAGGTTATAATAAAATTCCCCTAGTTCCATGATACCTCGATTGAACTCCTTGGAGAGAGTAAAATATCAAATTAAACATCACCTCGTATCAGATGCAAACTCCTGCCCTTCATATAAGTCACATCTTATGATTGAACTCTTTATGCTAGTGTCCTGAACCAACCCAGTAAGCGAAGGAGAGCAGCATCCAATATGGGAGACTTCTGCTCAAGCCCTGGCATAAGTAAACATAACTAATCAGATGAAATATACCTGCAGTTCATTCCAAGGGTACTGATGAGGGTAATTCAGCCATTTATAAGAAACTAATTATAAACCAAACTGCATATAGATGATCCTAAAACAATTCCTTAAGTTATTGCAGGGAATGATCAACATCATACTTACCCAAATCAGCAGCTACTCGATGAGCACACATCACTCCTGAAAATGCAACAGCTATAACACCTTGCCCTGGAAAGCAACTATCCCCCACACAGTACAAACTATCAATTGCCTGCAAATCCCATCACACAAAGTTCACACAATATTCTCTTAAGTTTTTGATAAAGACATCACCTTATGGAGATTAAACTCACAGTTGTATTAAATGGCATTCCTAATAACCCCTTTGGAGTACCCCGCGGCATTGGTCCATAGGTACCACTATCACGAGCAAGGTAGCGCCTGTGTGTCTTTGGTGTCCCGACCTGTAATAATTACTGTTAATGTCAAACATTTCTATTAAACTATACACTTTTAGAATATACAAAGAATGGTTACATAAGTTTGATCCATGGAGAACGGTAATACTAGAATGCTGTTGGTTTTTTATGTAAGAGCGGGGAAAGAAAAGAGATATGCAGAAAATTCTAGATTGTATTTTTCAATGCATAAAATTGCCTTTTATAGGTTAAATACAATGGATAACCTATTCCTAGAAAATAGTGATATAATTATCTTTGATATATCACTACTAACTTATTCAAAACTAATCTTATCTTACTATCAAGTGATAACAAATTGGATAATTCAAAAACAATTATAATAATCAAAACAACTTTGAATTATTATTCTAACATTCCCTCTTAATTCAAAGTTCTAAAATTTCTTTGACCATGATGTACTTCCCACCATCACCATTTTTGTTGAAGCACTTCTCTTCACACAAATGAGGAGCACTTCTCTCCACCATTTTCTTCAAGGTGCACTTCTCACCAATTTACACATTAAGGATTTATTTTTGAAGTATGGAGCACTTCTCTCCATATTCATGGTGCACTTCTCACCCACAATCTTAAAACAAAATTTATTCTATGGCCCCTTGTGCCATGATTTCCTTCTCATCGTTTTCATGACAAACATCTGCCTCGTGCCCATATTTTTTGTATCCATTTGAACCTAAGCCGTCTTTGTATCGTATTCTGTTTCTTCAGCCATGGCTTTATTTTTACTCAAATTCTCACAGGCCCTTTAAGATCATTTTAGCTCTTGATACCATTTGTTGGTTTTTTATGTAAGAGCAGGGAAAGAAAAGAGATAGGCAGAAAATTCTAGATTGTATTTTTCAATGCATAAAATTGCCTTTTATAGGCTAAATACAATGGATAACCTATTCCTAGAAAATAGTGATATAATTATCTTTGATATATCACTACTAACTTATTCAAAACTAATCTTATCTTACTATCAAGTGATAACAAATTGGATAATTCAAAAACAATTATAATAATCAAAACAACTTTGAATTATTATTCTAACAAATGCAATATATAAATCATCAGTTCCTTAGAATAAAAGAGAGAGACAGAGAGAGCAATGATTCTCGTTAAGAATGGCACATATAAACATCATCAAGTACAGTACAAATAATCTCGTGACATACCTCCTTAAAAACAATGGAAGACCCTAGACCAGGAAATAGTTTCTTTTCCAGTCGACCTATAAACTCGTCAGCTACAAGCTCCTTCTTTTTCTCATAATCTTTTACAGAGAGTCCCTGATATAATAAAAACCGGGACCACATTCCTTAGTTTGAAAGAAGTTTTGAAAATCCATTACTAGGACATAATTCAAAAAGGAATCATATGAATATGAATATATATAAGACCTGCCAGTCCTCTATGGAAGAAGTTGAAAATATGTGAAGGATATGATTCCCTTCTGGAGCTAACGATGAATCAAGGACCGTCGGAATGCTCAGGAATATACTACCATATGGCACCTCTAAATTTGACCAATCATCCTATCAAATTACGGAAAAAAACAAAGAGACTATATATCATCGACATGCATGCTTGAGTAGGATCCCAACACAGTCAAAGACGAGCTGCTGATGAAGTAACAAAATACCTCGAGAACAAAATGGTGGCAATCTGTATCTGGTGGCAAAACATCAGATTTGACTCCCAAATGAATAGAAAGAAATGACGGGGCCTTAATGTAAAGTTTCTGAAAATTTTCTTCTTCTTTTGGTAATTCATCCTGTTTCAAAAGCTTCCCTGTAGTGTAATTATTTAAATGAATAGGCAATTTTTTACAGAGGGGCAGAGAAACCTCAGTTTATAATCATCACCATACAACACAGTAAAATTACTCATAGGCTCATAGTTCAGAATAGTTGCAGACTAACCAAAAGTATCCCATCTGGTCGCATTTGAAATTATGTTCTTAGCAAATAACTCATTTCCATTCACCAGCCGAACTCCTACCTACAAGATGAAGGTTACTAACGTGAGGTTAAATTTATCTTTCTATACATCATGGTTATACAATTCCGCTATCATCGAGTCTAAAATAAGTTTAGACTTACGGCTTTTCCATTTTCAATTATAATGCTCTTAACATTCGCTTTGTAATGTATTTCGCTTCCCTGATCGACTAATCCTTTTGCTAATGATTTTGCGATCCCGCCAACCCCACCAACAGGATAGTTAATTCCCCCATAGTGTCTGTCACATAGAACCTGGTATATGCAGTATATGAGATTCATTATAGGAAGAAAAGAAGCAGCCAAATCTAGCCAAACAAGTTACCATGCTTGCGTTGATCATTGGTGTCTTCAACGCATTAACGGTACTCACAATAAAGCACTGCATAATCACCAGTATAGATATATGTTATAATTTCTGAAAAACTGTCAGGCAGATTCTAAAACAGTAAAAGCATCAAAGATAAATCAAAAAACTTCGAGAGGACAGCTTTGACCTACCTCAGCATCTATAAAGGACAGCACCTGCGGATCTTTTATGAACTTCCGAGCTATGTCTCCAGCATTTTGGGGCAAATAGTACGCTGCATAGCATATTATGTTAAATAGTATCTCCAGAAGTCCTCAGATTGGTTTTCAATATACTTTGCAACTTAAGGAAATAGAAATAAGTCAGAGATTCATAGTTTAATATGAAACCATGAATGTCCACAGATATTTTTAGAAACATGACATCAACATAAATGAAGATCAAGAACCAGGTAGGTATAGCAAAAGACTGTCAAGATACTGGGACAGGCAATTGTGAATAGCTATAATATTGGTCACTACATTATAAAAAATTGCAAATATATAATTGCATCATAATTCTGGCTGTAATATAGGTGCTATTTGAATTTTCATTAACTTAGATTAACTGTTAATCGGTAAGTAAACTAGCAATTACCCAGTGTTAGGCATTCCATAGGCTTTTTAAAGAACTGCCCGAACAGGTAGATTGGCTCCTCGAGTGACTTCAGTTCCAATGAGTTCAAGGCATTGAAAATCTAGGAATGTACATATAATTTGGTAAACATTTGCTAATTACAGTATGAAAAGAACCCTAAGAAATTGCAGTCACCTTAAGGAAAACAAACCTTCCAGCATTCACCGTAAAATTTAAATATTCCTTCCTTCTCATGTGGAAATTTGCTTGTAAGTTCGGCGAAGAACTCATTATATTCTCTATGTACTCGGACAGATAGATTACTAGGTAGATGAAAATGGACAGTACTGGGGTCAGGTATCACCTCCATCTTACAGCCAACTGCTGCCAATGCTTGAGTTATCAAGTTTAAATTCCCCTGCCAAAGTACTAGATGGAGTCAAGTAGTCATTATATACTAATCAACCAACAGTAACACAAGGTCGTCGTCGAATATCAAGTTACTGGATTGTCTGAAAACTTTGTCACGCTACATTTTACATATGAGATTAATTTAATTATAATGTAATATGAAGTATATGCATGGAAATTTGGTAGAAATACTGTATCCAGCTTTGTTATGTATGTGGATCATTTCAAACAAACAATGAAATCATGAATTATGATATACTCAAAAGAAATACAATGTTTATGCTTAAATTTAAAATTGTGACCCTGGAACCGCCAAAATTTCTCAAGTTGCTGATTCCCATTAAAAGTGTTTTTTAGCTTGTATAATTGTATATGCTGCAAGTTGTACTGGTTTTTTTCACATCACAAGTAAGTTGCATAAAACTTGTACCCACAGGTACAGGCACTGGCACAAAAGCACATCTGTACATGTCAAATCTGAGCAAAAAAGAAGTTTCTTGCTAACAATGAGTAAGAGCCAACAAACTAACTGTACTTGGCATCACCTAGATCTAAAGGATTATATCTATATAATGCAGAAGAAGGTTAAACCCTTATATACAGCTACCTTCAGTAAATAAAAGAATGTACTTCCCAAGTATTACTATACAATATCCACTACATTAACAAATTCCGAGAAATATATTTTCAGGAGGTAAAACAATTGTTCAATTAATGCAAACTTACACTAGCCGGTAGTAAAACCATTTTAATGTCATCATAAATACATGCATACATTGGAATCCTTTATAATTACATTGAATTAATTTGCACAAATTTCTCATAACCAAGAACCTAGAATATAAATATTCTCAAGTACCACAATAGTTAGTAGCTAACCTTATCGCTAAAGCCGAACATCACAGATGATCCAACATCAAATGTAAAACCATCCCTTTCGTAAAATCCAGAGCTCCCACCAGGAATCAAATACTTTTCAAGCACTAAAACCCTGGCTCCCTTCACAGCCAACTGTGTTGCTGCAACCAGACCACCAATCCCAGACCCAATCACAATAGCATCATACTCTCTACTTGTACCCAATCCCACACTTCCATCACTCCCCACTTCTTTATCTACATTCAGCACAGATTTCAATGCAAAATTGAACTTTCTCTTTCTCCTAATCAGCCTGTTAAACCCAAATTCCATGTCATCATCATGAAAATTCAAGGGCTTTAAACATGAAATTTTATAATTATGACATCTGGGTCTAAAGCTTTTCAACTCAAAAGTCTCGGAATGATTAAAAAGCTTGGAACTTTGAGACAATAAAGTGGTGCTACATGAAAAAAGATTACTTCTTGGAAATGGGGTTTCTAAGATGCTAGTAGACATAGTGATGCTTTAAATTTAGCTTCTGGGAATCAAATTGTGGGTGTTAAAATCAAGAAAGATGTATGGTTTATATGTGTGTAGTTGGTAGTGAAGGGGAAGATGCCATGGATTATGTTATAGCAGGATTCTAGCATCATCAAATACATGATTCTGTTAAGTATATGAGACAAAAAGGGTCGGCTTATGTGTGTATATATTGTGTATGTATATACAAATAATCAAATCCACTTACAACCGGTTTGGGCATCACCACTTGAGTATGGTTTTGCTCTCAAGTTTTGCATATTTTAGTGAACGGGAATAAATTCGACCCAATATTTTATCTGATTGTTTTGTCCTGACTGTCGTTTTACCAAATTTATAGTCTCCCGTCTCCCCAATGAACACGTATTTTAAAGCATAAATTATTTTAAAGTATGTGTTATTGTTCATATTTTAAGAACTAAGGTTACATAGGTCTTGGTATATATTTATATATGCAAGTCATGTTTTGATGTTGATTATGTACAGTTTTTTACCTCAAATGTGACCAAGTAGTTGATTTATGGAAATTATATCCGCAGCTAAGCTGGTCATGACATTGAAATGTTATTCGTGTTACTTAACTAATAGCATTATGTAATGTACGTGACTGCTTCAGTAACATAACCTCAGTACTACTGATGTTATTCAAAATAAAGCTTACTAGCTAGGTTTACAAGTGCTCCACGCCGACCATACAATGGTGGGCAACAACTGATTACTTGCTTTAATATATTGCTGCGATTATATATGTGACTTATTGAGAAACTTGGTTTGCAGGTTGATCAACATGATCCTGAAAATCTGTCTTTGTTAATGTTTACTTCCCTATGGGAAGCCAAGTATCGTGAAGATTCTTAATTTGCTAGTGTTTTCAACTGGAAGGTCGCTTACATTGTACAAACAGTTGAGGAATGGCTGTGTAAAAGGAAGGAGTACTTACACTATGGTACAATCACACAAATACCAAGCTAACACGTACAGGGAAATGTTATTTATCCATATTTGATATTCCCTCCGTCTCTAAAAACTTTTCCTGTTAATCATGTGCACGTTTGCCAATACACATTTTTGATCGTTAATATCTTTAATTTCGTATTAATATTAAATATAAAATTTTTACTGTATTAAAATACTTACAAATACGAATCAAACAAGATCATTCATGACTATATTTTATCTTATAAATTATGTATAAATTAGTAGTCAATCGCTTACAATAAACAGTACAAAAAATCAAAACAGGAAATGTATTTCGAGACGGAGGGAGTATATGTTTAGTTACTGTGTGTTCAATCATTACCTCCCGAATGACGTGGTCAACTTTTCTAGGTGAAGAGCAATATGGCTGCTTGACCACAGCCTATCAAGTTCAAAGGTAAAATTCAAGGTGTCAAAACTACAAGACTGAAATTTGCACAGATATTTCTACTTGAAATTTCTTTTGGTTTCTCTCTGCAGGATGTGAGTGTTTCAGAAGGCCGGCCTCACTTGGCTCCAAGTGCATCAGACATAGTTGGATGAAGCCACTCCAAATGATCAGTCAATTTGGTTATTCTAGCTCGTGGCAAAGGCTAGACTTTGAAGATCTAGTTATATCACAAATTTTCTATTTTACTTGAATAAATATATAACCTTCACAAATAAACTGCAGAGTGATCAGTGTCAGCCTAATCATCATGACACTACTAGAAATTGTCACATAGACATCACACATTAGACTTGAAAATGCAACCGATGTTAAAGGTTTTATTAACATCAGTTGATTTATTACTGATGTCTTAAGTTTGTTAGGACATCACTTCTAAAAAAATGAAGTCTTTGGTACATTTTAAAAAAAACACGCGGGCACTGAATATATTTCCCCCACTATTATTTCCCCTAATATCATTTCCCCCTCTATTATTTTCACTTAACAAATATTTCCCCCCTCATTTCAGATCCCAACTCTCAAACTCGTGACTATCAAAAACAAAACCCTAACTCTCAACTCATAAATCCACACCTCCCAAACACAGATTCAACTTCTCAACTGGTAGACTGCTCACTGCTCTCAACTCGCTACTGCTCACTGCTCGACTGGTGTAGTCCAAAAGCCTAGCTCGATTTGGTGGAAAAACAGAGCTCAAAGCTCGATTGGGTGGAAGAACAGTTCATGAATACGACTTGTTAGTTGCATTGTAAAATTATATATATATACAAGCAGAAAATTGTTGTGGATGGTTGATGTATTTGTGTTTCCTATATATGTCTATTATGAGCTCAAAAGAAATCTATCTATATATATATATGCATTTGACACCTTTTGTACACTCGTGTTTTTCTAAAATTAAGAAAAGAGTGAAAGAGCCTAAAGGATAGGAGAATGCATGATCATCCTAGAATTGAATAAAACTCCTACCTTTTCGCCCTCACATAATAACAAAAATAAATGTTGAAACATTTTTAAAATTCCATTTGATTCCCCATATTCATCTCAATCGTCCCGCGCAAACTTGATTGACTCATGCCACATTAATCACCTTGAATCTTATAAACATATACGAAAACGGATCCTTGGAATTTCTAATTAATTATGTCTACACCACTCCTTCTCAATTATTCTTCTCCGTCTCCGGACAAGAAGAAAGCACTGCTTAACCGTTCTCTCAACCGTAAGCAACCACAAGTTAATCCTTCTGCTTTCAACCGGACCCAATCGTTACTTCAACTGCATGCTGTGCTGGCATTGCTGAATTACTTGTGTTGGCAGTGTATAGGGTTCCGACAGGTCTGTGTAGGAAGGCTGATAAAGAATGGAAACTTATATTTGACCCCGGCTGGGCACGAGCATATGTGTGATTGCGGTTATTGTGATGGCATGGAATTAGAGTTTCAGACAGGAGACCCGGTGATATTGGCAGAAGAGGCTATGGAGAAGGATGATGATATGATGCAACTGGACAAGGAGATGTGGGACAAATTTTACTTGTTTGTCCAGGCCTGATTTTGTCGCATGCTAAGATATACTGTATATAGCTAGCCACCTGCGCGCCATATGTATGTATGCAGTGGCGGAATGACAACTTCCATCGCAGCCAAGATATTTTCGACAGAATCTGGGGTGGTGTGTGGGTTAGCCTCATGCCCTTCTGTCATTTGTGTATATGTCTGTATACTTCTTTATAATAATGCAAGGGCAAATGCAAATGCAAATGCAGATGTGTTAAGACGCTATCCTGTAACCTGTAAGTGAGCATACATGCATACGCAGAGCCGGCCCTCAGGTCAAGCGGCCCAGCACCAAAAAAATAAAAAAATTAGGGGTACATTTTTTTTCATAAAAGAATGAAAAAAAATTAAAAAATATATGTAGAGGTACAAAAAAAAATTAGGGACACGATATTTTTATAAAAGAACACCAATTTTTTTTAAGATATAAGAACCAAATAATAATAATAATAATTAGGGTCAAAATAATTTCTTTTTTATTTTTGTTTATGTAAAGAAGCACAATAAAATTAAATATATGTAAATATTAGATACCAATCTTCATATTTTGTAAAAACTAACGCTTACTCTTCTTATTATCATTGGCTTCCGAATCTCTAATTACAGTAACATTTAGTTAGGATGAAAAAACATCGATCTGGAGCCGAAGGAAGAAAAATCAATCAAAAAAAGGTTGATTTTTTAAAAGATTATACAAAAGGTGGAGGACTTCTTAGGTTTATGAAATCAACAACTTCCACCGATAATGAAGAGGTTAATGTTAGTGGTGGGAGTCAAAATATTAACATTGGAGAAGTTAAAGAAGATGAAAATATGGTTAATGTTGATGAAGATGAATTATTGTCTGAGAACGAAAAAGAGGATGATGGTCTCCATGAGAACAAAACTCAGGAATATGATTACATAGATATCTATGATCCTGGGAATTGGGATAAAATCGATAACAAATTTAGAGACTTCAATGTTGAGAAAGGTTCAGTAAGAGTTCAGGTAATTGATAATAATTCTTTTCCACGTGATGCTAATAGAAGACATTTTACACGCTCATATTATACTCGAAAATTGGGTAATGGGGAGAAACAAGATAGAAGATGACTTATTTATTTGAAAGTTGCGAATAAAGTGTTTTACTTTTGTTGCAAGTTGTTTAATCTCAGGGTGAATGCCATAAAGCATTCTAGCAATCTTATTACTGGGGATTCGACAATTGGGAAAATATTTCAAGGGGTCTTAAAGAACTCGAAACTAGTAGAGATCACATAAAATGTATGAGTGATTGGATGGAACTCGAAAGGAGAATGAAAAAAAATGAAACTATTGATATAGACATACAGAAACAAATTAATTTGGAGATAGAATATTGGAAACAAATATTGGTTAGGATATTTATCATGATTAAGGCTCTGTAAAAAATAATTTGGCTTTCCGCGGAGATAATGAGAAGGTTGGTGATGAGAATAATGGAATTTTTTCGGGTATAATTGAGATGCTATGTAAGTTTGATCCAGTTATGAAGGAGCATATTCGGCGCATTCATAGTAAGCAAATTCATTATCATTATCTCAGTCACAAAATTCAGAATGAATTAATTCAGATGCTAGCTAATGAGGTGAAATCATTGATAATTAAAAAAATTCAAGTTGCAAAGTATTTTGCAGTGATACTTGATTGCACTTCAGACATAAGTCATGAGGAGCAAATGACACTTGTTATTTATTGCGTGGATACATCACTGATAATGTCAAAGTTGAAGAATTTTTTCTAGAATTTATAAAGGTTGATGATACATCCGGAGAAGGATTTTTTGAGTCACTAAGAGTAGCATTAAATAATCTTGATCTAGATATTGATAATGTGAGGGGGCAGGGGTATGATAATGGAGCAAATATGAAAGGTAAAAATAAAGGTATGTAGAAAAGATTACTCGATATAAATCCTCGAGCTTTTTACACGCCGTGTGGATGTCATAGTCTCAATCTCACACTCTGCGATATGGCTAACTTATGTGATTTGGCAATTTCATTCTTTGAAATTGTGCAACGTGTTTATTGTTTGTTTTCTTCTTCTACAAAGAGATGGAGTGTTTTTACAGAATCAATTGGACCTCGTGGCCTCACTGTAAAGCCATTATCCCAAACTCGTTGGGAAAGTCATCTTGAGAGTGTTTCTGCAATAAGATATCAAATCCCAAATATAAGAGATGCGTTGCTTAAGTTAGCAAATACAAGAGCTGATCCCAAGACACGAAGTGATGCTGAGGCATTGTTGGAAAAGAAGGGAATTCTAAGTTTTGAATTTTTATTTGGTATGATTGTTTGACATGATATATTATTCTCTATAAATACTGTTAGTAAACTATTGCAGACATAGAATATGGACATTGATATAGCAATTGGTCAATTACAATGGCCGATGTCTTATTTTCAAAAAGTAAGGGGGGATGGATTCGAAAAAGCTATGGAAGAAGCTAAAAGAATTGCATATGAGTTAGGGATTGAACCTAATCCTAGTGTTTCACGTTTAAAAAAAAAAATAAAAAGACAACACGATAAAAGTGAGGAAGAAGGTGTCGTTTTATCAAGTGAACAAAATCTCAGAGTTAACTATTTTATGCACTTACTTGATCATGTTGATTCATCACTTCGTTTTAGATTCGACCAATTTCAATTATATGAAAAAACCTTTGATTTTTTATTTAGTGTGAAAAAATTGAAGTCTACAAGTGATGATAGTTTAAGAGCTTCATGCATTAAACTTAAAAAATTTCTGAAACATGATGATGTCTCTGATATTGACGCAAAAATCTTGTTTCTTGAGTTAAGAATTCTGAGAGAGTGTTTACCAATTGAAGTTAACAAAGATATTGATATGCTAAATTATTTGAAAGTGATGGGAGAATGATATCTGAATGACACTATTGCTTATATGATTCAGTTAACTATACCATTTACAGTGGCTTCCGCAGAAAGAAGTTTTTCGAAATTAAAGTTGATCAAGTCTTATTTTCGTTCGAGTATGTCACAAGAGAGATTGAATTGATTGTCCATGATATCCATTGAGAATGATATGCTTCCAAATCTTGATTATGAAAGACTTATGAATGATTTTGCTAGCAAAACCGTTAGAAGAATAATTTTTCAAAAATAATCTTGTTTGTAAGTAAAAAAAAATTAATAACTTGGATACAAAATTTTGATTCGCTTGGGGTTTTGAATTTGTCAGGCCGGCACCGTGCATACGAGTGGTTCATGTTTGATTCATAATCAGGTAAATATAGACGAGTAGAATTTTAGCAGGGTTCACAGGTTTGGTGATATATATCTTGGAATTCGTAACAAGTTGAAGACGTAGTATTTGATGAGTTCTGAATTCTCAAATTTTGAACAATTTTAATTAATTAATAAAAATATATTTTTAAATTTTAGCTGACTTTGAAATTTTAGATTGAATATTTTAAACCCCAATTATTTTAAAATACAACTACTAACACAAGTCTACTGTGTAGCAAGTAGAGAGATTCTTTGAGCTTAATCGGCGGTGGCTTTAAAATGAACACTACAACTACTCTACGAGGGAAAGTGAGCAAGTAATACAAGCTGGCATCGAAAATATTACTGGATTTATTATTAGTTCACTTTCGAATATTGTTTCTTACCAATGAGTACATACTAATATTTTTATCATTCCCCTTTTTGTAATATTTTAGTTAAGAGAATAAGGATTTAAGGTAGGACTTAGAAAAACTTCCTAAGACAATGATTGATTTAAGTGGATTATATTCAATATCTAATTACTTAATTCTCTAACTTATGAATAAAGTAAAATAAATATTTAACAATAAATGACTAGATACATTTGTTTATATGTATTTGTTCTCATCTTTCTTAGAATCCTTATTCTCTTTAATTAATCGAGTACTAATTTGAATATTATTTTTTTGACAAAATACCAATACGAATATTAGTTAAGTGAATATATTGATTAGATACTTTGTTGGGTTGGTTTGATTTGAATAGTCAATTATCGCGGAAAGGAAAACAAAATGAGTTGTTACTTTTGTATCGTTATATTTATACTAATATTCTACGAGTGCATTAAAAAAAGGGAGAAACGCGTAGGGAAAGTTAGGAACACCGACAGAAACCACAATAGCAAGGAATAGCCACGTTAGTTGTATACTTAAAACATAGCATCACCAATTTAGTGTTAATTAAAGTTGTCAACATTGATAAATTAATAAAAAAAAATAATAAATTATTTTCCCTTTGTTCAATAATATTTTGGTATATTTTTTAGAAAATTTTATTCCAATAATTGACACTTAAAATTGTCAATTTTTGATACATGTATAATTAATATTATGTATGAATGTTTATAACTTTAATGTGATATAACACATTTTTACCATTTCGGAAGGGTACTAAAAATGCAAAAAAATGACAATTTTAATTAACTCCCCTCATACTCCAATAAAGTATCAACAAAAATATTATGTCAAATCATGTTATGCACCACTTTAACAACTTTTTTGAAACCTCCACGGGAGATGCTCCTCGTATGGCTGCTTTGCTTCGCTTCCGGCTCTCCCTTCTCTTCAAACACAATAATCACTCTGTCTATATATTATTATATATACGCCTTAAACATGATCTTTTTGGTATTCCTTTTCCTAGTTGGAGAGATACGTCCCTACCACCCCTACTTTGCTGCTAATTGTATACTCCGTATATACTTTGTTGTGTCATGTGTGTATAGTGTATATATAAACACCACTATCGTTTTGGATCTATCTGTCCCGATGAATCATCCACCCACAGACCCACTCTTTGTTGCATGTATTACTCTATTATTTTTGTATATCGTTCCTAAATTTTATTGTATATCGTTCCTAAATTTTATTGTATATCAGATTATCAGTATGTGTATCATGAGGGAACAAACAGTAATTTAAATACCCAAGTGATGAACAGATATTGTAAGAAAGTAATTAGAAACTTCTATCCTCACATGATATGCCTGATGCACTCTTAATTAGAAATTAGAATAAGCGGAAGAAAGATATGTCATCTTGAAATGCCTTGAGAAGCAAATGTAACTTGCACAAATGGTTCACCTCTGTTTTTGCAATTTATAGAAAATTAATAGCTGTTTATTTTATTTCCATAAATACTTATTTTTAAGTTAAAAATATACAATTTTCAATTTATAACTTGCTTATTTGAAAAGTTTAAAGAGACCTTAATGTTATATTTGGTTGTGATATATGAAATTGGAGAAAATACTATAAAATTATATTATATTTTGAGTAAATATTTTAAATTTTCATTTTTTTTACTTCATTTCATTTTATATCTTATAAGTTAAACTATAACTCAAACCCTCTAATTTTTTTATTAAAAAAAATCTAATCTTCACTATAAGCATTTACCTCACAATTTTTATCATAAAAAATATGCATTAATTCTTCTTTTTTTTGGTGTTTTATTCAACCTTCATTATTTTCGTTAATTTTATTCATTTTTCATTTCTCCTTGCCCAAATACAATATATTTATTGACCTAGTTTAGAAATGTAAATATACACTAATATTTTCTAATCTATTTGATATAGTGGCCGTTTGGGGTTCCTTAAACTTAAAATAAGTTACTTATTCTATTTTATTTTTTTACATATTTTCATATATTTTTTAAAAATAAATATTTATTTTAGAATTTTAAAATCAAATATTATTTTCAAAATAAAAAATAAATTACTTATTTTCAAAAAATGTACATACACACTTATTTTTTTCCGAAAATAAGGATTTATTTCTGAAAATAAGTGCGGCCAAACAGGGTCATAATCAGTACGTAATTAAGCATGTTGCATGTCAATGGAAGTGAAGAATCACCTTCCACGGATGACAAAAAAATTTAACGGATATCCGATTCGTTTCGATCAAATTAGATTTTATCGAATTTGGAATTTTGGATTTAGATTTATTTTTTTAATTTGAATTAATTTGAATTTGGATTTGGATTTGAATATCAAACATTGCATATCAGAACCTGATCCGAAATCCAGAACCCGATCCCAACCCGAAAACCGGTTGAATCAGTTTGGATTTTGTTTTTTGAAACTCAATTAAATTTGGATCGGATTTGAATTTAGTAAAATATTTCGAGTTTAAATTTGAATATCTGAAATATCATTTTCGATCCAACCCGTTGTCATCCCCGGCTACCCTGCCTACCAGCTGCGAAGGCCCAAGGCTACTCCACAGTCACCTCCGTGGCTCCGTCTACCATTATACCTAAACTAATCTGATTTTATAATTATGATCAAGATTTTATATTTACCAAACGGATCGGGTTTATGTGAATTTATATATGGACAGGGACCTCTGACCAAATAATATTCTATGCATTACAATTTTGTTCTGATGCTGCGTGCTTTATGCCGTCATTATTTTTAACGTTACGTCTTTGCCTCGTTGATAATGAGATGCTTCCTTTCCACCTAATTTGTGCATTTTTTTTCCAAACATGTAATTCACCTCTCTTTTATTTCTTGGGAAAGCTCAATGTTTCAACTTTTATCTAATACGGAGTAAAAATAACGGGGTTTCTTACATTCATACTCCATTAAAAATGAAACTAGTCTAAAAATTATAACCAGACAAACATTATATACATATAATTAGTTGAATTATATAAAATTTAAAAATAATTTTTATTTATTTATTTATTTTGCCTTTTTAACATTGTATTATATGAGTTTTAGACATACTTGTAATTATTATAATTATAAAAAGTATAAATTTTATTTAATACTAATAAAGGACAATTTTTTATTAATTTATATAGAAATTCCATATTATGAGAATATTTGTTTAAGTTAACTTGTCACCTGAAAATTGAGGGAAGAGATTGCTTTCTGAACGCTCATTTTTATAAAAATAATTTATCTTTGTATTTATAATTAGTTATGTGAATAGATTCATTTAAAAATCTTAATTATTCAATCAATAATGATTTAATTTTATAAAATCACCGTCTGGACAATTTATTTAGTTGCCGATGGTCTAAATTATTCCAATAGTTTGTTTTTAAGACGTCAAATCAATAGTTTATAATATATATTCTGCTTGTCAAAAAAAAAAAAGTTTGTTTTTAAGACGGCAAATCAATTTAAAGAATTATATCCAGAAGACAAGAAAGTATGAATAAACTGGACAGATACGAAAATATGGAATTAAATGTTGGAGGGAGCCACGACCGACAAATGCGTGTGTTCTATGGGGGCCATTACGGTGAGAATTTTGATATTTCTAAAACAATAATTTCTATAAAAACAACTAAAAGTTTTGTTTCAGTGATTTCAATTTTAAAATTTAAAATTTATTTTAATATTTAATAACTTTTTAGAAAAAATGTTCTGTTAAATTTCCACATCTACTCTTGCCAAAATTAATATGTTTAATTAAATTTATAACTTTTTCATTTTTATGAATTCAAAAACTATTTCATAATATTAATTTTTATTACATTTATTTTATGTAACAAATTTTACATCATTCATATTCTTCTATATTATTTTAAAAAATTAGTTCTATATTTATATCATACAAAACATATCTGGTATGTCAATAAAAGTTTTATAAAAATACCATTAAATTGAAAGTCTTAACTATTATATATATATTATAATATTTATAAATAAAATATATATAATCTCCAAAACAAATTAATACAACTTGATATTTTAAAACTCAATCATTATAGTTAAAAAAATTGGCTAAATTTATTCTGTGTGACCTGTGTGTGCCTGTACTCCATTTTATTAGGGGTTTTCTAATGTGTGCATAATAAAAACTTTTTTATAATTTCAAATTTTCATTGGTTCCCTTCTTTGATATGGGCTGAAAATAGCTCTAGAGGCGTAATCAATGTCGCATTAATTAGACATGCATTGGTTCGCAAGGAAGACCCAATTAATAAGAATCGGAAATCTTATTATTACATAAATCTGTAATTAATTAATGGGCAGATTAATTAAGCCTATTAATAAAACCTAATTTGTGTCTATTTCGGAAAAAATAGTCTACAAGTTAAATATTTCTATAGGGAGTTGGTTTCCATAAGGAATGATCTAGAAGCCCATCTAAGGAGGTTACTGCCTCCCCAAGAATTACATTCCTAAAAAAATGAGTTTGAAAACTCTTATATAAAAGGTGTTTACTTTTCCCACATCGAGGAGAGGTGAAACAAGTTATGTTTTTTTTCCTATATAAAAAGACTCACAATTAATTTATGAGGGAAAGAGGACTTAAACTTATCCAACATTGATGGGATTTGAGTAACAAGTCCCTCAAATTACTATATATATTTGCCTATATTTGAATAACAAGGGGGACAAATTTATAGATATAACTCCATATGTCACCTACCAAGCCACGTTGGCTTCAGTAAGCTGTAAGGACATTATTATTAAGCCTTGAAGGAATAAGCCCTGAGAGCATCATCACCATGCATGTGGGCACTGCTAAGCCCTGAGAGCACCATCACCATGCCTCATGGACATTACTTAGCCTCGAGGGTATCATCACCGTGCCTTGAGGGCACTACTAAGCCCCAATAGCACTATCACTATGCCCCATGAGCATTACTTAGCCTCGAGAGCACTATCACCATGTCTTGAGGGCACTACTAATCCTCGAGGGCACTATCACCATGCTTCATGGGCATTACTTAACCCTGAGGGCATCATCACCATGCCTTGAGGGCACCATCACCATGCCCCATGAGCATTACTTAGCCCCGAGGAAATCATCATTATGCCTTGAGGGCACTACTGAGCCCCGATGGTATCATCACCAAGTCTTATGGGCGTTACTAAACCCTGATGGCATATCACCATGCCCCATGTGCACTACTAAACCCGAAGGTATCATCGCCAAACCTTATGAGTATTACTAAACCCCGAGGGTATCATCATAAAGTTTCGAGAGTATCATCTATTAAGGTTCTTAAACCTAATATGATTCTAAGACTCATAACGTCTATGTAAACGGTCTAATCCTTCATTTTTAGAAATACGTCCTGACAATTTTTTAACACACTTGAGATACGTAGGCATTTTGCTAGAACAAAGATAATTCCGATAAGTAGGAGCAACCATACACAGATCGCAACAAGAACACCCTAATTTTTAATCCATAACACTTCTTATTAATAATGACCTCATGCAGAAAAATCTCCACCAATAAAAATTTATCAACCCGTAAAAAATTAAAAAATTAAAAATTAGTTATGAGTAATTTTTAGAGAAAACAACCGTGCAACTTAAATGAGAAAAAAGAAAAAAAGAGAGAGAGAAATCTAGTCCGCAACCAATGTCCTAACGAGAGTTGCTTCCCCTGGCCACCCTGTCTAATGAGTAATGAACTAGTTAATCACACCTTTATTATTTCATGCTTACATTTTACACTTGGGGTTTTATTACATCACCTGACTACCCCTTACTACTACTTGTATCCAGTTGTTCCTTGCCATTCCATTCCAACCGCTCCCCCTTTCCCTCTCCTTATTTCCCACCACCACATTCCACTTCCAGTTCCACCCAACAACCCTTCATTAACACACACACACACACGCTAAAAAACACAAACATTGTTAGTTCATCCATGGCATCTCACCAGATCTACATCCCCATACTCCTCCTCTCCCTTGTCATTACAACCACAACCACCACCGCATTGCAAACACAAATCAACTCCAACTCGGTCCTGGTCGCACTACTCGACTCACGCTACACAGAACTCTCCGAACTCATTGAAAAAGCTCTCCTCTTACAAACACTCGAACAAGCGCTCACTCTACACAATCTCACCATTTTCGCACCCAACAATCAGGCTCTCAACCACAATCTCGACCCTGAGTTCAAACAGTTCCTCCTCGAACCCCGCAATTTGAAATCTCTCCAGAACTTACTCTTGTTTCACATCCTCCCTTCTCGCATTCACTCTTCTCATTGGCCTGTTAAACACAAAACTCTTTGTAAAAACAACAATAATCAGTTCTTGTCTTTGACTAGCACCTCTACAGAGAAATTCGTCAGTCGGATTAAGGTGACCCGACCCGACGACATTATCCGACCCGACGGATTGGTTCACGGAATTGAGCGATTTTTAATCCCCAGATCGGTTCAGGAAGATTTTAATTCACGGAGGAGTTTGAGATCCATTTCCGCGGTTTTACCCGAAGGAGCTCCGGAAGTTGACCCGAGAACAAACCGGTTGAAAAAGCCGGTTCAGGTCCCTGCCGGTGCACCGCCGGTTCTTCCGGTTTACGACGCGTTAGCTCCCGGTCCATCTCTAGCTCCGGCGCCAGCTCCTGGTCCAGGAGGTCCACGTCATCACTTCGACGGCGAGAGTCAGGTAAAAGACTTTATTCAGACACTACTACATTACGGTGGATACAATGAAATGGCGGATATTTTAGTTAATTTAACGTCATTAGCTTCGGAAATGGGGAGATTAGTATCGGAAGGATATGTTATAACTGTATTAGCCCCTAATGACGAAGCCATGGCCAAATTAACTACTGATCAGTTAAGTGAGCCCGGTGCACCCGAACAGATAATGTACTATCATATAATTCCCGAGTACCAAACGGAAGAGAGTATGTATAATTCTGTTAGAAGGTTTGGGAAGGTGAATTACGATACATTGAGATTGCCTCATAAAGTTGTAGCTCAAGAGGCTGATGGTTCGGTTAAGTTTGGGAAGGGTGAGGGTTCGGCTTATTTGTTTGACCCCGATATTTATACCGATGGGAGGATTTCGGTGCAGGGGATTGACGGGGTTTTGTTTCCTGTTGAGGAAGAAGAGAGTAAGGTGGTCAAGAGAGTGCCTTCGGCGGGTGTTTCCAAAGTTGTTGCCAAGCCAAGAAGAGGTTTGTTTTGGTAACATTATAAATTTTGTTGTGTAAATTATATTACTAGATGAATATGTGGATACGTAGATGAATGGTTCTTATGTATTGTTCCAATTTGATTGAATATAGATGATAGCTGGGGAATTTTTCCGGTGGTTCTTTCATTCTTTGTCAATTTTATGCAAACTGAACAAAAAAGTTACTCCAATATATTTTTACGGTATTTATGTTATGAGAATTTTGTGTCAATGAGTAGAGAAAAGGAAAAGCCTTTTTTTAAAAAAAATTCCAGTGAAATGCACTGGAAGGCAATAGCTAATTATATGCTGCAGCTGGATTCGGGTGAATGTGATGTTTGATTGCTATTCACTTATTCTTGATGGTGGTTGTGGCCTGTGGGTCTAAGTGGATTATAACTTTCTTCTGGGTCGTTGAGCATATTCTTACATGTAGTCGATTTCTGAGGGGAGGGGGTAATTGAACTCGGATAATTGAAGTATTGAACTCTAGAACCCTTATCGGCCGCACTAGGAGCAACATTGTCACCGCCTGCCAGGCTGCCACCCCTGTTTTTCTGTGTGGGAAATAATTTTTAGGGTAATGAAACATATGTGGATGGTTTTTGATCTAATACAGACTAATCAAAATTTGACAGATTATGAGAGTTTTCCTGTTGATGGTATCTTGCTACTGTTTGGTATGCTTCTTTTTACCTGCCATGGTTTTGTTTACTTTAGCCTTGAGCAGTAGGTGTTGTTAGTGTCGGTGCGAGGTAATTTAGTGGCCTCTCCATTATGGTATTATTCTCATCAGTGGTAGGAACCCTTGTGACCATAATTCATTATAATTTAGAGATGTGACCAACAAGCTCAACACTAAATGGTTTGTTTTGTGCCTTGGACCAATATTAAGTGCGTATTTGCTACGTGAAAAGTCTGAGATTACTATTGAGTGTTGGTATTTTATTCGACATTAGATGATACATCTCAACTTACACTAATAACTTAAAATTGTGACAGGTAAGTTGATGGAAGTAACATGTAGTTTTCTTGGGCCCTTTACTCATCTTTCTACCTGTCATTGAAATTTTACGCTAAAGAAATACACGGAAGAGACTGGATCATGCTATAAAAGTGATCCAAGGTGAACTTTGCTCGAGCCAACTGCCAAGGCTTTAATCAATGCAAATTCTGAACTGGACATTTACTCTCCGGGGGGGAGTGTTAGGTATGAAGAGAGGTGGTGCTCAAACTGAAGTGATATAAAAGTGAAATTTTTTTATTTGTTCATTTGGTTAATTAATCTGTAATTACTAATTTTTTTGGTTTTATATATGTTTGATTCTTCTTTGTTATACCTTTATATGAAGTTTGCACATATATATACTACTCATAGAAAAACACATTTTGCTACTCTGAATCAAGGAGTTGTGTTCTTTGTTTTCATAAATTTTAGACTCATTCTATTGAAAAGAAAATGTTGAAGTGTGTGTTGGGTAGGCTTGTGGTTGGGTGCTGCATTATTCTTTTCCAAGAAACAAGATCATTATCAGTGATACAGATGTTTCACTAGTCATGACTCTTGACAGCTATACATACACCTGCCTATACATGTTTATATGTATATTACTGGAGTCCAGCAGGTAACTTCAAAATTGCTGATAATATGAACGAGAAAGAAGTTGAATTACTTAAACTGTGGTGGGGGAGTGTATTATTGTTACTGAAGAGACTTGTCCTGTCATTTGTCAATGTATAATTGTGTATAGTGTATGTATGCATGTTCTCTGTTCACAACTGGGGCGGGTTTTGTAAATTGATATCAATAACCAGCTGGAATGAGCTGCCACAACCACGAATATGTTGTGTTGTGTTGCTGGTAATGGATCCATTTGACTTTTGTTTTATCTTTTTTATTCTTTTCTTTACAAACAAGGCCATTTTTGTTATTTACAAGCCAAGGACAAAAGAATCAGGCCACATTCATAGGGCCCAGATGTATATAGTTCCCTTGTATCATTAGCTTTTCACTTTATAAGGGTATTTTTTTGTTTATTTTATCTTGCTCAACTGTTTGTCTGAATTTTTAAGCTTTACTAATATCAAGTTATAAATCTATTTGCGGCCCCTCTCTCTCTGCCTGCTCCCTCTTCTTTTTTCTCACCCTAGTCGGCGGGGCTTCCATCAGTTTTTTACGGTGAAAAGCCCAAACCCTTAATTTTCTTTTGTTTTGCTTGTTTGATGTTTTAGTCTTCCATCGGTTTTTTACGGTGAAAAGTCCCAAACCCTTAATTTTCTTTTGTTTTGCTTGTTTCATGTTTTAGTTTATTTTTTCTTCTTGTAAACCTTAGATCATAAACCTCGGACCTTGCGGTTTCTTTTTCTCCGTTTCAAGTGGGTCTTTCAAAGTACGGTTATCTCTTGTTTATGGGTTTGATTTTCATATCTAAACTTTATTTTTTCTTAAAAAATCTTCCTTCTTGGGCAAGATTTATGTTCCCAATTTATTTGGATTTTGTTTATACTCTCCATGTGAGAGCTTGCTGTTTGTTTTTGTTTGATTTAATGTCCGGAATGTTAGATGTATAGGATTATAGGATTTTTAAGGTTTTAATTCGGCGATTAAAGTTTTTATGAGTTTGCATTTATGGTCGATAGCTCAAACGAGATGTGATGAAATTAGTGAAGCGGGTACTTGTACATCAACTTCAATAAATTGTTTGATTATATTATCTCCGATTATAATGGATTAATCAACAATTGTTTATATTTAATGTTTGTTCGACTCGATTATCTTTGTAGATGTCGTATGATTTTTTATTAATGAATTAATTTTCATTAAAAAAAAAGAAGATTTACTAATATCAATATGTATTATTATGTCTTTATATTGTGTTATCTTTCACAAATACTACAAGAAATGTTGCAAAATTGAGGGGTTGTTTGGTTAGGGTTTCTGGAATGAGGTATGGGTTTAGAATGGATAAAACTCATACCTACAGTTTGTTTCAATTTTTTTAAATTTCAATCTCATACCTCAGACCCATAAGATATGAGTTTTTGATACCCAGGGGCTAGGGGATGTGGGTACGAGGGAAGGATATGAGTATCAATTTTAATATTATTATTTTATTGATAATTAACATTATTAATAATAAAATAATAGGAGTAATATATATAATCAAGCATTATTATTATTAATAACAATAATAATAATTTATATAATAAAATAATTTTGTGTAACTATTAATTCAATAATATTTTATATTAAATAATTTCATTTCAGAAATAAACCAAACACATGATATGAATAATGAAATTTTAAACCAATAACACCTTAATCCGATTTCTTATACCAAAATCATACCGTCTCATGAAACAAAGGATATGCAGTAGATAATCAATTGTGTTCCATACTTCCATTGATAATCATCAAACATGGAAACTAATGTATTTTTCAAAGATTTGTTTGTGTAACAAACAAACTGTATTTTTTGAAGCGTTTGATGCGGATCGAACCTCTTCCGTGATTGTGTTTTGAGTTTTTTTGGGTGCAAGACAGTGGGTTACGCAACTTGCGAATAAAACGTGTTAAAATTCTCAAGTAATATTAATTTTGGCCCTCGTATCTTATTTTTTTATTTGTCATTTTGAAACTGTAGATTACTTGTAACATAATTATACCGAGAAGTGTTTGAACAATTTTTTTTATTTAAACATAATCTAAGGGGTTTCTAAAATGCGGATTTCAATACACGTTTTAAACTAAAAGATTCGATACATATTTAGGAAAAAAAAAATCGATACACCCCCTTAATATAAGGCCTAAGTGTGAATCAATTTGGTTATATGATTTTGGGTCTTTTAGTTTATTTTTTTGTTCATTTTATATTATAATCATTATAAGTTGCAGTGAATAAAATGCCCGATATATTGATACGTAGAATGCTGAATCCGCACTTTGAAACGAAGCAAGCAAACCTAGCAAAATCAAAAGAACGCACGAACTTGTTACTAACTGTAATATCCGTATTTATTTAATAATAATAAGGTATTAATTAATTAGAATAAAATTAGAATTAGAAATATATAGGATAATATTTAGGATAATAATTGGGATTTGAATAATATTTAGTTATAAGATTTTGATTAGAAATACAATTTATTATTAGATTAATAATTAGTTTAGAAAAAGGATATTATTAACATTATTTTTAAAAGCTATATATATACTTGATGGGTCTCTTCAAACATACTTACGTTATATTATAATAACCCTAAGAGTGGTAGTAGCCGCACGAGTCAATTGAAGGACAAGAAACAGAGAAGTGAAAGAGAAAGAGAGCCAGAGGACTTGAGGTTTTGATTTGTTGATTCATATTCTCAGGTATATATTGAATAATATATTAACATAGACATAAAAATAGATAGCATACAGGGCCCAGAGTTATTTTCTTGTTTAAAGAGGCATTCACAAACTACAGAGGGGTTATTAGTCATGATTTATATATATGTTAGTGCTCGGCATGATTTATATTACATCATCGTGATTGTGTAATTTGGTTGCCAAGATTCTTGATTTATTAGTCATGCGTCAGTTAATAAGTTAAGTCATATGTATTACAATTTTAGTAGTAAAATACTACTGATAGGCATTTAATTAGTAAACTAGTTATGCGAGTTTTAATTTAAAATTTTATTATAGTATTGTAATAAATTATATTTTGTTATTAGATCGGGAGCCGGGAGTTTAGTGAGTTATTTGCGGATATCGTTAGTATTTGTGATTGCTATTTCGAGGTACGGATTTCGTCCCCTTTCTTTTCAGTGCTACTCTTTTTAGGATTAGTTATATTTAATTCGTTCCGTTCGTAATCTGTTCTTTCCGTTATTATTCGTTTTAATTGTTTTGATCTTCCAAAAATTATTTGAAAGTCTTTTTCGAAAATTTAAATATTTGTTTCTACGATTCTCAAAATTTATGTATGATACATATCTAATCTGTTCAGGTGATTTTAAAATTGTGAAAATTATTTTATTTGAACCCTTAGAGTGATATAGGGTATACCGATTTAACCAGCTGTAGGGGTACTACAGCCATGTCATTGCGGCACCAGTGACATGACACTTCCGTGACAGTGTGATCGGTCACGGCGTATCTTTCTGTTAGCTCAGGAGGCGAGCTTTGGCCATTTTGATATTTGTTTGAGGATACGTGGGTGCACCCAGTCTGATTTGATATTTGACGGTGACGTTGTATATGCCGTACACGTTGTCCAGTTTGTTGCACGCATTAGGTACCCTATGATGTGTGTATCTGTTATCTGTTCTGTATCGGTATGAAGTATCCTAACCCCTTTTTGCTTCAGCCTTGTTTTTAAAAATTAAAGTTTATTTATTATTATCAAATTATATATCTTGCTTCTTGTTTTATAAACTGTATTCCAATCCGTACTGGGCATTTGGCTCATGCCGTATTCTTTCTTCTAGCAGGTACTTAGGGGGATCTTGGGCTGTGTGATGGAGAGCTACCCTTATTTCATTTATTTGGATATTTGAACTTCTCAAATTATTTTAGTCATTTTCATCATTAGAGATTTTGGATTTATTCGTATTTATCATTTTAAATTATTTTGGAGGTTTTATTATTATTTTGGAAGACATTGTTGGACCTATTTATTTATTTTAAGGTAGATTTTAGTACTCTATATACAGGTTTGTGGTTTGGAAGTAACCCCTCATCTCATTTTGGGAAGGGGGTGTTACAGAGATGGCATCAGAGCTTAGGTTCTTTCTTGTAGAAAACCTATTTAGGTTTGACCTGTGAGTTTGGGTAGCCGTTAGGATGGGTATTCAATTTTGAGACTTCATGTAGTTGCGTTCATTTCAACATTATGTCACAATTTTTTTTATAAAATACTTCAACTTGTCTCTTTCTGCGAATTCATTCGTATCTGTATTTGATATTGTGAATCCTTTTTAGACGTGGAGCTTTTGCATTATTTGAATATGTTTTGACTCATTTTGTTGCTTCTTTCTCATCTCTTCAGAATCTTTCGTTTTAGTCTTCGTAAATGGATCCTTTTATGTGCCTTCGTGATAATTATCAAGAGTGTTTAGGATCTGTAGAATATACTTATCTAGGCAAACTTATTACCGATAGTGATGCATGACCTTGATTAAATCTTAAGGATTTATTGATTTAACATTTTGGAGCAATTGATTGAAAAGGAAAGTGAATGATCTATGAGGATGCAAGTATGTTCGTAACTGTAGATCAAGATTTTTAAATGAAAGATGTATTTAGAATTATTTTGGCTTTATGAGTAAGATAACTTTTGGCTAAGGATTGTATGGCTTTTAGACTTCAACTAGGAATATGAGCTACATATTAAGAATTATTGATTATCAATGAGTTAAATGCAAAGAGATACTAGGTTCTCTACCATGGTAGGATGTGTAATCAGATATATAAAATTTGAAATGTGGTGCGGGAATGTGAATGCGACTAGATGAAAAGATTTCAAGATGACAATGGATTGAAAATGATTTAATAGTATGTGTAGGAGACAATATTTTTCAGTTACGCATAAGGAAGCTTACCTTAGGATGTTATATTTAATTAGGTGGAATGATGATGAGAATATTTTAAATTACATAAAAAAAAGTTTGTTAGGTTGGATTGCTCGAAAGGTTTGCAAGACATCTTTAAAGTAATGAGAGATTTAATATGAATTGAGATCCAATCTAAGTGGTTACATATAACTAAAGATGTTGGAGTATAAAAAGAAAGTAGTGAATGGATTTTATAATTGTAGGCTTGAGGGTACTCGAGAGACATGAAAAGATGTGTTATTTCACAAAAGCATGTATATGTTATTCTTGAAGTCATCAGGGCTGAAGTTATTTAAAATGATTGTATAGGATGACACCATCAGAGTTATAGGAATTAAAAGAGTAGTTACGAGACTTGTTGGATAAGGGATTATCAGACCGAGTGTATCTCCATGGGGTGCTCCACTATTTTTTTTTGAAAAATAAAGTCGGGTTTATGAGATTGTGTATTGATTATAGGGAGTTGAATAAGATGATTGTTAGAAACAAGTATCATTTACCATGCATTGATGATTTGTTCGATCAATTGCAAGTGGCGAAATATTTTTTTCAAAGATAGATTTGAGATCGGGTTACCACCAGTTACGAGTGAGAGATGAGGATATTCCGAAGACATCATTTCACACTCGATATGTTCATTATGGGTTTCTTATGACGTCCTTTGGGTTGACGAATGCACCAACAATGTTTATGGATTTGATGAATCGGGTCTTTCATGATTACTTGGATAAGTTCGTTGTGGTTTTCATAGATGATATCTTGATATACTCAAGGAGTAAGGAATAACATGATGAGCATTTATGCATTATACTTGAAATCTTGAGGAAGAAGAAATTGTTGGTAAAATTTTTGAAGTGTGAATTCTGGTTGGAGCATATTGCATTTTTTGGGCATAGTGTGTCTAGTAAGGGGATTGAGTTGGATCCTGCGAAAGTCGAGGCTATCACAAATTGGTCGAGACCTAGCACTGTGACAGAGGTGAAGAGTTTCTTGGTTTTGTCAGGCTACTATAGGCACTTTATAGATGGTTTCTCATCCATAGCTTTGCATTGACTCAGCTGATGTGGAAGGGTGTTAAGTTCGAGTGAAATAATGATCGTGAACATAGTTTTCAGTAGTTGAAGAAGAGGTTGGTGTCAGCTCCTATACTTGTTTTACCATTAGGGAGTGGATGATATCAAGTTTATAGTGATGCTTCTACGAGAGGATTGTGGTGTGTTCTTATGCAGCATGAGAAGATGATTTTATACGCATCTAGGCTGCTTAAAACTTATGAGGTAAACTATCATACCCATGACTTGGAGTTAGCAGTAGTGATTTTTGCCTTAAAATTTTAAAGGCGTTATTTGTATGGAGAAACCTGTGACATCTTCACTGATCACAATAGTCTCAAATATATTTTTACACAAAAGGTGTTAAACATGAGGCAGAGGAGGTGACTTGAACTTATTAAGGATTATGATGCTAAAATTCAGTACCATCCGGGAAAGGCGAATGTAGTGGCATACACTCTTAGTAGGAAGGACTTGGGAAGTGTTGCGTCTCTTATTACTCAGCAGCACCTTATTTCAGATATGGAGCGTTTGGGTGTGGAGTTGTATATTGGAGAATCAGCTACAAGCCTAGCAAGTTTGAAGGTGGAATCAAATCTAGTCTCAAGGGTTAAGGAAGCTCAGAAAAATGATACAAGGCTAGAAGCTATTAGATCGAATGTGGCAGATGGTAAGAAAACAGAGTTTCATGTTGATGATCATGGTGTGGTATGGCTGGATAGTAGATTGTGTGTACCTTTAGACGTAGCAATTCGTGAAGCAGTTTTGACTGAGGCTCATAGTTCTTCATTTTCTATTCATCCGTGTTCTACTAAGATGTATCGAGATTTGAAGAAGAACTTTTGGTGGAGTGGGATGAAGCAAGACATAGCAGAGTTCGTGGGAAAATGTCTTACATGTCAACAGGTGAAGATTGAACACCAGAGATCTAGTGGACTGTTACAGCAATTGGATATCCCGGTTTGGAAGTGGGAAAACATTACCATGGATTTTGTGACTGGTTTACCGAGGACCTTCAGGAAGAATGATGTTATTTGGGTGGTGGTTGATAGACTTACAAATCAGCTCATTTCTTACACATTACAAAGAATACTCATATTCATGATTTGGCAGATATATTTCAACAATATATTATTAGACTACATGGTGTGCCTGTGTCGATAGTTTCAGACAGGGATACGAGGTTCACTTCACGTTTTTGGAAGGGTGTTAAACGTTTTGGTATGAAAGGGAAACTTAGTCCAAGATATGTTGGTCCTTTTGACATTATAGAGAGAGTGGGGGAAGTTGTTTATAGGGTAGCATTACCACCACAGTTATCTCATGTGCATAATGTGTTCCATGTGTCTGTTCTAAGGGGTTACAAGTATCACCCGTTGCACGTAGTTCAATATATGTTACATAAGATTAGGGAAGATCTTTCTTGTGAGGAAGAAGCTGAAACTATTTTAGCTCGAGGGGAACGATTTATGAGGAAGAAAACTATTCCATTTGTTAAAGTTTTGTGGAAGAACCATTCTGAGAGAGAGGCTACTTGGGAGTTAGAAGAATCTATCCGTGAGAAATATCCACACTTATTTTATTCAGTTACGAGTTTTAGTTTCGTTAGATTCCGGGGACGGAATCATTTTAAGGGGGTATATATGTAATATCCGTATTTATTTAATAATAATAAGGTATTAATTAATTAGAATTAGAAATATATAGGATAATATTTAGGATAATAATTGGGATTTGAATAATATTTAGTTATAAGATTTTGATTAGAAATACAATTTATTATTAGATTAATAATTAGTTTAGAAAAAGGATATTATTAACATTATTTTTAAAAGCTATATATATACTTGATGGGTCTCTTCAAACATACTTACGTTATATTATAATAACCCTAAGAGTGGTAGTAGCCGCACGAGTCAATTGAAGGACAAGAAACAGAGAAGTGAAAGAGAAAGAGAGCTAGAGGACTTGAGGTTTTGATTTGTTGATTCATATTCTCAGGTATATATTGAATAATATATTAACATAGACATAAAAATAGATAGCATACAGGGCCCAGAGTTATTTTCTTGTTTAAAGAGGCATTCACAAACTACAGAGGGGTTATTAGTCATGATTTATATATATGTTAGTGCTCGGCATGATTTATATTACATCATCGTGATTGTGTAATTTGGTTGCCAAGATTCTTGATTTATTAGTCATGCGTCAGTTAATAAGTTAAGTCATATGTATTACAATTTTAGTAGTAAAATACTACTGATAGGCATTTAATTAGTAAACTAGTTATGCGAGTTTTAATTTAAAATTTTATTATAGTATTGTAATAAATTATATTTTGTTATTAGATCGGGAGCCGGGAGTTTAGTGAGTTATTTGCGGATATCGTTAGTATTTGTGATTGCTATTTCGAGGTACGGATTTCGTCCCCTTTCTTTTCAGTGCTACTCTTTTTAGGATTAGTTATATTTAATTCGTTCCGTTCGTAATCTGTTCTTTCCGTTATTATTCGTTTTAATTGTTTTGATCTTCCAAAAATTATTTGAAAGTCTTTTTCGAAAATTTAAATATTTGTTTCTACGATTCTCAAAATTTATGTATGATACATATCTAATCTGTTCAGGTGATTTTAAAATTGTGAAAATTATTTTATTTGAACCCTTAGAGTGATATAGGGTATACCGATTTAACCAGCTGTAGGGGTACTACAGCCATGTCATTGCGGCACCAGTGACATGACACTTCCGTGACAGTGTGATCGGTCACGGCGTATCTTTCTGTTAGCTCAGGAGGCGAGCTTTGGCCATTTTGATATTTGTTTGAGGATACGTGGGTGCACCCAGTCTGATTTGATATTTGACGGTGACGTTGTATATGCCGTACACGTTGTCCGGTTTGTTGCACGCATTAGGTACCCTATGATGTGTGTATCTGTTATCTGTTCTGTATCGGTATGAAGTATCCTAACCCCTTTTTGCTTCAGCCTTGTTTTTAAAAATTAAAGTTTATTTATTATTATCAAATTATATATCTTGCTTCTTGTTTTATAAACTGTATTCCAATCCGTACTGGGCATTTGGCTCATGCCGTATTCTTTCTTCTGGCAGGTGGTTAGGGGGATCTTGGGCTGTGTGATGGAGAGCTACCCTTACTTCATTTATTTGGATATTTGAACTTCTCAGATTATTTTAGTCATTTTCATCATTAGAGATTTTGGATTTATTCGTATTTATCATTTTAAATTATTTTGGAGGTTTTATTATTATTTTGGAAGACATTGTTGGACCTATTTATTTATTTTAAGGTAGATTTTAGTACTCTATATACAGGTTTGTGGTTTGGAAGTAACCCCTCATCTCATTTTGGGAAGGGGGTGTTACACTAACTTCCACCACTCACCACTCACCAGCATCAACTTAAAAAATCAGATTTTAGTTATCATTTTTCATAAAAGAATTATTCTCGACAGTATAAAAAATAGTGTGTATGCCTATAAATTACTTGCTTGATAATTAATTAAAAGTACCAAAAACAGATTAGTGATATCGCTATTTATTTTTATTTTTTTCATGTATAATGATACTGAAAATATTATCAGTATGTATTCTAACAAAAAGAAGATGTTGATAGTAAAATATTCCTCATCTCATTCGGTACCAGAAAATATTAGATGAACTATCACAGCCAGTGCTACAAAACTGTAACAGGCATTACACTGATGCATTAAATTCATTGCAGGATAGTAGGACTTTGCTTTACCGAACAAAATATTCATCCACTGTATTACAAGAAATATGTAGTAATATAGAACATGTGCAACATTTTTCACAAGAACTGTGACAACAAATTTGTAAAAAGAAAAATATATATATGCACAAAGAACCGGACCTTGAAATTACAAGCTTTGAATCATCGAAAGCATGTCTTTCTTAACAACCAACTGTTATTTCAGCATGCAGCAGCATCTCTGGATTGGAGGAGTTCACAAACGAGTCATTGTTCAGTTCCAACATCTGAACAATCTTCATCTCCGGTGGGGTTAGAGGGCTGTTTTTTGCTTCCTTCAAGATGTACTGCTTGATCTTTCTCATCCCGGTCTTCTGTATTTGTAGGCTTCTATCTCAACTTGGCAGGCTTTTCCCCAGTTTTAGACAGGGATTTCCTAAGCATCTTCTTTGATATAGAAGCATTGTTATTATTATTTGCCAGACTAAGCTTGGCTGACCTGTCCTGTTCTCGTTGGCTTGGACCTGAACCACCTACTTCGAAGGAGTTAACTAGTCCACTAGCGACGCTTTTGTTCCTCCCAAGCTTTGGAGATTTAGCCCGGGTTGTTGGCGTCTAAAAAATTCATGGGAATGCCACAAAAGTTACTATATGTAAATATATAAGAAGCTGAGCGGAAAAAAGAGGCTGAAAGTATGCAAAACAACTAATAATTTAGATGTTTTTTGCTAAATGTTTAGATGATGTTACACATCTTTCTGTCAGAAATACATAGTATCAGTGCATTTCCTTTAAAAGAGAAAACACCATATAGCAGTGATCATAGTATTTGCCAACATTTTCTTTTCCTGTACAGCAGTGAAGCTTTATACTGATCAATTTAATATTAAAACTCTCAAATTAATTTATCTTAGAAGTTAGAACACAGCAGCTAATACCAAGCTAACATGTGTGGGGAAAATAGATTAAGAAAAATGCCAACATAACCTTACAGTCAAGAAAAATAGCATATAAATGACACAAAAAGCTCAGTAGTGGCTGACAAACTTATCTTACACATTGTAGCGTCATTCTGTAAAATTTTCTGTAGTCAATTCCGCCCAACATTATTTTTCAAAATATAACTTATCAAATGTCTACATCAGACAGAGACACACACATGAAAATTCGACTAGTATTCATTAGGATTATAGTATTATACAGACAGGGAGATGGTCACCTTCTTTAGTTCAACTTTAGGAGGAGGTTCTTTATAGAAACTTGGCATAGGAGTGGCTTTAAATGTCAAGCTCTTCCTCAATCTTTTAATTTCTGCCTCCTGGCTTTCCTGAATGTACCCCACAAATTGAATGAATAGCTTGAAAACTAACAAAGTAGTGAAATGAAAAGTATTAAAAGTAGCAAGTATTGAGCCATTTATAATGCCAGTATAAAAACCTTGGATTTTTCTTGCAAGGTGTTCTTTTCCACTTCCTTTGCATGTATCTTCTCTTCAATCTTTGAATAGAACTGAAGGAAAAAAAAGAGTCAATATTGATCTGCTCAATCTACAAATTACAATACAAAAGGTAAAATTAATTATAAGTATTTACCTCTCTTCGCTTTTCAGCACGCTCATCCAAACGAAAGGAAAAACCAGAGGCACTGCTCCTGCTAGTTCCATGAGGAGTGAGGATCCTAATAGTAGTACAAAAGGCATGATGAGTAAGACAAGAAAAAGCATATGCCCATATGCCTAATATGAGAATCAAGATGTTAAGTTGAAGTCATAAGATAAAGTACAGTACGATGAAGTAGTAGAACGGGAGTCATCATCTTCTGAAGACGGCAGGGCAGTTTTAGTGGGTTTTGGTGGTTGATCGACTGGGCTGCACATGGAATGAAAATTCAAGAAACTACTTACAAAATCACTATAACAAACAAGTATGTTGAAATTTTCATGTTACTAGTGTAAGGGTTAATTACACATTGGCATATGGACTTAGTCATGTTGATACTTACAGAAAGCCTTGGGAGGGAGGGCATCTTGGAGCTCCATTTGTGGAGACATTCTTACGGGACTGCTGTCACCAAACATCAATAAAAACCATGTAAAAACCAGGAAACTACAAAGTAAATAAAACACTAGCAACATATCGAGGAAATGACTAACATTGGGCAAAGACGCTAAAGTACTTCGCCTAGAAGAAGCCCCACCACCATTTGTGGACGCTCGCCTACTTGCAGGATTCATGCGGGTGTCTGAAGTAAATTTTCCATTAAATAAAATAGCTTCAACTTTGGATCCATTTGTTTGGGAATTTTTGGAATTGGATCTCAGAGGTTGCCCGTCAATGCTACTAACCATACCTTCTTTACAGTGCCCACTAGATCGACTCTGGGTCAGCCTTGGTTTACCCTTACTAATCAATACCGTTGATCCTTTCACTTCACTCCTATCCTTGTACATTTTATTTTTAATGCCAGGAGCTTTACTGGATTTTGACATTGTACTTCCGATAAGGGTCTTGTTAGATTCAACCTCCCCAGCAGATACATTACGGACTTGCTCAACATTTGTTAAATTCTCCAAAGTTCCTTCTTCACTACAATCCTTTTCACCGTCTTCCACTAGATTATTTTTCTCTCTGACAGCAGTTTGATCCTCTAACTGAACCCCGGTGTCAGACTCCATTCAGTTTATCTTAAAAAGCAAACGCAAAAAAGGACAAACCTTAATCCAGGATTCAATAATTCAATCAAGAAACTAACAGCCTAATCACATTATCATGAATCTCAGTGCTTTACCGTTCTGCTGTCTAATCACAAATAAAATTTAGATAACATTATCAGGAAAAAAAACAAGATTCGAAAAGGGTGGCAAGATTTATCTATGTGTGGTAAAGAAAACAATTGAAAGTATGAAATTATTAAGATGAAACATGTAACACAAAGATGAGACGCATTATTATCATAACCAAGGGCAAGCAAAGTAGTACAGTAGTTATTAATAACAAGTATAAACAGATAAAAACAAGAGAAGCGAAGACAAGAGAACAAGTATGGTTATCTTCGTATATTATAGGTTTCAAGTTACAGTTTTGATCAAGTTGATGCCAATAATTATGCTTATGAGAATTCAAATATAGACACAGACAAGCTTTCAAAGGAGCGGATGAAGGGGCTAATGTTGGTTTTTATTACCAAATTGCCACTGTACTATTCCACCCCATAATAATAATAATAATAATAATAATAGCGTGAGTTTTTGTTTTTATTAACATAAAAAAACAGAAAATAGAAAGTCCATAAACTGGTGATTGTTTGTGATATAAATGAAAAGAGTATATGAACTTTTACCTATTTACGGGGTAATTTATTAAGCACTTAATTTATAAATTTATTTTTAATTCACGGGGATGTATCTTTTTAATATTTAGAATTTCAAATTTAGTGGGAAAAAATTGAGCATATGGACAGGGTTGTCTTTTCATGTATCCTACATGGCACGACCAAGAAACGTGTAGTAGGGTCCCACCCACGACTGGTGTATTCCGGTAGCTAGCTGTCATGGGCATCCACCGTTGTGCTACTAATTACATGCAGCATGGGTAGTTTTTTTAGATTTTGCGGTTGTTACGTTGTTTGCATTATTAATATAATTTTCTATAATTAAATTTTCTTAATTATGATAATGATTATAAAATCATTTTACTTAATATTTACTCTAATTATTTTTACAGGATGTTTGATTTTCTATATACAACTTAAAATTTTAAGCGAGTTCGTGATTTAATTATATAGAATAGAATTTATGCATGTAAGAAAAAGATTTTTATTCAATTTTCTCACTTTTAAATTTTTAAATTTTGTTTCTAATTTTTTTACTAACTTTGACCAAACAGATTAATGTAATCTTTAACCGATTAAATCGATTTTGCTCATTTTTTTTATCACTTTAATAAAAAAAATAACTTTTAGTCCGATTTTAATATAAGTAAATTGATGAACATCCATATAACAATTAATTAATTATTAATCCTAATTAATCACATTTTTTAAAGCACTCTTTTTATGCTAGAAAATGTTTAAATCATTATTTATTTATATACTTACAATACATACATTTTTATATAATCAGTGGTAAACATAAAATTCGGTCTTCGAGATTATGTGAAATTCAGTACAACAGCATATATTCAAATTCATCGACGGCTTTTCATTTCAAATTACTTATTATTTTAACTTCTTTTTTCCATATTTTAAAGTAAACAAAAATAATAATTTTACTCATATTTTTTAAAATTTTATTTTTAAACAAAAATAAAATAATTAATTATTTGTTTCTAAAAAATAAAAAATAATTTGTGGGATTGTCTTTTATAACCACCTTAAACTACATATAAAATTCAATAGAAAAATAATTATTTTATTATTTTGCAGTTAATCATTACCCTCCATTACATTCATTTCTTAAACAACATATTTTTTGATAAAGATTTATAAGTATCACTAACTTAAACATATTTTCCTGTTAAAATTAATAATTGAATGTAACACAGAGTGACAGGATTATTCCAGATTTGTTTGTCCTTTTAGGTAATATAAAATTCTATAATCACATAAAAGGGATGAGAAAAATCAAATAAGAACCGAAACCAATCAGAAACCGATAAAAACCAAATCGAAGAAAATCGAAACCGAAAAAAACCGATCCGAAATCGAAAAATTAAAAACCGAATCGATTGATCGATTCTGGTTCCGGTCATAGGTTAAAACCGAACAGAAAAATTGAACCGAACCGATAATTAAAATAAATAAATTTATTATATATAATTTATATATATATATATATACAGGGTAAAAGGTATCTACCGTTATTTTTAAAAAATTTCCTAAAGTTAATTATATACATCATTACAAAAAAATAACAAAAATAGATTTTAAAAAGTTAATTTCATGTAGTATAAGATAGGATAGAATCAATAAATGAACTTTAACAAGTTTGTAGGTGGTTTGTTGCGCGGAGTGGTATGGGTTGGAATCAGAAATCGGGCTAAGAAAATATGAGTTTGAGGTATCATTTCTGATATCATGGTTTGTTTGAGTGTTAGAATGAATATATTTGATTTAATAAATTTTGAGTTATTAATTATAATTAATTTAAAATATTAATTAATTTATTATTTTAATATAATTTTGTATTATTGATTTATTTCATATTAAATATTTACAATTAATTGCTTAAATAGATATGAAAATATTAAAATAAAATAATTCATCATATCCAACCCACCTCTCCTCTGGATATCAAAAACTCATTCCTTGTGGTGGGTTTGAGGTATGGGTTTCGAATCATCTCATAATGAGTTGAACCAAACGCCCCCAAGTCATATTAATTGTCTTTTTTACGATGCAGAGCATAGGTAATATCTGAAGTTTTTTTTCCCTTTCTAAATGGTAACATCTGGAGTTGTGTAACAGCGTTCCTTCCGGAAGAAAACAAAAACAATCATATCATTGTGTTCTTTAACTTTTGTGCATGGTTCAGCACATTATTTGCTGTTATGCTGAATTTTATGGAATGATTGCATACCTGTCACTTTCCCAGTTCAGTTTGTTGGTGGGGGGGGGGGGGGGGGGGGGGGGGGGGTGTTTTGGGGGGAGGGGGGGAGAGGGAGAGAGAGATGGCCTTTTCATTCACAGTTTATACAATAAAAGTAACATGGTATACTGCAATCTGTCGAGACACAAAACAACATTGTAATTACCTATGCTACTCAAGTTTCAACATTGTAATAAGAGTTGTGGCATACTGGCATCTGCTACCATAGGAGCATGCTGTGATTCTTAACCCTAGTAAATTAGTGTAAATTATAATGAAGAAACGAAGAAAAAGGAAAAAGAAACAGTGTCGTCGCTTGTCAGCAGACAGGTAGAGCCTCCCTAAATCCAATGCTAAAATTACTCTGTAACCGTCTCTTACCCATATCATTATCCCCTTTCTGCATCATAGCCACAAACTCATTGTAATCTATTCTGCCATCCTGAAAGTTAAAAAACAAGTGCAACTTATATCAGTACAAGTTCTCTGTCTCATTTTCCCCTTACAAAAAATTAATCAAGCTTCACAGTATTAAGCATGACAATTCAGAATGATATATTAATTCTGTGCTACCTCCAATAAAATAGCATGTCTTTTTCTTGAAAAGTAGGCCGTAAGAAGAAAAAACAAACAATATTTAAAATAAGTGGAAGCTTAAAGTAAATCCATTTTATCAACTGGTTAAGTCTGGTTGTTCAGCTTGAGTATTCATATAAAGGGCATGTGAGGCACAGACTGACTATAGTGAAAAAAGTATAGAATATCAAATGGAATAGTGGATGATGATAGAAATACTTACATTGTTCTGGTCAGCTTCTTTGATCATTTCATCCAATTGAGTGTTATCAATGCCAAACTCTTCACAAGCTTGTTGGAGCTCATCTTGGGTAATATAACCACTGCCGTCTTTGTCAAAGTACGAAAACGCAGCAAAGAGATGATCTTCTTTCTGAACTTTATTCAGATGCAAGGTTGCAGCTATAAACTCCCCATAATCAATAGTCCCGTTGTTGTCGACATCAGCCTATATATTGAAAAGCTTTTTAAGCCTAAAATAACTGGTACTGGTGTTGCAAATGAAAAGAAGCAGTACACTGTAACTGACTCCCTATAGAGAACCTTAGAGAGTTTCAATTCTAAACTCTTGTCTAAATCAAACTTGGATAACTTGTAAAGTCGTAACTCGTAAATATCAATTTGAACTTAAAAACTTAATTCCATAAGTTCATGTAGACAATACTAGATCTAAAAGACAGTGTCACATTCAGAGTGAATACTAGCTATCATTTCAAGCATTAACTAGATATGTGTGTAAGCACACCCAAGAAGGAAGGATGAATATAGACTAAAATCAGGCCAAGGATACTGCTGTGAAATTATGTCAGCTGCCAAAAAATTATTATATGTTTTTAATACAGCCAAACTATATACTTTCTTTTCATGACCATGCGTCGATCTCAGAGTAATGGAAATTGTGTACAAAAAATTCGTGACTGAAAATTGTGTGGTTTAAGAACACTGGTAATAAAGTATCCAGATGTAATACTTACAGCATGCATTAGATCATGAATCTCAGACTCTCTAAGATTAGCTCCAAACTTCTTCAGTCCAACCTTGAGTTCATCAAAGGTAATTTGGCCACTGTTGTCTGTGTCTATCATTTTAAACATTTCTTTTAGACCAGCAATTTCTTCTGGTGAGAGATTCTCTGCAATGACCTGCAAGCAGAAACAACAATGTTAAAAGTAAAGATCGTATGAATACTGTGAATGATTTTACAACTTATGACATAACAAAATCAAAAATCAGATAATGACTTTCACACTGAATTTTTATGAAGATGTGGATGTTTAAAATTGAAGAGATTAAAGTAGTGAAAATGTCATTATTAAGTTTTTGTTATATGTTACAATTGTTCAAAACAGCATTGCCAATACTTACTCGAAGAACCATCTTTTTAAGCTTATTCATAGCAGAAAACTGAGTCAAACGGCTCAAGATTGCCGAGTCAAGAGGCTTGTCAGGTGCCACACCATCAACCCGCACCCACGGGTGGCCTGCAGAGGAGACAATATACTAATCAGGGTAGGCTAAACAATCCTTCTTTCTATAATTATAGCATAGGGGTGCAAATTTTTAATATTACACTGTAAATATACGATATTAAGACTAAGCTAATCGGCATATATGAATAAATTTTTGGCACGTAGCATAGTTGCATGCAACAGACAGGAAGTAGATGAGGCGCCTGACTAGAATCAAGAGCTCAATCTACAAACAGCATGTAGAGAGAGCCTGTAGATTTATGTTAGTTCTAATAGCTTGAAATGATCAGTATTTAATAAAAGGAGTCAACTATCGAAAGGACTCTAGAGTTACCCTATAAGAGACTTTATGTAACCATAGCAATTAGTTTTAGAAATGTGAAGGTGGAACTACTAGTTCCACAGCTTGATAGGTGAGGAATATGTAAAAAGATTAATTCTAATAAGAAAAGAACACTCAATAACTTACACAAAGCTTCATGAGCAGTCATACGCTTTTTGGGGTCTCTAACAAGCATTCTCCTAACCAAATCTTTTGCACTTTCAGATATCTTCGGCCATGGATCAGATGAGAAGTCGAGATCCCCACGCAAAACCTCTGCAAATATATCCTGCTCATTTTCTGTAGATATTGGAATTAAGAAGACGTGAATATGATGTTTGTTAAAGTGCCATGAATAATAGAACATATACATTGGGTAGAAAGTCACACACACACATATCTCACCAGCCCAAAATGGAGGCACGCCACTTAGAAGAATGTAAATGATCACTCCAGCACTCCAGATATCTGCTTCTTGACTATAACGTTTGCGCAGTACTTCAGGTGCCACATAGTAAGGGCTTCCTACCACATCAGTAAAGATTTCCCCTGTATTTGCCAAGTGCCATTAAATAAGTGAGCATGGCTAATCCAATTGTGTTACAACTTAATAGTACATTTATAACAAGATCCTAGAAATGTGGATGCTGCTTTTGGACAAAGGTAGTAAGAAATTACATGAAGTGTTCCCACAGCCAACGCATCCCAATGTGCAATGCAAATTCAAATGTCACAGGGTTTCTAATATTTTTGACTGGTTGACATCTTTTGATGTAATAAATTTTCAAGTATAGCAGGAAAATCAAACTCTAGACCACTTCTAGCACTAGGAAAAGCTTTGATAAAATCAGCACAGGACAGCATAAATATTTAAGATAATAAGCTATTGAATGTACAGAAAATATAGAATGGGTGGTTATAAGTTTATCAAGCTAGCATATCCAAAATTTTGTGAAAAAATCAGGGCAAACAAAAAAAGGGAAGAAAAGAATAAAGAACAGCTAGAATTTCAAGCAGAACTTATATACAATGAAGTGATAAACAGCTACTGTCTATGGGAATTCTAAAAGTGATCACCACATATCAGTACTCTATTAGGACAGCATGAAGCTTACGGGAATAACGTTTATGGATTTAGATTAATATGAGAACCCTGACAATGCTAGAGGCGAACGTAAGAATATTACTGGAACATACCAGGCTTGAAGAATACTGATAATCCAAAGTCAATAGTTTTAAGAGCCGACTCCTCCTTCTCGTTGACAAAAAGGAAATTCTCAGGCTTAAGATCACGATGCATAACTCCCATTGAATGGCAAGATTCTACGACTTTAAGAATTGTCCTGGCAAGGTTAGCTGCCTTTCTTTCTGTATAATGCCCTCGCTTCGTGATCCTATCAAAGAGCTCACCCCCACCACACAGTTCCATAATGACATGAACTGCAACAGCATCCTCGTAAGCTCCTTTGATTGACACAACATTGGGGTCTCCAGACAAGTGGTGCAATATCTCAATCTCCCTCCTCACATCCTCCACATCATCCTCAGTCACCAACTTCCTTTTAGCAATTGATTTGCAAGCATAATTCTTGCCTGTTGCTTTCTCCACACAAAGAAAAGTAGTTCCAAATTGCCCGTGTCCTAGTTTTCGACCAAGATTATAGTATTCTTTCAAATGACCGGTCTTTGTTTTCAACACTGATTTGGCCTGAAGCCCTGCACTGGAAACTCTCTTCACATTCTGTGGCTTTTTATGTGGCGGTTTCTCTGAGTTTCTAGTATTCCCAGAGTTTCTAGTATTCCCATTTGCTTTTTTCGCCTTGTCGGATTGTCCAGCAGACTGTGGTTGCTCATGATCCTCCCTCACTGGTGTCACTTGTTTAGCTGATTTAGGCCCTTCCTTGACTATTTGAACCATTTCAGGAGGCTTATTATGAACAACATTGAAAGAATCAGGGCCTTTATCAGCACTAATCTCTCTTTTCGTATATCCAATCTTCTCCTGAGGTTCAGTCCACCAAATGGTATTTGAAATTGACTGAAAAATGCCATCTTTCAAAACTCCTCTTGATCCAACACAGTTATTCCCCATCAAATATAAATATATAACTATAATTATACTCACAAACACTTAAAAGTTCAATCTCATACCTCACTAAAAGCTTATAGCAATTCCAATGCAAGCACTTGCAATATAAATAAAATGGTGTGATCAATAAGGCCAATATCTTGAGGTGGCCTCTTGTGTTCTAATCCAATCCAAGAATGAAAAATGAAACAAAACCCAGTCCTCAAAATCAATATAAAAAGAGAAATGACAGTTGACCAAGATAAATTCAACACAAAAAAAGTGTACCAAGTCAGTTGAAATAATAAATGAAAATTTCAGAGAGTTGGGTTTGGTATTTTAGTTAGAGGTTTCTGAAATTGTCTATATATATGTGTGTGTGTGTGTGTGTGTGTGTGTGTGTTATGTGTGTATAGATTTATTGCCAAAAAATTGCGTGTAATAAATAATATAGGGGGTAGAGAATGGAGAAAGAGAAAAGGGCAGGAAAGGAGGGGAGGAGGAGAGGGAAAGTGACAGGTTTAGGTTTTTCCGTTGGAATGTTCAAAACGCGCTTGTTTCTTCTTGTTTTTGTAATCTTTTTAACTCAACTCGGGTTGAGACTGGGCACGAAAACAACAAAGTTAAAGACTCCGGGAGCATCTTCAAAGTTTTCGCAGTTAACTCTCAGATATAATATAAAATATTAAATTTTTAGTTATTTAATACATTTATAAGAATGCCGATTCCAACAATACTTTTTCAATTTTCTCTCTATTTTATTTTTTGTTAATACATGGACTCCACTATAACAAAAAAGTAATGAATGTTTTGTAGAGAAAAAATATTTTATTAATATAGAAAATTAGGAGTCATGTAGTGCCGCCTAAATTAATGGAGAGAAAACAAGCTCCAAAGATTTTTAAGAGTCATTAAAAATCTTTCTTGAAGTTCTATTTTTTGTTATGCCTTTTATTTTTAATTTAAAAGTTTGTTTACCGAGACTCTTGGAGATACTTTGGAGTGTGTTCAGATGAGACATTAAGATTTAACACGTATAATACACAACACATAGTTTGTGTCTTCACATTTTTGTTTCAACGACACGTGTAAAATCATTGTTTTTTTGAAATCACGTATAAAATCATTGTTATTAAATATAATTGATACTTAATAAATTGAATCTCAGTAACATGTGTGTTAACAGTAGAGCATAAAATACATGGGTAATAGTAAGATTTATAAAAAAAAGGAATTGACTTGAGAAGTGGCCAAGCACTACTAAATGTAAAAAGAAAAAGAAATTGTTTGTATACTAAAAAAAACAGGGTGCTGGGCCTGCTGGGTGGGTGACTGGATAAATATAGTTTGGGGTGCATTATTGTTGGTATTATCAGGTGGAACCAAGACGAGGATGCTGACCGTCCTCAGCCGGCTGCAGGCCGTCTGACCAGTACCCTATGCTTTTTGCAATTCGTAGCCCAATCCATTGTGCATGACCATGGCCTTTATGCTTCATGCCTGGGACTTGCTTGTGTTTCAAAGTCAAATCCCTTAACTTCTAGAAGGAAACTACTACTGTATGAGACTTCACTGCTTTAAATTACTCCCTCGCCAATCTTCTGCCTTTCGTTGTGGGAATCTTGTGAGTGAAATAAAATATATCACGCCTCAGGGCCAACAGGCCAGCCTCTATCCCTATTCTTACATCAATATGCAATATATAATAATAATTATATATCACGGCCAACACCCCAGCATACCCATGTCCTTTTATCGATACTAGATTTTAAACGTGACACCGATATTTTGTTTTATTAATTAAATTATTAATTTTAAAATTATTATTGTTTTTATAATTTTAAAAAGTCTTAATATATTATAATTATATTAATTTTTTAACTTATTTAAATTAAATATTTTTACATTAATCAAATTATAAAATATTAAAAATAAATATGCACATCACACAAAATATAAATTTATATTATTAATATACACATATGTAAAATTTTGTGATTTGAAATATTATAAACATGATTTTTTTAATATATCAAGCATGTATTTAAGATTATACATATTATATTTAAATATATTTTTTTATAAGATCTCTATTATGTTTATTTTATATAAAATTTAATAAATGTTATGGTATATAAGATATAATCTATATGTATTTGTTAATAATATGATAATTTAATAATTTATTTGAATAAGTTTTTTTATATTATTAGATTTTCATTGATATAATATTAATTGCAAATCATAAATAATTAAATAATTTATATAATTTAAACCTTTCATCGATAAATAATAGATGTTATTATATTACTAATGAGATTTAAAATTTAAGTTAATATTAAAAAATAAAATGATACATAACAATTGCCGTCATAATATTTTTTCATCCTACTTTTTTCATACTAATATATAAGAAGTTCTTTATTGATCCAAACATATTACTTTATATTAATACTTAATGTGTGTCATGACAATTCAACATGTGTAATAACATTGTTTTATAAATATAAACGACTTTTAATTATAAAAATAGTCATCGGTTATTAAAAATTAATTCAATATAATTTTCTCATATATAAATTGATTAAATTTAAAAAAAATGTATTAATATTTATTAATTTATATTACTTTCATTTTAATTTGACTTGATTCAAAGTATGTGATAACGTGTTTTTAATATAGTATTATATATAATATAGTAACACACTAGAATGTGTATTTAGTATTTTAGATTAAGGTTAAATTCTTAGTCGGGGAACTCAAATAATTATTTAAGAAAAAATATATTTTTTTCAATTCGATCCAAACCAATGAATTAATAAAGTTTCTGAGTTCTCGATATAATAATTTTTCTTATAAGTATAATTGGTTCTCCGTATAAAATTATCATAATATCTTATATAATATACTAAATATTTTTATAGAAAGGATTTGGATAAAAAAACTTTAATCCTTCCTCTCTCGAGGAAATATCACGGCCTCCATATATCTCTGTGTATATAAAACCTTGATATTATCTCTCATATAATCTAGTAATAATACATAATAATATCAGATATATGACATGTCTCTATATAAATATAATATAAAAAATATTTTAATATTTCAAATCAATTATAAAAATGTTTACTAAATGAAATAGAATTTTTGGATAAAAATTCATAACTGTCTTTTATGTGTTGATTACGGGTTGCTCCGGTTGGATTTTGGATGTTGAACCACCTCTGCATTAAAGATAATTTTGTAAGTTTCGCGTGGGCTGTAAAATCGTTCAATTATGACTTCTGAAACTCAAAATATGGCCCAAATAATGTCTGACGTTTAAGTAGCAAAATAATTACGATTTTTTAAAAAATTTAACTCCAAAATAACTCTTTATATTCAAATTTATATATTATTAAGATATCTAATATAGTTTGAGTTATAGTCTAAAGCTAGTTACGAAAAATTATAGTCGTTAGAAATCTTAATAATAAATATAATTTTAAATAATTATTATATAATAATATGTAGCTATTAAGAATCGAACTCTTGACATTTGGTAGTATTTGAATAAGATTCCTCTTACTTTTATTATATATAGGATATAATGCTAATTTTAGCAACTCTCATACTTTATATTTTTAAAAAATTTATTTATGTTTTAGAGCCAACATAAATATTACTCGTATAGAAATTTATATTTTCATAGATTCATTAATTTAAGGGGTCGTTTGGTTCGGAGTTTCTAGAATGAGGTATGAGTTTAGAATGTATAAAACTCATACCTTGTGTTTTTTTTAATCTCAACCTCGTACCTCAAACCCACAATGTATGGATTTTTGTTACCCGAAAGAGAGATGGGTACGAGGGAATTGTATGTGTATCAATTTTAATATTATTATTTTGTCATTGATAATTAACATTATTAATAATTAAAAAATAATAATATATACAATCAAGTATTACTAATAATAAAAAATTATTTATATAATAAAATAAAATTATTTAATTATTAATTCAATAACACTTTATATTAAATAATTTCATTCTAGAACTAAACCAAACACATGATATCAATAATGAAATTTCATCCACATACCACATAACCCTATTTTTGATACCAAACTCATACCACCTCATGAACCAAACGATCCCTAAGAGGTGGTTCGACTCTCACTCAATTTGATATTTATTAAAAAAAAATATTCATTTATAAAATTATAAGACTATTTTTTTTTAAATACCTTGAATTAATGGGGGGGAATGATCACATAATCACCTGAAAAAATTCGTATTAATCTTAATGAATCGTATTTTTATATGTATACTATTATACTCCGCATTTCATAAAATTTTCGTTCCTATCTTGTAATATCTTTACCCGATGATGGCGGTAATACCGTAATACCCAACCCCACTCACTTGCATGTTCATAGTTCAAATACTGTCTACTGATATTCATCTACCACCTAATTGATTAGTTGATTGCTGTCAAACGTGCTTTTCTACATCGTCCCCACTCACTCTCCGTCAACTTCAATATGCATACACTCTGTTGTACATTTATATTTATATCACATCTTGTGTTTAATTGAATATTGGAATTATTTTATTTTATTTAAGATATTATTCAGTCACTAATTAAATTTATTTATTATATTATATATAAAATTTGTACATTCTTTTTATTATTAGTATTTATTTACCAAAAAATAATAATAATACTTAAAATTAATATCTCATATCACGTACTCGAATTTCAAAAATCAATATCAAACATATTTTTGTTTAATCTAAACACAAACTTCGAACCTCAAACCAAACAATCACCCTGAATGACTTCTCACCAGGTATATAAATGCACCGAGTAAATGGTACTTGTGTTGACACCCCTTTCAAATACCACCAAATGAGTCCAGTCCCTTGACCCAAATTTTGTCAAGAATTTTAGTGTAAATTTGAATTAGATTTGTGGATCTACCTTTTCAAACAACCTTAAAATGCATGCAAAATTTAACCTTACCTACTAATTTGTAACATACGTGCAAAAATCAAAATGTACTACTGATTAGATAATAACAGAGGCAGGGAGTATATTTTAAGAGTTCGCCAAGTCAAAATAGACAAAAGTAATCCAAACTACCAGAAAATAGCACTGCTAGAAACAAGACATGTCAGAGAGATCACAATATTGCCCATGTACTACTTATTCAGCAATAAATGCAACACATATAACTCAGCTATTGGTAACACGTTATGGACCAATAAAACAAGTGACCAACTCATTACCCCGTAACGTAATTCATTTTATTTTGAACATATATTACACTAAACATCTTTAGCCATCCCAGAAAGATCAACATGTCCATCGAGTTTAGGAGCAGTGTCTTTTGCAGGATTGCCTTTAATAGGGATCCCCCTCCTGGTAGAAGGCCAGGCATAAGACTCCCCGTCATTTATGTGTGGCGGCTGAAATGCGCCAAAGAAACCATTCCTCAACTCCTCGGCTGCATCAAAGAAATGGTGCATGCTACTAAAGATGCCTTTTTCAATGGCATCGATATCACTGCGCAGGCCAGGGAAAGAAAAGGCTTCACTCTGTGATGAACCAATGGAGAAAGATCCTTTGACCGCCTGCTCTGTTATATCTTCTTCGGTGTATTCTTTGTTACTCTGCACAACTTCTGATGGCCTGCATATTAAAACAGAGAACCTCACTAAGACTCCCTCAAGTTCTGACGAGATAATCCAATTAGATACACACAAAAGCTTGGAAACATCAACTCTTCAATAATGTTTATCAATAACTTCTCTTTCATATGAGAAGTGTCAAGTGTAATGCTCAAATTACAACTGAAGTACAGATATATCAGATACTCAGACAGGAACTGGGCAACATGATGTATAAGATCCCGTATTTATATGGTTAAATAGGCAACCGAAAACAAATAACATCGACTAGAAAGATCATTTTCAAAATTAGCATCACTATATTAACACTTTACAAGACAAAAGATTTTTCTTCACATTATCTCGGCACAATCAATCAGGACTAATATTTAAAACTTAGTCGGGAATACATCATTAATCCATAGTTATCAAAAGCGCGCTTAAAACGCATCGAAGTTCACTGTTGAGCTTTTGCTTACAAAAAGCACAAAGTAAATACAAAATCCTAGGTTAAGCACGCTTAGTGCTGAAACCCAAAGTGCAAAAAAGCTCGGGAAAAAGTGTGCTTATTGGGAGACTTGAAGGAGACGACTATGTTTTTGACAAAGAAGATGACTTGAAATATAGGGATGTTTATAATGCTTCCGGTATCAGAGAGCCGCTATATAGATCAAGGCATAGACTCACAATCATGAGTGACCAATGCAGACAATATGAGCTCCAGATCCTCTACTAGATAGCTGACTGATGAGATTGAGGATGAGGATGTTGGGTATGAGAATGGGGAAGAGGAGATTGAATTTGCGGAGAATAAGAGTCTTGATGAAGATGAAGTTTGGATTATTTTGATGGGATGGACACATTTAAATTTTATCCGCTTCTTAATATTTTATGGTAACAGGAAACATGGACCTAGTTCTTTCTTTTGAGGTCATAGTTATTAGTAATTAGAATGTCTAGCTCTAGTTTTGAGGTGATCCTACCTCTCTCTATGTCTACATGTATTTTAATATATATATATACACATATATGCTATATATAATATTAAATTGGGATTCATGCTCTGACCTCAGATAACTTACCTGAAGTTATAGTTATACACATATCCCATACAAAAACATGAGGGTATAATAGTAATTGTAGGAAGTTATGTCTATCTACAAAAATGTCATTAAATTTTTATACTAAAAAACAATCTAACCTCGGGCAATTCCCTGAGGTCAACCTCAGGGCTTTTTTTCTCTATTAATTAATTTATATAGTGCGCTTCCTTTACAAAAAAGCCCGCTTAAGCTATAAGAGCCCTTACGATTTGCTGCGCTTTTTGACTTTAATAACACTGTGTTAAACACAACTAACAGACATCTAGAACCATAATTAAAGTAAACATTTCATAGCCTCACTACAAAAATTATTGTTCTGTTATTATATTGTCACTAGATTTTAGTAGGATAGTTTATAAGGTGATATTGTCTTGCACATAATCACATCTTTACGAATTTACTAACGGAATTGGAGACTGGAATTGAACCCATATCAAGTCTTTTTACCTGTTGCCCATCCAATAACCAATACAGGATTAACCAGAAGAAAAGGAAGCTAGGACCGACTGAAGGACAGCAGGGAAGATTCTCTAGCCTGGGAATATAAACCTTACCATCTGTATTTTTTAGCAGAAAGGTTAAGTAAAGTAGAATGAGCTAAAGACAAATACAGTCAGACTGGCTCACAGATTATACATCTCTAAATAATCATTAAAACCTACTTAATTATAAATTGCATACACGTAGAGGGGTCAAGTAGATTGATGATCTCCAATTTTCTTTTGCAGGATAAGTTTCACCCTTCATTACCTTCAAATACCATTATATACTACAAGCTTACAAGAAGCCAAGTGGATTGATATTCACCAATTTTCTTTTCTAGGATAGTTTACTAAGTTTCACTCTTTATTACCCTTGTATACCATCATTCTTCGTATCATGTCGCTTGAGTAGCTTCAAGAAGACTAGGTCAACCTAGCCTATCATATAAATGCCTGAGTTCAGCATGGAACTCATTATTTATAATGGGTAACTGGATAAGCAATGCTTAACCACTAGATTAACAAAATAAGATAATAAAATGGATAAGAGAGAATTGTACATAAGTTGGTTTTCTTCTTCTTCATTTTTTTGGGAAAAAATTGACAAATCATGTGTTTGGCTAATACATGTATAAATATTTTGCCACTAGAAAAATAATTTTAACATTCAATTTTGCAAATCTATTATCAAAAGATATGTTTTTTTATGCATTTCTTTTCTGCAATATGGATTGCACCAAACTTGTAATAGTTACATTTTTTTAGAAAAAGAATAAGTATCATAGTACAAAAACAAGGAATTTTGGTTTTTATAGGAATAAAAATACAGAACCTAAAAAAAATACAGAACCTCTCAAAATAACTAGTATTATACTAGTGTAGGAAAAAAATTTAAGAATCCAATAAAACATCATATTACAGAATACACAAAAATTACATAACACACAATATTAGAAAAACACAAAACAAACATAAAAACATAATATAAATTTCAAAATACATAATATAAAGTACAGAATGAGAACAAACACATAACAAAAAACACTAAATAACATATATAAAATTAGAAAATCATAAAATAAAACTAAAAAACACAGTATATAAATTTTAAAACGCATAATAAAAAATATAGAAAATAAATAAATACAAAACACAAAAAATAACACTGAACAGACAATCTAAATTATATAGTATATAATAAAAAGTACAGAACATGGTGAAAAAAATACTGAACATAAGAAATATATATAATAATATAGAAAAATAAATTACAGTACATACAAAACAATCTACATGACATGATTAATGAAACACAAAATAAAAAATAAAAGCACTAAATAACACATAAAATAAAACTAAAAAACACACTATATAAATTTCAAAACGCATAATAAAAAGTACTAAACATGGTAAAGAAAAAAAATACTAAGCATAGAAAAAAATATATATATATACATATATATATATATATTGAGATTAATGTTCCTGAGGTTACCTCACGTAACTTTCCTCAGTTTAAAAAAATTCTCATATAAATACACGAGAGTGTTATTGTAATCACAGAGAATCATATACAATTACAAAAATATCCACACTAAAAAACACTAGTACCTTAAGTAATTTTCCTGATATAATCTCATAATCTCAGGAACTTTATTCTCATATATATTACAGTACATACGAAACAATTTACATAACATGATTAAGGTAACACAAAATAAAAAAATAAAATCAAACAACATAAATTTCAGGATACATAATAAAAGATACAGAAAAAGACAAATACAAAACATATAAAATAAAGAACATATAAACCGTTAAAAAAATACACACTAAATTTTTTCTATAAAAACATAATATAAATTATAAAACATATACTGAAAAGTACATAACATGGAAAAATACTGAACACAAAAAAGTAAATAACACCAAAAGAAAATATGATGTAATTTATATTTTATATAAATAAAATAGAACACAAAATATTACTAAATAAGAAACATATCAAAAGACAAAGAAAAAGAACCAGACAATAAATAATTTTTTAAATGCACCTGGTATATCTTCGTACAGTAAATCTGATCCATCCATTCTATAAATTAGTTAAGGGTCTGATTTTAGTTCCTAAGTTACCAAACTATATATTTCCCCATATAGTCTAACCCTATATATGTTAGATTTAATATTTAATAAAAGCAAATACACATTACAATTCCATACTTCAGACCATATCAAATTCAAGAAATTTCCATTATAGATCATAGTCACTACCTAAAAACATCCAAATACCAAATTAATTAAGTTGTAGAATTGCCAACAAAAAATGGTATTCTGTTTGATGTGAAATTGATAAGAAAATAATTTTCAATGCAAAAATTACATCAAACTGAATAAGATGAAATCATAAATTTGTAATATTTGATTGTATATGAAGAAATATGGTTATACAAAGATTATATTGAAATTAAATAAAAATATATGTATACAAAAATCTGCTTTGAACAGAATTTTATTTAAAATTAGATAAATTAGTTGTAAAAAACGCATAATGTTAGTATAAGAAACAGTAATAATATCAAGTAAAAATTATATTCATATGGACATAGTATCAAAGGTAGATAAGATATTTGGCATTAAACAAATAGAGGGCGAAATCTGAAAAGTCAACTAGAACAGGAGGAATACATGATTTAGGATTAAGGGTTACGTGTCAAGAAAAGAGCCACAAAAATAAAAGACATGAACACCAGAAGAGAGCCGCCAGCAGCCAGAGCAGGACAGCCAGAAAAAATATACATTGGAGGAGATATGAGAATACCAGAAGACAGTCACTGCCTATTGAGGGTTTGGGTAAAAAGTGAAACACATGTAAGTTTCTTCCCCTTTAACCAACTTTTTTAATTCCTAATCCTGACTAGGTGTTCACCTCTTTGGGCCAGGTTCCGGCGGGTAAATACCATGCTTCATATTTTCTCTTCTCTCTGCCTTGAGCCTCTAAATTAAATTGCCTATTTAACAAACCTCCATTACGCAAGTACAATATACAGCCAATTTCAAAGTAACAATACTCTAGCCTTGATCCGATTCCAAGTCCAGTAACAATTCATGCAGAAATGGAATTAAACCTATCTGTAACTCTGTTCTTCCTCAGTTTCTAACCATTAGAAATTACAGTATATACTATACACGTTGCAATCCCTTGCTTCAGACTAAACCCTAATATCCAAAAGCTTTATTGGCATTGAATACTTTTAATATCACTCCAGGTTTATCCAATATCAAGGTATAAACACAGATATGGAGATGAAAGTATCTATTACTTGTGTCTCCGTAGTTTTCCCTAAATTCTAACAATAAAGAAGCAAATCAAGAAATCCTAAAATGCACACAATTAATAAACCAATAATTAATATTACTAAACCCTAATATCCACAACTAAGGTGTTTACACATAAACAATACAGAATATAAATATGAGGGGGGGAGAGAGAGAGGGAGGGAGAGAGAGAAAGAGAGCGGGAGAGGGAGAGAGAGGGAGAGGGAGAGAGAGGGAGAGAACCTTCCGATGCAATCTTTGATAAGCTGTTCGGTTTTCTCGCACTTGCGAATGAACTTGCCAGGCTCGACCTCTTCTGTTTTGCAATTGGAAGATACAATCTTCTTTGTATAGCATCTGTCCGCGCAAGTGACAGATGAATCGCCGTAAGTTGCATCGCCGGTGCCGTCCTCTACGTCGTCCTTCCAAACCCAACCCATGATCACTCTTTTTTCTTCTCAAACAATCTATAACCTTCTATTTGCTTCCGTTCCTTATATTTTATACCCGATTAATTCATTAATTAATACGCGGAAAACTTGCGCGTGGGGAAATATCATTATATCAATCTCATCCTTGACCCCTCTAAACCGACTTTTATTTCCGACAAACAAATTTTTTTAACAGTAACCGATTTAACTATTTGATTGGACTTTTTGATAATTTTATTTTACTATTATTCATATAATTACAGGGTTTTTTTTCATAATTTTCCATTTGTCGCTTAAGGACAGAACTTCCCCGAAAAAGGATCCAATGACTTCGTAAAAGGATAGAACTTTCTCGGAAAAGGATCAACGAGGAGCCGTATGAGGTGAAAATCTCATGTACGTTTCTGTAGAGTGACAGTAAGGGTGACTTATCTTCGCACCCGGATTGAAAAAATATAAAAAAATATTCAAATAAATTATTGTCATTTTGTAGAAATTTATTTAATTTATCCAACCATTTTAATAAAATATATTTTTAATGTATTTTATAAGAGTATAATAAATTTGACCGAGTGATGATAAAATATTATAAGGATATATAATAATAAATTTCAAAAATATAAAATCTTATAAATTAAAAGAATTTCAATTTTTCAAATGAACGATTTTAAATTTATTGATTATAACAACTGATTGCAAAATTGATTATTCGACCCTTTTAATTCATAGATGTAGATCTCAGACATATGAATGGGGATATTACCGAAATACACAAATAAAAAAGGAATTTTATAAATTAGACTCGATCATACCTAATAATATAAAGCATTAATTAATTTTTTATAATAAAATAATAATTAAATAAATAGACTTGAAAAATCGAATTTAGGAAAAAATATTATTTATATATTATATTTATGAAATATAAGTAAATAGATTTATAATTCAAAATGAAGGAAACTAAAAATTATTGCAAAGTTGATCATTTGGACCTTTCAATTCGATGTAGATCTTAGATCTATGGATAGGGATATTTCTGAAATTTAAAAAGAAAAAAAATGAATTTTATAAATTAGACTTGATAATGGGTAAAAATATAAAGTATTAATGATTTTTTTTCAAAATCATAACATTATAATTAAATAAATAAACTTGGAAAAACAAACTTAATAAAAATATTATTCATATATTATAATTATGATATATAAGTTAAATAGATTTTTAATTCAAAAATGAAAGAAATTAAAATAATGAAATATTTGTTAGAATTATGTTAAAATTGACTATTTAAAATAATAAATATGGATTTATTGATTAATAAATACATATTCAATTAATAAAATATTGTGATTCTAAATATATTAATTTTTAGAGGTTTTGTCGGAATAAGTATTATGTAAATGTATACATATAATTTTTTCTATATAATATTTTTTTTCAAATAAATAAATTCATATATATTAAAATTATATATATGTAAACTGAATTTATAGGTATCTAGGTAAAATCTGTAAATGAGGAAATCAATCATTATCAAATAATAACAAATAAGGAAACTAATCATGCATTAGAAATTTGAGTAATTTATTAAAACAAAATTTTTTTAATTTAAAACGGGTCATGGATAAAATGAATAGGTTTGGAATAACCGAATCAATAACTAATTAATGAAAATTTTCTAAAAATAGAATGATCCATGGATATATGTAGACTTGGAATTAGATTTTAGCAGGCTTGGAATTTGAAACGGGTTATTCAACTATTATATATATAAAAGATAAAAGATAACATATGTGTTAAATTATTTATTAAATTTTCTTTATCTTTTAAAATATGAATTGCCCAAATACTCAATTGATAAAATATTCAATTATTTAGTTTTGTCTAATGCTTTTTCAAAGTAAAATTGTCACTTTTTTTTACGATAAATTATCACTTTAATTCTCACTTCATCTCATTTTAATATTTTTTTAAAGAATTATATAGGATAAAGTGAAATAAAGAATCTCAGACTGTTTCAAATTCTGCTTCATGTACAAATACAGTGTAACCCTAATATAATGCTTACGGTATTTGTTAGAGCAAATACACCGCTAAAAAAGTATTATTTAGAACCAAGTAAAGATATAGTTATAATAATCACATAAGCATGCAAGTGAAAAATTGAAAGAAAATGAATATAAAAACATCTATTTTAACAAGTTCAATGCTATACTTTACATTGTTAGTTAAAAATTTACTTAATTTTACGTATATTGATTCTATTTTGAAATCATGTACTTGAGCATGAAATCTATTTTAGCACAAAAATGTACTTTTTGATTTTATATTATATCAATAGTTACATCTATTTTAACATTAGTATTGGACTTGCTCTTATTTGTGTATTTAACAAAAAAAAATTGTTATTTCAATAATAATAAAACAAAAGACTGGAATTAGTTTATAATTGATAAACTTATCTACTGAAATCAAAACTTTCAATCGACTCTGCCATATAGTTAGCTCTTTCTAGATTCGTCCCACATCGGGCCAATGCTTCTGCATGAGCACTTCACAGTGCCTGGATAGTAACACATGGCCATTGCTATTTGAAGTTGAGCTGTGATGCTCTCCCAAGAAGCCGTTGCCCCAATCCTCTTGTCCAGTTATCCCCCTTACCGGCAACATTAACCTGTCTCAAAATGGACACCTAAGTGGTCGTGTTTCTTAATAGGTTCGATTACAACCCTCTAAGAAAGCATGCAAGATGATTGGTGAAACTTGAGAGATTATAATTACATCAGTTGACTCACTGTCAGATGTTCAACAGAAAAAGGCGAATAAGCAGTTACCTGCAACTAGAGCTTCCTAACAATCTCTTCATTCACACGTTTGTAGTATGTCATCCTTTGGATGGACTTTTGAGCTTCTTCGTAATTTTTATTTTTAAATGCATTTGTAAAGGACTGACCCCAAACACTCAGTTTCTGTTGCATCTGTTAAGTCAAAACATAAGACTGCAAAGTTAATTACAATTGATACTTAAACCAGATAATATGTAGGTAATCACAACAAAAGGTATATCTTACACCTTAAATGTTTGTAATTCTTTGAATATCTACAACCATTCTCAAATGATCTTCATCACATATTTTCAGACTCTCTCAAATGATCTTCATCACATATTTTCAGACTCAATTCTTAAGATCTACATTCTTTATTACTAAGAAGATATCCAAGCCGGAATACTTAGAGAGGACAGAATTCGCAGCAATCAACAAAACATCGTCACAGCTAGCAATTATATCCATCAAGCAATTAATCATACCTGAGCTTTAATCTCGTTTAATGCCTGGGGATCTGCAGCTTCTTCGACAGCCTCTCTTATTTCCATAATCTGCAAATAACTCCTTGTTACACTCAAAGTAGATGTTTGCAAGTTCACCGGAAATATTAGGTATGTTGATAGACAATAGTCTAAAGACCATTCAATTTATTTCTAGACACAGTTATACGGTAAATTCTTTAGAGTTGTAAAAACCAGCTAATAAAATAATACGTCCGGATAGTTCAACAAGTTTTCTTGAAAATGTAACTAGCTCTTACATCCGTGCAAGGCACGAGTAATTTCTAAAATTTGAGTTATATTTTATATTTTATTTAAATATATTATTTTTTTAAAATTCATGAAGTATAGTCTGATAATTTGAAAATATATATTTAGCGATCACACAAATTTTTAAATAAACTGTGTTGGTAAGAAAAATTCATATGTGTGCGTAAATCCTCTGAGTCAAAAAAATTATATATAGTTTTGTTGACGACATATTCTCATATATCTAATTTTTGAAGAGGGAAAATTAATTAGAAAATGTATATAAAAATATAATAATAATCATAATATAAGAAATGAAATCATTTTCTAAAAATATGATATTGCAAATTAATTAAGTTAATTAAATATGCATAAGAGTATAATAGTAGGTTAATTAATTGTATATAAGGGTATAATAGTAACTTAGAAATTAGAATTAATTAACTGCTGACATGGCAATAGCAAGTGATGTGGTGAGTGAGGTGGAATAAAATCATTCCCCAAAAAGTGTATGTTGTGGTATTATATAATAGGGAGATGTGCACGACAATCATTATATATTTTTGTCTGAATAGATCTAAATGTTCTTTTTCTTAATGCTAGTAAGATATGCCTAGAGATCCTAAGTCAGACAAAAAAAAATTCAATGAAATGAAATAAAAAGAATTCCTTCAGCAAACAAGTTGCATCTACATCAGATACTTTAACTCTTAAAAGTGGCTCAGAACTTGAAATGAAAATTTGATGGTGATGATGAGACCTATAAGGATTCAAGGTTCTGCAAAGTATAAGCTTAAATAGAAACTGAATTGTCCCTGTAAGCAGCAGCAGGGACAGAGCTAGCTTTTCATGGACGCGGAAGATTTTTTTTTTTCAACTTTCATAATAAAAATACATAAATTTTATTAATATTTATATATTAATTTATTAACCAAACACTTAAAAAAAGTAAGATTTTTTTAATATAATTTAATATATATAATTAAATTCATAAAAAAATTAAAAATAACATCAAATATTAACAAAATAATCTCATAAATACATATTTTTTAGGGGGCGAAATTGAAATATTCTATAATTTTATTTTTAAATTATTAATATTTTAATTGAAAATCACATATTTTATAACTAATTTTATGTTAATTTTGGAGTTTGGGGTGGCGGCCGCCCCCACCTGCCTCTGTCTCTGCCTATAAGTTTGCATGAGAAGTCATAATTGGGTTCTTAAGGTTCATCAAAGCTCGACGAGACAGAATTTAGCATGTATGGGGGCCACTGCGAATGTTTTTAAAGAGACAAGGACTTATCTACTATGCATGTCCTATTTAAGTAAGGGACACTCAAAAAATTAACAATATAAAATAACCCAAGTGCCAGGCTTTTCTTAATTAATCCACCTTAATCCCAACTCTCAACGTAGAGCACCGTCTTATGACTACAAGTCTCCAACTAGTCCAGGAGGGTGAATTTGGATACAAATATATCCTAAAAAAAATAGAAAGTGAAGAAAAGTAGTACTTGTGACAATTTAATTTAATAGAAATTAATCTATTATTGAAATCTACTGTTCAAATTTTTTAATACATTACGAATTAAGTTTCATTACACAGCTTTCTAAAACATTATGAAAACAATTTATTATAATATAGCACTAGAATCCCAATGTATACATTATATTCCATACTTTGGCAATTCTGCAATTTGATTACTGTTACACAATGTCTCATGAAAGTTGAAACAAACAAGATACAGATTTTACAATAAAATAGAGTCAAGTTATTACCTCGGACAACAATTCAGGTTCTGAAACAGTTTGCTCTTGATCTACCTCAACACCTGCAAGTCTCATCTACAAAAATAAAATTGAGAAGAAAGTTAGCTACATGTATATATTCTTCATCCTCGTTTTGTTAAGAATAAAATAAAAGCAGTGTGTATGTGTGTGCTATAGGCTACTTACAATATATGTTGCCCGTGCCAATGCATCATTGAGCGTGTGATAGGCATCGATTACCCGAGCAGACTGTTCGGCAGCATACTCTCTTTCCTCCTAAGAAAACACATATAATGTCAGCACACACACACACACACACACACAATAAAGGACATACAATGTAAAAAAAAAGAGATATAAAAGGCATAAAGCTTTATTAACCCTGGACTTGGAATGAACTAAATCAGGATGAAGCTTCTTCTGCCAGTCTTTGTACTTGCGCTCGAGATTCTCATTCTCGTCATCAATATCAAATCTCTTATCCCTGACAATAAACAAACAAACCTAATTACAGAATTAATTAACATATAATTGATGAAACATCATAATCAGAAAAAGCACACACAGTGAGAAAATGTGGAAGTAATCAATAGAATGATCGACAGGTTGAACAGCGCGACAGGATTGACAAACAAGGAAAGGAGTAAAACTCGTGGCGACAGCATTACAATTCCAGCAGCATCTGCTGAGTTTCTCACCAGGATCAGAGCATATATTTCTCCTGGCGTTGGCGAGTAATTGAGATTTTAGTAATTGACAAACCCTAGGTTCTTTAATGCCATTAAAATAGGAAGATAAAGTAAGCGATTTGTTGTTGCATTTTGTAACAAGCTGGCGGCGTATGATAGAGGAGATAATAATAAGCGGCAACCTTCTCCACATAGTTCAGAGATGAATGGAGGAGTTGTGAAGGTTTTGTTCGGGTGTTAGAGCAATTACAATGGAGTTTTCTATTTTGATTTTCTAAAATATAATAAAATACTAACTTATATCTGTATTATGTATGAATCAAATTGTTTTAATATTTTAAATAATTTTTTATTTTAATGATTTATTTATATGATTTGAAATTAATTCTCTATTTTAGGTAATTAAAATGTTGTTTTATTTCAACGGTTTTTCTTATATTGATTCTTTATATTTTAAAAATAATATTTAATTTGTATGAGATAGATCAAAAAGAGAACGAACAATAAAAAACGAGAAAGATAGATGATTCGATTTGATTTTTTTCTCCCCACAAAAATTATAGGGATGAAAAATCTCATTAAACACATGAATTTTAAAATTAAATTCCTAAAATATGTACTCACCCATGAGACAAATATAGGTAAAGAGTGATTTGGTCGGAGTTGCTCTCACGGCAACACAATAAGTAAGCTTTAGAATAACGCAACAAAGATTTAACTTATTCTTTGCTTAAATACGTGGAACTTTTCTTCTTTTTACCCTATTTCTTTATATACTACTATTATTTATGTTCAAATCGGAAAATACAGTAGTTTTTTATTGTCACGTCTTGTAAATTATTGTATTTGTTTTTTTGCTTGTGCAGTTGATTTTTACTGAAAAAATGAAACTTATCTTTTAAAATAGAAATTTTACATTTTATATATTACTTAAAAAAGAACTCTTTTTAAATATTAAAACCAACACACTCCAGCCAGAAGCAAAGGGTAGCAAAAAGAAGCCAGGCAACCAATGAACCAACCAGCGTCACGTTAATAAATGAATTTGGAAGACTTTATTCATTTATGGTCACCCACTTCATTACGGTTTGGTTACTTTTTCGAAACTCAGAATTATATAGTACCGGTATATTTCTATTTATCAGATAAATATAGCGCTATATAAATAAATTAAAAAAATTTAATTCTATGATTAATTTATACTCTAAAATATTTGACAGCTTGTCTTTGTAGTTGGACAACCGACAAGATAAATTAATACCTTTAGTGTTTATATTTATTTTTTGTTATTACAATAATAATAATAATAATAATTAATCCAGTATGAAATATAACTATTTAAATACATATTAATAATTACTACATCTGAGATTGTATACTAATAATTCAGATAATTAGAAAGATTATTTAATAGAACTATTTTACTCTAATCTTATTATTAGAGACCTTCATGTGTACCAGTTCTTCTACTGTTAAATTACTCTTACGACTCCAATCAATTCACCAAAACTTATCTTGTCATGGCAATTTTTTTTCTAGTTAAATAGTAGCTATGCATCAACGTGACACCACCAACAACTTCTCAAAAAAATGCACTCCTCTGCACCTGCTAATTTATCCGGCCGCCGGAAAAACAACCCAACCTCCGGCACAACCCCTCTTCACATTTTACACACACTAAAATCAAAACCCAGAAAAACAAACATATGCAAAGTATTTGCATTACCTCTATTACTACTACTTGCATTGTCACTCACCAAACCAATGCTAACACAACTACTTCAAGTTCCAAAATCAAAACTACTCTTAAACAATACCCCGAAGTTGCAATCTTCAAATTCATCTTCATCTTCATCACCATCAAATATTAATAAATTAAACACCAGCCCTTATCATAATTGGGAGCTTTTTGCTGCAGATTATCAAGAAATGCAAAAAAGTTTTAAGATTTTTGTATATCCAGAAGCATATGACACTTCTTCCTCATTTGCTAAAATCTTTGTGCCATACCCAAATTCGAGTCTTTTTAATTTCATTTCAAGTTCTAAGTTTGGGAATTATTTCAGTGAGCATGCTTTCAAGGCTGCTCTTTTGCAGAGTTCTTTGATTACAACACGCCCTGAGTTGGCACATTTTTTCTTTATGCCTTTTTCGATTAATGCTATGCGTAATGACCCTCGCTTGCATTCTGAAGAGGCCATTGAGAATTTTGTGGCGGAGTATGTCAAGGGAATTAGTTGTGGGTTTGAATACTGGAATGCTTCTGGTGGGGCTGATCATTTTTATGTGTATTGTCATTCTGTGGGTCGAGAGGCGGCATCTAAGCATTGGGGCTTGAGTAATAATGCTATTCAGGTCACTTGTTCATCTAGTTACTTCCAGAGATTATTTGTTGCGCATAAAGATGTTGGATTGCCTCAAGTTTGGCCTCGGGGATTACCAGGTCATGAATTTACAAATGCCAGGTATATCTGTTTGTCACTCTCTTTTTTTTTAGTCCTGTGTAAATTTTATTACTCATGTAAAACATGTGTATGCTTATTTGTTTAGGTAATTATATGAGATTGCTGGGTTTTTATAGTTAAAATTACTGGGAGATACTGTTTAACTTGAACTGCATAAATACCTTAAAATTTCGTGTAGTTACCTCAGCTCACCCTCGGCCTATTATTCTCTATTTCTAGTATGAAATTTTCAAGTAACTAATCAGGCTGTTAGACACAGTGTTGTTATAAAAAGTGGTACATTCTTGTGAAGCATTGATTGTTGAATGCAGGCCGAAACTTGTTTTCTTCTCTGGGAGAATACAAAACTCTCGTGTTCGACAAGAATTGGTAGCTCTGTGGAGCAATGATACTTCTATGGATATATATTCTGGAAAGGCACCTTTTCCTTATGAAGAAGGATTTAAGCAGAGCAAATACTGCCTCCACCTGAAAGGATATGAAGTAAACACTGCAAGAATCAGTGATGCTATACATTATGGGTGCATCCCGGTTGTGTTTTCCAATTATTATGATCTACCATTTGCTAATGTTTTGGATTGGAGCAAGTTCTCAATTATCATTAATGAAGTAGACATTGCATCCTTAAAAAAGATATTGTTGTCGGTACCAACTGAAAGTTACAAAAGTATGTACCAGAATCTGAAGTTAGTTCGGAGACACTTCAGATGGCATGCAACGCCAAAAACATACGACTCCTTTTACATGACAGCATACCAATTATGGCTGAGAAGAGGCTTACAGCGTTTGCCGTGTTAGTTGTTCAATCAACCTCTGGTTCCCATGTTTATAACCGATTTTCTATAGTTAAGTCTTACTGGTGTTTGTACTTCATCAGCACCATCACAAATGAAAGTCAGCCAGCTATATTTCAGAATTCAGAAGACAATGCTTTCAAATAGCATATATGAACACTGATTTGTAATATATATTTGTTCAGAATAGATCAGTAGATCCTTGAAGTAGAGCTTAGTGTTTGTGTCAGCATTGCAAGGATTCAGTTTCTAGTACAATAGTAAATGTGTATCTTCTACCATCTTCCGCTCATGACAAAGGTCATGGGCGCCAAATCTCATAATATACAGGGACCCTCTTTAACAATCTCGTTTTGCCTTTATAAAATAAAATTGTGTCAATGTTGCCCCCTCAGGTTTCTTCAATTAACTGTGTACAACTGTTCATAATCTGACATCTAAGAAAATATACATGACTTAGCACCAAATATTTAATGTTTTAAGCAGCTCATACTCGTTTATACAGCATTCTTCCGATAAAATAGAAATTAACAGAAGTAAAATCATGCAACTACAGTTGAGGATGTATTACAATTTTTTTAGTCACTATGATGTGGTGAGACAAAACTTCATAGAAGCCATCAATTTTTGGCTCCAGGGCCGTATCCCACATACACAAAGGACATGGGTGTTGTGGACGTCCATATATGCCGGCTTTGTACTATCATACAATATTTGGCATCCATTCAGGAACTGTTTTTATCTGTTTAACTTAAATCTACTATCTCAAACCATTTGCTGCCCAGACATAAAATACCAGCAGCAGAGCCTTCCTTTTTTGGACTTTTTTCTTGTCAAAGTATTTTCAGCGATGCCATTGATTTTAGCATGAGTTGTGTTTTCCCCGTCACTTATTTTCTGTAAAGCTGCTGCCTCCATCGTTTGATTTACTGAAGAACATGAAATAGTTGTCTGGGGAGCCTCAGTTGGATTTTGAATATCTTCTTTCAGTGATACTGTTGCTGTCATATCTTGATTTGCTACTTTCGCTGAAGGTGAAATTATAAGCCTGGAAAGAAATTGCAAGTATATTTAGCTCAAATGTGAAGTCAGTATAATAGTCCAGCTTGAACCCAGAACTCATGATTCATTGATTCTAATCGAATTAGATTATAATATATACATAGAAATTAACACAAAGGAAAAAACTTGTGGTTACAGTTTTTTAACATGTCAATTTTAAACTACCGAAGCACCTATTATTCAAATGTTAGTGTTCATTTCTAAAAAGCCATAGCAATAGCATAATGAACAAAAGGGCCAGATGCTTAGAATAGTGTATTATTTGGTCTTGTTAATAGCATTTTCCAAGTGTATGGTGATATTGCAAGTTATTTTTAGGGGCGCTGGCGCGCTGCACTTTAGAATCAGATGATATGAATGTGCAGATAACTGTTCTGCAGTGATACAGAAGTGTAAGCTTTTAAGTATACCAGTTTGTGTTTCATTATTTTAATTTTTATATAAATGACCTTGTGTATGTGCAAAAAAGAGGGTTGTGTTGCGTTGCGTATTCTGTGTGTACATATGGTCGATAGGAATGCTCTAGGAGAAAGTTGATAGCTTTATAAATTTCCAAGAGCAAACTTAAAGTAAGGTACCAGGCAGAGCAATCTTCCAACAAATGGTAAAATTTAAATTTAAATTTTCTCTTCCAACATGCATCATGCATCAAATGGTAAAAATTTCTCCTGGTTAAATTACATTAAATTAAATAAAGATAGTACCTGGAGCCATCACTGCAAAAACTGTTTGCTCTATGTGAGATCGTCTCCCCACAATCTCTGCTATTTAGATGACCTTGGTTATCTTCCGCAAGCTTTAGTTCTCTCCCATTATCTTCTAAGTTTAGTAACTTTCCAACAACAGTTGCGGACAAAGACCTAGTGTCAGGACTACGCCCATATTCACGAAACACAGAAATGGCCTTCTCCAGTATGCCCAAAGCTTGATCAACCTCAGAGCTAATAACTACTTTTTTCTTCTTGTTACAACCCTCCTTGACAACTTGACTAGATAAAGAGGTATATTTTTCCTTACTTTCCACTTCCAAGGACCTACTATGTGCAATTTCTTCTTCCTCAATCTCTTGGATTTCACTTTGAGCTTTCTTATCTTCAATTACTGGGGTATCTGGGCTAAAATCTATTGCATGACCATTTGAAAGAACCTTATCATCTATATCTCTCCCCTCGGCCTGTAAAGTTTTTTTCGCGTGATGTGCAGGTTGAACAAGCGTGTCACTGTTGAGTTCTATTGGTTCCAGTACTCCCTTAACTGAATTTTCTGAAAAAAGCGCTTCACGTATTTGACAGTACAATGGATCTTTCAAGGCCTTGGCAAAATCTTCATCACCCTTAGAGATAGAAGCAACTTCCTGTACGAAATCCGTAAGGAAAAGAAGATGCACTAATGAACCAACTGATGTATAATTTGTCTAAACATAAAGTTTAAATGGGTTATCTTATTATTAAGCATGACAAGTTGGGATAAAAATAATTGTTCGGAACATGAATAAAATCTTTTAGCTTTATGCGGGTGCAAGTTCCCCTATTAGGCACTCCAAATATGTCGATTACTCCTTCCTTGTCGCACTATTCTCCTGTATGTTTTTAATCTTAGAATTTGGTATACATCTTAACAGTTGAAGGCGCATTTAAGTGAAAAGTAGTTGGTTTCATAAAACCACAAAATAAAGAAAGAATATTTAAGGTCGGCTAAAGGTGAGGTGATCTGTGATATATAAATACTGGATAGAGGTGGTGAATGTGCTAATATAATCAATCATAAATCCAAATTGCTACCAGTTAATGCATAAAGATAAAAGATCACAATTAATTGGCAATACCTTTTGATAGAGCCTGAAGCCGCTACCTATGAGCTGCCTTGAGATAAAATTGATAAATGCTGGAGGAACAAAGTCCACCTTTATATCCATGTTAACTATTGTCCTGAAATGTTGAGGGAAACTATATAACTTGGTTGTCTTGATATATATTAGCTATCCAATGATTTTTTTTCCTCCAAAAAGGAAAACAGAAAGAGAAAATGTCATCGTTCACATCACTTGGTAATTCACAGCTATGCTTGAAATTAGTCTTATAATGGAAACATGGGCTTGGCTTTATTACTTCAATGCATATGTCCACATCAGTATGACCTGTGGAATAATAACCTAAAATGCACCCATCACTGAGCTCTCCCTTGTAAAGAAAGTAACTTAAAGAGCTCACCGAAAGTAGCTTCTTCCATCAGATACTTTTTGTAGAGCAAAACCTCCCACGATATCAACCCTTACAGCCTCCGTGTCAGGTAATCCATCTCTATTGAATCCATGAGTACTCATATTGATGCTTTCCAAGTCCGAGAGCTAAGAAGAAAAAATAAAATTAAACACATGATATAGATTAATTCTTTTACAGCTGATGTCCAAGTCAGGCTGCATTGTCATATGATAGAAACGTATTGTAGACAGGAAAGGGGGGAAATACGTTAATTCAGTTGTTTAACCCAAACATGTAAGTTACTACCGAGGTAAGAAGCACAATAACAATATCATCTTGGAAGTACTCCAACACAAAGTAATGCACTAGAGCCTCTCTTGCAGAAAGTGGCCATGGAACCTTCATCCTTTCTTCCAAAGAATCAGAGAAGTATGTAAGTATTTATCATTGTTGGTGCCCGAATTCTTAAAAATATGTACCAATTAACAGTGGAAGGCAATACCTCACAAAAGATATCTGCTCACTGATTCCCACTCTTTTTATACATTCAGTAGTTACTAGTTTAAAAGGTGGAAAAATAGACTGAGGCCACCTGGTACAAGAATTCAGTGCATCCTAAGTGCATAAATAAATTTCATATAAACTTGCAACAAATGGCTGCTGTTATCTTTTATAACATATAGAAAGTGATAACAGTCAACATAAAAATGGTTCTTACCATTTTTTGTACAGGTTTGATTCCATCGAGATGCATAAACCTACATAATCCAGCATTTAAACTTTAACAATCATTACAAGTCCTAAGAAATTGATAACACAATTTAAACCTGACTAGAAAAGAAATTAAATAAATCATTTGACTTACATATATCTAGTGGCCCATCTATATAACCTTCAACAAGCAGTGTGTGATAGGGACTGCCTTTTGGTCCTTCGCGATACATAACACGGTACTCTTCTGTATCCTGTTTAACCTGTTGAAAGAATAACGATTTCATTTAGTTTTACTCAAAACCTACAACATTAATTTCTGCACGTGAGACAATGATGATGCCATTTACTTTGACACAACAAATAATTCACTGTGGGTGAAGTAATATACATATATAAATATAGGGTCAGGTTCTAGTAAAAACCTTTGACAAAAACTGCACCAAGAATTAACAGATCTAAACATGTTGAATTTTTATATACAACAGTATCGCTGAGATTTAACAAACTGATTCACTGAATGTGTTGAATCTTGAATACATAGGTAACTATACCTTATTTTTGGAACAGTGAACCCCTGAAGGGAATTGTGACATTATTAGAGTGATAGTGAATAACTATACGGCTATGCCCAATTTTGGATTTTCGGAACGGTGAACCCTTAGCAAATTATTACATTAATAAGGTAAGGATTCAACAAATTCCAATATGTTACTTCTTAGTGGTTCTCATTTAAGGTTTTACACATTGAAACAAAATAGCATACTTTCCAATCCTCATGAGCTTCGCTCCTTTTTGCTTGATCGTGGCCCACAGAGGCACTCCTCAACATATCAAGAAATTTTGATACTCCCTTGGCTCTTCTATCCCCCACATTGTCAATATATTCTGCATAACAATATTCATATTAATACATGTAATGGTTGAAAAATGGCATTTTAAAGCAGTGGATAACCCTTTTTCAGAAATTTAACCTTTAACTTCGTTTCTTGATGAGTAGATTAGTTGATTTTTAACAAGTGCCTTGAGTCTTTCCTCATCTGTAAGATCGTCAGAAGCCAATGCATTGTCTAGCCTCTCTCTGTACTGCGTGATGTTGTGTTTTCCCCCCATCTATGCATCTCCAAGTAACAAGTAACAGCTTTTCTTGCAAAACCTAGAGCCGCAGCATATATCTTTAGCTACTCTGACAGAAAATGAATCATTAGCCTTGGGGGTTTCGGAATAGTGCGTCTAAAGATAGATTTAAAAAAATGTGGCTTGAAATGTTACATAAGCATTTCTGGAAATGAGAAACAGATATACAACCCAAATTTGTAAGCCAAAGGTAAATTGATAGAATACTGTTCTGGACTCAAAAATGAGTGCATTGCAGAATGAATATATTGTTTCCAAGAATAACTAGAAAAAGCCGATAAATGCTTTAAAACCATAAACGTAATTCAATTACATATCAACAATCTACTAGCCTTAGCTGCGCATATAAATTTCCTTGTACATCTGTATCATGCCTTGTTGCAAAAAGGACTTGTGTCTAGTCAACAAATAATCAATCTCATGAAGGTCCTCTACATCAGCAGGCAAAAGTAAGAGTATACACAACAGATCAACTTCACTATTGAAAAAACATACAACAATATGTGGTGTATCATGTTATTTAGCTTCTTCGAAAATACATAAAAACATTCTAAACTTGGAAGCGGGCAAACTATTTCAGACTCGGTGAGATATATTTATAATCACAATCATATTGGTGCATGTATGTGTATTAACACCAATGATCATTGGCAAGAAAAAAAATCCAACCCAGATAATTATGGCAATGGACATCAATGTAAATCTAACAAGCATGTCATTAAGACTTCCAAACATATAATTAGAAATCAAATACTTAATTATCACATCATAAAAACCTTCAAAACTATTACCACTACTCTTCTAACAAATTAAAGCCAAAACTAACATTAAAAATAAGAAAACCCCATAATTAAAGCTTAAACGATTCATTGGACTCGACTTTAAATGACTCCACACCTTAATTACCACATAAACAGGCTCAATTAAATTAAAGACAAATAAAGCAAACATTTTTAAGCTAAAAAAATAAATATCAACCAAGTAAAAAGGCTTTACTTTGTAGCTAAAATAAAATCACTTTTCTGGTAACCTGTAGTAGTCAAGAAAAGGCAAGAATGGAATTAAAAAGAAGGTAAATGCAGAGATCTCAAAGAAAGGGAGATGACTGCAAAATTAGCTTATACAGTATACATGTATGTATGTATCTGTGTGTGTCTGTATGTGCAGAGCTACAAGAAAGATGAAAAACAACGTGGGGTATTCTACTATTCTTGAACAAAACGAATGAGCAGACAGGCTGCGTTATTACCGATACCGTATCACAACTTTTTTATGAAACTTTAGAGAAACGAACACGCCTTTTTAGTTTTTAGGGACTAAACTAAAAGGCAAGTACACAAATGTTACAGAGTTGCCAGTCCAAACAAAGATTCGTCTGTAGGCCTCCATCAAGCTAATATGCTAGGCTTTATGTCCTAATTTCTTTTTAGACCATTTAGGATGACAAAGCTTTTTTTTTTTTGGGCTGACTCAAAAGTCCAACAAGTACTATATATTTTTTCACTAAAATTATTATAATATTATATTGTTTGTATTTGTATTTTGTACCATGGTCAAAAAGAGATGATTGCCAGGACGGAATATTGCATTATATAGAGTAGGAGTATATATTTGGTAAAAATCTTAGATTTGCACGTCATTTTTTCTAATTTGATTTAGAATCCTCATATTCACCTAACATTATTTTGAAATGTTTTGGGATTTTTAATCTCTTTTCGTATTGCAATCAAATTGTGTGAATTTGAATTTCTGGTATTTTCTCAAATCCAGACGGTTGTAAAACAGAGTTTAAATCAAATTGTATAAAAAATTAGTAATTTCAGTGGTAGACGTAGACTCGATTTTTTCAAATTGTATCTGTATCGAAAAGATTATTACTATATATTCATTTAGAGTAATAGACATCAACACCAAAAAAATTAAAAAATAATAGAGTAATAGACATTCTTTGTAAGTTGCAAGGCTACTACTGTTATTGTATAATTTTATACTTTTTAAAAAATATATAATTTTATATACTTTTTATAAAATTTTAAATTTAAATTTTAAACTTATCAAACGAAACCATAATATACCGAGACGAGATGTACAGTAGCTTTTTCTGGTTATAGTTGTAGTGTTCCAACTGTTAAAAAAAATAAATTTGCAGTGTTCCGGACAATTAATACTCCTATGTTAGACATTTTTATTCTAAGGATTCACCGTATTTTCACGGGCGCGCCAGAAAAGCGTGCTAGTTGTCGGCATGATTAAGTAGCGAAAATGCGAAATACCTGCCCAAAGTCTAACAAGAAGCACACAAGCAAACAAACAGTCTGACCCATTCAATTACTGTGCTGGTGCCCCCCACCTCTTTTACTTTTATTCTCTGTTTACACTTTGCATACGACGGTATTTGTTTTTGCCGTAGTATTCTTGTGGCAACACCGTTTTCATTGAAATTTAGTTTTTCTTTTTTGTTAAATAATATTTGGTCAAATTTTAAAAATTATGTTCCGGTTAGTTATTAAACTAGAAATAACTAGTTTCAAGTCTGATGAATAATGTGTGCACGGAGCGCTGTCATTTCCTCACATGGGTCTCGAAATTATATATTTATATTATTTTCTTTCTATTTTAAAATACATGTTTTTTTAATTTTTTAACACGCATTTAAATAGTTTTGACATATAAGTAGGATACTTATTTTTAATTTTTTTCCTTGATAAAATATTTAATTAATATTTTTATCTATTAAAAGAAATTAAAAATAAGATTAATTATATGATCAAATCTCTTTAAAATACATGTTAGAAAATTAAATTAAATAATAATAATAGCTTACGTGTTAATAATAACAAATTATCTGTTACCTATTGATATTATAAACTTCTGCCATTATTGTAAAATATTTAGTCCGTGATGCTTAAATTTGAACCCTTCGTACTTCTTGCCTTCTAGGGGGCGGTTTAGCCCATTAAGAGCATCTCCAACGCCCAAGAACTCTCAGGTTAAATACCAACGTGGCACATCAGCGGTACAAATTATAGACAAACTCTCAACAGTACAAATTATAGACAGGCTCTTAGAATTGTAGATCTCCAACCGATAGTTATCCTTGGCTAAATTTTTAGCCAACCACAATTGATTGACTATATATATTGAATCACTGCAGATCTGTAGTGAATGTCACATCAGTTGGAGTTGAGTTCTGTTCTCAATCTATTTATTATCTTGATAATTATGTTTTCATGTTAAATGCGTTAATTATTATATCATATATATGTGCGCGCGTGTGTATGTATATATATATATTACGGTAATCTCATTGGAAATACTCTTTTATTACTGTTTGGTTGGGAATTAGGGGTGATTTGATTCAATAAAGGACATGGGGTTACAGATTTAAATGAGAAATCGGGTTAGAGTGATATGAGGTTCAAGTATCATTTATGTGTTTGATTTGAGTGTTGGGATAAATTTATTTCATTTATAGACATGTCTCGTGTCCATCTCTTTGGTCAAAAACTTATATTTTATGAGTTTGGGTTATGTACTTTAAATTTTGTTTTTTCAACCAAACACAGGCATAGTGTTGAAATGTCAGAAATCCATACCAGATAGCCAATATTTAAATTATAAACCAAGCGATCTCTAAATTTCATTTAAAATTGTGAATTTGATCAAATAATATGTTTGGATGATTAAAGAATTTGAATTTTATTTAAATTTCAAAATATTCAAATATTAGTACAAATTTCAGAATTTGAAATGACAATTTAATTTCTCTCATTTAAAATGAAATACATTTTCCAAAAAACAATCTTAGTAGAGTTCTTACATATTCTATCTATCTCAAATTAATTATTTTATTTAATATTTTATTATTAAATTAATTAAATTTTAACTATATAATTTTATATTTTTTATGATTTAAAAAAATAAAAATTACATTTAAGAATAAATTTTATATATTTCAATAATATATATTTTTATACTTTTTATTTATATAATAAATATAAATTTCAGCCGAAATTTAATCAATTTAATTAAAAACATACGACCAATAAATTGAATCGGAGGGAGCACTACTCTCGTTGTGTTATGATAGAAGTTAGATGAATGCGAGATACTAAAGTCGTATGTGCCATATGGCCCATATGCCATGTGAGAGTTTTATGAATAACATGCAAAACCTTGTCATATGAAATATTAATTGGATAGTTGAGATAATGTCCAGGGCCGGGCAGGCGGACCGTCCGACCCAAAATTTTTAGGGGACATTATTTTAATTTTTTATGGTATATAATATATATATATATATATATTATTTAATTAAAAAATTATAAAACCAATAATTTTAAGAACATTTAAATTAATAATTTTAAATATATGTTATTACATGACCTATAAAATTAAAAATAAGTATTAATTACACACATATATATATATATATAATATACATGTATGCATTTTAAAAACTAGATGATTTATTAAAAAGAAGAAAAAAAGAATTGAACGGGTATTCAATTATACATATTATTATATCGAAACAATACTAATCTACTATTTTAAGATTAGTATAAATACTGTGCAATGATTGGAAAACCCTAATCAAGTAAAATTTGTCTTTAAACTTATAATTTGTGACTCAATACTCATATAAACATATATATTTTCTCTTTATTTTGATGTAAAAATTAATCAGTTTTTAAACATTCCGTGAGAATTTTGGACTAAAATTATCTATTTATGGTGTTATTACTTCTTTATAAGTATTTTTAAAATTTTTTGATTTATATGATATTATCTAAAAAACAATTATCTCGATGTGAAAAGAGGAAAAAAAAGAATTAATAAATTAGAATAGTCATAAAAAAGAATTATGAATAGTTTTGTTATCGAAAATTTTGGTGGAAGTAAATGAAGATTTGAAAAAAATTATCATAAATTTATGCTGATTATTTTATAGTTGTGTTGAGGAAAATATTTTAGAGACTAATTTAAAATTTTCGTCCCTAAACATCCGATAAATGAGGAACCACACTTATAATGTGGCCGTTTGGGTTTCTTAAATTTAAAATAAGTAGCTTATTTTATTTTTATTTTTTACATATTTTTATATTTTTTTTAAAGATAAAATATTTGTTTTAGAATTTTAAAATCAAATATTATCTTCAAAATAAAAAATAAGTTACTTATTTTCAGAAAAAGTACATACATGTCTATTTTTTGTGAAAATAAGGGCTTATTTCTAGAATTTAAGTGGAAACAAACGGGGCCAGTATCAGGCTGGGCAATCTTATACGGAGTATTCAATAATAGAACCAGTGGATAGTGGACCCCATCGACATTTTTCCTAGGGATGTGATTGATAACGAATTTAACTTATTTAAGTATTGAGTAATTTGTTTCAGTTCTACAAGAAAATTTACAAACTATTTAGAATAGAAAAGGGGGAAAAAGTTAAAACGAGAGCCCAAAATCATATATATGTACCGCATGTAAAATACAAACATAAAATGTGCTGCATAATAATAAATATTTTAATATTCTGTAAGCCGTAGATTTATAAGAAATTCAATTAAACAGTGATTTTCATTGAACCCAACTAAAAAAAGAAAAATTCAAATTTAAGAAGCATACAAAATATTTAGATGAGATTTGGTATTATTTTCTAGGAAAATAATATTTTTTGATTCTTTGTTTTCTATTCTCAAAATTGTTTTTTGGTTCCTTATCAGTCTTTTTTAAAACTATTTATTTTTCGAAAATTGTTTTTAAAAATACGACGACCATTTATTTTCTGAAAATATTTTTATGTTCTTAAAAGATATTTTTTTAGAAAATGTTATTTACATATGCATGCAGGAGAGAAAAATGATTGAATTTGTTCTGGAAAAAAAAGCTACTCTTAAAATAACATTTCCCTTTGTTTCATTATTATTGGTATTATCCATTTGTTCGGCCCATTTACATTTATACCCAATGGGCCAGGTCAGGATCCAAAGAATATTATCTGGTTGGCCGAGCAAATGAAGGATTCAAGAGAAAGCTAGGTTTGAGAGAGTGAGAGATTCTAAAAAGCACGGAGAAGAAGAAGAGCATCAAAATCAATAACCCTTGAATTTTTTACTAGGTATTTTATAATTCTTTAATTGACTCTAATTTTTCATTTTTACAAGTTAACATATACATTCATACACACATAGCTCTACATTGAAATGTTTGTTTACGCGTATACGCATCCCATCTGTTTGATGAAATGCCAATTAGTAGCTTTGTTTAATTGTTCCTTTAAAACTGCATTATGTGTGTTTCTATATAGCTATATGCCTAAATATATAGTCAATTAGTAGCCTTGAGTTTTGTCCTTGATTTTGTGCTATTGATTTTAACGGGGAGTGATTTTCTTGGTACATTTTTTTATCACAAAGTTATATTTTTTTGATTATATTCGGGAATTTGATGAATAGTGGCTAGGGTCACAAACCAGTTGACACTGGGCAGCTAGAATCTTGATTTAGGATTCTCGATATATGCTCACTAGCGCACTATTTAATCAGCACGCTGTAATGTATTATCGTGAACTAAGTATATTGGCAACTATAGTAAGTTGAATAGTTATGTATGTAGAATTTCTGTTGAATAGCATGGCTGTTTATTGTGATGAATAATTAGGTTTTGTTTAGAACCTTTGGGGCCGTTATTATCCTATTATGTTGTTCTTCGTGGTTCTGATGTTTTACAGTTTTTTTGTTACTTCAGTTATTAGATAGTTCGGTAATATACAGCTTGAAATTTCTGGTTGAACATACCTTCGAGCTTTAGTCATGGTGGGTTGGCACCGACATCTGCAGTCCATTATCCGCCAGGTTGGAAAAAGAGTGGAGCAAAATTGCAATGCTGCTGTCAACACTTCTTTTTATCACTCCAAGTCCTCCTTGATTAATGGTACTTTTATCTTACATTCCTTCTGAAAGCATATAAAATAAAAGCTTTAACTAAAAATGATTGTAATTGTAATTAGTGTTTTTTTTTTCACACACCACCTTTATGTTGATACGAGAATTCTCTCACTTTTACGAATGTCAGTGATATATTTTCTCTGTTATTTATTAAAACACTGCATTGTTTTTCAGAATTATAAATTTGTTGTTGGATGATCTTGCAGGAGAGTTGCCATATTTGCGTAGCCTTCAGGGTTCATTTTCTACATACTATGCAAGGCCGTTATATAACTGTTTTCAACACATGGTAATGAAATTGCAAGTTGCTTTAAAGGCCCCGTAGTGAATTAGTTTGGAATGTATATTATAGCTATAACTCCTAAATAAAAGTGAAATTGTCATACAAATGTAAGGAAATTTGAAATGAATGCACAATGAGCTCCCTTCCTACTGTATGTATATATGTTCCACATTATCCACTTCCAAATATTTCTCTAGTGGCTATTTATGAGTTTTAGCATGAAGTGTTTAAGGTACTATACTATACTTGATTTGATATGCTAGATCAATTCTCCCTCCATTTCATGTGTATAAGTTGTGTTAGAAATATAAATTCCTAATCTTATAGTATCAGACTATCAGTGATGCTTATATTAGGTAGGTAGTTTTGGTTTGAATTCTTACTAGTGCCCACTAACTATCACTGTATCTGTTTCAGTTAGTGGGTGTATGAGATTGATTAGGGACCAAGTAGGTATGATTAGATTATTTTCTTCAAGATACATAAAATGTCACTTTGAATTAGAAGATTATTCTTCTATAACAGTGTCTATAATGGAAAGGAGGGAGTTAATATCTTACGGAAAGCTACTAGAGTTTTAAGTAGTGGCTTTAAATTTGTTATTCTCAGATTTTAACACTTTTTTAAAAATAGATAGTTGTGGATTTTATCCTGCTGAATTACTTATTTTTTTATGTGACTTGTACTTAGTTTCCGTACTTCCATATACTTATTACTTCCTCTTTGCCTTTTGATATACATCATGGATAAGTCAACTTTGTTTCAAGATAAATAATAAAAACCAAACTGTTTGTACAATTGATTTCAAAATTTTGATGTTCTTCTAATGATATGAAGGGATTCACAAGTTCAAGGTTTCTACTTGCAAAGTCTTCTGATGAAACACCGATACCCTCTCCACTGACGCCACAGTTGGCATTAACTAGTGGGAAAGCTGAAGCCCAGGAAGCTGTCACCATTAAACCTTCAAAAGTTCAAGCAGTCCTGAAGAACATTAAACAGGTATAATAATGTTTATATGTAGAGTCTACCACATATTAAGTTACCACCAGTGGTTTCTGACATTATTCAACTATGTTATCTACTCCTTTTTCTTATCAAAAATTTCTCTGATTCCATCATTTTCTAACGACCAGATCCATGTGTTTCATCTTCTTATTAGCACATCTTATGTAAGAAAAAAGAGACAAACAAACTGGAGAAGTGGTTTAGTGTTATAACTTCAAGTACTGAGGTACATAAGTAATTTACAATGAACTACTGAACAAAGAAGGACATTATACTCTATTCAGTTATACAGCCTAAAATAAATTTTAATCCCCGTTAAAATATAAATCTGTGTACCAAGGGAGTAAATCTGGTTGGAAGGAATGGATGAGGTGAGGATGGAAGAAATTTGAACTACATAGTGGACATGAATGTATAATTTCTCTATTTGTCCATTCCATACCAAGAGTTTTAACTAAGGGGGTGGTGTTGATGTATGTTAGGCAATACGAGAAACTCCCAACACATGTGGACATGTGTTGGGAGTTGGGACCTCGTTGCGTGGATATATGCTGCTTCTCGTCTTTCATGTGTTCTTTTTTGTGTGTAGTATTCTCTTTATCACACTGTTAAAACCGGAAGTCTTTACAGAAACAGCCTCTCTGCTCTTAGGGTAGAGGTAAGGTTTGCGTACATCTAGCCTCCCCATTCCCTACTCTACGAGCAGGATACACAGACTAATGTTTGGTTTGGTATTGTAAAGAATCCAGACTTCATTTTCTTCCTCCTCCCACACCAATCTTACTCTTTGCACCTCAATTACATTTTGTCCTGTATATTCAATCAGAAGTAAGAAAATGTAATGTAAATATATACTTTGGCTCCAGGCTTGTAATAATTTCCCCCCTAATATTTTCAGAGTCCTAAAAAGGTGAACCTTGTAGCTGCATTGGTTAGGGGCATGCGTGTGGAAGATGCATTGCTACAGTTGCAAGTTACAGTAAAGCGAGCTTCAAAAACAGTATATCAGGTGACTAAATTACTCGTGTTCTATGAATGCAGATGCTTTTAGAACTAGTAGCAAGTTATGATTGTGGTGAATTCTATACCCATCTCATAGCACCATGTCTGCGATATAGTCTTGAACTATAAAATTAACCCCTTTGCTATCAGCTCATTCATTCATCAGCTGTATTTATTGCTCTTTACTAGATGATGGGTGTTGGCTTGCTACAAATAGCACATGTCTGCAATATAGTCTTGCACTATTTAATTAATGCCTTTGCTATCAGGTCATTCATTCAGCACGGGCAAACGCAACCCACAATCATGGATTAGATCCAGATCGTCTTCTCATTGGTATATTTTCAATTTATTTTCTGTAGTTGGCTGTCAGGTTGAACTCTACTTACTGTACGTCATCTCATTTTTCAAAGCTGAGGCACATGTTGGAAAAGGATTCTTCAAGAAGAGAATAAATTACCATGGTAGAGGAAAATGTGGGATGAAAGTGAGACCAGAGTGTAGATTGACTGTGGTAGTCCGAGAAATAACCCCAGAAGAAGAGGCTGAAATTGCAAGGCTAAGGGTTAAGAATTTCGTCAAGCTCAGCAAGAGGGAGAGGCGGTTAGTTCCCCATAAGCTTATTGAGACTACCCCAATTTGGGACCGCAAGGGCAAAGCTAAATTGCAAAGTTAAAGGCCTAGTTAGCAATTTATGTCTGACCAATGGATGTAGCTGATTTTTTTTTGTTTGCCTTGAAATTGTGTATCGAGCATATTTATATCTGGTAGATGTTTTTGAAGAAAAGTTTATGACAAATAAGGGTAAGTTTGTGTACATGGACCTCCCCCAGACACTTCTTATGAGTGGAGGTATATGAAATCTGATACAATTATTTTAATGATAAGAAAAAAAACAAAAAATAAAGGGTCAACAAATGCTCTTTACCACATCGGAGAGCTGCGAATGTGTATAACAAAAAATAAAGGGTCAACAAATGCTCTCTACTAAAGTTTCTGGTCCGTCTTGTTAAAAAGGAAGCGAAACATAAACCTAAGCTCTATTGCTCTGTATGCTTTATGGTTGCGATATTTGTAATGCAACTTTTAAGTATATCTTTCTTTTTTCTTTTTGCTTTGCAGATGTATCTTTCTTCGTTACAGTAAAATTATTATTTGTTACCGCCTCTCCTTTTCTCTATCTGATAAAATTCTAAACTTTTTTTATTAGTTTAGAGGGCTGTCAATAATCCCCTTTTACTGTTTTCCTTATTTTTCGTTCTTGTTTAATAAATTTCTCTTTATTGGAAGTTTTTTACCCAGTAATTGAATTTGTTTGTACCCATATATTAGATTTTGTTCCCTCAAGAGTTTTGATTGTTCTTTCCTTTTAAGAGTTTTAGTATACTCTAATTTTTGAGGTTGTAGATATGAATAAATTTTATAAAAATAGTTCATTGACAAAGATTTACATGACATCACAATTAATTTTTGAATGTCTTTGGACAAATCATATACTCCCTCCGTCCCATAATATTAGTCTCTTTTGAAAAAAAATTGTCCCATAATAATTGTCCATTTCTACTTTCAATGTAAAAAAATTCAAACTTACCCTTTTTTATCATTTCCAATATAAAACTTACTTTATTTAGTATAATATATTCATAATAAATATGATACGCATGAAAAATTATTGTACAATTAACTTTTCTTAATATGCGATATTTTTCCAAAAAAGACTATTAATATGAGACGGAAAGAGTATAACATACTCCCTCCGCCCCTAATTAGTTGTCCCTTTTATTTTTTACATGCATTTTAACGCGTATAAAAAACATATTTTGACAAGTTATTTTTTGAATTTTCTTTTTCTAAATAAAAATTTAATATTTAATTTTTCAAACTATGTTTTTTATGCGCATTAAAGTACGTATAAAAATTCAAAAGGACAACTAATTAGGGAAGGATGGAGTAGTACCTGTAACAAATCATTAAATTATGTCTCCGAAGCATCATTAAATTATGTCTCCAAAGAGGTGCATGCTTCAAAAATATAAGTGAGTGATGCAAAATCTTTTAGACGATAGTAAGCTTAGATGAAGAAAATATTGATTTGATCTATTTTATGATGTATTCGATAAATTTTAATTATTTTTAAAAATATTGTATGACTTTTAATTAATAAATTATTAATCCTATATAAAAAAAATTATATGTAACCAACTTTACAACTTTCCAGCACACTAACAACGTACTTTGCATTTCTTGTCATCGACTCCGGTTGCAGTACTAACCCCGCAGCATTCAAGCACACTAACATGGTAATTTGCTTTTCTTTATCATTTACCCTGGTTGCAGGTAATCCTCCTGAAGTAGACCCAAAAGTTAAACTTGACATGACATTCATCTTATATCTTACTATATGTCTATATATATTACTCACTGAATATCAAATCAACCTCGTTTTATGTGAATCCTAGCTTGTATCAACAACTGCAACTGTTCACTACGAAGATGCATTTTTCACGGGGGAGGTAGGACGGATTTTCAGGGTAATACAAAATCACAAGTACTTCAACTTAAAACCAAACCATAAATTCAAAAAAGACAATGTACAAAATCAATCAGCAAAATATCTCCAAAGCACACTACAGTAGAAATATTTGCAAAAATTTGCTTCCTGTAGTATTATATAGAACCAACTATTGCCCCGGTAGAGTTTTGGTGTTGATCTTTGCAATTTTCTATAGTAATCACAAACTCAATCCTCATCATACCTCGAACATAGGAAAATACTGTACAAATTATATTCAAAAAACTTAGCCATGCCAATCGCAAGCTGAGTCCTACATTTTAAATTTTACCCACTGATTTCCAATCAAACTCTCCTATAGAAAAGTACATAAGCAGCTGAAGTCTTTATTTGTTCCTGAGCAACAGGGGAAACAAGGCTGTCGTCAAACTCGTACCACTGGTTTTGTCCCTGCTGCAAAAATGAACACAATTAAAAACTGGCAGATCCAAAACTTCAGACACTTCCACCGCTCTGAAATAAGGAAATGCATAAAAAAACAAAAGAAAAATCAAGGATCAGGGTTGCAGCGAACAAGGACACTACCGTTGACAAGTTAGTGCAACTTACTTGGACAAACGCAGTATAATGACCCCCTCCCAGGCTACCATAGTGGTTAATGATTGCATATAATACATAGCGTTCCGAAACCTCATTAGTTTTGTGAACAGTATAATCCGTGAGATCAAAGTCCTCAATTGGAAAGTCCACAAAAGTTCCCAGCTTATTCTTAGAGAACCTGTTGTATGAAAACCGCTTTAGATGAATAACCAAAATTTCTGGCAGTCTCCAAAGATCCAATTTTTTGCTGGCCTGGCGATGCTCCTTGCACTTGGGACAGTACCTAGTTGAATTTTGAAAAAGTAATCAACAAATTTAAAATCATTCCAATGATTATCTGTTCAATGTCTAGCAAAGATGAATAAGACGAACTTTCATATATTTGATATATTCAAGCCAGCCAACAGAAATAAGTAGCGATACCAAGAGTGGAAATTACAATTATACCTGAAGCATGAAAAGGCTATATAAATAATAACCCGTATCTAGGTGATGGAGAGTTTGCAATTGCTAAATACATCTAGGCTGTGTTCACTTGAATAGAATGGAATGGGGAGTGAATGGAATGAAAAATTATGAACAAAATTTATGGAGAAATAAAGGAGACAGGGAAGAAAAGTGAACAAACGTGAGAAAGCAAAAAATTTCTATGACGAAGATTGTAGGGAAAATGAGGGAGGATAAGAATGGACCATTCTTTTCAAAAATGGTGGATTAGAGTTCTAGTTTAAATTGCTTGGAAAGGAATGAAGGAAGGAACACAAATTATAAATCTCATTCCATCCTCCCTAATTTCATTCCATCCAATGAAGACAACCCTAAGGTTCTTATAGATCTAATATAATAGGTGTGTAACAATCAGCAGGTGTGTAGCAGTTATAGTTATGCAGAGGAAAACACTCTAGTATTGAGTGAAAGTTAATAACAGGTAACCATCGTGATTGTATTCTTATATTAATTCTTTTGTTACAACTTTAGAACCATTTCTTTAAGTTAAAAAATCACCATTTCTTGTAAGCTGTAAAATTCTTACCTCAAATCATTTCTTCAAGCACAATCAAAATGCTCACAATTATTTATTTTCATGTTATCCTATTTAAAAGAACATTCCAACAAAGTTACTCTATTACTAGTCCGGCAAATAAAACTTGAAAATTAACTTACCACATGTCATCAGGTCCTAAAGGCTCCTCTTTCAAGAACCCGTCCAGGCATTTATAAAGAGAAACAGATTCTTGAGGCTTTTTGGTGAATAACGAAGATTTACATATCTCTGGCAATAAGCTCAGACGAGCTGTGTCATACAAATTCCTCATCTTGTTTGTCCATGAAACAAGCACTGTAAATTTCCTGCAGGAACTCAGGGATGGTAATGGCTCATTCATCTGTATTGGGGATAGTAAATTGTTCTCTTCTATTAAAGAAAATCGAAATCCATCTTCCGCATCTACGTCTTCATCAACTACACTACTAATATCATTATCCTCTAATTCACTATTTACATAGCCGTTTAATGTAACAGTGCTGCCGACATCCTTCATCTTAGAGTCTTCACTACCAGTGGTCTGAGCATCATCATCCTCCGCAAACACATCCTCCATCGACATTAAAAATGGATTAAGTAACTTAAGAAACTGTTCACGTATCTCAGAACCTTTAGAAATATCAGGCATTCTTGCTAATAAAGGAATGCCGAACCTCTTCCAATTTGATGAATATATCGACCTGATCAATTAAAAATACAGAACTTTACCACAATATATATCAGGAAAATAGATATTTGGATAAAGCTACAAGCAAAAACTACTATTAACATCTTCCCACAATGAAGACCGATGAGGGCAATGATAAATATACTCCCTCTGTTCCAAAGTAAGTGGTGGTTTTGGTAAAGTTGACTGATTCTAAAATTAAGGATGACAGCTATCTTTCAAGTAAAGTAAAAGTAAAAATGCTGCAAGTCCCGTGAACAGCTGCGAAAACAGATTGGAGAACATGATAAAGTGTGACAACAGCTGTCAATTGTTAGAATTTCGACTTTTACTTTTATCAAATCCAGATAAATGGAAAATACCGCAACTAACAGGGTAATAAGCAACACCTCATCAAAGAACCCAACTATAGAATCTTGTCAGGCACAAAAAGGTGATTATCAAATCTTGTCATTAAGCAAAAAAAGAAGCATTCTTTCTATGTCACGAAACCTTTTGAGCAACTTCTCCTTTAAGGGTGCTCTAACTATGCTTATCATTAACCAAAATCAGTCAATAACTCAAAAATTATAATGTTCATAAAAAAAGAAGATAATCAACTGACACCCAAAAGATTAGACTTACATTGGCATATACTCATGCTGATGCATAAACACAACCAAATGAGATGAATCGCTATAATCTTTTGGCAGCCGATATGCAACGAGCTGATCAGAATCTCTAAGCAAGTCTATTGAGTCAGCTGGCTTGTCCAAAAAATGCATAATCTGACTGCCATATACCTGCCAATCACGAAACCACTTGATAAAACGGATCTAGATACAAAATGACCAATAAACATTAATTTTTTACATCTACTAGAGAGTTGTAGAGGACCATAATCATCACGTAGTTAGACAAGGTAACACACAAGTCAGCAATAAATAAATAATCATAGTTCAAATATGAAACACGCAGCGTATGTAACTTAATCACACCTCCCCAAATCCATCTCAGAAAATCTCAGTTCCAGGCTTCCTGGGACAATTTTGTAAGGTTTTATCAGCACCACAAATTCAGGATTATCTCGCACCTCACAGTAATATACTTCTAAAGCTAGACTGTGCTGGACTGCAAAAAACTGGTTCTAGCAACTAAGGCCTCCTGTGTTTTGGTTTATTAGAAATATATTAATAAGGTCTAAATGCCGATTCGGAGATATATGAAAACATGTCAAGCAGATAAAGCAAAGATACAATACTCTAGCACAATTAGGGAAGGCAACTTTAACTTAATGCTCAAGGTCAAAGCATATCCTCCTCTCATGACCATAAAGCAACTTCACCCCCGTGATACAATGATACATAGAGAAGCAAACTGGGATAATTCTCTAATTTCTAGACACGACCAAGCCACACATACCTCTGCCAGCAGTAGTGTTTCGTCATCACGCAAAGAGCACGAGACACTCACAGCCTGAACAAGATCCTCACACTTTCCAAACTTGGGAACAGTTACAGTAACTGGGATGGGCATACTACTCCCATCAGTGCTCAAAACTGTCAAAGTCATAGTCCGCATTGTTGATGAAGGCAGCGGCAATGATAAGTACATAAAAGGATCAAATGTAACTGACACCTTCTTGCAGACAGGGCAAACTAATTTTGATCGAAATTGGCCCTGCAAGAAGCAAGAATGTAGACTTGTTTAGCATGGTTGATCAAGGCATATACACTACAAATGAGCTAATTGATTGTCTAATAATCAAATGTGTGATGTCATCAGGCATTGTATCATCAAAAGCTGGCCATCACTATAAATATGGAAGTGGAAATGCGGATAAATAATTAATGATATATAAGATAAAATAAATTCATGTCTCAAACAAGAAATGTAACTCAAATCAGACAAGAAGGTTCTCTTAGTGATACTACACTAACTTGGCACACATCAACGATGATGGAATCATTACGAGCGAGATGATTCCTCCAGTGTTCATCTGCTACTTCATTGTCTGGAATATCATCTGCATCTTTTACTTCAATATACGGCTTGAATTTGACTCGATTGAGATCTTCATGTAGTCCATCCAACAAAAAAGCAAGGAACTCCTGTAACAAAGGAAGCAAGGTTACATGATAAGAGTATCAGTACACATTTTTCCGCGAAGGAAATAACATCCACCTAACTTTAAAAAAATATGATACTAACTTGAGCGTCATGCTGGTTGTAGCCACTGAATTGAGGTGCAAAATCGGAAAGTACCGATTTAAACGCATTTGGAGCCACTGGTCTTGCTCCTGGAGTCCATAGTTTTCTAAACAAATCCCCAGATGCTAAAGCAAGCTTACCCTAAACAAGCAGTATAATGTTAGAGTTGGATAGAGCGACCCACTGACTCTCAAGACTATATGTCAAAGCTTGATTATGCCAGGTTTACATAAACATACATTCATGCCCAAGGGATTGTCAAAATTTAAATCTTTTTTGAAGTCTCCAAGGAAATAATCAACAAACTTTGTGGTATGCACCAAACATTGGAAAGCACTGTTCATAAAACAAGTGTTCCCAAGATTTAACAACCCAGTCATGCCCATTGCACGAGCTTCTCTGTACATACTAGCAGATGGTTGGCAGTCAACTCTCATATTTGAAATAACATCAGTGCTTCCATTCATTTTAGGCGAACCAGTCCAAAAGAATTCTTCACCCTTGAACTGATCTACTAACATTTCATCCTTCACACGGTGCCTTCCTTTAGTCATCTGTGATAGCCCATATAATTGCAAATCCAAAAGAATCTGCATACAAGTTTTGTTGAATATGATCAAAAAAATTACGCTTCCCGACAGCAAAGAGTTTAAACGAAAAAATCTAACAAATTTCGAGATAAAATCTTCTGTTTACTGCAGGTGGATATACATGTCCTGTTTAATATAGTCAAACATAAATTTATGCTTAAAAATTTTCCACTTGATGGAATATCAACTTCAATTCATAAAATTATAATAATCCATATGAATGGCAAATTCTTAAGTTATTCATCTCAAACAGAATTTCACAACTATGCCACATCACAAATAGATTGCAGAGCCTGATAATTATGAAAATGGGAGGATGTACAGATGTAATACTAATAATCATTTTATATTTATTCTTAAGCAGATATAGATCGCAACAAATTGCTTTCAGGTATTAGGTATAAACAAATTCCCTACCGACACCATATTCAATATTACATCCCAAAATTTATCACACATTATTCTGTTTCTACAGCAAAAAAACAAAGCAACCATTTACCCCTTCGTCTTGTAGAACTGAATCTGGTATGTTTCGGTCATTGACGCTGAACTGGGTTATCTGTCCTGAATAGTCCCAGATGCGAAACTGTAAACATAAATCAAATGAACAACTTTTTCCCAAAAACATAACCATCTGACATGGGTATCAATTTCGAGGTTCTCGTCTCACCTGGCCATCATCAACACAGAAAATATTGCATGCTCTTTCAAACGTGCCAGCTTCATTGTCCTGCAAAGTGCAAATTGATTGTGAGAGTAAGCAAAAAGAACTTTCACAGAGTTGAAAGAGTTTATAATTTCCTATACATTAACAGGACGCTGGCTCTGTTTAGAAGATTAAATATGGTCTCTCTATGTACCTTGCACACAACTTTGTCCATGAAATAATAATAGTGCAAAATAGACAAACAACATGCAACAGGAATAAATCGATACGCATCTTTTGGCTGCTCCTAGAATTTAGGCTTTCCAGCAATTATAAATTTAATATTCAACAACTCACAAATATCAACTGGATTGCATTGGGTATTAAGGAAAATAAGTGAGATACTACGATTGGAACAAAAAAAGGACGTATCAATTGACAATTACTCTTATTCCATATTACGAATGAAATTCCGTGAACCAACCTCTACTATGAAACTAAATAAAGAATAAAGAGTATGGACGATATAATATAGCCTTACAAGCATAGTAGCATACCGATACACAAATTAATTATAAACATAGCCATATATATGTAATATGTTTGATAGCAGAAGGTGAGTAACAATAACAAGCAAGCTGTATCAAACCTTTCGGCTAATTCTGGCAACCAAAATATTCATCTTCCCCAAGAAATAACGTATTTTCAGAGAAAATGAATCCTGCATGGTATCTTCCGCAAAAGGGATGGTTCCAACCTTGTCTACATCATTATGCCTACAAGGAAGAACATTAAGGAAATCAGCAAGCACTGACATATAACCCACCAGCTGTTAAACCATGATCCCATTTTGAATAGGATACAAAAGATTTAATCGATATTAGGAGTACGAAGCTCAGATTGCGCAATTTTTTTTGATTAACAATACAACTATTAAATTAGAAATACTCCTAATGCATTTACACTTTTATTCTCCTAGGACCAAGGCAATACAAATTTAGAAATTCATACCTCATATTTTCATGTATCCATACATCAGGAATAATAGTTAAATTAATAGGGGTAGGAATTTATTATGTTTCCATAATATTCAAGTTACATGTGGGCGAGGTAAATGAGTAAAAAGCTGCAAGGCAAACAGACTCAAAAGGTGATCTGCGGAACTAAGGGTTCCTCGTTTACGTATTAAATTTGGCCCCAGAACTTATGTCAATGTGTCCATGTTTTTGTCAATCCTAAAAAAACAACTTTTACTTGCATTTATTTGTAAGAAAAGATAGAGGGCGAAGTAGGCTATATTCTACATGAGACAAATTTTGTTGGATTTAATAATGTATTGAGTTGAACTGAAACAGTAGTATTTCAGTTGAACTAACATTTTCATCCATGAGCATGGTGTTAAAGTATATATGCAATGGTCGAGGATACCAATAGGTTGTCATAATTCCAGCTAAAGAAAACCACATGTTTTTAAATTGCAATTTGTTTCCTATATAAAGGATAAACACGTAACCTAGAATAAAAAAACAGACCCAAGAACAAATTTAGAAAGAACAGAGAGTTATTTCTTTAATAATGCCCCCAAGAAGTAAATCATGTTGAATGCATCTCTCAATTTCTACTTTGCTCCTATATGATATATAAATGCAGCCCTAACAAATGAAAAATGCAAATTAAATAAACTGAGTGATTAACCAAATAAAATCACTCTCTCTTGAAATAATCATCCTATCAAAACACATGAGTAAATGAAATGTAGTAGAATTTAATATACAATGGCGTACCATTTAAGAGCGCGCAAAAACATCCAATCCGAAAGCAAAGCGTACTCACACGACACGCCTTGTTCCACAGCTTCCGCCTCCTCTCTAATCATTTTCATCACAACTTGGGAGCTAAATTCATCAAAGTCCCAGAAATCATCCACTTTCGAAAACGAAGAAGTGGTGAGATACGATACGCCTGTGATATCACTCGATAACACCGCCTGTCTCGCCTCATTCCACCACCTGTACACAACACAACCCTAATTCAAACAAATTCACTAGTACAAACAACAAAAATCACAATTCAAACACACACATACCTGTCGTGGACGAGGTAGAGTTGGGGGTCATCACTGGGAGGAGTGAAGGAGAGAGCGAGAGGAGTGGCGAAAACGTCGTCGTTTTCGTTGTCGTAATCGAACAGCATGGAATGAAGAGAGAAAGGTTCGATTAGGGTTTTGGAGAGGATAGAGAGTGAGTAGAAAATTAGGGTTTTGATGAATCGATTCAGGCGCCGGTTCATGAATTAGAGGGGTTGATTGTTTTTTATTTTGATTTGATTTGATTTGTGACGGCGTTGACCGCTGTTCTATGGAATTTACTGGAGAGACTTGGAATGGCGTTTTTGCTGGGAGTGTGGTGCACGCGAGGGGAGTGAGAGTGGGGTTGGGGATCGGAGGACAGGTGGATGACAATCTCTGTTGTTTTGGGTTTACGTTTCTGTTTCAGTGCTTTTCATTTTGTACAAAAATGCTCTACCAGAGACTACACTTGTCGCTTGAGTTGATCTTCCTCTTTTTTATTATTTAATTTATTACTACTAACTTCAATACTTGTTTTGATACAATTATTTCATGTGCGAAATTGGAAGATTTTTTAATATAACTAATATCTTTTATGATAAATACATTAATTCTGTATATTCTATGCATACGAACAACTTATATTAATTATGTATAATTTATGCATGTGAGAGAATAAGATATTAATTATTAATTATATGATAATATTCTTAACTTACAAAATTAGTCTGTTTAAAAAAATTATGAATTTTTTTATACTTTTTTATTTACAAGAATTACTTATTTATGGTCAAAAGCACACCCATTTCACAATGTTTTATTATTATTATTATTGATTGAAGTAGGAGTATGCACAATTTTTCATCACTCCTGGTGAAATGTGATCTTCACGTCCATTAGAAAGAAAATAAGGCTAGCACTATTGGACTTTAATGTACGAACATATACGGGTCTTGTAAGTTTAATTAATGATATGGAGTTGGGCCAACAAACAACGACCCGAGTTAGTTTTCGCCGTTTGAAATTACATGTATTGATATAACCTAGGTAGATACTGTAGAATGTAGATATGTATATATATATATATATATATATATATATATATAGAAACCAGTAGTTACTCTTCTTTTTTCTTCAATATCAGTTGTTCGAATTTCATTATAAGGTTTAATTACAGAGTTTAGATATCATAGACTAAACCTTTAAAAATTCATCGAAAGAAAAAGAAAATATTAAATGAGTACAATAGATATTGAAGAGTTTATTTTATTTTAAGTTAGTTGTCACGGGTTCAATTTTCAAGTAACGTTTTTTTGTGTAAAATAATTGTTGGTGACATTTTTGTTCTTGTGTGTTTAATATATGGTTATATTAGACATTTTTTTATGTAAAATAATTGATAGTGCCATTTTTATTATTGTATATTTAGTAGGGTATATTAGGTATTTTAATGGAAAACTTTTGAGTTTAATTCACTTTTTTATTGAATTCTAATATATAATATAATGATGATATTTTTAAGGTGTACATATTTTATAAAAAAATAACATTTTTATGAAGATTTGATACTGAAATTTATAATTATTTCTCTATAAAATTAAAGATTATTTTTTTCTAAAACTATGGGGTACGTACTTTCTTTAAAAATAATTTTGAGATCAAAAATACTTTTACTTTTACTTTTAAATCCATTTTTTTTGAAAAAAAATTCTTTTAAATTTTATTAAATAATAATATATATCGATTATATTTAATAAAATATTATTACAATCGTTATTATATGTGATAATAATATCAAATAACACTTTAAACCGCGACTAAGATGGTAAGAGTAGATCGTGATAATTTTTTTATTACGAGAATATGATAACTTTTTCAAAACCGTCACTATACTGGTAAGAATAGAATATGATACTTTTTAAAACATATTTTAAGATGATTTAAAATAAGGAAAATGCTGAAAAATTTAAAACTATTCCAAAATGTATCGTAAATAATACATTTCATTTTTTAAATAGCTAAAACTCTATCAAAAGTAATAATCTTCCTATATTCAGATCAATCAATTAAAATACTACATACCGACAAACTATCTTTCCTGCTCCCTCCGTTAATAGTGATATTTGATTTATTTTGGTCAATTTGACTTGATTTTAATTGAGAATTAATTTTTTTATATATAATTTCAAAAAATTGAAAAATAAAATTTAAAATATATTAGATAGAATTTTCGATGATATATTTCTTATAATTTTTTCTAATTATATATTATAATTAAATTTTCGTCAAAATTTGACTAATTTAATCACAGAAACATGGAAAGATAATTTGGGATGAAGAGACCGCAAACTTTTGATAACCAATTTAACACGTACCCCTAATATTGCTTCTAAAATAAATTACTCCGTAATCTATAGACTTGAGATTTATCCTAAACTTAACCCCCCCAGTTCGGGGCTAGTGTACAACAATGATTCCTTTAGTTGAAGTTAAAAATTCGTGATTCTTTATTACGTACGTGGCTTCCTTAGGGTTATGCAATTGGACTACAATATCGATCCTGCCATCAGAATGGACATCGTTGTCGATTTAAAGTTGATGCCATGACTACAAAAACAAACACTTGAACGTGACCGGAAAAATTAGAAGACTCTACTAAAATAAAATTATAATCTCAAAAGCGCTGATATATTAGACAGAAATTATTAATTAAGTTAGCATAAACAAACTAATAAATCATGCAAGTTGGTGTTAAAGATTCTATGGTTGCTTCTGGCCTTGGCCATATTTATTACAGTTAAAAAATAAAAATAATCATAAATTAATAACGAGAGACATTTTTCAACGTATTGATCAACAAATTGAATACTCCAGCATACAAGTAGGTCACGACAGACAAAATGAATGTAATGGATGAGGGTGGAAACACTGGAAAGGCAGCAAGTGGTGATAAATACGTACATATGTCAAAAGCATGCATGATAGTATGATACACCCAAATTACAAACTAGTAGAGTATGGATTGCCCGTAGCTTAGGGGGAGATGAAGTCAACAAGATATTATTCGTATGATTTTTACCATAGTAAAAAGGCTGACAAATAATCTAATCCACGCAAAGTGTTCTAGCTATGAGTAATTTCTGCAGCTCTTGGAGAGTTACTTTGAAGATAGCCCTAGTATTATTCACGGCTGCTTTTAAGTTAAGAAACAATTATAACCCCGTCACTCTCAGGCACACAAATCTTGCTAATGAAACTTAACTACATATATTATGCACCTCAAAATTCTAATACTGTATATATTATATAACATCAAAATTTATTTCGGGACTCTAAACTTAAATAATCTACTATCATTTATCAACCCAAACCTAATTGAACTCGTGTATAAAAAACGTATACATAGAGAGATACCATACTAGCTAGTAACCAGAATCAAGTAGCAGACTCTAGCTAGACTGGCCGGTATTAGAAACGAGTTGTCAATATTGTTAAGTGTGTGTCACAAATCACAATTGGAAAGCCACAAATTTGACTAACCCCACTATAACAGCACTCCACTAAAACACTACTACATCTCTTTCATATTCCATTGCATGCTAATCTCATGCAGTCATGCCCCAAACATGATCATGTTCGCAGTTCATTCCTAATCCCCCACACCAACTTTAGTTTGTTACAAAAAATTATTATGTGGTGCACACCTAAGTCAAAAATTGTGGATCCATATATATATATATATATATATATATATATATATATATATATATATATTCCTTTCATCTTAGCCGTTGACTAGAACATTGGTTGACAACAATCAAGCCATCAACAATTGTATACATTACTAGTGTTTTATTAATTTTAAAATAGCGTAAAAATGGCAAGGATCATCATGAAAGAGGGGATAGTTCTTGGTCATGAATAGACTACATTATAACAATTCAAGTACCAACTTAAATATATATTTACTCAAAAAAGTCAATTCCAACAAAATTGAGAACCCTTATCTTATTACCGGCCATCTAGAAATAAAGCATGTATAACAGCTTAACCATGCTGACAGCTCCTTCGTAATTGCGTTGAGCCACTTCTTCCTCATTCTTTTCTTTAAAAAAAATCCTAAAGCCGTGTTGCTTGATGGAATGGAACGAGTGGAGAATGAAATAAAATTTATACTTTTGTTTAGGTGATATTAGAGAAAATGTTTATAATTTTTATTTTTTCTTTCATTCTATTTCAAACTATTTGAACTAGAATTCTAACCCACATATTTATTCACAATTTCACTCATATTTATTCACAATTTCACTCATACATTTTTCTCTTTACATAAAATTTATTTATAATTTTTTATTTTTTATTCCATTTTCATCAAATGAACACAACTTAAGTCTAATATATTTAGGAAGCAATAAATCATAAGGTAATTTAATTTCACATAATTATATTCCTTCAATTACCCCTCTCCAATACATTCAAAATCTAAATATTAATGAAATATGTGTTCACCAATATAAATGTTTATTTGGTAAAAAATCACAGCTTTTTGAGCTGAACGATAACTTTTATTGTAAAATTAAGGACAAAACACCTACCGGCTACCAGTATAGAATTTGGTTTGCGAATATATAGTACACAGTCCAAATAATATTACTAAAATATAGGAAGTAGTAATTAAATGGCACAGGCAGTTGCTTTATGAAAGTATGAAACTGGTAATGTTTAACTTTTTCCAGTGTCTGCGTGCATACAATAAAAGATAAATTATCAAATTTTAATTAACTATTACTCATTAATGATAATGATTTTTGTATAAAAAAATCTAACTAATAAAAAAAATCAACTCATAGAAATATTTTGAAAATAAGTGACTAATGTATACCAATATACACAGATTAGAACGACCCATATTTAAAATAAATTACTTATTTTATATTTTTTAAACATATTTTTATATATTTTTGAAGATAAATATTTTTTTTAGAATTTTAGAATTAAATATTATTTTCAAAATAAAAAATAAATTATTTATTATCAAAAAAAATACATACATATTTATTTTTTACGGAAAGGGTTTATTTCCGGAAATAAACAGCAATCAAACACGCACATACATGAGCATAATTTTTTTTGGGAAGTAAAATAAAATGGTTTAAATATAATTTAAACTATTTTGCATACAGAGAAACAATTCAAAATAGATTGAACTAGTGCATAGTGTATACACAGTAACATAAAGCAATTTTTTAAAGAAAAAGGGTATGTAGGCATGTGATATGAACTTTTTGGTGACCCAACAAAATCAACCCTACTCGCAATCTCTTTCATCCCTCCTCTTCAGTCTCCACACACACACACACAGTCTCTCTTTAACAATATACACACATATATACATACACAAAAAATGGAAATCAATAGTAATTCTGCCGGCCAGCACCCCATCTCCACGTTTCTCTACTTATTCTCTCATTTTGCTCTCAATTAACAATACTCTCTCTCTCTCTCATTTACCAAGATTTACAGAATCCGGAGCTTTTAAAAAGACTCCATTTTTGAATAAAAACACACACATCTTTTACACTCTTTTGAAACCCTTTTGCAAAAGGAGGAGGATAATGGGGGTGAAGATGATGAGGTGGAGGCCGTGGCCCCCACTATTGTCTAAGAAATATGAGGTCAAGCTTGTGGTCAAAAGTCTTGAGGGGTGGTGTGGTGATCTGCTGCATGCGGGCGCACAGAAAGTTGTTGTGGAGATCAAATGGAAGGGACCCAAGATTGCTCTCAGCTCGTTGCGGCGAACGGTGAAGAGGAATTTCACAAAGGAAGAGGCTTTGGACTCAAACGGTGTCGTTTTGTGGGACCAACAAGAGTTTTGTAATGTTTGCACTCTTTCAGGCTTTAAAGATACTGTCTTTCATCCTTGGGAGATTTCTTTCACTCTTCTCAACGTGAGTCTTGTTAATTACTGGAGTATCTTTTATGTTTATGTTATTTGTTTTTACTTTTTAGATTTATGTGCCTCTATAGCAACTTAATTCAACTTGTTTAGATTTTGTAATGTAGATTTGTAGCTATAGAAATCTCGAAGGTTTACTTACGAAATATTAATTGAAGGTGATATGTAGTTGAGGTTGTTTGATGCTTATTATTATTATTATTATTTTAAAGACTGATCCTGAGGTGTCAATTATTTTTTGAAATATGAGTTTGTTAATTATCTTTTATGTTTATGTTAGGTTATTTATTTTATGTGCACTTTTAGAAGGACTGGTAGGCTTCTTTGATAGGTTAAAGATAAGGTGATTATTGTAGCGAGCCATTACATTTGTAGTGACGTTGGATCTTGTCGTTTTTAGGTTTTCTTTCCCATTAAGGTGTCTCGTTACTTCAATGTATCATCTAAAGAATCTTGTGCTGCTGTTAATATTGGTATCTTTGTAATTAGGTTAAGCAGAGATTCCTTGGAAGGATCACGTGATTCACCCAAATGTTTCTTATATGATACTATTTACTCAGTTATGTTTTTTTTCAATTCAGGGATCAAATTTAGGGCCAAAGCACAAAGTTCCGACTATTGGAACGACGACTTTGAACCTTGCGGAATATGCCTATGCAGCTCAAGGAGAAGAATTTGAGCTTAGTATACCTTTTGTAGTTTCTGGAATTGCAGCCGAGCCTCGTTTTTCACTTCTTGTGAGTACTTTATAACACACGTTTCTCTGTACTGCCTATATTTTTTGATATCATATAATTACAACTTCTATGCTTAATTTTCCGTGTGGGTTTCGGTGATTGTATATATTGACTAACATTGATTTTGCAGATATCTCTCGCCTTAGTGGAGCTGAAAATTGCTCAAGAACCAGTACAGTCAGTTTTGAAGCCCAGAGTGCCCATTGCTTCTCCACTTCCTGCAGGAGATAATACTTCCGCGAAGAAAGATGAGCTTTCTGCACTTAAAGCTGGTCTCAGAAAGGTAAGGATCTTCACAGAGTATGTTTCAACAAAGAGAGCTAAAAAAGTCTGCCTTGAGGAAGAGGGCAGTGATGGCAGGTACTCTGCCAGGAGTGAGGAAGGTGATTATACAAACCCGTTTGACTCCGAGTCTTTTGACGAATTAGAGGAAGGGGAATCAGATGAGGTCAAGGAGGATCCTACTGTCAGGAAATCATTTAGTTATGGCACATTGGCTTCTGCAAATTATGCTGGATCAGTGTACTCTAATATGAAGAGCAACAATGAGGATGAGGATTGGGTTTACTACAGCAACCGCAAATCAGATGTTGATTGCTCAAAAGTAGAGGACACACAGGCATCTATCCCTGAACAGTCTGTGTGTGTTAATTCAAAGCGTAGTATACTGCCTTGGAAAAAGAGGAAGATGAGTTTTAGATCTCCCAAAGCCAGGGGCGAACCGCTCTTGAAGAAGGATAACGGAGAAGGTGGAGATGACATTGACTTTGATCGTCGACAACTTAGCTCTGATGAATCTCTGTCTTTTTGGGTAAGATCTATATAAACTTGCTTTTATTTGATTATACTGAATATGTTTATAAAGGTACACATTTTAATACCTTGCGTGAATTTATAGTTTATGCTTCATATACTACATCGAAGATTATAAGTAAAAGTAAGTCATTCACAAATAAAAACTAAAAAGGAGGAGACAGGTTATTGACAAATTGGTTTAATTTTATATGTCAGTGGCAGAAGACTGATGAGGAATCCTGTGCAAATCACTCGTCTGTATCTTTCGGAGATGACAGTTTCACCTTTGGTAATTGGGAACAGAAGGAAATACTGAGCCGTGATGGACACATGAAGCTTCAAACACAGGTCTTCTTTGCTTCCATTGATCAGAGGAGTGAGCGGGCAGCAGGCGAGAGTGCTTGTACTGTACTAGTTGCTGTGATTGCTGATTGGTTACAAAACAACCACAATCTCATGCCCATTAAGTCCCAGTTTGATAGTTTGATCAGAGAAGGCTCACTGGAGTGGAGGAACCTCTGTGAGAATGAAACACACAGAAAGAGATTTCCTGACAAGCACTTTGATTTGGAAACTGTCCTCCAAGCTAAAATACGATCTCTTTCGGTTGTTCCCGGGAAGTCCTTTATTGGTTTTTTCCATCCTGATGGAGTGGAAGAAGAGAGATTTGATTTTCTGCATGGTGCGATGACCTTTGACAGCATCTGGGATGAGATTAGCCATGCAGAATTAGAATGTTCAAGCTCTGGTGAACCCCAAATTTATATTGTTAGTTGGAATGACCATTTCTTTGTCCTCAGAGTTGAAGCGGAAGCTTACTATATCATTGACACATTAGGGGAGAGGCTATATGAGGGGTGTCGCCAAGCTTACATTCTGAAATTCGATAGGAATACAGCAATTCACAAGCTGCCTGAGGGCACTGCCCAATTACCTCTAGAACCAAATTCAACAGGTGACCAGCAGCAAATAGTTGCTCTGGCACTAGAACACAAGAATCAACAGGTTGATGCCAAGGACAACTCTGCAGAGAAGGGAGTAGGAAAAGACCCTGGGCAGATAGTGAACAATGATAAAGAAGAGGTGGTTTCTCGGGGAAAGGAGTCGTGCAAGGAGTACATAAAAAATTTCTTAGCGGCAATCCCCATCAGGGAATTACAGGCAGATATGAAGAAAGGTTTAATAGCATCAACTCCGCTTCATCACCGTTTACAGATTGAAATTCACTACACACAATCACAGATACCACCAGGGCCTGAAAACTCAGATTTAGAACTAGGTATGTCAAACAACATGCCCAATTTGCCTGTAGCATACATTCCAGCGGATGATGATGTTGCTGCATAAGGACTTGCTATAATTTTTAGGGAAGTTTGATTAGGCTAACATGTTTCTTCCATTGTATATCATGGCTGCATCTCGAGGCCAAATGGATGGTCAGGTTTTACTCCAATTACGTGAAATGCACATATAATTTTTATGAGACTTCTCTGCAAACAATTTAGAATCATAGCTTTAGAGTTTTGTTCATCCCTTACTGTAATAATATCTTGGGGGTCTAATCAACTGAAACCATGTGAGTTTTTTCATTTTTATTGTTTTTGTTCCCAATTCATATATTAGATTATGTTAGGCTAGTAGACAGGTTTCATTTCGTGGTTTGTAAATTTGTGAAAAAGTGTATGTTTATACAGAATAGTGCAGTCCATTATGTTATGCTAATTGCCAGGTTCCATTTTGTTGCGTTATGTACATTTGTCACCAAGTGTATTTTTATACAGAATAGTGCAGTCCATTAGGTGATGCTAATTGCCAGGTTTCATTGTGTTGTGTTTGGTCCTCCTCCAGTTAAACATATTCCCAACCTTCAATTTTTTTAGCTTCTTATATTCTGATGCATATTCCTTGCACCATATTCGTTGAAGTAGAAATCAAATAAAGTTTAACTGCAAAACACTCGAGTCCTTTTGAATTATAAAGGACTCAAAATATATATTTGTTCATGCTCCAGAATCCTACAGAGTTTGCACAATCATATACTATTCATATTGTTCTTTCATCCACTTTCCTAAAACCATTAGAACTCCTTCATATCAAATATTTCTTCTACTTGGTGTAATAAGTTTACAACAAATGTAAAGCATTCAAAATACAAATTACACAAAGCATAACGAGTCCAAGGAGAGACGTGCAAGACTGCAAGTAGAAACATTAGAATAAAAAGTTCAAATGTTCATTTAAGATGTACTTATCCCTTTTCTTTGGTAATAGGGAAAATTGACATAATATACACAGCTACACAGATCCCGTATGTGGTAAGCAAGTGCAACTGCATAGTATGGAAACAAATACATTTAACTATCCGCAAGGACCGCAACCGCCTCCGCTGCTGCAAACCATCCAACACTAAAATCAAAGTTGATGCATGTCAGCTTTTGTCCGTCTCCATCAGTCATAGTCATTTTAAGAGTGTAAGAGCCCTGTAAATGTCAAACAGTGTAAGCACCTGGAATTCAGGTATAGATGAGTTTATAAAAAGACTTGCTTTCAGAATTCTAATGCCACTAATTAATTAATCACATAATCTTTATTATTCCTTCCCAATCTTGTGGCCGTAATTATGAATTTAGATGATTCCTTAAATAGGACTGTAACATCTATATGCAAATGTAGACCACAATGTGTCCAGACTTCCGTTGAATTCAACATTAAGAATTAGGAATGCCATTATTTTATTAAAGAGAAAATGACATATGACTTACTGGTGGAGTTATTCCAGGTAAAACTTGAGAATGAGATATAACAAAATCGCCAGTAGCAGGGCAAGAGGTCTCCGCACAGAGGTCATGGGTTTCACTATGGATGTACCATCCATAATATGCAACTTCAATCAACAGTTTCCCTTCAGAGATTGTTTTATCTGCACATACCAAATATTCATAAATCATACTGCTATTATCTGCTATTACTGCAAAATATTATATTTTACTCTGCAAAGGGCATATGCTAGTCCCTGACCACTACTGTCCGTGAGAGGAAATTCAAACAAGCTTCCTCATACATGATAGTACAGGAAGCAGCACACTCGTTAGCAAAGTGTTATTGATTTACTGAAGTTCGTATATGTATTTTCAATAAGAACCAAAAAAGGCAGTACATATTAATTGTTTAAATGATATAGCAGTACCTTGAATAATAACATTCACTGATCAACAAACAACACCCACGTAGAACAAAAGTAAACATTAATATAATTAAGGAATACAGGATAGAGATATGCAAGTTCAAATATCAGAGAGAATAAGTAACAAAATATTTAACACCTTGCAAGAACATGACTCATCTTTGGCACTGTATTCGCATTCCATGCGTCTTCTAAGATGGCAGCAGGAATAGAATAAAAAAAGAGATGGTGTTTCACGTATCTTAGCACAACTTATAATTTCACCATTCAGGAGGCCATCAGGACAATTGTCACTTGCATTTTCATATATCTTTACCACTGTCTATGGTGAACTCCCATACAAATAAAAGGCAATAATTATGTATAAAAGCATCTACAGCTCGTCGTGAATTCAAAGACCCCAAAACGTATATGCATTGCAATTAATATGATTCTTCTATTTTCCAAGTGTGTATATGTTTATCTACATTATGACGTCTTCTTTTCTAATTTAAAATTCCAACACTAGGTAGCTTTGCTAATATCATATCTTGTAAGAAGTTTAAGAAACATATATTTAGCGCAACACTGCTACTTAATATGCATGGTATGATGCATATCTTAAGAGATGAACATTGAGCTGACAAAAAGGTAAATAGAACAAAGTAATTACCTGTAGACGCGGATATGCTGAAAGTGGCTGTTTTTCCTCTTGACACTGGATAAGGTTTTATTTCAACTCCGCTTATTTTAACATCATAGTAAGCTTTATCTACAAACATCGTGAAAGGAGAAAAATTGAACAAAAAACGAGCCAAGAACTGTGAAATACATCTCAATCAAAAATCTTTCTATCTAATATATACTGAAATAGTCATTCTTTAATTGTGGCAAACAGGAAAACCCACTACCATTAAGCATGGAAGTGATCTTGATGCCTAAATCTCATTTTTCTAACAGAACCAAAATAGATTTAAAAATTTATAATAGCATTGACACATGTAAGGAAAAAGGATTACTAAAATTCCATATACCTAATTATCAATTTACTGATAACCAAGAACAATGAAACTCATTATCGCCCACAACTAGACAAGTTTTTAGAGTTGACTATGTCTATATTACAGAACACATTAGGAGGGCACATAACTGCGGCAATTTGATTAACGTAATAATCTCTAAGTGGCCTCATCACATAAAATATCTCAAAAGATCAAATGTCAACGTATAATTGGCAATAAAAGGAAGTGGCAGCATTAATGACATAATCTCAACGATATTATATTTTTTCACACTCCCCCAATCACTTGTGCCAACAAACTACAACTAACTGACAAAGCGTGTTGGATCTAATACAAAAAGGTCTGAAAGCAAGATTCAACAGGCTAATTAAAATACAAAGTCTCTGATGATTCCAATCATCTAGATGATTTACGATACCCAAATAAATTACCACCCAAGATCTAATTTTTCTCTTTTTGCCAAAAATAATGAGCAGAAAAGCAACAATATTTAAGCAATATAGACAAAATCTCAAAGTAGATTGCTTTGTATACAGATTAAAAAAAAATTGATGCTTCAATAAAACCAAATAGAAACTACACAAAAGTACAAAACAAAGATTCATACAAAACTGATAGTATAAGATTAACCTAACAACAGAGTATGATTTAGTACGAAGAAGAAAAATCTATAAACCTAGAAGAGAGAGAGAGAGAGAGAGAGAGAGAGAGAGGAGACGCACCGCAGTACTTAACATCAGTGGCTTGAATGAAAGAAGAAAACGAAGAGAGCGTGAATAGAAGAAAAAGAAACAAGTTAGTGAATCGAGTCAACGCCATGATTTCTTGATTCTTGCCTTGTTGTCCTCTCAAAGTAGAAGAAGATAGACAGATTGTGCAAGAAAAAGAAGAACAGGTGATTTTATAATAGTATTGGGTCGGTGATGATGTGGCTGATAAACACCATTTAGTATTACGCGTGTCAATTTATACGACTCCCGTTATATTTTTTCTTTCTTCTTTTGATACTTTATCCGTCCCGATTTATCAGTGCTGTTTGATTTTTTCAGTCAAATTGATCAAATTTTGACCGTAAATTACATCTATTATATAATTGAAAAAATTAAAAAAATTATATTATTAGAAAATATATATACTTTATTTTAACATGTAACTTTTAATTTTTTAAAATTATAAAAAAAAGATTCATAAATCACAGTTAAAGTTTGGTCAATTTTATCACAAAAAGTTAAATAAAACAGTTAATTTAGGATTGAGAGAGTAAAAAATAACATGAAAATAATGTTCAAGAATCTAACATTTGTAATTTTTATCTCACAATAAATAATATGTACACTTTTTAATATATTCTAAAAGGGAACTGTTCACAACAGTCATGCTATTAAAAAAACAAATCAACGGCTGAGGTTAAAAAAATGCATACACACTCTATAATAGAGCATACATACGCTCTATAATATAACGTATGTGTATTTTTTTATTCTCATTTTATCCTTTAAAGTCACGTCTATTATATGTCTCCTCATAATACATATTTTTATCTCCCAGAAACACACTTGTTCTTTTATCCTACCATTTTCTAAAAAATTCTGTCAGTTCTCTAAAACTCATTTCAACTTTGTCAATTCACTATTACTGCTCACCAATTCATTACTACTGCTGCTCAACTTGAACACATGATCAATTTTTCATCATTTCTCTCTTGATGTTATTGTTACTATTATGTATGTGTGTGTATTTTGTATTTGTGTTGATGATTATTTCCTAAATTAATTTATTTTAGTAGCAAAACTCTAGGTGTTGTATTCAAAAAGTATGATAAAATAATTGGGGTGATGTTTATACCAGAGGTAATAGCCTTAATTTTTCTGCCAGACATATATGTACGCTCCATCCGCTCTATAATAGAGTGTAACTGCAGTCATGTTTCCAACTATTTGATTAAGTTTTTTTCTAGTTTTATACATCCGCTCTATAATAGATCGTAAGTGCAGAAACTGTAATTTTTTTAATAAATATCACGTGTCAAAATGAGGGCAAAAATGAGAAAAAAAATTAAAACTTACGTTCTATTATAGAGCATTGTTTTTATCCTAGTTATTTATTTATTTTTTAATAATAAGAGATGAGTTGATTTAATTATTAATTTTATCCAATTGTAACCTCTGAAAAAAAACATAAAAATACGTTTACTCGTGTATTCCGTTGCTTTGTCCGTCCCGCCAACTACTATTATAGATAAAAGACAAACAAACTTCGACAATTTGTGTTTTATGTTAAGGTTCAGTAGGGCGAGTGTGTTTGGCTAGGTTAATTCTATTTTCAAATTATTTTTTTGATAAGTTTGTTTTCAACTTAAAAAACATGTTTATTTAATGAGTATTTCTAGTGTGTGTTCATAAGTACATTTTAATAAACATTTTTTGATGAATTGGATCATTATAATTGGCGAGAATTTTTGTGCATATAGAAGGACATTATCAATAATATGAATGAAGCCAATAAAAATGAACCAACTCATAAAAAAAATGTGATTATTAAAATGTGTCATGCTCGCATAATAGAAAACCCTTATTTAATTTATTAAGTCACTGCCGTTGGATGTACAGTAGTCGTTTATTTTGTTGACTTATTTCAGGTTTTTAGGTATTTTACCCACCCAATATATTGCCAAATAGGATAATTAATTACCTGCATAATATTAAATTTCTATATAAATTATACATTATTAAAATTAACTTATTATTCAGCAAATAAAAGCTCTTTTAACTGCATTTTTTTAATTTTAGTTATTTAATAACCAAATCATATTTCATTCTTTCTCTTATGTTCTTTTTAGTCATTTTAGTTCTATTCTTTTAAATATTTTTTATTCAACTTTTATCTTTTTATATTCTTTCACATTAAATCCAAAATAAACTTTTGTAAAATGAGGTGCCACAGGTACAACAAAACAATGTTAACACATCCCGGGCTTCCAACTTTGATTATAAACAAATTTCAAAATCTAATCAAGAAACCTGCTCAACTTTTTACCAACAGATAATAAGCCTGTAAACTGTTTGGCAACTTATAAGCTACGATGATCCTTAAACTAGTAGATAATAGATAACTCTGCTAATCAAATATATTCAAGCTCTGAAAATATATTCAAGCTTCTCTGCTAATCAAATATATTCAAGCTCTGAAAATGATAACTAAGCAGAAAGAGGCATATAATGGTGAGAGGAGTTGCATATACAAAGCTGCATCATAAGTTGATATGCATTTCTTAAACCTCCGCGATAAAGATTGGAATGGAGGTTTCCAAGTGAATTCTTTCACAGCTTCAATGCAATTCATCATGGCTCGTACAATTTTCAAAAGTTTCTCTCTACTGTAGGCGAAGGAGTTCGCCGAGCTCTGTCTTCAGCCATGTTTAATCTCATGATCCGACCTTCAACGTCCTAATTGAACACAAAGCAGAATGCACTTTATAAGATTGCTGAATATGGTTCAAGGCATAACAATTATCATCAGAACCAAATCTTACCACTCCATTTAGTTCATTAAGGGCAGATTCCACCGACTCAGCAGATTCAAAAGTGATAAATCCATAGCCTTGAGATCTTCCAGATTGTCTATCATAAATGACCTTAGCACTCAATAGACCTGACTGATCCGCAAAAATGTCTCTAAGTTTCTGCGAAGTGACACTCCAGCTGAGGTTTCCTGCATATAGCTTGTGAGGGCTGTCCACAAACGATTGATAGCTGCTCTGTATCTTTGATCCCATGACTTCTCTTTCACCTCCCCTTGGCACCTCCGGGAAGTTCACCCTCACAGTTCGTCCTCCAACTTGCTGTTAAGCATCAATGCATCATCACCATTACTCATAATAGTATCATAGTTAAACTTCTGAATATTACAAATAACTTTACACAAGTACCATTATAAATTGATGTTTCCAGGATAAGGTCACACTTGTGGGACACCAATGGCAGGTGAGAACAGAATACACTTTGCAATGTTGCTTAGTCTTTTATTTTTCTATTTGATGCCTTTCTGCAGCATTCCAAGACATCTCAAAAATTTCCATGATTTTTCAATATCTTCCAAACTTGCACTACATTTATTTAAAGCCAGGGTCTTCACCTAAACTATCTCTCAATCATCTCTCAATCTAATCGTCCCAAAGGACCCAAACCCTGCTTTCGAGTTAATAACACCATTTAAATTTGGTTTGCTTTATACACTTACTAGAAGCTCCACAAATGAAAACAAACATTCCAACACCTCGATAATTCTTAACTGAACTCTTTTCATATCCAATTCTTTAAGTTTTTTAAGATATTTAAATTACATTTAACATTTGAATATTTGAAATGGTAAGGGGAGAACTTACAGATCCATTAAACATCCTAATAGCTTCTTTAGCTTCTTCGACACCTGCCATTGTTACAAATGCAAATCCACGACTTCTATCCGTAACTCTGTCATACACAATCTGTCCAAAATTTACAACCCCAACACATTTATCACTAAGAATGCACACATTTCTTAAAAAAAATCCAAACTTTAAGGAACCAGCAAAACAAACCTCTACAGAAATAACAGGACCAGCTTCAGCAAAAATGTCAGCCAATTGAGAAGAAGTCATAGAATAAGGCAAGTTACCCACGTAGAGTCTTCCAGCTTCAGCTGAATGTGACTTTACTTTATCATCTCCATAATCATCATCATCATCTTCTTCTTCTTCTTCTTCTTCATATTCATCAAATTCTTGCTCTTCTTCTTCATCTTCTATTTCTTGGGACGTTTCTGCAGTTTGGGGGAATTCAAAATTGACAGAAGAAGAAGAAGAAAAGCAAGTGAAAGGAGAGGAAAAAGAAAAGTGGGGTTTGATTTTGAGGGTAAAAAGTTTGTGTCTTGGAGGTGGAATTGAAATAAAAGAGCATTCAAAGGGTAGGTTTCTTGAATTAAAAAGGAGGGAACTTGATGAAGTTGCAGCAGCAGCAGCAGCAGCAATGGACAGTGATGAAGATGCTGCCATCTTTATTAGCTAGGAGTGCGAGAATGGCTGAATGGTGATACTGCTTGTTAGTATCTGATTCATTTAGAGTTCTTTTTCTTGGGGGGGGGGGGGGGGGGGGGGTGTTGTGGGAAAACAATTTTTTTGAGGAAATGAAGATAAGGGGATAAGATTTTTTTCCTTTCTTTTGTCTAATATGTACGACAATAATTTGTTTTACTGTTTTCTTAATTTTATAATTAGTCTTATATATATGTTCAAAGGACGAATGAATTTTACTTATTTATGAGCGAGAAATATTAGATATTATTTTTGGCTGGTTTGATTTTAGGTTGAATAAAGTAGTAAATTAAAGTCTCACAGTATAGAGAGAACAAAATGAATAAGCACTCGATCATTCATTACAACTTCGAACCAAAAATGAAACACTACTTTTTTCACAACTATGAAATATATAATGGGGGTGTTTGGCTTAATTTATAAGTAATAAGTTATTTTTAAAAAAAAAATATTTTCATTTTTTTTTTTGAAAATTAATATTTATTTTAGAAATTTAAGACCAAATCTTATTTCCAAATTTGAAAATAAGTTACTTATTTTTAGAAAAAGTACATATATAACAACTTTTTCAGCTTATAAGTTGCGCCAAACGGGGCCAATGTCAAAATGTCACAGCACATACTTCTCAGCAGAGTATAAGATCTACACATAAATGTTTCTAGGAACACCATACCTCAACTTCTTAATGATCACAAACATAATAAAGCCATAGTCTGAGAATTTTATTTAGATAATGATCAAAACTAATGTGTAGCTACATTTTCACACTGCAGTAAAGTTTTTAGCATCTCTTGACTGCCCCGTGAATTGAGGACCTTCGTAGGCGGGCAGAGACGATTTTAATGCAGAAAAGCCAAGAATGATTTGCCAATGCAACCAAATGTAAATGGAACAGAGTCCTCCATTTGGTCGCATAAAAGACGGGATTTGTTCCAACAACTTGATAACCAACCCCGTCACTCCCTTGCGTCAAACTTTGAGGTTGCAGCTGCTGTCAGCTTCTGCAAACCACTTACTATGCGTAAAAACACCATGGCCATTCAGCATATCAGCAAGAGAGACTCCAGATGTATGGAAATTACTTATAGGGAAGTGATTGAGACCTGCCATGGAGAACATACTAGTCGCCTCTGACCCAGAAAGATTTTGCCTACTGTAATTGACTTCCCTTGGTGATGTCAAATTGCTGTTATCAGACTGCAGAACTTCAGAATTCTGAGATCCAGTAGGCTGAAAAAACCGTCTTCCACCAGTATCTTTCGAGTTAATTCCACTCTTACCATCATCTGTTTTCTTTGTGTTCAAGAAGCGGCCACCACTACCCCTTGGGCGACGCATTGCATGAAGGTGGCGTGAGCGGTGCAGATATGGCTGTTTAATAAAACTCAAGTTCAGAGTATTGCAAACTCCAGAGAATATAGCATTAGTACAGTTAAGAGATGAAGAAAGCGTCAACCTCATTTCAATTCGTGAATTGTCTAGTTTTAGTCAAAAGGATTATGATAAGTTATATGATACTAAAGAAGCTAATTTGACAGTGAACAACCCCCCCCCCCCCCCCCGGTGCTAAACTTGCATGCTGTGATTTGGATTCAATTTTTTTCATGGTTATGTCATTTTAACAGGACAGGTAGAATTGTAATTCGCAACATCAAAATGATCAGTATGTTCTTATATCCTCTGGAATTTTTTGCCCATTAAAATTAATTTTGGTATGTTTTATATGTAAACGGATACCTGGTTGAGACAATTTTCATCCAGTTTTTAATGATATAACTGAAAATTTTCGACCATACTTTACGGCTTTTAGTCAGTTTATGCTCTAGTTCCGCCTTTGCACGAGACTTTCTGCGCCTGAGAATACCATGGTACTGCTTAGCATTTACAAATATTGGTCCATCATCAGTGGCCAAGTTCAGTGGTAGCATAATCCGGCCCTAGATCATTGCAAAAAGTATTTGATCATTAGAAAACACCATGAGACACATGTATAGATGTAAAATTGCATCATACAACATTACCACATGTACAAGAACATGATAATGAAGCTGCATTAACACATGTAGGTTAAAAAGATAAGAGTACTGCTACTATAGGACACAGTTTACAAAGATAACACCTTTAGCTTCACGCCTATAGTCTAATGACTCTAATTCATTACATCACATACAAATTGCATAACTGTCACAATATTACATGCAAGCTCAACGATACTCGAGGAAATCATCTATGGTAAACTATAAGAAATCAAACGCTAGCTGGCTGGAATTACCATATAGCAGTTGCCAGAATAATCCTCACACATTACAATTAATTAATGGGCAACACATGGATAAACTTTGCACCAGTTAAAACTTGTCATTCTAAGTTCTGTGAAGACCTGAGAGCATAATAAGCCGATTTTTATTGTATTAAACAATATAGTCAGAAAAAGGCACCTAAACACACTAATTATGACATGAAAGGCATAAAATTTAACATTATTCTTCCAATGTCCCACATTTTTATTGTTCATAGTACAGTGCCGTGAGGCAACAAAAAACTAATCTTAGTCTTGGTTTTAGCAGAGAGTTACTGTTGTAGTGTTTCCAACAAAATATTTGAACATAAAGTTAGACAACTATTTAGTGGAAAGTAGCTAAAGTAACTACGCAGCATCATTTAGCGAAAAAACAATCCATGTAGCATCAAAATTTGAACGTTGACGGGAAGCAAACCGTAAATTGGGGGACATAAGTTGAGAAGAGTCCATAACATTGATCTCCATAAGGGCTGGCAGAGGTCTATGCCGAATCAGAGAAAGAAAAAATGTAAGTATCCCGTGAAATATTATGAAGTCCTAATAATTACAGAATGCTGTTTTTACTCATGAGGTCTTACCACAGTTTTGCCAAATCCGAGTTCAAAACCACTTCTATATTCACGTGGAGTTGCTTGAGTGGAGAATGCTGCCCGAGATTGTGGAACTTTTCCCTCATCTTCTATACTTCTTGAGAAACTACTGGGATGATCGACGGAAATCAAACCCACGAGGATTGCAGGAAAACAGCGAAGAAATAGAATGGAACATTTCTTCCGAAATACGGGGACAAAATTTAGATATAAATAATTTGGAATGAAACGAAAAAATAAATGAAAATTATAAATATATTTTTTAATTTCATCCAAATATCTCCCCTTGTTCAAAATGAGGTGAACACAAATTAAGACTACTTTACCCTTCTACTCAAATGATACACTTCAAATAAGTTATGTCAAGATTACAGAAGGTCAGATATATTAAAAATAAAAAACAGCAACAAGCCCGTCTAGCTCAGTTGGTAGAGCGCAAGGCTCTTAACCTTGTGGTCGTGGGTTCGAGCCCCACGGTGGGCGCTATCACCAAAGTTATTATATTTTTGTTACATTTTTTCTACATATAGTTTATATCATCGAATTTTTATATATTTTTAGATTTTTCTGCATATAGTTTGTAAACATGTGTATAATAAGCTAATGCTTAAATTACCTGGAAAGATATTGAATTGAGATAGTTATTATATTTTTGTTACATTTTTTCTACATATAGTTTATATCATCGAATTTTTATATATTTTTAGATTTTTCTGCATATAGTTTGTAAACATGTGTATAATAAGCTAATGCTTAAATTACCTGGAAAGATATTGAATTGAGATGTGGTTCTTTTACCCAGCTGGGCCTCATCATGGGTGAATTGGGCTCCAATAGAAGAAGACTCTGATGGGCAAGCAGAGTGAGTAGTAGGCAATTGAGTCCCAAGCCCAGCCCACCACGGAACTGCAGCGGATGGCAAGTGTCCAATGGGACTGTATGCCGCAGCAGTAGTGGTAACAGCCCCTTGATGTTCTTCTCTATAATATACAGTAGGCATAGTGGTGCGTGTGTAGCTTTTCTTAATTCTTTGCAATTCAAAGATGAGTGATATGTGTAGACTTGTTTGTTGATAAATTATGGATTCTTACTTCACTTGACTTGATTCATCCCAAAATAACATGAGTAACTGAAGAACAATCAGCTAGGGACAAAAAAGACTAGTTGAATCGTAGATATACACAGGAGAAAGTAGGTAATAAAAGATACCAAGTAACAAGATAGATGGATAAGGATCAAGGATGGAGCGAGAAAGAAGAACAAAACTTGTATTATTGGCTAAAATTATATTAGTAGAGACCAACAAGTGAAAGAATAAAGTAAGAGTAGTAGTGATAACAAGTATGAAAATGGTGTCCTGGGCACAAGGAGGGAAGCGGAACTTGTGTGATTCGAGCCACTGTCGGTACAAGTTCATCTATCAAAAACGACGACGTGGCGCCAGAGAGAGACTGTGTGTGTGTGTGTGTGTGTGTGTGTGTGTGAGAGAGAGAGAGAGAGAGAGTATAGACAAAGAGACAAGAGGAAAGAGAGGGAGAGAGACGGACGGCCGAGGATGTTTATAATTACTCTACAGCTTGTCTGGGGGAACTACACGTCAATTACCAATCACCCTTCATAATAAAGCTAGTATTGTTGAGTATAATAAGCATTTCATGCAATTTGCTGCCCTTTATTTTTAATTAATTAATTAATAGTAGCAGGTTAGAGCAACTCTGATCATTTTTAGCAATTATGTATGTTGAAAAACATTGATTTTTATTAATTTAAAAAAAATAGTATGTTAATTTATTTAATATACATAACCACATTAATCATTGTATTACTATGCCAAAAAAGAACTGAATTTTACTTAATTCGACTCAGATTCTTAATTAGAAATTGGTTTAAATGTACTTAATTTTTTTTACTTATAATTTAAACTTACTTACATATATAAAGAAAAAGGAGAACTCAGAGCACATGCTCTAGCCTCCATCACCTCTTTGAATGGATGTTGTTTAATTCTCAAATTATTTATTTATTTTAATTTTTACGTATTTTAAAAATATATTGAACGTATAATTATATAAATTTTATTAAAATTTCTTTTATAAATAAAAGTTTAAGTGATCCCTGCAAATGCCACGTGTCATCTACTTATCGACGCCAAGTGACCAACTACTAGTCTATGACTTGGTTGTTATGAGATGATGGTCCCCCGAAAAAGGGTATTGTTTTTATGTGATTGCTGTTTGCCAGTGGTTTCGTTCGGGGACTAGTATAATAAATTCGGTTATTATATTTTATTATTAAAAACGTAATATATTTGTTTGAGTCAAAGAAAATATAATATATATCAAATATTAATATTTAAAAAAATTGAGTTAACAATAAAGTAGATTAATAAAAGTTGGAGTTAACCAAATTATCTACTATGAGAAAATAATATTGTTTTATGAATATATAACATAATACTTTAATAGATAAAAAAGTGTTAGTTTTTGCTAATAATAATGTTTAGTAATATAACATAATAGTCTTCGTTCATCACTGGACATAATTATAATTTACTTAAAAAATATATATAAACGGAATAATGTGAAAACAAAAAGTAATTAAAATATTAATATTTAAAATTTACATAAAAAGGTAAATACAGCCTAAATTTGGTTATTTAAATTAACATATACTCCATCTGTTCCAATTTATGTGTCTTATTTGACTTTTTAAGGTCAAATTGACTTAACTTTAACTGTAAATTTTATATGTTATATAATTGAGAAAAATTATAAAAATTATATTGTTAGAAAATATATGTAATTTATTTTAAAATGCAATTTTCAGTTTTTTAAAATTATAAACTAATAATTTTTAATTATTAATTAAAATTTGATCAATTTGACTGTAAAAAAATCAAATAAAACAGATAAATTGAGACCGAAGGAGTATTATAAATAAAATTACAATCTTCTGTCTATATTGTTCTTTTATAAAAACAATAAAAAAAATGTGTAGTTACACACACCGTTATAGATTTACAGGGGACACGTGAATCTACAGTCACCGGTTTGATTCTAGTTTAGAGCAGGGATGTTCAAAAAATCTGAAGCCCGAAATTCGAATCGGTCCGATCCGGAAAAAAGTTTAAAAAAATTGGCCCGAAAAAAAGCCCGGTTCGGTCCATGGGTCCTGAATAGGCGTTCTTTATTTAAAAAAAATCGGCCCGATTTGAAGCCCGAAAAATCCGGTTTTAAGCTCGGATTTTTAAAAATTCAACTAAAAACCCGGATTATATAAAGCCCGGATAAAGTCCGAGTTTGACCCGGATAAAACCCCATTTTTATATAGCCCGAGTTGCATGACTTGATATTTTCTCTCATAAAATGATTTTTAACTCTTAATTAGCAAAAAACAAAAGGTGTTAGCAACTTAGCAGGGTCCAAGGTTTGTATCTTGTTCCACAATTGTAAGAAGTGTTGGTTCTAGTTTCTTGATTGCTTGGAGGATTATCTTGAAGGAGTCTCTACTACTTCTTTGACATGTTATCACCAAGTAAGACCATTGAAGGGTATATTCCATTCTAAGATCTACAATATGCAAGAAATCATTTCCCTCTACTACTTGGCATATAGCATCATTTACAACCATAAATTCAAAATTAATGTAGGGAGTTGTTTGGTGAAGTAAATAAAAAATTTCTAATTTCTCTTATTTGGTGATCAATGATTGATCCCCTGATTCATTTGTCAATAAACTATTTGTCTTAACATAATTAAGGAGTGACAATCTGGATTTTAGTCTCATAGCAAAACAATAAGAGACTATTTGCAACGAATCACCCCAAATGCTTATAAAAGTCCAAATTTGGCTTAGCAATGCGTGTGCATATTGAGTGTCTCTATAACCTACTGCCTCTACACACACCAACAACAAATGCACTAGGAGAAATCCCTGATCCACAGTTTTTTTTTCAAATTTATGCCTGGATAAAGCACGACCCGGTCTGACCCAGCCCGCGGGCCGCAAGCAGGCCTCATATTTTCATGATAAGCTCGGCCCGACCCGATTATCAAAAAAGCCCCGCCCGATTTTTCTAGAAAAAAACCCAATTTTTTTACATGTAAAACCAGTCATTTATTACATCAAATACTAAATTGTTTAATAATGCTAAACGACTGTGAATTAATTGAAAAACAAAGATAATGAGTACAGGGATTTTATGATTATAATGGTCCCTCTCAATTTACGTGTTAACTAGGTACGATGCCGCGCCTTATAATTTTTTTTCAAACCTTTATATTTAATAGTTATCATAAATTATTTTAAATATATTCTTAAAATGAGGTATATATACAAAAACTTTCAACACACATCTTATTTATGCACCGAGTCCGTAGTTTTTAAAATAATAATAAAATCAATATTTATTAATTATACATGTTTTTTTTAAAAAATAACAATTATATAAATTAGAAAAACACATATTTTTTAACCGTAAAGTGCATAATAGAGGCGATTATTGGACCGTCCATACCGCATAAACCGCTCGCATTACACTACAAAATACGGTTTTTAATTTTCATTATGCGGTTACGTATTGATTTTTTTTACAAATCATGCGATGCAGTACCAGTCATGGTTTTATATTTAAGTAGTGTGATTCAAACTGTACCGCAATGCAATTATATATACATATATTTGCTATTATATATAAAATCATATATGTTTTTGTTGAATTATTAAATTTATATTCCATTTTCTAGTTTTTCATGTTTACAATTTAACTTCTAAAAATTCTTTAACTTTTATTGTTCACTTAAAATTTGTAATTTTTATTATAACTTTCCGTTTTGTATTTTATTGTAACTTTTGTATTGACATCGTTAGATCACATAAATCGTACTGCACCACACCACACCACATTTATATGGTGTGATTTACACAGTTTTTGAATTATGTGGTTACACAGGTTTTGAATTATATTGTTCAGTTGCGGTTAAAATTTTAACCAAGTCATATGTGCGGGTTGGTCGATGGTTTAAGAGAAAAACTACACTGCCCGCACCGCGAACACACGAAGTATAGAATTGTCAAATTTATTAATTTATCCACACATTACATATTTAATTTTTATTATTTAAAAATATTCAGTAACCAATATAATATATTGATTCAAGAATAATGATTAAAATTTTGTAAAATAATTATATAAATTATTTGTTGAAAATACACAATCATAAAATATCAAATATTTAATTATTTTAAAAATAAAAATCAAATGAAAATAATATCATAATTTTTTTATGAATTATACTAACATCCGATTTTTTTAACTTAAAAGAATGTAATATTATTAAAAATAAGTAGTAGTGAAATTAATTTTATTTTTTTTTTTGTAAAAAACACCAATTATCATAAAATTAATATATATATATATATTATAAATTTTATACCTTCTATATAAAAATTGGAAAATATTAGAATATGATTAAATTATGAAAATTAGGGACATAGGACAACGTATAACTCAAATAAAAATTTCATACATTTAAAATAATCATTTTTAAAAATTAATTTAATAAATAATTATTTAACATAAATATTTATAAACTTATAAAATATGATTTCAAATGAAATAAAAAAAATCAAACTTTTTTTTGGGACAACAGTTTGGATAATGGAGAAGTAAGGAAGTGCAACAATTTTATGCTAGAAAAGAAAAGTGAAATCAACTTAGATATTTAAGAAAAATTAAATGTGTTCAAATTTAAGATAAATTAAAATAATTCCTATTGTAAATTTTGAAAATACTAAAATGTATAACATTATTTTGAAAATATCAATATTAACAGTTGAGTTTAAAGGGAATTTAGTCATATAATTTCAGTCACTAAATTATTATTTTTAGTTTTTAATATCTAAATAATGGTGAAAGAAATTTTAGTCTAGAATTTAAATATCATGAAATTAAAATATATATTATAATTTCTGTAACTTCTATATAAAAATTAAAAAAATATTAGAACATGATTAAATTATAAAAATTAGGGACCAATGATAACATATAACTCAAATAAGAATTTCATATATTTTAAATAGTCATTTTTCAAAAATTAACTAAGAAATTAATTATATAACTTAAATTATTTTTTTACAACAATGAGCAGAAATAAAAGTACATTAATAATATAAAAATTGTTGTTATAGGCCTATATTGGGTCTTTTTTAAGAGTTCTATTGTACATGGATAATAAAACTATTTTTCATAGTATGTGCTGCGTTCACAGGAACTCATTGTATAGAAGAATAGAAAACTCACCTTCTAAGAGCCTTACCTCTCTGTCCTCCTGCTATTATATATATATATATATATATATATATATATATATATATATATATTGGCATGTATCTTGTCAAAAAAATGGTATGTATTTTAAGATAGGTATAAATTATAATTTTATAATATTTTAAAAATATAAATATAATATTTAAATATTTATTTTAAAATAAAATTACAAAATAACTTAGAAGATGTAAAAAATAAAAGAACAAATAATATAGCAGACTGCTGTTGCAGGACAAGGGAGTCGTGTGTGTATGTGGATAAGCATGAACATTGAGGGATCAATAGGTCATACATAGTAATTATCATCGGTGGTGCTTTAGTTATGCTGCAATAGTCAAAGTAGGTATAAAATGCTTAAGGTTGCTTTTGAAGGAATTAATATAAGTGATGAAGTATCTTAAATACTAGTGGTGAATACACAATATTATAAAGAGGATTTTTGAAAAATATCTTAGGTAAACTTTTTTTTTTTTTTTTTGCAAAAATACTGATTTTTTTAAAAGTATTTTGCAAAAATATGATTTTTTTTTGCAAAAATATGATTTTTTTAAAAAAAGCAAAAATACGGTTTTGCAATCATATTTGTAACTAAAATCAATCACAAATGCAATTTTAAAATTTAGTCAAAATAATTATTTTTTGGTTGCATAATACGTTGTTAACAAATTGCAGGATTAAAATTAAAATGCAATCGTAAACAACTTCAAGTAACCTTAAATGAACCAAAATAAACTTCAATTATTTTTTGAAAAATAGAAAAACAAGTTGCATGTGGTTGTTTTTTGTTGCAAACCCTATTTTTACAAAAAAAATAATCAGAAAATCATAAAATTACGAAAAAACCTTAAAATAGTATTTTTGATAATTTCTCTATTATAAATTCATGATAACCATATTATGCTCCGTGTAAGCATATTTTCATAAATATTTGTGTTCTTATAATTTGAAAAATATCTCATTAGTATAATATTTTATGACGAGAGAATTATGTGTTTCAAATAAAAAAGTCATGTTTTTAAAAAATTGGGTCCATGAAATTATTAAAATATAAATAATCTGATCCAAATACCAAACAATTAACTACCAAACTTTTCAAGTTTCAATTATAAAACTTATTATATATGGATGCATGACTAACATTCAAGTAAATATATCTTTTTATGTTATATTTTTATTGGTATTTAATATAAATGTTCATAATATTGATAGTATTTACTTTAATACATATCATATATTTTTTATTTTATGTAAATTTATTAAAGAAATGAGTGATAATAAATTAATTAGAAGAATTATTTTGATATTAATTAAAAATCATTAATAAAATAAAAAAATATTCATAAAATATTAATTAAATAAAATAAAAAATTCATATTAGTATGATTCTTAAAATAAAAAATTTAAGTTATAATTAAATATAATATTAATAAAATATTAAATTAATTAAAATTATGGATTAACCAAATCGGCTACAAAAATTTTATGTTCGATTATTATATAATAGTATAAATAGTATAAATGTGTTCATATTAAGAAATTGGTTTATTATTTGTTTGATATTTAGTTCAAAATGGAAAGTTTGAATTGAAATAAATTTATTCACCATTCTATCAAAATATTATATATTAACTTGGGTAATTTATTAACGTTAATAGGTTTCTTGATTAACAATTTACTTTCCTTATTTTCATAACAAAGCCAAAATTACATATTTATGGTTAATAGATTTCTTGAGTAGCAATTTACATTCGCTATATCTATATTGAAGCCAAAATTATCATATTATATAAATATATATATATATATATATATTATGTAAATTATAAATACACTTATGAAAAAAATTTATGTATCTGGATTTTTTTTTACAAAACACATATATATTATTCACAGAATATACTAGTATTTCATTTTTTTTATTTTAGAAAAACAATCAAATTTTTTTCATTAAAAACATACGTGTAAATAAAAAAAGAATTATGGGAATAAATTATACATTTTAAAAAAAAATTAATGAAAAAATATTTAGTTCCCGGGGGATTAATTCTCATTTTTAGCTCAACCCTATATTATATATAGTATTAGATATTCGTGTATTAATATAATATAATGGATCTGTGATCCAAATCAATTAATTTTTGATCCAAGATGAAATTACGTTAATTTTATCCATAATTACCATCCTAAACCAAACAAAATAATGATCTACAATTATATCATACACTTGCACTTAATAGAAAAGCTTAAAACAAACAAAATAATGACATATAATTATATTATACACTTGCACTTAATAAAAAGATTATTTAAGATATGTTTCTCATTTTTCATACAGTTTCTATGATATTTTTTCCCTTAAAAATAAACTTGGTCGTCATAACCGCTAAGCACATTAGAATCATTAGTTTTGAAAAACATAGTTATTGAGAGGGTTTTCATGGATTGCATGCAAAAGAAGTTGAGTGTTTTGATGTTTCCATGGCTAGGCCACGGACACATATCACCTTTCTTAGAACTTGGAAAAAAACTTAGCCAAAGAAATTTCACCGTCTATCTTTGTTCAACACCCGTTAACCTCAAATCCATCGAGAAAAAGATTGGTTTCGAGGACAGTTCGATTCAATTGATTGAACTTCATCTCCCAAATTTGACAGATCTCCCTCCTCATTACCATACAACTAATGGACTTCCATCACACCTCATGACTACTCTGAAAAAGGCTTTTGACATGTCAAAACATACCTTTTCAGACATTCTCACAAAATACAAACCAGATTTGCTTGTTTATGATTTTCTTCAGCCATGGGCACCGGAGGCCGCTTTCAAGCTTGATATTCCTGCTGTTCAATTTATAACCAGCAGCACTACAATGACCGCAGTTTTGTTTCATGCATACAAGAAGCAGGATGTTGAGTTTCCATTCTCGAAGATTTATTATCGAGATTATGAGACTGCTAATGTCGAGGAATTGAGAAAATCTGTTGAGGATCATAAGAGAGATCGCTCGAATCTGGTTATTGATTGCATTGAAAAATCTAGTAAGGTGGTTTTGATCAAGGGGTTTAATGAGATTGATGAAAAGTACATCAAGTATCTGTCTAGTTTGTGTGGAAAGAAGGTAGTTCCTGTTGGGCCTTTGGTTCAAGAACCTACCAATAATGCTGAAGATGAGAACTTGGAGGCTATAGAATGGCTTGGGAAGAAGGAGAAGGCATCTACTGTTTTTGTTTCATTCGGGAGTGAGTACTTCCTTTCGAACGAGGATTTTGAAGCAATTGCGGAAGGCTTGTTGCAGAGTAACGTCAACTTCATATGGGTCGTGAGGTTTCCTCTTGGAGAGGAGATCTGTCTTGAAGATAAACTGCAAGAACTAGGGTTTTATGACAAGGTAGGGGAGAGGGGAATGGTTGTGGAGGGTTGGGTTCCACAGGCGAAGATATTGGGACACCCAAATATTGGTGGCTTTGTTAGTCATTGTGGGTGGAACTCTGTGATTGAAAGCATGAAGTTTGGTGTCCCCATCATTGCCATCCCTATGCATATTGATCAGCCCATCAATGCAAGACTTGTTGAGGAAGTTGGCGCGGGCATTGAAGTCTTGCGAAGCCACGACAAGAAGCTTCATGCGAAGCAGGTTGCCAGTGTGATTCGACGAGTGGTCAATGATGAATTTATAAGGGATAAAGTTACTCAATTGAGTTATCAGATTAAGATGAAAAGGGATGAGGAGATTGATCAGGTTGCGAAAGAGTTGAAGAAGCTATGTGTACCAAAAACAAATACAGTGTAAGCGGAACCAGGAGGCAGGGACTTGTTCAAGTTCATAGGTCGTCCCAATGGGTATGGGTGGTTCACCAAGTTAGGGAAGCAATTGCTGAATCTACCCAGGTAGGATATATTTGGTAATTTGGAGTAGGAGTTAACATGCATGTCTCTCGGACGAATGGCGATTATTTTCTAGATAGAATTATTATTATATATGTAGCTGCAACTTGTATTAGTTTATCGACTAGTACATATCTGATGTAACTACTCTACTCCTATATATATTCTAATTAGTTATGGATTTTCATTCTTGTTTAGTTAAATTAAATCGGGTGTTGGCCTTATGTAGCATATAATTAGGATGAAATGTCTAAAATGGCACAATCTGAAAAATGACCATAAATGACATTTCAAAATGTGACTTCGGGTAGCATTTTGAACAGAGTACAAAACGCTACACGATGTAGCGTTTCTTCCCCACATAACGCTATATTAAGTTATGTTATTGACCGAAAACGTCACTTTAAGTTGGGTTGACAAAATTCTACTATAACTCTTCTCTCTTTCATGTATCTTCACACTAATTTTGACACCTTTTATCAATGAGGGGGAAGGCTTATCAAATGAGGTTAACTAGAACTGGTGGTTTAATTGTTATTGACTCTTGGCCCTGGTATATAATGTGCTTGCCAAGGCATGACCACATTTCTTGTGTAAATGAAGCTGAGATATCCATCTTTCTAAATCATCATGTCAAACTTTGTACTTGCTTTGTTATAAACTTCTCTGATGTTATTTACAGTTTTTTTTCATTCCCAGAGTTTTATGTCTCATATCTTGTGCTTTATCTAGATTCCCAGATTGAAGAATTTTCTTTATTGTAAATGTTGTAATGACCGGAGTGTATTCCCCTGAAGTAAAAGAGTATTGCATTAGTAAATATTTTCCTGACTTTGAAGATACAAAATTGGCCAACTTTGCTCATTATAAGAAGGGAATTTAACTACTGTTGAGTAAAGGAGTTTAGAGAGGGAACCTGTTCTCAAGGGCTGCCCTTGGAGAATGATTTACCCTATTCTTGATAGATTTGCTCACTCTTAGTTTCGTTAGAAAATTCAAGTATATATTTTTATTTATTTATTTTGTCCATGCAGAAAAAGAACATATAATTACAAAATATATTCTATAGTCTATACCATCCCCCAAAATTACTAAATCTACATAATTCTTGTAGACATCCATTTACCCAAATGCAGAAACCAAGATATATACAATACTGAACAGCATATGAAGTATCCACTAAACTAGCTAGTCTATTTTTAAGAACTCAAACGGTTCTTTGCCAGGCCTTATGTAAAGATACTCTTCATCTTTTACACTACCCATTCAATTTGATCTCCTCCTATTAAAGATAACCAGAGAATACAGTGAGACCCAACAATAATTCTTTCTTTGTTAAGCCACAAAGTCGGGAAATAATTGTGCTGCTAACCTTTTGCGGTTTTGAATATCCATGTTGTCATATATGTTTGCGGAATGAGAAGATGTGGGAGTATCTACAGCTCCGAACTCACCTTCTTCTAGTGCCCTTCCTATTTGAATGTTTTGCTCTGGGAGGAAACCTTGGTTGGTTCCGGACATGGACAGGTTTTCACCATGTGGGAGACCAAGAGTGAGAGAAACACCATTTGCTGAATATGGTGCACTGAATTGCTCTGCGCCAAACCTACTGATATCTCCAATCGGGTATGAACCGAATCCTTGAATGTAGTTGGTTGGACTTCCCATCAATGTAAATCCATCTCTGCTTTGCCTCTGATCAATGTGAAATTTCATAGACAGTTCATTGGTGGCCTCTGGCTCGAACTCCATGTTCCTCAATGAAACATTACCTAAAGAGTTTAATGTCCCAGTGCCCCTTTGTTTCTTGGGGCTTCCTCGTGCCATTTCCTCCATTTCTGAGGATCCAGTGAGAGAAAATCCTGAGTGATTTCGCATGCTTAGTCCATTGGGAGAGGTCGAAGCTGTAGAGACAGAAATTAAAGCCCGAGTATTCTGGCTTGTGGTAGTATCGTAGTTTTCTGTGGAATTAGTACTTGGAGCTCTAGCCTTTGAGGCCAACTTTTCACCAGGCTCATTTTTCCTAGTCTCCTCTTCAGATCCATTATGTTGTTTCTCCTTGATTTCCTCCATGTACATTTCTTCTACCATTGGCTTCCAGAGGCGCACTCGGGCGTTTATGAACCAATTAGACACCTGGAATTATAGCACTGTTAGCCTGTTCACAATGTAATTTACACAATCATGAGAAAGATCAAGTAAAACAATGCCAAGGTACCTGACTCCTAGTAAGCCCTGTTTGCTTTGCGAGCATATGTTTGTCCGAGTCCTTGGGATAGCTGCACACCAAGTCAACAATATTCAACAAATTAGGTATTTCTTATATAAAATACATATGAGTTGTATTAAGAAAAGGAGACGAGTGCACGAGGCTAAATATTTTAAACTCTTCTTACGGGTGGAGGAAGTGTTCAAATAACCAAGCGCGAAGAACTGAAACAGAACGTTCTGGCAACCCTCTCTGGGGTCTCCAAGCATTGTGCGGGATCATTCCCAACTGTTGAAGAGCTTTCTGTTGCCTGAGTTGATTATCAACAAATTTAAGCCTTGAACACTTCATTTTCCCTCCAAGACTTTCTTCTTCACCTAAGCTATTGCTTGCAGCGTGAATCTGACCCATTATCGCGTCTTTGAGACAGCGGAATTGCTTGGAGATAGTCTGTAGAGCCAATGCTGTGTATGGCTTTGCAGAACCGATGCCAGTTGATTGCTCAAACCAAGATATCACCAACTGCATTTGGGTGTGGTATTGCCTGTATCTATGCTCCACCTGCAAATTTCATACATGAAACTTAAAAGTTGGAAAACAATTGCATATCTATTCGAAAGTACCGTACTGAGAAAGTAAAATTTTAGTATACCAGTTTAGTTATGTTAGATTTTCTAATGTGAAGGAACAAGGAAAATAATAATCTTAGTTTTATTTCATTGACCCTGAATAGTGATTACAACAGAATACTCAAATAGCTGGAACTCTGACACATTATGATCCACTCACATTTCTTGGGAATAATTTATTATAAATGTAATATATAGACTTGCAAATAATACGTTTCTTGACATGAAAATTCATATATTCAAATCAGTAGATATGATTTTAATCGATTCACATGATGATTTTATATATAATAAATATGCAATTTAAAATGCTTCGCCAGACATTAATGAAACTAAGTAATATGGCAAATACTTACCTCATCAAGCATGTTAATAAGTTTTGCTTTTTTCATCTGAACCTCTTGTCTCTCCACCGTTGTGAGCTCAATGCTGCGTTTCGAGCTTGTTTGTCCATCACCACTTAATCCATATCCCCCGGCTGATCCTCCCTTTATGTTCCCATTGCCGGGCTTATTACCCAATTGATCAATATTCTGCAATCCCTTTCCAACGTTAGCAACTTCATAGAGAAGCTCTTGAGCAACCTTCAAGTACTTAGAATTCAACAGCACACTCTGCACACCGTTCAAGGAGACAATTGATGAAGAGGCCTGGGCAACCTGAACATCATTAGTACTTTTCGGAGAAATTGCGGGTGGGGGTGCTGAAGCTGGAGATGGGAGTTCACTATCTTCAGTTCTAAAAGGTCCATAACCAGTGTGTTGGGAAGAAAGGCTCAAGGACAAACCTTGCTGCTGCTGCTGCTGATTTGAAGGTGTGGCTTCACGTGCTGCGGTGAGATCAAGTTGATTGTATAAGCTGTAATGATGCATAGGGGGAACGAAACTATGGAGAGTGGAGATTTCATGTTGGTGGGAATGGACAATGGAGGGACGATCTTCTTGTGAGGCTGATAGTGGGATGCGTACAAAATGTTGGGTAGAGTGTTGAGTATCATGGGCGTGCGTTAGATTGGTCGTAGTAGAGTTGAGGAAAAACAAGTTGGACAAAGGCGGCGGCTGATGATTAGTGTCAGAGTATCCTCCAATGTTGTGGTTGTATCCTGAATTCATGAGAATGAGAGTTTGTGAGCCATCACCTTGGATTTCTGAATTTCCGTGAAAGTATGTCCCCATTGTCGATATACACGAGCTTCTTCAATTCTCCGATAAAATATATTTGGCAAGTCACTGTAATTAAAAGGCACGTTGTCAGTCATGTATACACCTAGTACACACATCATTTTATATATGTAAGAAAATAGGAAGATATAAATGTGATCATGTACCTTAGTACGTATTGCAATTGTGATATATATATAGCAGATCGATCGATGGTATATGAATGGTGGTGGGTAACTCAGTACATATATAGGTAAATTACTTTAACTCCAATTGACTGGTAGCTAGTACCAAGTTGAAAACTTTTTGGGACGAGTAGATCTGTAATAGTGTCCACTCAGTTGATAAGATGATTCCTGAAATATAGTAGTATTAACGGAAAGCATTAACTTAACTCATCAAATTATAAAGTAAGCATTAACTTAACATACACGGAAGTAGCTTCTTAAGCAATTCACAAGGGTAAAACCGGTACTAGCTAGCCACAGAGTAATTTAGAAGCTTAAACATTTAATCTGTTATTGATTCTTGAGTTGTTACATATGTATGAGATTAGTTCAGACTCAGTACATATAAATAACTAGACAGAGAAAGAGATGTTGGGATTGATGGAGAAAGGGGGATGATGATCAGATAAAGTAATACTAGCAGTGAGCATAATTAGAAACCTGGTGCAGGTGGGATAATAGAAATCTTGCTGTACTGCACGTGTTCCATCGCCAATATTCAACTCATCTACTGCTGCAATCAAGTTGGGACATAATTTTAGTAACTTTAGTAGTAGCAGTCAGTACGTACTTGTCACAACTACTCGATCTACTCATCCCCAGTCTCAACACTCCAAATACTTGTATAAATAAGCATGCAACTGCAACCCTACCTATATATCAAACGCCACAACTGTTTCTCAAAGCTTTTCATTACAAATTTAGTCATCTGATCTAATCGTTTTCGTCGAATCGTCGGTGCAGTATCATCCTTAAACTCTACAAGAAATCTAAACAGGTTAAAATCGAAGAAATTAATATACCTATTTTTAAATAGGTATGTCCTTATACGTACTAACTACGTCAACAAGGGTACATATATATAACTAAATTAGTGATCAAACATGTGTTTCCAACGGTTGATCGAGGATATATATTTGAGTTAAGAAGGAAGTTGTAATGACTGTTGAATCAACAGAATATATACCTGGGAATTCACTTGGGTGATTTGACACTTATTTCAAATATCATATATCTGATTTCGAGAGAGCGCACAGACATGTATATAATATATATGCATCTACTATCGCGGTTGCTTCTATTTGGATGATGTTGATGATATATGTAGGGAAGAGGAAGAGAAGAGGCCGAGCTAGTAGTTCTGCATATAATATATGACTTCTGAGAGAGAGAGAGAGAGACAGATGTGTGATAGCTGTGTTCTCTTATTATTACTATTTTCTTTTAAAAGAAAAACAGTGCAATCCTATCTACATTATTATAAACGATCAATGTGTCAGAAGATTTTAACTGCTGAAAAACGAGGAAACGTCTCTTTTCGTGTGAAGTTTTTTTATGTCATCACAATTTTATATTTTACTCTTCTTTCATTCTCCCATAATTGCAATATTAAAAAATTAAATGAATATGTGTGCGATTAAATAGTTCAAGTGATAATATCCTCTATGGCTTGTACTTTGTCACTATCTCCCTCTATCCTAAAATAATAGTCATTTTGATAATATCCTCTATCACTGGTACTGTGAATTTGTTACTATTTCCCTCTATCCCAAAATAATAGTCATTTTGACTTTTTATACGTGATTTCACGTATGTTAAAAAATGCTACTTGTATGTATTATTTTTATAATTTTTTTGAATAATAATTTAAGTAATTATATTTTTATTTTAAAAAAGAAAATTGAAAAAATTATATATGCAAGTAATGTTTTTTTACACCTCAAATTACGTATAAAAGAGGGAATACTAATTTATAAGTTTATAAACCTATTTATTTAAAATAAAAGTCATTGAAATATAGAAGTATATTATTCATTAAGATGATAAGAAAGGATTAAAGAAGTGATGGTGAACATTGTGTAAGTTGAGTATGGGTCCATTGCTGCCTCAATCATTCATTGTCAGTCGGCTGTCTTTATTTTCCTCCTCTTTATTTGGTTGGATGTCATCGTTCGAACAAGATAAAGCATTTAAATTTACAAGCAACAGGACACCGGGCCAATCACCTTTTATACCAGACTACCAGTATATATACGGTATATACGTACATATATCGATCACCTACTACTTTAATGCTCAAAAGTTACTCCCTCCGTCTCTTATTACTTTTCCTGTTAATCATGTGCACGCTTGCCAACACACACTTTTTGATCGTTAATATCTTTAATTTCGTATTAGTATTAAATATAAAAAATTTACTGTATTAAAGTACTCACAAATACGAATCAAACAAAATCACTCATGACTATATTTTGTCTTATAAATTATATGTAAATTAGTAGTCAATCGCTTACAATGAACAATACAAAAAGTCAAAACAGGAAAAGTATAACGAGACGGAGGGAGTATTAGCTACCATTAGTTCTACTTTTTCAATATGCATACATGTACGTACTGTATACATTTTACTCTATCAGTCTTGTCTACGCTGAGCAAAACGGGTCTGATTACTCTTCGAGTGATGAAGAATGTTGAGGATTAGTCATGTTAAACAACTCTTCACGACCTTGGTCAATTCTGATTTTTTTAAAATCCTGTCATCTTTTCCCTTATTTTTGACTCATCTTCTCGGTTCCTTCCGAACTGTCAAAAGTATTGGCGCTAATTAATCTCTCCAGGATCTCTCTTCATATACCGACAAAGCAGTGGAGGGGTTACTGAAATTTCTTTGAAAATAACGTTTACAAAAAAACTCTTCTAATAACAAAATTTCCACAATCCTATCATCAATTATCTAATTAATAAACCCTACAGATATCAACACATTTGAAAAGTAACAAGCCATCAACTTTAATTCTAGTACTATAGCCAAAAAACAAAACAAAAGGCTCAAATAGTCAAATATATGCTCTCTTTATTTAATCAAAACAATTCCTCAATATATAAATTAAACATAATTTTTTCCTAAAATTAATTTGTTAAATTACCTAATCAGTAGCAAAACAAGAAGAAATTAAAAGAAGAAGGGTTTAACTAAGAACAAATGGCTGTTCCTTTATGTTCATTGCCCGAACATATTATATACTACAATCACATTTGTTATATTCGTTACGTCTCATTGACAGTTAACTTTCTTTACCAGTACTTTTCTCCGTTCCAGGCCTTCTCGCCTCATTTCTCTTCGTCGGACAACAAGTGATCTTTATTCATAAAGCTGTTGGAAGATTTTGATTTGGATCGAGAATATTGTAATATATTATGCATGCATGCGTTCGCGCTCGGTAACTGATTTTTTTTAAATATATATATGCAAGCTAGCTAGTTATGTCTCACATTTCTCTATTACTTGTTCTTGAAACTTTTTATATATGAATTACGAGATTCAAGATAAAAAACTTGCTCGCACATAATATATATTTTACCATTATTTATTAAGACTGAGTCAGTGATGATTTTTATCTTAACTAAATATATAAATTTCTTATTTAATAAAAGTGAAGTTAGGAATCAATTTATGTAAAAGTTTTTTTATAAACTTATAATGCACAATAAATTTTAGTTAAAGATTATGTAAAAGAAAAAAAATTATTAGTAGGATATACATCTAATTAAAGACATGTTTTAAGAAATTAAACGAGGATAACCATAATTTCTCTTAACATTGTGTTCTCGAAACATTTATTTAAAATAAAAGTAAATATATAAAAAATTTAATTTCTTCAACCTCCCTATTAATGTTTTTACCTGAATAATAAATTTGAAAAAAGGAAAAGACTTGAAAAATGGGAAAGAATTTTTTTACAAAATTATGTTCAATTTTTTTCCACATATTTGAGAAAATTATGAGAAAAAAATATCAATATTCCATTTTTTTCCTTCTTCAATTCGGGACGTAAGCCCAATTGTAAAAACATATTGTACACAATCAGATAGAATAGAAAAAGCGATATTAGTACCTTATTATGGGGTGTTTATCTCCAGAATCGTGATATCGCTAAAGCAACACATATGACATAAACTTATGTGTAATTCACTGACAAGACATTAGAGCTTATAGATTAGTAATATCATGCTTTAATTTTCAAACTATATCGACTCCCAACAAATTAATAGTTAAAAGGCTGTTAACAAAGAAGATCACCTTTAATCTGATTCAACATCACTTAAGATATAATTTTGTATACAAATTATCACCTACTAGACATGATTAGTCATTTAACCTAATAACAAAATTAAATTAAAGAGGTAAGACAAGGGGCCGGGGCCGGGGCCTGGGGCTGAAAGAGGGCCTGCGCGGCTGCGCCTAAGTGTTTAGTTTGGACTTTAGAGTTTTACATTATCACCGAACTGGTCCCGTTGGCCCGCCGTACTGTACAAGCGTCAAAAGCACAGTTACCTAATTTGTCCTTTTAGCTGTCTTTGAAGAAAACCTAACAATTTAACCCACACGTGAACAGGAAACCAAATAACACGAAAAAATGATATGAGTTTTGATTTTTAATATACGAAATATGAAAGTATACAAATATTAAATTACACAATAAATTTAGTTTGAGATATGAGTTTAATTTTGGGTACACAAAAAATCACGAAAGTATACGAAATATTAATATATAATTTTTATTTTTTATATATCATAATATATCTTATATACGTAATATATATTTTTTGAACATATTATTATATATACGTAATATATAACAATTTACTCATTTTATGTATTTATTAGTATTTCGTGTATATTTTATGTATATTTCGTGTATTCGGATATAATTATTTCGTGTTATTTCGGGTCGTTTTGTGTAAATAAAAAATATATAAAAATTTCGTGTACTTTTCGTTTCATATAAATCCGAAATATTTTATTTTGTATTCGGATCGGTTAAACAAGTATATGAAATCGTTTTGAATTTTAACTATCAATAGACGAAAACACGAAATGAAATTACGCGTCGCAGGCCTGCAGCGGGTCCCGTTGTCCAATTAGTTTATCAGAACTTCTCCTCCTAGAAAGACGTGTTGGCATGTAACTCCATTTATGGTAGGGACCAGTGGGCCAGGGATGCACAAAAAAAGTCAAGTGAAAGACCAATGAGAATGAAGCAGAATGTTACCGGCAACTACTTTTTTTAATTTTAAAGATGTCACTGTTTGATATACCTGCCGTCCGCTCACAAGTGCATCGTTCCTCGTCGCCTGTTGCTAGACAATTTGTATGATATATCTTTTATGAATTGGTTCAGTAAAAATATAAAAATTTTACACAACAATTCATATAAAAATAAGTATTAGAGTCTCGCAAAAAAAAAGTATTAGAGTACTTTATAATTATTTGCAGAAATCAGAACATTTATTTTATATACAAATATCATTTTTGAATACACATGCTGATCGACATGCACTCCATATTTACCGGGTTCGAACCCGTCATACTTAATTTTAGATTTCAAATTTTTACGAGGTGCATTGAGATTAAAGTTAAACCTAGCTGGTTTATGTAACCTTGCAGTGGGAATATGAGATGCCTTGTTTACTGGCATTACTACACATGCCTTATTTAATTTTTATCAATAAAATATATTTTTTATACTTCTTCTTTTATCTCTTTTTATCTTTTCAAATATAAATATAATTCGAATATACTATTATTTTAATAACATGACAAATTGTTAGAGTTAATTAATTTATGTGTACAATGTCCTAAATTAATAGAATATTATATTTTATTATATTTATAAAATATCTCATAAGACATTCTCGTACTTGCTATAATAAATTATGAAATGAGTTTAAGAACAAAGGCGGAGGGTCATTTGTTAATTAGGAATTTAAAGTAGGTAGACAGGGGACATTATATATATTAGTCCTTGTAAGGTGCACGGGTATGCTCTGACATCTTTTCTAAATAACGGTAACTTTAGTACCGGACTGCCGCAAAAGGTCAAATAGGAATGTATATCTTTTTGCTCATCCCCGTATATTGGGGTCTAGGGATATAATGAGGGTGTTTGACTTAACTTATAAGTAATAAGTTATTTTTTTTTAAAAAGTATTTTCATATTTTTTTTAAAAAATTAATATTTATTTTAGAAATTTAAGACCAAATCTTATTTTCAAATTTAAAAATAAGTTACTTATTTTCAGAAAGCTTACACAAACGGGGAAAATATACACAAGAGCACTGGTTCTTAATTTACTAATAATATCAAGTGGTTTCATAAGCAGACGTGTCAATTACATTTCGACCCTAGTCCTTAATTAGCTCTCTAAATCAGATCTTTTATCTAGTTTATCCGGTGTCTGCTGTCTGCATAAGCATATACAAAAAATGTGTACTGTAGTTCGAAAATAATATAGTCAATTAGCCTATCCGTGCATGTCTCTATGAATGTATTTTTGCCCAAGTCATTGTTTATTAATCGAATAATATTGGAATTTGGAAACATTAGAATATTCTACATATACACTCCAATCACCAATGAATCTTATACGACGTCTCCTCATCTGGATTCACTTAAACAGTAAACAAAGTGACAGCTGATGAGTTCTTGAATATTGGTGTTGGAAGAACATTTATATATTGTGTACTTTCGAACAAATGTATTTAGCCAAAAATTGCAATGGAGCAAGCCAAAATAAGGGCGCTATCTTGGATCCATGGGTGTGTAACGAAGGTTAAATTAAAAAACAGAGATCTTGAAAATATTTAGATAGAATAAATAGGGACTTCAAGATATATGAAAGATCCATGCTAATTTATAGGAGACTACATACCCTCCCATTCTTAGGGCATCATCTGTCACATAAAATTCGAGACTGCATCATTGATCTGTATTTTCGATTATTTATCTACTAGTTGGGTTGTTAATGAACATATTTATTTTTTGATTGCGGTGAAATTGAACTCTCTATTTACTTCAACATAACTGTATATTTGATTCTGTACTCCTCAAACATTCCATAATTATCTAATGTTTTTTAGTTAATCGAAACTTTAATATCAACTAGGTACTAGCTATAAAAGATGCAACCATTTTCGATCCTCATGACATGCTTTTTTATCTATGAATTTTGGAATCGTGGTGTCACATAGAGAGAACAGTTTGTCTCTGCGAGCCCAGTCTTCAAATTCATGATCCACTTATATTCCTTCTCATATACATCCTAACTGCTTAATTATGTAATGCATTTTTCACTATGGGCTTACGTATAAATTTTAAGTTAGAAAATGGAGGCCCATTTACCTGTGTCCATACAGGGGAGGCATTATTGTCTATCTCAGATGTACTGTATTAGACTACAACAGGCGGATTTGCAGAAAAATATATTCAACCTTATGGTACAATTAGGTATTGGGTAGGAAAAAACTTTTCTTAAATAGAATAATTAATAATGTATACCATTTTATAATTAACACATACAACAGGTTAAACATGTATGAAATAACAAGCTTGATTAAAAATATTTTTCGAATTTCGAAAGTTATTTAAAAAATGAGATTAACTACTTGTGCTAAACTCATCTAAAAAAGTTTTCAAAAATAATTTTCCATCTTTTTTAGATTTGTAAACAAATAATCACGACTTAATAATCGCACACTATGCACTAGTGAAGGGGAAGCTGTACATAGTTGAATCACGTCTGGATTTGACCTTTGTGTATTAAAATGCAGTCCTACTGCAGCGTATACTAGCTATCATGATTTCTTCTTCGAACCACCAGATTTGAGAATAAGGTGGGATCCCTGGATCTAGTGGCCGGTGATAGCTAGCTGAGCTATTCTCATATAACACATAAGAAATTATTACGTACTAGTGCTATAGTGCTACTTGTTTGGCTCTCCGTATAGCATTAACAAGTTTTATGAGATTTAGTCGTAATCTTCTCCAGAAATATATCCATTTATATTTACACTGTATAAAGTTTATAATTTATTTACAGCTAGTGCTTCTAATAACACTTTCATATGGCTGCTTCGGTAATCTTTTTACTTTTCCAACATCCATGCATCTGCATATTCATTTTTCTAATCCTTTATTTTCCATGGCATGGTAGGAATATATATATATATATATATATATATATATATATATATATATATATATATATATATATATATATATATATATTCAAGGCTGCTTAGGCAATCTTTATACTTTTTCAACATCCATCTGCATGATGATTTTTCTAATCCTGTATTTTTCATGCATGACATGTTTAATTCATCCGTATAAACTGATGCTTGGCTTGGTAAGATACTGTGATTATATATGTACCGTCGAGGACCTAGAATTTTAATCTAGAGAGCCGAATTCTATTTTATCAATATATATATAGAATATTTTTTTTCATATATACTTTTGTATAATTTAATTTTTACTGATATCACTCGAATAATTTTAGGTTTTATAATCCAAATAATCCCTAAAATAACAAATATATAAATTATAATAATATTGAAGTATATCTAAAAAATATGGCGGGGGTACCAGGATCCGATCTTTCTATAACTCCGGCACTTATTATATGTATACAAAAATAAAATAAAATAAAAACAATTTTACAATATTCCAAAACAAATAATTTAATTAAGAATATTATCAGCTTATCTAGGAGATTGCAAACTAGTATTTGATGGTAATATTTTGTTATCGATCAGCAAATGGTTTAGACTGTCAGTGGAAGATTAAAGTTGAATGCAAGTGATGTAATATTATTGGAATAGACCATTGATCAAAAGTGCATATTCTTACTGTCTTGCACTTTCTTTAACATTTTAAAAAACCCATCAAACCCTATTTATCTAAAGGTGTAATCCGTTGGTCTAAATGCACTTTTGTGTGTGTATGTAGCATGTATCCCATTTTCCTTTTGAACGAAATGGAATTGTCGAACTACAGAAGTGGAATATTCTCTGGGACGCCAACAAAACTCCAACATAATTAGTTCACCTGTCTTTTGCTTATTAGGACTAGTTCCTTCGCCAAACAGGAAGAAGATTATAATTTTAAATTCTAATTAATTGATACGATGTCGTGTCAACTAATTAAAATAGCGGATTAAGATCGGTGTAGACCACCGACTCTACCCCAACCTTGATTGGTTCTATTAGAATTTTAAAAATCAACTAAAAGTTTTTAAATCTCGAATGAAAAGTTCAATCTGTTTTAGCTACAACTCATATAAAGTTCTCATCTCAATTCTCAACACTGCAACCAGATACTATCACAAAAATCTAAATATGCAGAAGAGGTCATGCACGTGTATGCCAAAAGTTGCTTCACGTATTTCAAAGATATTTGATCATGTAATTAAATTTATTATTTTAGTATTTTTTTTATAAATTAAATATTTTATTCATAAAAATAATAAATTTAATTATATAATAAAATCTCTTAAAAGTGGGTATTTAAAATCAAATATTAATTATTTTGAAAATATTGATAAAGTATATATAAGTAATAAAATGTTCAAGTCAGATCCTAGTCAGTAGTTTGTGATGGGTGACTAGGCTTTTACTCCAATTCTGACAAAATCATTGTAACATAAATTTTATAAAGTGGAATGCGTTCGGTCCGGAGAAGTGGATATGTCATTCCAAACATACGTATTTACGGGTCCGCATGGAATTTTTTATAAATTACTTAAAAAATATAGGTACTTTTCAATTTACAGGTTACGGGAAACAAACTTTATATGTAGGGTTACATTTTATTCACGAGCTAACTTACAATTATAAAGGGTATTGTGATAAGTAATAAAATAACCAAACTTCATTAAATAAAAGATCAGGGAATTTGTAAGCATACCAACAAGGAGATTCGTCACTCCTTGTATAGAAAGTTTTGTGTTTCAACGACTCTTTATTAATTGTCGTCATTGAAACAAACATGTGGGTAAATGCATGAATAAATGATTTAACTTTATTTAGGTAACTACCGCTTCCATCATATTGGTATGTTCACTTTATTTTTAGTACAGTTAAATTAATTTTTTTTAATTATAATTTAAAAATAATATATAATTAAAATATATTAATATTATATATTTTTAAAAGTATATATAATGTATTTTAAAATATAATTTTTAGCTTTTTAAAATTATAAAAAATAATTTTTAATTTTCAATCAAATATTAGTCAATTTAATTTTAAAAAGATCAAAATGGACATCGGGACATAGTATATATATTAAAGTTTTTCATTTTTTAGCCATACAAAAAATGATCGAGTTAAAATAATTATTTAGAATATATTAATTATTACTCTCTTCATCTTATTCACGCTCATTTCTTACCACCTTAAATAATATATATTTATTTTTATAAAATTTAATAGTTTCGATCACCATACAATTTCTTTTTAATTTGTGTACAACCCAAATACTAATAATTGGTTGGGACGGCGGCACGTGGTTTTAAATCTCTAAATGAAAGCGATCAGCAAGGGCGAAAAACTGTTTGCGAACATGGTAACTCTATTTCAAAAAGTGCCATATAACACAATTTTTTACTAATTTTGGAGACAGTGCCATTTTCTTCACTTATCGGATAACTCGGGGTGAAAATTTAAAATGGCTTTTAAAAAAATTTCACGCATAATCATTAAAAATATCATATCATATAACAGAAGTTTACGGTAATTTTTTTAAAATTTTCACATATTTCCATCAAAATTTTATTAAATTTATTTGAAAAGTCAATTTTTTCGATAACAAAATTATCCAAAACTTCTCTTTGTGACTTTTCTAACTTATCAACTCTTTTTTTCTCTTTTCACATCGAGATAATTGTTTTTTAGGCAACATCATATAAATCAAAATTCAAACAATTGATTATAAAAAAGTAATAATACCTTAAATAACTTGAGTCCAAAATTCTAAGTGAAAGTTTGAAAAAGATTGAATTTTTACATCGAAATAAAGACAAAATATATATGTTTATATGAGTATTGAGCCATAAAATATAAGTTTAAAGATAAAATTTGATCTGATTAGGGTTTTTCAATTTTTTCAAAATATTTCCACTAACCCTGAAATAGTTGATTATTATTTTTTGATTATATATATATATATATAACCGAATACCAATGCAACTCTATTTTTCTTTTTTTAATAATAAATTATGTAGTTTTTTTAGAATACATATATATTATATATATACATATATAATTAATACTTATTTTTAGTTTTTTAGTTTTATCAGTTACATCAACATATATTCATCACCGTTTCAGATTCGATTCGAGTTTTACAGATCTCTCAAAATACCATGTATATCCTTCTAAGAAAAACATCAAAACATAATACACTAACATCCCAAAAATATGGGCACAACTAACAACCTTGATAACAAGATAACCAACAAGATCTCATCCTATTGGTAAATAGAAGAGAAGATGAGGAAACGATGGGATTAAACGGTGATTGAGAATGAAGGTCTGAAAATTAGAGAAGTGACAGCTAGAACCCTATACATGAGAGTCGACTCTCAAAACCGCCCTTTTTAAGAGAATAGTTATCCCATATACAATTTTTTTTTAATTTGTCATACAACCCAAATACTAAATATTTGGTTTAGTATTCGGCACGTGATTTTAAATCTCTAAATGAAAGCGAAAAAAAGTGTGAGCCAGCGCCATTCCTGACTTCTATGTCCAGGTGAAAATTTAAAATGGGTCTCTAAATTTCCCCCCACATAATTATAAAAAATATCATATGATATAACAAAAATTTATGATAAATTTTTCCAAATATTCTCTTGTTTTTACCAAATTTTTATTAAATTTGTTTGAGAAGTCTATTTTTTTGATAACAAAAGTATCCACAACTCTTCTTTGTGACTCTTCTAACTTATCAACTCGTTTTTTTTCTCTTTTTACATCGAGATAATTGTTTTTTTAGGCAACATCATATAAATCAAAATTCAAACAATTAATTATAAAGAAGTAATAACACATAAAATAGATAGCTTGAATCCAAAATTTTAACTGAAAATTTGAAAAAGAATGAATTTTTACATCAAAATAAAGACAAAACATATATGTTATTGAGCCATAAAATATAAGTTTAAAAAATTTGACCCGATTAGGGTTTTTTAATTCTTGCACAATCTTTCCACTAACCCTGAAATAGTAGATTAGTATTGTTTTGATATAATATATATAACCGAATATCAATTCAACTCTATTTTTCTTTTTTTTAATGATAAATTTTCAAATTTTTTAGAATACATATATATTATATATATACATATGTAATTAGTACCTATTTTTAATTTTATTGGCAATGTGATAATGTATATATTTAAAATTATAATTTATACGTTATGAAAATTATTGGCTTTCTAATTTTTTTTAACTAAATAATATATATATATATATATATATATATATATGATAAGATTCAAGGGAGATCCCTCCTTAGCGAGAGAACCAGAGACCTCAATCGTGACTGTAGATTCTTTTAAAGTAAGATTCTCTTAATTTTTAAATGAAGACTCTGTTAGATTGTGAGTAAATCAACGGTGGATATATAGGGTCTCTGGTTCTCTCGATAAGGAGGATCTCTCTTGAACCTTACCCTATATATATATCTATATACTAATATTTTTTTGAAAAGATGTGTTCTCAGGACGGTCGTCCCGGTCTCCTTCAGGGCTGGCACTGTTTGGAGGTGAGAACTTAGCTTTGCGAGACCTTATCATAAACTCAAGATCACGTATAAAGATGGACGGGTAGTGAGAACAAAAAAACACTGCTATATTTACCGTTCCCTAGTTTATCATACTCTACCAAAAGAGAGCAATTTCCTCTTTTACTGGGCGGCGTTATTTTTCTAGTATAGTGCTAACCGTTACTAAGAGAAATAAACGTGACAAATCTATTATATCTATTATACGAGAACACGCTTTTCTATCCTGAGCAAATTTATTCAATATAAAAAGACTTTACTACCCCTGCAAACCTGTTTATTCACTATAAAAAAATTGCTTCGCTGCTCCGAGCCCGCTTCCAAGCCTAACTTGCTATTTATTCCTTGTATGCCTCAGTCCCCAATTGTCCATATTCACATCTGTCCATGCCTCTGTCTTTTCCTCTCTCGATCATCGATTGTCGTCTCTCTGCCTTTCCTCCATCTTCTTCTCTTCTCAAAACAGAAATGCACGTACAAAGTATGCTAGGTTTAATGGGTTTTCAAGTTGTGCGCATTCTCACCCTTTCTACAACTATAGTGATTTATGACTCTGTTGGTCATATTTTTAACATATGATAATTTATGGCTATGTTTGTTGTACATATTCTAACCAGTGATGATTTATCGTTGTGTTTGTGTACATATGATTTTGATTGCAAGAAAATAAATATGATGTGATTAAACTTTAGTTGCTAATATATTCCCATTTTTATATGCTAAATTACTAATATATTACTATGTCTACATTATAATGCAGGTTATAAAAATGCAGACCTTGAATATTAGATTGACTCGAGTACATATGGAACTGTTTGTTATGTAAATGGAAAGGGTCTGATGTTGCCATTAAAAATTGAAAGCCTGATTGCTTCGGTGGAGGTGAGGTGGAGATAGATTGGTTTACTGATAATAATTTCTATTGAATTTAGTTTAGTAACCGATTAATGTTTAGGGGATTCAATGAAAGTAGTTCTTGATTTTGTTATTTTACTTGTCCCTTTTTAGATTGCAGATTCCGGGAAGGAAGCCTGTATTAGGCCAACTTTGTCATCCAAATATTGTAGTTTTGAATGGTGGAGTTACGGAATTTGGCAACAGTAACAGAGTTCATGATCAATGATTCCCTTAAACAAGTGTTTCACATAATAGAAAAGATAGGTATGATCTCATGTCATGAGTGTTTATCTGTAATTTTACTTGGTCCATTAGTGATCAGATATCATTGGATTTAAAGAGATTGATGAAGAGCTAACCAGACTCCAGTTTTTCAATATTTTCATGTCTTTTCTATTGAGCTTAGACACGTCCCAAAAAAAATGTAATTGTCGGTGATGGGACTAATGCGTGTTCTTTGTAGAGGTAATTGCATTCAGAAAGGTTACAAGAAGAGAAGGGTTAAAACAAGTCTGTTGCAGGTGTTCCTCTATAATTTATCCGAGATGGAGACAAACCTCATGATACTGCTCAGTGCTCACCATATATATCTGGACTAGATATATACTTTTTTTGGTTGGTTTACATTGTCATCACTTTCTACATTAGTTTTATCTCATAGATTAATTAAAATAAAGCACAAACTATAACTGCACCTGACCTCTCAAAGTGCATAATAGTGATATTACTCGCAATTAGTTCATGGTCACTGTTTTGAACTATATATGTGTAAGCTTGCAACTCTTTGAATGTTAAATCATCATTTGAAATTTTCTACTTACATTTTTGTAGAGGCTCTCAATTATGTGATCAATGGGATACCATTAAAAACTGAATCTACAGAGACAGATATGAATATATCATGCTGATGAGTTTGAAACCCCAAAACCCTATGATCTTTTAATGTAATCCTCTATATTTATATCATCTAAATCTGTGCTAAAGCAGAAGGGTTGTTTTACATTCAGATTCACCAAGTTAAAAAGCCGTCAAAATGGTGTTGTTCCGGTGGTAATTGTTGCACGATCTAATTTTATCAAAGGTGATTTAGTAGAGTTGTGTAATTATTTAGTAGTTTGCTAAATTTGATTTTTATCTTTCTAATTTTAGTGAGAGAATGAAAGCTTTTTTAATGTGTGTGTTTCTGTGTGTTTCACTATTTGGATAAATAAATGTGAGCCTATCAAAGCTATGTTATATATGATTTCGAGCATTTTAGTTGCGGTTTACAAATTGTGTTATATGATGATTAAAGATTATTACCTACTTTTTTTGTTGTTTTGATGAAGGTCCCCTGTTTTCCTCTCAGCACCAGCTGTGCAATTAAACTGATGTTTTAACTTTTTTGACAACTCCTACTAGGTAGTAGGTTATTTAAATATGAGTAATGTCGGGAGAAATGGTGGATAGACTGACTAGGTCCTTGTCCAAGATTCTCTAGCATCCGGTGCTCATGGCTGCTATACTTTGGAATCATCTCTCTCTCCGTAGGTTCTTGATTCCTGTATTTCAGTTTACAAAAGAACAAGAAAATATATGAAGAGTTCTATATTCCAGATTGACTCTATATATTGGGGGGGGGGGGGGGTTCCAATGTAGCTTATCACTGTGGTATTAGACAGGAAAGATGCAGTAAAGTCAGGGTTTGATCAGTTTTGGTAATAGAGTTTGTTGTGTTATGTTATAGTTTTTTTTTATTAACTATTTCTTATTGTTCACTTCGCATAATTGGTGGCTCAAATCTGCTTATTCTTAATTATTGTTATAAATAGTTCAAAAGTTGCCTACCATTGATAAAGTTCCTTGATTTATCTGGTCATTTGTATATTTCTTACTTAAATGAACTTAAACCTTGCAATGCAATTATTGTTCTAACTCTCTCTTTTTACCGGTAAATTTTGTAAATTAATCATTCAGACAGTGTGAAAGTTGGGAAGGATGGAGTTGAGGTAGGAACTGATATGTGCCTGTAAGCTCATATTTACTTCATTTTTATTGTTAAGTTGCTCATACAGACTTCATCACCTCCTCATATTGAATTTTAACTTTAATCAGGACTTCCATTGTGATGTGTTAGGATTTTGTCCAAGAACAATAGCAAAGCTTTCAGTGACTGTTGTTGGAGTATCCCTTGCACTCTTTGTACTCAAGTAATTCTTGTCTATAGCTTTTTTTACGCTGGTATGTTTGATTGCTCTATTTTCAGGACACAAAATTACATTTCAGCGGCGTTATTGCTTCTCATTTATAATTACATGTTAATGCATTCATTAGTAAATTTTAAATTTGTAAAAGGCATATGCCACATAAATAGTTATATTAAATTATTTTATTTCTAGCTGAATTTATATATAATTAATGGAAAGACTTGACAATGAAACTAGTGTTCGTTGTGTTGTTAAAAATTTGGAGTTCGTTAAGAAATAAGTAAGGCTTAATTCATTTATCTCACCCCTAATTTCTTCGAAGATTGAAGTTTTGTGCCTGTGATTTAAAAGAAATTTAGGAGCAAAAACTGAAATTAAGAAAATGGTTTCGAGGAGGTCTATTTTTGTACATACACATGTAGACTTTTATGGGTTATTTAGGAGTTCAATCTGAACTTCATACAAGGCTCGTAACTACAACTGATTAAGTGTATAAAGCAATTGAAAATAAATATTTTCCAAATACTCTCACAAAATTGGGATGCTTCCATACGGATTTATATTTATCATATTTTAATAATATCTCAGACTTTAAGTTATAAGAGAAGAGAGTACTCAACATAGTAATTAAGGGGAAAATTATAAATAATTGGAACAAAAATTAGAAAGAAAAGACAGAAAGTAGTTGGTACAAAACTTTTGCTCGTGATAATTGATGTGAATATAGTGACCTGCTATAGGTAGAGGCCCGGGTCATTATAAGTGAACTTATGGAGTTCAGTGCACTACGAGGCCTGTAAATGAAGAATCATGTCAACCAACAATGCAACCTGTGAGAGCATTCTAGGACTGAAATAGTTTCAATTATGTTTTAGTATTATCACTATTCTTTCGTGATAATAAAATTGTTTATTAACAAATAATATTCACAGGTCGAGCCTAAAGGCAAATCCAAATAATACAAAACAAATAATATTCTTAACTAACTAAGAGTACTCAACATAGTAATTAAGGGGAAAAATTACAAATAATTGGAACAAAAACTAGAAAGAAAAGACAGAAAGTAATTGGTACAAAACTTTTGCTCGTGATAATTCATGTGAATATAGTGACCTGCTATAGGTAGAGGCCCGGGTCATTATAGGTGAACTTATGGAGTTCAGTGCACTACGAGGCCAGTGCACTACGAGGCCTGTAAATGAAGAATCATGTCAACCAACAATGCAACCTGTGAGAGCATTCTAGGACTGAAATAGTTTCAATTATGTTTTAGTATTATCACTATTCTTTCGTGATAATAAAATTGTTTCTTAACAAATAATATTCACAGGTCGAGCCTAAAGGCAAATCCAAATAATACGAAACAAATAATATTCTTAACTAACTAACAAACTTACTATCTACCCATACTCACAGGTCGAGCCTAAAGGCAAATCTCAATAATCCTAAAATTCAATCTTACAACTACCTAAATCTCACAGTGGAGTATCCCTTACTTTACCATTCCCTGGGACATAGGTTACACACACTCGGTTATAGTGCCTTCAAGTTCGCCTAGAGTCCCACATTCATCTAGCTCCAAATTCATTGATTTGGGAATTTTAAAACATGTACAACTGAGGGATGAGGATTCAGGTATTGCTGCTCAGTATCTGGATTGCCACTTTCCCGGGAAGAGTATAGATCATTTTTTGAAGTTAGTTCCTTTTTATACTCAGATTTTCCCTCTCTCTTAATACGTTCATGTTTTTTGATGGGTCAAATATGAACGGCATAGCCAAAATATACCAGAACCTGAATAGATTTCAGGTGCAATAGGACCCATAACAAGATACGAGGAATAATAGGGATATATGGAAATTTTCATGAACCAGTATACTTTACACTCAATAAAAGCCATGTATAGTCATTTTGGGCGTCGCACTGGTGAGAAAAATATGTCAAACATATTCACATATGTGTTGCTACACATAATAGGTGATATATAATAAAAATGCATAAAATATACTCCCTCCGTCCCATTGAGTAATATACATTGGGGGACGGGGGCGTGACACGCATTTTAAGGTATATTTTAAACATAGATTCATAACTTATTTTTAAAATTTTCTTTTTTTGTATAAAAATAGGATTGTTAAATTTTTATACAAAAAAGGAAAATTTTAAAAATAAGTTGTGAAACTATACTTTATAGTTACCTTAAAATGCGTGTCGGGCAGTGAAAAAAAACGTATACAATTGAATGGGACAGAGGGAGTAATATTGTTTCTATGATGCACTGCTATATATTCTCTATTATCTCAATAGTAATTTATTTTAAATCAAAATAACTGGTCCGAACATTTTCTTAATCTATTCACAACATAAATACGCATGTTTAAATATTATACTGTATCTTTACAACTATCAAGCAGTGACCCTGCATAAATATTTGAGCATCAGGCATAAAAATTTTATTCATTCGAGCGTTGCAGGTAAATTCTTATTTTTTTATTTTTACAAATGATGTTTTAACAGCTAAAATGAATCAACAATGATTCCAAAAATTAATATAAAATGAATCAATAATGATTTCAAAAATTATAATTAAAAATGAATCAACAATGATTTTAAAAATTATAATTAATCGGAGAATTTAAATGAGCCCCGTGCCTTGCACGGGCACTGATGCTAGTATTTTGATAATGCTGCAAAACCGTAGATCGAGTTGGATTCACATGTCTTCGATTTACAGGAGGATCAAAGACATGGACTTTTTCTAAAGAGACGCGTACTTAACTTTTTCGGATAAATTTAGCCAAACAGGATGGAGATCTTCTTTCGAAAATCTTTTTGCATTTAAGCAGAGAATTAATTAATCTATATACGCTTCTCGATCCCCTGATCCCATTTCCCAAAGTTAATTCTCCTTCGGGAAATATTAAAAGCACATATGCGACTGCAAACATGAACAGGGAGGAGTAGAAAACGAAATCACTTAAAGTGCAGCGCAATAAAATGATAAACTTAAGCATCACATGCATGAAACTGCTTAATAATCGGATACAATTACGTACAGACCTTTAATTGGGCAAGTAGAGGCCGCCACTTTTTCATGGTTTGTGTCATTTTGTCATTCATTAGCTAGTGACCCTTCAACATATGAATCTATGTGGTGGGTAGCCTTCCATACTGATATACAATATGTATATGTACATATGCGCGCGCACACACTTGAGTGGCATACAGATCATATTTCAGCTTTTGTTTGCGAAGAGATCGAGAGGTCGACATGGAACATCCTGACCGACTTTAGTATGTATAGGTAGGTAGTCCCCAATATCTGCTTTATTACAGTGCTCGTTACTTAAATATAGGTTTAGATCCAACTCAAAGCAAAGTCCTAGTCAGCCACCTTTCCAAACTCGATCCAGGTCCCTTTATATTTGTTATTATATTCCACCAAATCTTTGTCGTTTCATCAAATAAAGCTATCCAGTTATATAATCTCAAATGTACCGCAAGTCCGTAAAGTAATAAAATTAAATATATAATATTCGGAAGAAAAAAAAACAACTTTAAAATTTTCACCAACTTTACTAGTGCTATAAATCTGTGCCTTTGAGGGACCTCCAAAAGCACATGTATCTTTTCTCTACTTGTAATATTACTAAGCAAAAATTTCGAATTTCAATTCTACATATATTGATCTTTAAGGGGTCTTGTAGTACTGACCCAGCTTCCTTTTACTTGATAAGCTAAATATCTGATCATCTACGTACCACACACTATATAACATTACATATCAAACGTACGTACGTATCATCAAAATATACTACAATTGCCATGGAGATTGATTCAACAACGACGTGTGAGCAGGGGGTTATGGGTCGACTATGTTACTGGGCCAAGGCTTTGTTTTGCAAGATAAGGACAAACATGGGGGTGGCTGTTGAGAAAATAATGAAGCTGGCACGAGATGATCCGAGGAGGATTATACACTCTTTTAAAGTTGCACTAGCTCTCACATTTGTCTCCTTGATATACTATATCAGGCCATTGTATGACGGCTTAGGTGTAGCAGGAATTTGGGCTGTGTTAACCGTTGTCGTAATTTTTGAATTTACAGTAGGTAAGATATGCATGTGTACGTACGTGTTTGTGTATATAATTTACACTAGCTATTGCGCTGGCAAAACGATAGAATTAATGTTAATTAGTATTGTTCTGTTCCAGGTGGAACCTTAAGTAAAGGTTTGAATAGAGGAATGGCAACATTTTTAGCAGGCGGTCTAGGACTTGGAGCTAATTACATAGCTAGCCGTCTTGGAGAGGAAGGGGAGCCTGTTTTTCTTGGCTTTCTAATCTTCCTTCTTGGTATATGTATCAACCCTTTATCATTGATCGTTTAATTAAATCACATACGTACGTATATGCATATTATCCAAAAATGTGTTTGTAAATGCAGCTGCAGTATCAACATTTACAAGATTTTTTCCGCATGTAAAGAGGAGGTATGACTACGGGGTGCTGATATTTATATTAACCTTTAGCATGGTAGCTGTCTCCGGTTATCGCGTTGAAAAAATCATAGAGCTGGCAATCCGACGCCTATTCACAATCATCATCGGTGGTGCTACCTGTATGGTTGTATCATTATTCCTTTGTCCCGTTTGGGCGGGTGAAGATTTACACAAACTTATTGCTCTTAACATGGAAAAGCTTGCCAGCTTCTTAGAAGGTATGCAATTAGTAAGTTTAGTTTTATCCAAGTATTTAGAATGCATATATAATTCTACAATATATATAGTGGTCGTTTGAGATTCCTTAAACTTAAAATAAGTTACTTATTTCATATTTTTTTTATATATTTTCATTTTTTTTAAAGATAAATATTTATTTTAGAATTTTAAAATCAAATATTATTTTTAAAATAAAAAATAAGTTACTTATTTTCAGAAAAAGTACATGCATACATACCAAACACGGCCATAATATTCGTTGCACAGTTTTGTTTTTGATATTCTCATTAATGTACGTAGGATTTGGAAGTGAATACTTTAAAATTCACGAGGGAAGTACTACTAGAGATGATGATATCTGCAGCAAAACCAAGCTGCTCGTTCTTCATGAATACAAAAGTGTTCTTAATAGCAAAGCATCCGAAGAATCCCTGGTGAGCAACTGGTACCGTATTAAGTTACCTGTCATTTATTTATGTACGTACGTGCATATTACCTGACAATTAATCAAATAAAAATTGGCAGGCAAATTTTGCATGGTGGGAACCAGGTCATGGGAGATTTAGGTTCAGTCATCCATGGAAGCAATACTTAAAAACTGGTGTCCTAATAAGGCAATGTGCATATCATATTGAAGCTCTTAACGGCTACCTCAATACCGATATCAAAGTAAGCATTTACTGCAGATCGACTTAAAAAGTTATTCAATGTTATCTCACGTATATCTTGAACAACATTTTCTTTGTGAAATTGGAAAGCACTTGCAGCATAGTTAACTATTGTTGCAGGTACAATCAGATTTTCATGAGAAAAGAATTGCAAAGCCATGTATGAAGATGAGCTCAGAATCAGGCAAGGCTTTGAAAGAATTAGCTTCCTCGTTGAGAGCTATGAAGCGTACATCTACCGCGAGTGCACACATCCAAAATTGTGAAGCGGCCATTAATGATTTTCGAGCTGCACTTGAAACTTCTTCACTTGACAGGGCAGATTTAGTGGAAATCATACCGTCCATTGCAGTGGGATCCCTACTAATTGATATAAGTAAATGCGTTGAAAAATTATGTCAGTCCATTCTTGAGCTTTCTGACAAGGCCTATTTTGAAAGTGCAAAGTCAACCCAATCTTCTGATCATCTTATAATTCACCGGGGTACCGTAAAACCTCTAGCCGGTGATCACAGTCATGGAATTGATGATAACCATGTCCATGTCGTCGTTATTGTAAATAGTACTCCTTCCGGCCACCCGCCCTAGATTATGAACCCTAATTAGCTAGTGTACGTAATGCACTTAATAATTAAAATGGGAGTGCAGATATAATATTTTATATTATTATAAAAATAGCTAGAGAAATTAGTAAGCTTATAGCACATATGTGTTTATATATGATATTTGGCATTGGTGGTGCATTTTATTGTTTTTTTTTCGAAAGGGTCACTTATATATTTTATACACAAACTCTCAGTTTATATATAACACTACAAAAAACAGAGTAAGAACTTCATCGCCACAAAACCGACCGTTTGAGCGGTCGGGATCGATTCTGTTTCTTGTAGTGTAACCACCATTTCTGGTTAGCAGGTTAACTGAACAGAATCCCGTGACTAACTTGGTGTGGTTTATATATAAGCAGTGTAGTTACTGGTCACGGAGTCCTACTTAATTATCAATGCACAGTTAAACCCAACTAATTAAATTTCATGTTAAAATTATATGTGTACGCAGAATACGCATGCACGAGAGTTTTGACAGATCGATTTGTATGTTAAAATTACACGTTTAGGTGATTCGGTCACGATTGAATGATTGATAAATTTGCATGTTTAGCTAACTATACTCATACATATGTTGTAAATATTGTTCGTTAATGTCAATATTTACTAGCTAATGGGTAATCAAGTTGACATGAGTTGTTGCAGTGAACAAATTGCATGTGGAGTCGTGAACATGTTAAAATTAAGAAACATAAAAAAAACTAGTATATATAACGTTAATCTAAACTGTGCATGTATGTGAATTTCACTTTATGAACTTATCTGAAGTGTGTGCATTGTTCGATGTGGTGCGCCTCTGATTACTGATTAATTAAGGTGCATGATCATGCATCTATATATATTATGCAGATAGACCCTTTTTATAATGTGTGTGAATGCTAAGCATTACCAAATGCTCTTAGAATATAAGAGTATTCTAAATTACTTAAAAGAGTTGAAAAAAGCGTCCAATTACTAGAATTACTAGATTTTGAACTTGGAAGTTAGGCAACTTGTATCAGAAATTTGTGACGGATTAATTCTTGTTATAACGAAGTAATACAGAGTATCAATTTGTTATTGTCAGCCATGATGGGAGCCTCTTTGGTGTTTATTTAAAATATTAATATGACTGGATTATCTGATCACCGAAAGGTGAGGAGAATAAAAAGGACATGTAAATATTCTTACACTGTATGCTACTACACAAAAAATCAAAGTCTGCAAAAATTTATTCACCTAACCTGCCAGGTTTGCCCTCCCTGCATCAGAGTATGAACTTTTGAAATGGAATATCCATGGACGATAAAAAGCAGTGGCTCCGATCCAAGTTGATGCAATTTATAGCATTCCATAATTTTGTTTTTGTGTTTGTGTTTAGTTAGGATGAGAGGAATCTAATGAAGTGGAATAAGAAACCGAGGGAAAATATAGATCTTGAGACAGAAGAGTGAGAGAAAATGACAGAGCTCAAATTTTGTATATTATTAGTTAATTTGCGAATAAAATAAGTCAGACGGATGCATGCTAGTTGAGGGTTTGAATTTTAACGCAGATTGTTAGAAAGGATTAAAAAAAATTTTGATCGACTGTAGAATATGACAAATTTTATGGCAAATAAATACAATATAATTGATAAATAGGATTAATTTGGTTTATTTTACTAAATGTTACTTATAATATGCAAATTACAATTATTTATCAATTCAATTATTATAATTCTTTATTCTTCCGAAACTCCTACTTACTATAATCCTTTATCCTTACGAAATTCGTATCATCCTGCCGGCGTTACTTTGCAGGTCAAGCGTTATATCACTCTCAACATTATTTTTATAATTTTAGAAATAGTAAATTTGTATAAAAAATTTAAATTGCAACTTTTAAGCTAAGAATTATATCATATATTTAATATAACATAAAAGGAATCTAATTATCAAACTACTCCAAAAATTCTATTCATTATCTACATATTTTAATTAAATATTTATAATTTTAAAAATATTAACATAAATATTTTGAATCTCATAAACACTATAAACAACTAATATTTATATCATTAACTCTAAAAATATAACATAAATATATTAACTCTTAAACCACAAACAAAGATACTTACATACTACTGACTCTATTAAAAATACTAAAAACATATTTTAAAAATTAATATTTATATTATTAACTCTAAAACCATCAAAGGATTTGAATTTATATTAGTAACACGTTAAAATTTAAATTCATATAATTAATCTAAAAAATACTAATAAAAATAAAGAATTTTTCTTTAATAAAAAATAATAAAAAAATAAAATACATAACATTTATATTATTATCGAGTTACTCAATACAGACAATCGGTGTCTCTTACGGGCTTGCCCACATCTCTTCGGACAGAAGGATGAGTTACAAAGGCCCAGGGATGAGAAATCAATAACAAGGTACAGTAATATATAACTGTATAATTTGTTTTTTGTTAATTTAGTAGTGTACTCGACATTTTGGTCAGTAATCACGGTAGTAAAATAGAGAGATGGAGAAGAGCCCAATTCACAGAGAGAACACACAAGGGGAAAGGTAATTTACTGCCTCCATTTTTTCACCCTCCTATTTTCTTTAGCTACAACAAAACACACACACACACACACACAATATTTTTTATTTTAGGTATAAATTTATATGCTGTGTTTGATATATTCATTGTAGCCTGTAATCTGTAATCTGCTTGATTGTAGTCTAGGTTTTTTTTATTATTACAATTAAAAAGACCCATTGCTTATAACTATACTTTTCGAGCTTCCCTGCAAATAAGTTGATAAGTGAAAAAAATTGGGGGTAGTAGGGTTCCAACTAATACCATGTTAAATTGCAAGCTCTCGTAAAACCTCAAGGTGCTATGAGGGTTTTATTGATCATATATGCGGGCAACGGAAATGGGGAGGATGCTCACTGAATCTTGTCATGAGCTTAAGAAAATAGAATTTCTATTTAATATTGTGTTACTCTAAGAGATAATATATTGAACTCTTCGCAATTAAGTCAAAACCCTTGTTGTGTTCTGTCCGTTTGTTCTCTTGTTATACCTGTTTTGACATGTAAACTTAATTTTGTTTCCATATGTTAGTTCCTACAGACAAAGTTATAATTAGGGTGATCTATTAAGCTCTTAAATTGTGGTTTCATCGGGATACGTTTTAGAGCCTTCCACTGACCCCATTTAGAAGAGCACTCTTAAAAAGAGAGAGAATGTATATAAAAGATGGTGTTGTAAGTTTTGAGTTCATTAAATAACTATTTCAGCCATAGGAAAAAATATCTTATATGGATCACGTGTTCAACAGGAGAAGAATGCTTTTCTTTAAGAGGCTGTTATAAGCATACTTTTTTTAGGCATTTCCACATCAAAAGCTTTCAAGTTAGCGCAACACCTTTTTTATTTGAATGATGCGCAACTGCCTCTGCATTTGGTTACAATAGCACTATAGTCTCTTCCAGTATTAATTTAAAAAGGATGAATGCAGAGGACAATACTCATATAATATAAGAAAACTATTGATGAATTTAACTTTCAGTTTAATTAACCAAGTAGCTCATGGTTTTGCAGTAAGAATATTGATTCTTCTTTTTGTTAGAATTCCAAGCGCCATTACTTCATCTGTGAAAATCTGAACTATGATAAATCTTCAACATATCACTTCTTGCTGTGAGCTGATTAAAATTTCACATTGCTTTTGAATTGTTCTTATAAAAATTTATAAATTAGGTGACAGGGGATTTAGATCTATTTTTTATGTTCTCCCCATAACTAAATATTTGTTAGATTTTATGTACAGTGTACATGATCAGAGTGGTTCTTCTGCCTTGTATTAACAATTTTTTTGTAGTTTTTTACTAATCTCTCGAAATATGATATCCATTTTGGTTTATTCTACAGGGTCTATAAGGGGTAAATTTAATGCATATTAGCGCCAAGAACCAATGGAGAGTAAGTTCTCTCTCTCCCACACACACACACAAACATGCACGCGTGCGTCCGCGCAAAAACACCATTTTCAGTTTCTAAAACGTGGAATATTATGGTTGACACTGATAATATCTATTACTTGCTAGATCTTACTTCTGTATATGCTATGCCATATTTGCTCTAGCTTTCAATTATTAGTAGATCAAAGCTGACTGTCAATGGAGCCAACTGTAAGAGCTCTCTGTGTGTGTGTGTGTGTGTGTGTGTATACACACAGTGACACAGATTTCTCCCAGTCTCACATTAGTCACACACACAAAAGAAAAAACACCCAGTTTAACTTTCTACAGCCTGAACGTTTAAGGTTGACATTTTTAGAAACTATTCTTGATATATTATGTTTAATTTTCAACTTTAAATAATTCTCTTAGTATTACTGGATCAAAACTTTGTGGTCAGTCTACAAATAGCATTTGTGTCTTTTTAAAATGAAGTCTCCTCTCTTATCAAATGCGTGCACATTGATAAAAATCATTAAAAAGAATACTTAAAAGTTTTATTTTCTTATGTTGGGCTTTGAGGAAGTATGCTGATGTCTTTCTTTTCCCTTCAATTACTGACATTTTTTCCATCACTCAGGAAAATTTATCGAGGAGTGCTAACCAGATAGGAGATCGATCAACCAGTGATGTTGTTGTAAGACTACGAACGCAGGATAGTCGTGATCAGTGGATATACTGTCATTCCAACATCCTTATAATGAACAGCAAGTATTTTGCTGACAGATTATCTGAAAATTGGCCAACATGTCAGATCCTGGACTCTCGTAACTGTGTTGAAGTTTACTGCCAAGAATCTGATTTTGACTACCACATCACTGTCCTTCGCCTCTTTTATGTTAATATGAATCATTCAGTAAGTGAAATGTGCGGTTGTGTCAAAAATGCACTTGGTATTCTCCGTGTAGGCGTGGAGCTTGGATGCCCTCAAATTATTGCTGCTTGCGTGGACTACTTGGAAGTAGTTCCTTGGGAAGAGGCGGAGGAGGACGAAATCTTAAAAATTATACCAAGCATGGGATCACAAGCAGAAACAGTTCTTGCTCGTCTTCAACCTGTGAATCCCACAGCTATAAAGAAAATTTTCCTCTCAGCTATTCGATTTGCCACTTCGTCTCCCCCATCACTCATGACTGACCTAAAAACATCCACTCAGGAGCAGCTGGAGTACATGCTAACTGAAGATGATGATGTCCCGCTGCTTGCAGCCGACGAGGAGATAAAGTTAGAAACCAAAGTATGTATCATGGAACTTTTAGGCAGATTTAAAAACCTAATAGTCTCCTTGCTGTCCGTAGAAGATTCAGTCTATGATATAGGTAGTGTGCTTTTACTTCAATCCTATTTGACAGATTTGTTTTGGGCTTGTCAAATATTGATCAAGCTTGAATTAATGATGGAATTAGTCAGCAGTTGGGTAGAGGCATCTGAAAATATAGTGAAGGTTGTTGAGCAATCATGTCCAGAAAGTGACACTCTTGAAATTAAGTTAAAGGTTATTGAGGTGACTGTGAAGGTTTTAGAGGCAATAGGATATGGCACAGTTATTATGCCTACTGTAAAACGTTTGCACATGGTTAAAGTTTGGCTTCCATTTGTCAGAGACATTAAACCTTTATTTGAATCTGCTAGAAGTGACAGTAAGGATGTTCCGAGCCTGAAAGTTGATGTCGAGATGTGGCAAACCTTGGAGTCTGCATTTGTTTCAATAATCCTTGCATTGCCATCGGGAGATCAAGCAGAGATTTTGACTGAATGGTTGGAAAATAAACATATTAGGTACCCTGACCTAACAGAGGCATTTGAGGTGTGGTGTTACAGATCTAAGGTTGCCAACAAGAGGCTGGCATTGATGGGAAGCACCGATTGTATTGGCAAAATCGTATAACTCTTCTCTCTTTCATGTATCTTAACACTAATTTTGACACCTTTTATCAGTTAGGGGGAAGGCTTATCAAATGTGGTTAACTAGAACTGGTAGTTTAATTGTTATCGACTCTTGGCCCTTGTATATAATGCGGTGCCAAGGCATGACCACGTATTTTGTGCAAATGAAGCTGAGATATACATCTTTCTTAAATCATGTCAAACTTTGTATTGGTCTTGCTTTGTTATAGACTAGACTACTTTCCTTGAAATCAACTTTTCTGATATTATTCATAATATAATTGATAAATAGAAATGATTTGGCTTATTTTAAATGTTACTTGCAATATGTACATTACAGTTATTTATCAATTCAATTGTTGATTATATATGTTAAAACTATATTAATTGTGAATTTGAATATGTATATTCTTTGAAAAGGAAATTATTTTTAATATTAATTATATATACTCCAGTTTTCAAAATTTTAGGTATTATAAATCAAATAATCAAGCGTCAAAGGCCAAGCCCAAATTTGTATTGCGGCAATGATGGCCTTTTTTTTATATATAACAAAGCCTATAAATTATTGGGTCTATCTGTTCATCCATTATTGGACGAGAAAAGGTTAATATACGCAACTGTCCGGAAACCCAAGAAGAATAAATAAAGTGTGAAACGCGCAAAGAGACAGTGACGCGCACTGTCTCTTTGCTTAAGCACGAAGAATAATCATGTGGCAAAAGAATACAGACACATTAAAATTTTGTATCATCATCTTGAAGAATCGTTGTGCAAAAGAAAACGAGAGATAAAGTTGAGGGGCGAGAGAGAGAGAGAGAAGAGAAGAGAGGGGAAATGGGGTTACTCTCAAACAGGTAATAATGATATTTGTATCTTTTTTTTTGTTGAATATGTGTATATTTGTATCTTTGATGCTATTGTTGTGTATTAAATTGATGATTTTGTTTGAATACAACAGAGTCAATAAAGACAGCCTTAAACCAGGGGATCACATCTATTCCTGGCGTTCTGGTTATATCTATGCCCACCACGGTATGCTCATCTTATATGCATTATACATATGTAATAATGTTATGTTATGTTTGATGGTATTCAATCAAGATCTAAGTTGATCTATGTTTGGTGGAATTGGTCGAATTCGAATTGTTCTGTTCTTTATAATGTCTTGACCGGTCATTTTGTGGCTTCATATTAAACATTTAGTTGATGAATATTCTGCTTGATGTGCTGCACCCGAGTGTGTTTGGATTTGAAATTTGATACGCTTGTGATAGGCTTTTCCTAATTATTGGTCTTGACGAAATCCAGTTTTTCAATTAAAAACTGTTTGCGGTTGTACCATTTGAATGTTGCTTTGCTAGTATTGCGAAATTAGTACAATCTAAGGTTGGCCAACTGGTAAGATTGATAGGCTAAGATTCTTTTTAAAGCTACCCTGGGAAGTAGAAGATGCAGAACATCAACTAGGGGGATTCATTTGTGAAAATTGATAAATTTTTATTGTTTTATCGAGGTATCTGAATCCTCTAGTGCATTGTTTGGTTTGAAGGAAAGGATCGTAAAATTGTGAACAAAATTAAAGGTTGAACAAAAGGATGGAATAGGGAAAACTGAAAAATAATGAAAGAGAGTAACTTTATGATGACTGATGAGATTTGTGAATATATGAGAAATATGGCATTAAACATGCCAACTGGTGAACTGCAGAACTAGACTAACGTCAATTCATGAACATACTGGATGCTGATCATAACCTTGATCACTTGACGGAACCTTTTTTAGGTAATAGTTAGTCATTGTTACTACTCTTGAGTGTGCTGTATTTCTTCTTTGGAGTTTTTACTTTCTCAATATTCTGATTTCATTTCATATTCATCAGGCATTTATGTTGGGACTGATAAAGTAATTCATTTCACCAGACGTGGCCAAGAAGTGGGCACAGGAACTGTGTTGGACCTCCTTTTGGTAAGCTCAGGTCCAACCCGAACTTACGTTCCTTGTGACACGTGCACCCCTCCGCTAGAAGGCCATGGGGTTGTCTCTTCATGTTTAAACTGTTTTCTTGGAGGAGGTATCCTATACCGTTTCGAATATGCAGTCAGCCATGCTCTCTTTCTTGCAAAAGCACGTGGTGGAACTTGTACTCTCGCGCTCTCTGATGAAGCAGAAGCTGTAGTCCATCGGGCAAACTACCTGCTTAACAATGGATTTGGGTGCTACAATGTATTCAAGAACAACTGTGAAGATTTTGCTATATATTGCAAGACAGGCCAACTTGTGATGGAAAGCTCAATGGGTCAGAGTGGTCAAGCAGTATCTATAATTGGGGGACCCCTTGCTGCGGTCCTATCTACACCATTGCGCCTTGTTACTACAAACATTTATGGAATGGCTGCAACTGCTGTAGGAATGTACTGCGTCAGCCGCTATGCTGCTGATATTGGCATGAGGAAGGATGTGGTGAAGGTTTCTGCAGAGGATCTGACTAGGAGGCTTGCTATAGGTACACTGCAGGTTATTGAACCGAGTCTCCCAGCTTTGCCTTCTCCAGTTAGCTAGTTTTGTTAATGCTTTGACGACTGCTGTTGGCTGGTTAATAATTTTTTGCTGTAAAAGACATTGTTTGTATTTTGTTAACCGAGTTGTTTGCTTTTTATAAATTACAGCAAAAGAAGAGTGTTGCTAGAGCAGAGAGACATTAGCTTATTAGTCACTGAAGCACTTGTGCTTGTTTACCATTCTGGTTGAGATGTCTATGTTTTTGGTGTTTAAGCATGTAATTGTATTTTATTGCAGTATTCTGGTGTAATACATCAGTAGTGATAAGGTGGTGGCTAATTTTCTTTTTATATACATATATTTATAATTTGTGATATACTACATTGTACACGCTGCCTATATATATGGTACAACAGTGACGGTTTCATATTAGCAACGTGTCTAGAGATCAGTTACCTAAATAATATGTAACGGTTGTCAAAACAAAGTTCAAAAAATATTGTGAATGTCAATTATTATTGTGTTAGATTTATTATTTGAATATATACGCAAAATATTGTGAATGTCAATTATTATTGTGTTAGATTTAATTCATACAACATAAAAATTAAAATCGTATGTTAAGGAAAGTGTAGTTAATTTTTATGTGACAGATTTAAATTTTAATAATGGTATTAGATTTAATAATTTCTCTAAATACTCAAATTTATCATATTTATTAATCCAATATTTTACAAAAAGTATTCTTACTTGCAAAAAATACAAATTAAATAGGATAGCAATAAATGGGAATTCACTGAAAAAAAATATCGTGTTATATTTTTTCCAACTAAAAATTCACCATATAATCACACATATATTACTCTAAAATATAATTCAAAATAAATTAAATACAGAGTTGGAAGTTACAACCCTACCCCTATTCTGCTTCATCAACAATGTCCAGCCTCAACGCCGCCGCTTCCACCACGTTCATCGGCGGCGCAAGACAACCGCCACCGTACACAGCCGTCCGTCAAGAAAATAACCGAATCTCGAACAAAATCTGCACATTTGCTCGCGATTTTCTCATCGCGTGCATCATAACTATTATCCTCATCGCTCTCATTTCTATTATGTCGTCGCTCATCATTCGCCCAAGGTCACCGAGATTCACCGTCGTCTCCGCCGCCGTCGCCGGAATCAGCGCCATCGGATCGGAGTTTAAAGCGGTGTGCAATGTTTCAGTACTTGCAGAGAATCCGAACGGTGATCTCGTGATCTGGTACAGGAGTCTTGAGGTGTTGCTACTGTACGGCTCCGATCACGAGTTATCGGAGACTCGGTTAGCGCCGATGTTTCAGAGAAAGAACAATCGCACCGTGTTTAGCGCTTGGTTTGTGAGCGATGACGTGGATGTTGAAAACGACGTCGTACAAGGTTTGTTGAGTGAGTTGAAGCGTGGAGGGGTGACTTTTAGGGTCAGGATCTTGGCATTGGTTAGGTTTAAGAGAGGGAAATGGCTGACCAGGAATTACATTTTGAAGGCGGATTGCGTTGGCATTGATATCGGATTTTTAAACAGTACTGGAATCGGGAATTTGATAGAACCTAACAGACAATGCGAGGTAGATATGGAATAGAAAATATACAACTGTTGTAGCTTTGCATGACGATAATGTACTTACATTGTTGTGGCAAAAGTGATGTAAAAAAAATTGAAATTGAAGTTGAATCTAGTAAGGTTGATAATTTAATTTTAAATTGTTGATGAATCCATTTCTTGTTTTGATACTGTTAGTGAATGACCAACTGCACAATTTTAGTGCATGATACCAACTATTTCTATTCAGGGTGTTTGCAAGACTGGATCATGGAATGCAGCACTTAAATTAACTGTGCTTGCCACGTTGTTGCTGTTGGCGTATTACTAAAAGAAGGTGATTTTGTTTCCTTCAAAGTTTTTGATTCAACTACAGAACTGAGGTTCATACGTTTACAGTTGAGAACCCTAATCGATAATGCCTTGATATTTTGTTTTAATACTAGTTTAAATGTTCAATCTAATTTGTCACTGAAGAGGTATATATATATCATTGCCGTGGCTTATTAATCTGTTTTTATTCCATCCTAGCGAATAGAATGGAGCATTAACAAGGTTTCTGCTATTGTGCTGTAACTTCTGGTTTTCTTTCTTTAGTTTAATGTTATGTAAATTATTGAAATACTCGTCATAGAATGAAACCCTCTTTATGAGTAAGGGCAAGACTCCAAACATCAGAACCATCCCTTTATGTTTTCGAATGTGTTCTGTAATGTAATGTAATTTTGGGTTGACTCTTTAGGAACATGAATCCTCAATCCGGGAAATTTTCACATAGATTTCATTTAAACCCACCTGTTTGATGATGGACTTCTAGGAAAAGTCTTGATCGCCTAAATTGCAAAATATATAGATTTTATTCTTCTGGGTTTGTGTATGACGTGTGTCGCACGAAACCAATGTTTACTAAGATTGGTGTGCTAGGTTGAGTGAGGGAAATTAGGTAACAAATTACAGTTTATGTAAAGACAGGAAAATATACTACATACATAAAAGGATGAGAAGTTCTTCAACATTAAACTAGCATTATGACTTGTAATACCAATTTTACTGTTATAGTTGAGCTATCATGAGAATTTGAAGTGCAAACCAGGTGAAGTAATTCTACATCGACCTCCAAGATTATCTTTCTTATCTAATCCTAGTATCAGCTGAATGTTCCAAAAGTTGATGCTTAAGGTTACAAATTTCATTTGATAGTTGTAGCATTTAATTTAACGGAAATAGAATCTCAAAATTTTGTGTTTTGGTGAATATAGAAAAGTGACTTGTTTAGTATGTGGATTCTAATTTTAGTTAGTATATCCTTGATGGATGCGGTTCATCTTCCAGAAGTTAGCCACATCCAGTGATTTTTACAGTGTGTTATTTATTATAGCGTAATGTTTCTTTATATGTACTGCGTGCTTCCAAAGAGATAATTCGACTAAGAATTGTTTCAAGGGACCAACCAATGTCACGTATATCTATTTATTGAGCAAGGCTAAGAAACAACCCTATTGCTTCATGCTGAATCATCTTTAGCTGTGAATGTTAAATCTTTTCTTTTTAACTATAAGGATAATATCTAATGGGATCCATGATCTAGAAAGAAACCAGTAAATGGAGCTTTTGCTATTTATGCTTTCAAGGTTCTGAAAATCCATATACTGGGCGTGAATTCTTAGGCACTAGAAGTATGGAAATGGTTCTGTCAATGAATGTGTGTGTGTGTGTTGGGGGGGGGGGGTCATAGAGTTGGAATTTATATGTAAACTCTATAAATATCCAGAAAAGGACTAATTTGGTTTGTATCCCTCCTGCTGGATTTAATTTATGAATGATGCTCAGTCATTATTAATGTTGCTGGGGACAATTTCTCTGTGCTTCCACAAGCTGGTGTGTCCCAGGCTCCCAACCACCTAGTCATCCTTTACCGTGCTCTTATTTTGAAAATATGCTGCTATATGATATTATAATTTCTGAAAACTGATCACATGATTAAAATTCCTCAAGGTCTGTGTAATTTTACTCAGATAAATGATATGATGGTATGACAGTATGACAAGTTATTGATTTAAGTATCACTGTTTGAAGTCTTGAATGTTATGTTGAATTGCTTGAGATTGGCTTTAACAGGATCCTTGCTCAATTATCACTTCAGTTGCTGCCTAGTTGGTCATTGATTTCATATTGGCTAAGAAAAGGAAAAGTACAATGCAAAACCAGTCCGCGCCGTAGTATCTACAATTGCTTCTTAAGAGTAAGTCATACATCATAAATGCAACCATGCATACACCAGGGTGAACCAGATAATTTTATATGTTATTTCATATTAATAGCACTTCTAACACCATTAGGTTTAGAGGTTGAAAGCTTCCTCGTAGGTTTCCGGATTTGTTATCAAATGAACTAGGGAATACTATTGTAGAATACCATATCCTTAATTATTTGTTTCACTAAGCACATTTATAAATAGGGAAAGTATCATTCCTCAATCATTATATGGGAGACGTAGCAGCTTTGCTTAAACTTATTCAGAGAGAAACTTTGAAGTATATGCTTAGGCTTTTCAAAAGGTTGAAAAGATTGACCTTGTAAGATATATATATCAGTTTATCATCTACCCTTGATTATGTCATTCATTTTCACTGGCTCACTGCTTAGTATCAAAGATAGTTTGCAGCATATATTCATCTTGGTTTTAGTTGTTTCTGCCTTTATAACTTCATTCCTGTGACTCCTGAGTCCTATCTTTACAAATTTTGCTTCCACCTTCCTGGGAGAACGACCATCCATTCACTTGCTGCATTTGTCTTCTTCTCTGCAAGTATTAAGTGAACCTGGCAATCTGCTATGGAAAAAGAGGAAGGGAGGTGACATGACATAGGTTGGCTATGTTTGTTTTGAAAGACTTGTAGTCCCTCTACTATATATAATTTGTACTCATTTAATCCACATATTAATTCGTTGAAAATAATTTCATGAACTAGTTTCGTTCATTTTGTAGCTCACTTTGGGGGATTAGTATCTCCCTCTTACTAGGTATTTTCGTCCCATGGAAATGAACTAAAAGATTGATAGATATGTAGTACGCGTGCTAACCTATCGTAGATACTAGATATAATAGAAAATGAGAGTAAATAAGCTAATTGCCAGGGATTGTAATCCCATGAAGCGAATATGGGTTTCGAGTGTTATTAAACAATATTGATGCTTCTACATTGGTTACATCTTACCCTCTCAGCACTTGCATATTTACTTCTGTATTTACTCTACATTTATTAGCATCCCCTTCAATTGAAGTCTTTTTCTATATTATCCCTTTGGATTATCGTTGTTTAATCACAGAGCATTTCTGAACACTTTGAATTGATTTAGATATCTGGAAAGGTTTGCATCGGAATGTATGGGTGTTATTTTTATAAGAACGCTTGTAATTTCCATAGATTGAAAATACTAGAAATGCTGAAGGAAGATAATGGAGAATATCTAATATTTAGTGTACTTTTTAGCAGCACTTTTGTATGAAGAGCTTGGATCACATTTCTATTATATCTCATCTTCCTAAATAAGGTCCGCATATATCTCATCCTCTCAACTCTATTTATTCGGGCAAAAATTGCACAATTATAACATGTTTGTCACTCCTGTTTGCAATTATTTTCTTTTGAGCGAGGAAAATAACCACTATTTTGTTATATACATAAACTTCTGTTGCATAATGTAATATAATTGTTCATATATACATATTTACATACATACATACATAAGTGTTGCTTTGTTTATCCTAATATTTAGGAGGTTTTTTCGACTGATTTTGTTTAATCAATATGAAAATATAAATTCAGCAAATTAAATATATAAAGACATTATGGTATGTTTAATCTAGAATTTGATTAATTTCTAAAAGTTAATACTAAACACTTTACCTTTTGCACCACTTTCAGTTTACTCATTTTCGAGTGATATGGCCCAAAAAAGTTGGTTGACAAAGCTTAAGAAACAACTGTCCTTTTTCCCATTCCCTCTATTAAGTTAGTAAGTGTACAGTATATTGAATGTATCATGTATGTATGTACCCTGTAGAGGTTCAAATTTTGAAGATGACATTGTAGGGTATTATGATAGCATATATGGTTGAGGATGGTATCAAATTAAATTTGGGACTCTGAAAAGATTAGGAATTTGCTTAAAAAATTTGTTGAGAAGTTGGGAAAAGATAAACTCCTTTTTCCCATTCCCATGTCTACTGGAATATCTCAACCAGGGCCACCGCCATATCACATCTCCATTCTATTGCATCACGAGGTAAGGTATCCTTTAGACCTTTGCCCTTGCCCTTTACTTTCAGAGTTTCAATGGAGTACCAAATTGCTCATCTAATCCTTCTACCTCCCCTCTTAACTATCAACTGTCAAGTTCTCTATAATTATTTGCTCTTTGGTCTTTGCATGAGCCCAAGAACAGCTACAAATATCCTCACTTTGCTATGCTCATTTAATGTTGTTGCCTAACACAATATCATCTACCCCTCAAACAAGGCCATAACCACATACTTTATATTACGCATGTCATTCATCTTCTATTTTAATAAAGCTTTAATTAGTAGACAATAGTGAGCAATATTTTTAAAACTGCGATTTTACAGCCCTGATATGGTAATGAGAAGATATTTGTTGTACTTCCGCTTCCAGTTAGGCAGTTATGTTTTTTCTATTGGATGAGTCCGGTTCTGTTATGATAATGGATGAGTCCGGTTCTGTTATGATAAGGATGTTATTATGTTTAATTGCGATTAACTAAATGGTTCATTGGTAACCTAGTGTTAAATTTCCTTCCCCCTCCCCATCATAGCCAAAGGTCATCTTTCCGAAACCTCACTACCCTCAACTCGAAAACTTAAAATTTTAATGCATTGAAAAATATGTAATTTACCAAAAAAAGTATCCAATGTTCAAAACCGATGCATTAATATAGTATCCTCAGTATAGGTATTTATCATTGGTTGAATTGTATAAACATAATGATATACTTTATGTATAAATATTTGTTACAGATGTAAACTATCAAGGCTTCTTGTTCTCCGTGTACATACAAAATTATAAAACAAACACAAACACATGTTATACTTACGAAGAAGCAATACGGAACTTCATAATGTAAAACAGACACAAAGCTAATATATATCACATGTTGAGGCTTAATTATAGAGCAGGGGGTTGGGCGGTATTCTCTCTATTATCAGTTTACCACTGCAAATAAGCATGATCTGGACGGCTGTCATATAGTGTCGTGATAAGATCTTGTACAAAGTATCAAACTAATTAATTAGAGAGAAAATGAGAGTGTAAGGTAGAACATCATTTGTCATCTAACAAATTAATCAGAGACTTGCACGAAGAAAGTGCCTAGAAGTTTCATCACTTGTGTCCCCCACCATTTCCTTACTATTCTTTCATTGACAAATCTTCATTGTCATTGATGTATTTTAGACACTAGTTTTGTGGATGTCACATCTCTTTTTAGCATACACCCATTTCATTTTCCTTTTTCCTTGCTTTTGTGATATTTAATGCTAGAGTTCATAATGTTCCATTTTGGTCAGGGGTTCAGTGATTATAAAAGTACTCATTCTCTAGATTGTGCAATGAAATTATCGAAGTGAAGAATTTAAACTCACTTGTTATCTTAGTCTTTGAAGTACTTGTTTACCCCTCATGTATTACCCGGATAACAAGTTCATTTCTATAATATCTTTCTTTTATGGTTATTTCACTTTCAGTGGTGCAGCTAATATAGGGATGGCCGGGACTCCGGAAGGGATATTCAAGGACCCCACAAAACAGTCGGTTGGCCAAACTCAGACCTTGTTTAGTTTTCATATTTCACTGGTGGACATGAACCCAATTTGCAACCAACGTCTCCATTGGTTTTGGCTTTACTCTTGCTTTCTTATCCCATATTATCTGGTCACATATTAATGGCCTCGATCTTTAAATATCAGTTTCTATTTTTGTTGTAGATATAGTAAATATGCAAGGGCACTAGCAATATCCCACATGTTTACTCAAGTCACAAACCATTTTTATTATTCATTTCATTAAAGTGTAATCAAACTTCTTAATGAAAACAGGAAATGATAAATTACCATCTTTCGATCTTTTCGTGTTTACGTTTTAGTTGTTTTTTCGAAGTGGAGTTCTATCTTAGATAAGGTGAGAATATTCTGATGGCAAAATAGATATTAATGCCAATTTACCATCCCTAGCATAACAGGCCAAAATACCCCCTAGTCCTGCACTTGCGTCTCTTCATTTTTGCAAGTAGGCATGCAATTCCTACAATTTATACGTGTCTTCTTCCTTTTGTTATATTATATACGGAGTATAATAAAGCTAGACGCATCATGCACTCCACACTTCTTTTCTCATTCACCTATCCTTCCATCCCAAACCAATGAACCATAGAGCCTGATCAGTTGGATAACTACCACTACCTCAATGTCAATAAAAGAGTGCAGCGGTCACAAGGAGAAACGGCAGAAACGCATTCGCCGTCTATGCGCCTGTCTACTTGTCTTCTGCTTCATCGTTCTTCTCGTATTTCTGATCACGTGGGCTATCCTACAACCCAAAAAGCCTCGTTTCATCATCCGAGATGCCACAATTTACAACTTTAAAGTTGCCTCCTCTCCAGACCTCTTCACTTCTAACTTCCAAATCACCATCTCCTCTCGAAATCCCAATGACAATATAGGCATATACTATGACAAACTAGATATTTATGCCTCCTATCGCGGTCAACAAATCACTTACTACACTGAGATACCCTCTACCTATCAAGGCCACAAGGGTATGAATGTTTGGTCACCGTTTATATCAGGTACTAGCGTTCCTATAGCTCCGTTCATTGGCGAAGCACTGAGCGCAGACCAGGCTAGTGGAGCCATCCAAATAACGATCAAAATCAATGGACGGGTCAGATGGAAAGTTGGCACCTTTATTTCTGGACGTTATCATCTGCATGTTACTTGTCCGGCTTATATACCTTGTGGTAGTAAAAGCGACAATTTCATTGGTCAAACATCGATCAAGTACCCGCTTCTAGCTAGCTGCGAAGTCAGTGTGTGATTCACTCTGCTCCATATACTGATTCCTCCGTCCCTTCATCTCGCTCTCATGTTTATTCGAGGTATTATTATTTTTGCTTTCAGTTTCACATATACCATATTGTAAATTCTAATAAGGAATCATAATATTTCTACACGTGACGATTGCAAGGAGAGATATTTTCCGAAATTAGGCTGTTTTATTGTAAAAATCATATTTTCATTTCAACAAAAGCCTTGTACGTCGTTCTATGGTTTCTTTATTATAGAGATTAGAGAAGTATTACAGGTTAACATTTTTGGCGATTCCGTTTAAAAATTTACAACATTTTTTTTAATTCTAAGAAAAGTTAGTATTATATAATTAAAAATAGATTATTTAAATAATCAGTATACCTTACCGATTCACCAATAAAATTCAATTTAAAATCAGAATGAGTTGAGTGTGGATAAAATTTCCATTCCCAGCACAATAGTTATGTAAATATATGATTCTCATTTTCCATCATAGTACACTTGCCATCTGATATCTTTAAATTCAATGTAATAAAATTAAATAGTTAGATGAGGTTGATGAGATAATTAAATGAAATTAAGTAGTTCAAATGTTTTGCGAGTTGAATAAACTTTTGACTGGTGATGAAAATTTAATATGGTTTATAATAATTACATTTCAAAAACATTACAAAATTGAAAATATAAACAGGTATCATTGATATGTGATAAAATAAATTAGAACAATTTATAAGTATATAAAATAGAGCCAGGAGTGGGAAAGAAAAAGAATGATCTCACAGTTTCCAGACAGGGAGACAATCTTAGAACTGTAAAAGCGTAACCTTAGTTGCACAATTTTCGATGTACATTCTAAAGTGCGCAAGTTGTCAATGAATGTTGCAGTATAATAGGTGGCATTACATTTTTAAGAAGATGCAGGGGATGTACCTAAAATATATAAAGGTTAAGGCACCAGTGTGGACGAAAAATATGGTATATACTCATATATTAGGAACCGTCCTTTGACTATAGTATTATTATATTTATCTATGATTGATTTACAATATGTAGTGATGAATAACGTGACAACTATGGTTTTATCATCCATGGCCATAGTTTTTTGAAATTTTGGATTTTGCATTTTTGATATGACCTCTATATATCTACTTGACTCGTTTGCTATTCTATATCCTGCTATGCACACAAATCATTATTATTGAACCTGGGTTGTTAGGTACACTTGACTTGCTAGGCAAGTTCACACCAAATGTTGTTATTATAAAGAGAAATAATATACGGAGTATACCTCAACTAGATGGGCGATATGTGCGGGTAGGGCTGAGCAAAACCGAACCAGAACCGAAAAACCGAACCGAATCGTGTAAATTCGGTCCGGTCCGGTCCTGATTTTTTAAAAATTCGGTTTATTCGGTCCGGACCGAATATACCGAAATAAAAATCGGTTCGGTCCGGTTTTTTTTAAAAAAATTCGGTCCGGACCGAATAGACCGAAATATATATATATATATATATATATATATTATTTTATATATTTTATAAGTTATATACTTAAATACTTTATATAAATATTATATAATATATCTTATAACTTGTAGATCCAGTTGAGCTAAACATCAGGCTAAACTCCAGGGGCCCAGGGCCATTCAAATTTGTATTACAATTTTATTTTAAACTTGAATTTAGTGTATTTTACTATTTGTGTGATTGTGTAATTTGTGTATTTGTGTAATTGTGTTGATGAATGGATTCAACTATCAAATTATGGATTGGAATTGGATGCAGATTTTTTTAGTTATTTATAAGTTATAACAGCTTAAAGAAAAAGTGTAGAAAACAGGTTTTTGAAATTTCGGTTTTCTGGGACCGGACCGAAATAACCGAAATATTTCGGTTCGGTTCTGGTTCGGTCCAGGCGCATATTTTGGTCCGGTTCGGTTCCAAAAAAAAATCTTATTCGATTTTCGGTTCTTTCGGTTCGGTCCGGTTCTGGACCGAACCGACCGAATGCTCTACCCTATGTGCGGGGCAACACCAATACGTATACCCCCATGTTAAAAATAACAATACGAACAACTCATCTATCTATACCTCATTATTTAAGAAGACTAATGCTACCCTGGCATCAGTATTTATCTACTCGTTCACATCTCTCTCTCTCTCACTCTCAATAAAACTTCTTCTCCAAACTAGTGTAGCTAGGCCAAAACCAAAGGTGTGATGTCTACAAAACAGTGTAGCCACCACACAGACAGACGAAAGAGAATAATTCGGCGTGTATGTTCAGTCATCCTCGTCGTCCTCTTCATCATCCTAGTCACCTTCCTCATCATCTGGGCTGTTCTCCAACCCAAAAAACCTCGCTTCATCCTCCAAGACGCCACCATCTATGCTTTTAACGTCACCACCGTTCCCAATCTCCTCACCTCCAATTTCCAAGTCACTGTAAATTCTCGTAACCCCAACAGCAAAATCGGAATTTACTACGATAAACTCGACATCTTTGCCAGCTACCGAAGCCAACAAATCACTTACTACACCTCCATACTCCCAACCTACCAAGGTCACAAAGACACCAACGTATGGTCGCCTTTTGTTTATGGCACCAACGTCCCCGTGGCGCCTTACAACGGTGAAGCATTGAGCCAGGATCAATCCACCGGGAACATATGGTTGATGATCAAGATTAATGGACGGGTGAGATGGAAAGTTGGATCCTTCACTTCAGGTCGTTATCATATTCATGTTACTTGTCCAGCGTATATCCCGTTTGGTAATCGTAACACTGGGATTGCTGTCGGTAGCGCCGTTAAGTACCAGCTCTCTACCAAGTGCAAAGTTAGCGTCTAAGTATGTGAATCTACTTAACGCCCGTTAAGCTAGTCCTCTGTGTGTGTCTCTTTCACTCTTATACCGACCGTTATACCAACTTTAATTAATTTGTATACCTTGATGTATTGTAAATTTTGCTAAATAATAGCCAATAAGGAAATTCCAATAGCAAAATTACATAATCGATTAAATATTGATGTATAATTATGATTGAATAGATTACTATAAAGTTATTGCGCACTTTGCTTATTAATTTTTTTTATTAGGATCTAAAAAGACAAATCAAGACTGTATGCAACTATGCAAGTGATGGACCTTGCGGGGTCATTTTCATGTTAAATTTGCTTACTTCTCGATTACATTTTATATATTTATTATTATGTGACATATTTTAATCGTTAAGTTCAACCTTACCATGTGTTAATCGAGTCCAACTTTGAAGTTTCTATTATTCGGTCGATCCATAAATTACTCTCTTCATAGTTTTTTGGTTAAATGTGTAAGAATGGAGAGACATGCCATGTGAGAGAAAATGACCAATTAGTTGCTACATTTTTAAGGGTTGGGTACAATATTAGTAGTAGGTATGCATATGTTATAAATGATATGGCGTAGATTTTTCTACAAAAGTGTTGTATAAATCATATATTTTTAGTTTCTTTAAAAGATACACCCCCCCCCCCCCCCCCCTCTCTGTCCGGTGTTTTTTTCTTCATTTTCATATTTGTTTGTCTCAAAAATGTTGTTTACATTCATTAAATATAATAAGTTGAGAACTAATTTTGTTAAATTTTATAAAAAATAATACACAATTTTAATAAATTTTAGTTTGTTTAATATAGTTAAATAAAAAATAAAATTTTATTTATGGACAAATAAAGCTGGACAGAGGATATATATTTTTAATTAAATGCATTATACATTCACCTTACATTGAGTAAACAACCGGTCCCCAAAAAATAGTGACAATTGCTAAATTAAAACTAGAAAAGAGGGAGTAAAGTAGAATGCTCTCGAAACTGATAAATACACGCTGTATTCAATGAGTTTTCCAAATCCCCTTTTTTTTCCCCTCTAGTTAATATATACTTCTAATTCCTAAATATAATTTCATGTGAAGCTAGCCATGTCTATAGAAAACAAAAGGATTGCTACTTCATGCAGAAGTAACAAATCTAAAATCAATAAAAATATAAACCGTGACATAATACATATATGATAAAACAATTTTGCCTGATATCAACGAAATGGATAAAATATTATATTATCTATCTTTTTTCTATCTAAAATTTGGAAATGAAATACACATGGAGGAGAGTTTTAACTCTTGGATCCATTTACATCAAGTCTAATACAATATTAATGATCACCTTTTCTATTATTGAAAAGATAGAAATTTTAGAACTATTGATAAATTGTACGGTATTAAGGCCCCATTTGCCTGGACTTAAATTTAAAATAAGTAATTTTTTTATTTTTTTTACATATTTTCAAAAAAAAATTAGATAAATATTTATTTTAGAATTTTAAAACCAAATATGATTTTCAAAATTGAAAATAAGTTACTTATTTTCAGAAAAAGTACATGTTATAACCAAATTTTCACATATCCAGGTTTGTATTGACGAGTGAAGGTCCTATGGACGAGCATATGAAGAACACGACGGGTAAAGGCTGTTTGCAGTCCGATGAGTAAATTGATTGCCATATTTGATAAGTATTTATTAATTAGTGCAATATCAGTTGTATAAAATAATATTGCAAATATTATTTTACATTATATTAGTAATTCATTGTAAGTCCTAAAAAATAGGGGAAAGTAACAGCCGACGAGTGGACCAAGTCTCGACGGGTAAGACTGAAACACCCGACGGGCAGAAAATCAAGGAAAGGATAAGATTCCTACTTCAACTATAACTCAAATACATGGAATCGATCCCTACAATCAAGGGACGTGATCAGCAGCTTCTAGCATGAAAATAGGATCGTGGAAAGCATCCAAATCAGATTATAAATACATCCTTGAAGAGATAAGCAAAGGAGGAGATTGAAATCTATCACATTACTATACACACAATACACCCACCCGACGGGTAGCAGCTGCATAGTCGACGAGTAGTACTTTTATGTATTTTTGTTCATTCAAAACACTTGTAATCGATCTTAAACAGCATTCTAGTGGATATTCTTGGCTGGGCACACCCCCACCCGCGGTTTTTATCCCTTTCCTAGGGTTTTCCGCGTCACCAAAATTGTCTTGCCTCTATTTTATTTTCTAGTCGTCGAATAGCTTTTTATTCTTATCTCTACTCGTCCAAGCTTCTAAACACGTTTTATATACAATTTTACAATAAAAGAACTTAGTTATTAACCCATCAATTTTTGGCTAAAACAGTTTGGCGCCGTCTGTGGGAAATTAGCTAAGAGTTCTATACAATTTCTACGACTATGGCTACGGATCCTGAGCGAAACGAAAATGAAGAACGGCCTACGAATGATGACGTGCTTGCAATCATGAAAAAGCTACAAACTGATGTGGAGACACTGCGTAGTGAAAATGAGAACCTCAAGGTTGCACTGAGTACGGTAAAATCAAGTGCAACGGCAGCTTCAAAGCAAACGGTGGCAAGTGTGGTAAGGAGATTGCGATACGACGATGAGGATCATGATGAAGGCCGAAAGGAGGATGATGAAGTGCTCGTGTTGTGCACTAACAGGACTGAGAATGGAGCTATGGATAATAACGCTAACACAACATCTCAGCGGCAGAAGGAGGCAACGGTCAGGCATGACATCGAGGAAGAAAGATCGAATAGAAGATCGAGACACAGAAGTTCACGATCGGAAAGTTACACAACAGATGCTATGAAGCTGGAATTGAAAGAGATGAGAGAAATGATACAACGAATACCAGGTGTGCCAAAACCGTTGGAAAAAGCCACGCCAACGAGCTATGCAGATTCACCTTTTTCTGATGATATTGCCTTGGTGGAGATTCCGAAACGATTTAACATACCACATATGAAGCTGTATGATGGTGAGGCTGACCCACAAGAACACATTGCGCAGTATAAACAACGAATGTTTACAGTGCCAATTACCAAAGAGTTGAGGGAACCTTGTATGTGTAAGGGATTTGGTTCGACACTCACAGGACCTGCCCTTCAGTGGTTCGTCGGACTACCAAACGGAACCATATCCTCATTTGCAGACCTCGTTGACGCATTCAACCTACAGTTTGCTAGTAGCAGGCGATTTGAGAAGACAACAAGTGACTTATACAGAATTGTTCAGAGATATAGAGAGCCCTTGAGAGAATACCTATCCAGATTCAACAAGGAGAAGGTGACAATAACGAATTGTGATATACCGACGGCTATTGAGGCCTTCCGTCGAGGACTAGTAAGGGACACACCATTGTACGACGAGTTGACAAAATACCCGTGCAGGACCATGGACGACGTACAAGCCAAAGCTATGGCCCAAGTTAGGTTGGAAGAAGACAGGAAAGATGACGAGGACAACTATTATCGACCTAATAGAAAAATTATCACGACGAAGGCACGGGATCACAGGCCTTATTCAAAAATTAATCGTGAAGATGCACGCGTCAGTGCTGTGCAAGGACGAACGGATTGGAGAAAAGACCCAAACCTTCCGCCAACATTTGACAGTTATGGATTCAGTATCAGCCCGTCAGCTTTGGTGAGAGAATTCAACAAATTGGGAAATGCGGTCAATTGGCCGTCGAAATCAAACAAGCCTAAAGCGAACCCTGAGTCGAAGCTGTGGTGTGACTTCCATGGTGACTATGGTCATAGAGCGTATGATTGTGTGGCACTGAGAAGAGAAATTCAGGTACTCGTCAAGAAAGGTTACTTGACAGAATACATGACGGGAAAAGGTAGGATGAGAGAATCATCGCCGCCAAGACAACCTCCGCCACCACCACATCACAAAGTTGTCAACTACATAGCCGGAGGATCGGAAGTATGTGGAGCTACATATTCACAGGCAAAAAGAGCTGCTAGAGAGCCTGGGATAAGAGTCATGCGGGCAGACATTGTGGAAAGAAAATTACCCGCAATTCACTTCGACGAGTCAGACAGAGAGCACGTGACGGAGCCACAACACGACAGTTTAGTCATCTCACTGCCCGTCGGAAATTGTCTCGTCAAGAGAATCTTGGTAGACAATGGAAGTGCAGTGAATATTATGATGTTAGATGCATTACGAGAAATGGGCTTGCAAGAACATGACATGAAGAAGAAATGTACTGTACTCGTCGGGTTCAGTGGTGAGACTAAGAGGACGGTTGGCGAAATTTCATTGCCCACGTATGCTCAAGGAGTGAATTTATTGCAGAAATTTCTCATTATCGATTGCCAATCGACTTACAACGTAATCCTTGGAAGGCCATGGATACACGACTTGAAAGCTATCCCGTCAACATATCACCAAGTAATAAAATTCCCTACACCTTGGGGAGTCCAACAGATTCGAGGAGATCAAGTTCAAGCAAAACAATGTTACAAGACATGCTTGAAACCAACTATTCAAAATCAGGGAAAAGACATTCCTCAAGTTACGAGTATGGACACAGAAAAACTGACGGAAGTGAACCTGTCGACGGGAGAAAAGAAAGTGCTAGTCGGACAGGACGTATCTTCGGAAGTAGAAGCCAATTTGGTTGAGTTCTTGACAGAACGCTTAGATGCTTTTGCGTGGGAACATGACGACATAACGGGCATTAGTGAAGAAGTCATCACCCACAAACTCAATGTCGACCCAAATTACGTGCCCGTCCAACAAAAGAGAAGAAAATTTGCACCCGACAGGAATCAAATTATCAATGACGAGGTCAGCAGACTCTTGAAGGCTGACATGATTCGAGAAGTTGACTACCCAGAATGGTTGGCTAATGTAGTAATTGTTCAAAAAAAGAACGGGAAGTGGAGAGTATGTGTCGACTACACGGATTTAAATAAGGCATGTCCAAAGGACCCATATCCGTTGCCGCACATAGATGCAATGGTCGACGCAACAGCTGGGCACGAATTGTTAACATTCTTGGATGCATCGAGTGGGTTTAATCAGATTAAAATGCACCCGTCGGATGCTGAGAAGACAGCCTTTGTGACTGACAGGGGGATATACTGCTATTTGGCAATGCCTTTTGGCCTAAGGAATGCCGGTGCAACCTTCCAACGCCTAGTAAACAAAATGTTCCAGGAACAAATAGGCAAGACGATGGAAGTATACATTGATGATATGGTGGTGAAGTCGAAGTATGCGTCGGATCATGTAAGAGACTTAACGATAACCTTCGACATTCTGCGAGCTTATAACATGAAGCTCAATCCGTCAAAGTGCAACTTTGCGGTAACGTCAGGAAAGTTTTTAGGGCATATGGTGACAAGACGAGGGATAGAAGCCAGCCCGGAGCAAATAAAAGCAATATTCGAATTGACATCACCAACATCTATTAAGGAAGTGCAAAAACTGACAGGACGGGTGGCCGCATTAAACAGATTTATCTCAAGGTCGTCCGACAGGTGCAGATTATTTTATGACGTCCTGAGGAAAAACAAAGGATTCTGCTGGACGGACAAACACGAAGAAGCATTCAAGGAATTAAAACGATACTTGACGACAGCCCCGCTGTTGTCAAAACCAGTACCTGGAGAGATGTTGTTTGTATACCTGTCAGTCACGGAGCAAACGGTCAGCGGAGTTTTAGTAAGAGAAGAGAACGATATGCAGTCTCCAATATACTACGTAAGCAAAAGTTTGGTCGATGCTGAGACAAGGTACTCGTCACTAGAGAAATTGGTGTTAGCTCTAGCAGTCACATCAATTAAACTACGACATTATTTTGAAGCCCACAAAATATGCGTCAGGACAAATTATCCGTTGAAAACAGTATTGAGAAGGCCAGAACTGACGGGTAGAATGGCTAAATGGTCCGTCAGACTAAGCATGTATGACATAGTCTATGAACCTCGCACGGCTATTAAATCGCAAGCACTAGCCGATTTTGTGGCAGATTTTAGCCCAAGTCAATTAATGAAGGCCAATGACGAGTTACAATTAATGGTGTCAGAAATAAGGACTGAGCCATGGACACTGTATACCGACGGGGCATCAAATGTCAACGGCGCAGGTCTGGGACTAGTGCTAAAATCACCACAGGGGGATATCATAGCGCATTCAATATGTTGTGACTTCAAAGCCACTAATAACGAGGCGGAATATGAGGCATTGATTATTGGTTTGGCGACGGCAAAAGAATTGAAGATAAGTCATATTGAGGTACGTTGCGATTCCCTCTTAGTTGTTAATCACGTAAATGGGTCTTATGAGGCTAGGGACCCGAAGATGTCAGCGTATCTAGGAATCGTCAAGGAGTTACAAACAGGTTTTGCGAAGTTTAGCATTTGTCAAGTCCCAAGGGAAACAAACACGCAGGCTGACGCCCTGGCAGGACTAGGTGCCGTATTTCGACGGGGGAATTTGACGACCATACCCATTTTACACGTCCTGAAGCCAGCCACGGAAAGACATGAAGAGTTGAAAGATGTAATGACTCTAGCAGACTTGACTGACGATCAGCTTGTCCGACTGACAAGTTGGACTACTGAAATAAAAGAATACCTGTCGAATGATACTCGACCAAGCAATGACAAGGAAGCAAAACAACTCAAGATGAAAGCGTCAAGGTTTCTGCTTATAGATGGGGTTTCATTCAAAACTTCTGCTACGGGTCTACTACAGCGATGTTTGGAATACGAAGAAGCCCAACGGGTGTTGAAAGATATACACGAAGGAGATTGCGGAAATCATTCCGGAGGCAGAGGATTATCATACAAAGTACTACGTATGGGTTATTATTGGCCAACTGTCAGACAAGATGCTATTGATTATGTCAAAAGGTGTGACGCCTGTCAAAGGCATGCTCCCGTCCTGCACCAACCGTCAGAGTACTTGCACCCGTCGATCCCATCGTGGCCATTTATGAAATGGGGGATGGACATCGTGGGAAAGATGCCACCAGCACCAGGTCAGAAAGTATTCATGTTGGTCATGACAGATTATTTCTCTAAGTGGATAGAGGCAGAAGCATTCCGACAAGTTAAGTCAAAGGAGGTAATATCTTTTATCAAACGTAATATTTTGTGCAAGTTTGGCGTACCATCTGAAATTGTTTGCGATAATGGCTCACAATTTATAAGTGAAAAGACGGAATCCTTCTGTCGTCAATGGAACATAACATTGACAAAGTCGACACCAAGGTATCCACAAGCCAATGGTCAAGCTGAGTCGAGCAACAAAATAATTATTAACAACCTAAAAAGAAGACTTACTACTCACAAAGGACGATGGGCAGAAGAGTTACCATGGACTCTATGGGCTGACAGAACAACTCCAAAGATTTCGACGGGTCAAACTCCGTTTGCATTGGTGTATGGAACTGAATCAGTATTGCCAACAGAAGTTATGAGTCCGACGGCTCGTTACGGACTAGCAACAGTTGAGAGCAACAAAAATGAACTCGTCCACGACTTGGATACGGTCGACGAACTCCGAGATATGGCTAAAATACGCATGGCTTCCTATCAGCAAAGGGTGGCAAATGCCTACAACAAAAACGTCCACATAAGGAAGTTTCAAGAAGGGGATCTTGTTCTTAGAAAGGTCTTCCAAAACACAATGAACACGGACGCAGGCAAATTTGCTGACGCATGGGAAGGACCGTACCTGATAGATGCAGTCGTCGGACGAGGAGCGTATAGGCTGTCGACGTTGGAGGGAGTACAAATTCCAAGAAGCTGGAATGCTCGTCATCTGAAGACATATCATTTATAATTTCATCTCAGGTCCTTATATCTTAGTTTGCTTTTTCATAAAATAAGTCGCTAGGACACGTAGAATGCTTGACAACTAGATTGCCTTGATACTTGATTCCTATTTTGAATTGTTCCTTTGGTTTCGTCTTTGCTTGAATGAAATGCATGATTTGCCATACTTTCTATAATATGTTTGATTCTGTGGCATGGTTGATATTTATTCGTGAATGAATGTTAATCCCATATGCAAGGATGCTTTAATTTATGTATTTTGGTATTTAATCCATGCTTTAGAATATAGTATAGATATTTGATTACTCGTCAATACAAAAGTTGACATCATGATGTGCACACGTTACAAAAATATACATGATAACTAGGGGCATAGTATCCCAACATTATCAAAATTGGGTTGATCACCCATGACAAGTAAATTCCAAAGGCCCTGCCCTTTAAGTACGAAATCAACAAATAGAGAAACAAAATCAATTACTTTTAAGTAATAGTTTTCTGTATTCTCCACATCAAAACCAAACACTACGAATAAATAAGTCAGTTTCAAGAGGGGAAGGCCTCTTAGCTACTTAACATCGTGCATGCACTTACGTAAGAAAAATAATATCGACGACCAACGTAACAAATCGACGAGTCAACAAATCGACGAGTAAACAGCTTGACGAATATAAGATTTTATAATCACATGTCTAAAATTGTGAACACTTCACCAAATGCATATACGTGATATTCTAACTACTTGGGTCATTCCCTATTATACATTTATGAGTTTTACAAGGACTCATCCATAAACTAAACAATCAGGCCGACGGACACGATAAACACATTGCTATTACGCACCCGTCAACAGATTTTGTATGTCTGTTCTACTTAACGAATGCAACATTCATAAATGCGTACAATACAACAAAACACTAAGAGACATATAACAGATGGATTCACAAAAACATCATGGCATGCGAAATGTCTACTAAGAAATCTCTAGAATTACGTAGAATTACGAATAAAAAGTCCAACAATCCCCCGCCATGAAAGACGAAACAGGGACTAATATCCAAAACCAGCAACACGAAATCAACGTCAAAAGGGAAAAACTTGACAGAATTCAGAATTAAAACTACTAGACGAAAGAAAAACGACGAGAGTAAATAATCAATTACTCCTTTTCACTTTCATTGTCTTCTTGAACATTCCTTGCAATCACGGAAGAACCACCAACTGCTGCATTACCTCCGTCGTCACCAGGATTGACAGGGTCGTCCGGATACGCTTCATTATAAATCCTGACAGCCTCGTCAGTATCTTTGTCATCCCACTCTCCACGACGGAACTCTAGCATAGTTTCAACACGAGACTTCATGATACCTTGAGTAAGCGTGTCCTTGGTCTCCTGCAGAAAGGCACCTTCGGTTTCTTCAACTTTAGCAGCGAAAATGGTGAGCTCATTGCGCATCTCGTTCGTCTCTTTGTGAGCCAAGAACACTTGCTCTTGCAGCACACGGATTTTCTCCTCACAATTGGAATGTTCCAATTTCAACTCAGCCATTTCATTAGAAAACTTGCGATAAGAAGCATGTGACAGCAGCATGGCTTGAAATGCCTGCAATAAGACCAAAAAGGAAGATCACAATACGTTCATCAGTAATGGAGCCAAAGAGAAACAAGCACAAAGTACAAGGATTGAATAAAAACTTACATGGAAAGAATGCCCAACAGCTTCGACCATTACTTGGTCGACGGTTCTAGAACCATGACCACTAACCGTCTCAGGCAACAGAAGGGGAGCCAGTATATTGACTAAGGATCTGGGTTCAGCATTGACACTGTACCTGTGAAGATCAGGCCATTGCCAGTCGTCGAGGGCAATCTCTGGTGTGGCGTCCATCACAGCAGGAGGAGGTGGTGGAACTACCACCTTAGCTTTCTTCGACTGGGGACTCGAGGCACTGGACATCTTACGAGAACTCTTGGGAGTTTCACTCCCCGACTCACGTGCGCGCTTCAGAAACAACTCTTTCCCTGACATCTCAAGAGCACGGATAACAGGAGGCTTGTACTCTGCATCATGAATTGGAAAAAGAGTCCACATGATGAAAATAAGGAGCAGTACTAGTCACAACTGAAATGTACCTTTGATGAATTGACGGCCAGAATTGACCATCCTCTTAGCTTCAGGAGTGCCAGTTGAATCAGACGATATAGTATCAATTTGAGTGTCAAGAGGTGTGATAACAATTCCCTTGCCTTTGTCTTTCGTAACAGCAGTGCTCCTGGTAGCCCTGGATTGGGACTCAGACCCTCCAAATTCCTTTCCAGCAGCAGATTTAAGGAGCAATTTGCTGGCAAATGCTGCAGCATCGACAGGGGCGGAATGTCGAATTGGACGATCCATGCAATTAGGCCAAACTCTGTGGTCCAAAGGCAATGCCAAGATTTCACCAACTATCTTGGCGGCCTTAACATCATCAATAGCCGATTCAGCACTACAATCTGAAGGTAGGAGCAACCAAAACAATAAATGTTTCAACATGGAGAAAAACAGTCAACAAGTAATGTCAAGATCAAAGGACGCAAGCCCCTTCAAACCATAATAATGAAGTAGACAACAGGAGGCATATATAAAAATGTGCAATGCAAAGAACGTTGTGACCTTGATTCAGTAATACGACAAGGAATGAACGACAATGCATGAGTACGGCTGTAAGGGGAAATATATCAAACACGTGGCATCACAACAAAAATCAGGGCTGAATTAAAATAAAAACACGACATAAACCGACAAGATAGCAATAATTACCATTTCTGTTCCATTCTTCACGAAGGTAGACAGCCTGATTCCCAAGTAACGCTTTCTCGACATAAAAGAAATTGTTCTTCCAGCCGCGATCGTGTACGTAGTCCAAATTCAAGATCAGGGGGTTTCTCTTCTTACGACCAACTAGCCCGTAAAGGCCTCCATTAAACTTTTTCGCCTGGTATGCGTATGTGACAACTGAGAGATCAATTCCAAGTTGATGTTTGTCTTCGATTACATCCAAGGAAGCCAGAATTCTCCACGCCGAGGGCATCACTTGAGATGGGGAAATGTCCAGAGTTCTTATAAAATCAGTAACAAGCTTTGTGAATGGGAAAGTCATACCAATTTCAAATGGGTAATTGTAGAAACAAATCCACCCGGGGGCATGGAAATCGGAGAATATCCCTTCGTCGGGAACGATAAGCACTACGTGAGAGTCCGATTTGAACAACAGGGTAGTATCGACGATACTATCAGATGTCATGGAACTGGAATTGGTACTCTTGGAATCAAGAATGCCAGTCGCCGTCCACCTAGGTTTCACTGTCGCAGCAGCTTGTACAAATTTGTTACTACTCTTGCTGCCTTTTTTCGCCATTATATGATGAAGTATTTGGTAGCAAAGGAAAATCGAAGGCCGTTTGTATTGGTAGAGTGCGATTGAAGCCCTAATTGGTGGGGAGTTTAAGTAGAAGAGGAAGGGAGTGTTTGGATATATATGAAATACATATATGATGTGTATGTATAACTGTTTTGCATGCAAGGGAAGTAGTGGAAGACAAATGCAATTCCCAAGAGCAATCTCATTGGGTAATTGGGACTCTTACCCCAATGAGATTGGGAACTATTGTTATAACCAAATTTTCACATATCCAGGTTTGTATTGACGAGTGAAGGTCCTATGGACGAGCATATGAAGAACACGACGGGTAAAGGCTGTTTGCAGTCCGATGAGTAAATTGATTGCCATATTTGATAAGTATTTATTAATTAGTGCAATATCAGTTGTATAAAATAATATTGCAAATATTATTTTACATTATATTAGTAATTCATTGTAAGTCCTAAAAAATAGGGGAAAGTAACAGCCGACGAGTGGACCAAGTCTCGACGGGTAAGACTGAAACACCCGACGGGCAGAAAATCAAGGAAAAGATAAGATTCCTACTTCAACTATAACTCAAATACATGGAATCGATCCCTACAATCAAGGGACGTGATCAGCAACTTCTAGCATGAAAATAGGATCGTGGAAAGCATCCAAATCAGATTATAAATACATCCTTGAAGAGATAAGCAAAGGAGGAGATTGAAATCTATCACATTACTATACACACAATACACCCACCCGACGGGTAGCAGCTGCATAGTCGACGAGTAGTACTTTTATGTATTTTTGTTCATTCAAAACACTTGTAATCGATCTTAAACAGCATTCTAGTGGATATTCTTGGCTGGGCACACCCCCACCCGCGGTTTTTATCCCTTTCCTAGTGTTTTCCGCGTCACCAAAATTGTCTTGTCTCTATTTTATTTTCTAGTCGTCGAATAGCTTTTTATTCTTATCTCTACTCGTCCAAGCTTCTAAACACGTTTTATATACAATTTTACAATAAAAGAACTTAGTTATTAACCCATCTACATACATACTAACTTTTTCTGGAAATAAACACTTATTTCCAGTTTATAAATCCAGCCAAACGGGCACTAAATTGAGAGTTTCAATCATTAATCTACTAGAGACCTTATTAATTTATATGACTTCAATTTATGAAAATAAAAGGAGAGTTCTGAATAGTTAGAGGTCGCCAAATTAAGTGGGTTTAGTTTTTTCCCTTTCATAAAAAATAATAAAATGTACATAACAGGGGTGGTCCTTTTCTCTTTTCACAATCTCCAGGACTTCACCCGGTAATTAGAGAATTATAGTAATGTGAGCGAGTGATAGCAGCAGAGAAGGACTTTGTTATTTGTAGACGTTGAAAATAACAGAAAGCTTATATTTGATAATATTTGGATAAATTAAACATATACGGAGTATGGTTTTTTTATGATATATTACCATTATATATTTACGAATCTCAGTATTAATCTAAACTCATTCAAGGATTTAGTATCAAAATCACATAATGTATTCAACTATACATACAATTAAAAAAATCTTCCATGATTGCTTTCAAATTGTTAATACTTGATCTACTCATTTATTTCTGAAGTACATACAATTTGGAGGTTGGTCATGGTACATGATCAACTTATCATTTTTTAAATTATAAATAAATTGATGATGTACCATAACCGCCTTCAAATTGTTGAAACTTGATTCAAACATTTGACTTGTAAGTTTCTTGAAGTTCATGTAATCTAGAGGGTAGTCCTGGCAAATCATCACTTTATCAATCATGTTTAAACTACATGTTGATATATATAAAATGATGATGCGACATGACCACCTCCAAATTATCTAAACTTAATTTATTTCTAGCACTATAAGAAAGAAATAAGGGGCTAAGTGTTTTCATATAAAAGCTATAAGTTTGTAGTGTACAATATAATGCATACTGGTACAACGTATGTATAATGCTCAGCGGTGACAGTTTCATATGTGTAACGTACCCAAGGTCGGTTACATTTTGTTACGTACAAAGAAGTCAGTTGCACATAGTAACGTATATATATAGCTGTAAAAGTATATAAGAAAACAAAAATGATCAAATATCACAACTAACAAATAAAAGATTGTTTGTTACACATAAAAGATAAGAGGCTTATGACATATATTAGCACATTAAATTTATTATTGATGCATTAAAATAATAAGATGAATTTAATTTGATATTTAATTCTTAACTGCAAAATTATATATTAAAAGTTAGACAAATAATTATTTATGCATAACCATTTTTACATGTAAAATGTAAAAAAAGGGTCGGATATATAATTTAATATTATATTATATTATTATTTTAATATATAATAAACAGACTTATCATTATATCCTATATATAATTGGAATAAAGTAGTTAGCATATTTGGTCGAGATAAAAATGTAAATTTATAAGTATTAATTAATTAATTAATTAAGATTTCATTTTTATCCTATATATAATTGGAATAAAGGAGTTAACATGTTTTGGTCGTCAAGGGTAATGACTAAATTCTTAAGTATTCATTAATTAATTGATTGATTAAGGTTTCATTTTTTATGAGTACATGAATTAATTTAATATTATTTATAAATAAAATAATTAAGGTTCGATTATCAACTAATATTAATATTTAATTTAATATAATATAATTTTAGAAGAATGCATATTAAATTTTAATATTAAAAGTAAATAAATATAATTCAATTAGAAAATTATTATAAAAAATAAACCCATACTTGGCCTGGGGTATAAGATAGTAGTTATAATATTATATGTAAAATAGTATAATTTATTTTCAAATTTAAGGTAGCAAAACTTTTATTCACACTCATTTCATTTTATAGCTTGGGACACATTGATATAGTTTTGGATATATCCGATTTATGCTTGAATTGTTATTTATTTCAATGATCAATTTCTATGCTTTATATAATATTTTATTTAAAATTAAAACTAATGATTATAGTGTGAGTTATTTCAATATATATATATATATACAAAGACAATATTTTATTAAATTTGATTGCAGTTATAAATTTTGTCTTTTGAGACAAAATTACATCATCTAAAATAAGAAACATATAGTATATCATAATTTTTTGTCATATAATATATTAATTTGTTATCTTAAAAGTTTTATTTTTCTAAAATAAACATATTAAATTAAATAAACATAACACTTGTTTAGCTCTCAAAAATATATTTCTCCCTAGACAAACAACTCTATTAAAATAATTAATTAAGATCCGGAGTAAAATTACCCCCACCAGTTGGGCATGGGCGGTTGGGAGGAGGACCGGTCCTAAGAATAAGTCCAACCATGTCTAAATTGTTGCGCTAAACTAAAGTTTAGGATATTTATAATAAATGGGTGATTTAACAATGTCCTATTGAACTTGAAACATATCTGGCTCATTTCATTTTTATTATTAAAATATTTATTTCTCTCATTTTTTATACTTCTTTTCCCTATTTTAATCTTTTCAAATATAAATGTAATTGAAATATACTATTATTTTAATAATAGAGCATGAGAATAGAATAAATTGTTAGAATTGATGCATTGTCCTAAATCATTAAAATATTATATTTTATTATATTTATAAGGCATCTTCGGGACATTTAGGCTCGCTCTAAAATGTAAGGAGGGCGAGGGTGATGTTCGAGATCCCAAAAATTTAAAATTCAATTTTTAATAATATTATATACATTATAATTTAATATTTTGATCAAAACATGTCAATATTAATATTCTAATAATCTCATTTTTGAATTTGAAACTTTTAAATATATTAAAATTTTAAACTTATCTCTAAATATTGCAATATTATGCATTAGTAAATATTTTTAATTAATATACATGTAAATACTATTTTTAACAATTTTGCATATTTGAGAGGATTGATTTCCACAATTGTTGTTTATCAATTCCTAGTTAATTTTTATAAAATATAAATATTTTAATAATTTAAATATTATATTTAGGGCTTATATTCTTTTTTCCCTCCAATTAGGGATGCCAAAAAAATATTTCGGAAACAGATCTATTTATATCAAATATATTGGAATCTGAATACGGTGAATAATATTCGAATTCGAATAATATTTGAATCATGTTTCTTCAATATAATTTATATATATAATTTTTTATTTTTAAATACAAAAAATATATGTATAATCATTATATATATATATATATCTTAGAAAAATATTTTTTTAATTAATAAATAAATAGATATGTATTATAAATTGAATAATATATAATATATATTTATATCATATATTTCTATATTATATATTTCAATTCAAATTCAGATATTATGAAATATAAATATAACTAGATTCATATTCGTATCCCAAGTTGTCGAATTTGAATACCATCCGATTCACGAATACAAATGATATTCAATTGATTTTAAATACAAATATTTCAAAAAATTTAACACCCCAACTTCCAATATACTAAGACCCGCCTAGGTTGGACTGTACTGTACATTAACCAACAGCAAAATCACCAGCCCTTGGTCCTTACTACTACGAGTAGTTACCTTTTTGGCTTTTTATAAAAAAAATATATTAATAATTTAAATTTTAAATATTTGTCACCCCAATGCCTTTAATATGTCAAAGACCGGCCTGGGTTGGGCTACCTTGACCTGTACCTTGTCCAACAGCAAAATCACCGGCCCTTGCACAAAAACCTTCAATCTTAAAGAAAGGACCCAGACCAGCTGACTTCTATCGGAGATTGTTAATTAAAATTGTCATTGGAAAAAGTGATCCCGAAAATAAGTGTTATTAGAAAAATTACTCTATGGAGTATAATATATTTAATATAGATATGAGATGATATAAAAGTTTATTTATTCAGAAAATTAATTTATATTTCTATACAAAATATATAAATATTATCATATTAAAATACAAATGAAATATGATAAAAATTATATTAAATTATATACATATAACATTTAAATTATTATTATAAAAATAAAAATAAATTCAAATCATATAAATAAAATATTAAATATTGAAAGAATTAGATCGTACATATAAGTCAACAATATATTATTATTTTTTCAAATTAATATTTTAATCGAGATCACAGACAAGCCCTAACATCTCTCTGCAATTTACAATCATATACTGTATTTTAGTAAGGAAAAAAAATAAGAAAGTATTCAAATGTTAGAAGTTAAAAGGACGCTTCTGTCACCGTTAAATCTCAAATCAAGCAAACTAATCCTAACCCTAATCTTTTTCCAATACGTTACATTACATCTAAAATCCCCCTATATATATACACACACGGCATACACATCACCCACTTTTATCCCTTTCAATCTAACCCCCAAACACTCCAATGAAAGAAACGCCACAACCTAATCTCAACGGTGCCTTCTACGGCCCTTCCATCCCGCCGGAAAAATCCTACCACCGTCCCGGCCGCCGTGGCAGCGGCGGCGGTTGCGGCATTCTCAACTGCTGCTGCGGCTGTCTCTGTAGCTGTATTTTCAATCTCATCTTCCAAATCCTCTTCACAATTCTCCTCATAGCTGCCATTATAATCTTCATCTTCTGGCTTATTTTTCGCCCTAATCCTGTTAAATTCCACGTCACCGACGCTACTCTAACTCAATTCGATCTCTCAACAAACAACACTCTGTATTACAATCTCGCTCTAAACATGACTGTTCGTAACCCGAACAAGCGTATCGGTATTTATTACGATCAAATTGAGGTTCGAGCATCATACGAAGGCCAGAGATTCGCGGTGACTAATTTGACCAGGTTTTATCAGGGACATAAGAAGACTGATGATTTGAATCCAGTGTTTAAAGGACAGAATATACTGGTGCTTGAAAAGAAAGATTTGTCGAAATTCAATTCGGAGAAAGACTCGGGGACTTATTCGATTGATGTAAAGTTGTTTTTGAAGGTTAGATTTAAGTTGGCTTTGTTCAAGACTATGAAGTTCAAGCCTAAGATTGAGTGTAATTTGAAGGTTCCGTTGGATTCTAAAGGCAAAAGTTCTGGTAATTTTACGGCTACCAAGTGCGATTTCGATTGGAGGCATTGATGGTGGATTTAATTGATATGATTGTGTAATTTTCTTATGGTCACATTATTTTTGATTTACTAGATGCTTTTGTTCTTTTGAGTACTGTTTAGTCCACCAGCAGTAGCAGGCAGATAATATGATTCGAATATTATATTATTATCATATTTCGAATTCAAATTTTAAATCTCTTTCTGGTGGCCTGGTTTGGGTTGTTTGACCGTTATTACGTCGACTTTACTCTGTATAAATTGTGGAGTATAGATAGAATTGGTGAAAAATCTATTACTTTGTATAATTTTAATGTGTTACTCAAATTAACAAAATTGCCCAATTTATTAGTAAGATAACAGACTTCTAAACCCTGCACTTCACTCGGTGTATTTGCCCTCCCAAGCAACGCAGTGGATCAAACATCATACTCCATGTTAGAGTATTTGTTTGGAGTAGCTCACATCCATCTCCTTGTCAACTGTCAAAATCATTCTCTGAAATATTCTTTGTACCAAAACGTCGTGGCCAAACTTTTGTTCTTTTGGTGGTAATTTTTGCTATTCTCCGATATAAATGTTAAAATAAATGTAGTTATTGGTATAATATGAAATCAAAAAATATAGTATATTTTTTATGTTAAAATAAAATTTATGCTTTAATACTTGATTTTAAAATAGAGTCAAATAGATGTAAAATGAAATTTTTAAAATAAATTTCATACTCTAATGTATGTTTTTAAAATACAATCAACAATAAAACTTATTTTTATATTCATTTCTCTTCAATTTCTCAATTGTATACCCAACAAATATAGCTACATCTATTTAGCATTGTATTGGACTTCCTCTAATTCATCCTCCTCCCACAATTCCTCAATATTGTAATAAAAATATCGACATTATATCCTATATATAATTTACATATACAGTAGAATCTCGATAAATGAATGTTCGATAAACGAATAACCTCGACAAATGAATAAATTTCTTCGTTTCCAATTCGGGCAAATGGGCTTAATGAATAAACTCATTAAATGCATAAATAAATAAATAAAAATGTAGTCATTATAGGCCCTATGTAAATATAAATGAATAATCAATATATTTCAAATAATATATTTTATTTATATAATATATGAATACATTTAATCTAATAATAATTTTGAAACATATTAATAAGTCATATATTTTCAAAAAATGCCTCTAAAATTGATTGTTTCTTACCTCCATCAAAATGCATCTTATCCTTAATTTTGTGGTATTGTACATTTTATCTATTCCATGCACGTATGTATAGTACAACTAATCTAGAATTTTAAAAAATGAATGTAATTAAAATTTACATAAAAGTTAAAATAACAGTGAATTTTAGATACATTTGAACATAATATATACTCCCCATATCTCACAATAAGTGTCTTCTTTGATATTTGTGTGGTCAAATTAACCCAATTTTGACCATAAATTAAAAATTATTCTTTTACATTTTTCAAAAACTGAAAAATATATTTTAAAGTTTATTAGATATATTTTCTAATGATATAATTTTTAATTTTTTCATAGTTATATATTCTGTGTAATATTCGGTCAAAAATTGGTTAATTTGACTAAAAAAGTCAAAGCAGGATAATTATTTTGAGATGGAGGGAGTATAAAAATATATAATAAAGAAAAAAGTTGAAAATTTATTATATAAATGAATTAATATTCATTTATCGATAAATAAATATTATATTCATTTATCGATAAATAAATAATCTCGCTAAATGAATATATATTTTGGTCCCAAGCTTATTCATTTATCGAGGTTCTACTATAATTTTATAATCGTCAGGAATAAAGATATAAATTTTTAAATATTATTAATTATTTAATTAATAGATTAAGGTTGTGAGTAATGTTATTTTAAATTTATTTATAAATAAAATTATTAAGGTTCGATTATCAAATAATATCAATAACTAATTTAATATTATTTTAAAATAAAACATATTAAATTTTAATATTAAAATTGAATAAATATAAATTTTTAAAAATTTAAAATTTTGATTATAAAATTATTATTAAAAAGAAAACGATGCATCACAGATTTCTTAACTTGAACACATCGATAGGATCGAGTCGGTGATCATTTTGAAATTTAATTGAGAGTGAATTTTAATGTTTTCCCCTATTCATATTTGTTTATTTTTCTATAATATTTCTCCGAATAATGTCTATTCAAATGATTTTTTTTCAAATGATGAGCTAATTTGATTTATTCAATTAATAATTTATAAATTAAAAATACACGTACTTTTTATTTTATTACAATAAAAAAATTTAATTGAGATACTTTTTAATTGAAGATTCGGACCATATGTACCACATGCTATAACATAAATGTAAGAGATATTATAAAATAATATTTATTGCAATATATTGTAAATAGTACAGTACATAATTTCCCCGATTAAATAATATCCGTATTGAACCCAATTCTCTAGGATAAACCCACTAATATTTAAGATGGAAGAATTTACCCAAAAAATTTTATTGCTACAAAGGGAAGGAGTCCTGACGATTTGTGCTCCATTGGCTTACGCTGGGGGTTTGTAATTTTACACTCTGGAATGCTAATGTTTTATGGTAAACTTCAATTGCTCTGTTTCAGTTTAATTGATAGGTTTCGTTATAATTTTCGAAACTGGGTTTTTTACAAACACTTTAAAGCACATATTTTATGCCGGTTAGAATTGATATATGAAATCAGCTTTACAATCGCTGCTTTAATCGTAAATTGTGTAATCTTTACTTGTTCGTCAGTGCCTCAGCATGCTAGTACAAGTTACTTTTCATTTTTTTTGCTAAATGTTTCAAGTTGCTTTTACTTCTATATTTGTTTTTATCACCTCCTCAGATCCTCCCAGTTGTGGGAGTGATGAACTAGGTCCATTGGGCTTCATGCTTTCTACTAGTAGCAGGCTTATCAGACCACCACCTTGAAAATCCTCTTTTATTACTAGCTGTCACTTCCTGCTACTGTACGTGCAAAATAGAGACTCATTTTTTTTGTACAGACATACTGTATATAAATACCTCATTGCATCATTTATTGCAGAACCCAACTTGGAGTGTATCTACAACAAACTCTTTATCTGGACCAAGCAAGCAGTTCAATCGAAATGATCAGACAATTAATGAAATTCCGTCATATTAATGGCCCGTTTGACTTATCTTATTTTCTAGAAATAAACATTTATTTTCAGAAAAAATATGTAATTGTGTACTTTTTCAGGAAATAAACGCTTATTTCCCGGAAATAAGGAAAGCCAAACATGCACTAAGCTTACAAAGCTACCACCACATAGACATCCATTTTAGTATGCTTAGGTGTGATGCTGGACGTAAAATTAAAATATTAGTTTATATTTATTTTATGTTATTATTTAGGAATATATTTAATTGTAATTCATTATAAAGTTTAATTATATATTTGTATTATATTAGGATTATTCTAGAATATATGATAGAGAATAAGAAAATGATTTGTTTCCTTTATTACGAAGATTTTACTTGGTAGCTAAGTTTAGGGATTTACTCCTATATAAGGAGATTTAATATTTTATTATTGGAAGACTTTGATTGATATATTGACATTGAGATTTTTCTCATTTGTTATGGGCTGCGATCTATGTATATTCTCCTCTCTTCTACGGTTGAGAAATCCCAGGGATAGTGGTTCTTCTGTGGTTAGATCACCTTGGACTTGTGAGTTTTATGCGGTTAATCCACTGTTATCCATCATTTTACTAGTTTTTATTCTTGTCTTGCATGGTGTCAAGTGGAAGAACGCAATCTATATATTGGTGAACCTAATTGTGTTTGGTTCGGTCCTGTTGGTTTTATTTTATCTTTTTGGTGGTTTTATTTATAGTATATCTCTGCAGTATGATAACTAATTGTTTTACAAAATTATCAGCATGGGAGAGATTATGCCTCAGTTCTTTTCGCAAAGGAAGTAAAGGGCATGTGCAAGTTCATGGAAAGATTATTAAGAAGGGTGTTAATTGTACTTTAAATTTTGGGAATGAGCTGGTTTTCTCATGCTTAGTATCCTTCTGGTCATTTTCTTCAGGTATCAATTGTCCAGCTTGTTGTGTGGTCTTTCATGTTCAGATTCTCTATTTCAACATATTTTGCTCTATAGAATATGGCTTACTTGCATGGTAAATGTGATTTTTTTTAACGTTTGGGCAGTTAGATTTTCCTAAAGTAGTATATGGTAGTTAATACAGCTGACATATTCATTAAGTTAGCGTAATGGGCCCCAACTTCTTTCATGCAGAAAGGCGGTCAGGAGGCAGTTTAGCGGTGCCTCTATTTTGGCATCCCAGTCAAATTATATGCAATATTTATCATGCTTGAACATCACAGTACAGTAGTAGAATCCACCAAGTAACTGAGCTGACTTCTTCAGCTCCTGTTTGTGAAGATGAGCTTGACGGCTTTGAGTGAACTCAAAGATACATGTCGAGAGTGAAAATGCTGCTTACTCGGAACTCAGAAGCAACCAGTAAAATCCCTTCCTGACTGCAACCTATAGGCAGGCAATCTAATAATTTTTACTGCTTTAGGGTATTTTAAGATATTTTTAGCTCTGCTTATTTGAGAAAACCAAATTGCATGGCAGTATGCAGATAGTGGATGAAAGAGCTACATATTCACCACCGATAGTTTCACCTTGGGCATCCCTGAGATGTGCTATTTTCAGAAAAGAAAGTTACAGAGTAATTCTCGATAGCAGTGACTTCAATTCTGTTGGATGTGTTTCCATACTATTTAAGGTTTTTGTTTCCGGTAGCACAGGTGCTTCCATTGAGATGTGAATAAATTAAAACTTTTATTTAGTGGACAATATGGCATAACAAAAACTAGTTACAGATCTACAAATGTTATCAATAGCAAGTTCTCTATGTAGCATTAACAAAACATTCAAATTCTTGGCATGACACTTTTTTTTTGCTAGAATCTGTTTTACATGCCACAGTTTCGATCATCAAATGACCATACCAGCTAAAATTCTGTTTTAAATTCAGTTATGTTAAAATTGATTTGTGTGTGCATATATATTTCTTCGTGCAGATTGTCAAATTTATTGTAATTACTTTTTTGTGTGCAGGTTGATCTCCAGAAGAGTGCATCTCATAGGACACGCAACTAGAGCCTAAATTAAAGCTTAAAATACAAGTGTTCCATTCCATAGTTTCTGTTATCAACTTATTATAAACACATGACTCACTTCACCCATGGGACGGAGGTTTGGTTTTATTCTAGTAATTGTGATTTATTTTGATTAAGATATCAGTTCTGTTTCGGGGGGTTTCTATCCATGCACTTTTGTGAAATTGATTTATGCATTTCTGGCTCAAGGTTTGTTTTAGATCTATAATATGCTATGTTTCAAGGTTCGATTCTTATTAAATAATACAAGAGTCCAATAAGCTTTCTCCCTGATTCATTTTTTAAAAAATACTTGTGAGTATAGAACCACTTAAGCAAGATCAAAAACTGATGAAGAAGTATGGAGAGCTTATTGGTCCCAAATTCTGTTTCCCTAGAATCAACCTCAGAAATATAACAGATCACATATTTAAAACCAACCTTGTACCTGGAAACGTATAAATCATCTGGATAAATGCTCAAGTAGAAAATCTATAAAACAAAGAACGCATTGATTTATAAAAACAAACCAAAGTTGTCGAACATTAAATCAAATTACTAGAAGGAAACCAAAGTTCTGTCCAACATTCGATGTGAATCACTGAATCTGAATCATATGTGTATAAGTTTATAACACAACTTGAATTGAGACACTTATCTTTTAAATTTTAGCCTTGCGAAGTCGTAAAAAACATAAGATAAGCTGATGAAGATGGAGTGGGGAGTCTAGAGGGGGACTGGTGTAAGTGACTGTTGTGGAAGAGAGATTGAACGAGTGAGCGGAGAGAGTTAAATGAATTCAGGTTAGAACGAATATGGGTAGAGGCGTCAATGTGATGCTCGATAAAAATATAGGTAACCAAGAATGAATGTAATAATTGGCTTTGTAATGAATGTAATCAAGAATGTACCATTACCTCTAAGTAACTGAACCGCATGATTCACTCTGGGTTTTGAGATATCAAGTTCGATTCGCTGGTATGGTTATATTTTTATAAAACGTAATCATTTCAGTTTGATTAAAAAGCATATAATTTATAATTAATTAATATGTATTACTAATCATATACTTCTATATATGAAAAGAGAGTTAATCTTCCCTGTGGCTATATGCATGTGCTGCTAGTTCATAACTTAAGAGTAGAACTGAAATTTGAATTTAGGGGATGGAGAGGAGGATTAACTTTAGATATGAAAACACATACACAATTTAGTAATATGATAGAACGGCACCCGATAGTGACTGGGCCGGCCTAATTAAAACAGAAAGAGAGCATTCCAGTCCTCCTTTTCTTAAAGTCTGAAAAGCTCTAGGCTGTTGTGGAATTTTTGTCTCCATGCTCCATTAACTCTTGTCTTTCTTTAATTTCCACAATTCCATATATATATACATATATATATATACATATATACATATATATATATATACACACACACAGTCAATTTAATAGTAAGTATTATTACTATATCTGTTACATTCTACGCTTTAAAATGTGCGCAGTTCAGACTTCAGAGGAAAGGCATAGATGCAAACCCTCCCTTGCAAATATTCTACACTTTTTATTCCCAGGTATAACATTATACTTTTGACATTTTACAATTTTATTATTACATAGTAACATATAGTATAGTTGAAGTTCAAAAGATTCTATCCTTTAATAAATATCTTGTGTATAAAATATATATATGTATATAGAACTATAGAAGAATATATGTGATTGAATCTCTTAATTTTAGCTGTTATTCCTAATCAAAACTAATAACATGAAGTGGATGCATGGCTTAACTTTTGGTGAAAGACCCGAAGTATTGGTGTGAGATTATTATTTTTTTGTATTTTTCTAAGAATAATGTTAAAGGTCCCAAAAAATGTCCCAAAATGATATTGTGTCAAATTTTAATTGGTTCTACGCATAATAAAAATAATGGAACCCTTTTTTTTAGCTAAGCAATAGTGGAACCCTTGTATGCACACAAACACCCCAATTAAAATAACCCACCTCATCTTTTGGGAAATTTTTGAGAATTTTTTTTTGGTACCTCATATTTTTCTAATATGTGCGTGTGTGACGCAGCTGAATGGATTGAAGTAATACTTTCAATAATTTTCTTACTATGGATCAACAGGTCACCAGGCATCTGAAAAGTTATCCAAATGAGCAATATATTACAAAATAATGTAATAATAATAATACCAAAGCGGGATCATCATGAATATGTTAAGAACTTCAAGTATCTCTGGTCTGAAATATCACTAATCCTGATTTCCTTGCGAAATGATTAAACATGAAATGGAATATCTACGTATGTTTTGATAATTTAAATCTTTTTTTTTTTGAAAATAAATAAGAGTGTTGATCAAACGCATGTGTTAGGAGTACCCTGTTTAGTCAGCTTTGCGCATGATTCTTTGATTAAGTAATGCATTTCTTGAATCTGCAGGTTTGTTCGGAATTGCAGATATCAAAGGGAACAATAATTATGTGATATGGACATATGGTTACTATAATTTGTTGAGCAGCTGCCTTTGTGGCTTCGATTTAACTCGGATGAGATAAGCCTCGCTACTTAAGGTTTCTGTTTATCTCTAGTTTTTCCATGAACTTGAAGCATTCTTCAATAAATTTATATATTGTATCATGATTATTTTAGTGAGCTAAATTTTGATATATCAATTTTGTTCTCATCATAAAAAAAAAAACATGAATAAACTGCAAATCCTATCATTACCTCTGAATTATGATGCCCCTCATCATTCATTATCTTGTGCTAATATTTAAGTTTATATGTAGTCATATTGTATACACGTAACATGACTATTGTATACACGTGTAACATCACAAACGATAATGAATGGGCTTTTAGAGTTTTAGATAGAGTGATTAGTGTGGACTTTGGACCCATCATACGAACATTTTAACCCACCAAAACTTCCACTTTCCACAAAGTTATTTTGGCCTACAATTACATCATAGTTTAGCAATAACATTTTTATCTGAATAGTAATTATTAGCGACTCGGTACGTTTCACGGACTTGCAATATATTTCCAGTTCCTTAGAAAATATACTAAATATTAATGAAACCTATTATAAACCTTATATGTTTTGTCTCTGGGGACGGTTGGATATATAGACTCGTATATTTTCTTTCTGATTACGTTTGAATATATACAGACGTTTTTCTCTGAGAACATTTGAATATATATTTTCAATCTAAAATGAGTACCCATATCTTTCTACATTCTATGTTTTCTCTCGTAGGATGATTGAAATAAATGTTCATATCTTCTCTCTGTTATCCTTTTGTTTCTAACTTGTTTATACATGTCTTTTAATATTTTGGTAAATTATTATGTCTAAACAGAAGATTTTTGTATAATTAAGGAAGAAAATAATAATAGAGATGGTTAAGATTGAATATAGCTTTCCAGAAGTTTTAATTTTAATGTTTTTGGCACCTAAAGATGTCCATAAACGCTAGGAGTAACGTTGTGAGGGAAATAAGTTAATTATAAGGTATAATCCAATAACGTAAGGGTTATGCAAGGTAGAGTTAGCTTTTCTACTTTAGAAGGAAAAAGATAAATCTCCCTTGAAATATATCTACTTAAAGAGCACTACTTTTTATGCTTGGTGATTCGTTTTGCAAACGAATAACTTTTCTGCCTTTATTTTTTTGTAAATCGTAATACCAACATTCTAATCTTTGTAAAGCATCCAAAAGTTGAACATAGGGATTCAAAATAAACTACTCCACTCAAGATAAATTAAACATGTATATAAGCATCTCCTCCTTTTAAATCTTAATATTGCTTTTAGTTTAGAATATCTAAAAGGCTAATTTATCTTCAAGAGTTTAAAATAAAAGGTTACATGTAGGTATTTGATTTGCAGGTTATATGATATCTAATTCTATAAAATTTAAATTAATTTAGTTCGAATTCTAAACCACCCTCTTTCTAATTTGTGGATTAGATGAACATTATCTACAAGGAGCACGTCACTGAGATAGATAGATTAGAAGTTGTAATAAAGAACTCAATATTTTCAAATTCTTAGTGGCTGGTCACATATATGTGGATCATCAGTAAGTTTACATCTTAATACTATAAGATAAAATAAATTAATAGTAATGATATACTAAATCTAAAACTGACTGCATGCATGATCTACCCACTACCACCACCAGAAGATCAGTGACTTTATCTTAATGTGATAAATATATATGCATGTCAATGGAATCTAATTTTCTCTTAAAAGGGGGTAGGAAGATACTCCATGATTAATATTTATGCTTATAAATTTTCAAGTAACGCAGAAAGTACACTCCTTTTTAAACAAAAGGTGATCACTTTTCTTCACTCCTTGTGGGTTATATATATCTAAACTTTCCTTTGCGATCTTAGTTTATTCCACGAACCTTTTTGTACCTCTGAAATTTAGCTTACCCGTAGTATAGTCTCTATTATAGTTGCTCAGTCTCCCATTTGTTTACGTTTCGAAGAGAAGGTATCACACGCGTGCATATAAAGTATAGTTCCATAACTTATTTTTAAATTTTTTTTTCTGAATAAAAATTTAAACATTAAATTTTTATTAAGAAAAAAAAATTAAAAATAAGTTATGAAACTATACTTTATATGCACCTTAAAATGCGTGTCGGACCCTCTCTCCGAAACATTAACAATTGGATGGGACGGAGGTAGTATATAATAGTCATTACTCTCTCCGTTTTGGTTTTATTTGATGTTTTATTTTTTGGCACACGTTTTTAGGAGTTTTGACTATATAGTTAAAATTATTATTTTTAAAATTTTCTTTTTTTGAATAAAAGTATTAAACTAAAATTTTTATTCATAAAAAAATTTAAAAATTAATAATTCTATAGTCAAAACTCTTAAAATTGTGTGCTAAAAAGTCAAGTGTCAAATACTAAACAGAGGGAGTGCCTAATAATTTTTTAAGATTAACAAAAAAATTATCTTATTTTAAAGAGTCTTCATTATACAGTAAATACAAATATTTAATTATTATTAATTTATAAAAAATAATTTTAATTATATGATCAAACCTTAAAGTGTGTTCAAAAAGGCCAAATTTCAATTATTTAAAAACAAATAAAAACGAGGAAGTAAAATATTATTAATTTAAAACTATATTAATTGTAGGTTAATTTAGTTACCTAAGATGTTAAATTATTAAACTTTCTATTTCGATAGGACAAATATACAAATATTAATGTTAAATAAAAAATAATTGAATTTTATACCACTAATCTAACAGTACAACTACAAGTTTCATAAAGTTTGAATAAATTCCTATATTTGATTAAAAAATTAATTTGAAAATAACTTGAAATTCATGTGTTTGGTAGTCGAGTCGAAAAGAAGAAACTTAGGGTCCATTGGGGTTTTGTTTTTTTTTTTTAAATTACTTTTTTCGTCACTTACAATTTACAAATACAAATTAATTTTTAACTTAAAAGTTAGATACATTTTTTTAGTAATACGTAATAATTTATAAAAATTAGCAAAATACCAATAAAGCACTAGAAAATTTTAACAAAATTAAAATTTCTCTTTAATTTTTTCTGTACATTACTAACGCTTTCCATCCCCGTTAAAATAGGTCAAGAAGTGAATAAAACACGCTCTTTCAATTGCTATTATACAAGTTTAAAAACTCATACCAGGCTTGAGCTGATCTATCAATTATATATATATATATATATATATATATATATATATATATATATATATATTTAAACTATGCTGAAAATAGTAAAATAAACACGCGCGCCAAAACAACAGAGGAAAATAACACCTCCTTGTGCATGCATAATTTAGTATACTTTTCCTCTTCCATGGTTGGTTGCGCCAATCGATATGATAAATTTGAAAACCATAGCTAATTCATGAAAAAGTTGAAAACGGTAACTTGTTCAAGAGGTTATAACATCGTGATACGTACTGATATATCAGTCGTCTCTCAGAGACAAAGTAAAAGCATGCTATATATAAACCTTTGAACATATTCTTCATTTTGATTTTCTATCTAGCAAGGCAATACAATTATTGTAGATTTTCCTTTTTTTTCAGCTCATAGCTCATATAGGGGGTGTTTGGCTTAACTTATAAGTAATAAGTTACTTTTTTAAAAAAAATATTTTCATATTTTTTTTTGAAAATTAATATTTATTTTAGAAATTTAAGACCAAATCTTATTTCCAAATTTGAAAATAAGTTACTTATTTTCAGAAAAAGTACATATATACCAACTTTTTCAGTTTATAAGCAGCTTATAAGCTGCCCCAAACGGGGCCATAATATAGTGGCCGTTTGGGGTTCCTTAAACTTAAAATAAGTAACTTATTTTATTTTTATTTTTTTACATATTTTCATTTTTTTTAAGATAAATATTTATTTTAGAATTTTAAAATCAAATATTATCTTCAAAATAAAAAATAAGTTACTTATTTTCAGAAAAAGTACATATATCCCTACTTTTTTCCGGAAATAAGGACTTATTTCCGGGAAAAATGGGTTGCCAAACAGGGCCATAGTGTGATCTACCGAAAAGCCAGAGCATTATGCTTCTCTTTAGCATGACACACAAAGTTAGGACATTCAGAATATACCTAGATTAAATCTTATGCATAAAAATCCTAAAATCATGTGGGATTGTGTTACATATGGGTATGGCCGATTGCTGAAGCTTGTATAACACTTTAACTTGTTCTCTTTAATTTCAATCCATTTGGTTAGGACTTTACAAAATTAGATATATATTTTCTGATATATAATTTACCATACAATCATATGCAGAGACGGAGGGAAGGGCAGCCGCCCCAAAGTCCGGATGAATTATGTAATTAATATTAAAATAATTATATATATTTTTTAGTTTTGTATTTTGTGCGTAAAAATATATTATTTTTATTTTTCGTCCCCCCGTGTATATATGCGATCTTAATTTTTTTTTAACAGAATTGATGATATTTTGAAAAAAAATATGAATTAAAATATAAATATTAGAATATATTTATATTTTTTATTAATAAATATAAATTAAAATAGTTATATATTATTAATATATACGAAGTGAGTTTTTTTAAAAAAAAAATTGCTCCGACAACTTAATTTTCTAGCTCTATGTACCTACTAAAGTAAAAACACAAGTAGTCAAATAATTAGATTGATAGTAATTTACAATATTATATATGTACTTCAATATTTTGAAACATATGCACCTAATGATATATACACATATGCGACATGCATATAACTATGCATTTGTATATAATTTGTATAATTGTATGTATATATTTCTTAACTTCTCGTTTTTGTAAGTTGTATTGTATATCCCAAAGGTGCAGATTCATAAGTCTTAATTTTTTGGCATGCCATAATTAGTGATAAGTTCTGTTACATACAGCATGCTTAATTAACTTATTTCTTCATTTTCGTACCGACGAGACGATAACTTTGCATCAGTTATTTTAGTTAAATATACTCCCTCCGTTTGATTTTATTTGACGTTTGATTTTTTAGTACACGTCTTTAGGAGCTTTGATTACATAGTTAAAGTTATTATTTTTTAAATTTTCTTTTTTTAAATAAAAAGATTAAACTAAAACTTTTATTATCCAAAAAAAAATTTTAAAAATAAAATTTATAACTATGTAGTCAAATTGTGTCAAAAAATTAAGCGTCAAATATTACAAACAAGAGTATTTTTCTACAAACTTCAATGTGTAATGAAGATAATTATGCACCTGCATATTAGTAATTAGTTTGATAATTGTACACTTTGCATATATTACATTTAACAGTGACTAAATCACGTATATAAAGCAGCACACTGTATAGTAGTGTATACCAATGCAAACATAATTTTCAGTCCTCTTTCAATTCGAAGAATAGTTCACAGTCGTAAAGACTGGGCCAACTTCAGCATGCAGACCAAAAAACTGCTCTCGAGTCTCGAGTAGTCAAGTGTGGTTCTCTTTAATAAGAAAGAAAAATATATTATTAGGGAGGGTGAAAAAATAAAGATAAAAATAGAAAGATATCAGTTTGAAAAGAGAAAGGACGGAACATATTTCAATTATTGTCAAATTATAAAAAGAGAAAGAAAAGCGGGCCAAAACGTTAATGACTCATTCAGTCATTCTTTATTACAGTAAAAAATAAGCCAGAAGGCACAAATGACAATTGCCGTCATCATCTCTTTTCTTTTCTCCAATCTAGAGGGTGTTCAAACTTTAAAAGAAGACCAGCTTGTTAAAGATCATTGATTTATATTTCATTAATGATCTTAATTACTGTATCTTTCTAGCTAAATTTCATTCTTATAATTCATGGAGGATTTCTTAATTAATTACTAAGTTTCGCTTCCACTCACTATTTTGGAAGATGTAATATTAATCCCTTTCCTAAAAAAAAATCTTAATGTCTTGGATAATATGATCCTGATAAGTTAGTTTCTTAACAACTTTGAGATTTTAAGAAAACTGATAACTTAACATGATATCATCATAATGTTGTCTCGAGGTTGATGTTGTATTATGATGGCCCAAAAAGGGACCCCCATAATGGGCTTTCGAGTGAGGAAATTGAATAATATGATCCGGTAACTTAGCATAATGTTAATCACTTTCGAACTTAACAATAATGTTAATCACTTTCGAACGATTGTCTGTTGCCATTTAACTGAGGAAGCACAATGCTTGTAGGGATAAGTAATTTAAAAAGTATACTATATGCAGTATAATTCAGTCTTTTATATATAGTAGAGAAAAATAATAAACCAAAGATTTAACTTTATGTTTTGCGCAACAAGAAAAGGATTAAGTTTATGCAGACCCATATATTTATAACTTGTCGATCCCGTTAACAAATTGTGACTAAACCAGGTAGTTGTATATATAGTAGTTGATGCTTTCTTGATTCATAAATATACATCAGTTTAAAGCAATTCTTATAAACTGAATTAGCATCGTTTTAAAAATTTGGACATGTAAAATTGAAGCAGTCGAAAAAAGATAACTGAAATATATGGATATTTAAAGTTAAATGATGCATTAAAAGAGTGTAGCTAGTACTCACGTACCCAGCCCTCTCGATCTGGATGCATGCTAGCCAGGTACGTAGGTATTTCCACCGGAAATGGAGAGAATCTTTCTAAACGAAACTAGCTAGCTAGGAGAGAATTACAGAAGGACCTGATAACATATATATTAATCCTACGTACACTGAAACATTTTTAGTTTTACAACTCCTGGATTTTAAAAACAATAAGCCTGTCTACAGATTCAAGAAGTCCTATATCATCAATTGACATATCAGCAACACCCTCATCATCAACATCATCAGCAAATGACATGTTTAAATCCAAAGACATACAAGGACTCGTTGTCTGATCTTCGGATTCAAGAACTTTAATCCCTTTATCCATTCCATTTGTATTTTGCTTAATAGGAGGAGAGCACGCCCTTGACCTAGAACTGAAGCTTTCACAGCTCAAAATCACAATAGAATCTCCCAGACTAACTTCTTCTCCACTTGAATTTCTTATCCTTCCACTCTCAATTGCCCTCTTAATGCCCATCTGAGAGCAATAATCAGCTTGCTCAATGTCTTCTACAAAGAAAACTCTATGAGGATTGAGAGACACTGCTTCTGCAAATCTCTCAATGTAAGTGCAACTTTGTTCATCTCTTGATCTCTTGTTCCTCAAATCTTCAGTTGAATCAGCCCTAGTACTAGACGAGAAGCTACTTAGAGCAATGGTTACAAAGTTGGAATGCGAGGAACCAAACACAACCCTAGCTAACTCTCTAGCAACCTTCTCTTTGGCATGTGCATCTACACCCTGGAAAAAAAACCAAGTCTCTTCTTTTGTCTGATCAATACAAATCTTCTCTTTCCTTCTTAACATACCGGACCTGCATTGTAATATTGTGCCAGCTATCTCGTGAATAATGTCTTTTTGCCATGGCACCTTTTTCTCCAATGCATTGCATATGGTGTTGAGATTCTCAGTATTGAACTCTTTGAACCTTGTCACATATTCCATTTCCATGACGTCGCTTGAAGAAGCTGAATTTTGATTGGAATTAGGATTAGAAAACATGCCATTCTCAGGAATGTACATTCTTCTTAAACTCGGGTCACAATTTTTACCGTTGGATACAGAAGCCCAACATTGATGGTCCATAAACTGGGATTGTTTGGGGTCAAAAACTGGCCAAGTCGCCTTTTGAGAAGTGTTGTGCAGATTAGGGTTTTGTCGGTCATAGGAGAAGCAAGATGTAGATGAGGTAGGTGATATTGCCGTGGAATATATTAGGGTTTTTTCATTAAATGGCTGAAGGTGTTTGTGGTATGTGCTGCAAAATATGTTCCATTTTTTGCACAACTCTTTTACTGATGAGGCAGAGTCCTGAATGAGAGAAGAGAATCATATACAAGGAAAAAGTCAGGTCTCAACTGGTATACTTTACTTTAGAACGTGCTAGCTAGATGTAGAAAAGCTGAGATTGAGATAATAACCTGATCATGACTATTAAGTCTTTTACTTTCATCCCTGAGCCATGACGGGAGGCTAGATGATGTAGACTCTCCATGACAAGTAGTGTTTCTCGAGCTGCGGGCTTCAATTTCAAATTGTGCTGTACAATCTGCACAGCAAGTAAGCTGCTTTTCCTCTCCACCTTCAGAAAGAGGCCATTTTGTTCCATTTTCAGATAGCTTGCTTTCACAGTCTTTCTGTACATCACTGATAAAATGTGGAAAAGAAAAATAAGCGTGAGAAGAGAGGTACAATAAGAAGAAGCCACTGATGTAAACATGCACCAACAAAGTAAGTTATATGATAAAGTAAAATATTAAGAGATAAATCAGAGTGAAAAGTACATGTTTAGTGATTACATAGAACTATACTTAATTATAATCCATAAAGTAAGATCGGAAGATGATAAAAAAGAAGAAAGAAGCACTTAATACATGACTTTTTGGAGAAATTTGAATCAAACAAGTAAGCATATATGAAGAACCAACATTTTAAGCTAGTGTTTCACTTGATCAGGATAGAATCTGATCAGGTGCTTTTGTACAAAGTAAAGAAAAAGTTTAGAAAACTTTGTGTGCTCGAGGATTAAGCACCTGAAAATTAACAATCAAAAATCCAAAATTAATCTGAATTTAATAAAATAGCTTTAAAAAAAAAAATACCTGTCAGGAATAAGGCTCAAAGCCAAAGCGCCAGCCGGAACAGTAAGAGGATGCAGCCTCCAAACACTTTCTAGTGAAGGGTAACCTGTCTTACATTTCATGTATGTTTGAAATGATGCAACTCCCATAAACCAAAATTTTCCACTTTCTTCGATTCCATAAGCCAATCTCCCAAGCTCAATAATCATATGTTCCACCGGACAATAGTAGTTTCTTCCTTGACCACCAAAATAACTTTCTCTATACTCAGTAATCCATTTGAGATCTCCCAAGTACAAAACTAGGCCTTTGTCCACAAAGCTCTTCATACTTCTCAAGTCTTCAAGCTTCTGCTCAACCTTTCCTCTAGACAGGTTCTCAAAAGAAAATAGAGGGAGACTTATAAACTTCACTTCTCTTAAAACCTCAGGAACATCGCCTTTGTCAACCTTGTCTTTCACCGCTCTTACAACACCTTCTATATTCACAACATTTTCTCCGACAATCACCAGAGATTTTCTCCTTGAGTTCATCAAGCTGTCTAATACACTCATGACATCTTCATCCCTGATTTCTTCTTGAGTTCCTCTCTCTTTGCTTACTTTTGCTCCCGCAGACTCCTGAGAAAGAACTAAAAAGTTATTATTATTTTCGTTAGAGGACTTGTTACTAGCCTCCGGGTTTTGGGAGCACAATTCTAAAGAGACTGTCCGTTCTACATTGGTTTTGACTAGAGTACTTGAAAATCCAGCTTCACGCATGACTCTACTTACACTAGGATCATCTAATATAGATATTATCAGCTGTTCAAGCTCAATTTTCACAGCTAAGAGGGGTTGTTGCTGGTTTTCAATAGAGCCACGCCTTTGATGGGCTTGGGCTCGCTTGAAGGCTGCTACAAGAGCATTTGATATGGAAGGGTGGTGCGAATGAGGAGGACTTAACATGGGGCTTGAAGATGATGCAGGAAGGCGGTTTAGGGCAACATTGAAACAAAGCTCAAGTGCTTTGCACTGAAGAGGATGAGAGTGAGATTGAGACTGAAGGCAGGCTGTTCGGAGTAAGCCTGTGGAAGAGGATAGCATGGTGCTTGCGACATGAAGAGGCGTGACTTGAGCATGGCCGCGCCTTCTAGCAAGTGTTACCGATTGCTTTATGACACTTGCAGCCTCGGTTGTTAGTGCTTGTTGCACTGTGAACCCCCCAGCCCTCATATTTAACTGAATTTCTCAACTTATAGAAGTACAAGCAAGAGTAGAGATCAGAGAAAATTTGACAAACCAACTATCTAGATTAAATACTATGGCTTCAATATATTTATATATGAATATAGTTGAGAGAAGACTAAAATATATTAGGTACATATAGCTAGCTAGTACGTACTCGTGGATTAGCAATGAATGATGGTTCGGGCTAGGTTATAGAGGTGGAGATAGAGTAGGAGTTTGGGAGTGTTGGTATTATGTGGAACTTGAAAGTAATCTAGTATTAGATATATTATGAGTACTTGGTAGTTTTTGATCGAGAGTGATGAGTCGAAAGGGAGTGAAATATAAGGGTGTTGGGGTGTGCTTTGCTTGTAGGAGAGGTTAATTTAGGGGTCCAAAGTCGATTTTGTAGTGGAAAGTGGAATGCATGTGCTGACAAGCAGGACGAGGGCACCAGTACCAAGGCCAACTCAGCTTTCCCCTTCCGCTTTCTCACATTAATTCAATAAAAATCTACTAACCCTAATCATCATACGTATACTAGTACGTATTTATATATTAATGGCTGTATACATGGTAGGATTTCATTTGTAGTTGAACCAACCCTGTTAATTTATTTTAACTTCCTTTATAAAAAGTGATACAACCCTATATCGCGATTGAAGATAAAGTGATAAAAACCTATTGGACGCTTAACCATCAAGCCTGTATTGTATACATTATGCCACATCGGTTCTATTTAGATATTAAATATAATTAAGTAGAGAGGAAAGGATAATGATTCTGAATTTTATAATTAATAGAGTAATATATATATATTATGATATATAAGAGAGAATTATTGTATATAGGCTTTTGCTTAACTTTTTAAAATGAGAGAACGACGATTTTGTTTGTCAAATTTGAAATTCTCAATTTTAATGAAATCACTCGTTAACAAATTTAAAATTTACAATTTTCATGAGATCACCAATTTTAACTAGACAAATTACCAGAATTTTCACGGATCTTATTTTAATAAGAAATTCTCACTAGAGCGAGTTCCATTATATATATATACATGTATCCATCTCATTATTTATTGATTGCAATTATAAATTTTAATCAATAAAAAAATAATTAAAGTTATATTATTTTGCTTGAAAAATTGTTATGATCACTCATAATAGTAAATAAATAATTCAAAATAACTTTATAATAGAATCAAATTCAAAATTAAAATTTTTGCTTTACTTTTACATGCTAAATTTTTTGTAAATATTATGTATGAATTTTATTATACATTAGAATAAAAGTAATTATTTCATAATCAAATTTAGAATCATTCAAAATAATTTTACGGTATAATCAAATTTAAAATTAATTTTTTTACTTAAATTTTTAAGTGTTAATTGTTTTTTGAAAATTATGTATAATTAATATTTTACTTAAAATTAAAATTTATTTTTATTTTAAAATTATTTATGATTTTAAACATTACAATAAATCTCTTAAACTTATATAAAAGGATTTTTTATGAAATAATGATCCTATATCGATAGTTATCATAGTAGACCAGAGAGAGAGGGAGAGAGATGGTGGGTGGGGGAAGGTCCGGTGTTGCACAAAAGAAGAGAACCTGAAAAGAAAAGTAAGGTGGAGGACTGTCTGTCTCAAGGAATCGGGAACTGTGTACGATTTCTTCCCTACTTATAGACAAGGAATAAAGGGGTTCGATATAGTAGTATATTTACTCATGGATTTCTTACATAAAAATAAATTTATATATATATATTATATATGCGGATATGTATATATCTATCGCTTGTATCCCTTTTTGCATGGGGATCAAGAACTCCCAAAAACATTCCACATTCCCTCCCCTCTCTCTATCAATTATTTCATAAAGTTGGAGCTTTTAAACATTCTGGTTCATTCAAAAATAAACAAGCAAATCATTAACCCAAAAAATTTTGATGAGTGATGACGAACTCCCATAGCATTTTCACCCACTTGCCTTTGGCTTCTTATACATATGATGCCTACTTTATAAAGTGATTCGCCAAAGCATTGAACCATTTATAGAGAACGCAAGGAAGGTAGCTAGCTAGCAGTCTCAATGTTACTCGAGAAAACAATTGACACATATCTCAGAGAAGATTAATTATAGGATTGCTAATTAATTTATTGGTCAAACAATTATTTAAAATGTTCTGATGCTGAAATATTAATTAACAATAATATTATCATTAGATTATTCAAAATTAACTGTCGGGTCTCAAAATAAAATTTATATTGATATTTATGTATAGAATAAAATTTAATATAAAAAATCCCTAATTTTTTGATTCAGATTGAATTTAATTCAGTCTAAATTATATCCTTGATTACTGGTTCCTTCTGTACCTAAATTGCTTATATACCAATACAGCTATGACCTATTTGTAATTTTCATGCAAGTCATATTAATTAATTAATTATATATAAGGTGTATACGACTATATTAATGTTATAACTAGATACACGCATATCTATAAGAAACATGTATATAATTATGATGTACAGGAGCGCACTATAACAAAACAAGGAGCGTACTATAACAAAAACATGTCAAAACCGATCGCACAAAATCGACTGTCCCGCTTTTGCACAGACTAAGACTAAAACTGATTGACGAAAATCAGTCGACGGCATTTACACAGCTACACTTGAAATCCGATCAATTGTGCACATATTTAGTCAACGAAAGTCAACATTATATGACCGATTTGTGACTCATAACCGACCGATTTCATCCTGAGCCAAACCCAGAAAATCAACCATCGCATTATATGGCATTCGGTTGTGCAGACGTACAGCTTAGACGCCACATTTACTGACGTGTGTTACCACGTATGTAATATGACCCCACTTCTTACAGAAATATAAAGGTACATAACCGATCAACGGTACAGTCGGTTAAAGGGGTTAAAGCCGACCACATCGCCATTACTGACCAAGTTGTATAATCGACCACACTCATCGGTCGGTTATGTCATTATAACCGGCCGATTAACCATTTAACCGATCATTTTAGGCGATCGGTTTTGCCATGTTTTGTTATAGTGAGCTGGTGATACTTTTTTATGCAGAAACGTTATATATATTTTGTCAGAGTAAGTTAATTTGCATGTTCAGCTAGCATTTACCCAATGCACTCTTTATGTTAGGCTGAGCATTCGGTCGGTTCGGTTTTATTTAAAACTGAACCGAATCGAAAAATGAAATTTTAAAATTTTATAAACCGAAATATTTCGTTTAATTCGGTTCAATTTTTAAAAAAATTGAAATTAATAAAAAAAATATTATATTATTATTTAATTTTTATTAATAAAATTATTTAAATAGGTAACAAATAAAATAAAATATAATATAAACCATCAATCTAAATATTTAAATCGAACCGAATTGAAATTCAACGATTCGGTTCGATTCAATTTTTCGGTTTTAATTCGATTTTGCTCACCCCTACTTTACGCGTAATTGTAATGGGAGCATCCTCAAATCATTTAATTTATCGGCTTCTTTTCCTTTAGCCAGCAAGTTCATTGGAAGAGCTGCAGTTGCTTCACAGTGATCAACCTTCAAACAACATTAATACAACATGTTTATATATATGAATCCGAGACGTACAGTGCATAGTGGGGTACAGATTAAGCTAGATTAAGCTCACACACGTAGGAGATCGGTGGAGTTTGTATTTTAACCAAAAAGTTCTTAGCCTAAACAAATTTTTGGGTAAGTTTTTCCCAGAAAATGTTGTTATTGTAAGAGTCCTTGACAAATTTTTATGAAAATGTTTTAGTAGGAAATTAGGAATGTACTCTCTCTTATTTGGTTTTATTTGACGTTTTACTTTTTGACACACACATATTTAGGAGATTTGACTACATAGTTAATTTTATTATTTTTAAATATTTCTTTTTTGAATAAAAATATTAAACTAAAACTTTTATTCACAAAAAAAAAATTAAAATAATAATTTTACACTATGTATTCAAAACTCTTGAAAAAGTGTGCCAAAAAATCAAACGTCAAATATTAACGGAGAGTATATTAACAGAGAGTGTATATTATACTTGTATGCTGACTGTTAATATTTGTAAGATATACAATTACAGTTGATCATAGAAGCTTCAAGCTCGGAACCATAGAATTATATATGGAACTAATTAAAATAATAAGAAAAACTGTTGTAATCAGTATATTTGCAGAGGGCAAAATATACGTAAAATTTTTGGGTAAGTTTTTCCCATATATAAAATGTTGTTGCAAGTCCTTAACAAATTTATGAAAATGTAAAATATATATTTTGGAACATATACAAAATATATATTTTCTTATTCACGTGCAATATTTTTTTTTTTGACAAATATTCACGTGCAATTTTAACTAGCTAAAAAAAATTATTCATATGTAGTACTGGTAGATATATCCTACAAATACTGAAACCCATAAACTAAAAAACATTGCATCAATTTCTAGATACCGAAGCCTGCAGTACTATACTCCTGTGAACGGGGCAGGGATCGATCGCAATGAATTTCAGGGAACAGCTAGAGAGCACGAGGACTAGGGTTGCTAAAAGCATACTTGAGTCTAACAATGCACGATTTGATGCTACCAGTTATGTACTAGAACAATTTAGGAAAATGTACGTATATATATAGCTAAACCGAAAACATGGTGAATTGAAGTTGCATGCAACAGATATATGATGAGTTGCATCATGATGTAATAAAATATATGAGGCTTATAATTGGGGTCTGATAGGGTCTCGGGTGGGTTTGTGGGGCGAGTTAATTTGCTTTGGTTTATGCCCCCATTTATGTTAGTAGTCTCAATCCTAAGCGTGCGATTGCATGGAAAGAAGAGATATCTCACTCGCTATCTACCTACACATTATCGTTCTTAGTCTACTTCGTTAAATTATATACATGTACATGCCAAGTTACCAGCAACAGATTTTCTTTTACACGTCAAACGAGAGATCTTCCTTTCATTCTTCAATCATATTCGACTTTAAGTTGTTCCCTAAGTAATATTCCTTAGCTAGGCTATGTCTTATATATATATATATATATATATATATATATATTATCATAACTTCACTGCTCATACTCAAGTCCCTTTGCATTATCAAATAAATAATTTACTATAAGTTAAAAACTATATGTATGTTAGTTGATTAGAGTAATTATATATTTGTTTATGTAAAATACATTCTGGTTATAAACCGTAACCCAACAAGGAAACGTACAGATCAACAACTGAAATTTGATTAATACATCAGTGTTTATGAGCTTGGTTTTGGTCCTTAAATCAAGAATGGTCCAAGACAGCGCAGCAGGAAGAAGAGAGCTCGCAGCATAGAAATTCATATAATCCTCATCCCCGGCCAGTCAAAAAGCTAAGTACCTCCTTGTATCATTAATGGCCTAAAAAGACAGAGAGCGCCAAATACTTTGAATGCAAAGTATTCTGAAATACTAGAAAAAAGGAGTGTTTGAATGAAATAAAGGGAGAGTGTATGTATATATATTATTATTATAACTACTAGTGTACTTTACAGTAGAAGACACTCTTCGCCCATCCTTTTCTTTCCCCTCGATCACAACGGTTAAGGTTATGTAACTGTAACAAAAGTTAAAAAGCCAGCCATAAACAGTTCGTTGCTAATTCTGTAGCATGTAATTTTTCTTCAAGTGAGAAAGATACACTGCACTAGTTGGGGCCCATCTTTCCTCTGCTTTCGCTATCATCTCTGTTGATTCTCCTTCTTTAACTAATACATAGCTTAGTCTAGTACTACTCTTTGATTCTTAATTATTTTTAAGTCTTGTACTGCCATTTGTTAATTTCCATGATTAATGAACCGCATTGCAAGATTAAATATCAAGTGCGCATGCACTTGAGCCCTCCTCCAATCCCTAATACAAACATCTTAACTTGCAATTACTATAAGTATTGATTAAATATTGATTTTACATGTATGTCAATCTTATTTTATATAATAATAAAAAAATGCACACATATATATTGCCTTTTAAAATGTTAGTAGGAAACGTACTAAACACCTTGCTTTTGGTTTATTCCTTAATATTTGAATAATGTAGTAGTAATTTCTATTAATTCCTAGTTTTAAATTATAATTTGTTGGATATCTTTTGGTTGAAGTGGAGCACTCTGTCTTAAAGCAGTATTAAAAAGTAAAATATGGCATTATCTACTCAAAAGGGGTGCTCATTTTATGCTTTCGGAGTTTGAAGCTAGCATCTTACCCCTTGAATGTGGCCCATGTGTATGTGAACAATTTGCAATTATATGGAAAAAAAATTAGCACAGAGAATGTATAGACTATAGATAGTTCAAAATTGATAATTATATACACACAGACAGACACAAGTTTTTGGCTCTACCAGCCACACAGACTTTAAAACTTTAAAGGTCACAAAGCAAAAAAGTTTCTCTAATTTTGACATGACACCCTTAATTGTTTATGTAAAGGTGATGGAATTACGTACCGCACACTCCTTTTCCAAAAAGTTTTTTGTTTTAAATTATATTCTTACTTTTAATTCTATATAATCAATTTGGGTGCCATGAAACTCCACTATTAATACACTGCTAATATTAAAATTGAATCTTCTAATCTTCTGCAACTTTTTTATTATTAAAACATAGAAAACACAAGTGGTGGACATCTGATTTGATTACTTGGGGATTTATAAAAATCTAACATCCTAACTTGAAATAAGCACATGTCTTTTTACGGCGAGGGTAACTGGGCTTCCTACCTTCATTTAAAGGCTTTGGACTGCTCAACTTACTGGACCTAAGCTCCGAATAGATATCCCCAGATTTATGGGCCTGATTGGAGCTGTTGAGTTTTATAATGGTATGTATGGCTACAGGAGATACGATTTTGTGGATACAATTAATTGCCAATCTGGATAGTTATAAAACATGATGTTTTTATTAGTTACTACTCAAGTTGCATCCACTTTTTGTCAAAAAAAAAGAAGGTATTTATTCCCATTAATATAAATATATATTTTTCGCATACATGCTATTTGAATACGAATTGATAAACCAAGCATATATGGCATGAAAACTATCTCAGCTACATATGTGCTTTGGGTGATCGACTGGAATTAAATTTCATCCATGAAATAAGAGTAATTAAACTTTCCCTTCCCTTTTTTCAGGTGTTTTTTTTTTTTGAAATATTATGATATATTATATTTTTATTAGCAAATTGCACCCCGTTATTTCATTTTTTGTTCGATTTGAATCTCTTAAACTACTTTTTCATATAAATAATCGTTAAATTTAAGTGTATTTCCCTCATTTCAACTGTATCTGATATATTAAAAACATCACTTGTAAAATTAATATATGTCCCCATTTTTTAAACCCCTTATTTTTTTCCAATCGTGCCCAAATACCCAATCTTATTAACCAATTACTAACAATTTATAGATTGAAATTAAAGTACCCCGGTGCTTTCTTAATCGGTGAATCTTATGTTTTTTTGGTTGTTTATCAACAAGTACACCTGTCTTTAAAACTTTGTGAGCATGTACTGTTTTGGACAAAGGCAACTAAATCTCTGTAGGCTAGTTAATAATAATAACCTTACATAAATTTGGACCAAGGCAGGCACGTGTCGACTGCTATATCATCCAAGTCACCTCACCAACTCATATTGCGAGTCGAATAATATAAAAACCTCAACATTTCCCTTGCAACAGATATCGTTTCCACTAGCCAAATAATTTTGCCTGGGCGGTGCAGTGCCAGACGCTGCCCACAGTTGCCATATAATTGCGCAGACCTTTTTTCGAAACAAAGTAAATTATGCAAATATTTCGAGTAAAAGTGTAAAACTCACTTATAAGTCATGAAATGGAAAATTAGTTGTCACTTTTCTCGCTTCCCAGAACCACTCGTAGTCTCGGTATAGTCTAGATTAAAAATATATATTAAACTATTTATAAAATAATACAAACGGTCCAATTATATATTTCCTATTGAACGTATAATTTATATATACATGTATATACATCATACATCGCTTATACATATCATTGTATCAGTATAACATATGGAGTATCATAGATGAAGATTCAAGACATACGTATATACTAGTAAAGTAACAGTAAAGAATAACTTTTTAGAGTAGAAAAAGTATCCTGGGCTCATTATTCAAATAAGTTTACAGATATCATATGCATGGTGCCACCATAACAAGCACTGCTGAAACGTGAATCTTATTTATTATGTGGTGCTTGGAGAATGCGAGAAAAGAGAGAGAGATGGGAGTAACTGTGTAAGAGTAGGACCAAACATGGGATGACGCGCTTAAAAGATTAAAATCGTTCCGGCCAAGTGCGCGCGCTTTCTTCAACTCACAAGACTTAATTTTAGGTTTTACAAGTAGTTTATGCAACAAACGACGACACTTAACAAGTTAACAAATGTGCCGCCAATTTGACAGCTCAAAACTTGACCTTTTTCACATTTTTGTCATTATCCACTTCTCCCATATAAAGTATAAACTGGACACCCAACTAACTATATCGTTTTAAATTTTGACTTTACCACTTTTAATTGGTGGGATTGTTATTCTTCTTAATCTATTATTTGCTTGACTAATTAATTAGTTTTTTCCACCAACTAACAAGTTACGAACAATAATTAAAACACTCTGGGTCATAGCCTCAGAGGGCCCGTAAAAATAAAGATGTAAACATAGGTTAAATAAATGAATGAATTAAATTGCATTTTCACAACTTTAAGTAACAATTATATATTTGTAAAGACTAAGGGGGTAAGAATATTTGGAGTCATAGCATCACCAAACAAGCATAAATGACACGATATATATATAATTTTACTTGCAAATCTGTTTTCTAAACCCAATTCTCTTCCTCTCCAAATCATATTCCACATAAAAATTTTGTTGCTGATAATTTCCAATGATAATAGAAGGCCCTTCCGTAGCACCACCAATGTCATTAACATTAATACAACTAGTTACCATGGTCATACAAACCACATTGGATTGTTCACCTATTACCGAGAAATAATCAGCTAGTGGAAACTCAACCTTCACTCCGCCTTTGAAATGGAAAAATAAATCAGGCACCACCATCGGTTTATTGCCGGTTATATTATAACACGGTCTTAAACCGGCTCGAGTTTCCACGTCTTTAGCTCTACTATAATTCCCCATTTGCTTCTCGAACTCATCCGCTACCAATTCAAACACTTGCTGATCTAAGTAGGTAAATGTTGTGCCCGAATCTACTATAGTCCCGCCGTTACCATTTGCAGCTTGTACTAAAAATTTAAACGGAACTTTAACGTGAACACCTCCCACTGTTATTTTCCTTAAACTTACGTAGTAATAATCTTGATAGGCAGGGTCTGTGTTGGACGGGGTAATAAACGGTGTGTATCTAACACCTCCCCCGAACCCGTCTCCCGTGTAGCCGCGGAACAAAACGAGCTCGCTTGTTTCGGGTTTGTCGTCAAAGCGGTGAGAAACGAGACAATAGGAGAATTTTTTTAACCCCATTTGAGCCGGCAGAGAAGCCGGGCCTCGCCCGAACCCGGCAATACCGCAAGGCTGACTGTCGGAGAAAATGGAGCATCCAACAACAAAATCATTCACACTGCTGTTGGAAAATACCAAAGTATCCGATAACAATAAGCCTGCGGTAGTGCCAGAGCCGTACTCAACTACATAATCAGGGCAATTTTGAGGACAATTAACGGACGTTCCATCGCAGCCTTGGCAACGTGTTTGGACATTGGGTCCGAAAAGGAGGCCACATTTTGGATCCTTACAGCCCACGACTTTAGCGGATGATGATGATTTAGGTAAGAAAGTAGTTATGTTTCCGGGGTCTATATTCGGGAAATCACATTGAGAACATAGATATAGATGTGTACACGGGAACCAAACGAGACTGCTTCCGGTATCCATGACAAAATCTAGGACTTGCGGTGGGGTGCCGAAGCTAAGAGAGACAGAGTAACCGCCATAGCTACGAGGAAAGAGAGGTGTTTTAGTGAGTTGAGGGGTTTTGAGTTGCTTAGCTCTGGCTAAAGATGAAGCAGTAAGTTGGTTTAGTAATGATGTATTATTGTAAAAAGTTCTAGTAGGGATTAGTAGTGGTGTGAGAGAGAGTGTAATTATTGTGGTGTTATTGCTAGGGTACGAGAATGGGAGGAGAAAAACAAGGGAGACGAGAGAGAGCAAATAAGGGAAAGAAGCCATGAATGGGTTATTTCAACTACTTGGTGGAGTTTTTTTTTTAAGTGAGAGAGTGGTGAGGGAATGGATCGATGGAGATGATGATGAAGCTACTGATGGCTTGTGGTCTTTTTTTGAATTTTTGGTGGTTAAGGCAAAAAGAAAGGGTGGTGTGATAATAATGTTAAACCTACTTAATACTACTACTAGGTTTTAAGTACAAAATCACGGGGACAATGGTAAACCCGTTAATTTCCTACTAATGTCTAGATTTAAGCTTGTGTTTGTAGAATTTGTGTAAATGCTATTCACAAATTTTAATTTCGCACGAGTTTATTAGTTTTTTTCAACTCAATTTATTTATCCATTCATCCATCTCTATAACACAAATTCCTTTCAATTTCATGTGACTGGAGGCAGGTGGTTTTGTTATATTCCTCCTCAGCTACGTCGTATTGCCTCCCAACTCCTAACCATCTAAACTTGTAAATATAGGCCCATGAGAAATCAGAGAACAGTTCTTTATAATGAATCCGCCCAATAACTTGAGAAAAACAACTGAAGAGGAATGAAAAATGGTTCCTCATATTTATATTGTAATTGGCCATTTTTTCACTATTTCTCTATTTATAATGCGGGTGATGATATTCATAGATAAATTGAAGTAATATTGTTTTGTGTGTTTAACAAGCACTACAATGTTATGATCAAAATTATTTAAGAAATATATTTATCGCTGTAGAATTTTCCTTATATTGCTCATGTAAGTCAACAATATACATGTAATAGTTTTTTATATATTTTTTTCGACAAGAAGGTTGGCAAACATCTTAAAAGAACGGGGAAAGAAAAAATATTTTTAAGAAAGTACACAAAAAATTATTTTTATTTCATTTGTCTCATAAGAGTTTAAAAAAAAGGAAAGAAAAAATATGCTTAAAAAAGTTCATTCTCAACTCTGTTTTATTAGAAGAGAATAGTTCACATAATTTCCCATATATACTTATCGTCACTTATGTTTTTCCACTGCAAAAATAATAATGTAAAACTAAAATTAAATAATAAAATAAAAATATTTATGGGAATCCAGGGATTTGGTGATATTTATAATTTTACGATCTTTTCTCTACACTAAAAATTAACCTGAGGAAATTTCATGAAAATCACCTCAGGGCCAATTTTCTGTAATAAGGTAAAACCTCAACTTTTTTAGTTTTTTTTCACTTTTTCATCCTCTAAAAAAAACTCCGGAGTCTGTAAGACGTTGAGAATGCACAGGCTGCATCAAAATTTAAAAACTTGTTGCATCAAAAAATATGCCGGCCCAACCTTAAAGATACAAACCTTTTATATTTAAGCAACATCTAATGACCGATATTCAAAAGCCCAATCTTACTGATCAAGCAGTAAGGGCTCTTTTTTAATTGAGCCCAATCTGTATTTTGTCATACATACAAGAAGATCCAATTTATTTGGACTCGTTAGGTTTGGCCTTTGAAAAGGAGGGAGTACTTTATATTTCCACCGTTATATAAATTAAACTGCGATTGGCGGTTGGGCTGCATCGCTGTAGAATGGCAATTGTCAAACAACCCCCCACGTCCACCCGAATAGGTACGTACTCCCTCCCTCAAAATAAATGTCCGGTTTAATTTTTGTGCGTTCAAATTGAATTAATTTTATTCATAAATTAAAATTTATTTTTTATAAAAACTGAAAAATATATTTTAAAGTTTATTAATAGATTTATTTTTTAGTGATGTAATTTTTAATTGTTTTAGGTATATATTATGTGTAATATTCAGTTAAAAATTAATCAATTTAATTAATAAAAGTCGATAATTATTTTGAGATATATGAAGTAATTGTGCATTCCTCTGCCGTTGTGTCCTCCATCTCCGTAATAATTGAGTTCTTTAGTTTTAGATTTTTTACATGTATTTCAAATTATATTAGAAATATTTTTGAATTTTGAATAATAGTATTTAACTTACATTTTAGAGAAATCAAAAATATTACGGATAAGACTGTGAACAATAATGAAAGTTGTACATTTTTTATAGAAAATAAAAATGATATGTAGCAAAAAACAGTGTCGGCACAAATCCTGGACATGTACATGCACACAATATCTATATACATACAGTCAAACACAAACTCCCCGTATATGCCAAATTTCAGAAATGTTTAGGTATAAACTAAGACAAGAAGTGTGGAGGTGTCATTTGTGGACATTTTGTCCCGCACGTGCGGGTGGGCAAACAGTAGCATCACACGGAGAAAAATGGTCGAAAGGATAATAAGGTGGCCCCACTTGTTTATTCGTCGGTGAAGTGCCGGCTAGTAGTCACACGTGCGCAAGAATTTCTCCGACAGTTATCGCTTTCCGCCGTCAAAGATGCATAACTGAAAGGCCTCCACAGTTGTCTACATACGTTTGTAGCCTCTTGCCCTTTTCCGCTATTCTTTCTTTGAATTCACACACCACCTCTTACCTCACCTGTGACTTGCCTCATCTTTTAGAATGCAATCAAAGTTTGAATAAATTAAAACTTTTATTGCTAGTCAAAAAAAAAGTTCTAATTTTTTATATTATTGTTATTTATGTATAATATTAAATACACTTGTATACTTCCCATCCCGTTGAGTCTAAGGGTAAAAAGAACACTTTTTAGCAATTTATTATAAATATGATTTATTTTTTATATCTATGTTTAACTAATATAGTAGTATCATATTCATATATTTTTAACATATTTAATATTTAATTTATATAACAAGGGAATTTGAACAAGAATTGACCGAGAATAAAAACATCCTTTCTTTTAGAAATAAATTAAGGTAATAGGCGTTTGAAAATAAAAAGAAAAGGGGATTTGAGAAAAAATTAGAAAACGATTATAATTTAAATTAAAATATAAATTTGATCAAATAAATCCTCCAAATATTAGTGAATTGAATAGGGGATTAAGATGAATTCTTTAATTTATAAAAAAAAACTTTCTAAAAAGATTTCAGTTAGAGAATTGGGGCAACTTAATAATATTATTATATTTGATCCTCGATAAAAATTAAACTCTAATAATCCCTCAAATATGTTAATCTCCTTATTAATCATTTTATATATTAAAATAACTATAAATTAATAGTTATTTATCAAACATTTTATACAAACAGTTAAAGTCCGTTACCAGGTACCCATTAATAACTAAATAGACCATGATGTCTGACGGACTGAATATTTATTTTATTCCAAAATTTTCTTATGAATATATTTAATCAGTTTTGTCATAAAAATGATTAATTATTTAAAAATCAACTTATATATTATTTATTTTATTTCATCTCTCAATCATACAATTTTTTACAATTTTTATTCAATATTTATTTCACTTTTTAATAACTTCAAAAATTAAATGATAAAATGACATAACAATAATTATTTTTAAATCATAAATTTATATTCCATTTAATTTAAAATTTTGTCATAGTTGGAAATTTTAATTAACAACCTTTAATCAACCTCTTGCTCAATAAGACGAGGGTAATTAAAAGTGTCATTCACATAATCACGTCAATATTTATAATCAACCTGACTACAAATTAATTTTATATTACCTCCGTTCTTTGAATGCTATTCCCTTCCCGAGAATATTGAATTTTTTTTAGCGTAGAATTTTGAATTTTTTGTTACTATTAACATACAACTTTATGAATACAAATAAAATTATCATGACAGTTAAATTTTCTAATAGTTGCTAAAATTTCTTAAAGAAAGAATTATGCTGTATGCAATTAACAGATTTTCACATAATAATTAGTTTGTTCATTGGTGGATAATTCTTATATATGGAGCACTCTATGGTATATGTAAATTTTATTGTCATTAAATTTTAAAATTAGGTTGAATAATTTTACTATCATTTGTGACTCTTTTTTTTACTGCACTATCATTTGTGACTTGAAATCACCTAAAGAGAATTTAATTAAATTGTTGTATGTTTCAATAATTTTTTTTATTAATATACATTTTATGAGTTGCCAAAAATATAAATAAGTTGTAAAGGTTTGGGGAATATGTATTTTAAAAAAATGAATTTGGAGAAGTTACCGCATTTTCCGTATATCTCATGCACGTATAGGTTTATGAGATTAAGTTTTTACTATTTTTCTTTCCAAATATAAATTATGCTATTAAATTTTATTAATCTAAAATATTTTGAAAACAAATACTTATTTAAAAGGTTACAAGATTAATTACTTAAAAAATCTAACTTTAAACCCTTTGAAACTTCTGATGACAAGAAAAAATAAGAGAAGAATTGAAAGTGATTCTCGAGAAGGATTAAAAGGATGAGGCTAGAAAGAAGCTAATCAATCAATCAAATTAAGAAAAAAACTACTAGCAGGATAATGCATAAAACAAGCAATAGATGTGATGATTACAATTGTCAGTAGTAGTGTTATTACTACCCCATTGAACCCTAGGAAAAAATTGAGAGAAGGGTAATATTTTTGTCTCACATTTTCCCATAAAATTCAAAATGATAGCAACTACTGTAGCAGGGCCGACCTTACCTCTTCCTTTTCCATGTTGGAGGAGCAGTGTTGCTTTTACATTTCACCTCATTTAATTAAGTTATGTAAATTTGTCCTTCTCTTTACTCCGTATAAGATTTTTAGAAGCTTACAAGCTACTAGTATTCAAATTATTACTCCCTACTCCCTAGCAAAGAACTAGCTTACAACCGCTTCTGCCAACTTATTTAAAATAAGCCCTTATTTCCGGAAAAAGATAGGGATGTATATACTTTTTCTGAAAATAAGTAACTTATTTTTTATTTTGAAAATAATATTTGATTTTAAATTCTAAAATAAATATTTATATTTAAAAAAATATGAAAATATGTAAAAAATGAAAATAAAATAAGTTATTTATTTTAAGTTTAAGGAAACCCAAACGGCCATTTATTTATAAATATACAATTTATAACCACTAAAATCTATACCCGACCCAACAATCCACTCACAACTCAACCTAAAAATAGTAAATTAATATACATTAATTGCTGACTTCTTATTATAAAACATCTAAACTTATTCAATATATTTGATGTTGGATGTTACATTATATATCTAAAATATTTTAATTATAAATATTTAACTGTTTAACTATTTTTATTTTTATTTTATTTTGTAGACTGTCCTCCTCAATTTTAACTACAATATTTATAAGTTTAAAACTTGTAAGTTTAATAGTAAATATAATTGTAATATAATTCTTCTATTATAATATATTTACTTATTTTCTTAAAAATTTATAACTAAGTATCAAGTAATAATTATGATTTATTATTAAAATATAATTTTATTATATATAATATTAAAAATAAATATTAATTTAGCAAAAATTTATATTTTAATTTTCGATTATAAAAAGATATTCATTGTGGTTTTTAATCATATCTTGAAAATATATAATATTTAAAATTTTAACATGATATATATTAATTTCATATAAATAATGAGTTATGATTATAAATAAATTATATTAAATATAGAAGTTTTGAGGGATGATAAAATTTAAATATGTGAGATAATTGTACTTGATAAATAAAATGATATTATTATTATTAATTTGAACTTAATATGCAACTTTAGAACTATGATTAGTACGATAGTTAATAATTTTATATAAAAAATCTAGTTAAAAATAATTTTATATAATAACATTATTAGCCTGACATGCCTCTTCCATATACGGCGCAGATGTCTAATGAAATAGGCAAGTCCGACAAGTCTTATTTCATTTTCGGCACGTAAATTTTAAAATAACAATTATTTTGTTTTTTTATGAGTATGTTACAATATTAAGATGAAAACATTTATAATTAATTTCATATCAAATTTAAAATATTATATTACATGAAAAATATAAATTTCATATTTTTGTTTAATATAAAAGTTTAAATTTTATTATAAATTTAGTTATATTTTTTTGTATCTCAACAATTAAACTTTGAGTATAATTTTTTCATATAATTAGTTGACAAATTAATTAATGAGTCGATTATTAGGATTTCTCTTGCATATATGTGAAAAAAGAAATTTTATTGTGTTTAAAATTTTGGATTTTATTTTAAATAATGGATTTTAAATTATAGAATTGAATTGTTATTTTAATTTCTCATATTTATAATAATATTTGAATGTCTTGAAATTTAAATAAAATTAAATCTAAATTTTTAAATAAAATCTATATTTTCAAATGGGCTACTAAGTTATATTTCTCTAGAGATCATTAATTAGTAAATGCATCCAATTTTTTTAAAAATCTCAATTAGTTTGAACTTTCCATTTTTATAATAGAATATGTACGGAATCTCCATGAAAATGACCAAACCTTATTCCAAATATAACATATCGTATTTTTAGTTTTATTTAATAATATTTGAACATGCATAAACTTCTCTACCTGTATTCTTTTCCATTTTCTAATTAATTGAACGTCTTAAAAATTTAGAACTAAATAACTCAAATAATAGCGTTAACATAATTACGTATAATTTTTTTATGATAAATTTGGACAAATACTTTAATGGGGGTACAACACAAACTAAAAGAATGGATTTTTCATTTAAAATGATTAGATATTTTGGTAATAAATTTGAGGCTATAACATTATTCTTAATAATAATGGACTCGCTTGCAATTATATACGGTATATATTATGGATTAAAACATTTCATAATAACATATCATCATTTTTATATTATTTTTCAACACTTTTTATGATAAAAATAATTAAATTTTATGTAAAAATTGCATATATTCTATAATTAAAAATTATATATTTAAAAATATATTTAATCTATTTTAAAATTATAAAAATAATAAGTATATAAATTATAATGTAAACTTAATTAATTTAACTAAAAAAAGTATTAAAAATTAGAACGGTCCGCATTTGAAAAATAACCTGTATGGAGGAATAACCATTTACAACTTACAAGCACGTCAGATCATTAATTAAAAATAACTAACACCCCCGAATCGTCTCAATCTAAAATTTATTACTCCGTATTTTCTTTTTATCACTTTTCTTTATTTGTTCCATTTGTCTCTCCATCCCTCTCTATATAAACTGAACTCAACTTAACATCCAGATTGTAAACATTCTCATCCTTTTTCTTCGGAGAATCCTTATTATTGAGAGAGAGAGAGATGGAAGAGGCGAGGAGATCATCATCGAGGTTTAATAGAATCTGTGTGTTTTGTGGTAGCAGTTCCGGTAAGAAAGCCACCTACCAAGATGCTGCTGTTGAGTTAGGCAAAGAACTGGTACTCATTCGTCTCCCTTTTTTTCTATATTTCCTTAGACACGCACATATATTCAACTTTTTCCATAGGTCTAAATTATACTTTGAATCACGTCTTTGTGTATACGATAAAACCCGGTGTATCAGCCTCTTCTACCACACCCATGTATGCACTCTATATAATCTTTACATTTCTTTCATCTGGGTGTGTTTAATTCTGCAAGCTTAGCTCCCTCTGCTGCAATCATAATAAAACTTCATTTTTAAACAACTTTTCTTTCATCTGGGTGTGTTGTAAAGTTTTTTTTCCACGGCAATGCCAATGTGTGTGTGTGTTGCTTAACAGAAATTTACAGGTAGCTATGGAAGTAGGCAAAAAGATGATTGTTTGTAGAGATGGATGGGGGAAGGTTTAGGGTTTATGTGCGGCATGAATGACAAAGGGAGAGAGAAAGAGCGGGGTTGCTAGCTGTAACTTTGTTGTCAGTCGCGCAGCTTTCTTGCATGATCTCTCTCTCTCTCTTTTTATTTTTTAGGGGGTTTCGATGTTTTTATTAGCAACATACACACACACACACACACACCTGTACAAACAAAATCATATTTTTGTTCATCTACAAGAGGGAACCAAACGTGCCATCTTCATATCATGACTACTTGTCCGAGCGTGTACTGTTTTCTGCATCTCCATTTACTACCCTTTATTATTTAGAGCAGTGTCTGTGTCTATAAGAGTATGTGATTAGGACTTTAATACGTAGGTGTTGCTAATTAATTAGCATTAACATTTGGTATAATTGTTACCCTGATAACTCAGCTCTCATACTCTTGTAATAAAGTGTGGATGTGATGATCGGTTTTTATAGATGTATAACTTGCTTCCTGCCACGTGTCAGTGGGGTTATCTTTTTTAATGCCGTATGTAAATGTTGAAGGTGGAAAGAAGGATTAATTTGGTATATGGAGGTGGAAGCGTGGGTCTGATGGGTCTTGTTTCTCAGGCAGTTCATGATGGTGGTCGCCATGTTCTAGGGTATGTAGTGTCTACTCCTCAATATATGTATATATTATACACACTACATATATTACTGAGTAATCTAGTAGACACATCATTTTGGTTTTAATCATTCTTGTTTGGCTCTCTCGTCTCTCCGTGAAAACTTATTTTACTCTCCACGCTCAAGCCATGCAAATTTCTCATTTCCCTATGTATTGGTTTAATCATTGTTCTCAAAAGGCAGATATTTTTAGGATCAACTGACGCTTTTTACAAGTTTAAGCCTTTCTGCAATGTGTGCTCCCCCTTACAAAAAGGTCTATCTGTCTTTTAAATTTTTATTTATTTCTGTAACCAAACATGTCCTTGGTTATTAATATATACTAATAACAATGGTTTTGACACTACAAAAACATGTCAGTAACAATTTTATTATTCACGCTAACCAGCTGATAATATATTTAAGAACTTTACATGAGCTTTCAGTATTTTAAAACGAGTTTTATGCAGTTTGCAAGATAATTTTAAAAGCTTTGGTGGGGAACATATATGTTCTTTCTGGCTGAACTTGTACCATCTAGCCATTTCCCTTGGTTTTATTTAAGCAAAATGTAATCTTATCTTAACCTGGATAGTTTCTCATTCGTTTGTTGCTAAAGACCAGTTGACATTTCATCCCCGCGACTTACATTTTGCATCATGCTTAATTGGAATAATTTTTTTTTATAATAATTTGGATATTAGTCATTTGTCAGATGTTTATTCTGTGTTCTTTTGCAGGGTTATTCCGAGGACCCTCATGCCGAGAGAGGTACTGTTCCAAACTTCTCTGGAAAAATCCTGTTGTCTGTTCTTTAGAATTAGTTTTTCATTTTTTAATATATTAAGATTGCGAGATCTAAATAATTGGCAGATAGTACTGTTCTTCTAAAAACATTTACTACATTCTATGATGGACAAGTTTACATGAAAATCGTGGATAATCATAATGTAGTAATTTGTGTAGTCAGTTGGTTGCATTGCTCTGTTTGCAAAATACGGACACAAATGACCTTTTACTATTAGTAGTCACTAGAAACCACACACACACTCTCTACTATGACAAGGATGGAGCTGGGCATCACATCTTAATGATACTTTGTCATCCTCCTAATCTCTAACTAAGACAGGAAGAACAGCTATCAGCTATCATGTGATTATGTCAAAATAATGCACATTTACAAAGAACTTCAGTGTTTCTTGTGAAACTAATACACTATTGGTACAACAGATAACTGGAGTGACTGTTGGGGAAGTAAGAGCCGTATCTGATATGCATCAGAGAAAAGCAGAAATGGCTCGCCAAGCTGATGCCTTCATTGCACTTCCTGGTACATATAAAGAAACATCTAAACAATTTTTTTTAGTAATAATAGTATAACTTTGACTATGTAGATAGTTAATTCATTGTCTGATGAACAGGGGGATATGGCACACTAGAAGAACTTCTTGAAGTCATCACCTGGGCTCAGCTTGGTATTCACCGTAAACCTGTAAGTATGGGGGCGTTCTTCCCCTAATCTTTTTAGTAGGTACATATAGTTTGGTAATAAGTATATTCTGCACCCAACTACCTGAGCATGTGTCAAAGTAATATTTCTCCTGACTGAATTTAGAGAGGAAAAGTCAAATATTTTTGTGTGTTTTTACATACAATATAAAAAGGTTTAGTATTATGTAGTCAATTAAACTTTACAAGTTGGATGAGGTATGATTATAAGTTTCAACAGGGAATCATACCTTGTGGTACTTGCTTGGTCACATGAAAAGATAGTATAAGATATGGTATAGATATATTGATTTTCAATTGTAAACATGCTGCATAATTTGAAGTATGATTGGAGGATCTCTGTTTGAATGGGAGAACTTTTCTGTTCAGCATAAATTAATTGTGCAAGTGTTGGACATTGCTTCAACAAGGCTTAGGTATTAAAATTATAATAATTTATTTAATCAATTATGTATAACTTGTGCAGGTTGGCTTGTTGAATGTTGACGGATACTATAATTCCTTGCTGTCTTTCCTTGATAAGGCTGTTGATGAAGGCTTTATTTCCCCAACTGCTAGGAGAATTATCTTGTCTGCGCCAACAGCCAAAGATCTGGTTAGAGAACTTGAGGTACACATGATATTTGATTCATGTAGTGACTTGTTAAAGATTGAAATTGTTTACAAACTATCCAAGTTACAATTTGCAATGGTTTTAGTACAAGTAGTTCTTTTGGGGAGAAGTTATCAATTTTTCATGACTAAGACTATGATTTACTAGAGCTGGGGCACTCAAGTAAAAGAACTTCAATTTTATTTCTAGCTGGATATCCACATCATTATACATCTTAATTAACTATTTTGTGATCGAGCTTGCGCCATGCATCACTCATCTTATGGGATTGTTTATTCTTGTTCATAGTTTACACATGTGGTATTGTATAGATCGTCATTTTTCATATATTTAAATTGTTAATTTAACTTATCCTGGAAATCAATATTGGTAAATCAGGAATATGTTCCGGAGTATGACGAGGTAACATCTAAGTTGATCTGGGAGGAGGTGGAAAGACACAATTATGTAGCAGAAGCTGGAGTTTCCACAACATGATATGCAAACGGAAACACTACGATGTTGATTTTTGGGGTTGGTTATTCTCAGTATATAGGGTGGTATATCCGGTGGAAACCGTGCATGCATCTCCAGCAAGTTATATAACCTTTTGTTACATGGAATTATGCAAAACATATGTCTCAAACGTTTCATATAATTACATCTAATGGAAACAACCTAGTTACCTTTTCTTATGTTATTTCAGCATGCGAAGTAATCTTATAATTCAGCAAAAGTTTACAACTAGTTCGCAACTTGTCTCTCTGTCCTATCAGTTTAATCGAACTTGTCCCGTTAAGGATTCTTATTCTTATTATAATTTCATATAGAACTTTGACCGAATAACTACATTTTCCCGTAATGCATAAGCACTTTTTTTTATAAATATAAAGCACGCTAACGAGATCAGAACTACAAGCAATGGAGAATAAAAGAAAAGGGAGGAATATATCCTATACGCAAATAAAAAAAATACATGTAACATATCCTATATATATTGGGAAGGAGGGAATCGTTGTGAACCGCACGCTAAAAGGCCTATGGGTCAGTTGAGGACACTGTTTATTATGCAATCCTTGCGATCTTCAAGGACGACTAAAATATGTATGTATCGGCTTTATGTTTGTAATTTTGTATGTATATAATCAAATTTCACCAGCTAACTAGGTTCTGTATACTCCGTACTTTAGTACTGACGAGGAAAACCTATCATGATCGAACATACTAATCACTCAACTCACGTAATTTATTGCATCCCACAAATTTCTTTAATGACTTCTCAACAACACAACAAAGCAAACAGAAATAATATGGACACACATTTTTTTAAATATATAATTCATGATCCGTGTTCTGGAATAGGATGTATTGAGGATTGAATATCTTCACTTCATAATTTATGTTTATACTTGTTAGTCACGACAGACTCACCGATTGTTCTTAGTATAGCTTCATAACCTGAATGCTATGTGGACAGGAATGGAATGACTATGAAGGCAAAGAATAGGGAATCAATAAACCTCAAGATTTCACAAACACGTATCCGTAATCCTGTGGGAGGAATCTCAAAAATTCTACCGTGAAAAAATCTCTGAACTTGTAAAAATCCAATATTCCTTCTTTTGGATTTGGGGAGCTGAATTTATTCAAGTTGTCTGCACTCAGAAAAACTGGAGCAATGATTTTTGGAACCCCGCAAAAGATGCTCAGTACAAGGCCATGATGTCCACAAACTCATGTGAAACCTTAATTAGTGCAACAATACTCAGGAATGATTTAATGAAACATCAACAACAAACTAAAGACCAGTTGCATCTATGTATGTATGCTCTACTTAGCTGCAATTATATGGTCCTGATGGAGTGATAATAATGTGCAATATTTAAGATTTATTTAGCAAAAAGGTAGAAACTTGTCTGCAAACAAAATTCAAGTTTTGTATTTTATTGCCACAAATTGCTTCAAGAAACTCAACAGTAGGATTGTATATAAGTTACATCGGAACCGAACATGCTACAACCTCTATAAACAGCATCACAGGTACAAACAACCTGTTATTACCTTCATACTGCTGCAAAGAATTCCTTGCTTAGTTTAGGGTCTGGCTTCATGGTCTTCTCCCCAGGCTTCCATCCAGCAGGGCATACTTCATCTGGGTTCTCCTGCACAAATTGCAATGCCTGCAGGAACACACATAAAGCATTAATTCCAGGTTAAGATACTGTGTTTTAGTACAAGCACCAGAACTTGATCTCGTAAATTTTTGTCAGATTATCTTAAAATTTCACCTGGAGAGTTCTCATGGTCTCATCAACACTTCTTCCAATAGCAAGATTGTTGATGGTGGAGTGTTGAATGACCCCTTCCTTGTCAATAATGAAAAGTCCTCTCAATGCAACTCCCTACAACAAGGAGTGAGGAGTCTTGGTCATCTAAAATCTTACCTAAAATGTTACACTTTGAAGTAACATTGAAAACATATCTAGATAAAAGAGATATACCTGATCCGGAATCAGCACCCCAAAAGCTTTAGAAATGGATTTGGTTACATCAGATACCAATGGATAGTTCAGATCACCCAATCCTCCTGATTTCCTATCAGTTTGGACCCATGCAAGGTGGGAGAACTGCAAAAGAAGCAAAACTTAATTGACAACTAATAGCAAAAAAATAATATTAATATTAAGTACACATATATGATATATACACCCAATTATAAAAATAAACGATAAGTGGAGTAACCAGCTAAAAAATGACTATCGCACAAATATCTGGGACCTCACCTCTCTGAGTTGCAAAAATTTCTGGAAAGGTATCCCCACACCTAAACCTAGTTATTTAATACTTAGAGAATCTCTTTCTAGTTTCTCGGACAAAATAAGGAGATTAGTCATGCTACAGATGAAGTATTACTTGCACACTGAAACATTACTACATGTGAAAATACTCATCTTTTTTTCTACTGATGAAACAATTAAACACTACTGAAAATAGATAGGTATATCAGGTACATTACAATTCGGAGCATGCCCCGAACTCACAGAAAAAATAAAGGTACAATAAATAGGAAAACATACCACGCTGTCGATGGAAACCCCCAAAATCTCAGTGTTTATCTTGTCAAACTCAGCATGACGGTCACTGAATGCAGTAATCTCTACGGAGCAAACAACAAAAGGCACGAGGATTATAACAAATGCAACTTCTTCTAGATCTTTAATCCATATGGAAAGTGAAGAATTGAAGTAATCAAGTATAACCTTAAGCATCCACTGTGTAGACTTACCAGTTGGACAAACAAAGGTAAAGTCCAGCGGATAAAAGAAGAGAACTACATATTTCTTTCCAATGTAGTCGGACAGTTTAACCTGAGAAGACAAACCTATTACAAGTCAGGTATGTGCTTAATTGTTTAAAATTTCAGAAAAACATTAATATTGCGTGTTCGTAACTCTGGAATAGATGGACAGATTACTTGCATCAGTCGAGATTAAAACTAAATTTATGGAGGAACTAGGACAAACAAAACAGGGCAATCAAACACTTAATTGATAAAACAACTTGAAATTCTTAATTGGCAGGGATAGAGACTTACGTTGATAAATTCCTGATCGAAAACAGCTTCAGCTTCGAAATCCGGAGCAACATTTCCAACCAGGGGAAGTTGACTCTAAACGAACACAAAAATCCAACTCAATTATTTAACAACAACACACAGTAGATGTAAATAAAGCAAGTTGAACTTACAGCCTTGACGACAAAGCTGCTGCGAGGACAAGATGAGGAAACGGAAAGAGATTTGCGGAGAGCAGGGGATGAATTAAAAAAAGGAGTAGCTGATGATGCAGCTACTGCTAGGGTTTGTTTGGATTTGGGGGAAATGTTGAGCAAGGCTTTAGGGTTTGGGCGAACAGATATTGTCGCTGCAGCTGTTATGCACCAAGCCATATGTGCTGAGAGTGTAGTAGCTAAAATTGAGTGCGTTTCTGTCTTCTTACCCACTCACTCCCAACTCTCTCCCTGTTGTGTGTGTTTCTGATTAAGTAATGTATATATATTATACGGGATAAGTTAGTTATATCCACTCCCACCATATCCTTACCTCTAGTCCTGTACCCTCTTTCATTTTTTATTTATTTAGTGAACGAATTATCATATCTTTTTCAAAACAAAATTGTTGATAAATAAATTGAAACTCTGCATCATATTTGAATACATTAAAAATATATTAGTATTAGTATGCACGCAATGGCTTGTTTCGTTTCATTTACCTTATCTTTTAAAAATATAAATATGATGAATATTTCTTTCAAAAAATGAGAAAAAAATTCTTCTGCTTCTGTTCTTGTGTAACAATTGAGTTGCTTATTTTTCTTCTAAATATACTGTATATAATACTGCTAGCCTGCCAAAGGACCAAAACAACATGCTTTATAATTAAAACCCTTTTATTATATAGTGCCCTTAGTAGAACTACAGTGTTTTATATAATTTTAGGGAGAGAGTAACATGATACAAGTTTCAGATGATAAAGGAGAGACATGTTAAATACAGGGGTTTCGTTTTCCTTAAATCCGAAAAATAAGAGTTTCTTTCCAAAAAAAGTACATGTTTACCTTTTTCCCCCCTGAAAATAAGTATTTATTTTGAAATTTAAGATGGGAGCTATTACATGAATTAGTCATGAGTTGCATGTAATTAATATTACATTATGTTCGGTTGAAATGAATGGAAGGGGGTGAAAATGTAGTACATGTTTTAATTTCGACTCCATTGCGAAGAAAAATCCAGGCTAGAGGTAAACTATTGCCTTCAGGACATCCATGTCCATGTTTTGAATGCAGAATAAACTTATTATTTTTTCCTCTTTTTCGTTTCTGATACAATACTAATCAGGCCAACCTGAATACAATGTACAGATCTTTATACAAATTTTATGTACGTACAATCTTTTAAAATCACTAAATGAGAATATTTAGTACATCTATATCTAATTTTAGCAGGTCGGCTCATGTACATGGTGATCTGGAACTAAATCTGAGGTTCTTACCAACCAGTATTGTCAATGTGTTGAAAACTAGATTATATTGATCTACTGAACAAGTTCTTGATGTAAGCTTGTACATTAATACCCAAATTAGCGCTTTGACGTCATGATTCTGGCATTGTATACTGGTGGATCGGATGGTATCTGCAATTGCTTCTGCGCTGGCCTCTTTGAGATCCGATTGAATGAAAATATGGTGTTTGGACGAGGTGGTGGACTTTCTTTGGAGCTTTTAATCGTCCCCTTCTGCAATTTCAAAACGGTTCAAGTTCTTCCCAAATTTCATTTAACAAAAACAAGTGAAGATAAACTTTTGACTCATCAAAAATGATAATAATAATTTGCAATATGTCAAACTCATGGTCTTTTCTTGAATTCTTTCTTGTGTTATTGGTTTCTCTGCTTAAACTCTTCATTCTATGCAGGGCATGGTTATTTTCTCTAGTAATTAGTTAGGCGATTCTAATATGAATATAAGTACCAATGGGCAACAAACAGCCATTGTAGACCCATTCAATATGCAGAGCAAGCTTGTGGGAAAGAGGGAGCGCACAGACAGTATATACCTCTGAAGTAGCTTTGTCAATCTTTTTGGATTGAGAAGCCACGTACTCAATAACTTGGAAAAACTTTGTTTGCCCCAACTCGGTACAATTATGGTAATAATAAATAGCCAAATCCCACGTTCTTGATCTTAGCTCCTGTAAATTCCTGTCAATGTCTGTCTCATGCTTTATAACAAATGGACGCAATAAGGTCTCATAGATATAGCCTGTGCCCTGAATTAGAAAAAACATTTAATCGCACTTAAACATTGGAATATCATTGCAACCAAATCATTGGGTACGTCCATAATCCATAGAAACTAGCTGCGACTTGTAATTACCTTTGTTTTTGGATACCACAAGTACAGAAATAGAGCTAGCTTCATCTCAGCATACATTGGCACCCTAAACAAGACAGCTTATACTTGAACCAAGTTGGACAATTGTTAAAAACTGATAAAGTTTGTTAAAAGTTGGCATACCATGAAACAAATATATCACCAATCCTCTCAAAAACTGTCATCACTGCAACAATTATCCTGAGATATTATAATTTATTATTAGTTTTGCATTCCAAAGTAAGAGTAAGATTTACTGTAAAAAGCAGCAAAAAAGGCAAGATAAACAAAGAGTGATAACCAGCTATGATGGTTAATTAAAGTACATGAAAATTGTGTATACTGCACCCATGATTTTGATTCATTGTGAAAGTGACACCCTAAATGATTTCCACAACCACTATACTACAACAAACCCAATCTTTAGATACAATACTGTCTTGTCAAACTTAGACATTACTTCTTCTCTATTTCATGATTTCTTTTTGCAAGATTGGAAACTGAAAGAGACAAATAAAACTTTAGCAGTACCAAGTCAACTAAGGTAATAAGTTGTGGTTTCTATGCTCATATCTCTTGTTTTTCTAATACAAGTAGGGATGTCAATAACACAGCCCACGAACCCGACTTGATCATCAACGCAATTATATGGATAGTAGAGAATCACATGACAGTTGGCATGGCTCAATTGATCAAATATGATCCGAAATGACTCTTACATATTAAAACATCTTCCCTTATAAGTTCCTTGATCAACACAGGAGATGAGCCAAATTGATAAAAATAAGAGCTTTATATAATGATTCTAAGAAGGTTGATAAAGAGAGAAAAAGATACCAATACTGGCACCAAAACCGGAGTTCTTCGATCTTGACTCTGTTGTTCTCAACAGTTTTAAAACACACAAAAGCAGGATAGGCATATCCAAGGACCATCCTGCCATCCCAGAACCAAGAAGTCATTACAAACTTATAACAAAAATACACTAAAAATCAATCAATTTAACGACAGGAAGAGTGAAATCAATTGGCATACATACATTAGAGCTTTGGTGATGAGATCTGCCCACATCTTTGCTGTAAAGCGCTAGCAAATATTCCTAAAATACCACAAATAAGATTAACCATTGTAAATAAAAACCCAGTCTCGCCAAGAATTAGGTGCTGTCGGAGACAAACTATATGAAAAGTTGAATTAATTGTAAAATACAGAAAGGAATCAAATACATACAAAAGTGACCAAGTGAACATTGACTGCAATAAATGAACAAGCTAATAATTTTTATTTTTTTAAAAAAGACAGACTTTCAAGCTACAAAACAGCAGAAAATGAAAATATTACCTTGGCACCAAAGAAGAGTTCTTGATTTTAGGGGTGTTTGGGAAAAGGAAACAAATTTCTAGTATTAAAAAAACACTTACAATGAGAAGAAGAGAGTAGTTAAATAATGTACATAAGATTTTTGGAAAAATATTACCAACGCCTCATCATCTCTACTATATGTATACATATACATGTTATATATATGTATACGTAAGAATAATGAATGTTCAGTTGTGTGCTAATATAGGATAGAGATCAAAACGTAGAAGAGACGAGAGAGAGGGGAGAGAGAGAGAGAGATTTCTTGACATTGACGCCTCTTCTTTATTTCACACGTAATTAAATGAAACGGATTTATCGGAATTCTTTTACAAGTGTTCACCGTTTTGTCAGGAACTACTTCGATCTTGGGGATAATATTGTCATTTAGGTCTCCGACACGGGCCTCATGGCCCTCAGCCCCTCGTTGCACATTTATGCTTTCTTTAATTTGTAGCGTTATAATCCATCCGAATTGTGTCACAGACTAACCGTTTTTCTTTATCCAACTCTGAGTTTAAATCTTTTATTATCATTGAAATTTAATTCTACTCGGAAACATTTCGCGTTTTGTTAAAATTGCTAACACACCTTGTTTATTTTTATCATTTTGGAATAATTTAGATTATATGAAAATGTAGTTTAAGTTGAGTGATACTCCCTTCATCCCATAATAATAATCTATTTTGGGAATAAAAATTGTCTCGTAATAATTGTTCATTTCTACTTTCAATTTGGAAAATTTTGAATTTACCCTCTTTTTTTGTTTTTTTTTGAATAAAAGTTTTAGTTTAATATTTTTATTCACAAAAGAAAAATTTTAAAATAATAATTTTAACTATATAGTCAAACCTCCTAAAAATGTGTGTCAAAAAGTCAAACGTCAATTATTTCCAAATAGATGGAGTATTATAAAATATTCATAATAAATATGATACGCATGAAAAATTATTGTACAACTAACAAAAAAAGACAATATTATTATTGGACTGAAGGAGCACTCCTAGATTAAAGTCCGAAAGAGTGACATTCTTCTTTCTTTTTTTGAACGAAAAAAGTGACATTCTTTAAAAATTAAAATCTTAATGCAGAGACAATTTATACTGCATTATCTTTTATCGTATAAATACTGTGATTTATTGAGAGCAGTCTATTTCGAATTGAGTTTGAGGTCCCGTTTGGTATTACAGTTGCAGACAGTTACAACAGTTTTTTGCTGAAAAACTGTCATAAAAGTATTTGATAAATTATAAAAACTGTTGTGTGGAAAAACGCTTATAGTCTAAAAATTGCTATTAGCAAAAACATGTTCCCATGCTTTTGAAAAAACCTGCTTTCAATTTTTTCAGGAAGTAACTATCAGTTTTATCATCAAACATTTCTAAAGACATTATTTTTATAAATTATATATCAAAATATGTATAAATAAAAAAAATTATCAAAGAGTCATCTGATTTTTCTGACAGCACTTTTTTTATCAACGTTTTTTCTCACAGCACAGCAGTTTTCAACGGCACTCTCAAACGGCAGAGCCTGAGTTTAGGCTCTCGATTATAATCAAAAAATGGGTCACCAGTTTTAATATATAGTGCTTCTTTCCATTCTATTTATAGGTTGGATTTTTTATACACAATTCAAGATGTTTTAATCTCTTAATTAAATATGTTATATTTTATTTTTTTCCTTTTTAAACTAAAATATTAAATATATAATTTTACTGAAAAGGTTAATTTTAATTATATGATCAAAAAATTCTAAAATGCATATAAAATATCAAACGACCTGTAAGGATAGGGAGGAGTAACTTATTTGGGAGAAAGTACAAGGAATGTATAAATAGGAAGTTAAGTTGGGTTGTGGGACAACATGCTGCGCAATGACTGAATGGGTCACGCGACTCATGCTAATGAAACGCACATCTCGCTGACTCTCGTTTAATTTGCAATAGGCGGTGTAAGATGAAAATGTACTTCTCTCTACGTATATTAATTAGTACGTCCAATCGGTCCATGTATAAAAAATACCAGATACCCGGAACAGTTTTTTCTGTGATTCATGTATAAAAAATTGAATACGTTAATAAATCTATCTTTATCTTTGGGACATAATTTTGTCTTGTTATCTCCCGTCTAACATAACATGTTTAGTAATCAGTTCATCTAAAATATTAAAAAGAGATTCAAAATGAATCTTATATTATACTTTTAACATTCTCCGTCACTAAAAAGATTTCAAAAAAATCTTATAACATATTTTAACATTCTGGACTAAATGTATCTTATATCATACTTTAACCGTTGTATAAGTTATGACTTGTTTATCCTCCTATAAGACGATAGTACTCCCTCTGTTCCTTAAAACGTTTCATGTTTTGATTGGACACGTTTGCCAACGCACATTTTTGATCGTTAATATTTTTAATTTCGTATTAGTATTAAATATAAAAATTTCACTGTATTAAAGTATTCATAAATACGAATCAAATAAGATCACTCATGACTATATTTTATCTTATAAATCATGCATAAATTAGTAGTCAACCGCTTGTAATGAATAGTGTTAAAATTCAAAATAAGAAAAGAAAAAAGGAACGGAGGGAGTAATTTTTTAGGGGTTAAATCTCAAAGTGATCACTGAAGTGAAGGGCATGTATCAAATAGGTGACTCTAGTTATCGGAGTCTCGTTTTGACTACTATAGTGGAGAGTAATGATAGTACCGTTAGTCAACTTGTGTTGACTAACGGAAAATGAATAGTAAAATCCGAATATATATTTAATATTAACAAAATTTGAATAATTAAGTTTTTCATTTTAAAATTCGAAAATATATTTTTAAAAAAAATATGTTTTTCATTTTAAAATCCGAATATAAAATTTAAGTTTTTCATTTTAAAATCAGAATATATATTTAATATTAACAAAATTCAAATTTTGTTATAAAATTAAAATTTAAGTTTTTCATTTTAAAATCTGAATATATATATATATATATATATTTTATATTAACAAAATTCAAATTTTGTTATAAAATTAAAATTTAAGTTTTTCATTTTAAAATCCGAATATATATTTAATATTAACAAAATTTGAATAATTAAGTTTTTTATTTTAAAATCCGAATATATATTTTAAAATAAATATATTTTTCATTTTAAAATCCAAATATAAAATTTAAATTTTTCATTTTAAAATCCGAATATATATTTAATATTAACAAAATTCAAATTTTGTTATAAAATTAAAATTTAAGCTTTTCATTTTAAATTCTGAATATATATTTAATATTTTCCGTTAAAATTTAACGTTACTATTCATTTTCCGTTAGTCAACACAAGTTGTCTAACGGCACTGTCATCACTCTCGACTATAGTGGTCAAAACGAGACTCCGATAACTAGAGTCACCTATTTGATACATACTATTCACTTCAATGAGCACTTTGAGATTTAACCCAATTTTTTAGGATGGAATTTGATTGATTGAAAACGCAACCAACCACGCAGAAACAAGAAATAAATAATACTTGACTCTCCCGAATTCAGTAGTGAGGAAAGTTCACAGTCATCTCCTACGATCAATGATTAAGTGCTGCACATTTTAATGATTATTAACTTACATCCATGTGCATGAGTTTCTTTTTAAAAAATATTTTATAATAATTTTATAATTAAATTATTTATTTTTTAAAAAACTATATTTTATTCAATTTTAATATCAAAATATTATATATTTTCTTTTAAATTAGTTACTAATATTGATTAATAATCAAATCTTGATCATTTTATTTAAAATTATATTTAAAAATAATTTTAAATTATTTTTGTATTTGTTGAAAATCGAACCTTGAACAATTAATTAAATAACTAATATTTAAAGATTTATTCTTTTACCCATGATGACCAACCACATTAACTCTCTTATTCCAATTTATTCTTTTAACCATGACGATCAAATCACGTTAATTCCCATATTTCAATTATATATATGATATAATGTTTGTCACTTCCTCTAGATAGCATATAAATTTTAAATATATATAATTTTTAATCTATAAATTATTTAATAAATTAGTCATACATACCCAATATTTCAAGGGAAAACTATTTTAAATAGAGTAAAAAAATGTTCGAAAGTCGTATCACAAAAAGGAATTAGTTGGGGGTAGATACATTAGGTGAACTATTAACTGTGGCGTTGGTATTTGAGAATATTATTATTACGAGCTTAAATCCTGGTGGGATGTACAAAACATCTTTTAAATATTTAAAATATATTTATTATAATTAATATATTTGTTTTATATATATATATTTTTTAATATATTTACATTTTATAATATTAAATATAAAAATATTATTTTATTATTAACTACATTTATTAATTACTTGTATGATTATTCTAAATTTTTAATTATATATATTATTATATATTATATAAAAACAATATTTATATAATAATTGTTTGTTTATAATTTACTTCAGAATATATATATATATTTATGAAAATATTATAATATTATTATAAATAAAATTAGTATTTTCATTTGTATTGAATATATAAAATAAAATGAATTATAATTTAAATCATAAAATTTATAATGATTTTATAGCTTATAGAGATTATTTGACATAGGGTTTTAATTTTATACTAGCTTATATCCCGTGCGATGCACGGATGAATTTTTTTAATATTTTAATATTTTTTAATGATTTGAATTTATTTGTATTTGTATTTGTATAATTATAATTTTATTTAATATTATATGTATATGTTTTTATATAATTTATTTGCATTTATATTTTAATAGGATAATTTTTATTTGTTTTATATAAAGATGTATTTTACTTAGGAGATTAATGTGAGATATTTTAGTTAGAAGATTAATATAAGATTGTATTTTAGTAGTAATGTTTATATTCTTTAGAATTATAATGTTTATGAGTTGTTTGCATAAAAGGAGGATTACTTGTGTTAGAATTGTATGTATGATTGTATTCTTTTAAAATTACATTTTATTAAAATTTAACGGTTAAGATTATTTTTATGGTTCACTTAAAATTTTGGACGGTGAAGTTCTTTTCTATGGTTCACCCAGTACCAAACCAACCGACGACCAAAACTTTTAATTTTTCGTCTTTAATAATATAGTATAGATGTTTTAGTTTCACCTAACAACTCCTCTAATCTATCACAACAACACGATCATAACAACATTAATTCCTTTACTCAAATTATACTCCTTCTGTCCCGAAATCGCTTTGATTTTTTGCGCATAATTTGAGGTGTAAAAAAATAATACTTGCATATATAATCTTTTCAATTTTCTTTGTTTTGAATGAAAATATAATACTTAAATTATTATTCAGAAAAATAAAATTATAAAAATAATACACATAACTAGTTTTTTTTTACATATCGACCATTGTTTTGGGAGTTGAGGAATATCCATTAATCTACTCTAACTGCTTTACTTCAACTGCTTTAGAATAGTACTCCGTGGAACAGTGAACTAATAATAATAATACAGTGATTAACTAACAACGCCTTGAGTAGTTGAGTAACATCAATTATGTATAAATAAATTTATAAATTAAATTCTATAAAGTAAAAAATATACATTCTTTCAGTTGTTTGTATTGATCTTTGCAACTTTATTTAATAAAAATACGTACAATTACTTTATTTAATACAAACTTTAGTTGTTTGTATTGATCTTTTAGGTAATTTTTAGTACCATATTATTATTTTTATTGTTAACTTACATACATAATAGATTATTAATTATTAATAAATTTATACAAACCGATAATAACTTGAAACAAATAAAATACATTTAACTTAAAAATATTAATAAAATATCAATAAATGAGAATTTTTTTTTGTTGAGATAAAACGGGCCCATTATACGTAGCTTAATTGTCACACATCTAATACTAGTCTACTTCAACTGCCTTGTCTTTCCCTTTAAGTTCACTTGAACTGCTTTAGAATAACGGAACAGTGAACTAATAATAATAATATACTGTAGTAATAAAAGTAAAGTATAGAGTATTATAATAAGCAGCAGTATGTTGTTTCAGAGCTTTCTCTCTCCGTACGCTCGAGCTCGCTCTCTTTCACTCCTCATCCACTCAAGGTAACAACAATTCCCCTTCATTTCACTTTATTATATTCCCAGTTGATCACTTTTTATCAATTTATAACTAAATTTGAGTTAATTTAAATTATCCTTGTTTTTTTATTTTATATCTGTTATCAGGTCTATATCTGCGTTAAAGAGTAGAGCTAATTTACAGATGGATCGTGAAAATTCGAATCTGATTGCAACAAAACGCACTGCTACTTTTCGATTGTCTAATGTCTCAGGGTGTGTGTGTGTAATTTGTGTGTATATGATTTCTCTTTACTGTTCTATGTCTTTTATCTATATTGACTGTTTAATTGGAGAAAATTATATCTAACATTTCTATTTCGGTCAGGCGTAAGGCGGATTTATTGGAAATTCATGCTAAGAATCCTACATTGCACGTTCTGTTCATTCCTGGAAATCCAGGTACTTGTGTGTGCGTGTGTGTGTGTGTGTTTGTTTGATTCTGAACACAATTTGTAAATTGTGAATACATTAATAATTTTTGAAAGTTTAGAATTGAATGTATGCCTACTGTGCAGCCACATAATTTGTGTACGGTCTGTAATGCACAATTTAGGTGCTGTCTGTATGCTATTGTAATTATAGAAATGGAAACAGTCGATACACATGAAATTAGATAGATGTTTTTTGTTGCATTGACGTTAAAGAATATCGATGCTTGAAATCTTCTTGCAGGGGTCATATCATTTTATACTGACTTTCTAGAGTCACTATATGAGTTGCTTGGAGGAACTGCATCAATTACAGGCAATAAATTGATTTTGTTTTTCTTGGATTTGATGTTATTTGATATAAGTATTTTTTTTCTTTTGGTATTGTGATATGTAATTTTTATTCCCAGTTCCATCTTTTTCTTGATCATCAGCTATTGGACAGATATCACACATGAAAAAGGTAAACCACTATGAAATTTGTCAGTGCCTAGTATATAATTGATTATAGATAATGCATGCAATTTGAACTTTTTACCATTCTATAAAATGAATTCTGAATTCACGACATTCTCATTGTGTTTAGTTTGTTGAGAGCTCAGGAGCTTTCAGAGTGGTCATTAGGAACACACAAAGTATTGCTAGCCAAATGAGTAGTTTAAGGAATAACTATGTCAGTAGTTTTTATTCATAAGTACGGACATGACATACAAAAATATTAATTAATAAAAAGCAGTTTCAAGAAAACTGAATGATATTTTTATGAACTGCTTTACATAAACACATATGCACATAACTTGAATTTTAATGACCTAATACGGTCATGCTTAGTAGAGTATCAAGATTATATGAACAGACCTAAGTCATGTTATATTTGCTGTTGGCTGAATATTAGAAGGCCTACAATCAAGATATCCAAAAGTTTAAAGTGCATTGTTTGAGTTATAGTTACCCAACCATTTTCTTGATTTCTTTTGGTTAGATGATTATAAGATAGTGTATTAATCAATTATTGAAATTTATTCAATGAGTTGTTGTACTTAAGTAAATGGGTTGGAAACTTATTTAAGACACTGCAATTTACTATAAACTCATGGTTTTATCTCATTCCTATATCTAATAGTATCATTCTTGTTTGTCCTCTATATGATCCTTTACTCGTGCACTATTATGATAACTTTTTTCCATTTTGTAGAATTTGGAGGGCGGAAGGTTGTTCTCATTAGAGGAGCAAATTGATCATAAGGTATATTTATAATTTCTGATCCACAAGAAGAATCTTTTTTATTTTTTGCTTTTCATGACGGAACTTTTTTTTTTTAAAAATCTAGAAACCTTACTTGGACGACAAAACTTTTTTTACAACTACAAAATAGATGTTAATGACATTTCCAGGAGCTAATAAGATTATTCTAATATTTAAAATGAAAAGGTGATCGTATACTTACAGAATGACACATGATTGAGAATTTCAAGAACTACAAAATCAATGTAGTCAAATGGCCCCATATACTGACAAGCAAGATCATTCCCTCGTATAGAGTTGGACCTAGCTTATAATTCTAGCTACTCCTCTTTATATATCTATCAATCGACATATGTAGAGAGAGGGAGCGCGAGAGGAAGCATTCTCTCCAAGTGGGCACTATTACTGCAATTGCAGTTTACTTACTCAAATTGATTTCATTACTGAGATGTCTGCAACGGTTTCATTTTATGATTGCCTTACTTTTGCCAGGTGAATTTCATCAATCAGGAACTGAACAATATCGAAGTCCCTATAGTACTGGTGTGTTATTAGTTCTTTATAACTCTATTCATACAGTGAATTCTAGAAAATCCCTGTTATTTAGAACATGTCATAGTAGTTCATGGCAGGCACCTCGACTGAATTCAGTTCCTCTGTATGTTCTTTTATAGATAGATGTTTAATAAAGGTATACGTTTCTTTCCACTTTGCAGCCTATTTGCAATCTTCTCTTTCTGCGTGTGCCTGTTGCTTTGCATATAAAATTCTGACAGAGCATGTGAATGCTGTTTAGTCCTGCACTAACCAACTGCTATTCGCTAGTAGGATTAAGAATAAATCATACGGGAAATTTAATTACCCACACCAGTATATGACATAATCACACAAAGACAAGTATTATCCAGATATTCCTAGTTTACTTGAATAAAGATTTAGATTTATGAAATCATAGCTATATAAATACTTTTAGTTCCCTTTATGTAACTGTGATATATAAAAACCTTGCAAATCTCATGAAAGTGAGCCTTCCCAGGTGAATTAGTTTCATCTAACATCGATATAGTAATATTTTTGTCGAGTTGATGACATTTTACGCACCAGCAAGCACAGCTTTTTCATCTTACTTTCTGAGTTTTGTTAAGTAAAATGAAAGGTAACTAATTCTATTGCAACGGACACATCTTAAAAAAAAATCCTGCATTGTTGATCTGTTTAGCATTCCCAGGTGAATTACTTACATTTTAGCTTATGCTTCCCACAAAACTCAATATAGAATAGTTGGGGGTGAAGTAGTTCTCTGTATGAATGTAATCACAACATTTTACTCGCATAACTGTTGGTATCTAACGTGCACGTTTTTTCTGAAGGTTGCACACTCCATTGGATGTTATATATCTATCGAGCTACTAAGAAGATCTTCACCCAAGGTAATTGTATTTAAGTATTTTTCTGAATCTTACTTGTTGTTATTGAAAAGGGTGGTATCTAATGATACTAACAGTACAACACATGCATTATCTTATTACCTCTTATATTGGTGTTATAGGTGATATATTGCATTGGGCTGTATCCCTTTCTTGAGATAAACAAAAAATCTTCTGAGCAATCTGTCATTCGAAAAATTGCAGCGTACAAATCTTTTCTTTCTTCTTCTTTATTGCTGCAATTAACTGTTTTGGTTTCACTTTATGTCGAGTGAGTATTTTCTCTTAAGACTCATGCAGCATCCGCCTGTGATAACCCCGTTAACTTCAAGTCATTAGTTATCTTTACACTATTCATCTTTTTGCCAAGTGTAATGATGCAAAATGGCTTATTTTACATTTGATAAACTTTCATGGTATTATATTAATGTGATGATCATAATAAGAGCTTTTCAGGAATTGATATTTGTTAGTTTGTGAGTTTCAGATCTCCATTTTTGTGTGCTACACTTAGTTCTATTGTGGCACTGTTGGGATTACTGCCCACCAGCCTCGCTAGATTTTTGGTGAGAAATAGTGTAGGAAAATCATGGTCTTCTACTGCCGTTGATGCTCTCCGCGATAATCTTCTTCAGGTGAGATGCTGTTTTTTAGCATAACATTTGTCTAAGGCCCCGTGTATAAATCCATACACCCTGTATCAACTATCAAACCCTGAGGTACTCTTAATGGTTAATGTATCATATGTGTATACATACATCCATTCTTTAATTAGTAGAGGAGAACATGATTACTTTAGCATTAGTGATATAAGGGGTATCATTGATTATAATGTATTAAAGCACTTGATTCTTCTTTACTTGGATTTCTAGCCTTTCTCGAAGTTTTTTAGTTAATATTATTTATTGCTATCTTTGTATAGTTTCGTTTTTGCTACATTTCGGCCATGATTGACAATTAACTAGTTTTATTGTTTTGAATAAAGTCCATCAATGTAGAATATCGTTTGAGTTAACTAATTTTGTTGTTTTGACACCTCTGCAAATCAATTTCACTGAAGGGATAAGTGGATCTATAAGACTTGATTGTTTTCTTATTTATGCATGTTATATATAAATTGATCAAGTGTTCATATTCCATTTTTTTTTCTTCAGTACCATGCCATGCAGAACGTCTTCTACATGGCAAGAACAGAGTTCATAAAGGTAACTTCATCTTGTTTGCAACTAAAGGCTTCTTATTTGAAAAATAAGAAGCAATGTCATGAACTGCTTAGTTTTTCATTAAATTAGGTGATTTATGTCGTGAAATATTACACGCCGAAAGAAAATAGCCGAAATTAATTATGATCTTAATTACTAAATTAAAAGATCCCATTCATGATTCCCAAAATATATACAGATATGTTAATTTTAATAAGGGAAGTTGACAACAAAATTCAAATATATCTAATGAAATAACACTAGGCTATACGAGAAAAAAGTGAACTTGCAGTACTAAAACCATGCTCATTACTTGTCACACATAGCTAGTATGGAACAATGCAAGCAAAAATTTTGTTACATTTTCCTGATCAATGTCCTTTTGATCCAGCTGTTAGAGCCACCGGACTGGGCATTCCTGAGGGAAAAACAAAGGCAAGTTGCATTTTTATTTGGAGATGATGATCACTGGGGACCACTGCAAATGTCTGAAGAGGTTAGTCAAGTAGTTATTTTTTCTTAAGTTTTGGAAGAATGGTACCACTTGAAAAATATTAAAACTCATAGCTGCTTAATAATCGTGGGGGTTTAGCGGTATGTGCAGGTTGTACCCACTATATTCTGGCATGTAACAACTACTGCTCTTTTGCTTTTCGCATTTATGCATACATTACCCAAAAAATCAGACACTCTAAAATATAGATTTTCAGGTCTCACTATCACATGCTTGTCTAATGGACAATCTTTTTCAACCTAAACCAAGCTATAGTGCAACAATAACATCAACAAGCAAGAGTTTATTGCTGCATAAGATTTGTTCATATGCTTTCCATAGCTAAAATCTGATTTAATGGGCTGTTTAGATAATTTAAGTGAACGTGCTTGCGTTTCCTGATTGCTAGCTAGAAGGTGAAGGTGAATGCCACTAGTTCTCTCTATAACTTTTATGCCTATTGAGTGTAGATGATTTTGTTCTAGTTCATTACTTTTAGAATGTCATTTTCTGGAAGTTCATAATGTTGTTTATGCCAACGTTCGACATAATTGTGTGCTCTATATACAATCTTGGGTTTGTTTGCTGGGATACTGTCAGCCTAGAGTATGTGGAAGAACCGAAGATCAACCAAAAAAAAGTTTAATGTGTGTTATGAAAAGACTATCGTTTAGGGATTATTATCTTTCTGTCTATGATATATAATTTATGCTCTATGTCAATCCAGTGGTTAAAATTTTAAATTCCTTTACTCCAGTCTCCATTAACCTCTTATCCTTCTTTTTTTCCATGGTCAATCCTGAAGAGTATAAAATGATTAATGGGTGAACTCTTTTAAACTTTAACTATGTCCCGTTTATAGCTTCAACCATCAGTCCAGTTATTAGTTATTTTGCTGCAAAATATTGCCCTTTATTAATATTATTTAGGCCAATTGGGTGGCTCGAATTGTAAATCTGAGCTTTTTATTGGGTTCATGTTGTTAATTATGATTGTAACCATCTTAGGCTCTAGGCAATTGCTAATTCTGTTAATTGTGGATCATAATGATCTAAAAATGCTATAATATTGCTGATTTGATGTAATCAAATAGCAATTGCTTGAAACAATGTACTGATAGAATGGAACAGCTGAATAGTTTATTGCTGCTTTTGATCTGATATAGCTGGTAAATTTATGAAGAGAATGAGTTTCTACTTGTCTAAACCATCTGAAACATAATACAATTGTTAGTGAATAACATTGTTAACTTCTATTTATTTCCCGGCCCTTGACTTTCACAACTTTATTCCCATTATCCATTCGACCTCTTTGAGCTGATCCCTACTCCACTTCACTGCTGACAGATCTCAAAGCAAGTCCCCGATGCCCATCTTGTCATCGAGCGGGAAGGCCATACTCATGCTTTCTCCTGTACAGAGAAGGGTTCAGTATGGGTTGCTCAATATGTAGCTAGATTAATCAAGAAATATATATCAAAGTGAGGTTCATCAGGTAAACGTTCTATGGTAGATGGCAGATATGATCAGAATTAATATATGAATTCCTAAATAGAAAGTGAATATTACTGGAGACGGAATTACACTTTGACTCATAATTGCTATTGTTCAAAGTTACCTTGAAATCTGAATCCTGGATGTCATGTAAACTATTCTTATTTTCTTCGAATACTCCCTCTGATCCATTATATAGGGCGTTTGACTTTTTACACGGAGCTTTAACTACATAGTTAGAATTAATATTTTTTTAATTTTTTTGTTTTGAATAAAAATATAAATATTATATTTTTATTCAAAACAAAAAAATTATAAAACTATTAATTCTAACTATGTAATCAAAACTCCTAAAATTAGGTGTAAAAAGTTAAACGCCCTATATAATGGACCAGAGGGAGTAACAAAAAAATTGTGTTCAGTTCTTTATAGTTTGGGAACTTGAACACTGTCCACAAAACTAAAAGCTGAAACTGAGAGCCTGAACTATGTGTGGTCCTATGCATTTTCTTTCTTTTCATTTATTGTTCACTTGTAATCTCTTTCAGCCATTGTGGATATAGAAATATATAGTGAATTAGAATCCATCAGGTGTTGTCGTGAACACTCTTTGAAATCTTTTGTGACAATCCATCAGAATCTTGTGAGTTCTGTTAATGCATAACAATTTAAACACTTGGTGATAAATTGGTAGTCAAAATCAAGCATATAAACATGTATTGATATAACCATCTTAAAGGCCATTTCTCATTTTTGTGTCGAAGTAGCAGTGTTGGGGTTTCTCTCAATCCCTTGCACTGCGTGTTAAATATAGAATGATCATCAATGCAAGAACTCAAACTCACTTCTTTTTACGAAAGGAACTTAAAATCAATTTTTGGTGCATATGTTGCACATGTAGATATATATCCTCCTTTTTTTGGCCAACTAGATATATATCCCTTTTACTCCCATGTTACTACTTACTAGTATGAATGTATGATGTTACTATAGTATTTGTCCAAATGTAGCTTTTGTAGATATATATCTGGCCATCTGGGTAATAAAATGGTCGAGTCACATATATTTTCAACTTACAAGATAAATCAATCAACGGGCGTTTAATTTATCATCCCGAGATGTGACTGACTTTAACAAAATAAATGCGACTAAAATAAAATACTCCAGTTAAGAACGGCTAGCACTTTTCTGCAGTTGCTACGTTTGTGAAACAATAAAGTAAATTTAAAATATTTTCATGCGATGCAATTCGTAAAACCCAAATCAAACGCTGCGCCTTTTCCAAACTAATGTTATGTGAATCTTTCATCTGTTTAGGCAATGGTTAGACACAATCTCTTGAATATTGATGTACTGACAACATCACATTACCTATTCCCTGTATATTGAGAAGACCTTAATGGCGCTTGCTTTTTGATTGCGCTTTTGGTGCATGCAAAGTTCAATTTTTTACAAATGTCAACCCAACAAACCGAATAGGCGTGCATGAGACTCGAGAGAATCAAGAGTACAAAGTTAAAAAGAAATTATTCTGAAATTCATAACCGTGATATTCTAACATGAAATAAAGAGAGAGCTAAACACACAGTATTAGGCAACCCCGGTGTCGGGACAAGTTGCAAGTCTGGAGTGTTTCCCCAATACTTCCACCACCCATATTGATTAATGACACACAGTATACATATAAGCCTTTGATCCTTGACAAATACGGTAATTGCTACGGCATATTTTTGCTTTTCCTGATTATGAACACAGTAAGATGAAGTCTCTGAAAATTTGACTTGAGCACGGTATTAGAAATAAGTGGATGCAACCGATCTTTTATATTCACATAAAATTTTAAAGTTACTTGTCGATCGGTAAAGAATTCAGACGTGTAAATATCACAACAATTGGTAAATAATATTTGTTTGTTTGTGATTTTCACTCAATTAGGACTCCATGAGCCTGCATGGATTCTTCTTGAGTTCGTGTCAGTTGTCACTATATTGTTGGATTCTACGTGCTGTCCGTATTAAATATATACATGTGCGGATGTGCTAGCAGCTGAGCCGAGCATAATTAGAAGGAGCGCAAAATAATCTACAGAAATCACATGCCTAGAATTAAGATTGTCAGACTGTATCCGCACAATGAAGCATATTACGGTATCTGCAAATTTCGTTTTTATTTTTATGGATCCCAAGAGATCATTAATCTATCCGCCCCCTCTCATTTCCTGTCAGTTTCCTCAAATCTATTGACATCTACTCTCTTACCTATGCAATTATGCATACACCAAGCTAGACTAGGATTATCTTATCTGCACTAATTAATCAACCACATGATATAATTAGATACTCCTATACACTACTCCCTCCGTCTCTAAAAATTTTTCATTCATGTTAATCATGTGCGTGTTTGTCAATACACACTTTTTAATCGTTAATATTTTTAATTTTGTATTAGTATTAAATATAAAAATTTTACTGTATTAAAGTACTCACAAATACGAATCAAATAAAATCACTTATGACTATATTTTGTTTTATAAATTATGTGTAAATTAATAGTCAATCACTTACAATGAACAGTACAAAAAATCAAACCAGGAAAAAAAATTTGTGACGGAGGGAGTATTAATTACTGAAACCACTAGTTTTACTTGCAAGTTGAGTACCTATTAACTACACTTTAAAAATTTCTACAAAATACTCTGGATATATTCATAAATAATTATATACACATTACACTCTACTTAAGCTGGGCTATACAAGCACAAAGTCAAAGTAGATACCGTCTCATACATTAATGACATATTAATCATGAATACAGACACTGCTCTCACACACATACACTCATTACTCATCAATTGCCCACACTAGCCTGTCATGTTTCACCACATAAAAATCACCGTCACCCTAGCAACAATTCAGACCCCTCTTACTATAATATACACTTGCACACGATCTTTCCTATACTTCCCACCATCCCCCCCCCCCTCTCTCTCTAAAAACACTAACAATGTCTCACAGGAAGAAGAAGCTAACTATAAGCAATGTCACCGTAAACTTGGGCTGTGGAAGCTGCAGCAGAACATCAAGACTCTTGTCCAACATTTTCCACCCCAAGCCCAAGGCCAAGCCCATCAACAAACCTCTCCCCACATTCCGGCGAGCCCACAACCCATCCTACTCCTCCACTAGCTCATGGCAAACAGCCGACACATCCACCTACTATTCCGACAGCACTGACTCCGACATTCGAAGCTTGAGGGCCGTACAAGGTTTCGGAATAATCGGCGGAGAGAGTCTAGCTGTCGAAAAAGATTCCGAAGATCCTTACCTAGATTTCCGACAGTCAATGCTCCAGATGATTCTAGAAAACGAGATTTACTCTAAGAATGATCTCAAAGAGCTTCTCAACTGTTTTCTCCAGCTCAACTCCCCGTATCATCACGGTATCATTGTCCGGGCTTTCACTGAGATTTGGAACGGGGTGTATACGGGTCGGGCCGGTTCGTCCAGCAACATGCATGGCGTTCATAGGTCACGTGACTATTAATTGAAACACGTGATGCAATCATTTCATTTTGTTCAGTGTCTAGGTTTCCGTGCAAGCAACTAGCAAGTGTGACTAAACCAATCTTTTTTTACTACATTTGCGAGCTTTTTAAAGAATAGTAGGAGTTGCAAAGGTCGACTGTAGAGTACATGTTTAGGGTGTTTGGTGTCAGGTATTTATCTAACATAAATATTTATTTGGTTAATAAATATTTGTTAGGGAAAATACTAACCCGAAACCTGTTTATGTACAATTAGGAGTAGTAGCCGGGCAGGTCGCAAATGTGTTGAGAAAAGTTCTGTTATTATTGGTCACTTAATAATCTGTCTTATATGTATAATTAAATGTATTGGTACTTAACCCGTGATTAGTTAGTGCAAGTTTGTATTTTTTTCCCAGGTTTTCATTCATTTCTTTCCTTTTGCTTGGTCTATGTACGCTACTGTATTGGGATTCAGTCGAACTAGTAATTGTTTCGCAGAAGAAAAGAGCGTGTGCCCGTTTTGGTTACTAATTTTTAGAAATAAATTATTTACTTGTGATAAAAAAAAATTGTTAGATAATTGCTTCTGTAATTTATTAGGACCATGATTCTATTTTGAAAGTTAACAATCATAATAAATTTATAATTAATATTCAATAATATATAGTTTCGTATTCAAATATCAATTCTCCTTGTCTGATATTTAAATTATATCTGTTATTATAAATTAAAAACTATTTTTCAATTTATAAAATAAAATAAATACGAAAATTATAACTCATTTTCTAATCACTATAATTCGATACAATTAAAAGATTCAAACTATTTTAATTATATTAAACTCTCAATGATAAATTAACAAAAACATAGAATTCATAATAAAATTAAATAGACATATTGAAGCAATGAATAATACATAATTTTCAGATTAAAAAATTAGTTACTCATAAATGACAAGAAGAAAATGACAATTATGAATAAACCAAACCATAATTATAAGAATTAAAAATAAAAAATATAATTTTAAAAAATTCTTTAAATCATGAACGGATCCTTCCTTGTAGTTTAAAATATGAAAATACCTTTGAATTGAAGATAATTTTTTTTGTCTTGGACGTGAACTTGCCGAATTCTGATTTTTAAGAACTTAAGTTAGATAGTCAATAAATTCGTTTTTTTTCTAATTCAAATCCAAATGAAACTCTATATCCTCCATTCCTTCTTATTTTGAATCCTTTATTTATTATCACAAACCATTAAAATAAAGTTGATAAGTATCTAATTACATACAAAATATATTAAATAACTAGATTTTTTTTAAAAAAGGAAGGGGATATGCACAGGAAGCAGGTTTTCGGTACTTTCGAGTTCCGAGTATACAATTACATAACTGTACATTTTTTTCATGGGAAAAATTAAAATAAAAATAAAAATAGGGGGATGATAAGATATAAATAAAGACAGTGCGGTTGATGACAAAATCAATATTTTTGTGACTTGTAGCTGATTAGTAGCAGGAGCAGCAGCAGCAGCTTGTACGTTTATTAATAGTCTACTTAATCTATAGCCTCCTCCCCCTCCGCCTCTTGATTGTTAATATTTTTCTTTTACACATATTTTAAGGTACAATAGTTACATAATTTATTTTAATTTTTTTTTTAAATATAAATTTAAATATTCAATTTTTTAAAAAAAAAATTATATAAAAAAATTATGTAATTATACTTTATATACACCTTAACTTCTGATCAGACACTTTAAATGTTAACAATAAAAAGGACGGAGGGAATAATGGCCCTGACCAAGCTTATTTTCGGAAAAAAGTAGGTAAGTAGGTATGTATATATTTTTTCTGAAAAATAAGTAATTTATTTTTTATTTTGAAGATAATATTTGGTTTTAAAATTTTAAAATAAATATTTATTTTTTTAAAAAAATAATAAAAAATATATAAAATAAATAACTTATTTTAAATTTAAGGAACCCGATTACCGGATCCGCAGTACCATTGTATGTATGAAACTCATCATTTCCTTTTGCTTGGTATCCGTTTCTTTAGCCGGCCTTAACTTATTACCACCCCTCCTCATGTTCTTGATTTTGCGTGTGATATTAGGAATTAACACTACTGTAGTACTGTTTTACTATTACTATTCCGTCCTTGATGTATATAATTTTATACGCAAGTATTGTCCTTCTATGATTTTCAATCTATTACATATATTATAGTCCAACATAACGTTTTTCTTCTATTTATCAAATGTCTAATATATCATTATATTTTATTATATAATATTTGATATAATTATGATTTAATAGACATTTTACTTTTTCATTAATGACACTTCCATTTATTTACCCAATTTTTAATAAACTATTTAAATTACTATATAATATATTTATGAATGTATTGAAAATATATAAATTAAATTGATAATAATAATATTCCATTATTATTTATTATTTTATTAAAATATTAAATTTTATAAATTTAAATGGTGCCCGTGCTTTGCACGGCTATCATGCTAGTTTGTATAATTCGGCTACAATCGTGTTGTTTCACACATTTTAATCCTTTTTTAATTATTAAATTTATCAAACAAACAAAAGATATTAATTTTTCTTTAAATTCTATATTATATTTATTGTTTAAGGTAAAAAAAAAAGAAGAACAAAGCAATAAACCCAGGAAGTAAACCTATTAATTACTTATTCAGGCCTAGCTCACGAGACTCAAGTCAGAAGGAAAACATATAATTAGATTTTATATATTAATTCTTATATTTAAAATATTATAATTCATGTATTAAGGGTATGTTTCTAATATTAATATTTCTAAATTTTCTCCTTCATTTGCTTTACTTTTCATCTTATATTAAATTTACATTACTTTTTATCAACTTTCCTTGAAAAAAATTAGGAGCCACAAAATGTGTAAATTATTATTATATTAATTTTTTTCATATGACTGTCAATAAATAAATAAAATTCTTTCATATGCTTTCTTTCTTTTCAAAATTCAGTAGTAAACTATTGCTACTTTTGTTTTAATACATTATTAACATTTTTTAAAATTCAGGACATCTTAATAAATTGTTAACATTTCTTAAATAACATAATTTTTTTATTAATTTTAATAAATCTTACCAACTTACTAACTTTTTTTTATATTTATTAATTTTGTTTTAATAACTATCTATTGAATCGGAGGGAGTAATTGACAGTGTTCATGCTCATTTCAATAAATTTAATACCATAATAATTTATTTTAAATCTCACATCTTACACCCAACAGTTCATAATGACATATAGAAGGGTTATATTTGCAGTGCTTATGCACGGACAGCCTGAGTCCTATATATATTTACTACGATATTAATAGAGTAGTCAAATCACAGATTGGAGCTTAATAAATGACATGTAGTCATAACTCATAGGCTGGTTAATAAATCTACGAGATTCAGACGAGACATGGTATTGAATAATGGGGAGACAATGTCCCATTATACATGTTATTTTTTAAAAAAATATAAAAATAATTTTTTATTTAAAGCCATATTAATTTCATTAGTTAAAATAATTTTAATACATATTTGAATTTCATTAATTATTAATACAAGTAATAATACTTTAGTTAATGTTATTTTAGAAATTTACCTATAAAGTTACATCGAAAATAGGATAGTGAACATGTATTATGGATAATTTTTTTCCCCAAAAATAACTACTAATTTGGATGGAGAGAGTAATAATTAAGTAATTGAATAATGATGCTAAATGAATACTATTCGGTAAAAAAATATAGATACGGATTAGATATCTATATTATATTAGTAAAATGGAAATATTAAAGTTTTGATATTCGATTTGTTAAAATTAGTTAATTAATTAGCGGGTCTAGTTTTAAAATATTAATTTTTTAATTAAAATATATTTTTAATCAAAATTCATAATAATTATCTTTATAAAATACAAATAAAATTTATATAATTAATCGTTAATTTAGATGCAGTGTTAATAATAATGAATACTATTATAACTTATAACAACTTATAACAAATATATTTAGTTTTCAGTTAACTCCAAAACAAAATTATTACATTTAGACCATCTCATTTTTCAACTATATTTAAACAGCAATGTTCTTATTAATTAATTTCCCTGCTTATTTTAAAATCAAGTCATTTCAATCTATATAAATGCGTGTGCATTAATCGGACATTCTTAGTAACAATATGGAAGAGTATAAAGTCTAGTAAAAAAACTTTACCATGACGTGTGGATTGGGCTTGTGATGGGCCTAAAATGTAACGGACTGAGTATATACCTGTACCACAGCCACAGGCCACAACCGAGCGGTTATGTATGTATATATGTACTGTACATATTAAAATTTAGGTTGAATAAAAAAAATCGATTTACATGTATTTAACGAATTACCTTGTAAGCTAAACTGAAGGTATCAGCAACATATAAATATTTTACTATGAATTAGAAAGATTTAACAAATTTGGTCTAGGTTGAAGAAGCCAATGGGCATCGGCTAAGCAGTAAAGATCAGAGGTTTAAAATTCAGGCTCCAATTGAATTCTCATTAACTGCACTGCTATCCTGCTATACTACAAAATCAACAAACAAATAAACTTGCGAAATGAAAGTCATGATAATTACTCCTCCATTTGACAGGCCATTTTAATGCGAACATTTATTATGTAGTATATAACCTATACACACCACACACCCTCGAATCTATTGCATGCACCGGCGCACTGCTACATTTTTTGGCTAATATTTGATATGCATAACTCGATATTGCTGGGCATCCAATTTATTCGTAGCAGTGTAGATGGATTTGCATTGATTTGTTTTACTCCACACGGGGTTCAGCCGTTCAGGTCTTGTTTGTTACGTAATCTATACATGTTTATGAACACTCCGGAAATATTAATTATATATATCGCACATTATAATTTCAAAAGGATGCAAAGTAATTTATTTTTTTGGCACTAGTAGCAAGAGGTAGAACTAGGCCTATCTACTGTATGTAAGATGTTGTTGGCCCGTGGAAGGCAAAAACAAGTATATATAATTAAGAGCTGTTGGTTATAACACATCAACTTCCGTACTGGAGTAATGTTTTGTATTGATTTTCACCAATAATACAATTTTCTGGGAAATGAAGATTTCATTAATTGTGGATGTAACTTGGACAATGACAATCGATTTTATATAAATGGAGCATATTGGTTACCGCAATTATCTTTGACAATTTTAACCTGCAGATCATAGACCCATAGCGCTGCTCTGCTGGTTTGTTGGTTCGCCTATGGAAATTGCAACTTTGTCGATTCTTATTTAAGTCAAGACACTTGAATTTCGCACAAAAACTTACAAATAAAGCATTAAACTCCTTATAATATTACAGCAATCAGCTTTAGGTTTTGAAATCATCATAAAAGACGCCGCAATGTATTCTGTGTCCACGCAATTAGGGATTAATTACACCTAATGTCATACTCCTACAAATCAGCATACGGAGTGATGGCAAAAAAACTGTGGCATTTGTTTAGCATTATCTCAGCAGTGCTCAAGGTGAGGCTGTGTTTATAGTCCTCCTCGGTCTCAGATTAACTGTTCTGTTTGACTTTTCTACGGTCAATTTGATTAAAATTTGATCGAAAATTACATATAATATATAATTGAAAAAAATTATAAAAAATATATTATCGAAAAGTGTATTTAATTTATTTTAAAATGTATTTTTTCAGTTTTTTAAAATTATAAAAGAATAATTTTTAATTTTTAGTTAAAATTGAATCAAATTGACCACAAAAAAGTTAAACGAGACAATTAATTTGGGACGGAGAGAGTAATATGTTGGCATTTATTTATAAATATATACGGGCACATAGTTTGGAAGGTTCGCAGCTCAGACGCGAATCTTTAATCATCGTATCAGACAATTTAATTTCCTAGGGGAGTTCAAAGTGAATGAATTGTTTAGCATTCTTGCATTAATGTGTTTGATTAATTTAAAAGATGTATAAAAGGGTAGCACATTGGTTTAAAGAAATTACAGTAATTGATGACTAACACTTAAAGTGGAGCATTTTGCTCCCGGATGTCTTCATGAAACTGCTGCAGCTGAGGTTGCATTGGTGCCCAATCGCTCTACTTAATTATGTAATTGCATTACTGTCCACCACTCTAATTATATACTCCCAACTAGGGGTGAGCGCGGTTCGGTTCGGTTCGGTTTTCGACCGAAACCGGAACCGGAACCGGAACCGGAACCGCATATCTTCGGTTTTAAAAATTGAAAACCGCAAACGCAACCGAACCATCGGTTTCGATTTTAAAAAGTCTGGTTCGGTTTTTATCGGTTCGGTTTCGGTTAAAAAACCGGATAAATAAAAATGAAAAAAAATATATAATTTAAATCATTATATTTTTACATTCAAATTTTATACAATCAAATATTTGATCACATTCTGCATAATAACACTACAAAAGAAAGGTAATAAACTTTAACAATCAAATTTTAAGGTTGAATCAACAAAATGTGAATGTTCTTTATCGTAGTATGCAATCTAAAAAGCACATAATCATGTCTAATGATGTTTACTTCTGATTATATGCTTTTTAATTGGAAAATAGAGGAATAAGATGTTGTAAAATGATTGTCATATTCCCACATTCAATATTAGTGTAGTTGATGTTGTAATATGAAATATAATTGAAAAAACTATGTTCTAGAGAAATTTAATACTTAAATTATATATATATATATATATAAATTATAATAAATTTATTTATTTTAATGATCGGTTCGGTTTTGACCTATAACCGGAACCGGAACCGAAAGTCTCGGTTTTTAAAAATCAAAAACCGCAACCGCCGGTTCAGGTTCGGTTTCAGTTTTTTCGGTTCGATTTTCACCGATTTCGGTTCGGTTTCGGTTTCGGTTTTAATTCGATTTTTTGTTCACCCCTACTCCCAACGTAGTCTTTAGTTGTTTCTTTTAAAAAAAAATTGTCCCCCTAATTATTTTTCCTTTTATCTTTCTAAAATAATTTTATATTTTTTTTCCAATTAATACTCTTATCTTACCATTTCTAATTTTTGATTAATTCAAATATTACAAACAATTCAATTAATTTAATACAATTACGAGTGATAGTCATGGAAATAAGTTATGTAATTAATATTTTCTTAAGATGTGTGTTTTTTCATAAAAGACAAGTAATTTAATATTGTTTGTTCTAAAATACATATCATTTTTACGTTTTGCACATATTTTAAACTTTAAAAATAAATTCTTTCATAATTTTTTTTCTTAAACAAAAGTTTAGCATTCAAAATTTAATTTTAAAAAAAATGAAAAACAATTGATATAAACAATTTTATTTTACATCTTAAATACATGTAAAAATCAACGCCTATATTATTTAATGATAGAGTGAATAACATAAGAGTTTTAGTGCATTAATTAAGAACTTTACGGCCGTTAACCCTTGTTATCGCTTTTTTAATTAATAGCCAGTTTAAGTTGTAATAGCCAGTTTAGAAGTATTTTAAAGTTGTAATTGTTGGGACTTTATTACGAGGTGCAGCTATTTAGCAAAAATAATCACTGCTAAATTTATATATAATTATGTTTAATAATGTAAAGGGCAGTTTAACTTGATTTTTAACTGCATTGTTTAACCATTTTTTTTTGACAGAACTACATTGTTTAACTTGATTTTTAAGAGAAATTTGGCGGTTTATATCTCGACTAGCAAGAGTAATCGTAATTTGACAGTTTATATCAGTTTTCGTATTTATTAATTTGGGGTGATATCAATATACATAAAAAATAATATTAACTATATGCGATAAATAATATAAACTATATAATTATTTTCAATATGTAAATGTATATGATCGATTAATTATCATAACTATGTAGGAGCATACAATGTACAAAATAAATATAATTTAAATTTTTAAAAAGAAAGTTCAAAAGTTTTAATAATATTGTAGGTTAAACCTTCATTTTAAGAAGGGCCAATATGATGAAATTACTTGAAATGTACTTTTTAATGGAACAATATGGTGTCGTTTATTTGATATAATTCAAAAATGTAACTAAATTTAGATAAATTATTATGTTTGATTAAATGATTTAATTTTAATATAATTTAAGGAACTTTTTTTTTGAATAAAATAAATGTGGAAATCTAGTAACTTTAACCTATAATCACCGGAACAAAATGTATAACTATTAAGTGGCTCAATTTTCCAAAACTAACTATATAATTATAAATTGCCTAGTATTAAATTAAATAGAACTATAATATTTATTCGAAAATTATCAATCGTAACTCAATTTATAGAACTCTACGCAGCGACTACATCACCCAAATACGTGCAAAATTTATGTAACAAACAAGTAACAATTTTTTAAAGAGAAAATTGAGTCTGAGTATGACCTCAGGTGCTATATAAGGTTATATCAATTTTTAATATAAATTCTGATTCTTAGACACATCAAGCCCTTTTTTAAAAAGGGCGAGGAGCTAGAATCTGAGCACATATATAAACTAATCTTGGTAAACCAAGGCCGAAAGAAACTTGCAGTTAGCGTATCAATATTGTAGCCAAAATTTTCAAGTATACACACACGCATGTTGATAGATGTTAGATGTCGAAATAGAATCCGAAATTCCAGATATAGCAAATGAGTACAACTTTGCCAGCCAAATATCTCCGACCACCAAACATGCTTGCCTGAGCTTTGATGGTGATCATATATCATATATCCATATATATATTTTCATCTCAATTTATTTCTCATGGACATGAGATAAAAGAGATCAGATAATATATACCCACTAGAGATCGATTGTACGCAGTAGTTTGGTCCTTACTCCTTAGTTTTGGACCACCAACCAAATCCATTTCCAATTAGATGTGACATTCTCACTGAAACAATAAGAATAAATTCAGTCTTCTTGTTTTTTACTCCGAAATTTAGTTTCCTTTTTCTCTGGTTGTATTTGTGTAAGATTGCTCGCAAAAAATCTTTTTTGCCAGTGAGCTAGGACGACTGTATAAACTGCCCTACATTAATTTATATATAATACAAAGTTGTGACTTTTCTTTTTATATCATGATGATATGGTCAAAAATGTTGTTAGGATTAAAGCTCTTTCTATGTAACAAATAGGAAAAAGGTTCATCTTTCAGGTGGTGTTTGTGTCTAGCTAAACGAATGAATAAAAGCAGATTAAACCAAATTTAGTCTCGACATGAGGCTATGTACAACTTGTGGTGCAGTAGACAAATGTGGTAGACTGGTAGTAATATAATTATTCTCATTATCTCAATTTCCGACTTTATGATAAAATGTTTGCAGACTGAGTATATATGAACATGTATGTAGAGGACCACTCCATGCAAAAAGTTCGGCCCACTAAAATGCATGGTTGCTATCATATGATTATGAATCCAATTTTTTTCCAAGCAACGGCCGAGATGATCCTATTTAGTTATGTTGATGTGGGTGGAATTGAATTGAATAACATTTAAATTCAAATTATTTGAAGATTTAAACATAAGGTATAGTTAAAAATCTTACTACAATATCTCTCTCAAGACTTTCATGTTTAATTACTTCTAAACTGAATTTTATTCAATTTGTGTTGCATTGCGTTGTTCATACCAGCAAGACTTGAGCAATATAAGTAGCACCAACTGATGAAGTCATGAGTTGAGACGACCTTGAGATATATATTTTTATAACTCAATAAGAAATGCCGTTGAACTTGGCTAAAAAAAGAAGAAATGCCGTTGAAGCAAGCTCTAAATTTCCTACCCACCAAGCAAACAAAAATAAATATATACCAAAACTTCATGTTTCAGCTATCTCTCTCGCAAGAACACAGTTTAATTCCAAGATCCTCAAATATATAGCATGAAATGTAAGGCAGTAATGCTTCATTTAGCTACATAATTAATTAATAAACAAGAATGTATAGAGCACCAGTCCACATCTCTCTAACCACACACACAATACGCGACAATGTAGGTTCATCAATATCATCAAGTGTCACTAAAAGATAGCTAGTATTTATATATATACTTCCGAAATGCAAATACAATGACATTAATCGATAATTCAAATCAATATTTGAGGTGGGAATATATCGCATTAAAGCTAGCTACAAGCCCTAGTAATTAATTTTGATTATCATTACAAAATGTTGTTTAATTATGTTGAGCGACGATGATCAAGAGCTGCGTCGCGGTCTTCTTCCTCCTCCTCGTCGTGGTCCTCGTCCTCCTCTTCTTCAAATAAAGTCAATAAACAAGGGGCGGTAGAATAATTAGAAGAGAAAGACAAAGCAGAAACAGGAGAGTGAGCTATAAGAGTAGCAGATGATGAAGAAGAATTGTTATGATCATAATCACTACTAGAAGATGATGAAGTTGGAGAAGAAAATGAAGAAGAAGCAGAAGAGTACTCAAGAGAAACCAACAAGTCAACGAATGCTCCAACAATATATCCATGGTTGCTTTTACCGTTGACTTGTAAATACCACTTGAAGAGTTGATGAAGAGATTCCCAATCATCTTTCACGTTGAAGCGGTTGGCTTCCACCATCTCCTCCATTGAGTTTTTAAAATCTTGGTATGGATCTCTCGAGTCCATTTCCATTAACAATACTTTATCACTAGTACAATATTTATATCTATCATTACTTGTAACACAATCAATTCCAGTAGTAGCAGTACTAGTAATAACACTCTTGTTGTTATTCTTTGCTAGCTGATGTTGATCTGCGAGTAAACAGCTAGTTGTTTCTCCTGCATGATTATCGAAGAATAGCCTCTCCGACGATGTTTTCGCCCCCCGAATCACATTTTCTATGGTTTGATCCGCAGCCTCGCCAGAGTGTTCGTCCTCTTCCAGGAGTACTGTAGTTGACAAAATGGTTGAAGATTCACACACCGATGAGTTGATGTACCTGGACTCATTAGTGACAAACACAGAGTTCATAATCTTTTCGGCTCGAAAAGATAGTGTCTTGGGGTTACCACAATTGGGCCAAGGCCATGAAGATAATATTTGTTCTGTGGGCTTGAAAAGGAATGGAATAAGCTTCATTTTCTTACCCATTGAATTCAGTAGATGGAATGATAAATGTTAATGTTTGAATGATGATGGTAACAAGTAGTGTGGGTTGTGAAAAAGTGGGTGTTTTTGTGGTGGGCATTAATGGATCAAGTCAGATGGGTTTGTGAAATTCATTTAATGTGATTTATCAAGCATGGAGGAGGGCTGGCTGGAGTCTGGAGAGGGAGATTTTGTAAGGGGGTTGAATGGTGAGAGAAATTATGTTGGATGAGTTGAAGAAATATTAGAATTCCAAGTAGCTGGTGGGGGTTGCGTTTGCCATTTTTTTTATACACTTCGTATTAAATATTTGGCCTATGTATAGTTCATTGATATAAATGCTGTGAACCTGTCCACAAGTTTTGAATTTGCTATTCTTGTAAAATTTCACAAGCATGCGCATGTATTATCCGGATAATATGATCATCAAACATTTTATTCCTCGAAAAGATTTTTTGAAAGCACAAAACTGAAACATATATAATATATTTGGTCGGACTTCTTCTACAGTCATATATAAATCTCATTCAAGTTCACTAAATATCGTTAAAATAATAATTTTGGCTTGAGTAACCAAGTATATTGGATCCTATTAAATCTATCTCCGACTCAATTGCTTGCATAACCGTTATGTAATTGATATCAATTAATAAGTGTACATATAGATTAAAATAACAAGAGGTACATATAATATAAATTACTAGAGCAGCAAGTAGGAACTATGCAGTGCCGTATAGTATTTAAGTTTTGGTTGCGTCGACAGCTTTAGAATTAAATGACACCAGTAGAAAGTGGAAACCAACGACACTGGAGGTTTAAATTCCCATTTTCAAATTTATTTTTATCTTCTGTCCAGACTAGTAGTTTATTATCAGGCATCCCCAAATCCATATACGTTCTTTGTACTCCGATTCTGTAAGGTTGCAATGACACAATAATAGATTTTTACGTTATGTTTTATTAGTTATAACTCTCTTTTTTTAATGGTCGAATCTTATTTATATCGATATCTCTCAGCTTACAATTTGTTTATGGTCCCTTCTCTTGCAACTCAATGTTTCTATTTTCTACTGCTCGCAAAATTAATATTATCTTTTGAATTTACAAGTTTATGCACTCTTTATTTAGCAAAAAATAATAATTCATGCACTCTTTGCCGGCTTTTTTTTCTATTTGTTCTACTCTTGTCAGTAATCATAGAATGAGATATGAGAGAATATCTTTTATATATGTGTGTGTATATATAGATAATGTTTCAAATCGCAGAATGTCCACCAACCGAGTACGATGGTTAACATAAACAAAATGACTACTCCCTCTGTCCCATGAAGTAGTATACATTTGGGGACGGGGGCGTGACACGCATTTTAAGGTGCATTTTAAAGATAGATTCATAACTTATTTTTAAAATTTCTTTTTTTGTATAAAAATAGGATTGTTAAATTTTTATAAAAAAAAAAGAAAATTTTAAAAATAAGTTGTGGAACTATACTTTATAGTTACCTTAAAATACGTGTCGGGCAGTGAAAAAAAAACATATACAATTGAATGGGACGGAGGGAGTACAAAACAAATCGCCGAAGAGGCAAGAAAATATGTACATTCATATTAATTCTTGGAAGAATATAGTTCAAAAATCCATTCTATGATAAGCTTTAAGGTGGAGTCTCGCAGTGCATATATGTACATTTAAGTTCAGAACAAAGCATTCATTGCACAGAAAAGTATACAAATAATTTTCAAAATATCAAATGTGCTTCTTCTAGCTACTAGTTCGAAATAGTATTTCGCTTTCAAATTGACAAGTAATATATTCAAAAGAGCATACTTTATAATATCATCACATTTACATTATCGGCTATATTATATTTGTAATTTGAGATTGTTTATACGTACATAGTCAATCATGCATACACATAATAGGTTTGAATACGTTAATTACTCCTAGATAATGTATTTGAATATGTTGCTTCCTCTTAATAACTCTAGACAGGAGTTGGCTTTTTCATTATTTGGATGATATGATATCTTTGCAAAAGATTAAGATATGCAATTTAGTGTATAAGTTTAATCATTTAGTCAAATGGCAGGCAGGTTCCTCATGTTCGAATAAAAAAATGAGAATCTTTTCAAGTCCCAGTAGTAGTAGTACATTTAATCTAGAGAATACAAAAAATACACAGCACATGATATTAATGTGCATGTATCATCTCATGCACCTGTCTTTTTTCAACACTAAAATATACTACTACTATCTTGCCACAACTTCAAAATGAAAATTCGATATATCCCATATGTACTAAATATAGACTAAAGTATGCCCATATAGAGTATGTATGTTTGGTAGGCTCAGACGCTCGGTATAGAGAGAATTTGAAGCTCGAGGGAGGCACGACGAGAGTATTTAAATTTCTGTAATTTATTATTATTATCGAACAAATATTTTCTTTAGCGAATGTTTAATCTATAATTTTAAAATTGAAAAGGATAAACAAACAACTAGTCAAATAAGATCAAACATTGTCACCATGGAAACCTCGTTAAGTTCTTTCTGACGGCCCAGTGATTTGGTACAGTGGGGTCAATGTTTATAACTAACCATACACACCAAATTAATGTTCCATGCCCACCCACATTATTATTGCGGGATAACTAGTCCAAGAGCACCAACTTCAATGTCGATCAACTTGGGCCACCTTCTTAAATTCTAATAGACATTCAATATTCAAATATTTCTTAGCCCACTGAGCATTGCGCAAGCGAGACACACCAATACACCCTAGGCCCTAGCATTGTCCTAAAATGGCTAAGATCCCACTCCGTCATTTTTATAAATTGATTTGCTGCTGCTTTGGACATTGTCAATTTATATGTAGCTTGTAGCTACTAGCTACACAATTTAAAGTTATTTGTGATATTTAGAACACTTTAGTTACTTGAAAGGAAAACAAGATTTCAGCCTCCTGTAAATCTGTAATGGAGATACTCGACACAAATAAAGCTGCTATTCTTGCTCAAAATTTAAAAGCAAGACTGCAAGTCATTGCCACATTTGATCAGGATTTAACATACACCAGCCTTTCTGGAAAAGAGTAGAAGTGCAAAGATGTATTGCAAATAAGTTCACACCCCCAACCACCTTTAGCTAGCAGTTGAGTACTTCCTTTATGAGCTAATTACAACAAATCTGTTATTTCTCCTTGTCGAAAGGTAAGAGGGTGCATTTATCCAAAAGGTACGACATTAAAAAAATCAGGTAGTGGGAGTCGGAAGAAACAGCAAAACAGTGAAAGTGCATATGCAACTACAGTTGTTTATGTGAACCATAACATCAAACTAAATAACGGTGACTCCTATTAGTCACTCACAATTGCATTGGAAGCAAGGGGATGATTGCTGAACTCTGGACAGATTTGAAAAGCGGAAATCAGATTTTGTCGGTGAAGGCACATAGATTAATTGGATAAATTGTGCATTAATCAAAATGATTAATTAATCAAAATGATTAATTGAATAATCGGAAATTTAATCAGTTCGGTGAGCTACCGAACAAAGATTAATATTTTTAGACCAATGGAACAAAATAAGAAATAACATAAAAAGAGATATTTGGTTGACATCTATTTACCCGAGACTTTAATTTCCTAGGAAGTGATAGTTTGGAAAGTTGTTTGGTTAACAAATTTATGAGAAACAATAATTTTAGGAAAGTTAGAATACCTACACGATGAGAGAAGTTGCTTACCCACCCCTTCCATGGTGACTTGCACTTCCTACATTTCAACCAAACGTATTTTTTGACTTCCTATAAATTTTATAAAAGAATTAAATACCCAGATATTACAACTTCCAAAGGAAGTGAATACCTACAAGTAACCAAACGAGCACTAAGTCACGAAATTGCATTTCCAATTATTAGTTCTTTTATCCCCAAAGTGAACCAAGATGAACACTACTCCTATAGAATGTGTAATGACCACCAGTCCACCAATCACCTCCACACAAAAGTATTCTGCACAATTCCACTTGATTACAAGGCATACATAGCTGAATCCAGAAAAAAACGTAGAGAAGAAACAGACAGAAGCAAATGAATTATTCTCTTACAAAGAAACTGCAAGACATAAACATGAATATTATGTGCAACCATGACACGCAAGGCGAACACAAAGCCAAAGAAACAACGTGTTTTCTTAATCGTGGTAGCTCACTTAAGAAACCAAGAAAAACTGACCTAGACCCCGTACCCAAATAACAATAGTCAGCAGAGAGCAATGAATGGGATCTAAATTCTAGATAAAGTACCTACAGAAAAACCTAACATGGGATAAGAGAATGTAAATATATGAAATAATTTCCAGCGAGAATCCAAAAGCTGTAATGATCACCAGTACAGACCAGAAGTTATCATGTACCAATTTGAGTTTGTACTTCCAAGCAATACAAGTCAAAATATAAATACTGTAAGGGTTGGCTGAAGTTCTCTAAGGTCATTCTGAAAGAACCAGAAATTCCAAGTGCAACAGCATACATATCCTCAGGACACTATAACAGATACTGTGATCACCAACCTCCTTAGGCATGAAGCAGCAAAACTAAGTACTAGGCATTGACAAAATTCTCTCATATTAAAAAATATATTAAAACCTATAAATCTCTAATACAAATACAAGGCTGCAGTTTCAAAGAGGTCAAAATAACAAAATTCTTAGAAATTTCAATTACCTCGAAACCAATTTTCTTTACCATTTAACCAAAACATAGGTAGTTTGGTTAACTGCATAATACCTCCATACCCACTGGCATAGCTCTCATCCACAAAATGTATACTTGAAAGTTGTAACTAACTACAAAAGTTTGTTTCCCCTGTCAGGTATCAAAATCTTCTTCTACAAAGAAATAAATATTATATCAGTAGTTATAGTTGCCAAGACTCGAACCCTTAACCTTTCAATTTTAATGTAATTAAATACTCCCTCCATCTCATAATATGTGTCCACTTTACAAATTTCACATATATTAAGAAGCATTTAATAGCATAAATTTACTCATGTAATGAGATAAAATTATAACTATTTTCTCATAATTTGATGTGTAACTAATTCTCATTAATTACAAGTGTGAGTTATATTCTTACGTAACTCGATTTCTTAATATGTTTAATAGTCAATATTAGGAATATTAAATAAAGAATATTTTAAGAAAACACTCCACCTACATTTGATTTTTTTTCTCAAACAAGACATATTATGAGATGGAGGGAGTATTAGATATTAATATGTTGTTGATGACTTAATGGGGCTCGAACGCTTATCTAAAATGAACTTTTAGATCCCTCTCGTGCTTATTATACACAATATATAATAGATATATACAAATCTACAATATTAAATTCAATAATAAAAACAAAAATGATATAACTGTGATATAACCCGTGATCACTCTAAAGAATGACCACCTTCAAGAGTTTAGTTGTTTAGGCTAAAAAAATTTAATTCATATAATTTGTAAAAGAAGTTCACCCAACAGAATTGAATTCAAAATTTGCAATACTTACAACCTAGAATTCATGATTCAGTTTTGGGCATATAAAGTTAACAAAATATAGATTATATAAAATTTTAGATTTTGTACAAAAAACAATAACCTTGACATATATATTATATTATATATACACATACATATAATATGTTAAAATCATTCGGATCTAAATCAAAACCAAACAGGATGCACAATGTGACTGCAGTTTCATAAGTTACTAGTCCAGTCTAAATAACAATAATCAGGAAGATTTGCAGGGATTGAAATCAGACAGAAGGTGAGAAGACAGAAGAGAACAAAAGTAATACCTTCAAAGCTGCCGGGAAGTCTCTGTTGCCTAGAGGTTTGCCTACAGCAGCTTGAATTGATTATTTCAATCCTTCTTTTTTCCCACCCTTTAACCCAACAATCAACAACATTCCACTTTTTTGATAAATTCTGGGTGTTCAAATTCGTGATGCCTCATTTCACAGAACCCTGACTCCCTGAACCTGGCAAATCAATGAAGTCACCCTGCCTTGGCCAAGGCAAGGTCCTGTACATGTACCTAGCTCACATTTAGCTGTGAACATTGTTGTAAAAGAATTCTATATCCGCTGTAGTTCTTTAGGACCTAGAAGGTTTGCAGAAATTGGGCACAATATTAATCAGACTATTGCCGGGCTCTAGTTATGATTAAAGATCTGGATTTCGAGTAGAAATCTATATCAAGAGGTAATGTTGAAAATAGTGCGAACTGAAAAGAAGAAAATATAAGATAAACTGGGATAAGAACATAATAATTTTTCCATTTGAAAAGACTTAAAGTGAAGAAGAAAACATAAGATAAACTGATATAAGAGCATAATAATTTCTCTTGAAAAAACTTAAAGTGATCTTCAGCTTATAGTCATCAGAGAACATATTAAGGGTCAAAAGATTATAGTAGTATATCAAAATGTGCCACAAAGTCTTTGAAAAAGTTATAGAGATGAATCTCCACTTTCTTGTTCAGCCTATACGAATCCGTAAACATCCACTTAGAGCCTAAACAATTAACACTGAACATGTAGATTCAGCTGTGACCCCTTATCGGGTAGTACAGCCATAATTATTAAGAAAGCAAGAGCCTTTTTTGTTCCTGCCGAGTCACACCACCATCTAGTATGGGCACCTACTAATACCTTGGCTTAATACACCTTATGAAACGCTCAATATTTCAGCAACCGCTAGAGAATGCTATATTGTTATCACAACATATATCTAAAGTTCTACACATTCTACCTTGTTTTTATTCTTGAAAATAATACATATTTATACTAAACACAACACTATGTTTTAAAAATCCCCTAAGACTGGTGCAAGAAAAAGTCCAGATAAACAGATCAACTGAGAGTAGGTAAAAATAAGGAACAAGTAACTATAGACAATCTACCAGGTAATCTTATAGTAGTTATATCCAGTTATCATAACAAAAAGAGGTCAAATAATCACAATGAAACATTTCTATGAAAAGATTTTCTTTGCCAGTGGCTACGAAGACTTCTACAAATAAACTCTCCATAAGCCTCTTCACTTGCATTCCTTTCTAATAGTCAATCCTTATACCCTTCAATATTAAAAATGGTGGGAGCTAGCTAAACAAGTTCAAAATGTTATTGACCCTTTTGCATTATATAAAAAATTGAAAATTTAATTTATTTACCAAGAGTAACTCATCTCAGTCTAATTCCAACATTTATCAGTCATTATCAAGGACCACACTGTAAGGTGTTGGATAAATTTAAGTAAAAAATGCAAGATGGACTCCCAAGTCATACACCTCTTGCGATTTCATAAATCAGTGAAAGAAAATTTAAACCCTTTGTAACAAAATTACAATCAGAAGAGCTCAAATAATCATCATTGAACTTTCAGTATTAAGATACTCCTTGTACATTTCACAGTTCACTAGTCCCAAACTCTGTGAAACCTGTTTGGTAATACCAAAAAATAGACCAATCCCCATTTCACACTCTCAGTTCAGTGACAGAACCAACCAACACATTATCAAACAAGTAACAGAGTGAGTTCATATCACATAAGCTATACAAACAACATAAATATAAACATGAAAGCAAGAAGATTAACTCATAGCTCAAAGGATAAAAGCAATGCTTATATCTAATATTAATTAAAAAAGAGTCAAAGATTGTACATCTTCACTAATCGAAAATGAGAAATTCTACAAACAGGAAACTCAGAAAACCTCTAACCCAAACAGCACACCAGCATATCTTTCGGCCCCGTCTTTGCACAAATCCTTAATCTTCTGAAAAGCATGCCATGTCAACAAGCTATCAGAACCAGCCTGATGCGATCGCCCTACCATCCGCTTGACATCGAGAGTCCTAGCAACCTGATCCAACCCACCATACAACCCTTGACAGAACTTCATCATATGCTTAACATCATACACATTATTCCCGAAAAACACCTTGAGCAGCTCAAGAAACTCAGACAATGTGTTAGGCAAAGGCTTATGTGTCAAGATTTTAATCAAGTAACCAAAATCATAACCACTGTGAAAAGTAACCCAACTTACTGATTGATCCAACACAAGCCCTGACGACATCATTAGCTCAGCAAATGCAAACGACTCAATCCCTTTCGACCTATTCTTCTCGAAATCGATACCTTGTCGCCTCAACATCTCAATCGAATCCGGAGCGTGCACGTCACGCGCCAGATCAAAATCACGGAAATTGAATTCCCAAATGTACCGGTTATCGGTACCTAGATCCGGCAGGTTTCCGGCAGCATCGGAGAGAGTGAGACCGACTTGTATCAGCTTCAGTTGATCTACGTTCTGTTTCAGGATCACGTAGTGCTCGCCGGAGTTCCGGTGGACGAAAAAGTCACTTCCGGCAGCGGTGGCGCGTACGATCACGCCTGGAAACTCCGTGTCCATCGAGATGTACGGATACTTATCAACATATGTACGGATTAGGTCAAATTCGGCGACGAGATTGTCGGACCAAACGGAACGGATAACGATGGATTTGGTTTTTAACGGCGGTGAAATAACGGTGGACATGGCCGTTAGATCTCCAGATCGGTGTAGATATAGAGACACAAGAGATGTACGTATAGGTTATGTTATCAGCTTTGGTGGAGAAGGGCATATGAGCGTTTCTAGGTTTTATTATATAGATGCTTTTTATATGTATGTATATATTCCTTTTTGTTTGTGTATAATATATAAAAAAATCAAATAATTAGAGAGAAACATGGAGAGAGGAAAGATGGAGAGTGGAGAAAAAGACGTGGGTAACTTGCCCTGTATTTATTTATTTTTTATTTTATTATTTTAATTAAGTCAATATTTTTTCTAAATATTTTTCCTTGACGACTGAACAAGTAGAAAACTGGATAACGTACCGCTGAGGCGGTGTCAAATGTACGTGACAATTTTTCTAAAGGGTAAAATGTACCGCTCCGCTTTGAAGCCCGTTAATATATGGAGCGGGCATCGTATTTATCAAATTCTTGTGAAAATTCCTCTCGTCTCAAATTATATATATATATGAAAAGTTCAGAGTGTTTAATATTTAAAAGTATTATTAAATTTAAATGTAATATATTTATGTTTAATTAATGCTATTTATGAAAAAAATAATAAATAATATGATTAAATAAGAGTATATTTTGCATGCATATTTTGTATGATACTTGTTACTTATTTAGTTTACGTATTTCTAAAGTTATTAAAAATATATATTATAAAATGGGGCGGGATAACACGTATCAGAAAAATAAAATATTCTTGTGAGACAGACATGCGAACTAAAATAATTTCCAGTGAGAAACCCGACAGAAATGAGGTACCCACGCAGGGATGAAAACTAAAATAAATGAGATGACTACCAAGTATGAGATAAATGAAATTTATACGGGACGAGTATGAGAAATAAAATCTCTAACCCGAACCCGCCCCCAAGTACCAACTCAAACTATTAAAAAATCATTAATTTTGTTTACCTGCTATTTAGAATTTGACTCTTGAGTATAAATAGTTTGAATATCAAAATAATAATAAAAAAATATGGAAAATAATTGTAAAAAAAGACTTTTCATAAATAAATTTCGTGAAAAAAGTGAACATGTAATGAGAATAGATATTTATATTAAAAATTAATATATAAAGCTATATTTTATTCGATCCAATTTCTCTGTTTATTTAGACAAAATTAGAAGGTTAATCTTTAGTATAGAGGTGGGACAAGTCTTGTCAAATACCCTTTCGATTTATTTCAGAACTTTGTAAAGAGCTTATTCATTCGATGTCCAGATTCGATTTTGAACCATTTCGATAATTTATTTGGAATAAATATTTACTTTGTAAGATTATAAATCTAATTATTCAAAAAATAATAATAATAATTGTTCCCAAGAAAAAAATGAGATAGGAGAAAGGTTTGGACAATTTATCTTGTTTCTTTGCTCATGGGAGTTATTGAAATCGACATGAAGATCATTTCAATTCTTCTTTTTATGAAATTTTTATAGGCACCGCCTTCTTAAAAAAATATTTAAGAAAAAAATAATATAAAACATGAATAGAATTTTAAAAAATACTCTAATTGAAACATTTTTGTAAATATAATAAATGATTTCTATTTTTGGAAAACTAAGTCTATTCCAAAAGAGTAAAAACAATCCAACTCGATAGATACATATGCATGTCAACATCTATTCCTTATTCCTTAAACAGATTGTAATGTAATGTAAGAGTAAAAACTAATAGGGCCCATCATCTGGGCTCACGTTCATATGATCCACTACCAGCCCAACAGATAGGACAGTCTTGATTTGCCGGATTACAGAGCAAAACCACGGAGGAGAACGCCGGAGCTAAATAGAATGGGAAGCTCTGTATCTTCTTCTTCTGATCCTCGTTTCATTTCAGCTACCAGGTTCCCTCTCTCTCTCTCTCCCTCTCTATCTATTCCATATGATAAAGAGTAACGGAGCAATACTAATTTCTACAACTGTTGCAGATCTTTCACTCAGAAGTATCTAGAAGACCTAAAATCATTGTTCCAGTCTCTCGCTGCTCAATCACATAGTCATCACCAATATATTTCTCCTTCTGTATTTAAAGTAGTAACACTCATTCTTTAATTCTTGGAAATATGTTATCTTATTCTTTTATTTTTACACTACAAATTACCTGTGAACTTGATGTTTCAGAAATATTATGGAATTCATGGTGTACTAGGAGATAGAATGTTTGATTTAATCACTCAGAATCGTCATGATGAGCAGATGACTTTTGAGGACCTTGTGATTGCCAAAGTAGGTTCCTTTAATTTCGTAGTTTACGTTTTTTTTTTTGCTTAACCGTGCATTTTTTAATGCTAATTTATAGTTTTGTGACTGCATATATGTTGTTTCAGTTGTTAGATACATGTTTAATTATAGTATAACATGACTAGTGGTTGGAAGTTGTGAAAGACATGGTTGTGGTACTTGTGTGTCAAGTCCTTTGATTTGAGTTCACAGTGTGCAACTCTTTCGGCACTTTATGTACTCAGTTTGCGATTGTAATCCTTTTCTCACGGGACCTACTCATTGGGCAATACCACAATAGTATCAGTGAGCTAGTTTATTACTTACTTAATTGGCCTTTCTAATTTGTCTGGTAAGTTTATTAAGCTGAATAGATAATGGTACTATAGCATTAAGATGAGCTTCTGAGGTACTGAGCAAAAGTTCTTAATTAGGAAAGGTTTCGCTTCAAAATATGTATTTTCAGTATGATAATACAACACAAAGCAATTTCCTGAAGTTGGGAATTATGATTTCTGTGCTAAAGTATCAGTTTTTACTAAAAGATCCCACATTGGAGGTAAATAAAAATAAAACTAATTCTTATCTTGCACAATTATGGCAACCTAAACAATTCTGAATTGTTTAGAACAGACTATATGTTTTACTGGAATCTGGAAACCAGTTGACTGTACACTCGGTTAAAGTAAGTATCAAGAATTCTTATTTTTCTATTTAGAATACCAATCTGTATCAATTCAGAAATAAATCACCCTTTGAATGGATATGATGTCTTAACTTAGTTCTTCAGGTGACAATTTTTAGTAAATGTCAAATTTTACCTAATTGCAGGGGACATATGAGAAAGGAACGAGAGATGAAATCGAAGAATTTATTTATCAGTTATTAGATGTCAATGGTGATGGTACTGTAGAACGGTAAAACTGCAGCTCTTACTATTTTATTTAGCATGTTATTTAAATGTGTACAAAAGTCTGCTTTCTCTAGGCATGCTTTATCCAGCTGCTCAAACACCAACAAATAACCCATGCAGATTTTTTTTACTCTTTCTGTTCCAAATTAGATGACCTCTTCTTTGTTATATACACAGATTATAGAAAGCACAAACCACAATGGGGAACCACGGTGTATGCCTTTCCCTTCACATTAACAGGACTGCATGACCGAGGTTATCTGTAAATTGTACCTGCCATTGTCCCCACCTCTCGGTGTCAAAATCAACTATTTTTGTATATAAATGAAGGAAATATTTTTGTATATAAATGAACTATAAAAGTGCAACTTTTAATTTCAGAAAGCACCAACTTCCGAATACTAGAAGATGTTTATGGCATTTGTTTTTTAAAACATAATATTTCTTATTGTTTTATGGTGACCAGCATGCTTTTAGATACAAAATTATTTCCTTCTACAACAGTTCAGTTCAAATATTTTTGGAATACCCTGCTTTATATTTTCACTTCACAAATTTATAAACTTTGACAGGTCCGATCTTGAAGCCGTTCTTAACGAGATGCTTGATTATATCTTTCCTAACAAACAATCAGAACCTGGTTCTGCATCACATCTTGAAAGCATTGACGTGTTCATTAATTCTGCTAATTTTTCTAAGGATGATGAAAGATGTTCTATGTCTTTTGAGGATTTTAAAAGATGGTGCACTCTTCTACCATCTGTCAGGAAGTTTCTTGGGAGCTTGCTGAGGCTTTCTGATTCAGGTCGTTAATATCTCACTATCTCAGAGTCATGATATTTGTAATCATGTTTTAAATATGTCAATGGCCCTAGCTTTCTAATCAATCTGCGTAATCTCTTTTTGTAGTAATATTCCCCAAACCTACTTTTGAGTAGGATGTACGGTTATGTTAATTTTAAGGCACCCTTGTCAGATCGTATTATCGTGCTCTTATGCAAAATTTGATTGCTCAGCAGGTTCTCAAGTTCCTCATCTGTTAATTCCTGAAGCTCTTGATTCTAAAATGATATTGTTGAAGGAGGAATATGCTTGGCACATAGGAGGAGCCCTTTCCCATCAGGAACTGGGTGAATGGAGACTTTTGTATCACAGTGCGGTTCATGGATTAAGTTTCAGCACGTTCTTGGGGAATATATTGTGAGTAGCATTTCCTTTTCTATGTCAAACATATGTTCACTTTTTATGATCCTAAACGGGTTAAAGTATGCAATGCACTTGAGTTTGTAGCTTTATAAATATATTTCAAATTTCTTCATTGGCTTTCATATGCATTTGCTTAAATTTTGGGTCATTTTACATCATCAGAAGCTCAATGGATATATGTAAATATTCTCAGAGCCTCTGATGTTTTTTAATCAGTTCACCAACTAGTTTTATCTTACCAACAAAGTTTAAATCCTTTGTAGAATTTTCGAAATTTACGTTTTGACCAACAATATTGTTGCCATCCACGATGTGCCTACATCTCTTGAACATTTTGGATTTCTCTGTAGTGCTCGCTCTCCTGTTCCAGTTATGTATTGAGCAGATAATTGTGTGAAGGAAACTATATGTTGCTCTATCTTAGACTCTTAGTGATCATGAAAAATAGATAATATTGTATGCTGTTTTATCTTAGGTTAGCCTGTGATGTGATGGTCTTTGTTCTGGCTTCACCATAGAGATAGCAAATGTGCAGGCTAGAGACTCCCATTTGCTGCTAAAACTTTTAAGTTTCCAGTACTTTTCAACTGAATGCAGAAATAATGAAGGACCAACTGTATTTGTTGTCAAGGATAATGACGGTTACATATATGGAGGTTATGCTTCTCAACCTTGGGAGAGACATGCAGAATTTTATGGGGATATGAAGTCTTTTCTCTTTCAGTTGTACCCAATGGCATCTCTCTTTCGGCCTACTGGAGCGAATAATAACATACAATGGGCAAGTCCCCCCGCCCTTCCTCCGGCATCTAAGTATCCACATTATATTCATTATATCCACATTAAATATAGGTCACTGATAAATTTGCTTTGCAATTGTGGTATTCGAATCTTGATATTAATATGCTTTTCTCCTTTTTGTTTTTGGGTGGAGGAGGTCAAGTGATTCAGGCTATGAGATCTAAATAGCCTGTAGCAACTATGCCATATCATGGTGTGATACTATTATAGTATTAGGAATTTAGGAGCATCAAGCATGAAACTTGCTTACATTTTGTGCAAAAATCCATATTTACCTCCCTTGCAGTTACTATATCTAGTTTAATGAATTTGTTGCATTGGCAGTGTGCTATGAATTTTAGTTCAGAGAGTATCCCCAATGGCATTGGTTTTGGGGGCCGAGCGAATCACCTGGGCTTGTTCCTTTCAGCAAACTTCGATCAGGGACACACCTTCCCTTGCACCACTTTCGGGAGCCCTTGCTTGTCCAAGACCAATCGTATAAGCCAAGAAGTGATAGAATGTTGGGGAGTAGTGCCAAAGGGATCTGAAGACGAAACACATAGTGGTCTGAAAGGTTCTGTATTAGAGAGATTTAAGGAAGAACGTAACATGCTCAACATGGTTGGACTTGCAAATTCAAGCCAGTAATCTGCAAATCGCTTGAGCCCCCCAAAACATTATGTAGATATTGGAATCATAATACCAAGTTATATATCATTTTGTTTTGAAGAGTGAACATATACTTTCACGGCAACAAGCACACTGCACACCCATGTTTTCCCGGTACATATGTATTCCTCTTGGTTCTTCTGTACAGACTGCAATTGTTTCCGTTTGTGCGAAAAAATTGCAGCAAAATGTCCCAGGTTTTTTTAGAGAAGTACGTGATGTAATCCGTTAATTTTTATTCCAGGGAATTGTTGTGGAGTACTGGCTTATCATTAAATTAGACATTTTTTTGCATGTGTTCAATACTTCAGTAATATTTGTTTCTGTCTTTCAATACTGCTTATTATTTTATGAGACTCAAACCGCCATTAATTAATTATCGTTGCCTTTTTAAATTTTATTATTTGTATCTTCTTATTTCTACTTTTAGAATTTATATATTTTTTGTTCTTTTAATAATATTTTAAATTTGATTTAATATCATATTTAATTATATGGGTTTAATGATCCTACAGTTACCTTTAGATAATTATCTAAAGTTAACATCTATTATAATATAATATCTTTCATTTTGTAAATGTAAGTGGCAAATTTTATTATTACAAAAATGTCATCTACTTTTTATACTAGTAACTTTAGTTAAGTTATATAAAGTTAACTTTAGATACCTTTTTCCTAATTATATTATTATACTTTTCATAAAATGGAATTATTTTTAATATTTTTTTTATTTCTCCTTTGAGCTAATTATACACAATAATTTATAACCTGCATTAATCCAAATGCAGGTCAGCAGGTGTACTTTCTAATATATTTTATTAATATATACATCAGTTATGCATCTTATACACAAATTTTTGAATAAGTTAATATTTATTTAATTTTAATATTATAAACTTATATTTATTCCACTCCAATATTAAGATTTAATTTATTACTCCGTATCTTCAAATAATGATATTAAATTAATTTATAAAAATTTAAAATCCAACCACACTTATTTATAACAATAATCAACAGTTTTACCCTAACAATAATAATAAATCCGAAAAAAACCCTTTTCAAAAATTAAAAAATACCAAAGTTATTGGTTTACAAGGCCAACTAAAAGGCCCGGCCCAATAGAGAAAACCCTACCTCAATATATAAGCATCACAAACACAATCTCCCCCTCTGCCTCTAACAAGCAAACCTCGTATTCATCACTCAAAACCCTAGCTCCTCCTTTCAAGTCGCCGCCGAAAGTATGGGTCGTGTCCGCACCAAGACCGTGAAGAAATCTTCCCGCCAGGTAATCGAGAAATACTACTCGAAGATGACCCTCGATTTCCACACCAACAAGAAGATTCTAGAAGAAGTGGCCATCATCCCATCCAAGCGTCTCCGTAACAAGATCGCTGGCTTCTCCACTCACCTGATGAAACGCATCCAGAAAGGCCCTGTTCGTGGCATCTCTCTCAAGCTCCAGGAGGAAGAGCGAGAGAGGCGCATGGACTTCGTTCCTGATGAATCTGCAATCAGGACTGATCATATTGAGGTTGATAAGGAGACTATTGAGCTCTTGGCTACTCTTGGTATGAGTGATATTCCTGGCTTTGTCCTTAAGGAGGAGCAAGCCCCTATCACTGCTGTTCTGCCTACTTATGGACGTGGTGGCGCCGCTGGTGGTGCTCGTAGGTACTGATTACATCAGAGTTTTTTTTATCAGGGTTTTTTTCCGTAATGTTATCTATTTTGGTGTTACATTTTGTTGGATTGGATGTTTTTAAAGTTTAATTTGGAATCCCGGAATTCTATATTTAAATATCTTTGCGCTTTATTGTTTGTTTGAATCCCAACTTTAATGTGTGTTTGTTTCATTTCCTTTGTTTGGGGGACTCTTTACTACATTTTAGAGTCGTGTTGATGTTATCGATAGTATGATAAAGCTGGTCGGTGCTTTAAATTGATAAGGTGGTGCCTGTTCTATAGTTTCAGTATGATAACAATGTAGATTTTTGTACCGTGTTTTCTTGTGCTCTGTTAATTTTAAATGCCAACTGCGGCATTAGTTTGTTATTGGTGCAAGTATGTAGGGGTGATTTGATATTCAGTCTGCTAGGGTGGGCTATTAACCAGATAATACACTATTCACCAACCATTGGCACACTTCAAAATTTACAGGATTAAAATCATTTAAGTTATGATGCAGAATGCAAGTTGATTTCATAGTTTTTACTGTGGTGTATAACAAGTACCTTGTAATTATGATGCTGTAGTAGTCTTGAACACACTAGCATTTCAGCTGTACCAAAATAGGATAGTATTTGACATGTGAGTAGAATGAATTGTGCTTTGGTATACCTACTACATTGTAGTTTTCAAAATACAAGGAGAGTTGGAGCGAGGATTTGATAAATAGGACAGGGAAGGGATTTGGGGATAATTCTTTGGCGCTAGGCTATCTCTGATCCTCATCTTTAGTTTACCTTATAGGGGATAAATAAGTGCACATTCCTGGCTTCTACTCATATCTTACACAAACCTTATAAAAAAAATTCATACTTTGCCTATATTCTTTCCTGCTCCATTATTTTTGTTTGTTTTATATCGTTTTATTCTTGTCCTACTCTGGTCCTCTAATGCAATGAAGCTTTCTGGGTAGATAGGAAGTATATCAATAGAGAGTGTTGATGAGTAATAGAGGTGGGGAGGAGAGAAAATTTATGGGTGTAAATCTGTTTTGTACCATGGGATATAAACCATTTCCACCATTAAAATGTCAGGTTAGTCTGCTATTTTTCTCGGTTTGTTTTGTGGATAGCAGTTTTTAACCAGTCTCTCTACATTTTGTTTGTTTCATATGTTGTCGATGCTGAACACTGATTATGTTCATATGTTATCCTCCCTGCTTATTAACTTACTTTCTACAGCATGTATTGTTTGTTACTTTACACCTTTTTAACTCTCCAATTCATAGTTGATCTTTATCGCACAGGAATAAGATATTTGAGTAGAAACCAAAAGAACAATTGTAAAAATAAAATTCTGTGAAAATGTGTAGGTAATTTTTTTTTTTTGTACTTTCCGGCACTCTGAGTGTGTGTGAGTGGGATAAGTGAAAGCTTAAAATACGTTGCTCCATGCATATTCTGATAAGTCAAAGATACCTATGCTCCATGCATATTCTGATAGATTGACGACATCAAAGTATTACAGGAATGGGACTAGGTATGAACTTGAGATTAGTTGGGACTTGGGAGGCATAAGAAAAAACCAGAGTGGTTGACACAAGTTAACACAGTAACGGATTGAAAAATTGATCCGATGACTGCATCCCGTATTGATCAACAAAATGTCAATTGAATTTATGTAATATTTCAAGAACCCCATACAAACCCAATAATAATTTTGCAATCAAAATGAAAGCCATCAATCAATTAGTATAAAATTGATGAAGTATTTACCTCGTTAAGTCATTTGAAACTTGAAGATGGAGAATCATCTAATTGCATTCTGTTAAAGAAATTGTTTCAAAGGTCGTTTGGTTCAAATCTTCATTTTTTTAGAATTGTTAATTGGATTTCACGAGTTTCTACTGATGAAGATCGGCAGATGACTGTTATGTATGTATATTCAAGATTAATTGCGACTCACTCTTTAGTCTTTAAGCATGTGAGATGCAAGAGGGTTTGAGTCTGTAGCTTTTAAACGGCGAACTTGAGGCGATTTTTGATTTTAAGTTAAAACATATATATTTGTACAATAAATTGAAAAATGACAAAGTAAAAAAATGGTGAGAGATACTTTTTTATACAACTTATAAATTTTATATTTTATTTTTACTAATTCATAAATTATATAAAATAAATAAAAATTAATTTTAAATTCTTACTTTTGAATAATTTTAAGTCATAAATAATTTTTTTTATATATACCTTCCCTTCAATGTTATCGGACTTTTGATGCTGCGTACAAGAGTCCTAACAACTATGATTGAACTTTTCTTTCCAACGATGATTTATCTGTACATTGAAAAAAAATTAAGAGTCCAAAAACTTACTTAGTCTTAAGTTAAAATATAAGGAATATAAAGAAAAAAGTTGTTCTGAGAGCTCCTTAGTGGTTACTTAAAATGCTAAAACATCTCTCCCATTCCATATTTTGAACATGTCCTAGCAAGTCCTTAGTTCACTTTTATTAGTTGGAGTGCATGTAGAATGATAATATCCTAAATCACTGGGACACAATACTTTATAATATTTTATAAGCAACTTCTACGGAGCTGTTGGACTTGCTAAGAGTAAGTTCAAGAGTTTCCTTAAATCACATTATAAGTTAAAATTTAAAGAATATAACAAAAGAAGTTACTTCAATAACTCTTTAGTTGTTCCTTGAAATATTAGAATATCACTTCCATTTCATATTTTTAAGGATACTCTAACAAATCTTTAGTTCACTTTTATTGGAAAAAAAATTCATTCTCTCTTTTTTCACATTCCTTTTTCATTCCCTCTTTTTTTACAATTCAAATATATTATTATTTTAATAATAAGAAATGAGAATAAAAAATATTGTTGGAGTGCATATATACAAGTAATGTTCTACAAATAATGTATACAATATTTTATAAATAAACTCTAGAGAGTTGTTGGACTTGCTCTAAATAATGATTAAGCCTAAAAAAATTAAGATTATTAGTTTGGGTTCTAATTCAATATTCATACTTCTTGGCTATTGGCCGAACTCGGACTAGGATCGCCCTGTACAAAGACAATGAAGTTTCATTACCAAATTTTGAGAGTTCTACTCATACCAAATATTTGTCTATCTTTTCCAATGCAGCTTCCAAATTGTATATACATGATAATGTGACCAAGAAAACTACTAAGATTTTCATCCATTTATGTCCGTCTTTTATTCTTTAGTGCACTCCGCACCACATGGTATATGATAATTACAAGTTTAGTTCTTTAACATTTTCTGGCCGGCCAAATTTTTGATGTATGTAACGCAAGTTCCTGCTTATATGTTAAGAGCAAATCCAATATAATGCTATATTTGATTCTATTATTATATTATAACATTATATGTAAAAAAATTCAATCCCAAAGAGATTTTATATTTGAATGCATTCAAGTATAAATGCATCCTTAATTCTATATTTGAAATCAAGAATTGATCCTTTCATTTTTTCCACATCATCAATAACTACAAATGAAGAGTAAGAATTAAATAAATATTATATTGTACATTACTAAATATCAAAAACATATTAAAATGGGTAAAAATTAAAAAATTAGGTAAATTTAAAATTAATTATGAAACTAGCATTGAAGTATAACTTTATTTTAGCATCAAAAAAGACTTTTTGATGCTATATTTATAGCAATAGCAGTAAATATTTAACATTTAGAATTGAACTTGTTCTAACATTGTCTAAATATATATAATTCGTCAATTATTGTTGTTTGTTTATACAGTTTTGCAAAGGCGTCTTTGAAAAATTTTCAAATGGCAGCTTGGAAACTGTATTAATTAATGAGTAATGCTACGTACTCCAAATTCTAAAAAATTATCCCAATTTTTTGTTCCAAATTATGTGACATGACATATGCCTGATTTTAATTCATGGGCGCGTATGTATGCACATGGGGGCTCATATTATTATAAGAAAATTACCAATTATACAGATGACAAAAGACAAATTTTGAGATAATTTTTGAGGTGCCTAGCATTTTTATTAAGAGAAAAGTGCACTATGTGTACCTGCAGTTTGGGGTTTCCAGCACTTGCCATAATAAAGTTTCAAATTTTGCAAAGACAATAATAATACACTATCTAAAATTTTATATTTTGTGTACTTCTGTCAAAAATGTCGTGAGGGTATTTGTGGAATTATATTGAAAAAAATGCACTTTATATACCTGCAGTTTGGGGTTTTCAGCACATTGTCTTTGCAGAGTTTGGAATTTTATTATGGCAAGTGCTGAAAGTCTCAAACTGCAGGTACACAAAGCGCACTTTTCTCGATAGAATTTCACAAATACCCTCACGGTGTTAGTCTTTTTTGACGGAAGTATACAAAGTATAAAATTTTAGATAGTGTAGTATTGCATTTGCAGAATTTGAAATTTTATTATGACAACTGCTGAAAACCCCAAACTGCAGGTACACAAAGTGCACTTTTCTCTTTTATTAATTAATCTTACAATTATAAGCACCAGCGACAAAGGGAGTTTTCGCAGGACAATTGCGTGTAGATGCTCTTCTTTAACAAAACATTACTTAAATTATATTGTTTTAGCTATTGTCAGACATGAACATTATTTAAAATGCAGTGTTGTTTTCTCACATGATTATCAATCGATAAAATAGCACCTTTTGTTCAACAATGGAGGACTCAAGACCTCTCCTTTTATTTGTCCAGTATTCATTACTCAAAGACTAGATAATTAAAAGTAAAGCAAGCACACGATACTTATTTATCAACTATTTTTTTTAACCCAGTGGATATTTTATATTGGATCATTACTTAAATTTCTGCTATCAATCGTTGTAATATGGTTCGTATACTGTCTAATGGCGGAGGCTGCATATGGTTCTCGACTGCATTATAACAATTTATTTGTGATAAATTATAAGAAGTGTTACAGTAGCGTTACAGAAGAAACTAAAAAACAGGCAAAGCTTCAGTCTTCAGGATATTGAAAAATCTTAAAAGCTGAATTAACAATCCCAAATCCCCCATCAACAAAAAGATTTTGGCCACTCACATATTTAGCTTCATCGCTGGCGAGATAAAGAGCTGCATTGGCTACATCATCGGTTTGGAGAGTTACGCCCTTTAAATTGGCTAATGAATTCATCACACCTTCAAGCATTTCATCATCTTGGATCCCCACAAAGCTCCTAGCTAAAGGAGTTGCCATGGCATAAGGCGACAAACAATTGACTCTTATGCCAAATTGTCCAAGCTCGACTGCCAAGTTTTTGGTAAGTCCTAACACAGCATGCTTTGAGGCGCAATAAGCATGTGATGCAGCACCACCAATATTAGAGCTTAAGCTAGAGGTCGAAAGTATGCAGCCACTTCGAGCTGGAACCATAACTCGAGCCGCATGTTTCATGCCTAGAAAAACACCGGTCACATTGATGGCCATGACACGCTCGAAATCAGACTTCAGGTTATCCAGAATTCGAGGCTTGTTAGGATCGGAGATGCCAGCGTTGTTAAACATGATATCAAGTTTTCCAAAAGTCAAAACTGTTTTGTCAACAGCATCTTTTATGTGGTCTTCATTTGTAACATCACAGTGGACATAAATAGAATTTGATTTTCCTAATGAATCAACAACTGCGTGCCCAAGTTCATCTTGAATGTCTGCAATAACAACCTTAGCTCCATGTTGTACGAAGATCCTCGCGGTGCATTCACCGATGCCACTGGATCCTCCGGTAATCAGGGCAACCTTACCCTCCAACCTATATATTCAAATAGTTAAGAAAGAACCTCACTTTTACTTAACATAGTAACAAATTTTAATATTAAAGCAATCAATATATTTGACAAATTATTGTGTGAAGTTAATAAACTACGAGTTGAAATAAACCTCACAGTTTATACTCACCTTCTTGGGATCGGTGTTGCAAGTGAATCCGTATTCGCCATTGCACCGGAGATGGATGGTGACTGCTAAGGGATGCAGTGCGAGTCTGATATAATATGGCAAAGGTGTTAGAAGAGAACAATATTTATACCTAACAAAAAGTTAAATCTAGATCAATTAGGTACAATGACAAAATAGGATCAATCGTAAGTTTGGTCAAGACGATGCTTCAGTAGGTGGTAGGTACAAAATTTAATATTAATACGTTCATTACATTTTTGTCTGATCATACTCCTTGTGCTTCTGTTCCTCTTGTAAGTCTATCTTTTTTGTTGTACAACAATCTACTAAATATAAATTACGGATATTATCGTTATCTGCATTAGTAAGGATTATTATATCTGATTGATTATGTTCATTACAAAAAGTTGTTGAAAGCTAGAGTTTTTATATGTCTACGCAAATAACCAATTTCTTTAAATAGCATATCTGGAATCTGAATTACAGTGTAGGGGTGGTTATCTAACGTGTGCTTATCTTTGGGTTTAGATATAAAAAACATTTAGTGACCTTTGTAGTGAGAAATGTTGTTTAGATGTTACAGCTTTTTTATTAGGTGAAGCACTGCGAGAACTTATAAATCCTTGACATGTATGTACATTATGTTCTTTCTGAATATGGATCAAATAGTTTTATATATTGACTAAAAATTATCTCAATTGTATGCAAATTTTTTGCAGTGCTTCATTATTTATGTTCTGTCCATCTTGTGTGTGTTGCATGAAGATAGTTTTTCAGCTTTTTATGTATTACCCATTGAAAATGTTGTAAAAAATGGGTAAGTTCATATCTAGTAGTCATCAGAGGAAACCTTCAGTGGCGCTGGAACAGAAACATTTGAAACCAACTCTTAGGGCAGTGGAACAGTATAGCAGTGCAAGTTCAAGGGAGGTTATAGATTAAATAATTTACATAATAGATTTGGTTTTTCAACTATATGGCTCTTTCTTAGCTATTTATTCAAAGTTTACTGCCCGTTTTTCTGTACTGCAGACAGATATAGCCCAGAATCCAAGCCCATAGTTGGGGTCAGGACTCGTCTAAAGGATGTAAATAATGCTTTAGTCACTTCCAAAGAGTTGCTGAAAATTATTGACCGCATTTTGGCTCATAATGACCGACTCACATCGAGCATGTCCCTTGTCTCAGCCTTGCTTTCTGAGCTTGAGAGGGCTTGTCTGCAGCTAAATCAACTTCTTAAGGAACAACGATTCGACCACAGAGAGACAAGTTACCTTGTAAAATGTGTCTCTGAGGAAAGAGCATCACATGACAGCAAGCAACAAGCAGCAGTAGAAAGCGGAGAACTGAAAGCAGAGAGGAAACAAAGGTGCCAATATGAGAGTTTGAACGGTAAGCTTGGAAGGGAACTAACTGGAACAAAAATTGCATTTCCTAACACAATGAAAAAACTAGAAAGCAAGAAGAAAGCAAGAAAGAGAACGGAGCAAGTATGCCATGAATTAGCTTCAGATATTGGCCATAAAGAGTTTGAAAGGGAACACAAGTATCTGGAAAGTTAGATGGGAAGAAGGTTCACACAAAACTCTCAGAGTTTGACCAATTTGACGAGAAAAATGGGGTTGTAGAAAAGCTGAGGAATCAATTTGAAGCATTATTTAAATCCAAAAAATCCGAGAAAACAAATTGCTACAAGATGACGACATACGCTAGTAGAACTCACTTTAGGTCTAATAAGAATGAAGAAAAAGAATATGGTGGAGAAGTAGGTGATACTTCTGCAGAAAGTGAACTTCATTCCAAAGAATTGAACATGGACAGCAAAAGAGGGAGTTTCAAGTGGACTCGTACCTCTACTGCTGCTAGGGACGTTTTATCAAGTGAGGATGAAATGAAAGCAAGAAAATACATCTCAGAAATGGATCCAAGGAAAAGTAGTTATATTCAGAGGAGCGTATCCGATGGATTTCAACGTGGTAGTTATACTCGGACCACCCCGAGCTCCGTAAATTTGCTACAACAGGAGAGATTTTACGGGCTTGACAAAAATTATGATAGAAAAGTTGACAAGTGCGAATTGCTGAGGCATAAATCAGTGGAGGACTGTAAGGATAAGATATTGTCTAGTTCTAGCTTAGGATCAGGCGGTAATTTTACTAGTCCCATTCATTCACAATATTTTGGTCATGTAATTGAAGAGAGAACTTGTTCAATGCCGAGGCTTAGTACAAAGTTGAGGCTGGGGGAAATCAGAGCAGAACCGAACTCTACTCTTGACTAAAGGAAATCCGGAATGAACCAAGAGTGCTTACAAGAAATGAGGAACTACCAAAGTACCATCTTATTGTTATGTTAGCTTCCTGACTTTAAAGTTTTGCTGCATGTTAGGACATTTATCGATTCGTAGTAAGTCTCAGCATAACTGATTTCGTAGAATTTTTATAGAAAGTAGCGGCTTCGGTAACTAACCAATATCTTTAAAATTTTGTGCTGTTTAACTTGGATATGTGGCCAACTTTAGCATTTGATCATGTAGTATTACTGTACTCTAAAATTGCTCATTTTGAGTTTTGAACCATAGTTGGACATATATATATAGTGCATTATCATACACCTATTTCACTACCGAAAACTTGTCTTAAAACTTAGCTCAAATAATATTAGATCACAAAATCTCGTAAACTGATAGTTGTAGGCTTGTAGCCACTAAATCAAAATACTAAACTTTAAACATATCTGACAAAAATCTATACAGTAGTACTCTTAAACGCGAATGACCTGGAAATGCCTTTCTGCACTTCTATACTTTCGTATGTGTAAGTGTGTAACTTGTATGTATTCGTGCCCAGCGATTTAAACATAAATACATCCCGTCTAACAAGTGAGTCAAATAAGAACACGATTCTAAAATTAGCTTTATAAATGAGTAGGATTTGAGCACTATATAATTTGACTTTACAAGTTCGATTAAAGAGTTCACAAATAAGTTTCATAATTTTTTTTGTAAATATTTTTTATTAACAGACTCGTCAATATAACAATGAGCAGATATAACAGATGACCGATATATATGCTAGTAAACATGTTCTTATGAACCTACATTGGTGTATATTTGTGATAAGTATAAAATAATTGTGTATAAAATATATATTTATCTATGAATCAATTATCAGTTTATTTTTTTCATTTATTATCTTCTTTTGCTAAATTTATTCATTATTTACTAGTAATAATTTTAAAATTATTAATTCTATCCTCTTTGAATTTATCTATTTGGTTTACAATTTTATCATACGTTTATGAGTTATTTTTGTGTTAAATTAAAGAAAGCAAACTCATGAAAACATTTGTCAATTATTTGCGAACACGAATTCGTGCTGACTTATTCGTAAATACGAATTTATGAGTAATAATATTACAGTAATACAGTATTCTTTAGTTGTTTACAAACATGTTTGTTAACAATATATATTTTCTTAATGAGCTGAAACAAACAATTTTTTTGGCTCCTTGAGCTCAGCTTATATATTGTTTGTTAACAATATATATATTTTCTTATTTTTGTTCATTTCAGGTTTTTATCATAAGAGTACTTATTATTAATTGGTGAACAAGTTGATGGGTTGTAGGAAAGAAAGACAAAAAACTTGGAAACAATCTTTAATCCAATAAACTCTTTATATGTGTGTGTATATTACATTAAATAGAAGTTGTTTCCATCGAAGTTTAGCTGGCACAATATAACCACATGCATTTGGAGGCAATCGTAGTATTAATATAAACCAAGACTTTTCTTCGATCTAATCAAACGGAGTCCCCGAATAATTGAGATTGACAACTGCATTGCTCCAAAATTTGACTAAACAGGATCCCAAAATAAATGGTGGACAAATGCGTAAACAAGGCACGGCATGAAAGCAATATCTTAACTAATGTAGTAATGTGAATGAATGTATCAGAAGATTACTTCATTTCCCTTCTTAAAAACAGAGATAACAGCAAATCAAGAACTATCTAAGAAAGATAATTAAAATAAAATCCATCTAAATATTGCACTCTAGGGGATCCATCCTCTCGTCTTGGTATTAATAAATTGATGTAATCGATCGTTTGCAAAAACGACAGAAGTCTATTAAAGTATTACTAGTAATAATAATGATGTCAATAAAGTAGAATACCTTTTCCTAAAATCTCAAATCATAGAATTAAGATTCTTCTGGACATGAGTAGTCCACCATAAAGTCCAACAGAGCACTAAAAAGTTTGGCTTATCATCAGCTAATAACCTTTCTCAGAGTCTCATACTTTGCAAATAGGTTGGTCACTTTTGAGAGATTCCCTCCCTATCTCTTGTGTTTTTGTTATCAGTTGTATACTCAAAACTAGTAGTGGTAGGAAAATGAGGGTCTTGCAATTTTCATGTAATTTAATCTTCATCCTTTTGTGTTCTGCTATTTGTGTATCATATGCAGCTCCTAGATTTCCTGGTTCAATCATCAGGCCCGAGAAAATAGCTTCCTCTACCAAATCAAAACCCGAAAATGAGTTGTACAGAACTAAGTATTTCACCCAAATACTTGATCACTTTAATTATAATCCACAGAGTTACCATAAATTTCAACAGAGATATCTGATCAATGATACTTACTGGGGTGGAGCCAAGAAGAATGCTCCAATCTTCGTTTACACGGGAAATGAAGGTGATATCGAATGGTTTACTCAGAACACTGGCTTTATGTTCGACGTTGCCCCACAGTTTAAAGCTCTCCTAGTTTTCATTGAGGTTGGTAATCGTAGTTTAATCCAATGTAGGAGTAAATTAGTGTTATCTCTCTGTATTTAATGTTGTATATGTCTGCAGCATAGGTTTTATGGAAAATCTATTCCTTATGGAGGTGATAAAGAAGTAGCTTATGCAAATTCAAGTACACTTGGATATCTAAGTTCAACACAGGCATTGGCTGATTATGCCACAGTAATCATTGATCTCAAAAAGAATTTGACTGCAACTGACTCTCCTGTAGTTGTGTTTGGAGGTTCATATGGAGGAAGTAAGTACAAATATATCTCTGTAAACTCGTGTCATAAACCATATATAAACAAATAATTAATCTTAGCTGATTTTTCTTAAGATCTTCCTGAAATTTAAAAAAAGAAAAAAGTAGACATTTTTATTTTTATTTTAGTTGTGGAATTGACATATTTCCGGTTATAAATTGCAGTGTTGGCAGCATGGTTTAGGCTGAAGTACCCACATGTAGCAATTGGAGCTTTGGCATCTTCAGCACCAATCCTCAATTTTGAAAACATAACTTCACCATATAGCTTTGACAACATTATCACCCAAGACTTCAGGGTAAGTTACTTTTAGTTATTCATGAGATTCTGTTTGTGGAATAAAAAGAACAAGGTTGCAGAATGGTACTAGTTCTGGATGAGGTTTAAGATAAGGGTGCAAGTGGGGAATGGACACCGACATGCACCATTAGGGGCGGACCCAAATAGAGACAGGGGGTGGCCTTAGCCCCTCCCAACTCCCAAAACTCGTCTTTTATTTAGTGTTTCTTCCGAGTAAAATATATTTCAGTCCTTTATATTTCCTTTAAGAAATACTAAGTTGGCCCCCCTTTCAATTTGATCCTGCGTCCGCCACAGAAATAGCAGATGATATACTACTGTATACCACATTGCTAGTGGCCAACAGACTTGTTAATTGGACAACCATGCATATTTTGCTAGTTTATGAACCAACTTTTACTTGTATAGATTCTGTTATTACTTTATATTTTTGATGTCATGGCATTATTAAACATAAGATATATTTGCGTTGTAACATTGGTAAATAAACATAGAGTCAAAGCGAAAACTGTTACCAAGTGATCAAAGGGTCGTGGCAAAAAATTGAAGACACCGCTGATCACCCTGGAGGACTTGACTTGCTCCAGAAATCATTTCATATATGCAAGTAAAAAAACTAACTCTTGGTTTCAGTTATTTCCCCAAGCACAGTCTGTACATATATAAACATATTTCTTCCCATGAACATAATTCAACATGCATACAGACAATATCCTGATAATAGTAATCAATTTGTTTCCACTTTCCAGGAATGCTATCGGTGCTAATCTTATCAGTAGTTGGCTTGCCACAGCATTCATTTACACGGGAATGACAGATTATCCAACTCCTTCTAATTTCCTTAATCCCATGCCAGCTTATCCAGTCAAACAGGTATAATTCCTGCCAAAGCCAACTACTGCTACTAGCTAGACGGTAGTGTTTCTTGCTAATTACTTGCTCATTATGAATATTCATATACTTGTCCCCGTAATAAAATAAAATACAATACTATTCTTTTTTAATAATCCTTGTTACCAAAAAAAACGAAAACCTGAAGACATGCATAATATTATCTCACTCTTCAAACTAATCAGTTGTGCTTCCTTTTCTTGATGTATATATCTGTGACTCTGTGACCACTACTGCACTACCTCCACCAGTACATCATATTCTATAATTATATTCTGCCAGTATGTATAATAAGATGTTTTATCCACCCGCTGTACTTGGATTAGAAATGGAATCAGGTTATTTGTCTTGTGACATGTAGATGTGCAAAGCAATAGATAATCCGGAGCATGGAAATGACACCTTTGCAAAGTTATATGCTGCTGCTAATATTTACTACAACTACACTGGACATGCTAAATGCTTTGATCTTGATGATCATTCTGATCCTCACGGCCTTGATGAATGGAGCTGGCAGGTACGTCTCGGTACTCTATAATTTCAAGTTAGAAATGTGTTCCACTTTAGAAAAACCATAATCAATCTGCAACAAATTTGTGTAAATATACAACATGTTATTCTTAACTTAACAAATTATATTAAGGGGTTACTAGATTGTTACTCTGTATGATTTCATTTTCGTCATAAGCTTGCATAATATATTAGTATGCGGAAACTAATTTGTTTGTGTGTAACTGAAAATGGCGAAATGGGATAGGCTTGCACAGAGATGGTAATGCCAACTGATGGGAGTAATGAGGAAAGCATATTTCCGGTGAGCGAGCCGAGCTACAGTGATTGGGCCAAAGCTTGCCACGATTACTATAATGTTTGGCCCAGACCCAATTGGATCACCACTGAGTTTGGAGGCCATGTATTTCTCTCCTTTTCTTTCCATTCTTTTCCCTCTTTTCTAAAAATGCGCTTAACATTTAGCGAAAACAAAAATAACAATGCTACTTTAAATATATATACTGCTATAAATTTAATATAAATTAATGAATCGAGAGGGCATTACCGCAATGAAAAGTAAAATTGTAATTTAACCAGAAAAAAAAATAAATATTATACTATTGGTCATGTTCTATCAAGGTAAACGTAATCATAATATATTTTTCCTGCTTTCTTATGCAGGATATCAAAAATGTTTTGAAGCGATTTGGAAGCAATATTATATTCTTTAATGGATTAAGAGATCCATGGAGTGGTGGAGGGTTACATTCTATGCACTCAATATTATGAACATATTCTTTTGCAAATCCGAATTATTTTTAAACTAAATAATTTAAATATGATTGTTCGATAAAAAGGTCAATATGAACATACAATATTAGTATTTTTGAAAGTTTCAAGATTAATAAAATTGATACATAATAAAAATATCATTTTTAAATCAAATATATTATGATGATTAATCATATGTTATTTAATTTCGTGCAGGGTACTAGAGGATATCTCTAAAACCATAATCGCTATAGTGGCAAAAGAAGGTCAGTTGCCCAACCTACATTGCAGAAAAACTTCAATGAGTTGAACATTTTGATGAGAATCGAACTGCATTTATAATTTCAATAAATTAGTGGAATATATAAGTTGGTGTAAATTATTTTAGTTTCTCCTCAATCACTAGCACACTTATTATAATATACATACATGATACATGCAGGGGCTCACCATGTAGACCTGAGGTATGCAACAAGAGAAGATCCAGAATGGCTGAGAAGCATAAGGAGCAGAGAAATCAAAATCATTAGACAATGGATCTCTCAATACTACACAAGCTTGCTCCATCTTTCTCGCTAAGTTATGTATATTGCGCATTTTATTATACATATATGCACGAATAAATCAAATAATGAAGTTGAATATCTATAATTCAATGCATTTTAATATTCTTGGAATAAAAAGATGCAGCCATACAAATTACAACACATGTTTAAGCTATATCGGGATTTCTCAGGTGAGGTAGATGGTTAGTTATAAGTTCACTAGCATAAACATACAAAATACGAGCTGTTCTATAAATACATTTATATATCTAATAATATTTTATATTTATTTCGAATTTTAGTGTTACTTGTAAATATTTCTAAATTTTAATTTTTAATATTTTAAGTTTATCTTATATTTTTACCATAGTTTCACAATATTTTATACTTTTTTACGAGGCAAATATTTTTTAATTGTTTTAAATTTCAAAAAATGGATAATTTGTTCTTTATGTTGAAAATCATATAATTTACTTTTAGGGATAGAAATACTAATTTCATTTTTAACTGCATAATATGAATATCTTATATTGAATTAAGTATAATATAAATAATTGTTTTACTATAATTATTTATTTATACATAAACTTGTGTAATTTTATCAAAAATTTGTAAAATATAATACGGACTTTTATATAAGAGAATAATGATTCTAAGATTAAACTTATGATATTTTTACTAAGATTACAATAAATACATCTAATCGTTAAATATTTACTTATTATTTATTTTACATTGTTCATAAATTAGGAAGTTAAGTAATTAGGTTGTTAATATAATAATCACTATTTTAGAAAATTTTCCTAAAATCTACCTTAAAATCCTTATCCTCTTTATATAAAATACAAAAATAGATAATAATTATATTGAGTTCTAATTTCATTTAGGCCAAACGCTTACAATACAGTAATCGATAGATATACAAGTGCAAAAGGCAATGGTGTGTTCTTCTAGATACTCGATCGATTACAAGTCAAATTTTCAAATTGAAACTGAATTTCTCACCCGTCCACTTGATTTGGGCGGTGTATGGTCCTGGGGTCAGAGGACATGCTTTTCCCCATCTCTCTGTCTTTCATAATTTCCATTAGTTAAAAAACGTAAACCATACTACAGTAGTAATAATATAATAAAGTCAATGTTCTATAACTAAAAAGTTATTTGGATGAGATTTAAATGCACAAAAAATTGAACTTTCCAAGAAATAATATATATTACTTCCTCGTCTCAAATTACTTGTTCACTTTCATTTTTAAGCCGGTGCATTAACCGCATAGTTATATACATTATTTAAAAAAAATTCTTTTTATGAATAAAAGTTTAATATTTAAATTTTTATTCATAATTTTTAAAAAAATATATATATATAACTATGCGGTTAATCACAAGAGTCAAAGTGAACAAATAATTTGGAATGAAGGTTACATAACAGGTGGAACTTAATAAAAATTATAAATATCACACACAAAAAATTAATTATCACTATTCACTTTTTGATTTACGCTTCTTAAAAAATATAAATTCTTATATCACTATAAAATATATTTGTCAACGTCTAAAAATTAAATAACAAAATTTTATAAATTTTAGTATAAATTAATATTCATATACGACAAAACAAACGTTAAGTATATATGTATACTATTTTTAACTAAAATAAAAAATTATATATACTTATTTTGAAAATTCTAACAATGTAAATTTTATTTCTCCGTATCAATCAAAATCAAACCACTCAACAATATTTATATTTTATTTATCATAAATCAATTTCTTATATTATTAATACAAGGAATTCAACTTTTTAAAATCTCATTAAAATGATATTATTACTCTTTTATGTGCATTTTTATAATAATATCGTATTATTGAATTCCTTATTTTAATAAATAAGTTACTTATTTCTAAAAAAACATATATACATATTTACGTATTTTTTTGATAAGTGCATATTTTAATATTTTAAGGTTAAATTTTATTTTTAAAATAAAATACAAGTACTTATCTCTATAAAAAATATTTTTTTTTTCTAAAAATAAGTTATTTATCCAACCGGGCGCAAAGACTCCAGACATCTGACCAATATATTGATAAAATATAAATAAAAATTAATATATAATATATAAAATAAAAAGTACGTACCATATTACTATTATTTTGTTAAAACAAATAGTATGTCTCATTTTAATTTTAATTGATAATGGACTTTTTTTACACATATATTGCATTTATATATAATTTTTATTTTAATATATTAAATAAAAATTTAAAACTAAAATCTTATTTTTTTATATAAAAATTAATATTTTTTTGAAGAACAAATAGCAGTTTTCATTATATATAACACAACACAACTGACAATATAATCGAAAAACAAATAACATATCTAAAATAATTAGCTGATTTGTTTTCTAATCATTTAACACACCGAATTTAAAAATTCTATCTAAACTGCACCAAATCATCGGGAAAGCACTAACATACAATTAACCTTATCACATAAAAATGTCCGGTGTTGAAAAACCCCAATGACATAAATATGATAATTATTATTTTATCTTAATTATCAAAAAGTTAAAAAAAAACGAACAGTTTAAGGGGAGTGGGGAGGGAAGCAATATCAGTACTCCACGCTCACACGTACAAGCGTGCGACTTCACACTTCTGCGTAGGATAATCAAAGTTTGTCATGATATTTTTTTTAAAAATATATAATATTATTTAATATATTTTATTTGTTAGTCAAAATTGATTAATTTAATTTTGAAAAATTAAACTGAGACAAGATTTATGGGACGGAGGGAGTACTATAATTTCAGACTTGAAGACTGCCGGGTCAATCAACTAACAAGTCTTTTCCAAGCATTTGAAACATGGAAGGCAGGAACTGCAATTCTGCAAAGACAACCTTTTTAAACTACCATTACCGATTCAACAGTGGTGCTCTGTTTATATAGTATGTAAGCTTCACTTTTCACGCAAAGTACCAAATAGCTTACTTTTATTTAGCGGGAAAAAAAGGTTCTATTTTTTCCTGTTGAAATCAGACAAAGTAGATAACTATTTCTAAGCACACCATACCTGCTCCTGAGTTGTGTTATTACATCGTATATTTTCGTATCAGACCCGGATGCATCAGTATAGCAATGGCATTGTCAACGTTACTGACAACCTAGGTTATCTAACTTGAACATTTCTGATCAGCTTTTATATCTAACAAACTTGTAAATTTTATGTATTTACTAATCAATTATATCAATTTTATATGCTTAATCATTTTCATCGATTTCTACTCCAAATATGTTGTTGAAGTTACAATTACGTGAACCTAATTATAACTAAGTTGATGTGGGGCGGAGAGAAAATTTTATAATTTATTTTGGTAGGACAAGATCATGAACATAATCATGCATGTTTAAGTATCAGAACTGTACACATGTGCGTTGTTCACTCACCAAATTTCCTGAAAACAGGAGTACTACTTAGCATAATCATATAATTTTAACAAGAGAGTTTAAGAGGGTCATATATATAGTTTTATGTCCAACTCAAAATTTTAATTTCATATTAAATTATCATATCTTTTAAAAGTTTTAGGAGGAGAACTTAATCGAAGAATAATATTGTAACATATGTGTGTATACCGAAGCTTGTATCCACTTGCTACTTATCCCGACCCCTGGTCTGTAACAGATCTCCTGATAATTATTATGATGGTCATGTTAATTAGTTGTAAGATTTTAAAGACAATTTATTTTAAGGCGCTGTAGATTTAGCCCCACAGAAATACTAAAGAGTCCAAGATAACGGCTCATGATTTAGTGGGAAAGATAGCTCCATCTTATTCAATGGTCCAACCCCGCCCCCCTCTCTTAGCTTATACATTTATATGATACCCTTGTCCAAGAGGTCCCCCTCGTCCTCTGAATGCCTTTGTAACCTAATTTTTATGCAGATAGAAGAATTCGATTCTTTAACTGAAATTAAAATTACATTTCTAACTAGGCCCCTTATAGATGAGTCCATATATATGTATTATGTATTCTTATATTAAACTTATATTAAATATTTACAAAACAATTTTTTTTAATTATATCTTCCGCTAGTCCCTTCTAAATTACATCTGAGCACAAAAGATGAAAAAAAGATACTAAAAAAAACATAATTGTCATCACTATCAGTGCAAATTCATAAAAAAAACAAATAAAATAACATGAACTAAACCTGGATATTACATAGTTCAAACATATATGTATAGTATTACTTCCATTTTCGTTTATCTTGACTTGATGATAAAGAAATGATAGGAAAAATTATAAATAAATTTTATAAAGAAAAACTGTGAATGAAATCGTACATGAGTAGTGTGAATCCGCGTTAAATCTCGAGTTTTTTTTGAAAATCGGTCAAATCCCGACTTCCGTATCCGAAAATAAGTCAAATATAGTGATCCAAATGCAACAACTCGAGTAATTCACAAGACAACCATATGCTCCAAAAGATTATGCCGTATCAAAAAATAAGGCAAAGTATACTGACCCAGATGCAACAATTTGAATAATTCATAAGCCCACCCCAAAAATCATGATTTGTTAGTGCATTTATTAACAATATTTTTACTTATATAATGAACAAATTATTTTAATATACTCGACGTGAGATTGAGCTGTTATAAGTAGTCTAAATTTTCTATGATGTAAGCAAAATGGTGAAAAAAAATGAAATAAAACATTTCTTCCAAAACATGTGTTTTAAAATTTTAGCTAAAATAATTTAGAATGAAATGAAATAAGAAATGAAAATTACAAACATTCTTTTTAATCTCACTCAAGTAATGAGTACATACTTCATTTCATTACTGCTCATTCCATTTCATTGAAATGAACACAACTTTATAGTTGATTGTTAATAACACAGGAGGTCGATCTCAAAATAAAAAAAACTAGCAACATTGTACATATAAAAATAAAATAAATAAATTAGATACTACCTATAAATTAATATCAAACAAAATACTCTAAATAATGGGTTCTCTTTCCGCTTCTAGATGAAGGGAAAAAATTAAATTTATATCTTTCGAACACAAAATACACAGAATCTTGAAACTACACGTACAGAGATTCGAGCACAAGAAATAAATTTAAAACATGGGAAAATATCCCGAGATATACAAGATCAGTTCAAAACGTTAACTCGTTGAGAGATTCCGGATCCCAAGATGGTCCCTAGCTAGCTTTCCGGCCTATGATTGGAACACGGAAAGTATTTAAGTAAAGATGCTACTTTTATTTGATCGATAAACGGTAGAATAAACTTCTTCTAATAATACAAAGATTACTATAATCCAGATGCGTTTCAACTATCAACCTTTGAATTTTGGTACATTGATCTTGGCCCGAAAGTACAGCTTTGGACATTTAGGTTGTTAAATTGAAACTATGCATGAGTATATTATATATATATATATATATATATATATATATATATATATATATATATATATATATCATAGGTCGCCTCTTATGGAAAACTATTTAATATAATAGTACATATACTTTTTAAATAAATATATAATTATAAAAAAAGTCATGTAATTGAAAAAAATAAGCAAAAAACATTTACAGAATAATATATTATTTACTGAACACAACGGATCTTCACTTCTTCTTACTTCTTCTTTCATAAAAAATATATCACATTTTATAAAAAAACACATGTATTTCAAATATCATATTTCATCAACAAAAAATGCATAAATAAATCATTTATTTGAGAAAAAAATGAAAATTATATATTTTATAAATATATTAAAATTTTAAAGAGTTAGTACTTTTCGTTAAAACCGGCACTAACATCTATGATGATCAGGTTTTGTGATATAATAATATAAGATCCTCATAAATTTTGTTCTAACCCTCTAAAATTTTAGATGAATGGATAACATAACATGTTAATATATTTGAAAATTTGGTGATTGTGATTTCACACGTATACCCAAAATTTTCCTTATTCCACAAAAATAATTTTAAAAACTGCAACTGCCAACTAGACAATAGACATATATATAGGTGGATATAATTATATAAGAAATTGATGAAATTAATTGACGTATATATATAATGTAAACTATCCTATGCAGGTCATTGTATAGAAGGAATACTTTTTGTGAGGGCCTGAGGGGCAGCATATTTCTTTTCTCAGTAATCACTTTCCTTAATTAAGTATATGCTGGGGTTGTGCTGTTCCTAATCAAGTAATGCGTGTTTGAATTATTGTGTACAGGATCGACCAAGATAAGTTTTCCTCACGACAGCTAACTTATATATTAATATACTTGAAGTTTAATAATAATATTTAAATCAACATAATGTACATTTATAAATCATCATTATGATTGTAACATTATAATATTGCATAATTAAAATTTTTATTTTTATATTATGATTATATATGATAACTATTGCAGTTGTCTTGGCCATACAATTGTTTTGCAGTAAAACTTGTTAAAGCTCATGACTGCGTACAGTCATGTGAATAACAACTAATTATTACCACTCATGAAAATTTTGTTGGGAAGAAACTGGTACGAGACTCGTCCTAGAGAATGTGTTGGCTTTCCATAAATTAAAACTTATAACTTCTAGCATCGTATATATACGAGTTAGATAGACCAAAATTTTGTTGGATGTTAGACTAGCTAGTTAACAATCTTTCAATGTGCATGTAAGCAACTACTTATTTTATTTGCTCATAAATTAGGCTTCATAAACAATATCAATTTTACTTTTTTTTGAAGTACGTTTTTAATATCTAAAATTTTATAGTATATATTTTATAGTAAAAAATAAAAAATTGCTGACCATTACATATTTGTGTTATATTGATTTTATTTTTAATATCTAAAATTTTATAGTATATGTTTAGACTTGTTTGTAAAATGTTTGTAAATTTTAGAATTTTAAATTACACATTCTTGTATCCACCTCAACTCCTCAACCATTTAAATTTCTAGATTGTGTATATGTTTTATAAGACTATTTTTAAAAATTATATTATTTTAATGTAAAAATTATATTATTTATGTAATCAATTTCATTAATTATGTTACATTATATATTATACTAAAATAAATATTTTGTCTATCATAATATATATTTTTCCAATTTTTTGAAAAATAGTTATTTTTATTTATATACAATAAATAAATAAATATGTTATATAAGTAATAAATTTGTTTTATTACACTAAATATGGTGTAAAATTATATGAAATAAATATATGATATGTTACATATTATATAGTTTTTACACTATTATATTAAAATTTATTTCATATCAAAATAATATACAAATTATAATATTTGAATTATTATAATATTTAGTTGAGATAATACGAGTATAGATAATAGTATATATGTGAGAGATACCAACACAACATAAAATGATGAGAATATATGTATATGGAGTTGACAGTTGAGACTTCAGAGTTAGAACTGTGAGGAGAATAGGAGATAATTGAAACACGGAGGCACACAAGTAAATGTAAAGGTAGGTAGATAGAGGACAAATATTTAGCAAGAGACTCTCTCCTAACACAGTAACACGCCAGTCTCTCCTTCTTGTATCTACTTATTCCGTGCTCATATACACTAGGTTTGATCCGATCTAATTTAACTAAAAAATATATGATAATAAACCGATTGAATTTAAATTTAGAATAATTTGATTTACATATTACATTTCCTCAATTCTAATAATCTTTTAAATCATTGATGGGATATTAATTGTGTAATGCAGGCACACCAATTTTAAGTAAAATAAAGTTAGTACCCAAGGCAAATGGTTTCACCATTATCTATAATAATTAATATATATGTATTAGGTGGTCTTGTATATTATGATGTTCTATAAGCAAACTATGGTGAGAAGTTTGGATTTACCGTGAAGATCTATTATTTTTTATTAATAATCAAATTTAAGTTAAAATTTTCTAGAAAATTAATAATGATGGAATCCGGTGGGAATGCCCTTTATAACATATATTCAGTTATCAATGCCCAGAAAGAATGACAGTATGCGGAGTTATCAATGCTTAGAATGACAGTATGCGGAAAAGATGTGCAAAATAACCACACGGACACACAGGAATGCGAAATTAACAACGCATCTAAGGAATGCATCAAATTAACAACGCATCTAAGGAATGCGTAATGCTTGCAACCATGTTATTTTCCTATAGATCATACACAATTTCTGCACGCGCACTTGACACACGCATACACCTATGCGCGCATCGTCCTTAAAGACTTAAGGCCTTTAAACTCCAGCTTCTTCCTCACCTAACCTTCTTTCTCATCCTTCATATACCTATGACAAAAAAACACACGTACACACAACAAATACTTAAACAATTAAACACATCATTATCACTTGTCTCCGCTCTCGATTCCACCCGCGATTACATATCCACCAACTACAAATTTATAACCACCCGCAACTTAATATAAAAATCTGTAACTGAGATGTACTAAATGAGATGTACAAATATATGTACGTGTACTTGTGATAATGATTACATAAAAGAGAAAATTAAGAGCATGTTTGTATGTATAAAAGGAGATGCATTTTTGACAACATAGTGGTGAAAAGAAGATAAAAGAGAGAGATTATATAGGCATGCATTAAATGCCAATATAATTTGGGCACATTTGTTGGGTGTGATATTTTGGACAAATAATATTAAAATTTATGTTATTTTGGTCATTTTCTCGAATCAATTCGGCTTATGATTTGTTAACCAATGATATTAATTCATCAAATATGAATTCGATCCAAATTTAATTCAATCCAAATCTAATAAAATAAATAAATATAAATATAGATTTAGACTCAATAAATACACATGTATTTCTACTCTGTTTTTCCTTTTAATACAGTTCAATCATTCATTACGTTTACCGGCTGATCTGAATCATAATTGAATACAGTAATATTGGCCAAACATCCATAAAATTCAATCCATCACCACGTGCTTTACTCAATTTATACTACCCTCTTTCATGTAAACAAATGAATCTCTAATCCAACAATTCAAATTTGGATCATTAATTGATTTGTGATTCAAATTATTATTTTATATTATATTACATAAATATTATATTAAATTATTTAATTTTAATTTTAATATTTAATCATTATCAATTATTTATATTATATTTGTTAAATTAAATATATAAATTTTTTTAATATACATAAATAACATAATAATTGTATACTTAATTAACGACAAACACATGCATTTTATTAATTAAAGACAAAAACATGTACCATTTTCTAGTAATTTTTTGTATCGTAAATTTTATTTAATACATTTAATGTACTTTTATTTGAATTTTAATGAAATATATTTTTCTCATTATTATAAATTTTATTCTAAAAAATAAATTTTATTAACTATTAGTTACATACTATTATTAATTAAATAAATAAAAATTCACAAATCAATTTTAAATCTAGTAAACTAAAAATATACTAATAATAAAATTATTATTTTAATATTAAATCAACTCGTCCAAATTTGGATCATCAATAGTGGTGATCCAAATTATTCACTCATCCAAATTTGGATAACCGGAGAGAATTTAGGGTAATCTGCCCCAAATTTGATCTTTGGTGTTTGCCCTCAATTTTAGGGGGGAAAAAACTAAAATATTATTTCCTCTATCCAACTTATTTTATCATTTTAATCAAATTTTATATTGATTAATTAATTAATTTTATAATAAAATTTACTTGTATTATATGATGAATATAATTTTTTTAAATTATTTATATAAAATATATTCATTATATAATAATATTCAACTCTCAAATTTATAAAAGCATCATAAAATAATTTCTTATTTAAGGTAAAATTTAATTAATTTAAACAACAAATTTTAAAAATAGGATAAAATATATTTGGAGTTGTTATTTAAACATTTACTTTTACATTATTTTTTATATTAAATATCTATTACATCTTAAATTGACATATAAAAGATAATATTAAACATAAAACAAGTCATAATAAAAAAATATTTGTATTTGTTCTTCGTCCCAGTTATCTTTAATTTTCTTAAATATTGAATAAAATGACTTAAATACATTAGTTTAATATACACAATAAATAAAATTACCTGAGATTTTTATTCTATATATATATATATATATATTTATATACATATATTAATTGCACATAGAGATTTAGGGTACATTCATGTTAAATACTTGTGACATGATAAGATATAAATACATACATGATTTAATGTAATATAAATAAAATAGGAGTAATTAACAACATTATAGAATAAGGGTTACTAATTAATTAAATAATTTCTACTATAGCAAATAATGCTGTACATGATAATTTATGTGTGCAATTATCTTATTTCTAACTCAAATTGTAAAATATGTTATGTTATATATTAGCTGGCATAGAACAGAAAGATATTATTTTCTTCCATCCACTTGAAAAAATATATTTGTTTTATGATTATGTATTTGAATAATCACTATTGACTTCTTTTTAGAGTTCACAGACGACCAAGACCAAACACGTACCATAATTTTAGCTCATATATATAACATTGATGATGGGCTGGAACTCCCAACACAGTAAGGACTGTAAATCGGAAAAAGCAACCAAGAACACAAAACCAAATACAGTAGAACCAAGTGTTCCACTACCAATTGACATGTTAACAAAACATATAACATGGCGTGTAACTTGAGAGTAGAATAGCCTGCCGATATATTACTATGTACTGAATCTTTTGTTTCTCAAGAGTCAACCTCAACAATCTTAAAGATAAGCTAGGGGATACATAGGATTTGTACACATACATGCTCTGCCAATTACGGTACACCCAGATCAAGTCTAAATGTATATGTACAGTATATCAAATTTATTTTCCAAAATGAACTGCCTAGCTACTTGTACTTTACATATGGCCTGTGACAGTAGAAAAGAATAAAATTTTACTAAAACTCCCTAGTACTTGTGCACATAATACAACGATTTATGTTTTTTTTAGCACGCAAACCTAAAGTACACTGGTATTTGTTTGCATAATATACATATACATAGATATATAGCCTAGTTTCTCTTTTTACATCTCCCTATTAACAGTTTCCACATCAGAGCCATAATCATCACGTCTCTCGGTTTCACACATTAATTCAACGCACCACCGGACATCATACAACAATTAACATACATCACATCCTTCCCTCTCTTTAAACTAAATTGTCGGAGCATGAACCACCACCTCTCTTCAGATAAACTTTGGTGGACGGAATCACCATCAAAAGGACCGGTATCTCCTATGCTTTCCCAAAATGCCCTTTCCAATTTCAGCCAAAATCACCAGGAAACCGCCCGAGATGGTGACGATAATAATGCAAACAAAGAATTGAGGGAGGTAATTGTTGCAGAAAGAGAGGCCATGTTCGAGAAGCCATTGACTCCCAGTGATGTAGGCAAACTCAACCGCCTGGTGATACCCAAACAGCACGCTGAGAGGTACTTTCCAATCGGGGGTAATAGCAGTGGCGGCACTGAAGCTGTGGAGAAGGGACTGCTATTGAGTTTCGAGGACGAGTTAGGCAAGTTGTGGAGGTTCAGATACTCTTACTGGAACAGCAGCCAAAGCTATGTTTTAACAAAAGGATGGAGTCGTTATGTAAAGGAGAAGCAGCTTCAAGCCGGTGATACAGTCATATTTGAACGGTTCAGAGACGACGGAGAGCGGTTCTTTATAGGATGGAGGCGTCGGAACACGGTGGTGGTTCAGGCAGCTGGTGGGTGGACCCCGCCTTTGTACTCCTCTGGACATCCTTATCCTTCTCAGAACTCCCGTCCAGATGGACCTCCTCTTCCATACCAAACTCACTGTCTTCATGCAGGTATCACTATTCACTACATTCCAAAAACCCTATCTCTTTTTTCTTTCTTTTCTGTTCTTACCCCAACTTTTTTCATTTTATTTAGACATTCATGTATATCCATTTATTCATTCACATATTTTTTTAAATTTACTATTTACGCACATTTGCCAAATGTATAATAAGATGTTATAGAATAGTTTTCCAAAAAAAAAAACATGTTTTATAGAATAATTGCGGAACCTTTTAAAATCATAATTAATTAAACGACGGACTTAAATATTTTTTTAAAATCATTAAAAAATTTCTACCCATTGAGACCGTCAGAAATAATTAGTAATAAATATTTTTAAAAAAATTGCGTGTGCTTGGCCTAATTAAAAAAACATGTTATTAATTATCCATTACACAAATCCGTCATATATTTGTACGTAGACAGCTGAATATATATATATATATATATATATATATTGTACTTTGGTTCTAATATTATTATTTGTACTTATGACATGAAAATGAGAGCAGAAATTGAAGAGAAAATAAGTTCACGTGGTGGTGTTGATACAGAAAGAGCAGAAGCATCAGCTGGTGTGCAAAATCAAACATCCAGCGGGAATAGCAGGACTCTGAGGTTGTTTGGTGTGGACCTAAAATGCCAGTTAGAAGAACCATTGGCAGACGGGCCGGACCAGCAGGGTGAGCCACAATATCACCCGCAGAGTTCCTCTAATGCAACAACCAGTCAAGACCATGTTTCACATTATCAGAATCACGTGGTAAGTCATCAATTCAATCCAAGCAGTCTTTATTATATTATATTATATACTAGTTTCTTAGACTGTTAGCACCAAGTGGTAACTATATCATATAATCTGACCTAATTAATATTCTATTAGTATGATTCATTAGCCGCCTCCTTTCTTCAGACAATTATAAAATACATTTAATTTCAGTTTATGCAATACAGAATAGTGCAACTCATGCAACAAAGTCACGGTCATACCTGCCTAACAGACTATTAGTTTATTTATAGAATTATAATGTCTGGCCGTGAATCTTATTTTAGAAACCGTGATATAAACGTGCAAGGCCGTGAAATTGAATAGATGATGATAAAGTGGAGTAGCATTTAAAAAAAAAAATGATTAGAAATACTTTAAATCGGCACACTTATATTAGATCAAGTATGAGAGATCAGGTCCTCTTAATCACCTATAGACTATAGTAAAAAAACCAGAATATGTTGACTTCTTGATGCAAATGCCAAATAGGCCGACGGTGTGCCATACCTTAAATTATTGTTGCGGTGGAATGAACGGAAATTAATAGAATTTAAGGAAATTTGAATAAAATTATAGATAAATATTTACCACTTTTTCCCATTCTATTTTAAAGGATCTAAATTAGAAGGCAATACTCTCTTCTCACTTGCACTCATAAAATACATTATAAAATATTTGCATTTAATTATTGTTTTTCTTATTTTCCCTTCAACCACTAATAATATTTATTTTTAATTTTATTAATTTCATTCCCAACTAAAAACAAAATTAAGACTAATTTATTGGGTTAGTGATTAATGATACATACTCAATGAACTTTTAATTGATTTGTACTTCGTTTTGTCTAATTTTCCACAGATTATTTTAGTTAATTGCAACTGCCTAAAACTTCATGTTCTGACTATCCCATTGGGTTCGTTATTAACTCATTTGCCCGTACATCGATCCACAGTTTTTTATGCTTAAAATTGTGGATTTGTACATCAACACTGCACCTTCAGTTCGTCTTTCCTAGCTAGACTTCCAACTCTTCTTGTGAATAAGTATATTTCATGTACATTGGTCGATGGAGCAAAAGATTTATTGCAACGACTTGCAAGTGAAAATATTCGTGGGAACGGGAAGAAATATTATAAAATATAAAATTCTAACTTAAGAATTTTATTCAGGAAGAGTATTTAACCACTCTTTTTGTTCCGATAAAAATGATAATAAATATATTTAAGTTTCTGTATCTTAATTCTTGAGTATTAGTATTTCATAATTTTCATTATAAATCGCAAAATTGGTTGCATGGACCTAGCTAATCATATATTTTATAAAAGTTTAAACAATAAAGCAAATAAAAGTTATGCAAAATTAATCAAAGTATATCTAACTTTGTCTATAATACAACCTAGCGCTATACACAACGTGGCTGGCTCTAAACCTTACATTGGATTGTTTATACCAATTGAATTAGAATTATCCATATTATAGTGGAATCTCTTGTTCTGAGTTCATTGCTCTCAATGTCTTCCTTCCTAAAATTGTTTTTTCTAGAGTACTAATAGGAACACTTTTTTAATAATAATAGTAATTATATATATATATTCACTTTTCGTAATTAACTTATAATTAATGATATTAATTCTTGACAACATGATTTGAACCTTGAAAAAATATTAACTTTTTGTACTTAACAAACTTTATATAGTCAACTTTAAATTTAGAGGTTAGCTGGAAAGATTTGCATAAAAAAAGATAGGTTATGCAACTTGGATCATGTGTTTATATCTAGGTTTCCCTATATATAGCCAGGCTAATGGTCCAGATTAATAGATATAAATGTTGATTAATATAGAGGGAAACACAAAACACAACTTTAACTACAATCTATCCTTTGAACATGCCAATTTAAAATTGGAAATATATATAACCTTGTAATTCTTACCGTGTACTGTACACAATTTAGAATTCAGACATACTCTTTAGACTTTAGAGTAGTCCAAATATATACATATATATGGAGTTAATTAATGATATGGCCCGGTCCTCCACCATATCAATGGGGTATATTGAGGTTTATATGCTCATCACTGTATGCACAATGTTAATTCATGTTCCTCTTTAAAAGAAAGTACTAACTATATGTGCACAGGATATCAATTTCTCAGGAGATCGATGTAAGCCAGAATAGACACCACCAAGGATATGATGCGTGAATGTGACCAATTGACTATTTCATCCAGTTGACTAAATTTGAAAAATATGTGATATTTTAATATTAGAAACATGGAGGATGTGAAATCCCACATTTTGAAGGCTAGATGCACAAAGAAATGAAATTGGGAAAAGTATAGCTGACTGATCAAGGACTGAAATATATATATTGGTCTTTGCAACCACTATATATGATTCAAGATGTGCATATCCACAATGCTACTGTTGAGATTCTACTTGAAAATCTTAATTGACTTTGTTAATAGAGGGAAATGTCGCCTCATCAACATAATATTTCACGACAAAATATTAACTAGTAGGAAATGGTGCATGGTTCGGTGGGTGGGTGCAGGACATGGGTTTAGCTAGGCTATATATAGTTGATGGTACAAACTACAAGCTCAGTAGTAAATTTTCATTTACTTTCAACAATTCTAAAGTTTCATGTTGAACAAGAAAGGGAAAAAAAAGAAGAAGCAATATTCTTGTTTATAGCTAGCTACTATGTATGACTTCATTTTGATGCATTCTTTTATTGTAACTGTTTCTAAACATTAATTTTGGTTTTAGTAGATATTAAGCGCAGATACAGTAGAACTTGACATTTTGGATTTAGGTAAAAATCCCATTTTCCTATAACTTGAGTAGTATAAAGGACTGCACTAAATGAAGCATGGGAAAGATTTTCAGGACCAAAATCAGTAATGTTTATATTCTCTCAAGTGTCAAATATTTGCAATCGCAAGTCAAATTGTAGATTGGGACAAGAGAATGAGTTGATCAGTCGGGAAACAAAAGATGGAAAGAAATATAAAATGGAATAGCTGTTGAATAGTCAAATGATCAATTGGTTTTATTGATTACACGGACAGGAGAGCACCCCAGATGCCTCCGTGAGTCCATTGGCTGTGCTAAGTGGCTTAACACTTTTTCTTCAATTCCCAACTTAATCATTTGTTAAATTTAAATATTGACATATCGGTATTTAATTATCTTGTTTATACTGAAACTTGAACAATCAGTAATCACTATATTATAATCAAATAAACAAGAACATCGGTTAAAACCAACGATAAGATCTTCACTTACACAAGGAGACCATCACATTTTTTCCAAGCTCAGGATAAGATCGAGTACCTGCAGGAACAGTTAAAAGGATTGAATCCATACCCGTGATATTCAGGACAGGCAGCTAAACTTGAACCAGTTGAGGATTCTGATCACATTCCTTGCTCTGATACAGATACAGAAAGGATAGGATATACTAGTCAGTAATCCCCGAGTAATGTTTATATTATCATAACATCCAAAAAAAATGCAAATACTTATAGGTACTTAGTAAAAGAGTCAGTAGTACTTTGATCACATGTATAATAAGTAGCAGAAGGTTCTAGATGCATATACTCCAAAAATATGTATACTGATTGACGACGGGCTCCTTCCTCTTAATTCTCTTTCTAGCTATCTTGGCACTTTGCATGCATGCACTCTTACAATTCATTCTGCAGCATGAATCAAAAGCTTATGTTGCATTTGGTCAGGGAGATTAGAATGAAACTTTATGAAATGAATAAAATTAAAAAGAGGCAATAGATGGAGGGATGATTTTTAAAAAAAATGAGTGGGTACAAATTTATTGTGATAAAAAATGAGTATATAATGGAAAATAGAGCACTCTCTCTCAAATTTAGAACTTGAACTCTAAATTAGGTCGTTAGATGGAATGAATTATACCTTCGATTATCTCAACCAAAGATAACATTGGAACGGTAAGGCAGGCTGTCTATGGATCAGCTATGTCTCTCAACAACAGAACCATACAATAAGGTTGGCCCAATTTTACTGCAACAATTGGTCAGTATGACATAATATATGGCTCCCCGTTCACACTCTATACTTTGATAGCAAGTCTAGACATGGGATGACAGTATGCAATACAAATTATATAAACTGAACAGAGATTATGTCCAACAATAAGCTGGTGCGGATTCATATCATAACTGAATATTTATAAATTATTTATGTTTTGTTATCGCAGGTAATTGTCTTGTACAAATACTTCCTAAATTATATCCTTGATAATATGTTCTTTCTATTTTTTGTAGAAACGAAAAGCTAAGTTGTAGACTGCTAAATTTATATATTTGACAATTATTTGAAACGATTGTTATATTTTTTTAAGAGTAAAACGTGATGCAATATCACGGAAATATATAATCTATTATATTAAAAGAAATGGTTATTTAAATTTTTATGCAAAAGTTATGCATTACATGAAACTTTTAGGAGTTCTTTTAAAATTATAAATTCATAAAAAAATAATAACCCACCAAGTTCCAAGACGATGTATTTTACTACTGTGCAAAGAAGAGAGAAGCATCCAAGCAAAACTCAACTACTTGCATGAAGGCATAACTTGTGCATGTTTCATCATAGAAGATGGTCAACGTGGGTGTCCTACTGTCCTCTTTTTATTTACTTAATATTTCAGTTGATTATTTTTACTCCAGTTTCTTCGCTTGAATATATTTCTATTCGGTTAAAACATTATAGATGATGAGAAAAATATTAGATAATGTACGCATTTAATAAGATCATACATTGAACCATTACATTAAGAAATAATTAAAGGTAATAATATTAAAACTGATCCTGGAGGAAGGACTGACACAAACCCCTAATACAAAATATAATTACGTACTTTTTTTTTTTTTTTTTTTTGACAGAATAGAGATTTGCATTAATTCAAAGAAGTATCATACATAAGTTTCTCCAACACTACTTGTGGAGGAGTCGAAAACTCACGAAAACAATCAACCATACACGGCACCCTTGCTAACAAGTGGGCTACTATGTTGGCTTGTTTTCTTACATAGGAAATACTAAAATCTGGACGATCTCTTAACAAACTCCGACATTCTTGGATCATAATTCCCACCTCCAAGTAATTTACGCTGCTGTTGCTTAAGGCTTGTACCATGAGCATAGAGTCAGATTCAAAAGTGACATTTGATACATTCATTTCACCAACCCATCTTAGAGCTGCCAACATACCTCTAACTTCCCCTTCAAAAGCTGTCACTTCTCCTCTTTGTCTTAACACTCCAGCTTTGATAAAACCTCCCTGATGATTTCGGAGTACCATACCACAGCTAAACTCTTGCAGACCTGTAGTGACAGATGCATCTACATTAATCTTAAAGTTACCTTCCTCTGGTTTTTTCCATCTTACTGCAGCTTGACTTTGGTCACGATCCTTTCCTTTATCAGTGTTATCTTGCAATTTCTGAGCTTCTCTCCACTGCGTAATTTGATGTGCACTCCATTGCATTGCTATGGTGGGTGTCAGTATTTTTTCCTCCCATACCTTCATGTTTCTGGCTGTCCAGATGCCCCACATCACTGTAGCCATACTAACTGCCCTCTCATGATCGAAGTCTGCTAGACATTGTAAGACCCACTCATCACATGACTCCACATTATCAATATTAATATTAACCCCCAGAGCAGACCAGCAATCCTTAGCAAATTTGCAGTCAAGAAAAATATGAGATAAATGCTCAACATCAGCCTCACACATAGGACACATTATTGTCGTATTAACCCCCCGTCCCCTCAAAATATTACGAACTGGAATATTGTTTCTGCATAGTCGCCAAATAAACACTTTCACTTTAGGAGGTACTCTCAGATTCCACAACTTTATCCACCCCTGATGCACTGACCTCTGTCTGCACTCACTGAAGTGACTATGCCAATACCTATATCCAGATTTCACCGTATACTTGCCATTCGTAGTGTGCACCCAAGCCATGCGATCCGGAACCTGGTATCTTGGGACTGGAATTGCTAATATAGCATTAGCATCACAATTTGTAAATAAATTGTTAACCAAGTTAATGTCCCACTTACTTTCACCAGGAAGGAACAAATCACAAGCTTTGGTCCCGCGTAAATTGGCAGCATAGATACCTTCCACCTTATAATTCTCTTTCCCTCTGATCCAAGGATCTTCGAAAGGGCGAATCGTTTTGCCATCTCCAAGCACCCATTTATAGCCATTTTTCAGAGCTTCCTTAGCTTTCCATAACCCAGCCCATACGAAACTAACTCCCCCACCTATGCTAGCTTCAAACAGCGTACTGTTGTCGTAATAGCGTGCCTTGAACACTCTAGCAACCAGTGAATTAGGGTTACTTATTAGGTTCCAACATTGCTTGCCAAGTAGAGCTAAATTAAATCCATAAAGGTCTCTGAATCCCAGTCCTCCCATGCTTTTCGACATACTCATATTTGTCCAAGAGAGCCATTTTATCCCCTTTCTGCCATTACTCTTCGACCCCCACCAGAAGCTATTCATCATTCTCTCTAATTCAGCACACAGCGATTTAGGTATCAGGAAGCAGGACATTGCATAAGATGGCACTGCTTGAGCCACATTTCTCAACAACACAGCCTTCCCTGCTTTCGACAAGCATTTTGAACTCCACCCCTGAATTTTATTCCACAGTCGATCCTTCAAAAAATTAAAAACTTTTTTCTTAGCTCTACCAATGAGCGAGGGCAAACCTAAGTATTTTCCTTCACTCAAATCATTATGCACTTCCAGAATATTCTTTAGCTCTTCTTGCTTGTCTGTTCTAACATTTGCACTGAAATAAATTCCTGATTTCTGAAAGTTTATGGCTTGGCCTGAATGAGCTTCATATTTCTGCAAGATCAATTTAATTACCCTGACTTCCGCTGTTGTTGCTTTACAGAAAATGAAACTGTCATCAGCAAATAAAAGGTGCGTAATTGCTGGAGCATGCTCATGAATTTGACACCCCTTTATCTGACCTTCCTCTGCAGAATTTGTTATAGACCTTGACAAGCCTTCAACGCAAAGCAAGAACAAGAAATCATGCATGAACGTGGCGTACTTAAAAGAGTTATATAACGCTAACCAAGAAATCGGGTTTGAAATTTGTGAATATCATGCATGAACGTGGCGTAAACAACAAAATAGCGTGCCTGTCGTCGATTAGAATTAACTAAATACCCACTAAGCTGTACAGTGACAGCATATATTGTATTGCATATTTACACTCGTGACTTGTTAAGTAGTCAAACATAAATATACATATAGTTGTAGGATTATAGCCTAAAACGCTTGTTCAATATTAAAAATAACGACTATATTTCTGAGCGCCAAAACCCAGTACTTACTTTAAAGACTCGAAGCTACTTATGGATCTTCTCCATCAGTCACAAAAGCAGCCACACGAATTGCTTTCTTTCCGATCACCAATCTTGAACAAGAAACAGTTGATAATTACCTGTCCTTTACTCTCTCTTTTATCTTCCATTGTGTTATACAACATTGTTGTAGTCACACCGCCATTGCATCAACAAAAACAACCTAAATATTCTCTTCTTGGTAATAACAGTTTCTGGTCTGAAATCGTACCTAAAAAACAGTACCATACTAATAATGGCGTCAATGGTAGCGTCCAGAATGAGTTGAAAGTTTGTGATTATTCAAATGGCGAATGGGTTTGGGACGAAAGTTATGATCCTCTCCAGTTGTACACGGAAGAGTGTCCATTTCTTGACCCTGGTTTCAGATGCCAGCAGAATGGGAGACAGGACCTTGACTATCTTAAGTGGCGGTGGCAGCCATGAGAATGCGATCTTCCAAGGTAAAATTTTACATAATCGTTCATAATGAAATTGGAATAGCAAAAACACTTCAGTTTATCTGCTTAGGCACATTATTCTGAAAGATATTAACCCACCTACAGAACAAATCAAACCAAACCAAACATACCATATGCCATGTAATTATCAAATCAAACCATACCCTTCTATTATCAGCAGCCGTGTGATTAACGATCATTAGTGAGTGGCCAACCAGTTATCACTGGGAAGTGGGAACTAAGTAGAATACTTGAATAGTGAATGGACAACCAATTATTACTCAAAACTAGGAAGAGTACGTCAATTTTGAATAGGTCCTGCATTCTTATAACTGTGGCACTTGCTTACTCACTACATTTGAAAATCGCAAACATAAAAACAAGAACAATAAGGTTTCAGCTCTTTAAACGTGAATTTCAAAGGGAGATGTTTATTCCAGGGTAATATTTGTGTGGCATATACTTAAACCAGAACAAACATACCTATAACTGAAACGTTAACTCTTTAGGGAGATGTCTATTTTATGTACTCTAACACATAAAATAAAGAAACACAATGCATAGTATTGAGTTCAGTTTCTTTTCTTCTACTTCAGATTCAATGCAAGAAATTTTCTAGAAAAGAGCCGAAACAAGCGTATAGTTTTTGCTGGAGATTCAATCGGGAGAAACCAATGGGAATCTCTGATATGCATGATAGCTGAAGGAGTTTCAAACATGTCCATAGTATACGAGGAAAATGGCAACCCCATAACAAAACACAAAGGCCACCTTTCAGTCTGTTTTCAAGAATACAACTTCACAGTAGAGTACTATTGGGAACCTTTCCTGGTAACAATTGCCAGATTGCCTAAAAATGCACCTAAGGATGTCCGAGGGATCATTAGGGTTGACAAGCTGCACTGGTATAGCTCAAAATGGGTTAGTGCTGATGTGCTTGTCTTCAACACTGGACACTGGTGGAAAGAAGGCAAAACTATGTAGATGCAAGACCTTTCATACTTCTAGTTCCCAGGTTATAAACTATCATACATGCATTTAAATCCACTAATAAATGCCTACATTCTCAGGGGATCCTATTTTCAAGAAGAAGAGGGTATTAACATGACTATGAATGTTAAAGAAGCATTTCGGAGGTCTCTAGTAACATGGAAGTCATGGGTAATTCAAAATTTAGATTCTAAAAAGAATTTCGTCTTTTTCCGAAGTTACTCACCTGTGCATTACAGGTATGTGTGCTGCTGCTGCTGCATGAGTAAACAGAAGTCATGTCACATGTTACAAAGTAGTTTTTTATATAGATTTTAACATAGTGTACATGAAATGGCACCTGAATTATGAAACCTGGAAGAAATACAGAATACAAGTATAATTACATATACACTGTATAAAAAGCATAAATTGTCAGGTGACACAGATCTACGACACATAATTGAAATTGACTGGTCACTCTAAAGATGTCCTCATGTTCCTCAATATTCCTAACAGGCTGCATATCCTGAACCTTGGTGATGAATTGAGTACTGCATAAATATTGTCATTAGAATGACAAGCTGTAAATTTGATTTGTTAGTGTCAAATGCTGAAGGACCGCATAATTTTACTGTCATTTGATAATCAGATCCAATGGTTAATATTAGGAGTTGCTTGTTTTTGGGATGCAGGGAAGGAACATGGAAAGCTGGTGGTCACTGTGATACTAATACGTCACCAGAAACAAACTACACAAGAATGGATCCTGAACCACAGAATAATTTTTTTATTTCCAAAGTAATCAGAGAGATAGGAAGTGCCAAGAAAAACACATACTTTTTGAACAACACATATATGTCAGAGTTTAGGAAAGATGGTCACCCTTCAAATCATCGTGAGCCAGGGACTCCTGTTGAAGCACCACAAGACTGCAGCCATTGGTGCTTACCTGGAGTGCCAGATACTTGGAATGAACTTCTACATGCTCACCTTTTGTCAAAAGGCTTCAGAAACTCGATTAAATGAACAAGGTTTCCTTTTATAAGCGATATAAGTGTCTATTGTCCCTTAACTATTCATTTGTATTCTCAGTGGGTTTCAGCTCAGTGGTTTCCATTTCCTTCACCTTCTCAAGCTGCCTCAGGAGATCCAACCTCTCTGCTCCATATGTGGATGGAATCTGCCAAAACACATATAAATAATTACCATGTGATATGCTCTATTAAATCATCACAATCAGGCTGCAACTTCATCAACAAATATAACCCACCAATCCTGGTACATATCTTTGTATTGCAGCTAACATTGCGGCATGCCCAACTGCAGTAACCTACAGGATATATAATTAACATTAATCAGTTGCAAACATAATTAGTCTCAACCTGAACAGAAACAGCATATAGAGGGTACAATTCATTTTACTTGTAATGTTCTGAATTGCAGCCAACATTACTTGTAGTGTCTTGTTCAGAATAATGTTGTTCCTATTCCATCTATGAAATTACATCCAGAGGATCCGCGCGCGCGTGCGTGTATAAGTTGATCACCAGCTAACCAACAACTGGAATTATTATTCCCCCAAGATGGAGCATACACACATATATTTACCAGTCATAGATGACTTGTTCTATACTTAGTCGTAGAAGCTTAGTAAACATATTAGCGAGTTGTTGGCCTGATTACACGTGGCTCATGGGAATACCATTTTAAATTCTTCTCAAAAACGTAATGATGATCAACTTCAGCATGTTCGGTTCATTCATGAACACCAGATTAGATGCAACATGATGATATGGTTAGGTTGCTTAGATGCCACATTAAAGGAAGTAGGAACTAAATTTTAAACCAATTTTAATAAGCAGTAGTTTCAACCATATCAGCTCACATGATGTATTATATATTGCTCTACATTTAACTTGAGCAATGGACCTTATTTTTAGACTGTCATATCAATTAAGCTGTGATTGCAACCTCATACTTTTTCCTTCACTTATAATGTTGAAACTGATGGAATGTATCGTTGGGTGATTTTAGTGTGTTACTGGAGACCATTTTAAGTTCAGTGAAGGTTTTGTGACATGAAAATGAGTTCCACGACACATTTGATAATTACCCTAGTTTATCTTATATGTGAAGATACATCATACATACTGCTAAGAGAAATATTATTTTAGTTGCAGACTTTTAAATATATATTTTTCATGATCTACCATGACACATTTTAAAACTTACAACTATTATTATAAATTTATAATCGTTTAGGTTCCTTTAAACTACACCACTGATAATAAAATTTTCTTTTTTGGTTAGGCTAATCCCACTGATAATATAATCAAAGCCAACAAAACAAATGCAAAAAGTAAAAAATGCAGTGTGAGCGATTGTATGAGGACTTACAGGAAGTAGCATCAGGAAACCTATTGGAACTACTGATGCTAGGTCGGTCAAAGTTCTTCGCAGTGCTTGCTTTTCTTTCTCTGTCAATTCATCCCCGATGAGGACTCTTCTAAGTAAGCCTGAAGCAGCAGCAACATCAATAGCTAGAAGCTGAGTCCCTTGCAACACATCCTACTCGTTCATAAAATTTCATCTGTTAGTATACGGGCAACCTATAGAATATTATATCATCCAAACCAGAACAATTAAGAACGTGATATCAGGGTACATACTGTACTTGTTTCTTTTAATTTATCCAGCGACTTCTCAATGATATTTTCTTTTTGAGCCTTAATGGATCCAGTGCCTTCAGTGTAACCAGAAGTGTTATCTGTCATTTTATTTTCTTCCTATATAAAAAAACATGGGTTACTCAAAATGCATAGCATACCCAAGTGTCAACCAAAATATAATACGGAGTAACAGTTAGTTCCAGTATGTCACACTGATGGATTTGGAGTTTGCAATGTGTAAAAGAATGCAAGGCGCTAAATCTAGTTGGAAAATGCTCTTCTATGCCCTTATCTTTGATATGTACATTGCTTGACCAGATAGCATGGCAATTTAAATATTGTTATTACAAAATATATATAGAGAGAGAGATTAATGTTCCTGAGGTTACCTCACGTAACTTTCCTGAGAATAAAAAAAATTCTCATATAAATACACGAGGGTGTTATTGTAATTACAGATAATTATATACAATTACAAAAATACCCACACGAAAAAACACAAGCAACTTGGGTAATTTTCCTGAGGTAATCTCAGGAACTTTATTCTCATATATATATATATATATATACACACACACACACTGTATGTAACATACAATACACTAGCTATTCCCGTGAAAGTGAGCATCTTGGTACTCATTTCCAAATGCTCGTATTTTTGTATATTTTTTTTGCTTTTGATTGTTATTGCGTTAGTAAGCTAGGTAACATTCCTGAAGATGAGACTATCAATTCAATGATGTCCATTTAGAGTGCTACAGATTTTTTGGTGCTGAACAAGGAGCGTCAGGATGAGGAAGTTACTAGGTGCTGGACTGGTCATCTTGTCACAGTTATGTCCTGTAATCATTGTTGATCTCTTTCTATCTATATTTTACCATACCAAGTGGCTTACCCCAAACTAGGTGGATCCTAGACCTCAATGGGCAAAGTAGAATTCGCATATTTTTCCTTTAAATAAAAGACAGAAGCACCTCGGAACCAGAGTCTACTAAAAAAAGTCTTAATTGCAGATTATTATATTGATAGAAACACTAAGAGGTACCTCTTCATTTTGAGATTGATCAGCACTTTTTTGAACTCGTTTCTCAAGTTCCATAAGCTCATTTCTCAAAAGCTCAAAACGCTGAATCTCGTTTGACTTTGGCTCTGAGACAGACATACTGAAAGAATCCTGATAATAAAGATCATCCACCTGCATTCAAGATTGTCAGGAAAAAGTATAACTTCAGAAAGTAACTAAACATGAACTCAAAAGATGCTGAGACTTTCAAAATACAAAAAAAAAAAAAAATTGGCAGGATAGACGTCTTGAACAAGAACATAGATCTACTATCAAGAGGGCCAAGGATATGCCAAAACATGAGTCATATTTAGTAAGTGGATTATTAGGAAAATTCTATATTGTAGTAGTAGAATAATAAAACGATTTATTTCCTTTTCTAGGACTTTACTTTTTCAACTTTGCTTATTCTTCATACCTTATTTGTTTGAACATTGTCCAACCTCAAAACATTATAACCACTGAGAAAACATATGGAGATAATTCATATGTTACAAGTTAAAAAAGAAGAACATGTTTTTCCTCAAATTAATATTCTGGTTTCAAATATATGTGAGGTACAAGAGGATGTCAACAAATATAAGACTCGATCTATTTGAAATCTTCAAAGAGACTTTCCAACTGAATGGTCTTATAAAGTCAAGTACGTAGATGATATATCTCAATGGCTTCCGAAAGTTTATGTCCAACTAGTGTAGAGTGTCGTTCAAGGATTATGGAATCTTTCTTACAAAACTCATGACCAAGGTTTTTTCAAAGGAAAGAATATTGATGCAGACAGAAGAACTGATAAATTGATTTTTATCTATTATATACTATTATTTGGTGATCAATTAATTGTAATTGGTCAAGTATTTTAGTTATATATTTGGATTAATAAGAGTATTTGTTTCCTTTAATAATAACTAAAAAAGAACTTAAAGGCTTAAGAACATCCAATGGACTACATTTTTTGAACATGGAGAGTATTAGTAAAAAGTAATCTAAACTGCGAAGAATATAACTATACAGACATCGTAAGTTCACGAGATATAGAGCTACTAAACAAACAGAAGATTCATGATTATAATAATAAAATTCAAAGAACTGTTATGAAAAAAATGCAGAACTTTACCTGTTGAAGGGAAGCTGCCTTTGCTCTAAATGATGCCTCGAGAAACTCTGCCTCTTTTTTGAGTTTTCTCATCCTTTCTAGGTCAGAACAAGCAGCTTTCAAATGCTCTTTTCTAGAATTGTCGCTTGAAACATGCAACTCCTGGAGCAATTCTTCAAGTCGTATCATAGCATCTTCAACACTCTCTAATGCCTGCAGTTAATATGTGAGCAAATCATAATGAATCAGTCAGAAACCCCACACTTTTTTTAGGACAAAAAAATGATGATTTCTAATTGGATAACAAAAACTAAGGATAATGGAAGAAGTAGCTCAATGAAAACATTTTGTAAGTGATATTTTGTGTATATTGTAATCGCCTAGAGAGAAGATTATCCAGTCATCTACCTTATCAAAAGAATCCAACTCTCTCCCAGATCTAATATGTGTAACAGATTTCTTGACAGCGCTTTCTATCATTTGCTCTCTGCACCAAATATTTGAAAGCTAATTATTACATTACAATCATTCATACAGACAAGTTCGAAAGGTCTGATTTGCTTCAATTGAATCTTAGATATCTTTTAATTTTAGATGTTTAAGCTCTGTAGAGATTAAACATGTCAAGCCTTATTAAGTATATTCTGATAAATTTCCAAAACATTAACTGTGGATCATCAAGTCAATAACACTACAAAATAATATTAGCATGTTCATGTTTCTTAACATTTTAATTAATTTTGTGAAAAAGCAATCCTAAAGAATATCATCCACAGTAAAAAGGACTGAACTTGCTTACCTTACCCAGTGATCATATAAATAAATTGGTGTTGCTTGTGAAATGTGATATATGAGTTGGACAGAGATACTTAAAAGTATAAACCAATTATGGTAACATTCTACTCACTTTTGTATTCCTAGTTCTTCCATACATCCCATTAACATTTTGTGCCTGAGAAGTTGAACATGCGGAAAATGGTCAGACAATTGTATGAGAGAAGTTTTGTTTCAAAACATTATCCATATTAGTTAAGATACCCTCTAGAAAGAAATGCCGCTGCTTTAACATTAGAGGGGTTCTCCAGCCATGTACTATATTTTATATAGCTCTGTAGCCAATGCAAACAAACTTCTAACACCAGGGGAATAGCTTCGGCGTTCGGAGGCCCTTCTCGTTTACTTTTGTGGCCATGGGAACCTTTGGAGGCATCGTTACTGACAGGATAAAATGGAATCCAATCTAGCTCTTCACATACAACCTATCACAGAAGAACTTAATAACGCCATTGTCATAGAATATACGCCATAGATTATATGTGCATCTATATATTCTAACCTCCACATATAGCTGATAAGAACTTATCGATGAGAGCTGAGAATAATATAAAACACTGCCACCTATAAGGTGCCTGATTTAAAGAAAGAACATAGCAATAAAAATTATAATTACGAATGTGAAGTGACATAAAGAAGAAAGAATTCCTTGTACCCAAAATATTGTAAACTACAAATTGTACCTTATGAATCCTTCAATAGGTTCATCTACCACCTCAAAGCCACTTGCATAGAGGAAGGACTGTGTGCTTCTTCCCAAGGCGATGAAAAATCCAAATACAGCTAAATCCCTATCTAACACCTACAGCATGTTAGCAAAGATACAAGTTAAAACATAATTTACATGTAGGAAGTACATATTTAAGTAACATAGCTTCAGTAAAATGCACGCGCCGGCTACATAACCTTTGCTTTTTAACAGTAATAATACACCATAGCCTAATTTAATCCCTGAATCTCAACATTGGAGTGCACATTTAAATTCATATCTTTCCTTCTCAATAGTGTTCTTGAGAAACGACCTGTAACCACTTAAATATTTTATTAACACAATTTAATACTATAGGGATTTAATACCATATTTTATGCTGGATTAAAAGTTGTAATCCAAGGTCAGCACAATTCAGATTCTAGAGGTCTTTTAAAGGGTGAAAATTGCCATCTAGGCTTGACCAACCAAAGGTACAGCCACAACAGATATTAGGTTGTAGAGAGAGTTACAATTTTTACTTGCAAGCATGCCCTCCATACCTCTTTCGGCATCCAAATCATTTAAAAATTGGATATGAGGTTTACAGATTATTAAAGTGAACTTGTCAGGGAATTCACATTACTAGTTCATGTATGTGCCATCATTCTTCCGGACAAAATTGAGCCGGCATGAATATTGCCTTCTTTCAAAATAAAGAAATAATAATGTATTGTCCATTATTATGAGTATAAATTAGGATAATACAAATGAAGTGGTTTATAAATGTATGTTCCATATTATATAGGTTGCTTTCGGAACTGGGATAATGCTCGAACTGATGAGGAACAGAAGTGGAAACAAAATAGAGTATGTGTGTGTGTGTGTAGAATTGAGAAAAATAATATATAAAATAGTTATGTAGGCTCTAGTTATTTAGTTTATTTATAATAAGTCCAACTGTCTGTGAGCCTTGTTCAGAAAGTAGATATTTGGCTTGCAAGTTTTCACCTTTCTCTTGAAAGGGTATTTCTTGTTTTAAGTGCTTAGGATTTTATTTTCCTAGAGGACCTAGGCTTCCTAGTTGGAGTGGGTTTTTGATATATTTCCTAATTGGGTTTAAATATTAGCTGATTTCCTAGCTAATTTTGAATTTCTTTTGGTTTATGAGGTTATTTTCCTAGCCTATATACTCATATCTTAACCTTTTAAGACAGAATATAATATTTGGCTACTTTGCTATGGCTTTGAGAATTGAATTCAAAACTGAATTCAAAGGTTAGCATCTTCGGATATTCAGAGGTTACAATATATTTATTTTTACTGCATATTGTCATAGAAACATCATGTTCCATATCACAAACATGATCCCAAATACAATTGTAAAGAGTTATCTTCATTTACGAATATTGGCATAAAAAGTTAAAAATGGACAAAGGGCGGATGAATAGAGAGCTATGTGGATCATCGGACATATATAAAATGGAACAAAGATTGAACAAGTTTTTTATGGGTAAGACCACAATAAACGCTATGAGGTTGGGCTATCAAACACATGGTTTATCTTGACAAAAGATAACAAGGATGGACTTAGTTGGAGATGACTCCTATGACCCTATCTTGAGAAGAAAGCTGTAGCAATATGGTTCCCTTTATGAGTTGACAAAAAAATTGATACATTATTGGCAAAACATATCATACCACTTGCATTCTACAACGATCATATACGGAGTTTGATCCAGGAATTGTAATGCAACGACAACCTTGACTAAGAACTCTAATTACAATTCAAGTACACATCTTTAGAGTTGCGCCAACCATTTCATGAAGTAGAATGCAAAATATTATTAACTACTAACCTCAATAGTTTCAGATGTTGTAAGTTTTGACCATATTCTCTCCCTATCGATAGCTCGCAGTAGCTGATTCTGAAGAAGACTCACCCAAAATGTGACCTCTTCTGTTCTCCCGTCATTTTTCACTCTAGATGAAGCAGCCCGGGGACCAAAATGAACCAAAAATTCTCTCCGTAAACCAATGTCTTCTACAGTGTAATAAGCTTTGCCTATAGGAATAAATTCCACGAGCATGTCCATTAATCTTCCGGTTGTATCGGGAATTATAGAGAAGAACTGTGCACAAGAAACTTTAGCTGGTCCAAGCTTTGTGATCGCGGCAATGCAACTTAATGCGAGTATGAGCAGAGATTTGTCAATTGCATTCCCTGCATCTAAAGAAATTCCTTTTCCCCACCTGGAATGGATAAAATTGCAGCACTTTAAGTTCCAGTTTACTATCGAGTATTATTATTATTCTTAGAACCCAATTAGTTGTTTACACTGTAGTAGCAGCAGTGAAGCTTTGATCCTTTTCAAAATAATTTACAAAACTGGTCACTACTGCTGGAACTTGTTCAGACCAAAACCAATCATACGCATCAGATTGCTTGACTAACATTTTCTCCCTAATTTCACTCTCCAAAGGAGCAGATTGCCGTAATAAACTGCATCAATGCATTATAACAAAATTTAAAGATATAATATTAGGTTTATAACTTCAACAAAGGAGAAACAATGACCATTCTTAGAACGTATTAGCGAATAGAAGTAAGATAACTATGCATTATCAAAACCATATGCACAAATTTAAGTAATTTAGAATTTTTTTTTGCCCTATTACCTGCTACTTGTCACTATGAAATTTTAAGTCTCTATGTTTATTAGTTTTAACTGCAATCAAAATGCAAACAATAGCCATCCTAGATCCATAAACATCAGAGCATATTTTACATAACTCTTATATTCATAAGGTCGAAAAGTATCGTCTAGCAAGATAAGTATTGTTCTAAAAAAAAAGGGACCTTCTCTGGACAAACACATTAATATCTCTGTCTCTTCCATCTCCTCGGGACGAAATCTCACATCCTGATTGCAATAAGGAATACACAGATGCCTGAAATATAGTATGATTAGCCAACTTCCACATCAACATTGAATATACACTGATACACAGAAGCAAAAATCTTTAAAAATCTCATATCAGTAATTTGAAAGAGTTGCCTATGAACCCTATTCTATGTTAAGTAATTTGATACAAGTGTCTTGCCTCTTAGGGACCTTTTTTGGAGGGAGGACACATTAAAATGGATATAAGCTGTAAAGTTTTATTTACAAATTCAACGACTAAGATTTTGCTTTACTGATCCTCCATTGTAAAATCTTCTCCAATTCAGTTGTTACCCTGTGCTGAAGAGTTGTAACTTGTTTGTGGAACATTTATACATTATTGAAGGCGCAGCTGAGAACTGCAGATAGCACAAGGATCAATATACGTGTATATTGTAGGGGGGACTAATCCTACAAATATACTGTTTGGAAAGCAGTTATAAGAAACCTGGAAAACATACTTGTGACTTCAATGAATGGCAATATTTGTAATAGTAAAACCTATATGTAGAGATCTCAATTGCTTATTAAAACAAATGACCACAATGTCTTGGAGATGCATCGTATCTCCGTTGTATCAATGGCACAGTCACATCTAAGCTTCAGAAACAGTGTACATTTATACGAAAATGAATGACAAGTGATGAACCTGATAAGAAAGTGCTTTCACCCACGAATTTCTGTCTACCCCAAGCCAGGCAGTTGAAAACCAGGACGTTTTGAATTTAGAGCTCTTCTCTTTAATAGCCAACTCAAATACCCTTGCAGCATCATGTAGCGTTTGGACAAGTCCAGCGTTATAATCTTCAGCTTGTGATGACTGGTTTAGCCTCATTGTCAAATTTTCAACATTACTTTTAGTGCTTGGCTGGGAAATCCCATTAACAATTACACCGTCATCAGCTGAAGCAAAGGGCAGCATATGTTTCATCCTTGCCGGTTTACGGGAAATTAGAGAGTGTATCTCAAAAGTCAGCAGTTTACACTTATGACTGAGTATATCATCCGCTAATAAAGAAACCTTTATACGGCATCTCTTCCTTGAATAGCCACGCCGAAGAACTTCGCGATCCAAGCCAGCTACTCTTTTCTTGAAACAATTAGTTCTGGTTGGTTTTTGTGAAATCCACGGGTTTAAGGAGCTATAAATTAGAAGTAATGGGTGAATGAACCATAAAGATATGCCCAACGACTTTGTTAGATTACAAAATCATTAGTATAGTGTGATATAACAGTATTATAAAACCATTTTCGATTATCAGGTTCACATTTCAACTATCTCATAAAGTCATAAACACATGACAGCAAAACTTCATCAGTGTAGAACTAGAATTTAGTGTGCATTGTTAATCTGTTTATACATCGAAAATTCAAGGTCCAGAGTATATTCCTAAACTTACGGGCAATATAATGCAGAAATTACAACGTGAATTTTGCTTGAGTGCAACACTAAAAACTATAACATACGAAAAAAACTCGATATCAATATAATAGGATGTGGATTGTAAGATAATAATACATACAAGCTTATATATAAGCATAGCAGAAATAGAAAAGCAAAAAAAAAGAGTAATAATAATCTGAGAATACAGTAACAGCATGAATTGTGAAATTACAGAAAGTGCTCATTAGTTATGAATTTATCGAACAGCTTGACAATACGCAATCAGAGTTCATAATCTAAATTAAACCCTAAGTTGGGTGAAAAAATAAGCAGGATTATATAAATGAGCAGTAACTGAATTTACCTGGAAGAAACGAGACTCTGATTATACAGTTTGATCGACATGGATGATAATTAAATTATACTCCTATATTTACTAGTTTTGTTTAAATGGATTCGTAGAAATTATATATTTTGGAATAAATTTGAAGATAATATTGGCTATTGGGTTATGGGCACGACGTGTTTGAATTAGCCACGGATAGGTGTGTGTGTGTTGTCGTAGTAGTAGTTGCGTGTGTATGTATGTCATTTATGGAGACCGCCACGGATATTTATAAACACAACCATCTTTTTTTTCTTTATAGCCTTTGGCTAAGATCCAAGTGAAGGAATATAGTATGGGAGGTAGTAAATAAAATTTATAACGAAATTTGTAGGAAAAATAAAAAAAGAAGTGGAGTGGAATATTTTTTAAGATTTTGGTATTAGATTTTAAAGTAAATTAAATATATTTTCTAATAAAATAAGTTTTAAACATTTTTTAATCATATAATATTTATAATTTCAAAAAAATATATAATATTTATAATTTTAATTAAAATTTGATCAAGTTGATTTGGTTCGGGAACTAGCCATCCCGCGTCTGAGTCAGATTATATGATAACTTTCGGAATCTTAAAACCATTTAATTATAAGTATATTTTAATATATTAATATATTGGTAATATATTTTTATTATATTATTACATATATATATTGCAATATATTGCAATATATTTTTATCATGTTTTTAAAACCATTTAATTATAAGTATGTTTTTAAATGTATATTTTTATTATTATTTTCTTATTTTATGTACTAATTATAAAATTTATATAACATATATCAGTTATTTTCAACTATCAACAAATACCGTTCTTTATAAATATATAATCTTAATAATTGATTTATAATAATTGTTGGGATCAAATAGAATGAAAGAAATTAAAAAGCTTGAGATTATGTTTCATGAATTAGTGAATTACCCAACTATTAACTAATTCTTCTTTAAATCTTAGTCATTTAGAAGTTTTTTTTTTTGTTGACAAAAGTCATTTAGAAGATTGATATATTTAGATTTAATAACTTGATTTTATTAGTAGAAACGTGGCTAGTTAACTTTGAAGCATTAGAAATATTGTATAGTCAAGAAGCCCATGGGCCACAAAAGTTAAGAAGCCCAAGTTTGATGTCGGTCACTGGACAATGGCCAGACGCAAATGGACCCAATTGTCAAGTACTCCCTCCGTCCCGGCCAAATGTTTACATTTGGTCCGGGCACGGAGACCAAGGATAGTGGGTGTAATAGTGATTTTATTGTTAAAATAAATGAAATAGTGGGTGTAATAGTGTAAAGTGTTGAAAAAGTGGAGTGAAGTAGTGGATGTAATAATATATTTATTGTTAAAAGTTACTATTTTTAGTAATGTAAAGAATTGGGTGGGACGTCCCAAAAAGGAAAGTGTAAAGAATTGGTTGGGACGGAGGGAGTAGTTTGTAATTTTCTTATTGGGTTAAATATCAATCACGTGACTGATTGCGTCAAGATGTATCAAGTAGGTGACTGATTGCAAATTTGACTCATTTTGATGACTGATTGCACAATTTGACTCATTTCAGTTTTCCGGTCACTTGAAAATTTTTCGACGAAAAAAAATATGCACAAAAAAATCCGAAAAAAAATTATATGTAGTAAAACACCCCGACTTTGAATCTCCTAAACTCAGAATTATCGAAAGGAAATTCAAAACTTAAAATCAAAATTAAATAAATCTTGACCCAAATCTCCTAATTTTTTTATTTTTTATGTGATACTCATTTATAATATGCGTATTAAAAATACACATTTGTCAAATACATATACCAATGATATTTTTGACCAAAATTTTTAAAACTGGTATTTTCGCTAATTTTTACTTAAAAACTGATATTTTTGTTAATCACCCAATTTTTGCGTATGAAGTCTAATCAATGAGCGAGAAGTAGGTAGCCTGAGCTTGGTTGCTAACCTGTTTACAACAAAGAGAATCTACCGTGTAATTAATTGATGTGCATGACGTTAATGAGACAAATCTACAAGAGATCCGTGTTCTAGAACCGATACTCGCAGGTAATCATGCAAGATTTCTTATTTATTTGTATTATGAGTTGATTTGATTTGATTTTAGTGCATTTTTATCTGTAAAATTAACGGCATCTTCGGTCACCTCACCCTAATCACAGATTCACAGTGCTGACCAGTATATGGTTAAAAATAAGCGAATACAATCTCATATAATACCATATTCTCGGTCTTTCAAAAATATTTAAGAAAAAAAAACATTGTCTTTCTGCAATAACGTTAACACGGCTGATCGATAACATATTTTTTCTTATAATTTCTCTCTAAATATATTTAATTTAAACATGAATTTTCAAAATAATAATTTATTGACATAACATAAAATAATGTTACTTGTGACAGAAAATTTATAACAAAATTTACGGAATCACTATAAAGTATTTTAAAAACTGATATTTCTTGTAAAAAATAATTTTGACATCGGTACATGACATAAGGTTGTTTACGTACGTTCTAATCGAGAGAGAATCATTATTAGAATATCAATACTCGAGAAACCGAGTTTGTATTTAAATGCTAACAATTCGATCTCAACATTATAAAATTAAAGGAATGTGTACTTGTACAAGTAAATATCATACTTTTTTATAATATAGACAAAAATTTAATTATATCCTGAAATGATTTAATAACGGTTAGTCGTCGATCGGTTGCTCATAGTCTATGAATTCTGATGCACCACTGAGGAGCCTGGATTGCGTATTTGCATAGCCATATATGGCCAAAATATAGGTCGAAACATGAACAAAATACGTGCCCCTAAGAACAAAGATGAAATGATATGCATCTATAGTTGTATCTATATAACAGAGAGAGATGTGATAGAAATGTAAACTTAACTCATTAGCAAAACAATATGTTTGATACAGTATTTATACTGGCACACTAGTTGTAACAGAAACAGTTACATCAAATAAGGAGTTGTTTGGCTAAAAGGTAATACTAGTTTATTACTTAAATGAGGTCTTATTAGCAACTCGTGAGTTGAGTGCTACATTGACCTCGTAGTCTTATTAGCCCCCCTTGCAACTGATATGTCCTGATTTTCCTGAACTTCCTCAACAACAACTTTGTTTACAACCCCACAACAAATTGAAGGTATCGAAGAGTAAGTGAGACCCAATTTTGAAATGCAATTTCAGTGCAAAGCTTTGCCCAAACCTTTAGTTAGAATATCAACAGCAGCGTCCTTGGAAAGGACCTGAAAAACAGATACAAGACCAGAAATGATCTTCTCCCGAATAAAATGACAATTTATCTCAATATGCTTAGTGCGAGTATGATAGACAGGGTTAGCAGTCAAGTCAACAGCTGCTTTACTATCACATAATAAAGGAATAACACCAGAGGTTTTGAGGCCAAGTTCCTATAACAAACCATGAGCCATACGGCTTCACAAGAAGTATCAATTAAAGCTCGATACTCAGCTTCAGCTGAACTACGTGAGACAACATGTTGCTTTTTAAAACGCCAAGAAACAACCACAGAATCAAGTAAAAAGGCATACCCTCCAACAGACCTTCTACTAAGGGGATAACCTCCCCAATCACTGTCATTATAACCTTTAAGTAACAAGGTATTCTGAGAATGGAAGAATAAACCATGATGTTTGGTTAATTGCAGATACCGAATAACTCTGTGAGCTGCTTCTAAATGCCGAGACCTTGGAGCACGTAAAAACTGACTGAGGTGTTGAACTGAAAAAGCAATATCAAGCCTAGAAGAGGTTAAGTTTAACATATTGCCAATGAGTGCAGGATATAAAGTTGAATCTAACAACAATTCTCCTGACTCGGGTCCATCATGGAGCTTAATGTGAGGATCAATTAGAACTGATAAAGGCTTACAGTCAGACAAACCAGTTGTCTTGAGTAAATCTTGAATGAATTTTTATTGACCTAAAAAAATACCTTTCTCATTTATGTGAACTTCCAAGCCAAGATAATACTTGACTGGACCAAGATCTTTGATACTAAAATTATCATCCAGAAGCTTTTTAAGAGAATTAATGGTTGACATGTGATTACCACATAACAGAATATCATCAACATATACTACAATAGCTACAAAAATATCATCAACAACAAGTGTGAATAGAGAATAGTCCAACATTTACTGTTTATAACCAGCTTGTAACAAACACTCAGTTAACTTGGCAAAACATCTTCTAGAGGTCTGCCTAAGCCCATATATGGATTTACCCAATAGGCAAACCAAAGGAACTGGAGAAGAAGGGAGAATATACCCTAAAGGAGGTTGCATATATACCTCTTCTTCCAAATCCCCATGAAGAAAAGCATTGTTGACATCCAATTTGTTAGGAATCTACATATAATTTGATGATAACTTTAATCTTAGAATCATAGAAATTTTAATTGATGTAACTGATCAATTAATATGAAAGTTATAAATATCAATTGATCAGGAAACCATTTATCAGTTGAAATGTTTATCTGAGTCAACTGATAATATGGAATATAACATAGGTGTATTTAGTCTATTTCAATTGATAAGGTGTAAGTCAATTGATATTATTCACATCAATTGATGTTAGAGTCAATTGATAAAGGTCATCAACTGATGTGTGACTTAGACTGTCAAATTGTAAATATTTGAAGACAAGAAAATTATACAAGTGAAGGATGATTAGTTGATATTGAAGCATCAATGGATAGAAGATCAATTAAAGAAGCCAAGTCAAAGAATTGAAGACCATCAACTAATATGAATACCCATTGATTGATATATCGATTGATAACATCTATCAATCGATAAGTCATCATTAATCAATCGATGGATATAAAGATCAATCGAAGAAGAATAACAGTTGATGGATAAAAGGAAGAATCAATTGATATGCCTAACAACAAATTATCAATTGATTGAGACAACACAAGTTGACAAGTTGACAGACAAAAGCACACCTATTGAAGACAGTCTATGATGACTGTGAAGACTCAAGTTAAAGCTGTCTTTCCAAGTCTGAAGTACTTTTCCAGAAATGAAAAAAACAAAAGGAAAGATAGATTAGAAACAATCCTAGTTTAGATTAATTATTATATATTCTTTCTATGTATTGTAAACACACTTGTAGTATATAAACAATTGTGGTAGCATTGTTAGAAAATATATAAATTAGACAATATCCTTGAATCAACTGTTCAGCCTTAGAGCACTTTATAAGAACAATTGATTTATTTTATAATCTTGTAAACACAACTGGGTTTTATTAACCTAGAAAAATTGAGCAAAATATACACTGATGGAAAAACCAATTCATCAGTAATTTTAAAATATCTTTGTTCAATTTAGTTTTAGTTTAATTATTCATATATCTTCTCTTAAACACATAAACTTCAAGAACAATTATTAAAACAGAAAAAAATTTAATAATTTGTATTCAACCCCCCTTCTACAAATATATTGACATTGTTTTGGGAAATAACACATTTGTTCTACAAACCAATTATTGGCAGCAGCAAGAGCTAGCAAGCTTCTAATAATTAACATTTTAACAACTGGAGCAAATGTCTCATGGAAATCAATACCAGGTGAATGAGTATATCTTTTGTCCACCAACCTGGCCTTATATCTGTCAACCTCCCCATTTGCCTTATACTTAATATTATAAACCCATTTGGACCCAAAACAAGATTTACCAGGTGGTAAAGGGACTAAAGTCCATGTGTTATTGACATCAAGAGCTTTAATCTCAAGTTGCATAGTTGTGATCCATAGAGGATTCTTAACAACCTGATGATAAAAGTTGGGCTTCACTAAGGAAGTATTATAAGCATAGAGAGTTTGAGTGTCCAAATCAAAATGATCAGGCTCAAGTAACTGACAAGCCATGACTTGACAGATGCAGCCTGAATATGGTAATCATGCCACCATGAAGGCCTTGTCTTCATCCTATGAGAGTGTCTAGGGGAAGATGCAGGGACCAATGCGGTCATAGATTCCTCTGGAAGAGGATCAGATACAGCCTCAGAACTAGATGAACTGGTAGACTCAGAAATATGAGTAGACTAAGAAATAGAAGTCTGAGGAAACTGAGAAAGAGGAGTGTTGTTCTCAAACTGAGGAGAATCAGAATCAAGATGATGGTGATGTGAAGGGGTGGAAAAAATAGAATGTGGAACAGTAGTAGAAGGTTGTTGATTCAACCAATGTAAGAAAGAATAAGAGTTGCCAGGAGTAAAGGAAGTGAACTGATGTGGAGTATCAGATGTATAATGTTAAGGAAAAATGTGCTTTAGGAATTTCACATGTCTGCTGACAAAAATAGAGTGGTTATCTAATCTAAGCAGCTTAAAACCCTTCTGCAAGTAAGGATACCCAAAAAAATTCATTGAATGGCTCTAGCATCAAACTTATCAATTGGATGAAAAGAAGCATAACATAAACAACCAAAACATTTGAGAAGAGAATAGTCAGGTGCAGTCTTATGTAAGACTTCATATGGACTTTTATGATCAAGAATCGGAGTAGGTAAGACATTGATAAAGTAAATGGCTGTCAATACGCATTCACCCAAGTATTTAGGTGGAAGACCTGATTGAAACCTAAGAGCCCTGGCCATTTCTAAAAGATGTTTGTGTTTTCTTTCAACCCTTGCATTTTGTTGATGGGTGTATGTGCAAGAAGTTTGATGAGATATTCCCATTTGGTACAAGTAAAACATGAAAAATTGATTGACAAATTTAGTACCATGATCAGTTCAAATGGACTTACTGGTAGTGTGAAAATGATTTTGAACATAAGCATAAAATTGTTTGAATTTTTGCAGAACAACTTGCTTAGTGGTGAGAAGAAAAGTCCAAGTGGCCCTACTACAGTCATCCACTATTGTAAGGAAATACTTACAACCATGAGTAGTAGCAGTTTGATAAGGCCCCCACACATCCATATGTACTAAAGAAAATATTGAAGATGCATGATAATTACTATGTTTGGGGAAAGGTAACATGGTTTGCTTGGCAGTGGGACATGTAGGACAGTCTCTTTGGTACAAGATGAAAGTTTACCAATATCAGGAATGTTGTATAAAATATCATTAGGAGCATGCCCTAATCTAAGATGCCACAATTTTGAGTTGGAAGAATTTGTTTGATGAAACACAGAATTTGTAGCACATGCTGACAAATTGTTGTATGTGACAAAAAGAAAATAATACAGACCATCTTTTTGAACACCAGTACTAAGAATAGGATCCTGATTTTGAAAGAAACAATGTGTAAAATTAAAAATGACCTTATGAGAAGGATGTTGAGTCAACTTACTAATGGAGAGGAAGTTGTAATGAAACTCGTAAACATATAAAACATTAACTAGAACAAGAACCTAAGTTAATTTCACCGAGCCAACAGAATGAACTAGAATTATATGACCATTAGGTAAAGCTATGTGAAAAGGTTGTGTGAGGTTTGTGACATTAACCATAATACTTTTATCACAACACATATGGTTAGATGAACCAGTATCAACTATCCAAGTATTGACAGGATTATTTGGAACAAAAGATAACATGGAGTATGCCAAACCTGTAATGTGATCCTCTGGAGTGGATATGGTAGAATAAATGGCTTTACTATTCATCATAGAGTTCATCATCTGAGACATTTAGGCTACCTATTGCTACAATTGCTCCAGAGATAAGGAAGATTGAGGTGCTGCAATAGATTGTGCAACAGTTGGATTAACAAGTAGACTAGAAACATTCATTACTTGAGATGGCTTAAAACCAGAATTTCCTGAAGAAAATGTGCATCTGCCTCTACCCCTTGGTGGATATCCAATTAACTTGTAACAATTTTTTTTCAAATGACCATCCTCGTGACAGTACCTACACTTCAGTCCCTGCTTCTTAACCACATTGTTGCTTTTTGAACCAATGACACTAGAATCAGTAGAATACTGAGAGAATGGAGTTTTGGCTTTCTAATTGGTAGTCCTGACATTAGCTAGAAGAGAATTAGGGACACTGTAACCATATCTCTGTCTTTCTTCTTGTTTCACCAAAGAATATGCTTGAAGAGTACTTAGTAAATGATTCATCATGAGAATCTGACCTCTGAAAGCAGCAAAACTATCATTTAAACCCATCAAAAACTGCAATAATTTCTTTCTTTGATCTCTTGCTTCCTGCAACTTGTGAGACTCACATTTGCATTTGCATTTGAAAACTATAGCTGGCTCCAAAGCCGTATATTCATCCCACAGATTTTTCATTTTGTGGTAATATAGTTCCACTGATTTGTCTCCTTGTTCCGGTGCATGAAGATATCTCAATACTTAAACTCTATGACCATTGATACTAGCAAACTGATCATGAAGCTCATTCCAAACTTCCTTTGCAGAATTAACAAAATTCATTTTTGTGATGATTTTATCAGAAACTGTGTTCAAGATCCAACTGATTACCATGTCATTCACCATGTCCCATTGTGCTTTCAGTGTAGAATCATCTTTTGGTTTAGCAACAGTGCCATTAACGAGCCCTAACTTGTTTTTAGCTTATAAAGCGATAGTCATGGACCTCTTTCAGGGACCAAAATTTTTTGTCACTGTCAATTTCTTGGCTATGAGTACTAAACCAGAATGATCTATATTCTGAAGATATAGATGATGTGAATTGGACTTGAAATTGGATGAATCATCAACGGTATCTCGAATAAAGAGTTGTTTATACTAGCACACTAGCTGTAACAGAAAAAGTTGCATCAAATAAGGAGTTATTTGGCTAAAAGATAATTGGGGTGTTTGAGGTTCTTTAAACTTAAAATAAGTAGCTTATTTTTTTTATTTTTTTACATATTTTCATATTTTTTTTAAAGATAAATATTTGTTTTGGAATTTTAAAACCAAATATGAACTTAATTATTTCTGGAAATAAAGGCTTATTTCTGAAAAGTACATACATCCCTACTTTTTTCCGGAAATAAGCCCTTATTTCCATAAGGAGTGAGCAGCCAAACAGGCCCAATACTAGTTTATTACTTAAATGGGGTCTTATTAGCAACACGTGAGTTGATTGTTGCATTGACCTCATAGTCTTATTAGCCCCTTCTAATATTTTATTAGTGATTTTGACTGATAAGAAGTTGGACATGTAGAGAATGATTGATAAGGGCGTTTTTATTTAAAATAAGAGATGGTTATCGTAATTGAGACGTATTTAAAGGGTTGAAAAATATTAATCTAGTTGGTTCTTCAAAAAATATTTATAAAAATCTATCTGTGCTATCATATAATAAACAAACATGATATTTTATTCAAAATTTTGATTACCCCAACTTTTGGTTATAAAGTGAACCATAAAAAATTAAGACGGTTAAATTTTCTCTAAATATATAATAATCGTTAGTTCTTTTAAATCTTTAATGAATCATAAAAAGAATATAAAACATTGGATATTCACTTTAAATATATTTATTAATATTATATTACATCTAAATTATAACTTAAATTTTATATTATAAGAATCCTATTATAATATAATTTTTATCAATATTTTTTTAAAGTTAAATTATATTTAAATTATAACCTAAATTTTATATTCTGAAAATCATATTACAATTACAATTGTATAATAATATTATGTGAAATTCATATATAAGTTGAAACTGAGACAGAATTATAATATGTATATATACGTATCTCTCAATTTAGAAATAGAAATATATTTATATTTATGAATATATAGAATAGTTTAGTTGATAAATTCATTCTCCTAACAGTGATTGATTACACAAGTTACTCTATTTTTCAAAGCATGATGCGTATACAACGATATTAAGGCCCGTTTGTCTTTTTTTAAATTCTGGATATAAATACTTATTTTTTTTAAATATATAAAAGTGTACTTTTCCTGTAAACAAGTACTTTATTTTCAAAAACAAATTCAGTCTTTAATTTATTTTCAGAAAAAATATTTATTTTCAAAAAAAATGTAAATATGTACTTTTTTCTGAAAAAAATATATAATAGTACTAGTAAGTCATTAACATTAGGGACAAAAAGTTCTGAATAGTTGGATTTTGTAGATAATCATAAACTAAATAAAAAAATATGCCAAATTTGTTTAAATATGATGCTTCAAAAAAAAAAAGTTGGTTTACAATGAAACAAGATTCAATGCACCAATAATGGACGTCGTCACCTTTTGACAATGATGCATCCATATCATGAATTGCGATAAATAACGTTAGCGCACAACCAATTTAGCATGAATCACAATATCAAACATATCCCAGTAACCCACCTCCTCTACAACAAAACATATCAAACTCACTCTAAACTCCCCAATCTAGCCGGCCAGTGTTACCATCAATAAAATACATACAGGGGCAGTGGAGGCTATGGAAGAAATAAGGCCCTCCGGAATCACCTCCCTCCATGCAGATATACTAGAGACACACATATTGACCAGGCTTGACGGTCCCAGCCTGGCCTCTCTCAGCTGCACTTGCACCATCCTGAACTCTCTAGCCTCCAAGACCCACCTCTGGTCCCAACTCTTCCAATCCACGTGGCCTTCCACCGCCTCATCAGCTCTCCTCCGCCACCTCATCTCCACCTTCCCCGACGGTGGCCCTCGCTCGTTCTTCTCTCTCTGCCACTCCCTCCCCCCATCCACCACCGCCACTTTTCCTAATATTAACAGTCCATTACCAATCAAACAACTAATCTCAGCCGTTGATTTACACTTCCATGATGATTGTATCTTCAGTAAATTGCAAGAAACAGAAACAGTGTCAGGCTGGTTCAAATGCTCACCTTTCCGAATCGATTTACTCGACCCGAAAGAAATTATAACCACTCAAATCCCTCACGTGGATGACGACAACACGTGTGATGATTTTCTCAACAAAATGACACTAAGTTGGATCCTGATAGACCCAACCAGGCCAAATGTAATGAACATGTCATCATTCAGTCCAGTTTCCGCAACACGGCACTGGCTGAGCAAGGAGGTCCAGGTGCGGTTCGTGACCGTTCTACATAGCAAAAACGAGATGGTGCAGTGTGAGATAGCGGTGACATGCGGGGGGTCAGAAAATGGTGAAATGCAAGTGAGAGAAGTGAGTTTAGAAATGGAGGACATGGATGGAATGCATTTGAATGGGAAGGACAGTATGGTAATTTTGGAGAAAGTTATTAATGCGAAATTATTAGTGAAAAGAAAAGGAAAAAGAAAAGAAGAAGAAGCGAGAAAAAGGTATAGAGAATATGTAGAGAAGAAGAAAGAGAGAAGAGAAAGGAAGACAAGGAGAGAAGATATATTAGACATGTTGTCCATTGCATTCGCCGCGGGGTCCCTCGTGTTTGCCGCCTTTTGGTTCTTTATGTTATAGTTTTCTGGTAATAGTTCTAAGTACTTGCACAATTTGTGTGGAGTAGCATTAATTTTACCAACTTCAATTCACAAATCATAATTCATAACCTCTGCATTTAGTGAGTGATTGGAAGTATATACGTACATTATACGACAGGTACCTGCCGCGGACTACCTATGGAACTATTCCGTAACAACAGATTTCAGAGGTTTGCTGGAATAATAGAGTTAAAAGTATAATAATATTACTGTTAATGGAGATTAGAATTTGTAAAAAAAAAATTGAATTGGACTTGAGAGGTGCCTCGATCATACTCACGCAATTCGGTTATAATTGAATATATTCTCGAGAGATTTTAAGGATATATTTATTAAATATGAGAATTAATTGATTTTATCTGATATAATCTTCGCGTTGTGATACCTTCACGACTTGAAAGATATCGTTTAGAGATATTTTCTGTAATTAATACATTGAAATTGATTTTTTCCTCGTTTCAGAGAGATGATATCTTGGAGATTAAATAATTGATTATTATTGAAATTAATACCAAAAATAAAGAGAAACAAAAGTACTATGCCAAAAATATAGATCAGAGCACCCTTCTCTTCAATTCGATTCAATTGAAGTTTTATAGAAATTGTCATACCGGTTTTTCCCTATATCAATTGTCAAATTGACCCAATTTTAACTAAAAATTTCATATATTATATGTTTGAGAAAAATTATAAAAATTATATTATTAGAAAGTATATATAATTTACTTTAAAATGTAATTTTCAATTTTTTAAAATTATAAACTACTAATTTTTAATTATCAGTCAAAATTTAGTCAATTTGACTATAAAAAGTCAAAAATGACAGATAAATTTGGACGAAAAAAGTATATATATATATATATATATATATATATATATATATATACTCCCTCTGTCCCATTCAATTCTATACACTTTCCTTTTTTGGATGTCCCTCTCATTTGTATACATTCCAAAAATAGTAAAGTTTTAATAATAAAAAATACTATTACACCCACTAACTTTCCTCCATTATCTCAAATTCATAATATAAAAATACTATTACACCCACTACTTTCCTCCACTATCTCAAATTTATTATTAAATATTAATAGGTCTCACCACTTTACTCACTTTTCATCTAACCTTACTCATTTTATAATGGATATCTTGGTCTCCGTGCCCATGAGAAGTGTATACTTCTCAATGGGACGGAGGGAGTATATATTATGAATAGTATGTAATTCAAACATTGACTTGGAATGGCGTATTAGAAGGTTTGGTAAAATCTGCCCAGTTAGCATGATTTATGAACTCGTGGTGATATTCATGTAAAATGTATTACTAGTTGCCAAGTTGAAGGCATCATTTTATAGATTTTGTTAGATCTAACCAAGCAAGTCGTAAAAATAAATTATTGTAATTATGACTGACTTTTTCCTGCCCATTTAATAGATTTGATAATTAATATCCACCAAATTTATCACTAGTGGTAATTTTTGAAAATTTGTTAGAATCATACGCATTTTATGAGAATTATGTTACTTGTACCCTAAAATTTATTAGGTAATGCTAAAGTTTTCAAAAAAAAAAAAAATATTTTCTAATACCAATTTAACCATTTTATATCACATATTCGTGTGTTCACTTGTTCTGCATTCAAGTAATATCCGGTTTCACGAAAAGACGGCACTCTTATTGGCCTGTTTGGCTGGGCTTAAAAATAAGTCTTTTTGGACTTATTTTCGGGTAAAAATTTCATATTTTGATAAAATTTTTTATACAAATATTTAATGTATATTTGAGATTCTATAAGTTGCAAAAAAAAGTTAACTTATTTCAGAAAAAAGTTAGGAATCCTAACTTTGTCTTAAAATAAATTGACTTATTCTGGAAAAAAAGTTCCCCCAAACACCCCCTATATCTCTCTCTAGCTTATTCGTGAATGATGGAATACGTTACAGTAATATACTGTTTGTTTTTGTTTGTTTATATGATATTTGATTTTTTGACATATATTTTTATGAGTTTTAATTATATATGTAAAATTATTATTTTTAAAAAATTCTTTTTTTAATAAAGTTATTAATTAAAACTTTTATTCAGAAAAAAAATTAAAAATAATAATTCTAATTATGTAGTCAGAACTCTTAAAAATATGTATTAAAAAGTTAAGCGTAAAATATTAACAAACTGAAGAAGTATACAGTATGCAATGAATTGCGTTATCTGACCGATTCTTCTCCTAATTGCAGTAATATTTATTTATAATATATGATTGAATTCTGTGTATGCTTATTAAAATACTATTTTATGTTGCTTTCGAGGTCTGTTGATATTAAAGGAAATGTATTTATATTAGACTTCAAATCTCGAATCGATGATTTTTATAATATGCCCGACAATTTTTTGTACTTTGAACTTCAAAAATAACACTTATTTTTAACACCTTAATATATTTAGAGGTATTATTTTTCACTTGTCACGTTTATTGACCGCTGTACGAGAACATCAGCCGTGTTTTCAATGTTTATTATCCGATCGGTCAAGATCCTGAGGTCTTTACATGGTAGCAGTATCCTATATTACCCTTGGGGAAAAGTTTTCAACGGTACTGGAATCGAAATTCCCAATAGGAGTTGAGGGTTTTCCAAGTAAAAGTGTTGTTAAACACTTGTGGAGCCCTTGCTTGCAATTCAGCAGTGGGCAACAAGAGAGTTATTGTAACATGTGGGGGTAACAAAAGATCCAAAGCGGCATACCTTCAAAAAGAAAGGTTTTGGAATAAAAGGGTTAATATAACAAGGCTTCATGCTTATTATATGAAGTTGTAGGCTTCATGCTCAACGTGTGTTGATAAGAAGCGTATTGCTAACTTATATTTTGGTTCTATTTGGCGTTTGGAATTTTTGACGCACATTTTTAAGAACTTTGATTACATAATTAAATTTATTATTTTTAATTTTTTTTTTGAATAAAAATATTAAACTAAAATTTTTATTCATAAAATAAAATTTTAAAAAATAATAATTATAATTATGTAGTCAAATTTTTTAAAAAAATGTATCAAAAAGTCAAATGTCAAATATTACAAAATAGATTACAAAACAGAGAGAATTCATTTTCTCCATTTCACACTCATCAATTCAAAAATTTTATGCTCCATAAAGTTTGTTAGACAGAAATGAAATTTTAAAAAAAAGGTGCAAAAAATATTTGATGAAAATTAAAATGTGTTAAATTACCAATTTTTTTTACAACAGTGTTAAATTTTATATTATTATAACATTCTTGCTCACTTGAAAACAATTCATTTTTTGTTCAATAACGACCCATTCTTTTCGGCAATAATTAATTTTAATGTTTAATTTAAATATTGAAAAAATTGGAAACAGAATAGATTCGAACACAAAATCTCTCCAATCGATATGATATTAAACTAACAACTCTTCTAAGAACTTAAGAAAATAGTTGAATTTTGTATTATTCTAACAATATGCTACTTTCACAATAGAAACAATTTATACTCTATTTTTTCTTTTAATTCCTCATCTTACTAGCTTTTTCTATGTAAAGCTTTGTTTGAAATTGATATTTAAAACTGCCGTAAAAGTGTTGTTGGAAAAGTAATGACACAAAAATCAAATAATTATTTAATAATATTTTTTATTTATATATGTGTTATAGATATAATATAAAAATAATAATGTTTGTGAAGATCTTTGATAATAAAATATGTAATTACTTTCCGAAAAAAATTAGAAAACGGATTTTTTTACAAACATGAAAAATCTACCTTCTCCAAAAAATAGTTTTTAGACCCGAAATACTTTTACAAAATCTATTTTTAAATTTTGCTAAATATTTTTTCAAATACTTCTAAGAAAACGAATATTATTGTCTACACTATTAATACTAAACATAGTCTAAGTCATATTTATATTATATTATTAAAATCGAAATGATAAATGTTTAATCGGTTGATAGTCTAATCACAAAATTAATAATAAAATCTTATATATACTAATTATTTATCTTTTTAAAAAATAATAACTAATATAAATATAATTTTTCCCTATACTAAAACTAGATACAAACTCACACATATCACTCTCTCGTTAAATTTGACACATATCACTCTTTCCTTTTAAGTTGATGCTTACGTGTCACCCTCTAATTAATTATCTCTCTTTTTTCTCTCATTGCACTACAATTTTTTCATCATTTTTTATTTTTTATTTATCTCACCATTAATTCTCTCTCCTAAAAATGCACACGGGTGAATAGGTGATATGCCTAATAATGACCGATTTTAATTTTACCAATATATTTAACCTGCATGCTAGCTAAATTCAATTCACATATAATATCAGCTAGCTACTATATGCAATGTAGTACAGAAAAAATAAATAACACCACATCTTTTAACCAGATTCGACCCTTAATCCCCTATGTTTTACGTCTGGTCCCCTACCAACCGGTAAGAGAGAATATTATTAATCAATGAATAACTGATTACAAGATTACAATAATATTCCCCCCTTCATCCATTACAGCTGATTCTAGCTTGCTGAAACACCTCTTCCCTAAACTAATCTACTCTCTAAGCACTATTAGCCTCTAGTTCCCTTGAACCCCGTTTCACAAGTTTAGCAATCCAACCACAACCAATTACAATGAAAATCACAAGTGAATAAGATTACAACTCAAACTATAAGCTCTCTCACGTGTATATATATAAATATATAAAACACTAGAGCTCGAAAGATATTAGCTAAGAAAGATTTTGAGTTTGAGGAGATGTGTGTATAGTTTTAGCAAATCAGTATATGTTTTCACTTGATGAAGATAAAATCAATACACACTACGCATTTATACGTGAATGTTCAACGTTCAAATTATTAGAACAACATTAACATTTAATTCTTTAAGTTTATGTTTGTTAGAGTAATTCGATTGTTACACATTCAAATCTACGAATACTGAGGAGAGTTTGAAAATAATAAACGTTTGAAAGATATTCTCAATATAAGTTTAAATACTAGATAAGAGTTGGTTAAATAAAGATAAGATTTGATAAAGTCCAACTCCTATTAATTAGGAAAATAAGTTTGAATAATAAAATACGTTTGGATAAATATAACAAGCATGTAACAAAAAATTTCAGTCATGATATGTGGGATGAATTTATTGAAAAGATATTTAAATCATAACAAGTAGCATGATGATTTTGAGACTTCATTAGGGTTACATTTTTTTCTAATATCAAAATATACTGTTGTGAGAAAGATTTGGTTACAACACTATGGAGGTTCTATGCTGGAATAACGGAAGAAAAGTTATGTAAGTTGACCAAGAAATAACTTCCTGATCGAGCTTCCACAGGGGGTGAATGATGATTTTGATGATGAGGGACTGAGCTAGCAAAGTTCCAAGACATCACGTATAATCATGAGATTATACAAGTCAAATACCTCAGAAAATTAATGAACACTTGAGTTTTTTATGTGCTCTCTCCCCACTAAGTGTTTTCGAACCCTTTTGTTAGTTGCCTATATACCCTATTTATAGGGATCAAGTCCATATGTAGTTCTTGATTGTTATGACTCTTGTTGATGAGTGATCAACTGAGTTTTGATAAGAATCAACCTCTGTTTGAATGTATATCTCGAAGTGATTGAGCTACAAGGAAAGTCCAAGCCGGTTAGCACTCCTTGGAAGCTATTTCTTGATGAATAATCGACTGAATATAGGTCTTTACGTATTTCCCTTGTAATTATCCTTAATCAGATGAGAATAATATGATAATTATCCTCCATAATCGTGGAAAGATTATCTCCTAAAAATCAGGTGTGACAGTCCATGTGGAACTGTCCTGCCAGGAGGTACCAATCAACTGTCCTGGTAGTCAATTTCCGGAACCTGTCTCACAGAACCTGGAACCTGTTCTCTGGAAACATTAACATATCATGACCTCCCAGATTAATTCTCAACTCCATTGGACTCTTGGAATCTTTTCAAAATAGGTTTCAGCCTTGATATACCGGAAGCTCTTTGGACAGCTAGGTTCCCGCATTACCAGGTTTCTTTTACCTAATGATTCCCCATCCTGGGAGGAGCCCTCACCTCCTGGACCTCCTCAACAGCTTCTATGATCCACTTTGATGTAATGGAACCTCTATAACTCTTGTTAACTTGTCTTGGAACCTCCTTAGAAGGCTTCTAACTTAATGGATTGGACCTCAAATAACCCATGGGCCCAAATCTAGCTCATGTGATATTTTGGGCACAATAATTACCTCCGGTTCCTTGTAATCATTAAATGCAAAAAGAACCATCCCTAAAATAGTGGTTCAATCCTTTCACATGCACCTACTATGAAGTATTGACAGCTTCCATAGATTACTTCTAAGCTTACATAGGCTAACCCAGCGTAAGAAACAAGAAATAACCCACAACACCATTCATACAATAATTCAAAATTTATGCAAGTCATTACAACTGATTTGATACTCAAAACTTTTGGATTAAAAATTACCTCCAACCATAGCTTCCAGACTTTTCAATCGGAACCTCGGTTGCTCCTTCCCAGCATTATCCAATAGTTAAGTAATTCAATTTTCAAATAGCTGGAAACCGCCCGAAACTCTTGGACTTCTTATCTTCCAAAAGTTATTTGAATTTCAATTTTTGAAACTATGTTAACTTCTTGCCGCTATAATAGCTATATTGGTTCATGTGTTGGGTTCAAGGCACGCCTCTTCGTCCTCCCCATATATCCAATCACGCGCAGCCACCTGTTATCATTGTCCCTCATTATCTCCTATTGAATCCCACACACACACACACACACACACACACACATATATATATATATATATATATATATATATATATATATATATATATATATATATATATATATATATATATATATATATATATATACACTTAAAACCCTCTTTATTCTTCTATCTCTTTTTACAAATCCAAATATCCTGTACTTCTTCGTCTTTCAAGCTACCCAAGAGTCTGCAACAGCTCAAGTTTATCATGGGTTGAATGAATAGAACTTCAGGAGCCAGGACTAGGCACCTCATGGGTTAAGTAAGAACCATAGGATCCAGAACTAGACAACTCCCAGATTGAATCTCAGGAGCTAGGACTAGGCACCTCTTGGGTTGAATGTGAACCATAGGAGCCAGGAAAGACACCTCCTAGGTTAAATCAGGAACCATGGGAGCCAGGACTAGGCACCTCCCAGATTAAATATCAGGAATCTCAGGAGCCAGGACTAGGCACCTCCTGGGTTGTAAACATTGAAATCTCAGGAGCCAAGACAGACACCTCCTCGGTTAAAATCAAGAACCACGAAAACCAGGACAGGCACCTCCCAGGTTATAAACATTGGAACCTCAGGAATCAGGACAGGAACCTCCTGGGTTTTTGCTTGAAAATTTGCTCTTCCAAGATCTTCTTTTAGGCAGCATGTCACCTACTACCCCCAAGTTCTGTAGTGTAGCTTGATGGACTGGAGAACTTTATTTTGTTGAAGCTTCTTACATGATGTCAGGTAGTATTTTCATAAATAAAATAAAGGGAAACTGCCACTATTTCCATTAAAATGAAAAACATTACATGAAGACCCTGGGAGGTTTATAGGCACCACCCCCGAGTGTGGAATAAAAATTTCAACTACCAACTAATGAAGCTTGAAAATGCAAAGGCATAAGCTTAGTTTTATTTTCCTAGCCTGAAAGAGGCCTACTATTCCTACTTGATTGAAAGAAAAAGAATTACTTGTAATATTTCTTGAGGTGTTCAGCATTTCAGGCTCTTGGGAGGAGCTTCCCTTCAAGGTTCTTGAGATGGTAGATTACTTCCCATAATAAAGACTGTATCATATATGAACCTTCCCAATTGGCTTCAAATGCTCTGTGACCTGAGACCTTCATATTTGACATTATTTTTCTCAGCACCAGGTCCCTATTTTTGAGTGGTCGAGGTTTCACCTTGTTGTTGTAGTACATCTTGGTTCTTTGTTGGTATGCATCCAACTTCAATTGTGAGGTTGCCCTTATTTCCTCCACCAGGTCTAGGTACAAACGATGATTGACTTCATTATTTTCAGGCTGATAATTATCCCTCTTGAAGGAACCTGCCCCAATTTCAACAAGTATCATAGTCTCACAGCCATAAGTAAGGGAAAAGAGAGATTCCCCTATAGTTGAACGGGGTGTTGTATTGTAGGACCACAACACCATTGGAAGCTCTTCTGGCTAGCTTCCCTTAATTTCCTCCAACTTTACCTTTAAAGTATGCTTAATTATTTTATCCATATCTTCTCTTTGGCCATTACTTTGAGGATGACAAACAGTTGAAAAACTTTTTTTTATTCCCAGATCATCGCACAGCTTCCTCATTTCCTTGCTGTCAAACTGTTTTCCATTGTCAGAAATTAATTTGTATGGAATCTCATACCTGTAAACAATTGCTCTTTAGATAAACTCCCTTAGCTTCCTAACAGTGATAGTGGCCAAAGGCTCCGTTTCTGCCCATTTTGTGAAATAATTCACAGCTACCACAACATATTTTACACTTCATTTTCCCTTTGGTAACTCCCCAATTAAGTCAATCCCCCATACTGCAAAGGGCCAAGGATTAACAAGAGGTTTGAGAGTGACTGCATGTCTGCTGTTAAGGTTCGCATATCTCTGGCAATTATCACACGACTTGGCAAATCTACGAGCATCTAACTTTAAAGTAGGCCAATAATATCCATGCCTTAATATTTTATGAGCAAGGGAGGTACCTCCGAGTGATTTCCACAGATACCTTCATGAACCTCTCTTATGATGTATTCGCAGATGTTCTCTGCTACACACTTGAGTAAAGACCGATTGAAACCTCTTTTATAGAGGTACCCATCATAGATGACACACCTAGCTGACTGGTACCTAATTCTCATAGCTTCATCTTTATCATCAGGAAGCTCCCCTTTAGTGATATAGGCTCTGATGGGATCTGTCAACAGCTTCTCCACTAAAACCTCAATTTCCATTACCTCCTCTCGTGGGATGCTTGGTTGAGATTGTATCTCAAGGGGAATCACTTCCAACAAGGTGACAGTCCTCTAAGATCCCAAATTTTCTAAGGCATTTACGTTGGCATTTTCTGTCTTTGGAATCTGTTCAAGTTTCACTACTCGGAACCTCCTCATCAGGTCTTGGGCATATCTCATATATAGGTCTGTTCTTGGTCCCCTAACCTGATAATCACCCCTGATATGCCACACTACCAACATTGAGTCACTGTAGACATTAAGATTTTTCACCTTCATTTCAAGAGCTAGCTTCAATCCTGCAATTAGGGCTTCATATTCTGTATCTTTATTGGTAGCTCTGAATGAGAAGTGAATGGAGCTTTGGAGGCGATGCCCTTCAGGGATAATGAGTTTAATTCCAGATCCTGCTCCACTATTATTTACTGCCTCATCCACATACAGATTCCACCAAGGTACACAATTCTCCTCAGGTATCACTGAGTTACCAGGTTCAGGTGCCGGATGCATGACTTCCACCTCTGTTTCTGGTGGGAACTCCAGTATAAAATCAGTTAGGACCTGACCTTTAATTGTTGTCCCTGGCTTGTAATCAATATAAATTGCATCAACTCTGTTACCTATTTCATAAGTCTCCCAGAAGCTTTCGGCTTATGCAAGATAGGTCTCAGTGGATATGCAGACCTTATCTCTACCTTATGAGCTTGAAAATATGGCATGAACTTCCTGGATGCCAAGATTAACATATACACCCATTTCTCCATGTTTAGGTACCTGGTTCCTGCATCCAAAAGCCTTTTACTTACATAATATACTGGGTATTGTACCTGTTCCTCTTTCCTTATCAGGACAACACTGATAGAATATTCAGAAATAGTTAGGTACAGTATTAAAACCTCCCCCTTCAATTGTTTAGACAACAATTGAGGGCTACTCAATTGTTCTTTGAGCTTCCGGAAAGCAGCTTCATACTCCTGCGTCCATTGGAACTCTTTTTCTTTCTTGATAGCTTTAAAAAAACTCATTGCACTTATCTGTGCTTCTAGAGACAAACCTGTTGAGAGCAACCACTCTCCCTGTCAAACATTGTACCTCTTTAACATTTTTTGGGGATCTCATTTCCACCAAAGCTTTGATTTTTTAGGGTTGACTTCAATTCCTCTGTGATTGACAATGAACCCTAGAAATTTTCCAGACTCCACCCCAAACACACATTATTTATGATTGAGCTTTATCTGGTACCTCCTCAATATGTCAAACATTTCTTTAAGGTGTTTTACATGATCAATAGCTTCCTTAGACTTGACCAACATATCGTCCATATAAACCTCCATTGTTTTGTCAATCTGCTCAAGAAACATCATATATACTAACATCTGGTAGGTAGCTCCTGCATTGAGCAACCCAAACGGCATCCTCGCATAGCAATATATGCCTCTATCTATGATGAAAGAGGTATGCTCCTAGTCAGGTTCATACATGAAAATCTGATTATAGTCTGAATAAACATCCATAAAACTAAGCAAGGCATGCCAGCTATGGTATCTACCAAATGGTCAATTTGTGGAAGAGGGAAGTTGTCCTTAAGATATGCCTTTTTTAGGTCTGTAAAATCCACACAAGTCATCCATTTCCCATTAGGTTTTTTAACCAATACTGGGTTAGCCAATCATATGGGGTAAAATGAATCTTTGATCAAACCGGCTTTGAGCAACCGGTCCACCTCCTTTAAAGCGGAAGCTTTTTCTCCACTTATAGCTCTTCTCTTCTGTCTTACTCATTTCTTTTCGGGATCAATATTTAGACGATAACACGTCACTTTGGGGTCAACTCCAATCATGTCTGAATGACATTGGGCAAACACGTCTAGATTCTGTTTCAGGAACCTAATCAACATCTCATTTATACCAAGTTCTAGATGATTCCCAATAGTTAGTACCTTTGAGGCATCATTGTCATCCATTACCACAACAATTGTATCACCAACAGGTCCTGCCTTTTTAGTGGTTTCACGCATTCTTGGGTCTAGGCCTATCTCAAGTCCAACATCTGGAACCTCATCGATAATGAAAGTTTTTATTGGTACAACTTCCAACATTAGTAATTCTGATGGTGCTACCCCCGAAAAACTAGAACCTCCGGAAGAGGTTCCTTACAAGCCAACTCCACAATTCTGATACCATTACAAGAATTTTTCCATTTTGTACAGGTTCCAATACCAGTACCTCATCACCTTCTTTCTTTATTGTCTTGAAGCTCTTTTTTGGCTTTTCAACAACATGTATCACCTTGTTATAACACTCTTTGGATTCATACAGGCAGCCTCTAACACATCCCACTCCATTAGGTGTGGGAAACTTCATGGGCATGTGGTAAATTAAGGTCACTATCTTCATATCTTTCAGTACTAGTCTCCCCAGAATTGCATTATTGGAAATATCCTCATTCACCACCATGAATTCAGCCATCTGTATAGCCACCTTAGGTTCCTCTCCCATGGTAATTGGGAGATTTATCTTTCCAAGAATCCTCATTGAGTTTCCAGTGAATCCATACAATTCATTCCTAGTGGTACCCATTTCTTTGTCTAGCAGCCCCATTTTTTAGTAGGTGGTGTAAGCCAGAATATTCACAGAGCTCCCATTGTCAACAATGATTTTTTGCACATTTAGACCTCCAATCATGACAGTTACCACCAAGGCATCATTGTGGGGATAGTGAACCCACTTAGCATACTCTTCATCAAATGAGATTTGAGCAGCTTCACCTTTGAACAGGTTTGGGGGCCTTTCTGTTAGATTAAACACATTTTTAAGGGTTTTCCCTTAGCTTCCCAGGCATATCTCTCCATAGAATTTCTGTTAGAACCTTCTGGATGGGGACCTCCAATAATGGTCCTAATGCTTCATGTCCTTATAGTCCTTATGACACGTGATTGTCCAGCTTCTTTGGCTGCCTTTTCATCCCGAAACCTCTTAGCTTCCCTAGCCACGAACTCTGAGAGATGCCCACCTCTTATCAGTTCCTCAATTTGGTCTTTGAGGTGCCTGCAATTTATTGTCTTATGGTCATTGTTATCATGAAAAGCACAATACTTTCCAAAATCCTTTCTTCCAGGGGAACCTACTATGTAGGGCTTTTTAAATATCCTTATATTCTCTATAACCTCGTATATATAGCTAATAGAGGTGTTAATAAGGGTATATTCCTCAAACCTCGAGTACCTGTCAACAGGAGAAAATCTCCTCCCATCATGGGACCTGTCTCTATTAGCATTCACAGATATGAGAGTTGTTTTGTCATCATGACTATAGGTCCTTGAATCATAGGTTTCCCTATTAGAGGTTCTTTTCTCAGCATTCTTGTCCTTATGACTGGAAGAGCGATTCCTTTTATTCCTGCTCCACCACTCGGTACCTCCTTGGTTGGCATTCTTTGATAATTTAGCCAATGATTCCTCCACAATCTTATGAGGTTCCGCCTTTGCATAAAAATCAAAAAGGGTTTCAGGTTCCCTTTCTTGAAGCTCCTTCCAAAAGTCAGTTCATGACCTCATACATTAGAAGCTTTTCTCACCATGTGAACCTCTTCATTAAACCTCTTAAAGTAGTCCCTTAGAGTCTAAATGTCCCTCTGTTTGATGTTTTCCAATGTATTGACAGGTGGAGCATAGACCATGGAAGCTCTAAATTGAGCGACAAACAAGTCTCTCATTTGCTTCCAGGATTTTATAGAGTCACCTGGCAACCTCTTGAACCATTGGTGAGCATTTCATGTGAGAGTGGCAGCTAGCAGCCTGCACCTAGTGAGAGGTTTCACCTGGTACACCTCCATTTATGTGGTAAATCGATTTAAATATTCCACATGATTTGAGCTTCCATCAAACTTGAGGTCCCCGTTCATTCTGTAGAATATGGGTAAAAGAGACGGTTTCCCCCTTTTGTAAAGGGAGAAGCTATGGCCAAACCAGATTGGGACTTCTTTTCAGCTTGGATTTTGTCTAGAACCTCCCTTAATTCCTCAATTTTAAGTTTACCGGTACCTCATCAGTGGGTTGTACCTCTTCTTCAGGTTCCGGGACGTGTTGGGAGCTATCTCATTGTTCAAGTTCCTCCACACTGGACTCCCTATTTGACTGAGCTTTCTTGTTGATAGCTCGAGTTTTGGAACGAATCTCATCTCCCTTCTGACTTTTGAGACCTTCAGCCTTGGAATCTTCCTGTTAGTCCTTCTCAGTTGCCCTTTTGCTAGACAACTGGTGGCGAAGGTCCCTTTCACTGGCCTTAATTTTGTGTAGAAGGTCATAGTCACTTAGCTTGTTTCCCAACCTATCATACACTGATAGTGGGGCTGGAGGAACGTGCAAGTTCCTGTTTTTCCTTTTCAGCAGCTTTTTCTATTTGGGACCCCCCCTTTGGCAACCCCATCCTCCAATTCTTTCTCTCCTTCCCCACTTTCAGAATCAAACACCAATTATTTGGGGGTTACGCTTTTCTGCTTCAATTTTTTTCCAGAAGAAGCCGACTTGAACCTCTTTTTCCCCTTCTTAAAAGATTTCTTCTCCAGTGTTTCCACTATTTCTCCCAACTGTTTCATGAACTCCAAGACATCGTGCAGAGTAACTTCAGGTTGAGGTTCTCCCTGGGGAACCTCATTTCCATTCGATGGCGTTTTCTCACTGTCTGAGTTGTTAGACATCTTTCCTCCCTAAAGATGAATTGCCCTCCTTCTAGTGCCAAAATGTTGTGAGAGTAATTTGGTTACAACACTATGGAGGTTCTATGCTGGAATAGCGGAAGAAAAGTTATGCAAATTAACCAAGAAACAACTTTTTGATCGAGCTTCCACTGGGGGTAAATGATGATTTTGATGATGAAGGAACTGAGCTAAAAACGTTCCAAGGCACCAACGTATAATCCTGAGATTATACAAGTCAAATACATCATACGATTAATGAACACTTGAGTTTTTTATATGATCTCTCCCATCTAAGTGTTTTCGAACCCCTTTATTAGTTGCCTACATATCATATTTATAGGAATCAAGTCCATATGTAGTTCTTGATTGTTATGACTCTTGTTGATGAGTGATCAACTGAGTTTTGATAAGAATCAACCTCTGTTTGAATGTATATCTCGAAGTGATTGAGCTACAACGAGAGTCCAAGCCGGTTAGGACTCATTGGAAGCTGTTTTTTGATGAATAATCGACTGAATATAGGTCTTTACGTATTTCCCTTGTAATCATCCTTGATGAGATGAGAATAATATGATATTCTCCACAATCTTGGAAAGATTAACTCCTAAAAATAAGGTGTGACAGTCCATGTGGAACTGTCCTACCAGGAGGTACCAAACAGATGTCCTGGTTGCCAATTTCTGGAACATGTCTCACGGAACCTGAAACCTGTTATCTGGAAACGCTAACATATTATGACCTCCCAGATTAATTCTCAACTCCATTGGACTCTTGAAACCTTTCCAAAATAGGCTTCAGCCTTGATATACCGAAAGTTCTTTGGACAGCTAGGCTCCTGCTTTACCAGGTTCCTTTTACATAATGATTCCTCATCCTGGGAGGGGCCCTCACCTTCTGGACCTCCTCAACAGCTTCTATGATCCACTTTGATGTAATGGAACCTCCATAACTCTTGTTAACTTGTCTTGGAACCTCCTTAGAAAGCTCCTAACTTAGTGGATTGGATCTCAAACAATCTGTGGGCTATTTTGAGCACAACATATACTTACTAAATAAAGTACATACTTTCTTTAATATTTTATTATATATATATATTAATAATACTTTTTATATATCTAATTTTATATTTATTAGCTATTTTAATTTTATTTAACATATAAAATATTATTATATTCCTAAACCTCTTAATTAGTTTATACTATTAAATTAACTTAAATAACATATACAGGTTAGAAGTATATTTTATTAAAATTATAATATTAATAATATATTGTAACTTCAAAACAATTATAATAAATAATAATTTATAATTTTATTAGAATTTAACTTGAATTATTAAAAAAATTGTATTAAAATATAATTATTATTTTTGATATTTATATCAAATTAAAGTTTAAAATCTAAACTTTAATTTAATATAAGAATTAAAATTTTATATTAAATATAATAGTTATTTTCTACAATTTTAAAAGTCAAACAGTCAGTAGTACTGCATTGTAGATAAGTAAATGTTATAATATTAATTTGGATCTTTCGGTGTGTGTTGTCACGTATTAATCACTAAATTTTATAAATTTGACTCATTTTAATTGCTGAGATTTTTATGCATACAAGGAAGTCCATCATTATTAATGAATGAAAATTAATAAAAATTTGTCAACCAAACTTCTAATGTTACATACTAAAAAAACCGTATTAATTTTATATCTTTATAGTGTTGTCTATTGGTGGTTTTGCCCTCCTTTATCTCTTTTTCTCTATCATACACCCATCCACTTCCATCCTCTACATATTTATATTTTATATTAATACCAAAAATAATAATATGCACAAAATAATTTATTAAAAAATAATTATTTATTTCGTTTCTAGATCAAAACCAAACAAGAAAAACAATTCAAGTTCATTCTTTTCTTTTCTCCTTAATTCCCTTTCTAAATCACTTTCCCTTTCTCCAATGTGATCCAAACCCCCCTAGATATTATGTCAACCATGTTTCCAACAAACCTTATTTTCAGAACAAAACTAGTTTTTAGAAATAACCCAAAAAACTGTCCCAATTAATGATCCAAAAAACTAACAGGGTAGATTAGGAATCTCTAGAAATTGCAAGAAACATCAAACAGAGTAGGTGATTGTCAGTTATCTAGTAAAGAAACAAAGTTGCAAAACTTTAACGGATAGACTTATAAACAAAATGACCTTACAAGCATTTTGTACTAGCATCTACAAATAAACGAATCCACTTGCTCTGAAGTAGTCATGATCGATGGACTTTCATCAGTGCTTGATAAAACATATCAATGAATTGATTATCCTGGCGAACCAAAAACCAAAAAAGATAAATTAAAAGTTGAACTGGGACAAACATGCAACAAAATTTCTAAGCTAGGTATTTTATACGAATTCACTAAAAGGATATACTCCATATAAAGGATAACATGCAGAAGTTTTTTTTTAATATTACATATGATGTCCCTTGCAATCAGATTTTATAGACAGAATGTGAACCTAAATTAAACAAGGTGAAGGCAGATATACCTGAACAAGCATTAGAAGCGCATCACGGACTTGATCTCTGCTTAATGGTCCATAATTTGTAGGAGCTGTTGGACTAGGAGTTAAAGACATTGGTGGTGTAGGTGGTGGAAAAGGTTGAAGCATGGGAGCTCCATGTGATCGTTGTGTATTCAGGGGAGGCTGCAGGGTAGCAGTAGGCATAGATGAAGATATAAGTGGGGTCATCAGTGCAGAAGAGGAGGAAGGGGGCGTAAAGAAAGAAGATGGTTTAAGAAGATTGGTAACACGGTTGCTGCTGTTGACTGGATCAGGAGTGTCATGAAGTGGCATCTGATAAGAAGATGAAGTTGCATGAGGTAGGGGGGGAGTTTGCACTGCTGGTGCAGGAGAAGGGGAAACATTCGGAACACGAGAAGATAAAGGGACATTAGAAACTTGTCCCGAATTCAAAACATTTGAGGTAACATGCCCCATATTCATAGCAGTCTGCAGAAACAAAGTTATTACCACAGTTAAGATACATTAGATGTGCTCAAGGCATGACAATGAACACACAGAGAGAATCAATAGTCGCCCGACAAAATTGTTCTCAGACCAATTTGGAACAGCAAATAGACAAATGGCAAGTGGTAACTAAAACCCAATTAAACCTCGCAGACTCCCTAGTACTTAACATGATCCTGTGCATATCAAACTATAATTTCAGTTGACTCATTAATTATTGGTTTTGAATTATCAATAAATGTTTCACAAAATTTAAGGTGTATAAAAAAGATGTTTGTAATTTATCTTTTTCTGATTTTTCTTTTTTATAACAAACGGTAGCTAAAATTTTTTACAAAACAAAATATACAAAAAAAAATAATAATTACAAGTATCTTTTTTTATACATCTTATATTGCACGAAAAAAAGTAAAAAGAATTAGGACGTTTATTGCGAGATGTAGTTCATTTGTGATGAGATATAACTAAAAGAATGTAAAAATGAGAAATAACAAACGTCTAAAGTTTGTACATAAACCTATTCTTAATCTTCGCTGATCCCTTCTATATGCTTATTTGACTAGGAAAAGAAAAAGGCAAGATTTGGAAATTCTTTAATCTAAATTCAAATGCAGCTAGCTTACTTTAATGTAATTGGTAACAACCGTCATATGTTACAAGTGAAATGTAATTGGTTATCCGATTCTGCATTAAACGTAAGATCGCCTTTCTTTAGATGATATGGATTGGCTGATGAAACTATTTTAAATTATTGGATAAACCACCCATAAGTTTAGAGGTTCAGGTCGATAATTTTCATTCCACTTTGTCCGGCCTAAATTTTAGCATCAGGAACTAGAAAAAACCTAGTATAAGTGATTCAAGTGAAAATTACATATATGAGCCCCCTCACATTGCCAAGAAGTAGATAAGTAAAGATTGAACACATGTAACTAGAATACTTACACTGAAGAAGTTCACAAAGGACGAATCATCAGGTACATCTGTTGAAGGAGATTGAGTAAAAGATGGTTCTAGCGGCCCTTCAATCACGGCAGAGGTCGGCACTGCTTCCAGTTCCTCAAACTCACTAAAATGAAGAGAAATATTAAAAAACAAACTATATACTAGAAATGATATATTATAATGTGAGCTGAAAACAATTACCAACCATTTAGAGCATAAACAAATTTATTTAATAAGTTATACATTTTCGCATATAGATCACTGCAATTGCAATGAACTTATAAATATTAACAAGGAAAAGAAAATTAAAGAAAACCTTTCAAGTTTAGGTCAATAAGTAAATGCATCTCTATTACATTAAAGAAACAGTTGCTACCTTTTGTTTGATGATACTTTAGGCTTCGGAGGAACCTTTGCATACGCATTGAGTATCCTGGAAACAGAAAAACAGAAATGAGAATGGAAAAAACCGCCATATGCATTCTATTCATATCTAGCCACACCAAAAAAAAACAGAAACCTCGTTCTAAAATCATCTTCCTATGTAGTTCTGTCGCATCCCAATATGAGAGATGAAGCTTCAAATGTTGAAGTTCACGGTACTTGGACTGAAGTGCAATCTGAAAACCTACATATACATTTCCTATTATCTACGAAGTCTACTAAAACTTAGCTTGCTATATCTTCTTATATACTGATAAAAGATCTAAACATATGTTAAAGAGCTCTGCTGGTTGGGCTGAAGGTGCAATCTCAAAACCTAAATAGACCTTCCTTTAACAACCGTCTTCAACTCAAATTTCTACATGACAGTAAAAAAAAATCCTCATCATTAAGTACAACCTAAAACATTTACTTGAATTTAACTCTACGAACTCTAGTGTTTCAAGTTTAATGTAGAAACATGGACAGCGCAAAAACTAAATAGAGCTAAGACTTCTTAATTTCGTTTGAGAGAGTTTTACTTAAGTTTCAATTTCAAGGGTTTATTTGACATGCTATTGGAGTTTGGAAATAGTTAGATACTCAGATGTTAATGCCAGTTCTTCTTCAAACTAACTCAACCCAGAGAAGCTATAGATGCACATGTGTGCATTTGGTAAATTTCATAAAGTGGTGGCCCAAGTAAAAAGGTGTATACCTTGTAAACAAATTAGCTACATCTTCACATTCACGTGAATTATAGAACCAGATGCCATTGACTTCTTGGGAGGCATTGCGATACAGAAGATATGGAACTTGAAGTTCAAACTCGAAATCTCCAAGGAGATTTTCCACAAGATTTTCTGTTGAGAATGAGAAAGATCTGAAGGTTAAAACATCAGTATGAATGCATGAATTACAAAACTTTGTACCACATACTGACACACACATGTAGATGCATAGCATTTTTCCCTGTTCTTTAGTAAGAGGAGATAGATTTCACCGACACATCTCAACTTCTTGCTAAACAGTGCTTGTTCCATCATTAATCCGTGAAATATAATTTTTTGTGTCAAGACTAAAGATAAAGCCCCTATGTTGCATAAACACTAAAGCATTGATAATTGGTAACCTTGCTTTACATCAAACAATTTACAATAGTATTTTGAACTTTTACTCTCTAAAGTTCACAATTATTATACAAGCTTAAATTTTTAGTTCTAATTTCAATGTATCTGTTGATCTGTTCTAGTTTCCATTGTGATTTTCAGGTGACCTTCCTTGCCAGAGAATATGTTTGATTATGAAAACCCCTTTTCTTGTTTTTACCCATGTCAAAGATTATATGCTTAAGAAAATTTCCCAGATCCACAAGATAACATATAACCAAATATTTCTTGTATTAGTACTTTCCAACAAAGGAATTAACTGATAGTCATATAGAACATGCCTATAAAAGAAAGAGAGAAAATTTCTTGTGAAATTTTTAAAAAAAAACAAGTTTATGTACAAGTCTAGAGTATGATAAGGTGGTGACTAGTACTAGTTCAAAATATAAATAGCCAATAATATTTGGATGGCTGGAGTATGATCAAAAGACCAAAGACCATCATAAACAACCCAATCTTTAAAATATACATCTAGGAAATCTTTGGTAACAAAATGTCAAAATTCAAAAATTGTCATAAATACATGTTTCAACTAATACATATGAAAACCAAACCGGAGTTTGCAAATATTTGATGCAACATAAACATATATCTTGAGAATCTTTGGCAACAAAGGTCATGAATTGTCAGCGAAAAAACGTGTCAATAAACTCAATACACATAAAAACGGACCTGTATTACGCCGATTCATAACTATGAACTGGAATCGTGGCTGAGTGTTCCTACAATGAAAAGCCAAATTTATTAGTAGATCTGACTGCCCGCAAAAAGCTATAGAATCACATTCTCTAGACAGCCAGACACTGCCCGAGGAAATTTAGACACATAACAAAGAAACCAAAGCAAAGCAGACGGCAACACAGAAATTCAATAGTTAAAATTATGATCATACAACATAATCATCTTCTCCCCTGTAACTACAAGGAACAAGCTACATTGATTTCCCCCCTTCAAATTTACCTATCTAATAGAAATGTCTCTACGAGTAATTAGCAGTTTGCACCCCTTTTCTTTAGGCGTTTTTTGATTTGGTTTCAAACTATGTTTCTTGGTAGATTACACTTCCATGTTTCAAACTTGCTTTATATCCAAGGGTAAAATTGGAAAAAATGAATTCAAGTTTTAAATTATGACAGAATGCAGCCCATAATTTGTACTACATAAAAATGACTATACTAGAACATATAATGACATTTAAATTCCAAGTTTCTTTTTATAATTTTTGGCCTAAAATTACAAATAATTTTTTATTACATCAAGTATATGATAAAAATAAATATTTTTAGTTAAATATAAATTATATTTAATATATCAAGGACCAACTTTTTATAGCCGTAGAGTGTGAGAAAATATCTGACCGCACATATCTAAGGAGTCTAAACTACTAAAAGCTATATATTATTATATTTATTTTAGTGTTTAAGAAAGATTTTGAACAAAAATATTGAATGAAACACACTAAAATATTGAAATTAACAAAATATTAAAGTCTAAAGAAGACAAATATTGAATTAAACATTCTATAGTTAAAAATCTATTAGAGAAGAAAAAGTAAATTTTAAACGTCTTTGTTTTTTATTTGTTTACACATCTATTTGGTTCTTTATTTTTTCTTACTTGTATTTAAAATTTTAAATAAGTTAGTATTAGGCATAAAAATTAAAGTAAACATAATATTGCATACATGTTAAAGGACGCTTAATATAAAAGTGATATGAGATTTTACTTTAAAAAAAGAGCTTATTACATATTTTAATTTTCTTAGCATTTTTGAAGTAAGAAAAATATAAATGCTTATTTTAAAAATATTAATATTGATAAACTTGTAAAAATCTTTCCATTTTTGACTGTAACGATCAATTTGGATGAAAATTGGTCAATAGGGCTCAATTCGAAGCGAGTTTGAAAAATAGAGGTGCCCACGAAATATAGTTTTAAGACTAAATCAAAAAATCGATCAAAGGTAAAGGGTGCAAAGTCCTAATTAGTCAAATTCCAGATATACTCTAATATATTAATACATATCAACTACCTCTTGACAACAAAAAGAGACCCCTCAACATCCTTGCGACTCTGAAATAAAAACAAAAACAAGTAAGAGATTATTTAAAAGAAAATATCCAAAATTAAGGAGCATTCGAACTTTAGCTAAAAGGCAAAGTTAAAGGTCCTAGTTTCTTCTTGTCAATCCATGTAAGTAATACATGCGTACATACACCTAGTTAGTATAAACTTATAATCAGATAGCAATTTTTACACTCTTGTTCTAAAAAATAGATATTAAAAGCAAAAACGATTACTAGTTGATTTGTGAGTTTAACAGACATATAATACATTAGAGGAAATTACAAGAGTCTCCCCCCCCCCCAAATGTCTTGGGAGGATTTCAATATCCAAAGACACATTTCTAAGCTATAAAGGAGGGATTATATACTTAAAATGTTTGGGACTTGTATATGTAGGGCCTACTTGTTATTCATTCAACAATTTGTTTTATGCATAACATTCTTACATGTTAGAATTCGACTTATCGCTTTTGGCAGGTCAGATCTTATTATAAGTGAGCATAAATGTATGATTCCTATTATTTTATCAAATGATGGGGACCAGGGCTTAGAAGAGAAAGGAGAGGACCAAGATATTTCTAGCAAGAAATTTTGTAAGCTGATGATTCTCATATAGTCATATATCAAATCGAAAAAATAAAACATAATATAAACCACTTGAATAATGCTAGTATGCTACTATGACTTGCACTTGCCCACCGACAAAGTAAAATCATACTCTGATTTAGTGTTCCTTAATCTCACGTACTATGATAAGGAATGAAGTCAATATTTGCAAAATCCTGGTCTAATAAAACTTCCGTTTCAGGATTAAAAAAATTCAGGGTCTTTTGTATCTACCGAACCAAGATTATTTGCATTTTATAATGTTCTGTCATGCGTCCATATAGGGCCTAAATAAGCAACATACAAGTGTACAGCCGACTTTAGATGTCCCAATCTCCACTAAATAAATTTATTTTCCTTTTAACAATTATTTTCTTACTCTTCTACTCATTCCCATATACAGCCCAATTAAGTTACAGACACGTGCACCAATCAGAATAAAACCCTCAAAAGTTAAAACCTAAATTCCTTATCGCAAATCTCCTAAAATTTGGTTGTCAAATTATGGAACCCCTTATTTTTGTTTATCTTCCAAGTTCCGACTATATACTATAAGTTACCTATAGTGCTCCAACGCCTAATAACTATCATCACAATCTATAATCACTAAAATCATATGAAGTCCCTAATTCTCTCAACCAATAAAATTCCAGAGCACGATTCATATCAGATCAGACTATATCCAGCTAAAAATATAAACTTTTAGTTAAATATTGAATCTTTATCATCAAAAATACAAGAATTAGATAAATATAAGAGAAAAATATAAGAAAACATAAAAATAATGAATACCCATTGATTAAGATCAATATTGAAGCCATAAAAGGTGACATGAGCAGCAGTGATTAAGATCTCTTCAATATAAGGATCCATTCTTTGAAGCACCGTGAGATTGAGGACTTTTGTGCTTTGTTGGTCAAGATTTGGCATCAATTTCCCGCTCTGATTTGACATTTTTGTGGTCCGATTAGGTGACCCGAGATCCGAATATAAACCCTGGCTTATGAGTTGATTGGGGATCTAATTGGGGTTTTTTTTATAATAGTATGAGTTGGGCTTTTTACCAGAAAGAAATGACTTGGAAAATACGAGTACTTGTGTTTGTTCAGTGAATGAATGGGTTATAGATACACGGAGTATGTATGTATATATAGTACTATGTATGATGATTAGGAACACGGCGAGAGGAGAGATGGGCAATGATGTCTGCAATTGAGGAATTTGTATGGAAGGGTGGGCTTATTAATTGTTAATTACGCCTTTCTACCGTTCTTATAATCGAAGTACCGTTTGCCAATATATATATTTGAGTAAATTGCAAAGTGATGGTTCAACTTTACACTCATTTTCAAAAAAGTGGCTAGACTTTTAATGAGATTTGCCTTTTTTCTTTCAAAAAGGTGGCTAGAGGCAATTTTTAGCTTTTTGATAGGGGTAAAATTGGAAAACAATGCTATAGACTCTAAAAATTATCTAAAAAATTTCTCAAATTAATATGTGTCACCATATTATTGATTATATTCGTAATAATAATAATAATTCGCCTTCGGCCACCATTTTGTAAAATTGAATGTTTGGCCAGATTTGCATTTTTCCTTTCAAAAAGGTGGCTGGAGGCGAATCATTATTATTATTACTAATATAATCAATCATATGGTGACACATATTAATTTGGAAATTTTTTGAGGTCTCGAACATTTTTTTTCTATTTTACCCCTGTCAAAAAATTGAAAATCGCCTCCAGCCACATTTTTGAAAGGAAAAAGACAAATCTAGTCAGACTTTCAATTTTACAAAATTGTGGTCGAAGGCGAATTATTATTATTATTACGAATATAATCAATAATATGGTGACACATTAATTTGAGAATTTTTTTGAATAATTTTTAGGGTCACTAGCATTGTTTTCCCATTTTACCCCTGCCAAAAAGCTGAAAATCGCCTCAGCCACCTTTTTGAAAGGAAAAAGGCAAAACTAGCCACTATTTTATAAAATTGAAAGTCTGGCCACTTTTTTGAAAATGAGTGTAAAGTTCAGCCACCACTTTGCAATTTACTCTATATATTTTCTAATTTACAAGTTATAGGTAAGCTAAACGGGCCTTAAGATTTTGTTTATTTTGAGTTAAAAAAAGAAGAAGATGTTGTTTATTTTTCCACCTCTATATATTAGTATTTTAAAAAAAATAGTATTTAGATAATTTTACTTCTTTTTTATACAGAATTTTAGGTACTTTTATTCTCACTAAAACAATTATATTTTGATAATTATGATATTTTTATATCGATAATTAAAATAATATCTACAAAAATGGTGCATATCAAAATACAGTTGTTTGTTCACTGAGGTATTAAAATTACCTAAAATCAATTTTAGGTTCTTTATTCTCTTATTTAAAATAAGTATATTAACTTAATAATTCTGTTTTTATCTAAAAAAATATTTAATTACATTATTTTGGAGTACTAAATTGTAAATAAATTGTCAACTACTTGATTAAAATATTATTTAAGTATATAATAATAAATAACTGCTAAAGATGATTTTAATCCATTAATTATTTAGTGTGTGTGATACTAAATTTAAATTGCATGTAGTATTTGCAATGTAATTAAAAGATATTAAAATATACAAAAATGAAATTTTGTGTTAAATGCATGCGGTGTTGGTAGTTTGCACGATGGTATGATTTGTACGGGATCTCTTATTTTGGTGATGAAAAGAAATTTTGGATCATCAAAGATTTTTATGTATTAAATGCGAAAATTCCACACAAATATATTACAGTAAAACAATTTACTCCAACAGACTGTAAAAAATGATCAAATTTCAATAATATCCCGAAACAATTGTCACAAACAATGCGAATATACAACTTAGATTCTTTCCGTTCTCCTCAACGACAATAGGAAACAAAACGAGACTAAAGCAATAGTTCCAGTCCCCAGAAACACCAACAAATACAACTAAATGTTTGTAAAAAGTGTAATCATAAACACAACTCAAACCAATACACAAGTTGGTGTTGTCAAAGAGCAAAACCAGAAAACACAATCATGAAGATCAAGAAAAGTGCGGCAATGAAGGATGCCACCACAGCTCCACTAACACGCTGGCAGAAATCATTGAACTGCTGACAGATGGGGAGCCAGTTCGCATTTGAATTCCCGTTGTGAGCCAAGTATACTATTGCTGTGGCTGCTGCAGCTGCTGCAGTAGTCAGTGTAACCATCACCTGTTTCAATCAATCAGTTTACATATATAAAGCCATCAAAAGTTTTATAGAGATCGAAAATATAATGATGTTCATGTTCTTACCGTGTCACATATGATCAAAAAGAGCCTTGGTCTGGCTGCATGTGGACGCATAATACAGACGATGGAAAAGGGTATGGACAGGAGGAGGTAGGCACTAACGATTGCATTACCAATTACGAAAAACCTGCAAGAAACGTAGATTTACAATGTATACCATCACAAACTACATATCAATGTTTATATATGCATGTTACATAGCTGATGTCAGTAAGTATTTTTGAGATATGATGTTTAGTATATTCATGCTTACGTAAAAACTGGTAGATCATCATAACTGGCCTGGAATTGAAGGAACTGAGTGAAAAAGGGAAGAGTTTGATCAGTTGTTCCCATTGTGATTGCTGCAGATAAAGCAGATATGAGGGCACCTAGCCTCAGGACTAAATCAAATATTGCAATTCCTCTCTTGTATCCTGCCTTTTCTGCCTTACTTGGCCCTTGGTTGATAGGGGCCGCAAATACTGAAGCTGCCATATGAGGAGCTTTACCTTTCTTTGCTCTCGTTAAGAATGGAGGTATCAAAAGAGGTGCCTTTCCTTTTTCTTCTCTGCTTGATAATTCAATGTCGATTGCTGTAGATTCCCTGCCAACTGGGGTTGCCACAACAGGCGCTTTTCCATTTCGTTCTCTTCTGCTGGTTGAATCCCCAATAGCTTCCCCGCTCCTGTTTGAATCGCTAATAGCTTTCTCGTTCTTATCTTCGCTGCTTAAATTAAAAATGCCTGCTGTTGTACCTTGATCATCTTTCTCCATATTATACAGTATGTGTGTGAGAGAGTTTTTGCAGTTATATTCGTTGAAAGCTTGTGATTTGACATGCTTCACAATTGAATCTTAAATACCGAAGCTGAGAGGAGTTGGTTAATGATCCGAGGAACTTTCTAGTTTAGAATAACAGTAAAGAAAGTTGTATTATACTAGATGGAGCAAGTGTAGTTGTTGCCATTTAAAAAACCTTCAAAAGCAAGTCAGGGAATCTATAATGGGGCAGATACTAGCATTTGGTTGGCCAATTAACTTCATAAACAAAGATTTATTGTGTTGTATTATACTATATATTTGCCGTTCATCTAAGAAGTCAACGTTTACAAGGTTATTCCCTCTAATCCACTAAAATAGGAAAACAATATCGTATCTCTCAAAGCTCTGTGTTTAGCAAGTTTATATAATTAGAAACACAGTACCAAATACAAACCAACAAGTGGGGAATAGGTAGTTACCAGATTTTTTATATACTTCGGAGGAAATATCAACAACATTAACTACCAAGTGCGCAAATATAGTTACTGAAAATTTGTAGAGCAAAGCAATATTTAATAAGATCAATTCAAATAAATATTATACACAAAACTCAGAAGTGTCTGGAAAAGAAAAAAAAGCAAAAGTGCCAGGAAAATATAACATTTCATGCACTACTGCGGCTCTAGTTTCCATCCACGTGTTGCAAGTGCCTTGATCACCTGACCTGCTGCATCTGCAGTGTCACTTAGAGGAACATAGCTCCAACTTTCAGAAACCTGGACAATCACAAAATATTAGCAGAAGGTAAACATATGTTTTAATGGTGCTGTTGGATACTACTACAACTGAGGCACATTTTTTTAGCCCTTTTCTGTTTTACATAGAGCAGCTTTTAATATTTTGTCAGCTATCCTCTTTCACCTGGTTACTTTGAAGACGGTTTTACGTTTGAAAGTCCTCCACAAATACCTCCTACAATTTTGAATAACAATTTACTACCTCTACTCCAAGATTCATCAATCATCAAACATGAAAATTAAATGCACTGATTTTTCAAGTTCAACATAGATATATGATCATAATTCATAACGTACGGGTTAATACTGTAAATATCTGTTGAATATCAAATGAATCAATTAATTTTAAGTAGTCATTTTAGTGACAAACATTCGTATAAAACATCCTTCCCATCCATGAAGCAGATATTAATGACTAAGTCTCCTCTAACCTGCACTGGTACCAATGGAGGTGCAGAAATATGACACAAGAGTAACACCAACTTACATGAGAATAACTTTGTAAAATTAGCATGGTATTACTTGTATGTTACAACAATTGGGAACTACATGACATACATTTTCTTTGCCAGTGAAAGGTCGAACCACTCCTCGTTCAAAGAGGGATTTCTGGAAATCAGCAAACTTCCATGTGCATCGCTCCGATCCAATTACATACACAGGCTTCCTGCAGAACGGTAAAACATAAAACAGATATCCTTAGTTGAAAAGGATAAAAGAGAAAACTGGGATATCATATCAACTAGTATGAGACTGAAAATCATTAAAATATAGCAGACATACCCTGTGCTACAAGCCTCACTTAACATAATGACTGAATCAGCAGTAATGACAAACGCATCTGCCCAAGCTAGATTCCCCACGCGTGGATTTGGGTCTAAACATAATTATAATTGTGACAAATGAATATATACATAATAATACATATATTACATAGTAATATACTCTTCCAGTATGAAAATAACAAACAAGGGCTTCATGAATAATAGTCATACCACTACCATCCCAGATGTGAACCTTAGGATTATTATAAAATGCTTGCAGTAAAATATCAGATATCTGCGAGAAACAACTCTTGTCAATTAAACACCCATAAAAATAATAGATCTACGGAAGTGCACCAAGCATATGTACTTTGTTTGGAGTTCTTCTAGAGAACGATATTCTCACACTTCCACAAGTTGGAAGGATGTTCGCTAGTGAGCTTGTCAACTGCTTGGCAAGGTCTGTGCCATACTGACAATGTCCTACCAAAAGGCAGGCCAACAATGTTCACTAAATCTTATCTACAATATAAATGTACAAGGTGGTGGTCCTGGGGGAGAATCGCATTTAAAAAGGTAATTGAGCATCATATAAAAAATACTCGAGGAATGCCAGAAGGCTTGAGGATTAACCTTAAGGTCCAACCTAGTCCCTAATCACCAAAATTGAGGCCAAAAACTTCTGTTTCCCAAATGGTGTAAAAATAAAATATCACAAACAAAACGAAAAACATCCAAATGCATTCTCTTAAAGAGCATGCTGGCTATGCATGATATTCAGATATGAAAAAGAAAAAAGTAACCAGTTCTAGCTAGGTATGAAAATGTGCGAGCAGCTTAATTTCAGTGTAAGAGAATAAAAATGAGCAGTTGCAGTAGAATTTGGGTAGCAGAATTACTTGTAGGCCCTCCAATGTTAACCACAAGCAAGGGTTTCCGCAGTGGTGCCAGTTTATCGTGCCAGGAAGAAGCAGCATTTTTCAAAGCAATTGAATCAGCTTGATGTAGAGCTCCCAGAGTGAGGATCTGGGATTCAAACAAGTGAGATCTAATTCTTTTTTACAACAAATAGTGCAAAAAGATCACAACTGTTGGGCCATACAGGTAGGGGTAGAAAAGGTGGTGGAAAATAAAAATAAAAATAAGAAGCTCACCACATTCTTCCCAGGATGCTCTCGTGGGGTTATCCACCTACGAAGAAACCATGGAACTTGTTCTTGTGCTTGGGGAGTCAGTGGATAGTAATCATGGCGTGGAGTAAAAGCACAGTTTATGCAACTATCAACAAGTGATACAAAACCGGAATTTATATCTAGCACATCACAAAGCATAGTAGAAGCATAAATTTAGAAGGAAACAGAAAATAAAGAAAGGGGCAAGGTCTGGAGCTCTGGCTGCTGGACTAATTCTAAGCTTCTTATATTACACGTAATTCTTTTTTCAATATTTTACTAGTGCATTAGAGGCTAAGCAATTTGTTCAACATGATAAGCTGATCTTAATCTTAAATGCAAATTCAAAAAAGATATAAAATCATACTTCTCGCATGTTTCATGAGCTGAACTTGCAATCTGCTTGGCATCAGCTTCCAGAAAAAGGGAGGAGCCTGCACGACAGACTCAGAGTAGGCTGTGGTATTAGCTATTTAGCTTCCTTGTAGAATTTCTAATAAAACTACATCATGAAAGTATATGTCTATAATCACAATCCAAGTGGGAAATGTGATTCTCGTATAATTCGCATTGCAGTGACCTATATATGCCTAATCATTAGAATCACCTGCATCGTCAGCCGATGGTAACACCAAACTATTTGCTTTGGCACCAAGGCGAAAAAATTCATGTCCATTTATTTGGCTTAGAAAGTGATCTATTCGTCTATGGATAGGAACAGAAAGCCAGTGAAGCCGTTCATTAATACCTCCCTTTGGCCTTGTCACTCGCTGCATACAATAGATACAATTTCTATTTTCTACATCAAATGTTGATATATTTATATGATGTTAATAAATAGAATCATTTCTTCTCTAAATTAAAAGTAAACCTCTCGAAAATAATGAAACAACATTATTAAAATTTAGGCAACTAGATAATGAAGCAAAAAATACACCACAGTATTGTAGTAAGAATTATAAAATGAAATAAAAAGTAGAAATAAAACTGACAAGTGACTTGCATAAAAAGAATGAGGAAGAGAGAAACCTAAAGCTCTAATTAAACCAATGCATTGATTTTCTGCTCCAGCGACGCCGTTTCCGTTAAATAACTTTGGGCCTTTCTAGAAATGGGAAAAATACAGAATATTGTTAAACTTTTTCAAGTATTTTTTACACCGTATTAAAAAATTAAGTCTTACTGTATCTTGAATTAATCCACTGAAAATATTGAATCAACCAACTATAATCTATACTTTTGTGATTTGTCAATATAATACTAAAAATTATATCATACTTGAAATAAAAATTAGTAAAAGTGGCAATTTCTCTAAAAAGAAAACATGAATATAAGGTAAGTTGCGTTATCAATTTTTTTATTTAATAAAGTAAAACTTGGCACCGTAGTCGGTCTTAGTCATGTCATCTATTTTCGTGTTTTGTGTATTTAAAGGGTTGATGCGAAATCAAGTTGTATACTTAAAATCTGCACACGAAAAAAATGAAATGAAAATAACACGAAATTTACACAAACCGGTACATGGATTGTACATGAAATTTTTTTAAATTAAAATTACATCTTCAAATTAACCATTCTTATTCTTTTTATTATTTTTTAAAATTAAAAATGTATAATATATATAAAATTACATACAAAAATTAAATTATGTTATAAAATATTGTGTATATAATATTTATTTATTTTATTTCATGTGTTTCGTGTCATATCGTATACCCAAAAAATAAACACAAAATCAATACTAAATCTCGGTCGTGTACATTCGTGTCGGTATATTTTCGTGTCGTGTACTGAAAATGTAAACACAAACGTTTTCATGTCGTATGATAAATTGTCGGGTCTAGTCCACCTGATCAGAAAACGATGCGTGGAGAAAGAAATTCATAAAAAAAATTACTTAAAAGTTCAAACCCAACCATTGTTTAATAAACAAATGATAACAATAGAACAGGAGTAATGTTCATTTTTCTATCCAAAAACTCAGCAAATTTATACGAGGGACTTTATTAGAAGAAGAATTTTCTTAACTTGTTTTAGTAGTAGTTTACAAGAAACTAATGTAGTTTAGGGTATTGATAAAAGTCAAAATGGCTCCAATTCATCCCTGTTTGCCTAAATGCACTACAGACCTGGCTGATGCATAACTGCGACTTTGTTCATGAATTTCTTAGTTTGTACCCGTACAAAGAAAAGAAAATCCAAAGGCTAATTTAATATGCCTGATATACATTTTGCAACTCTGCTAGTATGCGTCTTCACCTTGCTCGTGATTTTCATGGCTCCTATCTTGTAATTTTTTAAATTTTAACCTCGGGGCTGGGTCAATGGTTTGGACAAATAACTAAGCAGTCCGAAAATGTGCATAATCTACAAGGATTAGACCTCCTACAAATCATAATTGATAGGAAGAAACATCCACTACTCACGATTGGAGCTCGAGGGCTTGAATTTACGCACATAGTGTACATATGATGTTGCTAGTCAAGTCTTGTCATTATCATGGAAAAAGATGACTCACCAGTCACCTCACTTTGCTAAAGCAGTAAAGCCTATAAATCATTCCTTCTCTAAGATTATAAGGTCTCACTCTTGACTACAATTTTTGTCACTGGAGGCCAAGTCAAATACTCAGGCCTTCGAAAGTCAGTCGAAACTATAAGCTATTCAGCTATTGAACCAACTCCATCACTGGGAAAGTCCAGACAGATGCTTCAACTTTGCTGCTACTTAGACTTGTCTAGGCAATTTCCAGGTCCTTGAGTTCCAGAATAGGTGAACCGTGCAATTCATAACTTGGGTCACTTTGCAAGCAGTTAAACATATAATATACCATATAAGAAAGAAAATCTGAAGCCAATTCGCAGATCATTACACGTACTGAACATTTCTGCTACGGTCTTATGATGAATAGATAATGTGTCAGTTATACTGCATCATGCGTCAAATTTACCAATACATACACTCCCAAACTTTGAGAACTGGCATGCAATGTAACAACTGAATCAAATGAATATATCTTCTACAATGGTATTAATATGGAAAAGTTCTTTCACAGTCAAAAGAAGCTTAAAACTATAAACCCACAAGGTTTATAATCAGAAAACTCAAAAACATATGCAACTGAAAGTGAAAGTCAATCACTTCCATTTCTAATGTATGTTAGGTATGCCTGTTTAACACAACAAAATGCTAATATTCAAATTAGTACTCCCTGGTTCCCCGTACCTGAAAAACTGAACATGCCTAGTTCCCTAGAACATTGTTGTTTCTTTTTTTTTCCCTAAATAATATTGTTGTTTCTATTTGCTATTATCCGCCAAGCTGCACTAAAACAACATAAATTAGGTAATATACGATCACTACAACTATAAAATAGACTGATTTTCCTATTGTTATCAGCCACCGGACTGTAATGCTGTAGTGCAACAGCCTACATTGGTAATATATGATAATTGCAACTAAAGTAGTTAAAGTATCTATCGGACTCTTGGATCACAAGTCCACAACTACAGGGTGTAACATAGTAGCCAACTATAGACTCATTAACAGGACCTAATTTGCTCTTGATAGGTAAGACCAAAAATATACCCATACAGAGACACTCACTCAACAAAGTTGCATTATATCAACAGACAGCCGTTTGGTAGAAAAATGTAAAATTGAGTGTTTTACTAAAGAAGTTTGCTACATAAATACGATATTAGTAACACTCCTAATTTACACATCCAACAAAAACTACATTGAAGTAAATAAAACAAACAAACGACGTCCGCTACCAAATATAACTTCTAAATTCATTACCAGAATAATCTTTACGAATGGCAAATGAAAATGATCGATTTCAAAAATTTATGGAAGATGCATGCATTTGGGATAAGTTTTGATATAACACTTAACAGACCATCCACATTAACTAGATATTCGCTACTTGATACAGTTCTAAATACTTATACTTCCACGATGCTGGCCACGGGAGTTTCGATTACAACTCAGTACAATGTACTACTAATATACATATAGAGATAGCTGGGACTGTCAAAAGGTCACAAAAACAGAGCAAAATTGGATGTCTTCAGTCGAGAAAACCTGTTTGACGCCACACAGCATTACGAACAAGCCTTAAATCTCTGCCTTTGAGTGTTCTCCCAACGCCTTCAAGCACAGACGACGTCGTTGCCGGCGCATTCCCCGATCCTCTCGCCACGATCTCATGCGGCGGCAACATCTCTTCCTCATCCAAATCAATGTCCACGTCAGCCAAACCACTGTTCCTCACCTTCCTCTGCATCATCGGAACATTCACCGGCGCCGATTGCTGAAACTTCCTCGCCGGCATTGACTGCGAGTAATCTCGCTCCTGCGGAGGCTTCGGAATCGCCGGAATCACCCTCGCAGTTGATGCAATTGACGGCTTCCGATTCATAACCGGACGGTTAGGTTTCCGGTTATCCGATAATGCCGCGAGTATCCCGGTCCGCTCCGGTTCACCAAACGCCTGTCGGTTACTGACTTTCCGGTCCAGATCACCGGAGATTGACCGCTGGTGATTCGCCTGTGAGAAATCGCCGGTCCAGAAAACATCGTCTTCATTAAGCTCATCGCCGACGCCGGAGATGACGTCAGATGACGACTTAGGCGGAGAAAAGACGTCGAGAAAGCGGTCGGACGACGGTGTACGACGGTGACTAGCTACGCCTCTCGAGTCCATTGAGATGAAAAAAATTGAAAATGTACCTGGACTGACTTGTAAGTTGTAAGTTACTAAGTTGTAAGTGTAATTTGTTTATTTTATCTGATCTGACATAAGTATATATAGGGTCAAAGAAGATGAAATTGTGAAGACTTTTAAGTCATAGTGATGAGTCATGTATGTATGTAGACGCAAAATCGATGTATGTATATAAGAAAGGGGAGAAATTATCCTCCGCAGTTGCGTGGTATGTTGACATGTTGTACACATGATCATGCCAAAAACCGGGGTGTTAATTGTCTTTTGCCTCGAATTAGATACGACCTGTTTTATTTATTTATGGAAAAAAGGATGTATCAAATATTTTAAAATCATTTATCATTCAAATAGAAAAAAGCAAAGAGGACGTTCTTTTTTAATTCGTTTTCGAGGTAAGAATGAGCATGACTTGATTTGTTAGGCTTAATTTCAATCAATATTAATTATAAATGATTTTTAAGATGAAAAAATATATGTTTGGACTTCAAAATTTTGGAACAAATTGAAGGTGTCAAATTTGATTCTAGATGAATTTTGTTTTGAAATTGGATCGAATTTAAATTTATTAAAGTTTAGTTAAATTTTGAAAAAAGTATGAATAAACTGTAATTATTAAAATATATTAATAAGTTACATAAATATATATTTATATGTTTATAACATAAAATAATTAATTTATCATATATGAATTTAATATATATATATATATATATATATAATTGTATGAGGTACAGATATTGTGTGTTTGGAATACTGGTCAATTGGTTCGCGGAAAGGTATGGAATTAAAATGAATCAGTTGTATGGGGTACAAATATCATTTCTTATATTGTGTGTTTAGTTGAGTGTTCGAATAAATATGTTTCACTTATAAAAATGATTCTTGATATCCATGGTTCATACAATTTTAAATTTCAATTTTTTCAACCAAACACTAAGTATGAGGTTGAAAAAGTTGAAATAACAAAAACTCGTACATGATACCTAAATGTCATGGATCAAACAACAACAAAGAACATTACGTGTTTGTTTGATTTTTTCTTCAATTTTTTAATATTTAGGTATTAAAGTTATTTGATTGAACAAAATAAAGAAAATCCAATTTTCTTAAAAGTATAAATACCCATAATATATAGGATATTAGAAAGCTGTTTATCCAACCCATTCTTAATTATTTAATTTTTTTATGAATTTAAATATCTATATCAGCAAACGAATAATATTTCTTATTTCTTACTATTTTAAATATCAAGACACTATTATTTCGTATAAGAAGTTAATTCTTATATACAATCAAACACGTACTAAAAATTTGTTTGGTTAATAATAAAAATTCATTTTCTATGAAAGTTGAAATATGAAGTACAAAATGTTTAGTTGATATGCGGGGTTAAGTAAGTAATTTCGAATAATATATGCGCATTAAAATTTTCATGGAACTTCTAATTTTTTAATAATATTAGTTATATAACTTTTTAAAATCTACTTGCTATATATTTAAACTTCTAATATATTTAAAGAGTAACTAAATAAAAGTTATGTTTGAAATTTTTGTTACTGACCGTAATAATAGTTTTTTCCTCCTCTAAGTAGGTTAAAAATTATTTAATAAAACTCAAAAGTAATTTATGCAAAAGTGTTTTTAGTGTTTTCTAATTTTCTGGGGAATTATTTTTTCAACTTTTATATGTAGTAACTATAAATTTTATTATCAAATAAAAACATTACATTTTAATATTATATTTTAAAATATTCATAAATTAAAAATATTACTAAACGGTTTTTTTTACAACACTTTCTTTGTTGTGCAGGTACAACGATTTTAAAGGCCAATTCCAAACGGAACATAAAATGAACACGAATTTTAGTCAGAGGTTTGGGCTTGCATCACTTTTGTTCAAGTGCAAGTATGGGTAACTACTGGTAAGCCGTAAGCCTGTTAAGGTTGAATTCATCCAAGCTGGCGATAGACGCTTCTAGGAGTGCGTGCGTGTCACCTAACCGTAACTTAACTTGACGCCGATACTTTCATTGACATATCCTCAACACCTCTCACAGCGCACGACGTCGTAATTAAAATCACAACTCTTACATCCATATTGATCCATCGATCTTGAAAATTTGTATACAATTTCTCAGCTTTCATCACAACCAATCATGATCGCTACGGTAATGTCAAATCTATCACTTCTCTCTTCAATTAACACAGTTTACTGATTCAATTTTATAATACGTGTTAGTTTGCTAAAAAGCATGTGTTTACAAAATTATATTCAGCAAAGAAGCATAGGAGGGGAATGTACACAGAGCCCTAGATCTCCTCAATCGTATTTATCAGTTTCAGTAACTGAGCCTGCTAAGATGGGCAACGGCGTTCAAGCCTATATCTCCTATAAGGTTATCACCAAGGTAATTCTCTATTTTTACTACTAGTAATATCAGGGTTTATTTGTTCCTTAATCGAAAATGTGTGGAATATTTGTTTTTATGTAAAATGTACCGCTCGGAAAGTTATGCACTACTTAATTAAAGTTTGGGTCTGTAGGACGGGGAGTTCTTGGCATATAGATGAAACTAGTTGTGTTACTGAAGATGTGAATATTGTACTTGGGTGAACTGGCTGCGGTATAGTTATGTAATCGTATCGTTGTTATTTAATGAGGGTTAATTTATTAGGGTTTCAGATACTAGGGAAATGTTAGGCACATGACTAGATATTTTTTGATTAATGCTGATTATCTTGTATTAAATGCATACTTCTGTAACAAATTCGGGGAATAGTGTACATATGATGTTGCTAGTTAAGAAGTAAATGAAAATACCGAAAGATACTGATTGGAGCTCGAGGACTTGAATGCTGAATTAACTGGTGGATCTGTAGTTGTGAATTGTGATAAGCGCGGTTAAGCCCAAAGCCCATTTAAGCACCAAGTTTGCATTTTTCTTTGAAAAGCCCATCTGCTGTCATGAATCGCCACTTACTGGCTAATAAGCGCGCTACTTTATTTCGCGCTTTTTAGAAGAAGCTAGCCACAGTTGACATGTACTTTTTAAATCGTGACTGTCAACTTTAATCAACAAAATTACACAGTAACAACTGCGAGGAAGATTCACATTCCAGCAATTTCGCTTTTTCCGCTCACAAGAATTCATCTTTCCGCTTATATATCTCATATTTCTGGATTAACTCAATAACCGTCCTCCCTGAGCTATCCTATGAGTTATCTTAATTTGATAATAAGTTTATTTAAATTTGGTTGATTTAGTGTCTGACTGTTTTATGACTTTTTTGGCAGACAAATTTTCCAGAGTATCAAGGTGCAGAAAAAATAGTTATTCGAAGATATAGCGACTTTGTTTGGCTACGTGATCGCCTTTTTGAGAAGTTCAAGGGCATCTTTATTCCTCCTCTTCCAGAGAAGAGCACTGTAGGTAAGAGTTCAGACCATATATTCTGTTTGTCAAATCTGAAGCATACCAGGATGTGTGAACTTGTAACTTTACAACTGTATGAATATAATTAATTTAATTCTGTGTACACCTGCCACGCTCTCTGTTGATTTTGTATTTGCTGTCTTGCATCTTTAATAGATGTACACCATATTTTTGCCACTGTAGACTTGTACAATCATAATTTAATAATACTTGCTGATCAGTTATTTTTACATCAACTGAGATGGAAGCTTCTTGATATTTTTTAATTTATTAAGCAGTAGTGCAGGGCAGCATACCCAAATTTTAATTAAGATGCAGTTAACATGTAGACCATCTTACTGTTTAGTCGTTTACCTCTCACTTTATCTGTAGACTGTCTCAGGGATTCACTACATAAGAAATTTTACCCCTGTGCATGAAGTAGTGTGATCGCTGCAAACATGTGCAATTGTGCATCTATAGTTTTGGTCTAAGCATTTTAAATTTTCATGCAGAAAAATTCAGGTTTAGTGCAGAATTTATCGAGATGAGGCGTCAAGCATTGGATATATTTGTTAACAGGATTGCCTCACATCATGAGCTTCAGCAAAGTGAGGATCTGAGAACCTTTCTGCAGGCAGATGAACAGGTAGGTATCATCTTATATTCCGAGCTCATTAATTCCCTATGTTTTGCGGTGCAAGGAACCATTCCAATACATAATTGCAAATTTAGCAAAACTCAAGTTTAATACATGCACTTCTGATTGAGCTTTAACTGAAATTAACTAGAGCTTTAGATATATTTATAAGGGTAGTTGAATAGTTTACTTGCTAAAAAAGAGCCATGTAGGACGAATCACAGGACTAAAAGTTGTTAAAGTTAGTATTATGTTGTGTTTGGCTGAGGAGAATAGAAAGGTATGAATGAAATTAAAGGGAAAAAATGAAGAGAAGATTTGAAAAAAAAAGAGTGCAAATATTTTATGATGAGAATTGTGAAGAAAAAGGGTGTGGGGAGAATGGAGCATTCCTTCTTAAATTGGGGGGTTTGAGCTATAGTTTAGGTTGTTAGGAATGGAATGGAGGAAGGAATGAAAGTTTTCAACATCTACCCATTTCATAGTTTAAATTTCATTCCATTACTTCCAATTTCATTCATCCTAACCCAACACAACATTAGAGAATAAAACTGAATCTACCAGGGTGAAGATTTACACAAACACACACACACACACACACGCACACACACACACACACATATTCCAGTGGTCATAATCGTTAGTCTAACTGTAGTGAGAGAAATGTAGCCCCATATCTACGTATACATGTCAATGATATAACTCTCTCCTCGGTTATTGTGAACATATTTAAGTGGTTGCTGCATATAAGATGGTATAATATTGTTTCTTTCTGCAGACAATGGAGAGGGCACGATTTCAGGAAACTGGAATTTTCAAAAAACCTACCGACTTTATGCAGATATTTAAGGTAAGTTGGTGGTTCTCGATGAAGCAAATAACAGTATCTACAAGAATTTCAATGCTCAATTGTGTCAATGAACTGCATTAGGTTTTAGAGATGAGTTTCTGTTGGGCAGCTAAGTTTGGCTTTACAATGGTCCTTTGCTTTGTGCCTGATAATCAATAATACACCAGAACAACAAAAGCTCCTTATTAGCTAGCTAATTATGGATTTGGTCGATTTTTTAATAATGTAACTGTGATAGATGTTGACACGTTTCTGAATATCTAACAGGATGTTCAATCTAAAGTGAGTGACGTGGTTCTTGGGAAGGAAAAGCCAGTTGAAGAATCAAATCCAGAATATGAGAAACTGAAGCATTACATTTTTGAGCTTGAGAATCATTTAGCTGAAGCTCAAAAGCATGCATATCGCTTAGTGAAGCGACACCGAGGTATTATGGGCCTCTCTTTTATGTATGTTATGTCTGTTAATGTTTCAGAAATACGTCTGGAGACTCTGGACAGTCTATCAGAAATTAGTATCAGGTTTCAGGGAGTATTTCTAAAGCACTTTCCTACGAAAGTGGAAGGTGTAAAATAAATATGTTTAATAAAAGGTATTACGCAGTGCTGGGGTATTAGTTAGCATTTCCCGTCTCGTTGAAGCCAAACAAGTGCAATAACTTAACAAAAAAAAAAGGTGAAATAGGTGCTCATATATTTTTATTTGCCAAAGCATGGAAATTTAGTACACTGAAGGTGAAAGTAAAGTAAAATAAGGAAGCAGAAAATCGAAAAAGTACCTGAACAAGTTCCACCTTGCATTAATCATTTGTCATACCATTTCTTCTACCTGCAATTTGTATATTTCAAGTTCTCCCATTTGTATATTCAATTCTATAGCAATCTCAGTGCATCGCAACAATTTATTTTGGTATGTTTCAGAGTTGGGTCAATCTCTATCAGATTTCGGAAGGGCTGTCAAGCTTCTTGGTGACTGCGAAGGGGAGGCACTTGGGAAGGCATTCTCTGAACTAGGGGCAAAATCAGAGATTTTAGCAGTTAAGCTGCAAAAGGAGGTTAGTTTCACATAATAAATATATTTACCATTAGTGTGTGTGTCTCGCTTCTGTAGGTATCTATTCTTAATTTAATATTAGTTTTTTTACTCTCATTCAGGCTCACCATCTCTTAATGAACTTTGAAGAACCTTTGAAAGATTATGTACGTGCTGTGCAGTCTATCAAGGTATACAAGTTCTTTAGCATTTCTGACCTAAATTGTATATAAAAATAAGCTCCTATGCCTATATACTTCAGTGACATCTTGTTCTTATTTTCACTTCAGATAGAATTTGGCAGAAAAATATAGCTATCATCTCTAATGGCTTTTGCTTTTCTTGAAACAGGGAACGATGGCTGAAAGAGCCAATGCCTTTAGGCAGCAATGTGAATTGACTGAAACAGTGAAGCTAAAGGAAATTGATCTGTATGGCTGTCAAACTAGATTTTTGTTTATCCCACATTTTCCTTGAATAAAAATTATTTAATTCCACGTCAAGTCCCATCATTGCCTAGTTGAGCAAATATGAGCCTTTTCTGCAGTCCCTCCCCACCTAAGCAAAAATTAAATCTGCGAAATAATTTAACCCTAATTCATTTGTCAGTTCACTTTTGATGATTTTAGCTATGGAATTACCCTATGCATGATTCTCCAAATGCTCTACTTGAGTACTCAACCAATCTCATGAAGTTGACAGATTAATGAAATTTTAGGAAATTAGCCTATTGTAGTTCTTGGGTTGAAAATCACTGTGAACTTATCTGCTGGCAAATTATTGCCACCCAGTAACTTACCACATTTTTTAAATTCTGATTGATGCAGAAACAAGCTCAGACTTATGCGATCAGAAAAGCTGCTAGATGCTGAGCATGACTATGAGGAGGTCCTGTTATGTGTCTTAATTCTTAAAATCTTAAATTGGTCTCATTATGCTAATAGGTTATTTTTAATAATGCAGCTCAAGACAGAATCCGAGGAAGCAACAAGAAAATTTGAGAACATTGTGCGGCTAATGAGTGAAGAGATTGTGCGCTTCCAAGAGCAGAAAACAATTGATATGGGACTGGCTTTCCATGAGTTTGCCAAAGGACAGGCCCACCTAGCTAATAGTATTGCTGATGCTTGGCGAATTCTTCTTCCGAAGCTTGAGGCATGTTCCACCTCCTAGCACATTACACAATTGACAGAAGTACCTTCATTGGGTCGGTTAGTTCCTAGGAAATCTGCCCTAGGTAGTCTGTGCTTTGTAAAGACATACAGTGGCATGTTCAAGACTTGGTAAATCTTCATGTTGTAATGTGTACAAACTTATCAGAAACTATGTTTTGAGATCTTACGGATGAATTCGACAGAGCAACATGCAACTACATCTCAAGCTCTTTCTTAGTGTACTCATTGGTGATATCCTTTTTGATTCAGATTAACCGAAATGGAAAATGGTGGTCATACTGCCAGTCTGCCAAAGCTGGACAGCATAGTGTTGCAATCCCATATTCATATATACAATACAGATTTGAAAATTTCATGCATTTCTTTTGTTTAATAATTGTTTGATCACGGAGGTTAAACCATTCTATAGCACATGCACTACAAATGCGAAAAATGAGTTGGATGGTATTTTTTTTTTATAAAAATTTTAACGAACGCAAAATTGGGCAATTTTTCCAATTTTGTTATATCATGCAGCTTATTTTGTTCAGTGTCAAGAGAGGGAAGAAAAAATTAGTGCCAAGTAGTGTTATCTGATTTTCAAGCAATATCACATATTTTTCTGGAATTAATACAAGATTTGAGATGAGCAACGCCGATGGTTTTTTAATTATTTCATATTTACATACTTCAATACCTTCGTGTGTATAAAATGTACGAGTAATTGTTATGTACTCAAAAAAAAAAAGTAATTGTATTTTGTTATCGCAAGGGAAAGGCAGTTCTCTACCTCATAAAGGTAGGGAATAAAAAGCATAGCTTATCTCCCTAGCAACTCAGTTACCAGCAGCATGGCTTGTATCACTACTGCACAACTCTACCGTTTATCCGGTGCCACTTCCTACGCACATGTATTTTTACCTGCCTTTTGCCCGCAATCACTTTCATTTACCAACAAAAATGATCGCCTCGGTAGTTATAGACTCACCGAGAACTCTATCCACCGAAATATAATGAGTGTTCCCAACGCAACCTCTGGCATTTCACAAGTTAATGAAGATGATGACGGAGTGTCTCTGGGAACAATGAAACTGCCACCGGATACTGACATTCCAAGATTCGAAACCTTGCTATTCCAGGTATCTATCACATGTATCTGCTCACTTTATTAGTTTGAAAGGCTGATTATGTTTTCAGTCCTGATGTTGATTTGCATTTTATGTTTTTTAGTGGGCCAATAGTCTTTGCCAAGGTGCCAATCTTCCACTTCCAGTTCCTTTAAAGGTCAGTGACAACCAGCTTAATAATATTACAGCTAATCAGCTATTATCTTCAAGCCTCGTGTGCAAATTTTATGCTAAAAAATTTACATCGACTTGATCATTGGAATAACAATTCTTCTTCAGAACAAAGTGGGAGTCATATGGAAATGTGTAATAAAACAATGCACACGAAAATGTAAAATATTAACAATTTAAGGAGCTTCGATCTGTAGCTAAGGAACCTCCTTTAGAAGAGAGATGCTATACAGGAGAGAATGAGAAAACTAATGTAAATATGCAATACAATATTTTTTTGGGGAGAGGCTAAACAATGCAAGAGAAATGGTAATTAGACTTGTAGCTAAATTAAGCAAGCCTAGCAGCAATTTATTTAAAAGCAAACGATTAATTGCCCATCTCAAGCTTAGATATTCCATCAAGGCATTATTTTTCCTGTTAATCTGGTTTAACTAAATTAGTAGATTATTCTCATAACCTCTAGAATGGAGGGAGTAACCACTGAAAGTGTTGACTAAAAGGCTTCCTTTTCTATTCATAGAACCAATTTTTATGAATTTCAATTTACAGATTGATAAAGTTGCTGGTGGAGTTAGACTTGGCTTCATTACTATTGGAGATGGAAATACTGAGGTCCCAGTGCATATAGATTGCCTAGTTTATCCCCCTACTGATGGTGTCATTCCAGTTTTTCGAGCTGTAAGAAATGGACCAAAGAAAGACCAAACAGCTCCTGGAGAGCAGAGGATCATGAAAAGCCTTCTAGCTGCCCTGAAAAAATCAGTTGACATAGCTAGACTTTAAGGCAATTGATTATATTGGTTGTAATAGTGCATTCCTCTGCAGCACCTCATGTACAGTATTTTATATTGGTTCATCGAGAGATTTTACTTAAAATTTGGTTCAAGTCCCAAGAATCCACAGTGAAATATGAAGTATATGTTTACTTCTTTAAATAAAAAGCAAAATGAATACGAATATTTAGTTTTATATGTTCCAGTATTTTCCGCGCAACTGATTGATGACTTTCCTATTAATATGGGTATATGTGATTACAAGACCAGAAATTTCAGATGATCTCCAGGTACAACTAAACGAATACAATCCTGATATTTTCTTCAGTCATAATTGTGAACAGAAACTTGGTTGGAGTGTTATTTCCACTTCCATGAATAAAAGAAAGAACAAAATGTCAAAAGACCAGGCTAGCTAGATGCAAATCAGAAAGGAAATCTTAAGATGTGTAAAGTAAAATAGCGTGTTTGGTTAATATGCATTAATATTGAATGTACAATGTAAGAAATGGTATTTCCTCTGCCGTCTGAACACAAGATAGAGCCCCCTTAGGTAGGTAAGATATCAAAATAATTTAACCAACGAAATGACAGAGAATTTGAATAATATAGAATTGCATAAACATGAAGACAATAGAGGATAATAGAATATATTCAGAAACTGTTGAAGTGCAATGAAAATTTTGTCTATATGCGTTACCCTTTTGTCCATAAAATTATGAGTTGAGCAACCTGAGCCTGCCAAAAGTTTTAGTAAACAAATCGTAGACATTGTATTTCGTATAATAACATTACAGGCATACCGACAACAGAAGACAATGTGCTTGACAATGATATGCATACTGACAGAATTTAAAGATAATTCTGACGAGTGACGGCGGTCTGGTGATCATACATCTTACTGGCTTCTTTTGAAAGATCAACTCTTTGTTTAGCTTGATTTTAGCGGCATAGATTTTTTTCCTATGTAACAATATTAGAGCATGCTGCAGGCTGATGGGTAGTATGTCATGGTCTAGACAGGCCTGGCAATACCAATGTCACCTCTAGTAATGCCATCCGTCGATATAGATGTTATATGTATCATAATCCATTTACTAGAGGTAAAACAAAATGGATTATGATACATATATATAACCTCTTGGATAGTATTCGCTCTCATAATGATTCAATAAAGCCAATTATCGTACAACAAGAGGGTATTGTCTGATCCCAGGCACTTGCCAAATATCAGAAATGTCCAAACAAGTAAAACGAATGTCAAAAGATAAGCCTAGTTCATGGATGCTCCGTGACTATTATATTTCATTGTTAGTGTTGTTGTAGCCTATTGTTACCTCTTTTAGATTTTTTCATCAATGTGGCTCATTTTGTCACCACAGAGTTAAGATTCTACCTGTTAACATATTCTGAATTGCACATAACTTTGAGTGAAACTTCTTGCTTTGACAAAGATGACAATTATTCTGAGTGTCAAGCAGTGAATTTTATATCCATTGGATTCTGTTCACATCGGCCACTTATAATATATGAGTAATTCATAGTTTGATTTTGATACCACCAAAGTCACCGGACAGAAGCCTAGTTATTAATTAATAACTAATTTGGTATCCAAGTACTCCCTCCGTTGATATAGATGTTATTATATGTAATCATAATCCATTTTGTTTTCTTTGCGACTAACAAAAGTTGATTTTTAAGAACACGTGGAAGTAGTATTACTAATTACACTCTAAGGCTCAATTTTATTTTTTGCACTTCTGCAATATGACCGAAACAAAATAAACAAATCATTCACTGTTCGAATGTGCAATGCCCATAATATAATTAGCTTACAGTGTATGTATTCGATCTAGTACTAAAGATTCAGTACCCCACCATAGTCCATAAATAATAATAGCACATCACATAAGAATATAGGCATATAGCGACTCTTTTAGATGCAGAATTTAAAATAGAGAGCAAAATATTTATAACAAACTTTTTTTAGTTTTAGATCAGTCCAACCATATAAATTGGTTAACTAGCTTCTTTTTAAGGCAGCGTTGTTTTAATTTGCATGTCTCTTGCAAGCTTTCCAAGTCCCATATAAGTTTATTCAAGAGTCTTTGTTTCTAATTCTGAAAATATAGTAAATGCTCTCGTACACTCATCTCTGTACCAAAACGCAAAATTGTCGATATTTTGTTAGCAAAAAGATGATGTCGTAAACAATAGAAGAGAAGTGGGTTCCCTAATCCAGATTTCGAACAAACTTTGTATAAGAATTATAATTAATACTTCTCGTCCCAATTTAATGATTTTGTTTGATTTTTTATAATTAAATTTTAACTGATATCTAAAATTTATTATTTAATAATTTTAAAAAATTGAAAACTACATTTTATAATAAACTAGATATACTTCTAATAATATAGTTTTATAAACTTTTTAATTATATAATATATAAATTTTAATGAAATTTAATTTATTTAAGGGTATTTATAAAAATACTATTTTTTAAACCTTTTTTGCGATTTTATTATCTTTTGAATTTATTTTTTTTGCAAAAATACGGTTTTGCAACCCATGTAACTTTATGCAACTAAAATCAACCTCAAATGCAACTGAATACAACTTTTTTTAAAAAAAAAATTGAAGTTACTCGTAGTTGCATTTGAGTTTGATTTTACTTGCATCAGGTTGTATTGGTTACAAAATCGTAAAATTTTAAAAATTGTATTTTTATAAAATAAAAAATAAAAAAGTATTTTTACAAAAAATAATAAAAAAATTGATATTTTTCAAAAAAGCCCTTTATTTAATTATAAAAAATTGTTTATGACATATAATTTGAGACCGGGAAATTAGTTTATATTAAATTGGTGACCGCACTTGTTTGATTGTTTCCACCCGGTTTTAGTGAAGATAATTTGCACAAATTGCTTATTTAAAAGAGTAATACTAGGTAATCAAACAAATATCTTTAAAAAAAAATCCAAAATGATGGGTTATGATACATATGATAAGATTAATAATTTTGATTAATTTGATTGATTTAAATATACATGGTCCATCTTACTAGTAATTTTTACAAACAATGAGAACTAGACATGTGTCATTTAAGAATTTTTTTAAAAATATTTTTTGATTCTTTAACGTTACTCTGTTTAAAATGGGGGTGTGAGAAGGTAGCAAATATGAACTATGGTCAAAAATGGAAATAGTCTTTGTGTTTGAACTCTAAAAGTAAACCGTTTAAACAAAAAGAGAGAGAGAGAGGTGTGATGTTCATGTTAAGTTTGCGACACAACATATATTTCTCTGTCCTTTAGAATTTAAAACGTATGCATATATGGTTTGAAATTTACTTTTCCATTTCTGAATCCGAATTTCTCATCTTTGAAATTTAGAATTTCTTATTAATATCATGCTGTTATTTTACTTCGTATTTAGCTTTCTTCGATTACGTATTATTCCCGCTGTCATCCTTTAGAGAAATATTCAACGATTAGTTCAAATATTTGTATAAATGGGCCCTCCATTTTCAGATTTATTTTTAAATAAATACACGTACACACCATATCATAAGTGCTTTTATACTACTTGAATAGACTTTTAAAACAATGATGAACGGTGAACAAGTTGGGTATGACGTGGTTGTGGTGGGCTCTGGATATGGAGGCTCTGTGGCGGCCTGTCGCTTGTCAATGGCCGGATTGACGGTCTGTTTGGTGGAGAAAGGCCGAAGATGGGAATCTCACGATTTTCCAACAGACAGTTTCAAGATGCTTTCAGCTTGCAGGTTCCAAAACAAGAACTTAGGGGTCACCTTTGGTCCCAAAGATGCGCTGTTTCAGGTCAATTTTCTAGTACTTAATTTGACATTTCATAGGAGTTCGTATAAGAAATTATCAACTAATCATGTATTGGCCTCGTTCTAAATAATACTCCTATAATATAGATATATGAAGAAGGAGATTGTTTAGCAGCTATGGCGCGTGGGCTTGGTGGAGGTTCATTAGTTAATGCAGGAGTAATAACACCTACTCCGGTTCGTGCAAAAAGGAATCTGAAATGGCCAAAAGAATGGGAAAGAGAATGGGAAATATATGAAGCATCAGCTTCAGTCATGTTACGAGCTCAAAGTGTTCCCGCCAAGTTTCCAAATGCCAGAATCATGGAAGATGTGATTGGAGATGAGTTCGAGGAAAGTACAAATGGTCCGCTGAAGCTGAGCATAAACTTTGATGGAGAAAAAAAAACTTCTCAAATGGATGCTTGTTTAGCTTGTGGCAATTGTCTTTCCGGCTGTCCTTATAATGCTAAAAATTCTACCGACAAAAATTATATTTATACAGCTATTCAGGTTACGAACATGCATAAAAGCCAGCCTGTCTTTTTCAACGAGTAACAAGTCTACATTTAAGGATTACAATATTTATTTATCTATTTTGGTGCGATGCAGGAAGGATGTGCTATAAAAACAGAATGTCAAGTGCAGTACGTGGTAGAGAACTCCGATAATAGTAATAGAAGGCGGTGGCTTGTGTTCTTTAATGAGATTGACTATGTGGAATGTGATTTTGTAGTCCTCTCAGGCGAGTCATATTCAGGGGAGGTTCAATTAGTTATTGGATGTTGGGAATGCTGACTTTTATTTTAACAAATTATGCTATTGCGTTTTTGCAGCTGGAGTCTTTGGCACAACAAATATATTGTTTCAATCACAAATGAGAGGATTGAAACTTTCTGATATGCTTGGTTCAGGGCTAAGTTGTAACGGAAACAACGTTGCTTATCTTTCTGGAAGCGCAGCACCCTTGAATGCCTCCGGCTTAGAAAGAAAGCAGTTCTCAAATGTACCATTTGAAGAACGTCCTGGACCCGCCATTTCCTCGTCCTACACTAATTCTTTAGGATTCACAATTCAGGTTTTAGGAAATGCCAACCTACACAAAACTCATATCTTTTTATCTGTCTTGTTTATCAAGTAGATTGCACTTTATGCTTCTGTCCCTAGATGATAAATTAAAGCTTGAGAAACCAACTACACTCAGATTGCAATTTGCAACTAATATTTAAGATATTTAACTTGCTACTGATTCATTCAGGAAAAGCGATTGTTAAAGCTGTCTTGTAGTATTTATTTTTACTAAATAAAAATTATATATTTACTTCAAGAATCATTTTTTAGAGAATCTTTTTATTACTTGTACGGTGGTACCAGAAACAATTACTTTATATAAAAATACATTTGAACATGCATTTATATTGTATTATTATTGCTGGAAAACAGAATGAGGAGGTCTGACTTTTTTCTGTATGTATAGTTTTGTAATAAATCACATAATTTTTTCCTTTCCACAGAGTGCAGTGCTTCCTGCGCCTTATGTTGACCTAGTATTTAAAGGGATTACAACATATGGCTGGCCACCTGGCTATGGGATTTTATATGGACTCGTAGACAAACTAAAGTTTATTCTAGGACTGAAGAACAGCCAGGGTATGATTCTCAATGTTATGGGTTATGATGAGAGTGATGGCAAAATCACATTTGATAAGCACACAAATAAGATCAGTTTTCAACCACCACAAGATACTTTACTACCGCGAAAAATCAGAGCCTTCCAGAAGCTAAGTAAAAAATTAGGTGGAATTCTTTACATGTCTAAGTATAGAAGCACCTCTGTCCACCTTTTAGGTGGTTGCAATGCATCAAGAGATCCTTCACTTGGTGTTTGCAATAGTAACGGTCAAGTGTTTGACACAAATTTTCATGACACGGTGCATGCTGGTCTCTATGTTTGTGATGCCTCCTTAATCCCTTGCTCTGTAGGCATTAACCCGTGTCTTACTGTTGCTGCTGCCTCTGAACATGTAAGCAAGCATCTTGTGCAAGATGTTCTCAAGTACAGAAATCTGAATGGCGAAAGAAAGAAAGATACAACTCTCCATCAAACCCTTGATTCAGCAGGCTCCGAGATAACAAATGGAAGCCGAAGCTCATCTATCATATTTACAGAAACCATGAGGGGCCATATAGGGGGGATGCCAGTCACTGCCCATCTCAAAATAAATATGAATTCAAATACCTCTAAAGATTATGATAGAATGAAGAATATCAAAGAAGCAAGTCCACTTCTCAGAGGAAGAGTTGGCGGGTATTTGGTATGTAAGACAATAGAGAAGGAAAAATTACATGTTATAGATGGGGAGGTAGACATGTGTGAAGTGAATATCAGAAGTCCTTATACGCAATGTATGCACTACCGTCTTCTTCTTGCAGCAGCATCTGGTTCAAGGTTTGATTTTTTTTATACTTCCAGTATTTTTGTAATATATTCCTGTTAGTAACAAACTCTTCATCCCTTAATTATAGATATATTTTTGAAGGGAAGAAAGTAATGAATCCGTTTCTCCTTGGATTATATGTATTAAGAGAGTCAACAGAGCTGCATGCCACACTCAGAAAAGTAAACATAAACAGAACTGAGGACCAAGAATTACTAAATTTGGAAGGATCGCTTCATATTTCAATGTTTGAGCTCCTAAGGACATTGATCAGCATGAAAGGGAACATTAAAGTAAAGTTTATCTCTCTTCTCTTACAATCTTTCCTCAGAACTTACATATTACAGATACCGCGTGGGGTTCACAAGGGCTTCGCCACTTCAGAAGTTTATGAAAAAACTTATCCAAGCAGCAGTTTACTAGAAATCAAAACAGGTACACATAATAAACTTACCATCCAAACGAAAGCTCTCAGTAAGCTATTTAACTTGTCATGTCCAAGTCTTTCACTGTTTAGTGCTGAACATTTGAATGTTGGCCTTTCTGGTAAAATTGCAGAAGACGGTTTTATCATCAGTTGCAAGCAATGGAAGTGCAGCCAGAATCCACTAGTAGCTGAGGGAGAGACGAAATCACATCCAGTTCTCCTTATTAACGGATATGCAACTGAGAGTTATTGGTTACCAACTGAACCAAATGATATGATTAGAACTTTCCTAGGACAAGGCTATGAAACATGGCTACTTCAACCAAGAGTTCACCATTCAAATTCTTCAAACAGTTTCTCGATTGAAGATATTGGCAAATATGACATACCAGCAGGTAAATATTAATAGGAGATTTTATCGGAACGCATAATCAACTGCTTGGTGTGTAATTTTTGTTGTTGTTATATAAGCTTTTATATCATTGCATTTAGAGTGCATGTCCTATTATCTGCAGTTTTCAAAAAGATATGCGAGCTAAATCCAAATTCTGGAAAAGTTCATGTGGTTGCCCACTGTGCTGGAGGCTTAGCGATTCACATCGCTATTATGGGAGGTCATGTGTCGTCCTCTCAGATAGCATCTCTGTCTTGCACCAACTCGTCTATGTTCTTCAAGCTCACAGCTTTAGCATCCTTCAAAATGTGGCTTCCCCTTTTGCCGGTACACTCGTTCTTCCTAATAACTTCTAGATTATGTGACAACTGTTGAAGGTGATAGATATAATCACATATTTTGCGCAGAACTTGTTGCCTACAATACTGCTACTTCTAATAACTTCCATATAATCCTAAAATACTATTTTCATTTAATAAATAAAATTATATAATTAACATCTGAAGCATAATATTTAACACCAATTACATGTAAAGTGATTTAAAGGTGTATCTCATGTTAATTTTACTTCTACACGATTATGTACAGGTAACAATGCTGATACTTGGAAAAGACAAGACATTACCAATGATAGGAACTCTGAAGACCAACTTTTCACAAAGATTCCTTAGATCAATAGCCCGTCTCATACCACGTTATGAGAAATGCACGTGTGATGAATGTGAAGTATTTTCAGGAATATTTGGAAATGCATTCTGGCACAAAAATGTAACCTCTAGCATGCACAATTGGCTGAACAAAAAAAGCTTACCGGTACTTCCAATGGCAGGTTTTCCTCACCTTAGGAAAATCTGCAACAACGGATTCATAGTTGACAGTAATGGACAGAACACATATCTAATCCATCCGGAGAGAATGGCGTTGCCAACACTATATATATCAGGTGGCAAGACTATTCTGGTGACTCCTCAGACTTCATTTCTTGCTAACAAGTACATGAAGTTGCACCAGCCTTACTATAGGCACGAGAGGGTAGTTGTGGATGGTTTTGGGCACTCCGATTTATTTATCGGAGAAGAGTCTTATAAGGAGGTTTTTCCTCACATTTTATCTCACATTGAGCTGGCTGAAAAGGAACTACATTCACCAGCACTAAATAGAAAAAAGGAAGGGAGATACTACAGCAAACAAGCCCTGGATTGGGCTGATGATCCATATGAGAAAGCAGTAGGGGGATTCTCTAGTTGGATTTCTCTATTGATCTATGTAATGTTGTTTTTGTTGTTGCTAGTTATATTTATCATTTGAATCTCCCAAGTCCCCTGTACTCTACACTGTGCTATATATCTGTAGTTTCTGTTCATATGTTGTGTAACATATGATGTAATCATGTAGAATAAATTAATAATATCAGGTGTTTGATTCTTTAGTCTTTACTCCACAAATATTCAATCTGATAATTTGTACCGGTTATAACTTACATGTATATTTTGATTTCAAATTTAATGATACACGTGTGAAAAAATTGCTAGAAATTCGAATATTATTATTCTGAACAATCATGTTCAAAAAATGTACGTAAAAGAAATGGTATTAACTGTCTTGGTTTATTCTCTGCAAAGGCTTATAAAAGGGTAAAACTGGTATTCCACCCAAGTGCCTGCAGACTCAGAACTCTAGCTAAATTAGGCCTAATGAAAAACAGACCCAGGCTGAATATGGGCTTTAACGTGGAAAATTAAAGTTGGGCCTTGGGGTGTTATTTATTTTGGTCTATAGTTTGCTCAAAACCCTAGCTATTTATAAAAAAGTATAATCACCGCCCCCAGAAGCGTCTTCTACTGCTAACATCGTCCAAGCTTGTGCAGAGTTGATCCCATCATTTGCCGCTGAAAATGGTACACACTCATACACACACAATTCACAGATCTTATGTTTCCCCTTTTATATGTTTTTTTATGTTGATACATGAATTGTAGTATTGGGCGTTGTCTGAATGCATAAAATCTTAAATTCTATACTTTTCGTATGCAAATTTTTTTTAAAAAAATTAAGTTAGTTATACTCTATTGTTGTGGATAATCTATCTTAGTTTAACAAAACCAGGGTTACAGAAAATAAGGTTAGTTAGAGTAATATCCCTAATCTCATTGTATACTCTGATAGTATGTTTAGTGAACCAATTGCGTAAATATGAAGATCATATAGATATGTTTGTTTAAATTTTGGTATTTTGTGAATTGGTCATTTGCTCTTAGAATCATGCATCTTATGAGTAAATGCCGTTCATCTAGCTTAATTGATAGGAAATAAGTTGTTGCTTCCTGCATGTACATTGCTATATTATTTGTTTCGTTGTTCAACTTGTTTGTTATTATTTCTCTTTCAATCGGTTGTTTTTGTTCTGTATTTGGATTCAATCTTCATACAATGATGAAATTCATGATTTCATGTCTACGCAGTTAATTGTTATGTAGACCTTTTTTGTTAGTATTGCAGGGAGTCTCAATATTTTTATTGCCTTGGCTTCATAAATAGAGTGTATAATATAATCTAACAATTTTGGGTCATATTCTTAGAGCTTGATATAGTCATATTTATTCATCTTTCGTTTTTTTTAAATTTAAAAGTCGAGGAGGAAGACCAGGGAGCCTAAGGAAGAAAATGTAACACTTGGACCTGCTGTCCGAGATGGCGAGATTGTGTTTGGTGTTGCCCACATTTTTGCTTCATTTAATGACACTTTCATTGTGAGTACTCTATATTGCTTCACTGTTATTAGCTATCAAGCCTATTGCATAGTCCTAATGAATTTCAACAAAATTATTTGTAATGCAGCATGTTACTGACTTGTCTGGAAGAGAAACCATGGTTCGCATTACTGGTAAGATTGTTTTCTTCAAAGTGTATACCCAAAAACACACACTAATATATTTACAGAGAGCAATAGACTGTTTTTATTCATTGTTTTCTTGTGTATTTATCTGGAATTCAGGTGGCATGAAGGTAAAGGCTGACCGTGATGAGTCTTCACCCTATGCAGCCATGCTTGCTGCACAGGATGTTTCACAACGATGCAAGGTTATTATCTCTTCCACCTAGTGTGCTATAGTAACTGATATTGGATTGAAGTTATTGCTCTGTAAATTTATTATCTCTTCCACCCAGTGCCCTTGATATTGTCATCTTTCAATATGCAGACATGGTCTAACATTCCTCTTTGGGTCCTTAACATATCATGGCATTAATGCTACAGAAGTAGTGAATGCTTATCTAATCATGTAATCATACAGTTGACTGAATTACATAATAATTGTAGGAACTAGGCATCACTGCTCTTCATATTAAACTGAGGGCTACAGGAGGGAATAAGACTAAGACCCCAGGTCCAGGTGCACAGTCTGCACTCAGAGCCCTGGCCCGTTCAGGCATGAAAATTGGACGAATTGGTAAATATTCTTATCTAATATAATTATTGTGTCCTATTAATACCACCTGGATTATGTACCTGTCTTAGGCTCTTATCCTTTTGCTACTCTGCATTCAAAGGTGTTATAATTAGTAAACTATATCATAGGCAGGATTAAAAAAAAGGTTTTTATTGTACCTTGAAGCAGAACTGTTATTTCTTGTGTGCTGGATCAAGTAGCAATTGCATGCAATTTTAGTCAATCAGCACTTGTTATTTTTGTGTTGCTAATATATTCTATTAATTCGCAGAGGATGTGACCCCAATTCCCACCGACAGCACTCGTAGAAAGGGTGGTAGAAGAGGAAGACGTCTGTGATTTTTCTTCTCATGGTGTGCTTATGCATGTCAGCAGTTTATGTTGGAGCACCTCATCTCTTGTTTGTTTCGAGAAATTCTTGTAGTTTGGGATTATGTTTTCAATGACATCTGTTGATTCTGATATTAAAATTCTCAGATTTGATAGATTTTTTTTTGTCTAATTAAGTATTATTGGTACATTACTTGCCACCCCATTTCGTTTTCTAATTGGAGAGCATGTGTTATTCTCTACTGAGACTTTTAACTCCAAACTCCCAACCTCCCAACCTCCTCTGATGAAAGAGAGTTGCGGCTGCTGGAGTATCATTAGTACCAGTTTTGTACCGAATGCTTAGGCAATATTTAATTGACGTGATGACTCGTGTCTGTGTGCAAATTTGAACAATGAGTTGAAATTCACACATGACATCAGGGATTTCTCCTGGGAACCCAGCATTGCCGTGTAACATAAAGTATCAACTTGCAAATTATAGGTCTTCATGACAATAGCCTCCATTGATTTTTTTTTTTTTTTGGGGGGGGGGTTGATATTTTAGTACAAAGTTAATTTTTCAGCTTGTAAAATTATACAAAGAAAACACACGTACAATTACACTCCAGTGCTTGCATCTAATAATCTGCGCTTTGTTGTTGCCATTATTAAGCAGTCTGAATTAAGATTACTGTTCACCAAATTAATATTTAGGTGAGTTTTGTACGACTTCGTGTATTGTCTTGTCCAGAGATACAAACTTATCTTTCGTTCTTTAGAAACCCTGGCTTAGAAGCCAAATGATGTTTGATCATTTTTTATAAGCTAAAAACACCGAGTTGTATCAGGATTCATTTACACAAGTATTCGACCAATGCATTTTGTTAAATTGCTTTGCCTTTTTTGGTGAACTTCTGCAGCTTACTAGATCGGAGATGCAGCAAGAGAAGAGTATATCTAGTCTACTAAAACTCAAGCTTTCGACATAAGGCGTGCTTATGAAACTATTTTTAGAATACAAATCGGAAGCAATATATAATATATTATTCCATAAAGTGAATTGATCACAAGACCGCAGCTCTAACACTGTACGACAAATGTGCGCGTTACTCCGGGATGAAAAACAGAATCACAGAAGGCAATAAGAATTTCATGTACTTTTTCTTCCTAAATTACTTAGTTCATTCGCAAGGGCTTCTTCATGCTCCATGCATCCAGATTCTCAACAGTAATAGTCTCTGAGCCATTGTTGAAGACATATAAATGAGCATTCTCATAAACTGCTAGCGTTGGATACACCCTAGATGATATGCATGTCTTTCCTTTAGCTCCAAAACTCTCAACAACGGAATTATCAATCTGCAAACAATCAAATCATATGCATACACTATTAACTATACAAAATCTATAAAATGACAAAATAATATAAATAGCACAATTAAATAAAATCATACCAAGCTTCTAAGGGAGATCTTCTTATTGGCAGCTATATCAACGTCGACAAAACCTGCAAATGATGGTGTGTACAATCCTTTCATCAAGGAGGACCTGTTATAATTTGCAGAAAAAGAAAAAAAGTTATATCGAATTTTGTGAACAGATGTGTAATGAAAAGACTTTGGTTATAATTTTTGATATAAGAATTAAGTAGAGACCGTGTTGCATCAGAGCACATAAGAACTTTATGTGTGCTTTGTGCCTTGAACACTCTGAAGAAGACAGGAGTGTATTCTTCTAACTTCTCTGATGCCAATGTTAAGAGACCAAATGGGCCAACTCCACCTTGAACTGTAGAACCCTTGAGGCTGCAAATCTTTTGAGCATCATATTCTAGCCATTTCGGATCAAATGGCTCAACCTTCTCCAAGCTTCCAAATGAAAATGTCACCTCAACATCAGCCTGAAAATATTAATAAGATTATCCATATATAATCATTGCACAAGTATGTACAGATCCAACTCTGCCATCAACAGAAGATACACCACTCACCTGTGCAGCTGTCATTCCTTTCACTTCAACAAGGTGTCCCTTACTGAGCTTTTGTTTTTTGGAAAATTGAACTTTCAGCCCTCTCAATGTTTCTATTTCTTCAATTGGCCACTGCATCAACTGTTTTCCACTTGGATCCAACCAAAGTGTTCGTGGAATTAACTGCATATATATTCAATGTCGTGTCACAAAACAATAATGCTTGCATACATTGCTACTTTTAGTTTCTACATGCAAGAAATTTCTCAAATCTCTAGATGATTTTATCTTATTTTTTTTAGAGGAAAAATACTGCTAATAAGATGAACAAGATATATGGGGCATGCAAGTTACCTGAATTCCGGCCCATCCCTTCGCAACATCATGTTCAGTACTGTCAGATTCATTAGCCCAGCCCCATAGAATTCTCCGATTCTTAGACGGATCAAAGAAAGTCTTTGAAGCATAAAAGTTTCCATAATCATATCTCAACCCGGCCCAACCATCAACTGATGTATTATCCGGGATATACCTATCCTTTTCGGTAAGATATGTACCAACGGTGTAATATTCGTACCTTGTTAAATCTAAGCTAACCTTGAGCACATGCTTAACACTTTCTCCTGTTACAGATGTATCTAACCCGTTTACGTCTTTCAGTGACACTGGAAAAAAATCAGGGCACTCCCACATTCCAGTTTCTGACTTAGAATGGATCGGGTGTTTGGCCTTTGTCCATTTAATAAAATCTTTACTTCTATACAAATATGCAATCCCTCTTCTGTTCCTCTTACTACCAACTAACATTTTCCAGTGTCCACTTTTGTCCAACCATGCTGTGGTCGGGTCCCTAAAAGCTGTGGCATTTTCCCCATGGTTGGCAATGACTAGTGGGTTGTTATCGGGTTTGATCCATTTTCGGAGGTAAGGATCCGAAAGGTTGGCGGGAATAGCATAGTTTTGAACTTGTACGTTTTTTGGTGGGCCTTGTACTATTCCAGTATAGAGTATGACAGGCTTGTTACCAGGAAGGATAGTTGCTGACCCGGACCAGCACCCATATTTATCGAATGGTTTGGATGGAAAGATTGCAGGCTCAAGTGGCTTCCAATTGATCAAGTCAGTTGATACCGAATGGGCCCAAACAATGTTACCCCATACTGCACCCTTGGGATTGTACTGGTAAAAAAGATGGTAGATCCCATTATAATACATTGGTCCTGTTTGTCCATAGAAAAGAAACAGAGGATTTATTAAAAATACAATAATAGAAGCTGTACATGGGTTGTAAGAGACTGAGATTGCTTACTTACCATTTGGATCTGTTGTTTGTGGTCATAATCCAGCAGCACCAAATGAACATGGGAAAAATATTAGAACTGGTTAGCTAGTTGACTTTGAAAAAGCACAAAACATTAGTGAAAAAAAATAATGCTGAAAATTCCCTCATGCGTATATGATATTTCAAGATTGTGAAAGCTACATAACTGCTGACTTTCAAATATACACGCATATACATATGTTGATAAGTTCATACTACTATTGGGTATTTATCCAGTGAAGGCATACAAATATGGCCACTGGTAAAATTTATTTCCTTGCATGATTTGAACTTATCCAACAAAGAATTTCACTACCTTAGGATCTTTGGCTCTACTTGTGAATTATCCGGTACCAAGTCTTTCGGGGGTGTATAAAACATAAAACAAAAACAAATGGATAATGGTTACGTGCTAAAGAGGGCAAAAAGACAGTGAAGTAGTTGGAATGAAAGCATAGTAAATACTCTGGATAAATGATGAAAAAAAATTTAATGGTTAAGTTGTCATAGTGAAAGTAGTAATGGGGTTAAACGGACTTCGTGCCAGCTTTTTCTGAAAGAGCTCGTGAATCACCACTATATGATCGACCACAAGTAGAGCCATTGTACATAATTAAGCCACTACAACATTTTCAGACCAAGGGTAAATCTTAAATCCAAAAGGGATAAAGTAGAGCATACACGCAGTCTGTTTTGGAATGGACTAGATTTTACAACTTGGCCACAAAAAAAAAAAAAAAAAAAGGTAAGAACAGTTTTCACGTTTGAGCGATTAATGAGAAGTATATATGATCACCCCGACTAGTCGACCAATTTGATTTTGTAAGGTGATAGAGTTTAATAGAATTTATAGTAGTAATAAAACTGTTGCAAACTTGCACCAACCAATTCATGAAAATATAGCATTGTTCCTGCAGGAAGAAAGTGCCAGCTGAGCTGATACTATAAATTCCAGGACCTTCTGGCCGGTTCTGAACTTCCAGATTGATCGATCATGTGTAGTTATAATGCAACAAGGAACAGACCTTGTACTAACTTTACTAGTTGAGTTGATCATAATTCCTAACTACTGTAGTAACTACCAAAATTTGGTTTCTCTTTCTCATAGAATTGATAACTGACCGACGTAATAGCAATATTGACAAACTGCAAAGTTTCACTATTTCTCACTTCATATCCAAAAGCTCACTGTCTTGCCAAATTATAATTTTTAAGCTTGTACTGTATATTCTTTTCCTAGTTATAATCCAGATCAGTTGATCATCATTCATGAAACAATATCAAGACTTGTGATGTGACTAGAATCTGTCGAACTTTACGAAAACAGTTTTGTGCAAAATGAATGCACAAAATCTAAATATTTATAATTTCCTCCTCAAGGGAAAATCAATAGAAAAAATCTTCTTTTTTAAAGGCCAGCAATTGTTGTCCTTATGGTGGACCTGGTAAGAACACGATGGGGGATGTAGACTCTAATTTAGTTAGTAAAAGTTTACGCGCACTACTACTAGCTACAAAATTGAATTAATCGCAATAGTACTATTGCAGTTTCAACTAACGTGCATGATTTTATAGCATATTTTCTTAATTAGTTCGTCTCCTATATATACACTCTTTTTGTTTTAAAACATAATTGGTTCTATTTATTTTCTATGTTTAACAATTTAAATAGAAAAATTACTTACTAGTATTAATCAAGAACATTACTCACCAACTCGCCTTAATTTCTGGACTAGCATGAGAATCTTTCAGTTACATCTGACTTTTTATTTTTTAGTGCACTGATGGACAAATTTCCCTATCAGAGTTCATGACCATATGCTAGCAAAATTAGTACTCCCTCAAACCAAGTGTAAGCTATAGACCAAGATTCAAATTTCTCGAGAGACGCTTCACACACTTTCCTTGATAGTTGAGTCCGGATTTACCCGGTTATGAGTCGGGGCAGTTCATAATCCGAGATTTGAAATTCCACATTAATGTGGATAGTTTCTCGTAAAATATATATAATCACTTTCTCTATTTATTTTAACAATTTTTCTATATGGGCGCACATTAAAATTTTAGTTATCAAATTTTTATTTGTTTCTATTCATTAATAATGATGAACCCCCTATATTATGCAAAAAAATCTCAGCAAATAAAAAAGAATGAAATTCGTAAAAGTTACTGATTATTATGTGTCTATGAACATATACTAGAAAAACCCTATTTATTTTAATGCGCTCGAATGAGATATTTATAAATAATATTATTTTATATAAAATATATTGACGGACTGAATATATACTACATGCATGCGTATCTACTCGAATTTCCGAGTCAAATCCAGCGACTTGAGTTAAGTGCCTCATTTGAATACTGAATTTTATACCAGCTGACTTTTCAAAATTGCATAATTTGAGAATATATAGATATAAATAAAAACGTGAGTTTGGTGTAAACTTTAAAGAAAGAACGCATATTATTAACTAAAAGAGCATGTTAAACTCCTCCATTAACGCAGGAGTTCTCAAGTATAATCAGTTCAACAGATATTGAGTTGTATATAACACAGTTATGCCTCTCCTAAACTGCTAAGTTTATAATTATATATTAATTTTTGCCGGATGAAAAGGATCTGTCTTGGTAATATACTGTATTACAGTATTATTATATACTTGAAAAAATAAGTATGAATCAACATTAGCTAAAATACGCTCGAAACAATGACAAGTCCCAGGCTGTGTTTTGTACCGGAGTGAGTTTTGACCGACTAAGTATGCAACTTGCAAGATCCCCACATTGGAATCTATGTACATGCTAACATGCACAGAGTTTGATGCTAAGGGATAATCATACTATACTTCTAATCTACTACTAGTAATTCCTATTAATAAATATAATATAAAATTAATCATAAATACGAAGATTAAACTATAATCTAATTAACCCGCTAATCCGGTATGTATATGGGTAAAAAGATGAACACAAAAAATATGTACTTTAATGAATGCACAGATGAATTTTAAAGTAAGAAAAATAAATGAGATGAATAAAAGAATAAAAAAGGAAGGGGTTGGTGTACCGTTAATCCAGTTCTGTTTAGGTTGAAAGTGGTAGCCAGTTCTATGCACTTGCTTTATATTTTCAGCACCAACAGACTGAAGATTGTAATGAATATCGTGGAATGCTTGGACGCCGTTAATGTATAATGTAATTGTAGTTATAAACAAGATGGCTAAGAGGGATTCAAGAGACCCATGACCACAGTTATGATTTTTATGGGATATTTTTACACCCATCCTCGGGCTTCTCGCTCGAGAATTATTTATATTCGAATTATGAACAAATGGCCTTAGCCTATGTATGTATGTATGTATATATATATATATATATATATATATCTGCCAGAGAGAGAGATCGATGAAGACGGAGGAGGAGAAATTAAGTTATGCGAAAAATGTGGTAGAGATCGTGGTATTTATAGAAAGCAGGATGCAGGGAAGGAGAGATGTTATAATTTATAATATAAAGTTAAGATAAGCTGGGGATGTAGTAAATATGTACTTAATACACGAGTATTAGAATTAGAATAAGAGTAAAAGATGTAACCAATAAGTTTCCTAGTTATGGTCTTATGGTGGACTAATTATGGTCAGTGTAATTCAATTACTAAATTATTCCTCTATTTTTTAGTTATTTCTCAATTTTTGTCGTTTAATATTTTTATATATACTTTGATCATATTGTTAGATTTATTATTTTTAATTTTTTTATAAATTACAATTTTAAGTACATATTTCTATTCACAAATATAAAATTTTAAAAAATATTAATTATAATTATGCAGAATGCTTGTAAAAAATCAAATAATAAATATTAAAAAATAGGAGGAGTATACTTGATGGTGAACAAAAAGTACATGAGTATGTTATTATCTAAAAAATCGTGAATTGTAATCAAAATTTAAAAGCTAAAAAAATTAGTTCATCAAAATAAGTAAATGTCTGAGACAAGTATTACGAGTTTCCTGCTTATTTGGATTGGTGTCATGCCATTTACCTTGACAGTGTATCTGGATCGTTAGAGATCCATTAATTCTTACTGAGTAATTATTAGAGAAAATCACCTACGTATATGATATGATTGTTGTATTACATTATAATCTTGCTATGGTAATTACCTTTAAGATGAAAAGGCAACTTTTTGGTGGAGAAACAAGAATAGATTTAAGTACGTACGTAACTGAACAATAATAATAATAGGTAGTACATGATAATCTAAATTTATACAAGATTCAAATTTTGATTCCCCCCACCCCCAAGTCAAAGTCAACGAGCTGATCAACTGGCCAACCTGTTAGTCACAAGGCCACACTTGCTTTTCCGATACTCCATTTTTCCCCTTTAATATCTCTCAATATTTTTGCACGCTATTTTTCCTTTCTCCACTTCACTTCATGTATACTTGCTCTACTGTTATTTTATTTATTTATTTGGCCCTTCGCTTTTCTAGTAAATTTTCAATCTGGAATAGATAATTATACTGTGATGATTGTCATTTAAATTATGAATTTAAATAATAAAATGATGTATTATATAGTACTAATATCGCTTCAATAAACAAAAAAGATATAAATAACTTAATAATCTCACATAGAATTCTAGAAATATTATAAATACAAATTCTACACATAAAACTTGACCCGGGCTCTTCTAGGAAAAAAACTTGACCCGGAAAACTGAAGATGAAATAAGGTAACAGCTTGCAGCCGCCAATTAAAATTAAAATAAATAGACGGGTAAATAACACGGGTGTGCACAAATACTTTTCAAACCTTTTGGGTCATGGACCATCTTAAACTTGGCGGGTCGGTAACACTCCTCAATCCTCAATGTGTTACGTTGATATTGACTAATAGGACCCGGTTCCACTATTTTAAACATTTCTCTAATACCGTAATTACGTATCGCTTTATTAATTATGTATAGCTCTCCGGTTCCCATTAACCAATACACGTTATCTGCGCAAAACTCTTTTAGGCCCCATTTGTTAATAAGTGAACAACTTCTAGACGAGACATGCATTCAGATAATTTGATTTGTTTGTTTTTGCTAGACAGAACCTGGATGAAACCAAAAATTCTCGGGACGAATCCGATTAAAATATCTCTCTGACCCACTGCAAAAACCTTATCACAGTAGTATAGTCATATATATCAATATATATAATATATGGTTGTGTAGCTCTTTGTATTTAAATTTGTCTTTTCATTATAGCTATGCAATTTATTATAAAAATACTTGTTCAATTTTCAAATTTAATTAATTATTATGTAATTTTTAATATTATATTTTTAATACAATACTATATGTGATATGATATATTTAAAAATATATCATCTTATGATTATCATATAATAAATATACAATAAACTAGTTATTAAAAAATATTTGATATATATGATTAGTAATTTGATTAAAAGAATATAAGTTATTGTTTTTTAACATTGTAGATAAATATACAAATCATTATTAATCTTTATTAAAGTATTATAGTAAATTACTATCATTCAGAAATTTAAAAAGATCATTTATCAAATAATATTTTTCATTCAGATTCGTTCAGATCATCAGGTCATCCAGAAATTATACTCGTTCAGATTTCATGGTTCAGAATTAACAAATGACCCCTTAATCTCAAATTAATTATTATGTTAATTTATTTTTATAATTGAATTATTTAAATTTTAACTGAAAATTATACTATTATATCCTCATAAACCCTCAGACAATTTAAGAAATGTGCGGCTCAACTCAATTCCAATGCATATCGGACCAAAAAATTCAAAATCAACTCAAAAGAGCTGATACATTTAATATACATTAATCATTCGTATAAAAATCTTAAACATGCTACTCTACTTATTCATGTGGCTTTTGATCGAACAAGTCAGAATGGGTAATCAATCTATCATATGCCAGTATAAGTGAAAGTTAACAAACCTTTAAAAGATGAATATAATTAGGATACAAAATGCAGTGTATTTAGATTTGGAAAGTAAAAACTGGAAATTAGGAATAATTAAGATTTAAGAAAAGTGAAACTGATATGAATTTTTAGTTGCAACCTAGTATATATGTATGCATATCTGTATCAAATCAAAACAACTGCCTAATGATATAACTGGGGGCAGTAACGAATCCAGAATTTTTAACGAATAGGGGCATAAAAACGAAGGAAAAAAATCTGAGTCGTGGAAATTGAACCTAAGCTACTAAACAATCCGTAAATTATAGTAGAAGCTCGATAAATGAATATTCAATAAACAAATAAATTCGTCAAATGAATAATTTTTCCTGTCTCATAATAGAGACAGTGTATTTTAGACATCGATAAATGAATAATCTCGATGAATATAATTTTCCGGTCCCAAGCGTATTCATTTATCGAGATTTAATTGTATTTGCTACTCTTTTATACAAGCCTAATTACACATGGATGATGAGGATAATTGGGTATCCACTCCGATTTTACTAAAATCGAATTGAAAATCAAATTTTCCGGATAATTAAATTTTTATTTCAATTTAGTCTAATGTTCACTATTCAGATATTCAATTAAATCAAATTATTCGTATCTAAATTAATAATTAATATTCCCTCTATCTTATTTAACTATTTTTAATTTTTTAACACGTAAATTGAGATGTGAAAAAAATTGACTTGAAATATAATTATTATTTTTAATATTTAATATTTATATCAAATTAAAGTTTAAAATTTTATATCAAATATAGTTTTTATTTTTTACACTTCTAACATACGTGTCAAAAAATTTAATATCAATTAAAATGGGACGAAAGGAGGATTTTTATTTTATTGAAGACTTGAAAGTTGATATTTACTAAACTATAATAATAAACTGGAGTATGATATTAAGGATACATTATTATTTTTCTATCATGTTGCATTGTGCTTAAAAACTAACTTGACATTACAAATGCAGGTAGCTAGATTTTCCATTATGTTGAATATTAAGGAGAAGTACAATTTTACTTAAAATCAGAATTTGAAAATTAGTACGCGCATTTTGTATAATTTTATATGAACTCAGGTCCAGAAAAGTGGAAAAATTAGTTAAACATCACAAAAATTAGTTAAACATAATTATATATGAAAATAGGGGAACAACATTGTAACCTTTTCGGTGAATCGAACTATAGGCCAATTAATAAACTATAATGCAAGACGCTTAATTGCTCGATATATTGACATACTATATGTGTCTACTGACCAGTGAAATTCAGAGGACAACTAATTAAAATTAAAAAAGAATTGAGAACCATTTACATGTGTACGGTCATGTTCAAGAATGGTCAAATGGGGCCTCATCAATATATAGCCATCGTTTTCTGACTCATTAAGTTACTAATTTCTATGTATCGACTCAAAACCGGAATAGTGCAGTATCCTCCTCCGTCCTTCCTATGTTGTCTTCCATTAAATCTCCCAAATCGCTATATCAAGACTCACCAGTGTACGCAGTTCTATCTCAATTAATTTGAAGGGTTAAACATAAGACTCACTAAAAGTTAATTTTTTTTTTACTAATTTGACTTATAACCTTAGAGTGTGATGAGTATTTGTTGTAAAAAATTCTGAACCCAACACATGACCTAAAACTTGGGTGGACAAAATTAATTAATCCCGCTTTTTATGACTCAATGAAACGTGGCAGCGATCATGTATTGCAAGTGTCGAGCAAACCGATGGAAACATTCTTGTATATATTATCTCTAAGCAAATGAAGAATTAAAGTAGTATTGTTGTTGATTCATGGATTAAAACATTATTCACTCGTACGGTTAGCAATTAGGCAAACGACACAAATGATTGATAATATGTATCTACTGCAAATTGCAGCCGAATGGTGTCGCACTATACTTAAAGAAAAAATCAACCTAATTATAAGTATTGCCGAAACATATATAGTCGATGGTTTCATTTTCATTCCGTTTACAATCATGTAAATTAGACACTCATAAACTTTCAGGTAAATAAACCAGGAGGAAGACGTATAAACTTTACACAATTGCCAAAGAACATGTATCTATTTTAACTTTTTAGATTTTAATATTCCCTCATTTAAAAATGATCAACATTTGAAGACCGTGTTCACTTAATAAGATTAAATGGAAAATGAACAGAATGAAAAATCATGAATAAAATTTATATATTAAAAAAGTAAACGAATATATGAAAATAAAATATTTGTATGATCAATATTGTAGAGGAAATGAGGAAAATAAAATAACGACATTTCTTTGAAAAATGGTGAATTATATTTATAATTTAAATTCATTGAAGAAAAATGAAAGAAGGAAAAAATATATAAACCGGCTCTCTAAATATAAATCTTATTTTATTGTCCCAACTGAATGACATTTCATTCAAGGAAACACAAACAAAGGTGGGAGTATTATAATCAAGCGAATATAATATCACTTTCATTCAAAAAGATCGACTTTTTAACCTTTTATACATATTCTAAAATATGTGGAATATATATTTAATAACTTTTTTTCTTAGTTTTGGTTTTGCATAAAAAATTAAAAAATAAATATTTAATTTAAAAATTATATAATTTGATCAACACCTAAAAGTAGTAGGGAAGTCTTATAATTAACCAAATATATACCTCAGTTACAAATGGATCAACTTTTTGATATTTCTGCACTAGCTTTTAATCTTAAAAGTCTTGAAAGTAGTGGTCATATATAGTTTTTTTTGCAATTTTTGTTTCATACATACATTTTTTATGAATTTTTGATATATGTGTAAAAAATATCGTATGCAATACTCCTTCTATTTCACAAGGATATCGTTTAAATTTTTTGCACTTAATTTCAGGTATTTTGATTATATGATTAGAAATAGTATTTTAAAAAAAAAATTATGAATAAAAATAAAAAATTATATTTTTATTGAAAAAAGTTAAAAATATTATTTATAGCCATGTAGTCAAAATAATTAAAATTACGTGTACGGTGTACAAGCATATATATAATGTTATAGTAAAGTGTTCATTTTTTTTTTTGGAGAGTATCAAATGAGTCGCAAGTCATTGGCATGACGCTTTTTTTTAATGGAGCAAAAATATCACAAAATTTGTAATTACAAAAATATCTATAATATCAAAAAAAAATATAAAAGTGTTAACCACTGATGAATCGTTATGATTAGACTGTGATATAAGCTAGAAAACAGTTGGCGTATGCTTACAAGTTCGAATGTTGCCACCTGATAATTTTCTGTTGGATGATGGATATACTTATGAAAGTACACAACAATTAGGTACTGATAGAAATGTTTACTTTTAACTTTCCTTTTCCAAGTGTGGAAGCCCCATAATCCAAATTATTAGCTATGCTTGTTTGGTTTGGTCTCTAAAAAGTACAAAAACAGAACAATATAAGATTCAAAATAATTATACCTTTAATAATAAAATTAATTAGTAATATAGCTTAAAGTACATATTACTCCCTCCGTCCCGGCCAAATGTTTACATTTGGTCCGGGCACGGAGACCAAGGATAGTGGGTGTAATAGTGATTTTATTGTTAAAATAAATGAAGTAGTGGGTGTAATAGTGTAAAGTGTTGAAAAAGTGGAGTGAAGTAGTGGATGTAATAATATATTTATTGTTAAAAGTTACTATTTTTAGTAATGTAAAGAATTGGGTGGGACGTCCCAAAAAGGAAAGTGTAAAGAATTGGTTGGGACGGAGGGAGTAATATATATCACCTAAAATAAACAAAACCTTACACCACATTATGTGAAATAAAAACATGCAACGTAGCCTAAAAACATCCTCATCGACACGATGATAACATTCTGAAGCCAATAAAGCATGTACTTTTAACAAACTTGCAACTGCCAAGGCTAAAGAGGAACATGCAGGTGTCTAGAGACTAGAGATATCTGATATTCAATGTTTCCACTAAATATGCTGCTACTTATTTATGTTTGGTGCATGGTGGTTCGAGTTAAAGCATGATAGATACTACTAATACATACACCACTATACATACTGTACCAGCTTGTATGATAAAAGCAGAAACCACCATCGAGTAGTTGGCAAATAAAATGCAACAAGTTGCCCAATTTTTGTCCTTGGATAGTTGGATATAGACTTCTTAACACTCAAATTGTCAGAATAGTCTACTAATACGTGAGACAATTATTTCTTCTTGTCCGTGACACAATGTGTGTACTATATACATATGTAATCATGTATGTATGTATAATGTATGTATGGTCCACATGTACACTGAATTTTCTTAAATAATATTCAATTAGCAAATAAAAGAAAAAAAATCTTCAACAAGGAAGGTGTTGAAAATGTGCAACGCTTATAGGTTTTTTTCGTTGATTCTTTTCCTCCGTAATTTGTCTTGCAGTACAAAATCTCTTTCAACTACATATGCAGCGGAATGAGAAAAAATGTTAAAAGTAACAAATTTTTAAGCAAAACTAATAAAAATAACAATCTTGAGATGTAATGGCAATTTTTACTGGATGAGATACCCATTTTTCAGTTGGGTATCTCATTTATATAAGATACTCAATTCACAAATGCGTATCTCAACAGAAAAAAATATAGATACGCATTTGTGAGTTGAGTATCTTATATATGATACTCAATGACAAATGCCTATAATATATAGATATCCGGTTGATAAATGTGTATCATATGTATTCTGAATATTCATGTGTATTCAATCTGTTATTTCTAACCATTTTCCCTCAAAATTGTTATTTTCATCAATTTTATACCAAAATATGTTATTTATGTCCTTCAGCCGCGAAATGAGTAGATATATAAGTTGGTGCATACTCTAATCGAGAATCAAAATTCAACTCAAATGTAAAATATATTAAATTCTGATTTAAAAGAAAATACTCCATATATCCCTTTTAAAAAATAGGTTGTCTTTAATTATTTGTCTTTTTTTAAAACAATTTTATAAATGATTTTTCAAAAAATAATTTTATATTACTATTTTCAATATTTGACTAATTTAAATATACAAACAATTTAATTTAATTTAATGCAATTACGAGGGGTAATAAATAAAATAAATTATCTAACTAACATTTTTCATGTAATTTTTTTAAAATAAATAAATAAAAGGTGAGGGAGTAGAGTACTGTATATGTTATTAAATCTCATCATCCACTTAAATATTTTATTGAAATAAAAAATATATAATCGTTTTTTTCTTATGCGAAAAACCAAAAGCATTGGAGTCAACGAAAGATTCGGGTTGACCTGTCATTATATTGTTTATGGGGGTTAGCTACTGCCTACTGCTGAACAAGATAAACCAGTCCCCAAATCTTGGATTTTCTTTCATACAAAAAATAATAATAATATTATCATTATTATCATTTCCGCAATTTTGGCTTTCGAAACTTAGAAAGGTCATAAAGAACAATCTGTTTGATATCAGAACATTAGAATTTCAACCTACATCTAAATGATTAATCTAGATTAATTTAATATTATTTTTTATATATAATTAACTTTTATACATAATACTGATTTAAATAAATATTTAATAAAATTTTAAAATAATAATGGACAAATTTATAAATTAAATTTATTATAAAATAATTTTAATATATATATTCTAAATTTTAACCGATTAATTATATTCTTTGACCGATTTATCCGACTTTTAATCGATTTTTACAAAAATATTTTTTATTCAATTAATGTAAAATCATTTCAAAAAATTTCCGAACAGCAATTAATTTAAATGTAATTTAAAACTATCATAACCTAGTTTTCCACAACATTTTCTACCCTCTGTGAGTAATTTTTAGTTTGTGACTGTAAATGTCAAATCGTCATATATCTTTCTTAAATCATACATTTTTATTTAAGTACTAAATTACTTTGAATTTATGGGCTGGTTTCAGTTTATAGGTTGGTCTGCTGCTACTTCTTTCCCCATTCTTGTCACTATGTAATGGCCAGTAGGCCCAATATTAAGTTGGACCAATCAAATTAACTGCACGCTTGGTCCATCCAATTTAATAAGATACCGCGCCATACAGCATATTCCGTGCGGCTAAATATTTTATTGCTCAATTACCAAAACCATACTCGAACATATTCATCTCTAACCTCAATAATAATGGCAAGTTCGATGGCCTTATCGGATAAATTAAGGATTAGTTTTTAGATTTATTTTCTATTTTTTCCGATAAGAATAGGTTGTGTGTTAGAATTATTTTTTTATTTTTTCCGATAAGAATCGGTTGTGTATGTTTTACTCTATTCAATTCACACGTCTAGTTATGAACTTGATAAGTAGGTAGGTCGAGAAATACGGGGTCACTTTTATCAAAGGGAATATCGGTTGATTGGTGCTTAATGTTGAAGGGAAGACATGTCTGTATTAAGGGTGAGTGTCTGCCGGGCTGTCATAAACTTATGATAGTCAATGCGCAGGCCTGGTCGGGAGTTAGAGTCACTTCCCTGATGAGCTCAATGCAGAGCAAAACCAGTCATTGTTGTCTTGAGGCATAAGGCTGACATTTATGCTCGTTTGAGGCGCATGAAGTGTGTCGTACGGGACGGGTTGCGAGTGTTACCGCACAACCCTGTAATAATTGATATCAGAGCCAAACCGAAAGAAGTAAAGAGATGTTGATCCAAGGTTAAACTCGGGAGCGGTCAAGACAAACCTCCACATCGGTTGATGTATGCCACAAGTTTCTACAAGCGCTTAAGGAAATAAGTAGGCAGAGAAACTCACATGTGGAAAGTGGGGAGTGTGTTACTCACTCTAGAGTAATCACGGTGTTGTTGCAGATGTGCACGAGGGCGTGCACTAGTTTAATGGGGGTTGTAACGGGGTCACTTTTGTTAAAGGAGACATTGACTGGTTGGTGCTTAATGTTGAAGGGGAGGCATGTTTGTACTCAAGGGCGAGTGTCTGTGGAGGCTGTCATAGGCTTATTATAGTCAGTACGCATGGCTAATCGGGAGCTATAACCGCTTCTCTGATGAGTCCAAGGCAGGGCGAAACCAGTCATTATTGTCTCAAGACGTAAGGCTGACACCTATGCACACTTGAGGCACATGGAGTGTGACGTACGGGGCGGGTTGGGAGTGTTACCGCACAGACCTGTAACACACGGGAAGTAGATAGAAAAGATAAAGTTCGAAATCAGTCCATCAACATGTCTAATCACATGCTTAACCAGGAACATTAACATTAATCACATGCTTAATATAAGTATGGTTCCTAATATAATTAGGGAACGGATGAATACACTCCACATTTTATTATCCAATGATTCGAATCCCTAGTTGACATGTATAGTGATGTACTGTATATTATATGACTACCCATAACTTTTAAGCAACTATTTCATTCATATATTTTATGTAATTTACATGTTCAGGTGGGGTTTAAATAATAAATTGTGAAAATTATATATTAATTCCCTATAATTAATTTTACATTAGGCTTTTAGAAGCGGGAAAGCATATCAGTATATTGTATATAATGAGAAAGAAACAAACAAAACCTATGCAGCAAGAAGAAGTTGATAACATTGCAGGCGCTTTTGTTAATTCATTCTAAACCTACACGCTGAATCAATCCCGAGTAGGGATTTGCACAAATTTTCAACTAGAAAAAAGTAATATTACACAACGTTGCCAATGAACATATATGAAACAATACTAGACGTGTTGTCTGAGTAATAGGTGGACGTGGAATGAGAGGCACCTATGAATACTCTAACATCATGCGACTGAAACTCCTCCAATGGTATAGCACCAAGTGATTCTATAGTCTCCCTGGTTGGCTAGGCTGAGGCTCGTATCGGATTGGTGTACAGTTTATGCAAGGAATTATTTATTGTATTTTATCAAATCAAGTTTTTTAATAAAGTTCAGCAGCCTACCGGAACGGATACGTAAACAATAGAAAAGAAATATCCAATGTGCATTCACCCAGATTTGTAACATCACCCTTTTGCTAGCTAGTAAGAAAAGAAAAGTGTAAATCGGGTCTGCAGGTTCAAATAAGAATCGGAGAGCAGAGTGAACAAAAGTCTTCATTTGTTTCGCAGAAAATATGCTTGTGATTTTGTGGTTTTTGTTTAGGTCGGGGATACGGCTATTTTATAAGGTAAACAAATCTGTTGAGTAAAAGTGAGCACCTTGCATTAGAAATCAAGAGCTGATAAGATAAATTTAGATATTATATTCCTTGCTTAATCAGAAACGCGGGTATCATACATTCCATGCACACCAATATAGCATGACTAACTTTTTCTTTAATTCTACCCCATTCCTCTATTCTCTAGCATCGAACCATAAGTGTATACAAGACTGTTCCCCCAATTAAAACTAAAATGTGCAAGGCAATATCTTTTTCTTCTCTCTGCATTACTTTAGTTCATTTGCAAGGGCTTATTCATGCTCCACGCAGCCAGACTCTCTACTGTTATAGTTTCTGAGCCATTGTTAAACACATATAAATGAGCATTCTCATACACTGCTAGAGTCGGATAAACCCTGGACGATATGCATGTCCTTCCTCTAGCTCCAAAACTTTCAACAACAGAATTATCAATCTGCAAACAATTAAATCATTCACATATATGGTTTAAAATACAGAATACATAATAATGATGAAAACAAAAAATATATATATATATAGAAAAATATATAAAAGAAAATATACCAAGCTTCTAAGAGAGATCTTCTTATCAGCAGCTATGTCAACATCAACAAAACCTGCAAATGATGGCCTGTACAATCCTTCCATCAACGAGGACCTGTTCCATTTTGTGCCAAAAAAAGAACACTCAGTAAGTGGGATCATCTTGTACAGAGTATAAAGAAAAAGTTTGATTGTATATTTTTCATATATGAATAAATTAGAGACCGTGTTGCATCAGAGCACATAAGAACTTTGTGCGTGTTCTGTGCCTTGAACACTCTGAAGAAAACAGGAGTATATTCTTCTAGCTTTTCTGAAGCCAGTGTTAAGAGACCAAATGGGCCAACTCCGCCTTGAATTGTAGAACCCTTGATGCTGCAAATCTTTTGAGCATCATATTTCAGCCATTTTGGATCAAATACCTCAGCTTTCTCCAAGCTTCCAAATGAAAATGTCACCTCAATATCGGCCTGAAATCAGAAGCAACTATCCATAAAAACAAATACACACGTATCCACATATCCAACTATGACAAACATACACCACTAACCTGCGCAGCTGTTATTCCTTCAACTTCAACACGATCTCCCATAACCAGCATCTGTTTTTCAGAAAATATAGCTTTTGACCCTCTCAAAGTTTCTAATTCTTCAATTGGCCACTGCATCAATTGTCTTCCACTCGGATCCAATAAAATTGTTCGTGGAATTAACTGCATATATATTCAATGTCATGTGAAAGAACAGTAATGCTTGCACAGATAATCATATCAAATTATAACGTAGCTTGCTCTTCCTTGTATATATGTGAAACAATTGTCACTTATTATGAAAACATGAACAAGTTTTATCCATGATTGCACAAGTTACCTGAATTCCTGCCCATCCCTTTACAACAGCATGTTCAACGGTGTCAGATTCATTAGCCCAGCTCCATATGATTCTCCGATTCTTAGCCGGATCAAAGAAAGACTTTGATGCATAAAAGTTTCCATAATCTAATCTCAACCCGGCCCAACCATCAACCGATGTATTATCCGGGATATACCTATCCTGTTCAGTAACATACGTACCGACAGTGTAATACTCATACCTTGTTACATCCAAGCTAACCTTTAATACATACTTAATATTTTCTCCTGTAAAAGATGTATCTAATCCGTTTAAACCATTCAATGACACTGGAAAAAAATCGGGACACTCCCACATTCCAGTTTCGGGCTTGGAATGGATGGGGTGTTTAGCCTTGGTCCATTTAATAAAGTCTTTACTTCTGTACAAATACGCAATCCCTCTTTTGTTCCTCTTACTACCAACCAACATTTTCCAGTGTCCACTTTTGTCCAACCATGCTGTGGTCGGGTCCCTAAAAGCTGTGGCATTTTCCCCATGGTTGGCAATGACTAGCGGATTGTTATCGGGTTTGATCCATTTTCGGAGGTAAGGATCCGAAAGGTTGGCGGGAATAGCATAGTTTTGAACTTGTACATTTTTTGGTGGGCCTTGTACTATTCCAGTATAGAGTATGACAGGCTTGTTACCAGGAAGGATAGTTGCTGACCCGGACCAGCACCCATATTTATCGAATGGTTTGGATGGAAAGATTGCAGGCTCAAGTGGCTTCCAATTGATCAAGTCAGTTGATACTGAATGGGCCCATACAATATTACCGAATACTGAACCCTTGGGATTGTACTGATAAAAAAAGTGATAGATCCCCTTGTAATACATTGGCGCTGTTTTGCAAATACAAATTTGGAGAAAAACAAAGGAATGATTCCATGTACATTAATAGGATTAAAAGATCTGCGCGCATGTTAAGGTTTGTAAAATACTGAAATAGCATACCATTTGGATCTGTTGTTAATTTGTGGTCGTTATCAAGTACCATCAGTGATCAGCCGATCATGGAGGAAATAATAAAGTGGATTAGCAAACAAATAATCCTAATTACGCTATAACAACACTGAAAACATGAGCGTTAAATGCAGCTAAAGTACCTGTATATATATGTTAATGTCAGAAATTAAAATAGTTAGTGTTCCATGGAATAGTATATAACATGGATGAAGTATGAACTAAGTACAGTATGGACTGGTACCATTAATCCAGTTTTGTTTAGGTTGAAAGTGGTAGCCAGTTCTATGTAATTGCAATACGTGATCAGCTTCAACAGACTGAAGATTAATGTGAATATCGTGAGACGCTTCAACAATACTAATGTAGAATGTAGCTGTAGCTGTAGTAATAAACAAGATAAAAACAAGTGGTTGAAGCAATGAGATAGAACCATCATCGTAGTTACGATGTTTATGGGATATTTTGCTAGCCATAATGATATGTGTAAGTGTATGTATGTAAGAGAGAAGAGGATGAAGATGAAGGAAACTGATGGATGGTGTGCAAGTATACAAGAGATTATGGTATTTATAGACACTCTCTGGAGAGAGGTCTCAGAGATGTAAATTAAGCTGACAGGCTGTGGATAAAAATAATATCAAGTTTTATGTTTAATATTTTTAAAAAAATTATAAAAAAATCAGATAAAATTTTTCTATGTATGCTTTTAATTATTAATGATAATATAATTAAATTTTGAAACAATAAATATATAATTAATTTAAAAAAATTACACTTAAATTTGTATCGCAAAATGATATAATTATGAATTATAAGACAAATTTTACCCTCAAAAGAAATGTTAGATGTGCTTGTTCAAATTTTTTTTATTAAACTAATAACCTTTTGTAATACAATTCATGTGCATAACGTAAATTATATAAATATTGAAGAAAAAAAATAGAAACGTATTTTCAATCAATTATAATATGTGATTTTCAAACTTACAAATAATAAAAAAAATAGAATTTTAATTTGAAATCAAAATCGAGTTAATAACCACATAAAATAAATCAGGACAAGTAGATTGAACAAAATGGATAATTTTTTTGGAAGCCCTTAAAAAAACACATATTATTTTGTGAAAATTTGAGTCAAATCCCGAATCTTGTTTGAAAATCGGGTCAAGTCCCAACTTTCGAATCCGAAATAAACCAAATTATACTGACCCAAATGCAATTAATCCGTAAATACACCGCAAGTTCTCCTAAAAAATCATGATTTATTGGTGGACATAATAATAATATTCTTATATACTGAACAAATTATCTCAATTTACTGGAACCGGGACTGAGGACTGAGGTGTTACAATCTTACTTACTATATACACGTTATTTCTTCTTAAAAAGAGTATTGTGTACTAACGTCTTATATGGTTAAATGAAAACTAATCTAGATTTAAAAATATAGACTTTTTTCATTAAATAAAATAAACTTATACGCTTACTTTACATATTTGAAAATATAGACTTTTTTTAATAAATAAACTTATAAACTTACTTTACATAAAATTAAATAAATTTTTATCACGTACATTACACTATTCAATTATACTCTTAAATAAATAGATCTTTTCATATTTCTCTCAAAGCACTCTCATTGTCGTGCAAGACGGATATTTTTACATGAAACTTTTTAGATGATATAAACCCGAAGTCTTTAGTTAGGGACTTACAATAGTTATTAGAATAGAAATATATGTATTTATCCAAAAATCATATAAAAAATGAATTTTACCATAACATTAATAAAACTTTAATACATTGGCTACCGACTTTTGTGTACGACGTTAGTCTACAGTGTTAGTTGTGCCGGCATGACCAATCAATAATTAATACATTGGCAGCTGGGGGAAGAATATAACAACGTAGGGTAACCCAAAATGGAGTCGGTATTGGACCATTGGTACAGGACTGACCGACTACATGCTCCATTTCTTTCTGATAAATCTCGCAATACATGCCTCTCGTCTCGCGTGTGGTTGCTCGTTAATATCTCATTTTCTGACGTATTATTTACTCATTTAGTAAATATATTGCTATATTTGTTTTTTTTAAGAGTCTCCTTTGAAAATTTAGCGAATATGTAAATTGAACATATATCTTTTATATATATAACAAAAAGAATAGAAAACTGAAGCCAACGGTCAAGGAAAAGCAGATGGCAATGGTAAAGTTGCGGCTCAAGTTCAATTGGGTCGTACTCGAGTCTTGTATGCTTTTCAAACGAAACAAAATAAACCTGTCTAATTTGATAAGTATAGTGTATGGATATTCAACAGATGCATAATATAACCACGGATAAATAACGAGTTAACAAAACCAAACACATAAACAAGCATCATATTGGCGCTTGCGAATTTATAAGATCATATGCAGAACTCTCCCTTAATTTTTACAAACTTTAATCAATCTCTACATGCTGAATCCCGAGTAGGGATTTTACATAACCTTTTAACTAGGAAGAAAGAACTACAGGCCACTGGCTAGGTTTCCACACTCTTGTATTTCTCAAAATTTAATAGCAACGGTATACATGAGAACCACAGACACACACCATATTTAAAGCATAATTGCCGATGAACATGAAACTGTACTACACTTGGTTGATCTGAGTAAGAGGTGGACGTGGAATGAGAGATACCTTTGATTCTTTAACATCATGCAACTCAGAAGAATGGTTTTCTCGAAATTCCTCCACAAGGGTGTCCATTGGCATAGCGCGCAGTGATTCTATAGTTCCCTTGCTAGGGATCTCAGGCTCGCATCTGATTGGTGTACTTCCAGTTGGTTCGTATTCCTGAACGTTTAAAGAACAGATCAACACGACAGAAATAAATTAAACCAAAAATGTTTGCAGACAACCACAGCCTTTCTTTCTCAATCCAAGGTGGTTTAAAACTTTAGACAGACCAACACAGCAGAAATCAATTAAACAAAAAATGTTTGCAAGACGACCACGACCCTAGCTCTAACTTATTGCACAATCTCAAAGACCACTAGGCCAATTATAATTATAATTTATTCATCATTGAATATAGAATATACAATTTTAGCATTGTGGTCTATAGTGGCTTCCCCTCTTCCCTCGCTAAAAAGAGATCTCAATGGAATCATGTTTGTGAGTAACAGATGGCACAAGACACTTGATCAATCGAATCTCAACCTCCTAAAACTGATACAAAGGCATGGGACCTTTAACAGTCAAGGCTCCTATCTCACTTTTCTTTTCCACATTTTGCATGTTAAGGCATCTTCATAACAAGTTACAAGGGCTATAAATTTTAAACACCAAATTCGCATACCATAAACTTCTTCTGGAAAGTATCGACAGCTTTCTGTTCCATTGTAGAACTTTGTGCAGAATGTTGATCCCAAAGAACCTCAATTGTTTTTGTGTGAGCTTTTGCAGCTGCTAATATTCCAGATATTGATCCTAGTTCTTGTTCTGACACACCTGTAGTTAAACCCCGAGAAACAATGAAATGTATATATTATACAAATTGATTATATAAACATGGTCAATCACATTATCTATCACACAACAAAACAATACACGCAACAGTCACCTTAAATATAACAAGTAAAAAAATAAACTACTGTTCGACTGTTTAGTTTTTAAAAAAATTAACACACGGTCAAGAAGATCCATTCATATACTGTTCAAAATGAATTTAGTATAGTTGATATATAAATAATACTTTAAAGATCATAAATACTCACTATTTATGTGATGGATGAGGTCTTCACAGGATTTTGCCACATCCTCCTCAGCTGCAACCGTTGCAGATGCAATTTCAGCGTCGTGCTGTTCATTACCATAACAAACATTCCTATAGCAACCGAGTTATTTTTATTGGCATTTTCAAACTGATGAGATTATAGAAGCTGTATATTCAGAATTTTGGACAAAATTTACATCAAAACCAACCTGACATGCGATGACAATGTAGATGCATGCTGCTTGCCTATGTCATTCATGGAATCGTGCGTTTTTTTCCAATGCTTTGAAGCTTTTTCATTAGTTTCAACACTGGAAAAGAAGTTGCAAAGTCAACATATACATCAATAAACCACTTTAAAAAATGATATGTTACAAGCTATAAAAGGCAATTGGAATATTCCAGACAAAGAACATTCTAAGATCCATTGCATACCATTCTTGTAGCAACAACTCCATACGACAATGTTTGGCAGCAGAGAAATCAGAACTATCTTTCACATCATTACCTGCTTGTACAGAAAATTCTTGCCATTTTCTTTTAGCATCTGTTGTAATGCCATTAATAGACGAAACATGGCTATCTAAAAATGTCTTATTTCCAACAACGGTTTCTTTTAAACCAACAAGCTTGGCATTCACCTGTAAGTATGTTAGATCAATTGATAAACAATGAAAAACTTGTAAGATAGAAAATGGATAAAAAGCCAAGAGAGTTAACAAACCAGCTCTTTTTGACGACATATGTGATTAGAGACCAAACTAGTCATGTCAGCAATAAGCTTTTCAGCATCAGATCTTGATTGCTCCTGAGAATGTTATTTCTCAAGCGTAAGGCAACTCACCTTAAATACAATTGAGACTTCGATTTGAAAAACAAATATATACCTCGTAGGCTTTTTGAAAGTCAGTTATGCTCTTTGTCTGGATTTCATCAATGTCACCTGCATGACTTTCAAGCTGTTTCGCCTCTTTAATAAGATTATCTAGAAATTGATGAATATACTTTGATATATTTGTCGAAAGATCAATGCTTGCAGCAAATTTCTGCAGAAGTAGAATGCAGACTATTAGTTTAAATGATGTAAAGACATGGGTCGGCAGTCGTGATATTAACTTATTATCATGGTAGATTCAGAAACTGAGACAACACTCAAGTTACAATGCAGATCTCTTATAATAAAGTAATCACACAACTACATACTGAAAAGTAATATAAAAATTCCAAACCTCGCGAAGCTCGCTAGCAAAAATGGCCAGCTCTCCTTGTTGCATTGACAAACTTTTGTGAAGTTCATCAAATATTGAAATTGCTTTAATCGATTCTGCACCTAAAAGCTAATTGAAAAACAGAAGAAACAAGTAAACATGAGCAAGTATATCACTAATAAAATGATGATACACAATGATTGAATAAACATGAAAAGTACAAATCTTTGAGCCCCCTTACTTCTTCAACTGATTGAACATTAGCAGCAACAACAGTGGAAATCTCTTCTAGACCAGCATCCGAACAAGCTTTGTGCAGTCTCACAACATTTTGCATTGCCTCAATGTGGGAAATATATAGTGATTGGGAAGCATTAACTTTTTTCTTTACATCCATGACAGCCTGGACAGAAAATTTCAGCCAAATGATTTACAGAAAAAAATATATCTATCCCAATTAATCCTCCAAAAAAATTATTTTTCCAATTATTCACAGCCAACAATACAGCATTTAAAAGATGGAAAAAAAACACATTAATTTACTTTTACAAACATAATTACAATGCAAGTATAAAATTTAAGTAGTCTTGCTCCGCTTCAGAAAAACAAATATTATGTCATTACTAGTAGAACACTCATGTTACATTTGAAATAATTTAAATACAAAGCACTGTTTAAAAAAGGAACAGACTAAAAAGTTATGAGAGCCTTCACAAGAAAAAGTGGAAAGATTAAAATGCGCGTGTTAGATTTAAGTACTCTTGCTTTGCTTCAGAGAACAGAAATTATGCCATTTCTAGCAGAAAACTGAATGTTACACTTTTATAAAATTCACATACAAATAATTATTTTAAAGATTAACATATTAAACATACTAAAAAGTTATGAGAACCCTCACAAGAAACAATTCATAGCAAGATAGTTCATCGTGAAATGAATAACAGTTATCAGACGGGGAAACAAAATTCATTTTGATGTTTTGCTCAAAATAATGCATAGACTTCTGTATTAGTGGTATAAAAAAGAGAGTCAAGTGACAGACTTGCTCTGCAATGTTTTTAAATTAACATTATACCATTTTGATCCCTGCAGCTATTAAACACGGCAGTTAAATAATACTTGGTGAAAACAAAAAATGCAGTAGCGCATAAATCCTATCCACATCAGAACATGCATATATTAGATTACACAGAACTACTATATTATCAGTACCTTGAAATTTACGTCCGAAAAAGAAGTACAAAATTTCTCAATGCATTGCAAATGTTCATTTTGCTGAGTTATTGATGCAGCCACTGTATTGCAGAGGGTGCGAATTTCTTGTGTAAGTTCCGCTTGATAATTGTCCACAACTGATCTATTATCAGCATTCAATTTATCCTCTCTACCTGTGGAATAGGTAAATGACAAAATGTACAAGAAACCTATTAAAAAAATGGAAAAAAACATAATTTATACAGGTAATGTAAACGAGAATAACTGTATACTTCTACATACCAATTTTTGAAAATAATGATGCATTATCTTTTAGAGATTTCTCCAAGTCTTCCCGCAACACACAAGCTTGGTGAGCCAGAGCATTTTCTGTTTCAAGGTTTTTAAGATTATAAACATATCAATATAAAAAATTTGTTCAAATAATTATATTTATTGAACATACCAGCTTTCTTCTGTTCAGATATAATGAAATCCCGTTCCCTTATAGCATACTGACATCTTTTTACTTCTTCCTCGGTACTGGCCAGCAACTTACTTGTTTGATCCAAATTTTTCTGCAAACCTCCCCCTAATAAGAATATATGCATGTTCCACAACCTTGTAATGAGAATAAAACAGGACGCACCTGGGTGGCATCAAGTTTGACACTCAACTCAGAGCACTTTACGGCCTCAGCATCAAACTTAGCTTGTAATTCTTCAAATTGCTGAACACAAGTAACCAGTAATCAGTATAACAGTTTTAAGATAGTATAGCATAACTTAAAAGAATAACATAATTAAATCCGACCTTCTGATGGTTTTCTATTGTAACTCCCATATGTTCAATCTGATCTGACATTGCCTAAAAGCGATGCAAGGAAGAACCAAAAAAAAGATATTAAATTAATTACTTGACTATGTCCAACTTAAGTATAACTCTACTCAGAAAGGACTGTCATATCAGCATCAACTTGTTCGCTACCATAAATCATATAACAATACATGTCCTTATTACACTAAAAAATTGTATTATATAATATTAGAATAACTTTGATAGAGTTGCAGAGTAACAAAACTGCATATTTAACAAACTAAGCAAGATGCAAAACCTTTCTTTCGCTTTCCTCCTGATAGTACCGCTCCTTTGGCATATAAACACCATTTTTCTCGCGTGCAGCATATACCTCTGGGTGAAAAGTGATTGATTAATCAAATTGACGGATTATTATGTAACATATATATTAAAAATATCACTCTATTGTCATCCATCACTAAGAAAAAAAATGCACCTGCTTTAAGTCTATCAATTTCACCATAAAGATCTTTAATAAGGGTTGACTTCATCATTTTCTGATTCACCTGCAAATGGGAATATATTAAAGAAAAAATAAGCATATCCCAACACCTACTGGCTACTATGACATACAGATAGAGGAACAGCATCAGTGCAGCACAGTTATGCAAACTGAAACAAAATCCATGACGTGAATATATGTGCTTTGAACCCCATGATATAAATGGAATATCGTATGACTTAGCTGGAAACACACCCAAACAAATAACAAACCTCAGGCTTATTCCTTATATTCTTTGCTCTATGGGCATAATCCAATGTGCTCAAAGTTTCTTCAAGACAATGCACAGCAGGTGATACAGTGGCAATAATGCATGTCTTTGTTTTCCCACCCAATGAGTCACGAAGTAAACGAGTGAGTTTACTATCCCTGCGTATATATATCAAATACAGATGTACTTAAACGTTTTTCAGTTAACGGAAAAGATAAATATAATGACATCTTTATTTTTTGTTGTTGCCACCTTCACTATAATTCTTCTATAATTTATTACATACACAAACTACTCCAAACCTGTAAGGGATGTGCCCAAGATGCTCCACAAGAGCATTAATTACTCTGCCTAAAGTAAGCAAACTTTTGTTTATCTCACCAGCTTCTCTAGCACGACCCTACACATCCAGGTCCAAAACAACAATTATATATATATGCTGCTTAGAAGACATTTTGTAGAGACCAATAAAAAAAATTTAAAGAAAAGAAACACATTAGTACTCAAACGTAAAATGCTTTGACAATTGCAAAACAATACAAAATCAATCACTTTAAAAGCTTGAAGGCAACCAAAAAAAGAAGTATAAAGCTAGGAATTACCTCCCTAGCCCCAGAACGGGAGATATTTTCGGAACCAGCCAAATCGACTAAATTTAGCTTGCCACATTTGATAAGCTCTTCGCCTTCTGGAGTTGCTTCCTTGATGTGTATCGTTATTGAAAACAAAGAGTGTGATCGACTGTAATTCAAAACACACTTTTAAAAAAGAGCAAGTGTGCTGCTTTATAGTAACAGCCAGAGGAAACAAAAATAAAATTTTGACCTTGACTGTTTGTTTAATAGGGTTTCTGCAGTTCGCCTTTTGGCAGATCCTCTTTCCAACAAAGTAAAAATTTCACTTGCACTTGTCACAATTTCCTCCTCTAATCCTCTAACAAGCACTCCCCCTTTCCCATCTTCCATAAGTGGCAGTTGCTTTTTTTGTTTATCATCCACAGAAACTCGAGATAGCTCTTCCGGTGCTAGCAAGTCAGTGATTTCTTCATTATAAAGCTCTAGGAATGTGACTTTGACACTGTATTCCGCATTTTGACTTTCTAAAGCATCAAATATCTGCTGTATAGCTCTAGGAATAACACCTGCTTCTGGAGGCAACTCTCCATTTGGTCCACTCTGTCAAATAAAGTGAGTACAAAATGTGAAACATGAAAAGGTAAAATTTCCAGAATTCAATGAAGATAAAGTAATTATGAACATAAACTACCTTTGACCTTTTACATTCACCTTCCATGGTGTAAGTCTTACCTGTACCAGTTTGCCCGTAAGCAAAAATGGTACAGTTAAAGCCCTCCAGGACTTCATTTACAATGGGAATAACTGCTTGTTCATATAAATCTCTTTGGCGAGCTGCAGGACCAAAGACCTGCAAATGCCATTAATTAAACCCAGCTCCGAGACAAATCATGGAAGTTACAATAAACTCACCACCCTTTCTGCCGCAAACAACACCTTTGGCAAATTTATAATAGAGAGGATAATCTAGATGATCTAACTAAACTGAGTAGCCGGTTTTTTTAATTTTAGATTGTCAACCTAGAAATAGAAATTATACATAGCTGCAATAAAGGTCTCACTATGCCAGCAAAATTTTACATCCCCCATTCTAAATTTCTATAACAGCTCTAATTGGTACTGGATATTATTGGTAAAAATATCAATTCCTTACATACGGAACTAGTTAGCAAGTCAAATTGTGTGCAAGCCTCAATTATTGTTGTAAATGAAAATCAATATAAAAACCTTTGTGTTGTTCAATTATTCTTATAAACAATCGGAGTGGTTTCAAAACTCATGTCCTCATACAATATCCACAAGTATCACCGTATTACGAAAACAGAAACCGAGTAAAAGCACCCAATTGAGGGAAAACATACCCTGTCAAAAGTAAAAACCCTATCAATTTGCTTCCCAGCAATATTCTGTGAAACCGCAACCTCGCGTTGATAATCATTACAAGTAACAACCTGAGGCGCATTATTTCTCAACTCATCTCCACTAAATGGCCTGTCAATTGCACACATAACAACAATTTCACCAAAATCTAATGAATAAAACAGATCTGAAAAATCAAAACCGACAATATATAAAAAACAAATATTTAAAAATACACAAATAAATGAAAAAGTTATTACCTGCAACGGAGAAGAACTTGAACATTGACGCCTTTTTCTTTGTCGCGACCAGACATTTTGAAGCGGCGAGAAGCAGGAGAGTCACTGAAAGAACCTATGTTACTGTTTTAGTCACTTCGTACTATTTTAAAATTTGAACCTCGATCTGTGTGTATGCAGGCGTCGTCTCCTTGTTGCAGTTTGTGTTTTAATGGCAAGGGAGCGGGATGATATGAGTAGAGTGAAATAATTTGAATTTTGAGATTTCGCCTCCCTGCTTTAAACTTTGTCCACTACAACTGTACTAATTGTTTATAGGCTCGACTACTAGTTGTAAATTATGTGGGCTTAAGTTGTATGCATGTTTTATGGGCTTTTGGTTGATCCGTTAATTTATTTTCCTATTCCAATTCCAATTCTAGAATAGGTCGAGGTTCGGTCACAGTTTAATAAAATTTAAATATTTTCAAAATTTTTAAAAAAAAATTAGATTCAAAACCTAATAGCTAAATTAATTATTTTTTAAATTGAATTGAATTTATTCTGAATTTCCAAAAAAATAAAAGATAAAAATGTAGCTAATATCAATATTTTCGTATTATTTAAAATTATAAATTATTAAATTTAGTAAATATGTAAATATAAAAATTGGTACAAGTTGATATATTAAATTAATGTTAATACTTGATTAACACATATGATCATAGGGATGGAAGTGAGGAATTATATAAGATTCATTGTTAATACTTGATTAACACATATGATCACAGGGATTGAAGTGAGGAATATGTATAAGATAATGCATGTAAAATTTTATATAACAGAATAATGAATTTCATCAGTATATGAATATTGATTATTAACTACTCATAAAATAATAAATAAGATTCTGAGTTTAGAATAACGAAATTCAAATTTAGTAAATTACTATTAACTATGAAATAAGAAATCAGGTTTCAAATTTGGATCAAAATTCAAGACTGGTGTCGTGTCAATACATGTGAAATTTAAATTTAAATTTAAATTTTTTTAAAATCCAATTAAGTCGGAATACATGGAGTATTATTGAATTAAATTATTTTATCATTTTAATCCAAATTCATGAGAAAGAAGCCCGTCTTCTTCTATTATTTTCTTAGAACTAATTTTTCCTGAACTGTGTCTTCAGAAAATTATTTTAAAATTTTTTATAATTAATATGTACTAATTTATATCTCGTGTGACATGATTTACAAATTTTTATTTATAATAGTATATTGTTTTTATTTTAATATTTAATTTATACGATTTAGAATTTATTTTTATTATTTATCAATAATTTTACTTTCATTTAATATTATGTTTAACTTTTTTCTAATACATTTCATATATCTTATTTGTGTTTGAGATAAATAACGTGTGCCCTTCTCCCAAAAAAAATCCTAAAATTTTTATATTGATTTGGGTCTATCATGTTGATGATAAAGCCTTTTTTTTTCTTTTTTTTCTTCGCTTTATATCTATTTATTTAAATAAGTCTTCATTTTTTTAGAATTTTTAGTACCTATTTGTTGGGTTTTGTTCTCCATCGTGTAGATTTAGCGTGTTTTTTTCTATCCATTTTTTAGATTTTGTTCTCAATTTTAGTGTATTTAACGTTGGAGATAACAGATCTTAATAAGTTTTATGAAAATAGTTATTCATTGTTAAGGATTCACATGAGATCAGGTGGATTTTTTTTAATAGATTTGAACAAATCATGTATAGATACTTCTCATGACCACAACATATTGTGAGATTTTCCAACAAGATTGCATGTTCGAGCAACTTAGTGAAGAAAACATTAATTTGATCTATATAATGTATTCGTTGAATTTCAATTATTTCTGTAGAATGAATTATTTTACTTGTAAAAAAAGATAAATAATATGTTTGTGTTTGTTTAGAGATGTGTTTTAATTAAAAGACTAGTATTTAAAAAAATTAGGCCTAATTATCGAGTAACTCATCTACCCCAAATACCACCAACTTTTAAATTTTCGTTTCTAATAATATAATATAAATTTAGAGAAAAAATTATAAAAAACAAAAATATTGTTTTGCTCTATTGTTAAATTATCATAATAATAATAGAAAAGGACAAAAAAAAAGAATTTTAGATTGAAAATTATCATTTTTGGAAAACAATATTATTTTCTTGTATCCATTTTGAAATTTTAATTTTTTAAAGAAAAATAAATAAACATCTTATTTGTTTTTTTGAATAATTCTTTTTCAAACTACAAAAGATTTTTAAATTATATCGTCAGGTAACACTTTAATGCAAAAATTTTAACGCGAAAACAGTGAAAACTTTTATTAAATTACGTAGAACCATAATTAAAAATAAAAAAATAATGTAGAACTATAATTTTACAAATAATAAAAAAATATCTAAAATATTTTTCATGATGATTCTATAAAATTTAATAAAAAAAAAATTTACGCTAAAAAACTGTTCGCCTTGTACCTCTATATCATCATACACACTCTAATTTATGTGGACGAACACCGAGAACAATGTTTCATAAATATAGGGTTGTTTGATCAAGCAAGCTTTAGCAAAATAAATCTGGCAAAATCATATATAAAAAATAAATAAAAATCTGGAAACTCCTACATTGTATATTACTGTATAAACTTTCTTTTCTTTTAAGGAAAGGAGAAATAATTATCAAGGTACAGATTTATTTCTACAACTTATTTTTAAATAAGATATTTGGGAATAAAGAGAAAGAAATTTAGAAATTAGAATAACACTCTATATTTTTATCATCAAAATTTAATTCCTAATATTGCAAAAATTAAAACAAAATAATATATTTTCTTTTCTAAATTAAAAAATACAATATTAGTTGGAGTTTATAAACTGTAGGCAGACTGTTATTGTACAGTATTAAAAAGAAAAAGAAACATTTTACGTATTAAAATATTGGAATAGCGTGTCGAGTGTCGTGCAGATACACGGGTATATAATACAGAGTATAAAATCCTTCATATAAAAAACTAAAATGAATAAGCTGTCATTGTTGCTTGTAGTCACAAGTGAAGATACTATAGACTACTCGATAACGTGAGTGGAGATAGATAGGAAGGAAAAGCAACCGATAATCTGAGATCAATCGTGCAAGTCTACATGTCTGAACAACCCAAGTCCCGGCCAGTGGGCGGCACAGAGTACAGCTGGTGCAGAGCAGTCCCGGGCGGCACAGGCATCACTGTCTTAGCCCTCCACTTAACAACCCCTCCAAACATTCCATTTCTCCAAAATGCCCTCCACTCTCTTCAAATTTCCCACCCTAACCTCCGCTCCACCCTCAACTTCAACTCCTCCACCAACAATTTCTCACTCACCACTCCCCCCCTCCCAAACCTCCTAGTCCACGTCACCGATCACGAGTCCACTTCACAACTCATCACCAACAACAATGACTCATCAGTCACTCCCTTCCACCTCATCATCCAACACGAACTCAACACCAACACGTGGGTCAATCCAGACGGCTCACTTGTCGAAGATGCTCATGTATTTCTTGCCACCGTGTACAACCTGAGCGATGCTGAGTGGGCTGTGGTGCTTAGGATTCACACAGCCGCGTGTGATCGGACAGGGGCCTTAAATAGTTTGAGAGAGTTGTTGGGAATGTTCGTGAGAGGTGAGGATGCCGGCGGGTTTAAAGAAGATTGGGAGGTTAGTTTGGGGATTGAAGATTGTGTTCCGGATGGGAAAGCGCATAAGCCATTTTGGGCACGTGGTGTTGATATGCTTGGTTACTCTTTGAATTCGCTGAGGTTGGCTCATTTGGATTTTAAGGATACAGAGGTGTCGAGATCTTCGCAGTTTGTGAGATTGAAGATGAATTCCGAGGATACTAGTCGGATTCTTTCTGTAAGTGTTTCTTATGGTTTAAGATCATTTGTTTAGTTTACTTGACTTTATAGTGTTTGTTCCTAATATTAGGCGTATCCAGCTACATTGGTGTTTAAAGCATATATATAGTTAGTATTTACACTTTACAGAATTGGACTTCACATATTGGTTATGTAGTTGGACTTGTTATGTACTTGTTGATACTTATCTTCGTTGCAAATTAAAGGTATCCGATGCAGTATATTTAACTGGGAACTGAGTAAATGCATTGTAATCTGCGGATTTTTAAGATTATAGAGGGATTGTGTGTTTTCAATTTGGTCTATTGATAGCATAAAGAAGTGATTTTGGATCCAGTGATTACATCACAACTTATCATCCTCGCAAAGAGGAAACTTAGCAAAGTTTACGTCGTTGGCCCCAAACATATGTTGCTTAGTCAAATACCTTGAAAATTGGCAATAGGAGGATCTGTCTTCAATTTGGTGGACAGGCGTACACGACACATGCTAATAATTACACAAACAAGTATATTGGATGAGTTATCGTGAAAAAAACAACATAATTTTCAAACAAAACATGATTTTATCAGGACTTGGGATTTTGCAAAACATATACACTTTTATATTAAACCTATTGTGTAGGATTCTTAAATGGAAGTCTTTACATCAATACCATGGCCACGCCTTCTTCTTTCTGCATCTAAGTATCTCATGTGGTAAATTCTTCTAATGTAGGACAATCGAAACCAACGAGTCACATAGGTTAAAATTAAAGAGGTTCCCAATGTAACCCATCAGGCACTGTTGCTCCCCCTTATTTACAACACATTGTTCACAAATTTTCAGATACTCCTGCTGAGTACTCAAGTGGGTTGTGTTGAGTACTAAGTGGGTAGAGATGCAAAACCACACGTAAGAAATTCAAGCACATGTCAGTGTGTGGCTAAAACTAGCAAGTAGGGTCATACATTATTGAAATGATATCCAGATTTAGTTTATAGAACTTCAGGAAGGTCAATTATATAGCGATCATAATTTTCTTCAGGCATGCTTACTGCCACCCTATGATGGATGTAGAGGGGGCAACCCCACTTGATATTATAGGCAGAACTAGCTGTTGCATTATAAATTTTCATTTTCATTACCCCTTTACTCCTGGTCTAAATTTTTCTTCAAAATATACATTTACAAAAGAGGCTGTGTTATCTGCTGGGAAAAATCGACTGATGTTATTGTTATATATGCAATTTATAAGAGTTGCATAACCTGTGAGAAACTTGCAATTTTCAGGGCTGTGAATCAAGAGGGATCAAACTATGTGGGCTCCTGGAGGCTGCTGGATTAATTGCAGCTCGTTCCTCTAAAAACCTTCCCCAAGGACAATGGGAGAAGTACTCAGTTGCAACACTCACTGACTGCCGTTCTCTTCTTGACCCAATACTTACTTCTGGTCATGTGGGTACGTCTGTAGTTAGCTTTGATCATGGTTGTTGCTATTTGTGTTTGTGTTGAAGGAGAGAGTGCACTAACAAAATGACCCTAATATGAATACTTGTGCAGGTTTCTACCATTCTGCCATCATAAATTCACACGACATACAGGGAGGTGAAAATCTGTGGGAGCTTGCTATAAGAACTTACATGGCTTTTGCTAATGCTAAGAAAAACAACAAACATTTCTCAGACGTGGCTGATCTCAACTTTCTCATGTGCAAGGCCATTGACAACCCTGGTCTGACGACATCAGCTGCCCTAAGAACTTCACTTATCTCAGTGTTCGAGGATCCTGTCATCGAACAGACGAACCATCTACATGGAGATATTGGGTTGGAAGACTATATAGGGTGTGCCTCAATTCATGGTGTAGGCCCTTCTATAGCCCTTTTTGATACAATAAGGGATGGGGAACTGGACTGTGCTTGTGTTTATCCATCCCCATTACATTCAAGGAAGCAAATGGAAGATCTGATTAGTGATATGAAGAGAATTCTTTTGGATGGTTGTGAGCAGGAGGAAGCTTAGCTTTATACTGATAGACAAATATTTGTGTTTGACTATATGTTTTATTTGTAAGGGCTCCTACCCAATGCCACATTTCTAAAATTAATATTACTGGGAAGACATAAATCATTGATGGCTTAAATTTCTTTTGGTTTGCATAATAGGTTTTGCTCTAATGTTGTGTTTGGTTGGATTAAAAAGAATGGAATGGGTGAAACTAAAAGAAAAATAATGGAGATTTAAGTAAATATTTGAAAAAATTGAGAGAGTACAAATTTGTTATGATACGAAATGTGAATAAAATAGGTATGAAAAAAAATGAAACATTCCTTCTCAAATTAGGAGTTTGAGTTATAGTTTATGTTATTAGGAATTGAATAGAGGAGTTTGAGTTATAGTTTATATTATTGAGAATTGAATAGAGATAGGAATGTAATTTTTGAACATTTAACTGTAATTCAAATTTCATTCCATTCCTTCTGATTTCATTCATCTCATCCCAACAGAAGTGAATTATTGGGCTGGGCTAAGGTTAAACAAGGTGTACATTTAAAATTGGCCCCTACGGATCATATGTCACGGCGAAGTTTCATAAACTGTTATTTTTAAGCAAATTACTTGGCTCCCAAATTAGTTTTCATTGTCTGTTGGTCGATTATGATGGTAACATTAAGGACAAATAATTTTTTCTTAAAAGATTCCCCTGTATAAACCTGTGAAATGAATTGCTATATTCCAATATGAAGAATATCAGGCCCTCACTTAGAATTATACTACTATATTCCCTCTTACTATGCAACTAGCAATATATATATGTGTGTGTGTGTGTGTGTGTGTATTCAGACACTCAGTAGCTAAACTATGCCTATGATTAGTACGAATGTATGATTGATTCCTTCAGCAACAATGCCAAATTTCTTATTTTTCGCAAGGCCGGTAGACCAAAATTTTGTTGACTTGAGCAATTGGAGAACTGTGTGTGCTACAACTACCATGAGGAAGTAAAGAAAAGGCGCCTGCAACCTAAGAAATATGTATCATGTATGTATGCCTACCACGATCGGGCAGTGTTTTTTAAAGACACACACACACACACACATATATATATATTAGCCAGCACCCCACACCATGTCAGCATGTCTCTGAATTCTTAAAAAACTTAAACTGTCATGACCGAGTTGGGTCAAGGCAAAGTTTGGTGAGAATACAGAAGGAAGTTCCTACGTGAAGCTTGGAATATAGAGCAAATGACATAATTTATAATTGTACACTTGCCATTATATATTTCCTTTATTCTTAGTTCGCTAGTTGAGTAATTGTCATGTAACTGTGATGTTCTCTAAATTAAACATGTGTTGTCATTAAAGCAACCATTCATGTATTGTTTCGATCTAAGAAAAGGACAACGAGCTTAACTTAAACAAAATATCAAATTTATGACGTCCATATACAATCTACAGATGATTGATATCAAACAATGAAGTATATATCATCTGATTCTTTCACAAGATGCACATATCCTGGTACTGAGATTTTATTTATCAACAGACATTCGAGAAATATATGCTTCATTCTAAACACATGTACGTACATATATATCATCTTTCACTAAACACGGCAACAATGGCGGGGATTACAACTATCTACCTATGAAAGGAACTCCTCAACCAAGTTTCCGAAATCAAAATTTCCATTGCAGCATTCAACAGCACTTAAAACTTCTTGAAATGCAGTGACACTACAAGGAACCACCAATCCATTCATTTGCTTGAAGCCAAACTCGTTGTATGCCTTTTCTAGCAGCATCTTGAATAAAGGATGAGACAGATATCCCATAGGAACGACGAATCTTTTCCTCTCCTCTCCCACATAGACAGCCAAAAAGCCGGTAGGGGTAGAGGTTTCATCTTCTTGATCACCGCTATCTTTAAGCAAACAGTGGCGCTGTGATGGCTCATAATCAACCTTCTTCATAGACTGAACCTTCTTGGCTAGTTTCTTGACTGCATAAAACTTCTTCCCCAACATTCTTTTTAGTTTGTTGGGGGAGAGGAATAATATCTCTAGACTGTTGTCTCTTGCATTGAGGGAAAGGATGCATGTAAGTGGTACTACTTATTAGTAGGGAATGTCTTCGTAAGGCAGACTTCTGACTTTTTTTTATTTATAAAAATCGAGAACTTATATTTTTTTATTTGTCTCGAATTTGATTTTTTTAAGTAATATTAAAATGAGCAGAGCTTCACGTCTCAATGCATTGCATATGTTTACTTTGACGTGTTAGCGTTTGTAGCAAGAAAAATCAATCATATAATATTGCACGGGAACCACTTACCTATCATATGCAAGTACAATTGTACATAATGTGAGGACACAATGCAGGCCAAGATCCATCCTTGTAAAAACCAAATCAATAAAATAGAAGAATAGAAGAAGATGTCGTTTTATACTTGTAGTTAGTTTAGGAATCTTAATCATCCATTAATAGTTATGATAATTATTCAGATTACTCGCAGATGAAATATATAAATATAACATTTAAAGATTTATGATAGCAATATAGATACAAAGCAACCTGTTGTCAAGTCTGCCTATTGTTTCGTATCAATGAAACAAGCTAGTCGGAAACAACAACAATGATAGTAAAAGGAATCTATTGTTTTTAACCCATATCCTTAAACATGTGCTAAACTGTGATGCTCCTAAGACCTTAGGAGTAGTAGGAGGTTTTAAGTCTGAGGTTCGTGATATATAAGTTCTGCAATTGATTTTAATTTATAAATTAGCTACATATAAAAAGCTACGAATGTCTATAAATTAAGAGTTGACTGAAAAAATAAATACGAACTAAGGTAAAAAATGTAGTATCTATTATGCATTACTCAGATAATTCTTGCTGAGTGTTAGTTGTACTGCAAGTAATCTAGGTAGTGCAAACAGAATGATGTATAAAACTGTCAGTCAGAATAGTTGTGTGAATCTAGAATGCTTGATGATGAAGAAGTGGTCTAGGACTAATAGTTGTGGGGGACATGAAGACATAGTTGGTAGCCATCCTAATTAAGTTCATAATCAAAATTAATCAAACAAATGCATGGGATACGAGCGGCGAACCTTTGTTATACCTTGTGAGATGACAATAAATTATAGGGTAAATTAATTCTAAGTTCCCTCAATTATTAGTCATTCTTTCTGAGTTCTTGAACTAAAAATGTAAATCGATACATAATTAAACTTTTAAATTTTTCTTATCAAAGTCCTTCCGTCAAATTTCATTAAACGTTCGTTAATTTTTACTGACGTGACATTCTAAATAAAAATAAATTATTTCTTATGTAAGTCCCCGAACTGAAAATTTAAATTTAAATCTCAATTTTATATTAAAAATCACATTTATTAGTGTTTTATTTTTTATTTACTTTCATTCTTTTTAGTTTAGAATTTTATTTATTTTCCTTTTTAACTTTGCATATATTTGTGTTCTTCAAAACAAAAATATATAAATCCAATTTTACCTTTATACAAATCCAATTATATGCAATTTTTAGAACACAAATATATGCAAAGTTAAAAAAGAAAATAAGTAAAATTCTAAACTAAAAATAATGAAAGTAAATAAAAAATAAAAGAATAATAAATGTGATTTTTAATATAAAATTGAAATTTAAATTTAAATTTTCAGTTCAGGAACTTACATAAAAAATGTCTAATAGTTTAGGGACGTTAAAATTAATTTATATTTATTTAGGATGCCACAACAAAAATTAACAGACGTTTAATGAAATTTGACGAAATAACTTTGATGAGAAAAATTTAAAAGTTCAATTATCTATCAATATGCATTTTTAGTTCAGGAACTTAGATAAAAAAATGACTAATAATTCAGGGACCTTAAAATTAATTTACCCATAAATTATATAATCCCTATTATACGGAGATTTTGTGAATTTTTTTTTTGAATATCCATGTCTTGCATTTCATGTCTTATGTCTACGTGAAAATCATTTATCTTTTCTTTCAAAGTAAGTTCTACATACATATATATTTTACTTTACTTGGATCTTCATTCAAGAACGGATCGAATATACTGAATATGTTTGATTTGATATCGTAGCTATCAAGATCAAAGGGCTCGATATCAGCCATACCTATAATTACAAATGTTATGAAGCTGCATTACAGTTAAAATGGGGATCACCGAGTCCTCATTCCTCATGCCTATTGGCTATTGCTAGCTCACAAATGCGACATGTGAATTTGGCAATTTGTGGTGTGCTCTAGTCTCTTTAGAAAGAATATATATTCCTGGTCAAGAATTTTGGATTTGACCTCAAGTACCACTCTACTCTTGGCAGTCAAATCTTTCAGCTCATAACCCTCTTGGCGTTCAGATTTGTACTTTTTGATTGGTGCAATATTATGAGCATGCTTGAAGTCTTCAACTTAAAATTAATTTTTAATTTTAATTTGGAAAATGTGTATTTATGTAATAAATCGAAAAATTAAAGGGGTACTTTTTTCCAAAAATTTATTTATTTTTATAATTTTATTTAGAATGTACAATTTATGAAATTTATTTTTTATTTTTAATAACTCATAAATTATATAAAATAATAAAATTATCCAAACAAATACTAATTTAATATTGGGAATTTATCAAAAATACTATTTTTTGTGAAATTATTTACAATTTTACCAACTTCTATTTTTTTGCAAAAATACTATTTTATTCTGAAAATATTTGCAAAAATACGGATATTGCATTTAATTTGAATTGTGTAACTAATTTATGTTGCATTTTAACTTATATTTTAGATTGTAAATTAGGTTGAAAATATCGTTGTAAAGTTGTAGAATGTATTTTCGCAAATATTTTCTAAAATTAGAGTTGTAAATATGGTTGTAAAGTTGCAAAACGTATTTTTGTAAATATTTTTTAAAAATGATAGTATTTTTGGAAGAAAAAAAATTAAAACTTGGGTATTTATGCAAAAACCCTTTAATATTTTTAAATAACTTCAAATAATGAATAATTTTTTAAAATTTATCCAAATGGGTTCATAGTAAAAAACATATTTCCACATCAATTATTGGCTGTAAAATGTGGTATTTTCCCACACATTTAATTTCGTCTAAAAAACAATTTCTTCTTCTTTTTTTCTTTTAAAAAAAAGACAAATTAATCCTTAATAAATATATTTAATTATTTACTGAAAATAACTTGACCAACAGGGGACAAAAAAGGGCCCATAAAAGTAATCCTCTCTCATTGGGCTGAATAACAACCCAAAGACCTTACTACTACAACACACTCCGAATATAAACATCACATACAGTCTATATAATTATTTTTATTATTATTATTATTATCATCAGCCATCAGGGTTTTGCTGAGCGACTCTTTCTCCGTTGTTAAATCCCGTCGCCTTGTCCTAGCAAATAACGATGAGTCGTTCAGGACAGCCCCCAGATCTAAAGAAGTAAGTTATTTTCTCAAATCTTATCTAGATATTCATCGAATTCCTACTCTGGTGGTTTATTTACTCTCTCTAATTTTTATGATGACAGGTACATGGACAAGAAGCTTCAAAGTAAGTTCCGATCCTACTCTCTAATTGTCTTCTTTTTTTTTCTTAATAATTTTGCGCTTTGAACAAGATCAATGAGTGTGCTTATTTCTAGGACCCTAATGCGTAACCAATTCAAAGTTCTATAATTATGGGGCTCCTAATTGAAAATTTGTATCTACAGATGTTGCAAGTTAGGATCTGTTATTATGCTGATTATAATCTGTATTTATTATTCAACAAGTGTAATGCTAATATGAATAAGATATTATTATAATTTTATCTATAATTTTTTTGTTAAAGGCGCTCTGCGTGGCTGACTATATATTGTACAAAATTAGTTAGAGACGCCAGGAGACCAAGTAGAAAAGTTACCCTTTTAGTATAGGCCCTGAGAGTGATAGGGAAAGACAATACTCAAAACCTCTTTAGGTTTCCTGTTGAAAAATAATGTAACAGTTTGTCGTTTTTTTAATTCTAAATGAGGATAATCAATCTCTCTCCCAGACTATATATTCCTCCATGCCCTTGTTGAGCACCACCATCCCACAACAAGGCTCTTATTAGTTCCAACCAAGACATTAATTTAATTATGCTAGAAGCAATTAATCATGACACCCTTTCTTTTTATTACTGGCAGTTTACATTCCTTTTCTTCTTTTGATGAAGGGGAATCTAAGGATATGTAGAAGCATAGACATATAGAGTATATACTGCCGTAGCCAATTTGCAAGAATGTCCACAACTGTGTGGGAGATGTCGTTAAATGAGCTTTTTATTTGGCAGCAACAAAATCTTGTACAGCATAGCTTGCCAGATTATACATACCACAACACTTAAGGCAACCAAGTAAACTGCAGTACTGCTTAGAACTTCATACACGCCAAAACATTCTGAGGTTCTTGCTATATTTCTGTTAAATAAAAGAACATGCAATTTTTGCCAATTTTGAACTATGACCTGGTTGACAAATTAAAACAAATTATGATAGCAAGCACTAGAATCCAAAAACGACATAGCTCACTTTATAAGGATAAAAACACATTAAGTTATGGATAAAACCGTATAACATAGCTAATACTAGGCAAAACTGAATTTAGATACATGCACTTCCATAAATTATATCTGAAGGTCCCTTTTAACACTGTCATTTTCCTTCAGCTTTGCCAGCTGAAACTCTTAATTCTTAACCTCAGACTGTCCAAAAGGGACTTTTAATGCTGCAGAGGTGACGCAAGTCAAAAAAGCCTTTATTAGTTTTCTTGTAAAATAGATGGCACCAAGAACCAAGCACTAGTAGGTGTTTTTATGTTAATCTATGATAGTTAATTTAAGTGCCAATTATACAAAAAAAAAAGGATGGGGTGGCCGCATGGGTTTTGGTGGACTTGAATGAACTTGTTTTGATGCCAAGAAAATAGACTAAAATATCTTAGTTGAGTGATCAACAAACAATATATCATCATAATTTTTTTGCACACACTAAATGGGTCGTGTTAGTCCGGTCTGCTTCTGTTCTCTTTTTAACATTGTAAAAACAAAAGCCTTTGTTTGTTACTTTGCTTTCTCTGGTAGTCTATGCTACATTACAGTAGTCTGATTAGCTTGAATGATATCTATCAAGCCTGTTTTCTCAATGCCTAACATGAGCTGTGCTTCTCCTTGTCAAGTTTGTGGGGATCGAAACTATCTTGATCTTTATATTTTTTAATTTCTTGGCCTTTTCTGGAAAGGCTTTGCTAAAACTATTTATTCGATGTACATGATTATAATCTTCTTCTACGAGATACAAAATATAAGGTTTTTATATACCTTATTACCTTTAGATTATGTTCAATGTGGTTCTTTGATATTACAGTTTTTCTGAATGATTACTGCTGCTATTTTTGGCTACATTGTAGTCATTGACGGTAGGTTCCATGTGTAACTGCTAGATTTGACGTATTAGCATTATGTTATTCCTGAATTGCAGTCAAGATGAATGCTAATCGCATGGTGGTTGGGACCCTTCGTGGCTTTGATCAGTTCATGAACCTGGTGATTGACAACACTGTTGAAGTAAATGGTGACGAGAGAAATGATATCGGCATGGTGGTATGTTTCATGCTTTTTCACCTGTATACATTTCTGTTCTTTGGCAGTCAACTAAATGTTTATCCTATGTCAATCAGGTTATTAGAGGAAATAGTGTGGTCACTGTTGAAGCACTTGAGCCAGTAAGCAGAGGACAGTAGCTTCATATTTGAATTTGTATGTAGTACTTTGGGAGGCACGTTTGATGGTGGAACGTTCAAGGCAATCATTTACGAGTGCGGGGGACAGTTTTATGGTGTTAATGAAAGGACTCCTGATATATTGTCTTGCTTATTATTGTAATCTTAATCCTCTTGCATTATGCGTGAATATTCCTGTTGTGATCAGTCTTAGTTCAATGTTGAACTTTAATTGAATATGGACCTGTCCTAACCTCATGTTTTTGTTGCATCATTCCCTTTATAATTGACTTGGCTTCCTTGTGTGTTATATATGATTTTATTTTCAAAAATTGTCACGCTAAAACATTGTAGTAATTACATAATCCGACATTCATAAAACCGCTATAGATGATTATATAACTAGAGAGTAGAGTCCCAGACTCGCATGCCAGTGAAAATATAGTACTTGAGGATGATTCTCTTTCTGGATATAACTATTTTGAAACACTTTTATAATAATTTTTTTATCGAGTGAGCTATGAGTCTTGTGCTTAATAAGCTAAAAGTTTATTCAATAGAGACTTGATAAATGAATAATATTGATAACTTAATATTTTTTTTAAATATGGATAATCTTGACAATTTAATATTATTTTTCGGTTCCACTATAACCCAGAGTAGAGCGTACATTTAAAACCAAGAATAAAAAAAATTCAATCTTAAAGTATGTACTTGTCAAGGTTTAAGTGTTTAAATATATAAATTAATTACAAGTTTAAGCAAACGGGAGATGTGATATAACAGAACCTATCATCCTACCAAAATTTGTTACGGAGTATTAACCATTGTCCTAACCATTTCTTCGGATACAAGCATAGCCTTATGCTATGTTTGTTCGGGGATTATAATACATAAATTATAAACCTATTACTAGTACTATTTTCTCCAAAACATCGTTGAATAATATAAACGGCAAACAGCTCCAAAATTACTGTAATATGGTCCCTGTAAAGATGCCGAGCCTTCAAGTTTGCAAAACTGGCGTGGTCCAAGCCTATACAATAGGCTAGTTGTCCAGGACTTGTCTTATCATCCAACTAGGATACTTTAAATCGACTTTACTGAAAAAATATGCAACATTGATACCTGTCTAATTCTCCGTAGGACTGTAACTATTATACAGAAATATAATCTAATAAGCTATGACTTAGAAAACGAAAAAGAGAATCTAGCTAGCTAGTGCACCAAACTATTTCCCCATTCGTTCAATTTGGTTCCTTGAACACCAAATTTAAGTTTTTTTTTACAGGTCCAAATTTAAGTATTAAAATAAAATACAATTCTAATATTGAGATATTTAAATACGACTATGTGACAAATTTTATGGATATATTAATAAAAGTAATTTGTACTAATTAATGATGAAAGATTGGATTAAATATAAACTAAATTAAAATGATATTCCAAATATGTTTAATGACACCCATTTACTTGAAATGATATACTTATAATTGGATTTCACCTACCAAATTCGAAGTTCATCGTTTCACAATAATTCAGTTTCAAATACAAAAGAATTTTTTCAAGTATAGTACTAAAAATGTTGAATTTTAGTAAATATCGTTTTATTGGGTTGTAACCGAACTATACCATTAATGATTTAAGATTTGTTTGAAAACCTTGATTTCATTTTGAATGATAGAATTTGATTTGTCATTTCAAATTCTCATATTTATATTTATATTTGAATATCTTGGAATTCAAATGAAATATAAATCCAAATTCTTATAATTACTAAGCATGTAATTTGATCAAATTCAGAATTTAAAATGAAATTTATATTCCCAAATAGGCCATATTTAAATTAGTAGCATAAACAAGAGGTAATGTAATTAAAGTAAAGCTAATGACGTGAGAAACAATACGTAATACCACAATGGATCCTCTTGATTCCTCATCAACTCAGCTGTCTTCTTCTCCAAGCTCAATATGTATCCATCTCAAATAATGATTCGTTGCACCAGCTAAGGCGGGAGACTTATAGTCCCTTATTCGCAGTTTCAATACATATATATGCTGCACGTTACGTGGTATCATACATGCAGGCCAGGAGGAGCATATAATACAATAAGAAGAATGACGAGAGAAAGGTCTATTTAGAGGGAGATCAGCTGTCCTCGTCAGGTGTTTAGTTAAGTGTTTAGCAAGTCCTCATAGTAAATAATTAATGAATAGAGGAGGTAGGGAAGTTGTAACCATGGATATCGGGGCGCCTACCAACGTAAGGCATGTAACTCATGTCACCTTTGATCGATTCAATGGCTTTCTTGGCCTACCTATTGAGTTTGAACCTGAAGTTCCTAGGAAGCCACCTAGTGCAAGGTCTGTATATATATTTATCTCATTTTTCTTTTACATAATTTATCCAGCATTTTTCGATCTATTATGTTAAGCAGCAGGATTCCTAGGATCTATTTGTTTTTTTTCTTTTAGTCGGTTTTCAGTATATTTCTCAAGACCTGATGTTGATGCTTGATTAGTTCTAGAAATGGACGAACCTGAATTTGTGGTATCCAATTTATTTGCGTTTCATTTAGTTGGTATTGTGTCGTACATAGCTCATGTAAATGTGTTTTTTCACTATGTAGTTCAAGTGTGTTCGGGGTTTCAACCGAATCAATGCAGCTTTCATTCGACTCCAGAGGGAACAGTGTGCCCACAATACTTTTAATGATGCAAAGGCGTTTATATGAGCAGGGAGGCCTGCAGGTGGTGTTTTCATCTCAACTATTTTTAATACTTTCTCTTAATAACATCTGTAATAATCTGAAACCATTGTTAAGTATTGACACTTTCACACTTGACTGGCACTTGACTGTGCAGGCAGAAGGGATTTTCAGAATAAATGGTGACAATGGACAACAAGAGTCTACAAGGGAACAACTAAACATGGGACTAGTACCAAACAACATAGATGTCCACAGTTTAGCCTGTCTTATTAAGGTAGTTTGCAACTTAACACTCCAGTTATAAGACCGTCTGAAGCCTTAAATTAACCTAGAAAATTTTTCTCTTGTTACTCTAGGCTTGGTTTCGGGAACTTCCAAAAGGATTATTGGACACTCTAACGCCAGAACAAGTCATGCAGGCCCAATCAGAAGAGGAATTTTCTCAGCTACTGAAGTTTCTTCGACCAACAGAAGCTGCTTTACTGGATTGGGCAATTAATCTGATGGTTGATGTTGTTGAAATGGAATATTTTAACAAAATGAATGTTCGCAATGTAGCTTTGGTGTTTGCACCAAATATGACACGGGTAAGCGCACACTTAAGTTCATGGCTTACACAAAAGGCATGCTCAGCATAATCATCTATGAGGCATAGTTCAGAGGAGTCATAATATTGATATATATCCATCTTTTTTATTGCAGATGGCGGATCCCTTGACAGCATTAATGTATGCAGTAAAAGTGATGAATTTTCTCAAAACACTTGTTGAGAAAACAATGAGGGACAGAGAAGACTTAGTAGTGGAAACAGGTCCTGCATACGACTCAGAGCCTTCAGATGAAACTGAGAACAATCACATGTCTTTGCGATCGATGATTGAGATAGAAAACGAGATGAATGAGTTAGAGAAAGTATTAATAAACAAAGAACCACTATACGATAGTTCTACACGCCCTTCTTCGATTGACTCAGAACCCGAAATAAAAAATGATCATGCATCTATTATGCGTACTACTAGTATAGGGAGATCTGGAAGGGGCCAAGAGAAGATGAAGACACAGATGCGCAGAGTTAGATATTGTGAATCATGCGTGAAGAAAGGGGACGGGAGAAGCAAGGAGCATTCAGAGAGTCGCCTAACAGGAGGCAAGAGCAGGAGAGCAGTCACTGCTAGTCGCTCAAGAACTGAGAGAAATGTAGCCTGGAGGTGAATGGTTAATTATGTTTTTTACAAACTTTGAGTGTGCAGAGCAGACATTATATTCAAGTACTTGAGTGTTCATGCAGTGATTTTTGGATATCGTATTATCTATATACTGTATTATATTACATATATGGCTGGTGTTTCTTTCGCGCACCTTCGTTTTATTATTATGTTATTTTTCTCCTTTTAAATTGTATTCAAGTATCTTCCCCTTCAACTTCGGCATATCAATTCTCGATCATAATTTTCTATTACAGAAAGATATGCTCAATTCTTTTAGTTGCTCAACATATATTGTCATTGACTTCATATTTGATGTTGATCCGGTTTATTAATTTCTATTTCAAACCTTAAACCAAGAGTTCATGAAATTATGGACACCTGAGGTTAGCCCTGTAAGGCTGTAACCGGAGTACTGGACTAGTTGAACATGGTCTGGGTGTCTAAAAACACAGACTGATAGCTTTGGATGTCTGTGATAGCTTTGGATGTCTGTATGAAGTTGAGCGATAATACTTAGTATTATAAGTTTAGTTTACTATTGATGACATTTGATGGTGATGTAGGACAATAGATCTCATGTTTTAGCTCGAGATTTTAGTATTTAGAATTTAGAAAAAGGAAACTTCAAATTATATTGGACTTGCTTATATTATAATATATTTAGTAGTTAGGTGAGAAAAGTTACAATTTATGTTTGACCGATTTATATTATATTTGCCTATTAGAGATATAATATATATATATTATCTCTAAACATTACAAGCATGAAGAATTGAATTATTATTGACTGAATTAAAAACCATAAAGAATTTTCTCTACTCGTTGATTTAAGGATTGTCTCGTGGATTCAAGGTGTTTAAGGATTTCTGGTGTAAGAGTCCTTTATTTATTTGTTTTTCCTACACTTCTGTGCTGCGTCGGATGGAAATTATAAAATTTTAATACCAAATGTATTAAATTAATAAAATTTGACTCACATTTTTCGGTTTGATACAATTTGTGAGAATCTAGCTGAAATTGTTCGTATCGCATGCTAAAAACATATACCAGGACTCCCTTCTCCAAAATGAAAACACCAGAAATTCAGTGAAGTCCTGGAGACCACATGTAACCTATGTTTCAGGTGGACCATGATTGCTATCTTAGAATAAGGAGCTATTGAGCCAAAGAAACATGCATCTCCACAAACAATGGGATCTCTGAATCAGTCATTCATATTCGGTGTCCTTCAATAAATAATCGAAAAATAGAATTTTCAAGCAGAAAAATTCTGCTCAATTTATATCATCCAAAAATATATAGCAAGCTTTGCGAGTTGCCGACAAGTGTCAGGTCATGCATTTTTTGTAGAAAGTTTGAAAGTCCCGTATACATGTTCTGTATCTAAATCATTCTAAACGTTAGAGATTAGGCCTTAAAGTATACGCATAGAAACAGAACAAAGAAAGTTGGAGACATATAATCAACTCGTACGTGTTAGCAATATTACTCTCGGATATGGAGAACGCCAATGATTCATTTCCAGAGGTAGATGTAGAAAAAGAGTTGAACCCGGGTAATAACACGTCTGTAGAGGTTGATTCAGTTTCATCTCAAATCGCAGAGTTCAAAGCGGTAGGCAATTTTTGTTGTCACGGACTTATAATTTAGGCGCACACGGGGACAAGACTCGAGAGTATTAATTTACATAGGCAACCTTTAATGTGAAAATATGTTTGATATCATTTATGTAAATGCAGGGAAAAGGTCAAGGGAAGAAGGAGAAAGGAAAGAATGATCCAATGCAAACATTTAAAACGACGATGATCGTGTCAGGTGTCATCATTGTGGTGCTTGGTGTAGCATTGGCCGTATCCAAGAAACTAAAAGAGAATAAAGCTTGATGAGTTAGATAGATGATAAATCACCTGGATACATATTAACATCACCTGGATCAGCTCAATTTTACATCTTATTTCATAAAGTTCAGTGCAGTCTGTGAGGCTATTAAATCAGAGGAGCATTGATCTTTTTTTCTTTTCTTTTTGTTACGTGTTACGCAACTGTACAAGAGAAGTTCTGTAACTTCCTCTACTTTTTATATAACAAATTTCCATTAATACTTTCTTGAGAATGCTAGGCTCCATCGAAGATACAGGGTGGTGGTTTATATCATAAAAGTCGAATCTTAAGATATTGTAGTTTATTTTCAATTTTATTTGAAGTCTCAAAATTTTGCTACAGAATTTCGCAGGTTATCCATTAAATTCACAATTTTATATAATTTAAAAAAAACAAATATCACCAGATTTTATAAATTCTTAATTGAATATCTAAATATTTTCAAAAAAAATTCTTATTAATTATCATATAATTTTAATGGATTTTTTCATATTAAATATCATAAGATTTTAATAGACTTTTTCAGTATTCATTTATGAAGATTAATATTTAAAATCTAAAATAAATGCAAGTAAAATTTAAAATTTTTAAAAAAAGATTATTAAATCCAAATTAAACATGTTTTCTGCGGCTGTATTTTGACAGTTGGCACTTGGCACACCCATAAGCCAGCTCAGCCACTGCCTATATCCAACAACATCCAATTCAGTAATTCACCGTAAAGCTAGGAAACCAGTCTAGGTTAACGATATACGGAGTAATTTATGATCTAATTTTAATTTAATTAATTAAAGAGGGGCCTATTTCAATCCATAAGAGGGAAGGAGACGACGATTTAGATACTCCTGGTACGCTCTTTCTTTCCCTCTTTTAAGTTATTATTGTTATCATCTCCCACTAATTTGATCTATAACTAGAGTTTTGTTGTTAGTTCCATTAGATTTATGCTAATTCCTATTATCACACGCCTCTCTGTTTAACCTTATGTATATACACGCGGGCGAATTTCAATATCTTTATATTCTCATAAGCAACTAGTTAGTTAAGATGCTGTGAGATTCGTGTTCGGTGATGAATTATTCTAACAAAATGTAATTGTTTTTATATATTTCGTGGAGAATAAATTGAGTGATATTCTTACTGCTATATGTTTGCCGAGAGTTTTGTGATTTTCACTTTGACTCGGAGTGCTGACCTCATTCCTCACAGTACTTCACTGTACTTCTACTTTTTGTAATTACGATTTCGCATTACCAGTTTGTTTTACCTTTAATTAATGAACTTCGTTTTATATGTTTTGAGTAATAAAATGTGCTTTTCAACTCTTTTTAACACGGTTGTTGCTACATAAATTAGTGTATAATATAAAGTGCTTGAAAACAATCAATCATACATATTCAGTAGAATCAGATTAGTGATGAGTACAAGTAGTAGCCTTTGAAATTACTCTGTCGCTTTGATTGTGTGATGAACGTTGATTTTCGTTGATCATGGCAGAATATAGCATTGTGGAAGAACGATTGAGCAGCTTTTAGAATTCATGTTTTTGCGCTTGCGCCGAGTAAGATTTACAATGAGGATACAATGCCTGGATACAAAGTTCTTTAATTCTTCAACTTCTCTGGTCCCGATGCAACTTCCTTGTCAAATGTATGATTTAGTACAATTAAGTCACCATTCTCAAATTTATGATTTAGTATTGCAACTAAGTCGCCATGTACTTTTATATCTTATGTGATCTTTATTTGGAGTTTAGTTATTGGCATACATATGGTCTCTTGTTACTTCTCTTGCATTTTAATGTAGTATAATTTCTAAAATGCAGGGAAACTCATCTTTGGTATGTTAAACCTAACGAAGTAAAAAGTGAACAACTTTTAAACAAATACTTGGAATTCCTACCAGCATCTGAGAAAGAACATGTTTTTAGCATGCGTGGTTTTGAATTGAGGAAAGGAGCTCTGCTAGCTCGTGCTCTTGTTCGAACTACTATTGCGAGATGTATGACTTAATGATTTTCTATCTTGATCTTCCTTCAATTTTATACTTAACTTACATATGTACATTTATTAGAGTATACAGATTACATGTCATTGTAATCTAGTGCAAAAAGTAAACTTAGTCCTATCCATATATTTAAAAGATGAATAATAATACTTTAAAGATGCCTGTACAAATTTTTAAATGATTCTGAAAGCTTAATACTATTACTTCGTGGAACACTTTCTGATGATGACACGAGATTAAATATTTTTTATTAGTTTCATAATAAGCGATTTGTCATAATTTTCAAAACACTGGAAAACATAGGTCCTTGGGTTCATTTTTCTTTTAATTCACCGTGCTGTTGATAAATAGACAAAATGTTTAGTGAAGTTATTTAATAGCTGAATTAATATTTTCTCTTCCTAGATCAGATAAATCAAGTTAGTCCAAGGTCTTTGAAGTTTAGGAAGAACATCCATGGGAAGCCTGAGGTTTGTATGCTATATGTATTTTTGTACACTAACTCTTTTCTTTTTCACATTTCTTGATTATACACTTAAAAACATTAGCCCTGGACACATTTGTAGGTAGACTGGCAACAGATTGAGGATTGGCACCCTCAACGATTGCATTTCAACATTTCACATACCGGATCTCTAGTGGCATGTGGAGTGACTACGCACAATCCAGTTAGTGACTATCATTTTGTTGCTCTACATAGAATGCATATATTTGAAGCTTATCCTGTAAAAAGATTAACACCTAAATTTTCCTCCATTTTTGTGAAGTAATGTATTTTAATGTTTTTATTAACTTTCCCGATATTAGATTGGCATTGACGTAGAAGAATAAGAACGAAAGATAAAACACACTATCTCATCATTTGCTAAAAGATACTTTTCCCAGCAAGAGGTGCAACTATTAAGTTCTATTTCAAACCCCGAGATTCAGCGCCAGGAGTTTATAAAATTATGGACACTCAAGGTTAGCCCCATTATCAGACTAGTTTTTAATTTTTGTATTAAGTTGGGATTTAATGCTTTTTTGTATCTTAAGTTTTCTCTATTAATATATATGTTTTTGGTTTGAATAGTTAACAATGTAATAGTAGGTGGCACAATTTTAAAACATAATAGGAATAGGTTACTAGACAAGTAGACATAATTCAACAAGTTCAAAAACTCTATTTTTATATAAAAAAAAATCGTTAGCTGGATTCCATGGCTTTAAATTTACTCCTTTGCATCTTTGTATACAAGAGTTTAAACTTAAATAAAAGGAAGTCCAGAAGCATGCATACATCATCAGATTGATTCCAGTGAAGGCGAGGGAGGCAAGAGAGAATGAGGTGGAAGAGCTTATGCTTGTGTTTTTGGGAGAGATGGAAACAGACGGTGATTATGGTTCTGTTTTTAAATAATTTGATTGAGCATAGTTTATCCTTTCTGCCTAAATTCTTGATAGTTTCTATGAATTCTTGCTTTTGAGACACACGCACTTTGGTGCCGATTTGTTTCTTGCATATAACCGCTACTTTTTTACTTGAATTTGCGGCTACTTGCGAAGCACGCTTTTACAGCATTGGATCGTAATAAGCTTCATAACTTAGCTCTAAAATCTGGGGAGAAAATATATATATGAAATCCTACATTCCTCCCTTATTTTTAAAATACTCAAATTTGTGTGGAAGTACACCTGAGAATTGTCAAAAAAAAGTTTTCCTCGAAGGGCTACCAGTGTCAATATCTTATGTGTTTTGATTGTAGTTTAAGAAAAAGCACAATGATAACTGATATTTCGAAAAATGTGTGTTTCAGATGTTATTCCTTGATTTTCTTGAATATGAAACAATTGGATATATTTTATTATTATACTTTTGTTCGGCAAAATGTATTGATGGTTTTATAATCTTTATATGTGCTGTGTAACTTTACATTCATAATTCTTTCTATGTGGAAATATGCAAAACACTGATATTTACTATTTGGCTATTAGGGTACTTTGTAATATCCTGTGCATTTATTGTTATATGCAGTTTGTCTCTCTTCTAGAGCACAGTATTGCACAGTATGTAGAAGATATATCACTGTTATACACACCACACAAGCAGACGCATACACACATACAAATACACATACTTGTGATCTATATATATCCTCCATCAGTAGTCTTTCTCATTTATGCATGATTTGTGAAGTCGATACATCAATTACGCTCTTTTCCTTAAGACCTTCGTTGACCTAGGTAATTTATATTCAGGAGGCATATGTTAAAGCAATAGGAAGGGGATTTTCTGGATCACCATTCAAAACCTTTACCATCCGGTCCGTAGCTACTAGCAAAGAAAGCATTCGTCCTTCTGAAATTTCCAGTTTTGAGGTATTTGATCACCTCTAGGCTTTGTTTAGGAATCAATTTATCATTTGTATTTCTCCTTATTGCTATGCTGTCATTAAATTATGTTGCTTTCTTGTAGCCATAAGTTTTGAGCTATAATCATAGGCTTGGTGAATTATCAATGGGTCCGTTTGGCTTATCTTATTAGTAACTTATAAGTTGAAAATTGTATGTATTTTTCTCCATATAAGTGACTTATATGGGTTCCCAAACGGAGCCTATATCTTCTAGTACTCAGATTAAGTCAGAGAATGGATATCATAAAATAGATGCATCTTTTTTTAATGTAATATTGTGGCTCCTGAGGCCTAAGGCAGGTAACTAGGTGTTGGTGGTTTAATATTAAGAGTGATATTGCTTCCTAAGCTCCTAGTTCTTCATTTGTAGTATCTTTTTTTAAAATTTTTTGCTTATGTAAGATAATTACGGTACTTTTAAATAAAACTGAGATGGTAATGACCGTAATATTCTGTTATTAACGTAAAACATTTTGCATTATAGCTGTCAAAACCTATAACATACTTTGGGATTTGCTAATTAGCATGGTCTGATCCAATTACTACCAAAGGTCTAGTCTCTAGTGTTCATTCTCATCAATAAGATATTAAAATTTAATTTATTTAATAAACTCTAAAGATTTAGGGTTTAAACCTTGGCAACTACAAAAAATATAAAGCAGTACATAGGTATAGGGATCGATTCCATAGAAAATATATTAAAATATAATACATATTTTATGAACTCTAAAGGTTTAAGTTTGAACCTTGACAACTACAAAAAATAACATAATATTTATTTCAAGAGGTTAATACTTTATATATGTTTCAAGTGAATATAAAGAAAAGTTATAACAAGTAAGAAGAGATTTAAGAGTTTAAATAAATTGAAATGTTTTGATAGATATTTGATATTTTAACAAATTAGTTTTACATTCTATTTTAATATAGTTAAAAGCCAATTAAAGAAGAAGTAAAAATAAATAAGAAACTCATCTTATCTCTCTACGGATATAGTCTTATAGGTTTAAACCTTTATGTCCCCCCCCCCCCCCCCCCCCCCCCCCCCGTTTCCCACTATTGACCTACAATAATACACAATTTTTTGAAGATTCAAGTATTATACAAAAAAAATTGTGATTCAAGCATGTCTAAAATGTTTTGTTTTTCGGTCGAAGTCGTGTTTGGTGCAAGAATTAAGTGTCAACTTGTTATTTTCTAGCCACTAGGTCACAAGTTTGAGCCATGGGAACAACCTCTTTGTGAAACATCAAATTAGATTGCTTACGTCAGGATGTTTCCCAGAACCCTGCTGCAGTGGCAGTCTTATGTATTGGGCACTGACTTTTTTTAAAGCATGTTGAAAATGTAGTATTATGTAGATAAGTTCACTTGATATACATTAATTGTTTAAAGTACTAATAAGACTTCAAATATGATGTCAGAATTCTGAAATAGTGGTACAGTCTTTAGAGGATTCTGCCAACGATACAGGCGATTGGCAATTTGCACTCTTGGAATTGGCTGGATCTCATTATGCTTCCATATGCTCAAAAAAGGGTTGTGGCTATGCTAATGAAGGTAATTAAATTGTTGTATGTTTTTATGAATATTGTGGCAATATAGAAACGCAAATTTACCAAGAAAAGTTTCATCAACCTTGTAGATAAAAGCAATCCTATGAAAGTCAGAGTCTGGAGAACAGTTCCACTTGTTGAAGATGAATATGTTTCCGGGACTGATTCTGTCATAGCTGTTGGGGGCTTACTGTAACTAGCAATTTTTGTGAAAGTTATTTAACTGGTTATTGCTGTTGGTGGCACGATGTTACCAGGATTCTTATTGGAAGCATTCAAGTAATGAATTGAATATCACCCAAATGCTTGTCATTCAAATCGAGATGATTAGGTCTTTCTTCATCACCACTCGCAACTTTGTAGACTGGAGAGGTTGATGAGCATCACAGCTCATCTAATTGTTCTGGAATGCATTGTTTAAGCTGGTTGCAATGGTATAGCTTAAAGTGTTATATATGAAAACCAATATTACTGTTGATAGGCTTACACTTTTTACATAGAATCTCACAGAATGAAGGTATGTTGCTACTAATATATTTTATTGTAATTTGTACACAAAACTAACAATATAGTAATAAATTATCTTTAGGCCAACACGAGTTTTATAGAGTTAATATGAGGTCAAAATTCATGAGAGCTGATCAACGCTTGTTTTTTTCGTGCTCGGTCATCAAGGTCGATCCATTGCTCAACTAGAATTCAAAAGAAAAATCTACAAGTTATGTTGGTTGTTTCACTTGTTGCTCAACTGGTTGTTTCACTTGTTAAAAGTTAAAATCTTGAGAGTTCATTACCAATAGTCATTGCAAGAACATACTCCATTCTGGAAATGGTGGAAACGAGTTGCATCTCTAATGACAAATTGACGATCAACAATTTTGCTAACCAACTTTATAAAATTATGACAATCTCCGCATACCCTTAGGTTCTTTGTCACAAGAATCTGACTCCCCAGAGCAGTGTTCACAAGTGCAAATGCAATGGCCAGCCTTTCACTGTGGACTCTTGAACTACTAACAAGTTCAGAATTTTGATTATCTTCATCATTCTTCTCAAGTTCATTGGCTTCCTTTGCCAAATCTTCCAATCTATCCAACATTGCGTATATCCCTTCGGTTTGAGGATGGCTTCTATCCCCAGCCATAAAGAGATGGGTCATCCCAATGTACTCAACAGAGCTAAACCCAGGGTCCTTCTTAAGTTTTCGTTCTCTCATCATCACTCGCACTTTCACTATCCCTTCCATGTTTTTTGTCTCGGAGTATAAATTTGATAACAAAACATAGTATCCAATATTTGTTGGTTCTAGTTCAATGACCCGTTCAAAAGCCAACTCTGCTAACTCCACATTTTTGTGGATCTTGCAAGCACCCAAAAGTGCACCCCATACCGCACCATCAGGCTTCTCTGACATTGATTCAATGAGCTCTCGAGCTTCCTTAAGTCGACCTGCCCGGCCTAAAAGATCAACAACACAAGAATAATGCTCTGAACCAGGTTGTAGCCTATATTTCTTTTCCATTGAATTAAAATATCTCAATCCCCTATCAGTTAACCCCGCATGACTACATGCAGACAAAACGCTAACAAAAATGGTTTTATCAGGGTGAATGCCTGCATCAATCATCTGGTCAAAGAGCTGCACAGCATTCTCTCCATGTCCATGTATTCCATAGCCACCTATAATTGCTGTCCATGACACTAAATTCTTCACCGGCATGTCATCGAAAATAGCATGCGCTCTAACCAAGTTACCACATCTAGCATACATATTAATTAGAGCATTCTGAAGAAACTGGTTGAACTCAAAACCTCTACGCTTAATTTTCTGTTCCACCTCCATACCAACCTTTAAGGCACCAAGATTAGCACAAGATGACAAAACAGCAACAAAAGTCACAGGGTCTGGAGATATACCCTTCAATTCCATCTCTCGATACAGGTCCAGAACAACATTAGCATGACCATTTTGTGCATACCCAGAAATCATAGCATTCCAAGTTATCAAACCCTTTTCAGGCATGTCATCGAAGAATTTCCTACCACAGCAAACCGATCCACACCGAACATACATCGTAAGTAAACAATTCCCCACCGACATATCACCATCCAAACCACACTTGACATTTAAACAATGCAATGACATCCCAAATCCCAAATGCAATGGAACAGTACAACCAGGAATCAAACCCAACATCGTAACAGAATTAACAGACACATTCAACAACCTCATTTTAGAAAATAACAAAACAGCATTACATAACTCAAAATTGTGTGTATAACCAGCTATCAAAGCATTATAACAAACAGTGAGTGTTCTAGCATAAGAACTTTGATCGAACAGCTTACGTGCATTTTCGACTAAAGAACATTTACAGTACATTGACATCAAAGCAGTCTGAACAAAAGGTTCGGAGTGGCACCCAGTTCTAATAACATGGGAATGAAGCTGTTGACCAGGGGCAGCAAGATATAAAGCGGCGCAAGATTTGAGAGCAAAAGGGAAAGTGAAGGCGTTTGGAGATGCGCCGGAGCTGAGTAATTGTGGGTAGAGATAGAGAGCTTTTTGATATTGGCCTTGCTTGGCTAGCTCTCTCAGTTGTGTGTTCCATGAGCTGCAACTACCAGTACTAGTGCTGTGTACGTGCCTTGTGTTACTCCTCAATATGGTTATGGTTATGCTGCTGTAGTATACAATGATGTTGCCTGATCTGCTCATAGCCTTTATATACTTCTTTCGCTCCTCATTTCATTTTATATGCTGTCCAATAAAGTATCCATCGTGGATTATTAGTCATTCCTTGTGTCTGAAATATTTTTTTTGAAATATTGGAAGCTGAATAATCAATTCCAAATATATGAAATAATTGTAATGAAAAAAAAAGTATTATATGAACATTATTTTTATATATAAAATATATATGATCAAACACTATTTTATTAATATTTTTATAAATTAACACAATTATATAAATAAAATAATTAATAGACATGGTTGATAATAAAATAATATTTTAACATTTAATATTAAATTATATTTTATTATATTTTATAAAACAAAAAACAAATTACATTTATTATTAAAGGATCTTGTTTTATGTGAGATTGCTGTTTGTTAAATTTAATGTTCCTACCCATATTTTTCTATTAGCTAAATCCTATGTGGACAATAATTATAGTTAACCGTCTTTATTTTTGCTTTTCTAAGGAAACAATCTCTTAGGTAAAATTTTAGTTAACTCTAAAATGTCCCTCTATATTTACATGTTGGGTAGACATTATTTATAATTGCCACATCAGTTCCCGCCAAATTAAAATGATAAAAATATTATTTTCTTTATAGATTCAACGATTTGAAATTATCCATATGATCTTAAAATTATTATTTTAAGAAATAGCTAACCATTATCACTCATATTATTGAAGCAAATTACTCTTTTCACCATCTAAATTTTAGTTAACTATTATTTTATACTGTATTATTTTAAGTAATCAATTTAACTAATACAATTGGAGATATTTTAAAATCTAAAATTTTAAGTTTTTAATGAAAATATTTTACTTTTCAAATATTTTTTTATTAAAATACACAATATTAAATACATTAATATATAATTATAATAAATTCATATTTGATAATACTTAACTCGGGACCGAAAAAGAGTATCAAATCTATAGTCACGAGCATAGATGTACAAAAAGCGCGACAGACCGAATTGAATTTTATCGTGATTTTCAAAAACTTGGTTATAAAAATCAGGCTGGGCTGGGCCGAATTTCTCTAAAAAAAAATAGGGTCCATTTAAGGCCCAGGGACCGGGCCGGGCTTCGCTTTTTTTTTTTTCGGGCTTTTTTTTAAATTTATATATTAATATTATTAAAATTTATTAAAAATATTATATATTTTTGAAATTTCATCAAAAAAATCGTGCTTTTTTCGAGTTTTTTAAGAAACACGAATTTTATACGAGCTTAAACTAGGCTTTATCCAGATTTGGATTTTTCAAATTTCAAGCCGGACCAAATTTTAATAAAAATAGTAGACCCGTTCAAGACACTCAAACCGGGCCGGACCAAACCGGAACGGTTTTTTTGGTACTGAATTTTTCGAATTTCTTTCCACATCGAATTTCGGGTTCTGATTTTTTGAACATATCATGTCACGAGTCACGACCGCATGAGGCACTAGCGACTAGCGAGCAGCGAAGGCCGGGGTATAATGGTAAGCGTGTAAATCTTTTTAACCCAACAAAGAAAGCGTGTATACATATCCAACGGTGTTAGCCACTTGAATACCCGATAGATTTAGCTGCTGTGTGTGTAAAATTAAATCTAGGGTTTCTCTCGCACAAAAAAAAAGAGAGGGACAAACAACACCAACACAAGCACACCCCGTCTCTGCCATTCAGATCACTCCTCTAGGTAACGCCTCTTTTTCAATTTAGATCTATTATTATTATTCTATTGTCTCCTTGTTTTTTGATTTCTGCTATTCTTTCATGTTCATACACACATACAATTACACACATATTCATTAGTTTTAGATTTTCACTCTTAATTTTGTATGGGAGTACTCCCACAAATTTTTTACAGACTCCTTACGGAAATTAATTAAATTCCTTTCGGTGGTAAAATAATTTAGGTTGTGATAATTTTGGTCAAGCTAGTTAGTTATAGACGCTGAATATAATTGTTCTCTCTTTTTTTAAGACAATTTCGTTTATAATAGTCCCGGGTTGCAAGTTAGAAGTGTTAATTTGTACTTTGCTATACCTGACACAGTATTACGGGATTGATTTTGAATGGTTCAGTTATTTTTTATTTTAAGACTTCTCTATTTTAAATTTTAATAAGAGTATGCTCATTGTATCTAGCTCGAAGTAATTGATTATTAGATTGAATTGAAGCTCATTTAAAATTGCCTAGCGGTTAGGAGTCAAATGCTCTGAGTTCCTGTGCAGGGATTTAATACAATGGTATTTAGTTGTAATATATATTCCAGTTACGATGTTACTGTCATATTAATTATCAAGCCTTTTAATTAAATTGAATGCTGAACTTATGCTACTTATGTAAAGTTCACTTGTATTGCCATTTCTCATTCCTTATTATTTGCTCTTTTTGTTTCTTGGTCCTTCTTCCCTTCTTTTGTTGTAAATGCATAATTCTTGACAATAGTTAGCCTTAAAGTTTGGCCATTATTTTTTGGGCGTCATTCGGTATCTAAATTTCAGGAAAACCATAGCTTCTCTTTTAATCTGTTGAGCATTATCATCCTCTTGAATATCATTCACAGTTCTCTCTTGCCTGTCTCTATTAGTATTTGTACCATGTTTTTAATCATCCTTTATTGATAATTAATCACATTGAAACTCCTTGAAGCCATATCTAATGGCACAAATTCAATTGAAATTCTTACTCTTGAACTCCTTGTGGCCTTTCATTTTGTTTCGGCCTGCCCATTTTTGTATCTTTCTCTCTTCAAATGCTTGTGGCTTCTGTGCTTCTACCACAGTTGCTGTGCAAGCTTATATTTTCAGATATACAAGATGCCGAGGACAAGGTCAAATGCTTCAACAGTTAAATCAAGTGAACCCGGAAAAACTGCAGTGGCAGAAAAGCCTGTTCAGATGGAAGAGCAGGTAGACTCTGATGGAGATAATGATGAGACAGTTGAAGAAGAAGTTGAGTATGAAGAGGTAGAAGTGGAAGAAGAAGAGGAGGAGGAGGAAGAGGTTGAAGAGGAGGAAGAAGAAGAAGAGGAGGAGGAGGAGGAAGAAGTAGAGGAAGAAGAAAAGGATGCCGGTGTCTCCAACAAAGCACGTAAAGGCCAAGATAGCAATGAAGAGATGGTAACTGGTGATGCACCAGAGGATGAGGAGACAAGGCATGCTGAGTTACTTGCGCTTCCTCCTCATGGCTCAGAAGTGTACCTAGGTGGTATTCCTCATGATGCTTCTGAAGATGAGTTGAAGGGCTTCTGTGGATCCATAGGGGAAGTCACAGAGGTAATCTTCGATGCTGTCTATATGCTTCATATATCATGTATTTGACAAGGCTTTGTGGTATGTAATTTGTGACATACGTATTATTTATTCACTTTATATATGGAGAACAGGTTCGCATAATGAAAGGAAAAGACTCAAGTGAAAATAAGGGTTATGCTTTTGTTACCTTTAGAAGTAAAGATTTGGCTACCAAGGCCATTAAAGACCTCAATAATACTGAATTTAAGGTATTTTTATTGTTTAGTCCAAGTCTTTTGCTGCTGTGTATGCACTTGCATTACACTCATATTGAGCTTTATTTTTCCTCAGGGTAGAAAGGTAAAGTGTTCAACATCGCAAGCAAAGCACAAGTTATTTCTAGGTAATATTCCGAAAAGTTGGGGAGAGGAAGATATAAAGAAGGTCGTGACCAAGGTAGGGCCAGGGGTCAACGGCGTGGAACTGCTAAAGGTTTGTGATGATTTTTCATGGCCATATTTATATTGCTGATTATTTTCCGAATCCAGCTGTCTCAAAATTGTATATTTGTTCTTAAATTTCAGGACCCCCAAAATTCCAGCCGAAATCGTGGTTTTGTATTCATTGAGTACTATAATCATGCCTGCGCAGAGTATTCCAGGCAAAAGATGTCAAACCCAAAATTTAAGCTCGATGACAATGCTCCAACTGTGAGTTGGGCTGACCCGAAAAATGCAGAATCGTCTGCTTCTTCACAGGTGTTGTTTTGTTCTTTAGTCACCCCTAATTGACTACTATATTTCTCTCGATCCCACCTCAATGATTTCTATACATAGATTTTTCACATTATATGATACGTACTATGAATTTGCATCATGTCTGCTTCTAAACTATTAAATCTTAATGTCACTTATATTATATTTTGGTCACTTTGATAGTGACTGACACAGTGTTGATATAACTCTGTATTCATTTTTCTTCTCGGAAGCATTTGTTTGTCGAACCAAATTACATGTTTTGGAACATAGATACGTAGTTCGATATATATATATATATATAATATAAAATTTATAATTCTTTAGAATTCTATCAGCACATCAAAAACTATGATAACGTTTATGTACGTTAGTGATAGCTGTTGAGTATGAGAGGAACAAGAGTGTAAATCAGTCGATACCCATTCACATGGGTAAAAACATGTCAGTGTGCTGTCTCAGATGCTGTAATTACAAGTTTTCGAAATTAAGCTGGCATGCTGTTTAGATTATAGTGGCTTAATGTTGTATTATATGGAATTGAGCACTAGTCATTTTTTTGTAATTTTTTAAACCCAGCAATTCCCACCTTGTTAGCTTTAGAAGTATGGTTGAAACTTGTTCTGGATGGTACTGCAGGTTAAAGCAGTGTACGTGAAGAATTTACCCAAAAATATCACCCAGGATCAGTTGCAAGAAATTTTTGAGCATCATGGGAAGATCACAAAAGTAGTTTTGCCCCCAGCAAAGGCAGGTCAAGAAAAGAGCAGATTTGGCTTTGTTCACTTTGCAGACAGATCAAGTGCCCTGAAGGCTCTAAAGAACACCGAGAAGTATGAGTTAGATGGTATGTCAATGTTCTTGTTTCTCATATTGGGATTGTAATACCTGATAATGAAGAAGTCATGATGATTTCGAAATTTATTTTGCTAGGCCAAGTGTTGGAATGCTCTCTTGCCAAGCCTCAAGCAGATCAGAGGTCACCTGGATTTTCAAGTTCTTCAAAAGCTGCCTTGCTTCCTAGTTACCAGCCTCCTGTTGGTTATGGGTTGGTTGGGGGTGCATATGGTGCTCTTAGTGCTGGATATGGTGGTGCAGGCTTTGGACAGGTGGGAAACCGATAATTTTTTGTGACATGAAGTCTATCTTCTCAATTTAATTTTTTTTTTCACTATCGAGATTTCGAGGTTGCTTGATATCTGAAGTGGATGATTGATTTTGTTGTGCAGTGACTATTTGAGTATTCACGGAATCATAAAATTAATGTTTCTAGAAGTACTTACTAGTAGATGTCCACATTGTAATTTAACTGTTGTACTGCCAATCTTCCATCAATTCATTTGTTTATGAGTGGGGTTCTGGGGTACTAAGTATCTATCAATTAATGGAACAGAGAGCTTATTCTTCAACCTTTGTGGTGTGCAAGATCAAGTGAGAGTACAAGAAGCAATGACTTTTGACATATTTAAATTATGGCTCTTTGCATGACATTTTCAATGCTCCTGTTTACAAAGTTACTGCAAAGATTTGGTTCGGTGCTGATCTATTGTTGTATTTTTGTAGCCACTGGTATATGGAAGGGGACCCACACCTGGCATGGCAATGATGCCTATGCTTCTCCCAGATGGAAGAATTGGATATGTTTTGTAAGTGTTGTACTTTCAGTCTTCTCAGTTTTAAAAATTATATTGATTTACTTCAATTTTAACTAGTGAACATCAATTGTGAACTTTCTCTTTGGATCGCTAGCCACTTGGTTACCAATTTGCGCAGGTAGAAGTGTTGAGATATGATACTGCTTGGTACAAATACATTTAGCCTTTGTATATGCCCGTTTGTGAATTGTAGAGCCTTATTACCCAAGGTGTGGTGCATGGGTTTTATTTAAAACTTGCAAGTAATTTTCTTTTAATCTTATCTGACCCATCTTCTACATTGAAGTTGGACCTTCAAGTGAGTATCAAAGTGTGCTTATGCACTGCCAAGCTTAATTAAATAGAGATTAACTGAAAACTGTTTGTACTTGTATATCAAAAATAGCATATTTTGCTAAGCATGGTGTACAAAATTGATGCATTTATTGTTTCCCTTTGGTTTTTTTTGCATTACTTTTGTGCCACCTGTTTTGTGCGTTCCATCAAGAAAACAACATAAATCAAGTTATTTTCCTTATACAGGCAGCAACCAGGAGCACAGCCTTATAGTCCACCACCACCTCCACAACAACAAAGAGGGGGTCGGAGTGGTGGAGGCGGAAGGGGCGGAGGAAGTTCAAGTGGCGGAAGGAGTGGAGGAAGAAGTGGGAGTGGAAGCTCTAATGGTGGAAGGCGTGACAGTGGAAGCTATGGTCGAAACCGTTATAATCCATACTAATATTCTGTTATCCTTCAAGGATATTTACCTGACAAAATTATGGAACACAGCAATTGTTTATCATATTCTGAATGTTATGATATTTAAAATTTTCAGTTCATTGCTTTGCATAATTTCCAGCCTAAAGTGTATCAATTTAAGTTATAACTTTAAGCTTTGGACATTCATTTTAGCTGGTGAGTTGAACCAAGCAGATAGCTCACTTTCATTATTGTTTTTTAAACCAATACATATTTGCTATATTTAGATTGTTTTTCAATACAACTCAACTCTAGAAAGTGGTTGTAGGATAACATGGCATGGAAAAAAGAAGTTTGTTGAAAATTGTTGTCATGAGAAAAAGTGCTAGTGGAAAAAGTGATGTAGGAAAATCATACGACTATTGGGTAATTTTTTTGATTTATGCATATTTTGAGATATAATATATAAAAATAATGTTTTTGGGAAGGTTTGATGATGAAATTGATAGTTATTTCCTACAAAAGCTGAAAATAGTTTTTTCTAAAAGCACGGGGGACATGTTTTTGCTAACAGCAGCTTTTAGACTAAAAATGATTGTTCACACAACAGTTTTTATAATTTACCAAACATCTTTCTAACAGTTTTTCAGTAAAAAACTGTTGTAGCTGTCTGGAACAACAATACCAAACGGGGCCTTAAATTGTTTTTCACTTGAACTTTGTAAAGCTAGATTTTTATTAAATAGTATTTGTAGGCTGTACTATTGCTTTATATTCATTCAATTGCAAACAATCTAAATATTATTTGTAGGCCGTACTATTACTACGGTTATCTCCAATTGAATGAATTTGAAGCAATAATACGGCCTACAAATACTATTTAATAAAAATCCAGCTTTACTTGTATATACAAAGTTCTAGTGCTTAGTTGTAACTTGTCACTTGAGCAGCGCGGAAATAAAAACCAAAAGCACTACATACAAAAGCATTATAATTGTTAACGATGATCAAAGCTCAAGGGGATCTATCAACAATATTCACTTTCCAAAATTAAGAAACAAACACGATTGGGAAATACTGCATAGTTCATTCAGCTCGACAAATTGGATCATTCAAGAAATGAATCAAAGCAGCATCCAACACTCAGAGAGGGGGTCTCAATCTTTAAATTACCCTCAGTTTCACAAGAAGAGAAGTCTAATAACTAGTATAGGCAGGAACCACCGCAATAAAGTGACAAACCAGTTGGGAAAATCAGGAAACTGATCTCCTAAATCAACAACAAATGGGGCACTGAATCAACCCATTCTCATTGCACTCGTCGCACTTCAACGTCTTCCTCCCATCTTCATTGAAGAGCTTACAACTCCCATTGCACTTGACACACATCACAAACCTCACACCACTGCACCCTTGGCAGCCAACGCCTGCCCTTGGTATCCGATCAAGTAGTAATTCGAGTTTCCCCTCCTCATCCAACTTCAGTATTTCATCAGCTCCACCTACCAGTCTTCCTTTAACAAACACAATCGGAACTTTCACTTGCTTTGTCTCCATTAGTCCTCTCAGTTCCTCCCTAAAACCAGAGTCCATTGACACATCACGCTCAAACATCTGAACATGATGCGACTCAATGATAGACCTGACAATGTTGCAATCCTCAAATGTCTTCCTAATTCCTCGCAATGTAGTTGTGTAGATGACCACTGCATTTTCACCACTTGGCGGGCAGATTTTATCAAACAATTGAAGAATACTATCCGAGTCTCCCGAATTTCTAGTCTTCCAAGATGTGGCAGATTCAGTCACCATTTTCTTAATCTTCTCCTCTCCTTTATTAGGATCTACATTTTCCGGATCAAACAGGGGACTCAAACTCCTTCTCCTAAACGAAATCCCCCCAAGATCCAACTTAGACATATCACATTTCACCGGAAGTATAACATTTGGCGAATTCTTTCTCGAATGCTCCAATACATTACTCTGCCTCAACACCCTTTTAGGACTACAATCCCACCTTTGAACTTGCCCCTTATTCTCTCTCCCGACAGACCTCTTACCACTCTTGGGCGAACCAAGTTGATTCAAGAACTTCAAAGGACTCTTCACATCCAAATCAGCAAACCCACGAAGAAACGCCCTGGGTTTAGGACTACTTTTCTTGGGTTGAATCGCAATAGGAACTCCATCTTCAAGCCCTTCCATTAACTCCCAAGCATTAATAATCTCCGGGTCTTGTCGCGACAATGACTTCCTAGGTTGAATCACATTCAGACATTGTTGTTGAGGCTGTGGATCTTTGTCAAGATTGAGAGCCCCATAAGTGGAAGAAGTGAGAGAAACAACATGGTTAGGACAACCATTTTCAAAGTGGATAATATCTCGTTTGAGATCTTTTTTAAACAGTTTTGAAGAAGCACAACCCATTGGAACTACTCCAGTTTCAAATTTGTGTTTGGTTTTTGCTAATGGAAACAAGAAGAAATGATTGAATTACAAGTGGAGTTACTTACGGGTACATTGAAAGTGGAGGTTTATTTTCTTGCAAATAATACTAACCGTTACCCTGCTAAGGGCCCCAACGGTCCGAAAATTCGAATGGGGGTTTTAGAGTACCAATTTTGTACTTATTTTATATTTTATGTCCAAACACACACCGGCTCTCTTTCTTTTTCTGTTTTGTTATCATTATTATAGGATTTGTATCTGTTGTTTGTCTATGGATTTTATTTGAGCCAAGTTTAAAATAATACCCCCAACTTTTGGCTTAAAATTTTCTACATAATTTCTATTTAAAAATTCAAAATTTAAACAAAATATCTATTATACTAATTCACCACTAGTTAATGTCAAAATAAGTGTGTGTGTGTTGAATTAATATATTTGATTAAACTTTCCAACAAAAAAAAGAGAGGAAAATGAAACTGATCTGTAATGTGTGGTAGATTGTAACGGCTTTTTTAATGTTTGTTTTAAACACTTTCCATGGATTAAAATCTAACCTAAAAGGAATTAATACTATAGTTTTTTTGAAAATTATTACAAGTAATCCAAGGAAATATATTAAATTAAGAGAAAAAGTGATTTTCATAAAATAAAAATAAAGCTAGAGAAAAATAAGAAAGGACAAATTGAGTATCAAATTTTTAATATGTCTAAATATGGATGGTGTTCATCGATCACTGTTTTTGAAATTACTGTGATAAAAATGCATATTTTAAAAGTTATTATTGATAAATAATAAAAGGGATGTGTATTTAAAACTGAGATATTTTATTTTATATATAATATACATTTGGGTGAATAATTTTTTGAGTTTTTTTTTTTGAAAAGTATGCTTTTTTAAAAAACTAAAATCAACATCAAATTCAACTACGAACAACTTCATTTTTTAAAAAAAAATAATTGAATTTAGTTGTATTTGGTTACTTTTAGTTATAAACTGTATTTTTATATTAAAAAAATTAAAAAAATAGTAGAATCCTGAGAAAATTAAAAAAATAGTATTTTTGATAATTATTCTAAAATTTTTATGATGCAATTTGTGAATAATCAGATACTATATTAGTAAATACTCACTAAAGAACTTCAATAAATTTGAAAATTATTATTAATTTTAATTTAAAAGTTATTTATGAGGACAGAGGATTAATGTACAAATCATGTTACGAGACCAAATTTATAATAAGAAATCAAGTTTTTTTCCCAATAAATAAGAAGTCAAGTTCATTGACCCAATAGCAGTCATTCTCAATTTGACAAGTTCGCAATATTCAACGCATGTTCGCAATATTCAACGCAGACTTTTCAAAAGTATTACCAGCATTGATACACATATTACGATTAAGATGTCAAAAAAATAAATATGTTTAATAAATTTATATACGGAATTACAGAGTGATTTTCTCACAGAGGAAAATAGAGTCATAATTTTATGCATGGATAAAATGATAATAGGGCCGTTTAAACTTTAATGTAGTTGAAATAAATAAAAATTAATTACATAAAAGATGCAATCAGTCAGTCACATAAAAGTTGAAAAAATAAGTTATTTAATTTTATTTTTTAAAATTATATTTACGTTAATATAACTTTCTGATTCAGACGCTACCGTGAGGAGATAATTTTAATAATTAAATAAAAATTGTTTCCTTAATTTAGTGAACTAAGTAATTAATTTGAGATTTTTTTTGAATAATTAGCCTTATACATTACAACTAACTCTTACACTCGTGACACGGGTAATTTTTAATATTTGAGTTATATTTTATATTTTATTTAAATATATTATTTTTTAAAATTTTTGATAATTTAAAAATACATATTTAGCGATCAAACATGGTAAGAAAAATTCATATGTTTGCGTAAATCTTCTTAGTCAAAAAAATTATATATAATTTTGTTGACAACATATTCTCATATATCTAATTTTTGAAGAGGAAAAATTAATTAGAAAATATATATAAAAATATAATAATAATCATAATATATGAAATGAAATCATTTTCTAAAAATATGATATTGAAAATTAATAAGGTAATTAAATATGCATGAGAGTATAATAGTATGTTAATTAATTGTATATAAGGGTTGGAATAAAATCAATCTTAAAAAGTATATGTTGTGGTATTATATAATAGGGAGATGAGGGTGCGGGAATCTATGATTTTTATTATTATTATAACAATTAGGCTTATATTTTTACAAATGAATATTTATTCAAAGCAAGAGTTCAACCTTACACAACATAACAACATAAGATAAACTCATTAACACTTGAATTGTTCAATCGTGCTCAATTAATTAATTTGAAAATTAAATTAATTATTAATGAATTAATATTAATAAATTCACCGAAACATGACATAACAAAAAACTTTTTTAAAAGCAGTAATATATTAATCTAAATAAAAAATTCATTAGCAAAAAATTTCAACTTATTATATTTTTATGCCAAGAACGAGACTTAAGACAATTTTTTAATTATAAATAAAGTATCCATTTAATGACTATCTATCCTCATCTGTGACATAACTTATTAATACATTTCAATTTTCATGCATACTTTTAACAGTCAAGAGAAAATTTCCAACTATTCAAAAATTTCAACCACAGTTCTGTCAAAATTCTAACAAAATTTGACAAGAGAAAATAAAAAAAGGAATTACTAAAGGAGAAAAGTAGCAGGTATGCAATTTTATTCCCATTGAAGAAATTATTCTCAAAACTCAAAAGGGATCTCCTATACTATAATACATGAGAGTTAAACTCTTAAATCTGATAATAAATCGAGCCACCTTAATTACTGCATTAACAATTCAAACATCATAACATAACAATGATTTTGATTAAAGAAACATTGGATTTAATAAATCTGGGACAGGGACTATGTAATTTCATATTCTATGGGCGTCCTATTCTACCTAATGATTTTTTTGGTTGCGAAGCCTATTCTACCTAATGTTAGGTATGCAATAAAATTAAGGGATGTTTGGCTTAGTTTATAAGTAATAAATTATTATTTTTAAAAAAATATTTTCATATTTTTTTTAAAAAATTAATATTTATTTTAGAAATTTAAGACCAAATTTTATTTTAAATTTGAAAATAAGTTATTTATTTTCAGAAAAAGTACATATATACCAACTTTTTCAGCTTATAAGCTGCTTATAAATTCAGACAAACGGGGCCTAAATCTAATATTTATATTTTATCTAACCATAAGACACGAGGCATGAGCGATTGAAACCAATTTTCACCGAACATCTCCCCTCTGCTGTAAATTAATACGATGCTATTTTTTTAGGGAACTGTTATTTTAGAGCGAGTTTGTATTATAAGAAATACATATTTATGTTTTCTAACAAAAAATCCACAATTTTAATAGAACTTATCTGGAAATAAAAAATTTGCTTTGGAAATAATATTTCTCTCTTTTTTAACACTGATGTATAATTCGGTTGGCGTATTTTATTTTCTAAAAACAAATATTTATTTTGAAAAAATTATATAAATATAAATATATATATATTAATAAAATAATATTTCTCATAAATAAATTAAGTTTTTATTTTAATTTTCAAAAATAAATAATATTTCAAAAAAATACAAATATATTATAAAAATAAATACTTATTTTCCGATAAATGTTTAACCAACCACGCCTGTAGACTTTAAACTCACACGTTCGCTTCTTTTTTTGGTCAAACCTTCCTCGTAAAATAAATGGTGTTTTTTGAAAAATACCTAAGGATATTTTTTTTATTATAAAAATATTGAATTTTTCAAAAAAAATATGAAAATGTGATTATTTTTTTTAAAGTGCAAACATACGGGTTTTTTTTTATTTTGCAAAAATACGATTTGCAACTTTATTTTGCAATCGAAATCAACCACAAATGCAACTTTAAAATTTAGTAAAAATAATTATTTTTTAATTGCATAATACGTTACTTAACAAGTTGCACGGTTAAAATCAAAATGCAACCAAAAACAATTTCAATTATGTTTCAGAAAAATAGAAAAATAAGTTGCATCGGTTGCAAACCGTATTTTTACAATAAAAATCAGAAGATAGTAAAATCACAAAAAACTTTTAAAAAAGTAGTATTTTTGGTAATTTATCTTAAAATAAATGAGAGTAATGTCGTGTTTCATAATATTCTCACCATTTTAAAATATTATTTTTTTAATAAAAAAAGTAACATATATTAAAATTTTAGTTATATAATATTTTTTTATATTTATTATATCAATTTTATATGTAATTAAAAAAGAATTTACACTAAAAATGACACATATAAGCATTAACTTGAAATTTTTTATATTAAATATAGATATAAACAATAATTATAAAATAATTTTTTTCAAAGAATATAATATTTTGAGATAGAGTAAAGTATTATAGTTCAATCAATAATATGATTTAATAAAATTATAAATGAAACATAGCTAAAGTGGTATATATGGGTTACTTTACATGGAACATCTCTGACATGGTCTTTATATTGTTCATTTATCTAAAATTTAAGAAAATTTATTGCTCCTTTACCGAAAATTTAAGAAAAATCTGGAAAGATAGAGTTTAGTGTGTTAGTAGTTCCTTAAAATGTTAGCATCTACCTCTAATTACTTAACTTTAAATAATAGCTAGACATTACTTACCTTATTTTATCAATTAATTATTCATTTCTCTCTCTCTTCTTTTTCCTTTTTTTCTATTTTCCCTCATTTACAAAATATAAGTGGAATTTAAATTTATTATTATAATAATAATAGGGAATAACAAATATGGAATGTTGTTGAAGTTGTCATACAATATAATATGAGTGTTTGGCTTCCCATTTTTCTGTAAATAAACTCTTATTTTCAGAAAAAATAGGTATGTATGTACTTTTACTGAAAATAAGTAACTTATTTTTTATTTTAAAAATAATATTTAGTTTTAAAATTCTAAAACAAATATTTATCTTAAAAAAAATGAAAATATGTATAAAAAAATATGAAATAAGTAACTTATTATTTTAAGTTTAAGAAATCTCAAACACCACAATGTCTTAAAATTACTATGATTCAATTTAATAATATTATTTTTAAATAAGCCACTAAAATGGTGTTAAAGTTGCTCTTGCATGAGTGACACAACTAATAACCAAACTAGTATCAATAAAAATAATAATATTAGTATTACTTTTATTAAAAGTATGAAAATTGGTCACGTGGTAAAAAAAAAATTGAAGTTAAATTTTGTGTTGTAAACAGAAAGATGAATGAAAATGAATAAGGTATGTTATTCAACCTTACCATCTTCATTTGTATTACTAATAAAACTCTTTTATGCTTCTCTCTCAATAATCTATATCATGCCACCAGTTGATCTTGATCTAGACGCCTGCAAAATTGCCTGCGCCGATGACGACTCATCGCCTCAATCCTCCGGCGCCGGAGACGAAGAATTCACCCAAGTTCCTCACGATTTTCCCGCCGAATCGTTCTGGCTCTCTCAAGACGCCGAGTTCGACTGGTTCGATCGCAACGCGTTTCTGGAACGCAAAGAGTCAACTCGTGGAAATATATGCAACAACTCTGTTAATCCAAATCAGTGTAACAACACAACTTCGCAGCGATTCTCAAAGCATTTGAATTCAAAAGCTGCTATACTTGGAATGCCTAATACTCAGAAGAGTAATTACGTTGATAAGAGGCGCCAGAGTAAAGCGCCGATTATGCGGTTGTTTCCGTCCAAACGATCGGAGTCGATTAAGTCGACGGCGGCGATGACGGAACCGTCGTCGCCGAAAGTTTCGTGTATCGGAAGAGTGAGATCGAAGAAAGGCCGGAGAAGGAAAGTTACGGTGAAGGCGGTGGTGGAGAGGACGAGATCGGCAGATGAAGTGAAGAAGAAGAAAGGATTTTACTCCGGTTTAATGTCGTTGTTCCGGTCGGACCGGCGGTGTACTAATAAAGGTTCGGTTAGGATAACTGAACCGGTTTGTAGAAAGAAGAGTGAGGTTGGTAAGAAATGTGATGAGGCGGTTGTGGTGAGTTGTGAATCGGAGAGTGAACCGGTGAGTTTGGGAGGGATGACTCGGTTTGTTTCTGGGCGTCGGTCCGAGTCATGGATTGTTGGGGAAGAATCTGACGTGGCGAGGAAAGATTCGTTGGAAGCGGTTCGTAAGAGTGGGTCCACAAGGCGGCCGTAACAGTGTGGGAGTTGTAAAAAACGTTTTGTTTTTTGCTCTTGCTTTTAAGGTAAAAAAATCTAAAAAAGTTGGTAGAGTTTATTATTTTGCTCAAGTTTTTTTCTTTTTTGTTTAGATACTGTATGTAATTCTTTTCGCTACCAGCCGGTAAATGTATACTCCGTTATTCATTTTCCGCTCCTTAATCTTAAAATTATTCATCTGTTTTGCTTATCTGGATAAATTTTCTCATTCCACATCTAACAACATTCTTAACAAATTTAGTTGAAATTCATTATTTTTAATACTTATTTTAATTATATACAAGCAATGACGGATTCAAAATCATTTTTCAGTTGGGGCACTATATAATTATATATAGCATCTAATTTAAACCGACTATCCTATAAATATTATTAATATAAATTTTAAAATAATATTAAAGATATATATAGATATTTAAAATTTGTATTTTAAAACAAAATTTTGTTATATTTATAAGTTTTTTATTTTAATTAAATATAATTCCTTTTTTTCAAAAAACCATAAATTAAAATAAATATATTATGAATTTAAATATAAAAATTCAAGTTTTTAATTTTTTTTTATTTCATTAAATTTTAATAAAGACATTTATATTATTTGAACATGGAACTCTAAATCAAACATATGCTATTTTATTTTTTCCATGTATACAAGAATAGATTAATTTATCAATTTAATGATATAATAACAATGTTCTTTCTCTTAAAATTATTTTTAGTGAGGCCTGTCCTCTATTAAATTAATAAGTATATATATATATATAAACTAGCATTAGGATCATTTATAAAAAAAAAAGGAAAAAAAAAACTAGCATTAGGATCCTATATTATGAAGTTGCATCAAGGGGCCTACCCGCTGATAAGTCATTATCCGAGACTAGACATTGATTTTTGTAATTTGCCTGCCATAATTGACTAGAACATAATTTTATACAATTTCATGTTTAACCATATTCATCTTCTGTCTCGTTTTAAGAAGAATCGTCGCATTTGTTGAATATTGTAACCATTATCACTTTCACAACGAACACACCACCATTCACAATCTACCATCTGCCACCAGTTAATTAACACTTTACTCCCGATTTTTTAAAACTGAGAAAAATAAATGAAGAGGGAGGAAAAAACTTTCATCCAAAAATTTGGATGAAAATTTTGAAATGAAAGTATGTCATAATTTATATTTATTTTTTTCTTTTTAAAAAATCGGAACACAAATGAGAGTAAAAGTGAAATTATTTTATATACCTTTCACTTGCTCCCTTTATAAAAATTGGAAAGATGGTGTAAATGTGTTTGTACACATAATTATTAATATTTTTGTTGAAGTGACATTTTTTAAGAGCTTGAAAACAAGAAATATATCTTTCAATAATTGGAAGTGGCAGTGCTAAAGTAGTTGTACCTGAAATCCTGATTAAAAATATAAAGCTGGTGTATATCATAATGCTCACAATTTACAATAATAATCGTAACCAATCGTCCAGTGGAGTAACACCGATTTATCTAGAGCCCTTTACTATACAATTTAACTACAATATCCTATAATTTGATCCTAATTAGTACTTAATATTCTTTTGTTAATTAAAAATAAAAAGTACAACCCAGAGATCGATCTATCTATCTAGTTCTGCTTCTTCATATCATAATTAAGCTCGATTTCTCGGCCATTATCCGGTTGCACAGGCCTTGAGTTGTTCTTAAATGCTGATCCCAGGGGAGCCTTCAACAAGTCTATTTGTTGTTGAGATATAGTCCTTGTCTACATTACAGTAAGAATCCAGTATTGATCAACTTGCATATAATTATAAATTTATCAATAACAGTGTTTGTACATGCGAGGAGTGGTTAAATTGAAGCAGCAGCAGCACTAGTACAAGTATATATATACCTTGCCAAAGATGAGCCAAATAACATTCTCGGTACATGGAGGCGTGGTGGTAGAGTCGTTGTATTTAAAATACTTGCGAGTACATTTCCTCAGTTGCCTTGTGTCTACCCTTCCTAGAGCAATTTGAGCATGTTCGTCGCTTCCACATTTTTCTTGACCCAATTCTTCTAGTTTTTCATGTAGCTGCATGTGTAACAATACTAACACTTTTCAAGTTTTCAGTAATGTAAACCCTTTTTTTCCCCGATTTCAATTCACTAAACTGCTAAATTTAGAATACCTTACCCTAGCGAGCAAATTATCGCCATTGCCAACTTGGTAAAGAATGGCGCCTATAGCAATGCTCCCATCTTCAGCCTTGTGAAGCAATTGAAGCTCCGCGTCATATCTGAAATGTAACTGAAAATGATGATGACCGGAAGCAATGAAATCAAAAGCTGTTCATTAAACTACATGAATTAAGAAGGGATGTATATATCAGCTCACAACCAAGATAGCAATATAATAATAACTTGTATGATATTGGGAGGGTGTTTAATCACTGAGAGCAAGAGAAAACATACGATCTTCCATCTAGTTTATGCTCAGCTGGAGTATGCCAATGAATTTGTAAGAGAGTATAATTCTTGCCATCTACGCTCATAACACCGGCACCTTCTTCAAAATGTATCTGCATACAAATATACACGTGATCAACAATTGTTGTAAATAATGAAAAGATGCATGAACGAATGTGAAAATTTAATTAAAAAAGTGTACAACTTACACCGACGTTGAAGCCATTGTTAACCAAGGTGGCATTGGCAAATTTGTAGTTTCTGTCCAAGGACTTGAGCGTTTCACTCTGAGTTACTCTTCTCGGCTCAATGTTTATTGGAGATTGTGCTTGACCATCTGAGCATTTTTTGAACTTGGGGTCGAGGCTTCCCCACTTATCAGGTCCTTCATCACCCAAATAACCGAATTCAATAGCTGCTCCAGAAGGCAATCATCAAAACATAATATATAGATTAGTATCACATATGTAATATGAACGCGTTACGGATAATGTAGGGAGAGTGAGCAAGAATCATACATTCATCGGCATCAAGTGAGGCATATGCAGTGACAATGACAGCTGAAATTGTGATCATCACGAGAAGGGAGAGTTGATTACTTGCCATGAAAAAAGAAAAGAAGAAATAAAAAACAGGTGGATATATGATTGTTTTATTAATTATTGTTCAGATGAATGTTTGTATGCATACATGGTGAAAATAAAGTTGAGCTGATCGATGGAAATATGTGGCCATTAGGTTAATAATTCAAAAACAACAAATTAATAAACTGATCTTCCTGCTAATTATAGACGAGGAGAAGAGAGAATCAAGCACTAGAGCCAATCCTCGAAACTTTTGGAGCACCTTCGCTTATTTTGTGTGCGCCCTCGTTATTTTTTTCATTTTCCCCTATATATGTTCCTTAATTTTGATGGATGTAATTTGATTACACTGTAATCGTAAAACTCATTCATTTTTCAATTGTTAATCCCACATCTGTTTTTTCATTTTTATGGAGTTTTATTGTTTGTATTAATTAGAGTTCTGAAAATTGAGAATCAGATATGACCAGTGTCTCAGTAGCGCAAACAACAAACGAGAATTTTATATATATTTGCACTTCTCTAGATATCCAAACCTTAGGAATAGGTCTCCCGTCTTCATCATACTCACTCGTGCTGTGCATGGCTGCCTACTTATAACTTATTTACCCGTTTTTATTTTTTACGCACATCCACCACGTTTTAAACCACCCAGGCCACTGCTAAAACCATCAACTTTATTACCCGTTGAAAAAAAATTAACATTCAAAGTAAAATAATTTTTTTTATTATCTGAGAGAGAAGTTAAACTAATTAAAGCCAGCACTTTTCAGTCCTAGTCGATCGTGTGAGATCGAGCAACTCCTTTTGGAACCAGATGATCGACACTGTGTACGGGATGGAGGCTTGAAAAATGATGTTTGGATTCTATATGGCAGCCAAGTTCAAACACCATGTAAAAACGAATATAAAGGAATGTCAGCTAGTGCCGCCTCAGGGCTTGGGAGCCTTGAAAGATTGCAGTCAACAAACAACGTCGATATGTAGTTTGTGGCTCACAATGTTAAAACACTGTCAAGGGATTTGCTAGTGTTCCTGCTACTATCTAATTTTAAAATATATAATAATTATTATTCATTCTAAAAATAAATAATTTATTTGGCTGGATAAAGAGAATAAAATGGTCGATCCATTATATAGTAGATAACTACCTGACCGACAGACCAAGTTACTATGCATGCATGGATACCTCCCAGTTGCCGTTCTCTTATTTACAGGCTGCAGCTGAATGTTTTTCCATCCGACAAGGCTACAACTACGCCAAGTGACGACTTAAAAATATTAAATCGATCAAAAGAATCAACTAAGAATTAAGTTAATATTAGAATACATAGTGCAATTGCCTTCTTTAAATTTCCCACTCTCATTATATTTTTGCAGAAATAGACCTTCAGCCATGTCCTATTTCTGCATGCTTGGCAGCTGTTTTCTGCTTGTTCACACCCTTTTGACACATGTTTTGCGCATTTAACACAAGATGATCAATGTGATTATTTCTCTATTAGACCAAATTTGAATCGAAATCACTTTAATAATGAATGACAAATACATAATTAAGCAGAATAGTTACTGTTTCTGTTCTTCAATATGTAAGCAGGACAATGTGAAATGGCATGATAACGTTTTAAGAGATATGTCTGCATAAAATAGTATTAGTCGCGTAATTAAAATTTTATCCCAGTTAAATATATTACTTGGCACATCAGTAAACACAAAGATACAGACAGCCAGTCATTAGACATAAATTGACATGCATTGTGCAGAGTCTGCAGGCTTATCACATTATCCTCGTTGGTCCACTACTAGTATGTTGGACTTGCAGGTTTGTAAATAGCACAGTTCCAAACATGTCAATCTCATATCAACGATGAAAGTGTCAAGAAAAACAACTACTCTGGCCTCTGGGGCCTTTAGACCATATGACATATGGTCCATTGGTTCAAACATATTTGTAGAAGAGTGATCCTAAACATCTCCTATAAGTACAACAGAATTGTCCACTTCAAAACATCAACCAAAATCCAACATCTATTTTGTACATCTCTATTTATATAAACTGCAACAGATTCCTTCTTCAGCAAAGAAATTTAACACAACTATGGGAAATTGCTTAGTTCTACAGGAGAAGTTTGTCCAGGTCATGAAAACGGACGGGAAGATCCTTGAATATAAAGCACCTTTAAAAGTACATCAAGTTCTGTCGGAATATCCTGGCCATGCAATATCTCAGACACTACCAGTGACCCGACTCCTGCGGCAGGAAGCTAATATGCATGCAGGTGATGTTTACTATCTTATACCACTCCCAGTTCCTTCACTCGAAGTAGGAGAACAGGAAAATCGTGGAGTTGTGAGGATTAAGCTGGTAATTAGAAAGCATGACCTGGAGGAGATGTTAAGCCAAGGAGGATCAGTTGAAGAAATGATTTTGCAACTCCAAAACAAACAATTGGTCCATTCATTAAGAAACTTGGACACTGCCGCTAGTGAAAATTCCAGAGGATGGAAGCCAGTATTGCCAAGTATACCTGAATCTTGCTAGTTATGTTCCAAATGTTTCAACTTCTTAAGAACTAGAAGAAGATGCATGAAGCGTAGAAAATTACTGTTAGCGAATAATAGATTAATCTATATGCCGACTGAAGATATTCAATATATTTTACCTGCTCCATTAATGGTTGCCAAATAATTGTGTCAAACTAATAAACTAAATTCATCTATGCATATCTCACACTTTCTTCTTAGTTTTCATTCTTAAGACGAAAACTGATCGGAAGAAGCGAATAAAACCTTGTTCATTCAAACGAAAGGGGTTTTACGAGTACCTAAAGCAGATTCGGCCAAGCTTCCTGTTTATAAATAAAATATACTCCTAACAAAATTGACTAAAAGGGTAAAGGAAACAGGATGCAGTATCAACAATTAAACTGAAGTACTCAGCTAGCATTTTTGGGCGAACAGGTGGCCAGGTCACTTACAAGTTACAACCTTCTATATGAAACACATAGCTATAGCAGAGTGAATACATAGTGCTACTCTCAACTCGATTCTTTTCTTTTTGTGATAATATGGTTGCACTTTTCTAGAATTATGCATCAGCACCATGGCATTCTTTAGTTCTGTTCATCGTGCCTTTTAATATGTAAGCAAACAAAGACAAACTGATTATTAAAGTTACACACTAATAATTCAATTTGTAGTGTCTTGGGCCTTTCGACATAAGTATAGTTCAAACCAACAGGACGATAGTGGCAGGGATGTCTTATCAGTGGTCTAGGCAAGGCAAACAATTGAAAATAAAGAAGAAAGAAACGAATATAAGAGACATGTAAGACATGACAAAGAGATGGAATCAATAAGCCATCAGCAAAAATAAACAACATGATAAAAAGACAATTCCCTAACCCGACATGATAGTATGTCAAAACACATTTTAAGGCGATTATCACCCCTAACCCGACAGTTTAAACTGAAACCGAGATACCCAATAATGTAGATGCACAACCACAATATATGGTTATTACCATTTGCAAATAGTGAGACGTAAGATAACTAGTTATCAAAAAAGTATCCATTTATCCTACAGTTTCATTCTCTCTGTTATAAATTTGTGAAACAAAATAGATACTTAAAGAAACATTCTTTAGCTCTCTAATATGACTTGTTATAACGAGCTTAGCTCGATCAAGTAAAGATCTCTAAGAACTTGCAGGTTAAACAACACGCAGACAGAAAGCTGCACACAGCTAAAGAAACTCTCGTCATTAAATCTAAAATATGTTACTTGATAGGTAGGTTAATTAGTTGAGTCGTGGACGTCTTCAGGTAAAAATATGTTACAATATCGTGCCAGAATTGCATAGCAAAAAGAGCCATAATTTAAGAGACATAATGAAACTTATCTAAATTCAGCAAAAACTTCATTAAAAAAAAAAAAGTTGGATTCCAACCTAGGTATATATACGCTCAGTTAATGCCAATCAAATTTGGTGTCAATTTCTCTAGGTAAAGACACTACAACTATATCACGATCTGCCTGCATGGTTGCCTCCTAGTTGCCGTTCTCTAATTTACATGTGATTGTTTACTTTTGACAAGGCTACTAGTAGACCAAATGCAAACTTAGATCATAGTTGATTATAAGAACAACAGCAAATTAAAAAATATATATAAGAATTATAGAGAATACACAGTGCAGTTGCATTTTTTAATTTCCCCCACTTCTATTGTGTTTATGCAGAAAATAGACCATAAGTCATGACTTGTTTATGCTTAGCAGCTGTTTTCTGCTTGTTCACACTCTTCGACAACACATTTTTTGCGTATTTAAGATGAGATAATTAGAGTAATTTTTAAAACAACATATGAGACGAAATCAATTCAATAGTGATAAACAATGTGAAATGCAGCAGAAGAATTACTGTTTCTATTCTTCATTATGTAAAAAGGACAATGAGAAATGGCATAATAACGTTTTAAGTGTTATGTTTGCATATCTAGTGGAGTATCAGTCATGTAATTCAAATTAGGGCAGTAGTGCACAGTTAAATATATTACTTAGCGCATCAGTAAATCCAAAGATACAGCCAGCCAGTCATCAGAAATAAATTTACATGCATTGTGCTTATCACATTATCCTCGTTGGTCCACTACTAGTATATAGCACAGTTTTGAATATGTCATCCTCATATCAACGAGGAAATTGTCAGGAAAACCAACAACACTGGGACCTTTAGACCATATGGCATATGGCCCATTTGGTTCTATCGCTATAAATCAAGATTCAAGGGCAATATCCTAAACATCTCCCAAGTACAACAGAATTTTCCACTTCAAAACATCAACCAAACACCAACACCTTTTTTTATCTCTCAATTTATATAAATTACAATAGATTTCTTCTTTAGCAAAGAAATTTAATACAAATATGGGAAATTGCTTAGCTCTACAAGAGAAGTGTGTCCAGGTCATAAAAACGGACGGGAAGATCATTGAATATAAAGCACCTTTGAAAGTACATCAAGTTCTGTCGGAATATCCTGGCCATGCAATATCTCAGACACTTCCCGTGACCCAACACCTCCGGGCAGACGCTAATATGCATGCAGGTCATGTTTTCTATCTTATACCTCTCCCAGTTCCTTCACTGGAAGTACGAGAACAGGAAAATCGCGGAGTTGTGAGGATTAAGCTGGTAATTAGAAAGAAAGAACTTGAGGAGATGTTAAGCCAAGGAGGATCAGTTGAAGAAATGATTTTGCAACTCCAAAACAAACAATTGGAACATTCATTCAAAAACATGGCCACTGCTGCTAGTAAAAATTCCAGAGGATGGAAGCCAGTATTGCCAAGGATACTTGAAGTTTGCTAGTTTTGTTCCAAAAGTTTCTACATCTTAAGAACTAGTAGAGGAATAGAGCGTAGAAAATTACTGGTAGGGCATAATGGTTTAAATTATATGCCGACTGAAGATATTCAATGTATTTCACTTGCTCCAATTAGGTTGCCAAATAATTATGGCAAGCACATATATGTCAAACTAATAAACTAGACAATTCATGAATGCATTTCTCACACTTTCTTCTTAGTTTGTTTCATTCCTAAGCCAAAAACTGAAAGAAGTGACTAAAATTCTGTTCAAACGATAAGGTGTTTTTAGAGTACCTAAATCAGATTCGGCCAAGCTCCCTATTTCCAGGTAAAATATAATCCTGATATAAATACCATTTAATGCCGATCAAATGTTGTGTCAATTTGTGCAGCATCAGTGACTTACAAAATAATTATATATATTTTTTGAAAAGGTTTACTTGTGTCCTGATCAATACCAGGAGGTAACTGGTATTGGTGGTTAGCTGTTTAACAATATGAATGAGGGAAGTTAATTACAAAGTCAACAAGAATCAGCAATGACTACAAATTCTTTTTTAGCAATTTATTTAATAAATGCAACAGAAGTTGCATGCGATTGATTTATCCTACATGCATATATTAGGCATGGACTGTGAACTGAGCTTTCTCAAACGTTAGCAGAAGTTAAGTTGAAAGTTTAAATATTTCTCTAAAAAATAGAGCAGATACATATAAACTGGTCACTTGTAGCTTTATACAATATATATCAAAAGCGAAAGTATTTACAGGGTATTATTACATAATAGCATGATTTTGGCCAGTCACGATCTTGTTTTACAAGTGTTACAATGGGGAAAGACTAGCCCTGCATATGCTGATTTATTCTTCTTTTCTTGTAACTTCTAGTGCAATCTCATTGCGACGTGTAAATGGAAGTGTAAACGGTGGATTGTACTGCAGTCAGTAATTGCAAGAAGACATCATCATTCCGGCACACAACTGTAATTGCTAAGTTCTATTTCCAAATGACTTTTTTCTAAATAAAAGTATCCATCTGGAAACAAGAGCATTATCTTTTTCATTTAAAACACATACTCTGTTGTACATTGCATAATGCTAACACACTAGTCTCTACTATTTGACGCTTAGTTATAAACCGAGGCCAAGAGTGGCTGGTGCTAATTTTTACAAAAAGTAAGCATGACGAATAGGATTCTCATTTCCAGATAATGGGATCGATACTTTATTAAAAATTTCCAAGTTACCTGTGCAACTTCAATTGGCACACCAATCTTTACTTGGAATTGATTATCATCCTTTAGCGCACTTCTAAGGGCTGCTTCACGCTGTTTCACTTCTTCATCAGTTACAAAACCTAAATCAATATAGTAACAAGTAAGAAAAGAAAAGCAATTTATGATTTACTGACAAAAAAGTTAAATAAATACTTGAATATTCCCTCAAATTACAATCGTATTGCGAACTCTTATTAGCAGTGGTGCACAACTAACAAGCATTTATCATACCAATTGGATACAAATTACTTAGACCTTGTCCAATCACACTTCTTTCATATCCTCTATGTATATACTGAAAAAGAACATTTTTGTGCAGAATGGAAAGATACAATCTTCATAGTTGTATGTAGGCGCCATAAATTCGAGTACTACCATATTTATTACAAGGTCTTATTTTGTTTAATTTTCACTTAAACAACCATGAAACTTGGAAAGTGCAAGCAGTTATCATACAGTAGAGGGAAAACCTGAAAAGGCAACAACAGCCACAATTTTGCTCGGCACCTCTTTGATAGACACTGATGGATCTTTGGGCAATGGCAAGCTGGAACCATACTTTGAGGGCATGACGAAGGATATCTGCCACTTATCATGGTCTTCCAGCTAATATTTGATAATCAAATAAATTCAAGGTACCCGTCAATGAAAGCAGAACAAAATAAGAGATTAACTAGATCTAGACATAAAAACATTCAGATATGAAACAGTATAATCATCCAAAAAAATCTTTGTTCATTTTACCAAACAAACACTTAGTTAATATTGGGAAACCAGATGAAAATCAATTACATGGATTGGTAAGGTCAGGAAGGCTGATTTTAACATGTCAAAATTGGTGCTTTAACATGGATACATAAACAACTTGTAATTACAAGCACAACCGATAATTCTCAGATTTTGAGGGTCAGGGAAGCCGAGTACCATGAGTTGAAACGTTTGTAAATAAGTTTATTCTGAAGCTTAGGTTTGAATATGGATCAACCCCATAGAAGCAAATGGAACATAAGGCCACATAACTAATAATTCACTCTTACCCTTGTAGTTATTACAGGAGTTGTCATCTCCATTTTTTTTCCTTCCAGTGGAGTCCTGCGAGTAAATACAGGTGTAGTCATTTCCATACTCTCCTTTGTTGTATTCTGCAAATTTAGTAGAACATCATTGTTAACAAGATTGACAGGCCTTCATATTCTCAGTTATAGTAACAAAGATAATCAAATACCTTACCAAACAGGTATCCAGCCAATACATTGAATGATTGAGATGCTCCATTAAGATCAAATCCATACTTGCCGGGAATAGTTGTCTCAGCGATAAAATAAGGCTGTTTGACAGTCACAACTTTATGGTCACATTTAAATTGTAAACAGTAACAGTTACCGGCAGTAGTTATTAGGCTTAGTCAGACTTTCACTGATTTAACAAGTTTATGGTCAAAAACTGATTCTGTGTGAAAGAAGACTGTTTTCGTTTTTTTTTTGTGTGCAAAGAGGGCTAATTAGTGAGACAAGCTTGGAAATTATAATTATTCTCTCATGGTTACTAAGTTTATTTATTGTGCACGAAAAATAAATTGTCTGTTGGGGGGTGCATAAGTTATCAAATTTTATACCAAAAATTTGAGATGGTAATGCCTGGTCACCACAAGTAGAGTTTGGTGATTATCCCTTTTGAACAATAAAAGCTGTAACATAAAACATGTATGATTCATACCTCAACTTGCCGTATCTCATACTGATTGCTGCGGCTCAAAACCTGGAATTTTACGGTTTCAAGATCTGGAACTGTAAACCAATCCAGTATTTAAAATAAAATATATAGACCAGCAAGGTAAATAGCACCAATCAGAAGGCAAACACATTTTGCAATGACAGAACTATAAATTACAGTCTCCAATTGACAAAACTATCAATTGTTTGGTCTTCCTTGAATTTTTGTACAGTCTCCAATATATTACTAGTTGTTTGTTGTATTAAGGATTAATACGATTACTAATTCCATATAAATTTTAATTTCCTACTATTTGCCACACTTGGTTACAACATAAGGAATGAATAAATGACCACAGAATATACAGATTGACTTATCAACAGTTAGAGTAATAACGAGTATGTAATACTACCTGACATGAGAGCTTCCTCAAGATTGCGAGGCTCAAACCTGCGCGGAAACAGGTATTTGGAGCTCTCCGTTGCCAAATCCATCAAGACTGCGTAGACAAAACACTCTAAAAATTTAGAAACGGCTAATAACTGAAACAGATAATCCAATCAAGATGAATAGATTAATTAATAAGAACGGAGGTATGAACATGTACGTCGCTGAGATAGAGAAGAAGTTTGAGAGGCAAGAGCGAGGACGAGAGAGAGTCGAGCTTCAAAGGCAGAAGAGCCTTTTCTCTGGGGAGTAGAAGCAGCAGCAGCAGCAGCAGCAGCAGCAGCAGTACTTCTGTTGAAGTTGTATCACTCATTGCCTTTACAGTTGAGTATAATTTACGACTCCGGGGTTGAGTGATCACACAAGGACTGTATATACTCATCATCTTTGTCAATACCAAATTTTTTTAATTTGTCTTATATTATACCTTCATTCATTCTGGTGCTTATATAAACGCGTGTATTCTAGTTATCCATGGATTGCTCCCGATGTCATTAAATCAGTTGGCTGAGGTTATTTATAAAAAATATAACTAGATATAAAATTACATTATATAAATGAATATTACAGTAAATTGTAAAAAATTAAATTACAGTATAGTAGTTATATATTAGTTGAATAATCATTATTATCTTCTTCTCTTTCGCTTCATCTCTGCACCAACCAAAACAGAATACACTCGCACTGCACACACCAAACACACACACACACACATTTATGGTGGAAAGTCTGGTCTAGAAGTGCGTGCAGAAATGGCGTCTATATCGTGGTGTTGGACACTAACAGCTTGCAAGTCTCGCTCCTACATGTTATCTTCGTACTCTTCATTATCTATTAATAAGTTAAACTGTTATGATGAGTCTCAATCTTCGCTTTTTCTTCGAAACAAATCAAATATTTGGTTCAGCAATAGTAGAGGTTCTTCAATTAGGGCGAGTGTCGATTTTTTGCCTTTGTCGATTAGGCCAGGAGGCGTAATTGAGACTGATAAGTTACCTTCCGATGTTCGAAAACGGACAATGGATGCGGTTGATGCTTGTGGAGGGAGAGTGACTATTGGTGATGTGGCTAGTAAAGCTGGTATTAACTTGAATCAAGCTCAGAAGGCTTTACAGGCTCTTGCTGCTGATTCTAATGGTTTCTTGGAGGTACTTGTTCGTTGTTATACTTGTTAATTGGATTGTCGAAATTTAGAAGCTTCGTGATTTAGTATTTCTTGTGGTAATTAAGGTTGAATTTGTCGACGAAACTAAATATCGCAACATTTTGTATTGATATGTTTAACCTTGGTATCCTATACACATCAGTTCTAACTTCTAAGTATGGAGAAGGATACATAACTTACATGCTTTTAATCCGTCGTATGAGTGAAAACTGAGAATTTCGAGCTAATATTAGTCACTTGTCTGATATAAGTTGAGTGGTTTGTTAATTGCGAACATTATGTGTATGTTCGCTGTGTAATTGTGTATTGAAGAAAATTTTGCACAGGCACAAAATACAAGCCCTCTAATGCATCACCTAATATACAAATCCAACACCCTTACTTAACATGTTTTCCTCAATTAAGCTTAGATTATACCGAGGTCAAATTGTATGTGTATGGGAGATCAAGATATAAAATCTGCCCATATTATAGAGCTTATGATTAAAGATAAGCATTTCGTCAGTTTAATCTCATCTTGTGTATCTTTTAATCACTTTCAGAAGTTTTTGATTTCCTGATGGCAATCATTTTAAAGATGTTATTAACAGGTTTCAGATGAAGGCGATGTTCTATATGTTTTCCCAAAGGATTATCGCTCAAAGCTTGCAACCAAGTCACTGAGGATAAAGTTAGAACCTTTTTTAGAAAAGGCTAAGGTAGTATCCTTGTCACTTATCAATGTTTACATTTTTGAAGGAAAATCAATACTAAGGGAAATTGTTCTTGTTTTCTCTCAACAGTCTGGAGCTGAATATATTGTACGAGTTTCCTTTGGAACAGCATTAATTGCTTCAATTGTTATTGTATATACCACAATTATTGCTATCGTCTCAAGTAGAAGGTACATGGTTCTCATAAATGATAAAGCAAACCCTTATTATCAACTTGTTTATATTCAAGATCCCGCTTTTTAAATACCAGTTTGCTGGACTTCAAAAACAGATAAAAATAGCTTAATATATCCAATTTATGATCTGGAAGATAATGACCAATTATCTTTATTTTTTGTTTGGCAGTGATGAAGACAATCGTGGCAGGCGTGGAGGTAGATCCTATGATAGTGGTTTCAACTTTTATCTTAATCCAACGGATCTGTTTTGGTAATAGCTATAACAGGCAGTAATTATCTTTATTCAGTTTTTAGTGTAATATTAGATCTTCAGACTCCAGTTTTCTTAGGGTTACCTTTGAAGAAATTTGATGCAAGAAAACTCTGTACAAAATACTATCCAGATAATATGATTGTTATAGTTAAAGTATATTTGACACTAAAAATAATTCAATTATTGGGTATACCTTGCATTTTATATTAGTTCTTAGATTGACAGTTGCACTGGTTGATTTGTAGTTCCAAATTACGAACCTCGGCTGCTAGTCATGTCATTTGTTGATATGCCATGCACAAAGTCGGTGTTAATTTTTTACACATTTAGCACCCTTGCATCGAACTTAGGGAAATTTGAGATATCTCAATAATGTGTACCTGGCCCTGAATTTTCTTTTCAAGTGGGTATTTGGGATGACAAATTCAGACTGTAAATAAGGCTGGACTTGTACAGTTTGTTTATTTTGGGGTATTGCAGTCAACTGGAGAAGTTCGTTCACTAATAAAAGCTATTGCATCACATGCTGGAATTTGATAAGATAACAGGTCATCAGTTTTGTCGATGCTAGGCATATTAGATATACTCCTGTGATTGCATTATACAGTATTCTGATTGTGAAACTACAGTGTTGGAGATTAGAGCTAAAGCTGGTTGGATAATCTCTTTTAGGTGCTCCTATGTGTCTCTTGTTATAGTAATTTCTCCCCACCTAATTATATAATTTTCAGAACTAAAATCCTTTTGGTTTGTTACTGAGAAGCATGGGCTATATGCTTGTGTCATCGTACTAGTTTTGATCCTATTAATAATTAAATCTTGAGCAAACTGTGTGTATGATTGTGCTGCTGCTTTTTTCATTATATAGGTACTGGGATCCATACTACAATAGGAGGAGACGAGTGCAAGCAGATAATGATGGGATGAACTTTATAGAATCTGTAATAACTTTTATATGATGAAACGTAAGTCATTTTTAATTCATATGCTATGTGTTTGGTAATAAAGTTCCTCCCTGAATGTCTTCCTTGTAGGTTTTCTCCTTTGTATTTGGTGATGGTGACCCCAATATGGGTATTGAAGAAGATAGGTGGAAGTTGGTAATAATTGAGCTCTGAATTCAGTGGTCCGTTACTTTCAAAGAAATATTTGACTATGTCATTGGTCATGTGAACTTAATGTTTTCTGATATTACTGCCATTCTGTAAATTCAAAATATTAGTCTAATTTTTGTAGTATTTTAGAGTGCACTCTTTAGTGTGAGCAATATTAGTTTAATTTTTCTAGTGTTTCAGTGCGCCCTTTAGTGTGAGCAGGAGATATCATATGGATATTATCTACACTTGATTGTTCTTTGTTAGGTCTGTCTTGTTGCACATACAGTATTTAAAAACTTCAAAACCAATGTGGAGTCTTTCATTTAACGTTTAGGCTAGGTGATGCTTTATTTTATATTTATCCTCACTAATATTTTTTAAAATGGTTTCAAAATTTATATTATTCGTCATGTCAAAAGTTGACAACTTTTGCTTTACGTTCTCATGATTCGTTAATTGCCTAGTAATCGTATTGATTATGATATCTCATGGTTTGTATGGCCACTTTTCAGATTGGACAATATATATCATCAAATGGTGGTGTTACTGCAGCTGAAGAGCTTGCTCCATATCTTGATGTGGAAAATACAAAGGAAATGGTATTACCAGTAATTGTTTAAGTATCAGTTATTGAAGGTTGTGTCATACAATGTAATTTATCATGTTTCCTCTTATGTATTTCTCTCCTTTATTTGCGATATATTATGTGTATAAATATATTTATATATATATATATATAGCATGTGAATAGACATGTGATGAATTTTCAAGTTGAATAGTTTTTTGGTCATTACTAAGTTATATCAGTCATGAAGTAAATGCTTCTTGCCCTTAGTAAGCTCATGTTCTGTACTTTTCTGTCATATAGAGTGACAATTCATACATCCTACCTGTACTTTTGCGATTTGATGGACTTCCAGAAATAGATGAGGAGGTGCGTTTCAATTTTGCATATAGAAAACACATATGATTCTCCAGCATGTTTTGTGTATTTTCCTCTTTCTAGTTGTGTGTGTGTATTTTGTTAAGATATACTTTTGAAGTCTATCGTCTAGATGAAGGGCATGCAGAGATATAATCAGAAGTTTAGATAATAAAACTTTAATATCTGAAAAGAAAAAAGAAAAAACAGTGAGATAATAGAAATACACATTACAAACAAATCTGAAACTTAAGTTTAAGACAACTATCAATAACTTAACTGGTACACCGAAATCATGCCTACTTACAAAAAGCGACAAAGAAAATAAGTCTAAAAAATATTTATTATAATATATTGTAAATAATATCATACGAACAAAGTAAATATCATCCCTTTAGTTAGATACATAATTAAATAATACTATGCACCTATTTATATTATATTTCAAATATATTATTTACATAATTTTGTAAAAGAAGGATTTACTAGATTATTTATATTCCGAAACTCTTGTATGTAAGAAAGCTGGAAAAAACACAACACTAAACCATATAAATATTTATATTGCTTTTCAATTTAATGTCATAAAAATATGTAAATTATAATTAACTATATAAATATGTTACAATTTTTTCCATAAATAAAAGTGGAGACTTGGTAGGAGTTGACTCTGCTCTACCTATATAGTGTTCTGAGTTTTTAAGATGAACTTGAATTCAAAAAATTTCACCTTAAATTGTTCTGTTTTTCTTATTGAACATAACAAACATCTCATGCTTGGCAGAAAGTTAAATTTAAACTTAATTTCCTAGTATGCTTAAGAGTCGAATTAATCCTAAAGTATGAATGCAACTCTTGGAAACACAATGTCATGATTTCAGTAAAGAAACTACATTTTTTTTGTCTACTTCCATGTCATGCATTATCTTGTGTTTTTGTATCACAGAAAAAAAAAAGAGGGGAATCTGTCTATATGCATGTATTGTATATCTCAATAAATTTTGCATTGTTTATGACATTACACAAGTAACACAAGTAAAGTTTCTTAGAAGAACTGAATGAGAACCCAGAGCTCAAGAGGTCTTTTAAGAGATGTAAATAGTGAAAGGAAAATACTGTCATCAATTTATATGGTCATTTTTAACTGATATATCACTTAAATCTCCCATTACTGAATCCTTAATCTATCTCATGCAGGGTAATATCTTGTATCGGTTTCCATCATTGCAAAAAACAGCTTCTTCACAGAAGAGTGGAAAGAAAGAGTATGTTGGGAGAAGATGGGCAGACTGGGTTGGGGGGGTTGATAGATTTTTCAGGGAGAAGCAGTGGCAATTCAGGTCTTTTAAATTCAAATTTTATAGAATATGATGATTGGTTGATTTTTCACTTCCATTTCATTTATAATGTGCTCAATATTTCACTATGCAGTAAAACCAGCAGTTCTGAAAGGGCAATGGTTATTGGTTTAGGCGGGCTCAATTTATTTGGTGTTGTCATTCTGGGTACCATGTTGAAGTAGGTTTTTAACTTTTTTAAGCTCCTTTTTCATTCCTTAGTTTTTCTGGCCTGCCTCTCTAACACAACTTTCATATCTGGTGGAATTGTAACTTGAAGAGATATGACAGGTACATCAAGTGAATTCATCACCTTTGTGTCTGACATATTCCCTCTACTTCAGGTCTGGCATGTGTTCCATTCTTATATATACGTTGTTAAGCATGCTCCTTTTAAAAAAATTAGTGCATGGTTTGCATTTATATGATTATGTTAATAACCATAAACACGTTTTTCAGATCTATGCTGGCTCTTTTTTTGCAATTCCTTTGGTCCGATGGTTCTTTGTTCAGAAGACAAATGCTGAAATAGAAAAGAGGAACCAGGCAAGGGTGCAGCGTTATCTTGCACTTGAACAACCAGATCTGTCTCTGAGGCGAAAGGTACAATATAAATCTGTGGATTTCTGTTTCTTATTATGTGTACCTAAGTTACAATGATATGTAGGGCTTTCATCATATTGTTCCAGAAATCTAAATTGATTTCAATTGTTAAAATAAATTTTCTCTTTCTTTTTACTCCCAAGTTGGAGCTGGCCTGACCTGTGGAACTACCTCAAGTTAGAAGTTGGAATAATAGTCAACTGGCACACAAAAAATGTGGAGCCTTAGTTTTTGATGCACATTAAATTTTTGTGTTAAAGAAATTAGATATTAGCATATCGGCCAAAAGTAAGCCTTGCAATTAGTGGAGCCTAGTATGTGGACACTGCCTAGATAGGGTCAGCCTGCAACTAACCAATTTAGCTTCATGAACATTCTTAAAATTTTGGGGATGATTATGGAATATATCCAATATACTGACTGCTTTTTCGGGGTTGTCCAGGTTCTTCATAGTCGCATAATATTTTTACGTCTTGCTTGTGAATTTCGCTTGACACTAACAGATTACTGATATTCATTAGTTAATTATTCATACACTTGGGTAGCAAATATATGTACAGCCAAAGCTCGCTGAGATAGTCTTAGCTTTCACAGCTTACATTGTATATATATTAGCATTGAATGGCTTTACTTCGTACCTATTCTTTATAATCAATATATTCATAAACCATTATTAACATATTTCTGATCTGATTCAGCTTCTGAGCGCTAGAGACATGGCCAACAAAACCTTCATCGGTCAAGATAGGATTGTGTATAGCACTGAAAAGGACTTGACTGAGCAAGATTACGAGAAGAAAGAATGGGATGCGAGATTCCGAGATATACAGAAATCTGACTAAGCTTGTTTGAATTTTTTGGTGTTGGTTGCATAAATTGTTACTATCTAAGATGGCAGAGAGGAATGTACTACTTACATTACTTACATTGTAACATCGTATAAATCAACTGACCACTGGGAAGAGGGTCTTTAATGTAATGTACTTGCTGTATAATGATTTTGTATAAGATCAATTGTTTCCGAGTGCAGTCACTTATAACTATCACTATTCGGTATGTTTCTCGGCAGATATTTAAATATCAGATTTAATAGCGAAGGAGCATTCTAATGATTTTCAAAGAATGTTCATATTGATTTTGATGTCTACGTATGATAGGACAAAATAAAGATATCTTGATACTCTCTGAGACAACAACATTTACCTCCCTTGTAGGATTGTTTGAATAGATAAAAACAAAATATAAGAAAGATTATTATTTTTTATTAGTCATTGTTTTCTTATTGATCTTTCTTTAAAAAAAACAGCTCCTTTAGAACAAGTATTATTCAAATGTATTATTGAAATATAATAAAAGAAAACACAGATGTGACTATGTCATAACATAGAAAATATTTACAAATGTGAATTCGTGTATATAACTTAGAGATTGCATTATTTTGAAGGCCGGGGTGTTTATGATTCTTACAAATGTAAACTATTCTTATAGTTATAAAAATAACGTTTTGCAAGAACCTAAAGAGTATAAACTACAAACACCCGTTGGGGAACAAATAAGAATCCACGGACTGTAAGAAGAATGCTACTCCATTTCTTCCTGTGAGACCTGGCACGTATTGTAGTTTACGTCCAATATTATAACTGCATTATTAGGCCAAAGTACAATAAACCTGAAAATTTGCTATATTCTAAATATCAAAAAATAATAAATCCAACCAGCAGTCAATCTCTTTTCAACATAGATGGATTCAAATGTTGTGCATTACTCATTTAAAATACTTCGCCATCTGAAGTTCTTTTTGCTCAAAACCACACTTCTCGTAGAATGCCCTATTCTTAGCACTGCAGTCAAGGATCACCTTGTAACACCCCACAGAACTAGCATGATCAGTGAGGTACTCAACAATTTTCTTTCCTAATTGCATTCCTCGAGCGTTTGAGTCAACCACAATATCTTCTATATGACCAACTTTGCTACAATTCCTTATAAACTTCTTTTCGATAAAAACACTTCCGGTTGCTATAATCTTTTGAGAACAACCATCTTCAATTACACATATAACATGGTTATCACCATATGAGCTGATCTCTTCAAAGCGGTTTTGAAACTCTTGGTCAGAGACAGAATCACATACAGTTAGTTGTTGCAGTAACTCTATGAAGCCCTTACTTTTGTCAGATATCTCAAGTATTCGAACTTGAAACTTCTTTTCTTCATCAGAGCAACTAATGCTCTGCATCTTCTGTGGTAAAATATTCCCAAATGTGTTTACACCTGAAAATAAAAATCCTTTCAAATTTGTTTCGGTGGAGAAGGAAGAGATGAAGCTGGAAAGATGGATAGAAGATCTTCCAAACAAAAGTAATGATAAAAATAACCAAATGCCTCAATACACGCCTAATATTGTATCATGTCAAATAATAGCTGTTCAACTCGTAATTTTTGCATTGAAATCTCTACAAGAATCAAACATGCAACTTTATTTGTTATATTATCAACAGATCATTAATATGATACAGAAACAAATAAGAATAACATGTATTAAATTGATGTATTGTGCAGTGTTTCATATATATTGCTAAACAAAGAAGACAGTTGTGACATCTTAATTCGTCAAAAGCACTATATAAGTGATAGAGAGAAGCCACTAGACAGGCCAGGGGTCCTCACCTAATATAAGAAACCAAAGATATTGCAATTTTAGATACAGGCAAGTCTTTGACTTTGGACTTCACATAAAAGCACAAAAGAACAAGAATAATAATAATCACGATGCAGACTTGTACAGACAAATTCGATCAAAGTGAATTTATTGGTACATGCTTAAATTGAACTCAGAATTTTTTTTGCTACAGAGCCTGAATATTGATAATATTTAATTATTGATATATTTTCTCATGATTTACCAAGATGGATACAAAAAAAGAACGAAAAGTGCCCCAATACCACAAATCTGATTACACTTCTACGCTAGTAACATGAATGATCAAACTTTAATCCAACAAAAGTAATAACTAAAGATAAACAATTGCAACCAAAATAGTACAATTCACAGTGAAACTTCTTTCCTAAATGTATATATATATTTAGCAAGCACGATACAAAAAAAATTAAAAGATTAAAAAGAACAGAGATTACCTTATTATCAAAAATGGATGTTACAACTTGACGATTCTTTTATATCTTTATTAGATATTGATCCAGATTCTAAACTCGCATAAATAGATATATGTATGTATATATCGTAGCGATAAACGAATATGGGTAGGGATATTAAAAGTGAGTTACCGCAGATTCGATCTTGGATCGCCGGAGATATGATCATATGCAATGAATAAATGATGCAGCTTTTTCAAACCCAGTGAGAGTATATATTGTTTTTAGAGCTCGTCCCTGTGCCACTATATTTTTTGTCGTTTATTTGTGGCACGCTCCTACTTTTATATTTTAATTGTCTATTTACTCTACCATTTTGTTAGCCAAATTTTTATAGAATTATTATAAATTATACCAATATTTTACATATTGTATAAAAGGGTGTTGCTAAATGCAGTCGATAATTACTTTATACAATCGGACAAATGACCGTAAATTACTTATAAATCTTTTTATGTATTAACTTTCTTGTGTCTCGTTTATGGTAACTTTGACTCTAATAAATCTTTTTATGTATTAATTCTTTTGTGCCTCTCTTATGGCAATCTTGACTATTAATTAGAGTTGCGTTAAATACTAGTAATATATTTATTATAATAATATAAATAAAAATATGAATATAATATTTTAAAAATAAATAATAATATATTCATATAAGTAATCTTCACAAAAGTAATAATAATATATTTGTGTTAATAATATATTAATATAACTATTTATATTATTAAATTTATTTTTTAATAATAATTTTAATATTTTAATTTTAATTTTCAATTATATAAATTTCTTATTTTATATGAAATGAATTATGCTATGAACAATCGCATTCCAATTGCTTAAAAAAATTCATATGAATATACTTCATATTAACATATCAATATATTATTTTATTTTAGTTTTTGGGTTTTGAATTTAGTTTAAATTTAGTTTTGCAATTTAAGCTTATATTACCGTTTAATAAAAAAAATATAAAAATAATTAAAAACAAATTGCATGTGAATAAAAACTTACAGGAGATTCTTTTTTCATTCATAATTAAACAATTTTTATATTATATATGATAATTAAGAAATAATTTATATATAAATCAACTTTTAAAGTTATGATAATTAATTTATATTAAAAATGTACCTCATAATTCAAGACATTGTTTTTATGTTGAACTACACAGTTTTTATGCTGAATTTCGCTAAATTAATTTTAGAAAACATGTAATTCTAAAAATGAGGATTAGACCTTTTATATAAACGTTGAGAGTTTTATAATTAGATTAAATTTAGGAATCTTGGGCAAGTCACCTCCTTGATAAGTTTCATAAATATAATTTAATTAGTAAAAAAAAGCTTATCTATATATTCATAAATTTGTGTTTTAGTCTATTTTCTATATGAATTATAAAAATAGTTAAAAATATAATTAAAATAAATTTAATAATTAATTTCATAAATTTTATTTTATTATATTAGTTTTTCTTATAAATTTAATTGAGCAATAATTTAATTGATATTAATAAAAATAATAAATAAATAAAATTTATAAATATATTAATTTAATATCATTATATAAATATTTTATAATTAGAATTATATAAAATTTTATGGACTAATTCTTTATTCAGTTTATATCTCTTGCTAGTTGATTGATTTAAATAAGGTAAATAGATCTTACTCAATATTTATATAAGATTACATGGAGATGTTGTACAAAATTAATAAATGATTATATATAAATAAGGTAAGGATATTTTATTCAATATTTATATAAGATTACAGGAAGATAGTGCACAAAACTAAAAAATGATATTGAGATAATTACTCCAGAATGTATAAAGCAAATTTCGAGTGCATTTAGAAATTATGTGTATAAAATTATATTGAGTTTTCAAGACAAACCAAGATTCAAATAAGCTAATCCAATCTATACCGGAAACTTTTCAATGATATAAAATATTTTTCTTTTAAAAAAAAGAAGCAATGACATTTTTTTTACTAATCAAATATAATTGTTAAAATTAAAACATTAAAATCTTTTCTTTTTATCAATTGCTATATTTAATTTGATATTATATAAATTACTACCAGTAGTAACTGTAACAACGTTGTATCTGAATTTACATTGTATTCCCTTCGTCCCGGAATAGTTGTCCGCTTTATTTTTTATACAGTTAAACTAACTAAACTTTGACTGTAATTTAAAAATAATATATAACTTAAAAAGATTAAAATTTTATATTTTAAAAAAATATATACAATCTATTTTATAATATACTTTTTAGTTTTTAAAAATTGTAAAAAAAATAAATTTTAATTGTTAGTCCAAAACTAGTAAATTTGACTACAAAAAGACAAAAAAAGACATGGAGTAAATTTTAAAATCTTGATTTAGATACCGCTCAGAGATATAGGAATTTTTCAATTAAACTTTAGTGTTGTCTGAATGTTTAGTAAAAAAATTACTCGCATATAATTTTACGGTTCTCTCTAGAAGGTACTGAATAAAAAATAATAGTAGCATTCTTTATCATTTCTTAAATAAAGTTACATTGAGAGAAAAATATGGGACACAGATAACTGTGCGCTCCAATATGCTGACAGTGACATTATAACGAAAGCTACCCTTCAAACCACCACTCTGCACTAGTGGATGAGTCATGAGTGCCAACACTACATGACAACTTCCTAATTCTCTTCTGAATTATGAAATGGGAAACAGAATGGAATATAATAAAAGCATCAAGTATACTGCTTTATAATAAAAGCCTAATCTTAAAAAATTCGAACTGGCTTCCCCATGGACCATGGTACTCTTCAGGTACAAGCACCTCACCTGTTGCAAAAGGACACATGATTATCAAGACTATAATTAAATATGAGAGCTATAAAACTTCTAAATCTCAATCTCAATGTTGCTAATACAAGACATTGGGAATTTCCAAAACATTAAAAAACTAATTTACATTACTTCCCCACATTTTTCTATTGCTTGTTCGTAAATCGTAAACCTAGAATTCTTTTGAAATTCAAGATTTACTACAAATGACAAGAAAACTGAATTCGGATTTAGTTCATTCAGATATAAACACATCCCTGAGAGTTTGAAATGACAACTCAATTCAAGTCATTTGAAATGAATTCCATGTTCCCAAACACAATCTTAAGAAGCTCGCAAGACTGGCAAGGGCAGGGTATTGTGAAAAACATGTAATTTATAGTTGGTGCCAAAGATATTTTTCACAAATCTGAATATTATTTCATGCATAACTAAAGACAAAACATGTAATTTATAGTTGGTACCAAAGATATTTGTCAAAATACTTACATTTTGCCAGTTCTTCTTCAGTAAAGAAACCAAAAAGTTAACGCTCATTTGAACATTTTGGAAAATCTGCTTCTCCTCCATACTGCAGTTGCCAACAGCAACTCCCATACAGAGAACCTTCTTAAGTTGAAACTTCACAGTTGCCTTTGTCTCGTTAACTTTTGACTCCAATGATTCCTGATGGGACACCAGTGTAGGAAATTTTCCTGCAACCAATATGACAATACAACAGTCAACAGTATGGTCATGACTCATGAATATATCTTATAATGTTGTACACCAGTCTCACAGAAAAGCACATCCACGTCTAGGCTCTTCAATCTCATTAGATTTCTGTATCAACCACAAGAGTAACAACAATTGCAAATTCTTCATTGAGCACCTAAGCTTCCGTAAAAGTTACAAATATAAAAAGAAGCAATGAAAGATATTAAACTGTTCTTGCCTGCTTTGTTGAGACCAGGGCCCAAAAGACGTGGGATTTGTTTGATAACAGCTTCAGATGCTAAGAAAGCATGGAACTTCTTGGCAAGCTTCTTCACCAGTTTCTTGTTCTTATTTAACTTCTTCAAGGCTTCCACATCCATACACTCCAAACCAATCTTCTCAGCCTGTAGTAAATTCATAGATTAAACTTGTTCAATTGTTTTCCAGGTGACATAAAAAAATATACATGCTTGATCATTCCCGACTAATTAGATTTCGTAAGCACATAAGAATACTGATACCCAGCATCTAATCAAAGGATAATCCTATGAATGGAACTCCATAGCATATGTAATGTAATACAGCTTAAATAGAATTGTTATTACAATGAAAGATCTACATAATGCGAGTGTATGTTGTAAAGTTAAATGTGTGGGGGGGAAATGGAAGAAAATATAGCTAGATAAATATTAATTATACATCAATGCATTTTTTAAGTTTGCAAGAATGATCAAATATACTCAACCCCAAGCAGGTTGGACATCTAGGCTATAGCCAATGAACATTTCAATGGATTGAAAGCACAGTAAACGTAGACGGATACCTCTCCCACATGCTGAGCATCACCAAGCATGCAAACCTTCATCTTAGGCCTGGAAACGCTTGTCTTTTTGGGGATCATAATTTTTAAGTCCAATCTGAAGTTCAATGGTTTCCGTAAACTTGCGACCCTTTTCTTTGGCATCAGTAGCAATTTGTATGATGGCTTCTCTAACAGCATCACTTTGTAGCTTACTGCATGAACAAAATATAAACATCTTACAAAATCTAATATTAAGACAAACTTTACGTCTCTAAATAACTAAAATCTATTTTTAATTCTGGTAAAAATTAAAAGCTCATAATCTAATCATACAGGGTTTAGAATGTAATAGCAGGAAACCAATGCAGTATGTACAACCATTTCACATATTCGAATTTGTCAGGAAACCAACAATAGAGTAGTAGAAGTATTAGTAAGGAGTAAGGGCAGTTAAGTCATTTCTCAGTTGTTAGTAAGGAGGGACTATAAATAGAAGTTGCAGTTGTAATTTGAAGATTATGATTGAAATATATGAAAATGGAACTTGTTCCACCAATTTCCTCTTTCTCTCTCTATAACTGATTCTCTCTCTCTCTCTAGGGTTTCTATCTTTCTCTGCAAGTTTTCTGTTCTTATCTCTGATCTATCTCTATCTCCCTGCTGTATTTCTCTAATTCTGCCCTAATCTCTCTCGTTTCTCTGTCTATTTCTGATCTATTCTGCCTACTTCTACCTTTATTTCTCTGTTTCTCTCTCATTTGCTGCTTTATAAACCAGAAAACACCAAAAACAGTTAGAAACTCAACTCAGGAACTTGTAGTTCCTGACAAATTGGTATCAGAGCTATAAATTTGATCAGCCACTGCTTCAATCATGTTGTGCAGTTCAAAACAAGTCCAGCGAAGTTGAAAGTTTAGTAATCGCAGCTGTATTCAGAGAGTTATGAATTCTGCACACCAGGTGTTTGATTCCTGTTCTCATTTACATAGAGCTGTTGTTAATTGAGACGTGTTAGCTGTGTTACTTGCTATTTTAGTTTCTATAGATATTTTCTAGTTATAGTTAAAGATAAGAGTGCAAATCTACTCGGTTATTGCAATTTTCAGTTGATTTCACTTGTTGTCGTGTGATTTAATTGGAGTGAATTGTGGATTGTGGATTGTTGAAGTGACTGAGGTTGTGTACTGGTGTTATTGTTGAGGTGTAGTGTACTTGTGTGTTTGTTGAAGTAGTAGAGCAGAGCTGAAGTAATTGAACTGTAGTGAATACAAACTGTTTGACAAATTTTCTATGAGAATGAGTTACTACAGAGGTGAAGGAAGTCTGTGTATACTGAAGGAGTGAGTACTACTTAGAATTGATTAGTATAAGTGCTGGAATACATTAAGTATCGTGCATAGAAAGTGTTTGACAAACTGACTGAAAAAAAAAAAATTTGTCTGGAACTGTTTGTATTTGGTCAGAATTGTTGTGAATTGCTAGATTTGAGGTGTAGATCTGTTGTTGAGTTGACTTGGTGAAGTGCTGTGGAGATCTATTGTGAAGTTGTTTGTTGAATTGTTGACAAGTACTGAGAATTTTAGTTCCTGAGTTGTGATTCTGAATCTGGAAGATATTGAGGCTAAAGATTCATCACAAATGTATTATATAAGGGAAAATGAAGGAGACAGGGCTTTCAATGATCTTTTGTGTGAGGTTCAACAACAATTTTTGGCACACAAGGAGAGAACTAATCGTAAGTTTCAAAAGTTAGAAGAAACGATTGAGTTGGCGGCACAAAAGATGAGTTTACTAAGGAGTATCCAGGCTAAACACCAAAAGAGAGGTTTTGTTACTCCTGCTAATTGGAATGCCAATGCTAGGCACGATAGAAATGTGCAACAACCTGGTGTTATACCAGATTCAGTACCTCATTTGGAGTTGAAACTCCCTAAGTTTGAAGGAGCAGAAGTCTTTGAATGTTCACAGCACTGTGAGCACCAGTTGGCTGCTGAACCTATCTATGATGAAGAATCAGGGGAGGGTCAGGAGTGTTGGCCAGAAAATGAATTCATCTTAGCAGCACTAAGAGGAGACCACTCAAACTTACCTAAATCCTTACAATCTGAAGGTTGTTATGAAGATAAAAATTTCAACATCCTGAGAGATGGAGAGAATACCTTGAGTTTGGTACACAATGGCCTAGGTGAAGAGCTGGAACTACCTACTCCAGAACAACCATCTCTAATCATCACTCGTCCAAAAACACCTAAACTTGCCACACACCCCATATCACATATACCTACAATTAGTGTTGCTCCTCTTCGACCACTTGAGACAAAGCAGTTTGAAATAAGTATTGAAAGAATAACAGTCTTGGTTGGTGAAAATGATAGTGGAGATGAAGTGAAAAGTGATATGAAGTTACGGTGCTATAGACTTGTGCCAGGACATGGCGACATGCCTGGTAGTTATAAAGTTGAAGATAAACAGAGTGCTGGTGAAGAAGTATTTTCCAGAATTCCTACCAACATGAGAGAGATTGTTAAAACTTTCCATAGAAAAATAATTGTTGAAGGTTTTCTGACAGTGAAGGGTTCTTATGGCTTGGGTAAGAGCAACTTTGGTGAGGCCAATGCGCTTATATTTGATCCTTGTGGTCATGAGTCAACAGCTGTATCCAAAATTGTCAAGGAACTGTTTAAGAATGGTGTGAAACTAGATGGAATGCCAGTGATAATCGTAGCTTGTGATCGACTTGAGCAATTGCATGACCAGGACATTCAAGAAGTCAGTGAAGAAATTGATGGATTTGACAAAATTATAAGCGAGATTAATCAACAATTTGTTGATTCTGTGAAATTTGGGTTAAATGCGCTAACCTACGAGTACGGTTACACTATGTCTAGAAAATGCGGACCTGAAATAAACAAGTCAGTCAGACTTGAAAACAAGAAGGCCTCGAGGAGAAGTGTTGTAATAACTGTTTTTGATCCAGGAGGGTTTTTGAGTTTCTATACGGCTCAATTTGATGATTGTTCTGCTGGAATTCTAAATGATCAGCCCATGGTTACAAGATGTTCGCAATGGAAAAGTGATATATATGAAAGGAAAAGAAACCATAACAGTAGACAACCAGAAGCATTATTAGTGGTGTATTTGATCCAAGTAAAAGGAAGTGGTGAAGGCAAACAAGAAGTTGCAATGATGGCCTCCGCTTATGGTCGTCTTCAGTATGTCCAGAAGCTTTTGTCGCTCTTTTGTCATGGCATCTTGATGATATCAGCTGACGGATCAAACTGCTTAAAACAGCTAGGGTGTAGTCTTGAAGTGTTTGATCCACCATGAGGACATGGTTCAATTTCAAGGAGGGAGGAATGTCAGGAAACCAACAATAGAGTAGTAGAAGTATTAGTAAGGAGTAAGGGCAGTTAAGTCATTTCTCAGTTGTTAGTAAGGAGGGACTATAAATAGAAGTTGCAGTTGTAATTTGAAGATTATGATTGAAATATATGAAAATGGAACTTGTTCCACCAATTTCCTCTTTCTCTCTCTATAACTGATTCTCTCTCTCTCTCTAGGGTTTCTATCTTTCTCTGCAAGTTTTCTGTTCTTATCTCTGATCTATCTCTATCTCCCTGCTGTATTTCTCTAATTCTGCCCTAATCTCTCTCGTTTCTCTGTCTATTTCTGATCTATTCTGCCTACTTCTACCTTTATTTCTCTGTTTCTCTCTCATTTGCTGCTTTATAAACCAGAAAACACCAAAAACAGTTAGAAACTCAACTCAGGAACTTGTAGTTCCTGACAGAATTACAAATATTTATCAATTTTATTAAGGTTATACAATAACTCATCATCAGCCACATCATTAAAAGCTCACCACATACACATACACACACAATTATTTATATATATGTATATAGTGGGCTTTGAACTATAAAAAACAATACGTCTACATCAAAATTGAAAAAAATGGTTAACACAAAAATGGTTCGTTTTTCAGAGCACAAAAACTTGGTGATCAGGGGTATAATAATAGGAATAGTTGTCTCGGTTGATCGACACATACAGAATGATACAAGGGATCAACTACCTGTGTTGTATGGTATTTATGCAAAAATCTTAAGATCGAACATGCCTGTGTTTTCATCGGCAATGAACTTGGTTGGAGTTCCAAAAACACACGAAGATCAAGTTTACTTGTGCAGATATACACATCACCATTCGTTAGTTTCTCTTTTAGAAGATGGTGATATAGTAGAGGTATCCGTGAAGGAAGAAGTGCATCATCTTAAGGGAGTTGAAGTGAAGAAAAGTGGTATCTATTTAATTTTTGAAAATGATGACGACTACGACGGAGATGAAGAATCACTAGATGACTCTCAACTGTCTGTATCAGTTCTTTCCACAAGTATTGTTCAAGAGAGAACGAACGAGGACAATTCGCGGCCGACTATACAATATAAACCCTAATAAAAGATTGAGGCTAGGTTTATTGGGCTGCTCGGTCCAGTTGTATTTTAGTTATGGGCTGGCCTTCCTGATTACTTCAAATTACACGTGTCATTGATACATAACTTTTAACCGCGCAAAGCAATTGATAACTAATATTTAAATAAATTAATTTTTTATTGATATTTAATATAAAATTTTATAATATTAATAATTTATGTTAATATTATATGTTCTCTTATTTTTATATAAATTTATTCTATTTAATATAAATATGTTATAATTTGGACTCGTGTTATAATAAATATATAATTAAGCCTAAAAAGTAAAATTTTAGTCAATATAAATATGTATATAGTTAGAGCCTGTATTATAATAAGGTGAAGAAGTGGGTTTTTGTATTTGTTTTGGAGTAGTTTTGTTGATTAATTATTGTATTTTTTATAAATATAATAACCATTAGATTGTTATTTTTTTTTATAATACAATGATGTTTATATATTAATATTTATAAACTTTAATGATATATTAAATAAAAATTATAGGATAAGTAGGATTCTTAAAATAGAAAATATAGAATATAATATTATCTGTGAGAAATTGTATAAAAAGAGTATGTATGATATATAATTTTTCTATAATTAAATTTTATTAAAATTGAATAGTTAAGATCGTTTTTATGGTTCATCTAATTTCTATGGTTTACCTTATCTGGCCCAGTACAGTACCGACCGACCAAATTTTTTAATTTTTCAGCTAATATTATAAGCTAATATCATAGATATAGATATATATTTTAAGAGTATCATTTAAATTAAACTAAATAATCATATAGATAAATTCATTATACTTAACTATTAATATAAGCATTACAAGCATTAACTAATAAGAATCTATTAGAATTCCCAACAATTGAAGAATACCGAGAAGGGGTGTGCGGTGAAGCAGGTGCGTGGAGAACCCATCGAATAAAACCCTCATTTAGCCGTTTTCCATGTTAAATTCGATATTCATAAACATGATGAGTTACATATAAAAGTTTTGATCTTACAAGTTACAAATTTACAATACGAATACGTTTTGATAAAGGCATCTTCATGCAGTATGTAGTAGAATATAAAAATATTTTAGATCAACATGGAATCGGCATCCTCATGTAAAATATAAGAAAATGAATATATGATAGGATAGATAAAATATATATATATATATATATATATATATATATATATATATATATATATATATATATGCAGTGACGGTTATTAATTGGGGTTCGAAACTAATTTTTTACTAATTTTTAACTAAAAATCATGACTTCAAAAACAATTTTTTTATTGATTTTTAAAAGTCAGTCGGGACCGACCCTCTTTAATTCCACATCTGCCATAGGTGATGTGTCAATTTGAAAAATTTTAATTGGTGACATATATGTGAATATATTGAGTTTCATTACATTAAATAGAATTCTAATTGACCATAATATGTAGTGTGACATTTGAGAATTATTTTTGTACCCCATTTTATACCCCTAATATTACTCATATATAAATTTATATATATTTCACCGCATAATATCTTCTATATCATTAATTTTTAATATGGTTTTCAACTTGCGTTGGAGTTATTTTTTGAACAATTTGTATATATTTATTTATATAAAATAATTTATATGTGTGTTTTTTGGTCTATAAGGATTTCAAATTTTTATTTAGCACACGACCTGCAGAATAGTTGAGTCTGTATGGAATGGATGGTGTTGCGCACAGAGAGCTCCGGGAAACCAATTTGTGAAAATTGACCTATTAAGCCAGTGTCGCGGCTCCAATTTCTTAGAGATAATTGATGTAATTTGGACTTGTGAAATTGAGTGTTATGTGACTCAATTTCACCTTCCCCGGCCCCGACTACACATATATCACTTTCTGATAGCCTTATATGATTCAATTCAGTGGCGTAGCCTTTTGAATTAAGTTCTTACAGAAAGTTTCAATTACTTGAAATTTAAAATATCTAAAAATTTATCAAAATTATTTGGTTGCATTATATGTATTTAAATTAAGAGTAAGTGTATTCTAATTTCTAACACGTGGAACATGCGTTTTGTCAATCAACAACTTTCGGTCAATCAACAACTTTAATAAATTAAAGTTCGGTATGGATAGGTCAGCCAAACAATCACTAAAATTGTTTTTTATATAATGTGCACTTGATAGATTTTTTTTTTTTTTTCCAAGTTAACCACACTTGATACAAAGTTTTTTTTTTTTTTTTTTTTTGGTCAGAGCACTTGATACAAAGTTGAAGTTCCTCGTTAACATGTATTCTCAACCAAACCATTCAAACTGTTCTTTTATTACTGTTGGGCCTCAGGCCCACTTGGATTTATAATGTAAATAAGTCCAATTAGAATGAGCCCAGGACTGAAAAGGGTATTCGAGTAATTAACGTAAACCCTAAAACAGGCCTCTAGTAATATAGAGAAATGAGAATAAATAACTTTTAATGGGATTGGCAAATTGTTATATAAAGTTGAATCTCTAAAAGTAATAAAGAGACATTTTAAAAATACTTGTCGCTTTATTTGCTGCTTGCCATTGTTGAGTTCCATTTCACCGTGTTTTTGTCCATAATTGTGTATTTGACTGTTATATATTGTTTTTTTTATACTCCATGCTGTAGCATCTATGAACAATTAAATACTAGGAATTCATGATGCTTTTGAGTTTTGATAAACGAATTGATATAACAAGACAAAAATAATACTCCCTCAGTTCTTTCTTATTATTCATTTTAGAAATTTTTGCACAGATCAAGAAAATGTAGTTAATACATTTTAATGTGATTAATAATATTATCATTTTACTTTTATAAGCTTGTAATTTAATGTAAATACAGAAGAAAATATGAACAAAGTTATTAATACAGGGATAACTAGAGGGGTAACTAGTGAGATATTGATCATTAAATGTACTTTAAAATTACAAAGTGACAAATAATGGAGGGAGTAATTTGCAATGTAATTATTACCCATCATGATTATTTTTACCGATGACATAACCACGCCTCTTTTTTATATATATTAGAGCATACCCTAAATATAATATAAAAAAGGGTTTTTCTAATGTATGCACACATGCACATATTAAAAGCTTAGTTGTCAATTTTTGATTGATTTTCTAGTCATTAATAATGATGGACCCCCTGTATGTACAAAAATTCACACCAATAAAAATCAACCAACTCATCAAAAATGCTAAAAAATTAGTGCTTCGAGTGTGCCCATGAACACACACTAAGAAGACCCTATTTTTTATTTGTATTTGAACTTCACTGTAACAAAATGAAAAAGAAAGTGAAATATAAGAGAGAGAGAGAGAAATAATGGATGAATGGATTTTTTTTATTAATAAAAACTAATTAGAAACCATGTGTAGACTCTTAAAGCTTCTTAAGTTTATAAAGAGCTATTAAAAATCTCTTGGAGCTCTATTTCAACTCTTGCTCTTTATTTTTCAATTGAAGAGCCTATATATCTCTCCAAGATGCTCTTACCGATACTACTTAACCAATACTTCCACTACTATTTAATAGACTAGTATTTACTATTTAACTGTTGCTTGATTTATGATTTTTTTAACACACATTTTAAGATACCTTGACCGTAGAGTTTTTTTTAATAAAAATATATCAGTAAAATTATAATTCACAAAAATTTTAAAAAAAATATCTATAGGTTTGTTAAAAAGTCAAGGTTCGCTTTAAAAATTGAAACAAAGCGAGTACAATATAAGACTCAACTGCCTGCTGCAAGTTCCATTTTTCATCAACTCCGTCTGTTTAGGCTTAATTGCAGTTGCATTTAGGTGGCTATGATGCGGCTTCAGTATACCAACAGTGCTATTTCCTGTAATATTAATATAAACAAAGTCAAGAACAGTTCTGTACTTCGTTAGATTTGACTTCTTTGGCTATTGTCAATTTACTGATACAAGTAGTCTGACCTTCCCTACAACTTCAGTTACAGTTGTGGCTAGATGCATCCTACCCCATTTTTATATTCCGGAGAGGTCAGATCAACAATGCATTGGCGGGACTCTGGAGGGCATGCAAACAATGAACTAAAAGCACAAATCTCACATACAAAGGCACAACTAGCATAAAAATTCTCAACACAGTAATACTCTTAAAAAGAAACAAATCTTCCCGACAAAAAAGACAACAAATCCTCATTTCCAGTTCACCGGTGAATATGGACCCTGATGCTATAATTAGAAAACAGATTTCAAAAGCAAGACAAGCGCACAACCACCGGTAAATCAACAAATACATAAAAGATTCAATATATATTGTACACATTCACACATGTGATTCCAAAACAGTTCCATTTAGTGTCCACTAACAGTTGCTTGTTACCCAAAACCTGTAACTAAACAGAGCATAAACAAAATATGAAAATAACAGGTTTTAATACCATCAGTCCATCACACATGAAGAAAAACTGAATGATCGCTCCATAGCCTTTGCAAAGTCTACGCACAAACAATTAGCAAACAGTTGGTGTGCAATATTTTTATGAGAAAGAAGAGCTATACTTTGTTTGGTGGGTAGCAGGTTGCAGTGGGGAAGAAGGAAAATTTCAAAATAAAAAAATATGCCGATAGTACACCAGTCACGTAGTATGAAATATTAACTAGGATAGATTTACACCTTGCTCCCGGGTTTTAAAAAGGGGAAAAGCAAGTGAAAGATATGTAAAGTAATTTTACTTTCACTCCTATTTGTGCTCCCGAGTCTTTAAAAAAGAAGGAAATAAGTGAAAATGAATGTAAATTAGACATGCTTTCACTTCAAAACTTTCATTCCAAAATTGGGATGAAAGTACTTTACTTCCTCTTCACTTACTTTCCTCAGTTTTTAAAATTCGGGAACAAGGTGTTAGCTCAGTTTTACTGAAATGCCTCGTGGAGTGAGATAAGACTTTTTTTCCTTTTGATGAAAAGAACGTGGTATGCGTAAAACAGATGTGTGCATTGTCGTTCAATCTAATTTACACAATGTGTTTGTATCAGGTTTATCTAATTCCCTGTTTCTCTGTTTATAATTTATTGTATTTGTTTATCAAAGTATTACGGGGTACAAATATCTTATCTAACTAATAATATTGTATACAAATTTTTGAAATACTCCAAAAACAACTAGAACTACATATAAACTTGGTTCTCATAGCACACTTCACACTTAAGATACATACATCTTATTGAGTTTCATTGGTTGAGTATTGATAGGTAAGTATACAGTACGAGTTACAAATATGTTCATAAACAACCAATTCTAACCATGCGACACCTTCAATATGTGATTAGATTCATGTACAGGTATAATATCAAAAAAAGAAAAATCAAGTACAAGCACTGTATTGCTACCTTCTTGAGGTTTCGCCAGAACCCTGATCATCTCTAGGGTATGCATTTATATAGTTCATACTCCCATTTTAAGTTATAACTTTACTAAATCAAAACATAATTATATAAATTCAATTGCCATTTGGATCTTAACTACAGAAAAATAATCATTTTTATTAGATAGGATCGTCAAAACCTCTTAACTACAGAAAAATAATCATTTTTATTAGATAGGATCGTCAAAACCCCGAACTACTAGCTTATTTGCTCTAAACTTATACTAAATTTAGTCCTCAGGTTATCCTTTAAATTAAATTTCAATCATTATTTAGTTCTTCTCTATATGATTAATAATGCCTAGGGACAGGGTGGGGTTGACTATGCCAGCCACCAAAATAAACTAGAAAGTGATCAAAAGATGGTCCATAAATTTATGCTAAAGGATTAAGTATGACACAGTAAATGCAGATTTTATAGTCCGGGGATTATAATCATTACCGACAAACATACCTAAGTTTTATTTTACTTGTACTAAGAGGAGGGTTTATACTTTTTAATGAATATAATTGTAAATTTGTAATCGATAGTAGTAGCAAGATTATGAAATTCTGAGATATAAGAACGTTTATGTAGCACGATACATAAATGTTCTTTGTGGCTTCAGCTCCAGATAATGCTGTTTCATATGATAGAACAAAGCAATCAACAGAATCCACCTCGGAGGTAAATCTTTGATTATGCTTATAAATATTTCAGACAACATTAAAGAAAATATAGCAATGAATGGCATAACCCGTTGTAAATCAAAAAGGACCTCTTTTAGACTTGAAGCATTTGGAATAAGAGCATCTAACATAATGCGATACCCTACACTGGAACCTCCATCTTACTGATAGAAGCAATAGCAGATGTAAGAGCATCAGCCCCTAAAACAGTAGCACTGTTTAAGAAAATAAGAATGTCACATACAGGTGCTCAAGTTAAATTTTACAGGGATTTATCATCTCACAGGGCAGTTGACAGACTCATTGTTAACCTCTAAATGAGAATAAGGGCTTACTCGCAGTTTACCTTTAAATGAGAATATGCAGCCTTGCAGAATACATCGTATCTGTTTCAGAGATTACTGAAAGTAAGTATAATGAAACGTGTATAGAAAATGAACCGATTCAAGAGATAGTGAACACATATACACGATCCTACAGCTTCCTCCCATCACCCTCCTGATAGAGGATCCAATTTCATCAACTATTTCAGCAACATCATTGAGGGGTAGGCAGGTGGCTGGAAATCACATGTAAAAAACAGAAAATTAGATTTAATCTAGAGAAGATGCTTGATAGGTTGTAAACAATACAGAGTTTAGCCACCTTGTTTAGTATCTCCTTAAATCCTCATAATTAATGCGAAACTCTAAATTTATTAATATCTAAACAACCAACTCTTTGATAAGACAAGGGTGTTGGTACAGAAACTGTAGCCTGTAGGTATATAAATGTCACCAAAATTTCATATCATATAGCTTGTCGTATATCATAGGATTAGTACAACTGCTACATGGGACTCCCAACAATCCTCTGTTAAAGGAATTCTGAGTTATGTGAAGCGTAGATTGCAGGAAGCATGCGCACTGGTGGTACTTCTCTATTAATGCTTAGACACTTTTATGATATTTAAATAAGAGATTAAACTTATAGTTTGAGTATACTTAAATAGGACTTCCACATTATTTTATACTATTACTACAAATAACATACAAATGGTGCAACCACTAAGTAATGTGGACCAACTTTAGAAGTTTGATGAAAATTTACATCAAATAATCAAAACACTTCACCTATGATAATAATGGTCTATCAGATTACTAGAGGTATTAGACATGCAAGTATGCAACAATAAAGTCAGTAGAAGTATAAATATGGTACAAGTATTACTAGTCTAGACTTCCAATTTGGGAGTAATACAAGTTAACAAGTAATCAGGGGTACTATCTCTTAGGTACTCTCAACCTTTTATCTTTTAGATTTATGGTCTTGCTGGATAATGGAACTTGAAAAACCATTGGCATGATCTTATTAAAATAATTACATGTGTTGCTTATGTACATAATAACTTCCATGCTATTAAATTAATCAGATCTCATACTATGCCACTATGGTGATTGACATATACAACTATACAAGGAACTATCAGAATGAATCAATGGAACAACTGCATAGATGTCTAAAATTTTCCCTTCAAATACTAAAAATTTCTTGCTACTGCATCTTTCTGTTTCCATATGCACAATTCTGGACTGGTATGCTATGCACTTACCAGTAGTTCTTCATCAGGGCCTTTTTATCTGCTTGTATTATCGGCCATCATGTATCATATACCTATAGTATCTAGTGCAAAAGAGTTATAATGGACTGAGGGTTAGATGAATAAGAAATTTTTATAGTGAGGATATTTCTTGAAGTTGTGCTGAGTTGACTTGTTAGAAGAACAACGGTAACTTTAGTGGCAAAATTTTGTAAACATTTCAATGCTGAACCTCCCTGTTATTCAGTGAACTTACTAATTTGTTCGTTATTAAAAGGTATAGTACCCTAACCAAGAGGATTGTAACACTTTTTCTTAATCATTAATAATATTATAAATCCTAACTTTCTTTAGAAATAAATATACATTTTTTTCCATATTGGCCAAAATAAATCTTTACTGATGAATATTGTGTTGGCATTTTTACTGTTTTTCCCATAAGGTTACAAGTAATATTAAGATAATTTTAAGTAGCAGTACAATTACTGTTATTTATCATGATGATATCAAATAGGAATCTAAGCTCTAATGAACTAAGATGAGGACATCATATAAAGTACAATTTGTGTCAGAACATCATTGGTTGGGATTAATTTACCTCTTCTACATAAATAATATAAGAAAAAAGGAAGGAAAACAATAAATATATCCAATAACATATATACCTCACCAGTCACCCCCAAACAAGACCGTAGAACAGAAATAAGGATTTTGGCAGGTGGGTGACTACCTGCAAGATATGAGTAACATTAATATGCTCAAGTGACATTTAATTATAAATACCGTAGTTGATTTGAGTGAGCTTGACTACTGGAACCTAAATTTAGGAATGCATGCCCTTGTTTCTAACTTTCATTGATGGTTTATATATATAATTATCTCATTTACCAGCAAACCAAAAGACAGTGAAGGAGGTCCTCAATTAGATAGAGCCGAGAGTATAATTAGGTCATGATGTAAAACTTGATCAAATCCATATACACAAATATTTCCTGTACAAAAATAATATTACAAGCAAAGTAAGAGTGATCAGCAATTTCATGATCTGATAGTTGAGAATTTCTTTGACAAAATTATTTTAATTATTCAGGAAAGAAAAAATTAATTCATTTACTCAATTAGGTTGTAGTTGTGATGTCTTGCCTTCAGAATTCCATTTAAAAGCCGCTATGAGTGTTTAATAAGATTCTCAAGTACTAATCAATAGATCTTTTGTACACTAATGTGTATATATATGCTAAAAAAAATTATTTGTAAAAGGCCCACATATAGATTGTAACTGGCTCCTACCCTCTGGGAGAGGATTGTAACTGGCTCCTACCATTTACTCAACAGGACAATGCATAGCATTTAGTTGCAGCATGTTATCGCTATCTACCTTCATAACAAAGACAGAGAACCCTGCTACAAAGCAAAAACAGGCTATAAAAAAATTTATTTTACAAAAAACTATCTCAAGTAGACTTAAGCAAACCTGCCATATCGTGAGAAGTCATAAATGATCATGTATACACCCTATCAACGGTCAGTCCATGCTCCGGCTGCACCTTGAGAACAGCTTTTCCGAATATAATCACGAATTACACAACTGCGGTGAAACCCATTCTAAAATTAACTGGAATTCAAGACACGAATACTTCATTAGTTACACACTCTTGTTCATACAACCTCTAACACGAAAGTTAAGCCCGAAGATAGTAACCAAAAATCAGCATTATCTCTTACAAAACCAAAAGTACTGTTATGTATAGCTCCAAGTTTATTGATACTGACAATAATAAACGACAGTACAATTCTACTACATCTAATGTTAACTTCCTTCCGGGAGAAATTACGCATGCATATCTTGATATCCTTACATTTGGAATAATTGTAAAACTAGAGCAATAAAGCACGAGAAAAACTCGCACACATTACCAGAACTTGCAAACCGTACTGCAAAAAACTGATCAACGACGTGCCACCAAGCCAAATTTGAAATCTAACAGTATCTCCTCTAGGATTGAAACCTTGTCAAAGCCAAGGCAGGTGCCTGAGTGTGTTACACCATCAACAAAAAACTAAAAAAAAAAGAAGTTTGTATCGGGCTGAACACATCTAACTGCAAAACAGGAAAGCTATACATAGCCAATACTATTTTCAAATCAAGCAACTAATACTTTTTTTTTGAAGTAAAAGTCAATGCATTAAAGTATCATCCTGAGCCATTCTTCTGCTTGTCAAGAATCAAATCTTGAGCTGAAGCAGCTAGAGCATTATTTGCTTCCCAAGTACGATCTGCTATAAAAGAGGATACTTGATGAAAAACACTATTTGCAGTTCGTTTTACAAAATAGAGGGAAACATTCACTGAGTCTGCTAACCGAGCACGACAATCATGAATCAAATCACCAATTGTAAGATCCCATTACCATCTTGTTTCGAATTGCCTGGACTGCTACTAAGCAATCTGTCTCAGTGATAACCTTCGACCATTGTGCTGTATCAATCCAACTCAGAGATTCCTTAATAGCGAGACTTTCCAGTTTCCACTGCTTCAGGGGGCACCATACAAGCTTTACAAATTGATTTTGCGGCCACCAATTTACCATCATGGTTCCTGGCAACCCAAGCAAAGATATACCTATGGTTATCCAGAAATAATGCACCATCTACCATAATTTTAAAAAAAACCTCTGGCGGACGAAACATTTCTCAGCACCATCGTTCTTTGTAAGGCTAGCAAATCAATTGAGAACCTCAAAACACTGAGCATAACACCACTGTTGCAACTCCAGTCTAGCTGAACGAACCAGATCATCTGCCGGACTGTTCTTGCTTTTCCAGACTAGCAAATTATGAGCACTCCAAATCATCCAACTGATATAGGCAGCTGTCTTTGATTATCAAGAGAACAACCTCCTAACAGAATCATTAAACAATCTGCAAAACTACCTATTAAAGCATCGTGAGCCATGTAATCCAGCTGCTGCCTACAGCTGCGAGCAAAGGAGCAGGAAAACCGAAAAATTGCAGTGACTAATTGTTTCTGGCTCATCATGACACCAAGGACAGGACATGTCCACCCCCACATATTTCAAACATAACTGGGTATAAGTAGGCAAACATCCCACCGAAGTTCTCCAGATCATGTTTTTCACTTTGGGGGAGACTTTAGATTTCTCCGGTAAGACTCCTGAGTATTGACTTGTCGAGCTTCCTCCAACATAGAATATGCACTCCTAACAGAGTAGCTACCAGTCCTCTATCATTTCCAATACCAACCATCATGCACATTATTGTAACCAATAATAACACTAGAAATTAAGCTAGCATCTCTATCATTAAACAAGTCAGTGATTACTTCAATATCCCAATCTCTGGCATTCATTTTAACGACGACGAGACATGCTTATTAAATAAAGCTGGGGAATTGAATGTACATAAGGACCTGCATTACAAGGCAACCAAGAATCTCGTAAAATATTTATTGAATCATCATTCCTCAGTACCAAGTCTCCTCCCTTGTCCCAATTTTAATACATCACGAGATTTCCAAACACTTGTAATTAAGTAGTTTAAAACTGATGAAAAAATCGTATCCTTATAATTTTAAACATCTTTCAGTAGAAATGAAAACATACCGAAGATAAAAGCCCTAATTGAACAAAATATATAATCGCAAATGAAACAACATACAACAAAATATACGTTAAAAAATATAATCAGAATCCAAAAATCTACCTCCCTAATCTCCTTTTTATGTTGAATATAGATCCGGAGAAATGTATTGTAGATATAAGGTTGACGGTGTATATATACATATGAGAGTGTGTGTATTGTAAGGGAGAGTGTGTGTATTATAAGAGGTGAAGCGTGCCGGAGAAGATAGATATTTATTTATTGTATAAATAAATAGATAAATAAGAATTGAACTGATAAATAAATAAAGAGAGAAAGTTTATAGTAAATATTTTGTTTGTGTTAGAAAGTCAAAGCACCAACTTAGCGCCAGTATTCAAATACAAAGCACCGCCACACCTTGAACAGTGTCTATATATATGATCATCCATCTTGTCCAATCACCACTTTCACTTGATCATCAAAATGCTTCGTCTAATCAAACACTCTCGAACATTCTTCAATCCGCCACCGGTTTTATCCGCCAAACATTCTTCACTTGCACTCTTCCGTTGTCTTGTTACTCACACTCATCGTACTTGTTCTCCGATTGAAAAATCTCCTCTGTTTCCGACTGATTCTACTCCATCTGTAATTGATCGCACTTCATCTCCGATCGCGAATGCTTCTCCGACAGATGTTACTCAATCTCTTACCGATCACTCTTCATCTCCGAGAGCTGTCACTCAATCTCCTCCGGGAGCTGTTACTTCATATCTCAACGACCGCACATCTTCTTCGACTCTAAACGATTGCGCATCACCGATGGCGAACTCTACTCTCGGTCTCTCGACAACTTCTCCAACTCAGACTGCTCGCGAGTTCACGACGATCGTCTCTGATTCAGTTTTAGATGCATCACCGAACTTAACAACGACAATTGCATCTCCGGCTCCGGTCACACGAAATTATGTCATCTCTCTTTGTTCAACCGGAGATTCACGTTTAAATAATGTTTCTGAAGACAAGTTCAACACTCCGACGAAAGTCTCAAGCGTTTCTCTTTCTTCAAATGAACAGTTAAATGCAGAGAAGCCTGATTCTACTCCATCTGTAATTGATCGCACTTCATCTCCGACAGATGTTACTCAATCTCTTACCGATCACTCTTCATCTCCGAGAGCTGTCACTCAATCTCCTCCGGCAGCTGTTACTTCATATCTCAACGACCGCACATCTTCTTCGACTCTAAACGATTGCGCATCACTGATGGCGAACTATACTCTCGGTTTCTCGACAACTTCTCCAACTCAGACTGCTCGCGAGTTCACGACGATCGTCTCTGATTCAGTTTTAGATGCATCACCGAACTTAACAACGACAATTGCATCTCCGGCTCCGGTCACACGAAATTATGTCATCTCTATTTGTTCAACCGGAGATTCACGTTTAAATAATGTTTCTGAAGACAAGTTCAACACTCCGGCGAAAGTCTCAAGCGTTTCTCTTTCTTCAAATGAACAGTTAAATGCAGAGAAGCCTGTTTCTACTCCATCTGTAATTGATCGCACTTCATCTCCGACAGATGTTACTCAATCTCTTACCGATCACTCTTCATCTCCGAGAGCTGTCACTCAATCTCCTCCGGCAGCTGTTACTTCATATCTCAACGACCGCACATCTTCTTCGACTCTAAACGATTGCGCATCACTGATGGCGAACTCTACTCTCGGTTTCTCGCCAACTTCTCCAACTCAGACTGCTCGCGAGTTCACGACGATCGTCTCTGATTCAGTTTTAGATGCATCACCGAACTTAACAACGACAATTGCATCTCCGGCTCCGGTCACACGAAATTATGTCATCTCTCTTTGTTTAACCGGAGATTCACGTTTAAATAATGTTTCTGAAGACAAGTTCAACACTCCGGCGAAAGTCTCAAGCGTTTCTCTTTCTTCAAATGAACAGTTAAATGCAGAGAAGCCTGTTTCTACTCCAACGACACACTCAACACTCTACTATGCACATCATCAGGAAACAATTTCGCATCGTATTCTGCATACACGGTCCGTTCTGAAACTGATCTCAATCTCACCAATTGCAGTCTCTAATGCACCAGCTGTGCACGCTTTTGGAACTCAACTAAGAACGAAAGTTACGAAAGTCACTGTGCGAGAAAATGATGTGAACAATGCCTCTGGTTCAAAGAAGAAGCGCACGTCTTTTTACGCTGACTATCCATTGAGAGGTAGAAATAGAATACCTGATGATCGCGTTGATTTTAAACATATCATTAAGCGTCCAATTAGCCAACAGGAGATTGGTGTACTTACACCTGCAGATCCTGCAATTGAGGTCAAATTCACCGATTGTCATAATGAGGATGCACACTCCATGTGTCCGAAATTTCGTATGCATGCCATCATGGCTTCTCATGTAGAGGACAACAAACTTGTTCACCTGGTAGATACAGCGTCTACAAAGAAATCGGACTGGTCGGAAGAGAGAGAGAAAATTGAGAACGATATTAAGCGTGAGCTATCTTCCAGCAAAGACATTTCTCAAAAGGAGCTGGAAGCATTATGGTATGATGATGGACCAGACATTATGAATTTCTGGATTAAGAGATTCATAAAGCATCATCGATTCTCATTCGATGATCCTATACCAAATTATGCTACCTTGACAGGATTGTTGGCAAAAAAGTATCTGGTTGAGCAAAGTGGAGGAGAGTACTTTGGAAAGGTTTTGGGAAGTGAAGGAGTTTTGGGAATCGAAGGAGCTGATAGAAAAGCTGTTTTGAAATGTCGAGGAGAGGATGGCAAGGGAGAGCTTGGCCAATTTTTGGCCAGTAAAGGGCTCAAGGCCGGCCAGTATCATCAGACCTCTGATTTACAAGATGCCGTGGATGAGTATTTTGGGGCAAAAGGCTTCCCCACTTTCACCACTCAGGGAGATCACGTTGCACTTCATGAGATTTGTACTCTGCTAAGTGAAGATGCCGGACAAGTGTGAGATCACCCTATGTCTTACCTCCTACCACGTGGAAAGTTCCTTATGCGGAACTTTTAGATTTCTTACCACTATATAATTAGAGCATGGAGTAATGCAGCTTTTGTTAATATGTTTTACCTCTGTCATGTCTACTGCTTCTCTATATGATTCAAATTCTAATATGTTTTGTTATCAAAATTTTAATTAGTCAATACGATTAAATAGATAAGTGATAAAAAAAATTATTTTCTATCGTCCAAAATCGTTATAAGCCTGATTATTATTAAAAAAAATTAACTACTCTTTATTTTGTAATGTACTAAGGCGTACTTAAAACTTTAAATTACAGGTCAAACAACATCCTTTCTTACACCTAGAAAATAAGACAAATGAAAAAGTTGATTTAATAACTCACTTATTTAGTTATTTCATGTTTTTATGTTCATGTGATACCGTGGTACACGAGTCTATTAAAATAATGGAATGTTTAGATTTAAAAATAAATCGGTAATAAAAGCATAATTTATAATCTATTTGTAACTTTATTATCTTATCGGAAATGTTTGTGAAAATATGATTCGCAATTAAATGTAATTGCAAAAAACATTTTTTATTATTTGTATAAATTATTTTCATTTTTATATTTTAGTAACTCATAAATTATACAAAATAATAAATTATCCGAATAAATTAAATTTTTAGTTTAATGAATATTTTAGTAATAATCAAAATTTTAAATATAGTCAAATGGATTCCTTATCCTTCTCTTATATATGCAATAGGAGGACAAGAAGATGTCATGAATCATTTTATTCACACAAAAAAATGAGTTATTTTATTCAAGTGATACGACTATTATACTCTCAATTCTTTAAATGATATAAAATCATATTATTTTATTGATTGATTGTGTGCATTTAATATACCTCAACTTAATAATTTTAATATAAAACTAATGTAAGTCACAAATATTACAATATAAATCACATAATTTTATTGTATGATTTTTCAAGTATAAATAATTATAATTTATTTAAAGATACTTTTATTATTTAGTAAATATAAACATCTATTATCTATATAAAAAAATTAATGAAGACTGCTTTTTAATTTTAGACTCCGAGACCATATTATAGTGCATGCATAACAATAATATAGAATATATTAAGGAATTTGTAATTGTCATAACTAAATAAAATGCATACAATGTTTATATATTTCAATTTGATATTTTGAATTAAAATTAAACTATGAAATTGAAATTGATTAAACTATACATTTAATATTAGGAAATATAGTTTTTTCAAAAAATATTAGCAAAGAATATATATAAGATTTGAAAAGATTTGTTAAATAATTGGATAAGATATGTAGATGGATTGAAAAATACGATATTAAATATAAGTTCAAATATATTTAGATGAAAATATGTAGAGATATGACAAAATATGAGCTTAAAATGGAATAATTGATAATATATAATAACATAAAATATATGGTCGATTAATTGAAACTCTGATCATTTAAAATAATTGAATTTCGAAACATAAATTAAAAAATTAAAGTTTGTATTATATATACAAATTATTTGAATTTGTATAAGAACATGAAAACTTTAAGGGGGTGTTTGGATTATATTGGGGAAATGAAAAGGGGTTTAGAAATGGAATTAAAGAGAAATGAAAAGAATAGGTTTGAATTATTTTTCTTGTTTGGTTTTGATCCGGAAACGAAATAAATAATTATTTTTTAATAAATTATTTTGTGCATATTATTATTATTGGGATTAATATAAAATATAATTATATAGATCATGGATGTATGAGAGAGAAAAAGAAATAAAAGAAAGGGGACAAAATACCTGAGGTGGGAAATGAGAGTGAAAGAGTTTTGGGTAAATCCAAAACTTAAAAAGGTTAAAGGAATTATTGTTTTTATAAAACAAACAACAGAAGAGAATGAATATGTTTGTTTTCATTTCCGTTTTTTCATTATCCCCGATCAAACAACCCCTGGAATTGAACTCTATATACCATATGCGTGGATTTATTAAATTTAAATATAAAAATTAAAATTGAATTAAAAAATTGTAAACATGAAATTTAGCATCATATATAAATGTATAACATATAACTATTGAGAAAATTATATTTTATGTATTAAAAATATATATGTGGGAGGTCGAAAGTGTAACACTTCAATCTCATATTCTCATATAAAAAAACATGTGAAAACTTCACGGGTATGTGATGCTCTCGTGGATTACTAAATTGTTGTATTTGAGTACTGTAACCTTATGTGTGATTTCAATTGAGAATTTGACCTTAATTAAATAAGTACTCGAGATTCGACCCTATAATAATGGTAATTTACCGAATATATGAAATTAAAATCTGTACATGTTTCAATATGAAATTGGAATATTATAAATATTACAGTGATATTTCATGACTAATTTTAATGAATTAAATTTATAACTGGATCAAAAATTAAAATTTAAAAAAATAATCAAATTTTATAAAAAATATAATCAAAATAAAAATATACTTTAAGCTAGCGTTCCGTACCTCTCATGGACTTTTTTACTAATTTTTATTAATATCCCTGCTGCCCGTAGACGCATGGAATTCAGTCAAATTCAAAATTATGTCATTCCAAAGACTATTGTATTTCAAAAAATTATTTTATTTCACGATAGCTTTTTTAACTTTACATAAAAGGTAAATTTATTCTTTAAAATTTATTAATAAAATTTAAAATTTATCTCTTATTTTCATCATTTTCAATACAATTTTATTTCATTTTTATATAAAATTAAGAGTAAAGTATGATTTGTGTCTCTTCAATTTGTGTATCAAATCACTTGAGATACTTGAGATAATTCATTTCAGAAATTATCACATGTTATACTAAGGCCTCGTTTATTTCGTTATAATCAAGCTACGTAATTAGAAGTTTCTTGATTATAAACTAGGTGCATGTGTTTGGTTTGACGAATTTTAAACACGATAAGGGAACTCCAAGTTCCAAAATTTTTGTAATTACTACAAAACACTGGAAGTTAGTTACCTAGATTCACCATGGTCATCGTAAGTTACATAACTATCAAATACAAAAATATTAATTATTTACCAAAATTGATAAATATAAAAATATTAATTATTTACATAGCTATCAAATATTTGTGTTTTGTTTGTTACATATTAATAAACAAAACACAAATATTTTAATTACTTTGTAACTTTATGACGTAACTTAATTACATGAAAGTTCAAGTTCCTATGTAATTTAAAAGTTGACGAAACAAACGAGACCTAAAATTTTAGTTTCATTACATTCTTTCTTCTTTTTTGAAAAAAGGAAATCTATTCCATAATGAAAATTTTACGACATTCACAAATACAATCGAAATCGAACAAACGTTTAATCATATCGCTGTTGAATCCTTCTTTTTTGAAGAGGCAACTAAACGATTTTTTAAAGATGTTATGAAACTTGTTGTGAACCAACTGTTTTGATCAATCGACCGTAGATAAGATCCCATAAAAACTTTTATCACAAAATCAAACACATGAAAATCCTGCGGATCTATAATCCCGAATATGAAAAACACCAAAACGAAAATCAAACTATCATAAGAACAGACTAAACAAAATCCAAAAAAATTGAGAGTTTATTGAAGAAAAATAATAGTTTAATCAAGAAAAATGAAAAAGTAAAAAATGATTGGGACTTTCCATCAAGTTCCACAAAAAAATAGTTTCATTACATTATATATATTTTTGGTGAAATAAAATTAAAATCAAAGGGTAAAATAGTAATTTTGTCATTATATTCTTCCACAAACTCATATTCACCATTGATGAAATTTTTAAAGAATTAAAATTTGATAACAAAATGACTTTTATTCTTAGATTTTAGTTTTGTTTTAATGAAAATACATGTAATCTACATGTAACGAAACTGAAATCACAGTATAACACGTAATAGCTTTTTGAAATGGAATATTTTAAATGGTTCAACATAAACTACATGTACATAAAATGCACTTTATTTTTTAAAACATATATTAAATAAGAATAAGACCTGAAAATTACTATTATTATAAAAAAAAAACTTGAAAATTATTATTCAACTAACCCTCTAGTCCTTAAAGGGTTGTTTTGGTTCAGGGAGTTGCATCATATTTAAATTATGAATCGGGTTATCATTATATGGGTATGAAGTATGATTTCTATACTATGTATTTGGTTAAGTGGTGAAATAAATTTATTAATTTAATATATTTTTTATGAGTAAAAAGGAATACAAGCAAATAATATGAAAATTAAATTATTACAGTATCATTTATCAAATATTAAATAATATTATTATAAAAATAAATTTGTAAAATTAACTTGTAATTTTATAAAATACTTCGTGGGTACTATTTAGAATCATTGTATTTTTATATTAGGAGTAACGCTTTAGCCAAAAAAATCCAAAATATTACGAATAATTTTTTGTTTCTGGTCATAAAAATTATGGGTACTATATAAAATCGTTATATTTTTATATTAGGAGTGACACTTTAGCTCAAAAAGCAAAATATTAAGAATAATTTTATGTTTCTGGTCATGAAAATTGTCTCTGCCGTCGTGAATATTTTTTTGTACTACTTCCTGCATTTTTTTTTAAGGTTTTCCGATGTCAAGTTCGACACCATCTCGGATGAACAAACACTATTTATTCTGATACCATTTTGATATCAAAATGACATTACCCAGCAACTCCAATAAAACTAAATCTTGCACTATAAGAATTTTGTTATAAAAATTTTTATATGTAAAATATTCCAACATTTTTTAATTTTTATGCCAAATATAACTTATTTTTAATAAATTATTTATTAATATATAAATTCACAAATATAAATCATTATCTTTTTCTTAAAATTATAAAAACAAATTATGTATGCATTCTATATTTTATTCAAAATATACATTCATATAATATTTTTACTACATTTTTTTGTAAAATTTTAGTTATAATCATAAATAATAATTTACACATTTTAATATCTACAAATAAAATTTAATTTGAATTGTCATATTCTTCTTAAAGGTGCTCGATCAAGGCATTATGAAAATAATATTAACTAATTTTGATTGTATAAAAATTTGGAATCAAAAGATTAAAAAGTTTAATTAGAGTTAAAAAAATTAGAAACAAAGATAAAAAATATATATAATTTCGAAAAAGAAAAGAAATTATGAAGTTGATAACAACTTTAAATAAAAAGGTATAAAATAATTATAAAAGTAAATTAAAATAAAGAAGATTTGGAAAGACACCAAATTTGATGTCAAAATAATACCAAATGTATGGTAAACACCAAATTTAACATCATACTGATTCATTTGGTGCTAATGTCCCATTACAGTCATCTTGATGTCAGTCTCATTTAAGTTGATTTTATACAAAGGTAGTGTTAGTTTAGTGTCTAATCCGCGATGCCGTGAGAGCTTACATGGAAGCCTGGGGAGGACAAGTATAATGTTTTGTTGCTTGTATCAATTGGCATGCATCTTCCCAAATTTTAAAACTTAGGATAGCTATGATTTTAAAAATTACATGGTCTTCAGGTGTAACTTGGTGTAACTTCTGTAACACAAATAAAAATGTCTGGGTAAAAAATTATCACATTTCGGTGCATCAAAGATTGCTAGCTGTTGAAAGTGCTGCTCAAATATTACTTTTGGCATCTCCCTCAAAACTACACGACAGATTATATATTCAAAACTTTTATTAAACATTTAACATAGCCGGTACAGGAAACTAATCTAGTTTTGACATGATTTGATAAAACTGGACTATTATAAAACCAAGTAAAATTAAATTACTATTGTGGGTACTAGACTTCATATCACCAGACAAGTTCACAGAAAGATGTAATAAAACAATAACCTTCTTAAATCGTTCCAGTTTTACCCAATAGTTAAACTTGCTGGTGCATTCATCTTCTCCAATGAATAGATCCGCGCTCTCCCCAAGCGCGGGACTTGACTCCTGTACCAGGACTTCCAGTCGAAACAAATACCCAACTGAGTCCAGGCCTCTCTTTCTACACCATCAGCACAATAGGGGAACTCTAAATTTTCAAAGCTAGGCCATATTGTTTTTCTGACCACTTTTCCATCTCCATCAAAGAAAACAAATGGTTTGAAAGAGTTATGGACATAAAATAAATCTGAATCAACTACCGGTAACAAATCAGATACCACCCAAGGCAAATGTCCCATGTGCTTGCTCACCCACTCTTTCTTTTCTGATATGTAGATAACTTCAAACTCATTATGTGTACCCTTACACCGGACATACCTTTCTTTTAACATCTTTAGAAACTCCATCTTATGAAAATCTAAGTCATGTGATTCAAAATAGACCACCACGTTTTTACCACCAAGTTGAGAGACAGGAACCTACAGAACAGAATCAACGATCAATTACAGCACATAAAAGTTGTTAAATTTTGTACTTTGTAACTTACAATTAGGTTCTATTCCAGCTTTGTTTTGAATTAGAGATAGGGAACTGGAATATTTAAAAGATGGACCGATAATGTTTATAGAACTTACCTCAGACCCATTTTTTCTTTTAAAGATTGTGTTCCGATCCCATAGCATCTCCAATTTCATATAATTTACTTTTTCAATCTCTAACTTCACAATCTTTGCACATGTAAATGGGTATGCTCTAATACCAAAAATTTTCAGAATGTTGGCCCCAAACGGTTCTATAAATTCACCAAAAGGTCCAAAAATCACAAGACGAGTTACTTGATCCGGATCGATATGAGGTTCAATATATGTCAGGGAATACTCCAAAATCCGCTTCAACTTCCTATCATTTGGGTCGTTTAAAGGTAGAGCCAACCAAGGCATAGTCTTAAATGTTTCCCAAAACGATTTCTCAGCTGTACTATAAAAATTGAAGTTTGCAGGAGTGTAAATGAGCACAACCTCAAAGTTTTTTTTGTTTTTTTTTAATTCTTCATAAGCCCTCCTCAGTTCTGAATCGTCAGTAACACCATCGTCATAAAAATATAGCGCTACCACCTTGTCTTCAAGAGTATGAATAGGCACCTGTCAATAGTAGTAGTAATGCTGTTAGAAGATGATTACATAAATTTATTAAGGCTCCCCATTGTATTTACTGAAAGGAAAATGCAAAGAAGACAAAAAAATGTATCCAAGTAATTAAGTTACTAGGGCACCGGATGTGACATGATAACAATTTGTAATGTAGAACGCGTTTTTATGATAAGATCTATCTGAATAATATAATTCCTTTGAAAAATTACACCTACAAAAACAAAATATCAATATCAAGAGAAAAACAAATATCATGCAACAAATCCCAAAAGGGGTGAATCTTTTGTAGACTAAAATTAGAGTAAAGTGCACTTCGTGTACTCGCATTATGTGTGTCAGACAACTTGAGATATTATACTTCAAAATTAAAAACTGCCATATGCTATATTCGATTTTTGACTTTTTTACATATTTTGTGATTCCGTCAAATCCTTATAAAGACGTCCGTTTACTTGAGGGTATTTGTGACTTTTTACTGAAAAAGTCAACATAATCAACCTAAAACTTCAGCTCAACACATAACTTCATAACTTCACCCCTCTTATATCCTTCCATTTCTTTCTCTGGAAATTGCCAAATTGAAGCACCAGAACTTTTTTATTATTCACAAACAGATCTGATATGTGTCTTCGCCAATCTTCATAACCATCTTCAATCGTTGTAACTAAAAACACAAAAAGAAGGGAAAATAGAGATGCAGTTCTCCCAAATACAGCAAGAGATGGAAGTTGATTGTATAACTATGCCTAAGAAGTATAGATAATCATGCTTTTGTAATAAACCGTTGGGATCTCAACTTGGTTAACAATTAAATCCATCAGAGGGAAACTCCATGGAGGTAAAGATGTAGACATAGGAGTATATTCACAACTTTGTTTGTCCTCCTCAATTAGCTCATATTCACATAATCCACATATATAAGTATATAACATTTCGACAACTCAACTATCTCCGAAACAACTATCTCTGAAATGAAAGCAAACACATCACATTAAATTGAAATAGCAATTGAATACTTGTTTTTAGTAGCAGAAACTCTGGAGCCAATTGGGTATAATATATGTATGTATAGAACACGGCGGCGCGACGATGGAACGGAATATAGGACACAGCGGCACGGCAGCGAAATGGAAGGTGGCGCAGTTGTTCACGGCTAGAATAGAGACCGCCATTGGGTGTAATATATATATATATATATATATGTATATGTATTTATGTATGTATGTATATGTGTACGCCGTTGGGTGTTGTATATATGTGTGTACGGCACGGCAGCGAAATGGAAGAGTTCATGTTGATGATAGAGTCAAGAGGTAATGGAACATTGCCCAAATGTATTGCCCTCTGTTGAAACTCCTAAGCCGGTGACGTTGCGAACCACTTGTTATTTGTGAATTGTGAAAAGTCACAAATACCCTCAAGTAAATAGACGGTGTTACATAAATTTGACGGAATCACGTAAAGTGTAAAAAAGTAAGAAATCAAGTATAGCACGTGCTAGTTATTGAAATGTAATATCTCAAGTGATCTGACACACAAACACACAAAGTGCGAGTACACAAATTGCACTTTACTCCTAAATTTATTGACAGACTTAAACCTAGAAGGACAATAATATATAAAATGATGAATATTTTGTAGACTAAAATTTTTAATAAGACTTAAACCTAGAGGGACAATAATAATATATGATGATAAATTATTTGTGTTTGAAAATTTTGAAGACTTTTGCACTCCTGTAACAGATTAAGAAAGATGAGGTGTACATGAAGAGAACTAGAAAAGTTTCCGGAAATCAATCTAATTTCCTTGCAGCTTTCCTGACATTAACACTCAGCCTATGACGTGCAGAAGAAAAACCAACAGATATTATAAATAATAAACACTAAACAGTAATTATAAATAATAGTTCATTATCAGCTACATGAAGATATTTACGCTACAAGTCAACATGTGTAGGTAGAATAAAACTTAGATGATGAATTAGAGACAGTGATTTCAAAAATCATGTAACATATAAAGTATATAACATTACCTTGTCTCCGTTGTTTGATATTACGTAATCACGTTGAGGGGAAGCCAGAAGAGACCACAAAGACGGCTGCATAGCAATTAGATCATCTTCTGATTTCAAATAATTTATCCTTTCATCGGTAAAAGGATACCCTAAGGCTCCATAAAGTTCAAGAATATAATAAGCATCATGGAATTGCAAAACCATGCCGGATGAATCAACAATCAATACAGTAGGAATATCATGTGATATTTCAGGGAGACCTCTTGTTTGCAAACTATTCTCGGATGGCATATCTGATAAAGGGATGAAAGTCCATGGCCTAAGAGACAAAATTTCTTCAAGATGTTTGTGAAACTTTCTATAACGAACATAATCGTGATCAACATCATCTTTAACAGCAACAAAAACCACCTCGAAACCATTGCGAGGATATAAATCATTGTACAGATTCTCCAGCAGTGGTACATAATATCTCAGAGAGTGAGTATTAACAATGGGCGTAAAATATATAAGAATAACCTTATCTGCCAAATGCTCAGCCTTAACCTAAAAAATAAATATATATATATATAGTGTATATAATCAATCATCTTGTTAAGGAAAGTGGCCTAATTGTTTAATCCAAGAAATAGAATAGAGGTGAATAAAAGGAGGAGGGAGTTTCAAGTAAGTAGCACCTGTTGACTTTGTTGATACCTGAGGAGATAATCCCTGTTTTTAGTAAAGAGAAGGTCATGCAAATTAATAACATCCCCTTTGGTGATCATCTTTCTCTTGCTTTCAGGTCCCTTGATCTCAACCTCATCTTCGGACTCGTAGAGAGCCTTGCTTGTAAAATAGTCTAAGAAATTATTAAAAAAACTACTGTAGTAAATAAGCAATTCACACAAATTTATACCCTAGAATATGAATGAAAGACTGGTAAAACACAGTACCTCCAATATGAGAGACCTGAAAGAAAGAGAATACATAACGGTGATTTAGTGTTGATGAGAGATTATTATGTGTATTTGTAATTGTGGGAATTGAAACATGGCCTCCTCCTCCTCCTACTAGTCGCAAGAGACAACGATTTCTCAACAACCCCAACATGAATGAATTCAATAGTAGCAGCAGAGTGAGAGTTCAGTTACGAAACAAGTATTCGCCTTCTTTAGGATCAAACATTAGGATGCCCATTGGGCCGGTTCGCTGGCGGTACTGCCTCATCCCAGACCCAGTTCCCAAATCCAGTTCCAATTAATTTCTCCTCCCCATCTTTTTTTTTTATATTTTTTAATAAAAATAATTTTAATTTTAATTATATTTTTATAATTTTATAATATATTTTAAGTGTTAATTTTAATTAATATTAGTTTATCATATAAATAAAAGATAAAATAAATTATTATAATAAAATAATAGTATATTTATAATTAAAATTTAAAAAATATTATACATATAAATTATATACACTTTTAATATTTTATTTAATATACATATCTATACTATATTATTATAACCAAATGATTAAAAATTTTGATAGGTCGATAAGTCGGTACTGGATCACGGATTTACAAAATATACATGTATTACATATACTTTTATTTATTTTAATATAACCTGATTATATACATAATTATATTTATTATTATACGGGTTCAAATTATAATATATTTATAATAAATTTATAAAATAAGAGAACATATAATATTAACATAAACTTTTAATATTATAAAAATTTTATATTAAATATCAATAAAAAATAAATTTATTTTATTTCACACAAATTATAAACTTGTAAATATATTATTTTTATTAAATATAAATATGGGGGGTTGCGATTTGGAAAGAAGTGACGTCGGTGTTGGTCTTTAGGGGATGAAAAAAATGAACAGGAATCGAAAACTGAACCGAATAGTGTAATTTCAGTTCGGTTTTATTTTTTTAAAAATTTTGGTTTATAAAGTTTTTTGGTCCGAACCGAATTAAACTTCAGTTCAGTCCGATCCTTAATAAAAAATTAGTTTCATACCAAATTATATATTATTTAACTATATATATATAATATTTTTATTAATATATATTCTATAACAATTTTACATTAATTGTTACATTATTAATTTATTATTTGACCTAAATATAAATCTACTTAATCATTGACTATTCAATTTTTGATATATTCGGTTCGGTATAGTTCTGAATCAAACTGACCCAATACTCAACCCTATCCATCTCCATTTCGATCCCGAAATTTTATGATACATTCCTTCATTCTCTGAGTCGTACCCGGAAAAAACCATCAACCCGTTCTCGATCGTAAATTCGTAATTGACCGAGCGGAACAATATATGACCCCGTTTGGCTGAACTTAAATTTAAAATAAGTAAATTTTTTTTTTACATATTTTCAAGAAAAAAATTAGATAAATATTTATTTTAGAATTTTAAAACCAAATATGATTTTCAAAATTGAAAATAAGTTACTTGTTTTCAAAAAAAGTACATACATACTAACTATTTCTGAAAATAAACACTTATTTCCAGCTTATAAATCCAGCCAAACGGGCACTATACATCACTGATAATTATTCACCTCCACTTTTTGCCAGATAGATGAGAGTAGTAGTTGTACCGTTTATTTTGACTTTTTTTTTATCTTCTCCTGAAATTTACAGATTTTGTTATTATAAAAAAAACTATAAAAAACATTGGGAATTTACCCCATATACGGTTATTTGTGAATTTTCTTCGGGTCCGTTTGACTTTTCTTACAAGTTAAAAAATGTATGTATTTAATCCTTTTTTATCTTATATTTTTTCTATCTATCATATCCAATGAATTTTATCTAAATACTATCATAGATCAAGAGATCGATTCTTAATAATTATATAATATTGCATACTAATTATTTATTATTTATAATTATTATTATTAAGATTCCTAATAATTATATGTCTTATTTTAGATTATAACTCGAACTCTATCGGATATTTTAGGATGTTTACATGACATATGTTATTTAGGTCATATCTTGAGTTTCAGATGTCAGAATTGGACGATTTTACAGCACACGTCGAAACTTATAAAATTATCTTTAATTATAAGATTGTCCAACATCCAAAAAGCAACTGAAGTGATCCGTAATCTGGACAAAAAAAACAGTTATGAATTTTTATTGAAGAATTCAATTTCGTTTAAAATTTTTTATAACTGATTTAAAATATTAAAATATATTTTATATTAAATTTATATTGAGATATATCATATGTTAGACACTATTATGTATAAGAATAAATTGAGGAAATTAGATTTTTTTAAAAAAAATATTTACTTAAAGTTATTGGCTAAGAGTTCAACCTTAGTCTACACTCTGTTATATTATTCCGTTATATACATTATCACATACTTTGAATCATGTTGTTTGTTAATAAAATAAATCAAATTAAAGTTAAAATATTTAAATTAATAAATTTTTTAATTTTAATCAATTTATATATGAGATAATTATATTGAATTAATTTTTAATAATTGAGTACTACTATTAACTATTATTATAGTTAAAAGTCCCTTATATTTTTAAAAAATTTCATTCATAACACACATTCACTATTAATATAGAGTAATATGTTTGTTTTAATGAAGAACCTTTCATATATTATTATGAAAAAACTAGATGTAAAAATTATAATGACGGTAATTGTTATGTATCATTTTAATTTTTAATATTAACTTAAAGTTAAATTTCCTAAACAATATAGTAACATCTACTGTTTATCGATACAAGACTTAACTTATAATATTATATAATTATTTATAAATTACAATTAATATTGTACTACTGATAATCTAATAACATAAAAATATATTTAAATATATATATATATATATATAATTTTAAATATATTAAAGATATGTTTGATGTATTGAAAAATGACATTCATAATATTTTGAATCGCAAAATTTTACATATTTACATATTAATAATATAAATTTATATTTTGTGCAATTTGCATATTTATTTTAAATATTTATAATTTTCTTATTTATATTTATTTCGGTTTATGTATAAATATATAATTAAAAAAACCAATATAATTATAATATATTAGTAATTTTAATTATAAAAATATTAATAATTTTAAAATAAATAATTAAATTAATAAAAAAAATTCCATGTATCGCATCGGTTAAAATCTAATTATATCATATATATAATAAGAGTAAGAGCGATTGTATCCAAATACTACCAAAGGTTAAAGGATTAATTTTTTAATAATTACATAATATTATATACTAATTATTTACAAGTTATAATTATTATTAAGATTCCTAACAATAATAGAGATCTTATCAAAAATATTTTTAAATCTAATATGTATAATCTTAAATATATTAATCATATGTTTGATATATTAAAAAATTATGTTTATGTTTTTTTTGCCACAAATAAAATCAGCTTTCATTAATTCTGTAAATCATTCAACAGTACATTCTGAAATTCCGAGTGGATATCTCCCACTCTCCAAACACGATCAGATATTGAACAGCTATATCTCGCCAAGTAGTGAGATACTCTATTCGCTGAACGTTTTACAAATCTAAACACGACATTTTGATCTTTTAAGCCTTCTAGTAGCACTCTACAATCCTCAATCACTCTCCCTAAATAAGAGAGGCTTGTTATCGACGATCGAATGGCCTGGACAACCTGCAGACAATCAGTCTCTACATCAACATTGTGATACCCCGTGTCCTTAATCCAGCTCAACACTTCTCTTACTCCAATTGCTTCAGCTAGTTCAGGCGCTATTCTTCCTTGCAGACACTTCGATCTGGCCTCCAGCAGCTGGCCATTGTTGTTCCTAACGACAAAAGCGTGACTATAACAGTTTTCATGCTCAAAAACAGCAGCGTCAGAATTAATCTTAACTCTATCATCCCGTGGTAACTGCCAGTGTTCATGACCGTCATCCTGAGACATGTACCCCAAAAAATGGTCGAAAGTTTTATCTTGAACACTCCTCCATTGGTTAAGAACCGTTTTAGCTGACTCTACTACTTCAAACACTTCTAAACTGTGCTGGTTCCACACTAAATCGTTTCGACTCTTCCACAGCATCCAACATAACATAATAGCTTTCTGAATCTCTTCTTTTCTGTACTTCTTGAAGATCACCTGTAACCATTCTCTGAAAGAATGACCTGTGTTGACAGCTCGTTGTAAACCAGAAGCTTCCCAGCAAGCACCAGCAAAAGTGCAGTCCACCAGAATATGCAATATAGTCTCTACTTCATTTTGACAAACTGGACAGCAATTATTAATATCCACTCTTTTCCTTCTGAGATTATCTTTTGTTGGCAAAGTACCAGTAATAGCTCTCCAAGCAAAATGTTTCACTTTGGGAGGTATTTTTAAGTTCCACAATTGCCTCCAAAAACCGGAATTATCATCATTCTGATTGCTTTCCTTCTCGTCACGAATACAGCCATAAGCACTCTTAACTGTATAATTACCCAACTTCTCGAACTTCCAGTACCACGTATCATTATCTGCCTTGTTCACTGGAATTGACAGAATCAAATTCGCATCTCTTTCCCCAAAAATGTCCTTCACTAAATCATGATCCCACTGATTCTCTGTCATACTCATCAATGCTGATACTGTCGCATTATGCAATGATTCACTAGAGGTGTGAACATATGGGTCTGCAGAATCCGGGAGCCAAGGATCATTAAGCACTGAAACATTTTCACCACATCCAATTCGACGAACCACGCCCTTCTTTATTAGAGACTGTGCCTCCATAATGCTTCTCCAAACATAACTCGGGTTCCCCCCTATCTTAGCATTAATAAAGGATCCGTCTGGGAAATAACGTGCTTTAAACACTTTACTTACTAACATATCAGGATAAGTAAGTAACCTCCATGCCTGTTTGCCAAGCAAAGCCACATTAAAGTCTCTTATGCTTCTAAACCCAAGACCACCTGCACTCTTTTTCTTGCACATATTCGCCCAACTCAGCCAATGTATTGCCCTGTTCTTCTTTTGGTTGGATCTCCACCAAAACCTGCACATAATACGTTCAATCTCCTGGCATAGGTCAATAGGTAAAAGGAAAACACTCATTGTATAATTAGGAAGTGATTGAGCCACTGTTTTGAGCATAATTTCCTTTCCTCCCTTCGACAATACTTGCTTATCCCAGCCTTCAATTCTTTCTTGCAGCTTGTTCTTTAAAAAACCAAAAACAGCAGTTTTCTTCCTGTGAATCATACTCGGAAGCCCAAGATATAAGCTATGATCCCCTGCTTCCTGAAAATGAAGCTGTCGCAGCAAACTCTCCTTAATCTCCACATTAGTATTCCTACTGAACATGACTGAAGACTTATGCACATTAATTTGTTGCCCTGAAGCCTTCTCAAAAATATCCAGCATCAATAAAACCTGCTCAGCACTTCGTGATGTAGCTTTACAGAAGATAAAGCTATCATCTGCAAAAAACATGTGCGAAATTGTTGGAGCACTACGAGCTACTCTTATCCCCTGAATCAACTGTCTTCTTTCATACTCATGAATCAACGCAGTTAAACCTTCAATGCATATTAGAAAGAGGTACGAAGATAACGGATCACCTTGGCGTATACCTCTTTGTGGGACTATAGAGCCAAAGACACGCCCTGCATGAGTAATTTGATAATTCGCTGACACAACACAAGACATCAACAGCTCGACTATTTTCTTCTCAAAACCCATCTTGATTAGAACTGCTTCTAAGAAATCTCACTCTACACGATCGTATGCCTTACTCATATCCAATTTCAACGCCATCCACCCCTCCTTTCCTTTCGTTTTCCTTTTCATAAAATGCATCACCTCGTGAGCTACCAAGATGTTATCCGTGATTAAACGACCCGGAACAAAAGCACTTTGTGTCCCCGATATAACAGAACCCAGAACTTGCTTCAACCTATTTGCTAAAACTTTCGAGATGATTTTGTAAACAACGTTACATAGAGAGATAGGTCGTAAGTCAAGCATGGTTTGAGGAGCTTTGTTTTTCGGAATTAACACAATGTTAGTACTTGTCAACTGATTGGACAACATACCATCTGCAAAGAATTGTTTGACCACCTGAATTATATCACCTCCAACGATATTCCAAAACTTTTGATAAAAGCCCGGGCTCATCCCATCTGGCCCCGGGGATTTGTCGGGATGCATATGAAATAAGGCTTCTTTAACTTCAATATCTTCTATAGGAGCCATCATCTTGTCATTTTGATCTTGAGTGACCCTTTCTGAGATGCACCTCGTAACCTCACTCCACTCTGTGTTTGAGGCCGTAAACAGCTGCGTAAAATAACCGACCATTGTTTCCTCCAAACCTTCCCCCCACCCAACTTTAACTCCAGAACTGTTGATCAAAGATGATATATGATTCACCCTTCTTCTAGTCTTTGTGGCTTTATGAAAATACTTACTGTTTTGATCCCCTTCTCGAAGCCATAACTGCTTTGATCTCTGACGCCAGAATACTTCTTGTTGAGCATACACCTCTGCTAACTTAGCTTTTTCCGTTCGGACCATATCAATCGAATTTGCGTCCCTACGACCCTTTAAAATCTTCAAAATGTGTTTACTATGATTGATCCTCTTCCTGAAGCTTCCAGTAATTTCATTACCCCAAACTGAGAGCACTTCTGAGCATCGTAAAATTTTGTCGAACAAAGAATCCTCTGCATCAACATTCCATGCTTCTTCAACTATTTGTTTACACATAGGCTCTCTTAGCCAAGCATTTTCAATCCTAAATCTTTTCACAGGTTGAACTCGAACGTTCTCACAAGGATCCAGCATAATCGGACAATGATCCGAGGTTGTAACCTCTAAGTTTGTGAGCTTTGCATCCTTGAAGAGACGTAGAAATGCATCTGTAACCAAAGCTCTATCTAAACGTACTTCAATCCAGCTATCTGTACCATACCCTTTCTCCCACGTAAACGGATAGCCAACTAAATTCATATCCACCAAAGCGCAATCCTCAACAACCTCCCTGAAGCCTTGTACCAACCACCCTGGATAAAGTCTGCCTCCCCTTTTGTCCTCCTGAGCTAAAACATTGTTCATGTCTCCTATCAAAGCCCAAGGACTAGTATTTCCGTCTGCTAATCTACGAATTAACTCCCATGTCTCCCTTCTCTTCGATCTGTTGGGTTCTCCGTATACCCCTGTTAGCCTATATTTATAGCCTTCCCTACTATTAATAGTAAGGTCGATATGATTCCTGCTATAAGACTTAAGGCTCACTTCATCATTGTGTCTCCATAAAAATGTAATACCCCCACTGTGGCCTTGTGACTCCACAGTAAACGCTCCCTCAAAATTCAACGAATTTCTTACTAACTCCACTCTACTTTTATTGCATAGAATCTCACTTAGAAAAATAAAATTGGGTTTCTTTTGGAATGATAATTCCTTAAGGAATTGAAAAGCCCATGGGGTCCCAAGCCCATGGCAATTCCAACTTATGACACTCATAATCCTAGGCGAGCACCCTTTAGAGCACTCGCCTCTTTTCCGGTTTTTAAATCATTTGTTTTTTCTGGGCCGTTTTCAACATTCATATTATCCTCCTCATCTGAACCCATCACAATTTCTGTATTCAGGCCCAACTCCGCGTTCAAGCCCACTCCACTGTCTGTCCTCCTTTTTTTCGTTTCTATTATTCTGTTATATCCCTTGATTTCAGCTTCCGTATCATTCTCCTCCCTTATCCCTGGATTCACGTCATTAGATACATTTTGAATTATTTTCCCTCCAGCTCTGGCTGAACTTGTACCTGCTACCTGATTATGTGGAGAAAAAATCGGATCTTGATTGTTCTTTCCATTGCCAGGATTCCATCCTCCACCTCCATCCCCTGTTTTCCAGTCATCTCCTTCAATACCACTCCGAAGCCATTTAGCACCAATCTGCTTAACCTGGCGCTTTAATGGTGCACGCATCCATGCCCCGTAAGGTTTAACAATTTCGTTTGCAGGAGTATCGAACAAACGAGAACAAAACTTCTCAGAATGTCCTAGTAAGCCACATATAAAGCAGAAAGTAGGAACATTCTCGTACTTAAACGTTATCCAAAACCAATCATCACCAGTCTTTCTCACCTTCATTCTCCGTTTCAACGGTTTGCATATATCAATGGTTACTCGAACTCGCATATAATCTCGCCAAGCATTCATGAAATTTGTTGAACATGACTCTACGTAGCTGCCAATATAGTTACCTACCTCCTTAACAATCTTCTCTGTCATAAAACCTGGCTTAAGATCATGTACTTGCACCCACAAATCCATTGAATTTAAACTGACATTTCTTGGATTGTCCCCTTCCTTCAATCGTGCCATTACCAATGCTCTTCTATTGAACGACCAAGGACTACCATCAAGAACTCTTTTCACATCCAATTCATGATAGAATTGAAAGAGATATAAATTATTCTCCAACTCCTTTATGTAAACACCTTTCCCAGGTTTCCACAGGGATGCCAACGTTTGTTGTAGCGCCTGGAAATCTGCATTGCCATCTGTTATGAAACGAGCCACCACACAAAGTTTAGCATTAAAGCCAGCGAAAGCACCATTATTAACTTCTTCCACCTCTATAGCCAAGCCTCCCTCCTCCTCGTCTTCTAACGTGATATTGTTCATAGCATCTATGATGTTAGATGCCATTGCAGATTATGAAATGAAAGAAATGATAAGAAAACTGACTGACAGACTAATAACAAAACATATCAGACCATGTCAATAGACAAGACGTTAGAGACTTTCTCTATTAAAATTTAGAATAATAACAAATTTTTGTTGGTAAAGCTATCCATCGTCTCTCATAAAATTATGTTTATGTTAGATATGCAAACACTGATGATTGTCAGAGAATACCAAACAGAGTTTATGCTGACGTCATCAGAGTTTAAGGAAGCTGTCGGTCAGAGTTTACTCTATCAGAGAATACTCAATCAGAGTTTACTCTAACAGAGAATGCTCAAATCAGATATTAACAACCGACAGAGTCTAGCTTCAGAGTTTACCAGAAAAGGAAACAGACAAATCAGAGTTTGATTAGGATAGTAAGAAGGAATCCTAATGCAAGTTTATTTCCTTATGTAAAGCTATTCTATTTCTAATCTGATTTGTAATTGAATTGTAACTGTGTCTATATAAACACAGAGATAGGTTATAGTTAGATGTAGAGAATTATTCAAGCATTATTCTTATAACCTAGCAGCTCTTAAGAACATTACTTCTTGAGAGAGTTTTGTATTCAAGCTCATTATTAATACAAAACAGTATTTCATTCTACATACTTGTGTTCATAATCGATTTACAGGCACTATTACATTCAACCCCCCTTCTGTAATAGATTGAATATCTGGGAAACAGTTTATAATATTTCAAATCACAAAATTTAAGATATTTATATATTAATAATATAAATTTATATTTTGTTCGATGTGCATATTTATTTTTAATATTTTAATATTTTCTTATTTATATTTAATTTGATTGATGTAAAAATACATAATTTAAATAAGTTAAAAACACTAATATAATTATAATATATTATGACTTTTTAAATTTATAAAAATATTAATAATTTTAAAATAAATAATTTAATTAATAAAATAAAATATCTGTATATTGCACGGGCTAAAATCAAGTATAAATAATACATATACACACAATAGGTCATCATGGTGATACTCTCGTAAAATTTAGATTTATAATTTCGTTTTCGATCATTTGGACAAGTATATTTTGGAATTTTGTTATTTATATTTTTTTTTACTGTGGGAACCCGCAGCCGCTACCCTTTGGGTGCGTACTGGGTAAACCCACGGGTTCACGCAATAGCCTGCAAACCACGTGAACCAGGTAAACCGCACAAGTACGACAGACTCTAACACAGATGACATAATCACAAATTCTCCTGCTGTGAGATTCGAACCTGTGACCAAGAAGATGATATTCCTCTCTTTAACCAACTCAGCCAACCTTGCGGGCAGTATTTGAGATGATCTGGTGAGTTTTTTTTTAAGATTTTGATTAATTTTAGTTGTTTATTGATTCATTTTCGGTTGATTTTATTTTTTGATTAATTCCGTTGATTATTGGTTTAACATGTGCCATTATTTCGGGTTGTTCAAAAAGTTTCAATCTTTCAAATATGCGTACCAACTTTTCGATGAAATGTTATATAAAAATAAAAAGTTTCATTTATTTGATTTTATTTGCTACTTAAATTATTTGTTACTTCTGAGTTGCATAAAAATAACTTTAACGAATTGCAAATTTATTACTTTTACAATTATCCTAAATACTTTTTGTTTTTAATTTAGATCTATAGTGCATTTAAATTTAATTGTATATAATTAATTAGTTATTGAGTCAAAATCAATAAGCCGTTTCAAACCTTACACGTAATTTAATTACTTCATTGCGCAATTTTTGTTTCTAATATAAATGTAATTTATTGAGTCAATTATGATAGTAAAAGTTAATTTGTCATTTAAATTATCTAAAAAAAGTATGATTTTATATCAAAATGTCCCTCAATCTCGTCAAAATATATTAAGTACATAAGATCTCAATAACTACTTATTTAAGTCACTATATTGACAATATATATCATGTTGATATCTTTTTTATAACATTAATGAAATTCATATTATTTTGTTCAAAAATTCAAAATGTACGAATAAAAAATTATATAATACTTTTTTAAATAAATTATATGTTACATTCTTTTTATATAAACTACACCACATTTTTTGAAATATCATGTTAACAATTAAGTACAAAAATATTTAATATAACTAATATTTTCTTCGATAAATAAATAAATAATATATTATTTTTGTACAAAAAAATTAATAAAACTAGCATTTTATTTGATAAATAAATATACTATTTTGTACAAAAATATTTAATCAATAAATAAAAAATAAAATATTTTTGTACTTATTTATCAACATGATATTTCAAAAAAATAAATATCATGTAGTTTATATTAAAAAATGTAGCATATAATTTATTTAGAAAATTCATGTCATTTTTTTATTCATATATTTCGATTTCTTAGAACAAAATAATATGAACTTTATTAAATTTTAAAAAAAATATCAACTTGATATATATTATAAATGTAGTGACTTAAATGAGTCGTGAGACGGGTTACCTATTTCATATATTTTGCGAGATTGGTCAGTTTAATATAAAACCTAAAAAAAATATAATGTAACCTTCAAATTCAGTGGCATCAAAATAATTTTAGTAAACAGATTCTTCTTCGACTCGTATCAAAAAAAGGTATAAACAGATACTGCTACTTGTTTCTCTCTTCTTACTACTTTTGTCATGCACTAATGCCCTTGAGCTGGTTCAATTTATTTTCCAGTACACTGTCGGTCTGGGCCTCAAGATATATTCGGAGCTAGAACTGTGTTTTTTAACAGCCTCTCCAGCTTCCAAAATGTAGAAAAAGGTCTATGCTTTAACTGAATTTGCTGGCAGCTGTATGATACTACAGTACCATATATTCTACAAAGAACATATAATTAAGAAATTAGAAAAAACATAATAAAATGTAAAATCATAGTCATAATCATCTGTTCTGCGATCTTACCACCTGTACGTAGCAGCCAACTGCTCGTGCACATTTTTTTACCATCTTAATTTTGATTTCTTCATCTGTTTTATCAATACTTTCAAATTTTATTACTAACTCACTCGTCTGATCAGGACATGCTTAACAATCAGCATATCATTCTCAAGAATGTAAAACAATATCCACATAATGTATAGATCACAAATTTACACAGGATTTAGCTCATTTATAAGACACATCTGAAATAATCTGAACAATACATATAAAAACACCTGTGTTTGTTTGTATTCCTATCAGCTAGCTAGATGTTTGTCCTTGGATCAAAGCTTGGCGGGCAGAGAGAATATTATTGTGGACTAGTGAGGCATCGAAGGGGTTGCAGTCTATCCAATCCTTGAGCAAATCTTCTTGACCCCAGATATCTGGTATCCAAACTCGTCCAGCCATTTCGATCCGATGTTCCTTGAGCCTCTTTCTTCCACAATTCTCTACTGCAGCCACGGCCTTGTTAGTTAATGCTGCAACCTCTGGTGAAGTACTTCTAGATATTGTAGTCTCCCGATCACCACTTTCATTTGTGGACTGCAGTGGCCTTTTTGATTTCGTTCGATCTGCGGCCCACCTGTTGGTTTTCTTGGAATCTGATTGTTCATTCTGCAAATGATTGTTCATTTCTTATCCTGAGGATGAAATAATGAATTGAATGGGAATGCAATATGGTTTGTTATTGCAAAGGAGCTAGTGTTAAATCTATTGCTTTTCTGTGGCAGTGACAAGAGTGCGTGTCCCATTTGAGACCAGGTGGGATCACCTACCGTGTGGTGCTTATTGTGTGGTACTTGATTAATGTGATTCATGCAAGTTGATTGATAATAGCAAGAGAAATTAAGAGGTTGGTGTTGTTTTCAGAAGGAATTCTTTGTGAGGTTTTTAGAGATTGGGCCCAATGAGGGAGAACAAGGTTTTGTTTGTCATATTTTAATATAGTACAAATTATTCTGAACCACATCATTTTCAGTAGTAAACTCTACTTGCAAGATTCACAATATATGAATTATATACATTTAACTATAGAATCCAAAACTTAAACATAGTTGTTATAGATATAATATGATACAATTAAACTCCTTTGGCGATATTTTACATGGAATATAGGGGGTGTTTTACTTATTTTAGAAATTTAAGACCAAATCTTATTTCTAAATTTAAAAATAAGTTACTTACTTTCAGAAAAAGTATATATATACCAATTTTTTCAGCTTATAAGCACTTAAATGTAAGCCAAACGGGGCCATAGTCTTTAGTTCGTAATTTGATAGTGAAATTTAATACATTATCGTGAAAAATTTGAATGAGCGATGTTTATAAAATTCATATTTGGAAATTTGGATCATAAATGACGATGGGAATACCGAGAAAAGGACTGGAGTGATGGAAGAAGGGTCCTGGTGAGATATTTTAGGATGGAATTTGTTCAAATGTCCACTGATATTGGCGCCATGGCTGCCACTAGACCAACGTAAAACAGAATATCAGCCATATTTTATTCCATCTTGGACTCCAGTTGGGTTGAAATATATGCTGTAATATTAGTTTGGCCTACGAAACATGAGTTGCTGGATTCCATTTTGTTTTAGCTGCTACTTGATGTTTGATCTGTGTGCTTTTTTCTTTCCCACCCATACCCGATAATAATTCACAGTCAAAAGAATGGGCTGCCAAATTAATAGGTCCAAGAAACTATAAGCGCACATTGATTTCAGTCTAGGATCCGTTTGGCAGCAGCTTTTTGTTAAAGAAGTAGACAGAAAGGTGTTTTGGTTACTTCCAAAAGCTGTTGTCTGAAAAATTTAACAGTTTTAAACAACAATTCCAAACGGAGCCTTAATAAACAACTTGGATACCCATCAGACCATCAGCATTTGCAGATGATTCAGAGCTACACTCAGCAGCTCTCGAATCTTAACAATAAACCCCGAATCAGCACAACTATTATGTATAAAACCGACAGCGATTCATACTATACTAACTTGAACGGGCAGTAATTTTGGAGAATTTTTTATTTGACGATGAATACTATTTAATTAGCTTATAAGATTTATTCAAAAAAAAATTTAACTTAATTTTTTTATAAATATAATCGCATGATTGATAAATTCTCATGGGCAAAGAAAAAGTATATAAATAGAAAGAAAATTGTTTAAAATAAAAGGATATAATAATCACATTTATATATAATAAGTATAAAAGACATTTTATTTAAAATTATGGTTTTACGGAACTGCATAATAAATAAGAATTTTTAGATTATAAATTAAATATGTGAAGCTTATTATATCTAATATCAAAAATATTTTTTTTATTTTAATATGTAAATTAATATTAAAACTCTGAGATTCAAATATCATCGATAATATATTAAAAGTGAATATTTATATTATTATTTCTGGAAAAATATAATATAATAATTACATAACAATAATGATTCATATAAATATTTATATAATAGATCTAAACCAATATTCTTTAAATTAATTAAAATTATATTTATTTTTAAATATTAATAAAAAATAAATATACATATTGTAAAAAATAATATTAATAAAAATATTTGGAAAATGACGCCCGTAAACATAAACATATTGTCAAGTGCGTCACCGCAACAAGAAAAATACGGATGATATAGACTCGCTTTGTCACACGTGTGAAGGGGTTGGAGAAGAAGAGTAGCAGCGAGAAACAGAGTCGTCGTCGTCGTTGTTACGATTCATTCACATTCGTTACCAGATTTATTTATTCATCCTCCCCTTCCGGTATTTGATTATAGATCGCGCTTAATTAATCATCTCGTTTTTAGTATTTTTTTTTTAATTTTATAGACCCTTTGTTTTATCTATGATTCACATATTTATGGTCTAATACTTGTTTGATTCTGCATATTGGTAGATTGAAACTATACACACAAGTCTGTACATACACTTTGCTGTGGTAGTGCCTTTTTTATACTTGCCCTAATTTTGACTGAAATCAATTGATTGTAATTAGTATCTGAGATCACTGAATTGGGTTTATTGGCTTGATTGTTTCAACTAGTGATTGTGTTTATGTGAGAGTGATTAAGGGTGCATACCAAGTGTTTGTGTGTTGGTGTTTTGACTAGAGATGGAGCATCTTCCTGTTGAAGTCATTGGGAATATCCTTTCCTTGCTTGGTGCGGCTCGAGATGTTGTCATTGCATCTACAACGTGTCGTAAATGGCGACAGGCTTGGTGTGACCATCTCCATACGCTTACATTTAATTCCAATGATTGGCCAGTTTACCACGAGATTAGTACGAGTAGGCTTGAGATTCTTATTACTCAGACTATTTTCCAAACCACTGGATTGCAGCGTCTATTGATTGTAATGGATGATATTGACGAGTTCTCTGCTGCTCCTGTTATTGCTTGGCTTATGTATACTAGGGAGACCTTGCGCCAGTTGTATTACAATGTGAGGACGACTCCGAGTATTAATATTCTTGAGAAATGTGGTCGTCAGAAGCTGGAGGTGTTGTCTTTGGCACATAATACCATCACAGGTGTTGAACCCAGTTACCAGAGATTTCCTTGCCTCAGATGTCTTTCTTTGAGTTATGTCAGTGTGTCGGCATTGGATTTGAGTCTTCTGCTCACAGCCTGCCCAAAGATTGAATCTTTGACCCTTGTAAGCTTAGATATTGCCATGTCTGATGCACAAACAACAATGGAATTGAGTAGTCCCACGTTAAAAGAAGCTTGTGTGGAAGCAATCAGTTTGGATAAGTTTATATTGGAGGCCGATAACCTTGAGAAGTTGCAGTTAAAAGATTGTACGCTTGAGGATTTTGATCTTGTGAGCAAAGGGACATTGAGGCTCCTTAAGATTGATGATGTAAGTGTAATCCATCTTGATATTGGTGAGAATACTGAAAATCTTGAGGTTGTGGATGTTAGCAACTTCACAATTATGTGGGCAAAGTTTCATAATATGATATCAAGATCATCAAAACTAAGAAGGCTTCGTCTTTGGGGTGTTGTCTTTGACGATGAGGATGAGGTTGTGGATATGGAAACCATTTCAGCTTGCTTTCCCTTGTTGAGCCATTTGTCTTTGAGTTATGATTTGCGAGAAGGGTCTCTGCAGTATGGATTACAAGGTTCATTTCAACTGGAGAATGTCATTGTATTGGAGCTTGGATGGACTGTGATTAATGATCTGTTCTCACAGTGGGTTGCAGGCCTTTTAGAGAAGTGTCCTAATCTCAGAAAGTTGGTGATTTACGGCCTGGTATCTGAGGCAAAAACCCATGAAGAATGCACTATGTTGGCCAACTTCACTTCATCCATTGTTAGGCTTATGAGAAAATATTTTCATGTAGATGTTCAGTTTGAATATGAATAGAATTTTCAAGATGCCTGTATGGGGTTCAATTGTTCAAAGTTTTGTTATTTGTTCTAGTATAGGGTATACACAACCTGAAGGATTTCTGATTATTCATCATGTCATCTGGTACACTACCTTGTAATACCCCTGGCAACTTTTGGTCTCTGTTTTGTTTAAGAAATCTATTGCCCAAAATTTTAAAGTTTCGTCTTTTTTTTTTTTTGGCTCATGTGTGTGTTGCCTTTTGCTACTTGTATTATTCTTTTCCACTGGAAATTAAGTTTTATCCGAGCAAGTTGGTGTATTTCTAAGTTAGAAAGGAGATGCGAGATTTGAACCAATTCGTAAAATATATACTACTTCTGGTTAAACAAAAAAGTTTCTGAAGTCAACCTGAACTGAAAACCTGACAATCGGCAATCGATTGCCTTTATGAGACTGCATTTTATTTTAGGTTTTATTCCATTCAATGAGAAGGGTATAAAAAGGAAGGAGGAAAAAAAGATGACAACTGTGTCGTTAATTTGTTATACAGTATATGTTCTGTGAATTCTGGTGTATCGATCGTTATAATTACCGATTAGATGGCAAAAGTGAAGAGATAATAATTATGATTGGAGTGTTAAGTGTACATATTCAGTTCACCTTGCCGTATCTTCCCAGAGTTATCCAAATAACGTGACATATGACTTGAAGAATTATTCCAAATTGTATGGGAAAAACGATAAGAACAAAAACATATATATGTGGTATATATCTATCTATATTGAATGGATACAGAAATGATAGAATCGTTTTTGATTGGACTGAATACGGGTGTGAGTTTCCTTATAGAAGATGAATGAAGATAGTCAAGAAATAAAAGAGGAGAAAAACTTTTTTGAGATAGGAATCCGTATTTAAGGAATTCAACGGTTCCGGTAGAAATAAAATAAAAAAGAGAATGACATTTCAATAATTTTAATTCGTGAACGTATATATATGCACGCGCGATTTTATATTATTATAAAAAAATTATCAATTAGATAGAAGATAACTCAGCATTTGAGAGACAAATTTTATGATAATTTTTAGAATCTAACATTTTTCATCTTCCAAACAACCATTCTATCAACACAAAAAAATAGTGGAAGTGCGGAACTAGTATAAGGTTATATTTCCGTTTTTATTCTTTTAAAACCGTAAGTTTCGTTTGTTAAACTGCGCGCACTGCCTCTGTTATAAAATTGGTGATTAATTGATGTTGGGTGATTTTTTGAATTGATTTTATATTAATTTTAAAAAATATTTTTTTATAAAAGTCAATCAAAAATCGGATAAATTGATCATAATTAATCGGTCAAAATTTAAAATATATATATTATTTTATAATAAATTCAATTATTTAACTTACAAATTTGTCTTCTCTCTTATTTTAAAATTTTATTAAATAATTACTTAAATCTATATTATGTATAAAAAATAGTTATATATAAAATCGGTTAAAAATCATAATTAATCGGTCAAAATTTAATATATATATATATATACATAATTTTATAATAAATTCAATTATTTAACTTACAAATTTGTATTCTCTTATTTTAAAATTTTATTAAATAATTTCTTAAATCTATAGTATGTATAGAAAATAGTTATATATAAAAAATAATATTAAATTAATTTCGATTAATCATTCCCAATTAGTTCCTTCATTCCGGACTTATTAAGGAAGAAAAAAGTGACTAATTCTGATTTGCACTTTTTAGTTTTTATAATCCCATAGTAACCACCAATAAGATCAAACAACAATTATTTCTGAAACGGACTTATCTTACAATCTTTATAATTTAAAAGATGCAAACTAGAGCCATCACCCTGCATTTTACATGGAGAATATCTGCAGTGAGATGAGTAATCCCAACACCTTATACATATATGATATTCTTATTTCCTGAAGGACAAATACTTGTTTCCTAAGTTTCCCCCGGAGAACCACAAACAGAAGCATAGCTAGATTTAACAAGACCATGACCAAAACATGATATTATACTATAGCCGTCCGCAGCAGAGAAGATTTAAATACAGGATTATTGTTCTTGACAGTTTTTCTCAGTACGGCCAGCTCCAGCTCCTTCTCATCCCTATCTTTCTGTCTTTTGCCTTTTGATCTTTCAGTTTCTCTTCATTGTACTGCATCAAGTCCTGAAAACACACTTTTAAATTCTTTAAAATGTGAAAGAAAAAACTCTTCATGTCTGCAACACTGCAATTCTGCAAACTGTGCAGACTGCCGTTAGTTATATACTTATCAAGTGATTGGTGCCGTCTGTTCTAATTTAAAATTTCAGGAGGCCAAGAGGTAATTTTGGTTATCAGTCCAACATGCAGAATTATATAAAATCATAATCTCTCCTCGCCTTTCTCTTCCTGAATACAATAAAAATGACATGCACTATTTAACAAGAAAACTAAAAATAAACATATATATTAGTTCTACGAGGCAAAGTTGTACTCAATGACATTGTATGTAATTTATTTACCACAGCCTGTGTTAGACGAGCATGCTCTTCTTTTAAGTCTCTCAGTTCCGCTTCCAGCTGAACAGTATAAGCCTAGACAAACGAAAATTAGCAAGTACAAATTTTAAACACCAGGATTTTGAGGAAAATATTTACCAATACATAGACATACTTCGATTTTTGTGACTCTTTCTATAACGTAGATATAAACTCAAAGTAATTTTTGTTGCAACGTAACTACTTCACTCAAGCGTTAAGCAGTAAGCACCACTTTAGCAGCTTAAGTATTTATCGCCCCATAATATAATCACCTTACTGAAAATAGACCATACCTGTTTTCTTGTCCTAGACCTTGCTGCTGACTCTCTATTCTTGATCAATCTCTTTTGCCTCCTTGACACGACCCTGTCGACTAGAGCATTCTGCTTGCGAGCTCCATTGATATTCTTCCCCGTCTGATTCACACAATTTTGTTCTTGTCCATATCCACATCCACTTACCCTGCTCCCCCCATAATGAACTTCTCCTGGTTGGTATCGACTAAATATGTTTCCAACTGCAACAGATGCTGCATCTCTGACACTGCTCTGTGGCGCTGCTGGATATGCCGCAACATTTCCAGCCCCTTCTATAGCAATAACAGGCCTAGCCACATGACCAGGTGGTTCAGATCCATGTCCTGTATTATTGTTGTTCTGGTATGACTCACAGGGCTGTTTCAGAAGTGCTGAAGGAGGATGACCTTGTCCCCGAACTACACCTGCCTTAACCAGAAAATCCACTAGTGTCATCTCTTCAAAAGTTGTCTGTCGCTGGGCAGATCCAACTTTCTGAACGTTGACTGTAGAGCCTGTACTAACATGTTCCGGTTCTTTCTGAAATTTGTGTATCTCGGACAACACTTCGTCCGCTGTTTTCTGACTCAAAGGCACCGGAAGCATCACAGAACCTTGTCTTGGCAAGCTTTGATGTCCATTAATATCATTTTCTGTACAAGAATTGACCTGACCTTCTGGAAGCTGTGGATTAATATTGATGGTGGCTGCTGCCGTGGCAGCAACAGTGCTGAGAGCAGTACTGGAGTTGGCGACAGGAGTTTGTGCATAAGCTTGAATTTCTTCAGCTGTCCAAATGTTTTTAAGGAGCTCATCCATGTTCATCGATCCAAAGCTCATGGTATCATCAGAGAACGTGCAATGGAAGTCATCAAGAGTGAGGGAATAAATTGATGATTGATGGTCCAGTGAAGGAATTTCATGGCTGTCAGATTGTTGCTGGTCTGTTGATTGAACAGATGATTTAACCTCCCCTTGAGATAGAAAATTTGAGTGGTCTGCCATCATTATTATGAGCGAGTATCAACAAGTAACCTGTATCTGCAGTTTCACAGGGAAAGTAAGAAAAGCGAACTTTAGAGGGTAATCTCACACACAGTAGGATATTCTGTCAACAATAATACAGAAACCTAAGCGTGCAGTTGAATCTAAACCTTTCTTCAGTAGTGAAGAAAAAAAAAAGAGAAATATACTAGAATCTAAACCTTCAGAACATGTAATATCATATAGTTACTCATAAAATTTGTAAGAAATATCAAAGGGTATAAGTGCATTAGCAACGAGGGGAGGATTGTACAGTTGCCATACGCAATTCCCAGATGCACTTGAAGATACAAAGAGCACAAATTTAACAGTGGGTTTTTGATGTTTTTAAATTAAAGGTCCTATAACATTTTAATTGAAGAATTGGAGTCAGAATAACTAGTCGGCATGGGCAAAACAAACCTCCGGTTTTGCAAAGGATTAAGTGGCCGGATTTATTTGCAGATTGATCAAAATCTAATGCTGATTCATATAGACGAGATTCACACTACTAAACGTCAAAAACTACTGCATACAAGTATACAACTGTGGACTGCTACCATATGCTTCATGAATATTGTATACGTAGTACTATTTTAGGCGATATTTATTTATTATATGCTTTAGAGATAGCATAGCCATAAATGAGAGAAACCGCTGCAATGACGTTTTAGTTGATAAACATGAATTGAATACAGATACAGACACCCAAATTAAAGTGCGGAAAAAAGGCATATTCTGCGCAAGTGCAAAGGTAAAGGGAGGTCATTAACAATTTGCAAAGAACAAATTTTTTTGGCAGTTTGCCTAACATTACAATACCTCTATAAGTTATTTAGAGGTCTCGACTTCGAAAGGCAGGCTCAGCCCTTATCAGTGACAAGGTCACGGGTTCGGGTTGGAATCCTCAGAAGAAGGGACCCCCTCTTGAAGAACCCTGTTTGCCATTCATAATAGTACTATGGGGAAAAAAATTAATGTTTCGTTCTTGAATTGAGCCCAAGTTATTTTAAACATACATTGTTTATAACTAGCTGGAACACACGTGCAGCGCGCACACATATGAACAGATTCACCTCGACTCTCTATTGATAAAGCTAGAAAACTATTTATAAGATCGGTCAGCATAATAAATTAGCCAAGCTCAAACACTAATTTCAAATTTGTTCGACTTGGTTTGTTAAGAATTGATGTGAGCTTAAATTTGCTCAAGCTCTGCTTACATTGACTTAACTCTAATCATGACTTATTTAAGAGTAGTTGTATCTGTTTACATGCAAATACTTGAAATTTATACCAAATATAAGTCAGAAGTACCTCTAGAGGGGGTGTTTGGCTCCCCATTTTTTCTGGAAATAAGCTCTTATTTCCAGAAAAAGTAACTTATTTTTTATTTTGAAAATAATATTTGGTTTTAAAATTCTAAAACGAATATTTATCTTTAAAAAAAATATGAAAATATGTAAAAAAATATATGAAATAAGTAACTTATTTTAAGTTTAAAGAACCCTAAACGGCCACTATATTGGCACTTACAACGAGGAGAATTCTATGACATTTTGCTGTAATTTATATTTACACCATAAATTTTACCATCTCTTGCACCTTTTAAGCTTCATAAAGGCAAACACCCTAAGATATAATGATATATGTCTACCACATTAGAACTTTTATATACTTGTGTTACATTGAGAAAAGGATACCTCACTTTTCATGGTGCCCATCAATGTTCTTGACAGAGGTAACTGGGAATTAGTAGGCGATACTAAGCTAATTAGATCTCCGAGAATTAATTAGATCTCTTAATTCTCAGCCCCGTAATTAGTGGATGCCTAGATGTGAACACCCTGACACTATACAAATTGAATGCTAATGTTAACATAACTCACTATTTCTATATTTTGGTGAAAAGGTCTAGTTCACACATGACTTTATGATCTAATACAAATTGAATGCTAATGTTAACATGACTCACTATTTCTATATTTTGGCGCAATTTTTTTTTGTTTTGATTTTTGGTGTTACAATAGACGTTGTATTCCGATAGTAATATTAAAATAACTTATCTATTGTTACATTTAAGTTAAAATTCAGGTATCAAAGATATTTCTCATCTTTTTTATTTCTATTATAAAATGATTTCATATTTAGTTATATTAATATATATGAAAAGAATCAATATTTTTTATACAATTTTCCATTCAATATGCATTGTTTGCTCTTATAGCAGACTCAGGCAAATGATTAAGCGGTCTAAGCTGGTGTTTAAAACCATGATTAAGAGTAATATATGCTACAAATTGAGATGCTGCACATATATGTCATCTTGTCTTCAAGTGAGGAAGGCATTCTTTCGACTGTAAAGAATAATTTATTTATACAGCGGCAGTTATTTAGAGCTATATATGTACCATCAACAGGCATGCATATACTTATAAATATAGATTTATTGAGACAGAGAGTAAGAGATGTACCCAGTAGCCAGTACCCTGCTCGTCAAGAGTAACCTGAAGAAGCGAATGCATGTGGGCCCCAGACTTTGATCTGCGACTAGCAGGACGTCGTTTTCCGATGGGGGAAACTAGTACAAGTATTATGACACGTAGCTGCCACACGTCCTTACTAGAATTAAGCTGCATTCTTTTGTGGGCTCCAAGTCTCGCACGAATTAGCTAATTAGCTAATAGTAAGGTTAGTGACACCCACTCCTTTTTTTCAAATTTTTTTAACCCAAAAACCGTAAAGATTAGTGTTTTGCATGCATGCTCATGTATATTGGATAATTCTCAATACTTAAACAAAATTGTTGGCTTTAAAATTTTGTAGATAAATATTTTCTAAACTTTCACAAATCCTCATAAATATTGAAATTCTAATAAATAAAAATGATACTTTGTATGAAAACATTTTGAGTTTCTCTCTCGAATTTTTAGTTAAAAGTTTTAACATTTTAGCATTAAATTATTTATTATTATAAGTTGAATCTTATAATTAATGCAATCAAACATATAAAATATTAAAAAATTTGGGGTTTCTGATAAATCAATTATACTGCAGAATGCAAACTGCAGTCTGCATTTATTCAGATAATACTTATATTTATGTTAGCAAGACTGTTGGGCTTGGTCTGATTTCTATGGCGGGCCTTTCGTGAAGTATTCTTTAAATTCTGTTAGATATTAATTCAATTAATTCATTCTATGAGCCCAGTTGAAACGTAATCTAACTTGCTTGTACTATACCTTATAGCGAGGCCCGCGGCCCACTTCGTATAAAACGCTAAAAAATGTAAGCTGTAATGATACCTATTAATCAATTCAACAAAAAGTAATCCAGTGGATCATAAAGAGTTATGCCAATGTCGAAATATTTGAAGAAACTTATTGATTATTCTGCAAATGATCTCGTGATCTTGCTTAAGCGAACGTGCCGAAAAATAAGGAGCGAAGTACCATCTGACCCATATCTATCCTCCTCCTAATGACTAATGATGTACTGTATATATCTATAATTCTATCCTTGATGAGAAGTAGAGATGACAAAAAAAAATCGATCCAATATATACCCGATTCGAAATTTGAAATTTTGGATTTATCGAACTCGGTTTTTTTTATTTGAATTTGGATTTAATTTTTAGATCCGAAAATTTTGGATTTGGATTTGATTTTGAGGTATACTAATATGATATCCGATTCAAATCCGATCTGAACCCGAAACTCGAAAAAAAATCCGAATAATATATATATATATATATTATTTTATAATATAAATAATATATATTATTATAACATATATATTATTTTATAAGTATATATATATAAATTTATGTAATATTATATATATATTATACATTATTTAGTAAAAAAATAATTTTTACTTAATTTTCGAATTTAGATTTCAGGTTCGGGTTTTCGAATTTTTGAATTTCAATTTCAGGTTTCGGGTAAATCCAAACATGATCCGAAATCCATCGGATCGGGTTCGGATTTTAATAAAATTTTCGAGTTTAGATTTGGATTTTGTCAAACCCGGTCCGACCCGATTGCCATCCCTATGAGAAGTTCGAATGTGGCCATTTTGTTTGTTAAACGAGATCACCCTTAAATTAAGTGATCAAATACTTTACTGTATTATTATATAAATAAGTTACAAGTTGAAATTATATTTTTTAAACTTATAAATTACTTATTTAATAAATCAAATGAATCTAAATCTGCGAAACTAGAACATTTAGAGATCGCTTGATTTATGATATTTAGGTATCAAATATGAGTTTTTTTCATGATGTTTGGTTTAAAAAATTAAAATTTAAAACTCATATCTCAAACACATAAAACGTGAATTTTTGATATCCAAGAGGTAGATAAATATGTAACATGAGTATCAAGAATCAGTTTTTTTAAGTAAAATAGATTTATTCAACACTCAACCAAATATATAATATAAGGAATCATACTTAAATCCCCTGACCCGATTCTTCGTTCCAACCCTGTAATCTTACACGAACCAAACCACCTGTCAATGATTTACTGTTTCCCTCCAGCATCTATAAAACAATAACCCATATGAATTGTGCGGTGACTGGTGAGAATTTTTCGATTTATAAGTTTATTAAATTTAGGGTTTTTTTAAGTTTTTCAGTATATAAGTTAATTATTAAATAAATAAACTAAACAGACTTCAAAATAATATGAAAGATGAATTAATGAGTTTTATCAAGATTAATAAAATAAATTTTATTATTTATGTAATAAAAAATGACACCTCATAAAATGAAAAATATATAAAAAACGGTGAAGATTCGAGGAATAATTTTTAATATTAACAGTATTATGATTTTTGAGGTCATTTTACATTAAATTATTATATATAATTGGTATAAGAGAGATAATATATCAGGGGTAAGAAAGTAAATTCAAAATATTATTAATTATTTAATTAATTGATTTGGGTTCGATTTCCCCGTGAATACAAAAATTAACTTAACAATATTCTTAAATTTATTTATAAATAAAATGATTAAGGTTCGATTATTAACCAATATTAATAACTAACTTAATATTATTTTAGAAGAAAATATATTAAAATTGAATAAATATAAATTTTCAAAAATTTAAAAATATATTATAAAATTATAAACACATGAAACCAGTCACAGGAACCCGAGAAGATATAGAATACAAAATACATTTAAGACGAATATATTTTTCAGAGAAGAATGATTGATTCTGATGAAGCTGTGTTAGTTGCCCGACTTTTGCTCCGGCTCTTGGAGATGAAGTTAACCGTAATCATAATAATACATGCTCATCTTCGTCCTCCTCGTTCAATTACTGCAGCCACCAGTTTGACTTTGGGGATTTTGGTGCTACCCATGCCAATGCCATAAGTATATTTAAGAAAACACAGAGTATAATCATATATGAATGGACATTCGTAGATTTTGTAGTATATATTTATGTGATATAATACCCTTCTAGTACACACTACTACAATCTATACTTGTGTCTTTATATAGTCAACCTACCAAGTATATAAATATATATAGTGATGACATGAATGAAATGATGGAGAGTATTTATCAGATTTGAAATTAGTAGACACCGTTTTTCAAACATTTTAATGAAATCTAATTGACTTCTTTCTTCCTGTCTTCTTTGCAAGTGTGATCAGCCTACTAAATCTTTGATGACGTTAACCTCTCGATTAGATCCTCCCTCCCATTATCTGCTTTCAATTAAAATTTTAAGGTTAATTTTAACTTTCATTTCAATTTTGTTGTTCGACTTGATAAAATACATTTGATTTAATTTGAAATTGATTTTAATTCTAGGTAACGAATCTTATCAAAGTACTTTATTTCACTTGATTACTCATTTTAAGTCCAAGTAAACCTTCTTATTGTGAGACCTTTCAGAATCTAAATCTCGATATAAAAAAAAATTTAACTCAAATCTCGATTAAAAAAATTGAGTCAATTTAAATTTTTAACGAATTCATTTCAAACTCGACTTGAATTCTACATTTCTACTTGAGTTCATTATATTAATAAAATTGAAAGTCACTTATTTATGTACTAAAAATGAATGCACTTCCTGATGAACTGACCTGTAAGAAGAAAAAACTTCTAATGCGTGAGAAATAGAGGATGTTGCTGGGAAATGTTATTTGTTATCGGTGATGTTTGGCGCCAACAAGCTTGATAGACAGCAATAATAATAAAAAATCGTTGGATAAAAAAATGATGTTTTTTAGAGAAGCAACGTGGTAGGGAGAAAATAAACGCGCATGATTTTTGTATAAAGTCTTTTGTATTGAATTCAAAAATGTCATTACAACAAAAATAAATTGATTTAGGTTAGTTTTTAGTTTTCTCCACGGAAACTCCTAATGAAGTAGCAGTCACAATCTACATACATATGCATATCAGAGTAACCTGCACTTGTTTGAAATAATAAATGAGAAAGATTTACGTATAAGAAATGGAAGTTGACATTTTTACATAATTAATTATGTAAAAATATATCAATTGACCATTATTTAAATTTAAATAAGAATCGGATTTTCTTGTGTCTATGCAAGTTTCAAGTATGCAGTATTAACTACTTTTTATCTCTAGTTCCAAGGACATTTTTAATTTAATCTATACCTGCATCAATTAGGTGTCACATATTAGTAGTTTGTTTCATTAGGCACAACATGATAATAAATCAAGCTTAACAAACAATACAAAGCTAGGCAGTTTGAATTCTAAATATATAGTCCAGGTTTGATACACACATTGTTAGAATAAGTTATAAATTTTTTAGAGGGGAGTAAAATAGTAAATAGCAAAACTAGTAATAGAACTTTAATATTCCCTTTGTAATTTGATATAGAGCCACAAGCCTGATTATACCTGAGTCCAGAAAATACTGCATCCACCACTAGATGATATTTTAAAAGACGCCATAATAAGATACATAAAAAGTTTAACAAGTTCCTTGTTCTAGATAGATACTCCTGCCACTACTAGCGCCTATTACTCTAGTTACTATAATTAACAGAAACTGATGCTTCTTTTTCTACCAAACTCCTCTGGCTACAAAGAGGGCATTACAGAAACAGAGCAAAAGTGATTTTCCAATTCAGACATCATGGCTTCCTGGATGAACAAGTTGAATTGTTGGAGGTTGAGGAGATGTTGAGGTCTGGAATGTTGTTGTGATTCTGATTGTTGTTGTTGTTGTTGTTGTTGTTGTTAGCTTGACCAAGCCTCTGTTTCAGCTCTGAGAGAAGTGCCTGATTCTCTTGGTTCAGAAGCTGGGCTTTCTTCCTCAGCTTCTCATTCTCTTGCATTATGTAGTAGTTCTCCATGTACAACTTTGAGTTCAATCTCTCCATCTCTTTGCTGTAAATAATATCAAAAACAAACATTAGTATGAAAAGACTTTATACAAATGACACGCACAAATGAATGACACATGAAACGTACACTATTGAATTGTATATAGAAACAACTAGCAAGAGCAGCTTAATGGAGGCCAAAAACAATAGATAAAGATGTACAGTAATTGACTAATTGTGTGTGTGCGCGTGTGTGTGTGTGTGATAGGGGTTGCATGCATACAGAAAGCTAGGATTTGTGTGTATGTATATGCATCTGTGAATGTAAGTAATTCATAAGAAACATGCAAGGGCATGTGTATACAACATTACAAAGATTGGGCCATTTTTTGTACCTTGAAAGATAAGAAGTTGAAGAAGAAACTATAACAAGTTGCAGTACTAGAAAAGAGAAGGGATAATGAGTGAATGAATGAGGGACACAGTGAAGCAAAGGCAAGTCTCTATATATAGTGAAAAAAAGGTACTCAAAGCCAGAGGCAGGGCAGGAGTGAGAAAGTTGAAGAGATTTTGTAGAGTGAGAGTAGGGAGGGGGCAACCATAAAAATCATGCATGTGTAAGCACGGAAGGCGGCTTGAATAGGTAAGGATTTAATGTTCTTCTCCTTTTACTATGATTTCTAATGATGTTTTTCTTTAGAATATGCAAGGGTGATGGCGTCACGTGAATGATTGTTTTGGCAGCGAGGAGCAAATTTATGTAATTTTATTTATTAGTTAAGGCTATTTTAGGTATGTTAAATTATTCTCAAGGTCTCAAATGATGGTGGGCTCGGCCGTTTGTAGATTCGCAATGATGGTTTGGATTGGGTCGAACCGACTCAGCCCATCATCACCACCACACTCTCATCATCATCATTATTCATTAATTTCTTTTCTTTCTTTTTATATTTGTTTGTTTGTTTCATATGCTAAATTCTCTCGCTGAATCTTCTTATATATTTTTTAAATTTATTTCTTCTTTTTTGGTTCCGCTTTTTTCTTGATTTTTGTTTCTCGCTTGCTTGACTGATTTGCCCTTCTCTGTCTAATTGTCTTATCTTCAAGTAATTTGTATCTCTTTAACCATTCTTTAGTGTCTTTACTTGATGAATTGTCTGATAACCATTTTATATATTAGAAACTGATCGTGAGTGATGCGTCTACTTTCTTTTTAATACATACACAGATAATTAAATTAAATTTATTAGGGATTTAATTTAATCATGTAGACTGAGTTGTAGCAAGCTGGTATAAACGTGAAACACCGGTGTTTGGACAGATGTATATGCGATAATCTACGCTTAATGAAGTAATTACCACATGAAATGTAAATAATGATTATAATTATTAAGATATATGGGGCAAGGGAGCATAGTGTGAAAGAATTTCAACAAGTATCGAGTATTACCCTCGTGGAGCTCGTTTGCTTGGGCTGCCTTTTGGTTAGCCTCTTGGACCATTTGTAAACTATAGTAATCATTGGTTATTATTTATGGCCTATCGCTATTTAATTAACATTCGTCGTTTTTCAATTGCTCTGCAACAAGAAGGGCGAAAGAAACCGAAAACGCCAAGTTTTTGTTTGTTCGGCGAGTAAAACGGTTTTTTGAGATGTGAATAATTTTTGCATTTTAAATGTGAAATAACAAATTTTTAACATAAACTAACCATAAAAATATGCATGGCAGTGGATTTAGATTTTGAATACAAATTCCATGCTAAAGAGTAAAGAACCCGATAAAACATGTGTAATATTTCAATTTTCAACTCCGGATTTTCAAAAAAATTAATTTTACCACAGATGTACTCACTCAAGGTGCGTTTCCCGATTGTTAGTTTATACTTTGCAAGTACTTTTTGTTGAAATGAACCAAACGCATGAAGCCGTGGATTAAACACGGGCCAAAAAAACAGGGTAACTGTCTGTAATCTGTATAACCCAACATGCAAGAAAAAGGAAAATCAATTTAATTATGTTTTTTTCTCTATGTTTGGATCACCACCAATTTTTTGCCATAATCAATAACATATATATATATGCATAATACAGAGAATATGAATAAAATATTCAAACAAGTATTTCTCGGATTACTAAAGCCTGTGTACACGACAAGATCTAACTAGCCAAACGAAATCGTTTAAATTTAAATGTAAAAATAAGATTGATGGCAGTGAACAAAAGATTTGCAGTGTCATTGATATCAAGAATTGGTTCAACCTAATTGAGTACCCATCATCATTATTCGTTCACATTAACAACTGCGTACTCCTATAAATACCCATTAATAATTCATTGACCCTCAAGCTCAACTGTGCAATATAATCAACTCCCCTCTTCAATCACCCATCCATTTTTTTACATATTTACCATTACATTAGCCATGGGAGAGAGGAGTAGTAGGTATTAAAACTAGGGAGTAGTAGATTTGGTTCAACCGTGTAGTGTACTTAATTGAGAATAATTGCTGGGCATGTGAACACATTGTTTTGCAGGGGATGAGTTATTATGAATAAAATTATTAAGTCTCTGTGCATCTTTTTATTCAACCATCCCCCTATTTTCCACCCCATACCCATGCATGACTTCATCAACATTCAAAGATGAAAGACCCCTCTGTTTAATTTTTATTTACTTTACGGAGGGGTAATAATTTTAAATATTTAATCATTTCCCATAATTACTAATACCCTGTTGCGAGGGCTAATGATGGAATTTACCATTATTGCCCTTAAGTGCATTGAACCCTACACGTGAGAGCAGTTTAGGCTTCATAATTATACTTTAGAACGGTGATCATGCATGTATGTACCCTTTGTATCTCTATATCATCAATCATACTCACAGGCCTATGTGATCAGACGGTGGAGATCATCTCTCCTTTTCTCCCCCACACCACACCCTTGTGGCTATGTTCATTAACATTATAAGACTTGCTCATGTACAAAATTCATCCCCCATCATTTCTTGGGCCTTTACTTTCTCATGATATAGTTTTAGTGAAAAAATAAACTTTCACTTGTACGGCCAGACATGCACAGAACCTTTTGCTTTACTTTCTTTGAAATGCAATTACTAGACTTCACTGATTTTTGCATAATACTATTTCTCACCGCTTTTGCTCTCGATTAATAATCAAGTAAAGAATATTATTTCTCTACTTCCACTTGTTCTCCATAAAAAAAACTAAACGCAATAAATAAATTGTTTTTCAACGGTATCACCCCATTGTAACGAATTAAAGAGTATTATTCCTACCTTGCTTCACCTTAATTTCTTACTTATTTAGGAACAAGTTACGTGCAATTACTTACTGAAAATATACTACTATAAGAAATGATCAACTTTAACTATGATCACCCTCTATTTCAAATGTCTACCTTTTCTTAAACATTACATTATTACAGACTACCTCTACGCCAACACAACACTATGTTGCATGGGGGCATACCAGAACATGTACAAGGCCAGTTCTGAGTTCCCTCCACCAATGTTCATGTAAAGAAGATATTTGAATCTGCTCATCACCTTTTTAGCTTCCAATTTTCTTTTACTATCAACAATTTGTGTACTTCTTTTTCTGATTTTGCCAATCCTTAGGTTTATTCAAATGAAAAGAATTCTGACATAACATTATTATATATAGTTGGAGAAATTTGTTGACTGTTTTGCCTCCAAATTATGTTTTTAATATGCAATTACCTGCATAAGTATTATATGTTCCCTGTCTGTTAAACAAAGAAAATTTAACAATGTCGGAGGAAGTCCAAAAACTTTCCTAAACAGTGTCCTTTAAGTTAAAATTTAAGGACGATAACAAAAAAAATATTTCAACAATTTTCTAGTGATTCCTTAAATCGCTAGAACACTCATTTTCTTCCTTATTTTTAGAAACCCCTCTCCTTATCCTAACTAATATTTTATTATAAATTATTACAAACACTTTCTTTCTCTCTTTATAATATATTATACTTTAATGATGAATAGTACTTTTAATAATAAAATATTAAATAAAGAATGAGAATAAGTAACATTGTTGGAGATGATATTAATTATCCATGTCTTGATAAGTTATTAGAAACTAATTTTTTATATTATATTTAATAAACGAGTTAAGACACTTATTTTTCTTAAGCCCTTAACACTGTTGTTTATACCTGCTAACATATATTTATTCGTTAGGTATTACGTGTTAGATCGTATTATTAAAATTGTGTTAAAAATGTCAAGTTTGCCTTGGCCTGGAGATCTTAAACGAGCTTTGTATTTTTATTAAAATCCGATATCAGAATCCAAAAAAATTGGATTTGAGTACTTTTTCAAAAAAATACGGATAAAACTCGTATTTTACTTGTATTTTGAAACGGAAGGAGTATATTTGAAGAAAAATCCGATCAAATCCAATTCAATTATACAAAAAAGATGGTTTGGTCCAATTTTTAAAAAGAAATTAAAAAATTTAAAATTTAAATAAAATCCGATTTTATAACAGAGGTATGCAAGACAATCACACATTCACGTGTGTGAATTGTGATGGTGGTCAAAATTTGCTACAGTGGGCCTATTTTAATACTATCATTTATATTTTTGGAAGTAGTATAAAGTTTTCTTTTATTGTTAATGGAAGAACTAATGGTTCCTTCTAAGCCCACTTTTGAATCCTGGACAGGTATAGTATTGATCCATGATATTCTCATCTTATCCATGATATTAAAATGACCTAAGTAACTAATCGATTAGTATTTTCTTTATCATATATTTGAGTCTATGAAAACAGGTAGTTGTCTCAGTCTTGTCTTCTGACATGTTTGGCTCTGTGAGATTCTAATCTCTTCGATTCATATGTTACAGATTTCTGTGTTCTTGATCAATCATTTGCAGTGTTGTAATGGAAAAACAAAAAACATATATACAAGAGATGGAGGAGGCTTTCGCAACGATTCAAATTGAGGAAGAAGATCATGGTGGACTTAGTTATGAGAATGCAACAGATGAGTTAAGCGAGATAGATACACGATGGTGCATGGTGGGACGGTTTCTAACAGATTCTCCCATAGACTTCCAAGCCATGCAACACAAGATGGCATCGATATGGAGGCCTGGTAGAGGATTATACGTTAAGCAATTAGACACAAATCGTTTTCTTTTTCAATTTTATCATGAAATTGATATTAAGCGAGTCATTGATGGTAGTCCATGGACGTTTGGACGTTTCCACTTGGTTATGAAACGTCTGAAGGAAGGAGACAATCCCAGGACAGTGGAGATAAACAAGATTGATCTATGGGTACAATTGCACGGGATGTGCCCGGGGTTCATGTCACAAAGGGTTGCGAAAGATATTGGTAACTACATTGGCGTGTTCATTGAAGGAGATCCTAATAATTTTGTGGGAGTATGGAGGGATTACTTGCGCATTAGAGTTTCCTTACCACTGAATATTCCGGTTAAACGACGAATGAAGCTGAGGAAAACTGAACAAGAATGGTGTTGGGTTAATTTTAAGTTTGAAGCCATTCCTACCTTCTGTTTCATTTGTGGTTTCATAGGTCATGGTGAAAGGTTCTGTGACAAAATCTTTGACACTCCACTAGAAAGCATTGAAAAACCATATGGACCATGGCTTAGAGCTGAACCACGTAGAAAAACTCATACTATGGGTGCCAAATGGCTTCGGAATGGAGGAGGTTCTCAGGCGGGAAATCCCGGTGAAAGCACGGGTGGGGTTGTGGATAAGGAAAGCCCCGTAAAAGACGCACATGTTCAACAGACTAGCATCACATCAGGGATTGGATTTCAAAGTATCAGGACACATCAGGGAGAGAATGTAGGCAGAGATGGCGGAAATTTGGGGGGACATAAACAGATTGAATCAAATCAAATAATTATTCAAAAGTCAACTTTAAATCAAGGAGATATCAGTAATGGGCTGGATACATCTGAGTTGAGACTCATGGACCCAAAAAGACGTAGAATGGGCCAAGACCAGTTTACAAACATTTCCATGATACAGGATCATGACATGAGTACAGACAGTCAAGATGAAAATTCGACGGATTCAAAAAATGAGCTTTCGGCGGGTGCTGCAACGCAGACCCGCCACTCATTATGAATGCTTTAGCTTGGAACTGCCAGGGTCTGGGTTCCCCTGGGAAGATTCGGTTCCTTCAAGATATAACCCGTAATGAGAAGCTTACATTTATCTTTCTTAGTGAAACTATAAGCAGCTACGCAAAGATGGAAGAGTTACGCAACAAATTGGGGTTTGAGGGTTTCAGTGCAGTAGAACCACAAGGTAGAAGTGGTGGGATTGCCATGTTTTGGAGAAATTCGGAGGAAGTAAATCTTAGGAGTTTTTCTCGTTCTTATATTGATGTCACAGTTAACAAGATTGGTTCTGAAAGCTGGAGATTGACTGGTATTTATGGTGAGCCTGCGCGTACGGATAGACATAAAACGTGGGATCTCTTAAGAAATTTATCTCGTGACGCGAACCTACCATGGTGTCTCATTGGAGATTTCAACAATGTTACGTCGCAGACAGACAAAAAGGGAGGACCCCCATATCCAAATAACTTAATAGATGGATTTAATGCATGTCTTCGAGATACTGAGCTGTGTGACTTAGACATAACAGGCCACCAGTTCACCTGGGAAAGAGGGAGGGATACTGATCATTGGACTGAAATCAGGTTGGACAGGGTTCTAGCTAATCATCAGTGGTTGAATATGTTTACTTTGGCCAAAGTATACAACTTAGAGGGCTCACCATCTGACCACAGCCCTTTGTTAATAGTCCCAGAGGTTCATAGCAGAGGCCATAGAAAACGGAAATTTAGGTTCGAAAACGCTTGGTTAACGGAACCGATGTGTTTTCAAATTATTAAAGAATGCTGGGAAGGAGAAGAAAACAGTAATGTCATGCAGAAAATTAAAAGTTGCTCGGAAAGTCTTGAGGTGTGGGGGAAGGAAATCACTAGCTGCTTCAACAAACGGATCAAAGAATGCAAAAAGAAATTGAGACAGTTACGAGGAAAACGAGACCCTCAGTCAATAGCAGAGTATGAGGAAGCGAAAAACCAGCTGTTTCTAGTCTTAGACCAGAAAGAAATCTTTTGGAGGCAGAGATCCAAACAACTGTGGTTACAAGCTGGGGAGAAAAATATAAAATATTTCCATGCATCATGTACTAAAAGAAAGCGGAACAATCACATCCAGAAGTTGAAAAATGATGATGGAAATTGGGTCGAATGGAATACTGGGCTTCAAGAAATGATTCAAGACTATTTTCAGCATTTGTTCACGGAAGAGCAAAATTCAGGAGAGGAGGTATTAAATTGTATTTCACGTTCTATTTCAGAGCAGCAAAATCAAGTTCTACTAGATGAGGTGTCTGCTGAGGAAGTACAAGAGGCTGTTCATCACATGCATCCCGACAAGGCGCCGGGGCCAGATGGCATGACCCCGGCTTTCTTTCAGAAAAACTGGAAGCTGGTAGGTCCTGAAGTGGTACAATTAGTAAGAGATTTCTTTGCAACAGGTGAGCTCAGGGAGAACATTAATGCCACGAATATTGTTCTCATACCAAAAACGAAGAGTCCTACAGTTTTAACGGAGTTGAGGCCAATAGCTTTATGTAACGTTATAATGAAAATTATAACAAAAGTGATTGCAAATAGACTTAAGAAAGTCTTGGACTCTGTAATCTCAGATACGCAGAGTGCTTTCCTTCCGGGTAGACTGATATCTGACAATATTATGATATCCTTTGAAGTCATGCATTACTTGAAAAAGAAGAAATTTGGCAAAGAGGGATACATGGCTCTCAAGCTAGATATGTCCAAAGCGTATGATCGCATAGAGTGGAATTTCTTGCGTGAAATTCTTCTGAAATTGGGGTTCGACAGTTGGTGGACATACTTGATCCTTCAGTGTGTGTCTTCGGTTGAGTACAGAATCACCCATGGGGAATTTGAAATGGGTCCGATAAAGCCTTCTAGAGGACTGAGACAAGGAGACCCATTGTCTCCTTATCTCTTTATCATATGCGCAGAGGGATTAACAGCTCTTATACGACAATATGAATCCAAGAAATGGCTACAGGGGATCAAAATTTGCAGGAAAGCCCCGCAAATCAGTCATATGCTCTTTGCGGATGACAGTTATCTCTATTGTAAAGCCGAGACAGGGGAAGCTAGGAGAGTTTTGGAGCTGTTGGCAATCTATGAAAAAGCCTCGGGACAGCGAATAAATAGAGGCAAGTCCACGGTTTTCTTCAGCTCAAATGTAATACAGTATAATAAAGAGGCGATTTGTCAAGTGTTACAGATTCCGGAAGCTGACAGTAATTCTAAATACCTGGGCTTACCAAACATCTTAGGCAGAAATAAGTCTGTCATTTTTGGTTACTTAAAGGACAAAGTCAAGAACAGCATTCTAAATTGGACGGAGAAGAAGGTTTCCAGACCAGCTAAAGAGACGCTCATCAAGACGGTAGCCCAAGCACTGCCCACATACGCAATGATGGTGTTTCTTCTTCCTACAGAATTAATTCGAGACATAGAGAAATTAATGTCTAAATTTTTCTGGAATACATCACAGACAAATAACTCCAAGATTACTTGGATGGCTTGGGAACGGATGTCGAAGCACAAGCATGCAGGTGGCTTAGGTTTCAAAAGTTTACGGGATGTGAACTTAGCTATGCTGGGAAAACAATGCTGGCGTTTAATCACGAATCCAGGTAGTTTAGTTGCTCGAGTATACAAAGCTAAGTATTATGCAGATACCGAGTCTATGGAGGCTAAGTTGGGTAGTAGCCCTAGCTTTATATGGAGAAGTGTTCTGGAGGCAAAGAGGGTCATTTCTATAGGAGCAAGTTGGAGAATTGGTACGGGTAAGGAAATAAAGATCCTCGACCAACCGTGGCTGAACAACTGGGAAAATCCGTATATCTCTACTATTTCACCATCACTAGCTGATCAAACAGTGGCTTCATTGTTTAAAACTGGTACCAAAGAGTGGGACCTGGAGGTGCTTTCTGATATCTTTGTTGTACGTGATCAGCAATGCATTGTAAATACAACGGTGGAACAGGAGTTAGAGAAAGATATCTTGAGCTGGAAACTAGAACCGTCGGGGAACTATTCAGTGAAAAGCACATACAAGCTGTTACAGGAACAGAAAGGAGCTTGGAATATCACTGCTACTAATGAATTCTGGAAGAATTTGTGGAATATTAAAGCCCCTCCAAAGGCGTTAAATTTGGTCTGGCGAGCTAGTTCTTACTGTTTACCTACGAAGACCATGCTGCAAACAAAACATGTTCCAGTGGATAATATGTGTCCGGTGTGCAATGAAGGAGCTGAAACAATTTTCCATGGACTAGTACAATGTAAGACAGCAGCCTTGTGTTGGAAGATTCATAACCCTAATATCAACACGGAATCTGAAATGGAGTTTACAGAGTGGCTCACTACCGTGCTGAAGGAGCAGTCGAAGCAAACCAGTGCAAAAATCATCACTTTGTGTTGGTCTATATGGAGAGCAAGAAATGATCTGGTGTGGAGTCAAAAAACATGGACTTCAATGAAAATTGTCGCAAAAGCTTGGGAGTATCTTTCACAGTGGACAGTTGCTCAGGATAGGAATTTTGGGGTACCTCTTCAACCTCCTTCTATAGGAGATGGTGCTATTTACTGGGCAAAGCCACAACATAATGCAGTAAAGATCACAGTTGATGCTGCGATTTTTGAAGACCAGGGAGTTTCAGGTTTAGGGGCTATTGTTCGAAACCATGATGGTCACCTAATTTTAGCAAAAACCAGATGTTTTAATGAGGTAATGGATCCGCTGTTGGCTGAAGCAATTGCAGTCAGAGAAGCCTTAAGTTGGATAAAGGAGATGTCGTGGAACACTAGTATTATCGAGTCAGATTGCTTGGTCGTGGTTCAGTTGATTCGAAGTGCCACATCTATGCGCTCCAGACTTGGTAAGGTCATTGAAGATTGTAGAGGTTTAATCCAAGAGTTTAACAACATTACGTTGTCTTTTATTAGGCGGTCTGCGAATATGTCGGCTCATGAACTTGCTCATGTCTCTCATATGTATCCTGATCGCATTTTTGATTGGAGGTCTGTTCCAGTCAATGTTAAGAACTGTATTTTGCATGATTTGAAGGAGTAATAAACTTGCATTTTGTCAAAAAAAAAAATGACCTAAGTTGTGTTTGATGCTTGTGTAAAAAAAGTTGTTGGCATGCCTTGACTTTCGGGCCATGAATGGGCCACTAGGTGTCTACAATGGGTCGGTCTTTTAAGCCCATACGGCGACATCAGCTATCTTTATGGTCTCCGACACTGTATAGCCCAGATTATTTATAATTATAATCGTTTTCTATATTTTCATAATTCAGTTTTATATATAATTTTAAAGAAGGTATAATATATATTTAATGTTTTATCTTAATTTATACTAGTTTATATCCCGTGTAATGCACGGATCGATTTATTTTAATATTTCAAATATTTTTATTTTAATGGTTTCTTTATATAATTTGAATTTAATTTTTATAATAACAATTTAAACTTTATTTAATGTTATATGTATATCTTTTTATATAATTTTTCATATATTTTTTATTTGTATTTATATTTTAATAAAATAATATTTATGTGTTTTATTTATAAATATGTATTAGTTAGGAGATTAATGCTAGATATATTTTAGTTAGGAGATTAATGTTCAAGAAGATGATATTTGTGTATTTTGTTAAGAGATGTGTATTAGTTAGGAAATTAATTTGAGATATGTTTTAATTAGTAGATTAAATTTTAAAAATTAGGCTCATTAATTAAATAACTCTCTAGCCCAAATACCGATCAAGGACCACCGATTATTAAACTTTCAATTTTTAGGTTTTAATAATATACTATAGTATATAGATTGTTAAGATTCAAAATACATACCTATATTTTTATGTGATTTTCTTTATATTTATAAATTTACTTAAGAAAATATGATATATCACCAACTTCTAAAACACTACATTGTTTTTAACATTCTCCAAAAGATCAGCACAATTTTTATTTTTTTTAAGGTCAGCGCAAGTCTATTTGACATCGTGAACTTTTTTTTTTTTTTTTTGAAGCAAACGAAATAAAATTCATTAAGAACAATCATTCTCCAGTACATGATGAATAAACTGAGGTGGATATTCAGCCCACTCTCTCAGGTCAGACAAAGAATGTGTAACTAACAAATGCGCTACACTATTCGCAGACCTACGAACCACAGTAAATAGCACATGTTCAAAGTGCTTACTTAAATCAATAACATCTGACACAACAGTATGAAAATAACTAGCTCCTTGTTTGTAGGGGTCATGTTCCTGATCATTCTGATTGTTAAGGACCAGTCACGTAACATAACCGTCAGGATTGACAAAAAAAACTTTAACATATTCGTGAAAAATAATGTTTTATCACATGTTGACCTGCTATTCTGCTTACCAAACATTACATATCATTTTTTCAATTAAATTTTTGATGACTTTGATTTTCTATTTTAATTATTTTCAAAACCATTCAAATTATTTTTGAAAGTGTAAATTTAATAAAATATATATTATATTTTAAAGTTATAATAAAGTTACAAGTATATTTGTAATATATATATTATTATTTTTATAAAAAAAGAGTATATATAGAAATATATGATGTTAAATATTATTGAAATTATTGAAATAAAATTATAATTACATTTAATTAACTTTAGTCGCAAAATATTTTATGTTATGATATATTAAAATTTTTAATATACTATAAAATTTTAATTAAATAACAAATCACAGTATACTAAATTATAATATATTGTAATATATTATAATATACTCTTTTTTCTAAAACTAATATATATATATATATTACAAATATACTTGTAACTTTATTATAACTTTAAAATATAATATATATTTTATTAAATTTACACTTTCAAAAATAATTTGAATGGTTTTGAAAATAATTAAAATAGAAAATCAAAGTCATCAAAAATTTAATTGAAAAAATGATATGTAAGTGTTTGGTAAGCAGAATAGCAAGTCAGCAAGTGGATCTGTTTCATTCTATCCTTTCCTTGATAAATATTTAATCCTGCTCCGCCATTATTTTTCATGAATATGTTTATAAAAGAAATTATTTTTAATCCTGACTCTTGCATATTCCATCGGATGATTGTTAAGCTGCTGGTACCTGGTATTTACCCTGAATTGTAATATAGGAAGTTCCGTTGTACTAAGAAAATTAGTTTAGTTGATCGTCCTGTGGATCAAGGTGAACTCCAGATATGTTGCCAGTTACTACCACTCATACTGATACATGTGGACAAAAATGGACGACTTGAGTTTTGTATGCATTATTCAACTTCAACATGGTTTCTAACTGACGCAAGCGACAAGACTGCAGAAAAAGAAGAAAATATCCCACATTTCAAATCATCAACACAACAACCCCCCTTTAAAACATTAATTAACACGCAGCTTCATAACATAAAAATTAAAATTAAAAGGAGCAATACAAGCATCGTAAATAATCAACCCAGCCCGTCATCGTCATCGTCATCGTCATCAATCACATCCCTTCATTTCCACCCCCGAGAAACCATCCAACGGCTGCAAATCAATCTCAAATTTTAGCCAATTTCTCAGCCTTAATTACAGGATTTTCCTTAGCAATAACGTCTCTCCCGGCCGCCTTAAAATCAAATGTACACCCATGTTGTTCCGGGTACCTGTGGGTCCCACAAAACGTAATCCCGCACCGACACGTAAAACCCATCAACCCGATCCGTTTCCTGCATGCCATGCACTTGTTCGGCTTCACAACACCCGACGTGCCCGCCTCAGCTGCCACGTCGCGTATCCGTACATCCTCAGACTTCTCCGGTGCCGAAACGGCGGCGTTAGACGACGGTTCCACCACCGGTGCCGGAAAAAGTGAGTTCTCAACGGCGGATTTTGCGGAGTTTTCTTGCTCTATCTTCATGTTAATGTCACGGTAACATTTGGAACAGTAATTTTGGGTGGCGGGGCTGCCGAAAAAACCACAGTTGTTGGCGCATAGACGGTGGCCTTCTGGAGCTCGACACCCATGCTCTTCTGCCATGATATATATTAATTATATATATGTATTTTTTTCTTGGGATTTGTGTAAGTTTGGATTTTTTTTAGGAGGACTATTTAGAGAGAGAGAAGCAAAGAGGGTTGTTGTTGGTGTTGATGTGAGAGAAGAAAGGGAGGAATCAAGGAGAAGAAAAAGAAGGGAAAATGAAAGGAGGGAAGGGACCAAGAAATGGGACAAATAAGATTAAGAATGATATATGTGGTTAATTACTTTGATTATGATAATCTAACAGGCATGACTGATTCTTAATTTGGTGATTATCCTATTTGATTATATTATTAATTTAAATGGTAAATGATTGGAAAAAGTAGAGATAACATGAAAGAGGGAACACTGACAAGCTGCATGTACGAGCCAAAAAGGAGGATCACTCGTTTATTTAATCTTGACTTGATGCTAATCATCTTCATTAGGCTTCATGGATTCATGGACATAATATTTTTCAAATTAATTACTATAGAATTAAAAAAATAAAATATGATCGCATTGAAAATAAGATATTTGCTTCACTAACTCAACACAATAATTAACCTCCAAAACTATTACAAAAATAAAATTATTCAATACATACATGTCATTGTTATATATATATATATACGGAGTTATTCTATATATATATATATATATTGAGTTATTATAATGAGAACCTCTTATAATTAGAACTAAGAATTTTAACAGAATTATTAAATTAAAATTCGAATCACCAAAATATTTTAATCTCAACCCTCTATTTAGTTTAATCTACACCATATAATTAATTATATACATATAAATATGTATATATCACTAATACCAAAAATAAATTTTCTCAAACCCCACTCACCCACCAGTAGCCATAACCACCATCCCGCTCCATCTCCGATCGATCGTCTCTCTCTTCCCCGAGCTACCATCACAAATTCATTCTAACACACGTTACATTCTACATTCCTGCTTTTCACTTCTAATTTGTCATTGATTTACTCCATCAAATCTATTCATTTCTCTAAAATCGTATACGTACATACATCTCCGTTTATCTATTTCCCATTAATCTTAACATACATACATACATATATACATGGGTTGAATATGAGAAAGAAATGAAAAAGTTATATGGTGATGATTAAAAGAATCGACAAGCTATACTCAAATTTATGACATCAGAACTCACTTAGGTCTGTTTTTTTGTGATTTTTAGTTCTGGAAATTTTGTTGATTCGCGATCAGATTTTGTTGATTCGCGACCAGATTTTGGTGATTTGTCTTAATTTATGATAATTTGCTCATGATTCAGCGATGGTGGTGACAGCGATGTCGAGATAGTAGCTATTGTGGTGCCCATTGTTTGGTTATAGTAGTGTTTGTGGTGTTAATTTGGCGATGTGGTGGTACGTAATTTAAATTTAGGTAATAAGAATTTTAATTAAATGATTATATGGGCGGTGCAGGTTGTGTTATGATGCTGGTAATGGTAACTGTAATTATGATTGTAGTGATGTTGTTATATAGAATCGTAATATATTTATGTATGTATAATAAAATTTTGATGATTTGAATTTTAATTTAGTGATTCTGTTTAAGTTCTTAGTTCTAATTATAAGAGGTTCTCATTTGAGCATCTCCCTATATCTATATATCTATATATCTATATATATATATAATTCGTGGGGAAGACGGTAAAGTGAAATTATTAATGAAAAATACTAATTTTTTTTAAATATAAAAGACATTACGGTAATACATGATTTTTAGTAATTTGAGAAACGTTAAAAAATCTCTTGACATCTGTAACATCTGTATTATTGGCTAGCTGCGTTCTTCTAAAAATCGATAATTTATTACCGATTAATCCATGTTCAGTAGCTCATCGAATTGATTAAAATTTTGATTATTCAATTAATTATTCCGATTAATTCCCGATTTATCCGATTAATCCATATTTCATGCTTTCACCGATTAAGTCCGATTCATGCTTTTTATCACACCGGCTAGCTGTAAAAATCATATAGACATATACTGCCTTCTCCAAATTAATTAATTCAATTGAAAAAATTTAACATAATCATATTACTAGGAATTATCCTGCCTTACAATGTAATTTTCACAATTTCAAAACATAAATTTTAATTATCGTAATGCAAGGAGTTTGTTTTACTTGTAACTTTGCACCAATTTGATCAATTATCTTAATGTATAAATATAAAATATTTAAGCATTAATTTTTTTTAAAAAAAATTTATATTGAAATTCTATATTTTTGTTGGTATTTTGATAATTTATAATATTAATTTTCAATTTTAATATATTATTAATGTAATTAACCATAAATCTTTGTTTGTGTTCACAAAGTTAATAGAACATATGTTAAATTTTAATAATTTATTGATGCTTTTGTTCCAATTATTAGAATGAATGATTTAAATAATACATTACGTGTTCCAAATTATTTAGTACTTTTAATTTTTTACATGTATTTCAAAATATATAAAAGAGATAACTCCATAATTTATTTATTTTTATATTTATTTTAAAAAGTAAAACTCCAAATATAATTTATATAATTATTTTTTATACAATTTAAAATATGTGTAAAAAATTAAAATAATAAGTACCTTAAAATGGAAGAAGTAGCTTTTAGTTTGTTGTTGAAGGAATTCAAATCCACAAATCCATATTAGTATATTTATAAATATTATTATTTTATATAAGATATCATTTTATATTCAAATATATAAACATATATATAAGGGTAAAATAATTAGTTTTTATATATTTACATGCTAAAATTTATTCTCACTTAAACGAACACGTCCTAAAATATTCTCTTATAAATTCTAATCTCTTAAATATATTGTGAATTAAAAAAAGGTAAATTTATCAAAAGGTAGTGAAATCATAATCAAAATTTTATCATTCATCTTTAATTAAATTTGTGAATTTAGCGGTCAAAAAATTTATGGGGTTTTTTCAAAAATACCTAAGGATAAAATATTTTTTGCAAAAATACTGACTTTTTAAAAAAAAATTACAAAAATACGATTTTTTTTTAAAAAATTGCAAAAATACGTTTTTTTTGAATTTTTTTTGCAAAAATACGGTTTGCAACTTTGCAACCATATTTGCAACTGAAATCAATCGAAATCAACCACAGATGCAACTTTAAAATTTAGTAAAAATAATTATTTTTTGGTTGCATAATACGTTGCTTAACAAGTTGCACGGTTAATATCAAAATGCAACCATAAATGCAACCAAAAGCAACTTCAATTATATTTCAGAAATATAGAAAAATAAGTTGCATCTGGTTGCTTTTGGTTGCAAACCGTATTTTTAAAATTATTTTTAAAAGTGGTAGTATTTTTGAAAATAGTTTTAAAAAGGTAGTATTTTGGGTAATTTCCCAATATTTATTAAATAAAATGTCGTAAACATGGTGTTTATTATTTAAACACGGCAAGAAAAGAAAATAAATTTTAGTGCGCGGAAATGGACGCGTGGGTAGACGACAATGGAAGTTCAGGCTAAAGGGTGGTCCAAAGTCCAATACGTAACCGGAGTGCTGGATGGTGAAAAAAGATGATTCGTGCTTCTGGGTTAGTATTCGGACTGCGGACAGAAGACACAGGATGAACCACAAAATTTTATTCTTATTTTTTGTTTGAAATTGTGCTCCTTAATTTTTAAGTAGACAAAAGAAAAATTTAGAAGATAAATATTTTTTAGACAAAAAATGGGATTGACAAGGGGAGAAGATTTTACATAGTTCTTTAAAAATTTCTCCCAACATCCCTTTATATATATATATATATACAGAAAATGTCAAGAGTATGCTAGAAAATTTTCTTTTCTCTTCTAATTACTTCTTTTCTTTAATAAAAAAACTTCGGAGTCACCTCTAAAATGTCAAATATTGCTAATTATCACTCTCAGTGTCCAAGAAGGCCGAGCATTTTGTCTGACACCAGTCTTCTGTAGTAGGAATGGCTATAATCAATGAGAATTCCGTTGTACCGGGCCTTGGCCTTTTGTCAATGAAATTATGGCTTACATGAAAAAAATCATTATTATATATATGGTATTTTTTACTCTAAAAATTAGCATTAATACAAGATAACTAAGAATCTATTTGAGAAGAAAAATGCCAGATATCTCAAAAATTATCCCAAAATTTATCGTAATTGATAATTTTCCTATAATAACATGAGACCTCGCGTGCATAGCTCACGAATTATTAAAACAAGACACGTATCATGCCACGCATAGAAAATTTTGAGACAATTTTTGGGGTCCTTAATGTTACTCATTTGAGAATATTATTTAAAATTATTGTAATGAAAAGTGTTGATGAAAATATAAGAGTACTATTTGGTAATATTTTTTATTTAAACATATTTTAAGATTTAACATATAAAAACATAACGTTTTGAGGAGATTTAATAGTAAAATTTATAATTATTTTATGTAAAAATCGGAATATTTTTTTTGAAAAAACACAGAACATGCTTTTTCCAAAAGTAAAATTTTAATTTTATTAAACAACTTTTATCTATTTTTCAGTAAATAACTGTTACAACAACAATACCAACCCGGTTCTACTAATTCCCAAACAAATTCAATCAATATAGAAATAATAATAGAAATAAAAAAACTGTAACAGCCCGACTTTTCGGACCATTATATAATAGCAGGAAACAACTGAAAATTTTGATAAACATAAATGTCTAAATTTTTGAAATAAAAATACTAATAAGTCTAAAATTAATTAAAACAAGTCCTCATAATGATCTAGATAAACTGAAACTAAGGTCTGGGCAGAACTCATCACACGTTCCACTTATCCTCTGAATACCTACATGAGGAATATAATACGAGTGAACCAAATGTCTAGTACGAATATAATTTTAAAAGATTTTTTTTATGTAACTGAATGAATTGTGTCTTACCAAGAGAGAAACACAATAATAAGTGTAACTGAATCAATATAATGCGAACAAAACGAAACAGAAAATATGGTTGAATCACAATAAGGTAGGTATCCATTGTTGGAGTTAATCTTAAACCCGGTTCTTAGTTTGTAATAAAGCATACTTTTACGTGTGCGTTTGTCCTTAGTCTTTTGTTTTGGTCAAGTAGTTGGTGGAGTGTTTTTAGGATCCCAGTAGGTTGTTGAGGGGTAGTAGGTAGGTGGTAGTTTATTTCCTATTTTCTAGCTTTAGTTTCCTTCTATTTAGTAGTTGTTTGATGGTTAATAAAAGTCAAGACTTTTGACAGCAACTGGAGGGTGTGCTTTGAGTTCTCAGCTTTTTCAAACAATCTATACGTATACACTTTCATATATATACTGTCTATTGTTTGCAGGTGCTAAGATTTGGTATCAGAGCTTGGCTTTGTGGGTAACTCGTGATCATGTCAAATCAGTCTTCTACGGAACCAGGAAAGATCAAAGGAGGCTCGATGGGGTTGAGTTATCCTATGTTAACCAAAAGCAATTACACAGCTTGGGGGTTAAAGATGAAAGTCTTCATGCAGGCGCATGGAGTGTGGGAGGCTGTCGAGCCTAGTGATCAAAAGGCTGTGGTTGAAGAAAGGAATGATAAGATCGCGCTTGCCATGATCTATCAAGCAATACCAGAGGAAATGTTGCTTTCTCTAGCAGAGAAGAAAAGTGCCAAAGATACCTGGGGGGCAATAAAAACGTTATGCCAGGGGGCTGACAAGGTGAAGAAGGCACGAGTGCAGACTCTAAAATCGGAGTTCGAGTCGCTGCAGATGAAAGACAACGAACAGCTGGACGATTTTTGTATGAAGCTTAGTGCTCTGGTTACAAATATCAGGGCACTTGGGGAAGAAGTGAGTGAAGCTTATGTGGTAAAGAAAATTCTACGTGCCGTCCCCTCGAAGTTTTTACAAATTGCATCGACATTGGAGCAATTTGGAGATCTTGAAACGATGACTGTGGAAGAGACGGTGGGGTCTCTTAAAGCGCACGAAGAAAGATTAAAGGGAAAAACTGAGAACACTGGTGGTAGCCAACTGTTACTCACGGAGGAAGAATGGTTCAAAAGGGAGAATGAGCAAGGGAAACTTCTCCTGACCAGGGAAGAGTGGCTCAAACGCAACAACAAAGGAGGAAATGAGATGACTCCAAACTACAGAGGTCAAGGAAAGTTTGACAGGAGCAAAGTACAATGTTTCAATTGTCGCTTATACGGTCACTTTGCATCTCAGTGTAAGAAGCCACGACGTACAAGAGAGGGTAAACAAGAAGTAAATCTGACTCAGCTGGAGGACGATGAACCAACTCTATTGCTTACTAATTATGTGAAGGAAGATCCAGAACTGATCTTAGTGAACGAAGAAGGAGTTCGACCCAAGCTTCAGTTAAATGCAAAGGATATACGAATGGAGTCTAATGTGTGGTACTTGGACAATGGGGCAAGCAACCACATGACGGGACAGAGGAATAAATTCAAAACTCTGAACGAAGGAATAAACGGATTAGTAAAGTTTGGAGACGGGTCTGCAGTCAAGATAGAAGGAAAGGGTTCGATAGTCTTTAAATGCAAGAATGGCGAAGAACGTACTCTCAATGAGGTATACTATATACCAAATCTCTGCAGCAATATAATCAGTCTTGGTCAGCTATCTGAAGAAGGCAACAAAGTGGTTCTTAATGGGAACTATCTATGGGTTTATGAGCAACAAGGAAATTTACTAATGAAGGTGAAGAGGTCGAGTAATAGACTGTATAAGTTATTGATTGAGAACGTTGGACCAGCCTGTATGCTATCAAAGACGGAGGAGTTGTCGTACCTATGGCATCTAAGACTTGGCCATGTAAACTTCAAGTCTATGGCGATGATGTGCAAGAATAACATGGTTCGTGGTCTACCTACAGTGGGGGAGTTCAAGGATGTATGCTCAGGATGCCTGATGTCTAAACAAACAAGGAGACCATTTCCATCTAAGGCCAAGTTCAGTGCTAGTCGAGTTTTGCAGCTAATACATGGGGACTTATGTGGTCCAATCGAACCAACAACTACTGCAGGTAACAAGTATTTCTTCCTCTTGGTTGATGATTTCAGTAGAATTATGTGGGTGTATTTTCTCAAAAGTAAAGATGAGACATTTAGTGCATTTAAGAAATTTAGAGCTCTTGTGGAAGATGGAAAGCATAAGGTGAAAGTTTTAAGGTCTAACAGAGGAGGGGAGTTCATGTCAAAAGAATTTGTCAAATATTGTGAAGATGAAGGAATAGAGCGTCACTTTTCGGCTCCATACACACCCCAACAAAATGGTGTGGTGGAACGTCGAAACCGAACCATTGTTGAGATGACACGCAGCTGCTTGAAGGAGATGAAATTACCTTCAGAACTATGGGCGGAAGCAGTTCGTCATTCTGTTTATATCCTTAACAGAGTGCCAACTAAAGCACTGGCTGGACAGACCCCTTATGAAGCTTGGACGGGCAATAAACCTCACTTGGAACACATTCGTGTCTTTGGTTGTGTAGCACACATGAAGGTTCAAAAGACGCACTCAAGGAAACTGGATGATAGAAGTATGAGAGTAATCAATCTTGGGAAGGAACCGGGTTCAAAAGCGTATCGATTGTATGACCCAGCAAGTAAAAAATTATGGGTGAGCAGAGATGTTGTGTTCCAAGAGTTAAAGTGCTGGCCCTGGGATGAACAAATGGAAACTGAAAGTCGAGAATGCACGGGAGAATTCACAGTTCCTGATGTTTATGATAATGAAACATGTGAACACGACGTCGAGGAGAATGTAGACACTAATGAAGCTGGAAGAAACAATGAGACCACGCCCACACGCTCAACTCAAATCAGTATAAATCCAGAGAATTATGATGGCAGTACTGAGCCAAAACGCTTCAGACTTGTCAGTGACATTTATGCTTGCACAGAAGAACTAAACATGGAGGATGAGCTGCTGCTAATGGGTATAGATGAACCTGCAAACTACGATCAGGCTGTGAAAGAAAGGAACTGGAAGATGGCAATGCAAACTGAAATTGATTCGATTGAAAAAAATAACACCTGGGTCTTAACTGAGTTACCTGACGGACATAAGGTAATTGGATTGAAGTGGTTGTTTAAACTGAAGAAGGATGCAGCAGGGAGGATAGTCAAGCACAAGGCGAGACTCGTAGCAAAGGGGTATGTGCAAGAAAAAGGAGTCGACTTCGAAGAAATCTTTGCGCCAGTGACCCGTCTGGAAACGGTTCGATTATTACTTGCTTTATCTGCAAAGAACAAGTGGGAGGTGCACCATCTAGATGTAAAAACAGCGTTTCTAAATGGAGAAATATTGGAGGAAGTCTACGTAGCCCAACCTGAAGGGTATGTGCAAGAAGGAAGAGAACACATGGTGTACAAACTCATCAAAGCACTGTACGGTCTACGACAGGCCCCTCGAGCCTGGTACGCCAAACTACATGGCTGTTTTGAGAAGTTGGGTTTTAAACGTTGTCCATATGAGCATGGAGTATACACAAGGCGTGAAGAGGGAGAGGTTCTGATAATTGGTGTGTATGTGGATGATCTATTGATCACGGGATCAAAGCTAGCTGTCATTGAGGAATTTAAGAAACAAATGAGCAATATCTTTGAAATGAGCGACATGGGCAAGTTAACGTACTATCTGGGCATTGAGGTGAAGCAAGGGGAAGGCTACATAGAGCTTAAACAGGCAGGGTACGCGAAGAAAATTCTTGAGAAAGCTGGAATGGGTGGTTGCAATCCCACCAAGTACCCAATGGACCCTAAAGAGCAGTTGAACAAAGACGAAGGTGGCAAGCTTGTCGATGTAACGAGCTACAAGAGTATGGTGGGTGGTCTGCGCTACTTAGTGCATACTAGACCAGATATTGCCTATTCTGTTGGCATTGTAAGTAGGTTTATGGAACGACCTACGGTGCTCCATCTAAATGCGGTGAAAAGAATCTTAAGGTACATCAAAGGAACACTGGAGTTCGGTCTAATCTACTCGAGCAAGGGTGGAAACAACATCTTAACAGGTTTTTCTGACAGCGACTTAGCAGGTCAAATGGATGACCGAAAAAGTACAGGAGGCATGGTGTTTTACTTAAACGAGAGCCTTATCACATGGGTGTCTCAGAAGCAAAAATGTGTAGCTCTTTCTTCATGCGAAGCAGAGTTCATGGCTGCCACTGCAGCTGCCTGTCAAAGCATATGGCTGCGTAATGTGCTCAATCAAGTGACAGATGAGTTTATGGGTCCTGTTACTCTATACATTGACAATAAATCTGCGATAGACCTTGCGAAAAATCCTGTGTTCCATGGGCGTAGTAAGCATATTGATATTAAATATCACTTCATTCGAGAGTGTGTTGATCGTGGTGAAATTGTCATAAAACACGTAGCAAGTGATAGTCAGCATGCAGACATTATGACGAAGGCATTAACCACAGTGAAGTTCGAACGGATGAGGAAGCTTTTGGGAGTCAAGGATCTTGATAAGAAGGTTTAAGTTTAAGGGGGAGACTGTTGGAGTTAATCTTAAACCCGGTTCTTAGTTTGTAATAAAGCATACTTTTACGTGTGCGTTTGTCCTTAGTCTTTTGTTTTGGTCAAGTAGTTGGTGGAGTGTTTTTAGGATCCCAGTAGGTTGTTGAGGGGTAGTAGGTAGGTGGTAGTTTATTTCCTATTTTCTAGCTTTAGTTTCCTTCTATTTAGTAGTTGTTTGATGGTTAATAAAAGTCAAGACTTTTGACAGCAACTGGAGGGTGTGCTTTGAGTTCTCAGCTTTTTCAAACAATCTATACGTATACACTTTCATATATATACTGTCTATTGTTTGCAGGTGCTAAGATCCATAAGGGTCTCTTATATAATCATATGCTCGCATAAAGCGAGATACAAAACAGAGAATTCTTCCCCGATAATCCACGAGAAGAAAACACATGAAAATGCACAAAACATCTCTACAATACAGAGAATCTTTCTCCGGTAATCCACGAGAAGAAAACACACAATAGCGATCATGATTGATACACAATCTCATACTCCAGAGACGCGCCCGTATACTCACAGCACCGATACGAGTAAGTGCTGAGTTCACCAGACCTCAAAACTCCATGAACTCGTTAGTGATTTGACCACACAGATAAGTTTAAGAGTCCATCACATAGGTTACAAAAATTCAAGTTGGAGATATCTGTCAAACCAAGAGTATTTTGCAAGTGTGATATCTGTCAGGCTTATATAACTTCAAGTTGGAGACTCCAGTTTCATAATCTATGTGATTGGTACGCTCATCTCTTACAAAATTCCCCTACTAAAACCATACATATACATGTCCTTAATAACACCATCACAGCCAACCCCGCTAACGTTGAGTTTATGCTTAAAACAAAATTCGATAACTTCCCGAAAGGAAAATCTTTTTCGATAATCTTGGGCGATTTATTGGGCAGGGGTATATTTAACGTGGATGGTGATTTATGGAGGTTCCAAAGAAAAATAGCTAGCCCAGAGCTTGACAAGACTTCAATAAGATCCTACGCTTTTCAAGTTGTGAATAATGAAATTCAGACCCGTCTTGTACCTCTTTTATCATCGTTTGTTGGAAAGGAAAATAATGAACGTTCTTTAGATTTACAAGATGTTTTTAATAGATTTTCGTTTGATAATATTTGTAGATTTTCATTTGGGCTGGACACCAAGTGCCTAGAATTGTCTTTTCCTGTATGGCTGTATCTGATTATGCTGCCTCCATGGATCTAGCGTCAAGATATATTGTCAGATGAAAGAGCCTTGGCTGCTTCACCTCTGGTTTGGAAGATTAAAAGGTTGTTGAATATAGGTAGTGAGAAGAAGCTAAAAAAGAATATCAAAATGACCAACAAGTTGGCCCCAAAAAGTAATTCAACAGAAACGTAAAAAGGGCTTTTCAAATGATCAAGATTTGCTGTCAAGATTCATGGGTACCATGGATGATGATACATACCTTAGAGACATTGTAGTAAGTTTTGTTTTAGCCGGTCGTGACACGGTTGGTTCAGCTCTCACCAGCTTGTTTTGGCTATTGGCTAGCCAACCGTCTGTAGTTTCAGCTATTAGAGAAGAAGCGGACAGAGTCATTGGAAAGAATCAAGAACCAACAAACATGGAGCAAATGATTGAGCTCCATTACTTGCAAGCCACAGTGTACGAAAGTATGAGGCTATACCCGCCTGTGCAATTTGATTCCAAATTTTGCATAAATGACGAAGTTTTACCAGATAAAACGTTTGTTAAAAGAGATCACTCCTGGTCTAGTCTCCATGATATACTAAGCGGTTGCTAGATTTGTTAACAAAACGCGACGTTCATCTGGAAATATGTTAGTGTGGCGTAATTGAGCTTTTCAAATTGCAACTGAATTTAGGATATTTTGGAGTCGGTTTGATCAATCTTAAAATTTTAATTTTATTTGGTGCATGTATGTATATATACAAGATCTGCTGCAGGTCTGAGAAACGTTTGTAAAGAAATGATTGTTAATTTGAATAATAAAGTGCTAGCTATAGCTTCTGTTTGGTATGTATTTATCCAGATCTCAGCATAACTCTAGTCATGTACCAAAGATCTGAATATGCTTTCCATCTTAGTTCTCTACTCTAATCTGTTGCAACATACAGTATATCTCAAACTATAAGCAAGTTTTTGACTCGGTACATGCATGATCCATGATGCATCAGCTACATTGGCTCTCGTATGTGTGCTGTTACAGTTGGCCTCGTGAATCACCGGGTATTTGTGCATGTGCGCCTATCACTTTTAATAGGTAAGCAGCTGCGCATAGTCGCACAATCACAGACTATAAATACTGCCCCGTCAGGCTAAATTATTAGTAATATTTTATTAATTTTACAAAATTTAAATATGTAAAAAATTGAAAGAGATATCTTTAAATAAAAATTGTAAAAATTTTGAAATGTCAGAGGGAGTATTAATTTTTGACTCACAGGTTTGTCATTACCACCCGTTTAGATTAATTTATTGATAATAAATAATCTATAATTATATAAAAATTAACAAAATAATAATAACACATTGTATAATCTAATTAACAAAATAATATGTATTAATATAATTTATATATAATTAATATTTAGGATAAATATTATTTAAAATTTGTGTCATATTATTTTATATCATTTTTTGTTTATAAACTTTATTATACTTATTATAATTATATATATTACGTCATTGAAATATATTTGAATCAGTAATTTTATAAAATATCTAAAATTATTTACATATTAAGGTATACAAGTCTCCTATGGTCAAATTATCAGTTTGTTTTATTTTTTTAAAAAATCAAATCACACTACTTTCCTTTATTTTATTTTATTTTATAAACCCTAAAAAGAACACTTCAGACACACAGGCCGACTTTTGGGGAAAAAAATAAGACAAACAGGCCGACGTATATACTTGCCTACTAGGCCAGTCCTCCGTTGGGCCTAAACTCGAGCCCAAAGTTAAAATCTGTTAAGTAGTTTTTCTCTCAGGCCTTGAATTTCTGTAACTAACTACTCGCAACAGCAGAAAGAAAAATAAAACCCTTAATGAATCCAATGGAAGAAGAAATTGATACAGACATGGAGGTTACAATTGCTCAAGCACTGCGTCAATTCAAGGTCAAGGTCAAGAACAATGAGATAAAAAAGAAAAAAACACAGCCACTACCAGAACCTGCACATACATTGCCGCCGGAGGACTTGCCGGAAAAAGACGTGTCGGCGCCGGAGATTGAAGTTTGCTTGTTCGATAAATCGGCGGAGAATCACTTCAGATATATTGACAAGATTGCTGAGCTCTGCGGAGAAAGTGAATTTCAATTTGATGAAAAAGAACTTGAGCGTTTGTCTTCATCAATCAAGTTTTTAAGGTAATTGAGTTTTTATTTAAACTGCGTTGCGACAATTTGTTTCGATATGTATGTTTGTTTGTGTATAAATTATGGTGGTGACATGCTCAAGTCTATTAGTGTTATCAGTTTAGTGACCAACTCAGAGTCCAAACCAACAACTTCCCCAATCTTTCACTCAATGACTCTATTTGGAGCACTTCATACGGGTCGAAAAAACCCGAGACCCGACGCAACTTTGATATCCGGGTCGGAGGCGGACTCAACTCGAATTCAACCGACTCAGTGAGTCAGACTAGTGACAACAACCCCAAAACAAACTTCAATGGCTTCAATCATAGCTGGAAAATCGAGTCTCCTTAAATCGGGTCGAACTCAAACGGGTCGTTCAACAAAGGGGTTTATTCAAAACCTAGCTATAATTTCAATTCCGTTAATGGGGTTAATGCAAATGTTGTGGGGAACATGAAGGGGAGTTTTAATGGGAAATTTATTGATCAAGAAGTGGTTAATTTTAATCAGCAGCAGCAGTTTAATAATGGTAAAAGTGTGAAAAAGAACAAGAACAGTAATAATAGTAATGAGAGTGGTAATAAAAATGGGGGTGAGAGTAAAAATGGGGTGGAGAAAAGATTCAAGACTTTGCCACCTGCAGAGTCTTTGCCAAGAAATGAGACAGTGGGTGGGTATATATTTGTATGTAACAATGATACTATGCAGGAGAATCTCAAGAGGCAGCTCTTTGGTATGTTCCTTTAATTTTCTTGAGTTTTATGTTATTTTATTTGAATTTTTAATTTATGATGTTTTTACTTGATTTTGATTAGTATGATTGATGTTTGTGTGTAAATTATTGTGGTGACATGCTCAAGTCTATTAGTGTTATGGCGATAAGTAGCTAGTACATCAATGTAGTTTGAGTATGTTATAGTAGATTAAATTATGCAAATTTTGGTGTTATAGCAACTTGCAAACCTGTTCCTGAAGGATGAGCATCTTGCCACTCGTAATGTATGTAGTATGTGTCTCTAAATCTAAAACAAAACCATGTCCCCCAAAACAAAAAACACTTCATTTGTAACTTGAGTTCTAGGAGTACTGTTAGAAGTACTGTTCTTTATAACCATCTTTCCTGGTTTTTTAGAAAAGATTAGAAAATGAACTTCAAGACAGTATACTCACAGAGAATGTATTACGTAATTAACTGATTAATTCATCATCTATAGTTGTACAGTAGTGCACAATACGCAAAGATAATTATTTACAGACACAGTGGTTCGGCTGATGATTAATTTACTGCTAAATAGTAAATCGTGAAATATTTAGTGGAATATTCTAGATACATGATTTCAAATTCATCATTGGAAGCAAAATTGTCGTCCATAATTTTCTATACCTAATTAGATTATATGTTGTGTGTTAGTAGAGAGTATTAGTTTAAGTCTGTTATCTGCATGCCTGTTGTGTCCTTAATTATCTTTTGACATAAATTTTCATTTTATCTATCAAATAACTATAATAGGTAATTCTTCTCTATTATGGAAATTACAATTCCTCGAGGTTTTTTTTTTTGACAGAGTCCCTCGAGGATTTTTTATTTGTTCCCGCTCTCCGTGGTTATTGTGGATTTGATTCCCTACTGTTAATCCATGCAGAGAATGGAAGCACTTCTATTACCAACCTAGGGTCATTAGATTTTCTTGTCAAAGTGAAAATCATGAAGGGAAAGATGTACTTGGTGAGATAGACCTACCCCAGTTTTCAGCTGCTATTGTTCCCAAGGTACATACTTGGCAAGTTTGCTACTCTATTTTCCTATTTGCTAGTATATTAGGTTGTGACAACAGTAATCTTATAAGTTGGATGCTTCTTATATGCGGGTTCACTATTGATGCAGAAAGTCAAACAAAGTGGAAATGCTGTCTTTTCAGAATCTGGGTATGTTTAGGTTTAAGCTGCATCTGTTTTATAGTTACTTTACTTTCTTCTTGTCGGTCCTATTTGCGAAAACTAGTCAACATGTCTACCTTGTACATCGAATTTCCCCTGCTGCTGCAATATGTGTGTGTGTACATACTACATAATAAAAAATGAATTTCTTGTAGATCATCTTCATTTTGTCTGCTAACACGTTTTGTTTTTTAATATCAGCACAAACATGTTAAATAGTTCAATTTACAAAAGGAATTAGACTGTGGAAGTAGATATAATTTAAAGTAAATGCATGGGAAAATCTCTCTGTCCCTTCCTAGATATAATTTAAAGTAATTGCATGGGAAAATCTCTTTCCCCCCCAACACACACAATCTCATATTCCATGTGTGTCTCAAATGGAATCAAGGCAGGTGCTTGAAATTGAGGTTTTTCTGCGTGGAGTAAATTATATGCAACTAACTTAAAAGTACTCATCCTCTGTGCAGGTTAATTTAAAAAATAATAACATAAAAATACTGAGATACTGACAATATGCTTGTTAGCTTGTATCTTAATCTATATACACTCCTAGTGCATCCAAATAATTTTGTGAGCATATTTATGGCTCACTCTGCAAGAGGATGGACATTCATTTGCTTCTCACTAATTAGTACATATGCTTTATTCAGACTCTATCTTATTAGATTAGATTTTGTTGCAGCAAAGATTTTGTAATGTACGTTGGAGGGTCTGTTTGGGCATTGGATTGGTGTCCTGCAGTTCATCAAAATTCCGAGTCTCATGCTAAGAGTGAGGTAAAAACATATTTTGTTATATAAATTTTGTACTCCATTGCAGTGCATCAAGCTATGTTACTCCGACTCTTCTATTTCAGTAGCCGTACCCGTGTCGGATACTTGGACACTCGAACACTCGGACACTCGGACACAACACTTATTTCGTGTCGGATCCTTTGACTGAAATGTGGACACTTTGACTAACTTAAAGACCACATATGAGTCAATCTAATGATTCAAGATAAATATATGAGAAAAAAGAAAAGAACAAAAATGAGATAAAAGTACAGAATACGCCTAATTTGCAAAGTCCTTTACAAAATAGTGTTTAATATGAGTTTTATTGTTTCTATTTGTTAAGGTGTCTTGCCTACCATACTTATTTATTAATATATTGTATCGTGCCCCCGCACCCGTGTCCAAAAATTGGACAGTGTCCCCGTGTCCCCAATTTTTAGATTTTTCGAGTCGGACACTCGGATATGTGTCATGTCCGACACTCCGTACCCGAGTCAAGAGTAACATAGGCATCAAGTACCAGTGAAAAAGTCGTTAATTTTTTTTGTTATCAGAAATATAAATTAAAAACTTTTTGTGATGGGAATCAATTTTAAAATGTCTACAGTACCTAGAAAATCATTTAGCTGGTGTTATGGATTTAGGTTTGTAACTTGTATGTTGTATACCTAACATTAACAATACATTTTTGGAATTCAATTGTTGATTTCTGTAAATGAAAAAAAATTGGGGCAGGCCCATGGTCCGTTAGCAATTTAACATGCCATTACATGGTGAGGATAGTGCTTTTATATCCTTAGAGAACTGGAAAAAAACTTCGCCACACCTTGTTCACTTCCAGCTGCTCAAAGGGGGTCTTGAAAGTACTCATGTGTATTTGTCCCACATATTCGAGCATCATATTTTCCATCCATAAATGCTTGGTCATTGTTAAGTATAATAGGCCAATTTGCATAATATAAGAAGTCAAGTGTGGGTTTGCGAACATGGTGTATTATGTCTAGATTGATGGCAAAAGGCCTTTTACTTATTAATATAATACTAGTATAAAATCCGATAGACATCGTTTTATCATGTGCATATTGTGGATCGCGAGTCTTGCTGTTCACGTGGCCTTTGATCTAAAAAGCTATTGTTATTATATGTTTATCTATTTTTACAAACGATCTTGATGACAACATACACATATTTTTGCTTTCCAATCGTTAGACAATCTATAATATGAACTTCCATGTTGCTTTTCTTTTGCTATTGACCTATTAGTTTCTTGCGGTTGCTGCTCATCCTCCTGAATCTTCATATCACAAAATAGGTGCTCCCCTTACCGGAAGAGGTCTGATTCAGATATGGTGTGTATTGAATGACAAATTTAAAGAGGAATATGTGCCTTCTAAAGTGAATAAGAATTCAACTCAACCACAGAAGCCAAGAGGGAGACCTAGAAAAAGACCAGTATCTGAGACTGAAGACGACACTAAAAGAAAGAAGAAAAGAGGAAGACCTAGAAAAAGAACAGTATCTGAGTCTGAAGATGACTCATATATTGACATAGAACAGGTTGATTCTTCCTTAAAACTGGTTCCAAACATGGGAGATTCTGGGAATACCCATGATCACGTTGCTACAAAATACCCAGTTAGGAAAAAGAAAATCTCTGGCCAATTGATGTCCGCAGAGCCACAACAAACATCTGGTAACATTGGCAAAGTAGAGATCAAGTCACCTGTGGAAAAGAAGGCAAGAGGGAGATCGAAAAAAGTTACTAGAAATAAACCTGAAGATCAATATGTTTCTGTTCAATCACCTGAAGTAAATACTAGTGACAGTGAAAAAGAAACCGAGTCTCCCCGACCTAGGACCAGAAGAGGGATACCTAAAAAGAAGTCCAGAGATGCACCTGAAGGCATATATATGGAAGCCCTTGCAATTGAATATCCCGAGTCCACTTCGTATCCAATAAATGAAAGTTCAGCTTCAACACCATCAGCACATAGAGCATTGAAAAACAAGGCTAGGAAAGGAGGTAATGATCATGAAAATGATCTTCCTTCTTTATTGACAGAGGGAACCAATGAGTCCATAAAAAATCAAGCACCCTCAAATGGTGAAGAGTTCGGAAGGCTAAATGATAATGTTACCAACAATGGTCACTTAAAAATGGTTCCTTCCAGGTGCACTTCTTGTAAGAATGTTGAAATACCTAGACCTGTGTTGTGTCTAGCTCACAATGGGAAGGTTGCATGGGATGTGAAGTGGCGGCCTTCTGATTCTTTTGATGCTGATTCCAAGCATAGGATGGGTTATATTGCTGTCTTGCTAGGAAATGGAGCTCTTGAAGTGTGAGATAACTATCTTGCTCATTATATTTTCTTTACATTTAATTTGTAGGTATACGCGTGTCTGCGTGTTTCATGTTTGTGTGTGATGTATTCCTTATTTTAAAAAAAATATTATTGTCTCTTCAAAATTGTCTTATTAATTGTGTTTTATTTTGTAAGTTGATTACTTTAACAATATTAGAGACAGTATACCACTTTTGTTATGCTTAAGAAGATTTGACACAATAGATCACCTAAAACCGACTCAAGTTTGATAGTCGTGGTGGGTATTTATAACTTGCATCTTTGTAGTTTTGGTTTCGAGTATTACCTTAAAGATTAATTTATATTATCTGTTTTTATCACCTTCTTTTTGGGGGTGAGGGTGGGTATACTAAAAAAATACACTAATAGAATATAGTAACCCACACTTACTTTTAACATATCATCTGAAATAGGATTAGAAAAACAAGGAGTCTGAAAGTATAAGATAATTAGCATTAAGTCTTCAACCTGGAAAAGGCTAGTTCCCCCACCCCCGATCGCATGTATGCAAGGGAAATTTTTCTGATAGTGCAAGTTTAACTGGAGCAACTCTAGACTCCAAATCCATGCTCATATTTCTGCTGGAATCCGTGGTCTGATTTACATGTGAAACTTTTGAAAATGCAGTTGGGATGTTCCTTCACCTCACGCTGTTAAAGTAATTTATTCGGCAATGCGAAAGGATGGCACTGACCCTCGGTTTATTAAATTAGATCCAGTCTTCAGATGTTCCAGGTTGACATCAGGTGATAGACAAAGGTAATAAATATCATGATGTTTGCATATACGTAAACTGTTTGAAATATATGGGAGGTGAGAACTATGCAGGTCCTTGTGACAAATGAAATAGAAACTTATATTTACTTTGTGGGCATAAAGTTAATTCTCGAGTACCAGTAAAACTTTTTTTTGTAGAAATTGTTATACCATGCAGAGATTCACACCGATCACAATTTCGTCTCCTGGGCTTGGATCAAGCAAGTTAAAAGCAATACAATTTTTTGTATCTTATTCAACATGAAAGATGTTTAGATGTGCAGGAGTTTAAGAAGATCTATGATAAGGAGATATAGCTTTATATTACACATAATGACTTAAATTAATATAAGATCTTGTTTAGTAGATACTCTATCAGCTGAGTTGTTTTGGGGGCATATTCTAATAGGTTTGTTACAAACTTATTTCACATGACTGCTAGCTGAATAGCTGTAATGCAGTATCTTTTATCTTAATGACTATGTCTATAACTGTAACTGTTTGGATTGGTGATAGTTTGCTAACCTTGAATTTTGTCTTCTCTTGCAGCCTTACATAAACTTTATATTGATTAGCTTATTTTTATTACATGTTTTTCTTATTTGTTGGGTCTTCATTATCAGTGTGCCTCTAACAGTGGAGTGGTCAGCATCACCTCCTCATGATCTTATTCTCGCTGGATGTCACGATGGAGTGGTAATCTGCGTTAAATGGTTTATAGTTTTCCATGCTCTTTATTTTCGTTTTATATTTTATTATAGCAACTTGAAAAATAAAATTTTAACTTTTAAATCCACATCACCTTATGGAAAGAGCACCACCATGACCAAAGAACTCACAAGGCTGTAGCTCAGGATGACACAACAACCTAATTTAGACTACATTCTATATTTTATTGCCCCCCCCCCCTCCTTCAGTCAATCATCATACAAACATGCTGAATACACATTAATTCTAATATACATTCAGGTTGCGATGTGGAAGTTCTCAACCAATGCTTCTTCCAAAGGTATTTGGCATCCTGCAGTTCTCACTATTAGATGGTTCCTTTCTCAAAACATATTTTAGTATCGAATCTGTACACTAGAGCATGTACAGAAGTTGGTAGAGGATATCTCTTAATTTCTTGATGTAGTTGAGCAATATATTGTTCTTTCTGTATGCAGATACAATGCCATTGCTTTGTTTCAGTGCAGATACAGTTCCTATAAGAGCATTAGCTTGGGCACCAAGCCAAAGGCAAGTAATGCTAGAATTGAGCAATGCTTTATTGAAAGAGGATAGTACAAATAAAGTAAATCATATTAAAGAAAGAATCACATAGCAGCATGCACTAGGTCTTTTTCATATCATGGCACATCTATTGATGGTTTGAAGTACCTGCAACTAGTCTAGATGGTGTTCATAGTTGTTTTGTTATGCATATAAACCATGTAGAAATTTTATCCCCTACCTTCGTAAATGCAGTAAATACAAGCTATTGTATTAATAGAAGTGCTTTTTTTACTGTCATCTGTTTCATTTTGGGTTAATTATTCACAATGTATCTTGCTGAAATTTACAGTGATCCTGAGAGTGCAAATGTAATTGTTACTGCTGGACATGGATCCCTGAAATTCTGGGACATACGGTCAGTATGATAATCTTTTATTCAGTTTTACTTAAGGCGAAAACCACACGAGGCACACAACCCCTCCAGAGCCTAGGTTAGAGGTACTAAGGCTAGGCGCATTCCTTCTCGAAGCCAGTCACATGCACACAGAAGCCAGGAACACAAATTATGAATTAAAAAAAATTAAGCATACACACACACATATATGCACACACGTGTATATATATATATATGCACACACACAAATATTTATAGTTAAACTACAAATTAAAAAAAAGAAACCACTTTTACTTATAAAAAGAGAAAATCAGTTATCTTAAATAATTAAGCAGAAAGAGATCAGAAATTGAACGAAAAATCACAATTTCCTAAAATTTATTATTATTTCTGTTGTAGAGTCTATTGCTGCTTTTATACTCAAGCTATTTGTTTTAGTATTTAAATCATTGACCATGGCTGTCCAGGCGCTCGACTAGTTGCAACTAGTCGACAATTAGTCGAGCAGTCGAGATTGGGTTGTCGATTGATGTTGTCAACTATAAAAAATCTGATATTTTGCGCGACCTAGTCGACTGACTTGTCGACTAGTCGGGTCGACTGGTTGACTAACTGGTCGACTAGTCGGGTCGACTGGGCAACTAGTTGGGTCGACTAGTCGACTGACGTTTACCCGATCTAAACCCGGTCAAAACCCGGTCCAATTTGATTATAATCCAAAAAATAACTTAACAGCCCTAAATCCTAATTAGATTCTAAAAGGGTAACAAGAAACGGACAGCCTATTCAGTTCTTCTTCACCTTCAAGATTCAGTTCTTCTTCGAGCTTTTCACCTTCAAGATTCATTTCTTCTTCAAGTTTTTCACCTGGTAAGCTTCTTCTCTTTTATAAGTATGTATACATACGTATGTATGTGCATAATGTTTATAAGTATATATATGTGCATAATAGTATAAGTATATATATATAATGTACCTGTATGTATATGTATATAACTATAATACGAATATACGATATATATGTCTATATCTGCAACTTGTCAACTGATCACTTGACCTTTATTTGGCAGTTGGCAGCTTACAAATGGCAGATACATCCGCTGAAACTTATTATCCATCCAAGGATCCTATTTGAAAGACTAAATTCAATGATATTACATAATATATATATTATATTTAATTACCATAATACTCCATATATTATTTTTTTGTCGACTAGTCCATCGCCTCGACTTATCGCCGTGGCAACCATGATCATTGTTAATAATTTGTTGTGTTAGTTTTGATGTTTTAGCATCATAGTATTATTTTTACATTGAAGAATTTGAAATTAATTAATTTATATATTATGTATTTAAGACAAATTTACTCGCAGTTCCGAAAACAAGAAAGTGCTTAAAGTTCCATCTTACTTAGAGTTTTCTGTTGCAAAAATAATTTCAGTTTAAAAAAAAACAGAGTAGAAGGGGTTGTATAGTTGACCAAATAAAATATAATATCATCAGTTAGATCAATGCTTTGTACATGTTATATAATTTTAGTAGTTACCTAAGCCCCAATGACAAAGAAGCTTATTGCCCATCACGTTCAGTTGCTAAAATAGAAGATATGTACTTGCAATTGTACCTGATGCGTGAACACAAAGATTAGAGTTCGTGTTTAAAATATTACACATCTTTATTTTTTTCTATTGGATTGACTTGCAAAATTTACAAATTGATGGATCTCATATCTATTCTTTTTGTTCTTTAAACATCATAACTGGACCAAGCTTATGCATCTCTCTCCTCACCGCATCGCACCTCAGACCATAAAGCCCACACCTCTTTGAAGAGGATCGCCTCAGCCCTGCTGAGGTGCCTTTAATAACTTTTTTTTCACCAGTATCAGAACACTACTATCCTAGTTCTATTTTGTCGTGGTAATTTGACAGATTGAATAGCCTTTTTCTGATTCATTATGAATTGGCATGTCCTTTTGTGTCTTGCACTTTTTAATCAAGTTTACTGATGAATATCTACTTGAAAGAATTTGCTGCTTTTACATTGCTTGCAGTGATCCATTTCACCCAATATGGGACCTTAATCCTATTCAAAAGGTGATTTGTAGCTTGGATTGGGTGCCAGATCCAAGGTATTATTTGGCATCAACTGAGATATAAGTACCTCTATGACAACTATATTACCTTTCTCATCAATATGGTCTTTTTGTGTTTCTAGAGGTATTATTATTTCATATGAAGATGGAACAGTAAGGATTCTCAGCTTGTCGGAAGCTGCAAATAACGTTCCTGTTACTGGAAAACCGTTTGTTGGGACACTACAAGAAGGCTTACACCGTTATTGTTGTTCGGCTTATACAATATGGAGTATTCAAGTTTCAAGAATAACAGGTAAATTCCTTGAAAAACATGTGAATTATATTTTTTTCAGTAGATATAAAATGCACGATGTGCGTACTGCTGCAGTAGCTTACTATCTACTGCTATTTGCTCCAGATATACTTTTTTATATATAATTTCTTTGTAGAGACGAAGAGACTTCGTCTTTCTTTTTATTTTCGGACCTGTCTTAATGTTCCATTATTGTACTCTAGATGGCTATGTTGATTGGGATATACCTCTATACACAATATTTAATGTGAAGGAAGTAGGTTTATGCCCTTCACTTTATTTTTTCAAATAGGGATATTTCTCAAAGTATCATGATGATTATTAATTTTGGTTGAGGGAGTCCACAACGTTTTTAGACCATGAGGAAGTCAAAGCTAGGAGTGTCCAGAATATGATTTTCTAGAACTTAATGATTATTTTTGATTTGTGATATGATGGTTATGATCATGTTAAAGGCATAGTTTATGAAGGATGTTTTTGTTCTTTAATTGTGAGCTCTTTGTAAGGTAAATTATTTAAGCAAGATTTTTTGCGCATTTTGGTTCATGTTTTTCCCCTTCTCCGTAGCCTGTGAATTTTCACCACTCTGAAACTTAAATTCTATTTTTTATTGTATTGGTGCTAGTAACCATGTGGTACCATTTTTAATTAAATTAAGTTTAATCGGAGTAATGACAGTTTTTCTAAATATCAGGAATGGTTGCATATTGTAGTGCAGATGGCACTGTTCTCCGTTTCCAGGTGGGGTTCCATATCTTTTGCTGCTAAGACTTTTTTATCTCATTTCTACTGATCATATATCTTGAATTCATGCAAACATTTGAATGAGCAGCCTAGTCTTTTTTTCTGGGTAAGGTCAATTGCAAGAAATATATATACTCATGCACACATTTTCCTCCACTGGGGCTTGAACCCTCAACCTTTGGTAACTAGGACAAGGGCTATCCACTAGGCTAAGCCTGAAAAATGAAGATCTTAGCTTGGACCCATCTATTTAACAACGTTGTATAGTATTAGATTTCATTCCCACCACATGTCATCCTACGTCCCAACTAAACTGAACAGAACCTTAGTTATTGTTGTATTGTGTCATTCTGCCCCGAGGTTGAACAGTTAAAGTTGTGTAAACTTTCTTCTACAGTTTGACTTAATCAAAATGTCATGGTAGCTTGTAGGAACACTTTTAAACTTTTTACATTAACTGTGTGGCTATATCAATTATCAATCCTGAAGGATCTGATTATAGTAATATTTGTACTCAGCTTACCAATAAAGCAATGGGGAGAGACCCTCTGCGACATCGTGCCCCCCATTATCTTTGTGGGTCACTAATTGAGGAAGATTCAGCTCTGACTATGTATACGCCACTGCCTGATATTCCACTCCTAATGAAGAAACCGTCAAATCCGGAGAAAAGAGTGGAGGAGGAAATGGCTGGAGGTCAAATATCAAATCAGCAACCTTTAGGTGTGTTCAGTTTTTCCTTCAAAAAGTTTTCTTGTTCTTTCAAAAATATATCCACCTTGTCTGGAATATACCCAACCGAAATGACAATCTGGTTTGACTCCAGTGTTTTCAAGTTGGCTTTGTTTACTTGAACTACTGCTGTTGTCAGATTGATCCACAAAAGTGCAGAATAACCAACTCATACATGTACTACAGGACCTTTTAGATAGCGAAGCACCATAATTTGCAAGAACTTGATAACAGACACATTCCTGTCTAACCATATAATTCTTGCAGCTTTGTGTTACGGTGATGATCCAGGAGTTGAATCTGGATCTGAGGACATGATGACTGAAAAGAGCAAGAAGTCGTCAAAAAGTAAGAGTAAAAGCAATACGATGTCAAACGCTAATCGAGCATTAGTATGTAGAGATGATGATCCAGAGCCCGTGCAACTAAGAAAAGGCAACGCAAATGAAGAGAATGAAACAATTGAAGTTTTGCCTCCAAAAATCATTGCAATGCATAGAGTACGATGGAATATAAATAAAGGCAGCGAGAGGTGGTTGTGCTATGGAGGAGCTAGTGGAATTGTGCGGTGTCAGGAGATTTAATCTGTCTGTTGTAATGGCTATAATTTATATAAAATTTATGTATAATTGTCTTCGATAATATATTCAAGATAAGAATTTGAATATTTGATACTGCACCACCATTTGACCAAGCACAGTTTTTAAAATTTGTTGTGTAATTTGAATAGAATATAGTGAAATATATTAAAAGAAAATAAACTGGAGAATCATTGAAGGTAGGGAGTTGAATACAATAGTAGTAAAGTTGTTTCCACTTTCTATTTCAGGTTTGTTGTATTCATGGTTAAACAAAACCTACATGTAATAGCAGGTGCACACAATCCCGTTTGGTATTGTTGTTGTACACAATCTTTTGAGAAGCCTCTGCGGGAACCAATATCCATTTGGAACTCGTCAAGACAACTGTTTTAAAAAGTTTTGATGCTGGAAAATGTCATTTTTTTTCTGAATTAGTTCGTTAAGAAAATCGGGGGGTCACGACTCACGAGCATAGATGGCTCGTTCCTGTACTTTTTCTTTACAATGATTTTATTTATAAAATATGCTTTGGACATATTTGGAGAGTATATGCAGTAGTCCATCATTAAGGTTAAAATAGAGTGTGGAAAGTTTTGAAAAGGGATTCTTTTGTATGGTAGAAATGGACTAAACAAAATCTAGACTGTACAAAGATGAACTTGTAGTCGGTGGCAAAATACAGGGAATTAGCTATCTTTAATGTTAACATGCAGAGACAAGCTCTGGGAGTGAGACTCAAAAATTGGTTCCGGTTTAGGTGCTGATGGTGCCTCATGGTGAAGGTCCATCATAGTTGTGGAGTTAACAGATTTTGAGTGAAAATTATGGTGTTATCATTTCAAAAGTTGTGTAAAGTTGTTGTGATAATATTTGTGGAGATAATGTTTTGAAAAAAGGAACTAGTACTCAATTATACATCTGAAGAATGATATTTAGCAAAAACAAATTGTTGAATAGAATGGATAAGAATATATACGACTAAAAATAGCATTAAGAATCACTGCAGATAAATAACTTGAGTATCCAGCAAAAGTTGTCGGGTTTGATAAGAACACTGGTCTGACTAAAATATATACATCCACAGATAATGCTAGTGACAAACATTGCAATGCTCACCTTCTCCAGCAGAAATGGAGATTTTTTTATATGAATGAAAAACACTGTTTTGCTCCTAGACTAGAGAAGGTTCCCTCAGAGAGAAACAAATATATTACTTGTACATAAATTTTGCATAAAGCAACATATCTGATAGTTGCTGAACATAATTCTCCAATTCTCCGATAAACAGAAATTCATCTTGAACTTTTGTTTGTACATATATTTCCAAGTATAGTTTCTACAAATCTTCTTTAAGATGAGAGTTGTTTGGGACTTTGACATAACTTTCTGAAGATTTTATATCTTCGTGACTTACAAGCTGTGACGGAGAGGCCAAGGGTGAAAGAGAACCTATTCGCCTATAGATTGGTGGTGTGTGTGAGTTTTTTGGAGATAGGCTAGTGAACTCCAAGGCCTGGAACCTTAGTTCTGCAGGATAGTCAGCAATGCAGCCGATTCTTGGGCCAGCACCTGTCGACCATTTCAGTGTGAGTTGGTGTCCTAACTGATATGACTTCGCAGCCTTCTTGGAACTGATTCTTTCTAGTATTGATTTCTTTGGTACATCGGCTCTAGGACTCTGTAGACCACCGGAGAGAGTTCTTCTGTAATTATTTTTAGCTTCAACTTTCAACACTTCAGTTTCTTCATGTACTTGAATTGTATCCTCTATATTGGGAATATTATCAGGTTGGAGGGACTCTGGGTCTGGGCTTGTAACTTTAGTACTACCATCTCTACTTAATTTTCTGTCCATTATTTTCAGCATCTTCAGTTGCTTTGCATATCTGATGACAATGTATTGCATTAGATAAGTCCTAAAGTCAGATAATACGACAAACTATGACACAAGAGATCCCAGTTCACTATTACTGCACATCCTTAGAAGACAGTGAGACACTGTTCTTTCTAAAACTTGGAAGCAAATCAATATGAACTTGCAAAACTAAAATACTTACTACAACTTCATCAAGGTTGACTCCATTATCCTTGAGAAATGACAGAAAACTGTCAAGCCTTTCATCAATTGGCCGGTAATGTCCACTGTATGCCGAGATAGACTGGATAGATATTTAATGGGAAAAGATACACATTTAGATATTATGTGCCTCAAGTCAAAGAGACATTTGTACAACTGCACTACATAAAAATTTGAAATTCCTGGTAGATAATAGAAACAACAACATAGTCCCCATTGATATTTCATTACTGAAAGCAAAGAATGATATTCAAGATAAGATACTACAGTCGAGTATTTTAACGTACCATAAGTGTTCCATTATCTACCACAAACCTTCCAGCAGCTAAAGTAGCCCCTCCAGCTAGGAAGCTTGAATGATGAAAACCTCCTTTCTTTTTTTGAATGAAAAAGATAACAGTATGAACCAAATATGAATAATAGAAAGATGTAACTCAAATTTGGAACAAGAAGTTCACTAATATCTTTCATCTTCCTTGAGATCTCACCTCACCAGCATAGAGCCTCTGACAGGTACTCATCACAAATATCCATTTTGCCCCAGGAAATCCCTTATTTGTATCTAGAAAATTTCCGGTCTGTTGATGCACTATTTTGCCCTCAACAACAACATATTCATAGTGTTCCCTCTCTTGCTGATTATTGCAGGAAGATGAAACATGACATACAGTGAGTAATAATATCCAGAAACAGAGATGGTAATCCAATCACAATTACCAAATATTGGAACACAATCAGGTAACATAGGGCAAAGAGTGCACATACAGTTCCTAGGTACTTGATACATTGTTGGCGAAGCTTTGATCTGGGGCATTTTGGAAGATCAATTTCTTTGCCATCTCCAACATCTAACCTGGAAAATTATAGATTACAGATTGATTTTTCTTTACTTTGTAATCATTTCACAATAGATGTATATCATAATGAACAACAAATTGTAGGTCATAAGCAGCCTTTGAATTTCCAAAAAAAATAAAAAATAACTCTGTTAAGCTTTAAAGGAAATGCATTGTGCCAGCTTTATATAGAAAATCGAGAAGTCACATAGTTGAAGCTGGAAAATAAAAACTAACCAGTAGAAAAATGGTTGACCCGCGTCAGCTTTACACCACTTCTCATAATACAAATGCAAGCTATGCCCATATCGGTGTCGCGGATCAATCTAGTATATAAATATGTGATGAGTAAAAAATCAGCAAGGAGCAAAAGAGAAACAGTCTCATCCCATAGTTTGTATATCCTATTGTAGTTTGTCACAAATAAAATCGATAAATTTGTAAAATCGCAAATTAACGTGGAATAGAAAAATGAACAAGGCCGTGACGAAACAGAGAGAGAGGTACAGAATTGAAGCGTCATGAAAATAAAAACAGATGGATTTGGCATTTGTTAGCACAGCATGAGTGCCAAATTGCATTAATGGGCCTCACCAAACACATGCCATCTCCATCTCGAGTTTAATCTGAAAGCTCAACTACAGTTGTTTTGCAGGTAAAAATATAGCTGTGCATATGGTCTGTATACTAAAGCTAAATGCGCTGTTGGTGATAATGATTAATGGATGATATTACAAATTGTACGTGCATTCATAATATGTTAAGCACTTATTTCAACTCTCTTGGTTGTTCACTTGGACTTGAATGTGGGAGATTCAGATTATTGAAGCTCTACGTTTAAATCTTGTACAAAAATTTATTTGCGAAATGTATTTTATTTTAATTCATGAATTTTTTTTTTAAGGAATTTCATGCCGGTATGAATCGTTGAAAACGACTGACGAACAAGGAGACACTAAAACTAAAAAATCGCTATCTAATTTCTTTTAACAAGGTTAAAATATGCCGGTATCACATCATTGTCTGTTCGTTTTTTGTTGAGTAAGTAAAGCTTGTAACCTTATATGGAAGTTTCTTAACATAGATATTTATACTTTTCCGTGATTTTTTTCTTTCTAAAAGGACTTTTCCATGATTTTCAAATAGTGGTTGGTAAAATTTAAACTACATTCATAAAAATGAATGGGACGTTGAGACGGTAAGTAAAATATTTTAAAAAGTTATTTTTCACGTATAAATATTTTACTATTTATAAGTAAAATATAATTTTTAAATTATAAATTATTAGCAATTTGAATAAATTTACTTTTTACATAAAGTATTTTACTATTTATATGTAAAATATAATTTTGAACTTAACAAGTTATTATCAGTTCGAATAAATTTATTGGCAAGTTATAACATATTATGGGTAAAAATTAACAATATAACAGTAATTAACAAAAAATTCAAATTTTGTACTATCGAAGTCCTCTTATATGTCACTTCAATCAAGCAATTTACAGTTTACGAATTCTCTTTAAACATGATTTCCTACAAAATAAAGATGTCTCAACTCACAATGACAAAACGTGGGAAGAAGAGAATAACTTTCTATAGTCATTCAAATTATACACAAGAACTTAGTATATCAGTATATGCATGTATTGAAAATAATTGTGGTGAAGAGCAAACATATGGAGTTTGTACAAGAATGAAAAGACTTCCACCATTACTATATAGGTGCTCGCCTGCCACTTCCCACTTCCCAGTACATAAATTGTCACCATTTTCAACGTGTATAAATCATCCAGTATTATACAGTAAGAAGTTTATAGTAACAACCTTAATGCAATTATTTGTTCTAACTGGCATAATCAAAGACAGTAGTAGTGAATAAATTTATTCCAACACTTCAATATTTATACATGTAATTATGTCAAAGTACAATTAAACCTTTGAAATGAAGTAACCTCGTTGAAACATATGTAATATCTTGACATAAAACAAGGATTGTATATCTAATTTATAGGAGTGATACGAGCCTATAGGCCCTATATAGTAATCAAGTGGAAATATTAGGTGGTTTGCATTGCCTCCTACATTGCATGTAATGTGACTCCACTTTGTAGATCAAAGCAGGAAGGAACCACAGGCTTTGCTATGAGTCGAGACTACTAGGACATAAAATGGGTACCTGTGCTCAGTTTTTAACTTTTGCCCAAGGCAATAAGTTCTGTAATATCCTTGCCCTTAACTTGCGACAGAAGCAATTCAATTCGGTCATCCTCAGCTTCAGTTACCGCATTCAGTGGTATTTCGAGAAATTATAATATGAAAATATTTATTATAAAACTTGTAATTATAAGTGGAATTTATAGACGCCCTCACCATGCATCAGATTAGTAAAATAAACAAGAAATCAAACATGCAGGCCCCTTTTACAGATCACAATCAATGCATTAAAATATTAGGCCGCTAGAAACAATAGAAAAATCACTTACTCATAAACATGTAAGAGTAATAATCAACACTAAACACAGGTCTCGAAAAATAAAATGTAAAAATAAAAACGAAGCAGAGCCCTGGAACAGCTTCTAATCGACCATGCCTCGACTACAACACATACATGGAGTTCGGTGCGATATGCCGGGCTACAAAAGGCCCAAAGCGTGCTTGGCCGAATGCATGAAATTGAGATTGATTAATTAATTTGGGTTGTTTAGAGCTGCATTGTATTAAGTATAAACTCTCTAGACCTCATTCTATTTTATAACTACTGTAGTGCTTTAAATATTTTTACAAATTGAATCTAAATATAATTAGGACTAGAAACGGAATCAAAATTTGTTAACCTGGGAATTGTCATCGAGCACAGGTTCGAATTTAAAATTTGTTAGCGATTTAAAAAAATGTCTGTTTGATATATTTGAAAATACATATTTGGAATAGAAATCATATGTGTGAAATAAGAGGTTACAAATTATTATTATGAAAACAAGGTTACAAATGAGGTTAAAAGAAATAAATAAAAATTAGACGTTGCGCGCAAAGTTGAGACCATCTGTTGCTAGTAGCTCTAAACTCTCAACTGCAGGTTGTAACCTGGCGACTTTGGCGATGGCCTTGTTTACTTCGGCACTTCCATTCTCTAGAAATACTCCCATTACCTTCCCGTCTTTGATCCAGTAGCAACCGAACTTTGTTTTTTCTGATGACGGATTGTTGTCACCAAACAGCACTGCCTTGCCCACATTGTCACCATAAAATTGCCATGACAGATCAAAGGCACGAGAATAAAAGAACGGAAGGTAGTCGTATTCGTCAACTGAATTCCCCTGCTCACTTGCAAATATAGCCTGCACCACTAAGATTGCACTTTTAAGCGGAAGCTCCAGCATCCATAAGTCCATAACAAAAAACCAAGTGTCCATAATCCTACATGCATAACTAAATTGAAGGTTTAGTAGTACTTGCTACAGATAAGATAAGCTGCAAAACTTAACATGGAAAACTATCAGAGAATTGCACATATATTATTGTCGCCATGATCTACATTATAGCAACAAATTATCCCAGAAGTAAAGGAAGATTCAAGGTATATATGGATGTATTAACTCACAGTTTTGGTTTGGAGAAGTGGAGAATCTAGAATATTTGGAAAAAACATGGTGAAACTGAATGACTTTTACTATTGTGTTTCTGACTTTGGACGGTAAGACTAATCTGTTTAACTGGCGTTGAACTCATAACATTTTCTGAAGTATAGACAATTGTGCACTGGATAAACTTTGCAGATGGATGGCACTTACATAAATGCATCCTGGTAAATTCATATTTTAGCAATAAAAAATGATAATGAAGCATCTACCTACCTTTACAGCCTGCTCAGCTGATTTGCGGGCATGATCGACATGTTCAACTCTTCTTATGTCATTATATAGTTTCATGGGGAAAGTTGCGACATCGCCAACAGCATATACTTCAGGAACACTAGTCTTGAAGAATGCATCAGTCTGTAATGAAATTAAAGGCATGATCTTCATGATTAAATTTGCCAAGGAAGAGAACGGATGGAATTCTCAAATGTGACGCTATTAGTAGAGTAGAAAATTATCAGTGTATTATATCCTACTTTGTAATTGTAATGGATGACAGGTATACTACATTTTCCATTATATGCACAGACTGGGAAGTAATTATACACACTCTGCAATGTTCCTTTATACTATCAATTAAGAGATAGTACTTTAAGATGGCAGCTTTTATATGAAACTTTTCTCTTAATCATAATAACAGACTCTATATTGCAACTACAGACTGCAGTGTCTCTATCAAAGCCACTATACGAACAATGTTCTTCAAGGTGATTTCTCGTTAATTAGCAAGAAGATTCATGAGTCAAAACTCTAAAATATGCAAGAAATTAAAAAAAAGTAACATGAGTTAGGATTGCTGATATTCAACAGTTGAGTAAGACATACCCTAAATCCACCTTTCTCTTCTTCAACCTGTCCTTTGAACAATGTTGTAAGTGGCCTTCCTCCAACACCAACAACAACAATATCAGCTTCCAGTACCCTCCCGTCCTTAAGTTTGACTTCCTTTACCTAATTTGTGGGACACAAAAGTGTAATTCAGGATTTAACTTTAAACTAAAGACTAAAAGCTACAACGGCACATGAGATTTTAATGGTTACACATACCTCATTATTAGTATCACTACTGAATCCTGCAGCTGCTGTTCCTTTAATGATTTGGATACCCTTGTTTACATAATATCCCTCGTAAAATGATGCTAGCTCAGCAGTAAAAAGTCGAGGCACTGCAGATGCATACGTCAGCAATACAACAATTAGATATCTGTTAAAGTGACTAATATATGTATCCTTCCACAAACAAAAAAGCATTCTCTACTTACTGCACCATGGTCCAGGATAAACCATTGTGACATCTAAATTATTGATCTTCATTACTGCACTAAGCTCGAGACCAATGTATCCACCCCCAACAATTACAACCTTCCTGTTTTTTCCTCCAATAGCTTTTGCAAGTGTTTCAGCCTCTTCAATTTCTCTCAAGTAGAAGATATTTTTGGAATCAGCCCCTTGCACACCGAAATCTGTTAGTTTTGTCGCCTACACACAAAACATCATATCAACGGCATCAAACAAGGAGATGAATATGTATAGATGGACTAATATAAAGAAAGAGATAGCAATTGCCTACTGTGGAACCAGTTGCAATAATAAGAATTTGATATTTAAAAACATCTCCAGCTGCACTGATCAAAGTCTTTGAAACAAGGTCTGCTTTCACTATTTCTGTGTTAAGAATCAATGATATCCCTATAATGAAATATAGGAATTAAGTTTTACGTATTGTCATAAAATTTGGGTACACCTGTTTACAGAACTTCGACAAAAAATCAATACTATTGTCAAGTGGTAATCTTTTCCCTCCAAGAGTTTTGTGGCATCACCTTTCCCAGAATACCACTCTGGTAGCAGTATTTCTCCTCCAGTTCCGGCACATACATGAAAACCTGGGAGTCTTGCAGCACCTGTAAAAAATATGAGATATATTAGGGCAATTATATAACAATTACAGAGACCGTGAGCAGGAGGAAAACTAAAACTGGAGACTGAAAAGATAAAAGAATGCCATATATAGGTCTAGACACACCCTGAGGGAAAAAGTAGGCCTTGCTAAGAGCAGGACGTTCGTAAGGAGCCACCTGAGAGTGAATTAATTAGCCAAGCATGGATTAAAGTAACAGAAAATGTCCTGCTTGATCAAACATATATATCGTGCAGCAGCACTCTAAACTCTCATGTGTTTGATATGAACATTTAAATACAAAACATAATTATTGTCCGCAGATCACAATAAAAAACACACAACAGGCTGATTGATTGGTAGCATACCGACTCTTTGGAAATAACATACAAAACATAATTATTGTCCGCAGATCACAATAAAAAACACACAACAGGCTAACTGATTGGTAGCATACCGACTCTTTGGAAATAACTGCCAGGTCGCCTGGTTTAACTCCTTGGTTTGCAAACTCCCTGACAGCATAACCCTGAAACAGACCATGCACACAAAGTAAACACAGAATATGTAGCATGTTAGAAATACAATATAAATTAAAATGAATATAACTTGATGACAACAAAGCACAATGCAAAATTGGATGAGTACTCACAGCTGAAACACCGCCACCAACAATCACGTACTTGAAATACTTCTCTGCCATTGTTGAGATCAATTGATCACTGCAAAAAAAAGGGCAATTCTAGCCTAATTATATATATGCCAATATAATCGATCTTTATTGTTATATCTAATGCGAACTAGTTACTAGTACATATAAAATGCCATTTTTATGTTAGGTGTGTGACACCTAGGTCTACAAAGTAATAGTTTCGATTTAATAGAGTCTGTTATAAAAGAGCATGTCTTGTGATTTGTGAACCATTATAAATCTCTAAGGAGTTTTATATTCGCCAAGTACACATTAATAGACTATTAAAGACATCCTCATGGAGAACAAATATGGTTGGGTTCGGTTTTTTAATAAAATCCGAATCGAAATCGGAAGTTCTCGGTTTTAAAAATTGAAAATCGGAACCGGAATCAAAATATCGGTTTCGATTTTGATTTTAAAAATCCTAATTCAATTTTAATCGGTTCTGTTTCGATTTTAAAATTAATTAAATAAAAAATATTATAAATTTAAATAAAATTTATTGACAAAATACCAAATCATATAAATCACCGATAATAAGCATCTTTAAAATCATATAAAATTATAGTCTGAGATAAATATTTGAAGATGAACACAATAATTAACTAATAGATAAATAAGTTATGATAAAATAATAAAGAATAAATAAGAGCTGCGATTTTCGGATGATAAATTAAGACTCCAGGTTCATGCTCAACATAAGTCAATTTAAATTTGAATATAATGTACGAAAAGAAAATGATACCAATCCAGTAAGTAAAGACAAATGCCATATTCAAGCATCTCAGCAACTAACATCCGGGAAATTCAACATCCTTATCAGTTCTATCATCAAATATTTTTATATTTATTAATATTTAAAATTGATATAAATTATATATAATATATATTTATTTATTTATTTTAATAATATAATATACTTTAGTGTAATTGATATTTGGTACGATAAAATAAAATAAGTATATGATTACTGATATTTGCTAAGTATATGACGTGGACACTGACTTGTCACAACTCAGAGTGTCGGACCACTTGAGAAGAAAAATAGAACACATGGCAATTCGACAGACCTCTACTCTAATAAGAATGGAGGACCAAGAACACAAACCAAACAAGCATAGAATTGTCTGCTGCATTGGTGACATTCATGGACACATCACCAAGCTACAAAATTTATGGTCCAATCTTGAAGCCCACACCGGCCCATCTGATTTTCAATCATCTTTGATCATTTTCTTGGGTGATTACTGTGACCGTGGTTATAAAACTCACCAAGTTCTTGAATTTCTCATATCTTTACCCTCCAAATACCCTAAACAAACCCATGTTTTTCTTTCCGGTAATCATGACTTTGCATTTGCCGGGTTCGTCGGAGTTCTTCCGGCGCCGGCTGGTGGGTCCAAGTTTTGTGACGCGTGGAGTGAGTATGAGGCGAATGAGGAGAGAGAAGGGTGGTATAAAGAGGAGGAGTATGAGAGAATGCATGTGCAAGCTAGAAGATGGGCTGGGAAAATGAGTGGGTTTGATCCTGTTAAGAAGATTGAGTATAAGGGGTCCATTTATGATGCTGGCCCAACTTTTGAATCTTATGGGGTTCCACATGGATCACCTGGTATGCTTTGATTCATTCACTCTTTTTTTATTTCATGTGTTTATTGCTTTTTCTTGATTTTGTAAGGTTGGATATGCTTGATTTCTGTTTTCTTACTGTTAAGATAATTTAGAGTGTAATTATGTGATTTTATCTTTATCGGGAAGAATGGGTATGGGGATGGACAGCGGTACAACTGAATTCTACAGCAAAACTTCTCACACTATAAATATGTTACATAGTGCAACGATATTTTCTACGTATGATACAGTTCAGGGAGACAAGTACTTATGCCTCGATGTGTCGAAGATGTTCTAATATATTAGTTTTATCTAGTACCCAAAATTTAAAGAACACATGCCACGGTATTCATCAACCATGACAATAAATTAGCTTTTCAAATATTTATAGAATTAGGCTGTGAGCTATCTGCAATTTCCGACAGTTTTGCTGTTCGTGTAAATGATGTTTTCTGAGCTAACCCCATTAAGTAATGCCTGTTTGTGAATGTACTTTCTATAACATCTACAAAAGTATACTTTTTGTAATCAGTTTGTAGTCAAGAGTGGTACTAATTATATACAGATCTTATCAAGGCAGTTCTGATATGGTTTGGGTCCATGAAGAGGTCAGACTTCTATGCTTTCCATTTTCTTGCCATTGTTAGCTAGAGTAATTATGATATGGGTTTACTATACTTTGGGGAATACATTTTGCTCTGCACTGGACAGTGCTGGATAGTTTTGTTCATCGTTTCATGTTTAATATGTCAAAAGAACTGATCATATGGGTTCTTTTTCAACTTTTCATTCGATGGGATAATGTTTGCATAGAGACCAGGAAGGAATCAAACAGTGCAGATTAATAGCTGTGCATGCTGGATTGGAAAAGAAGAGAGGGGTAGAAGAACAACTAACATGCCTGAGAGCCAGGGACACCAGAAGTCCGAAGGTGGAGGCACTCAGCGGCAGAAAAAATGTTTGGGATATGCTGGAGGTAAATTTATCTTTCTCAGACGTTGAAATACATTTTCATATTCTGTCAAAATTTTAAGGTTCATTTTCCTAGCTTGCCATTCTTATGTCAAGTTGATTAGTATGCCAACATGGAGATTTCATATTGTAAATGATGTTGAAGACTTATTACGAACAATAAAATTTTCCCTCAAAAGTCATATTAAAAAGCTCGATTAATCTAGTGTGGAGGGCTTGTGGCCCCCATGTTGTAATTCTTGTTTCTACATCATAGAAAATTCTGAAGTTACTTGTATTATTCTGTACTGATGTTTTATATGCTGGCCTGAATGTGTATTCTATACTGATGTTTTATATGCTGGCCTGAATGTGTATTCTGTACTGATGTTTTATATGTTCGAACAGTCTAAATAAATGTCCAAGTGAAATGACCTCCCATAAAACTGAATAATTTTTTAATAAAAAAATTTGAAACACGAGGTAATTGTTTTTGTCTGTCATATCTGACAGGATCTGGCTAAAAGTTCAACTATTGTGGTGAGTGGTCACCATGGGAAACTTCACACTGAAGGTCTTAGACTGATTATTGATGAGGGTGGCGGACTAGAACATAATCCAGTTGCAGCAATTGTACTACCTTCAATGACAATTGTCCGTGATACAGATCCACCAAAGAAATAGTTCTGAGTCAATGTCCCACTGATCGTCATCATGATACCACCAATGACTATGGTAGAAGGCTAGAAGCACGAGATATGTTCCCTTCTCTATAGTGTATATGTCAATCAGTTAGAGTTTCTCTTACTATGTATTTTATGTGTACTATTCTGCCAGATCGAGCTTGGCTTTCAAATTTTTTCTGCTAAAATTGTTTTGCAATATGCTAATGTGCATTAGGAAAATATATCGTATACTATATTCCTGTAATACTCGGGTGATTTTATAATATGTTGTTATATCCATCTGATGACTGTGGTGGACTGTATAACCACAAGCTAAAAACAAATGAGTCTGAAGGGACAGTTGAACCACTGTGCATAGAAATTTATACACAACTAATATCGGACTACAGACAACAAACAAAAGGATACACAACTGTTTCCATATAGAAACCAGGAAACCTCTCCCTCACAAATCAACTCAAGCCTCGGGGCTAATATAGCTTGTATTACTCATGTAAAAGCACGCAGCTGGTGCAGAACACTCATAGGCGATGAAGTAGAAGTTGATGATCTCAATGCTTCAGCCAATGGTCCACCCATTTGGTTTCCGTCCCATGTAGTTCCCCAATGCAACTGAGATCGCTCTCTTTCACCATTCCCTTCTCCAAAGCCAGAATCAGACTCATCCCTGACACCAGTGGACAGTTTCAATGAAACATCAGAGTTTGGATGTATTCCAGGGACTGACATTGATAGAGAAGTTATGAGGCTACCATTATTTTTGGTATTTCGAGGTTCTTGAATTGCTCTAGGCCAATCGTCAAAGAAGTGGCGAAGAGTCTGGCTATCTGATCTATCAACCTCATATAAATCCTTATGGCTTCCTAGTAGACCTTTGGTTTCAGTTATGGATTCAGCTGACCTGTAACACAAAAAGCGAACCCATGCTGAAATTATAAGTCGGCTATATGGACATCCACCCATTTTAGTGAAAGAATTGTAATTTAGAGATAGTAAAGGATAAATTTCCAAATGTCTGCTAAGAAAATAACCAAAATTACTTGGTTCCAATGTGTTTTTCAGTCAAGGTACAAGAACCATTGATGAAATTGCAGATATAACAGTGTATGCTATTTCATGAAACTACAATATTATTGTTGAATTAACTAGGTACTAGTCATTGGTGTACACTGTAACAATAAGTTGTTGGGGAATAGAGGGCAAGAGGTATGTTTCTTTTATCTATAGGTTAACTTGTAAGTTACAAAATGCATAAATTTTCTGATTTATAAGCTACTTATTAGATTTCAAGGGTATGATACATTGTTTTCAAGATTTCACTTCATATGCATGTTTCTTGATTATTCAAAAACAGGGCCCCTGCTATTTGTCTACTGTATTTTTTATTCTTAGGCCGAAAACCATATTCAGAGGGCCATGCATATTTCATCAACCTAAAGCATATTCTTATGTGATACAGTACAGGTACTAATATGGGACCCCAAGCTCAATGTAAAATGTTGTTCCCTGTCATTAGATCAAGATGGAAACTTGAGTTTCTCCCCTGTTATGGGCAAGCATCTTTAAGTGTCGTTCAAATTGCAAGTGATTCTATTAGCTATTTCCCTTTCCTGTTTAAAGGAAACATGTGACAAGAAAAGACAAAAAGTAGAAGAATAGATACCTTTGGTTGAAATGGAGAAGATCGAAGGAATGTGAAGGCCCAGAAAGAGGAAAACTGGTGCTTCCACCGCCAATAAATGTCAAGGGCTCAGCTGCTATCGGGGACATGGTATTCGATTTAAACAAACCTCCACTACCATTACTATTATCACCAGTAGCAGAAGTAGAAAGAGCAGCATTAGGCTTAGCAGTAGGTTTGTGAATGGGACTTTCCACGGGCTTTCTTGAACGGTTCCGACCTCGGTGCACGTGGCGGTCACAATATTTGTGGCCAGCCACAGCATCTTTTGAGCACCTCCATTTTTTTCCATCAGTCCTCCTGCATCTACCTGGTTCCGGATCCATAGCACCTTTCCCCCAAGATTGCATCCCTGGTTCCAAAAACAACGTTCATTATCACACTTATTACTTATAGTATTTCTGTCACTGATTACCCATTCAAATTATGCGGGGATTTATTTCATTTTCTAAGAAACTTTCTAGGTCCAAATTTTTTAGTTCAAAATTGCTAATCAAACTCAGAGTCTTGCATTTGGCCTGAAGTCGAAAGGAAGAAAGCATTTTTTTTTCGTGTGACATTAAACTTGAATAATTTAAGAAATGAAGAAATTAAATAAATTTATGTTACTGTTAATAAATATGCGTAAGAATTCGAAAAAATATAGCAACAGGAAACTTACAGGCTGGGTGATAATGCTGAAGAGGTAGGTGGTATTGGTAATATGGAGGAAAAAGAGAGGAAAGAATAAAGCTTTTGTCATTGATGAGGAGGTGGAGGAGTTGAGGGGGAACAGTAGCACCAGATATGATATGTCTGAATATCAAGGTTTGCAATTCAAGATCCTGCCACTGCCCCATGCTAAACCAGCTTCTTCCTCCTCCTCCCGTTCCTTGTTTTTTTACATTTTCATGACCTGATAAAACCACAAACATTAATCAGTTGCACCCTGAACCCATATAATATATTAATATCATTATACATAAAGATATAATACAATATTTATAGAGGAAGTCTAGTATAGGTAGCAAAAGAAGCTAAGTTTTTTGTTGTATTACTTGTGAGTGCAGTAGAGGTAGTTGAATGAGCTGACAGCTTGGTGCATGTGGGTTCATCATCAGGTGCAAACAACGAAAGTGCTGAAGAAGAGTGATGATGATGGTCATGAGATACAAAGAGTCCTGGTGAGATTGCTTCTTGTTCTGGCTCGTTCTTCTTTAGCTGCTCTCTCCATTGATTCAGTTGCAGCTCCATGCCACAAGATCAGTTTTAGCAGTCGCGGGAGTGGTAAGATACTACTATTTATAGAGAGTCAGTAACTTACTACGACAGAAGCTCTATTTTTTGCGTTGAGTATTTGCTTAGTTAAGAGAAGAAAGCGTTATCTATAGAAAAAAGAATCCGAAAATGCACACACTTGTGTGAACTCTGTATAACCTTTTTCTCACTGGAGCTACAGAGTTTTACAGCCTTGGTTTTGTGGCTGGGGACAGGGCACTTGACAAAAGCCACACAGTTCATCAAAGTTAAAATCAGAAAACATTAGTAATATAATTGGTTACAACACAAGTATATATTTTTCAAAATAGACTTGGCAATTGGCATGTACGAATATAACTCTGCTGATCAACATGCAAGTTGTGAGTTAATGATACATATTAACATTCCATTCTCAATATCATATAGAGACATGGAGTACATTAGTGTATAAAAGTATATAACTAATGTACTTTCTACATATAAACAAATTGTTTATTTACGTGAATATCCAACACGCTTGTAGTCTCTTACTACGGGTATTACTTTTGGTCTGGTCTTAGTATCACGTAGAATTGTTTATGTTGTCAGTCTGAAATGGAATCTGAGATTTCTCCAACTTCGATGCCTTATAAAGAATAAAGATACTACAGTATATAGCAGCAAAACGATATATTCCGTCTTTTTTTCCCCCACAAACTCGATGTGCTGTTATTTTAAGTTTTACTTGCCTGCCCAGAGCCCCAAAATACTACTCTCACTAATTCAGACCGATCGATCAAAGTTGAATATTCTTAGTAAACCTCTGTTTGTCTCTACTTAAATACATAAAAAAAAATTTATTTATTTGAAGAATCAAACAAACGGGCCTTAAAATATTTATACCACTAATATTTTTGCACCTGGTAGGTTGTAGACTTGTAGAGTTGTAGATAGATGCTAACATGGGGCGGTGCATTGTGTATATGAAAGCGTTATTATTGACACTGTTAGATGGTGAAGACTGTCAGAATATTTATACTGTTTCTGTCAACTAGTGAATGAGTGGGCAGGGGCCGCAGGGACGCAGGCTGATTTCCAAATTAGTTGAAAATACTTGGTTAATTTTATGCCCATTTTATATTGTTATTGCATACAATGAATAGTGCTCCCTTGGAAAAGATTATTTAAAGTAAGTGGCAGGATATTAGTCTTCGTTATGGAGGGAATTACACCCCGCCTAAAACAAAAAATTTGATTAATAATTTCCTTCCACAGTCCAAATCCACACTTACAGGTACAATAAATAAACTTAATGAATTTAGAAAAAAATCAAATTGCGCATACGCTATCACTAAACTACAACAATAATAAGCTCAAGTCGGGAATTATCAACAGTATTGCCTCCAAATATCAAGTGATCAGACTAACTATTTCTAAGATATGGAAAATGGTTCAACAAGCTATCAATGATGGTAAATATCCTAATGTGTAGAGACAATACAAAAGTGGAAACAAAAGCTACGTTTTGGATTTGGAAAAGGTCATATTAATTCCTTTACACTTAAGAACCAATGTATGTACACTTGTTTGTCAATTAAATGCATGTAAATCTACTGTCCATATACTCGTTCAAAAAGGAAATATCAAATCGCATTCAAATGCCTTAAAACCTTATTTAACACTTCTAAATATGCAAGCAAGGGTAAAGTTTGTTTTAAATCATATAGAAAGCTCAACACTTCATACAAACCCAACCTATATAGGCATATTTTCAATAATTCACATTGATGAGAAGTGATTTTATATGACTAGAACATCACAAAAATACTACATACTGTCAAGTGAACCGGAACCTCATAGAACTTGTAATTTCAAGAGATTTATAACGAAGGTTATGCTTATGAGTGTGATTGCTAGACCTAGGTATGACAGGGATGGCATTTGTACATTTGATGAAAAAATAGGAATCTTTCCATTCACACATGAAGAGGCAGCTTTGAGATCAAGTAAAAACAGGGCAAAAGGTGTTATGAAAGTGAAACCTATAGAAAATATCACTAAAGTTGTAGTCAAAAAAAATTTAATTGAGAAAATTATTCCCGCTATTAAAGCTAAATGACCATTAGAAAACAATAAACATATAGTTATCTAACAAGATAATGCTAAACCTCATATAAGTGATAATGATCTAGATTTTATTAGTGTTGCACAATCCGATGAATTTCAGATTACATTAGCTAATCAACCGACTAATAGTCTGAATCTCAATATCAACGATTTGGGTTTCTTTAGACTAATACAAGGACTAAAACATGAGAAGACGCCTTGAACGGTTTGTGGATTAGTAAATGCAGTGGTTGAAACCTATGAAGAAATTATTGATTCGACTTTAAATTTTGTTCGGTTATCACTAGTGAATTGCATGACAGAGATACTGAAACATGGTAGTAATAACAACTACAAGAAAAAACTTGCTCGACTCGGACAACTACCAACAGTTATGACTGCTCCACTGGACATCGTACAAAAAACATTAATCAAGACAACTACTAAAGCAACAAGAATGCATGCTGATGGTTAACTACTAAAGCAACTAGTGATGTTTTCATGACGAATGGATTGATGAGAAACATTCAAAATGTAAAAATATGTAAAATATCATGCAACTACTTAATCCATGTAAAATGTCAAAATATGTACTCGTACTGTATAAGAAGATGTAGTGCCTCAAAATACCGGGGAAGATATATATGCAATAGACCAGTTGGGTCAGCGAAATTGCTCATTTTAGCTTTGAAATTCGACTTTTTGGTTTTGGAATCGCTCCTTTTGCTTTGAAATTCAACCTTTTGGCTCTCAAATTGCTCGACCTCTATTTTGATATGACCTCTTTCGACTTTTCTGGAATGTCTTCAACCACTTCAAAGAAATCGAGATAATCTTCGATTATATACACACACAAATCTGTAGTAGGGGATAACAGAGATTTGGGCAATTCGATTTCAAAATCATAATCACAACTAGAGGTTGAATCTTGCATGCTTTCAGATTCCATTACATAAGTTTTATTTTAATTAGGATTTATACGGGTTATGAGAAAGAGACATATAGATGGAGTTAAAAGAGGCAGAGGGATTTTAGGGTTAGATATAATCAGAATAATAAAAACAGGTAAGTAGGTGGTCAAACGTTAGTGAGTTAGTGGGGGGAGTCAAATTAGATTATTTTGGTTAATAAACCGTGATTAGTCGCTAATCACAGGGCTTGTGGGAAAAATGTCATTTTTAATAATATTATAAAATTGCTATTTTTAGTAATGTATAGAAATGAGAGAGACAACTAAAAATAGAAATTGTATAGAAATAATTGGGACAGAGAGAATAGTCTTTTGTTATAAAAAAAAGGTAAAATTTTGTTTAACAAATTTAAAAATAATTTTTTGAAAGAAAAGGGGTCTTTATATTTTTGAGAAAAACGATTTTTATTTTTACTAAAAATAACTATACTTTATTAAATCTCTGTTAATATATAATCCTACTTGTATTATATTTAAAAATATTATTAAATAATTATTCAATTTTTTCTGATAGCAATTTTTTCAATAATATCTCCTTCATAACACAATAATTGTATGCTTGTCGCCTTCGTAATTATATGCGTCGTATCGGATTGATGTGATGTATCATTGGTATTGGCATGTCAGTATCATTGGTATTGGCATGTCATCATACTTCTCATTTATCTACTAAAGTAAATCACAAGTTCATGCACCAAGACAATTATTACTGTATTATTTAGCACAGTAGCACTTGTGGATTGCGCGGTTAAGGGTTAAATTTTGATAAATAAATACTTTTGGATTTGGATTTTTTTATTTAGTTATTAAACTTTAAAATTATTCAATTAGCGGACAGCAACTTTTCTAATTTCTATTGAACCGTACTAGTAGTATTATAGTAGTTGTAGACAGAGGTAGATAGAGGTGAGAGAGTTGCAAAGTGCTGCTGTTGCATTAAGTAGTCGCAGAAAAGTTAAAAATTGCAAGGAGAGGATCTGACATGAGTCAGTTATTTGTGTCAGAAAGGCCTGTTTGTGTGGGACTCGTTCAGATGCATAATAATACTGTAATAAATCTATACGCCACAGTAACAGGAAGAAACGAAAATATTAAAACAGTGTTATTTTGATAATTTACAAAACCAACTATAATATGAGTTACGCTATAAGGAATCATTTACACTATATTCTACGCTCTAAGAAATCTTTTTCTTATTAAAATAATAAAAAATTGAATTTTGAGATTTAAAATAAGTAAATTTGTTTTTCTTAATAAATATAAGAATATAGTTGAAATTTTGAAAATCGTCAAATTTGGTATCAAATGGCACCGAATATATGTTTGACACCAAATTTGGTGTCATTACAGTTATTTAATAACACTATTAAATGACACTATTTTAATGTTTTAGTGTCAAATTGAAAAAACTCTAAAAGCAAATCTAACAATGTCCTAAATTATTATCCTAATCTAAAATTTAGGACACTTTGAATAAATTAGTGCTCTAACAATGCAGTAGTGGTGCTCTAAAACACTAGGATAATCATCATGTGCCTTATTAATAGGGCACCACTACACATGTATCATTTCATTTTTATTAGTAATAAAATATTCACTTTCCTCCTTATTTTATATTTCTTTTTCCTCGTTTTATATTTTCAAATATAAATATAATTCAAATATAATATTATTTTAATAATAGAACATGAGAACACATAAAATGATTAGAATTGATATATGTTTATAGTGTCATAAATTATTATAACATTATATTTTATTATATTTATAATTCATATTCCAGGACATTGTTGGATTAAACTCTAACAACAGTCAGATTAGACAGCTGCTGAATGTTTATATTATTAATTACTCGACTAAACATGCGATTGCCCAGTTCAAATTAGACGGTACAAGAAACCATAAACATTCTGAGATTGAATCGGTACTTTATTGTATTCAAGTAATAATTATTCTACATAGTTAAAAGAAAGAAAGAAAATCTTCACTGTGAAGCTAATTTATTATTCATATAAATATATTATCAGAAATTTAGAAGAATAATCATATATTTATTTTCCCAAAAAATTAATTTAAATTATTTTAATAAAAATCAAATTGATAAATAAATTCCATCTTTTATTGTTTAAGTTTCAATTTTTTTGACATATAAACTATATCATTCCTATAGTATGGGAGAAGAAGCTACACAAAAATTATAAATAAATATGTTTAAATGTTGAAAATTATAATTTAAATAATAAAAGTTAAAGTTTATTTATGAATTTCTTAAATAAAACCGGAAGTTTTCATGAATACAAATCACACCCAAAAAAAAATGACGGAAAAAACATACGAAAAAGAAACACCTACTACAGCTCAAACAATGTGTTATTTATAGCCCACCATTCAAGCCCAAAGTTAGTACCAAAAAAACCATTGGAGCCCAAAATCCAAATTACTTAAGTACCCCCTTACGTGCAGCTATTATTACCCAAAATACGGCCCTATTCGCTCTAATTAGTCGCAACTTGCGTTGGATCAAACTACCTTGAATACTCCATATTAGATGGTTATTACTCTGTAACCTGGATTTTAGAAATCATAGATTCATAGAGCATATAATTTAATTATTATACCAACTTTCTGGTAAATTATAGATGTTTTTATACATATTTAATAATTTAATATTAACATTATGTATACACATTTTTAGTGTTTTCTAACAGTTATTTAGGATAAATTTTATATCTTTATTAATATTATAAAATCAATAATATGAATATTAAATTTTTATTTTTTAATATGATTTAATTATTAAATCTTTGGTCTTACATCTAATAATATAAATTTTAAATTTTAATATATCATGATGTTTGAATTTTTCATATACATAATATATAATAATATAATTTTGTCTATTTTTAATAGGGTCCAACCGTTTTTAACCGTCAATTATCATATACGGAGTAATATTTTTTTATTGCATTGGTTTGATAAGTGTTAATATTAATTTAATAAATTTTTTATTTTAAATACATGACCATATGTTTAAAATCAATCAATGTTAATATAATTTTAAATATAATCGATTATTATAATCAATTTTTCTGGGACACAACACATTAAAAATTCACCAATTTTTATTCCATTCATATTTTATATTTTTTAATCAACTATTTTAATTAATGTCATGCTCTAAAACCCCGAATCCCGACACCATGTTACAATAGCGGTGACTGGGTTCTTTTAATTTCTCGGCGTATTTTACAGCAGGATATTGGCAAAATGACAGCCTAGCAAGTTAACATGTTTATATACTATAGACTATATGGGATTAAAACCTACTCTACGCATTCTTTTGAAATGTGGAGAATGCTTTTCATTAGGTCAAAAGTGGACGTCATTGTCTTATTAAATATCTGTATAATACAATTTTTTTTATAATTTTAGTTCACCCAATGAAATTATACAGATTAAAATTTTTACTTAAATCATTTAAATAAGAGAAAAAATGATACTCTTTATATCTCATAATCTTACCTCAGTTTCACCTTTTTAAATTCAAATTAATCAATTTTAATCAATAAATAAAATATATTTTATGATAATATATATTTTTAAAAATAATATGATAACAAAATTTGATTATTCTACTTTATAAATCAATTTGTAGATTTATAAAATTATAAATTAATATTTTTAATTAGTAGTCGAAATTAAATAAATTTGATTTTGAGAAGTCAAACTGAAACAAAAATTTATGGGACGGAAGAAGTATTAAATTAACCTTATTTTAACTGAAAATTAATTATTTTTTTGCATTTATGCATTAGTTTTGTATATTTTTGGAAGAATAATTCTTTTATTTAATTGCAATGTATTTAAAATAAGTTCGAATCAATTTCCTAATTTTGATATTTTTAAATTTTATTTTCAATAGATGAATAATACAAAATAATAATATATTTAATAATCTCAAAATATTTTTTTATCTAATTATGTTTTAATTATATTCAAAATAATAATATATTTAATAATCTTAAGCTATTTGAATGTTATTGAACTAATTAAAATTTTATTTATACATAACATAATTATAAAACCTAATTCAATCAATCAAATATTTCGGATATATATGAATATTTTTAATATATAACTTAGATTTATAATAAAATAAAATAATATTTTTAAAAATATTATATAATATTGTTTTTTTAACCCATCTGCACGGATATTATACTAGTAATATTAACTAAGTTATGATCAAGTTAGATTAAAGAATAATGACCGATGAGGAAGCTCTATTGACGTTGATGAAATATTTAATCGTTCACCCAGTCGGCAAGTCACTCACCCACCCATGTGGTGACTCATGGACCCCAACGATTCGTATCAGATTCTCGAGGATCAGGACCGTTGGATAAGGATATACGAGTACTTATTTTTTATATATTCAGGATACTCATGAATCAATAAATTCAAGTTTGAATGGGTCAAGCGCCACAGACGGTGCCCAACGGAAACAATAGGAATTAGGGGATGGTACTACTAACAACATTCTCATATCTCATGAGTCTTAACCAGCTTAAAAATTAATTTATGGCCAAACCCGTAAAAAGTGTAATCGGAATTAGTCGATAAAAATACGGAACATGAGTTAATTAGATAAATTGGGGACTAATTAAAATAATTAATTAAATAATTTGAAATTTAATCAGGATTAATCGGTGACCAATCTTGACTAATCACTAATTTTTAGAACAATAATAAAACCTAGATAAATTGATAAATTATTTTTTCAATGTGCGTATTATAAAATTGAATTTTATCTTCGACAAATTAATAAAATTAAATAATCTCGGACTATTCATTTGTACCCATTTAATTACACATAATTGTATTCATTCAGTTGTGTACAGGCCCGGCTCAATAATTTTGGAGACCCTGTGTAAATTTAAAGAATTTATTTTTATTATTTAAAATATATTAAAATTAAATAACAATTATGTATTTGTAAATATTATATTTATATATAAAACTATATGGTGTGTATTCTTATTTAAAACACTTAATTTTATTTTTTAGAAATCTTAATTTTCAAAAACTTTCTTTATATATTGTATTAACTATTAATATTTTCTTTTTTAAAATTGAGAAGAAATAAAATTTATATAAAAAATATTCACTAAGAAAATTTATAAGTAATTAAATATCTAAATTAGAAACAAACTTGTTTTAAAAAAAAAAGTTACTAAATAAATATTTTTATATAATATTATGAGTATAAATATTAGGGGCCTTCAATATTTGGGACCCTGTATTGAGGGGCTGTCTGCGGAGCTTAATGGCCGGACCTGGTTGTGTAGTGTGGGTCATGTATGTTCTAATTTCGACTATCTTTTAAATTCTATTTCTAATTTTTATAAAATATGAAAAGGAGAGTAATAAAAAATTGTTTATTTTTCATATTTCCTACTCCATGCAATGTTTCTAGTGTGTGCATATCAGCGGTCACTAACAACCAGGGATGGCAAAATTATTCGACCCGACGAATAACCGATCCGAAACCCGATTTTTTGGATTTACTGAACCCGATTTTTTGGATTTGGATATGGATATGGATTTAAATTTTAAACCCGAAAAAATTTGGATATGGATATGGATTTCATGTATACCGAGCCGAAACCCGACCCGAAACCCGAAACCCGATCCAAACCCGAGGCAAACCCGAAACCCGAAAAAACCCTAATTATATTTATTATATTTTATATTTCATATATTGTATATCATATGTTGTATCTTGTATATTATACATTATAATATATACTTTATATAGAGTATGTATTATTTGTTAGTAAATTATTAATAACAAAAGTAGAAGTGGAATTAGGGTTATTGACTAAATTAGTCGGACTAAGTTCATAAAATATAAAATATTTTTTTTAAAATTTACAATGAATTGATTTTATTTTAAAAATTAAATAAAATATTTTATGAAAAATAATAATATTTATTTGAAATTACTAAAAACTTTTATCGTAAAAAATAAAAGTTTATAATAATTATAGATTATTAAAAGTTAGCTAATATAATAAAGTTATTATAATAATTTTTAAATCAACAATTCTTTTTTAAAAAAATACTATTTTTAAAAACATTTTCAGGTTTCGGGTATCCGTTGGATTCGGATATGAATATTAATTTTCGGGTATTTTTCGGGTATGGATCGGATTCGGGTATGGCTCGGATTTTCGGGTATGGATATGGATATTGCCATATCCGAGCCTATCCGACCCGAATGTCATCCCTACTAACAACCACTTTTTATGAGTTATCAAAGTTTGATTGGTTCACTTCTCATTAATAATAATGTCCTCCTGCGTGTAAAAAAAATCCCTGCCAATCAAAATTTAACAACTCATAAAAAAAATAATTGTTGGGAAGACCACGAACTAATAAAGAGATTATAAAACAATAATTAAAAGACAAAAATGTACTGTGCGCCTGATATGATTACGTAAATGAAACTCCCATCTCTCAGCTTCTTCAGGTGTTACTTATATAAAAAAACACTTCTTCAGGTTTTACTCGTAGTCGGGGGGGGGGGGGGGGGGGGGGTTCGGTTGTTACGCTAATAATTAAAATCGCAGTCTTGATCAAGTACTAGTAATTTCAAAATAAAAAAATGTTTATATAAATAATAAAGTGGACATACAAAAAAAAGGAGATTCTTGCTTTAGTATCCGGCAGCCGCCGGTGGGAGGAAATGGTTAGTTAGGCAAAGCTGATGATGGCCCGCGGTTGATTCCCCGGGCATGTCGTTTTCTTACCCTGCTTAGCTCTCAAGGCTTTCCCGATTCTGATGCGTTTATCTTGTCACACCGTGTCACTTTCTATCACAACTGTCAGTTGCAACTACCAACTTATTAAACTGTTAAATGGACTACATTTTAATTTATTTTTTTTCTTAAGTTTTGGGGAAGTCAACAAGCCCGTATATTATTGTTTTCCAAGTTACAACTTACAAAATAAACATTTTATTATTAATATTAGTGATTTTGCAATTTCACAAAATTTCAATTATGATATTTATTTTTGTATTTGTCATAATACTTTATTCTTGCGATAATTTTATGCATGTGAAAGATCTCTTTCCATACATTTTGGATAAGTTTCTATGTCACATCATTTTAACAAAAAAATTAACTTTTAAGTTAAGTAATAATTTTCTCTTTTGTTTCATTTACTAAAATATTTTTTAAGAGAGCTGATATGTACATATCTTATATCTATAAGTGCATACTTTTTAACAATACGATGAAGTTAATATATTTCATTAATAAAACCAGATAATCCAAAATTAATAAAAGTGTGAGCCTATCAATGTAGAAAATATAGTGCACATATCAACTTTTTATTTGTAACTAGGGCTCCCAAAAAATTCCGAATAATCCGATATTCGTCCGAAATATCTGCATTCGTATTCAAGATAAAACATATATTATCCGTATCCGAGACAAACCAGATATTATCCGTATCTGAATCCGACAATTTCATATACGAATACGGATATAGGCATATTCGTATCCGAAAAAATCCGAATCCGAAATTAAATATATATGATATTTAAATAATATATATAATATATATATAATTTAAAATTTATTCTATTAGTTTTGTAGTGTGTGTATATATATTCATTAAATAATATATTTATACAAATTTTATTTAATTGTAAAAATATTATAGACATATATAAAAATATCATTTGAGTTTAATATTATAAAGATAACAAAATTAGATTGAAAAGATAAATAAAAATTAATTTAAAAATAAAATAAAATAGGCTTAAATCCTTTTAACTCTGAACTCAATTAAAAAAATTTAAATTAAATTTTTAATATTTATTTTTCATTTTTTTTTGAATTTTTAAAATAAATTTAAAAACTTATTAAAAATCGGATTCGGATCCGTATCCGGATAGTATCCGTCAGATCCGGATTCAGATATTAATATTTAAAAAAATTCGGATTTGGACTTGGATACGAATTTTCAAATTGAATTCGAATACGGATAAAGACAAATTCGTATTCGTATTCGGATACGGATACAGACATATTCGGTTACAAATCTTTTTAAAACGCCGAGAGATTCTTTATCATCTAAGCTAGCCAACCCAAGATACTAAATTCTGTTTAGATATTTTTAAATAAAAAATTGGGCCGCAGTTATTGCCATTTGCCAAATGAAAAATCAAGATCAGCAGTCAATATTCCAGAGATGGTTACACCGTGATTGTGCGCATATAGATACATACATGTATAAATCATGTTGTTGATATTATAATGATTTTGTTCTTCTCAGAGCCGGCAAAACTATTACGTTACGAAATACTCCACTCTCAAATACTCAATACCGTATACTCTCGTACATACTGAAAATGATACTATCCATGTACCACGAAATATACACTAGGATATTATTAACTTCCAACCGCAAATAATCATACAGCGGATAATTATACCAAACGCATATACATGCTGGAGATTCGTTCCATTATAATATAAGAATTGGTTTTTTTGCGGAAAAAAAAGTCATTAGAAATCAGAGTCAAGAAGGAAATGCAGCGCGACTTGAAATGAAAGTACTGTATGTGATGTTTTGTTATTTACGCATGGGGTAGTGTCGCAGTGACAGCGATGATATATGTATGTACACATAAGGTTGGATGAAATAGGCGCAGTGGTACCACTGACTTGAGAAAATGGCTATCTTACATTGACAGTTCATCGTCCATGTTCTTACCCCTCTTTTTCTTCTCAACACAAGTTTTCAGTTTAACAAAATTCCAAAGGTGGCTCACCCTATGTGTCGCTACTTAGATATATGGCTAGCACATGATTTGTATCGGTTTTTTCTGGTTACATGTCAAGTTAGAGTTGCGAAACAATTTTTTTTTTTTTAGGTTTCTAGAACAGTGAAAATTTTTGAAAAAAATTTAATTTCGATTCGATATTTTAAAGATTTTTATGGATTTTGATGACAAGTTTCAAATGGTCGGAACAAATTATCGTTGATATAAATTATGACTACAAAGACTTTACCGCCAGAATGGTCATCCTAATTCGAGAAAAAAGGTCTTCCATTACAGTGGGTAACCAAGATAAACAATTAAAAATGATTAAAACATACATGAATGTCAAGTTGTCATAGTTTAATTATGATATTATTTATAGTGCAATACTTTCAACAGTTTCAATGGGGTCTAGTAATTGACGAGTTTCTTTTCGAATTTTGATTTGGAAAAAGTGGTTCGATTCTAAAAGTTGCACACTCTGTTGTGCTGGTTGTAAAACAATGTACTGCTCACTAGTAATAGGTTTGCTGTTATATTTCACAAAAATCAACAGTTGCGCAGCTGTCTGTCTATAATTGTTTTTTCTTGAATTAAGGTAATGGTTGGCAGTTGCTTCGTCTAACTTGTATGTCTTCTCTGATGTATGCATTATCCTCCCACAGTCCCACTACCTTGTTTATACAAAATTGAAAGTACATCTTCATTTTTAAATTTTAGTCAAATTTAATTTTTATAGTTAAGTGTGTCTGATATAATACATGCGAAACACGAGATAATTAATATTTAATTAATTTTATTATTATTAATATTTAATATAAAATTTGGATATAAAAATAAAATTTTAGTTAATATAAATATGTCTATAGTTAGTGTCTGTATTATAATAATTAAAATTGTATCTAATAATACATGTATATCTTTTAGGTCGTGGTTATCAAAAATTTTAATCTTTCGATTATAATAATATAATATAGATTTGATCAATTACCAATCTTATTTTCTATTAAATTTAAAATATGTATAAAAATTAAAAATGCAAATAATTTAATTTGAAAAGAATAATTAATAATAATAAAAAAGGCTAGGCATAAATATTTAATTTTTGATAAAGAAAGGCTAAGCTGGCTATTAGATTTTAAACCCACCAGGCCAGCCAAGCGAGCCAGGGGTGTCTTATGTTAACTTGTTTCGTTCATAATAAGCACCAAGAATTAAAAGGGGTGTTTTATGTACAATATTGAGGCAAAAAAGGGGCAAGAGAAGAGAGAGAAAAAACAAAAGAAGATAAATAAGAGAGCAACTCAAGAAACAACAAGGGGTTTCCAAGAAGTAGATAGATACACAGATACATACAAGAAAAATGATGCATACACAGGAGGGGCAAGCAGTGATACAATCAGGTCAACTCTCAGGAAGTCTGAGCTTCAGTGGTAGCATGTCTAAAGAAGATGAAGAGATGTCAAAGACTGCACTTTCTACTTTTAGAGCCAAAGAAGAAGAGATTGAAAAGAAGAAGCTTGAGGTTAGAGAAAGAGTTCAGGCTCAGCTTGGTCGCATTGAACAAGAAACTAAACGTCTTGCTAACATTAGAGAGGTACCCTTTACTTTTATTACCTTTTTTTCATGGTTTATTTTCCTCAGATTTGTAAATTTTGTTTCTAATTTTTGGGGGTTTTACTTTTTTTTTTAATTCTCTCATGAGGGTTTCTAGAACTCATGTTGGGTGATTTTGTTTTTATTATGTTAGTGTTTTGAGTTGAATTTCTTGAATTTAGGTCAATTATTTTGTACTTTCTCTTTCACCAAGTCTTCAGCTTTATCTACCAATTTTTTTGTGTGCTAAATTATCTGTTTTCGTAGTAAATCACTATAAAATAGCTATTTTTTTTGTAAAGCTTGTCACTTTTTTCTTCAATTTTTTGTTGTGCATCTAACAGATTTTTTTTTTATGGGAGTAGAGGTTAAGAATTCACACCAAGAAATTGGTAGATTGACCATTTTAACTTATGGTTGTATTCAGTACCTTTTTGTTAATGAAGTTGAGAGAGTGGTTTGACAAGGAAACAATTCTATAAGATGTTCTGTGAACAATTTTCTCATGATTGTCTGTAGGCCTTCCAACATATAAGCAATTTACACTGCATTTTTTTATTTTTATTAGTTCTGATCCTTTATTCTTGTCGTAAAACTATAGAAACGATTGAATTGTCGTTTGATTACATGCAAGTGTTTGATTAAGCTAAACCCGATTTTCTTCGCTTGTAATCAAACTTTCTTGATTAAAATGCATCGATATTATGTTGTCCTCAGGAACTTGAAGGATTAGCAGATCCAATGAAGAAGGAACTTAGTCTTGTTCGTAAAAAGGTTGATTCAGTTAATAAAGAGCTGAAACCGTTGGGACAAACCTGTTTGAAGAAGGTTATAATCTTACCGACAAATTTATATGCAGTAAAATTTAATAGTATACATATTAATTGTAGGTTCTTTTTATATACATGTGAAGATATGAATCTTGATCATCAAATTATTTAATAGTAAACATATTAATTGTAGATTCTATTTTTGGCAATATGTCTGTATATAAAAATGTGTGTGAAAATATCAATCTTGATCATTGAAATTATCTATTAGCAACTGAAAACCATTGGGATCTGGGGTGTAACAGGAAAAAGAGTATAAAGATGCTCTTGAAGCCTTTAATGAGAAGAACAAGGAGAAAGTACAGTTGATTACCAGGCTGATGGAGGTTAGTGGACCAAGTTTACAATTTGTTAACTAGTTTTGTAAGAAAATTAAAGTCCTGATGCATTTGATTATGGTTTTAATGAAACAGCTGGTAAGCGAGAGCGAGAAATTAAGGATGAAGAAGCTGGAGGAACTGAATAAGAGCATAGAATTGACGCACTGAATAATTGTAAACTCTAATCACTAAATTAGGGATGTGTGAATGTATTTATTAATCAAGAACACTGTTCTCTTTTTCATTTCTCTTATCTTTCTAGTTATATAATATGGGTGATTTGGGTTTGGTTGTATTTTATTGTTACTGTTGTTTGTTACTAAACAACTTTGGATTCTTTCTTTTACTTTGCTATGTCTCTCAAGTTTTGTTAAAGTTATTTGTAGTTTATTCAGCAGAAATGCTTTTGTGTAAGTAATGTCCATGAGAATTCTGTTGTTAATACCTTTATATTCATTTTTTTCCCGTTGTGCTTGTCTTCTTGGCATTGTATTTTAGTGAAAAATCGAGAAACGGCTGCATTGACATTGTAAGATTCCATTTGGAATTCTTGATGAAATTACGCCGACAAAAGTTTATTTATCCAACAAATCACAAGTCTGTATGACTATATATATATGGTTCTTTAATGTCAAACACGGTAGGTGTGATTCAGGTTTTTTGATGGTGTTCATAACATTTGAGTAATTTGTAGATCTGACTGTTGAAACTTGGAACTGGTAATCACTATACTAAGTCGATAATTAACTGCAAACACCATCTTGTTTTTCTTAATTGTTAAATAATTTTGACAGCTTGGTCCTGATAATAAAATTAGGGGCGACTCCGGGACTAGAATGAATGGAGTCATAGATCGACCACCCGCCCTTAAAGCATGGGAAATAAGACAAGCCAGCCACCGAAAATTTGTGTTGGTCCATCAACAACAAGGCATGTCTTCTGATCCAAAACACTCTTGAGTCTGGTCCCTAAGAGATCATGTATTCTCGTCCTCACATCATTTTTACATGTTACTCCCTTCATTTCATTGTCTCCTTTGGAAAATAGTTATCTCATTTTACCTGTCCCTATTTATTCAATACATATTTATTAATAAATTTTTATTATCATTTTTAATGTTGATTTTTTTAAATATTGAATTTATCCCAATTTTTTTTCTCAAATGATGTGGTCTGATATATGGTTTATTTTAATTCGTGGACGCATATATATTTACGCGGAGTCTCATATTATTATATGAAAGTTATTCATTACAAACATGATAATTCAATATCTGAGACAATTTTTGGGTAGCGTGCATTTTTCAGTTTTTATTCATCGCTTAGATGTTTACGAAATTGTCGGCAGAATACAATAGAGAGGGATAGATAAAAATGTATGTAGATTTTGTCTTTAAGCAATAAAAATAGACACTTCGGTAAAAGAAAAGAAAAAATTGTTAACGAGCACTATTCGAAAAAAGATACAAAAACACTACGTACATGATGGTAGAAAATAGATATCAACAAGGTTACAAGGGAATACAGTAGAGTTGCCGAATAAAAATGAAAATTTTATTCAACTCAACTAACGTCATAAATCAATGTTTAACCGCGTTTTAATTAGCAGGGGGGAAAAAATTGTCAGCCACGTTTTTCCTCTGGTTTGTTTAGATTAACTTCAGAATAAGTATAAAAAAGCTACGGCCCTCATTGCACAAGTCAAACATGATTAGTTTAGGAGCATTGGCCTTTGGGTATGTGTAAAATATTATTACGTGACAAATTATATTTTAATATGTTTATTCTATTTAAAAATAAAAGTTTTTTTACATTGGACAAAGAACAGAAAAAAGACTAATTTACAGGTTAGTGGCCTGTAACTTAATTTTTTTACAAGAAAGTGGCTAACTCACTTTTCTAGTCAAAGTGATGACTAATTAATCTTTTTTCCTGTAAAATAAGGGCTATGACCCTCTTCCGTTAGTTTAACGGTTAGAAACTAAAGTGAAGGAGAGTAATTTGGTCAGATTATAGTTTCAACGGCTCTTTTGTATTATATGTTATACATAATACCATTTTTACATATTAACTATTGTCATTTAAAAGCATACGAAAATGAGAAACTAGAAACATTCCATAGTATAAGTAGTTAAACAAAATGCAGTCATGACTGTCATTATAAAAACCAAAAGATTCATCGGTACTAATTAGCTATGACCTTCCAAAAGTTGCTATTTAGTGGGTAAAGTATTACAACATTAAAATAAAATTTAGTGCCATTGGCACACATTCCAAAGATCCACAATCTAGTACATATTGAAATAAGACTAAAAACAGTCATGATGCCTTTGTAACACCATCTTTTTTTTGGCCATTCTTCTTTGTAGCTTTCTTTTTGGAAGCATTATTCATGGCCCCTATCTCAGCCATTTTAGTCTTTCTAGCAGCCTCCAAATTTCCGAGAGTGTTTACCTCTTTTCCCTTCTTCCATTGGAATGTTTCTGGTTGTGAAATTTTTTTCTTACCCTTATTTTCACTAGATGCAGCAGGTTGTTTCTCCCGGCCTATTTGTGGGTTCAATTTTGCAGCAGTGGCACCTGTCTGGCCTGATGATCCCGGATTTTAACCTTGTTGTTAATGCTCCTAACTTTCACCCTCATTTGTAGCTTCCCTACCCCAATTTGGCATTGGTTTCTGAATATGACAAAAGCATATTATAATTTCAGACTTCCCTTCACACTACAATGACATTTAAACTTAAAACAAATAAAGATTACCTTTACTTTACAAGTTCTTGAGTTATGACCTTCCTGATTACAATTTCTACATTTGATCTTTGTTTTTCCCACTTTCAATTGTATGCCTTGAGCCTCAACCTTTTTAACTTCATCATTTTTCTATATTTTAGCAGGCATAGTATGAACAATATTAGCAATTTAGAAGACATTTTAATAATTAGGACTAATTGTCAATTATTATAGCAAATTTAATAAATAAGAATAAATGTTAAGAAATTACCCTTGCTACACAGCTTCGCCAGTTATGACCACTAGCTTTACAATAAGTACAATGCACTATAATATGTTGTCTTTTCAGTTTTGTTGGATCTCTAGAAATATCATTCTTGTTATTTCTTTTTTTCTTTGGTCTTCCAGTTGGAGTCTTAACATTTGGTGGCAATGGTTTATGTTCTGTTGTGTCTTCCCAGAAATCAGGACCAACAATTGGTTCTAGAGTATGACTATAAAGCTGCAATAAAATGAACATTTGTTAGTTTCAAACAAGATTATATGGATAGTAGAAAATAAAGCTTAATTAAATACCTTTAGGTACATATCCTTCTTGTACCAGTCAGTAATGTAGTGGTCCCAAGGTTCATTCCTTAATATTATACATGCACGTGCATGATAGCAAAGAATATTTGTCAAATCCCATTTTCTGCATGTATAATTTTTTTTCTCCAAAGTCACTACAAGTTCGTGGCCTCCATCACTACATGTCACACTATAAGTTGCCCCTCCAAACTAAGTGACAACATAGTTGCCAACAAATTATACAGCCCTACACAAATATGAGTGGTTATATTCAGAAATATGAATGATTAATGTGAATGGACTAAATAAGATTTTACTTACTTATCTAGCTTCTTTTATGCAGTAAGACAAATAATTATTTCTCTATATTTCATTTTGTCCCTCCTTATTTGGATTCTCTTCATTACATCAATGTTAATTTGTTTAAACATGGTTAGTATAGGCAAATCCCTGTATCTCCTGATGCTTGAATTAAAATCTTCACAGTGATTGTTTACAAACATATCACTGGATGATGTATTCCGAATGAGCTTCTTGACCATTGTGAGATTGGTTTTTGCATAAGCCAATCATGACACTTTGGTGACACCTGATAGAAGGAAACATAACATTTTCATATTTCATAAAAGGAAAAAAATGAAAAAGGAATAATGAAGTACCTCTTTCATCATATTCATGTGTAAATTAAATTCTCATTGAGTGCCGGTCCTAGCAGCTTTTCACAATAAATGTCTGAGAGCAATGTCCTTATGTTCTTTATACATATTCTGAAAAAGATGCATTACACAAAATCTGTGTTCTGCATGAGGAATAACTGATTCTAGAGCATTTACTAAGCCCTAGCAATGTATGATAAAATGCAGTTAAATATGACAAGCAAAACAATGAACATGTAATTGAATATTAAAGGTAAAACAGTAAAAATGCAGTTAAATATTACCTTTTGCCTGTCATAAATAAAGGTCCTAAAAATTGCAATTAATATCTGTAGGTCTTGGCATAAAAATTGCAGAAACCAGGTCCATGACTCTGTTGTCTCAGCCTCTACCACAACCCATACAACTGGGTACATTCTTTCATTTGAGTCAATTCCAACAACTACTAGAAGTTAACCACCAAAGGGTCCTTTGAGGTGGCAACCATTTAAACCCACAATTCTCCTGCAATATCTAATGAATACCTTCTTAATTGGGCCTAAACAAACATACAATCTCATAAACCTACCCCTACTAGTACCTAGTTCAAGGTTTTCAGTCAATATCTTAACAATGCTTTCAGGTAAAACTTTCATTATCTCATGACAATACTTCCATACCAATGCATATTGTTCAACATGTGTTCCATTGATCTTAACAAGAGCCCTAGTTTTGGCTCTATAAACAGCATGTTCACTGACATGGCATTTGAGATCGTTTACAATCTTCTTGTTGAAGGCTTTTATGGTCTCAGGAAGGGTTCATTCTAATCTCTTTTTCATAATACTGGGCAAACCATGTAAAATTTATCTGTTTTTGCTTAAAAGTAGGCATGTATGTGTGCTTTCCAAAATAGGTCTTAATCTGATAAGTAGAAGTTTTTTGCATGGGAGATGCATAAATCTTCCACTTACAGGGCTCTTGGCACACATATTTGACTTTTTTTCCATTTTTTTACATTTTCAATTGGCCTCCTTTCAAAAATCTCATGCCTCTTCACTGCATCCCTGAAAGTTTTTGAATCCTTGAAGCACATTCCTAACTCAAAAATAAGATTTATCATTGTCTCCTCATTATACACATGACAGCCAAATTCATCCTCATCGGTTGAATTTACTACCATTCTTTGCATACACAGTTGAGTGGTCACTAGCATCCCCACAATCTTCATTATCAAACTTATCTTCACCATCAAACTTATCTTCGGTAGCATCTAAGTTATCAACATTAGCAGCAAACAAAAGATCATCATCATTGTCGTCTTTGTTGGAATTATCAGAATAAAAACTTTCATATTAACTTCCCTCTCCCTCATCGTACTTACTTTCATCTCCATCATCATACTCAATTTGATCTCCCTTATTAGGATCATAATAATCATTCTCAAAACCATACATATTTCTCATTTCTTCCTCCTTTCTAATTGCAATTTGTGTACTTTCCATAAAATCAAATTCCCTAAAATGAGGTTTAGGCTGACTAAATTGATATGACTCTTCCGATGGAGGTGGTTGCCTAGAAATTTCATCAATATATTCTACATTTTGTGTATCAGGTTGTGAACTAAACAACAGTAAAGAAACTGTGACAAAAATCTCGACATGTCTACCTTTCACTAGAGAACACATCAACAACAAATCTTCATCACTTTCTAATTCAAAGCAACCCCTTTCCATGGTTGTACCTGATAACCTATACTAATAATTATGACACCCTCTATTATCCCCAACATCTTTCAACATTTCATTTAAATCCAACAAACTAATTTCATTTATATTATAAAAATTGACATAATATACAATTTCACCGACACAATATAATGAATCAGTCCTTATTTTTCCACCATGATATAATTTTATAGTAAAATTATCAGTATCTGCCAAAATACCCCAATTGCAACAAAACTAAAATATAAGTACACAAATCGAACAAATATAATTACGAAACTTATAACGCATGTATAATATGTAACAAATTAATTATAAAAATAAGAAATGAGCATAACAAGCATTATAACAAAAAACCTTAAATGTTATAGTACTTGAGCAGATAACGTAATGAAACCATTCAGAAATTATATATGTATATAGATATGCATACATATATCTCAACACCAACAACATGACGTTCAAAAGCCCTAATTTTTTGTAACAAAAAACTCACTCACACTCACACACACATACACATATAAATATAGATACACACACATGAAGATAAAAGTTGTAATCTTACTTGAATATTCAGGACATTCTCGTGGTCTATATATTTCTGCATCGGCTTTTGCTCTAATAAACCAACTCATCTTCTCAAACCGGTGTATAACTCTGAATATGGAAACTAGAATTTTGTTGGTCTGCTGTGAATAAGTATAAAATGGAGGGAACGACTTAATCTATTGAAAATGATAAGGGGGTGTAAATTGACCAAATTAGCCTACAACATTTTCTATATTTATTAGATAACCAAATTAATCATCACTTTGGCTAGAAAAATGAGTTAGCTACTTTCTTAAAAACAAAAATTAAGTTATCGATTACCAACATGCAAATTAGTCAAAAAAAAAATATGAAAAGATTGTTTTAACGTCACAGGGAGACGGGAGTAAAGGATATGAAAAAATATTTTCCTCGCATCTCTTTTTCATCCACAAATGTTCTCGGGTTATTAAGTTTTTAAGCTTTTGCATAATTCGGGAACGTTGTATAACTCGTCCTATAAATTCTATAACTCTCAAGAATTCATCAATATATGGGATGCACTAAAAAAATGATAGAAATTATTTAAAAAAATTAAAAATAAAACGTATAAATAATATTTTATTATTTTTTAGGTATAATAAAATATCTTTATCAATTAAGATAAAATATTTATATAATAAATAAAATCTTAATTCACTAATAAAAATATCATTTTTGATTTTAATAATATATGATAAATTATATTTACATTTCATTACATATATTATTTTTTGCAAACTTTAGGATTTTCAGAATTCTTAAACTTAAAAAAATTGTGTTTAAAAATAATACTATATAATGTATATATGTTTAATAAAAATGGTTACCTAATTCCTAAAATAAAATTGAATTTTTAAATATGTTCACTAAAATAAGAAAAACTCGTGTTTTTAGTACAAAGTCAAGATCAGACTTTACCGTTGGCTCTGGCACCGAGGAAGATAAGAGTACCTATACTAATCTACTCTCGTAGTGTCGTATATGGGACCTGATTTTGACTCGTCCACTCTGAAGCCTCCAGAGTTATAGGCCTGAGCCCACTTTATAATACATTTGGGCCTTTGTATATTTAATCACTTTTTCATATATAAATATAAACCAGCCCCATGCCTGATTTGTAAAAGTTGTACGACTGCAGTGAATTGCCATATGAAATACAGGTGCTAGTGCCGTGCTACTGCCTTACTATTCGTGCGCAATACAGGTTAATTTAATTAATTAATTTATATGTTGGTAATATATTTTCAGATTAAATTTTATATGATATATAAATTTCTTTTAATATTTTATTAGTTGTGTTTTAATATATTATTTTAACTTTTTCAAATTAATTTTAATTTTGTTTACAAAATATTTTTATATAATTTCTAATTTATTTTATCTGTATCTGAAACGGAAAATATTTGTATGTTTCATTTAAAAAAATTGTATTTTAAATAAATAACTGAAATTTAAAAATGCCATTACCAGCCAAGCTCAAATATCAACTACTCCCTCCGTCCCATATTTCTTGACTGATTTGATTTTTGCACATATATTAAGGAAGTCAATAATACTTTTTTATCTTAATTAATAAATGTCCTTTTTTTCTTAATTTACCACTCATTCCAATAAATAGTTATTGATGGGTTGATATTTCTATACAACATTCTATATAAATACATACAAGTAAACATTTTTTTAAGCAATTAACCATTAATAGTATTGAAAATATCAAATATGTATTTATATAGTATTGGTTAGTGAACGTCTTAATTAATACTTATGAAAAAATTAGGTTATTAATTGTCATTAGTCAAAGATAAAAATTGAAACTAGCCAATATTTTGGGACAACTATAAAAAATAATTCAGCCAAGAAATATGAGAAAGACGGAGTAATATTTAAAAGCCCAAAAACCCTCCAGAGTCCAGGGTGCTTTCTAAATAGGCTAGGCCCGAGTTAGGTCTGGAGCGTCTAGTCTAAATCTACCTTAAAACGGAATGATTAATGTATATTAGATATTCGAAAACACATCTGAGTGCAAGAACAAGTATTTCGGCCAAATATTTTAGAAGGAAAAATAAGTTAAATTGATATTAAATTATAAATAAACCTTTAAATCTATAATAATTAAAATTTTGGATCAATCATATTATATATGAGAGAAAGTGAGAGATATTTGATCCACAAAATTATAATTAACCCATATAAGCTCGAAATTATATATGATTTGTATCATATATTTTGTGTGACAGTATATAATGTTCCTGACAAAAGCATATGTTGTAAGAGTACATTACCAAAGTATATTTGCTCCTGAGAGGAGAAAAGACTCCTAATAAATTTGCGCATACGAAAAAAGTTTACAAAATTTTATGTACAAGTCAAAATTATAAATTTCAAGTTTAAAATAATATGCCTGCGTCTTTTCCAAAAAGTGAAGTTAAAATAAATGTTTATATGAACATTTTAAATAATATTATCTTGGTCCCTATTTACATATTCATTTTGAAAAAAGAACATGTATATTAAAGAAAAGTTGATTAATTTTTTTATATGAATATTCTTAATTATTGTTTTAAAAAATAAAAAACAAATTAAGTTTTAAATGTCAAATCTTGAAAATAATAAACATAGAGATAATTAAAAAAAATTATTTTTAAAATAAAAATTAATATATATATATATATATAATTTATTTTAAAAACGGACATATAAAATATAGGAGAGAAGGTTTATTTTTTAATTGTGAGGTCATTAAAGAAGAAAAAAAATTAAGAGTGAATGTTCCGACTTCCGAGGGACAGCTGGACAGGAGACGGTATTGTCATATTGTGGCAAGTAGCGACGACAATTACATGAAAGTACGGCTACAGTTTTGGGCCTCCACCAATACTCTCGTCGGTATTCTCATTTCTGATTTCTCTATACACATCAATGCGCATACTTCACCCCTCTTGTACCTCTACTCGATTTCCCCCCGTTATTTGCATGATCACTTATTTTCTGCATTTTTTTTAATTTAGTTTAATTGAATTCCTAAGGCTTAGAGGTACTTATTTAATTTTCTATAAAAGCTAGATATTTTAATTCAAATACCCACTCAAAAAAATTAATAATTCAAACACAATGCAAAACTATCAGTCAATGAGATGTATAACGAGAAATATTGGCCAAAATTTTGTGCTATCTGCATGTTTAAATATTTGTCATTTGATTTTTAAAAATATATTTTAGAGTATTTTAATCATATAATTATAATTATTATTTTAAAAATTTATAATAACAATTGTATTTTTTAATTGAAAATAAAATTTTAAAAAGGTGGGAATAATAATAATGGGGTTTTGGTCGATGACGTGCACCCGAATTCACAAAAATTTCGCATATTAATACAATCAGTGAAAAATTACATAGATGGTTTTGATTGTCAGCACCATCACCCGTAATAATGATAGGGTATGATGAGATGATAATAACAATGATTATAATGCTAACCAGAGGGTAATTAATGAAGGGAGAAAAACACTTTCTAGTCCAACTAACGGAACAGAGTAGGTTGTAACAAACTGCAGCTGCATGTGTTATGTTGCACTGTATATATACGGGACCGCTGGTAAGTAATTTGCAGTACTAGTAAGATAAGTTTGGTTCGGTCTGTATGAGATTGCACAACCCAAAGCAAGCTTCTTTTGTCCCAATGATTTTTAGTTTTTTTTTTCCGAATAAACTTTGAGGTTAGTTCCCCTCTGTCAATAAAGTATTAGCGAGACAATTGGGGTGTTTGGAGGTCTCTTGCATTTTACTGTATTTTAACTTCTAACTTAATTTTATTATGTTTTTAAATTATAGGAGTTAAAATTTACTAAGTACTAAACTTTTAAATAAATTTTATTTTTTAATATAAATAACTTTTAAATAAATTCTACAATACTAACAACAGTTGCAGCTAGGTAGCTGTCCCATTCTGTGCAATGCATCTTCTCCCCCTCCCCCACTCTTATTACTACTACTCCTCGCTCCCACCTATTTATTTACGTTTCGTAGAGAAGGTCTGACATGTATTTTAAGATGCATATAAATTATAATTTCATAACTTATTTTTATTTATTTTTTTCTGAATAAAAATTTAAATAAAAAATTATAAAAATAAATTAAGAAATTATATTTTATATGCACATTACGTGACGAACACTCACTCCAAAACGTAAATAAGTGGTGAGACGGCGGGAGTAATAGTTAACTAACTCTATTTTCATCTCATGCCGCTCCGTAATATTCCCTCTGGTCCTATTTATAGGTCGTTTGACTTTTTGCACGTAATTTTATGTGCTTTGACCACATAGCTAGAATTAATATTTTTTAAATTTTCTTTTTGTGAATTAAAATTTAAACATTATATTTTTATTCAGAAAAAGAAAATTTAAAAAAAATTAATTCTAAGTATATAGTCAAAGCACCTAAAGTTACGTGCAAAAAGTCCAGTGACCTATATAAAGGACCAGAGGGAGTACTGGTAGAGTAGAGTCTAAAAGTATCCACTAAACACAACTACCGGTACATTTTTTGCTACTTGGTTTCTCTCGCAATACTCTACTACTGTAGTACGCTACCCCGGTGCCTCGATATTATAAACTCCAGATTTCAATCAAAAACTCTCCTTTCATTTCCTTCCTCCTCTCTCCCACGTACATAGATACATACATATATAAATAATCACTAGACACAGAGATTGTACTTTCCACAGTCAACCCTTTCAACTGTCCACTCCACGTTGATGCTTACAGTAAGTACATTACCCTAACTCCCCTCCTCATTTTCAAAATTGACTCTCTCCTCCTCTGCTCATCATCCATCATTCCTTTGTTAACAAAAAAAGAGAGTCGAGTTAGTAGAGGATGGGCCATCATCATGATCAAAAGCACAAGCATTTACGACAAGTATTAACAGAAGATCAAGAACCATTTCTACTCCATAAACACATTGCTCACAAACGTTATCTGCTCAAAACAACCACTCCAACTAAAAAACACAACCTATTCATTAGTCAAACATCCTCGTCAACCTCAAAGCATGTTTCATTTCTCTGTAGAAAAGCATGTTTTTTATCCTTCTCTGACTCGCCGGACTTTAAGAAATCGCCCTTCCCTTTGCCCCCTAAAAGCCCATGTAAAGTAGCAGCCTCACGTTTTCTTCACATCCCAGTTAAAACTGCTGCCATGCTTCTAGAAGCCGCTATCAAGATTCAATCAACCAAGCCCAAGACCCAGGCCCAAAGTGTTACAGGCTTTGGTCTTCTTGGATCCTTTTTCAAGAAACTGAGAAATATAAACAAGGCCAGAAAACGTGAAATCTGTGTAAATGATGCTTGTACAACTAAAGTTGAAGAAAATAATCCTGTATTTTCCAGTAAAAAGGTGGATGAAATTAGTGAAGTTACTAGACGGGTTAGTAGTGCGGGCTGGTCTGAAAGTAATCAAGGCAAGTCTTTGGATATGGAGTCTTGTTCAACTACTTCAAGATCTGATTGCTCAAGCCCAACATCAAGCCCATTTCATTTTGCTCTTCAAAGGACCCTCACACCTCATATCTTATCTCCGGTAGCCTCCCCGATTTGCCCTAATAATAAGGTACTGTATGTAGTATTAGTATTAATTTTCTCCCGTTTATAACATTATTATTATTAGGTTTACTATAATAGTACTTGCTAGGTTTAATTCTATGATAAAAAATGCTTGAGTTGGATTGAGTTAACACGTTTGTCAGGTGAGTTAAGTGACGTTTAGGATCGGCGGGTGGCAAGAGGATCTCTATGTTCGTCGGACTGTCGACTTGAAATGACAGTGTTGCCCCACAAATTACATTGGTATCAAAATTGATTTGTCATTTAAAGGGTTCGATAGGAGGTCCTTGTTGTTTTCTAGCTCTGCTTTTCTCGATCACGCCTCTGCCACAAAAATCTTTTCCAAACCTGCCCTAGTGCCCCTGTCTCTCTATTTAATTATTATTTACATCAAAAGACGAATTAACTTCTCTGAATTCTGCCACTTTAATCTTTTATGCTTGTTTGTTTTAGCAGCACTATACTACTCATTTGTACAATAATAATTCATGAATATGTTTAGATCAGTTAATTATTTATAATTTAAGGATGGACTCATTTTGTGTTACATAGCTCATTTTGTGTTTTCGTTAATTTTATTATTAGTGTATTTTTGACATGATTGTAATTCAATAGGATGATGAACATGATGAGGGGAGTTTACAAAAAATTCCAGTGCCAGAGGAAGCAGAACAAGATCAATGTAGTCCAGTATCTGTATTGGACCCTCCATTTGAAGACGACGATGAACAAAACGGAGGAGATGAGGAAGATGAAGAAGATAGTGATTTTGATGTTGAGTGCAGCTATGCAATTGTGCAAAGTATGTTATTAAATTTTGAATTATTTTTCGCATGTTAACAATTTTTGTGTCCTTGTCAGACCTTTCTTTTTGTCATATGCAAGTGTGAACATCTAAAAAAAATCAGATGTTAACTAATTTTAAAACCTGAAATGAATCATGGGATCCATTGGATTGACTTCATAGATCAATATGCACCGAGTCTACAGTGAAGTTGCATATCAGTTTAGTGACTAAACACCGGTGTGGTAGGGCTATATCGTAATGGCTGTGTTTGTATTCATCTTTATGTTAAATTCTAATGATCAAGATTGTTGTTTTTATCTTTTTTCTAATGCTGTCTTCAATCTTGCTCGTTCACTTAAATTTAATGGAATCACTGCAATTATGCTATCGATGCCCTACCCATCTGATGGCTACCTGGCACTTTACCCAATACAGATATTAAGTTTCTTTCAACCAACTGTACTAATCAAAGTGAATGTTTCATGTGCTTGTGTTGTACATGATTTTTGTTGTGTAGGGCCTCATGTTCTTTGTTCAGTTACATTCGTCTTCACCCATTGCCTTTCTTTGAGATAGTAGCTGCTAACTAAAAAATTTTATGACTCCAATTATAGGAGCCAAGCTGCAGCTTTTGCACAAGCTTCGAAGGTTTGAGAGACTGGCAGAGTTGGATCCTGTTGAACTTGAAAAAAGAATGACCGAAGATCAAGAAGATGATGATGAAGAAGAGGAATGTGATTATGGTAATGACTTAGAAACATTGTACATGCATGATCTTGATGAAATTGTTAGAGAAGTGTTAAGCAGATCAATTCAGTTTGATCAGGACAAGATTCCATCAGACGTTAGACGGCTGTTCTTGAACCTTATTGCTGAAGAGAGAGAGAGTGAACCAGACTGTAGTGTCAAAGTAATAGTGAGCAGTGTGTGCAAGAGGTTAAATGCATGGAAAGAAGTGGAATCTAACACCATTGATATGATGGTCGAATGGGACTTTAGAAAAGATGTAGATGGTTGGACACAATATGAGGAGGAAGTAGGAGACAGAGCAAGGGATATTGAGCTATCAATTTTTGGGTTATTGGTCGAGGAATTAGTTTCCTAGTTACAGGAAGCTTCATGAAATTTTGTATCAGTCCTAATATCTGTCCAGTCTAGCTGAGTATTGTAATTTTTATCGGAGGACCAGTCTGAATTTTGTATACCCGCGAGAGCTGGGTTCATTAGCACGATGACCAAGTAGTATCTTGCGAGTTAATATAGTAGATCATGGCTATGCATATGTATGATCTATAGCGAAGGGAAGGGTGGTGTGTGTGTGTGTATACATGCGTATTTATCTTTGCACTTTTCCTAACTTGATACTAGTCTACCAGAGCATAATCTTTAATTTTACTGATTTCCTGGACAAACTGTATGGTTTGAGAAATGTGAGATAAATTTTGAAAATTTTGAAAGGCTGGTAAATGAACCACTAGTTTTGGTCTAACTGATAGAGTATACTTTATTCACTGCCAAATTATTCCTTCGTGTCTGTACTCCGTACTCGTAAGAAGTGATTGACAATAAAATTGTTCAATGGGCAATGGCAATGCTTTCAAAGGTTCTGTTTCAGCAACTAAAATTAATTAGCTACAATTAAACTATCTACAAAACAAAAAAGAAAGAATGTTGCGGGTGTGAGATTCATACATCTAAAATGAACCCAACAGGCAACAAGCATGAACAAATAAAACGATACTGTACAACTTTTATCTCAGAGAACATCACTCTCTCGTGTGTACTGCTGCGTCTATAATAGATCATCAAAAGGGCGGGGCATCTTTACTAGTACTATAGCATTTTATTATACATTTATATACTACTGGTATGTAGAATTTAAACGGACAAAGTGTAGTCTACATCATGTACTGAGATTTGCATTTCAGCCTTTATCAGTTAGTACTACTACACCCCATATTTCAAATTATGTGTGCATACATTATTTCTGAAATTGAAATCATCAATTTGTAATGTCACAGTATGTTTGGTGCCTCTTCAACTATGATATATGTGTTGGGCCTAGTCAACGAATTTTTTTCTTCTAGCCTGATGATCTGGTAAGCATTTAACTGTTGGGCTAGTTTATATAGCAGGCTTATTAGCAGCCCATTTGTGACCAAAGTGAGCCCCACCCCCCATTAGCCGTGATCATTTGTCCAAACTATAATATGCACCACATCCACTAGTTCTAACTTCTAATAAAGAAGCTAATATATACTTATGTATTACAGTATATAATTTATGTTTGTTTTCCATCATGATAACTACTCCATGGCCTACTCGTTTATTACTATAATATACTTTATATAATAAGTTTGCGTCTTGGAATAATTGGGTAATTAGGCGATGAAGACATCGGTTTTGACTCTTACCAACGATGGAGTATATGAGTTGTCAATCTAAACTACAACTTAATATATAAACATACAAGTCTCATAACTAATGAGCAGCAGGCGTAGAATCTGGCATTGACTTGGTACAGATAGGAGATAACCACCCCCTATGCACATTGCACATCCTCCACATACATTATCATTATAGTTTCGGTATCTATTTCTTTGCATCTAGCATTACTCGTTTCTAAAACCACCAAAATGAGTAGCAACAAATATGAAGTATCCCCTACCACAGGGGGCCATCATCATACCATCAAGATTTGGGAAGTAAACAAAGCTCGGCTAGCGTCTATGCATCATAAAATAGTAGAAACCACCCCTACCCTACTAAGCAAATCAGCCGGTAGTAGCACTTGTTCAATCTTCCGTGTGCCTCAAAACTTCGTTGACATCAACGGCAGATGCTACAAACCTCACATAGTATCCATAGGCCCGTATCATCATGGGGAACCCCATCTAAAGATGATCGAAGAACACAAATGGAGATTTTTAGGAACGTTGTTGCATAGAACACAGAGTAAAGGATTGAGCTTGGAAGATTATTTAAAGGCAATTCAACCTCTCGAATCAAAAGCCCGAGAGTGTTACTCTGAAATTGTTAAATTTGATACTGATGAGTTTATAGAAATGTTGGTTCTTGATGGTTGTTTTATTATAGAGCTTTTCAGGAAGCTTGGAGATTTAGTTCCATTCGAACCTGATGATCCACTTATTTCAATGTCTTGGGTGTATTCATTTTTCTTGCGGGATCTTATCCGACTGGAGAACCAGATCCCCTTTTTCATACTTAAATGCTTGTTTGATCTATCAACATTGCCTGGCGAAGAATCAGGCCCTTCTCTAGCTACTTTAGCTCTAAATTTTTTTAACAATGCATTGCAAAGACCTGATGAAGTCCTTGACCTGCATAAGAACTTGGATGGAAAACACTTGCTTGATTTTGTTCGAGCAAGTTTGATTCCGCCCAGAGATCCGGATCATAAACACTATAACAATCCAAGCCATGTGATCCATTGTGTATCAAAACTTCGTCGATCAGGTATTAAACTCAAACCTGGAAAGGCCACAAGTTTCTTGGTGATAAATTTTAAACATGGCGTGCTGGAAATGCCAATGATTACAATAGATGATTTCATGAGCTCCTTCTTGCTAAATTGTGTGGCTTACGAACAATGCCACAAGAGTTGTTCGAAGCACATGACAACTTATACGACCCTGTTGGATTGCCTTGTAAATACGTTTAAGGATGTTGAGTATTTATCTGATCATGACATAATAGAGAATTATTATGGAACTGATTCTGAGCTGGCTAGATTGATTAACAACATGGGGAAAGATGTAACATTGGACATAGATCGATGTTACTTGGCCAAACTATTCAACGACGTGAATCATCATTATAGGAATAACTGGCATGTGACCTGGGCAAGTTTTCAGTATACTTACTTCAGTACGCCATGGTCGTTTATATCAGCGTTTGCTGCTCTGCTTCTGCTGATCCTCACCATAATTCAGACTTGTTACACCGTCCTCTCTTTTGTTGACAAATAATGCTACTCATATACATTTCAAAGTCTTACTACACTGCACACACTATTTGATTTGTATTTTAGTAATTTTCTTGCTACTAGTAGAAAAATATGCATTGTACCCTACCAAGAGAAATCGGAGATTTGCCAACATTCTGTACTTTTCCCTTATTTTCTTCTTATAACAGAAAAAATATATGTATCTCTAGATGCGTCTCACTTTTTGTAGAAACTGTGAAACTTGGAGAAGTATTTCAAAAGTGGCCAATCCAAATAATCGACAAATTTTTTTTAATCACCCATCAAAATGGTTTTTCTAAATAATCGATTTACTCGGAAGAATCTGAAAAAAAGAATTATATTGAAAAAACAATTGTTTTAACTGAATAACTCAAGCTCAAATATACTAAAAGAAAAATTGGTTCGATTCGAAAAATATACGCACGAGTCAAGTTTCCGGGTATTATTAATCGTTCCCGACTCTACTGTCTGCTCAAGCAGCAACAGCTAAGATAATGAAGCCTCGCAATGATCATTGAAGCTTACCTCATTACTTCAAGCTTTTTAGGGTTTAATTACCCCTAATTCTTATTCTCTCTTTTTTCTTTTGTTTTTTAAAAAAAAAAACTAAAATAACATTGCGTATTTACATACACAAGTACATTGTAATGATTTTCTTGACATAATAAGTATTTCACTGCTTAATTATATGAGTCAATTGCTATATATAGACATATTTTATCTTGATTCTGTGCAGTTGCAGTATACTATTAAATATGGCTATTTAGATCTTAACCTGATTGTGCAGAATGTTATCTCGTTATATATTTATCTTTCTGCAATGTTTCTTATATTTTACGGTTTCAGTTATTTAGATAGTGAGTATATATGCATTCATTTTATTATCCAAGTAGTTTGGCATCTGGACTAAGGCCACTATTATGTTGGGATTTCTGTTCGATTACTGATGCAAGGAGTTTTATTGTTAGTACTCTGTATGGGCTTGTAAAATATTGTGATCTTTGCTGTCATGCAAAATTGCAAACAACTCCATGAGTTTTCATCCTCATTTTCAGGATCTAAGACGAGATATTTTTTATCTCCGCTGTTTGCAAGTTATGTAGGTTTCTTCCCAACATTTTTATTTCCTTTATCCAACTTGAACATTTCTGGCTCGTATTAGTACTAAATTGTGTAACAATATGTAATTACAAATTTGTTTCAGGATATTATTGTTGATATGTTAAGCTTGCCAGACCAATAGTAATTCTTGATTTTCCTCCATGTGGTATCAATTGCAATCTATAGCGTAGAGGAAATACAAATGCTTTAATATCTTCCACGCAAACAATTGTTTTGATGTTAATGCTGATTTTTGAAGGGGCTCTTGACAGGTAAGTTCTAATCCTATCTCTGAAATTGTTCTGTAAGATTTATGAAGATTTGCTGGTCCATAGTTTATTATTCATTCACTTCTATATTTGCACAGTTCTTTTATAAACTTCTGATGTTCTATGTTACTCTCGTGTAAATATGTAATGGAGAGTCGAACACAACACATATCTAAATGCTGGACTCTGAATTTCAAAAAATTGTGAACATGTGACTCTGTACTACTTATGGACACTGCATAATTGATCAAGATCGAGGTATAATAGATCAATTTCATAACAAAATTCTAAGTATAAAACTCGAATCAAACATGATGCTGTAAAGCACATTATAAGATAGGCATCTTTTCTCCTTTTCATATTGTTTCTTTCTAATTCTCCATCTTTCTTCTATTTTCATATATTTCTTCTTGAATCATGTGTTCATCTAATATGCGGTCTTTCAATTGGTCAAAGTTATTATCACTGCACTTACCTCATATTTTTAAAATAATCTTGGTTAAGACAATATAAAATTCCTGGTTAAGATTTTCAAAGTGTCCGCCGGACCGCCACTGCATGCACCTCATATTTTTCAAACCATCTCGGTTAAGACAATTTAGAATCAATTTTCTAGCTTGTAAGAATTAAGACAATTTAGCCTTCGAATAAAAGGTGCATTTCTTACCTTTACCAGATTGTTTAAACTCTCTCTTTGTCCTATTCTCTACTCTCTGTTCATTCTTCTTTGTTGATGTGGCATACACTGCACAGAACGTATTCTAGAACTTTTTTAGTAAAATCTGTTGTGTATGATATTCCACTGAATGGTTGAAGTAGATACTAGAAGTTCTTGAACAATAGTCTCATCTTAAACCATATTCTCTGTTAAAGTATAATATAAGATCCATTTGGGGTCTTTTTCTAACATCTTAAGGTTTTAGATGAGCTGGTTACTCAACATGGCATCAGAGCTCAGACTGCAGAGGTCTTGGGTTCATTCGGGGCCTTCCTCTAACACTAACACCTTAAGGTGTTAGATGAGCTGGTTATTCAACATTCTTATTGGAAATGCACATCCTTCCAAAAGGCAGATATCAAAAGACCCCAATATTTAAGCGCCTGTCTACAGCAGAAGAGGTTTAAAAAGTACTTGGCTGATCAATGGAGTATCAAGATTAGCTCAAACCTTTTTTTTAAAGAAGTGTCGCTACTTGAGCTTTCGTGTGGGTTTTTGATGCCCCATGCTCTGAGTTAAAGTAGGACTAATAGTAACAATTGCAGGATCTTTTGATAACTGTTTTACAACTAGGATACATTCACTGTGCAGCAGCTAATATTTAAATCAAACACGGGACATTAAGAAGTTATTAACAAAAGCTCAATTTGTACAATTGTTGCCATACTTGGAAATGATCTAGTAAAAATCAGAAACCATGTATTTTACATTCTTAGTTGATAAAAGATAATTATTATCTCATCATCTAAAGTATAACATAGTTCTCCTCCTAAGTTATATACTCTAAACACGACCCTTTTCTTGTAAAATCTACAGGTTCGACTACAAGTTTATTTGCTGGCGAACCAGCCCGGACTTGTGAGAATTCTCAATCTTCAAATTAGATATTGATATGTTTAATGCTGATAACAATAAGTTTGAGACCTTGTCCTTATGTTTTGAATTCTGAGTTGTAACAAAGAACGAGGATGAATGAGGGTCATATTTTATGCGTAACAACTTTTTGTTGCTGTTAAGAAGTTTTTATATGTTTGTCTTCTTATTGCATGAATTGGGGTATAATTTTTTGGTGATATATATTTGCAGTAGAACAACTATATTCATGTCAACTGTAGTAAATATCTATCTTACAATTCTGATCAATTTTGTTTTCTTATACTTAAGGTAGAACATTGTGAGGACATTGTGGCTTTGTTGTTTAAATATATTCTTATCCGTTGGGAATTTGCACATGTTTGCACGTGGATATTTGATGAGGTACACATGGCCGTGTTTGGTTTCTGAAATTCATAAAGTTTACACATTCATATGCATATACGGGCATAGCATCAGTAGACTAGTAGATCTTTCTTAGATGCATGACATTACAAATGTCAAACAATTGATATTATTCGAGATATAGTTGGTTAATTGATTGTTACTCTCATCTCATCCGCAGAGAATAATTTGTACGCAGCTGAAAAAATAGTTCTGTGTTGATTGTTGAATTGTAATTTGTCATTGTATACATTTCGCTCTAAATCACAAATATTTCTGTCAGGTTGAGGCTAATACATATTTTTATAACTGTAAATTAATCAATAGCCTTGTAAAAGATAAAAGATAGGCTAATTTAAGTATCTTGGATAACATGTGTATTGGGTTTTCGTTTTCAATTCTATATTAGCTTTATCAAATGCAATGAAATTGTCATGTAAACATAAAAGTAAAGGCTACTAGCACCCATCACAACCCTTTGATCAGAGTAAGAAATGAGGATCATCGACCTTTAGACAAATGCACATTTGACACCGAGATGTGTGGCTAGGATGCAATCAGTAATTTTTTTCTTATTACTGAATGAAAAGCTCAAGAAAGATTATTCTTAGCAATTTCACATTGTATGGCTTTGATTTTGATTTCTTATTCTTTTCTTGTAATTCTGACTCATGAGTTGTTCATGGAACTCTCAGCCATATGCAAGGCATACTTTCACTATCAAGACGGAATAAATCCTATTGATTGTGTTTAAATTTGCATATACGATGCAGCTAATTTATAATTTTACCAGTATTTGTTGCATCACATATAATTCTTGGTCTTTCTTCATTATTCCTCAGTTTACTCCTTTTTACGTAGACTTGAGCTCTTTCCTAATTCGTCTAACTTAAAGAAAGAAAGTAGTGTGAAGCTCTGAGTACATGCAAATAATTGTAAGGCTATAAATGTGTTGGTACACAGCCTATAGTTGATGGGTATTGGTCGACTTTTGTTTTGTGGACTTCCACCAGCAGATTCGCTCAATTATCAAGTTGTATCCTCCAGAAGATTGGCTAACTGGGTCATCTATGCCTTCAACAACTTACAACCTGGCCAAGATTCCGTTAAGACTGAACGAGCTCTTCCCGGACTGTCAGGTATGTTTGTTGCTGTTCAATCTGTATTTTTGCTTAGTAAAATTTAACACTGTTATACACAACATGTGTTGATTAGTAAAATTTTTACTCTTGTGATTATTATTAATTTATTTATTTTGGGTATAGCCTCTGCAGCTTGCAACATGTAATTGGTCCTATGTATAAACATTAAAAATGTGTTAGTACTTGTTATTTCATTCGAATCTGTTGGGCCAGCCAGTGTTGACAATTGGGCTGGGTATTCTTGCATGCATTTAGTGCAAACAAAGGACATCAGACTTTCATATTTCTGTAACTCCGTCAGTGGCTCAGTGCTTTGTATAGAATATGTTATACTCCTATAAAGATAAAAAAGGTTGTTGACCATAAGGTTTTGTCAGTATAAAGATCTGATATAAAGTATAAGTCAGAACAATAACAATATTATGATGATGCGAAGATCTACAATGCCAAAAACTCAAATAGGAGTGTTTCCGTGACTTTATCAACCCTTGCATCTCCAAATATTGTTGGTAAACATAGCAACTCTCTGTAATGTAAATATTTTGTGTCTATTTATTAAGATACAATATGAATATAGTTATCCATTCATTCATTCATTCATATATATTATAGATTGTACGGGTTTTGACCATGTCTTGATGTTCTTCCTCATATGAGCAACTATGAAACACTGAGAAAACCCAACACTCCAAGAGTGCTGCCTGCTATTGACTAGTTTCGAAAGAGGGAATATAAATAATAGCAGATCATGATGAGGCAATAATTACCTAGTTGAGTCTTTTTAAGCTACCATTATTAAAACGGGGACAATGTTTTTTCTTCAATGAATCAGGAAAGTGACATATCGGAGATCTTTGAATGGTGATATCTACACTCCTTAATTTCCAAATAAACAATTTTTTTTTACGAGTATTAGGTTCTAATTACTGCCCAAGTTTAATTAAAACAAATCTCCCAAACTAATCAAATTTTAATTACTATACGACCAAAACTCACATCACAAAATTATTAATGTAATTGTACAACTAGTCAAACTGTCAAAGTAGCATGATTAATAATATTAAGAATAATCCTGAAAATATGTAGGGCTATCAGCTATGAGTGACATATCTTTGTCTTGTATCTGAATTTGCTGGGAGCTAGCTTTTGAAATTCCATGATTTGCTAACCGAAAGATGTGTTAGTTTGATGCATAGTTGAAAGATTCTAAAGTTATCATAATTGAGTTTGCCAAGGCGACAACTATTTCCGTACTATGTTAAGAATTAATTTGAATATATAAATTTAAACACATACATGCTACTAGAAAAGCAGTTAAAAGATAAAAACAAAAGATAGCTGGTCTGGTTGGTAACCTCTACTTTCACTTGTTGCTGCAATCAAACTCCTTTTCAATTAGCTACAGTTATATTTTCTTAGCAATTTTACATGTCTTATATGCATCATCTCATCTCGATCGATCAGTGTCATGCTGCATTCTAGGTTGGCTTATTCCAGGTCGATCGTTGAATTTGTATGGTATTAAGTTCTCACCTCACGTATTCGACAAATTAACTAGCACTTAACATTTGTATTAGAGCTGGTTACAACAGTCCTCCAAGTGAGGATCTAGATGTAGCTTCAGATGTTAATAGATTAACTCTTAAAAAGTCGATTAGTAGAACAGCATCACACTTGGATGATCTGGGCTTATGTTTCTTTTATATGTAGATGTATCAGAAAAAAACCAAGTAAAAAAGATATCAAAAATATATTTGGGAAATTCTTTTTAACAAGGCAAGAATGTTCTTTATGCTCCAACTAAGAATTTTTTAAAATCAAAATAGAGGGGGAGAAAAAAGGGTCACGGAAGGATGCAATGTTGTATAAATCTCCGTTTTTGTCCATATATAAAGTTGTAATCAACCTATTAATTTCTAAAATCAAGATAACATCGTGGCCCAGCTCAGGGAGTTGGACATCAGGGCCCATCGAATCAGCTTTCCTTGCCCCAAATTTATTCAAATCTCATCAAATTAAACAACTTTAATGGTGGTGGTGGGCAGAGGCGAGCAAGGCCCCCCCTCTCAATAATTCATCACAGTCTGTATTATTTTTAGGGCGTAGGGATGAAGAGTATTTCTCATTACAAAAAGATGCACACACCAACAAAGATTACTACCATGATTTGACTGAATTCATAATACATTTCATTTCAATAACACATGATGCAAGTACGTACTTTCGTTTACATACATGCATGATGCAGCGAAAGTTAGAAAAAAGAAAGCGCTAATTGAAAAATACAATTAAATTCACTTTGTGTAATAAATTATGAAATTTATTAAAAGTGGAGCACTTTGTGTAAAAAAACTTCTACTTTGTTTTACTTGATAAATTATTATATAATCCATCTAATAAAATTCTTATAGTGTCGTTTTGTGGTAATTTTCCTACATCAATATGAATAGAATTCTCAAATATATTAATTATTCAATATTTTTAACAATTGGAAGAATAATACGTAGTAAAAGATAAAAGAAAATAATAGAATATAGACAGAACATGAGCACGAGCCTCTATGCAAAGTCCAGAACATATGCACAAGAACTTGTATTTCAGTACAATTATTATATATAGTGTCAAGAATATGTTAACCAAGAAGAGAAGGAATGCCAAATGTTTACTAACATACACATATGGGTATCATGATCTCTGTAATAATCTTAAATTTATATGCTAACTGAATTAGAAATTTTGCTCCCTTGTAAAAAAAATGATCCTGAAATATATTAATTTTTAGTGTCTCATTTACAATAATATAATAATATAAACGGCTTAAACTTAATGCGGGAGTTTATTGTGACCCGTATTCAATGGCGGAATCAAATGGGTCAGCCTAGATTTTAGTCCCGGTGAACCTTCAAAAATTAATAGAGAATTTATTTTTTAAATCATCATTTTTAATTAAAAATTAAATTTTGATTTTGAACCCCGTCTAACCTCTAAAACTTAATAATTTATTATTCCAACCCCGACAATTTAAAAATTCTGGTTCCGTCGTCACTGACGGCATTAGGAGAAGACATAATTTGTTCAAAACTTAATTAATACAATATGCATTTTAATTCAAAGGGGAAGCTAGCTAGCTAAAAGCCTGATATATAAGTGAAGATTTATATATTTATTTGATCATCTGGCACAATATATGTGTAAAGGTAAAAGGGCGAGGACATGCATGCATTCCAGAGCAGGGCTATTAACAGACGGTGCTGCAGCACCTGATCAGCGTGAAATAAGGTTCATTCGTGCACCTGCCTCTTTATTCGCACTTAAAACAAATAGACGTGCTTTTTCTGTTTTCTTAATTAATAATTTATACATGTAATTATCCACGGTCAGTCATGATATTGTCCTTTTACAGTCTTTTGTCAATCAGTTTTAATTAATAACTTAATTTTTTATTTCGAATTTAATTTATATGTTGGGCAAGTCGTATATATTTCGAATTGTAGTAGTAGACTAGTAGTAAAGTAAATAAATATTAGATGGTGTCACCATACGTGCATGGACGGAACGTTCTGCAACCTCTTTTCTACTGTTTATCTTAAGAAACAAGTAATCAGAGAAACTCAGTCCCCTCATGACCCGCCCCGGTCCCTCTTATCTCACAGTACTCACCAGGCATGCAGTACTGAGTTTGATCAGTTCTTCATAATATTATTATTTCAGAATTATTATGTACCATTGCCCCATTCATATGGATTTTTGCGCTTCACATATACATACATTACTTACATTACACATACATTATTACATTAGTATTTTGTCTATTAGTTATGCTAACTGCTGTGATAAACTCTAGTTTTTCTCAGCCAGCTACTCCCTCCACTATCAAATACTGCCAGCTTTTATCTCTGACACTAAATTTCAAGTAAATAAGAAATTGTTAAATTTTTTCTGCCTTGAACTTCTATTTTGTACACTTCTCAATTTTATAATTAAATCCTTTATTTATTTCAACTCACTTGGAGTCACCTCAGTTCAGAAAGATCGTCTCACCATGAACTGATACACATTATCACTGTGCTGGAGTCTATCCAAATCCAACAACTGATAATGTAAATTGAACGATAACATTAAGATTCAATTTACATCGAAGGGTTTTGGTCCAGAATGGTTGACCAACCATCTATCAGCGTTTTTTTCAAACTGTCTACCTCATACTGTCCTTTGACCCATAGGTCCGGACACAAGGCCGGTTAGAATTCCAGCTCTTCCAGAGTGGTATCTCACTGATGGCTCGGGACCCCCGGAAGGAGGCTTTCTTCGCCTTCTACCTGAGCTGCGCAGGAAAGGCTTAAACCCTCCGGAGGCACGGATTGATAACGTGACCTTCTGGATTCACAAAAAAAATCATTGTTTATGCTATCCGCGGAAAATTATAGCGTATAAATGTTTATGACAAGCCCCAGGACCTACGTCAAATCTTAGTAGGAAATAATCAAATAAATCATAAACCTCTTTGCATATATTTTTTTCAGTAAAATTAGGGTTTTGTTGAGTAGAGTACTCTTAAATGGATGATAAATTGAAGACTTATATATCTTACAATATATTTTGCAATTTTCTGTAATATATTATAAAGAGAATATGATGCAGGAAATATAAGATCTTCAATTAATACTACATTTAAGATATTTCATGTAACTTTTGCCGGTAAAACTATTCTACAATATGTTTAAGTTTCGAATTTTTTTTCCAAAAGTTGTCGAAGATGTGAGGGGCATATAATATTCAATCAATTACAGCTACACAGGTAGGTACATAAAATAAAACATACGGTCAAACAAGATTATTTAAATAGAAATACTAGAATTAATTAAGAATAATAAAGATGAAAAAGAAGCAGAAAAAAGGAAAATTAAAGAAAGGCGCAGAGAAGAAAGTTTAAAGAAACTGAAAAGGAATGGCCAGTAAGTACTGATGGCCGTGTTGAATGAAAAAGGCAGTATATAGTACCATTGTACACAATTTTTTGTCAGCCGCGGTTGCTTGTGATCACATGGACTCTCGTATGATCCATAAATATAGTCAATATATGTGTCTTGCATAGTTGCACACAAGCTATATACAGTGTATAAATTTATATATAAATGCCTTCGGTTGTTAACTATTCATGCTCCATTGCCTGCTCTAATAACTTTTAATCAAAATTTAGTCATAAACCTTTTCACGGTGATCATTACTGTCGGCCTACCGGTGGAGTTAATTAAAATTTTGAAATAAATTAATTTAAAAAATTTAAGTATTAATTAATTTAAAGAACTAAAGATTAAACTTTAGAATAAATATATATTTAAAATAATTCATGTTAAATTTATCATTACAAAGAGTCATTCCCGTCAATCCCTAACACTTGGTTACAAGTAAAAGTTTAGTAATACCTTTATACGATTTTTTTTTGACTAATTCTTTAGTATACTTATCATTCAATATACTTTAGAATTGAACCAAGACCAGAGAACAATAAATGAATAACTCTACCACCGAGTTACTATCAACCCATTTATATGAATTATTATTAAAAGTTTAATATTTTTATTTAAAAATTCTATTGAACTAAGCACATTGGTTACATTCCTAATTATCATGATCAAAATTTTACATTTTTTAATTAGTTTTAAAAGATGATTCACCTACTCATTTAAAAAAAATCTATCTTATAACTCATTTCACAATCTTATTCAAATTATTTTGTGTGGCCAACTATACAAAAGATATGTAGTATAATTCCAATGCGCAGCGAGGCCACAATCATCATTCAAATCTACTGGAAATGCAAAAGTAAATTATGTGGGCACGACTAGATAGGAGAATGTGTGTGTTTTATTCTGATGTAACTACATACTAAATTAATTTACTAAGCAGAAAATAATATGCATAAACAAATACTCCAGACTTATAAAGTGCTTTCGAGAAATAATAAATGTTTTCAAAAAAAATCTTCGTACAAATTAAAGATTACCAGATCAGGAAAAAAGTTTGCAACTTTATAAAGCATTTTAATGCTCTCCCCACATTAAAAGAGGGTCTTGTTTTTTCTTGTAAAGAAAGAATTAATTAAGCATACTTGATCTTGTGCATAATAGCCTTGTAACTCTAAGATAACCTTTCTTGATTTTGGTGTACTAAATAACAAGCTGTCTATCCTAGGGTTCTATATCAATTCCATGTATCTACCAACTTTGAATACTTTGGCATATATCAATTGAGCTTCTCATCATGATCCAAACTTTTGTATATACTTTACATCAAAAGAAAAGAGTCTGCTAGTTTTACAATTAGGACCCCCCGCCCACTCTCTCTAAATTGAAACGAATTTTATATGTAAAGTTCTTGGCAGTTTTTCACTACTTTACAGTTTCCTGTGTATTGCTTTTTGTTATTCAAAAAGCGCGAATTTCTGTATATAGTAACAATATATTTAATTAATGAGGCCCCGAATTGATTGTTTTCAACGGCAGAATATGCATGTAATTATAACTTATAGCCTACATAAGGAAAGTATATTTGTGTTCTAAACGGGGGTCTAGAAATCTTGTCAAAAGAAGGTCCTAATCAATAGGAATTCAGTAAATGGACTAACGTTTGTTCGGTGGAATGACTATGTGTGTGTATATATATATAGTTTATTACATCAATATAAATACATATATTGCTACAAATTTTAGGTTTTCTTCACAATAGAATCAATTGCTCTATAGTCCAAACTCCAAAGTTCGACCGAAGTTTGGATTATACCCCTTAATTCTTCCCTGGCTGTATATATATCATACATAATTTTGATTGTCTGTTTTTTTTAGGCCTGGCCTAGGTTATAACAATTCTCGGGTGTCCTGTGATGTATAGACTCAACATTTGCGATTTTAGATATAACAATACTCCCTCTGTTCACTACTAGAAAATAGGTTTAAAAGCGACCGGATAAAAGTGACCGACACTAAAAATGACTGAAATCGGTCACTTATAAGATCATCTATCCAAGACATATTTATTTCGACTGTTATATTTCGACCGCGGATAAAATCGACCAACTACAGTCATTTTTAATAATATAAACGACCGTCTATATCAACTACAGTTGATTTTCAATTTCTAAAATTTTTTCGCTCAACATTAGTTTTGACTGTTGATGGTCGCATCTACATATATGACTGGAAACGGTCACTTTTATTTTTTGGTCACTAGGCGGGAAATTTCCCGCCACAACTGAAGTTTAAAATTTTGGAAATAAAAATTACAATATCGAACACATTACAATGTGACTATTGATGATTATTTTTATTTTATTACATTATTACATGTTAATGAAAATAATTTTAAAAAATATATATTTAACAACTTTTAAAATTTTGGTAAAAATATCAATATATAATGCTAATGTATTAGATTTAGCACTTGTATAAATTTCAGAGAGGAGAGGGAAGGGGTTTTAGTTTTGGTTTTAATTTTGTGATTTTGGGGGTGAATTTATTTATTTGTTGCTGATTTGTATTATTTTATATAGCAGATGCAGCTGGAGGAGGAGTAAAGCAGAAGAATAGGGCAGCAGGCGGAGAAGGGAGGAATCGACGTGCACTTGGTGATATCGGAAATCTTGTTACTGTTCGAGGAATCGAAGGGAAGAAGCAGCAACTCCCTCAAGTGTCTCGTCCTGTCACCAGGTACTTACTCACACACATATTCATAAGTTCTTGATTGATATTCATTGAGTTTAAGGAATTGTTGTTTCTAGCTGTTGGAAAAAAACAAGCATTTTTATAGAGTTCTTGAATGATATTTGCTGTGTTTTCGTTATGTTAGCTGTTTAAAAGAACACACATTATTGATAAAGTTCTTTGAATGAGATTGGGTTTAGATTTGTTGTTATGTTAGCTGTTATTGATAAAGTTCTTGAATGATATTCATTGGGTTTTCAGAATTGTTGTTTTCACACAACATAAGCTATTGACACACACACAGAAACCAAGACATAGTTCTATGTAATTGATAAACTTGTTGAATGTTAATTTTTGGAATTGTTATTGTTGTGTAGGAGTTTCTGTGCCCAATTACTTGCTAATGCCCAAGCAGTAGCTGTTGAAAAGAACAAGGTAGATTTTTACGAGTTCTTTCCAAAATACTGTTTTTTATTAATACTACCATCGGTTACATCTGGGCTAAAATCTTGTCGATTTACTGTGCGACCGCCATTGGTCGATTTTATGTGCCGTACACAATTGACCGTTTTCGGTCACATTTGAGTTTACTTTCGACCGATATGTTATTTTCGACGCCCGTAAAAACGACCGGAGCATTTCGGTCATTTTTATATTAAAAGTGACCGTTCACAGTCACTTCTAGTATAAAAACGACCGGAATATGACGGTCACTTTTAGCTGTTTTTGTTGTAGTGGTTTTGGTGGTATGTGAAAAATTTAGTAAATGGAAGTTGACTTTTTTCAAATTATTGACTAGTTTAGCCTTGAACTTTTGGTTTAATTATACTTCAGAGTTTTGTGTGAAGTGTAGATAAGTATAAACTACAAGGGAATTACGACTTCTTAACATGAGAATATATAGTTTGTTAATATGACTAGGGGTTACTGTTGTAAGGCTTTTACATTCTGTTACAGTAATTGTTTTTGAAACAAAATTTTGAACGGGAGTATACTTTATAATAAGTGTGTGCGGAGTAGTCGGAGAGATATTACCATTACGACGTATCTATGCACAAACAATGTACAATAATATTCGATACTAGCTTTAAAATCTCGCATATTTGATTTAATTAAACGTGTTATATACTCCGTATAAACGAACGATGGTGGAAGATATATAAATAAATAGTATCTTATACTTGTGTAAAACTGAATATTATCTCATATATACGATAATTAATCTAAAGTATATCAGTTGTGTTGATTGTGTTAAGTATGGATCCGTCTCTTGCAGGCAGGAATGGGCTAATACAAACACACAGTGTAACTGTGTAAGGCTGTATTTTGGTCGATAATCTTTGACTTGGGAGCTTTAATTTTGGATGTATTGGGTTGTATCAATATCATTAGGGATAAGCATGGTGCGGTTTGGTGTGGTTTTGCGCTCAAACCGCACCGTAACTATTTAAGTGCGGTTTTAGAAAATCGAAACCAAAACCGAACCAAATGTTATCGGTTCAGTTTTAAAAATTGCGGTTCGATTTTTAAATGGTGTGGTTTCGGTTTTAAAATTTATATAAAAGATAAATATATTTTTTATTTTTTTCATATTTAAATAATAAAAAGACATGCAATGAATATTTTTATATTATCGTATATTAAATTTGATATTATTTGATGTCACGAATCATTGTATATACAAAGTATTAATATTATTCTTACTAACAAAAATAAATAAATTTGACTAATTTTAATTTAAAAAAACTAAATTAATATATATTTTAATTAATGCAAGACATAAGGTAAGTATTATTCTCATATTTATTAATATAAGTTTCTTTTATTAACTAGTAATTATTTATTATTTAATTTATAATCTATATTAATATAATAATTATAATAAAAATAATATATATTAATTAGGTGCGGTTCGATTTTTAGTCGTTCGGTTTCGTATAAAAACCAAAACTGAACCAAACTATGTGCGGTTTTAAAAATTAAAAACCGTAACCAAATCATTTATTGTAGTTTTTATTGATGCAGTTTTTGTGATTTTCGATTCGGAATTCGGTTTTTGCTCATTCCTAATCATAACTGTGTTTTATTTGAGAGAGCATATTTATAACCCTCATTGTACATACTTTTGTTGCTTTTAGAGATCGAGCAGCTGTACGTGTTGCTATGAACTTTATGCGGAGAGGCCGCAATAGCATAATAAATGAGCTCTCTAGCGTCTTCCAATATTTCCAACTACAAGTTGATATACATATATTTATATATATTATATGGTGTATATTTTGAGGTAGAATATTACGTCATGCATTTTAGGTTTCAGTAATCTAGGATATGATGCTCTCGATCGGAGACGTTTTATTAGGCTAGTCATGAAATCGTCTAACAAATCATGTAACATCGTGATTAAGCCAAGGGATATTGGAGGAATAACCTTTTTATTAGTCATTTTGGAAATTTTTGCATAGACTAAGAAAGTATAGTTGATACATTTTAATATGATTAATAATGTTATCATTTATTTTTATAATCTTGTAATTTAATGTGAATATAAAAGAGAATATGAACAAAGTTATTAATGCAGAGGTAGCTAGTGAGATATTAATCATTAAGTATGTTTTGAAATTACAAAATGATAAAAAAAAGAAATTAACACAAACTTAAAACGACTACCATTAAGTAACGGAGGAGAGAGTATAATGCTACTAGTTATACTGTATTACTGTATACAAATAGCTAGCTAGTACTAATTACTAGGCTACTAGCAGCCAGAAGAAGACTGACATCTTTGTACATGTTTGTCAGCGCTATGTGGGGAATTAGAAACTGTGAAAAAACCATAATATTCCGCATTTCTAAAGTTATATGCACAATAGAGAAAATACAGAACATTGATTCTCTCTCTCGATTCTCAATTAAACACAACCCTATACGTATATAATATCTAGTAGTAATTGCGTTCAGATATATATGTGTGTGTGTCCTGTTTAAGATTACTTATAAGCTACAGTACTGGTTAGAAGTTGAAAAATATAAATAATTTTGAATTTATAAATTATATACTGGTATAAAATAAAACAAACATGTTATTTAGATGTTAATTGTAGCAGCCTAGCTAAATATGGCCGTGTTGATGGTTAAAATTCTTAGTTGCTGAATAAATTAGTTAGATAAATAGAATGGGGGAACATGTATTATATGTGACCAGTAGAAAGTTGAGAGGGGAGGATAGAGAAAGGGGGATGGGCCCGTTGTCGTCTACCTAAATTCAAAGGCTCGATCTCTATTCTCTACTAGTAAGTATTCTCTTGAACGACAGGATCCGGGTCTGCCGCTCCCTTCCATTCACCATTGTTAGCTCTACCACAACACCCCTCTCTCTCTCTCTCTCTCCTCCCTTCCTTTGATCCTATCATCTTTTTAATTCTCTCACTCCCCCAAGAACCATATACTCATGCCCTCTTTGTTATAGTTGATGGAAATGGAAGATCATCATCATCAGTATGGAATTGCGGATCTAAGGCACTTCATCAACGCCCGCCCCACCACCTCAGCCTCAGTCGGCTCCAATCTTTTTACGCAACCGACAGCTGAGCTCATCAACAACGCTGCCAACACCGTTCATCATCACCAGCAGCAGCTTCAGCACAGCAACGATCAGATAGCTGCCCAGCAACACTTGGAGATGCTCATCTCTACTCGTCACCAACTCAACTCTTCTTCTGACCAAATTACACCAATGCCTACTCCTCGCTCTTCGCCTTTCCTTCATCATCCCCAGCACCACCACCATCAGTTGTTTCGCTCTGATTCAACTGCCACTGCCGGCACTTGTGCAGTAGCAACTTCGGATATGGACCTCCAGATGAGCGGTGGAGGTGGAAATGGAGACGGCGGAACCGGAAGGTGGCCTAGACAAGAGACTCTCACTCTTCTCGACATCAGATCAAGGCTCGATCCCAAGTTCAAAGAAGCTAATCAAAAAGGCCCTCTTTGGGATGAAGTCTCTAGGTATGTTTACATCATATATATCTTGTATTTTCCTAAACCTAGCTATCCACTTGTATAATATACATGGTACCATACATACCCTAATTACTTCTCTCTCTCTAGATCTCTCCCGCCTTTCCATTATTTTCATTCCTCATTTTGGTACTCTTGATCAACCGACTCCTCTAAGTAATTAGGTATCCGCTAATCAACGTACACTCACATGATGCACACACACAAGCGTGTGTAGAGAGGGGGGACCTGGGAGGGAGACGATGAGAATACATAAGTATAAAATCTCTTTTGTCCGTCTTATCTGCCACTTGTTTCTTTTAATTCTTCGTTATCCATTCATCATTCACTAGTGTATCAACTGTTCATCCCTAATCTTCTTTACTACCTTTTACACAATTCAGTATTAATTTCATATCCTTCACTCATCTTCTTCTCACTAAATCACCCACACCACTTAATCTACACCATACAATTACCAAGCTTTTGTTTCTATTCCTCGTTTCGGATCGAATATCCAACTGTTGATAAATTACACATTCTTTGTTTATATATGTTTTATTGAATCTCAGCGTCCCTGTAATATTGTTCCAGAACTCTACAACTGCTAATTAAGTCTGGTATTCTTATAGATTATGCCATGTGTATATGGGTTAATCAGAATCTAATTATATTTGAAGCTAGCTAGTGTAAATTATTCGATCAAGAAAAGACAGTGTGGATGTAGAATGAGCTATCCCGATGTCTCCCCTTTCTCTAGAAAACTTTATTAAAATTCCTTCATCATTAGCAAGGATCATCATGCCCAACCTAATTATACACTTTATTACCACTTTGATTCATTCTCGCTCTATTAGTGGGGGACCACATTCACGTATAATATTATATCATTAAGATTCTTCCCCTCCCGTATGTATGTAATCATTATCTTCTTCCTTCTAATCTCTTTTCATATACTCTAATGAATTTTTATAAGTTTATATTATTCATTTTGTAGAATAATGAGTGTTGACCATGGGTATCAAAGAAGCGGCAAGAAATGCAGGGAGAAATTTGAGAACTTGTACAAGTATTACAAGAAGACCAAGGAAGGGAAAGCCGGAAGACAAGATGGGAAGCATTATCGATTCTTTCGACAGCTTGAAGCTCTCTACGGTGAATCCTCGAGCACCAATCCTACTACATCATCAGTCCCCAACAATGCACATTTAGCTGGAGTCGGAGTTACAACGTTTCCGTATACTACTACTCAAGTCCCGAATCAAGAAGTCTTCCATCAAACTCCTAGACAGATTATCGACGATAGTTTTACTCCATCAAACTCCTCGGCTTTTGTAACTTCTTCGTCGGATGAGTACTGCAGTGATCTTAATGCTGCCATGGCGTTAAAGAGAAGAGGTAAGAGGAGCTGGAAGGCGAAAATAAAAGACTTCATTGATGGACAAATGAGGAAACTCATGGAAAAGCAAGAAGTCTGGCTAGAGAAAATGATGAAGAGTATCGAGCATAAGGAACATGAGAGGATGATGCGGGAAGAAGAATGGAGGAAACAGGAGGCAGCTAGAACTGAAAGAGAGCACAAATTTTGGGAAAAAGAAAGAGCTTGGATTGAAGCTCGAGATGCTGGCTTAATGGAAGCCTTGCACAAGTTAACTGGGACTAAAGAAATGAGGGCCCCAGTTAGGTCTTCATCTCCTGATCATGGGGAGCTTCTATCGACGAGGGCTGCTCATCATCAACATCAGCTTCAAAACCAGAATGATGATGGGAGTGAAACAATGGTGCCCAACAGCAGCGATAGCTGGCCAGAATGTGAGATTACAAGACTAATACAATTGAGGACTAGCATGGAGCCGATGTTTGTTCAGCAAAGTGGGACTGCGGAAGAGGAAGTTTTGTGGGAGGAGATTGCATCGAACATGGCTTGTTTGGGATATGACAACAGGAGTGCTGCAATGTGCAAAGACAAATGGGAAAACATCAATAATTATCTAACAAAAGCCAAGGATCAATCTAGCAAGAAACGTAAAGACAATGACACTACTCCCACAGTAAGCAGCAGTTGTTTCTACTTTCAGAACAATGAATCGATATGCAATAATCAAGGCGGAGGAAGAGAGTACCGTGAAACCAATGACTTAGGAGGCGGAGGACTCGGAGGTCTCGAATTAACAACATCATCACTACTAATACAGAGTGACCATCACCATGATCATAATGCGTCCAGGCCGCCTCCGGATTCTAACGTAGCAAGCAGTACAATGCAAGGTAGCTCATTTAGGTTCTTCATGGGTGATCAAACGGATAATTTGTGGGAGAATTATGGATTGAAGCTGAGCAAAGGAGATAATAATTAATCACTAATTATTATTAGTCTGGATTAAATTAATCAGTTGTACCTTGTTTTAAGTTGTGCTAGCTTCATGAAGAGGAATTTGAACTAGCTGCTAATACATAGCGGTGGACTATGTTGTCAGGTAAAAAGATGTGACCACTTATTGATTGCATCAAATTATTATATCAGTTGTAGTATGTTTGTGCAACTTATATTTAACGTCTCCAGTTTTATTTGTGTGTGTTTCTACAAGTATGAATTGATGTTCACTCGAATATATAAGATGGGCAATTTAATTAAACATCTGCGAAACTACATATTGAGCTGGTCTCTGTCTTGTTATTCTTTCACGATGTGACTAACGTACGTTACAACCATGAGTTTTTACAATGCATGGGTACTGTATGTATTCTCGTACTTTATGTATACATCTCATAATAAATTTACAAGTTTTCCAAGTAACTACTGACTTGGTCATCATGAATTTTGAGGGATAGTGAAATGAAAATAGTTGGTACTCCATCCGTCCTAAATTAATGGTCTTATTTAATTTTTTTGTGATCAAATTTACTAAATTTTAACTGAAAATTATATATAATATATAATTAAAAAAAGTTATAAAATTTATATCATTGGAAAGTATATTTAATTTATTTTATATTTTATTTTTCAATTTTCTAAAATTATAAAAGAATAATTTATAATTATTAATCAAATTGACCATAAAAAAATTAAACAAGACCGTTAATTTGGGATCGAGAAAGTATGTTAGATTAGATTTACATCCGAGGCCGTTGACTTGGTTGCTAACGAATTAAAGATATATACTCTAAGAAATTATCGATCTATAGCTAGAGTACAAAAGAGATGAAACACGGCTTTAATTTTGTGCAGTGATTCTACCTTGTGAATGGGTATTAAAAACTGGGAAAACTAAACAAAACAAGAAATTGAAAGATTCGTGGCCTGATTGTTCAAGTACACAAGTGGATTGATTGGTTTGATAAAGTGTATGCGTGTATGTATGTTACACACACGTAACACAGATAGTATATCAAAAACTATAGATACACACATGTTTACGTATGCAGACTGATGAAACAGGACAATGATGTGTCCCGTTGGTAGAAAACGCATGTAGGCTAGTCCTGGGAAAGCAACTAGCTACCAAGCTACGAAGCTAGTAGGTCAAATTATATATTTCTAGATCACCGCACCAATAAAATTCCGTTTGCCTTTCTACATAACTTATATAAGAAATATGTATAAATATAGGCAAGCCTACTGGGAGCTTTTACTCTTTGTTTGACCAGCTTTTTCCATGAGAGGGTTTTAATTAGAAATGTATTGATTTCAACTACATTCACCCCAAAGTCCTGTGATACAAGAACATTCACTCTTCTTCACTTCAGTTTTACTTGTATCTGATTTCTTTAATTTCTTTTTCTGCAAAAAAGTGCCACTAAATTTCATCTATTTTACTACTTGATCATTATATTTGCCAAGATTTGGAAAAGGAACAAAGTGCGGAATTTGTCTCCAAAAAGTAAACCGTTTTTGACACAGTTAAGGGATAACTTTCTGAAGAAAACTCACTTTATGCTAGAAATTCAAAAGGAGATATGGACTTCTGAACATATATATATATATATATCACTTTATGTAAGAAATTCAAAAGAAGACAGAGACTTGGATTCGGGTCTTGGCAATCAATTTTTGATAACCCTAAAAAATTGTTTCAAACGTGAATAAATGACTTATCCCCTTAAATTCACATAAAAAAATTTGTGTTGATTTTATCCAAAATTTAAAAAAAATTGTGAATACATGATTATCGTCATTGTTTATTAGGAATACGAACCCAAATATATACGCACATATTTAAAGGGAGAAATGCTACATTACACAGCTGGTCTGCATTAGTCTTTATACAATTGATCTACACAATATATGAAAGAGTACAAACCACTTGCTCTTGTCCACCAACTTGGATTATTGATACACCCCTATAGGAATTAGGAACCACGCCAAATTAGTTTCTCTACTGCACTCATTATCCTTGTTTTTGTAACCTACTTTTTGTACAGTATTGCATCTTAGCAATTACCAACTGTCATTTCCTAATAATTCTAAGCAAATTGCTGATCATTAAGAGCTCTTTTACATGATAATTAATATAATCTACTAATAATATTCTAATCACTGTATATCTACTTTATAGTAGTGACCAACTGACTACTACGTTCACTTCATAATCAAATTCTTTATAAATTTCAATAATTTTACAAACATCACACATTTGGGTAATGAAGACTGTATTACTCATTCGTATAAATTTTCCTTATGATTGCAACCTTAGGTTTTGTGTGTGTGTACATGGTGTATAATAAATATATGCATGTATGTGTGATGTGAGAGTGTGAGTGTGAGTCTGTAAGAGCTAGACTACCGTACAGATTAAGCTTCTGGATCAGACTAATGCATCATGCATGCATGAGAAGATAGATCACCGATTCAGCGATTCTTCTCCTTTTCTTTCATTTTATTAGAGTATCTAGTAATTAATACGAGCATTTCGTATACGTCAGCTTTTGCTTTTTACTTGGATTCTGTTTACCTAATACATGAAAGTCTCTCCTGCCCATACAAATATATAAACACATGCATCAAGGCTCCAGTGTCTTTTCCCTTGATATCTTTCTCTTGTTTAATCATTTATATATCTACAATTTATATTGCTCCTCCCAAGTAGTCTTGGATACACACTTGAAATTAAAATGAAAAAGGCTAGGGTAGGCTAGGGTACTAGGGGGGTTCAACATTGAAAGAGGATGATGCAATTGATTTGACAAGTAATTGAAGCAAAAACTGAAACTCACTCTTCTAAGAAGTCCAAATTGGAAGGGTTTCAGTGAGCAGAAGATGACTGTGCACACTTTGCTTATCCACTTTTTAAGGTATTCGATTAGACACTGTTTGTCTCTTTCACCATGACAAAATTTCAAAAAATATATTAGCCCTCATGCATTTCACTGTTACTATTAATAATAACTAAGTTACCCTTTCTACATTACTACTTCATCCACCCAACTCTGCTACTGCTTTTTATTGTTTCTCATTCTCGTTATGCGTGCAAGTTATCGCTGTACACCCCCATTTATGATCTTCGTTCTATTATGGAGTATGTACATGTACAATAGCTTTCAACATTCCTAAATCGAGGGTTTCCCTTGTCTTTATATGCCCATGTGTTGTGTGCTCATGACTCATGACTCATGTGGTTGGTTACTGCATGTTAAACTTCATTCACTTCAAATTAAACACAATTACACAACTATTTTTCATCTCGTACAGATTGACGATCTCTAAGTTCATGCACAATAATTAACGTGCTGTTTTTGAGAATTTTCAACTTAATTTTGTTAAAATTATATTCGCACTTAATGGAAAGAAACATAATTTTCACACAATACTTCAAATTGAATCAGTGTCTTCTCAACAAACAAGTATTCGGGCGAATAAAATCCTCCATAATGAAGAGAGAAAGTTGAACAAGTAACAAAATCTTATATTTTTCATTACAAAACCAATAAACCTGATAAAAGAGGGATTATTCTGTGAAAGAATTTTTGAACCCATCAAAAGTTGAATTTGTGTTTATCAAATAGTCTTACATCAAACTCGCATGCATGCCCGTAACCTCCAGTTGTTGATCAAACCATCGATCCATCCAATATAGAGTTCAGGCTTAATAGTAACACCCAATTGTTATTTTTTCTTTTATATTACCTGGGTTGTAACACCCAATTGTTGATCATAAGTATTCAGTATATAATATAATATAATGTACTTCAGTCTTCAGCTCTGCAAAACTAGAAATCCAGATGTCTACGGAATCGATTAATTTAGATAAATATCCATGAATTATTTGCTTTACTGAAGTTGCAGAGATTTAATCAACTTCTTCCCTTTAGAAAAGAATACACGGTGTGTTCTTAATTAATCTTATGATGTTCAGTGCTCACTCACATATATTATATGTTTAAGATAGTAGAAGAACGAGTACAACGTTTTTGTTGAATTGTTGGCAGTGTTCTTGCTAGTCTTCTACAAATCCTCAAACAGAATAAAAAGATTTACGGAGTACGTCTAATCTTTAAGTCAGGTTTTTCGATCGAATATGTGATTATTATATTAAAATAAAATGAAACGAAATAGCAGTTAAGAAAACAATAATATTTATACTTATTTTCAATAAATAATAATTAGTTAAAATATTTATTTTCAAAAATATTAACTATATATACTTATTTCGGAGAAAAAACCCTTATTTCTGAGTACATAACACTTGCATCAGAAATACTTTTTACATAGAAAATAGCTTGAAGAAGATGGTGGGATAGCACTTCAATATTTGCAATATGCACGGCCTGAAACGACCCGATTTCCAAAATCTGTTAGTGATTTTTCGAAATTTATTTTTGGGTAAAAACAAATTTTAAATAGTTCTCTTTAACGTATTACAAATTACAAACTAATATATAACTGATACTCCCTCCCCATAATTTTAATTTTATTTGATTTTTCAAAAGACAATTTGACTACTGATTAAAAATTATTCATTTATAATTTTACAAATCTACAAATTACTTATTAAAATAAATTAAATAACGTTTTAGTGATATTTAAAAAAATAGTTATATTTAATTTTTGAATCAGAATTGTTTCATCTGATTTAATTTTTTATAATTAAATTTGAATTTATTTTCAAAAAAAAGAAGAAGAAAGAATTATAGTTGAATTTGAATATAAAAGTTAAATAATACTATAAATTATAAGAAGGATATAATTTATATACAGGAAAAAGAACTTCTTGCGCAGGTAGCGCGCAAGTGTCAACAACAATTAATTTGAACTTCTATTTAGCTTGGAACGAACAGGCTCAGGGCCCAACACATCTTTTGGTACAGCCCCATGGACAAGAAGGTTGGTACAGCCCCATGGACAAGAAGGGTGTGTTTTGTTTTACAGTTTTTTCCCTCTTAAGAGGGAGATGAGTACCAATGGGTTAAAAAAATTATATTAAACTATAATTATTATTTTTAATATTTATGTCAGATTCCATTTAATATAAAAATTAAAATTTTAATTATTAATTTTATAAGAATTAAAATTTCGTATCATATATCAAATATAATTATCATATGTTCTATGCAACACGTTCTCTCCCGAATTTTATGGTACATTTGTTTCAGAGAATGAATAGAAATATAAATTAAACTAGACCTCAAAACTCAAAAAATTAAAATTCACATTTTTTATGGTAACAAATTTACACTATTATTTTCTTTCCAATATTCTCTTCAACCTACATTATTACCCCTTAATTTCACTCTTTTCATCCCATTCCTACCATTTTTTTCCAAAATACCCCCTTCAACCTACATTATTACCCCCTTCAACCTACATTATTACCCCTTAATTTTACTCCTTTCATTCCATTCCTACCGACCAAACAAAACATCAGAGCGAAGGCAATGCACGCGGCATAAATTCTACTGACACAACAAACAGCATAAAAAAAAAACCATCAGCAAAAGATAAACAGTACGCCCAACTAAAAAACCATAACACGCCTAGAAGGTTAAAATTGGAAATAGAACTCAAAGGAAATAAGTTTAAGTGGTTACAAGCTTATTCTGAAGTCTTTTATAGGTTTCAGGACGGAAAATTTAAAAAAACAAACAACAAATACCAGATATCCGAAAATAAAACTCTTTCAACATACTAACTTGTACTCCATAAAACATGAACGACAAATATACTCAGTATTTGTAATCCTTGACGTGAAGGCTCTCAGAGGCACCCTCGCTCAAAGCACTGCCACCCTGGTATTTCCCAAGGGTTGCCTCAGAGTTGGCCTTGCATCTGGTAAGAAATGCCTCTTGAGCAGCTTTCACATTTTCTTCCTTTCCAGCCCAAGCCTTAAGAGTGCTCTGCTGAAGAGCCCTTCCAAAGGAGAAAGAGAGGCTCCATGGTTTCTTTGTCTGAAGCTTGTTCATGGCATTAAGGTTAACAGTTGCTTGTTCCTCACTCTGGCCACCTGACAAAAACACAACTGCAGGAACAGCAGGAGGCATAGTGCGCTGAAGTGCACGGACTGTGTACTCAGCAATCACCTCAGGTGCAACCTTTTTGGCATCAGACCCTGGAGTAACCATGTTGGGCTTCAAGAGGGTTCCTTCAAGCAGGACTTTGTGATCATTGAGTGCCTTGTAGCAAGCAGCAAGTACACGTTCTGTTACATCAGCACACCTGTCAATATCATGAGGTCCATCAACCAAGATCTCAGGCTCAACAATTGGTACCAGTCCATTCTCCTGGCAGATTATGGCATAACGAGCCAAACCATTGGCATTCTCATTAATAGCCAGCTGTGAGGGCTCATTAGGACCAATCTTAAGCACGGCACGCCATTTTGCAAACCTAGCACCAGCTTCATAGTATTTAGCACAGCGAGCACCAAGTCCATCAAGACCCTGGGTAGTCGTCTCACCATTGGTTCCGGCAAGCTCAACTGTGCCCTTGTCCACCTTGATTCCGGGCAGAACTCCACCTTCCTTCAGGACCTCAACAAAAGGCTTGCCTGAAAACAACCAAAACAGGATAATGATAAAATCTAACTAGGATGATACCAACAAAAGCTCAATTTCCATCATTAAGACTATTGAGCATGAAGTGACATCAACAAAAGGCCCCAAAACATAATGATGATAAAATTCAACAACAATGTTACTATCATTACCAATGCAACCTCAATTTCATTCAACAAGACTATGAAGTATGCAAATTGAGTATGAAAGAAATAAGCAAGCAGTGATAAAGGCGTACAATAAAACATATACTGAAATCATACCTGCAGCAGTACTCTGATAAAGAGTTTCCTCAAAAAGAATTACTCCACTGAGGTATTGGAGACAACCAGGAGTGCAGAAGAGAAGCTCACGAAGAGCCCTCCTGTTGTTTTCAACATTTTCAACATTAATGCTTGAGAGACGCTTTCCAATTGTACCAGTAGACTCATCGGCAGCAAGAATACCCTTCCCAGGAGTTCCAATGTAGGCAGCATTGGTGATTAGCTCATCTGTTCAACACAACAAACAAACTCATTAGAAGATAAATCTAGACAACACAATTACACAATACAAAACATACTCAAAAATAAATATCCTTTTATTAGCATTAATTTAGAAACGGCATATAGTGTAATCAACCAAACATAGCAACATAATTTAGTAAATAGCTTTTAGTATAATCAAATATCCTTCTACTGAATCTCAAGGATCCAAAAAAAGTACAACGATACGGCCAATAATTAATAATTAATAATATATACATATATAGACAAAATAATTTATGCAAATCAAAACAAATTATATAACTTGGTCTAGTCGTTTCACAGATCAGAGCATGGTTGTATAGTATTGAAGATCTGGGAAATTAACACTCTAATCTACATATCTACTGTGATCCCCAATAATAAATTAATAATAAACATAAAATTATACAGAAATTAACTAACCAAATTAAATCATTAGCAAATAACTATCAACAATAATTAAAACATTCAAAAACAAAAGCAGATCTACAGAAATCATACATAATATGGTAATTAAAAATCATCACTATCAGCAGTAAATAGCTACAAGCAAAAGCATAGATCACCGCATCAACATAAAGTAAAATCTTAAATATCATAAAATAACAGAGTAAAAACAAGATATACTCTATACAAAAAGCATAGCAAGATAATTCGAAGCAGATACAAAGGAGTAAAGGTAAAGTAAAAAATACACATCTAAAGCGGTTGTGAAAGAAGAGGACTCACCGGCGTATTTACCCCTGTAGCAAGACATGTTTTCAGAGAGATTGATCGCGAGAGAGATAGAGAGAGATGTTTAGGGTTTATGTGTCTGTGTGTGTTTAGGTGTGTGTGTGTTGTACATATATTGGGTGGGTAAATAATATGGGCGGAAGACTATAGGAGGAAATGAGTACGGAAGGTTCCAGAACGCCGCCTGCGTTTTCTATTTTTCCTTTTTTACACTCCCCCATTTACTTTTTTTTAATTATTTATTATTTATATTATTACTAGTAATTACTATAATATCTAAAACCGCCTAGCTGCCCTGTGTTTCCTTTTTTACACCCTCGGGAATGGTATTCTTTTTTCTTTCTTTTTTTTTAAATAAATTTATATTAAAAAAATGTAATTAATTAAGTTATATGTAAAACCGGATGCAACTTATTAGTTAGGATAAAACAGGGGGATACACCAGATTGTAAAACATGATCCGCAGACTATGGGCTTGCTCCACCCATCGATAAGTCTATAACCATTAACCACAGACTGGAGTACTTTTTCAGTTTTTCTTAACATACTACTGGTATTTTGCCCGGTTTACTTCAAAAAATATCAATAATTTAAAAATGTATGCAAATAAATTATTATTATTTTGTAGATATTTTTTTAATATATCTAACCATTTTAATAAAATACATCTCTATTGTATTCTATAAGACTATAATAAATTTGACTAACACATGATAGAATATTATAAAAATATAATAATGAATTTTAAAAATATAAAATCTTATAAATTAAAAGAATTTCAATTTTTCAAATGAGTGATATCAAAATTTATTGATTCTAACAAATGATTGTGAAATTGATCATTCGAATCTTTTAATTCATCTCTCAGACCAATAAATGGAGATATTTCAGAAACTCACTCTTTTTTATAAATTAGACTCGATCATGCGTAATATATAAAAAACTAATTAATTTTTTTTAAAAACATAAAATAATAATTAAGTAAATAGACTTGAAAAATCGAATTTAGAAAAAATATTATTCATACATTATAATTATGAAATATAAGTAGAATAAATTTGAAATTCAAAAATGAAGGAAACTCAAAATTATATATATGAAAACATTAATCATATTGTGGTAATATTGAATATAATATATATTATTAAAATAATATATACCAACTTTTATTAATACATGGTTGTATACAAACTTAATATAAGTAATATCGAAATTAAAATAATGAAATTTTTATTAGACCTAATTAAAATGGCTATTTAAAATAATAAATATTAATTTATTGATTAATTGACATATATGTGTGTGTGTGTGTGTGTGTGTATCTTTAAAATAAAGAGTGGTTTAGTATATTAAACCAAATTTAGATGATTAAAATAAATTTGAATAACTCGTGATAGAATATTGTATGAGTATAATAATGAACTTGAAGAATATTAAATATTTTAAATTAAAAAGGTTTTAATTTTTTCAAATAAATGATTATAAGGCTTATCGATTTTTAACAACTTATTGACTCTATAGAGTTAATTATTTGGACTTTTCTAAGGGTAGATCTCGGACCTATAAATGTGGATATTTCCAAAACTCACGATATTTTATTTTATAATGTCGATATTTCTTAAACATTAATTAAGTTTTTTTAAGTATTAAATAATAATTAAATAAATAGATTTTGAAAATCAAATTTAATAAAAATATTATTCATATATTATAATTATGAGAGATAAGCAAACACTAATCATACAAAGAAACCAAGCAATAAGGAGCAGTATTATATTTTTATTAAATTAAGAATATTCAAATAAGGTTAAATAGACCCTGTTCTTTTCTAACAAAAATATTAACACTGCTTAATTTTTATAAATCTATCTTAAAATTCTTCAAATTGTATTTATTACATGCATGAATAACCAAAACTTTTAATAATTAACTACCTAAGATTTTTAATTTTGATAGTAGAGATATTGTTAGATATCAAAATTTTAATTATTTTAATTATTTATTTATTACTTTGCTTTATAGTAAATTAAGAATACAGCCGAATTTATTTTTTTAGGCCTTTCCGGCCTTAAATTTTAATACTGAATATTTTTCTATTAGATGTTAGGGTCGTGTCAGCCCAACCTCCAACTCCAAAACAAGTATTTAAAAAAAAATATTAATTATTCAATTTTCATGAGTTGCGTACTGTTAAAACACGTGTGGGTAATATTCCCTTTTCTGTGCGAATATCAGTTCTAGGCAAACTCTTTATAAAGCTGAACAGAGATGACAAGAAAGCAGCTTAATTCTTCTTCTTTTTTCAAGCTAATTGCACCTTAATTCTAAATTCTAATATTTTCAACATATTAAACCTTAGATATTCACACACATCTATACTATATTATTATAGTTCAAAAATTAAGGTGTCGTTTGGTTGATGATATCTATGTACTAGGTATAAGTTTTGTTCATTTCAAACTTATTAAGGTGTCATTTGGTTGATGATATCTATGTACTATGTATAAGTTTTGTTCATTCCAAACTTACACGTGGTGTTTGATTAATTTTAAAACTCATACCTCAAACCTACAAGGTACGAGCTTTTGATGCCTTAGGAGAGGTGATATGAGTCACAGGTATGTGGAATCAAATTAAAAATTATTATTTTTATTTTTATTTATAAAATTACATGTTAATTCTTGAAATAAAAAATTTATAATGATATTGTTTAATATTTGAAAAATAATAATGATTTATTTTTCATATTAACTGCTTATATTTTTTTAATTATAAAAAATATATACTCCCTCCGTCCTTTCCAATTCTTAACACTTTTTTTGTCACTTTATGGCACGCATTCTAAGGTGGATTTTAAGGATAGTTCCATAACTTATTTTTAAAATTTTCTTTTTTTGTATAAAAATAGGATTGTTCTATTTTTATACAAAAAAAAGAAAATTTCAAAAATAAGTTATAAAACTATCCTTAAAATCCACCTTAAAATGCGTGTCAGACACTCCATTTTGAAATGATAACAAATGAAAAGGACGGAGGGAGTAATATTAATAAATTTATTTCACCGTTCAACCAAACATATGATATCATGAATGATACTTCATACTCATACCACTTTAACCTGATTCCAACTCGATACCACCCTGTGAACCAAACGACCCTTAAAAGTTTTGGTCTCAAGTAAATCATAAAAAAGATCTTAACAGTCCAATTTTAGACGAACCATAGAAACGATTTTAACCGTTCAATTTTAATAAAATATAATTTTAAAAAATATATATATATCATACATATAACTCTAATCCCTAGTAGTCCCCTTTTATACAACTACTCACGGATAATATTATATTATATTTAAATTATATTCAATATTTTCTATTTTAAGAATCCTACTTATTCTATAATTTGTATTTAATATATCATTAAAATTTATGAATATTAATATATAAATATTATTGAATAATAATATACAACTCTAATCTCCGATAGTGCTCATTTTATACAACTCCTCACGGTTGAACCAGTCGAAAAAAAATACGAAGGTAGTGAACCATAGAAAAAATCCCAACTGTCCAATTTTAGATGAACCGTAGAAACGATCTCAACCATTTAATTTTAATAAAATATAATTTTAAAAAGAATATATATCATACATACAACTCTAATTCTAGGCAGTTCTCCTTTTATACAACTCTGATAATATTATATTTAAATTATATTCTATAAACTTGTATATACCTAATTTTAAACATTTAATACTGTAATAGAATAATGATAATAATAATTATTATTATCATCATCTATTATTATTATTATTATTATTGAATAGTACTATAAAAATGTTAAATCACGAGATGCAGAGTGTAATTTGACAAAAAATTAAACTACAATCACACCATATAAATTTTAAACAATTTATTATGGTGTGTTGTGGGCGGGTTGAACGGTCTAATAAACTCAAGCAACTAAAAGTTTAAATAAAAAAATGTTTTAAAAAATATTTTAAAATTAAAATAATTAAAAATCAGTTCTAAAAATAAAATTTAAAATTGAGAGACAGGAATTTAAAACATTATGCTAAGCCAAAAGCTTAATAAAACAGAAATCTAGACTATCAGAAATTATTCATTCAAATTATTTGAATACAAAACTTAAAAAAATAATTATATTATGAACTTTATCTATAAAAATGTACAAAAATAATAAAATATGTTGCACTTTCCTTCCTGGGTCTTTTTTTCAAATTTCCAACCCTTTTTTTTTGTATCTGAACCCTAAGCATTCTAAAATCTAGCACCACTACAACTTTTAGTTATCCCAAACAAATTTGGGCGTTTTACTGTCCTTGAATGCAATTCATAGTTTTGTGTTGGTTAGCCCGGACAGATATGGGCTTTGTTGTCTTTGAATAGAGTTTTGGTATACATTGGGCCGCCAATTAAACAACCTTTCTCGACTCCCTGGAACGTTGAATGAAATAGTTGGCCGGGTTCTTTTGCTGCGACCCTTTTAATATGATTGGCACGGACTCCTCAAACGTCCGCCCCCTTTGCTAACAATAATAAGTAAAAGAAAGCATCAACCAGAACCCGGGGGGAACATAACCCGCCCAACCCAATCCAACCCAACCCAACTCAACCCTTGTTTCAGCCGAATAAATTGAACCGTCCAAAACCGAGGGTTGAACGGTTTAATTTTTCAAAAACCCGTATAAATTGGGTTGAGTTAGGATTTAACATATTTTGACCTTAACCCAACCCGACCAACCCGTTTACACATATAGGCATAGCCCATTAAGCCCATTTAGTATGAGTTTCTTGATAAAGATAAACCAAACTGATTTTATTACAAGGGGATGTTCTTTTTTATTTAATCTAGGTTCATAAATATTTTTATTTTTTATTTTAATTTTATAAGTGGCAAAAATAATATTGACATTGGTGCATCGAAAGAGATACTCAAGGTCAATGCTATCAATGTTATTGATGATTGATTCGTCACAAAAAATGTTGTTTTATTTATTTTAAGCTAGCCAATTGTTATTGGACTATTTAATATTTTGAGTTAGATTTTGGATTGTATTTGACTATTTGGTGACTATTTATATTTTATGTCACACATTTAGACTATTTATTTGTTATGGAAAATTGGCATTTGACAGAGGCAAACTATATCAAAATTATGTTCATACTTATTTACAGTATTGTTGCTTGAAAAAGAGGGTTTAACACAACCCAACCCGAATTAATTGGGTTGGGTTGAGTTGAGTTACATAAAAAAATTTATATTAATAGGTTCAGTTTTTATCAACCCGAACTAAATGGGTTGGGTCATTTTTTAGTTAAAACCCGCCCAACCCGACCCGTGTTCACCCCTAACCAGAACCACATTCCTTTTGCGTGCGGGTGCAGCCTAAGTTAAGTACTCTCTTACTCTGTTGGTCATACCCTTCTGTTTTCTTTTATTAGATAAAAACTGTAGTAATATTCTCTCCGTCCCCATTTATCTGTCAAATTTTTATTTAAAAAAAAAAATCAAATTCACTAAATTTTGATTAGAATTTAAAATTTATTCGTTTATAATTTTAGAAAATTAAGAAATATATTTTAAAGTAAATCATATATATTTTTTAACAATATAAAATTTTAATTTTTATCAATTATATATTATTATTAAATTATGACCAAGGATGAGTCGGTTTGATTTTACAAAAAGTAAAGTGGATATCTAAGACCCCGTTTGGCCACCACTTATTTTCTGAAAATAATGGCTTATTTTCAGAAAAAGTAGGTATGTATTTACTTTTTCTGAAAATAAGTAACTTATTTTTTATTTTGAAAATAATATTTAGTTTTAAAATTCTAAAATAAATATTTATCTTTAAAAAAATATGAAAATGTGTAAAAAAAATATGAAATAAGTAACTTATTTTAAATTTAAAGAACCCAAACGGCCACTAAATATGAACGGAAATGTAGTCTGAACTCTGAAGTACAAGACTTTCTTGATTCTAATTCCTCACCAAAAATTCAATAATTTTTTTAGTCAAGTTACTAAAAATTCAATAATTTCCATCATCAAACTTTCAAAATTTCTGCATTCAATCGTTTTTTTAAAATTCGACTAATGAACAATTATTTTTGAGACCATAAGTGATAATTCGGCAAACAATAGCTAATATGCACGTGGATATTAGCACTGACATGACGATAACAAAATTTATTTATGGTTTATGTTGTACTCCGTATTTATTAAGTTATTCAACAAATTCTCTAAAGTACAAAATACCTCCCTCTGGTACGTTATATAAGTCACTGGACTTTTTACACGAAATTTTAGGTATTTTGACTATAGAGTTAAAATTTATATTTTTTAATTTTTTTTTTGAATAAAAATATAGTATTTATATTTTAATTCACAAAAAAAATTAAAAAAATATTAATTCTAGTTATGTAGTCAAAACACATAAAATTATGTGTAAAAAGTCAAACGACCTGTAAATAGAACAAGAGAGAGTAAATGGTAAGCAAAGATTTAAATTTACTAGACAATGAAGACCAACAGAGTTAGTTTGGTCTCTTATCTAATAATGGATCATCAATAAATTCCGCATATCAGCTCCCTCCTAAAATTGTCTTCCACTTTGCACCATGAAAAGAACAGATTTTCTGAAAACAGTATGGGTTTGAGTTCTGTTGACTGGTGGTTTAACCACCTTCTTATAGCCTTGACTGTACAGATATGGGTGGTGTGCATCAGTGCATGCCTCTGCATTACTAAAATACACATTGCTTTGAATGCTGCTCTGTAGTTTTTGACAATTTGTCTCCTTGAATTATTCTTATATGCGCACCTTTTGAAACTAAATGCATATTAGTACGTATTTTTTCCGAGTTTCGGGCAGCTTAAATAATTATTGGATTAAATTGATCCGTTCTCGCACTTAATAACAAATGCCCGTTCCTTTCATAATCGATGTTGGATAACAAAGGCACAATTGGTTAACATTTCAAAAAGAAAAAAGATAAAAAGGGGAGATTATCTATGCTGCAGCTTTAATTTCTCGAAGTGATTTAGTTCGAAAAAACAAAAAACGAACTAGTATACATTACTGATTTGCATATAAATTCTTGTTATACAACAGGCCACAGCCACGGAGCGGCCACAGGACATAGCAGGAGCAAACTTACTGGAGTTTATATATGCTTTTGTTTTACTACACAAGTCGGTCAGGCCTCAAGGGTGACATAATACTTGGGTTGACATAAGCACAAACTTAGCACATTTGACACGGCAGAAAAGGACTACGTTTTTTTAAAGGCAGAAGAAGCAAATGAATTGAATAATTATTAGGAAATATAATAATTACATATATTTAAATTATCTTTTTAGGTATTTATCATAAATAATGATATTGTAATATTGAATATATATTCTCTCAAGTAGAGAATGATGAGAAAATTGATTATGATTGAATAAGAGAGATAAACTTTTATCAATATTCTTCATGACATCAGAGTCAAGTCATGTAACTCTTGTTTTTGCAGACGTAAATCAATCGAATATAATATATGAAAATTATATGTTACTAGGGTTTTCGAAAGAACACTGACAATCCTTGATTAAAACATTTTGTAACTTTAAAATTATTATGCATCAGTTAAATAGTGAAATTGATGATAAAGAATGGATAATACACACTGGGGTTTCGAATCATGTTACGGGCAATTTATCCTGTTTAAAGAGTATTAAGGACGTGACTCATTGTTCAGTTAGTTTGCCAAACGGTTAGAAGGTTGTATCAATTAAAGAAGGAGCGGTACAACTTACCACCAAAATTTGTCTCAGTCGTGTTCTTTATGTTCCTAAATTAAATTGCAATTTGATTTCGGTTTCACAGCTGAATGAAGATAAAAATTGTTTTGTTTAATTTTCGTCTGAATCGTGTGTTATACAAGATTTTCATTTGAGAGAGGTTATTGAAACGGGTGAAAGACGAGATGGACTTTATTATTTGTGTCATATGTTGAATGTCAATACAGTTTCAATTGTAAGTTAACCACTAGAATTGTGGCATAAACGAATGGGTCATCTTTCTGAAAAAATAGTAAAATTGATTCTAGAGCTCCGTAATTCAAAAGAGGATTTGGATAAAGCATGTGAAGTTTGTCATCAAGCAAAACAACCGAGGGAAACTTTTCCTATAAGTGATAATAAAGCTACACGGATATTTGAGTTAATCCATTGTGATTTATGGGGTCCTTACAATACACATTCTTCATGTGAAGCTCGTTATTTTTTGACATTGGTGGATGATTTTTCTCGTGATGTATGAGTTTATTTATTAAGTGATAAAACAAAGATATTTGAATCTTTTATGTCATTCATTGCCATTGTTGACCGCCAGTTTTCTCAAAACATAAAAATTGTGCGTAGTGACAATGATACATAGTTTAATTGTATGGAAAAAAATATTTTTTGACCAATGACATATTTTTCCAAACAAATTGTGTGAGTACTCCTCAATAAAATGAGCGAGTAGAGAGAAAACATTGTCATATTTTGAATATTGCACGTGTATTGAGATTTCAAGAAAATTTGTCTATCAAATTTTGGGGAGAATGTGTACTGACTGCTGCCTATTTAATTAATCGTACACCCTCCAATGTTTTAAAGAATAAAATCCCATATGAAATTTTGTCTAGTTCCCCACCTTCACATGTTATTGTGCATATTTTTGGGTGTTTGTGTTTTGCTCATAACCTAAAAGCAAGGGGGATAAATTTGCAAGTCGTAGCAGAAGGTGTATTTTTGTAGGTTACCCATATAGAAAAAAGGGTTGGAAGCTATATGATTTGGAGAATGAAGAATTTTTTGTATCTCGTGATGTGAAGTTTTATGAGAATCATTTTACTTTTATGGATAATGGTTCTGTGAATGATAAACCACTTTCTCTCATGGATAACAAGGTGTATATAGATGATTCAGAATTATTTGAGTATCATGGCATGTAAGAGGGGACAATAGAGTTACAATCCCCAACCTGGCAAACTCCTACACATGAGGTGTTGACACCACCTACGAAGGTGGTTATTCCAGAATCTCATGTAGATGAGGGTTCAAATGTGGATTCATCGGTACCCATGACTTTAGATAATGTGTTGAGTCATGGAATGGGAACAAAAGTTCCATCGACTAGATTAAAAGATTTTGTGATAAATACAACAATAAAGAAAAGTCCATCCCACGGTTCATCCACTTTTAACCCTCCTTCAAGTGCAAATTTTCCTGTATCACATTATGTATCTTGTGATAATTTTTCTATGAAACATCGAAATTTTCTTACATCAATTACAACAGGTATTGAGCCATAATTTTTTAAGGAGGCTGTAAAAGATCCAGGATGATGTATTGCTATGGAAAAAGAAATTCGAGCATCGAAAAATAATGACACATGGACTATGGAATATCTTCCTCCTAGGAAGAAAGCTCTGGGTAGTAAATGAGTGTATAAAATTAAGTACAACTCAGATGGTACGGTTGAGAGATTAAAGGCTAGATTAATTGTCTTTGGTAATCATCAAGTAGAAGATATTGATTATAATGAAACTTTTGCTCTTGTGGCAAAAACGATAACTATTCGAGCTTTCTTAGCTATTACTGCATCAAAAAATTGAGAAGTGCATCAGATTAATGTCCAAAATACTTTTTTTACATGGTGATCTTGAAGAGGAAGTGTATATAAAACTTCCACCTGGTTTTCAATCTTCAAATCCAGGTATGATATGTCGTCTTTGTAAGTCTATATATGGATTAAGACGGTCACCTTGTTGTTAGTCCGATAAACTTGTTACAGCTTTAAAGGAATATGGGTCCATGCAGTCTTATTCAGATTATTCACTTCTCACATATACAAAGAGAAGTTTGCAAATAAATGTTCTTGTATATGTTGATGACTTGATTATTTCTGCTAATGACTTTTGTGCGTTAAAGACATTTAAAGATCATCTTAGTTCTTGTTTTCATATGAAAAATCTTGGTGTGCTAAAATATTTTTTGGGTATTGAGATGACTCGTAGTGAACAAGACTTATTTTTATGTTAACGGAAGTATGCACTTGATATTATTTTTGAAACTGGTTTGTTGGGTGCTAAGCCTGTAGTTTTACCAATGGAACAAAATCATAAACTTGATCGTGCTACCGGTGCATATCTTGCTGACCCTGAAAAGTATCGAAGACTTGTTGGACGCTTAATTTACTTGGCGGTAACTCGCCCAGATTTGTCATACACGGTTCATGTCTTTTCTCAATTTTTGCAACATCCACAAGAATTGTCTCTTACAAACTGAGAAAAGACATCCATTTTCTCAATTTTTGCAACATCCACAACATCCACAAGAAGCAACACACCGTATCTCATTTTTCGGCTGAAACTGAATATCGTTCCATGGCCTCTATCACTTGTGAGTTGAAGTGGTTAAAGGCACTTTTACTAAGTCTTGGATTTATCACAAGAAATCTATTTCTTTATTTTGTGATAGTCGGTCAGCATTACATATTGCGAAAAATCCAGTTTTTCACGAGCAAACGAAACATATTGAGGTGGATTGTCATTTTGTGCAAAATGTTATTCGTGATGGTCTTATATATTCTTCTTACATTCCTACAACTGAATAATTGACATACATATTCACAAAGGCTCCTGGGAAGAAGCAATTTAAATTTTATATCAGCAAGTTGGGCATATCGAATTTACATGCTCCAGCTTGAGGGTGAATATTAGGAAATATAATAATTACACATATTTAAATTATTTTTTTAGGTATTTACCATAAATAATGATATTATTGTAATACTTAATATATATTCTCTGAAGTAGAAAATGATGAGACAATTGATTATGATTGAATAAAATAGATAAACTTTTATCAATATTTTTCAATAATACATATCGTTATTATATAAAAAGGACATAGCGAGCAATTAAAAAACAATTAGTCCAATTGTGTATACATTTTTATAAAGAAATTCCATTGACTCTTATTATTATTAGGATCTGGTTCGAACTTGTAAAAGTATTGTATCAACCAACAATTTCGGTTGGCTCTCCACACTCATGAAAAGACCAACCTTGCCCTTCATTCTTCGAAAGAAAAGAAAAATGGAGGATATGCTTGTCTTTTTGACAATCCTTTTTGTTGTTCCGAAATCAATATCTGTTGTTCTTAGTTAAAGAACATGTTTTCTAGTGATACACATGCTTATGCAAGGATGATTTACTTTTAAAAGTACTTTGCTAGTTTATAATCATCTTTTTACATCCAAAAACATGTCACTTTTCCACATATCATGATAATCGCCATGCTTATGCTGGAGATGATTCTTTATTTTTGAATTGTGAAGTCCTCTTTAGTAGGGCACTGTACTAGAAGTTAGGAATATATCCTTAAACAAACAAGATGAGAATAAGGGCAACTTCTCTTTTTGTGCATTTCCAATATATGCTTCTCTGTATAAAACCAGATTTTCAGCATATGGGAAGATGATATAGGTATTTAAAAAACACTGATGAGAAAAGATATACATATAAATCCAAAATTGGCATACCCACACAGAGGTTCCGTTGAAGAATATTTATGTACAATGCAGTTTGGTTCATATAAAACTCGTTACATGGTCATAAAACAAAACCATATTCTGATATCCTATTTTTTCACAAAAAAAAATAAAAAAAAAAGATCAAACAAAGATAACAGAAGAAAATAAACCAAAAGGCAGAAGACAAAACTAAGGAAGACTCTAGTCAGGATTCTTACTGGCAGATATGACCAAAGAGAAGCCAGTTTTTTCATGTTCATTCTGTTCCAGCTTCTTCTCTTCCAACCACAACCTGCTATCCAATCCACTCCTTGGCCTAAACATGAATATTGCATATCCAGATTTGGGATTGAAGAACCAATCATGAACATCCCACATCATATCTACTAAACAGCCATCAATAAATATTATTTGATTCCCACGAAAATTCCATCGTAATCTTTTTACCTGAACCACATTTTTATTATCAATACAAACAGATAGTATTGAATTCTTCTCCCCCTTTTCTTGTACAAGGCACTTGATCAAAATGTCATGACTTGTACCAGTATTGAAGAATTGAGCCTTGGTTGAATACACTGCACCCCCTGAGAAATGTTCGCTTCGCGATACTAATGAAAACTTAGACACAGGCACTTTGCACATAAGTTTCTGCACTTCAGGTTCTTCCTCCATGTCTCCGAGAAGTAAACTTAACTCATAGTTTACAAGAACCGCAACATAAAACCCACGGGCTGGTTCAGGGCCACCATCATACTTGGCAGAAGAAAGATCCCAGAATATTTTAACCATAGAATTGGTTGATTCAAAGCTCTTTGTGCCTTTAATCTTATGCAAATACAGACGTCTTGTGTTAAATTTAAACGGAGAAGACGGGTCTTCGATGAAAGTAATCGTAAACCCTTGGTCCATGAGGTTGCTGCACCATGTTATCGTGATCAAGAGTTGGTGCTGTGAACACATCTTAACTCTGTAGATACATGTAACTGCATCTTGTATCGAAGGGATCAGACTAGGAGAAAAGATAGGCTGATTTGATGGTCCGGAACAATATGAATCTGAAACTTTAATAGCATGTTCGCTATAACAAGTTGCTATATTTCTCATCTCTCCCAAGAAAACAATAAAATAAAACAGAACAATTTCTGCAACTGACAATAATGAAAGTACAATATCTATATCAGAAACAAAGAGAAAGAAACAGAGGAGGTTTATTAATATGCTTTGCCTAGTGTAGAAGAAAATGGAGGCGTTGAAGATTATAAAAGACTGGTTCCGTTCCCTGGAATATATATTTATGAATTGTTTGTCCTTTCATCTATTAAGGCACATATTGTAACTGCTCAACTCAGATTAATGCTTAACTAATATGCAATTAACAAGGTTCATAGGCTTTTAAACAATCATTAATTATAGGAAGATAGTAAGAAGAAGGGAGAGCCGTACTTTTAATTATGAGTATGTATTTTCGAGTGACAGACTAACAGTTCATGCCTTGTGGTTACATATACAAATGCACAGAAAGATAGTGATGTTGTATAATACAGTTTGACTTTCTGACAAATAATAATAAATCAAAAGGAGCGGTTTAAGTTTTGCTTATGTAACAAATCTCTGAAAATCTCCCTCTCATGTTATGTGTCTGTTTTGAAAGAAAATATAAATATTTAAAATGTTTTCTTACAATGGTCTTTCCTTTATATTTCCAATACTGACTAAAATAAATATACATGAATAAATCAAGGAAAACCCTTTATATTTCACATAAAAAGTAAAACTCATACTTGTAATTAATGAGAATTAGTCACACATTCACACATCAAATTACAGAGTATAAAAGTAATTGTTGTATTCTTATCTTATTATTATATGAGTAAATTTATAAATAAAATATGACATTAAATACTCCTAAATATATGTGAAATTTGCAAAGTGGACACGTACGTATGGCGGAGTAAGAGGTAACAAGGCAGAAAAGGCAAGGAGAGTGAGATTTGGTTTAAAGTTGGTGATTAATGTAATGAAGTGTGTGCTAAATGCTAATTAGATTAGTTAAAGAAAATTGACAGGCAAACAAGGAGTATCTGAAGGGTGGTTTTCTTGAACATGTGCATAGAGGAGTGATGGATAAACTGATTGTGAAAGTTGGGCCCAAAAGTATTAAACATTGGGCAAGACATCCACCAACTGCAACCAAGGCTGCCCATCTGTTTCTTTTATTTATTTTTTCTTTTATTAGTAAATGATAATAGTGTCTGTGAAAAGTCTAGAATTTAAATTTTTTAACAGTAAATATATGTATTAATAATAGAAGTTTATAATATTAGAAATTACACAAGTAATATTTGGGGTCATAACATTCTCATCGATAGAGTAAATTTTAATTTACAGAAAAGATAAAAGTTCCTAATAATTTGCTGCAATTGCTTTAAATTTATTTATAGACATAAATATTTAAAATCGTTTATTGTCTATTTAGTAACTTATATTTTATTTGAAATAATGTATTTTTTCAAATAATTTATTTGAATAATCAAAATAATTTGAATTTATATTTGTATTTCATTTGAATTGAAACAAAATTAAAAATTAATATAAATTTAAAATAAAAATTCAATCAACATCATTTAAAAATGAATTACATATTTTCAAATGTGATCTTATATTTTTTGCCATGGATTCCTTGTTGACATTAGTTATAGCATCTTCAATAAGGGTGTCAAGTATATGTAATATTACACTCTTGGTTGCAATTCTATTGGAGCTCCAAGGTACTAAGAGAGTGTCAACAAGGGTTGTTAATTTTTGACATCTCCCCAAAGTATATAAAAAAAACAAATTTGATATAAAATGTATGTACTTGTGTTACCCCTTTTATTATATTTTACTTTTTGTTATATATATATATAATAATTATCTATTTATTTATCTATTCAAACTAAAATTGTATCGATTAATATATATGTCAATTATTTTTAATGCCTATATATTTCATTTTTAAATTAAAAAAAAGGTTAAAATTTTTATATTTATCAAACTTGCAGTAACTAATATTATTATACTTATATAATTATTTAATTTAAAAAGTAAAGTATATATATTTTAATCATACTAAAATAAATGATCGTAAAAAAAGAGAAGAATTACACATTCATCAGATTATATCTCTATTTGACTCCCTCACCAGTTGCTTCACCTAGTCGGAGGAGATGAATTTTACGAGCTTTGTCTCCACGCTCATTCCATAATATGACCTACTAGCTTTTATTTTTAACTTCTTTGCATTTCTAAATCTCTTTGCATTTTATATTTTAATATTACTTTTATAAGGAAAAAATATTTTAATATTTAAATAATTCTCGATTTAACACATTTAATATATTTTTATAATAAAAATGTATTTTAAAAATAATTTAATACAAACATAAAACTATACTAATTAATATTTATGAGTTGGGATAGTAGTTTATATGGGGACCATTTTGACATTTTGTATGTGGTGACAATTATTAGAGTAAAAAATTGTCACATTTGACATGAATAAAAGAGAAGATAAAATATTATTATATATAGTGAGTTGACAATTATTGACACGCTCCCTCGAGAATGGGCGGCTGTCTGTGCACTCTCCAGAAACGACAGAAATATACTCAAAGTGCCGCGAAGGGTGCCTATGGGAGATGCTATTAGTGTGAGGCTTAATAATATACGGAGCTGAAGGCAGCAGTAATCTAGAAGCAGTATACATGCATACATTGTTTTTAAACACACACATTATTACGAAATTCGAAAACACATGAAACACAAATTTCACCGTGAAATAAGAAATTTGTTTTGAATTAGACAACTCGCCGTCACGTTTATTAACTTCTAAACCCACAATTCGTGTGCAATTGGTGTTGGCCTACAATAAAATTTGTAGGATTTTTTCTTTAAGATTCTAAAAATTATTGTAATTCATTTTTCTCTCCCGTGAAAGCGCTCCTCCCATGCACGCCCAGAGTAAAATTAATTCATGGTGATTATAACAACTACTAATATCATCATATGTTTGTTGCAGTTCTTACTTTTCTTCCCAGCTAAAGTTACAAAATATGTTATGAAATGCAACATTAATGTGTTATTTTTCGCATATAAAAGTCATATAAAGAGTGCTTTTGAATTTGGCTTTTAGTTTATGAGTAACGGCAGTTGGATTGTTAGAGCATCTCCAATGCTAGTGCCCAACCCACTTACGCGTGGGGTTATTTTTTTTCTAACTAAGCATTAAATGACCTTCTAAAAAAAAGTGGTCACTCCCCTCCAATGCACAAGCCCATTTCCCATTTATAACTGGGTCCCATTTAACTTTATTTTATTTTCTTTCACAATACTTCTTATATAATAATTGAATTTAAATAAATAAATAATACATTATAATTATATTTACAATAAACTAATAAATTATAATTCAATGTTAATTTAATTTAATAATATTTAAATTTTAATAATTCAAATTAAAATGATTAATTTTTTTGAAATATTATTAAAATAAAAGACATATCTCATAATTAAAATGCATCATATTATTTAAAAAAAATACATGAGAAAATATTACATTAAAAACAACACACGAGAAAGCATTAAATTTAAAATATTGCGATATGAAAAATTAACGATTATTATGGAACTGAGAGATATGCTCAACCAAGTCATTTTGTAGCTGGCGATGTGTCCGTTTATCACGCATCTGTATAGTCTTCTGAATATACGCTTCATACTGGACTGGAGGTTCTTCACCTAAATTAGGTTGCGATAAACCATTTATTGCATCATCATAAGTTGGTAGGGGACCAAATTGAGTGGCGTATGTGTCCCTCTCGTCTTCAACAATCATATTATGTATTATGATGCATGCTCTCATAATTCTCCCAAGATCTGCTTTATCCCAAAAGCGTGCAGGACCACGTACAATTGCGAAACGGGACTGTAGCACACCAAACGCGCGTTCAACATCTTTTCGCTGGCTTTCTTGATATTTTGAAAATAATTTTCTTTTCTCACCTTGCGGACGTGGTATTGTTTTAACAAATGTTGCCCATTCAGGATATATTCCATCGGTTAAGTAATAGCCCAGATTATAATTGTTTCCATTGATAGTATAATTTACCTCTGGAGCACGACCTTGTAGCACTTCATCAAACACAGGTGACCGATCTAAAACATTTATGTCATTATTTGATCCAGCAACTCCAAAAAATGCATGCCATATCCATAGATCAGATGAAGCAACCACTTCTAGTAAAATTGTTGCAACTCCTTTGTGACCGCTCATGAACATTCCCTTCCATGCTTTAGGACAATTTTTCCATTGCCAATGCATGCAATCAATACTACCCATCATACCAGGAAAGCCACGAGCCTCACCCATCTGTAAAAGACGTTCTACGTCATTAGAGTTCGGCTTTCGCAAGTATTCACCTCCAAATATCATAATGACATTAGAGACAAACATTTTTAAGCATTCAACCGCAGTAGTCTCTCCAATACGAACGTAGTCATCAACAGCGTCCGCAGATACTCCGTAAGCCAACATACGCATTGCCGCAGTGCATTTTTGTAAAGGTGATAAACCTTTTCTTCCCACTGCATCGACCCTTTGTTGAAAGTATGGATCAAAATTTGAAAGAGCATCCACAATACGGAGAAAAACATGTCTTCCCATACGAAATCTTCGTCGAAATATTTGCTCAGGATATACTGGATTCGGTGAAAAGTAATCATTCAGCAAACGTCGATGACCTGCTTCACGATCTCTGAATATACTTTTTCTAGGCATGGATCTTGAGCTCTGTCCATGCCTTTCATGATAGAGTTCAAGAATACGATCGTCTTCAGTATCATCATAGCAGAACTCATCAATAAATTCTTCAGTTAAACTTTCTAGTGAGGGTGTTTGATCCATATGGAAGTGATTTCAAAGATCTGGCACATGTAGTTTATATAGAAGGTAAAAACGATTATATTCCAACTTCCAACGGCTAGATTACAAACAAATAAAAACAAACACTAGTCTCCAACGACTAGATTACAAACAAATAAAAACAAACACTAGTCTTCAACGACTAGATTACAAACAAATAAAAAGAAACACTAGTCTCCAACGACTAGATTACAAACAAATAAAAACAAACACTAGTCTCCAACGACTAGATTACAAATAAATAAAAACAACACTAGCCTCCAACGACTAGATTACTAATTTCTTGCCATAATTTTCTCAAGTAATTTTGAATGAGCCTTCCGCTGAGCATCATTCATTTTGGTAGTATCTGCCAAAATGACTTGTAAATCCATCTCAGTTTGCTTCGCCTCAATCTCTTTTTGTCGAGTCTCAATTTCTAGCTGCCGAGTTTCATTTAATTTTTCCATCAGGTTCAACTTTCTGCATGCACTAGCTCGTAATTCTTCATACTCATCAGATGCTTCTACCGTTCTTGCCTTCCCTTTTCCCTTCCTTTTAGCCGCTTTTGTACCTTTAGGACGAACCGGAGATTCAGCAAAATTTTCATTTGTTGGTGTTTCGTTGTTTCCTGATGATGAGTAATTTCCAGAATTGCTTAATTTAGTTCTTTTTGAACTTTCAGTAGTTGAAGGAGTTCTCCACTTGGGTTGTCTACGAAGCTCAAACCAGTGTTTGTCAAAATTAGACTTCTTTTTGTATTTAGCTGAATGAAGTATATGAGCTCTCTCATTTATGTCGTCCAAGTTTGAACCGCTCCCGACTGTCTTCTGCGCCTCTTCATAACACGATCCAAATTTCTGAGCACCTTCGTTTATTCGTTGCCACCTTTTTCTCATAGCCACTACTCCTCTCTTGATGACACCGGGATTATCTTCTTCACAATATTGCTGAATTCGGTCCCAAAATGCTTCGGCTTTTTGATCAGTACCAATCAATGGATCAATTGACACATTCAACCATGCACTTATTAAGAGTTTATCTTCAACCCACTTCCACTGACCAGTAATTTCACGTACATCTTCACTTTCCTCACAATCATTATTTAGATCAATAATATTTGTGTTATTAAAGGCAGGCACTTGTGAATTTGGTGAATTTTGGAAACTGGTAGGTGATTGTTGGGTTTCAAATTGTGGATTTGAAAATGGAGGAAATGGAAATTGATAGGGAGAATTTTGAGGATATGAAAATGGAAATTGAGAATTCTGAGAATGTGAAAATTGGTATTGAGAATTCGGAATTTGAGAATTAAAATTAAAATTTTGTGTGTTTGGGAAATAGGAATTTGGATACGGATATGGAAATTGAGGGTTTGAATTGTGAGAATTTGAAGAGGGGGGATTATTTGGATTCATTTTTTAGAAGAAAAAATTGTAAGCTTAGTTTCAAGAAGAGAAAAAAGTGTGAATTTTTTTGATGAATGAATTTAGTATTTATATTGCTAAAATTTTAGAACGTTAGAACTTTACAAAAAAATTAACGTTCTCATGAACGTTATATTTTTAACGTTACAGAAAAATCAAACAGCTTAAAAGATGAGTGGACTAGACATGTAATTAAATATTAATAACAAACAAAAAAGCTGCCAAACTGGGCAGAAGTGGGCGAGGACAAGTTGCTGGGCATGACCAGTTTTTTTCTCTTTCATGCAATGCTATTTCTATCTCCTTTAGCTGCCCAAGTCCCTTTCACGTGCTCCAAGAAGGTCAAATGGCCTGCATTGTGGATGCTCTTACGGTTGGTCAGTTAAAGAATTTCATGTAATTAATAGTATTCCTTCCATCTTAGAGTATGTTTTCTTTAATTTCTATGCGATTAAATTGACCCAATTTTGATCGTAAATTAAAATTTATTTTTTTATATTTTTCAAAAACTGAAAAATATATTTTAAAGTTTATTAAATATAATTTTAATGATATAATTTTTAATTTTTTTTAATTATATATTATGTGTAATATTCGATCAAATTGATCAATTTGACTAACAAAAATCAAAACATGACAATTATTTTGATATGGAGGGAGTATTTGCCGTTAATTAGAAAATCATTTACTCGTAAGGGGGAGAGGTTAATGAAGAGCCACCTACAAGCGCAAAACCTTCAAATGCCAGCAGAAAACGGAAAATGCTTATATCCCGAAAGATATATATTACTCCATCGGTCCCTTAATTTCTGAACTTTTTTCTCTAATATTATTTATTCATCTCTTTATTTAATATAATTTCTTAAATAAAATTTTATTAATAACTATTTAATTTATTAGTTTTAATATTAATTATTATTCGCATACATATTAAATAATATAGTAATTAAAAATAAAAATTAAAATTTTTATAAAATTTAACTCTTTTAATACGTATGAAAATTTTAAAATATAACAGTAAAAAGGAATACTATACTGCAGTACTACTAACTATTATAGGATACCCTTAAATCATGTATAATAATAGAAAAGTGGGCCTGACCTTTCACATGCTAGCCTTAGATTAATTACTACACTGTTATCACCATTTTAAAATAAATGTCGTTTTAGTTTTTTATAATTATTTTAAAATAAAAAAATATTAGTTTTATAACTTAATTTTTTAAAACGAAAAACTAAATGATATATTTTTATTTTAAAAAATAATTTCAAAAAAATGATCTATAGAAATAACTTTTTTTTATATTTGAAAATATGTGTAAGAAGAGAAGTAATGATATCGGAGGAAAAACTTTTAAAATTACACATTTTAAAATATGTGTAAGAAATTAAAATTAAAATATTTTTTTTATATTTATTTTAAAATGGATCGGAGGAATAGTAGTTGGGACCGGGGAGTAATTGTTAAAAGTTTATAAAATGGGGTGCATGAAGAGAAGTAATGATATCAGCTTGCTTTTGTCTGACGATCACATTCTTACATCTTTAAAGAACTTACCGTACTTGCTTATCATATCTAGGATTCAGGCATCTTTTGTCTGAAATCAATTGCAAAATTGCAAAATTAAGGCCTTTTTTGTGTTCACGAACTACTTTACAACATGTATTTCCTGCATAAATAAAAAATAAGGGTGTGGTTTAAGACTATGTAACTCATTTAATTTATATCTTATATAGATAAATAATATATATATATATATATAAAATTATAAAATATGCAATACTATTAATATTTATTTGATTTATGAATTAAAAAGTACATAATTAATTATTCATATATAATAATAAAAACAAATTATTTATACAATAAAAAATAAAATAAGATAAATATACAATATTAAATTACTAGGTAACATCTAAATCAAAAAAATATATTGAAGATTCTAAATAATTAAATTGACCATGAAGATAATTAATATATTAATATAATGTTATTCTATTTCAAATAAAAAATAATAAAAGTAGAATTAATTAATATATTGTTAATAAGATTATATACTATATATATAATATGTATAAATATTTTAATAGTTAAATTACCTATTTTAATAAGAGGTTTAATTTATGCATTTCAATTTTTTAAAATTTTATAGTTAATTTTTATTATATAAACATACAAAAAATACATTATATATTTGTCACATGAAAGATAAAAAATATTTTTAACTTTTAAATTTGAATTTAATACTTTTTATTTAGATTTTGATATATATATGTGTGTGTGTGTGTATTATGATTTTATTAATTAATATAATTTATTATATAATATTATGGTATTTAATAAATCAAGATTTAGCTATCAGAAAAATTGGTTATTGCGTTTCGAGTAACTACAAATATCATATAAAAGATAAAAAATTATACAACCAAACACGGCAGGTTGTTCTAAGGAAATAAATAACAGTTACTATGTTGGGATCAAATCAAACGGGCCCTAACTTGTCATTGAATAACTCTATTTAAGGCTCAAAATTATGGAATCGGTCTTTAAGGAACTTGCTTGCCTATTATTTTCACAATTAAACATTAAAATATTTGTATCACAGTCATCTGTACATATTTTAAAAGCACCATGCCAGCACGAGTCCCCCAGGTACTTAGTTGTTTTATATTATGTACAAACAACATATTTCTTCAGCAAAATTATAAAGTGTTTTTTTTAAACTATGAAAAGGGAGCGATAAACTTGAGAAGCCTTATAAAATTGTCAATATATACCCTGGAAAAATGAGTTGAAGACGAACATAAAGATCCTGTCCGGCAATTATGGAGAAGGCAGAGTGCAACCAAAGATTGAGGTGATCTTGTTGATGGAGGAATTTGATAACAATAAAATTTCAGGTTCACTGTCAAAATGTGATTGGAGTGTGGTGTGGTGGTTGTTGAATATCGGGACTGGGATTGTTAGAGTTTTTTAATTGGTCGTTGAATATTAGCTTTTAAGAATACAAAATCTAGACACGAGTCTTTCAACATTAAAATTTTAATGCAAGGTTATGATTTTTGTTGATTATATATAATTGGGCACTGTCCAGATCTCATCAGAAAAAATCTTATTTCATTATATTTAGCTTCTCAAGATTTGGTTTTGTATTAATATATTAGTATAATTAGGCGGTCGTCAGGCAAGAGCAGAAGTTAAATACTCCGTATATATTAGCATCTGAACACATTCTTACATCTTTAAAGAAGTTAAATAAAATCATGATACAGGAAAGTGGTTCGAAAATTGTTGTTGAACATTGGCGCTGAAATTGTTAGGATTTTTTAATTAACGGTGACTCTCAAAATCCAAGTTTTAATAATGTGCCAATGTACCCGTATTTATAGGGATTAAATCAAAGTAGTTTCTACTAAAGTAGAGGCCTGATAGAAAAATGATAGAGAAACCTACTTGGAAGAGGACTCTACATTCGAGTTTGTTTGGATAGGTTAAAACCCAATATAAGACTCACGGAATTCATGGATCCGATATTGACCCAAAAATCATGGGCTCTAGCCGGTCCACTATAACTATTTTCTTGGATAGCTTGACTGGAGGCCAGATCTACTACATTTAATGTAGAACACATCATAAGCCCAATCCACCTGAATACAGGGAAATGATCTTTCCAAGATAAGGTTAGTAGTATACCATAACTCCCCTACCAGGGCAAACCGAGAAATATAGAACTATGACCTTCAATTGACATTGATGGACATAAATGACGGAGAGGTTATGAATGGCAGAGAACTTTATTCAATAACAACAATAATCCATAACAACTATAAATTCAATTCAATAAATACTAGTTCATTATAAATAACACACGCTAAAATTTGGACATAACAGATCTAATGAAGTGCTCTTCAGCTCTTGTACAGAGACAAGTGAGTAATCATTATTTATGTTCCTGCCCGGCAGTGAGAGCATAAGAACCAGCCATTTCCTATGGATTTAGAATGACGTTACCAGAATCATCATAACAACTAATGAACTAAACATTAACAAGGAAGACGGATGCTATACAGGATTATGGATATACGCACACTATTAATTATTAGGGAAAGTAATAGAAAACGAAGTATAGTTTTGTGATTTTATATGTTATTTTAAATATCTCTGTTCTAGTTTATTATTCTTTCTTGAAGATCAATGAGTGAGTATGATTAGCATATATAGCAGGCGCCAGACATGAATAAAGAGCAATGTGGCCGGACCATATATAATACATAATTGTGAAACAGCTTCCAATCATTTAGTACTTTCCGACCCTTAGTTTTGCATGGAAATGTAGACATTAAGTTACCGGCTTTTCCCCTCACTTTCTCCAGGGCTTAAGCTTATCAGCTATGACAACATGTATATTCTGATTATGTGTTAATGTTAAGCTACACCAGAAAGCTTGCACTATGAACTTACATTTATGGTCTTTATGATCTTTCTGATCATCTTATTAGCTTATAAGAATACAAAATTTAGACACGAGTCTTTCAACATTAAAATTTTAATGCAAGGTTATGATTTTTGCTGATTATATATAATTGGGCACTGTCCAGATCTCATCAGAAAAAATCTTATTTCATTATATTTAGCTTCTCAAGATTTGGTTTTGTATTAGTATATAGGCGGTCGTCAGGCAAGAGCAGAAGTTAAATATATATTAGCATCTGAACATAGCGGTATGAAGATTTTATGCGCACACGTCAGATCGAATAATATCAAATGACTCTCTCCCTTCAAACGAAAAGCAAATTTTAAAAGCATCAGAGAAGAATGAAAAACAAGCTAAGCATACACTTTTCACTGATGGACCCGTTACTCAACAACAAGAATTTGCTGCATGCTCTGTTGCTTCTATTAAGCAACACAACTACCAAAACAACTGCAAGGTTATAGAAACAAAACCCAAAAAGCAATGAATGGAAATTATGAGCAGACAAACTTTCTCTAACCAGCTCATAAATTTGAGTCCCATATGACCCGCAATATATTCTGGCCTTGTTGAGTACTATATAACAAACTAATGTCGAATCTGTACCAACTTGTACCCTGGTCCCTGTATAATACACACATATCAAACCTTTTGATCGAACATTTTTGTATGTTTTGCCAAACAGGCAATCTTAACAAGTAATCTAATCACCCCAGCCCTTTATCTGAAAAACACAGAAAAGGAAACAAAACATCTTTTAGATACAAGTTGATATAGAATTATTACATCTAATAAAGCGGGAAAGTATCTTTTTTATTATGATTTGGTAGTTGGTTTTGCAACGGTTTGTCTAGTATGATGAGATGCACATGCACCTTTGAACAACTGTTAAATATAATCTCTGGGTCAAGTGATGGCATGACTGATTTAGTTATACGCTTTCTACTATACTATTTTATAGCATAACAATATGAAATTATAAAACTACTAGTTCGAGAATTCTAAATTATATCGCTTGTTGTATCGCAAATATTAGCGTAGTAGAGAAAATCAGGCATCACTGTAATTTCTAATGAAACCTAGCTAGCAAATCGAGTGCTATGCAAATCCCTCAATATCACTGGAGGTAGCAGAAATCACATCCATCAGTTTGCAATCTGTCACTAATTATAATTAACAAGTCTTGTCGCAGGATCTGATATGATGCGGTGCCCTATAATTTATCTTACATTCCCTGCCACTGCTTAATTAAAATATTAAGTGCTCATACAATGTTACGGTAAAAAACACACAAAAAAAACATTAAAAAAACTCACAAAAAAGAGACAAGTAGGAGCAACAATTTGAAGTCGCTTTACAAGAATTGTATGGAACGTTACCATCATATGCCAGCCCAACCCATAAATCTTAAGGTTTAGCCTTTTAGAGTTGCAGTACACTGGGAGGTCCTAGAATGAGTACAATTGAGCCCAACCCATTATATCTAATCTGCTCCAATAATTTCAGCATTCGGAATGTTTCCATATTCTGATCCATCTTCGGTCCATATTTTGAAACCCCTCAATAGTTTATGAAATCTTCGATTTTTTTTTCTTCTTCATCCCTATGGTATTCAAACACGTCCTCATCATCCAAAAAAACTAAGTTGAACACAGTTATTAAACCAAATTCAACTTTTTATCGGATAGTTCCAACTTTTTATTTTCTAGAGCAACAACGTAGTCTATTTTGACTTGTGTCATAAATAATTTATAAATTAAAAATCATTTGTATTTTTAAATTTATAAATTAAAACTAAAAAATCTCAAACAAGGGGCATATGGCGGAGTTTTATCCATGATCGAACTAGAGATTAAATTATTCTTTTTATCAAATTAAGTTAGATTTTAAAGGTATATTAAATAAATTCAATTTTTTTAGTAAATAAACAGGCTAAATCGACATCAGCTAGTCCGAAGTTGATTGTTTTATCAAATAACTTGATTTGTTCGATCTAGAACTACTAGTAGACAAGTGGTAGGCAAGTTGATATGGTCATGCGAATAGACAATAAATTATGTATATAACTTTTTTTAATGAAATATACATTAATTAAAATGTAAGGAGATACCATGTCTAAGTTGTTTTATCCGGTTCTTATAGGCTAATAGTAACGTCAACCTATAAAACATTATAAAACTAATATATACAGGCTCCATGCACAAATAAAGACAGCAAAATAAAACAAACTCTTTCTACTATAATATAATTTTATCATCCCACCATGGTGCATTGTTTGAAAATAACAAAAACGATCCTGTAGTAGTGCAAATGGGACCCATTAAGTGGAGAAAAAGAATATAAACAAAATCAAAAGTAGTGAAGTGCGCCAAAAATCGTCAGCCCTTACATCACCTTCTTTCACTTAATTCGATTGAACTGAAACTTTCAGAAGCCAAATCCTTATACGGTCCCACACCCACTGCCCCACTATCTCCTTCCACGTAGGCCCTACTTATTCTTCTCTTCCTTCTCCACGTCACCACTACCCAACCAAATACCAAAACTGCCCCGCAAAACACCACTGCTCCAATTCCTAATGCAATCGCCGTCTTATTCTTCCCTGCACTCTCCCGCACTTTAAAGTACCCCATTTTTGTATCATCACTGACACTCACCAATGTCTGTATGGGGTACTCTATCCTGTAACAGAATCCAGAGGAGTTACTGTACACCGCACCCCAACACTCGCAACTATCTTTGCATGACCTCTCACATTGATCCAACGTGCTCATTTTTTCATAGCCCATTTGCTCTTTGTATGGCAACTCCACTCCTTTTTTTCTCAATACTTTATACTTACTATTACGCAAGGTACAAAAATCGCCAGAGTTATTCTCCGGAGGCTCACACTTGCCCGAAGAAAAATCTGTTTCGTTATTTAAACAAGAACATCCCTTGCCACGATGACATAAACCGTACGGTCCGCATGAACTTGGTAGCTCACAAAACTCGGGTATGGCTTGGTAATCAAGAATCCAAGTCGTCCCGGTCCAATAATAACCTTTTAGATTACCATCGGATTCGATTTTTAATATTCGATTGCCGGGATTGAACTGTTGAAAACTGCTGAACGATTGTATGTCAATTGGAGCTGTCACGTTTTGGTACATACCAAGAAACCCATCTGAGCTAATGGATGCGTAAATAAGCCCTTGGCCATCGATTATTTTGGCCTTTATTTCCATAGCCTTGTGCTTGTAGTAATTTTGATCTTGGTCTGATTGTTGGTTGAACTTTGCGTACAGCCCGATGAAATTGTAACCTAACTGCATGTAGTAAAGACCGTTGGAGGATTTTAATGTCATGTTGCTTGTGAAATTTTGGTTTTCGACGAGAGTGTCGGATGGAAAGTCAAAGCTCTGCCATAGGATTGAATCTGGGGCGTTGATTGTTTGGATTTGGAGATTAGATGTGTTGGAGAGATAAACACGGTCTCCGTTTGTGTTAGTTGACCAAAACACCTTGGAGTGTTTATCCGATATTACGAGGCTGCCATTGAAGAGTATATGAGTGGAAGTTGACCAACGAGGTAACCTGTTGGTGCTGGCGATCCAGAGCTGTTGTAAAGATGGTAAGTGGAGAATAACAAGAGCGAGTTGAGTATGATTGAGTCGGAGCAGACCCAGTGAGTAGTTGGCGTTGGAATCGGTGAGAAGAGGTTGAAAAGAAGTGACTGATGAGTCTGGTGTAACCGTGAAGCCCTTTGAAAGATTATCCGTAGTATTAGATTCAACCCCCGACAACAACAAGGTAGCTGCTGCACAGATAAAATAAAATATGTGAACTGTGAAGGTCATATTGTAACACTTCTAGGCAGAAAGAAGAGCAGCCATATACAGACAGAGTATCATATATTTATATGAATCGGTGACACGTACAAGAGCCTGTTTATATATACACGATGCATGTGAATTTATATTACTCTTTTATTTTAAAATAATATTCGTTTGACGGCATGTCATATGGGAAAAATATTATTAATTTTAAAATTTTATATTAAATAACAATGTTAATTTTAATCTTTTTATCTGATATTAATTTTTATTTTATAAAGAGTCTAATCAAATATTTTTTACATCTTAACATGAGTATAAAAAATTAAAATGATTATTATTTTTAAACGATAAGGGTAATAAAAAAATTATGATTTTAGAACGGTGGAAGTAATAAAATACATATTTATGTACTTGATTTGAATTATAGGCAAAAAATTATATAAAGTAATTTTTAATATAATATTAATTGAATACTTATATGTCCGTAATATATTTTATTTATAATATATTATAAAATATAATATAAAGAATATAAATCTCCAATTAATATCTTTAAATTACATATTATTAATACTACTGGTGCTTTAATTAATTATGAATAGTGGGTGGAGGAGAGTGGAGCTACCCTATGTATTAAATAATATGTGATACATATGCAGGTAAAAACGATTATTTATACTAGTATTTATGAATATATATGTAGTATGTATAGAGATCGAAGTCGTCCTAGGGTATGCAAGTTGCAGCTTCCGTGAACCTCATATACATACGACTTTGTACAAGTAGCGTAACCATTTCTTTATGGCGGGATAATCGAATTGGTGGGAGGGAAAACATTTAAAAGCCGTTGGGAAAAATGGAAATGTTAGCTTAATTTTAGGTCTGGCTATGTATATCATAAATGATAAGTATGTAGAGGTGAGAGGACTGGGTAAAGATCAATTAATAGTCAACAACACGTCTGACCTTCAATAAGTCAAACATATGCGCTCTACATTGACTTCTTATTTTTATAAATAATGGGCAACTTATAATTTATAAATGATCAATTTATTTCATTAGATAAGCGACTAAACGAGTCTGTTAACTTAATTTTTGTAATTTTGTTTTGAAAAACAGGGAAAATATCTTATTATAATCTTTAAAAGGAAGGGTTATATTAAAACAGCTAACAAATATGAAAAAAAGACAAATTATATAAAAATTTGAAGAACATATGTACAAGAGGTTGAAGCAAAATCGTAGATGTAATCGAACGTAATCAAGGATATATCACTTGCACCGTGATTTCAAGTTAGCAAATTTTTTTCTTTTAACATTCTGTCAAATTATTTTAGAAGGTGAGAAAAAAAGAGAGGATATGGAGGAAATTCAAAAAGTATGTGATACAGTGATAGCTTCAAATCCCAATCATCTCATATTTGAAAAGAAAAATTTGAAGAAAAAAAATCTTTCTCAATCTTTTATCTTTACTCCTCAAAAAATCCGGGAGCACAATTTTAAGTGAAATTTTTTAAAACTTTTTTTTCCTCTTCCCTAATTAGTTTAACTCGGAGCACAGTGTGGTCTTTTTATGAAAAGTTGGGAATTTAAAAAATCCTTTCGAAGAGAAGTCAACGTGTATATTCAATTATTAAAAAGAAGTGCACATCCTAAAATCCAATATGTTATATTATACCACGAACACGGAACTCCGACCAATATAGATACTTATGTAAGTGATTTCAAATTTAAAATAAATTTTTCGATACTCTGAGAATGTATAAATTTATCATTAAATATACTCTGAGATTAAAACAGTCCCCTAAAAATAGTAAAATAAATAAATTATAATTGTTGTTTTTTATTAGAAATATTGAGAGAGATCTCGACGCAGAAAAAAATCGAACAGGAGGGAGAAGTGGGGACGGCGGAGTATTAGGAAGGGAAAATTTTAAGAAGCAGGCGACCAATCATATTAAAACTCATACTTTGTCTCATGCAAAAGTAAAATGACTGGTTTGAATTTTACTATTAATTATGTGGTCTTAACGTTGATCATGAATTACTCTGTTCTTATATATATATGATGACTATTAAAATTAAACTTCAGTTGATAAATATAACGATGACGATCAACAGCAGGAAACAATTCAAATACTGACTTCAGATCAGCTAAGTACAAAAAAGAAACTAGAAGAAAAAACACAGAACTAGAAGATTTCAGGTTGCAAATATAAATTATTAGTAGTGCATGCACGTATAGTAGTGCAAGCCGGTAATGCTAAGTTTATGTTCCTATTTCTTTGATCATTCTATGTGGGTGTTTGGGATTCCTTAAACTTAAAATAAGTAGCTTATTTTTTATTTATTTTTACATATTTTCATATTTTTTTTAAAGATAAATATTTGTTTTAGAATTTTAAAACCAAATATGAACTTAATTATTTCCGGAAATAAGAGCTTATTTCTGAAAAGTACATACATCCCTATTTTTTCCCGGAAATAAGCCCTTATTTCCATAAGTTGCGGGTAGCCAAACAGGCCCTATATGTTTATCGGTTGGGTTTTAAAACCGAATAAAATAATTATTAGAAAAAATATATATAACAGAACTGTGGAGTTGTATTTGATGTTATAGGACAAGTGAAGGGATTAGGGTCTGCTTACAAATCAATTCTCAAGCATTAGCTCCTAGCCTGAAATTTTACAGAGGAAAACAATCTAATCTATGTGCCACAAGCAATGAGTACAGAAAAAGCTATTTGCACATTCAGCACACTAAATATACAGACCTGGAAACAAAGACAGCCCTGGAACTCATTGTTAACAAAAAAACAGAAGATCTCATAACATGTATATAGAAAGGAAGCTAAACTCATTGTTACATAATAGTTTAAAACTAGATAAAAATTCCAGCACATAAATTATATATTAAAAAAGTTATATAAATTATATATAATAAATTTATTTATTTATTATAATAATTATTTCAGTTCGGTTCGCTTTTTTTTCGGTTCGATTTTTAATTTTTGAGTTTCGATTTTAATCGGATCGATTTATACGATTTTTACCGATTTTGGTTCGGTTTCAATTTTTTTTGGGTTTTTTGCTCGCCCCTCTATAGATATAGAGTGGTTAACCTGACAACATATCTAATATGGCCGGGCTTAATTGATTAAACTAAGCAATCAGTACTATAATCTACTCTGAATTCAAACCTTTCCAGGACTTTAGCTAAGCAGACACCGCATTAATAGTCTAAAATAGTAAGGTTGGTCATGGTGTGCATGTGTTGGATATAAGTCTTGCCCAATTAATCCATGAATTTACGTTTAGTAGGTAATACAATAGAATTTATTCTTTGTCAAAAGGAAATTATAGTAAGGTTAAAAGATTTCTAGACGGGTGTGTGTTCTCATGTATGATCAGTGCAGAGTGCCTATATCAAATATCCAAGTGACAAAAGATAGATGCGAAATCCGAAAGTGATTGTTGAAGTTGCTCCTCCATCAAACCTTCATTAAAAATCTAAATTTCGTATTGTGAGTTTGGTAATCATACATTTCAAATGTGAAACGTATATACATGTACGTAGAAGTACTCATTTAACAAGCAGCTAAAATATAAAAAAACGGATCAGTCACACCCAACATTTTGTTATCCACAGAAGAAGACATTGACAAAAAGTCCTAGCTAGCTTGCTAGATTCCGGCGATTTCTTAAATTCTTTTCGCTTTTGCCAAGTGGGTTTTTTTTATTTCCTTACAGTTAAATTTCGTCAATTAGTTTAGTTGGCTTAGAGATTTTGTAGGTTTATAGGTAAATCTATCAGCTGGCCTAAGGTGACAAGCACAACAACTTGACCTGTCATAGTAATGCATCTTGGATGTGAAAGTTTTGAAGTAATCTACATTTTTGGCTGCTTCAACTTGCAAAACTCCATGTCCTGCAAGTAGCTAGGTTGAACAAATAAAACGAGTAAACACAAATGACTTTCGTAATCTTCTCTGATCACTTTGGCAATTTCTGTTCTCTCATTCATCGTAATTTGAAATTTATATGCTCATCTATCGTAATTTTCACTGATTTCAAATAGGCATTTTGTAACTCACATCGTCAGTAATTATTTATATCTTTTGTCATATGTGATATTCTAAGGTCTCGTTTGTTTGTGAGGTTTTTGGGTTACATGGTAATTTAAATATCCATGGAACTATGCTACCTGAATAAATAAAAAACATGCCTTTGGTTGATGATTATATAACCCACTTCAAATATAATAACAAATAATAAAAAATATTTATACTAATAAATAAATGAAATTGCAAATTATATAATACTAAAAAATATTTGTTTAATTTATGAATCAGAGATTACATAATAAATTGTTCATGTATAATAAATAAAAATAATTTATTTAAATAAATAAAATAAAATATTAAAATAAAATATTAAATTATTATGTAATTTTTAAACTAAAAAAATAAATATTGAGATTTTAAAAAATTAAAATAATCATTAAGATGAGAGTTAATATATTAAATATAATGTTGCTCTATTTTAAATAAAAAATAATATAAATATAATTAAATAATACATTTTTAATAAAAATTATATATATATATATATATATATATATATATATATATTGGGGGGGTGTTTGCGTATAAAATATAATAAATAATTTTAAATAATAGTTGAACTACATATTTTAATATTAATAAGTAACTTAATTTATATATGTTTATTTTTTTAAAATTTCATAGATCACTTTTTATTATATATACATACAACAAATGAATTGTATATTTGTCATGAGAGAAAAAAACATATTTTTATATTTAATTCATATTTAATATTTTTATTTAAATTTTGATATATATTATATAATTTTAGTAATCAATATAATTTAATATAATATACTATATTATTTAATAAAAAATAATACACACCTATGTAACTCAGGATAACCACGCATGTGCTAGTTAAGTAGGTTACTGTAACTAGAAATACTTTGGAAAGTATGAATCACCTTAAAATTACACAACCAAACACAGTAATTATATAGGTTGTTATGAAAAGTGCATTGTGTTCTGTAAATCATATATATGTGTTATGTAAAAAAAATTCATTATTTTTTAAGAATTCGAAATTTTTCCTCATATAATTGTGTTTGTATTTACATAACACTTGTATTTTAAACAAAAAGTGTGATGATTTTTAAAAAATAAAAAGTATTCTCCAAAATTCTCCAATGAAATAGTTCTCCATAAAACCCAACTCATATATACAAGTACTATATATATGTGTTTAGTTTGATGATTGATGAAGAAGAGATAGAAAGGGCTTAGGGCTTAATATATGCGGATGAGTTAGAGTTTTATTAGAAATTAAAAATTAAGGTTGGGCTTAATACGTAGAGAATATTGTCATAATTCTATTAGAAATTAAAAATAAAGACGGCCTTAATATGTAGAGGACGTTATCAGAGTTCTATTAGAAATTAAAACCAAGGTTTCACAGTCCCATATGGAAAAAACATGTTTATAAGATAAAGTTAGATTTTAACAAGTCAAATTACTGAATTCAAGTAAATCACTGCTACTTAAAATCCAAATCACAAAGGGTTAATATATTTGTAAACAATTGTAATTGTAATGCTTTATATTGGTTAAGGCTATATGTACTGTACCAATAGATCCGGGACAATTACACCAATATTGCTACAAACCAGAATGTCTCGCAATTATGACAAATCAAGCTGTTGTAATATTACTTTAAACACAAAGGAATGACTGTAACAAAATCAATACATTCAAAGCAAAAGATAATGTATTCTAACTATACTAAGATTCTGATATACGTGCCATTCCTCTCACTTTCATTGATGCCTAAACAGAGCTGGTATATGCTTAAATATCCTTAATAACTTCCGATTAAAGACAAGCCAACTATATACATGACTACACTCTAATTTGATGTCATAACTTGTTTTACCTTTGATGAAATTTCTCACCAATAAATATCTGAGATACAAAATTCGAAAAAGTGCTCTAATAATTAAAAAATAAAAATACATGAAATAATAAAAATTAATTGACAATTATAAAAAAATAATATAACATAAAATAATTTTATTACATTAGCATTTTTTGAAGCAAACTCACTAATACATATTTCAACGTTAAGTAGAAATTTATCTAAAAGAAATAAGTTATATATGTAAATTTTAAAATATTATATTATAATAAAAAAATAAGATATAACATTGATAAAAAAATAATCACATAAAAACTATTTATAGGTAAAGTTGTTTAAATTTGTATTAGTGTATAAACTCATTATTCAATTCATTTTATATTTAGATTTATTTGTTTCATATAATATATATACATTAAAATGGATATAATTTAAAATAAATTAATTACCTAAAGATTAAATCATTACTTCGATGATATAATATTGTATATATTGTCACCCAAAAAAATTAGTGTACACATTTAAATTAATTATATTTAATAAAATCATTAAAACTAGTAGTTTAGTTTAAAGGACAGTTTAACAATGCAAATATTTATTTTTATTAACATGTTTTCTATATTACTCTTTCCATAATTTATGTGACTTATTCAAGAGAATAATTAAAAATTATTTAAATATATAAATATTTTCCAATCTTTTTTTTACAATTTTAAAATTCAAAAATTATAATTTTTTGCTATTTTTTTCCTATACATATATGTATACACCTAAAAAAAATGTATCCAAATATATTTGAGTATTCTGTGCAGTCGAACAAGTCGCACACCCTCGGCACGGCTCTGAATATATCCATTGTACAAGCTACAGACTATAGTAAGTTAAAAAGAGAATTCTCGAAACTGTATAGTCGAGCTAAAGAGGTTATGAAGCCTAAATTTGGTTCCCGGTTCGGAAAAGAAAAAGACCTTTTGCAACACTACAAACCAGGGACCAAGTGCTTCTTCATCATGTATGGTTATTGTAATTAGCTGGCCAGCAAGATCAAACATTACAATACCAGAGACCAGGTAGTTCTTCATGCATATATATATGGTTGTTATAATTAGTTAGCAATGCAAGATCGATCGGTAAAAGTGAAAACGAAGCACAATAGCGATGGAGGCTAATAAAGAGATGGAACTAGGGGATGTACACAGGATAATATATGACCACGTACATGATGAGTTTGAAAAATGAATCAAGGGAACAATTTGCAGGCACAGCGTGACACACAGGTGACTCCGAAAAGGAGGTCCCCGCGCGCCCTCGTGGCCAGAATTATTGAGACCAGCCAACCATATATGATTCTGTCCTCATCTGCTCCACTACCCCTGGCCTTTCTTTTTCATTCTCTCCTCTATTTTCTTTCCTTTTTATTACTTTTTCAAATGAAACTGCACTTAATTAAACACATTAGTAATATTTATTTCATCCTCAATCCACTCTCCCCTATATATATTTCCATAAATTCTCCCAACTTCCCCTACACACGAACACATACTCTCTCTTCTTTCTCTTCCCCACTTGGATTCCTTAAACTAGCTATGAGGACCATGGTAGACTTGGGAAGCCAAAGAGGCCCAATAGTCCTCCACATAATGGACACCGCCACCTCTGTGGACTGCCGTCAAGTCCGTTTAAGGAGAACAACATTCCGTTCACTCATAGAATGTATGGTTCCTGCATGTTGTGCCTTTCAGCCCACGTTATCAGACTATTCATCCTCCTCTTCATCTACTAGAAGCATTGACTCCTCGGAATTCACATCAAGTTTCAGTAGCTCAACAAGCACTCAAGCATCCACCGTCACCGGAACATTCTTCGGAATCCGAAAAGGCCGTGTAAGCTTCTGCCTCCAAAATGATACTAAAAGCCCTCCTCTCCTCCTTCTTGAACTAGGGATCCCGACTTGTTATTTAGCCAAAGAAATGCAATACGGATTGCTCAGAATTGCACTTGTGGAGTGTGAACGCAGACAAAATATTCATGTCAAACAATTGAATGGCTCACTCTTTAGTGTGCCACTTTGGTCTGTGTTTTTTAATGGGAGGAAGATTGGATTTGCTAAGAGGAGGGCCGCCAAGGAAAGTGATGTAAGACTTCTCAAGATGATGCAATCGGTGTCTGTCGGCGCAGGAATTTTACCTTCGGTGTCAAGAAAGTGTGGCGGGTCACCGGGGAAGGAGGAATTACATGAGGATGATAACAATGAGTTTATTAATGATGAGAGGATGTATTTGAGGGCTATGTTTAAACGAGTTAGCGGGTCAGTCAACTCCGAGTCCTTTCATATGATTAACCCGGATGGGAGTTCTTCTGGCCAGGAGCTTAGCATTTTTCTTCTAAGATCATAGGGATTATCTACTTAAAAAGTTTACGTTCAGTTTCAATGTAAATGTATATAAAGATGTGCATGAAACAATGTAATTTAACAATAACATATGTTGTACTTACACTCAATATGTTCTACTCAACTATATATTTTACAAAATGTATATGCATAATTCACTATGTTTATCAACAAGATTTATTGAAGTCTAAATATAATTAAAAATAGAGTATTATTCATTCAAGCGCGCGCGCACACAAAATAGTACACATATATATCACCAAAAAGAATATATTACTAGGTTTCAATGTTGGTAAATTGTGTATGTGGTCTGAATAATATTATTGACTATATACTGAGGTAATGATATTCAGTTGACAATATATCATGTATTAGCACGACTGCCTGGTCAATTATTAAATCTTTCCCTGCATATATATTGAGATCGATGCAATACAATAAACTTAGGGCGGGGGACGGGGGTCCTATATGTTGAAAACTTGAGGGACATGTTGCTAACAAGGGTCCCATCTTTTCGACTTATATCTATCTACATGTGATTTATAAAAAAATTCATGTTCATCTAGGCCGGAACTCAATAATTTATAAAGATATTGATAATAAGCAGTTGTATTAACAAATTATTAAGTGTATATGTTTGGTGACCAATTAAGTACGTGTAATTATCATGACTCGTATGCATACGATCGAGTAAGTTTCCTAGCTGAGTGTTGCAAGTATTTAATTGATCCAAGTAATTATATGTGTAAATGTATATTCACAAGCACTGAAGCACAACTGATAATTATACACGCCAGTATGTAAAACGGATAGGGTGATAGGGTGTGCTTGTGTTGATGCAACTACTGCTAACATTAACATCGATCTGCATGTAAAGCCTATCCAGAATCCACACGGGGTTGTGCTCAGGGCCTCAGGAGACACAAGGGGAGGGGTTGTGGCTCAGTTGCTGGTAGAATCACCAGTTGGCCAGGCACACCACTGTCCCACGTGACTGACGTACCCAGCTTGCTTTTGTCTCCTTTCTTTTAATCTACCCCATCTGTTATGCAATTATCCAGTCAAATGAAATTCATTATCCACACACCAGTACACCACCACACACACACATGTATATATATATATATATTTACGCTCTAAAGCTCTACTTTATCATTTTGATGAGTTTCCAGAGGGCACATTTAATTTATATGTAGCACATTGATAAAATTAGCCAGTCTTCATAAAATGGATGGGCCGCGAGCTTACAATAAAGGTTGATTACTGATCTATAGTGTATAGTCGTCACAGCTTGGGCTTACGAAAGTTGGCCAACTCAAGAAAAAATCATCTACCCTCTTTTGTCATCATATACTAATTTCCTAAAAGCAAAAAATTAAAATGAAATACAATTTAATATGATTTCGTTTCCTTTCTGAAATGCAAACGCCAACAATATGTATATACTTTTATTTTTTTGAGTAATGCTTATAAATTAATATTATGAATTTAGGGACGACAAATGATAAAATTTTAAGCTATTCGATCACGCTCATAAAATGATTAATTAGTTTTTCCTTCAAATGAAAAATATAAAATGATAGACATGAAAGGTGGTGAGTCAGGCCTTGGTCTTGAAACAATGCATATGGTGAAAACACGTATACACAGATGTTTGGACTTGACCTCTGCTCAGATCTGCCACTCAATCTTGTACAGTACTCTTTATTATGTCGCGTGGGTAGAGTTATAATGATGCGAGTAAACTATAGTGGTCAAAATAAAACCTTCAAATTATTATTTTATTTTGACTTTAATTTTGTACCTAATGTGTTATATTTATGTACTTAAAATTAAGATAATGGTATTATTTAGAGAGATGTCCTCGCATTGTTTATTTACGAAATTGAGATAATTCGACAATTTTAACGGCTAATTTATCAAATTATTAGTGTTCAGAACATTCCCCCCCCCCCCCGCCCGCTGAAACTGGAGTCTAAAAAGTAATCATGCATGCAGATGGTGGGGAGAAATCGTAAAGGAGAAAAGAATGGAAACATATGGGCCATTTTCCCACCAAATCCTATTATTAGTTGCTACCATTATTATTTCCCCACATTCTTTATCTCTGTAAGTACACTCATTGCTACTTTTTATTTTCATATCGTAACCTCTTAGTCTTAGCTTTTTAATGAAAGTTCTTGAATATATTCTCTCTCACACACACGGCACATACACACACATTAATTTTGTGCTCTACAGTCCCCAGTTTATTAGTTTGTGCAGGAGTTTTACTATTTACTCAGTGTCGGTGCCTTGAACTTTGTCAAGTGAAACTTGCTAAGCTATGCTGCGTGTCAATGGCCGCTCTCCTCCTGATCAACACTCCATTTTAAAGTGGTATATATGAATATTACTTCTTAATTATCTAGTTCTTCATGCTAAACTAATATTATTTCCTGTTATGCTCTATTCATCATGTTTCTATTTGCAGCAATGTTCCTCAACAAGTTGAGTCACCCATGGATCATCATCTACTTAATGTATCACCCAGACTCTCCTTTCAATTCTATTATGTAAGCAACTTCCTTATTCATTATTATTGTTACTGTTTATTCATTAGAAGATTGTAGTTATTTTTGAAAAATAGCCTGAAAAGGTGAAAATTAATATGTGGACTTTGCTCAATAGATGTTGATCAATTTTATTGATGTGATAATGATTTACAATTTGATCTGATATTATAAAGTGATATCCCAGTTGTGACGAGTTGTTATTTTTTTGGGATACTGCTTACAGGATAACTAAATGATTTTTTCATGTACCAAGCTAAAATCACGCAAACTGAAGCTCAACGATTCGGATATCCATAATGATCTGTCTTGTGATGTTTTTTGCATTTAATTTTCTTCAAAATCACAACATTTTCTTTATGCTTAAGCTCACTTCGAATGAGGAACTGCAGATGCAAAACTACATACTACTAAAAAGCAACTAGCCTTTATATGTATATCCCTCTGGAAATTTTAAGTTATTATGAGCATTGATCTAGTTATTTGATTGAACAAATTTCTCATTGTGATTGGAGTTACATCGGTAGATTCTTCAGTGTAAATGAATGGCAGAGCTTTATGATTCCTAATGCTTTAATCTTTGTTCGATGTAGTCTTCTGCAGAACTATTAAACGAAATCATTACTATTGAGGATGAAATTACTCATTTAGAACGTTATATTCTCTCTCTCTACCGCGAAGCTTTCAAGCAGAGTTCTCATTCCTTCTCTGGGAAGTCTGAAACTGATTTACAGAACAAGATACTAATAGAACCAAGAAATATTACTGATCAATCATGCTCGACTCTGGAGTCTAACTTCTCTAAAGATGTACCTGTTGATCACCATTGCATTTCCTCTGTGCGTGCTTCTACTGATTTAGATGATTGGAATCGTGGTGGCATGCTAAAGCCATCAACTCAAAGGGTCAGTAAACTTATGCACCTTAATAAGTTAATCAACACCAAGTTGTTTGTTACAAGACCAAGGACCATCTCTTGTTATGCACTACCTGAAAATTTATTGATGTTAAATATTTACTATGAGTAATTTCAGGACAGGGTGGTCGTTGAGCATGGTCATCGAAGTCTTGCAGATTATCTTGTTGCTTCTCGCATTGATAATAACCTTAACAGACCCGATACACTTTCAGAAGACATTATCAGATGCATATCTTCTATTTACATCAAACTGGCAGACCCTGCTCGAAGTCAGAAAGGGCTTTCAGCTTCTTCTGTTTCATCATTCTCCTCCTCAAGTGCATTTTCTCCCAGGTCAGATTCGTGGAGCCCTCATTTCAGTGAAGAATCCAGAGGTCGCCAAATTCAAGGGTTGAATGGGGAGAATGACCCATATGCTGCAATGTTCGAAGTTCTTAAGTTAAGTTTAGATGATGATAGTTTTAACTACGCTGCTAGAGTGCTTCAAAATTTCAGGTATTCAAAACTGATCGTCTGTAATATAATAAAAGCATACTTATTCAAGTAACACATACTCATAGCTAGTCCCGACTCTCAACAATTGGAATGTGCTAGGGGCTGGAGCTAATGAACTGTAATCTGTTAGACGAGTATTAAAAAAAGAAAAAAAATAGGCATGCAACCGAGCAAGGGAAAAAATGAATACCTAGTTTTACTTGATAAAAAGAAGCAATAAGGTCATCTAGCATCCTAGAACTTTACATCCCCGATAATTTTAAAAAGTGGTTCACAAAGAAGATTTGAGACATCCTTCACTAATCTTGTTTGTTTGTGCAGGCTACTGATTAACAATCTTGAGAAGGTTGACATGATGAAGATGACACATGAAGAGAAGCTTGCATTTTGGATAAATATTCACAATGCTTTGGTTATGCATGTATGTCTTGTCCATGTTCTTTTATATTTTTTCAAGCTCAAGACTCTTAAGCTTGTATCAAAAAACAGTTTGATTTCATCTGATTGTGTATAAAGTACACTTGTTTTAGTAGGCAGCTGTTAAAGTACACTTGTTTTATCCTATGTTAAACTTTTATGACAATATTTTGGAGGCTTTTGTTACAGGCACATTTAGCCTATGGAACATCAAACCATGTGAGAAGTGCTTCAATTTTGAAGGTACTAAAACACGCCTAACCTTATATATAACATAGTATATGGATTGGATAATGATCCTCATTTCTTTCTTCAGGCAGCTTATAATGTTAGTGGACATTGCATAAATGCAGACATTATACAGAGCTCTATTTTAGGAATAAGATCACGCTTTTCAGCACCGGTATGTCCTATGAAATCATTTACTATATGAAATATTAATTAGCATCAAAGCATGGGTAGAAAACTATGCCTGACAGCCTGAGCAGTGTAAAAGTCTGGAACGATCTTTTCTTGCTCGTATTCACAAATCAGAATACTTGTCAATCAATATTCGTCGTCTAAACTAATTTGGCATATCCGTGTATTCATAACCAGAAAATAAATTTAGTAGGAATTATAAATTAATTACTAGTTTATACTGATTCGATCTCTCAGAGAGATGTCTCTTTAAATTAAAATAGTTAGTTCAGTAGTTCGACTAACACATATCATAGCAGTGGCTAGATACACTGCTCTCTCCAGGAAAGAAGTTTAAACCAGTGAGGACCAGGCATAAATTTGCCATAGATCATGCTGAGCCACTTGTTCATTTTGCACTCTCTTCAGGAGTATACTCTGACCCTGCGGTATGCTATGCTGATCTTTACAGAAAAGTTATAATTTTATTACTTATATCAAATGAGTTGTACTTGTCAGGAACTGAGAATGCAATTCATTTTCCCCATCTTAATTCCAAGTCTAATTCACTATCTCTTTCGATAATTGATAGACTATTATGTAATGTACACAGGTCAGAGTATACAATGCAAAAACTATATCAGAGGATTTAAATGTTGCTCAGAAAGAGTTCATACAGGCTAGTGTCTACATTAACAAGGAAACAAAGATATGTCTGCCAAAAATCCTTGACTACTTTGGAAAGGACATGTCACTAACCATGCAGGCTATTCTGGAGATAGTTTATGCATGTCTATCGGAATCTCAACAGAAATCTATGCTAAGATGCATTCGAGGTAGGCCTGATAAGTTCATCAGTTGGTTGCCACAGAATTCAACATTTCGATATGTGATTGACAAAGCAGTTTCAAGAAAGAGATTAACGCCAGTTGGATAAGTTAAGTTATCGTATTTATAAGGACTAGTAAAGCTTGTTGAAACAATGATTGAATCTGGGAGCAATACAAAAATATGTACAGTGGTAGAGAGACGTGAATGGAGCAAGAGTGATTCTTGGTAAATATTATTTCAGTTGTTTTTGGTTTTGAAAAATGTTTGCTTTTTTCTGGTTTTATTACTTGTACATTGTTAAAACTTTCTCCAACTTTTGTTAAAACTTATAGCTTATTTACGTTAAAATTCATTTTTCGATCTAACATCAATCCATTTAATAATGCAATCATCGGTAACTCACAATTATCATCCATGTTGAAAACTAAGTGCTTGTTTGGTTAACACCCAAATACCTGGGAAGTCTAAATACTGTGTAATTTTATAAATTTGTTTGGTTAGCACTAATGAGTGAATTAGATATACCACAAAATATGGGAAATTGTTTACCCAACCCCATTGATAACTTGCACTTTTCATATGAATTCAATTCATATATAAATACCCAACACAATTTTACACTTTCCGTCCGTGAATTCTAAGAAATTTAAGTTTCATAGGAAATGATTTCATATTATATACCAAACAAGCACTAATACTCCAACTTCCATAAAATTTAGAAGGCAAATTTCAAACAAACACCTAAAAAAATATTTCTTCTCTTTCAGAATATATATTTTTCAAAGTTATTACACATGAAAACAGTTATGATTATATAAATCCCGTTCTTATTAGTCGAAATATAATAACTAAATAATTTAATTATAATAATAATAATAATAATCGTCTAAAAAAATATAGTTGGGAGGAAAACTACTGTAATGTTTAACGAGTGCAACATATATAGGCCAAGTAAAAACCGAATGATCCTTATATCGCGCAAACAATAAATACTGCGGCCACCTTTCCATTCATCATCCACCGACGAATTAAAATTATCATCATCATCGTGATCGTCATCTTTAAAATGGTACGTCTCTAATTCGTTCATTTTAATTTTTCAATCCCTCGTCTTATAATTTTTGTATTTTGTATTGTTTTTTTTGTTAATTATGTATGACTCTCTGCAAATTATTAGCTAATTTTCATTGAGAAATCTGGGGTCTAGAATTGAACTTCTATATGACGCGTAGAAGGATTAGGGTTATCCTTTACTTATCTGCTTGTTTGATATGTTGTCATATCTGTAATGTGTGTGTGTGTGTGTGTGTGTTTGCGCAATGTTGCAACTTGTAAGTTTTTATTAAAAGTGAATTTGCCGTTGTAAAAGGGTATGAATTGGTTATTCGCTACCGGAAAGTGGGTTTTACTAGATTACATTTTGGCATGGTTGGTTTGGATTAATTGGTAATGATAAAAATGCATGGTTGTGGAAAAAATGGTTTCTCATAGGGACTCTAATGTGCGGACTTTATTTTGGGATTTTTACGTGATGCATCAGAGAGACGAGTGAGAAGTTACATTTTATATTCTTAAGAGAGAAGTTTCCGAGGAATATTTGGAATTTTCTTCTTTTCAATTTTGGTAGAAATAGCCTAAAGTCTTTAACAGTAAGGGGTTGGAAATGATTCACGCTGTGCCTGTTTACAAGTATCCTACATCCTAAAGGGTTGTATATTTGTTAAGGAGTTGTTTCCTTGAGCTTTTTATTGGAATGTTTATATACATACTTATGGTCAACAATATTAGGAAGTGAAAGCTTCTGAAATCTCGAGTATTTGTACCACTGCACATAGTAAAGTGATTCGTTCAGATTCATTTCTTGCTGTGTGTTTAGTATAGATATACTAATGTTTAATTATTCTGTTCAGATTCACTTTGTGCTTCTCATAAGCAGACAGGGGAAAGTAAGGTTGACTAAATGGTATTCACCTTATTCCCAGAAGGAAAGAACTAAGGTATTTATACTTGGTTTATATGTTGTAGGTTTTTCATTTAATACTGCATATTTTCTGTATCTTCTACAAAATTGTATATCCAATAAAAATAATAGTAGACAATTGTCTAGTAGGGATCTGCTAGGTCATGGTTTGAATGGTTGAATCAGTCTCTTTCTAAAAATAAGGGCAGGTTGTGTACATCAGCACCTACTGGGTGGCTGATGGGGCAGCCTTGTGCAATAAATATGGCCTATTTTGTTAAATACTTTGATTTATCCATATTGGACTCTTTTTTACAGAGTTCTCGAAAAATTGAGTCCTGAAGTTTTGTAATGCACAAAGTGAGAAATGAAATAAGCCAGTTGCACAAATTGTGACCTTCGTCAATTTTATAAACCAACTGATGACATAGATGGATGCATCCTGGCCTTGTTCTCCGTTTCAAACTAATTTGATATTCAACCATATTCATCACAACTTGACGAGAAATAAAATAGTTTGCTTTTTCAATGGGGATTTGGCCATGATATTCTAACCTGCTGGCTGCTGTCAGTTTGCTCAACCGGCATTATATGGAATATAAATAATGGTTATGATTTTAAATAGACAAAGCTTCATACTTTGGGTTAAATGAATTTAAGCCCAATGGTATGGCAGTTTGCTAATGTATTAGTGAAGTATGAAAAGATAGCAAGTAGTTTACAAGTGACAATCTATATCTAAGGTCCCTTTCTTTCTTAAGCTTTGTATTGACATAAGAATTGTGATGATGTTGTGGTTCAGCATTCATTTTACATAAGAATTGAGAATGAGATACTTCTGAAACTAATTTATAACCAGAAACCTGTGATTGTTCATCTTTGTAAATTGTAGCATCTGCTTAAAATCTAATATGTCGGTGTATGTTGTTTTAAGGTAATTCGAGAGCTGAGCAGTCTGATTCTCACCCGAGGCCCGAAGCTTTGCAATTTTGTAGAATGGAGGGGATTCAAAGTTGTCTATAAAAGGTATTGGCAAGCTATTATCCAAAGCCAGTTTTGGTTCATGTTTCTTGCATGGTGGTATATAATCGAAGTCTTCTATTAAATATATATCTGGCCTATAAACAATAAATACAGGCATTACCATTTTTCCTTTGGCGTCTTTTTTTTCTTTGTGCAGATATGCAAGCCTTTATTTCTGCATGTGCATTAATCAAGATGACAATGAACTAGAAGTCCTCGAAATTATCCATCATTATGTGGAGATTTTAGATCGCTATTTTGGAAGTGTGAGCTCTGCGAATACCTGAATTACCCTTAGTTATAAACTGCTTATTTAACTTGCGATTGATTCTATGTGTGCTGTGATCACTAGGTGTGCGAGCTGGATTTAATTTTTAATTTTCACAAAGTAAGTTTTATTTTTCTGTCTCGTTATTATACTTACCCCCTTAATCTGATAAAGAAACGGGTATTCTTCTAAATCGAGAAATTTGTGTTTCGCCTTGGACATTTAACTGCAATCTTGCTCTAGGCAGTAAATCTAATAACCTCGCTAGAAAATTGTTTTTCTCTGGTGGAAACTTAACCGCAGATGTCTAGATTATTAATGCAGCTAGTTTGAAACGTGTTATTAACTTGAGGATGCCCGTGAAAATCCAAAATTAGTAAATTACTTAGTGAAGCTGATTATTTGTGCCTTTCGTGGACCTTATTTTGGCAATGCATCACAAAATATGAACACGCTCTTGCTAGAAAGGAAACACAGATTTCTTTGTAGTGAAACCATGAGTGTGTTATAAAATATATTGACAGACTATTCAGACAGTCCTTTCCTCACCACTCCAATCTCTCAAGGAAGTTCAGCGCTTCAGCAAGAATAGTGTGTGAGATTAGGAATTTTAAATTAAAGATTTTTTTTCTTGAATTTTATTCCTTATATTTTACCTGAAGAATATGTCAATAGTTTCCATTGCAGTTCATATGGTTGCAAGTAGATAGATTATATTGTCTCTATCAAAAAACTTGGCAGGCATATTTTATACTGGATGAAATTTTGATTGCCGGTGAGCTTCAAGAATCAAGCAAGAAAACAGTTGCACGTTTAGTTGCTGCACAGGTATTGCTTCTTCTTACCTGTTATATCCTTGTCCAACGTGTTGAAAAATCTGAAGTTTAATTAGCTACTGATAATCATGTAGGACTCATTAGTTGAGGCTGCTAAAGAACAGGCCAATTCTGTCAGCTATATTATCTCCCAGGCGACCAAATAAAGCTTAGAAGCTCTATAATTACTGTCTGCAATTTCAGCAGGCTCCAAATAATGCTTGAAAAGTTTCTAGTATTTGTCTAAGTCCCAAACTTGCAATAGTGTGATGTCCAAAGTAATAAAACCAAACACACCTAGTATATCAATGTAATGCAGTGTTCAAATAAAGCTTTAGAAGTTTTGAAGTATTTGTCAACTATGCCATTTAGTTAATTTATGTTGTAGTGTGATGGTGGTTTTTTTTTTCAAATCATTGCAAGGCTTCATCAGTTATATAGAATTGGATAAAAATTCATGCAAAATGTCTTTGAGCTGTCATTGCCTGGGCCTCTTTTTTAAGAGCATAATTGGCTGTGAAGGTATTTCTATAAATTTATCTAATTATCTTTTGTAACATCAAATACCTATTAGTTCATATATTAATACACTACAAGCCATCTCAAGTTGATTCAAACAGTTTCAAATGGTATTGTAATTATTAAAAACATTACTTACATACTTAAGAATATGTGAATACATTCCGAGGAAGGTCAAGATTCTATACACCCTTGAGTACTTGATGCTACACAGGCGCACAGCTAATGAGTGCAAGCACGTAAAACTTGCTAAATCTTGGGTGTTCTTATCTGCCATGGCTCATCGACCTAGAGTACTCAATTTCATCAGACGGATCCCAGTCTAGCGAAGATGAATGAATCTTAGACAATGTCAAAAAAACCTCTGCAGAAGAGGGACGAGAGTTGATATCATCAGCAACACAGCTCCTAGCCAGCTGCGCCATAGAGTAGGCCAAGTCTAATGGGTACTGTTTTTTTAGGCAAGGATCCATAAACTCCCCGAGCTTCTCTCTCACATTTTCCCCTCCGAGTACCTCAACAATGGTAGCAGAAAGCAATTCGTCCTCTTTTCCCGTCTCTGTGCTCTTATGTTGCACAGCTTCTTTACCCAACAAGAGCTCCAACATCACCACTCCAAAAGCAAACACGTCTAGTTTAGGAGTAATTAACCCGTTTTCAATGTACTCCGGAGCCATACACCCATAGGTTCCCACCACATGTTTAGTCAGTTGTATACCTCCTCCCTCCTCACTGTCCATTAGAGACCTTGCAAATCTGAAATTGGCAATCTTGGCCCTTAAATTGCTGTCCAAAAGTACATTGCTAGTAGTCAAGTTCTTGTGGATGTAAGGAGGATTGATATAGTTATGTAGATAATTCAAAGCATCAGCAATATGATAAGCAATTTGAACCCTCTGAATCCATCCTAAAACATTAGCATCAGCCGGGATCGTGTCATCTTTCTTCACCAGACTCGGCTCATGCAGCATATCACTAACGGAGCCTTTCTCTGCATACTCATAAACAAGGTAAGTGTTACCCTGGTGCACACAGTAACCAGAAAGCCTGATTATATTAGAATGATTGATCTGCTTCAGTATACTAATCTCAGTCGAAACATCCCCTCTCAAAATCTTTACAGCAGCAGAATCTCCATTGAAAAAGCCCCTATAAACGGACCCTTTGATCCGGTTTGTCTCCCCGAAAAATCCAGTGGCCTGCTGCAGCTCCTCAAACTTGTAATGTGCAAGAGATCCAATAGCATACCTCACCCCTTCCGATGAAATAGACCACAACGATGATGGATTCCCCCTTGTCTCTATAGGCTTATGATAATCACCATACCTATTAGGAACCACCGGGGTAGCCTGACTAGCTTCTTTTCTTGACTGCCTCCTGAAAAACCAGACGAGAAAACCAGATAAAGACCCAAGCAGAAGCAAACCAGCCCCAATTCCAACCCCAATAAACACCCATTTCTTTGAAGAATCTTCATCATCATCGCCAGTGGGAGGATTAATAGGCAACGTAGGAGAAGGTGGGGGGGGGGGGCTCTGTCTTGAGTGGAACCAACAATGGTGTAAATGGGAAAATAATACTATCCTCATCGATCTCATTTGCTTCCAAAACACTCATATTATCGGCTCCGCTGACACTAAACGTACCAGCAATCTGATTAACACTATCACCCCAATCAATAAGATAAGCAAGAAGATACTTATAACCCTCATCAACTTGTTTTCTAGTAGGGCAAGCACATCTAACAGGCACATTCACTTTCATATCAGCTACTAAATTTCGAAAATCATACGGGTTCTGAGAAATCAATGACTGGCAAGTAGTAAGGCCCTGGTAAGTATTGTTAGCAACACTGAAGTAAGTTTCACCCATGATTTTCAACGTGTAGGAAGCCTGGTGCTGATAAAATGGGCCACCAGGGGCTTTGGAACATCTGCAGTTTACGGGAACGATAACAAGGGTGCTTGGGGTGATAGGAGAGACATCAGAGATGTTGTTTAGCCTGGCTATTTCCGAGGCGTTGGTGTTGAGGAGATAAGCAATGGATACAGGGGTGTTGTAAGTAAGGGTTGATCGGAAAGTGACGTAAGATAAGCAGCTCGGGGTGGTGGAGCAGTTGTATCCAAGAGTTGTAGTGTAGTTTTGATCACACTGGAATTGCTTGTTGTAGACGTAAGATTGTTGGGCGTGGGAGGAGTGGAATATGAGAGATGTACATAATATGGATAGATAGAGTAGCAGCCAGTAATGACCGGAGTTTGAGCTTTTTCCGGTCATCGGAAGTTGTATTTTTCCGGTTGGTGGGTGGGGGAGAATTGTAGGAGAAGAAATAAAGGAAGTTGTGTTAATAAATAATTAAATTGATCATCTTGACTTTTGTTACATAAATAACCAATTGAGTCAACACAGAAATGTTTTTTATTAACGCGTTTGACTGCCCGCGTTGACTAATATGCATTTCTTGTTTCTCTTTTGTGTTTCGTGCAGTCTTTTTTAATAAAAGTTATTAAATTAATTAACAAATTAACGAAATTTAACGAGTGAAAATACTGTATTAATAAAGAGTTAGTTATATGTAATTTTTGCAGAAAAAAATTATTAGTAATAATAAATTTAAGATGCAATATGATTATTGACATGAAATACTACTAGTGTATGATATGTAGGCTAAGTCGTATAAAGAAAATCTGGAAAATATATAAAATGATTACAGTTTTAAAAAGAAAACAAGTTTTTCACATGCTTCATAACTTTGCTGTTCTACACTTCCATAAATTGTAAATACAATACCATTAAACTAAAAAAATAAATATGATTTGCCAAACACGAGTAATTTTTTGCTACCATGACATGTCAGCACAAATTAAGAAACGACATTAACATCGCCCAAGACTTTCTTTCTCTCTCGCGTCTTCGACCTCATTACCTACAAAAATTTAGACGTTTTGAACATGGCAATACAAGTCCTACTATAGCATTTCAGAGTGTTTCCAATATAGCATTTCATGGGTCCACAGTGATGTCTACATCAAACTACAATTCAACCAACATAACAGTAGTAGACAATTTTTTCCCATTGAGCAAGCGTCTGGTGACGTTTAAGGCAGAATATAACCTCATATAAACTAAGAATAATTAAATTAATGCCAGGAAAAGACCAAGTACAAGTCCTATTTTGCTTTCAATTCTAACGCTGTATCTGTTATTCTATGTCCACTACTGACTTTTCCCTGATATAAGTTATCCCTCTTGAGTCTTGACCAGAGACTTCTAAAACTTCTATGAATTTAGATTAACACACAGTTTCAATTCACAAGTACTCTTCCAATCAGTGTGGTATCATAGTTCGCCCATACCAAAACTTAGGATATCCACTGCGTGGTAAAGCTGATTACTGCTTCCACAATTTAATGGGACTCAGCATAAGTCTGACAGAACTCCACAGTTTAATCCAGTTTGTGCTTGCGGATGCATCGAATGAAGGCTGATATGACCACATAGAGTAGCCCCGCTAGAAGAAGAAGCAGTACTGCAAGTTTAATCCAAATAACAAACAGTAAAGCAAACAAAATAGGACATTAGCATGCAATCTGCAAAATGTGAAGAAACTCTTTAAACTTCAAACTTATTTTATTGACCAATGTGGCTACAAATGTAATAAAAACCCAAGTATTTCACAATGGTGGTTGATGCTGATGCTTGAAGTTACTGTTAAGACGATAACAGGAGGCCACTTCTAAGATGAACACATGAAAAAGTACAAGGAATGCGATGGAGTGTGAATAATTTATTTCTTTTAGCATTTTACAGAGTGTCAGTTTATTTGTAATTTAGCCCTTTCTATAAAAGAGGTGATTCTAAAAATAAATAGGTTATCCAAATATCCAGAATTTGACTCTACAAGGTAAGCTTTTAAAAATATTCCATAGTTATCAATTGGGATACAATAATGACGTTGTCTTCTTCTTCAAGCCGAATATGTGATTAAGATGGCCAAATTAATACTAGTATGAATAATGTTTTCCAAACATTTGGAGCTCAAGTTCTTTATCTATATATTAGTTATGGAGACAACAATCTCGGACACGAGGCAACTATACTGTCATAGAGATCACAAAATTTGGCATTGGCATATTAACCAATAGATATTTTATATGCACTTAGCTCGGACCCAAAGCAACTATACTGTCAATTGTCATAGAGATCAAAAAGTTTGACATCCGCATTTTAACCAATAGATATTTCATAAACTTCAGACTTAAACGTACCAGCTAAAGTGCAAAAGAATAAGATGGCTAAACGGTATCTGATAATCCATGGTAGAGTAACTTCAAGAGAGCAGTGTCTCCTGTGCTCTCCTGCTTTCATGCTATCTTCAGAACCTTTGTGTCTGGCTTGGAGGTCGGATAATGATACATTGACGCTATGAACAGGCATTCCCCTGGCATCCCTCACTTCGAGTTTCAAACTCACTGGTACAGCAGCCCAATTTATATCTATCACCCCAAAGTTTGGTTGTCCTAAAGAGGTATAAAACAAAACTTACAATTTCAGAAACGTTAACAACATTTGTATATCCATATGTGCATATCAGTATTAAAATTATATATAGAAAAAAAAGTGTACCATATGTGCATGATTTGTATCTGCAACTTTTGTTCTTAACTCTCATTGTGGTAGGTGTCAGCCATGCGACAAATCTCACAAATACCTGAAAAGGTGATGGGATCACCTTCTCTACAGCTTGGGTAAGCCCGCTTGAGGTCACGTCATACAGAGGATATCCAACACCGCAGTCATATCGCGTGATTTCTCCAAAATGAACATCTCCACTTATAAAGAAGACTCCATCCCTCTATACAAGTAAGAATTAACTTGAGTATTTTAAAGAGATTGTCATTTAGATGTCTAGAAAAATAAGTGTTAAATATCAATAAATTTTAGAATATAGAAGGCACATTTATGGATAGTCTGAAATTAAAAACTAAGAAAAAGCGTATCACCTTGCTATCTGAGATCAACTTAAAGAGTCGCTTCCTCTCCTTTGGAAATCGTCCCCAGGACTCTAAATAGAATAAAGGGCCAGTTGTTGCTGAAATATTTGATACAACCTGAATTGCGGGAAACAATCATGTATTAGGCGACACACATGTGTGAGTTTGGGTTATTCTACATCGCATCCCAAAATACTTGTACACGGTATACCATGTTTTGCCAAACAAGTTAATTTTTATTGCATAACGAATCTAATTTGTTTTTTTTTTAATATTTATGTGCCATACGGCCACATTTACTGTGTACGCTCTTGGTACTTGCCTACCATTCACATGTGTGTACCACGAGTTGGAGAAAAAGTTACATCCAAAGTTAGGTCAGGTTCTTATTATTTCTTAGCACAATTTTTCTGCACCACCCTATTTAACTGCTGATATAGAACAGAAACATGTGCAAGTGCGATTAAGGGTTCCATTATAGTAAGTGTTAATGACAAGGCGAGCAACATAGTACAGAACAGCTCCAGCTGATTTGAAATATAGCACTCTGTTAGGAAACGGAGAGAAAAACCTTTGTAAGTAGGTACGCCGTGGCCATTCAAACAGGCCAATTTGCAAACAGGAAAAATAGCTGAAGAAACTCGTTTTACCCAGAGTTCCAGATCTTTAAGTTGATTACAAAATTCTTATTTAGAATCCTTTATTGTCACCCTATATTCGGTTAAACAAAATTTTCCACTGCTTTGAGCTTTACATTTCAATCCCACTAGGTAAAATATTTATAAACATATCTATACAGAGTAGCGACAACAAAAAATTATAAATTAATTTGCAACTGCAAATATAAATTTTTTAGACCTGAATAGAAGATCCAATAATAGTTATAGCAGATGCAGGCCCGTTTAACTCCTTCTCCAACCATGTCCATTGTGAAGTTCCCAGAATACTTCCATCACTACGCAATGGATCTCTGTGGTATCTGGTATCTAGAAGTATAACCTGGCGCAGTTGATTTCTCGATTAGAAACAAGTAGAAGGATTAGATCTTCACTTTTTCTTAATAATTCAACTGTACATGCTTTGATGAATAGACAAGCAACATAGATTTTCCACATAGAATATGAATAATAATGGGCAACTGCTAAGGTCTAAACATATTACATTGCTACCTTTATTTTTTTACCCAAAGGGCCAAAAGTATATGATGTGTAAACACCAGCTTGTTTGCGGCTACAAAACAAAACAATTTTCAATTTATCAGTACTAGCACTTCTATAAAGAAATGGACAGACTCAAAGTTTCAAGTAAATAACAGCAACATAATTGTTCTCTGAATTCTTGTAAATGCCCATCTTTCAATTTTTACATCTTGGTTAATAAAGTCAATTTTACCCAAAGAAATGTAATGAAAACAATATTTGATATTAAAAAACAATTTGTAAATTATTAGGTGCCAGCAAGACACCAATTATTTATAGAAATTGTATGCAAGAGAAGTATAATTGGATCACAATGATAAATGCAACATACCGTGGACTGTCTTGGGGTTCGTCCAAGAAATCAAGTAGAAGTCTTTGATTTGTGATCTTCTGACTAAATTCTTTCCCTGCATCATTTAACCCATAATCATGGTCATCCCATGTGCCAACGACCTATAAACATCATTCGTTACCAAGTCAGATTTTATTTTGTTTTTATTATATAAAGAATCAGCACCTTCAATCAGCAAAAAACTCATTATGATTACTGCCCCGCTCGATGATGGCATGTTAAATAATTCTACACATGTTTATAAAAGTACTTGATTACAATCAGGAAGAGATCGAAACATGAAATTGTAAAAAGTAATCAAAATTATAGTAAACACTAAACATACAAATGCTAGCTTAGTCATCCAATAACTCGAACCAATTCTTAATTTCTTATAGTCCTTTTACAGACTTTACCTCATTGTGTCACTATTATAACAATTAATAAGTTAAAACGAAAGAAAACTAAGAGATAACGAGGGCACCTTAGCATTATGCCGTAGACGAGTATAACCAGGACCATTCTTAGCCTTGGAGTACTTAGCGTGCATTTCATGCTCTGAAGCAGGATAAAATCTGGGCACATTTTTCCAAGGTCCAATAGTCCTCTGTTTCCCAAACACTCTAAAAGGCCTCTTATTATCTCCATATATATTATCACCCAACCATATGAACACTTGGGGATCATACTTATTTATTGCTTCCCATATTGGCTGTTTTCATTACACATTACAATAGCAAACACTGTCTTAGTAACAATTTAACAAACACATGATGTATGTAGTTGAATTGACGAGACTAACGTACCTGGGGAGTGCTTTGGTCGGCGCATGATCCGAAGGCGATGCGTGAAATGACAGGATCGTTTGAAGCAGTTATGCGAGTAGTGATTGTCAGAGCTCCGACAGCTACAACAACCGCCAACCACCGCAGCGACGTCGTCGTTTTTGTGTCCATTAAAGCTGAGGCGGTTTATTATTACGATCAGTTGGAAGTTGGAACCCCCGACCAAATTAAACCCTGGGTAATAAAGGTCCCAACAAACAAACAAACACGATCACACATATATTTCATACAGCTAAATCAAGAATTAAAAATAAATTATAATTAATTTAAAATATTAATTAATTTATTATTATAATGTATTTTTGTATCATTGATTTATTTCATATTAAATATTTATATTTAATTACTTAAATAGAGATGAAAATATTAAAATAAAATGTCATACCCCTTTCTCATACACACCTCCTCCTTGGATATCTAAAACTCATATATTGTGGATCTGAGATATGAGTTTCAAATCATATTTTTTTTCTCAACCAAACATCGTGTATGGGTTGGAATGAACAAAGCTCATGTCTGATTCGAGAATGAGTTGAACCAAATCACCCCTAAATATAAAAATTACATTATTTTAGTGTAATATTATAAAATTATATTATATTTGATATAATACCAAAATTTAAGATAATTTTTCAAGTTTTAAAAATTTTAACAATATTTTTCATTTTCATCTATTAAAACAAATTCTTTCTTGTTCAATATCCAAAAAAACTTTATCAGCTTTATATTTTTAATAATAAAATAATATTTGTGGTATAAAAAGAATTTTTATATATATTAAATTCAATGTAAATGAGTGAGAATATATTTTAAATATAGTATATCTTTTATGCTATTTTAGTGTAAAAATCATATTAAAATGATATAATGTGTTGAAGTGTTATGTGATGATTTGAACTTTATTTTAAATATATTTGTTTTGCTAAGTTATTTTAAATATATTAAATGATATAATGTGTTTTTTTTTGCTAAGTTATTTTAAATATATTATTGCAATTGAAAATAATTTAAATTTATTGATATATTTGTCAAATGTTTTTATACAATTTGTTAGTGTACTTAATTTTTTAATTAATAATTTATTGATATATTTGTCAAATGTTTTTATACAATTTGGGATTGCTGTTAAAAATTATTGTGCTGTGAAAAAAAATGTAGATAGTTATTTTAAAAAAAGCATGAAAGACATGTTTTATCTAACTTTTTAAATTAAAAACGTTTTTCGGACAACTGTTTTTGAATTTTATCAAATACCTTAATGACAATTTTTCAACTCAAAGAATATAAAGAGTGCGAATAAAAAATGAGTATTTTGTAGCAAAAAGCTGTTATAATTATTCGGAACAACAATGCTAAACAGAAACCAAGTACAATTATATTACGAGAGGGCTGTGTTATTATTTGTGACTTTGCTGCTCTTTATTGATTCTCCCACTAGGCCACTAAGTTTGGGGGAATAATCATTTGTCCGGCCTCGTATGCCTCATAAATTAAAATGTTGTTTAATTCTACCCTTGCTGGTAATTAATTTTAGAAAAATGTATCGCCTAAACAAGTAACAAGAAAGCCAAGCAATAACTTTAAAAACATAAAGGCAAATAAGAAAGGAACTAGTAGCTGGACTTGGTCAAGTGGCACGAGAAAAGCCAGAGTAGTTGGTCAAGTGGCCAAGTAGAAGGAATTTATGATGTGCCAAGCGAGTAGATTTGAGATATGGATGAGAATTTTATTCGCTGTGAAGCAGTATGTGTATGAGCACTGTACTTTAAAGTTTAAACAATTTTAGCTCCTTTGTGGAAGTTTATAAACTTTTTTGTTTTGCTAAACTTGGTTATAACGATTTAACTTCAAAAAATTTAATCAAAAATATTTTAAAGTTTTGAATTTTAGCTAAAAATCAATATATTTGGGCTAACTTTTGAATACCAGTGCTAATTTTTTAGTTTTACTGTTTTTGAATCTCGATTCCCGCAATGATTATTGTAATATTTTAATCAATTTGCTCAAAGATATTATCGTCAACCTGTTATAATAAGAAGAGGGAAAATTAGAAAATCAAACAGTGGTCAGAGTTTCATAAATATTTCTAATAGTAGAAGGAAAAAAGAAATTATAAAACATTTTATTGGGGATTGGATTTATGTATTTTAAGGGCTTAATTTGAGAAGTGTCTCATTAAATATGTTGATCATTTTTGCAATTTCGTTGGTATTCGATTTTATCCTCAAGATTACTTAGGAATGTATTTGAAATTAATTAATTTTGCTTTTTAAATTATATTTACGTTGGGATACTTTAAGTATATCGTCAGGAAATAATTTCTATAATTATTTAGAAATTATTTTTTGTTTTAGAGAGGAGAAATAATTAATTTAATGAATTAATTAATTATTAAAACATAAATATTAAAAATGTTGGAAAATTATTGAACCGAACACCCACTATCTATACGCTTATATCAGTTATAAATAAATGGATCTTTACAGAAAATAACATAGTGGCCTGGATTCATATTTTTCTTTCCTTCCTCTTATCCTATTATTGTTAAAAATCATTCTCAGATATTTTGTAAAAACTTTGTGTTAGTGAAAAAATCCCCCATTTGGTTGAAATTTGATTGTCAAGCTCCACAAAGGAAGGTGGTACGGCTGCTTGTATATTCTGGCTCGGAAACGTCAACCGTGTGATCTTGAATATTCTAGTACTTTCAATTTCATAAGATATTGCATTTGACACTATTAAAGTAATTGGGTTTGTCAAGCGCGAAGACGTCCAAAAATTACACTAGTTCTTATTCAACAAAAACCAAAAATTATACCAGTTCTTTTTTCTAATAGAGCGGTATCCCGGTAATTGTTATGAATTAGAAAAAAAAAATTGTTATGTTTTATATATTTTTTCAAATGTAAAAAACAAGTTACTCCATAAAATGTTTTTATAATTTTTTAATAAAATTTTAACATTAACATTTTTATTTAGAAAAAAAATTAAAAAATTAATTTATGTAAAACTTTTTGATTTAGTTTAACAAAAGAATTTAAAAATTAGAGCAGACTACTATTTTTAAACTTAAAATTTACCATCAACTCGAATACAAGTCAGAAGTCTGATTTAACTACATTAACATTGACAAAAAAGTTAAATGTAATAAATTTGATACTCATCGACTTAATTAATTATACAGATAGATGTTAATCAAGAAAATAAAATCTGTTAGATAAATATGTAGGAACATAATGTTTAATTTGTACATCAGCAAGAGAAGGCTTATTAACTTGACTTTCAAAAACTAATGTTGTAATCTGAATTTAACAAATCATTGATTTTTACTATATAAAAAAAAAGTTACTTTCAGGATATAAACAAGTATATTTCATTCTTGATAAATAAGAAATATAAAATTTTAATGTAAATTACTCTTGAAATTAAAAACACCTCTGAAAATAATATATGTTATGTTAAATATTACGGGGCACAAGAACAAATGATCTTTTCATCTAATTTTACTTATATTTATATTTAAAATTAATAATATATATATTTTTTATGATCACAAAGCTTTGAGAGTTAGCATCCTAAAATTAAGATGATAGAAATATGATATTAATTAATTACTATTATTTATTTGATCATAGTATTTTTTTTCTTCCAAGAGTTTAAATGTTTATTGAACCCATGACTAAATAAATTTTAAAACTTCCATTTCAAATTACTTGTGAATCTAATTTTTTACATGTATTTTTTGAAGTGTATAAAAAATAGCTATACAAATTTTCTTTTGCAAACTAATTATTGCAATATTAAATTTTTATTTCTAAAAAATAAAAATTATCTATAAAACTATATTTTCTATCTACATAAAAGAGTTACAAATAATTTAGGACAAATGAGCGAAAAATATTCAAAATTATATATATTACACAATTATGTAAATAAATATTATGTACTCCCTCTCAGTTGTATAAATATTGGCTGTTTATAATTTTTGAAATTCAAATATATTTAATTTTAATTGTAAATTATATATTGCTAATTTATAGTTTTACATATTTAAAAATTAGAATAAGAAACCTAATATTGATCTCGTGTAACTTATCCAGTAAGAATAAAGCAATTTTTGATAATTATGGTCTTTTGGCCTGCATAACCAAAATAAAATCTACAAAAATTGTACATATCAAAATATCTATAATTATCAAAACACAATTATTTTATTTATTATCTGAGATAAAATTGCTTAAAATTAATTTTAGATTCTTTATTATTTATAAAAATTAAATCTAATAATATATTAAATATACTTTTTAGTTATACTTTTTTATTAACAATAATTATTAATCAATAGTTTCGAGTTAGTTTAACTTTTAAATTTTACAAAACAGCAATTTTTGTTAGACGGAGAAAATATATTATTGTAGATTATAAAAGAATAAAGAAGTCGACATTGATGGAGATAAATAACCCGAAAAGAATTAATAAGCATCAATCAATATACAATTACGAACTCCACAATTTTCCGGTCTGTACCTGTAAACTAGACCAAGCCAGGTCTTTCGGTCCAAGGACCGGAGCGGATCGGACTCCGGTCCACAGAATTAAAAAAATTCAGTCTCTGGTCCGGTCCAAATGAAGGAATTTATGCATCAGCGGAAGCATTGAATAACATTTATTTACATATATTCCTATGTATACATACATATAGATACAAAAACTATTTTATAAATTGAAGAATACCTCGATTGTTTTCCGGTAACGGCTAGAGAAGATCTTGTTCTTCAATTCTTGCAATCACCCCTCAAGTGTGGAGTGCTCTAAAGATATCCACCAAGAATCAAACTAAAAGATGAAGGAGGAGGCTGGAGAGGAAATTATGGTTGTTTCCCTTTTAAAATATTTCTCACAAATATTAGGGTTTTAAGTATTAGGGTTTATAATCCTATATTTATAGGCAAATATCTCAGCTGAGATATTTTCTAGAAATATCTTATTATTAATTACCTTTTTAATTAATTAATCTTATTAATTAATTAGTTAATGATTAAAACTATTTTAATCATTAATTCCTTTTTCTAAACTCTTTTAGAAAATTATTCTCTCTTCATATTTAATTACTTTAATTAAATATTTAATTAATAATATTAAGATCTTATCTTAAATAATTTATAATCAATTAAATCTCATTTAATTAATTTATAAAATTTGCTAAGTAATTATTTATTTCATAAATAAATAATGACTAGATATTGTTAATTATTCATTCATCTATAATTTAATCTCTTTTATGGTGTGACTCTTTAGGTTCAATATTAAGCCGGTAGTAGAAATAAATAATAATAAACATTTTATTTATTATTTATATGAATTCTATTAATTCATTAAATATAATTAATCTGATTAATTATATTTATTCTACATCGTGAGTGATGCTTCTCAACATATCGCGACTATCCAGATAATACGAAATCATTGCTTAGAATACTTAGAACATGTCAGTAATTAGTTACCGTACAATTAATTCTTTCTACCCTTCAATATCCCGATTAAATACAAGGCATGGAACTCGTGTCAAGCCTATCTAATTTAATCATATGATTTCTTATTCATAATGCAAAGTTCCTTTTAATGCAAATTAGAAACTCTTTCTAATTTCATTCACTCTGACCAGAGATTCCTGAACTTGCATATCTAAGAATAACATAGGATATTCACTTCCTTTACTGGAAGGGGCAAATCCTTTATTGATCCGTTAACTATCTTCATACACAAATCACTATGCCCAGAATGGACCTAATGAATGTCATAGAGACTAAGGACTAAACCAAAGCATAAATCATTGTGTACGAGATTACTCTAACGATCTCAAGTCTAAGGATACTTGTACAACTATTTACATAATAAACAACTATCAACACGTGAGTAAACTCCATTAGTTGTTCTACTTATCGAGTCATGTTCAGTGAACTTATTCTTTAATAAGCACCTACATACTAGATATAGTGTCACCGCACAACTCTCCTAAGAGAGCTAGCATAGTATGAACTGATCTTTACGGATTTACCAATTTTCAATTAGTTATCCTATGATCAGGAACTGTTTAAGTCTAAAGCTATTATCTTCTAGATCTCATTATTACAATCTCATTATAATTCTAGAAGTTTTGCTCTAAACTATGGAACATCTTATTTAATACACTTCAAATAGATTAAGCCCGTAACATAACAAATAAATATTTTATTATTATCAAATGAAATTAAATAAGAGTAGCAGAAAGTTTTTTCTAACTCATCATACATGATTGGTTTTAGGTCAAACACTTTCACCAAATCCTTGAAAAACCCGAACCGAATTATATATATATATATATATAAGTATATTTATTTTATTTTATACATTAAATAATCTAATTTAAGGATAAAATATTAGAATTTGTAGTAATTTAATCATTCAAAATATTATTGAAATAAAGTATATATAATAATAATAATCAATAGTTTCGAGTTAGTTTAACTTTTAAATTTTATAAAACGGCAATTTTTGTTAGACGGAGAAAATATATTACTGTAGATTATAAAAGAATAAAGAAGTCGACATTGATGGAGATAAATAACCCGAAAAGAATTAATAAGTATCAAGGAATATACAATTACGAATCAGGACTCCACAATTTTCTGGTCTGTACCTGTAAACTAGACCAGGCCAGGTCTTTCGGTCCAAGGACAGGACCGGACTAGACTCCGGTCCACAGAATTAAAAAAATCCAGTCTCCGGTTCGGTCCAAATCCTGAAAAAACTCGGACCGAATTATATATATATATATATATATATATATAAGTATATATATATAAGTATATTTATTTTATTTTATACATTAAATAATCTAATTTAAGGATAAAATGTTAGAATTTGTAATAATTTAATCATTCAAAATATCATTGAAATAAAGTATATATAATAATAATAATCAATATAACAAATTAAATAATAAATTTATTTAGTTTATATATTTAAAAAAGAGAGTTATATGTATATAAATTATTATTATCGAATAAAGAATAAGATATATATATTTATTATTAAATATATATTAATTTCTAAAATAATTTTTATTTTTTGTAGTTAGCATACAAATAAAAATGCTACAAATATAAAACATATATATATATATATAATAATAATAATAATTAACCGGTTCCGAAGACTGAATATTATTAGTCCGGTCTCCCGTCTACGCATTTAAAATTTTCCGGCTTAGCCCTATATACAATCACACGAACAAGTAATTTAAAATTTAACGTGACAGTTTATAAGCACAAGGTGCTAGACGTGCTTTATTCTGTGAGTTGAGAAACATCGTATAGAGTAAAAATCGCGGTACATAATTATATATATAATTATTGTTCGTTTATGTAATGTAAAATTCTAGTAAAAACAATGAACTAATGAAGTTAAATATACTGTACTTGTCAAAAAAGAATATTGTGTGGGAAGAATGTATTTACAACGGACAAATGAATAAATCGATGGCTCGTCCAATATATAAACACGGAATGAAGGTGGTTGGATGAGAGCAAAACAGACGGCCGAGATGGGAGCCTCACTCAAATAATTCAGTGCATCATAACCCTAAACTCGTCAAAGTTGAGAACACCATCCCCATTAAGGTCAAACTTACGAATCATAGCCTTACAGTTGTCAACCGAAGTAGACTGCCCCAGTCGACTCAGCATCCTCTTTAAACTCTTGGCCGTGATACTACTCGTCCCTTCTGCCGCGTACAACTCAAACGCCTCCCCCAACTCCTCCTCCTCCTCGTCGGTCCCACAACTCCCTTCTAGAAGCTTCGAGAAGTCATCTAACCCTAGCATCCCGTCGCCGTCACAATCAGCTGACTCCACCGCCATCTCCGCCTCCGCTATGGACATCTCTCGCCCACCCACCGCCGTCATGCATGTACGTAATTCCGACGCAGTTATCTTCCCATCCTCGTCCTCGTCAAAGTAGTTGAACACACGTTGTACTAACTCCTCGTTGAATGCTTTTGATGACGTGGCCGTATTGTGCTCGTGATTAATATGATCGGGACTTGTTAAAATTTTTATTGAAGCCGAGGATGATGAAGAAGAAGTGCTGTTTCTTGGCGTTTGTTTAGGTGACAACTTTTGACATAGTCGTTTAAAAGCTGAAGTAGATGATTGGTTGGCTAACTTACCCTTCTCATTAATCGGAGAAGACGAAGACGAAGACGATGAGGGGGCTGAATAAGTTCTTGGAGATGACATAATTTGCACGTAGATAATATATGTGTATGAGTATGAGTATGAGTATGAGTATGAATGAACGTATAGATCGATGAGAGAAACGTACCAGTGAATATGTTAATTGTTGGATGTTATAGTAAGACAATGGATGTATATATAGTGTGTTGGGAAAACCCGCCTTGCGCGTTACCAGAAATAACTTTGTCTCAACGTAGCAGCTTCTTGGAAATAGAGATGTTTCTAGGGTCTTCCATTATTAATTTATGTTGTGCTGTGCCGTGCCGTGACGATGTTTACCCTCATTATTAAATCATTCATATTCATACCTTTTCTGTGACTACTCCGTGATCATGAATATAATTTAAATTTTAAATTTTTATAATTACTTAAAAATGTCATTTCAAATGAAATTTATATTCTCAAACATGCTATTAAATTATTCTCGTCGTCTTTATTCTACCAATGTTTTTTTAGGCTAAACATTCTACCGAGTTCCTGCAGTTTGTATTTTCTTTTTTTATCAGCACATAAAATTTCATTAATAAATTGCATCCAAATACAATTAGTAAAAGGGTTCATTCTAATAAATTTATAAAATTTAATTAATATTTAGAAAAGTAATTTATATATTAGTTTTAAATTTTTGACTCAATTTTTTATTATAAAACTCTTTTTCATTACCTTTTGTAAACAAAAAATGATACAGAATATCATATAATTGGATAAACTCTCATTTACTATTTTTATTTCTAGAAATATTTCCTGAGAAAATCGCTTCTTTTATTTGTCAATCAGTTATTTTTCCCGTGATATATATTAAGAGTAATGCTATGGACCCCAAAAATTGTCTCAAATTTGTTTATCAAATGATGTGGTATGATACTTGTCTTGTTTTAATTCGTGGGCGCATATGAATGCACGCGGAATCTCACATTAACTCAATATTTAGGATTATTTTTTAGATTTCTAGCATTTTTCATATATTAATATTTGACTTTTTGTGTAAATTCAAAATAACATATCTCTTATTATTCGTGATTTTAACATTCTTTCCATTGCGAGTTTTGGGATGGATTTTATTTAAAATTCTGAATTTGATCAAATAACATGTTTGGATAATTAAAGAAAATTGGATTTGGATTCATTTGAATTCCAAGTTATTCAAATATTAGTACAAATTTAAAAATTTAAAGTAACAATTCAAATCTAGTCATTTGAATCCATTTTAAAATCCATATTTCCAAATACAATCCTAAATTTTTTAGATTCCACTATAAAAAAATGTCAATGATCGTTCATTAATAAAAAACACTTATTCTAAACCAAACCCCATAAAAGACTTAATGCACACAGTAGAAATTTTATGAGCAAGCATTAATTACCAAATGAATTCCACTTATCATATATATTACAACATCGATAAATGAATATTCGATAAAGAAATAATCTCGAGAAATTAAAAAAAAATCGGTCATGATTTGGACAAATGAATTTAATGAATAATCTCGTTAAATACATAAACGAAAAAATAAAAATATAATCTTTATAGATCATATATAAATATAAATGAATAATCATTATATTTCAAATAATATATTTTTATTTATATAATATATAAATACATTTCATCCAATAATAATTTTCAAACATATTAATAAGTCATATCTTTTCGAAAAATGCATCTAAAATTAATTATTTCTTCCCTCCACCAAAATGTATCTTATCCTTAATTTTGTGTAATATATAGTACTGTGTACTTTATCTATTTCACGCATGCATGCACAATACAACTAATCTAGAATTTTAAAAAAATGAATGTAATTAAAATTTACATAAAAGTTATAACCACGGTGAATTTTAAGTACATTTGAATATAATATATTTAAAATAATGTAATTAAGAAAAAAGTCTAAAAATATTATGTGAATGAATTAATATTCATTTATCGATAAATAAATATATTTGTCTAAAAATATTATGTGAATGAATTAATATTCATTTATCAATCGATAAATAAATAATTTCGTTAAATAAATATATATTTTTATCCAAATGTATTCATTTATGTTGTTCTAGTGTATATATCTGGTGATTTGGCAGCATGATCTCACGATTGATTTGGCAGCATGATCTCATGATTTGGCAGTATGATCCAATTGAATACCGTAGGAGCGCATCCATATGTTAAAACAACGTACGGTAACCGGCCAGCTGTTTACATGGTTCAATTTATTTAGATATACAAGAAGTGTATGTTGTACCTAACCTGGAGTGGTATAGCCAGTGATTTGCGTGTAAATTACCTAAACTAAAATGTGCTGAAATAACTTGATAAAAAAGCCTGAAATTCTATTATTACGAGATTTTTTAGTAAGTCAGTCCGGCACTATATAATTACGAATTTACACTTTTTCACCAATTAAGAGCCCTCCAGATCGAACTATTTATAAAATAAATTATTATGTAATATATGTAATTAATTTGATCAAAAAAGTGAATAATGAAATATATATTAAAAATTAATTATATTGCAATATCGAATTTATAATAAAAATAGATATATAATATAAGCTAGCATGGGTTTTGTTATATGGAAAAATTTAAATTGAGTATTAATCGGAGAACATATATGTTTTGCATTAGATTCTGCAATATGTTGAATATAATACGAGACATATATGATCTCCATTTAAGGTTATCCATATAAATTTTACTTTTATGTGAATATTATATATTACTGTAGATTAATATTCGTAAGATTACCTCAAATAATTTTCTTGAGGTTAAAAAAAATTCTCATATATTTATATAAGAATTACATAGAATTATATATAACTATAAAAATACTCACATTAAAAAATATTAATACCTCATGTAATTTTTCTGAGCCTATCTCAGGAACTATATTCTCATTGCTGTATGTAATGTATGTGAGTTTAAAAATAAAAATGACATATATTTAAAAATTTTGAACTAAATATGTCCTTTATTTTTAGTTAATCTTAATAAGTATATTTATTTTTTAAAGTGACACCTGGATAAATTTTGTGAAATGATTTGAAAACTGAAATTATTAATTTTTTTGATTATTAATTATGTTTCAAAATTTTGTACCCAAAAATAATAATTTTATAACTAATTTCTAGGAGTAATTTATAAATAATCGATGTTGGAGACGATTTCGAAGTCTCCAAACAAAACAGTGTAGATAGTAGATACTACAGTATATATTTATATTTAAAAAAATTAAATTTGGGTATATGGGCTGCCTTGCGGGCCTGTAATCCAAAAGCCTGCGGTATAAATACGTTGCTTGCTTCCCTAAAATTACTTTAACTTGTCTACTCTATAATTTTTGTGTTTGTTTCTCCTGGAAACATCGACACATACTTGTCACTGCTTCATTGTTAGCTCAGGTACCAGGACCCCATAGCCCATACTAGCTGCTTCTCTCTTAATTTTCTCTTGTATTTACACACACCCATGTATGTATATTCCTAATTATTCTGTGTGTATGCATCCGTTATGAACCTTGTGCTCTGTTTATTTTCTTTTGGTGAACAGATTTGAATTGTGTAGTCTTACCATTGGAATTTTATGTGTATAATTTGGGTTTGTATGCTATAGAATTATTGATATATTGAGTGTTGGAATCTATAATTATTTTTGCATCTTCTGTCTTAACCAAATAATTTAAAAGCTTTAGATTTATGTTTTTGATGGGTTTTTGCATATTTGTTTGTAGACAAACAAGTCCTTATATGCGTTGTTCTTGTAGTTCCTAAAGTTTTGTTTTGCGGATAGTTGAAGATTCAAATAAATCGATTGTGATTAGTTTGATTCAATTATCAGTTTGTTTATAGTTTCTCCGGTGAAAGAAATCTAATTTCTAATCAAAGATGTCATCTTTAGTTGTTTTGTATTTAGAGATATGTTTGAGTTTTATTTAGTTAATTAGTGATGTAGAAATTAGTTTTAGATACAGAGATTTATGGAATTAGATAATATAAAATATAATGGATCGCAACCCATGAAAAAGAGATTGATTCTCAACCCAATGATTCAATTTAATAAATCTGTTTTTGAATATTTGGGGATCACGCTGTATTTGAAGCAGTTGTCGGAATTCCTTTTGACATGCAACTAAAACAAGTTCTTGCTAATGGTGAAAAGGGTACTTAGAAGTTGGGGGCTGTAAGCTGTTCTTATTTTACCAGAGGGTTTAATTAGCTCCTGCTGATCAGATTCCCTGAGAGATGAAAGAAAAGATGGGCAATCTTTCTTTTTAGAGCTATTGCCCCAATAAAAATACATTCTTACGATAGGCCCCCCTTCCTGTCAGAGAAATTCTTATTTAGGAACCACATATTAATAAAATAAACACACACTTCTATTTATGATGTGTACATAAATTATCTGATAATTAGTATAAGATATATTCACTAGTATTCCTCATCAACTAGTAAATTCCATACTCATATCCAGATGGCTCTTGTTAAAACTCTAATGTAATAAAGCGTACTTATTAAGTTGCACTAATTTCTGTCGTATAAAGTAAAATGAATCTCGGAATTCAAGATTTCGGTAATGAACATGGAGTTTTCGTGATCAATTCTGCCATTAATGCTTTGTTTTTAGTAACTTTTCTTTTTTTGAATCTGTGAACTACTTAGATTTGGTGATGGAAACTGGAGGCAATTCTTTACCATCTGGTTCAGATGGGGTGAAAAGAAAAGTGTTCTATTTCTATGACCCAGAAGTCGGCAATTATTATTACGGGCAAGGTCATCCGATGAAGCCCCACAGAATCCGTATGACGCATGCTCTTTTAGCTCACTATGGTTTACTGCAAAACATGCACGTTCTTAAGCCCGTTCCAGCTAGAGACAAGGATCTTTGCAGGTTTCATGCCGATGATTATGTGTCTTTCTTGAGGGGAATTACTCCCGAAACACAGCAAGATCAAGCGAGACAGCTGAAAAGGTTCAATGTTGGTGAAGACTGCCCTGTATTTGATGGTCTCTATTCCTTCTGTCAAACTTATGCTGGGGGCTCAGTTGGCGGTGCTGTCAAACTAAACCATGGAAATTGTGATATTGCTATAAACTGGGCTGGTGGACTTCACCATGCAAAAAAATGTGAGGCTTCTGGATTCTGCTACGTGAATGACATAGTGCTAGCCATTCTGGAACTTCTTAAAGTGCATGAGGTTGGTGTAATGGAATAATATTCTTTCAGTCGTGTTCATGTGCTTCAGCTTAGAAAATATCTATATCAGTATTTAGTAGACTTTCTAAATGCATTACTCAAATCTATTTGTTAACTACTTGGCTATATAACTTGCTAATACAGTTCACCATTTTGTTTACTTTTGGAAGTTCTGGTGCTCATATCCTGACTCTTCTTTTTATATATGCTACTTATATTGCAGCGTGTTTTGTACGTCGACATTGATATCCATCACGGTGATGGAGTTGAGGAGGCCTTCTATACTACTGACAGGGTCATGACCGTTTCATTCCACAAATTTGGAGATTATTTTCCTGGTACAGGGGATGTGCGGGATATAGGTCATGCTTCTGGAAAATACTACTCTCTAAATGTACCGTTGGATGATGGAATTGATGATGAAAGCTACCAGTCCCTGTTTAAACCTATAATGGGCAAGGTGATGGAAGTTTTTAGGCCTGGTGCTGTGATATTACAGTGTGGTGCAGACTCCCTATCCGGAGACAGATTAGGTTGCTTTAACCTATCAATTAAAGGTCATGCCGAGTGTGTGAGATATATGAGATCTTTTAATGTGCCACTACTTTTGCTTGGTGGAGGTGGCTACACGATACGAAACGTTGCCCGTTGTTGGTGCTATGAGGTCATTTTTTTGAATTCTACTTGAGCATTACGAGTTTATGCATTTTCTTGGGGGTAGTGATATTTAGTAATTTGAGGTTTTATGAAAGCAAAAGTGAAAGTTTTGCATTTAAGTTGTGCATGCATTCTAGCCTCCTGGGCGTTATATGCATTTTGGCTTAAAACCAGTGGAGATAAAATATAGAGCTGGTTTCTTGAGGCAATTAGTTCAAGTTTCCCTTCCATCAAACATGTTTTGTCTTTATTTATTGATGTATTCACTCTTTTATTATATGAACAGACTGGAGTTGCACTTGGTACAGAACTTGAGGATAAGATGCCACAGCATGAGTATTACGAGTACTTTGGTCCAGACTATACTCTTCATGTAGCCCCAAGTAACATGGAAAATAAGAACTCTCGTCAGATATTGGATGACATAAAAGCAAAGCTTCTTGATAATCTCTCAAAACTTCAGCATGCACCAAGTGTCCCATTCCAGGAGCGCCCACCTGAGACTGAGTTTCCTGAGGTTTGTTTCAGCTTCTTGTTTGTTCTTTCTGTTCTTTGTTTCATCAAATTATAACCAGAGTGATTTTTGCTGGCATTTTTTGGCTTCTAGTCTGATGAAGATCTAGATATAGACGAAAGGTGGGATCGGGAGGTTGACATGGATGTTGATGATCAACGGTACATATTTCTTATGTCAATTATATTCTTGTATTTGTGTTCTAATATCAATTTGGTTAAATATTATTGCTAATCATACCTTTAACTTATTGTGGTATAGTAAGCCTTTTTCTGGAAGAGTGAAAAGAGAAATATTTGAATCTGAGCACAAAGACACGGTATGTCTTGTTCATCTCTTACATCCATACAAAGAAAGTGTAAATGAATGTGGTTGCTTAGAATATAAAGTTCTCTTCCTACATTTGAAGTGTGAATGTGGTTGCTTAGAATATAAAGTTCTCTTCCTACATTTGAAGTGAAACCAGGCATCACAATTTAGTACTTATAGTGTGACTGGTTAAGCAGTTAAGGTGATGCTTAGTGCATCTCGTTGCCATTATTGTTAATCATATATTCATAGATCTGAATTGTGGATTAAAGTATTCCGTTACTGTTTTTTAATTACATCAATGATAAAACTTTCTGTTTCATTTAGGCTGATGCCAGAAATGGGGAACACACAAGAGATACTGACGCTACATTCACAGAGACTGCATCATTGAAGGTCAATGAAAACAATTAAAATCAACTTAGCCTAGCCAACCACTTAGTGGTTCTAACATATCACGTTTTTATGGTCTTTATCAGGCCTCAAATCCAGTTTCAGTATCAATGGATGGACTGCATATTAATTCAGAGCAGGGGAACTCAAGCAAACAATCTGATGGACGTGCTGATATGGAATCATAATGTGGAAAGAATCTGGGGAAACTGTGCTAAAATGTTATGTTTTGTAAAGTTCAGGGGTTTACTAGGCATGTGTTTACTATGTACCTGTTACCGAACCATTTGGGATTGGAATGACTGTTAAAACATTTTTCCGCTCATCTGATCTTTTGCTACTATCATTCTAGCCACAGAGATCGACTTCTATTAATTTTGAAGTTGGTAATTCTTTCTGATGGAAAATGTGTCTATACATTTAGTCAAATTCAGAACATATGGATAAAGTAAAGCTCGAAAGCATCAAGGATGTATGATGTAGAAACATCAACATTTTGCCTATTTTGAATTTAAAATTTGACTTTTGTGATTCATCAAGAGAGTATGTATAATATATAGTTTTGATACATGATTCCTATTTCCAAAGAATTTTAAATTAATCAAAATTGCCCCACACAAACCCCTTCATGATTCTTTAATGTCTAAACAATCAACTGCACCGCCAGCATAAAGAAAGTAATACAAAGATCCAACTGTGCTCATCTCTCTATTATATATTGATCAAGGTGCAGGAATGTGTGCAGTTGCTGCTAACTCGACTAGCTTTTCCCCACCAAGATTGGACACAAGTTCCATGGATATAAAGTGTTTTGGAAGATCATCAAACTCGCTTTCCTTGAAACTGTAAGTTGATTGAAGTTTTCTTGCTTCAGATTCAGCAACTTCAGCTTCCCCAAGCAGGATTTCAGCTTCTTCAATATCACCTAACTGCAAGGCAGCTGACTTTTCGGAAGTGGCAGCACCAGCAATGAGCAGTAGAATCTGAAATCTAGTCATTGCCAGTTCTTTTTCCTTCGACGAAAGATGAACTTTGGTATCCTGCAATCTGTTAACAGTGTCTAAAATCTCACCCTCGAACTTCCCAAGCTCTGACAATGCACCCTCCATTTTATTTTGTATACCTTCCTTTTCAACACACAGTGCCTTTACCTCAGCAGCTAGCCGTGCTGCTTCCTTAAAATTTCTTACACTAGCAGCAACTTTCTTTTCTGCTTCAAGCTCTGGAATTCTTTTATCTATGAACAGAAGCCTCTGCTTAAAGGATTCAATTTCCTGTTGGATGCTTGTTTTTGTTGTAGATAACTCCTGAACATAGTTAAAAATATACAGGACGACATATAAATTGGTGAGATGTAGTCTCGTGCAATCAGCAACTAACACGAATATACTTCTACAAAATATTCATGCTGATAACTTGAAAAGGTATCTGCTTTATTTTTAAGGAAAAGAAGTGCGGTTATGTTACGAAATATTGTCAATATCGCATATTTACCTATTATCTTTTTTTTATTTGGTATGATATTATGTTTCAATATGTCGTCTTGGATCTTACATGGTTCCCAGTTGAGCTCCTGCTTTAAATGGTTTACATTTACTCCTTAAAAGAAGCAAGAATATGCGAGAATATATTCTTGCACCAGCACTTATATATACCCTTGGTGTAAAATCGGTTTTCCTCTTCCTTCTTTTCCCAGATTTAATTTCCTTTATATTGGAAGCATAACAAGAACCAATATTTTGTAGTAGTATTATAATTTATAGCAGAGCTACAGTTACTATAGTTGCAATTCTCCCTTTAAAATTAATGCTGATGTTAGTCCCAGTTATATCAATCCAGGAGATCAACATGGGAGATGATGATTATTTAATATATTACATTGGGCGGGCCATAGTAAATGTACTTATTGTAGAAGGGTTTTATTTTACTATTTCACATATTGGTTAAAGAACTTACTACTTATCTGATTTATGGCAAAGACTGCTTGTCAGTTGAATAACACTGGGTCATCTCTATAGGGAAAAATTCAAGTAGAATTATTACTCTCCTGAGCTTGAGAGATAAGGGTATTGTAGTACGAAGTAACCAATTTACTGTATACTTCCATCTTTAAATTTTGCCATATTCAAACCAGTGAACTAAACATGCATATTCATTAGTTTTTAGAGCATCTACGCAAATGATAAAAGGCCAAAACAAGAATCTAGTCATTTGGTTTCTTCCGTTATACCTATTATGACGCCCACTACCCATTCAAAAAAAAAAAATTATGACACCCACTACCACTTCAAGCAACCAACCAAGGTCCCTATCGGCCAATCAGCCATTTGTTAATTTCTTTAAATTTCATACCGTAAAGCAAAAGATCAATTCTGCAAGATAGTATAGGATCAGCATGTAGCTAATGCACTAGATAATTTTACACCAGACACTCTTGTCGTGAAATTAATTATACAAAACTTATATAGTAGATCTCAGTATTTCAAATAAATAAGTTAAATGACTTGGGAAACATCAGTAATTGAGAACTTATTAACGTATAGAAATGAACTCAACAGATAAGAAATCGGACAAGGCATTCGAGAAGATATATATAACATAAACACTGTGTATGGAAAAGAAGAATATTCAACTAGGTCGAAAGCAATAGGCAGAGCTAACCTGAAGAGAAGCTCTTGCATTTGATATATCTTGTTTAAGCATTTGCACATCTTCGGTAAGTTTGTCCCCCATATTGCCAAGCATCAATTTATGTTTCCTAGTTCTCAAAATAAATTGTATCAGATTTTTCCGCAACACGGCAACTTCTTGGTACATGGTTGCTTCATCAGCAGAAGTCTTGGCAAGGTTTTGAATCTTAACTGCTCTGCCTTGTTCCTGAGAGAAACAGTCATCAACCTCTTCCTTTTTCCTAGATAATGCTTCATTTTGCAACTCCATTTGTGACAACTCAGACAGCAAATTGTTATACTTTGCCTCAATGCTTGACTGAGCCTCCTGAAAGCTCGAGACTGCATTGGCAATCCTTTTTTCAACTTTTTCAATGTTAGAATCATTTTCTTTTAATTCTGATTCTTTTTGTTTCACTAAAGCAAGTAGTCTTTCCAGTTCATCTGTCAACACTTCTTTCTTTCTATGAAGAAGTTCTATTTCCTTCTTATCATCCTCAACTAAATGATCAACAGAATCATTTAATGCCAATCTTGCCTCATTCACAATAAATGATTCGGCATCCAGTTCCATCCTTCTGACTTCTGCCACTTCAACTGACGAGTCCCATTTGTTTATTTCTTTTGAAGACATAAGCTCTGCATTCCTTAGGACCAGATCAGCATCTTTTGCAGCATCCTGACAGAGAGCATCCATTTATATATCTTATTTCTTTTTATATTTAGGTTTTGTAAAAGGGAACCTGAATTGTGTTATATAGATGTAAGAGCATGCTGTCCATAAAATATATATCAGCACAAGATGACATAATACATTTAGTAGACATTAAATTGTAAATGCATTTTTTCACCCCCAAAAAAGTTTGTATAAGCACTTAGACTTTTCATTGACAAAGATCTAATGACATTCTTCTCCACAAGCGAGACCTATCGTCATTTCCATATGCATAATATTAATCAATCTTGAAAGATCAATGGCACTGGTATTGCAGAACGATATACCTTATGAGATGTATTACAAGATATCATCATAATAAAGGTTTGGCTAATAATAGTGTTAGCAAGTTACTCGTGAGAACATTTGTCGACTTGCATTAATACTGATTTAAATATTTCTTTACAGAAATATGCACAAGGCACACATGGAATATCTTTTACGTAAATGATGAAATAGCAAAACTTTCCTCTTCTATCTTCTTTCTGTGCTGAGTCCACCAAATAGTAAATAAAATGCTAATGGGGGCTAAATACAATACAATAAAACCAGAAATTGTTTTTATCTAAGCAACAACAATTTTTTTTGTTTGGTACCAAATAAATCCCGTTTTACGTACTTTCCAGGCCAGATGATTCAGCAAGAATAGCAACACGCGTCATAAAACTACAATCCAAATTTAAATCAAACTATTGGTTCTCCTTCCAAAGGGTTAAAGATTTACATAAATCAGTTAGCAAAAAAAAAAAAGATTTACATTAATCAGTTAGCAAAAAAACAAAGATTTACATAAATCAACATCTTCTTATGGACCTTTGTTCAAAAATAAAACTTAAAACTGAAACAACTAAAGATTCATTGTGCAAGTACTCACCATAGAAAATCTTTGCAGCAAAGAAGCACATTCCTCCTCCGCTGCAATCTGAAGATCAAGAACTCCCTGCATCTTAACATCAACTGCATCACACTCCACATCTGCATCTCTCAATGCCACCGCTAACATCTCCTTGTCAGAATCTGCAGAAGCAAGACTATCACTAAGCCTGTCGGCCATCTCGAAATCCTCAGCCTCACAAGCTTCCTCCAACTGCCTCTCCAATTCCCTGTACTTGGCAGACGCCAAACTCAAATCCTCAGAAGCTTTTCTTCGCCTCCTAATACTTTCCTTGCTCGTTTTCAATACAGAATCAACACGTTCCTTAGCACGCCTCAAATCCTCCGCAATACGAGTCCTAACTTGCTCAAATCTCAACTCAATCGAACAATTCTCATCACTCTTCCTATCTTCCTCTACTCTAATTGTATCCACCTCAACCACATGATTATGATTACTCTTAGTAGTATTATCATCATCATCAACCGTTGTTGCTTTGGACTCAACTTGTTCCTGATTACGATCATCATCCACTTGACTAATCCTAATTTGTTCGACCGGGACCGGAGAAGACTGGGTCGGCACAACCGAGTCAAGGTCGTCTTTTTTGTAACCGATCCGCAATCCAGCAGGTCGTTTCTTCTTCCGAGTACTAGAAACTTGACGAGTAATGGACGGTTTAGTAGTGATCGGCGGAGTGGAAACTATCGGAGAAGGTGGAGCTAGGGTTTGGTGAATTTGTGGAGTAACGAGAGTGAGATCGGAGAATAAGTTCTCGTCGAGAGGTTGAGAAACGTCGGCGGCCGGAGATGGAGGAGAGTCATCGGATTGAATAGTTAGGTCGGAGATAGTGGGAGTGGAGGGATCGAATAGTACCATGCCTTCAAACAACGACTCCATTTCATCCGACTCCATAATCCAAGATTATTATTATTATTATTATTATGCAATGCTCGTGCTGCTGCTGCTTCAGTGATGATGTCGTTTATGAGCAGCTCACAATTATTCGTTACCAGGTCACGTTAGGAAATGCAATTTTAAAATATGAAAACAAAATTATTACTCTGTTTGGTTTTATCTTTACGAGTTTTAACTGTATACTTAAATTTATTATTTTTAATTTTTTTAAATAAAAATATTAAACTAAAATTTTATTCACAAAAAAAAAATTTATAAAATAATAATTCTAACTATACAGTCAAAACTCCGTGCCAAAAAACTGAAACGTCAAATCAGAGGGTGCAATAATAGCCCTTTTTTTGGAAATCAGGTTATGCAATTTATATTATTTTTTTATTCTGATGTATTTGTGTTTTAGGATCGACATTTCCAGGAACTCTCGAGAGAGCATGTCATCAAATTATGCTGCCTGTTCTTGGCTTCTTTCGTTAGTTTTTTGAACGAAGACTTCCTCGTTTTCTAGGAAAGAAATATCGTATATTCATTTTCCGCGTGGTTCAATCTCCATCTCCGATGCAGACCCAGCCAAGAATGGGGAGTCAAAAGTGCCAACTAAAATTATTATAGAATCCATCTCGTTTAAAACCGTAGTCGGGGAAGGATGATAATATATGTAATTTTAAAATCAAAACTTAATACTTTAGCTACATACATCTTGAAGAAACTCGTCAAATAAAACTCTTCTTTCTAATTCAGAAGAAAAATGAAATAAACTATTATCTGGTATTGAATAACAGATGATCATATTTTCTATGTTTCAGATGAGGTATGTAAGATACAATCAAGGCATAACTACAAATAGATATATAAATATGACAGAAACAGAATGTCTTCCGCTGCCGCAGGTATGTACCTCAACTTACACCTTCGAATCATCTACAATAATGTCCTTTAGAGGTGTGTGATCCACTCCTTCCTTCAATAGTCTAAACTCTTCTTCTGTCAAACTGTGTTTCAAATGCGACGAACTCCTTGCATTGGCCTGCTTTTCAAGCTCGACTGCCCAGCTATATATTATCATGCCAGCAATGGCAATCACCATTCCCATGATGTTCTTGAAAGTGAGCGCCGAATCAAATAGCACCCAACCCAAAGTCAGGACGCATACCGTTTTCATATGGCCTAAAACCTGGAAAGAGACTGCTGAGAATCGCCCGATGCAGAGATATTGGCTTATATTGCAGAAGACCGCTAGGGAGCATGAAAGGAGTAAAAATAACTGCACAAATGGTTTAAGAAATTCAAGCCACATAAAGATAATTCAGTAGAAGCAGTTATGTGGAAACAAAATTATTGAAGATGAGCACTTACAACAAACCCATAAGACAAGTTGTAGTTCAGTAGAGATTTTCCACTAAGGGAATAGTCAACAAAGGGCCCAAAGATTAACAGAGAGATAGCCTGAATTGGAGCTGTCTTGCTTAACAATTCAAAAGATCCAATTGAGTATTTCTTCTGCAGCGAACCTATAGACTGTGCATCATACAAATATCACTAAATCAGTAATCTGGTGGCCCTGGTGGCCCTACAGACTGCATTGGAACTGTAATGTTTACAAGGAAAAAGGGACATGCTAAACAATCATTGTTTCTAAAATATTTTCTAAAAATAAATGTTTCTCTTAACCTATGCAGATATGTCAACATAAAAAAGTATCTTCATATGAACCCTTTTGCCAAGTCTCCGCACAAGAAAAAAATTAAGACAGAATTGTCCATTGGAAGTTGAGACTTGGAAGTATAATATATGGAAGCCTAGTGACACGTTAGGGTTTTGACACACAGTAGTTGATACTTGATAGTCCAAAACTTGAACTAGTAAATCCAGTATAGTAGCTCAGCCAGGGAAGTTATTTAATTTTTGCAATTCTGTTCCATCAGCTAATGTTCAACATGTATGCAGGGGGAACAAAAAATTCTGGTCTATAGTTTTCAATAAGCCACATAAGTCCTAAGGTACTGTATAATATTACTGCATAGATACAAGAGCTAGTATAATATGATTTCACATGTAAATTGTTCAAAATTAGAGATATTCTCCAAGAACAATATCATCCTTTTTATACATATTTTTTCATTCAACTGTTTAGGTTAGTAGTGACAGAAAGGTAAAGGCCTAATGGGAGAACAACAAATGAATGAGTAAATATTATATGTTGTACCATTGCCAATATTCATATTGTAAAGAATTACGGACATCAAGAAAGATACGTATTCAATATTTACCTGATCCTGGCAAACATATATAAGTATACATATTCCAACTTTCATAACTAGACAAAATGCCAACATATATAGAGATTAGAGAGATAGTATAGATGTACTCACAATTTGTTGCAACGATGTAGACAGAACTGCTACACAAGCACATATAAAACCTTTGGCATTAACTTTCACATCAGTTACTGTGCAGACTCCCACGCCTATTACAACCACCACAACTGCCATTTTGACCTCCCTTGTGTAATGCTTATTATGAATAATCCATTCCATAATGCAGACTACAGGAATCATGCTCAGTTTTGAAATCTGTACCAAAAACAGTCATTATCATCTATGTCCTGAGGTATCTCAACATAATATCAATAAACATCGATAAGACTGAAAACGCAGAGGAAGAGATTTAGTAGATCCATACTTGGTAAAACCCAACAGAGTTGAGCATGAGACTGAAGTTCATGCCTGTGATAGACATGTTGGCAACAAGTGAAAACCACAGGAGCTCCCACAATGGAACATGCTTCGAGGCGGAGAAACCTGAAGCATTTGACACGGCTCCAACCAGTGCAGTTACCAAAAAGTGGCACCCAGTTAATGTCATTGCTGCAAACAGAAATCATAATAATTAATATTATAAAGGAATGAGTGCAAGACTGGTACCAAAAGAAAAAGAGTACAATCCCTGGGTCAAAAAAATTTACATCAAGATATATGAGACAACATAGATACTGATAAAAAGGTTTCCAGATTGTGAAAGAAAGCAATAAATGAAACAGATCCAGCTTATAATCACAGTAGGCTAGAGAAAATTACAGAAACGCTTCTGTATTCACACAACCAAACTGATTATAACAATTGCATCACAAAGATATTGACAGCCTAACTTAACCAATGAATCAAGTAATTACAAATACTAATTGTAAAAGCTCAAATCAAACATGCAATGAGATCAATGTGAAAGAAACCATAGAAACATAAAAGTAGAAGAAACTAACCAAAAGTGAAACCATAGCCACCGGAAGACATGAGTTGCTTGTTAGCCATAATAATACCAACAGAACTAACAATGTTCATACCCCAAGCACCAACATCAGAAACCCCAGATTTCTTCTCCCCCTCCATTCTTTTAAATTTCTTCACTTTCTCAATCTTATTAACTCAAACCCCAAGTGAGGAAACCAAGACCAAGACTACTATGACAAACAAAAAAGATCCAGATCTCCCTCACATACAACCCACACACACAATTGCAAGCTGTGTGTGATTGAGATTAGATACACACCCCACTACAAATTATGACAAGGATGATGATGATAATTAAGTAAAGATTAGTTTTTTACTCTCTCCTTAGTTTTGTACAAGATATGGGCATATGGGTTTTGAGTGTGTGTGTGCGCGCGCGCGCGCGCGTACATACAGATATGTATGTATGTAATTGACGGTGTGGGAGATCTAAAGGGAGAGATTTTTTACAAAATTGGGAGAATTGGGGTTTGATAAAATTGTGACTTTGATTCACTCTGACAGCTCTTCCCCCTTCCTTTTCTTGATTGCTTATACTATGTATGTACATGTGTATGTACATATACATGAATATTTACACTCTCACCTATTCACCTTGTTGTTTTCACTGCTCCTCCGGCCTTGCCTCTTCTTGTCCCAATATGTATTGGTTTCTTTTTACTTTGAATTTTCTTACAACTAGAATTATATCTTAGATAAAATCCTAGTATTATTGACTAATCATATGATCCGAATATACGTACTTCGCTTATATTATTATTATTACACTACTACTATGTAGCCTTATTATTCGGGAATGTATTATTCAGGTATCAATCATGTTTTATTAAAATAGCAAGATTTATTTTGACAATTAATTAAACACTAATAAATATGGTAAATAATTGGAGTAATGGGGTAAATTTATAAATATATATTTGGGGATATCATTAAAAATTAAAATATACTTTTCGGCTTCACTTTTGATATTTTTTTACTGAATTACGGTTGATTTGTTCATGTTTTACGGTGATAATGCTGTGCTTTTTATTATCGTTTCTCATCATTGTTTCATAATTGACGATGCATAGATTCTTTAATTTATCCTTAGTTGGCAAGATAAAATTTAAATTCATATCCTCCAAAAAATTATGGTGTCCTGTTTATTACATAATTGGGTACTCGTGATACAACATTGAGGTTTTAAATCATAAAAAAAGGTAAGAAGGGCCATTGTTATTTTTTTAAATGAGGCAAAAGTTATTTACTAACTTTTATAATTAACCGTTATTGCATATATAATTGAAGTTGAAGATAGATGGTCACTACTACTGTATTATTTTTCAGGCCATTTATTTCTAAAGAAAAATAATAAGAATTCTTTAAATTCATGTATATAAAGAGAGAAAATATATTTTCCAGAGGAACTAACACTTTATAAATATTATGTTCATATTTACTTTTAACAATTGTAATTTTTGTATTGTAGGTGAAACTTTTTTAACTTCATGCAACTATACAAATCACCATTGAACTTCAAACTCATTTTTATATATATGCAACTATACAAATCACCATTAAAATTCAAACCCATTTATTTATTTATATATAAAAGTTTGTGTATTCAAACTCTTAACAAATGGTAATTGTCATTATCAGTTGTAATGAAAAGTGATCGACTAAACTAAGCTTTCAATGTTTAATTATATTACTGCAAATAATATGAACATGTCATTTGTTCTTGCCCTTATCCAAAAAGTCAAGCAACTAAAATTAGCAAAATCATGAGCCGGATAATTGTTTTAATATGGTGTTTAACGTTTGATCGATATAAATCTAGTCTAAGTTAACAAAGAATACAATAAATAGATTTCAGTTATAACTTTTGAATTTTGTTTCCTTTTGCTGAATACTACTCATTCTGGCTCAGTGTTTGATTTGACTTTTCAACGGTCAAATTTAATTAATTTTGACCAAAAATTAAAAATATATATTTATAATTTTTAAAATCTGAAAAGTACATTTAAAAAAAATTATATAAACTTTTCGATGATATATATTTTTTTAATTATATAATATATATAATATTTGATCAAATTTTAAAAAATTTAACCGTCAAATTAACCGTTTGAAGTGGGATAGAGGGAGTATAAGTTATGAAAATTTTGCTACCCAAATAAATGTGAACTTATTTTTTTCTCCCAACACCAACAGGGTAGGGTTAAACTTAATAGGGACAACGCCAAGTCCTTGGAAAGTCTTTCGTACTAAGATATAACCAACTATCTACAAAGTGACCAAGTAAAGCCACCAAATACGATCTATGGATCGATCATTCTAATGTTTGACCCCAAGCTACATCTACACACACATACATGAAAAAAATACTAGCACCCAATGGCCGGCCAACAGTAGAGATGCAAAATTGCATGTCAATTTACAGTTGCGAATAATTACAACTAGTCAACATACCGATTGCGTATTCGCCAAACTTTCTTCTTCTTTTTTGCGTATCATGTTCTAAAAATTCTGCAAATGTCGCTACAAAGCAACTTATCAATAACATGCATCTAACTTCAATATTATCTTATACTAGTACTCGTTTTGCATGTTTGACCCACACCTTAATTCGGTCAATCGTACAAGTTTTCCGATTATAACGTTCAACATGTTTTACGAGTAATACATTTTGACACACACACACACACATATGTATCATTTTTATTCTTAAAATAGGATAGGTTCTGCTTACTTTTCGTTAGTGCCGCCAAGACCAAACTTAATTCAGTTAAATATTCATTCAATCAGTGAATTTTCAAGTTCTATCAAATCCCACTTTCACAATCAAAAGTATAAAAACTTATCAATACGTATATATCATTGTAGACCCGTCCTCTATGGATAATATCATGTAGAATTGTAGACCATATATTAAATTGAAATGCTTTAAAAGTCAAATTTATATATATCTAAAAAGTCGAAACATTAACGAAAATATTAATTTTGTTTTACTTTTCTATAACCTTTTAAGTTGGAATGTTAAGGTGTGCTTTACTTGTAATATGCTCTTCACTCTTCATTATGAACCCGAATTTGATTTATTTTATATCAAATCCGATCGCTTAGAAAGAAGCAAAGTGTATAAACCATTGAAACCGGCAAGTTTCTGGGTTTTTTTGGGATTTGAAATCATGTGTAGTTAAACGCATTTTATGGACAAATTAAACCCACTTTTTACATGGACAAGCAAACAACTCTAGTACAAACAATTAACTAAAAAAGAATCTAGTACAAAACCCAACTGAACCAAACCCTCGATCAATATTGACAATTTAGTTATTTATAAATATATCACTACAAGAAATATAAATCCAGAAAAAACTACAAACCCAACTATCTTAAATAACACACTTTATTTATCTCTGAACATTTTTCCCTTCACATAAAATATATATTACATATTACCTGCCCAGAACTATTATTGGCATGTGCTTTCCTCACATGAGGAACAAATTCAAATTCAAACGCGTATAAGCTGGCCACTTACAATATAGATGCTATAAATTAATCGGAGCTGCTTCAGGTTTAGAAATGCCTGTGTGCACCTGGTGGCGCCGCTGGCATCGGGAAGTTATAGTTATGTACATCGCCACCAAATTGAGGAGCCTCTACATAGGGGCTCTGAAGGTTCCAAATGGAAAAAATTTAATGCACATGAACAAATTTAAAAGCATTAGAGCAAGTAAATGTAAATTTTTACACCGTAGAATAGCAAGATACCAAATAATTTCAATTCATGCAGAACACTTGTGAACCATGACATATACGGAGACAACAGCACTCATAAAGCATGATACAACTACTTGTTACCAGTGTTAGGATACCAACTTACCAGCATCATATATTATATTCTAACATTCCAACTTTAAGAAAGCCCATTTATGGGTCGAGAGTGGATCACGGGTGCCCATCTTTGGAGCAATAACAAGTTTTTCGTGTCCATAATTAATTATGAGAATATTGGGGGTGGCAGAGAGTTGAACCTTAGACCCCTGCCGACTGGAGCTATGATACCATGTTAAGTTACCAGTTCTCCTGAGGTTTTAGGATACCAACTTACCAGCATCATATATTATATTCTAACAGTAACTAGGAAAGAGAGATCTAATCTGTTATGACTTCTAACAAGCAGATGAGTATTTAATAAGTCCTGGATTCTTGTTGTCTGCTTTGCCCAATTTGTAAGTGAACTACCGACACAAATCAAGAGAGCAGAATGAAGAACTCTAACAAGTTTTCATGTAATCAACTTTCTTAATTTTCCTTCTTAATATATGCAACTCTTGACATTCTTACTTCTACAAGTGTGATGATAATATCTAGTATGTTCGCTTTCATATTCTTGTTCTCGAATAAAGATTTCACATATCTACCAAGAATGATGCCTCAAACTAGAATCAATTTTTTAATGTACTAGAAATCAAAAGTTTTTATGAAACAACCATATGTCAGTAATTCTGGAATAGTGGTACACAAAATTATATAATACGACTAATTGCACCTACAGGTGATAAACTGGGAGAAAACTAAAGGCGGACCTGTTCTTATAATGAATAAATGCTCAATACTGCACCGAACAATGGTATAAAACTTGTGCTGGAAACTCTTATTGGTTGGGAAAAGAACTAAAAAATGAAAGGTCACACCCTAGTTCCCCAAATGCTATTTACTTAAACAAGACGAGCTTCTGGTGCCATTTTAGAAAACAAAGAGAGAGATATAAGAACTCTAAATTTTAATCAAATACCTGTGATGCAAATGCAGCGCAAGATGTTTCTGTAGTACTTGATTCATTTCCACTGTTTTCGGCTGATTTCGCCCTCTATATTCCCATATCATTGGTATCAGGTACTTGGCAAAAACAACAACATATAATCTGGAATATTTAATATAAAGTCAGGCTAGAACCAAGTACCTGAAATATTTTACCAAGAGTTTTCAACCCTTTTGCTCTTGCACGGAGCTCCTCTTTCTTCGCATTACTGTCTTGAAGAACCTTGAAACAACCATCACACAAGATCAGGAATCAGAGGCACATAATGACAAACCATTATGATCCATACAATGATTTTTGAAACTACCATATGACAAACACGGGACAATGTGGCTTCAATATCAGCTACATTAAGCTTCCACAAGGAATCAATCATCAATTTCTTGTGAGACTGCATGTATTCTTCCAGTTCTTCCTCAGTGTAGTTTCCCTCTGAGTTAAGCTGGTGTTTCATATCCTCTTGAAGCTGTATTAATGCAATTGCTCCTATAACATTCAACAAAAAAGAAAAATATTTAAACAAAGCAGGCAATTCATACAGAACAAGCAAAGTACAAATTGTGCAGAACAAGTTCAGCAGTATAGACTTTGTAGTCAAAATTTTAATATAACATCCATGACATGTCTTTAACTAATTATATTTGGACTGAGATTAAATTAGAAATCTGAGGTGTTTTTAAAAAAAATCAGCAGGTTTAGGAGATTTCAAGTCATTTTGATTTTTGGATGTTTCAAAATATAAAATTGTAATATCTTCACCAAATAAAATTCATGTCATTCAAACCTCTGTTACAAGAGGCATAACAGACAGTCACATGCACTGAGAAGTGTGCCCAGCAAGTGACTAAGGTAGATATATCTTGTTTCTTATAGTAAACTTCTTAGACAGAACAGCAAACCATATAATAAAATAGAAAAATCAGATATCCTCAGACAGCTCAACATAAAACCAAGACTGATAGTGCAACTCTTACAACAAGAAACAGTAAATAATACAGGTGGGCTCTTGGCATATTGGAGCCTCTAGCCCACTAGAGGTTGAGAGATCTTCTAGTCCGAAATACTTGATGATAAATGATTGAGCCTGTAAAACAACTGTGATTATTAGGCATGTGGCATGCCTGATGGCGCAAGCAATTGGCTCCTTACCCTGAAATGGAATAGGTCTGCTGGACCAGCATTTGAAATGGAAAGAAAAGAGCACATGCTTATAGATTTTTCTGGACCGACCTATGTCTGATAAACTCTAATATCACATGATTCAAATTCATTACTTCTGTTACGAATAAAAACGTTTCTTAATATCAAATAAGCACCAACAAAATGTTCTTAAATAGTCGAGATGAGGACATACATTTAACTATGACGTGCATATAAACTACATGTATTTTGATAAAAGCCAGAACTGGGAAGTATATAACCCAACCTGTTGCTGCAGTTACTTGGGATTTAATGTAATGGCCTTTATTTCTGAACCACTCAGCAACAAATGGCAAGCCCAAATACATCACGTTCTTTCCAAGCTCTTTAGCTGACTGTCTTGCATATATGTAACCAATAGTATTTAACATATCAACTCCATATGCTGTCAAAAGAGGGAAGAACATCAATAAGAAAAGATCTTTGAATTTGAAACCACTCGAATCTAAAGTACATCATGACAATTAATTTTTCAAAATGATTAATCAAAATTCCCAAGATTTTTCATAACAGGTAATTCTGTGCCCTCAATCATTTGCCTCGAGAAGAAAATATAAATTACTCGAACCACTAAGTAATATTGTTTCCAAAGACAAAACAAGTATTTGGAGAATCAAATTTTGTTGACACACCTTCTCACCACTCTTAAAAAGAAGATCTTTGAGCTACCAGCAAGATTGCAATTAAATGATTTAAGATACAGATGTGAAACAAATTTGCTAAATTTATCCAGGGGTAGTGAGGCAGGGACACAGCGATGCTAATTCGACGTAGTTTTGGGATTTAACATTCCTATGTATGTCCAGCCACATGTTTTCGATTATCATATTGTGTCATCTCTGTGATTTCCCCAAACATATTAATAAAAAAAGTTTCCTCCCATGCATATGAGGTTTGTCCTATCACTTCCCTGTATAAAAAAGTTATGCGTCGATATGGACTTGAGAAAAGAAACTCTATCATACTCCCAGTTGCATCAATCTTTCGTTCTAGACAATTCATGCACAACAGTTTCTTGTATTATGAAACTCTAATCCACTTATCCCAAAGCCATTAGCCCTTCAGTCCGTCTCACATCAACATAAACTTAAAGAAAAAACAACTAGAATCTAGCACTGAAGTTACTTGACTAAATATTCCTAAAGCAGCCTGCATAAGTTCAGAGGAAATAATAATATTTTCTATAAAAAAAACACTACTCCAGTAGCCTCCAGTAGCACATAAGGGAACATAGTATGACATAAGGCAAACCTATATAATAACTCACCTGCATTGGAGAGTCTTGATACTTCCGCTTCAGCATCTTTAACAAAATCTACCTTATTTCCTTGCACATAAAGGTTCAGTCTATCCTTAAGTATTTGAGCAAGCCTCTCTTCTCTTTCCTTTTGGACAACCTATAGTGGAGAAGATTTCAATGATGAAGCTACACAAACTTGCAGGAAAAACTGGTTAAAAAGAGTTGAAACTACACAAAGTTCAAATTTATGCTCACTTGCATAGTTACTCATATAATACGATAGAGTGAGAATTATGCTTAAGATACAATTTGTGATTATAATATAAAGAAAAATATATTATACACAAAGCCTGATTATTTAAGGGACTAGTTGAAATTGCGCACTGCTTAATGTATATCAATCTCTGAATATCTTGCATATCTGGGCACATCCCCACAGATGATAAAACTTTCCTAATTACTGGCCAATGCAATAGGATAGTGTGATACTGTGATGTAAAAGCTCTGAAGGGTATAATCAAAGTCATAGTTCATTTCTATGTTCTGTTAAGAAGAGTAAAAGACTAAAAGAATTGTATATTCCAATACTTTGAGGGTGTGGTGCACGTGATTTAGCTTTCATCATCAGTATCCATATTAGGTGTTGTTATTCAACAGAGGTAATAACTCCATTGAGCAAGTGTTGTCCTAATCTTTGTAATGTGTTCATCCACGTTTAAAAGGAGATACTCAAAACTAACTTGTAAATAGAGATATAATATGGATTATTCAACACATCATAGAGCCCATGCCAATGACGTCTAACAAATTTAAAATCCTCTGCTTAAAGGATTAAGTATACAAAGGAGAAGCTTTAACAGAAAAACTACATTCTGCATACTCCATCTATAAGTACCAACTTCTTTTTATTCATGGATTCATCTTCAAAAGTCAACACAGCTGTCGATTAGAGAAAAATACAGATGGCATTTGGCAATAACCAAGTCAATATACTGCAGAGCAGAAGAGAAACAATTAAAAAAGAATTACAAACGGATATTTGCTCATGCCGCCGAAGTTTTCTAAACGGACCATGAATCACGATGGGCCCTTAAGTGAGATGAGGACACAAGGTTCCTCACAAGTATGAATTCAAAAAATTAAAATATGCTATGGAGTAGATGATTTTAACAGTTATAGAAACGAAGCGAGGAGCACAATTGACGCACACTGTGATCAAGTTCTATACATGTCACTTTGGTAGAGAAATGTACTGAGAGAAGACACTTATTCACATAAATAATTAAATAATAAACTCTAGGGTTACCAAAATGTATACCCTCATTTTCTCTTGCAGTTTTTTGGTATCAAACTCTTCTTCTGTGGGGATATCCATTGAGGCCATTGATGCCATGGCTAGTTGCCCAATGTAATCCTCGAAAAGCTCACTCCCGAAAAGCATTGCAAAAATAGCAGCAGGATCAATGATTGCATCCCTATAAAGAAGCAAAAATGCACAGGTATAAGAATAAAAAGTATAATCAATTTTCTAAACAGTTTAACAACAATCATGGTATGCGGAATATGTGTATATTTTGCATGAGGGGCTATAATTTCCTAAAAGCTTATGACATTGATATTATAGATGAACTAACGTTGAAATTCCTGATTTCCCGTGAGCATCATATGCTTGTCGTTGGGTAGGATCACTTAGCACTTGGTACGCCTCTCCCAAAACCTGAATTCAAAGGAACAAAGTTATGAATATGCAATAAAAAAAAGAATATGAATTTAAGTAGAGAATCTAAAAGAACCTTGACAAACATTTAAATAACATATTAAAGTTATGCAAAACTCAAAGACAATTCTGGCCTACTAATACATGCGTAAAGTATTTATGAATCCATCAACAAGACAACTGGACCATATAGTTGAGAGAGAAATGCTAAACATGAGGAGAAAATTTATTATCACAACGAAGCTAATGACGAATGAAATTGTATTGAAGCTTACTAAAATCAACTGTGAGACACCAACCCCCACAAACATTCTCACACACACTACCTCCAAAAGAATGTACATGAATTAAAGAGCAGCTCAGTTTAAACTTGCCTGGAAATTTTGAGCAGCAAGGGGATCATTGGGGTTCTTATCTGGATGGACCTGTCTTGCCTGCAACACTAAAATATAGTGCATGAGCATCTTAATAAGCATCAACGTGGCATGCAAGAAAATAGCATGTATAAGTGGCGGAGCTAGGAAAAAAAAACAAGGATGTGCCAAAACTAATTAATTTTAAATTAAATTTTAATATTTTAGAAGGAAAATATAAGATTTTAAAAAATTGAAATATATAATATCCAATTTGTTTATTCTTAAAATTCAAAGTGAAAAGCTAAATTTTGAACAACTTTACTTTTGGAGTAGTAATTTGACAATTTCTCTCGTTAGATTTTTACATTTATTCACACACTTTATGCTTAGTTTATTTGGAAAAATCTTGATAATTTACTTGCTGACTACAGTGTATTTAACCTTTCATGTTTGAGTATATTTTATTTGATTAATGAATAATAATATTTAAGATATATTTTATAATAATAATAATAATATCTGTACACGAGCCATAAATATTTAGTACCAAGATATTCAGAAAACATGAAAAGACATACAACATTTTTATACTTTTAAGGAGTATGACACTAAAAATTTATGAAACAAAGTAGCTTATAGCGAGTTAAGTTAATAGGTATCAGAGATATCAAATGGCTTATTGCCTTGTAGGGCTGAGCAAAACCAATCCGAACCCGAAAAACCGAACCGAAATATGCTAATTCGGTTCGGTTCCAATTTTTTTGAAAATCCGGTTTTTTCGGTTTTTCGGTTTGGACCGAAATATATTTCGGTCCGGTCCGGTTTTTTCAAAATATTTCGGTCCAAAACCGAAAAAACCGAAATTTACAAAGCGTATGTTTACATTATATATTATATATATATATATATAATATTTAATAATCTAAATATCTAATACCCAGTTAGTCAATTACCCACACACAGTTAGTCATTCACGAGTCCCCCCACCCAGTCCCGAGTTCCCGACGGCCGACCCCGAGTCCCGACGAGTCCAGCAGCCTCCTCCTCCACGAGTCCAGCAGCCTCCAGTCCTCAGTCACTACTTTAAGGTAGGTTATTTATATGATTGTATATTTGTATCTATATGCTGCTGCCTACTACTCTGCTAGATTCTTGAATCTTAATTCTTAAATGTTAATAGATTCTATTTTAAAGTTTTTCTTAATTCTATTCTTAAATGTTAATAGATTCTTGAATCTTAATTCTTAAATGTTATCTAGAATTCTAGATTTCTTAATTTGCTTCTTAGATTTCTTAATTAATGCTTGATATAATGATTTGATTGATTTCTTAATTAATGCTGGTCAGCTGATGTGTGCTGCTGCAGTCTGCAGATAAGGATTAAGGATTAAGGAGTGCTAATCTGTTCTAGTATCTGCAGTGCTTGTTTTTCTTCATAAATCTGTTATAGACAGTTGTCGTAGGTTGATCTTGTTGTTTTGTTCTAAAATATTGGCTTGAAACTCTGAAAGTTCAAGTTTGTGTTCTGAAACTTATTGTTTAGAGTACTGAATCTAAATCTACTGATTAGTGATTACTGTAGTCTGCAGTGCACTCTGCACCTTGGTCTTTAAATTATCCAAATCTTGTTTGATGTTGTGATTTATTATTATGGATTGTTTGCATGATAAATAAGTGATGGCTGCTACAGAAAATGTGTCCAAAAATGCTGCAGAAAACAAAAGCTTCTGAAAATTTCGGTTTAAACGGACCGAACCGAATAGACCGAAATATTTCGGTTCGGTTCGGTTCGGTCCTTCAAAAAATCAATATTTCGGTTTTCGATTTTTTCGGTCCGGTTCGGTTTTGGACCGAACCGACCGAATGCTCAGCCCTATTGCCTTTATATACTACTTGTATAGAATTCAGAGTGGACAGTCGCACAGGCTGGCCTTAAGGTAGCTCCGCCCACATGTATAACATGGCATATGAACAAAAAGGAGATATGTATATTGCAAAGAAACAAGTACAGTATTATAAATTACAAAAACAGACTGAAAAGTTAACTTAAACCTAGCTAGAAAGATTAGATGATTAGATCAACATTTTCATACTTAATGTTACAAGCATTTAAAATTGAAGCTGTCGTGAGGTTATCAAGCTGTAAGTTCTACTGTTAGCTATTAGGTGTAACCTGCTACTCTGACATTGCAGCCCCAGCTACAATCCATCTAAATGGTGTAGCCTTAGGCTATTAATTGCTTCTTCATAAATTAATAATTATAGTTTTTTTCAGTATAAAATTAGTCAATCAGATTTTAAAAAAACTTAAAAACTAAAAACAGTAATCAACTAGATTTCAAATCTTGCACTTGGTAGAGATTATTTATATATACACTCTAAAAAAAGTAAAGAATTAAAAGTAAAATCCCTGAAATAATAAAGGAGGTAACTTTATGTATCACAACCAGAAACCAGTTATATTCCTACTGTAATGTATGCTTATATTCCAATAAAACTTCACTAATAGATCCTAACAAATTGAAAGATCAAAATATGGGAAAGATTAATAAAAAAATAATAAAATAACCTTGATATAATAAGCATTCTTGATCTCAGCTTCAGTTGCAGTAGGACTAACCCCAAGAACATCGTAGTACTCTGTCTCCTTCACCATGGATCTTGTTATAAATCCAATCCAACAAAACTAAAAACAACAAGATGGGGGAGTTCCAAAAATCTTGGGGGGAGCAAAATGAAATAAAAACAATAAGTAAGTTGGAAAAAGAAGAAGCAGCAGCAAAACACTTTTCAAGAAATAGTAGGCAGTATATGTATATGAAAAGGAGATACGGAGTATAAAATAGAAAAGAGAGGAGGAGGGGAGGCCCAGGTCCCGTCAGATGACAAAGATTGCGATAAACACGAAGAAATACATTGGGGTCTTGGAAAAACTACTAGTAATTTTATATTTGTCAAAAAATACAAGTGTCTGGAAATGATCCTAACAAGGTCAAAAAGAAAGATTAGTCAGCACAGAAGAAAGATTAGTACTCTGGAGTCCAGATTCTAGTAGTAAATGAAAAGCACGTGTAATTACGTAAACAGGGGAATAAAACACGTAGGATACGGGCATTTGGAAGTTTCATGTGACAACCATAAAAGTTTCATGTGCATTTGTCCGCCATTAATCTGTCCACATGTGCACTGCAGTAACTAACAAAAATCTTTACGATATTATAATACAGATTAATGTGATTTTTATTTAACAAGAGCGGACCCCAAAAACATAATTTCAAAATGCACTTGAAATTTGCTCTGTGTACTCCAGGAAAATTACTTCAATATCTTTTTTTAATTTTATACACTTTATTTTTGTAATCTTATAAATATATTTATAAAATATACATACTTTAATTAATTCAATATCTTTTCTTGATTTTGTACCCTTTATTCTTGTAATCTTATAAATATTAAATAAGATATACATATCTTATTTAGATCAAGTCGGAAATATAATAATAGCATTATCCATTTTTAATTGAAAATCTATGTTTATATATTATAAATTGATGCATAACGCATTCCTAAGTTTTGATATTATAGGTTTGGATAAGATTTTTAACACCTGTGACTATCAATTTTTAAGTTTTGTATCCATATTTTGGTTTGTAAAATATTCATATTCATATTCATTTTGATTTTTAACTTTAATTATTATTAATGCTATTCAAAATATTTATGGTAAATTCATTAATAAAAATTTGAATGAATATTCAAAATTTTGGTAAGTTCATTAATATAAATTATCACATAACATATTTAATTAATATATTAATATACCTATATTAAATCACATATATAAATTATTTATTTGTATATTCTTATCATGATTTAGTTTAACGTTAATATTACTAACATCTAATACATTTTATTTATATTTTTTAAGATAACATTATCGTTAACAATTTCATGAAATTTGAAATCACGACCACAATTTCATAATTAAACGATTATAAGATACCGTGTGCGTAGCACGGGCTACAATCTAGTATATATAAATACTTATTATCTTTGATGTAACACATAACATATATTATATCATATAAATATATTATTTAATTTTTAATTATATTATTTTATTTCATTATCGACAAATATACTATTAAAATTATATTTAAAATTAAACGTAAACATCTATTTTATAAATGTGATGTACAGATTTTTTTATAATATATAAATTATCAATTATTATTTTAATTATGAGGGGAAAATTTAAAATTTAAAATTCAAAAATAAATACTTTTGTCCTTGACAAACTTATGTATATAAAAATTTTGATTATAACTTATAATTAAACACGATTTTGACATTAAATTTTAAAATAAATTAGTGTTTTATAAATTATATTTCATAAAGAATTAATGATATTTTCACAAATTTGTATTTTTGATTATACGGTTTTAGTAATCTATACTAATTAATTTTTTTACAACAAATTTATTTTTTTAATAATGTAATTTTCAAATTTGTTTTTGATAAATATAAGGTTCGCGGTGCCGAGAAGCGCTATTAGAGCATCTCCAACCATCACCACCTATTCGCTAAAAAGTCTAGGTGACAGTAAAATATACATATTAGCTAAAACACATGCCCTTCCAACCATAAGACGTGTTAGCAAAAATACAATTTATCTCATCTTCTATATTTGTCGAGTCTCTAGTCATTATCTAAAATATACACATCATCAAAATCATTATGGCTAATAACATTGGAGCACGGGCTCGTTCAGTAAAAATTTACATAATCATGGTTTAGCTAACCATTTTACCTATTAACCATCGTAGATGCTCTTATATAATTTGTTTTTAAACTATTATATTTTACCTATTAGTATTTAATGCAATAGATGTATACTCTAATTGATAATAAAAGTTACCATAAACGAGACACAAAAAAATTAATGCATAAAAGATTTGTTAGAATCAAAGTTACCATAAATGAGGTATAAGAGAGTTAATGCATAAAAGAATGTATAAGTAATTTGTTACGAGTGCATGAAGTAATTATCGAGTGCATTTAGCAACACCCAAAAAATTGTGTCAAATTTTTTTCTAAATGATGTAGCATGACATGACTAATTTTGATTCATGAACGCATATACATGACTATATGCATGCAGGATCTTGTATTATTTTTAGAAAAATTAACATTTTTTTCCGCATTTCGCTCAAAAGGTCATGCTCAACAAACTCAAAAACAGTCATAAAACCAATTGATTTAGGGCAAAACCATCCCCGAAATCCAGGGAGGTGCTCTTGAGGACATGACGGGCTCCAAGCACCCGTCTAGGGATATAGATTTATAAGAGCTGCGCCTCTAACATTTCTCATTTAACAAATGGATTGTTTAATAAATTGTTTGCAAACTACTTTCTTATTTTATCGTATCTGAGTTTTTGAATTTTTTGACATACACGGAAATCTAATTTAATATAAATTGATATGAGAATCATAGAAACCTTTCGAGTTTATGTTAAATAAATAATTTTAAATAAATCTTGACCACTACAAACTCACTGTCAAGAGTTTAAAAATAATATAACCCGCTTTTTTATAGAAAAAAATGTTTAAAAAAATAAATTTTTAAACAAAACTAACAAAAATAACAATTTTTGAGTGCATTGACTATTTTACCGGATGAGATATTCATTTGTTAGTTGGGTATCCCATTTATATGACATATCAAACTCACAAATGCGTATCTCAAATTTTTTTTAAAAATATAGATAAACATTTGTGAGTTGAGTATCACATATATGATACCCAACTGACAAATGCGTATCATATGCATATACACAATTCATACATACGTATCATATGTTCTCAATACCCATTGTACAAATACATATTCAATCCGTTAATTTTTAACCGTCTTTCCTCAGAATTGTTATTTTCATCAAGTTTGTGTGAAAAATCGTTATTTCCCTCATCCGCCTTTTTTTTAGTGAATATTATTCCTATTTTTTAGTCTTTATCACAGGTGATTGAATTATTTATTATTATTATTTCTATTTTTTAAACAATTGATAATGAGTTTGTAGTGTTTTAGTATGTGTACTAATATTTATTCAATAACTTTAAAGAAATATGTAATTTATCAACTTACGAGCCACTTGCCACAAACAGACCCTATAACTAACTCTTAACAAACTTTCCATCTATCTACTCTGTATTGAAAATTAAATGACTGCCCTGAGGCACTTCATACCGTTCCTTAACAACTACAATGCAGGTAGCTTATGAAGTTGTTTGCTCACTTGTCATGGTTGCTTGACATTGAAGTGGTTAGTTATTAAAAAAGTTGTTTGGTTTGGGTTTGTTGTTCAAAATGAACAACAGTTGCTTAACTTTATTTATTTTGTTCAATTTATCCGAAACTTCAGTAAATATGGGTGCTAACTCTGGTGAGGTTGTTTACTATTATTGGAGTGAATTTAAAGGTAATGTTATTAGATGTGAGTTGAAAGAAAGAGAATGTACTTTTTGGTAAGGTGGTTTTGGATTGTTTACGTTGTAGTTGCTCTTAGTTTTTGTATATAAGTTGACCGTACGTTGACCGACTACATAAACATTGCTCAATACAAGTATAGTCATGTTTGGTTTTTGATTAAAAATTATATATTTATTAACTTATAAATTATTACTATTATCGTAAGGGCGTAAACTCATAATAATTACTATTGTTATTGGTACTTCCTCCGTCCCTATTTATATGTTTATTTTAGAAAAATTACACATATTATAAAATTTCCTATATATACTCCTAAATATTGTCTTGAAAAATGACAATCTAATTAAATTTTAAATGAGTCAAATTTTGGAAATAATAAATACATGAATAATTTTAGAAAATTGTCACTATATTTGTTTTGAAAAATATTTATTTAGAGACAAAATTTATTTTAAAAATGAATAGGTAAGAAGGAATGGAATGAGTATAATTTAAAACAATAATAATTAATTTAGTAATGTATAATATCGAAATTAGACGGCGAGCGAAAGTTGGAGAGGGATGGCGAACGCAGTAGTGAATGGTCTGGCAGGAGCTGGTGGAGGTATCATTGCTCAGATCATCACTTACCCTCTTCAAACTGTATGTTTCCTTTTGCCCCCCCCCCCCTTACATTACTTACATATACGTGCTTCCCTTTCATCTCACTTATTGAATTTTGTTTCGAATTGATGATAAATAAAAAGGTTAATACACGGCAGCAAACTGAAAGAATTGCCAAGAAAGTTGCTTCTTCTTCCGCCCATCATCCCACTTCACCTCCTCCTGCACGCGGCACGCTCCTTCAACTTATCCAGGTTAACCCTTTTTTACTCTTTTTTTCTCTCTTTATGTTTTAATTCTTTATATTTGGAATATTCAAGATTGTTTTTCTTGTTAAAGATTTATTTTTTTGGGGTTTTCAGGTGATAAGGAGTGAAGGGTTAGGTGGACTCTACAGTGGTTTGAAGCCTTCTTTGTTTGGAGTTGCTGCTTCCCTGGTTCCTACCCCTTTTCCCTTTTAGCCCTGCCGTTCCGTATTTCTATTGTCTTCCATTAAAAAAAAACAAAATAATGAAGATCATCGGAAGATATTTATATCTTAATTTCAAATTTGGATTATGGTATGTAGATCTTAATCATACTTACTCACATAGCGGATGTTATGTAGTAGTGTCCTTGGTGTTGGAAACACATGTTTCAACTCTTTTGAGAATTTGTTGTCTAATTTCAAAAAAAAATTTGTAGCGAGTTGATATGTTTTATCTTGGAAGTTGATTGCCGTTGTCATTTTGCACTCAGCACCATTAGAGGGGGCATAATTGACTTAAGGAGACACTTTGCATAAACTAGACTCAAATCTGTATCTTCTACTAATTTGTATGTGTACTATTTCATTGTTGCAATTCGTGAAACCAGAAGGCTTCTGAATTATATGTAACTATGTGTTTACTTTGCTAAAAAACATTTCTTGTATATTTACTCATATATTTATGCACATTCATACATATATGTCCATACCATAACTAACAAAAAATGTAATGTCAGTACGTTAAATTTAATATCTTATGAGATGGATGTTTCTCAGTCAGGACTTTCTAATTTTTTTTGTTGTTTCTTGACCGTAGTATATTGGCTTTTGCATGACTATCTTCTTTTGATGCTTTCAGGGAATTTATTACTATTTCTATCAGGTTTTCAAAAACAAAGCAGAGGCCATTGCAGCTGCCAATAGAATCAGAGGACACGGAGATGGCACGGTGGGCATGTTTTCTTGGCTTCTTGTTGCAGCTTCTGCTGGGTTAGTGGTTTAATTTTAAGACATCAGAACAAAAGGAAAACTTATTTGATCCTTTACTTTCTATTTTAGAATGTTGCTACTTCTTTGCTAGCTTCTTTGACTGTGACTTGGGTTAGTCCCACCGTAGGTTCATTAATACTATCTTGCACTAATATTAGTGGTTACTTGTGTCAATTGATGTCGTGGTACAAGATTTACTATTAACGTCATTCAAATACATTATGCTTGCATTCTTATGCTGCTGAAAATGTTATTTGCAGCTCACTGAATGTATTGCTGACAAATCCAATATGGGTTCTTGTTACTCGGATGCAAGTGAGTTCTGGTTTCTTCTTTTACATACAGTAATAGCTAGATGGATATTCAATTATTCATGTAGTTGCTAGTGTCAGATATAGAAGTCCTTGATCATCAAAATCCAGGATGCTTGCCATAAAGTATTTTCATCTTTGTGCTTTATATACATCAACGATCTGATGGACTACCCATTTGTTGTAGACACATACTCAAGCAGAAATGAAAATGTTGGAGGCAAAGAAGGAAGCTCTAATAAATGAAGCTTCCAGAAGCGTTGTCATAGGCGCTTCTTTACAAGAAAAATTTGCTGAACTTGATTCAATTAAACCTCAGCCATATGGAACTCGTCATGCGGTTAGTATTGTTTATATTTATGGTATTTTTGTTACATTTACAATATTGGGGTACACTAAAAAGTTGTTGCGGCTGTTTTATCCTCAACATATTTCCTGTATGTCAATTTTTTTTATGTGCAGTGTTACTTTTTATTCAGTGTTAGTTTGTTTTTGCACATTGATTAAGAAACTATATTAATTTCAAAATTACAAATTTAAATAAATAATTGTATCATATATATTAATATCAACATTGACCAATCAAAAGGCCCCACACATCAGAATAACTTCTTCTTTCCTTCTCAAATTCTCTTTGGGCTTTTATACATTCTCTTTTCTTTATTATATTACTCCATATTAAATTAAATTGCTTCTCAAGTTTTATATGGCTGATTGTAATCAAGGTGAGAGATTGGAAAACTTGGCAAGATTACCGTACTTAGAGAAAACATGATGCTTCTTTTGATATGTCTTGAGAAAGAAAGTTAGTTTGTATGAATATGGTATATTGAAATGGTGTGATATGAATACTTCAAAAGCTGATACTTTTCATATCTCCTCTTCTCGCTTTTTTTTGTTGTTGGTTATTATATGCATCAATGTTCTTCTGGTTGTTTTGTAATCGTTTGTATGTGTTAATGTGGTATAAAAGGCAAGCGAGGTTTATAGTGAAGCAGGAATTGTGGGATTCTGGAAAGGCATTGTCCCAACACTAATCATGGTGGGTTCTTAATTCCTTGCTCGATAAGTTTTAACGGTATGCTACTGCTGGTTGGGCAATGACAATTATGTGACAGGTTTGCAATCCATCAATCCAATTCATGATTTATGAGACTTCCTTGAAGCGCCTTAGGGCTAAACATGCAGCTAACAAGCAGGGATCAAAAGATGTATCTGCCTTGGAGGTAAGCTATGTCTACTCTGCAGACTTGTGAACCATGCTGTAAATTATTTTCCCTTACATTTTTTGTTATGAGCTCAAGGGTGTTACACTCTTATATGATACAATAATATATCCAACTCGAATATAAATCCTAAATCAATCAGTAAATTCTTATTTCTTTTATTGCTCACTCTTAGAACTTGATATAAGCTCGTTTGTATCTAATATACAATCATGGCAATCACTCATCAAATAAAAGAAAATATAGAGAGAGAAAAGTTGGTCCTCAAACTCAGTTATTTAACTTTCTAATCGTTCGTGTGACTAGGTATTCTTATTGGGAGCTGTGGCAAAACTAGGAGCAACTCTTGCAACATACCCATTGTTGGTTGTCAAGGTAAAGTCTTCACTTTACTTTTAGTTATATGTTTTAAATGAGATCCTCGCAGCTGCCCATAAGGCCTTCCCTCACTTAAATGAACATACCACACATCCTTGTGTGGAGGGCAAAGCTTGTTGAAATTTCTTCTTCCTGAAAGGCCAATTGTTTGGTATTTGCCCTTGTATTGCCATATTCAGAATAGAGACTGATGGTGGTTTAATTTATAAATGTGACGTTTTTGTTAAATAATTAAATTAAATGATATTGTTCCTTGATTCACAACCAACCCAGGAGTAATAATTAGCAGATAGCTTGTTTGATACTTTTCAGAAAACCCAGTACAGCTACTGATGTCCTGAAGAGTTTGTCTTTCGCTGTTCCGGATAAATCTCCACATTAAGTTATTAAAAAAACCATTAATTAAGAACTGTTTGCATCACTAAATGCTGTCTTTAGATCAGTTTTAGCATTTAAGCGGTAAGCTTGTTAAAACAGTTCCATGTATGTTTTTAAGATTGACGGCATGCAGAATGAAATGATTAAATCTTATATACAATCATTTTAGGATGGGATGGTTTATGCAGTAGTGAGCATTAAGAAAAGATGATTAAATAAACATCAGATTCATGATATTGCTAGTAAAATTTAACAACATATATATGTAGTCGAAGAGGAAGATCTTGGTAACATGGAAGAGAATTGGAAAAAGATGTGATTACGTGATGAGATATAATTTAGACAAAGATATGATATACTTTCTATACCGGAAGTGATCCATGCGACAATCAGAGAAAGTGAAATTAACAGTTCTGACTGGTGTAATAATATCTTAGTAATCAATTTCAGATTAATACTGTAGATCACTGTCTTTATCGTTTATACATTAATTTGAGGTCCTCACACAAGTTCCCTGGTGCAATTTGTTGGAAAACTCCGCAGTCGAGGCTTCAAGCAAAGCAAGATATTGGTGGCAACATCTCGTTAAGATATTCAGGTTTCCTATCACTTTAAATTTTCTATTCTTTACAAGAAAGTTGCCACATTCATTTACCCGACACAAGCAGATAAGTAACTTGTATGTCTTCTGCACGTTAAGGTACTTTGGATGCAATTATCAAGATGATAAGATATGAAGGATTTTCCAGCTTTTACAAAGGAATGAGCACCAAAATAGTGCAAAGTGTTTTTGCAGCTTCTGTACTTTTCATGATCAAGGAGGAACTGGTCAAGGCCATTTCTTTATTAGTAAATAAACGCCCAAAATATCTGTTGAATGTTGTCAAATAACATCTTAAACTTGCCAAGAATGGCTAGAAAATGGTTCTGGATTATGTTGTTAAAGTTGTTGCAGAGTTTATTTGTAAATTATTGGTACATGTCTTTTAATCTTTGCGACAAAAGATAAATTCTACATTTTTTTCCCACAAGTCATTTGTTATATTGATTTCATCTTAAATATGGAAAAAGTAAAATTTTGTTATCCTGAGTTCTCAAGGGAAAGAAATAACAATGTATTTTTGACTGCTTTATATGACAATAAATCGATCAAAGCTATTATTACAATTATAATATACAACACTAAATTTTCAATATTTTTCCTTGACAATACAATATTACAATTACAATTTAACTATGGGGGTAATGAGAGCAAACGATATGAGAAGATTACAATTTTTTTTCATTAGTGTGATCTAGTTTCAAAATGCCTATTCACTGTGTCTCTTTTCGCCATCTTCCCTGATTATAATAAAGAACTGGAGTAAACTACAGTACCTATGGAGTGGAAACTGAAACAGTTGGAGTTCTAAGAAATTGTTGCAGCAAACGAGCTGCAAAACGTTGTGTGATTCCACCAAATACACGCCTTCCAAGATTCTGGGTCTCTGGTTCTTGAAGGACCTGCAATTGGGATGCTTTAGCAGTGAGCTTTACATTTAAAACTAAAAACAATTAGGGTGATCCCATCAGTATACTCTTTACATAGACTTGTAATCATCTTTGATGTACAAAGAATTATAGTTAACATTTACTGATCTAATGATCGATCATATACACTGTATAAAGACGATTATAAACCAAATATAATACCTTACCTGTAAAAGGGGCTGCAACATGGTAGGATCAAAACTCTCTGTGGACCTAAGAAGCCCCCAAATCCTGATTACTTGAGCTCTAAGTTCCATCAAGCTTTCCTGTTCACTATCACTCAGGACAGTAGGCCCAGCTACGTTATTATTAAAAATCAGATTTTTTAAGGGCCCGGGAATAGAGTTGTATGCATCAATCATTGTGCCGAATATAAAAGCTTCGGAAACTCGGACGGACTCCCTTATAACTAAAGTTCTGAGCTGTTCGCCATCTGGACCCAATAATAGCTTCAACACAGGTTGTAATGCATCATTTGCTGAAAAATCTTTATCCATTTTACCCTGGACAAGCAAGTTTTCAAGTCTATTCCACCTGGAGAGATCACAACTACAAACTCAGAATCTGACGTTATCACAGAACAAGTCCGTACAGACAACAGCATCACACAGCTTGTTTCACCAAATTTCTAATGACTGCACATTAGACTTCATAACTGATATGAATTTTCATTAATTTTAACGGTAGATAAATAACAAATATATTAATTGCCAAGTACAAGCGACAGAGATTGCTGCTTTTTAAAATTTCATGTGTTACATAAGATTATACAAATATCACAAACAACTTTTAATCATCAAAATGAGAGGTGTTGAGGAGTAACTACTAAGAAGGCTATTAAATTTCATACCTGAACCTCCCATCCTTGAAGAGCAATTCGATGAGAGCGTCTCTGAGATATGGATTTGGATCAGTGAGTAGTCTTTTGGCAAAATATGGATATGAAGCAGCCAGCACCTTGAAATTTGGATCAGCGTACAGTGCCAAACCTTCCAGAACAGTCAGTGATCTCAATATCAATGCATAATAAGCTGGAACTGCATTAAGATTTAAGGGGGTGACCATCTAGTAGTGGCAGAGCAATGAGAGAGCGAATGTTTATACTTGATATTAAACGTATTAAATGATTACAAAAACAACTAGTTTATTAAAATACAATTAAATTTCAACACTATATTTTTTACAACATGATATGATACTAAGTACTATTCTCTGAAATTTTATGCCTTGAATTTGTTTTATTATTGTCCCATTCTACATGTTACCAAATATACTTGCTGCCTTTTTTTGAGGACGGATAGAATATTTTTTTCTAGGAGTACTTAATAGGTCCTTGACCTATTTGAATAATTATGCAAAGTATTCTTTTAAGTTCGTAGTACAATATTTAAGAATTTAAATATATACAGATTAAACTAAACCGATAAAGTTTAAAGTAGCTATTAAATCTTTTCTTATTCATAATTTCATTTTGGGGATACGAAACAAAGGGTTTTCAAGTATCACAAAACCAACAAACATTACAACTCAAGCAATGATCGACTTACTGCAAAGATTAGGAAATTTATCTTGAAAATAATTAATAATTTTATGTTTGTACACTTTATGATCTAATAGGAGACGTCAAATAGCAGTGATACTCCTATATTTATAAAAGGAACCAACTAAAAAATCCAGTTTGACTGATCCTGGTTGACAGTCAGGGACCACCCACACAGTTGAGAAAGCAATGTCAGAAACACTGCAGACACGTGGTAGTTGGTATTCAAATTGATTACAAATTCTTTCCAGTTCTAACAAAAGCATGTTGTAACTACGCAGGAATTTGGACTATGATAGCTTATACTTTTATTTTCTATAGTTTAATCAGCTGTTGGATGAAATAATTTTCTCAAAAGCTATAAGTGCAAACGAATCAACAGGTTATATATAAATAAACACCACAGCGTCTCACCATTGAATGGATATTGATAAAGTACAGCACCAAGACCATCCACTATTGTTTTGAAGTTGAGCTCGCTCACAGTTGCATTAAGTGCATCATCAAAGAAGTTCTTAAGGGCTGGTACTATTGGAGAAACATCTATATCGGGGGACAAAAAGTCTAATGCATAATAATCACGAGCCATGGCTTCATAGTCCCGATTTACTAGGTGAACAACATGACCTATGATAGCTGATCTTGCATATTCAGGAGTCTCACTCATCATTCCAAAATCTAGAAAAGCAAGCTTTCCATCAGGTGTCGCTAAGAGATTTCCAGGATGAGGATCAGCATGGAAATACCCATACTCAAGTAGTTGTCTAAGACTACACTGAATACCAGCATTAACCAGATCTAACACATTCAACCCTTGCCTTTCAATAGCGTCTTGCTCACTTAACTTGACACCTTCAACCCATTCCATTGTTAAAACTTTGACACTGGTGTAGTCCCAAAATATATCTGGTACAAGTACATCCGCCTTGTCCGCATACAACTTTCTAAACCTCTTAGCATTCTGCCCCTCCTGCATAGACCTGTAAAAATTAACATTCAAACCAAGAGAATCTGGTACAGTTTCTTTTGTTATCTAGGTTTAATATACTAGTAAAAAAACATAGTTGAGACAGATAGTATTAACTTCAACGGAAAGCGTAAAAAGTGAAAAGCATGAAGAGAAATTAACCTGCACATAGTTGAGCTCTTGATAAACTCTACTGGCAAATTCATCTATAAGAGCAACAATGTCGCTGGTAATTACATCCACATATTTATTTATAAGGTGTCCTAAACCCCTTATGAGGTAGAAGTCTAGTCCTATAGTTTCTTCAATGCCAGGTCGCTGCACCTTCACAGCAACAATCTGACCAGAGTATTTAAGCTGAGCCTTATAAACTTGACCTAGACTGGCAGCAGCAATTGGTGTTACAGAAATTGAAGAGTATATTGATTCAAGCGGAAGACCCAGCTCTCTCTCAATACATGAAAGTGCCTCATCATCCGGGAATGTGGGTAAAGCATCCTGGCCAATCATCAAACGCCAGTTAATAACAAATGTATTAGCAAGTAAACTTGATTAAAGGTTAGTTAAAGCTTCATCTTGATTGTCTCCAACATCACATTATCAAAGATCTAATTTTTACCTAAAATCTTTAACCAACAAACAATAATCATCACAAAAAACACAAAATAAATAAATAAATAATCTCTCTCTCTCAATGTCAATTACAAACTTGAATATTAATATATAATATGCAGAAACAGATGAAAAGAGGGGGTTAAGTACCTGCAATTCAGAAAGCTCTTCAAGATACTCGGGCGGGCACAAATCGGGTCGGGTAGACAAGCCCTGTCCAATCTTAACAAAAGTAGGACCCAAAGCAGTCAAAACATTCCTCAATTCAACAGCTCTCAATCTTCTCCTCTCATCAACCTGACCCTGTAACTGATCAACCCAAACTTTGAACCCAAAAAAGCCAATCCCAAATAAAATCTTGAAGGTCCGTGTCAAGACCTTAAATGGGCTAGACCCATATCTATCAGAAAGCATTTGTGGGCTATAAACAGAAGCACTTACAGCTCGGGCCAATGCCCTTGCTTCAGCTTGCATATCCTCTGTTCGATCCACTGATGATAAGTCCATTATGATTGGAACGACGGCGTTTTTGTTAATGTTTGAAGAAGTGTTTGGGGCCTCAGCTAACGCCGCCTGTAGCGGTGGGGGTGTTCTTCTGAAGTTATTGGTGGTGGGTTTAGAGTAGCCGGAGGTAGCTATGGAGTATCTGGCGCCGGCGAGTGAGGAGAGCGAAAGAGTGGACATTTTAATGAAAAAGGTCCGGCGAGAGAGAGAATTGTGGGGGAGTGACCGGTTTGTTATAGTTTAGGTTGTTACAACTTACTGTACAAGATAGATAGCATCATAGCAGGCATCGTACAGACGCCAACACCAACTATACTTTCTTCCCCATACGTTAAGCTTAGAATAATATTTTAATGGAAATTGGACCCATCACGTTTATCTTTTAATATCCGATCAACCCAATCAACCCATCTTCCACCCTTGAAAAATATAATATCGGTCAAGTTAAAAAAGAAAAAAAGTGGGTTATGGTATATTATACAGCGATATACGCTATATTATTTCCATTTTACCCTTAAATATATACGTTCTATTATATGCCGTAAATAAAAACATCACTTTTTTCGGTTCAAAACAATATTTGTTCTTTCTACTACTATTTTCTATGCTTTTTGTGAGATATCTCTATATTAGCCTATTTTGAGAATCTTTTTTGTATTGTAAGATACCTAATCCATAATCTAATATATAATCAAACCCATGCACGTCAACTTATTTCAAGATTTTTACAAGATTTGGAGGTATTTTTTGAAGATTCGGAGATAAAATTATTTTGTTCAAAATTAATTTTGAGTTTTGCTTGTTTTTGGTTTTGATGTTGGCATTATTGAAATTCTGTTGAGTTTCTGAGTTGTGAAATATTTTGGTTTAGTAGTTGGATCAAGCAAAATTGGTAGAATTTTGAGATTTTAGTATTTTTTGACTTTGAAGAATTTTGGGTAGTATATTTACACTATATTATATAGAGTACATCCTGAAAAACTATTTTTTGACTTGATTTTTTTCACTGTTATACGTACTCTATATTATATAAAGTACTTTATGTTTTTTTGACTCCGTTTTTTTTCACGGTTATACGTACTCTATATTATATAAATAATATTATATAGAGTACATTGTATTTTTTTTGTATTAGTTTTTTCACTGTTATAAGTATTTTATATTATATAGAGTACATTGTGTTTTTTTGACTTGGTTTTTTTTAGCTGCATAGTACCTCTATATTATATAGCGTACATCCGTTATATAACATAGCGTACATCCATTTTTTTTCCTTTCTTCCATGTTTCATCCAGGCTCCTTGTGCTAACCAAACACGAATCAAGCTCAAAACTAGCTCAAAATCTAACTCTAAAATCCAAAAAAATTACAGATACACACATACACAAATTTTCGAACCTTAATCGAAAAAATTGAACTTTAGTCCACTTATACACACATATACATTCATATTAATAAAAATTCAAAACATAATCCACAAATATATATACATGTATATACACACATATACATGCATAATATAACGTATACCTTTCAAAAAAAATCGGACATGTGATAGTTGAAGGGGCAGAAGGGGAATAAAAAAATTAAAGCAAACACTATATAATATAACGGTATACGTTATATAATATAGCGTATGTTTTAATTTTTTTTTAAATCCTGACTGTTCATTTGTTTTTTTAATTGTGAAAGATATGTTGGCTTGATTATAAATAATATCCACCTTTGATTATAAATCAGGACCCATATTTAATTTATTAACTATTTAATATATGTGTATCTTATTATAACTTCTACTATTATCTATATTTAATTAGAATATTATTATATATCTAAAATTTATTATTTAAAAATAATTATAGTGGTTAAATTTTAAAATCAATTTATATTTTATAAAGTATTAATCAATTAATTCAAGGATTTTTAGAACCGTGAGTAAGACTATTAAGATATATATTTTTTATATCAAAATAATAACATATTAAGTTGATTGTTCAAGGGAATTAATACAATTATATGATACTATTATATGGGGTCTTCGACAATTATTTGCATGTATTTATAAGTTATTGTTATTATTTTTTAAATATTCTAGAATTTATTTAATGTAAATAAGTTTTATTCTAAATAATTTATATATATGAAGAGATTCGAACTTTGAAATAAATTTTCATCTTCTTTTAAGATGAAAATAAGATTCATTTTGGTGGACTTGGAATTTATTGATGTGAATCGGAAAAATAATAGTAATTCATAAGCTGTAGCGATACAGATGATAATTTAATTTAATTTGTAAAAGTAACATGAAAACAGAACTAAAGGAAGGGGGGCGAGTGTGACCGTGTGAGAGATTATTTTTTGATAGGTAGAGCATATCAAATACACTCTTTGTGCGGGCTTTTAAATTTAAAATAAAGAATTATAGCTAAAATAAAATTTCAAAAAACTATTAAAAACTTTTTATAAATTTAAAATTTCCTTCTTTCTATTCTATTTTAAGAGTCTACATATGACTCCTTACTAATTTTTATTAATAAAAAATGTATTAGTTCTAAATTATTTCTCTCTCTTTTTATTATAATAGGGTTTAAATATAAATAAAAAAATTATTAAGAGCAATTAAATTTATTTATATTATATTTAAAAACAATTAAAACATTGATGCGAAACCATACTGATAGGACCCGTGCAGGCGAGAAAGCGTTATCGTGCCACTTTACTGTCCCTCGTATCTCACTTGTGTTGTCACGCTAATCGTTTTTAAGTAAGCTTGTTTTTAGCTTTATTCACCACTATTGATTGTTATTCCTCTTTTGACAAACAAAAATAATTTAGATATAGTGCAATGATAATTTTTATGGTGATAAATAATATAATGTTATCAATTCAAATTGCGCATGTAAAACAAGTAACTTTTTCTTCATTGTTTGACATTCACTTATAATTAAATTTTATGTTAAAATTAAATTTTAACAAGTTATCTAACTAATTGATTGGATGCATTTTTAACTTATAATTTATGTTTGTTTGTCTTATTTTTACTTAAAAGACTTTATTATTATCTTATTTTAAGGATTGGGTCTTGAATAAGAATAGGAAATAAAGTATTTATATAAATAAAAAGTAATTTTTGATTTATAAATCACTAGTAATTTGAATAAATTTATAAATAATATAAAACTTATAATGTATAGAAAACTAAAGTACTAAAACTCTCTTATATAAAAGAATATAATCATTTTTTATGAAGTCAAATTTTAAAAAGAATAAAGGACCCGTATGACACATGTCGGGGACAAAAATACCCATAACGGCACAAGTGGGAATTAAGGCCATAAATAGCATTCTATAACGTAACATAAAATTCCGTTTTCTTCTATTGCCGAAAACGCTATACCAAATAACGTTTATAGGCTAGCTGTGTGTATATACGTATCCGTGTGTGTATGTATCTGTGAGTGTGTGTGTTATGACAGAGTGAGAAGGAGATGAGGAGAGAGAATGTGAATGAGAGAGGCAGAGAAAGAGGCTATTTGTGTATGTGTATGTATCCGTGATGACAGTGATGACAGAAAGATCGAGGGTGAGAGAGAGAGGTGGAAAAAGAGAGACCAGAGAGGAAGGCAACACAACTTAAAGTGATGTTTTCGGTCAATAACGTGACTTAATGTAGCGTTATGTGATGAAGAAACACTACACGAAATAATGTTTTGTATTCTGCTCAGAACGCTACTCGAAATCACGTTTTGAAGTGTTATTTGAGGTTATTTTTTTAAATTGTGTCATTCTGAGTATTTCATTCTAATAATATACTATGTAAGGCCTAACACCCTTTTAAAAATTAAAGAAAGTAATTGAAGCATACATATTTTAGACATTTTTAAAATTATAACTTATAAATTATTTTATATTTATACAAATAATTGGAAAGTAAATTTATAAATATTTTTTAAACTTATAACATAAAAACAAGAAGATCCATGGCACGAAATACTTTTAAATATTTAAAAATAAATTTATTATAATAATATATTAATGTATTTAGTATAATATAAATTGTATTTTCTATTTTAATATTTTTAATTTGAGATTAATGTTCCTGAATTTACCTCACGTAACTCATTTCCCGAGATTAAAAAAAATTCTCATATAAATATATGAGGGTGTTATTGTAATTACAGAGAATCATATACAATTAAAAAAATACTCACACTAAAAAATACTAGTACCTCGGTAATTTTTCTGAAAACAATCTCATAAATTTTATTCTCTTTTAATTTTATTTAATATAAGATGTGAATATATTATTTTATTACTAATCATATTTATTAATTACTTAGATGACTATTTTAATATACATTGTACATTTATAAGAATATTTAAATATTAATATAAATAAAATATTTTGTAGTTATATATTTTTATTTTATATCATATAAAAATAATGTTTGTATAATTTTTTTCTATTACAATATATATATATATATATATATATATATATATATTAAAAAGTTCCTAAAATTTAGTTGCATGAAATCCGACGGCGATCATACAGATGTGATTTATACCGGTTTAGGCTAATTTTGATTTTATACAAAAAAGTTAAAGTTGAATTTATAAAAAAAAGCCAAAATAAATCAGGCGGTGGGGTTTTATAGGTGGAAGTAGGGGGTGTTGATGAGGTTATGTTAGGAATTTAGAGGCCCAGAAGTTACAGAGGGGGGGGGGTGAATGTATACTTCAAAAATTTTCTTGTTTTTGAAAAGAACTTGTTCGAAGCTTGAAGAACAGATGGAATTACGAAGGTGTTTATCAAGACATATAACAGGAAATAATATAGACACAGATGTAACTTTCAATCTAATTTTGTATTAGAATGATCTTTGCTACAATCTGAAATTCAGTTTGAATTTCAGCTTCTTGTTCTGGGATTCTTACTATTGTAAAAATGCTCAAGACACTATCAAATGTGGCTGTGCATAAAGTATATAGACAACATGTCCTGTGCACATGCTCACATGAGACAGTTTAGCTAAAACTAGAAATAGACAGAGATTGCTTTACATTTGACTAATGACTATTTCTAGCTAACACTGTAGTGACAGTCTGCTCCATCCTGCCTTATCTCTTCTGTCACTTTTCTTGGCTTATCTTCCCAGCTACATTGTAGACTTGTCTCTGTCTGTGCAGGTTTGACTTATCCTGCATAAACAGAGCTGCAACATCATCTGTCTTGTTCTGCAATTCTTCCTTGAAACTAGCTTCTTTTGCAGTCGAGTACTCTTCTTGAAATTGGTTCGATAAGTCAAGGAGATTGACTTCTCGAACAGCTGTGACTTCTCGATTGATCCTGAATACTTGATTTCTCGAATGTCTAGACTTCTCGATCGCATACTCAGCTTGATGACTTCTCGATCAGATTAGACTTCTCGAATACATGCTTGATATTGACTTCTCGAATGACTCAGCCTTATCACTTCTCGAATGCTCCATTTGCTAGCTTCTCGAATTGTTTATTTTCACTTCTCGAATGCCTCATAATTGACACTTCTCGACTGGATTCAATACCTGACTTGTCGAATGACTGACTTCTCGATCGAGTACTAAGCAGATAGAAGTTTTGAGACTTCTCGAAATGTTTCCACAGTTCTGACTTCTCGAATGGCTGACTTCTCGACCAAGTAACTTGCCTTAGTAGAATTCTCAGATAACTTCTCTTTTTATTTTCTTCACAGTCTTCTTTGTCTGGTTGCATGATTCAACTTGAATCTTCTAACTGACTTTATTTCTGACTTAATTTACAATTTGAAGATAAACAGAGAAAACTTCTAGTTACAAATTACACATGAATTACTAAGTCACTAGTCTATTACAGAAGCACAAACTAAGTTACAGCAAGACAGATAATTAAATAGGCTAGGCTTGATTTAAGTCCAACAATCTCCCCCAATTTGGAAAATGATGAATTTTACAAATTAATACAAGATATCAAGCCTACCTATATTGTTGTTGTTGATGAGCTGCCTGATCATATTTTTCTTTTCTTTCCTTTTCTTGCCTGGCCCTGTTTTCTTCAATTGCCTGCAGTATCATTTGTCTGGCCATGATTTCCTCAATCAAAATTGCATCTTTCAGCATGTCTGCAGCAATCTGTAGAGTGAGCATTGGATAGTCTTGGACAAACTTGAGTCTAACTTTGACAGTGACACCACTTCTCAGTTTGAATTCAACTCTGTCAGGATCTTTGAACACTCTACTTTTACCCTGTCTTCTCAATTCTTCAGACAACTGCTCTACTCTCTCCTCCTCCCTCCTTTTCTTCTCAATCATCTCCTCCATGTATCTTACCTTGTCAGTCTTTTTCTGATACTTCCTTTCCAAGTACTGAGCCATTTCCATCATTCTCAGCTTGTTAATCATGCATTTCTTGTCAAACAGGCTAATCACTCTCCTAATGTCATGAGTGGTAGCATCACTGTTGTCATGATGAAATCCTCTTTCTTCTCCATCAACATTAGTAACAAACATCCTCTTGTCTCTGACTTCTACCTTGACAATTCTGTCAGCCTTCCACAGTTTGATCCTCACCTTGTCAGTTTCAGCAATTTCTTGAATAGGTTTAATAGGTAGACCTTTATCAGGAACAATGAGTTGTTTTCTCCACTTAGGACATCTTACTAGCAAAGAGCTAGTAGAGTTCTTGAATTTGGTTGATGTGGCAGTGTTGACTTTGAGATGTTGGCTTGGCTTCAGTTTCTTTGACTGTTCCTTTTTAATTTCCCTCCTTATCACTCCATGTGCAGTAACTTTCATGAACATCCTTCTTGGAGATTTAGTTTTGATGGCAGTTGCAGTTTCAGAAACTGTTGACATCACACTAGTACCCTGAGATTTGGTAGGTGAACTAGAATGAGTGCCAGCAGCTTGCTGCTTAGAGGAATTTCTTCTTTGATACTGTTTGTTGTCCTCAGAGTTGTCTCTTTTCTTCTTGTCTTCATCCTTCTTCTTCTTGTCTTCTCCCTTTCCTTCCTTATCACTCCTTGATTCAGACCTTTTATCCTTCTTGTCCTGATCCTCATTGTCATCATCTTTCTTTTTGTTCTTCAATTCTTCTTTTGCAAATTCAGAGATTTGTCCAGAGATAAACTTTTTCATTTTCACTACAATTTCATTGTCCTCTATCTGCTTCACCTTCTTCTTTTCAATCAACTCAATTAGGTTAATAATTTGACTTCTGTTGCCTGAATTGAGATGTTGAGGGATCCTGAAATGAGCAAGTTTTTCTTCTCTAGCCATATACATCACACCATCTGGACTACAGTAGGATTCAGGTAGAGCAAGAGGTAGGAGAGGCCCCAATATTTTCTTCTTCAATTCTTCATCTTCCTGGGTTACCAACTCCACTCCCTTGTACAGACATTCCAGTTCAGTATATGAAAGCCTTTGGAATAGAGTAACTGAAACTTTAAAGTAGCCAGATTCCATTTGAATGAGTGGCTCTTTGAACATTTGTCCATTCTGTTCAAACTTAACTCCCCTTACTGCAACAATAGCATTTTCAAGCATCTTCTTATATTTCCAATGATTTCCCTGGACTTGCTTTTTGATATGATGCAGAAGTTCAAGAAACTCCTTGTCAGAGTTGGGCTTGGGCTTTAAAATTTCACTCCTGAGCTTTCTCATAACTGCCTTTTGCCTTTCAGCCTCTATTTCTTCTCTCCTTTCCTTCTCCCCCTTAGGGTTGATATCTTGACTTTGGAGAAAGGAAGAATGACTTGGCTTAATTTTAGTCCAGCTTGGAGTTGGCAAAGGTGCTGGAGGAGCCTGACTAGTTGTGCTTAGGTTGGAGATGAGGGATTGTAGAGAGGTGAGTTGTGCTGAGATGCTGGCAAGAGAAGTCCCTTGATTTGCAGAAGTAGAGACAAACTCATTTTTTAGATTATGAACATCTGAGACAAGTTGTGAAACTGTGGATGTGAGAGAATCCACTCTGGCATTTAAGGTATCAATGGTGGAGGCCTTTGCAGCTTCATCCTTGGCCTTTGACTGATAGTAGAGGTCCACTTGGAAAGGTGATAAGGTGTGTAGAGGCACATCCTCAGGCAGCCTATCTGCATGCCTGTTTTTGTACAGAACTTCAACCATACTGTTTATTCTCCTTTGATTGTCTATGATGGTTGTGTGACCTTGAACCATTTCCTTAAACACCTTTTCCATAGAGTCTATTTTGGTGTGAAGAATGGAGGACTTTCCTGAATCTCCTCTTGAAGTGTGAGCAAGAAGACCTCCAGGCTTCAGTTTGTTTTCCATTGCTCTCAAGGTGCCCTCTACTTTAGCTCTGTGATCATCTATCTCAGATTGCACACCTTTGGCAAGATAGTGATTTGATTGCAGTTGGACTTTAGCAGCTTCATGAATTGCATCATACATGGCACTTGGAGTAAAAATCTTCTCACAAGATCCAAGAGAAGTGAGATACTTCTGTCTAGTCCACTCCAAAACTTCTTGCATGCTAACTGCAGATTTACCATCCAGCCAGGCATCCACATTTTCACCTTCATTTTCATCCAAATTTGCATTCTTTTCTTTCAACTCCTCCTGATCTTTTGCATATTCAAGCATGATTGCAGCATAGTCTTTGTTTGGCAAATGAGAAGTCACAAGCTGCTGAGCAATGTGATAGAAGCCCTCCAACTGATCTCCATACAATTCCTTTAGTTTCTCATCAGAAAGTGACCCACCAAGAGATGATGGTCCTGAATCCCTGTCATGTTGCACAGGTTCCAGCCATTGTGACAGAGAGTGAGAGCTAGGGCCACTTGTGACAGTAGTCCCCTCAGCATCTATTTCCTCATCCAATTTCTCAGATGATTCATTAGACACTGGATGGATAGGTGAATTCTCCTGAGGAGACAGTCTTTGAATGACTGGGGAGTGTCTAGGGGATGCCATTTGCATGGTGTGGAGGTCCCCCAGATTACCCAATGTCTGTGAAGACACTTGGCTTTGAAATGCCTGAGCCCCCACAGAGTCTGAAGTAAAAACTCCTGGAACCTCTGTGATTTTGATGGTGTCATCAGGATATGCCTCAGCATGCATTCCCTCACCATCTAAAGGAGTGTCCTGAGTGGTGAACAAGGTGTCATGCACCAAGTCACTTGAATGGGGCTCACCAGGGAAACAAGAGTCCTGATGATCAACAACTTCATGTGTTTGGCTGGACACATTTGGTTGAGATGAAATTTGAGAGATAGCAGGTAGAGTGTGAGTAGAACTGAGTATTGGCAACTCCCCCTGAGAAAATGGGGAAGTTTCAAGAGAAGATCCTACTGGTGCACAGTGTGTCTCTTTTTCAACTACAGCTTCTTCATTGACAGGAGTGAATTCCTGCAATGGTGCAGACTCTGTACAGGGTGGAGTGGGCTGACTCCCAATTTCAATAGATGCACCTTGTTGAGAAAGTGCACCTAGAAGTAGGTTTAATCCCTTGTTAACTTCTACATCCTGTTGAGAGGATGTAGAGTGGTCTGTTGTGGCCTTTTTATTTTTCTTTCTCCTGGTCAAAGGCTCCACAGGTGACTCATCTGATTCATTTTCTACAACTGTTTCTAACACTCTTTTCTTAACAGCTTTCTCCTTCTTCTTCTTTGCAACTACACCCTGTTGAGAGGATGTAGAGGATGGTTTGCTAACATCTAGGGATTTCAAAGAAGGGCTAGCAGTTGGGTTGGAAGTCCTTGGGTTAGGTGCATTTGGTACTTCTGCAACCTTAGGACCTCCTACTGTATCAAGGTAACCATATTTAGGCTGCACTAGTGGATATCCCTCAAATACACTCCTCATGTGAGGGGTGATTATGAGAGGGACATTCACAGTGGTTCTCCTATCCAATGTGGCAAAAATGATTTTTGACATGGATTTGGAGTAGCCAATTCTTTGTTTGTTCATTCCAGGCAATTCAATTAAACCAGCATTCTTATAATTGAGAATTAATTGAATAAAGCGAGGAAAGAAAATTTCATTACCTCTCTTGGGAATCCTGGTTATGAGTTCCCCAAGAACTAGCTTTCCAACATTGAGCTTTTGGTTGTATGCTAATGAGTAGGCCAGCTTCAAGGCAATGAGGCTTATCTGGTCAAACCCTGTTTTTCTGCAGGTGAAGACTCTTAGGATGGTATCAAACAGGAATGACCATTCCTTCCTCATGTACTTCTTGTTTAATTTACCCAGCTTGAACTTCTCATCAACTCCTCTCTTTAGATTATCAGCATACCTAATGAAGTCCAGAAAATCTAGAAGATCATCTTCAGTAGGTTCTTCATTAAACTCTTCGGTTGGTATATTCAAGCTTGTATTCACATCATTTTCATCAAAACTGATGTCTTTTCCTTGGATTTTGCAGGTTACAACCACTTTTGACCTACCATCCTCCAAAGCTATATTTTCCCAGTCAGCAGTCTTCCAAAATTGCTCAAGAATGTCGAGATACAGTGTGGGGTTTGCCAACAGAGCTTCATTCAGATAGGAATCGATGAGAAACCTAGTGAAGCATTTGTACTGCGCCTTAGCATCTGCGTCTCTTGCAATGGCGAGAAAGTTGGTTTCAGGAATTACGTATACTTCAGTTGCAGGTTTCGAGCTTGAAGATGCCATAGAGTTGTGTATAGAAAGAGAGAAACGAAGAAATCGAAGGTTTTAGAGAGTAGAATAGCAAGGGTTCAAGTGTAGCTGTAGAATGAGAGGGTTTCTTTGAGTTTGAAATTAAGTGTAGAAATGAAATGTTATTTCTACTGTGCTATGTATAATACTTAGACAACTCGACTAGAATTGTAATCGATTTTGTATGTTCGAGAACTCAGAGAAGAGTAAAGTTAGTTTCAGTAGAGAACTGTCAGAATTTGATCGAGAACTCTCAAGAATATATATACATGATTCGAGAACTGAGATAGTCGAGAACTCTGATGATTCGAGAACTCTTGACAGTACTCGATTGAGAACTCTAAAAATGAGCTATTCGAGAACTCACAAAATCATGAGTCGAGAACTCAAAAGAAATAAGTAACTAGTCGAGAAGTCAGAAAATGATGGCAACTTAATCACAAACTCTAGTTTTTGACAGATTATTCCATTTTCACTTAGAAAATAGAATAATAATTTACAGACTTCATTTCTTAGATAAATAAAATCCATTTATTCATCTTAAAAAGAGAAATGTGTCTGATTGATATTCCTGAATCTTTAATTATCACACTTGTTATTTAATAATGCACAAGTATAATAATTCTTTTCAGGCTTTCTCAGAACAAGAAAATAGTTCCAAGATAGTTTTAAAAACATTTGTTAACAATATGTACAACAATATAACTGACATATTTATAAACATATACCAGTTTTGTTTCACTTAGATAAATCATTTGAGTTCATGTCTGTGAAACAATTGTTGTAACAGTTGAAAAGATATATTTATTTGGCCACCTAACTTGAAGAGTTTAGCATTCCAATTTCACTAACCAACCTGTTGAAGGTGGCTTCATCAAGTGGTTTAGTAAATATATCAGCCAACTGTTTTTGTGTAGGAACATAGAATAATTTAATTACTCCATTTTCTGCATGTTCCCTTATGAAATGGTACCTTACATCAATATGCTTTGTCTTGGAATGGTTGACTGGATTGGCTACAATTGAGATGGCACTAGTGTTGTCACACATAATAGGAATTCCTTCTAACACTAGTCCATAGTCCCTTAGTTGATTCCTGATCCAAAGCACTTGAGCACAACAACTTCCTGCAGCAATATATTCAGCCTCAGCTGTGGAAGTAGAAACTGATTGTTGCTTTTTGCTAAACCAAGATACCAATCTCTGTCCAAGAAATTGACAGCTTCCTGAGGTACTTTTTCTATCCACTCTGCACCCAGCAAAATCAGCATCTGAATATCCAACTAAGTTGAATCCTGTTTCTTTAGGGTACCATAACCCCATGAATGATGTTCCTTTTAGATACCTCAGAATTCTTTTGACAGCAATGAGATGAGATTCTTTGGGGTTTGCCTGGAACCTTGCACATAGGCATGTAGAGAACATTATGTCAGGTCTACTAGCTGTGAGATAAAGGAGAGATCCAATCATTCCTCTGTAGGTCTTCATGTCTACACTTTTTCCTTTCTTATCTTCATCAAGTTTTGTAGCTGTAGACATTGGAGTCTTGGCAGTAGAACAGTCTTGCATGTCAAACCTTTTGAGTAAGTCATTGATGTACTTTGTTTGACTTATGAAAATGCCATCATCCCTTTGACTTATTTGAAGGCCTAAAAAATAATTGAGCTCTCCCATCATGCTCATCTCATATTCACCTTGCATTAGCTTAGAGAACCTTTGACACAGTTTTTCATTTGTAGATCCAAAAATGATATCATCTACATAGATTTGAACAAGTATGATATCCTCACCATGCTTTTTGTAGAAAAGAGTTTTGTCAATAGTTCCTCTAGTAAAATGATTTTCTAGAAGAAATTTTGACAAGGTGTCATACCATGCTCTAGGGGCTTGTTTGAGTCCATACAATGCTTTAATGAGTCTGTAAACAAAGTCTGGAAAATTTGGATCTTCAAAGCCAGGAGGTTGCTGCACATAAACTTCCTCTTCTAATTCACCATTGAGAAATGCACTTTTCACATCCATTTGATATACCTTAAAATTTGAGTGTGCTGCAAAGGCTAGAAAAATTCTAATTGCTTCCAATCTTGCAACAGGAGCAAAAGTCTCATCATAGTCAATGCCTTCTTCCTGGGAATAGCCTTTTGCAACCAGCCTTGCTTTGTTTCTTATAACTGTTCCATGTTCATCCATTTTGTTCCTATAGACCCACTTAGTGCCAATTACCGACCTGTCCTTTGGAGGTGGCACTAATTCCCAAACATTGTTTCTCACAAATTGATTCAATTCCTCTTGCATGGCAATTATCCAGTCTGGATCCAACATGGCTTCTTCAATCCTTTTTGGTTCATTTTGAGACAGAAAGCAAGCAAATAGGCATTCATTTATAGTTGCTCTTCTTGTCCTTACACCTTCATCAGGATTTCCAATGATTTGATCAGCTGTGTGAGCTCTACTCCATTTAATTTGATGAGCTCCATCTCTATCATTTGAACTTGTTTCTTCCTGATTGAAGTGATTGCCAATAGTTGCAGATCCTTGAGAATCTCCCCCTGAGTGAATGCTAGGATTGTGTGGAGAATTCTCAAGTTGAATATGACTGTAGTCTTCATTTTCTCTTTCCACATTTGTTCCATGTGAGATATCTACATGTGACTCTTCATGCATATTGGTAACATTTTCAGTTGCAAATGTTCCAGTCTCTATTTCATTTTCAAACCTCAAGGTGTCACAGTTTTCTCCTTCCAGATTCATAGTAGGGAACTTGAAATCATCAAATGTCACATTTGTGCTTTCCATAATCTTCTGTTGATCAATCACATATACTCTATAGACAGTTTTGTCCAAAGAGTATCCCACAAAAATTCCTTCATAAGCCTTGGCTTCAAACTTCCCAAGGTTGTTGACATCATCTTTGAGAACAAAGCACTTGGTTCCAAACACATGCATGTATTTTACAGATGGTCTTCTATTTGTCATGATGTGATAAGGAGTTTTTCCAACTGGTTTTGTGATGAGTGTCCTGTTTTGAGTGTAGCATGCAGTTCTAACAGCTTCAGCCCAAAAGCTAGTTGGTAGACTGGCTTCTGCTAACATGGTTCTTGCAGCTTCAATGAGAGTTCTGTTCTTTCTCTCAACCACTCCATTTTGTTGTGGAGTTCTTGGGGCTGAAAATTGGTGAGTGATTCCTTTTTCCTTGCAGAATTCATTGAGTATAGCATTTTTGAATTCTGTACCATTATCACTCCTTATGGCAACTACTGGTGTAGGGCCTTTATCCAATCTTTTCAAATTTTCAATGATGATCTCAGGAGCTTCATCTTTTGAGTGTAAGAATTCCACCCAAGTGTATTTTGAAAAGTCATCAACCATGACTAGAGCAAATCTTTTCTTAGACATGGACATGACATTTACTGGTCCAAACAGATCCATATGAATTAATTGTAGTGGTTTTGTGATTGAAGTGAATTCCTTACTCTTGTGACTAGATCTCTTCATTTTCCCTTTTTGACATGCCTCACATAATCCTTCTATGCAGAATTCAAGTGTGGGCAGGTCCTTCACTAATTCTCTTTTGACTAAAGAATTAATGTTCTTGAGATTTAGGTGAGATAATCTCTTATGCCAGAGCATACTTTCATTTTCTGAGGCCTTTGTGTAGAAACAGCAAATCTTCTCCTTGTTTGCAGAGTCCAAATCTGCTACAAACAGGCTTCCTTTTCTTACTCCTTGCAGAGCAAATTCCTTTGTCTTCCTGTGTGATATGAGACACAGTTCCTTATCAAACTCCACCTTCAAATCTTTGTTGCAGAATTGAGTGATGCTGAGAAGATTATGCTTCAAACCACTGACTAGGGCTACATCTTCAATGACAACATTTCCATGAATCAATTTGCCATATCCCATGGTAAAACCAGTGCTGTTGTCTCCAAAGGTTACCATTGGGCCAGCCTCATCCTTGAACTGTGACAGCAGGGCCTTGTCACCAGTCATATGCCTTGAACAGCCACTGTCCAAAATCCACATGACCTTCTTCTTACTTGTGCCCTGCAATCAAGCACAAATCAAGTTTTCTTTGGTACCCAAACAAGGTTGGGTCCTTTATACTTAGTCACATGAATATCATTCCTGTTCTTAACAGTCTCAGTCACTTGCACATGCACATTTTCATTTTTCTTGTTTTGATTTTTTGCTTGATTAGTGCTTTCAGAACTAGATGCATGCTTAGGTGACATGGAGTGTTTTCTGTGTTTCACAGGACTAGCAGATTTAGGCCTAGGACTGTTGATATACAAATTCTGACTTATGCATCCATCAACAAACTGTTTCCTGAGCCTAAAGCAGGTATTCATGATATTCATGTTACATGGCATACAATCAAATTTGTCACAAAATTTATGATTATCATGCATTAAAGGCTTAACATAACCACAGGCAAACTTATCATTTCCCACAACAGGTTTCTTGCACAAGTGAGTAAGATGATTTGTTGAACCACAGTTTTTACAAATCTTTCTTGGTGCATTATGAACAGGTGCATAGTTGTTGTGTTTGTTAATGCCTATTTTTCCATTTCTATTAGCCTTTTTCTTTTTAGCATGCATAGCATCATTTTTCTGAGCATCCTGTTTAGTTTCAGTTTGAACAGGAGTGGACTTGGTTCTGATTGTGGGTTCTTCTTTTTCAACAGAGGCCAAATTTCTTTCAATTGCTTCCTTATCCTCATCATCTAATTGTTGTTTGATAACCATACTGGCTTCATCTACTTCAACAGTAGCCTTCTTAAAAATTGGTTCTTTGACATTTTTCAAAATATGAGGATTACCTTGGATTTCAATCTTTTTGCCTCTTGTTAAAACAGATTTTTTTTTTTAAGATTCTCATAATCAAAACCAACTCCAATCCTAGTGCTTTCCTTGTTCTTCTCATGAAACTCTTTAACAATGGTTGCTGAGTTTTGATAAGATCTAATTTTCAACTCATTTTCAGAAATTTGTTCTTTAAGAAACTTCTCAATTTGTTCAGAACAAACAATTTTGTTCTTGAGATACTCATTTTCCTGTTTAAAGTTTTCCATGTTTATAACAGACAGTTCTAGAGTCTCATTTCTTGCAACTAGTTCCTCATTAGCTTTCACTAACCTAGCAATCTCCTCATAAGCAGCAGTCATACTGGTGTGAATATTAAACATCTCAATACTTAAATCTTCCACAGTTTTCTTGTATTGAGAATTTGACATATCAAGAGAGATTAAAGAAGGTACCTGAGAGTTTGAGGATGAAGTTCCAGCATGTGAGTTGGCCATGAGTGCCAGATTCCCATATTCTTCCTCCTCATCTTCATCTGTATCATCCCAGCATTTTCCTTCAGCAATATAGGCTTTTCCTGTCTGCTTTTTGAGAAGAGCTTCATACTTGGCTTCCAACTCCAAGTAGTCTTTATCTTTCTTGATTGACTTAGGTTTGTTGCATTCTGTTGCAAAGTGTCCAAGATCATTACAGTTATAGCATCTTATCTTGGATCTATCAACTGTTCCAGTCTTGTATCCTCCATTATTGGAGCTTCTCTGTGGATTCCTTCCTTTGCTTGAAGACTTGAAGGTTGGTTTTGGTTTGAAACTTTTGTTTCTTTTGAATCTCAAATTTCCAAACTTCTTTGCCATGAAGGCCATTGTTTTGTTGTCCATGCCTTCAAGTTCTTCAATGGTGTAGAAGTCATCTTCTTCTGACTCACTCTTGATGGAGTCCTTGTCTTCCTGTTCCTGATCTTCAATCATCTCAGATTTCAACTTCCTGCTTGTACCAGTCTTTTCAATTGTTGATGGTTCCTTAGCAACCAGGGCATTTGAGACATTTGCCATTTTTCCTCTATTTGCTAAAATGGCCTTCTTTTGATAAAATTCCAGCTCATATGTTTTCAGTATTCCATAGAGTGTCTCAAGTGGAAGTTTTGTCAAATCTCTTCCTTCTCTTATTGCAGAGATTTTATGCTCCAGGTGCTCTGGGAGAGTTAACAAAAACTTCATGTTTTTCTCCTTTGTTTCATAATATTTCCCATGAAGTTGAAGATCATTGATCAGTTTATTGAACCTTTCAAATACTTCAGTTATGCCCTCATTTGATTTTGACATGAATGCTTCATATTGGGAAACAAGGAGCTGCCTTTGATTCTCTCTTACTTCCTCAGTTCCTTCACACAGAATTTCTATTGTCTCCCATATGTGTTTGGCAGATGTACAATTGACAATATTGTTGTACATCACAAGATCCAGTGACTCAATTAATATTAACATTAAGCTATTGTCAAGAGAAACCTTTTCCTTCTCTGAGTCTGTGTACTGAGATGGATCTTTAGGTATCCATGTTGCAGGAATAACTTCAGACCCACTAGTAGTTTCAGGAACTAGAGTTACTGGCATGAAAGGACCATTCTTTAATATTTCTGGATACATGGGGTTTGCAGCCTTTATGAACATCAGCATCTTCTTCTTCCATAGGTTGTAATTTTCTCTGTCAAAGGTAGGAATCTTTATGCTGCTTAACTTCTGAGAACTCATCTTGATCTTTAGTCTGTATGTTTGTTTACAGCCTGGCTCTGATACCACTTGTTAGGAATTTAGAGGCCCAGAAGTTACAGAGGGGGGGGGTGAATGTATACTTCAAAAATTTTCTTGTTTTTGAAAAGAACTTGTTCGAAGCTTGAAGAACAGATGGAATTACGAAGGTGTTTATCAAGACATATAACAGGAAATAATATAGACACAGATGTAACTTTCAATCTAATTTTGTATTAGAATGATCTTTGCTACAATCTGAAATTCAGTTTGAATTTCAGCTTCTTGTTCTGGGATTCTTACTATTGTAAAAATGCTCAAGACACTATCAAATGTGGCTGTGCATAAAGTATATAGACAACATGTCCTGTGCACATGCTCACATGAGACAGTTTAGCTAAAACTAGAAATAGACAGAGATTGCTTTACATTTGACTAATGACTATTTCTAGCTAACACTGTAGTGACAGTCTGCTCCATCCTGCCTTATCTCTTCTGTCACTTTTCTTGGCTTATCTTCCCAGCTACATTGTAGACTTGTCTCTGTCTGTGCAGGTTTGACTTATCCTGCATAAACAGAGCTGCAACATCATCTGTCTTGTTCTGCAATTCTTCCTTGAAACTAGCTTCTTTTGCAGTCGAGTACTCTTCTTGAAATTGGTTCGATAAGTCAAGGAGATTGACTTCTCGAACAGCTGTGACTTCTCGATTGATCCTGAATACTTGATTTCTCGAATGTCTAGACTTCTCGATCGCATACTCAGCTTGATGACTTCTCGATCAGATTAGACTTCTCGAATACATGCTTGATATTGACTTCTCGAATGACTCAGCCTTATCACTTCTCGAATGCTCCATTTGCTAGCTTCTCGAATTGTTTATTTTCACTTCTCGAATGCCTCATAATTGACACTTCTCGACTGGATTCAATACCTGACTTGTCGAATGACTGACTTCTCGATCGAGTACTAAGCAGATAGAAGTTTTGAGACTTCTCGAAATGTTTCCACAGTTCTGACTTCTCGAATGGCTGACTTCTCGACCAAGTAACTTGCCTTAGTAGAATTCTCAGATAACTTCTCTTTTTATTTTCTTCACAGTCTTCTTTGTCTGGTTGCATGATTCAACTTGAATCTTCTAACTGACTTTATTTCTGACTTAATTTACAATTTGAAGATAAACAGAGAAAACTTCTAGTTACAAATTACACATGAATTACTAAGTCACTAGTCTATTACAGAAGCACAAACTAAGTTACAGCAAGACAGATAATTAAATAGGCTAGGCTTGATTTAAGTCCAACAGGTTATAAAACTGGATTAAACAGATCTAAACCTACTTTTTTGGCCGGTTTAACCGAATTTTTTTTCTTCAATATACTTTAAAAAAAAATCCAAATTAATTGGGTTGGTTATGGGCAGAAAGTTATTTTAACCAACCCGATACTTATATATTAAATGCTATGTAATATATAATTATATTCGATATTTTATACTTTCATGATAATTTATAATTTATATATTAATATAATAATAATAATTATATATTAAAAGTTTTGAATATTTATTAGATTACTTATAAGTTTTATAATTTACGAATATAATTTGTTAACGTTGTTTTAGTTTTTTTGTCATTTATGTTGAGATATTAAATTTTATTATCACAATTTATGTTTAAATATGTGAAAATATAAAATTTTAATATTAATTATAAATCGATTAAACCGAATCAACCGATTCAAACTGATTTAAATTGGATATGATTGAGTTATATAATACATTTTAATATTAAGGGTTAAAAATTTTCAAACCAAATTAATTAAGCGCGGTAGAAAAAATGACTAAAATCCGGACAGCCGACACATGAACAGCCTCGGTGGAAGAAGCAATAAAAGTACGAGTGAAGTGGGAAATTAGGAAAGTATGGGGTCTGTAACAATGGGTCTATATTACAAAGAAACTAGTGTTGTAAAACACATAATTTTTCTATTAAAAAAAACCCAAGATAGGCATATGTTTTATTGTGGGGCTCTGTAATGACAGGGTGACATGTTTCTACCTGATTTAAGGTTCTTCAGTTTCACATCCCTGCACAAACACACACATACACACCCAGTATGGCAGTATATGTACTTGTATGTTTGTGAAGATAGAATATAGTAATAAGTAGGCACTGTAGTAAATTGTTTAATATCTGAGGCTGTGAGCAAGACAATTTAGCGGAGTACAAGGGGGGTTGAGGTGGAGGTGGGTGTGGGTATGGGTACTAATACCATAACAGCAGCTAGCAGCACTTGTTGGATGAAGATGAATCATCAACACACACTTTCCTCTTGTTCAACACTCACTCCCCGATTCAACTCTTTTTCCCACTCTACTCTCTATCATTCCAATACCAACCCCACATACTCTGTCATCAGGTATCCTCGACTCCCAACTCAATTACATGTACTCTATGTACGCCTATATATTCATTAATCTTGGTTTTGCCTTGTTTTTTGAATCGTACTAATTGCAGATGCCAATCAACTAAAACTCAAGATAAAACTAAAAGGACCTTGCTGGATAATGCAAGTAATCTACTCACTAATTTGCTAAGCGGAGGAAGTTTAGGATCCATGCCTATTGCTGAGGGTGCTGTTTCTGATCTATTCGATCGTCCTCTATTCTTCTCATTGTATGATTGGTTTATAGAGGTAATGCTTGCAGTTCTCCTGAATTATGTTTCAAGTGCAATTCACATTGAAGCATCTTCAAAATAAATTATGCTTTGCAATAATTGAGTTGCGCAGCGTGGCTCAGTGTATAATAATTTTAACAACTAATTTCATTTTTCAATAATAACTTGGTTGCGCAGCATGGCTCGGTGTATAAACTTGCTTTTGGACCTAAAGCATTTGTTGTAGTGTCAGATCCCATCGTGGCAAGACATATACTTCGTGAAAATGCATTTTCTTATGACAAGGTATGATCTTATCCTAGTTGCGCTTTTTATTAATATTAGACAATACATTTAGTATTTATATCTGAACATGAAATAATAAAAATCTATGGAAGCAACAAGCAATCTTCTACCTATATTAGTTAGTTAATGAACATTCACAAACTCATTAGTTCAATGGCAAAATATTAAAATCAGTACCATATATAAATATATATTAGGCTTATTTACAATTTAAACCCTGTGTTATTAACAATATACAATTCAAACCCTCTTTTAATATAACTAGTAAATTTAACCCTACGTTTTTTAACTATTTACAATTGAAACCTTTTTTAAAATAATTAGTAAATTTAACCCTATATTTTTGAACTATGTACAATTGAAATCTTTTTTAAAATAAATAGTAAATTTAACCCTACGTTTTAAAATATTTAGTAAATTTAACCTTGACTTTTTAATTTCAGAATAAAATAAATTTTATATCGAAAAAGTATTTTTGAGAATATATTCACCGAAGAGTATTTTTGAAAATAAATTAAATTCGGTGATGAACATTCATGAATATATTGAGCGGGAAGTGTGATGGCAAGATGGAATAATATAAACACATATTAAAATTTTATTAAACATATATAATATATTATACATATAGATATATTAATATAGAAAAGAACATCTAAATATTCATTTTATAAGAAAAAACCGTAATAATTGCAAATATCTATTATGCTTAGATAATATCTATACAAAAAAAATTATCAATAGTGCATTTGACGAATATTTATTCAAAATTTTGTCGTAAGATTTATTTTATTCCGAAATTAAAAAGTTAAGGTTAAATTTACTAAATATTTTAAAACGTAGGGTTAAATTTACTATTTATTTTAAAAAAGGTTTCAATTGTACATAGTTAAAAAACATAGGGTTAAATTTACTAATTATTTTAAAAAAGGTTTCAATTGTAAATAGTTAAAAAACGTAGGGTTAAATTTACTAAATATATTAAAAGAGGGTTTGAATTGTATATTGTTAATAACACAGGGTTTAAATTACATTTAAGCCTATATATTATCCACCAAAGACAAAATATATACAGTCACAAGTCAACCAGCCAGCATAAAAGTAGAATGGTAAAAAATATGTAAATAGATAAATTGCCATGATAAAAGAATATATATTTGATATTATTATATATAAACACAACCACAACAAAAAAATATATGAAAATATGAGAAGATAAATAATATGAAATGTATGAAAGGAAAAAGAAATATGAACAAACAAACAAAAACACTCTACCTGGCCTCATTTCTGCTGAATACATTAATTTGCTCACCTCTGTGCATACTCAATAAATTTTCAATGCAAGTGAATTTGAATAACTTTTCCTGAGTAATATTTTGCATCTCTCTCCTCTTCTTGATTTCCCTGAGTAATATTATTAAATATATATTATTATATATTGATTTGTACTTCATAACTCAGTACGCATGTCTTTAGGGAGTTCTTGCTGATATTCTAGAACCAATAATGGGGAAAGGATTAATACCTGCTGATATCAGCACATGGAAACAGCGAAGAAGAGGTAGTCCTTTAAGTAACTTAATTAGTAGTTGCCTCGAGTAGTATGTATTGACCAATAAAATCTTTTGCTCAGTATCTTTAATATAGTATAGGAAAAATGATATATTAATTTGTTTTAAAGCTTGTACCTGCCTATGATTATTAGTAATGTGGTCAATTTTCTCAGTCCTAGTATCACTCTTGCTGTGGTGATCCACCAGTACAACATAGGTTACAAATTTCTGTGCATGACGGGGCAGGAATCTGTTCCTATCCATTATGCTCTGTTAGTCTGTTTAGGCCTCAGGTTTTGGACTATGGCACATTAGTTGTTGCCTATGAAAACTCTACTTTCTGAAGATTGTCTAACTAAATCTGTTGTGTTTTTACAGTTATAGCACCTGGGTTTCACACGTTATATTTGGAAACCATGGTTAAAGTATTTACAAATTGTTCCGAGAGAACAATATTGAAACTTGAAAACCTTCTAGAGGAAAGGAGTTTGACTGGACAAGAGACGGTTGAATTGGATCTTGAAGCAGAATTTTCAAATTTGGCACTTGACATAATAGGACTGGGCGTTTTCAACTATGATTTTGGTTCTGTCACTAAAGAGTCCCCTGTGATTCAGGTTCGAGTAGAAAATATACTTTTTTTTAAATTTCTGACAGTTTTCTTTACTGTCCGCTACGTAATTGAGTTCTTTCAACTTATCTTATATTTTTTAACAGCCTGCATTCACCTTAATTGAATAAATAGATGATGCATATACACTGCATTTTATTTTCCTCAAAACTTAATTGGAGAATGACAACAAACTGATATTAACATTAGACAATATTGAAAATCATAATGCCCCATCTCTCTCTCTCTCTCTCTCTCTCCAGTTATAACCATGGCTTAATATACTTTCAGGCAGTGTATGGAACACTTTTTGAAGCTGAGCATCGATCTACTTTCTATATTCCTTATTGGAAAGTTCCCCTAGCACGATGGGTGGTTCCCAGACAGAGGAAGTTCCAAAATGATCTAAAGGTGATCAATGACTGTCTGGACGGTCTCATCAAAAATGCAAAAGAGACGAGGGAGGTAAGCTACAGAATGGGAATAATGAGTTTTAGTAAAAAAAAAGGATAAGCCAAAGTAGTCATGTGTCTCACTGACAGCACTCTCTAATATTTGTTTCTTATATCAGTGAGGCCAAAAGTAAAACAGTTCACATATATTAATCTTAATTGTGATTTTGAACTATGAAATGGTCATTCTTTATAATTCATGTAATCAGTACGTTAGCAATTATAAAATTCATTGGTCATTGAATTTGTTTTTCATATATAGCATATACAAGTTAAAAAACAAATTGCCTGCAAAATAAACAGGTTATTGTTGATAAGCTTTAAAACAAAGAGCCAAGAATCTTAGGCATGTGAAGTGCAATCAGAATAGAATAACTATAACTATTTATTAATAAAAGCCACAAACATTGCGCTTTAATGATGGTTACTATATTTTGTCAAGTTCCTATCCCAACGTTTTTCAACTGCTTTTAGTTTGCTTGATTTAATATTCATTTTTACACTGGATACACTTGATCCCTCGCAACATGTTTACGACGACAGGAAACAGATGTTGAGAAACTGCAGCAAAGAGATTATGTAAATCTCAAGGTATGTATTGTGTGACATACTCTGCTAATACAATAACTTTTTGAAACACAGAAAAGTTAATTTTAGCATGCCCGGTATGTCTGCAGGATGCAAGTCTTCTTCGTTTCTTAGTTGATATGAGGGGAGCTGACGTTGATGATCGCCAGGTAATCTTTTGCAGCCTTTCGTTAGATCCTACCTCAGTTAATTTGTAGACTGAAGTAGTTCTCTCATATTTGCCTGTGATTTCATTGAACAGCTAAGAGATGACTTGATGACGATGCTTATAGCTGGCCATGAAACAACAGCTGCTGTCCTTACTTGGGCTGTTTTCCTCCTAGCTCAGGTAAATTTCATTATTGTACATTTGTACTCATGTTATTTCATATAGTAGGAAGTTAGTTAATTCCTAAATATGAAAAATAGCAATTATTGATAGACAGAATTACACATATATAATTTTTATTTCTTTTTTGTGTAACTTGCTGATATGCAGCATCCTGCCAAAATGAAGAAAGCTCAGGCAGAGATCGATTCTGTTCTCAATAACGAGAAGATAACCTTTGAGTCGGTTAAAAAATTAGAGTATGTGACTAACTCGGTACCTCATTAAATAATTCTTCCTCGTTTCTCATGGTCCTAAATATCCAGCAGCACTTATATTAAAGTGTACCCATTTACCCTTGATCTCTAACTTGATGGTAACAGAATATGACATTGGGATGTCTCACTTGTTCTTGTGTAATCTGTTCTCCTATTCTTCATGATCAGGTATCTGCGTCTTATTGTTGTGGAGGTTCTACGCTTATATCCACAGCCTCCATTACTCATTAGACGTTCCCTCACATCGGATCAATTACCAGGTAACCTAGTTCGAATCCTGCATAGTCTGAAAATCGAAGTCCAGTGATCCCATTTAGGTTTATTAATACATTAGTAGTCTTTAATACGATTAGTTCAATCCTGCAGGAGGTTATAATGGAGACAAAAACGGATACAATCTTCCAGCTGGAACTGATGTTTTTATTTCTGTGAGTACCTTTTTCCCCTTGATACACTTTTGAACCTGAAGAAGATAGCAAATGTTATTCTGTATTGTGTATCATGTTTGCACATGATTTCTTTGGTATAAAATCATCCGGGCAGGTATATAATCTTCATAGATCTCCATACTATTGGGACAAGCCCGATGAATTTGAACCCGAGAGGTTTCTACTTCAAAAACAGAGTGAAGGTATCGAAGGATGGGCCGGTTTTGATCCATCTAGAAGTCCTGCAGCATTATACCCAAATGAGGTCACTTTCCATTCTATTGTCCATCTATTCTACAAAAAATCCCATAAGATCTGCTTATTTTGTTTATTTCCCATTAAAGATTGATGGTAGACTTGATAGTATAAAATGGCATGATATTTTTTAACTTTGACATTGTAATTTCATTTTCCTGCCATCAATTTTATACTTAGAAAGCCCAAGAACAATTTTTTCTATTACTAATACGTAAGACCTTGACAAACGGGACCCTTTTGTGGGAACAAAGGGAGTGCCAAGTAGATGTCTGCACTCTTTGTTCCACATGTTTTATTATTATTTAACTGTTTGAAGGATGCTATCTATACATCTACAGATTATATCCGATTTTGCCTTCTTGCCTTTTGGTGGAGGGCCAAGAAAATGTGTGGGAGACCAGTTTGCGCTCATGGAGTCAACGGTAGCATTAGCAATGTTGTTACAGAAGTTTGATGTTGAGCTTAAAGGATCTCCAGACTCGGTCGAACTAGTTACAGGGGCAACCATGCACACAAAGAACGGACTATGGTGCAAAGTTAAGAAGAGATCTAACATTCTTTGAATTAGGCTTTGTAAGCAGAAATAGTGAGCTCTGGAAAACATCTGTTGTATGATGATTAAGATGAAAAGTGTACAACTATAAGAAATATAAAGAGAATTTCCTATTTCCCATTTTTGGCTAACATACCTCAACGCAGTTCTGATTTTATCTTGTATCTGGTCTTTCTTGCCTGCAAGGTGCAATGTTTGGGTGACCCTGCTGGTGGTATTTAGCAACATCCTTGGTAAAAGATACACAGGTCACAAAATTGAATGATTACCCTATAAATGTATTACACGACCAGAAAGGTCATTGGTCCCGTGTGCTTCCACATTAGCAGGGAACACAATACCTAGTTTGTTTTGATAAGATAAATCTAATATTGTGATTAATTTTGCACCTTAATCCTTAAGGCTTAATAATATCACATTCTAAGTTGCAATTTGCAACCTATAAATTTTCTTTTAATTAAAGGTGAACTTAAAAATAACAAAAAAGAATCAGTAACTTCATATGTAATTTATCAAATCAAATGTGATCTTCCTGATGCATTCAAAGACTCATTTTATGACATCATTGGTCATACTCTGGTTTGAATTTCAAAACAAAATAAAATTTGACTATGTATCATAATACATTTGTTACACAAATTTAGTTTTTCAATACAGAATTACAGACTGTGACGAGCTATATAAGGATGTATTAAGCTCTTTCAAAAATTAAACATTTTGTTTGTTTGCTTTCTTAAAGCCCATTGCAGACTGTATCAATATATCCAAGCAGGGCTCACTGTACTCATGCTTGCCTTGATCCACCATCATGTGCTGCTCTTATATTGGCTTCATCCTGCCAAATATAGTGAAAACACTTCATACAAAGAAACTTTATGATAATTATATCTAGTCGAGAAAAATTGTTTATAACACTAACCCGAAGGGGATATGCAAAAGTTGCTGGTCTAAAAAACTCCATCTGCCCCTGCAAGTAAAGATTAGAAATTTTGTGACATCAAAACATAATTTCAATATACAAGAAATAAATATTTGATCTGTTAATCATGCTGTACCATCTGATGTATGTTTGTCTGATTGCCATAATAGCCATCATGATTTGGCGCAATGCTATTCAGTTGTCCCTAAGTAAGATAATCAAAGAATCATAGTTAAGAGACATTAAAGATAATCAAAGAATCATAGTTAAGAGACATTAACTAGACTTGGTTTTTTAGATAATTTATTAGAAATGTTTTTGATTGTGACAAAAAAACACTTGGACAGCGTGACTTCTAAATAGAGTATACTACTGTAATGATATGTACCAGGCCCTGAATATTCTGTTGTTGTCCATAGTAGTTATCACGCGATGGACCCATTAAGTTTAAGGGTACCTACAAAAGAGCATTACCCTAGTTAAAGAAAATGTACGTTACGTATGAGAAGCACAAAAGGAATTATCATTTATAACATTCATACCATTCCTTGTTCAGTGCCAAAATAGCTATCCAGGTTGACAGGCCTAGTGTTCATTTTGTCCTGGAAAAAATATTAGAAGATCACACTAAGTGCTAAAGTCCATATGAGCGACTGTTTATGTTCAATACAACGATCATTAATGCCAGCATCACTTTAAAGTCCAATCAAGTAAAACAGAACAAATTAGATATGGTGTATGTAAATTCCGGCAAGATATACGAACCAGATTTTGCAAGCTGTCTTCGGCTCCAACACTGATCATATCTGGCTCTGAGTTTGTCTGCAAAATAAATCGCTTTGAGCTAACATTCTTATGATATTGCAAAATTGCTCATGTCAATCACCATTTTTTACTAACCTTCCTTTTCTTAGTTGGATTCTTCTTTCTATTGGTTTTGATCGTGTTTGTGCTTCTACTTTGATTATCATCTTCAATACAAAGCAGACCATGATTACCTGACGTACCAGCATCCATGAGATCTCTATTGGAGTCGAGATTCAAAGTTCCAAAGGTATCTTCCAGTGCACGAAGTGCAATATTATAACTTTGTTGAGATAACGACCCTTCTTCACTCAGTTTCAGTGCTCGTTGGAACAAGCTGTTGTAACGCTGCACCCTTGACTGCGCCAGTTCAGATCCTTCGACCATCAAATGCCTGAGTTTAGCATCTCTCGTCCACCGCTTTAGAACATATTGGGAAGGAATGGTGGAAAGGCCACATATTTGAAGAACAAGCAGGGTATGTCTACAAAGAAAACCTTTAAATTCAAACATATGACACATACAAAATACTTCTGACCTCAATTTGTTACAAGTAACTATGAACTCTTGCTGTTTCTCAAGATCGTCAATTCTGTAAGTTGTGGTTGCTCCTTCCTCCCTCTCATTTCTAGGCATACAAGCAACTGCACCTAAAACCTCAGATTGGAATTTTTTGAATAATGCATGTGTATATATGCCAGATGCATGCTTCTCAAATGGTGATGGGGACCTCAATGCAGGTTGCTTGTTCCATGTATCAGAATCTGCCTTGGATTCCTCTTCATACCTGTCCTGTAAAATGGTTTCATACTGTCTTAGAAAATCCTGCAGAGTTGTCTTCTTGTGCACATATTTGTCAAAGAAAGAGTTTACACTCTCAGATCTCTGAGCTGTAGACATCCCAGCTAATAATGCACCATTCATGTAGGTTGGCACCCATTGTCTGCGGTCATCATAAAGTGAGTGGATCCAATCATTTTCTTTTAGCTCAAACACATTCACAAATTTCTGCCACCTTTTGTCAAACTCCTCATCTGTCCATGATCTGTAAATGCATTTCAACAATTTTGCCATAAACTTATCATTCTGTTTAATTACATGACTTGAAGTTTCAGAAATCTTTCCCAGTATATGCCACATAAAATAGCAATGACGAACAGATGGGAAAACCTCAGATATAACTGACTTCAGGGATTTGTCTTGGTCAGTGATTATATACTTTGGAGCCTGTTCACCCATTGCTTTTAACCATGTACGCATCACCCATGACAATGTGGTTGAACTTTCATCAGAGAGTAGTACACATCCGAGCAACATGAATTGATAGTGCTGATTAACCCCAACAAAAAGAGCTAGAGGCATTTTATACTTGTTTCGAAAATAAGTTGTGTCAAAAGAAACAACATCACTGAAATTGGTGTAATCATGCCTACTTTTGGCATCAACCCATAATAAATTTTTAAGGCGTTGATCTTTGTTCACTTCTATTGCATAAAAGAAATTGGAATTCACACTCTGCATCTGCACACAAAAGTCGAGCAACAAGTTTGCATCTCCTGCTTCAAGAGCCAAACTAAGACCTTTATCAAATGGGCTTTTAGAATCATTCCTGAGACCAACCACATTCTTATACTCAGCAAATTGTCTTGCCATCGCAGCATACATCTTTCTAGTTTGTTCACTAATAGCCTGGGCAGGTAAAAGTTCGTGATTGTGTTCTTTCACGAATCTATGTATAATCCATTTTCCATCAGGTCTCCTCTTTACATGCATGCTGGCTTTGCAATCTGTCTTTGAACACAATCTTCTGCTGGATGAATTCTCTGGATCTTGTTTGTTCCCTTGCCGACTTCGTGGTTTATTATATGATTTGTCATACTCGCGCTTTGTGCCATATCTAGAACATGCAAATTTTGCATCAATAAATTCTCTCGAGGTCTTTGAACGACGGCTATTTTGTATTGCAGTATTGAAACCCATAGACCTGGCATATTCTTGATAAAAAGAGTATGCTTCCCCGTAAGACCCAAATTCCATACCAGCAAGTGGCTCCAAATTTGTATCCTCATTACCGTCAAATACATCCACTGCATGAGAATTCATGCTCGCATCATCTTCCAAAGGCACCATAGTGCCACTCAGTCCTGCACTATGCAGTTTTTCTTCTTTACCCAATATGTTATCAAGTCCATTTGGTTCCTCTTCTTCTTCTTCTTCTTCTTCCTCTTCTTCTTCTTGTTCCTTTTCAAATTCACCGGAAGGTAACCTAAGATCTATATCCATTGGGAGAAAAAAGGAACTATTTCCTGCTCACTCCTTTTCAGAGGATACCTGGGGTGTAGGAAAGGTGGGGCAATTATAAATCACTCAAATGCTAAACTAGAATGTAAACAATAATCAAGCAAAAGAAGAAATAATATGATATATTAAACCCGATGATAATTAAAACTTGACCCGTGTTTACTTACCTGATAATGGAAGGCCTGCCTGATTTACACAAATTACTGGAAACATATAGAACCATGGGTTGCAAATATTAAATCGATATGCGACTCATCTAGACACATTGCTGATCCAGCTGCTAGTAATATATCACTAAATTTAAGACTGATAATTTTTCGTAGGAAACATACCCAAAGACATCTCTATAATTTTAATGATTCGATCATTATTATATATAGCTTATTAGGTATCGCTCCCAAAGGACACCAACTACAGCCTACAGCTTCTGAGCCACCTCGATTGGAAAGACAATTTAAATATTGTCATATAGAACCCACCATAGGTTCAAAGAAAGAAAAATACCATAAAGCATATATATAAATAGAGATCGAATGTGAAAGAAAAAGGTCTGATCCTAGAAGGATAAAACAGTAAGACAGGCATCCCTAGTGGCAAAAGAACTTTAAAGTATTTTCGGGAATCTGACAACTACAAAAATATGAGATTTAAGTTTCGACACTCCAACCTCAATTCTACGTTTGTATTTGAACTGCAACACAACATGGTCAAAAGATACAAAGGGCAAGTGGGATATGAGATTTGAGTTTTGACACTCCAACCTCAATTCCACGTTTGTATGTGAACTGCAAAACAACATAGTCAAAAGATACAAATGGCAAGCTAATCAAACTAATATAGGCGCCCACAGAATACCACTGCCTAACATAGTTATCCTGCATACAGATGTACAGCAAAAACTCATCCCAATAAACTGATTTAGTACTTTACTTAATCCACCACACGAGTTATGAACACTTAACCCATAAAATTTTCTATTAAATATCCAAAGGTGTAATTTCAAAGTTGTTCGGACCCTAATTTCAATAAGGAACAAAACCCTCGAAATATACAGGACTATCACAGTCATTATAAAGAATCTTTAGCATGAGACTTTGTATTACTTGGGAACTTCCTGCTTTTATCTTATTCTTATTATAGTCAAATTATATGGGGCTGACTACATGATTACTTTTATCATGCAATCATGGTATACCGCATTATGCTCTCTAGTGCGGGCTCAAGAGAGCTCATTCAGATACATCCAAGTAGTTGAAAAAAATAATAACAATTTATCTTTACCCTGCTTTCATCTTGATGTACCAAATCACCTTTTTGCACTGACTGGAATTTCAAATGTATGCCCCTTAATGTTAGACCATCTCGGCTTATTCTTATCCCGCCTTCTCCTGAAAACTCTCCACTTCACTACCAAGGTCTCGTATGTATTTAATCTTTCCATTTGGAGACATACATCCAAAAAAATGCTTAATGTGATACTCATTTAATGGAATCGATATAGCCTTTATTGTAATTCTATCATCTACTTTAGTTAAAGACCAATTGTATAATTTCTGACCCTCCTACATAATTACGAACTTATATATCATAAAGATGTGTTAAAAATCTATAATATAATTTAAGTAAACAGTTAGCAGAAAGAGGAGGTGGAATGTTATACATTAGAGCAAAATTGAATAATATTCCAAACTTTTATAGATTTCTCCACCTGTTATCAGAAACCTTCCTCCATTTATGAGCACCAATAATTTAGAATAACTACAAAGAAGCTGCTTCACTCCTTGTTATGATTTTCGTAATTCTTAAGCCAGAAGTTATAGTCACCTTAACTACCTCTCTCTTTCACATCCTATGACATAGACGCATACTACTCAGTTCTTACAAGGTCATTACATACACATCAAAACTGAAGCTTTTGTTAAGCCAGACGAAGCTCGAGTCAGTGATGTTGGGGAAACAACATACCGGTGCTTTCTCTTTGACCTCAATTTAACAAACTAGCAGGCAATACTCTCTTGTAAATCATTATAATAAAAAACAAGTGGTCATAACAAAAATATCTCTTTTTATACAAATCAGTAGTATATCAAAATAAGATAAAATTCACAATTAAACAAATAGGATCACAAAGACACAAAATTTGAACAACCCAAGTCACACATTGCTCGTACTAAAAAGACAAACATACATATGTGTGTGTATTGTGTTAGAAAAGATGATGTTATGAGTGAGAGAATAAAAGAGAGAGAAGAGAGAGAGAGAGAGAGAGAGAGAGAGAGGGAGAGAGGTTTTGAAAGAGTCAAAAGAATGAAAATAGAGAGAGAGGGAGGGGGTGTTTACCAAACAAGTCTTTTCCGTAATCGTTCTGCCACGCGATGTGATCCGGCGAGTGGCGGCTTTCCCCCCAAATATATGTATTGCTAATTAGGGTTTCAATACATCAACGCTTCTTTCTTTGTAATGCCCCTTTTTCACTCCTCTACGTCTTACTACGTGTCACCCACACGCACACGCCCTTCTGTGCTTTCCTATTTCAATTCTAAAATTTGATGGTATTAAATTAAATATTTTATATAATTTTTAAAATTTTGATGATATTCGATAACTAATAATTTTTTAATTTTATAAATAAATGATTTTGATGAATTTTTTAATAAATTAAATTATTGTAAACTATAACAAAATATTACATTTAAATATTTTATATTTAAAATTAAAAAATATATCATTTTGAAATAACTAATGTTACTGCAAAATTTTCAATTACTTAATAAAATCTATGGGACATTAAGTGTATTTAACTTGAATTTTAAAAATGTAGGTATATTTATTTTATATTTTACATAATTTATTAAAATTTAATGATATTTAGTTAGGAATTTAAAGATTCAATTTTTTTAAAATATTTAATTAACATTTAAATTATCTTTTAAAATTTTATGGTATTCATTAAATTTCATATAATTTTTTAAAATATGATGGTATTCGGTAATTAATAAATTTTAAATTTTTATAGTTTTTTGATGAACTTTTTATATTTTTTAAAATCTACTGAAATGTATGAAATTTTGAAGAAAGGTCGGTCAACTCTACGAGATTTTACATAAACTCAGACTTGTGGAAAACTAAAATAAATAAAATATTTAAAATTCATAAATAATTATTAATTGCTAAAAAGATTTAAAATCTCAATTAAATAAATCATGGAAATAATTTTTCACCATATGATTATTTTTTTAAAGATATTCACCAATAACAACGTTTTATAGATTTTTAAATAAGTGGAAATACTTGATAGAGCGTCCAGTACTTTAATATACCGCACAACTAAATATTCGACTAAATTACTTTTATAAAAAATTACTTTGAACCGTTTTGTCAAATATATGTAAGATTACAAGCAACTATTCAAGTATTTAACTATTTACAAATAAAAATAAATGAATTTGTACAGTCATCAACTCAGCAATCAGGAGCAACGTACGTACATGTATTTGCAGTAGTTTGTTGTGCCTATTTTGTTTGTCCCCGCTTGTTGTCACTTTTTTATTCCCCTCGTCCTTTCTTCTTCTTCTTCGATTCATCCCTTGAAGAATTTCAATACACATACACACACACATACACATACATGCAATCATTCTGATTCAGTGACCCACATTATGAAATCACTGGTTTTTCTCCTTTTATATTCCTATTGAAAACACTTATTTTTTTGGGTTCTTCTTGTAAATAGTAATTTTTAGGTTTTTTTAAAGATTTGAAACTTGGGTGGGAGGTCAGCAATGGTGAGGAAACATGGGTGGCAACTACCTGCTCACACTTTTCAGGTTCTACTCGGGTTCATTGTCAGCAGAAGATAAATCGAAGTCGACCTGCTCATCCTTTCTCCTTTTTTTAATCCCCCTCATGTGCTGTTCTGTTAATTGTTACATATACATGCCATATTGTTTACTAGTAATTTTTGAAATTTGAGTCACTTTAATTTCACTATGTAACCAAATAGAGGTTTGTGAACCTTGACTTTCTTGGAATTACTTAATGAAGAAATGACTAATGATGTCTCATAAAAACAACTGCATTCCAATGCCACAAATGTATACAGAGACTCTGTATCTACAACAACAAGCTATGATTATGGATAACTATATACTCCCTTGAGCACCACCTTGGCACTTTGTTGTGCTGCAAGCCTACAATGCACAAACCCCTTGCTTGGCAAAATTGCCTAAGCTAATTGATGAACCGAAACCAAAACCTTACTATATGAATATACTTTAACACTTTATTCTTACTCTGAATTATCATTTTTTCTAAAATGATAAAGGATTTTTTATTTCATATATCAATTCAAATTCTTTATTTGCAGCAGCTTTTTTATGGCTAAAGTCAATAACTTTGTTTCTGGGTTATTCTTATTCAATAAGTTGTAGTTACTGTTTAGCTTAAATTTTGATACTTCGACTAAAAGTTTCTGGCATTCAGTTCCTCCTAATTCTTTGCATTATTGTTGCGATAATGTTACTCTTTAGTATTCTTTCTTCAGGACCTTGGGCTATTAGAGTGATAGATTATTATATGCAGGCATGTATAATGTATTTATGTGATCAAGGAATGCCTGGATTCAAGTGTGAATAAGTATATAGTTCTATGCTATAGAAGCATTGTCGGGTGTTGTTACATTTTCGCTTTGTGTCATATAGTTTTCTGATTTCTTGCCAATAATCATTACCGATTCTTGTTTCCACTAAAAGTTTCTCTGATTCTAAATTTGGCCTTTGATAGGTTATTGCGATAACGGTATTTTTCCTGCTTGTTGTTGCATTCTACACGTTCTTTGCTCCATTTCTTGGAGGCCACATTTGGGAGTATGCTTTGGTTGCCACATATTCTCCAGCAGTATGCCAGTTTCTTTTGTTTCAGCGTTTCCTTCCACTTTTGGCTTAAAAAAATATTATGTATAACTGTACACACAACTTCTTACATGGTGAAGCATTTAAAACATCTGGGAAACAGAACATTATCCAGATCATACACAGATGTGCATATTCTGATTTGTCAGGGAGTGTTAGACCCCTGAAACAAAAATGGTTATGTATATCACTAAAAAATGTATGATTATGCAATAATTAAGTCTCATTGGTTAGGATTTAGGAATGATGGTGTGTAATTAGTTTCAGGTAACAGTATAATTTCATTTTTCAAACTCTTGGATAATTGGTCTTAGTTATTTAGGCAACTATGCAACTCAGTTGCAAACTTGCAACTATTTCCATTTTTTCGAATAACCCTTTCCCCCTATCGTGGTCTGTGTCATGTAGTTATCCTGGAAATTGACTAGACCTAGGATCTGGTATACAGAGTAGTCAGTAGCTTTTCTACATTTTCCACGAGGCATGTCCAATAGCTTATGATAAGGAGACATTCTTTAGTTTTGTAGTGAATATATCTTGTGCAGAGAATATTAAATTACATCTTTGGCAATAATCTTCTCATTTCAGGCACTTCTTGTTTTCGTTCTCTATGTTAGGAGTACTGCAATAAATCCTGCAGATCCTGGTATTATGTTTAGGTTTGATTCTGTAATGATGAATCAGCGTGATCTCAGGCAGGGTGTCTCAGCCAAGAATCTGCCTAGTAAAAACCATGAACAAAGCACAGGAGCACATTCTTCTCAATCAACAGCTTCGAGAAGCCCAATACCAACACACAACTCCTCAAGTAAAGGATCAACAGAAGTGAATGGAGTTACTGGTATTCAGACGGAAGTCTCGAAGAGGAAAACAAAGTGCACTGCTGAAGGGATCTTCTGTGCATTGTATGTGTATGAAGATTGTTGCATAAATGTGACAGCGGAGCATGAACGCACAGGTGAAGATGCTTTGTTCTGCACATTATGCAATTCGGAGGTATTCTTTCCATATTTCCCACAATGAATCGAGAGTAATCAATTTACCATGTCGGGATTGGGGCTCTGTTAAAAAATTACATGGAATATTTTTTATTTTGGAGGTATTAGACTGAGAGTATAGAGGTTAAACCGTTAAATAGTACTATTGACTTGGCAGGAGGGAGATACAATTCAGGAGAAATAGTCAGTTTAAAAAAAAAATACATTTAAATTATTCATTAACTAAACAAAATGATTACAGACCTCCCTATATTTGACAACTAGAAGTTAGAATAGCACTGAAGGTAACATACACGTGAACACATAAAACACAATAACTAACCAGATTTTATCTTAAGATACTATCCTTAACCTCATTTACTTAGATTTCAAAAAGAAGTGTAGAAAAAGGCATCTTATCTTAAGGTTAAACTGTAACCACCATCTTTACGCTTATCTGTTGCCATGTTGTGTTCTTCAGTTCTTACAGAAATGTCAACCTAATCTAGTCTTTTAGGTATTACAAGACTGACACATGTTCATTAATTAATATTTCACCTAAAGGATTTGGGCAACTTCCTATGTCACCTGTTCTGTTTGCGAAATTCTCCTTCATATCTCTTATCCACATCTCCTACTTGTAATCCACTCGAGTAAATATCTACATCAACTCTTACATTTTGTAAGCATGTGAGTAATCTTTATTTGTTGAGATCACTTAGAATATCCTTAAATGCAAAATTGTAGTATAAATGTGGGGCATAAATGATGCTAGTATGCTCCTGGACACTGGTAAACTGCTAGAATGTGTTTAGTTGATTTTAAAAATAAAAAGGCCAAACCTTTATTGGCGCAACTGTTTTCGTATGAATGTCATCAGTGTTTAATGAATATATATGATATATCATACGAAATGATCCCCGTGAATGGTTTTCCGGTTCAGGTCCAAAAGTAAATTTTTGTAATAAATTGTATTATGATATAAAATAAGTTCAGAACAAGATACATCTTGTTGTACATAAGTGAAATGTAATGACTTGCTATTTTTTAGAAGTATTAGTAGTGATTCTAATTTAGTTATAAGTTCCTGTGTGCCTTCAGCACAAAAAAGGCATTCAAATTCACATATATCTTCAAATGACATGACTATCTGTTATTTAATCAATATTTTGTTTAGGGTTGTCACTCATCACTTTAGATTGTAGTTTTTATAGATATGTTTCTTTACGACTCATGATGCAGGTGCACAAATTCAGCAAGCACTGCAGAAGTTGTGACAAGTGTGTGGATGGATTTGATCACCATTGCCGGGTATACTTTTCCCGATCTATGCTGAACACATGTTAGGTTTCTTATAACTTGGCCCAACTTTTTCTGTCCGTGAAAGAATATAAACTCTGGTTACTACTGAATGATGCAGTGGCTCAACAACTGTGTTGGGCGAAAAAATTATGCTACTTTTATATCTCTTATGGCGATTAGTGTTCTTTGGGTATGTCAAATACGAACTAATAGATGTGTACCAAAGCAATGCCTTGAAATATCAATCATTCATTTTTCTTTTGTCTCTTCCTTCCGCTGTTACAGCTAGCTCTTGAGGCTGGGGTTGGTATTGCTGTTTTAGTTCGTTGCTTTGTCAGCAGGCAGAAAATGGAGGCTGACATAGTTGCCAGACTAGGAAATGGTTTCTCTCGTGCCCCATTTGCAACTGTTGTGGTATGTACATATAGGTTTGGTGTATGTCTTTGCTGTTTTCTAAAAACTTAAGTCTGAATAAATATGAAATTGATCGAGTGTTTTTTTATTGTTTTCTTATTTTTCAACAGGCTGTATGTACAGCAGTCTCTTTGGTAGCATGCCTACCCTTGGGTGAACTCTTGTGTTTTCACATGATACTAACTAGAAAGGTTAGTTTCCTTTTTGGTTGTTATATCTTTTAAATTTTCTGTTCATGTTTTTAAAAGTGGTTGCTGGTTGGAAACTTAGAATGCATGATGAATGTATTCAATATTTTAAGGTGCTCATGCTTCATTTCCAGATTTAGTATACTTTGGAATATATGGAGCTCCAATCACGCATTTTTAGTACAACTATTTTTTTTTTTTGCTAAATAAAATACAACTAAAAATTGTTATGTGAATGTGCAATTAAAATTAGTCATAATTCATAAATTACAAAAGACTTGGACTCTTCAACTGAAAATTTTCCAGACAGCAACGGATACCTTCTAATTTTTTTCAAAAAGAGCTGGAGAAGGCTGTTTCTTCATGAATAATTTAGAAATGTATACTGCTATTCATTCTTTTCTTGGTTGCCTTTCAAATCAGGGAATCACAACCTATGAGTATGTGGTGGCTATGAGGGAAAGGAGTAAGGCTCCTCCAGCAACAAATGTTGAGGAGCAATTTGCAAACATTTTGTATTCCCCAAGTGGGTCTACAACAACTGGCTACAGTGGTGGAAGTTCTCTAGGTCTTCACTACAAGGGTGCATGGTGCACTCCTCCTAGAGTTTTAGTGGATTATCAGGTATGTGTCTAATTCGATTGTATGCATAGCTTCACTTGGGTGTTTGTTGATTCAATTACATTAATATTTTGATTTTGCAACTTCCACTCCGTTCATTCACAGAATATATATGCCTTCTAAGCTAGATTTCTGATATGAATATGCTCAATGGTGAAATTTACATCCACTATTATTAACTGACTTGAGAAATGGTTTAATGGTATATTATCTGTCACCCAGGAATGAGTGGAGTCAGAGTACTAGAATATGGTGTCTTAGTATCAAGAGGAGATTATTTCAGTTTACAAATCTTGCAATTCATTTGGAAGGCTGATCATCAGTTGGAAATTGGTTTACATATCCATATAAGGGGGAAAATATGTGTGCATCTGTGGTGTGTTTGGAGATGCAGCTCGTGAAATGGATTTTGAAATGATATCATAAAAAATAAAAATTCAAAGTAACAAAAATTTATCACTTTCCTAAAATTTCAGAGTTGCTTACAACGTTATTATATTCAGAAACCCAAAATTGCTTTGAGTTTGAATTGAGATTTCACAGAACTTTGCTCACCCCCTAGACACCTGATCCCGTGGTAAAAATCAGAGGGAATGATGTTGTTCATTTTGGTTGGAAACATTCTTTGGGAATCTATTTCTTCTATTTGTTTGTTGTAACTAAATTCAGTTCCTACAGTTGCCAAATAAGTTTAGAATTTTAATATGCCAGTGTTAGTTGCTGCAGATGTGTATAGCTGAAACTGAAAGCCCAGCTGCTTTTGATTCTTTAAGTTCTCTTATGCTGCTGAGTTTCTATTATTTCTTATTCAAAAAGAAATTATAATCGCATAATCAAATTGTGAGTGCAATCTTTTTTAAAAACTCGATATATCAGGAAGAAGTTGCACCTCAAATGGATCCTGGAATAATAGCATCAACAGTCAATCAGGAAGCAGTGGGATCTACAGAAAAAGGAAACAAGATGCTCAAAAAGCCTGTTCGAATCAGTGCTTGGAAGCTCGCAAAACTGGATTCAGATAAGGCTGTAAAGGTTGCAGCAAAAGTGAGGGCATCCTCTTCTGTACTACGTCCTGTAAATAATCATGGTTCTGCAGATGCTGAACAGAGCTCCAGCGGAAATATGAGTGTGAGAAGCAGTTTCAGTGTCGACATAGGACCCAATAAAAACACTAATAATGATGGGGTATTATCTTCTTCAAGGAACTCTTTCCCTTTGAGCCAAGTTTGCAGGGATGAGTATGAAACAGGCAGTCAGAGTGTGAGTAGCCTCAGTAGTCCGAGTCATGTTCACGAGTCTGTTTCTCTAAGCCCTATCCCACAAGCACATGATTTGAGCCCCAATTCTAATGACCAGTCTTCAGCTTTGAAAATCACTTCCGCAAGTAATAGTAGTCCATTATTCCATACTTCCGTAGGAGTTGGTGAACAGATTATACAAAAAGGTAGTACTGCTCTGCCGTTGTCATTGCCTGCTCCAGCTTCTGCTCAAGCTCAGTCAGCCTCTCTGAAAAGAGACCTCAAAAAGATGTCTGTTGTGTGGGACCAAGAAGCAGGAAGATATGTTTCGGTGCCTGTATCAGCTACAGACACTGAGACCAGATCATCCTTGCAGATAGGACTGGAAAACTCTAACACGGGATCTAGCAATCATGATAGAAAATCTGCATTCTCACTTCAAGAACCTCTGCCTCCTAAGGTAAAGCCTGGCGTTGAGAAATCAGAAAACCTTACGTACACTGGAGAATCTATTTTCTTTGGGGGGCCTTTTTTCAATCACCCCATTAAAGATAGTATAAGAAATAAAATGGGTTCAGGTTCACAAGACGACCAAGTCAGGCTACCTTGAAACTCTGGTTCAGAATTCAAAACTGACGCGTCCTCAAAACAGCATACTGTCTTCATCCCAGGGGGTTCATAGCAGAAATTCCATCCATCAGACCTGGTCCAGAGTTGTTGACTTGTACTAGTACACAGTATCCGTGTCTGTAATATTAATATGAATGCCATCTTTTGGAGCTGATATGTAGATTTGCACAGGAGCTCAAGAAACCTTCACAGATGGTTAATCGCAGCCCTCATGAAATGTGGATGAAAATAGTTCATGCGGGTTGCTGCCAGGATGGAATATAGTGTTTTTTCTCCTGTACAGCTGAACTGATACAAAACTATCCAAAAAAAACACCCTTCCATTTTTTTCTTCAGATATTGCAATGCAGTTGTTTGTACTTAAATTTAGAAATTGCTCAAAAGTGAAGACAATTTGCTCCCAAGCAATATGAAACACGACGAGGTAAATGGGATGTTAGGAAAATATTTTCTTCCATAACAGTAATTACTATAAAGTGTTTTATTTAATGGAATACTCTTTGAACGAAGTGCTAATTGAAAATCTATTGGTCATGTATTATGTTCAGGTTCTATCTTTGGCAAACGGATACAAGCTCACACATGTCACTCTCTCATTAAATTCATTAAATTTGACACATGTCATTCTTTCCTTTTAAGTTGGTGCTCATGTGTCACCCTCTAATTAATTCTCTATTCTTTTTATCTCATTCTCTCTCATTCCACTACAACTCTTTCATCATTTATTATTTTTTATTTATCTCATCACTGATTCTCTCTTTTACTCATTACAAACTTTCTTATATTTCTTTATATTATTGTATTTATAAAATAATTATAAATTTAATTAATATATTTAATAAAATTTCTACAATGTTGTTTAATTTTTAATATTATAATTATATGATATTGAAAAATCTTAAATTATTATATGAATAAATTATATAATTATAACTAAAGTATAATACATGTTGACCATATTGAACACGAGTCACTTTTTTATTTCAATTTAAACATACTATTCTCTATTCTTCAAAATAATTAATTATTTGTCACATCAATTAAATTACACAATAAATTCTATTAGTTAATATTAAATAAATTAATAATATTTTTAAATAATAACTTTATAAGATATGAACTTGATTTAATATAAAAAATTAATTTTAATAAATTATAAAATAATATAAATAAAAAATACTTATATAAATATATAATCTCTCTTACATTATAAAATAATAAGTTTTCGAATTATAAATAATAATTTTATAAAATAGGATTTTTTCCCAGTGATAATAATTTTTTTGAAAACTTTTAACATTATATATATTCCCACTCTTTTTTAAAAATAACTTTTAAACAACATACATATTCTTCTAGTATAAAAGTTTTTTGAAAATTATATATTTTTAAAATTTTCTATTTTTTTAAACCATATAATTTTTAACTTATTCATACATTTACTTTTAAAAGTAATATTTATAAAATTTAATCACTATTTAATATTATTTGATGTTTATAACTCTAATATCAAAATACTCTAAATCATAATGATATATAATATATAAATTATTAATATATATTAAAAATTAAAACAAATTTTAATAAATTAAATATAATATAATAAGCATTAATGTTTTTAAATTTTTAAAATTATTGTTCAAAATCATGAGAAAAATGTGTTACTAATTCTTTTTTACTAAAAAATATATTTTATATAATATAGTGTAAGTAACGTGTCAAAATAAAAAGCACAACACATAGTTTTAAAATTGTCATACTTTATTTGAATCATATTTTTTAATCTCATTATTTACACTATATTATATAGTGTAAGTAATGTATTCAAACAAAATTAAATCAAATCTCCTAAAAATTATAAAAAAATATATTTTAGTTATTTTTTGATGCATTATTTACTATATATTATATAGTGTAAGTAAAAGTATTTCTAAATGAATTAAGTAAAATGATTAGCTAAAATAGTGATTAGGTAAAATAATAATATATTTAATAATATTAACCTATTTTTATCTTATCTTATTGAATTAATTAAATTTTATTTAAAACATATCTTAACTATAAAACTTAACTCGTGTAATTAAATATTTTAAATATGTAGAATATTTTAAAAAGAATAATCTTTAATTAAATTAAATAATATTTTAATAATCTAGCATTTCGTATAATGTGGCTTTTGTATAATGTACGGTATTATATTATGTATCAAATTAAAATACCATCAGTGCTCTGTACCATTTTCACTATTTCTTGGTTGTTTTTTCTTAAATTTACGACGTGACACACATTTAAAACAATTGTCTCACATTTTACGCAACACTAATAACTACATAAAATTTAAAAACACAACAGCAAATTAGTTGCAATTTAGTATTATTAATATTCGTACTTATAATTCATCTGTATAACGCAGCCTACTAACTTTTCGAGTACAATCGAATTTGGGTGAAGTAGTATTTTCATTAACCAATGTCAATTGAATGTTTTGAGTCAAGTAATGAGCAGTGTGTATATGAAACAAGATGGAGATTGTGTGGTGGCATTTCATATGTTTGTCATTTTCTTGTAGTATTTATATTAAATTAAATTGGCGACCCTCATGCATGGCCCATATGTTTACAGATATGATACTATGACTTGTTTTTATATATATAGTGAGTTTGTCCTTCCAAATTTTTATTTATACGCATTATGTCGAGAGTATATATCCAGAAATTTAATTTTGAAAAGTAGAACTAAATTTACTAACATGTACAGTAATATTTGTTTTGCATTAAAATTTAATCAAGTAAATATTCAACTGCCCGAACCTAATTTTTGTATAAAATTACGAGGACGGATAAAAGATGACAAAAGTATGGGTGAGTTTGGGCGAGCATTTCTATGCGCAGTGCCTTCTTTTGTAATTTATTTATCGATTGTAAAAAAAATAAAAATAAAAAAGACAAACAGGCTGTCACTTTCTTCATTGTATCAGTTCTCACGTTAAAGCCTGCCTCGTCATTCATGGATCAAATTGTTTTAACAAATTGCTTTCTAATTATCAAAAAAGATGCTCTTTCTCCTTGTGTTTTTCTTTATTTGTTCCTTTTAAATTATGAACTTTTGATTTCCAATACATTTATTTTCTTTACTGAGATATGCATGTTTCATATTTCTGTTCAAATATATACATTTATATCCATTAATAAAATTTGTATGTTTCCATATGTTTTTAATTTGTATCAGTATGACTGTATAATTGTGTACACACTCATGCATATATATATTTAAATTTCTGAACAAAACATTTTATTTATAGTGTAAATTGTAAAAACACTGCAATTTCAGCAGAGACAGAGCATGACTGTGTGCTTTCTGATTTAGGGGGATGGGTATCATGGGTGGGGTAGTTCATTTAAAAGAAAATACAACATATTTGGTTATATATATATAGTACAGTAACATTTACATGAAAGTCATATCTATGTTATAAAAATATAAACACACATCTCTGTTTGTGTGTGTGTGTGTGTGTGTGTTTAGTTTTCCTGTTTGCTTCTTGATCCATTTCCCAGTAGTCTGTAGACTTGCACTTGAACCAAACTTAGAGGTACAAAAGTTGATCAACTGCACACTTCTGATTCAGCAACACAAGAAGAAACACTACCAAGTTTACAAGTTCCAATATTGTTCAAGGTTTATAAGGAGATGGACAGCTATATTGATCCTATCCAGGTATTTTCTTGCCTAATTATTTATTATCTTTTTGCCAAAAAAATAAAATTAGATTTGGAAGCACAAACAAATATAAAAGATTCAATTTTTTTGTAACAGGGTAAAGATGAGGAATCTAACTTAGATGCTGAGTTTATAAAGATAGAGAAGGAATCTGTTTGTTCAGACAGATCATCACCAGGCAGAGAATTATTAGAGGCCCAAGAAAAGGTTCAAGAACTTGAGCATGAATTAGTATCAGTAGCTGGAGTTTTGAAAAAATCTGAATCTGAGGTTACTAGGCTAAAGGATGAAGTTTCGCTTGCTAGCAAGAAGCTGCAAGAAAGTGAGAAAAACTGTGATGAGCTTGAGATTAGTAATAAGAAGTTACAGAAACAGATTTCTGAAGCTGAAGAGAGATATGGGGTGCAATCTAATACATTGCAGGAGGTGTTGCATGTTCAAGAGACGAAGCAAAAGGCGATGAATGATGTGCAGGAGGCTTATGATGATCTTCAACTTGAACTGGAGATTTCAAAGAAGAAGATACTGGAGGTAAACCAGGTACTACAAATTTCTGAAGGCGAGGCGCTGAAGTTTGAGGAGTTGCATAGGCAAAGTGGTGTACATGCTGAGATGGAAATGAAGAAGGCGTTGGAGTTTGAGAGGTTACTTGAAATGGAAAAAGTGAGTGCCGTAGAAGTGGAAAATCAGATGGCTACATTACAAGGAGAACTTATGGGGCTTTACGAGAAGATTGCTGAAAATGAAAAGCTAGAAGAAGCACTGAGAGTTGCTACAGCTGAGCTCTCCACTGTTCAAGGGGAGTTGAAGCTTTCAAAATCACAAGTGATGGACTTGGAGAAAAGGCTTGATTTGCAGGAAGACTTGGGGAATAAAGTGGCACTATTGGAGTCTGAATTGAGCTCCTCAGCTGCACAGAAATCAGAGCTCAAGTTGCAGTTGAAGAGTGCTAAGGAAAAGGAAGAGGTTCTGAATGAGAGCTTGAATGTGATAACAGAAGAAAAGATAAATCTTGCAGATGCATTAAATAGCACAACTGAGAAGCTGGTTGAAGCAGAAAATTCACTTCAACTCATGCAGGATGAATTGAATCTCACTCATCAAAAGTTAGGAAGTACTGAGAGTGATCTGGAGGCTGCTAGAATGAGAGAAATTGAGGTTTTGGAGCAGCTTAAGTTAGCTGAGGAGCTTCTTGAGAAACATCGAGATTTAGAAGTCAAGCTGCAAGAAGTCATTGCAAATTTCAACAGCAAACATTTTGAGGTACAGGCACTTGAAGAGCAAGTGATGATTTACAAGGAACAAACAATGGAAGCAGCTGAAAGATCTGCATCTTTGAAGGAAGAATTTGATCAGATTGCATTAAAACTGGTGAATTCAGAAAGCATCAACGAAGAACTCAAGAAAAGGGTCTCGCACGCAGAAGATCAAGCCACACAGTCTTTCTCGGAGATTGATATGTTAGTTGAGACAAATACACAGCTGAAGACTAAGATTAATGAGCTTCAAGAGCTACTAAATGTTGAGTATGCTGAAAAGGAAGAAACATCTCAAAAACTGTCTTCTCACTTGAGCACTATCATGAAACTGAATGATCAGCACTCAAGGGCTTCTGAGCGCGCTGACTCTCATAAGGTTGAACTGGAACAGGCCCTGAAAAGATTGAAGGATCTGGAAAGCATAGTCAAAGAACTAGAAAACAGGTCCAGCCATTTTGAAAAAGAGTGTGAAGAACTAGCTGGGGTGAATTTTAATCTTACTCAGGAGCTGTCCGAACATGAATCTAAACTGAATGATTTACAAACAAAACTTTCTGCAACATTATCCGACAGGGATGAAGCAACTAAGCAGCTCCACACTTCACTAAAAGTAGTAGAAGATTTGAAAATGCAGCTTGATTCTGACAGTCAGAGGTTACAGTCTCAGGTTTCTACTAAATAACAATATATTGCATACTAAGATGAACATTTTTGTTGTTTCAGTTCAGTGTGTGCGCGCGCGTGTGCACATGTGATATTTGATATTGTAAATTGTTTATATGTTTCTCCTGATATGCTTGCAAACACCTACAGATATCTTCAGTAATGGAGGAGAACAACATGCTCACTGAAACACATCAGAATGCTAAGGAGGAGCTGCAGACTACAGTGATCCAACTTGAAGGACAAATAAAACAGCACCAATCAAATGAACATGCTTTGACAACTGAGATTGAAAACATGAAGGCCGAAATTGAAGGAAAATCTGCATTGAGTGATCGTCTAAAAGAGCTCGAAGAACAGTTAGCAATGGCTGATGCTCAAGTCAAAGAAGAGGTAATATATATTACTCTGCAATAATTAATCAATCCAGAAATGATGTACAACTGTCTGATATTTGAAATGAAAAGAGTTCTAACTTCTAAGACCACGATCAGTTAAATGCTAACACAGTCAAAGAAATTAACCAAGGGTGGTGCTTTAAAATCTTGAATTTATATTAATTTCAACTTTCATATGCTTCCATAATAAATTTAAGAGTCCCCAATTAATTGAATATGAATGTCAGAGTAATCTATGATATTCAAAATTGTATTGGTTTTTATACAACAGAAAGAAGTGAACGCACAAAAAGAGATGGAAGCAGATGCTAACAAGAAAGCAGTCTTTCTTCTTGAAAACCAACTCAAAGAACTAGAACAGAAATTGCAGCTGGAGGATGCTAAAACAAGTCGTAAGGTCAGATTTTTCAATACATTGTTCAATTGTTCATCATGGCTTTGCATATAAAAAAGTAAAACAAATCGCATGGAGGGAAACTGTGAAAACGGCTGACCACAACAAGTAGGAAGGTTCGCATGAAAGAAATGGAAAATTAACCTACAGCTTGAATCATTAAATCATTTTTGTGATTGAAATAGTATTGGGATATATTTTGAGTGCTTAGTTTAGGCTCAAATTCTCAGTTGAAGTTAAATATATATATTTTGATATTCCGCATCTCTTATCATAGTAGTAAAGGTTGATGGCTTCTACTCCATTAAGCTGATCACCTTTCCTACATACTACAGGGTATTGGAGCAAGTCCGATTGAGATGAAATCCAGGAATATTGGATCCTCTATCTCGACTCCATTGAAACAAGGACATACAAAAAAGTTGGAAGAAATTTCTGCACAAGTTCCATCCTCAGAAATACAGATGAAGACCACAGATGTTTCGTCGAGCATAAACTTTAAGTTTATATTGATAGTAGCTCTTGTTTCAATTATTATAGGCGCAATTCTTGGGAAACGATACTAGGTGCCAACCATAGATTTCGATTCGATTTTGTTGAAATTCTAAGATTAAAAGTCGGTCAAGGGACAGTTTTTGTTTTTACTTTTGTGTTATGCTCGCAAGTAGCAAGTATGGCTCTTATTTATCCGACTTGCCCTAAGATTCTTATACTCGCTTCCCAAAAGCAAGGTAATCGCGAGAGATCGAGCAAGAAACTTAATAATTTCATAAACTTCTCCTCTTGTTAAAGTTGTTGCTGCTTTATATTTGTATATACTTTCTCACCTCCTTAAAAGCCCAGATTCTCATGTCAAAAAAAAAAAAAAAAAGAGCCCAGATTCTCTTAGCTCGCGTTCTTTCTATATTCTTTTCCTTTTCGACCATCACGTTCTTTATTGTCTTTACAATGGGCTTCCAGATATATTTTTTTCAATTTTTTTTGTCACGCACTTTTACTAGCTCATGTTCATATTTACTTTTTCTTTTGAAAACAGAACACCTGGGGATGTTCGGTGTTCTTGGTATTTTTAGTTTGTTTTATAACTAGGGAGAGTTGTTTACCTGTACGTTTATTGATTGATGATGGATCCTCTCTGTTAATTTGGATTTGGATACATGCCTAATTGCCTATCATCCAACTGTTGTGAAATCATTGTATCATGATAAAGAACAGCGCAAGTAAATGTTCTGCTCTCGACTCTCGTTGATTTACTATTTTACTGTCTTATTATTCTTTAGCAATCCAACTGTTGTGTGTGTGTAATTTTGATTGCTAAAGAATTTAGGGGGGTTTTGGCTTAGCTTATAAGTAATAAGTTACTTTTTTAAAAAAAGTATTTTCATATTTTTTTTTTAAAATTAATATTTATTTTAGAAATTTAAGACCAAATCTTATTTTCAAATTTGAAAATAAATTACTTATTTTCAGAAAAAGTACATATATACCAACTTTTTCAGTTTATAAGCTGACTTATAAGTCAGGCCAAACGAGCCCTTAGTAAGACTTATTATTCATTTAGCAATCCAACTGTTGTGTGTGTGTATATCACAAAAAGAAATCAACGAGAAATCAAATAGCATATCATAAAAGTTTGAAACTATTTTTACCCATGGTTTAGCTGATTAAATAAGTACCGGCCCTGACCATGCGAGGCACGGTATGATCTAGTTGAATGACTGTATTTGCTTTTATTTTTTGTTATTTCACGATATGATTTAGTTGAATGACTGTACATACTTTTATTTTTTATTATTAACATGTTATTTTTATAAATATCTGTAAATTTATTAAGAAGCAACTAAGGTGTGTATGAACTGTTGCAAACTTGTAATGAGTGAATAAAACTCATTTTAGGTGTGTCTAATCTTATTTCAAAATTCTTACAGGTGTACAAAATCCAAAAAGTAATCTGTATGATAAAAATTCAATTTGTCCTAACATTTTATCAAAATAGTTAGTGTCTGATTATTTTTTTAAGCGCTAGATCTTATCATCCTCTTTTTTTTTTCTCTTAAATGAATTTGGTTGATTATATTGGTGAAAAGTTAGAAATAGTAGAGGGGTTAGAGTTATAATATTAGTGGAGGGTTTGGAGTTATAATATAGAAATACACCGCTGATAATAAAGATGTAATTCATTTGGTTCTAGAATATCTCCGATCTCAAAGTTTAAACCCTCTAAAAGTTGTTACAGATACTATAAAACTCTCTAATGCACTGAGAATTTCATCCACCATTATTAATAGTAATGTAAAATGTACTCCAATTAGAGGAAAACATCGAGTCAAAACAGGTTGTTAGCCGTTTCGTTAACAAGAACAAAAATAAGATTTCTTCTTCTTCTGATAAAAGAATTACAAACATGATCATCGAAATCAGCATATACATTGTCGAAGATTTCCAAACACTTTCTGCCATTTAAATTATTCCAACTACCTTATGATGTTTCTTTTTCTTCCCTCAGCTATCAAATGGACTCTTCTTTCTCATTCTAAAAATTCTAATTTTGTATCTCATAATACCATTAATCCACTTAAATTTTACTCCCTCAGTCCCACCCATTTGTTTACGTTCAGGAGAGAAAGTCTGTCACACATTTTAAGGTGCATATAAAGTATAGTTCCATAACTTATTTTTTTAAAAAAAATTCTGAGTAAATTTTTATTCAAAAACAAAAAATTGTAAAAATAAGTTACGAGACTCTACTTTATATGCACCTTAAAATGTGTGACGAACCCTCTCTCCGAAACGTAAATAAATGGATGAAACAGAGGGAGTATGTTTTTTTGCCCCAAGTCACTTTTGACTGTTATTTCTCTTCTTATTTTTACTGTTTTAAGTCTCCCTCTCCCCTCTATCTCCCTATCTAAGAACTATGTATAATTATAATAAAGTTAAATAATACACATATTGACTATAAAGAAGAATTTGAGAATTATTTTTTTGCTACTTTCATTTAATTTTTCCTGGATAAAAGAGGAAGTTTTAATTGAACTAAACTAAATTCTTTTTAATTGTTACTGTTATTCTTGTCTTGTTTTGTTAACTTATTTTATTATCATATAATTGCCCAATGCAGAGAACTCATTTATAACTTCCACCGCAAATAATTCTCGTCAAAATAAATACACTCTTGTTAACTCCCAGAAGTTGAAATCTGCTACTGTAGGATTTTCCCAAAATAGGTATCAATAGTTATCTGTTTGATACTTTTTTAATATAATTTATTTGAAATGGTTTTCTTTCAAATTAATTTGAATGTTTAAGTAGTTTTTTTAGATTTCAATTTCTAAAAAAAATTGTTGAAATTATTAATTTTAATATTGTTTAAATTAAATTTATAATTGTTAAATTTATAGTGTATATATAAAATTTAAAATAGATGTTATGTGTATATTAACATGCTCAATATACTTGTCAATATAATTCTTCATATTTGTTCTAATTTTCAATTATTAAAAAAATATTTTTAAATATTTTTAACTATATTTATCCTTATTAAAATCATATTATTTATAAAACTTAAAAAAAATTCATACAATTTGAAGTCGGTATTATAAGCCTTAACATCTCTGATCCATGTAACGTTGTGATAGATTTTTTTTTATCATTTTTATATCCATATTCATATGACTTTATTGGTAACTTGATTATGTACGGTCAACTTGCTAAATTTATTGTATTTCGATGATTATTATTTGTTATATAAATTTACTGTCAAAAATGAGTGATCAAACTAAAATAATGTATGTTTGAAAATTTTAATACTATGGCTTTTATATTATACAATCTATTATTGTATGAATGATCATAATAGATTGCATAATAGTAAAAAAGGAAAATAATATAAATAAAAAATATAATTAGATGAGGTTAAAAAGATATATTATACACATAAATTTTAATTATAAAACGATTAATATATATTACTCCCCTGTCTCATCCATTTCTTTACATTTTCCTTTTTGGGATGTCCCTTCCAATTCTTTATATTTCAAAACTTACCAAAAAGAGTACTCACTTTATATATTAAATATTGATTGGTCTCACCACTTCACCCACTATACTCACTTTTCATCATTATCATATATATTTTCTTAACCACTGTGCTCAACCCAATCGTAAGCAATTGGGTGGAACGGATGGAGTAATAAACATGAGATACGATATGTAACAGTTAAGGAGGCAAATATTAATTGTAAAATAATTAATATACATTAATAATATGTTATATTAATATGTAATTATTAAATAAAGGTTAAATGATCGTTTCATATAAATAAGTTATTATATATACTAACTAAACAGAGGTTAAACGGTCATTTCACATTATTAAATTTGCTATAAATGAAATATATATTACCTGGGGAGTAACAAAAAAATTGAAAAGAACCATCCTCAACATGCGACAGGCATTCTAAGGGGTTGCGAGAAAAATAGTTGCATCACACTCACTCCGGAGTCCCTAATTTTAGTTGCAACACCATCATCTTTTTGACCGCATTTTAAGGCGAACTCTACAATTATTTTAAAATTTCTTCTTCTAAATAAACAATTAATTGGGCACGAACAAACTAAGGACAATCCCTGGACAGGTAGTGTAATTTATTGGCAACTAAAGTTATTCATCATGCACTGGCCTTGTTCAAATAATATTTATACAGTTCACAAAAGCATTTCATACTATTTGAAGTTATAAATCCATTTACCTTCAAAGCCAAAACAGTTTGCATTTCATACTATTTGAAGTTATAAATCCAGTTACCCTCAAGGCTAAAACAGTTCTAACTTGATTTTTTGAACTCAAACAAGTAAACCAATCCTGATACAACATACAGGGTATATCCGGCTACCGGCTCCCCTTCATGCAAACCTTACCTCAACTCATAATTATGTTTACAGCAGGGATCCCAGCTTTAACAATTCAATAACAATAATAAAACAGGAACATTAGAATATTTACAGGACAACAGGCTGTAAATATCCAACAGCTTGATCATTGAGCACTGCACTAATAATAAAATTCATGCAGTCCAATAACAATATACTATACAAAGTACTACGGACCCTTAAACAGCTACACCCCTGTACCAAGAACCCAACTGCCCAGTTACTGAACTTCTCAACCTTACAAGTAAAAAACCATAAATAAACTACAAAACAATCTTCTAATCAAATTTATCAATTGCATTAACATTGATGTTAACATGACTACAATCTGCAGGTGTGTTGAAATGATGCTAGAACCAAACAAGATACAAACTACATCTGAGAACATTTATGTATGACAATACATTATTTTGTTCGATTTCACAACTTGGATATCAACACACAAGTTTTTGTTAATCTAATTTCTCACATATATCTTTCCTGAATCTGATAATAACAAATGTACCATATCATATTTTTTGCTCCCAAGTTGATTCATTTTTCTTATCATAAACACGAACATTTTTATATTACTCTAGCAGTCTAGCTTAATTCATTCTCTCATCCGCCAATTTTTTTTTCTCATTCTCACACATTTTAGTATTTTACACGAATCTCATCCTAAAAAGACTTGAACATTTTTTTCTTGTAACCCAACTCATCCTTCACATATGTCTCCAATGTTTTCACATCCTCATATGTCACACAAATCTCAATAAAAAAAAAATTACAACATCATATATTTCACACTCAGCCTAAATCATTCTCTCAATTTATTATTATCAACTAATTTGAACACGGGCAAAATCATGACACTGCATATATACTCCACTCCACATTCTCTCTATTTAAACTCCCCTCATCTCATTTCTACAACCAAACGCAAACAAAATTACCATTACACACAACTAGCCATAAGTTTAACATGCCAAAACACAAATGTAGCATTAAACACATTAACATAAACCAAATGAGATATCGAGACTTAACTATTACCAACATAAGAAACAAGAGAGCAACAACTAACACCGCCTAATCAACGTGTGAACAAATTCAACAACCTACCCCTTCCATAAATTTCATATAATCCCTAATCCAAACAGCTCTAAAGGTCCAACCTAATTAAATAATTCATAAAATAATCACAATTATTCACAAGCATCTGAAACACTACTCTGCATCTAAACCACAATAACAAAATGAAAACACATTAATAAGTAATCATCGAGTAATTCCACATAACAATAACAACTAACGAAAAGTCGAAAACATAGATATAACTTCCGAATCCAAAAATCCAAGCACATTTCAATCCAAAACATTAGGCATATTATCCGATAAAACAGCAAATGAAAACAAGAGAATCTGAAATGAAATTTAAAACCTAAGCTTAGTAAAGAACCAGCGGTTTTTCCCGGTCTTGAACCTCTCCTCAAGCTTAGCCTTGGTGGCCTTAGCCGCGGTGACCTTGTTATCCCTAGACTGAAGACAATCAGGCGTGACGACGTCCTTGAGATCCACGTCGAGGGTGTAACGCGTGGGCATGATGTGATTGTAATTCACCAGCTTGATGAACGCCTTGACACGAGACTTCTTGGCCGTCTTTTTGGCCGAGTCCTTTCGGATGACCTTCTTCGGGTACTTTGAGATGCCGGCGACCAAGCAGTGACCGTAGGGACGGTCGCGAGTGCCCTCGTCGAAGGCACGGATGATGACGGCTTTACGGCCGGCGAAACGCCCGTTGAGGACGATCACTGCTTTGTTTGGCTTCAGAAACTTCACCATTTTTGTGTTGGGTTGGGTTTGTTGCCGCCGCTTACCTCACTCCCTCTTTTGTTTGTGCCTCTCTACCAAAACCCTAGAAACAGGATAGTGGTGATTATATACTCAACGATATTAATTATTTTGGGCTGGCCTTGCTTTTCACTTATCCACTTCTTTAATAATTAGTTGGGCCTTTGTTGTAACTTACGGTAAAATTATATCATCATAAAATTAAATACATTATAATCCAAGTGGGCATATATATTAATTTAAAATTTAAAATATTTACTATAACATTTATATGTTTACGATAATAACAATTTCACCCAAATGAGTTTAACTATTTTTGTTTATACCAATTCATTTTTTGTTATCAAGAAAATTTACATTTTTTCATCAAAGAACAAATAATTTTATTTTATTACTACTGTAGTTTCCGGATGATATGTCAGGATGTTATCTAAAAAACACAAAACACCGCAAGTTAAAGGATCTTAAAATTTTAAAAAAGAAATTTAAATTTATTTAATAAATAATTTATAAATTAAAGGTGATATGTATTTTTTGGGATCAAAGATTCAAATTACATTTAAACCTCGATAAATGAATACGTTAAGAACCAGAAAATTATATTCATTAATCGAGATTATTGATTTATCGAGATCAAAATTACACTATAACTATTATGTTGGGACCAGAAAAAAAATTTATTTATTTATTGAATATTCATTTATCGATGCTTTACTTTATATCATTTTGGTTGATTATAATTACTTGAGAGTATATTTATGTTATAAAATTTTAAAGGATAAATGTTCCTGTAGAATAATAGTGAAACTTTGAATTGAAGAGTGGAGAAAGACATGTAGAATTGGAACAACCCCAAACGTGTTGCTCCATCTCCCTGCAATACGTATACCCCTCCCCTTGTATTTATGCGCCGCCCATGGGGATAATATGATATAGAGTTGAGATGCAAAACACTGGATCCATTGCTTATTCATGTACATGCATATATAACTCGATCGGCTTGAAATGAAATGAAAAGTAATAACAATAATTCAACCAGCTGATCCAGCTCCATGAATACACACGAGTGGAAATACATAGATGTTGTAATAAACTAAAAATAGACAATCAGAAGCAGGCATCTAAGACGCAACAACAACACAGGGCAGCACAACAACCTTTCCAAAATCCATCACCTCTCGTTTCAGTTTCTACTGGACCGCTACTTGCCGCCTCAGGAGGTGCTGCACCACCGCCATCTTTTGTTGGGTAACCGGCCGGTGCTGGAGCTGCATCCATAACATATATAATTCCGCTTACTTAGTTAAATGAAAACAAATACACCGGTCTGTTAAAATTTATAAACATTAACAAAAAATACCTTGTGGCTGGGTTTGATCATTCTTATCCATGATAAAAATTAGTAGACTTAAATTGATATTTACAGGTGGGGGGGGGGGGGTGCAGATGGTTATAGAGTTGTAGTAGCAGGTAGGATATGTTGGAGTTGTTGGTTCGGTGTTGGTTCGGTGTTGACGATTATACACTTGTACTTTATAGATAGAGATAGAGATGCTGCATAGGAATTATGAAGGCAAGTTAACCGAGGGCGGCCCAGCGCCGGATACCGCGTCTTATTATTGGCCAAGCCCAAACGGCGACACCATATTTAATTAACATACGTATCAAAGTACCCCTCGTCCCTGGTCCCACACCGGACTTATCATCCCTGATTTATGTTTCCCATTCGTCACTCACGCGTTTTAACCTTTAACGATACTCTACGACCTATCTTTTTAAAATAAATGTTATCCCTTAAAATTAAATTTTGCCTTTAAATATATATATATATTTCTCTTTTTTTTAATAAATTTATTTGTAGTCTTTTAAAAATCATCTCTAAATTTTGGTGTTTTCAAAATTTAATTATTTTGAAACTGATGTGTATTCTTATTTTTCAAATTAATGAATAAAGATATTTATAAAACAAATAATTTAATATTTTTAAATATACATACAATTTTAAAAATAAATATATAAAAGAAAACGGACAGCATATTAACTTTTTGGGGTTAAGCAATTTTGTTGATTCGCCGGTCGGCACCTGCCGCTGTTCTGTTCCTACAAGTTAAATTTTGGTTTGACTTGCTAACAGCACCCAGAATGGTGCATGGCTGATTCTACTTTTTATAACTGTTACAGTATTGCCCCGTCACTCAGAGTGGGCAGGAGAATAAAATGGATTTTCCTGTCCAATGGTAAGTCCGGTTATCATATATTGAGTACCCAGTTTATATCAAATTATATTTTTAATAAGAATAATGCTTTATAATTTTATTTTGTTTTAATTAAATAATGTTTAATTTTAATAATCAAATTAAAATGATAATGATTTTAAATATATTATTAAAATAAAAAACATGTCCCGTAATTAAAATACATCATATTATTATAAAACAATACTAAAAGAAAAAATATTACATTACAAAAATCACACGAGAAAACATTAAATTTAAAACTTTGTAATATAAAAAATTTAATAATTATTGGGGAACTGAGAGATATGCTCAATCAAGTCATTTTATAACTGACGATGTGTCCGTTTATCATGCATCTTTATAGTATTTTGTCTTCCATTTTCTCTTCCTTTAAAATTATATATGTTACTAATGTATACGTTAGAATATATACATTACTAATAATAATAGTACAACACATGTATTCTCATCTTGATCCATGAATCAGTTATTAAAAAATGAAAAAGTAAGACAGTTGGCGACAATTGGGCGTGACCTCTTTGGTGGGAAAAGCCACTTTCCATTCATTTCATCCAACGACAAAAACCAGTATATTGTATGCCCATATCACTTTACGTGGTTCGATGCAGTAAGTAGCCACCCATCGTAGATGCTCTAATGTCTCTCCCGAGTCCCGGTCGTCAACCACGGACCTAGTAGGATGAATGGGATTTATATCTTTTGGAATTTTGAAATTTAATATTTTATTTTTATATTATAAATAAAAATCATGTATGTGTGTATTTAAGTTCTTATTTAAATTATAAATAAATATATTTATGTCATATCACTTTACGTGGTTCAATACAGTAAGTAGCCACCCATCGTGGGTGCTCTAATGTCTCTCCCGAGTCCCGACCGTTAGCTACGGACCTAGTAGGATGAATGGGATTTATATCTTTTGGAATTTTGGAATTTAATATTTTATTTTTATATTATAAGTAAAAATCATGTATATGTATATTTAAGTTCTTATTTAAATTATAATTTTTCCACTAAAATTTATTTTATAAGATGAAATAAATTATATATGAAATAAATTTATTTTTAAATTTTATTAAAATTGTACTTTTTCTTCTATATAATATTTTTTTTTGATTTTTTTATATAATCCCCACTAAAAATAAATTCTGGGTCACCAATATTTTTCGTTGCCTTTATATTATTAAGTATACAATAATTGAGTTCAGAGTCTCGTAAATCTGGTAAAAATAATATCGTATAATTCTTTTGAAAGATAATTAATTAGGTCGACTCATATGTCATCAACATAATTTTTTTTAAAGAAAAAGTATCATACATTCATACTCGTATCGAATTTTGTAAAAAAAAAATAGACTAGTATAATTCATATTTCTGAGACACGTTTCTTCTTGACAAAGACTTGAAGATTGACCTTTTATATAAAATTTTACCATAAACATGCATTCCATTTTTCTAAAATTGAAATTGAATGTGAATACAGTTATCTTAAATAAAAATTATAGAGTAATTAAGATTTTAAAATAAAAAATATAGAATATAATTTTGATATAAATATATAATATAATATTATCTGCGAGTAGTTGTATAAAAAGAGGATTACCGGTGATAAATTTGTATGTATGAATATATATGTTTTAAATATTATAATAATATATTATAAGGGTTTTTTCATAAATACTCAAGTTTTAATTTTTTCCTGCAAAAATACTATCATTTTTTATAAATATTTGCAAAAATACGTTTTGCAACCATGTTTGCAACTCAAATTTTATAAAATATTTACGAAAATAAGTTCTACAACTTTGCAATATAATTTAAAACCTAAAATGTAAGCTAAAATAAAACTTAAAATGCAATCTAAATTACTTACCCAGTTCAAATTAAATGCAACATTCGTATTTTTGCATATATTTTCAGAATAAAATAGTATTTTTACAAATCTTTTCAGAAGTTGGTAAAATTATAAATAATTTAAAAAAAATTAGTATTTTTGGTAAATTCTCTATATTATAATTTGTATTTTATTTTTTATATTTAATTTTAAATAATTAAAAGGGTTTGTATAAGGGTATATTCTAATAAAAGGAGTTTGTACAAGAGTGTATTTTATTTTATTTATTTTAATTTAAATAAAAGAGTTTGCATAAGATAGGGATATTATATCCTCGTACCCGCAACCCTATTTATTATATATATTTTATATTAAAGTTTGTTTAACTAATATTAAATATATAAAAATGTAAGAACTTCAAGAAGTAATTATAAATATATATGGACTATATTAAAAAATAATATTTTCATATAAACAAAATATATTTTATATAGATAAAATATATTTTTATATAAAATAAAACCATAGTAAGTATTTAAAAATTAAAAATATATATCCAACGGATATTATCCGCTCCTATCCCTATTCATAAAATTGTATATGAATATTCGCTAGTATAATAGATATAAGATAAATAATTTTATTAAATGCGAAGCGGATGATCACTATAAATCCGTCTCGACTCTCGAACCCCTCCTTTTATGATCCATACTCCTTAATCATTAACTTAATATTATTTTAAATTTATTTATAAATTAAATAATTAATATTTAATAAGTTACGAAATTATCCTTTCTTACGTGTCTTAACTTTCAAGTCAAGCCGTAAGCTTAAGACACGTTTATTACGGGATAGTTTCATAATATTTAATCATTAACTTAAGGAAAGTCGCTCAAAACTTAAACTATACCGAGGGAGTATTGCATAAACGTGTCGTTAGTACGACGTCTGGTTCAAGACTCGAAGCCTTCCAAACTTGTACTGTATTATCCAATTTTCAGCTCATATTCATATTTTGTGTAAGCCTTTTCTTCTTTACGTTTACTTTTCCGTTAACTTTCACGTTATCATCTTATTGCCACTCTGTATATATCTTTATAATTCTGCAATTGCTCAAGTGAAAGTATATATGCTATATATTTACTGATACAGACAAGTTTTTAGAATTTGGGTATCCCTGGTTTCTCCAATCAGGTAAGTTTATTTTATTGGGTCTTTACTTGTGTTTTTTTTAAATTTGATTCTATATGTATATGTTTCTTTCAATGTTTTACTTATGCTGTAAATAGGATCATACTTGTTATAGCCTATAGGTGAATCTTAATTAAAGATGCCATTTTTATTTGTTTTTACAATTGTTTTTTCCCTTCAAATTATGATATATGTGTTGATAGTTTGATGTGAAATTATGGTTGATTTGTTTGTTTCCATTTGATATCTATATGTAGTTTAGGGCTTGACTTGGTATGGGGGATCCTTATAGCGGTGCAAGCACAAGCTTAAGCTTGAGCTCAAGTTCTAATAGTAGTTCAAGTGGTACAGAGGATGATCAAACAATTGCTACAATTTTAGCTCAAGAGGAAAATCTTAAAAATCATGGAAAGCTTGGGAAGATGCTTTCACATTTGAACTCTATCCCGGTATGACAAATACCTGCCTTGTATGATTTCAAACATTATGCTTACTTAAGCTGTATAAGTTTGTGAAATTCATTCTACTTCTGTTTATACTAGTCAAAATTGAAATATGGCTGCTTCAGATCATGACATCTTTACATTGCTGCTTGTGTGAATTTATCTTACCCAGGTTTATGGTAGTCAAAGTTGTTGTTTTTTTAGTTTTGCTGATATAATTTACTGCCAAGGTTTATAGAGCATGCATTCCCGTGTTTACTGTATATAAATCGGAGTGCTTCATGAAATTGGAACTTTGTAGGAATTTTTAGTATAAAAATTTGCCGTATATGTCACGTTCAGGTCATCTGAATTGGAACATGGTTACACTGTCATCGAATGTATTAAAACACAAGTGAATAAACATAAACAACAGCTCCACCATCATTATGTACCCTCCCTCCACCTTCTCCACTGTCATCTTGCCGCCCTTCCTCATCTTAAACAATATATCTGATTGGCCTCATCTTCACCACAAGCTTCACTTTTCCTTAAGCCTTTTGAATAGACTATAATTGCCTAATTGGAAAACTGAAAGGAGGTAAAAAAATCACTAATCATGCAGCTAAGACCAGGTTTTTTTTAATGTGTTATTCAAATTAGTAAATATATAAATCTTGCACACATAAGAAATAGAGGGAGAGCAGAGAAGAGAAAAGGGTTGAAAAAGGATGACTAATTTAGGAAAGATATTTCTGTTTTATTTTGAAAATGATATTAGTTCCTGAACAACTTTGGCCTGTAATATTATTACTGTATTCACTCTTTATAATTTCCACACTGATTCCCAAGCAGAGTAGAAAAAGAAAAGAAAGATGGTGTGGATGGGTTTGTGTCAAGAAGTAGAAATATATGGGTGTGGTTGAAGAAAAATAGTCTTCCCTGTAAGACGAGGAGGAAGAAAGGTGGATTTTGGAGCTGATGTTGGTAGTGGACTAGGGGCAAACATCAGTTCGGTTAAAATATACATATGTTTTACTTGCTCCATTTGTTTACTTTATAAATATTTCTTACTCTCTCATACTGTTAAAATGATCTGTATTTTGATGAATTGTGACCCGCACATATCCGCAAGTACCAACTTTTCCCTACGAAGTCTAGGTTGGATCTGCATTTCTTGTTTTTCTGCATATCACAAAGCACCAGAAATAAAAGTTCAATGTTTGAATTGACTAATTTTCCATTACGAAGTCTAGACTGGATTTGCTATTCTTGTTTTTCTTTGTATCACATAGCGCCAGAGATAAAAGTTCATTGTCTAAATTATCAATAATTAATTTGTTAAGAAATAATGTACTAATATAATTGCTTTAAGTCCTTTTTAAAATGAAGACTTTGAAACACGATATTATTTTCCCTAACACATCCGTATTATTAGCTAGAAATGAAATTGTGGTACCATTCTCTAACTATTTGTAATAATGGCTTAATAGGAACTCCATGACATCTTGCAGCCTTAACTTAATTGATGGGGAATGGAAGTGAATATGAAAAAGAATTTATAAATTTATCATTATATACTTAAAATACCCAAGTCCCAAGTTCTATCTATTATCGTTTTTTGTTCATAAATCCATTGTTTATAAATCTTTTCTGCATCATTATCATTTTACCTTGAACTTTGGGACATATTAAGTAGGAAAATGTATCTATTGTATACAAACATATCTGGTGAAGATGCATAAAGGAACTGACTGTACAAATTAAGTGTTTGATAGATATCTTTGTCAATCAATCTCCTCTAGGATAGGGTAAAAACAAAGGACAGGTCAAAGGTTACATTTTAGAGCTTCAGTGTGTAGACAGTAGATATAATATATTAGTAATAGCTACTGCCTCCATACAGATGATGTCCTAATATATATCACATGCTTCTCAACAAACAAGTTTTTCCTTCTCACTTTTAGTTGAATTGATATCTTATGAAAGTAGTTAATTAATCTATAACAACTTCCTAGGCTTCTATAATCTTTTAAACCTAATTTCTCCGTTGTGGACTTTCGCTTCCTTTAGAAGTTCAATGGGTAAATCGTTTCTCTCTATTATTAACAAAAAATGGAGTTTTAATTTCATTAGGATAAGAGTAGTAAGTTATAAACAGAGATAATGCATTTCTATTCTCAGTTTCCTATGCACATTAATCATTGAGTCCGTTGCGTGAACAATTTGAGTGTCGTGCCGGAGAGATCTGATAGAAGTATTCCTAATCATTGGAAGAGGGTAATTTATATTGAGTTGGCTCAAACAGAAAATTAAGACCTTTGATATGGGACAGATGGACTAGATTTAAAGAAAATATTAAAGGTTTTTTGTACATGTACTTGTGCATATGTGCTGCTACTTTTAGTAGTGTACATGCTTCTGCTTCATACCATGTTGCTGTGTGTTTCATTTAGCTGTATATATATATATATATATATATATATATATAAATATTTTGTATATTCTGACCATGTTCATGTTAACTGAATTACTTTGTCAACAGCACACTCCTCGGATCAATGGGGATATACCTGACGTTAATGATGCAACTTTAGATCACGAAACTCTCTCTGAAAGGTTATGGAATCACCAGCTTTAAATACAAGAAGTTAATATTTATTTTTTAAATTTATGTTTCAGTAACAAAATAATTCTACAAGTCAATTTTTCTCTTTTATTAAATTTATGGCGATGTTAGTTTCTAATTACCAGTTTACCACCTTTCCAAAGAAGTTACTGCAGCATTATGTATGATATTACTCTTAGTATTTCTTTATAATTAATATTAATTAATGCTACTACATCTATGTATAGTACATTTGTTTCATAACTTAAGATTTAGTGGTAGTAAGCAATTGGGCATCTCTTCTAAAAAAGTCGCCATCATCAAATTTGTTTACCAGTACTTTTCATGTTAGTGAACTGATATCTGTACATGTGTAGAGTAGTTTTCTCTAGATATTAACTGTAAAAGTCCCCAATTTCCCATGGTTTCTTAAACACTTTTTCTTCATCAGGTTGGCAGCATATGATTTAGCTGAACTACAGATGGAGGGGGATGGAAACTGTCAGGTTTTTTACTGACATAAGTGTGTACTGTTATTTCCATAAGTGTTTACGTTATTTGATGTATAGAGTACAATCTTTAAAGGCTTATATGTTGGGACCTACTTGTGTGGGTAACAAACAGTAACTTAAGGAATTATCTTTCTCTCTATTTAATTATCAAATCATTCTTGAACCATAATATTTGTTAGTGTATGCACTGTCCTGATGTAGCATGCAGCCTATATATGATTTTTTTTACTTGCTCGATAGTTTCGAGCTCTTGCAGATCAGTTGTTTCATAATCCAGAATATCACAAACATGTAAGGAAGCAGGTCGTCAAACAGGTGAAGACGTGAAGTTCATTTGTTTCTTTATAAATCACTTTTGTTTTGAATGTACTTTTTATAAACTTTGTTGGGTACGTCATAAGTAAATACTAAATATATCAAGTTTTATTTCTCGGTGCTATATATTTGAACTTAATCTTTGTTGTGCTCATTTTCTAATTTCTGGAGAACGACAGAGAAAATTATCACTCAGTTTATAATTTATATCATAATAACCTTTTGTGTTTTATAAAAAAGGACAATTCCGAATTCCTTTGGAGGTCAAACAATTGCATGTTCATAACTCGAGATGTTCCAAATAATGGCATACAAACCTACTTGAATGTCCAAAAAAGGGCAAAACCTTTCCTGATCCACTGTGGATGAGTATGAATGAAGAGAGAGTTTGTTTTTCGTTTGTATTTGTAGGATAAGGTATTCTCATAGCGTAATTACGCTCTGATCTGTATTCACATCAAGTTCTTTTGTAAGTAACATTTTGGGGCTTTGGTCACGAAATGTATGCGTTACCAAGAACAACTCACTGTCTCCCAAATTATCAGTTAATAAGCCTAATTCTGTCTAGAATATATTAACTGCTCTGCACCTCACAGTTTACACTCTTCATCTATCATGTGTAAAGATCACCTCTATTACTGAGCTTTTCAAAAACAGCTGTTGACAAGTTCATTCCTTGCAGAAAATTTTGAGATTATATGTCAAATATGCACACAAACATATTACTTTTAATTATCCTTTCAAAAAAGATTGCTTCATTTATAAGGTTCCATCCTGTATGTTTTATGAATTAGGTTGTGACGTATGTACATTCTTATCATAATACTGAAACTTATTTTTCAGCTTAAACATAACAGAAAATTATATGAAGGCTATATTCCCATGAAGTACGGAAGCTATTTGAAGACAATGAAAAGGTTATATGTTATAAATTATAATATCGTGTATATCGATATATCCGCTCCTCAAATCTGAACGCATTTTGCCATTGTTTCTGTGGCTTTCTTTCTGACTTGTATACCAAAATAAATCTACTAGGTTGGGAGAATGGGGAGATCATGTAACTCTACAAGCTGCAGCAGATCGCGTAAGTCAAAGTTGAATTCCTTCTACACCTGTATTTCGTAAAATGTTCTTTTGTTGGATATACAGCAGTTGACTGCTATGCACCAATATTGTCCAGCTATGTTGAGTACTGTACCCAGTCTCCACAATAGATAGGGCCAGGCATGCCTGCAAATTATAGTCTCCAGCACAAATTTAGACCCTTTTCCGAGTCTTTGACAAATATACTTTCTAGCTCCTAATAATGTATCTAAGACCAAGACACATGATAGAAGGACCTGGATCTACATAATTGGATATACTCTCATGGCCTTCAGCCTTTTGTATCACCCTTTAGTAGATGGCAGAATAATATTATTCTAATGACCGTATAATACTAGTAGTTTAATTTCTGTTTTGTTTACATTTCATTTTCTTTTGTTTAAATTTAGTGGCTCCTGACCCTGGTAGAGTTTGTTTGCAGTTCTCAGCAAAAATTTGTCTAGTTACCTCTTTTCGAGATGCATGTTACATTGAGATAGTTCCCAAGGACAAGAATCCTTTAAGAGGTATCTGTATAATTTTTGGTATTTCACTTGGTTTAACCTCTAATATTTTGATTTTCTTTAGGTTAAAGTCTGTAAGATCGTACATGTGTATTTATTTTGATTATATAACACAAGCTTATCGTGTGACATGGTGATTGTTATAGTGTTATTCATGTATAGATCATTTCTTATTTTTTTACGATCTTTTGATTATTATAGTATAATAACAGCTAGTTGAAAGGGTTATTATGAGACCTACATTATTGTTTTAAAGTTTGCTATTATTATATAGTTGCCTGACTATTTGATGCACAAACCTGAAGTGGTTTAGGCATATCAGCTATATATTCTTTCTGGGCAGGCAATGACTAATCTAGGAAGGGACACACACATGTCCCCTGATTTATTTATTTTTGTTAATTTTTCACCATTAAAATTCATACAAATATATAGAAGTTCCTACATAAACCCACATAAAAATTCAAAATAAAGGTGCTTTCCCAAAATTAATTCGGTGCCCCTGTAAAAAAAAAATCCTCTGCAGGATGGTACATATGTTGTGGTTATCCATATCATATTGCAACATACAAGATGAATGGGTAAGATGCCTAATTTGTTGATTAACTTGCTATATACCATCATTGTGGTAAACTGGGTACTATTTTGGAATCTTGGGTCAGCTTTATACGTTGTCCAGTTATTTTAGTGATCTAGTCAATAATGCTTTAATTGGTATCTTGTGAATACTATTTTGGTATCTTTATGTTTTAGAACTTGGTTTGCTGTTCCTGTATAACTATGATCAATAAATTCATTAGATTATCAGTAAATCTTTCTATGGTTATTGGTAGAAAGATAAAATATTTTAGTGAATATTTTCATGCATAGATTGATCGTTTGACATGTGAACTTGTGATCTGGTTTCAGTTACAATCTTGTGCCTCCACTTGCTCATATATATGTAGTTATGTATATGATTGTGTGCAGAGTTATGGCTGAGCTTTTGGAGTGAAATACATTATAACTCATTGTATGAAAGAGGAGGTAAATAATCTATTCATATGTGTTAACATATATAATATTATATATATTATTATCGTATAATGGGATATGTTTCATTATTATATTAGTTTTTTTGTTAGGATAATTTCCTTTATTATTGTTTAGAATTTAGATGTTAATTGGATATACAAGTATCTCTTATATTATATTTGATAAAACCCAAGTTTTTCCATTCTTTCTCTGAAGTTATCATTGTATTAGAGCTCTGTCTGATTGTCCACTCATACAAGTGAGTGAGGTGGAGTGTTGAATATAGTATTTGATTCAATTAAAATCTACTTCTAGCATCTCAAGGATTTGGAAGAGTTGGTTACTGTTTTTTTTAATCTCGTGTGTAGCGTAGATAGCTAACAGCTATCTTCTGTTTCAAATTATTGACAGATGTTCCTGTAAGAGCAGCCAAAAAGAAGCATTGGTATAATATAGCTCCATTCAGATGATTGAAAAAATTAGTTGCAACATTAATCTTCATACTTCACCCTGTTGTCTCTGTTGATATACAGTTGATAAGATAAACATGAATACACACACGTAAGGTGCCCAAATCAATCTTTCTTGTATCTTTTATTTTTGAAGGAGAAATGCACTTTGAATACTCCCCTGTCAAAAGTATTAGTTGTCCCTAATTAGATGTAGATATATTAGTTATATTAATAATATATTAGCTGTCTTAACAGATTTAATGCTATTGTCCATGTAAATATTTACTTTCCATAATTAGGGAATAACAGCTGTTGTAAAGGCTGAAAATCTGTTCATTAGCTGTATTTTAGGAAAGATTTCAGCTTGTAATATTGATACATAATGAGGACACTCCAGCAATGGGGGATATACATTTTTTCCCAAACTCGTTCTCTTTTAATATTCTTGTCATGGTATCAGAGCCATAATTCTGATCTGCCTCTTGTTTTCGCTCAGTTCTTGTTCATTGTTCTTGTTTCTTGATAAAATTTCTTGTTCCTGGTTACTCTTGGAAATCATGTCTTTAGACAAGTTTGACACTCTCTTGGTTCGTCTTAATGGTAAAAATTATTCGGCATGGGCATTTCACTTCCAGATCTTTATCAAAGGGAAAGATTTATGGGGTTATGTTACTGGCAGCACTCTAGCTCCGGACAAAGAAAAAGACAAGGCTGGATATGCTCAGTGGGAGACTAAAGATGCACAGATCATGGGCTGGTTGCTAGGATCCGTTGAGCCCAACATTATACTGAATTTAAGGCCTTTCAAGACTTCAGCTGAGATGTGGGCTTATCTCAAGAAGATTTACAGTCAGCAGAACACTGCTCGTCGTTTTCAACTAGAGCATGACATAGGCAAACTTCAACAAGATAACCTCTCAATATCTGAATTTTATTCTTCCTTCATGAATTTATGGGTTGAATACACTGATATCGTTTATGCTACTGTTCCTGCTGAAGGTCTTAAGTCAGTTCAAGATGTCCATGAAACTACTAAAAGAGATCAATTTCTTATGAAATTGCGATCTGAGTTTGAAGCTACTAGGTCTAATCTTATGAATCGAGATCCTCTTCCCTCTTTGGATACATGTCTCAATGATTTACTTCGGGAGGAACAACGCCTTCTCACTCAAGACACCTTGAAAGAACAGAAATCTGAGTTAGTTCATGTGGCGTATGCAACACAAGGTAAATCTAAAGGCAGGGATATGCGCAATGTTCAGTGTTTCTCTTGCAAAGGTTTTGGACATTATGCTTCAAATTGTTCCAAAAAGTTTTGCAATTATTGTAAGAAAGATGGACATATAATCAAGGAATGTCCCATTCGTCCACCAAAGAAATCTGAGACAGCCTACACAGCAGCCTTGGTTGGATCCTCAAGTACTAGTGGTCTGGTGAATACTGAACATGCGACACGAAATGCCACTGCTCCTGTTCAACCTGTAACCCCTGAAATGATTCAACAAATGATCATTTCTGCATTTTCTACTTTAGGACTTTCTGGTAAATCTTCTCTCACATCTCCTACTTGGTATTTTGATTCTGCAGCTTCTAATCATATGACAAACAACACAAATTATCTTACAAATATAAAGAAATATTGTGGAAATCTTGAAATCGGTACTGCAGATGGAAGTCAGTTACCTATTACAGCAACCGGTGATATTTCTTCCTCTTTAACCGATGTCTTTGTCTCTCCTGCCCTTACCACTAATCTTATTTCTGTCGGTCAATTGGTTGAAAATAATTGCAAAGTGACATTTTCAAAATCTGGTTGTCTTGTGCAGGATCAGCAGTCAGGGAGGGTGATCACGAGGGGGCCTAAAGTTGAACGTCTTTTTCCTATCCAATTTCCTTCATCTCCATGCCGCTCCTTTCCCATTGTGCCTTGTAATTCTGCCCGTGTAGTAGATAACCATGCATGGCATAAGCGTCTAGGACACCCTAATAATAATGTTCTTCGTGGTTTGTTGAAATCTGGGGTACTTGGGAATGAAAAGTTATCTTCTCTTAGTTCTGTCCAATTTGATTGCAATTCTTGTAAGCTTGGAAAAAGCAAAACTTTACCATTTCCCATTCATACATCTAATGCAACTCAAACTTTTGATTTAATACATAGTGATGTTTGGGGTATGTCACCAGTTGTTTCTCATGCCAACTATAAGTACTTTGTCACATTTATTGACGATTATAGTCGTTTTACTTGGATTTATTTTCTTCGTTCCAAAGCTGAAGTACTTTCGGCCTTTAAGATCTTTCATGCATATGTTCAAACACAATTCAAGACGAATATTAAAATTCTTCGATCAGATAATGGGGGAGAATATATGTCTCATTCATTTCAAGAATTTTTACAAGCCAATGGCATAATCTCTCAACGGTCTTGTCCTTCAACTCCTCAACAGAATGGGGTAGCTGAAAGAAAAAACCGTCATCTTCTTGATGTTGTACGTACCCTTTTGTTAGAATCATTTGTGCCCTCTAAATTCTGGTGTGAAGCACTCTCCACTGCAGTATACCTCATAAATAGGTTACCTTCATCATCATTAAATCATGTTTCACCTTTCACTCGGTTATTTGGTCATACTCCGGATTATTCTGGTCTTCGTACTTTTGGATGTGTATGTTATGTTCATCTTCCTCCACATGAACGCACAAAACTCACAGCCCAATCAATAAAATGTGCTTTCTTAGGATATGCTCTACACCAAAAAGGATTTCTCTGCTATGATCCTAATTTACGACGTATTCGGGTTTCAAGAAATGTAATTTTCTTAGAAAACCAGTATTTTTTCTCTATCTACAGTGATAATCCCCCTTCATTTTCAGTTGTACCTTTTTTTACAAATTCTTCTGCAGATTCCTTATCCACTTCAGTGTCTTCGAATTCCCAACCTCCCTCTAAACCACTCTTGGTGTATCAAAGACGCCCTAAAGCCGTGCAAAACCAGGACACCACATTAGAAATTGCAGATGATGATCCAAATCCAGCTACTCATCATGTTCAAGCTGCCCCACCCCCTCAAATTGATTCCCCTGTTGCTGATCTTGGTCAAGCACCTGCACCTGTCACTCGTAGACGTAGCACTCGGGTTAGTCAGCCTCCTGATAGGTATGGTTTTTCTAATCCTGTATCATTGTCAACCACTGTGTCTGCCATTCCTATTCCAAAATCATATAAACAGGCAATGAAGCATGAGTGCTGGCGGGAAGCTATTGAAACAGAGCTTCTTGCCCTTGAAAAAAACCAAACATGGGATGTTGTAGCTCGTCCCTCTTCTGTGAAACCTTTGGGCAGCAAGTTTGTGTTCTCTGTAAAACTTCATCCAGATGGCTCAGTTGAGCGTTATAAGGCTCGACTAGTAGTTCTTGGAAACAAACAAGAGTATGGCATAGATTACGAAGAGACTTTTGCACCGGTAGCCAAAATGACCACTGTGCGAACCATACTAGCCCTTGCTGCGTCTCAATCATGGAAATTGTCTCAGATGGACGTAAAGAATGCTTTTTTACATGGTGAACTCAAGGAGGAAGTTTATATCACGCTTCCCAATGGTATGCCTATTTCACCTAATCATGTTTGTAAACTAAAACGCTCTTTATATGGTTTGAAGCAGGCACCCAGAATTTGGTTTGAGAAGTTTAAATCCACTCTACTTGGTTTTTCCTATAAACAAAGTAAATATGACTCCTCCCTTTTCCTGCAAAAGACAGGTAAAGGTATAGTCATGCTTCTTGTCTACGTGGATGATATCCTTGTCACCGGTTCTGATGTACAAGCCATTGATCATCTCAAAAATTTGTTACATTCTACTTTCCAAATGAAAGATCTTGGTCAGCTCCATTACTTCTTAGGATTAGAGGTACATCATCGACCACAAGGTATCTTCTTGAACCAACACAAGTATATCCAAGATTTGGTTGAATTAGCTGGACTAAGGGGTGCTGCTTCTGTTGAAACTCCGATGGAAATTAATGTGAAATATTGTAGAGATGAAGGACAACTACTTTCCGATCCTACTTTATATCGGAAGTTGGTTGGCAGCCTTATATATCTCACTATCACTCGGCCGGATATCTCTTATGCTGTACATATTGTAAGTAAGTTCATGCAATGTCCTCGGCATTTCCATCTATCAGCAGTCAAACGCATCATTAGATACATCCTTGGAACTCCTAATCGTGGCCTGTTCTTCCCCACCGGTTCTTCACTCAAGCTTCAAGCATACAGTGATGCAGATTGGGCTGGATGCCCAGACACTCGAAAATCTATTACTGGTTGGTGTATGTTTCTCGGAGACGCCCTTATTTCATGGAAATGTAAAAAGCAGAACCGTGTGTCGAAGTCATCCACAGAAGCAGAATATCGTGCCATGTCCGCTGCTTGTTCTGAGATTATCTGGCTACGTGGGCTCCTTGCAGAACTAGGGTACTCCCAAGTCCAACCAACTCCATTACATGCTGATAACACCAGTGCTATTCAGATTGCAGCTAACCCAGTTTACCATGAACGCACCAAACACATCGAGGTTGATTGTCACTCTATTCGAGAAGCCTTTGATCACCTGGTCATTTCTCTTCCCCATATCTCTACCACTCTACAAATTGCTGATATTTTCACCAAATCGATGTCACGTCAGCGACACAACTTTCTTGTTGGCAAATTGATGCTTGTAGATTTACCAGCAGCATCAATTTGAGGGAGGGTGTCAAAAGTATTAGTTGTCCCTAATTAGATGTAGATATATTAGTTATATTAATAATATATTAGCTGTCTTAACAGATTTAATGCTATTGTCCATGTAAATATTTACTTTCCATAATTAGGGAATAACAGCTGTTGTAAAGGCTGAAAATCTGTTCATTAGCTGTATTTTAGGAAAGATTTCAGCTTGTAATATTGATACATAATGAGGACACTCCAGCAATGGGGGATATACATTTTTTCCCAAACTCGTTCTCTTTTAATATTCTTGTCATCCCCCTCATCCTCTCTTTCTATTTGGGGGGTGTACAATATTTGTTAGATAAAATCAGATCTCCTTTTCTTTAATTCTTTTTTATATGCAAAATATAATTTGACGACGTAAAGCGACACGATCGTAATTTATAAAAAAGAAATTACACCGAAAGTACTGCGGAACTGACAGGAAGTTGCTGCAACGAAATAATGGAGCCAATTTTTTGTTATTTATTGCAATTTACATTTGTTATTAAAATATTTGAAGAAAACCATTCCAAAAAAATAATAATCTCTTAATCGAGCACTAGATAGCGTTGATGTATATTTTCTTTGTGTAGATTAGATTTGCCTTGGAAAAATATCTTGCTTCTACAAAAAATTTAATCATCAAAATTAAAATGAAAATTGATTTGTTAGGTAAAAAAATTAATCAATCACAAATTAAATTAAATGAAACTTGGATGAAAAAATATAAAAAAAATTAACAGATCAACTTTGATTTTGCTAGTATAGAACTCATAAATTTTCATAAAATTCTGATATTTAATAAAAGATTAGACCAAGGTAAGAGCACGTTTGACCTTACTAGTTGAGTCCGGATTTACTCGATCATGGGTGGGGCAGTCCATCGCCCGAGCACATTAATGTGGGTAGTTTCTCGTAAAAAAAAAAGAAAAAAACTAGATTAGGCTGTGCATGTAAAAGGGGAATGGCTTTCCTTGAACCCACGAGAAGAGCCTACATTCACTCTTTATCTATCTCTTCATCACACACTTCCGTTTTTTTCTTTATCTATCTACGTGCATGGCTCTTTTTTCTTGTATTTTTATCCCCATGTTTCCCGCCTTTGATCCTCGTTCATGCATTACATTCCACACTAAGCACCCTTTTTCATTTTTTCCTGAAACTAGGCTGGCTTATTATTCAATAATTTTCTTCATTAAAGAATTTTAAAGTGTTCTAATTTTCGAGATTTCTTTATGCATAACATATTGGCTTCAATTCAGGTACTCTCATTTATTGTACCCTTGAATATTTTGTTTCTGTTTCTTCAGTTTAGCTGCATTAGATTATTTTATTTTGTGAATGTGTTGATCATCATGTGAATTTCCCTCCTTTTCTAACCCCTCATGAGATTTTAAGCATTCTTGTTATTCAAATGGCTTTAAGTATTAGGTCTAACTGGAAATTACTGAGATGATCACAAACTTTTTGCTGTCTCGATCGTCACAGATTGTCTTGGCTCGATTTTACTAATACTAGATAGCATAGAGAGGCGCTCGTCAGACTGCTGATCATTTAGTAAATTATCTGATCCTAAAAGCTTATTCAAGGGTGCCTTTTTTTCACATTATAAGGTGGGTGTATTCTTTTTTGGTTTAGTTTACTCATTACTGCTGTGTATATTATAAATTAGTCTGTTATCTAATAGTAACAGGAATTTTTGCCTAAGATTTTCGTAATAGTTTTAGATTAAAAAAAGTAAGGTGAGGAAAAGATAATAGGATATGGGCATGCTGTGGTGCTAACTTACTACTACTGAATCAGCAATGGGAAATCATTACTTTCGAAATTTAGGGGATCATGAACTTGTAAGATGTTTCTGTTTTCTATTCAAAAGCGCCCTAATTAAGCACACTGCCTGAATTCCTTTCTGATTGCAGCCATGGATATTTTGGACTCGAGAAAGAGAAACAGATTCTCAGTAAAAGTTATGTTAACCGCCAGCATTGTTACTCTTTGCATTATTTTTCTCAAGAGCTCAACCGACTTCAGCAGCAATACCCGGGTATAAATATCTCTGATTTTTGCTCAAGCTGGCTTACCAATCTCTTTGACAACATGTTCTGAATTTTGTAATCAAGTCATGTTTATTCATTGTCTTATTAGCTGCTACACAAGGGAACCTTTCTTAGTTGAATGTCTTACCATCTTCATAACTTCATTGATAAGTGATATCACTTATTTCCATGTAATTCTGCATGTCTAAAATTTCACCTAAACCAATCATATATGTCATGACACGCTTTAGAAGTACAATCTATTGATGTACTCTCTGTTGGAGCTTAATTGTGGGATGAATGATACTTTAGTTCATGAAATTTGTATCAGCATCAAGAATGCCAAGGCCTTTTTTGCCAAGTACAACTGTACAAAGCAGCCTGCAGCCTTCACTTATAAATTAATTAGCAAGAACCTATTCTTCATGCATACAGCATTTTCTAGGCGTGTCAATAGCAAAGATTCTTGGATTTTATGTTTCTTTACATAATTTCACTTGCAGTTTACGGTTCATGAGCCTGGGGTGACACACGTATTAGTTACTGGAGGAGCGGGGTATATCGGTTCACACGCTTCCCTTCGACTGTTGAAAGATCAATATCGTGTAACTATAGTGGTATTTATCTTCTTCTCTTATGACAGACTCCTCGAATTGATAATATAACACTGCTAATGAATTTATGAATTCTTCGACATATGTCCGCTAAATAGTACTATTTATTGATAGGACAATCTTTCTCGTGGAAATATGGGTGCTGTGAGAGTTCTACAAAACCTATTTCCTGAGCCAGGGCGACTTCAGTTCATTTATGCGGACCTTGGTGATGCACAGGCTGTATCCTAATTGGATTAGCAAGTCCATAAAAACTTCTGTATTTTTGTTGCTTGTATGCTGAGTTATATTGGTCCCCACTTCTTCCTTAAATCGTATATTAGGTAAACAAAATATTTGCAGACAACGCATTCGACGCTGTGATGCATTTTGCAGCAGTTGCTTATGTAGGTGAAAGCACAGCTGAACCTCTAAGGTATCTACTATCTATATTCTAATTATTGTAGTATAGACTTCAATATTATGTGTTTAGTTAAAGTTTCAATCTTTAACAGTCAGCCTTCATGACATCATTCTTCTACAGATCTAAAGATCAGCCCTTTACAACATATAGTACATAATTGTATATGTGTATATTTGTTTCAAGTTAGAAACAAGTTACCTTAATGGGTACATACACGATATTGAAGTCTTATAAACTGAATTATCGAGAACTCAAAAGAAAATTTAACCTTACTGATGTGGCTCCAACGTTTCACAAAACAAGTTACTTGTATAAATGAAGATTAAAAAGAAAAAAAATAGTTCATCAAACTTATATACACGCACAAAAATCTGAGGTTAGTTCATTAAACTTATGTACTTCGTTGCTATATCCCATAGATCAGTAAACTTGATTTGTAAACCTTCTACATTTTTTTAACTTCTGCAAAATCCATTGTCATTTGCTCAACTTTTATACTCCCGATTCTTCTTCCCCAACTCTCTAAGCTCTCTTTTCATATTAATAATACAGTTCTTTATATTTTAATCGTACTGTATACTCCTACGCACTCAAAATGCATGAAACTAATTTACTCGGCAATGGGTGTCATGTAGCAGTCAGCCAACTCCGATGTCTTTCAGTTTTCTTTTTAATTTCATTGGCTCGTCAATTCTTAATAAAAAATCAGTGTGACATTCTTGACTTTGTACGTACAGGTATTATCATAACATTACATCCAATACTTTGGTAGTTTTGAAGGCAATGGCATCACATGGTGTGAAGACATTGATATATTCTAGTACTTGTGCAACATATGGAGAGCCAGAGAAAATGCCAATCACTGAAGAAACTCCCCAAGTAACAATTTCTTGATGATTCCATTGTGTTGCACAGTTAAAAGTAGAATATAATAGATCTTAATGTATGATATTTGGAGGTCTTTCCAGTAATATTTATTAATCTTTATAAAAAGGAAAATTAGTATTCAGCTTTTACAAAATTCAACACTTTTATATGCCCAGAGAGAATATGTTTTTCATTATAACTAGATTTTGTAATGTGGATATATGCAGTAATGTTTCTGAAATTGTATATGATGAATTCTTGATTATTTATCTTGTCTTCAGTTGAATGAATGTTTTAGATAAAGAAAGAAATGAGGTAAGAGGAAAGAAATAATATATCACTAACAAAAATTTGTAGGAGGGGAAGATTATAAACTATACTCTGAATATAGAAAATAAATGCTACAAGTTCTATTCTTTAGTAGAAGTGATTATGAACTCCTCTTCTTTTGGTTTTCTCTGCAGGTTCCGATCAATCCTTACGGGAAGGCTAAGAAGATGTCAGAAGATATTATATTGGACTATTCAAAGACATCCAACATGGCTGTCATGATATTAAGGTATTAGAACTCTGTTATGCATAATGAACTACACGCATCACAAATTGACTGAATTTTGATACAGAGTAAAGAAATGACTTCAAACAATATGAATGTGTTTGACATTAATATTTTTAATAGAATGGTCGATGTATTGTTCAAAAAAGGTTCCTGTTTTTCGGTATTACTTTGAAACTAGTGATCCAAATGTTTCAGATTAACATATCACAACTGGGTTAGGCGTTTGCAGATATTTTAATTACATATCTTGAATGGATCTCTGAGTTAGTGAGTAGTTCCATTTTTAACGTCTGATAGCTTAAAGTAATGTGATGTCTTGGTGGAATATCAGATACTTTAATGTGATCGGCTCAGACCCGGAGGGAAGATTAGGGGAAGCCCCCCCACCAGAACTACGCGAGCAAGGCCGCATATCAGGTGCTTGTTTTGATGCAGCACGGGGAATTATTCCTGGCTTAAAGGTAATACCTAATCATCATTATTAAAAGCAATTTGTTTACTGAACATCTGATCATCCGGCGTGTGTGTGATTCAGAGATATTACAACTTCAACATTTTTGTTTATTTAATAATGATTTTAGATCAGAGGAACAGATTACAAAACAACTGATGGCACATGTATACGAGATTATATAGATGTCACTGATCTGGTAGATGCACATGTGAAAGCCCTTGCCCGTGCTACACCTGGGAAAGTTGGAATCTACAATGTTGGCACAGGAAAAGGTTGTCAATTCTCTATTTTATTATCTTCTATATATTTGAAATTCTACAAACAGATGAGGCATTTACAACTTTAGTAAATTTACAGTAATGTGAAAGTTTTATATAATGATCCTCACAGGTAACTCGGTAAAAGAATTTGTTGAAGCTTGCAAGAAGGCCACAGGGGTGGCCATAAAAGTAGAATATCTCAGCCGGAGGCCTGGAGATTATGCTGAAGTTTTCAGTGATCCTTCCAAAATTCTTCGTGAACTGAACTGGGCAGCTACGTATACAAATCTTGAAGAGAGTCTTAGAACTGCATGGAGATGGCAGAAATCTCATAGGGATGGATATGGATCCACATGAAAAGCGGCCGTTGAGATAGTGCATTAGATAAAGCATTTTGTGGAACTAATGTAAAATAGGGCAACATAATTAACATATATATTCTAAGTTCCAATACAGAGTTCTTAATTCTATTTTTCGGCCTTTTAAGCTTGAAAGGACTTGGGTGTCTTGAGCACTTTCTGCTACTTGCAATTTCTTCATCTTTTTGCTGCATGTGTACGTACGTTCTATGTGTGTATTTAAGACAAGGTTTTGACATTGTATACCTTTAATTTTGATGTTATGGAACTACACAAGTATAGAACTACATTAATTAAACATCAAAAACCTCATCTGTAACCTCTTTTTGCATGCCATATATGATGAAGAATTTTTTCAGTCTGAAAACAAACATCCACTCACCCTTATAAGCTCATCTCTGTTGTAAATAAACCAAAAAAACCTCTACCAAATTTTCTCTTTTTCTTAAATACACAATTGTTTTCTTGGTAACACTATCATCTGGACTTGTTTTATTCCGTCGATTACAATCTTAAGATTAGATATTAGACTCTGTTCCACATTATTCTTGGACCATTTACATTTTCCGCTAGAATGATGTAACACAAGAAATATTGCAACGGGGCATATAATTCATCTCAACAACATTATATTTCAATATATATGGTCTTACAATATGGTCCGTGCAAAAACTTTTGGCGACAAGAAAGGACCAGAACTTTTATCCAGTGTGTACATGGTACACTGTCACATGTACAACTCTATCAGTGATACAATGTGTTTGGCATATCCCTCTTAAGTTACAAATGAAAATTAAAAACATCATAATTTCCCCAAATTGGCAAGAAACACTAAAACACCGGCCTGGAAATATGGGGTAACTCTATGTGTACTACTTGAAATGCTGCACAACCTCCCACTACCTAATCCCGCCCTTTCACCTTCTTGGGTGATGCGAGTTCTAAGATTCCACGTATCGTTTAGCTTTACATTCACAACTCATCATGAGCCTCAGAATCAGCTGCCTTCTCATTGGTTGAGCTCTCTGATTCTCCTTCTGTATCGTCTACCGGGGAGGTGCTTTCCTTGGAGGATGAACCGGAGTCAGTCTGGTTGCTGCTATTATTCTCAGTATTTCCTTCCGTTTCATTTTTAACAGTCTTCATGACTTTTGGCTTCGGAATCCTGTCAATGCTCGCAACCTAGATGACAATCACTTGTTAGAAAAATTAAGTATCACTAATCTAGAGAGAGCAAAAACTGATCTGCCTTCAACTGATATAGTGTGTAATTACCTTTTCTTGAAGGTCTAACACCTTTGCAAATACTTCTTCACTTGTAAATGCTGGTGTGTCCAATGAAGAAGTCCTGTTGAAGATATAATGTTGACAAAGACAGGCATTATAAGACTAGAGAACACAAGGACAGATGAAAGAAGAGAAATAGATGAGGCGATAATTATACGAGACAACAATCACAGGCAAACTAGAAATTCAATTTAGGTGCATAACAATAGTTCGAACAAAACTAAACAGGGATATGCTTACATAACAGTATATAAAAACATAACAACATAACTAAATCTAATCCACTAAGCAGCAACTGCTCAAGCTATGTCAACTTAACAATGCATGATATTTAAATTAAGAAGATGAAAAGAAGTCATTATTTCTCGTGTCTACAAAGAAAGAAGTCATAGTTAAACATGACTGGAGGGGTGTGACAAAAGGTAAGACAGAGACCCAAAATCTTATCAACCCCGCACCAGAACCAAAGGGCTTTTAAAAAACAAAATATTTATGTAAAAAAGATTGAGAGTTTTTAAGTTGGTTAAGTAAAATAAATGAACTTACTTCGCCTGTTCAGCCTCTTTTTCATCCAACCAGTTCTTGACTTTCTTGGAATCAAGTAATACCTAAAGGGAAAATTTTATGTTTGGCGAATCAGTTTCTTATACAAATATATCTAATAATTTATTTTCAGCATGTCGTCATATAAAACAAAGCATTGAAAGGTAACTACAACACCTCATCAATTCTTTGTCTTGGAAGCCAAGATTTATTTGTCTCCCACCCTTGTACAATCTGCAGATGCTCAGAAAGAAACTTTTTACAAACACTAGTAGAGAAATTAACTTGTAGTTATATACAGATGGAAATCTAGTAATTCAAATGAATCTGGGTGCTTGTTAACTAAACAGTGCTGCAGAGTGCAGACCATCTCATCTGGCCAACTCTTCAAATAGCATGTACTGAAGTCAGATTGTAGTTTCGTCTTCCTCTGCCCCATTTAAAACAATCTAAAATAAATGTGATCCTTTCATACATACTGAAGTCGATCTATAGTTTTGCTCTCTCTGCCCCATATATAAAACATCTTAAAATAAATGATATCCTTCCGTACACAGTAATACCAAATATTTCCAATAATTTGAAGATGACATCCTCCTCAATTCTAGTGTGCTTATAAAGGTTTGGCAGTAAACAATTATAGGAAAGTCTCATCACCTTGGTAGCTTCTCCACACTATTTGGCAGTAACGTACTAGTTTGTGATTGTCCCTCTAATATTATTTTCAAGTGAAGAGAAAGCAATCTATTTATTATGATATAATTGAACTCCTCTTGACAGGGAGAGCCCGTTGTAATCATTTACAAGGTAAATATTTATGATTAACTGCTGAGTCTGCTGTATTTCTTACTTCTTAAAGCAACACAAGCAAGTATGATAATAATTTTTATCAACATCATATCTACATGCATTTACTATACAATCTTCTATTGCCCTTTTATATACATCAACCGCAAACCTTGCAGTCAAAATCTTATAAAAATCTTATTAGCTATAACAAGTCTTTTGTACCTGTTTCAACTCATCAAAGTATCGCTTAGCTTGTTCAGATGCTTCTGGTCGCGCAGTAAGCTCATTATATCTACAAATCAGATTGAGTGTAAGAGAAGTTTTTTGACATGACAATGCTAATTTCAATTAGATCTCGTAATGGCAATTGAAGACGTACCTGAAAAAGATTGGGTCGCCAATAACTTTCAACAAATCTAGGCGCTCTTGAAATTCAGAAGCAGAAGCATCTTCACCATCAGTATACAACCAATCTTGCACCTGAATGGAGGGTTTTATTTAGTGTAAAGTTATAAGTAATTTTTCCTCTTCTCCCACTCCCCATCCCCCACGGCCCACCCCACTCAACAAATTATTAAGAGGAAATGGAAAAGAGGAAACCCCGCAGGATAGGGGATAAAAACAAAGTCAGAAAGTTATCATTACCTCTTCAAGCTTTTGTAAGAAAGATTGGCGTTCTTCACTGGATGAAATTTTCACAAACTCATCTGAATCGAGCTGGAACCAAAGTGTTGTGAACATGAAATGGTAAAAAAGTCAGATCCAGCAATCCACTTCATAACATATATTAAGAACAGAAAAGTAATTAACAACCAAGGAATAATGATAAATAAAAAAGAATCCAAATACAACAGCAGGCCATAAAGAATGTATAAGGGTTTTTAACAGAAACCAAATACAAAAGGGAAGGAACAGTATAGTAAACCTCTTTTTATGACTAATGTTTAAAACACTGAACTTTGTTTACAGATAGTAAGAAGCAATGAAAGCAATGTAAAGGCTAAAAAGGTTGAAGAAAAACTAACAATACATACCTTTTCTCTAGTAGCATAAATATACCCTTCCAAATTATTTTTTAACTCTTCGGTTCGTCTCCTTTCTGCATCCTTCTTAGCTAGTGCTTCCAATTTAAGTTTAGCCTCAGCAAAAGATTCTCTAGAAATTGGCATTCCTGGCCCCGTCGTCTTTTCAGTAATCTACAAAGAGAAATCGGATGAATATGACTACTAGTTTTTTATTTTCACTTGATCACGTCGATATAATGGGAGAAATTTAAGATACTTCATTCTGACCTTGAGTGGAATCCTAAAAGTTCGCTTTTTCAACTTCTTTTCTGTACCAAGATCTGTGTCATTTTGATTATGTACACTTGACTCTGTGATGTTCAACCCACCTTCATTGTTCAAGTTTTCAGTGGTTTCTTCGGAAACATTCTGAGGACTACCTTCAACCGTTATGTTAAGGAATGCAGAAGTCGTGTTCTCCACGGTCAGCTTCTTTTTAGGAACTTCGACCCATTCAGATACTTCAATGACTGCATCTGCTCTATCTAAAGAAAATATACCACTTCTGCTTAGAGAAAAATGCAAGCTGGCCTTGATGGGAGAAGACAAATTTCGCACTGAATACCTAAGAAGCATAAAAAACGAAACTCAAGTTGCAGCGGATATACTTCTTTCCCCTTTTAAAGCATATAACAAGATCTTATATTACTGAATTTAATTATTTGCTAGTTCATACTTTACACTGGCATCAGTCAGACCAGACACAGAATACTGAGCAAATGTTGGTGAAACAACACCAGGTGGTAATAGATCATCACTCTCATAGGCAAGCGAAACTTCAAAATCCTTGTCGTGAACAATGGATCTGAACATCTGTAAGGAAAAAACTGAATAATCAGTAAAAGCATATGATATAAAATTCTAAACTTTTAATCCATGACTTGTTTATACTAGCACAGACAATAGACACCACGTGGTTCACCTTGACAGGCAATTTCTTCAGCCGCGGTACAATTAACTGCTTTGTGCTTTCACCTTTAAGATCAGGACCATCTAACTTGTAAACAAATCCGTACATAGAGCCATCAACCATCCCAAGTTTGCGATTTAATTTTATCCCATCACTCAGATTGGCAGCATGTAAAGATGAACCAAGAACTATAGCTTCATCAGCATCCAAATGTTTGTCCAGGTCTTTTCTACCAAGAAATTCCTGAAGCTTAGTCTGTAAAATGGATAAGGATCAAGGCATTCCGAGTGAATTAACATCTCAAGCAAAACTCATTGATTTAATTATAATTTAAAATAATAATTCCAATTGTACAATGCAAAAACTGCGAAAATACCCAGTAAGGCGATATGGAGAAATATGTTACTAATGGGTTTGAGACTGTAAGTGAATTGACATGGCAAGGAGAATAAGAAAATATAGGTTTATCCCCAACTGTCAGTGAGTTCCTGCTGTTACCATTTCCATGATAACAACTTAAATTTACAATATTAATAAACTAACTAGCAGGTCTAGCTGCATAAGAAAAGAGTACAGAAATTTATAGAGATCAGTAATTAGCAAGTTAATCTTTGATATAACAACCTAGTTGGTATCACTGCTGAATGCAGAGTCCTTCATAAAACAAAGCTAAAGTAGCTGATAAAGTGAAAAATTTCAGTGATACAAGGAAGGTAGGAAAAACCTGCAACTTTGGGACTCGAGTTGCGCCTCCAATCAGCTCGACTGCATGCAAATCTTCAACCTTCAGATCAGAATGCTTAAGCACTTCCTTGAGGGGGATAAGAGATCTCTCCCATAGATCTTCACATAGCTCCTCGAATTTCTCACGAGTTATGGTGCTCCTGGACATCCATGGATAAGAAACCATAACTGAAATGGGGTATATAACTAGATTTTTTAAATGCTTATCTAGTAACAAAAAAACATAAAAGATTTTAAGAAGCAGATATATCAATTGAACACACAATATCATCTCTCCCCTCCTACACAAATTTCCCATCAACAAGAAATGCACCTCACATTTAAAACCAAAATTCTCTCAATATATCCTTTTTTTAATACTACCTTGCAGTATCTTCTTGAATATAATGTTCAAAAACATCTAAAAAATCAAGCATCAAGTTCACCTGCAGCAAAACTACAACTATGAACCAATCAACTTTTAAGTGCAAAATAACTTATATAAGCTTCTATTGGTAAAACTAACTTGAGAAAGGTCTTAAAATAGATACACTACAGAAGACATATTTTAATATTTTCTTCTCTCAGTAGGCATGTAATATATCAACAACCTAAAGCAACACAGCCCATGGAACAGCATAATATACTATAAATAATGTGGTGAAAAAAAGAGGAATGTAATTTTAAATCACACATACCTAAAGTCAATATCATCATAGATAGATTCAACTGAAATTGGAGCCATTGTGTTTGCACTAAGGATCTCTTTTGTACGCTTCACTTGTTTCTTCAATTTAGCCATTGACTTGGGAGACTTCCTTATGTCAACCCCATTTCCAACTTGTTTGTTGAATTCATCGGCAAAGTGTTCTACCAACCTTAGCTCCAAACTTTGGCCTCCAAGTTCTGGGTCCCATCTCACCTCCTTGACCTGCAATAGATACAACCTTTATCTAACTACCACATCAAAATGACATAAACTTCTAAATAATACGTTCAAACAAGTACATATAACATATGAAGCATTGAAGCCCCCAATAACAAGTACAATACTTCCATATTGTTCTGAATAATATAGTTTCAACTTTGAATCACGAAACGAATAAGAAAACATGACCATGATACACGAATGCACAAACACAGACAGTTAGAAGAATAGAATTACTACCTGAAACTGATTGACGGAAACAGTCTTGCCAAACTCCTTCGCCTTATAAGCCGAGAAATACACAAGAGCAGCATACGTGCTCCCCGATCCCATATCATAAAACACCACATTCCTCGACTCATTTGAGAAATCCTTATCAATTCCATACTGCAACGCCGCTCCAGAATGCTCATTAATAAGCGAAAGCACATTAATTCCAGCCAATTCTGCAGCCTGAATCAAACTCCTCCTCTCCGCTTGTCCAAAATAAGGAGGCACACTAATCACCACATCTCTCACTGCAACTTTCGAATGAAACTCAGCTAAACTAGAAGCATAACTCAACGCCATCGCAACCAATTCTTCAGGCGAATAACTCTCATCATCACTCACCTTAACCCTAGCCACACCTCTAACCGAATCAGTTACAATCTCAAACGGCAAGTACAGTGAATCTAGCGCTTTTTTCGATAAATCGAGCGGCTTTGCAATTAGGTCACGAAAATTCGAATAAACCTTATTAGGATACCGCGCGGTTAAACCGGCGGCTTCTTCGCCGATCAGTCGGTTGCCGGAGTGAAAAGCGACGAGCGCCGGCGATTTCCGCTTTGACATTTCGTTGATCGCGATCGATATCGGAATTTGACCGGGTTTTAAGTTGACGACGGCGACTTTGAGCCATTCAGAACCGAGATCTATACTCGACACAGCTGATTCAATTCGAACTGAATAAAAACACGTTATGCATATGAATACATACAGAGTTATGTATGTATATATTTTCGACATTAGGTTTGTTTTTTTTCTAGGGTTTAAGAGAGATGCGAGATGGAGAAGAAAGGTTGTTATTTCAGTTGCAGTGTTGAGAAGAAATAAATTTCATTTCATGTTTTTTGTTTGTTTAGAAGAAAATGTTCGTAATTTATATAGGGGGGAGATGTGCGAGCAAACGTGGAGTGTACGTTTGAAGTCAAGCCAATGGAGCGATGACAACTGGAAGAAAGGACACGTGGCGGGTTTTAAAACGTCTGTTGCGTTGTAATAGCTGTTGTCGTAGATCTTTTAAGCTACTGACACACGACGCGCGCGCGTGGTGTTATTATGTAATTAATAACATTCCTGCAATCCTGCTTATAGAGTTGTACCCCCGTGATATTTAAGTAATTACAGAGTGGACTCGAGTGAGGTGTTTTCTCTCACTTTCGTGGAAAATCAGGATTAGATAGAGAGAGAGAGATCATTGACCGGAGGTGTGAAAAAAATATTACGGAGTAATCGAAACTGAAAATTTAAATTAGAAAATATTAAAATCGAACCAGATAAAAAGTTTGGTTATAATCGAAAAAAATAGGGAAAGAAATGAACCAGTCAAACAATTAATCGAACTGAAAAAGTCGTTTATAAATTATAATTATAATTATAATTCAACCAAATCAACATATACAATTTGGTAATATTTTTTGATAGGAACCGGTTCAAATCTCACCCAACAAAAACACGATACTCATGATACTTCAATTCGATGACGATAAAATTTTACTACAACCTTATATCAAAATATCGTTTTCATTGCTATTAATTGATCGAGTATAATTTCTGTCAAATTTTATTAAATAATAAATTAGTATTAATTATAATATTAAGATAATAAAATACGTCTTTATTTAATTTATTTGTTCGATTTTTAGTAAGAATTTCGTTATATTGTAATAATTTATATAAATTTTAAATTGTAATCTTGGAATCGCCGCAAATTTGAATGTTGCGGGGGAAAGGCCGACATGAGCGCAATTTATTTGCCATTTTTGTTTCAAGAATGATGGTAAAAAACTACATATAGTCGAGATACAGAGCTACACTGGATAATTATCATTTTCGTAGTCGTTGGTTTGGATTTTCCAATTGATCAAGCTTGGGAATATCAGAAGCATTTCATCTCACAAGTATGATAGAAATCTAAGAGATGCTGGATTATAATACAAAATAACAAAAACTAAAGCCTAAACTAATTAAAGGAATAATAGTACTATAGCAGACTGTTGAAGTACGCACTCATCTCCCATTTCGACACATTCTCACGGTCTCGCGTGTTCTTCGTTTCTGTACAAATCTTGTAATCTCAGCATCATAAATTTTAACTTGTGCGAGCATTTCTTCGCGATTGTTTCATCAGGATGTTCCAAGCAAGTAGTGCCGCTCCTATAGCAGGCTCCACCTGGTTTTATTAAAAGGATGCAATGCCAAATTGTAGTAAGAACAAGAAATCTCTATATCTCAATCGCAAGAAAAGTGTTGCATATATTATCCGTAATGGATAGAGAGAGATAACTGCGATTTGTACTTGGATGATTTACTTTACAAGTACCTTTGGCCGAATTGGAAGAACTCCTGGGAAGTCCTTGGAGATGCAAGCAATCACTTCTTTTCCTATGTCCCATCTTTTATTGGCTTCAAGAATGCCACCGACCATCACAAGAGGAAATTGCTCCTCTCCATCTAAAATAATATTTCAAAGTGTGAACATCAATTTGTTCGTGTAGTCCAAGATACACTACTATCACACAAACATAAGTTGTTTTCTGTAGGAAGATAATCAGCTCAAGAAACTGGAGAGGTATTCCTACTACTGATAGACCAAGAAAAGTAACTTGAGCAAAATTATAACATAGATTTGTTGTCTTTATTAATATGTAGAGAGATTTATTATAGCAAGATTGCTATGAAATATTTCAAACACCAAATGATGACATTTATGACAATTTAGTAATGCCATTTTGTTGTGGGAAGGCTACAACATTGACAAAACAATGCAAGAACAGTAGAACACTTCAGGTACTGTCAAGTTTGTGGGCATATAAAAAGGTTCTTTCACATCAGTATTCTCAGAAATCAGTTAGAACAAAACCTGGTGCCTTGTGGTCTTGCCTATCTCTCTCAAGCTACAGATCATACTTATAAGTGGTAGCTCAGAACTACAAATAGAAGTAATAATATCCTTAATTTTAATTTACCCCTAACCTCAACCATTGATCAGAACATATGCCCGCACTCTCAGTTATAAGCTATACAACTTTTCAGATTTATATATATTTTAACGTGGTTACAGAAAAAGGTAAAATATTTTCAAAGGATTCCAGAATTCTGTAGTGATGAAGTAGATTACCCATGGACTGGAGATAATTGCAGGAAATGTACCAAGTACTGAGTAGCCCTAAAAAGAAGACCCACCAAAACAATGACGGACTCATCTCAACTATCACTACATGCAGTGTTCAGAACCATACCTCCTTGACACCAGAGCACATTTCAATATATATCATATAGGCTAAAGTTCCAAAAATATTGACAAACTACCTTTTCCGCACAATCCAAGTCTTCTTACAACAGCCTTCACACTTGAAGCTAACTCCTGAACAGCATCTAACAAGATCTTGTGTGCAACTTGATCACCTGCTTCTGCACAAGTTATCACAACAGGAACAAGAGATGCAATTCGAGCCCAAGACGGGTCAGCATAGGTCCACCTGAACTATATCAAGAAAAACAATGGTAAGAATCATGCTTTTTATATCACATTTATTATCTAGTTGGATGGATCCATCATGTTAAAAGAGTATAAAGCAGTAAATGGAATATTTATTTTATTCCATATTCGTTCTGAAGTAATTTTATTTCTTTTTACGTTTTCTAGAGCTTACTAGGATAAACTAAGATATAGGCAGCACTGTAAATTGAACTCGCAACAAGTTCATAATTAGACATCAGGCAGCTTCAGCATTTCTGGATACAATAAACTTTCTTTCAAGTATTGATATATTTATATCAGGTACTAGTTGGAAAAAAAAATCCATATGGAAAATACCGCCAGAAACTGAGCTAAGTTTCAAAAGAAAAAATTGAGCACAAAAGTGTATATGAAAGACTTCCCTTCTCAGAATGTATATTTATTTAAATATCGGCATATCGTATTTGTATGTCAATTTTCCTACAGTAGTTATATATATATGAAGCAGTGATGGTGAGGATTGAAAGTCTCAGTAGTTACCCGATAAGTTCATCCGGAGATATAAGATCAAGCTCTTGCAGGATACGACATACAAGACTTGTATGCGGACCACGACCATCATGAGCCCTGATTACTGCAGTTAATGCCTGTGCAGCAATGCCATATCCACTACAAGTAAAAAGGGCAACCATTTATAGCATTGACAAAATAGTGTCACATCAACTGACCCTAATTTAGTATGCCATAGTTTATTATATCCATCAAATGTTATTACCCCATCAGAATACTCAGAATTGAAATAACTAAATACATAAAATCCTTTTAATTAACAGTATTACTTTTGACAGGAGCTCTTTTTATTATTGTTAGAGTATCAGAAAGATTACCACAAACATGCATAGCAGAAGTTAGTATGTATACCTTCCCCAGTCACCTAATATAGGCCCTGCACCAGAAGCCCGGGCATCTCTTCTATCTGCCGTGAATCCATAAGCAATAGTGCCTGTACCAGCAATTAGAACACATCCATGAAGTTCTCCTAAAGTTCCACTCGCCAGAGCTGCCACAGCATCATTCTCAACAAATAATTGGACGTGGCTCGGAAATATAGCACTGTACACGAAAGAAGAAATATATCTGAATCTCTGATTATTTTAATTGATGATCACATGAAAAATACACGAGTACTTCATCAACTTCAAGAAAAACTTGAATATAGACTTCAAATGTCAAACCTAAGCCAATTTAAAATTCTTTGCTGGTCTGTTGGATGGTTGACACCAGATACAGCCAAACAAACAGCTCGAACAGCCAAACGGGTTGAACCCGACTTAGAAAGAGCTTCGGCCATAACTTGCTCCAGTGTCTCCCTTGCAGCAGTTTCTGTTATATCACAAAAACGCATCAACATTGACAAAAGAAACACCATACTGAAAAAACTTTTTTTGTTCTAGAAGTTGTAGAGTGACTTGGTAAAAAAAAGATTTTAGAGTTAACAAATTGAAATGGCATATTAGAAAAAGCAATACAAGTATCCTTGCCAAGTTACCATCATATATGATCACTATTTACAAAAGCTGATATATTTTAAATTAAATTATTGATAAATTTCCAAGTACACACATATTACAAGCCACGCCAACCTAAAAATCAAAAGGTAGTAAAAATTAAAATCTAAAATGAATGAATAATAATAATTAATAAGTGTGCATCACCTCCAACACTGTTGTGATTGGAGCAACCAGCCACAGCTCGAGCAAGAAGCGGAGGAGGGCTGGGCAGGTTGTCTGTAAAAGGGACGATGGGTATACATACACAGACAGTAGAAGTGGTTCCACCATCCAACCCAAGTATTACTTCTCGACCCATACCAAGACCGGAGATCACCATTTCATGCTCAAAATCCCAAACTTCTCCATTTCTATATCTCTTCTTCATTACTAATATTCAAGAAACAAACAAGAGGCTATCAAGAAAGACAAGTAGGGAGAGAATATATAATAAACAGAACAAGGGGGAGTGAAGAATATAGCTTTCATCAATATATATATATATACCTATATGCATATGCAATTATTGACATCACAACGTATTGACTGATGCTACTTATTTTATATGGAAATCGTCACACTATTAATAAAGTGTTGGTGATTATTCTAAGGGGAAAGAAAAGAGGGGAAGAAGAAGAAGAAGAAATGGTGAAGAAGCACTTAAAAACAGGGAGTTGTGTTCGGCCGGCCGAAAAGCCCAAGAGCTAAGCGATCACTTCATGTCTCTGTTTTCTGTCTTGTATCAAGACTACATGCAAACTCAATATGTGCATTTTACATAAATTTACAAGAACGATTTTTTTTATAACCCATGAAAATTTCAAGTTAATCCTGAATTCTGGACTTGTAATTCAACTGTGTGTTTTTAACCTGCATAACAAATTACACACACACGTGAAGTGGAAAGTTATACATCTTGACAGAGGTACACTTGTCACAATTAGGGAAAGATATTATATGTACAAATTACTAACTTGTGTTGTTGCCATGACAAAGGACACCAGCAAAATGTTGCATCCTCTTTATAATATTAGTACACCCATTGTTTTAACTTAGCTAAATTCTATACAAGAGAGGACACGGGCTAAATGTCAAATTTCATAAACAACGGAGAAGAATGCAACTTCTAACAGATAGACAGTTTTCTTTAAAAAAACATTTGTAGTATATTTGGTTGGAAATAGCTATACATCAACTCCACTTGTCTATTCCATCTTCTTACACCATTCAACCCAAAGTACCACTTTGTCTTTTGTTCAAGTAGGTGTTTGGCATCAACAATATCACAGGCTAGTGACTGTTTATTTGGTTGAAAAGTTTTCACCTGACCATAAAGCAAACAGCTCGAAATCCAATATGTTTCTAAATATGTGTATTAATTTAGAGAATGTTTCTTCTGATCAGAAGAAAGGTGTCTTCTGATCGATTTCAACAATGTTTCCCTTTCTGGTTTATTATATCGTACGAGTACCAAATACACGTTCATTAGTACACGTTCACAAGTTGTGAATAAAACACTGAGAATGAAGATACGTGAATCCTTAATAATTCATGTTACATGATGCTAACTATCTATATTTACATAGTTGTTCCGATTTCTAAATCCAAATGCAGTAGCAAGCTCTTGAGTCTTGACAACTACCCCGCCGGCGACTCTTCAAAACTACTCAATATAACATTGCTAATCATATCTAAGGATACAAGGGGCAAGCTCCTGAAAACAATCCTCTTCAGCTCTTAATTCTTTGTACCTGATGATTTAAAAAATTGTTAAACAGGGAATGGGAATATTAGGTCATGGTAACCAATATAAGCAATCTCATTATGTAATGGATTAAGCAAATTCTACACTTCAAATTCAAATCATTCATCTATAAGAGGCAAGCATGACATTACAAGATGAAGTAAAGCATGGTATAGCAGAAGGTCATCCTGTGGAATAGTGGATTCTACCGAGACAAATTATTTGTATTTATGTCGCAGCTCGCCATCCAAACTTCATGTTTAAATACAAAATCCTACAAGATTATAGATCAAACTCAATCCAAATGCTCTCTAAATCTCACCCCTATACATATTTCCTAAATAACAAAACAATCACTTTATACTAAACCAATATTACAAGTCAAACCATAACCTGACTATTATTATATCTTAAAAAATCTTACAATATGTTAGTAACATACCATGATTGTGGGGAGCTTTAATACCGTCTTCTCTTGCTTTCTTATATTTGTCCAATAAGCAGCCTTCAACAATTAAGCACAAAGAAATTCAAGCATGCTGCTCGGACAAGCTCGAACTTTGTTAAATGAAAACGATTGCATGCACCCAGAAGAATACAAAAACACTAGATAGGAAAAAATAGTTGCCTTAATAGGCTAACAAAATAAATTATATGAACATTGTAGACCTAAAACTCAGAACGTATCTAGAATACTTGTCAAAAAATTTGCATAGTCCAAGTAGTTATATGTCTAAAACAGCTGACCCACATTTATAACAATAACATTAGTGGAACAACAAAATATTAGGGAGAGGAAAGACCAAAGTAACACACCAACACAACTACTAGATCACCTTTAACTCGTCTATAGATTTTGGGGAAAAAAACACTTACAAATGTATGGAACAGCTGATCTAGCTACGGCATAGGTGTGTTACTTTGATCTTTAAACTCCCAACTATTTTGTTGGTCCACTAATGTTAGCGTTACAAATGCAGGTCAGCACTAAACTACCCAAATTTTTTTACCACCTTTATAAGATACATTTACATTCTAGGTTTTAGTTTCTATAAAAGACGATCATTTTTTCTTATCTCCTGCTTTGCATTTTTTGGGTGTTTTGGCTACGGCCTGCTCGAATCATCTTCCATTTAACGAAGTTCAAGTCTGTCCCCATGCTTGAATATTACTGTGCTTATTTATATACAACGGGACGTATATAAGAAAACAAGAGCAAGATACTTAGACGGTTAGAAGTTACCCACAATCACGATAACTTTAGTTATATGTAACTTGTAAGAAATAATAATAATCAGGTTGTAGTTTGACTTGTAACATTGGTTTTGAAATTATATAAAGTGACTGCTTTATTATATAGGGAATAATTATAGGAAGATCCACGTGAGATCTGATACTAACAACTTTAGGATGCAACAATACTCCGAGATCATTTCATATAGTATGGAGTATGGACAGGGCTTGTGAGGATCAATCGCTTTGGCTTAAATATGATCTATAATCTTGCAAAATTTTGTATTTAAACATGAAGTGTGGCTCGCTGGTCAGCTACGACATAAATACAAATAATTTGTTCACTATAATCCACTGGATGACCTATGCGGTACCCGCAATACTGTGCTTTCCTGCATCTTGTAATGCCATTTTGCCTCTTGTAAATAAGAAATGGAGTAGTACTGGTGTGAACTCTCGACCTCAAGATACTTCCTAAGCTATTATAGCAATAGCTTCACGGGAATAACTAGATCTTCTTTATAAATATGATTTGAAATACTTAACTGCCCAGTATATCTAGTTCAATTGAGACAATTTTCTGACCACTCCAAGGCTAGCTTTGGGGGGGGGGGGGGGGGGGATCCTTGTGAAGCAAAAAGTAAGAAATTGTTATTAAGTGATCGAAGGAAAGGTTGGAGTTCTTAAAAAAAGAAATCTTAAGGAGATGCATATGCCTTTTGAGAAGTAGAATTATAAGCTAGAGTACCCAACCAACTAATAAGTAAGCTTCATGTGGACCTTCAAATATATGACTAGAAGATAAAAATAAGAGAAAGAACTGGCTTTAAATTAGGCACACTGGTTTAGAAACACAAGTAAATATGATCTCTTACTAAACTTACCTCATATAAAATCAAAAGAACTCTTTCCTGTAATCATGAACTCCACCAACTTATTCATCTACAGAGTCACTAAACCAACTGGATTGAGTGTCTTTACTAGAGCGTGAATCACCAAACCCACTCGAACGACCGGAAACAAATTCTCCGAAACCACTCGAACGATCTGCAGCTCCTCTGTCCCTAAAGCCACCTGAGCCTCCACTCCAGGATCCACTCAAATTACTTGAACGACCTGAACCCCTTGAGTAATCTGAAGATCCACCAAACCCATCACCAGAACGACCAGAAAACTCACCAAACCCATCACCAGAACGACCAGAAAACTCACCAAACCGACCACTTGAACGGCCAGAAGACTCACCAAAACCACCACTCGAACGACCTGAAGACCCGCCAAAGCCACCACCCGAACGGCCCGAAGACCCGCCAAAGCCACCACCCGAACGGCCCGAAGACCCGCCAAAGCCACCACCAGAACGGCCCGAAGACCCGCCAAAGCCACCACCCGAACGGCCCGAAGACCCGCCAAAGCCACCACCTGAACGGCCTGAAGACCCGCCAAAACCACCACCCGAACGGCCTGAAGACCCGCCAAAACCACCTGTCCGACCATAATCCCCGCCAAAACCACCTGTCCGGCCATAACGGCCACTGTAGGATCCACCTTCAGAACCATCATAACTATTACCGAATCGACCACTTCCATAACTTCCAAGAGATCCAAATCGTCCACCGGCATTTCCAGTGTCTCTGAAAATGTCTCCAGCTCCACTCTCAACCACCATCCTAGGAAGCTAAATATATGAGGTAAAGTGCGAGTATCAGTTAACCACCACCAAATATAATTTTTTTAAAAGAAAAAAAAGTACTCTCACCTGTGTCCAAGTAATAGAGAAATACATCAATTTTTCAAAAGAGATAATTAATTTGACTAAAAGACGCATCAACAAAAAGAAGGTTCATATTGACCTACAATTTGACAAAAAGAAGCATCGAAAGAGATAGATAACAAGAAAGGATAATTCTCATTTTACCTCTGCAAATCTGCAACCTACTTGTCGTTCGATGCCTTTAACATCCCTTGATTGTTCAGATGAATAAATGAGAATTGCACTTCCTTTCTTCCCAGCACGACCCGTCCGGCCAGATCGATGAACAAACATCTCCGAAGTGTTTGGCAGTTCAAAATGTATCACCTGAGCAACAGAGCAAAGTTTCATCGGAACCATGGACATATAAATGAATTCAGGTGGCAATAAAATCAATTGATCAGGAAATTTTAGAGCCAAATTGGGAAAAAAATATCATCAGAGGATAGCATTATCGATCACAGAAGTATATCCACAACTTGGTCATCACAAGTTACTATTCTGAACTTGATGTCAAGAATGTCAAAATCATGGAAATGACATCCACATTATTTGACCAAGAAAATTTGAGTATCATCCTAGTTTCCCTTGTGAAATTAATATTACACAGATTACCAAATTTTTCTTCCTAAAGGAAAATGTGTGAACCAAGAGAGAGATTACATGATAAAAAAACTTTAGTCACAACATCGAGTAAAACACATGACATAAATTAATTCTATTTTTTTGGTTAAGTGACATAAATGATTCAGTCAGCCTACTCTGAGATTCTGCTCCTGCATGTGTGTTTACTATTACTCCACTGATAATACTTGTAGGGTCATGGAAATGTTGACAACTTACATATTTATCAATTATTCGGACGTTTCTCGCAACTGAAACTTGTAATGGAACATTTCACAACTTTGACTTTGGGAAATTAACATATCTATACATGTAGATACTTTCGTTTAGACTCACCAGATCAACGTTAGGTACATCAAGACCGCGAGCAGCAACATCAGTGGCAATCAAAATTTTAAATTCACCATTACAGAAACCCGAAAGTGTTCTTTCCCTCTGATTTTGAGAGTGATCCCCATGTAAAGCTTCACAGGGGAAGTTCCTTTGCATGGAATATGCCAATCTATCAGCATCACGTTTTGTTTGAGTGAAAACAATGCATTTACCTCCTTTTGCATGTTCCTGGGACCAATATAAATCGAAGTTAAAAGTACAACATCGACCAATATTAACTGCAAGTACAGAAACAAATTGCTACCAATGAAACCAATGGTACTGTATTGGGAAATAAAAATAATGTGCTTACAGTTACTAGTGGCCCAATAATTGCCGCTCTCTCATGCATGTCAGACACAATTGAGTAGAGAGAGATTCCTTCTGCCAACTTCTGGCTAGAATCTCCTACCTAAAACCCAAACTAGAGTTAGAAATTATTCAAGACTAAATTATAAGTAATTCTACCACAGTGCTACATAATGATGCTAAAAATAGTTTACAAACATAATAAAAAGCAAAGAGGAATAGAAATCACTATCACACTCACAAGATCAATAGTCAATGGATTATTTAAGAACTTCTGAGAAAGTTTTACGATCCAACTGGGCATTGTTGCTGAGAACATCATTGTTTGATGCTCCTGTGGCAGATTCTCTAAAATTATCTCAACATCTTCAGCAAAGCCCACATTAAGCATTTGATCAGCCTCATCTAGAACAACATACTGAACCTCAGACAAGTCCAATACCCTTCTTTTAATCAGATCAATTACTCGTCCAGGAGTGCCAACAACAATATCAATGCCACGATGAAGCTTTTGCATTTGAGTAGATATAGGCACACCCCCATAACAACACAACGTATCTAAGTTGGGTGCAGATTCACAAAATTCTTTGTTAACTTGACGAGCCAGCTCTCTTGTTGGAGTCAAACATATTGCCAGGGGATTTTTTCCTTTCCTATTAAATACATAAAAAATAAGATTAATTAATAGTGTCAAATTCATACATTTTTTGCAATATGAAACGCACATGACATCAACATAAAGAAAATTCAAACATATAGTGGAAAAACAAACCCATGCTTAGCATGAAAACGAGTTATCTTATCCATGATTGGAATCCCAAACGCCAGAGTCTTCCCTGTTCCCGTTCTAGCTCGACCTATCATGTCACGCCCTTGCATTGCTGGTTCCAGCACAGCTTTCTATACATTCAAAATCAATACACATTACACCTCCATTTACTTAAATACACAACATTGCACTCCCTAATATATACGAAGATCATAAAACCAATCCCTTAATTACAAACACAACACCACTTCTCAATTACCGCGCACAAACATAAAAACCATGTCCCAAAATCAAAATCAAAACAAAATGCAATCTTTTCTACTTCAATGACCTCAAATCCAACAAATTAAGTAAAAATTCAATCTTGAAAATCCCTCAATACATAAAAAGATACTCTAATCTTTAAGGCACACAAACCTGAATAGGGAAAAGCTTAGTAATACCCTTCTTGGCCAAAGCATAAACAATCTCACTAGAAATCCCAAGTTTAGATATTTCAAGCCCCTCATCATTGCTACTACCCCCTTTCTTCACTTCCTCGTCATTTACCTCCTCTACTACATTTCGAACCGCCTGCGAAAACCCGAAAGAAGCCCTGAAATTCAAGAACCCACCAGCATGAAAGTCTCTCTTGACACATTTAGTTCCAAATAGATAAGAATCACTGTATATATTGCCGGAAAATGTGGAGAATTGGGGAGCTTGTCCTGGAATGAAGTGATGAGTGGAGGATAGATGATGTTGGTGTTGAAATATCAGGAAAGATTGTTGGGTTAGTGAAGCGAGATTAATTCGCTTCGAAAAGAGTGAGCTTTTTATAAGAGTGTTCATCTGTGACTCTGATGATCCAAATTCCAAATAGTGGTGGTGGTGGTGGTGGAAAAATAGTGAAATTAGGGTTTTGTTGGTTACGGTTCTTGTGAGAATTACCCGCCCGCAGTTCGGCTTATAGCCTTATAACTAACTGTATATTGTAACAAATCTTACAAATATCGTTGATAGATATTTCCTATGCCACAAAAGTTTTTTTTTAAAAAAACAATTACTTTTGTATATAGGTTTATTTGATTTAATTGTTAACATTTGTAACTTAAATAACATATATGTGTTAAATATACTATACAACATGGATTTTTTTTAATATTTCTATTTTAATAAATTTTTATTATACTTCCAATATTTGTTTTAATTTTATTTAGTATATGAAAATATTGTTAGTTAATACAATAAAACTAGTTTAAATAATTTATATTAGTTATAATTGTATATATTTGAAATTATAATTTTAACATAATTTTATTATAAATAATAATTTATAATTAAAATAAAATTCTTATTAAAAATTAATAAGTTCAAATTATAAAATTTAAATATGATCTAATAAAATTATTAATTTATAAATTTATTATTTAACCCGATATTTTGAATCATTTTGTCCTCAGAATATTTTTTGTTTTGTATTGTTTAGAAATTTCTTTGTATTCCGAGATACAGTACATTTGTTTACAAGGAACGTAATTTTCAAGATATTTATAATTTACATATATTTTATTTTAGACTCGATGGCTGTTCCTGCCCTATTTCTAGGTAATAATTTAAGAAGAAAAAAGAAATTATCTGATTTATGACAACCTGAAAATTGGATGTAATGTGTTTGAACTAACTGATTTCCCACAAAATTAATATTCACAAGAAGCATACACCAAGCCCCGTATAGGCGTACATAAATAAAGTCCTGAACTTTTTGAACCAAAGTAGAAAAAAAATATAAACAATTACAACCAATTCTTTAAACTCAGCATCAAGTTTTCTGAAAGTACTTGTATATGTTGATATGAAGATATCCATGAAGCTGCTTTATACTAAAACTCGGGAAGTATTTAACCACCAACAAAGAACTACATATAGATATATATAACCAAAAAGAAGTCTTGTGCTTTAAGACGACGAGACCTTGTACAATGTTTGTTGCTCATGCCTTGCCATATGAGATTACACACAAGAACAAATGAATAACATAACTAACATATATGATCTATATTTAATGCTACATTTCGCATGGCTGTGTATTGGTGACACAGTGTGATGCTACTAGATCTATAACTTAACTGCATCAATGTCTTCTCATGGTAAACAAGTTACTGAAATATGTCGTGCAATCTACTGCTGGTCTCCAAACCCCATGCGTTCATCTGTATCCACTCTTAGCATTTGGTTTCACCACTGCTTCAACAAGTCTGTACATCCACCTATCTAGCATCCCTGTTATGTAGTACATGTCAACCATTTCACCATGGTGCAAAACAAAAGAACAAAGTATGAGAACAAGCTTAGCAATAAACAACATATTCTAGGGGTACGCAAAAAAAGGACAAAAAAATATTAAAATAATAATTATAAACCAGTATTTTAAACAATTTGAGAATAATGGTTAACCGAACAAAAAAAAAAGCAGTTTCAAACAGTTTGGTATCGGTGATAAGCAGAAACCAAACTGTTGTGTATGGTTTGCTACTGGTTTTAGGTTAAAAACAAGCCAAACCGACCCCATGCCTAGCTTATTCAACCCTATAACCCTAGCTAATCAAATCTTTTGGACTTGGATCAGTGAGGATTATAAATAGCTCAAATTGAGTATCTCTTCTTCCCTGTATCAAAGTTTTCATCAGCCCTGGTTGTCAAATACATGAAACCTATTTCTCACTTTATCTTTTCTCTATAAAAATATATAGCCTTTCATTTTTTCACCAGTCAAGACTTTGCTCAGATACTCCCTACAAAATTTAGAAGTTCAGTGTCCTTCACCCTTTGTATTATAGTTAGAGATACATTTCTATTCTAAGATGACAGAATAGCATGGAGTTCTAGATCTGACGTTAAACTCCATTGTACATAATATGATCACGACACAACTATAACTTTAGGCTCATGTTAGAAACTAATTTGGAGAGTTCAGATTAGGCTTAGAATTGTCTTTTTACTAATGTATATCGAACTTTTTCGATTTTGATGGCAAAATATATATCAAATTCTGAAAATGAAGAAATATATAAAATGTAGATAATTATCTCAAAAGTTAAACGAGAGCAGGCACTAACCTGTTACAGCAAATGTACCCCCTAGTACTGCACATAGTCGAGTTATGAAGTGTAGAAAACTGCGTCGTTCCTCCTTGATGGTCACAGTAATCGGTGATAAATCATACAAAAAGTAAACAGCTGGATAAATTAATCAAAAAGTTAGCAAGCTTTACTCTATTCTGCATGCAAAAAAGTTGGGAAAAAAATTGTTCAGACATCAAAATGTTTAATAAACCTGGCCACGTCCTGTCAAACTCGTGCATGGGGGAAAAATATTCTGTAACAGAGAACTGATTTGTAGGTAGAACCTCTTTTGATAAATAATTATATTCAGTTGGAACAACCTGCACCAGAGCAATGGGAATGGCACAATTTAGCACAAAAAGATGTTTTTTCCTCTCAAATGTATGTTTTAGGAATAAAAATGGAAAGGGAAGTGCTCGGCATCAATACTTGTATGCTAATATTTCTTATGAATTAGAACATATCCGAGTTGATGCAAAAAACCACATATGTAAAACCCCTCATATATAATTTTTTTAATGTAATTTATTTAATAATATCTGCTATTTTTTTATTGATAATAAAATGGGTGTTTTAAATTAAATATAGATTTTAGTATCTTTACGAGAATGTTTATAAAAAGAAAAAAAAAAGAATAAGTTTTTAGACAAGTCATATACTGACCATATCAGTTACTAGCCTACTAATAGGAATCGTGTGATATAATGGATATATGATATCTGAACTTAAGGACTATAGTTTAGGAAGTAGTTAACTAAGTTGTGTATAAATACACTTAGTTTATTAGCATACGGTATATATCAACAAATTAAAAGGAGAAGAAAGCGTTGGATTAGCAGGATAGGTCTACGGTCCCTGGCCCAAGAAACAGAGAAGACCGAGTCATTCTTTTATTAGGTGTTAAAGATCAATTGAATTCAGGTATTCAATCGAATGATTAAATATATACATGTACATATGTGTGATTAGTTAGTTGTTTTATTACCATGATATTTATATGTATAGTACAGTACTCTATAATAAAGCTGCTACTTGAATGACTTTTACTGCTAGATGTATGTATTTAAATCTAGTTTGCATGGCTTGTAAATGATATAGTAATTAATAGCATATTAAAAATAGTATTGCAATTGAGTTGTTAATCTGATGTTTATGCCCAGCGAGTATGAATTTTGTTGTTACAAACTTTATTAATTACCTAGTCTTCGTTAATGTGCATGTGCATATGTATTAATGATTTGATCATAATACTATATCAATAAAGAGTTTACAAAAGCACGGTTTTAAAAAAAGAATTAAAGTTTATGATCAATTTATTATGTGCACTTTTACTCTAATAATACTTTACAGTACTCGATTAGTGAATGGTATAGTATTTTAAATTATTAGTAGTGCATGTTTTAATAGCCTGATGTGTATGTTTTATGAGTACAGGGTGTTTATATGTTTGTGTTAAATTTTCTTTAGGGAACCTTATTAAGATATAATAATATTTTTAAAGATATTTGGTTGGTTTTTAATTTTAAAAAAATGGATTCATTAAGTAATTATTTTAAATAATTCGTGTATATTATTAAATACATGTTCTCTTATTATGGGTTGGAAATTGAATATTTTATTTAAATCAAATCGTTAAATCTGTCAAGAATAAGGAGTTTATACATGTGTTGTCCATAATTATATACATTTATTCAATTATCCTGTATATTCATTGCACGTCATGATTTATGATTTTAGACTATTACTGACAATAGTAGAGACCACATGGTATAGTTTACTTATTTGCATTAAAATGATAGTAGTAGTTAGGTGTACTTGCTAAGCTCAGATATGATCATGGAAGTGTTTACTAGCTTAATATACGAATTGTTCGCTAATTTGTAATTTATAATTATTAAATTGACCTCTAGTTTCGAGTAAGCGGGTTTTCTTAATATTTCTGGATTAGTGCTATCTACTTGAGGTACGAATTTCTATACCTTCTTCTCAGTTTTAAATTATTATTTAAGGTACAAAATCTTTATACTTTTCGCAGTACTAAATTATAATTATTAGTACGAATTTCTAGAGCTTTTCTCTCAGTTTTAAATTCTTATTATCTTTACGAATTTCTAACTTCTCTCTTTATTTTAAATTATAATTATCTGTAAGAATTTCTAATTTCTTTTCTCAGGTTTAAATTACAAGTATTAGTACAAATTTTCTGTTCATTTCCTTTCTTTAGATATTGTTCACTCGTTATATTTATTGTCGAGTATTTTTCTATAATTGTGACTCATTTGTACTCTATGTATACTTGCTAGTATGCATTCTCAGTTTCATTTCGTCTTCCTTATTTTTGAAATTATTGTTGCCTTGATTCTTTTATATTTGTTTCGTTTCGCATATTTATTGTGACCTGTGGTTAAATCACAGACGAGTTCATGGAGTTCGGAGGTCTGGTGAACTCGGCACTTACTCGTATCAGTGCTGTGAGTATACGAGCACGTCGAGATTGTATATGAATCATGATCGTTATTGTGTGTTTTTTTCTTGTGGACGACCAGAGAAGGATTCTCTATATTGTAGAAGTACTTTGTGCATTTCATGTGTTTTCTTCTCGAGGGAAGAATTCTCAATTTTGTATCTTGTTTTGTGCGAGTATATGATTGTATAAGAGACCCTTGTGGATACCTGATACCTACCTTATTGTGATTCAGCCTTATATTTTTATAAAGTTTGTTCTGTCTCAGTTTAACATATTTAGTGTCGTAGTTCCGTTATTCTGAATACATTATGTTTTTAAATATGATTCGTAACTCTGTGTTGGTAAGACACAATCCACTTAGTTATATAAAGATATTTTTCATTTAAAAATTATATTTGTACTGGGCATTTGGCTCACTCGTATTATGTTCTTTCCGCAGGTATTCAACGGGAAGAGTGATGAGGGCTACCAAGACCTTAGTTTCAGCTTGCCTAGATCATTACGAGAACTTGTTTTATTTAATTTTAGACTTATTAGTATTTTTTTTCCAGAGATTTAGACATGTATGTTTATCAGAATTATCAGTCATTTTCTTATTGCAGTTTATTAATATTTAGATTTGTTTTTAATAATCTGTTATTAGATAATGGTCCGAAAAGTCGGGTTGTTACAACATAAGCCACTGTACCTCTGTCAATGCAAGGCAGTCGAAGATATAGATTGGATACCAGCATCAAATGGTTTGGCAAAACTAAGCAAACATATTGATGTCATTTTGACAGGATTTGATCAATATTTCACCAATTTCGGAACCAAAATCCAAGAAATTTTTCAAAATCCCTAGCAATAACATATATTTTGCAAAAAAAAATAAATGAAAAGGAAAATTTTCAATTCTTTTTATAGTATAACACGTATTGATGTTTTAATAACAGACTACAGTTGTTAGCTATCTAAAATTCATAGTGGACGGGTTCTGAATCAATTAACTACAAGCGGAGTTTTGAAAAAACAGACGTTGTAAGCTCATGCTGTACATAGAACGGAACTCAATTTTAGTCGACCTACAAGAGGAATGATGTACACAAGCTCCTTGCTATGCCAATTATTTTGTGTATCTAGAGTGGACATGATATACAAAAAGCTTACATAACTGTTATCCGCTCCCTTTGTTATCATGTTTTTATGTAGCAATAATAACCCTCTAGTTTCCTAGATTTACATTCACTCAGCATGTAACCATACTTTAAATTCAGGTGACAATATACAAGTAGAGAAGCTCAAAGGCCAAAGCAAGTTCAATAATTTACGGGATTTCAAATACTTGTGAAAGATAGATGCTACAGGATTTCAGAGTTGAAAACAATTAGATAAATATAAATAGAATAAGCATATTTAACCTTTATGTAGTATTTAAAAGTTCCACTTCCTTTCTGAACAATTCTCGATGTCCCGTCAAGAGGATTATGAATTCCTGGATATTTTGGCCCAAATGATAAATCATGGATGATGTGACTTACATTCACATGTATAGCTCCTTCAAAGATCTATAGCATTTATAAGAATGGAATATGAGAAAAATGAAAAGAAAAGGTTTTATAACAAAATGGGTAAATAAAGATTAGCAACAAAAAGCTACAGCTTTGGTTGTACCGTCATGTAATCTTCTCCCTTGCCTACTTCACTTATTATTTTCATTTCTTAGAGATTTATAAGTTGCAGTAACTAACTTATCCTGATTGTTCTTTCAAAAAAAAAAACTTATCCTGATTGTTTAAATCTTGTTAGTAGCCATGAGTATGATTAAATGTTCTACATTTCACTTCAAGTTTTCAAATGTATTTACAGAGTGCATCTGCATACAGAGATGTATCTAATCAAATATTTATCCGCATTTCATTGTCAAGATTAAAAGACAATAGAAATTACAATAATAGCCAGTTAGTCAGTAGATTACGTAACAAGTTCAGCAACATAAAACCATCACATGTGTTTCTCAACTATTCTGAAGTTCTTAAATAATACCTTATACAATAATTGCCAACTTTTTATACATGTGGGAATTATTAAGTCATCACATGCATCTGCTTGCGACAAACTAGTTTTTGACACGGAATTAAAATGACTGACACATTAATGCTCAAGGAAACTGACCATTTGAGCGACAAAGATATTTAATCCATGAACTGAAATATGGAAGTTTCCAGCAACCCTTTGGACATCCAAAACCCCATATACCTGCCAAAAATTCACATAAACAATTGACAAAATGTCATCATATCGTTCTTCAAGATTGAGCATTTCAGAAGTCAAAGGTGCAACAAACTCACACGACATCCTTCACCATTTTTTAATGCTAGTTTCACATCCTTAACTGTATCTTCACCCGCTTGATCCAAGCCATCAAGATGCATGAGGTCCTCGTGATGACTTTTGTCATCAACTGATTAATGCAATCCATGAGTTTTACTTATCATTTTCATTAGATTTCCAAAAGTAATTGAGGATATTAAACATAAATTAAGCTCAACATGATGAATAACTGAATATATACGGATTGCATTAACAAACTATATACAAATGCTATGTTTTTCGTAGATTCAACGTATAGATATTATTTAAATAAAAAAGAACGAATAATTATTCTCATGTATGCCCTAGCTAGAGCGGGAATGAGATACCAAAAAATACATTCCATTTATTTGCTAATCCTAGTACCAGTATTTTATTAGAGTAAATGGTATTTCACCGGTTTAAGAATTGGAATTTACTTATAAAGGCACAATAATCTCTAATATGCAGTAAATTTTTGCCTGTATAAAAAATACATAACTCAACCAACTTTTTGATCAATAAAAGAAGATTAATTTCAGATTTCAAACAATAGCATCAGCAAAAAGTTGAGCTAATAAGTGGGGCAGCCATTAAATTTGGAGTTCACTTGTCCTCCTTTGATTACCTTAATGTTGTTATTAAATTTTGAAGTACGGCAAAAAATGCAGCATTATATGGATGGAAATAATTGCAATGATAAACAGTGATGAAACAAATCAAGAAATATATTGAAATGTTGCTGAACACATCAGAGTAATTCGGCCAATTATTGAATTTATGATTCGATTCAAACAACAAAAATAATACTGACAACTAAAAAGATGTTGGAAACTACACAAGAATACCATAAATAACTAATTAGTCATTAAATACCTATAAGAAGGCTCCATTTACCATATTATTTTTTCAACAATCTTCTTCAGTGTATTGTGCATATAATAAAACCTCTAATTTTAATCCAAATTCTTATAATTTTGATCTGGTTTGAACTTTGATAAAATAAAACAAAAAAAATTAAATCATAAACACCAGAACATTACCGTGCTTGTGAGTTGTGTGTCCCTTTTCTACAAGATCTGACAGATACTCAGTACCAAGAATATAGCCATCACTGTTCAAACGAAGCTGCAGAAACTCTCAAGAATCAATAAATTTTAACATGATTGTGTACACATAGATGAAATTAATATGATTAGGCACATAGTATTAAAGAAATCAAAGGTCACACAAAGACAAAAAAATACCTTTAAGATGAAGCCAAAATTATCACAAAGACATCGAACATAGCAATACTACTTGCATATATTAATGTTAAGGCGATCAGTTTGCTTGAAATTTAAGCAAGCTATATATGGCAATCACTTTTATCAATATACTGCTTACATTTAATGGTAGAGGATTTCTTAGTGAAAAGCAATTGATTCAAATCTTAAATAAGACTAGTATACTATTTAAAGAAAATTCAAAGCATATAAAATAATAATACTGAAACTTAACACTTTATTGTTTGCATAAATTATAAAAATTCAATTCTGATTCATTATTGTGCAATATAATACTATGGATTTTCATTGAATTTTGATATAAGTTATTTGAATACCTAGGTAATGATTTATTAAAATACAAAACATTGTCATGAACATTAATAATTATTGTTGTGATTCTCTAAAAAGAAAAGGCAACAACAAACATATAGATTAGCGAATGTACTAATCACTCAAACAGTAGGAAAATTGGTCAATACATATTTGCACCTCTAAATTCACTAATTAAAATGTTAAAAATAAATAAATAAAGGGACTTAATAGATTTAAGATAATATTAATAGAGCTATTTTTTTCTCGTTGCACATACATTAACAACTGCAGCAGTATTGTTATCGAATATACTTATATTACCCTAATCCTTTTACTGCTAGATACAGAAGAATAGAGTGTATATTAAAACTCAAATTATTTGAATTTTTATTATATATTGATAGCTGGAGTTCTAATTTATATAAAAAAAATTATTGTAAATATACTAAAAAGCATCTAGAAAATATATATGCTATACATTATTAAACATATCTATTTTATTAAAGATACAGATATTTAAATATATATAAAACATGTACATTTGCAATGTCTAATAAAAAAATTAAAAAAAAATAATATTTATTTATTCAGTTTAGAAATTTGGGAATGCCATTATTAACTTGCAAATATAACATATACAAAGAATGCAATTAAGAATTATATCCCAACCATTTTTCTTTATCTCATTAAATAAAGCTTAAAGAAGAATTGAAGTCTGTCACTGCATGCTTGTTACTTAGCTCAACATAGGAGTACATAGTGCAGAAATTTATTTACCCACTTTCTAGTGCAAACAAGGGTCTGTTTCATTTGATTTTTCATTGAAACATAAATGAAGGTAAAACCAAGGAGACACGAACTAACATCTTACTTTCCATATATTTGTGTCAAGATCGACTTCATGTTTCCCTGACATGTCTATAGCATCCACGCTTATAACTGCAACATAAAAATAATCATATTAACGTTATTACAGTCAAGAGAGATAAGAAAACTATAGGTGAACAATTAAAAAAAGGATAATTAAAGTTAAGGATAAATTAATCTGACCACCACATGGTAATGATGGAAATGTCATATTAATATGGATGGGAAGAGTTTCTCCACGTTTCAGATCCACAGCCATCTGTGAAGACATCACATTTCACTGTAATAAACCCAAAAAATAATTGATGCATCCTAAGGAGCCAAAATGAGGATCCAATTTCAGATGTTAGAATACTTAATTGTTATGCATTAAGGTTGGACACAAAAGAACGATCAAGTTGCAGAGTTGTTGGTCAAAAATTATACCTGATGAACTGTATATGTTGTCAGATAATACCTTAGCTCATGCACGAACAATGTGGTCATTATCACCAGACCAACAACAGATACTAGTTAATCAGATAGAACTCGTGTTAGAACCAACCAATTAACTAGAGGATCAATTTATCAAACAAAAGTATGCTGAATTGTTTCACATCAGAATATGCGCGCAGACACGCATATATACTACACATGTAAAAAACAGTTATATGATCGAAGCTAGGACAAGGAATATAACTTCATGTTGTGATAAGATGTACGTAAGTGAGTTTAGGGTTTTTTGCTCCAGTTATAAGGATTTAGGGCAACAACATATTCCATGTTATTTTTACCGACTCCACAAAGCTTTGTAAACACAGAAACCCTGTTTTTTGAAAAATTGAACAAAATAATAAAATATTATGATGTACTTTCTAGAAATAAGCTAAAGCACACAGCCTCCTATACATTCTCATATAGCCTCACCACAGAAATTCATCCAAAAACAAGAGATCGAGATTCGAGAGTGCATATGTTTTGGTAATCATATCAGTATTGACTGAATTTTCTTTCCTTATGCATCTGTAGGCATTATCCATATATAAGCTTATCTTCTTGATTATTAATGAGTACTCTCTCTTTCTCTTTCTCTATAAACTATAGGTTGCACTTTAAAGATGTCGCGTCCATCGAATACCACTGTCACATCTGATGGCCCAAGATTAAATAACACGGCCCAAACCACTAACCACGGTCCAGTCATTAGTCATGGCCCAAATTACCGTTCGGACAAGTATGAACAAATTATGCAGCCCCAGGTTAGATACGCTAGCTAATTACACAGCTAGTCCAAAATAAAATGCTGAACCAGTAAGGGCACAACAGAAACCGGCCAACCAAAGGCTCGTTGAACCACCTTCCGGCAAGACAAAAAGTGCGGACAAGCAGAAGACAGAATCATGTGCGCCATTCACTGACCACCAATAGGACACTCCTAACACTACGCAAGTATGGACAAATCGTCGTGTCTGAAAAGCTGACCTGTTCCCCTTTGTCCAAACGTCCATACAGGATGTGTCAACAGGCAGACAAAGACAGGCTCCGTGGTAAAATCTTGAACCTACATGTCCAGGTATAACCCCAAAAAAACCCTTGGCCTATAAACAGACAACAATTAGGATTTAAGCGGTCTTCCATGCTTTTCTCTAAAATACAAACTTGTGATAGCCTATTTCTTTTAAATGTTATCTCCCAACAGTTACTTATCCTCACGTCGGAGGTGCTGACGAGCCACCACCCCTGCCGGCATTGTTTTGCATTGAAGGCACCCATAAACCTACACCTGCACCTACACCTACACCTCATTTTCCAGTAGAGGAGAGAAAAGAAAGCTACCCACAAAGGATATAGATTTATCAACATCCTTATTAGTTAGTAGCTAAAGCCATTTGCTAATACAAAATTGGACTAAAAAGGCTCAAAATACAAAACGCATTCATGACGTAATTCTCCTTTATGACTAGACTCTATACAGAAATTCTTAGCTAGTAATTACGCATACAACAACTTCACTTGTAATACTTAATTCACAATTAAGCATATTAACATTAGATTCATAAACGAAACATAATATCAACAACATAAAACCACAAACTGAACAATCTACATACAAAATAATCAATTACGATAACTCAATTATTTAAAAAAAAATAACTAGTCTCGAGAGAGATGCGTGTGTATATACCAAATGCGCCTGATTGAGTTTTCTGCATCAAGTGGTCTTCTGCACGCGGAAATGCATCCAGGCTTCTAATTGCTTGTTTCACACCCATTTTTTCTCCAAATATGTATCTATATTTCTTTTAATTAATATATATAACCGAATCAGAAATGCCTGATAAATAATTCGATATTCTATATTAGCAATCAAGAGATAAAATTACATCATTAGTAAAAACAAATCATCATTATTCATTAAGAACTAAATTGAACTATCGATACATATAACTCGAGGAAATATATTTATATACATGTGTATACATCAATTTAGAGGAAGATTATGACGATAATTACCAAGCAAACTCTGATTTGATTGGTCTCTTTGCTTCCCTTTCTTCTGCTACTCTTCTCCTAACCAATTATATATCAACTGTAATATTTAGCCCAAAAAGTATTAATTAATAATTACTGTAAGATAACGACAAGGCCCAAAAGACCGAGTCAATATTCTGCCCAAAGCCCAATCACTTATCATCTGGCCTATAACAACCCGATGCATGCACAAGCCCGCTACATATTTTTAAGAGAGAGAAAAAAATGTAAATAATTTTTTTGCACAGTGTTTCCGATCTAAAATATTTATTTTAGAGAAAACGGGTTTCTTAAATTTTGAAAAAAATTATTTTACGGTTTTTAACGAAGTAGTTATTGATTTTAATGTCAACACTCATCAAAAACATTGTTTTTATATTATATCTCAAAATATGTAAAAATAAAAAATATTATTAAATAATAATCTGATTTTTTAAACTGTACTTTTTTCTCAAAACACAACAACTTTGAATAATGATATCAAACGAAAATTTAATATTAAAACTTAAAATTCATGAAGTTCTGTATTATTGACGATCCAATTATCAAGCGAGTTGTATCATTTTAATAATAATTTGTATTATCACAATTTATGATATCATAGATTTATAATCATTTGTATTATCTTAACTTGTAATTTGTAGCGTTTTTAAACAAAATATATAAACTACGCATAACTAACCTGGACAATGTATGAAAAAAAAGTATATTTTACTACATATTAACGTATATATATAGAGTAGATATTGTGTAATTTTAACTCAGTATATAAAATGATTAACGTTCAATATTGCTCAACAGTTGATATAATCTTTACAACAGGCACATACTCGATTTAAATTTTGTAAATAGTACTAAACATTAGTTTAATAGTTTAAGTAAATAATAGCAAAATTTATAAATTAACTGTCTAATATATATATTCGTGTAATGGATTATTTTTTCTTCGCTGAAAATGATTACATTTGTGGTTTATTAAATTAGTGTTCGTATTCGTTTTCATTCGTTTTGTGTAATGAATAGTACACGAAAAACTTCTTCTTCGGCTCCATAGCCGGCCATAAAGGGTTAGTGCCGTTTCGTGTTGGCTCGTATTTATCCCATATCCATATCATATTTGGGTTACATTTTTAATATACGATTAGATATAATATAAAATATATGACATGAACGAATGACCAAATCTGATACACACCGTGTATGTATATAAGGCTGAGAGAATACTTCTCACTAATTAGTGATATATATTATTTAGAGTTATCTTTCGTTCTTGCAAGCAAGTAGAAAATCATGTCATGTAATTTAGTCTCCCATTAGGGTTAGGGTTAGCTTAATGCCTTAATTAGATTGTATTTGATAATTTGATAAATCTAATGAAAGAGGAGTCAGTCGTGAGCATACAAGAGAGGCAGATAGCTTGAATTAGATCAATTACCTTGAATTTAACGACTAACTTAATTAGCTTCTTTACATTTTTTCGGAAAATAATATCCAAACGGTTGGATTTGTTGAGATCGATTTTAACTCTAGTGTGCACAGCACAGTCCTCTCAAACTGAACTCAATCTGACATTGTTTAGATTTTATATAAATCAAGTTATTTGTTTCATGGAGAATAGCTAGGGTTTAAGTTAGTATTTCACATTTCTCTAAACCAATAGATATTTTAAACTCTTAATTACTTTAGACTTTTTTTTGAAACCAATTACTTTAGACTTTTAGTTGTAGGAACTTTTAACACCAATTCAGTCTATATATATAACCTTTATTTTTCCATATCATTTAAATAAATTAACTTCTTACTTAGTAAACCATTGCAAAGTTTATTAGTTTTTAGTTGTACATACGTACATGGGTGGGAACCGCAAATATACTTTATTATATAGATAATCATATATATATATATATATATATATATATATATATATATATATATATATGTATATGTTATATATAAGTTTATGATAACAGGATACATGACTAGCCAGAAGCCTAGCTATATATAACATATATGTGTAGCAAATTAGCTAGGATCGATATAACCCTAGTCCGCAGATATATATATATATATATAGTAAAGTAATCGACTTGATTTTACATGTCACCTATAGTCTTATAGATACATATATGTGTGTGTTCGCGCATATCCTCAAATTAATTACCAGACCCTACGCATTAATTCCGATAAGTATGGTTACTCAAGCAGCAGGTGCGACACTTGAAGCATCATCGTCGTCATCGTCATCATCTCCCTCATTCTCATTACGTGCATAGATGCAGCTGAAAAAATGATCCTCAGAAGCTTTGAGCACAAACACGGTACCTGCAGAGAAACACACATCTTTTTCTTCAACCACCACCATTTTCAGGTCTGGAATATTTAATTACTAAAAGATGACGAGAAGAATCAACTTAGAATATTATACTCAGAATAATTAATAAACTATTGTGTTCGGTGAATATTGAGGCATGACTCTTGCTGTTATTTATATAAAAAATCCAACTAACTTTAAATATTAATTAAATATTCTTCTGGACACAAATTGTTAATTAAAAATTACTAATTTGTAGCTTTTAGGGTTTAAGGAAATAGTGGGTGACTTGTTCAACGCAGTGACCACAGAATGGTGTTGAATGAGATGAGAGGAGTCGAGCATAGTCCAAGCTCATGCTGTGCACAAGCAGCACGTTGCTACAACAGTTCCTCACGCTATTTTACCCTTTTCAGTTTTGCCAGCTTGGATATATATTAAGTAAATCATATTGAGTTTATCGCGTGGGAATTAATAGTCTATATTAAATTTAGAGGTTCAACCTCTCATAATTTTTCTCTAATATTAAAAAAACAATATAAATGCGAATTTTTAGTTTGACAAAGATCAAATATACAAAATTACAAAACATTCACACTTTTTTTTAATATATTCATCGAAATCCGAATTATCGATCTTCTTTTTATAAAAGATTGCATGTAATGTAGATTATGGCCGTAAACCAACCGAGTCGAGTCGAGTTTTTTCTTATCAAGTTCGAGTTTTTATTTTTCCTTACCGAGTCGAGCCAAAGTCGATAAGCTTATCGGACGTTTTTCTGTGTCCGAATTCGAGTTCGTTACCAAACGAGTCGAGTTCGAGCTACTCACGAGCACTCGAGTCGAGTCGGGTTCGAGTCGAGTTCGGGTTCAGCAATCGAGTTCGGGTTCGGGTTGATCCTAAAATTTTATTTAAAAAAAAAAAAAAATTTAAATTTTTTTACTTTTTTTCATATTAGTATTTGAGTTTATTTACATTAAAGTACTAAACAAATAGAGACACAAACTAAGATACATAGAATAATTAATAATAAAATGAAGAGTTTGAAGCCAGATTAAAAAATTACTAAATTTCAACAAATAAAGTTTCCATTTAAAAGAAATGATTTATTAGTTTCACATTTACAAATTATGAGTTTTGTTATAAATTATATCATATATATATATATATAATAATAAGTATAATAGAAATTTTATCCAAATATTAACAAATGACTAAAAAGTAAAAACACATTTTAAATTTAATATTTATATCTTCAAAAATATTACTATAAGTTTATAGTTCAAATATTATCAATAATTATATCCTATAAATAAAAATAATCATATAATCTATAATACTATGAAATATGAAAAGATAAATATTTATTTAAAATATATTATAAAATTAAAGTAACAACTACATAATATTATATTATTATTTTTAAGTTGCAATTATACTATATCATGTTCTAGATATTTTAATAGTATACTAATGAAAATATAATATTGATATCATACTAAATAACATAATAATTTATTCTAATATATTATATTATATTTATTATTTATAAAAAAATAAAAGACTAAAATAACTAAAAAATAAAATATTAAAAAAATAATTATAATCGGTTATCGAGTCGAGTCCAGTCCGAGTCGAGTCCGAGTCGAACAACCCTAAAACTCGGCTCGGCTCGGCTCGATAAGTTTATCAGACACTTTTTTCCGAACTCGAACTCTTATCGAGCCGAGCTTATCGAGTCAAGTCGACCTTATCGACCAGTTCGGTTCGTTAAACAGCTCTAATGTATGTAGATCGAATATATATATATATATATAGAGAGAGAGAGAGAGCAATGATATCACAACTTGATTATAGGAAGAAAATAAACAATTACTTGAACATTTATTTATTAAATTAAAAAAAAATCCTACTTGAACAAGAAGCTACAGTAGATACACAAAACAAGATGAACATTGCAAGCAAGAGTGCCTATATATAATAATTGGAATGTAGGACGACGATGGACGATTTTAAGTGACAAATGGACATATATAGCTTGAAGTGGAAAAACATGTTTAGATGCCATAATGTAACCATTCACGAAAAATAATATAGTAATCCAGCTCTTAATATCGTATATTTCGAGATAAGTATTTTTTTTGACATAAAATATTTTATTTTATATGTTGGGTATAAATTTTGCCAATTGTCTTGCTATATATAATTCTTTTGTATATTTTTTTTACCATATAACAAAAAAATACTCATTTTCTTTTCTTTTTTTTAAAAAAAAAACTTTTAAATAAAGCAAACAATATTTTATTTGACTAATTATCCTAAGCAAAGAAATATGAAGATATCTAGATCTGAAAATTTAATACCATATAGATTGGATTTTAAAGTAACAATCTCCTCTAGGAACCCAAATATCAATTTTGATTATATATGAATATCAATAACCACTAATTATTATTTAGCGAAAAAATAACCAACGATTTTTCCAAGGTGGTACCCTCGTGTATACCCGTCCTCCATTATTTTAGGAACCACCCATGTCTTGGTCGTTTGCAATCATACTAGTCAACGTTTACAAGGACTGCGTGCAGGTGCAGATAATGAAGGCCGTAAACACAGTAGTTTAAAGGAACGAGAGACATTGTTCTGTGGCTTGGCTTAATAGAATTAAAGGGAGTTAATGGTTAAATTTCATGCTAAATTAATGTGATATGGTTAAAAGGTTTAAAAAATAAGCTCAGCTCAGCTCAGCTCGTAGTTTGGATCTGTTCTTGCACAGAGTGAACTATATACAGCCAAAAGATGTTCATAGTTTGGACTGTTCTTGCTCGTAGCTAGTCAGTCCGTAGTTTTCAGATGTGTTCTTAATCAGGACTAGCTATGTCTATTGCCCGACACAGTGTTCTCTCTTTCCGAACTAAATAACCAGTCCCGTTCATACATTCTGTTTCCTTGAAAGTTCGAACAGTCTGTCTTAACAAAACACTATCTAAAGTTCGAGGCAAAAAACAGTCCTACACTAAAGTACAATTTTCTTTTATCATACGACAAAAATACCACATGCAACTGAAGCAACAGTAAAAGCCCGAATGTAGTAGCCAATTTTGGTTCATAAGAACAACTTCTGGACACAGATTTAAAAACTAAGCATTCATAAACGTTCTTCAAAAATGCACTCTCGGAATTGGTTGGGTACATAAATAAAGCAGCAAGTTTATTTAGCCAAGCGAGTTTCAGATAAGGACAAGTCCAATGTTGAGGTTACCTATTACTACGACCTAAGGCTACAATTGAGATTGTTGACGACTTGATGCTTACCTAATTATCAACAACCTCAATTAGGGTTGTCTCATAATCACTAGGCGCCACAAAACCATGTAAATTCATCACTGTTGCTGCCACATTGGCAAGCCCACCTTTAGGGACATCCTTGCGGAATTTGACATTGGGTGACAGTCCAGGACCCCCAATTGCAATTGGAACCTAAAAGATAAGGAAAAATATTTTATAAGTAACCAACAATTAAAATGCAACATTGAAGCCCACTGGTAGAACTAAAACACCTGATTAATGAAAAGTACAATTGTTAATTCAGTATTACAAAACAATAAAAATATGCACTAAATGTTTCATACTGAACTCATGGTGGTACTGTACTTATTTACACACAAATGCAGACGTCTATGCATGGTAGCTCAGTCTTAGAACTATTTAAGCCTCGTTTGTTTCGCTGACTTTGAAATTCCCTGTGTAACTTAAAGTCCTCGTGTACCAAGTTACTACTCATAGTTCCTGGGAAGATGAATTGTTTGTGTTTGGTGAATTACTATTCAACTAGAGGTTACATTGTTAATTTTGATCAAATAAATTACACAACAATTAAAAGACTATGTAACTTGTGATAACCATAGGGGATATGACTGAGTTATCATTTTTTGGTGCAACTACAACTACCTAGGAACTTGAAGTTCCATTGTCCAATATAAAATTGTGAACCATACATTGTACATATACATCTTTAGCAAAACATCACTCAGTCGAGGAATAAAAACTAAATTGCAGTGTTAAGGGACTAAGGGACAAAGTAGGTTGTGCTTTCAAGTTTCAAGTATTGGCAATGGAAAGAGAAGACCAGCTGGCAGCTGCTATTTATCACAAATGACAAGTCCCCAGTTTACCTGGTCCAACAGGATGTAATAGCTCTGATTGAACTAGATTCCCATAAATAATTAGAGTGGTTAAATACTTGTACTTAATATTTAAATGAGTCATTTACTGTAGGGAATCCAGGATCCTAAAAAAAGACAATTAACAAATGATTAAAAAAACCATTCTTATACTTCATCATCTGCAAATACAACTCAAATGATAAAAACAAAACATTTACGTAATTCATCATCTGCAAATTAAACTCATTTAGGTTGTGTTCACTTGGTGAGAATCTAATGGGAAGGAATGGAATGAAAAATTATAAACAAATTTAATGAAGAAAGAAGAATGTATAAGTGAAATTGTGAATAAACATGAGGGAGTCTAAATTTTCTATGATGAGGATTGTAGGGAAAATGGTGAAGAAATATAATGGAGCACTCCTCCTAAAACATGTGGGTTAGAATTCTAGTTCAAATAGTTTGGAATGGAATGAAAATTATAAACATTTTCCCTAATCTTGCCCAAATAAGAGTATAAATTGCATTCCATTCCATCAAAGTGAACTCGGCCTTAGTACTCCGGGAGTTTTTGGAACCACCATTGAAACATCAAATAGTAAACACATAACAAGGTCAGAAAGATAGATGCCTTACTGGTTCAAGGGTGTGAGAAGTAAGTATCGAAACGTTTCCATCTTTATCAACAACTGGTTCCCCCTTCTTGTCTCTCTTCACCATGTCCTCTGCATTTCCATGATCTGCAGTGACGACATAAATGCCACCCACTTGCTCAATTGCATCAAGGATAATCTGCACAAATTAACATATTATTAAAATGTAACTCAGTAGTTAATCATTGTTTGTCATGCGGCTACTTAGGTTGTATATGTTCCTAATAGAACATGCAGATTTGAGGAAAATGTAAGTTCCTCCATACTTGCGAAATGATTGGACCAAAATGCCCAATTCAAAGCATGCTATAATAAATTTTCCTCGACCTATCACACATCACTGTGCATTATATTATCAACTACTGTTTTCTTCAAATTCCGTAAAAAGTATATATATACGTACTTCCCTAGTCAAGTTCATGGACATGAAAGTAAGAAATGATACGAGATATTGTTTTATTTCTCAACTTAATTAATAGCAGCCGTCCATTAAATGATTGAAAAAAGAATTATATCATCATATCCAGTTTACAGAAATTAAACCAAAAGAATAAATTAAAGAAGAAAAGAAGAATGGAAATAACACTAAAGGGAGTCAGATTAATGGTCTTCTATAAGCCCAAGGCACATATATCTATAGAGTGCTGATATATACCTTGACAGCTTCATCAGCAGCTTTGCAAGCCACAACTGTTGCTTCAATGTCACCTGTATGCCCCACCATGTCTCCGTTTGGCAGGTTAACACGTACCTGATAAAACAAATGTCAAATAAAGAAATTTATCACAATATGAACTTTGTTTGACAACATATTTTGTAGGCAATGCAACGAAGGCTCAAAAGGCTACCTGATGAAATTTACGACCCAGGATGGCGTCCCTTGCCTTCTCGGCAATCTCCAAGGCCTTCATTTTCGGTTGGACATTGAAAGTAATCCCAACATCACTCGGAATTTCAACATATTCTTCCATCTCTGGGTTGAAATATCCAGAGCGGTTTCCGTTCCAGAAAAAGGTGACATGACCAAATTTAACAGTCTCGCTGATCCGATAAAATAACAAGTAATATGATTAATACTTTGAATCAGTTATAACTTATAATCTTTACATATGTAACTTATAATCTTTACATATATTGATGCAGGACAGAATTTAGTATAACGATGATTTATGGAGTAAAAATAATAAAATGATTCTTTGCTGGATTAATGACAGAAAATCCTCTACCCCAAGGATTACCTAAGCACAGAAAGGAGATACAGCGCCACATATAAAATATATAAATAGATAGATAAATACCTTTAATTCATCCCTTATGTTCCCCATCATACATGGGAAGGAGTTGTAGATGCACTTATATAGTGAAATGATTCAAGTTTGAGTAAATAATAAAGCGACGAGAAAAGAATTATAGATATGGCAGTAATACGAGTCATGTACACTTTATACGAACACACATGAATACCAGGTTAATCAATTCCCTTCTAGTTTTTTAAACATTGTCATTATGAGAGTATATTACACTTTGCAACGTCTGACTTGATCTCTTTGTCACTTCCGTATATGTAATTTTTGAGCTTACACATAACACACTACATTTCAATTCTGCTTACGGAATTCAGCCTTCACCTCTCATTTTCATTTTCTACACTGTTGTATCACTTGAACAGTAACTATTCTATATATATGCTACATTGCTACACAATTATTAAATTTGAAAACAATAATGCACAAGAGAAATAAAATTGGGCAACCAACCTGCAAGCATATGTACGGACACCGTTATGTGTCAGGTATTCACCAGATGTTCTATCTATCTCCGGAGGGGAAACAAGATAATGACTAGGTAGCTTCAGCTCTCCATCATATTGAAGCATCCCAGCATAACGAATTTTAGGAACTCGAACTCGATCAAATTTATCAAAGTTCTCATATTCAAATGCCTTGGCAGCCATTACCATACGATCTGCTCGGAAATTAAAAGTTACCACTGCATCTCCATCAACAATGGGACCGACGGCCTTGTCATTTTCATCTACTATGACAAACGGAGGTAAATACTGATCATTAGCCTTAGGTTCCGCTCTTAAAGTTTTAATAGCTTCAAGGGCACTCTTGAATTTGTGTGGTGCTTCACCAAGAACCTGTGCATCCCATCCTCTTTTTACAACATTCCAGTCATTCTGTGCAAAAGGAAAAAAAACAGCCCTTGTCGTTTCAGTTGCTGTTGTAAAAAGGTAGAGATATGCTAAATCCAAGAATTTATTTGAACTATTTAACTACAACACATAAGAGGGCCCCCTCTCTTTAGCATCGCATTCAGCAACCAATACAAGAATAACACTAGTAGGGTGTAATAAAATTATTGTCCATGCATTGGCAGAGAATCGCAACTTCAACTTCAAGAATATCACTAGTAATGAGTATAGTCTATAAAGAGAAGTAATTAGAAGTTATAGCAGTTTCAATCACTAAACTCTAAACAAAACATCATAATTGACACTTTAAATTTTTAATCTATGCAGGACCTCTGCACAAACGATAAAATTATGTATAACATTCATTGGCATGCATCTTGCACAATTATTTAAAAGAAAAAAAAAAGATACGACATTATAATATAACCCGTAAATTGCCTGCTAGTGTGAAAGTTGGATTTACCATCTATTGAATGCCATGAGGGGCTTAAGGTGAATAAATAAAGACACCACTTTACACAATTTATTTACCTCATATCGATCCATTGTAACATACATCCGTCCTCCACCTGATGCAATCTTTGCATCAACACCTTTATCACGTAATTTACTTAGATCGTTCTCAATAGTTTCAACAAAGCCAACACTTGAACCATCCAAGACATCACGGCCATCAGTTAGAACATGAATGCGGATTCTTTTAGCACCATGCTCGCCAGCACCTTTCAACAACAACTACATCCCAAAGACCCCATCTTTAGTAATATTTCTAGTTAAACCTTTACAAAGGGACAATCAAGAGAGCGTCAGATAAATTAAAATTGCAACTTAAACGTAGTTCACCTGCAACTGGTCAAGGCGGGAGTGGACTCCACCATCACTCAACAGGCCAACGAGGTGCAATGTGCCACTTTCAAAAGATTCCTTAATGTATTTAAAGCCATCTCCTTGAAAAATCTTGCCAGACTCAAGTGCAAGGTCACAGAGCTTTGCACTATAATCAAACAAATTGAAAATTTAGCAAACTGACGCGATCAGTCTTGCATAAATTATCGGAAACACTTCAATCATCCTATTAACAGGGGATGCTAAGAATTCAGTTAACAAAATGTCAATGCCTTGGTTTGAAAATCAAAAAATTATATCAATCTCAACCCCCACAAAATTATATCCTAGTCCTAATAAATTCATGTATTCTATCAAAATGTAAAACACTAAAATATAGTTTGGAGCGGGGAGAAGCGGGTAATTACCCTTGAGCAAAAATGCGACCAGCCCCGAGAGCATTATGACCGACCTCACTGTTGCCCATATCATCCTCTGTAGGAAGGCCCACAGCAGTCCCATGTGCCCTCACCAATCTCCATTTATCAGGCGCACCCTTCAAATCAAAACCCGCGCCAATCAGAATATTTATGAGAGATTAATAACACACAATATATATAACAAGAAAATAGATCAATCATCAATATAAAAAACGAAACATTTAACACACACAACGCGAGAGAGAGAGAGAGAGACATTTTTGAGGGAATCCATAGTAGGAGTATGGGCAGTAGCGATACAATTATACTTATTAGGTTTAGCTTCGCCCCATCCATCAAGAACAACCATAGCCACAATCTTGCCCTTGGGTAATTTCGGGTGATCCTCCAATTTCCATGTGCTACCCATATCTATAATATAATAATCACAAAATCTTGCAAATAAAAAACAGGGGAGAACAGAGACGGAGGTTAATTGAGTTTTTTGAGAGAGTGAAGCGCAGGAAGATGAATAAAAAAAAAGATGAAATAACAGGGCTGGGAAAGGAATAACTTGGCAGCCACACCACTACCGTAGCTCACGGAAGACACGTGTCCCTCGACGTCTCTTGCATGTTCTAGAACCTTCAAATTGCGTAATGTGCCTGCCGTCCAGATTTTACTCTAGTATCATATTTTATATCCAATCTCTATTTATTATTTTTATATTTTCAATCGACATTACAATTTTTATTAAATTCTAGAATCTCTTTAATTAAACATTAAAATTTATATAAATTATTATTTACCTTTCAATTCAAATTATAAATAATAATTTAATATTAAATTACTTATAAATAAAATATTTATAATATATGCTAAAACATAAAAAAAATTAAAAATAATGCTAGAGGTCTCGAATTGGTTCTCAAAAAAATTATCAAATCATGACGTGTCAAATATATTTAATATTTAATATTATTTATTATTTAAATATTATATATTTTATTTTGGGTTCGATATTCTGACCCGTTAAAATTTCGAGTCAGGTTCGAGTTCAAATTGATTTAAAATTCTGACCCGAGTCCATCAACCCGAACTCAACCTGAAATTCGAAATTGTTACCCTAATAATATCCAACATGGGTGTGGACTGTGGAGTCATAAAAGAGCACAAATAGATAATAAAAATGACAAGAGTTATAGAGAATTTTCTATAAATAGAAGAATTTTTTTAGAAAATAAAGAAAAATATTTGAGGTACAAATAAATAAAGGGATATTTCTAGAAATTAAGGGAAGATATCCTGAAAGACGAGATAGAGTTCAGTATTACTGAAAGCTATAAAGGCAAATTTTAAGAGGACGAGATGGAGTTTAGTAAAATATTAAAAACTGTAAAGGCCAACTTTAATAACAAAACTATGGATCTTAGCTTCTACAAAGTTTTGTTACAAAAATTGGAGGCAAATGATTGGGATAAAAAATAACCATAACTATTTGTATTAAATCAAATTGCTATATTATATTTTATATACTAATGTTTAATAAATTAAAATAAGTTTAATATCATATAAAAACATAAAATGTAATAATTATTTATGAAGCATTATTTTTTTATAAGAAAAAATAAAATATACTCAATAAAATTCTACTAAAGGTCGTTTTATTTAAATTATGATATCATGTATAAATTTAAAATAAATTAAGTAAATACTAATTATTTGATTGAAATTTATCATGTTTCAATATTTATATCTCAAATATGAGTTTTTGATATCTAATGATGAGAAGTGATTATTATTAATAGGTATAAGAAATGAATTAAATTATATTTATTTATAATTTTTTGTGTTTATTTTTAAGTTAAATATAAACTTATCTTTTATACTTAAAACTAACATATAAATATATTCACATAATCACATTAATATAATTTATTTAATTATTAATTTTAAAAAGTTTAAATAAAATATATTCATTACATCACTCAATTAAATATATATCATTAATTAAATCGCAACCGTGTACCATATCAATTCAATTAATAATCATATAACATATGTATTACAGATGTATTAACTAATTAATTTATAAAAAAATAGTAATTTCACACGCAAAATGTAAGGTATATAATCTGGTAAAGTAGAGTAGGTAACATGCAAATTACATCGATTTGAACCTTTTCATTTTTCAAATTTCGAAACCAAAGTGGAGCCAAGCGGACGCACTGTCGCTATTCACTTTCAAATCTCTTTTCAATTACTAATTACTTAAATAATAAATTTCAATTCCCCCCACTCCAATTTAGGAAAATGTAGGGTTTTGTAACTCCTATTCCTTAATTCAAATTAATGCTCCCATACACTACATAACAATACACACAGATGATATGATATGCTCTTGGCCTGAATTCTTAGCTTTTTTCTACCGGTCCACTATGGGTTGTTTGTTTGGTTGTTTTCAGCTCAGAGACGATCGTCGCCGTCCGTCTCATCTTGTGTCGCAATCACAGCCGTCGATTGCCGCGGTTCGATTAATTACTCCTTCCGGTTCGACATTTTAAATCTGTAATGTGTGTACATGTATGTATCTAATTGTCTGTATTTTTAGGAACCTGTGCTGAATCGAAGTCGTAAAAGGCTTGGAGCTCTTCTGCAAGGTAACTAGCTCGTGTTATGAAATTTGAGATATGCATCGATAATTGTGTAATGCTGTGTTTTTTAGATTCGATTGATTATTTTTTGTTGTTGAATATTTGGAGCTTGATAATTAGTGTTTGTGTGTGTGCATTTGCTTATTGAAGAGAATGATGGTTCTGAAGAGAGAGCCAGTTCGGTATACGATGAGAAGAAATGTGATGCCGAGGAGACTGTTGGTCAGGAGTTTGATGTTCAAGGACTTAGAGATGAGGTATTTTTTTTGTTATCAAGTAGGATATTGGATTGTTCCCCTTTTGTTCATTATATTATTAAAACAGATGCAAAAGTTGTACAATACTTGGCTGCTAAGTGAAATTGTTGCTAGATGTTTATTTATATATTTTTAATTCTTAATTGTAGTTCTGAATTCATTCGTAGTGTATTGGTCGTATACTTTTATACTGGTCAAACAAGTTGATTCAGAGTGAGAGTTGCTGATTTGTGAAGTACAGAACATGATTATTATTTGATGTTCAAGTAGATAAGTCGAAATACTAGACATACATAGATACTATGATTCGTGTTAGTGATAATACCCCAGATTAACTATAATTACCGGGTATTGTGCTTTATGAAGCATGAGCAGTGTTGAAGACTTGAATGTTAATATTTCTTTGTTGCCGAGTAGTAATTTCTTTGGTGCGAGTGCGTGACTAGTAATTTACATATTTTAAGCCAAAAACATGTATGACCTCATGTGTAATGGTCTAAATTCTAACATAAGTTGCTACTCTCCATGTAATTAAACCAGGCATATATTATACGGGTACAATGTGTTATTTTAGTGTTTTGTGGCTGGGACAAATATCCACTTATATAAACTAAGAGGGATTCTCCTAATATGACCCTTTTACTTGTACTTAGCTAAAAAAAATCAAGAATGGTTTTATATATTTTGTGGAGTTTAGGAGATTTATTTCATGAACATTTATATGTTTAAGGTCTTGTAGTGCCCTGACGCAATACTGGGGCAAGGAGCTGACTTGCAAACAAAACTTGTGTAGAATCTTATGAACAGTTATCTTTGCAATGCATTTTTCTTAATGCTCTTTGTCTTTCTAATGCATTGTCCATGTTCTTACATCGGTACTGAATGGAGTGACCAGTGCACTGAATGGAGTTATAAGTGAATTGAACGTTACTCTCGTTGAAAACTGTGTTGTCTACTGTATCCCTAAATCTTGGATTTGCCCTTGTATTACAATTTTTGAGGTTAATATCAGGTTAATCCAGTTTTACAGGATATAAATGCCTGAATGTTTGCTAACGTTATGTAAATTGCTAGTCAATGAAATTCAAAAGGTCTTAATCTTGTCATCCATTCTGAAACCCTCTGTGAGATTCTCCTAATGAAATCTCAAATTGTTTAAATAAAATGGATTATGTTAATCATTGTTTTGCACAAAATGAAGGCCAAGTTCTTGAAAGCGTGTGGTACCTTACTTGCGACTCCCGCAGAAATTCGGAAATCAAAACAGTCACCCTCAAATCAAGATCCAGACCACTCTAAGTTTCATTCTTGGCTTCCTGATGCTTCCCTTCAGAAGCTGAATCTGGATATGGAATGTGATCAAACTCCTACGCCTGTAAACCGTTATGATGGATGGGTGACTGGATCAGATTGTACTCCCAGCAGGTATACTTAGAAGACTTTCTCATCTCTTGAAGTGCTTAGAATTTTATTCCTTGACTGTTGTATGATCTTGTGTTTCTGTAGTTGTATAACAAGCGGACAAAATGCAATGAGGAATTTTGCAAGTACTAGTGATGCTACTGATACAGCTAACTCTGGCATGGGCATTCAGGTTCATGGCAATCAGACCACAATTGATCAATATAGAAACAAGTCCATACAGTTTCACTGTCAATCGGACGAGTCTTCAATTTCATCAAAAGGCTATTCTGATGTTTCTAGCCAAAGCTCAAAGAGATCAGAATTGGTTGCTACTGAAAGTTTATCAAGGTCACCTTACCCAACCCCCTTGCAACTTAATGATGATATGCAAACACCTGGAACTGTTTTCCCGTCATATATACGAGATATGGGAAATGGAAAAAATCCCAGGATAAGGTCCCAGTATGTCCATTCACTCTTGAATCCTGTTGAGAATTCTTCCCAGTGGAATATGCTTAAGGAAGAAGATTCTGAGTCCACTCAGCTGTCATCTAGCCTCCCAGAATCACTAGAGCAAGGTAATAAAACTACTCACTCAGAAGTTGGAATGATACAAGAATCTGTTGAGAAAGATACAAAAGTGGATGAAAGCTTATCTTCTTGGCTGAAACCAGTTAATAAAAATGGTAATAATCTGCGGACTGTATCATTTGCTACTGAAAAAGTTTATTATGGAAAGAACCTTGGAGACCGTCCTATCATTGGTATGGTTGCTGCCCACTGGAATGAAGATGAACCTTCTCGTGTCGAACCAAAGTGGTGGGATGGAAATGGAATACCAAATTCGACTACCAAGTACAAAGAGGTACAACCTAGTTCTTCTTTACTCTTTATTTGCTGATCTTGAATGCTGCAGCTGAAAATCGGTGAGTATGTTCTCCTTTTTGCAGGATCAGAAAGTGAGCTGGCATGCGACACCTTTTGAAGAAAGATTAGAAAAGGCGCTGTCTGAAGAGTCTTCTATCACCCAGAGGTATGCCATCTTGCCTTTCATCTATACTATTCTTATTCCCAAGCATTCTGATGAGATATAACAAATCTTTTATAGGAAAACTCTTGGTGGGACGCCAATTAAATTCAATGAAAAGGAGGAGTGTGACGCTGCTATATCTCAGATGAAATCTTCAACTCATTTCAACTCGGTGGTGTCATGCTAATGTATAAGTTTGATGTACCGTATTCGACCATTCTGCTGAATGACTTTTGGAATTTGCTTAGTTCAGATCTTGTGCTCTGGATTTAGATTTGCAGTGTGTGAACAATTATGAGGATATTATAACAAATTCTGAACAGTTTTGCTCGCATGGATATGTTGATTTAGGAGCATGAACAAAACTTTGTACTGTAGATAAGTAAGAATTTGTTTGGTGGTTTGGACTGGAAATCGTTGTTGCCTTTCAAACACAACATTAAGCGTGTTTCTAAAATGATACTCTCTTCTTTACATATTCTTTATATTTTATATTTCGTTATGTTTTTTCAATTCTCGGCATTTCTAAATTTTCTAAAAATAGTAAAGTTTTAATAATTATAAAAGTTAAATGGACCCATTATTTCCCAATAACTTTCCAATTGATTATATTTTATTAGTTAGTTCCATTATTTTATCTAATTTTTACTTACTTCTTTCATCATTTTTTAATCTTCGTGCTCAACCGTAAAGAATTAGGATTCGCAAAAGTCAGGTGCAAATGTGGTATCGTACAGGCGTACAATATTGTGCAAATGTGATACCCTACAGGCGTACAGTATTACCCCCTCCCTCCCATAAATCTTGTCTCAGTTTGACTTTTCAAAGTCAAATTAATCCAACTTTGACTAACAATTAAAAAATAATAAATTATTATTTTTAAAATCTGTAAATTGATTCATAAAATAGGATAATCAAAGTTTGTCATGATATTTTTTTTAAAAATATATAATATTATATAATATATTTTATTTGTTAGTCAAAATTAATTAATTTGACTTTGAAAAGTCAAACTGAGACAAGATTTATGGGACGGAGGGAGTAATCATTAACAAGACATTTTAATCTTGATTTTTAAATCAAGACAGTTTTCAAGCAACATAAATTATTTATGGTGAAAATTTTATGAATATTCGTTAAAGAAATAATAAATAATTGTTTTGATCTTAATATAATAAATAATATATATTTTTGATTTTAATAGATAAATAAATATTTTCATATTAATTTTTCAATTTCAAAAGTACTAATATACATGTAATTTTAAAAATATATATCACAGCTGGTTTCAAAAAGAAAAAAAAATTATATATCAGCTGAATTTAGGAGGCGGTAGCGCAGGGAAATTACCTGTTCCAAATTGTAATTGAATATTGAAATCAAATGGGAGGGGGGTATTATCGTAATTGTAAGAGAAGCCCTAACAAATAACAATATAAATAATTATTCAAGGTGCGTGCTTCTCTCAAGGAGGAGGCTGCAATTACAAGTGTGGAGAGACGGAGTGGAGGAAGTTGAAAGAGGAGGCTGGAAGCGACTGAAAAAATAGGAGAAACAAATGTGGAGAAACTGCAAAAACGTGATGAATTTATCTAATTCATATGACGCTTTTATAATATAGTTTTCAATCTGAATGTTGTCTTGTTTTTGTTGCTCGCCTCACGCTTCTTACCTCGCTCCTTCTCCCCGCTTGTATACATACAAATATATGTATGTATATTTTTCTTTCACTTGATTAATTGGCCTCCTCTGGACCTAGTGATGATGAGCTTTAGACTAGCCCTGAAGGTTCTAGCTTTTCATCTCTCATGTTCGTTTCTTCCCTTTTAATGTATTCTTTATTCTATTTCACAACTATTTTATCATTATTTTTATTTTTTATAATATTATTAGTATACTAATGATTGACAAACTAATTTTGATGATTTCAGTGAATATATACTATTAATTTTTTTCTTTTATTATTGATTTAATTAGGTTAATTGTGTTGCTTACAACGATAAATACAATTGATATTCATGTTCTTCTACAAAATTAATGAGTTTAAGCCGTCATTTGTTAGGTTTCTTAAGAGACTTTTAAACAAGTTCTTAATTAAATTAAAATATAGTGAGTATGACAAAAAATTGAGTTTTAAAAGACTCTATTACTTACTAAAAAATTTAGGAGTCTCTTCTACACATGGTTTTCAACTAATTTTTGTTAATAAAAAATTCATTTCATTTAAATTATTTATTACATTGCTCTCTCCTTTTATTATAGTGAGGTCCAAACATAAATAGAAAATAAAATAGAGGGGAGGTACGAAGAGTATTGTTACTTTATATTATATTTAGGAGATTACCGGATATGTTCCTAAGGAACTAAACTAACCGAATGAGAGATTATGAACGCTTAAGATTGTTTGTTTCATATTTTTGGTTTCTCAATGATGGCTAAAGTTTCAAGATACAAATTTCCAGCCTAATGATTCATATATCTATTCTGCTTGCTTGTGACGTGGTTTGTACTTACATTTTTTTTTATCATTTCTATATATTAATAAAATAAAATTAGGTTAATAATATTTGCACACCATAAGGTTATACCCTAAGGTTATAGTTGCACACTCTTATTAATTTATTTGATCAAATTACCCTTACTTTATTTTATATTATTTATTATATTTATTCATCCAAATTGAGATGTTTTCAGATTTTTTAATTACACTATAATTATTATTCTTTCTTGATTTTCTTATATTATTATATTATTATTTTTTCTTAATTTTTATATTATTAAATGAATATATTTTACAGGGCATGATCTTACATTTATTTTGACTAATAATTATTTGAACTGTTTTGTTCTTAGTAATTATTTTGTATATATTTTCTAATTGAATATTTTTATATAAATGGATAAAAAATTGACGGAATAAATGGATAAATTTTACTACAACTAAAATATAATTTAAAATTATAATAAGCATTATAAATATGAAACATGAAAAAATCAAAATATTTTTAAAAAAATTATTGTAGAACAATAGAAGTGGCATTGGTCATCCTGAAAAATTTTAATTAAAAAAATAAAATATATTAATATAAATTAAGGAGCTATTACATAAAAAACAGAGTTCTATATATAAAATCTGATAATTTATGTAAATTTTGATAGAATTATTATAATGTTGACAAAAATTTGTCAATATAAATAATAATAATATAACAATAATATTTTAATTAAAATTTAATTTAAATATTCAATGTATACTATTTGTTATTTATCATTATTTTGTAACTAAAATTAAATTGATATATTATTTATTAAGAATTAGACAAGTTTGAGGCTAATATGGACCATTACAATAAAAGGGTGTAAAACTATCAATTTAGGCTGTGCAAATATCAGCACCTTGAAATTATACTCCCTCCGTTCCACCCAATTTTTTACATTTCGGAGAGAATGTCCGGCACGCATTTTAAGGTGCATATAAAGTATAGTTTCATAACTTATTTTTTTTAAAAAAATTCTGAATAAAATTTTAATGTTTAAATTTTTACATTAAATTTTTATTCAGAAAAAAAAATTAAAAATAAGTTATGGAACTATAATTTATATGCACATTAAAATGTGTGCCGGACCTTCTCTCCGAAACGTAAACAATTGGGTGGGACGGAGGTACTATATTATAGACCAAAAATAATTATTAATTTTTTTAAAAGTATATAATTATAGTTTTGTAATTTTCAATTTAAACTATATTGTTCAAGAGCCTCTATTTTTTATAAGATACCTTACAAATAATAATGCATATTTGGATATAATTATATATTAACATTTTATTATTAACATTTTATTATCAGTTATTTTTTAATTGAGTAATAATATCTTAGCAATTTGGTACAGTTATTGTACAAAATATATTCCTCAAACTTTAGTATCAATAATTAAATTTTAAAAAAAATTATTTTAGCTAACTACAAAAAAATGATATCAAATTATTAAAATGAGTGGAATAAATCGTTTATAAAATGATATTATAATATTATATATATATGTAGTAATATCAATATCACATATCTTAATTTTTGAATTTTGCATATTCATATAAATAAATCATACTGCAGTAATTCAAATATTATGATTCAAATTTACCCAATAATTTATTTAATGTATGTGTTAATGGTTCAGATTTTAAATCGTTCAGAAAATTTAATAATTCAGATTTGTCAAATTTGATACCTGTAATGTGTTAATGATTCTATATATATCTGCTCGTTTAAAGATTTATTGGCCCACAACACTTAAATTGATTGGGCTACTAAATGGGCAGGCACTGGACTAGATTTCGGAATTTTTTCGGTTGTTTTAGACTACCCATCCTTTAAAAACTAACATGAACCTTGATAAACGAATATTTAATAAACAAATATCCTTAATAAATATCTTTGTCAAATGATTACTTTTTTTCAATCCCAACAAAATAGAAATGGTGTGTTTTTTACCTCAATAAATGAATAATCTTGATTAGTGAATATAATTTTCCGGTTTCGAGTATATTCATTTATCAAGATTCAACTGTATTCAAGAAAATTTATCAAAATATTAAATTTCAAAATTTTATTTGCAACTTTACTACCTCCTGAAAAATATTAACAGGGACAGAATTGAAAAAGTTATGATAATTGACTAAATTTTATTTTTTTTAATCACAAAAAACTTTAGTTCGAATTTAGAGCATCCCGACATCAGCCATTCATATTAATTAATGATTAGGGTCATACAGATTAGATTACTCTTTTTAAAAAGAAAAATATTAGAGACCTAAAAAATTATTTCAAATACTGAGTTGTCATTTGTGTAATTGTTAATTTTTCTATAATAATATAATAATATAAGACACCGCGTGAATATATATATGTAAACGAATTAAAATAATTCATATGTCATGTGATATTATTTGCAATAATTTTTGGAGTAATAAATAATAATCAACCCTATGGTTAAGATTTTTCTCATGTTTTAACTTATACTAATAGACATGACCGATTCCTTTATATATGTACAAGCTGCACTAACATGCAGATGATGAACGATGATGAACGATGATGAATCACATTCGGGGTAGCGTGCGGTCAAAATATAAATTACAATACATACCTGTGTCCATAAAGCTGCTTGATACAACTAATAAGCAGTTGGTGCCTGATTAGGTTGCAGCTAAGCTTATTCATAACACATTGAAGGATTCGAGTATAGCACTTTCGAATTTGATTGGACCAGTGGAGCAAATGACTTTACAAAATCATCCTGTTAAAGGCTTCTACTTCACAGTGGCCGGTGTTCCCGTGGTACTTGATTACTGCAACTTATACTCTTACCTTATATAGTGATCAAATTCAGTGATGTTGTCAATTACCTAAATTTACTAGACTTAATAATCATTTCTTATACATAATAATAATGATAATAATTTCTATAAGAATCTAAACTCCGTCCAGAAGTTTTCTTATAAAAAAAATAAGAAATCATGAGGTGCATTCCATATAGGTATCAAGAAATGATTAATACGTTAAAATATTGATGGAATTGCAGAGCACAGGTGTTGCGATTGTCAGTTACATGGAGAATCTGAGGGTTGCAATTACATCAGAGAAAGACTACATTGATGCAGATAAATTTAAGTCTTGCGTTCTGAAGGCTTTCGATATGATTTGCAAAAGTACTGCTGGTGTCTAAATTGGTTTTAGTGAAATTCATATGTTAGAACTGTTTATAGCAATATTATTACTGTGATTATATTAGTGAACTTTGTTCATCAGCTACTGTGTACTTGTGTTTATGCAGTCTGTCTATTCCAACGTCTTTTTGTAGGAAGATTGCAACTGATGATCAATGTATAAATATATAAGCCAATAAATAACCATCCCCATTCCATTTGACAATATAGAAGCTAATGATTACTAGCCAGAGGCAAACAGGCAAAAGCATAAACATATATAAATCTCAGATGGGTTTGTTTCCGAACAAATAAGCATAAACATATATAATGTAACACGCCTACACATACCGCAGGCTAGCACAACATTTATATGTACTAGTTAGATATAAAACTTATGCAGGTAATAAAATTTACATCGAAAGAGAAGCACTCAATCTTTTTACCAACTGTAATAAGTGATAGCTTGGTTCTAATAACTAAAGCAAAATAAAGAATACGTATATCCATACATATTCAAAAACCTCGGGACATACATTTTCACAAAGAAATAACACAATACTCTCAAAGCAGTGAAACGATAAAAACATAATCAGACAGTTTTAGTATCCCTGGAGTTAAATTATAATGTTCAATCACCAAGGATTCCCCTGCTCGAGAAACACAACAGTATTAATGTGGAATAAAAGCATATATAAGTATAACAAAATCGTCAGACAGTCCATGAGTAACTAACCTTTGGGGGGTGGCACTTGTAAGGTGTTCTAGAATGCCTATGACACAGATATCTAAGGCTGGTCATAGGAGTTTGATCCCTGGTCAAGGTGGGAACTCTCTTGCTGTCTAACTACAGGTATATCCAAGCTGCCGACTTCAGTGTCAAGAGCTACTTCTCTCACATCAGCTATTCTTGCATCTGTTGCTTGTATATCACTCCATTCACCATCCCCAATTGGCTGGATATTGTTTTGGTCGACATTAGGGTGGACTAAACTCTCACCAGAAACAGAAGTTACCCTAGAAATGCTTAAACATGCTTTGTCAACATTCTCCTCTGACGAATCAACATGTTTCATTAGCGGTTCACTGCTATTAATATTTGAGCAAGATTCAACCTTTTCCTCAAAAATCTGCCTTGATTCCTCGTGATGCCTGCTTACAAAGAAAATTATTATAAAAGAATGTACTGGCATAAATTTCATTTTTATATTGGTGAATAGTTTGAGTAGATATAAATGAAATTTACACCTACATAAAAAAAGGTTCCATTTTCGAACTACCTTTAAACTTATATTTTGAAGTAGAAATTTCATTTAAGCTTTCCATATGAGTGGATACGTTAGCCCTCTTATAAAAATAAGTTCCACTTTCAAACTTACCTTTGAACTTGCGCCTGTAGCATATTCACATATCCCAACAGCTCTTGCTTCTCATTAACAGCAGCTGCATCTTTCTGAGTAGCCTCCTTCATCCTAGCCTCAGCATCTGCAGTAGTGACTCTGACCTTCTCCTCAGCTCTAACAACTGCTCCTTCTAATATCACCACTCGATCTCTAGCTTTTGCAAGTTCAGAACGCCATAAATGTGCCTCCTGATTAGCAGAGTCTCTCTGCTTAACCAGTTGATCTATTTCTTTAGTTAGGACCATAACCTTTTCGTCAGACTCCCTTAGCTACAGTCTCAGTGGCAAAAGTAAACAATATCAAAATATATAATAACCTTAACAAAATACAAGTTTAATCACAGTGAAACATTGAATGACGAAAATTTGTTAGTACCTTTGACATAGATAACTTCAACTGTTTCCCGAAATCTTCTTTTACGCGCTCGACTTCTGCGAGTGCAATTCTCCTCTGATGATCCATGGTATGAGCTGCAGATGCTGCAGCCTCAGCAGCTACTGCAGTTTCAGATAGTTTCTCAGCCAATTCTTTTACTATTGAGTCTCTAGCACGAAGGTCTCTTGCCAATTTTTGCAGCTCTTCATCCTTAACTCTCAATGTCTCCTGCAGAAGTAATTTTATGTGGACGGATTACTGTTAATGTGCAAGCAAATGAACGCTTATTTTGGTAGAAACAGTAATTTTGAGTAAAAAATTCGTTCTTGAATCAGCTAAAAAAGCAATTACACGGAACACTGAATGAAAGTAACATAAGAGTGAAACTTAAAAATAATGTAAATTTTAATTATTTATTAACTTTGAACAGCGGGGAGAAAAAGGCTATATGTAATCGTTCCAGAACCCTATAAGACCAATTCAGTACTCGGTAGCTAAAGCCTATAAGTGATAGGACTTACAAAATCTTAACTAGTAGCTCAACTTTGTATAATTTTATATCATACAAGAATCTTACTGCTTACTACTCACATAGCTTTAAAGCTGTAGAGACCTAATTTCTAAGTATTAAAATTTTGAGCCTACTGGAAGTATTACATTGACAAAGGGGAAAAGTCATATTGCCCACCAAACTGTTTTGCAGATAAAAAAGAAATTTCATGCATCGAGTTTGGCAGGCAGTTATACAAAACCCTTTGTTAATGAGACAATTGATATGTAAAACTACTCCCTCCTAGATGACTAAATCTAATACAATTGTATATATACTAGCTTACATCTTGTGCGATGCATAGGTTTTTTCTTTAATATTTTATTTTTGTGTTTTAATATTTTATTTTTATGATTTATACTAATTTTTACTTTACCAACAATAATTTTAATTTTATTTAATATAGTGTGAAGAAATATTCTTATTTAGTTTCTCATTTATTTTATTGTTTTGAAGGGGATAAGGTTTGTGTGTTTTGTTTAGTGATGTGTTTTTATTAGAAAACTAATGTTTACAAATTAGGCCCAATTACCGACCAATTATATCAGCCCAACCGACCAACTACCAAGCTTTTAATGTTTTGGCTTTAATAATATAGTACATAAGTATAGACATTTAATATAGGCAATCTCAACACCATTCTATTGGCACTGGCTCGTTATATTCTACTATCAAGTATCCACGGCTAAAATGTGCTTATATTTGAACTGGTACTCAACTAATAAGGTGGCTATGGATTACACTGTCCTGGTACCACAAACCCTGGACAAATGAAGATTCTTAACAACAGTCTTATCATTCAACACATTTGCAACCAGAGTAGTCCATACCTTCATGATCGTGAGATCATCCATAGGACTGTCGGGTGCTTTATTCATCACAGCTCCCAGAGCAGTCCTCATTGTGATCTTCATAGCTGCTTCAATTTCCTTTGAACTTTCCAGTGCAGTTGAATTAGCAGCGGCAACAACAGTAGCAACCATTCCAAGTTTTGTGGATCCATTTCCACTTAAGGAATTGACAGCTTCTTTATGGGCTTTTAGAACCAACTGGGTTGCTCTAGCGTATGGAAAAACAAAAATCAAATAAATAAATGGTAACTCTGACACAATACATCAATTGACAGATACAAGAGCAACTAATAAAGAGCAATGCACAAACATAGTTCACTTCACAGAATATATATCAGCATAAAATTATAAGCACCAATGTGTGCCCAATGAAGGTCGTATGTGTAAATCCTGTTTTCTATATCTTTTAAATGCCTCAAGAGCAGCAGCATTTCAATGACAAGAACTGTATCCTTAACATGAATTTCTAGATTATGACAGGCTGTTACAACTATTTATGTACACGTGAAATATGACATGGAAGCATATGAATATGCAATACACATGCACACAAACTCGTACACAGAGACAACGCAGGCACAAATACATACATATGATAACGAAAAGTAAAATATCCTACGAAGTGCAACATTTTCCCATCCAAAAGGAAACATTTTAATATAGATAAGGATTATGGATTTACGGGAAATTCAAGAAATCTATTTGATAGATAAATAAGAAAATAACTATAAAGGTGTTTTGTACATGACAGAAGTAGATTACACTAGGAACCATAGTAATCAAAATTTTAAAGATTTAGTGCATATCAGTGAAGATAATTTTGGTATATTTATCACCTGAAATTAAATACTAAACTATATTTTACCAGTACACAGATAAAAGAAAATTGATAGTGATGCACAGGGGGGGAAAAGTCACCGCCAAAGTAAAATCAAAGGATATATCCATAAATACATAAATAAATATTTGTGGTTTGTATACTCACTGTAAAGTGGACACCCAAGCTCTTGCTGCACCAGGAGTTTCTGCACTGAGGAAATAATCTTTCTTTTGTGGTGTACCAATATCTAAGCAATTAGCGTAAAGGGTCAACTGAACAATTACATATTTACATGTATACAACAAAATGACAAAATTTAATTACTTATGCAGAGAATATAGATTGAAAGTAAAACTTATTTGTCTCGTTACAATAGGTAAAGAACACGAGGGGAATATTTGAGTAAAGAAAAAAGGATACAGATACAACAGCCATCATACTTTGGTAGACCACTGAGAAATAAGAAACAGACCAGATTAGTTACTGAACCTCGATAATAGATGCTCAGAAAGTTATGCCAACTTCCTAAACTATAGTCTTACTGGAAGTTTACGGGTGAGATTGATATTGTGCTATTTGCATCAAAGTTTATAGTTCCTTTGATAGTTGGATCATTTCTCCTAACCCTGGAACAATTTAAGAAATAAATATTGCATTTCTGAGTTTAAAAAAGAAAATAAACTAATACAAGTCTTCTTACTTGTATTCCATCTTCCCAGTTGTTGGGTCCAGGATCACCCACCTTTCGTTCCATTTTCGTAGCTATGTACATGATTCAAGGAATAGGCCGGAAAGTTAATAAAATCTCAAATAATATATGAACACTGGAAGACCGTGAAATATGCAGTTTCATATTCTCAAAGACTTCTATTTTTACCAATCAAAATCCATCTTTTCATGGTGGAGTAATATAACTTGAATGTTTTGTTGGGGTGCTGCTTGGTAGAACTAGTGTCAACAATTTAATCATGACTGATCTGTTTGCTAATCATATGACGAATGAATTTTGCCATGGTTTCTAGTCATTCATGCATTTACTTATTTAGTATTAATCAAACACATGGTACCGGCAGACATTATAACTTGCAAGTACTTTGACTAACACCGCAATAATTAAGTATATCAATCAACTACATCAGATCAATATCGAATTCATGCATTTACTTATTTAAGAAAAACGATTATAATCCCCCTTTCATCCAGTGCTTGTTACAACAAAAGCTTAAATACCCAAATTCAATTATTTATTATCACGACTTACTTGTTAAAACAGGAAAAGAAAACAATTAAAAAAGGGAAATAGATTGAGTAAGAATAAAAGGTGCAACCTTTACAACAATATGTTACTAAAAACATGAGAAAGTGAAAGTGAAATGAGTAAGAGAGTTAGTACCGTCTCAGATCGTTTAAGAAGAGGGCCCTGTAACAAATTTTTACCAGACCCGGATGCTAATTGCCTTTTAATCTTATCTAAGCTCACCTGTGTATCTCCTTCACTCTGCAAATTCATAATCAAATATTAATTAACCTCATCCATTATCAACATTAATAATAGTGTGATCAATTGAAACAATCTAGTAGCCTTAACGTAAGTGCGTGCGTGCGTGCGTGCGTGCGTGTGTATAGTGTAATAATTATACTGACGAGATGAGCTCCGTTTGTTGCCATGGATGATCACCGAAGATTTGTTCGGAATAGTACTACGTTTGGTACAAGGTGACTTTTATTCTGTCTTAATTCGGGTCGTTATAACACTCTCTTTCATATATATGTCAGGTACTTGGGTTTATCACTTTATCCATTCATATATTGGGCTAGCCCAAATAGGTGTTTCATACCTTTTTTGTAACTCAAGGCCGGCCTAACTACCAGGTAGTACCGTAGTAGAGCTAAAAGCCTAATACAATAGTCCTATATATAAAGAGACAACAAATTGAAATAAACTCTCAATGTCAATCATTTGACTTCACAAAAGTCAACAGAAACAGAAAGTAAAATAATTATATAAAACTCAAATATATAAAATTTCGAGTACGCACAAAAGTTGAAGCATACTTCATGTTGTGTACAAGTCAAATTATTATCTATTAGGAATCTTACGAGGTAACTTTATGATAATTTTAATCTTAAAATTATATAAATTTCAAATAACGTGACTGATCAATTGATATGATGTTTATAAATATTAATTGATCAGAAAACTATTTATCAGTTGAAATGTTTACTTGAATCAACTCATGATATGAATTGTAGTATATGTGTACTTAATCTATTTTAATTAATAATGTGTAAGACAATTGATATTATCCTCATCAATTGATAATAGAGTCGATTGATATATGTTATCAACTGATGTGTAATTTATGTTATCAAATTGTAATTATTTAAAGGCATAAAAATCATACAAGTGAAGGATTTCATAGCTACATAATTCAAATTATGTAGTATTAGATTTCAAATTATATATTGGATTTCATAGCTACATAATTTTAGTACCAACATTGTATGTCTGTCAGACTGTCAGTCATTAAGGTGTTGGTTAAGCCCTGCAACCAAATGAGTACAAGCAATCATAACCTCCTGTACATATCATACAACAAATGTAATATGTTGGTGCTCAAGGTATCATACAGCTATCTCATACGATATCATTCATATTTTAATTATGGAATAACTTTATTCCTTAAAGTACACTATATGTATATGACAACTTAACTCTGTATTGATCACTTTTGAGTAACTTAATAATTCAAATCATTTTGAATTACGATTATTATTAAGTTTCAAACATTTCAGTTACTAATTAAGCATTTAAAGTATTTTATTTGTATTAAATATTCAAAATTAAATTCTCAACCTCTCCAACTATTCTCTGGGCTTATAATATATTTAATTTATTTGTATTTAAACTTTTATATTTACTTCCCCTTTGCAAGAAGAAAAAAAACTAAATTAAATGCCCCCTCACTGTGGCATTGTTATACAGTAATACATACGAGTATATCGTATACATGTTAGATGACCGAGCCAGGGTACTAAGACGCGCTTTTTTATTTAAGCTGCGTTCATATACAGTACTTATATTATTGTCAATTTGTCACAGAGGAGATTCAAAGTTTTGAAAAAAGTCATCTTCAAACATCTATAATCGGCAGACCCCCAAAAAAAATACAAGTATCCTACTACTAGTACCCAGGCGGGGACTCATAGACTAAGCTACGGTGTTCAGGCACCCACTCAATTTTTTATAAAAGTAAAATTATAAGTAATTTTTAATAAAATTAATATTAAAATATAATATAAAGAATCCATTAATATTAGAAATTTAATAGATATAAGTCCAAAAATATTTAAAAAATTAAAAAATTTAATATAAATAACTACATACGAATTAGTGCCTAAATTTTTATATAAATATAAAATTAAATATATATTAAAAAAAATCTTATTTCATGGGAAATAATTACTCCTTTGTCCTATTTTGTACGATCCTTGTTCCTTTTTGGGACCCAAAAAGAATAAAGTTACTATACTTACTATTTTTAAACATTATTTTTCACTATTACACCCACTATTTCTTCATTTTATACTCCTTTTCATTAAATAAATACTATTACACCCACTACTTTCTTCCATTATCTCAAATCTATTATTGAATATTGATACCCACTTTTCAACTAACTTTACTCATTTTTTACTATTTTTTCTTAATCTCCGTGAAAGTCAAACAAACTCATACAAAATGGGAGAGAGTATAAAATATATATATAAAAATCTTGTTGTATAAATTTTATTTAAATATCTATATAAGGAACCCACTCAACCTTATTTCTGGGTACGCCACGTACCAATCCTCCATTTTTCTCTATTTCTTCATTCTCTGTACCCAATACACCTCCATCAAAGAGGCACATTTGTCTCTTCTTCACAACACTCAACAACTTTATTCTTGAATTTTGCTCTCTGTTTTGGGTATTTTCTTGTTTCATGAGCTTCAATTTCTACTCCCGATACACCCCCACCGTTTCTTTTCTTTACTCTCGCTAATATTATTTTTTAACTTCATTATATTATTCACACTATTTCATTGTGATAGGCATTAGCCAAGCTAGCTAAACAACTTGTCATATTTTTCACCAATGGTGTTCAAATTGTTGTTCATTGCAATTACAATTCTATTTTGTTTTATCAATATTGTTGTGATAGTTCATGCTCACAACCACAATGGCTCTCAATTTACTGTCATGAAATTGCCGGAACATGTTAGTTTCAATGCTGTCACCTCTTTTCCGGACTCTGCTTGTCACCGGGGAATGTTGAAAAACATGGTACCATCAAAAGAAGACAAAGACCCTGTTAAACTTCACCTGAAGCACCGGTCAACTTATCGGATTATCAAGATTAAAGAATCAGTGACTGAGTCAACGTCTAGAGACTTGAATAGGATTCAGACCCTGTCTACAAGGATCACAGAAAAGAAGAATCGGAACAAAGTTTCAAGAATGAATAAAAAGGCGGTGTTGGAAACAAAGCCAGTGTTTTTGCCGGAAGCTCTACCGGAAACTCATAATTCTGGCCAGCTAATGGCAACTCTTGAGTCAGGGGTGAGTCTAGATTCAGGGGAGTATTTTATTGATGTGTTTATCGGTAAACCTCCTAAACATTTCTCTTTAATTCTAGATACCGGCAGTGATCTTAATTGGATTCAGTCTGTACCATGTTATGATTGTTTCGAACAAAATGGACCTTATTATAATCCGAAAGAATCTGCTTCTTTTCGAAATATTAGCTGCCATGATCCTAGATGTCAACTTGTTTCGTCCCCTGATCCGCCACAGCCTTGTAAGGATGAGAGTCAAACATGTCCTTATTATTATTGGTATGGAGATAGTTCTAATACTACTGGGGATTTTGCACTTGAGACCTTTACTGTTAATTTAACAACGGTCACCGGAAAATCTGAGTTTAAGGAGGTTGAGAATCTGATGTTTGGCTGTGGACATTGGAATAGAGGTTTGTTTCATGGAGCTGCAGGATTATTAGGCCTTGGTAGAGGGCCTCTATCTTTTGCTTCTCAGCTACAGTCGTTGTATGGTCACTCATTTTCGTATTGTCTTGTCGATAGAAATAGTGATCCAAGTGTTAGTAGCAAGTTGATTTTTGGCGAGGATAAGGATTTGTTAAGCCACATGGAGTTGAATTTCACTTCATTAATGCCGGGAAAAGAGAACCCTGTTGATACATTTTATTATGTGGAAATAAAGTCGATTTTAGTAGGCGGGGAAGTGTTAAAGATTCCAGCTGATACTTGGAGTTTGACTGCTGATGGCGCTGGTGGAACGATAGTTGATTCAGGTGCTACATTGAGTTATTTTTGTGATCCTGCTTATAAAGCAATCAAAGATGCATTTCTGAACAAGGTGAGAAATTATCAAGTTATTGATGATTTTCCTATACTCCATCCCTGTTACAATGTGTCAGGGGTGGAGGAGCTAGACTTGCCAACATTTGGAATCCAATTTAGTGACGGGGCAGTGTGGAATTTCCCGGTTGAGAACTACTTCATTAGGCTTGATCCTGAGGAGGTTGTTTGTTTGGCAATTCTCGGGACTCCTCGATCTGCAATGTCGATACTTGGGAACTATCAACAGCAGAATTTTCATATACTGTATGATACAAAAAACTCAAGGCTAGGGTTTGCACCTAGAAGATGTGCTGATCTTTGATATATACTGTCCGAATAGAAATGTAGGAGGAAAATTGTATACATTTTGGGTTTAGTGGGCGTAATTAGCACTTTTCCTTCTCAAAAGGAAGGTGTATATATATATATACATGACACTAATATTTAGTTTTATGTTGTAACATTTTGTATCTGGGTTCATGAGATCATATAAATGTCAAACATAAATCAAAGCTTGTTCAATTCAACATAAATGTAGGTTATGTTATGTATGTAGTATGACCGGTAGTGCTGGTTTTCCAGTTACATTTGCTTGCATGTATTTGTGACTGAGTTTTGTGGGTTAATAGTTTGACCCATGGCGCGCTACAGCCTCAGACAATCCACATTGCTCGGTCAAATAAAAAGTTAAGGTAGTATTCAATTCAGATTTAAAAGTATTGTTAATAATTCATACGTTTTTATTAGTTGTATTTCATTTAAGATTTCACGTAAAGTCGGTAGATTCTATAGCTAGTTCACAGAGTCCACGCATAATTGATCTTGAATCAAGTAGAATTTCTTATATTTAGGTAAAATTTTGAAAAATAAAAAATACATAGGAAAATCCAATAAAATCCATGAATCTTTAAAATCTATCGGTGGTAAAATGTTTTTGAATACCCATATATTTTAATAGATTAATAATAATCCGGATTGAATATCCCCGGATTTTAAAGTATTTTTTAAGATCCTGATTAAATACTCTTGGATTTTAAAGTACGGTTTAAAATCATGATTGAATACTCCAGATTTTAAAGTATTATTTAAAATTCTAATTGAATACCCTTAGATTTTTAAAATCTAAAAAAATAATATAAAATCAGGATTGAATACACCCCCTAAATGTAAAACTTCTCTGCTACAAAGTCTTTTGTGGGATCAGGGCTTTTACATCGTGTTCCTAATTTTATGTGATACTAGTGATTTGCAAACAAAGCAACCGTCTTTGAATTATTTTTTTCAGCAGCCCGGAAATAAATATAGGTTTGTTTGGCCGCTACAGTGCTATGCCGTGTAATTACGGAAAAAGTTCTATTAAAAAAATCTATTAATTAATTCATTCGTACAGTGCTATGCCGTGTAATTACGGAAAAAGTTCAATTAAAAAAACCAATTAATTAATTCATTCGTACGGGCAGGGTCTGCCCCAGAACCCTAGAATCCTAGCGAATCCCATCCCATAAATATCTATATCTATTTTCATATTTTTCTTTATATTTATTATTATATTCTTCATATCTAAGGTTTTGAACGAGTTTAGTGTTATATCTGAATATTTTTCAATCTCTCGGACAGTGCCATTTTTATGGTGTTTTAACCACATGTTGTGTTGGTTATACGTGACAATTTTGTGTCATATTATATGACTTTTTATCAAAAATTGAAAATTTTATAATATAATTATATGTTATATTTACTCTTATATTTTGGTTATTTCATTCTACTTATTTGTAATTTTCAATTTGTTATATTTTTTCAAATTCACTTAGATGAAAAATAATTGTGGATAGAAGAATAATGGGAAAATGATTTTGATGTATATGTACTTGTTGCAGATATTTTTATTCAGACAAGATAATTTTGGATTGGAATTTATCCGGCGTAATCCAAATACACGATGAAAGAAGAATGGGAAAAAGATTTTGATGTACATGCACTTGTTGTAGATGTTTTTATTTGTGCAAACTAATTTTGGATTGGAGTTTATCCAGCGTAATCTAGATACATTTTTCTTTCATATTCTTTATTTCTGAAGTGTTCTCTTATCAATTTTTTAGATTTTATTATCTAAATTTCCGAAAACATCTAACCAAAAGACATGCGGAAATGTCTCTGGAAATTTAAACAACAAAACTTTAATATCTGAAAATAGAACACCTGTTACAAAAAAATAAAAATAATTAGTATATATCTGAATAGAATACAAAAGACAAAAAACATAAATTAAAAAAAATACATAATGTAACTATTATTTGAAAACCAAGATAAAATCTAACCTAATGAGATCCCCTTAATTAGATAATTAAAAGTGTAAAAAATTACTTTCTTTAAAAATGATAACTCTTAGACAAAAAATTATTTTTTATCAAATAATTTTGTTTTGCGAGAAGATCTCCCGAGAGACTATTCTGTCATGCCGATGGAAGAAGTATCACGAATTAAGAGCTCCCGACTAGATCGTACTAGCATATGAGAAGATACATTCGCCTTGTTTTCCTTACATTTGAGTCAAAAACGTAATTTTATTTTAAATTTCTTAAAAACGTAATTTTATATTATATATCTTTTTAAATTAAAAAAATATTTATTCGTAAAACACCGGAAAAGTTAGTTAATATTTTAAATCAAACTAAGCTCGAATTTAACTAAAACATATTAGTTGTTTTTTTAAGTATTAAGAATTTAGTTGTTTTTTTACGTATTGAATTTAACAAAAACTATGTAAGTTATATCAAATAGAGAAAAAAGTTTCTAAAGTTAATTATAGATAAATTACCTAAAGTCACGTGTATTTTAAGTATAAAAACTGGATGACATTTTTGTAATAATAGGATTAATTATCATATATTTACAAAAATAACCTTGACTATTATATTTTATGTTAATTTTAGATAATTATCAACTTTAAGGTCATTAAGGCTAATTAAATATTGGGGTACATTTATGGATCTGGCGGACCTAGCCTGTGGGCATTCCGAGAATACCTTTTATGTTTTTAAATTGTGAGGCTGAGGCCCCAAACTTTTTGACAGGCCCCAAACTGTTGGTAAAGTCAGGGGATGGTGGGCCGTGGGGTGAAGGCGGCTATTAATTCGTTACATGATGATTAAAAAATAGTTTTTAAAGATAAAATAAAATATATACTTTACTCTATAATTAAAAAATAATAATAAATAAATATTAATTTTAATTCAACTAATTTTTAAATTGCCGTTAAAAAAAACTAATTTAAATTGTTAAATATAAAATTAAATCAATATTTATAACAATATATATATTTTTTAAAAAACAAATATTTAAAGTATATATTTTTTTTAAAAACAAATATTTAAGGCGGTTATGTGGCCGTTCACTCCAATCTGCTCACAATCGAAATCAAGAATGAAGAAATGGGAAACTATAATTCATAGCGATGGTGAATAGAGAATGATTGTACTAGAGTTGTAGTCGTAAAGTAAGAGACAGGTTGAAAACATTCCAACAGCTTCTTTCCAATTCATCAACTACCCTCACTATCCATACCCCCTCACCACTTCTCACAATCTCTCTCTCTCTCTCTCGTACAGGCGATGCCGGAAGCCCTAATTCTTGAATTTAATTAAACACTCTCTTCTCTTCTCGAACATTCTGAAATCATGGCAGCAACAGTGTCCGTGGCCGCGGAGTGGCAGATCCTCTACGATCGGTTCTACCGTAAGCCAGAGCTGTACCAAATGCAATGGAAGCACGTGGATCTCTCCCGTAACAAAGTCGCCGCCGCTCCCTTCGGCGGTCCCATCGCCGTCATCCGAGATGACTCCAAGATCGTCCAGCTCTATGCCGAATCAGCCCTCCGTAAACTCCGCGTCTTCAATTCAGCCGGCCTCCAGCTCTCCGAAATCATCTGGCGTAACCCCGGAGGCCGCCTGATTGGAATGTCCTGGACCGATGAACAAACCCTAGTTTGCATTACTCAGGACGGTAGTGTTTATATGTACAATATCGATCTCGACACTGTCGGTAGTGTTGTTTCCTTGGGACATGATTGTTTTACCAATAGTGTCGTGGAGTGTGTGTTTTGGGGGAACGGTGTGGTCTGTATTAATGAGGCTTTTCAGGTGTTTTGTATTCAGGATTTTAGGAATCCTGTTTCCTGCCAGCTGCCTGACACTGGGATTGAGGATTTCCCTCTTTGTACTGCGGTGATTGACCCGCAGTATACAATGTCGGGGAATGTGGAGGTTTTGCTTAGCGTCGGGGATCAGATTTTGATGGTGGAGGAGGATGGGGTTCAGCAATTGAGTGTCGAGGTTGGGCCTATCCAGAAGATGGCAATTTCGCAGAATGCTAAGTTTTTGGCTGCTTTTACTCATGATGGGAGGCTTGTGATTATGACTACGGATTTGTCTGATATTATATTTGACCATATCTGTGAGGTTGGTTACAATTGTTTACTATTTTTGCTTTTTCCAATACTGCAGAATCATGTCTCTCTGTCCTACATTGTTATCTAATCTTGGTGTACTCGAAAAAATAATTGAAACATTGCATTATATACTTGTCATCCTGTTGGCTGCAGAAATGGTCCATGGCAATTACTTTATAGGTTTGATTTATATATATAGCTGGTCAGTGGTGCATAATTCTTGATGGTTATAGAATGTGGCTGGGGCATTGGGCCATTCTTTTCAAATCCACGTTTTCTGCTTGTTCCAAAGTGGAATCCCTATAGAAGTTGTTCTAGGTGCTTCTGGAAGTATTTGATCAGTTATTTCTGCTGGTGTGAGCTTGGTTTCAAGTGTCTTTGGCTGCTTTTGCATTTAGAATACTGCAGCTTTATGTCTTTGGTATTCTGGTATGCTGTTACATTGTTTTAGAAGCATATTGTTCATGGTGAGCATGTCACACTTTATTAATCAACTGTTCGACAATAAAAAAAATTCTTATCTTGATTTACTAGATGAACTAATTGTAAGATTGCATTATTTACATATAATTCTGTTGAGTCTTGGCTGATTTATTGGTAAACCAAAATGGCACATGGTGATTGCTTCATAGTTATAGTAGAATAAAATTCTGGTTGATGGGGCATAGTGCAAATTCTAGAGGGTTTTGAAATGTGGCTGCGTGACAGAGCAGATATTCATCATCACCCTTTCGGCATGTTCTGAATTGGCCTATGAGTGGATCTAGGTGTTTACATTATGAGTACTTATTTTTGTTTGTGTAATATACTTATATGCATATGTTGACTTTACCTTCTTCACCTTTTAATCCTGTATAAGTTTAATTAGAGATGTTTCAGTGAAGTATTGGTGGAGGGAAGTGCTTAAAAACCAACTGCTAGAAATTTTTGTGTCGCATAGTATTAAAAGAATGTGGCTATTTAGTTCAAATTACCGATAGAGTCACATTGTGGTGGATAAGGTTTTTTTTTATTAAGGTCAATAACAGATATTTAAATACTCACACACAAATGCCTTTAGCGAAGGCTTGAGCTCTCGATATCTTATAATCAATAGAACATGAGAATCCGCTAGGCTAAGCCATGCAAATTAGATAGTCACTAGTCGATATCTTTTGCAACTATAATATAACCTTGTCCGCTCTTCATCTTCGTGGGGCTCGTTACTTTGTATTTAATCTCGCTTTTTCTTAAAAAAATTGTTTTAAAAACATCTTGGTTATGCCATGTATTGCTTGATTTTTCTTGGCATGGGCTTTGTATTTCCACCGTTGGGTGTTAGGCAACTGATTGCAGCAAATAATGTTCTAAGCAAGATAATGAAATAGAAAACTGCACTCTCTTTTTTTCCAGGTAGTTGATTAGCATCAGAAATAGAGTTGTTACTTGTTACAAAAAGTTGTCTATCCTGTGATTTCCCCCCGAATATATGCAAGTGAAACAATATGTGTTTTATTGTGCGGCTAGGTTCTTCACCCTCCTCTTTGTTTTCCCTGGTCTTGTCCTATCTAATTTTCAACTGGTCCAGCTTCAGGTGTATTTCTAAAATTCAGTTTGTAGTTTTTATTCTCTAATTATTGGAATATTTAAGTATTGAGAAACTTTCAAGTCCAATATTGGGGGGATAGTGGAATATTTAAGATAGTCCCCAATTACTTGTTCATATGTATTAAATAGACAAGAACGAAATATAGGAAGATCTAAGCATGGCCAGTGCTTCATTTTGAACAGATTTATCATTGGATAATATTATAACTGTTCAGGGTTTTCTTTATAGATCGCTAGTATAGGTTATTCTCAGTGGATAAGAATGACACTTTCTGTCTAGGGCGCACCACAAAAAGGACATTATCTTCGTTTTGATCTTCCTTTAATATAATTGCGACAATATATATTACTTGTTTAACATTTTCTGTTTTCATGCATACAGTCGGCGCTCCCTCCTGAACAGCTAGCTTGGTGTGGAATGGATAGTGTATTACTCTACTGGGATGATATGCTTTTAATGGTGGGTGTTGGCGGCTCCATACAGTACTTCTATGATGAACCACTTATCATTATCCCTGAGTGTGATGGAGCAAGAATTCTCTCTAATACAAGTATGGAAATCCTACAACGAGTTCCAGATTCCACAGTATCTATCTTTAAGATTGGTAGCACAGAACCTGCAGCACTACTTTATGATGCTTTGGATCATTTTGATCAAAGGAGTGCCAAGGTATATTTTATAAACACATTTTGTAGGATTCTAAGTTTCTAACTTACTGTTGCATCCTCATATTATAAAGCATAATGTATACTGGCGGAAGGATGTACAAAAGCTTGCAAAATGTCCCCATCAAAAGGATTTTAATGAAAAGAAGTTCCTAAAGCCGACCAAAATTTAGGCAACAGCCAATTATAGTTCGTGCACATTTTGAACAGCCAATCATAGTTCGTGCACATTTTTTTATAATCAAGTCAATGCTTCTATGCCTTTAAAGAGTAAAGCCTAGATTTGGTATATGGGAAATGAATTCTAAGAAAAGCCAGGTATGCGTATGCCAAGGTATTGATCAAAGGGCCTATGTGTTGTTGTTACTTTTAAACTCTGGGCTTCTCTTTCTTATCTTTTTACTGTTAAGTTTCTATTTTAATAATTAAAAGATCTGTTTAGTAGAGTATCTAATATTAATGGGTTTAGGAAATCAATCTGAAAATTCTCTTTCCTTTGGACAATAAATTCCTTTAACTGTTTCCGGAAAAAACTAAAATGTTTGGTTAAAATGTATAAAGGGAAAATGAAATGGAAACAGCTAAAATTTAATATGAAAAGTAGAAGTTTAGGTGGACTGTATCAGTGAAAATTTCTAATGATATGTATTCAGGCCGATGAAAATCTGAGATTGATACGCTCCTCACTGCCTGAAGCTGTAGAAGCATGTATTGATGCTGCTGGTCAAGAATTCAGCATTTCACAGCAACGGAAACTACTAAGAGCTGGGAGTTATGGCCAAGCTTTTTGCAGGTGGGATTAATTTATTGTTAAACTTTGCCAACTAAAAATTGATATAGTTATTTAAAATGATGTAGTAACTAAAATCAATGTATCTGTGATTCACAGTTATGATTTGCCCATAGATCTCTTGCAATCCATATTACATTCTGAGAGGTTAAGAAAATAAAGAAATGACAACTTGGTGCACACATGTACATATGGAGGCACAAATCTTTTAAAAATTGCTCTCTTGAGCCATACAAGCTTATAACATGTCTGTTGATATTTAGAATTTTCAGCTAGAGCAATAGTATTTCTGGGATACTCTTTAGGCTGGCAAAAGAAAGCAGGCTCAGGAATACGTTATGAAATTCACAAGAATAGGACCCCTTATATCTGAGTAGCACACTTCTGATTGACCCAGTGTTATGAACTGAAGAGCAACAGAGATAATTATAATGATTGTATAGACTATAGGTGAGCAAGAGAAGAATAGGTAAATAATAAACTAGTATCAAGACTTTCTTTCAATTGTGCAATTAGTTCTACTGTAGATTCACCAGTAGAAATTATCTAAGGCTTTCGAGTAGCTTAGTTACTTCCAACACCACCAAATGGGTTTACCGATTTCTCAACGAATAAATTTCCCCTTCTTTCCTTCCCCAATACTTTTACAGCCACCTCTTAGTATGGCACTATGGCCTAACAGATTCTAGGCCCACTTGCACTCTGTTCTGGGTCTCTATCATACTTATTATCATCCTGTTGGGCTAATCGACTGATATACTTATGATCTTGATTGGAGCGTAGACTACACATCTTTATAGCACAGTCACCAAGTCTTAATTTTTATATACTGATATCTTATTATTCAAATTTAATCTTCTTTTTTGGTTGATTTGATGAAGAACCAAGTACCACGTCTACGAGTTTCACACTACTCCTAGCATAGTACAAGTAAGAAAGAATCCATGTTCAAGCTTTCTTTGACTGATATGACCATGGAGGTCTTTTTCCATGCAAACCTGCTTTTACATAGTTCTACATGATCTAGCATTCATTCCTGTACTATAGCACATTTCAGGAGTCTGATTTTTCTCGGTAATGATATCCAGTTGGCTTTGACAGTCAATTTCAGCGAGACCGCATCAGAGAGATGTCTAAAACTTTACGGGTTTTAAATGCTGTACGTAACCAGGAGATTGGTATTTGTCTAAGTATTCAGCAATATAAGGTATGCCAATGTGTGCTTAAACAAGGACTTCTAATTTCTTTCTGACACTTGTTCTTGTAAAGTAATCTTCAATTTAACTGGCAGTTGCTTACACCGTCTGTGCTGATTGGCCGTTTGATAAATACCCATCATCACCTTTTAGCGTTGAGGATATCAGATTACCTTGGCATGGATCAAGTAAGTTTCGTTTTTGTTATGCGTTTTTTTTAAACCAAACTGATTAAAGTTGTTCTTCTGTAAAGATGTAAGTACTAGTTCTATTACGCCTGATTTTTGGATACTGAACTGATAATGAAAGTCAAAAGATGAATGGCATTAAACATACTCTCATTATCCTTAGTTTTGGCAATCTTTTTTCCTGATAATAATTTCTGACATTCGGAGTGCTAATGGCTATTGTAGTTTCATGTTAACATGTTAGAGGGGGTCAGTCAGTCTGTAAGTGTGCGTGTACATTGAAGCTCTGAAATGCTCTGTGTACTGTGTCAGATTGCTTAAAAATAATGAGTACCACCATTAGGTGTTGGGAAGAGACTCTAATAATCTTTATACATATTAAAGAGCACCCCTCCCCCTTTATATCAACCCCCTTCCTTGTAATGTCAACCATTTGTTCGAAATTGAAGTACAATACCTGGTTGTAGCGAGCATTAAATACATTTGTATGTCCCGCCAATTTTTATTTCCCGCTTTCTGTAGGAAGTGGTGATTATGCACTGGGCATGTTTAAAGATTACAGCATCTTCTGCAATTCCAGATAGCAATCTTTTGGAGATGTTGCTCGAGAAGGTTTTTTGTTGAATTCCTTACTCTAACTTGTAAATATCTTAACTTTCAGGCATATGGAATGTCTGACAATGGTATTTTCTGGGTTTCAGCTAAAATTGTGCAAAGGGATATCATATGCTGCAGTTGCTGCTCATGCAGATAAGAACGGCCGTAGGAAGTTAGCAGCTATGCTTGTCGAAAATGAACCACGTTCCTCTAAACAGGTTCTTATGTTGTTAACAACTACATAAATTTTTGCAAATTTTTTTGTTGCCTTTGTCTCTAATAGTGGTGAACTAGTCTCAGTTAGCAAAAAAAAAGATTTTTTTTCCCCTTTATCTTTAATAATGGTAAAGTAGGCTCTCCTAAATAGCTCATTGCTGGTTAAATTATGACTTCCGCACAGGTTCCTCTCTTGCTAAGCATAGGTGAAGAAGATGCAGCTTTGATGAAAGCAACTGAAAGTGGTGATACTGATCTTGTTTATCTCGTCTTGTTTCACATCTGGCAGAAGGTACCACATAGTTGTAGAGTATAATAGATTCACTGTATTAGTAGAAGCAGTAGCAACTAGCAAGTATAAGTGTTGCTCTACAAGGAGCATTTTCTCCGGGATTTTTTGATAGTTAAACAATTCATTATTTAAAAACCATACGACATCTACAAAAATTATCAAAATCGAAATTTAACGAATACATATCATAAATCAAATCAGATCTTCCTTTATCAAAACTACGATCATTGAGTAAATCTTTCACTGGGGCGCATCTCTCCGTCATATCGCTGGAATATACAGCCTTTTTCGAGAGAGAGTCTAACGATTTGTTGTAGTCGTGAGGAATATGTATATTTAATTTTTCACAATGTCTTCGAGAAATTGAACATGATTGAGATACCATACAATTCCTTAACAATGAAGTATTATTATAAGAAATCCGCAGATCTAACATCCCGGACATAAAAACACACCAAAGACTCCCATAATAGGAGAGAACAAAACCCAAAACCTGGGTAGAGAAAACCCAATAAATGGGTGGAAAAACACTCCATGAAGAGAGAGACTTATTAACCAGAATCGTTCATATGTTTGTGTTGTACATGTACATCTTCACATATTACCCACAAAATTAAAATCAGATATGTAACTACGTTTTCATATATTCAGAGGCCAGCCTTGGAGTTCTTCGGGATGATCCGAGCCAGACAATTGGCAAGAGACCTATTCTCAAATTATGCACGGTAAATTTGCCTCGTTAAAGATTATATATGCTGGTTGCAATTTACTAATTTTTTTTTTCATGTTTCTCATAAACAAAAGTTATTCTTCAATACTCATATCGGAGAGTAGAAAAAAATATTAAGTACGAACCTCACTAGTGATGATTATTATATAATGTCTCAGATGCTATAGACATGAATTTCTGAAGGACTTCTTTCTCTCCAGCGGTCAGCTTCAGGTAAATATGGGGTGTAAGTTTTTTGATGAAGACAACAATCCTTCCTCACCTCTCCTTTTTGGTAGTTGTATTTCTTGAATATTTATATATTTTTTTAATGCTGGTTGGTTTTAATTGTTACTTTTGGATATTGACAAGAAGAGTTAATGGTTAAATCACAGTAGGTGCTTGCATAAAGATCTAACAGACCCCCACCTTACGGCCTATGTTACACCTTTACGGCCTATGTTACCCGGATTCGGGTACGGATGTCGGACACGGGTGCTGATATAAGTGTCAGATTCTTAATTTTAAAAATTTTAGGATCCGTGGATGACATCTAACCTTAACGCAAGTAAAATTATGCACAACTTTCTATTTATTTTACATTTTTTAAAACTATTGTCATCTACTAATAAAACATACACATAATTATATATGTGATATGTCAAAATTATAGGGTTACATAGGATTACTCATCTATGGACACTCTTTAGAAACAAATTGTGAAGCCTTGTAAATCATTTTAAAATAGGTTGCTTCGAGGTTAAGTGTCTCGTTTTTACATAAAGGATCCGCTGCTGATCCCATACCCATGCCATGTCATGTTTGGTGGACATGAGGGCAAAATTGAAGAGTTCGGGTAACGGAGGTTAGGGCGAGTAACTCGACTTTGTTGATTTTAATTGTTACTTTGGATATTGACAAGAGTTAATGGTCAAATCACAATAGGTGCTTGATAAAGATCTAATAGACACACCCTCCTTGCTTAAAAAAAAGAAAATTATAGTTTGCCTTTACTTTGCAGCTTTCTATTGTTTTCTTTTGGACATATTTTGGATTCCTTTCAGTTGCTTAATCATACTAGATTAGCTCCCAGGCCGATGCCAGTTATCTTATTTAAAAATATGAACTTCCTACTTTTATATAAAACAAAACAACACGAAAAAATGTCTACATGTATGTTTTTTTATACGCATGGAGATGCGTGAAAAAACTTGGGAAAAATTTAGGATGTTTATTGTGGCATGGAGGGAGTAATATAAGTATTTTCAAGTGAAAACTAAAAACCAATCTCAGCCCCACATTTTATTTACCTATATTAAATCGGAGCCATACATATTACGTCCAACCTAAGAATCATCCTTCTCACCCATCTTAGTTCAGCTCCTGCGATGCCGCCAAACCACCACTGTCGCACCACCACACCACCACACCACCACATCAACCTCCACCATAACCTCTGGTCACCATGACACCGGGTCCTTTTCTTCTCCTCTTCTCTTCGGTTTCTTTGGTCACATCTCCTGGTCGTTTATGCTACTATGCTACTAAGCTGTCACACCATCACGCCACCACACCAATACAATGTTGTCCATCTTTCTGTACCATAACACAGATATGTTTCTCTCTTCTCCTCATCTCTCCGCTCCGATAACATCTATTCCACTTCTCCTGCCATTAGAATTAAAACCATCTTCATCTCTCCGCTCCGATAACATCTCCGGTAACATCTGTTCCACTTCTCCTGCCATTAGCAATTAACACCATCTTAGATCCGAAATTTTGATGTCAGATCTCGTCGAGATCGATATCGGATTGTTGAAGAAAGGAGGTGACGAGGATGGCAAAATGAGGTGAATGGATATAATTTTTTTAAACTAATTTTGGGTTCAGAATATTTGGTGATTTTCATTTAAAATTTAGTGATATACTTTTAAATTTTAGAGATTTGGGTTTTAATTTAGTGATTTTATATGTGGTGGTGACGGTAATGTTGTGATAGTTTAAATTTTGTCGATTTGGATTTATATTTTGGAGGTTTATAGGTGGTGATGGTGATGATGATGAAGTGGTTCAGTTATGGTGATTTGAGTTGAAACTTAGTGATTCTGTCTGATGGTATGTGGTGGTGATGGTGATGTGGTGGTATTTTATATTTTGATAATTCCACTTGATTTTAGTGATAATGATGCGGTGGTGGTTAGGTTTTAGTGATTCTGACTTGATTTGGGTGGGTAATGGTGGCGGTGTGGTGGTAGTTGCGGCAGCATTGTGATGGTGGTAGCGGTGATATATACGATTATGATTTTTAATTACAATTATATGTTTTTCTATGTAATGTTATTTTAGTTTGACATGATTAATTTAAACATTTTTATTCAATAAGATTTTTTAATCAGAGCAGAATTATAATATGTTTAAATAAATATAATATCACACCAATCTCAAATATGCATAATCATAAATATTTATCATATATGAAAATGTAAAATAATTTGAAATATAGTCATGCAAATAATATTGAAGAAAAATAAAAAAGTTAATGAGAAATGAAGAGAGTGAATTAGTGAATGTTATAGTTAAAAAAGGAGTCTAAAATAAGTTAATGGAATGTGACATCATCAATTTAGTAGATGGATGACACATTAGCACATCAAAATTTAAATGAGAGGAGAGGATGACATGTAAGCATCGATGATGTCAGGTGTCCTTTTAGTTATAGGTATGATTCTTAGTATTTCAGGTACCTTGTCTGTAAAATTTTCCTTATAACCTTTAATGAAAACTGCTTTATTTTACAGGACGTTGCTTTTTTGTTGTTAAAAGAGTCATGGGAACTAGTTAAGAGTCCAATGGCAAGCAAAGGAGCGCCTCTTCATGGTCCACGTATAAAACTTATTGAAAAGGCCCATAATCTTTTCTCAGAAACAAAGGAACATGTTTTTGAGTCAAAGGCAGCCGAAGAACATTCAAAGTTGTTGAGGTGAGATGTGTTTGTAATACACGACACAGTGAACATATCATCTGTGTGATGTTTTTCATTTGGCCAAAACTGCCAAGTCAATATTTGGCATCAATCTTTTTTCCTGCGATTTAAAAATCCATAGTAGATGTTATAATGTTTTATATACCATTCTTCATATATGCTTTAATGATAATTATATTTGGTTAGCACTTCACTGTATATTTGTGGTAAGAATAGGGATAGTTAGTAAATGACGCTATTACTGTATTTCATATCTCGTGTACAGATTACTTGGATACTGTCTGCTGGTTCATGTAAGATAGGTGACAAAATTTGTCAATAGCTCCTCTCAATATATGATCTATATATACAGAAAATCTCCTTTTTTGTTTTGTACTGGTTTTGGTCCTTGATATAGTGTGTTCATCCACTTTTTGATTTGTCATGGTCCAGTATTAAGTATTTATTTGGTTCTTGAGCATCTAGCCACATAGTTTCACCATTGCATACCTTCTTTGTCTTAATTGACTGGTAGTTGTTATCTTCTGTTTCTTATAATATAACCCTACTCATAGACACTGCTTGTCATCAATCTTTAAACTATTATTTTTTGTTCAGAATGCAACATGAATTAGAAGTGACCACCAAGCAGCCAATTTTTGTGGATTCAAGTATAAGTGACACAATCCGCACATGTATTGTACTGGGAAATCATCGTGCTGCTCTAAAAGTTAAAACTGAATTCAAGGTTACTGTTTTCTCATGGATCTTCTGTTAAAAAGGAAACATTTCATCAAATGATGCTGGGATTTAGTGCTCAATTTTATTCTTCTAACTTTCATCTCACCTGTGTAATAATTGATGATCACTTGATCAGGTTACAGAAAAGCGATGGTATTGGCTTAAAGTATTTGCCCTGGCAACAATTAGGGATTGGGATGCCCTAGAAAAATTTTCCAAGGAGAAAAGGCCACCGATTGGTAATATCTTCAATCTTGTTAGGCATCTTTGCATTGTATGTTGGTCCTTGTATAATGTTACTTGTGCGTTGCTCTCTTTTATACTACAAGCAGAGTTCTTTGTTAGATATAAAAGTTGTTCCTCCATTTGTACTTCATGAATAAAGTTGAATATAAATGTATATCTTGAAAGTGTATTCACTTTACTAGTAGCTAAATATTATTTTCCTCTTTAATGCCTTTTGGTAAATAGGTTATCGGCCTTTTGTGGAGGCATGCACGGATGCAGATGAGAAAGGAGAAGCTTTAAAGTATATCCCAAAATTGGCAGATCCCCGAGAAAAAGCTGAGGTAATCTCAAGGGGAATATGTTAGTTTAACATAAAACTATATTGGTTGCAGTTTAATTTCTATATATAAAGTGAAATTCGGGTCGTTAATGAGAAAAGCTGTGTAAAATTTGTGCAGGCCTACGCTCGAATTGGCATGGCAAAGGAAGCAGCAGATGCTGCTTCACAGGCTAAAGATGGTGAACTGCTAGCACGTTTGAAGTTAACTTTTGCACAAAATGCAGCAGCTTCATCAATTTTTGATACTCTCAGGGATCGTCTGTCCTTTCCAGGGGCATGATTCTCTGTAAAGATGTATTCCATTTTCCAAAATTTGTATTGTTACAAAATCTCAGCACACCCTTTTCCGTGTATTTATTTCTATACTAGAATATTATGAGAACTTCCTAGTTACTGTAAAGTTATCATTGGCCAAACCTTAGTTTAGCTTGACAAATTTTTTGTACATGAGAATGTTTTGTGTTGTGCCAAAAACTATATTATCCTTGTGTGTATAAATGTTTGTTATTTTCCTTTCTATAGTAAATAAGTTCATCCATCACTTTTCACAAGGCAAGGAATCGTGTGCCAACAGTGTCATCCAAAACATTCGGTATATAAAAGAGATGCAAACATGTTTGTCCCTCAAGTTTTTGGATGCAAGGAATTTTCTGTGATCAATTTTTTTATATATATTATTATATTAATTTTCTCTTATTTATATTAGACAATAAGCGTAAAATAGATTATTAGTACCGTACTAACAACCATGACTTGGACAATGCTAATTACAAACCTTAAACTTGTAAGATTGGTGCAGGAATTCTGTTTTCTGTACATAACTTGAGGAACAATATCATGGAAAAAGCTGCACATAACCGGTGGCTATAGCAATTCCTAATATAAGTAATGGTGGAAGAAGGACAAAAGCACCAATGGTGGCAAAGAAAGTTGAATCATTCCTCTGAGAAACTTCATTCAGGTAAGTCTGTCTTCTGATGTTTCGCTTCTGCGAGATGGTTAGGAACTTGGGACTAAATTTTTTTAGATCTTTCCCCAAAGGAATCGTGAAATCATCATCTCGATTCCCAACCAGCTGAGCAAGTTGATCCCGTATCGTGAGCTTTGTATTATTACCACCACTCTTGGAACCTGGGAATTAAACGTCATTGTTTATATGTACATATGTTTTTTGCCTAACAAGTAAACAGGATCCACATACCATCAGCAGATGATGATCCAGAGGATGTAAGCTGGTCTAAGAGATCTAGCTGCGTTTGAGCAGAAGAAAAAGACCCTTGTCAAGGCAAAACAATGAAGAACGATATGTCAGGAATCACAACTAATCTTTCTTCATTATCAAATGGTAAAAATCTTTATCTTATCTACAATTTAGCAACGACAAAAGAAAAACTGAATGGAAAGTAAGGTAAATAATTCATTGAGTGGCTTAATGAAAATTCAAAAAGGTAAGAACACAGTATAAGTTTATTATTTTATGATTCCCTTGACAAAAGCTGTGGATAGGTGAACTCTTATACACTCTCAATATATTGCATTGTCTTCTTCATTAAGCTACTGCAAGTTCTTCATATTCAATGGCGATCACGTGAAATAACATCTTTAGTCCTAATTAGTCATATGCATTGGCTCTTTACCTTTACCAGGCATATGCATTGGCACTAAATAGTCCTTTTATTTTTGAAGTACAATGCAATTTCAGGTATATAGCTAACAATCATTGAGCTACAATGGACAATGCATGATCGACTTCCGATGAGTTTACTGTAGAACAAAACATTACCTAAGATTCAAGCCAAATACTAGTACTGAAAAGTCATATATGAATGACATTGTGACATGAGTTGAAGAAACGTATAGTCCTACTTGTGTTACAGTAACCCTACTGAACTGCATCCTAAACATTTTTTCAGATATCCTTGATAATTATGTGTGGTAGTTCCTAAAATAAACCAATTACAGTTGTGGCAGTTACTAAGGTAAACAAAAATTATACTCATGTGTACATGATCCAAAATTCAATAATAGATTACACTAAAACTGTTTCATACCAAGATTTTCCATAAACCCATATGTGCATCAAACATTAACTTACCCAACATTAAAGTTAAACCTGAACCAGTTGACATACAGTAGATGCAACTAAAAATAGACAATTATACTGTGAGTTGAGTGTGGGTGTGAGTGTGCGCGCGCGCGTACCAGAAAGGTCTTCTTGATCTGCAAGTCCACCTTCTGTTCCTTGAGAGATAGCAGTTAGTCCAAAAAAAGAAAATGAAGCTGGAGAGAGAGTAATATTGAAGTGGAGATATTTGGGTTTTGGTAACAAACAAGGTTTAGGGGGAAGGGAAGAAAATAATGCTGTAGCATTTAAGGCCATGATGGTAAAAGTTTTGATCTCTCCATTCTTCTTCTGAGGTTAACAACTATCAGAAACTTTGTTTTCTCGTACTCGGGTATTTCTGGATATCTCTTTTTTAATGGATGGAATTTAAGAATAAGCCTCCTCCACATAATATATTTGTTGGGTGCATACTAGTAGTTGTAGTCACCGTTAATTGTACTTGTAATGTGCCGCATATAAATAATAATTACTCGTAACATTTTAGAAACTACTACACTACACTATTATGGATAGAAGAATAATCAATAAACGAAAAATATAATAATAACTTAACGACGACTAAATTTTACGGCACAGTTTATCTCGTATTTATGTAACAAACTTCGGATCTATTATCTCAATCTCAATATGTTTTTCCCAAAGTAAAAATGGTGTATGTGGAACCTGTAATAAACCAGGTTAGTGCTAATCTGATGCATGTACTACTAGTATTTTATTAACAATCTCAATAATATAAAATTAAAAAGTAACACAAATTAAATTGCTAACCAGAAGATACGGAAGACTAATTTGTGCTATTTGATGCATTTAAAGAAGATGGCTGCCGTTATAATGCAAGCGCGTGAGCCAGATGGATACAGCAATAATAAAATCTAACACTACTTTCGAGCGACGAAAATAGCCTTTTAACGGGGTACCAACAATATTAAACCGAGGGGCAAATTGGTAAGACAAGTGAAGAAAGTCAAAAAAATATGACCGTTGGAAACGCATCCAAGAAGCGTTTCCAAGTTTAATAATCCATGAAATCTCATCATATCTACTCGTAATTAATAGATTTTGTGCTCTCAAAGTCTAGATTGTATCTTCGCTCCCCTCCCCCGATAAATCTGATAACAACAACAACACACTTTTCTTCTACATTCACTTTCATTGCTTAGCTGAAGAATCAATCATGAGAAACCGACCAATACTAATGGCCAAGAACAACAAGGAGGAGTCCCTGGTGGTTTTAAATGAGATTAATAATAATATTAATAATGAAAGTGAAAATTCAAGTTCAACAGCAGAGGCTGTTGCTGCTACTATTGATTCATCGTCGTCTAGTGCTGCTGTATCTGAGACTAGTATTGATGATAATAATAATCATCATCCTTACGCGTTTCATGTATCGGGGCCTCGCAATGTTTCTTCTCCCAACTGGAGAGAAATCATCAAATCTAGCTGGTATGTTAATTTCTATCCTATACTCTTTCAATCTTCTTTTAATTTCGTATACTGCAACAGCTTTCGCAATTGGTATATATATATATATATATATTATAGGGGTTGGAATAAATTTGTTTGAATTGTTGAATTACCACAACTTTGTTTAATACCCTGAATAATTCAACTGCTTTATTATTATTTTTAAATACTAAAGTAATATAAGATGATAGAGACTTGTAATAGTTTAAAACTTGTGACTCTCATTATGTAACTGCTATTTATTTATCTTCCTCATACATATTACTGACCCTAATTTTGTGTTGTATAATTTTTGTTTAATTTTATGCTGACTTTTATTACTAGGAATCTTTTTTGGTAATTGCTTAGGCTTAAAATCATGTGTCAGTTTATAAGTTTGTGCTTATTTTGACTAGTAATTTGCAGTTTTCCGTTAGAAACTTGCACAGATATACACTTAGTATCGAAAGGTTCACCTTCTCACACCTACAGCATGCAGTCATTCCACCAAAAAATGGTTGTTAATGATAAATGGTGGCAGGGGATATTAAGATTTGAACTGATATTCTGAGCTTAAACTGCTCGTTTGTTCTTTTTGCCTTGGATTCTTCCTTCCATGAAAATTAGGCCATTTCGATCTTCACATCATTACTAGAACCCATCCACACTCAAAACTCGCCTACCCTAAAAATTATTCTAAAACATTATTATCTTTCCTTGAGCTTACTTGTAGGGTTTCACACATTGCTAGTGTAGTTTGCCTTTTCCCTGTCCTTAACCCATCGACTCCTCTTCTACTCGTATCGGGATTAGTTTGTATTCTAAATTGGAAAAAAAGAATATGTATATTAGCCTCTTATTTGTCTATATGTTGCCCAATGGAAATCCTGTTTTCTACTTCCGTGAAATACAAATATATGCTAGATCACTCCTATTCCCTTCTGTTTACACCATTTTTTTCTGATAAACCATATGAGATTGTTGTAGCCAGTCATGCACTTTTTCCACAGATCTGTACAAATTTTGAGCATTAACCTTAAATATGAGCACACACAACCATTTCTATGCCTACGAATAAGTATACTGAATTGTTTCCGTGTCTATGTTCACATACAAGTGTTACATGTGAAATTCCATTAGTTTTTTTTTCAATTTTAATGTTTTCCACTGTGTGATTTTACCATCTTTTTAATTTTTGCCCCTTTAGGTAGAGTTGCACACTTATTGCTAGTCATAGTATGGCATGACTTTTCCCTTGTCCTTAACTTATTGACTCCTCTCCAAGTTATATAGGAATTAGATTTTATTTAATTTGGAAAAAGAACCTGTGCATTAGCCTCTTATTTGTCTTGAGACGTGATAGTTGACAAATAAACAAAGTTACCTATCCGCATCAGATCTAACTTAAAGGTCTATGACTTGAATAGACTGAACTGATTAAGGCTTGCAAAGTATGAAAGCGATTGACAATATATGTAAGTTGACATATATTACAACTTTATTGTAACAACTAACTTTAAGGTTCAAGAGGGATAATGTACCTATATGGCTAACTTCTCATGATTTGTTGCTTGCCAAATTATATGCAATATTGTAGCTGGTCATTGTCTTAGTATGTGAATATACAAAGGTTTGTCCGAGTTTAAGAGATTCTTGGAAATGAAAGATCATTCTTTGTTCTTAAGAAAAAAGATATTGCACCTAAAGGTGAAGAAGTTTGCATGGTTACGAATTTCCCGATCACTTGCTTCCAATCAACCTTTCTTATGTATAACTCTGTCCCTGAGTCTTAGGGTTCCTATTTGTATGCATATCTATATGTATATAGATGTTTATGCATGAAAAGATATAATCTCCATTTCATCATATGCAGAAGAGTTGCTTATAGGTCAATGCACTTCTTGTACACCTTTCAGAATATAGTTACAATTACAATTTATTAAGTTGCATAATACTGACCTTCTCTTGTTCTCATTCACAAATTATTAGTTAAAATTTGTTGGAGGATGAGATTTGTGTTAGTCTTTCTTGTTTCATTTAACAAATCTCAGCCACTTACACTACATTGATGAATATTCTTCAGGAAGAACGGGAACTACAAGAGGACAGTTATTGCATGTTTCATACAAGCAGTTTACCTTCTCGAACTCGACAGACAGGAAAATAAGACTGAAGAAAATGCTCTTGCTCCAAAGTGGTGGATTCCTTTTAAGTACAAGCTGTCTCAAACCTTAATTGACGAGAGAGATGGATCCATATATGGCGCTATACTAGAATGGGACCGGTCTGCTGCTTTAGCAGATTTCATACTCATCAGACCAAGTGGTGCTCCTAGGGCTGTCTTAGTACTACGAGGTACATTACTTAAAAGCCAAACAATTAGACGTGACATACAAGATGACCTCCGTTTTCTAGCTTGGGAAAGCCTAAAAGGTTCTGTCAGATTCAGAGGAGCTCTGGAGGCTCTGAAATTGATTGCAGATAAGTATGGAGGGGGCAATGTATGTGTTGCTGGCCATTCTTTAGGAGCCGGATTCGCCCTTCAAGTGGGAAAAGCATTAGCTAAACAAGGTGTCTTTGTGGAGACTCATTTGTTTAACCCACCTTCTGTCTCACTGGCAATGAGCTTAAAGAACATTGGCGAGAAAGCTGGTTTTGCTTGGAAGAGGCTTAAGTCAATGCTTCCATCTAGCAATGAAACCCCGGCTACTGGTGAGGTAGGGGCAAATGCAAACACTTGTAGTAGTGAACTGAAAAAATGGGCACCTCATTTGTATGTAAACAACAGTGACTACATATGCTGCTATTATACTGATCCTGCTGGAGCCCAAGGAAACCAGGAGGAACGCGATAAGGAGAATGTTGGTCCTACAAATGGTCAAGCTGCAGCAAAGCTTTTTGTGTTATCAAAGGGCAAGCAAAAATTTCTGGAGGCACATGGATTGGAGCAATGGTGGGGTGATGATTTGGAACTTCAGCTAGCTCTCAGTAACAGCAAGCTCATAAGTAAGCAGCTGAAGTCCTTGTATACACTACCAGGACCTTCTAAACAAACTCAAGCTAAGCCTTCATAGTAGAAGGCCCTTTGCACTTTGTCCAATCCTCCCTATAAATATCTTATCCATTCATTATTTTGTTTGTTTACCCTTGTGAGTCATTTGATTAATTCTGGTCCAATGCTCAATCAATTTGTATTGCTAGTTACAGATGGACTGAAATTGGAAATACATTCTTTTTGGCACTGATAATTTGATAAAACTGCTTGTTTCTTCTGTTGGTTATTACTCTATGCACTATTAATAATCAGTGAGATAATGATTGTTTTAGTACTTAGTGGCAAGGGATTAAACAGAAGTCTTCTGTTTTGTATTGTTTCCTTGGAAGGTTGAGATTCCATTTAAGTATGTAACTGTGGAGTGTGGACGTTAAAATTTGAATCTTAATTTAACCAAGCATATAAATAACAAAGAAGATAAGATGTTAGCAGAATTTTTGTAAATCCTAAATTTAAATTATAGAAGTCGAATTCAGCGACACTCTCTGTTTCACATGTATCCTGTTTGGTATTCAAGTATATATTTGTGTTTATTCTCTAATCTCCTTGAGACTTAAAAAAACACAATAGTACTAGTTTGTAGAATATTTCAAACTAGACAAGTCATGAAATGAGACACTTTCTTTTATAAAAGAACTGAATATGATTGTGTATTTGTTTTTATGGAAGCTCATGCAGCTTATTTGGATACTACTAGTTTAACTTATAGGAAGAGAGATGTGACCAGTTCTAATTCTATGTTTTTAATTAGAAGAATTGTAGGGTAGTACAGCGGCTGATGCGGCTGTTTGGAATATTTTATAGTAACATCAAGAACCAGTTGGGGATTATTACCAGAACAACCCGTAAGAGTAAGCTAGGAGGTGTACTGATATACAGATGCATCAATCTATCTTTGCAAGACAATATTTATATGTACCTTTTGAATTTTTGTATAAATTTATATGTGCATGTATAAATTCAAAATAGAAACATGTCTATATAGCATATTTTGAGCCCTTTGATGACACAATAAAAGATTTTAACCAGCTAATTCCAGAATGTACATGCTGTGGAAGAGATGCACAAGTCTATTATTAATGTAAGATAAATCTTATATACAGCCTGCATTTAGCTCGAATTTCCTCAAGCTCAATCGCTCTAGCTAACTGATAGCTTCTTTATACACATTGAAACAAACACAATTACTGAAGATAACTTTACAGACTAAGCTTAACATATTTACCACTTCAAAATATTAACACAATAGCACAGAAACAGTATATGCGGCATCTATAAACCTTCATGCATGTTGAAAATCCATTGACCCTCTGGAATCACATGATCCAGGAAATATCATAAGCATAGTCACAACCCTCCGGTGGCATTATCGAAGCCCCACATGCATCATGGTTATAAACCAAAGGGTTATTCATCTCCGAAATCCATGAATACTCTACCTCATCTCCAAGTTGCGGAAAACTCATGTGTTCGTGACTCCCAAGATAAGAAGAATGAGCTTGATCAATCATGTCATTGCTGAATATTTGAGTTGACATGTTCAGTTCTTCTGAAGTTTTATGGCTGTCCAGAAAAGAAGAATGAGCTTGAATATTAATGTCATTACTGAAAAATTGAGCTGACATGTTTAATTCTTCTGAATTATCCCATGTATCAAACGTCGTCAATGGAACATTAATTATTTCAGAACAAGAACGTTCAAATGACCACTCCGGGCTACTTTCTTGAAGATTATAGCAATTATCTTGATCAGCAATAATATTATTCTGCATAAGCTGAACTTGTTGATCATTAGTTGGGTGGGATATGATCAAGGATATTGAAGATGGCGAGGAAATTGGAGTTGGAGGAGGATTAGTAATTCCATTTCCAGTAAGTTCTTGAACAAGAGATTTGAAGTTGGAAGGGTCAATGATATAGACTCTAGGCTTCAAAACCTTAACCAAATGGTTCAGATTCTTCTTTTCATGACTTGTACTCTTACCACTACTTGTACTCTTGCTCTTGGATATTTTCACTTTTCCTTTACTCAATCTCTTCCCCATATAGATATTAAAGAGAAAAAATTGGATGCACTAGTAGAAGAAGTCTTTTGATTTGGTCAAGAACTTTCTATTAAACACTGTTTTTCTTCTTTGGGGGTTATAGAAAGATCTATATATATACAGGCATATATGCAAGTTAACAATGAGCTAGATAATTATGAATAGGATGGTAGTTGTAGATATACACATGCAGCAGTTAGAAGCATATTAAAAAGATGCTGAAAATGATAATGATGTTCAATTTTAAAATTTGCACTAAAATTAACTTTCTGATTAGTAGTCTTGGTTCTTGACTTCTGAATTCTGATTCACCTAACTAATATTTTATGTCATTATAGCCAGTTATTATCACAAGTTATGTATTTATCTGAAAAATGCTTAAATTTGTCTTCACTTCAACTGTGGGTTAGTTTTGTGTAGGGTTTCGTCATTTTAGTTCGAGAAATAATCCAGCGACATTGTTGGATTTTTCAACGAACCAGTTATCAGCTAACTGTGCAATGGCTTGTCTATTTACAAAGCTTCCAATTTCTTCTGTGAGTGATATAGTTTGTCTACTTCCCAGGCTTCCAGGTTGTCCCATGACTAGGAAGAGGTTGACCTTTAAGAGCCCTGTCTATAATATAGAGTTAAAAGAAAAATCAAATCTGAGAAGTATGTTTATAATTTTATATGCAGTATTTGTTATTCTTATATTATAGTAGAAGGTAAACGGCAGCTGTGTTTGTTTATATCTGTGAAGTATATAATCGTGCAGAATTAAATAAAAAAAGTGGGCATACATGCATAAGTTGGATAGTTGTGACTTGTGACATCCAGATATGTACTGATTTAGTGAATTCATGATGCTTCTAACCAGTTATTAGTCACACATTGATTGAGCTTTCGAATAATCGTCCGATTGAGAAGAAACCTTTTAACTTTTAAGCTGTGAAGTAACCTTTAAGCTTTTGAATTGTTGATTAATCGTCTAATGAGGAGTCCCTCTAAATTTTAAGCTCTGGCATAGCTGATTAATGAGCAGAGAGATAGGTTAAAGTCAGTAGTTTATTATTTAAAGAGATGATTGAAAGCCACTGCTGGTTCACTAGAGAAATTGATAGATGCCAGACAAAACTCAAATGAACTATGCCTCAACCTTTCTTTCATCCGTTTCTGCTGAAAAAAGAATGAATTGATTAGCACAATGTATAATCATAAAATGCACCATTGTAAATTTTATCTCATTTACCTACAATGTAGCTGTCTGTAGAAACTCGCATCCTGAAGCATGTAGCATAGAAGTTGATTGTGCACTTGACAATATTGATGGAAAATCTGGAGCTTAACTTTTTGATGTCCATGTATAAATGTGCAAGCAAGGCATGAAATAAATACAAAGTAGTGAATGCAAGAAAATGTGTAAACTTGCTATCTAGCATTATACTTTTAGCAAGAAAGTAATTTAGACGCATTATGTTTAACAGAAAAAATAATACGGAGTACTACTCTATAGCAGATACAAAACCAGTATATGGGTACAAAAATGTAGTAATAAGAATCGCCGGCAACAATAGTACATGAGATAGGACACCACTCCACAATAACCGGTTTGTTGTATGCTGTGTAACCGCCTCCGATGTTTGGAATCGACCAATAATTGACAATGGCATATCATCATGTAAATATATTACTGTTTTTGCGACATATATATATTTTTCCAATATATACGGTTTTCGACGTTTTTCATATAATAATAATAAAATAATTAATTTACTAGAATCAATCTATATCAATCGATATATTGTTTTATTTCAACTCATTTTTGCTTTTTTGGGATTTTTTTTGAAAAATACTGAACTTTTTATTTTTTTTTACAAAAATATGTTTTTCTATTTTATATTTTACAAAAATGCAATTTTTAAATTTTTTTAATTTTTTTTACAAAGATACAGTTTTACAACCAATGCAATTACAATAAATTTCAAAAGATAGTAAAATCGTAAAAAAAAATAAAAATTAATATTTTTAATAAATACTCTACTTTTTTTATTAAAAAATTGAAATTAATAATGTTAAATTTCAAATAATATTAATAGAACGGCGTTTTGGAATGTAAAAGGGAATAAAAATTAGGGAAAATTCTAATGTACTATTGTAGAATTGATTTTTTAAATGGTATTATTCACTATTTTGGACTTAGAAGCGGTACTACTATACTTTTGATTTCATCCGAATCATATCATTCTGTTAACTAAACGTTAATAAAACGTTAATTTCTAATGGTAACATTTAGAAAAGTGAATTTTACGATAGTACTATTAGGAAATTTTCAATTTCTTTTAGAGATGATAATAATATAAAAATAATTTTATTATATATGATAAAAAATTTAAGAAAAATTGACTTTATTAAATGATAGTATTAGAAATTGTCATTTTAACTTATACTTAACGATTTTATTAACATTTAATTGAGAAGGTGTAATGATGGGGAAGAAATCAAAATTACCATGATGCGATTAGAAAAGTCAATTCTGTAATGAATTTCCTAAAAATTATAGCAGCAGCAGTGGAGGCACGCACCCATGGCTACACCGGTAACAACGCAGCAGCAGCAACACAGCTCAAATCCGAATCCGAATCCGAATTCAAATTCAAATCTATCGTTGGATGATGTTTCCAAGTATTTCAACTTTCCTCTCTCTGATGCTGCTGATTCTCTCGGTACTTTTCCCCTGTATACATTATACATATTATCTACTGAATTGTCAGAGTTTTCTTTGTGTCTATTCTCTTTGATTTAAGGTTACTTAGTGATCTATCTATTAAAGTGACAAGAGATTTTTATATACCGACAACCCTTACTTGCAACTCTTTTTTATTTATATATACAAATTAGTTGGGGAATGAATAAATTAATTAAGTTGTTACGGAATGAATTAATATAGGTTCAGGATTTGATGCTGCCTATAATTTCTTGTGTCCACCCATTGCATTCATACTTCAAACTTAATTGGAGTTGATTTTTTCGTTTACTGTGAAAATTAAAATGTTATTATTCTGAAATCGCATAAACAAGTGTTTTAAATAAGTCTTCTGCAAGAAGTTTTGCTAATATATGTTATTTCAATGTTACAGGTGTCTCTAATATTACCCTCAAGAAAATATGCCTCGATAATGGTCTGGTCAGGTGGCCATATCGCAAGGTAGGGATTCAGAATTCTAAATCTATTGTCCTTGTGAAATATGTTTGATGGTAGCAAGTCATTGATAAAATTGTATACAAACACATATATTGGAAAAATAGGCCATTCTGGTCGAGCCTAGGTAACGTGGTGTGACTGCAAATTCAACTTGTTTTGCTAATGTGTTCAATGTCTAACTGTACTCATACAAATATCTCACGAATTTTAAATGTGTGTGATATGAAGTAATATATAATTTGAACAAATATAAAATATTTGACAACAAAATCATTAATATAAAATAATTTTATTTGTTCAATATTAAGGCATGTGCCTTGCGCAGGCTCTACACGTGCTTGTATAAGGGACACCCTTACTACAGTAAAATTAACTTGTTATCTGTTTTACCCCTTACAAACTAAGATTACGAAAGCGTTGTGCCAACAAGTCTATGTGGCTGGGTGAATGCAGTTTAGTGGATAGATTAAGGTTTTAATTGTTTTTTGGAGATTTGTATCATGCAGTTATCATAAATCCGAACTCTCTTCGTTTAGATTAGGTGTTTTATTTTTTCTTTATTGTGGATTACTGGATTGTGAAAGTATTATGTAATTCCTTTCCTTCTCCAACATCACCGCATATATTAATTTGAATAATTTATAGAACTCGGTGCTGTTGTAGGATTAGGTAGTTTGGCTTATCGTTTAATGCATTTACTGTGGTATCATGGGTGAAAGTGGTTACTTGTACTTATCCTTGTGATCTTATCTGACTATGCATTTCTTCTGCAAATTGTTCAGTTTCTCTTAGGCAAGAGTATTGAGGATATCATAAAGGAGGCAGCTCTAGAGAAAAAGATGAGATCTGAGTTACTGAAGTCCACAAAAGACGGAAAGGTTGATGCAACAAAGAATACTGTATCAATTGGGTAAGAGCGCCCTCTATGCATCAATAAGAAAGCAACTTCAGGTGCAGCACCCGGTGCCTAATATTTGTCTTTATACTTCTGTTGCATGAATGCTAGTTTTTGGTTTGTAGATGGTGTCATTAGTTCTTAGTGACTCAAAAATTTTGTGAGGGCGCTTCTATCAGAAGTTTATTCCAGCATGCCAAATTCCGAAGTTATACACAATTCCTTCTCGTACTATGATGGCTTTTCCACTACTCTAAACTAATATTTCACCAGTTATATATAGTCTGATCCCCACTTCCATTACCCTCTTTGCTACTTGTAAATTAGTAGATCACTAAATGACTCTGCCCTTTCCCGACTATATACATTGAACCTGATGCTGATAAGTACTAGCTCATTAAAACTGTTAATCATCAACTCGGCTTTCAAGTAGAACATGTGTGGTATCATGCTTGCATTGTTCAGAGTTCAGACTATGGATAATTTTATTAAACTGTGAATTCTTAAGAATTGTAGGTCTTCATAGATCTTTCTCTTCTGATTCTTTAAACTCTATATAATCAGTTACATTTTTGCTTGCAGTCCTCTACACGAGATTCCCAAACCACGCTCGATCACACAACCAGCATATAGAAAGATTCAGACTTCTTCTTTAGCCATTGTTGATGAATTTAGGTATGGATTCCCATCAAATGGCTTATCAAAAACCTCTAACAAATGGTGGGGAAGCAGTACTACTACTAACAAAAAGGATACCCATGTAAAAGCAGATAGAAATATCGAACGAACTGAACAGTCTGAAAAGCTATTGAAAAGTAGTCCTTGTGAAGGCGAAGTTGGTGGTCAAAGTGAAATAGATAAAACCAACGCTCCTCCCCAACTCTCAGGTACAGGTTTATTATCAGCCGTGAGAAAAAGAACTCTGGAGGAAGGGCAAGAAGCATTGAAGCTTGGGTTTCATCAGTGTTCTTACATGAACAAACCTGGAAAGCGAGAAAAGCTGTTGCTTCAGGGAATTTTCGGATCATCGTTACCAAAAGAGTGGACAGATGTCTCTTCTTAAATCTTATTGGTCGACCGATTTTCCTCTAATTATTACAGGTCTATGTAGGGTAATAATATGGGCTGTACTTCACATTGGCAGAGTCTTTAATTGTTTTTCTTATACCGTGTACAAGTCAAAACTCAAAACTACATTATAAATTACCCTTATTTGTCAGTTTATTAATTTATTTTGTGTTGGCTAAGGTGTTATCTGTGAATTGTTAATACTAAAAGATGAAGGGGAATGAGTCACTTTGTGTTATTAGAGAAAATAATGGCAATGCAAGTTGCACACAGCACACTCATCCAATATACTTGTTTATGTAGCTACTGTTATATAGTTTGAATGTATCACGACAGTCCCACGTATATTCTCTATCATCATTTTTATTATTCATCACGTACTCACGTGTGCCTCTCTATAGCAAATTAGCAACCTCGCTACAATTTCACTCAACACCTTGACTATGATTCTGTATTATCATTCTAATTTCGCCGTCTTCATACTCTAACTGTTTCTTTTTCTTTTTTCTTTTTATTAAATGCCTGTGTAAACTGTGCCATTGTGGTCAGCGAAGCAAGCATCTTGTTGAAGAGAAACTATCCTACGGTTCCTACCTCACCCAACAAGTTGTCTAATTTGTGGTTTCTTTCTTTCTCCTTATTTTTGCTAAATAGATTCTTCTAATTTTTTGGATAATATAATTGATACACAAATTCTAATATAATAGTAAATACTCCGTACATGTGTAGTACACGGATATGTTTAGTTTTTTTGTTTATTCTAGGAGTATTGCTTTTATTTATTTAATAAAATTATTGTTTCTCTATTTGATGGACTGTGGCATAACAATTATACATGCAATTATGGACACGAACAAAAAGGGGGCGGTGTTTGTTAGTTTGTTATTTCCACGCTCAGCAGATAGCCCGGTAGTAACATTAACGTGATGCCAAAGTATATTGAGTGCATGCATTTAAGATGCTATATATGGTAATGTTATCCATGGCACTGGCAGTACCATAAATTGTTACCGGTTAGCTTTGGACTGTGGCATAACAACTTCAACTGGAATATCTAGGCGGCCAGGCATAGCTAGCTACTTCTATGTAGCTTTCTTGTTTATAAAACTTTAGTTATCAGATAGAGCAGTGTCTCCTCCAGCATTCACAGGCCATTCTACTTTCTTCAGTTATGGAACAAGTTGAGCAACTGCCGCATCTTCATGGTATAGGTGCAAAATGTCACTTTAAGTATAGTGTATCATACCAAAACTCTATAAAATCATACCATTCGTGATTTTTAACTTGATTCCAAATGCATCAGCTACTTAAACTTATATAGACAATGATTTCGATAGATATCTAATTATACAACTAATATTTGTTTGTCAATTGTTAGTTCAAGAAGCCAAGGGAGTGGAGGCAACATCAGGGAACAATACAACACTAAGGCAGACACTGTTACACAGCGTCCAAGGTTACAATCAATGGTGGTTGCGGTTGATCTTCTTCACCGTCCTCCTCACATATGGTCAGTCGGCAGGAACTTTATTGGGAAGGCTTTACTTCAATGAAGGTGGCAAAAGTAAATGGATGGCAGCATTAGTACAACCTGCTGGTTTTCCAATTCTTCTTGTTCTTCTAATCATTTTCCATATCTTTCCAAACTCTTGCAAAACCAAGGATTCAAAATTTTTTGTTTCACTCTTTACCCTCGGCTCTCTGTATTTCTGCTTTCTTGGCCTTGTTACTGGTGGCATTACAATGATGTACACATATGGCCTTTGTTATCTTCCTGTCTCTACTTATGCCCTCATTTGCTCCACACAGTTGGCTTTTAATGCTGTGTTCTCCTTCTATATAAATTCACAAAAGTTCACTGCACTGATACTGAATTCTGTAGTCCTCTTAACCATCTCTGCAGCTCTACTCGTAGTTGGAGTTGACAACACGAATTCTAAAACTGGTTCGGATAAACAGAAATTTTGGGTTGGATTTATCTTCACAATTGGTGGATGTGCTATCTATGCTCTAGTGTTGTCCATCACTCAACACTTGCTCCAGAAAGTACTGAAGAGTGTGACCCCTGTTGTGATCCTTGAACAGATGATTCTTCAGTCATTGGCTGCGTCAGCTGTTTGTGCAATTGGCCTATTCGCCAGTGGCGAGTGGAAGACTATCGGGAGGGAGATTCATGATTATCAGCTTGGGAAGGCGTCATATGTCATGACATTGATGTGGACAGCTGTTTCTTGGCAAGTGTATACTATAGGCTCATTTGGGTTGATATTTGAAGTATCATCGATCTTTACAAACGTGATTGGTACAGTGGCATTGCCGGTTGTTCCGGTTCTAGCTGTGTTCATTTTTAATGATAAGCTCAATGGGGTGAAAGTTGTGGCTATGTTACTAACTATATGGGGATTTCTTTCTTATATTTACCAACACTACCTTGATGATTTGAAGTCAAAAAAGGCTTTAAAGAAAATTGCTGATGAAAATTCAGATTGCCCTTCCTTTGGCTAAAAGGATTAAAGAGGGTTTGCATTAGATGCAAGAGGCTATTTCATGGCCCTGTAAGTCTGTAACCAACAGGCAACGTGATAGTTTGAAAGAATGAAATCTGAATTGCGTCTTGCAAGATATAGAAATCACAACCCATCACCAAATAGATCAAAGATAACAAACAAGTTACGGAACCTGACAGCAAAATAATGATGGTCATATATTAATAATGATTAAAAAGGTCAGCCATGGATTCAGAAAATACACTGTACAATTTTTTCTTAATCTCATATATCAGCATCTCCATCCATCTACAGAAATAAAGGTAACAGGGAAAAAAATGAAACACCACAGAAGCTGCAAGAACACAAATGGGCCATCAAAAGTTAAACAGCTCTCTTGCATGCCAATTCTTTTTAGCAAAAACCTTTCCTTTCCAAGCAGGTATTGTTAACTTATCAACTGGTTACTCAGTCTACTGGGGTAGACAATGCAATAAACCATTCATTGAAACTCAGTCATCCTATTCATGTAATATCTCAGATGTTTTGTTTTCGGATTGTCCTACCTTGCTGTCCACCACCTCAACTGAATTACCGTTCTCCTTCATGGATTCAATTTCCATACTTGTTGTACGGGTCTTCCTGTTTCTACGGTCCTGCAAAAATAATACAAAATTGATAGGGTCGTGAATTTATCAAAATGATTATTACCTTTCACCGGAAATTATTTAGTATTCATCATAAAATCATATTTAAAATCAGAATAAAGTAGACTATAAGGAAAGCCTTGTTTCTTTTTTAAAACTTGTTATTTGCCTAGAAGGGTTAATTATCAATGACCCAATATATCATGCGGATGACCGTTGCTCAAAGGGACCGCATAATTGTTTAATAGGTACACATGCTGTTCAGTTTTAAGAAAATACAAGTGGACAGAAAATGTATACATTGAGCTCAACACAGCCATGCAGACTCAATGCTAACACTACTATGATGTGGACGGTTAATTAATGTGGGATTAAGTAGTTTCAAAAAAAAATCATAGATACACTGATTGGTGGGACACTTAGCTGTAACTTCATAATCTCTGGGCAACTGCATCCAGCCAAATCACCCACAAGAATTTACACCCACTGTTCACTAACACGTATCAGAACTCCATTAACTGGTTGGAGGAAGAAATTTTTCCTTGTTAATGTTTTTTACATTTTGAAAGTTTTATTTGTTGATGTTATATTTTATGACATCCAATTTCTAACTACCTTGACGGTTTGACTATCATCCAATTTCTAACTACCTTGACGGTTTGACTATAGCAAGTTGTTGAAGATTAAGCAAGGTAACAGAAGTAAAGGCATACTTTCGCAACACCAATTTGGTAACCCTGAGCTGCTCTCAAGCTGATATCGTTGCTAACTGCGCATAAGGAGTTGGTTTATTTTCTTCCCATGGGACCAATATATATCAGCAGACCTAAACTAAAATAATAAGTGGACTTGGCAGGGCAAGAATTCTTACAATTAGTAAGCTTACAGTGAGATCTGCAAAGACTACTGTGGCATGTCTCTAGTTTCTACAGTTACATTAAGCAAGTGAACCCTTCAAAACAAGGTTTTCCAGTGGGAACTATACATTAACTTGGGCCTTTTCGCCTCTGATTTCCGTAAATTTGGTTTATACACCATGTTAAACAATTCAAATTTGTTAAAGTTGGGATATAATTAAATAGTACAAGTTAAAAAAGCAACAAAAACAAGAAACAATAAAAAGTATAAATAGAACATTTACTTCAAAAGAACTGATTAGTACCTCGCGATGAGGGAAATCGTCTGCTTCGAGCATCCGAACAACTTGACTCATTTTTGGCCGTTTCTCTGAGTCTGGATCAACACACCGAAGTGCAACCAGAAGTGCACATTTCAACGCACGTGTTGGGGGCTTAGTTTCAAGATCTGGATCCAAAACTTCCTCAGCCATTCTATTTCCAACCATCGTTTTCAGCCATTCCACCAGGTTAACCTGACATAAGAGTAAGAATTTTATAGAAGTAATTGTAGACAATCTACATGTTGTGTTTTATATTTTCTCCAACATTCTAGAAGCATAGATGTATCATGTATTGTAGATGGACATGCACAGAGAAAACTTGCTTGAATTATTAGGATAATTGGTATTAAGTACCTCATTAGCGGGCCGACTATAGTCCACTGGGTCCCTTCCAGTAATTGCTTCCAAGAGGAGGACCCCAAAACTATATACATCACTCTTTTCATTTAGCAAGCCTGTGTTGGCATATTCCGGAGCAACATAACTGCACATTACACAAGAGACTGATGTTTGAGTACTGCAATATGATAAATGATTATATGTTTGATTACAGGACTAAGACACATGATGTATTAAGGAAGGGAGCATGCATACCCAAATGTTCCCATCACTCTGGTAGTTATGTGACTTTCTCCAGAATCCAAGAGTTTGGCCAATCCAAAGTCAGAAACTTTTGAATTAAATTCATGATCAATCAGGATATTGCTAGATTTTATATCTCGATGAATGACTTTTGGTTCTATAGCTTCGTGCAAGTAGGCAAGACTGCAACCCACATGTGACAACAAGCTTTCAGATAGTTAAGTTTATACAAAACATTAAATTTAAACATAACGAACTTTACATGCTTATAATTGCATGGACAATCATCTGTCAGATGAATGATCAAAAAGGTTTATGAGGTTAGCATGGAAGTGCAAGATACTGAGGTTAGTATGACTGTACAAGATTATGTACTAGTCAGAAAAAGTTGAATGTTCGAACAACTTGGGCGGAGATCTACTTACGCTTTTGCAGTACCAAGAAGGACCTTCATGCGAGCTTCCCAAGTAAGGCTACCATGTTGGCGCATGGCCCCATGAAGCCACTGTTCCAAGTTTCCATTGTTCATATATTCATACACCAGCATCCTGCATAAATGGCAGAAGAACAAAGATTAACGCTGAAATAGGAGTTGAGATGAAATGAGGAAGCTGATTATCTCACAACCCGAATGTTTACATTGGATATTTTAAGGGCATATACATATTAGAGTAACAATAACAGCTTAGGAGTACATTATGAGGTTTACGTCATCTAGCCAATGAGTAACAAACTTGAAACTTACCTGTGAACCCCTTCTACACAATAGCCCAGAAGTCGTACAAGATTCTTATGCCGAACATGACCTATAGCCTCCACTTCAACTCTAAATTCTCTCTCAGCCTGCCCACTACAAAACAAAAAGAAAAATCACACGATAATCATTAAAGAAATTACAATAAAGCAACGTTAGAGTTGAGACTTCAGAAGCAACACGTCCAAGATTGCAAGCTTGTTAGCATTACTCACAGATTATTAAGAAGCTTCTTAACTGCAACTTCAGTTCCATTGATTAGTACTCCACGATAAACAACTCCATATCCGCCCTCTCCAATCACATTTTCAGCTGAAAAACGATTTGTTGCAAGCTGAAGATCCCTAAGAGTAAACCAATGACCCCACCCAAGATGTGACATTTCTGGCAAGCCAATTAAAGGAGAAGCCGTTACATATGAGGACTGCTTTCGGACAGTACCAGAACTCCCTTCTTCCCCTGACTGTGAACTACAGGGCCTCTCATGATAATACGTCGAGCTGCACTGGCTGATGTTATCAGCATCACTAGATTTACTCATACCTAGGTGCACTAACAGCTTCTCTGAATTCTTATCACTTGATTTATCAGGAATTGTAACTACACTATCCGGATGATCATTCGTATTTCGGTCCCCTACTCTGTCAACCTTGATATCTTTGGAGGCAAAAGGTATTTGAGGATCAGTGTACTTGTCGTGGGTTCTTTTAGATCTTCTTCGACATGTGACCCAGATAGATAAGATGCACAAAATCAATACTATAAATGCACCGACGCATATGCCAATCAACTGCCATAGTCTCATGCCCAAAACTTTCTTTTTTAACTCTCTATTTAAATCCCCGGATGTCATTTCGGTAACTTGATACGATAACTAAATTGGGTTCCCGAAATTCTAGTTTTCTACAAAATCACCCATGGCCTTCTGGATCCAAGTTATGGAAAAATAACTGCACAACATTTTGAATAGCAAACACATTGAAATTTTCCTTCAAATGGGCCACAGATAAAATTTTAAGAAATTGCAAACAGATGCACTTTTAGAATAATAAATCAGAAAACATCGTAATCAAAGGGAATAATGAGATAATGTCTACTTAATATACTAAGACTAGTCAACAAATCAACTGGGTATAGAACAAATCTCAACACAACACAAATGACTTGTGAAATAAACCAAGATACAAAGCAAGTAAAAGCCATAACTTTAATGCATAAAATGAAGAAAATTAAAAAATAACATACTAAGTTACTAACCCACATAGCAATTTACCCAAATAAAAACAATCACTTGACAAATATGGACTTGGAAAACACTAAGAACATAGTAAATCTAACACAAAAATTATAAAGAAGAAAATGGGGTTACCTTAACAGTGATCTAAACTTAAACCACTCGATCTTAAGATTTCAAAAGCAAGAAACAGATCAAAAAAGTTTCCTTTTCAACTAATAGAGACTTTGCAAGCATATATGAGGCAATGCCAGAGGTGGGTTACAAACAAAGCAAAATGAAAAGCCAAGAACAAGGTGAAGAGGGGCTTAGTTTACAAGTAGAGGAATGGATTCTCCGAAGTGGGGGCGAAAAGAATGAAGAAAATGAATAACAAAAAGTTAAAAAAAGAGGGCAAGATTAAAAATCTAACCTTTGATACATACAATATATTTATACAGGTATGAAAAACTCCTCTCTTTTTTTTAAGTTAATTTTAATGGTGGTAAATAATAAATAAAAGCAGATGTGGTCATGTGGATGTAATAGGTAGGTGAAGTGCTGTCAAGATGAGAGAGATAGACTCGTAAAGGCTGTAAAGAAATCTTGGTTTGCAATGGAGTTAACCAGAGAGAGAGAGAGCAAAAATAAAATGCGGGGTGAATACAAAATATTAGAATGGCATTTAGTTGTGGGATCGGTTCTAAAGCCATACGGTGTCTTACCGATCCGTCTATTATCATTAAAATTTAAAATTAAAGTATAAGATTAGAAATTAAAAAAAATATACGTTATATTAAATAACATTTATAATATAACATAAATCATTTTTTTATTACCTAAATAGTTCTTAAACAGCACATATAAAATGTGTTAAGGGTTAAAAGTTGACGCTATATTATACAGCGTAAACAAAAAAAGAAGTTAAAAGCTTACTCTATATGATATAGAGTAGACTTTTTGAAAGAATTAGAAATTTACGTTATATAATATAGAGTAATTTTTTTGAAATGGTTAAAGTTTACTCCATATAATATAGAATAAGTTTTTTGAAAATATTAAAAGTTTACTCTATATAATATAGAGTAAATTTTTTGAATGGATTAAAAGCTTACGCTTTTGACTTAATTTTTTTTACTTCAATTACTTACGCTATATTATATAGCGTAAGGTCGGTATTTTTTCCTTCATCTTTTTCATCCTTTTAATCAACCAAAATCAGTTCTTTTTAACCAAAATCCAAAACGAATCAAATTCAACAATATATAAAAACATCAAATTATATATGACACTTAAAAAACCCAAACCAATTCAAAAAAAATATCAAAACCAACAATAATATTCTTGAATTATATCATTGCTAATTCAAGAAACTTTGATAAACAAGTGATGAAACTTGAATCTTCTATATTTTGATGAAGCACTTGTTACAAAATTTGAATTTTCTAAATTTTTTTCTAAAATTTGATATGAAATGGGAAGGAAAAGAAGTGGAGAAATATCACACAAAAATAGTATGACTTACTACTCATCTAGAAATGTAGTGTAAATGAGCTGCAGTCAACGTGCAAGATATAATACAGTGTAAGTTTTACAAGGGTAAAAATGGAATTTAAAAAAAAAAATTACGCTATATTATATAACGTATATGCTGGATTATATAGCGTAAGTTTTAAAAAAAAAAAATTTAATTTCATCCGATAATTCAATAGTGAAAGATGGGTTGATTAAAATTTAAAAGTTATCCGATCGTGGTCGGTGATCAATTTCTTTACTTATAAATGGTTAGGAATTATAAAGATGAAAGCTAGGAGTGAATTTGGATGTGACTTGTCAGTCAACTGGATAGCTAGTACAGCTATTTATCTTAAATCTAGCTAAGCTAGGGTGATGATGGATAAATATACACTCGTATTTTTTTTATTTATATATTTATATATAAATTGTCCTTTTTCATGTTGTAGTACATAGATGAATACACAATCGTGCTTGACAAATTTGTATGTTGAGTTGCATCTTTTATCTCCACTTTCTATTTATATCATATTTATCCCTTATATTTATCCATTTGAATTTTAATGTGATTTGGAGTTTCATAAATAAGATATTTTTACTTATTTTATCTTCAATAATTTATTTATACTTTACGTTAACATTTAGTTGTAGCTTCCAAAAAGTTATGAATAAATTAAAATTATTAACAATTAATATAGTTCAGTGACTTTGAGTCTTGACCATGTCAAATATATTATTGAGAGAATAAAATTGCAACGGCTCTGAAGGGCAATAGTGTCACAAATTACTCTAGTTAAGCAACACTAACCTTCCAATATTGAGATCACTTATAGTAAAATATTGGAAGATCGCTTATACTGTAGTTAAAAATAAATATAACGAATTGACTAAAATATTCTTAGTTTTCACAATGTATATTTCCAGACGTTTAAAAAAGTTTTTTTACTAGCTTAGGACAAAAAAACCTTTTTATTATAAAATATTTTACTAGTATTCATATGTACTTGATCAATACTGTATTAGCTAATGTTTTTTTTATAAATTATATTAGAACGAGTTAAATAAATAATGTAAATTTTATGTACTTCAATGCAAAACAAACATTACCTTAACCTATGTACTTCAATGCAAAACAAACATTACCTTAACCTTTTTCTTGAAGCATAACTTTACAACTAATAATCATCTGACTTCACAAATCGTTGACATGATACTTTCTGTGTACGCCAATTTGTAGAGCGAGCAGAGTCAGAACTATATGGAACGGGAATCAAGTAACAGCAAGGACGCTACGAACTTAAAATCATTTACAATGACCAGAAATATTATCGCTAATTTAAGGTCCAAGGCCAATTACAATACTCGGTCCAACTGCACAGCACTACCTATGTTTCAGTTCCAAAAGAAAATACATAATCAATCTCCTATATGATGTATTATTATAATGTCATCTATGTTCGAGATTTCATATATTCTAGGGCAACACTTGCCAACTAGTTCATCTGCATAGAATCTTCGAAATGGCAACTGGTAATTTGTTTCTCACGAGTCATGTCAAGTTCTACAATTTGTGTTTGTCAAGTTCTAGATTTCACATTCAAGAACAGCTTCAAGTGTGATATTTCCTCCAAACTAAGCAACATCACTACTCATCAACACCAACGCCTTCCGGTTTGTAGTTTTGTACAAAGTAACATGAGGGCAGTAACCACTCAGAGAATTATAGCTTTACTCAGATGTGCTCAGTCAATGAGGATATAACCTTCTTCACCATCTCTGACTAAACTTGCACCATTTGAAGCGAATGTGTTGCGGGACGTAGACTTTCGAACTTGTGCATGGGACTCTGCTTCATGCTGAAACATCTTGACTAGTTCTTGCAACTCTAATTTTCTCACTTCAACTTGCTCTTCGGCAACTGGTCGTTTCAGCCCAAGGTAGAGCAATCCCATTGCAATTAGCACAACGCCTAAGAGAACTAAAAGACCAGAGAAGAGAGCGAATGCATATGGAGTTCCTTCATTACCAGGAATTCCATCCACGTTTATTCCAAAGAGTCCTGTGATTATTGAAAGTACAAGGCCACAGCCACCAAAAACACCCAAATTGTGTGTAATATGTAGACTTTGGTCCTACAGGTAAAAGTTGTGCCAAACAAAAAAAAATGTCACCAAAAAACAGCAAACTGACATATTTGTATAAACTTGGGCCGATTAGATCAATTGTTTTTTGCAGTATGAAGAACAAATAACCAAGTACAACTAATATAATGAGAGCTTTTTGAACCAGTGGCAATAAAAAAAATAGAAAAAGAAAATCCTAGAGCGCGCACTCTCACTCACACACACACACAAAAATAATTCAATCCAGAACCAAAGTTGCATGACTTGTAAGATGCACGCCAAGGGGCTAGGGATATGCAAATTCTCAGGTTTCAATAATTATAGTAGAAATAGACTCCAGCTTAGGTATCTCATTGACTTCTGATATGAACTATCTAGTCCAGACTCCTCTCATTTTGCTGTAATAAAATAACTGAAGCACAGTAGTAAACTTGTAAGAAAATATATGAACCTATCATGAAGGTATAGAATACCTGTAACCATGCACGAACTGTGCTCTGCATAACATCTTGTATTGTAAACAAGCGACCGCGAACTGCTTCTTGCTCACCAATCATAGCCCTTGTGCTCTTCCTTATTCCTTCCAGCAAATTTCTTGTTGCATATCCCCTTAGATGTTGAAGAAGTTCAAATATGATCTCCTCTCTGGCATGTAATGACCATTTCACTCTAATAACCTATATTAGTAAACCAACAAAAAATGGAGAGAGCGAAAATTATCCACAATTAGTACAGTAAGAACTTCTCTTGTAGCATGATGTGATGTCTTCTTTATATCGGTTGACAAAACAATAAAATGAATATTGTATAGGTACTTGCTCATAAGATGTTCACAAAACAAACTTCTTCCACTATTAATCAAGATTAATATACCTGGGTCGATAGTCTTCTAATCTCTTGGTTTAGGATAACGGTAAACAGATGCATGTCCTCATGGTTTCTCCTAGACAGGAGTAATTTATTCAATTTATATAAGTGATAGGTTGAAGTTTAATATGGATTCAAAAAAATTCAGATGTGTGTGTGTGCACGCGCGTGCATGTAGAACCTGTTCATAAACTTCAGTTCAATTTCATCTGCAGCACCAAAGATGTATTTTCGAAATAACCTATAGAAAAACATGAGAACAGCTCAATAAGAGAACATTATAATGGTAACTGAATTTTATACAGAATCCCCAACTTATTAAGTTTTTTGTATATCCCGCATTCATCAAGGCCCTGTAATCTCAGTTTGCAGTAAAATAAAAATTTCAAAAAATTGCTGGTAGATACTAGTAATTTCTATTTAGTTTGTTTGAAAAATCTCTGGAATATATTAGTGTTTTTTATTAATCTACGTAAACTTGAGATCTATTTAGAGGACAGATAGAGTATATAGCTAAAAATGCAGCCCCCAGAAGTAGCATGTATCTTGAGAACAGAACTGAACACAAAAATCTTCATCAAGCAATGAAGGAAACTTAAGAGAAGAAAACTATTACAATGTACAGTACAGATCTGCATGGAAGAATGATAGACAATGACACTCTTTAAGCCAATAAATGCAGCTTTATTGCACATCCAAGAATATTTGTCTACTGCTCCTACTGAACTATAAGTAGGAAATCTATTGCATTAAATGTGCTCACATGAAGGATAGATTCAATAAAAATATGTTTAACCATTTGTACAACGGGAAGTTTACCCTGGAAAATCCCAAATTGAAAACTCAAAGCAGGTGTTTTGCTAATGTTTCTGCAAGAAAAAGAATATATTCCTTCCAGCAAGATTCACAAATATGAGAAGGAACAGAGTATTATGACCATGCATATATCTGTTGCTAATAAATATTTCCCGCAAGAGAAATTTAGAACTGAAAATTTAAAACTCATGACAATATTAGAATATTTAGTGTTGAAGTGCAAGTACATGACTGGAGACAAAATGTTGATGTGATTTAAACAAAATATATTCATTTTCCACAGCTTTCAACTCTTAAACCATATCTTTCCTCATCTCTGTTTGTATTCTATTAAGAAAAATTCACACTTGTTGTGGCTATGCGCCAGGCAAAGTGGATGCCAATACTCTTAGCTCTGAGTGTTCAAGATCAAACTTAAGAATATAGAAAACAGTTACCTGTCGTCCCATCTAGCAAGGCGGGATGCCAGGAGTGCTATGACCTCGTGAATAGTTTGTGGTACGTTGCTTCCCCCAGCAGTAAGCAGTTCCTAGTCAATGAAAATATAAAAAGATAGATGAAAGCTAAATATGTAGAATCTCCCCCCCCCCCAATATATGTGTGTGTGTGTGTGAAGGTAGAATGGTTGGGCTAGTTTTTGGTGTCAATGTGAAAAATTCGTAGGCATTTTTCTGGTTGAGTCAGCTGCCTTGTTTTTGCGATTCCCGGAGTTTCAACGGTCGGATCGTCCTAAATTTTATCTAAATTCTGAACGGTTCTGAACGGTGGAGATCAGATTTGGAGGTCCAGAAGGTCGGTTTATTAGGGGGTTGGATAGCGGTTTGTCACCGCGGTGACGGGTTATGTTCACCGTGGTGATTTGTTTTATCCTTCAGTCAATGGTTGACTTGGACCAGATATTTTTGGCCCGGATGTGTTTTTGGGTTAATTCTTAGACTAGGCCCATGGTTTCTAAGATATGTAAACGGAAGTGAATTAGCTAGGTTTTAAACCTAACGTGTGATATATTGTATACAAAAAATACAAGTATCAATATATACAAAAAAAAGGCTCTTTCACTTGGCCAACAAAAATACTTCTTTGTGTTTCTCGTTTTAGTTATTACTTTGTTTCTATTCAGGTATTATTCCGCTGCGTCAAGGCTTGTCCCTGGCTTGGGACTCAACAATATATGTGTGTGTGTGTGCGCGCACATATATATAATAATTATAATAACGATAATAATAATAAATGGGTCTGGCCCTGTCAAGCGATTGTTGCAACATATTGTCTGTGATTATTAAGAGCAGATAGAGTTGACATTGGATTGTGTATGTGACATGTGAATGCAGAGTGCACTAAGCCTATCTGCGCTTAAAAACAAATATTTTAGGATTTTGCATATCCGCTTTAAATAAGAACGGATAGTATGTTGCAAACAATCGCTTGCCAGGGAGCAACTCCCTAACTAAATTAATAAAATTTGTAAACCTCGTCCGAGGATCAACAAACCTGCACTTCTGCAACACCTAGTACATTAATATTTGATGCAGAACCTTTAACATGCAATGCGGTTACCAGGAAGTTTTGTGCTTGCCATGAGCGCATAACTACAGGTATGTCATCTTCTTCAGCAAATGGATCGCCTGCTGACTGGCCTAAAAGTTCAAACAACAATCCTCCAGCAACTCTAACTGGGACCTGCATATATAAGATACTTTAGCAATGATAATGAACTCAAATTTTCACAAAATTGGTCTTCCAAAAGATATTAAGCATTGCACCACACCATTGACATGGATGTGAGTGCTACGCTTCAGGTCTTCTCATCTCAAAATGACGCATAAGCGAGTAAAAGGACTAAAAACAGTGAAGTCACCTATTATAGATGAAAGAGACAATGTTCAGGCAAGACTACGAGTATGTGTAGGTCTATGATTGTCGATTGAGAATAGACAAATTACACAACTACCATAGAGTAGACATTCCTAGACAGTCCTTCCATGCTCTTCACGAGTTCTTTCTTATACTCCTTCCTAGCACCCAACAGTTTAACTTACGGAGCTACATTTGAGACCCTCTAAGATGAAACAGAGCCCTTCTCACCCAAGGCAATAACGTATATGCTCCAAGAAAACCAATTCTTATATTTTTAACCTGTCTTTAAATGATGAAACAATTTTTAACTTTAACTTGGAACTGGAAGTATTTCTGATGATAAGATAAAGATCTTTGTATTCTCTACAGACTTAATGCTCAAAAGAAGAGCGGAACATCTACCTTGTTCCAAGTTTCTACAAAATTATCAGGGTATTTTACTTCAATTATATTAGGTTAAATTAAGCTTGGGAATGCAACCAAGTAAATTTATTAGGAAGTTGACTAACATGCACACATACATTAGTATCTTCTTTGTAAGAACAAATATTTTTATTAAGGGAAGGAATGCATTAAATATTTTTCTTTTGATAATAGTATTATATGTGAGGCTTAACATACAAAGAAATACAGGTAACATGTATAACATAAGTATACATCGTACCAACTTCCTAACATGAAACAGACTAAACTCTGAAATAATATGTACCTATAAATTACATATGTCTGTGGCAGGAAGTGAGAATTTACTCTCTTACACATGGTGAGAATGAAAAAGGTAGCCACAAAATTGCAAATTTAAGTAGCCTATTTTCAATGATAGAGCAAAAAATTACCTCATAGAAAAGGTGCTTCATGCGTTCACTAATCAACTTGCTTTCATCTCTTAAAGCAGTTCTGATGGCAGGATGTAACCACTGAGCATTAGTTAACCATGCAGTAATGGCTGGATGCCCTGCGATTACATGACACCACCAAGTTGGCCCTACAGGTCGTTCCCAGTAGGGAGCTGCAATCTCTGCAACGGAAACATCATCCTCACTGTCGGCAAACTCAATAGGCTGTGAGGCCCAGCCAGTATCGACTTGCACAGTTTGCACAAGTTCAGAAATTCGAGACCAGCCAATTGGTTTCCAATATCTTCCCAGATACTTATCCTCGGGATCACGATAAGGAGAAAGGCAATCATGCTCAATATCATGGTCAACCAATGGATCATTATTATTGCCAGCTGACTCTACAAGAGGCACAGACTCGAGAACAGTGTTCTTGACTTCATGTCCCGAAGACTTATTTGTCCGGATCTTAGTAAATATTTGTTTACCTCTCTTCCTATGACTTTGAACAGATTCAAAAGCACAAACAAGCCCGTCAGTCCATAAGCCACATGCTAATTGCATGACATCTCTCTTGGGCTGATGTTTTTTATTCTCTTGTTTCTTCTCCATTAAAGCTAAATTATCAGCAACATTATCACCAACTACCATTGTCGTCAATCCTGATAAAGTAATGACATATAAAAATTAGTTTAGTATATATGATTAAGCCTTTACAACCAAAGACTTATATATAGCAATCCCTGAGTGCATGGATAAATCTATTCCGATCAGGCTAAGAGAATAATATGACGAAGTTATCAGGTACGTAAATCATAATACTTCTTGAGGTTTGTCGGACATAAATTACATCATCAAGTTGTTTTTCCAACTCATCGAAGTTATAATCAGAATCGAAATGGTAAATAGAAATATGCATCTACAACATGTACATGTGCTCGATAGATTGAAAACCGTAATTTCACATATATAACTAGAATTATAAAAGTTAAAACATGGAAATTCTTCGAAATTTGCATGAAGAACACAAATTAATATGGATCAATATTTGCCAAGCAACTCTTAACACTCTTCCAAGAATTGAAAAGCATCACACTTACGTTATTATTATATAATACATCACAAATCAGTTTGTGTATCCAAAATGCACATTGTCAAAAATTAATAAAATCACGACAATCATTTAATAACCTGTTACCAATTCAAGAATCAACATTAATTTATGACACAGACCCTTAATTTATTACAGTCATAAAAAACACAAAACCATCAATAACTACATCCATGGTACTGTAACATATAAATTGTGGGGTTTGGGAATTATAAATATAAAGATGGGATTAAGAAAATAGTACCAGTAGTTGTAGACTTGTGTAGTTCTTTGGACTATGGTATACATGTATAGCAATATGTATGTATGTATCATGTATGTATAGGTTGGAGAATAGCAATTGAGAACGTTATTCGTGACTTTATGGATAGAAAATGTTGCGTCAGCTGCTCCCTCAGTGATCTCAAAACAAGATTCCAGAGGAAACACAACCGATAAATTGGTAACCGACCTTTCTTAATTTTATATGAAATTAAATTATAGTAGTAATTGTGTAACTGAGATTTACACGTGGCAATGAACTTCAGTTGCATCTCCACTTGCAAATTTACAGGGTACTTGTTTAACTTTCTTTTAAAAAAAATAAATACTTGGGATGTGTTTGGTCGTGACAGCAGTTTTTTATCCTGAAAAACAGGTTTGTTTGATAGATTTTAAAAATAATTTTTTAAAAAAGTGTTTTTGATTTAAAAGTTATTTTTAAAAAAAAACAGGTTTCTCATATTTTTGAAAAAAAATATTTTGTTATTGAAAACTGTCTCAAACGGAGCCTTAATTAATGAACATGCATACTTTTTATAATTTGAACTAGATATTCATATTCATTCATAGTAATAATAAAAATAATAAATACGTAATAAATAAGAAAATATCTGGTTTAATTTTTTTTTAAAATCTGAATACTTATTTTCGAAAAATCTTTCAAAACAAATAGTTATGAGTTCTATTCAAGTAAGGTTCTATTTGGGATTGTTGTTTAAAACTTCTGCACCGTGGGAAAAAAACTATTTGATAATTTTTTTTAATTTGTGTATATTTTAAAATATAATATTAAAAAATATTGTTTTTGAGGCTGTTTAATAATAAAATTTATAATTATTATTAGTAAAAGTTGGAAAACTGTTTAGTAATTTTTTTTGATTTGTGTATATAATATATAAAAATAATGTTTTTAAAACAGTTTAATAATGAAACTTATAGTTATTTCCTGCAAAAAAACTCTGAAAAACCAATTTTTCCAAAAGTACAAGAAAGGGGACATATTTTCTGTAAAAACAACTTTTAATTTACCGCAGTTTTTGAATGTTAACAAACACTGTTCTGACCGAAGTTGTGGCAACTGTCGTGTGACACCTGCAAAACGCAAGCCGATGAGAGAAATGCTAGGGAGTAGAATTAAAACGTGTTACATCCAGCCTTGGAAACTCCTCTTTTAGCCCGGCCCATAAATAGTAGCCCAATATGAATTGCAATTTTCATTTTCATTATCGAATGGGAGAAGACAACATGCAAAGTGCTAGAAAGCATGAGCCGTAATCTCCATTTTTTCAGAGGGAGAAAAAATAAACCAAGTAGAAAGTACTAATAAATTAAAAACTTGTATCAATCACTTCATGTCCCCATTATTTTTTGTCACTATTCTAAAAGACGGTCGTTTTACCGATTAATCGGTAATTGAGCTAAAAAATAATAATTAAAAATTGGTCAAAAATCGGTTGAGACGGTTAAAATTGGTAAAAATTATTTTATTTTAAAATTTTAAAAATATTAATAATTAATAGGAGTATATTTTATTACAAATTTACAATAAATATGAGTTGTATGACTCTAAATATTTCATAAATTTTAAATACTCTATTAAATTGCTAATACTTATATGATATATTATGTAATAACTATTAAGATTAATTATTAAATAATGATTGTTTAGTATAAACCACTTAAAATGTTAATAATAAGTGATTTTTTTGTAAATGTTAACATCTAAATATATATGGATTAATGATATATGATATTTTTTTAATTATAATTTTATAATAATTTGAAAATGTTTAAATATAATTATATATTATTATTTATTAAATTAAATTATTTTTAATTAATCAATCCGATTAATCACCGATTACCCGATTAATCACTGAACCGTACATTCATCGTCTAACTCTGATTCTCGTCTTTCATGACAATGTTCTTGGTACATTGCTTTGTAAAATAGCTTAGCTACCGACTCTGCGTGAAACACATTGTTTTTGGGAATTTAAGGTCCCCTTTGGTACCATGTTGCCGCAGTTTTTTGTTAAAAATAATTGAAAAGAAAGTTTTTTTTTTAAATCTAAAATGGTTGAAAATGTGCTTTTAATCTAAAAATGTTTTTAAAGAAAATATATCCCGATACTTTTTAGAAAAAACTAATTTTCAGTTTTTACACGAAGTAATTATAAATTTCGCTGTTAAATATTCTGAAAATCATTTTTTATTTTATATTATATTTCAAGTATATACATTATAAAAAATTTATCAAACGATCTTTCAATTTTTTAAACAATATTTTTTTCAACATCACTTATTTTTCTTAATACAACAATCACAAATCTAATATTACATTACATTTACCGCTTAGGTTCGAGCGATGTATATGTAACGTTTTCACGACTTGTTGATCAGGTTCAGATAAATAAAACAGTACTCTCTTCCAAGTTCTTCTTTTAATTCTTACACTGTATTTTAGAAATTTTGTTTTTAAAAAAGGAAAAGTTAAAGATTTTAATTCTTTTATTTATTTCTAAATGATTTTTTTTGGAAAAGAATGATAAAAAGACTAAAAAAATGAGTTTTATTTAAAATTTTCTTTTCATTTTAAAAAAATAAGAGAAAAAGGTAACTCATTTTCTATTTTCTTTTAATTACTTTCCTACCTTCAAAACAGTAAATTGAGAATTTAATAAATATGCGAGTATATTCAATTACGTAAAAATAAAAAAGAGAGAGAAATCATTAAAAAATTGTAAGAAACAATGAAAGCCAATGATAAACATTAGATAATATTCCCTGCATGCGTCAAAATACTTATTTTAAAGAGTTTTGACCATACATAGTCATAATTATTATTTTATAAACTTTTATGAACAAAATATTAATTGAATATTTTTATACACAAAATAAATTAAAAAATAATAATTTTAATTATATGATTGAATTTTTTAAAATACATATCAAAAAATTAAGTAACATGTATTTTGAAAGATAGGAGTGGTAGTTTAAAACTTTAAATTAGAAAAATCCTTGCAAGCTTAATTTAATCGTCCACAAGCAAAAAATGCTATTATAATAAATTTTTAGGGCTCATTTGTTAAAAGAGTGAATGAGATATAATGAACTGAATCGTTCATAATGGAGTGGTTAAGATTGTTTGGGTGGATTTCATTCCTCCAAACGAGATCAAATACGAGCTGAACGACACATGCTTAATTTCTTATCTGAATGGTTCACCTATTGGTTCGTGTTCGGAATAAATTAAATTATTTGCTTTTATTATATTGCGTATATGATTTTTCTTATTGCTTATTTATCAATATTATTTTATTTTTGTAGATATTACATATAAATTATTTGTAAAAATTATAAAAAATTAAGTTACTTTTGTTTACGTTTTATTAAAAAATTGATAATTTATATCAATATGATCAAGACATATTTTTTTAACCATTGTGTGACTCAATTTATTAAAATTTTTAAAATGTAATATGTTAATAATAACGCAGATAATAATAGATAAAATATTATTCTTTTTTTAAAATAGTAAAAACATAGATATTATGTATTGTTCATAACAAATATTTAATTTATTAAGCAAGTATCTTCGACAATCATTGAGATAATTACTTGTTCATAAATTTTAATCATTATTCAAATTTTGCAAATAACCCCTTAGTTAGAGACTTACGAAAAGTAATATAAGTGTCAGGTAAATTTCAACTTCTTTACAACATTAACACCGTGCTCCCGAGCTTCAAAAACGAGAGAAGAGGGAAAAAAATTAAAATTTTCTTCTCGAGTCATGCTCCCGGGTTTTTTGAAAAGAGAAGAGAAAATAAGTAAAGAGAAAATTACCACAAGTTTCTCCTAAAAAACTCCTTCCCAAAAATGGGATGACTGGGGGATAAATTCTCACACTTATTTTTAAATAATATCCAACATATCTTTTTTTTTTCAAAATTTTCTCTTCCTTACTACAATAAACTCGGAAGCACGTTAAATAAAAATTTTATGCTTCTTTCCTCTTTATTTCTCTTCTTCAATAAAAAACTCTGGAACACAGTATAAGGAAATTCGCCCGTGATTTGGTTTCAACTTTTGCGTATCGTATCTCTATCTATATTCCTTTTTCTTCTTTTAATTAACCTGTGTTCTCAATCAAGCCTCTCCACCAAGTCCGATCATGTTGTGTGACTCCGATTCAAATTACCAATGCAATTTCTAATTTAGCAAGTTCTACTTTAAGTATATTATTATTATTAGAGTAAGTTGTACCGATAAAGTGTGTATTAATTAATTAAGTATGATTCATTTAATTATGAGTAATGTTAAAAGTCCAAAATGGGCCCCAAAACTATTAATGAATTGTACATGACTTAATTTTATTGGAAGGATGCATATTAATGTACACGGGATTCATATTAATTGTAAGTTAAGGACCAATAACAAATTAACAACTCATTATTTGAGAAAAGATTTAGGATTATTTTTAATTTATTACAAATTTAATTTAGACTTGTGGCTAATTCGTAACTAGATACGAATAATACGAAAAATTTGAAATAAATTTGGTAATTTCACAAGAATAAGTTTCATTTTTCGCCAAGTGGATGACACACACATTTTAATAATAAAATATTTGTTACAATTTGCGGTCTAGTCGTTTACCAAATTAATTAACTTATTAATACAAGTAGAGTTACATATCAGGGGTTTGGGACTGTGAATTGTAGATAATCAGATGTGTAACATGTACGGGTCAAAACTTGGCCTCACTTGTCGGTCGATCAGTGAAATGCATGATTGGATGAAAATGACAATTAATCTGCTTTTCCAATTGAAAAGCCTTTGGCAACCAGCTACGTGTCTACATCCCTAGTCTTAAATATTTTTTCTTGTACTATTTCTTCGGAAGAGAGGTCAAATAAATCAATTCCGAATATTTTTGTTTGTATGTAATATATTTTGTAGAAATTAGTAAATTTAAGCTTTTTTTTATTATACTGTATTTGACATGACAAATTGACAATCGAAAAGAGACATATCTTTTCATGGGAAATTGTGCGTATTAAAAACGTTCTATTAATAGATAAGTAGCACCGTATAGTTTGTATCCGAGGTTTGATTTTTTGACATATTTTTTTAAGAGTTTTGAATACACGGTTAGAATTATTATTTTAATTTTTTTCTGTGAATAAAAAATTTAGTTTAATATTTTTATTCAAATTTTTTAGAAAAATAATAAATTTAATTATGTAGTGAAAACTCCTGTGTCAAAAAAATAAATGTCAAATAAAACCAATTTGAGATAGTACTCTTTTGTTTGGTCAATGTGGACAAATTGTAACAACGTGTCTTTATTACATTTAATTTAATGTGACAAATATAATTTAATTAGTTGTATAAAATACAGTAAATAATTTGCACAAATAAAATACAGATGTTTTATTTTTTTCTCATAAAAGGTTTACACGTGTCAAGCAATTTATTTGTAATGTTTATTCAATGAAAATATATTAGATAAACTTAAATCAAGGCTCTTTATTAAGATGACATAATAATGGACGCAATTCAATTGTCATATTTTCATCCTTATCTTTTAGTGACCTCATAATTTCATAAATATTTCTTATTAATTCTTATCCCTACTAAAATAAAACCGCATATCACGATCATAATGGCTATAATTAGATGTTAAATCTTTTTGATATTATCATTCACCACCATGTACATCAATATTAAAATAAATTTACAAATTTATATTTAAAATGCAGGGATTATAAATTAGCGGTAATAATAAACAATTGACAACTTTACTAATCTAACGTAGAATTTTATTCCGTATATTAATTTAGTGACTAAAACATACATTCCCACAAGTCGATTACCATATTGCCACCGACCTCTCTTTAACAAATTTCACAAAATATCCCCTAAAAAAATACACACACTTCCGTGTATATATATATATATATATATCCATTTATTTATACAAACAATGCCACCTAGAAATATCTATCTACAACACCCTCAGAGCCCACTTTCTCTCTCTAAATTTAATCCCTTTCTCTCTCCTCACTCGACCTACTTATACACCAACAGTGCATATACATATATATCTATCTGTCTCGTGTCGGTGTTGAGATCTTGTTGGTGCTGTGTTCACATTCTTATGCCAGTTAGGGTTTGTTCAGATCTATATACAATTGGAGGTTCAATTTGTTGTGCCTGATTGTTTGATTAATTTATAAATTGTTTTTGAATTTTTTGATTAATTAAAGTGTGTGTTTGTAATTTGTTAATGCAGAGTTTGTTGGGGAACAATGCAGCAGCAGCAAGATCAACGGAAGAAAGTGAGTTTTTGATTTGATTAATTACATTTTGAGTTGCTTTTTTTGTGTTTGTGTATTGTGTGATCTTATTTGTTTAGTGAATTGATTCTTGTTTTTGTAATAATTGATAATTGATAAGTAATGCGTGAATAGTTTAATTATGGATGGATGAGATATTGGATGTTGTTTTTATTGTTTTGATATGGTTTCTAGTGTATGCGTGGGTTGTAGGATGGTTAATAAAATTTTAGGGAATACGTTGCCTTTCGGTGCTTTTAAATTTTGTTAACGAGATTACCTCTATATGTGATTAGTTGTTCGATGCTTTGAATCTGTTAGTATAGAGATGGAAATGTATGGTTATGTATGTTAAAGCTGAATTTAGATGTATTGATTTGACAATTGGATAAGGATAAGATGATGATGTACATCTTTCATTCCAAGTTTACATCTTAATGGGAAGTACATATTTACATGTGCTTAATCTGGCCTTAACTTGCCTGGGTTCTATGTTTTCCAGGGCTCTACAGAGGCTGATTTTTTCTCAGAGTATGGTGATGCCAGCCGATATAAGATCTTGGAGGTTATAGGGAAGGGAAGCTACGGTGTTGTTTGCTCAGCAGTTGATACCCATACTGGTGAGAAAGTGGCAATAAAGAAAATATATAATATATTCGAACATCTCTCCGATGCTGCGAGAATTCTTCGCGAGATAAAGCTGCTCAGGCTTCTCCGACATCCTGACATTGTGGAAATTAGGCACATTATGCTACCACCATCTAGAAAGGATTTTAAAGATATTTTTGTGGTTTTTGAGCTCATGGAGTCGGATCTTCACCAAGTCATTAAAGCCAATGATGATTTGACAAAGGAGCACTATCAGTTCTTCCTTTACCAGTTGCTTCGTGCTCTCAAATACATCCATACAGGTAGCAATCATATATTTCAATCTGAAAATTGAGCCAAACTTGTAGTATTTGTGTGTTGGATGTTCCGAATCAAGTGTTTATATGCGAGAGCAATGTTTTCCTGTGATTTCATTAAGTTTTTCTCTTTACTGTGATTAATCTGATCTATATTACTGCAGCAAATGTCTACCATCGAGATTTAAAGCCAAAAAATATATTGGCAAATGCGAATTGCAAACTTAAGATTTGTGATTTTGGATTGGCAAGAGTGGCATTTAGTGATACACCCACAACTATCTTTTGGACGGTATGTTTAGCATCAGCGATATATGAACATGCAAATTCCATTCTTTCAGTAATAAGAGTATTACTTTTACAGTTATACCATTTTAGAAAATGATAATTGCGCAGGCAAATTTATATTTTCATGTAATAATCTTTGTAAAAATCACCTCGCGAAAGAGGACCACGTGAGAACATATATATGGAAATACTGCTCCACCTACTATATGTTTCATCAGTAAGTTCATGGTCGACAGGTGTCTAGGTGTCTGATCCTTCTTTTTGCAATGGTGTATTTGCAGGATTATGTTGCAACAAGATGGTATAGAGCTCCAGAATTATGCGGGTCTTTTTTCTCTAAGGTGTGGTTACATACTTTTTATCGTTTATATCGTAACCCCCCCCCCCCCCCCCCCCCCAGTTTTATTGACTGATTTCTGTATCTGTTGCATTGTCTTCTCAAATTAGAGTTTCAGATATTTATGCATAAATACACATGTACTTCACTTTGTTGGTATAAAGGTCTACTTTTGTCATTTTGGCAACCGAGTTGTCTAATCTCTTTCTATTTTCATTAGTTATGTGAGAATTTAAATGGGAAATGAAATTGAAATATGGCTGCCATATAAGATAGAGCGACTGCGTATGCAAACCATACACATGTTCCATGTTTTCTAGAGACATTTATGAACTAAGATATTTATCATAGAATTATACAATTTCATATCTTACTAACTAATGTTTGATACCTGATGATACTTGGAAGCAGTATACAGCTGCTATTGATATTTGGAGTATTGGGTGTATTTTTGCGGAGGTTCTAACGGGGAAGCCACTATTTCCTGGGAAAAATGTTGTGCACCAGCTGGATCTGATGACGGATTTGCTAGGGTCGCCATCTACGGAGACCATTTCCAGGGTATTATTTGCCCCCTTAATTTGCATTTTTGTATATGCTAAAATTAATGTTTATCAGCTGGATTTGTGGCCCACTTACTCTGATACTTGTGTATGTTGTGCTTTTGTTCAGGTCCGTAATGAAAAGGCGAGAAGATATCTTACTAGCATGAGGAAGAAGCAACCTGTTCCCTTCACACAGAAGTTCCCTAATGCAGATCCTTTAGCACTGAGACTATTAGAAAGACTACTAGCCTTTGATCCAAAAGACCGGCCAACTGCAGCGGAGGTTTGTTGTGACATACTTGATTTCCAGTTCTGATATCAGCCAATTACTACAGTTATTCCGATCTTTTCGCATAGTTAAATAATTACTCATCGTTCTAAATCCAATATTTTTTACGAGTTCAACAATTGTTCATTGTTCTAAATTTTCCAGGCCCTAGCCGATCCATACTTCAAGGGACTTACCAAAGCAGACAGAGAACCATCATGCCAGCAAATTTCCAAAATGGAATTTGAATTTGAGAGGCGGAGGGTTACAAAGGAAGACATTCGTGAATTAATATTTCGTGAGTTACTTGAGTACCATCCTCTGCTGCTCAAAGATTATCTGAATGGGACTGAAAGAACCAATTTTCTCTATCCAAGGCATGCTGCTTTTAGTTATTTCTCCTGAATTACTATATCTTTTATTGTATATGGCGTTTGCTTAAAAAAAATCATAAATAATTGCTAAGATCCAATATACTGGACATGTTGAATCCGTACACTATTTATGCAATAATTTTCATCAAGGATTCACAAACTAGGGGTGTAGTTGCTTTTTTCATCTTTTTAATGTAATAATCCTCAGAAGGATTCACTATTCTCATGATAGAGCATAGTTGCATTTTATATTGTTTTAGTGGGTAGTATTTATGGCTTCTAAAATATAAATCTGTCTTGCTAACTTTAGCTAATTATGTTTGTATTTTTTTTATGTAGCGCGGTAGATCAGTTCAGGAAACAATTTGCGCATCTTGAAGAAAGTAGTGGTAAAAGTGGGCCCGTGATTCCGCTTGAACGAAAGCATGCGTCCCTTCCTAGGTATGTACATATATCTTCAAGTTTATTTCCTTCAAGCAAATCTCTCTAATTTGAATTATCTAAAAGAATCTCTCTAATTTGTTTATGAACAAGAAAATTATAACTATGAACAGTTGATGAGTTCTTTCAAGTTTAGGATATCTTGATGTCATATTTCTTAATGGTGTCGGGGCTTCTTATTATTACATGCCCACTTTCTGTTAGTACTCTTGTGTTGGTATAGAAAGGTAGTGCTGTAGTGATATGTTCTGGTGTTCTGCTGTAGTGAGAAGGGCACAACTCCACTATCAGTATTACTAATATCCAATGTTGAAGATACAAGACAATGGTGCTGTCGTGGAAGAATAAAACAGGAAAGTGATTGGTGTATAAGTTGTGGCAAAATTAGTTAATGAAGCATCTCCCTTTTTCTTTTTTTGTTTTGTTTTATGTGTACTCTCTAGCCACAATTAGGTGCTGATGAAAAAATATAAGCATACTGCATTTAACACAATAGTTTGGTGCTGTAGTCTGTTTACTGATTATTGAACTCTATGCAGTTTGGATACTTACGGGGTCCTCCCCCAAACAGCTAGCAACTCGTGCTTCTCTCTCTCTCTTTTTAATATATATACATACCTTTTCAATTTTTCCCTGGTGATTGATCATCTATATTTTTAATTGATTTGGGCAGGTCCACAGTGGTTCATTCCAATGCAATCCCTCCCAAAGAACAGCCAATTGATATGTCATTGAAAAACATGCAACTTACAGAAGCTTCGTACAATAGGCAATTCAGATCTGGAGACGGAATTCCTGTAAAGACTTCCAGGACCATACAAGCACCAAACAAGATGCCACCAGGTATTCTTAAAGTTTCTGTATATGTAATTATTCTGTGCTTTACTGCTTTTTAAAAATTGAACATCTGCTAAATGCTTGATTGTTTGTTCTTTAAGCCAAACCAGGAAGAGTTGTGGGACCTCTCGCACCTTATGAGAATAGAAATCTCATTGCACAACCATATGATCCTAGAACATTGGTGAGAAACGGAGTCACCCCTCCACCAGCTGTTCTGCCAATTATTCCACCAGCATATTGCTATCGTCAGGATGGCACAGTAAAACAGGAAAAAGTTGCGGAGAGGGAAAGGGAATTGTCTTCACAACCAAAACACATCCCTGAGAGTAGCATATGTGCCAAACTAGCCCCTGAGATAGCCATAAATATAGACACAAATCCATTTTACATGACTCGAGTAGGATTTCCGAAGATGGAACATGTTGAAGGAAGGATTGGTGCTGCTGCATCTGCTCACAGAAAAGTTGGGGCTGTTCAGTATGGTATGTCCAGAATGTACTAGTTGAGATGCGGAAAGACCTTGGTAGGTATCCAGTGCTTCTGTACATTTTTTTTTTTGTAATTATATGTCCGATTAGATGAACTGCACTTATAATCAATAAAACTAAAATGTGCTGCGATGTTAGACTAGTGTATATATTGTATGGAGCTGCTAATAAGTTCCCTTGCTCTTTGTGTTTTTTTCCAATTTCAATTTTCCATTTCTTTTTTTAGCATTGTAATCCTTTTAATGGACAGTTCTAAACCAAAGTTTGGGCCCTAGAACATTTACCTATATTACAAATTTTTAATATATACGTCATTTACTAGGTTTAGCGATGTATGTCATACGGTAGGAAAATTGTTTGACGTATCATATTGTTGTAGGAGAATTTACTTCTGACAATAATATATAATAGTAATAGTTTAACAATAATGTTAGTATTAAAAAAACTCAAGAGAAAGTGATGCGAATATATTTGTTGTTATATATTACTGTATGACTTTGTGTGGTGGTATTCGAAAGAAGCAGGAGGGGTTTGGTTGCTGTGGTGATAGGATTCCCAAATGCCCAACACTCCAAAATCTCACTTTCTCTCTCCCCCCCACACACCCCCCACTAAGATCCACATCACGCAAACCACCGACTGGTTTCCTTCTTGGGAACATCACCCTCGTTATATATATGATGAATATATATGTATCTATATAAAATTTATTTTAAAAAAATACAGAAAATCCATAGCCATAGCCATCAGCTCTACTGTTACCATTCCTTTTCTCTTCCACCATCAATTGATCGTGGTGTGGGGCTCTATGTAGGATCCCTCCAGATTAACATGCACATGGCTGTCAATATTTGACACTCACGGAGTATATGATATACTCGCCTCATATTTTTATTACGTTTTTTATTACTCCTTCCGTTCCACTTTTAGTGACTGATTTGATTTTTCAATGATCAAAAATTTTAAAGTTTGACCAAATGTTACATATATTATATAATTAAAAGAAATTATAAAATATATATCATTGAAAAGTTTATATAATTTTTCTTTAAATGTACTTTTCAGATTTTAAAAATTATAAATATATATATATTTTTAATTTTCAGTCAAAATTATTTAAATTTGACTGTTAAAAAGTCAAATAAGACACTTGAAGTGGAACCGAAGGAGTATAAGTTACTCTACATGTTTAAACTTTTCATATGTTGTTTAATTTATATATAGATGGATCATTTAATATATTTTCTACTTCTAATAAAAAATTAGGAAATATTGTATAAGAAATAAAATTTTGCTTTATTACCTTCCACCATAACTGAAAATTAAATTGATAGTAGTATCATGCGCCCATGATCCTATAGTACTATATTTACATAATAAATAGAAAATAAGGTGTTTTCTCACATGTGCCAGCAAATTACCACAAATTACATTATCTGTCATTATCAGTATTATTACTTGCGTCCATAAAAGATATGGCAAGTATTTTATATATAAATAATAATTATCATGCCTATATTATACATTACTGTAGGCATATACTCTCTCTGTCCCATAATATTAATCTTTTTTGAGAAAAAAATTTGTCTTATAATAATTGTCAATTTCTACTTTTAATGTAAAAAATTCAAACTTAACCTTTTTTTGTCATTTCAAATATAAAATTTATTTTATTTAGTATAAAATAGCTAGAATAAATATGACATGTACAGAAAAATATTATATAACTAATTTTTTTTAATATGCGTTATTTTTACAAAAAAGACTATTAATATGGACGAAGAGACTATCATGCATGTGAAGCACTAGTCCTCTCCCATTTCACCATTTTTATATGTGTGCTTGTTATTTATTTTATAATTAATCTTTTGCTAAAAAGTTCATACTGTACAAAAATATCATTTTTCACAATTAATTTGTTATGTTTTTTTTAATTCTTATTATACATTGTATGTACCGCGAGTATTAAATTATTATATTATATACTTCTAAACGCACATTATCTTGAAATATTGCCTACTCCTCTTAATGATCTCTTGACTGATTTTCTGTTTTTACATATTAGATCATGTTTAGCCTTTGCATTCCAGCTTAGAGTTATACGTATAAAAAAAAGAGTGAGTTAATATAATACAGTAGTATTTGACATTTAACATAATAAAGTAATAAAACGTGAGGATGTGAGCTGTATAGAATAACCGTACAACTATTGGTATCCATGACACATGAGGTTTTGTTTGGTATTGCTGTTCAAAATAGTAACAACAGTTTTTTGAAAAATATTTGGTTAATTTCAAAAACTTTGTCTGAAAAAATGTTTTTAGTCTAAACATGTTTTCAATGTTTTTGGAAAAAATTGTTTTTCAGCGTTTGTAGGAAATAATTATAAGTTTCATCATCAAACCTTTTTAAAAATATTATTTTTTGAATTATATTTTAAAAAATGCATAAGTCAAAAAAAAATATTAAACAGTCATCAAATTTTTCTTACAATCCTTTTTACATCAACGCTTTTTTTAACAGCGCAACAGTTTTGAACAGCAATTCCAAACGGAGCCGAAATAACATTTGGAGTAATTATAGTAGTACATTCGTCTCATTTTACATGTCATTTTTAAAAAAATTACGCATATTAAAAAGTTATAACATAAAAATTATTTTTCATTTGTATTCATATTAATTACATTGATTGAGACAGTTTCAATGCATAATTTGAATGATAATTATATTATATTAATTATCAATATTTGAGTCAAATGATTATTTTGTAAATTTACCTATAAAATTGTATTGAAAAGAGATAACGAACATGTATTATGAGACAATTTTTTTCCTCAAAAGTGATTACTAACTTGGGACGGAGGGAGTACTTTATATTTTTGTTCATTCAAATGTGGGGTATAAATTTTAAGAAAAATAAAGGAAAAAAACAAAAAAAAACACGTATAAAATAGTGGAATTTATTAAAATTTATATAGTGGAATTTATAAGTACATGTACTATGTAGTTAACAACGTGCACACTAGTATTTTTTCAAGCACTGTTGGAGTATATTATATATTATCTAACAAAAAGTCAAAATAAAGCGCGCATAACATTTGATGTTTTTTTTAACAATGAATAATTTCATACATAAATATACCACCTAAGCTGTGGCTTGGTATTTACATAAATAGTAGAATTTAGATAGTGTAGCAACTAGCAACAAATAAAATAATGTACTGCAACAACCACCAAATTCTTCTTAAATGTTAAGAAGAATTATAGAGCAGTTGGCCGGTTGGCGTTTAAACGCTCGTGACGTTTGTTTAACCATTGCAGCTTACGTTTGCTCCTGTTATAATCTTTAGTTGTTATTTTTCTTATCGAAAAATTATTAAGGTGCGAGTTAAAAGAGGATGGAGCATGTTAAAAGACGCAGAAAATGAGAAAAGAATAGGAAGAAAAGAAAAAATATACGAGTATACCAGTAGTAGAAGGTGCAAGTAATAATGTACTAGTTATAACTAGGACGGGGGGAAGCACATGGGGGTGTTAGGTTGAAGAAAATCATGTGATTGCATGTGCATTTTCCGTTTGTTTTTATAAGAGTGGCACCCACTTTTTCCCACTATCTTTTGCTCTCTCCTCTGCACTCCCACCCCCATTCATCCTTCCCTTGCATCCTCCCACACACTTGATCCTCCTCTATATCTCCTGCCAATCCCAACGTTGGCAACTAACTAAATTCTACAGTATAAATTTTTTAATCAAATTCGAACTTGACTTGTTCAATGAAATTTTATTCATGACTGATGACTTAATTACAGCGTGTTGGTGCAGTAAAAAGTGAAATTAGGGAAATTAAAGTAGATGACAAGATGAGTTGGAAGCACATGGTAGAGCGAGTTGGAAAGGGCCGTACAAAAATCACCACTTGTTTCACCGATCCATATACATACACTACTCGTATGTATGTATTTATAAATATCACTAGTATTTATTCAGGGGGATTGGGAATCAAAATATATAATAATACTAACCCCACACCCTCCTTCCTTCTCTCGTTTGTTTCTCTTGTTTCATCCTCCCCTCTCGTTCTCTAATAACACCATCATGAAAAATATGAGCAGTGGGTTGGCAAATGCCAATGCTTTTAACCACTCATCATCTCTGGCTACAAGGGCATTGGCCCCTGTGCCTCACAACATCAACCTCAAAAGAAAAAGAGATGAAAGCTTAGTTGACAGTACTACTGAGGGTGATGATGAAGATGATGAAGAGTGTAAAGAAGAGGTGGAAAAGAAGATAGTGGAGTTACAGAAAATAGTGCCAGGAGGGGAGTCACTTGAAAATGTAGACAATCTTTTTGAAGAAACTGCTGGTTACATTTTGGATTTGCAAAACCAAATCAAAGGTCTCAGAGTACTTGCTTCTTTTTTTGAATTACTTGACAAGCAAAAATCTAAGCTTGGAGGCTGAGTTGTGTCGCTTCACACTTCACACCACACATTTCATATAATTACATGACTGCTTTTCTGTATCTCTCTTCTTTATCTATCTAGCTAGCTTTAGCATGGTCAAGAAGATCTAGATTTTAGTTTTTTTAGTGATTTTTTGATTTCTTGATGTTGTAATTTCTCATAATCAGTCTCTTTATTTCCTAGTGGTACAGAGAAGTTTGTTTCTTATTTCATTCAATGCCTTATTTTTAATGACATTGCTGCAAGTCAGTTTGTGTGTATGTGATGAGATGATATCTATATAGTATCATGTGCGTGGTTGTGTATTTACAGGCAATTTGGTTAAGAATTTTCTGCCGGAGTGGAGAGATTCTGTTACCTGTTTAAACGGTTAAGGCCATGCATGTTGTTTTGAACATTAATTTGTCCTTTTACCTGCTCCTCCTTGTCCACTAAAATAGTAATTCAACTCAAAATCTAACCAGTAGTACATTTTCCTGGAGATTAGCTGGGTAGTAATCCATATTGTATTAAACTGTCTCTCTACAGTTTGACTTTTCACTAATCCTTATCATTTGTACTGATTACTGCCACTGCCAACTTCAATAAATATGGATTGTTATGATTTGTATGCTCTGCTTAATAAACAAACTAATCTTCTTATATCTAAAAAAAATTAAGCTTCTTGTCAATCCCTCTTGATTAATTGTAGTAATTTGTAAGCCAAAGTAGGGTATAAAAGTGATAATTTACGATTGTAGCCGATGCTAAATGAACATTTTAATATATCATTTGCGAAGTTTGGAAGGTCAATCTGGGTTTACATTTAATTTTTTTTTATTAATTTATAAAAATTAACAGGGACTACAGTGATATGGCTTAAGATAGCTTCTTAGTTGGCAATATAAATAGAGCATGTGATCTATTAGTATTGTGTCGATGAAACCTTCTAACACTATATAATTACACTTCCTTTGACCTTTTGAGACAGGTATATTAAGAAGATACTCTTAGTTACAGTATGTAATTTTGTACTATAGATAAATTTAATTATTTTATTAGAAAATAAAAATATAATTATATTTTTAAAGAATTAAGTTTTGAAAATACTAACACCTTACTCCCGAATTTTAAAAACCGAGGAAAGCAAGTGAAGAGCGAGTAAAGTATTTTCATCCCAATTTTGGGATGAAAATTTTGGAGTGAAAGCATGTCTAATTTATATTCATTTTCACTTGCTTCCTTCTTTTTTAAAAACTCGGGATCACAGATAGGAGTGAAAATGAAACTACTTTACATATCTTTCACTTGTTTTCTTCTTTTTTAAAACTCGGGAGGGAGCAAGGTGTAAATATAGGATTAGTACGGAAGAATACATATAGTTTATTTTGAAGGAAGAAAGGAACATTTATCAAGAAAATAGAGATAAATTTTATTTTGAAAAAAAACATGTAAAATAGGACAGAGTTAATAAAAATTTTTGTTTTTAAATAGTTATGGTTTGACTTGTTATATATATATACTCTATTATAAAAAATTCTGATCATATAATTAGAATTATTATTTTAATATTTTGATATTTAGGTGGAATGAACGAGGAAAAGTAAGAAATAAAAGGGAAGCATGAGATGAAATTGAAGAAAAAGTAAGAGATGAATGATGAACAGGAGGGGGGTTATGGGAAAAGAAAGAGAGCGAGGAGCGGGCACATGCATAAGTGGGCTTTGATTGATGGGGGTAGATTGAGAGATACTAGCTACTGTATGAAGATGCAGGGGGAAGAGAAGTGGATTTTAAATATCATCACATGAGGAAGAGAGATCTTGTTGGGGGATAGTAGTGCCAAAGCAGATAGTGTTTATGTTCATCACATGATTTGTGAATTTCATTTAATGCCTAGGTCTTACATTTTTGGATTCTTTTATATTTATACCTCTTCTTACAAACCTCTCTCTCTCCACCCTACTTGGCCTCTTGTACCTTTACTCCACATGGGAAACAACAAATATTCACCCCAAGCGCCCACCATCTATTTTTTAACCATTATTATAACTTTATAGCCTATTTCCCCTCTTTTTTACTCCTATGAAAGCTGTGTTGAGAAATCCCGCAACTGAACGCTAGTATTTGCCGATCTCCGGTGTAACTCACTTTTATATCATCTTGTTTTAAAGTTGTTTTCCAACCAAACTCTAAAAACTATATCATTTTGAGGCAATAGTAAAAATTACATTAAATTTGATGTAATACCAAAATTTAGTATAATTTTTAGAATTTTTCTAAATCTCAATATTGCCCTTATATTTTTTTAATTAAAATAAATTTCTTCCTTTTATATTCTAACATTTTTATTATTTTTGTATTTTAGTTATAAAATAATTTTTATAGTACAATAAAAATTCTTTTTTGTGTAAGTTATAGTGTAAATGAGTATGATTTTAAAGATAGTGTATCCATTTTGGTATAAAAATCACACCAAAATAGTATAATGGGTTAAAGATAATTATTTCTTCAGAAAATTGTAACCATTAATACTGGGTGATTTAAAATAGGTGCTCCAAGTATCCAATGTACATTATTAGTGGAATAAAATTACAGAGGATAAAGTGACAATTCATGGCTATCTTTTCATACATGTGCACGCCCCCTTCATTTAAAATGGGAAAAATAAGGTAAACATGCCTCATCCGGTCACCCCAATAATTTTTTGAATTTTTTCTAAATAAAAATTTAAATATTAAATTTATCTATATTATATATATTATACATATTATACATACAATTCTATTAACTGTATAATTCTCTTTTATATAACTCTTCCTAGGTAATATTATTTTTTATTTAAATTATAAGATATAATTTCTATTTTATTAATAATATTATAATATAATTTTTATATAATATAGTTGTATTAACATTTATCTCAATTTCATCACTGCTTTTTAATTTATTTAAAATTATAACCTATTAATCATATTTTATGAATATTAAAATAAAAAAATTAATATGTCATAATAATATATAAATAACATATAAAAAATTAATAATAAAAATAATTACTATTAAATTAAATAATTATATAAAATAATTAATATATAATTTAATATTAATGGGTAAAAGGATTGGGGTTGGTTGAATATATTTCCTAAAATAATCCAATTCCTTCTGGGTAAAACCCGCATAGAAATATGCCACTAACATGAGTAAAGTCAAAACAACAGTAATATTTATATCATTCGTGGATGCGGCTAACTTGCTATGAGGTAATTGTACGATTTTTGCAAAATTCCTTTTCAAAATGAGATGAAGGGTTATTTCCAAACCACAAACATGTCTACAAAGTACTAAAATTCACTTTATTATAAATAAACAGGTCCAACAATGTCTGCAAAATAATATTAAAACCTCCAAAACAATTCAAAACTTCTAATAATAAACAATGTCTAAAAAGAAATGCGAGAAGTTTAAACTTCCTGATAAATGAAAGAAATGGTATCTCTCCATCACACAGCCCGAGATCCCCCTAAATACCTGGCAGAAGAAAGAATACGACATGGGCCAAATGCCCAGTACAGATTGGAATATAATTTATAAAACAGGAACAAATTATATAGTTTGACAGTTATAAATAAACATTAATTTTTAAACCAAGGCTGAAGCAAATATGGGTTAGGATATTTCATACCGATACAAAACAGATAACAGATACACACATCATAGGGTACCTAATGTGTGCAACAAACCAGACAACATGTACGACATATACAACATCACCGTTAAATATAAAACCACAAATCAAATCAAATCTGGGTGCTCCCATGTATCCTCAAACAAATATCAAATGACCAATACTCCCCTCCTGAGTTAACAGAAAGATACGCCGTGACCAATCATACTGCCACGGAAGTGTCATGTCACTGGTACCGCAATGACATGGCTGTAGTACCTCTACAACTAGTTAACTCGGTATACCATATATCACTCTAAGGGTTCAAATAAAATAATTTTCACAATTTTAAAATCACCTGAACAAATATTCTACGCAGATATGTAACAACATAATTTTAAAAAATCGCAGAGACAACTATTTAAATATTTCGGAACAAACTTTAAAATAACTTTCGGAAAATTAAAACAGTTAAAACGAATAATAGCGGAAGGAACAGATTTACGAACGAAAAAAATATAAATATAACTAACCCTAAAAAGAGTAGCGCTGAAGAGAAAATGGACGAAATCCGTACTTTAGAATAATCATAATAGATACTAACGAAATTATCCAGGCTCAATATGATGCTTTTAGCCAGTTAGTATTTTCACTATGTTTGTATCTCACCATACCCATGTTTCAATGATATTTGTATTTATATATAATTCTCATGCACTTTTCCAATTACATATCAAACTCAAGAATTAAAAACGGAGATGAATGATTCTTGCATATTACCAAAATATGAAATCCCCTGCTTTTCTTTTGACCCGAGCAACTAATTTTACGGTTTTTAATAAATAACTCATATGTTTATATGTGTGTGTATATATATATATATATATATATATAGACTCTTAATAATTATTATGTTTCTAATCTAATTATTATTTTATTATAAATTCTATTTCTAATCAAATTCAATATAATAAATATCATGGTTAAAGAAAATAATCTTACAAATTCTAATTCTAATTACTAATATCTAAATAAATAAATTACGGATATTACAATTTTTCAAGGTAAAAGTGCTCATAATCAATTAAAAATAAAAAAAATAAAATATCGTTCCAATAAAAAAAAGTCCGTGTTTTACACGGATTATAAGCCTGTATATCTAAGAATATAATCCCACGTTCAGCCACTCGCATGTTACAACAGTTTAAAGCCTTTCATCCGTGAAATAAATGTCGTTTTAACTGTTGAAACATATTTTAAGGCATAAAAAATATCTACACAATATGTTTTTCTAATTTTCTTTTTCTTAATAAATATATATAATATAAATTTTTAAAAACAAAAATAAATTGAAAAATAAATTATATAAGTAAATTTTTTTATATCTTAAAATACGTGCAAAGAATAAAAACGATATTTATTTTGAAACAAAGGTAATAGTAGATTAAATTATATATACACATACATATTAAATAAAATTTTATTTGTTATATGTAAATTTTAAATATTATTAAATTAATTATATTTATTTAAACCGTTCATATATGCAATAATAATTAAATCGTCTTTTTAAAAATTAAGACGATTTTATTTCTGCCTCTGAACATTATTCCTCATTCCTCATTCCTCAAGCCCTAACCATTGTAATTTTCGTTAAAAACCAATACACACACAGCAAGCTGCATAGGTGTTTTTATTTTATTTTAATAAACCTTTAATTTTATGGGCCGGATAGAACAATCAGTTTTTTCCACAAGCCTAATAACTACAAAACTTGATCACAAATTTTATCGGGCTTGAAAAGAATTCGTATCCAAACCCGATTATTTAAAACCAAAAAATCTGCAATAAATCCTAGACCGTCGATTGGCACAAACCCCAAATGAAATCCCTTCCCTTGTCCAAACCCTAATTCTCCACACGCTTGAAATCACTGCTACGATACAAGCATTGCACGCACACCCAGCTTCATCTATCTCTCCCCTCACGGTTTGATTTCTATATATTTATTCTTATTAAACTTGCTTAGTTTTGTGTTTTTGATTGCTCATACTCACATATATTAGGCTTGTTTCGTTTACATTTGTGTATGTATATGTTACACTTGTTTATTTACTCTTTTTGATTGCTTAGGGCTTAGTTCATCGTTTTAATTTTGTGTTGACAGATTTTAATTATGTCGGATTCAACGATCGTTAACGGCGGCGTATCGGATGATAGGACGGTTAAAATTGAGGATAATTCTAGTGAAGAGAGTGATTTGAAAGTTGCTGCACTGATGCAGAAGATCGCTGCTCTTGAACAAGAGAAAAGCGAGTTAGTTCATGAGAATGAGGTTGTGAAGGAGCGTGTTAATAAGCTTAAAGGCGAGATTGAGGAGTCTGATGCTGAGAATGAGAAATTGAAGAGCGAGACTAAGGTTTTGGATTCGATTGCTGGTCGTGCTGCGCAGCTCGAGACGGAAGTTTCGAGACTTCAGCATGATTTGATTTCGTCGATGAATGAGAATCAGGAAGTTAATGCGGAGTTGGCTGTGACGAAACGAGAGATTGAGGAGCTGAGGAAGAGTGAAGTGAGTAAGAGTGTGAGTTTGGAAGCGATTGAGAGGGAAAGGAATTTGTTGTTGGAGAAAATTAGTAAGGATAGCGAGGGGGTTAAGGAGTCGGATAGTTTGATCAGTGATTTGGAGAAGAAGATTCAGGCATTGGAGATGCGTGATAGTGGTTATAAGAGTGAGAAGATTAGGGCTGAGGAGGAAATGAAGGCAAAAATTGAGGAGAGGGATTTGAAGATTAAGGATTTGCAGAATATGGTCGATGAGTTGGAGGCAGTGTTGGAAAGGTCGAATAAGGAGAGGAAGGAGTTGGAGATTGTGAAGAACGAGTTGGAAGCACTTTTGAAGAAGTCGGAGAGGAAGGTTAAGGAGATGGAGAGTAAGATGGGGTTGTTGCATAAGGAATTAGAAGGTTCCGAGAAAATGATTAGTGGGTTGAAAGAGAAGGCGATTGAAGGGATGAATGGGAATGATGTGGTTACTGATAGAGGGGTTGTTGGTGATGACGAGAAAGGTTTCATGGGTTTCAATCTGGAATGGCCGCTAATGGCAGCTTCTGCTGGTGGTGCTATTGCTCTGTTGGCTGTTGTGTACCTTCACCATGTAAGGCAGAGGTAAGGTCGTCAAGGACTGGATAAGGGAATCGGATCTGTTTTAGTTTTCGAGACGCCACACTTATTGATTGTTTTTGGGGGTTTATATTTACTCTCTTGATCTTGTTTGCACGTAGGCGTATGCTTTCACTTGAACTGCAAACTTGATTAGTCTTAATATGCAGTCTAGTCTGACAGTGTTGAATATGTTTGATATTGCTGGATGGTTTTATATGTTTATACAACAATATATCTTGCTGAATTACATTTTATATACATCAATCCAAGTGTTGATGGAAGTAATGGTTAGCTTCTTTGGTTTATGTTAAATATTAGCCGGATAAGTTTCACGAGTCTTCTTCATCACATTACATTGAGTCAAGTCCATGTTATAGCATTGGGATGGCATGAAGTCCCGACTAACTTGGATCTTGTTCCCCTTAAGTTTTTTCTCTTTAAAATTGATTAAAAATCCTGCGGATTGCCCTTAAATGTGATAAATCTTCTATATTACTATGTTATGATTTGTATCTCTTATGTTGTATATACTGTTGTGATGATAGGGCAGGAGTGAGTTGTACTAATGTCAATCAGGCTTGAAACGGAATTAGTAGTTCTTAAAGTTGTTAAAATGCTTATTGACAACTAAATTATACAGGGTTGAAACAAGGCGAGTGAGGCTGGGAGAGGAAAGGTTTAACAAAATTGAATTAGGAAGTCTCTAGTGATAGGAGCCTCCGGCTACCGTAGTAGGACTTCGATTGGTTGAGCACAAGCTTTCAAATCTTATATTTAAATTCAGGTTGAAAAACATTAGGAGATAAAAGAAATTCGTAACTGGATTGGTAGTGGCTAAATAGGAATCAGCCTTTGGCAGGTTTAATTGGGCTGGGAGTATTAATTGTAAATATCTTATGTTTAAAGCTATGACATCTAGAGAGATATAAGTTTGTGCATATACGTTCATATGGATTGTATATGGGCTCCCAGAAGAGTTTCCTGGAAACTCAATGTCGATTTTATACTCCTTTAGATAATGGCTGGACAAGATAGGAAGAATACTAAGATTAATGAGTTGGCACAGGATGATTATAAATGCGTATATAGCAGTGTGATTTATTTATAAGATAAATAGAAGACGATAACATAAAAATTAGCGACAGTTCCAGCTGAGTTTCTGGGGACGAGCTCTAGTTAAATATTGAATCTTCCAAACAAATACTCATACTTTTATTGAAAGCCTATGCCAGAAGCTTGGTCTAGAGTCAGAGTGAGTATTTTCTGTTTTTTGTAGAAATCGGCAGCTGCCGGTGGAGTTTGGGTGCTCATGAGAATTGAAAGTAGCAGAAGCAATGACATAAAAGTTGATATATTATGTTTAATGCTTGAGTTGAGGAGTCTTCACTAGACTTGGGTCAAGGAATATATGTATGTTGCTAGGGCAAGAGAGTTTAATGGAAGAGTTTAATATGTATGTTGACAGTGATGGTTGAGTTAAGAATGGGGATGGTGGTTATTTGAAGGTGGGAGTTGACTATGCCTTGTAAGGAAGCATCCTAGACAGGATGAAGAATGTGCACAACTATAATTAAGCAAACAACTATATGTGTGTGTATATTGATTTACAGATTGTATTGTTGAGTTGGTACCGTTATTATTAGCAGAGGAGGGTGATCATGAAGTTTCCAACACTCTTAAGATACCAGCTACAGGCCTCATCCAAGTGTTATGCTTTAGCAAAAAAAAGATTATTACGAATTTACAATCCAATAACAGAAGCTCCCATAGTATAGGTGAGCTAAACAATGCAGAAACTCTGAGTTGCGTTGTGGTAAGGTAACATAATTGATAAGTTTTATAATCGAAAAATGTTTGCAAGTTTATGTTTTTGTTTCTGTTCAAGCCCTCGGGCCTCAGGCAAGTATATTATGCATTTTAACAACTTGATTAGTCCAGAGGAAAAAGAAACATAAAGCATATTGAAAGCTCCGGACTCCTTTTTTTTAGACGAATTTCCTTTCGAATAAATTTTGTTCTTTCAGCTGTTCTGTTAAATTTCCCTAATTTGGAGTAGAATTTTTGAATAAAAATGTACCAAATCATTGTTTGTCTCCATTGTTTGTCTCTTAACCGAATTGGGGAGTGGAGGGGAGGGAGCAATATGTCGAATTAATGCAGTTAGTCCTGGGGAATTTGTTCGATGCAGCGGAATTGTAATCTTCCTATAAATGAATTTCCAGAAGTACCGACTAATTTAATCACTCACTCTCTTCTTTTGTAATCTCGTCGCTAATACAAGTATTGCAACGAATTGAAACAAAATGAAATTTTAGAAACAAAATTTATTCCAGTTATAATAACGGTCAAAGCTTACCTTGATTTAGTGAATGCAAGCTCTTCTGCCAATAAAAATAAAATAAAAATAAAATAAAATAATATGGTGGCATACAAGTTCAATTATTTATTTTTGATGGTCAATCATAAAAACTTAAATTACTTCGAGCGACCTCTTTTAAGAATTGAGGGAGTATACATTAGGCTCAAACTTACAAATTAACATTACCAGTTTAGAGGCTAATTTATATGAATATTGGCGAGCCTGGTTGCTAAAAATAATGACGATGTTGCATCCATCAAGCTTCCGGAGCCGGAGGTCACTACTCCGATACCAAATAATAGGCTCGCACGCTGGTTTGCTGATATTATCATATGATATGAACAGAACAACAGATTTTATTCCTCTTTCCACGTAAATTGGCACTAATCTACTAAAATTAAACTTGCAAAACTCAAGTGAATCAACTTATGTATTTTTTTATTTAGTACTTCAAAATTATTGTACAAAGAATAAAGAATAAAGAATAAAGAATGAATGCATTTGTTGGAATGAAAATAAATTGATGAAGAATTTGTCATCAAATTCATGGTTGTGTCATCTAGAGGAACCTTGAACGCTTGCATTCTGCAGGGACAGCATTAGCAAATCTCTGTTTGTCAGAGCAGTAGTTGTATACCATATGCTTTGATTGTACCCATCGTAGTCTGTTTCGTCCAGCTGCATCCAACTCATGTGTTCGCCATCCCTCGTTGTTTGCAGAAGCGGTGGATGATCCACAAGATGATGATCCGGAGGATGATTTTGGACACCCGTTTATATTGAAATTCCTATAGTAGGCTGTGAATGGAGCTTTGGTCCAGTCGGTCTTAACACGCCCGCCTTGTGTTGCCCAGTCATCAGCATTCCATAGGCTGGCATAGACCCTCATGTGCTGACTCTTGGGAAACGGCACCCCTATTGATTCCTGATTGCTGAACACTCTGATTGGATTGTTATCCACCAAGAAACTGAAAGAAAAAAAGTGTCTTAGCGGAAAGTAATTGCACTAGAAGCTGCATTTTGGTTAGGGAAGTTATAAATCTGGTGAAATAAGTATACTTACATAATTCTCTGGGGATTCCAAACAATGGAGTAGGTATGGAAGGAAGAAGTAGGGTCGAACCAGAGCTGGAATTGTTGTTCTTTGTTACCTTTGCCCTGTGCAAACACATTCGTATGGATTGTATATGGACTGCCTGATGAGTTTCCCAGGAACTCAAAATCAATCTCATCGTGTCCAGCTCCTTGAGAAGATAACTGCACGTCATATGAATAAATATCAAGGCATGAACATATATATTACTTCAGTTGTAAACTTCAGGTGCATGTAGCAATAATTAAAAGTTACTTACATAAAATGTAGTAACAGTGCCAGCTGAATTGCCAGGGACAAGCTTGAGTTGCATGTCAAATCTTCCGAACAAATACTCATTCTTGGATTGAAAACCTGAGCCAGAAGCTTGATCGAGAGACAAAGTGAGGTCTCGACCACCATTCAATATTTTGGCGCGCTGATCACCCCATGTGATTTCTGCGTCTTTGTAGAAATCAGCGTTTGCAAGTGGAGCTTGGGTGCTCATGAGGATGGAAAGAAGCAAAATTAATGACATAATCGTTGACATGTTATGATTAGCCCCTGAGCTTAGTAATATTAACTGGGTTTGTATATCAATGAAAATATGTATGTTGAAGGAGAGTGTGATGATACTTGGTACTCGGTAGGCTTTATTATCTATGTTGAGAGTGATGGTTGAGGTAAGAATGGGAGATATATATAGGTGGGTTTTCTTGACTATGCCTTGGAAGGAAGCATCCCAGACATAGTATACACTATGAAGAATGTATGATAATTAATAAGTTAATCAAACAGCTATACGTGTGTGTACATATTGATGTACAGGCTGTGTTGTTGAGTTGGTAAGGCTTGGGTGTGTGTTAGAGCGGATTGAATTAACTGTTTTGATTAATTGATTTAAATATAGTTGTTTTGATTAATGGATTGGATTAACTGTTTTTAAAAAAATATTTGGTAATAAGCTATTTGAATTAGTTTTTTATATTTAAATTAGGCATATGACAAATTTCTAATACAAAACTCCTAAAAATAGTTTTTTCAAAATTAATTTTTTAACTTCAATAAACTATTTCAATCGGTTAACTATCAAACACACATATTAGAGGATTCACTTGATTAAACCTCTAATTTACCTCAATCATCTAATTTATACTCAAACCTCTAACTTTAAAACAGAGCCTTAGACTTTTAGCAAAGGAGAGTGATCATGAACTTTCCAACACTTAAAGAAACCAGCTACAGCCTACACAGGTTACAGGCCTCATTGACGCGTTATGCTTTATTATATTGCTTGCATGAGTGCAATGAATAAAGAGCATGACGGTCCGAAACAGGAGCACCCATAGTGTAGTAGCCAAACAAAAAAAACAGAATTTTTTTAAGGTCAATTTTCAAAAAATATAAATATTATCACACGACACATGTATATCCATACTCGCTTGTGACAAGTGACAACCAGCCTAAACTGATCAATATTTTCCGGATACCTCACCAAATTGACTTTTACCACCGAGAATCATTAAAACGAGTACAGCTCACCAATTCAAATATTAGTAGAGACGGTCAGGAAAAAAAGACGGAACCAGACCCACCCATTTATTGGGAGAGAAAAATCGATCCCCTAACCTCATAAAACACGAGAAGAGATTATTTCAGGACAAGACCGAAAGACCCCATTGGTAACAAGCCAGAGACTGTGACCTGCGTTATGGTACCATTAGGCTAAGTTTTTTATGAATGCGAGTGCTATATTTAATATATCAATAACCCATTAAACTGAATTACTGAAAGTTTGTAAGATGTTTGTGTTGGACACATTGTTGTCAGGCTGCAGTATATTTTTGTTTTTGGCTAGTATTTATCCAAACGAGAAGATTTGTTTGAATTCAGCTTTTATATGACTTCAAAAATTTGAGTTCAAACAAATTTATAACAGAGATAACTTATTTTTTTTACCCAGAACCGAACTTTAGAAGGGTAAACATATTTTTAAAAAAATTGAAGTTGTGAAACAATTCTTTTCGGGCTCGGTAGAAAATGATTGCAAATATGGAACACGTATCGGTATAGATTAGACTTGGGTTTTATACCAGACCACTCATTGCAATCAAATTTCTCGTTTAGGCAACTTGTTCAAACGAGCTCTCATTTAAACCACTAAAATGCACATATATATCATGTTTTTAACGGGTGGCCTACGATTTATTGGAAATGTTAAAAAATTTAAATTTTTGTTGGATTATAAACCAAAAGTTCTTATAAATAACTTGTTCATCCACGTTACACCCATGTTCCAATGATTTCGAACCTAGTGTTCTATCCTTCTAACAAATTATAGGTTGTCATCCGGATGCAACGTGAGTGAACATGTCAAAAATAAGAGTCATTGGTTTATAATCTAACGGAAATTTTAAATTTTTAACCATTTCCGTCAAATTATAGATCGTCCGTTGTTTACGTGATATATATGTGCATTTTAGTGATTAAATGAGATCTCGTTTAGATGAGTGATGAGAGATTTGAGTGCAGTGACCACTTTAATACAAAATCCATTAAACTCGTAATCGTGTACCGTAAACTAGTGTTATCATTAGTTGTCTTCTTTTGAACTCCCGAAAATTTATTTTTAGTGCCGCGGGGAGGGGGAATTCTAATGGTGTCAACCGGGACCTAACACGTTTTGCTTCGATAACGCATCTCTATTACTTTCCTCTGTGCACTGGTTCCAGTTTCTTTATATTGCCAAATTTATGTTTACTTTCCATGTTCTTCAGTTTCTCAACTGATCTATTTCAGCTATTAAATATTGTTATGCCCAATATTTGGACATGGGTCCTAGGCAGGCCCAATGACATAAATTGGCCGGCCCACCTCGCATCTGGGCTCACTTGGCTTCAAAGCCTACATCCAGTTCGCATCGTGCTAAAGATGATAAAATATTCTAAGGCCCTTGGCCTAGCGTTGGGTCGCATCGCTAGCTCACCAGCCTTAGACTCATTCAGCATCAAGAAGGAAGAAAGAGGAGAACCGGCCCTCAACCCGGTTCGCTTCTCATCACCTCCCAGGTCGCATAGATTTGCTAGAGAGGCCTTCAGCCCGGCTCGCTTGGCCCGGCTCACTGCTTCCAGCTCGCTTCGCTAGCCCGGAGTACTTAGCAAGGATTTCTCATAACTAGTTGAAAGGCTCCTAGCCTCATGGGCTCACCTCACTTGGTATTATTTGCTAATCTGAAGACTACAGAAGGCCCCCCGGGGTAATATCTCAACATACTTATTGATTTGAAGACAGCTAGCCCCATGGGCTCTCATCTCATCAAGGGATCCGCACATGATCACCTCTACATACTGCTCCCGTGAGGCCACATCACGCACAACCGCCCCCGCGAGGCCATATCGCGCATAACTCCCTACGGGAACCCCTTGCTCTACAACTCCATGACAGCCCCCAGAGCCTAACGGGCTTGGGCCATGGCAGTTACAGACACATGGGAAATTTGCCCTCCACATCCACACAGACTTGGGCCAAAGCCCAGCACGTCTAAGGATTTGGGCCTGATGGACCGGACCAATACCTAGCCCATATAGGTAACTTGTCCTCCAAGAACTACGTGTGGCTTGAACCCCTATATAAAGGGTACGTAGGCCTCTTGTTTCGGTTGAGACAACAGTTGGCAGCAAGAGAACATATATTTTCTCTGGCCTTCTAACGAATCGACAACAAGATCAGCTACCAAAATCCATCACTTTCCTCCCGTGTTCTTCGCGTTCTTCATCAAGTTCATAGCAAAATCATCATATTTTGCTCCGTGATTCCAGCAAACCTCCAAATTACTGTTATACCAGTTTCTCCCTATAACAAATATCTTCCTGATGACTTCAAAAGCTGGAATTTGTACTGATCAATTTAAGCTAATTTTGGTTTTTATCGGTCAATCACAGAAATATAAATACGGCATCAAACTCGTAAATGCAAGTTATTGAATTTATTTATTATTTCAATTTAATATAAACATTTAATTACAAAGAATAAAGAATGTGCATGTGCATGTCTTTGCTGAAATTACAATAATTTGGTAAAGAATTAGGCATGAAACTCATGGTTGTATCATCTAGAGAAACCTTGAACGCTTGCATTCTGCAGGGACAGCATTAGCAAACCTCTGTTTGTCAGAGCAGTAGTTGTATACCATATGCTTTGATTGTACCCATCGTAGTCTGTTTCGTCCAGCTGCATCTAATTCATGTGTTCGCCATCCCTCGTTGTTTGAAGAAGCGGTGGATGATCCACAAGATGATGATCCGGAGGATGACTTGGGACACCCATTTATATTGAAGTTCCTATAGTAGGCTGTGAATGGAGCGTTAGTCCAGTCAGTCTTAACACGTCCACCTTGTGTTGCCCAGTCATCAGCATTCCATAGGCTGGCGTAGACCCTCATGTGCTGACTCTTGGGGAATGGCACCCCTATTGATTCCTGATTGTTGAATACTCTGATTGGATTGTTATCCACCAAGAAACTGAAAAGAAAAAAATTGTCTTAGCAAAAAGTTATAAGAACCTGCAATTTGGTTAAAAAATGAGAAGAAATCTGGTGAAATAAGTACACTTACATAATTCTTTGGGGATTCCAAACAATGGAGTAGGTATGGAAGGAAGAAGTAGGGTCGAACCAGAGCTGGAATTGTTGTTCTTTGTTACCTTTGCCCTGTGCAAACACATTCGTATGGATTGTATATGGACTGCCTGATGAGTTTCCCAGGAACTCAAAATCAATCTCATCGTGTCCAGCTCCTTGAGAAGATAACTGCACGTCATATGAATAAATATCAGGTATATTGATACTGTTGCAACTAAAAACTACATATAGCACATTAATGCGATAAAATATAATGAAAGGTTACTAACATAAAATGTAGTAACAGTGCCAGCTGAGTTTCCAGGGACAAGCTTTAGTTGCATATCGAATCTGCCAAACAAGTACTCATTCTTGGACTGAAAGCCCGAGCCAGAAGTTTTGTCGAGAGACAAAGTGAGGTCCCGACCACCATTCATTATCTTGGCGCGCTGATCACCCCAAGTGATTTCCGCGTCTTTGTAAAAATCAGCAGCTGCCCGTGGAGATTGGGTGCTCATGAGAATTGAAAGTAACAGAAGCACTGAAATAAAGGTTGACATGTTACGATTAGCACTCAAACTGGAGCAAGTATTCTCAGGGCTTGGATTATGAAAAGATGTAGACTGCTAGGGAAAGAGAGTGTGATGGAAAAACTATATTTTGTATGTTGCAAGTGAATAAGTGATGGTTGAGGCAAGAATGGGAATGGTTGATATTTATAGGTGGGAGTTGTTGACTACACCTCAAAAGGAACCATCCCAGACCCAGACACAAGATCCATAAACAATGTATAATAAGTAAATTTAAGAGAAAAATTAAAGGTTTAAATATATTGTTGTACAGGTTGTAATTTGTATTGTCGAGTTGGTACCGTTTAGACAATTTAGAAAGGGAGAGTAATGATGAACGTTCCAACACCTGCAGAAACCAGCTACAGGCATCATTTTGACGCGGTATGCTTTATTATATTGCTTGCATGATACCCAACCACGACCACTAATCAAAATATGACAAAAAGTTTGGCTTGCGTTTCGGTTCTATGGGACTCATCCCCAGCTTACAAGTAAAATAATTGGTTCGATACCAAAATTTTCGGTCAGCCGACAAAGCTGCGTTTGAATTATGGGAATGCAATGCCAAACATTCCCAATTTCAGTTCACGCGTATATTTCCAGCTACAAATCTATTAGCGTTCTTTATTTTCTATAAAGAGATAGGAAAAAAACTAAAAAGTAATTTTAAATAAAAACCGATTAAATATTCAGGAAAAAAACTTTTTGTATGAACCGAGTTATTTTTAAAAAGGGAAGAAAGAGTATATTTTTGTTGAATAATTCCTTTTTATATATTGTTTTTTAAGATTATCTTGGTTTTTAGAGTATTATAAACAAAAACTATCATATCCGGCTCATAGAAATATAGAACATGATCTTGGAACAGTAAAATGTCACATTTATTTTTGTGTTTTCTATTTGAAAATTCCAGTAGGTAATTTAGTGTGCTGCCTGAACCTGATGGTGACGAACCATGCATGTCTGGTAACACACGGAGTTGATTCTTGTGATTTTGAAGGATGGTCTTGCTTTGAAAGTTTAGCATGCAAGCATTGCGATATGGTCTTTGAACGAGGGGTGTGGAGTCTGGACTCTGGCGTAATTATTGTTGGTTTTTCACCTACAACTCTAGAAAAATTCTTCCACTTGAGGCATATCTAATTGTTTCTTTCTCATCATCGTGAGGCTTATTTATTTGGTGTCTACCGTTATCATATCCTCTTGACCTTCTTTCATATTTGTTCTGCGGGAGTTTTTGTTGATTCATCTTCAAAAACCCTGATTTGAATTAGTGTTGGGTTGTTTTCAAGAGGTTGCATCTTCCCTCAAATTCAACCCTCCATAAATTTAAACCTCTCTTGCTAGAAACCATGTTACACTCACAAATCCCTTAAGATCATCGAAGCTCTGATACCATGTTGGTTTTTTTATATAAGAGAGGGAGGGATATAATATATGTAGGAAGCATGTTGTGGAAGTTCTGAAACTTACTATTTTATTCAATATAATGCCCTTTGTATAGAGAGCACATTAGACAAATTAACATGATTAGTGCCACATAATCAGCCTAATCATTTACAAATCTTTTTCAATCAAACAACATTAAAACATAATAATATAATTTATTACTCACTTACAATTTTGAATTTGATATTTCAACAATTATCATACTGCAGTGGAGTCTTGCACCTCTTAACTGTAAGGTCTGGGGTTATTTCAGCAGCATTGTATTGTTTCAAATATAGTGGGGGTCCTGGGGGAGAGCTTTCTCCATTACAATGAATAGGCTGGAATGCTAATTTGCTGTCTTCTGTTGGAAAATTCATTGTTTGGTTTTGATTATGAAGTATTATTTTGATAATTCGCAGGGATAGAACAGCAGGTGCTGTTCATCTTTTAAATTACGAGTATACATAGGCATGCAATAAACTTTGTTCATCTGATACCATAGTCAGCAATCGCTTCAAGTGGGACAAGAGTGTTATATATTAGGTGAGAGTCTATTGTGCAAAAAGAACATTCTCAAAATTATTGGAAGAGAGGGGAAAGTAACAGTTATTTGATTTCTTTAAAAAAAATCAGCATTGTATAGACTAGTCCTCTGAATGTTATCAGCCGTCTTCTTTTTACAACATAAGTATTTGAGATTTTTATGATATATATATTATATAGTGAGCACCGCGACTGTGTCTCACACGTTTTGCTTTAACTGATCTGATCTTTATTTTGCCAGATTTATATTCTCTTTCCATCGTCTTACTGATAAACATTGCAGCTTCAGTATCTTCTGACTTTCATTCTCTAACATGACTTGAGAATTTGAGATGGATAAAATAATTTGGCATTTGTTTTCTAATATGTATGGTAAATGCTCACTCGATAAATAAATGTATGGGTAACTTCAAAGATTTAGAAGATGAAAATCAGAACTAATCAACACAAATTAGACTTTTAAATCAAGTGGGGAATTTCTGTATCATTATATTTGAGAACTACAATTTTTATTTTAAAGAATGAAAGAATAAAGAATGTGTATGTCTTCGCTGAAATTACAATAATTTGGTAAAGAATTAGGTATCAAAATCATGGTTGTATCATCTAGAGGAACCTTGAACGCTTGCATTCTGCAGGGACAGCATTAGCAAATCTCTGTTTGTCAGTGCAGTAGTTGTAGACCATATGTTTTGATTGTACCCATCGTAGTCTGTTTCGGCCAGCTGCATCCAACTCATGTGTTCGCCATCCCTCGTTGCTATTTGAAGAAGCGGTGGATGATCCACAAGATGATGATCCGGAGGATGACTTGGGACATCCATTTATGTTGAAGTTCCTATAGTAGGCTGTGAATGGAGCTTTGGTCCAGTCGGTCTTAACACGTCCACCTTGTGTTGCCCAGTCATCAGCATTCCATAGGCTGGCATAGACCCTCATGTGCTGACTCTTGGGAAATGGCACCCCTATTGATTCCTGATTGCTGAATACTCTGATTGGGTTGTTATCTACCAAGAAACTGAAAATAATTGAAGAAATCATGTCAAAACATTGTCTTAGGGGGGCATGATTGTAGTAATTGCAAGTTACTAAGAAAATGAGAGGTTTTAACTTATAAGTTAGGTGAAATAAGTACTTACATGATTCTTTGGGGATTCCAAACAATGGAATATGTATGGAATGAAGAAGTGGGATCGAACCAGAGCTGGAATTGTTGTTCTTTGTTGCCTTTGCCTTGTGCAAATACATTGGTGTGGATTGTATATGGACTCCCTGATGAGTTCCCCAGGAACTCAAAATCAATCTCATCGTGTCCAGCTCCTTGAGAAGATAGCTGCATAACATAAGAATATATTACCAAGTCATGATTCATGAACATGATAAATTTCAAAGTACATTTCGGAAATAAATAGCAAAATTAAAAATCAAAAGTTACTTACATAAAAAGTAGTCACTGTACCAGCTGAGTTGCCAGGGACAAGCTTGAGTTGCATGTCAAATCTTCCAAATAAATATTCATCCTTGGATTGGAAGCCAGAGCCAGAAGTTTGGTCAAGAGACAAAGTGAGGTCTCGACCGCCATTCAATATCTTGGCACGCTGATCACCCCAAGTGATCTCCGCGTCTTTGTAGAAATCAGCAGCTGCTAGTTGAACTAGACTGCTTATAGTGAGTATACAACTTAGCATAAGCAATGACATTACAGTTTTAGAATGTAAGGGTGACATGTTTTTCTGGTGTGGATTGAAAAGTGTCAACAGAAAGATGGTTCAAGAGATAGTAAGAGAGTCTTAAGAGTTGTATATTTGTTTGTGATGTTAAAGAATATGATGGGGCTTGTTATTTATAGGTGTGATAGGTTTGGCAATGCCTTAAAGGGAAGCATCCAAGAATACAGAATTAAACATTTACAGCTATAGATATTGATGTTGGGTGTACATACTGTTACTGTGTACAGGTTGTAAAGATTGAGTGGGTTTGTTAATTGATTTAACAAGTGAGGGATGAAGCTTCCCTGAGTTAATCCACCCACAAGTTCCCATGAAAATATATATATTTTGGCCTGTGGATATCATGTTGCCTGAACAGCTAGCAAAGACTCATCTCACCCTCTATTAAAGACCATTTTCACGCGTTTACTTGATATTGAAATTATGTTCATCTATCTAAATTGTGATTCCAAGATTGATTTTAGTTGATGTTAATTATCAAAATAATAAAATAATGACCCTTAACTTTTTCATGTTTGACTTACTTTAATGTCTATTTTTTAATTTTTAAGCTATTTATTAGATAAATTAAAATAAAATTATTGGAAAGTTGTAGTCCGAAAACTAAATTTTTTATTATTAATATGAAAATGTTTATAAGTTATATTATTATTATTTTTAAAAAAAACTTAGCAACCACTCTTCTTCTTTATCCAGCATCTTTCGTCTCCCTCCATTGAAGGTCCTCTTTCTTATTTTGTTCATAACTTTCATTCAATAATATCCCTCTTTAGGTGAGATTTATTTTGATGTACCCAATTTTTTGGGTTGTTATGTCTTTTGAGAGTTTGGTTTGTTTGGATGTGTTTGCTATTGTTGGGTTCATTGAGAATAATTCGTATGGTATATTGGAGATCTAGAAAACTCGTATCAAGACTGAGATGGTGGTGGAAATCGCAAAAACTCACATTTCACAACGGAATATCATTCATATTATGGGGCATATGTGCATCCAATCTCATAACATTCGACTAACCATGGCTTTAATTGTGCGATGCTATTGTTTTTCGTGATGTTGTAGGGTGTATTGTTCGAGAGCTATCAATTTCATTTTTAATTTTAAAAATATTTATATTCAGTATTTTAAGTGATCCGACAACAATGACTAATTGTTAATTCATTTATTTGTTTTCAACCAGATTGTATAATTAATTGGGAATTGTTTCGGCCGGACTACTTTGAAGTTAATGGATATTATTGTCAAAAAATATTATTATACTAACGTTATTCGGGAAATGAACTAAAGCATGGGAGGTGCATGGCTTTGTAAAGCTTCGCCTTCGACAGGGCCTCAATTTTAATGCAGTCAAGCTGGACTAGATGATTCTGAAAATCCACGATTGAGCCCATTACAAGCAAAATGACCTATTTAAGTTTTGTTCGGTAATCCAAGTGAAATAAAAATAATATTTTTGGTATCCAAACAAAAACAAACTCTTTTTTTTAATAAAAATAAAACCATTCATCCGTTCTATAATTGTATTATTATCACTATATTTTTGTCTAATGAATTGTTTTTTTCAAAAATATAAAACAGGGTCTATGAATTTTAACTAAAGAATTACTATTATTTTAATCTTTATAAAAAGATAGAAAAAGTGGAGGCTGGAAAATGCAGGCAACAACCAGCTCAACTGCTCCATGGCAACAAGTCTGCTATTGCCCAATTCCGATTCCTAAAATTCAAAGCCCTAGTCTTCACTGTCGCTCTCACAACTTCCCCAAAATTTGCTCTTACCACCAACCAATCCATTACCAAAACAAACCCATAATCAAGACCAACTCAAATCACACCCCATTAAACAATAACACCACAGATTTGTACTCTCTTTACTCAACTTGCAGCCAAGATCAAGAAATCAAGAACACAAACAACCCCACTTCACACCCACCTCAAAATCGTGTCTTTTTAGAACAGGCTTGCAATTCAGATCAAATTAAGACAACCCAATTCAAACAAACCCAAAAGGTGGTAGATAAGGATTGTTTGGAGTTGGAGAGTAGAGTGTTAACTGTGAGAAATATGTGGTGGGATAATATAATAGCTGCTGTAGGGCAAAGATTTAACTTGGAGGGGATTAAGTGTTCAGTTGGGGTGTTTATTAAGGATAGATATTTGTTAGTTCCTCATGTTGCTGTTCCTGATATAAGGTACATTGATTGGGGTGAATTGAAAAGAAGAGGCTTTCAAGGGGTTGTTTTTGATAAGGATAATACTTTAACAGTTCCTTATTCTTTGTCATTGTGGGGACCTATTCGTCCGTCTCTCGAAGATTGTAAATCTGTTTTTGGTAACAATATTGCTGTTTTCAGTAATTCTGCTGGTAAATTATTGTTTTTTTCCGTGTATATGTAATCTTTTAGTACATGTTGTTTTGAAATATTATGTGAATTTGTGAGTTTCTGTGGTTTAGGACTTCATGAATATGATCCTGATGGTAGGAAAGCAAGAGCTTTGGAGTTTAAGATTGGAATTAAAGTTATAAGACACAGTGAGTGATTTTTACTTCTGTGAATACAAATTTAGATCGAGTTTTGCTATTGATTGTTTATTGAATTTTTTGTATTTGTTAATTTTAGAGGTGAAAAAACCAGCTGGATCAGCTGAAGAGATTGAGAGACAATTTGGATGTGATTCTACAAGACTAATTATGGTTGGTGATCGAGCATTCACAGACGTTGTCTATGGAAATCGAAATTGTTTTCTCACAATTTTAACTAATCCATTGAGTCTTGCTGAGGAGCCTTTCATTGTTAGGCAGGTTAGTTTCATTTACTGTGGAATGTGGATTACTCTCATGGTATACTTTATATTACTAAAGCAGTAATACTTGAACCGTTGAATTTGTCTAGAAGTTGATTAAATTTCTCATGGAAAGCTAAGATGAAATAAGGTTTTAACAATAGAAAATGTTTCTGCTCTATAAATTAATTACAAAATCTTTAAAGATGTCCAGTTGCATTGACAACACCATTAGTTAGTCTTGGGGCCTGGAACATCAAAGTTTTCAGTTAAGTTTGTGAGGATTCTAAACCCTTGGCGTGTGCTTAAAACTATTTTCCTGCAGATGAATTACTGTTAATGTGCTGCATCTTGAAACATATATTATAGCATGTTTGTTGTGTCATTGGTGTTCAAAAATCCAATTGGAATGTGAACATCTGACAGACTGGGAGTGCTATTCATCTTCCTCTACTAGACCGTAGACTATAAGATCAGGTCATTACCATCGTTGAGCAAGCTTCCCGTAGACTATAAGATTAGGTCATTACCATCATTAAGCAAGCTTCCTGAGCTCTAATTGTTGCATTTCACTATAATGCTGCCATGCTGGTATACAGTCTCCATCTGTGTGTTGCTAACATGTAAATTTTCCATATTGAATGTGTTGTGCTGGTTGTCTGACATGTACTAAAGAATGTTTGTCCGTTTTAATGTTTACAGGTTAGAAAACTTGAGGCTGCTTTTGTAAAACGATGGTCAGAAAAAGGTATTAAGCCAATCAGTCATAGACTACTATCAGATTCTCGGGATTGTTTGAAAGATCAGTCTTCTCAACAAGTATTTTTTTCTGATTGATACACAAAAAATGTCTTGATAGCTAAGTAAAAGTTTTTTTTTAATGTATTGTTGTTATATGTGCTGAAAATGTTTTGTGGAAAATCAATACTAAAGCGATTTAGCTTTTTATATGGTGCTGATTCTTTTTCCTGATACTTTACATCTTAAATTATGAAGAGATTCAGCTGCAACGGGAAAAATAATTACAGAGAAATCTAAATCTACTGTGACTTTTACCTTGATGCACTTTTGGAAGACATTTTAGTGATCATATTGATGCAAGTATGCAAAACATACAAAATCATGCAATTATTGTCATATTTAAATTCAATAGGAAAACAATTTAATGGGACTAGTGCACTTTTTCTAGTGAAATTGCAGCAATATATGGCTCAAAAACTAGTCCAAAGTATTAATTTTAGATTTGTAGTAGTAGCCCAGTGGTAATTTTTCCTTCAAACCTCATTTTATGTCTCACGTTTTGTCTAATATATCATATACAAAACGTTATACACTTCTTAGCTAGCTAGTTAGTTTTCTTTTTTGTTGTGAAACTTGTTAAATTTTTTTCTTTATTAGAGTTGCCTCTTGCATTTTTTTCCACCATAGGAATCACAATACACTCATTAAAATGATCATCACATATTTTGAAAATAGGGAGTAAACCGGTTTAGAAGAAACACGGGAATTATCCTGTCTTCCAAATCAAATACTCGTGGTTGGACATGATCTGATGACATGAAATGCAGTAGAGTTCTACTCTCTTATTATTCACATGGCAATCTATATTTGCTGATATTTTCCTCACTTGTCTCAGTGTCTCGTATCCTATTATTATCTAACTGTGGTGCATCTCCTCAGAAGTCAAGTCAGAAGGCTTGATTCAATTATATTAAATATACATCAAGGAATAAAAATTCTAGTACTAAATAGTAAATACCAAGTAGGAGATGATTTCGAGATTTTGTTTTACCTCTTCTTAAGCAAATATCTTTTTAACTAGGGGCACGTACTTAACATACATAAAAAATGAATAATTCTTTGCAAAAATAAATACTAGACTAAATTTTTTAAATATATCATAATTATATTAATTGGAGATTTGGCAATAGAAAGCTCGGGCTTGCCAGTTGCCACGGTGGTAAATGCTTACGCGGTTACGCTCTACTCAGCTACTCTGGGTTACTCGGTTAGCTTTGTATATTGCAAATAAATACAGTGGAATTGTGGTAATAAGTTTGTTAAAGTAGAAGGAATTATTAAATATTTTTAAATTTTTAATATTTAAAATAATTAAACTAGAGAAAACCATTACAAACAAGTATACATATATGAACATGTTTATGCAGTCATAAATATGTTCCCTCCTTTTTTATATTTTCTGAAAATATTTTTTTGTGTGTGTATACTTGTTAGAGTTTAAATATATTATGACTAGAATTTAAAATAAAAAAATTAAATATTTTTTGATTTCAAAATTTAAAATAATTGAACTACAGAATTTTTTTGTAAACAAATATAGATATTTATATAAATGAATAGGTCTATACAAAGATAATCATTTTAATTGTTTTTTATACTTTTTATATAGTCTTCTTTTTTTATTTATTTTGATGTATATAATTTTTTATTTAGAGTATAACTAGGATTAAAATTTGACTATACTACTTATACATTATATTAGGGTTAAAATAAAATAAAATATTCAAAAATTTTAATATTCAAAATCAAAATAATTAAATTAGAGAAAAGTTTTACAAGTGAGCATACATATCCATTTATAACATAATCATTTTAGTTCCTTTTTTTATACTTTATAACCTCCCTTATCTATTTGTTTTAGTGTGTATAACTTTTTTATTTAAAGTATAATTAGGGATACAGTTTAAATACAATATTTATCATAAAATAATCTACATTGGATTATAATTAAGATTGAAGTAAAATATAAAATTAAATATGTTTAACTTTTTAATATTTAAAATAAGTAAATTAGAGATATTATTAACCACGCACATTTATACATTGAAATTTTAATTAACAATTTACAATCCATAAATTTATACAAATATGTTATATTAATATTAATCTTTAATTTTTTTAGTGCTACTCTTTTGATATTTTACTAGTATGTTATGGTTATATTAGTTAAAATTTTATATTATTAAATTTTAATATTAAAATATAATGCGTCATTGTTTATATTAAATTTGATGAGTTATAGCAATTTTTTATAATTGATAGTGTGATATTGCTATATTTTTTCAAAAAAATGTACTGTACGTTTCATTTTTAGTGAAACAATAAATTTTATACTCGTAAACTACTCCCTCTGTTTTTTTATATTTGACATTTGACTTTTCTGCACACATCTCAAAGTGCTTTGACCGTATGGTTAAAATAATTATTTTTTTAAAAAAAATCTGAATAACAATATATAGTTTATACTAAAATTCACAAAAAGAATTTTTTAAAAATAATTATTTTAACTATGCGGTCAAAGCATTTTAAATTACGTGCAGAAAAGTCAAACGACAAATATAAAAAAACAGCGGGAGTATAAAATGAGTAACATAAGAATTTTGAGTTTATATAATGAGTTTACCAATATATAAGTGCAATTATGGTTGTATTGGAATTAATGTTGTTTACTATTATCAATGCAAATTAGTGTTGTTTAACGTGAAATAACTTATATAAGTAGATTAAAGAACAATTCTCTAAAACGCCTTGTATAAGGGACGGAGCAGAGGGTGTATGTAGTATTTAAGAGTAGCACCGATAGGGATGGACAAAACAAAGGACACCTCCTTTGTGTCGGTGTCCATCATTTGTCAAAACAAAGATAGCGAACTTGGACCAAACACGCTCCGCTCAATCTTGGACTTTTATGTCAACTTTTCTATATTTATTTCAATTATATCATCATCGTTATTATTATTTAACATCTAAATATCTTTAAATATATCGTTATTATAGAATAACCTAATAAAATATTAATTAATTAAAAATATATTACATGAGCGAGCAACTCACAAGCTGAAACCTTTCTACACGGTACATAATCCATTTATATATACATATACATATACATACATACAAACAAATTTGTGCGCTCGTATATATACACACACCCCATCATACCCAGCCATCGATCACCTTCATTTGTTGAATCTACTGCCAAGTGTGTACATGTATCATGTATGTGCCTCATATAAACAGAAAAATACAGTGTTCATACATGCTATTGCCTATACACAATACACACACACACACACATATATATACACATGCTAGTATTAGTATAAGTCTGCCGACAATAAGCCAGTAGACTAGTAAATGAACAAGTGAATAAGAAGCAGCAGCAGCAGCAGCAGCACAGATCCCGAAGTGCCATGATACTCCCTTTCTTTTTCATTAAAATCAAATCTCCACCGATCAATATATACTATGAAGTTTTATATTTCTGCTAAAGGGATCAAGAGATTGAATATATCGCGTCCAGTTGATAGAATCTCCGCCGACAGTTACTGGCAGCTCATGAAAGGACGTGGAAGTCCGGCGATCATTCGCCGGATTTCTTACCGGACACTTTTCTTGCCGCTTTTGTTCACGCTTGCTATTGTTCTGCCCTTCATGTTCCTTAGGGTTGCTTTTCTTCTTCTTGAATCTTCCTCCCCTTGTTCTTCTCCTTTGGGTATCTCATTTTTACCCTTTTCTTATATTTATTTATTTATTACTTTCAATCCCAGTAATAATAATTAATCTGTGTAATACGGAATATACTTATTCTGCGCATTTTTAATATATCTTTATTTATCATTCTGAAGTTTATTGGAAGTGTAGAGTATAATAAATTTTATAGGAGGGTAGAGTCTATAATAATTTGGGTTTAGGTAAATAGTAATTGTTTGGGTATGTTTGTAAATTGCAGATTGTACGAGACTGAGGCTTTTCGGCGGGAGTGATTATTCTTCCTTGGTAAGTACTTTTTACCAAATTAATTACCCCTTTCAACATACTCATATTTATGGTGAAAGATTAAATACGAATTTACCTCGGAAAAAGAGCATAGTTTATGGTGAAAGATTAAATACGAATTAAGGGTTCCTATGTTAAAAGATATGCTTTCCTTGTGAAAATCTATCTGGAATTTGGAATGTGATAAAGTTGAGTAGCGACATTTAGGGGCACTAGTTTGGAAGTATGTATATTATCATGTGAAGATGTCTTGATGTTCTCTGTCATTGTACTGGTGATGTTACATCAAATCATTCTACTTGGTTATGCTACTGTTTCTCTTGTTTTTCTTCAGTTAATTTTTGTTTTTAACTTGGAAATTATGAGTGTCCGTGTTCTAAATTATGGTACGTATGTTAAACTAATTTGAAGTTTCTGTCTTGTGATCAATCAATTTATTCTCTTCTCAAGGCAGTCTTGATCAGTACTAACGAAAACCACATACTCAACATATTGAAATTGTAAAATGTTTTACAATAATAATCTGAACTCTACTAACAAAATCTCCGTCCCCCACACTATCATCTGTGTACAGTATATCTTATCCTGCCTCAAAAGGTTTTGTTGATTTGATTATGTATAGATGTACTATATTTAATCAATGGAGATTGCCCATTTCTATTGATTTTTCATTTATTGAAACTAGGTGACATTTTTATTGTTATTATAATGCTATACAGTACCAAGGGCTTCTGTTATCGACTTTCTCTACTTGCATTATTGACAGGTGGGTTCTTTTGTCTATTTGTCCCGTCCATACTATAGTCTAAACCCACTTGTCCTTGAAAAAGGAAGCCTTCAACTACGAGTCTACTACTAACATCCAAATAATGATAAATGCTAGCGGTCACTGATATATACACGTATACACATGTTAACAGGTTTAGTTGATTACTTACCATATATATGATTTTTTCACCATATGTAAATATATTATTTAGCCATTTTAGGAAAATAACCTAGATAGCCGTGTTAATGTACAATTTGATTGAAACGAACTAGCTGATTTAACTCTCTCGTTGCTATGAAATTGGAGAATCATTGCACATCTATACTTTTCAACTAGCTGATGCATGTATATGTCTTCAGACAGATTTCCAAAGAAAATGAATTAGCCTAACTTGGTGCAAGAGAAGATACGTGAATTGTATCAAGAAGCCTTTTTTAAAAAAATATCTTTCACTCACTATTTTTGTACTCCAACATCTAACAGATTTTCCCTGCATTTTAAAACTTATCCACTTGACAATGTTACCCGCCTTACTTAATTACACGTGCCATTTTAGCCAATCATGCTCTGCGGCAACCCCCGTGATTGGTACTTTGTCACTTTGCATGGTGTTAGAAATAGTTGGTATCGCATGTTAGAGGTAATTTGTCTTCTATATTTGAATCTTTTGTTTTCTGGTGTGGTGTTACTATGAAATTATAATGCAGCTGAGAGAAGAGCTGGTAAGAGCATTAGAGGAAGTAAATAATAATGATGAAGTGGGAGAAAGAATAGCAGAGGCTTCTCCAGAGTCATTCACGGACCTTGTGAAGGATATGGTGTTAAACAGACAAGACATCAAAGCTTTCGCTTTCAAAACCAAAGCAATGGTAACTACAATCAACTTTTTAATTATTTATTAGTTTGTGTCTTGTACTTCTTGGAATTTGGGTGGTGGTTTATTCTTTCAATGGAAGACACAATCCCGGTTATGGTTGCACAGGGCTGCCACTCAAGTTGGTCCATTGGTGCCCACTTCTGGGGATAGATCACATGGGGTTGGGCTCCTTGCTTCCTACTCATCTGATTATTACTTATCTGTGTCAGTGTTTTCATTTAAAGCCTAGAAAGAACTTTAAGATATCAGCATCACCTTTAAATTTGTTACGTAGTAATGGTCTTGATTTTAAATTGACATATTAATTTGAATATATATATATATATATATATATATATATATATATATATAAAAACATATTTTTCTAGGTAATGCTCCACCAAACAAGCCTTAAATCAGAGACTGTTACGGTCTTTAAGGTGGTAAATACTATACAATGCCCCTTCGTTCAAAATTCCTTAAAAACAGAATTGAATCAGTGGATGAACAAGTAGAATTAGGCCGTAAATCAATGGGAAAAAAATAATTCTGAACTGTTTAAGGATCCCACTAATTTGGTTAATATGAATAAAATCTATCTTTGATGTACTTAAACCATGAACAAGTTCATTGTAAAGGATTAAGAAAAGAAGGAGAACTGTGAATATCATGAAAAGTTTGGGACAATAACTCCTTTATCAGATCAGGGCCAGAGTAGATGTAGATACGGCAGTTCATATATGGTACTAAACTCTGTCATGGTCAATCGACTCAATGCTATGTGACAACTTTCTTTCGTAAAAACTTAAGTTGTTAGGGAAATTTACTAAATGGATTAATATGTTTAACACTTAAAAGCTAAATAGTTTTATACCACAATTAGATTTTTTTTATCTTTCAGATATGATTATATATATATGAGGAAACTGATCTCAGAGTGACACTAGAGTATTAAGAATGCACAAATTGAAAAATAAATTTATTTACTGTATGCAGAATATGAATATGGAGAGGAAGGTGAAGTCAGCCAGACGGCGCGAGTCCGTTTATTGGCATTTAGCTTCTCATGGAGTTCCCAAAAGCCTGCATTGCCTTCATCTTAAGTTGGCTGAAGAGTATGCTATAAATGCCTCTGCACGGTCTCCATTACCTTCACCTGAATACATCTCCCGACTGACAGATTCTTCATTCCATCATGTTGTTCTTCTAACAGACAATGTCTTGGCTGCTTCTGTTGTGATCGCTTCGACTGTCAAAAACTCAAGGAACCCGGGGAAATTGGTGTTCCATGTAGTCACAGATAAGAAAACATACAGTCCGATGCATTCTTGGTTTGCAATGAACATTGTTGCTTCTGCAGTTGTGGAAGTTAAAGGATTACATCAGTATGATTGGTCCCATGAAGTAAATGTTGGGGTTAAGGAGATGCTAGAGATTCATCGCTTAATTTGGAGCTATAAGTACGAATATATGAAGGAAGGAGACTTTGAATCTTTGGTAGATCATGAAGCAGATTTAGAGTTTCTAAGCCCCAGCTGTATTTCTCTTTTGAATCATCTCCGAATATATATCCCTGAGGTAACTACTACATTTCTTTTAGCTTCTTGACCAATCAGTGGAATGATTATAAGTTTTTGAATTAAGATTATTTTATTTTCTGAATTTCGTGGGATTCAGCTGTTTCCAGATCTGAACAAGATTGTTTTCTTGGATGATGATGTTGTAGTTCAACGTGACTTGTCATCTCTCTGGCATTTAGATCTCAATGGAAAGGTAGTAGGCGCTGTTGTGGATTCATTCTGCGGAGACGGGTGTTGCCCGGGAAGAAAATACAAGGACTACTTTAACTTTAGTAAGCCAGTTATCTCAGCTGATTTCAGACCTGACCGTTGTGGATGGTTATACGGGATGAATGTCTTTGATCTCGAAGCTTGGAGGAAAACCAATATCACTAGAACATATCATCGATGGCTTAAGTTTGTAAGTTTATCTCATGTTGTAATCACTTTTCAATTAAAGCTGCATGCTACTTTACTTAGCCGGACTATTAATATTTTAATATAACTTTATAAACTATGTATATGCAGGAGGCGGAAAGATAAAAGAGAAATTGGGCTTTTCTTGCTCCTTTTCATAATTCAAGATAAAAGCATATAATTCTTCAGGACAGATCAATAGATAAACAGACATTATTTTATTTTGCAGAACCTGGACTCTGGGCTGGGATTATGGAATCCTGGGACACTCCCTCCAGCCTTGATTGCTTTTGACGGTCTTGTGCATGACATTGATCCGTCATGGCATGTGGCAGGTTTAGGCTATCAATTTCCACAAGTCAGCCTACAGACACTTGAAGCCGCAGCTGTCATACATTTTAGTGGACCTGCAAAGCCGTGGCTGGAGATAGGGGTCCCTGAAGTACGAAGCTTATGGACTAGTCATGTAAATTTCTCAAACAAATTCTTTACAGAATGTAGAATTGTAGAGTGAAGAGCAAAGTTCTTTCACTTTCTGACTATCCAGCTTTGAGTAAAGCAGTGGGAAGAAGGTTTATCTTCAGCTTCTGCTTGCTCCAAGCTTGTATAATGTCATATAAGTTATATTCATTGTCCAGAAACATATCATAGATGCAGGTAGCAAGCAATACCTTACCAAATTAGACAACTGGCATTCTTCAGACATCCATGCAATTGTAGATCTCTCTAGTAAGATATCTATAATTACTTGTAATTGTCTGAGTTTTACATATATCTGGCATCTCCATATTCTTGTACAAATTAATGATATTTTGTTGTTCAAGCAATACATGTTATTTCATTAGTTATATTTGGTCAATTACAAGTTCATTATATATCTCTTCTGACTGAGTTGTGGGACTGGATGATCTTCGAACAATCACAGTCGTTGCTTTGTGAATATTCATCGAGTATCTTTATAAATAAGCAAAGTACCAGTTATTATAGATAGACTAAAATGACACTGTAGTGAAGTTGCTATAAGATCAACAACTATATTTCGCTTTTTATGCCCCCCCCCCCCACGAGACCCTGATTACGGTTCTGAGCAGTGGCGGATGTAGCAGGGGACAATGTTATAACTTGCAGGACTCACTCATGTGACTCATGTCATGTCTCAGCCAAAAAGCTCAAAGCTTTTGTTGGTACATTGACTATTTAAAAGGCAGGTGTCTGCTGCTGTATTGCATTTGCAACTTAACATCTGCTATGTATGAGCATGACACTAGTTCAAGCAAGTTTATCACTGTTTTGCATTATATTTAATAGGATTTTAACTTCATCTTAGAAATAGCTTTATGAGCTTAGCATTTTTCTTAACCGTAACGATTTTTTAGCTGTTTGAATCTCCTTGTAATTCTTCCTTCCTCGTAGTAAGGGAAAATACAGAGCAAGTTAACCAACTTTGTAGTTTTCTAAAAAAATTAGAGGTTTTTTGAAAAATATAATTATTTTATTTTTGTAAAATATGTTTTTTTTTTAAAATACAATTTTGTAATTAAAATATAACTGAATGCAATTAAAATCAATTATAAATATAATATGAGCAATTTTTTTCTTTTATAAAATAACTGTATTTGGTTGTAAATCTTAAATAAAAAAAATACATTTGATTGTAAAGTAAAAATTTTCAGAAAATAATAAAATTGCAAAAAAAATAAAAAAAATTATATTACTTATAGTTTCTCATAATTTTATAGCAAATTATAATGATAATATAATAAGACTTATTTTTTCCGTATTAATTATTGTTAAATTATTGAAGAACTATAATAAGAGGTCATAATGAAAATTATAAGAAATAGAAGTAAAATTTGAAGTTCTTCAAAAATATCTAATAATATATTCAAATATATAGAAAGCATAAATACAATTTTATTTAAAATATTATTAAAAATTAACATTTCGAAACATAAACATGAGATTTAAATTTAATCAACAATATAACAACATCTAATATTTATATTTAAATTTTAAATTTGATCAACATTATATTGATTATTAATTTCAAAATTAAATTTGACATTTTAATTATATTAAAATTTAATGTTCATGTTATTAATTTTAAAAATAGTAACAAAAATAAAAAAATTAATGTTCATGTTATTAATTCTAAAAATAGTAACAAAACTATAACTTTTTTATAAATTATACTTTTGCAAAAAAGAAAAAAAAATCATATTTTTAGCATTTTTTTAAATAAAAACGTATTTATGAAAAAATCTCACAGATATATATATTAAAGAAAATATGGGGTATAAGCTAGTAACAAAATTACTAACAAATATTTTATATATGCAAATGGGGTTTTTAAACACTTGACTAACAATGGTTTTTATGTAATAAGATAATGTTGTTGTTTTCAGGCATATTGGTGCAGTTTGGATCGTTTGGAATGTCTTAGATTTCGTTTTTAGCTTTAAGAATTTTTAAATTCCGTGTGTTAAACGATTCAGCTAATTGTTTCTAGTATGTTATTTGTTTTCCAACCTGTTTGTATCGGTCGTTGAGGATTTGTCCCCGTTGTGTTATATTCTATTTAATGAGAATTGATATTTGTTCGTCAAAAAAAATCCTATATTGCTGCAAATTATTTAACTTTCCGTGAGTAAAATTTTTTGCACGAAAAATATAATAGTATTATTATTTATGGTATTGTTAATGGTACATAACATTTTTGAAATTATTAAAAAAAAATCAATTATACCGTGTTCAACTGCAACCAGTGGCTAAGGTATAGATAGATAAACAGTATGGTATCACGAAAAAGTCAATGAAACATAAAAGTAGCTATTTTCAATTTTTATTACATTGAAACTGAAGATTGAGATATGTTAACTTGAATTTATCCATTTAAATTAACAACTTATTTGGTTGATAATAGTAAAATCCTTTATCTTCAAAAAAAGAAAAAGAAAAATCCTTAAAATACAATATTTGTAAACGTTAAATTTAATGAAAATTGTTCACCACTCACAATTGAATATCTTTTAATATAAAATAAACTCATTTCCTACCGCTAAAAAAACAAATCTGAGATTTTAAAAAAAATGTGCTCATACACTCTATTATAAAGCGTACGTACGCTATCTTATGGACTTATTTTTTTAATTTCCATTTTACCCTTTTAAAATTACGTTCTATTATATGTCTTTCGGGAATGCACAATTTTATTTTCCAGAAACACACTTGTTCTTTTATCATATCATTTTTTGAAAATTTCTATGAGCTCTCTAAAACCCATTTCAAACTTTGAGCTATCTAATACCCGTTTTTTTATATAAATTTTGAGTTCGGAAAAAGATTCAATTTATTGAAGATTTCAAAATTTGAGTTTGGTAGGAGAAAATTCAATTTCTTGAAGATTTCAAAAATTGTGTTTGGGAGAAAATTTAATTTCAAAATTGAAGTTGTTTTATGGTATTTTAAAATTAGAATTTGTATTGATCTTGACTTTCGGTTATATTTTGGAGTTGAATTAGTTGGTTTAAGTAATAAAAAAAATAAAAATAAAGGTACACTATGTAAAAGAGCATATATACAGACATGTTTAGGTTTCCAAGTTTTTTTGATTTAGTTTTTTTTACGTACTCTATGTAGCGTACAAATTTTTTTAACGTACGCTATATAAAAGAGCGTATGTACAGACATGTTCAGGCTTTCAAGACTTTTTTGACTTAATTTTTTTAAACTATATATATATGCTATATAATATAACGTATATACGGTATATAATATAGTGTCTGTATATAGCATACAAGTTTTTTTTTTAATTTAATAACATCCATGTGACCACAATAAGAGCATACAAGAAAAAAAACTAAAGACATAAGTTCTATAATGTAATACTCTCTCAGTGTCACTCATTTATTTAAGTTTCCAAAAAAAAATCCGGCACGTATTTTAAGGTGCATATAAAGTAAAATATAGTTTCATAACTTTTTTTTTTCTGAATAAAAATTTAAACATTCAAATTTTATTTAAAAACAAAAAATTATAAAAATAAATTAAAAAACTATACTTTATATGTAACTTAAAATGCGTAACCAACTCTTTCCGTAAAACATAAACAAATGAACGCGATCAAGAGAGTATAACATTCAGAGCGTAAGTTTTATTTATTTATTTATATCCTAGCCGTTTATTTAATTTTTTAAAGATTAGAGACGAGTCAGGTGGTATACGACTGGGGCGGTTTAAGTAACCCAAATTTAATTATGATAAAAAATATAAGAACCCGAAACTATCTAGGGTTTCATCTCTCGTTCACCTCCCGAATACTCAATCGCAGATTCAGTCCCCTCTTTCCTTCTCTCATCTGTCTATACATACATATATAGATACATATACAATATCCATGAAATCTATTGTTTTGTAGCTCTCTTTATCTCTATATCTCTCCACATCTGTATCTATCTCTCTCGCTTAAACAGCAAGTAGTAGTGTAGTTTTACTATTATGCCCACTATGGAAACAACTGCAAATTCAAACCCCACCCAATCTGCTGAAGAAATCAAAGTTTTAGCTAATGATGCTTTCAAAGGTACAATCTTTTCTTGTTTTTCTTGGTTTTCTGTGTGTATAGTTATATATGTGCATATATGTTTTTGTGCAAGAATTGATTCTGAAAGTGAAAAATGTTTCTTTTTAATTAATTAGAGGAACCCATATCGTGTAATTTACAAATTAGGTTAAGAATGTGCATAATTTAAGGTTTTGAGAGTGTGTAGGTGTTTTTAAAGGTTGAGTTTGATGGATGTTGATGAAAGTCTTAAAATTTGATGAAAGTACGCTGTTTTAATGTTGATGGTGTAATATATGTATGTACTCTTCATGCAAAGTCAACCTCAAAGCTTATAACTTGGAAAAACCCACCTGATTCTGTACGTTGAATTGTGTTTTTCCAGCTCACAAGTATTCTCAAGCTATTGATTTGTATACCAAAGCAATTGAATTAAGCAGTGAAAATGCTGTCTACTGGGCAAATCGTGCTTTTGCACACACTAAACTGGAAGAGTATGGTAGTGCCATACAGGATGCGACAAAGGCGGTTGAGATTGATCCTAGATATTCCAAGGCATGATTTGCGTTATGAATCTATTTTACATTCAATCTTTTTTCTTGTTTTCTATGTTAACTTTATCCGTTGGGGGTTTGATTGTGTTACAGGGTTATTACAGACGGGGTGCAGCATATCTAGCAATGGGGAAGTTCAAAGATGCATTGAAGGATTTTCAACAGGTTTCTTTATCACTTTAAATTATCTTTTAAAGAATTTATATATGAAAAGTGCTCTGTTATTTGGCAAAAGTATTACATAAAAATAATTGATTGATTTACTAGTAATTTTACCAGATGTAGATGTAAGTAGTATTTTAAAATGATTTAGTATTGTTTCAGTTGGTAATGCTTTTGATCTTTTATTTGCATGATCACATGTTATCTTGTATTCTTAATTACACCGGAATTTACGTATCCCTGGAGACTAGCTGTGGTGAAATGTTTCTGTTTATGTAGACTACATATTCACAATGTTTCTTGCATGCAGACTTGTATAGTTGTATGAATGGTAAGCATTAGTCTTTGTCTTTGTTGTAGAGTACCTCTAGATTTATGGAGATGAAACTGAGTACCTATGTTTGTTTTGTTTTCAAGACTGAGCAGCTTATTTTATACATTGTAGCTCATAAAAAAATTTACACCCAATACACGAGTTCATGTCTTACGTTGATGTCGTGAGAAGTACTTACTGGTTGATCTGGCTATATTACATTAGCTATTACGTTAAACATAGTGAAGTAGGAATGACCGACAAAGACACATGATAATGAGATTTTTGCATACATTCACGATGCTAGTTCCTGTTTTAGATTGCCAGTGTAGCTGATAAGATATATCAGATACGGTAGAATGCTCTGGATGGCCATCTTTGAGTAGACTGTTTATTCTACTTTGTTTCTTTACGAGAATATGCTGTACTGTGTGTCATGTTCATCTTTAGCATGCAACGTCATGGCAGAATGCTGGTTTTCCTTGGTGGACTGTCATTAGTTTCACTGAATTGTTGTGTAAGTTTTTTGTTAGAAAGTCATTATGTGTTCAACAACTGCAGCCTTGCACCTAAGCAATGTTAATTAATATCTTCCATCATCTTTCTCTTACATGTTATATATTGATCAATTGTACCATGCATCTGTAATGGCTTGTGCATTATATTTTTATTGGAATAGAGTTACACCCAAGCTTGCATGCTACTACTTGGCAATATACTAGTTTTTGACATGAATACTCTGTGTACTTTGTTTTTTTCTATGATTAGGTTAAAAAAATCTGTCCAAATGATCCTGATGCGACTAAGAAATTGAGGGAATGTGAAAAAGCTGTTATGAAGCTCAAATTTGAGGAAGCAATTGCCTTACCTGTTTCTGAAAGACGTTCAATAGCTGATTCTATAGACTATCAAACTATGGGTATAGTATGTTGAACTTTTTTCCATCATCCAATTTCTGTTCTTTGTTGCCATCTTTTACAAGCATCTGTTTGTAATTGCTGTTGTGCTTTGTTAGTGGTTTTACTATTTATATAATATTAAAGAAATACGCGTGTCATTGCCTTGGGAGAAATAGTCAGAGGAAAATATTAAGGGAATATGGTCAAATGCATGACATTTTGATTTAAGTGATGGTATTTCTTCTGTTCTTAGTTTCTTGTTATCTCTTTGAAATTGTTTTCATGATTTTATTATGAACATAGAACCCTAGATACTTTCAGAGTGAGTTGAATCTAACCACTAGTACGTAAGTCAACGGGCCTCCACCTCTGTGGCTTAACATGGAACCTATGGTATTTGAGGTAACATTATTGACCATTACAATTCTATTTGCAGCCTTATACTACTACTTAATTACTTATTTCTCTTCTGATGTGGTATTGTGGCATATCAGAAACTACCCTCATATGAATCTTTGAGGTCTTGTCAAGCATCGGATCAACCCTGGGTACTAGAGTTGGTCCTAGATGTTCAAGTGTACTGGCCTTCACTCGGTGTAAACTTAGCTGTATGTGATGTTTTGTTCGCCATGTTATTCCTCAGATATTAATCGCACAATATGATATTCCTGAGTGGTAGAGTCTAACACCCAGCTGCGCAGCATAATACCTAAATGTCATGGAGCCATTACTAGCCAGACTCAAAAAATTGAAATACTAATCCCTTAGGTGTCCATAAAGTGATTAAATAATCATATCTGGTGACCTAAGGCGCCATACGATTGTCCATTGATTAAATATCAATGGACAAATGAAATATTATTTTTAATTGGCAATTTTATATTTTAATAAATTTAAAAAAAACTTTGAAAAATCTTATATGGTACACAATCAAGTTGTTGTAGTTACTTCCCGGTCATAGCTTGTTGTGATATAATGATGGCTGTGTTGACTTGTCTGCTCTGCTATTTAGTCTTCACATTGGGGTTAATTTTGGAAGAGATTGATGAGTCAGATAAAAGAGGCATCGTTTTTTAAGGTTTCCATCTTAATGTGTTGGCAGATGTATAAAAAGATATCTGAGAAATAAAAGATTCAGTTTTATCTGCTTCTTTCTTTATGTAGTAGAACATGATTCCCTAAGAACAATTTTTCCTTTTAACAATTTTCTTCTCAGAGGTAATAATTTTCCTTGCCACCTATATTTCAAATATTTATTGAAGTTTAAGAAGTTTAAGTACGCAAGTGCCTTGTATGTTAGTGACCTTGGCATAATATAAACCTTGTTGTAGGATTCAGGTTGTCAGCATATGTGCTTGTTTGATCCCTAGGCTAGAATGGGCCTAGTAAAAATTTTCCCGACTCACTTTTAATAATACATAAAGAATATCTTCAGAAAGGCATATTAGCTCATGCTAAATTAACTAGTTATGCTTACGGGAATGGATGCATTTAGTTATTACCATTTCCAATGTTATTATTTTAGGGACGCATCCAGACTCATCACTATTTCCCCCCCAAGTTGCTGCTGTAGCAGTTGTACTATTGGCAGTACTGTTCGTAATGATGGGAACACAAGCAGCCACAGTTGTGGCAACAGCAGCAATAGCATCATATTTGTTGTTCAGGAGGACACAGTGGGGTGGCTACATGGGCAATATCTTTACGAAGAGTCGAGCGCTTAATCTAGGTGTGAGCTTTTAGATTTAAAAGTGAGATATCAAGGAAAGAGGAGAAGCGGGCTTAAAATCTAGAAAGAAAACTACTTAACTTCTAATTGGAAGCGATTTCTAAACCGTTATAAAACTTTTACATGTTAAAAGATTTTATCTAATTATGATTCTACTTCATACGTTATAGATTTAATTTGTTATGGTTATATGATAGAGAAATTATATATTAATTTTTATGAAGCAAATGAGTAGCCTTTATATATATATATATAAACCCTTTAAAAAGTAGTATGTCAAACTAGGTTTATCTTTGGATATTTGTTAGTCTTCAGATCCAAATAAGTAATCTACTTTAATTTTCTTCTCATCACTTGCTTGGTATTAATGTGTATGTTTTAGCTGGTTTGTGATGGGGTGGAATATGTTTTTCTTGTAACTAGATAACTTTAATTAATGTTGGGTATAATTTTGGCTAAAAGGCCTTGGAAAAAAAAGAGGAAAAGTATATCAAATATATATCTGTGACAGCAACGAGTGGAACTGAAGCAGCTGCATTTGTTTGTCAATGGATTTTAACTATGATACATATTACTACTTTTCATTTATAAAGTGAATGAACGATGTAAAAGAAGGAATTGGAATTCAATCACCTTGTAATAAAAAAAAATTCTGGTTCAATTCAGATGTGGAATCACAGTATACTGGAGCAAGAATAGAGGGAGATGAGGTAACTTTGGAATTTGTGAAGAATATGATGGAGGACTTTAAGGCTCGAAAGTGCTTGCACAAAAGGTGGTTGGCTGATTACATTCATTTTCACCCTGTATACAAGAACTTTAGTCATGTCACTACTAAACATTGGTGTTTATGTTACAGATATGCGTTCCAGATAGTCCTACAAACAAGAGATATGCTGCGAGCATTACCATCGCTTGTCGATATAAATATTCCAAGTGGAAAACATTTTACTGTTTGTGGTGATGTGCATGGCCAGGTAGAAACTTTATGTTAACATCTTAGCTTACATTATATTATTTTGTAGGACCTTCAATAATGAAATTCCTCAACCCATGTTCATTTTTCTGGTCCATGATTACTATAGTGATGTTTTCTCAAGGATGCTGTATGTTTTGCTAAAAAAATGTTTTGTTCGAATGTGTATTTTGTTATGACAGAGAATCCTTCATTTGACAGAAGAAACCTTATAATTATAGGTATATTATAAGTGATAACCAGAACGCATATGCGAATAATTCCTTAAGCATGCTAGTGTAGTTGGATCTTCATTTATCTAATTTAGCAGCTTGGCTTTATGCTATCATATCAGCCACTTCCCTAAAGTGGATAGAAGAGGGTAAACAAAGATATAAAAAGATTAACTAAAATTATTGCTGTTATAATGGTTGTAAGCAGCAAGTAGAACAATAGGATATTTTTCACATTCACTGATTTAGTAAATAAAAAGTTGTAGACTCTTTACCAAATTAAGATACGAGTTCACCCTACTGATCCACATTATTATATGAGTTGTAGACATTTTTCCCTTGTTACGAGGGGCTATGATTTAGTTGAGTTATTATTATTTAAGTTTGTCATGCTCTGTTCTTAAATTCTTATGGATTTCGTCCCCACTGTCTAGTTGAAAGTTGTGAATGAAATTGTGTCCCTAATGCCCTTGAAGTTTGTCATTAGTTTTCAGTTTTGCACCACAGTCTACAAAGATACTGATTACTGGTAATTATAATAGTGTTTCCATTTCATGTTTAAGCTGCTTTCAGGTCTCATTTTAGTCTTACAAGCGTGATAAATATATACATTCTTCCCTGTCTTACTGCACTAAGTATTTTCTATAGTCATCAGTAATCAATACAAGTCACAAGACTGATACCTTCATGTTTTGCGGTATGTTTGCAGTTTTATGATCTAATGAATATTTTTGAGCTCAATGGACTTCCGTCAGACGAGAATCCATATCTATTCAACGGAGATTTTGTGGATAGGGGTTCATTTTCATTGGAGGTCATACTTACACTGTTTGCATTCAAATGCATGTCGCCATCTGGTAAGCCTACAAAGTTCATGTTTTGTTGATCTCTTCTGCTTAGCATGCTAAACATTATGCAATGTTGTTGGTCCCGCGTATTAAAAACCGGACGAGGAACGATATTTGTATTTGTTTATGATTTTAATTCTGGCTATAGGTATGATATGTTTTCTTGAGACGTTATGTTAATTCTGCATCATTTTGTTCATGTTTATACAACTGTATGTGCTGTAGTGAAGGTGACCTTAGATTTGGGACACTGTTAATGATATTATCCTGTTAGTACATGTGTATGATATTTATAGCTGGGTTGCATCACATCACTTTGATCTAAAATTTACAGCTATACATCTTGCTCGTGGAAACCATGAGAGCAAGAGCATGAACAAGATATACGGCTTTGAAGGCGAGGTCAAGTCCAAGCTGAATGATACATTTGTGGAACTATTCGCAGAAGTATTCTGTTGTTTACCTTTGGCTCATGTGTTAAATGACAAGGTGTTTGTGGTTCACGGAGGTCTTTTCAGTGTTGATGGGGTGAAACTCTCTGACATTAAACAGATTGACCGGTTCTGTGAGCCTCCAGAGGAAGGTATGCTGCAAGTGCACTTATTATTTCATTCACTTCCTACTTCCTAGTAATTACACTAATGTTGTACTATTGTTTGTGAGTATCGTCAAGACACTATGAATTGGAACTTCTTAATCAATATCCTCCATTTTATCTTCCTTTTAGTTATTCCATAACCATTTTGGTGGAGTAGCTAGTGACATGAAAGTCTCATCTGACTAATCATATTGACAATATTATCGAATTATATCTGTCTTCTAAGGTACATGATGTTTAGTAATAATATTTCGAAAAATCTTATTTTATTGGCGCCAGTAATGTGTGTTTTACTTGATTCTTGGTGTATGGAAAGAATTTTTTCCTGCTCATTGTGAATGTGCGAGGAGCCGAGGTTCTGTAGCTTTATTTATGTGGGAAAGTAGGAATCTATAAAACTTCACTACTAGACTTGCCAAAACACCAGAATATTTACTGACAACCAGTTGAACTACATTGGTGCAATGGGGTTGGTGGCCCTGTTTCTGCCCTAATAACAACCCAGAAGGAAATAAAGCCTTTAAATCCTGTTTTGAGTAGTACACAATATAAGTCTTATATTTCATTTATGATATCTGCCCATTGAAATTAGTGACTTGGTCCCCTCATGTGAACATCCTAGTTTGGTCAACTCGGTCAGACGGACCTCAACAATGTGTACTAAATGACGCCAAGATAATTCTGGCTAGACGGTCAAGTTTTAATTTATTATCGTGTTCTTAATAAATTTTGATACTTGTTTTTAATAATCCAGATACTTCTATTAGTTAGTGATTGTTCTATACGATTAGATATTGTCAGGATTTTTATAATGTGTTTCTGAAATTTATGATTTCTGCAGGCTTGATGTGTGAACTGCTGTGGAGTGATCCACAACCTCAACCTGGGAGAGGACCTAGTAAGCGTGGTGTCGGCCTTTCTTTTGGTGGAGATGTCACTAAAAGATTTCTACAAGAAAACAATCTAGGTATTTAACTGCTTGTTCAGAACTTCTCATGTTTTAATTGTAGGTATCCTAATGTTTCATTCATATGCCAGATTTAGTTGTACGCTCTCATGAAGTGAAGGATGAAGGATATGAGGTTGACCACGATGGCAAGCTTATTACCGTATTTTCTGCTCCAAATTACTGTGATCAGGTAATTTTGCATTTTAAAAAAATCATCCCAAAATATCACTTCAAAAATGTTGTTTATGGTTCTGTTTTTATTCTATGAAATTCTAGAGCACCCATGTACAGTTACAGTTTATCAATCTCTACAAATTGATATCAAAACGAACCAATTTTTTTGCCACATATAGGTAACCATAGTTTTCAGAATTTAATGTTGGAATTTTTAAAAAAAAATTTGTAATGCCAGATGGGTAACAAGGGTGCTTATATTCGTTTTGAGGCCCCTGATATGAAGCCAAAGATTGTTACTTTTGCTGCAGTGGTTAGTATCTTCTGCAAATCTTATTTCCTCTTTTACTTGCTACTCTTTATTTACAATGAGTACAAAATAAATAATAATAAATTTTGAAAGTTCCTCTTATTTCTAATTCAATACCATATATATATATATATATATTTGATACTGCAGCCACATCCTGATGTCAAACCAATGGCATATGCGAACAACTTCCTCCGGATGTTCTCTTAGTGATTGGATTGCTAATACTGTAATTGTGTCCTGCAAAGAAAATGGTCATGCTGCTGAATTCAAGAAAGTTGATGAGCATATTTTGCTGTTAGCTTGATCAATCTTTAAATTTTTACTGGCTGTCCCAGACGTTCCAAGACCCTTTAAATTTAATTTTGTTTCTCAAGAGTAGTGTTAAAGAGAAATTAAAACATGACTAGTAGTCTATAGTCTCTAATGGATGCCTTGTCCATCCGTTTGTATTTATAAACTCTTCTTTCATTATAGAATTTGTTTTTAGTCACGTTATGATATGTTCAAATAATATTATAATTTATTGCAAGTCTCTGAAAATTAGGGAAATGCATCTTTTACCAGAAATAATTCATGACTCTTGGTAGACAGACAAATTGAACAATTTATGGGCACGAGTCTGTTGTAATGATATATAGTGACATGAGAATTTACAATACTTTGATTTTTTGTTTTGTTTTGTTCAACTTCAATGTTTTGGTTAGTGATTGTATTATAAACCTATCAAAGATTTTGGTGTGCCCAATACTAGTCGAATGTGTGTTTGAGAATCTGGTTCTGGTGGTTTGAATCTATTTATTTGTCTGCTTAATAGCGGTGAAATATTTTTTTCAAGGGAATTGCATGATGAGAAAAAAAATAGTCTGAAAATAGGGGTGGTTGCTGGAGCCTCAGCCTGGATGTACGTGGGTGTACATGTACATCAAAAAATACAGTACATATAAAAATATATTATGACAAAAAGGAAGGCTCAAAATTTTATAGTATAAATAAAGGGTCAATTTTTTGGTTCAATAAAAGCATATTTGACAAAAAAAATTTGAGGAAAAAGGCTCAAATTTGTGTCTGAAATTTGAAATACTAATTATTTTTAAGATGGTGAATACTTTTATCCTTTGGGTATGCATTTATACACTAAAATTATTCACATCTTAAAAATGATTGTTTTTCCTAGTTAAAGAGGAATGACTATCGCGTGCCTGAGTTAATATTTTTTTATAATTTTAATATATTTCAATGTTAAAATAATTAATTGTGAATTTATAAGCATATATATCATCTTGATAATAATAATATATAATTACATATTATCTTGAAAAAAAAATGTAATACGGAGTTCCATATACTTTATTTTTAAAAATTATCATAAATAATATTTGTAAACTTAAAATCATTTAGTTCATAATATTTAAGAATAAGATATGAATTTTATCCGTTTTAAATCCGTTCTTAATAATCTTTTTATTTATTAAAAAATATTAAATTAATAAACTCATTCAACCGGACACCCGTCCTCAACCGAAGTACCCCTAAGAGGCTAAGATTCATGATATTTAACCCGTTTGTTGGTTTTCTTTTCTCTCACAAAACAAAAAGGAGAATATAAAACTCAAGAACCATATACGTACACTAGTCTATGTATCTAATTCCTGAATTCACCCATCCTCCCAAATTACCAATCATATTCCTTGATTAACATTAACTTAAGTTAATTAGAGTTCTAATAAAAGTTGATTTAATTTTTTAAACATTTTTTTTAAAACTTTACCATTATCATATTACCTCCAGTAATCCTCATTCTTTCTCATTTTTTGTTCTCCTTCTGCTAATTCTCTTTTTTCACCATTTCTTATCATACTTTCACTAATTCTCTTTTTTCCTCCCGTTTCTTACCCACTGATCCACCATCTTAATTTTTACGATATCATTCTATACTAATTTCTAATATTTTTCATTTCTCTTACCTTTTTAAAAATATTTGTAAAATACTTATTAGTTATATTGTATTTTCATAATTAATAAATATTTATTATTATTTTTAAAAATCATGTAATACATGTATATTACATACTAGGATTGTATACGGCTTAAGAAACTTATTTAACAATTAATATTTTATATTATAATCATATTAAAATATTATATATATATCAAATCATATAAATTATATCTTCCAAAATTACCAATTATATTCCATAATCAAACCTAGGTTGAGTTAATTATAGTTATAAGAAAGGGTAATTTCATCTTTTATGCCATTATTTTTCAAGTTTTAGCGCTAATTCTCTTTTCTCCTTATTTCTTATACTATCTTCACTAATTTTCTCTTTTCTCCATTTCTGACACTCCCTTCCTTAATTCTTTCTCTTCCACGTTTTTCAGCCACTATCTTATTTTCAATTGTCATGATGCTATATATCTTATAATAATTCACAATATCTCTAATTTCTTTCAAAATTATTTATAAAAATACTTTTATTCTCATAATTAACAAATATTATGTATATATATATACACACACATCATAATTAAGTTTAAATTGAGTTAAATATAGTTATAAGAAATGTAATTTTATCTTTTACACAATTATAATTTTATTGAGTTGGAATTCAGGAAAGAGGATATCTGTTTTTCCAAGTACTAATTCTAACAAAAAATTTGCTGTATTTATTAAATTATTAACATATGATACATATATAAATGCAATTTTATTATATACAATAATTATTTATAATATTTCATATATTTATATTATATAAAATAATAAATATTTAACAAAGTGTGTCTTGTATCTTCCTCACTCGGGTAAAAATGGCGTCGAAGCTCTTGACCCGAATCCGAATCGTATGTCGTAGCCGCACCCTCCTGGACCCGACCCGAAGTTCTCCTTACACTAACACCGCTTCACAATCGTGGCTAATTCAATCGAGGCCTTACTCCAATGATCATCATAATAATAATAATATGCAATCCACAACAACACCAGCAGCTTCTTCTTTAAATCAAACTGAACTCATTAAATTCTCCGCCATTGCTGATTCCTGGTATCTACATTCATCTCATTGTTATTTTACAAGTTTTATTTATTTATTTATTTGTTTATTTAGGGGTTTAGGGTTCATGTATGTATCAAGGTGGTTTTATTTGTAGACTAGGGAGGAGGGCAATGTTGTTTATATGTCATACTTACTTACAAACACCCCCCCTCCTCCCCCCTTTGATTTATGATGATGATGTTTAGGTGGGATGCTGATGGACCGTTTAGGCCATTACATGTCATGAATCCTACACGTCTTGCTTTCATTCGCTCTACTCTTTGTCGCCATTTCGGGTTTGTTTCCCCTTCCTTTTCTCTTTTTGTTGCTTTTAACAAACAGTGTTAAGTGAGATTTGGTACATTTTTCGCGAAAAATGAATAATGAATGATGTATGATATTTCATGTATTGTTTTTGTTACAATAATCTTTATTGCTCTCTTCAACCCCTGCAACTTTGGTTCAAATTCTAATTTCTGGTTCTCTGTTCCTACTATTAATTATTGTTTCAGTAAGGATCCAAACACTGCAAGGCCTTTTGAAGGATTGAAATTTGTAGATGTTGGTTGTGGGGGTGGAATTCTATCTGAGGTATATCATATTTAGAATTTTAGGTGGTTCACCACTTTTAGTTCTATTAGTCATACTTGCTTGCTTTTTCTACCTCCTCTGGAGGTGGTGGTGGGCTGTGGTAAGAATGAGAGGTCTCGTATGTATCTGTAATTCTTATATCATGTCACAGTTCCGTGACTTATATTTAGTTGGTGCTTTTGCTTATGCCAGCATATTTAGAATAGTATCAACTCTAAACATGCTAGTTTGATAGAGATCAACAGACAAATGATTAGTAAGCATCCTAAAAGAATCAAACAAAAGGAAACCAGAACAAGTTCTTCTACCTCATTGTACCAAAAATATATTTGCAGAATACATTATTCACGTTTTATTGTCAAGAAAATCTTGTAAGGTCTTTTAATCAAGAAAATTTGTTTTATATTCATTTTTTCTTGCTTATTTGTCATTTAACTTTCTGTCTTTGTAATTCAGCCTTTGGCTCGCATGGGAGCTACTGTGACAGGAGTTGATGCCGTGGACAAGAATATAACGGTTGCACGCCTCCATGCGGTATACGAACTACCAATACTGATCATGAATGAATATATGTTTTTCCTTTTATGTTGTTTAGTTCTCTTGTAAGTTTCCATAAACAGATTTTCTCTTAAGAAAACAAACCTTTTTCCTACTTTACATTCAATATAAATATTATCTTTGTGCTTATTATCACATCCTGTTTAAACTCATCTATCTTCTTGTGAATTTATACTTCTTGCATGTACATTGCTTAAAAACTGTCTTTAATGGCGGATGAGAGATTTCAAATTTTCTACCTATCAAAATAATGAAGTAGCCTGTCTTCAATTTAATTCAAAATGAAAACTGTTCATTTAAACTGTTTGTTATACCCTTTTAATTCTCACACAAATCTTATGCTATACATTTCCTTTTAATTCTCCTTTCTTAATTAATATATCGCGTTTGTGGTTGCATGAGCATAGTGACTTTTTTCTAACCTTACGAGTAGGTGCATGCTTTTCGAAGCTATTAGTCTTGATTTCTTTTTGAAAAGAAAGATATGAACATTACTTCATGATTATATTTTTAAAAACTTTATTTGATGTCTGTGCTTTGAAAACAATTTCTTTCTTACTGATGATAGTTTATTACCTAAAAACTTAACTTCGTGACTGTGGTTGTGTTGTCATCACGTTCCAAATATATTATTTTTAATTTTAAATATATGAACAGCCTGTCCTTTATCATTGGAGCACTAATGTTGTGCATACTATTGCTTTGAATATGGCCAGGATTTGGATCCAGTAACTGCAGCAATCGAATATCGTTGCACAACAGCTGGTACATAGCCTAAACTTTAAAAACTGCCAGTACTTGGTTGACTTACTTCTTTTAGCTATATATGTTATACACATTACTTGGCTGTTCAAGGTTTTAGTTTACCGACACACTATAACCATTCAATATTAGTAATTTCAATTTAATGATAGGTAGTCATAGTTATCACTGGTTTTTCTGTTATTATGTATATATATAATATATTGACACTGAAAATTAGTCTCAAGTTTTTGTATCCTATGTCCTGTATCTTGCAACTTCGGTTCAGTGGCTTTGGAAGTTGATCATTCAGTCTCTGTATGCCCTTTCTCCGTTACTTTGTGTAGTACAGATTGAAAGTAATAGAGAAATGATGCTTTGGAAGTAGGTGTCATTTGCTATTGTTTGCTTTCATGTGACTTTGTTTTAGTTATTGTTAATCTACCTTGTGCTGACTCCCTTTCGAAGAATAGGTTGTTTTTGTTTTTCCTTCCACTAACACTAGGCTGGTGGTTGGCTAAAGGAGCTCCTTCACTATTGCGAATAGGCTTTTCTTTGATCATTTTCGAAACAGACTTTTATTAGTGACGATTTCCTATCCACACAACCTGTAATTTATTTCTTACGTACTACTAAATATTCTTGTTGATGAATTGACTTAAAAATCTTGTTCTCCCATGTAAAACAAGTTCGTTAGAACGTAGCGGTAGAGAAATTTTTCATGATGTGCACCACAATTTCTTTTATATAATAATAACAGCAATGTGTATATCACATATGTATATACCTTTGACTGCAATTTTGTTCTCTGTATGGTTCTTTTGCCTTGTGCATCTATTTACTTGACAATGAACTCTAGAAAATTATCAAACATTACAATTTGTAATTAATTGATCCTTTTCGTTGTGGACAGAAAAACTGGTTGAAGAACAGAGAGAGTTTGATGCGGTGCTTGCTTTAGAGGTATATATTTACAAGTTCCATTTATAGTACTACTTTTCAGTTTTACATGTAGTAGATGTTTGTTCCTTCTTTTATTCACAAAATATAGAAAACCATGTTCTATTTAGTATACATTTAATTTTTTTTGTTCAAGGTTTTAACCTCTTATACTTGGCCTCTAGAATATTGTACTTGAAATAAAAGAAAGTCAATAAACTCTTCTCACTCTACTTCAGCACCTTAATTTCAAACGTCAGACTTGTTTATTTCGAGTATAATTGTTTTCACCGTGATTTTTGTTAACATGCATTGAAAGGAGGCCAACAGCCTTGCATATCAGGTGAAGGGTGACTATTTTTCTAGTGAAGTCGTAACCAAGATATGCTTCTTCATCACGTTTATGTCGTGACTTGATGCACTATATGCTTGCATTCAAAATTTGTGTATATATTGTTATGTAAAACATTGCCTCATTGGTCAGTAGATAAAGGTCCAACCTCCTTCTCAATATCACTCCTGCTCTAAGTTGGGAGCAACCCCACTGGTTGTATTTGTATCTTCTTATTTCTTGATAGGAATATCAAAAGTATCCTTTTTAATGCTCCTGCATCAATGAGAATGCCCATTTAATCTGTGTATCTAATTAGGTCATTGAACACGTAGCAGATCCTGCTGAATTCTGCAAATCCCTTTCAGCCTTAACTGTTGCTCAGGGAGCTACTGTTATCTCAACTATCAATCGTTCCATGAGAGCCTACGCAACAGCTATAGTTGCGGCAGAGTACATCCTCCATTGGGTAAAATTTCTATCGCTCCTACTTATCTTTGTGCAAATCCCTTTTGCTAATGTTATTGACTTGTTTTCATTCTTCTCTATATAATAATTTAACAAGGAGCTGAATTTAATAAAAGTTGGCTATGTTTTGGTGTTTTTTGTCAATCCTATCTATGGCCATAGCTATAATTTCCAAAACAATTAGGATCTATGATATTAGCTATTGAAAAAGTTATTTATGAGCTGAACCTGGAAGATCATGCTGGGAAAATTATTTGGATATCATGTACTGGGTATTTCACCGATTTGAAAAGTAACTCTGTGAATGAAGCTCTTCATAATATTGATAATGTTTGTATATATTATTAATGTCGCTTTCTTGATGTTTTGTTGCTATTTGGTGTGATTACATGGATATTAATTTAAACACTAGTCTCCCATTGATGTTCATGGTTATGGTTAATTTGAGCTCTTACAATTACATATCAAGCAGCTTCCAAAAGGTACACATGACTGGTCCAGCTTTCTTACTCCTGAAGAACTAGTACTTATCCTTCAACGCTCTTCTGTATCTGTAAGTTAAATTTGTGATTTATATTGTGGTATCCCCCACATTTGATATACAAAATGCTGTCATATAATTTATGTCTGAACTAGTGCTCTTGATTGACAGTTTTTGGTCATATTTTACAGATCCAGGAGATGGCTGGTTTTGTATACAACCCCTTGAGTGGCCGGTGGTCTCTATCAGAAGATATTGGTGTAAATTTCATTGCATATGGTACCAAAACTAACGGATAAAAGCGATCAATTTACACTAGTGCTCTAGATTATTGCATGACGTAGCCTACTGTTGATTTGGGACTGGATATTTGCAAGAAGGTTGCAAGAAAGATAAGCTCTGAAGCAAAATGTCACATTTTTGGAAGTATCTTGTATAGTGTATTACTGTATTATACTAGTGATATAGAAAGTTAACATTTCACTTACAATTTACTGATATGCAAATGCTGAAATGTATTAATCCTCATGAATATCCATGATGTCGTTATCGAAAGTGACTCTCTGCTTACCGTGACAGCGATAAACAAGGAGCAGGCTAACCTCTTGGATACAAAGTAGTAAAGATGTTTCTGTTTAACACATTAGAAAGCAGGCAAACACGCCCACTTGATGGCTAGAATCCCTTGTTTACCAAACTGCTACATTTGTTTTATGTCTCCTCATGTTTTGTTGGAGACTTTGATGTTTGATTCCCATTTTATCTAATAAAATAGCTGCTTTGTTTCAAAAAAAAAATTTCTTAGTATTCTATTGAGTTTCCTGTCCTTTTTTTTTGTTGGGGGTTGTCTATATGGTAGCTCGTTTGGGAGAGAAAAAGTAAAGTACGAATATAAAGTTTCTAATGAAATGGGATTTTTTTTTAAAAAAAAAAGGGTCCCTTTACATGGTTCTAAAAATTAGAACCATGATGTTTTCAATAATTAGAAGTTAATGGGTAAAAAGATTATGAGGATAAAGATTCGTGTGTTTTGAGTAATCCGATGCCTGAGAATGAGGAGCTACCTTCAAGTAAACAAGGGATACTCGATATGCATAGACTTTTTCTTGATAATTTTTTTGGTAGTTCGTCCCTGTCTATATATATACACACATAAAAACACTAGTTCACAAGTGTAAGTTGTATGTGCACAGTTTAGTAAAGAAAAGTATGGTGACAAACCGGAGCTTTATACCCCTTGCATCTGTTTTTATCATTTCTCTTTGTTTATTTTCCACGTACGGAAATGCTGCTGATGAAAAACCATTTACACAATCAGTAGCTGTAACAGCATCTACAAATCCTGCAGATTCTAATAACTTGCCAGGTCCAGGGTTCCCAATCAGCATTGGTGGTGGTGGCAACAGTAATGGAGGAGGTGGTTGGTTGCGTATATGGACTCCCTTGGGATGGATAACCATTGGTGGAGGTGGTGATAATCACGGTGGAGGTGGTGGCGGTGGGTTTGAACCTTTTGTTCCACCTCCAAGTCCCCCTAGGCCTAACCCTGTAACGCCAAATCCTCCTAACCCTACACCACAACATCCTTCTAATCCTGTAACGCCAAATCCTCCAAACCCGAACCCTACACCGGGTTCTTCTAGACCCCAACTACCACCATGGCTAGCACCATTTTTTAATGGTGGTGGTAAGAACCCCTCACCGTCAAGTCCTTCAAAACCCCCTCCAAATCCTTCAAATCCCAAAATACCGCCATGGTTAGCGCCATATATTGGAAGTGATGGCCGTCTACATGAGCCCCCCTCACCACCACCCGTAACACCAAAATGGTTAGCACCATATATTGGCAAGGATGGTCGTCTACATCTCCCTGACTCACCTTCAAGACCAATACCAAAATGGTTAGCACCATACATTGGACCCGATAAACCACCACATACTTCAACACCAGCGCACCTTGCAGAAACTAGTATTGGAAGTACTCGGTCTGCAGCAAGTGGTTTCGAAACCAGTAAGACTTACGTAAGAGAAAAACATGATCACTACCAATGCTGGTTACAACTTGAGAAGATAAACAAGTGTGTAAATGAAGTTTTAACAGCATTTTCATCCCGGAAGTTTGAAGTGCTAGGTTCATCTTGTTGCTCTGCCATTGAGCGGATGAACAAAGATTGCCATGCAAAGACAATTGGAAACTTTCATGATCACTTCTTTTCTGCTTCTGTTCACAGGCATTGTTCCGCCAATTAAATTCTATTTCGTACCTAGCTAGTTAGTTTCGTTCGCAAATAAAGTAGACAGTAGGCTTTTTTTTCTTAAAAAAGATTTATTAGTATTTTAGGATCTTTTTATTTAGATGTAAAATGAAAGTTAGCTGGCCAGTGAATTAAGTACATCCTATGCTTTCATCTAATAAAATAACTACTTTCTGTATGAGCTTCTTCATCCTTGTTGAGTTATACATCTTTTTGGTGCCATCTATACACAGAGAATTGCAAGCAGGTAAGCAGAAAAGCAGAAAAGCGAAGGAAATAAATAATTAAAGTAATTGAGATAAATATAATTGTGCAATTAACATTTAAATGATTGAAAAATAATTAATTTAGATTACTTTAGTGTTATTTTAAAATTATGTATCGGATTACAAGTTCTATTTTAACTTTGAAAAATCACTTTTTAGTTGTACAATATAGCAGTAAATATGTGTGTTTTATCCAAATCTAATAACCTGGGGTAGTCATGCTAACTAATAAACTTATAACTAAGTAATTTAAATTAGTTTTCATATAAATAAATTAGTTAATACATGAACAATAACGAAACCAGTCAGTTACAACAGATAAGTTATTTACTTGTATCCATTCGATCAGATCAGTGAAACTCTTTAAGATATTTATATGAAACTCTTTTTCACAATCACTAAAAAGTTTAATTAAACACTAGTTCGTTGAGTACTTGAAATTTATCTTTCACTTTAAGTGTTCTGAGTTCTAACACCTTATTTTGCACTTGCACAGTTGTACACCTTGTTTTTCTTGTTTGAACAATATATTTTCGGATCTCAAAACATAATTGTTGTTGGAAAAAACAACCATCTGAAAAAACAACCATCCCCAATAACAATAAATACCAACAACTAATTAACAAATATGCATCACATTATATTATATAAAATATATAGTATAGAAATATAACTTATAACTTTTGGGGATAAACAGATAGATTTCATCAACATCATTGTATTGGCATGTTAAGAAAAACTAATTAAAAAACCCTTTAAAAGCAAGTATTACAATATACGATAAACCTTTTGGAGATTCAAAGACCACAGAGCAACACGACAGACCTAGAAGCAACTGAAATCTACTGACCAACGCTTCTATCTCCGTTGAAACGGTTTCATGCTTTGGGAAGTTGAAGCGGAACCTTTAGAAGAAAAGCCTCCTTTAGATGAAAAGCCTCCAGGCTTCCTTATACACGAGGGACTATACAATTTTAACAAAAGAATTAACAGCTAATTAAATTCGTGTTGCAGCTCTCAATAATTTTTAACATTTGCAAATTAGAGAGTAATACCTGTCATTCTTTTGCACCACATTCTTCCTCAAAGCTGTCAAGTTTCTTACCTCTTGGCTGGTGAAAATTGACAAGGGGAAGTTTAGATACATTATATTATATTGGAAACAGGAATAAAAAGAAAAGTGCAGTTTGATGATGATAAGAACATGTTTTGTATTATCAGAATGATTGTTCTGTATTCTTCAGAAGTTTGAGCATCAGACTTGTATTTGAAAAACTACAATACACACAAACTGTATGTTTTAAATCTGGCTTGTATAACTTATGCACCTCTGTTCAAAAAGAGAACAGGTTTAACTCAATATACAACTGATAAAAAAATAGATCATTTCTTAAAAGAAGAAAGCACAAAGGAGCGTCTGAATAAGCCAAGTTCAATTATGACAGTCATATTTATTTCACACTTCCTTAATTGAAATAATACCTGTTGAGAAAATCTAATTTTGATTTCTTCATTAAGCTGCTTTTGGAGCTGCCAACAATACTACCAGGTCCCCAACCTGATCATATTAGTCCAAATTTTAATTATCAATAAAAATTAGAATTTCACAATTGAAAGGCATGCTGGATTTTCATTACACGAGAGGTGATACGATAAAGTAGTGTTACCTCCGTAACAATTTCTTTTGTTGGTTGAAGGTGGCACTTTCGTACACAATTTTACTTGTCTACTCTGTTTTCCTGATCAAGCAAACGACTTTCAGAATTAAAACCCTAATTTAAAAGTTAAAAAATACCATTTTTCTTGAAAGTCCAACTAACTACAAATTCAACTACTCCTATACTCCCATCAACACTACGAAGAGTAACAAAAAGAGAAGAGAACAAGAAATATACAATTGAGAGTACTCGGTTATGTAATTCTCTGGTGATATTTATTCACCTGACATTCTTCCCACAATTAAGAGCAAATAATTAATTAAAATATTTCATCGATCTCACTAAAATATTACAATAAACAACCACAATCATGGATTTGTACAGTAACATAAATAATTATATGCATATATGAAATTGTATATCCTGTGATTTAATTAATAAATTTTAGGACATGTGGCAGTTTATCAATAATTCTTATTTCCTACCTTGTCCATTAATCCAACAAAAACTCTTCGACATTGAACATAAAAGTTAAAGTATGTCAATCTTTTGAGACTTAAAAATACTTACGAGCATCTTCGCTTTTATACAACTGCTTCATTCGCTCAATTGACTTCTGTTGAGCCTCTTCCAAATCCTTTAACTGTGCCTACAAAAATATAAAAATCATTGTAATAATGCAACTTCATTTAATTACAATGCAAGAACATTACAAACCGGTGCTAACATTTGAATGAGTCTGGTGCATTTTGGTGGGCCACGGTTTACACCCTTATTGAAAAAGTCGGCTGTCTTGTTTGATTCCCAAATTAGAGTTACAATACCGAACTCCGTAATTAAATTTTATAGTAATGGGCATTTCAGGACCCTCGTACCAGTGATCCTAGTCTACAATAATCCCTCCCCCCCCCTCCAATTTTTTCTAATATATGCCCTATATGTCAATATCACAATATCAATTGCCTCCTGATTTAGCTCATCTTCATCCTTCCCGACCCTGCATCATTTCACGAAGACCCGATCCATTTCAATTTTCATATAGTCAACTAATTTTCCGAACAAATCCATATCCCATCCTAACCTAACCTCCGTAAATTACCCCTGCCCAAGAATTCAACCTCCAGATCTCCCAACTTGTCTCACATCCCAAAGTTTATGCAAGTTTTGGATAATGGGTCAGGATTGATTCTGTTGAGAAGCTGTGATGGGTGCGAGAAGATTAGGAAATGTATCAGGCATTCACAAACTTGGTTGTAGACTATGGCTGACAGGCAGTGGTTCCAATGACGGCAGTGACGGTTAATTGGGTTCATGATAGTGGAGGCATATTTAGATTTGGGTTAAATCACGGTCTTGATGTTGTGGATGCTTATTACCATAATTTGTTTTACGTTAGATCCCTAAAAGAGGTTTCTATGCATTTCTTCAAAGAGAGACGCATTTATTTCTTAAAAGAGACAAGTATTCATTTCTCAAATTTTAACACTGAATTGCTAGATAGTGAAATGGAAGAGGATTACCGCGTACAATTCTTTCCATTTGAATGTTACATTTTTACTCTTCATGTTATGAATCACTGTGTTGAAGCTCCCCTCACCAAATTTCTTCTCATAGAAATTTTTCCACAGATGATCTGTTACCGAGGTAAGGTCTGTTCCCTACAAAAGAAAACCCAAAAAAATACATTAAATGCAACCAAAACTTCTTTTTTTAGCTAAATCCAGGCGAAACTTCTTGTTCAAATAAAATGACCCTCGGACTTGACTCTCTTACTTCACTAGAGTCTTCAATATATTTTAATTGGTCAATGCTACAATGTGGTAAAATCTGTTCCAGAAACTCTGGGGCAATCCCCCCAACATCTCTCAAATATCTGATGTTGTCAATGGCTGTTTGGACACATAATTCCACCAAAGAAGGAACATTCAGCGTCTCCTTTCTATTTCTCTCAGACATGTACCTGTCCATTACTTCAAATTCTTCTTGTCAAATAACACACCTGTCAGAGACAGTAATATCAAAGTAGTGAGTACAAATGTGCTTCTCAAACATCATAAAGCTAATTCTCACTGCACGAACCAGTTTTATTAATACTTATTGGATCATAAGTCCATGTTTATAATATATATATATATATCCTTTTTCTTCTATCAACGCTAATAAAAAAAGGATGCATACACATGTAATTTTATGCGCAAATGATTGACAATGAATTAAATTCTCCAATTTCAAGTAATATACATGTTATGAAGTTCAGTTCGGAATATATATGTATACACATATCATTGTTTTCGGACCGACACACCCCTTCTGGATTATGACTAATCAAATTGAATTCTTGAAAAGTGAGACCTTTTCAACCTTGGGCTAAAAACTTACTGTTTAGCCACACACGAGCCTTCAGTCATCCAAGACTTGTTCTTTTCTTTGTAACTACTTACTTGATTCTTGAACATGTTCTACAATTTGATCAACTCATATTATTAATACACACAAACACAGACATACAAGCAATTCTAAATCATAGAAGGCTTGGAAACATTATGAGCAAGTGATGATGATACAAATGAAAGAATCAAGAAATTGTGTTTCACAAGAATATTTAAAAACAACAAGAACGTAAAGGAATTATATAAAGGTTGGATCTTTATAAAAACAACAACATGAATCCCATTAAAGAAGATCAATTCCAACGAAAAAATGCAACAATTTTTCAAACTTCAAAGTGAAAATCTACTCCATTATACATTCTCAACATACATAAAAAAAACAGAGAGTAAATTTAATGAAAAACACAGAGAAATTGAAGCAGAGAATAGGAGCATGAGAATCAAACTAACCGACAAGGGAATCAAGAAAAGGATTAGTGAGGCGAAGATGAGACTGCACGAATGTTGATTCGATGATGAATTGGTGATCATGTAAATTACATCCTGTATTTGGATTAATTATGTTATCTATGTAATATAACTCTATTATTACACGCTTACAGCAGATGACGCGAGAGAGAGATATATTGAAACCCACCTTCGCAGTTTTGTTGGTATCCAACTCGCATATACATACGGGACGGCCCAGAAGTTTGTGGGCTTATTCATTCCAAAATTTTAAGCAACTCAGACGTAAACAACCATGCGAAATTGTTGGTCAAAGTGGTACTCCTTCCGTCCCACGATACCGGTCTCTTTTTTTGTAAAAAAAATTATCTCATAATAGTTGTTTATTTCTATTTTTAATATTAAAAAAATCAAATTTATCAAATTTTTTATCATTTCCAATATAAAACTTACTCCTTCTATCTCATATTAATAGTTTCTTTTAAAAAAATAACGCATATTAATAAATGTTAGTTGTACAATAATTTTTCGTGCATATCATATTTATTAGGACTATTTTATACTAAATAAAGTAAGTTTTATATTGGAAATGACAAAAAAAGTGGGTAAATTTGAATTTTTTTACATTGAAAGTAGAAATTGACAATTATTATGGGACAAAGTTTTTTTTTCCAAAAAAGATTATTATTATGGGATGGAGGGAGTACTTTATTTAGTATAAAATAGTCATAATAAATATGATACACACGAAAAATTATTATACAACTAATTTTTCTTAATATAAGTTATTTTTCCAAAAGAGACTACTAATATAGGATGGAGGGAGTAATCTTCATACCAGTAACGGGGGATGTTTGGGGATTTTCAATAAGCTACTTATGTTTGGTGTGCACATGTTGGTTTGTAATCGAGTCGAGTCGAACCAGATAGTTTATAAATGAATTCTAGTTAAAAATTTGAGTTCAGGTATTTTTAAACTAACTGAGTCGGGTTTTGTGATAATCAAGGTCAAATTCTAATTTTTCCGAAAATCGGGTTAAATTTCGACTTTCAAATCCGAAATAAGTCGAAGTAAATTGTCTCAAATGCAATAACTTGAATAATTCACAAGTCCACCACACCCCCCCCAAAAGACCATGATTTATTATGCACTCAGTAGTAATACTCTTACTTATATACTGAATAAAATATCTCAATATACTCGATGTGGGATTGAAGTGTTATAAATGTGATGTTTGTCGATGTTTGACATTCATTATAAGTAGTTTATAAGCTGAAAAATATATTTAATTTTCAACTTGTAAGTTACTTATAAGATAAGTTAAACTATCATCGCTTAAATTCATGACGTTCTCGTCAGGCTGAACAAATAGCACATATGCCCAGATTCTACATCTCTAACCATCATGTTATAAATCATGTTATAATGTCGGTTGACTTCGTGTCCACATCTCCGACAACTTGACAAATCAAGATTTCGAGAGTTGACTTTGATACCATATGTGACAACACATGTTATAAGGATTATACTACGTTTTTTTTAAAAAATTGGGTCAAGTCTCGATTTCCGAATCTAAAATAAGTCAAAGTAAACTGACCTAAATGCAACAACTTGGGTAATCCACAAGTTCACCACAGGTTCCAAAAAAATCATGATTTATTGATGGATTTAGTAGTAGTACTCTTACTTATATACTAAACAAATTATTCTAATTTACTCGATATAGGACTGATGTTAGGGATTGTTATCTAATAACTTGGGTGTTACAAGTATACTCACGAGCCTATTAATTAAAATAATAATAATAATTTTACATAATAAAAAAGCTTTTATAATAATTTATTTATAATTATAAACAAACTCTAGTTGAATCAGATTGTTGAGTTCGAGTTAAAGCTTAATCGAGTTTGGTATATGAACTCAAAATTGTATTCAAGTTTGAATCGTATACGAGTTTAAGCCGAATCGAGCTGTAATAAACAAGTTCGAGCTCAAACTACTTGCAAGTCCAAGCAACTCGAATGAATTTGGAACGGAACAGGAAAAGATTTAAATTATATTATAAATAAATGTTTAAAAGTTTCATTATTTTCCATTGCCCTCGTAACCATACATACTATAATTCAAGCCCTCCGATATATAAAAGAATGTTTCGTTCTCCCCATTGTACCTGTTTTCTTTCCAAATCCCGTTATAAGAATTTTGTATTCACCCATTTTTTTTCAAATTTTCTCTCCTAACTCCACCATTTTTTTTAAAATTTTCACTCATTATATATTCTATAACTAAACACTTATAAATTGATATATATATATATATATATATATATATATATTCAATTTATAAGATAAATCAAATCACCCCAATATTTGGTATAAAAAATGGGTATATAAAACTGACATAGATACTGCCCCTTAACTGTATCGTATTTGTATATATATTATATATAAATATATATTAAAATTTATAATTATAAAACTGGAATATATACTATTTAATATGTTAAAATATATTTAATATTAAAGAAAATTAAGAATTTGAAAAAGTAGTTACAAACATACAAGGATTAACTAAAAAAATATATTTTTATATAAATAGAAAAATAACAAATAATAAAAATTGAAAAATTAAAATTTACATTTTTTAATAGCCAGCCCAAAGCTTGAAATAGTCTGCCAAACCCCCGGCCCATAAGTTTTAGGGGGTGTTTGGAGGAACTTTTTTTCCAGAATAAGTCAACTTATTTTAAGACAAAGTTAGGATTCCTAACTTTTTTCTGAAATAAGTCAACTTTTTTTTGCAACTTATAGAATCTCAAATATACATTAAATACTTGTATAAAAAACATTTATCAAATTATGAAATTTTTACCCGAAAATAAGTCCAAAAAGACTTATTTTTAAGCCCAGCCAAACAGGCCATTAATTGCTCAAAATTTGGAAAGAACAGACCGACGACAAATGCGAGTTGAATAGCTGATACAGACACAGCACGAAGGAGGGTTTCAAAATCACCATCTGCAACTCTGCAAGACTGTAATACAGTAATAATAATAATAATAATAATAATTGTTACAAATATAACATAATCCTAGGATAAACAGAAACAGGGAGCAAGTTACATGATCACCAATTCATCACCGAAACTGCATTCGTGCAGTCTCATCTTCTCTTGAGTAACCCCTTTCTTAATTCCCTTGTCGGTGAGTTTAATTCTCATGCTCCTATTCTTTGCTTCAATTGCTATGTCTTTTTCATTAAATTTACTCTATGTTTTTTTTATGTATGTTGAAAATGTATAATGGATTAGAATTTTACACTGGTCTGAAAATTTTGTTGTTTTGGAATTCATCTTGTTTAATAGGAGGCTTCATGTTTGTATCAAGATCTAATCTTTATATTCAGACTTCCCCTTAATATTCGTTTGTATCATCATCACTTGCCTATAATGTTTCTAAACCTTCTATTACCTAGAATGGCTGGCTAGAATTGACAGTATGCGTAAGTAGTTACAAAGATTAGACAAGACTTGGGTGACTGTGAAGGGTTGTGTGTGCCAAACAGTAAGTTTTTAGCCCAAGGTAGAAAAGGTCTCGCCTTTTTAAAGTTCAATTTGATTAGTCATAATCCATGAGGGGACAATGATATCTGTATACGTATATATTCGCTATTCAACTTCATAACACGGATAGTACATGATATGGGAGAATTCATTTCATTGTCAATCACTAGCGAATAAAATTTCATGTATATGCATCTTTTTTATTAGCATTGCTAGAAGAAAATGGAAACATGGATATTATAAACATGAACGATGAACTACTAAGTATTAATAAAACTGGTTCTTGCAGTGAAAATTAGCTTCATGATGTATGAGAAACACATTTGTACTCACTACTTTGTTATTACTGGTCCTGACAGGGGTGTTATTTGACAAGAAGAAATCAGAAGGCATGGACAGGGACATGTGCGAGGGACATAGAATGGAGACACTGAATGTTCCTTCTTTGGTGGATTTATGTGTCCAAACAACCATTGACAACGTTGAATATTTGGGAGATGTTGGGGAGATCGAAGTAGAGCTGCTGGAACGAATTTTACCACATTGTAGCATTGACCAGTTAAAATATATTGAAGACTCCACTGAAGTAAGAGAGTCAAGTCTGAGGGTCAATTTCTGAACTAGAAGTTTTGGTTGGATTTAGCAAAAAAAGAAGTTTTGGTTGGATTTATTGCACTTTTCTTATTTTCTTTTGCAGGGAAAAGACCTTAGCCCGGTGACGGATAAGCTATGGAAAAAATTCTATCTGATGATCTTCGGTGAGAAGAGCTTCAACACAGTGGTTCATAGAATGAATAGTAGAAATGTAACATTCAAATGGAAACAATTGTATGAGGTAATCTTCTTCTTCTATTTTACTATCTAGCAATTAAGTGTTAACATTTAAGAAAGGAACGCTTGCCTCTTTCAAAGAATAAGTGCATATCTCTTTCATGAAATGCACAGATACCTCTTTTAAGGATTTGGCTTCAAACAAATTATGGTAATAAGCATTCATGGCATCATGACCGTGATTAGTCCAGATCTAGATATGCCTCCACTATCATGAACCCAATTAGCCACTGCTGCCGTCAGTGGCACCGCTGCCAGTCAGCCACCGTCTACCGTGTACAACCAAGTCTGCGAATTCCGTATACTTTTCTTAGTCTTCTAACGCCCACCACAGCTTCTCAATGGAATCAATCTTGACCTTACTATCCAAAACTCTAAAACTTTGGGATATGATACAAGTTGGGAGGTCTGGAGGTTGAGTTCTTGTGGAGGGATGATTTACAGAGTTTAGCGTGGGATATGAATCGGGTTGGAAAATCAATTAACTATAAAATCGAAATGGATCGGGTCTTCGTAAAGAAGAGGGAGGGCCGGAGGAATGAAGATCAGCTGAATCAGGACGCAATTGATATTGTGATAATGACAATTAGGTTTAAAAAATTGGGGAGAGAATTTTGTGAAGAAGAGTGAAAGAGTCGGCAAAATTATTATTAATTAGGATCACTAATACGAGGGTCCTAAAATACCTATTACTTTAAAAATTAATACGGGGTTCGTTTATCCCCTATGAAGGATTTGATGGAAGCAGCCAAATTGCCATATAAATTGTAACTCTAATTTTGGGAATCAACAAGATAACCGACTTTTTTAATAAGGGTGTAAATTGTGGCCACCAAAATGCATCAAACTTGTTTATATGTTACTAGTGACTTGTAATATTATTGCATTTTTATTATGTGAAGTTTTATTATCACACTGATTTTTAATTATTTATAGGCAAAGTTAAAGGATGTGGAAGAGGCTCAAGAGAAGTCAATAAAGCGAATGAAGCGACTGCATAGAAACGAAGATGCTCGTAAGTATTTTTAGTCTCAAAAAATTGACAGCAAATAACTTAATTCTTATTTCTTACTTCTATATTTGGTATTTTATACAAAGAATTAAGTACACTCTATTGTTTATTTCTTGAATTAATCTATTGTTGAAATCTTTTGGTTAATTATTTGCTGTTAATTGTTGGCAAAATATTAAGTGAATAAATATCACCAAAGAATTATAGAAACTAGGACACTCTATTGTATATTTTTTTGTTCTTTTCTATTTTTGTTACCCTACTGGTACAACACCCCCCCCCCCCCCTTATTCACAGATATAAAATACAAAAATATATACCTATGTACGGATAAGTACTATAAGTATTTAAATTATTGTGTGTCATAATAATTTATGCGGCAATTCGGTGATTCGCACGGGGTGTGTCATATGGATGGCATATCCATCCGGAGGGTGTGGAATATAACATGCTCTTCTACTAACACTTTACGGTTTTAGAAAAACTGCTAACTTAACATGGTATTGACTCTCTGCCACCCCCAACATTCTCAAAATTTATTATGGTTAAGAAGTCAAATTCTTGCCCCAAAGATGGGCGCCGGGCCCCCATGATCCACTCTTCGACCCAAAATGAGATTTCGAGTGAGGGGAGTGTTGGAATATAATATAAGATTTTGGCAAGTCCTACTAACACCATAAAGTTTTAAGATTTTAGGAGAACTGGTAACTAGGGACAGAAGTAAAGAGGATATTTCCTCGGCTTAAGCCCAGGTTGATATCAGAATAATATGTTATTACTTATTGGTTATGTATGTTTTGGTTTTTCTGAGCTCAAATATGTATCAAGCCCAGTTTGTAACTGGCCAAGCTCATCCCATTTTGGATTCTCAGTTCTGTCACTGCTGGTAACTTAAAACTTCACAGGGGTGATCGGATGGGGGTACAGGAGTAATTTAATTTGTAAATTATGTTGACTTTTGAAAAAAAAATGTATTATATCTTTTTAATTTTAAGTTGGGTTCTGCAAGTAACCCGATCCTCTACTTTGCTCTTCTCTACTACTTTTACCTGAACTACACCTTCTACTACCATCTTCGACAATACATGTGTGTAATGGATGTTTAAATTTTGTGTGCAACTATTATGGATGATAGAGTAATGTTGTTAACTATTTGATAAATTTTGAATGAAACTCTTAGCTTTGTTTTTAGCTATGCAACATTAAATTTGTCCATTGTTGCTGCAGGACAAGCTGGTTAAAGTCGGGCATAATATCTTTGGGCAAACTCCTCAAGACTGTTCTTTTAATCCTCCAGTGGGTAGCTGATAATAATTAGACTGCAGAGACTTTTTCATAACTTTTTGTGTGTAGTTCATGTATATTTTTTAGGGGTTAAAAGGATAGACAGGGTTTGTAACTCTGTACATTCTGTACATGTACAGAATTATATGTTCTGCACAAGCCAAACTCAAAGGCCACAATATTTTCTAAAATTTAATAATCAACCCATAGCACTATAGCAGTAGACCCCTGTCATGAGATGAACACTAGAGTTTTGGGAAACATTCTCCATTCAGAATATGAATGCATGCCAGATAATAGCGAAAATCATTTAATAGTCACAAACCATAATGAAAATAACCTTTTGAGATTATTCACGAATTTTTCAATGTTAAATTTTTGCTACATTATTGATATATGTCTGGAAAATTATATTTTTACGGTATTATTAATCAGTCTTCGAAATTTTAGAATATACTCGTAGATGTTTAGACTAATACGTCTGTTTTACTTTGAAAAATATTATTTTCATGTTAAATCACGTATATCGTATCAATATTTTTAATGCATCAATTCATACTTTAATAATATATTTTTTAATTTATACTTATTTTTGGCTCTTTCAACAATATTTATCGGAGTATTTCATGTAATCCGATGTGTAAAAGTATTATTATTTTTAACCCTCCAACACTAGTTATAGTATATAATTTACTTGTCTCTGACTAAGGGGGTGTTTGGCTTAGCTTATAAGTAATAAATTGTTGTTTTTTTAAAAGTATTTTCATATTTTTTTTGAAAATTAATATTTATTTTAGAAATTTAAGACCAAATCTTATTTCTAAATTTGAAAATAAGTTACTTATTTTCAGAAAAAATACATATATACCAATTTTTTCTGCTTATAAGCTGTTTATAAGTTAAGACAAACGGGGCCTAAAACTAGCATATCTTTACATATGAGTCCGGTTCTTCCTAGAACTGAGACAAGTTCTTCCGAGAAAAAAATGCCTAATTTAAGGTCTCTATTAAATTAAATTAGTCCTGATATTCGTTCATACTGACTTTATTATATTACTACATAATAAATAACATTTTAATAAAAATAATGCTATATATATATATATTATATTGTGCTATATGTAATTTCCAAATTAAAAATAATAAAATTTTGTATCACAATTAATTTTTTGCTCTATATAATTTTCTTAATTCTAACACATAATTTTAATAATTCTATTGATGTTATTTATAATTTATTTACATAAACTAAATATTTTTTTATGGTAGTTATTAATTATGATGAATATAATAAAATAATATCGAAGAATGATAAAAATTTGGTTTGTGTACGTAGTCAGTGAACTCACCGTTGAATTGAAAAAAAAATTCAGAATAATACATATAAATCGAAAAAGATAAACCCCTAAAAAGCCCTAATTTTGTAGCTCGAGAACTAAAAACCCTAATATCAATGGCGATGCTCTCAATTCTCCGTCGGCGCATCAGTCTCTCTCGCTCCTCCATCATTTTCAACCACCACACCACCACTTGCCTCTCCTCCTCGCCTGCGCAGCTCTCTCAACCCCCCTCCCCAAACCCTAATCACACCCTATTTGTTCCCTCTTTGTTGAGAGCTTTTCGATCAACTAACATTTCATTTGCGCGTCCAAGAAGTTCGTATAACAATGATGATGATATCAAGATCGGGCCTGATGATATTTTGTTTGAAGGGTGTGATTATAATCATTGGCTTATTACTATGGACTTTCCTAAAGACCCTAAACCTTCTCCTGAACAAATGGTTGAGACTTATGTTCATACTGCCGCTAAAGTTATTGGAAGGTTTCGTCTCTTTTCGATTACTTTATTGATTTTACTTGATGCTGTTTTTTCTGACATATATGTATGCACTGATTGTTTCTTATTACCATACTGTGTTTTTTAAGTTTTAGATTATGTAGGTAGATAGTTGTTGAATTTTCAAGTATCGATCATGTGTCTTTGCTCTGTTTAGTTGTTTTTGAGTTTTTGCGTTTACATTAAATTAGACAGTCGGGGTTTGCGCAATCCTTATACTCTGATTTGGTAAAATGATTTGGATTGTCTTTTGGTAGATTGAGTAAAATGTTGGATAAAGTATTATGTTAACAGTTAAATATCTCGAGTAAAGACAGAAACGAAAGTTATTAACAGAAACGAAAGTTATTAACTAGTAAAAAAGCAGGATAGACTTATGAGATGTAATGAATATTGTAGAAACAACTAACAAGAATGTAAAGTGTCCTTTATCTGTGGGCCAGTATATAGTTCACAAGATTTAGTGCTTGTACCAAGGTCCTTGGTATATAGGAGCACTCAAAGCTGTGTATTATTGCTGATTCTGTTGTTTGATAATTTAAGATGAAGTTAGGTCACTGTTTTTTAGTACGGAACTATGTTGAAAAGCTTTCGTGGCAAGTGTTTGTATGTGTAGAGGATTATTATTTGGCTAATGATGATCTGTTTCTGTTATGGTCTTAGTGTTGAAGAGGCAAAGAAAAAAATGTATGCATGTAGCACCACAACTTATACAGGTTTTCAGGTTGAGGTGTCAGAGGAAGTATCAAAAAAGTTTGAAGGTTTGTATGTGTGTATATCATATCTTCTTTATGAAGGTCGATATTAGTCGCTGACATGCTGATGATGTTTTCAAATATATCTTAAATCAGGGCTACCCGGTGTGGTATTTATTCTGCCAGATTCCTATATTGACCCAATAAACAAACAATATGGAGGTAGGTGCAAATTTTAATAATGTTGCTTTGTGTTTTTATTATTCGATCTATGTATTTATTCTTATTTTGATTTTATTATTAGATTGAAAGTTGACACATATTTTTTCGTGTGTCCTGTACTCATGTTATGTATGATCTAAATTATATCTTCAAATATCAGGAGATAAATATGATAATGGAATAATAACACACAGACCACCTCCTGTACAATATGGAAGGCAAGGAGGACGGTTTGGTGATCGAAATAGAGACTTTAACCGGCCAAGTCGTCCACGAGGTGAATATCAACAGGGAAATCCGGCATTTGACCGAGTATCCACTCAAGACAGTCCAGGGAACTTTAGGCCACCACAAAATCCTACACCACAGCAGAATTATGGTCCAAGTCGTCCACGAGGTGAATATCAGCAGGGAAATCCTGCATTTGACCAAGGATCCACTCAAGTGAGTCCAGGGAACTTTAGGCCACCACAAAATCCTACACCACAGCAGAATTATGGTTCTCCTAGAGTTGGCCCAGTAAATAATTCTGCTTATGGTCAGGCAAATTATCAGGGACAGATGAGAGATCAAATGGCCCCTCCTAGTCAGGGAAATTTCATTCAAAGTCAAACAGGAGATTCTTACCCTCAAGGGCAAAGAATGCCATCAGGAGAGCTCAATAACAATGCACCTCAACAAGATGTAAATTTTAGGCAGGGCGGTGGTGGCAGTTACGGGCAGGGTGGTGGTGGCAGTTACGGGCAGGGTAGTGGTGGCAGTTACGGGCACGGAGGTGGTGGCAGTTACGGGCAAGGAGGTGGTGGCAGTTACGGGCAGGGTGGTGGTAGTTACGGGCAAGGAGGTGCTGGCAGTTATGGACAAGGTGTTGTTGGCTCTGGGCAAGGTGGCATTGACAATTATGGACAAGGCGGTGGTGGCAATTATGGGCAAGGTGCTGATGTTGACAACTGGGGGCAAGGTACCAATAGCCATGGACAAGGTAGTAGAGATGTCTCTGGCCAAGAAAAATTCCCTAACTACGGTCATAATTAGCGAATACATGATGGATTTGTCCGAGGTTCCCACAAGGAATGCAGGTGAATAACATGCGGCAGGTGCAGCAATAGAACTTTGGAGCTACAGCGGAATCAGGCTGGCAGGAAGCAGTTGACCTTTTGTTTCTATTATATCATTATATGTACAAGTCGTAACATCTAAATTTCGAAAGTTGATTTATAATATGGTGAAAATAGTTCTATTAATAGTCCAACAACAAGAATAATTTTAAAAAATTGGTTGCTTAGATTAATTATACTCCCTCCATTCAAAATTATCCAAAATTAGATGATCTCTTTGACTTTTGGCACGCATGTTAAAGTGTATTGGCTGAATAGTTTTGTAAATTATATTTCTTTAAAAATAATTTAATGAACTATGTGATCAATGTATCTTAACATAACATGTTATTTTTCAAACCCCTTCCGTTGCGTAATAAGAGTCACGACTTTAAATTTCATAATTATAATACTATGAAATGTGCTTTCTTTTCAAAATTAATCTGTGCTTGGAAAAGATTAATCTGCTCAGACATAATATATATAAGAAAAAATAGTGAAACAAATATTTAAAGATGTCTTCAAAATGAACATATGACCACAAAACACAGTTTGAGCACCAGTCACTATTACAGAACAAAAGTCGGATTTATTTGATCATTTATTTAATATTTGAGTCTAATAAATGGTTTTCGCTGTTATCTGGCATGATTTATATTCTCAACGACTGAATGGAGAATGCAATCCATAGACCACAACTCACGTGGTGATCTCATAGCAGGAACCTACTAGTATAGGTCAAAATAGTTTAGAAGTCGTGGGCTTGAAATAGCCTTGGGCAATGTATATAATTCTGTACAGGATTACAATAGCTACCTAACCCTTTTACCCCTAAAAATTGTATACATGAACTACACTCCAAAAGTTCCACCGAGCTGGCTAGTCAAATTGAAAAAAAGTCTCTCTGCAGAATGTGCTGCTAATTATCAGCTGCCACTGGAGGAACAAAAGAACAGTCCTGAAGGGTCTGCTCAAAGATATGCCCGACTTTAAGCAGTTTCTCCTGCAGCAACAATAGGCAAACTTCATGTTGCATAGCTCAAAGTAGTTTACAATATGTCAAACAACTTTCACAGGTCCACATTGCGAGATTTTTTAACAGCTCCCAGTGAATTTTATTTTATCAATACTCCGTTTTAACATATCAAAAGAGATGTATTGGGGTAAGAGACACGAGAGCTGTTTTACTTTTTAAATCACCGTTCATGCTAATCAACAGTAGTACAGGTTAATTTTAAAACCAAGCATATTAAGAGTTGTTTCTGACCTCATCAAATGCTGCACCAATCATCTGAACACCAACAGGGAGACCAGCAGAACCACCTTCTACAAAACCACATGGCAACACCAACGCTGGTAGACCAGCTAAATTTACATTGACCTGATATAGGCAGACTTGTTGAATTAGATAATATTGCAAAGTCGTAATGGTCCTAAAAAGTGAAAGAGTGAATATTTATTATATTAATGCAGGGACAATGAGATAGGTCAATATATAATGACACGAGATTATGATCCCAACATCTTACCAGCACTCAAACGTAATAAATAAAAACTTAATCAATTTCAGGTTTCACAAAAAAATATTATCAGAAGCAAGACAAAATCCAAGTCATGGACAGGGGATAAGTGAACTGAGTCGAATACTGTCAGGATCGAGTTCGACTAAAAAGTTCGGGCTCGAGCTTGAGTTTGACCGAGCCATATATTTTAACCTTGAAACTAAGGTCGACTAGAGATCGAAAAACTGGGATTCGACTTGAAAGCTCAAACTAACTGTTCAAAATATTAACAAAAGCTCGAATTTGATGAGCTCAATTCAAGTTCGGCTCAATTTAACATAAAAAATCATAATTTTCAATATATATAAAAGTATATTTACAATTTATAGATAATTAAAAAAATAATAGTTCCAAGGCTCGTAAGCCTTTCGAGCCGAATAATTTAAAGTTCGAGCTCGGCTTGATAAAACACTCGCGCACTGCTTGAGCTCAGCTCAATTATTGTCCAATTCAAGACTTTTACGAGCCAAACTTAAACTGCTCACAAATAGTTTGACTACATCCCTAGTTTATCATAAGTTCATATAGCATGTTGAACCCAACTGGCCAACTGTTTCAGATGCCGGACTCTAGATACATGAAGTGATAATTTGTTTGCAAGTAATTTTGATCCAGCAATAAAGATATAAAATCGAAATCGGAAACAGTTGGAAAAAAACAACATATAAAGGCATTACTTACTGTCATGATGTCACCAGCATACATTGCCATGGGATCGTTTTTCTTTTCACCTGAAACGATATTAGTGTCAGGTAACAAGTTCTCTTCTTACTGCAGAAGGTCAAAGGAAAAACACAAGTAGGTGACAGTAATCTCTTAGCAGTTAGCATCATATAGATTACTTAAACAGCTATCTGTCAAGACAACATACCGATCTTATAAGCCGCAGATGGAGCTGCAGGTGAAATTAGGATATCATTTTCATTCAAAGCTGACTTGAAGCTTTTCCGAACTAGAGTTCTGACCTAAGACACAGGTTCATATGAATTTCAATCTTGACTGAACAGCATTCAATGCACAAAAATTCTAAACTATATCGGCAAGTAATGTCGAGACTGACATCCACAAGTTGACATTGTTAGTCAATTTATTTCTAATGACTAATCACTGAATAGAAAGACATCAAAGGGGGATGTTAATGACGATCTCATAGATGTAAAATGATACTTACTTTAGGAAACAAAATAATGATATTAGCACCTGCATATTTGACTACTACACTAAAAATTTACAAATTACTATCCGTTGTGGTTTTCGCATAGTGACCCCCAATATAATATAGCCTACATCCAAGCCAATGATAATAGTAAAATACTTATCAGTGAGTGCTATACCTGCTGAGCACGCTTGTAATAAGCATCATAATAACCAGCTGAAAGGGCATATGTTCCCATTAAGATCCTCCTCTTTACCTGTATGAGATGTGTGATCAGATATTTAACTTAATTTGCACATGTGAATCTTTTTTGAGTTTCCAAGTGTCCACTTCAAGTTCGTACCAAATGCATCGAGCATCTAAGAAAATGTTTCCTGGCTGCAGTGGATATCAAACTCTTTCTAAACAATACTGCAAAACTGTATGTAAAGGACAGATGCTGCATACCTCAGAACCAAATCCATGTGCACGGGTATTCTCATAGAGAGAATTCAACTCCTCAGATTCACATTGGTTTCCATATCTACAAAAATATGTACAACACTTAAATTACAAGGTTATAAAAACAACAACTTTATTTTTAGGTTTTAGCAACTCAAAGTGAGCAAGTGAATACAAAATGTAGACCAGAATTGACAAAAATTTAAACAGATGCCAAATAACTAGCTACTCTAAAGTTATCCTTCTGTGCATGCTTGGCACACAAGCTTAACAATAGCACCAAGCAAAACCAAGCTCTAGATCCTTATAGATAAGAAAGAAGGGAAGGGAGGAAAATATAAGAGTAGAGAAATGAAAAAAAAACATTATCGTAAATCACCTAATACCATCATATCTAGATAAGTTTGATGAAGACTCAGACGAAGCAAGGATGTAGTAAGCTGGCAATCCCAGGGAAAATGACGGCAAGGACACCTGGTAATAATATCAAGCTATTAGAAATTCACCAGAAATCCACCCAAAAAGCATGAAAATACAAGGAAAATAGATGGCTAAAATTTAAGGAAGAGAGTAGGCTTATAGATAGAAACAAAACATGAGGAACAATACCTCAGCTACAGTGCATCCCAGTTCTTCTAGATGAGAAACAGCAGCACGAATTGACACTACTATATCTGCATCAACTCCTTCATCTAGTGTTTCACGAATTACACCAACTCGCAATCCTCTTAAAGGCTTAGAGTCTAATATATCTTTGGAGATAAATTGGGAAGTGAAATCAGGGACATCCTGGAAAATAGAATATCTATAAAGGGACCATGGCAAAAAAAGTCAATCAGACAATTATACTTCGTCTTAGATATCCAGTTTAAGAGTTCATATTCATATCACTAAAATTTTATCTTTTTACTTCAATTAGAATGATCTTACGCTCATAATTCTAGTCACAACTGATATTGTATAAGCTCCATATAGCAAACAGCAACAGGAACTGACAACTGTTTCTGCATCAACTCCTCCATCTACTATTTCATGAATTACACCAACTCACAATCCTACAATACTTTTAAAGGCTTAGAGTCTGATATCTTTGGAGGTATATTGGGATGTGAAATCAGAGACTTCCTGGACAATAGAATATTTATAAAGACCACAACAAAAAGTTTCATCAGACTGTTATGCTTCATTTTAGATTTGTTTTCTGTATCCCGTTTAAGGTTCATATTCATATGATCATATCAATTAGATTTTATCTTTTCACTCTGTTAAGTTACCAATACTCCTAAAACCTCAAGGTGTTAAGAAACTGACTTACTAGGATCATATTATTCAACATCCCCCTCACTCGAAAAAGCCCATTATGGGTCGAAGAGTGGATCACAAGGTGGTTCGTCCCGTTTTGAATTTCTGGAAGAAAAAAGAAAATTTATGGCTCTGATACCATGTTATCTGTTATGGCTGAAAACAAATCTTCTATTGTTACGGATGTGGTGCCCGTTATGTCTAAAATCACAGACCATGAACTAAATGGTTCAAACTACCAGGACTAGAGTAAGACAATTCGTCTTTATCTATGCAGAATTGATAAAGATGCTCATTTAATTGATGATCCTCCTGTAATCGGTCCAAAACAGGAAAATTGGATCACAAGGTGGTTCATCCCTCCCTTTTTGGGCCTTGTGTCTAGTCAAATTTCAATAACTAGGTGGAGATCTCGTCCCTTTTTGGGCCCACCATAGCACAACATCAATATTTCATTAAATGAGAATATTAGGGGGTAGGAGGGACTCGAACTCGAGACCTACTACAAGTAGAGCTCTGATACCATGTTAAGTCACCGGTTCTCCTAAAATCTCAAGGTGTTTAAAAAATAAACTGACTTACCAGGATCATATTATTCAACACACTCCAATTGGAATGGTCCTAAGATCATAATTGTAATTGCAAACTGATATGGTACAAGATCCGAGAACATATAGTCATTAAGGTAAAATAAGTTAAACCCATTCTAATGATCTTTTATGAGTGGACATAGAGCTAATCTAAAGAATTCTTAATCTTTTGACATGATATCAAACTTGTAAACATTAATTAGTTCAAATCAGGAAGTATTAATAAATACAAAAATAGAATATGATCCAAAGCAGGGAATAAAGATTAATTTCTTTCATGTTTTTATGGAGGAATAAAGAAAAAAAGACTTCTATAGTAGAGTAAAATAGGTTTTGTTTCATTCATTTAATTATGGTACTAGATTAGTATTTAAAAACAAACATGGTGTAGAATAATTTACTTATTATTATTTTCAGATTTCGATATTTTATGAGATTGAGATTCTTCACTTGTTATGGTTGCAATCCATAAAATTCGTCAATTCTGCAGTTGAGAAATCCTAGGATAGTTGTTCTTCTGCATTAGAGTTAAACTAGCAGTAGTGAATTTTCTGCAGCTAGTCCAACCATTTTTTTTGTAATCAATACATTAAATTGTGCCGAGAAATACTACAAACAGATTGCATAATCATAAAATCTTACTCGGCGGCTACTAGTGGCATCAAGTTTATCATGACCAGAAATAGCATTAAGGAGAATCCCAGTGTCAGAAACAGATGAACCAAAGCATCCAATAACATCCAATGATGATGCATATGCTACGAGCCCATATCTCGAGACACGCCCATATGTTGGCTTCAGACCTACAACGCCACAAAACGATGCTGGTTGCCTGACACTTCCACCAGTGTCACTACCCAGTGATACTACACATTGTCTAGCAGAGACAGCTGCAGCTGAGCCACCCGAGGATCCTCCTGGAACCCTTGACAGATCCCAAGGATTGGCAGTCACCTATGAAGTTGAAGAAGCATTCGTCAAGTAAATATGCTTTGTCACACGAAGAAAATTTAGAAGAAGAACTATTTACTATAATTTCACACTGCAGTGGGGGTGAAAAAAACAAAACAAATATGTATAACGGAATTAAACTTTACTCAAAACTTAAAGATTCAGAACTTCTTGTGGAAGGTAAAATTAAATCTACTGTTAGGAGATAAATTACACCCCCAAAAGAAAAGAGTATAGCACAGTAATAGGCAATATAAGTGAAGCTGCAGAAAAGGTACTACCAATCAAACATTGCCACCAGCTCAAAACTGAAGCAACCCCTTAAGTTTTTAATAAACAACATCCATGAAGGCATTAATACTTTAAAAGAAAATGTTTGCACACAAAAAATGAGTATCAAGCTTAAATGAAAGATATGTGATTGACAATTATGTAAAATATACATCAGAATCAGACCATGTCATTTAGAAATCACTACAACTTAGTAAATTTTTGTTCAGCGCAAAACTTAAATGAAATTCCACATCGTCCACACAAGTTGAGTATGAACTGAATTTGAGTTCTATAACTTACATACTTCCACTCCTTATCATTATCAGTTACACAAACTCACAAATACACTCATTCTGTATCTAACCTGGAATCCAACTAGAACCTATTTAACCTAGTTTTAGCAATCTTAACTTCCCAAGTCCCAACTGCATAATCACAAGTTAAATTAACAAAATACTCAACTGAAGTTCAAAACTTTACAATGCAGTAAGTTAAATCAGTAAAAACCTAACACGAATCAACTTTTGGCATTATTAACATGGCAATTACGCAATCACAACTAACAATAACACAACACTCGATGAAAGTTCAAAACTTCACAATGCAGAAAGTAAGAACAATAAAATTCCAAGAAGCCTAACCTGATAAGCTGAAGCTTCCGTACTACTCCCCATACCAAACTCATCCATATTGGTCTTGCCAACAATAATTGCCCCACTCTCCCTCATTTTCGACACTGCAGTCGCATCGTAAGCCGGCCTATAATTCTCCAAAATCCTCGACCCGGCCGTGGACGGCATATCAGCCGTACAAATATTATCCTTCACGCCGACGAAAACTCCGGCGAGGGGGCCCACCTCCTCATTCCTCTGAATCTTTCCGTCAAGCTCTTCGGCCTCTCGCAACACAGACTCCTCAGACACGTAGAGGAAGCTCTTGAGTTTCGGGTCGGATCTTCGGATACGGGTCAAGTAATCTCCGGCAAGTTCGACGGCGGTTTTCTCGCGGGAGAGAAGGGTTTTGCGAATATCGAGGATTTGGGAAGTGGGGGGAGATGGGGAAGGGGTTAGGGTTAGGGTTTGAGAAGTGTGGAGTGATGATTTAATGCGAAAATTAAAGTGGGATAATCGAGATTGGAGATACAAGAGACGTGGGTTTTGTACTGAAGATAGCAGCAGCATTTCAAGATTTTTATCGAACACTTATCAGTGCAGCCTTAGCTTTCTTCCACTAGTTTACAATCCTGGGACTATCTCTATCTGTGTGTTTTCAGTCTGTGTTTCGAACAAAATTTCAAATATTTATATATCAGATTATTATTTTTTTTATAATTTACTTGCTCAATATTTATTTATTTTTAGTTTGAATTTGGTTGGATTCGAAAGTGACAAATTGAAATTCTAAATTTTTGATTGCAAAAACCAATTTTGTATTGATTTATTGAATTTGTTAGCTTTGTGTTAAATATATAAAATTATGGGTATCGTATTATTTCATTGTCGAACAGACATAGGGGGTGTTTGGGGGAACTTTTTTTCCAGAATAAGTCAACTTATTTTAAGACAAAGTTAGGATTCCTAACTTTTTTCTGAAATAAGTTAACTTTTTTTTGCAACTTATAGAATCTCAAATATACATTAAATACTTATATAAAAAACATTTATCAAAATATGAAATTTTTACCCGAAAATAAGTCCAAAAGGACTTATTTTTAAGCCCAGCCAAACAGGCCAATAAATAATTACGTTTCTCGTCTTAAAATAGCTTGCCTGCAGTACTTATAATTTTCAAGTGCCATTTGTACAGGAGTACAGGAATATGATCATATTATGCACAGATTGACTAGTCAGTTGATATTTACAACCATCTAGTTTTCTGATACAACTGAATCTTCTACTTTATCTATATTAGAAAGAGATGATGCATCAGTATGCGGACCTTCGGTCGACATACTTAATGTTTGGCTTGGGTTTTGCCAGAAGTGGTTTCGTATGGTTTTAAGTTTCGGGTTGATGGTGGAGAATCCGGGATCGCTGAGCAACTCTTGAACATTAGTCCGACCTTCGAGCATGCTCACCACTTGAGACATTGTAGGCCGAAGTGTTGGAGCTGCATTGGTACACAAAAGGGCTACATTTAGGAGCATCATAGCTTCTTGTGATGAATATTCATACCCCAATGCTGGATCAACCAGCTCCAAGAGGTTACCTCTTTCTTGCAGTACATAAGCCTGAAAAACAAGGAATTTAGCATGATAAACATTTTGTTTTCCACAGTTGAATCAGACTATGCAATAGATTATTGAGAGCCCTAGCTTGACCCCCCTGTCAAACTCTCCTCTCATAGGAGTAACCACAATATTAAGCCTCTGAAGGCAGTAATGTATAACCGATATTACCTTGTAAGGTTTGAGATTACTGGACATCCTACAGCCTACATTAAAATTCCAGTGAAGCAAGATTACATGAAGTTAGAATTATAATTACCCAATCAAGGAGGTAAACAAATTCTTCTATTGGTCTGTAGTTTGTGTTGCTTTTACCACTGACAGTTTCTAAAGCAACAACTCCAAAACTGTAAACATCTGCTTTGCTAGTCAAGTAACCACGCATTGCATACTCTGGAGCCATATAACCTCTGCAGCACCACAGATCAAATATTAGAAGCTTCACTGTAAGATGTTATTCCACATAGAGAGACACCCAAAAATCAGAAAGTGACTACTTTACACACGGTATACATTTCAGGATAGAGGTCTTTACAAGTAATGTTTGGATAGCAATAGAAACTTACATAGTTCCTGCAATCCGTGTACTGATATGGGTATTGCCATCTTCATTAAATTTTGCCAAGCCAAAATCAGATATTTTGGCATTTAGATCCTTATCAAGAAGCACATTGCTAGCTTTAATGTCTCTATGCACAATTTTCAAACTCGACTCTTCATGAAGGTAACACAACCCTCTAGCTATGCCTAGACATATTTTCCACCTTGCAGGCCACTCTAACTTTAACCTAGCTGTTGTGTCTCTTCCTGTTAAAATAAGTAATAAAAAAAGAGCACTGGTAAGTTTTTTTTCCGCAAAGACAAAGCCATATTCTTCCAGCGGCTTTTACATGCATTTTGCACTTGGATAGACAGCTTACCAAAAAGTGCATGAGACAGGGAATTATTTTCCATGTACTCGTATATCAGTGATAACTGGTTACCCTCAACACAACAACCATACAACTTCACGAGATTAGGATGCTGCGATGCCAATATCATGCCTATTTCAGTGATAAATTCATGGTTCCCTTGCCTGGACTTTGCTGAAAGTTGCTTAACTGCAACTACTGTTCCATCAGGCAAGAAACCCTACACAAGATAACCAAAAAATTCAACTTGGCTAAAATAAAAGGAAGGTAATTGTAGGACCTTCTATTTACAATCAGATATTGATATAAGTGGTTTTTTCATCACAAACAAACCAAAACTTATAAAAGAAAGTTGGAGTAGAATTCTTAGGTGAGTGAGCCTATTTCTCAAATATCACTCGATGAAAATTTCTGGAGGACGACAACAAAGTTTTACTAAAGTAAAATGACAATTTCAATTAGGAAGTCCTTAAACAAATTGTTAGTTTTTTTTTTGTAACTAACTGGGACTACTTTGTGATCATGAAGCCACTGACACACTACCATTTACATCTACAGGAGAATTTAGTACTACTATATATGGATCATGTAACTCCTATTTTGGCATTTTTCGTTTCCGGAGTTTTTGCCCCGATTAACAAAGGGCCTGAGTACTTTTCTAGTTATAAATTGGGTCATGCATTTTATTTATCAAGCAATTAGCATCCTACAATAATAGGATAATATTGCAATCCATTTTATTAAAATAGTGTTTTTATATATATATTTTAAAGTTTTTTACTTGACAGAAAAATAGTAGAGTTTTACTTGGCAAAGAAAAAAGGTATAATTTGATTGTTTATCTGTCCCCTCCCTCACCCTCTATACTTAAGAAAATCATATACATTATAATACCTTGTATACTGGACCAAAACCCCCTTCACCTAACTTGTATGCTGGATCAAAGTTTTTGGTTGCAGCTTTGATCTGTCTTAACGTAAACAGCGCAATTTGTAGGTCTAGGCCTTTAAGTTCTGCAGAATATGAAATCATATATAAATCAGTGAAACATATGTTAAATATGAGATGCACTCATAGGTGAATATTCTACATCCCAAAAATAACTAGACAAACAAAAGGATTGGACATATATAATTTGTTAACATAAATACCGCATTTTGTAGGCCTAGGCTTTTACACTCTGCAGCATATGCAATCATGTAAAAATCAGCAAACATATTTTGATAATGAGATACACTCATAGGTGAACATTCCGCCCCTCGAGGATAACTTGACAAACAAAAGGATTGAACATATATATTTTGGTAATATCCTTGAAGTGCTGTGGAACTAGCAAAGGTTAAAATATCAAATAATACAACAAGTTGACAACAATGTTGACACTATATCATATATCAGTACAACTTTTTCTGTTTGCGTGACATGTCTAATCTTAACTATCTTTAACAGGGTTATATAACTGCTACCGACCAGACAAATATACTGATACAATTATATAGACATACTAAAATCATGATTGAAATCATTATGAATTTATATTGGATTTAGAGGTGCAGAACTAATATTGTAGGCTGTTACCATTATCTGCAGATATCTTTCCTCCCAGACAGCCTTTTCTCCATAAAATACATAGGACGATAAGGCAAAGAGATAATGCTCCCCCTGCAACTGCAAGTATTAGAGCAGCATGCTTCTGTTTTCCATTTACTTTAGGAGGTTTGAAGTCTGCATCGGGTGAAGATTATGAAAGTATTTAAGAATTATAGTAAACTCATATAAGAAAAAACATACTAGATGAAACTAAGGATAAATAAGATCAGGTCCTCCATATGTAATCTGTATCATTAGACAATATAATTTCTCTTATCAATTGCTACATATAGGATGCATGGTCAGATGAAGATAGATTTTGACAGAGCTTGTGGCATGAAAGAAATTTCTTACTTCCCTTGGCAGAACATACAAGAAATTCAAATATGTGTCTTCTGACCGATAAATACTGATGGACAAATTTTCTTACTTCCCTTGGTAAAGTCCTTTTTCCTTTTTTTTTTATAGCTATTTGTATTTAGTACTAATCATACACATATTTCTACAGATTGAGAAATAAACCTGACCCATAGTTAACCTATAGTGCAATACTATATACTGCATAAAATTTTAAAAATTATATAATTCCCAGGAATAGGAAATCGTAATTAAAATTTTCTTGTAAAGTTATTTATCCAGTAAGTAAGATTTAGAGATCTTAATCATTGAATAACGACTTTCTGATTTGGCATGATCGATATTGATGATTGACCAAAGAAGTCAAGAATCATTCTTTTATTTTATGAACTATCAAGGAAACGGCCAAACAGGAAGAAAAGGATAACAATGCACTTGACGAAATACACTTAGACTTACTAGGTTCCACTGATATGGCTGATATAAGAGGACCATAAACTCCTCTGAGTGGGATTCCAGTAGTGCCTTTCCCAGCCCAATAAAAGTGTATCTTCAGCGTGTGGCTTTTTACAGCTGCAGTAAACTTCTTAATAATGGGGATCTCACCCCCACCAGCTTCAGCTTCAATGTTAAAATCCTTGAGCACTAACTTTTCCTGTAAAGGGAGTATAGTAGATTTAGAGATACTTATAATATGAATTCCAGAGGAAAAATCTCTTTCTCTCGCTTTAGTCCCTGATTAAATAAATTTCAAGTACCTGAATGTAGACATCAAAGATACGCTTGCCAAGGCTGTTAAACGATCTGTCACTGGTGAAAACAATTTCTGCAAAATGGAGGCTGACAGTGTAGTTGCCATTTCCAAGACAAAGTCCATAGTAAGTAAGAGAAACGGGAGATGTGCGTGCTGTTCTGTACAGATTTGATAAAGAGGCAGAAACATTTTTCAGCGCAGAACTATTTGTAGTAATATAGTTATCAGCATCAAGATCGTTGTCCATAAAACTTCCTGTACTGCTGAATGCCCAATTCTGTCTTGAGTAGAACATTGAAGCTCCTCTTGGTTCTAAATCAGCTTCGAACTTGGTGTTATTGTTCACAACTACATCGTCGCCACCGCAATTAATGTGCAGGAAATACCCGTCTGTTCAAAGTAAGTCACCCTCATAGAATGTTAAGAAAAAAATATAAGACAATAAAAGAGAAAGAAGTATTGCATGACAAAGAAGGGAGCATTAGATGTAATTTCATGTAAATATATAAAATGAGCACTTGTACTATGTTTGGTAGGAAGGAATGGAATAAGGTACTAATTGAATGAAAAATCGTGAACAAAATTAGAAGAGGAGAGAAGGATGTGACAAAGAACTACGGAAAAAGAAAATGAAAGAGTGCAATTTCTTTATGATGAGGTTTGGTGAAGAAAATCAGGAAGGAGAATGGAGCATTCAATTTCAAATTGTGGATTTGAGCTCTGGTTAAAATTGGTAGGAAACAAGTGGAGGAAGGAATAACAATTATAAATATATACACTCATAATAGTGTGAATTTTATTCAATTCCACCCAACCAAAGGGAGGGTTAAAGATCTTCTCAATTTCAATATATTGAATTAAACTATGGACTTTATTAATGGATCACTGTCTTGTAATGAATTATCGAAAAATATAATAAATGGTAGAAAGAAACCCCATAAATATTTTAAGTTCTTTTTTCTGAACAATGTAATCTCCTTTTAATTAATTTCTACAGGTATAAAAGCTAATAAGTCTTCACTTCAAAGTTTAAGCCCGGTTCCAAATCTATTCATGTACATGAAAATCCTTTCGCGAGACGCTGGGTGCACAAGTACTCTTCACTATCTACACTCTTTATGCATAGTTACACTGGTTCCCTCCCCGCCTTGTGTCATGTTGCTCGTCTACAGACTTCAGCAACAAAGCTCACTTTACAACTAATAACACACTTCACAAGCAACGGTTTCTTTTCCTGGAAACCTTCACATGTGAACCATGGGTGTGATTGTGTGAACCACCCACCTAGACCCAACACCAGGTAAATTGAGTGCTTACGCACTGGCACGTGGCCCCAATAAGCTTTTTGCCAAATTATTTGTTAATCACGAGAATCAAACCCCTAGCTTTAAACTTTACAACACTCCATTATAGACTTTACAACCAGAACTGGGTTTGTATAAACACCCTTCCCAGTTTGTTTACTGGTTCCTTTTTTCATGATGGGACAGCACTGTATACAGAAATTGAGTGTAGAGGAATTTGGGTGTGGTTTATGCTAGGAAGATTGATAGAAGCACTCACTTTATAATCTATCACTCTACAATTTACTGGAGAATAATTTAGTTATATGCTCTCTTACCTAAGAGACAATTTTTGATTTATTATTACTGTTTACAAACCTTTGAGTTACTAATAAATAATAATATGCTCTTTTTACAAATTACATAATGGTCTGATGCTGAGCAGTAATTTACTCACATTGATTACTTGGAGCCGAACAAGGAAAATGTTGCTTCAGGCATGGATGAACTCTATTTCTGCAGGAGAAAAGACAAACCAAGCATTAGTATTACTCTATTAGTAAGGTTGCAGTAATATTATCCCCTAGATAATGCAAGTCAAAGGAATAGAACACTAAAAGGACAAATGATAAATCGACAATATATATAACTGCTTAAAGTTGAAACACCAACACGGAAATTACATTTTATCTGCTGACGAAGAATAGCTTTCCACTAAGTTCCTGGAGGAATAAATGAAAACCTTGTCATTACGATATATACTGAAATATTAGTACTACAAATAAAATTGCACTTACACACTTCCTTTAGGACATTCAAATGGACTTGAAACATCCGGACTGAAATTGTTGTAAGAAATATCTCTGCATTCCAATATGAAAGATTAAGCCAACCAATTTCAGCAACTTTAGAAAATGTGTAGTGTACGATACAAATTTAATTTCTTCAATTTAACTCTAGTTCCTCCATAATAACAGAGTGTCATCTTTTAAATAATATTAAAAGTAGCTGCTCTATATTTATGGACAAATGTGGAAGCAATTTCTTGTTTTTTGTACATTATAGAAATTAAGAAACTGGACTCCTTATATGGAGCTAAGGGAGCACCAAGTTTTTCTCAAATTTGTCTACTGGATTTATCTGGTTCCATACAATAGTTGAAAGCCAAGGATAGGCATATAATCACTTAATTTTTATGACAAAAGAGCTGATGAAGATATTATCTATAATATTCGGTATCACTATAAATGGGGAATCAAGCTGTATAATTGATATAGTTAGATTAATTATAGGCTGACTTAGTTATACAGAATTGTAAGTAGTTATTACTAAATGTTTTGCACTTGTTACCAATTATTCTCTTGTCTGTACAAAGCCTATATAAAGACATCAGCCTTCATGAACATATATATAGAAGTCTGATTTTCATAAGAAACTATCTGTTTCCAGCTGGCATGCCACTTTTTACTAAAGAACCAAACTAACTTACAAATAAAATAACTATTTGTACCTCAAATAAGATAAAAATAATAAACCTAATTAGTTATGGTAGAAGTTCATACACATTCTTATTTCGCGATAATATCCATTCAGGTATGTGTCCGCTAAGCTTGTTTCCTGTCAAATATCTTAAAAACAAGCGGTAACTTAGCATTTTAAAAGGAAAAAAACTATAATATGAGAAACATAATGAGTGAACATAATCTTACATGAAATCGGCTTTTGCTAAATTGATAAAATTTGATGGAATTTCACCACTCAAGTTATTGAAACTGACGTCTCTACATAAATAAATCAATTGTATTACCTCATACGGAAAGATTTGCTCTAATAAATATGAATTAAAAAGCAGCGAGACACTACTTGAACAAAATATTAGAAGAATAACGAATTTGTAGCACTAAGATGCAATCATCTGTGTGCATACTTTTATATCATTTAATATAGTTAAGATCTTTCATGCTCAGCATATGTAAATTCTGTTTATTTAAGAAAGTCCATTCTGCCTGGATATACTTTGTTGCAGAAGGGTTTTAGGATATATAATATTGTTTCGAGTACACCTAGAGGACACATATAAGGCTGCTTAAACTGGCTCTTCACAGGAAAGGCAACTCAACTTTTAATCTCAGTTTCAGCATATAATTCCATAATACCACAGGCTTAAAAGCAATAGCAGGACCAACACCAGTGGCTAAATGCACCCATAATTGGTAAGTTAACAAACATTTATGCATCTTCTTTCCGAATTCCACCATATGGATACAACCACATACCATGACAGGTTTTATAGTGTGGATTAAAAGGTACATACAGTGTCTTCAGATTTTCTGCCTCGCCGATATATGAAGGAATCTCTCCGCTAATTAAGCAACTTCTTAGAATCCTGCATCACATATTTCTAATTTTACCATAATATTCAATTACTGATAGAGTACTTTCTCAAACTGAAGAGAAACAACTTACAACGTCTTCATTGATTCCATGCTCAATGTTGGGAAAGTAAATCCTTTACCTTTTAAGTCACTGATCCTCCTAAAAAAATTGCCAAATATTAAGGAAAAATACGTTATATAGATATGCAACCAACACAATATTAAATAAAGAGAACAAAACAAAATTGCATACAGATCACTTAAGCTTTTCAAGTTTGAAATGCTATCAGGAATGGGGCCTTCAAGAGAGCAACCTTGCATGTGCCTGTGATATTACACAAATAACATATGTTTATCAAAAGCGCACAGGATTGATAAGATCAAACTACTCTTCTCAACTACCCATGTCTTGAAGTTTGAACAATCTGTAGGTGAAGAACTTACAGTTTCTCAATTTGTGTCCATCTCTGGATGAAATCAGGTATCTTGCCAGTAAAGTTATTGTCACTTATTCTCCTACAGTTTTTATAAGATTTGAATGTCAAGAAGAAATTACTATTTACTAGCAGGTGCAGAACTGTAATAGAATTGGTAATAACCAATACTAAAATTTGAACTACATATTACTACAAGTATATATTGAATCATAGAAAAAAATGTGATTGCTGTAATTTATTCTTATTACGAACATTATTTATTTGGTTTTCTTCTTTTTCAATGGTCAGCAACTTAACTCTCTGGAATAATGATATCAATTATAAATTATATACATCTTACAACTTAGGGAGAATAAAAAAAGATGAACATTAGAAAGGAAAAAACAAAACAAAAAGGGTAGACACTTGCATACAGTAATAAAATATGCATGGAAATATGTACTTACAAATCAGTCAAGTTCGCCAGCTTTGAAAGTTCTTTTGGCAACTCTCCTGAGAATGAATTCGATGATAAAACACTGAAAGGGAAGATGTGTTTATATTAATATTTCAATAGAACAGTTTAACATTATACTTGTACCTTTCAATTCTAAAGTAAAATATGTGAATAAATAATTCAAAATTTTACAGCTTCTGTAATTTGACCAAGTTTCCTATATCTGCAGGGAGCGGTCCTGAGAAGTGATTTCCTTCTAGGCTCCTGCAATTTTCAGTAGTTGTTAGCAATTTTGAGCATCTCTGTCACACCAGTCATGATACCATTATGAAACTCATGTAAGTATAAGTAATACTAATTTTTCTAAATGAAAAATATGAATTCTTCTATATATGGATGCTAGCACAGATTGATATATTGCCTTATACATAAAGGGTGCTTTACACAGGTTCATTCAACTTAATTTGAAGTTAACTCATTGTAGATTTGTAGAACAAAATTTCACATTGTACAAAGTTCTGAGCATAACATACCCACATTAATAAGCTCTAGGAAAAATACAAGTCATAAAATCGTAAGAAGAGATTCAACATACAGGTTAGATAAAGTGGTAATGCTGGTAAGCGCCTTCGGAAATGGACCATATAATCGGTTTCCCATTAAATAACTGCACAATTAAACATCAAGATATCAAATAATGTGATGTTATACAGGAAGACAATACTATGATACTGGTGACATGGTGCATACAGGCCAGTCAAGTTCATAGACGCCCATGTCAGGGGTACTGTGCCATTTAGATAGTTGCGACTTAAATCCCTGAAAAAGTAGAACTATTCAATTAGAAGTGCATTCAAACTAAAAAACAAATTTATATTTTAGCTACTGCAAGTCTACCCTGCTGTCAGCAATGCAAGTGGTTACTAACATTGCAAGCTAAGAGTTGGATGAAGTCATAAATCTTGCTGATATATATTGTAACTATAGAAAATTTGGAATATATTAAATTTTGCTTACAGGTTTTGAAGGTGGCGCAGCTTGGAGAACTCCAATGGAACACTTCCTGACAAGTTTTGGGATTTTAAGGCTCTGCAAATATTTAGTAACTAAAAATTAACTAAATATCTAAGAGAGCTAAATTAATTAAAAAGCACCTGGGCACATTAGACAGTATACAAATTCAATATATATGATATGATTCCGGACCTGGTAAATTTGTATATAGATTTCTGCGTAGCATGCAATTCTAACAAGCATATTCTCTAACTAGACAATCCTCTTTATATACAGTCCAATTCAACCTTCACCACGTTCTAAAGCACTGTCAGGGGCAATACAAATAACTTTCGTTACACCCCCCACCCCCTGTGGTATTAACTGTGAGTATTTAATTCATTAAAAATCTTGATCTAGGCTAAAGTCCACGCTGTGAAAGAGGGGAAACAATTACAATGTGTGATCAGGCATCAGCCATAACAGTCTAATTGGGATTCAACAGAAGAGAAAACTAAAGTATAAACAATTAAATGAGGGATGAGACCAACTAGTATATCCAACTGTTTTAAAATTGATTGTCCCATAGAGAATCGACTTGAATGTTCAGTATTTAAACATCACTATGGACCCCATGGCCCACCTAAGTGTGAAGGCATACAAGTTGGCCGCCTTGTACAGCTGGTGTCTGCTGATATGGCTACAAGTCAGAAGGATAACCAATCCTATTGTAGATTTCTGGTAGTAGTAATAGTAGTATTAATATCTTGACTTGCTAATTTAGTCAACATTTCACCTATTCCGAAAATTACAGCAGTGCCCATAGTATCTTGACTTCTTGTATCGAAGATATGGATGAGTTAATTATATTTTAAATTTTCATTGTGTGAATAAAAAATTAAAAATGATCTGATGAAGTTATGCACTTTAGTATACGCATAAAAATCAAACCGGATAAAAAAATGGATAATCTTTATGTGATTTCTGAAGAACTATATCATAATTCAGAAGAAAAAAACGTAAAACTTTAAAGAGAACAAGACTTGTAGTGGATGCAATTGTTTTTTATACATGGTGATAGAAGAAAGGGAATCAAGTGAGGTAGTTTTGAGTAAGATGATGATAGAGAGAGAGAGAGAGAGAGAGAGAGAGAGAGAGAGAGAGAGAGAGAGAGAGAGAGAGACGTACATAGAAATAACATGGCAGGTGGTATTGGTGTTGAAAGAGCAGTCACAGGTAACAGAGCTCTCAAAACCCTTTCTGATGATTGGAATGCTCCAATTCCCATCTCCACTACACGGGTCTTTGCTAAAATCCCAATCTTTTTTCCCCAACTTTTCCCCAATCTCTTTTAATGCCCTCACTACACCATTATTATCCCCATTCAATATTAATATAACTAAATCTGACAATAGAGCTTAAAAGTTTGTACTACAATACCTTCCTCTCGGTGGAGCTTGGGAGTCGCTGCTGACACAAAACTAGTGAAGATGATTAACAGAAAGTAAGAAATGAAAATGAGATGAAAAAAAGGAAACTTTGTGTTGAAACCAATAAACCCCATGTGCTTAATTGCTCTGCAATACTCTATGCATGGAGATTCAGTACTGGTACTTTTTCCACTAATATTTGAGACTATATATTGTACTTGTAACGAGAGAGAGATATGGATTGTACGAGTAAATAAATAAGAGTTGTGGGGGATTGAATGGAGTATCTAGATTGGAGCTCAACCGTATGTAGATTAGAGAGGTAGCACATATATATCAGTACTATTTGTCGCATTACTGCCATTGAGTTGATTATATTATATGTATGACTCACATCAAGTGGAGGACCACTTTACATTACTCCCTCCTCATCACTCGTGATCAAATTTTAGGTTTATTTAAACTCATCACTCTACTCAACTCCTGATTCTTATAGGAAAAAACGAATATGGCCAAAATTATAATTTATTTTATTAGACTTGGTTCTTTACTGTGAGTTGATGACTTGATAATGGATGTGGTTTTTTACAATGACTTAATTGTGATGGAATGATATTCATATATTAAGCTATTGTCCTTTTGTTAAATCCCGTACCGTATCATGATGTTCAGCCCATAACATATGTATTTTCTACTGTATTTATTTGTCGGTGCTAGCCAACCACTTTTCTGTAGTTTGACACATTTTTTTGTACGAAAATTTATTGATACGCTTAATTATGTATTAATTAATTTAATTTACTTTTAGAAATAGACTATAAATTTTTGAAATTTACTGTGATTTTGGACACTTGCCATAGAATATCCTTCAAATTAGTGAAACTAACACAATGTCCCTAGTTGTTTGTATCAATCCTTGTACTATATTAAGTTTGGCAGTCACGACTCACGAACGAAGTCATGTATGGCATCTGTACATGTCTTAGCATTGAAAAACAACCATCGATTCATCTAATATCAATAACTTATCAACTGTGCAAACATTTAGTGTAAAACTAAACACAAGGGCTTGTTTATTGACCAGAAATGCACGTGTTCATGTCCCTACTACTTTTACCGTAAGTTTTACTCCCTAGTAATCTACTCAAATAATTTGAGGGGAGAAGGTAGTGTAGTTGATCTTTGGAATTAAGCAGCGGAGGCAACCACATTTATGTCAGTCAATATCATACGGTCTAGAAAATCACAATAAAATTCGAGATTAATTGTCCCAAACGCGTCAAGGACATAAAAGAGAGTTTGCCAGCTAGCTAGCAGCTAGTAGTCCAGTTCAATTTTGTTTCTGTGGTTTTAATGTTTTTAGACTGCAATAATATTCTTAAATTAGGAGTATGTCTGATTTTTTTGGTTGCAAATTTTAATTAGACTAAGGATTGTAACACCTGCTTCCCGTTAATCCCTCGAATAAGATTGAAAGTGGATCGCTAGCTAGATTCAAATCGTTGGATTAAAAAATAATGGTGTTTTGGTTAACTGGTCAAATCTTTCAAAATTTTAAAATGTTGCGAGAATTTTGTTATTATTCATGTCATGTTCGTAGAATGTTGTACTTTATAAACAAGACTTGTGCATTGAAAAATAATGTCGCAACCACAATTACTCAAGTATGCTGCCGTTAAGCAGCAATGATTATTATTTGTGGATTGTAAAATTAGAGATTCATGAACTTTTTGTAAACTTGTATTGATAAAAGTTGATTAATTTGGAATGAGATATGTGTAGAGAAGCTGGTTCCGAACATCAGGTACTCCAGGCAAGCACCAGTGGGACAGCCAGAGAACTTGGAGCCTCCAAATCCATAAACTGATGGGTGTCCATCTATTCTTAGTTTTGACAGGCCTGTTATATCCAGCATATACACCTCCTTGGTTCCGCTCAATACTCTTTCTAGCACTGCTTCTGCTGGATGGCTAGTTCCTTTTGGGCTTGGCCCAGGGCCCACTCATCCTTTCGGCTTGCTGTTTAATCATTTACTCATCAGTATTCATCCACCTTGTAAACACAATCTTACTTTCTTGGAATCATTGATTAACAAAAAAAAAAGAGTTAATTACCTTGCATGATCAGGAGAAACAGCTTGAAAGATTAGTTTGTTTTCTCTAGGATCAACTCTAGAGTTGGCCCATTTGGCCCATGTTTTCATTGCTTTCTCGTATGCAACTAGACGGTTCATGTGTGGAATTTCCTTGTCGAATAAAATCCCAAATGCGAAAAACAAAATAAGAATTAATTAAATTCTTGCAAAATTTGCATACAATATTTTGTATTCTGCATCGATCACAAATCGAAAATTACAGTTGCTTAGTACTCCCGGTGTGAAGCCACCAATGCCACGAGTCAAAAATCAACATGTCCATTCCCTCCCACAGATGACGACTATCTTTTACCGAGTCTATGTACATAACTCGTCCAATTTTCTCGCTAATAATGTCAACGAGATAGGCATTTCGAGAGAACAAGAAGGAAACTTTGTAATCCTGCCAAGTGATGAACGCATTAAAAGTGAGCGCTTAGCATAAACTCGGTATTAATATAGTCGTGAATGTTGTGTAGAAAGTCATGGTCTAACCGGAAATGTGAAATTAGAAAGACCAGCAGTCCTACTGGAAATATATGGGGCACGGGGCACTGCTGTATGGAGCATGCAAGTGAGAGATTGCCACTGGTTCAGACTCAGTGAGTCTCCTACAACATGACTTGTTTTCCTCTTAATCTCTTCATAATTTCTCTTCCGTCAAACCTAGAGAGTGAGAGAACAAAATCAACATGCTTATTAAAAACTTCTATAAATTAAATTTTTTCGACCAACAAATTTTATTATTTTATCAAAATTATATAGATATTTTCTTTATTATGTAGAACTAGAAATAATATTAAAACCCTATTAATTTATGGCAGTGGGCTGCCATCTGAAATGGAGAGAATATTTATCAGGACGGCCATTGTTCTGGCAATCGAACTCATTGCTCTCTAGGAAAGGACAGGCAGCAGGATCATAAACGGGTAATGAAGGATCGAACACCCACTTCCCTTGATATATATTACATGACCCTGTTTCAGCAACTAACATGATGAGCAACACAATAGCCGCAATACTAAAGCCAGCCATGAGAGAAAAAAGAGAGAGCTCTACGTAAATGTGATCAGTTGAGAAAGAGTTGTTTTTGTTTGTATATTTATGCTCCCTGATGTCTATTCCTCGGGATATTATTTCGATGCAATAAATTCAGCTACTTTATTACATTTTCTTTGAAATAAAATTCAGTTAATAATTAATTAATTAATTATTAGTTTGAATGAATGACAGTTACTCATATTAGTATGAACAATAATGAAAACACATGACTGAGTATCATTAAATGTTATAGAAAGAAGTGAAAATTAAAGTCTCAGCATCCTTAAAAGTTTAGTGACTAAATAAAAATAGAGTGATTCAATCAGAGGCGGCCTTTAGTCGGTGAAAAAAGAGTTCCAGTAACAAGAATTTTGAGTTTTCAGTAGTCGATAATCTTAGAACTTTCTCATGTTAAATGACTACATTCAATTATTCATCTCATATTACTGCTTGATATATGCTTCGAAGCGGTGGAGGTGGAGGCTGGAACCACCAAATTTATGGCAGTGTACACCATCCTGCCTGGAAAAGGAACAGGGATTTGTACATAATGCGTTGAAAGGGCTTGGCTGCTAGCTTCTCATTCATGTAATCATGTAACGAATTGAATATGTGCATGCATATAATTAGTCTGTAGACGTACATAGAAAATGCATTCTACATTTCTACTTGGTGTAATCGATCTTTTCTTTATATATAATTAAGGTATAAATACTTGCAAAGTAAGTTCATAAACAACTTTTGCATTTAGATCGAAAAACAATACAGCAATTATGTGCAATTGTGCCGCCAATAGTAGAAGCAGTGATTCCTATTCGCGAATTGTAACTTTTGCATTTCTATATTTTTTTGGTAAATTTGTATTGATGAATGTAGATATATTACTAGCTAGGGAAGAAGAGCTGTGTATAGAAGTTGATTCCAAGTATCAGGTAGTCCTGGCAAACACCAATGGCTACAGTCTGGTATTTTATAGCCACCAATTCCATAAGCTGATGGGTGCCCATCTATTCTTAGTTGTGACAAGCCTGTTATGTCCAGCAAATACACCTCCTTCCTCATTCCACTCAACACTCTCTTTAGCACTAGTTCTGCGGGATGCACAGTTCCTTGTGGACTTGGCTCACGTAACGGTACTTTTGCGCCCAAGCAATTGATTCCGTTCCGGTCGCTGATTTATCATTCAAACTTTGACTCGTCAATTTTCATTCATTTTGTAAGAGATTCGTATTGAAAATTCGATCGGATTAGTACATCATTACATAATTTGATTTGACTACATGTATAAAGTTAAGCTCAACTTTATTGATATACCAAGTATATTTGGTTTGGTTCTTTTATTATGTGTAAAAAGTTGATATTACTAAGAAAACACCAACTGAAAAAAGTTAATTACCTGGCATGATCAGGAGAGACACCTTGAAAAATTACTTGGGTTTTTCTAGTATCAACTCTGGAGTTTACCCATCTGGCCCATGTGTATAATGCTTTCTGGTATGCAACTAGGCGGTTCATGTTTTCGTATGTAGCATTTCCTTGTCGAATAACATCCCAACTGCAAAAGGATAAAGAAAGTTAATTACCATCAAAATTGCAAATTATTCTGCATCAGCACCAGAATAGAGATCCCTCATTTCACTTGAATGATGGGTGGCCTTACGGTTGTTGTCTTCCGACATGAAGCCACCAGTGCCACGAGTTAAAGATCAAGAAGTCCATCCCCTCCCACAGTTTACGACTACCTTCTACCGAGTCCAAGTCAAGAACTCGTCCAATACTCTCACTTTTAATGTCAACAAGAAATGCATTCCGCGAAAATAGCAAGGATATTTTGTAGTCCTGCCAATCGTTGTATGAATCAAGAGTGAGCTTAAAATAAAACTAGCATTAATGTGGTTTAATCATATATTATATCCCAACAAATATTTCTTAAAAACAATCTTGTGAACGATTATTTCAATCATTCAACAGGGGAACTGATATTATTAGATTATAGTACACGAGTGTTATATAGAAAGTGAGGGATAATTTTATAACCGGAAATGTGAAATTAGAAAGGCCCCCAATCGTCTTGGAAACATATGGGGCTTGGGGCACTGATGTATGAAGCATGCAAGTCAGCGACTGCCACTGATTCAGACTCAATGAGTCTCCTACAAACATGATTTGTTTTCCCCTGAATTGCATCAAAAACTCTCCGCCGTTGAACCTAAAAAGACAACAAAAACTATTAAATTTTAAATTGTACGAATGAATACGAAAAATTCGAAAATTTAATCAAGTAAAATCAGGTGTAATGAGACAAAATCAATGAATGGTTCTGGTCCAAGTTAGTGCTATACTGCTATGCACCGTGCAATATTTTCTTTAGCATGTCAGAAATTTTGACATAAAAACAAGGTAATTTATAGTGTCGGTCCACAATAGGTCACGATTATAGTATGTAATGTAAAAAGAGAGAGAAATACAGCTACATGGTTGTTTCTTTCAGAAGATATAGAATCCTATCTGTGACTTCATAAAAAACAAGAACTCGCTTAAATTTTTGAAATATTTGCGGTGTGTGGACAATTTTTCTTAATTTCAGATCTTAATTGTTGGAAACTAGATGTGATGATATATTTATAAAATTAAATTTGAAATATAATAATTTATTTCTAGTTTGTGATTGTGAAAATAAATTTTGTCAAATTTATGTATACTATTTCGGCAAAATTTACTCTTTGAAACTTAATGTTGCTCATTCTCGAAAATTCACTAAAAGAATGTCACTTATTAGTTGTAATATTTGGACACCTCTTGTTAAAAAGATGTGCTGTACCACATAAATGTTTTGGCACCGAGATGTACTATGAATAATGCAAGAAATGTTGCCAACTACGAGCTAGTCAACAAGTTTACATCACCGAAGCGCAGTGACACTCAAGATTAGCACATCTACCATCTACCATCTACATTATTAATCACATATTGCAACTGCAGATAAACGACAATTTTCTTAATTATTACTCCCTCCGTCCCAACCAATTCTTTACACTTTCCTTTTTGGGACGTCCCACCCAATTCTTTACATTACTAAAAATAGTAACTTTTAACAATAAATATATTATTACATCCACTACTTCACTCCACTTTTTCAACACTTTACACTATTACACCCACTACTTCATTTATTTTAACAATAAAATCACTATTACACCCACTATCCTTGGTTTCCGTGCCCGGATCAAATGTAAACATTTGGCCGGGACGGAGGGAGTAGTTCTTATCTTTACTAATCATAGTCATCGTTGAAAGATGCATGCATGGGTAGTATTTATACAACGAAATAAGAATATCGACTCTGTCACGGAACTGTGTCAGCAATGATACCGAAAGCGCCTTAAGATTAGTGAGCACCTCGTAATTTCCTTTAAAAAAACATACTCCGTATTTAATGTTATCCTGTCATGCATCTATTTTATATATAAACCTTAAATTTAATGTGATTTAAATAAATTACATATTTAGTAGGGTTCATAGTGATTTTACGCGGGTACGCCTCCCTGTCTAGTAGTGTCAGTGCTTCTACCAGTTGTCGATCTCCAGTAAGCTGTAAGCATCTTAAGACGGAAAAAGACGGATCCAGGTATTATATTTAGACTATATATATATGATAAATAATTTGGAACTCTCAAGCAAATCGAATAATTTTATTTTATACGTTAATATAACGTTTATTTAAAATTAACAGACAATACTTTTGTAATTGGCATTATTAATACTAGTTTATATCCCGATGCACGGATGAAATTATTTTAATATTTTTTGTATATAATTTGAATATATTTTTATAATTTAAATTTAAATTTTATTTAATGTTATACATATATATTTTATAATTTTTCATATACCTTATTTGTATTTTAATAAGATAATGTTTGTATGTCTTGTTTAAAAATGTATTTTATTTAAGAGATTAATGTGAAATATATTTTAATTAATAAATTAATATTTAAAAATTATCTCCAATAATAACTATCCAACCAAGGACTATCTATAACCAAACTTTTAATCTTTCGGATTTAATATTAATATATTTAACATACACATGTGTGTGTGATCAATATATGATTAATCATTCTTAGTGAGTACCTTAGAACTACTAAAACGTAGTGCTTTATTAAGGTTGCTGACAAGTGACAACCTAGTTGATGGAAACGTAGGACCGTTCTTAGCGATAACAAAGTGTACAGTAATTGTGAGAATTAGTGTACGCCAATCATCATAAATTATTAAATGCACCGACGGCGGCTGTTTTTATAAGTGCAGTCTCGGTTGACTTGAGCCGGCTAATTAGTCGTATTGTATTAAAGGATTCCAAAGTATATGTGAGAGAATTTAGAAAGAGTTCAACGTAAAGGAAAGAAAGGATAATAAAGCCATTGTGATAGTTATTAATTACAGAGTCAATTAAACTTTGATACGGGTAAAAATCTTTAAACGTAATATATATATATATATATATATATATTACTCCGTAATATATATCATAGTATTTAATTTTTCAAATATAGTTTATATAAATAGAATTATGTATAATAATTTCCAAATATTCTCTTAATATATTACTGAAATATCACTTAGAAAATTACTTCTAATATCGATCCTGATTACAACTATTAACTTATACTCGCATGTCCCCTTAATTATTTAGTAATTTGTTTTTTTGCACTTATTTTAAAATGCATAAAATAATTATTTACAAAAATTTTCTTTCTAAATAGATATTTAAATACTAATTTTTCGTTTAGAAAAAAGTTTAAAAAAATTGAGAAATCTCGGGACACGGGATATTGTACCTATTTGTATAAATATTACTCCGTAGTAGTTACTTTTGTTGTTATATTAAAGTTCATATAATGGAGGGAACAATATTTGTGGGTAATAATAATGTACTATAATTACAGTATAAATTTGCGTAACTATTCATTTGTATAATATTCCAGTAGTATATATATTACCCCAACACCGCCGTTAGATTGCCAAGAATTTGCTCGTATTCAATATGCACTCCTAGTCTCACCAGATACATGTCTACTCATGAATTGAACATTAAACTAAACATTACTATAGCCAAAGATATATGCTTCCATTCAATATATATACGCATAAATGCGGTGGTTTAAATTATGAAATTTTAACTCGGTCAACGAAAATAAGGAGGAGAGAGTGAATAGTAAAAAGAGACAAGGGAAGGAGTTAGAACCTCGGTAAATTACAGGCAGTAGGTTGCCATCTGAAATGGAGATAATATTTATCAGGACGGCCATTTCTCTGGCAATCGAACTCTCTGCTCTCTAAGAAAGGACACTTAGCAGGATCATAAAGTGGATACGAAGGATCAAACACCCACTTCCCTTGATATATATTACATGATCCTGTTACACCGCCTTGTGCTTGTTCTTGTTTTGCCACCACAATTATTAGTATTGCAACAGCCGCAATATTAAAGCCACCCATTACAGAAACAGAGAGAGAGAGAGATATATAGATAAAGAGATGCGTGAATTATAATGTTTCAGTACAAGTGTTCTGTTTGTATTTATACTCACTGATACCGACTCCTCAGTTGATAGTTGATCCCATATCACAGCCTAATTTATGCAAATTTAATATCTCTGTGTATATTTTTCTATCCGATTTATGGAAATTAGTTAGGTGGTACTAAAATTTTGTAATTTAAATTTATTTTTCTCGGTGTTTATGGGTTCATACGGACAATTAATTTTTAAATGCTTGCCTTTATGTTAACATCTTTTGCTCGCTGAAGAGTGAAGATGCACGCATCGCCCTTTTTTTAATCTGTTAGATCGATCAATTACTTTGATACAAAATTAATTATCTAATTTTCAAAGGCGTAAAAGAATCAAAGATATTTCGAATAGAGTTTGGCCTAATTGACAGACTACAATAGAAAATAGAAAGTTTATTCGAGGAATATATGCACGTAAATATTTATATTTCTCCGTCCTAACATTTTAATAAGTATCCAACTTTAAAGTGAATGGTAAATGACGACGATTTACGCACGTTATTTCAGAAACAAAGTATTTGGTGGGAAACCATAATGATATAAAAAATTAAGAAACATATATGACACTAAAATAATGAAGCAACCAAACGGTTGTTGCTTGATTTCGTGTGAGAATTGAGAGTGCAAGCCTGGCTACTAATTGTGATCAGTCGTATAATCCGTTTCATAACAACCAAAGAAAAGCAATTAACAGGTACCATGTTGCTATCTATAGACATGGATATACATATATTACATATAAATGGAGTGGAAGATGCGTACTTAATTAGTAACATGCTCCTAGCTACTATATATTGAAACTTTGAAGTGCCCAGTGATAAAGTATTTCTGGAGCGATCATTTATATTGTATTGTGTTACTATTTCTTCATGCATGAATTTAATTTTCTTTCTTGGTAATTAAGTACCAACCTAGTTACTACGAATTTTCTTGTTTTCGCAGTTGGTAGTTCTTTTCACTTAACTATCTGTTCGCCAAGTAATTATCATTCAGATTACCAATTAATTGTACCTGTTTCTTACTACTTCCATAGCTAAATTTTTATTTGTAATGCAATGTTATTCTTACACCATTAGTAAAGATGATGAATTTTCCTTTAACAATTTCTAATCTTCAAAGTTGTTATTAACCATACGAAGTTAATTTTGCTTTTGTACATGTATTTGGATTTGTGTTGGAAATAAATTGAATAAAGATACGGATCGATTACAGGGGCTAGATGGACGGACAAAAATGTAGAACAAAGTGATTTTTTTTTTGAAAAATAACCAAGTGATCGATTTGTTTGTTCAGTTTTCTAATTTTCTTTTTAATTAAGTTAGATTTGTTTTTTTCCCGAGAGTATACTAATTTAGTTGTATAAATGCATATAGAGACTAAGCAGAACTATACTAATTTAGTTGTATAAATGCATATAGAGACTAAGCAGAACTAGGAAGAACTGCAATGGCTAAGAGCAACCAAGCGAGGTGGTCCATATCATTATATTGGAAAGAGGGTCGAAGATGTCACTAGGGTTGATCGAAGAAATTTGCAAGTGTTAAAATTATATGATCACTCAACGGGGCAGTACCCCTATGGTAGATATCTGATAGAAGTGATTCTATATCATCCTAACTTTAAGGTGATGCCTACAATAGGGGCATTGTCCTGTTAGATCCTTCAACTAACAAGGTGATACTGATACCGGAGGTCAATGGGCAAGCCATTCTTCTTCCTCCCATCAGTCAATAGCCATGGCAGCCATGAGCCATCGTGGCGTGACTGTAGCCATTGGTGTCTTCCTAGAGATCTAGATACTCGGAACCAACTACCTTATGTTGTTCTTCTTCAACTACTATCCCAGTAATAGCTTATTGTAAATTATCAAGTGTTCACCAGTCTCAACATTTTCTTTATTCATTCATACATAGGCACACATATTTATATCAAGTTCACCAGTCTCAACATTTTTGTATTTTTACAACCATCAAACGGTATCCTAGCAGAAATCTTCAACCTTCAGTCATAAACTTTTTATTCATTCAGAGAATCACACGTCCATATATTTGTTTGTATCTGCAAAACAATCAAGTGGCAGCACCCCTGCTGAAATCTCAAATTTTGGGAATGCTAATCCGTAGAAGTCCATTCCTGCAGCAAACAGTATATATAATTATGAATTAGTGTGGGAAACTGCAAAGTATGATTATAGTATAATACTCTACCCTGGTTCCAAAATTTTACGACAATTTTAGTTTATGAAATTCATGGATAAAAATATGATAGCAATAACAGAAGACCTACACAAATTCAGCAGATACGTTGTCCTTGTCCACGTTAGTGGGAAGTGGCCATGCAACATGATATGGCCCTTGAAAAATTCCCATCTTGTGATATCCAGATATCAGGCTATCAGAAGACTTTGATACTTTCTGCAGATCTATAGAACGTTTTCCTTTCACAATCAAACTACAGAAGATAAACGTTTCAATGGTACTTAGACAATATCGAACTATCAGAAAGTATATATATACTTTCCTTTTTGTATAACATAATATTGATAATTTATGAACGAAAGTATGAAACTATAACATTTACCCAACACATTTGCCTACCTTTCATTATTAACCTCAACTCTGATGTCTTTGGTACATACTCCAGGAAGTTCAACCAAAAGTAAATAATTGTAACCATGCTCCCCTATATCCATTCTTGGAGACCACTCTGTATTATCTATAAGAAATTCACCACAAAAAGTCAAAAACCAGAGAAGAAACAAACACACATCAATGCAAACATGTTTCCTGCCCAAACTTGTACCAAAGGGCAACATAAGCTCTCTGAGAACAAGATGGCATAACTCTTTCTAAAATTTGAATTCATAAATTCTATACATATGTTTTGTACCACTAGACTTGGAAGCATCTTTAGTATCCTCAAAGCAGAACATGTTTTCGTGTCCACTGTAAGGTCGAGCAAACCTGGGTGGCTCAGGTGCAGAAAATTTGTAGTCTTGTCCAACAGGTCGAGAAAACAAGGGCTCTTCCTTAGATTTTTGATATCTTTCTATTGAAGAGTTAATACTCATGAATGGGATACCCTGGTTTCCAGACTTGCCAGTGTAATGCTGTTGCTGTTTCATTCAAGTAAATATGGAAAAATAAGCCAGAGCAGCTTCTAGTTAGGCCTTAAGAAATTAGTTATTAAATACTATCAGTGATATATAAATCAAACAGAACAAAAGTTTATGCACCTGTGTTTCTGCTGAAACTTGCCTCATAAAAAAAGCTTGAGAACTGGATCCTTGCCTAGCAAAATTTACTTTGTTATCGCGCCTTTGTGTGAAAGAGGTTAGACTGCTGCTGCAGTTCTGTTACACAATATATCAGTAGCTGAATTATTGGAACAACTAGGTATACAGTATTACTTATTGTAGCCTTCTTTTTTTTCTGGTAATGATTATCAAGGTTTATATGACTTGATGAGTTGATGACTTCTTGATGTAAAGAAAAAATAAAACAATATGTCAAGCACTATAACAAACACAACGTAAAGGAACAACTAGGTATACAGTATTACTTATTGCAGCCTTCTTTTCTTCTGGTAATGATTATCGAGGTTTATATGACTTGATGACTTCTTGATCTAAAGAAAAAATTAAATAATATATCAAGCACTATTAAAACCTACCTCAATCCAAATTAGCTGGCAGGGCTATAGACTTCTCTCACACTTATAAACTAATATTGATCACCTCCTTGCCATAATTGATGCGCGAGTGTGACACTTAATGCCCTCATATTTCATTTACATATGTTAGACATAGTACAGACTACAGAATGGGAGTACAGAACAGAAACTGTGAAACCTTGAGGACATATGTGGTTCATTTTCACTGGAGTAAATTCATTAGGCATGATAACCTACCGTTGTCGCCTTCACCTTAAGATTTCAGGTTTGTGAAGAGTCAATAATCTAACATGGTACAAAAGCTTGGTAGCGGGGGGCTATCGCTCCAAGCCTACTATTCTTGATATTTTCAGAAAGTTCAAGACACTAAAGTTGAATAGGATTCATAAATATATAATCCTAGTGATCAACTCTTTAATTCCAAAACAAAAAGGCTTGAGTGACGAGTCATAATAAAAATATGTGATCTAATTAAGCTGCACGGTTTTTACCCAAACATATATAAATTTAAATGCACGAGTGTAAAAGGCAGTGTCTAATGAATAATACAGCAAGTTCACAAATTTAGGTACTCCTTGAAGAACAAGATAAATATATTTAAAATCCATGAAACTTACTATAATAGTACAAGTATAAAAGGAAGGTTACGTACCACGGGGAGAACATGAGTAGCCATGGCGGATACGTCGTCGTTGGCAGCAAAGTGGGCAGCGATCATGCTCACTCTCCGCCTGGACACTTGAGTGTCTTCCATGCTCATTTTTCAACTGCAACAAAAAGAAAACAATAATGCAGAGCTTCATCTCAATAAGTTTCAAGTTTTATAAAAGGGTTATGTGGTCTTTTTCATATTAATACGTGTCCAAATATATACGCTTCAAATTCCCGCAATGTAGATAATTATTGTGTTGCTTGTTTTTTATTGCCAATTATCGTTTTAATTGTTCAAAAATATCTTTATTTTTGCCCCCACAGCATGTACCTTCAAAATCATACATATACAGGGCCGGCCCCGAAAGGAGCCGGGGCAACGATCGCGGGACCCAAAAAAATTAGGACACATTTTTAAAAAAATTAATATATATATTATTTAATTAAAAAAATTATAAAGTCAATAATTTTATAATATATAAATTAATAATTTTAAAAATATGTATTATTATAGGGTTTATAAAAATAAAAATAAATACTAATTACATATGTATATATAATATATGTATGTATTCTAAAAAAATAGATAATTCATTATTAAAAAAAATAAAAATAGAATCGAATTGGTATTCGGTTATATATATATATTATATCAAAACAATATTAATCTACTAATTAAGGGTTAGTGGGAAGATTGTGCAATGACCAAAAAATCCTAATCACATAAAATTTTGTCTTTAACTTATAGTGGACGTTTGGGTTCCTTAAACTTAAAATAAGTTATTTATTTTATTTTTATTTTTATATATTTTCATATTTTTTTAAGATAAATATTTATTTTAGAATTTTAAAATCAAATATTATTTTCAAAATAAAAAATAAGTTACTTATTTTCAGAAAAAGTATATACATACCTATTTCTCCCCGAAAATAAGGGCTTATTTCCGGAAAATAAGTGCAGCCAAACAGGCTGTATCGTTTATGGCTCAATACTCATATAGACATATATATTTTGTCTTTATTTTGATGTAAAAATTTATTCTTTCTTAAACTTTCAGTGCAAATTTTGAACTCAAGCTATGTATTTCAGGTGTTATTACAATTTATAAATCAATTATTTGAATTTTGATTTATATGATATTACCTAAAAACAATTATCTGGATGTGAAAAGAGAGAAAAAAAGAGTTGATTAAGTTAGAAGAGTCATATAGAGGAGTTATGAATAATTTTGTTATCGAAAAAGTAGACTTTTCAAGCAAATTTGATAAAAATAAATGAATATTTGGAAAATTTTACCATCAACTTCTGTTATATTTTATGATTTTTTTATAGCTACGTTGGGAAAAGTTTTAAGGGTCCATTTAAAATTTTCACCCCGGGACCTTGGATAAATCAGGAACGACTCTGTACATATATGATTGAGCTTTAAATTTTGAATATTAGTAATAGTTTTTGGTAAAAAAAAATTATTATTAATATTCAAAATTTTCGCCTTGGCCCTCGGATAAATGAGGAACGACCATGTACATATATGATTGAGCTTTAAATTTTGAATATTAGTAAGACTAATTTACACTTTACATCCCTGTAGTTCTAGAGAATTCCACTTTGGTTTTCATAACTAACAAATCAACATTTTGCATCCCATAACTTCTAAATTTGTTGCACTTTGCACCCCATAAACTCATTTCAATCAATTTTTCACGTTAAAATTTATTTTCTAACAGGGGGTAAATATTGGTATTTGATATGTAAACCATCATTTTACTTTTCATATTATACATTTTCAAATGAAATTTTTTTGTTCTATTTTTTTCTAACATTTTATATTCGATTCATCAGAATAGAACAATCATATTAAAAAAATTTGTTCTAATTTTTCACTTCTAATTTTATATTAGAATTGAATGGAACATTTTATGTTCTAACACATTTCAACCATGTAAATTATATACTTAGGATTGATGAATTGTACATAAAAGTAAAAAAAAATCAATTAAAAATGTGTTATATGAACATTAAAATGATCATTTAATTATTAAACAATAATATTACCTCTGCAGAAAATGAATTTAACGTAAAAATTGATAGGAATAAGTTTAAAGGATGTAAAGTATGACGAATTTAAAAGTTATGGGATTCAAAGTGTTGATTTGATAATTATGAAACCTAAAATGCAATTCTCCAAAACTATAGAGATCTAAAATGTAAATTAGTCTATTAGTAATAGTTGGTGAGGAAAAACAAGGTTTTGTGGGCTGAAGTTGATCGACTAGATGGGCTGGATACACTTTCTCGGGTTTGGAATGTTGGATAAGATGTTCGTTTCCATTAAAAAAATTGAAAGAAATAGAACGGAACAAAAATATTTATTTTTTAATTTGTTTTTGAGTAATTTTTTTAGAATGTAAAGAAAAAATCTAAAAAATTAGAAAGAAATTTTTTATATAATTTATTACATTTTTTTCTGGTTTTAAAAAAAAATTATGCGAAAAAAATACACATTTTTTTAACTTCTTTTTTCTTTCCGCACGTAACATCCTCGTGCAAAAAGGAATTATATAGACAATAAAATGAATATATTTCTTGTTAGTTTTTAAAATTAGATTTAAAATCTGCTATATCAGGTTGTTTAAATAAATTTATATTTTTCAAATCTATTGAAATTTCAATAATTTATTATAAGACACTTTAAATTATAATTTAAATATTCATATATAAGAGAAGAGAATTTATGTTAATGGGAATGATTTCAGTTAAACACTAAATAATTTATATATTTATAAAATAACTATCGCTTTTTTATACTAAAATACATTCCAACTTTTAATAATTTTTAAAAATCAATCTCTGGGTCATTTTTCACTGATATAAATATGAAGTGTTAAAATTAAAAATTGCAAATAATATTATTAAGTACTAAAACCTAATAAAGTAATAAATTTTAGGGAATTTGACGGAAAGTACGGAGCATAGTCAGTTACAGTCTTACAGACCAGCTCCCGCTTGATTTTGTACAATTACAAAATATATGGAAGGCTCCACATAGGTGATAAAAACAAGAGTAATCATTATACGCTTTACATGTACGAGTAGTTTTTTAGTTTTATTTTATATTTTACATCTCATTTCTTGTAATTTATATATTAAAATTTAGGGGGGGTTGCAAAAATACTTAAGGATAATTTATTTTTTTTGTAAAATACTATTTTTTAAAAAAATATTTTGCAAAAATATGATTTTTTAAAAAAATTATAAAAATACCATTTTTTTAAAAAAATTGCAAAAATACGATTTTTTTTGAATTTTTTTTACAAAAATACTGTTTGCAACTTTGCAACTGAAATCAATCGAAATCAATCGAAATCAAACACAAATGCAACTTTAAAATTTAGTAAAAATAATTATTTTTTGATTCATAATACGTTGCTTAACAAGTTGCATGGTTAAAATCAAAATGCAATCAAAAGTAACTTCAATTATATTTTTTTTAAAAAAAAATAATAAGTTGCATCTAGTTGCTTTTGGTTGCAAACCGTATTTTTGTAAAAAAAGAATAAAAGATACATATCCATTACGCTCCTTCTAACCAAACCACAAGTATTTTAGGATCAAAGAAACATAAGAGAAACGTGCACAATAAGCATAAACAAATTTAAACAAACAAAGTGCTCAACATTGATGCAAACATCATAATCAAAATCCACGTCTTAGAGATTACTCAACCTAATTACCTATGAAAATATATTACATTCACCAAATGTAGAAAACATCTTAGGCATACTCATACTTCATTGATAGTTTCGTTATCTCCATCAACAAGAAGCATGCTTGAAATGACAAAGAGAACAAGATAAGTGGCATTCCTCTCACGAAAAAAATCCAGTATGTGATCACTTTTTAGAATGTATAATTGGATATACAAAAACTGATATGGAACTATTGAAATTATTAACATGTAGCCTTTATTTACACAAAGCACGTCGTGGAACAAATGTTGCTCCGAAAGCTCTCCCCACCGTGGTAGGAAGATCATCAAAGGCCCAGAGATTGATTGGATTTCTGGTAGGGGTGAACATAACCCGGCCAACCCGGCCAACCCAACCCAACCCGACCCTTGTTTCGGCCGAACAAACCGAACCGTCCAAAACCGAGGGTTGGACGGTTTAATTTTTCAAAAACCCGTATAAATTGGGTTGGGTTAGGGTTTAACATATTTTGACCCTAACCCAACCCGACCAACCCGTTTACACATATAGGCATAGCCCATTAGGCCCATTTAGTATGAGTTTCTGGATAAAGATAAACCAAACTGATTTAATTATAAGGGGATGTTCTTTTTTATTTAATCTAGGCTCATAAATGTTTTTATTTTTTGTTTTAATTTTATAAGTGGCAAAAATAATATTGACATTGGTGCATCGAAGGAGATACTCAAGGTCAATGTTATCAATGTTATTGATGATTGATTCATCACAAAAAATGTTGTTTTATTTATTTTAAGCTAGCCAATTGTTATTGGACTATTTAATGTTTTGAGTTAGATTTTTGATTGTATTTGACTATTTGGTGACTATTTATATTTTAATGTCACACATTTGGACTATTTATTTGTTATGAAAAATTGGCATTTGACAGAGGTAGACTATATCAAAGTTATGTTCAGACTTATTTACAGTATTGTTGCTTGAAGAAGAGGGTTTAACCCAACCCAACCCAACCCAACCCGAATTAATTGGGTTGGGTTGGGTTGGGTTACATAAAAAAATTTATATTAATGGGTTCAGTTTTTATCAACCCGAACTAATTGGGTTGGGTCGTTTTTTGGTTAAAACCCGCCCAACCCGACCCGTGTTCACCCCTAATTTCTGGTATCGAGAGTCGTATCTTCAGCTAGGAATGTTAGGGATCTTCTTAGGCTTCTTCTCTATAGTTTATTCACATGACGCAAAGACTATAGAGTCGAGCTTCATTTTCTTACGGGGCTAGCATCTTCCAAATATTGAGCTCCATCACTTTGTAGAGTGGCTAAGGATCCATCACTTTGTAGAGTGGCTAAGGATGTTACTTCCAGAGTCTTGGATGAATTATCTCCCCCAACCAAAGTCAGAATAATCACATGAGTCACTTCCTTAATCAGAATTAAAGTAATGGGAAGCACCATCTGATGAAAGCATTGGTTTATGGCCCACCTCTGTTTTAGCAAGATACAGATCTTCATAATCGTAAAACTTAGGTTTTTAATTTTAAAAACCGTATACATGCAATGGTTCTTAAAAGATCGTATATTTGCATAAATAAATAAAAAATATATATTTGTGTTGAAAATGAGAAGAGAAGAGAATGAAAGAGAAATGAAGTGAAATAAAAATTTTAAATATTTATTAAAAGTTTTATTTTTTTAATCCTTTTTATAATTTTACTACTTTTAAAAAAAAAAAAAAGTATAGTGTGCAATTAAAAAGTAACCAAATGCAATTTTTTTAATAGAATTTACAATCAAATATAATTGAATGCAATTTTTTTTAAAAAAACTGAAGTGCAAAAAAATATAAAAAAATTGGTTTTTTTTTTCCAGAAAAGCCCATTTTTTAAATATGATTTTAATTTTTTTATAAAATAAGAGAGAAAAATTTTAAAAGAAAAAGAATAAAGGAAATATATTTTGTAAGTTTATGTGATAGTTTTTTTCATAATTATTCTATTTTTAAAAAGAAAATTTTGAGAGTACAATATGAGACAAAATTTAAAACTTCTTTTTTTCATTTTTCTCTTATCTCTACATTTAAATTTAGGAGGACAATATGAGAAAAAAATTCACGCTACTACAAGTATAAATCACGTGTTTTGTCAAAAAAACAAATAAATCACATTTTGAGTCCGTAAATCACATTTTTGCTTAATAAGCACAACAAATATAATTATGTATAATCTTTAACATAATTATGCATAATTCTGATATGTTAAGGGTGTTAATATAGGCTCATTTTAAATTTATTTATGCATATTTTATTTAGATTATATGTATATTTTAATGTTCAAAATTTAAAATAAAAACATTTCTGGGTGTGTAGCACCTATGTTAATATATGAATAAATATATTAATTGTTATAAGTATTTTTTGAACAGTTCAAAGAATAAGAATTTATTTGAATTAAATATTTAAATTGACCAAAATAAGAACCATTCAATATTAAATATTAAAAAAAATCAACAAAGGTATTACATTTTAACCTCCATACAAATGACTCCGTTTTTTCTTATAAAATGCGTTATTTCTCTAAGTAAAACCTTTTTTTGTGCTAATTTTAAATACATATGTTTGTTTTTGCAATAATGATGCTAACATTTTTTTCAAAAATAAATTTTCATAAAATTTATAAATTTTCTATGATTATTCAGTCAAAAAGATTTAAAATTTAGAGTTTATTCAATTCAAATCTTAAGAGATTTTAATTTTACGTGCAGTAATTGGGTAGATTTTGATTTTTGAAAATATAAAATAATTAAAAATTTATTTGACTTTTTAAAATTATGAATTATTTAAAATCTAAAGTATATAGATCTAAATTTTTAAATCTTGAAAAAAATCTTTCATATTTCAAATTGAATATATAATTTCAAATAAGGCTTTAATCAAGCAAATAACTTGGAGCATGGCTGCTGTTGAAGTCAGTCCATTATGAACGACATGTCACCATCAAGTTCAACTCCAACTTCATTATCCTGTATGCATCTCATATCTCATATATATTATATATGTGTATGTATATGCGTATCTTCACTCATGCATATTTTCAAACCAAGGTTCGGACAACTCATACATCTGAAATAAATCAAACTGTCCAGTACGTTCTCTGGAAACTAATATTTATATATATAGTTTCAATATATGTGCACAGTCCAATTCCTCTTCAACTTCTTTGTCAATTTACTATATATATTAGCCTTAACTTTTTCTCACAACCCATTATTTTATTTTCTTTCTTGCTGCATAGTGTTCTAGAATCTCTTTGCTCCACACCTTTGCATTTTAGCTTCAATTTTTTTGGCTTCTTTTCATTTACTTTTCTTCTTCAATATCTGTTTTCGGTTCTTTATTTTACCCTTTGCTGAGTTTACTATAACTAGTATTTACACTACCAAAATAATGTTTAGGGTGTCACTCGAAATTATTTTCTTGATTTGGTTGTAGTAAAATGAAGGATTTAATTAAAATTTGTGATTTTTGAGTTGTTTGATGTTGGAGGGCTGAGATATATAGTAGTGAAATTTGCATTCTGCTATAGTAGTGTATTATTATTAGTTTGATAGTGATGGAAGGGTCTCATGGTTCGAGTTCACCAGCCCCTTTCCTAACAAAGACATATGAAATGATTGAAGACCCGGTGACTGACTCAGTTGTCTCTTGGAGTCACACCGGGCGCAGCTTCGTTGTCTGGAATCCTCCAGAGTTTGCTAAGGATTTGCTTCCAACTTATTTCAAGCACAATAATTTCTCCAGCTTTGTCAGGCAGCTCAATACATATGTAAGCACATTATATATTCTCTTATGTCATAATCTTTTATCCTTCCTATCTATGTATGTGTGTGTGAGTGAGTGACTATTATACAATGTCTTGTTTTTGTTTGTATGAGAGTATATGATAACTGGCTTCTCCATTTGGTTGCTTGCAAATCATTTTGTGCTTAGTGCTATAAGCTCTGTATTAACAGGGTGAGACTTCAAGTGAATGATTATTTACATTTTACAAAAATATAAACGGTGAAATTAAGGGGTTGTGATAGAGTTGCAATGATTAATGGTATTCAATACTTCTGACTTTGTAAAGGTTACGGAAACATTAACCTGAATGAAGAGCCGATTGGTGTCTTGGTTTCTTTTTCGTGGGTTAGCCATAATTTATATGAGAATTATTTCGGTCATTAATGTGTTGATTTTTTTTTAAAATTCTTTTCTTCATTGCTACCAGGGTTTTAGGAAGATTGATCCTGATCAGTGGGAGTTTGCAAATGAGGAGTTTATAAGAGGTCAGAAACATCTTTTACCAAGAATTCACCGTCGCAAGCCAATTCATAGCCATTCTGCACATCTACAAGGTACATTAACTGATTCAGAAAGACAGGAACTTGAAGATGAAATTGCCAAGCTCAAACATGACAAGAATTTGCTTCAATTAGAGTTACAAAGGCATAAACAGGAGAGCCAAGGGTTTGAAATTGAAGTACATTCGCTGGGGGAGCGTTTGAAGAACATAGAAAATCGACAGAGAAATACAATTACATTCTTGGCCCAAATACTCCAGAAACACGGTACTGCGCCTGCTGTCGGGCAACAGTATCAATTTGGTAACAAAAAGAGAAGGTTGGCAGTGTCCACATATTTATATGATGAAGCCAATAAAAACCAATATTCGACGTTTGAGGAAGAAAACCAGGATGCCATGTCCATTTCAGTGTTAAGTTCAGAACTAATAGAGAAGTTAGATTCATCCTTAAGGTTTTGGGAGAATTTTTTACATGGGGTTGGTCAATCTTCGGGAGTTGACATGTACGATTATAGTTCAATGCAGCCATCACCATTAGTTATAACAGAAATGGATGCATCATCCGGTGATTCTGATATGAATGTCCAACAACGCTCGCCAAACTTCCATCCGTCATCCCCTCATTCAAGAGATATACGTTCACCCCTCGAATTAGCTGCTGCTGCTTCTGATCATGCAGATAGCCCTGCCATCTCATCTATCTACCTCGACTTAGAATCAAGGCCAAAATCTTCAGGGATAGATGTAAATGCGAGCCCTGCTAATGTTCCTGATATTGATGTTCCAAATGAGCCAGTTGAGGAGACAACAACTCAAGCTCTACCAACCGGGGTTAATGATGTCTTCTGGGAACAATTTCTGACGGATCAGACTCCAAATTCCTCTGGCACTCAAGAAGTCGAACTAGAGAAATCAGATACAGATGGAAGAACGATTGATACCACAATGGAAGGACAACAAAGGTTCTGGTGGACTAATATGAATAATGTTCATAACCTTACGGAACAGATGGGGCATCTCACTCCAGCTGAAAGAACTTGATGATGTTGCTTGATTATTTTGTCCAACATTCAGACTATAATGGCTAGTTTTTTGTTGTACAAAAATAAATGTTAGTCGTGGCATTCTTGATCGTAGTCCATTTATGTTTCACCTAGTTGAGCTTAGTATTTCCTATCTTGTATGCTTTTGAACTAATAAATTTTTTGATTTTGATTTCGTTGCTGCACCATTTTATGAACTCATGCTGTCATGCTACTCCTGCTGTTTTAACTACAGTTTTTGACATTCATTTTCAATATGCTGTCAAAGAAAAGAGTCACGTATGTTCTTCTGTTTCTACTTGCTTTACTGCGAGCTGAGTTTAATTAGATAATGATTTTGTTTTGCTAAGTTTGAATAATGAGTTAGTTGCATCAGCCAATAGCATAGAACTCCAATGTAGCAAGGAACTTCCATGCATTCTTGATTCTTTTGATAGAGAAGATGTAATGTGTATTTGTGATTAAATCAAATTAGTTATGTTCTGAATTTAGTTGTTATACTTTTGCAACTTTACTTCTGATGGAGGACTAGTGGACTACAACAAATTGTGTGTTTTGTATGGACCTCATGCCAAGATTTAAAATCTAGCTGCAATTGCATTTTGAAATAGTATCGTTGATTAGAGTCATATGATTTATTGATGACCCAACGATAAGGCTTCTCCCTTTCTCTCATTCCTAGCCAATTAATTAAAGGTCTCCAGGACTCTCCTTGCAATTACATAGATTCGAGTATCGAAAAATGGACTACATGCTATAAATAAAGGAAGAGGAACGAGCATATGTAAAAATAACTGATAACTTAATATGTTATCACACCGGAAACTTAAATTGAACGATAAAGTTGAAAATATCTCCATCGGTATCCTAAACTCTTAGCAAGAGCGTGTAACCATGGTAAGTTATTACCGACTCTAAGCTGGCTAGTGGCCAGAGACATGTTTAAGTGAAGGCTTACTGCACATCAAGATTAGTCAGCGAGAGATACGCTACGTGCTAGATAGTACCATGTTTTGAATATTTTATCTTTGTTTCAAATAATTTCATCATTTGGTTTTTGAAAATTTGCAGCCAAACGAACTAGAAAAACGTAAAACATACGAGTAGTATACTATAACAGGCTAACAGCTAATGGGATTCTAGAAGAGGGTGTTGTGAATACTGAATAGCATGTGTTGTGTGGTGATAGTAGAAGATGAGGACGTACACTCATTAGAAAACTTTAAGTCTATTTGTTTCTGTCTTACTTTATTCATTTCTTTTTCATAGTTTGACTTGTATAGAGATTTCAGTTTACAGATTTCTTTTATTGGATATGCTTGTTTGACTCGTCTAATCTTTTGGTGGTATTATGTGGTGAGAATATAATATTATTGGTTTCTAAGACAATGAGATGTACCTTATTTTGTGTTGGGATAATTTACCTTTAACAAAAAGTTAGGATTTTATTAGTTCACTCAACTCAATCATTGTGTTAAGAATGCAGAAAAACAATTGAAGAATGAAAATGCATATAAAATCTAGTTTGCTCTCAAAACAATTGAAGATAAACTCCTTTGCTCTTTATTCTTTAAAAATCCAGTTTAACTGACTAGACCCCTTAAAATGTTTCTGCATTGTGGGGTCTTTGAAGTTGTTATTTAATAGTTTTTAAAATTTTCTATTAAAATCTAAATTTTGATTTTTTTTATAATAAAAATAAATTATTGTACTTAAAATCTCAAATAGATTGAATTTAGGCCACGGGAGATTCTAAGGTGGTGAAGTTAGGAATACCAAGATATGAATGAATAGCTTAGTTACCCAAACTCTCATTATCAGTTACATATATGATAATGTTTTTTTTTTTTGCTAAATAAGTTACATGACGTTGGTTTAGTTGTTTCCATTCAGGTTGTAGTGTAAGCTCAGGGGTTTGTCCTGACTGTGATTTGTATTTTTACATGTCTCTTCCACATCGAATTTTCGATGGGAGTTCTGTTTCCATTGGAGTTAAGTCTGTAATTTTGATTGATGCAAGTTAATACAATTCAATTGTTTGTCAAAAGAAAAAGTTACATGACAATTTTTTATCATTAATGACTTTTTTTTAATTAATCACGTCTAAATTCTAATTATATACAATAACAAACTAGATACATACAAGTAACTCATTTTCCTAATACCTATGCTTTGTAACTTAAACATAGTTTCAGGAGGGAAATAGTCAACTGAGAAATTACGAAGTTAGCTAAACTGACACCATATACTCTCTCCTCTTCATATATACTCCATTGTTTTTAAGAACGAATATGTAAGTTGGAAAGTGAATATATATAATTAAATAGTACAGTAGTATAGAATAACAACAAAGCATAATTTATAGAGTAAAAAACACACCGGACATACAAATTTATCATGTTTATTTAATCTTCTGGAAGGCCTCTAAAAAAAGGTGTCCATGTCCATGATACTCTGGTGCTATGACACAGGGGGCAGTGCTATATGTATATATAGGTGGACGCAGCTGATGGCATAAACACTCAGGTCCAAACCGGAAACTACATATATTATATAGTATATAATTATAAAGTGTAACAGAAAAATGTTGTTTTTATGTTAGTGGATAGATGCTACATGTTAATATAGAAATTAAATTCTCTCTCTCTTCTTCGCTTTGTATTTTTCTAGATTCCTGTGCTGTGCTGCTCGACTGTTGCTTTATGTTCAGCGGTTAACACGTTTAAGGTAAGATATGTATGGAACCTCCACCTCCCTTTGTCTTCTTTCACGATAATAATGTTACAACTCCTCCACGCTATTTCACTTCCTTCTAGATTCTCCCCTACATTACAATTTACAAACTCTACGTCTTCAATGTTCATGTATTATGTGTAGAAGAAGAAGATGCGCGGTTTAGTCGGTTGAATATATTTTTTGTATTATAATTTTATTGGTTATATATTTTTTATATTCAATTTTTATATAATTAAAATTAAAAGTTCATGTTATGTTTATGTCTATGATGTATTATTTTGATTTATGTAAATTTATAAAAATATTAGATGATAATAAAATAATTAAAAATTAAATATATTAATAGAAGTTTATTTAATATTGATATATAAGTTTTAAAATAAATAAACTCATAAGAATGTGTTTAACTTAGAATAATTATACGTGTTTGATTCAAATAACTTTTCAATATAATAAGTGACCGATTAAATAAATTTTTAATAGTTAAGTACGCCCTAAACTGTATTTAAATTATAAAAGTTAAATATGCTTTTTAACAATTAAATTTGTTAAAATATAATTTTGAAATAAAGAAACTCCCTAAAATTGACTCACCAACACCAAATTTTTAGAATTTTTATTTTTAATCTTTTTTAAGAACTTTTGTACCCCGCACAAAAGACGAATCAATGTATATATTAGGAAAAAAACCTTATTTTATATTATTAAATCTTTTTGTTAAACTTACTATTGTTATACAGATATTGATAATATTTATAGTTTTCTTTAAATTATGAATCCGTTTAATTTATTTTATAAATAATAAATTATATATATAAAGAGAGAGAGAGTAACTATATTTTAATTTATATGTTGAAATTATACAACCAAAGACGTATACACTTCACCTAGTAGTGTACACTGGTGTACACGTTACCCAGAAATTTGAGTTGCTCGTAGGATGGTTCCATATATTGCTTCCGCGGCCGTTGATTGGCATTTTTACTTCAAAAAAAAAAGGTTTGATTGGCATTTTGTAGAATCATTCCCGATATTCACCAAGATCATGTTTTATAACAATAATAATAAATAACATTTTGACATGTTTTCCAATACTCACCAAGATTATTTTTTAATATAAAAAATGAAATCCAATATTTCATAAATTAGTGTTTATTATTGAAATAGGGAATGGTAATGACTAATTTTTGTTTTAGATTATATTCTTTTTCCTCTGCACATATTGTGTTTTTTTATGTGTCAGTCCTGTAATAATTACATATGTAATAATTATATACATTTTGAATGATTATAAATATATTGAATCTATGGCAGTAATTTTACAGAATATTCAAGTGCTTCGTACAAATTAGCAGCAAATTCAGTGTATCGTACTACCATGATTCATGCATGCTTGACTGTATCTTAGTGGATAATTTAATCATTAGTCTTTCTGTGATATCACTGATTTTCAAGAAAATTCCACTACCAGAGACTGATATATATCGGAGTAAACAATACAGAGTGTTTGCCTATTTGGTGCAATTTGAAAAAAAGCTGCTGAAAAAATATTTGAAGCATGAAACTTGGTTTCGGTGAAAATGTAAAATGAATAGAGTAGTAGCATTTGTTTGAAATAACATTTTTTTTTATAGTTTTTGTTATTATTTTATCCATAAAAAGGATCCCTTTATTTTGTTTTCTTTTCTTTATTTACATTATGATTGGATTATTGGGAAAATTTGATCATTAAACACATAATAATACATAATGTATACATTTAAATATATTATTATTATTATTATTCAAAGTCAAGATTGAATATCAAATGTTTTTAAATACGAATTGAATACTAAATTATTAATTAAATTATTTGTTTTTAAATTAATGATAATTTTATAATTTTAAAAAGTCTTAATAAATTATAATTATATTAGTTTTTTAACTTATTTCAATTATATATTTTTACATCAACCAAATTAAATACAAATAAAAAAATTATAAAATATTAAAAATAAATATGCACATCACACAAAATATAAATTTATATTATTAATATATAAATATGTAAAATTTTGTGATTCGAAATATTATGAACATAAATTTTTAATATATCAAACATATGTTTAATATATTTAAGATTATACATATTAGATTAAAATATATTTTTGATAATATCTCTATTATTATGTTTATTTTATATAAAATTTAATAGATATTATGGTATATGAAATATAATATATATATATATATATATATATATATATATATATCTGTTAATAGTGTGATAATATAATTATTCATTTGAATAAGTTTTTTTATGTTATGAGATTTTTTGTAGTATAATATTAATTGTAATTTATAAATAATTATATAATATATATATATATATATATATTTTAAACCTTGCATTAATAAATAATAGATGTTACTATATTGCTAATGAGATTTAAACTTTAAGTTAACATTAAAAAATAAAACGATACATAATAATTATCGTCATAATAATTTTTACATTTCACTTTTTCATACTAATATATGACAAGTTCTTTATTGAACCAAATATATTACTCCATATTAATACATATTGTGTGTTATGCAATTTAACTTGTGTAATAACATTTTTTTAGAAATATAAATGAATTTCAATTAAAAAAATAGTTAACAGTAGTTCCCAGTTATTAAAAATTAATTCAATATAATTTTCTCATATATAAATTGATTAAATTTAAAAATTTATTAATATTTATTAATTTATATTATTTTAATTTAATTTGATTCATTTGATTTATCAAATATCATGATTCAAACTTCAAAGTATGTGATAACGTGTTTTTGATATATTATTATATATAATATAATATAATATAGAATGTGTATTTAATATCTTAAACTAAGATTGAACTCTTGTCCGGAGTTATTTTTTTAAAAACCTAATTTATTCAATTAGATCAAAACCAATGAATTAATAAGGTTTCTGAGTTCTTAATATAATAATTTTTTGTATGTGTAACTGGTTCTTCGTATAAAGTTATCATAATATCTTATATAATATATTAATGGTAAAAGGAATCTAAAGTTAACTTTAAATAAATTATCTAAAGTCATTAGCATTTTAAGTATAAAAATTAGATGACATTTTTGTAATAATGGAATCTTCCCCTTTATATTTACAAAAATAACATTGCTATTGTATTATAATGAATGTTAACTCTAGAGAGTTATCTAAAGGTAATTTTAGGATTCTTAAACCCATATATTAAATATTTTTATAGAAAATATTTAGATAAGAAAAACTTTAATCCTTCTTATTATAAGAAAAATTCACAATCTCCATCAATCTTTTTGTATCTAAAACTATAATACTATTTCTACTCTAATTTAATAATAATACGGTCTGCTATATGACATGTCTCTATATAAATATAATATAAAAATATTTTAATGTTTTAAACCAATTTTAAAAAGATTTCATAAACGGAATAGAATTCTATGATAAAAATTCGTAACTGTATTTTCAGTCTAGATTATGGGCTGCTCCGGTTGAATTTTGGATGTTGGACCACCTTAGAATTAAAGATAAACTTGTAAGTTTCGCGTGTGCTATAAATTTTTTCAATTCTGGCTTCTGAAATTCAAAATATGGCCTAAACAATGTATGTCGGGTAAGTAACACAATAATTACGATTTTGTTTTAATTTAACTCCAAAATAACTCTTTAAGTTCAAATTTATATATTATAAATATCTAATAGAGTTTGAGTTATGTGAAGTGAAGTAAGAAAAATTATAGTTGTTAGGAATCTTAATAATAATTATAATTTATAAATAATTAGTTTATAATATCATGTAATTATTAAGAATCGATTATTTGATCTTTTAGTAGTATTCAGTTAAAATGTCTCTTAATCTTATTATATATATAGTATATAATTCGGTGATTCAGTGGGGTGTTTTTCAAAAAAAAAAAATGATTCCGTGTGGTGATAAATCAGGCCCAAGTCTCGTAGGCTTGGGTTTAGAAGAGGCTTAGAAAGAGTTTTTTTTTTTATAGCTAGAGTTTTTTTTTATCATTTCATGTCACATATTTTCAGGACATCTAATACTTTTTATTTTTAGGCATAAGAAATGAAAAATAAATATTCGAATTCATAATTTCTTTCACTAAGAAATGGGTGAGAAATGTTAATGACTTGATGTTACTAACAAATCCTAAAGTACAACTGTACACACATTAATATAGAGCTTGCTGGTAGTTTCATGATGTTAAAAGAACCCATATTTACAAATATAAAATATTTCGCTCATAATCTGTTCTGTTTTGAAAATCGATATAATCTCAAGAAACTCCTGAGATCAGCGCCAAATTTCTCATTAATATAGTTTCTATATGGTACCAACATAATATACTCTGTCGTAATGGGTTTATCATCTATCGTCCAAGGTCATCTTCAACTCTGAATTAGAATTTATTAGAACAGATACTCATTTGTTAGGTTATAAGCCTAATTAATCAAAAAAACCTAATATCTAATCTGCTACATGCATGAGAAGAAGCCTGCATGAGAAGAAGCCTGCATGAGAATATGTTACTGACCCATATCTTATGTTCAAAGTACCTTTCAAACTGAGCCGGCCGATCCTAACATCATTTATGATAAGTATGGATAGAGATGCAATTCATGTTGCATGGGCTGTTGAGGCGCACACTTAAATTACGGTGCTTGCATCGATCTACATTTCTATATAAAGGTAAGTTCAAGTATAGAAACCTACGTATGTACATTGGCAGACGTACTAGAAGTTACGATAAGATAATTTATCTTGAATACAGAGGACTAGAGCCCGCAGTACATATAAAAACTTCTAATAATTGATTCTCTGCGGGCGTAACTTGAGCCATTATAAACAACGCGTTTCTCATGAACGGTGCACGTAAGAATCTCATGGCACTGTTTCAAGACAAACTATAGTTAACTGGAAATTATCTTGTTTTTATATTTTTATAATTCTAACATTAAAGTTTTATAATTACCCTAATTCAGTATTTTATTTCAGAACTAATAAGTTCATACTAAAATTGAAAATTTAATCTAGTAAAAATTAAAAAACAACCATGTGAATATATATATTTTTTCAATTTTCATAGAGAGATGATGAGTTTCATAAAAATAAAATGTATGCAAACTAAAGCTATCAGTTGCAATGTGGCACAACAGACTTCAAACTATAATGTGTATTCTTATTCAAAAAACTAAAGAGTCACTTGAGGTATCGATCATCCGATGTAAAGCACAATTTCGCAGCAAAATGCTTGAACCCCAGGCTCATAATGCCACATGCAACCAAACATTTATCACCCATACATGCAAGTTTCTCTATAGTGCGTTAAGAATCAAGTTTGCACCATATTGAGGTTGAAGGGTTATAACTGTGTTAGGAGCATGTGAATAAGATGGCGAAAGCACAAACGAAAAGCGTTGTAAGATCATCGATATTGCCATTTTAGCTTCTACCATTGCAAAATTCTGTCCAATGCATATCCGGGGTCCCGAGCTGAATGGATAATATACAGCTCTTCCCTTTGTTGCTTTTAAAATACCTTCACCAAATCTCTCAGGGTTAAATTCCTTGGCATCATCACCCCAAATCTCTTTGTCATGATGCATTACGATGACAGGTACTTGCAGAAGCACTCCAGCTGGGAGGAATATCTCTCCTAATTTGATATCCTCGAAAATAGCTCGAGTGAGTACAACTCCTGGTGGGTATAACCTCAGAGTCTCAAGCAAAATCATACTAACCTGCAGAACAAAAACATTGGTCAGTATTTAGTATTTACCTTCTTAGACATACAAATATTCAACATCCAAAAATATAAAATACAAAATATAAAAAATAAGATAGGTTCTTACTTTGCAGTTGAGAACTTATGTTGTATCTAAGTGCATATAAAAGAACTTACAACTTTGAGGCGATTCAACCCGTCAATGTCCGGTTTATTGTTTCCAAAGGCATGCAAAACTTCTTCTCTAGCGCACTCTTGCCAATATGAATGCTGACTCAATAAAACCATTGTCCAAGTAAGTAGATTTGAGGTTGTCTCTTGTCCAGCAAAATAGAATAACTTGCACTCTTCGATAACCTCATCTACAGTCATCCCATATTTCATATTTCTATTTTCTTTAATTTCTTTGGAATTTGATTGCAATAATATACCCAATAAGTCATCATGAATATACTCTTCTGCTTGCATTGCCTTCAAACGCTTGTTTACAATAGTCCTCACAGCAGATCGCACTTCTTTGTCAATCTCCTTCATCCTTTTGAATCTTTTGGTTGGAAGAAATCTGTATTTAGCAAGTTCAATAAACATCAGTGCAAGCAGAGGAAATAACACAACATTTTAGATTTCTTACAAACGCCAAATAAAAGGAGGAAGTAAAAACCTCATTCCTGGGAGGTACAATGTTTGTGCAACTTGCATCACTAGCTCTGTTTGCTCTTTCTGTAGTTGAAAGATCTTTCTACCCTCTGCATAGCTACTTCCAAAGGCTGCACGTGAAATGACATCACTTGTCAGAGTTTCTAAATAAGGCCATACATCCAACTCACATTTCCCCTCTGTGGAAACCATCTCCTCCCATTTGTTCATGATCTCACTACAACTCAAATACATGGCTGGCAGCATATCCTGTATATTAACATCACAAAAAAGAAAACTCAATACTTGTTAATACCATATAACTATTACTGTCAAATTATCTTCTTAGTCTGCAGGCACTAATCATATACAACATTATCCTGATTATATCAGTAATCATACAAGCATCAGGGATGACCTTTAACTTTTCAAAATTGAAAGCAGGATTGATGATTTTCCGGTGTTTGGCCCATTTATCACCGTTGGCATCTAGAATTCCAGTTACAAGCAACTTTGTCAAAGGGTTACCTCCCCTGGGCTTCTGGAACTTATATATCTTATTTAAGACCTCTTTTATAAGATCAGGGTCCGTGATGTAAACCGATGGTTTTGGTCCAAGCCATAAAAATGACTTTTTGCCTGCAAGAAAGTATAAAATGGTGTTTGAGGAATTTGAAAATAACAATAGTTACATAAATGGAATAATGATTCAAGTGCTGTCTTTCAATGACAAAGGTTTTATGGTTTTTCAATTGATTTTGAGAAAAAGCTGAAGAGAAAAAGTGCTCTATGAAGTTTCCTCAAGCCCCAGTTTACCAAAATATTAAAAGTATAAGATTCATTTAGTTGATAATTATTAAGTTGTTTGTAAACTTGGTCATATAAGCAGATATTATGTTCTCGAGTTGAAACACTCTCTACCAAAATGCCTGTATAAGTGTATAGGGTAGAACTTAGAAGTACAGTACAAGTATTCAATGAAATATCGTAAACTCGATATAAGCATTCTTGATGAATAACAAGAGCACCCCACAAGTACATAACCTTCCAATAATCAATATTTAATAACGTGTTTAACGAAAGATATACTCATTAACATTCTTCTCAAATGTATAATTGGATATATTCCCAGAACTTAAAATCATATTTACAAAGTAGAGTATTAGCAAATTGACTTGTTGTATCTATCTATCTATCTATTTAGCTATCTATATCAAGAAATGTATAAACGAGAAAGAGTGAAGAAATTAGTTACCATGTTGACTAATAGCCTTATATGTTGTTGGAGATGCACGAGGTAAAAAATCATCAGAGAGATTGATGGGTTTGGATCGGGCTTCTTTTTTAGCAACAGCAACTTCTTTCATGTCTCCATACAAAAGCCTGTAAGAGTTACCTTTGAAGCCCTGATTTCTTAGTATCTTTTCAAGTTTCTTGGGCCTGAGCCAGACCCAGTTGAGTATTCTCCATCCTATCACCGCTACAATTACCACACACAAGCTTCCTATCACCTTCAAGTATGTATTCAACTCCATAACTGTGTGTTTGTGTGTGTAAAATAGAGCTAGATATTTAGCAGAAAAAATAATAAATTAGAGGTAGATAGCAAGATACTTTTTATACTTATTATACTGTAGTACAGTTCTTTCCCAGGGAAGTTGAATATCTTATACTGTACATTATGTGGGTGTTTGGGGTTCCATAAACTTAAAATAAGTAGCTTATTTTTTATTTATTTTTACATATTTTCATTTTTTTTTAAAAATAAATATTTGTTTTAGAATTTTAAAATCAAATATGAACTTACTTTTTTCTGGAAATAAGGGCTTATTTCTGAAAAGTATGTACATCCCACTTTTTTCCGGAAATAAGCCTTTATTTCCATAAGTTGCATTCACCCAAACAGGGCCTATATTTCGATCTTTAATTGCTTTTGTCCTAATAAAATTTCCCAACTTCATTATTACTATCACAGTATCACCTGTTAGAATCAAGAGGTTCCATATGTTAAAAAAATTCGAAATCCGAATCTTCGATTTGATTTGATTTTTAAAAAATTAAAAATTTCAGCTTAAAAAAAGTTGACTGGATTCTATTTGGTCCCCGGATTTAAAATGAGTCTATTACTTTTTCTTTTAAAAATATGGTTTGATTTAAAATTTGAAAATTTAAATTTGAATTAGAATAAAATTTGGATTAAATCGTATAAAATCCGAAATTTTTAAGCAGTTCGAATTTTTTTAATTTTATAATAAAAATAAAAATATATATAATATAATCAATATATTTTAATAATATTAATATTATAAATTTAAAAAATCTGGTACAACCCGACCCCTGAGTCTAAAACAAGAATTATTTTGAGTTGAGTCTCATCCAAACCGGTTCAATTTTAAAAGGAATCCAATCTGACACAGTTTAAAAGAACGAATTTTTAAAAATTCTAATAAAATTCAACTCCCAAGGATTATTTGTCCAGCTCTGATCATAATTGTGGTGATTAGATGACATTGTTTTTTTAGACAATTAATCGGATAAAATAAATAATATAGATAATTTTATATATCTATTATCCCTAATAACTATTTTTCATATTATAAATACTATAATAATCTTATATTTAACTTAACTTAACGGTAATATTCCGCTGCAAATTTTTTAGCGTGAAAATCGTGAATTTTTTTACTAAATTCTCATAATAAAAAATGAAAAAAATAGTGCAGAACCGTAATTTTATTTGCAAAATTATAATAAAGAGTTTATTTAATCTTTTTTTGCATTTTTCGTTATGATTCTGTAAAATTTAGTGAAATATTTCACAATACTCACGTTAAAAAATATTCATCTTATTGTTACCTTAACTTAAATATTAATTTTTTAAAAAAAATAATAAAAACTACTCGGTAATAGTTCTAACCCGGTATAAACCTATACTTTACGGTTGAGAAATTCTATTGTAACTATGTGCATATAAAAAAACTTGCAACTTTGAGGTTATTCAACCCATCAACATCCGGCTTGTTGTTTCCAAATGCCTGCAAAACTTCTTTTCTTGCGCGCTCTTGCCAATACGAATGCTGACTCAACAAAACCATTGTCCAAGTAAGTAGATTTGAGGTTGTCTCTTGTCCAGCAATACAGAATACCTTACACTCTTCGGTAACCTCATCTACTGTCATCCCATATTTCATATTTCTATTTTCTTTAGTTTCTTTGGAATTCGATTGCAATAATATACCCAACAAGTCATCATGAATATACTCTTCTGCTTGCATTGCCTTCAAACGCTTGTTAACGATAGACCTTAGTGCAGATCTCACTTGACTGTCAATATGCTTCATCCCTCTGATTCTTTTGGTTGGCAAAAATCTATATTTAACAAGTTCAATAAACATCAGTGCGGGCAGAGGAAATAGCACAACATTTTAGACTTCTTACAAAAGCGAAATAGGAGGAGGAAGTAAAAACCTCATTCCTGGGAGGTACAATGTTTGTGCAGCTTGCATCATTAGCTCTGTTTGTTCTTTCAGTAGTTGAAAGATCTTTCTTCCTTCTGCATAGCTACTTCCGAAGGCTGTCCGTGAAATGACATCACTTGTTAGAGTTTCTAAATAAGGCCATACATCCAACTCACATTGCCCCTCAGTAGAAACCATCTCCTCCCATTTGTTCATGATCTCACTACAACTCAAATACATGGCTGGCACCATATCCTGTTTATTAACATCACAAAAAGAAACACATATTCTCAGTATCTTTTCTAGCTTCCTGGGCCTAAGCCAGACCCAGTTCAATATTCTCCATCCTATCACCACAATAGCGTACACAAGCTTCCTATCACCTTGTAGTACATATTTAACTCCATAACTCTGTGTGTGTGAAAGATAGTGATACGAGGCAAGATACATTGTAATTCTTATACTGCTCTTTCCTGAGGGAATTTTAAATTTTTGCATGGTATTTATATATTTAAATATATTATTCCAGTATTTTTTGACTTCATCATATTAAAATATTTTTCCTTGATTATTAAACGATGCATTCCCAGCTCAAGAGTTGGGACTCAAGAACAAGACCTGATGCGATGAAGTGACACAACATGCGACAGTCTACGAAACAGGGGTTTCTCTCCCGACTCCTGAGTCCTCGGTGCCAATTTCCTAGAATAATCGTAGAACAATTATTGAGGAGTCACCAAAAGTCAAAAATAATTTCATTATTTCATATTCTCATCAGTTTAATGCAATTATAATGAGATCATTGTAGAGATTTTAAACATGCGCATTTGTAACTTTTTTTAATGATAATATACTAATAATTTCAAATTACACTGGCCTAAGAGAGATGATTAAATATTCTACAAGCTATTTTCACCAATTTGTTTTTGTAAACTCAAACATGCTCATTTGTAACTTTTACTTGTAATAATAATATACTAGTATTTCAAATTATAGTAGCCAAAGACAGACAATAAAATACTCAATTCCAACAAATTACTTTCACCAATTTGTTTTTCTTAATTAAAACATGCTCATTTTAATTTTTGTTATATAATATACTAGAGCCTTTTTCTGCTATCAAGTTCCATGCCATGAAATTTTGTACAATTGCGGTTACGTTTGTAATCTGCAGTAGTGAATTTCAGGTGATTCAAAGGCCTGCAAAACTCCTTCTCTAGCGCGCTCTTGCCAGTCTCCTCCATCCTTTTGCTTCTTTTGGTTGGCAAAATATCTACATTGAACAAGTTTAATAAACGTGAATGCAAGGAGAGAAACTAGTACGATATTTCCTCACAGAAAAAGGAGGAAATAAAAACCTCATTCCTGGGATGTACAATGTTTGCGCTTCTTGCATTACTTGCTCTGCCTGTATCTTCTTCTGTAGTTTCAATATTTGTCTTCCTTCTGCACAGCTGCTTCCAAAGGCTGTACGTATAATTTAAATCACTTTTTAGAGTTTCTAAATCAGGCCATACATCCAACTCACATTGGCCCCCTGTAGAAACCATTTTCTCCCATTTCCTTATGATCTCACTACAACTCAAAGACAGCCGGCAGCATATCCTGATTATAAACATCATAAACAAGAAAGACAATACTTCTTAATAACATATCGCACTAACTGTCAATTTACTCTTATTTGTCTGGCGTGCTACCATGAATTACATAATCTTGGTCATAACAGTAGACAGTAATAATACAGGCATTATTATACATCTACTAATGCTGACACTGCCAGGCTCTATTTCATAGAGCAATGGATCCACTGAAAATCTTTAACTTGAGCTGAGTACGCACCAGCAGTAAATACAGTTGGAGCTGCGCGAGGTAGAAAATTCTCAGTAAGATTGATTTCTTTCGATTGGCCATTTTTTACAGCAGTAGCAAGATCTTTCATGTCACCATCTAGAAGCCTGTAAGAGTTTCCACTGAAGCCCTTTATTACCGTAACCTTTATTATGGTTAACAAGCAAACTATCACAAATATTCTACTTTTTCTTTCGAAATGCATTACATTTTGCGGGAGTATTTGAATTATTGTTTGTTGTCATATATACGGCCAGCCCTATAAATAAGACAATAAATACTTTTGCGCGTGTTATGTCATGTATCTCCACATTGCTACAGGTTTATTTTCAAATTTTCATATAGAAGAGTCGCTTGAGGCTACAACCATTATAATATAGAAGACAAATTACACAGCAATATACAAACTGCTCAATTCCTACATGTAATCAAACATCAATTACACAAACATGTAAGCTTCTCTATAGTGCTTTTAGAATCAAGTTCGCACCATATTGGGGTTGAAGGGTTAAGACTGTGCTTGGAGCATGTGTATAGGATGGCGAAAGCACAAACGAAAAGCGTTGTAAGATCATCGATAGTGCCATTTTAGCTTCCAGCATTGCAAAATTTTGTCCAATGCAAATCCGGGATCCCAGCCCAAAAGGAAAATATACGCCTTTTCCCTTTGTTGCTTTTGACACACCTTCAGAAAATCTCTCCGGATTGAATTCCTTAGCATCATCACCCCAAATTTCTTTGTCATGATGCATTAGGATGATAGGTAGCTGCACTGACACTCCAGCCGGTAGTAAAGTCTCTCCTAATTTAACATCTTCGTATATACTTCGACTAAGGAAAATTGCAGGTGGGTATAATCTTAGACTCTCGAGCAAAATCATATTAACCTGCAGAGCCAAGACATATAAAGCTCTAATTCAGTGTGTACCTTCGTAGATGTATAAAAAATAAAATAAACATCCAATAATATGCAAATTTGAATTGTAAAAAAATAGAATTTAATAATTCTTAATTTTCCTTTTCCACTATCACGTTCCACGTTGTAAAATTTTCAAGATAGGATAAGCTCATACTTACAAGTTAAAATTTTCCATTTTAACATTCTACCAAGTGTGAATTGAAGAACTTACAACTTTGAGGTGATTCAACCCATCGATATCCGGTTTATTGTTTCCAAAGGCCTGCAAAACTTCTTCTCTAGCGCGCTCTTGCCAATACGAATGCTGACTCAATAAAATCATTGTCCAGGTAAGTAGATTTGAGGTTGTCTCTTGTCCAGCAAAATAAAATAACTTGCACTCTTCGATAACCTCATCTACAGACATTCCATATTTCATATTCCTATTTTCTTTAATTTCTTCGGAATTTGATTTCAACAATAAACCCAGCAAATCATCATGACTATACTCTCCTACTTGCATTGCCTTCAAACGCTTGTTAATGATACCTCTTAGTGCAGATCTCACTTCATTGTTAATCTGCTTCATCCTTTTCATTCTTTTTGTTGGCAAAAATCTACATTCGACAATTATAATGAACATAAATGCAAGTAGATGAAACACCAGAAGATTTTAGACTTCTTACAAAAACAGAAAAAAGGAGGAAATAAAAACCTCATTCCTGGGAGGTACAATGTTTGTGCAGCTTGCATCAACAGCTCTGCTAGCTCTTTCTGTAGTTGAAAAATTTGCCTCCCTTCTGCATAGCTACTTCCAAAGGCTGTACGTGAAATGACATCACTTGTTAGAGTTCCTAAATAAGGCCATACATCTAACTCGCATTGGCCCTCTGTAGAAACCATCTCCTCCCATTTGCTTGTAATCTCACTACAACTCAAATACATGGCTGGCAGCATATCCTGTTTATAAGTATCAAAGGAAAAAAAAAGCAAACAGTTGTTAATACCATACAACAATAACTATCAGGCTACCTTCTTGTTTGGCACGTAATATGATTTTCACAGTCTTAATTATGTCAGTAATAATACAAGCATTTGACATCTACTGATTCTAATGACACTGCCAGGCTCTATATCATGGAGTGACAGTCAAAAATCTTTTACTTGTACTAACTTATGTACTAGCATCTATAATAAAGAAATTCACCGGGAGCAACCACCTACAAATATTATCAACATGTTTCAACTAACAAAAAAATTAGATCTACTAAATGTTTGAACAGCAATATGAATTAAATACTTTCAACTAGCATCACCTGAAACTTAGATCAATGTCCTGCATTCCATATAAAGATTATTTATTTTTGCATAACTAATTCAAGTATATAATATTGGAACTTTGTAGAGGGTCTAGATAGCTACAGGGATGACCTTTAACTTCTCAAGATGGAAAGCAGGATTCATGATTTTCCGGTGTTTGGCCCATGTATCACCCTCAGCACTTGCAAGTCCATTTGCAAGCAACTTGAATAAAGGATTACCTCCCCTGGGTTTCTGGAAGTTAGAAGTCTTATTTAGGACCTCTTTTATAAGATCAGGGTCCGTGATGTAGACCGCTGGTCTTGGCCCCAGCCACGAAAATGACTTCTTGCCTGCAATAAAGTATAACATGATTAAATCCATTAAAAAAAATTCGAAAAAAAGAAGGAATAAAGAAAGGCATAGTCTTATAGTTATAAAAATAACTATTATTATTTTTAAATGTCGATATACGTACAAAAGTTAAAGTTATAAAAATTATGGGATGGCAGGAGTAATTAATTCACATATCTTCGATCTTTATGTCTAAAGTTCATAATATAGTGTATTCACTCCCCCTCCCAAATTCAATATATTTCCTTGGTCCCCCCAAAATCTCAAAAATCACAAGTTTTTTGTCAATAAATATTCATAATATGTGGGGAGAGGGGTTATGGGGGTGGCCACGGTCCCCAAAAACCTCCCCCGAGATTTCATATATCTTCAATTTTTATGTTTAGAATTCATAATATAGTTATATCTGATCCCCCCAAATTCAATATATTTCCTTAGTCACCCAAGATTGCTATAAAAAGTATTAAATTTGAAAACTCCACTATTCATTGTTAACATATACTTTTGTAGAAAGTCAATAACACAAGTATAGAAGTAGCACATTACATCTATCAGTAGAAAACTAATAAATGAAACGAGAAGCAACGTAAGAATGGCGTACCGTGTTTACTAAGAGTAGTAAATATGGTTGGAGTAACACGAGGTAAAAAATCATCAGACAGATTGATGGGCTTGGATCGTGCTTCTTTTCTAGCAGCAGCAAGTTCTTTAACGTCTCCATACAAAAGCCTGTAAGGGTTACCTTTAAAGCCCTGATTTCTCAGTATCTTTTCAAGCTTCTTGGGCCTAATCCAAACCCAGTTCAATAATCTCCAGGCTATCACCACCACACATGCCAAACACAACCCTCCTATAACCTTCAAGTATATATCCAACTCCATAACTGTGTGTCTGTGTCTGTGTCTGTGTCTGTGTGTAAAAGATAGAGGCAGAAATGAAGATGCCCGTGTGATTGATTGATTGATCCAGTGATAATATCGAGTGCAACTATGTTTTGATCCAGAGGCTGTCATTTTATAGTTTTTTTTTTAGAAAATGATTATGATATTTAATTGGGGATATTTGTAAAAATATTCTATTTTAATATGGGCTTGTTTCTTCTCAGAATTTTAAAATATTATCTGAAAAATAAAATAAAATAATAATGAAAAGGTATTTTGGTAGATAATATAATATTAAGAATCCTATTTATAATATAATTATACTCATATTTAACTTAATTTTATCACCACTCAAATTTTTTAATTTATTTAAAATTACAACCTATTTATTAAATCTCATGATTATTAAAATAAAAATAAAATATATAATAATTATATATAAATAACATTGTATCGAAAAATACAAAAACAAATTATTACTAAAATAAATTACTTTACACGTTAAATTAAATATTTAAATTATATATAATTATTAATATTAGTTTATATTTGTGACATGATCTTTTAGGGTTAATAATATAAATATTATAATATATTTTTAATGAATTTTAAATTATTTTGATAAAATTCCTCTCATACTTATTTTATATATATTTGTGTGTATAGTTTAAAGTTCAAATAGAAAATAGTCGAGAAATTCGGAAATAATCACTATCAAATCATCTAATTTTGTTGTGAATTCAAGGCTACCTAATTAATTATTAATATTTAATTATTTAAATTAAATGTTTTATTAATAATTAATAAATATTAATTATTTAAAGAAATATAACAATCATCTAATTTTTTTAACAACACTTTTTTATCTGCACTTTTTCTCATAGTATTTTTTAATGATTAATTATCAAAATTTTAATGTCTAAAAATCAATAATAAATATAATATAGATATATATATATATATATATAATTAATTTATCTTTTAAAAAAATGTGTTTTATACTTATATGCAAGGTTGTAAAAGTTAGAAATCGGTAGAATAATGAGTTCTCGCAAATCTGACTACTCGGATAATTAATTTGATGTTATTTTTATAATCTTTGTTTAAAATATTAAATTCATGTATCATAATTTAGTATATTAATGTTAAAAGTTAGTTTCAAAAAAATATTAAAAAATTAAAAAATTTATATTTTTGATATTTATTAATATTCTAATATAAATATTAAAATTGTGCTTAGTAATATTCTTTAACAATGTAATAACAATAATAATGTTATAATATTTTTCAATACAACTAAAAATAAATTATGATGATCAAATATATGGATTTTGTAATAATATTTAAAGTAATAATAAAAATTTAAATAATTAAAAATCGGATTTAACTCCGAATACTCGGAATTTTACCGAATATTGATTTTTAAAAATTACTCAAATTGGTACGAATCGGATCATATCCCGTAAATAAACAAGTACTTGGACAGAGCAGTCGGCCGATTCAATCTGCTTATATGACATACAAAATAGGTGAGATATGCCGTGACGAGGTTGTCGTGGAGTTTTCATTATCGTTCAGTTGTGTTTTTCCACACGGTCTGGCTAGGATAATGGTGACGGACGATAGTGACAAGCGGCTATTTATATTTGCTAAAACAGCGTATGATGCAAGAAAATAAACCTCGATAAACACGTACTGGTGAAATGATCACCAATTATTTACTCTGTAGTATCACAAGAGAATAAATTATCACTATATTCAAATTAACCGTGTTATTTGATTTTTTGTAATTAAATTTATAATTATTTTTTATAATTTTATAAAACTGAAAATATATTTTAAATTATATTATATATTTGTAAAATAATATAATTTTATTAATTATGTAATATATATAATTTTCAATCAAATTTTGATTAATTTAACCGAAAAAAGACAAAACAAATAAATTAAATAGAGGGAAATACGTATTATTTACAGAGTATATCACTTAGGTTGTGTGTCCATCTTTAGAGCCGTGTATTATGTACATTTACTAGCCCTCAATCATTCATTTCTTAACTACTCCATATATCTGTGGTCCCAGATTTTATAAAATTGAAACAAAAATAAAATCGTGTACACTGTACAATTACTCATCGGGTCACGGGATACAAAAGTTCAGGTGATGGAACAAGCTCCAGAACTAACTAAATTTAAGTTCGGCTGGATAATTTTTTTAACATTAAAAGAAGATAGTAGTGATGATAAACGTGCCTATGAATTTAAAAATGATGAGATTAGACACGAACTAAATACAAATACATGCAGCTAAAACAAAGATGAATACTGAACAACGTCCATGGCCTTGTTAATAGCAACATGAATATCGAATAATTAACGCGAGACAAGAAATATATATGCAACTAAAAACTATATATTAGTCCGTTTCATCAATTTTTTTTATTCTTGTAAACTCCGTGATCACCCAGTTGTTAACAATAAGTTGGGAAGGTGTTGTATATCTTTATTCGGCAATCTTTGTCGTGCTTTGACGTTTACACGGAAACACAGTGTCATTACAGTTCATACTTTGCTCTCATATCAATGAGCAACTACTATATAATTTTATTTGTAATTTACGGGGAAAAAATCATTTCTTAATTTGTAGTTCATTACATAATACTGTATTTCTTAATTTGTATTTTAGCACAGATAACACTGTACAGTTCCATCACATGCAAAAGGAGTACAAACAACACCACCTAATTTCTGTGACAATGGTAGCTTTCGCCACATTTTTATGTGAACCAAGAGCAGACTTCTTATACTGATATCATAAGAGACTGCTGATACATTGTTGTTATTTCCTATTATTAAAATTTAGGACCGAACAGACTGTATGATTAAATGTGCACCATGTTGAGGCTGAAGTGTTATAATGGTGTGCGGAGCATGAGTATAAGATGGGGAAAGCACAAAGGAGAATCGTTGTAGGATCATGGCCATTGCCAATTTAGCTTCTAACATGGCAAAGTTCTGGCCAATACAGAAGCGAGGTCCCCAACCAAAAGGTAGATACGACGCTTTTCCCTTTGTTACCTTTCCTACACCTTCAGAAAATCGTCCGGGATTGAATTGCTTAGCATCATCGCCCCATAGTTGAACGTCGTGATGCAACAAGAGCACAGGAATTTGGAGTATTACTCCCTTCGGAAGAGTTGTTTCTCCTAATATAGTTTCTTCATTTATACTTCTACCAAGTGCAGCTACTGGTGGGTATAATCTTAGAACCTCTAGCAAAATCATATTCACCTGTAAAAAAAAAAATGAAAATGCAAGAACTTCACTAACTAGAAATATGTATTCTATCAAACATTACATAACAATGTGCACAGTCTATATGCTGCATATGTATATAAGGTTGATAAATTTAGACTTTTGTTGGGTAACAAAATACTTCCTTGGCATGACATTGTGTTTTTGAATAATAGTTGTTCGAGACAAACTTACAACTTTGAGGCGATTTAAACCATCAAAATCCGGTTTATTGTTCCCGAATGTCTGCAAGACCTCTTCTCTAGCCCGTTTCTGCCAGTCTTGATGCTGACCTAGTAAAATCATTACCCATACAAGTGTATTTGATGTTGTCTCCTGTCCTGCAAAATAGAACAGCTTGCACTCTTCGATAACTTCATCTATTGTCATCCCAAAACTTTTATTGTTATCATGTTGTTCGATTTCTTTGAAATTGCTATCCAGCAGTACACCCAGTAAGTCACCCTGGTTGGGTTCTCCCCCTTTAATTTCTCTCAATCTTTTGTCAATGATACTTCTTACGATTACTTTAACTTCTTTGGCAATTTCCTTCATCCTCTTGTTATTTTTGGTTGGCAAAAAACTACAATTAATAAACGGACTTGGTATGTATCAAAAGAAGCAGGGAGGCAAAATAGAAACCCCAAAAAAGAAATGGAAATGAAAAAAGATAGAGATCTAATAATATCTATATACCTCATCCCAGGAATATATATTGATTGGGAAGCCTTGATTACCAGAGTAGACTGTTCTCTTTGGAGCTGAAAAATTTTCCTTCCTTCTTCATAACTGCTACCAAATGATGTACGCGAAATGACATCACTAGTCAAATTTTCTAGATAGTGATATACATCAATCTCACATTGCCCGTCAGCAGAAACCATCTTCTCCCATTCGTTCATTATATCGATACAACTCAAGTACATGGCAGGTAGCATATTCTACGAAATATAGGAATATAAATAAGAAGAAACTACATAATCGTCAGTAACACAGGCATACACAGGCAAATGGTTATATATAATCTCTCGTATGTGAACTATAGTCGAGACATTTCAAACTGACACTATCTATAGTAAAATAAATGACATTTTATTTTCTTGACCAAATATCAATAAACCCTATACGGATTTTTAATACTATGAACAGAAGTATACCTTCAACTTATCAACATGGAAAGCAGGGTTGATGATTTTCCTGTGTTTGGCCCATTTATCACCCTCATAGTATACCAGTCCAGTCGCAAGCAACTTGGTTAAAGGATTACCTCCCTTGACTTTCAGAAACTGATTACTCTTATTCAGAGCCTCTTTTATCGCGTCTGGATCCATAAGGTATACCAGTGGTCTTGGCCCAAGCCATACAAAAGAATGCGTCCCTGCAGCAATGGATGATAATTAAAATGACATAACAAAAAATCGTGTAATTTGTTGCAACCTATCTAAAATAGCAAGGTAGTTCTTGAAATTGTGTTGGGTTACTCTGACGTTCTGTTCACCTGGACGCAATAGAACAGGGTGAAATTTGAGCTAGCTCGTAGGATAATGAAAATTTCCTTGTACCGTGTGCTTCACATATGGTTGGGTCACGTGTGTTATTAGGTCTATCACCAGTCTCAACCCAAAAACTAGATTGTCATGAGTGTAACTTAATGACAGTTTGCACACAATCGATATAGGCTAACCCAATAAATCTAAGGCTCATTACTTCACCTAATATATAGTCGGATTACAAAATTGAAGATTTACATCTGTTATAGTGCTCACTGTTTAAATCAAATCATGAATCCATAAACAAACAGATTCATATGGACACAAAGAATGAATGAACATAGCATGTAACTAATCAACTTGAAGAATATGACAAAATCCAAATACCATGTTTTTCGACAGTGTGAACGTCGCCAGGCACTACACGTGGAAGAATATCATCAGCTAGTCCAATAGGCTTGGATTTAGCTTCTGCCAGCATCTTTACTAGCTCTCTTATATCTCCGAAGAAAAATTTGTACGGATTTCCCTGTAACCCCTGCTTTCTCAGCATCTTCTCTAACTTCCTCGGCCTCAACCACACCCAATTGAAAATTCTCCATCCCAGAATCAGAAGTCCTATAGCACAAAACACCCCGAAACACATATAGATCAAGTCCATGATCGGAGACGAAAGGAATTTAGTGCAATGAACAACAAAATAATTGACTTGAAGTGAAGTTAATTGACATTAATGACTTAATGTAGTAGTGGGCAAGTTGTTGATCACTATGTGGTTGTAGTGTAACAACTAACAAGATAGGTGGAGCGGATAATATGATGTGGTATGTCCCGGACTCATAGATTTTTCAACTGCTTAATTTGTCTCATGCGTTATTATCTTCTTCGTGGAACAAATCAACAGACAAGTAGTATCATTGAAGACTTGAAGTGGTCACATGTTGTCAAATCACACTAATGCTCTATTTTTATCTACAAAAAGCCCGTCAGTTCACATGAGTACAAGATTTCATTAGGTCGAAGTATTGAAAGTAATGTTTTTGGATAAAATAAAATTATTCGATAATATTTACATCCCTCACACTTAATATTATTCGATAATATTTGATTAATTAAAATTGTATAAATGTCAAATTGGCAACTATTAATCAATACAAGTACATCGGAAAAAACTAACTTCCATTTTCCTGTAATAAATTTTGTGGAGAAATTTTTTATTAGCTAGGAAGTGAACTGCTTGAAAAGTAGGGATAACTTAGATCAGCTTCTCAATAAAGTAATTAGAGCTTGCGTACAATCAACTTAGCCCCATGTTGTGGCTGAAGGGTTATCAGAGTAGCTGGGGCATGGGTATAGGAGGCCGACACCTCAAATGAGAAGTGTTGTAAAATGGTAGCCAGAGCTAATTTAGCTTCCAGCATAGCAAAGTTTTGTCCCAAACATATTCTCGGTCCCCATCCGAATGGAAAATAGGCTGTCTGATTACTCTTTGTAGCCTTGGACACTCCTTGCGCAAATCTTTCCGGATTAAACTCTTTTGCGTCCTCTCCCCAAAGATTTTGGTCATAATGAAGAAGCAAAATCGGCAGACACACTTCCGCTCCAGCAGGTAATCTTAGTCCTCCTAATGTAGTGTCCTCGTGTACCTTCTGATCCAGTGTATGTGCTGATGGATATAATCTTAAAACCTCGTGCAAAATGATAGTAACCTGCACAAATTTAACTTGAACAATCAACATTTGATCAATATTTATTATTTGTGTATATGCATGCATATGTATGCAAGTACTACTTACGATTTTGAGGTGGTTAAGACTGTCAAAATCAGGCTTGCCATGGTTCCCCAACACTTGAAGAACCTCTTCTCTGGCACGACTTTGCCAGTCAAGGTGATTGCCAAGTAAAATCATGGTCCAGATAAGGAGATTTGAAGTAGTTTCTTGGCCAGCAAAGTAGAAAAGCTTGCATTCGCCTATCACATCGTCCAGGCTCATTCCAACACTTCTTGATCCATTTTGGAGTTGCTCATTGGAAATGGATTCCAACAATACCCCTAGCAAGTCATCGCTACTACTTTCTCCTGCCTGCATTGCCTTGGTCTTTCTGTTGATAATGTCTTTCAAGGATGACTGTATCATATTATTTAGCTCCTTCATCCTCCTATTATTCTTGGTTGGTAGAAATCTACAAATATATACACAATTATCATTTACATGTTGAAAGGGACAAGAGGAAAAATGCTTAATTGTTATATAACAACCAAATCGAGTGGTACCTCCATCCAGGAATGTATACTGTTTGCAGAGACTTCATTACAAGCTCAATTTGTTGGCGTTGAATCTCAAATACCCTGCTTCCCTCCTTATAGCTACTTCCAAATGCTGTGCGTGAAATCACATCACTTGTTAATGTATGAACGTACGGTGCAATGTCGAATTCACACCACCCATTCTTCTCTACCATTTTGTCCCATTTTCTCACCAAATCCGTGCAACTAATATACATTACTGGTAGCATTAACTGCATTAAAATCAGAAATAATAAATTCTCACTGTATTTTATGGTACAACACTACAACAGCAGGGAAATCAGAAATTTTCAAGGGTGAAACAATATTTTTACAAGTGTTTTGGTAATTTAATAAATATTATAGCAAGGAATTATTGTTTTTAGGAGTCAAACTCACTAACATTATGCAAAGAGGAAAACAATTCTTTAACGAACCAATTTAGTTACTCAAATTCCATTCAATATTTAGTTGTAAATTCTTATCACACGGTAATAAGGAAAAAAATAAGGCAAGTAAAACATTTTAGTACCTTCAACTTGTGCAGATGGAAAGCTGGGGTGAGAAGTTTCTTGTGTTGAGCCCACTGCTCCCCGTTGATGCTTGCCAAACCATGAGAAAACATTCTCACAATTGGATTTTGCTTAAGCTTCTTGAATCTGTAGTTTTTAGTCATCATTTCTTTCACGAGCTCAGGATCTGTGATAAGCAACCTTGGAGTTGGTCCAAACCAAATGAAACTATTTTTCCCTGCACGTAATATATAAAAGACTCGTAAGCTACATACTATACTACCAATCACCAGAATTTGTTTTTCCTTGTAATGATATCTACAAGCTATTAAAATTCCATATGGTTCGGATTACCCTCACATTCATTACTATTAATTCGTACTAAATTTGAATTTATTTTTCCGCCTTACTCTAATTCGAGTAACAGAATAGAACAGACAAAAGCATTCATTTGTTTATACAACGAATACGAGTGATCTTTATTTTTCAGTTAGTCATATTAAATTCGAGTTATGTTATGGTCGGATCTTAAATCATGGTTGCCGCCTTGTACACAAAGCAAATGAAGAATGAAGATCTAAGTAAAATGGATGTTAGTGTTACCATATTTCTGGACAGTGTGATGAATGAACGGGCTTGCACGTGCGACAAGATCATCCGAGAGATTAATAGGCTTTGAAAGAGCATTCTTGATCATTTCTGAGCTTTCTTTGGAATCTCCGAACAAGAATCGATATGCATTTCCTTGGAGGCCTTGTCTTCTTAAGCACTTCTCCATCTTCCGCGGTCTCACCCATACCCAATTCAAGACTCTCCATGCCCATCCCACAAACAAAGCTATTACTAAACTCACTGCAATTTTTGTCAACCCTGCTGTATCCATTACTTCCGTAGCTAGTCTCTGCATATGCAATGCAGATGAAATGAAACAAATAATTGAAGTTTATAATTAAATTATTAGTATTTGTTAGAGGGGATTGGAATCAAATATTATAAAATAAGAATAAAAATTAAATAAGCAGCTGTGCATGGTAGGACTGCCAAGAACGATTTGTATATAGATATTTGAATGCGGTCGCCGGTCAATTTTGTTATGATCACATGTTTGCTTTCTCCTACGTTGTTGACTTGTATTTTCGAAAAGAAAACTCAGTTTCCTTATTCAACTTCATTTCGTCCCCTTGAAATCTGGTTTCTTTTCTTTTCTTGAATTTTTTTTTTTGAAAAAAAGAGTAACATTACATACCCGAAAATAGTCTCAAATTTTTTTTTAAATATTAAATAATGTGATATATGTTATATTTTGATTCGTGATTATATATGTATGTACACCGAATCCCCTATTATTATTAAGAAAGTTATCAATTATATTTGAAACAAATTTTGAAATACCCTCGTTTCTCTAAAAAGAAAGCGGGTTACTTTTTATAATGAAAATAAGGAATTTGGGATATCATATAAATTAAACAACGGTGGGCACAATATATATATATATATAATTTTTTTAAATACTATTTTAATATACATAATTGTTTATAATATAAATAATTTGATTCAATATATAAAAAAAGCTGAGGTGTATCTTAGATTTCTTATTCTTTTTTATAACTATATAGAGATGACATATGTCTTGTATTTTCATTTTTTGCTTTCTTCTTAGAATATTCTATTTTTTTTCTTCTTCTTTTTCTGAATAACATATTCTATTCCTTTCTTAATATTTTATAATATAAATGTCTTTCTTTTAAAATCTCAGAAAGTCATACTAATTTATAGATAATTTATTTTATTTATTTTTTCTACACTATGTTACTAAATGTAGGAAAGAATAAAACGTAAGTTGTTTTTCTTTCTTTTCTAATCATTCTAAAAATGAGAAGAAAAATTGAAAGATTAATATATAAGTATCTTCTTTACGGTTTAGGTTGTTTCTAAAATCATTCAGGGATAAATTTTACAAATAATTTTTTTAATTTTTCTTTCCTTCTAGAAAAAAGTTTCTGGCGTTTAAATTCATGTGCAATAATAATTTCAAGAAATTGTTTGACGGAAAGAGTGGAATCAGAGCTCTAAAAAATGAAATATGCGCGGGTAGCTGTCAGGTGGAAGTAAAACGCTTCATGATGCGGGGTGTTTTGTAAAAATCAGTTAAAATTGGTATTAAATTAAATTTTAAAATGTTCATTAAAATGTAAAGTTAATATTAATTTGATCATTCTGGTATTTTGATCTTGTTTATATTATTATACTTACAAATAATGATAAAAATGTTAGAACAATCAATTTGACTTGACAGAATGTAGCTAATACGATATGAATGAAAATTGTAAGCACATGATCCGGTCAAAATATATATCGCATTTTTTTGTGAAAATTAGTTAAAATTGATATTTAATAACCAAAATCAATATTAGGCGGTATAAATCATCGAAAATTGAACTTTTTAATTATATATATATATTATTTCTAATTTCTAATATATATATATATATTATTTAATTATATTATTAATTATATATTTATATTGAATTAAAGCTATTGATATTATATTATTTATAATATTAATAATATTAATACTATTATTTATATTTAATATATATAAGTAATTTTAAAATATTACATTTTATAATTAATATAATTATAAAAAATAAAAATAATATTTAAAAACACTCGATGATAAAAAGAGGCGGGCGAGCGCCCTGGCAGGCAAGCAATTGGTAGAACACTGATATATTCAAGACTGAAGAGATAAATAGGTTTCTTAAGATAAAATCACAAGACACTGTCTTGTATAAATCTATCTTCTGCCTACAAATATCTAACAGATTATTATACTTTTCAAATGGAAGGCGCCATATTATTATTTAATCTTCTTACTCATATCATGCTATTGTTTTGGCTCCATCAATGCCTTTTTTACCAATCCAAGATCACTTCTTTGCTTCAGGTAACCCTAAAACTTACATACATATATATATATATGCTTTACTAAACTTGCATACTTTACTTGGGTTAATCTTTCTTAAGGGGTGCTGATTTTGTTATTATTTTTCAAGATGATGATTACAATAGCCTCTGTTCAAACTTTTAGTTATATGCTAAACTAAATTTTATTGGCAAAACAAATGTAAGTACTATATGAAATTGACAATGGTGTCATGTAATTATTTTTATATACCTGTTTGGCATATGATATTTAGAGGTCTGGATTTTGCTTAGATTGTGTTTGAGATCATGGAATTCATTTCAAATGACGTGAATTGAGTTGTCATTTCAAATTCTCAAATTTATACTAGTAATTGAATGTTTTGGATTTCAAATGCAATCAAAATTCAAATTCTTTTAGTCATCCAAACATGTTATTTGATCAAGAGTAATGCTATAGGTCCCAAATTTGTTACCCAAAACATTTCTCAAATGCCACATTTCTGATTGGCTCTAATTTAATTAATAATAATGGACCCACTTGCATTCATATAAATCTCACCATTTAAAACATTCCATAATGACACATCATCAATGTCATGTCATTTGGGCCCTGAATTTGGGAAATAATTTTGTAACTCTAGCATTACTCTTTGATCAAATCTATAATTTCAAATGAAATTCAAGTTCCCAAACACGCCATTAATTCATTATTAACACTAATCATGTACGTGTGATTGAAAGGCTTATAAGAAACGAGAGACCACTTTAGAGCCTTACACTTCATTTAAACAACATTTGGATTATGTATGGATTTTAGTTTTTCATATCAATCAACTGTCAAGTAAATATTGATGGATAGTATATCACCTTCATCACTGATTTGATGATCTGATACATATACGGAAGGGGGAGCCAACCAAAATCTATATATATTAAGGTACAAATGTGTACATGTCTGGTGTGTGTGTGTGTAACTTGACTTAGTTCCAATACTCTAATATAATTGTTGTTTTAGTTTTGGGAACAAACTTTTGGACTTCTTGTCAACTTGGTTTTAACATTGTCTATCAGTATTATAGTTGTTAATAAGTGTATCATTTTTTTATATTCAATGGAATAAATGTACTTTTTTATGATCAATATACTTAATGATATATTGAATAGTATCCTGCTTTATTATATTGTTATATACAATGGAATATGTATTATTTTTTTAAAATCAATATACATACTTATTGATATTTTGAATATTGTCCCACTCAAACTGGCTCACTGATCAAACTTGACTAACAATTAAGAATTATTATAGTAATCATAAATTATAATAAAATATATTTAATCCTTAACAAGCATCGTAAGCAAGCACAATTATATATTTATGTTTATTAAATTTTCAGTCCTCTTATAGAATATTTTTTTGCAAGGGTAAGAGTCTTCACGATCGACAACCAACATTTTAGTTGAGAACCCTTTTAATGTTTATTATATAAAGGGGAAGAGGGACATAGTTATTTCAGTCAGAGAGATTCTAGAAAGGGTAAGATGTACCGTATACGCAATCTTACCTTACTTTGTTGAGGAGAGAGGTTATTTCGAGAAAATGACCCCCGACATACCAAATAAAGAGTTGAAGCTCATGAATTAACCAGTGGGTCAACTCAACTCCTTATATCTTTATTATATATAATAATTATTAATATTCTTTTTATTGTTATCAATATTCTTTTTATTGTATCTTTAAATATTTCCAAGAATTTGAGATTGCTTTTGAATTTTTATTTTTATGGAGGGTTATGTTCATAATTATTTATATTTTGTTTATGGACCACAAAAAAATGCCCAAACTATCCAACTTTAAAGTGATCGTTTTTGTTTAGTTTTGAAGTCTGTCTTAATTGGGCGGTTTAGATATAAACCCATTTTGGTTTGGATTATTTGAAGTACGTAATCTTACCCTTACTTTTGTCGAGGAGAGAGGTTATTTCCTGAAAATGAACCCGACATACCAAATAAGGAGTTGAAGCTCATGAATTAACCATTGGGTCAGCTCAACTCCTTGTATCTTTATTATATATAGTAAAAAATAATTATCAAATTTTTTTATTGTATTTTTAAATATTTCCAAGAATTTGAGATTGCTTTTGAATAATTTATTTTTATGGAGGATTATGTTCATAATTATTTAACTTTTGTTTATAGACTGCAAAAATGCCCAAACTATCCAACTTTAAAATGATCATTTTTGTTTAGTTTCGGAGTCTGTCTCAATTGGGCGGTTTTGATATAAACCCATTTTGGTTTGGATTATTTGAATTGCCTCCCCCGTGTGTTTTTTTTGCTAATTCTCCCCCCCCCCCCCATGTTTTTTTGCTAATTCTCCCCCTTCCCCCGCTGTTCAACACTATGCGGACAACACTATGCGGACGATATCTAATTCATATGTTATAAGAAATGATAATATCATTACTTCGAAATAGTAGGTTAAATTTTATAAGATTGTGTTTGGGAATTTTGATTTTATTTCAAATGGTAGGATTTGAGTTGTCATTTCAAATTCTCATATTTGTACTAATATTTGAATATCTTGGAATTCAAATTTTTATGATTACCCAAACATGTTATTTGATTACATCCGGAATTTCAAATGAAATCCATGTTCCCAAACAGGCCATAATGTTGATTACTTTGATTTGTTGTGGTTGTGATACAGATTTGAAATCTAATGTATCTGTTGTCATTAAAAAAAATTATTGATACAAAAACAAGACTTACAGTTGTAGTTACTAGGATACACGTTATTGATTTAGCAGGACACGTGGATGCGTTAAAATCTGCATGTATACTAGTAGCTATCTTTTAGACAGTTGTTAATAAAGGACACCATTGACATTACACGTGGAAGCTGTTAAATTGCATTATATAATAGCAATACCAAAACATAGTTCAGCTCTGTTCCCAAAGGGTGTTTGCAGCTTAACAAAGAAGAAAGATAAAGATAGCTTTCCTTAAAGATAAAGATAGCTTTCCTTTCTCCTAGTCACAGATTTCATTTGTGATTAGGTTTTATATATGTTACCAAGGCGGTGGACAAACATCAATAGAGGTGGAGTGAAAGCAAAAGTATCGTGATAAACAAATACAAAGAAAAATTGAGAAAGATGGAGGGTAGAAAGGAAATTGGGCAAGGAGGAGAGAGTTCTAAAGAGGAAGGTATTTATCAAAAAATTAGTGACATTTTTTATACCATTGCCCGTCATTTTTGTTAATTACTAATCAATCAAGTTTGTGTTCATTTTTGTTAATTACTAAATATTTGCCTTTTATAAATAGACTATGCCAAAGTGAAAGAACCCCTATCCCTCTCATCCTTTTTTCGTCCGCGGGACAAGGGATGTAAAAATAGGGATCTTATCAACTTGTTCCGACCTGGGATAATAAGCTCATGAGCTTGGTATTACTTCAGTGTTGAGAAACAAAAGAAGACTTTTATGTCCAAATTTTACGTCTGTAGCTCCCCCATCTTTTTAAGTGTGTAGAAGTGTCAAACCAAAATACCGGCAAACATTAGCTCCCCTGAAAAGGAGGTGATCCACAGCTTCCACTACGGCTACCTTGTTACGACTTCACTCCAGTCAGTCACTAGCCCTTCCTTTGGTACCCCCCTGCTGTTGGTATAATTAAATCAAACCAAACTAAACAATACCTAGTGTGTGTATCCTTGTAGAGAAAGATCGTCACCGTCAATATTATGTAAGTATAATATATGAAGTAAATGTGTGATGTAATATAAATAACTTTTAATAAAATAATTTATTGGTCTAACCATATACAGGGGATTCAACAAATTTTAGATTGAAATAATTATTTAAACATTCATTTATGTATTTATAACATGTCATTATTCTTTATGTTTTTATAATTTTTGAAAGTTGTATTGATATGTTCTTTTTACAATATATTTCCGTTCAAATTTTTTCAATTCATTGTATAAAATGTTATTTTATTTATCCAATTCTATAGTCATCTATATATGTCTTTCTTTTCCTTGTTTTCATTGTTTCTAGATCATTTGTTCTTTGACTACTTCTAACTTTTGTTCATTTATTGCATTAGCTTGTTATTTTTTTTGCATATTATTTTGTTATTGTAATGTAAAATCATTTTTTGCTATATATCCGATCCTCATATATTTGGTTTGATTGTGCACATATTGGTGTATTTCTGATTATATATATATATATATATATGTATATTTTAATATTTAGAGTAAACAGCTAAATTGTAATATACACACACACACACACACAATATACACTAAGATGGATTTTGGCTCCCCATTAAACAAAAGTTGGGCTCATCCACCACCAATGTGTACATTTATGTGTGTGTCGTGAGATCACAGGCTTGGGTACACTTACAGTATATTGAAATTTTGTATCCAGAGAAGTAGAAGAAGGTAAAACCTGACCCCAGTTTGGTTTTCATATATATTTTGTATTCAATGTCATATGATTATTATGAATTTATGGATCCTTTGAAGATAACATGTTTTCTTGAAACTTTTTCCCTTTCACCGTTTGCTTTTTTTTTTTAGCCTCTACCAACCTGAGCGTTAGATTCCTGTTCAAAATCTCTATTCTCTAGTTTGAGTTACAGGAGTAGTACTAAAGATTGGTTTGAAATCATTGTTTTTAAATAATTATATTTACGAGGTTTAAAGATAATAATAGGACTTCAGTGAGGAGATATTTCTTTGCATACTTTTATTTTTGCTCTATTTTGCATCACTTGTTTCATATTTTTAAATTAAAAAACACTGTGAGGAGTAGTTGAATACTTGCATCCTTATCATTCTGGTTAAAGTTTTCCCTAGCCACATCGGGCTACATCTTTGTTTTTGACAATCTTTTGCAGGATAATAGATCTATAGGAGACTGATTTTACTCCTAAAACATGTTTGACACAAGGAACTTAGATTGTCAAGGGGCTAAATATGTTGAACATAGTGTGATATTGGGTGTTTATTTGCACTAGATTGCATTTGAGGCCTGCATTAATATGGCGTTAAGGGGCTATTTTAACAGGCTCTTATTCAAGTGACCAGTCGCACACCTTTGTAAAACAGTCCATTGTCCCAATAAGTATGAGCGGAAATTCCAGCATACATTATTTTAACCTTCTTAATGTCTAGTATACACTTCACACCTGACACCTTAAATTAACTTAATGTACCAACTCCTTTACTGACAAATGAAGGGATTCAGGATATGATTCCTATCCACAAAGGCATTTTCAGGTTTTAAAATGCACCAGTGATTCAGTGAAACCACTCTCCTACTGAAGGATTTCATTATGATCTTGTAGATGCTTCCTCAAGTGATTGGTGGAAAAACTTGAAAACTTTAAGCTGATTTTTTTTAGGATCCATTGCAATAGAAACTTCCTTGAATCTCGGGTAATCCTTTAAAAAGGCAATTAAAAAAAAATTAGGGTTTGAATCTGAAGATATCTCCTTCTGATAAGAATTCTCAAATTAAAAATCATTGAGGATTAGCCTCTTATACTTATCATGAGAACCATTTCCCTTTTTAGGCCTTATTCATCCTTGATGTGCATTGATCTGTATCTCATTGCTTTGAATAAGGACAAAAATGCTTTCACCAGCTCTTCTCACATCCATGGATCTCTGAAGCTCTATCTCCAACTTATTAATCAGCAGCAGAAATTTACAGTTAAAAATTAGTTCGAAGTAGTGGATCCTTGAAACTGGTAGGTGAGACGGAAGTAGTTCCATTTATGCTGTTAGTCATCATTTTTACGAAGTCATATATGATTAGCATAAATTTTGCTAATAACCTCACCTTTGAATGGGAAGTTAAAGTGGATGTTACAGAATTTGATGTACATGTTTTTCTGAATTATAGCAGCCCTTCGCATCACTATCTCTGCAACCCAGAACACGGATCTCAATCCTGTTCTTCTGCAACCCAGAACATGGATCTCAATCATGTTCTTATGGAAAGAAACAAGAAAAGAATGCTGATTTGCTACAGTAGTTTATGGATACATACATACATATACATATATATATACATACATATACATACATACATATACATATATATGTACATACATATACATATATATATATATACATACATATACATATACATATATATATATATATATATATATATATCTTCAGAGCCAAAGCAGGATGTTTGCAATTGTAATTTCCTATTACTTAAAAAAGACTGATGCTTGACATGTTGCCAATACATAGAACCATTTTTTTCCTGTCTCTGTGGTTGTTACTTTAAGGACTTTGATTATATTAAAACTTTTGTTATTAAGTTTCCTCCCTTCCCAGAATTTACTTTGTAAATGAGGTTGTCCATGAAAACTATATGTTGCTTCACAGGAAGATATGCTAGCTTGTTTTGTGGATGAAATATGAATAACAGTTTAATCAAATCTCTTATCAAATTGTTTTGTCCACAGAGTTTGGCATTTCTGATGCAATAACTACTTCTCCTACTGGTTTGTTTGATCTTCCAGAACATCTGTTGGACAAAGTCTTGTCGAAGATGCCTTTTATCAGTATCCTGAACTTCAGGGCGGTATGTTCTTCTTCGCGAATTGTTGTGAGATCTTTTATCTCATCGTCATCTTATAGTCTGGTACATCTAGTACCGTGGCTTTTGCTTCCTGGAAAACAAGAAGATAAAAAGAGTATCCACTTTTCCACTTATGAAGATCATATGGTGTTTAAGCGCACTAATACACCCCCTGAATTTTATGATGGTTTATGTTTGGGAACCTCACACAGCTGGCTGGTGATGTTGAATGAAAATATAGATCCCTATCTCTTCAACCTCTTTTCACTTGAGAAAATCTCACTTCCAAAAATTGATACCTATCCGAATATTTTCTGTGTTTCCAGATCAGGTGTGAATGGCCATTATATTCACTACTACGAACATCCTTATGAATGGGTCCAGAAAATTGAGTCTGTGCATGAATTGCGGGTTAATTTTGTTTATAAAGCTGTTGTTTCAGTTAACCCTTCTCAGAACAGTGGGAACTTCTTTGTGTTGATGATATTTGATTGGGGTAAGACTGGAGCAGCACAACTTGCCTTTTGCCATTCTGGTGATGATGAATGGATGCAGCTAGGTGGCGATAATGAATTCTACTGTGATGTTATATGCCATGAAGATATGTTTTATGCTTTGAAGTATCCAGACAAAATTGAAATTTGGGATGTCAATAATTCTTATCCCACTAAAAGAACAAGTATTGTGGTCAAGTTCCCTCGGAAAATTTATGATACCCGGTGTTCTTTAAGATTTTGTTGTACAACCCGCAGTTACTTGGTGGAAGTGCCAGGGGATCTGTTTCTTGTTGTGAGGTTTATTGGGTCGATCCTCTATAATCTTGGACAATATGGACTGGAATTGAGGAATGAGACACTTTTTTTCCAGGTGTATAAGCTTGACGCTAGTAAAAAAAAGTGGGAAGAGGTGGAATCATTGGGTGATCTAGTGTATTTTGTAGGTGCAAATCAATCCAAGTCTCTTTTGGTCCCCGGTAATGCAGCATACAAAACAAATTCAATCTACTTTACTGATGATTCTTGGGATATGATGTATGGGCATTTACTTGAGAATAAAACACATTGTGATATCGGAGTCTTTAACATGGAGGATAAAACCATCAGGAGAACTTGCGAGTTTGATTCGCTGCAGGAACCGCTCCCTTTTTATATTGACCCTGAATCTTTAGTAGATTGATGACACAGAGCAGGTATGACAACAATCTATCTCCTCCTTCTGTGCACGTTTCGTAAGGATTTATGAGCCTAATGTCTTCTTTTTTAGTCTACTTTTTGAAGAAAACAGTTGATAACTTGATATTGTTTTTCACTCCTGTCAACTTTTTGACACCATCAAATTTTCTTTTATTTCTCACAAAAAAATTACTTAATGAAGTCTATGAAATTACTTCATGGAATCTCATCCTTCTTTGATTTAGAAGTTTAAAATATTAGGATTTCCGCATAATTTTTCTTTGTTCTGGGAAAAAACTGTTTCGTGAGTCTTTTTTAGTATCAAAGCACATATTCAAGCAAAGTAAATGACCTGATTTTTCTCAGAACTCGTGTTACTTAGTTGGGTCTTGCTTGTTATCTGATTACTGTAAATTACACTCGAGTATGATACTGTTTTCTATATTAGAGATCAATTTTTTAATAGCCATATAATGAGGGAGTCTAAATCGAATCGGTTTAATATAGTTTGTTTTTCTTCAGGTGTGAGCAACACAGCTTCTCAATTCCGTCGAGGATTTTAAAGCACATGCCGCATTAAGCTTGTAGTTTCCTATTCCTGAACTGCTGCCTACCTTCTGATATGCAAGTAGTCATGCCGTAATGAGTGCAGTTATCTAGTGTGGCATTATAGAGTTGGTCAATAAAGATATTAAAGAGTTATCTAGTCATGCTAGATGCTTCATATCTTAAAGATTTTTCTGGATAATCTCACTGCTGCACACCCTTGTTTCAGAATTTGCTTTTGGTTGTTAAACTGCTTATGTTTTCTTCAAGTCTAAAGATTCTAGTTTATCTATGTTTTTCTTTCAGAATGTTGTCATTGTAATAATAAAAACAAATAAATTCTGGAATCTGGATGTGTGTGTTTTTGACATTTGTTGGTTTTCTTTTTCTTTAACATAGCTAAGTGCAGAAGAGTAAGAAGACATTTTTAATTTATTTTCAGTTTAGCGCCATCGAAAAACTAAAGTTGAATTTGAAGCTTAATGAATCTTATTTTAAGAGAAAATGATGAATATTCTGTTGTTTGAGTTGAGTTGATCCGTTCCAAGTGCTTGTCTTATTAGTGGATTATTAAGTTTAACTGTAACCTAATTTTCTATTTGCCAGAGTTTAACCAGCTATATATGCAGTCTGGGGCCAGAATGCGATAACAAAAATTTCAACGAGGTCTATAATATTAGAAGCTTCTTTTTGTTGTTTATTTGAGGATTGCCTTGTCAACTGGGAATTGATTAAAAAAAATGTACAGCTTATAAATCTGTCGCTCGTATAATTTAACCAGCTCATTGGAGATTTCCCAACTATTTTTTATGAAATTGGTAATATTAATATTATATTACAATTACAATAAAAAAAATTACAATTAATATCATATACCGACAACATATTCTGTGAATTATATTATAGTACTATACATTATTATTACCCTCAATATTATATTTTAATCATTCAAATGATTTGTTAGATAAATCATAATATTTTCATTTAGTAATTACTAATTAGACTTCTTACCCATTCAACAAATTGCCCATTCAAGATATGGTAAAGATATGGTAATATACAGAAGTTTGAGGATGAATTAAGTACTCAAAAAAAATGTTGAAATCATATTTACGTGTGTAGAGCCATGTCTTCATAATTTAAGGAACATTACCGGTTGAAATTGAGAAATTTATGAATTCTTTGTATTTCTTCCTGCTAAATATAAAATCCAAAATCCTGATAAGTCAATCTCCTAAACGTTTCAGAAGAAACGGTAACTTAATATGGTATCACATCTCCAGGTGGGCTGACCCCCAATATTCTCATAATCACCCCCCAACTCCCAATATTCTCATAATTACCCCCAATATTCTCATAATTTACTATGGACAGGAAATGCTTGTTATTACCTTAAAGATGGGCGCCGGTGATCCACTCTTGTCTTATAAAGCTCTCGACCCATAAATGAGTTTTCGAGTGAGGATGAATACTTGTTATTACCCCAAAAATGGGCACCGGCGATCCACTTTCGACTCATAAAGCTCTCGACCCATAAATAAATTTTCGAGTGAAGAGAAATGTTAAAATAATATAAGATTTGGTAAGTCGAGGATAGCAAGACACGGTTCTCTCTCCAAATGCGAAGATGTTAGGGACTGGGGTGTTCATGTTTTTCTTTAAAACATAATTTGGGAAGAGAACGATCAAATAACAAGTACAAGAAATTGACCAATTTAACACAACACAATGATAGTATTCTAAAGTTTAACACTTCTTCCACTCATGATGATTAGGGATGGAAAAAAAATCCGATCCGGCGAATACCCAATCCGTTTCGATTCGATTGAATTTTACTGAATCCGAAATTTTGGATTTGGATTTATTTTTTAAACCCGAATTAATTTGGATTTGGATTTGGATATCAAGTATTCCGTATCAGACCCGATCCAAACCCGAAACTCGAAAAAAAACATTATATACACACATACTATATTAATAGTTTAGTTTATAATATTTAATTTACTCTTTTTTAATTATTATTGATAATAATAATAATAATATAGAATTTTAATTTAACAAGACATATTACCCATTATTAAATTCTTTTACTTCCACAATACAACTTATTAGTTATCACATTTGATATTTTTATGACACGACTTCTTTAATCTTCAAACATTTGTGCTAACCTTAAAATTTTTAATTTGTAATGTTTTAAATATGGTTTAAATTTCAAATATCATGAAATTCAAATTTAAAATTAGAACTTTTGCTACTAGAGTGCTACTTTCTATTAAAAAATTTAAAATTTCGATAAACCCGGTAAAAACAAGAACCCGATCCAAAACTCGTTGAATCATATCAGGATTTTGATTTTTAAAACCCGGTTCGATTTGGATTTAATAAAAATTTCCGAATTTAAATTTGGATATCTCAAATATCCTATCCAATACAACCCGTTGTCATCCCTAAGCATGATGTAAATTAGTAAAAGGTGCCAGGATGATTTGAGCCATATTCTGATAGTCATAATTGGTCTCACAAAATTAAAAGACAAGAATACTATACAATTGGTTTTATTGCTTGAAAAACCCAGTTATCGCAATTGCAATAGCTGGATCCTAGATATATCTGTTCTCCATCAAAAACTAAGATGTCCAGAGGAGAGAGCCAAGTATAAAGAAAGAAAAGGAAATGGGAAAAAAATGGAACATAAACCTAAAACCAATTATCAAACAAGACAGATCACCAGCTGACGTGGAGTGGCACTAATGTTGATTAGATGAAACAGAACAGAACTATTGTTTCAAGGAGAGACATCATCTTCTACATCAGATGAGGCTGGAGAATCTTCTACATCAGATGAGGCTGGAGAATCAGTGGCTTCAGCAAGATTTTCCAGCATTAGTATAACTTCACTTGTATCATCTAGATAGTATTTGGCTTTGCTTGGCTTTTGTCCAACTGTGCAGGCAAATACTGATGTGTTTGAAGAAAGAATATTTCCTGATATCGCGCTACCAATTATTTCAAACATGTCCTCATCAGATCGATCATCACCAATGCAAAGCACAAAATCAGCCTGTTTCCCGTTTTCACACATCGAAGTGAAGATTTTTTCCGCTACTAGACCTTTGGTGACTCCCTGAAAAAAGACAGCATGACCATACTGTTAGAGGTCTCCAGCTGAACAGAACAAGGATCCTATTTCGGGCAAAAAAGAATCAACAATTACAGGAGTAATTCAAAGAAACGGCATGAGAACCAGACTTGGTTACTATTTTTATCTCATTTTAACATTAATAACAATTTTAAATAGTGCGGGGTGACAAAAAACATTATGTGAATTAACATGAAAAGCAATTAATGTAGACATTATTTCAGTTGAAGCAGCATCAAGTCAATAATAACCATAGATGCATCACAGAACAACCAGCTGCAAACATTAGGACTTAAGAGATCATACAGAGTGCAGCATTGAACTTATGACCTATCCCTTTAGAAGGCCTTATCAGTAAAGCTTAAATTAAGTCCTCTCTTGTTCAGACCAGTATGATATATCATGCAAACAGTTGCACTTCAATCATCTAGAAGAACTGGAATACTTGGATTCTCTGGGCAAACAGAACTGCAATCAATTATTAGATTTGGGCACCCAGACATCATAGAAAAAATTATAACGAACTTGGGCATCTAAGAAAAAGATCCTAATTCAAAAACTTCAGCATGAAAATTCATAATGCAAAGCAGCAAAAATACAACAGCAGACATGAGGTTTGAGATAATAACTTGCCTGAGGTTTTACTTCTACAATGAACTGGCCACTCTTCACTTCAACAGGCTCATTAGCTAAAACGCTCTCTAGATGATCTAACAACTCCTTTGCCTGAGAAAATCCAAATCCTGGGTCTGCATCTTTGTACTGCCAGACTAGAGCACTTTCCTTAGTTTCAACAGAAGAACCATCTGTTGCCTCAGTATACAAGTTCAACACAGGTTTAGCCATATCCATCCAACCAAATTCACTGCTTTGACCACATACTTCCCATTCCTCATCTTGCGACCGTCTGAAACGTATAGCAAAGGACAATTCAATAGTTGGTTAACAAAGGAGTAGATAAGAGCAAATGGAAAGAGCTGTATTCTAATAGGCAATTTAACAACTACTTTGTATCCTCTTACACATTCTCAAACCAATACACAACTGATAATATAATTGTAAGTTTATGCTTATCCGCATAGGATATTATGTCATAAAACAAACTGCATATATCAAGAAGGTTTAAATGAATGTCCCTATGTTACAAGTACCCAAAAATTCTGTATCTGGACTTTGCCATTTAACAGCATTCCTCACATGTAGGAGTTCGAGTAAAGCCATACCCTTACTTCACACCACCTATTTAAAGATTAAAAGGTAATATAACACTTCAAAAGTCTTAATGCTTCCCAGACCCCTTCACATATTCGTGTAAGCCTACTCAAAAGCATTAATACAAGTAATAGAAATTCAGCCAGCAAAACAATCTAGGAAAGAAGTGTATATATCTGCCCCCAGTAGCAAGCTATTAAACAACCTCAGCCATATCATCATTGATGTACTGCCTTTGTACCATGCAAGTGTTAATTCAGATTCAGCTACACTATCTATAGATTGTGATAATTATATAAAACTTCTACTTAGTATACTCGTACAACAATGTTACCCTTGCTGAACACCAAAAGGCAGATGGACAAATGAGAAGTGTTGAGAATAAAAATCATAAAATATTAAATAACTCCTTAAAATTAAAACTAAGATCACTTTGTGGCCCATAATAAAATGCTGCATCATGCTAAAGTTAGGCTTATATTCCATACGAGGAATAGTTATAGGAATACCCTATATAATAAATTCGGGAATCTCAGAGTATGAGAACGTGCAACTAATTACTTTTCAGCTAAGAATTCTACCCGTAAAGTTACAGACCAGGGTGCAACCATATATCCTATTTACAAAAAGTCAGCAGTATGATGTTAATAATTCTGACTTCAATACATACAAGTAAACTTGTCCAAATACATAAAAAAAAATACTTCACGATAAAAACTAGAAAATATTATAAGATATCATAACTAAGTAAAGATTTAAAAGAAACTTACCTCATAAAATAGCCATGCTCTGCTGCAATTCCAAGCTTCTTGCATGACGAAAATATCTTGCTTAAACTGTCTCTCCCTCTTCCGCTGACAATATATACTGTATTGTTTGGATCCCCACAAAGTCTATTCAGAATTGAGATGACTTCTCTGCTTGGAGTCTTTATGATAGAATTATGTGGCATCATGGTACCATCATAGTCTAATAAGATGGCCCTTCTCTTGGCTTTAATATAGGCCGACACAATATTATCTTTAGAAAGCTTTCTGAAATTTGGATCTAGTGCGACAACCCTAAACCCAAAGCCCAGACCAATTCCCCAACATCTTTTCCTAAAATGATCAGCACAGGTCCTCTCCATATCTTGCATGAAGCTGCGTGACCAATAAGCTACATCATGGGTGCTTACAAACCGATAATGTTTTTCATGTCGCAATTGTTTCTCATATTCAGCCATGGATATTGCCTCATTCATTGCCTCTGCAGTTGATTCAACATTCCAGGGGTTGACGCGAATTGCCCCACTCAGCGACGGAGAACATCCAATAAATTCTGATATAACCAACATGCTCTTTTTTGGTCCACTAAGATCTGAACCTGATTCGGCACCAGATATTCCCTGTCTACACACAATATATTCATATGGAGTAAGGTTCATCCCGTCGCGGACTGCAGTTACGACAACACACTCCGCAATGCTGTAATAGGCAACCTTTTCACAAACTGACAAAGGTTTGTCAATAAAAACAATTGGTTCGTACCCTGACTTTCCAAATTTTTCATTAATTCTCCTGCAGCTTTCCTGTATTTCAGACTGTGTTTCCTCCAAATCAATCCCTTTACCTCTTGCAGGATTTGCAATTTGGACCAGTACAGCTCTTTCTTGCCACGCAGGGTGCTGTTTGAGCATCTGTTCCATTGCTAAGAGTTTCAAGTTAATACCTTTGAAAACATCCATGTCATCGACTCCAAGTAACACCGTCTTCCCTTCGAATCTCTGCCTGAGCTCCCCAACCCTCCACTCTTTATCAGCAAGCTTCATTACTGACTCGATCTGACCCATATGAATCCCAACTGGCATAATCTTTATACCAACTGTCCTTCCAAAATATTCTAATCCTATATAGCCCCGCTTCGATTGATACTCCAAACCTAACATCCTACTGCAACAGGATAGGAAATGCCTAGCATAATCAAAAGTATGAAAACCAATAAGATCGGCATTGAGTAGAGCCTTTAAAATTTCTTCTCTAACAGGAAGAGTTCTGTAAATCTCAGAAGAAGGGAAAGGGCTGTGAAGGAAAAACCCCATTCTCAATCGGTTGAATCGACGCCTTAAGAACGTTGGCAACACCATTAAATGATAATCATGAATCCAGACAAAATCGTCCTCTGGATTTATCACCTCAATTACTTTCTGCGAAAACAACTTATTTGCTGCTACATAAGCTTCCCACATTGAACGATCAAATCGGTTTCCATGATCAGAGGTATACGGCAGCATATAGTGAAAGACAGGCCATAACTGTTTTTTACAAAAGCAGTCATAGAACTTCTCCAAAAGATTTGGGGGAAGGAAAGTAGCAACACATTTAAACCTCTCCAGCAGAACTTGGGCAACATCATCCTGCTCTATCGGGTTTACATCCACATTTAACGACCCAACATATAGGACTTCCATGTCTTCAGGCAAACCATCCTTCAACCTAAATATTAACGAGTCCTCATCCCAGCTGAAGCTCCACCCTTTATTATCCGGCCTTCGCTTTGCTTTTAATGGCAAATTATTTGCCACAATAATCATCCTATCTGAAGCAAGCGAAGACTGATTATCTGAATATACACTCTGTGCCTGATCATCATCAAGCTCAGCAATACTCCCGGGGACCGTCATTGTTCTTGGAAGGCGTCTCCTCTCCCGCTCCCTACCCATTATCGGGAAATTCCCAGATGCTAAATCTAAAAGATTCGTATACGATCTGGACATCATCTTTACTCAAATATCTCTTACTCTCTTCTAGCAAACAACAACTCTCCAACACCCAAAACCCAATCCCACAATTCTTGATTACTTAAAATGACCAAACTCAATAATCTGCACATATAATAACAAGACCATCATTATCACACAACATAATTGACCAAACATCGATACGTTAAAATCCACTAAAAAACATACACAATCATATAAAGATAAACACAAAATCTCCTATATAAAACACCACCACTCAATCAAGAAAGTACCCGATTCATCTAAAGTACAAAAAAACACAAAACCCAACATACAATTAATCAGATCCCAAAATCCACAACAATAACATTCATACACACATACACACATACATACAAATCAAAGAAATGAATAATAACACTAACCCCCGAGTCGTACTAAATGAAAAATCCAATCTTTATATGTGCAAAGCTCGATCTTTATAGTTGAATTTGCAATTGATTTTCTAGGGTTTGACAGAACTAATAAAAGCTATCTAGGGTTTGTTTGTATGTATAAAATACTAATACATGTGTCTACATACACAAAGTCTTGGAATGAATATCCAGAGAAAGAATAGTGTATAGCTGTAGTAATAGCAGTGCCTAGTAGTATTAATTAATTCTTGACATCCAAACGCGGTATAGGAGTTAAATTGTGTATACACTGTACAGTACTATATCTAGAACAGCTCAACCTTATCTTTTCTTTACTTGTCATTAATACGCTGTTTTAACCCACGTGCTCAACACGTAGAGCTTACAACGTTGATGCGGGCGCGTCCTCAGCGCGTGTGATGTTGAAGATAGTGGAGTGATGACAGCTGGCATTGTCGGAACACGGTGTAAACCACATGTGCAAATTGCAATTTGACATTTTCTTTATTCCACTTTCTTTTGCCACTAAAGTGAAAAATTCTTTAAAAGATTGTAATCCAACAAATGTCCGAACTGTCAACTACAAGTCTACAATCTGATTGTAAAATAAAAAATTAACTAAATAAATAGTTATTTTGTTTTCAGCTTAACACATAAAATGACATCTTGAGCAATTCAACCTACACCAACCGTGTGTCATCTGTAGCCCAATGTTCAGAACTATCAGTTGCAACAGTTGATATTGGAGGAACAAATACTCCCAAAATATGAACAATTTTTTATTGTAAAAGATAAACTCTTGCGATATCCACCATGATCCCAGATTCGATACAAGTCTTAAAGATCTCTCAAAATACCATATAAATCATTCCCATAAAAACCATCGAAACTCATAATAAGACACATCAAAACATAACACACTAATACCAACTCCAATTGATTATACTAAAATAGTGTTATTTTGACACTATTTTCGTGTCAAAATTACATAATTTACAAAATTAATTCCAACGGGAGTTACACTATATCATACATTATAAGGAATCTTTTACAATATATCATACACTATAAGGAATCTATTACTTATTAAAATAAAAAATAATTGAGTTTTGGGACTTAAAAATGATAAATTTGTTTTTGTTAACAATAAATATGGAGGTATAGTTCGAATTTTGAAAAGCGTCAAATTTGGTGTCAAATGACATCAAATATATGTTTGACACCAAATTTGGTGTCTCCAATTATTTAGTGTCATCTTGACACTATTTTAGTGTCTTATTGGAGTTGGTTTTACCTATTTTAGCATTTAGTATCTCATTGAAGATTCCAAAAAGATGGACATGACTAACAACCTTGATAACAAGGTACCCAATAACATCTCATCCAAAAAAGATTAGATCTCGATTTTATTGAAAAAACTGATAAATAAAAGAGAGGATAGAAGAATGAAGGGAATTTAATCGGTGAAGGAGGATGAAGGTCCATAAAGTAAAGAAGTGCCGGCTAGAATCATCCTAACTATAGGAGTCGACTCTCAAAAGAGTCTTTGTTCTAGCTAGTTAGTTTAAAGAATTCTTCCATGTAATCTAATTCTTATTTAATTGAAAATATGAGGAGTAATAAGCAATAACTCGTATGAAAACTGCTACCTTTATTCCTTTACTTAGTTTAAGAAAAATAAAGACATTAAAATTCTTTTTATCTAAAATAAGCCGTTATTCTTTTTTGTAGAAAAAAAGTGTCCAACTTTTGAATTATTTGGGAACGGGTAAGGTATGATATATAGGATATCTCTATCATTTGCATTATTACAAGAAAGGAATCTACTTTTTCCATTTTTAATTATTTTTATTCAACAAAGGGTATAATAATATGCAAGGGTGTGTAATTATCTGCACCATTTGTTCATATATTCTGTTTCTTTATCCAATTTGGCCTTAGCAAGTTATGAGCATCCGTTAAAAAGATTTGAGAGTGTTATTTTCGGCGTCATTTTTAAAATCGTGACTAATTTTAAATTCCGCGATTATATTTGAATTTTATTTGCGCTATTTAAGGTTTATTTTTAATTCTAAATATTAAATTAATACATTCATGTAACTAAAAATAATTATGCTCATGCCAGAACGAATTTATACCATTCGAAACGAATCATCCAATATATCCGCCCAATGAGAAGCCGACGATCAATCACTCTTGATCAATACACCTTGGTCAATGCCCAAATTCGGTTGGGAATCATCTACAAATGGACGTTGAAAACAAACCGGCCCAAAAGTAGTTCTAGTACTAGGAGTAGAATAATCTTGGACTATCGGTCTTTAAATCATTATTACTACTATTACTTAATTAATTAATACATAATTATTACAATCGCTAATAATAATAATACATAAAAACTTAATATTACCCCGCGTGCTTGTTGTGACAGACAGACACACTATAATTGTAAAAAGGCAAGACAGAGTGATTGAGTTTCCAATATTGTTGCCAAGGATCTAGCTAGGCTAGACCCAGTGGCTAGAGCCTAAAGATGAGTGGGTACAGAACTGAAGATGAATACGACTACTTGTTCAAGCTTGTTATTATAGGTGATTCTGGTGTTGGTAAATCTAATCTTCTTTCCAGGTTTACGAGAAACGAGTTTAATCTTGAATCCAAGTCTACTATTGGTGTTGAGTTTGCTACTAAGACTCTCGATTTTGACTCTAAGGTCATCAAAGCTCAAATCTGGGACACTGCTGGCCAAGAAAGGTACACCCCTTCTCTCCTCTCCAGATCTTATATCATCCTATACTTATATCTGTTATTGCCTACCTGGGGTTTTCTTTAACATTATAAAGTTTTTATCTTTTTTATATTTTAGTTGCTAATGTTATAGATTGAAATTTTCATACTTTATTAGTGTCTTACACTCTTACTTATGACTTGTTCATGTATTTTATCGGGGTTTGTGATTAAATTTTGTTGTCATGTTTGGACAAGTGTTGTTTAGTGTGATGAATACACCTGCTACTGGTTTGCATATTTAGATTCATACAAGTTGACCCGAAGCTAATACATACTGTATTTCTAAACTAATTTCTTTATATAGCCTGATTCGTTCTTTTCTCTTACTAAACCAAACAGCTCTTCAAAGACTATTTACGAGGCTTTTGAAAGAGTATTCACTAATGGTGATATGTACTCCTTATGGCGTAACAATGCAAGTCCTAAATTTCTTTCCCTAATTGCGTAGGCTACATATACAATACTTATAACTAATTGCATGGAATGGAGCCAAGGATCACTCGGCTGAAAAACATTAACTAGTTTTGAGATGCATGGATTCCTAAGAAGGAGGCCTACTTGGGTTAGCCAAAGTATCCCCACGTCGGATACTTGCACACCTGTATCCTGTAGATACGGGGGGGGGGGGGGGGGGGGGGGGAATGGTACAACTTCAATTCCGAAATTCTAATTTCGAAATTGTAATTGGAAAGTAGTTTTAAGTAACAAAGTATTGATATTAATTAACATATAAAAATGCATTGATGTTTATATTTACTTTTGCAATAATGAACATTCTAATCAAAATTCTTGTGTTTTAGATAAGTAATGTATGCATTTGACTCCATTTTCATAAAGATCATAGTTTTGTTAATTGGTTATAATATACAAACCATCACACACAAACACACATATATTACTTTTAAAGATATGCCCCACGCCCGAATTCTTATATCATTATCCCCCTGAATTCATATATCATTGTGGAATATTATGTCTCCACATCTCTAAAAAATGCACATGTGACTTGCTCATAACCATAAGGTATAAATAACTGTTAGACGACAAGATAGGTACAATAATTTTGAGTTTCATTTGTGATATTTAAGTTATTCACAAACTTCGCTGCTGTTGGTAATTATTAATTTTAGTGGTATACCACTATTAATTTGATCATCGTATCCAAATTTTGCACAACAAATATTCCAGACAATATTTCACCGAAATAATGCATTTACCAACACAACTGTTAGAGTACAAATAAGACTAACAAGAACATTAAGTTAATGACTTCTTAGTGTTTGTGCTACTAATTTAAGTGAAGGTGGACAATTGTTGCAATTTGCAATCAAGCCAAGTCGTGTTGACGTAAAAATCATTCTTTCACATTGAAAACATGTATTTTCTTTTCAAAGTACTCATGTCAAATAAGTTTTCACAATTGTGGAAGTAAAAAAAGCAATAAGTTACATCGTTCATGCTTGATATCATAACTTTTCGTATTCCAGTTTTGTTCTAAACAAGATTGTGATATCATCCTATGTTGAGTTAATTTATTGTTTTGTTTAATTTCACCCTATTGTTAACATTTCTTTGTCATAATTGTTTTAAGTATGTTTTTATTTATAGCCTTGTTTCTTCTTAACTTCAAAGTTCTCCTTCACCGAACTCCTTCAACATCAAATTTTACAGAATTGTGTATCTGATCACCAAGGTCTGCACACCAGAAATATAAATAATAGAAAGTTAACTCCTGTGTTTCCACATATTTGTGGCTTTCCTTTCTCTACAAGAAATGATTTCCACAACTTGTACTCCTCCGGGTTAAATATGTATAGGGTAATTTCACTATCAAATCCATATTTTGCCAACTCTATGCCTAATGCTGCAGAAGGGTCGCTATTGTACTATTGTTTCATGAAGTAAGTGTAGAACTTGTTTGCTAAATTTCAGTTTGTTCCGGGCCTTCCGGCAGTAACAACTATCATTATTGCTCGACATTATAGTCAATATAAAGGAAAAATGAAAATGGGAGAGGTAGATAAAATAGATAATTGCATCAAATCACAATTGGTGATTTAGTATATTAGCAAAGCCCCTTCTTCAAGGAGTGTGCGGGTTGATTTCTCTTTACCATTTGAGATTTATAATATCCATGTCTATGTTTTTTCAGATACCGTGCCATTACCAGTGCTTACTATCGGGGAGCTGTTGGTGCTTTACTTGTGTATGATGTCACTCGCCGCATTTCTTTTGAGAATGTCGAGAGGTGGTTGAAAGAGTTGAGAGATCACACAGACCAGAACATTGTAGTAATGCTCATTGGCAACAAATCAGATCTCCGTCATCTTGTTGCTGTTTCAACTGAGGATGCAAAAGATTTTGCTGAGAGAGAGTCTTTATATTTCATGGAGACTTCTGCCCTTGAAGCAACTAATGTTGAAAATGCTTTCAAGGAAGTTCTTTCTCAGATATATCGTATTGTAAGCAAAAAGACAGTTGAAACTGGAGACGATGGGGCTGCTGCTTCCCTCCCATCCAAAGGACAGACAATCAATGTCAAAGACGATTCATCTGTTCTCAAGAGATTTGGCTGCTGTTCAAGCTAAGGTTTTGTACGAGCTAGGAACTCATTGCATTATGTAATGGCTTTGTACATTATCTTGTCATCTGCAGTTTAGAATCCACCGGAATGGAAAGAAATATTTTATGGCAAACACTGTCAAGTAGGCAGACAAGTGATTTGTTTGTATGAATACATCAAATACAGATAGATGTTTTTAGATGATTTGCTATATATCCAGACTGTTAAGATCTCATCTTCAGATATTATTGGTTTTAAATTTAAATCTCATTAAACTAATAATCATATATTGTGTATGTAATGATTAATGAGTATATACAATATGCACATCTGAATAAGAAGTTTGGTGAAACTGGCTATAAGTCTTCTGCTAGGAAATTAGAGAACATCCGGGTAGCTCACCAAGGTCTGCAAACAAGGAATCCTCTTCATCTCCTCTTGTGAACATCAGCTTGGCTTCTGGTTCCATGCATCTGAAGCTAGTTGTTACAGGGCTCTCTAGTATGACCGATGTTATGTTGGAAAAATAGCCCAAATCTGCGAAGAAGTCGGAGAAGTCCATGTTCTCAGGTTCCAAGTCCGCCTGATCTGCCAAAACTGCCAGTTGAGGTGGAGACTCGGCTGGAATGATGGTTGTAATGAGAGTGTTTGCGGAGTTAACTTTCTTGGTGGCACGATTGAGGTGGTTGTGTTCACAAACGTAGGTGATAAGTACTACAGTGGGGTCTTTTCTGCTCCTCTCCACTTGTTTCCTTGCTGGGCAACCTTTTGCACTGCTACACCTGTAGTATCCCCTAAAACATATGCATTTACAATTAGCATGACTCTAGGAAAAACAGACAAAAGGAGAAATGGAAAAGACACAGTAAAAGCCACCAAAACAAACACAAATGCAATTGTGAATTTGTGATGCATATAGAGAAGAAGACAAGGTGGGGAGCCAGATTTTCGGGCGGCTTTCAAGTTCCAGAAAAGGTGCTAATAATAGCACATCCTGTACTTTCAAGTTTACATGCATTATAGATTTACTTCATATCATAGAAGCCAAGGGTACTATTTATTGGAGAACTTTACTATATTATATATACACAATTATTAATGAAGTGTTAAATAAGATGTTCGATATATATAGTGAATCTGAACCATATATTTCTAGTTCAAATGGTTATAATATATATTCAATAATTCTTGTCTAGTTACACTAGTATTACACTTCCATTTCAACTATTCAAGATAACTATAACAAGCAACAAGCTAGCTATCTACCTAACTCGGTACTAAAATACTTGGTAATTTAAAATGTTAAGAAAACTCGAGTAATGCATATGAGTATGAAGTTATAGTGATTAGTGAGGCATATAATTAAATACTTATGGGAGTGATTAATTAGATATATACCTGGGATAAGGTGAACCCTTGATCGGTTTTTGACCATATTTTCTCCATGCCCAAGAATCGGCCGGTGGATATAAATCCGCATCGAATGGCACTGTCACCACTCTTTTCCCACCACTCCTACATTACACGCCTTAATTAAATAAATTACACAAACCCCAAACATAATACTTACTACATGTAGTAATTATTACAGTACTAGCTTAATTAGTATATACTGTAATGTAATAACGCCGTCATATATACATATACATACATACATATATATATATATATATATATATATATATATATATACTTGTAAAATCATTCACGTACCTTTTTGTAGGTGGTAGAGCGATGGTATCGTCGCCGGAAAGTGGGGATCCCACGGCAGTCTCCGAGGTAGTATCGGAATCATCTTGATCCTGGACTGACGGGGAATCAACATGTCTATTATGCTTCCTCATGTTGTACATGTATGTATATATGGACTTGAAATGTGTTGAATCTAAAAATAACCAAAGAAAATGATCAGCACACAGATTTGTATATAGATATACAAGGGGTTTCAGTTGCCGGAGAGGGGTTGTTTTGGGAGGACTCAATTTTGAAGGTTCAGCGTATAATACCAATGGAGTACTGTTGCCTTCTTCTTCTTCTTATTATTATTATTATGATGATGGATAATAATACTGTGACGTCTAAAATTATAATACTGTTTGTATTGTATATAATGTATGTATAAACACATTTATTCTTATATAAGTAATTTTTATGATAGATTATTAAATTTTTATCTTATCATATTTATTATTCGTGAAATATATATTTTCTAATAAGTTATAAATGTACTAATATACATTGATGTGAGAGGCCCTACCATCCAAGTAGCCAACCAAGGAGCCGCCTGAAATAATTGACCAAGTCCAGCAGAAAGTTGGTTACATATACATATATATATATACACATACATACATACATATATATATATATATATTATAAAATGATATGTCATCGTGATTTAGGTAATTACTAGCACATGTGAACTCTAACAATAATTCATATATTCATTATCTATTATTATTATAATAATAAATTTGAATCTAAAAATGAGGGAAAAGAAAGAGAGAGAGAGAGAGAGAGAAAATAAAGAAAAATGGAGGGAAAAAATATTTAATTGAAAAAAATGAAATAGGTAATGATTAGAAGTTAACTAATAATAGGTAATAAAATGCATGTCCTAATGTTTTAGTTAACCACTGGGATGTTGTTGGAGTGTCATTTTTCATGACATTACCTAAATTTTATACCAGGACATCAAATAGGTAAGCTGTTAGTCTTACTATAAGATATTTGAACTTTAACAACAATCCATATTATTATAATAAGGGTTAAGGAGCGAAAAATATCCCGTGATTTAGGTATAAGAGCGAATAAGCTCTTGTGATTTAAAAAGTCTCAAATAAGCCCCTAAATTTTAAATTGTTGGTTCAATATAGCCTGTTTAGTTAACTTTTTTAAACCATAGTTAGTGTATAGTTTTAAAACATTTAGAAGTTGATTATTTAAATTTAATGTTTATGTTAATATATTACAAAACACTAAAAATATTACTCATATAAAATTACTAATATTCATGCATATTGTGATATTAATATTCTAAAAATATATCAAAATATTCTAATTTTAATATTGTGACGTTAATATTTATGCATATCGTAACAAAATTCTAATAAAATATGTGAAAATTATATATAAGTATTTTATATAAAATATTCAAAAAATTGTTGATATTATAATTAAAACTTATCTTTAAATAAAATACATAAATTTTAACTTTTTTAAACATGAACACAAATAAAATATATGAAAAATTATATAAAAGTATTTCTACACAAGATTATTATAAATAAATTAAAATTATTGATATATAAATAAAAAATTAAAATTATATAAATATAATATTAAAATAAAAAATAAAATATCAAAAACAAATTCGTACATCATACGAAATACAAACAAGTGCGGATATATGTGTGTGTCTTTGTGTGTGCTTGTTTGTATGCATATTTTATGATTTAATATTATAATATGACTCATATTTAGTTAGTTATTAAAAAATATAAATGTTCGCCGAGTAAGTAAAATACAAATTAATGTGTAAATATTTAAAGGTTATCAATTTATAGGTAAATAATAAAAAATATATGTTATATAGATATGTATTTTTAATATTGGTATGAAAATTTAACAACTTATCTACTATTTTATAGAATTATTTAATAAAATTTAATTATATAAAAAATATATTAATTTATAAATAATAACGTCATTGATAAAAAAAATAATAATTAATAATATACAAAATATATGTATATGTATATATATATATATTAATATTAATGTAATTAGATATTTAAAAATATTTCTAACCATAGTTTAAAAAAATAACTGGAAGAGCTATATTGAATGAACAATTTATATTTTAGGGGATTATTTGAGTTTTGTTATAATCACGAGAATTTATCTGCTTCTACACCTAAAACACAAGGATTTTTTTCGCTCCTTAACATTTATAATAATAATAAATTTGAATTTAACTACTCTTGAAAATGAGGGAAGAGAAAAAAAGTGAGAAAAGATTAACAAAAAAGGAAAAAAATGATTATTTAATTCTTAAAAATGAAATACGTAATGATTAGTGTTTACCTAAAAATAGGCAATGAGATAGATGTCCTAGTATCTTAGGTAATTACTAGGACATCATTTTTCATGACATTAACTAAATTTTAGGCTATGACATCAAATAATAAAGCTGTTGGACTTGCTTTAAAACCCCCGAAGCCCAAAGATATTTTAGGTGGTGATCTCATTTCCCCGTTTCCTTAATTTTGTTAATCCATAAACTGTTACGGAGTAGTCCTCTATTGTTTGTATATTTTATAATTTCTCACATCAATGGCGGGCCGCTTGCCAATTTAATTAGATATTGTTCGTATATTATCGGTTAAAATTTAATTAATTTGATTAAAAAACCAAACCTAATAGATAAATTAGGATCGAGGAAGTAGTAAAAGACTGATATTTGCAATCTACTCACTAAGACGTGTTTATGCATTTAATAATTGGTGCGTATTAGAAAAGTCAGCATAATCGATAGAGACTAGAGTTCGAGTGTCAAATATAGATATGAATGAATTGGTACACGTAATGGAGGAGCTGACTAATAAAATCGAAGACATAATTAAAATCAATTGGGCCTGGTTGATGACTACTCCAATATGATTGACTGATTGTACAATAATAATGTACGGCAAGTTAAAATAATCAAATCAAATCGTATCAAAAGCATTTATATTCGTATATTCCTTTAGGACCTAGACCTAAACAAGCAGGATTCTGAGGAGTGATCGGTTTGTGTGAAATCCATTCCGTTTTTTTGGATATGGAAAAATCTAGCTAGTCCGAAAGTGACGTAGCATCTGCATTCACACAAAAAACCAACCTAATATTAATAATGTCCGTGAAAAAAAATCCCAAAATGATAATTGTATTAATCGCATGTCATGATCATGACACAATTAAAAATATGTGTCTAAATATTCAGAATACTTCTCACGTTTTCTTCTTCGTAGTAATTATACTTGTGAACACTACGACACGCTATGCTGTGTGTAAAATTCTAGTCGTGTTTTTAAATGTCAAAGGTAAAAAATAAATATGTGTAATATAATCTTTTATATGTTTTCAGTGTTTTTTTGGAGGAGAGTAAAAAGAGAAAGTATCAAATAAAAAAGTTAAATAATTATTTATTTTTCTACGTAGATAGATGTCCAATTTTACACTAACTTTTGTAAAAAAAATTATTATTAAAATTAAAAAATTAGCTATAAAGTTATTTGTAGTCAAGGTTGTTAAATTTGAACGCCTTATTTCTAATAATAACTTATTGACAGATAAGTTGCCATTTAATACAAGTACAAATATTCATCTTTTCTGTTCCATTTTTGCTAAATGAATGAATTATCCTGTTTTATATTTATGTCAACTTGAATAATATATAAAATTTTGAAATTAGCTTATAATAATATAACACGAAACAAGTAGTCATAAAAGAGTATTTTGTTTATGGGAACAAGATAATAACTAACGCACAATTCAATTTAAAAGAAATTTGTTTAACGTAAAATATATAAAATTACCTTATAATAATATTATAATTTAAAACAAGTGCTTATAAGTTACAAAAGAGTATCCCAAAATTACAAGTCGTTTATACTGATATTTGATAATAATTGTGTGGCCACCGTTAATACGGACCAAACCGGATCCAACTAACGTAAAATTGACATCAGCATGACATTCCCTAAATACCGTTGTCAGATTTTCTTATTGACATGATAATTCGTATGCAGAGTGAAGATGTAACATCCCACATCGAATAGATAAAGTGTATCTGAGCCCTTTATAAGGACAAGTCAATAATTAATGTATACCTAAAATTGCTAGCTTTTTATGGGCTGACCTGTGGTGGGTTGTTGGGCCTGGTATGCATTCAGTTATGGGCTTGGGTTGTTATAAATGGTATCAAAGCCTTGCCCGGCCGGAAGTGCTAAGGCACTGCCCGGGTTCCGTAAGTTTGTCCATGGGCTCGACAAGGACGTCGACCCAATAAGGTGGGGTGTTTGTAACATCCCACATCGAATAGATAAAGTGTATTTGAGCCCTTTATAAGGACAAGTCAATAATTAATGTATACCTAAAATTGCTAGCTTTTTATGGGCTGACCTGTGGTGGGTTGTTGGGCCTGATATGCATTCAGTTATGAGCTTGGGTTGTTATAGAAGATCCCACATGATTTTATATATCCTAGAAATAAAAATCACGATAAAAAATAAAATTTTAACTTGCTGACTATAAAAAAGTTAAATCTATAAGATTGTAGATCATTTCCGAAAAATTCATATTGATCTTATATGTAATAAAGTAATAATTTCAGGACCGATATATTTGTTCTTCACAAATGATCCATAGATGTAAATAAATATGTGAAGGGTATTTGTGTAAAAAAAACAAGTGATAAACTAGAACCGGTGACCTGTGGGGGTTGGCTTACCGTTTACCCCACAAGGAAGGTTGAGTTTAGATGGGGGAAATTGAATCTTGGACATAACGCATTCACGTAGACCGCTGACTCCACCCAAGTTTACAATATGCCAAAGATGCCTGGCCTTGATTACCATTTTACCCTTATAAGAACTCATTTATTACTATTGCCATCCATTCACATGAAAGTTTTGACTAATTGACTGTTTACATATAGTCTAATCATATATGAGTGTAGTTTTATGAAAATAATATCTTCAAAACTTTATATTATATACTCTCTCATATATAAAAATAACATTTAAGACAATAATTGTGAAATATTCTAGTTAGTTTTATAGGAATTTAAGTATTTTTTCTTATACTATTTAGTAATAATAATACGTCTAATGTTAATTATTTCTCTTTCAAGTCAAATATTTGTTTTAGTATTAACTTTTATTTAAAATAATAAATTAAAATATAACATCCATTGTGAGATAATTTGTTTAGATAAAAATTTGTTAAAAGCTACTATATCGAAAATTGTTTCACAATTATATTATATTTATTTATTTGAAATAAGCCACACGGTTATATAAATTTACTTGCATTAAAAGAGTGAGAAAAACGTGTTTATTGTTACTACTCATCGTTGACAAACTAGTACGGAGTAGATTAGATCAAGATTAGACGGTAATTAAACCCTGCACGTAATATATGCATGATTTAAGGGGCAATAACGTAATGGTGTAGTATATATACGAGATTAAAACTTAAAAGCTAGAGACACTCATCTTGTCCACCACTCATAATCTATCAAATCCGCATCTCATTATTAAAAAATGGCAGCTGAGGAATCACTCATTCATCTTCTTTATCTCTTTGATTCTCTCTGGTTCGACAAGCAAATTCTCAAGAAGAATTCAAATCCACCATTTGTTAATTCTAAAGTAGAAGATGACAATAATGATCATCCAAAGTTGGGTATAATCTCAACCCGTGATGACAAGTCAGCTGTGATAAGTATTTCTCAAGAATGCTTGAGCAGTGGGGACTCGGATAATCTTCTGTCTCCCAACTCGGTTCTGCTGAGGTCCCCTGTGAAACTCGAAACCATTCTTCCCGGAAGAGAATCATGTGAATCACTGGAGGAGGAGAAAGTGATTACTGGTAGTGAGAAAATTAATAAAACGACGAGGAAGAGAAAAAGAAAAGGAAGGCTGAGTAGTAAGAGCTTATCGGAACTTGAATTCGAGGAGCTGAAAGGGTTTATGGATTTAGGGTTTGTGTTTTCGGAAGGAGATAAGAATTCGAGTTTAGTTAAGATTATTCCAGGTTTACAAAGATTTGGTCAAGGAGATAAAGAAAAGGAAAAAGACAAAGAGAATAATAATAATAATTCGATCAGGCGGCCATATCTGTCACAAGCATGGGAGATTATGGAATATAAAAGAAAAGAGCCTGCAGAGAAGATCCAGTGGAAGATTAATGCAGCTGTTCTTGATAATGAAACGGACATGAAGCATCAGTTGAGATTTTGGGCTCAATCAGTTGCTTCTGCTGTCAAATAGAATCATTTTTTGTTCATTTTTCGAAGTAATTCGAATATTCAGTGTTAATATTTGACTTCGAAACTTTTTGTTACCATTATTATCATAAACATAGGGCTACCATTTGTGATGTATATATGATTAAGGAAAGATATCTTTCATTTAGTTTATCTTTCTAACTTGGATTTTAATGAAGTTGTATCAAAGAAGATGCATCTTTCTTAATTTGTTGAATCGATCGCATGAAATCATAAATTACTGATCTGATATTTCATCACGACCTCTCATGTTTTTTCGCATTATTTCATTCTATTTTTACTAGTCCAACGCAATAAAAAAAATACTCGTATTATTTTTTTATTTTTGAAAAAAGGAGTCAATTCATTAAACAAAATTCATACGGCATCTATAAATACAATCGAAATTGGACAAACGCTTAACGATATCGCTGTTTAATCTTCCTCAAGAGACAACCGAGCGATTTGAAGATGATTTGAATATATGTACTTGTTTTTGTTTTCACTTGACTGTAAATGTGTGTACTTGTTTTCCCCGAACCAACTGTTCTTTGCAATCGACTATAAATACGATATCATATTAACCTTCATCCATGAATCAAAACTATGAAAATCATGCCGATCTATAACTTCGGTCATGAAGAACACCAAAATACAAAAAAAAAAAAAAAATCAAACTCTTACAAGGAGAGACTAATAAAACATAAATAAATTAAGAACTTATTGAAGGAAAATATGATTTTAAATAAGAAAACGAAAAATAAAGGAATTTGAGGTTTTCGATCGGTGAAAACTGATAGAAACCCGCCTCAAATTTTTTTAATGGAGACCAGGTTTAGAAGAGAGAAGTGAGCCAAGAGGATAACCGTTTAAAAGAAGGGAATGTATGAGAAATTATTTAGGATACAAATGTAGAAAAACACAAGTTAATAATTTTCAAGAGCATATGTTTTAAACACAAATATTTTAAAGAAAAGCTATAATTGCGTAATGCGCACACTGCAGACACAGTACACAAATTTCACTCTGTATCTAACGCCCGTCCCTACGCAACCGGAGTTGGTTAATGAGTAGGCTACGCCCTATGCATGGCAAGTATCATTCCAGCGAGAATTGAGTTGTTGACAGGTCTAATCACTGTAATAAATCAAGGTCTGGTGGGTTGTCAATATTAATTATAATTATCTGCCATGTGACATGCATGTTTAATGAATATGTTCATTTTGTTAGATAATGGTGTCAATTATTGACAAACTAATTAAATATCACTAGCGTTGCCTAGAGAAGTTAAAACATGTAGTTTGGCTTTGCTAATCTTGCTTAATCCAAAACCACCCCGACATACACGCAACATAAACCACAGATGCATTCTAGAAGATTAGGTTAAATATTGTACGTAATGTTTTAATACAGTAGTACCCACCATCTCATTTGGCATTTATAATTCCTTTTACTTTCTTTAAGAATATTCGTAGTCTCAAGTGTCTGTTAATGTAGCTTTGATCTGGCCTGAAGAGGGCTATGAATATTCCCTCCGCAACTCAATCCCCTGTTCTTGTATGAGTGTACAAACCTGGAACAAATTTAGTCAAAAAACACAAACTCTACAATATCCAACGGCAGACATGAAAACCAGATAAGTTAAAAACAAAAATTAAGACAAACACTATAAACCTGGTTCTGTCGCAAAATTTCATAAATAAAAGTCATACATCCTTAACTAAAAGGTACATGATTGCTACAAATTCAAACATTGAGCTTAAATGTTAACAATTCATGGTCCAAAAGGCATAATCAAAGTTGGTTGATATTCAAGCTAATCCAGTACCCAATTAGTTTCCAATATTCTGGGACTTGTTGAGGATCACACCCTCATATTTCACTTGAAACCACTTCATTGCATCCTCCTTTGTAACTCTGTGCTGAATTCCGACACGAGATTTGCATCTACGGCGACGTCCAACACGGTAACCCGGGCGCTCAAGCACAACATAGAAATCCATACCATAAATACCAGTAGAAGGATCGTACCTGAAAAGCAGAGGAAATATTAAGTGAGAGAGGTAAAACCAACTTCATTAAACCAATAATGTTAGGCTGGCTTCTCAACTTGACATTGAAGGTCATAAATTATACTATGGTTTAAAAAATCCACAAACTATCATCAGCAGAAAATAAGTTGCTATACAAGTAAAACATAGAAATCATGGACTTGCTGAATATTATTGCATGTAAACATGGATTATTGACAAGTTATGTCATGTGAAATTAATAAATAAAAAATATTTGCCTTGCTAATTGAAAACTCAAGTCCGGCCTATTTTTTCATAAAACGTTCATTCTCTTCATACTGAAAATCAAAGATACAATTTACATTAGATCACTACAACAAAATGCCATTCTTACCTATCTATTATTGTAACCATAAGGAGATATGGGGATGGGGGAGGGGGGAGGGGGGAGGGGACTATGTACTCTCATCTCATGAATTATATATAGAAAGCAAACATCTGAGCACTCCTAATCTTATCTTCAGCCTACTGGTCCAATTTGATGTTTATATTCAATGTTTATAAAAGCTTAATTCCAAGATGCTAAAACATAAAGTATATTCTTACAAGCTAATTGTTTATAAAAGAAAACTTAGGAAAGTATGTAGGGGATTTTCAAGTATATCAACAGAAAAAGATTACAACATCCACATAAAAAACTTCAAACAAATAGTTATACAGTTGAATAAATTGACAAATAATTATCAACACTATTGAGGCATTAACTCTAGTAATTAATAAGAATAGCAAAAAGTTTAGAGAAGATTGATGATCTAGGCCTATAGGAAACGCGTCATTCACCAACTCGTACAAGTGCGAAATAAACCTAATACTCTATAGTACATGTTTTAAGTAATCTGAGTAAGCAACCCTCAATACCAATTTAAGAACAAGCACAAAAACATTAAATGATGCACGGTTTCCTGCTTTTATATAACAATTCACGTTTATATACATTTGTCGGTTGGATATAAACACTTGATCTTAATAAAGATGAATGCCTCTTATACTAAGTAGCAAAAGTATAATATAAAAAATACAGGACAGCTTACTTGATTCCAAGATCGATGTGTTCCTGGATACCAAATCCAAAACAGCCGGTATCACTGAAATTCTTTCTCAACAGTTCATACTCCTTGACCTTCAACCCACTTTCAAGGAGCTGCATGGCCTTTTCACCCCTCACAGTTACATAACATGCAATCTTCTCATTACGTCTGATACCGAAAGACCTCACAGTATACCTTGCTAAAAATTTTAAAAACGAACAAGGCCAAACTCATCAACTGTTGTCGAGTAAAAGATCCCAAAATAACAAAATTAGTAAGCCGAGATCAGTCATTACCCCTTGTACTCTCCCAAAAAACAAAACCACTCAAACTAGTCTAACTACCGAAACAAAAGTCGAATACAAATAATCAAAATCCAAAGCTAGAGGTAAAATGAAGGCTCTCGATAAGTAATTAAATAAATAAATCTGAGTAACATAGACAATAGAAAGAAAGAAGATACCTTTGGAGAAAACAGGGGATTGTCCACTGAGTTGTTCCAACACCTGTAAATTACAACAGGAATAATAAATGCAATAAAATGATGATCTTGTAATATAAGCAAAACACACACACACACAGAGACACAAAAGAGTAGAGTACCTTGGAGGCTCTGGTGAGTCGATCTCCACTCTCACCAACAGAGATATTAAGGACCAGCTTCTGGACCTTAATCTCTCTCATCGGGTTGGCTAATTTTCTATCGGATGCCTGTTATTATGTAATAATATCACATTCATCAAAATATCTAATTACAACCATTATACACATGCGTTGCTTGTCAAGTATACGTCAGAGATGAGATACATACCATAGCGATCTGGCAGATTGGGTTGCGGTGGGCGTAAATGGCGAAACAAACAGATACGATACATTCCAAACCCTATTTTATATTCCCTTTTCCTTGTAATTAGGGTTTAGCTCCTGTTGGGCCTTATGGACCCCTATAACTGCCCTTTCTTTTAATTTCACCCCATTCAATTCTATTAATTTAATTACATATTACAAAATATCATATATTTGAATTTTAATTAAACTTTATTAATAATACTTAACGAGCATATCTATCCTATACTATATTGTTATAACCGAAAAATTAAAAGTTTTGGTTGTCGGTATGCTAACAGGTGAATCATAGAAAATATATTAACCGTCCATACTATACTATATTATTATAACCGAAAGATTAAAAGTTTTGGTTGTCGTAATGGTATTAGGTGAACCATAGAAAATATCTTAACCGTTCAATTTTATGTGAACAATAGAAATAATCTTAACAATTGAATTTTAATAAAATATAATTTTAAAAGAATATAATCATATATACAACTCTAACCCCAGTAGTCTTCCTTTTATACAATATATGATAATATTATATTATATTTAAATTATATTTTTTTTTTACGAATCTTACTTATCATATGATTTTTATTTAATACATCATTAAAATTTGTCCTATGATTTTTATTTAATATATCATCAAAGTTTATGATAAACAATATGCATTTTTTTAGTTTTCATCCTTTTCTTTATTTTAATCGCATAACACAAATTATTTATCAAAACACAAGCTCTACTCGAATTAGAAGAACTTTGCTCAAACTAGAACAACTAGTTCTCATCAATACCCGCATGTTCAAATTAGAAGACCGACATTAACACTCTATATAAAACTCTAATCCCCGATAGTCATTCTTTTATACAACTCATCACAGATAAAATAATATTATATTATACTTAAATTATATTTTATGAATATTAAATTTTATGAATATTAAAATAATAATATTATTTTATTAATGTTAATTAAATTTTAACACTATGTTATATCTATATTATCTATACTTTTATATTATATTATTTTAAATAAACTTCAATTTTAATTAGAATATATAGTTGTACAAACAATCTACTAACATATTTCAATTTTTTTCATCGCTCGAACACTTTAATTTATTCAAAATTACAATTTTATAATTAAAATTTTGAATATTAAAATTATATTATATTTTACCTACATTAAAATATACTATTTTATTTAAATTTTAATTAAAATATTTCTAATATATTTGTAACTCTTTTTATTAATAAAAATCTCCTAATTAAATTTAAAGAAAAATAAAAAGTTTGGTCTTGTCGTCCGTCCGATAAGTTCTCTTTTTATACAACTCGTTTTATCATTTGTAAGTTTTCTTTTTATACGACTTTTTTTTGCAATTATGATATAATTATAATTTAATTTTAAAACATACATATTTTACATATAACTCTATCATCGGTGAGTCATTTTTTGTATAACAATCTAATAACATATCTCACTTCACTTCTACCTGAAATTACAACTTATTAATTAAATCTCATGAATATTAAAATAATATTATTATTTTATCTATAATAATTTTTATTATATATTATATTATTATAGCTGATATAATAAAAAAATTTAAATTATATATTTAAATTATATAAAATAATTAATATATACTTTATTAATTCCGTTCGTGCTTTACACGAGTTATAAGTTAGTTAAAATAAAGAGTGAAAACTTTAAAGTATAAAATTGACTAACAAGTAGTCACTAAAGTACATATAACATGATAGGAAAACTGTTAGTTAATTATATTTATTTGAATCCTCCTATATTCCTTAATTATTTGTGGAGTTAGTGATATGAATTGTTAAAGATTAATGATTTAAATTAGAGTGTCGGAGAGAGAAGAATAAATTCCAAACTTTTCAAATTTATATTTATCCGGAGGATTTTATTTCATTTATTAATTAATAATAATATAACAACTCACTGTTTAAAAATATTGAACTTTTTATATTAAATTACAGTGTAATTGCATTACAGTGCCTGCTACTTGCCCATTTGACAAGTTAGGTTGCTACTTGCTAGTGTGTATTATTGGACCTGTTGTTAATATACATAATAAAAAATTAAGTGAGAATGTTCAACCAGCTTGCAAGTGCATGAAGAATTTTCTTTTCCTTATTCGAATTATTATTTGCCAAATGCCAAGTATCTTCCCTTCTTCGTCTTTTGTCTGACTACAGAGGGTTTGTGTTTAGGTAGGGAGAACCGGATAGAATGAAATGAAATTAAAAAAAATAAAAATAATGAGAATACCACTAACTTTTTATCATTTTGTTGAATTGATTTATTTTAATTGATGATAATTTTTATACATACATGACCCATCATTATTAATAACTTGAAAGCCAATCAAAATTTGAAAAAGTAAGATTTCAATGTGGGCCAAAAACAGTTTGAAAATTACTTTATGCCTACCATTCACCTTTGTCAGTCTCTGGTAGAGATACGAAATTAAGATAATTTATTAAAGATTGTGTACAAATATGTTTACGATGATATGTTAATTTTTTTTTAAAAAAAATTCATTCATCTCTTCTTTCTTTCTCTGAACTCGGCAAGTACTCTGGAATAAATTTTTGTTGGAATGATCCACTGTCAATTTAATTGACATGCATGCTCAAAATTTATACGGATCTAAATTGCAGACCAAAGATAGACTAAAGTATGAGTAGGTGAAGGCCACAATATGCAATCATTTGGCTTTGTTGTATATATATTCACATATGAATCGAATTAAATAATATGAAAAGAAACAAGTGGGATCGTACTATAAGAGAATAATATGTTGAAGAAAGATTTATTTCTCCGATACCACAATTAGAAGGATATATATAAGTGTATATTATCAATTACAATATTTTAGTAATATATTTAGTCCAATTAAGTGATAAGAACATTTGCATTAAAATACAATCATAATTATACCTAATAATCCCTTAATTGTAGCCGATCTTCACATGATTTTAGTAATCACTAGAATTATGCTGAATTATCTCTAACATGTACTATTTACAGTCGTATATGTACATAGTCAGAACAAGTTAACGCGAAAGAGCCAAGGAATTATGAAGGCAAGAACCAAACATGCGAGTACAACGTTACGGCAGTTGCGGTGGCACCGCTCCCTATCTTGAATAATTGTAGTTCCTCTTGTTGTTGCTGTGATGCTAGTATTATTCCTGAACCTCCCCATGTCATCCCACTCCACCATCAATATTAAGTTTGTATTGTTCGCATTTATGTTTGTCTCCTCCACTCCACTTACGTTCTGGGCGATCTTTCCGCATATCTCACACAATCTGCAATTCACAATTCGTTACACATAAGCATAAATTGCATTATCAACTAATCGTAGCCTCAATTTGAATGAGAGAACCCAAGAACCAAATGTCATGCACTCGAGTACACAGAAAAAACTGTTTATATTCTCGAATGTTATGCATTAACAAAAAAAATAAAAACCAACTAAATTACCTATTGCCTTTGAGTTTGAACCAAGTCTGAGCACAAGACAGATGAGAAGCACCAAGTTCACTTTTACAGCCACAGCCGAGCTGTATCAATATCTCTGTATTACTGTTCTCCAGCTTGCCCAAATGGCAAATCCTGCACATTTTTATTTCATCTCCTTTCCAACTTTCACCGCTGCCACTTGCAGCATCGCCATTTATAATCATCCCAGCTTCCACTATATCTCTCCCGTCGAAACTTTGTGAAGTACCCTGACAATTCTCATTCTTGTAGAGCTGTTTGCTGCTTGTTGGATTAACCATATCAATTCCATCATCAGTTTTAACTTGAATAATCACCGATGGCAATCTCAATCTTTCATCATCGCGTTTCACTTCTGTCTCCATAAATGTTAACCTATAATTAACCTGATCACTATGCAGAGCACAAATTTATGTAATGATATTATGATGTACTCCTATTTGTATAATATAATTCTTTTGTGTGTCGGTGTGGGGGGCGAGAGAAGTTTATAATAATTTCAGATGAAATTCGTCGAAACTTGAGGGCAGACGTTTTGGTTCCTTGAAAAGGTGTCATTAGACTAAAGATTAACAAATTAACAAGCAATGAATAAAAATAGTTAGAGACATAAAAAATGATAAATAGACAAGTACTACATAATAATATTTATCTTAATCAGTATATAGTACTCTAATAGAAATCAACTTCCAGGCCTGAGAATGTGAGAATGCTTTGATTGGAAGAAAGCATAGAGATATGAAGAAACAACTCACAAGTCGTGTTCCTTGTTGTTGAGATGGGCCCTCATCATTACTTGTATCTTGTTTCTTTTATTAACACTACTCGCAGTTTATACGTTGTCTCCGGCTGATTATATTATATTATTCAGAAAGTTAGCATCACACATTTGTACTTGAAAACAACAATTTGCTTAACATTTCCCTTATCCTCATGCTCGCTCATCTCGAATTAAAATTTTAATTTCGTAAATTTAAACAAAAACAGAAAAACTTATCGTTGCATTGAAAAGGTAACACAAGGCTAGAATTCACACATGTCGTCAACTATAAAATTACCAACATCTTGATATACATGAATATTTATTTAATGTACGAATAATACTAGTATATTGCAAATGGAGGTCAATTTGTCAAATGCAGTTTTGCCGATTAAGTACGGTATTTGTATAGTTGTCGGTGTGTTTGACTCGAAGTTGTAAAAGTTTTTGTTTCATTCATAAGTATTTTGTTATTTGGTGAAAAGTAGCATTTTTATTTTACACGATTTTATTATATAATTTATAATAAGTCATTTTTTACATATTATACAAATAATTGAACAGTAAATTTATAAATTATTTTGTTAGATAAAATAAATATTATTATATTTGTGACTGTTTAGAAAAATTATATATAATATAAATATAAAAAATATTATATATATACAAAGATATTTAGCCGAAAAAAATAATACTCCGTACTACATACAGAACGATAGATGGGAAAGTTTTTTCCCCTCCTCCACAAATATATATCGGATGTATAATAATTTTAAAATTTAGTAACTTTTCTGAATGTATAGAAATGCACATTTTATGTGTGTGGGAAATGTGTAATACATATTTTATGTACATTACACAGAAAGTAGAGAAGTATACTTAATTTTTGTTTTTAAAATTAAGAAAAAAAATTTATCAAAAGGAAAAAAATTCAGGATATGGTATGAAATGTTTAAAATAATGAATTTATCTCATATATTTTTTTATGGAATAAATTCAAAAACATTAATATAATGAAATGAGTTTAAAAATAATTTATTCTATTCCTCCGTTCCAATTAAATAACCTAAAATTTAATTTCAACTATAATTATCATTCTATTTCAATTAAAATTCATTCTTTTCCTATCACTCGAACGGAACCTTAATTCCTCCCATGAACTCTGCACAAAAGGTGTCTTCGGGGATTAATCAGTCTAATCGTTCCTAAAAATTGATGTACTTAATGGTTGGATTATTTTTTATTTATTTTTTATTTGAAATACTTATTAGTGGAATTATTTTCAACTACTTTTTGTGTTGACTTCAAACTAGAAAAAACAAATTTAGCCAAAACAAGCTCTTAATAAAATGTCTATATTATTCCTGTACATTGTAATTTTATTATTATTATTTTGAAGTGAGTAAGATAAAATAAGAGGATCTTCATATTCAGACGGCACGTCTAGAATCTCGCTTAAATTCCAAATCAAATTTGTTTGCGAAAAAAAGTCGGCAATACTTCCAATTGTATCGTTACCTTCAATTGTATTGTTAAAATATTTAATAATACATTAATTATATAATTATATTGTGATCGTGAGATTTACAAATAACTAAATTTGTACATGTTGTTTAACTCCATACTCAGGACCTTTGACTCTTTGAGTTCTTAATTCTTTTATGCATTTATAAATCAGTACACCAAATATATACTAATTTATATAAAAGCATGTGTGCCTCTTTATTAAATTATATTATGTATTTATAATTAATTTTTAACTTAAATTTAAATTTTAAATTTTATTACTTATGTTTTAAAAATTTATGTTTTAACTCATGCATATATTTTAACTGAAATAAAGCCCAACTATAAAATTAATTAAAAAAAATTGAAGTCAACTTTTATGATATCAAGATTTTATACATATAAAAAATAATAAATATTATAAATTTGAATCAATTATATATTTATATGGTCTTTTTTATTCAAATTTAATTACTTTTAAATTAATTAATTACTTTTAAATTATATATATATATATATATTAAATTAATCAGTACTCGAATAGTCCATATAATCTTTGCCCGTCAATGAAAATAACATAGTAAACGCTCAATCATCCAAATTATGAATATAGACCCATAATTATTTAGGATACAAACTCCAAAATTACAAATTTAGCCAATATATATAGATTATTAAGGAAAAACCTATTATCATTACTTTCATATACGCAGATGTTATATACCGGATAATGTGACCATTTGGAGTTTCTTAAATTTAAAATAAGTTACTTATTTTATTTTTATTTTTTTTACATATTTTCATATTTTTTTTAATATAAATATTTATTTTAGAATTTTAAAATCAAATATTATTTTTAAAATAAAAAATAAGTTACTTATTTTCAGAAAAAGTACATACATACCTACATTTTTCCGGAAATAAGTGCTTGTTTCCGGAAAATAAATGCGGCCAAACACGAAGAGCACGTCAAGGTATTATTTATCACAATTATTGCAGAGAGAGTGAGAGAGTCGGACACTCAGACCCAATTCCAGGAGCTAATATCAGGCGATATCACGCTTCATATGTAAATAAATGTAGTATCATATTCTACTGCAAATATACATATATAAAAAATAAAAATTTAATTTATTATATTTTTAATTTCATGTATATAATAGATAAATGAGATGAGTACACTTTTTCCCCATATTTTTTATAAGAGCATTCTCTCTACAAATTTACTTTATAGGAAATGATTTATTTGATATAACGTATTTTCCATATACAGTATGTGTTGTGTATATGTGTAAAATATTCTTATTATTTAGTAATTAGAATAACTCTAATCAATCGTAATTTCATTATACTAAATATAAATATAAATATAAATATAATACATTTTATTAATAATAAATATTATTAGAAAATAATTATAATTATAATTATATATATTAAATATAAAATATAAAATATCTAAAAATTGAAAACCGAGCGGAATATATTAGTCAAATAGATAATAATTTCCAAATAACAAATTATTTTTTCAATAGAAATTAAGTTTTGAAGATAAACTTATAAAAGCACAGGATTGATCCCTTGAATACAGTACTAGAGAGCACCTTGCTTTATTTACACAAGATAACAATTTTGACTTCTGATATGTATTATACAATCCACGGCTGACATATATGTATTCAGCTATACCAACACACAGTTTGAATTTGATTTTGGAAATTGACGTACGTGCGCATGCATGCATTATGCATTAACTAGTTGGGGACTCTGCAGTTCAATCTGATCTCTGTAGCTGTTCCGGAAGAAGGAACTAAATTCCCCATTTTGATCATAGCTGCAGCAAAATCACGACGAAAAGCTCCGTTATTATTACTATAACGCCTGACCACAGCATCTTGTGATCCACCATTGAACAGCTCCTGATCCGAATGTAGAAGCCCACGTTTGGCCACAAGGTTTTGATAGTAATCGCTTCCGAATGCATTCGGAGATTGAAGGTCCAGTGGAGCCAAATTAGTATCACCATTTGGAGCTGTAGCTGGGCAATTAGCCCGGCGCCTGGCAGCAAAAGCTGCATCAATATTAGTGTCATTGTAGATGTGGGCACGGAAGCTTGAGCACTGGGCTTGACCTATGGTGTGGCTGCCAGAAAGTATAGTCATTTCTTCCGCGGTCAGACCTTTGTTATTGAAATCGGAAATGAGTCTCGGAAGATCAGAAGCTGGATTGGGAATTTCAATATTTGCTTGCATCTGGCTGGCTGTTCTCGAGTCTTTTCGGCCCAGTGGCACTGTCCATGATGGTCCTCCCGACTAAATATATAATAAAACCAGCTAGTTTTAGTCATTTGTTCACGAATTCATATAATACAAAATCATGAAGATCGAGAAGAGTAAACAGTGGCGGAATCAGAGTACTAGCTCGTTCTAAAACAGTATATATCCGAGATTGAAGAAAATAATTTATTTATTAATGATCGGTTATGGCTTAACTTCATTTATTTATTATTAAGTGTTAATATGTACGAAAAAAGTGATCGAGTAGATAATTAAGTTACCAAAAAAGTTCCGTCGCGTGATGCAAGAGCAAGGATGTCTGCACAAGAAACTGTGGCCGGACAAGCAGCTTCCACCCGAGTTTTGATGGTGTCAATCACGTCGAATCTTCTTAATGAGTTTCGGTTTGGAAATGCGTTCTTTTCTCCTGTAAAGCTCGAGGTGTCGTCCAATAGTACGGATCCATCACAACCCTAAATTAAATCATCATGTAAATTAGTTAAGAACTATATATATAGCCCATGCACGTGTGTCAAGCTTAACGTGGGCATGCATATACAAACTTACATTCACAAAGCAATCATGAAAATGCATGCGAAGTATAGAAGCACCAAGGCGGCGATCACTTCTGATGTTAGAGATCATTACGTTGCGTACAATCCTTTGGAGGCTGGGGCAAGTGGAAGCATAGTAGTTTGGTGAGAGTTGCGCATTTGCAGAACAAATAATTACGAGACAAATCATAGACACAATCGTCACAGAGAAATTGCCACTTTCGAAAGCCATTTCTGAAATGGTCTGCTAGCTAGCTAGCTTTTAATTAAGCTTCGGTGGTGCAAATGTATAAAGGAAGTCTTGGACTTTTGAGTTGTTTGGTATGGATTTGATATGGATCATTTCATTATTTATAGGCAAGCTAGTATGCAACAAAGAGGATGACAATGATTGTGTTTTGGAACTTTCCTGATCAATTTGTTAAACGCGTTAATTAGTTTAAGTTAGGGTTTTAAGTTTTGCTTAACCAGGGAGATTAATCAGATTAGGTAAAGGAAGTTCGATTGACTTGGTTAATTAATTAAATGGTTATCACTCAATATAAAGTCAACGATGTTTATCAAAGAACAAATCAACTAACTAATAAAAAAAAGAACAAATCAAACAACCATAACTAATCACGGGTTATAAAAATATGCTGGACTGTAATTAAATATATAAATATATATAGTACATTAGTAGGGAATACTTCAAATATTATACTGTACTTTATTAATGTGATTGCAACGATCGCATCACACAATCGAGACACGCATCAACTTGAGCTTTAAGTATTTCTTCTGCCAACCTTGCATTGATTCGGTTAATAAAATATACTGTAGATTTTTTGATCATTTTTTAAATTATGAAAATTAAAACGTTGTAATTTCAGAAAAACATTTTATATTATATTTTATTAATATTTATTATAAAATTTTATAACGTTGAGAATTTATGTTAATATAATATAATATTATCCATGATAAGTTTTATAGAATGAGGATTATTAGAGGTTAGCGTTGTAAGTATAATATATATATATATATATATATTTTAAAATTAGATTTTATTAAAAATGAATGTTAAGATCATTTCTATGGTTCATCTAAAATTGGATTGTCAGATGATTTTTCTATGGTTCGCCTTGACCAAAACTTTTAATGTAACTCGTGCGAAGCACGGGATGAATGATTAATATTTAGGTATATTTAATTTTTATATTATATTTTATTAATTTTTTTTGTTACTTTTTTTTTTAATATTTACTATAAAATTATAGTATTTTATTAATATTTACTATAAAATTTTATAACGTTGAGAATTTATGTTAATATAATATTATCCGTGATGAGTTGTATAAAAAGAGAATTATCGGCAATTAGAGTTGTATGTTGTTATACAATGGTATTTATATATTAATATTCATAAATTTTAATGATATATTAAATAAAAATTACAGGATAAGTAGGTTTTTTAAAATAGAAAATATAGAATATAATTTAAATATAATATTATCCGTGAGGAGTTGTATAAAAAGATGGCTATCAGTTGTTAGAGTTGTATGTATGATATATATTCTTTTTAAAATTAGATTTCATTAAAATTGAATGGTTAAGATATGTTCATCTAAAATTGGATGGTTATGATCTTTTCTATGATTCACTTTGGATTAAAATTTTTAATCTTTCAGTTATAATAATATAATATAGATAGTATAGATGGGTCTTTTTAGTGTGGATCCATGATCACACATTAATCACTTACTTTCATGACAATTTTGTGAGGTGACTTCTTTTTTATTAGTAATATTTTTTGCGCATACATGAGGTCCATTATCATTAATAAATAGGAGTCAATCAAAATTCAACAACTCATCTTTTATTGTATGCCCTTGAACACACTAGAAAAACCGTTATATTATACTATATATTGCATCTGTTCCAAATTAATTGTCTTATTTGACTATTTTGGAGTCAAATTGACTCAAATTTGACTAAAAATTACATATAATATATAATTGAAAAAATATTTAATTTATTTTAAAATGTATTTTTCAGTTTTTAAAAATTATAAAAGAATAATTGTTAATACTCAGTCAAAGTTGAGTTAAATTGATCACAAAAAAGTCAAATAAGACAGTTAATTTAGGACGTAGGGAGTAATATATATATAATTTTTGAAAAGTAACTATTCTTATTTAAGATATAAATGAAATATGGAAGGATTAAATTATACTTAATATTTTAAAAAAAATATCAAATTTGATTTAAAATCAAAATTAATAATGTTACACTAAATTTAGTGAAATTGCATTGAAGTTGATTTTATACTATTAATTTATTTGAATAATTTTATCATTGATATATAAGTTATAATTTTTTAAAAATTGAAAATAAAAATAAAAATAAAAATTATAAGTTATAAATGTTTTTAACGATGATGTTAACTTTTATGAATAAAAAATTATAATAAGCATCTTGTATCAACTTATAACTAATTGGAATTAATTTTTTTTAACTAGAAGTAATTTTATTTATTTATTATACAAACACATTTTTTAACTAAAAATAAAAAAACCAAAACCTACTTTTATTTCAGTTCATGCAGGCGCCTATTTTATTGTTTTCTTCGTGTTACGTAGATTACAAAATTTTCTAGTTTTGATCAATTCCAGAGATGAGATCGTTATGTATATGTTTGTACTGCAAGATATCTTCAACCAAGACCAAGTACATACGAAATGCCTGACATTAATATGGTTGTGCAACTTGCTTCGTGTTATACATGACTACTAGTACAATGATATCAAAAGTCAAAGGAAAACGAAAGAGATGCCTTGACAACAACTATAAATAGAATATGATAGATTGATATTACATGCTAGAATACAAGAATTTATGAAGGTAATTATAATCAACGACTCTCTAATTTAAAATGGAATAGAAAGAAAGAGCACATATCGCAAATAACTAGCAAGGATGTGACAGTTTAGCCAAGTTGTATGGCCGTATGGGTTTCAGCCCTTCACTCAAAAGACAGGTTATATGTGCAGCAAACCGTTCATCATTTTGTGCAGATGAATGAACATAAAAGACCAGTAAATAGAAGGAAAAAAAAACTAAACATATTAATCCGAATCTAATTTGCTTTCATGCACTAGCTTTACCAAAGTCAGATGCCTTGGGAGATTTAGTATTGAAGCTTGAGCAGTTGCCTGCCTTGATATTAGGCCTGTGCTGCTTCACAAGAGGGACCAGTGACTGTACAACATCTGCCATTAGTGGGCGATAATCTGCTTCTGGTTGTACGCACATTGCAGCAATGGCAGCAACCTGAACGACTTCTTTCACAGAGTACTGACCTTCCAGTTTTGGATCCATAATTGTTTCAACCTTCTCTCTGTCAGCGAGGAGTGGTAACGCCTATTGTAAAATAAATAGCGAGAGAAGAGATGTTTTAGCTCCAGGGAATATTTGAATGTAATCTAATAGGAGAAAATAAAAGGGGAAATGATCAAGGACCTTGTACCAATAAAATAATGATTTAAATAACAAATAGTGAGTTTTTTCTGCTATGAAATCATACTTTTGCAGTCGATTAACAGGGAGAGCCAAATTAGGAACCTACCCAAGCTACAAGAACACATTCGCCAGGTGCTCTCTTCATATCAACTGGAACTCTTCCAGTAAGCAACTCCAAGAGAACAACTCCGTAGCTATAAACATCTGATTTTGTTGTTAGATGGCCAGTTAAGGCATACCTGCATAATGCAAACACAAACTCATCCTCATTCTCAAAAACTAAACATTATCAAATAGAAGAGAACTATATAAGAATTAGTTCTTACTCTGGGGCAACATATCCCTGGGTACCCAACACTCTGGTAGACACATGTCCACCAGCTTTATCAGATCCGAGCTTGGCCAATCCAAAATCAGAAACTCTAGCGTGAAAGTTTCTGTCAAGAAGGATGTTGCTGCTCTTGAAATCCCTGTGAATGACTGGGGGACTAACATGCTCATGGAGGTATTCCAAACCTTTCGCCGCTTCTAAAGCTATTCGCAGTCGTGTCTCCCACTTCAATGAAGAAACAGCACTAGAACCTGCATTTTTGAGGAATCACTTTATCATAATTACTCATGTGATCGGATCCGCCAAATTATAAATGCTTTATTAAATTAAGTATTTGAGTGACTATTTTCTTTGTATGCAACCTATATTGCTATACTGAACCTCAACACAACAAATTAGTAGCAGCAGAACTACCAACCATTTTAATGCAGATCACTAACTCCCAAGTATCAAGTAAAACCTCCACAACTCTGAGAATGATTATATATAGTAGACGGATATTATAAGTTCGGAACTTGGCTGAAGCCAAATGTCCTCTGTTGTAATTTGCAAGTTCACTCAAGTACATTGGCCATACTTGAATCTTAGATTGTGTTCATGTAAATCTTAGTTGACAAATAGACTCATAAAAATTTTCATCATTATTCGTTAATCTTTCAGTTTCTTTTACCAATACTGTGGCCAGTTTTACACCATCACACGACTAAATACTATATAGCCCTTCAATTCCTCTATCGATGTATCAGATAAAGAACATTAGGATGAAAAGATTGTTCCAAGAAATAGAGGGTTACTAGTTCAACAATAAGAATCCGTTACTTTGAAAAATCATCTCTTGTTATAGAATAAATAATGTATCTAGTCCATCAATAAGAATCCTTTACTTTGAGAAATTATCATCTCTTGTTATAGAATTAGAAAATTTTCACAAAAACCAATAACCAACTTACCAGTAATTCGATACAAGTGCTCCTGCAGACCACCATTTGCCATGAATTCATACACCAGCAATTTATGGTTACTCTCAGAACAGAAGCCGACCAAAGTCAGCAAATACGGAGAACGTAACCGGCTCAACAATTCAACCTGAAATTCATAAAATCAGCCTCTAGGAGCAAAATATACTGCATGATGAATTAACTAGTGTAAGTAGGAAAAATACGAAATAACATATATAAGAAAACTGGGCAAAGTGAGGCATGACCTCTACTTGGAATTCCTCTTCACCCTGCTTTCCAGCTCGATCCATCACTTTAACAGCAATCTTTCTCCCATTTTGTAGAACTCCTCGATAGACTAACCCAAAACTGCCATGTCCAATCAAGTTGGACTTGGTAAATCCACCAGTGGCGGAATGTAGCTGCTTGAAAGTGAACAGCTGAAGTCCTTTTTCAGTAGTAACTTGAACATTTGCATACGTTTTGGTATTATCCTCAAAGTCAGTCTCTTCTGTATAAGACATAAAAGATTAGTTACAAAATCTCCTCTTATTTTTGTTTCACCATTAGTTATTCTACCCATCAAAATAATAACCGTGAAGAAATAATTCCCAAGGAAACAATCTCGAACATAGAATGCAAGTATCATAATTTTATCAAAAAAGAAAGAAAGAAAGTAGTATACAAATATTAGAAAGAGAATAAAAAGATCTAGAATCAGGCAATCATTAATGACAAACACTAATTCATCTAATCTACCCACCAAATCTAATTGGACATCATCTTAATTATCCAGGATTGTTGAACAGATTGTAGATTAAATTATCGTCAAGTCTTTTTTTTTTTTGCCAACTGTCAAGTCTTATTTAGAATTCATTCGACATTTTTTTCATGAAAAATTAATGTTAGAGATATGGAGTTGGGTACCAAAATTTATTTATAAATGTCTTGAAATAAAATTGAAAACAGCTACTATTTCCTTTTTTTTTTTTTTAACTTTATGGAAAACTTGGTTTTACGTTAAGTTTCCCTTAATATAAACACACTTGATTATAATTTAAGAATTTTATGAAACTGTTATGGGCTAAAGTAAATACTCCGTAGGTATAAAAATTAATATAGCCCCCGAGAAATTAGGATCCGAAACATAAACAAATAAGTATGATTCTGAGAAAGGAAAACAAACATTTATAGAAGCAACATTGAATAATAAATAAAAGAGAAATAGAAGAAAAGACCACAAGAAAATAGAAGAAGCTTACTAGTGTTGGTTATATGTTGTTGATGATGATTAAGAGAGGAGCGGCGTCGTTTGGAGAGTTTGTTGGAAATGTAGCAGTAGTAAGTCAAGGCGAGCAAGAGAGCGGTGAGTGCTAGCGATGCCACAACTAATATAATCACCAGATCTGCTCTTTCTTTATTCCTGTAACTTTCTTTTTCGCCATCCATTTACCCCCTTTACTATTTTGTCAACAATCAATCCCCTGCAAATCAAACCCCCCAGCTACTCTATCTGTGTAGGAGTAATTTATACTACTAGCAGCAGCGCCACCAGTCTCGTTTTTGTTTTGTGCGCGGGAAATACTCCTCACACCCCCTAATGTTTACATTTTTTACCACCATCTAAATTTTTTGACTTGTGTGCAATGCTCCGTAATCCAAAAATAATTTTATGACATATAATTCGTCAACGCATATTTATGTATGTACCAACTCAATATTTAGAACAATTTTTTGAATATTTTTTAGCCTACCTAACATTTTTCCTGGATTATTATCACAATTCAATCTTTTTTCTCACCCGTAATTGGAACATTACATCGCCATGAAAATATTTGGGCGACCATTTTCAGGGTGTTTTATGTTTAGTTTTGAAAAACAACATTAATATTGCTTCACTAAAATTTAATGATGCTAATAATTATTATATATATTCAAGAGAATAAGATAAATATTATTTCAAAATCTCATTTTTGGACAAGGTTAACAAACAAATCCATGACCGTGTCGTGTTCATAATTTCTCAATATATTGTGTTCAACGATCAAATCGTGTTTTAATATAAAACTTATTCAGATAAGAGAATTTAACTCATAACCACGCGTGATCCTCTTACTAAAATTCACTTGGAACTTGCCACTTGAGCTTCAAAAAAAGGAAGGAACACCCGGATAATTGTTAGAGACATTCTTGTCTCTTGAGGACAGTCACGAGTGAACAGTGTCATTGCATTAGTGACTCAGTGTGTATGCGTGTGAAAGAGACATTATTATTTATAGCTGAGCACAATAACATGTGAAATTCAGTTATTCCCTGTCCCTACACAGCACACGCTACACCTGATCATCCTACTACCGACTTTTATTACAATCTATGTTTTCCTGTCAGTACAGGACTAATTGCAAAATGTTTCCTAGCATTTTATTCATCAGTTCATCACAAAATGAACAATTGAACATCATAATCAACATGAGTAAAACCACTAGCCGTCCTGAATCTATGGGACCGTGCCCAAAAATATTAGCCTCACTGCCATTTTAAATTATGATCCTTTAGTTACAACGAGAGAAATTTTAATCTCTTCAATGAAAAGAAAGACCAGCTTCCTAGTATTCTAATAAAAGAGAGAAATACAACAAAAAGGAGAAAAAAAAGATGAAATTAGTTGCATTTATCAGCACCATGTCACCTCATTTGCAATTTGTTGTACCGATCTGCTGCTATAGATAATGATTGTATGGAAATCGGATAAGACCGGCCCATCTGCACATTTCAAAGATTGAATATTTCAATTGAGATTCCCAGAAAATATTATTATTAGAAGCTTAACATGATCGAGTTCAATCAGTACAAACTGACTTACCGTGCTGCATAAATGGAAAGTGCCAACATATCCGGCGAATTTTGAACCTGTATCATTAAAGGGTAACATCTCTGTTAAGTAAAGGGGAACTGACCCAGAAAATATCAGATGGATTAAATATTACTTCCTATGTCCTGATAAATAGTTTCAAAAAAAAAAAACCACGTATGCCACAATTTCAGAAAACTAGCCAAGATATTATAATTGTTCAGGAATGTACATACGCTAGCATTACTAATGCTTGGTAACCTTAAAAGAATTCTGTGGCCTCCACTAAAACTAAAAGAGGCTGTGATGCTTAGCTTGGTGGTAATAATTGATCGAAGTTGCAAGTATACTCTTTCAGTTTGACTTATAGTACTTGAACCCTACTTTACTACTAAAGTTCGAAAACCCGATCAACTCAGGAGTCACAAAACTAACTGAACTGTACACCTAGTTAAAATATAAATTTTCAAAACAATATCATACAGTTGTTGATCTTCTAGAATATAGTTAAATGCACATGTTATTGGCAATAAAAATCTGCCAAACAATATTATTAATTTGTCATTGGCTGCAGAACAGCAGAAGCATTAGACTAATATTATCAGGGGCATATGGAGCACCTACTTCTGCAATAATTTCAAGTCTTACCTTAAGTGTTAATCTCTACAAGTCTACAAGCAATCCCAATTTTATCATTTTAAAAAATAAGGAAAAAAATGTGCACTACTTACTCTTTTTTAACCCGGCTGGCTTGGCAAGCAAAAGAGCATTCACAAAAGCACCAACATTTTCACGTAATGCATCTTCTGAGAAACTTACCTGTTGAATAGGTAGGTGATTTTAACAGTTAACACAAATGCACCATTGTTTATCATTATTAAAAATACAATTTTTGAGGGAAAAAATTTACCTTTCCAAGGCCTACATGCACAATTGCTGACTTGTCTTTTCTAAAATTAACATTTTGCTTTGCTTCTCTCACCACCCTTGAAAGATCAGTAGTCACAGTACCATCCTGTGTAAGTGCATCACAAATTTATAGATCACTTAAAAGGCCACAGGTCGAGAATGTATAATGTCAGAAACTTACCTTAGCATTTGGAGTAGAACGCCTAAGAATTTTCGAAATCTGTGCAAAAAGAAATATTGAAGATCTCAATTGTGAAAAATGATTTTACAAATAGCACCACAGTATATCTTATAGTACAAAGTTACAAACCTCTTTTGAAACCCTAGACATTAACTGAGGGGTTGAGATACATTTGTCAAAATCAACCTTAATACTGCCTGCGTTTATAGACATAATGAGTTCAACAGAGTTTAAATGTAAACTTTAAATAAAAACAACAGCATCTAAAATTACTGCAGGGTCCACATGCATCAGTCATACGTGGTGCAGATCATCTGTACCGAGACCATGCACATCCTAAGAATAAAATAAAAATAGCATCATCAACAACTAAATAGTTGCTCATAATATCATGCAAGATATAGCAGTCTTCGTCTCAACAGACTCAGTGAGTAGTGAACAACAGCATGAATAACTATAAGAGTAATCCTTCTGAAAAAAGAGATGGGACTATGGGAGACTATGAGACACAGTAGAAGAGGTGTAAAACTGTAAATCTTCTCATTACTAGCCTGTTAATATACTACAGTAGGGCTTAACAAAAATTGTTGTATTGGCTTCTATTTTCTGCCATACTCCACAATAACAGGTCATATTTGATATAGCATTTAGCATTCCAAATTACTGGGCCCACATGTAGCAGTAATTGGAACAAATTTCAGTGAACTGAAATCAACTGGAAATTACTAGAGTCTATTGTAGAAAATATTTAAGGTGGGATATTGATATATACTATTTAACAATTCCTCTATTGTGCGACCAAATGCAAATGTGGGTTGCACATGAAGATTGAAACATTATAATATTAAACCACTGTAACCACAAGACATTCAACAAGAAGAAACTTGTTCACCAAATTTAAAGTGGCTACTATAAAGTAATTAAAAAGCTTAGACACACAAATTAGGGGAAAGTTCGGACATAAAACGAAGAACAGTGCACATGTAGTAAAAACTATGGGCTGTGGGGGTGAAAGACGGCTAATTGGTACTCAATCTCTGGTTAAATACTAGAACCCACAATCTGAGTCTCATTTAACAAACCAAGGAAATAGAAAAGCATTGTTGCCTGCACACACCAAACACAGACAACTTCTTTACAGTATAGATTTTATGTTTTACTGATACTCCGAGAACGATTCAGAGCAGAGATGTTGACATTAATCGCAATCCTCAAAGTGGCCCATTTGAGCAAGTTATTACCTACACATGTACATCTCTCCTTCCGAAATAGTAAAAACAAGAAAACCTTGAGAATCATCTTTTTGAAGTCAAAAAAGAATGCAACTATAGTTTCCCTTGGGATTTTAGAAACTAAAGATGCAACTTCCTGCTTCCTTTTTCTTCAAACAAGCATAGCACTAATGATATCTTGCACGAAATTGGTAGTTTAAAACGATATACACGGAATTAAAAGCCTGCCACCATTTATCAATATACAAATTGAAGTCGTTACAAAAGGTCCAGAAGAATAGTGCATTTACCATTTTTTATCCCCTCAATAAGCTCCTCCCCGCCAACAACATCAGCTCCGGCAGCCCTTGCTTCATCTGCAGCACCTCCTTCAGCAAATACAGCAATCCGAACAGGCTGGCATACATAGACATATCAGTTATACATCAAATGAGCATATACCAAATCTTTATCTTCAGCAAACGCAGGATGTACCTTTCCAGTACCATGCGGCAGAGATGCAGTACCATTAAGTTTCTGCAGTTATATGACAGAAAAACATGAGCAACACTAATCCTGCAAAAAAACTTATGACCCCCCCCCCCAACCAACAAAATCTATGCAAGCATAAAAAACACATCAAAACACCGACATCCCTGTTGAAACTTCAAATTAAATATGTTCAAGCAATAATATTATGTACTTGCGAAGCTTAACCAACACACACGATAAGACAAACATGAGTACAAGCTTTGTCTTAAAGAGATGATTTGCAGACCATTTATTATTTAGAAAAAGTCAGAGTCGAGATTGAATGAGATTTAACCAGATGAACAAGTCTTCAAGAGAAAGTAAGCAAATAGTAAAAATTTATAAATTTTATATGTGTGTTACACTAAGTCATGGTAGAACTCTATAATTTTTAATTGTATCAGTTATTACATCAACAGGGAAAAAAACATTTGTTTATCAACATGCTTAAAATGCTAACTTTTCGGAGATCAAGTAATTACCAGATCAGTTCGGCGTAGGTCAGGGGTCATCTTTACATGTGCTTCCAGAGTTTCATCAAAATTACACTTGTTATTAGCCTGTAAAATCACTAAAAAGAATGCAGAAGATTTGCAGTTACTAATCTAAAAAACAGGAAGGGTATAAGTATATACTCGAGCAAACAGTACAAAATTACAGGTCATCTACAATGGTTTTGGGTAAACATTGTGACTCGGACCAAACTGTATAAAGTCTGCAATTTAGTAGCACTGCCGAACAACCAAGAAACATAAATACTAAGATAGGATCATTAGAATAGGAGAGCTGCAACAGCATTATAAAGATACAGCAGAAAATCAAACCGCAGGTTCTAGTTTAATTTCTTTTTATCTATTATGTAGCCCCTTTAGGTAGCTAGATCAGTGAACTCTCTTTTTAAATACACCTTTCAGGTTGCACTCAAGTAATTTCATATCCGTTTAACTAATCTTAACATTTGCTTTAAAATATACCCAACCAGTGAACCAAACCTGGGTAAAATGATCACACTTATATAAACATGTTTCATTCGAGCATGTAACACCCCCTTCCCAAAATGAGACGAGGGGTTACTGTTCAAACCATAAACATGTATACAAAGTACTAAAATCCACTTTAAAATAATTAAATAGGTCCAGCGGGTCTCTAAAATAATATTAGAATCTCCAAAATAGCTCAAAGCGATAAATGCAAATAAATCTAAAATCTCTAATAATAAATAATATCTAAATAATACGGAAAGTTCAAACGCCCTAATAAGTGGATAAGAGGGTAGCTCTCTATCACATAGCCCGAGATCCCCCTAAGTACGTGCCAGAAGAAGAATACGGCATGAGCCAAATGCCCAGTACGGATTGGAATATAGTTTACAAAAAAAGAAGCAAGATATATAATTTGACATTAATAAATAAGTATTAATTTTTGTAAAACAAGGATGAAGCAAAGAGGAGTTAGGATATTTCATACCGATATCAAAACAGATACTCCCTCCGTCCCAACCAATTCTTTACACTTTCCTTTTTGGGACGTCCCATCCAATTCTTTACATTACTAAAAATAGTAACTTTTAACAATAAATATATTATTACATCCACTACTTCACTCCACTTTTTCAACACTTTACACTATTACACCCACTACTTCATTTATTTTAACAATAAAATCACTATTACACCCACTATCCTTGGTCTCCGTGCCCGGACCAAATGTAAACATTTGGCCGGGACGGAGGGAGTAACAAATACACACATCATAGGGTACCTAATGCGTGCAACAAACCGGACAATGTGTATGGCATATACAACGTCACCTCCAAATATCTAATCACAAATCAAATCAAATTCTGGGTGCTCTCACGTATCCTCAAACAAATATCAAATGTACAAAGCTCACCACCTGAGCTATCAGAAGGATACGACGTGACTAATCACACTACCACGGAAGTGTCATGCCACTGGTGTCGCAATGACATGGCTGTAGTACCCTTAAAGCCTGGTTAACTCGATATACCCTATATCACTCTAAGGGTTCAAATAAAATAATTTTCACAATTTTAAAATCACCTGAACAGATATTCCAAATATTATGCGCAGATATGTAACATACATAATTTTCGAACGGAACGAATTAAATATAACAAATCCTAACAAGAGTAGCGTTGAAGAGAAAAGGAACGAAATCCTTACCTTAGAATAGCAATAATATATACTAACGAAATTATCCAGACCCAATATGATGTTTTTAGCCTGCTAGTATTTTCACTATGTCTGTATCTCACCATGCCCATGTTTCAATGATGTTTTTGTTTATATATAATCCTCATGCACTCCTCCAATTACACATCAAACTCAAGAATTAAAAATGGAGATGTATGATTCTTGCATATTACCGGAACATGAAATTCTCCTGCTTTTCTTTTGACCCGAGCGCAGCTAGTTTTAGGGTTTTTAATAAATAACTCATATATTTATATGTATATATAGACTCTTAATAATTATCCTGCTTCTAGTCTAATTACTATTTTATTACAAATTTTATTTCTAATCAAATTCAATATAATAAATATTATGGTTAAAAAAAATAATCTTACAAATTCTAATCTAATTCTAATTATTATTACTAATATCTAAATAAATAAATTACGGATATTACAGAGCAGCACAGGAGTGCTGATATCTTTACCTAGCTATGAAATTATTCCAAATCCATATTAGTTATCAAATTAAGTCTTAAGCAACATCTATTATGATATATAATAGATGATATAATGATCCCTAGAACATTAACAATTCACATTTTAAAAGACAATTCTAATTATCAAATCATATACAACAATATATTATAAGCAAGTTCAGAAAACGCATCATAAAAATGTATCGTGTAGTCGGAATCAAATACAAACCTTCAAGAGGTGAATAGCTTCTTTAAGATCATAAACAACCTTTTCTTTCGCCTTCTTCTCACCGCCTTCCTGTTTAATCAAAGTCGGAAAGGGAAGCTTCTCCTCTTCATAAATCCTAAACACTCTCTTCCTAGCACTCTCCTCATTCCCCCTCTTTCGCATTTCCAAATTCTCCTCATTCACATTACTCTCATCCTTCCTATCTTCGGGCAATGGAGCAACTCTAGTCGGATACGATACCACCGTGGGAGCCATATCTTTAACATACCGAAAGTCCTCTCGACTCCACATACCCACATCCTCAACATCATTTTGTCCCTCGGAGCTCCGAAACTGAGGATTTTGATTTTGATTTTTATTATGGTTCGGGTTTTGTTGGTCAGTAGTCTCGGGTTTGGGTTTGACGGGGTAAGAAAAGGTTTGTGGGATGACGGGTCTGGGAGGTTCTAGAGGTTGTGATTCAGTGTGGTTAGGGTTAGGGTTTAGTTGTGGAGGTGAATCAATTTGGGAACATAGTGATCTGTAACAAGTGTGGGACCCGAGGAGATGGGTGAGTGGGAAGTAGTTACGGCGAGTTTGAGAGATAAGATGTTTGATCGCCGCCATTGATTGGGAACAGAGCTTGAAATGAAACACACACACACACACAGGTTTTAGTACGATGTACAGGGTTTTACAATATTGACCTAGCACGGGGAAAAAAAGGGCGGATAGTGGATACCACCACAAATAAATTTAAAATTAATTAATTGTGACAAAAAAAAATTAAAATTAATTAATGGGTCGATATATATATATATTTTTGCAAATGAGTAAGTATACGTAGTAGTACTGTAATTATTGCATTTTTCAATAAAAAAAGTATATTATTAATCAATAATTGCATTTTTCAATAATATATGTAGTACTGTAGTATATTATTAATTAATTAATGCATTTTTCAATAAAAAGGCATTTATTGCGTATATTTTGTTATGCTAATTACAAAATTTGTACACCAAGCACGTATTTTCCCAAGAAGTTTCACTCCTCTAGTCGTGGAGATGTTACAATAACAATAGCAATACTAGTTTCTTTTATTATGATGTTGAAAAAAACAAGAATACTTGTTAAACAATAAGAAAAAGATTATGATTTTAATTTATATGTTTGAACTTTGAAAAACGGTGTATAATGCGCTTGCAGTTTCTACTAGTTATCTACACTCACTAAAAAGCTTACTACGGATGGCTTCGAGAAAAAAAAGCTATGGATGGACCATGTCCATCAGTCCATGACTAGTTACTCCATCTTCTTGCACGATATTAATATTATAATATTCAGCTACATGTGTATCAACTTCAGGAGTAAATTGGATTCTCCTTCTCTTGGAAAATTGCGAAACTGCTGCTGATAGTTACAGGCTTAAGTTTAAGGTAGCTGGACTCTCCCAGAAGTAACTCAAACATGTCATTAGGAGTCAGAAGAGTTGTTCCACCGAGCATTAGTTCTATATCTGGCCTTCCGCTCTCAGATAGTGCCTCCTGAGCTTCACGAACCTGTCACAATAAGATTGACAAGGGACAAATGTCTCAGAGACCAAGTACGAACTGAGATATCTATACAGCACAAAATTATACAAACCATTGTAGCTTCCTTTCAAACTAAAATTTACAATTACGAAAGGAGGATTTTGGGTTAGGTAAGTAAGAAATTACGAATACATATATATATATATATATATATATATATATATATATATATATAAGAGTTTGAGTTTCAAACCTCAACAGCACTAATACCGCCTACAATGAAGACCAAAATAACACTTCGGTCAGCGAGACTTAGTTTTGCCTACAAAGTTCGAAAGCAAAAAAATTAGCATATATACCCATATAATCAGAAAGATAGCCGACATTCTAAAGAATAGAAAGGTGGACTAAATCTTACCTGTCCTAGACCGAACCTTCCAAACCCACTTTTAAAGAGTCGCCCGACAGTAGAGGAATGGTATTCCATACCAGGTATATCATACTTGCTCAATACCCTTGTTAAAATTTTATGTAGCAGTCCCTTACTAGAATAGAGATCTCCACGAAAGTTGCTTTCCGAGCCCAATGTCAATGGTACATTTGTCTTCAAACTGGATAACTTGTGAAGAAATTTAAATAGATTATCAACCCTATCACGCAAATCTAACTTCAGCTGCATGTCACTATAAACTTCCTGTTTATTATTATCTATTTATCTTCATCACCCCAAGCGCCCCACTGATCGTCATCGAAGTCATCAATTTGCTCTGAAGACTCTTCATTTGTTTGCTTTATATTATTCTTTTCTATCTTAGCTTTAAGTTCTTCTGCAAGCCCATGAAGAAACTTTAACTTTCCTACTTCTGCATTCTCAAGAACTGCATCGACAATAGCTTCTTTCAAGTAGTGTTCCTCCAGCCATGAAAATGGCCCCCCAGATCCAGATGTGGGAAAGTTTTCACCCGCCAATATATACCCAGAGATTGTAAGGAGCAAAGCATCTTGAAAGGAAATAAGTCCCTGTGATAATGTACCAGCCTTAGTTCCTTGTGATCGCAGTAAACAGCTCTTGTTGATAAGATCACTCATTTGGGCAGCAAGGCTCTGGCTGGTGTCTCCAGCATTTACAGTTAATATTTTCTCAGCCTGGCAAATGCATCCCATTTAGCAGAATGGCTTTCTTCCATGGCATACAACGTCGCTGCTGCTATTTGTATAATTCCTTTGTTTCTAATTAAGGAAGACTGGCTTTTGGCTAGTGCTTTAATCATAGTTCGCAAATCAGATCTTGAAGGAAAACCAGGACGAACCTTCATATTACCATACACATTTTCCTTGCGCAAAGTTTCTAAAAGCCACTTCTTTAGCAGCATAATCCCATCTTTTGTTTTTCTATCCAGTAAGGCTTCCAAATATGGTGTTCCATTAAAATTGGCAGTGCAGACAAAGGATCCATCAAGTACCTCACCATCTGAAGTAAAAGATTTCTCACCTTGATGTTTTTTACTGAGTTCAATCAATTCATTCATCTGAGAATCTGATTTAAAAGAATTCCATCCTTGTAGAAAAGCATCAATATTGTTCGACAGCCCGAAATTGTCTATATTGGAATCCTCTTCACTTAGAATATCTGCCAATGGAATCTTAACATCAAGGGGGTCACATATTAGCTTTGAAGGACCCTCTTTCAGTTGGGATTGAGAGCCTTTATTTTGACTGGAGGAATTGTGTTGCCTGCGAGGCAAGGATGAATATATACGTTCAGCAAGCGAGTCTCCATGGGAGCATGGGGTAAGCAGATCGAGGGAGCGATCAATGAGCAACAACCCTGCAGAGCGTTTACGACGACCTACGTCATAAAGACTAGACATATCGGTCAAAAGCTTTCCGATGGTTTTTGATAAACCACCAAGGGAAAAAATCTCCAGCTTCAGATCCATCTACAAGAAGGGGAAAAACATGCTATTATAATGCTACTATATTATTAAGGTCATCAACAGGTATGACCTAATAACAAGTTTATAAAAACAAAAAAAACACTGGAGGGGAAGGGACATAAAAAGGTTAATAGATTCAGATGAACCCTTTATAACTGGTAAAAAAAATGTCACCACCCATAGTTTAGCATGTGAAACTTAATGGGACCGTCATAGAGACAAGGAAACAGTGTCCACTGTGAAAAGCCGGCTGATCGGTGATTTAACTATCAGCGAAAGCAGTCCTTTCTAGTTCCGTTTCCATAACTCACTGTGTTAAAAGTTTTCTAGATTCTACACAACAAAAGGAACGTGCTTCTCTGGAAAAGATGAAGAAACAAACAATAGTGGGGGAAAGAAGAAAAAAGATAATTTACTTCTTTAAGATATTAATGTTAATTTTGGTTATTAGTACGGAAGATTAACATTCAAAAACTTCACTTAGTCTCGCCCTTCACGAGTTTTTATATGTTGTTTTTCACTAGGGTAACTAGCACAAGTTGTGGCAAGTTGGGAGAACCAGAGTTGTGGTTTAAGTTTTCACTTTTCACTGTAGGAAAGGAAAAAAAGGTCAACTTTGGGGAATTCTATTCTCTCATACCTTAGATTTCTACGACCTTATGTATTATGAAAACTCCACCTACTCTCCTAAAGATACTATAGTATCTAGAAAACTGATGGAATATTTTAGGCACTCAATGCACTGATAGTAAAAGGGAACAATATTTTCAGCATTTTAGTTATTAAGAATTTAAAAGTAGCCTTATTCAGTAATATATTAACGAGTAAATAAATAGAAAAGGAATCACCCAGCCAAAATTTAACAAAAAAAATAATGAAAAATATATAAATAAAAGCAATCATGTATAAATTAGGGATTTAGCAGCAGGAAAGAGGTTACTCACAAACAACTAATTTACCTTAATGGCCAGATGATACAGAAGTTGTGCTGTAAGAGATGCCCCGGGAGGGATATCCTCACTGTCAGAATCTGTCTTGGTACTTAACGGTGGCAATCCAGGGCTAATGGAACTTTCATGTTGGGAACATAAGTATGCTTCAGTTACTGTTCCCTCCGAAGGTAAGACAAAAACTCTTGATGAAAAGGGACACAAAATCATTGGAAAGTGAAGCACAGAAACATCTAACTTTTGTCCTTTAGATTCTTCATGCATTATTTGAGCATTTTCTGATGAGTCTTCAGCATTTAAAATGGAGCCAAAGTTTGAAATATCCTCTTCAGTGGGTGCAAGTTGCGCCCACCCTTCCTCTTCTTCCTTCGGCTCAGTATCTCTTGTCAGTCCAGATTTTGTCTCAGATCTCTTGTTCAGCTCCATATAGTCTTGAACAAGTAAACTTTAATATTCATGAAAAGCGTCTGGCCCTAGAGGGGAATCAGGGTACGTTGAGTGGGCAACCTGCACTTTGTGTGTGTGTATACAGATTGTCAGATACCATTTTGTAGACAACAAAAATTATAGTTATGACCATTGGGAAAGAAGTCGAGACACTGTTGTATCCTAATCTAATATCAACCAATTAAAAATAATTGGAATATAATGCAAACAAACATTTCGGTTGTGTAAAGTGTAAAGTGCTGGAGAGACCTAAATGGCATAATCCACCATTTAATATTAAAACTAGCATATACAGCAAGACAAAAATTCACACACTTCAGGTTGATCTATTGGGTTAGTATCTAAAATATGTAGAGCAACATAAGTAAATGAGAAGATTTTAATAATGAGTTATAGATCATTAATTAATCAAAAAATATATATTAAATTTATAATTAAATATTTCATTATTAAAAAAACATGTTTTGGATGAAGATTTGCTAATAGTTGAGCCTGCCATCACCGCACAAGTGAAACTGCACATACATTTTAAGAATGTAATCATAAATTCTTACACAAGATCCCTCTAATAAGAGTGGATCCAATGTAAAGTGCACTTGTAAGAATATCATGCTTCTTTGCAAAAATGCCAAATTCCTAAAATTATAAATCTATAAATTAATCATACAAGTACCTCTGAAATAGACGTATATATTGTGCACTGGCGAACACTTTGATGGGTGCTTAGACAACGTAGAATGTAACGATGTGCATCACTTAAAAGACGAGTGGTGATGACTACAATTTTCCTCGCGGGGTCAAATTGAGAATTCCAATCAGCCACCTAAAAAAAGGATCTGACCATAAATAACAAAATAACATTTCCATACTTGACATTCGGGAAAACACTAATATGAAATCTTAAAAAATGTTGTCTGTTTCGGGGCATTCAGAGCATCTTATAGCATGTAGCAATCGATTACTCTAGTTCTACTACAAAGTTTATAGAGCTGCCAAAAATTAGTAGTTACGATACTTAAAGCAATAGAAGATAATGTATTATTATGAAACTGCTCTCACCACATCAAGGGGAGACATATTTTCCAAACTGCAAATGGCGTGAACTCCAAGTTCCAGTAACAAAGGAAATGCCCTGAGAAGCTGGAAACTCTCTGTACATCCAGCATCTAAATAAACAACTGCATCTTTTATATCTTCCGATATCTGAACAATGACGGAAAAAGCTTCAGTAATGCTAATATACAACATTTTAGGAAATCATACTACTAATACCATAATCACATAAATCAAACAACACTGCTTCATAATAACTTATCATCGGAATGATCCTATTTAACAAATTTCATAACAATTAACTTCCGGAAAAAGACAAAACTACAACAGCAAAAGAAATAAGCAATACATTGAATACACAACTTACTTGTCGGATAGAATCAAGACAACAATGGATTACGTTGACCAGAGCCATGCACTCAGTTTCCCAATCAACCTATAGTCTTTAGAAGATGCCACGAGCTATGTTACTCCGACTCTTCTGTTTCAGTCACCGTACCCGTGTCGGATACTTGGACACTCGGACACGACACTTATTTCGTGTCGGATCCTTTGACTGAAATGTGGACACTTTGACTAACTTAAAGACCACATATGAGTCAATCTAATGATTCATGATAAATATATGAGAAAAAAGAAAAGAACAAAAATGAGATAAAAGTAGAGAATACGCCTAATTTGCAAAGTCATTTACAAAATATTGTTTAATATGAGTTTTATTGTTTCTATTTGTTAAGGTATCTTGCCTACCATACATATTTATTAATATATTGTATCGTGTCCCCGCACCCGTGTCCAAAAATTGGACACTGTCCCCGTGTCCCCAATTTTTAGATTTTTCGAGTCGGACACTCGGATATGTGCCGTGTCCGACACTCCGTACCCGAGTCAGAGTAACATAGGCCACGAGTCATAAACTCTGTACAAGAATTAACAGTATTTCAAATCGAGATTCTCGATAGTTTGATGATAAACCCCAAAAAAAAACTCATATTATTAAATTAACAAATAACAGAAACCAGCCAAGTATGCAAAGACATGTATTCACTTGAATTTTTTTCTATTATCATTACAATTAAAAGCAATTGAAAAATTAAAATGCTCAATAAAGATATGATAAACAGCACGTCCGCCCTATTTTATGTTTCAACAAAATTAAAACGAATAAATTATATAATGCCTAAATTGTTTTGTATATTCGAGGCACATATATGTGTGTGCGCGCGCACGCGTTTGATATGTTCAATTGCGATGAGCGAATGCAAGCTAAGTAGATAAATATTTGGCGGGAGGTTTATCGAGATCTGAAATGTTGCTCCGGAAAGTTAGAGTCGCCGGCGACGGATATCGGAGAATGATTTGCTCGGTTGGAGCTACAGAGATAGGTAAGCTTGAGATGGAGCCTGGAAATATCAAAACGACAACACTTCTTACCAACACTTTAGACAATATTCTAACTCAATAAAAGATCAAATTAATTAATTGTTACTTACTAATTAATTGTTACTTACTAATCAATTCACTTGCTTCTTGAGAAAAAAAATCAACAAAATTCAGACCACTGATTAGTTTGTGTCAATATGATATCTCTCTTTCTATGAGTATTAACATTGACGTCTCATTCGCATGCATATTTATGTGCAGAAATAACATTTCGTAATCCTGTAAGCTGATATCTCTATAGCTAATCACAAGGTCATGTTAGTAACAGCTCTAGCTCTCTCTCTCTCTGATGTCTCTATAGCTAATCACTGTCATATTAGTAATCTCTCTCTCTCTGTTTGTGTGTGTATAGGTCTGCCTTCAAGTACATATTAACTTGGCCTACAAAATCTAAAAATTGTAAATCCTATATACGTTTATAGTGAATCTCATTTGTCCTCAATAAATCTCATATTTGAAAACTATAACCTACAATTTCATGTTCATATTACATAATGAATCTTAAATATATATTCAATTAATCCCAGGGGTTTGTAGAGTTTGTTGGCTAAACTAATCCATAGTGAAACATAACTCTATACAAAATCTTGGGCTAAATAAAAATTAAAACGAAAACTAAGAACTCGTTATTAAAATATACAATAGTTTACATGATTAGTACTAATACGACGAATCATTATAACTAGCAATTTGTATCCAGTGTCATAGCATTTCTAGACAAACATAGGCGTGTGCTAATAAAACCAAAACTAAAATGAAAACTAAGAACTCGTCACCAACTCACCACCATCCATTATCGATAATCCAAGGGTTTAACTGACTTGTACCATAATGGCTAGTATTTAGTACTCCCGTAACTATAACGCATGTGTAGCACTAGTAATATAGATCATTATAACTGTCGAATTTTAGCATCGTAACTCATTGTATCATTAAAACTAGTTATTTGCATCCGGTATTTCACTAGAACAACATATATGCATATAAATGCAAGAGTACGAATTGAAGAAAACAAGTGAAAATTAAAGAATACGAAGCTGTATATATATATATATATATAAAAAGTACCCTTGGAAGCGTAATTGATCTTCGGGGACGTTATCGATGAGATTGATTTGATCGTAAACAGAGAAAGCACGACGAATAGATGGTAAGGGCGTGTTTGGGGGCTTAGTAATAGTAGAGTTGTGGTGGTTGTTGCTTTAAAATAACAGAAACCAGTGCTACACAGCCAAGTATCCAAAAGACATGTATTCGCTTGATTTTTTTCTATTATCGAATTTGAATTGGGATAAAAAATTATGTTCAAAGTTCGATAAGAACTTACTCATGTTCCATAAAAACCGTTCAATTCAGTTCGATTCATTTATGTTTGTACTCACGTTATGTATTTCAACTTGCTAAAAAGTTTCGGTTGAAAAAAAAATACAATTTTGTAAATACAATAATACAGAGGAAGTTGTTTATATGAGATATATAACAATTTTATTTATGTTTTAAAAGGATAGAAAGTCTATTTTTATAGAAATGTTGACTAAAAAAATAGAGCACGCGTATAAAAACAATACTAATAAATATTTAAAATAAAAAGAATAAGAAATTGACCAATTTATCTTAGTTTGAGAAAGGATGGCGTGAAATGCAGTAAAACGGAGTGCTTGGCCCTTATTACCCGCCATACACGCATGTGTTAATTGTGTATACTGACTTTCAATTTCAAAGTACCCAAACACTTGGCACAATTTTTTGTCGGATACTTTCCTTTTTATAACTCATATATATATTTTTGTATTGAAATCGGGACTTGAACCTACTTTTTATATCATTATTAGAAAAAGATAGGCAATATATATGTATTGAATGTGTAACAATACACATGAATATGATAAATATGTGTATTGAATGTGTACCGATACATATGAATTTAGTTAGTTTTTAAAAAACACACACGCATGAGTGTGTTGCGCACATGTATTAATAAAATGATATAGTATATACTCCCTACGTCCCGGACAAATGTTTACATTTGGTCCGGACACAGAGACGAAGGATAGTGGGTGTAATATTGTTAAAATAAATGAAGTAGTGAGTGTAATAGTGATTTTATTGTTAAAATAAATGAAACAGTGAGTATAATAGTGTAAAGTGTTGAAAAAATGGAGTGAATTAGTGGATGTTGTAATGTACTTTATTGTTAAAAATTACTATTTTTAGTAATTTAAAGAATTGGGTGAGACGTTTCAAAAAAAAAGTATAAATAATTGGTTGGGACAGAGAGAGTACTATATAGCAATATACCAAAAGCATTATTATTAATGTAGAAGAATGTGCATATAAGACTTGCGTATATTAAAATAATGTATAACAAACACGCATTCCCAACATGCGTACACAATATACTTTTCTTATAAAAAAAATTGAAATAAAACGACCACGCATATTACGTAAGCATATACAAAGTATGCATTTTAAATATTTGAATTTCGTAGGCATTCAGAGCCATGTTCCGCGCATACATGTATTTTGGTAACTTTCTTTTCAAAAAAAAGTATTTTGGACCTTCACTCAAAAAGAATATATAATATTTTATATTTGTTTCATTAAGATTTATCATTACAATAAATTTACTTTAAATTAAGAGTAATAATTTTTAATTAATAAATGTTTTTAAATGATTAGTAAGTTTTCTTTAAAGTAAGCCAAAAGGACCATACTTTGGTCAATTTTTTTGACAGGGTATCTTGGTCAATGTAATAGATGTCCTGTAACCTTAAGAAGATTGAGGGGCAAAAATGTAAAGAGCAATGAGAAGAGGCCAGGTGGGGGTGATCTCATTCTGTCGGAACCTTAAAACAAAGGCGACAAATCGTTGCCAGATCTTCCCGAAATCTCAATCTACACGACTATACATACAATTAAACACACACACACAAACGCACCCGCTCTTCTCTCTCCACATCTATACCAATATCCGAGCATCCCAGGTACTCTCTCTCTCTCTCTCATATTCACGCACATATGCATAATTTTTTTGTCACTCTTTATTTTACGCGGTAACTATATTTGTTAAATCTGATTGATCAATTTTATTATTATTAGCAATCATGGGTCGTTGATTTTAATAGTGATTTTACACTTGTACTATTTTTCTTGGGATTTTCTAACGCTATATATTTTCAATTGTGATCTGTGAGTGATAAGTAGTTTGAAATGGATGATTTTCAACTATGCTATAGTTTACTTTGAAAATTCTAATCTTATAGTATAGTGGGTTTGAATGGTAAGGAATATTATAAATTAGCTTCGAAGTTGAATTACACCCCTTGAATTTTAATTTCTTGGCGAGCATTGAAATTTGAACGTATCAATCATTGTTTTAGATATTGTAATTATCGGAAATAAGGGGTTATATAGCTTAGAGTATAGTGCAAATATGGATTCAGGTGCAAGGTTTTGATGTCATTCCTGTTTTTTTTTTGTATTTACATAGTAGGTGATGATGAAACTATGTGGAACAAGAAGAATTAACAATCATGTGGATATATGGTTGTCGACTTGGTTCTAATAATAAAATCCAGTGTTTGACCAACTATCTTCTATATTCACTATACGATATATATGGTTATATGGAAGGGTCTTCTGTGATTTAGAGGACCCTTCTGATTGGAATTTCGGATTTCCCATCACTTTTTTGTATTGTAACGCGTTGAAGACATCAATTCCCTGGGTTAGGTTTATTGGCACAGTTTAAAAATATGCCAGCCATACAGAAGCTTTACAATGCCTGCAAAGTGTCTCTTTCTACTAATGGGCCCATATCAGAAGATGCTATTGAGAAAGTTCGGAACTTATTAGGTAATAAGTTGCTATTCTCGTTTTGTCTAAAATTCACCCATGTGTTTCAATTCAAGTATGTCCTTTATTGAATAACTTATAAATTTTAATGGTTTTACTTTGCCTTTACTTTTTAGATCCAATTTAGTGCTGTCATGTATTTATACTTATTAGATCCAATTTAGAGATATGCTCCCAGGTTCCTTTTCTAGTTGCCAAACAACATCGTGGTTCAATCCCTGATTTTTTTCCTTGCTCCTATTTTTAATATCATTTATGGAAATTATCATTGTGATTCCTTTGTGGCATTTTCTTGATAGTATAAAGCTCATTATGTGAAAATGTGGTTAAATGATCTAAAAAATACCTTATGAGAGCTCCGACCCATCAGTTGGGTAAGTAATCAACCATCCCAGTTATGATCTTGCCCGATTAATCTCCATGAATTTTTATGGTGATTATTATGTTTCTTGTATTTACAACAAATTTATTTAGATGAAAAGGGCTGTTAATATAAAAAAAGAATGCTTAAGTCATGCTAATCAGTTGCGCAAGTGTTTATTATGTCAATGAGGGGTATTTTGTCTCCAAAACATTTATATGGAAACAGTGTATGTCCAGGCCATGCATTATTTTTAGGGAAATACATTTTACACGTAGGGCTGTCAAACGGATAATTCGGATACGGATCTGTCCGTATCCGTATCCGAATCTGAATCCGAAAATCTGTATCCAAAAATTTTTAAAGGTTAATATCCGAATCCGGATCCGACGGATACTATCCGGATACGGATAATATCCGGATCCGAATTTTAATAAGTTTTTTAAATTTATATTAAAAATTCAAAAAAATTTGCAAAAATGTAATTTAATTTTTTAAAATTTAGTTAAGAGTTAAAGAGATTTAAGACTATTTTATTTTTTAAAAATTAATTTTTATTTATCTTTTCAATCTAATTTTGTTATCGTAATAATATTAAACTCAAATGATATTTTTATATATGTCTATAATATTTTTACAATTATATAAAATTTGTATAAATATATTATTTAATGAATATATACACACACACACTACAAAACTAATAGAATAAATTTTAAATTGTATATATATATTATTTATGTGATACGATTTAAAATGCATAAAATACTATAGAAATATAAATTGATATATATTGAATATAGATTTTAAAGTATAACCATGTATAGTGTATATATTAATTTATTAAATTAAAATAGACTTTAGAGTTGAGCTAATTAAAAAATATAATTGAATCAAATTAAATGGGCTTATAACTATAAGTGTATATATAAAAATATATAAATGGGCTTATAACTATAAATGGGTTTAAAAATATATAATTATATATTATATATATTATATATAATTAATTTCGGATACGGATGTGCCTATATCCATATCCGTATCTGGAATCTTCAGATTCAGATATGGATAATATCCGGTTTCTTCCGGATACGGATAATATACGTTTTTTTCCGGATACGAATACAAATATTTCGGATGAATATCGAATTTTTCGGATTTTTTTGTCAGCCATAATTACATGTGTGTCTTAATATGGCTGGAGTGACTATAGGGATTATGGTGCCACGAGATTGCAGTTTCACGTTTAATGGAATTGTGCAAATTTCTAGCTATAGTATGTTCTAGAATCTGTAATTTGGAGACATGTGATGCTATGGGGTCATATAGTCCTTTTACTGTTTGTTGCCATTATGTTTGTTCAGTCTTGTGAACTCAGAAACAGGAGAAAATAGGAATATTTTTGTTGGCACCTACAATCTTATGTCCCATATAGGCAAATATATTAGATATTATGTGGATATATTTTGATTGTTTTTAAAAAATAATTATACTAGTGTGAGATTAGTTTATTTGATCGAAAAAATAGATTTTAATAACTTTTGTATGTTTAATTTTGAGACTGTTGTTACTTGTTATGAGCATTGTGGTTAGATTCTAATGGCACAAGTTCATAAATTTTACCACTTAATGACAAAAATAAGCAAAGTGGAAGTATATATTAAAAAAGTATATATATAATATATATAGCTGAAGGCCTAATTTGCCTGGTGTATGTCTAGGAATCGCCCAACTCACCTACCCTGTTAAAATTAAGGCGCGCATGATGCCTATCCCTTTTTATTGTATTTCCACCTACGCAAAGCCTTGACAACTATGCTTGAAAGTAAACAATAATATTGTAAACAATAATAAGAGTAGTTTATAAATATTCAAAAACAATTGTCCTTCTAACGTAGAAGAGGATCTTTGATCGTTGGGGCGCTCGACCCCCCAAAAGAATATAAAAAATTCAAATATATGATTCCTTGTTGCCACAATAATTAAAATATTATATTATATCCTATATATAATTAGGGTAACGGGGTTATTATGGTATGGGCGCTGTGGTCGTCACAAATACCAATTTTTTTTATAAAAAAATCTTAAATTCAAATATAAAATTGTAGTATAAACTGAAATATTAAACACGAGTATTAATAAAATATATATTATTAAAACCTAAGATTTGAATCATCAGTTCACAATATATGTATTATATATTTTTTTAATAATATAAAAAAGCTAAGTTAAATTTAAACACTCATTAACGATAATTAATGAAAGTGATAAAATTTAATCATTGAGATTGCATACAAAAAATTCTGAAGAAAGCCAAACATAAAAAAACCTCAATTTTAAATTTTATATTATTATACTATAAACTGAATTACTAAATATAAGTATCAATAAAATATACTCCCTCCGTCCCAACCAATTCTTATCACTTTTTTTTCATTTTCTGACACGCATTTTAAGGTGGATTTTAAGAATAGTTCCATAACTTATTTTTAAAATTTTCTTTTTTTGTATAAAAATAGGATTGTTCTATATTTACACAAAAAAGGAAAATTTTAAAAATAAATTATGGAACTATCCTTAAAATCCATCTTAAAATGCGTGCCAGACACCCCATTTTGAAATGATAACAATTCAAAAGGACGGAGGGAGTATATTATTAAAACCTAATAAATTTGATTCATGAAGTTACAATTGTATATTTATTTTTAAAATTAAAAACAATTAAAATACTTACATAAACAATATTTATAAAGCACCCCGTGCATGTCACGAGTATAAAGCTAATATTTACTATTAAGAGATTTGACCATGGTTCAATTCCTAAATGTTAATGAAATTAAGATTGTGTTTGGGAACTTGGATTTCATTTCAAATGATGGATTTCAAATGACAGAATTTGAGTTGTCATTTCAAATTCTCATATTTGTACTAATATTTGAATGCCTTGAAATTCAAATGAAATCCAAATTTAAATTCTTATGATTACCCAAACATGTCATTTGATCAAATCCAGAATTTCAAATAAAATTCATGTTCCCAAATAGACCACAAGTGACTTGGTGCTAAGTAATTTACTCTCTATGTTCATAGATACTGGATTCCACGAGTGCCATGTTCCTGAAGATAACATACCGCTGCTGCTGGTAGCTATAATATAATTTTAACTGATAAAATTAAGCACTGTTCTTAGCTGTGTTTCGCGCAGCCTTCTACTTCTTCTTCACAAAATTCGACTTGTACCATAGTATACTAGTATACAATCTAGGTTATTACTAATGCATGTGTTAACTTTTTAAAAGATTTAATTTTTTCCTTTATGCTGTAAAGTTTGTATGGATAAAATTACTAGTCGATTGATCTAGTCCTGAAATGTAGTAGCATATTCTATTGTGACTTCCGTTTTTCTTTCAGATAAAATCAAGCCTTCTGATGTTGGTCTCGAGCAGGAGGCGCAGCTAGCTCGTGGGTGGGCAGGCTCAGGAAATGGACAAAATGGGGGCCTTAGATCGATTCCACCTATCAAATATCTTCATTTGTTCGAGTGTGACAGCTTTACTGTAAGTGTAGCTCACATATAATTTTTTTGTTAGTAATTCATATGGTATCATAACTCGGTTTTGGCTTCTTTGGCAGCTGGGAATATTTTGCATGCCACCTTCTTCTATCATTCCTCTTCACAATCACCCTGGAATGACTGTGTTAAGCAAGCTCTTATATGGTTCACTACAAGTAAAGTCATATGATTGGCTTGACATACCTGGTCCGTCTGATCAATCGCAAGGTACGCCTTCACTACATGTATGTGTGTGTGCCGAGAAGGTTTTATACTTTTTGACTGTTTATGCCAAATCATGTGATGTGCAGTACTTGCAATTGCAAATTGAAGTCTTTACTTGTATAGGAGGTCAATGCTGTTACATATGCAATCTTCATAATAACCAGAGTAGAGAGCCAATAACCACAAGCTAAAAAGAACGAGGACAGTGTGTATGTGTAAAAGAGTTTTATGAGCTTTTTATGGGAGTCCATCCTTGGAGGGGGGGGGGGGGAGGGAGAGAGAGGGATGATTCCCTTTTTGATGTCAGCTTGCCTCGGGGGGAGTTAGAACAGGCAAATGAGGAATGTGTATTTTGTTTTTTGTGATTTCGCTAAGACGCTAACTGGAATCTTATTGTTCAGTACTATATTATTATGCAATTGCAATTTCCGTTTTTAAGGACTACATTTTCAACTTATTGATGCAGTGTCCACTTCGTTAAGAGCCTAATGGTTGCTACTTTTGATAGCTCATTTCTGTGGCAGTCACTAGATAGACTACAGGACAGACTTTTGCTTGGAATTCATTGTATTTATATTAGGTTATTAACCCAGTCCAATTGGAATTCAAGCGCCAATTGGCGAATTGACCAACTCTCGAATTGTTATTTCTTACTACTAGTGTCATCCAACTGCGTACTGAGTTTTAAATTACTTCATCTTGTCGAGTTTTAACACGTTTGTTCAGTTCTAGACTCTCTTTTTTCATGGATATATTTTTTACGCACATGAAGTTATCTTGACTAATATGCTGACTTTTACTGCAAAACATGTACTTCAGCTTTTCAGTCTTTCATATTATAAGCATAGAACACACGAAGTACTTACTGGAGGTGCATGCTTAATAGATTTTTTGTGTGTAATTGCTTGGAGCATGAACGGGAACCATGGCCATGTTATCATGTCCATGCATATTGGTTTGAATTTTATAGATTTTAAGGTTATTGTGGAATGCAGCTTAGTTGGGCAATGAATGAAAGGTTCACCTACAATTAAGTAAAAACATTTAGAAAATAATATGTTTTGCGTTTTGGGGTTGTGGGGAGATGATGGAGAGCGTTCATACAAAGTGATTTTTTCCGCACGATTTTAGCTACTCCATTTCTCATATGTATGAATCATTTTAACAATAAGTTATATATGTTATAATTGCAGCTGAGAGGGCTGCAAAGCTTGTTAAAGATTGTGTTATGACTGCACCTTGTGGAACAACAGTCCTTTATCCTACTAGCGGAGGCAACATACATTGTTTCAGGGCAATTACTCCTTGTGCCATCTTTGACATTTTGTCACCACCTTATTCATCTGAGGATGGTCGGCATTGCACTTATTTTCGCAGGTCTCCAAAAGAGGATCTACCAGGTAATTAAGCTCTGATCTTTCTGTACCTTTTTTTGGTCTTTACATCATTGGCAGTCATCACTATTGCTTTTTGCCTAATATGTAAACTAAATGATTGATGGTGAAATTGCATCTCTCTACCATATTATGAGAATATCGTGAGTCCTAGTTGATTTTGTTCTTCTTTTAATCATAAAAGGTAGCTTAGAAGTGGATGGGGTGACATTATCTGAGATGACTTGGTTAGAAGAGTTTCAACCTCCTGACGACTTTGTGATTCGGAGAGGACAGTACAAAGGCCGTGCTATTAAAGCATAAGGATTCATGCCTCAACCCTGCTCCTTTGCCCATTTTTTGATCTTCTCTATAATCTATATATAATTGAACTTGAGCCTTTATTGGGCAGGTATTGAACCAACCTTAGTTATGTATTTCACAGCTGTGGGAATAATTATTTTTGTTGGCAATATATCTTAGTTGATGAGTTGTACAGGGTTATATAAACTTCCTAGGATATATTATAACTAGCCCTAAAGCCCGTGCGAGGCACGGGAATATTTTAGAAATGTAATACTTTATTCATGGCATCTGCGGTAACTATGTGTGTGAAAATGTTTGTAGTTTGTTGATAGGTTAGTAAGATTTGTATTAGCGATGGTTTGTAATGCAGTCACCGAATCACACCTAGTTACGATGGTAACGCAGTTCCAATTGCCAGGTAGTTTTAAAAAAAAATTTAAAAAAAACTTATAAATTTAGTATATTTAAAAGAATGGTGAAGGAATATCATATATGGAACTAACAAAAAGTTCTTACGAATGTCTACCTCCTCTATAATATTAAGAAAGAGTAATATCAAAAGCACATTGAATTAGATTTAATAATTATATGTAGCTTACCAATTCGGAATAAAATTCAGCAAGTCAGGGAAATAATTGCCCATGTAATAGCCAGTATGAAAAAAAAATGATTTTCACATTTGCATCCTAGACAATTAGTTTCTAGTCCCCTTGAAGTTTAGTTCAATATTGTACTATTGACTCGTTATAAGGTGGTATATCTCGCTATAATTTTAGTTTAATTTGCTATACCCCTCTATATTGCCAAAAAAATAATGTAGTGTTTTGAAATTTACTACTTATATTGTAAGATATTTTTAATGTAGTGTTTTGAAATTTACTACTTAAATTGTTAGATTAGAAAATATCAAGGAAATTCTCATTCTTATACGTGTGAATGGAGACATAACTTCAAATCGCCAAAGGACTAATGCCACACTTTCAATTTTATTACATCAAGTGCAACTAACTGATGAAAAGTATAATTCTTGATAGCTTTTCGAAGTGTATACAATGCAAATGAAACTACAATCTTTTGGAGTTATTCAATGCAAATGAAAATGAAGAAAGTAAAAAAGCGGATTCTGAAAATACCCTTTCAACGACGGCAGATGTCATTTGTAAAGGCTGTACATCAAAGACAAAACTTGTACGTTCATCGCTTTGCTGCCTTGCTTGCTCTCCATTTGATCGAGACCTGCCACCAGTATGTGCACTGCTTTCTTTGCAAACAAGCGGATGAGATGTAGTAGAATTTCAATACATTTAATCATTATATCAAAAATGCATTGGCACTCCATGTTTGATACATAGGACCATCTGTTTGGGCAGTGTTAAAGTGGTATAGATCCCTGTAAATCTATGAGCAGTATATACATGAAATATTTACTCACATATATATTCTATGCAAACAAAACCATAGGAGAACTTTGATAATAAAACAATTATTTCTAAATTATAATAAAAATTGAGAATTTTTAATTCATACCTCCGAGTTTGAAGATTCCACGGCAGTTTTTTCATATATTCCAAGACGGAAGGTGCAAGAGTCCAGTAATCATGATCCTGGGTGACCCTTAATTTTAGCATTTCGTTCCACTTTTTTATATTAAAAAAAATAGATAATGAGCATGTAGCCTCTATTCATGTAGTTAGGATTTTGGTATAACAATGATAATTTAGCATCATATGTACACATATGTCGCGAGCAAGGTGCTGGAAGTGGAAGGGTAAATTTGAAGCTTTATGGCAAAATATATATTGAAAAATAAAGACCAAATATTTACTTATTACAGAAACCAATGATTTCTTCCAGGTCTGCGACGAATGCCACTGAGTTCCGATTGCTGAGAGACCTCTAGAGCCTTTGGGTGCCTTGCTGTCTATGTTGCTAAACTCATCAGTGCATATATCTTGTCTCGGATCAACCTCTCTATTATTGTTATTCGAAGAGAGTAAATGAACATCACCAGACTCGTTTGCAATACCAAAGGATGGCTCTGGACCATCTTTAGCCCTCGCTTCCAAGTAATTAGCATTTGGTCCTTCATTCTCTTCTTCTATGTTCGCCAGCAGATCAGATTGAGATTCTGCATACTGAGCAACTTACAAGGAGAGTGCTTGAAGATCTTTGAGGTGTATTTTGTAGCCATGATATATGACCTCTAGAATTTGACCCATTAAGTTTATCTCTCTACTTATAGCAGCACTTCTTTCATCAAGCGCTTCCCACTTCTCTTCAAAGTTATTCCTTTCTTCCTTCAGATTATCTCGCTCCATCAGAAGTAACTCCTTCTCAAACCTACACTTTTCAATCTCCTCTTTCAGTTCCGACTGCAAATGAAATTATTCTGCCCTTTCTTCTTCAGAAATCTTGAGTTTCTTGATGTCTTTTTGAATCTTACTCTCCTACTGGCCAAGGTCAGCCCTTGCCTTCTCAGTCTCATCTTTAAGGGATGGAAGAGAATCCTTATCGACAAGCATTTGCTTAATTTCCATATCCAGCCATTTCTCATCTAACTTGAGTAGGTTGTTTTTCTCTTTCAAAGTTCTCAACTTCGCTTCCAGGTCTTTCTCTTTAATTCTTTCAGACTTGTTTTCCAAAGTTAGCTCAAGCCTGCCCAGTTTTTCCTCTCTATGGGTGATCTCATCTTCATTGTATTTTAAGGCATCTAACCTGCTTCTCATCTCCTCATTAAGAGGCTTCCTTTTCCCAGGCACTGCTATTACTACAACTATATGCTATTCTTTCACGTTCCTCATCAGGAAGCTTCTGAATCTCAACCTTTAAGAAGTAAAGGAAGAAAGATCAAGTCAATAAGTTATACCATAAGATATAAGACAAATATTATAAAGGAAAAAAAGGCAAATCAATGGAACTACTACGATCAGTGTAATTGAATTAATAACCATTAGCAAGAGCTCAAGTGTAGATACTCACTCTCTCTAGCAGACAACTTTTACGTCAAAGCCAGTAATTCCTCCTCTTTCATCTCCAGGAAACTCCCAAGAGACTCAGCTTTCTGTGTAATCAAATAGGAAGAATGTAAAAACCAAAAAAATATTTTTGACAAACAACAATGGCGGAAAAATTAAGAATAAAAATTCACATGCTCTTTAGCTGTTCCAGTAAACCAATTACAAATCTAGCTTTTAAAAATTTCCTCCTAATATCAAGATTACCAATATTGTGGAGTTCACCCTTTTCTGGTAGTAAAATTGCCGCGCATTGAGGGGTCATGTTACAAGAGTAAGAATCTTATAATAAAAATGAAAAATCGCCAAGTTTGAAGATTATGGTAGTTTGGATTTGCTTGTAGAGTCGAATTATCTCATTCTATTGAACAAAAAACATGGGGGAATTTAGTAAAAAAAAAAGGGGAAATATAGAGGGGTAAAATGAAAGTTTTAGCTTGAATAAATTGTCTCACTAAAACAGTAAAATTTTATTAACGATGTTATAAATTTATATAATATACTCGTATATTTTCTTACATAGATATTACGAATAAACCAATCTTCAAGATTTTTGTTTCAAATTTATAGATTACCAGTAGAGCGGATATGCAGAACACTTTCCATCAGGTCATCATGCTTTTGTGCTTTGATGAACTCGCTTAAGCACAATTAAATCTCTCCACTTACACAATGTGATGAAGACTCACTTTACATCGTTTTCTTCACAGCCTCGATGGATATATGGTTGATGGCGGTTTAAACAGAAAGACAAATAAATACCCGGAGGCGGATGATTTTGTTAATTAGTCTGGTATGACTGTAGCAGGCGTTTTACTGTAGGTTGAGCCGTCGAGGAGCAGGTGCGAAGCATGAACTATGGAAAAGGGGTAAAGTCTACTGTAACAGATGCAGGTTGGGCCGTCGAGGAGGTGTGAAGCATGAACTATGGAGAAGGGGTAAAGTCTGCTGTATATGCATCTTACACTTAATAATCAGATACATCTCAAGCGGCTTGAATCAGGTGACGTCGACGGAGTGACATTTAACAAACACCTGTAGAATGCAGGCTATCGAGTCTTAGTGCAAGCCTCAGCACCTTCAGTTTTTCCATATTCAGAGGTGGTGTAAAAATTTCTAATGCATCATCTATAAAAGATTAAAAAATTGACACGTAAACAAAATCCGAGCGTTTTATAATATATATATATATTCTCCTAAACCCACACATTTAACATATGCGGAATGCAAGAGGTAACCTTGTATATTAAAATGTAGGCATATAGTTGCAAAACTGCAGCAGACCAAACACAGTTGCGAACTTTAAAAGTGAAAGAGAAAGGCTCTCATAGTAAAGTGAAGCTGCTCTCCAAAATCAGCTAAAGTACACTGTCCAGTGGTCGAAAAGCTCAAACGTTTAAATAAAAATGATGAAAATATACATCAAAAGGATATTGTAAGTGGATATGGATCTCTCTTGTTACACTATAAGGATCTTGATACAATTCACAATATATATTATTCAATATATTGCCTTACCCGTGCATTCATGTAACATTCTTATATAAACTCATATCATTCTAAACCGTCTACGACCGATACGTGATTATACTCTATTAATCACTAAAGTTTAAAAAAATTGTACAATAACAACCGATATATAGCATTCACGACATTCTGCGTAACATATTAAGATATGACATAATGATATAAGAAAAGAAAAGACTTATACTTTAAAAGCATAAAACAACCTTTCTTTGAGTAATTTTTTTTAGCACGATCTTATTTCAAATAATCACGAAGGATCTGAACATGTTACCTAACGAAGTGTTACACTGGCATAGATGTTGCAGTTGTGTCCTGGTGTAAATCAGTGGTCAATTCAGGCTGGCATCTTATTTTTCAACTCTAGAACTGCCAATGCACTGATCGGAGTATCCTGCTGGAGTTGTAAGAAATTGCAGGTTATACGATTGATAAAGTATGTATGTACATAACTTCAATTTAACAATAACTGCAGCAATAAAGAAGAGTTTAATTATTAATAGTTTTTTAGTTATTAATCCTCTATGGTAAGGTATGCATTTATAAATATCAACTTGTATAAAAAGTGAAGTGATGGAACTTCACTGCAACTTTATTATCTAGAGTAATAAAATTTGAATTTAAAACCACCTAATTACTATTGGAAAAAGAATCATTAACAAATGTGTCACCAAATTATCCCTATCAGTTAATATATAGTCTGCAACATATGTCACTGCCTCTGTGCCTCCATTTCATTCAACCTCATTTTTGTAGATTGTGTAAGATACTGCTGCTGAAAACCATAGACATGGTAGAAATAGCTGAAGGCTAAAAAAATAAAAGCAGGCAAAAAGTAAAAAGACTTGCTATCATGAACTTGTGTTCTAGCTAAATTCAAAGCAAGCTAAACAACAATCTTAAATAGATGTTTCTTTTAGCTATCTTTGTAAATAAGATTCTCAATGTCCATGAATAAGAAGTTTTCTGAAGACCCAACATGCCTTGCTTGATGGTTAACAAATAAAAGAGTAGATAGATTTGAGATGACGGATAACACATTGTCGAGATGAAGCTTATTGTCTGTATACAATATAAAACAGATCACATATTGTTTTCCAAAAATTGTATTGCTTTCAGAATTAAAGCGAATTAAGTTTATATTACATTAAAAAGTATGGTCTTACTTAAAACTTAGCACATTGATGAGTTAGGTTTTGTCGAAAAATGAGGATCTATCTCCCTGAGGCAATTCATTTTCACTTTTCAGGATGTGAATTAATATAAAATACGCTATCGTGGAAAAAATATAAACCAAACAAATAGAAGTGCAAGACTACGATACCTTATAAGATATTTTAAGCACTTTGGAATGCGAACCATGAGGGTGTTGTATGAAAAATCTGCAACTTCTAATTATTAGGGACAAACCTATAACAAAAATATAAATAAATATGTATTATAGCCAATGAATTAATCATGAATTTTATGAACGCTCTCTTTGTAGATACAAGTGTATAATTTGAAAATCAAATATAAATACCTTTGGTTACCACCAATCACCGTTAAGCACCCCGGAAAAAGACGTCTAAATACAAGTTCAACGGCAAGTTTAGTTTTTTGTGCTGGAGTCAGGCATATACAATTTGGAGAGAAATGGTCCATGCTTTACGTGGTTTCATAGATAGAACTATACAATAAACCGAGAAGCAAGGATTGTGATGAGGCTAGGAAATGGATATATTTAAAGTAGAGATAGATAAAAGCATTACCACCGTTGTATTAAACGATTTTGTCGAACAACCTGCCATCTACCAGATTCTTACCAAACTCGTCCTCGTGCAACTTATAATGCATTATTTTACCATACTCAATATATCTCACAACACCATGAATTGCATTCTGATAACATCTGTACCGACTCTCCATTTTGTCAAGTTCTGCTCTAATATGCTTACTGGCCTCAAATTCTTCAAACCTAGATGCCAATGTATTCCAAACTACGGAATCCCTATAAAAACCCTTTATCAAACATTGTACATCCTGTCATAATAACAATTTCATCTAAACCAAGATTAATCTCAAACATGTCCTTAAGCTTACCGAACTCATTTTCATGAAATTTATGAACCATTACTTTATCAGACCCGGTAGAGGAATAATTTCCAAAACCTTCTCGTTCAATCCAACGAAAGAGACTATAAAAAACGATATTAGATTTTTATCCACTTGCACTCTCTCGAAACATTCATCAAATATTTGGGTGCTAGACTTTGTATTATCAGTATTTCTCTTTTCTTCTGGAAGAAATTTAAGATAACTTCCACTTCGTTTCATTGTATTGCCTGTATCTTTAGCATTTTTCCTTTGTGTCGCACTTTGAGCCAATCTACATAAGCTGCCTCGAATACAAAGTCTTAGTTGAACGTCTAGCTGCAAAAAACATATCTTTAGCAGTGAACTAAGATGGAAACAATACATAAGAGTGGTAAAGTTTCTGCTACTGACCACACTAACCTTTGCAACAGTATCATGAAGTCGATAAAGTATTGCATCCTCCAGGGAGCAATCATCGCTTGCCAAAGATTTTGTAGCAGAATAATCCTGTTCCATTGGTGAGTTCATATCAAGAATCGAAACGTCAACTTCTAAGTTACCTCCTACAAGCTGCCTCTGATCAGGAATGGTATGTTTCTGACAAATCGAATGTTGAGATTCAGGGGTTTCATGACCAAACCACTTCTGTTGTTTTTGAATTGCAAGCATAGCTCGCAGCTGTTGTCGCCGCCTCAACTTCTTAATCTTTTGTTGAGGTGTCATTGTCAAAGGGTTTTCCAAAGAGCCTAGAAACGCGTTCAAAGTTTTTGATTTACCATAATGAACTTTAAAAGCAGAATGAAACTGTGGCAAGATGGGTGTAACAGGATCTTGAATATGCATATGTGTATGCCCGGGTATAAAAAGTGTAGTAGTGATATTATTGTATGGAGAAGATGCAGGTTCTTGGAGTTCTATTTGCCGATTGATCCCCAGAAATGCAGGAGACTGGCCAGTCTGCATACTGGCCTTCAATTTGCAGAAATTGATTTTCTGATGAAAACCAGGTCTTGGGGAGATTCTGATAAGGTCTAGCTTGACCTTCTTCTCCTGATCTTTTACATCTTCTCAATATATAATTTTGTCTACCCATCTGCACACAAGAAACAAACTCGAGCAACATTTTGATGTTCAAAACATAAAGAAAACCAGTCATTGAAATTTGAGGACCGTGAGCAGAATGATGTTCAGAGATTCAGTTCTATTATATTTTCTTATAGGCATCACTACTACCTATCAGCATATATGAAGAACTGGAGCTTCTCTTTCGAGCTGTGTGTGCTTGATACATAATGCACTCTGACAATATTTTAGTTTTTAAAAAATAATATATAATCCTAAGCAAAATTGATAATCCGTACATCAATTCTTCAATTTACACAGGTTTGAAATTTTCACAAAACAAGTGGACCAAGACTATGTTTAAATGGAATTGTGATTCTTAGATAACATTCTTTGTAACAGTTTTGTTTTTGTACTTCCAGACATCCGCCCTATGCAGACACTACATAAATTCAATTAAAAATCTTTACAACTTTAGCAAATATAAAAGGAGCACCCAAAAAGTTTAAAGTCGGAAGTAGAGAAATCATTTTGAGTCAATGTATTGGCCCAATGCCTAGATGAGTCTATGATTTAGTGATAAATTTCAGGTGACTGTAAGTTACCTTGTCTGAAAATTCTGTTGGGACTGAAACATTCCCAGTATCAAGATTCAAGTTGACCTGTAGAGTCTTGCTAACCATATCCCTAGCAATCTGTGGAATTGACAAGCAATTGCTGTTTACTTTTATCCGAATAGTATATGATATATCAAGAAGAAATAAATGAATATATATATATATATATATATATATATATATCTTCTTTTTTCATGAGAGGCAAGGGTGGTTGTTAAAGAGGGGCCCTATCTCTTATGAGGATTCGAAAAACGGCCTTGTCATGGGGGAAGGGGAAGGAATCAGACATGTACTACTACTAGGCTAACCTCAAATCTTCTATGAATATATTTATCTATTGTGTATACCTTGTTTTCTACCAAGAGATTATTTTCAAACTCTGCATGCCTTGTGTGATTCATGGTCGCATGCATATTCTGTGGAACACAGCATGTGAGATCATCCTTGTTACCGTATCCAAGGGAAAACGGCTGAGCTTTGGCTATCATGTCCTCTGTTTTACCACATTCCTCAGATGTACTCGGTGCTCGAGACACTAAACTTGAATAGTCCATGGAAGATGACCAAAGCTCATCAGCATCTCCAAGACTTGTACTACATCCAAATTCGGGATCACCATTGCTGCAAATAATCTCTTACGTGAATATTTGATTAAAGTAATATCATTTGTTGATTTATATACGAAGACATCAAAATATTGTTCCATTAAGAGAAAAATGTCCTATATAATAAAACACGAGTGTCAACGATAAATTTCTACTAAAAACACCAACTAATATAATTTATCAATCACAAATCAGATTTAAGGACATATCCTTTGTGAGTGCTTTTTTCATTAGTGTCAACAGCCCTTCCCACTACATTCTCAATAGCTAGCTTTGACAACTTGAATTTCAGTGATTTTCTCATCTATCTGATGCATATTATCAATAAAGGAATTGGAAACCGGCATGCGAGACTCTGGGAATTTCATCGAACATCTGAGGCACGAATGTTAGAGGTGGTTGGAATTCAAACATCTTTTATAGTTTCACTATAAAACGAATGTTAGAGGTGGTTGTAATTCATCCGTGGGTGCTAGATGTATAGATGTGTAAGGTGTCTGAGTGCTGGTATAAAACTGAGACGGCGGTTGCGATGATGGTTCAAGTGTGAGTGCAGGCGTTTCAAGAAAATACAAAAATATGATTTGTACGTGTTTGTTGAGCTGGACTAAATTGATTCGTTGACATGGATTAAATTGGCTCATGTTGGCCTGTTAGATTTAGATTAGATTAGATTAGATTAGATATATAATAATGAATTAATGATAGATTTTCAAGCATCTCCAGTAGGATTTATAGTTTGAAATAAAGTTCTTTGATATAATTTATATTATATTAATATTTTAATTCTTTATAAGATTCACTATTCTCAACCTTTTATCTCAGTATATGCAAATTCAATATTTTGGATCCTCTAATCTATTTAGTTCTGTCTGAGAAAATCACAACTTACCCTTACGCCAAAATACAAACTTTAGTGTAAAAAATCTTTTTTGAGAGCCTCCCCACTGGATGGAAGAAGTTCGGGTAATTTTATTTTTATCCCAAAACGGATAATCTTAATTAAAGTTTTTAATTACAGGTAGAAACAAGGGTTTTGTTAGATGTGCAACCTTAAAGTTAGGATTACGGTCAGAATTTGGAGTTTTATATATGATTTGCAATTTTGCATCATGTATTACACGTAAAACAGAACAATGCAGTATATATTGCATTGCAAAGTCCTAATTTTGATACTAGCTTTACGGTTCTACATTGAATTTTTTGCCGGTACATATAAATCCTAATTCTAGCTGGTAATTATTTCCACTTATAAGCTAAGAACCAGATTAGCCAGAAATGCTCATGGGGTCTGGAGTCAATTCGAAGCATCAATTCATAATTTCATATTTCTTTAGTGACAAAAATTGAGATTTGGATTTATTGAGGAATTAATTAAATTATATATATCTCATATAAAGGATGCCTTGATGAAAAAAATAAAGTTCGATTTCGAATCATTTGGATCAATCGATTGGTCCTTCTTTGGATTAACACTTCTATCTATACTATATTATTATAACCGAGTGATTAAAAATTTTGATCGTCGATATGGTAATGGGTGAACCATAGAAAAGATCTTAACCATTCAATTTTATGTAAATCATAAAAATAATCTTAACCATTGAATTTTAATAAAATATAATTTTAAAAAGAATATAATCATACATACAATTCTAACCTCAGTAATCCTCCTTTTATACAGGATAAGATAATATTAAATTATATTTAAATTATATTCTATATTTTTTATGAATCCTACTTATCATATAATTTGTATTTAATATATTATTAAAATTTATGATAAACAATATGCATTTTTTTAGTTTCCATTTATTTCTCTATTTTAATCGCATAACACAAATTATTTATCAAAACACAAGTTCTACTCATTATGATAAACAATATGCATTTTTTTTAGTTTCCATTTATTTCTATGTTTTAATCGCATAACACAAATTATTTATCAAAACACAAGTTCTACTCAAATTAGAAGAACTTTGCTCAAACTAGAATAACCAGTTCTCATCAATCCCCATATGTTCAAATTAGAAGACCAACATCAACACCCTATATACAACTCTAACCCCGATAGTCCTTCTTTTATACAACTTATCACGGATAAAATAATATTATATTATATTTTATGAATATTAAAATAATATTATTTTATTAACATTAATTAAATTTTATCACTATGTTATATCTATATTTTTATATTATATTATTTTAAAAAAACTTCTATTTTAATTAGAATATATAGTTGTACTCAAAAATCACAATCTACTAATATGTTTCAATTTTCATCATCGCCCAAACACTTTAATTTATTTAAAATTACAATTTTATAATTAAAAATTTTGAATGTTAAAATTATATTATATTTTACCTACATTAAAATATACTCTTTTATTTAAATTTTAATTAAGATATTTCTAATATATTTAGAACTCTAATATACAACTCTTTTTATTATCCGTAAATTTTCTTTCTATACGATTTTTTTATGCAATTATGATATAATTATAATTTAATTTTAAAACATGTATATTTTACATATAACTCTATCATCGGTGAGTCATTTTTTGTATAACAATCTAATAACATATCTCACTTCACTTCTTCTTGAAACTACTTGTAACACCCCAGTCCCACATCGAGTAGATTGTGATAATTTGTTCAGTATATAAGTAAAAAGTATTACTACTAAGTGCACCAACAAATCATGATTTTTTGGGGGCCTGTGGTGGGCTTGTGGATTACCCAAGTTGTTGCATTTGGGGCAGTTTACTTTGACTTATTTCAGATTCGGAAGTCGGGATTTGACCCGGGTTGTCACATATGCCTAAAAGCAGTCTACAGGTTTCGAACCTAGAGCTCTGATACCAACTGTAACAGCCCGCCCTTTTCGGGCCGTTAATTTTACAAAATCCAAAACAATACAATTTATTAATAAAAACTCTATTACAAATGTCACTATTACAAAAGCGCAGCTAACAATGACAAATCAACAACCAATCTACTCCAAATCTAAGATCCTTGAAATCCGATACACTTCATCTCCCTCTTAAATCAAACATGAAAATTATAAGTAATGAGCTACACAGCCCAGCAAGTAACCAATCGATCCAACTAGTCGGGCCAAGTAACAAGTAATACATATAACAAAACATAATTTTCGATAATACGATAACTATACACATAACTTTTCGATACACTTTCATATTCTTATTCGATACATACAATACAGATAACTACATAAACAACAATAATTCAAAACTCATGATTTATGCCACGACCACAACAACCCGGTGATAACGGTCCTAAATTTTCAGAAAACTGTCACTACAACCCGGTGACTCGGTCCTAAGTTCTTATTCTTATTTTCACAAACCATGACATAAATCAGAGATCCAAAATTACTGTTGACACACAACACATATACGGATAATACACGTCACTTCAAAATATAATCACTTAACCCAAAATTTTATAATCAAATATACACATAAATTTGAAAATACCAGAAAGATCGATCGAAAACTTACCTCAATCTCGCAAACCAAGAATTAACAACATCCTAGAAACATATATATTCAATCCTTAACACCCAATCGAAAATATCACATCTCATGCATCTCAAACGTCGAACTTCTTCATAACTCCAATTCTGCCCAGATCTGTATTTCACCTTTTTGACCCTTTAAACGATATTTTCTCGAAAAATGTAAAGCACAAAAGTCGTAGAGAATGAAAAGACCTTTACGAAAAATCCAGAATCATCGAATTCCGACTTACGATGAATTTATTACGAATTATACAATATGGATGAGTTGTGTATGAGAAATCCTACGAATTTTAATAATAAAGATGAAGAAGAAGAATCGAGATTTATGTCGAGAGAGATTTATAACTGTTTACTTTTAGTGGCTCGAAAAAAATATATAAAAATGAGGAGATCTCAATCTACATATAGAGTTTAAAACCCTGCACAAAAATCTAATACGATTCAAATCCGACCCATATTCATAAAACTCATTATTCTAATCTAATTTTAATTCTTATTCTTTATCCAATTTTAATACTTTTTATTATTATTAATCTATTTTATTAATCTAAAAAATACGGGATATTACACTACTACTTATTAATTAAATCTCATGAATATTAAAACTTATTAATTAAATCTCATGAATATTAAAATAATATTATTATTTTGTCTATAAATAATTTTTATTATATATTATATTATCATAGTGGATATAATAAAAAAATTAATTATATATTTAAATTATATAAAATAATTAATATATAATTTATTAATCCCGTCGTGCTTTGCAGGGGTGATAAGCTAGTTATTAACAAAATAAAACAAAACCTTTCCGTCAAACACGGGGAATCATCAATCATGTGACCATATGTCCGTATTGTGTATGTAGTAATATACTCAAATATATGTAAACATAACATAAGAAAGATTGGTGAATATTTGCATAGAAGTAACACGAGTCCTTGAGTTGTTATTTTAAACGCCTCGGGTTCGTTTCTTTGTGGATCGCGTTTGATGCCTCTGTTCCCGCCGACCCATCCCCAGATACAGTCTTCCAGTACATATATATATATAAATTTAATTACTACTGTACAATATGCATCCCCTAGCTAGTTAAGATTCTTTTTCCAGCTTATCGTGACTCTTTATTAATTATTCAAGTATGCTGAATTCGAATCCTTTTGATAAAAAAAATAATTTAATACATTAGTAAATTTTTTATTATTATATTCATTAATCGGGTTTAAACACTATACAAAATTTTGATGGGCTCAATAATAATAAAACGATAGAGGAAGACGGGATTTAAGGAGTTTATATTCACTTTTGTTGGTATTCTTTTCTAAATTCTAAGCTCTACATAAAATTCTTTCTTGTCTAACTATTCAGATCTATCTTCTTAGGAAAAAATACATAGTTGAATTTGATGTTTAAAAACGCAGAAACAAACATGCATATCTGTGGACTGTAACCCTGAATTATTTGCTACTAATAATTTAAATATGTTTGTGATATATATGGTCCTGCCAATCTTCATCGATCTACCCTGTGTGTATCAGTGTATGTATATGAAATATTCTGCCCTCTCCATGCAGAAAAGATGATAAAAAGAAGTAATCAAACACTTTCACACACATTTAAACACTTTCAATATCGATTAGTTAATAATAATTAAAAAAAATACTCAATTTCAAGTCTCTACTAATCTTCAAAACATAATGTAAAATATATGAGGATTCTGATTAAGCTACTGGTCTTGCACAGTAGACCCACAACATGTATTAATAAATTGTGTAGAACCGGTATGCATGCAACGCAATGTTTATAATAATGCAAATTATGCAAGCAGCCAAGCACAATTCTACGAAAGGTTGTGTGAGGTAGTATAGTAGATATTAAAATGGGACATGTCAACTCCCATGCACATATGATGACAAAACATGAACTGTACGTTGGATTATTAAGTAGCCTAAAGAATTCCTTATTTTCTTTCCACACACGAGACCCAATTTTCTTCACTGCCATATATACGCCCTCTTTCCCATCCCTAACTTTCTTTAATCCTTCGAATATTTGTCCTCATATATTGCCCATTTCAAAGTACTGGAATCTAAAGCACACCCTCTCTCTCTTCCATACCTATTAGATCAACTAAAAATTTTCACTGTGCCATATGGATATTATTATATCAAAAATATTTTAAGAATAAATTTAAAATCTAGTTAACATGTGGTTAATCGTATTCTAAAACACAGAAAAAATATTATTACTTATCAAATTATCTATTAAGTCGTGAAAAAGCTTTAACAAAAAACAGAAACAAATTCAATATTACGTCAAACAATACGCGGAGTAACTCAGATTTCTAATATTAATCATGTATATATGTAGAGTTGCGCTATACTGCTGGCTCATAATTAATAAATATGTTAAGGAATTTAAAATTTCATCCTAAATACGATAAATTAAATATGTACGTACTCATGTGTTAATGTAAAAAATTAATATTATTACGCGATAAAATATGTTACAATAGTATGCCTAAATTATATATATATATATATATATATATATATATGGGTCCTGCTCAAATAGAAAATAGCTTAAATGAGAAATAGAAAATCTTATCATTATACCTGCCGCACCCACACACAAATTATATACACCCTCACACACACAATCCCGTCTATTCTCCTCCGTTTTTAATTTGATTTTTCCCTTCAATTGGCAAATTTTTTTTCAAATCTAACTTCACCACATTTTTTTTCATCTCCCAACGATCAGTTTTCATACCATGTGTGCTATATTTCGGCAAATATAATTTATAATTAAAATAAATTCGTCACTTATCAGATTCAAACTTCAATCACTAAATTATATTACAGAAACCACTAATTTGTATTATAGAAATCACTAATTTGTATTACAGAAATCACTAAATTATATATCCTGGGTTCACAAAAAATAATGAAAATCGTCGAAAAAATAAAAGTCACCGGAATATATCACATATGGTATGCAAACTGATTGTTGGGAGATGGAGAAAAATGTGGTGAAGTTAGATTTGAAAAAAACTTCACTAATTAACGAGAAAAATCAAATTAAAAACGGAGGGATTATGTGGGATTGGGTGTATGAGGGTGTATGAGGGTGTATTTGATTTGTGTGTGGATGCTCCCCTTGCAGGACCATATATATATATATATATATATATATATATATATATATATATATATATATATGCACATTCACAGACATATGAAGGTGAGTATTTTAATTATGTCATCTAGTCAAGCTTACCCTAATCCTCGAACAGATGCCTGATCTTGGGAATCTCTTGTTTTTCTTACAGAGTAAAATACTAAAAGTTAGTCTCATGAATTCCCCAAAAGACAAGAAATTCAACCTCTTCCCGAGATACCTTGGAAAGTAAATTCTTGGACTCTAGAGAAAAAGATGGAGACAGACAATAACAAGGAATGACTTTCTATCAACCATTCTTTTCACTTAACGTACACCTTTCTTATTCATTATACTTCCAATATTCAACTTATTCATTTACATTTTATGCATAAAATTTAGTGTTTAATTAAAATTTATCCATCAATTTTAACGTGTTTCTATTGTCTTCTGATATGATGGTAGGGGTTTAACTAATATATGCAGTACATATTTAAACATATAATATAGATATCTTTATTATTATTCTCTTGCATTTCAATTATTGGGAAGGAAAGCGATCATATAGAAGAATCTGGTGAGCTAACAAATTGAACTTGCACAAAAGAGAGAACTTAAAAAAAAGCCAATCACCAAAAGGCACCTCATTGTGAAAGGAGACATAAAATTATTTAAAATACTTTATTATTGATAGTTGGCAAGTACGCAAGGACTAGGTCACTAGGATTCTTGTTTAGGTTACTTTAGTTGATAGACCTCAAGAAATACTCTTATCTGCAGCTACCTTCTGCTTAAATATGCGGAGCTCTCATTCTTAAATATATGTAAACGGGTGGTGTGTGCCCATAAACATATATTAAGCCTAATTTTTATAAATTTGACTCTGATGAGATTTTTGTGATATTATTATTGTATTTTATAATTTATTTATATTATATATAAGAGTTTAATTTAATAAAATACTTTTAAATGTAGTATTAATTAAAAACGTTCTGTATTATATTTTATAATAATATATGTCTTGGATTATATTTTATAGTATATAATAAGTAAAATATGATGAATAACATATATACTAGACACATACTACTGCATCTGTCCATTTTTACATACTTAACTTTTGAGATATAAAAAAATAGTTATATAGGTCATGTTAAATTTATATGAGAAAAAATCAGAATTTTTTTATAAAATTATCACATTTATACAACTTAAAATAAGTCAAAAGAATATGTAAATGGGAGTGAAAATAATTTTAATAAAGGTGCACAGATACATATGCATTTGGGGGTGAGAGCTTACATACATATAATTATGCATGACTAGCCCCTTGCTTAGTAAGCAATAAAGTTAATGTAAAATGCTCCGGTTTATCTTTAATTATAAGTTATTTATAGTTAAAAAAATATATATAAATTATAATTTGTAAGATAGGTCAAATTGAATGTGAAAGGAAGAATCTAACCTCTGCAAATAGATCGTACTTGAGCTTTCGTCATTAGGATCTCATCAACCCTAATATACAATATATATTTTCTTTCTTTTTTCTTGAGAATTAAGCTTATCTCTCTCGAATTGGACAAGTTGGTATTTTCTAAGCTTCAATTCTTTAACGGCCCCACCAAAGAGAAAGACACAAATAATTAGATATGGCACCCTCTATTACTATATTTTTTATTTAATTACATCTCTCATGTACGTTATACATTACTATAATTTGAAGTCCGCCCAGCCTCAAAGTAGCTACCTCCTTAATTAAGCCCTCTGCCACTTCAGCTGCTGGGTTAGCTTAGCTTAATTAGTTGTATCTTCTTTGTTTTTGAAACAAATGGCTCATTTTAAAGTCTTATTTAACGTTGACGTTGTATTAATTAATTTATATAGGTTAGACTTGTGACTATAGCAAAAACTTGAAATGCTTGGAATATTGGAATAACATATTGATTCATAATAAGTTGAATGTACAAGGCGAGTCAAATTAACTGTGTAAAAGTATGCAAAGTAATTAAGAAGAAATTAGTTAGACTTATTAGTGTCAATCGCTATATATAAAAGAGAATTTAGCAGAAGGAATGGAGTCAACTATATATATATGTACGTATATAATTGGCAAGACAACGAGGGAATGAGTAATAAATCGTATAAAATCACATGATTTTTTTCAACAGTCCAAGAGAGTGGTCGTATCTGTAACTTGTTGAAAATTACTCGCCATAAAAAATGAAAAGAATATCAACTATTCAACTGGAGCATCCGACCATCGTCTTTCTTCTGACATGCTAGTTATTAATAATGATATTACATAATTATTTTAGAGCTAGTTATTAAATAATATAGTCATCTATGTAATTAATGAGAAGAATTTGTGATGGCTAATAATGTCATACTACTAGTAATATCTTATGCTTATATTCAACAAATTCCTACCAGAAATTAAACCAAGAACATCCTCCTGGCTAGCTCCTCTACATTTATGTAACTCTCTCTCTCCCTCTCCTAGCTTGTGCATGTTATATATCTATATAAACACACAAAAGAACAGTTGGTATACATGTACACATATACTCTTAGATTTCTAGCCTGCATCTAGCTGCTAGGTTAAACTTTGGATCTTAGTTAATTTATACTAGTAGCTAGTCTTTTATACTTTGCGATAGAGAGTACTGTTCGAGATCTGCCATCACACTCAACCATATATATAGAGAGTCTTTGAAGAATTGTAGGCTAATCTTGAAGCTGCAGGTAGCTTAATTTAGGGCATCCTTATATATGTTTAAATCAGCGGTTGCTTTCATATGAATGCTAGCTTGATCTTCATATCCTTCATATATGGTGTGTATGTATACATATACTCATTGATTTATTAATTACTTGTTCCCTCTCCTTCACACACATGGTGTTATTACTTTCTAGTCACTTAATTGGTGCATTTATCAGAAATTGCCTTTCTAAGCTAGCTATGGATTTTTGTTTTATTTTTTTGATTTAGTTAACTGAGAGTTTGAATGAGTTGACCAACAACACACACACACACACACACATATATATTTGCCCGTGTTATACTACTTGCCGGAAATAGATAGTGTGCTCCATCTTCTCGATTTAGTTAACTAAGAGTTTGTATGTGCGTATATATAATTGATCATAACACAGTTAGATTCTCGATACTTGCTGATAGGCGATAGCCTATACATATATAGGTTTGGCTGACAATTTATTTCAACTAAATCTAATAAACCTAAGCCCGTCAGAGCTAGAGTGAGATTGTGCTTTATTTGTTGGCAGCATATACATGTATATGCAGTCAATTGGAGATGGAAGAAACAAATCAAATTTTAGTAAATCTACACAAGTCTAGAAATTGAGCCTTCCATTGAGATTAACTTGAATCCAGATTCTATTAATTACTTGGTGCTCGTTAGTTACGTATGTACGTACAATCCCCTTTGCCGTGAACATCATTAAATTCAACCTGCAGGTAATTGAGCTTGGCAATATATAGATGACAACTTCATGATCATCACGACATTAAATCGGTCGGCCAAATGGAGAAATAAAACAGCTAGGCACGATGGACGATCAGAGAATCAGCATTTCCGATGAAGTGGAGATGATTAGCAACAAGACTACTTATCCACCATCGTCTATTCAAAAGTGTAGTTTTTTCGACTTGAATGAGGTTGCAATCGATAATGACAATAGTGCAAGTCGTAGCAACGAATATGGACATAAAATTAATGCAAATACTGGGCATGAACTTGATGAAGGATCGGCTGAAGCAAGTAGTAATAACAATAACAGGGATAATATTTCTGATGGGAAACAAGTCGTAGGTGGTAGTGTAGTTAGGCAATATGTTCGGTCTAAAATGCCTCGTCTTCGCTGGACTCCTGATCTGCATATGGCTTTTGTGCATGCTGTTGAAAGGCTAGGCGGCCAAGAAAGTATGAACTTACTCTTTGCTAATTATTGATTAATTATTACTCGTATTGTGTATCCAGAATATATGTCAGGAGTAATATATCGGTTATATATGTTGACTAATATTCTGTCGTTGCTTTGATTATACTGCAGGAGCAACTCCGAAATTACTTCTACAATTGATGAATGTCAGAGGACTCAACATCGCTCATGTAAAAAGTCACTTGCAGGTAAACTACTGTGCATGTGTATCATCCTTGCCTGACATATATACTTGCTCGATCTTCTCGTTTTCTTACTAGTTTGTGACATGATTAATTAAAAACTAATATGATTTAATGATCCAATGATATATATATATATATATAGTTATTATAAACATGTCATGCATACATCCGGTGGCCGGGGGAACCAATTATTTATAAGGCTAAACTCTGGTTAACCAGGAAAATTATTGTAAAAAATTAGTTTGCGTCTCATTTTTGTTCATTTTCCTATTAATTCTGAATAATCAATAATCATTTCATACAAATTTAAAAAAATAAATTTAATTGTACTCATATGATTTATTTATCTTTCCAAGTTGTACATACTCGGATGAATTGATGCTTATAGGAGTACATGGTCTTTAATAAGATTGTTTTCATGCAATGTATTGTAGAAACTAGAACAGATATATGTATGTGTACGTGCAGAATGATATTAGTACTTATGTTTGAGACAAAACTCATTTTTCATATATAAATATCAACCGCATACAAAATAAACGAAAATGTTCAGAATATATATCGTGAGTACGACCAAAACTAAAAACTAAATCAACTAGTACCTAGTCTTGCTGACATTAACAAATTTAATACAGCAACTTATTTAAATAAATAAAAGGAAATGAGTTTAGATTAAAATTTCAACATGCATGTCTGTGTGATGGGAACTTATAAAAACACTACACTACACACTTGTCTGAGTAGGTAGTGTAGATGGAGAAATTGGCGTTATATATACACATCTGGTCCCAATACCCACACCGCCACAAGTTTGGCCAAGCATAGACCTTCGTGTTCCGACTTTCCACAATATAATTGTCCTCATATATACTATTGTCAAACAATGAGGTAGATCACTAGATCATACTATCATACCTATCGCAAAAAAAAACGCATATTTATCAAAAATCAGAATGCAATACATGCATATATGTAAAGTATATAATTGAAAGCACGTTATAATAAAATGTTAAAGATCGAGTTGCGCAACATATCGTAAAATTTTGATTTATTATTCTCAGTTAGTTAGTCTCTTTAAAATGCAGATGTATCGAAGCAAGAAGCTGGATGAGTCTGGGCAAGGTAACAACAATCTTTTTAGCAAATGTTTTTTTCTTCTTAAAGATATAATCTGTTAGTGACTCGTTATCTATGCATGTAGGTTGTAGCTAATAATAACTCCAAAAGAAAAATTAAATTACTTGCACCTCTCGGCTGAATAATTCATTTTAATTCTTTTTTTTTTACTGCATTCATTTTCATTTTGAACGTGTACGTTGTAGATATATAGCGGATTAGCGGGGTGCAAACATTTTCCAGTTAAAATAACATCAAGTAATTAATATATGCGTGCATTTTTAGCTCAACGACAATTTAATTAAGACGTCTAACAAAATAATTTCCCCCTTGGAAGAAAAGGTGTTTCATATTCATGAACGCGCTCCTTCTTAATTACATAAACTGTGTGTTTTGTGCAGTTATTAGTCGAACAAATCGACTTGTTCATGGTAAAGATGAAATCTCAGACATGTACAGAAGATATAATACTTATGAAAATTTGAGCGCCCATAACAGAAGCCACTTGCTCTCTCCCCTAATTACCAAAAGCTCATCATTCGATTTCAGAGCAAGCTCTTCAAGGTAATTAACCAACCATATAATTATTTGTAAGACTTTAGTTAAAGGACTATATATACTGCATGTTTTTCGGCTATCTTAATCATTTTGATATGACTTTTTTCATTAATTTGGTATATAGAAACCACAAATGGAATCTTGGTAATTACCCATCATTGGCAAGACTATGGAGCAATGATCAATCATCAATTCCAGTTAGAGAAAAGATGATGAGCTCAAGTAACTTGTATGATCATGAAAGAAATGCAGTATTAGGTAATTCAGGAATCAAAGGACTGAGTACAACTGCTCATTTGGTTAAAGACAATCTGCATTTCACCGGAAATGAACTGACCAGTTTAGAGGATCCGAAAATCTCTGCAACTGCGTCCACACAGATAATGCATTCTAAATCTATGCCAAGTGATAATTCTATGTTCATCTCATCAGCTGGACTTGAGACCAGATCACTAAAGGTAAATCTGTTTTCTTAGTCAAATATATGCGTGGTATAGTAGTATTTGATCAAGTCTAAGTGTTTGTTATGCATGCAGTTTCAAGGACTCGACGAAAGGCAAATGCAGCATAAACCAAGTTCAGAAGTGGTATCGCAAAAGAGCGAAAAAGAGAAGTGTTTGCCAAGTTTGCAGTTAAGTTTAAGCCCCAGCAGCATTGACAACCGCAAAGATATGAAGCATCATCAAGTTCAAGACGGGGGGAAAGATATCAACACGATGCTTTCTCTTTCCCTATTGCCAGGTATGTCCAGACATATGTTAACGAAGCCCAATAAAGAACAACAGGAAGAAAGCAAACATGATGTTAGAAGGTGGGACTGTAATAGTTACAAACAGATAGAAACCAGGCCAAATTGGGGCTGAGTACTTGAGATCTCACCATGCTGTATTAGTCATGAGTCGTGAGATCTTGCAAGTACTTGCTTTAAAGGCCTTCATTATGTATGAATTTAATACTTGTTATTGAGAATTGTTTTTCCTATCATATATTGTTAATTACTTGTGAATCAGATGTATTTATTGCCAGATTATGAAGTGCTTATTGCTGATCCGAAACGAAGTAGTTACTTGCACTGAAGAACTTAAAAATCATATGCTAATGCTGTAATTGTAATAAAATGTGTATTTTTGGGAGAGCTGAGAAAACTCAGCAGCTGAGGGCAAAAATATTTCAGTAAAATTTCATCGGAAGGGAAAGTTTTGTTGATCAAATTAAGCAACATCTAATATGTGAGACAGGATAAACTGAGGGTCCTAAGAATCAACAGGCAAAACAACAACAATCCACCAGAAGCATAAATATTGGTATCAAAGTAGCATCACCATTATTCTGTAAAGAAATCAATTACTATCAGTTGATGGTCATTTGCGAGGACGTCTTTGTTTCAACTTTTAATTACAGAATAGAACATGAGCGCTAGAAAATTTAAATGTACTGGCCCTTCACTACCCTAGCTAATTAACAAAGAACCCCCTGAAAAATGATACAAGAGAAAAATATTTACTTTAGAACCCTTTAATTCTCGAGCAGTCGAGCAAAAGGACTTCCAGCCAAAGTACAATAAAAACTGAACAGGCTAAAGAACTTCATAACAGGCTTCTGCTAAATCTCAGGTATAGATGCTAATGGTTCCTGATAAAAAGACAGGTAAAAAGTGTGAGTGTGGATCACAATTAACCTGACCGGGAAAGAAAATATTATTCTAAAGTAATTTTCATCAGAAGATCTTACCTGTCGGTGGTTGTCCCTGGTACTTTTAACAACTTTTTCCCACTTTTGATCAACAGAGGGATTGTTAGAAGTGTGGTTACAAGGATGAATTGTTTTTCCAAAATGTGTTTGCAAAGATGAGGGCTTTGAAGCCATTGAAGGCAAAGTACGTGAGAGCCAAGAATCTGATGGAGATTTTGGTAATGGTGGAGGGATAGAAAACATGGAGTAGCTTTTTTTAGGTTTTCTTGCATCTTCTGCATTAAGAGATTGCAAATTCTCAGAATCCTTGTTCACACTGGCAAGTACTTCCGCGTTCGTGGTGGTAGCTAAATTCTTTGTAGGACTTCTACACTGTCTAGAGTCCTTCAGTAATTTGGTTGTTGATACTTGATTGGATCCTTCAGCTAAAGATGCAGCACTGGAATCATCAACATGCCTCTGAGCAGTAACCTGTATGTAATCTTCTTTAAGCTTGACAACGAAATTCTCACCATCTTTATCTGAATAATTTACAGAGTGTGTGCTTTCCACTGTCTTACATTTCTCAACATCTTTTAGAATATCTGTGTTCAAATTTGGCATCCCCTTCATCTCTGGACTGTAAAAATACATACTAGGAGATTCCACCTGATGTATAATATCTACATGCAGGGTTTTCTCGATCATAGGACTCCCAATATCTACTTCCTCATTGCTACTCGTATCAGCCAATAGCTCTTTAAATGTCCTAAAACCCTTCTCAGTAGTACTGACCCCAGTCTCCCCAGCATTTTTCACTTCTTTACAATTGCTGAAGTCTCCGTTTTGTTCAGAAAAGGCGTATCTAGGTAATTCATAATCATTGGATGACAGAGATTTTTGCGCAGAAGATGTGGACTGTATTAATTCATTTTGGTGGGCTAGCATTCCGCCACCCTGCACACGTCTGTACAAGTCTGACCCCTCCAGTTTATGACGAACAAAGTGATTATGTTGGTCTGACTGATTTTTAGACTTGATTGTATCTTTACTGTTCTGCGAATCACCTATTGGTCTTTGCCGATGAACAGTAGCCTTGATGCCCTATAGAACATTAAAAGGTTACATGTAATCAACAAAAGCATATTGCTGTAGAAATTAAGATATTTGTCAAGGAAAAAAAATAAAGGAAAGCTGGTATTGAGGATTTTTTTAACCTTGTTCTCATTTATACAGCATGAAGCAGCATATAAAGATCCTCTGTGCGTTTTAGATAACTGCACTCGTGTCCTCCTACGCATACCTGGCAATGGGTTTGAAGGGAAAAAGGAGCTTTTTAAGCATAAATGGGGTAGTAAACCACAAGCTTTTGCTGGCAATTGGCCATAATCATCGTAATCATCGTCACTTTCTTCTTCTACTTCCTCGCAAGTATAGTGTGGTACAACATTAGGCCTATATTGAAGTGGGGGACTCTTATCACTACTTTCTACCTTCACCATTCGTGTAAGCTGCTCCTGAACCACAGGCTGCTTTCTGGGGGCATATTGAGGTGCTTCACAAGTCATTGCCTTAGCTGCCGGCAGGAACCGATCCATCATGAAATCGCGAGTTTGTGGATCTATTGAAAAGTTTCCATATGTCTTTACACTTGAACCGTCCAATTCACTTATACCACTAAAACTACTATTCAGAATGAATGATTCAGTCCTTGGAGAAGTATCAAGTGCATCCAAATACTCTTCATTGCCTTCGATTGTATCAGAGTTTTCAATTTCCAGCAAATCTTTGGTGCCCTCTACTATTGATTCATTTTCATTTGAAACTGATATGCTATGTAAGCCATAAGGATCTTTCTTGTGTTGCTTACTGGCACTTGAATACTTAAAAGTTCGTTTTCTCATTTCCATGATCCTCCCAGGAGGAAGTTTTGGGGTAATGACAGTACTCTGATTAGTACAATTTTGTGATTTACTTTCATACTTCGGCTTCCCCGGGCACTGTTCCCAGACAAAAGGAACGGTCCCTGCATTCCTGATAGGACCTGATTTGAGCTCCGATTTATAAGAAGGAAGCGTAGGAATTTTCGGCAAGGAATGATCATCTTTCTCACTTTTATTCTTTTCCGGAGGTGCTGGCAATGGGGAACGCCTTACTGATAGTAATGGTTGATAATAATCTAATCGTCTGCCTTCCATCAAATTCTTTAACAGCAAAAGGAGTAACTTTTGTTAATAATTTTTTTGTAAAATTCCTGATGTCTCCGTTAAGTATTATATATACAAAACTATTTTAACTATATAGTACAGAAAACAATATACCACAAAAGTGCTTTGCTAGTCGAAGCCACAACTCACTATAGTTAGTACTTGTTAATTTTAACAAAATTTCAGCTTCAGCCCACATTTCTATCAAAAAAGCATAAGCATCCTGCATACAGACACACAAATTACCTTATTCAAACCCATCTATCTGCTATAACCAAAATGCTGATCCCTTGTTGAATCTAACTCTAAAATGTAAATAAAAGTCCAGACAATACCCAAGAAAAACAGCAATTACCCCAATGATAGAGTTATAGATTAAATTTAACACGAAGGCGATCAATTTAACTCCAAACAAATCCTAAATCACCCATGAAAACTCGTACCATATCATCAAGAAAAACAAAAAGATTATCAAGAAAATGGATAACTTCACCATATAAAACCATCAAAAATTATAAAAATGAGAACATAAAAGAGAGATAAATGTTACCTTGATAAAAGGGGCATAAATTAAACTGATTTCAGAGCTTCAATCCCACAAAAGAGGAAGAAAACAAAAGGGTGGAGAATGACACTTCAACAAGGACCAGAGCAAATGCAGACAATGTATATAAATATTACTCCTTTTTGCAAGTATTTTTGGGATATTTTATTTGGTTTCTTTGGAGCTCTGAGTTAGAGCTTGCGTTAATGGAAACTCGAATATCAAGAAAATTATAATAAGATTTCAAGAAATCTTTCGTCGGCGTATTGTGGTGGGAATCAATGCGTTCCTTACACTAGTCTTTACTATCAGACACTTTGTTTTGTATCATGTGTGTACATTCATATAAAGTATGGCCCATTGGGCCCCATCAGTCTCGTGTAATTATGGTAAATTGATTGAAAATAATAATGTGACAAAATTTTGAAACATGATTGACAATTTCATTTTTTTCCCTGGTTCGATATCACAATTTTAGATTGCTTAATTAGTGCATAGTTGCTACAATATACATTTTTTTAAATAATTTACAACAGAATTCGATAATGATGCTGCACAATAAACAGAATCTAGATTATGCTGCACAACATAATCTTTACAACGTTAGTGCTTAATAATAGGATCTTTTTAGGTAGTGATGTAGAAATATTTAATTAAATACTCATTTGAATATTCGTTTTTTAAGAATAAGTTACATTGAGTTCTAATTAGTTGGGTAAAAGGTATTGCATATTATTCGGGGCAAATTGATCTGAATTTGAATAAATTCAACTAAAAAGTGTAATCAAATTTCATATGTATTTATATTATGGTAAGATTCAAAATAAATTTTGATTAAAGAATACAAGGTTAACAGATAACAGCATTAAACACAAAAAGAAATAAATTAAATTAAAAAATTTGATCATATAGTCGTATAAAGATGTATATATTAAAGTTAAATAATGTAAATTACAAATTATTATTTATTTCGACTTACACACTAAATTCTAAAACCCTAGATTTAATATATATATATATATATGTATATATATATATATAATATTTAACTAGTTATTCAAGTACTGACTTCGAATACTCCCTAATTTCCTAAATACTCCTTATTTAGAAACTAAAAAAATAAGAAACAAATTCCAACTTTTATTACTTTAAGTCCGTTTGGTATTGTTGCAGATAATTACAACGGTTTTTTTTGGTGAAAACGGTTAACTGTTGTTTGAAAAAATATTTTTGACCTAAAAACTTAGAGAAAACATATTCTCGTATTTTTAGAAAAAGCTGATTTTCAGTTTTTATAGTAAGTAACTATGAGTTTCGTTATCAAACTTTTTTTAAAAAAATTATTTTTATATATTATATCACAAAATATGCACGAATCAAAAAATTACCAAATAGTTATCTAATTTCCGTGACATTATTTTTTCCACCGGTGCCTTTCCTCACTGCGTTTTCAATAGTAATGTCAAGCCTAACCTTAGTTTCTAACTGATTATGTTGAAAGTGGGAAGAAAAGAACAGAATCAATGTTAAATATCCTGGTGCATGGCCTGCGTGTTCGTAACATTTGATTGGTAGCCACTATCAAGCTTTATGCAATGCTCGTCCTTCCCTTCTATTTTACTTGTTTTTTAAAAAGAAAAATGCTAGAATCTCAAAATTATTTCTCAAAAACATTCCTAAAAAATACTTGTATAATTTTAAATGGTTATCAAAACAATAAATGAGATGGACCCCTTATGCATTCAAATTAATACACGAATTAAAACTTTCTATTCTGTCACGTCACTACTGCCACGTCATTTTAAGAAAATATTTTAAAAATTTTGTTTGATTCTCTAGCATTACTCTTTTAAAAAACATATGCATATTAGTTTCATATATATATAGGCAATTATATATATATATATATATTTTAAATTTAACTATTATATTAAAAAATTAGAATATAATTAAATCTTTAAAACTACTGTATAAATAAAAAAATTGTATTTATATTTATATTTGAAAAAGATACGGACATAAAGAGACAGGGAACGGAAAGAAGAGGTGGGCTGTTTAAATGAGTTGGAAACGTTAGAAACATAAAAAGTTAAAAATACTGCAAGTGTGTGAGTTGTACATTGCAACTGTATCGCTGTCCATAGAAGACTGATTCAACGATACATCAGTAACCACTAACACTATCCAGGATTATTATTCATTTTCGAACCTTTTCCTATTTTATCTTCTTCCATAGTTCCATCTAATTACATTAAACATCTACTCTCCCTGTCCCAAAATAATAAACACTTTTGAAAAAAATTTGTCTCATAATATATATTCACTATCTTATTTTTAATCTAATTTTATAAGTGAATTTCTAAAATAACTCTTGATTAAAGTATTAGTACTTGTACTAATAATTAATGAAATGGAATTATCATTCAAATATGCATTGAAACTATCTCAACTAATGCAAATAATATAGATACAAATGGAAAATAATTTTTATATTAAAAGTTCTTAATATACGTAATTTTTTGACATGTATAATGAGACCGATGGAGTATATTTTATATCAGAAATTACAATCACCTTTTTTTTCAAGTGTAATACATTTAGATTTTAGTTAAATCTTATTATAATGAACGAATCATCCTAAAATGTCATGTATCTTCAAAATTACTCAAAAGACGTACTCCGTGTTTTACTTTAAGATGTATATGTCCATATACGGGTCTCCGTTTTCTTAAAAATGTACAACTAATAAATTAGAAAAATGGTAAATATTTCAAAAAAAATCCCAAATAACTATGCCGCTATGCGGTAAATTTAATTGATTCAGTCACCGCTGTTAAATCAAAAAAATTGAATGTTTTTAAAGATACCCAGCATTACTTAAGAAACTATATTAATCGACATTAAATGATATATTTTAAATTATAATTATAAAAACTTTAGTATTTGTCGTTGATAATTCAAAAACATTATACTTAAGTAGAAGCATAATGCGTAGTAAAAGATAGACCCGATCAGGATACATAATGCGTACCAATTGCCATTCAAAAGTGATTATTTATAAGTTGATAAAGTTAACGTGACAGTCAGGTATTTATCACACAAATGTGATGCGAGTGTTAAAAGAAGCTTTTTGATGTTTTTTTTCTTCCTTTTTCCTACCTGTTTATCCAGGGACACACGATACGTATATTGAATATGATGCATTTGTTTTTTTTAAGTAACATACCATTTGCATAAATATTCTGTTATTATTCAAGTTGGTAGATTGTCGGTGACTTGGGCATCTACTACAGTTATAAACTTTCTTTATTGTGCTAGTCATGGAAGGAGAAGCCCAGGTTATAATAATAGGATAGTCGAACTTGACATATTTTATAATCAGTTGATAATTAGTTTTAATTTTAATTATCTCAAATTTAATTAATTTTATTTTTTGATTATTTCATTTTTTTATTAATCTAATATTTTATTAATATTAAAATAAATTATATATAAATTACAACCTAAATTTTATATACTTATTATATTACTAAAATAAAATATAATGTCTACATAGTATAGTTATATTCAACGGAGTCTGTTTAAACAATTCAATTTCAACACTCAAATTCTTTAAATCATTTGAAATTACAACATATTAATTAAATTCCATGCATATAATAATATTATTATTCTCCGATCTCCTATATAAAATTTAATTAAAATTTAAAGATTATATACTTTTAACAAATATAGTATGAAATATATAATAACAAAAAGTATTTAATATTATACATGTATATAAAATGTCAAATAAAAATTATATTTTATCTAATAAACGCGGTTTATGCATTGTGAATGCATCTGTTTAATTTATTTAATAATAAATTTAAAATTTTACGCAAATATTTGTGTTTGCGACACAGAATTAGAAAAGGCGCGAATATATGAAATTCCGCACATTTCAGCTCCATTTTATAGATTTGCACAACTCCAAACTTCGTATGTTGTCAAACAAATTGCATACATTAGAACTGATATTTTTTTTTGTTTTTTTTGCCAGTAAATATTAGTCATAAAATAAATTATATTAAAATATAATATTCCGCATGACATTTATTTAAAAGTTCATCATCTAACCCAAATATATGGATAAAATGTGTCTGTGAGTAATATAGTTTTAGTTTCTTAAAAATGAAGTTGATATTTTTTAAATAAAATTATCAAAAAAAGTAAGTTTTTAAAATTTTGAATATAATATTTATTTTTAAAACCATAAAACCAATAAAAATTGACAGCTTTATTTTACTGTAGCTTTGGTGAACGGTGCAATACTTTGTCACAAAAAGGGGCACCAATCCCGCCTTTGACGACTTTGAGTCCTCTTTTCCCCGGTAACCAATAATAATAAGCTTTATACTACTACTAAAGTACAATGACGATCATAGCAGTCATCCGAGCCATTGAAAGATCGTATGAAGGGTATCGGTCGCACAAGATACTTGTTGTTGGAGGATTTTCGTAACAACGAATTTCGGAGGTTTGCTGGAATAATAGAGCTAAAAGTATAATAATATGACTGTTAATGGGGATTAGAGCTTGTAAAAAAGATTGGGTTGGACTTGGGAGGTGTCTCGATTTGTCTCGTGTATCGGATCCCTTTTTGCCAAGATGCCTGCGTACGTATTTATATACGATCAAAACCACGCAGTTCTGTTATAATTGGATATATCCCCAAGAGACTTTAGGGATATATTTATTAAATATGGGAATTAATTGATTTTATCTGATATAATCTTCGCCTTGTGATACCTTCCTGATTTGAGGATATCGTTTGAAGATATTTTCCGTAATTAATGCATTGAGATTGATTCTTTCCTCGTTTCAGAGAGAGGATGTCTTGGAGATTAAGCAATTGATTATTAATGAAATTAATACTAAAAATAAAGGAAAATAAAAGCACTATACCAAAAATATGGCATAACAACTACTCCCCAGTTCTTCAGTGCAGCTTGCTGTAGTGGAGAATTAAACATTCTTCGATTGTTGAAATATCTAAAAATAAAGATTAGTGAAAAACATGGAGCATCGAAGTGCTCGTAATTCCTATGCGGATGCAAGTAGACATCATGCGAGAACCAAAATAAGATATATATTTTGCCAAGGTTTGTAAGTGCGCGAGCATAATAATTTTATGAAAATTCATTGCGATCTTCGATGTCAAGTTAGGACCTTGGTGTTTGTATATCCCGAATTGGTGTACACGCTTTGTAAGTGTCTATGCGAACCACACAAGAGTATGATGTCTTCGATCACCCCTGAACTCCCCTAGTCGGAGAGTGAGGCCTTCAATAAATTTTACTCATCTGAAGAGGTGGGCCTTCAATAAATTTTACTCATCTGAAGAGGTGGACCTTCATTAATGTAAGTTTTACCAGTCGACTCCATGTTGAGGAGGAAGGTATTCCAGAACGCAAGTTTTGCCCGTCGACTCCCCGTTGAGGAGAAGGGTAATCCAGAATGCAAGTTTTGCCCGTCGTCTCCCCGTTGAGGAGGAGGGTAATCCAGAATGTAAGTTTTGCCCGTCGGCTCCCCGTTGAGGAGGAGGGTAATCCAGAATGCAAGTTTTTCCCGTCGGCTCCCCGTTGAGGAGGAGGGTAATCCAGAATGCAAGTTTTGCCCATCGACTCCCCGTTGGAGGAGGAGGGCCTTCAAGGGGTTGCTGACTCCTTACTTCAAGCGTGTAACATTACGGGAATTATCGTTTCCCATGGCTACCCCACTTGACAATTTAAGATCGCATGTTTGTAAAAGCAAATCTTGAAATATATGTATTATCGCGACAATATTTGTAAAATATTTTGAACACAATCCAAACACATCTGTAAATATGCCGATTTGAAAATGTCGCGATGTATATATTTTTTCTAAAAATATGCTCCTTGAAAGAATTTTGTTAAAGATAGTATGTTTTGCCATAACGGCTAAATATTTTTTGTTAAAATTATGCAGCTCGTACATTCTTGTAAACATATCCACAATCATCAAAACAAAAATCTTGTACGATTGTTTTCTAAAATATGTGTGTCTCCCAAAATATTGGTTGCACAAATTTTCAATCACAATATATACCGCTCGCACGAATTTTTGGATAATAAAATATATTTCATGCATGACATCGATAAATAATATATGTGATTGCAGAAAATAAAAACAGGAAAACTTATCTCGTATTTTTATCAGATGGATATGATGTGTTGATATTGTGCTCCTTTTGATGGTGAGAGTTCCAATACCATGATTTGCATGTAGTAGTCTACTCATCTTTTTTACTTCTCTTTACCGTTGTATTCTATTCAATACGCCATAACTCCATCGTTCGGTTCCCCATTGAAGTTGTACAAAATCTTTTTTTAACTCCCCATGTGTATTGTGTTTGTTTGATATATCGTTTGTCCTCCACAAACGAAAAATAAACCCCTCCTTCTAGCGCCAATTGTTGTTGGAGGATTTTCGTAACAACGAATTTCGGAGGTTTACTGGAATAATAGAGCTAAAAGTATAATAATATGACTGTTAATGGGGATTAGAGCTTGTAAAAAAGATTGGGTTGGACTTGGGAGGTGTCTCGATTTGTCTCGTGTATCGGATCCCTTTTTGCCAAGATGTCTGCGTACGTATTTATATACGATCAAACTCACGCAGTTCTGTTATAATTGGATATATCCCCAAGAGACTTTAGGGATATATTTATTAAATATGGGAATTAATTGATTTTATCTGATATAATCTTCGCCTTGTGATACCTTCCTGATTTGAGGATATCGTTTGAAGATATTTTCCGTAATTAATGCATTGAGATTGATTCTTTCCTCGTTTCAGAGAGAGGATGTCTTGGAGATTAAGCAATTGATTATTAATGAAATTAATACTAAAAATAAAGGAAAATAAAAGCACTATGCCAAAAATATGGCATAACAATACTGTTGATCAAATAAAAATGTAAAATTCATTCAATCAAATATTTTGATTATAAAATTTTTCAATAACCTAATCGAAGATCATACAATGTCTTTGAAATTTTAAATAATAATATTTTAATATATTATACAACTAAATAAATGTTAAAAGCAATTTGACTTAAATTACGTCGATAAATATATTTAAGGTTCTGATTCTAATGAATTAAAAATATTCCATATTACTCTCTAATGAGAGAGTCGACCTCATCTTCATATCTATGGTTCTAGTCGTCTCTTCCATTCTCCATTTGCCAGATCTATAATCCCTTTCACCGATTAAACTCATTCGTCCTTCTATCATATCTTCTATTTCCGGTTTTTCTTCAATAAATTCGAGATTTTGTTCCAAAAATGTCGAAAAAACATATTTTTTGGATGAGATCTTATTGATACATCGTTATCAATTCTGTTAATTGGTTATTCATCTTTTTGGGTGTTAGTGTATTTTATTTGAAGTACTTGTGTGTTTTGGTGTTGGTTTCGTTGAAAATGATTTATATGATTTTTTGGGAGATCTGAAATTCTTCCATCGAAACTGGGACCGTGATGGATATTATAAAAGCTCACCTTTAACAATAAAAGATTGTTCATAGTTTGAGGGCATATGTTTCCCCAATTTTAGTTGATGTAACTAAATTTTTTTAATATTGGGCTACAGTCTACATGTGACATTTATGTGAAAATCAATTGTGATCCTACTAGATTCAGGGTTTATGTAGTTTGGATTACTCGGGAAGCTAGTAATCCTTTTTAATTTAAATTTTTTTATTTTGTAAGTTAAACGATCTGAAAATAAAGCGGCTATTTGTTTAGTTTATTTATTTTTTTCTCAATCCGTTTGTAATGTTAGTTCGATGGTTTGTCTCGACCGTATTCGAGTGTTTTAATGAATGCATTAAATTTTGTTTGTAAAAAAAATAATTATCAGAATCATCTATTATTTCAGCATAAATATTTTTCAAAGATACATGTTTGAATTTATCATTGAATAAAAAATTATCACGTAAAACCTTTTTTTTATAAATTTACAAATTTCACAATCTTCTTACTAAGTATACCTGAGCTAGCACTTTCAAAGATTTATTTGGATTTTACAAATTTAGAATTTATTTGATTTGAATTTTAGAAAAGCATGTAAAATTCTTGTGACATTATAAAAATTTAAAATTATTTTTAAAATATGAATGTATCTAACTAGAATTTTATAATGTTCTTTATAAATTGTATTTTATTGATAGATTATTTTGATTTTTATAAAATACAGTAAAATCTTTATAAATTATGATATTTTGAGGGTCTCTTGTGGGTACTGAAGTTGTTGAATTTGAACTAGTTTATTTTGACTTAATTTCGGCTTCGAAAATCGGGATTTAACCCGGATTGTCACACTTAATATATTAAAATCTTTAAAATTCTTAAATTGAATACACATACTAAAATATGACAAGTATGATTTGTAAAATTTATCTAATGCAGCATCCCATTATAAAAATTAATTGGCACGTGTAATTAGTGCAATTTCATTTTGTTTGAACTGTCGGTACGTGCCATTTAAAATTATTTGATAGAATTAAATTATACTTAAACTTATATTGAATGAAAAACAATTTTTTACTTGGTTTAGTTTTTTTGTATGTAAAATAATTCACATGTTAAAGGTCATAATACTTATAAAAATATTTAAAATTTATCGAATACATCAAACAGATAAAACCAATCTAATATTTTCAGTAAAATTATTATTGCCATCTTCATAAATAAATAAATGAAAATCAGGTATTATGAAACATTTGCTGTCAATATCGTTGAAATATACTGTCTATTTATGGAAGCAATTTAAAAACACGTTGTAATCGTGAAAAGTATGTGCCTCTAAACATATTCGAAAATTTAAGTATAATTGTGATTTTATGTAAACTCTAAACGATGAATTATTTTTATAAAATTTACGATCTTACATTAAAACAATCTTAAATTCTCCGAGAGGAACAATCAAAAACTCTTATAAAGTAAGATAAAAATTTAATACATAGGTATTAAAAATTTAGTTATTAGGCGAAAACACTCGCAATAAGACATAAATTTATTAAATAAAAACGGAAATCAGAAAAGAGAAAGAAAAATAATAAAGGAGAGCTTATCATTACCTAAAAAGACTGATGATAGCCATTAAATTAATATATAAAATTTAGAGTTTTATGAGAGAGAGAAAACTAAAAAAGAGAAGCGGCTTGATTTACGAGAGACGAAACATATTTTTAATTGTATGACTCGATTCAATTTATTTATTATCCATAAAAAATATTATATGAAAATATTTTCCGAGAACTCATTTTAAAATATTTAAATTCATAATCATGTATCAATTCTTTAACTCAAAACTCAAAAGACAAATTTGTAACTGAATAAAAATTAAGCAGTAAGATAGAGGGGACGCGGGGTTGGGTTAACGCGTAGAGGCAAGCCGCCCCATGGTAAGCCAGCTGGGGTGTCGGAGCCTTGAGGGCTGAGGCAAACCCCTCCTTTCCCTCATCAGCCACGTGACTCACCCCCCTTCAAATTCAATACACGTATATATGTACTCCTGCCTGGCTGCCTGTACCGTACCCTCTACATATATTTCTACGAATAACTAAACCCACAAATCTTGAATCCTACACCCGCCAAGTCTCTCTCTCTCTCTCTCTCTCTCTCTCTCTCTCTCTCTCCTCTCTCTCCCCGTATAAACATACTACAGTATAATATAATTGCTACTTTTATACTACTAGTTTGCATCAATCTCATTGTCCGGTACTCCTCTCTATCTATCTCTCACTCACTCTATTGTTCAATCGTCTCCTTCTTTCTCGGACGCCTAGCCACACCTGATTCACCTCCATATTCAACTCTCTTCGGATCTACTTGTGGTGGTAACTCTCTATCCTTATATATTTCCATCTCTCTCATATATGTTTTCATCACTTTGTTGTGTTTGATGTTTATATATTCTTTTGTTTTTGCTTCATTAATAGATTTGATTTCAGTACGTGCTTGAATTTCTATCATTTTTTATTGGTTGAATGTTTAATTCTATCTAGTGATCAACTTCTGTTTAGAGAGCGGAGGATAGGTTTGAGTTACATTAAACTGTGTTTATTTAGGTTTCGGGGTTATTAGTTTTTTAGTAGAGTCACATTCGTTTAGAATCGGAGGAGTGGTTTAGGTACTGAGATGGTTTTAGTGAAGTTGATTTTATATTTGGGATCTAGGTTTCGATTGAAGTTTCAGAAGTAGGATGTTTTGGATGCGAATGGTGGATACATTTAGGAACAATGAATGCTTCCTCTGTACTGAAACTAGTTTGATGGTGGATGTGGCATCAGTACTGATCTTGGGGTATTAATGTGCGTAATCTAGTTGCGTATGATTGAGAATTTAGTGATGCATCTACAGTCTATATTTATTGCTTTTAGATGAGTTTTTTAGGATGTACAAGTTCACCCGTGCTCGCACGTGGAAACAGATTTAATTTTCGTGTTTTAGATAGATTTAAACTGGCAAATGATATGTTTGGAAGACTCTTATCTGAGATCCAAAGTGGTCAAGCAAATAGTACAATTTACCAATTTATGTCATATATGATAATATCAATTATTTAATTCAGTTGATGTTAGGACTGGCGCGGTCTACTTGCTATCTACTAGTTCAACCTCTTGAAAATTGTCTCAGTATACCTTACCATACCAGACCCTCGTGATGCAGAGCCTTGTGCACTGTATACAACCTTTCTTACGGGACTCAAAATCTAGTCATACTGTTTTTTTTTCAAAATTTTAAAAATGATGGACACAATATCCGATAGTATGCAATGCAATCCAGTGATCCTTTCTTTTTGTATGTAGGCTTCTCACAACATCAAATCATTGCTATTTAATAATTGTACTTTCCTATATGGCGCAAACAATCAAATTCTCTCTCACACATACACATCTCGATTGAGGATCCTCGACCTGATGCATAGAATGGATTTGAAATATGGCTTTATATTTATTTTGTGTTATCATATATGATTAGATTTAATTTTAATTTTTCATAAAGTTCAATTATATTATGTAAATAGTTAAATTAGGAATATTTCATAATATGGTAGAAAATAAGAAAAGGATATGTTTCCTTTATTTTTAGAATTTCATTTTTGTTAAGTATTAGGGTTTTGGTCCTTGATATGTATTCCCTCCGTCCCACCCATTTGTTTACATTTGGGTTAGGCACGGAGGTTAAGAAAATTGTATAAAGTAGTATGAAAGAGAAGGAAAAGTGGATGAAAGAGAAGGAAAAGTGGGTAAAGTGGCGGAGTCAATTGATATTTAATTGATAGATTTGAAAAAGTAGAGAAAAGTAGTGGGTGAGAGTAAATTTTATAATATAAAAACTTACTATTTTTAGAAAGTTTTGAAAAGTAAAGAATTGGGTGGGACATCTAAAAAAGGAAAGTGTAAAGAATTGGATGCGACAGAAGGAGTAATATTTTATTTATGGAAGAATTTGATTAATTAACTGAATTGAAATCTTCTTCTCTCTTTCTATGGGTTGTGATATATACAAATCGTCCTCTTCTGAGGTGTGGTTGGGTCACCTTGGGGAGTGGATGTTTTTTCCAGTCAATCCACTAAATTCTATCTTTATAATGTTTTTCGTGAATTGGTATTGGTATGAAGAGCGCAGGTTTGCTGTTGGGAGATCTAGGATTTTGTAAAAAAACACTGTTTATCTGGCATTCAAGTTTACTGTTCATCCGACACTATTCAAAATATTGTTTATCAGGCTCCGTTCACACCGAAAATTACAAAGCCAAAATCCACACAAAGAAAATTTCAAGGCTAAAATAGATGAGATTCATGATAATATGACGATCACCACCGCTAGTATTAATGCCAAACTGAAGAATTTACTTGTATGAATAATAACTTAGAGGCGAGATGTGGTGTAGAAATAGTGAAAGCGCACTCATTAGACACAGTGAGGAAGGTAAATCGCATGGTGGGCATGTTTCAAGAAGAAAACTTTATTGTTGAACCTCTGAAACTTGTGTGTATCCACATCACAACACTACAAAAGTAGAGGCATGTGAGGTGATTATAATTTAGGTTGTAAAACAAGAAGACATAAATCATCATGTTGTAGCATATTGTTTTCCTAGGGCTTGGCACATCAAATTATCTTCTTCTGCACATAAGCTTCCTCGTCAGCTAGAATATTTTGCCTCAAAGAAATTATAGTGAGCCATGGTGCTGAAAAAGGTTCATAATCCATCTTGTAAAGCACTATTATTACATCATATATGATGCAGGACCCTATAAAGTGCTTGGATATTAAACTAGAACTTGAACTAATGAATGCAGTCTACTTCTAGACTAGTTCTTGAATTGCATAAGTGATACAATAATCTATATGATGGGGTAACTGTATTTGGATCTGGCTGAGGATTTAAGAATCTGTTATGGAACCCAAACAAAAGATATTATAAGCCAGCTAAAGGTGCTTTTCGGGCAGAAAACTTTACACACATTATTGAATTGCTTCCTTTGTTTTGTTCCAACTCCAAACTTGTAGCTATACCATGTGCCAATATTTATGTACAGATATATTCTAAATAACCAAAGGACTAACAGCGGTCAGCCAGCTGATCTTACTCTATTTTTTTATCTAGACACTGAACTAAGTCTGTGGGCTATTTAGTGTATCTTTGTTGTTTACATATGATATGAACACTGGCTTCAGCACTTCGTACTTGCAGGTTGGAAAATGACTCTTTTTTATGCCAAATGGAAAATGACTGTTCTAATTTTGACCATATATGTTTTTGCATTTCCACCAACCTTAAACTTAAACTTAAACTAAATTCTGTTTTACTTCCTTGTTATCATTGCTTTCATCTGTTACTACTTGTACTATATTATCTGAAGAGGCTTGTGCTACTGAAATTTGAATTCTGATATTTTCAATTAATTTTTCCAGGTCACATGCCTCCAGGCCTAGGGAATTCAGGATTTTGTTAGTTGATAAACTATTGTAGGTTAATTCCCAACTGGAAATGGATTATATGTGTAATAGGTAAGAGGAAGAAGATGTTAAGATTGAAAAGCACATGGAAATGGAAGACTCAAGAGATGTAGCAGGGCCCTCAGAGCAGAGGCCTTCTAGTACTGATTGCTGGCCTGCAGATTTTATTGAAAAATTTGGCTCAGCTTCTTTGAACTCCAACAACGATAGTTTGAGTGGCCAACAATTAATAAGTGACAGCGCATATGATTATTATTCATCTCAGACAGCATCACAGATTCTCTGGAGTACTGGAATTCTTTCAGAACCTATTCCAGATGGTTTCTACTCATTCATTCATGTGAGAACTAAGACAAAAATTTCTCTCACATATATATTTGTGTATATATATATTATTGCTGTTATGATAATGTTGTAACAATCAAGTAAACATTGCATGGGGATATTTTTTAAGTGATTTATTTTGTTATATATATATATAATTATATATATAAAGTAACAAATATTTCAAAATGAAATAGTGAACATGGTAATTTGCAAGACATATTAGTGCTTGTTTGGTTGCACGTAGGTATTAACTTCCTATAGGAAGTTGTTATTCCTTGGTATATTGAATATATGGGAAGTTAAAAAAATTGTTTGGTTAACATGTAGGAAATTAACTTTCTGGGAAGTGCAAGTAGGGGGTGGGTAAGCAACTTTCCTCAATTTACGGGAATTCACACTTCCAAGGAAATTAAACTTCCCCTCCTTTTGTCAACCAAACAATTTTACATTTGTCTACTTTCTAGGAACTTTAACTTCCAAGATATTGATGTGTTAACCAAACGACCTCTTAGATTAATGGCGTGGCAGGTGGAAACATGCACATGCACAATTAGCTTGGTTGTTGATTTAGCCATTTAGGTCACAATGTATCTGTGACAATCTGATTTTAGCTGATTATTTGGAAGAAGGAAAATAATTGGGTGCACTTTAAAATTGCAGAAGCTGGTCTCAAATTTTAATTTACTTTGTTTTGTGTAGCATATAGAGTTGAGATTTCCCCCCCCCCCCCCGTATACATATGCACATCCTTGCAACTCCATTTTGATCCTAAATTGTATCCGCGGTTCACTTGTTCTCTATTTAATTTTAGTAGCTTTTCAAGCGTTTCACTGAAGCTGTGAACTTCTCTCATGATTAATTGGTGTAACTGAGCACTGACTTACAAAAGGGTTTCTTATAGTTACTACCAAAAAGTTTTATCAGTCAGCCAGAATATACACCTCTGTGGTACTTTCTGTTACTGCTGTAGAAGAAATGTGTTTCAGTGTTGATCTTTTGCTACCCTTAGCATATATGACATATTTTTAGTTGATTTGATGATTGTTGTGTTGCTTTATAATCCATAGCATATTCTTTTGTCCAGGAGAAAAAACTCAAAGATCTTTTTGACTATGTTCCTGCTTTGGATGAGCTCTTAGCTTTAGAACATGAGGGCTTCTGGGGTGATATCATTCTTGTAGATTCTGAGAAAGATAAGAAGCTGTCTAAGCTAAAGCAATTGATTGTGACATTGGTTAAAGGTTTAAGCTCAAACCCTGCGGCAATGATAAAAAAGATTGCAGGATTGGTGAGTTTTTTTGTTGATCTATCTGAACTCTCTATTATATTTTGGCCTGTCAGTTAAAAATTAGCTTATATACACTTCTCCCTGTCTGTTGTGATAGTACTGTAGATGAGCTACTCTCATATTATGTGTGCTGTGGTTATTACATCTTCGGAGTTCCTTGATCAGTTACTTTTATACCCCTCCTGAAGATTGATGCGATTAGTAGAATTGTATTTATGACATGTGTAGAAGTTGTAGCCTTGTAGGTACTCCTTTATGACCACACAGTGTCTACATACCATCAGTTTGTATCCCGAGTCTTTCTTAAGCTACCAGAGTTTGAAGTCAGGTTACCATATATCTCCACAATTGATTCAGTGGTCAGTGTTTAAACATGATGTTTTTCCTTTATTTACAAAAATTAAAATGATGAAATATATGATTGTTTAAATGAAAACTTTTAAAAATTTGTTGAGCATGGTTCCTGATTAGGCGAAGAACACCTGATGGTTTTTTTTACTAAAATGAAATTAAGACAGAATGAAAACTTAAAAATTCAATTCGGATAATCTATATTTTAGATAACAAGTCAAATATAGTAAGCATTAATTTTCTAAATCATTGCTCACATCATTTATATTCCTATAGAAAAACTTGTTCTTGAGTTGTATAGATGGTCAATAAATGGAGCATGGGTTCCTCAAAAATCACTGAAGTTTAACAAGCGGGAAGATGGGTGAAGAGAAGTTTTTAAACACCATGACCATTTTTCTTGTTAGCACTATTTTGGCTCACCATGGATATGAGGTGTCTGAAAACTAAAGCATGTGTTCGTCGGCTAAGGACTTCTGCAAAACCTCTTCGGATTGCGTGAAGTGATCCTTGTAATGCCAGGATACGGCTCTCTCTTTTCTGAATCTCTCTTCTCCGGACTCAGCTGTCTTTGTCTTTCTCGGGTTAAGCTAGAAGTCCATTGGGTGGTGACTGATAGCTTCAATCCCACACTTCATTTTCTTTTTCTCAGTAAATTGTAGACCACTTACTAAAGAAAAGTGTTCTCAAATGAATTTTATTTCGTCCTTTTTATCCCCCCCCCCCCTTGTAATGCCAGGATACGGCTCTCTCTTTTCTGAATCTCTCCTCTTCTCCGGACTCTTATCTGTCTTTGTCTTTCTCGGGTTAAGCTAGTAATCCATTGGGTGGTGACTGATGGCTTCAATAGTTCACTTCATTTTCTTTTTCTCAGTAAATTATAGACCACTTACTAAAGAAAAGTGTTCTCAAATGAATTTTACCCCCCCCCCCCCCCCCCCCAGATTGCCTACTTGTGATTTTGTGCTACAGAAGTAAGATAAACTTGAACCACATTAACACACTGCCAGCTTTAACTTTGTTTTTGCAGCCCTTCATATTCTTGAATTCGTCGTTGGCTTGACTAGATTTTGGTGTAAACATGGAAAACTATTACGTAAGGTCTGTAGAATTGGAGCAAACAAGGATATAAGCATAATGATGCAAGTGTTTTAAATAGTTTGTAATTTGTTCATTCTACCCTTTATACCTCGTATCTCGTACACTACCCTTTATTGAACTTAGTGTATTGATGAGGTTTGAGTTAAACTTGGATCGCCGTTCGATTATAGTATGTTCTATATCTGTATGTTAAATTGTAATGAGCGGAAACATTGTTGCATTGAATTAGTAGCAGGAAGGAAGAGATTGAAAACTTAGAATTTGTTTGTGACCCTTTGGATTACCTTGTGTTCTTTGATTGATCAATAGGAAGATGTGCTAAACTATAATTCACCTTCAATCTGTAAACTGAAAAATTGCTAGCTGTTTCGCCCCTGAAATAAGATCTTTCTGCCATGCCTGTAAGTTAGGTGGGATTGTTTTTTGTGTTGGCGTTCTTTTTTACTACACGACATGCTATTTATTGTGTAGGTGTCTGTTCTTTATACACGGCATGTTATATTTTCTGTAGGTGTCTGATGTACATAAACGACCGATGGCAAAAGATGCATGCGAGGAAACCTCTCATGCGTGTTCTAATCGAGGGGTTCAGATGCTGGGACAAATAAAGAATGGTTCATGCCGACCTCGAGCAATCTTATTTAAAGTTCTCGCGGATGCTGTAGGTCTTGAAAGTAGGTTAATTGTGGTAAGGGTTCTCTGTTTCTGCATATTGTTTATTCAGTTAGAACTGTTATCATCCTCAAGGTAAATATCTATAGTTTTACATGTCTCTTTCTTAAACAAATGTGAGAAACAGTTATTATTTCATGTGTGAAGATTATGGATTTTATATGTTCCTTCAGTTGGTCCTTTACATGATAATTTATATCATACAACTTCTCAGTTTGTCAATATCTTGCACCAGATTTGTTAATCGATGAAATAATAAATATTGGCAGCAAGTTCTAAACCATATTCTTCCTTAATAAATTCCTATACAGGGCTTTCCTAACCAAGGAGAATCTGAGTGTGTGAACTCATACAAGCACATGTCTGTAGTAGTTGTCCTAAATTCCGTAGAACTACTGGTAGATCTTATGCGTTTTCCTGGCCAATTGATACCTCAATCTACCAAGGCAATTTTTATGACTCACGTATCTGCAGCTGGGGAAAGTGATTCTGCTGAAAATGATTCCTGTGATTCACCACTTGAACCAAATAGTCCTCTCTATGCGGTTTCAGACAGACTTGATACGGACAGGTTAGCAGCAGATTATAATAGTTGTCTGTGGTAGTTCATAATATAATTACCTAAACCCAGGAAATACCTTCTGGCCATAACCTGATTAAATTGTGATAGTTTGATTTATTCTGCAATCTGCAGTGCTGATAAAGATGGTAGCCAACAATTCCAGCGCAGACTAGAAGCATCTCTAAATGCTCCAGGGCCTTCTTTGAGGAGTATGATGTTGCGGTCCACCTCTATTGACAGAAACTTGAGGTGATGTAGTGCTCGTCTTGTATTGCAATTCCTACTTTTGATCCGGAAATCAAGTCAAAATTTATATAGTACTGTCTACTATTCTTGCCTTTCATATTCGTTTACGAAAGATTTCAAACTTATTGGATTATATATGACTCTTACTGTTTTTCCTCGAACATTTTCAGTTTATTACAGAGTGAACCTAATATTGCAACCACATTTTGGCGAAGAAGCCGTAAAAAGGTTATTGCTGAAACTAGGACCGCAAGTTCAAGGTTTTTTTTTCAAACCCTCAAGCAACATAAATTACCATTCTTATCACCTGTGTTAAGAAAAGGACACTGTAGCACAAAACTTGGCAAAGATTAATGATTAAGTGTTAAATTGTAAAGAAAAATGATTATATATATTATGTTACTCCCTTTGTCACATCTTTTTTTTGCCTGTTGACGTGCACATTTTAATACATATAAAAGATACACTTGCACATAATATTGTTTAAAATTTCTGTGTTTCTTTGTATAAAAATTTTAGACTTAAATTGATGTAGAGGAAGAAACTAAAAGATTATTAATATTTTTATTTTTTAATTAGGAACAAAGTTAATTGTAATTTGTTATGATACTCAATTATACTAGAATGATAGTAGAATAATGATGGGGCTTGTTTTTATTTATTTAAATAATTATGTTAGATTTATTTTGGAAAGTAGATATAGATATGAAATAGTTTTTTTTAGGATTTCTTTATTAACTCACGTAATATTAACTATTAACCAGATGATGAATATATTAAAATGATGAATATGTAATAAATCAAAACAAACATAAAAATTGCAAAATATGGTTGCAAGTCAAAACGAAAGTTATAAGAGAGATAGATAAATTTAGTGTACAAAATAATTGAATGTTATAAAATATGAAGTGGAAATAACCATAAGAAGGATACGGCCATTGGGTACCGGAGTGCATGGATATGACATAAATAAATATCAATTTTCATTTTACACATATTTTTAGGCTATCAATAAAACCAAAAAATGTATGAAATTTGTATCAAATGCATATTTATTCATCTAAAATACCAAAACATAAGTAAAATCTTTCATGTATGCAAAAATGAATATGAGCATCCATACTTTTGTATATCCTAATAGACAGCGATATCGCTTAATTTTGTGAAGGCAGCAAATTTTGACTACATTTTGTGAAAACAAAATTCAAAATTAGGATTGTAGAAGAATCCTTCCATGTCCAATGTCCAATACGTATGCGCATGTCCGAGTATCCGACACGGGTATACGGCGTGTGACGAATCCTAATTTAGCAACCTTTTAAGCCAATTAACTAGATTTAGCATTAGGTTATAGTACTAGAAATACACCAAAAAGAAAAGACACCCTTTATATGATATTATGATTATACCATTGCACAAGGCTCCCACCTCAACAAGCAGGCTGATAAGAGTCTTTTTTTTCCTTTTACAAGGTTGTTTCCACATGTTTGAACTTGTGACCCACTTGACATTACAAGTAGACACTTAAGTATCACATGCCTATGATATAGCCAGCAAGATTCGATCGACCTTGAGCCACAAAGTTTTTTCTTATTAGTTGGGCCAGGACTATATCATCAAGTTATGATGATAAATTACAACTCGCATGTAAAGAAAGTAAGTAGTTTTTACTTAATGGAATGAAATTCCTAGTTTTCTATTATTTTATGGGAAAATGTTTATAATTTCCATCTTGTCATCTATTCCATTCCTAGCAATCTAAATTAGAGATCAATAGATCATACCCACCAATTGGAGGAGGAATGCTCTATTCTCCTTCCTGCTCATTTTTCTTACAAATTTCTTGATTGAAACTTTGCAATCCCACATTTTTGTTAACTCTCCCCCTTTTACGTCTTCTCTTTCGGTGAATTTTTTTCTTAATTTTCCATTCCATTCCTTCCCCGTACCATCCTCTCCAACCAAACTTAACAATATGTGTTGTCTTGGTCTAGGTACTACACAATCTTGAGGTGCTTCCTAGGACCTTATATGTGATCACCTTTTTTCACACTAAAATTTAGAATGTAGTGAATGCTAATCATAAGTGAGTTTTCTTGTACACTAAACTTAATTAGTTACTTCCAATTATGTGTAAATCAATAGCTCATACTGCACTCGAAGGTTGGGCATTTCCCAACAGAATGATAAATGATGATGTTTGGCTGCAAACCGAGTTAGTTCAAGGTTTCCATCGTAGAGGAATAATGTATAATGTTTAGACCATAGATTTAAGTACTCATACTAATAAAGCACAAGATGACTGGAAGAAGTCATAATAATTAACTTTCAAAATTAATTCAATTTCTAGAAATATGAAAGATGCAAGCTAAACTTCATCGAACTAACCCTGATTGTATGTAAAATTAGTCATGTCTATTGAGTCAAATATTCTTGTTAGTACATTTGTTGCCAGTCAATTTAAAAATTGTTAATTATTTTTAGCAATTATATAGCTAATAATATATGCATTGTGCGTGTCCTAGTTTTTTGTTGACTTTCAGATTTTTCTCTCTCTCGTTTTTTTAAAGATTTTGTGTCAGTTTCATTTTAAACCTTCCCTAGGCCCTTATCAACAGGAGGTGCGACCTCTTTTTTCATTTTTACTGCTCCGTTTGAGACATGCCATTGTTTATGGTTATGTAATTGTTAGTTTGCAATATACTTGCTGGCAATGTTAGCGAAGTTTCTCATTTAAATTGATATTAAATATTATATTTTTTAATTTGTTTAATGAAGGGCTGTTTTTGTGTGCATGTGAAAATTCATGGTAGATTATTTTTTTAATAGATATAATAACATGGATGTGAGGTTAGATAATTGCTATCTTTAACTGTGTTTTTAACTTGTACTTTTTCTTTTGTTTTCTGATTGTTTTTCTTAGTCCGGAGCATTCTTCATTTCGAGCACGTGGCCGCTCCATGCTTGGTGGTGACCGAAAATCATTTAGAGACTATTCTGACGATATTGCTGCATCTAGGTGCTTCTTGCAAAAAATTTCCGGTCGTTTCCTCCATTTGCTTAAATGTTAATTTCAAGTTTTTGATTACATGCATAGAGATTGATGGCTAATAATTGCTTTAATAATACTGGCATATTTAGATGGTAATTTTTGAAGAATAGTACATATAAATAATTTATAATTCTCACAGAATTCTTATAGTAAAAGCGGATATATAAGTTTGCAATTCTAGTAGGATTCCAAGAAAATTAAGTAGACATAAATAATTTTACAATTCTGATAGAATTATAGAATTCTAATAGATTAATTAAGTTAATATTGTTATTTATTTTTATAGTTTTGGGAAAACCAAAATCTGGTTATGTGACATATCATCAATACTGTGTCTGAACTTCAAATAAAGAGTAATAGATATCTTTTCATTGTGTGCCTAAACTCTATATCTATTCCCTAAAGCTGTAAAACACATGGTGCTGAATACTGACTTGTAATATAGCTACAGGTCTGAAGGAGCTTCAACATCAGAAACTCGTAGGCTAAGAAGAAGAAGCATTAGTATTACTCCTGAAATCGGTGATGACATCGTAAGGTGTTCACTCTATATTGCCTTACTTTTATCATTTATATGCAAAGCTTTTAAAATCTTTGAGTGTTGATGATTAGGTAATTCTGAGTTGCTCGTTATTTATATAGAAACTGATGTTTTTTTAGTTGAGAAATATTGTTATAACATGTGTAGAGAGATTTAGATTCTTATTATCCTCTCTGGATTAGACGGTTTCTAAAATCTTGTCATCCCTATATATGTTATATATAAAAAAAATTAAATTCTGAAGCCTTGAACTTCACTAGATTGCATGTTACTATGTTATATTCTTTTGTGGTGATACGTAGCAGAATCGTCCTATAAAATATTCAAAGAAGACTTGTTGATGAAAATGACCTCAAGTGAAAACCATGTAAACCAAACGCTAATTACATACCCAACATGTCCCCATGTAGAAGTAATGTCTCGGATTGTATGATACATGCCAACTTTAGCTCTACTCTTGGCATTAAAAAGAACTATTTTTTTGAAGACTTAAATCTCAGCATAAGAGGCAATAAGACAAAATATTGGTCTGCAAACTGCAACGTATGAAGTAAAAAAATCAGAATAATAGCATAAGAAAAATCAACTAATTACACAAAGCGCACTCCTAACTACAAGGTTATCCCAGCCCACCCTATTCCCTCAACTCTCTAACCCTACAGTGAACTATTCTAATTGGACGTTTTCAGGAAATCCTCCTTGAGATCCCATCCCTTTAGAGATCTAATGTGGTCATGCCGGCAAGCAGTCTCAGCTGGTCATGCCACGTCTTTCACGGGCTTCTCCTCAGCCCCTCGATCCAAACAATCTTTATCCTTTGGACAGTGTTTGTTGTTGGTCTCTATCCAACATTGTACAACTACACATCAACCACCATGCCTTTATTTCCTCAACTTTTAGATTCCACTCCTACGCTTTCTTTATCACCCAACACGTGGACACACCGTAGTAGGTTTTATCACCACTCTATAACATCCACGCTTCCAAATTAGTTCACGTGGTGCAATATCATAGACCTTCTTAGTATACCAGTTGCAGATCCTTACAACGTTCTCTAGATTTCGTCATTCTTCATGCGATCTCGGAGAGGGCTATACCATCTCTCCTCAATACTCTGTGTTTGATTTGATGAAACAAAATTGACTTGGGAAAAGCAAAAAATGTTGATAATTTCTGAATTTCTGATATGGTCAAATATGAAGATTCTAATTATTTGAAGTGGATTATGGCTTCTTTATTAAGGAAAATAAAAATTTTGCTTTTGGCTCAATTGTTATTGGGTAAAAATCGTTGTTGCTTGTCCCTCCCCCCCTCTCTTTAGACCGAAACCGGATCACTTTAATGAGAACAGCTCTTTTTATGTCATGAGATCTCGCTATGCATAAATCAGAGAATATGGACAGGGAATAATCTTGCATTTTTTCATCTAAAAGGAGAGCAAGTAATGTGTGCTATGTAGCTCTAGGGTCGGGGGTTTTGGGGGGGGGGGTGTACTTGTTTTTAAACATAATGTAATTAAGGAGGCAAGAAGCTGTATTTGGAAAAATAACATAATCTTTCTGATTAGGAAGTGTTTTTTTATATTCTTGAAACGTAGGGGTGCATTTTGCTTCATCGCTCTTATAAAGCTTGAGATATCTCCAGATGTCTGTTGTATATTTTAATGGACAAGATTGAGTTTTATGTTTAATGAACTTATAATCTCATAGTTGTATATTCTTTCTTCAGCGACTATAATAATATAAACTAATAATATGGCATCAAATCATTAATAACACATGATAGAACTCCTGTAGTTTATTACTGGATTTACCTTTTTACATACTCGTAGCAGATCCGAAGATTAAAACAGAGCTGGTTTCAAGTGATAAACCTGTTTAAGAATCATGCCTTGTACAAGTAGTTGGATAAATTAAATGCAATACACTAAATGGTTTTAGACATATATGTAAATCTGCATATCGATGTTATTTATGATGTGAATTTATAATGCATACATTGTTTGTACTTTTGTGTTATGAGTTTATTGAAAATAAATGTTGTAAATTATAATAATGGACTTTCGGCAATGTTGTCACAGGACATAAAGTATAATATAAGATTTTTTAGATATACTGGAGTACAACCGTAATAATAGACGTTACAATTTAACAAACAGTGTATATATCCATAAGCAGCAACTATGACGCCAAACAATCGAACCTATGGCTAGGGGTGATGAATATGGCCAGGTACTTTGTAAATGGAGCTAATAAAGAAAGATTAGACATAATGACTAAACTAGCCCTTCACGAAGCAGACAACAGAAAGTATTGCAACTTGGAAGTCTTGTAAATAAATTGTAAGTCATGGGACATAATTGTAATATAGTAATAATTTGGTTGTATTCATGAAATGGAATTGGGTACATAAATAAACCCTTGGGCAAGAATGATAAAGATGGACCGTCTATTCTGAAGCACTCTTCTAATAGCAAAGATGAATTTGCGCTGCTCTTGATTTGACAAATTTGGCTCATCCATCTTACAAAGTATATCATCAGTCTAAATTTCTCAACTATTTTCTGGGAAAGATATATACGTGAAATCAAAGTAGTCGTGCAATCAGTCACCCGCCTACAAGGTTTTTTCTATCTCAAAGCTTCTCATGTTATCACCTGTTGGATTATAGATGCCCTTCACTTTCGTAAACCAAGACATAGATCTGCAAAAGTATCGGATTATAGATGCCCTTCACTTTGGTAAACCAAGACATAGATCTGCAAAAGTATCGGTACTTTCTAGGAGTAGTCATGTGTTGCAGGTTTACTGTGGTCTTTGCAGGTTGCACTTAATTTTTTTCAGGGAAAACTAGTTAAATCTAGTTTTGATTTTCTCAAATAGGCTGAGAACAAAGCGGTTGTATTTTGCAGTAATTACCTGTAATTATTGCTGCATTCTTAAATCTAAAATACGGATATTGCCATTTGTAGGCATTATTATAAGCGCCTTTTAAGGAGAATCGGACCTTCTAATTTCGTCTATATGTGGTGATATATTTTATACTTGTGCTAGTAGAAGTCTCAGTAAGTAGTAATCTTTTTCATTATTTTTTCCAAGTTGTATGATTATCAAATATAAACACTTAAATTTGAATGTTATAAAATCCATTATTGAGCTTTAAAAATTAAATTAGTGCCCCCCCTTGTACTTGCACAGTGCTTTATCTTCATGTATTGCCTTGTAAGATTTACCAGTAATATGGTTGGTCCTATCAATTAAGGTACAACATACTGAATACATACTTAAATGTATGTGTGTGTGAAGGAAAACATTAATTAGGTCCCTTATCATACCATCCTATGGCTATAGCTCTCAGTTCAGATCAATCATCTATGTACCCATATTTTCATCAATTTACACCTACAATTATACCGTACATGCTGGATTTGCAACTGATGTCTTTTTAGGATAGTGAAATCTTGGTCGCATGGATTTTCAATCTGCATCTAAAAGTTAAGTTTAGATCAAGATTGTGGCATCCTTTTGCGGAGTGAGTAATTAATTATATGTCTAGTTAATAACTCTAATAGTATTAGGATCATTCATACATGATATTGACCTGGTGTCTTAGTATCTAGTTCTGTAATTGCACTCAAAGCACCCGCCTTAGTGACCACCAAGAAATTAAGATTCCTTATCAAAGATCAGCCTGGTCTTATCATTGTTTTAGTTTCTCGAAAGCAACAACTCGAACTTATCATTGCTTAGATTCTCATATTCTTCTTGCGAAGGTTGATTTATATAAATAACCTAATGGGTTTTGTAGGGCTGTAAGAGCAATGAATGAAACACTGAAACAGGATCGCCTTTCACGTCAGGAAGGTAATAGGTCATCTCCTCACTCGTCATCCGAGAAAAATTGTGGTGAAGACCTTCAAAAAAGTGTACGTATCTTCATTCTTTTGGTCTAGCTCTAGCAGTTGCTAATGATATTTAAACTTGGATGTACATTTTTTGAATTGCACTGATTGAGATTAACTTTTTATCATGGGTTAGTTGCTCTGACGGATGTCTTGATTTATTTTATTTTTTCGCATTGTTGTCCAGCATATTATATGTTTGATTGCGCTTTCCTTTCTGTTTGCAATGTGGTTGTTGTACCTTTCCTGAAGCACATCTCTGTAAAAGTTAACACCAGTAAGCTAGTAGAAAGAGGGTTATCATGTGCTACAAGCAGGTTACTTTTTAGAGACCTGAGTCTCACCATCATCATGAGTCAATGTTCAATACAAATTTAAAGAAAATCAGTTCCTCACAGAGGCTAAATTAATGTCATAAATTATAACAAGGCTTTAATTTCCTTGTAGTGGATTATAACAAGACTACAGTTATGTCAAGTCTTTTTTAAGTTCCATCTTTAGACGGAGGTAAATTCACTCTTGAAAATAGGCACCTTCAGTGGCCTACCAGGCTTAGTCTGACTTCAGCACCATATATTGTGGCATGTGTGCCAATATAAATAAATATTATTAAATAACATCACAAACATAATTCTAATTCTAATTAATATTATAATAAATAAATAATTACGGATATTACATTCCTGTCCACCTCTTCATGGTTTTTTTGTTTATTTGTTCAGTTGTCCGTTACAGAAACTAGATAATAGAATTTATTTTATAAGTTTGAATGATTCTTCTTATGAATCATATCTTTGTTTTTCACAACATATAGATATAACTAAATAGATTTGTTTGTGATCAAGATATGATAGTAACATAGGTCCCTAGTTGAATTCAATTAATTAAAAATTTAAAAAGTATGGCAGATTTTTCATCATATGTTCATTCCCTTCATATTGAAGAGGTTTAGGTGATAGAGCAAGATGGGGGTTCATAAACCGTTTTCACAATTAATCAGTACAAATTATGTTTAAATATGCCGCCAGGCGCTTCTGTTGTGTCTATTTTGTCCTCCAATGGAACATACCAAAAGATAAGCTGCATATTGGTAGTTTTTGTATTAAAGTTCGTATACATGTATGTATACATGCTGAAGTCATTCCACATATATCGTTATGGGAATTCTGTAGTAGATACTCTGGTTTCTGAAATGAACTAGGCTTGAAGAATGTAGGAGAAAATGTAAAATCCACAGGCATAGGAGCAACACAAATGTCTGAAAGTGAATTGTGTCATGTAAATAAGTATGATTTTGGGGGGTTAGGATATTATGCTTTTCTTAACTGTAATGTAGATAAGTATGATTTTGGGGGGTTACAATTTTATGCTTTTCTCAATTCTACAGTTTGGTGACACGGTCGCTTGCAGTTTCCTAAGTTGTTAAGTGTCCCCTGGAATGTAAATTGTAAACCACCCAGAAAAAAACAAGCTTGGAAAGTATACTCTATACAAATGATGCAGCCAAACATAAGCAATTTGAGAAAGGAACCTGGTCCAACCCTGTTTATACTGAAAGAAAGGATTACATCATAAGATAAATGACAACAAACAGAAACGTGTTCTTAATTCTTCTGATTTATGTGCATTATTTTAATGTGGTTTACTAAGCAAGGTTAACATGCTTGCCGTTTGCCTATTTTTTACAAATGCGCAGTGTTCTGCAATGTTACCCTGTAGCATGTACTTTTACAGATATTTTTTCCTACCTTGTCTATTTAATATTTCTAATGTTTTACTTCAGGTAACTGATTTTCACCCTGATGGTCGAAATGAACTATCTGGTATTAGTTCGACTGTGTATGCTTTTCCTAAGGAGCATTTTGGTTCGCAGAAGGCAATATCATTACCTTCATCTCCTCATGAATATAGTAGTCAGGCTTCTGCTAGAAGTGGGGGAAATGATGAAATGTTATCTGCATGGAACAAAATTCTGGAATCACCTATGTTCCAAAATAAGCTTCTGTTACCTTTTCATGAATGGAATATTGACTTCTCAGAAATAACTGTTGGCTCACGAGTTGGGATTGGTGAGTGTTCTTTGTATCTCGCCCCTCGTGTCTTAATCCATATAAATTAGCTATTTTACTTGTACATGTTGGCAGCCTTAAAATGTTGGGTTTTCATTTTATTTTTTTTTGTAATTAATATCAACTGTATGGTGTGTTGCTTTATACACATTTGACCGTGAGACAGGTATGAGAAGGTATTATGATGCTATATTCTCATCACGCAACTTCCCTTGAAAGTTTATATACTTGTCAGTTTGTGGGACATTTTAAAATATTTTTTTGTGTTCTACAAGCTCACGTATGATCATTCAACAGTGATATATAATTATATCTTGACGGGGTTGCTAGGTTCACTGTTGTGACAACCTAATCTTGATGCACTAATACAGGAGGAGATTAGATGATTCAGAATTGATGAATAATCAAAGCGTCCACTAGCGCTAGACGCTGAAGGACTGGCAATATACGAAGGGGCATACACCTTTGAGACATTTTACCTAACAAGTATCCCCATCAGAAAATATACATGTGACATGTCCACTTCATTGCCATATTCTGCTTCTTTAAGTTACTTTACAAAGTCACTAGCAGCATTAGCCAAATAATTCCTCTATTTTCTTGTTTACATTTTTCTTAAGCCAACAACTTTGATGACTTCCAGTTCTCCAATTCAAGTGTTACAGCCTCATTAGTCCCGTAACCAAACAAACACGCTTTGAATAAACTGTTGCAAGTAGTACCCTTTTGCGAAAATTTCTCATTGATGTTACATTGCAAGGTGATTTGATGGTTAAGAAGGGAATAGGTCTATTGTAAATGGTAAGGAACCGGTTTGTGATTTCCTGTATATTTTGCCAACTAGGACCGCCACCACCATGATATTTCCTCTCATTCTTTGGTCCTTTTCTTGGCACGGAGGAAAAAATAGTACTAATACAGTCTTTATTGGTTGGTAGATACTGCTTTCATCTTTGAGTGGAATGTTGGGTGAGAGAACAGATGTAGAACACAGCAATATATACAATTTTAAGTGTCTATGGATTCATATGTGTGTAAATGTGTTTGAACTAAATGATCAGATAATTCTTGCAGTGTTATGATTTATATCTCAAACTGGTTGATTAATAGGTTTCTTTGGAGAGGTTTTCCGTGGCACCTGGAATGGAACAGATGTTGCAATTAAAGTGTTTTTAGAGCAAGATGTTACTGTTGAAAACATGGAAGATTTTTGTAATGAAATAACCATCCTGGGGTATGTCACTCTGTATGAATATGATTTTAGTCTTTTCTTCAAGTTATAATTCTTTCGAATTCTCCCTCTTTTGTGATGTGTTTCTAACTGCACTATGTTTATTTTGATTTTTCTTTTCTTCTCTTCTTCCAGCCGACTTCGACATCCAAACGGTACTTATTTCCTTTTCCCCAATGTACCTTTCTATGCTTAGATATCAATTCCATATATGATCTGGGAGTCTATAGAAAAAGGTTTACAGTATCGCAAACAAATAATTTTTCCTACGAGGCTTAACAGCTTAAAAATTATGTGATCTGCCTAAATTAATAACTAAAAAAATCTTCTATCCAACCATTCCAATATGGATAGTAATACTATGTGTGTGTGGCGGGGGGGGGGGGGGGGGGGATTATATGCTGAATTTTGGATTTGTCTAGCATGTGTAGAATAAAAACAATAGGTACTCCTATCTAACTATGCTACGGCTACCATTACATTTTAGTTATATTGTTTCTTGGAGCATGCATGAAGCCTCCATGCTTATCTATGGTTACTGAATACATGGAGATGGGATCGTTATATTACTTGATCCATTTGAGTGGTCAGAAGAAGACACTTAGCTGGAGGAGAAGGCTTAAAATGTTGCGTGATATATGCAGGTTAGCATAGTTAGCATTTATGTCGGTGATAACTTGTACTACTTTCATGTTTTTCTTAGAATTCTTGTTGTTTTTGAATCTGTTTCTAAAAAATGTCAAGTTACTTGTAGTTATATTTTGATCAAATGACTATAGCATTATGTCGTCCTCATCACCTAGCAAGTTAGTTGTGATCAAGTATAAATCAACTTCCAATCCTTTTTGTGATGCATACAAAGTAAAGCTAGATTAAAATGACAAGGTTTTTGTTCTCGATGTCGTCGTATCTGAAAACCTGGAATGAAATAATTCAGTTATTTAATGTAAAGCTCCCCATATTGCAAATCGTGAATGGTTTTTTATTTTAAACTTTTACCAACTGCTGGGTTCCTGTGAATGCAATAAAAAAATTCAAAGAGACCGAGATCATACACAAACCTACTGTTTGCTCTGAACATAGCAGTGACTAAAATATAATTTATTGTATCTTGTTTTTATCTGTATTTTAGAGCGAATATCTGCTTTGACATTAAATGATATCCTTCATGTTCAGGTAGTGCTGAAAAAGAAAGGAAGAATCTTAAAATAAGCTCCTATAGACTTTCTGAATATTGTTAATATATTTATTATTAATTTGGTACAGCATTTTGTTGGTCAAATTGGGGTAAAAATGTTAAATTGCAATTTTTTGATAAAAATGAATACACAATATAACACACAAAACATGTATTTTTAGTTTGATTTAGATGGGCTAAAGATTGAGATGAACATCTTATATTCTTTGTATTTTACTTGTATAAAGATATATTCTGATGTAATAATTAATTCTTTATATAAAAATAATACTAACATACATTTGATTAATCTAACGTAATTGTTTAATTGCTAGAAGGCTCACCGTCTAGACCTGCCTACATATATTAGAACATTGTATACAAGTACCAAAAGTCAAATATGTTGGAAAACTATCATAATATCTACTGTGGTAAACATAAACTGACTATTTCTTCATCTTTCGCAATCAAGAGGGCTGATGTGTATACACCGGATGAACATAGTTCATCGTGATATAAAGAGTGCAAATTGCCTGGTGAATAAACATGGGACAGTTAAGATCTGTGATTTCGGGCTTTCAAGAATGATGGTAGGTGAACCTATCAATGACTCCTCTTCAGCAGGGACTCCAGAGTGGATGGCTCCAGAACTTTTCCGAAATGAACCCTTCAACGAGAAGTGTGATATATTTAGCCTGGGAGTGATAATGTGGGAGTTGTCCACACTAAGTAAGCCTTGGTATGGTATACCACCAGAGAGGGTAAGTTGTCCTAAATATTTCCTGCACAGTTTAATGTGATTTCACATCTCTGCTTCTACTACAGAATACAGTCAGTTCTTGACCTTTGTTTCGCCTATGTAGGTTGTTTATACTGTTGGATATGAGGGCTCACGATTAGAAATCCCTGAAGGTCCACTTAGCGGGCTAATTGCAGGTCTTCCGCATCATATTCTAATGCAATGTTTTGTTTGAATATTGTAGTGCTTTTTCGTAGAAACTAACTCTATCTAATTGATGTAGATTGTTGGGTAGAAGCGCATAAAAGACCAAGCTCTAAGGATGTATACACTCGTTTGCTTAATTGTGAGTGTCCCGCCAGCTAAGTGCGGCTAGACTGTTGTGTTGGTAACAACATAGTGGTGTTGAAACATATTACTGGTTCAGCTGCTGCTTGTGCACTTTTGAACTTTTGTTGTTCTTGGACAAATGAATGTTTTTTTTTTGTTTCGTTTTAAATAACGGGAGTTGGTTAGTTATTATATACTAACCTGCAAACAAGTATCAGGATATTTTATATCAGAAGTAATGGGATACCCTGATTACAAAGAAATCATAACCTAGTTATTACATGATACTTTCTCCGTTTCAATGTAATTTATTTCGCACTTTTCTTTCAAGAGGCGTATAATTTGATTTTTTTGCCTGTAATTATAAATGTTAGGTCTATTATTATTATTGCAAGAGACAATCAAAGGTATATCAGGACACGTGAGTTTAGATGAAGAAAATAATCGGTGTTTAACATTACTTCATAATAATAATAATAATAATAATAATAATAATAATAATAATTTGTCAATACATAATTATTTGCTTCAATTATACGACTATAAGTTTTTGAAAAAACAAAGAAATATCTATAAAATTGATTTTAATCAAATCGGGTTGCAAACTCATGTGACAAGACTATGTAGAAAAAGCATATTATGCCTAAAATTAATATCTTAGATTAATATTTGATAACCAAGTATGAAAATCGCTTTTCAGACCAAACCCAGAAAACAAATGTCGTCCTAAAAGAATGAGTAACTTTTTTCAGCGGTTAATTTATAAGTAAAAATATATCTCTCCTTTTGTGGATAGTAATTTGTATTCCTTGAGAAATGAGCCTGTAAGAAAAGGAGAGAGAAAGAAAGGAGGGTGTGCGAGTGTGACTGTGGGTACCTACCCCAACTACGATTACAAGTGTTGGTGTTTGTTTGTTTCCCAGTAGCTGCTGCTGCACAACCCAAAGTACAACCAACCACATTAACCCCACTAAAACAAAAACCCAGTTGAGTTGAATCTCTGTGTGTTTCATGGCTATGAAAAAATCCCTTTTTTATTTTACTTTCCTCACCCTTGTCCTCACTAGTCATTCTCTCATCTTTCAAGCTCATGCTGCTCCTCCTGCTGGTATTTCTAACCCCCTTTCATTCCCATTCTGTATCTCTCTCTCTATATATATTAATATATATCTGTTTGTGTGTTTGGATTCTTGATGTGTTTGTTTTGGATTTTATATAAATTTACCTTAAATAGATGTTGGTTGTTGGATGTTGTTTGTGCTTTTTTAAGCTCCTGTCATAAAGCACTTGTCTTCTCTCCTCAAATGGACTACTGCCAGGTCTTCATCCAAGAACCCCCAATCAGGTTATTCATTTCATTGCTCTTGCTATTTATTATAGCTGTCTGTCTGTCTGTTTGTTTGTTTACACTATAGATGCGTTTTTTTTTCATTGTTTCTTTATTTTATGTATATGTGTAGATGAGGATGTTCTTCAATTTGAAGATGGGTACCTAGTTGAAACTGTAGTGGAAGGGAATGAGTTGGGAGTCATGCCTTACTCAATTCGCGTTTCGCAAGATGGAGAGTTGTTTGCTGTTGATGAGATTAATAGTAACATTGTTAAAATTACTCCCCCTTTGTCCCACTGTAAGACTTCTTCCTCCAACTCTTGACCTGTTTGTGTAGTTAAGCTTCTTTGTTATTTTTGTAGTTATTATTATTTTTTTATCTCGGAACCATTTACAATCGATGCTTTGGTCATGTGGTAGGCAACAAAGAGCTGATCTATGTGTTTTTGCATGTATGCACTTGTTAGAGGTTCAAGATCTATAGTCTCGGTGTCTCTTTTTTCTCTCTCTTTAGTATCTTTTTCCATGCATATTTTAGTCCTCGAATGCACTAATATGCAGACCTGGATCTGAGCATAAATTAATAATGATAGAAAGAAACTGGCAGTTGGATTTTGGGAGAATATGGTTAAAAAGAGTCCACCTTCTTGGACAAGTCCTAGAAGATATAAACTTACACATTTTTTATGTTGAATCTAAGCTGCTGTATTTAGTTTAAGTATATGATAATTAAGCACCGACTATCATTTTAGAAAGTATATTTAAGGTTCATCTAATACAAGAATCTTAAGTTCCCATTAAATCTGATTTCGTTGAATTAAATATATCTCTCTGAAACATATGGCCCTGCTTGATGCAACTTTTGGAAGTAATATTCTGGTCATGGGTTGAAACCTGACACACGAGTAAAAGATTTTTGTTCTGCATATACATATTTAAACATGAGATTTTTTTAAATGATTTAGATATGAATTAACTAGTCAAGTATCTTGAAACTTAAGCTAAACCATTGCTTGGATCAGAAACATATTTTTTCATTGTTTCGTCATACTTTTTATTAAGTTTTCGTAATATTTCATCGCTTGTTTTTTTCTACAGATAGCAGGGCAAGATTAATTGCTGGGTCATTTCAGGGTTATACTGGGCATGTTGATGGAAAAGCAAATGATGCTCGATTCAATCATCCACGAGGAGTGACCATGGATGACAAAGGCAATGTATATGTAGCTGATACAGTCAACCTTGCCATTAGAAAAATAGGAGACGCAGGTTTGTCCCCCGTTGCTTTCTAAAGAACATATATGATGATTATGCTTTTTTTTTCCTGGTGACTATCTCTGTATTGCAAAATTAAATAACAGATATTTTTTAAATTTTGACATCAATTACTGTATGTGTTTTTTTCCGATCTTTTTGATATCTAGAGATAGCCTATTAAACATTAGAGTAAATCTGTGAGGTGATTTACTATGATAGTTCCTAAGAGGGGGATATGTGCACAGCACTAGAAACCTTCTAGAAGAACATCACATAGTTCCTAAGATGTGGATATGTGCTGAACTTAATAGAATTGCTAGAGGAACACCATCTACTTCAGGATCTCTTAAACACTGGTGGTTACAAGTGGTCTTGACTCCAATGTTGTAACTTTGTAAATATATTGTGTGAACATAAAGCATCCCCTCTCCCCCCCCCCCCCCCCCCCCCGGTTTCCTTTGGAAGAACATGATAAACATGAAAGCGTAAATTTGGATACAGGCGTAACTACGATTGCTGGAGGGAAGTCAAATGTAGCAGGGTACAGGGACGGGCCAAGTGAGGATGCAAAGTTCTCTTCTGATTTTGACGTGATATATCTGCGGCCTACCTGTTCATTGTTAGTTATTGACCGAGGGAATGCTGCACTTAGACAAATTTCCCTCAACCAGGATGACTGTGATCACCAGTACAGTTCTGTATCTGTAGAAGGTTTGTTTCATATATTAGCTTCGAGTGTTACCATTTGTATCCTGTTGAAATCTTCTTTTTTTGAATTGCAAGTGGAGTATATTAGTTTTTTATTGCACATGCTTCTTAAGTTCATATGCAGGATTGAGGCGTCCATATATGGTTTTCTCGCTAAGTTTAGCATACACAATTCTATATTTATTTAAATTTTAAACATATGGCTATATGGCTATGTGTGGCATGATATTTGCCTGCCTTGATTATTTTGATATATCTAGTCCTATTGGAGTCTATAGATTTCAATAAGTTGTTGATTAGCTAGTGGCGCCTATTGCGGTGTTGGAAATGGTTTGGCTGTTCACCTGTATACATGTGCTAATACCAACTTCCACACGAGATTTCCATATTCTTTTCAATATTTCTTTCCAGCGCATTTCCATTTCATCATCCAACAATCTTACAAAAATGTTGAGTTTGTTGGTAAAAAGTTTCATCATTCAGTTACATTAATCATTTTATATTGGATTTCTTTGTGTTTGTACTTGGCAGATATCGTTTTGGTAGTTGGTGCTGTCATAATAGGATACACTATATGCATGATTCAGCAGGGTTTTGGACAGTCATTTCTCTCCCGCATGGTAATACTCTCAACCTGTTTAGCACCTATATTTGTGGACAAGGGTTATTAATTAACTCGGTATAATGTGGACCAAATTTTCATTAATTATCCTCCAACTATTTATTATTGGCCCGATCTGATTGAATTGTGCCCGCAGAAACAACATAAAGAGAGCAAGTTTGAAGAAAAGGTGGGCAAGGAGAAAGCCACTCCTATAGTGGAGATCATCAAAGAGGAACCAGAAGCAGGTTGGCCATCATTTGGGCAGCTGCTAGTTGATTTGTCCAAGCTTGCTTTTGAAGCTTTTGCTGGTGGGGTCCTTCAGTTTACACCTTTTAATTTCTGGCGCAAAAGATCAACAAATGGCCTCACTCCCTTAAAAGACCCTCTTGTAATGCCCGAAGATGCAGCTGAACCCCCGTTAGTTAAAAAGCATAGAGCCCCTGCTCCTCTCTCGGATATCCGACAAACTCATACCCAAAATGCTGGTGATAAATATTCAGAAATGAAACCCCCTAAGCTGAGATCACCTAGCTTTAAAGAACCATCTTTGTCAACCAAGCACAGATCATCCAAGAGACAAGAATATGCAGAATTCTACGGACCTAATGAGGTTCCAGCTCCTCACGTCCGGTCCAAGAGTCAGAAAGATAGAACAAAGCATCGTCAACGTGATAAAAGCGGAGAGGTAGCGTATGGAGTAGCTGGGGTAGAACATAAACCGCCAGTTGATGTGAAGCCAGTGAATTACGACGAAGCTAAGTTTGGCCATTACAGTTCGAGGAGCAAGTATGCAGATTCATACCAATTTTGATAAGGCTGCAATGTGAGATGTGTTTAGGACATTCCTCTTGGGATGGAGCTCAAGTATACTACTATTTAGAGCTGCTTCCGTATTGTTATTTGCTACAGTGTTTATGCTAGCTTAACCCCGGCAAATTGTACTAGTCCAGCAATAACCAATCTGCCTAATGAGATGGTGCATGTTTGTCTTGTTAAAAAGAGTTTATCTATTATATTTTGTTAGTTAGTTTATGTAAATAATAAAGAGTACCAAAAAAATATATTTGCCGAGAATGACATAATTGTTTTAAATAAATTATAAATCAAATGAAGAATATTGTCTAAAAATTGCCTATGCTGTCACGTATAATATACCAAGGAATTATAAATAAACTAACAAGTCCTGTGTACGCTAATATTGGTGAATGTATAACATACCTATGCAGATATTTTAATATAGGTGAAGAGAAATATATATATGCTGTTATACGTTTTGCTAAATGAGTAAATAAATATGTAGTGGTTACAGAAGGTTTTGCCAGTCCGTAGCTTTCTACTAGTATATATCTATCACATGATTCTCGTACCTACTTGGGGTGTGATTAGTGATTACAAATTACAATGGCGTCCTCTATATTTTATTATTATTTGTTTGCAATTAAATTTTAAATTTACTGACATATATTTCACATTTACTTGTATATATTTCACACAGAATAAAATTAAATTTATTAATAAAAAATAGATAATGTACATTTTGAAAATCGAAAAACTCAAAAGTCACTATTTTTTGGATAATATCAACAGTCGCTTTTAACTATTTTAACTCCCAAAGCTAAGCGCACAATATGAAAATTCTACTCTCATCACCCCTAAAAGGATAAAAAGTTGTATCTTTTAAATCCTCACGAGAAAGGATTGACAGCCAACTACCATTAGCAAAGCTAATATGCTGATTACTTGTAATAATCTAATAGAACATAGAATACAATCATGATCCTTCAGCATTACCCTTCCTTTTTTCTAGTCCAAAAGCTTCTTATATATACATAGCCACCACAATGCTAGTATAAATTCTTCAGCTTTTTGTTCACTTGATTGAGAAAAGCTAAAAGAAAAACTACTCAGCTGATTCTTACAGAGATATACAAATGGGTTGTGTTGTGTCATCAAGAAGCAAAGGAGAGGGTAAGTCATTATTGGTTATAAACCATCAACATCTATATTTGGCTTATTGAATGCCTTCATTGATATCCTCATCTCTGGTTAAACAATTAACCAGCTCCATAACTAAAAATCATAATGAAAACCAGCGTCTCCACTATAGTAAACTTATGGTATGCACTTTTAAATTCATGGCAGGGAGCGTAAAGAAGATCCGGAAACCTAAACCATGGAAGCTGCCACAAGTAATAACAACGAGTCAGCTGATGCAGATGCGCGAGGAATTCTGGGACACTGCTCCTCACTATGGTGGCAGGACAGGTATCCATTCTCATTATATATAATCATACTCTGTATTATTATTAATTTTTCAAATCATGTCTGCCTCTCCATTCTAACAGAGACTAATGACAAGAGAATGAAGATAATCAGGGGACCTATAACAAAATAAACTCGGAAAGCCAAGCAAAACATAGATTAGCTTGTTGAACACTATAAATACTATAACTATCAATCAACAAATGCACTTGTCAGCTTCTCATTCTTCTTAAATGTCTTTTAGTCTAATATTATACAACTACTTATTCAAACTTGTAGTAGTAACTGCTGCAGGTATTGCATTCTCCTTGCCTCTTTCACACTAATACAAGTATTGTATTATGTATCAGAAATTTGGGAAGCACTACGTGCTGCTGCTGAAGCTGATCTAGACCTTGCTCAAACAATAGTTGAGAGTGCCGGGGTCATCGTTCAGGGCTCTGATCTGAGTATATGCTATGATGAAAGAGGTACCAAGTTTAATCTGGTCTATATCACCAAAGAAAGTATACAAGAGTTTTTACCAAAGGCCTATGGGTCTATATAGCCTTCACTTTCTTTATGGGAAGTCGAGGTTCAAGCCTTGACAAAGGCAAAATGGTTTTGTGATTGTGTCACAAATATCATATATATAGGCTAGATTATAGCACTAACAGGTGCCATTTTTTCTAATCAAATCATACTTGATAAAATTCTTTCCATCCAGGAGTGTAAGAATTATTAATTTTGTGAGTGTGTTTGTGAATTTGTGTATATCAGTTTCCTCTTTTTCAAGATTATCTAAAAGTGTTGTGTAAAACCATTCTACAGGGGCAAAATATGAACTACCAAAGTATGTTCTGAGCGATCCGACAAATCTAATACAAGCTACATGAGAATTTCAAGAAACAGATATGATATCGCGCAAGATCAAACTGAACATACTGCTGGAATAATTTGTAGAGCATGCATGTAAACATGTAACGTGATGTATAATAGTTTGGCTCACATCTCAACTAAATCTGGTGTTCATTTTTAGTTTATTTTGGTTCACATCTCATCCACATCCACATGTACTTTCCAAAATTGCCAATACATTATTTACTAATATCAATATGTCTAAGGGAAGACCTGGACATGATTATAATATCAGAAGCTACTAAGGAATTTTTTCATGCGCTAGACACATGGAACAGTACATAATAGATATATTCTTTCAAATCCTTCCAAGGAACTGCAAATGTGCCTGTATACTTGTAATCTGGAAACTATCAACTCACTCCTTTATCTTAAACTTACACTGCACACGTCTTTTGTCTAAACGAATCATGAGAGTTTTGTTTATACTGCATCTTAAACAGTCAACCAGAACAATTTTTGCAATGTCACACGAAGGAAAAGGAATGAACACTATCAGCAACTGCATTTTTGTTCCTTCGAACAAGTAATATTTGGACATAACTCATACGATCAAAGAAGTACCTTTAAGTTATATACTGCATAAATTAAAAAAAAGGTTGAAAAGTGCAGCCAATTTCATCTGTCAATTAATGAAGAAACAAAGCAAGTCATTTAACAAACAATTATTTTCAAAAACACTAAAACTTGATGAACACCTTCTAGTACAACAAGCAAAGAAGCATCATTAGCAGACAACTAGTTTTTTTCATCTCAGGACTATGTACTTGCAAAATAGATTTTTCTGAAGACCTCACGAAGTCAGCACGGGGCTGAAAATTCTTCATTAGGTAGAAGCTTAAGCCTTCTTGAAAAATGATAGAATATTGCCCTGTTTAGGGTCCTTCCCTCCTTTCTTATTTCCTGCTTTACTCGCTGGATTTGATGGAGCAACCAATCCAACCGCAGGCGACTTCTTAGGTGCAGGTGGCCTAAAATTCACCAAAAAAATTATGACATTCGGTAGGGTACTTGTACACACAACTTTTATTACTAATAGAAGACACATTAAAAAAAAGGTTTAGATAGTTGTCGAGACAAATGTAAATTCATCTCTCAGCTTGATTTGGGAAGGCCAGTAACAACTTCCACAAAGGCAGTTCTAAGATCGTTAATAACCAAATTGTACTGGTATGCGTTCCTCCCAACCCAGAAAACCAGACAGTAACATATGATTTAAAGATCCATTATAGAAGATGCAGACAGAATTTTAATGTTGAGGTGACACTGTAAATATTATATCTTGAGCTATGCAACCCTTTTTATAACGAAGTGGTTGAATATCACTAGGTCCGTAAATATACAGAATGTATCAACCATCAAAGATCATGCGAGGAAATGAAACTATGTGGCAAATTGTTCAGATATTTTGGCACTTTTTGTTTGATTAAGAGATAAGATCTGATTGTTAAATGCATATTTGAATTATAAAAGTTCAATTAACAGATACTTAAACTGAATAAACAAACATATGGGCCCTAAGTTGTATTGAGTTATCGTTTAAAGAAAACAAACAGCATCTTTATATCCTTACAAGTTCATTGCTTTTATCAACCTTATTATCACATTATTATACTCAGTCAAACGATAATTGGAACTAAACTTAAGTAGCAATAATGAGCATCCTGCATTATCATTTGTACCATAAACTATCCGATTCAGGCCAAAGAATCACTTCTGGAAAAGGTAATAATAGAACAATTGATCGGGAAATACATTTGATTGAGAATGTCATTACCTGTTATTAGTCGTTACTGCACTACTGCTAGCCTTCATCGTCGTATCCTTCATTGCTGTATTAATATTAGCCTCTCCCTCTAACTCATCGCCCTCCCAAACAACTTCAGTTACTGAGTACAAAAAAAACAGGCACCGTTTTCAGAAAGATTTCTTACAGCGCGCACACACATACATATATATACACATATATCTGTGTGTGTGTGTGTGTTATAGTTACACATTTGTGAGAGTGAGAGTGTGTGTGCGTGTATTATAATTCTCAAGATTTTGGGCTAGGAGCGTAAACTATAATAAATTGATTTGTAAAAATTACAACCCTATTGTACCTTCTCTCCCACGCTCATCAATCCGTGTCTTCAACACTTTTCTCCTTTTGGGTGAACAGGGTGCAGCATCGCGTACTTTATCCTTCACATCGGCAGCTTCTTCAATACATTTCTGGATCTGGTTTAAAGAAGAAATCCCACTATTATTACCTTTGGCAACAATTCTGGATGAGTTCAGACTAGCACTAGTCCCATTGTCCTTGCTACATGCATTAGTTTCAGGATTATGGCTGATGGCTTTCTCAGAGGAATGTATCCCATTTTTATTGCTTTTGCTGACAGCTACAGTTTCTTTCCTGGGCAGATGGTCAGACACCTTTTTCAAATCATTTTCTTCCTTCACCTCCGGTTTTCTTTCTTTAGGTTCTTTAGAGTCCAAACTACTTTTCTCCCCTGAATGAGATTTAGAACATATGTCCAAATTCAAAGAAGGTTTTAACTCTGGAGAACCTGGTGATGCTAGACTTACGGCATCCCTGAGGTCATCTTCATCAGAGGAATCAAAGAAAACCCTCCTCTTCCTACTGCCTTTACCATTGGATGCTCTCTTAAAGTTGATACCATGTTCATCATCGTCACTGCTTCCTTCCTCTACTGTCTCACCAACACACACTTTAGCATCTGCATTGACTAAACATTCATGCAAAATTTCGGCATAAAACAAAATAGCAGCTGAAGCATAAATATATTAGGCAGCCAAAGAAATACTTTGTTCTCTCTGTAATAAAATAGAGTAGTAGAAAGCTAACCAGCGTTATTAGATTTTGTATTACTTGTTTCTGCTGGGGACTCAACGGGCCTTGACTTCGTGGATACTCGACCCCACATAGTAGCTAATGATCCTCCAGTTCCAGAAGACACTTTATTATTCTGCGGATCCTTCTTCTTGTCAGCAGGGAACTGCACAACCTTTTCCCTTTCTGTGGCAGGCTTGCTAGTTTCTTCATGAACTCCTGTATGACTTTTATTATTTACAATTTTTACCTCATTACTAGACTGCTGGCCAAAACGAGGGCTTAATTGCTGTTGTTTCTTCTGCTGAGGTTGTGGAATAGACACAGTTTTATGGGCAGGGTCGCCTTTGGAAGCCACTGCAACTGTAGAACTTGTGTTCAGCACAGCTGTACTACCAACGTGTGTTCCCTCAACATTGCGCTTCACATAGGAATTTGATATTCGACAGAGCCTGAAGAAATATTTTACTAACCAGTAAGTATAGATAAACAGGGGCAAAAATGCATCATCACGAGACTCTACGTGCTCAACTAATTCCATAAGAAATATATTTTCTTCAATAAATGGAGATCCAAATGTCAGAAAATTTGTAGATGTACTACTTCCCGTTGGGTTATTATAATTAAACAATCTAAAATAGCATGTTATATTTAGTAAACCTGGTGCTTAATTTCAATTAGATCCATAGAAATTAAAAAGAAAGAGACAAGAATACAAATTCCATGAGAATATAGGCAGTACTAAGTCATAAATACTCACTACGGATCAAGTAACACATTTATGAAAACTAAACCAAGAAAGTCGAGTGCAGAAGCATACCTATTATCTCTCAAGCAATTATTAATTGTAGAGTCCTGCCTGAAAAGCTCTTCTGCCTGTATAAATTCAACATTCCAAAGAGATGCTGAATCCTTTGGGATACAAGTTTGCACACTGTAGACCTGAACTGAGCAGTTATCATCAAATTCTTGTTTGGCTTCTGTACAAAGGTCAGGATTTGTAAGCTAATTACCATTCAGACTGCTGGTATATAGTGCTAAATCGAACGGCGGGATTAGTAAACAAAGAATCCAAATAACTAAATAAACATGTGAAACATGAATGTTTAATTGTCTGACTTAATATTATATCAATGATATGTCAATATCTCTCTCAGTGTTATTAAGTAAGTGCATTATGGCAAATCACAGACATCACAATTTTAACAAATCACACCCACAAAATTGAGGATGACAACATATTGCCTAAAAAGATATGATAAACAATTCCATTTTTGTTCCTTCCAAGGCTTCTGGTTTAAAATATTTAAGTTTGATGATCAGAACTCTCATAAAATGTACTCCAAAGGAAACAAAATGATTTAGACGCAAAAGAAAATAAACACCAATGCTAAGAACTTGCAGAAAATTCAGTGACAGTAAATAATTTTAAATCTGACCTTCAAGTTTATTCCTTGATGCGAGCCTTATATGATAAACTGGAGGATTATTCTTTAACCATCCAGACAAAGTATAAACAACTTCCAAGTTGCTTCCCTTTTTTTCGACAAACTCCTGAAGCAGCCTACACAAATATTTAGCTCATACCTTTAGCCTAAGATATTTAAAGTATAATTTATATAAACAACACTATACTTTCATATACAGTTACCTCTTAGCAGCATTTGATGACACCAAAAAATTACGACTCAACCATTTGTAGGATACCTAAGTAACATAGTCATACGACAATGACATTAATACAATTATCTTTCAAGAATCATCGTTTATATATAATCAACAGCTTCAATACAAGCAACTAATCGATTCTTTTTCATTGTGAGATTGTAAAAATACAATCTTTCGCACAAGCACAGACAAATCCATAACAATATAATACCTTTAAACATCATAGAATAAGTGGAATCACAGAGATTTATCAACAACACAAGATACATATGTACAAACAATCTTATCCTAAACATCTAACCACAAAAATCAAAGATTCAGATACAGATCAAGAATAAGAAGAAAAATATACTTACCACTTGTAAGTTATCACACACAAGAGATTCAATATCATCAAGAATTCCTAGGGTTTCCACTTCCGCCATTACACACACACACACACTTCGCAATCGGGTCAATTATAGTTTCCCTCCCAAATAACCCACTCACTTTCCCGCCCACTAAAAGGGTTTTTCTTGTACATATATACACTTTACACACACTCGGGTTGGGTCAGAATGTTTTTGATGTAATTGGGCTTAAGCCCAGTTTAAACTTGACCCGACCCATCTCTTTTATTTTGTCTTAAACCCCAAATCAAGAAACTGTCTTAAAACCTTTAAACCCCTTGTTCATTTTTGATCTCTAGATCATGGGTGTTCTCAATCTCCTTCGTTCTCAACATTTTCAAAGATTTAATAAACCCCATAAAATTTTATATCTCAAAGGTTTAGATACACGTGATGTATCTCATACTCTATACTCTTCTTTGTTTCAAAGACCCTTGCCTAGTTCAAGTCTGTGTCAGCCTCCAGACAACACTCACAAGACCAATGAATTGAAGAAGCCATTAGGTGTTGTATTTAAAGAAGCAGTTGGGTTATGCGAAAAGCGCGATGAGAGTGAAAATGAGGAGGATAACAGTGAAACCAAAGAATTAAAGAAGAGATTGAAAGATTTGGAAAATAAAGTTAAGGTTTTGAATGAGAGTAATTTAGGTGAGAGTGAAGTTGATACTGAAATTATGGCAGATAATAAGTTGGGTGGTGATGTTTCGAAGGAGGGGACTGTTGTGAAGTTATCGAAATTGTTTAGTAATGATAGCCAAGAGAATTTGGGGGAAATGGAAGGGGTTGGTAAGGTTTTGGAAGATGATGTTATGATTGAGAAGTTATCTGCATTGTTTCCGGCAGAGCGGGTGAAAAAAACTAGAAGTAGAAAAGCGGAGACAGTTGTTTGCAAACAGCTTTCACCAAATATGATTGTGTTTGCAAGACATTTGTTTGAAAAGGGGTACTTTAAAGATGCAAATTTTTTGCCTAGGTACACGTATGATGCTACACGTTTTGAGGACAACTATAGCCGGGCTTTTCTTACTTGTGCTGCTCAAAAGTTTGGCAAGGATCATCAGGAAATTTCAAAGTAAGTATACTATTTTGTTAATTAATTTACTTTATAAAGTGGTTTTGTTGTATTTTGCTTATGTGGCTATGGTGATACCGTAACATTGATACGGGCTTTATATTCTGCACTAGAAATTTTTGGCATGACTTATATATAGGCTAAGAACACCCCCCCCCCCTCCTGTGAAAATTTATACTATTAATCAATTAATTGCTAATCTAGCAAATTGAAGGCGTCTAGTCCCATATGGGGAGAGGGGGATCTTAAGTTAGTGTATCTTGTATATTTTATTAAAAAATTATATTACATTCATCACATCCTAAATTGAGAAAGTATCGAATATAACAGCATTGGGTTGTGTTGCAGACTTCTGATTTAAATAAGTAGCAACCAAGAAGTTCAGCTGTCTCTGTCCCACATAATCTCTCTCAGAAAATCCGCCAAGTAATGTGGATGTCTCAGTGCAGATTGTGCGTGTATCTATATTGTTATTAGTTTGATTACTAAATTATGACCCCCACCCCTAGTCTCACTTGAAATCCCAAATATAAATTTGACGTGGATTTATTAAGTTTTATGTAAATGTATATTTTATGAACTGCGAAAAACTTAAACTAGGTACGACCTTGTAATTTTAAAATGTTAAAGCATGGTCTTATTTAGAATGTAGGTAATTCGCAAACACAATAATGATTAAAATTAGACAGCACAATGCGTACTGTTTTAAAAATTGAAATCTACTTGTTTATTGTTCTGAGCCCCATCGTGTTTGTATTACTTTCCATGAATTTGCATTATGGCGTCACTCTCATCGGATTAGATGGATATCAGCCAGTGATTTGAAGAAGATTGCTTTCTTTGGTTGTCCATCTCTCTCAAAGAAGCCTCTGATGGCTGCCAAAGCATTACGCATTTTCTTCAGTATTCCAGAAGATACGGTTAGCCAATTTTCCACAAATTGATCCATAATGTCAATTTACTCTTCTTTTTATAACAAAATCATTGTGTTCCTTTACAGTTAAATAGAGTCTCCCAGTTCCATTTCCATTGATGTGCATTTTCATGTGCTTGCATTCAGGTTTGCAGCAAATGTGTTCTAAAAGAATCTTGTAAGTTCGTGAACCAGAGTATATGGAAAGGCCAAGGGAAGAGAATGCGTTTGGATATGTCTGCGGTAATGAATGTTCTTACTTTGTATGCTATGGAAGAGTTTCCTCCGGAATTGGTAGTCCCTGATGAAATCAAGACTGCTGTCAGTCGGTTGATTGAGGAGGTTATAAAGCTTAGTCAAACTGTTTCCTAAGAGTTATTTAGTACGGAGTATGTGATAAGTTCTGGTTTTTTACTGATAATATAGACTTCAAATGATTGTGATTACTATGGGGTTTAGGTTTGATCATCTTTCATTTCAGTTTCAAGGGAACTGTTATATTGTAATTAATAGTTTATTAGTACTTTTTATCTATAATAGTTTATATAATTTTTTAGTATAGTGCCATATTTTATTAATTTATCATTCTTAACTCTTGAGATTATTCATTATTGCAGTAATACGGGTTCTAGAATTGTTACTGTTATAATTTATTGAAGTTCAGTAGAGTATTTGATGAATGCTCTTTAAAAATCCGTTTTATCTTTACTCTGATATTATGCCTACTTAAAATAATGAAGCATATTTACGTCTACTAACATAATTTTAGAGAACTTGGCACAAAAAACATAATTTTAGAGTCAACAATAGACAAAATATACAATCATGTGGATAATATAAGTGAAATTTAATTTGTATATTTTTGAGTAATTTAATTCAAAATTTGTGAGGTTAAATAAAAAAATATATATTTTAAATTATATTGTATGTTTATATAATATAAATATGTAAAATTCATTTGAATTTTACATGCTACTGTACTAGTATATTACTAAGAAAGTTAAAATTAAATACATTCTATCATGTGTACTCCCTCTATTTTAAATTAATTTGATTTCTACGTATATTTTAGAATTAAGGAGCAAAAAAATTCTTGTGGTTTATGCGTAAGAGCGGATAAGTCACTGTGGTTTAATAAGACTCAAATAAGACCTTCAAATTAAAATTAATGGTTCAATATAACCCCTCTAGTTAATTTTTCTTAACTATGGTTAAAAATATTATAAAAAAACTTTATAAATGATCGAATTCTAACTTATTCAAAATTATATTACTCCTCGTAGCCGTTTTGTTGAAGGCGGTGCGTTTTGTATCGCAAGGTAAAGACCCGAGTGGTGCGGGTCGGATCCCTGGTTGGATACATATAGAATCTGTTTATCAAGTAACGGTTAGCGGTTAGTTGTTACCGGATTAAATTAGATGTTATAACTAACCGATTAAAGTAACTATTTTTACTAGCGGATTGAATTGGTTGTTTCATTTAAAACTATTTAGTAAATATAAAATTGTTTAGTAAATAGTTGTATAAGTAATTTTTTATACTTTCACTGGAGACATGTCAATCCTCTAATTGAAAAAACTTCTCAAATTAATTTTTTAAAAATTAGTTTTTGAGTCCAAACCGCTATTTTAATGTAATATTTGTAATTTATTTATTTAGATATTAGTATTAATAATTAGAATTAGATTAGAATTTGTAAGATTATTTTTTTAACCATAATATTTATTATATTAAATTTGATTACAAATAGAATTTGTAATAAAATAGTAATTAAATTAGAAGCAGGATAATTATTAAGAGTCTATATATACATATAAACATATGAGTTATTTATTAAAAACCCTAAAACTAGTTGTTTGGGTCAAAAGAAAAATAGGGAAATTTCATGTTCTGGTAATATGCAAGAATAATACATCTCCGTTTTTAATTATTGAGTTTGATATGTATTTAGAGGAGTGCATGTGGATTATATATAAAGACAAATATCGTTGAAACATGGGCATGTTAAGATACAAACATAGTGAAAATACTAGCAGGCTAAAAGTATCATATTGAGCCTGAATAATTTCGTTAGTATATATTATCGCCATTCTAAAGTACGGATTTCGTTCCATTTCTTTTCAATGCTATTCTTTTTATGATTAATTATATTTTATTCATTTCATCCCCTGACTGTTCCATTCGTTGTTATCCATTTTAACTGTTTTGATTTTTCCAAAATTATGTATGTTACATATCTGCGTAGAATATTTGAAATATCAGTTTCAGGTGATTTTAAAATTGTGAAAATCATTTTATTTGAGCCCTTAGAGTGATACAGGGTATACCGAGTTAACCAGTTATAGGGGTACTACAATCATGTCATTGCGGCACCAGTGACATGACACTTTCGTGGTAGTGTGATTGGTCACGACATATCCTTTTGATAGCTTAGGAGACGAGTTTTGCGCATTTGATATTTGTTTGAGGATACGTGGATGCACCCATAGTTTAATTTGATTTGTATATGTCGTACACGTTGTCCGGTTTGTTGCACGCATTAGGTACCACATGATGTGTGTATTTGTTATCTGTTTTGATATCGGTATGAAATATCATAACCCCTCTTTGCTTCAGTCTTGTCTTTAAAAATTAACTGGATTTCAATCCGTACCGAGCATTTGACTCATGCTGTATTTTTTTTCTCACAGGTACTTAGGGAGATCTTAGACTGTGTGATGGAGATGTACCCTTACTCTTACTCTTTTATTGGGACATTTAAACTTTTTATATTATTTAGACATTATTTATTATTAGAGATTTTGGATGTATGCACATTTATTGTTTTGAGTTATTTAAGAGGTTTTAATATTAATTTGAAGATTTTTTGAACCTATTTAATTATTAACTGCATTGAATTTTAGTACTTCGTAGGGTGTTACATTCGATCTGCTAACATGGATCAAACCTCTTCACCTGACTTTGGGCCATAATTTTGTCAAACAGTCTCTTCTCTCTTGTTATCTTCATCTCTTCCTTGACTCTCAGCTATTCTAAAAACCATATTATTTCTATCCTATATCTTATATGTACACACACGTACCCATATGTTCGGTCTTAAACTCGCATAATCACAGTCCAATTATATAATAATATTTACGTACATAGTTACATACAAACTCTGATATATACATACATACATACATACATATTTATTATAAGTACAGTATGTCCGTGGAGAGATCACTGGAAGCTTGGGAAGAAGTTCAACGACACAGCCACGACTTAGCCGACCGGTTCGCACAAGGTTTTAACGGTCTGATCAACCCGGACCGGTTCACAAAGGGTTTTAACGGTTTGATTCCTTCTCACATTACTCCCCCTTCATTTTCTTGGCCTAATCCTGTTGAATTTCCCAAACATAATTTTGTTAAAGATTTCAAGATTTCTAATAATTACGCTTCCGCAATTGATGGTGTTGGGAATAGATTAGGCAAAGCTGGGAATGATTTCGGAGCTTCGATAAGTGGTGTTGTGCAACAGTTTGTTAGGATATTGCCTTTGCCTTTTAAGAAGAAAGATAGTAATGTGGAGGCTTCGATGCGATCGGATGTGAATACCAATTTGGGGATTACGAATAATGTTGGGGAGGATATTGGATCTTTGGCTAAGCGGTTTCGGGATTTTGGGTTTGTGGAGACGGGTGGTGGTAGTTTAGATGATTCTGTTGAAGAAGGGGGTTTGGCTTTTAATTTGGATGATTCGAGATATAATGATAAACGACAGGTATAATGTTGTTGCTTAAGTTATTTTAATTACTAAGATTGTTGGATGTGTTTTGTTGAACTAGAATCAAATGATTAAAATTTTAATAGAAACTATATCTGCTTGTTTTGACTTTGTGTTATGTAGGACAGAGTAGAAGTCTTGGTCTAGATTTTACTAACTATGATGAACACCTTCTTGCAAGATATAAACAAGACCATTTTCAAGAACTTGTACCTTTCAAACCCTTTTTGTATCTAGTTATGATATTTTGAAGACAATATATTATTTTATAATAATTTGAGTTGGAAATGACCTTTTCACTCGGCCACCATGTCACTCAAATAAGTATTTTTAACAAGCAGACAAGCAGACAAGTAAAAGTTACATGATGTCGATATCCGGAAAATTCTTTTAAGGTCCTAAACCATCAAGCAAAAGTACTTAAAGAGTTAAAGGAGAAAGTTACAAAACTAGTAATCATCTCTACTATTTATTAAATTATTATTGCAGTCTATCTGTTTAACTATGTTTGCTACTGATATGCAAGTAATTTACATAATGCAGCGGAGCCTGAACATTTCATCAACATATGGCAGTAGAAGGCGTAATGTGCAAAGTTCTTTATCTGCAGGATCAGAATGGTGGAGGGTGGAAGCATCAAATGGAAGTGACACTCCAGGAAGTGAAAATTCATCATCTCTCCTTGTCCAGCTTGGACCGATACTTTACATTCGTGATGCTACTCTTCTTTTGCCAGTTCATTTCTCGAATCAGCACTTGCTTTGGTATGGATATGATAGGAAGGTACGATAACTTCCACATGTTTTTTATTCAAGCACCTGCTAATATATTGCAGTTGAAAACCATTTTTTAATTAGCTTTCTTTGATATAGTTGTTAGTTCATTTGCTTTAGTCATATATTTCTTGTTATGTGTAGCAACCAATATTTTGCTACAGTATCAACACACTTGCTAGATCTTCCTCAAATACTGTAGGGAAATATTGCATATGGGTGAACAGTCAGACTTGATTAACATATATTTTAAAAGCAATGTTAGATGATTGTGATGTATGGAGTATTTAAGAGTTCTAGAAGAATTGAAAACTAAAAATTATGGTTAATTAAGGAGAAATATTGAACTTACAAGTTCAACAAGTGTAGTAATGTACAAGTGTAGAGCGGATGAAAGGCTTTATTTCTGTGCTTAGGTATTTTGCAATATTATTTGAAGCATAATATTTATGCTGATAATCAAATATTCTGAATTGATTGGATATGTGAATTTCAAATATTCCGAACTTATCCGTACTTGCTATTAATTTTTCAAATTTTTTTGATTGGCAGAATGGACTGCACACTATCTGTCCTGCTGTGTGGTCGAAGAATAGGAGTTGGTCCCTGATGTCTTTTATTTGTCTCAACCCCTTGGCATGTGTAAGTTTTGCATAGCTTTCTTAGAAATAAATTCTGTATTGGCTAGCACTTTCTCTCTATAGTTTAGAGATTATGTAGTTCGTATTACCCCATTTCTGCACTTAAGTGTTATTGAGGTATAGTTGTTAACGACCCCTCAGGCATGCAGAAGGCCATAGGGCTGTTCATGAGAATTGTGAATCCGGGCCGGATCAATCTAAACCAACAAAAACGTTTATGTTTTGGTTAATGTTTAACTGGACCATTTATAATTTGGTTATGGTTTTTAATATATTATTTCGGTTAAACCAAACCTGACTGTTCATATATTTAACACCCAATTTTTAATCGTATAAAATTATTATATATTTTAGAGTTAATAATTCAATAAATATACATAGTAATCAATATATGACAAATTATAATATATTACCGTAATGAGAATTTGAAATATAGATTAAATATAATATATATCTAATATTGACATGCTTAAAGTTTTGAATTACAATTATTCAAATTATGGTTATATAATAAATTGAATAATTATTTCAAGAAAATATGAAAAGAATAAGACAATCACATAGTTTAAAGTTTAAACCGTGGACCGTGGTTCAGACCCAAACCAATTGTTTCTTACATGGATTGGTTTTGAATTTTAGAAAGCCCGTTATACTGGCTTGGTTTGAAATTTGGATCAAACCTGTTGTTTTTGGTATGAAAAACAGAAGAAAATAATATGCTAGAGCCTAGAAAGAATGATTTTATTACATTAGGCTTTAATATTCTAGGTTGTACATACTGAAATTACATAAACTTGCCTTTCATAGGCTAATACATAGTGATAACTAATTCCTAAAAATAATCATATAATGATTAATGACTTCCAATAATTATCACTACTATCGTATTTATTCATTCTGATCTTTTGAACTAATTCTACTTATCTTTCTAGCCTCTAGATATAATGTAGAAAGAATTCAAAAACTATTCAAATAACTTTGAATTATTCTAAACATTCCACCTTAATGCAAAGACTTGGAATTATTCTCAACACTCTCCCTTAATTCAAAGTTTTGAAATTTGTTTGAGCAATGATGCACTTCCCATCCTCACCGTTTTTGTTGGAGCACTTCTCCCCACAAATTTCTTCTAGGTGCACTTCTGACCAACTTGCAACAAATAGGATTTATTTTTGAAATTTGGAGCAATTCTCTCCATCTCATTCTCCCCCACAATTCTAAAACGAAAAATGTCTTCTACTTATGCCATATTTCCTTTCCCATCCTTATCATGACATACATCTGTCTCGTGTCTATATTTTTCGTATCATCTTTAACCTCTTTCGTGTTCTTCCTGAGGAGCAGGAGCTTAATTATCACCTTGAGAACCTCCTGTAGCAATACTGCCAGAATTGGTATCATTATAACAACACCCAATTACTTTAAACGAACCTAGTTTGGATACTATTTTCTGGTTTTTAGATTAAAAACAGAAAAAAATTCTGAAAAGAATAATTTTAGTACTGTAGCTTATATATTCTGGATACATAGTAAACCTGCCTTTTATCCTAAAAAATAGACATATAATGACTTACAATAACAATCACTTCTAACTTTTTTTTTCTAATCTTTGAACTAATTTTACTCATCCTATTTGACAAAGATGTATGAAAATGTTTTTCATTCTCAATGAATTGACATACAAACAAGCTCCTGTATTTATAGGTACAACAGAGCTAATTAGAGCTACAAATCAGTTAGCATACCCCATCATATCTGCCTGGAAATCAGCCTACAGTATCCCCTAATATCAGCCTATCATATCACAGAATATCAGCCTATCATATCACATAATATCAGCCTAAATTAAGCCTAATACAACTGGTACAAATCACAGATTTACAGCTAGCAAATAACATCTATAATACACAGTAATGATAATTATATTGACATCCCCCCTCAAATTGATGTTGGTAAATCTAGCAACATCAATTTGCCACTAAGAAACTTGTGTTGTTGACGCATCAAAGCTTTTGTGAAAACATCAGCTGTTTGAAGATTAGTACTAACATGAGGAAGTTCATTAACACCACGAGTAAATGCATCTCTAATATAATAGCAATCAACTTCGATGCGTTTTGTTCGTTTATGATATACTGGATTGGAAGCGATTTGAATGACACTTTTGTTATCAGCATGAAGTGGAGTAGGATTAATTTGAGAAGCTCCTAGCTCGGAGAGAAGGCCACGTAACCATACAATTTTAGAACAAGCTGCAGACATGGTTCTATATTCAGCCTCCGTGGAAGATTTTGAGACATGATCTTGCTTTTTACACTTCCAAGAGATCAAGGCATCTCCAAGGAAAGTACACCATCTAGTTGTAGATCTTCTAGTATCCAGACATCCAGCCCAATCAGCATCACTATATGCTGTCAAATGAAGATCAGAACTTGTAGGAAAAAAATAGACCACGCGCAGATGACCCAATTAAATATCGAATAATACGCTTCACTGCAACAAGATGAAGATGCCAAGCTGATTGCATAAATCTGCTAACTATATGGACAACATATGAGATATCAGGCCTTGTAAGGGTTAGGTAGATAAGGCTACCAACTAATTGTCTATATAAATAAGGATTAGGCAAAAGCTCCCCTTCATCTTTTTGATATTTAACATTCACCTCCATTGGTGTATCAACAACAGTAGCCTCCTTTAAACCAGCCAACTCAATAAGATCTTTGACATATTTATGCTGATTTAAAAATACACCTCGATCTCGAGAATGAACTTCTAGACCCAAAAAATATTTAAGATCCCCAAGATCCTTCATTTGAAATGTACTATGCAACATATTTTTAAGTTTTGATATAAGCACAATATCACTGCCCGTGATGATCATATCATCTATATAGACCAAAAGAAATACCATACCTGCTGGTGTCTTATGAAAGAAGAGAGATGAATCATATTGGCTTTGTGTAAAAGAGAAGTTGATGAGAGTACTGCGAAACTTATCAAACCATTCTCTAGGAGACTGCCTCAACCCATACAAAGTGCGTCGTAACCTGCAAACTTTATTTGGAGCTATCCATGCCATGCCATGCAGAAGTTTCATGTAAATTTTCTCTTTAAGATCTCCATTCAAGAAAGCATTTTTTACATTCATCTGATGTAAAGGCCAAGATTTAGAGGAAGCAATAGCAAGAAGGGTTCTTACAGTGGTCATTTTAGCAACTGGTGCAAATGTCTCTTCATAGTTGATACCATATTCTTGTTTATTGTCAAGTGCAACCAGTCGAGCTTTGTATCGATCTAGTGAGCCATCAGACTTGAATTTTACACTATAAACCCACTTACTTCCAATTGGCTTGACATTTGGAGGCAAGGAAACAATGTCCCAAGTATGTTTTTCTGCAAGAGCTTGAAGTTTTGTTTCCATTGCTTGTTGCCAACACTCATGTTCCATAGCCTGTTTATAACAAGTGAGAATAGAAAAAGGAGACAAAGTAGTGGACATGGCTACTGGATTTGTAAAACCATACCTGTTGGGAGGTTTTGAATTTCTAGAGCTTCTTCGAACAAGAGGTAGATCATTGGAAGTTGGTAGAACAAGATCAGGTGCTTCCGAAAGAGTCGTAGGAGCCATAGTGGGAGATGTGCGTCTATTATAAAAATGACCAGGTTTAAATCTTTGTGTTGGAGTAGATGTCTCGGGAAAATGAGGTAATATAGCTACAGATGGGAGTTGTGAATTCATTTGGGTGCTAAAAAATGGTTGATTTTCAAAGAAAATTACATTTCTAGACACATGAATTCGACGGGTGTTAGGATCATAGTAAAGAAAACCTTTTTGAGTGCCACCGTATCCTAAAAAAGCACACTTGACAGATTGTGCAGTAAGTTTATGCCTTTCATGTGGTTGAAGATGAACAAAACAAACATATCCAAAAATGTGAAGATTAGAATAATCTGGTGCATCTTTGTACAAACGAAGGTATGAAGATTCACCGTTTAAGGTGGGAGATGGTAACCTGTTAATCAAATAAACAACAGTAGACAAGGCTTCACACCAAAAAAGATGGAACACCAGACTCGATGAGGAGGGTCCGAACAACATCAAGAAGATGATGATTCTTTCTTTCAGCCACACAATTTTGCTGTGGAGTTGATGGACAAGAACGTTGTGATATGATTCCATGATTTTGAAGGAAAGATTGAAATTCATTTGATGTATACTCACCACCCGAATCAGATTGCAAAATTTTGATTTTTACAGAAAATTGTGTTTCGATTAAAGCATGGAAAGTTTGAAATGCCTTAAAGACCTCACTTTTAGATCAAAGAAAATATACCCAAGTATAACGAGTATAATCATCTATAAAAGTAATAAAATATTTATAATGTTGGTGAGATATTACTGGTGAAATACCCCATACATCAGTATGCACAAGTTCGAAAGCTTTGGTGGTGTGAGATTTATGCAAGGGAAGAAGAAGTGTTTTGCTTTTACCAAGTTTGCAAGATGCACAATCAATATTGTCTTTAATTGAATAATTCGAAACTCTATTCCCAAGCAAACCAGATTTAAGTAAAACACTAAGAACATGATAATTTGGGTGTCCTAGCCGTTTATGTCATACATGATTATTACAATCAATGGCATTACAAGAAACATAATTTGACACTAGAGAAGGTGATGAGAGTAAAGGAAATAGACGTCCCACTTTAGGCCCCTTCGCGATCATCTTCCCTGACATTTGATCCTGCACAAAACAACCAGAATTTGAAAATTGAACGGTACAATTGTTATCAACTAATTGGCCAACAGATATAAGATTAATAGACAACTTTGGGGACACAAAAACTGTAGTATTAAGAGAGGTTGAAATATCACCAGCAGCAGTGATAGGTAAAGAGCTACCATCAGTGGTTTGAATATGAAGATCCCCCTTATATTTTTGAACATTATTTAAGGGTAATGTTGAGCTAGTCATGTGATTTGAAGCAGCGGAATCAAAATACCAAGGCTTATGAACAGAATTTTTGTTACTTGAAATTCCTAAAGTTGAAAATGCATTAACTATCATCTGTTGGTTCATTTCAGGAGTAACAGAGGACTAACCAAAATTAGGAGCATTTGAGGATCCAACTGAGACGTTGTAGACAGTTTCAGATTTCTTTGAAGGCCGGATTTGACAATCTTTGATGACGTGCCCCGCTTTCTTGCAATAATTGCATAACTTTTTAGTACAATTAGTAGCAACATGACCGAATCCTTTGCAACTGTAGCATTGGATATTACTCATATCTCTTCCACCTCTATACTTTCCTTGGGCAACATATGCAACAGGAATTGAAGAAGAGTTCTGTGATTTCTGATCGATGAAAGTTTGTGTCATGAGTCGTTCCTCCCGAAAAATCTCTCATATGCAAGTATCAATTGAAGGAACTGAATTTCTATTCATGAGGTTGGACCTGACTGGTTCAAAATCTCCCTGTAATTTTATTAAAAATTGATCACATTTGCTCGTTTCATGTACACTTTGAACAACAACCAGTCCTTCAGAAGGAACACTCTCATACACAATATCAGTGTATTCATTCCATAAATTCTCAAAAGAGGAATAAAACTCTTGAATTGTTATGCTCCCTTGACTGAGTTGGCCCAACTCAAGCTCTAATTGAAAACGATGGGCAACGTTGCTTTGATTGTAAACTTTCTTCAAGTAACCCCACATATCTTTAGAAGTCTTGTAAGGCCTGAGATTGAGAATCATGGAGGGTTCCATACTCTCGAGAATCCAAGACATAATTTGAGCATCCTTCACCTTCCATTTCGCAAGTTGCTCCTTTTCAGTGGTGTTGGGTGCATAAATTGTCCCATCAACATAACCCCATAATTCCTTTTCCTTGACAAGAATTTCAAATTGGAAAGACCAAGCAGAGTAGTTCTTTCCTATGTTACTCGGACTCTTTATTTTACCATCGAGTACCCGTGTCGGACATTCGACACTCGGACATGGACACTCGGACTTAGACACTTATTTTAAGCCAAAAACATATATATTTTTTAAAATGACGCCGAGTCCGATACTTGGATACGTATCCATGTTGGACACTTCTAGCAGAGTCCGAGTAACATAGGTTCTTTCCATTAAAACGAACAAAGAAGTTATCAGATCGCTTCAAAGACATGATGTAAAAAAAAGAAACAAGAACCAGGAGATTAATTCCAAGAAAATCGGAGTAAAAGAAAAACTAAGATTTTGAAGCTGGACAAGAAATACAAGAACAGATTTTTAAATAATCAGCTCTAATACCATGACAAAGATGTATGAAAATGCTTTTCATTCCCAATGAATTGACATACAAACAAGCTCCTGTATACAGGTACAGTAGAGCTAATTAGAGCTACAAATCAGTTAGCATACCTCATCATATTTGCCTGGAAATCAGCCTACAGTATCCCCTAATATTAGCCTATCATATCACAGAATATCAGCCTATCATATTACATAATATCAGCCTAAATTAAGCCTAATACAACTGGTACAAATCACAGATTTACAGCTAGCAAATAACATCTATAATACACAGTAATGATAATTATATTGACACTATTAACCGCCAATTAACGATTTAGATAATTTAAAAACTATTCACATAACTTGAATTATTCTCAACAAAACCAATCTGTGAACAGTGTAAGGGCGTCACATTCCAGCTTTAATAGCTTGTCTCATCCAAGTAACCAAGTCTACAATAATGGCGGAGCATGCCTTGGATTAAGTGGGACCACATGAAGCACCATGTTTTTTTTTCAACTGAGGCGCAGATTTTTTAATTTTTGACCTTAAATCTGTTCTTGGCTGTCAAGATCACCACTACCAGAGAGGTAAACTGAGTGGTCATTTGATGGATATAGCGGTCAAGGCAGCTCATTCTGTTGCCACACAAAAACGGCTGTGAAGGACAGATAGCCTCCTTGAGTTATTATGATCAGAATTTAGTGTCTCATACTTATGACCACTTTTCTTTAACATTACAACCACACTTTTTTATCATCTTATACCCTATTTTTTGGGTTTATTTTATGGTCAGTATATCATTATTATATCCACAACTACAAGTGGAACTATAAAGGCTTGATATTCAATCATGGCCTTCAAATTTTCTTATTCTAATTGTTTGAGAAAAGGAGTATAGCCGACACCTTATAATATGTATATGAAAAGAAAAATATTAAATCATATTTTTGGTTTACAAGAAGAAATACCTGATGAAGTAGAGCCATCTCATGACCTCAATCAAGTTCAGAGACAAACCAAGCCCACCTCATTTGGCCTTAATGTTACAAACAGTTATAAAAATTAAAAGAGCCATTTCGTAACGTCAATCAAGTTAACAGACAAACCAAGGCCACCTCATATGGCCTTAAGTTGCAAACAGTTATAAATATTAAATACTCTTGGTTCTTAAGATGTTTCTATATGCAACATAGCTTCACAATGCATGAATAATTGTAGCCTGCTAATATGGCTAATTAATAGATATTTTGGTGGTAGTGTTTTAAGGTGGTTTTCTTACTTTCTTCCATGTCCTTTTCCCATTGCCACAGGCGTTCATGGATTTGCAGCATCCCAATGGCCAACTTACGTACACATCTAGGGAAGGATTATCCACAAGTGCGTTCCTACCTTTTCATGGGGGTTTACTTCAAGTACAGGGTCAATATCCAGGAGAGATGAAGTTCAGCTACTCACGCAAGGTAAGCTGGGAGCATCAATACATTATATTGTTACTCTCAATTTTATTTTATTTTATTTGGATTAAACTGTATCAGGTTCAACTTTGCAAGTAAAATTATATTTTTAAGTAAAATCTGTAATACTCACCATATTTGAACAGAACAAATGGGGAACACACATCACACCAACAGTGCAATGGCCTGACAAATCATTTACACTGGGTCTTGATCAAGCTTTATCTTGGAAGAGATCCGGTCTTATGGTTAGACCATCTGTCCAAGTCAGGTGAAGTCCTTGTTTACCTTAAAATTTGAATGTATACCACATTTTTTTAGAAGCATGATTATAGTTTATACTATTGAATAATTTACCTATATATTCTCCAGTTTAATTACCATATTTTCCTTACTATAGTTGTTCCTTGTTCTTGTACCAATCAGCTTAAACCCAACTTTTGGTGGAAGCAATCCTGGTGTCCGAGCAGAAGTTGTACATTCTGTTAGGGAAGAATTTAGTCTTATTTGCGGATGTGCTTTAGCAACACATCCTTCTGCATATGCATCAGTATCTGTAAGTATTACTGTGCCAGTGGTAAATAGCCTTTATGTGTGTGTTCATTTAGATTAGTTTGATGTATCACTAAATCACTGATTTTCTACTTGCTAATATGGTCTAGTTAACTTAAGAACTAGTTTGAACACACAAAAATGAAGAACATGGGCTCTTGATTCTAATATTTCATGATGCAGCTGATTCCTTTAATATTTGTCTCTTTGATATTTCTTATGTCTTCTGTTGACTTTATAAAAGTAGAATCGTTATTTAATATTTCAGGAGTCCAGCCTCTTCTTTTAGAAACATATTTACAAATGTATTAAGTTCAGGATATTGTGCAAATTCCATTCAATCTTTTTATATTAGTCATGTCGTATTAATTATTAAAATTTGAATTTGATGAGTTTGCATTGTCCTATGTTCAATTTGCTATTGAAGCAATTTTTGAAAATAAAGCACCGACTGTTCTAAATTCATGATATTTAAAGATATGACTTTTTTTTTTACTAAGAGTTTCTCTTTGAATCTTTGGTGTCCTAAAAACACAGTTAAAACTTAAAACGTCCTTGCAATTAAATAGAGAGCATTAGGTAGACATTTCTATAACTATTATTATTATAGCACCCCATATAGTACCTTGATATAGCTTCATATCCACCTTTAACGTGTCTGCTTTTCGCCGAGTGCAAGCATTGCCTGGGAACTATTTGAAGTAATCGCGCACCGGAAGTTCAGAACGGCATACATTGCATGCTTTTTGAACTTCGACTAATACAATTTATTAATAACATCTACAAAACACCTAGGACATTTCATGCTTTCTCATTTGGTCTTCTGGGCTTTTATAGCTCTGCCTTGTTTCACTGCTTCCAAAATAATATGTGCAGACTTTTAGTTCTTAAAGCATGTCATTTTTGTTTTTCATGTAGCTTGGCAGGTCCAAGTGGAATGGAAATGTTGGGTCATCTGGTATAGTTGTGAGAGCTGAAACTCCTCTTAGCAGCGTAGGTCGACCATCATTTTCCATTCAACTAAATAGTGGTCTAGAATTTTGATCTTGTGGATCGCTTTAACAACCAACTACACGGACTTTGTAACACTAGTCAGTAGTCACTGTATATTCCATCCTGACAGATGAAGTTTCTTTTCCACCCCCTTTGTAAATTGATATTCAGCCTCATTTAAAAGTTATCTATTCTCTAACTAGCATCTAGTTCTTTTTGTACACCTTATACTTCCAGTCATTATTATTACATATACGATACATATTTGGTTTTTTCCCCTATATGTGGCTTATGAAGTTTTAAAGTCAGACTCATTTTCAAATTCAAAATTCAATTTCATCCTTGTTCAATTTCTTTAATTCATTTAAAATTATAATTTATTAGTTAAATTTCACAAATATTTTAATATTATAATTCTTTTATCTATATTAAATATTATTAAAGTTTTATCAAAAATTTTAAATATTATATAATTTTTTTAATATTCAGCATCATGTATTTGTTGAGTTCTAAACATGCTCGACTATTTTATATACTAATAATATTCTATGCATAAAGAGTTATGTATATTACAAAAAAAACCTATATATGGGTACAAATTCATCAATTAATTAAACAAATGAGCAAGTAAACTATTACTCCCTCCGCGTCCCATTTTACATGTCATTTTTAAAAAAATTACGCATATTAAGAACTTCTAACATTAAAGTTATTTTCCATTTGTATCCATATTAATTGCATTGGTTAATATGGTTAATAGGGTTACCTACAAAATTGCATTGCATTGGAAGTAGGATAGTGAACATATATTATGTAACAATTTTTTTATATCAAAAGTGACTAATTTAGGACGGAGGGAGTATTAAATTGGGGTTCTGCATCGGCCTTCAGAAAAAGAAAACTGGGGTGTTGCATCATTATTAATTTAAAACTCGGCAAGTATTTAGATGCAATTTATTTCATTGTAATTAAATTGGGGTTTGCAGCAGTCAATTTATAACTCAATATCTGATGCATTTCACATTATTACATAAATATCTACTCCAAATGAACATCATACAGATCAGTAACAATTTTGCTAGTATCCTTACTTGGTATAGAAACCGAGGAATCAACCCAGGGCCCATCCATTGAAGACACACTCCTTGCTCCCAGGCTCTCCTGCGAGAATGTAGATGATTGTGTTTGGCTGTCTTGTGTAATCTTTTCAAAGCCTTTAAAGTTCATATTGTCATTAGTTGCCGTGCGTTTGATATTGGGTGCTTCAACTTTCTTTTTGCCTTCAAGCATACTTACAACGGCAGACATGGATGGCCTCAGAGTAGTTGATTGACTAGAGCATAGTAGAGCTATGTTTAATGTACTTATCACCTCTTTCTTGGAGTAATTTGTGCCAAGAATCGGGTCTACGATTTCCAAAAGATTTCCCTGCTCTTGAAGAACGTATGCCTTCACATTTTCAATGAATTGAATGAATATTTAATATTTGATATAATATTATTTAGAGCAGTCAAGCAGACATATCACATATTGTAAACACATTTTCTTCAGATACTCCGTCTATCAAACAGCTGAAGGACAGAATAAATCCATTCCTCCCAATTCTGAATGACACTACGAACTTCACGAAAATTTACAAATTTGAAAAGTAGGTTGCAGCTTCCAATTTCCAAAGTATGTTCTATTATAGTAGTTCTTGGGCATTCTGCAGATGCTTAAAATAAAATTCGAAATACTTAAAATATGGAGTTCTAGTAGTGTGTAGCAATGATGTCAGCAGGGTAGTAGCGAACCAGGCTGGGGCAGGGGCCTGCCCCGGTAATCCGGTATACCTCTGAAAACAGTTAAAATTTATATTTTAATTCTTGCAGAATTTTATCAACTAGATAAAAAAATAGCTCCGGTTAGAATTTTAGTATAAATTCATTCCTGGGTCACTGGAAATCCTGGTTCCAACACTGGTCAGGGCACAACACTAATGCACCTTACTTTAGGAATCTTAACCTTAGGCCGTGTGTATAGATTATTAAAGTAACAGCAACATTCTATTTAGTGTGACGACCTACTGATAATCAGTACTCCTATCTGTGGTTGTGGCTCTGAAACTGTTCTATATATTTGGAGTCTGTTTGAAGAACAGTTTGCACGTGGCTCAATTGTGCTCTGTCAGCCGAGTTTTATCCAGGAAGCATGAATATTGAAGCCATGGTTTTGCAAGCAAAAGGCATATGCTTGGTTTGTGTGTGCAACAGAAAAGCACAGCAAAACATAGGAAAAAGTTGGAGTCAGTAAAGTACTATGTTACCCAATCAAGAAGGGACACAAATTCCTCTTTTGGAATGTAATTTGTGTTGCTTTTTCCACTAACAATCTCTAGTACAACAATCCCAAAGCTGTACACGTCTGCCTTATCAGTCAAGCAACCCCGCATTGCATATTCTGGAGCCATATATCCTCTAGCAAAACAGGGATCCAATAAATTAGGTTAAAGTTTAGTATTGCAACTTTTAACAACTCCTTATTTCCAAAACTCAGAGTAAGCTTATCTTAGTTACAGACATAATATTTGCAGTAAACAAGAAGCGTGTATAATAGACAGAGTACATCACCCACATTTCTTATGGTTGGTGAATGCTGAATTATGTGCTAGAAAGGCGACACCAAGTTTGTTTTGGAGCCTTGTCAAGATTTTTTTTTATTCCGGTGAAAATCTCTACAAGATCCTTCCAACTCTATATATTTTAACAAGTCCAAAACCGTTTTATGATTAAAAGAATAAAAAACAGGTCCTCCATTTATATATTTTGTTTTCCCCAAATTGCTCAAGTAACTATGCGTATAGGTTAGCTTACAATCTTACTACGTTCACAAACACATACTTTAATTATGAGAGGGAACGCTAGAGTTATAGCAGACCTGCATTCTCTGCAGAGTGCCCAGAATAACATTATGTAGCACGTAACAGTAGCTTTAGAAACTCCAGGAACAAGAATTCTTTAACATTAAATGTGATTGATGTTTCTACATCTAGTTTTCATCGCCCAACACACACTTTTGTAAATTAGTGTTTATGCATAATTTTGACCTGAATAGAGCTGCACACATGTTGGAGATGCATCATCTTTGCATTGGTTCAGATTTTTAAAGGTGACGTATATTTTTTAAAGGAAATTGTCAAAATAACTATATAACCAACATTAGATTTTACCAAACTTCAAATAGAGAATATGAGAAGCATAGAATTATTAAAACATGAAAAAAGAGGTTGTAGGTTTATCCTAATGGCAAGGGAAACTCTTCTCCATGATAAACATATATATAACTTGCCAAAAATATAGATGAAAAAACTCACACTGTTCCAGCAATTCGCGTGCTGATATGAGTATGCTCTTCTTCATCAAGCCTGGCCAAACCAAAGTCTGATATCTTTGCATTGAGATCTTTATCAAGCAGTACATTGGAAGCCTTTATGTCTCTATGAATTATTTTTATCCTCGATTCCTCATGAAGATAAGTCAAGCCTCTAGCTATCCCCAACAAAATCTTCTTTCTCGTCGTCCAGTCAAGGTTCAGTTCACGACCTAAAAGATTGAAGATCAATCAAGAGAAAGAGAAAATGTGAGATTACAAAAGAAACCATAATGTAAGAATAAGGACACCAACTTGGGAAATTTTCAATTTATTATTTACCAAAAAGGGCACGAGCAAGACTGTTGTTTTCCAGGTACTCGTATATTAGAAGCAACTGCTTTCCTTCGATGCAACATCCATAAAGCTTTACAAGATTTGGGTGTTGTAAAGCAGATATCATGCCTATTTCATTGATAAATTCACGGTTTCCCTGCTTTGATTTGGAGGACAGCTGTTTAACAGCAATTTCTAGACCATCTGCTAGTCTACCCTATAAGCAAATGCATGAACATAAAATTGTTGTCAGAAAAACAAAATTAAAGTGTCATATAACTTCATTTTACAGTTTATTCAGAGTAAAATTATGTTTGTTTAGCAAGTATGCTTCTAGGCATGACTTGAATAAAAGTGGCCAAGTTCTGTTTAGAATGTGAGACTCTGGGACTGTATATGGAATATGTTTTTATATACTTATAAGTTGGAAACGCAAGAAAATTGAAGGAATACTTTAAAAAACTCCTTTTCTGGTTATGGTCATTTACAGAAATTTAAATACTCACCAAAACATTTAGTTACCAATTGCAGAGGGGTATCCGCTAGGCTAAGCCTTGCATACAGGCCTATGTGTGCATGAATATGATGATGATGTGATAATAAACTCAATTAGAAAGCAATTTACCTTATAAACTGGTCCAAATCCTCCTTCACCAATCTTATTTGCATGGTCAAAGTTATTAGTTGCAGTTTTGATGTGCCTTAAACTAAAGTAACCTGTCTGTTGTTCTATTGCTCCTCGTAATTCTGAACATAGATAAGATAATAAATTGCCAAAACTGCACATGAAAGACATAATAATTTTACAAGATCACGATATATATATACACACACACACATATATATCTTTTTCAGACATTCTTTAGGTCAGATCATCAGATGCTTAATAAATGTTCATCAGCAGTATCCCTATAATCTAATTCTCGTACCTGGGCATGTTTATCTGCAACATCTTACATGAGTTAGGCAAATCACCATTGCCAAACTGGACTCAGGAGATCGAATAGGTATAATTCTGTCTCTATATCATTATTTCATCAAGGACCTAAAGTTATACTTTGACAGTCAACTGCCAACTTCTTTCATAACATACAATTAGCTTTCATTTACATTATACCTACATATATAGCCACCCCACTTCCAGTAACTATGGTGACACTTAAAGACATTAATTCACTAATTTGACATTTTGATGCATTTAAAATAGTTCACTAATTCAGCATGTGCAGCAGATTCAAGGAAAAGTACTACAATACTTCAAAATTTGAAATTTAATTAGCAAAAAAACAAATAAGTTGATGTAAGATGGTTTGAATACTAAAATAGACTCCAAGTTTTCTTATCTTAAAGTTGATAAAAACTCAATGTGGAGTCATTAATTCATGATTCTTGAGCATCATCAACTTGGATCCTATGTAATACACCAATGTGAAGGTCTTTCCGGAAGAAAGTTATAAGTTAGATGTTTATTCTCCAGGTTTTTTGTAAATGAGTGATATCTTAGAAATAAAAAGCGCAACTAGTATTGTGATCAGATATCCCACCTTTATCTTCAACGTCTTTTCCTCCTAGGAAACCTTTCCTCCTCAATACAACCAATATCAGGGCAAGACTCACAAGTGAAGCAACAACTATGCCGGCAATAGTTCCAGTTGATAGGCCCCCCGTATTGATAGCATAGTCTATTAAGATGAAAATTCAAACTATAGACTAGGAAATGAAAACAAAGGGGATAGCCTAAAAGTTATAGTGTACTCACTTGGTGTTACAGAAATTGCTGATATAAGAGGTCCATATACACCTCTATCAGGAACTGCAGTAGTCCCTTTCCCTGCCCAGTACAAGTGAATCTCGAGAGTGCTACCATTAACAGTAACATCCCTCTCCAAGGTAAAACCCTTCCCAATACCCCCGGCTTTCTCTGCAATGTTTAAGTCTTTCCAAACAAGATTCCCCTGTTGATAGAAAACAACTTAAACTAAGCAAAAAGATACAGCAGCACAATATTTAAGGCTTATAAATGAAATTAACTGAATTCCTAAAAATCTAATTCAGAGGTACAATCAATCTCTACTAATATACTTAACCTCTTACTCACTTGAATAGATACATCAAAAATGCGCCTTCCAATGCTGCTAAACGTCGCATCATCAGAGAACTGTATTTCGGCAAAGTGGAGACGAACTTTATAACTGCCCTTTTGCAAGCAAAGACCATAATACTTGAGTGAAGAAGCGGAAAGGCGGGCGGTTTGATAATACTCCTCTCCTGTAACATTGGCTTTACTAGCAACAAAATTCGATTTGTCGTTATATATGAAAACACCTGTACTGCTATAAGCCCATCGATCTGTAGGATAAAAGTACGATGCGCCATCTGTAACTAGATCACTTTCATACTCCTTGCCCCCTGATTTTATATTAGGTCCTCCGCAATTAATAAAAAGTGAATGATCTGCAGATTTAACAGATACTGATATGATTCTTTGTACTTAACTACGAATTAAAGGTACTTGAGCACCATAAAGACAGGAAATTAAATATGTTTGATTACTTACTGTTGGTTTTTTATGTAAGAGCAGGGAAAGAAAAGAGATATGCAGAAAATTCTAGATTATATTTTTCAATGCATAAAATTCCCTTTTATAGGCTAAATACAATGGATAACCTATTCCTAGAAAATAGTGATATAATTATCTTTGATATATCACTACTAACTTATTCAAAACTAATCTTATCTTACTATCAAGTGATAACAAATTGGATAATTCAAAAACAATTATAATAATCAAAACAACTTTGAATTATTATTCTAACATTCCCTCTTAATTCAAAGTTCTAAAATTTCTTTGACCATGATGTACTTCCCACCATCACCATTTTTGTTGAAGCACTTCTCTTCACACAAATGAGGTCTCTCCACCATTTTCTTCAAGGTGCACTTCTCACCAATTTACACATTAAGGATTTATTTTTGAAGTATGGAGCACTTCTCCTCCATATTCATGGTGCACTTCTCACCCACAATCTTAAAACAAAATTTATTCTATGGCCCCTTGTGCCATGATTTCCTTCTCATCATTTTCATGATAAACATCTGCCTCATGCTCATATTTTTTGTATCCATTTGAACCTAAGCCGTCTTCGTATGGTATTCTGTTTCTTCAGTCGTGACTTTATTTTCACTCAAATTCTCACAGGCCCTTTAAGATCTTTAAAGCTCTTGATACCATTTGTTGGTTTTTTTATGTAAGAGCAGGAAAATCATGGCACAAGGGGCCATAGAATAAATTTTGTTTTAAGATTGTGGGTGAGAAGTGCACCATGAATATGGAGGAGAAGTGCTCCATACTTCAAAAATAAATCCTTAATGTGTAAATTGATGAGAAGTGCACCTTGAAGAAAATGGTGGAGAGAAGTGCTCCTCATTTGTGTGAAGAGAAGTGCTTCAACAAAAATGGTGATGGTGGGAAGTACATCATGGTCAAAGAAATTTTAGAACTTTGAATTAAGAGGGAATGTTAGAATAATAATTCAAAGTTGTTTTGATTATTATAATTGTTTTTGAATTATCCAATTTGTTATCACTTGATAGTAAGACAAGATTAGTTTTGAATAAGTTAGTAGTGATATATCAAAGATAATTATATCACTATTTTCTAGGAATAGGTTATCCATTGTATTTAGCCTATAAAAGGGAATTTTATGCATTGAAAAATATAATCTAGAATTTTCTACAATGGATAACCTATTCCTAGAAAATAGTGATATAATTATCTTTGATATATCACTACTAACTTATTCAAAACTAATCTTATCTTACTATCAAGTGATGATAAATTGGATAATTCAAAAACAATTATAATAATCAAGACAACTTTGAATTATTATTCTAACACTTACATTGGGTTGTCGAGGGGCAAGGGAGGTCTTTTTTCAAGCACCACATAGTCCTAAGACACGGATAAATAGAATATTAGCTGGGGTAATACACATAATGCTTAGCATCGCAAAACTAATTCATGCCATGCTAATTAGAAAACTTACAAATCGCTGGTTGAATATGAATGACTAGCAACTAAATTCCTGCAAAGAAAAGATTGGTACGTAAGTTATATAATCTTGAATCATGTTAAAGTAACACAACATGGGTAGGCTTACACTCTAGATGCCTGACATCCATATTGAGAAGTTAGTTGTGTAAAATTATTGTCCGATACATCACTGCAGCGAATGAGAACAGGGGATTTATGATTAAAAATAGAGTGCCGGCCGGCGGCCGTATCTATATTTGCAGCAAAAATAAATACAAATATTTTATTGCAAAATATTGGTAAAAATAAAAACAAAGCTAGAAACTGTACTGACAAATTATTTTTGCTGCCAGAAATCCAGCTTGGAATGACCCCACTTAGTAAGTTGCTATTCAGATACCTAAATTTAAAAATGTTTGTCACAAAATTGAGTATATTATATAGAGTTTTTTTTACTTTACTAAGTATATTATATAGAGTTATTTACATTGAAACAAACAAAGTACAGAAAAAACATGTACAGGTTGAAAGAAAATAGCAGAAAAATTGCTTGAGTTAGGGATACAGATTTCTAGATTAGCATATTACAGGCTTATGTACGGATACATACAAAAAGTTCAGGCTGGACTCCAAAGGCTGAATGGAATCTGGGATTGGTCCAGACAACCTGTTAAAGCTCAAATCTCTGCAAAGAAAAAAAGTTTGAATGACCCAAATGAATATAGCATACTCAAAATTTTGTAATTATCTCTATGCATCACGCTGCTGATGGGAGTTTAAAACAACAATATTTGTCCCTAACATGATGCCAGTGTAGCACTTTCAGCAACATTGTCCAGTTACTAGATTACCTAATACCAGAAAATGAGTCTTGATTGGAAAATTTAATAATGTCTTTTAAAATCAGCATAGGCTAGAAGAACAGATCAAATTGACCGAAATTAATATTATAGAACAGCTGCAAAGATCAATGTACAAGGTATTTAAGCTTCTCATCTCTGCAATGTATGCTGGAATTGAATCTTTAATTAAGCAATTCCTCAGTATCCTACATGATGAAAATTGTAAAATAGATTGTTACATCGGCAAAAACAGCAACTAAAGACATTTGCGCTTGTTACATTTTAAATCAATATCAACTCACAAGTATTTCATATTTGTCATATCTCGCAGATTGGGGAAGCTTGAAACAGATCCATTTAAATCAGATATCCTTCTGCAGACAAGAATCACAGTATATGAACTCATACGTTCAATCTCAGATGTCATCACTTGTAATGATAAACTGGTTCAGATTGCGCTTACAATTCACGTAGGTTTTTCAACATAGAGACACTAGAAGGAATAGGACCCTCCATAGATGTACCTTGCAGATTCCTACAACAAATTACATGAATTTTATCGGAATGGTAGATATATAGATATTCTATGTGATTGATTGTGTTAAGATCCATAGAGGCAAAAAACTGAAATATAATACATACTATATATGAAAATTACAAACTCTTACAATGTGGTCATTTTGGTCCAATTTCCAATAAAATCAGGTATCTTTCCAGACAATCCACTGCCATCTATCCTACTGTAACCACCGGATACTTTTAAGACATTCCTAATCATATAATATGTGATAAACAATATTAACCATGCTTACAAGTCTGATAGATTCTTTAGAGCACCAAAAGACTCAGGTATCTTTCCGATGAAGTTGTTAGAAGAAAGAAGGCTGCATAAAAGAGTACAGTAAGATATGGTCGAATAATATCTTAGATGTTCCTTGAAATAAAGCAGATTTTCGCTTAAGAGACATCAAGTTAAATGAAACAATAATGAGAAGAAAAGTCAACATATAAGTTTGCAAGTTGCAATATTGAAGGCAGGATTGGATATAGGTTTAGTCTTAGAGTTTGATCTCTAACACGAACTTGTAGTGTTAACTGAACAGCTTAACAGCTTCTAGCATTCATTTAGGCAGTACTCTTATCATTTCCTTCGCTACACATTATCTCATTATGTTGCATAATTTTCTGAGTATCTGTAATTTGTGGAGAGGAAAAAGGATCTGAGGTCACCCTCAGGGTTTCCTAGGAGTATAACACGGGAACTCTTAACAGTCCTGATGCAGTGTGACAATGCGTCAACTCAAATTTCAAGTTCAGGTTTCTATATCTTCTAAAAATTTCCAACTGACAAATTAAGATTTCATCCTTAATATTAAATTCTCAAACCAGGATTGAGAGCATCCGTGTCGATGTGCTTGTGGTAGCTTAGTCTAGCAGTAGACCAGAGGGAAAAAAAATGAACTATGGGAAAAGCAGAGAAACATTTTTATATGGACAATAAAGTAGAACATTACCCCAAAAGATGGGGGGTTCACTCCTTAATCCCAAGAAAATATTATGAGTGAAAGTGAGTGTAAATAAATGATCCACTATATTCCCACTAGTAATATACCTTAGTGTTTCTGGAGAGTTTGTCTCTAACTATTTGAGCCCAGGTTTAGGAGAGATCTTCAATTTGAACCCTCCTACCTCCAATATTGTGAAACTGGTCACTTGTTTGTTAATTTAGTGTTCTTTGGTAAAAAGTTTCCCCATGGTGGGACTGTTATGGTGGTCTACTCATGCGGGCAAGGCGGTGTGGGGTAGTGTCTATAGTCTAAGATTTTTATATGGTGGCTTCCACTAACACGTTAAGGTTTTAAAGGAGTTGGTAACCTAACAAATGACTAGTAATTAAAATTAGAAGCAATCTTACAGTCTCCTCAAATTCCTCAAACTTCCAAGCTCTGGAGGAAGAGTTCCACCCAGCAGATTATCTTCCATGATCCTGAAGTATTTGTTTAAAGTAAGCTAATCAAGTTTCGGCCAACAGTATATTTACGTGAAAAGATATTTATTTATTTACTTACAGCTCTTCAAGCGTATCAATATTAGCTATTTCCCGGGGAATTGAACCACTGATGCGGTTATCCAAAAGACCTCTGCAGTATGGTCATTAAGTTACCAGCAATTCTAAAAAGTTGAAACAATTAACTAATAGTTTCATCATGCTTACAAAGCAATGGGATGAAGACATCTAACCAACTATATAGCCCTAACAAGAAGGTCCACACTTAGTAAAAAAGCACTTACAGAGTTATGAGAGGAAGCTGACCAAAAGTGATGGGGATAGTTCCATTTATATTGTTTTGAGCCAGCTCTCTGTCAGTTAAACAGTTACAATAAATAAATAAGTAAAAGTTCCAGCATACTTTAAACTTTCTGGTTTAAGTTGAACTAGCATAGCATGATACTTTACCCTTACCGGTTAGTGGACGAAATTGCAATAGAATCCTACCAGGATGATAGAGCTATAGCAAATTTTAGATCTTTAGATGAAGGGAAGAATCCTCACAAGTCACAAATACATACTATATGTAATTTTCAGCATTTCCTTATACATATAACCCATTTATGGCAACTAATATGAAATAATGAGGTTAATATATGGTAAGATGTATTAATAGTCTTCTTTTCTTAATGAACTTACTACAAGTAGATAGACAACTAAGATTTGAGATTTCATTCCCTCTATCATGAGCTATAAAAAAAAGACCAAAATATAATTTTCCTAAACACTGTTTAAGGTGGGGTGAAAATGACATGTACAAGATACAAGTAGCAATTTTATTATACACTAGCATATATACCATTTTAAGAATTTAGAAACAACAAAAAACCCAGGAAACTGAAGTATTTTCTAGATGAATATATTTCGCAAAATAATAATAATAATGAATGAACAAGGCTTGATCATTCTTAATGCTTGAACGTATAATATCTTACAGTTCCTGGAGATAGGCAAGTTTTGAAAATTCAGAAGGTAGTTCTCCCGTCAAATTTAGGCGCTTCAGCTTGCTACAATGTGAATAGAGTAAATCAAAGGCAGAATCGCGAAGACATACTTAAAATCTTTTTGTAGGATTTAAGTATATCAAAATAAATTTAGGTAAAGAAAAGTTGAGCCACAGTATAAGAAGAACATACATATGGGTAACATGGCAAACAGAATTGTTATTGAATGTACAATCGCAAGTCACATTGCTAAGTGGCTGAGGAATGTCAAAGACCACAGTCAATCCTCCACCCCCACTGCAAGAACTCCTTTTAACATCCCAATGCTTAATATTTAGCTTTGTCGCTATTGCCTCGAGAGTTTGTACTGTCGCCAAAAATCGAGATTAATTAAACATTATTGAAGTAACATTACCGTGTCTGAGATAAAATTAAAAGTAAACACACCATCAACTACTAACATCCAACAAAATGAATATCTAACAGCAGCTATAGTTTTTATTGTATGTCAATGCCACTATATCACTAACCATACGTCTTAAGAGTTCATTGTTATCAATGTAAGGTTTAATTTATCAGGTTTCTGCAAAAACTGAACATGTTAGATTCTGTTGTAACTAAGGTTCAACTGTGTAAGTTTTGTTGAAATTTTAATAATTACTCATTATGTAACATCCCACAACGAATATAGAAGGAGTATGTTTCAGACCTTTTTAAGGACAAAGTCAACAACTAATGTATACCAAATTACTAGCTTTTTTGGGCTGACAGGTCATGAGTTGTTGGATCCGATATGCATTTGACTATCTGTTGACGAGGACATGAGGGATTTAAGTGGGGGAGTTTATAACACCCCAGTCCCACATGGAGTACTACTACTAAGTGTTATCGCACATTAATTCTATTTTCAAAGCCAAGATCTCACCCTCTATAAAGACTATAATTCTATGTGTCCGTGAAAAGAAAGTACATGTGACTTTCTCAACAAAAAAAAAAATAGTACATGTGGAGGTGCATCCACAGGCACACATACCAAGAATATAAAATACTATATGCAAGTTGACCCAGAAAATATGAGAAGTAAGTGTTAAGATTAATCATAAGTTTACATATTCAAATTGCTTTACAAAACCACACACACAGGCATGATCTTGCCCCAAGCAAATCCATTCAATCGTACTTAAAAAGAAATTATTTGCAGGACAAAATGTGTAGAAAAGATGATGAAATAAGTAAAGAGGCAAATGAAGTGTAGCATGCATACACATATAAATAATTAGGATAGTGTACTAACCTTCTTGAGGAGGCAAAAGCCGGGCAACACATCCCAAGTGATGCATGTAAAAGTAAAAGAAACAAACAAGAACATACATATGTATGAAGCAGTGATGCGAAAAGAATGAATGGGATCTCCACCTAAATACACTGTGGAGATGCTGCTGCTGCTGCTGCTGCCGCCCCATTAACTTAAATTTACAACATCCAGACTCCAGAGAATGAATGAATGAAGATGAATGAGAAAGCAGAGTGATGTGTGTAATGTATACAAAGGGGTGGTCAGTTGTCACTGCTTGCTTTGCTTGGTTGTCTTTTTCGTTTTTTATACTCCCCCATCACAAAGATGAGATGCCCCATTTGACTTGTTGGTCTCATTCGGTTTGATTGTTGAATTTTTAATTTTTATGACAAGGATTCTCAGCCATCGTAAAAAGCCAAATGTATCTTTACCTACTAGTCAAATTTCATATGTTACCGTCACTTTATTAATATTCTACTCCTTAGTTGCTTCTTCTTCTTTTTTTTGTTGTTATTTTTAAAAGTTAAATTAAATTAAATTTTACAAATTTATAAATTCTTTTAAAAATAGATTAAGTAAAGTTTCTGATAACTTCTTTTGAAAATTTATGTTAGTTATATAATAATTACTTAATTTATCGGTTAAAATTAAACAATTTAACCTCTAAAAAGTTAAATAAAAACTATAAACAGAAACAAAAGCAGTATTTTCTTGACCTTATGTAAAATTAGAGCACGTAACGATAATCTATACTTTATAGACCATGTCCATGCATCGTATCCATTAATCCAAGTTAAAGATGACAGAGTATCATTATTTAATTATAAATTGATAATGATAAACAGAACGATCACCGCATAAAAAAACAGTGTATGATTACTTATAATGAACTACAGTAATAAAAAATTCGATACAGAAATTATCCAAAGACGAGGACTTTGTGTTTGAGGCATGCAATTGTCGACTTGCATCCATATATATATACACACACGTGGAATACAAATAATTACCATTACATTTATAAAAGGTAAAAAAACATTACATATAATGGAGAAGCGTATTTGTAACATTACTCTACACTAACATCATACATATCCTCCTCAAGAACTTTGCTCGTGTCTTTACTTGGTATAGAGATGGAAGAATCAGCCCATGGCCCCTCCGAGGTCAGTGACTGGCTGTCGTATGAATACCTTTCAAAGGCTTTAAACATCATGCTGTCATTTGTTGTGGTGTGCGTAAAAATGGGTGCTTGAACTTTCTTTTTTCCTTGTAACATGCTAACAACTGCAGACATGGATGGTCTGAGGGTAGGAGATGGATTTGAGCATAGTAGACCTATGTTTAACATATTCAGCGCCTCATGTTTGGAGTAATTTGCGCCAAGAACTGGGTCTACGAGTTCCAAAAGTTTTCCCTGCTCTTGAAGGACGTAAGCCTTCAAAACATTTACATTTAGACTTTAGTCATGATCGACTTGTAAGGTTAAAGAATAAATTGAACAGCATGAATGTATAAATATTTGATACATGATCAAGAATTTTAATAGCTGGGAATTGGAACTTGGAAGAGTTCCTGGCTGTCTAATTGCATGTAGTACAAAATAAATAAATCATTGATGTCAATATACAGGTTGTGAAAAGTGCCACATTGCTTGGTCCAGCAGTCTTATTTGTCAGGGTATAATGCCAAATTAGGTCTTGATTCCCTACGGCTTTAAGGTGAATTAGTGTCAGTAATGCACCTTAGAACCATAGGGAATCCTAATCGTAGCTCCATTTCCCCATCATTAGGTGTAAGTTACTAAAAGTGACAGCTACCTTTATATTTACTGCAACTAACTATTTACGCTCTTAACTGTGGTTGTGGCACTGAACCTTCACTATATATGGGATCTGTTTGAAGGCCAGTTTGCATGTGGCTCGATTGTGCCATGTGGGCCAATTTCCATCTAGCCAACAAGGATATACATTGGTGCCCAGGTTTTAAGGCTATATGCCTGGAATGTGTGTGCTTTTAAAAGAGAAGCATATCAAAACATGGTGAAAAAGATTGGAGTCGATGAAGCACTATGTTACCCGATCAAGAAGGTACACAAACTCCTCTTTCAGCATGCTACTTGTGTTGCTTTTACCGCTAACAATCTCTAATGCAACGATCCCAAAGCTGTACACATCTGCTTTATCAGTCAAGTAACCTCGCATTGCATATTCTGGAGCCATATATCCTCTGACAAGGAGAAATTTACAAAAAAAATAATTACTTTAAGAGTTTAATACTGTAACTTTAACAAAACTCAATGCCAACTGAACATAGAGGTCCAGACATAATATTCACTACATAAGAAGAAAGCAGAAACTTAGGTTCTTTCGGAGAAATATATCTTTAAGATAATCCAAACTCTTTATCTAGAAAAACAAGCCTTTAATTTTTAAACAAATCAAAAACCATGCATCTATATATAAATATCATCTATGGCAAGTGTTTGTGCATCTAGATTAGCTTAAAATGTTACTACGTTTACAAACACAAAAGTTAATCAGGAGATAAGAAGAAAAGGTTTCTATATCTAATTACCCCCCCCCCCCAAACACCCCCACACACACATATACAAACCTACTGTTGTAGAGCATTGCTCATCCATGATTGATTTGATTGGAGCGATTAGAGTTTTACCAACACTTCAAAAGGATAAGATGAAAAGCATTTAAATTAATAAAGCGTGAAAAGGCCTACATTGTTCCAGCAATTCGAGTGCTGATATGGGTGTTCTCTTCTTCATCAAGCTTGGCCAAACCAAAGTCTGATATCTTTGCATTGAGATCTCTATCAAGAAGTACATTGGTGGCCTTTATATCTCTATGAACTATTTTCAACCTTGATTCCTCGTGAAGATAAGTTAAGCCTCTTGCTATCTCCAATAAAATCTTCTTTCTAGTTGCCCAGTCCAGGTTTAGGCGTTCTCCATCACGGCCTGAACGATCGAAGACCGAGTAATACTGAGAGAATGCGATAAAACAAGAAAATAAACCATAAGGTGCTCAAAAAATTCACAGTTCATTATTTACCAAACAGGGCTCGAGCAAGACTGTTATTTTCCAAGTACTCGTATATTAGCAACAATTGATTTCCTTCAATGCAACAGCCATAAAGCTTCACAAGATTTGGGTGTTGTAAAGCAGATATCATGCCTATCTCGTTGATAAATTCACGGTTTCCCTGCTTTGATTTGGAGGACAGCTGTTTGACAGCAATTTCTTGACCATCTGGTAGTATACCCTTAAAAATCCATAAATATAACAGTTGTTAGCTCACAGACCTGGCTGAATAGATATGTCTAAGTGCAAATTCATATTTCAATAGCATGGACTGTATCTTCATAGAAAATGTGAGAATGCTTGTATATAAAGGAATATCTAAGCAAATTGTTCACTGGATGCCTATATTTCTATGTGATGAGAGATAAACTCAATTTGAAATAAATTTACCTTGTAAACTGGTCCAAATCCTCCTTCACCGATCTTATTTGCATGGTCAAAGTTACCAGTGGCAGCCTTGATGTGTTTTAAACTAAAATAACCTGTCTGCTGTTCTATTGCTCCTCGCAGTTCTGAACACAGACAAGAATTTGAATTGATAAAATTGCACAGGAAACCCCTAATAATCTTACCAGATCATGATGTATTTATAAACAAAAAATCTTCTCTTCCAATCATTATTTAGGTCAAATTCTTGATAAACGTTCATCTCAAGATGTTCACTAGCACTATCTATATAACTCAATTTAGAGCCATGTATCATAGCTGCAAATGCTTATCTGCAGTATATTATATATGGGAGGCAAATTTTGACTGTCACGTGTTTATTTGCAGCATATTATATGCACAAGGGAATTTTTCATTTTTAAACCATATTCAAGAGATCGATGTGGTAGAGTTCTGTAGTTTGCATCATCATTATCACCTAAAGTCCTGCTCCAACAGTCAAATGTAAACTTTACGTATTTAAATTTCATAAAATCAACTTTCATTTACATTGTACCTATATATATAACCACCCTACTTCCCTACATCCAGTAACTATTGCAACTCCTGAAGACTATAATTTCACATTTTGATGGGTATATATATAGGCAAATTATTTGCCCTCGAAAAAAAAATATAGGCATATTTTTTTTTATCTATTGTTTTCTAAATATAATACTTAGATGTTCCTTTACTGTGGATACCAAGAGTAAGTAAACAATACTGAGTATATATACATTAGATAGTCTGTATACTAAAATGGCTGCAAGTTTGTATCATATGGTTAGTAAAAGTAGGGTCATGAATTCAGCATTCTTGGACATCAGTAAGTTGGTTCCTATGTAAAACACCAATGTACAGGTTTTTCCCTAAGAAATTTACAAAAGGAACTTAGATGTGACATTCTCTAGTATATACGGCATGAAATTTTGGAAAAAGTTTATAAACTGAAAATGTACATGCACATTTAATAGTGGTAAGATAACCCCCACCTTTATCTTCAACGTCTCTTCCTCCTAGGAAACCTTTCATCCATAATAGAACCAATATCAAGCCAAGGCTCACTAGTGAAGCAACAACAATGCCAGCAATAGCTATAGCTGACAATCCCCCCGTTCCCGTTTTGAAGTCTATCAACATGAAGCAATTAGAATTAAAGACTAGGTAGCGAAAAAACAAGTGGGAAGCCTAGAATGTAACATGTACTCACTTGGTGTTACTGATATTGCTGATATTAGAGGTCCATATACACCTCTATTTGGAACTGCACTGGTCCCCTTTCCTGCCCAGTACAAGTGAATCTCCAAAGTGCTACCATTAACAGTAACATCCTGCTCCAAGGTGATACCCTTTCCTATTCCTCCAGCTTCCTCTGCAATATTGAAGTCTTTCCGAACAACATTACCCTGTTGAGAGAAGAACAAGTTCAAGGTAAACAGCGGACCGATTTTTAAGGCTTAAGAAATAAATTAAACAGAATATAAAAGTTCAACTGGAGGTACAATTACATTCTACTAATAAACTTAATTAACCTCTTACTCACTTGGATAGATACATCAAAAATGCGTCTTCCAATGCCACTAAATGTCGCATCATCAGTGAATTGTATTTCGGCAAAGTGGAGGCGAACTTTATAACTGCCCTTTCGCAAGCAAAGGCCATAGTACTTGAGTGAAGAAGGGGAGAGGCGGGCTGTTTGATAGTACTCTTCTCCTGACATGTTGGACTTCAAAGCCACAAAATTGGCTCTGTCATTATATGTGAAAACACCTGAACTGCTATAAGCCCATCGATCTGTAGGATTGAAGTATGATGGACCTTCTGTAACCGAATCATCTTCATACTCCCTGCCCCCAGATCCTACTTTAGGTCCTCCACAATTAATAAACAGTGAATGATCTGCAAATTTAGCAGATACTACTATGATTCTTGGTAGTTGAATACAAGATAAGGTACATACACACCATAAGTTTAAAGAATTATATATGTACTTGGCCAAAAAAAGAGAGAGAGGGAGAGAGAGAGAATTATATATGTCTGATTGCTTACATTTGGTCGTCCCAGGGCAAGGAAGGTCTTTTTTCAAGCACCACAAAGTTCTAGGATGATAAACAAAATATTAGTTTTGCTATTACTGATGATGCTTAACATTGTGAAAGTAATACATTTCATGTTTATAGGAATTTTACGAGTTGCTGGTCGAAGATGAATGGCTAACAACTAAATTCCTGCAAAACAAAAAAGTTTGTAAGTTAATATGATCATGTAATTAATGAAGAAATTAAACATAACATAGATAGGCTTACACGCTAGATGCCTGGCATCTATATTGTGATGTTGGCTGTGTAAAATTATTGTAAGACACATCACTGCAGCGAATGTAGACAGGATATTAATAATACTGTGCCACATCTGTGTACAATAAAATAGAAGCTAGCTTTATTGCAATACAATGGTAACAATAGGAAAAAAAAAACTAGAAAGTGTACTGACAATTTCTCTTTGCTGTCTATAATCCAGCTTGGTATTACCCCGCTAAGTGAGTTACTATTTAGATACCTACATCGAAAGATGCTTGTCACAACATTGAGCGCATTGTATAGATTTATTTACGGTGAAACATATATGTTACAGAAAAAGCATGTACAAGTCGGAAGAAAGTCAAGTGATAAAATTTATAGATATCATTGAGTAGGGGTTACAAATTTCTTGACAAGCAATTAAGCATATTGCATATTAATATAAAGCTACGTACAAAAAGTTCAGGATGGACCCTAAAGGTTGAAGTGAATCTGGGATTTGTCCAGACAACCTGTTAAAGCTCAAATCTCTGCCAAGGAAAAAAATTGACAACAAGAAAGTATAAATATCCACAATAACATAATTAATATTTTGTAATTGACTTTATGCAGCATCCTGCTGGTAGTAATTTACCAAAAACAATGCCCGTCCTTAATATGATGCTGGTGGAGCACTTTCAACAATATTGTCCAGTTACAAAATTACTAAATACCTTAATTTTATTTTATTTTAAATGCAAATCAGCTTCATTAAAAAGAGCAACCGCTCAGCAAAATATCTGAAAATCAGGGGGAATAGACTCCACCGTGATTAAATGATCAGCCATAGTTCGATATTTTTTAGCAAGGAGATGCACAGCTCGATTAGCAGATCATTTAACCAAGTGTAATGACACATTACTAAAAGAACCTACCAGTTTACAGTCCTTAAGAAACTTGATTTGGAAAACTTATAATGTCCTTAAGAATCAGCACTGAATAGAATAGAAATAAAATTGACCAAAATCTATATTAAATGAATAGCTGTGAAAATGAATGTACAAGGTATTCAAACTTTTCATGTCTGCAAGAAATGCTGGAAGTGAATCTGTAATCAAGCAATTCCTCAGTATCCTACATGACAAAATTGGAAAACAGATTGTTGCATCAGCAGAAGCATCAATTAAAGACATAATTCATTGGTAGCCATGATAAACATCAATGATCAACTCACAGGTATTTCATATTTGTCATGCCTCCCAAATCGGGGAAACTTGAAACAGATCCATTCAAATCAGATATCCTCCTGCACACAATAATCACAGCAAATGACTTCATGGATTCAGTTTTTAAGGTGTATTTACTGTTAATGATCAAAAGTCTTTCAGATTGTGCTTACAACTGTTGTAGATTTTTCAGAAGAGAGATACTAGAAGGAATAGGACCCTCCATAGATGTACCTTGCAGATCCCTACAACATATTTACCAAAGCTTATCAGAAGGGTAATATGTAATTATGAGTGCTTGACTGTGTTAAATCCATGTAGGAAACACCTGAAAATTAGTAAGTAGTGTATAAAATAGATTACAAAATACTCACAATATTGTCATCTTTGTCCAATTTCCTATAAAATCGGGTATTTTTCCAGACAAGCTGCTCCCATCTATCCTACTGTAATCAACAGATACTTTTCAGACATCACTAAACATATATCTGGTAAAAAAAACAGTATTATCCCTGGCTTACAAGTCTGATAAATTCTTTAGAGCACTAAATGACTCCGGTATCCTTCCCGTGAAGTTGTTAGATGAAAGAAGGCTGCATTGAAGTGTGTACAGAAAGACAAAATTTATTAAGATCCTAGATGTTTCTTAAAATGAAAAGGCACATTTAAGATAGATATGAGACGCATCAAGCTCAAATGAAACAACAATGAGAAACAAAAAGCAGTAAATAAATTAGTAAATTGCTATACTGAAGGCAATCTTGGATAGAAGATAAGTTTTGATCACTGAGTTTGTCTTCCAGCATGAATTTTTATGTGTTAACTGAATAGCTACAGTCCTTTGGCATTCACTCAGAGTCTAAGACAGTACTCTTGTCATTTCCTTCATCAAACGTTATTTACTTTTGCATAATTTCTCAGTATCTACCTATAATTTTGCAAATCTAAACTTTTGGAAACTTAATACTGAGTCTCTATTAGGGAGAAAATTTTATAAATTTTATGTTCATTTCAAATTATCACGATCAGCTTTCAAATAGCAAGGCTTCTTCCGAGTATAACGCATGAACTCTTAACATCCCCAACACTAACTACTAACTGCTGCAATAATGTCATCCATTTCATTTCAGGTTCAAATTTCCATATCTTTGAAGTTTCCAACTGACATTATGATTTCAGCCTTCAGATTAAAACTTCGAATCAGGAAACAGGGCATCTATGTCGCAGGCTCTTATGAGCAACTTCACTGTGGTAAATTTTTAGCCTAGCAATTGATCATAATGTAGAAAATGAAGTGAAGTTGTTAAGTTACCGGTCATCCTAAAGCCATGAGGTGTCAGGAAGAAGGCTTAATTGGATTATATATTATCTTTACAGAAGTGCAGGTAGAAACGGTGGAAAAGACTTGTAACCGAGATTAGAAGTAAGCTTACAGTCTCCTCAAACTCTTCAATCTTCCAAGCTCTGGAGGAAGAGGTCCTCCCATCTGATTAGGTGGTTAAAGAAAAAAATTAATATTCTTTTTATAAATAAAAATATATAATTCATATACAAATATCCTTTTAATAACTTGATCAAAACACATTTAAATGTGTACAAAAATTCAAACAATAAATTAAAAGAATCCATAGAGCGTCTCTAAAAATAGAGACCTCTTAATTAAATTATCAATATAGCTAGCATGCGTCACCTTTAGTTAATGATTGAATTAGATGTTTTGATTGGCGGATTGAATCTTACATTTACGGCTTTACTTTATCATATTTATTATTATTACTCTCTCTCTCTTTGTCTCATAATTTTTGTCTTAATTTGACTTTTCAAAATTAAAATAATTAATTTTGACCAACAAATTAAACACATTATATAATAATATATATATTTTGAAAAAATATTATAACAAAATTTGATTATTCTATTTTATGAACTAATTTGAAAATTCATAAAATCATAAATAAATAGTTTTAAATTGTTAATTAAAATTAGATAAATTTGACTTTCAAAAATCAAAATAAAATAAAAATTATGGGACGGATGTAGTATTATTTTGGTTAAATTAGACCGTAAATACGCGTAAGTTATTACCGTGTCTATTTATTCACGGTGATTCGAGCTTTTGAGTAGATCGGAATGAATGACAAATGAACTGGTTGGTGAAAGTCTTAAACCAGTTAGCTGAAACAAGGCACGTGGTTTTGCAGTATGCACAGTGTACGTGGTGAGTTTTAGTCTTTTAGATAAGAGTAAATTCTTTCACCCTTCTCGTTTTCTGATATTTCGTTAAAATAGTCTGAAACTTTATTTTTTATATCAGGCTCGAATATGTTATTGTTGGCACTTTTTGGCCAAGTTTCGTACCCTGAAGTTATTAACTTTAACAGAAGTAGGTGTTGGTGTATATTTGTAAAAAAAAAGGTAGATATTATTCAAGTAATTTATAAATTAAAAAATTAGATTTTTTAATGTAAAAATTAATTTTAAGACAAGTCAATGGATCCACTAACAATTATGAATTGAATTAATATATGTGTACAGTGTATAAATAAAGACACACCTTCAATTATTTAATTATGGTCAAAAGAATGAATTATGTATTCTAAAATTCCTTTCCACACATGGTAACAAAAGTTCATTTCACACTTCACACCAATACACCAATACACCATCATCATCTCATCTCCAAGTTGGCGCCATACGTGTACATGCGGATGTCACGCTTAGCTGCGTAGGTAGGGCAATGGCGGCCGGCTATAATGTTCAATTTTGATTTTATTCGAGAGTAAGGTTTGAAGTATAAAATTATTTCTCAAATTTAAGTTATAAATGAATAAGTGACATGACATTAATCATGTATTATTATAAAATATTTTAATTAATGAGATTTATATGAAGATAAGAATTTAAGTCAATTAAAACATAATGTGTGACATTTGAAAAATATTTTAGAAATAAATTTGAGATCTTGCAATATTCTTTATTCAATGTTCGGCTTGGATTGACCATTGTTTTTCTATTATAAACAGGGTGGGTCTTTAATTTTGAAAGGGCATTTTTTTTAATAAAGTTAATAATAATAACATGATTTAAATACAAATAATTCTTCAAACATTTTTTGAGACAAAATGTGTTACATACTATGAAATTAATATTTAAAAACTTATAAATATTAAATGAAATAATTTTTATAAAATTTGTATATGTACATAAAGATATAAACATTTTTTGCTCCTAATACACGAGGTCCTGTGCGGTCGAGATTGAAGTCCAATATGCCACTCACCTTCGGAATTTTTTTTCGTGTTTATTCTATATTAAAATTATATTTATATTTCTGTGTACAATATACTTTTCCTATTTATATCTAAATTTTGTGCCTTGTGAGGCTCACAATTAATAATAAAAAAGTTTAATTGTAGATATATAATATATATAATTTTAAATAATAATCAAAATATAGATGTTGGGCTTCTGTTTGGTGAATATGAATTGTCACTTGGTAACTTTGATCACGGCCAATGTTATGTTATTGTAGAAGTCCACAACCCTTTATCTATAATTATTATTTTTTTATCGTGAGAACCCGCAGCCGCTACCCTTTGGGTGCGTGCTGGGTAAACTCGTAGTCTTATGGAATAGCCTGCAAATCACGTGAACCAGGTAAACTGCACAAGTGTAACACCCAGATGACATAATCACAAATTCTCCTCTATGAGATTCGAACATGTGACCAAGAGGAATATATTCCTCTTTTTAACTACCGAGTCAACCTTGCGGGCACCTTTATCTATAATTCACATCAACCATTTTAAATAACTATGTTAAAATAACTTACTCCTCTATATTGAATCAATTTTGGAGTTTATTCATAATTTAAATTTTTGGAGTATAATTAATTTAAATTTATTCATAATTTAAACTCTAATAACACTTAACTAAAATAGTCATAAACCGATTAATATATCTTTAATTCTTTTAATTTAGTGATTATTGTGTATGTGTATATCTTATATATGAAACAAGTAATTATTCTATATAGTAATAGACAAATTATTACTTCTTCCATTCCTAATAGGTGCTAAGAAAGGGCTAAAAATATTTGTAGAGAATGACATGAAACATATACATATCATTATTAGGTTGTCCATCACTATTTTTATATTTATTTAAACATGACCTGAATTAATTTTAATTTTATTTGTCATTTAGTTTTTATTTAATATTCTAATACTATTTATATTATATATTATATATTATAATAAAATTTCATATTAAAAAATAATTATATATTTTAAAATGCCTAATTAATATGAATATAATATTCTTAAAAATTAAATTATAATTAATGTTATATTTTTTAACATATATTACATTTTTTATATTGGATTATTTAAAATTTTCATTTATTATATCATAAGTGAAATCAAAACATAATCTCATTAATTTTTTAAAAAATTTGAAGTTATTTTTTTTTTCTCACATGTTAATAAAAACGATTTAACGTAAATTCAGGTAAGAATAGTTATAAATTAATCTAATTAATGTATTAAAAAATTTGAAATAAAAAATAATTTATTCATGTGTTAATAAAAATTAATCAAAAAATTTAATATAAAACATATTACTCCCTCTGTTTGGAAATAATTGAGTTTGATTTTTTTGCACACATTTTAAAGAGTTTTGACTACATAGTTAAAATTATTATTTTTAAAATTTTCTTTTTTTGAATAAAAGTTTTAGTTTAATATTTTTATTCACAACAAAAAATTAAAAATAATAATTTTAACTATGTAGTCAAAGTACTTAGTATGCCAAAAAATCAAACATCAATTATTTCTAAATAAAGGGAGTAATAAATAATGTTTCATAACAATAATAAATACAATTGCAGACACATGTTTGTATCAGTGTTAGAGGCTCAAATAGTCAAATGAGTGAAACGAGTCATAGTGATGGAACAGTAGGAGGGGCTCTTAACAGCCTAGGCAATGACTTTGATTTAGCGTCAGATCTTCGATTAAAAAAATTTAAAATGTTTTATAATGATAATAATAAGCAATTAATAACAATAATAAATATTTTATTATAAGTTAATAATAATTAAATATAATTTAACATACTTTTAATTTAAAATGAAAATATAAGATATAAAAATATATAATGAGCAAGATATAATAATTTAAAATAACTAATTAATTTATAATAAATGATCATATTAATAAAATACATTATATATATTGGCCATTTATTTTACTCACATATTAATAAAAATGTTTCAAAAGATTAAAAATACAAAACATATTAATAAATAATATTTCATAGCTATAATAAATATTTTATGAAAATAACAAATATCCAATTACAATTTAAAATATAATAATAATAATTAAATATAATTTAAACAAACTTTTAATTTAAAATGAAGATACATAGTATAAATAAATATATATTATTATATATATTCAGGTCATGTTTAAATAAGTATAAGAATAGTGACGAGAACTCTAAAGGGTTGTTTGGTTCATGTAGTGATGTTTGTTGAAATCAGGAATTATGAATCAGGAATCGAGTTACGGTGGAATGATGATGAAAATGTGTTTGGTTGAATGGTGGAATGAATTTGTTAATTTAATATATTTTTTAATTAAAAAAATGCAGTTAACATGAAAAATAAATCACTAATATTTATTAAATATTAAACAACATCATTATAATTTTTTTATTTTAAAAATTAACATATAATTTTATAAACAAAAATAATAATAATACATTTTGATTTTATTTCTTATACCAACCTTCACTTAATTTATTAAAAACCCAAAATTTATAGGATTTGAAATATGAATTTTAAAATTAAAAAAATTCAATCAAATGGACAAAACTCAAACCTAAAATTCACAGACCGAGTGACCCCTAAATTTGATAAAATATAATTCCATTCATTAAAAGAACTCCATACAAACGCAATTATTACTTGCATGATCCGAGAAACTTGAACAGGGAGACTACTACAACATCACTTGAACAAACTACTACTTGATCACTTGAACAAGAAACAAAGTACTCCCTCCGTCTCTTATTATTTTTCCTATTAATCATGTGCACGCTTGCCAACACACACTTTTTGATCGTTAATATCTTTAATTTCGTATTAGTATTAAATATAAAAAATTTACTGTATTAAAGTACTCACAAATACGAATCAAACAAAATCACTCATGACTATATTTTGTCTTATAAATTATGTGTAAATTAGTAGTCAATCGCTTACAATGAACAGTACAAAAAGTCAAAACAGGAAAAGTATTTTGTGACGGAGGGAGTAACAAACTAGCAGATAACACTAGAAAAAGGAAGCTCCTGCTTCCCTCTGGATTTCCCGACCCTATCGCTTAGAACAACGCCGATATAATGTTTAATGAAGTGCTGTTTCTGTAATGTTCCCTGTTTTGACTTTTTTATATAGTTTAAAGCGTGAAAAGAGATATTTACATATATTATTTTTTAAAATTTCTTTTTTCTAATAAAAATTCAAATATTATATTTTTATTCAAAAAAAATTAAAAAATAATGTCTGCAAGTAGGTTTTTTTAAACCTTAAATTAGGTGCACAAAGTCAAAACATCACTTATTTTGAGACGGAGGAAGTATAACATGAATTATAGAATATAACACTTCAATGCAATGCTAAAAAACTTGATTCTATATTTAGAACAAAGTATAAGTGTAACTATAATTGTCATGTGGACATATAATTGGGAAATTGGAGAAAAATGAATATAAAAATAAGTTTTATTGTTGATTCTATTTTAAAACTATATATTGGTGTATGAAATGAAATTTATTTTAAAATTTTCATTTTATATCTATTTAATTTTATTTTAAAATCATACATTGCAGTATTAATACATTTTTAATATCAAAATGTATTTTCTGATTTTATATTATAATAATATTTATATATATATTAATATTAGCATTACACTTGTTATACTATCCTCACTGCATTCCCATGCTTTGCGACCCAATATCTTCGTCCACTTCTGCCGTTACTATTATCAAATTAATTAAATTTTAACCATTATTTTTAAACTTAATGAAAAGACCAGTAATTTTAAACGTATCAACCGAATTTCCTTCCTTTGTAAATTATTGCTTTTTAAGTTATTCGAAGTTGATTATGAGGAGTCTCTATTTGATTTAATTATATCAGAACATAAATTATTACTGTCTGAGTTAAGAAATGTTTAGAATCAACTTTACTCTTTAGTTTATTACATAAATTCACAAACATAACAAACAAACTTAAATAAAAAATTGACGGAAAAAACTATAAACTAAAATAAATCAATAATTGATCATAAATGCATCTTTATCCAATTTTGTAGGAATGGTCCATGTAATAATACAAGATCGAATTTGTAAACCACTACTACAATATATATATATATATATATATATATATATATATATATATATAAATATATATATATATAGTTATAACGATCCATAAATATTAGCTCACGACACTTATATTGGATTATAAAATTAGTTAATAATGTACATTATATATTGATATATTAAGCATTTTACTATAAATATGCAACAATATTATTTAGCAAAAAAATAATTAATCTATAATTAATTTATTTTACAAATAATTTATAAACCGTAACATATATATTTTAATTTTATCACGAACTTTTTAAACTTTCAAGCATATAAAAAGTCAAAGCAACCCTTGTTCACAAGCATCCCCTTATTTGGGTTTTTATATTATTTTGAGTCAATATTGTATGCAGCTTCTAAGACAGTGTCATCACCTACTTGTATTGGCTTCTTCTTCTACTTTGACTTTTTGACCGGGTCCCACTTTCATTACTCATTTTGTACTTCAAAATCTGCTTAAGCTCTTCATGGTGGGTCTTTCTTGATTTCATAGTATACACGTATAAATACACAAATACATATTTTTCTGTTATGACCTTTGTTCTATTGGCTGATTCTTTATAGAAGTTCTTGAATTCCGAGTATGTCTCATTTGTTTGTATAATTGTATTTCATGATATATTAATCTTGACTCGTGAAATGGTGTATGAATTATGATACTCTTGTCAAAGTGTAACATTAAATTTGTTTGCTGAATATATAATTTGAGCCTATTTTGTACAATTCACTTAGTTGGCTTCATGGCAAGTTGGGTGTTTTTCTCTTTTATTGGGATATGCTTGTTTATTCTCTTTCAAACTGATACTTGTATGGCTACTTTTCAAGCTATTGGCAAGTTAGAACCAGGTTTCCAAGGGGCTCAGATGAATTTTATAGATGAAGATGGAGTGTTTCTTTTATCAAACAATTCCCTTTTTGCCTTGTCTTTCATTACTACTGACAAAGATGTTACCTTGTTTCTACTTGCTATTGTTCATTTGAGCAGAAAAACAATTGTTTGGTCTGCGAATAGAGCCAGCCCGGTTAAAAATTCTGATATGTTCGTGTTTGATGATGGTGGAAATGCTGTTTTACAAACTGGGGGTTCTGTTATTTGGTCTACAAATACCGCCAATAAAGGGGTTTCTGCAATGGAATTACAGGACTCTGGGAATCTAGTTTTGTTGGGGAGTGCTAATATAATAGTCTGGCAGAGCTTTGATCATCCAGCGAATTCCCTTTTGTCTAACCAGGAGTTTAGGGAAGGAATGAGACTTGTAAGCAATCCCAGCACGAGTAATTTAACTTATTTTCTTGAAATTAAGTCCGGAGATGTGCTACTCTATGCAAATTTTAGAAATCCACAACCTTATTGGTCTATTAGAAGAGATGATAAAAGAATTATCAACAAAGTTGTCGGAGACGTCAGTATAGCATCTCTTAATGGGAATTCATGGAGGTTCTATGACAAGAGCAAAGTATTGCTGTGGCAATACATTTTCTCAGATAACGCTGATACAAATTCTACCTGGGTTGCGACTTTAGGAGATGATGGATTTATCACTTTCTATAATCTTCAAAGCGGAAGTTTAAATGGTAATTCTGCAACAAAAATACCAGCTGATTCATGTAGCAGACCTGAACCATGTAATTCTTATGAGATATGTTATAATGGTAACAGATGCCAATGCCCCTCAGTCCTAGACTCCAAGGACAATTGCGAACCTGGTATAAGATCTCCTTGCTACGAGTCTGAGGGTTCTATAGAGCTGGTAAATGCTGGAAATGGGCTTAGCTATTTTGCACTTGGACTTGTTCCACCCTCATCCAAAGGCAACTTAGATGGCTGCAAATCTTCTTGTCTTGCTAACTGCTCATGTCTTGCTATGTTTTATGAAGAGAAATCCCAAAATTGCTTTCATTTTGATGCCGTAGGAAGCTTGCAAAGTTCAAAAAACGGGAGTAACTTTGTTTCATACATAAAGGTCTCGAGAAATGGAGGTAATGGGAGAGATTCTGGAAGGGATAGAGGCAGCAAGAAAAAGGTTCTGCTTCTTGTCACCATACTCACGGTAACAACATTGGTTACTGTTGGTCTAATCTGTGTAATTCGTTACTGCCAAAAGCAGAATATCTTTCTAGTGGAGTCTCCCAAAGAAGCAGAAGAGGATAATTTCTTGGAGAACGTACCTGGGATGCCAATCCGTTTCAGTCACAAAGATCTTCAAATTGCTACCAACAACTTTACTATGAAACTAGGGCAAGGAGGTTTTGGCTCAGTTTATGAAGGTGTTTTACCAGATGGAACCCGATTGGCTGTAAAGCAATTGGAAGGCATTGGTCAAGGAAAGAAAGAATTCCGAGCTGAAGTTAGCAGTATTGGCAGCATTCATCATCTTCACCTGGTGAGGCTCAAAGGATTCTGCACAGAAGGTACCCACAGGCTCCTTGTATATGAATACATGGCAAATAGTTCACTGGAAAGATGGATCTTCGAGAAAAACAAAAGAGAGTTGTTGGACTGGGACACACGGTATGATATTGCTATAGGCACAGCCAAAGGATTAGCTTATCTCCATGAGGATTGTGATGTAAAAATTGTACATTGTGATATTAAGCCTGAAAATGTGCTCCTAGATGACAACTTCCTTGCAAAAGTTTCAGACTTCGGTCTTGCCAAGCTAATGAGCAGAGAGCAAAGCCATGTTTTCACAACACTACGGGGCACTAGGGGTTACCTTGCACCAGAGTGGATAACAAACTATGCAATATCAGAAAAGAGTGATGTCTATAGTTATGGAATGGTATTGCTTGAGATCATTGGTGGTAGAAAAAACTATGATGCATCTGAAACAGAAGAAAAGTGCAACTTTCCTTCATACGCTTTTAAGATGATGGAGCAAGGCAAGTTGAAGGACATTGTTGATGTGAAACTGAAAATAGCCGAAGATGATGAAAGAGTGTCCATAGCAATTAAGGTTGCTCTTTGGTGTATACAATACGACATGAACCTTAGACCATCAATGACAAAAGTAGTCCAAATGCTGGAACAAGTATCTCCTGTTCCTTCACCTCCATCATCTTCCCAGCAGATGCACTCACACTTCTATTTGAATTCCTTCAAATCAACGAGTGAGCACAGCACTTCTTTAGGGCCATTAGATCTAAATAGCTGTGCTGATTTTTCAGCAGTAAGGCTTTCAGGACCAAGATAGCAGCTCATATTCAATGTGTATCTGGTAGGTTACTATAATTTGCACTACTCCTACCTAAGCCCAGTTGCCTGTTAAGTTTATTGTGTTAATATTTATAGTTAATACACCAATAGCTTTTAGAATAGGATATGGCGCCTGTGTTTTCTTGCATTTACAGAAGGAAGAAGAGTGCAATATGTCTGGTTTAGTTTAATACACTGTTAATTCTTCATCTCCATACTGCAACTGACGTGTCGTCTGTTAATTATGAGATCGGGATTTGAAAATAAAGAATTTTATAACTTACAAACGGAGCGATCGTTGCACAGATTTCACTCTTCAGTATTTAATTTCGATTAGAACTATATATATGTGAAGTTTAATTGCAGGTTTAGTGAAATCTTTCCTCTAAATCGAAGTGCCTGTAGCAAAGCCAAACATTAATCTATAAAAGAAAAAAGATTAGTGTGTGGAACATCACGACAAGAACAATATAAACAAATATATAAGAAATATTGTACTTATGATAGTAAGAGAAGCTCTATAATAGGACGAAGACTGAAATTACAAAGTGGCTGCTGTTTGCAATGATACGCATATTTCTCTGGCCTTGATGCCCCTAGTATTTGTAGCCCTTAACATACAAACTCTCGGAATCACCAGCACTTCCACCACTATATTTTCCAAGAGTAGCATCTGCATTTGCCTTGCACCTTGCTAGGAATCCAGCCTGTGCCTTCTCAACATTCTCCTTCTTCCCTCCCCATGTCTTTAGAGTACTTGCCTGCAGTGCTCGCCCGAATGAGAACGAAAGCGTCCACGGCTTCAGCACTTCCAGCTTGTTCATGGCATCCAGGTTTACTGTCGCCTCTTCCTCACTTTGTCCGCCTGACAAAAACACAATCCCTGGCACTGCTGGAGGCACGGTCCGCCTTAGTGCGGTCACTGTGTATTCAGCAATCTCTTCTGGTGTTACCTGTTATCCCAGAAGATATATGGTTGTCAAAACACAGTAAATAAATAAATATTGTATATATAGAATACAACTACCTTTGGGCTATCAGATCCTGGTGTGACCATATTGGGCTTCAAGAGTGTTCCTTCTAGAAGAACATGTTGATCATTGAGTGCCTTGTAAACTGCAGCCAGCACGATTTCAGTAGCTGCAGCACATTTCTTGATGTCATGACTGCCATCAGTTAAAATCTCTGGTTCCACAATTGGCACAAGTCCATTCTCCTGGCAAATGATTGCATATCGAGCCAAGCCCTGAGCATTTTGCTGAATGGACAATTCAGAAGGCTCAGTCACACCTATCTTAAGGACTGCACGCCACTTGGCAAAACGTGCACCTGCCTTGTAGTACTGAGCACAACGAGCCCCTAGTGAGTCAAATCCCTGAGTTGTGGTCTCACCATTGGTACCAGCTAAGTCAACGGTGCCCTTGTCAACTTTAATGCCTGGAACAACATTGTTTTCGACAAGAACATCAACAAAAAGCTTTCCATCAGAAGTTTTTTGGTAAAGGGTTTCTTCAAAGAGTATGACACCGGAGAGATAGGTAAGGGCGTCGGGAGCAGTGAAGAGTAGCTCACGGAGAGCTTGACGGTTGGACTCGATGTTTTCTACGTTGATACTGGAAAGACGTTTGCCAATGGTGCCAGTGCTCTCATCTGCTGCCAAGATACCCTTCCCAGGGGTGGCAATGTACTTGGCATTCTTGATTAGCTCATCTATATATAAGAAGTTAAAACACAAATGTTTAAATGATCTTTTAATATTAGTTATCCATATATCATGCAAGGGAAACGTTTCATGGAAATTGGATGTTACGACAAATATTTCTTAATCTTCTTAGCAGACAAGCAAAAGTGTGAATGTTAAAACATAGCAGGCAGAGTGGCAGACAATTTACACTACAGAGGATCCTATACAGTAGACGCGACAAAAGAAACCCATATAGTAATATAATATAAATTTAAATCATATTTTTTCATCTGAAAAATTGAGAAGTGATTTAAAAATCATCTTATGTTTAGAATATAATATTATTTCTGAAGTAAAAAAATATAAATTTATAGCATTAATTATGAGGTCATCAGAATTTCCAACTATTGAACATAATCAGCATGAAATCTTTTGAAATTATTGAATAATATGATCCTGGACCAGGATCATATTATTCAATAGAAATATCAATAAAACAAGAAATATTTATCAAAAAATATTAGAATGACAATTTACATAACCTAAATAACCTTTTATTTGAATAAGAAAATAACTACTTATATTCATAAAATATTATTCGACTAATCTAAAATAAAAAGTTGTACTACATTCTTCCCATTCGAAATTTGTAATTAGTGGTTCATTTGAATAAAAGAGATTGTAAACTTGGAACGGGTAATATAAATTAGAGGACACAAGGTTATAAATGTAAAAGAAAGTTCATATAATAGCGACTAGCGAGTGGGCTATTTTACAACTTTTGTTTTGTGTAAAGGAGAAAAACACAATGGAGAGCATAAATAAAAGTAACATATTAACACTTACCACTATACACAAAAGTATCTGATGAGATTAATTACCAGTGTTGCGTATGAACATCTAGAAGATAGATATATGTATGCATAAGTATAGATATGAAGGAAGTATTAGAAAAATTTTGACAGAAAAAATGGAGTATGTACCAGCATACTTTCCCACGAAGGCAGACATGGTTATGTTATTGCTGAGGAGAATGGGGACGAAAGCATACAAACAAGAAGCTATCTCTAATCTCTAATATAGAGAAAGATAAAATTTGGTATATTATGCCAAGTTGATTCGGATGCGCAAAATATCGCCACGTGTCAAGGGGATTAGCCTACGAAAAGTTATCGTCATTGGATAGAAGAATGAGTGATCATTCTCTGCTCCAACTGTCAATTTTTGTCTCACTTGATACATTGTGTGTGGAAAAGCCTAGCCATTTTCCCTCTTCCATATTTTCTGGTACTCTTTGATACAATAATAACTTTTTATCCCTCATCCATACGACGAACTTTATCTTTTTATTGTTGCTTTTTATGATTTTATCCACCTTGGCAAAAGAAAACCCCCCCTTTCTCAGATGTCAACTTTCTGCCATACATTGCACAGTTGATATATAAGTTGCAGTTACTTCGGATATGCATGCAATCAAAATAAAATTGTTAACAGTATGGGTCCTGCTTTAATATACTATATAGCATCTCCAAACAATGGTACAGACGAAGTGTTGAAGCTTATGCTATAGAGAACCTCCAAACAAAGGTTCAGACGAAGTTCATACTATAAAGCACCTCAAAACAAAGGTGCAGATGAAGTTCATCCATGGTATATTTCAAACTTCAACTCATAACTTATTATAAGTCTGCCTCATCATGCTTACTAAGCACCCTAATAGAATCAAAACGACTTCAAAATTGTAAATGGCCACTACAACTCACATGAACTCTCAAGCATTTTAGTAACTCTTCTTTATCTCTCTGGCAGCGATCATTAAGTGTTGATTGAGGTGAAAGACGAGAACCTGTTGTGGATCATTTAGGAAGGAACCCCATGTTGATCATTCATCATCTGTGCCGAAGTATCTGTCTCCAAATTCACCCATGCCAGGAATCACACGATACTCTTCATTTAAACCAGTTTCAATCTCCGAGGTTACAATCTTTATTCTAGGAAAATGCTTGCAAACTACATGCACTCCTTGAGGAGCCTGTTAACAGTGGAGAAGTATATTTAGCATCTCAATTCTTATTGTAGTAATTTGAAGTACCTTGCTTATAGCTGAGCAACTTTAGAAAGAATTGATTGAGAAAGGTAGATGAGATATGAGATAGGAAAGATATATAAGGTGTAATTTAGGAGTAAAATAACTTACAGATATAAGATTAAGGAATATGATGTTGGTTTCCGGAACACCCTTTTTCAGAAGTAAAGAGATAGCTTGCACAGCTGAATTCCCTAAGGAGATGACCAGAGCATAAATACAAAACAAAAACAAAACAAAAAAAGAAAAACAAATCACGCCATTCAAAATTCCCAGAACTGATAATTAAAATGAAAGACAAAAAAGCCTTCAGACATGAAAATCACACACCCTTCACCAATATGCGACAAAAAAAATAGAGGGACTAGACGGTACATGCACAAACCTGTACCCAGGATTGGATCCAATAATAATACATGCCGCTCAGAAATATCTTGGGGCAATTTCTCATAAATCAGCTGGCATAAAAACCCAGAACTTGTAAGATAGCAGGACATTATTTAGAATGCACACCAAATATTCCACGATCAGTCCAGTTTAAGTTTTAATAATTCGATTGGCAGTACAGTTGAAATTTATTTTAACTAGTGTTGATATGAGAACAATAGTACTCTAATTTTTTGTATCAAGTAAAGCATATGACTTTGTGTTAATTATATACTGTATTTCTATTACCAGAACTTCACTTTGACATGGTCAAAAAAACATCTCTCACGACTCACGGACACGGACTGGATGTAGAATATAACTATACCAAAACACAATACATAGTAGGTGCAAACCTGTTGTCCGTTGTCACCCTCTCTATGAATAAGAATTTTTCCAATTTTGATACCTTTACAACATGCCCGCAAAGCATTTTCCATACTCTCACCACTGCAGAGATATAAAGAGCTAGTCATTGAGAATGACAATGAACTTTTACAGGTCAGGAACCTACTACTGACATGTGTACAACTTCAGTAAAATATAGTAATGTTCTTTAACTTTGGACATGCATGATGCACTGCGCGTGGAGAAACACAACAGTTGCACGCATAACCTCTCACTCCTCTAGTTTGGAAGAGTGAGAGGGAGAGAGAATTTGATTACTTTAGAGCTTTTATACCTTCTAATAACAGAGACACCACATAACCTCTTACAGAAATCTACACCAGTGTAAACAGATCCTGCATTCAAGAAATAGAGAATCTAAGAAAAGCAATAAATGATATGGTTGAAAAGTATAGATTTTAAAGATCAACCTTAGAGATGAGACAATGGAACAAAAACTAAATAAGCAATTATGCCAGTTCAACTATATACGCCTGTCTTAAGATCAATTATGCCAGTTCAAGCATATATCAACATACTAATATTTATGGAATATGGATCAGTGAAATATGCTTATGCTTCAAATTTCGACTACAGAACTGTTAACATATCACTAATTAGAAACCGAGATCAGAGACATATCTATAACATATATCATTACACTTTAATACACAAAGTGACATACCAGACACTGATGTGTGTGTGTGTGCGCGCATATATTAATAATTATGGAGAAAAAGAAAAAGTACAAAGAGAAAGAAATCCTTATTTAAGAACGATAGTGAATAAAATCAATGTGAAAACTGAAATAGTTATTAAAAAACCCACAAAAATCCATGTCACCTCAGGCCCTCGATAGGTGAAATGATTCTAGAAAAGAAGAGAAGATGTGCGCTGTGTTTTAGCACAAGTTCATAATATCATTTGTGATGCCTCATAAATTCTACATACCGGAGAGTAGGATCTTTGATCGGGCATGCAAGTTGGGAGAATACATCAATTATATACAGTTTATAAATCCAAACAAAGACCCAAAACAAGAAGAAAATCATAATTCAGCATACACTCAGATATACTGCCATGTTCTACATGAAAGGTCAGACATCTTCCAGGCCTCCCATGCTAGGGAAGGTCAACTTACGTAAAGAATTCTTAACCTTGAGAGTTGATAATTTAGAGCACCTTAATGATATTAAGGAACACAATAAAGATTAGATGGTGATTTGAGGTACAATAATATATGTCTTGAATGATAGTGACTCACCAGTTGGAGTTATCACCTGCTTTTCGGTAAATGGCAGATGTCCCAGGCCATGTTCAACAACCTGATTTAGACAAGTACGTATAACTACTTTAGAAAAATACAAAAAAAAAGTCTCATTTGACAATAAAGATACATACTACAATACACACATTTCTTTAAATAAAAATAAAGAAACTATACCCACCAAACGAATCAAACGGTCAGCATAAAAGACGAAATCATGTTTTGTTGTTTGGGCATCACGGATAAGTGTATGCATACCGCGTATCTGGACCATAAACAATTGTAACAGAAGAATAAGAGAAGGTATAAAACCCAGAGGATCAATACTTTTGGATCCCGTAATCAGACTATTAATAAAGACCCTGAGTATTGGACTAAAGATAAACCCATTTTTATTTTATGATTACAGAAGCAAAAAAAAACACTACCTGAAAAGTTGATTGAATGACGTATAGGTTTGGATATATTTTACAAAGATCGTGTTGACCCAGTTTTGTTCGAATATGCTGAACAATCAAATCAATAGCTACATGATTGTCACCTCCACGAGGAATTATGATATCAGCATACTTTTTTGTTGGAAGTATAAAATCATCGAAAGCAGGCTTCACGAATTTTGAATACTGCATAAAGGTTAAGATTTCAACAAATTATTACATATATTAAACAGTAGAAGATTAATATTATTAATATAGAACTTACTTGAAGAGTCATGTGATACAATGCCAAATGAGACAGTGAGGGGGGGGGGGGGTACTGTATCATGCATGAAGAGATTTGCCTACTGGCAGAACTTAAATACCATTTGAGGATATTACGGATCTACTAACCTGATCAAGTACCATGTTTATATCTCTATTCTTTTCAACTGTGTCACGTCTTATTCTCCTTGCCAGGCGCACATCAGCATCTGCACTCACAATGTCATTGTAAAGACTAATGTAATAGCACTAACAAGTTATCTGACAGAATGGAAGTCGCCAAATGAGAGCAATCATTGATACCAAAAATAAAATAACACGGGCCTTTATACACCTGACATATAGTTAAAGCAGAATCACGAACGATAGGAGGAACGCAAAACATTAATTACATATAGGCTGCAAAATATACGAGTCATGTAAATTGTTTCAAATTTTGCATGGTTAGACATTAAGTTTATGTTCCCTTGACAATTCACTCAGGTGCGCCGTAAGTAATAAATCAAATGTCAATTACTTTGTTTATCTAGATTAACATAGACGAGGTTTGAAAAAAAAGATGTACATGAGTCCAGAGACTATGTGCCTATAAATTTATTCATTATGTTTATACTTGGTTTTAACAAAGTAGACTGTGACTTGACAAAAAAAGAGAGTAGAATGTATCGACAAAAGGTATCGATTTATAGAAAAGGAGAGAACAGAACCTGTATCGACAAATATTTTCATGTTCATCAGATCTCGGACGCGAGCATCGTGGAAAATGAGTATACCTTCCAAGAGTATCACGTCTGAAGGATTGACCTGCCCAAATTTTATAGCAATGGGGTTTCTTATGGCAGTATATAAAAAAGACAATATAGTTGAATTGTCATTTATATAAAAAATGAGAACTATATTAAAAAAATAGTTAACATATTTGAGTTGGACTGGGGCATTACATTCTCATAAAAAAATTGTAAACAATTTTCAAACATAAAATTCCTCTGATTATGTTTTCTAAGCATATACTAGCACCGTATCTCAACTCTACCTCTTACCTTCTCTGCTTAATTGTTGTCAAGCTAAATATATATCAAGATGGATCATGGAAGGCAAAACGCAAAGTAAGGTCTTCTGGTAAAAAATCTAGTTTTCAAGGTCAGATGTGTTTTTACTGTGCTTGAACATTGACAATAGAAGAATTACTGGTTTGATAGAAAATACTAAATCATTTTTAAAAAATTAGATGTATATGTACACCTGTAAGAAGAACCTCTAAGAAAGAACAAAAACTAATAAAGCACAATGAAGACCCTCTTCTCCCACAGAGTTACCAAAGTAGGGGTGGTATTGAACATTGAGTTTATGAATTCTAGCTTCAAAAGACTTACTTTACGAGGTTTGGAGATGTCGGTCTTGTAACTTCTGAAGTCATATTTAGAAATATTAACTGCTTGCCCATGCTTCAACTTTTCCATGGAAAGCAACAATTGTTCAGTGTCAAATGCATCTGAAAAAATAAATATTTTTTTAAGGAGAAAGCAAGCTAAACAGCATGGAAACTCAATACGAATACTACAGCTGCTGATTTCCTGATTCTACCCCAATTTCTTAATAAATTAAGATATTCGTATAAATGGCGTCAAAGTATAGAACCTTATCTGAATTGTCTAAGCTCTGCCTATAAGAATTATTACATCAAACTCAAGCAAATAACATGTTGAAAAGAGAATGAAAGCTATTGATATTGCTATAATTCTTACAATCCCATTATTATCACTTTTCAATTTCACTTTCTAACATTTTTCCAATCAAACAGGCTAAAACATAGATCGGCAGATTTTTATAGATCCAATATCTTTAGTGATAACAGATGTTTAAAAAAAAATTAAAACTGACTGACTGAAATGAGTATTTCGTTTGCCAAAATTTGAACAATTGATAACCTGAATAAATAGTTGACGTAAGGAATTGATTGATGGAAAATACCATTGCCTAAACCCTTTATTGGTTTGAGATGGAAAGGCACGAGTTTCTCAATATATATTTTTGTATCAAGCAGATATTTTTATGTTTCTCTTAACGTTGTAACTAATTTAAAATTACAAAGAAACATATTAGATTATCCTTACTATGTAGTTTTTAGAGAAAGCTCCGCACACAAAAGAAAATTCATGTGGTTGTTGTGGACTATTACTCAAGAGAACAAATAAAGCTCATAGTGTATCCATTCTAACGGTGTTATATTTCAGTATAAGCTAGAAGAAGAAATTCAAAATTTCTCTCAGAACAGAATAGTTCAATGAATGAGGGAACAGATGCCAACATTAAAATACAAAGCTCACCAGGGTGGTCAAAGTTGTATTCATGAACATTTGTAAGTTCCTCAGGAGTCAAATTATGATAGAAGGAATCCTGCAAATTCATTGATATTATTAAAATTGATATTTAATAGATCCAAAAGACAAGATGAACTATCTGTAAGAAAGGTGATAAATGAAAATGAAGGTGAAGTTTGCTCAAAGAATTGTTAGGAGACATATGAAAGAAACACACACACATACACACATATATCAGAGGGAAGAATTGTGGAAATGAACTAACTACTATTCGTCTCACGAACACCAAAATTCCAAAATAGCATGCTTTCCACAGAGAATTTTCCCATTAAAGAATATTCTGAATGTTTTGAACAGTGTAAATATTAATGCCAGTAAACGGAGTCTCTAGCAATTTATCCATTTGTATAACATGACCACGAGTCCACGATGAAAGACTTTTATATAATTCTTTGTATATAAGCTGCAAAACTTGCTCAGGGAATACCTGATTAACAAGTACGACTCGTTGATCACGAAGCTGCTCAATTATCATATCACAAACTGTAGTCTTTCCTGATGCTGCACCTCCACAAACTCCTACAAGTATGTTTCATGGGAGGGAGGAAAAAAAATGAACTCGGTTAAATCATGCTTCCATGGATGCATAAATTACACATAGATGACTTCTAAAAGCTGGCACAGATATTGAGTTCATAGCAGACACTTAAAAATGCCTTTATAAGATGTGCAGGGATATAATGCTCCCTTGTCCAAGAATTACATTATGCATTTGAATATATGATTATCAATCACAAGGAGGGGTCAAGATTTCAAGTTACATGAATATGCTTGGATTTGAAAATCCCTAAATTATAGAACAAAAGAAGGCCATATCATGCAAACAAATCATAGTTTGTTTTCTAGAAATACCAATTCATATTTCTTATCATGTATTTTACATAAATGCAGCGAAATATTTAATTTTCTCTCTCTGCAGATCTGTGAAGGTTCACTGCTAATAGTCACACTTGACTCATATTATCAGTTTGAACAAATTTTTTTTTTTTTTTTTTTGGGGGGGGGGGGGGGGGGGGGGTACAATTCCACACCACACAAAAAGAATTCATCCCTTGTGATTTTCATACTCTTAAACTTTTAGCGACCAAAAATTAGTAAGCAGTTTAGAACAGTACTTGTTGTTTTTGCCTTTTTGGGATAAGAAGATAAATACAACATATTCAGGTTAAAGGTTAAAACATTATTCCACCAAGTAATATCAGTAGGTATTGCACTAGCTCTCAGGTGTAACAAGTACCAATGACAAAAGGTTGTCTATGCACACTTTCTGCAACTGAGTTTGATGGTTGTTCAACCTTTGTATTTATTTTCTGTAAGCCATTCAAGTGAAATCCTGAAAAATGAACCCTTGATGAAGACTCTATAATATCTTCCACTGGTGAACCCATGCGCTAAACCTCTTACACTGCACAATGGAATACTGAGATTCAAATGTATATATAATGAAATGATGTAAATGCAAAATATCATTTTGAGTTTGAATTTATATTTTTTCAGACTTTGCACATATAATTGAAGACGACAATCGCATGTACTCTATGTTTACCCTCATTTTATAACATTGATTTTTCAAGCAGAAGATATTGTTTATGATATAAAGCAGCATCATTAGATGAAACATTGCGATACATATTAAATTTTTTATCAAGATGTCAAGTTACATCATTATATATTATAAGACATGAGATGTCATACATCAAATGAATAAGCATTAGACATGAGATACTTGGAATTATTATCTTGTTAGTTTAGTTCCGGAGCAAGCGAAATCATTACGAAAGAACTATAAACTATCGGATTCCGTTCTTTCCGCAAAAAGAGTTCAGCTCTGCCTTTTAGTCAAGATGCAAAATCTTAAATTCAAAAAATTACCTACAATTTTTTGTTCTTTAGTTGACTCCCTACCTACCTCATTATGATCACATCATCTAAATCAGCTAAATTTTATAAATTTGCAAATTAGTATCAAGTAATCAATCGTCCGTCTTTATATCAAACAAAAACACGTTAGAATGGTTTGAATCGAGAAATCTGAATTACGAGACTAAAACAATAATAAAGTTCCAACTGAGATTTACGAGACTAAAATTCGAAAAGCCAGAATGTTAAACAATATCATCATCACATTAAACAGCTAATCAAACAGATACAAGCACATAAAGCACAACTAGATCCAGCAAAGTTAGTACATAATAATCAGTAATTACTAGAGCTATTGAATACAAAACATGTCATAAAAAGAATGTGAATGATTAGATATAGGTGAGTATATAGATTCATTTACAGATCAAGTGAAGCAGGCAAACAAGTGTGTGTTTAAGTAACACGTTGATATACATAAAAGTGAATGTGCGTAGAGATATGGTTGAATATACCTAGCGAGTGGAGTGGGTTTCAACTGACAGGGTTTGCTGTGTGTTTGTGGAGACTTGGAACAGAGAGGCACGCACTGGACACGCTTTGTGTTTTATATATACGCACCACTTTACTTTATTAGTCGCATAATTTTACTCTAGTTAATTAGGTTTAATTGATGATTAACAAATTTTATACAGTATCGTCTTTTTTAAAGCCACTAAACATTTATTTAATATATTTTGATAAGTAATTTAAAATTTTAGAACTATAAAAATTAATTAAAATTTGATAAATTTTAAGTCATTATACAACCGCAATAGTATATTATTGTTAATCAAACCAACCCATCTCCCAACATTAAAAAATTAAATAAACGGTTAGGCTACATTATAGAGCGTATGTTTTTGTTTTTTTGTCTTTTATTCCCTTACGGCGGCCATGTGGATATTATTAAATTAAAAAAAACTTGTACGTTATATAGCGTACATATATGGCTAAAAAAAAATAAGTCAAAAAAGTCATGAAAGCCTAAACATCTCTGTACATGCGCTCTTTCATACAGCTTACCTTTATTTTTATTTTTTTTACCACTTAAACCAATTAATTCAACTCCAAAGTACAATCAAAAATCAAGATCAATACAAATCCAACTTCAAAATACCATAAACAACTTAAAACCATAATACAACTTCAACTTTGAAATCGAATATTCTCTCAAACTCAATTTTTGAAATTTTCAAGAAATTAAATTTTCTCCTCCCAAACTCAATTTTTAAAAATTTCAAGAAACTGAATCTTAGATAGCTCAAAGTATACCAAGCTCAATTTTTGAAATTTTCAAGAAACTGAAGGAAACTGAATCTTAGATAGCTCAAAATATATTAGGTTATGAAATGGGCAAAGTCCAAATGGATTTTAGAGAGCTTATAAAAATTTCTAAAAAAATGGTATATGATAAAATAATAAGTGTGTTTATGGGAGATAAGAGTGTGTATTCTCGGAAAACATAATATAGTGTAATTTTAAAAGGATAAAATGAGAATTAAAAAAATATGCATGTGCGCTCTATAATAAAGCATATGAGCATTTTTTTTAAAATCTCAGTCGTTAATTTGCTTTTTTAACGGTAGAAGATGAGTGTGCATTCTCGGTAGACATAATATAACGTAACTTTAAAAGAGTAAAATGATAATAAAAAAAAATGTCTATGTGCTCTATAATAGAGCATATGAGCATTTTCTTTTAAATCTCAGCTATTGATTTATTTTTTTAACCGTAAAAGATGGGTTGGTTGGATATCAAAAGATATCCAACTTGGCTCGTGAAAAGTTTTATATATATATATATATATTGTTTTTTATACAGAATATTATTGGAAAGTAAATCACATGATTTTCCGTGCTTTAAGCCAGCCGTATCTATTGACTATTGTCACCGTTTTTTCGTTTTGTTTTGAATTAGTGAGATACATGTGCTTGAAGGGTATTTGGGTTAAAAATATAAGAATATTATAAATAAAAGGAAATAATTTAATATTTATACAATGTTATTAAAAATTGATATTATCTCCGGAAAAGCCTTTGGTCAATTATTTCATATGTAAATTATTGCTCAACTCAATATTGTTTCTTATCTAGACTTCAAAATTATATTTAAGTAGAGGATAATATAGTTCATTTATATTTGATGCTGATTATTAGAAAAATAATATATGTTTTTAACATTTAAAGTGTTTCTTCAAAATTATAGTCAAACTAATTTACTAAAAATATACAACGAAGAACCCAAAACCTGTTTTTAGGTAAAATCGAAATACTCAAATAGTGATAGAATCTATTGTACCCAATGTATACCTACAATATATAGATATTTAAATTAATAACATCAAATATTAAATTTTTATGTCAACTATGATAGATTACTTATAATGAAAAATATTGATAATATACGAGTATATCACCCAACTTTAGTAACTTTTATGAATTAATAATTTTGGAATGCAAATTTCATCAATTTATTAAAATTATTAATTTATTAAGGTTAAAGTAATATTATTCTATACTACAATATAAAGTATAAATATTAATCGATCAGTTTGCATGTGCCTTATTTATTTAAAAATCTATTTAGAGGCCTAATTAATATGATAAATCTATAATAATTAGAAATATTTTATCACTATGATAAAAATATATTTAGAGCAAATTTATTTAAAATATATAATTATCATATAATTATACTAAGTAGGATACAATATTTGAAACTAAAATATAGTATTGGGAAAATTTTAAAAATTTTAATCATAAATAGTTATAAAAAATATAAAAATCAGAATAAGTTAGTTAAATATAAAATTGTTATTAATTAATAAATTACGAGATTAATATATTAGTATTTTTTTATGAACAAATAGCAGAACAATGCCGATACAATCAGGTTGGAAAATAAATAACATACCGAAAACAATTAGCTGATTTGTTTACTGATCCTAAAAACAAAATCGAAGACATCCTGAAAACCGGATATCACAATTGACCTCATCACATAAAAACTATTATTGACCTAACCCAGTATTCAGAAACTCCAATTACATAAACTGAGATTGTGGGAGCAGCACCCATCAAATATAGACATGTCGAAAGTGGAGACCTTCAAAGGTTAAATGATATTTGATTGTGAAATGTGAGTTATTGCAATAATCATCCCATCCCAGCTTCGATCCGGGATTTTCAGATCCCCAGAAACATCAACAAAATCATTTATAAAAAATTCACCACCGAATAAATTCGAACATAACTAAACAAAAACATAACAAAATATCTAAAAAGAGAGACAAACAAACACTCCAAAAAGAGAGGCATACAAACACTTAAAAAATTAGATTTTATTAAAAGGAAATTAACGAAAACGAAAAAAACTAAGGATTGAAGATTTCTACCGGAAAAAACTCGGTGAAAGTCCTCTAAAAAATAAAGGATGAGGCCACTCTATGGTGGGAGGGTTTTTTAGTATTTAGTTTTACGAGAGTACACGAAGATTGAAGAACAACGATGTCGGCTCTAATTTGTTTTAATTACGTGTACCTATGTCCTATGAATCTGTGATACGGATCTTGTAGCTATGAATCTGTGATCCAGATCTTGTGAAAAACTACAATTTACCATTATTAGAAAGGCCCATCTAGAACTAGCAGTTAGAGTGCGGCCTAACCCAAAAATGGTCAAGCCCATCAGCACATACAAAGATCAGATTGAAAAGGCAAAGAAGCCACTAATTTCGGGAATCAATTTAGCTTAAAATTCACTTAAACTCTCTTTTCTTTTTATTTGTATAAAAGTATTTTGAACGCAGGACATCATCATTATCATGTCTCATGCCCGTTAATTTGTTGGCATAATTACAACGAAGAATGCTAAAAGTGCTTAAATACCTATATCTAAAAGTGTATCTAATTTTTTTGTTTCTAGTAAATAAATTATTAATACTATCATACCTTCTAAAATTTCAAGACTTGAGATATTAGAGGGATATATATTTTAATAAAACCTTACTTTACTTTTTTTTTTTTGGAAAAACAAAGCTTCTTCACTAATTAAAAATATCCAGCAAACTACTCCAACTAGGAACAAACCTTACTTTATTTTTAACACTCTTTCACAGTAAAAGTCCATTTTGAATTTTGTAATGAGATTTTAATATTTAGTGCTCATTTTTGGAGATTTTTTAACTGCATGTCGATCACCAAATACTCTCCTTAGAATAATATTTTTACTTCAATATATTAAATATGACATTAAATATAAGAACAATAAGAGTAGGAAAGAATTGAGCTTCAACCCAAACTTTAATGTAATACGAAGTTGTCATCCTCTTTCAATAACTCCACCGGAGTACTGTGAATACTTTGATCCCCCCACACCCAATCTTCATTTTTCATATTACTATTTTTTTTCAAATATAAAATTAATAATTTTTTATTTAATATATGTATATCTTAATGTAAGATTAGTGATATTAAATATAATACATGGTTAAATTATGATTCCTTCTAATATTTTAAAATTTTGAAATAGTTTATTATCTAAAACGATATTAGAGATTTTGGTTCAAATACTTTTATCTAATACTTCTAATATTTAATTTTATTTTGGAAAAAGTAATTATCTTGTTTGTCTATTTAATATCTGGTTCTTTTTATCGAATACTGCATGCAATTTCAAATTTTAATAAAAATTGTTTTATTTTTATAAATTAATTTTTAGTAGAATATTTTAAAAATATTTTTACTTGGGAAAAATAATAAAAATTGTAATTAAACTATGCAGTACCTCTCGATATATTATCTGTTGTCAAAGGAGGGGGGACAGAATCCAACAATGCACAAGAAAAGACGTGGCAAATAGTGATTGGACCACGTGGAAAATTTGAATAACGATTAACGAAGACAGTCAAAAAATCAAGCGTGAGATATAAATCTATGTCATACGTGTAAATACAGTTTATACAGGCAAGCATATTAAAAACACCACCGTTGTACCGGCAACCAACCATTCTGTCATACCCCACATTCAATTTTCGTATAATAGAAGCGGGCTGACCGTTACATTCACCGTTAAATCTTATTTAAAAAAACTACACTACTACTAGTTAAATCGATAAAAAAAAACACAAAAGCGGTTAAAAAAAGTGTTAGAAAAATACATAATCTAGTCGTCCTAATTTGTCGCAAACGGGACATGCCGTATCATTAAACCCCCAGGATCCTTCTAGGCCAACTACTCTCATCTCAGCAGATCTGATGGTTCTAGGGAAAATCATTTAATAAGGTATTCACTTCGTTCAGTCATTTAATCCAGGCTCAGAATTCCTGACTCTCCCTCTCCCTTAAACTACAAGCTTTGAAGCCCTACCATTATAAAAGTAAAATCGCTTTCATAAAGCGAAGGGACATTGCTTACAACTAAAAAGGACGGGATGTTAATATGTTAGGCTAAGGCACCTCTCATCACAACACGTCGAAAGCAAGCAAACGTCTCATTTCGTTCATTGCGAGGTTAGGAAAGGGAGCCAAAGAATCCGCGGAGAAATAAGCGGGTCTTCTGTCTGTTCGATACTATTAGTCACTGGCGACTGTCCTTAGAACTTACAAGCGAGAAAAGCCCTTCTAGAGATGGACAGTAACGATCGCGTAATAGAAATTCTTCGGCCTCGTCATCGAAAGCGGCTTCCAATTGCTCGGAAATTCTAAGCTATATGGGGGACTTGGATGGTGAGCAAAAACAATTGATCAAGAAGTTGGTCAACTTTCGCATGAAAGAAGGTAAAAAACCAAGAGTTCGTGCTATTGTTTATCAAACTTATTTATTCTCCCTCCTACTAGGCACTCGTTTTTATTGCTCCTCGATCTCTCTATAATTCACTACACTTCAGGTGTGTCATTTATGACAAACCTTGAACATTTTTGAATTTCTACACGAGAAGCTTGTCTTTTCACTAATACATTTTCTTCAAGTATCACCATTATATTCATCTAAACGCTGCTGCAGCTGCAACATCGTGTACCGAGACAGTAAGTCTTGTGATGCGCAGTTATCTCTATACTTGATCTCGTTTTTTTATAAAAAAATTCGAACAATTGTAGAAGTTATCTCTATACTTGTGATGCGTAGTTATGTCTATACTTGTTCATTTATTTCACAAATAGTTTCAATTAATGGATGAATATCGAACATGAGTTCATTTCAACTTTGTGGATATGATCTGAGTTCCGTATAGTATTTTCTAATGTTTCACTACATGTATGATTTAATTATCTGTACATATTAATGTAGGTGATAATTCGTGTTTGTTAGTTAATTGTCGATTTTGATTATTGAAGCTCGGAGGCTAATTTTGTCAGCTGCTGTGATGCCACGGGAAGGGAAAATGGATTCATTAGTTTTTCCTCATGAAAACTTGAGAGGTCTCAAGGGGTTGATCAACTGTAACAAGAACAAGGCTAATCCTATCAATTTTAACAGCGCTGGCACGGCTGCGGAAGACATCATCAATGACAGTGAATTAGCTCTCAGAAAAGCTGGAGAAGCAGGTAATCCTTGACATTTACACAAGTGCATCCACCATCCTCAAAATCAGAGTCTATCCCAAATTAGAATTTAAAGTACATTATCGAGGAAGAGATTGGTGCAGTATGAAAGCTCGTCGAGTTTTGTGTTAATTTCCTAAACTAGTCCGTCGAGTTTTGTGTTAATTTCCTAAATTAGATGTCTTGAAACTAACACAAAACTCGACGAGCCTTTATCTTACGATCAATTCTTCTTCAATACGCACCGCTAGTCTTTCTACATTAATAATTTATAAAATCTATCACAAATTCCTAATTTATTGATACAATTGATGGTCATAATATAAACTTATAAACTAAATTAAAATAAGAGTAGCATTGACTCGTGTCTTGCAAATAACTTCCTTAAATCAATTAGATTTAATTCCAAGTTAAAAGCCTGCCGCTGAAAAATGATTATGCAATCAAAAAAGACTTTGCATCGAAGTGAAATATATTAACAAAAAATCATTCAGTATAAACTGTAAATACAAGTAGAAGTGAATTAAATTATTTTGCAAAAGAATGATTAAATCAGTAAAGTTTACTAAATTATGACTTTGATATAGTAGTTTTGAAGAAAGATAGAAGGTAATATTTGAGTGGTGAGGTAGGTGATGATTTTGCTTAATTACTTGGATTAGTCCGATATTATAAATAAAGAAAACTTAAAGCACGCGATGCATCATTCGATTACGTGACGGGGGTCTAATCGGGGCCTATACACTTAAGTATAAGTATGTTGATTAGTGAACTTTCATTTAGAACATAGGCCCAAAAAATCTTTTAACTTTATACTATTGCTTAATGCTTATACTGTTATAATTGCGTTTAAGTGGAGAGCGGAGACGTTTTGAATGTACGCATTACTACAAAAAAATACATTGCTTGCTTGTAGGACGTTACTCATTAAGTGGGCACAGGCAAAGCTTATTTTATTAAAGCATTTTGCATAAGCTGCTCAATAATTGTTGAGATCTGGATCTTTACTTGTTCTTAAGAATTGATGGGACTTTCTTGTAGACTGTAGTAACAAATATGAGCACAAATTAAATCAAATTTAATAGTGAAGTGCAAAAGGTAAACTCCCATATTAAGATAAAAATCATGGTAATCGAGCACTTGGGTTTTGTTTATGGAGTAAGATGTGGCTATTATGGATCCACATTTAGGCCAGTTGGCTTATCCTGTCGTCTATCTTGAGTTCGAGTCTGATTCACTCTGAGAATTTCTGAAAACAGATACTAATAAGAATAATTATTCAAAAAAAAATTATGCGAGCGTAAAAATGTTAAATACTGTCTGTATAGTAGAGTATAAAATAAAAAAGCGCGCCAAAGGAATAGGGTTAATATTTAGTGGTGCACGAAATTGCAGCGTCACGTAGATACGAAGCAGTGGAATGGCTAAGGAAAATGGAGCAAGGTGCGTCGGAGGTGCTTCCGAAAGAGCCATCGGAAGAACAATTCTGCTTAGCTCTTCGCAACGGTCTCATTCTCTGCAACGTCCTCAACAAAGTCAATCCCGGGGCTATTGTCAAGGTACTCTACTGCTACATCTATTTTAATTACATTACATACATATGCCTATGTTGGACGCACATTATCCTAACAATGTATGCATAGGTAGTAGAAAATCCAGTGATCGATGTCGACGCTACAGAGGGTGCAGCACAGTCTGCAATTCAGTATTTTGAGAATATGAGGAATTTCCTAGTAGCTGTTAGAGACATGAAGCTACTAACATTCGAAGCATCTGATTTAGAGAAGGTTTTTCTCTTTTACTATACTTTGTGCTTCACCTATCTTATGTATTTGCTTTAGTTTCTCTTTGCATACTTTGGAGCACAAATTATTTTTATAGCTTTATTTCTTTTATGCTATACTACATATTTGTCATTTGTCAATGAACCTGATAGATTTGCTGCTTGTTTTTATTGCAGGGAGGCTCGTCGAATAAAGTTGTGGATTGCATTCTTTGTTTAAAAGGTTATTTTGAGTGGACGCAAGCTGGTGGAATTGGAGTTTGGAGGTATGGTGGAACAGTGAGGATTACATCCTTGCAGAAGGAATCACCTTCGACACTGTTTGGTAATGAAAGTGCAGATGACTCTTTTGATGAATCTGAATCATCACAATACGAAGATCTATTAGAATTTCTTCAGTTATCTGGAGATGTCTCACTTGAGGAATCCAAAATAGCCAATGAGTTGAGGGTCCTGTTTGATCGTTTTGCACTAGGACTTTTACAAGCCTATCTCACAAATACAAATGGATTTGAAGAACCTCCATTAAATTCAATGGTAGGTAAGATCCAGTTTGTTTCATACAAATGCCTATTGCTAAAATGCTGTAATGTAGTACATTTGAAAATTGAATACTGTGGTTAATATGAAAATAGGAGTCTAGTTATGCAGGTTGGTTTACAAAAATTTAGGAAATAACATGCTTGAACATGAAAATAAAATACATTCGAAGGACCATGCAACATGTCAGTGAATTGCATAATCAAGTTTTATACTTCTTCATGGATTATCACATAAACAAGTTAGTCAAGTTTGTCCCAGTTCGATCAATCTGTATTGGTTTTGTTGGTGTATTGAACTGGTAAATTGAACTTTAAATATTATAACGTGATACAGAAATGGCACAAGTAGTCATGCTAGTCAGCTAGTGTATCTCTCCTCACCCGCATACCATACCTTCAATATTATTGAAACTGTACCCCAGTTTGACTCAATTTGTATCGTACAATTTCTCTGAAATACCATGGATATGGCTCCTAAATTGTCCCCTCTTTCTTTTTTGGTGAGAATTGTAGGTAATAGATACTGTTCTTATGAATGTCACAAAAAAACTCTTGGCAGTCATCAGCTCTCAAGGCAATCAGGTTGGCAGCTTACAATGTTGTTTTTCAAGTAATTTGTTTCTTTTGTTGTTTACCTGCATTTATAGAACTTAGTTGCAAATTAAATTTCCTAACCTATTATCTTCTGGTAATAATTTCTCCAGCTTGGCCACCATTGTAAGAAAATATTAAAAGGTGATGGCTTACCTCTGTCGAAGTCTGAATTTCTAGAAGCTATCAAAAACTATCTTCATCAAAGGACTAGTTTGGTAGCAAGCGATATCTCTTGGTTATGCATTTGTGGTGGGAAATACAATGGCATGTGGCATGGAGATGCTAACTTTGTTGATAAGGACAAAGTAAATGTTCTTCAACGGAAACAAGAGGTATAATGAAAACTGGGTATTTTTATCATTTTTTAGTGATAATGGAATGTTCGATAATGTAGTAATACTATCTGACCGTTTCAAGAAAAAAATCGCAAGTATAAAATGTCGGTTATGATAAGTGGAGGTATAAGTTTGAATTTTTTGTTGATGAATAATTTAGCTGTTTATCTTGTTTTCTTTTTTTCACATAAAAGAATGAGGTTGAATGTTGTCAAACGCATCATAGTGCGTTTAGAATTATCATCTACTTGTTGCATCATACTCCTTTTATTTGGTTTTATTTGAAATTTGACTTTTTGACACATTTTTTTAGGAATTTTGATTACATACTTAAAATTATTATTTTTAAAATTTTTTTTGAATAAAATTATTAAATTAAAACTTTTATTTATAAAAAGAAAATTTAAAAAATAATAATTCTAACTATATAGTCAAATCTCTTAAAAATGTGTGTCAAAAGTCAAGTATCAAATATTACTCAACAGAAGGAATATCACGTAAGAACTTTAAACAAAAATCCTCACAGTGTTAACCTAATAGATATGTTAGATTCCTCTACTTTCTTGGAACTTCTATGCTTCTCTAGTACTCCCTTCGTCCCATATTTTTTGGTTGATTTGATTTTTGCACATATATTAAGGAAGCCAATAATACCTTCTTATCTTAACTAATAAATGTCTTCTTTTTCTTAATTTACCACCCATTCCAATAAATAGATATTGACGGGTTAATACTATTTTTGGAAAATCTACTTACTACATCACTTTGCTCTATAATGTAATACTCCCTCCGTCCCAAATTAAATGTCTTATTTGACTTTTTAGTGATCAATTTGACTTAATTTTGACCGATAATTAAAATTTATTCTTTTATCATTTTAAAAAACTAAAAATTATATTTTAAAATAAATTAAATATACTTTTAAATGATATACTTTTTATAATTTTTTTCAATTATATATTATATGTAATATTCAGTTAAATTTGAATTAATTTAATTCTTAAAAAATTAAACAGTACAGTTAATTTGGGACGGCGATTACAATAATTATTTCAGGAATTAGAATCTTCTTTCGAACAGACAAAGGTAGAAGTTCAGAAGGCTCATTTGACCTGGAAACAAGAACTTGAAAGGCTTGGTAATATTCTGGAAGTCCTGTCCTAAATATATACCGTACTAATCAATCAGCTTCATTGAATCTTTTCTGTTTTCTATATACTTTTTATTTTCATTATTGACACTCGTGTATTGTCAGTTAATCACACTAAGAGCCTTGAAGTGGCTGCTTCTTCATACCATAAGGTTTTGGAAGAAAACCGCCTTCTACACAATCAAGTTTTAGACTTGAAAGGTGAGTGCTTAGTCCATACTACAACATCATAATGAAATATACTCCCTCCGTCCCTAATTAATTGTCTGTTTGATTTTTGCACGTACTTTAACACACATAAAAAACATAATAATTTATCAAATTATATTTTGTATGCGCGTTAAAGTACGTGCAAAAAGTAAAAGTAAAAGGGACAGCTAATTAGGAAGGGAGGGAGTATTTGTTACTGCTTGATTTCATTTATGGAGGAAATTAATGATAAATCTCCTTAATTAATCTTTACTTCTTATTCAGGAACAATCAGAGTTTATTGTAGAGTGAAGCCTATAGTCTCCAGGCAGGATGATGCAAAATCCACAGTGGAATACATTGGAGAAAACGGAGATATCATGATTGTCAATCCACATAAACAAGGAAAAGATTCAAGAAGGGTTTACTCTTTCAACAAGGTCTTTGGAGCAAATGCAACACAACGTAGGTTCCCGTTTTCCAATATAGTCTTCTATTGAATTTAAATTACTGCATGGCAGCATGTGACGTATAGCATCTCATAATATAACTTTATCACGTTTGACACGACCATTAATATGAAAATTGTACGCTGATTATTAGTCACTATGTGCAGAACAAATATATGTAGACACTCAACCGCTGATAAGATCTGTTCTTGATGGTTATAATGTTTGTATATTTGCTTATGGACAGACTGGCTCAGGCAAGACATACACAATGGTAAAACTTAAAACTTCATTTTCTTTCACTGGTAGCACTGTCTTGATGATGCATACATTTTTTTTTGCTCAAGGCCTTTGTCAAATGTCCCAGTAATTGTTAGGGGACATGCTTGTCATCGTAATAATTTCAAGTTCATAATCATAATATAGATATTTCATGTTATCATAATCAACATAATCATATGTGACTCTTGCATTTAGTCACCAATCATTCAGGGATCCCTTTCTCATTCTAGATTTGACCCAAAAAGTGAGGCCAAAAAATAAAATAAAATATTATATTGAAGAATATGTATAATTTTTCTTTTTCATCATGTATTTGACTCGGTAAATGTATCGTTTCTACATATGCAGAGTGGCCCTGACTTGACAACACAGGAAACATGGGGTGTCAACTATCGAGCTTTACGAGACTTGTTTGAAATCTCAAAAGAAAGGGCAAATGCTATAGAATATGAAGTTGGTGTGCAAATGATTGAAATTTATAATGAACAAGTGAGAGATCTACTGGTCATCAATAGCTCGAATAGAAGATATCCTTTCATAAAACTTGCTATTTTATATAATTGAGGAGTTTGGCTTGAATATGTACAGTTTATTGAGTCTTTACTTTTTAGTTTTACAGAACCAATGGTCGGTAGGATCATTTTATACTAATAAACCTTAACTATTTATACGCTCGAAATACGAAACAATTCTCAATTGAACGGTCTCAATGTTCCTGATGCGTCTTTAGTCCCAGTTAAATGTCCTCAAGATGTTCTTGATTTAATGGAAATCGGCCTTAAGAATCGTGCTGTTGGAGCAACTGCATTAAATGTGAGGAGTAGTCGTTCTCACAGGTACATATGCACTTCTTCACAAAAAATAAAAAGAGTGCATAATTTGATTATATGTAAACTAGTTGTTTGAAGTGAAAACAATAGCAGAAATTCAAGATATTGTTAGTTATCACTTATGAGTTATGACCCCTATTTTCTTCCTACAGTATATTAACTATTCATGTTCGAGGAAAGGACATAGTTTCCAGGTCCATATTAAAGGGTTGCCTTCATCTTGTGGATCTAGCTGGAAGCGAACGAGTGGATAAATCTGAGGCAGTAGGTGAGAGATTGAAGGAAGCTCAACATATTAACAAATCTCTATCTGCATTAGGAGATGTCATTGCTGCCCTTGCACAAAAAAGTACACATATTCCCTACAGAAATAGCAAGCTGACCCAAGTACTCCAAGAATCATTGGGTATTACGATATTAAATTTATTGATTTTTTGTTTTAATAGCGGAACATACATTTGTGCAGCTAATTTTTTCTACCAATATCTAATTGTTTTTCATCTTCTTTCTAGGAGGACATGCAAAAACGTTAATGTTTGTACATATAACTCCTGAGGTTAATGCTATAGGAGAGACTATCAGTACCCTCAAGTTTGCAGAGAGGGTTGGTTCAATAGAACTTGGTGCAGCAAGATCTAATAAAGAAACTGGTGAAATCCGAGATATTAAGGAGGAGGTATATTTGACTGGTTTCTTGAGTAATTAAGGGTTGGTAGATCAAAAAATAACTTACAAATATCTTGTTGCTTTTCAACATAGATTTCACATCTGAAGCTGGCTTTAGAGAAAAAGGAGGCTGAACTTGAACAACTGAGAAAGACAAATCTTCAAGGACCTGCTTCACCACTTCGTGTGCCAAGGCAAAACATTACTGCCAGCTCGAAGCGTGATCTTTGTCAGCAGCCTAATGATAACACCAAAGAGTCTGAGGCAAGTTTAAGAATTCATTAAAATGAAAATCACAAATTGTATCGAAGTTTAATCTGAAATTAAGCTAATTTGTTTACGTTAAATTTTATGTTTCATTCCAAATGTTTGCTTCATCTTTTTCTTGTGGTATGAACTCTATTTTCAGATTAGAAGCTGTTCCTCGGGTAAACAGAGAAAGTACCGCCTCCCTTCTAAATTTACAGACAAGGATGCACTGCCAAAATTGTCTTTTCTACCAGAGGAGAGATCAACATGCTCTGGGAAGCCGAGTTCACCTTCGCCTCCTGTTAGGAGATCCATATCTACAGACAGGGGAGCCGTCATGAGAAGTAGGGGCAAACCTGATACATCTGACAATAGGGTAATGAAACTACAGTTTCCCACCAAAGCTTCTGTATATATATCTTTTGCCACTACAACGGAAATCCAATCAACTGAGACCAACAAAAAAGGATGTTCAGGTTCACAAGACAATATCTATGATGCATCTAATAGACCGCAGAAGGTAAAACCTAGAAAATTCCTATCAGAAAATGAAGATGATCAATTTAAGCAGGCACTTAATGTAAGACAAGGTGGCATCAGAAAAAGTAAGGCTGATAGCATGGTGAAGGCTAAGCATCAGCTGCCAACTAAGGTTCAGAAATCTGATATTGCTGTTAATTTGCTTTCTGATGTGAACATTGGGGGAGCAAGTGAGGAGCTTCAGAAGAGTGATTTCTCAGAGCCTGAAAATGAACAAAGATTTCCTAAGCCACTAACACATGGGAACTTAAAGGCTAAAAAGTTCCACCAAGACTTATTAAGGAATTCTCAGTATGTGGAATCAAGGTAGGGTTAGTATTAAATCGCTGAAATTGCATCAAATATAAGATCTATTTTATTTTTTATTTTTTGCTAAGTAATTGTATTGACAACAGTGGCTTTATTTTTGCAGAGACCCTGCTCATGCATTGGATTCCTCTTTGCCAGGGGTAAATGAAAATAAGCTTTTAAACAATATACTTTGGCATCCAAAGGAAGGCAACAATCCTTCCAGGACTGAATGTAAAAGGAGCCGATCTTCACCCGGTGGAAAATTTGTGCTTTTACCTTGAGATTGACCACCATATGATACAAAAAATGTGTACAGTCTTAGATTCTTTAGTCACAAGCTGGTAGTCATTCAAAAAAAACAGAGGGAGGTGAAATGCGGTGACATTATAAAGGCTATTGTTGACGATATATTTATCCAATTATCATTCTTATATTCTAGTCCAAATGTAAGTAGTTGAGACCTATTTGCTCTTTTGTAAGTAATATGTTGGTTTTATATAGAGAGATTGTTAATTAATTTATGTTCTTTTTTCCTTACCCAAGTTAGCATGTTAATTTGCTAAATATAGTGAATACACAAAATTTTGTTTCTGACATCTTAATGATGGGGTGTGTTCATGCCTTTGTTCTTAGAGGCCTTCCTGTTTCTATTATCCAGATCCTCCTACTGTATTGCGCATGATCTATTGTTAGATCCCGCAATCCAGTTTGAGTATTCTGGTTATTGGTTGCTGATCTCTGGGCTCGACATGAACAACTCACATATTTAATCTTCTCAGTAGATTCCATCATTTGAGATCTCATTTGAGGCATGGTCATCTGCAGAAGATCATTTTTATGTCCATGCCACGATTTTCCTTCGTACGGAAACAACTGACTGGCAAGTGACACCAATAGGATTGAAATCAATTTCGGTGTTGATGTGATTGAGTGGCAAGCTGTGAGTGTAACAAGACAGGAAGTTTATAAGATTAGGTATAAAAACTTGTTTAAAAGAGACATATTATCATGAACATATATAATTTTTGTTGGATGTATGATAGCTTTTATTATTATAAATATATAAATTGGAAGAAAAAAAAATAGCCCGGGTTAGTTCAAAAGTCTGGGTCCGCCCTGAAAATATTATCATTATGAACTGAGCAGGGCTGTGTGATTCATACCAAAGGGAAATCTGAAATTCTAAAACTTTTGGCATCTAGAAACATGAAATATTGTAAGCTTGTTGATCATTCCACATTGCAGAAAGTTACGGAGAGTTCAAACTTTGGTGGTGGTTAAAGAAGCCGTTTTCTGGGGTTACAGGTTATAGTGTTACCCTTCAATTGTGTCCCTGCAGGCCTTAATATGGACAATGAAAAGCTGCCTTCTGTCGTAGTGAACCACATAGAAGAAGCCGTTGCAATAAATCCTGAGGTGTTTGTCACCTGTCTCTACAAAGCCAAAATTGCAAAAGAATTTCGATTTGTGAATGCAACATGGTCCAAGAACCTGGCGAGCGAGCCATTCTCTAAGCATCGCATTTGAAAATCCCTGTGATGAAGAACCTTACACCTGCAAGATTGATCTCAAAACATGCCAGTTTTGGGGCAAAAAGGGTCTAAGATCCTTTAAAGTGGAAGATGAACAACACGTAGATATTTACTGGGACTTCAGGTCTGCAAAATTTTCTGGCAGCCCGGAGCCCAGCTCAGACTATTACGTAGCATTGGTCTCCAATAAAGAGGTGGTTCTATTGCTAGGAGATAAAAAAACCGAGGCGTTCAGGAGAACGAGGTCAATGCCATGTTCAGAAGATGCCTTGATGTTGCATAAAAAAGAGAATGTGTTTGGAAAGAAAGCATTTTGTGCCAAAACCATGTTAGGCAAAGGAGAAAAGGAACACGTTATTGTGATCGAGACTTCGCTATACGGTGGTTCTGATCCTGGAAGGTGGATTGGAGTAGATGGAATACAGTTGATTAGATTAAGTAATTTGCATAGGAGGGTTTGAGGAACTGAGAGTATTACAATTGATGATGTACTAATTTTCTGGGACGCATGATTGGCTCTATAGTAGTAGTGCCTTCCATTCAGGGCCAGCTATGTTTATATTTGCCAGAGGTATTCTAGAGACTGAGGCTAACAGCCATCAAAATGGTGCATATGATGATGAGCTCATTTACAATGAGGATTCATTGTGGGAGCTTCCATTAACCATGTATATGTGTCTGTCATTTTCTTTATGCTTGGATGGTTGAGTGCTAACGTATATTTTTTTGACTGCTTATGAGGGTGCATATTAATATCCTACTGCGTGTATATTCAAATTTAGTAAAATAACAACATAATACAAAATATGAAATGTTTTATTTTATATTAAATACTATAAAACTCAGATTTCGAACATTAACATATTAAATATAATATTTATTTTATGTATGCAAAATTTTGTTTTCGAATTGAAAAATGCCAATCTTTTAAGTAAATGTAAAAAAGTTTATTATATGGTTAACAGTTTAAAAAATTAAGAATTATACACTTGCATTTACGATAAATTGACTATTAGTCATCTATGAAACTTTAAAATTATCGATCTCTTATTATCAGGAGAAAAAAAAATGTAAATGTTAGAATATAAAAAAGAGAACTATACATGACAAGGATATAAAAATAGATTATCTTCTTTTGGTAGTGTACTCCAGTACTAGGCCATTCCATTTCCGATACATCATATAAGCGGATCTCAGAGCATCCCCGATAACAGTATTATAGTATTATTTTAATACTATTTTAGTATCAAAATTATATAATTTATAAAATTAATTTTAATAGAAATAATATTATATTCTACATTATAAGGAATTTTTTACTTATTAAAATAATAAAAAATTGAGTTTTGAAACTTAAAAGTGATAAATTTATTTTTGTTAACAAATATGAAAGTATAGTTGTAATTTTAGAGGACACTAAATTTGGTATTAAGATGACATCAATTATATATTTGGCATGAAATTTGGTGTCAGTCCAATCATTTAGTGTCATCTTGACACTATTTTAGTGTCCTATTGAAATTTGTTTTACGTAAAATAGTGTCAAAATCACAGTATTATAGTGCTTTAGTGTCTCATCGGAGATGATCCAATGCCCATAATATTCGGTGTTGGCGACCCGTGTTTCTAGTGTGTGACATGGATACACATTAATCACTTATTTTCATATTACTTTTATGAGATAATTTTTTTTTATTAGTGGAAACTTTTTTTTCATATAAAGGGTCCATTATTATTAATAAGTAAGAGTCAATTAAAATTATGATAACTTATCTTTTATCATGTGCGGGCCATACACAATGAAAATAGTTCATTCTTTTATTAGACAAAAGCATTCTTGTAGTCGCACATGTGTTGAGGAAAGAAAAACATAACTAGATTAATTATTAAATTTAGAATTTTATAAAAAAAGAGTTTTAAATTTTATTAATATAAATATTTTTGAATTTTGTAATAAATTTAATTATATATATTTAGTTTAATATAAGTGTCAAAAACGAAGACGACAGTACTTTGACAAAAAGAGAGAGAAAGAGTAACGCTCATGAAGTTTGATTTGCCGTATGACGTCATAAAGCTTCAATATTTGAGTTCTTATCTGTTGGAACTGTGCCAGTGTGCCCTATTAAAGCATAACCAAGGAAGATTATCGGCGGTATATTAGATTTTTATTTTGATGGAATATTTTGAATTATAAAATTTTAGATATATTTTACTTGAATATTAATAATATACGACTAACTTTATTAAAAACAATCCCAACAAAAATTGACTAACTTTTACAGTACTCTTTTGTAGTCCAGTATACCTATTTTTTAAAATAAAATATGAAAATTTTGAAATCCCACTCTCTTTCAAGAAGTCTGAAAAACACGCTCCATCTCAAACAAATTACAGAACCCTAAAATACCCAAAATAATTAAGTTCTATTAGGGCTTTTTTTGTGTGTTCCCAATTAGAAGAAATTAAATGGTGATTTTGACTGGTAAATTAATATATGGAGTTGCTTTGGAGCCTCACTGTCGATTTCTATTCATACCCTGGTAAACAAATCCCCAATTCATCTCTTTTAAATTTTTCAAGATTTTTCTTAAAGATTGTGCCTTTTTGTTTCTTTATTTTAGGTATTGAATTTTATTCGGCTCAATGTAAATTTTTTGTTTTATGCTGAAATTTTTGTATATTTATATTAAAGATTTGTTGTGCTGATTGGTGTAATGTTTAAATTTAGGGTGAAAAGCAATTGTGTTATGAGGTGCTTGAAAGTGAGAAACTTTGGTTCATCGATTCCTGTTAGATACATTCCTAAGAACTCTCTGAAACCTCGAATACCATTAGTTTCTGCCGCGCCCAAGAATGATTTCGAGGAGCAGTGTAAGCACAACTGTTTAGACCCAAATGTGGGTAGGGCAGAAAGTACAGAGGTTTCGAAAAGAAGATTTGTGCCGAAAAAACCTCCCAAAACTGATAATTCGAGAAGTTTGGTTACACCTGTAAATGACTTTCATGATATATCTAGGCATGGAAGTGTAGAATCCGATGTATTAGGGTTAGAGTTAGTGGGTGGTGGAAAGATTATGGGGAGAAGCTATGCTGTAGGTGAGACGCCAGATCGAAATCATAGGCTAATGGATGGCTTGGGCTTAAATGTTAAAACAGGTCGGATTCCCTCATACCAACTTATTTTCAAAATTCTATTTTTATTTGGACCTTTTAGGAAGTTGTATGCTTACTCGTTACAATTTGAGACTGATTAAACTTACCATAAAAATGTATGATCTGAGATGCTTTGTGAATACATAGAAATGGATGAAGAAGTTGGTGGATTTAAAAGTCTGGAAGATACTGAAGAGTTGGTACATGAAATTAGAGAAAATGAAGCTAGTGGAAAACTTGCATTTCAGTCCAGCAAAAGTAACCAAGATGCAGAGACTATGGCCGTTGGATTCCTTTCCAGGAGGTTAGAGTATTCCGCAAGAGCCTTATTATAACTTAATGCAACCTTATTATAATTTGTTGTGTTGCTACTCTGAAATGCAAATTATAAACTATTGTTAGTTATTAAGTCCAATTGTGTATTTATTTTATATATTCTCATGTTGATTTTATATTTATTTATTATCTTTGTCCTGCTTCTTCATTTACAGAGCATTAACAACAGTGGAACTTAGAAAGAAATTGATTGCAAAGAGATACCCTCTTCATGTTGTCGACGAAGTGATAACTAAATTCCAGATCAGGTGGGTAGCAAATGTTAATTATAATTCTACTGTGTTATTGACCACCAGCTTTCAATCGCCAGTGAAGAGGGAGGTGATTACTGCTAATTCTTGAAGTTGTTTTACATTATACAACTTGACAAACTTTGTCTGGTTTGGCTATGGGTTGTTTACTTTTAGTTTCGTCTGCCCATGGTTTTGTCAGTCTTTCAGCACTTGGGGGTATCTCCTAAATTTATCATTTCTGGACTAACTGTATGCTTCTGCCACTGGCTAAACACTTCCACTTCATAGATATTAGTAACTGTGTCACACTTTCATTCAGTTCCAGTCATTGACTGTCAAAGTGTTTTTTTTTTGTTAGGAAATTTCTCGATGATTTCCAGTATGCAGAAGCATTTTCTCGATCCAGGTTTTCTTCATTAAGTTGGGGTCCAGGACGAATTAAGCAAGTAAGCTGCCTGATCTGAAAACACTTCTATATTAGGCATTGGCAAAAAGATGAATAAAATAATACAGTATTAAGATTGGGATTAAGATTCATGCAATCATTAATCATATTATATTAATGTCCATCAAGATGAATTTATTATCTCTTATGTTTGCGTACACTGTTGGGGTTGCACTTGCAATATAAGTTTTCTGGTCCCTGATAAGTGTTTTTTCTTTCAACCTTATTTCCTATATGCAGTATGATACAGTCTAAGCTCTACTTCATCCTAGAGAGGAAATTTGCCTATAGATACTGACATTAACCTTTGTGCTTCATGCACTCAATTTAATCTCTGGAATATATATAGGAATACATATTCGATCTTAATTTTGAATATACAATCATGTACAAGGGAAAAGAGAAAACAGCTTTTGAATATTTGGTATTTCTAAAAACTTGGCAGTGTTTACTACAACTGAACCGTATAATTTGGAGGTCAAGAAGGTACGGTTTAACCCCTAAAGACTAGACATATACATTAAAACTAAATTTAATTTAAATTTAAAAGCTATTCATATATTCTGTTAAAAAAAAACTTGAAAAGACGTGCCAGTTATAGAATCGTGAAATTCATAACTAAGAATATTGTCAATTTAGTAGTTCTTGCTTCTTTCATCCAAGGGAATGGAATGGCTAAAGTAATTTTTTTTGGTGATCTTCACATTTATATCAGAATTGGTTTTAGGTGAAGGCAGAATGGTAGGAACTTAATTCCGTGCTTCGGAATGAAAATTTGCATTGAATGATAGATTTGTTCTTTCATCAGGCATTACACCAGAAGGGTGTAAGTGAAGCTGATGCAGAGAAGGCAATAAAACTGGTTTTCAAAGATGGTGAATCTGGAGAAGATCATCAGTCAAGAATTGGGCTGTCAAAGTCATCACTGGATCAACTATTTGCTCAAGCCTCAAAACGATGGCTGCAAGGTCAGGGTCAGCCTGTGGATAAACGGAAGTCAAAAATTATTCAGTGGCTCCGGTACCGTGGATTTAACTGGGGAGTTGTTAATGTTGTGTTAAAGAAGTTGGAGTCTGAGTTTCCTCCCTAGCATACACCGATACACACATAATCTCTACCTGCTACCACTTGCCATTTGCTATAAAGAGATAGGATGACCATGCTGATAGGTTCAGATAGTGGTTGCTTATTCTATCCATTTATTAAGATCAAACTTGGACATCAAATTCCTCGCTCAATGTGTGATAGGGCAGCCATCTTCATTAGACCACACATTAAGAATAGTACGTAGACCTCTATTGTGCTAGATGTCGAACGACTTGGTTAATCATTCTGCGAGGTGCCATGTAGAACAATAGATGTGGAGACATTTACCATTGAGCCATCTAGGAATCTCTAGATTATGTAAATTAAGCTATGATATGGATCACTAATGTAGCTCATAGCGTTTACGTGTTGTAAGATAGAATATTGAATTTGATTGTATATGACAAGTACATTGTACAATTTCATCCCATGTAGGTCTGTCTGCCGTACAGAAATAACATATATAATTGTTATATCTACATATGCAAAGATCAGCACTAGACTATTCCTTGAAGAGTGGCTTTGATTGCTGGAAAGCTCACATGTCCATGTGATATGAGGAAGGAGCGTAGGACCAGATAGTAATGGCTAGCCAAAAAGGCTGTAATGAATTTTTGTGTATGATACACACAAATGAACATTTAGAGGTGTGGAGAGAGTAATGGTATACTTGGCCATCATTTCCAAATATATAAAACCAATCTGATGCCGGCAATCATTGGTCCCAATTTCTGAAAATTACTCGACCTATCCTACTGTCCAAGATCAAGACACTTGAATCATCCCAGTCCTCTAAATGAAACTCCGTATAACTTGAGCCAGCCTTTTACATTTTCAAATTTCAATCATATTTTTACCTTAGCTGGAAATGGATTGGTTGTGCGTGATTGTGCGGAACTGTCTATACAATACTATTAAAGTCGAGCATGACATAATTTATTACTCCCTCCATTTCTTTTTAATTATACCCTTGACTTTTTTACGTGTGTTTTAACGTATATAAAAATTATAGTTTCATAAATTATTTTTCAAATTTTCTTTTTTTTAATAAAAATTTTATTTTGAGAAAGAAAATTTGGAAAATAAATTGTAGAACTATATTTTTTATACACGTTAAAATATGCGTAAAAAGTCAAAAATACAAATGAAAGGTGACGGAAGAGTATTAAATGACAGTCAGGTACTAGGTAGTAAGTAGACTGTAGCACGTAATTTGGGTAAATTGGCTTTTATAAAATTTTGCACAATCGTTTTTTAGATGAAACAATTTTAAATTTATTTAGTTATAGGTTCTTACCTTTGTCTATAATTAGACATGTATAATAATATATGAACTTCATGCCACTAAATTTTTGCCAACGTTCTTCCCATGTATTGGCATATAATACCATGATGTATCTCCATGAGGGACCTTTGTCTAATACTAGTATATTTTTACAAGCTTCACAGCATATAAGTTTTCATACATATCTTTATTACAAGGAAACAGCTAGGTTAATCAACTAATTATCTCAGAAAAGGCAAACATAACGCTCTTCTGGCTGGTAAAAAGAGCTAAACAAAAATTTATAAGACAATTATCTTCTATTCTCTAATAGATACTCCTATGCAAGTATGCACACCTTTGCATATTGTTCCCTGAAACATAATTAGACTGATTCATCAGAGAATGCAAATGAGCAGTTTGAGGATCCTTGTGAGACCAATTTCCGAGTTGGAGGTGATGGAGGAAGAGCTGACACAACCCGCTTCAAATCAGAATCTGACCTTATAGGATCTACATTTCGAATTTCCTTGAGCATTGCTACTACATCCTTCATTATTGGACGATCATTAGCGCGTGTACTAACGCATAGAAACGAAACTGCTAGTGTTTGTAGCATTTCATGCATCTGAGGATCTGACCTGCCTCTGAGCTTCGGATCAAGTATGTCGCTTGGGTCTAGCTTACTTTGCAAGTGTTCGCGTACCCACTGAACCAAGTGTGCACCCTTGGGAAAGGTTGGGTCTAATGGATGCCTCCCTGTCAAGACTTCCAAAAGGACCACACCATAGCTGTAAACATCACTCTTCTCTGTGATTTGTTGCAGCGAAGCATGTTCTGTAAATATTGATAGCAAAATGATATGTTGTCGTTAGAGATATGTAAAAGTTGGAATGTAATTAATTGATCAAAGTTCACGGTATTAAATATACCTGGAGCCATGTATCCATAAGAGCCAGCGAAGTAAGGTTTTTGACCCTGCTTGAGAAAATCATCATTACTGCTGTTATTGACAACCCTAGCCAACCCAAAGTCAGCAAGGTAGGGTTCAAGACAAGTACCCAAAAGAATATTCATTGATTTTACATCCCTGTGTAAGATTGCAGGCACACAGTCATGGTGTAAGTAGGCTAGTGCATGTGCAACTCCAAGAACAATATCATATCTAGTTTCCCATTCTGCGCCTCCCTTTCCAGCACCATGAAGGAGAGAACTCAAGCTTCCGTTAGGAAGATAATCATAGAACAACAGTTTCACTGTCTGATTCGAACTCCAACCTAAAAGACGCACAATATTCCTGTGTCGGATTGAACTCAGTGTTCCAATCTCAGAACTGAATGCTCCTGATTCTTCTGGCGACCACATTTTTTTTACAGCTAGAGACTCCCCGTTTGGAGTTGTCACCCTGTAAACAACTCCAGAGCTTCCAGTACCAATCACATTAGCTGATACAAGATTCTGGACAATGTCATCCACTGAGAATTCCATCTTTTGATATAATGTCATTTCCCAAGTTTCATTTTCAGGTGTTCCATTGCTTGCCATATGGATCTTGATTAACATACATACTGCCAGTAGTATTAGCACTGCACTCGCACAGACTAGGATTGACATTGTTAGCTTCATCGTCGATTTCACATGTCCAACTGCTCCACTTCTGTCAACTGCACCCCCAGCTCCACCATATATGTACAGAGCTTGGTTTCCGGCTAGGTCCTCCATGGGAAGTTTATGGAAAAATGGGGTATCAGGCAAAGAGCCTGAGAAGTCATTGAATGAGACATTAAGAGAAACAAGATTGTCAAGGCTTTTCAGACTATTCAGATTCCCTCTGAGCTTGTTGTGGGACAGGTCAAGATTTCCTAGCTTGTTAAGACCAGAGAATTCAGTTGGCAGTTCACCTGTGAATTGGTTAAAACTAAGATTGAGAGCGATCTCTAGCGACTGAATTTGAGCCAATTCTTTGGGTATTTCTCCTGAAAAGCTGTTGCTTCCAAGATTTAACAACTGCAGCTTGCTGCAGGATAGGATCTGTGCAGGAATTCTGCCAGAAAGTTGATTCTTCTGAAGATTAAGCTTTGTTAGTTCAGTTAAAGAACCAACAGTTGGATCCAGCGGACCTGTAAGCCTGTTGTCAGAAATGTCTAGAATTTGTAGGCTTTTTGGAAGCATACCAGGCAGAGAACCAGTAAGGGCATTTGAATGGAGATCGAGAAATTCAACATTTTCACATCCGGATATAGATGGAGGAATTCCACCCACAAATCTATTGTTACCCATGTCAAAAAAATTAAGACTCTTCAAACTTCCAATTTCAGGTGGAATAGTACCTGCCAATCTATTATTACTCACCCGAAACCTATACAAGTTTGAGCAGTTTCCAATCTCAGGTGGTACAAAGCCCGATAAATCATTGGAAATCAGCAAAAGTTTGGTAATATTTTGCAGATCAAATATGTGTCTTGGTATGGTACCAAAAAGATGGTTATAAGAAAGATCAAGAGCTTCAAGATTCTCACACTCAGATAATGACTCTGGAATATTGCCTGTTAGCTTATTCTGCCAGGCAAAGAAAAGAGTCATGTTCTTTAGCTTGCCTATCAGAACAGGAATTTCTCCAGAAATATTATTGTTATCAACTTCCAAATGAGTAATAGCTGTGCAGTTTATAATTTCAGTAGGTATGATACCTGATAACTGATTAAGACTCAACTGAAGTTCTTGAAGTCCTAATAAAGCTCCAAAACTTGTAGGAATGCTGCCTGTCAAGAGATTTGCGGAGATATCGATAACTGTTAGTTCAGTGCAGCTTCCAAGCTCAAAAGGGATTGTGCCAACTATACTGTTCTGCCATAGCAGCAGGCTCTGCAGCTTCTTGAGAGCTCCAATTCGCCTCGGAATTGGACCGGATATAGAATTCTGATACAAATAGAGGTTCTGCAGTTCACTGCAGTTTCCAATCTCTTCTGGGATTGGTCCGGATAACAGAGAGGTGTATATAGCTATTGTTTGTATTTTTTTCAGGTTTCCAATCGACAAAGGAAGACTTCCAGAGATGCTGGTTTCAGCAAGACCCAACATAAGCAAATTACTACAATTCCCAATCTCCCATGGAAGCTCACCTTTAAGATTTTGATTCCCACCAGCTCGAAAAACTTCAAGATTCTTCAAGTTTCCAATACTCTTGGGAATTTCACCACTGAGTTGATTGTCAAAGAGAAAAAGATTGACGAGACTTGACAGATTTCCAATATCAGATGGAATATCACCTTCAAGAAAATTAGTATTAAGTGCTAAAGTTTGTAGCTTGCTCAGCCTGCAAATTTCTACCGGAATTTCTCCCACAATAGAGTTGCTACTAACGTCTAATACGCTCAAATCAGGAAACTCTCCAAGCTGTTTTGGTATAGGTCCAGTAAGATTGTTTGATGAGAGAATGAGGGTGGTTAAAGACTTGAGTGGTTGAAGAGTTGAAGGCAATTGTCCCTGTAAATTTACTGATTTCAAGATAATCTCAATCACATGGCCTTTGGAATTGCAATGTATTCCAAACCAATGACAAGGACTTGTATCTGTTGAGTTCCATGAAGTTAGTGCATCTGAAGAGCTGTTTAAGCTGGCTTTCCATGCTAAAAGAGCTCGGCTTTGTACATCAGTCGAGAAACAAGAAGATAAGAATATAGAGGAAACTAATGTAAAGAAGAAGAAGAAAATATTACTAGGAGAAAGAAAGGGAGGATATTTTGTATGTGCATGCATTGCTACAAGTAAGAAAAAGAAGAGGAGATTGTGTGTGTTGGGATTGTTGAGGGGGAGACCCCCATGTTTTGTTTATAGAGTAATGGCAGAAGATCTGGATCCAAGACCACCTTCATTTTTCTATTAATTACTCTATCTTTTTTGGTTATTTTGGGTTGTTTTTAATATGAAAGATGGTTTCGATGCAGATTGATTTCTTTGGATTTATTAATCTCTATCTTTTATATCCATTCAGTAGTCAGGGGAAGGCAGTTTCTGTACTTAGCTTTCTGAATCAAGTTCATCTATGTAACTTTATAACATGGCTTTGGTAGTATTTATTTGGAAGCAGCTTGTCACAAACCAAAAATGCTGTCAAGTGCCCTGCCCGTGTAGTAACTAGTAAGTCATAAGTTTTTCCCTATTTGTTTAAAAATTTGAATTACAAAGATAAGTAATTAAGATTTTAAGAATTTAGTTAAAATTCTTATATGTACCGTATTTTTTATTTAAAATTCGGGAGCAAAAAATCGTGACTAACAAATATATTGAAGTAAAGAAGGGAGAAAAAGAAAGCAAGAAGGTTGCTTTGATAAGCCAAGCTCTCCCACTCCAAGGTGGTCCATCTTCTTCAAGTGGTCACTAGCATGTCTCTCATTGTTAACTTGCAGTTCCTCTATTGCATGTCTAATTTTTTATTTAATAATTAAATCAATATTTGTCCCTACAAATTGTAACTTTAGACAGAAACCAATTACTCTACGAAGAATAATGTTAATCCAGTAAGACTGAAAATAAAGACTAAGCAACACTAATTTCGAGATGGTGGAAACTAATCATTCTTGGGAGAATTAGTATCGGTACCAGTGCTATTTAATACTACCTCCGTCCCGGCTAAATGTTTATATTTGGTCCGGGCACGGAGATCAAAGATAGTGGTATAATATTGTTAAAATAAATGAAGTAGTGGGTGTAATAGTGTAAAGTGTTGAAAATGTGGAGTGAAGTAGTGGATGGAATAATATATTTTATTGTTAAAAATTACTATTTTTAATAATGTAAAAAATTGATGGGACGTCCTAAAAAGAAAAATGTAAAGAAATGTGAGTGACAGAGTAAAACTTACGGTAGGTTACAGTAGGTTGTGACTCACTAATCTTTTACGGAGTATAATACTACTAGTAGACTAGTGATCAGTAGTATTTACATATAATATGAATATGATTGTGATCTGGTTAAATTATTATAGTATATAAAAATGGAGCAAGTCATCCTAGTTAATGTGGGAATATAATGGAGTAGTGAAGGTCACATGGAAATTTAAGAAAGTGTAAAAATATTAATATAAAGTTTTTCATTTCCTGTAAATCTGGTCCGGCTGTCGGGGGGGGGAAGGTCGTTACCGTACGTAAAAGATTGAAACAAGTATAAAATAAAATTTAAAGTAGAAATAAATAAAGATTAGAGTGTTGAGTGGACGCGACAACTTGAACAAATTAACAGTTTAATTGTAAATCAAGATCAAAGATGTAGACTGAGAAAAAACAAATACATGATTGCGTTTTCCTAAGGCAAAGAGTAGATTAATCCGTTTGTCTTTACAAGTATTTTATAAATGATCACCATTAGATAGTCTAAATGTTAAAGGATTTATCCTCGTCTTATATTTTGGGTTTGACTTTGGCTCGTTCTGAAATTTTTTAAAACAGATAATAAATTGATTAGAATCGAATCATCTTAAATTCATTTATTTTTCGGTTACTTTTATATGATGCATGCTGTTTTCTATTTTTTGCTAAGCAAGCTTTATTATTTTGATATCTTATGGCTGAGTTGGATTAAAATCTCACATGAGAAAACAAAATGGAGCCTCTTCCATACAACTTTTGCAGGGTTTTATGTAGTGTTATGATATAGTGGTGAAAGTTGACTAGGTAGGAAAAGCCATTGCATTCCCCGGTTTTAATGTAGAAAAAGTTGTGTTTGTTTGTTGCTAAACTTTGTTTCGCAGTACTGGGGTAGTGATATATCGAAATAAGAGCTAGTAAATAGTGGTGGTGCTGTATTATTGTTCAGTTTCTGAAGCTATGATTCTTGCCTTTGTTGTGATGGTCATTTATATACATAAAAGAACAAAAATGTAACAAAAGTGCACAACTGATTTTAACAACAGACTTGATCACAACCTCAAGGTAATTATTGCAATTTTTTATTTTTATGTTCATGTTTAGTTGTGAAATTAAGAAGTTTCCGCTTAAGGATACGTTTGATATTACTGTGTGCAACAGTAGCAATTTTTTGTTAAAAAATGGGTGGAAAGATGTTCGGTAACTTTCAAAAGTTACGGTATGAAAAAGCGCCTTTAGTCTAAAATCCGCCGTTAGAGAAAGCATGTCCCCCTATATTTTTAAAAAAAATTATTTTTCAGTTTTTACAGAAAATAATTACAAGTTTCATCATCAAGCCTTTTTAAAAATATTATCTTTTTATATTATATGTCAAACAGTCATCAAATTTTTCTTACAGCACTTTTTCCACCCGCACTTTTTTCCATGACACAACAGTTTTGAACAGGAATTCCAAACGAAACCTAGTCTTGATTACTTTCAGAAAAGCAGTTCAATTTTAATTTTTCAGATAAAACAGTTTAAAATTTTATTCCAATTGAGATTTTAACACTAGTTTAGTTCCGAATTAATTGATTAAAATATTACAGTACTTTTTTATGTAAAATTTATTTATGACTTACAATGTATTAGAACATATTAAATTAGAGCACGATTCCCGATTTATCCTCTGTTATGGATTCGACTACGACCCATACCCTGACGGAGAAAAAAAACGTAATGTACGTTATTCTTTACCGGTAGAACTGTAGTGGTACTAATAAAATACACAAGGTGTGAAGAACGTGGCATGTTACATACTCCTTGAATTCAGTGCAGTTCTTTTTGGTTGGTTTTGGTTGTCAGTTTCTTCCTTGTGCACCCATCGGGATCTAAAACACATGACCCCCTTCTTTACTGCCGATCCCATTTTTAGACCAGCCTATCCATTTTTTACATCAGGCCTATCGCCCACTAGTGCTTTTTTTTGAAAGAAATCCATCACCAATGGAATAATAACACGTTATAATTTACTCAAAATAATTCAGTAATAATTATTATACTTGTAATTTAGAAAATATAATACTATAATATATATGTATATATAAAGACAAGAGTTCATATTCAAATGTGTCATCTTAATCCACAAATTTTAAATTATATAAATAATCTCGTTTTTTTTAGTTAATTATATTTGCAGTGAATTCTGTAAATATATGATTTATAATTTTACCCAACGTATTTTGAAAGTTCGAAAAATTAATATTTCAGGTAAATTTACAATCATTCTTGTCAGACACATTCTCACCCTGCACTCTGACCGGAAGTGGCATATTTAATCAATATTAACATTGTTATTTTTTATCACATTTTCTTGAGAATTAGGTATTTTGTGTCGGCGCTACCAAAGAACCCTGTCTTCCCAAACACCTTGGAGTACTTGAAAAAATTATAACAAGACTAGACCGGGGGCGCCATACTACCCATGATAACTTTGTAAGTTTGAGGATCAAAGTGAAGAACAAAGAGATGAATGAATAAATAAGAATATATTTACAAAACTACATTTTACTCGGCTACATTATTTTTTCTCAATTAGGTTACACACACTACATACTTAATACATATATATAGAAGGTTAGGCAAACACTATACTATCCTCCTTACTCCTTAATACTCCCCGTCAAGCCAATGAGTGAGAACAAAGTGAAACTCTTGGCTTGAAAATTAAAAAAAACTACTACTTATCTTCGAAAACTCGAAAACAGTTGGAGTGTACTGCATATAATCTTCAATGTCCTGATAGGTGCTCTATATCCTACCATTCGAGGACTGGTTTAAGCTTATGTCCTGACTTTTCTAACCATTTGAGTACAGCTTTAAACACATTCATATGTCCCGACTCTTTTGGCCATTTGAGGACTGTTTTTATTCATTTCTCTCTCGATCTCTCTTCTTCCTTGTCATCCATTTACAACTGCTTTCATGAGGTTTTTCAAGGGTTCTGGCCTGCCTCGACAGAATATGGCACCGGAATTTAAACAGAGATTCGAGGCACAATTATAACAACTTGGTTATGCGAGCTAAGCTATTTAATGTCAACAACTTGATGATGCAAGTTAAGCTGTAAAATCAGCATGAGTACTTGTTCACTCCACTGCAGTTTCTTAACTTGCACAATTTTGTAATGATCTCCCAGCTTAAATTTTTAAAGATCAGCTCGAGTACACGTCCACTCTGCACATTTCAGAAATGACTCTCGGCTCATTTTTACTTGTTCACTTCAAATCACGAGTTTTAGTTCACGTATCCTGTGGCTCATGCCTGCCATCTCGGGCATCAGATTTATCTGCTGATTTATTCACGATTTGGCTGCATCCATTGTAGCATTGTTGAATAATCTAATAGCTTCCATTACGTGGTTATCATTCGCAACATGGGACAGTTGCATCTTTGCAAGTGCCTCGCTCAATCTCACTATAGCTTCCAGCTGTCTTACTGTAATTGGAACTGCTGCAGTTTCTCCATTTTCATTTGGTTGTCACCTCATATCCTGTCTGTCGGTCAATGTTGTCCTGAGCAGTCTTTAGATCATCATAACGTCCCGATGGAGGGTTTGCTCCCGCAAGTACAGATGTCCTAGAATTCAAGACTGTTGTTATACCAGCTTTGGCAATGGAAATGGTTTGCTGTTCCATGGCCTCATGAATGGAAACTCTGTCTTCCGCTCTCATTTTGTCAAATTCATCGATGCAGACAACTCCACCATCTGCCAAAACCATGGCCCCTCCTTCTAGATAGAATTCGTGAGAACTTCTATTTAGATAGAACCTTGTGGACCGTCTGGTGTTGTAAACTCGATGTACTGTAGTCACTTCCTTTGCACTACTCTTGCAAGCTACCTGACTCCTCCTCCTCCTATATGTAGCCAAAGCTGAAGTATCAGTCACATTTTTCATTTCTACATTCTCAATTCCCTCACTCTCCGTCTTTCTGGTACTACTGATAGCAGGAGTCTTCGATTTTTCCATAATCTCATCGGATATAGCTCTTCTCGTGGTACGCCTAGTACTTTTAGTCACCGGTTGCACACTCTCAGATTCATCTCCGATCGGTATGCTCTTAGTACAAGTTCTCCGTACGGTGCGAGGAACCTTGGCAGTTGTCACCATTTTCATTTCCGGAGATTGATTCATTAACTCCTCAATCCCTTGAACGATATCAAGAGACTTGAGAGCATCAGCGATAGCAACATTAGTAATATTAGCTGGAATTGTTGTTAAAAAATAATGCAGATAAGGTGTTTGATGAAATGCCTGTAAGGTGAAGGCTTATAAACTAGCTAATCTATTCAGGCCATCACTGATACCATGATAACTTTGTAAATTTGAGGATCAAAGACAAGTAATTGAAGAACAAAGAGATGGGAATATATTTACAAAACTACATTTTACTGAAAAACGGCTACATTGTTTCTTCTCAATTAAGTCACACACACCACATCCTTAATTAAGGTTAGTCAAAGACTATACTACACTCCTTACTCCTTAATACTATTCTTATACTATTATTTAACATTCCCCCTCACTCGAAAACCCATTTTTTGGGTTGAAGAGTGGATCACGGACACCCATTTTTTGACATAGTTTTTGCTTTCGTGTCCCTCATAAATTGTGAGAATATTGTGTGACCCCGAGCTCTGATACCATGTTGAGTAACCAGCTCATCTAAAACCTTAAGGTTTAGAAAAAGGTCCAAATAGATCTTATACTATTCTTTAACAACCAACAATTTACCTATAATTGAGCTTACAACTTAATAAACAAAGTTACATAGTGAACACAAGTTAAGACAAAATTCAAGCCTGCAATAAGAATCCAGATTATGTTTCGTTATTTTGTGTAAGCATTGAAAAGGAGAAACAATTATCACAATAACAACCAAATTCTTTAAGATTGTGTTTGGGAACTTGGATCCATCTCAAATCATGGATTTCAAATGACAAAATTTGAGTTGTCATTTCAAATTCTCATATTTAAATGTCTTGGAATTCAAATGAAATCCAAATTCTTATGATTACACAAACATGTCATTTGATTAAATCCAGAATTTCAAATGAAATCCATGATAAAGTTCCCTGGTCAATCTATGAAATGTTTGTATTCTCTCCTTTTTATCATAAAATGTGAGAGGGGGAGGGGCTATAATGTTGGCCAACAACATACCAGAGGACCAACACTTTAACCTTCATCACCTTCCTACAATATGAACAAACTAAATCTGCCATTAACTGGCAAGCCGCTTCCTATGAAGGCAATGTTAATGAGCCTGAATGGACGCAGTTACAGTACATTTGTTATTACAGTATAAAACACACAGGTAGAGATTGGAGCTCAAATCTATACTCAAGCATGACAAAGAATAAGCAAAATTTGAAGAAACTTAACCAAAGCTACGGGCAGAGGAGTGAGAGGCCAGGCAAGCAGTGCCAGGGTCGGTCGGGATGAATTTTAATATGCCTCAGAATGTTGCGCGAGCTTTCTCAAACTAGTAACATTACAAAAGGCATAAAAATCAAGAAATTTAATTTAACACTTCTAAGAAATATATAACAAGTGAAATATTCCAATGTCCAACGAACTACACACAGAGTTCATGAAAATCTAAAACTGTTAGGGAAACCACATTTGAGAAAATAAGGAGAAACCACAATAACACAAAAAATTAGCAACAATATATATACAGCATTAACTAACAGGGCCTGGAATGAAAGACAAATAGATAGAAATTGCAAAAGAATCAGAAGTAATTATTTTAATAAATGCTCGGGAAAAAGAAAACAGAGCAACTTGTAATTGTCCCGAGTATGGGGAAAAAAATGGCATTAGATAATCACATTAAAAAAACATCTAGTATAATAAGAAGTTCAAGTTTCAACGACACAATAAATATAAATAACCAGATAATAAGATAATAAGATAAAAATTATTGAATATATTACACAATAGACATGGTAGTGAATTGTAATATGCTTGTGTAATCTTTTCTGTTTAATACACACTCGTGTGGATATTTAACTTTCTGCAACTGACCTTGCTAAAAAAAGCATACCAAATTGTGCATGACTACCTAACATTAAGATACATTGTGATACAAACTGATAACAACGCAATGAGATTGTACGGAGGAATTTTGCACAATATTATTGACATAATTGGAGGAAACTATTATACAAAAAGGATTAAAAACTAAATTAATTTATTATTATTTATGTATAATATTGATAATAAATAAATAAAAACAATTATAAATTACTGATACTATTACCTCAGGGCCAGGGCTCGGGGATATGTTGTAAAATTATAGACAGCCTCAAAAAAATTTTCAGTTCAAGTATCTCTCTGGGAAATGTGTAATCGGGTATTGTTATGGTTACACTTTCCTAGAGAGATATGTGAGCTGAAAGATTAAAATTTTGATTTTTATTTAAATCAACTCCATCTTCTTGCCTCCCGAATCATCTATTTCACCGCTAGTAACCAATCACTAATAACAAGTGCACCTGATGAACTAGGAAGACTACAAGTTTGTCTTTTTCACGCTCCTATTTCAGATTTGTACATCGTGTGTGTATGTATGTATAATAATGTATCTATCTACAGAATACAGTGTTTCTGTGAGTTGGATGTAGATGATGAGTTTACATTGTTTTACGCTTTACATTAGGGTATAAATAAATTGGGCTGGTTCCTTTTAAAAAGTTGAGAAAATTATTCAATTGTTTCGGAACCCTTCAGATCGACTCGATTTGTTCTCAGTTTTCTTTCCTATCTTTTCTTTTTGCCAAATTTTTTGTTCTCAGTTTGCTTAAGAAAAAGTTCGAGTTCAAATTCCACCAAGAATTATTATTGTACCAAAAACATTTGGCTCTGTTCGACTCAAAAAATCAACTGAAGCCAGTTTATTATCAATCATACAAGAGAATTGCGATTCAAGCATGCAAAAGCACAACACTGGTTTTTTATTTTTAAAAACATGTTTTTTACTACAAAAATATTCAACAGAAAAAAAAACACTTGGATGTCATATTAACAAATTGTTATGTCTTTCCAATTTTCCCTACCCAACATTTGTTACATACCATAAGTTCTACTATAATTTGTCCAGTATCTACTCTCCAGCATGAAAATTTTGCTTCGTAAGTGGGGGAAAAAATCTTTAGCTACAGCTTGCTCGGTTAAAAATAGGGATTGACTTTTCTAACATAAATTATACTATTTCAGATGTCCACTTCTTCTATAAATTTCCTATCCACATCTCTCTCTGAGTTTGGCAAGACATTTTGTCCTGGATTTCTTAGTTCAAGATTATATCCGCACTCACTTTTCCAATTTGCAGAACTCTGGAAAATTTAATCGTACAACATACTCTTAAATAACTCTCATTTTCACACCAAACATAACACAAAACGTAAAATCAGGTGTAAGTTCTGTCATCCCATTATCCCAACAACTATAGTTGAAGCTACCACAAGATGTTACTGTGCCAGTGTCACCTGCCAAAGCATTTTAGCACCGACGAGAACAGGGAAGATGAGAGGAACTTGAGTCCAGCAGATCCACCAGGAAAGTAGGATATGGCATAGTATGCAAGTGCAAGAACCTATAAGAATGAACACATGTTATAACAACCATGAGAAATATACCAACTTCATATTTATTAATTTATATGAATTGATACTTTCTTTACAAAAGTAAGAGATAACATGCATTGAAGATATCTTCTCTATGCCATTTCCAACTGTATGTTCTTGAGAAGAGTCTTAAGATAACCTCTCAAAGTTGTTTACATATGAAGTCAAACAAATCTTACTGCTTCGTTGTTCAATATTTTTCAGCTTGCAAAATATGGGAAGCCATGCAATTATATATTTCAAGTTTCAACAAATTTGAGGAACACTATAGGCAACTATAAAATATAGAAGGAAGCACCTTACATATAAGATTCCAGATTTGTACCTTATAATATATAATAAATTTCTTTTGACATGGTTAGATGCTGTTTTCTAATGGATCATCAGTGTCTCTAATTGTATAAAATAATGAGATATAATAGACCAAGTGTTCTTTTATAACCTTGTTAGTTGGGAGAAATTAAATTAAACAAAAAACAAAATAATCAATATTTCCATTAAACAGACTATATATGCAGCAAAAGACCTTCAAAAGCATGAAAAGGGAAGATATTCATACCTGCAGGACTGAGAAGAATACGGAGAGGATGTAGCTATGAAGCACCATGGACACATAAATGGTACCGATCATGGAGCCTATGAATCCTAATGTGAAAGGGAGTCTCTGGGGAAAATGTGAATACAATGAGAACTAAGAAACATGTAGATAAGTAAATAAATTTTTAGCTAACCAGAATTCCATACCTCTTTCGATGACATGTGTAGAAACTGATTCTTCGGACCTTTAAGAGCAAAGAATGCACCAATAATAAACCCACATCCGAGGGTAAAACATAGTGCAAATTTTTGAGGGACCAAAACTATGACCGGCAGGAATAAAGTAAATGCCATGAAGATAAAGAACACTCCAGTAGCTAAAAGTAAGCCAAAGTACATGAGAAATTTCCCTGAAGGGATGTTACTAGTGGCAGACTGAAAATTCCCCGGCAAGTCTCTCACTCCTTTTGTGACCCTGAAATAAATATAAAATCAAGACTCAAGAGAGCATGTCCATGCAAAAGAGCTTATTATATTTAAAAAATTTACAGTGGAGTAATAGTTTTTCCATATTGCAGAATATCTTAACGCCTAAACTGACAAAAAAAAACATGTAAATGCAACTGTAAAGTGGATTTCCCTCCAATAATGACATATAACCTTGCACTAGTGCTGTTATAGGTAAGATTTAAGAACACATTCTTACAATAGTATAAACAACACTAGATTTTTCCACGTGTAAGAAGATGGATGTGTACAGTGTAGTCGGGGTATGACCTAGTTAATGATACTTGGGAAACAGTTATTACAAAAAATCTTAAGCCTACGATAATGGAATTAAAATTGCATCCAAAATGCATGCTCATAAAATTTTAAATTGAAGCATAAAAGGAAAGAGATGAGTACTAATATATGCTCATGATATATGGAGGCAGCAACATAAAAATCTCGATAGCAATTGCAATTTGCAAAACCTATAACTTGTCATTTGAGTTGTTTATAATTAAAATCAAAATCTAATATATTTTATAAAAATCTAATATATTTGAGTTAAATAATACACATGGAATTAGGTTTATCTAACAGATCAAACAAACAATCAGAAGACCTAAAAGTGATACAGTGAACAGGCATTGTGAATTATCATAAATTGAATTTCATAATATGTATGTATGTATGTATGGGGGAATAGAGTAGATCGGAGAAGGAGACTAACAAGTTGAAAGTACCGGAAACGCTGTCGTTGGCGTAACTAACGGCAGATTCGAGATCGAACCCGGCGATGGTTGAACTAGTACTACTCTCCTGTGATGAAGCGTACGAGTTCCAATCGGATAGCAAGGACGGCGTCGTTTGGCTCTGTAGCTCTTGTCCCCCACCCCCATCGTCGGAGCGCAATTTCGCAAACCAACTTTGCATTTTTTTTAATTATTCTTAGCGAAACGCAGTAGAAATGTTGAATTTGATGACATACTTGTGCACAGTTAACAGGTTGTTTGGATTGTTAATCTTGAGCTGATTGAAAATTAATTTGTGAGGACCCTAATTTTTTTTTTAGAGTTTTTTTTTTGGAAAAATACAATTTTTTAAATTTTTTTTGTAAAAATACATTCTATTTTTGTGCAAACATGTTATTTTTGAATTTTTTTATAAAAAAATACTTTATAATTAAATGTAATTAAAATTAACCTCAAATATAATTAGAAATAATTTCATTTTTAAAAAAAAAATTGCATTCGATTGTATTTAGTTACATATCGAATATAAAAAGGGACATTTAGTTGTTTTGTTATAAAACCATATTTTTGTAAAAAAAATCAGAAAATAGTAAAATTGTAAAAGAATAAAAGATTTTTTTTATAATTTCTCTTTTATATATATATATATATATATATATTTGTCATGTTTTATTTTTTATGAATACCAGAGTACATAAAATTTGTTAATTTGCAAATATTTTTACATGACTAATAATATTGTGTTTCTGCTAAATAAATCTTCCAGAAAAAATAAAATTGTTCATGCTTTAATTTATTTGCAAACCAATTGTCAGTATCAAATTTATTTTCACCGTACTAACTGTCACATGATCAATTTTTCGTCTAAAACTGAAACATAAACATACGCAGAATATACAGGCAACACGCCCAACCTTTTATTGTTCAACTCTATACAAAGGAAATATACACTAAGGCACTCACTTGACTCTCTCAATTTACTACAGTATTTGTGACTTACTTGCACAATAATACTTAGCCTCTCCTCTCTCAGACAATTACAAGGCTATAGAATACATATAAAATGCTAAACTACAACCACAATTCGAATTCCCAACCTCCATGGGCAGTTACCGGCAGTTTCTTCCATCTGGGCAGTTTCTAGCAGTTGTAAATGACACATGTCAGCCAACCAACCAAGTCCCCCAACTGCCTGGGTAGTTACTAACACTCTCTAGCAGCCTTGCAATAATATATATATATATATATATATATATATATATATATATATTTACATATATATTCAAAATAGTTGCATCCCGAATTTGGTGCCTTCACTTGACTTTGTCACTTGACAACTTCACATTAAAACCCACAATATAAGTCAAACACGTGCCCAACCTTTGGGCCTTGGATTCCCACAATTTAATTTTTTATGCTTAGCCAGCCCGTTTTCCTAAGCCCACAATGCCAACAAAAATTCCTTTAAGCCAAGTTTGCCAACATAAGTCATGATCCTCTAAACAGCCCATATTACTTGCCCACATGAATGCCCACCTTGTAGCTCACTTTACTTTACTTTAAATCAACTCAAATAACCAATTTGAATTAATCTCACAAGGCGTAGCTTCCAAGTTTGATGCCAACGCCATGCGCCAAAACCCAAACTGCGCTATGCCCTTAGCTGCGCCATAATAAAATAATCTTTGCACCAAGGAGTCTTACACTAACCATATCAGCAAGTCAACAGCAGCATCTATCAGGCTGTGGTGGCAGCTGTTATTCATTGTACTCTTTTGAATGTACAGCTGAATTTCATCTCCATCCAAAATGATAATATAACAGAGTTTTTATGATACAATAGGCAACAAGTTCATTTAAAATCAAAAAGACTATAATTGTTCAACTGTACCAAACCCAAACCAATGAAATCAACCGCATTGACATTGCAGTGTTCAAGTTAAGTAATATACATCTGTTTGACGAAGGAAAATATGATGAATTGTACAGATAACTACAGAACTTTCAGGAGCTGAACTTCAAATATTAAAGGCTCATTCGCATGGGACAACAGGCTGCGTCGAGGGCCAAACTGCAACCAATAACATAATACCATCATAAGTTAAAGTTCTTTGTTGAAAACAAAAGTAAAAACATTTCTTGGTTAGCGGTTACTAAAGGGGGCAAGGGAGAAGAATTCAAGCTAATTGGGTCAGTCGGGTATGACAAATTGATTTTATTTTGTTTTTTCCTTTTAATTAGCCCTAGCCTGCTCTCATACTCTGATACTAATCTCCCTCTCCCAAAAAGCAATTAATCTCAAATCCTTATATATTTTTATTTTTTTTTGACATTCAAATCCTTAGATTTAAAGTGTTTAGTTTTCCCATTCATATTTTTTGGATGCTATGTGAGACTGTTTTGTATAACTAACAACATTAATAAAGAAGTGTGACTGGTAATTTTTTACCAAAATATATATATATATATATATATATATATTTTTTGCTAACTAACCTCGTCAGGAATTGGTTCCAAGTTTTCATTAATATATCCTAGAGAAGGGGGTATCAGTGCTCTTCTTTTTCCTGAAAATAGTAGAAAGAAGTTACGGCAGTTTCAACATTTTTATAAAAACAGAAGGTACTATCGGTTACACTAGTGAGTGCAGAAAATAAGCAGGACACTATTGTATCAGCGTAAAGTGAGTGCAGAAAATAAGTGGGGCACTATTGTATCAGTGTAAAGATTAATGGCATACCTCCAACTTTCATACCAACCAATACCTCCTTCAGACCCTCTATAATCTGTAAAAGATGAAAGGGAATCACTTACAATATACTGAAGGGGCACAAGGGACAGAAAAGAAAAGGATAATCTTCGCCCACTAAAATCAAGTCTGTAATCATGCATCTTATATGTATGTTTTCACATATGCTAAATCTCTCTTCTTTTTTGAGTTAAAGGTGGAGATGAACAAAAGGAAAAAGAGTAGGCAAAATGTCAGCCTTGTTCTAAAAAAGAGCCTCATTTTGACTTTCTATTGCGTATTTGCTATATTGCAAAGCTCAGTACTGTGTAATGATGATCATAGTCAATATAATTAATAAAATTGTTCATTAGGTAAAAAAAGCTACTAATGACTTAAAAAATATATTTAAAGCATTAATACTGTTAGTTCTAGGTAGTAGTAGTTGCTTTTCCTCCTATATTAAACGTACTAATTTCTTAATTTACCAGTATAAGAAAAATGGTACATATACAATACAGATACACCAGCAATTCTAGATGTTCCACTGTGATCCTCAAATAGATTTAACAGAAAATCATTGTAGAGCTTCAACATCATAATCATACCAGACATAAGCATTTAACCATGAAAAAAGTGGTTACCTCGTTATTATTAAGCGGAAGTACAACCGGAGTGCTTTCTCCACTGAACTGGTCTACTGTGCTGCAAACAACCTACAATTCTTAATATGAATGTAGAAAGGATTGTAATATGACTTTTTAAAAAACAACTACGCACAAAGTATATTCAGTCTATGCTACCTGGACTTTTATTTCACCTTGAGTATCAATGTCATACTCTAAAGTCTAAAGAGAGCATTAGTATGAAGACATGAATGCCAAGTCTACCACAACTAAATTGCTATGGATAAATTAGTTCAAGAAATTGTGAATCTAGTTTCTGCAACAAAATTAAGTAAAATCATTATTATAATGGGTAAAATACCTATGAACAAAATAACCATTTGAGCGCCGACACACGTAGTTAACTTCAACGGTATTTCCTTCATGAGCTTCTGGTCCTTCTCCTTCAACAATATCTAAAAGAAAATCCAGAAGACAGACAAATAGTTTGAGAATTGATTAGTCAAATAAAGAAAATGACTTTGTTGGCAGATGCATCTATCTACTAACATATTTAGAACCTCCTTCTTTCCAATATATAAACCAACCTCTGAATGTTGATGGTTGTTAATGACTGTCATAACGCTTCCGTCTAAGAAGCAACTATAACACTCTAGCTTCTAGCTTTACTTTTTGTGTTTCATATTGGTTATACATACCATCTAATTATTTCACCAATTTTGAACTATCTAAACTATTAGCATTATATTGACCTTACAATTACTAAAGATCTAGAAGTATCATTTAAATTTTATAAACAAGATTAAATGTTAACTATTAACTGGTAAAATATGTGCATGTGTTGAAGGCCTCCTATGTGAAATTAAAAAAAGATAGTTACCTTGAATCCTGACTCCACTGGCAAGCTTCTGAGTACTGGATGCTTCAAATCAAAATTAAAAAACTAGCATTAGATGTACCAACATGTACTGTAATAAAGGACCCAGAACCTACCTTGCCTGCTTTTAAGTTAATAACATGCTGGATGCATATGCATATAACATTTACCGAATCACATCAGGTTCCTTCATCTCTGGCTTTTGTACAGCAGGAAGAGGATATACATTTAGGAAGATGGGGCTGAATCCTATGAACTGCAAAAGTAGCCTTCTTGGAACCTTGTTAGCTAGGCAAGGAGTCTGATCATCCAATTTCATTGTTGTGATCATCTTCAACCGTTCATTGTCAATAGACCTGGCCAGGTGTAAATCTCACAGCTTAGTAACTTCTTGTTGATTAAGAATAAGACACAATAGTGAGCACAATTGGAGCAAAATGTCCATAGAGATATAGACGTATGAACAGATGCATTTAGAAAAGGATAATGAAAACGAGTTGTAGAATAGAATCTGCAGATCAGATTAATCTTAGCAAAATAGATAATTTAATCAAGTTCTGCCTAAACTGATTCTTGATTAATATAGGCTTTCCATAGTCAGCTAGTATGATCTGTATCTTTTTCATGCTAATGTGTTAATACTCCCCGTCGCCCCCTCACTCGAAAGTCATTTGACTTTAGGAGTGGATAATATTTTTAAAAGTTGCAACAAGGAGGTGTATACAATCCAGATTTTAAAGTATTATTTAAAATCCATTGATTTTTATTGATTGTATTTGATTCAAGATTGCACACAGAATTGATAGATTATATACATAATTCATAGAGTATGCGTGGAGTTGTCCATGAATCTGGGATAACATTTTGAAACATAAAAAATATATAAGAAAATCTAATATAATCCATGGATTTTTAAAATCAATCAGTGTTAATAAGTTTTTGAATCATTATATAAAATCATGATTGAATACCCCAGATTTTAAAATATTATTTAAAATCCTGATTGAATACCTCATATTTTTAAAATATAAAAAAATATTGCAGAATCCGGATCGAATACACTCCGTTAGGCTTCATCCTTGTAATTGTGTGCTAATCCTAAATACTGTGGCACACTATGTTCAAGTTGTTTCGTATTATCATAAACACAGTTGATAAACGTAAACCAATCATAAACACACGGCTTCATGTTTTCAATTGAACATTGACTTTATGTAATACCAAAAGCATCATAAATCTATTTATGATATTAACACAATTCTAAACTGATTAAACCTTAACCCACTGTCAGAAGGTTTATAAAAATTGAAATGCGTAGTTCATACCCTGGATAGCTTGATGATAGTAAAGCGCGTGTAGTGTATTGCATTACAGAAGCTGCCATTGCTAATTTGCTATATGTGTTTTGCCAAAGCAGATAAGAATATAAGATTGTGCGGTTTGTGCCTGGGCGCCGGTTTTGTGTGTATGAAACCATCTGGGTCCCAGGAGACTTCACTTCTGTTTTTTCCTTATACAGTGGGGTCTATTGAGAAAATGTTCATAATTTTAAGTTTTTTTTTCTGAAAAAAATTAAAAATAAATAATACAATTATAAATACAGTGCTTCACAACCGAGAGTTTAAAAAAATGCTAAAATTTAGCCAGCTGAAATTATTTATCAATTTTATTTGTATGGTGTAAAATCTAATTTCTAGAGCATTCAAATGAACACTATAATTAATTTATTTATAAATTTTATTTAAATAAAGAAAAGAAGAAATAGGAATAGTCAAAGCAAATGGGACCGCATAACAAGCCGGCTTGTACCGGCTTACCCAATCAAACACGTTCATCTCTCCCTCACACTAGCGTCACAACGTACATCACCCAGCTCCATCACAGCCACACCTAATTGGTTAAACTAAAAAGAAGACGTCCCAAGTAGAAGGATCTAGAAACCCTAATAACGAGTATAAAGTCCCGCTTCCTCAGTCCCTTCTCTCCCTCACTCTAATCAGCCTCTCTTTCTTCTTCATCTTCTTCTTCAACTTAAACCCTAGATCTCAAAACCCTAAGGCTTTTAGTTGCAGCAATGGCGGACACCGAGACGTTTGCTTTTCAAGCGGAGATCAACCAGCTATTGAGTTTGATCATCAACACTTTCTACAGCAACAAAGAGATCTTTCTCCGTGAACTCATCAGTAACGCTTCTGATGTAAGTCTTTATTTCACTTTGTATAACTCTTTTATGTCGATTTGTTTGTATATGGATTCTCGATTTTTGTGGTAGATTAAATATTATATATATATGTATATGTATATGTTTGGTGGTTATGAGCTGATTTATATGTATGTGCAGTCTGTTTGTTTGATCTGTGTATAGTTTGGTTTAATTTATATAGTCTTTTTGCTTCTGTTAGGCCTTTGATTATTCTTTAAAGATTGTTAATGTGATAGTATGCTAATGCTAGTCAATTAATCACTGATATTGCAAGTTAACCCTGTATATATATGTGTGTGTGACGTTTGATGAGGCTATCCCCTTTGTTAGTAGAACAAAGTTGGGAGTAGAAGTTTTATTGGTTTTAGGAATCTGTCCTGAACATGTTGGTTGATTATCTCGATGGATGTTGGGAGTAGAAACTTGCTTTCGATGTAGGATTGTGAGTATTTGTACACAAAAATCAATCTTTTTAGATTACAATGGGAACTAATAGAGTCAACTTGTGCTTTTTACATGAGATTATTTTAACACTTATTAAGCCGTTGACTGTGATGACATATTTGAAATTTGAATTTTGGTGTATTGAAACTGTTTGAGCACTACTTAAATCCTTTGACAATAAAGCTACAGTGTGCATAGGTTATGTTTCCTACTAATTAATAGTGAATTAGTTTTACCTTATATTAAGTGGTAACTGGCAGAAAAAGTTGTATGTGTAATCATGATTGATGGCTAATGTCATTTTATATGATTATAGGCTCTTGATAAAATCCGCTTTGAGAGCTTGACTGACAAGACCAAGCTAGATGCCCAGCCAGAGTTCTTTATCCACATTATTCCTGACAAGACCAACAATACCTTGACAATCATTGATAGTGGAATTGGAATGACCAAGGCTGGTAAGTAATGCTCACGGGGAGCAGTGTTGAGTATCTAATACTATGCTTATTTGTGACTGGTTAACTGATGTCAATTTTGTTAATCTCAGATTTGGTCAACAACTTGGGTACTATTGCAAGGTCTGGTACCAAGGAGTTCATGGAAGCTCTTGCTGCTGGTGCTGATGTCAGTATGATTGGTCAGTTTGGTGTTGGTTTCTATTCTGCCTACCTTGTTGCCGAGAAGGTCATTGTTACCACAAAGCACAATGATGATGAGCAGTATGTCTGGGAATCCCAAGCTGGTGGATCTTTCACTGTAACCAGGGATACTTCTGGAGAGGTTCTTGGAAGGGGTACCAAGATGGTCCTCCATCTTAAGGAGGATCAGCTCGAGTACCTTGAGGAGCGCAGGCTCAAGGATCTCGTCAAGAAGCATTCTGAGTTTATCAGCTACCCTATCTCTTTGTGGATTGAGAAGACCACAGAAAAAGAAATCTCAGATGATGAGGATGAAGAAGAAAAGAAGGATGAAGAAGGAAAGGTAGAGGAGATTGATGAAGAGAAAGAGAAGGAAGAAAAGAAAAAGAAGAAGATCAAAGAGGTCTCTCATGAGTGGTCTTTGGTTAACAAACAGAAGCCCATCTGGATGAGGAAGCCAGAGGAAATCACCAAGGAAGAGTATGCTGCTTTCTACAAGAGTCTTACAAATGATTGGGAGGAGCATTTGAATGTGAAGCACTTCTCAGTGGAAGGCCAGCTGGAATTCAAGGCTGTTCTGTTTGTTCCCAAGAGGGCACCTTTTGATCTCTTCGACACCAAGAAGAAGCCCAACAACATTAAGTTATATGTCCGTCGTGTCTTCATCATGGACAACTGTGAGGACCTGATCCCTGAATACTTGGGCTTTGTCAAGGGTATTGTTGACTCTGAAGATCTTCCACTTAACATTTCTAGGGAGATGTTGCAGCAGAACAAAATTCTCAAGGTCATCCGCAAGAACTTGGTGAAGAAATGCCTTGAGCTCTTCTTTGAAATTGCAGAGAACAAGGAAGACTACAACAAATTTTATGAAGCTTTCTCAAAGAATTTGAAGCTCGGTATCCACGAAGATTCACAGAACAAGACAAAAATTGCTGAATTGCTTAGATACCATTCCACAAAGAGTGGTGATGAGATGACCAGCCTAAAGGACTATGTTACTAGAATGAAGGAGAGCCAGAGTGATATCTACTACATCACTGGAGAGAGCAAGAAGGCTGTTGAGAACTCCCCCTTCCTTGAGAGGCTCAAGAAGAAAGGCTATGAAGTGCTTTACATGGTTGACGCCATTGATGAGTATGCTGTTGGTCAGTTGAAGGAATTTGAGGGTAAGAAGCTAGTTTCTGCCACCAAGGAGGGGCTCAAGCTTGAGGAGAGCGAAGACGAGAAGAAGAAGAAAGAGGAACTGAAGGAGAAGTTTGAGGGGCTATGCAAGGTAGTGAAGGATGTTTTGGGGGACAGAGTTGAGAAGGTTATTGTGTCTGACCGTGTTGTGGATTCACCTTGCTGTTTGGTTACCGGTGAATATGGCTGGACTGCTAACATGGAGAGGATCATGAAGGCACAAGCTTTGAGGGATTCTAGCATGGCTGGTTATATGTCTAGCAAGAAGACAATGGAAATTAACCCTGAAAATGCCATCATGGAGGAGCTCAGAAAGAGAGCTGATGCAGACAAGAATGACAAGTCTGTTAAGGATTTGGTTCTGTTGCTCTTTGAGACTGCTCTGCTTACCTCTGGATTCAGCCTTGAGGAGCCCAATACATTCGGCAATAGGATCCACAGAATGTTGAAGCTTGGTCTTAGCATTGATGATGATGATGTTGAAGTCGAAACTGACATGCCTCCATTGGAAGAAGCTGATGTTGATGCTGAGGGCAGCAAGATGGAAGAAGTTGATTAAAGTGTTAATTTATTTTCTCCTGCACTTTAAAAACCAATATTAATTTCTAGTTTTTGCATATTTTCCTTGTGTTTCTCTCTGTTTTGATGACTTCTAATTTGAGAACCTGATTAGGTAAATGATGGATGATATATTTTGGGTTCATGATTATTGTAACTCAGCGGTTTTAAGGTTTTATTTGTTCGGCCCTTTTTCTATGTTTTTTTTTTTGCTAAATCTTTTTTCTATGTTGTGGAATCCGTAGTTGTTCTGGTGCAATACCCGAGTACTTCGCTCTAACTTCTTTCGATACAAAGTTGTTGCCCTGAAGACCCTTTCGATAGTTTTTACTATTTAGAGAAATCCAAAAATCTCCTTAAGTCACGTCAAAAGTTAAAAAATAAAGAATATAATAAAAGTAGTTATTTCAATAGTTCCTTAACCTGAGGACATCATTCCTTCAATATTTTTAAGAATGTTCTGGTAAGTTTTTATTTCACTTTTATTAATAAAAATTTATTTTCTCACCTTTTTCACACTTTTCACATTTATTAAAAAAACTATTTTCTCTCATTTTTCACACTCCTTTGCCCTTTCTAAGGATAAGAAATGTTGTTAAAATATATGTATAAATATAATATCCTAAATCAGTAGTACACAATATTTTATATGGGTAATATTTTATAAGAAATTGTTGAACTTGCTTGCTCTGAGTACACTAAAAATATTCCGTGTCTCAAATAATTATTAATTAATGCTACTATAAAAGTTTATTAGAATGGTCCTTTATATTTATTTTTTCCTTTCCTCAGAGTTGTTTTGTTTTAGAAAATTAATTTAAACTTTTAATATAATACATGTTCGTGAATTGTGATCGTTGCACCCTTGCATGGTGTTATGCGTCATTTTTGATGAGGAAGACGCGCCCTATGTGGATCATGCCACGTAGGCGCGCCCAGGATCAATGTCAGCCGGAGTCAGAGTTGTGGTTATCAAAGTTTTGCGGGAAGAAGCCGGAATATCAGGTAATGGTGACGTCCAGGCGCGCCTTTGTCTGGTGGATAGAGGGCGCGCCCAATGTGGGGGAACGGCTGAGTTAGTTGTCCTTGATCCGATCAAAGTTATCAAAGATCATAGCTTCACATTCCTCGGTTTGCCTTCGTCGGGAAGCTATGAGGGCATATTTGGCCTAATCTTGGGAGATCCTTTCCCTGTACTCAGGCGGGTTGCCCTCGTCTGGGGGTTTAGGACGTGACCTACGATTTGTGGTGGATCTAGTGCTGGCCTCCAGTCAAGGTATCCTCGGAAATAGCTGTAGTGGACCGGTTAGAGCCCACGGTTTCCGGGTCAATGACGGATCCATGAAGTCCTTGGACCTTATACTGGGCATTGACCTATCCGAATGAGCCCGAATGTAGAGTCCTCTTCCAGGAAGGTTCCACTTGCCTTCTCTGCATTCGATTTGAAGAAGGAAACTCAGGTTTCCTAACGGGCCTCCGCTTTGCCAAGAATTACGTGGGCTTGATCCTCTATTTTGCCTATAAATAGAGGTACGTAGGCACATTGTTGGGGGTCGGAATTATTAGAGCTCACAGCCGCCAGAGAACAAAAAGCTCTAGTTATTCTAAAACCTAGCAATCTCAGCCCCCAATCTCATACAAACCACCACGCTCCACCGCATCTCAGCCTCGTCAGATCTTTTTCCGGCAAAGAACCTCGATCTTTGTTGATTACCAGATTTCTCCATCAACAAATTGACGCTAGAAGGAGGGGTCTCTCAACATCTAAGGAGAAAAGATGTCTCAACCAAAAGATCATCAGACGAAAGGCGGAAGGGAGCAAGAAACACGGTCGCCTGGACGGAGTCATGGTCAGAATAACAGGAATTACCATAACCATGAGGAATATGTTCCTGAGTACACGGATGTTGGGCAAATTGTCGGAGGACCTTCTCCCGTTATGATGACCAACTCTGAGATAATGGAGCAGCTGTTTCTGATTGGTGATACGGTCAGGAGCCTCCACGAGAACTTCAATGGGTTTGACGAGCGCCTACGCACCCTTGAGCGGCGCCCTGGGAAAGAAGCGATGATAGAAGGAAGGGGTCATACCCTTGATGAAAGAGGCAGAAGACTTGAAGATAATCGGGATAGAAGGTTTCACGGAGTCACCCCCAGAAGGCTAGAATTTGGGAGCGGTGTTACCAATCAGGATCATCAGGAGAATGTTGAAAGGGGTATAGTCCTAGCAGAAGAAGTCCAACATCCTCCGCACCCACATCGCTCGGGTCATGCTGTCAATCGAAGGCATAATGCCCAGGTAACCTCGGAGCACCGTAGACCTTTTATTCGTGATAGGAATGGAAGATTGGTTTTGCAGGGGGAAGAGGAGGACCAACCTCACAGGAGAGGGAAGCAGACAGAGGGAGGCCCCGTCATCAATCCTCTGCCTCTAAGATCAATCCACCCAGATGAGGGCTTTCCACGGAGAATAAACCCACGTAATCGCGAGGCTGTGTCAAATCAACAAGGAAGGAGAGAGAATGATTACATGAGTCAGAGGCCCCTCCCTCATTGGAGGCGTCACAACGCCGAACCCATCATCACCCCTGTTTATTCTGAAAACTCATCTGAAGACAGACGTCCCGCTCCTCGGGGGCAAAATACCCAAAGCAATCGAAACACCAGAGAAGGCGCGCCTAGGAATACTCGAGTGAACCAGAGTATGGCTCCTCCCGTCGGTCAAGAGGTGGGCGCGCCCGCCTTCCATGCAACGCCGGGCGTCCTCTCAGTGCTTGTCACCCAAGCGGAGGACGCGCCCCCTCCTCTCCAAGCCGCGCCCATCCCTCGGGACGCGCCCCATCCTCTCAATCAAGTCACGCCCACCCCTCAGGGCGCGCCCCTAGCTATTGCCCCCCAAGTTAGCCCTTTATCCCAACTTTCAGGAATGCAAAATATACCTGGTGTAGGTTGTGTAAATGTTGATGAATTGAAGAAGCTTCTCACACTCCTCGACGGGGGAAGGCCTACTACCTTGGTGCAGGCCCCGTCTCCCTTCTCTCAAGCAGTAAGGGACGCTCCACTCCCACAAGGCTATCGAAGTACTACTGATCTCCGCTATCATGGAAATTCAGACCCAGTTGAATATCTGGGAAAATTCAACACGGACATGGATGTTTATCAGGTGCAGGCTCTGGCTAGATGTCGGCTCTTGGCTGCCACACTAAGGGATAGCGCTCAAATATGGTTTCAGAAGTTGGGAGCGGGAACTGTCACCACCTGGGACCAGATGCAACTTCTCTTCCTAACACAGTTCCAGGCTGCGGTGAAATATGCTCCCCCGGTCACAACTCTAGCTAATGTCAAACAAAGGGACGATGAATCCCTCCAAGCATACTTCAAAAGATTCAATGCTGAAGCTACAGGAGTTAGGGGAGCGACGGATGATACCTTGAAAAGTTTCCTCATTGCAGGTTTGAGAGTTGGAACAGATTTCTGGAAGCATTTGCAAGGGAAGGAGCCATCAACTTTGGCCTCCTTGTACGCCGAGGCAGAACCCTTCAAAAGTATCGAACAATCTTTGGAAGACAACAATCAATCGAATTCAAAGTCCAAAAATTTGAAGAAGAGGGATAGAACTCCACCCTCTGACTATAGGAGAAAGCCGACGAGTCCAAATCGGGTAAATATGACGGATAGTAGGAGGAACTGGAGCCCGCCTCAGTCCTATGAAAAAAGGAGAGACGGATATACCCCCCTGGTAGCCGGAGTAGAACACATTTATGAAGTCAACAAAAACAAGGGATTGTTCAGGAGACCTCCTCCCCCATCGGCTTGGCAAAGCAAAGATCAGAAGAAATATTGCGAATATCACGAATCTGCAGGGCACAACACTCACGAATGTCGGCAACTGAAAGACGAGATCGAAGTGCTAATAAAAGAAGGGCACCTCACCGAGTGGGTAAAGAAATACAAAGTTGATCATCCCTTTCCAAGGAGGGAGAGTAAGCCCGGCTTAGCAGCCAATAATGAGAAACCAACTTCAGAATCCACCTTTGTCAGAGCAGACAACATTCACACTATATTCGGCGGACATCATATAGTAGGTGATGGAAAAAATGCAATGGAAAGATACGCGAAGGAAGCCAAGTACCGACCTCTCACTAATGTCAATAGCCTTTCTTCAAGGCCAACGAAGCTCTTTAGAGGAGAATCCACAGACATTACCTTCACGGAGGAGGACGCCAAGTGGGTACATCACCCACATAACGACGCCCTAGTAATAGCAGTAAAGATCGGGACGGTGAATGTCCATCGAGTATTTGTGGATAACGGAAGCTCAGCAAACATCCTGTACTACAACACATATAGAAAAATGGGACTTCTTGACAAAGACATGACCATGGAGAACATCTTCCTATATGGCTTTGGAGGAGAGTCTATCCCCGCTAAGGGAACCATCCGTCTTCCTGTCACTCTTGGAGAAGGAGCGCTCTCATCAACCCAGATCATCGAGTTTTTAGTAGTGGACCAGGAGTCAACTCACAATGCTCTGATCGGAAGACCGCTCCTGAAAGAGATGAGAGTCATCACTTCCATCTACCACTTATCTATGAAGTTTCCCACACCTGCTGGGATAGGATGTGTGAAGGGGTGCCAATTCGATTCGAGGGAATGCTATAACAAATCACTTAAGGTGTTTGAGAAAACAAGAAGTCTAAGACAAACTCAGTCGACCAGCATGATGGAAAACCAAGGAGAAGCCATAGTGAATGTTCTGTATACGGTGGAATTCCCCAAAGAAGATGATGCCTTGAACATCGAGGATAAACCATGTCCTCAAATCCTAATGTTGGAAGCACCTCCTACACCGGAGCCCGTGGAAGAGATTGTTGGAGACACCAATAACGAAGAAACTGAAGAGCAAACTTTGGCCAGAAAAAGGAAGGGCAAAGCAGTAGTACCCGAATCTCTCCCCATCATTGAATTAGAAGAAGGTTGTCACAGTTCCCCAAGGAAGGAGGGCGCGCCCTCTGACGATGAAAAGGAAGAAGACGATGTCGGATTTGACCTGGACCCCCGAATGCCTCTTGCGATAGAAAGATCAGGTCCAGCAGAAGATACATTATCCATCCCAGTAGATGTGAAGGATCCTTCAAAAGTTTTGAAAATTGGCTCACACCTTGAGCCTGCCTTACGGGAAGAGTTGATAAATTTCCTAAGATCTAACTTGGACGTTTTTGCATGGAGTCACGCTGATATGGTAGGGATAGATCCTAAAGTAATGTGCCATCATCTTAACATTGATCCCACGAGGAAAGGGATGAGGCAGAAACGTCGCCCAGTCAGTGGTGAAAGAGCTCAAGCATTGCAAGAGGAGGTGGACAGATTATTGGAAGTTGGCCTAATTAAGGAATCCTACTACCCTGAATGGCTGGCCAACCCCGTCTTGGTAAAAAAGCCCAACGGGAAATGGAGGACATGCATTGATTTCACTGATTTGAACAAGGCCTGCCCTAAAGATAGTTTCCCTCTCCCAAGAATTGACCAGTTGGTAGATGCGACAGCTGGCCACGCACTCCTCAGCTTCATGGATGCATATTCGGGATACAACCAAATTCCAATGCACGAGTCAGATCAAGAGCATACCTCCTTTATCACAGACAGAGGATTATATTGCTACATTGGCATGCCTTTCGGCTTGATCAATGCTGGGGCAACCTACCAAAGGTTGGTGAACATGATGTTCAAAGACCAAATTGGTAAGACGATGGAAGTGTACGTGGACGACATGTTGGTAAAATCTAGAGAAGCCAACACTCATGTAGGACATTTGGAGGAGATGTTCAATATTCTAAGGAAGTATAGGATGAAGCTCAACCCTCAAAAGTGTGTGTTCGGGGTGGAATCAGGAAAATTCCTTGGATTCATAGTCAATCATAGGGGAATTGAAGCAAATCCTGTCAAAATCCAAGCTCTGCTCGACATGAAGTCGCCGACCACCGTGAAACAGGTACAAAGCCTGACTGGAAGGATAGCCGCTCTCAACAGGTTTGTGTCAAAATCATCAGACAAATGCAAAGAGTTCTTCCAAGCCATCAAGGGGGTAGCTAAAGACTTTGTATGGACTCCAGAATGTGAAGAAGCCTTCCAGAAAATAAAAGAACATTTGGGGAAGCCTCCTTTGTTAGCAAAGCCAACTGAAGGGGAAACATTGATTCTCTACTTAGCTATTTCGGAATATTCAGTTAGTGCCGTCCTAGTAAAGGAAGAGGTCGACTTGCAGTCCCCAGTCTACTATGTGAGCAAGAGACTTCTCGACGCTGAAACGAGATACTCTAACATGGAAAAATTGGTCTACGCCTTAATACTAGCAGCGAGAAAGCTAAGACCTTACTTCCAGGCTCACAAAATCGAGGTAAGGACAGCTTATCCACTCAAACAAGTCATGCACCGACCAGAGACATCTGGAAGAATGCTGAAATGGGCAGTTGAGTTGGGGCAATTTGACATCGAGTATAGACCGAGGAATTCTATCAAAGGGCAAGCCCTAGCAGACTTCGTTTTAGAGTTTTCACCAGACGTTGAAAATGTTGAACGAGCCATGGTTCCATTAGGAACGGCGCACACTTCCCTAAGGAAAGAAAGGGAAATCCCCAAGCTTTGGTGGACTTTGCATGTTGATGGAGCGGTAAATAGTGAGGAGGCCGGAGCCGGCATAGTCCTCATCAGCCCTGAAGGGCATCACCTTATGAGCGCAATTCACTTCGCCTTTCGAGCCACTAACAACGACGCGGAATATGAAGCCTTCATTGCCGGGATGAGACTTGCCCTTGAAATGAAAGCAACTCATCTGATTGTCCAAAGTGATTCAATGTTAGTAGTATATCAAGTGAATGGGGGGTACCAGGCGAGGGGTCCCAAGACAGAGATGTATCTTGAATGTGCCAAGCACCTGATAAAGAAATTCACAGAGGTTCGCATAGAACAGGTTCCCAGAGATAAAAACTTCAAAGCAGATGCCTTGGCCAAGTTAGGATCACAAAAGGATGCTACAATGTTAGGAGTCATCCCTCTAGAAATTCAGGGAAAACCAAGTATCCCAGGAGAAGAGGTTATGGCAATTAACGAAGAAGCTCCAGAAGAAATCACATGGAAAACACCTATTTGGGAATTTTTGAGGAAAGGAAAACTTTCAGAGGACAAGGGAGAAGCTAGAAAACTTCGGTACAAAGCAGCCAGATATGTGGAGTATGATGGGGCATTATATAGAAGAGGATTCAACCAACCCTTACTCAAGTGCATAGATGGAGAAGAGTGTACTTACATCATGAGAGAAGTGCATGAAGGCATCTGTGGCAATCACTCGGGGGGTAATTCCCTTGCCATGAAAATCCTTAGGCAAGGATATTATTGGCCTACGATGAAGAAGGATGCCTATGAATTCGCTAGAGCATGTGACAAATGCCAAAGGTATGCAAACTACATCACAAGCCCGGTGGCTTCTCTTACCTCCATGACAAGCCCATGGCCGTTCGCCATGTGGGGGATCGATCTAATAGGAGAATTGCCAAGAGGGAAGGGAGGAGTTAAATATGCCGTGGTAGCGGTAGATTACTTTACGAAGTGGGCAGAAGCCGCTCCTCTCGCGACCATAACAGCCAAGAAGATAACAGACTTCGTATTCAACGCCATTGTTTGCAAGTTGGGTATCCCGTACAAGCTGATCTCTGATAATGGAAAGCAATTCGACAGCAAAGAGTTGAGAACCCTATGTGAGAACTTGTCTATAAAGAAAGATTTTGCGGCAGTATACCACCCTCAAAGCAATGGACAAACCGAAGCCATCAATAAAATCATCAAGCACACCCTGAAGGCCAAGTTAGAGGAAAGCAAGGGAAGTTGGCCGGAAGAACTACCTCAGGTATAAAAAAAAAATTGTTCAATATGCGTAATCTATGATATGATGGTGTATGATAAACACTTTCAAACCCCATGTGTTATGGTCTTACAACACTACTCCTAGAAGCACCACAGGGGAGTCGCCTTTCCTCCTAACATATGGATGTGAAGCCATGGTGCCAATTGAGATCGGAGCTGGGTCCTTGAGGAGGGACAAATCTCAGGTAGAAAATACAAAGTTTTATTTGAACTACACTGAAGAAATCATGATTATTGTAGCAGTAAAACCCCATAATTTTTCAGGAAGAAGTCCAGGAGGTGAATCACAGACTCTACCTAGACCTGCTGGAAGAGACACGAGCTAATGCTCAAATAAGGTTAGCAGCATATCAGCAGAGGACGGCAAGATATTACAACTCAAAGGTTAGAAAAAGGCCAATTCAAGTAGGTGACTTGGTGCTGAGGAAGGTGATGCCCCATGCCAAAACCGCAGGCCATGGAGTATTTGGACCTAACTGGGAAGGACCGTACAAAATCAGAGCAGCGTTATGGGAGAGAACTTTCTACTTAGAAGATTTGGAGGGCAAATCCATCCCAAGAGCATGGAATGCGGAATATTTGAAGAAATATTTCCAGTAAAGCGAGCCCTGCATGATTTCTATGTTATGTTAAGACGATTTTTAAATTATCAGTAGAAGTAGAAGTAAAACTCAAGTTCACTCCTCCTCTAGGGGGGTAGCAGGCCTATGGTGTGCTATTTTTTATTTTTGACTATGGTGTGCTATTTCTTGACGTATGCTATGCTAGTTCTTTTCTTTTGGAATATCTGTGCCACACATATTCGGTTAGTGCAGGTGCGCCAGGGATTGTTATATGAATTGCCATATACAGGGAGAAAATTATTACGGCGAGCCTTGTATTAAATCACGATTAGTAGTAACAAAGATCCGGGATGTATGAATATTTTCCTAGACATATATATATATATATATATATATATATATATATATATATATATATATATATATATATATATATATATATATATATATGTGGTCTAGGCAACAAAGACTAGTAAAGCGCGCCTAGTATTCACAGACTGCCATAAAAACGAGCTTCAACACAGGCGCTAAAGTAATGATAAGGCATTTAATGGGCTTACGAGCAAGAAACATGGGGCGCGCCCTAAAACTCTAAATAAGCACATGCATTATCTACATAAGATAAACAAGCATACACAAGAGGCTTAAAAATATTATGTTAGGTGCGCCATACATCGACATGGCATTCAAAATATGATAACTGTTTACAAATTGCAAGGTTTTACAGAGGACCTGCACCTCGAGTACAAAGAAATACAATCATTCTGGAGGAGGAAATGAGTTAAGGGGAGAAACCACGACGGGATTCTCGGGATCAGCTAGGGCGATGTCACCTTCAAGGCGCGCCTGGGGACTTGCCACATTCCTGGTGTTTTCTGTCAACTGCGCGGCCTCTGCAAGTTGGGCTTTAACGTCGTCCTCCAATTCAGATTTTTTGGAGACAATGGCCTCAGCTTCATCCACTTTGAATTCCTCTATAAATTCCTTTGTAGCAGGACCCCATCTCGACCAGTCAAAATCAGGTTCAAAGGCCAGAAATCCCCGTAGAAAATCATGAAAACCCAATGCCTTGCCTTCCTCTCTAGCAGCCTCCTCCTGCTTCTCCCAAGAGTTTTTCTCTATAAAAAGACCATCAATAATCTTTGACGCGTCCTCTTTTTCCTTTTTGAGTTTTGCCAACTCAGAATTCGCAAGGGACAGGTTGGTCTCGGCTTTAGAAAGCTGGTTCCTGGAAGCTGTTAGGTCCGTTTCAAGGCGCGCCTTAGCCCGAATGGCAGCGGTTAGTTCGGTTTGGCGGTGTTCTTCCTCTTTCTCTAACTTGTTAAGGCGCGCCTTATCCTTACTCCATGATCTCGACCTATTCATCACATGAAAGTACACCTCCCCAGCTGAGCGGATTAGAGCGTTGTCAGCCTCATCGTCTTTCATGGACGACCAGAATGTCAAATCATCATCCACGATGAGAGGATGGGCTAACTCCCCAATGCACGAAGAGACAAGGGAACTGGAGGCCGATCCCTCTATGACTTTTTGCTTCTTAGGTGGGGGCGCGCCTTGGCTAGGGGGCGCCCTCTGGGAGGATACTTTGGTGGGAGACTTAGGCATGGAGGAGGAAGGGAGGGTCTCAGATTTCTTCTTGTCCGCAACCTTCTTGGGTTTGGTTGACCAACCCCTCGGAATTTTTGGCGGCATTTCTGTAAATAAACAAAGAATAGCAGTTAGAATAACATCCTTTAAGGCGCGCCCTAAAAAGCATGCATTATAAACAGATAAGGGGTCAAAGCGATGTATAAAAGATACTATGGTCAACAAACGGTTGGTTAAAAAACGGGATCACCTTCCAGGTCACTAGGAGAAAGATCACCCTCGGATCTTTCTTCCTCTGAGGACGCGTCCTCGTCCGAATGAAGGGCAGGCTGAATCGTTCCTACTCTCTCGGATAAAAAGCCCACTTCCTTTAACTTTTCAATGGTGATCAAATTCTTGAGGTCCTTTTGGTCTTGAGGAAGGTTCAAGACAGTTTCCGCCCTTGCTAAGGCGGCGCCAGATAAATGGGTTTGAGTACGAAGAACTAAACAAATAATAAATATATAAAATCAGAAAAATATACAAGCAAATATGTCGTTTTGAGGTTGAATACATCATGGGCGCGCCCTAAAACTTACTTGGGGCTTTGTTAAAACGAACTCGAACTCTAGGGATGTCGTAGACATAGAAATAAGGTTCTTTCCACTTTTTCACATTCGAGGTTTTCCCCTCAGAGAAGCCTCGTTTGTTGTGTTTCCTCCAAACAACCAAGAAGAAATATCCAATGCTACTTTGCCTTAAAGAGAAGAAATGGCTAAACTCTTGCATAGTAGGCACACCTTGGTTTAAGGAATGATACATGACATATAGAGCTATAGCAAACTTCCAGCCGTTGGGAGAAAGTTGAAGAGGCGCGATGTCAAACCATTCGCAAATTGCTCTAAAATATGGATGTAAGGGCGCGCCCACACCCAGCTCGACCAATTTAAGGGAAGTCACCATCCTAGGGATCCTCATAGATCTTATGTCAAACCTGTGGGGGCGCATCTTCCTTGAAGGAATGCTCCACATGCCTTCTTGGTCGTAATATTTCATAGTCCAAGCGACTTCAACATCCGTGACTGAAGTTCGTAAACCGACACAGGCTAACTTCCCTTGGCGCGCCCTCATCTGCTCCTTTTCCTTATCAGGTATCTCTCGTCCATCCCAATCAATGTCAACCTCATAGTCTGCGACTGGCCAATGTATGAAAGGGATGGGGGATAGGGGAGGAGACAGTGGCAAATCTTCTTCGTCAAGCGCGTCCACAGCTTCTGCTTGAGATGTTTGAGCCAACGCTTCTATGGGTTCCTTGTCTTGCCTTTTTCTTGTAAGTTCTGCCACCTCTCCTTCCTCCGCTTCAGAATCGTTATCTATATTTACTGATATTGGGCGCGCCTCACTTTGAGGCGCTGTCCCAAGGGCTACCTCGGGAAGAATGGGCGGAGAAGGGGCCGTCTCGTCGAAACCTAATTCATGTTTGTTTCTGCCAAGGTGTTCCATAAATTTTCTAACTGATTCTTTGGTCTGTGGAGAAAGGGGGGATGGAATCCTGGTGGGAGAGATGGTCCCTCCGTATCTCTTAAAGACGAATTCTCGAAAAGGATGAAAGGGTAGTTTGGACGCGCCTTCACGGACCATCTGAAATGAAGAAAAATCAACACTTAGTAGGACCTTGTAAAGGCGCGTCCTGTAGTGATATTCAGGCGCACCCTAGGGGGTTCGAGAGTCGTCTCCCCGTATAAGGCGCGCCCTATAACGTCCATATCTAAAAGGTCACCTACGCGGTAAGATAGAACTGAGTACCTAGGGCATAATATGTTTAAGGGGCGCCGTGATGATTAATATCTAGTGGGCGCGCCTTACATATATTAAAACATTTTTTAATAAACATATCTAGGATAAATACAGAAGGCAAAATCTGATCCACCAACAATACATACAGATATATATACAGACACGACGAAGAACACCAAGGACTCGAACAGGTTTTTAGCATTTCCAGTCAATATAGCGGATGAAATACAGTGAAAAATAGGGCATTAGAATCGTACCAACTAGACGAGTAATTTGACGATGAAAACTTGGTTATTGGAGGAAGAAGGCGCCCAGAAAAGCTCCGAAAAGTCTGCCGCGGTTGTAAATCAAAAAAGCAAAAGCAAATGTGAGGAATGAGAACTGAAAGTACCGTATATATATGATGGGACGTGCGTAACACGTGGCATGATCTTATTGGGTATCAGCGTGGTTTTCGAGGAAAACTACAGGTTTGGCCCGTATATACATACAGACATGGCGGTTAGTATTCCTAAGGCGCGCCTTGGTGAAGGGGCGTGCATTATGTCTAGGCTGATGGAGACCTACTTTGGAAAGTGAGAAATCTTGCAACCACTCAGTGATTTCAAGACTTGGGGGGTACTTGTTATGCGTCATTTTTGATGAGGAAGACGCGCCCTATGTGGATCATGCCACGTAGGCGCGCCCAGGATCAATGTCAGCCGGAGTCAGAGTTGTGGTTATCAAAGTTTTGCGGGAAGAAGCCGGAATATCAGGTAATGGTGACGTCCAGGCGCGCCTTTGTCTGGTGGATAGAGGGCGCGCCCAATGTGGGGGAACGGCTGAGTTAGTTGTCCTTGATCCGATCAAAGTTATCAAAGATCATAGCTTCACATTCCTCGGGTTGCCTTCGTCGGGAAGTTATGAGGGCATATTTGGCCTAATCTTGGGAGATCCTTTCCCTGTACTCAGGCGGGTTGCCCTCGTCTGGGGGCTTAGGACGTGACCTACGATTTGTGGTGGATCTAGTGCTGGCCTCCAGTCAAGGTATCCTCGGAAATAGCTGTAGTGGACCGGTTAGAGCCCACGGTTTCTGGGTCAATGACGGATCCATGAAGTCCTTGGACCTTATACTGGGCTTTGACCTATCCGAATGAACCCGAATGTAGAGTCCTCTTCCAGGAAGGTTCCACTTGCCTTCTCTGCATTCGATTTGAAGAAGGAAACTCAGGTTTCCTAACGGGCCTCCGCTTTGCCAAGAACTACGTGGGCTTGATCCTCTATTTTGCCTATAAATAGAGGTACGTAGGCACATTGTTGGGGGTCGGAATTATTAGAGCTCACAGCCGCCAGAGAACAAAAAACTCTAGTTATTCTAAAACCTAGCAATCTCAGCCCCCAATCTCATACAAACCACCACGCTCCACCGCATCTCAGCCTCGTCAGATCTTTTTCCGGCAAAGAACATCGATCTTTGTTGATTACCAGATTTCTCCATCAACACATGGCTTATATATTCATTAGCCTATTTTTATTAAAATACATGTGATTAGTTGACTTTTTACTTTATCACAAGTTACAATTTTTTAAGACATGTGAAACAAATGCAATGTTAATTATCAATTTTTAGTTTCAATTTTTTTTATTCAACCAAATCGAGCCAAATTTGAAAATTATGTTTAAACTCGGCCCCTGTGGTAAAAGTTAAAACGAATAGAGTTTGAATTACAAATAAGTTTATTTATGAGTTATCGAGATTATCTTTTTTTAAATTTATCAGATTTTGAAACAAATCGGTACAAATTTTACAAAAATTTTAAAATAATTAATCTTATCACTAACTAGATGAAAATTAATTTGGATTATACGTCAATTCGATTTATATTCAGTTCAAAAATTAATATATATGCCAAATTTATTTTATAAATGATACAAATTAGTACAAAATTTACAAAATTTACGCATATAAAATATGATCCCGAATATTGTCATTCATATATTCGTCTAAATCAGATTTCATATAAATTATTATGAAACAATCCTACTTGAATATGGTCCATGTTCAGAATTCGATCCAAATTTAAATGTGAATTATATATTGTTAGTTAAGATAAGTGTCATAGAAGGAGGATGAATGCAAATTTATTAATTATGAACGATTCTCGCTAACAACTGATAAAAATGATGATTAACAAGTAAATGATGCAAACAAACTAAGCATGTAAAATGACGCAATGTTTAAACTTCAAAAATTAATTTTATTAATTTTTGTTTTACTACAACTGTCTGGAAAATAATTTCAGTTTTGATAGATACAATAATAATGAGTTTGCTAATATTTTTATATTTGAGAAATTCTAGCTCAGTTGCATTGGAGAAAGTACTTGTGAGATGTGTGTATTTATACTAAAACACATATCTCACTTACAAGTGTATTGTCCTTTATTCCTAAAATAAAACTTAAAATATAAATTTTATTTTTTCTATTTAAATTTGTCTTCATTCCATTTGTAGTTAAAGCAGATCTAGGATATGCAGAAATCCTTGACTCTTTGAACATGTTTTACATTTTGCTTATATTTTTCCAAGTTGCAGTAGTAGACTTGACAGACTAGATAGTAATGTCAAAATCATTTCTTATATTTTCATTATTTAGTTTGCTACCTGAAACAGACTGTCAGTTTCATTAAATATGTACTGTCAACTTTTAGCTCCTCTGTGGTAACAGTATCTTTCGCTCCGCATACTTTGTTGTTAAGCTAGATAATCCATGGAATATATTGTCTCCAAAGTTGTTGTCAAACTACTCCGCCAAAATTGCTGTCAGTAAAACTTGTTGTATTCAAATCTTCATTTTCCGCCAAGTTTATTGTCAATGGAATAGTTGTTGTCGTCTATTTCAATTGTGTTGTCACTTGTAATGTACTGTCATAGGCTTGAGTACTTGAAATACTGGTGTCTGAGCTTTAAATCATGTTGTGCATGAACATTTAGTGAACTTCTAATACATGACTCGTACTTATTCTTTTGTACAACACAGTGACTTTAAAATGTACTGTCGCCTAACTAATATTTGTTAAGTATACTGTTTACAAGTGACTACTAACTATACTGTCAATATACATATGACAGTATGTCTTACTTAGCTTATTAAATTTAAATTAAATATATTAGTTGATTATACCACAATCCCTTACATATATTTTATAAATTATATTTCTATTCTAAGAGTTCATTTATAATTTTTTAAATATATTTTTTAAATTTAAATTTTTAATTAATATAATTTATCTACTCAAACAATTAATCAATCATTAATATATCATTAATTTCACATATTTAATAGCTTATTTTATAATTATTATGTTTCTTTAATAATAATTATATAATTAAATTAAATAATTATTTAAATTATCTATATTAAAATGATATCTAGTGTTGTATTCAATATATCACAAATTACTCGATTAGTATTAAAAAATGATTATCTCATATCCGATTTAAATCCAAATTTTAATATTCGGGATCGGTTGAATAAAATGATTCGAGACTCAAATTTGAATCCGATAAAAATACGGCGATCTCAAACCTAAGCATCGGTTGTTCGGTTCTAATCAAATCTATTTTTAATTCTATTATCTAGTGTAAAACTAAAATTCCTACAAATAAAAACTCAATAACCGAGCTCAATCTAATTAAAAAATGACAACTTGCTTCTAATTTTCGCCTGTCATCTTATTTCCAAACAATTAACAAATCGCTTTAAATTTTTTATTTTAACAAATTTTTATTAAAATTCTTAAAACTAATATTTCGATCAAAGTATAAATAAATGAAAATAAAAACGTTCCTTAATACAAAACGGAGCCGTGGATATGCAAGCAAGGAATAAATCTACTAACTTTTGGGAAGACCAAGAAAGCATCTACATTACACCCAAACACGCCTTCTACCTGGACCCTCCTAATAGAAATAAAATTTAAAATAAAATCAATTATTCACGGAACATTCCAGAAAATAAATATTCACGGAACATTCCAGAACCCATAACACAGCGTTATAAAAACCGGTTCCCTAGTCCCCCGTCTCTCGCCTCACTCTGTTTTAAATCTCTCTATCATCTCTCTCTCTCTCTCTCTCTCTCTCTCTCTCGCTCGTGATTAAACCCTAGAATTTTCATCTTGGACGATGGCGGACACCGAGACGTTTGCTTTCCAAGCGGAGATTAACCAGCTGTTGAGTTTGATCATCAACACTTTCTACAGCAACAAAGAGATCTTTCTCCGTGAACTCATCAGCAATTCTTCTGATGTATGTCTCACTAACTATGTTTTTTATATCTATCGTTTTTTATGAACAAAATCGACGTTCCTGCTTATACCGTTTGTTTGTATGTATAGTTTGTTTTTTGTGTGTATCGGTTTATCTTATTGATTATTCTGGTGATGCTTTATGATAATGTGTTATGTCTCTGGTGATAATTATTGGTTTTAATTGACTTGGGCGTTTTAATGGTTATGCAATTGATGTTTATGTGTATTTTGTTGCCATGTATAAGACTCAATTGCTTGATTGTGGTTGCGATTCTCATCTGTACTTGATAATGTAGCTTCGAGTTTTATGTGTTATGCATCATTAATTACGTAATGTAGCCATATGTCTTTAAAATTGTAGATTAGATCTTTGTTAGATCTAATTATACACTATGTAACAATGTGGTTGATGTGAAATTTGGTTTGGGAAAATTCTTGTTTAGCGCTTGTTTATTAATGTATAATGATTTTGGGATTTATATAATTATACTATTCAAATACGATACCATGTTTGTTGTTTTGTTGTCCTATTGCTTAAAATTTGGGGGATTTTGCTGATGATGAGATAAGAGTGGAGGAATATCGAACATATGCTTTGTTCTTTTGTGAATGTTTTTAGTGGTATATGCTGTTTCAGTTTATAATTTTCTGCAACTCAATAATTAGGGCTAATAAGTCTTGCTTGCCTGTTTTTAAATTGTGTACCTTTAAGATATTTTGAAAATTATTATTCTTAACTAATGTTTTGTGTTGTATCAATGTAGGCTCTAGACAAGATTCGTTTTGAGAGCCTGACTGACAAGACCAAGCTTGATGCTCAGCCGGAGCTATTCATCCACATTATTCCTGACAAGACGAACAACACGTTGACCATTGTTGATAGTGGAATTGGCATGACAAAAGCTGGTAAGTAATAGTGGTATTAAGAAGTATGCTGCCTTAATTTATCTTTGTTTTAATCTTTTCAGCTGATGAAAGTTATTTTGAATTTCTTACTTCAGATTTGGTGAACAATTTGGGTACCATTGCAAGGTCTGGTACCAAGGAATTCATGGAAGCTCTTGCTGCTGGTGCTGATGTCAGCATGATTGGTCAATTTGGTGTTGGTTTCTATTCTGCTTACCTCGTTGCTGAGAAGGTCATCGTTACCACAAAGCACAATGATGATGAACAGTATGTTTGGGAATCCCAAGCTGGTGGATCTTTCACTGTCACCAGGGATACTTCTGGAGAGGTTCTCGGAAGGGGTACCAAGATGGTCCTCCATCTCAAGGAGGATCAGCTCGAGTACCTTGAGGAGCGCAGGCTCAAGGATCTCGTCAAGAAGCATTCCGAGTTTATCAGCTATCCAATCTCTCTGTGGATTGAGAAAACAACAGAAAAAGAGATCTCAGATGATGAGGACGAAGAAGAGAAGGATGAGGAAGGTAAGGTAGAGGAAATCGATGAAGAGAAGGAGAAGGTGGAAAAGAAAAAGAAGAAGATTAAGGAAGTGTCTCATGAGTGGTCTTTGGTTAACAAACAGAAGCCCATCTGGATGAGGAAACCTGAAGAAATCACCAAGGAGGAGTATGCTGCTTTCTACAAGAGTCTTACAAATGATTGGGAGGATCATTTGGATGTGAAGCACTTTTCAGTTGAAGGCCAGCTGGAATTTAAGGCTGTTCTATTTGTTCCCAAGAGGGCACCTTTTGATCTCTTTGACAACAAGAAGAAGCCTAACAACATCAAGTTGTATGTCCGTCGTGTCTTCATCATGGACAACTGTGAGGAGCTGATCCCTGATTATCTAGGCTTTGTCAAGGGTATTGTGGATTCTGAGGATCTTCCACTGAACATTTCTAGGGAGATGCTGCAGCAGAACAAAATCCTCAAGGTCATTCGCAAGAATTTGGTGAAGAAATGCCTTGAGCTCTTCTTTGAAATTGCAGAGAACAAGGAAGACTATGCTAAATTTTATGAAGCTTTCTCGAAGAACCTTAAGCTGGGGATCCATGAAGATTCCCAGAACAAGACAAAAATTGCTGAATTGCTGAGGTACCACTCCACAAAGAGTGGGGACGAGATGACCAGCCTAAAGGATTATGTCACAAGGATGAAGGAGGGCCAGAATGATATCTACTATATCACTGGAGAGAGCAAAAAGGCTGTTGAAAACTCCCCCTTCCTTGAGAAGCTCAAGAAGAAAGGCTATGAAGTGCTTTACATGGTTGATGCCATTGATGAGTATGCTGTGGGTCAGTTGAAGGAATTTGAGGGTAAGAAGCTAGTTTCTGCCACAAAGGAGGGGCTCAAGCTTGATGAAAGTGAAGACGAGAAGAAGAAGAAAGAGGAACTGAAGGAGAAGTTTGAGGGGCTGTGCAAGGTTATTAAGGATGTTTTGGGTGACAGAGTTGAGAAAGTTGTTGTGTCTGATCGTGTTGTGGATTCACCGTGCTGCTTGGTTACTGGTGAGTATGGCTGGACTGCTAATATGGAGCGTATCATGAAGGCACAGGCTTTGAGGGATTCAAGCATGGGAGGTTATATGTCAAGCAAGAAAACAATGGAAATCAACCCTGAGAATGCGATCATGGAGGAGCTTAGGAAGAGGGCTGATGCTGACAAGAATGACAAGTCTGTGAAGGACTTGGTTCTCCTGCTCTTTGAGACTGCTTTGCTTACCTCTGGTTTTAGTCTTGAAGAGCCGAGCACCTTTGGCAACAGGATTCACAGGATGTTAAAGCTTGGCCTTAGCATTGACGATGAAGCTGATGATGCTGATGCCGACATGCCACCACTGGAAGAAGCTGACGCTGAAGAAAGCAAGATGGAAGAAGTTGATTAGAGTTAACAGTTTTTTCTGCTCTAGCTTGATTATTACATTTTATGTGTACTCTCTTTTCTTAATTTTTGGTTTAATATTTCGATATGAGAACTAGATGATTGTTGGTCTTTTGTCGTATTGCCAATATGCAGGAATAGGCAAGTCTTTTGGTGGTGGTTGCTGGATTATAACTCAAGTGGTTAAGCTTTTATTTATATTTTGCAAAAGATTTGTCATATTTCCATTGCTTATTTTTATTTGTTGAAGAGTTTTCACTATTGTGTATGGCTTGGTTGCAATTCTTCAAATAAGGCTATCTTACATCGTGGCAGCTAAAATAAGTTCATCGTATGCACAGCTCGATGGAAGCTTTATTCTGCAGCAATTTGGGTATTTGTGATTTTCATTTTCTTAACAACTAAAAAACATCTCACAAGTCATACCACAATTTGGATTCTTTAAATATTTACACTTTGTTCCAGATTTCTTTTGAAAAAAAGAGAGTAATATTTTTTTTTTTAACTTGTTGCCTGAGTGGTTTTCTTAGAAGAAAATTTTATAATGTCCTAAAAAATTTCGACTTGTGAAAAGAATCGGAGGAAAAAAAAATAGTTTTACGAACTCGGGACATACCGTTAATATTCCACCATTATTTTCATTATTCTCTTGCACTCCGTCTTATTTAAACATTTCAACAGGAAGGATCAAAGGTTTTTTTACCTGTTCAGAGTTTTCTTTGGTTTGATTTTAAAGAATATTACAATCCTCAGTTGTTCGACATGACCAGTGCATCAAAGAATAACAAATCATTTCTATAAATAACAATCTAATTTGTATCACATAAGCTACTGACATTTCTATGCCAGTAGAAGAGTAAAATCTAAAATTTTCAAAACTGAAACCACAATATTTATACTCTTTTCACAAAAAAACATAATTTAACATCTTTTTAATGGGCTGATTACAGGGAGGAGTTCAGTCGCAGTTGAAATAAAGACTTAAACTTCAGCACACGTTTTGAGTTATGTATCCTCAACTCTTGAGTGAAATACAAAGCTTGGGAATGTAGTCGTGATGTCCCTGTTTAAGAAAACAATACATATTAGCAGTGAGCAAATAATGTTAGGTAAATCACTATATTATCATTGCTGCTTCAGCTAGAAATGTAAATTGAGACGATGATAGGCAGCATAAATAATTCCTTGGTCAAGTAGCATAAACTGTTTAAGAATGTTCGGTAACTGATGGGAAAGTAACTTGTTATTCACAATTAACCGATAGAGTCATTGTATTTAGGGAGGTACATGATCAGTTTAACTGTGGACTCTGTCGTCCCTACTTAATTTTTAAGTCTAAACCAGGAAACCTCCGGAAACTAACCGGCGCCATCATTAACCACTAGACTTTTCCAATCTCATATTAAACATGAATTCTGAGATGGTTTTACTAAAACTTCTAAATCAGATATCACAATCATTAAACTTACTTGAGGTATTGCAGGGTCATATTTTTCAGAAGGGACGGATGTCGCAGAACTAGATTTCTCCATTCTTCCTTGTCAATCTTGCCATCATGTTTTGTATCAGCTTCTTCAAAAGTCTAAGAGAAAGTAAATAGTTAGGCAAGCGTAAAGCACTTGCAAATGATTGATATACGCATATAGAGAGAGAAGAAAGGGGCCAGAATGAGGAAACTTGCACACCTTAATTTATAATGTAAATGTGTCAAATTGAAGAGTTAGAAAAGAAAATGAAACTTAGTAGTTTGTGACTCGTTACTAAAGAGTGCTTAAAGAATTTCCCTCTTTTAAAGTTATAATATAAAGTTTAAGTACACTTCTACAGGCGGGGTAAATATTACCAATTTCTGGCCAAATAAACCTTATAAATTGTCCCAACTACCAAGTTTAGTAAATATTTGTTCTTCAATGAGTTCTCTACTTTATAATTTCAGCAAGTGTCACATGTCCATTGCCATGTACACACATGTCCATTGCCATGTACACACACACACACATATCTTGAACACGTATTTTTTCAACAGTGAGAAAATAGAAGTGAAGTGGCTAAAATAAAACAGTACTCCCTGAAACATCAAGCAACTGCAGATTGGACCAACTTAGATATTAATCTATAGATTATGGCCTAAATAATATATAAATGTGTCTAGTGAAAAAGTTCACACCTAAGTGGTAGGTAAATTAGAAATGAAATAGCCCAACTCTCCGTAATCAGTACCAAGATACATTTTAGGAAATACCTTATCAATGATACTCTCTATAACATCGTCCGAAAGATTCATACCAGATTCAGCAAGCGTAGCCACTACCATTTGCTTTACCTACATATTCAGAATTCATGAATGTTCAACTAACATTTAAAAATGAAACGTAAAGTCGATCTGTCAACACTGAATGTCAAACTGTTATTCCAAGTTTAAACTAAAAAAAACAACTATCCACTGGGAAAAAATGCAGTCTCTGAAGTATATATATTGAGATTTAGAATTTTACTTCCATCCATACATAGATAATTTCCCAAGGAAATAGTCACATACACATAGGCAAATTGTCCGATGGGAATATGTCATGCACAGAAGATATTTACTTGACAAAGTTTTTAAAGATAATATCATTCGCATGTCAGCCTGTTACCAATTATATTCTGACATAATAAAATGCAAACCCAATAAAGAAGAAGAATCAAACTGCAAAAATCCCAACGGAACTTCAGAACAACATTCTAGGATGGGTACACATGATAATAATATAGTTTAGTAAAACTGAAAATATATAAAATGAAATCATGTTTACTAAACAACTTTCGAGTATATTACTTAAGCTTAGGCTTTTCCTTAGGTTGCTTTAAGTCAAAAGTATACCTCTTGCCGCTCAATGAAACCTTGCTGCTTGAGATCATATAATTGGAATGAAACTGCAACAAAACGAGAATGTTTGTATCGTAATGACATGTAAAAAAACAATTTTACAACAAAATGCAGAGCAAGTAGATATGAGGTTTTGACATACACTCAATTTTATCATCGATAGGAGCATTTGGATGAAATACAGAGAGTGCACGAGCAAACTCTTCAAACCCCAGAATACCATTGTGTTTGGTGTCAAACAGGTCGAAAACCTGCAGTAAATGAGCAGCGAAAAGATGGCAGCATTAAAAGCTGTTTCTACTGGGGATTAGCTGAATCATTGTTTAGTCCGATCTATTTCTTAGTTTTGCAATGGCAGCTTTTGATCCATGTAAATATTTGTGTCCATCTTTTCCATTTCATTTTCAGTTTTTAGGAAGAAAATAATCTCACAGTAATCAGAATTTTCAATTATAGAAGCAGTCTAGATTGCTTTCTAAAGTAAATTCAAAATGAATATCACGTGAAAGTCAAATTACCCGATCAGCAAATAAGCTCTCTTTTTTGTTTGTCTTGAACAATGCCAACTGAAATTCTTCCTGCAATAAAGAATTTTTTTTAAAAAAAATCCATCAGATTTTGTTAAAGTGCCTATTAAAATTTATATTAACTGAAAAGAACCATTGGAAGACAATATTTAAGGACGAGCCAATGGCATCTGCATCTCAGTATTTATAGACAATGCAAATATAGATTATATAATGATAAACACAAGGTAAAATAAGAACCTTATTGATTAATCCATCATCAATCACGGCGCTGCTAATCTTCTTAAATAGCTCATAAAGTGCTTCTATTTCACTCACACTAACTGCGAGTGAGAAAGATAACAGTTTTAGGATCAACAGTAAGATTGTAATTTTCATCACAATGTGGGCAAATAATATATAATTAACATATGCAAGTAAAGCAAACACTTAAAGCTGGATAGTGTCAAAGAGATACAAAATATAACCAAAAATAGCAATCTTGTTTAAAAAGATATATGACTATATTATATAAAATAATAAGCAGAAAATATTATGCGAGAAAGGGGCCAGGGAATCAATTAGAAGGCACCTTAATCTGCATTGTTACATTGTGGACCCGAGGAAAAACATACGTTTTGAACTACAACATATAATTTAATTTTCGAATTGTTGCAAAACATTAAGATATACTCTCAGATATAAGTGGTATCGATTCTTGATAAGAAATGACTACATACACACTGTCTCCCTCGCAAGGATTTCAGGATCTTCAAGGCCCCGTGACTGTTTCTGCAAATCGAGATCACAGCACTGCAGCAGGCATGCACATAAATGCTTGATCCCTTCTAAGCACTGCGACATGAAATAAATCTGTAGATGTAACAAACAAGTTCTCCATCAGGACATACTACCAATTAGATGATTAGCCAATCCCCCAATAGTCATGACTATTTTACAATTGACATAACTGCAGACATATTTTCATCCTTTCCATTTATGACCACTAAAACGCATATCAAAATGCAAAACCGGGTTTACTAATATATGAAATTATAAGATGTAAATACACACTTCTATGTGTATCGACTAATATGCTCTAGCTTTAAGGAGATGCTACAAAAACTATTATACCATCTATCCTGATCCGTGTTGGTAAAAGAAAAAATTGTGTTCTAATTCTATTAATATTATGTAACGCTAGTAATAGAAACTCTTTACTAGTATCTAAGTTGTAGTAAATGAAAAAATTTACTTTTTTATGGTCACATTCAAGTATTCAACATAGGCCTAACTAAACCGTTTAGTCCAAAATTTGGCAACAAACACTACATGCTTCCGACAATGTGTCATCTATCAAACCTGACAGTAAAAAAAACCTAGTGCCATGAAGGAATCTGAAGACTATTGCTGCATTGGTCATACGTGTAGAGATCACTATATGAGATCTCGCTCTTTGCTCCCCGACACTAGTAAGAGAGGAAAGAGAGAGATGATTGCTCATTTGTCTTTTTATTGCACTCGTGTGCCAACTGTCATAAAATGCTCAGCTTCTATCCTTCATTTCATCATCATTATTAGGAAACATGAGGTGTGCCGTCTATTCTTAATATTGCTAGTTTTACCATAGGCATACTCTCTTGATATGTTAAACAAAAGGAGAGAACTGAAGAACAAATGTCTTTAAATTCTTTGATCCACATTTCAAGATCACATTTGCAATAAAGGACAATTGATTTCCGGTTCTTTATAAATGATCTCACAAGTTTCCAGCATAAAAAAAATTAAGTTGTTAAACACCTTCTAATTTCTACTAACGATAGGCTGATGAAACTGTACACACTTTTAAGCTTTAATCTCAGATACGACATAAATTTATTTCAATTCTTCATCACCTACCATTCCTTTTACTTAAAATTCATCTTCTCGTGATGGTTTGATCATATATGGTACTTTTGTGCACACCAGGAAAAGCAACTACTACTTGTATAATAATTCAATGTGAAGGAACAGCATAGAGGAATGATGATCAAGGCGAACAGTGAATTATTATGAAAGTAACGAATAAATTCTCCTAATGAACATTCTCCCTTGTACCCTTCCCCCGCCGCCAACAACAATTTAGTTATTTTGACCTTTTTATAGCCTAGAATTTGCAAGATTCTATCTTTTCAACATGATTGTCATATATTCAAATCGACCCATAAAAAAAATCAAAAGGTTACCAGAATCTTGAGAAAAAGGCCAAAATTTAAACTTCTTGACAAATAATAAACCAAAAACTCAGCAGGAAAGAGATTACAATCCGTAAATCAAGTCCTATATTCTTCAAGAATAAAAATGCAATCTTTACATACATATCCCAATCACAATGCCAAAACTTGCTCAATCATTTCAAAAAACAAATCCAACATGACAAAAAACAAAATTTGCAGATCTATACATAGAGCAACTGATAATTGACATACAAGAAAAAATCACACCATACACTGCAAACAATCCAAAGCCTAATCACTCTCCTACAGATGAAAAATCATCAAATATTACAGCACAGAAACTGATTATCAAGAGTGTCTGAGAAAATTGGACTCAATCATAACTCAACATAATCAATAAACAACATATAGATCTACCAAAAGCCTTCATATACCCAAAGATCACATACCCATTAAAAAAACCATTGTATAATCTAACATAAGTATTCACACACACACATACACACAAAAGCTTATCACCTTCAGGGGAGGGAGTGAAAAACAGAGAGGGGGGTGAGGCAGTTACACTTAAATCTTGATGGTTACAGCAGTGAGAAAAGGACACAAACCTTAAAAATACAAGCAGGGGAAGCTTCCTCTTTTCTTGTTAATCCTCGCTTTATGTTGTGCAAAACATCAAAATTCTATTGTATAAAATGTGTGTGTAATGTATGTGTATATATGTTGTGTGTGTGTCAGTATGGGCCTATGTCTATGTGGGTGGTCTTTTATGATTGATTGATCACATGAATCAAAATTGTATACTATTGTTTTTTACCCTTTTTATTTTACTACACGGTAACAGTAAAATAAATGGATCTGTTCCAGGCTTCCAGCTCTTACCATCCTTGTATTTTAGTTTCTCTCCTAGGCGTTAATTAATTAACGTAATAACCGACCATGATAATATTTTTTATTTTTGTTTAAAAAAATTATATTAAATTAATTTTATAGTTTTAAAAAATAATTAATGAACAAATAATTATAGTATGATATATAAATTACTCAAAATAATATCTATTAAATTAATCACTAAATAAATAATAAATTTTCATATATGATAAATTAAAATCATGGAATCAATTTTGATATAAATGTGTATTTTGTTCTGAATAAGGGTATCGATTATGAATATTAAAAAGAATATTTTGAGAAAGTTTAATAATGAAATTTTGTAATTATTTTAGACCAAAAATACTTTATTGAATAAAAAAAATTGAATTTTATTAAACATTTTTTAAAATTGTTTTGAACTGTTTCTCAGTAAGATTGATGCAATATGAAATGAGGGCCTTAAATGGTCATCTAAGTGTTGGACTTTCAATTAAATTGAAACTTACAAAGTGTTTAACCAATCAGTCCATAGCCGACTAGATAGGCTTAAGTCCATAGGGCAGGATTAAAGTTTAAACTATGGGCAAGGCCCATTATCAAACAACCCAAACAAATTACCGCTATAAATTCTGTTATACCGGGCGGCGTGCATATCTTCTACTATTTCATAAAAAAAACAGTAAAATTCACGCACAAATCAATTTATTATAGGGTTTCATATTAGTCTCACTCTACAAATCGATTCGAAGAATCTATAGATAAAATCGAATAGATCTCACTCTTCAATCACACACACACACACACACACAGAGAGACTATATATATTGAATTGATTCTGAATTGGATGGGGAAGAGAAAGGAGCGTCGAGTCGCAGCTGCGTCAGGTCGTAGGGTAAAACTTGATCTATTTGCGGAACCCTCTGGTAATATATATTTCATATTTATTCTGTTTATTTTTATTATCTGCGCTTTTATTTCCTTTGTTTTCTACTCTGTGCTTCAAATTTTATGATTATTTGGTTTTTTATTCACTTTATTTAATATTTTTATGACTAAGTATGATGATTACCTATTACGTTATTAATTAATGAATGAATGTCAATTTAGCCGAATTTGTGTTGTACTAATGCGACTGTTGCTCGCGGAAATTTGAATTTCGAGCTCTATTCCAAACTAGGTTCTTAAGATGTAGTGTTAGTTAGGTTTACATTGTGTTAAGAATCTTAGGTATTGAGGCATGGTTAATTTTTGGTAATTGATATTGAATTTCTATATATGAGTTCTTCTTTGTGGAAATATTGCAGTTTGTCATTTTTTTGAATGTTTTATTATTTTTATACTAATGTGATTGTGGCTTGCGGAAATTTAAACTCCAAACTCAGAAACTAGGATTTTAATACAGTGTTTACTTTTAGTTGGATTTAATGTGCGTAACAGTGCTAAGAATTTTAGGAATTGACAGACACATATTTTCATGGTCTGATGTAACTGGTATTGTGTTTTTGTATTAGATTTTTTTTAAGAATATCCCGGATTGGCGCTTTCTTCTTTAATGTTTTTACTTTCTGCTATTAGGAGATTTGGGCGGGCCTTCAGCTAGAGGTGAAGTTGGAAGCAATGGCAATTCCAAAAACCGTTCCGGATCACCCAATTCACCTTCTTCTTCAGGTGGGTTCCGTCAATTTTCTTCAAAGGACTGGTCTATGTAGAGACGACATGACATGAATTGACCGCCTTGTATTGGCGGCATTATTGATTTACTTTGTACAAGACTTCTGTTTGCCCTGTTTATTGGTAGTTCAATTGCTCATCAGATCCTGTTGGCTGTGACTCATTGATTCAATGAATGAACTCCTGAATTGTTGTATCCTTATTTATTTCACGGCTTCAAGGCGTTTCGGAGACTTCAACACGTCTGTGTTCCGTCTGGGTTCGTATGTCTCTGGCTTTATTTGCTTATTCATCACTAACAATATTTCATATGTTTTACAGGCTGTGAAGACTGAAGAATCATCCTTAATTGCGATTGTTGGATTCTATTTTAATTTTATTACAACTATTTTAAATGATATGAGCTTTAAGAGCTTCTAATTATATTCAGTTGTATGCTTTCGGAAATGGTGGATGTATAAAGTTGGTAGCTTATTTTTGGAGGTTGCTGACTATATAATGTTTTGTCTCAGGTCATCTGCCGGAGAACCCTTTGTCGTTGCTCGGACAATATAGTGATGATGATTTGGATGATGAATCAAGTGAATTGGCTAACCAAACGGTTTTGGTTGATACCCCTCAAACAGACTTTGATAATCAGGTATGTTCAGTATGTTGTATGCTTGCTTTCAAACAGTCCGGCATAGTTGTAGCCACTATGTGGATAAACCTTATTTATTATACAATACACCTTTTGAAGATACTATCATGTTTTCTGAATATCTAAGCATGTTTCCCCTTTTCACTCTCTATCATCATTTAGGTATATATTTCATAAAATTTGCAGAATTCTCATGAAGTATTATTTTATACTTTTATTATGGGTGGATAATTATTCTGTTCTGTGTAAAAAGTTAATAAATGTCTATTTTTTTTAGCAAGGGTGAGTAATAATTTTTTAAATAATGTTATACTTAAAACAAAATATCACCAGCAATTACACTACAAGTAGGTTTGTACCTTCTCTGTCCCTTGACTGCATATTTCTAAATTTCTAGGAATTTTTTTCTTAGTGCTGTAGTACGTCAGCATACGACCTGATTTGGAGCAAAGATAGTATGTGGAAGTAGTACTACAGCGTTCTGCGGAAAAAATTTAAAAAACATGTAGTATGATTTCTTTATGCAAGGAGCAGTCGCTTCTTGCATCTCCAACCTGAAGTCTTAGACTGGTTTCTTCATCTGCACAATTCTTCTCTGGCTCATCTGCAAAATTATAACTTTTTCTGCCAGTTGTATGCTTTTTTTTTGGGGTAACGCCGTAAAGGTCTATTACAAAAATTTAAATACTTACGCACTGACGCACATGGCTCTGTTTAAGGCTTGAACCATCGAAATCTTGTTACCAAGAGATGAGGGGTCTACTACGTTACAATGCTAGGGACAACTTCTTACTATCTGATTTGACAGTTCATTTTTTACATTGTTATGCAATATATAAGCTGTGCTATGCTTTATTTTTTTTGGTTTTATTTTATTGTGATTAATATTGTTTTTTTTAAATCGATTTCGTTTGCCTGTTGCGTATATCATTCAAACCAGGCGAACGTAGCTGCTGATAAAGAGTGTGAACAAAATACTAAAATAAACTCAAGCAAAGACAATGATTCTCCAGACATTGGACAACATAACATACAGAATGGTACTGCTTCAACAGAATTCTTACAGGAGCTGCAGGAATCTAGTCCTACACAGAATGATGCGAGTGATTCAGATACTCTGCATACAAATAAGGAGCCTGTAGAACAACATATTTCAGTTAATGTGACTCCTGATATGCAATTGAATGAAGATGTGTGTTCAGGATGGAAAATGGTGCTGCATGAAGAGAGTAATCAATATTACTATTGGAATACATTGACAGGAGAAACGTCATGGAACGTACCTGATGTTTTAGCTGTATTGACATCCGAAGTAAAAAATAACAATGATGCCAAAGGAACAGAAACTGTTGCTGTGGGAACACAAGAATCAAATTCACCCCCAGGTGTAAACCCAGAAGTTTCTGTAGCTATGCAACCTCCTGTAGGCTCAGTTTTTACTGATGAAAATTGCAAAATGGAAGAGATACCCAATCTTAGCTCACACATGAAAGTTTCCAGTGAAGATCCAAGTGCAATGCTGAAAGATAGTAGTGTAGTGCGTGATGCCAACCATATAGATAAAGGATATAGCCCGAATGCAGTTTGTGCACTTCATCAGGAATCTCTTTCACCTGAGAAGTTAGAGGCTGATTGGAGTGCAGTTGCTGGCTCTGGGAAGCATGAATCAGTGACAGATCTTTGTTCTCATCTTTTAAGGCTGGGCGATTTCCTGTTAGAACGACTGGACACATTAAAAGGGTATTGGACACTTCTAATTTGTCCCTGACATCTAGTTTCTCCTTTTATGAAATGGCTGAATATCGGTAAATCTATCATTTTTTTCCTTTATGAGTTAAACTTTCTATAATATCGCTTTTTTCTTTCTTTTATATGATTCAGATCCAAAGGCCGCCTGATAGGACATGACAAAATATCAAAGTACACAGTTGAAGTGGAGACCAGACTTTCTGACATCAAGTCGCTATCAACGCATGCTTTGTCTTTGCTTCCCTTCTGGTTGCATTGTGAAAAAAAGTTTAAGCAATTGGAATCTGCCATCAGTGATGAGGTTCTCCTGTTTTATGAATCTGTAGAAATGAATGCTTTGGAGGCCGAGGAAAATAATGTGGTACGGCCCGAAGAGGTGAATACTTCTCATGATGCTGGTGTAGCTGAAGTAGTTCTGAAAAAGTGGCCCAGTGAATCTGACAATAGTGTAGCTGTCAAGAACAATTATTTTCCATCGACTGTGCATGTCAATCCTCCTTCTGACAGCAATCCAGAAGGAAAATGTGAAGTTCACAAGACTGCATTACCTGATGAGTTAACTCCGATGGTCATGGTTCACTCAGAGGACGACGTAGACATGGATGTAGAGATGGAACTTGAAGATGTAGTTCCTGCTAGTGCCACAACTTATTCCCCATTGGAGCAGCAGGCTATGTGGCCAAATCCCCTGGCAGAACATGAAGGTGCTGGTATTCCCCCTCCACCAGATGACGATTGGATCCCGCCTCCACCTCCTGATGACGAACCTTTCCCGCCTCCACCTCCTGATAATGAACCTGTTCCACCCCCACCACCAGAAGAGCTACCTGAAACCTCGTATCCCATGCCACTACCTGATCCAATGACAGAACCATCTTTTTCTTATACTGCACAATATAACGTACATTATCCGGGCTCTAGTATTGAATATTATGGTCATTCAAATGCAGAAGTCCAGGAAAATAATTACTATTCCCCTGATCCTAACCAATTAAGTGTTCCCCTTCCATCATATTATGAAGCTGTACCAAATGCTTACCCTGTTACTGCTGCTGTTGTTAATATTGGTGAACATGGATCATATTATGGCCTTCAAGATGAGACAGCCCCCCCTGTGCCTGGAGTAACCAGTGTGCAGTCGTCTATGTTATACTTTGCAGCTAGTCAGGGATGTCTAAATTCTGATCAGATTGGATGCAACAACATTACAGTATCTACCGATGGAAATGCTGTTTCCATTGTTGAAAGAGAGACTGAAGAAAAATCTGTTCAGGATTCATTAGCATCTGTTTCTGATCAAGCCGCGGCAACCATTTCTGTGACACAAGTCAGTTCTATGCCATCAATCCCTGCTGTACCTTTGGCTGTTGCTGCAGCAGTACCGAAAGTCCATTCCAAAGGTAAAGCCTCAAATATACAAAATAGGGAATACGGAAAGTACATGCATATTACATTTGAGTATGACATAACTACTTTACTTGCACATCAGAATACTTCTAGACACTGATGAGCCGTATTTTTTAGTAAACTTTTATGTATGAGTGTCCTAGTTGATTTATGATTCCTATTTTACCTCGCCATTGTAGTTGTCATGTTTTACATATTGTTGATGTCAGGGCATGCTGACGAAATAATACTTTCTGGGCAATAGTACTGTATATATCCTTTATAATATGTTGTTATTCTCATGTGCAGTTCCAAGAAATAAAAAGCGTGCGACCACCGTTGTGTCCACGCTGAAGTCTAACAAAAAAGTATCCAGCTTGGTAGACAAGGTATACTATCTATTATATGGCACTTGCTTAAATAAAAAATTGCTTCGTCCTGATTATGTATTATGCAAGTCAGAAATTGATACCTTATGTTATATCAGTGGAAGGCTGCTAAAGAGGAGTTGCACGAGGAGGAAGATGAACCCGAAAATGCTTACGAGATGCTTGAGAAAAAACGGCAAAGAGAAATAGAGGTTTGTAGATGAAGTCATTCTGTTCCATTATTTGTTTTGTGCTGGTTAGTAGTGGTTACTAAAAGTTATATTGTCGCAGGAATGGCGTGCTCAGCAAATTGCCAGCGGAGAGGCCAAAGACAATGCTAACTTTCAGCCTCTGGGTGGTGATTGGTAAGAAAATACTCACATGAGTTGGTTACTAAATCTTGCTTGATTACCCTAAGATGTTTCATATATATGGGCATGTGTTGTGATTTTTTAAGCCAATTGTTTTGATTTATTTCATTAAAATAGCTTGCACTTGCCGCAACGTTTTGGGGTGAATCGGCAACATTTAGTTTTGGTTCTCTTGTCCCAATTCCTCTATTCCAGTTACAATCGCATTTGCATAGATGCATGCTTTCAAATCAGGAAGTTGTATTTTCAAGATGAACCACAGCATGTTTGATTATCTAAATTGATAATAAATTAGACTAGTTGGTCGTTTAAATGTTTGCTTGTTAGATTAGCAGTCAGTGTTCGTAAAAACAGCTTTAGTTTACCCTTTTGCATTGTAATACAACCCAGGTTTTTTTATTATTCAGGCGTGAGCGGGTGAAGCGCAAGAGAGCTCGATTGATGAAGAAATCTGTAGAGGATCCATCAGAGAATATCACTAATGGTAACCAGCAGCCTGATTTGGATAAACTTCAAAGAGATCTCCCATCTGGATGGCAGGTACTACAACTGATTAATTGCATCTTGATGGTGGATTTGTTTTGTTTATCGCCAGTACTGCTCAACCAAATTAATATAATTAGAATTTTATCTCTTCTCTGCCTCAGCTCAACTACTAGTTCTCTGAACCCTCATTATTCGTATATTAGATTCTGCTTGTCACTAGGACTGACACAATCACACCCAGCAAACATGTTAAGTTGGTTGGAGTACAATAAATTTATATAGTTGTGGTTAAAACTGTCAAGAATAAGGAGTGAATGAGCTGCGATAAAGGTGCTCCTAATGCTAGAAAAGGTTTAAGAGTACGTTTTTGACCCCCCCCCCCCCCCCCCCACATACTTGAACAGTAAGCAAGGGTTGGAAAGGGTTAGATGGATGAAACCTTACCCCTACTCCAAGTACTACTACAAACAGTAGAGAGACTGATTATATAATGGGATTTATTTAAAGTACAAATATATATTTTAAATTAAACAGAGATTCAAACTTGTGTAGTACAGATTTATAAAAGATGTAGAACCAACCATTCTTGTCAATTATAATGTCTAATAAGTACATTTGCAGGAACTTTTATGCTGTAATACAAGATAATCCAGTGTTCTGACTAAGTTTTTTCCTTTTGCTGTTTTTCTAATCTACCCCCTTTGTCCAGGTGTATTGGGATGATGCTTCAAAACAGGTTTACTATGGAAATTCTGTTACATCGGAGACAACTTGGATTAGACCAAGTTAGATTAGAAGCGTATTAAAAAAAGATTTGACAGTTATGCATTACCCATTTTGTTGTAGTTCCTATAAATGTTAATGTCCTACTTGCTCATAGTCTGAGTGTCAATATGATAAGTTTAGGTTTTTTTGGTTGTCAATTAGAACTGTTTTTTCATATGTATTTAGTTTGGAAGTAGCTTATTCAACATCTCAGTGTAGCTTTGTAACTATTGGTTAAAACACACCGCAAATTACAAGCCACTGGATGCAGTAGAATTGTTGAGCTGGGATAGAATTCTAATTTATATATTTTGAAATTTTAATGCTCATATATAATTCAAAAATATTATGTAACTTTATTAAAGTGTAAAGTTCAGTTTGCCTTCCTAATAGTTTCAAATATCAAATAAATTAAGTTGTATTTTTATCCACTAAAATGAGATTTCAAATTAACAAAAAACTACTTGTACGTTGTATATTTTGCTATTTTTTCAATCCACAAGTATGGTTGTTTATATAATATATTTGATGCATTTTAATTATTTTTAAAAATGAAATCTAATTAAAAATATCTGACCATTCTAATTTAAATACTAAAGAGCTTTAAGGCTTATTTTGACTCAATATTAAACCGATATTAACGGTTTTAATTATTAAAAACATACTTAAATAACCATAATTATATAAAAAATCTATTTTAATTATAACAAATAGAAATATTTTAATTTGAAATTTTTTTTACAAAAATAAATTACTAAAACAAAATTAATAAGATAATAAATATTAAAGATTAAGAATATTAAAAGAAAATTAACATTTTCGAGGCTACCTTTTCATTTCAGTTATATTTACTTCATTAGAGTGCAACAATTTTAAAATAAATAAAAATAAAAATTACAGATGCCTAGGGTGAAACCAAATTAAGATACACTAGAGTGAAACCAAATCAAATTACAGGTACATTAGAGTGAAACCAAATCACTAGTCACACCCGTTAGAGAACAAAAAAAATCTAGTTATTCTGAAACCTAACAATCTCAAGGCTCAATCTCGTACAAACCACTACATTCCGACGAAGAAGTTGAATATTTAATTCATCTTATATTTACAATATTGCAAGGAATTGGGGTTATTTGTTATATCCAAATTTCAACATGTGTTATTTGTAATGGGCTAGTATATATTGGGCTGAATTTATAGTTGTTCGGATGGATTATTGTTGTTATTGAAGAAGGCTCTCCGTCATTTATTGCCTCTCTGTCATCTATGTCAATCAATGTCCGATTGAAGGCCATAGCTCTGTATTTCTCGGGTTGCCCTTGTAGGGGAGTTATGATGTGCTGCTAACTTTATCTTGGAAGATCCTTTCTCTGTATTCAGGCGAATTGCCCTCGTCCGGGAACTTAAGATGTGTCATACATTTAAGGTGGATCTAGTATATCCAAGTAAATAGTTGTAGTGGACCGCCTAGAGTCTACGATTTCCGAGTCAATGTCGGATTCATGAAATCCTTGGGCCTTATACTGGGTTTTGACTTATCCAAACAAAACCGAATGTACAGTCATCTTCTAAGTAGGTTTCTCTTGTCTTTTTATATCGGACCTCTATTTCAGCAAGAACTATGTGGGTTTGATCCCCTGTAAACAAAGTAGGTTTCTCTTGCCTTTTCATATCGGACCTCTATTTCAACAAGAACTATGTGGGTTTGATCCCATGTATAAACAGGGGTACGTAGGCACATTGTTAGGAGTTGGACGTTGAAAGCCCCCACCAACTAAAAACTCTAACAATCTCAAAGTAAAAAACACCACCCTAGATCTTGATTACGACGATAGCCCTCAAATTTTGTTGTTACCAAATTCCTCGAGTGATAAAAAGCTTATCTCTTCCGGCTGTTGGGTTCGATTCTCACTCCCGAGAAAAATACATGTTGATGAAGTCATCCGAACCGTGCAAATTACATACTTCCATTAAATCTGATTAACGTGGTCTATAATTTGAACAAAAGGGAAGGGATTTCCAGACGTTCCACACACACCTACCTACATACAGACATCTTTATATATAATTTATACACATCAAAGCACCATAACTTGACTGCTGAAATATTATCAAAACGTGAATATGGGAAAGTTTTATTGAGAAAGAACAGTAATGCAGGAGATTAAAAATGTATATGTGAGAATTACAAGGATGCGAAATCTGAATTGGCCTACGCAGAGCATGAAACTTCTAGTCATAGTCGTATGAGTTGGCCTAGTGATAAAAAGTTTGTACCGGCCTTAAGAATGAAATGCCACTGATTTTATCAACAGTACTCTGAAGAAAAAGAAGAAAAAGAGAGATGCTGCTACTACCCCGGTGATCAGAGAATCTATCGTTTCTGAGCTAAAACTGCCAAAGGATAATGCCAGGTGTTGAAGATGTGTGCGGAGAGGATAATGCCACTGAAGATCAGTTGGCTTGTCTATGTTACAATAGTTGGGTTGAGCTAAAACTGCCTTTTGATCTTGTGCCTTGTGTCAATGATAGTTGACAATTGTATATCATTGACAATTGTACCACAGTGGGATTACTTGAAAAGATGATTAAAAAGAAGACAGAAAAAAGTGAAGATAGTGAGAGTTTCAAGAAAATAAATGGTGGGATAGATTCTAGTGAAAGGGTGAAGGAGAATACTGTTTCTTTACCTTTGAAAAAAAGCTTCATTGGTTAGAAGGCATGAGACATCAATATGGGTAAAAATATAGAAAACTACAAATATAATTTCACCCTAGCTGATGGTGTTAAATTGCATTTGGCAAGGTTTTTTTTAAGTACAAAATATTCATTATGCTAGATACCAAACTAGGTGTACACAACGTGCACTAGTGTAAACTACACATCCTGCATTTAACTCAAAATGGAATGAAACGAAAACAAAACTGAACTATGATGCGATTTAAGCACAATTGAACTGTATTCAAACCCTCAATCCCCCGCATTTTATGAACAAGTTACATTTCCTGTCAGTACACTAAGCTGATATTCAATTCTCATAATCCTCTCCTTTTTCTTTATCCTTCAGTAAACCTAGAAAAAGAAGAAACAAAAAGAAGAAGAATCCTCCTGACCAACCACCTCCCCCGCCTCCACCCTCGCCACCACTGCCTCCACGTGGAGGAAGCCCTGATCCGCCATCATCAAGCGATGGAGTCTTTGACTTCCCTACAACATTTGAACCCATTTTTATGTACAAATATAATCCACATATCTCATGAATGCAACAACTAAATATTCTTCACTAGTTTTTATATTCACATATCTCGGTCTGTATTAGATCAAAGAAAATGACCGAAGATTTGTGCACTTAGCATTGTATTTGGTTCGTGCCTACACCAAAGCTGATCATGTCCATGCATAGCACTAAAATTTTCTAAATATCCCTTTCTAATTTATTGCTTTTTCAGTATATATAATGTTACAAGTTCCACGATCCTGAGGGAATCACCTTTATGTGGAACGAGACTTATGGTGGCTGACTGTTGCCGACGGGTGAGAGGTTTGGTCTGTGTTGCGACACATGTTGAACTCTGCAAAAGCAAGGAAATCATATCAATCTAAGTAGCTATGAAAAGGTAGTCTAATCACAAAACAAATTTAGGTACGGGTACTCCAAGGTTTTTTTTATTTCAACATGTCAAAATTCAAATCTACAAGACTGGCGCAGGTAGTTACTTGGTGGAAATGTATGAAGCTGTGTGAAATTATTCCACATTATATAATTCAATAGTAAAATCAACTCACGAAAGCAGCAACGCATATTGCAGAAGCAGAACTTGTTTTGCTAGAATGTGAGAAGGCTTCTCTTATACTAAATTGAGGAGGCTGGATGTGAAGTGGTCTGAACTTTACTGAGTGATTATTCATGTGATGCGAATTGAACTTTGACAGACCATATTCAATATGTTTGGTTTGCCTCCCAACTGTGCTTCCTGTTAAAAACAATAACATGCATATTTAACCCAAAAGAAAAATTCAAAATCATAAAATCTGCCTATAAACCAAAAGTTCATGTTAAGGCAACAGGAAACACGAGTGCTCAATTCATTTCAATAAGGAGGTAGATTGCACTATCAGTTTTTCACATTATAAACATATCTTATCCGTTAATCAACATGCAGTAGCATTTAACAAACATTCTTATTTCATATAGTTTTATAAGAAAAAGAATCGTTGACTTGCAACATGTGATCCTCCATCTCTAACCTAAAATACTCGACTCAAGGTAAACTATTTTAAGCCCAACTCAAAAAATGAAATTCAAATTAAACAGGAAGGTAAAGATAAAAATAGAAAAAAAGTAATGTATATTGTATAGTTAAGTAAAGCAAGATGATAGCTAGGTACATAGTGCATAAAATAAAATAAAATAAAACAGAACAGAAGAATGAAAAGCATAACAAAAGGAGGCACTACCTAGTTGGCCTCGCAGTATGCGAATTGCAATGCTCTCTCCTCACTCTAAATAACTCATATTTACCTTCAATAACAACTTTCCAAATAAATATTTGCAAACCTTCAATATGATTCTAGTGATACAAGGCTCCCCTTAGTATATCTATGCAAGTGCAGATATGTAGTAGTGTTAATACATGAGATTATTGAAGGTAGAGGGAAAGAGTGCCACACAACTACACAAACAAGCTAATTCCGACTCCAAAAGTGAATTACAGACTCCTATATTTCCCTATTAAGGCTCAGGCATAGATAGGTCTTAAAATCTTGGATGCAAGTTCCGTCATTTTCAAAACTGGCTACCATTTTTAGTCTAAAAGAATCTGAAGAAGACCCGTAGTCTTGCAGATGGAATAGTTGATCATTCTATGCCTGAGACAATCAACACTATTGGTTTGGGTAAATGCAAGACCTTTTTATAAATTATAAAAATTCAATTGGTTTTCGATGTGTAGCCAGGGGCCGGACTTTAAAATACAGCCCTCTGGATGGATATCAATGATCACTCTATTCATTTAAGATGTTGGTTTGAACAATTATCAGTTTATAATCCTCATGATAAAGTACAATTGTGGGTTAAATAAATATACTTACATTCCTTTCTTATCTTTTGGACTGTGAAAGGAATTTGTTTGATTGGTTTTGATGAAGTTGTCTGGATCCTAGGCCTGGGTTGCTATTCCTTTATATATATATTAATAATAATATATTAAAATTAGCAAAAAGAAAGAGACGGCAAATGAAAAAGACCTAGATTGTGGGACGCACCTAAGCAGCAGCACAACTCCAACAACCTCTGATCAACATGGCTAGTCATAGGAATTCCACTCAGTGTCATCATCTTGATGTATAAGAAATATATATGTCTCGAATCACCTGAACAAATTCAAATTTTAATATAATTAATATGAGTATAATAAACAAATTCAATTTATTCAGGAACCAAAAAACAATAAAACCCAAAAATCCCTCTATCAATTTTTATCATGTTCAGAGTGGGAGGAAGAGAAACCCAAATATGCCGCGGTTTGAACACATATATACTTTGGCCATGCACATAAAAAAACCCTAGCCCCTAGCGCCTAGCCCAACTCCAACAACATATATAGACATGTAGTAAACATATAATTAAGCACCTTGTATAATACTCGTAATTAATATTACATGCAAATGTCCGTATGTTTTCAAGAAACGATAGTGTACTTCTCAGTACTTGTATGTATAGTTTTACACGTACACAAATCTTATACCACTATAAGCTTCTTTTGCTGCGCCGGGGATAGCGACTTGTATATGTATGTGTTTTAACTTATAACCCTCTTTTGTCTTTGTATTTTATTCCTTTAATATTTTATTAAATGAAATTTTAATTTGAATGTCCTCACTTAATTCAAAATCATACATAAACAACTACTACTTGTAATGGAATAAAATATAATATGTAAATACTGACAAATATATTATATATATTATATAAAATGTAAATGTATTGCATCATTTTTATCTCAAATGTTTTATACAGTTTTTACTATATATGTTGTTTCTTTTATGGTCAAATTATTGAATTTTGACTAGAATTTATAAATTAATTTTAAAATCTTAAAAAAATACATTTTAGTCACTTGCAAACAACTTATGTTGTGCTGTTACAGCAAGGGAGTAACTATGCGTTTGAAGCAAAACTGTATAGTATTTCACACCCTCCTCAATTACCAAGCATATTAGTTGATAATCTCAATCAAAAATATTTTCCACATGTTAAGCTGATATTTATATACACTAAATCTACATGTTCCGCCTGTTTACTTTCCTACGTTCTTCCTCCTCTTCCTCCTCCTTGATCCTCCTCTTCTCCTTTTTCCTATCCCTAAATACACCAAAAAATACTCGAACCGCAAAAAACAAGTCCCCTGCCCAGTTGTGTCTGCTACCTCTCCATCCCCCAGGAGGACCCCATCTTCGCCTCGATAATACTTATATTTCCTGCCACCTCCACCTCCCCGGCCACCAGGAGGAAGCCTACCACCACCATCATCAAGTGATGAAGATTCAGATTTCTCTACAATGCAAACAATTTTTTAGGCGCGTATACATTCAGCATAATTCATCAACCCAACAACCAAATGTTTTACGCTACTAGTTTTTTATTTTCATAATTTAGACCGTATTAGATCAATTTAAAATCATGTAATGCTACAGAAAATGACCTCTATATGGAGAAACAGTTAAAGTGGATGTTTGTAGCCGTCCAAGTGTAAGAGGTTCAGACTCCATTACAACACATGTTGAATTCTGCAGAAGCAAATACATAGTACAGTATCGAGATTAATTAGTCCTTGTGCAAAAGGTAGTGGATGCATGAAAGAAACCTAATTATAAGGTGAAGTACTCCAAGGTTCTTTTCTATTTCAACATTACGTGTAATTATTCCACATTACTTGATTATTAAATAGTAAAGTCAACTTACGAAAGCAGCAGCGCATATTTCTAAAGCACAAGTAGAACTTGTTTTGCTAGAATGTGATATGGTTCCTCGTCTACCAAATGGATGAGACTGGATGTGGAGCGGTCTGAAATTTAATGAATGATTTCTAACATGACATGAATTGAATTTCGACGGACCATATTCAATATGTTTTGCATGTCCCGCCTGGCCACGAGGAAGCAAGAGATCTTTGCCGGTGCTGACCTGGATCTCGGGTGACGGAATAAGGCGGTCAGTGACTCTGGTGACACTGCTCGCTGTTGACAAGTAAAACAATATGAATATTTAAGCCAAAACAAAAAAAAAAATCAAAAGTTACAAATCTGCCAAAAAAACAAAAGTTGAAGCTCAACAGAAAACACAAGTACTTGCTTCTTTTCAACAAAGATGAAAATGACACACTTCTTGAATTGCAATATTGATTTTCTTCGTTTTAAAATTTTACTATCCATTAATTATCAGAATTTACAAACATCCTGTTTTAATGAAGTTTGTAAGGAGAAAAATACATTATCTGAAACAATTAAATATGATGATTAAATAAAGCAAGTGGATAGTTCTAAGTAGAAGTAAGCAACAACTAACAAGCAGAACAGAGGAATCAAAAAGCATAAAACAAGGAGAAATTACCTAGGTGGCCTACAGTGTACTAACTGCAATACACTCCTTGCTCTTTACACATGCCATATCTCATTTTGAGATGGTGACTTCCCAAGTAAAGTTCTGACTCCAAGAGTGATTGCAGCATCCTAAATTGCTAAATTGAGTTTCAGATACAGGTTTTAAGAATCCTGAATGCAAGCCCCATCAGTTACAAAACTGGGCAGCTCATTGCTCTGAAGTTTGAGTACATGAGGCCGATGAAGGAATGCCTGAGAAAAGGTCAATCTTGCAGATCGAATAGTTGATCATTGCATGTTTGTGACAAACAAACTAATGGTTTGCGTAAAAGTAAGAATTTTTCAGAAACAATGGGAAGTTTTAAAAGTGTCTAAGCATAAGCCTTCGATGTTGAAAATTAAGCTCTCTATCATTGCTCGCCAAAGCTTGCAACATCAGAAGTTGTAGAAGAGGACACAATGAAAGAACTTTGCCAACACAAGCTAGGTATTGAGAGAGATTGTTATAATGAAGTATATTGTTGCGGTATCTCTAAATACTGCAAGACCCTCAAATATGAACCGATTGGTGGAAATATTAGCTCAGGGAAGTTTGCAATATCACACGATTCTGTACAAAACTTGACTTGAGAAGGTGCCAAGCTTAACATGATAGCACAATGTTAAGCATTCCCACCACCAATAAAAGTATAATGTCTTTAAGAGGATTGGTTTTCCCTGGAGGACTAGTAGCACTACTTGTTGCATTCAATATATTTATTTAGTTTACTAATGAGACATATTAGGATAAACTAGAAAAATGATAATTAGCTAAAATTATTTATTCAAGATCATTGCACTATAATTCGCAGGGGGGGGATAATGGTACATGAGCTAATTTAAATGCATAATATCTCTTAACAAACAGAAAGTTATACATAACACTAACTAAGAACAGGGGCGGAGCCACAGCAAAGGCTGTGGTGGGCTGCAGCCCAGGGAAAAAAAAAACCCAAAAATTTTCTATTATCCAGCCCAAATAATTTGGATTCAGCCCAGGACAAAATTGTTCATGGAACCCGCTAAAGAGGCCAACTGCAGAGCAATGCCTACAACATCCCTTTTTCTTGGTAATTAATGTTTACAGATTTATCCAAATTGTTACTAATGAATACTAGAAGCTGCTAACACATGTTAATGATAGATTAACATGTGGATTCCTCGTTCCCTTGGTGATCCACTGCAGCTGAAGCTAAGTAACATAGGTGAGTTAACTTGGTGTCTTGGTGATCCATTGTGTGTGGGTTGTTATTCATTGGTTTCTATTAAAACCAAACTGCTATCTTCTGCAGATGACAAGCCAAATCTTGAGTTGAGCCTTGGGGGTTTTGGCAAGAAAACAGAAGATAATTTTCTTGGTTTAACTCTGGGTGTGAATTCAAGTGTTTCAGACTTTGGTAATAATTGTTTTTTGTGCTTTATAATTCATTTTTGTGGCATACATGCGATAATCTATATTAATTAAAGTAAGTTGCTGCTGTCATTTTGGTAATATTTGACCCCTTATCCAACGATAATGACATAAAATGGATGGTAGCGTGTAGATATGTAATGGGTTTCTGGAACCTTGGTTTAATAAAGTATTTAAATATTCATATCTAAAGCTTCTAACCTATCTGATCTGTGGAACTTCTTGCAGAGGTAGTCCACAAAGCTCAAAATTCAGGCGAGGTGTGTTTTAAATATAAATTAATAGTCAATAATATGCGAATTAGGAACTATCTGATATTCTACTCTTTATTGTCAAGCAAATTGATCATTTGTGAACTTTTATATGTAGGATGTTCTGATCTGCCCTGCTTTAATTGATAACCAACAACACTCAGGTAAATCAAGAATGAGTCTGTAGAGAAATATGAGGAAGAACTTTAAATAACTATATAATCAAGTCATTGAAATTAATTAAATTAGCTTCTTCCCAGTTTTCTGGTCTTTGCTTCCTGACCCTGACGCTCCCCATATAGTCTCTGCACCAGTGGAGTCTTTATCATTATCTTTCAGGTTGGTTGATACACTGACACAGTGACACTATGTTTATGATGTGATTGGACTACACTATTCACTTATTAGTTATGATTTGGTGGTTGCAAAACGACACTTTCAAGTTTCATTCTTCATGTCCAATGTGTCATATAAAGGAGTTTTTTTTCCATATATATTTTTACAATTAGCAAACCTTTTCAATCATTACCAAACTATCTTCAATCTTCTATTATTTTGCAGCAATATTCCGCATTCAACAATTGGAGTACCTCCATCAGCTGGATTTTCCGTGGCTCCTTTGCAACCTAAAATCTTAGATCATTCATTCCTGGCAATGTCCTATCCTTTACAGCAGGGGTACTTAGTTCTACGTAAGACCCTAAAGACAATTTTAAATTATTTAAAGTTGAGGAGGTTTACAGGCTTGTGGAGAAATTTTATCCAGAAGACTTCACTGGACATTGAACGAGACCCTGTTGAAGATATCGATTCAGATTCGATAATAGATGAATTTTATTCTATTAAGAATCAAAGGGTGCAACTCAAAAAACAAGTAAGAATTGCTCAAATTCAATTGTTAATATGTAAACTTTATATGATATAATTAAAGGTTTATGAAATAATACTATCAGGGCCTGATTGTCATTCTTGTTTTGCAGGTATAAAGCACCTAATTAATATTATTTTGAAATATTTCGCTGCTGGTCTGCTGTCTGTTTGTTGCTACTGCTTTGTGACTGCTAAGCTCTTATTACTAGTTATATGTTTGAGAGCCTTATACTAGTTACCAATAATATGTTTTATAGCCCAGGTAAGATTATATTCCTGCCTCCGCCCTTGACTAAGAACATGAATTAAAACTGTGGAATTTAAGTTGCAGGACACACCTATGGCTAAACCGGTAGCAACAGAACAGCAGCACACTTCCAAGAATCTCTGATCAACAGGATTTTCAATCGATGTCATCATCTTGTTGTATTCGCTGAAAGATGTCTCTGATCACCTGAATAAATTTAGATGTTGATAACTTGATATAAATAAACATATCCACTCAATATATAGATCAAATTTTTAGGGGAAAAAATAAGAATTAATAATAAACACAAGTTTTTGATATCTTTCTTACTAGGTTGCGACTTTAAAGTGGGAGCAAGACAAAACCAAAACATGCCCTTATGAAGGGATCGTATTTTTCAACTTATAAGTCGAGTTAGAGATAAAACAAACGGATATACTAGTAAACATGCATTAGGTTCGAACTTCGAAGTACATAAGAATAGGAATACTCATGCAGGGTAGTACAACATACATGGTATTTAGAATTGCTTACCCTGCGGTTTAATGAATCTGTGAATTCTAAGCATATGGACACCGTATATTTATCTTTATATTATATACTACTATTTCTAATATTTATATTTTTAAATTTCTATTTAAGAGTTACTTTTGAATTATACTATGGCATCCTACTTGTCACACCCCATTTCTGAGGCGCAACATTAATGCTGATAATCAATCTAAAGTCAGAGTGCGGAAACTATACGACGAATTAATAAAAGAAAACCACAATTTTTAATAAGTCTAAAAGGCATCATGTCTACTCTTATTACCTAGTAAAATTCGTATCTTAAAAATAATAGAGTTTCGAAAGCCATAAATCAGGCTGCAAAACAAAACAAGAGTACCAATTCAAACTAATGAAGGTCTAAAGTTTGCCGATTTATTCAAATCATGAACTAACGAAAACTACTAATGGCCGTCTACCCAAAGCGACCCTATTCTCACCATGAATCTAATCTATGAATGAATAAAAATAAAAAGGGTGAGCGAACAAAGCTCGGTGAGGTGGCCAAATGGCCCAAAAGTAAATAATAATACTATTCGAAATACAATGACGGATATACAATGATGAATATATGATCAAAGCAAAAACATATGAAAGATACGATGAATGACGATGATATAACGAATAAACCAATTTCTGATAACGGATGACAAATAATGTGATCAAGTAGTGTACAAATATCAAATACAAATACTAATACAAATGCAATACCAGTATGCAGAAGCGTTTCACAAGGAGCCACCCTTAGGTTGCATATAAACATGCCTAATAAAGTCCATAAACTTCTACTAAGAAAATATTATCCTCGTAGTTCCCGATAACCAAGCCAAATCGTTTTAGGACCAATCACTCGTAACTAATTATCACTAAATAAACTGATGAAAAATGAACAAATATCAAAGATATCGAATCATAATCTAAAATAACTAATAATTGTTCAAGAATATAGGAATTCAAAAACAATGTATCGAATACCAATGAACAAAGCAATTCGAATGCTGAAAAAGGGTCGAAGTGTACAACTTATATTAATCTTAGTTTTAACAAACGGTGGAGTAATATTCTGGAATAACAATCAACTAGAGAGTTAGAGTATGTTCAACAAGGATTCCAGAATAATAAGATTCATAATAAACGAACAGATAATGAATTTATTATGAATATTAGAAGTTCAAGTAACACAACAGAAATTATTCAGGACCAAGTCATGTTAAAAGCTGATTTAGACAAATAAAACAATCTGATATCAATTTGATTATAGCTAGACAATTAAAGAGAATTTGCAGAGGTTTCATAACTGATAAAGATCACAATTTTATGACGAATAACAAAGGAGATATGAATTTTTGAATATGAACCAACTCTACAGAAAAGTATAAACAACCCTGAATTTTTGTAAGTCAATTTAGACATTTAAATCATTTAAATCATCCAATGGGTATAACTAAGAATGAAAGAATATATCTCAAGCTTTCCATATTGATATCACGATTAATTTTTCGACGTAAGAACAATTTATAGTGAATTTTTGAATATAAGAAAAAGTGTTCATGACATAAAACTGAAGGGTAACAAAGAACACAATTTTGGACACAGTTAGACCCTGATTTCACAGAATATGCATTAGACAAAAATTGTAGATATCGAAACAAGTTTTTCAGAATGTCAAGAATCAATGAATTCCGATTACAAACGAATTAGTTATGGAGTTTACAACAGGTCTGAGTTGCAGATTTTATCAAATACGAATTTCAGCATAAACAAATATGAACACGAACATGACATGGATATGGAGAAGAAAAAATAAAAACCCTCACCTTAGATTAATGGAAGAACACAAGAAATCCCTTCTAAAATTTGTTCCCTTCCCAAGTCTCCAAGTACGGCTCTAATAGAAGTTACGTCAAATAAGTTTAGAATAACATATAACTTGTATATATATTATTCTATTTCTCAAATACCTAATAGAAGTAGAATAATAATGTAACTTTTAATATTATTATTACTCCTATTCCAATTATTAATAGAATAAGAAAAATACATATATTAATTATATAATTAACATATATATATATATAAACGGGATATTACACTACTACGTCTTATTTAAAATTAACTTTCATCCTTTTACAACTCTAATTCAATATTATATATAATGGATATTAATTTCTTTACCATCAATCCTAATACAATATCAATTCTATATTTTATTACGGTATAAATTATTTTTGCACCACGTTTAAAATCGCCCGGTAACTATTATTTTGAAACAAGTTGTCTTTTATATAAAACATACAATTATATTGAGAACTTTATCTTTTGAATAATACCTGAAAAACATAATTATAATATTTTTCACTTAACATTTGGAATGTATTTTAAGATGCATAAAAATATAACTTCAAATTTTTAATTAAAAAAATACATATTTATTTAAAAAAGAAAATTAAAAAAATATGCACCTTTGGGACGATATGTTTAACTTCATTGTCAGTAAAAACAACGGAAAAACAAAAAAGAAGATACAGGTAACTGCGCAAAAACAAAAAAGAAGATGCATAGGTAACAAGCCACACTGGGCAATAGTATTTAAGTTCATCTGAACAGGTGGAGTTGAAATTCATATAAAACCAATGAGAAACAGCATTCTACAAGGAAACTTCACAATAATTAACTAGAGATAGAAAATAGAACTGATCTATGAACTATATTAAACACGACATAGAATATATAGAACTAAGCCCGGGATACATTGTACAATCAAAAAAATTACTAACAGGTTGTAGGCTCCTGCATAAGCAGGTTCGAAGAAGGTCCCAATAAATAGATATAAACAATCGATAGAACACAGATGATGGTTAAGCGAGGGCCTTTCCAATTTCCATCCAGCATTCCTGATCAAGAATTTCCGAGCAAACCTAAGTAATATACACGAGTTCAACTCAATTGAAACTGGTTTTTATCTGCCATTTTCCTTTTCACCTAAAACAAACTCTGCATAAAGATCTTTCAGAGCAAGCACAACTGTGGTAATCAATGGCCCCATTATTGCTCCCTGCATTATTAGCAATTCTCATTAATATCACTAGTTGCATATTTCTTTTTAAAAAATAAAAATCCAAGTGCCATGACTGGTCCACATAAAAGTAACTAAATGCAAGAGCTAACGCTATCAAACAAAACACACACAGACAATGCAAATCATTAATATCTATTGGAATAGTAATGGTAAGTGACCAAATTAAGTAATTAATTAATTTTATATTTTTTTGTCATATGTGTTCCTTGGGAATATCATTCATGTGAAGTAAATAATATAATCACTAACAAATCAAAAGTATAGTCATCAATTATAATCAGGCTATCAAGAAAAACTTTTGCCATTTAGCATTGAGCCAAATAGATAACTTGAGCATGGTGTCTCCCAACATGAAAATTTACAACAATTAAACAGACAAAAGTAATGCAGAATATCATGGTAACGAAAAGGACAAGCAAGAGAATATATGCATCTTACCTCCACAGCAGAAGGGAAGAGTGTCATTCCACCAATAATGCTAAGACCAGTGAGATACGCGCTATAACCAGGAATATCTTCTTGAATTTCGAGACACCCGTACTCAATAAGCACCAGATGAATAATTGACAAGCTGAGGGCTAGTACATATCTTCCTTCCAGAATCAATTGCAAGGCGGCCGGAATAGTTGAGAGCCAATATGGGAAAATGGGAAACAAAGGGCTAATGAATGCAAGTACAGTCGACATGTACAAGAAATGAATGGAATATAGTCTAAACAAGAGCCATGTCAGACATCCCTCGAAGACAGCAATCTCAGCTGTTGCCAAGAGAGCACTTGATATGGCTTTATCAAGAACTTCAACACATCTTGACCTTGCAGATGGTGAAATAGGAATCATACATATCACTTGTTCTGTGACTCCACCAGAATCTGATGTGATGAGATAATATAAAACCCAGAAAAAAATGATCGTCTGAGAGACAAAATTGAAAAGACCTGCTGCTCCAGACACAATGGAATCACCAATAATAAACATGATCTTAGCACTGGCACCAATAACGGATTTACCACTAGAAAATACACCTTGCATCACATCCAATCCCTGGAAAGCAAATTCTTTTGCCTTCTTCACCAAATCCTCCCTCGACACCCTCAATTCCCTAAAGATTGCATCAGCTTCCGTATAAATTTCACCCCACTCACGATCCTTAAACCTCTTCTTTAAACTCAGTAATTTCTCAGTGTAAGGGGATGGCTTCATCAATGCAGTGGATTTGGAAGAAGAATCCACCGTCTGAGTTATCACAAAATGCTTAATCCCAGTTACAAACTCCGTCACATTATACTGCATTGCCAAACTATCAACCTGCTCTGAAACAGTTTCGTAGAACTGCATAGTGTATCTATCCACCATTCCAGACACATCATTGTCATCCATCCATTTCTTCACCCCAATTTTCTCTGCATAATTACTCTTTTCCACATGTGATTTCAATGAAAAGACGGCATCTTTGCCCTCTATCCCAACTTTATACGAAAAGAAAACCAACCCAGTCAAAAACCCAACAATCATTGCCACAATCAACCCAATCGCCACAATAGTCTCCAATCTCTTCAAAATCCCTCTAGTAAAAAAAGCACTAATCGAACTCCTACGAAAACTATGACTCCTAAAGGAAGAAACAGTAGACATAGTGGATTCAACACTACTGGCGGTAAACATAAACCCAAACAACAGAAGAACAAAAGCCCCAAACCCACCTAATTGCTCATAAGCCAACACAAAAAGCCAAAAAGAAACCAACCATCTAAGCACAATTGAAAAGCCACTCCGCTTTCGCCTATGTACCTCAACCTTCTTCTTTCTAAGCACAACTCGAAAACAAGCATCACGAATATCAACAAGGGTACCCACAAAAACCCTAAACACAGACACAGGCACTGCCAAAACAGTCTCAGTCAAGCCCAATTTCAAGGGTTCAGACCAGAAAGCAACAAGGGTCTGTTGAATACCTCTCAAAGGTATAGAACACAAGACAGCCCATTGAATAGGCCTTAAATATTCTTCAAGTAACTTACAAATGCCATAAAGAATGAATATAATAAAGGCTAAACCCGCATGGGCCATGGCTATATAGAGTGCTAGACGTACCTGAGGGTCATTAGCAAGTGGGTTCTGATCCTCCGGCGGGGTTATAACAGGGTCTTGCGGCGGAGATGCGGTGGTTTGAGGCGGCGGAGGTGGGGTTGAATCAGTGGGTTTTCTAATAGAAGCGGATCGAAACATGTCTTGCCAAGCGAGATTAGTGGAAGTTGAATTAGATTTAGGAGGGTCTGAATAGGGTACTAGTTCCATTAAATTTTCAGCAATCATAAAAATTCCAACTTTACAAATTTAATAAATAAATGTAGAGATACAATTATAGATACAGAGAAAGAGAGAATATTTGAACAGAGAAACTGACAGAGAAGAGTGAGATTGAGGGGAGTTTCTTGAAATAATTGGTTGGTTCTTCTTGTCTGTGTGCCAGTTGCTATGACTTGAAAACATAGTGCCCCACCACACTCGTTTTTTCCATTTTTTTATCTGCATAAACACATGCATGATGCATATATATAAAGTGTGTGTATAATACTAGTCGTCGTCTACTCCTATTATATAGTACTAGTATTGTATTTGTCACTTTATTAATTAAGAGATAAATTACTCTAACCTAACGTTCACTGGGCCCCTTTTTTAGAGTCAAGCTTACTGAATTATTGTGACTTTAAAATAATTTTTGAAATTAATATCTTAGAACACTATTTTAAGTTTAGTCATAGAAATGCATTATTCAAATTTTTATTGCAATATTTAGCCGACACTCCCGTAATACGCTTCAAAATGTGTTTGTAATCATCTTGAAACTGCCTTCCCGGGTACATAAGAGTTGCACATCGAGGCTTCATCATTACTTCTAGAACATTATAGTAAGATCAAAATAAGGGAAACATGGTATAAGAAATACAAGGAGTACCCCAGAAAGGAGCCCTGTCATGTAAAATCCTAGGGCACAAAAGAGCTCTGATTGTCCTTCAATTTTGATGTATATTTTTGGTATTTTGATAGATTAAATTTAAGATTTTGCAACATTTTATCAAACTAGTTCTAAAGCCCGTGCCTCGCAGAAACAAACACGCTCTATTAGAAACGGTATATATTCATGATTTTTGTAGTTAACATGTTATTGTAAATTTATTGATTACAAAAGTCTTGTAAGTGTACAAAGTAGATTAAGATTTAATCTTCATTATATCCTTCCAGTGAAATCTCGAGAATTTTGATACGCTGTGTTAAAGTTTAAAAAGTCTTTCCTTTCACATTTGAGCAGATATCACCTCCCCGGTGAATGCGAGTGCATAGGAAACAGATGGTACTGCATTCTGCATCCGTAGAGATAGTATTAACAAGCTGCTCCTTGTCCAGATCCCACAACATGGCAGAAGATACTTCACCAGAAGCATACTGAAAGCATACAAAAAAAGAATCAACTCGTAGATGAGACATACTACACTATTTTAAATTTTAAATAAATTTTCCTATACTCCCGATTCTGCAACTATTCGCCAAGTAAAGGTCACTTCAATAAAGGTTGAGCAAACACCAAATTGCATATTAATTAAATTTAAAACAAAAGTACCAGATATCCTGATTGTTGTTGCCAATCCACAACAGCATTCACACATCGGACACTAGGTTTATGGTCCGGGATAGAAGAAAAAGCAGTTACAAGTTTCTGTCTGCTTCTTATGGAGTAATCTTTCCATACTCGGATGCATCCATCACCTGTATCATGCAAGATAAAATTTTAAATCATGTTGGGTTTTTTTTTGAGAAGTCTACATGAAATTGGAAAAAAAACACAAAAAAGCATGGAATTTACTTGAAGCAGCAAGAAGCAAGCTATTGTCAAGTTCGTTTATCAGGCAGAGCTTTGAGATGCCTTTGTCTGGAAGTTTCAAAAGCCTTTCCTTACACATTTGAGCAGATATCACCTCCCCAGTGAGTGCATAGGAAACAGATGGTACTGCATTCTGTATCAGTATCTTAAGCTCCTAGCCATGTCCCTAAAGCTAGAAGTGTTCCACCAATTATTATCTCGGTATTGTTCTGAATCCTAGTCTAATTGAGCATAAAACTATCGAAACGGGCAAGGCATTTCAATTTGAGGTCGAGTTTTCTAAAACAACACACTCCAAAAGCTGAGTAGAATTTGTTGCTGCACAGGATAAAATTAGGCAGCTTATACTTCAGCTTGGAATGGTAAAGGATTCAGAGGATAGGCAGCCAAGCTAGCAGAATTAGCATCTCTAGAGTTGCACAACTGTGGTAATCAATGGCCCCATTATTGCTCCCTGCATTATTAGCAATTCTCATTAATATCACTAGTTGCATATTTCTTTTAAAAAAATAAAAATCCAAGTGCCATGACTGGTCCACATAAAAGTAACTACATGCAAGAGCTAGCACTATCAAACAAAACACACAGACAATGCAAATCATTAATATCTATTGGAATAGTAATGGTAAGTGACCAAATTAAGTAATTAATTAATTTTATATTTTTTTGTCATATGTGTTCCTTGTGAATATCATTCATGTGAAGTAAATAATATAATCACTAACAAATCAAAAGTATAGTCATCAATTATAATCAGGCTATCAAGAAAAACTTTTGCCATTTAGCATCGAGCCAAATAGATAACTTGAGCATGGTGTCTCCCAACATGAAAATTTACAACAATTCAACAGCCAAAAGTAATGCAGAATATCATGGTCACGAAAAGGACAAGCAAGAGAATATATGCATCTTACCTCCACAGCAGAAGGGAAGAGTGTCATTCCACCAATAATGCTAAGACCAGTGAGATACACGCTATAACCAGGAATATCTTCTTGAATTTCGAGACACCCGTACTCAATAAGCACCAGATGAATAATTGACAAGCTGAGGGCTAGTACATATCTTCCTTCCAGAATCAATTGCAAGGCGGCCGGAATAGTTGAGAGCCAATATGGGAAAATGGGAAACAAAGGGCTAATGAATGCAAGTACAGTCGACATGTACAAGAAATGAATGGAATATAGTCTAAACAAGAGCCATGTGAGACATCCCTCGAAGACAGCAATCTCAGCTGTTGCCAAGAGAGCACTTGATATGGCTTTATCAAGAACTTCAACACATCTTGACCTTGCAGATGGCGAAATAGGAATCATACATATCACTTGCTCTGTGACTCCACAGAATCTGATGTGATGAGATATATAAAACCCAGAAAAAAATGATCGTCTGAGAGACAAAATTGAAAAGACCTGCTGCTCCAGACACAATGGAATCACCAATAATAAACATGATCTTAGCACTGGCACCAATAATGAATTTACTACTGGAAAATACACCTTGCATCACATCCAATCCCTGGAAAGCAAATTTTTTGCCTTCTTCACCAAATCCTCCCTCGACACCCTCAATTCCCTAAAGATTGCATCAGCTTCAGTATAAATTTCACCCCACTCACTGTCCTTAAACCTCTTCTTTAAACTCAGTAATTTCTCAGTGTAAGGGGATGGCTTCATCAATGCAGTGGATTTGGAAGAAGAATCCACCGTCGTAGATTGGCAAGGATTCTGAAGTTCATGCCTAAGCCCTTGTTGGTCGACAAATAGTAGATGTCCTTGAATCAGATAGCACTAAAGCCAAAAAAGCATACAATGCAATAGGTTTAAAGTGTTAGTGTAGGTGCCCTAGAGGCAATACGATAGACCTTTATGTCAATTGATTATTCAATAAACATATTTATTATGACTTTAATTACTGCGATATATTTGTTAGCATAATAAATGTCCTTAGAATCATGATACACATTGTATAGTTTAGTACATGACTTGAACTTGTATAGCTAGGATCTCCGTTGAGTTCGTGTAAACCAAGACCAGACAAAGGTATGATTCCGTTTCACAATAATCAGTCTAGGCTTATACATGATCCTGCGTTTAGGGTTCCGAATTTTTGTTATATTTACGTTTAATCCGCTGCGTTTTATGCCTCGGAACCCAACATAAAGTTGGACCAGTCAAGTCACGCATAAGTTTACTGGAAGAGCTTGTAACGGACTTACAAAACAAACGGCCATTAGTGACATAACTGATTCCCATTCAGCTTATGTGGTTAAGTATGAAACCAATGTAAATGAAAAGGTGCTCAAATTAAAATACCATCTCTTCGTAAATTTTACTACTTCAGTCTCATTTTAATTAAAGGAAGGTAAAATTCATGTAAAAATAAAATAAGAAAACATTAAAAAAATTTAAAACCAGGACGATAAAATAATTTTTAAGTGCTCCAGCTTTTTCTTGCAAAGCGATGTGGAACCCAGCCATAAAACTTATAGTAATATGCCTCCACAAACGTCCATCCTCTCGAATATTTTATAAATATTATTTAATACTAATATTATTCTGACATGCCATAAGTCTGATAAATAGAAATAAAGTGGACAATATATTTGAGCCGGACCTTCATTGTTTCCAAAATTAGTGATTGTTAACCTCCCAAAAAAAGTCCAATTATAAGGAATGATTACGCCTTAAGGTTGGACTTGATGTCACAACACTTATAAACCAATAATTTTTGCTACCACAACAATATGTACAGAGATATGTGTTGGCAATTAAAACAACTAAAATTAAAATTAATTTTCTAAAAAAAAATCAGGAACGCAAAAACCAAACAATAATAGCTATACATTTTGTCATGCTTCGAAATGTCCAATGTGGATGCATGTCCAAGAAAACAAAAATCTGTATAGAATATTAATGTGAATCTCAACCTAGCTCTAGCGCCTACGATTTTCAAGGTTCCCAACGAACTATTGAAATTCGATTCTAGAATCCTGCAACCTATCATGGTTACCTTAGAATAGCAAAACCAGCATAAACATGAAGATGCTAAGCAAACTAAGAATCAGCATATTTTTAAGGGCAGAGGGATTATGTAGAGAATAATCTGCAAGGCCCCTTATGGTCATGGTATCTCTAGGGAATATTAAATTTATAGGTAAAGTAATCTAAACAGGTTATTAAACATAAGATATAGAAAAGAACTGTCAAATCTATAATCTATATAATTAGGTCCCCTGTATGTTAGTATAAATTAAAGAATTTGTCCTTAAAAATTTGGGATATTATGCTTGTCATAAAAGATATATAGATACGTGGAGACAGCTCTGCAAAATATGAGCTTCATAACTTTATGTAGAGGATCCAATTAAAGAAAATTTAATAAAATTCCATAAAGGCCTGACATAAAACTACTACTGTATAATTTACTTTGCACCAGAAGAATCAGTAATCACGTGATTAGATCAGAAAGTTTTTTTAAATGATGATTGTGTTCAGTTGTGGCTCCCCTAGAGCCTAGATAACAAAAATAGTAATCCTCCCAGTTTTAACTACAATGACTGAAGTCTGAACTACCCTGGCATAAGAAATAAAAGAAGATGAATTTGCACTGATATTTACGTTTTAACAAGTTTAAAAATAAGCATTTTGTTGCCTAATATCATAAATTGTCACCATTGTTTCATCATATGAGCTACTCATGAATATATTAGTAATTACAATAAAATGAATAACAATGCGAGAATTGATCATATCCAGAAGGCGGGTAAATGAAATTAGTACCTTCCTCTTTCCAATGATCAGCTGAAAAATACGAATAGCTACCATAATTTATAAAGGTTGAAGCACCTGAAACATACAAGCAATAAGACCAATTTGCAGATAATGGGATCCAATTTGCAGAAAATAAGAACATCGGAGAGATACAAGGGGTCGCAGCAGGCAATCTATATGTATATATGAACCCAAATTAGGGGAGGCAAAGGAGTAAAGGACTAATTAACTCTGTTACACGACCATCTCCCATGGAATCAAATTAATCATGAAACTTTATATTGTAGTATAATATATAATAGATAGATATGATCAAACATATATTCAAAATTGACACCATCTCGGATATAAACAAGTCATATATATAAGTCGCATACAAGTCGATCTATATAGGAAATTTACTCCACCACACCCACTGCAAATCGGATTTCTCATGGTTTCCTTGATAGCAATGTTCTCCGTTCGAAGCTTATCATTCTCTTGTTTGTGAATTAAATTATCATGGCGCTCCACTTGAGTTTAATTATCAAGTGAACAACTTCAGTTCCATTGAAATGAAATGTAGTACACAGTTATCAATAGAAAGAATCTATGAAACTATTCGTTCTACCTCCTCAATCTGCAACATAAGAGAATGAGTCAACGGAATCCTATTTCCAACTAATAAGAGGTTTATATATAAAAGAAGTCATCCAATTTATGAAAGAAGCCAGAAGATTCTTAAACAGTTCCAAAATTACCTATATAATGTTTTGCAGCTCATCGTTTCCCCCAGAAGACATGTCGATTTCCTCTCTTCGTATGAGAAGTGTATCACTACACTGTGACAAAAACATTTAATGCTAAATATTTGTCATGAGAATTATATTCACAATTCAGCTTGTAGAATCTAATATAGAGATCTGCATACATGGTTAATACCTCAAATATAAGATCCTCGAAAAGTGCACGCCAGTCACCAAGCATAACTGATTACCTAGAAACATGGAAATCATACAAGATAGGTTGGATCAACACTTAATATCAAATTTCTGTTCATAAGAAATTTGGTTGGCTAAAACAAATATGCAACCAACAATTGAACAATTGATCAAAGTTGTACAAATGATTCTTTTAACAATATTCTTTTTCTAACTTTAATATATATTAGCAGATGTAAACTACAAGACAAATTGGTGTTAATCTTATATTATCATGTTTAGTTTAATTTTCAGAAGAGTATTAATTAATTTTAAAGAAGCAATATCAGTGACAAGATTAGAATTCCTATATACTCAGAAAAATATTAAATCCGATGTTTAATATTAAATCAGTAGAAAGGTTGCAGGATACAAAGCAGTAGATAAAGGAGGTATAACAGAGTTTTAACGAATCTAACGTGCAATAAAATGGCTCACATAACCCCTAAGTTGGCTCATTAAGTATATAATAGATAGATTCCATAAAACTTTATCACCAAACCATACCCAGTATTATCCCATTTGGAAGACCTTACTGTAAAGCCTTACTTTGAATTTTGGCTTCACCGCCTCCTCAGGATAAGGGCACCTGCTTTACTTTGAATTTTGGCTTCACCACCTCCTCAGGAGAAGGGACCAGGCACAGGTGCCAGATACATATAAAGAAGAAATATAGCTTATAACCCATAACCAGGAACTGAAATTCATAATTGTGATTTTGTATGAACGTAACTTGTGGCAATAAATCATGATGCATATGGCACACAGATGAGTGGCTCAAGGAAGAAGGTTGCTGGAAGATTTAAACCCTGCGTGCACATGGGATGCTTTGATCTGGATGTTTTTGTGGAGATGAACCAACGAACTTGGAAGGCAAGCAACTATGAGTAATAATTTTCTGTTCTCCTCTTATGTCATTAATTTTTATGTTAGCAGTTTTGCAAGTTAGCAAGCATTTTATGTGTTTGCAGTGGCAATGCCCCATTTGTCTGAAGAATTATTCTCTGGAGAATATCATTATTGACCCGTACTTTAATCGCATTACATCAAAGGTAAATCAATGCTCTGATAGCATGTATGATAAGGTTATAATTTGTAAACATCTTTGTAATCTTTTGTTTTGCCAAATTGAAGATGCAAACTTGTGGAGAAGATGTAACAGAGATTGAGGTGAAGCCTGATGGTTCTTGGCGTGTGAAGCCGGTAAATGAATGAAGGTGTCTTGGGGATCTTACACGTTGGCATTTTCCTGATGGCAGTCTCTGCATGCAGACAGATAAAGAAACTATATCTAATTCTGAAGTCATCAAACAAGTCAAACACTTTACCCGGAGTAGAGCATAAACCTAAAAAGACCGGAATGCACATCAGAAGGCTATACTGGTTTGAAACTTGGAATAAAGAAGAACAGAAATGGGATCTGGGAAGTCAGCAAACCTGATGATTCTACTGTGAATAGACAACAAGATAACATAGAAAACAATGGTCATATTATTATGAGTAGCAGTATTACTGGCAGTGGGGATGGTGAAGATCCCAGTATCAATCAGGAACGGGGTATAAACTTTGATTTCTCGACAAACAATGGAATTGATCTTGACTCTGTCCCCCTCAACATTGACCAAATTCAGAGTGCACCAGTAGGGGATGCAGATGTTATAATTCTCAGCGATTCTGAAGAAGAAAATGAACCCATTATCTCTTCTGGCCCAATATATAAAAGCAATGGATCAAATACTGGATTCACACATGAAGTTCCTGCACAAGGAATTCCTGATTCTTATCCCGGAAATTCTGGCCTTGGCCCTGAAGAAGGTTCCCGCCTGGAATATTTCAATAATGATGATGACTTTGGGGGTGCCTTTACCTTCTGCTGATCCTAGTTTTCAGTTATTTGGATCTGAAGCAGAAATCTCAGCCGTGAATTGCTACTCACTAAATGCTGATACTGCATCTGGTTCAACTTCTATTCTGCCCGATTTCTCCCTTCGTAATTCGACAACTGATATAAATGATAGCTAATTGATAATCCGTTAGTGTTTGGTAACGACGATCCTTTGGCTTTGTTGGCCAACACAGGTATGGGCCCGTGTTCTGTTTGTTTTCCTGGATTTGGTATATGCTATGAACAGCTACCTTATCGAAAACTCATATGTCGTCATAAAATGTTTGGTAAAACTGGGCCAAACTTAAATTGTCTCATTTTAGAAAATATCAATTTTTTCCAGATATTCTTTTTGTTCTTCTGAAGAAGACAAGGAGAACTGGGTGAACTTTATTTCGTTCATATTCGGATTCTACTTTCAAGGACTGTCTACTACAAATATTGTTTTGAATCTTATGATACTGTTTAGCCTAAGTTTCATCTATTCTAAAATCAACAAAAATCCCAGACATGCATTGTTTCTGATATCCATTCCCATCTGTTTCTGCAGCCTCTTTGCTTTCTGATACGAATGACAATAGATCTTCTAAACTTCCTACAAATGGCAGTATACACGCAAACACAAGTAGGCAAGAATCGGGTAGCCCATTCACATTTCCACGCCAACGGCGTTCTGTAAGAAAGAGACTCTATCTGTCTATTGACTCGGATTCCGAGTAAATGACCAGGTCAATGCATAACTGTGTTTTAGAGAAACAAATTTACTGACATAACTGCAGTGAGGAAATTTTACATCAGAATCCAGAATATTCATAGTTTGTCTTTAACAGTTGACAAACAACAAAAATGGATATACGCTGCATGCTGCATCTACCAGTCAACTACATGCTACTTTTATTCTCTTCAAGGAAGAATTTTTCGTCGCCTGCGAGGGGTCTCTCTCTTGACAAACATCTTCTCCAGTTCGTTAAGGGGTCGACTTGAACCATCTGCCAAACTAACAAACTTCCAGCCACCTCCATTTCCACGTTTCCCATGAGGTCCCATCTTCTCAACCGTGAAGTTCCATCCATCTTTAGGACGTCTCCGACTGTATTTGCCGCATTTGATTTCCTTTGCCATCTGTGTTACGATTAGCAAAAACTGACTGTCAATAGTTTAGAAATTGATATGAGCTCGTGATGGTAACAGATAGGGGATAAAAAATGGAGTCAGCCTAATACAAAACAGAATTAAGTTGTGTTTGAATTGTAATGCTTACGACAGGAAAACAAAGATGATATCTCTTTTGCTGAAGGATCATTTCTCAAGTGGCACTCCAGTAGCTGTTCGTTTAGCATTTTGGTTCAGCGTGGGGTTCAGGGTGGGCTGTGGTTAGGCCATTATGTGGCTTGTGTGTTTTCTGTTTTATATGCTATGTTGGTGAGAAGTGAGCACAGATTGGGAAGATGAGGCTTTGAAGGCTATGAAACTTAATGAATTAGAGATGGTGGAGAAATGTAAGCACGGTAAAGAGAATATTAGGTTCCTGGCGTAGGCAAATGGCAACACTAATTGTTGATGGTATAATGGTATTGCACACAGAATGGAAGCTCACATGAGAAATAAAACATAGAAACGAATGGAATGACTAGATACTGGGGCATGTTTGTTTATTAGATTCATTTCCTTGGCCTTTTGCAAATTCTAGTTGAATGATGTGCTTGTGCAGCATGGGAGTTATCAAAGATCTTGACATCTTGTTTTAATATAGACTGAGGACTTCATTTCCTATACTAATGTTACAAGGCAAGTGCTTCACACAAATATATATTACTAACATGTCATGGATATTAACAGTAGTAACCACACAAAGGAAACGAGTAGACACATTTTAAACAAAATTGTATATGATTTAGAGAGTAGTTGACTCAGATCGTTTTAAGTAACAATTAAGTAACTATGCAATATCAACAAGAACAATGCAATGTCTAACTCAGAAAAATCAAATTTGAAACCTTTTGTTAAAATGTTCAATTGCATAGATTCACACACCTGTATTTACATGTTTCTACTGAAATTTGAACGCTTGCATATTATTATAGAAAGTAAATGAATATTCACCGCGGACAGGGATCAAGATAAAACTTTCAACATTTACTTTACTTTTCTGATGTTACTTAATCTCTCATCTAATACTAATTTTAAGCATCACTGTAAGGGTGTTGCTCTTTTAAATGACGTTACTTTGTAATTTATTGGCGACTTTAAATGATTATGTATCTGTTCTGTTCCTCCACTTGAATAATTTATTCATCGCAAAGGCAAGTTCACTAGAATTTATTTAAAAAGAACTGAGACCTACTTTCTAAGTACAATATTTTTGAATTCCTTTTTTTCTTATTCAGGTGTTAAGTCACTTGATAACATGACTAGTGACTAACTTATCATGTTTGAATTTCTTATTACGAAGTTGTATTTTAGTGTTGTAACTATTTTATCCAAACGGCAATTAAAAGGATCATGGGTAATACCTTCATTTTGTTAAAGTTCATCCTTTGGACAAACTCTTGATACAGCATCTCATCCTCCTTCATGGAGATCTCGTAGTGCACCTCATCAGGATCCTTTGTAGTCCCATCCCAGCCTTCAGGCATGACCTTAAAATCTGGCTTGTAAAGAAGAGAAGCAACGTGGAATTCTCTGTCATGAGAATTGAAAAATCTGCAAAAGCAAATGAGTTGGAAGACCTGAGCCACAGCTCGGAGATTAAATACTACAAAGTTAATCCCAGTTCAACACATTAATACATCCTAACTAAATAACTGAAGATACATAATTTTAATAATTGATTAGTAAAACACTTCAAGATTTAATTATGCCAAAAAAGTGATCAGGATTACTACACATAAATCATGCTTTTATGCATAGTTGCGCCTTTCATGGTGCCACATAAATATACAAACAAAGGTCAATCAGTTATATCATATATGTGGAACAATCTACTATCAGAGCACTAACATTTACCTATCTAACACAGCCTAATGAATCCGTAAAAAAACATCTCCACTTGCATTGAGTGTCACACATAATAAACCAACTATTTAGCCACTAGAGAAGAAATATACCACCAGTTAAAGGGTATTCCCACATTCCCCACTCCATATGGAAGCATCACAATCTAACATCATGATTAAAACAAGACCCCCCCCCCCTTTATCCTAAAATATGTATATCTACAAGGAAATGCCATATTATCATATAAACAGCATTGCACAATCATCGAGTTAAAGAACATCATACCCAGGAAAACTATCAAGCAGCAGCTCAACGGAATCATCCAACGGATGCCCAAGCTTCTTCTCATGTTCCTCCTCGTCCTCCTTAAGCCACAAAATTGCGTGCACGCGTTGCCTCATAATCCGATAATCCTTAGCCAATTTCTCCACCGTATAAACCTCGGGATTCTACTTATGCAACTTATACATCTCCGCCTTGTCGGAATCCTTTAAATACGAACCTCGCACACCAGGCTCTCGCACTTGCTTCAACAACTCAATCGTTTCCTTCAATCTCTCACCCCAGCCTTTAAGAAACGCCTTTGCCCTCTTGTTCTCCGCTTCGCGAGCTAAGCGACTTCCCCCTTGGTCCATCGCGCATTCGCCAACTGCGACGTCGCGGTCGCGATTGCGGTTGCGATGGTGTTTCTTGTGAAGGATCGATTGGCCGGCCGACGACCTCGCCGTCGAAACTCGCATTTCACGATTCCCAATGTAAGGGTTTTTAGGGTTTGGGTGCTTGCGGAGGTTTGTTTGGCAGTAACAAACAAAACAACCCTAGAAACCGAAAGCCTTTGTTTCACTCTACTGACTGGGACGCTACTGTGCTGTCAACTAATATTTATTTTTCTTTTCTTTAAGATATAATAACTATATGTACGGAGCACGGTTGGATAGCTCAAGTGGTTGAGGGCTTATCCTTTGTCGTCCCAGGTTCTGGGTTCGATCCTGGCTCACCCCGAAAATTTTTATAAGCCAAATTAGTCAAAAAAAATAACTATATATACAAATTTTAAAAAGAACTATGGTAAACAAACATAAAATCAAGATTTTGAAAAAATATATACAGTAAAACTAAACATAACTATACAAACTAAACATAAAATTAACTGCACATGGCAAACTAAACATAAAACTGAACGACCCCCTATTGTAACTTTCAAATAATACTATGCAATCGGATGCTAATTAAGACAATAGAAAACTCACAGTCAGACACTCCACTCAACTACAAGCCAATTCAAGACTTTTACATCTTCCATAATTTCTTTTGAAGCAGTTTTATTTGTATTTATATTTTAATAGGATAATTTTTGTTTATTTTGTATAGAGATGTATTTTACTTAGGAGATTAATGTGAGATATTTTAGTTAGAAGATTAATATGAGATTGTATTTTAGTAGTAATGTTTATATTCTTTAGAATTATAATGTTTATGAGTTGTTTGCATAAAAGGGGGATTATTGGTGTTAGAATTGTATCTATGATTATATTCTTTTAAAATTATATTCGTCTTTAATAATATAGTATAGATATACAAATTTTAAAAAATATAATGAATTGGTAATTTATTTATTCTTTATAAATGAAAATGAGTTTGTAATACAAGAAATCAAAACCCAACTCCAACTTATTGCTAAGAAAAAATAAGTGATCACATTTCAAGGTATATTTTTTTAGTTAAAGCATCAAATGATTTTTGGTATTTTTAAATCTTTGAATCTATTATTTTTTATCGTTGTCAACTTATATATAGTATATTATATTATTGCAATTAGCAGTTTTGTAATGTTTTATATTTGTTGGTGAAAACATTTTGGCTACTTTTTTTAATTATTAGTGATATTTCTAATTTAATTAAAATACTGAATATTAAATATAATAATAATAATAATATTAGACTTATATTCGATTTTATATCAACAACCCCGACCGTCTTATTAAAAAATCAAAATTACTTTTATAATGTATTAATAATCTCAAATTATATTTCATTAGTTCAGCACTTCAACTCGTTCACAAATCACACTCTTGTCAATTCAATTTTGCATTGATTGATTCAAATTTTATTTCGCAATATTGATATATATAGTTATAAAAATTAAAATATTGGAGGATACTAATATAATTAAGCAAAAAATGTAATAAATGTGTTAATGGGCGCTGATATTTTAATTTAAAAACAAAACTTTTAAATATGAATGGGGTATATTATCAATTAACTAGCATTACAATTAACTTTCACATAAATGACACATATAACTCAATATTCAAAAAATTTAGTTATATCAACTAAAACAGGAGAAACAAATGTCCCCAAACTATGAACATTTTTTTGTCGTAAAAGATGAGCTCTTGCGATATAGAGACTGTAAAATTAATCAAATATAAGATTGATTATAAGGTTAAATGTTTTTTATTACATTATATCCTAAATATAATAAGAGTAATAGATATATTATCAAAATACTATCAAAAGTCAAATGATCGATTATTAATAATTACATAATATTATAAAATAATTATTTATAAGTTATAATTATTTATAAGTTATAATTATTTTTAAAATTTCTAACAACTATAATTTTTCTTAATTAACTTCACATTATAACTCAAACTCTATTAGATATCTTAGTAATGTATAAATTTGAACTCAAAGAGTTATTTTGGAGTTAAATTAAAAAGAAAATTCAGGATCGATTCTAAATAACTACGTAATATTATACACTAATTATTTATAAATTATAATTATTATTAAGATTTCTAGCAACTATAGGTTTTCTTACTTCGCTTCGCATTATAACTCAAACTCTGTTAGATATCTTAGTAATATATAAATTTGAATTTTGAGAGTTATTTTGGATATGAAATAAAAAGAAAATTCGTAATTATTGTGTTAGTTACACGACAGATGGACCATGTTTCGAGTTATAGAAGTGAACAAATTTACCGCCCACGCGAAACTTAAAAACTTATCTTTAATTCTAAGGTGATCCAACATCCAAAATCCAACTGGAGCAGCCCGTAATCTAGACAAAAAAGACAATTACAAATTTTTATTGGAGAATTCTATTCCGTTTAAGAAATCTTTTTATAATTGATTTAAAACATTAAAATATTTTTTATATTAGATTTATATAATAACATTTCATATATCAGATATTATTATGTATTATTATTAAATTAGAGTAGAGATAGTATTATGATTTTACATATGGAGAGATGGTCGTGAATTTTTCTTGTGAGAAGTAGGATTAAAGTTTTTTTTATCCAAATATTTTCTATAAAAATATTTAATATATTATATAAGATATTATGGTAACTTTATACGGAGAACCAGTTACACTTTCAAAATAAATTATTATAGTAAGAACTTAAAAACTTTATTAATTCATTGGTTTTGATCGAATTGAAGAAATTAAGTTTTTTAAAAAATAATTATTTGAGTTTCCAAACTAAGAGTTCAACCTTAATATAAGATATTAAATACATATTATATTTTGTATTATATTATATATAATACTATATCAAAAACACGTTATCACATACTTTCAAGTTTGAATCATGATATTTGATAAATAAAATAATATAAATTAATAAAAAATATAAATTTAATTAATTTATACATGAGAAAATTATATTGAATTAATTTTTAATAACTGAGAACTATTGTTGACTATTTTTATAATTAAAAGTCATTTATATTTTTCAAAAAATGTTATTATACAAGTTGAATTGTCATAACATAGATATTAATATGGAGTAATATGGTTGATTTAATAAACAACATGTCATATATTAGTACGAAAAAATGGAATTTAAAAATTATTATGACGGAAATTATTATGAATCGTTTTATTTTTTAATATTAACTTAAAGTTTAAATCTCATTAGCAATATAGTAACATCTATTATTTATTGATGCAATGTTTAAATTATATATTATATAATTATTTATAAATTGCAATTATTATACTATTAAAAATCTAATAACATAAAAAAGCTCATTGAAATGAATAATTATATTATCATAATATTAACATATATATATATATATATATATTATATCTAATATACCATAATATTTATTAAATTTTATATAAAATAAACATAATAGATATATTATCAAAAATATATTTTAATGTAATATGTATAATTTTAAATATATTAAACATATGTTTGATATATTAAAAAATTATGTTCATAATATTTTGAATTACAAATTTTTACACACATATATATTAATAATATAAATTTATATTTTGTGCGATGTGCATATTTATATTTAATATTTTATTTATATTTAATTCAATTGATGTAAAAATATATAACTGAAATAAGTAAAAAAAACTAATGTATTTATAATATATTAAGACTTTATAAAATTATTATTAATTTTAAAACAAATAATTTAATTAATAAAACAAAATATCTTCCACCATTTACTTATATTTATCCCAATGAATAGTTGCAATTAATGTTCAATCCATCCAAAAAGAAGGAAGAGATCTTTGGAATGTGGGTTTTTATGATATGATAAAGAATCAAAGTTATTTAAACGTTCCTGCTATTCTATATTTTCTTGAAAAGGGCGCTCAGTCCACAGTAACGCTTCGAGATATTTTAAAAATGACGTAGGTTTTTAAGTAGCTTGGTCCTAATTAAACAAAATTAAATTAAGGAAATAAAGAAATATAAAGGGGTAGAATTGGGTTAAAATCTAGTATATAAAATTTATGTAAAACAATATGTAAAAAAGAAGAGCATCATGCTCCTAAGGATGACCTTAGGTAATTACCTAAGGTTAAAAGGATTTCCCATTATAAATACACTAGAGCTTTATTGTAATTACGGAAAATTTTATATATTTACAAAAATGTCACAACCTTTTTACACTAGAAAACATTCTAACCCGAGGTAATTTTCCCGAGGTCAACCTTAGGGGCTTTTTTCTCAAAAAAGAAAAACCCACCTAAATTAAATCAAACAAAACTCTTATTTTCACAATTTATTGTCTTTTTTAATAATAAATAATAAATATTGTATCGAGTTGGGGTTTGCGCCTATATAAACCACTCGATATATTCCACCACAACTTTCATCAAACAAACCCTAGAAATTTATTCCACCAAATTAAACATACATAAATACCTATATATCCATCTCGCTTCAAAATAAACAATGGATTCCAAATCGAAGAACGTCAATCCCCGATCAGGCGATGGTGCCAGTCCCGGGTTCGATTCCTCTCTCTCTCTCTCTCTCTCTCTCTCTCTCGCTATACCCTATTTAATTAGTCGGTCTCTTATAGTTTTATATATGAAATAGTTTTTATACATGTATTGATGTATGTATGTATTTTTTCTTGCAGAAAGATCTTCATCGGAGGATTGCCCAAAGATACCCTCTATAGTTATACACCCCTCTCTCTCTATATATTGTTTGTGATTGTGTTTATACATCAAGTATAATTGTTTAAGGTTTTGTTGTGGTTATAGTATATGTTATGTACTTTGATAAAGGGAATCGTAGCTGAATAATTGTTGAATAATAGTATGCCGGATATTGTTCGAGTCAATTAGGAATTTGTTTTCGTGGTTACGCCCTACATCCTGTAAAGTAGTGATGATTTTGTGTATATAGTTTATCCTCGCAAGTCATATTTTGTTTTTCAAGCATTTTGGATTTATGATATATGATCTACTATTTATTATTACCTCCGTCCCACCCAATTCTTAACGTTTCGGAAAGAGGGTCCGGCACGCATTCTAAGGTGCATATAAAGTATAAAGCATTTTAAGGTGCATATAAAAAAATTTAAAAATAAGTTATGGAACTATATTTTATATTGCCGGACCCTCTCTCCGAAACGTTAACAATTGGGTGGGACTGAAGGAGTATTTAATTAAGGATATTTAATTAAGGATATTTAATTAAGGAAGTGGTAGACGAATAAGGGTTTGATGTGTTGTGTATTTTTACATGTATATAATTGTTTCTGTTGTGTTGAGAGTCATTATTGTCATGTAATTTGATTTCCTTGGTTGAACTTGGTGGTGTATTATGTGTTCTATTTAATTTTATTCAATGTTATAATGAATCTTCTGGTTGGTTGATGGGCTTTGATGTTTAAATTGTAGATGCATTCACAAAACACTTTGGAAAGTATGGCGAGATCACTGACTCGGTCATTATGAAAGATCGTCATACTGGACTCCCTAGGGGTTTTGGATTCATCACTTACGCTGATCCTTCAGTTGTGGATAAGGTTATTGAAGACGACCATGTCTTCAATGGGAAACAGGTTAGCTTTTCATTAAAATCATAGGTGGTTTGTTCCTGTGCTGGTTGGGTGATAATTGGATCTAATTTTTTGTTTTTTTTTGGGATTGGGAATATTCTACACTTGTATATAGGGATTAACATGTTTCTTTCCCCTCCAGGTCGAGATCAAGAGAACCATTCCAAAAGGGGCTGCCCAGTCAAAGGATTTTAAGACAAAGAAGATCTTTGTTGGGGGTATCCCGTCAACTGTCAGCTCAGGTATGCTCTGCATATAGCTTGCATCTCGTATTTCAATTTATAGGATTCTTTTCATTCCACTGACACATTTTCTATGATTTCCAGATGAGCTTAAGGACTTCTTTTCGAAGTACGGCAATGTTGTTGAACACCAAATTATATGTGATCACGAGACCAACCGTTCGAGGGGGTTTGGATTTGTAATATTTGACAATGAGGAAGTTGTTGATGAAATGTTGTCTAAAACCAATATGATTGATATGGCGGGTACCAAGGTGAGAATAGCTGCAAGGTCCCCCAAATTTTTTTTTGTAAATATATACACATTTTTTATGAAAGTTGCATCACGGAACATGCAACAAATGCTCTTTTTTCATATTAATAATCATATTGATATTTGTTTTCTTACCGTACTTTAAAAAAAGATTGTACTGTAGCATATTTTTGGAGTTCTGGCTTACTGCTAGGATGAGGCCATTACAGGTCTAGATTTTACTAGGGGGAGGCTCGAAAACTAGTTCCTATGCAGCAGAAATTAGGTTAACTGAACTCCTTTATTGTAGGTGGAGATCAAGAAAGCAGAACCAAAGAAAGCCTCAAACCAACTACCTGCTCCGGCTTATGGTAGCAAGCCTAGGGCCCGCTCTTTCAGTGATGAGTTTGGTCGATTTAACAGCTCTTATGGGGTTTATGATAGTGGATATGGCGGCCCTGGCCCCTATAGGACTCCAGGTGGTCTTGGCAGGCTTAGTGGATATGGGGGTTATGGTGGTGCAAGTAGTGAATATGGTGGCTATGGGGCCTTTGGCGGCAGCGCCTTAGGAGGCTATCGAGGTGAATCTTCCCTTGGTTATTCTAGCCGCTTTGGAGCTTATGGCAGCGGATATAGTGGGGGTTATGGCGGCAGTGTTTTAGGTGGTTATGGCAGAGCTGAAGGTTTAGGTAGTTACGGCAGAGGCGAAGGCTTAGGTGGTTATGGTAGAGGTGAAGGCTATAGCAGTTACGGTGGTAGTGGATATGGTGGTGGTTATGACTCTGGTCCTGGTGCTAGTTATGGCGGAACAGGTGGACTTTATGGTAGGGGTGGCTATAGTGGCAGTAGTAGGTACCATCCTTATGGAAGGTAGACAGCTTAGACGGTGCAGTTGCGCTTGAGATTTGTCATAGGAGTTCAGCCCAGGCTCTTCTAGTTTCTTGCACTGCTAGGCACTATCTCAACACTAGAGGTGTCCCCATATATTGCATGTGACCAGCATTAAGAGACAAGGATATAGCCTTCTAAATGTATTTTCTAAGATGAACCTTTTAGATTTTGGGTTTCTTGTTGTGTCTCTTATTTCTAGAGTACTTTTAGCTAGCTTGTTATGTAGACTATAGACCTAATATAGGCTTTTGGCTACTTCTGTAGTTTAAGATTTAGGTTAATATGCCTGTAATATGATATGTTCTACCAATGCATGCTCAACTATTGTTATGATTTGGAATTTATTATTGTTATACTTGAGTTGACTTAAGATAGGTAATTTCATTCTTCTCCAACAGCATAGTTTCATCTTATGTACTAGGAATTTTGACACTGTTCCTGGGTATGTTCACCTCTTACAGTATTGAGGCCTTTTTGTTAGTCAAAAACAAAAATAGGAATTTTATTCCTCCAACAACATAGTTTAATTTATTAGGAAAATTGACAATCGTTCTGGGTGGTATTTTAACTGATAAGACCTGGTTGAGACTTGAATGAAAAGAATTGTTGAGTACTAGGTAAATAAATACTGTTGTATATGAATACTTTAGGTGACAACTTCTGTAGTTGGTATCATAATTGAGCAGGTTGAGTATGTTTACAGTGAAAATACTTTTTTTCCTTGCACTGGAAGAACCAGTTTTCTGTGCTACTTTTGCAGCTTGTATGAGGAAATTTGGAGCATGCATCTCTCTATTCTGGAATACATCTCCCATGTGGTTTCTCTTGTTTGGTATGGAGCACTCTCAGTACTCAATCTTTATGCAGCCACTGGACTTGCAAGAATCCTACCCTGTCTTGGTTGAACAAGCTAATTCTGTCATATTGTGGGTGTTTGGGGTTCCATAAACTTAAAATAAGTAGCTTATTTTATATTTTTTTTTACATATTTTCATATTTTTTTTAAAGATAAATATTTGTTTTAGAATTTTAAAACCAAATATGAACTTACTTTTTTCTGGAAATAAGGGCTTATTTCTGAAAAGTACATACATCCCTACTTTTTTCCGGAAATAAGCCCTTATTTCCATAAGTAGCGGGTAGCCAAACAGGCCCATTGTCTGGTTTGCCGTTAAACATAGAAAAAGGTATTTAGTGCATGTAAGATATTGTAAATTTATGTGAACAGTGTCTGGTGTTTGGTATAGCTGAAGTGCATATATGTGTATATCAGTATACGTACTGTGCGCAAAATCAAGAGCTAACAAGTCTGTACAAAAACATTTATAACCGTTTTTTTAAAAGTCAGATTTGGACAAAAATGTGATAAATTATGTTACGAGTGCATAATGTTCTATCTTCTGAGCTGAGGGGTATATTTTGTTAATATGTATGTTGTATTATTCAGTGTTAACAAACAAATTAGAAACCTGATAATTCTATGGGTTTCTCTGTAATCTTCCATATCCATTGACGTCCAAGCATGGACAAAATCTGAGAGTTTTTATGCATGATCGTTTAATTTGTTGACAGAAAGGAGTCCGATTTTAAATTCTGCGAGGAATATAAATTTCTCATTTAATTAATTCAAATCTTTGATCAAATACAATCATTCGAGTAAAACCTTTGATTCTTATATTAGTTAAGATGGAAGCCAAAAAATTCCTAGTAAATCATTTATATATTATTATTATATAGGAGTATTTATTTTTAAATCACGAGGTAACTTTAGATGAAATCACATTTAAAGAGTGAAAAATATCAAAGCTTCTAACATTCACGGGACTAAATCAATTTTATTTTTCATTTTTTATATAAAAATGAGTATGATTTTATATAAATATTCAAAATTAATATATTTTAAATATTATTTAATTTTGGAATGATTTTATTGTATTCCAAATTTTATAAATATATCAAGAAATTATATAATGAATAATGTTAGAAGTCCCAAATCGGATCTAAAATCATTTTCAAATCACAAATGACATACTAATAATAGTATGGTGCATACTAATGCACGCGAGTTGCATATTATTTTTAAAGAAATGATCATTGTATGCGGGTTTCATATTATTTAAAAATAAATGACGAACAACGCATTGATATCTCATGGAAATCATGGAAGTTTTGTTCAGAACACATTTGGGACCTCTGGTATTATTCTTATATAATATAAATTTAAAATCTAAAATGAATGACAAGTTATTAAATTTGGAGTTTAAAGTATTATAAACTTATAACTAATTAAATCAAAATATTTTCTTGACAAAAAAAAAAAATCAAAATATTTTAGGTCGGAGGTTGAACTCGAACCTGGTCCTGTTGTGCTGTGCCAGGATCGATTACTTTATAGCTTGCATCTTGAGAGTACAATACCAGGAGTTCTCTAGATTTATACACACATCTATTAGTAACTGTATTGGTATTCAACCTCGCGCCGGCGCTCCACAACGACTCAGTGAGTTATGGGCGGCGAGTTTCGATACGAGATCGGCCAGAACGCCTACATCAAGCTCATCCTCCACTCTCTCAAACACTCCTCCTCCGCCGTCAACGGCCTCCTTCTCGGCCGTCTCTCCGGCGACTCCATCGAAATCTCCGATTCCGTTCCTCTCTTTCACTCTCAGATCGGCCTTCTCCCCCCACTCGAGATTGCTCTTTTAATGGTAATTCAACTTAATTCTACTCTGCTATGATCTAATTATTAGGTTTAATTTTGTTATTAATTGTTTTCGATTAATTTTGTGGAGTAGATTGAAGAGTATTATAGTCGTCAAGGTTTGAGTATTGTTGGTTATTTCCATGCTAATGAGAGATTTGATGATTTCGAGCTCGCTAATGTTGCCAAAAATATTGGGGACCATATTTTTAAGTATTTTCCGCCGGCTGCTTTGCTTCTGGTAATTCCACTTTTTCAATGTATGTATGTATGTATGTAATGTGTAATGTATTTGTATGTGCTTGTTATTGATATTGTTTCTGTTTTAACGTATTGCAGTTGGATAATAAAAAGCTTGGAGCTTTATCCAAGGGAAAAGATAGAAGTCCCGCGATGCAGGTGTGTTCTACCTCTGCAATTTCAATTGTGTTTGACCTTTTTCAATTGTAGTTACTTTTGCACTAAAGTTTTGACCTTGTTATTCTTTCTAGTGGGTGTTGATGTGATTCGAGTTTATTTTGTGTATTAGGGTACTATCTGAGTGTTGTATGGTTCTTTTATTGATATCTTGAGCTGCTTCGATGGTTTTCAGTGTTTGCTATGAATAAGGAGTGTTTATTGTTTTTTCAATAATTAACATGTATCAACGTATGTAGATTGGTAAAGTTTTAGGAATTTTTTTTAATGATTTCGCATGTCCTATTATGCAATCAGCCAATCAATGTAAGCTTTTATTCTTATGTCCAGTTTTGATTTTCATCAGTCACTAGGCAGCTTCCTTCGTTAATTGTTGAACTTCAAAAGTCCTCCTTACTTGCAATTGTGAATTTCTTTGATTTTATGGCAGATGTTTTTCCTACAGTACGAGTTTATAGTAAATCTTTAAGGAAATAGTGATAGGAAATTCAAGCCTTCAATCTCCACAATTAATTCATCCTCACAGCTAATGGTGAAAATTGAGGCATATGTATGATTAAGCATGTTGAACTTCTATGATTCTCTTGGTTTGATTTTTATTTTTGTTTTTCCCTTTTCTATCTTTCAAAGACTTCTAAAGAATAATTCTCCCTGCTTGTAGGACTTGTAGGAAAGAATAGAGATGCACATCAGCACATGGGTAATTTTTTTGGTTTATAAAAAGTTAGATATATAATGCAGGTCCAGCTTAAAGTTCCTTAGAATTATTGGTTGATGCTACTCGATTCAGGTGTTGGAAAATATATTTCGTACTAATGAGGAATGTGTTACTACTTACTACAGTAGGTTATCTGGTTTGTGTACACAACATTTTCTTTCCTAGAAGTTGAGGTTTTAGTATGCAACTCATTGTTACACAGTCATTGTTGGTTCATAACTCTCTGCCATAAACTTCCAATGCTTATAGATGTTCCAATACGTGCTGTAACTGCAAACTTCACCAGATGAATGTTACAATGCAGCTTGGTTCAAAATTATTAATTCAAATAAACAATGTTTAGATGTGATTCCATAACTTTATGGTAGTTAATAGTCTTAAAGGAAAAATGTAGCTCCACCTTGAAACAAATTCTACATAAAATCATTTTAATTCTGAAATGAAAATTGTGCTTGACGTGATGGTCAAGTGTCTACTTGATCACTAGGTCATGAGCTCAAACCCTAATAACAGCCTCTATATGAAAAATAAGTGTAAGGTTGAGTATGTTAGGAGGTTCTTGAGACCAGTTCATGAGAGAGTCTTGGGTACGACCAACAACCTTCTTGAAAAGGAGGGAGCAGATGACATCTATGTTGAGGACAATCAATAGTTTACATGCAAAGTTCGAGCTTCTGTTTTAATAATATATATTGAAATTCTGTTCTTCAATATAAATGGTATTTTCGGTGTAAAGCTCGTCCTCATGTTGTATCTAATAAAATATCAGTAAAATCTGTCTTTATGGCGTTTCACCTTATCTGTTTGGTGTTTTATATGATATGGCTGATTGATTTTGTATTGCTGCTCTTTCTTATAGTTTTATCTTCACAGCCAATACTTTTCTAACCAGTTGCATCTCAATATGTGTGTGTGTGTGTGTGGAAATCTCAAATATATATAGACAGTGTCTAAAATCTCGAGCTAAGCATACACTTCAATCATGTTATTATATGAACTAAACTTGTTATGTATCTTTTCTCAATAATCAGCTCTACACAAAGGATGCATCTAGGAGCTGGAAGTTATCCGGGTCAGATGGAAGCAGCCAGTTTGCCATCAAGGAGCCATCAGCTAATATAGTCTTACTGGACTACATATCAACTGGAAAAGCGGAGAATATCGTTGATTTTGATGATCATCTTGATGACATTAGCAAGTAAGAACCGTGATTATTAACTTTTACTTGCATATATACATATTTGGATAAGAAAATATTTGCTGTGAATTCATGTAATGAAATAGCCAAATAGGTATAATATGGCACTAACTGTTATTTTCCTGTTGACAGGGATTGGCTGAACTCAAAATTATTCGAGTAAAAATAGCTGCAGTTATTGTTTGGCATCATCCTTTTTCCATTCAAAGCTAAACTATAAGGGAGGTTAATCATGTTCTCCGAATTTTGTACTTTGTTTCCTTGTGTTTTTTCAGTGATGTACTATTGACTATTGTTAAGATGATCATTCTATTCCGGAGTTTTAGGCTCGTTATTCCATCATCAGAAAATTTTGTAGTTCTTTGCCTTTGTTGTTTTTTTTTCTCCAAATTTCGTTTTAGTTTTAACAATTATAAATTTTCAATTCGATAACATAGACTGACGATCGGGATTTACATCAGCTAGCTTCATCACATTTCTTTATTTTTGTGGCTGTAAAATTAAACACATTTTTATCTGCATGGTCAGTTAATTAGAATTTCTGTCTTTTTATTTTAGCTGAATAGAATCACCAAATGAAGCAGCCTGTGGACAACTCTATTTGCCTACAACAAAAGAAATGAAAATACAAAAGGTTTAATTTAATATAATATTTCAACCTTTAATTTATTTTTTGCTCCAGTTTGAAAAACAAGACTACAAGAGAGATGCTCTACTCTCTCTCCTTGCCTCTATCTTGTACAATACGTACACTTCCTTACATTCAGTCACCCAATTCGAACAACCCCGGGTCGGATCTTTTACACAGCTTTAAGACACCATTTGAACTTCAACAACTCCATGCGCACATAATTAAAACTAACACTGCACTTTCTGTTCTGCCACTCGCCCGAGTTGGCTCAGTCTGTGCATTCACTTCAAGCTTTACCTACGCTCGTAGAATCATTGAGCGTTCTGGGAAGCCAGAGATTGTTGTTTGGAACACTTGTTTGAAGTCATTGGCTGAGAGTGATTGCCCAAATGATGCGGTTTTGCTGTTTTATAAATTGCGAGAATCCGATGTTTTGCCCGATACTTTTACTTGTTCTTTTGTTCTTAAAGCTTGTTCCAAGCTTTTAGATGTTTTTAATGGGAGAATTGTTCATGGGGTTATTGTGAAACTTGGGTTCGAGTGGAATTTGTTTTTGCTGAACACCATTGTTCATTTGTATGCTTCTAGTGGGGTGATGAGGGATGCAAGATTGTTGTTTGATAAAATGCCTGAAAGAGATGTTGTGACGTGGAATACGATGATAACGCAGTTGGTGAAAAGAGGAGATGTTGATGGTGCATATGAGTTATTTTTAGGAATGCCGGAAAGAAGTGTGTGGTCATGGACTTCTATGATTGCTGGTTTTGTTCAGTGTGGGAAGCCTAAGGAAGCGATTGGTGTTTTTACTCAAATGGAAGAAGATGGAGTGAGGCCTAATGAGGTGACGGTTGTTGCTGTTCTTGCTGCGTGTGCTGATTTAGGTGCGCTTGATCTTGGCAAGAGGATTCATGACTACTTGAATCGAAGTGGGTTTAGGAGAAACATACGTGTTTGCAACACTTTGATTGATATGTACATTAAATGTGGATGCTTGGAAGCTGCCTCTGAGATCTTTCATGAGATGGAGGAGCAAAGTATTGTATCATGATCGGCTATGATCCAAGGGCTCGCGATATATGGACATGGTGAGATGCTATGAACTTTTTCTATTAAATGATTCACGAGGGAATCAAGCCTAGTGGGGTCACTTTTGTTGGCCTCCTTCATGCTTGTAGCCATATGGGCCTGGTAAATGAGGGGAGGAATTTTTTTGCCAGCATGAGTAGAGATTATGGGATAACTCCTCGGATTGAGCATTATGGTTGTATGGTTGATCTCTTAAGCAGGGCCGGATATCTCCAAGAAGCTCGTGAATTTATAAGAAATATGCCTATCAAGCCAAATGCGGTTGTATGGGGAACTATCCTTGGTGGATGCAAGCTTCACAAGAACATTGAAATGGCTGAAGAAGCAATCAAACACCTCCTTAAACTAGATCCGCTTAATGACGGATACTATGTTGTTCTCTCAAATATTTATGCAGGAGCAAAGAGGCGGGAGGACACCGTAAGAGTGAGGAAGCTGATGAGAGACAATGGAGCAAAAAAGAAACCAGGGTGGAGTTCAATCACAATAGATGGTATTGTTCATGAATTTGTTGCTGGTGATGAGACTCATTCTCAAAGTGAGGAGATACACAAGAGGTGGGACAAGTTATTGGAAGAAATGAAAAGTAAAGGCTATGTCCCAGATACGTCTGTGGTTCTTCTAGATATTGAAGAGCATGAGAAGGAAAGATTTCTATACCGGCATAGTGAAAAGTTGGCACTAGTTTTTGGGTTAATGAACACCTCAGCTGGAACCCCAATTAGGATTATGAAGAATCTTCGTGTTTGTGAAGATTGTCATGCTGCACTGAAACTTATATCCGAGATTGTTAACCGAAAAATTATTGTCCGTGATAGAAACCGTTTTCACTGTTTTACAGATGGTTCTTGTTCTTGTAGAGATTACTGGTAAAATGATATATAGTCTATACATGCAAAAGTGTAAAATATATCATGTTTCTTGGGATTCAAATTGATTTGTGCAAAGAGTTACACAGGCAATAGCTGCCCTTCCAATTCTTTTGTTCATTCTTGCAATGCTTATCATCAAATGGTGCCATAGACAATTATATCGGAAGCCCACTTTATGCATCTATTCTGTTCAGACTTCAGCCCCATTAAGCTTATAAGCAAGTACGATTAATAATGGATAAACATGTTCTGCTAACAGATTTCTTTTCAACTGTTTTGAATCTTTGATGAGAAGATAAACGAGCATATATCTTCAAGGAAAGTGGTACAAAGAAAAAGCTCTTTTCAAGGAAATGAAGCTACAAAATAGGCTCAATTCTGGGTAATTAGGAAGTTCGAGTTCTGATACTTGAACACAACCCGCAGCGAGGCAGAGATGATTAAATTTGAATAAAAAAAACATCAATGAAAATAAAACACCGTTTCAACTTCGAGCTCAAAGAAACTTTTGACTTCTTGTAAGTAAAAAACAAAAGATATCTAGAAATTTTTTTATTTTCCGGATAGTTGTACATTTCAATGTGCAATGTAATACTCTTCCGTACCTTTTAATGGTCCCTTATGGAAAATATTTTTGTCTCTAATTAATTGTCCTTCTCATTTTCCAAATAATTTTATAAAGATTTTTTCAAATAATACCCTTATATTACTATTTTTAATGTTTGACTAATTCAAATATACAAACAATTTCAACAATTTTAATGCAATCATAAAAGGTAGTTATGAAAACAAGTTATGCAATTAATATTTTCTTAATATATATATTTTTTTAAAAGAATAACTAAAAAGGAGGGAAGGAGTATTCTATTTAGATTAGATTCTTACAGTGAGTTTCACTTGTTTTGTTGAAAGATATATAGTGTAACTGGACCTGGTACCATAGTTTTGTGTGAAATTGTATCATATCATTTTAGATTTAAAAACAACCCAAATTTATTTGATTTTTTTTTTGGGTCAAGACTACGCCGCCAACCCAAGATGAATTACTTTATTTTTAATCTGTACTAAAAATACATTTACATATTCTTAATATTTAAAATAGTATATAGTAAAGAATTTAAATCAACTAGTACTATGATTTAATTAGCTAAAAAACTAATAATATAATTTAATCTTATAAAAACAAGGGCTTTTTTCAGAAATACCCAAGCATATAAAACTTTTTACAAAAATATTATTATTTTAAAATTCTATTTGCAAAAATACTATATTTTGAAAAAAAGTTGCAAAAATACGGGATCAACTAGAATCAACCAGATGCAACTTTTTTGAAAATTTAGTAAATCTGAAAGCAACCCAAATCAACTAATTGCAACTTAATTATTTCAACCCAAATCCACCGAAATCAATCAAACGCAACTTCATCCACCATTACCGGAATCAACTTAGTTCCGCCTGCGGTGCCGGAATTGGTAAAAGCCTCGTCGGAAAAAGATAAGTGACGGTGAAAGAAAGCTCGAAGAAGAAGAGATCGTCGAAGGTAGGTGACGGAGATGGTGATGATGGCGGTGAGTCTCCGACCATCTTCTCTCCGGCCTAATTAACAACTAACATATATCTTAAAATCACAGCAGATGAAATCATATGCGTGAGAGTGTGTGTGTGTGTATGCGTGTGTGTGTGAAGAACAGAGTGAAGAATGTAATGCGGAGGGAGAGTTAATAAAATTATGCAAATGTAATGCCGATCGTATTTTTGAAAACAAAACTTTAAAAACAGTATTTTTAGAATTATTTTTAAAAGTAGTAGTATTTTTGAAAATAATTTTTAAAAAGTAATAATTTGGGTAATTTCCCTAAAAAGGATTCGTTTTTGGGAGTTAATTAGTCTTTGGTGGGGGCAGAAAATTGAGAATTTATATTTTATACATAAAAAATATATAAAATAAAATGGTGTACTTATTCATCTCACCAAAACCCTAAACCCTAATAACACTAATAATCATCAACCCGCCATTCTTGTTCAGACCCCCCAAACACATTCTGGTCTGAAATTACACACACAAACAAATAATCCTTACGAGAAGAATCTATATCTATATATACATATACATACATGGAGAAAGTTTCAGTATGGGATTTGCCTGATGTGCCAGGGGGTCAGCTCCCATCTCACCTTCAACTCCAAAGAACCCGTGTTCACTGTAATCCTGATGCCCCCACTCATGTACGTTTCTGTGTGTATATGTATGTATAGTTATGTCTGTTTATCGTTCTTAGCTTATAAAGTTTGTGTTTTGATGGGTCTTGTTATATGGTTCTATTTGTAGACTGAGAATGTGCAATATTCTGGTGCATATTCATCTGCTGGGGTGGATAATAGCGTGCAATTGGAACAATTTCGAAAGAATTTTAGGGTGGAAGTTATTCGACTCGACAAAGAAGAAATGGAGTTTGATATGATTGGTATCGACCCCTCCCTTGCTAATGCTTTTCGGAGAATCCTTATATCTGAGGTCAGCCTTTTTTTGTTTTTTTTTGGATTTATTTGATACAATTAAAGGGGCATTTTGCAGTGCTGGTTACTTTGTGTTCAGCATTATTATTCACTTGTTTATATGTAATACCTGCTTTATTATAAAGATTAGCCCAGTATTTAGCAAAAAAAATAGAAAAATAAAGATTAGCGCAGTGGGATTGGTAACCGAAAGACTCATCCCATGAAATATTAACACCTTAAATTCCCAGAAAGAATACAACTTCACAGCTAGATTTTGAGAGAAACATCAGTTTTTAATTTTTATTGATTGAATTTAATAAAAATATAAAAAAGTTTAAAGGATAGATGTGATATGGATATTGTGCCATAGAATTATACAAGAACTTTACAAAGTATAAACCATGGTTGAAGGTGTCACAGGTTTCATTGTTTCTATGTGCAGCTTCCTACCATGGCTATTGAAAAGGTCCTAATCGCAAACAACACATCTGTGGTTCAAGACGAGGTGCTTTCCCACAGATTGGGTCTCATTCCGATCAATGCTGACCCTAGGCTGTTTGAATATAAATCAGGTATACTCAGTTTTACCAGCTGCTTAGATGTTTTCTTCTTTCAAGATGACCTCATTATCTTTATCAGCTAATGGTGATGTTTATAATGCTTTTCTTTTTTATTGGTAGAAAATGATGATCCAAAAGAAAATAACACCATTGTTTTTAAACTTCATGTTCGTTGTAAGCGAGGTGGTCAACGTATCACAGGTAAATATGCCTTCTACGGAATGGTCACTAACTTTAAGTTTGGTTATAATCACTTATTTTATACCCACAGTTGTTGCTACATTGTAATTGATTATGGTGTCCTTGTTGAATTCAGTAAAATCTAATGAACTGAAGTGGCTACCTAATGGGAGTGAGTTCTCTGTGGAAACATCAGCAGCAAAGTCAACTTCAAACCCAAAAACATATACTTCATTCCACTCTAGCCAAGATACTTTGCATGACTTTTCAAAGAAGCCAATTGCCCCCTGCCATCCTGATATCATTTTAGCCAGGCTTGGATCTGGACAGGTAATGCTTTCAACTTGTCTCCTGTTTATCATTTTTGTTTTTGATTAACATTTCCATGGCAAGAGGTATGATGTCTTATACACAGCAGATCGTTTCAAGGACATTCATATTTTTTGTTGAGGATGTTTATATGTATGCTGTAATCGATGTTAAATTTCTCTGTTATGACACTAAAATTGATGTAAGGAACTGATTTATATTTCCATGACTGTGAAAGTGAAGTGCAAAACGTGGCTCTACTACCATTAGTACAACTCATTATTAGAGCCATAGAGGTACAAGCGTATATGATGGATACAAGAGATAAGAGGAAAACAAGATCTTGTTTTGAGAGATTTTGTACAGGCAAAAAGTGTCTTGAATCATTATATGAGTCCCTAAAACCTATATATAGCAGACCTGTAATTGGATTACTAAATAAGGTAGTAAATTGCAACAGATTACAAACCTGTACAAAAAGGAGAAACTGTCTTTGGAGATGTATGATATATATCTCTGAAGGATAAGCTATCCATTATTATATTTTGCTAGATATAAGCTATATATTGAACTTACTTTATTGGACACACCACATACTTTGGTTTCCGGTTCAATTGTTATCTAAACATTAATACTACATTACTTAGTTTATCCTACTTTCACAAGGTCATCTGAAGTGAGTAGTAGGTGGAAACTAAAGTATTTGAGAACTTTCAAAAGTCAAGTAGCACAGTGCTTTATTAATATAATTTTGTACTCCTCGTCTGAGAAACTACTCAGAACTTTATCATATACAAGGTAAAAACTATTTCATTGAGATTCTGTTTTATTACTAATTATATCTTAATTTCTAACTGGTTGACTGACAAATTAGTGAAAAAGACAATAATGAACCGAAAGAATTCTCATATCATATTTAATAGAATTTGGTGCCAAATGTCATTTAGGTTCTAAAAAATGCACTAAAATATAATTTTGATGTTCTTTGAACCTTTAATGAAGACATATTAATTTGATAAGTAACTTAATTAGATATTACAATTATGCGTAGTTTTTTCCAAGTGGGAGTTCATGAATGTTGCCTTTATTAAAACATTACTGAGAGCTAGTAGCTCCAGATTTCAAAATGGTGGATTCATGACAATAGCTTATCAGCCAGCACTGATTTTGGACCGGGTTTCAGCCATCTTCTGTATCGACCTTTTAAAATTTAGCTCTCATAACATTTATGGTTTTTCAGAATTATATTAAGTATAGTGCAGAAGTCGCTGGTTTCATCCCACCAGAAAAAAAACAGGTTTATAAGCTTATATGACTGCGGATGAGCCAGACAAGAATGTGAAGTACATAATTAGGGGCGATTGCAACACACAGTTCCATATTATAACACGTGAGCGAGTTTTATCAGCGTATAACTTAAAGTTTACGAAATATTTATTACCCAGTGGTTATGACGCTTTTATCGAGTGTCGTCCTTTTTTGACTTTGTATTTGCTATAGGAAGCCATATTAAGATCTGTTTAAAATTTTAGTTTAAACGGGTAAGAAATTAGATCAAGTTGCACCTGCATGTTACGGGGTCATAAAAGATAGTATAGATAGTGAAACTATTTGGGAAAACAAACATTCAATGGCCAAGATGTGCCTTGTGATATTATTGCTCTTTACCTTTTCATGGGAGCCAGTTTTATGAAATGACTATGTCTCTATGCAAGTTATATCTGCATGCTAGTATAGATTTTTGTCTTATATTTACTTTTCAATAAATTAATAGCATTAATGCTGTTTTTTCCTTCGCTAGGAAATTGAGCTAGAAGCCCATGCTGTTAAAGGCATGGGAAAGACACATGCAAAGTGGTCACCAGTGGCCACTGCTTGGTATAGAATGCTTCCTGAGGTGAAAACAAGTGTCTATGTAGCTTTTTATTTATTTTATTTGACACTTTGACTATCTGGACAGATAGATGAAATTTGAGACTCCCTATTCTGTTATCATTTTCTAGGTTGTACTTTTGCAAGAAGTTGAAGATGAAAGAGCAGAGAAACTTGTTAAAACATGTCCTGTTAACGTATTCGACATTGAAGATGTTGGTAAAGGTAAAGGACCATACTTCTGCTCTACAATTCTTGGATTGTAGAATCTGATGGCCTTAGAGAAAGCCTTCACTTAGATTATATATGTGTGTTACCAGCTATACATAATAGAGATTGTTTTTTCTATCTTTGCTTACTGGTTCTGCTATCAAATAGATAAAAAGAGAGCAGTTGTGGCGCGACCACGGGGTTGTACGTTGTGCAGAGAATGCATTCGGGAAGATGAGTTTAAGCAGGATGTTGCACTTCGACGTGTAAATGACCATTTTATATGTAAGTAATGTTTCTCTTTCGGTATACAAGTGATTGGTGAATCCGGGTTATTTCAAGATGTTCTTTAGAAGTGGTGACTAATTGTGTATTCGTGTTCATCTACCTTCAGATTTGTATATTTTCCTAATTCAATTAGCTCAATCATACATTTATTTACAGGTTAAGTGTTTGATGAGCAATCTCCCTTTTTGTTCATAATATTGGATAGGGTTATTAAATAAACATTCTAATTAATGCATATAACCATGTGAATAGACCTCATTCAGAGTTTTGGGGAGAGTGTAGACGTAGGGAACCTAAGCTGATCTCCAGAAAGATTGTTATTTAGATAGGGAAAAAAATATTTTTAGTTCCTGAGAGATACATAGAGGAGAAAATTGCTTTCTTATCTTAAAGGACCCTGTTCTTACAAATTGAAGTTTGCCTTGCCAATTTCCACTAAGTTATTTGTTAAATTGAATGAAGTGTTTTGTGTCTGCAATTATCTCTTCTATACAACAGAATGATTTTTTTTCTTCTTGTAAACGTAAGATCCTGTAAACATTTAGATGTTTGTATCATTATATAATAGAATGAAGAATTAGGGAAGAAGCATTCTTTAAGTATGTTTGGACCTTTACTCAATAGGAAAAAGAAAAATGTTGTATAATTGGTCATTACATGATATATTTTCTCCTGAAAATATTATATGCTTTTTGATTTGATCAGCCTGCATTTAGTTTGTTTGATACTTAAAAAAACTGTTGTATGCCTGTGGAAGTTCTTGACGATGCTGCTAATGGATCATTCTCTTCGCTATATTATGTTTCCTTGTTGAATTCCATAGTTACCATAGAGTCAACTGGAGCATTACCTCCCGAAGTACTGTTTACTGAAGCTGTGAAAATTTTGGAAGACAAATGTGAAAGAGTCATTACTGAGCTCTCATAACATATTCCCAAGAAATTGTTGGCTGGGCACGCAATATTATCAAAAGTTTGTATTGAGAAAAAGTGGTTGCATTGTTTTGATTTTCTTATTAGTTTGAATGATTTTGTTAGCTGTTTGTCATAGAGTGTGGCAATTGCAATTTATCATGTCCTGTTTGTTTAATTAACATCATAATCAAATATAGTTAACCAGCAACTAGAAGCAGGTAAGATGGCTAACCCTTGCATCGGTTTTACAAATCAACTCGGGTCCATGGTTAATCTGATTTTAGGTTTTACCATACCCTATCTTGGAAAATCCTTGAAAGCCATCGCTGTGCACTTTTGATAAGACAGTCTTGGTCATTAGATGAAGAGCTTTGTTTATACTCCCTCGGTCTCAATTCAAGTGTCTTGTTTGATTTTTTGTGATCAACTTGACTAAATTTTGACCGAAAATTAGAGATTATTCTTTTACAATTTATGAAAATAGAAAGTTACATTTTAAAGTAGATTAAATATATTTTCTAATTATATATTTTATATAATTTTTTATAATTATATAATATATGTAATTTTTAATTAAAAATTAGTCAAATCGACCTCTAAAAGTCAAACATGGAGGGAGGGAGCAGTTTTCTTCGATACTACTAAATTAATATTTACAATATTTGTTTACCGACTCCTAATAAAATGCCACACTGTGATTGGTCCGACTGCTGGTGGTCAACTCCGACCATAAGTAAAAAGCTGCAGAACATTAGTCAGTTATATTATCAGAAAATGAATTTACAATGTATGCTCTGCGTCTAGCCAATTAAAATAAAAACAATGGCGTGGCAACTATTCTATGGTGTAATTTACCGCCACTTTGGGGGCAGTAAAGATTTGAATTTAAATAATTTTTTTTTATAGAATTGAAGCAATTTTTTATAAAATCAAATACTATTTGATTGCTAGTTGATTTGTATGATGACATCAAATTAAATTTGTCGAATTTGAATTGAACATTTATCGAACAAATTCAATTATATTAATAAAGAAACTATTTTTTCGTTGTTGAACTCAAGTAAATTTAATTTGTTTGAATGCTTAGTTTAGAAAAAATGTTAAAAATAACATTTTTTAAAAAAATTAATAAAAATAACAATTTTAGGCGGAGTGATGATTTTTATCATTTATAAATTGGGTATCTTATATGCGTATTTCAAAAAAATAAAATAAAATAAAGATACGCATTTGTGAGTTGGGTATCTGAGGTGTGATACTCAACCGACAAATGCGTATCATATGTATTTCTCAATACCCCATTCATTAAATGCATATTCAATCTGTTATTTTTCACAATCTTCCTGTAGAATCAATATTTTTGTGAATGAAAGTATGAAAAATGTAATTTTCTCCTTCACCCTTTAGTTTACTGGTATCAAGAATCAAGTGAAAGTTTAAAATAGATAAAACGCGTACTTATTATTTGGGTGGATTTTATTTTTTTACTTGTATCCATTCGTCTAACTCATAGAACATTTATATGGATTTTTCAAAACCAAGAGGAGATTAATATGATTCTAAGAAATCAATTTAAGTTTTATTATTTAAATTCATATTGATTTGTTTAAATAATTTTTCAATCATATATATTGACCAATAATAAAAATAAATATTATTAATAATAAAAATAATTAATTAAATTTAACTAATAATTTGATAATATTCTATTTTATAGAACATATTTATTATAAAATTATACCAAATACATCATATCAGAAATCAAGTTTCAACCACGTACCATTTCATTCTGCTCCTAATTTCAAAACTATATCACAAATCAAACAGCCCCGGACATCAGATTAAAGTTATCCGAGTTTGAACTAAATACAACCCAAATATATATATATATATATATATATATATATATGAAAATATATTATTAAACAATTCATTTAATCCCCAACTCTGTTCATATGTACAAAAAATGTATTTTTATTTCTTCTATTTTGGTCAACTAACTTAGAACAGAAATATATGGAGAAATTTTGTAACAACAAAATTTGAGTTGGTGATTTTTTACCTCAAAATTCGCCGGAATGTGGTGGTTGTAAAATATTGAGGTCTGTGATTGTTATGGTTTTTTAGTTGGGGGTGGCTCTCATCGTCCAACCCCTAATAACGTGTCTCCGTACCTCTATTTATAATAGGGGATCAAACCCACGTAGTTCTTATTGAAGTAGATGCCCGATAGGCAAGAGGCAAGAGAATAGACAAGAGAAACTTAGTTGGAAGAGGTCTCCACATTAAAGTTTGTTTGGGTAGTCCAAAACCCAGTATAAGGCCAAAAGACTTCATGAATCCGACATTGACCCGGAAACCGTGAACTCTACTATAACTATTTCCCGGATACCTTTACCGGAGGCTAGCACTAGAGTCACCTCGAATGTAGGACGCGTCCTAAGCGCCAGACGAGGACTATCCGCCTGAGTACAGGAAAAAGATCTTCCAAGTTGAGGCAAGTAGTATCCCATAACTCCTCTCCGAGGATAACTCGTGTAGTACAGAGCAAGGGTTTTCAACAAACAATGACTGACGGAGGGAGGACCTTTAATAATTAATCCCGGAAGCGGAGGACTTTTAATAATTAACCCTGAAGGCGGCGGAAGACTTTCAATAATAACAACAATAATCCACCCAAATAATTATAAAATTAGCCAATAAATACTAGACCATCACAAATAACACGTGCCGGAATTCATAACACATTGCATTTTCCAAATTTATATACATTTTTAATTTATACAAAGTTAATATGGATTTCATATTATAATAAAAAGACTGTAATGTATAAAAAAGACTGTAATTTAATGCAAATCATACACTTCAGTCAAGCTCATATCTATGTTGTAAATGAGATACAAGTACAGAATGTCTATGAGGAGGAGTACAGAATATGCTAAAAACACCGAGCAACCAATAATTAACTAATATAAAAAGAGCTTAATCTATTGGAAAATTGGCAGCCCACCTAAAAAGCCATAAAATTTGCTCATTGTTCCTTGTTATGTGCATTGCATCAACCAATAATACAGAAAGAGAAAGGGAAAAAAAGGAATCATAGGAAGATGCCAGTGCATCTAACCACAATATCATTAGTCATTACTTTATCAACTAATAATAATTGTGGACCATTTTGCAGGCTGCAAATGTTGATTAGATCAAAACCTAAAACAACCAATCTTGAAATCTTTTCTGGACCACTAATACCAGTACATCTTACATGGGGTCATGTCATGGGTGGCACTATAAACATCACATTTTATTACAGCCCTAGAGTTAGACCAAACAGTTGGAACCCCCTAATAAATGGAAGAAAATTAAACTAAAGAAGATAAAATTTGAGAGAGATAGGGAGAGAGAGGGATCTTAAGCACATGATAGACAGGTTGGAGTTTTAAGAGGACCCATATATGTTGGTTAATTCATTCATATCCTTATGTTTTGGGACAATATACATACATTGTAATAATTGAACATGAAAAAGCTTTGCTTTAGCTTTGACCCCCCTTTGCCTTGTGTTTTCTCTCTCTCAGTCCCTTTGTTGTGATATGTAAAACTCTCTCAAAGCTTTTCTTTTTCTTTCCCCCTTTTCTTCTCTCTTTCTATACACAAATTGGGGGAGGTTCTTTCTCTTCTTTTCCCTCTCTTTCTACACATTAGTGCTGTTCTTTTCAACTGGTAAAGCAAAACCTTAATAAAGTTCTGATTTTTGCAACTTCAGGCACACTGTGAAGCTCCTTGTATATATACATATATATTTATACTTTTGTACTGGTCCAGTGATTTTTCTTGGTGGGTTTACTTCTCTATGTTCATTACTTTGGCTTTTAGCATCTGGTGTTTTGTGGGGTTTGGGATCCATGGGTAGGGTTAGATTGGAAACAAGTGGGGTCTTGGTTCTGAGATCTCAGTGCTTCTTTTGATTGACCCTTTAAGTTTTTTTTATTGTTTACCTTCTTGGGTTTGTTCTTATCTTTTGGTTTGTGATGCCTGATCACTGTACTTTGCTAGAGAAACCACATTTCATACTTAATTGAGTTAATTGCTCCTAATTTTTTTATTCTTTCAAGCCTACATTTTGGGTTAGACGGCCGGATCCTGATTATAATATTACATCAATATTGGTATCTCAGATATTGTTCTTGTAAATAACATCTAATCTGTCAGTTTCAGTGCTTGTATCTCTATATATTTGCTCTCTTCACAATCGGTGGATTGTTCGATTTGTAAGTGTATTTACTTGTGATCTGTTTACAATAAGATGATGTTGTCTAGCCTCTAGGTATAAAGAAAGCTTTTTTTTTTCTTTTTGATACTGTTAGGTTGCCCTTGTGTTAAAATTGTTTACTGTCATATTGATTCTGTGCTAGGGTTGGTTGCCGAACTTTATCCAGTCAATATATATATATATATATATATATATATATATATATATATATATATATATATATATATTGACAGAGAGAATTAGATTATGTATTCATAATTTGCTTTCTTAATTGTTGTAGATGCTGCCATGTTCTCTTAACCAAGATGGCTAGTTAATGGGTTTCTTCGGCTAAATAGATTAAAGAATCTGCGTATTTACAATGGCCTCCAAGTCTGGTGCCAGTATTTCCATGAAAAACCAGAGTAAAGGTAGCAACTCAGGTCTTCCCGCACCTGCGAAAACAACTACCACACAAGAAGTTGCAACTAAACATGTTATCAATGAAGCATCATTAAATCAGAAGTTTCAGCAGAAGGGGCATGCCAGCTCGTTAGCTGATAAATTAGATTCTAGCCTTTCTCTCAGTCACCTACCACAAACACCAAAAAGCAAAAATCCAGCTGCGAGTGAGATGAGGGGCTCACTTGGAAGTTTAGGGGATGCGGAAAAGAAGACATCAGATCTAGGAACTCCCAAAGATAGTTTGGCTGCTAAAGTTAGTGATGGATCCAGTGGCCTTGCAAAAACTAGTGGAAGTGCCAAAATCAGTGACAAGGCTGATTTTGTTGAGAGCGGAAAGAGCAGCATGTGTAGGGGTAGTACAAGCACCGATATAAGTGATGAAAGTACTTGTAGCAGTTTTAGTAGTAGCGTTAGCAAACCCCATAAAGCAAATGACTCAAGATGGGAAGCTATCCAAGCTGTTCGAGCCAAGGACGGGGCCTTGGGTTTAAGTCATTTTAGATTGCTAAAGAGGCTGGGATGCGGAGATATTGGCAGTGTCTACCTCGCTGAATTGAGTAGTACTAAGTGCTACTTTGCTATGAAAGTTATGGACAAAGCTTTGCTTGCTAGCCGAAAGAAATTACTTCGTGCTCAAACAGAACGAGAAATTCTACAGTCACTAGACCATCCGTTCCTTCCGACCTTATACACACATTTTGAAACAGACAAATTCTCGTGTTTGGTGATGGAATTCTGCCCAGGAGGCGACTTGCACACACTTCGGCAGAGACAACAAGGGAAACATTTTTCAGAACAGGCTGTAAAGTATGACACTTTCCCTACTATATCTCATCTTAAAGTGACTGAAAATATTTTACCAAGTATTAATAAGAGTAATTATGTTGAGTACTTTATAGCTGGATTGTGTCTTGTAGAACTTTGTGTTGGTGCCTCTTCAGACTGTCATAGTGAAGAAAACACTGATGATTTTATTTTTATAAGCCTGGTCTGACAAATATAGAATTGTAGATTAAATTTGGAGTGCAGCTGTGTAGAATTCAGTTTTCATGTTATTCCCTTGTAAGCTGAATGGTCGAGGTAAATAGAAAATTGGAGAATTCACTACCATTGAGAGAGTGAGAAAGAGTTGCCATTATTATAAATTATGATGGACAAGTTTGAGCATCTGGATAGTGTGTAAAAAATGCAATTGATAATATATTACGAGATTGGTTTAGTTGTACATGTTAAGTTCAATAAATTATATATTATACATACTCCCTTTGTAATCTGAAGGTTCTATTAAAACCAAACTTGTATCTTGTGAGATTACATGACTTAAAGGTAATGTACTCCAATTTAATTTTGTTCCCGCCCCTTTGGCTAAGAGATACTAATTAAGAACTTTCAAGTTACAATGCCCCTAGCTAATCCTTCATAAACTCTAAAGACTAGTACTTTCTTCTTCATAGTCAACACACTTCCCGCAGTTGACCAAGTCATTAACCAATTTTTGCATTTATTGATTATTCTTGTTGCATCTAATGTCAAAACCGATTCTCATATCTCTAAAGAATTTTCGAACGCTGTTCTTTATATTTCTTTTCTTATTGGCCAACTTCTGAATAGTTTTCTCATGCAATTTTTGAGAAAACCCTCCCATTCCCAATGTGTGCCTTCCATCCTTTGTATCTTTGCACCCACATGTATCGACACATGTTGGGATAACATTAATGTGGTCACCACAACTAGTTACTTTACGAGTCCATGGGCTACTATAATGTAATCATTTACCTCTCTCCCGATCTCGAATCCTAGACACTTTTAGGACAATTACATCAACCAGCTAAATGTTTTAACAAGTCAACAAAAACCTACCTAATTCATATATGGGCCTTTGATAGGTTATGTAAGGTATTCAATGCTCTAAAACATGAAGTCTGAGGTCCGGAATACTATAGGATAATTGTATAAATCAAATCCACACATTTTTCATACGTTAGAGAACCAAATGTTAATTTACTTGTTTTTAAGTTATCAGGATATTGATATTGTGTGTCTATAATTTTCATATCCCAGCTTGCCATATCTCGTTTTTATGAAAAGTTATCCTTAACCCATCATTTTTAGGATGAAATATGAATATTCTGCAGCCGTCAGATGGACTGGGGGATCTGGCAGAGATTAGTGAATTTTGAATTGTATAGTGATAGCAATCAAATGTCCTAAAAAGAAAACCTGTATTTATGTGTGAATCTTGTTCCGAATTTCAAATGTTAGTACTTCGGAAGATATGTGATTTACAGAATCATCCCAACTGTACTTGTTGCTTGATATCATTTATTCATTTAATAACTATCGTGATTCTTTGAACTTTTTAATTCGCTTCGCTGAATCTATGTATTAATTAACATTTAAAAAAAACAGGTTCTATGTAGCTGAGGTCCTTTTAGCTATGGAATACCTTCACATGCTTGGAATTGTTTACCGTGATTTGAAGCCGGAGAACGTTCTTGTGAGGGAAGATGGACACATAATGCTATCCGATTTTGACCTCTCCCTCCGATGTGCAGTCAGTCCAACTATTGTGAGGTCGTCATCCATGGATAGTGAAGCCTTGCGGAAGAACCCTAATTTTTGTGTCCAACCTGCTTGCATTGAGCCTTCTTGCATCCAACCATCTTGTGTGGCCCCAACATCATGTTTCTCTCCACGGTTCTTTTCGAGTAAATCAAAGAAAGACAGAAAACCGAAAAATGAAATTGGAAATCAGGTGAGCCCATTACCAGAGCTTATGGCTGAGCCAACTGGAGCTCGGTCAATGTCGTTTGTTGGAACCCACGAGTATTTGGCACCTGAAATTATTAAGGGTGAAGGGCATGGCAGTGCAGTAGATTGGTGGACTTTTGGAATCTTTCTCTACGAGTTGTTGTTTGGCAAGACTCCTTTTAAGGGATCGGGTAATCGAGCGACCCTGTTCAATGTTGTTGGTCAGCCACTACGATTCCCCGAGTCACCCGGGGTAAGTTTTTCAGCTAGAGATCTAATAAGAGGCCTGCTAGTAAAAGAGCCACAGCATAGATTGGCATTCAAAAGGGGTGCAACCGAAATCAAACAGCATCCATTTTTTGAAGGTGTTAATTGGGCTTTGATCAGGTGTGCAAGCCCTCCAGAAATCCCAAAGCCTGTTGAGATTGAGCGTATTCAGCCTCCCCAAACCCCGTCAACTAGTGAGAAAGCTGCTGTGATGGTTACTCCTGAGAAAAAGGGTGATAACTATCTTGAATTTGATTTCTTTTGATGGTTTTGAAGTTGGTCATATTTGTTTTTCTTCTCTTTCACTCGTGAAAGTCAGATGGTAGAGTCCCTGAACTCATTAGAGGAGTTGATAATGATGAACTTTAGGATTGTTATATTGGTAGTCGAAAATCATATTTGGTTGGTTGTTATAAACAGTAATTTGTTATATTGCAGACAGTGAAATGCTTATGCAGAGCAACTACATAATGATATGCCATTGCTCCTCTGCAATGAGAATAATGGAGCATGTTCTTTGATTTTCGTTTAGTGAATGTGTCGACCCTTGTTCTTGCACACTTCTTCATCTTAACATCTAACATGCAGGCATTGTTGAACAATCGTAACACAGAGCATCACAAGTGCACATCATATTTTTAGATTTCATAATTATTATCCGCATATTAAATTTGATTGCCGTTTAAAATTAAACTACGTATGTATAGACATACTTAAATTTATTACTTATGATTCTGAATACTACTAATATCTCGAATTTTCTCCAAATTATACAAAGAAAGAGCAGCATCCAAATTTATTTGTAATTGGCCTCGGGTTTATTTACCAGAAAATAATTTATTTGTCACGCCAGGCGGCCAGGATGTCGAGCGACGTGCTGATTACATAAGAAAATATGGAGAAAAATACTATGGGCCTGTTGACTAAACAAAAGGCAGACCCGTTCATAGCCCATATGAAAGGGTCAATTTGTTGGGCTGATAAACCAAAGAAAAAGGCAATATATTGGGCTGTTATTCAAAAGAAACTGCCAGATGGTCAAACGAGAGACATGTGAAGACTTATGTCAGTGGGTGCAGCTGGCCTGCTGCATGACATAGACAGAGTACGGCTCCGTCTGTGAATGCGTTTGAAAAAAATATTATCAGGAAAATCTCAGATGACTTGTCTTTGATAATTTTTTTGATTTATGTATGTTTTGATATATAATATATAAAAATAATATTTTTGAAAAAGTTTGATAATAAAATTGATAGCTGCTTCCTGCAAAAACTGAAAGCAGTTTTTTCCAAAAGTATGAGAGACATACTTTTACTAACCGTAACTTTTAATCTAAAAACGTTTTTCCACACATCAGTTTTTATAATTTATCAAACATCTTTCTAACAGTTTTTCAACAAAAAAATGTCGTAAATGTCTGCACCAACAATACCAAATCGGGCATACATTTCGACATCATCTGTAATGATACATACACTATATGCTTACATCTATATTTCTTTTTTATATGTAGTAAAAGTTAAATTCTGCCAGTAATATCTTATGCCATTATATTTATATATCTATTATTCTATACTAAAAGTGACAAAAGTTTCAATTTATTTACCAAATTTAAGTCAATACTCAATAGTCTCTTTTATCCGTTTATATAATTTTTTTTATACTTTACGGAATTAAGAAAAATAGAAAGATACCTAACACACATACATGCATTTTATATATTTTTTTAATAAAAAAATATGACAAATTTTAGCATGCAACATAAATGTGCACTACCTAGATGAAAAATATACACACATACATATATAATTCCGACACTAACATGTTCAGCCCACATTTTTGTTTTTCTTGGTAAAATTTGAAAAATCAAGGTGAAAGTATTTATGAAGGCATCAAAAAATGAGATTGAATAAAAAAGAAAGATCTTGAAAATAATGGCAGAGCAGAGAATTTATTAGTACTATCAAGAGGAGTTGGCCTTTATTCAAAGCACAGATTTGCCTAAACCACTAGCTAAAAGATTTGATTTTTAGCTTTTGGTAAACAAAATCTCAATCTGGGATTTTAAATGCACTGAATCTGGGCTCAAATCTTCAATCTTTACTCTTTTTGTCATTTCTCTCCCTGCCCGCCACCGAATTATAGTTCATCATTGACTTTAAATCTAGTCCCTTTTTATTTAATTTTAGCAAAGTAGATTCAGACTCTGGGCCGGGATCAGACCCTTCTCAAGAAATGGGGATCATAACAGAAGATATGATCAAGCAGTTTCAGAAGATGATGGATGACAGTAAGTGTGTGTGTGTGTGTGTTGTGTGTGTTCTTATACACACACACACACATATATATATACATGTTACTTTATTGTAGTAAAGCTCTTAACTTTGGTTTTTATATTCTGAATTGTTCTTTCTTTTGCCTGTTTTAATTTCCTGCAGTTGATGGGCCACTGAAGATGACATTTGAGGTATTTAGCAATTTAATGTTTGAATGTGATTCTGATTTGGGCATAAAGTTTAATAAATACGAATTCTTTGTTTTCCCTGGCAATTTTTTTCTTTGTTTTCTGTTAAGCTAATAAATCCATTAATGTTCCTTATACTGTAGATTTCATATAGCAGAACCAATTTTGTTTCGTGGCTTAACAAATCGTAGCAAAAAATAACTGATCCTGCAGTTGTTTCGTAATTTGAAGTACAAGTGCGAACCTTGTAGCTTATACTGTCTTTTCTTGTTAAGTTTTATATTCTGTGGGTCTCTAATTGATCTAAAAATTGGATCTTTGAACTTTTCAGTTTGCATTATTTTTATATTTTGAGAATTGGTTATGGCGGCAATTCTCTCAGAAAGATCTTGCGCTTTTTTTTAAGAGTGGCGCTAAAAGTGGAAACATTTGACCATTCGGTAAACTGATTTGCATTTATGAAACTAGAATCGCTGCAGGTTCATTGACGTCCCCATCTGATGTCAGGGTAGGGGATAAAAATAATGCCTATCATGTCTGTGGTACGGTAGTGATGAACATCATTTGCAGTATATTTTGCTGCATTCTCCATATTTAACTACATAAAATACCCATATTCATAAATATTTTTCTATTCAAGTAAGTTTGGTAATGTTTTTATCCAATTAATTTGAAGGTATATATGTGGATTATGTTTCATTTGTATTTTATCTGATTAATATATATGTTTTATTTTATAGAATATGCATCAAGGATATCCTGCTGAAAATCTTTGTCGGTTTCTCAAAGCAAGGGATGGGAATATCTCAAAAGCTCATAAAATGGTCAGCCACAATTCATTAGTTGAAAGGATATAACATACTTATTACATTTGTCGTTTTTCTTTAGTATATTTCTTTTTGCTAACGACTTCTGCAAACATTTCAGCTTCTCGACTGTTTAGGCTGGAGGATACATAATGAGATTGATGATATATTGGCGGTAGGTTTATACTGTAGAAGTAAAGATGTTGATCATTGTTGGTACTTGCACCTAGTAAAGTAGGTTTATATTGTAGAAGTAGAAGTAACATGGACACACTTATAACGGGTGTTAATGGCATATTCAATCAAAAAATGTACATTTTGGACTTTTAGTTGGGTTTGGTTCTTATCTTCATCATGAATGTGCTTTATTACCGAAATTTCATGAATTATATTTAAAGCTAACATATCTTCTTTTCTGGTACAAGTTGTATAAACTCTAGATGTTAATTGCCTTATGTAAGTTTAGCGTTTTAGTTGAGTCTGTTATGTTTCCAGGGAAAACCAAAGAATATGCTTAATTGTGACAACATTAATTAGATAGTAGTTTTGTTAGTGGCCAATAATGGACGAACTGCTTGCTAACTTACATTGGCTTTCATTTACAGAAACCAATAGTTCCTGCAGATTTTTATAAAGCTGTGCGTGATTCACAACTTGTAGGCATGTCAGGTTATACAAAACAGGTACTCCTTTTACTTATTCAACACTTTTTTTCCTTTTATTGCACCTTGATTGTAAATGCATGTCAGGCCATATGAGATTACTCTGGTATTCTGGAAGCCAGAACTTACAAGCCTGGTCATCTGATTCTCTTATTATATATTCAGGGTCTTCCAGTTGTTGCTATCGGGGTAGGGCTCAGCACCTATGACAAAGCATCTGTAAGCATACCTTTTCCTGTTTTATCTTCTCAAGTTGGTCAGAAATTTATATCTCGTGAAAATGAGTTTAGGACGTTTCATATGGAATCACATAGAACTAATCATGTAATATTTTCTAGAACAGTTTTGATGAATATATAGTCATTTGAAGGTTTAAATCTCTATACTGCTGTATCAGTTTTATGTATGTTGAACATTAGCCTTGTCTTCTGATCCTTTGTAGCACATATCCTAACATATATTTATAGGCTTATAGCAATATATATCTATTGTCTTCTTTGTTTGATAGAAAGATTATGTTTACTTATTTAGTAATGTATATTTGAACTGGTTCACTACTCTGTTTAGTGTTTATGCCTCATGTTATTTCTGCTTTTTAAGAACGAGTGAAAAAGCCTAAACCCTTGAGGGGTAGGAGAAATATAGGTTTCTTAATTTTCATCTAGGTCTTATCTATACTTGAAATGGAAAGAAACAATAATAATAAAAGAAACAGTAAAATTCCTTTAAGGGCCAACTGATCAGAAAGATAGGTAATCAGGAAACATTACAATTTAATGCATAGGTTGTATTATCACTTTTATCTTTTTCTAGCTGTAGTGGGAGAATATTATTTATTGCATTAATACATTTGTGTTGTTATATTATAGATTCACTACTATGTCCAGTCGCACATCCAAATGAATGAATATCGAGAACGTGTGATATTGGTAAGTATGCAGCCTTGTGATTGTTCTGACCATTTACCTTATCAGTAGATGTCCTTGTAATTTGACTTGTTTGCTTCAGCCTTCTGCTACAAAGAAGTACGGCCGACATATCAACACATGCGTGAAGATATTGGATATGACTGGGTTAAAGCTTTCAGCCCTGAACCAAATCAAGGTGCCTTCAGATGATGTACTTTGTCATGTTACATCAATATGATGTAGTTATTATATTAACAGAATTCTTTAAGCGTTCTTCAAGTGAAGCATTGTAGTCTTACTTGCATATCTTAAAAACAAATACTTTAACAGATTCGACTAAATCTGGTTTTATGGTTTGTTTTTAAATCATCATTCAAAGTAGGAAGAATTACAAGCACAGCCCTTTCACGACCACGACTTCGTATTTAATATCCAGAAATGAACTTCTTATTCTCTGCGCATTATGTTATCGGTTGGGTTGTATTGTTAACTTACGGAAGTTATCGTTTTCTAAGTTTGAGAACCATCCGTTTCCATTTTATCCATTGTCATAATTCTATAAAATCTTAATCTCTAAACTCTGTTATTTCTGTGCAGATTTTGACTGCTATATCAACCATAGATGACCTGAACTATCCAGAGAAGACGGATACATATTACATTGTTAATGCCCCTTACATATTTTCTGCATGCTGGAAGGTATGCCTTAATGATAATATTTATAAGATGCAAGTGCTATAAGCCAACTATTTAGACAAATTTTCAAATTAGGAGTTAAAGTCTTCGAGCTTTTCAGGTTGTGAGGCCTCTTCTGCAAGAAAGAACTAGGAAGAAAATTCAGGTGCTGCAAGGTTGTGGAAGAGATGAATTGTTGAAGGTAAAGAACCTTTTTATGATAAATTTCTAGTCACATTTTTATTTGGTTCTCAATTCGAATATGAATCGTAGTGCTCTCTAGATCAAACATCTTCACCGATGTTGAACATGAGGTTGCAGTACGACTAATATTTTAAATCATTCCCAATTCCTGTATAGAATTTCAAATCTTTTACCCCCCCCCCCCAAAAAAAAAAAAAAACCCCAATTCCCATTACTATTAGCAATCTAAACAACCCCAATATGATTATTACGTGAGATATAGAATGTTTTTGTAGGATAGTATAAAGCTAATTAGGGCAGTTCATATAGCTTTTTGTATGTGAATATGAATCTAATTCAAAATTTTCTGTAACTTGATGATTGGGTTGTAGGCTCGTACCTTTATTTAGCAAATATTTAGAAGCACCTGGAGTTTGAAAGGAGAACTAATGAAAAGTTTCAGTTAACAAGCTTTTACATGTAATATACAAAAATTAATGATTGCTTCTGTAAAAGATGTATTTGCTAGAACTTTTAATAGCATTACCATGAAACGTGATCGGAAATTTTAACATGCTTTATACCTATTTACCTGATGTATCATGTTGGACGTGAGACGTTAACTTATAACTCGAAATATGCAGATAATGGATTACGCATCTCTGCCACATTTCTGTAGAAGAGAAGGGTCTGGATCATCTCGACACTCAAGAACTGAAAAGGATGATAACTGTTTCTCAGTAGATAATGCCTTCCATCAAGAACTGTATGATTTTATCAAGAAACAAACTGAGCTAAAAGATCGTGTTGCCCCAATAAAACAAGGATCCTTCCATGTTGATTTCCCCGAGCCGGCCCCTGATGATGCCAAAATTGCCGAAACAATTCAATCCGAGTTTCAGAAGCTTGGCGATCAAAACAAGTTTTCCAATGGACTAGGTAAACTTGACATAAATGGTCACTAATTCCTAAAAATTCAATTCATTTCTAACATATCATAAAACCATGGTGTCCAATTACTTGGCTTCCAGCTACAAGGCTCTGAGTAATTTAGTGATGTAATACCAGAATGTCTCAAATAGTCAAATGGCATGTATAAGTATATAATTGCTTCACAAAGATTGAAAGCATTATCAAATCAGAGTTTCCGTAATCCCATATATATTATTATCTATGTTGTTACTCTATGCAAATGTTGCAGCAGCTCTGGGTTTTCCAACATGTTTTGCTGGCAGTATCTTGACATCTTGCCAGTCTGAATTTATGCAAGAGATAGTTGGCAAAAAAAATTTATGCATGAGATATTACATTTACCCAGTTCAATAAATCATGTATTCATTTATAGGAAATCCAGGAAATGAGAAATGCCTTCTTCAGACCCATTGATTTTCACATTTCTTTATAATAGCACTATTGTATTCAGAAAATGTAGGTATGTGAGATATTTCTACTTTTTTTAACAAAATCAAAAAATTTGTCGATTTTTTCATCAACTTTTTTTTTGAACAAAAAAAATACTAAAAGTCATCACGCTTAACCCGCATATAGAAAATTAATATCACTTTCTCGGTATAAATATAATGGACTTCATATTCCCCTCAGGTAGTCAACTAAAGATTAAAAGAAATTTTCATACAAATGCACAGAGGCATATTTGTAAAATTCTTTTATGTTCCTGAGAACATTTTTCTCAAACATAATTCATGCGACTGAACTACGTGAAGAATTAATGTACTACTACTTAATACAGAAACGTTACACAGATCATAACAACAATATTAAACCAAGTAATAATGACTAAAATGTTACACACAAGACATAATGACATATATAAGCAACATAGCTGCCCTAAAATCTCAAAGTTTTTGTGTATCTACAAATTAGTATAATCTCTCGAATCATATTTGCAGGCTAGTATCAGTTTTAATATGGAGCCTATGGGCATAGTTGCATTTACAGGGGGAGTTATAGGGCAGATTGGGTTGATCTTCTTCTGGTGCCGCCCTGTGGTTAATCGTATCAAGAGTTTGATCGACTGCCTTCGCCATCCACGTCCGCCACCAGCTCGTCCCGTCTCAGCTGATACTATTTTCAAGGCCATGCAACATACATTTGAGTCTTGAGAGTATAAGATTTCTTGAGTAACCTATCTGTCATAGTTTTGACACCGGTGTAATCCTCTGCCTAATGTTGAAGCTTGTAATACTTCTGTGATCAGATCAGTTCCTGAAGATAATTAAAAAAATTGTGGAATTGACTGTATTTACAATATATATTCATTTCAGCTAATAATTAGTTCAGCCTATTTTAACACATTTTTCTTTTAAAATCCTATTCAACATTCATATAGAACAACAAACCAATAAAAATATACAAGTAAACCAAACGAAGAAATACTTTCCATTTCAATTCATTATCCATAACTTCGGCAAATATCACTTGTCCACTGTAAAAAGGAAAAAAAATATCAATCCCAAAATATGTTACATTCAGTCTCTAAACCAAAACCCCAATATTTAGCTCAAGCTTCATACTTAATTTTTTAGCTTCCAGATACGTATCACGATGGCCTCTCGCCTGGGAGATAAGAGTGAGACCCGCCATCCACTTGCTTTCTTTTACCTTGCAAGATACCGCTGAGATTAGGCACAAGTACTTTCTTTGTCAAAGAGGTCTTAGCTTTTTCCAGCTTGCTCGATTTCACAACTTTTTCGGGTTGGTAATGATTTTGGAGACTGTAGTGGTTGGGTGATGACTCTATTGGCTTTTCTGTTTCTGCCAGTATACGAGATGCAGTTTCTGCTGCCTTCTTCTGTTCACGTTCACGCCATTTTCTGAGCTCTCCCTCCACTGCCTTTTTGGCTGCCTCGGCCATCTCAGCTTTCTTCAATGACTCCTGTGTTGCAGCTTTTATATCTTCGATCTCCTTCTGTGTAGCCTCCAATCTCTTGCAGGCCTCATTCTCACTAGCTTTCACGGCCTCGACCTGAGCCATAGCAGCAGCTACTTTCATTTCTGCTAGTTTCTCCGATTCTTCAACCTTCCGGCTCAATGACTCAAATTCTTCTTTTGATAGCGTGATCTGAGCACCAGATTCTGAAGTAGAGGCACGTGCAACATTGGTTCTCTCGGACATTATTTTAATCTGATCAAGGGCACTTGATTCAGCTGCCTTTGCTTCTTCTGCTTCCATGAGTGCAATTTTGAGTATGTCTTCTGCTTCATCATGTGCAATTTTTGCCTCTTCAGCTTCCTTCTTTAACTCCTCAGCTTGCTTCTTCATGAGCTCCGATTCATGTTTTGCATCTTCACTTTCTGCTGACAACTGTTGGAGTGTTGAGATCAAATCTTCAGAAGCACCTCTTGCCTTGGATTCTTCAGCAATAGCAGCTTCAAGTTCAGATTTACACTTTCTGAGCTTGACATGCAGGTATCCAGCAATGGATTCTGTTTCATTTTCCTTTTCCTTCAGTTCAGAATGTTCCTTTTTCACATTCTCCAGCTCCATTTTTAGGGATTCTACTAAGCTTCTTAGAGAGCTTTCCTCTCCGACCACTTTTTGCAACGAATCTTTAGCATCATCCAGCTCTAAAGTGACAGCTTTCACAGAATCAAGATCTGAAGCTCTTGCACTGTCAATATCTTTACGTATAACTCCTATTGCAGTGGCTGCTTCAGCCAACTCAGATTCAAGTTGTTTGGTGAGCTCAGGATCAACTTCCTCTTTCAATGCAAGCAATTTCTTTGCAGATTCTTCAAGTTTAGCTTTATGAAATTGCTTCTGAACATCCTTTTCAGCATGTATGTTTGCTTCATCTTGTTGAGTTTGTATAGTTGCAAGCTTCACCAGCCTGATGGATTCCTGGACAGCTGTGATTTCCTTGGATAGCTCACTAGCTCTTACCGTGTTTGCTTCAGTTGCATTCTCAGCTTCTGTAATTTGCTTGAGGGCAGATGCCTTTTCTTCTGCAGTTGCATAACAATCCTGACGTATCTTCTGTAGTTCTTGTTTTGCAGCAGCTAGCTCATCAGAAGCAAGCGTGTACTGCTTTCTTGTTGTTTCTGAATCATAATTTGAAGCACTATCAATTCCTGCCGAAATACCAGTGTTTGATTCCTCAAGTTTCTTTGCCTGATCCATTGCAGCTTCTGTAGCCTTGGTTGATATTTCCTTGGCCTCATTGACTGCTTTGAGTTTTTGTGACAGATCCTCAACGGTCCTTTTAGCTCTTTCAAGCTCTGCAGCTTCTTGGGCTTTTATGATTTCGACATTTTGTAAACGCTCTTTCAACTTATCTAGCTCTTTCTGTGCCAAATGAAGTTGTGTCTCCTTTGCCAATACCCTCTGCAGGGGGGGAGAAAGATACAGTAAATGAAAAGAACGAAAGTTGACATGGACCCTGTAACATCATACTAATCTTTGGCTACTGATCATATTAACGGGGTAAAGAAGAGGCAAATATTATTATGATCCTTTATATTATATATATAATAGCATGACAAGTGAAAGTTTTGAGTCATTTTAATCCTAAAAATGTGTGTCATTTTATTCACTTGAAATGACTATTATACCCCTATTCTAAAAATATAAATTATTATATTAATGGTGTGAATTGAATGCATGTCCTTCTAATTTAATAACTTTCATGTACAAGTTTAAAATCATGCATTGAATTATAACACACATGATTCTATTTTATAATTCATTAGCTACATGTTTATGAGTATTAATAATTGTTATAATATCTTTTAAATTTTTATTTTTAGTAAAATGATTGTTTAACTCATGTCATTTGTATAATATTAGAGTGAATTTACATAAAAAAGTATAAATAAATAAAAAATATAATAAAAATAAATATAACTAGTGTCCGTGCCTCACACGGGCTTTTATGCTTTAGAAATAATAGCAGAACCTAATGAAAATAATTATGAACAGAAAGTGGGTTATTAATACTACATGTGAACACACATCCAAAAATCATAATCATAGGAAAGAGTAAAAGACTAAAAGGCAGACACATAATGCACGGTTTCAAGAAGTCACCATATCAACAGAATCCAATAAAAAAATTAGAGGGATTATTGCATAGTACTATAGAAAAAGTAACTCTAGAAAAACTCATAGCATATGAAGTGGTTATCATGCCATAAAAAAATTTCCGCACCCTATTCTCATATCTTTTTCACTGAACCAATTAGGATCAACTGCAAAAAAGTAAAGGAAAAACTTTTTTATGTTGGAGATTTTTACTATCTTAGGTTACTACAGCATAGAAACTATTCTGCAACTCCAAGTCGCTTGGAGTAAAAATTGTCATCCATAATGTCTTTCTACTGTTGTGGAGTAGGCTGCATTAATCGAACACATACTTCTTGCTTATTTTGGTAAGATTGTGTCGCTGGAAAAGCAATCCATCTTTTCAAGAATAATAGTACCATAAACATGGTGATTAATATATACATTTCAGAAAACAATCACCAGTAAAAAAAAAATCTAATGTGAGCTGATAAACCAAGCAGAAATTAGTTATGATGTATAGTATACAATTTATCTATTTACCTATATTGACATTATTCCTGACATTTGATATCAGCACGTTTATTACAGTATAACTAAAAAGTAATTAATTTTGTTAAAGAAATTGTCCTACAGTTCTACAACGTTTATTATTCAATTTGACAGTCATTGAACTTTTCACAATGGTGCAAACCCATGGTAATAGGAAATATAATCCAATCTTGGTACACATCAAGAGTTATATACATACCTCTGCAGAGTCGGGCCTTGCCTTCCTAATTGCTGGTTTCTCCCCAGAAAAAGCACCTTCCCCAAACATATTGAGAGCATCTTTGACAGACTGAAATGGTGCCCTTGTGTCTATTTCACCAACCTGAACTTTAGGAGATCCCGTACTCTTACTGTCTTTAGCAACCATATTTATTAATGTTTTATTTCTTCTTGTGCACAACCAGAAATGTAAAAATAAGATGTTAGGATTCTTAGTTATAAGAAAAATGTCAAAAAGAAATTTAACTAAGGACAGGGTTGCAGATAAGTTAAAATTTGAGACTATTATATCAAACACGCTCTAACAAACAAAAGTCAGAAGATGCATTGCAAACTGAATTAATCACCAGCATATGTAGAAGCACAACCAGCTAGTACCAACCATTCGTGTAACCTAATAAGTAATAACAAATCAATGCCATTTTCATTATATGTATGAAAGGTCCACGGGCAACCTAGAAGGTAATTGTTGCTAATGTGTGCAACACAAATAACATATTTTTAGACACAAGAAACCTGAATAATTAACTTATTCAGTCATCAATCACATCTATTCTTATTACTTTCAAAACTGGGGTTGTGTTCCTTAAGAATAAGTGTAATATGATGAAGAGCTAAGTCTAAACAATCCAACTACTAATTTACTACCACCCCCAGCCAAATGATTATAAGAACATCGCAATCCATAGTCAAACATGTAATCCCAGTCCCGAAAGAAGTAAGAATTAAAATCAGAGACTACAAATGAGTACATATACAATTAATTACATACTTAGGGAGTCAACATATACAATTTCTAGAAATCCTACCTTGAGATAACACAACTACAAGTATCAGAAGCTTTCAAGACATAAACTTTATACCAAGTTCAAGTAAGTGTGTGCGTGTGTGTGTCAAATGAAGAACATAGCATATATTTAATAAAAAGAAACCCTAATAGTAAAGAGAGATAACAAGGGGTCAACACCCAAGAAAGAGTATAGAAAGGGGGGTTAGCAAAATCAAACCTGAGCAACTTGAACGATCATCCCACACTCTTTAAACCCCAAAAGTCAAACTTTTCAAAGACCCTCCAAAAATAAATCACCAAAAAGTTAAAATCTTCAAGTTGTTCAACATAATCATCCAAGAAACCCCAGTTTGATTTTCCAAGAAACTTTCAAAATCAACAAGCACTTAAGAAAAAGATACATACAAACAAACACACATATAGATACAAAAAAGGAGGCTGAGGAGGATTTGAAAGTTCAAAACTAGGAGACGCGCGTGAGCTTTTTTGTACTCTTGCTGAATCAAAGAGGAGAAAGACATGTATCCCATGTATATGTTTGATTGATCTTATACTGTGCTTTTTGTTTTTTGTTCTTTACACTATACCCTAGCATTTTTATTCACACTTACACTTACACTTAAAAATATAGAAATAATTTTTTTATTTTAATTATAAAATTATAATATAATAATAAAATTATACATAATACTAACTAAAAATAAAAATAAAGATATTATTAAGGAAAAAATAAATATATGTTAATAAATAAAATATAAAATATTATTAAGAATAAATAAATAAATGTTTAATTAAAAATATAATTATATATATATGAAATTAAAAGATATTAAATATATATACAAATAAAAAATATTAAAAATAACCTGTACGTATGACTCGCTGCCCTAAACAAAACAAAAGCTAAAGTCTCAACTTTTGCATCACTATTCTTTTGCCTTTTTTATGTGATTTTGCATTTATTATTTTAGACAAAAGGGGACTATCAATTATGAGGAGTAGATAAAAAGTGAATACCTTTAAAATACTGTTGTTAAAACAAATATAATAACTAACATAATATTCACGAATATTATAATTCTAATAGGCATGGGGTGTTTTGTGAATTCAGATTGATGTGACATTAATTACTATTTATTAATTGATTAATTATAGTAATATAAATAAAGTAGAATCTTAGGGTCGGTGTGATTCATCGAGAACATAAAATTATATACAGAAAAATGTCGCAGATTTCACTATAATAGTGGATTTTCGTTTTTCTCCTACATTTGTGTTGTCTTCTTTCTTTGTATAGCTCGTATTCTTTTTTACTGCAAAACTATTCACACGTATCTTTTTTTTTTTTTTTTTGAAAGAAAGTTTTATTTAATTCAAAGCTTCAAACAAAATAGTCTCCAACAACACATCTGGAGGAGACGTAAATAAATTATAGCAATTTGCTAAACAAGGTATTTTTGCCATTTCATGGGCGACCTTGTTCGCTTGCCTTTGAACAAAAACAATTGAGAAAGTAAGATTCTCCTCTAGCTGCTTCAAACACATTTGCAGAACATTGCCCACCTCCAAGACATTCAACGACTTCATACGTAATGCACGAACTGTTAACAAAGAGTCTGTTTCGATGATCACATTCTGCAAGTCCCTCTCTTTAGCCCAATGAAGAGCTTCACAAACACCCCTTGCTTCTGCAGCAAACACTGATTCTGGATTCAGGAAGTTCATGACCTTACCCTCAAGAAAATGTCCCCTGCAATCACGAAGAACCATGCCTACAGAACAGGTATCAGCTTCCCCTACCACTGCTGCATCCACATTAATCTTAAGCTTACCTTCCTCTGGTGGACACCATTTCTGAACCCCAACAGCTTTTCCTGAACTCAACTGTACATTCCTAGCCCGTTTCTCTCTTGTGACTCGTCGCCATTCCGATACAATCTTCGAACTCCAATCCATCGCCATTGCTGGTGAAACCAGTTTGTCCTCCCACACCTTCTTATTTCGCCAGCTCCAAATACCCCATAACACTGTTGCAATCTTACTCACCTCCAGTTCCGTTCCTTCTTTGATCTTCTGCAGCAACCAATCCGGTGCAAAAGTGACCATACTCATATCAAAAATCAGACCTGCATGGGACCAGCATTGAGTGGCAAATTGACATTCAAAGAAAACATGACGCAAATGTTCGACATCCCTGTTGCACATGGGGCACATAATAGTGGTAGGAACTCCCTTATGTCGTAATTTATTCCTTACTGGAATGTTATTTCGACAAAACCTCCACAAGAAGATACGAATTTTATGCGGGATTTCCACTTTCCACATCTTACTCCAACTCGAAATCTGAGACACCACAGTATTACTACCATTCTGATCAAACCACACCTTGTATCCTGTCTTCACATCGTACTGTCCATTCATAGACTGAGACCACGCTACTCTGTCACGAATCTCACCTTGAGGAACAGTTGTCGACTTACTCCAATTTACAGGTGTTATGAAAATAAATATTAATTCAAGTTTATTCTTTTACATATTATATTATTTTATAATTTATACATACGTATTTTTTATATTATTAATTTACCGTTGAGGTTAAGGCAAATGTATGATGAAATGATATGTGAATAATTTTGAGGTACAAAATTGAAATAAAAAATGTGGGAATTATATTTTTTTAACTTATTAAATTTCTATAAGAGTCTATTTATAGAATTTATTTATTTAAATACTTAATCAATTTCACATACACAAAATACATTATATATATCATATTTTATTTTTATGATATTAAATTTATTATTAGATTAAATAATTAAAATAAAAATGATACTTCTTATCAATTTGTATTTAGTAGAGATAGAAAAAATATAATATTATTTCATATTCGGCTTAAGTTCGAACTTACATTTTAATAGAATAATATTAAATTTAAATTTAAATCTAACTCTGATAAAAAAAAATCCAAATTTAAATATTGTATATAAGTGTTCAATTTTATCACGGTCATTTTTGCCAAAGACATAACTCATAAGTGACTTCTTGATACCTTTACTTGACCAATCAATGAGTTCTATTGACCCAAAGCTAAATTAAGAGAGAAGATTTCTATCGGGTTAAATATCAATCGGGTGATTGATTGCGTTCAGATGTATTAAGTAGGTGACTGATTGCAAATTTGACTCATTTTGGTGTCTGATTCCATAATTTGACTCATTTTAGTTTTCCGGCCACCTGAAAATTTTCCGACGAAAAAAAATATGCACAAAAAAAACCGAAAAAAATTATATGTAGTAAAACACCCCGACTTTGAATCTCCTAAACTCAGAATTATCGAAATAAAATTCAAAACTCAAAATCGAAATTAAATAAATTTGGGTCAATATTTATTTAATTTTGATTTTAAGTTTTGAATTTCCTTTCGATAATTATGAGTTTAGGAGATTCAAAATCGAAGTGTTTTACTACATATAATTTTTTTCGGTTTTTTTTGTGCATATTTTTTTTCGTCGGAAAATTTTCAGGTGGCCTTAAAACTGAAATGAGTCAAATTGTGCAATCAGTCACCAAAATGAGTCAAATTTGCAATCAGTCACCTACTTGATACATCTGAACGCAACCGGTCACCCGATTGATATTTAACCCGATCTTGTATCAATTAAAACTTTACTGCAATGTCTATATCCCAAGCACAAATGACTAGTTTGACATTTGACTAATAATTAACATTAACGATATCAATTTGCATAAAAATAAAAAAAAGTAGAAGTAAGAGTAAGAGTAAAAGTAAAATAAATTATTTTTTCTAAAGGAACAGGAAAATAATTTTTTTCAATCTACTGTTCGATATAATATCTTCATATTTTATATAAATAAATTTGATCAGTACAGATTTTTTAATTAAATTTTTTCTATTTGGGTGGGACTCCTGATCCAACTCAAATCCCTAATTATTATACGATATCTATATATTCTTTTTGTTTTTTTTATGTAAGTTCTTAATTTTTTTACACGTAAATTTAAGTATTTTAATTAAATATTTAAAATTAATATTTTTCATATAAAGGATCAGAGGAGTATTACATAATTTTATTGCCTTTGAAATTATTTATTTATCTATTGACAAAATAAAAAAAGAAATCATCTCTTTGTATCTATTGACAAAAACAAAAAAGAAAAAGCAAAGCGCACAACAATTGCTACAACACTGCATGCATAGCACGTGTCAATATCAGGCATGGACACGTAGGACAAGCAAAGCAACAACTGTCACATATACTAATCTTAAACGTGTCAATTTCACGTGACGGACACGTCGGACAAGCAAAGCAAGGGGCGTAACAAAGGCGCATCTTAAACCGACCTCCCCACCAAATATACAATAAACGGATACAAAGTTTAATACAAAAGATAAATATAAGACCATATATAGCAAAAAAAAGACCAGATATAGCATGAGATTGAGGATGAGGTCATATAATTTTTCCTGAAATTATATCCAAATCTCATACTCTTATTAAAATACGAGAATATTATATATAATTAAAAATTTATCATTAAAAATCCATACTAAAATACTTTATTATTTTAGGAAATTTCCTTAGATCTTCTTCAAGTTAAGGGGGCACGGAGTGATATACCTACAAGTCATAACAAAGTTGTGAAAATTACAAACTGGTTGAATAATTCGATTTTGTCGTTAAAATTGGCCAGATTTTTGTTGTTATGTTTTTTTTTTCAAATCATGTTGTATGATCTTTTAGTGATAATAAAATCCGCATCTTTTATATACTATTACCGTATCACATAAGAAAAATATCCTCATCAACAAAAAATACGTACACGTAAACATAGCTTATCTAAAGAAGACAAGCTATACAAAAAACACCTACCTACGTTAATACTCATCTGTTTTAAATAATTGATATTTAATTTTTTACGCACAATTTAGATATTTAAAATTATTATTTTTAATTTTTTTTAGAAATTTAGTTGATTAAAATTGTTATTTTTTAATTTTAAAAAAAAAAATTAAAGTCAGAGAGAATATTATTCTGAGATGCTATGTGCTAGTACAAAATTCCCTTAAATGTCTAATTTCTAAATTTAACAGTTTTATATTATAAAAAGATTATTATAGATAGACTAATTACTAGTATCTGATTAGAAATGGTGGACTAAAAAAGTTAAAGTGGGGTCCTGAAAATATATACAAAAAAAGTATACAGAGATATTAAAAAGGGTAGGTAGTCAGCAAAATCTACTAACCTTAAAAAGAGGACAGGACACACAATCTGTGGGGGCACATTCATAGGTGGATGTACTACTAATTTTTATTTTCGATTAACTCAATAATTCAGAGTTTCAGACAATAAAATCCTAAAAAGGTATTGATTATATTATAATCTCCTTTTAATGTGTGATTATTCACTGATACTATAAATCTTTTCTTGTCATTCGGTTACATTTTTTTGTTCTTCATTTATTATTTGTTCGTATAGTAATTTGTGATTTTTCTCTTCTCAATTGTAAGAAATCTTGTTACTTCTCGTCTATGTTGGTAGTATAACATCAGGCAACAAAGGTATGAATTTTTTTAAATATCTCTGTTTACACTGCACTTATATATTTTTAATTCACGATGATTAATCAATTTCCCTGTTATTTTCTTGATCAGATAGGCAAAATGGTGGAGCGAATTGCTGGGGTGGCTGTAATAGTAATGGTTATGTCGGAAATTATGGGAGGAGTGGTTGGACTGAGATTTACGTTGGAGAAAGAAGAGTGTTTGTCTCATAAGGTTGAACATGGAGCTACTGTTCGTGCGTCTTTTGTCGTTGTTAAGGTTCATGGATGGCGTCAGTCCATGAATTCTGGCGCTGATCTTGTTGTGAGTGAAATTCTAACATCTCTCTTCATGCTTCTCGTGATATATTGTTAGATGTTTGGTCACCAAACTTTGAGATTTATAATTGAAATTAAAAGAACATTTCGACTTATAAATTTGTTTTAGCAACTAAAATGTGGTGCGGGTTAATCTCTCTCGACCTGTTCAGATTCAAGGGAGGGTGATCGAGGCGAAGTTTTAGTGCTTCTTTGAAGTATAACAACAATAGTTCTTTTTCAATTTTGAGAAAGTCCAAAACCTAAAGGCTGTACTGATATGTGAAAATTGAGAAAACTTCTATGTAGTCCGATTTATCTTCTTGATATGATTTGGCTCTATAGCTTCCACAGTTCCACATACGATTAATTTTGCTTACTAGTGTGTTGCGTATTTTTCAATGTACTGAGGATCAAACATGCAAAACCTTGACCCTTGGACATGAGGGGAAAGGGTAAGTAGAAGGAGCCTTGCAACTAGACTCATCTACAAGACGTTCATCCCTTAATTAAGCACAATAAAAATATAAATGTACTTTTTGTTATAAAGTAGAAATTGATAATCCCTACCTACTACTCTAGTGATACACAATATCTATTTACAAACATCTATCTTTCTGTGTTCATCTTATGAATCAAAGATTAGAACATGTGTAGTGATTTGTTTTTTAAAGTGAAACAGATACAGAAACCAAGTGTTTTGATATCAACAGGTAACGGGACCATCTGGTGAGCAGATTCGTGATTTTCGTGACAAGACTAGCGAGATGTTTGAGTTTGTGGCTCATAAAGAAGGAGTCCACCGCTTCTGCTTCACTAACAAGTCACCTTTTTATGAAACCATAGACTTTGATGTCCATTCAAGCTATTTTTTTCATTATGAGGAGCACGCAAAAGATGGTAACAAGCTTTATGTAAATGTTGTCTTACTTTGCTTGGTGTTTACTTATATTGACCTGATTTATTTTTTAAATTTTCATAATCGCTTTTCATTGTCATATGCATTTGCAGAGCATTTCAAGCCTCTCTTGGAAGCAGTAGCAAAGTTACAGGATGCTTTGTACAACGTTCAATATGAACAGCATTGGCTATGGGCTCAGACTGATCGCCAGGCTATAGGTATATTTTAAAATTCAACTATGACTAGCAGTACGTTTTAAGATCTTATGCTTCTTCTAATATTTGGATAATGTTTTGATCTTTCTTCCCGCACTACTACAAATATTGAATTTAGAGAAAAATTGACAGATTTTTTAGGTTTGATCAAACATGAAAGAACTAATGTGAACAATCTGTTGCTGCTGTTTAGTTCCTTAATGAAAATGAACTTTGTCAGTGATGTAGACATACCATATGATGATGAATTTATCCTCAGCATTGTGATTGACCAAATTTTAGAGATATATTGTTATGAATGAAGTCCTGTATATTTCATATAATTGCTAAAGTGCTAAACTGTGGATTCTGAATCGGGAAATGCAGTGAATGATAAAATGAGCAAGAGAGCAATCTACAAAGCCGTGTTTGAATCAGCTTCCCTTGTCGGTGCCAGTGGTCTCCAAGTTTATCTTCTACGTCGACTTTTCAGAAAGAGGCTGGAGATGTCCGGTTATTAACATTTTATGTTACCATTCTCTTGTAGTTAATAAAACAGAGATATAGGCAGAGGAATGATACATACAATATGTGGTAATGGCATTACTGAAATTGTGGGTTTACATGCACCCCCCAGGCAAATTCATCCGGCATCCTTGCATTATTTACATCATAACAAATAATTAATTACTGTAACGATATATATATTGGATATTAGTAAATTTTGTTTCTTGAACCTTTTCCTGGGTGAAAAATGTAAGCATTTTACATAGCTTGACCTGTGAAAGAAAGTGGCGTGGGAGCAACATCTTGTTAAATATATTGCTCGCAATATGTTGTGGGGAGAGCTGCTAACAAGTGTTCTATGATAAGAGTTCCAGGTTGATTAAGTAATCGTGAAACTTAAAGAAAAGCATGATTTTGTGAGTTAATTTAAAAATTACAACCGCCTGTAATCCATTAAGGTGTCCAGAATCACATACTGTAACATGGTCTCTACATGACTACATTGAGACTTGATTCCATACGATACAGAGTCCGAACATTTTGCTCCGTGTACTCAACCATACAGCACTGTACTTGTTTTTTAGTAAAAAATAGTTAAGCACATGCACACTCAATAAATCATATGATTTTATGTGTTATTTGAGAAAACAAGTACAAGTAGTAACAAGATAATTTACGAGGCAGAGACAAACAAGGGCTTAACTTAGAAACCAGCAAAACTAGTATATACTTTAAAAGTATTATCGGTCTTCCATCATCTTTTCTCCCCAACAAATGAAATATTATGACACACAAATATGTATTCCACTAGTGCCCATTACCACTTTACAGCTCCTATTGCACAAGTTCTTCTTTTACTGAAGCTGCGTCTGATCAAGATTCTGCACGTGGGGTATTTATGCAGCAAAACCACTTCTTCTGCACATCAGTAAAACCTATGAGTCAAGTATAAACAGACAGGTGTCTTCAGCTAAAGATACGGATAAATAAGCTGCCACTAGATATCTACTAAGGCGGTTTTTCAATTACTGTATATTGGCAGTGTTAATCTAATGACTAAAAAGGGATGTAAAAAATATTACAGAGGATACAAGATAGCAAGAATCTTCTGCAGTGTTAACCGAACAACAAGAATGCATACCTATTCAAAACCATAGATCAGGGTCCTTCTACCTTAATTTCTGACATCCAATTAAAAATCCAAACAATTGTGAGAATACAACCGATACATAGAAAGAATTAGTAGAACTACTACTAAAACAAGTGCAATTTGAATCACACTAGCTCAACAGAATCTTTTCGGGAGTATAATACTTCCCTCTGTTCCAAAATACAGTTGGTTTTATAGAGAAACAGCTATTACCTCTTCAATCACAACACTACACATCCACAGGTAATCCCATTATATTCATATTTTTAAAACTTTAAAAACATTTTTAATTTGGATGAGTATATGATTTTTTTTCTATCTTAAAGAATTAAGTCACTTCTTTAGAACCAACAAAATATTTGTCGTATTATTGACTAACAAAAACTAAATCAGAAAGTACACAAAATTGAAGAACTATTTGTAAATTAGTTTAGGCATTCGTAAATTTGTGCTATACAAATAACACAGCTTGATTCCTCAACATCCTTGACACAAGGCAAGATGCAAAAGATATAACTTCTTTGCGAAGTGGTGTGAATTTTCAAATTCAAAACTCAAAAGCTAGGTAAATCTAACTGAATTCCAAGTATTTATACTGTTCAGGGTTCACCGGAAAATCAATCAGAGGTAGTGCCACCATTCCTTTGGCTAAAACTACAAAATTTCCAACCCCTTGTGTATATCATGCCCAAACATGAATTTTCAATTCCATAAGCATGAGCAGAACTGGGTCTACAACATAAAAGGTGAGATGTGAAGCACACATACCCATAAGATAATTATTGATTATTTTATATTTATGTATATAGTTGAATTGATTATAATTTGTTACTTTGCAAGTTAATTAAGCAATTTGAGTAAATTAAGACTACATACATATTTATTATCTAACTATGGTACTATGCAGCTTCTCAGGATTATGGTTGGTGGCCAAGTCTTGAGATGCTTATTTAGAGAGTTGAAGTCTCACTATTTGATAGGGCAATAAGGGTTATAATGAGTTGGTTTGAGTATATTGAGAATTAAGTCGGTAAATCCATGGCTCCAGGACTGTGTCCCATTAGTGGATATAGGTACAGGTGTACAATAGGAACTGAAAACCGGTCCTAAGAAAGACTAAGCCTGTCCAAGATTGGTCCTTCTGACGTCCGGACTGGTCCTGGTCCTGGTCCTGGTCCTTTGACTTTGCTCCAAAATTCAGGACTAATGGTGTACCAGGACCAAACAGATCCTAGCAGGCTCAATTTTCTTCGAAGTGTAGTAAATGTATATAATATCCAGTGTACAAACATATTTATCCCACATTAAGTATAAAGAAGGAAAAGAAACCTACTGGACAAGGGCCCAAAACAAGTGGGCTGAAATAAACATTATAATAAATATTTATATAGCTAGACCCCATATATAAACTAGGTAAATGAATACACTAATTCCACTACAATTGATATAATTAAACTATTTTATAATATAGAAATTCCTTATTTTTTCCAAACATGGTTTAGTGAAACGTCAGTGTGTGGGGGGGATAGGGACCGAGGAAGGGGAAGCGAGTGGGAGTTAGAGAGAACTTACAGGCTGGGGCTTCATAGGATCCACTGCATACTTCATGTTAGGATCAGTTTTTGAGGGTGACTCAGGCTTTCCACCAGTCTTTTTCTCATCCCTGGCCTTGTTGAAAATAACAGTAAATCCCTCAGCTGAAGCAGGATCATTCACATCCCATTCACCAAACTTTGGCAATGGCCTTCCCTTCTCCTGCCAAACAACAGAAGATAAATGTAAACATGTGATATGAGTTAAAAAGATTAACACAAAACTGAATCTTTTTGACAGAAATATAAGTCAGATCTATTACTGCTTAAGCAGAATCATCAAAGTGCCCCAAAATTTGAACTGGAAACCTGCATGTTCTTCAATTTACTTTATGCAAACAATATAAACCATCAATTAATCATGGTACACTATCCTCTAGGCTCCAACTATCATAATCACACCCACACCAATTTCAACAGTTGACGTGGATAGTCAATAACAAGCATCCAAAGACGTGACACCATGTGTTGCACTATTGTTGGGGCATGGCACACCCCTGGAAAATTCAAAGAAAAACATCTATTTTGAATTTATCTATCCGTCAGAAATAACTCTTTATATGCTCTGTATGAACATTTCGGATAGCAATTCTTGTCCTTGTGCCAAAATGCAAGGCCCTACTATAAACAATATAAAATCAACATACATTTACTCCTGAAGATCAGACTTATGTATAGATAACAAAGGCCTAGTAGAACAAGGTCGTGTCATTGAGGTCCTGCACCAAGGCCCATTGCTTACCACAACCCAAAAACAGCTTTTTTGCAACTTATCTGGTCAAGCAGCCCGCCGAGGTAAAGACAAAAGTACAGAACTGCTTTCCTTACAAGTTGTGAAAGCTGCTTTAGGAAAAGCTATAATTTGTAAATTTTCCATAAAGCAACTTTCACAACTAGAAACACTAACGTAAACTAAAATTAAGCTTCAACTTTTATTTTTTATATATTAACACTTCAGCTTTTTCCCACACAACACTTTCCAATTTGGCCCTAAGTGTTCAAGAATCATCAATTAATATCCCTTTCCATATATCTGAATTGCAGTTCTAGCCTAAATGTAATGTACGCAACTTACACGGGAAATATCCATCTCTTATGATTCACAAATAATGAATTAATGACACGCCTGCTCTGTAAACTAATAAATTAATGAAACACATGCTCTGAAATATGAAAACATCTCTTTTAGATCACCAACAAATACAATAGTACGTCTTGACTACAAATTGACTGCCAAGCGGACAAATTATAATCATGACTCCAGATAACTGAATATTTGTTAAGAATGGCCCATTGCAGAACTTTAAATACCCACACCTCAACCTCGTGTTACAAGAACTAGAGGGGTATCTAGTAGGCTATAACTGTATAACACTTTAAGACTTCACGAAAACAGCGATGATCCATAACAAATATCGAGTAAACAGTGCTATAAGAATAAAAAACACCCAATTAAAAAAAATCATCAAAAAGGGTCAACAAACTTCAACTACAGCTGAACAAAAAGGCTTACCAAATACACTTATTAATTCAATCAACAGTTTATTAATCAAGAATATGAAATAAAAGCAAGCACGAATACAAAACATGAAGCAACCTCAAAACAAAATCACAAGCATACAAGACTAAGATCAGAGATGTGTTAATCAGTACATGATCATACAAAAGATTAAAACTTTATTATTACATAGTCCAAGAACATGTATTACAATATCACAAACAGCAAAAAGATAACAAAAAGAAGGGTTCTTGAAGATAAAAGAGAACAAAATAAATGACATACCGACATGAATCTGTAGGAGGAGGAGAGATTAGTGCTTGCTTTTCTAGGGAAGATAAATCAAATGACTAGTAGCTGACGACAACAACAACAACAAATGGGAAAGTGATGAGAATGCAATGGAGAGAGACGTGTATATATTTCTGTATGTATAGCAACTGTTTAATTATATAATCATAGAACCATAGTATTATGCGTGTATCCAATATAGTGTAGTATGTATTACTGTATTTTATGTGTGTATAAACTATAATTTTTTTTTAAAAAATTAATATTCCTTTTCTATTTAGTTAGTTTTTTTTTTTTTGTAAAAATTTAATGTGTATAAAAAATATAATTTGATTAATTATATTCTGAACTTTTTTTAATATTAAATTTTTATTTTAAAAAAATTCTAAAAATAATTTATCAAATTAAATTCTTTATGTATATTAAAATATGTTCAAGAAGTCAAAGTGACAATTAAATCAGGATGGAATATTTGAAAAAATAATAATTTTTTAGAATTAAAATAAAATATAATAAAAGAGTGTGTTTAATAAGTATTAGTCATAGGAGCAGTAGTCAACTAGTTTAATAATCCACTTTTAGAACCTCTATAGGTAAGTTGTTCTTTTTAATCCCTTTATTGGTTTTTACTGTATGTGATAAATTAGAAAAACAAGCTGCTCTAGCCTCTACATATAGTGCTAGGCCAACAAACAAAATAGTGTGGCTTTTAGTCTTTGACTTCTTGATTTTCATTAAATATATAAGAGCTACTCTTTTTTTTTTTTTACAATTTCACAAGTTGTGGCAAGTTTAAAAAAATAAAGTGGAGGAAAAAACAGATAAACCAGTTTGACAGTATTTGTCAAATAATAAGTGAACGAAATTACACATTATCGGGAATCCAATGAATTATTAAAGAAAAATAATTAGTACGAATTATTATAAATATATTAATATGAGCAGGTCACAGCACATAAAAATTATAGAAAGAGTACAAATTATGGTAGCTAAACCTTACAATGTCAACTTAAGGTAGCCTAGACCTAATAAAATTGTTATATTCTGTCTGCCATGCGGATGGCAATTATTTATATTAATACAGAGCAAAAAAAAAAAAAACCAAAATCATCAGAGTATCCCCATATAAAAATTCTTTCAAGACAGCTTAATCTTTGTGCCTCCCTTGTTGGGTGCAGATTCATAAAATTTAGTCACCCCTTTGGGAAATGTACCTCCAGAGAGCACTAGATCTGCAAAAACCATAATAATAATAATAATCATGAGTCATGACGCTGAAATCGTGTTGATTTGCCAGGAGGGTAAGCATAGATTCCTCATGAAATCTAGAGTACCATCAAGAAAAGCAACTGTAAACATCTCTTGTAAATTTATAGCATCTGTGATCCACATTTGTCTCCTATAAGTAGTTAGCTTAATATAATATCATTTAGGCATGATAACAGATTTCATCCATGCAGATTATTAGTGCCAAAAAATGATTCGTGATGGATACATTGTTTATGAATTTCGCGTTTACATACATAAATTGAACATATCAAAGAGCTTCCGCTTCCAATCTGATAAGCTTAGCGTACAAAGCAATTTTGGCGTTAGTGGACTAGGATGTATAGATGACCTGTTTTCTGGTATGGTTTTTGTGTCTGTGTGTGTGTACACGCGCTCATCTCTCCTTGCTACATTCCCCTCGACCATCTCTCCTTGCTACATTCCCCACAGACATCCAAAGAGGCTAAATCTGACAGGTTATAACAATAAAAAGCAAAAAGAAAAATTAAATAACCTTCATAATTAAATTAGATAGTCAGCAGTATTAAAAATTCTATACTTCCCATGTAAGACATTTAACAGAAGAACTAGTTGATATCTAATAGTCTTCAGTCTTCAGCAACATAATCCTGATGAAAAGAAAGAAATAGGTATTTATTCTCATCCTGATGAGGACATTCACATATAAACCATGTTTACCTGTGCATAGCGTATCATCTTCAACATCAACTCCACCATATGTATATTGGCCTAACTTGGAAGCACTGGCACAACCTTTTATCTGCAGAAATGCATTAACATTTTCGTCAAACTGGACTAACTAGACTCCTATTGCCTAACAAACAGAATTCACAGGAATTTGTTATTTGATTATTAAAGTTTTTTTTAAATGCAAAATGATAGAGTCAACAAGCTTTTCAAAATCATGATCATCCACATATAGCAAAAATAAAAATGTAATGTACAAATAAATATTTGATCACCAATACGTATTCAAGCGAGTTACAAAATCCTGATGAGATGACACTCTCATGTCGTCCCGATAATGACTGCAACCCTTCTCTTGAATTTGATATGAATGGAACACATTTAAATAAGTATCATACACATAATTTTGTTTACAAATTATTATATATATTGGTAAACCTGAAATGTTATACTATTTAATCATGTTTACAAATAACTATATAAATGTTAAATATGCTTTTGGCACATTTTAACTCTTTGCAACACAGATAAAAACAGTTTTACAATATAATACGAGATGGAGAGAGTATTTCTCACAGACATTATTTATACTCGCATCCTCTATCTAACAGCTTTTCAGTTTCACCAACATAACATGATTACATACATAATAGATCCAGAAAGGTACTGAAAATTTAGAGATATTGAATAAGAATTTCAGAATAATTCATTTGTCGATGATTATAAATAGATATCCAGTTCATAAAAAGGAGCAGTTACTAAGAATACAACCTGTTTTTTTTTATTCACAAGGCTTTACAACAAAACAATAACTACAAAATCTCATCATACATACAGTTTGACAACATGTGAATACTGAATAATAATGCTAGTTTCATCTTGGCGGGTTCACAAAAAAATTAAAAGCAAATAGGACACATGAGTTTACCTGGCATGTGTAGACATTTGTTCGGTCAAGTGTGTGTATCATTGCCTTGGTATTGTTGTTGGCATCATAATTCTTCAATGCACGGTGCAGGAATAGAACAACAAGATCACCATTTGAACAGAAGGAATTCATGATTCTGATGATAACCATTTATAGAACTGCATAAACATTGAACATAATTTTTAGATTTTTAAGAAAGATACTGCCATAGGCTCATAGCATAAGGTTTTGCAAACCCAAACACTAAATTTTTGCCGGTCGTGTACAAAATAACCAGGTTCACATAGCATACCTGATATTATTTGCAGTTGAAATCCCACCAAGAAACTCCAGAAACTTTAGGAATCAAGAAAACTGATTCTGACCCCAGACCTGTAACATGACACAGATTTCTTACCCACTCTTAGCATTAGGTATCCGTCTTCTGTGCCTTAAACCTTCCAACTTCTCCATAGCAACCATCAAATCTTCCTGCAGACCTTGTGTACTACTATCTTCAGATATTAGTCCCCTTCTCCGCATATCCATCAGGAGCATTTCAACCTTCAAAGAACTGTTATCTTGAAAAACAGCCTTAACGAGAACAGAAAATGATGTGGTATTAGGGCAGATACCCTTTTGTTTCATCTCTTCATACAACTCAAAAGCATGACCAGTTTCTCCGACAGCACAAAGGCCAGTAATAATTACATTGTATGCTACAACATCAAGCTTTACACAATGAAGCTCCATTACATCTTTCAAATTAAATGCTTCATTGAAGTTACGCTTCTTGCAGAACATATGCATTAGACTTGTAAAAGTCGCAATAGTCGGAACTCGTTTACCCCTAAGCATACAATCAAGAACAAATGCTGCTTCTTCCAGCTTACCCCGCTGCACTAGGCCTCTCACTATAGCACTCTCAGCTACCTCTCTTGAGCCAACACCAAGGGCTTCCATTTCATCTTTCAGTTTAAATGCTCTTTGAGAGTCTCCGACTCTACACATACCACTAATAAGAGAAACATACTGCTTTTCTGTAGGACTATAACCTCTGTTCAGCATCTCGTGCAAAATCTTATGAGAACTATGGAAATCTTGTTTCTTATTGAACCCATGAAGTAATGAAGCATAAGTATCATCATTTGGAAATTCTCCTATCAACTTCATTGTGCTCAGCAAATCAAAGGCTTTCACCATGTCATATTTTTCACAACATTCAGCTATTAACATATTAAATGTCCTTTTATCAACAATGTAACCATCAGTAATTATCATTTTTAAAGTTTTAACTGCAATGTCTAGCATGCCCGACTTACAAAGCCCATATATTAGAGAATGACTTGTCAAATTATCCGGAACAAATCCTTTTTTAACAAGGGTATTATAAACTTTAAAGCACCTTGATGAATCTCTTTGTTGAGAGTATCCATGCAAAATAATATTATATGTAACCAAATTTGGGTATGAATCTTCACCTTTCATCATTGATAATAAGGCCTTCATATTAGTCATTTTCCCCATTCTCGAGTAACCATCTATCATTGCATTAAGTGCAATAGTATCAGGATAAAGGCCTTTCTCTAACATCTCCTCCCAGTAATATGCAGCAGCCTTTGACTCACCTGCCTTAAAAAGCCCATCAATTAAACATGTGTACATAACTTGATTAGGGAAGAAAATTCCTTTTTTAATCAACTCTTCGAACATATGAATTGCAGTGACCACCCTGCCCTTCCTACACAACCCACAAAGAATACTGGTGTATGTATAACTATCAGGAAGAACATTATTTCTAACCATCTCATCCATAAGCATCAAAGCTACTCCCAGATTACCAAATTTACATGTTTCAGCCACTAACGTGTTATACACAAAGATATCTACCACACCACGAATGTGTTGAATTTTAGAGAAGAATTCCATAGCTTCCTTGAAGTTTCCGCCATTGCATAGTCCTTTAAGTAGAGCCCCGTATGTATAAAGGCTAGGGTGATGACCAGACTTTACCATTTCATCAAACAGGGAAAGTGCTTCTAATGCCTTGCCTTCGTTTGCATACCCATTTATAATAGTATCAAAAGTGACTGCACTAGGAATCTGATGGATTTCTCTCATGTGATGCATGAAATCCACCCCCTCCCCTGGCCTTCCAACTCTAGAAAGACAAGAAACAAGAGTATTACATGTGAAAAGCTCAGTCTGATGACCACCATGACTCATCACTACATACACTTTCATTGCTTCATGCAAGTTGTTTTTCTTGCAAGAGTTGTAAATTAGTGTGGAGTATATGATGCTATTACATTCAACTCCAGTTCTATACATCTTGCATATGATTTCTTTTGCATTATATACCTTCATTGCCTTGCAAAATCCATTCACAAGTGTGGAATATGTAATGACATCAGGATTGAGACCATCTTTGAACATGTTAACAAGCAACTGAGCACCTTCCTCAGGCATTCCAGCCTTGCATAACCCATCTATCAACATTGTATACAGAACTTTATTGACTCTTATGCCATTCACTTTCATCCTCTCAAAAAGACTTCTTGCTAAATCTAATTTTGCATGCCTACATAACCCGTCCAAGATTCCCCCGTAACTAACTTCATTAGGTTCCAATCCACTGCCTTCCATATTCCCCAGAAATTCTGAAGCTTCTTCAAATCTGCCTTCCTGACAGTACCCATATATCAAAGAATTATAAGTGACGCGATTAGGCAACACATTGCATTCCAACATCTCCCTAAAAATCCGACTAGCAACACCAACCTTCCCTTCCTTCACAAACCCATTAATGAGAGTATTATAGGTGACTACATTTGGAAATAACATCTTTTTTCTCATCTTTTTTAACAACAAATAACCTTTTGAACTCCTACAGTGTTTACATAGATCATCTATAAGCATATTATATGTACACAAATCTGCCTTAAGACCCTTACGTTCCATTTGATCAAGAAGCTCAAAAGCTGCTTTGTATCTTCCCTTCTTGCAGTACCAATTGAGCAAAGTATTATAGGTAACTACAGTAGGACTATAGCCACTATCTTCCATCTTTTTAAGAAGATATCCAGCTTTCTTAAGCTTTCCTTCAACACAAAGAGTATGCAAAAGTATATTAAATGTAACAACATTAGGGCAGACATTCCCCTCAAGCATTTCTCTGAAAAACGACCACGCAGACCCCCCAAACTCACCGTTCGCCATTGCCCTTAATAACATATTACAAGTGTACACAGATGGTCTAAACCCCCTCTCACCCACCATACGATAAATCCCTAGCGCTTCCTCAACCATCAATTTTCTAACATAAATTCTAATCAAAAGATCAAAAACCGCAGGATTTGAATTGCAAAGAGAGTATGTGCCCATGAGATGACGAAAAACAGAATGCGACCCAATACCCATCCGAGACAAATGCTCAAGAATCGACTTGGCAGAATCATACATTCTAGCTCTAACAAGAATATGGGTTGTTATACAATACATTTGAGTAACATGATTAAGTTCCATACCAGGTTGCTTAATGACCCACTTAAGAAATTTCAAAGCTAATCTCCCATGAACTGGTCTAAGTGAAGCCATTTTATAGTTCATAAAGTTCAAAGATTCCCACCTGTTAATTGTTAAAACTGTATAAACACTATTTTCCAGCACCAAACCTGCTTATACATACACACACACACACACACACACACCAACATATATAAATTAAAATCAAACACAATTACAAGATAATGATAATATGTGAATTGGGCTAATAAAATGGCAAAAAAAACATACCAGAAATTTGTGGGTCGGGTCTTGCAGTTTGATTTTTATCTCTCAAGTTCTTGAAATTTGTAGAGAAGCCCATTTGAGAAAAAGCTAGAAACTTGGGGCTTGTTTGAGGAAAAAGATTGAGTCTTTTGGGAGTAGTTGAACTTATATATGTGAACATCATTCTCTTCTCCACCAAAATCATACACATAAATATTCAATTCGTCGCCAAGAATAGCTTCGCAGTGAAGAAGTACACAGTGTATATCATGTGTATGGATGAAATTTTATATTATAGAAATTATAAATTGAAATAATTTAAGAAAACAAATGTTATGTAAAATGATTTTATGATTTATTGATTTTAAATCAGTTAAAATTCAGTTGCAGCAGCTCACGTTATTAGGCAGGCCTTTACAAAAAGTTATTTTTCAGCTACGAGTTTTTAATTAAATCTCTCCAAAAATATTATTTATATATATTATATCTCAAAATATATATAAATCAAAATAAATTAGCAAACAGTTATGTCATTTTCCCAACAGTGTTTTTCAGAAACATTTTTTCTTATAAGACATCAATTTTCGACATCAATCTCAAACGAAACCGTAATTTATTGCATTTTCCAAAAGCACTTTTTCTCATAACACATCAATTTTCAATAACAATCTCAAACGAAGCTGTAATTTATTGCATTATTAATTAATAATCAGTGTTTATAAAAGTGTTAGATCCCGAAAATACTTTTTAGCGACTAAGATTAATCGTTAAACTTAAATTAAAAGAAATAATTATTTGAAATATAACTAAATATATTTTAGTTTTTCTTTTATAAAAGATTCATTTCTGTCTTGGTTTTTCTAATTTGATGTGTAAAATTATTTAATTTTAATATTTTTCATCTGGTTTCTGTTTGTTCAGTATAATTTCAATTTTGCAAAAAATAGTAGAAAAAATTGTTTATTTTCGCAGATAAGAGATTCTTGCGCTTTTAGAACACTATTATCAGTATAATAACAATGTACAGTAATTACTGCAAAATTCTGCTAACTTGATAAATCAGTTAATTATTTAGTACTGGTTTATTTATTGGATTTAATTCTAAATTTGTTGGATTCATGCATAGTGATTCATAAACCATATATTTAACATTTTTTTGTAGAAGATTCATTCTATAGATGAAATAATAACAATATTGTGGTACACTGAAAGAAATTGAAACTAATCTTCAATACAACAATGAAAATGTCGATAAAACTCGAAAACTAACAAGAATGAATCATGAAACTATCTAGTTCCTAGATGAATAAGCAGAGGCAAACCATCAGGCTGCCAAGAGCAGCAACACCAAAAGTTGCTAGTGCTGTAATCCTGGTGGTAGAGCTGTGAAAACTAGATGGTCCCCATGCATGAACACCAGGCGATGGCGCCGATTCAGGTGGATGATGATGCTCACGAGGATGTGTATATTCGGAAGGATGCATTACACGAATGATCATTTTCTGGCCTGCTGTGCAGTGATCAGATTGACCACTGATGAAATAAAAAAATCCGGACCGTTTAAATTCAAAAACGGTGTCTCCATCATCGAATTTGGAGATTGCATTCATGGTAGAGCAGTTTTGATAATCGTCATAGCCAACCACCAGCACAGAGTCATTCTCATACCTGAAATCTGGAAGATGCCAAAAGCACATGAAACCATAAAACCTGTGGCAAACATCTCTTTAGCAGTGTAAAAATACAATGAATATTTTTATGGAAAACTTACGAATTGTATCGCCAATTCGGAATCTGTTTTGGGCAGCCCAGACATTGTAAGGATCATCAATATCACTAGTAAAGTTGCCAGAGGAAGGTTCAATCCAGCCTTGGTCACCTCCAACTTGAAACTGGTACGAAAACACGCAAGAAATGAGAATAGCAATGTTAAGAAAGAAAAAGAGTTTAGAGATGGCCATTTGGATTAGTTTGCTGGATCGAGCTTGTGATAATAATGAGTGTTTGAGCAAGATATAATACAAGTACAGAAATGTTGTGTAAATCAGTGAAAGGTAAGTAGCAAACTAGAGGTGCATGTGTATTTATAATGGGTGAGCGCCTGAGCGGAGGGAGTGGGAAATGAGGTGCATGGCAGTTTTTTAGTGAGTGGAGATAAAGGGCATTGGCAGTTGCTAGCTCTGATCGAATTTGTTGGAACATTGATTTCATTCGTTTATTATATGTCATACTCTTGGCAGTTTTATTTTTATTTTTTAATTCGGTGTACATAAAAATATTATAATCTACAGATTAGACCAGTAGTAATGGAAACATCAATTTTTTTTTTGATATTTTAAATATTAACAGATTAATTTTACCAAGGGATCTGATTGAAAAAATAAATAAACATTGCAATACCTTATAGTCAACACTATAGAGTTGTTATTTCGAATTTTGATACCCTGTTTGGCTGAATATATTTGTTGTGGTGCTATACAACTGCAGGTCTGCAGCACAAAATTAATTATAACTTACAAGTATGTCTCAAAGCTAGCTGCTATGTTAGTCCAACAGCTTTGCATTAGCCTAATAAATACTATATAAGTTGCTTGATAGAAGCTCTGCACACTCCTGTACCATGTGCATTGTTAATACTTGATCATTTTGGTTCTGGGGTTCAACTTTACTTTACTGAATAAGGAATGGGTGTAAATTTTATCATAATATATGGTCAGTACAGAATATTGAAGCTTTCAGTAACACAGACTAGATTTGAAATAACAAAGGTTTCAGTAGTACAGACTAGATTTCATGATATAATAATGGTCACAGGATTTGCATCTGTTTTGAGTAATGAAAGGTAGGAGCAATAAAAAATATGAAAGTGAAAGATTTCTCCAAGTAAAGAACTTGTATCAGATTCTCTTACATTAATTAATATTAGGTAAAAGAAGATGGTACGAATCATGTGTAATGTTTTACTACTACAACTGCATGCTGTTTATGATCTTCCCTTTCATTGATGTCTATAAATTGGCTGTATATGTACTATGTATACACATTTGTATGTAGTAGCTTCTTCATCCTCTTCAGTACTGATCCTTTGCACCAAAACTATCTCTTTGATCATCTTAGCTCCTTCTCTCACTCGCACACAAACACACACACAGTTATATTGATTAAAGCTATCGTGCATCATTATGCATGTCTAATAAGTTTGTAAACATGATGATGATAAGATGAATAATATATATGTGCATTTCTTGAACTTGTGCTATGTGTGACTCAACACAGGTCAGCCAGGAAGGAGAGGAGAGATCTATGGAAGGGGTAGATATTATACATGTTGACAGAAGAGAAAGAGCACAGACCTGCCATTAAGCTATACAGTTACCTTATTGTCGGACTGTGCTCTCTCTCTTCTGTCGCCATATCCATCCACCCCCACTTCCTGTACAACGCTACTCTTCTTCCTGGTCTTATACATGTATGTTTGTTGATAATCTAAGCATATGGACCATGTCATATCGGAGCTGCTGCTGCTATATTTAGTCTATAAAAAACCATTTTGCAACAACTATGGTTGCGTGTATGTTCTTTTCTTTCTGCCTTGAGGTTTTCAACTTTGTTAATTATGGCTCAAACGTCTCAAATTGTTTTTGTCCCAGTGAAATAAAGGGTGCGGTCCTCGATCTTTATCGTTTCCAAGTATATAGCACTTTTCTTCTTCCTCTCTATCTGTCCTTTTTTTGGAGAAACTGTTGGCTGTACATCACAAAAACAAGTGATATCCTATCACGGTGACCAGAATAGATGCAGTTCTGCATTGCATTATTTGTTCAAGAAGCAAGTCGAAGACTCGACTCAATTAAGTTGTTTGTAATATATGGTCTATCTATATAATTTTGAATTATATCTATATTGGCCTATGACAAAATTCCATTAAAATATGCACAAACTAATTATCATCAACTGCCTCAGAGCAATTATCATAGCATCTCAAACACAAAATATATGGTCTCCTCCACATACATTTTCATTTACAAATCAGAAGCTGCATATGCAAGTATGCATTTTAAAGTTACAGACAAAAACAAGATAATTGCCATGCAAACAAACTAGAGCTAAATTGAGACTAATCTTTAGTGCAAGTATTCAAGATACAGTAAACAATAAAACAAACAGTTCAATGATGCTTTGAACTTGCAATATTTGAATTATATAAAAGAACAGGGGAGTTGAACTACTTGTATTTTGCTTGTGGTTATACAACATTAATCTCGAACATGTGCTCTGTGGTCCTACTATCTTCACTATCAGAAACAGTGTCCTCGAGATTTAATAGCAAATGATTAGAAAAAGAGAGAGTTGGTTTCATCTTCGGCACCAACACAGGCTCCACCTCACCATTTAAAATCTGGAACACTCTCCTCATTGAAGGCCTCTCAGCATAATCTGGATTAGCACAGCTCAAACCAACAAGCAACAACATCCTAGCTTCTTCTACATTAAACACATTCAAGTGTCTGTCTACAGCTTCAGCAAGCCTTCCTTCGGAGTGCAACTCCCAAACCCAATCAACTACATTGACGTTTCTTTGACCTTCTATTTCCTTATCAATTGGCCTCCTTCCACAGACCAGTTCAAGTAGAACCACGCTGAAGCTAAAAGTATCAGTTTTCTCAGTTGCTTTTCCATACTGAAGGTACCCCACTGTTCCAGCTGTCAGTGTAGAGACAGGGCTCTTGTCATGATCCATTAGCCTCGCCAACCCAAAATCTCCGACCCTGGCATTGAAATTCGCATCCAGCATTATATTACTAGTCTTTATGTCTCTGTGAATCACTTGTTGCTCACATTCTTGATGCAAATAAATCAAAACAGAGGCCAATCCAACAGCAATATTGTATCTGTATGGCCATTTCAGTGTGAACCCTTGGTCAGACACCGGATACAACACATTATCAAGACTCCCATTGGGCATAAACTCATAGACAAGTAACAATTCTCCTTTTTCAGCACACCAGCCCTGAAGCTGAACTAAATTCCTATGCCTCAAACAAGCTATAATTGACAACTCAGCAAGAAACTCAGTTTTACCTTCATGAGAATGCTTTGATCTTTTAACTGCAGAAATAGTGCCTAAAGACAAAAAAAAATGCCTTATAAACAGTCCCACATGCTCCATGACCTACAATCCTACTAGCATGAAACTCAGTTTTACCTTCATGAGAATGCTTTGATCTTTTAACTGCAGAAATAGTGCCTAAAGACAAAAAAAATGCCTTATAAACAGTCCCAAATGCTCCATGACCTACAATCCTATTAGCCTCGCCAACCCAAAATCTCCGAGCCTAGCATTGAAATTCGCATCCAGCATTATATTACTAGTCTTTATGTCTCTGTGAATCACTTGTTGCTCACATTCTTGATGCAAATAAGTCAAAACAGAGGCCAATCCAAGAGCAATATTGTATCTGTATGGCCATTTCAGTGTGAACCCTTGGTCAGATACTGGATACAACACATTATCAAGACTCCCATTGGGCATAAACTCATAGACAAGTAACAATTCTCCTTTTTCAGCACACCAGCCCTGAAGCTGAACTAAATTCTTATGCCTCAAACAAGCTATAATTGACAACTCAGCAAGAAAATCAGTTTTACCTTCATGAGAATGCTTTGATCTTTTAACTGCAGAAATAGTGCCTAAAGAAAAAAAATGCCTTATAAACAGTCCCAAATGCTCCATGACCTACAATCCTACTAGCATGAAACCCTTTAGTAGCAGCATTCAATTCTCTGTAAGTAAACTGTCTAGGGCCTGGGCCTGTTACAAGCTCAGCACTGAAAAGAGTTATCCATTCTCATCTTCCATTTCTTAACAAAAATATAACCAAACAATCCAAGAAAAACACAAAAAAATGCTGGACCAGCAATTCCAAGACCCCAACCAAGCCTCTTATGATGTTTACTACTCGAACGAGAATTCGGAACAATCGGAGGACTTCTGATCACAGAATTATCAGACACATTATAAGAAGGAAATCTTGGCCTGCTTGACTTGACCCCAAAAGTCAAAAAACTCCAATTTTCAAGAAGATGAATTTCTGTACTTCCTTCAGTAGAAGCCGAAAACCCTACATACCTAAACTCCCTGAGATAATAAGAAAGATCAACATTAACCACCAGAAGTGGCTCTAAAGGTTTAGTACTAGAATAACTCAAGAAAACCTTTAAATTCTTCTCAACATTTTTATAATCAATCCAAGCACTAATCAAATTCCCACTTTTCAAATCAATCCCAATTGAAATAACATCAGCAGTCTTGATTGATTTAAGACTATCGATATCTAACCCTACATGATTCTCATTCGGGTCATTAAAATGCAAATCAAGTCTAGTATCAAATTCAACAGCAACAAATTTATTCTTAGTAAGCTGAGTTGAATTCACAAGGCCTAAATACCCACCAGGGCTACCTAAAGTCTGATTATCAGGTGAGATAAAGAAAGCTAACCCATCACCAAACGAGGCCGGATTGACATTATTAATCGAAAAAGAGAAACAAGTGGAGAAAGAAGCAATGTGAGTGAATTCTTGATTTGAGAACTAAATTGGGTGATTGTAAATGACTATGCCGGAGCTTGATGATGGTACATTGAGTTGTTTAGTGAGTCCGATCACGCCGTTACGGAGATAAGAGTCACCGAGGAGAGTGAGGTTTCGGAGAGAAGTGAAAGATGGGAAGTTAAAGTTGGTGTTTTGGGCGGAGATTAATGGTGGGTTCTTGAAAAATAAGAAGAAAATCAAGAAACTGAAAAGTGGGGTTGTTGAAGAAAAGAGATTCATGTCTGGGAAAAGATTATCAGAGAAATATTGGGTCTGGAATATATATATATATATATATATATATATATATATATGTATGTATTTGTTGCAGAATTAAGGAACAGTGTAGAAGAAAATGAAGTTGTTCAAGGAGGGGGCTTCTTGAAGCGGTGGGGACTGGGGGGGGATGGCGGGAAAATTGGGGGGGTGTGGTTCAAACGGTTGGAAAATGGGCAAATGGGTCGGGTTTTAAAACTCTTAATAGAAAATCTGAAAATGTTACTACAAACTCTTAATAGAAAATGCGATGGCTTATAAGATGCTTGATGTTGTCATTTTTCTCAAAATCTTACTGGTTCTAGAATTTTAAATCGTCATCAAATATTTTAAATTAAAGTTCCTGCGTCAAGTGAAAACCATTTATCCATATTAAATTTATATTATATTTAATAAAGATTTATTAGTAGTTCGCTGAGTTATATACCATTAGGGTTCTCCGATCTGAGGAACACTAGTAGGATATAGAAGTAAATTATACAGAGTAACGATGGCCAACTATGTATATGGCTTTTATATATCATCAAGTGTATGCTATTAAGTATCAAAATATCATTGTCAGATTCAAGACCAACTCCAGTTGCACATCTTTCATGTACCACACGAGATTCTGATGAGCTCCCTCCTATCAAATTAATCATATCGATAAGAGAAAATCCCTGCACGGAAGTGAAAGAGGAGTTTTGGCAGCAATGAGCGACTATGGGCCTATGTCTGAACCATCTTGCAATGGAACATGTGGATGTACGCAAAGTGGTGGCATGACACAAAACTGCAACAAAAGGTTGCAAAGCAAGAAGTTGACAGCTTGTATCGGTTGAAGCTTGCAATAGCTAATCGGTCTAACTGACAACAGTAACTTCTTCATTGTAGGTGTCTAGGCAGCAGAGCTACAAGCACAACATGGTGTTTAGTTAAAAAAGTGTAAAAATTTATTCCGAATGTACTTTAAAAAGTTGTAATACCTTCATTCATACTGCAGAAGCTTTCTCTGGGAAATATTACACTAGGATCAACTTGTTGTTGCAAGGACAGAACAAGAGCCACTGATTTTTTACTGCAGAAAAATATGCATATATTCATATTAGGTTTTAGTTGTTAATAGACAATAAAGAAAAAAAATTGAAACTTATGAGAAGAAAAAGTGAGACCGGTATTACAAAAAAATGAGAAGAAAAAAATCATTAGAAAAGAATAATCATTCTATCAACTAGAGTCTAGACATTTAAATGGAAGTAGAGAAGCTTAAGATGGGATCAGATTATGTTTTTGACATGAAACATACATTTGCAAGCTCTTGTTTTAAAGTTTTATGCATGGAATCTTTTTAATACCTAATAAGACGACTGAGTTTATTACCTGGCCCAGGAAGGAATAAACTTTTTAGTGGGCACCTCATCCTCTTCTTCTTCTTCTTCTTCATCTGAGTGCTGATACGGAGACATCTCATACGATTTTTCTGTAGCGGTCTGGGTAACACCGCCACTTCTAGACGATAATTGATCCAACACGCTTGTTAACTACAAAGAAGAAAAAATAATATAGCACGAGGCTGCTCAGCTTGTTGTGGCAAAGATCAGATATTTTCTCAATACATTTCGAATGGACCTTGCTTTCAAATACATGTGTGCTTTAAACATTTACCTTTGTGCTGCCATCACAATTATTAAGAGTTTCACCACTTTCGGGAACAATGCTAAATCCCTGGATATTACTCCTATTAGTCTTGAATTCAGTTTGTGATTCTGTCTTTTTCAAAGTGTTTTCATCTCTGCTCATTTTGTCCACATGCTGACCCTTTCCTGTTCTGTTATCAGATTCCTTCCTAATGTTTGTGCTCTTACCCTGGTGAGTATACTACTGATATCAATGCCTACTGCAACTGACAGTAAAGATGGTAATAATATAACATAATGGCTATAGAAGATTTTACCGGGTTGCCGCAATGTTTTTCTTTCTTGCCTTTCCCCGCAAATATTTCCTCTTCTTGTGCTCTGTGGGTTTGCCATCCCACTCCAATGCGCTTTCTTTTCCTTTCCTTCTCCTTCCTGCCTTCTTCCTCTCTCATCCTTTTCCTTGCTGCTAAATCAGCATCTTTCTTTTTTAGTTCCTCTTCTTTCTTTCTCTTATCTAACTCCCTTTGCCTCAAAGTTTCTTCCTCTATTTTCGCTCGCTCAAGTTTCAATGCTTCTTTCTTAATCTTGCGTTCATTTTCCTTTTTTTCTGCTTGACGCTTTGCCGCCTCAGCAGCCTCTAGTGATCTCACTTTGATATCTCTTTTACCTGAAAAACGTTTATACACCGGCTTTTAAATATTATATACTGCTAATCTGGTGACTGGTCTGAATATCTTCACAACATGCAAGAGCATGCTAATAAGTAATATCACTTGCAGTAGGTACAATTTAACTAGAATCGAACCACCAACGGACAAGAGAGCAACCAAAAAAGGATATATATATATACACACACACACACACACAAACAAAAAAATATCCTTTGCATCTCGTTATAATAAGAGCAAAAAAGGAGAAAGATACCTGTTGCACTACACAAAGCTTTGATACAATCAGATACAACTTTCATAATAATGTTACTGTAAATGGCGATACACAGAACTATTTAATTTACTGAATCTGGATATGAAACATGATTCGGATAATGAAAATCCACAAAAAAACACTATGGCAACATACTTTATGGATCACTAAATTACAATGCACACACTTGTAAAACCAGAAATGTCAGCTGTCTGGGTGAGTATCATGGTACAATTAAACATATCACCAGAGAAGAGAATGTCATATAGCAAACAGCATGGACCATGTTTTCACACTGTCTTTCACATGTGTAACATCAAACATGTAAACGCTAGATAGATTCAGAGTATTTTACAAAAAAAATCAAATTGTCTTCATATCTGTGCTTAACAAGTTAGTGAGAATTTAGTATTTATGTTGTGGAATATTATGCAACTGTTGCTAGAGTATGTACCCTGAAATGAATATCATACAAATTCAAGATATTTTTCATAAAAAGTTTGGGTACAGACCATAAGTATTCCAAGACTGACTGGCCATTATTACTTTTTTAAGTATTAATGATTGTAGAGACAATGATTTCTCAGTGGTCAGTTCACACTAGTCTAGGTTTTTATTGTTGATTCCAATAGTTTCTTGTACATTGGCACTGACATTTTTTCTTAAAGGGCCGTGTCGTATAACTAATTTCATCTTTTGACTCTTGCTTGACCCAATTTTTCAACTTATTGTTGTCCCCAAACACCTCCCATCCCCCAGCAAGTTACTAAATTTAGCAACCTGGACAGAGAGAACCTTCCTCCAAGCTATTATAGATAGATCCCAACCCCCACCCCAAATTTCTGTCTCTCTCGCCAACATAATAGTTTTGTAGAAGCAAAACAAGGGGTGGATGAATAAACAAATCACCTTTGCAAACTGCAGCTGCTTGCCTTTGCTTAACTAACGGAATAAATGAACTGACATTGGACACAATGTTGTTCCGCTTCACCTTCTCTGACAGTCTCTGTGTCCCTCTCTTTAAACTTGTTGTACTTGACAATTTTGCTTTACTGAACCTGTTGTGAAGTGATTCACTGACCTTGGTACTATTTGCACCCACTGATGATAATTGGTTTTCCTTTCCCCAATTTTTACTTTTTTTATTGCTGCAATGATTTCTAAGCCTCTGTTTGACACTGCTTTCAATCTCTGCATTACTAGAATCTGTACCACCGATCTGATGTAATTTCTTCGCTGCAGGAGGATTTGAGAATTCTTCTATTGTCTCAGAAAATGGTTCTCCATTGGCACTTGTATTGGTCTCTGCCAAACCAATATCTTCTTGAATATGGTCATCATCATCATCTGCATTCTCATTTTCATCAACAACACTGGAATCTTCTTCGATACGAAAACATGTGAGCTCTGGATTGGAGCTCAATCGCTTCTCTGAATTGACTGAACTTGATGATATCCTTTTACAGTACCTTCCAACAGGTGTGTCACAGTTTTTCACATTCCAGCTATATTGAGCACCAGAATATGGTAGAGAATCAGAGTACAACATTTCTTGCAGGGCGGAGTCTACTTCATCCATTGAAGTAGCCTGTAAATGGTTGCCAGCATCCTCGCTAAAAGATAAGGTGCTTGTTAGATCGGTATGCTCAAGAAGTCTATTTGGTACGGATAAGTACTGGTCTTTATTATTGAGTGGTTTATATTTAGATGAAAAATGTACTAAAGGGGTACAAATGCTTGCATTTCTGCAAATCTTCTCCAGAATGCTAGCACGTTGCATTGAGTTACGTGTTGTGTTTAATTCACCAAAATTTAATTCTTTACTAGTGTCCAGCCCTCCATCATCAGAATGTTCATCAAGAACAAATCCCTCATAAACTGGCAAATTTTGATCAAAAGCAAGCTCATTGTTACATGGTGAGCCAACTGGCCCCCCCTCCTTCAGATGAGGATTGCTATCTGGCAAAGCACTCCTGCTAGGACTCAATATTTCAGCATCTGCCAGGTGAAAATCATTCCCAACGTGAAAGATCTTCTGCAATTCTTGCTCATCGCACAAACTTTTTGCAGCAAGGATGTCATTAGGAGAAAATGAAGTAGTATGTTTTTCAACAAAGGACCCTTGAGATTCTCTAGTTACCTGTTTGCTTAAACTTGACACAAAGCTTGGTCCAAACTCTTCATGTTCAGATGTAAAAGGCGTCTGCACAACCTTAATTTTCTCGGTGAAACAAAAATTTCCATCCTGGAAAACACAAAAGATTAATAACAATAACAAACAGCTGCCTAAAAGAACAAAGGACAAAAAGACATGCAAACACATTTAATTATCATATGAAATAATAAGAAGAATTAAATCATCATGGTTTTTTCCTCCAAAAGAAGCAAATAGTAATATCTCTGGTATTAATAAGTAACTTTTTCTTTCTGGTATTAGTTTATAATTTTTTTTTCTCTTAACAGCTATCAAAGATGAATGCAATAAAATACTCCCATGTCCAATTCATGTGTTCATTTTGCAAACAAACACAGATGTAAACAACTATATAATACACTAAGAAACATGTTAAATATTTGTTGTCCTCGCCGGTATGATACTACTTCGTGCCATATTTTATGGTAATCAGGGAATCATGACTTTGACCAGGAAGACATAAAAATAACATACTCAAAGGCAATGCATGCCTTGAAAGAATTGCAACAGAGGGCTAACGCTATCACATAGTCATAAAGAAAAATATGATTAAGACCTTTCTATCACAATTATGTGCAATTACTGCAACTCGAGTTGGCCCAGAGAGAGTAATCTTTTCAGCTGAGAAGTTCTGCATCTGTGTTGATTCAAACAGTTTGGGGAAAAAATGGCACATTGAGGGTAAAATTTTAATTTAACCTGAAGCATGAAGTGGACTTTTAGATTGTGTGTGACTGTGTCTATACATACATATACATGATATATATGTGTGTGTGTGTGTGTACTATTGATAGGATTATCAAATATATATTCACACGCACATATATATGAACTTACGGTATACAACACAGACAAGAAAAGCCAACTTTTAAACCAAATATCCGATAGCAGAATTAGTTCTTAACAGATGTTTGAACATCCGGAAACTGTCATGCTATAGCAGCCTTAGTGACCAATTCTCCAACACTAAACACACACTCATTTGGGTGACTCAGATATCTACTTCTGCTGATAACTTAATTAATAACATTACACAAGACAGATCAATACCTCTTGTCGACTTTCTTGAATTAGCGAAGAGAAAGTGTCATCTGTTAAAGGACACTTCATTTTCTCTAGGAGCATGTCAGAACTTTCACTGCCATTACGTTCACAGGAAGAAGAAAATGCTAGAAGCTTCGGGATGACATCTGATTCATTCCCAACAGTCTTTGAATGACTACTTATATGGCCTCCCTGCAAATTATGAACTTTTTGTTTCCTTGAGCTTGTGGAAGCAGAGAAACAATTGGTATGTTGGTACTCAATCTTTCTCCGCTTAAACTGAGGCCATGATTCATATTTTGTGTGCCTAAATTTATTTTTAGGCAAAGTAGATGTATATGTGGGCTGAGCTTCGCCAAACTCTGAAGAACAAAAATTGTTGTCTTCATTCTGAGGATCACCAACTGAAGCAGATGTATTTGAACCTTCCTCGGCCAAGTCATTGCAACCATTTGCCAAAGACATTTTCTCTGTGCTAGCAAAGGTGTCTTCGTTCTCGCAATCAAAATTATGTTTATGCTGCAGCGAATTGTTCTCATCATCAACACTGCAGCATCGTCTTGCATCAAGAACATCATCGTCAGGTTGATTTTTCATATTTACCTCCTCGTCCAAGAAACTTTTCGGATCATCAGTGACCAGTTTGGTTAAACTTGGGACAGCTGATGACCCTGAAAACTGTTGCTGAGAAGTTGAAGAATTAATTTCAGTTGTTGCATCATCAAAGTTTTGGTAATAGATAACAAAATTCTAGATTTATACTTGGCAGTTTATGACAATTACCTTAATGCAAACACTTGTTTTGAAATACAGTTTAACAAAATAAAGGAAGGTGATATGAAGCAGATTCTATTAAAACTCTGATGGGTTCTTCAAACTACTGTTTTTTTTCATTACAGTGTGTCCGATCCAGTGCTATATCTATATAATGGCACCAAAAAGAAAACATATCACTCTAATGCAATGCTAAACATGGATGCAAAATAGCAAAGTGATATACTTGATGCTAAATATAAATATAGAACCAAGTATGCCACAAAAGCAATATTGTTATTAGCAAAGTTAGGTGAGATATAATTATGCAGTTAAGAGAATGGTGGTTGAAAAGTTAGTTAGATTTTGACATTAGACATGCTCTTCATATAGCTTTCTTGTTCACGTTAAAGATATATGACATTATGACCCGTACAGTTGCTTCTTATAATACCTTGAGGTTTTAGGAGATTTGGTCTTTAAGATGGTTTTAAAGCTCAAGTTAACCCCAAGTTGTCGAGTTCGAAGGTTACCTCAAACTTCTGGAAATAGCGGATACTTACCACGAGAAGAGCACGTAATAAAAACAAAGCATATCCACAAATGAATGTTTAGGAGTTTGTTAGGAGGTAATAGACCTCAAAGTTGAAAAGGTGACAAGTAAAGGTTGGATTTTTATTATAGCTATGCGCACAATATGTACCTACAGCAATCCTTTTAAAGATCGAAGCAGCATGTTATACAACGTTAAACACCTGCAATAAGATTGACAATAAAGTGTGATTAAAATATATTCAAAGAAATACCTCGTCAATTCGCTGCTCAGCACACCCTTCCGTTAGATGGCAGTTGGGCTGATGCATATCCAGATACGAACCTTTATGGAGATCTGAAGGTAAAACAGCCTCTAATCCATCTTCAGAATGGTACACCTGATGGTTTCCATTTGTATAAGCTTCCGATTTCCGCAAGCAGGGAGGATCCAGAGCTAAGCCCCCGCATTTTGTTTTACTTTTATTGCAGTCCTCCAAATTTGTTTCGTACGCCTTAGGCGCATCATTATTTTCTTTGCAAGCTTCATTATGTGCCAATAACTGCATCTCCAAAGAAACTTTAGGACAGTCACTGGTTGATTTTTCTACTGACTCAGGCTCCAACGACCTATGGCATGTCCTTTGCAGATATTGTTCTGGGCTTTCTACAACAGAAGGGGGGCTACAAGCTTCATTTAGAGTGCAATCTTCTAAAACATTAAAGTTCAGCTGCTTTGGCTTCACAACAAAGTGAGCATCAGAGCCCAGCCTCACTAGACCTTCTGCCTCTGTTCTTAAGTTAAACTTATCCAGATTAGACCCAAAAAAAGTAGGGTGGCCTTCAAGCTCAAAAGCAATAGCAGATGGAACTTTCTCCTCCTGGCTGACAATAGCACTGTTTTTTGTTACTGGAAGGACTAATTGACTTCCTGACAACCCCTTATGGGTGTTTCCATCAGACCTGTTCAATGAAATTACAAGTGGATCTTCTTCTGTTGCACCAGATCCAGAAGGAGCAACTATAGGATCAGCAATACCAAAAGATTTACCACTCGATACTAATTCGTTGAAGTGACAAGTGTTTTTTGAGCTTATCATGATACAATCAACCTCAGATGAAGGTTTGACTACCTCTAGTAAGTCATTAGCTTTATCAAGTTGTTGACTTAGTTTACCAGTGGACTCACCATGGGTGCCACCATCTACCTCTGGAATGTAATAAGATGCGCCCAATCCCCGAGCATCATTCACAGAACTATGTTGTTGGCTAGAACTCATGGATCTCGTCATTCTACACGCATACTTGCTACTTTCTTGTTCCCTGACTTTAAGTGTCTCCATTGCAGCTTCTTCTAGCTTATCACTATTTTCTTTACTAACGTCGAAAGGAATGGCCACCTCAATTTCCTTGCTCACAGGCTGATTATCATAGTCCATAAGTTGTGAAAGTCTACCACCATCGTCATACTCAGTTGTAGAAGTTCTACAAATTTTCAAAGATTCGTTCGGGCAAATGTGATGTAGGCAAGAACTTTTGGATGTTTCCAATTGACCAGTTGTACCATTTTCCATTCTCAGATCTATTCCTTCAAATTGGCTTATCGTGCAATTTTCTTTGCCACTATGTTTCCTCACAGTTTCGTGAAAAACATCCAGCTTTGAAGGTTCATTGACAGAGCTTGGCCATTGGCATGTGCTTCTAGATCTTGTCATCCTACCACAATTGTTGCTTGTGCCACTTTTATTGCTCAGATCTCTACTAGCAACTCTCTTCCCGATGCTTCCATTGCTCATGTCGGAAGATTTGTTAATTATTGATAAACCTTTGTAATGATCAGGCTCTTCAGGATCGATCCCATATAATGCGACTCCAGTCACTCCACTGAAAGATATTCTTTTATTCTCATGGCTTAAATGACTCTTTGTTGCTTTTCCACTTGTGCGAAGCTCTAGAGCCTTTTGCCTTGATTTAGACCTTTGTAATCTAGCTAGAGATTGATCAGGTGCAATATCAATGTTTGCGATTCTTGCTTCTGTCTGCTCTGCGGAATAGCATTTGGGAACAGAACTGAAAATGCATCCAGGGTCAGTATCATGGGTGTCAAGTAAATTCATAGGCTCATTGCCTCCATCAAGACCCTTTTTAGAAGCACCTGCAACCATATGTGATCCAGTGGATGCTTTTTCACCGTCTTGGGTAAAAACTAGCTGAGACGTCTGACTTCGGCCTGGTGAACGACCTGATTTTATTGAGATATTAGAGACTCGTACATCTGCCTGGTCATGTGGATATGTATAAGATTGCCTACGAGCACAATTTGAAGCAACATGATTGCCATGGGACTCCTGCACAAGTCTCGGCTCATCTCCTGCGTCAAGATCTTTATTTGAGTTGTGGATAACATTAGGCAATCTATCCAATAATTCACCATTGTCCCCTGTACCAACTGGCCTGTTCTGGAAGTAGCATTGACCAGTTGAATAAGGAAACGTCAGTCTTGCATGAGGAAGCAGGAGGTCTGATATCAGCTCTTCTTTATTCAGTTCTGCAGTTGAAATGTTTTTATAATTAATTTCTCTACTTGCTAATGAAAAAACTGTGCATCGGGGGGTGAAATAACTGTATTGGGAAAATTAAGAAAGTATATATAGCAGGAAATGAAATATAGCATGGGGGGGGTGAAGTATATAGCATTAAGAAAAATTATTCACAAGGAAATGAAATAAAGCAGGAAAAAGTACTGGTACACCTATAACTCGCAGGCAAAAGTAATAAAAACATTTATGCATAAGATTGAACGGTTAACATGATAAAATTAACATGCAAAGATAATATACTTGACAAACCTGACTAAAAAAATTATAGTTTAACTGATAAAATTAAAAAGCAATAAACTCGTAAAATCAAATGTAACAATGGGACACAATGAGACTAGAGTCAGCATTTGACATACTAATAGGTTTTTATCAGCCTAAAAACATAACTAATTCAAGTTTCGAGCAGTAGCAGAATCTAATTTCACATCTCTAAACTGCAAAACTCATACCATACCAAAACAATAACAAATCTTTCGAATCGTAAACCTTTCTGACAGTAATTACGCAGAATTAATAAAACCTAAAAAATCTCAAAATTGGACAAGTACAGAAACTATAGTTACAGATACATGTACGTATAAAAAATAAATACCTCTGGGATCTGAAAATAAGGAGTGAGAATTAGGGTTAAGAAACCAAGGAGGAGGGTTAATTCCTTGAATGAGGAGATTAGAGGCGAGTTGCTGTTCGTAAAGGTATGTTTGTTGCTTGATTTGTTCTATAATCCAATTCTTACGCTCGAATATGTTGTACACAAGCTTCTCTACGTTCGTCGTCGTCATTGAACTACATCTATAGACTCCGGCGACGGCGAAGGAGGAGAGAGAAAGGTTTCCGTTAGATTTGCGATGCCACGAGCGCCAATTTGATTTTTCAAATTTTTAGGGTCCAGTGAATGTGTTTGAGTTTTGGGTACTTGGATCATTGATGGAGTTGTGGAATCGGGCGGGTCGGACCTATCTTATCATTTCACGTTGCGAGTTACGAATATCTAGGATTATATTTTAAATTTTTTATCTTTTATTTGAATAAATCTATATTGTAATTTTATTATTTTATATAATATATATTATTACAGTTAATATGATAATAATAACTCAATTATATAATTTATTTAACTATTTAATATTTATAATATAAATTTATTATATATTATTTCTAAGTTTTTCAAAAATTTATTTAATTTATATTTAACACTATATTTTAAAATCCAATTAATATTTTTCATTTTTTCAAAAGTTATGATAATAACATCTAAAAATATTTATATATTACGTTCCGCTTATACTAAAAATAGTTGTAAATATTATAAATTTTATAAATATTTATTTAAATAACATATTCAAAAATTTAAATTTATCATCATATTTCAATCTTATATTTACAAAATCATTATATATTTTGATATAATTAATTTTTATATCATATCTTTAAATTATGACTAATTGACTGAATAAAAGTAAAATATTTTAGTATTCATTTAAATGAAATATAAGTATACGTTAGATAATATTATTAACGAAATCTATTATTTAAAATTTATTAGATATATTTCTCAAAAATTAAACTAAAATATAAAATTACATAAATAATAGAAATTATTAATATGTTTTATTCAAAACTTATGAACTTTAAAATATAAATTACATAAATAATATAAAATATTATTGTTTAATTAAAAATTCATTTTAAAGATAAATATATAATAAGATGAGAGATAGAGGTTTGTATAGCAAAAATAAAAATCGAAGTAGCTCAACTGGTTATAATAGTGACTTTATATTATGATATTAGTAATTTATTTATTTATTTATTTACCCTATTAATTAGTTTTATAATATACATAAAGAAAGTTATAAAATACATAAATATCATTTATTAAAAAAATAGATAATGAATGGATTACAAATTTAACAACAATTAAATTTATTACACTGAATTTGGTACAAAATTTTATATAAAATTTACAAATTATAAAAAGTAATATAAAATTTGATATACATTTTTATAATAATAAGATTTCACACGTGTTACTTAATTGTAAATAAAATTTATTTTAACAAACGAAATAAAAAAAAATGTTAAACACAAATAAAATTTTATACTACAGTTCTCGTAAAAAAAACAATTATGCTACAGTTTTTTTACATTTTTCTTTGGGTAGCCCGCGTATATAGTGTATAGTGTATACACTGCGCTTTGTGATTTGTGAAGAGCAGCAGAGACTTGAAAGTTGATTACATCTGCATAATAAGGGTATGATTGTTTATCTTCAATATATATATATATATCTATTAGTATTTGCTATTCCGTAGTTTAGGGCTTTTTTACAGACTCAAATTTGATATAAAATTGAGATAAGAGTATGCATATCAGGCGTTTGATGATTTTACTACAAGGATGATGTTTATGTACAGTTTATGTAATAGTCCTAAATTACATATACATACATATAACCTTGTAATTATGGTATATGCAATACCAAGCTTATGTTTTGCTCTTTTGACCTCAATATATTATGTAATCTGGAATACAACCCAGAAACAAATAATACAATTCATGTTGAATATACAACCTTGGTCCATGTATCAAGTGTGATATATATATTTATTGGTTGCTATGTGATTTAGCTTTACTCTGGACTTTGGTTCATATGAGATAATTCTTCGGTTTAATTACTTATTAAAACAAAAGCAAGATGTTGAATGCTATTGATTTTAATTGCAGTTTCTTTATGTAGGATGGGTATTGCCTTGCCACTGGAGAAACTATCATTAGGTTTCAAAGATCATGATACCGGGTAATTTCTACTTGCAATCACCTGGCCATTGTTTTCTGTTAGCCAAACTACATGAAAATTCACTATATTGTATCAAGATGAACGTGCTGGCATGTATATTCATCTTTATGGAGTCATATGGAGCATTAGTTTTGTAGGCATGCATTATACGTAAGAGACTAAGAGTTGTTTCTAGTCCTCTGTGCATCCGTACATGAACTATTCTTTTCAAAGTACTTCTATTACCTGACAAACTAACTCCTGGAACATCAGGGAACCAGCATATGTAGTTTTACTCTCAGCTGGAAGTTTTAATCCTCCGACATACATGCATTTACCTCTTTTTGGTAAGTGGTTATTACCCTTTTCCATAAGAGAGCAAAGTTTGAAGCTGTACATCTATTTGAAACTAAGGACTTTTGTGAGAATATAAGTCAGTAAACTTAGCTTCTGGTACTTTTTGGAGGGGAAGAGCAATGTACACGTATATAAATATATATGTACATATGTCTATAACTGCAATAATTGTTATATAGTAATTTACTAATTTCAAGTGGAGTGTTGATGATTTTTTTAGTTTGAATGCATATTTTATCCTCTGGTTGTTAGAGCTGGCGAGAGACGCACTAAATTCAGAGGGGTTCTTTGTTATTGGAGGGTACATACAAGAAAAGGGTATGTATCTATGTGTACCAGAACATAAAGTATGCACTTTGTCCTTACACCTGAATGTGATCATGTTTAAATTTGTAGCTAATCGCTGAATGAGCTCTATATATAGGGTCTTTTATCAGCTGAACATCGGATTCCAATGTGTAATCTTGCTTGTAGAACTTCTGAATTCATAATGGTGGACCCTTGGGAGGTCTCTCTCTCCCTCCCTCCCTCCCCCCCTCTCTGTGTGTGTGTCCTTCTAATTACTCAAATAGAGCTAAATGTCTTTTTTTGAACATCGATAAACAGCTTTTTGTATCAGCTGGTGTTTTATTATGTATATATGAATAAAGTTTGTATCTTTGTATTAGGCAAATCAGAGTACCTTCCAGCGGACATTGAGCGTTTTATCCAGAATCAAGAGCTCCTTGTGTGATAATGAATTAGTACCTAGTGGTAAATCGGTCTATACATTTTTTGTTGCCAATGATCTATTATCATACCAGTCATCGGTTCTTTATGATTTAGAGCGTGGGCCTAAAAGTTCGTGTTAAAAAACCAAGGCATCACGTACAAGGCACAAATGTATTGCTTAGTCCTCGCTTTTGCGTTGTCACCGTGATCCTTTTTTGCTTTAGATTGGACTACAATCAATTGTGTCTGTGTCTTATACTCTAGTATTCTCTATCCACGCACTTGAACTTTGTTGATAATATATAGTCTTTGCTTCTGCATCTAGCATTCCATAAAGTCATGCTCATCTGTGGTTCTGATCTACTTGAATCTTTCAGTACTCCTAAAGTATGGATTCCAGAGCAGGTAATTTTAAGTCTACAATTAAAATATAACTCACATATGTGTTTTATTCAGCTAGTTGAGTTTATCAATTCTAATATATAGGTCAGGACAATATGTAGAAACTATGTTGTGGTTTGCATCCGGCGAGAAGGTCAAGACATTGAGAAACTTATTGCTAATGATGAAGTTTTAAATGAATGCAAGGTAAATATCTTAAATTTGTCCTCCAAGGTAGTTCCTTTGGGGAGAAATGAATTGCCCTTTTCAAAAAAGTAAAACGTTTACCAAATTGTGAAATGCTTGTAAACATTTTCTTATAAAGTATTTCTGAACAATTATTTAAAATTTTCCAAGAAATTATTTTCCTTTATATGTAAGTAAATCTTCAACAACAATATATTGATGACAATTTGTGGCTCTTAATCTTAATACAATTGTCACATTTGGTAGCTTTGTTCATAAGAGTTGTAGATAGTTCCTCCAGCTATAAACAAATTTTTATTATATGCATAGGCCGTTATTGAGTATTTATTTAGCATCCTAACAATCGATTGTCAAGGACCAGTTACATAACAATCTGTTTTCTGATCGTTGGATGTAAGTTTTAATGGCCAAGATTAAAACAAAAATTTTTAACACTCCTTGATAATTTATAGCGGATAGGAGAGTCTCCGCTATCTTTTTCCGCGGAATGTAAAAGCCCTCCGCGGAACGTAGAATAACCTTCTTTTGATCATATGTGTTGTTGAACGTTATAAATAATTTATTTTAACATAATTCATATTTGCATTAGATAATGTTAATTATACTTTTTTATTATCATTTATATTCAATGATTATATTATTGTCATACATATATATATATATAATTAAATAACAAATACAATTAAAAATGTAATAATATATTTAAATATATGAAAGTATATTATACAAATATTATTTTATATAATATAAATTAAAAGAAAAACATGTAACTAAAAAATATTTAATTATACTAATAGTTTATATACAATAAATAATAAATGGATTTAATAATAAAATACTATTTTTATATTTAATATTATATTAAAATAAAAATATTAAATTATAAACATTATTTTTATATAATATAAATCCAAAGAAAAATATTTAACTTATATTTAATATTATATTAAATTACAAAAATATTTATTTTAAATAATATCTGTCAATTAGGTAATTTTAAACTTTATATTATATTTAAAATAAAATTTTACTTTAATTATATTTAAATTACTATTTTAATATTAATTTTTTAAATATTTATATTAATTATTGGTTCAAGAGTCTTGCTTGTAGAAAAGAGTAGTACCTGAGACTTGTAAAGTTTTGGCGGCTCTTCCATTCCACGCTAATTTTACGCGGATGGTTTTTACTCTCCGCGGAAAATTACAGCGGAGGGTCATTTATTGAGGAGCCTTAAAAATTTTTGTTTTAAACTTTGATCCTTAAAGTTTCTATCTAACGGTTAGAAAAAACAGATTGTTATATAACTGGTACCTGACAATCGGGCCAGGACCCATCTATTTAATTTTGTTAATATAAGAATCGCAGTATATGACATTGCTCAATGTGATATGATTTAAAATCGCACCAATATACCAGAAATCTCTATGCTTTTGGGAAATAAAATTGTGCAACATGTCAAGCTTATTGGAGAATGTAGACATGCAATTCCATTCAGGTTAAGTGGGCTTCCCGTACACCACCAAATTGAGCGTAATTACTGTCATAAAAAATGTTTTTTTGGTTATTATGTGAATTGTCAACAAGTTACACATTTGCTTGTACTTCAACTTGTATGTTGAAGACTTTAGATCTTTTGTATTATGATTTGTGGGTCTGTCAACAAATTGAGCCTTGAATTGGAGTGTTTTCTTTTTTTTGTTTGTGTCAAAGTAAAACTGCTAATCCCCTAATCCGGAATTTGGCTTTACATATTACTCTAGCTCATAAGATGATTTTTTACTTTTGCATCTCCTAGAAATATGTTCCAGGTTTATTCTTTTATTGTTTTTTACTTAATCACACAAGTTCATTTTACATTTTTGTATATTTGCAGAGTAACATCAGAATTGTGGACGAAATTGTTCCAAACCGAATCAGTTCAACAATAGTAAGGTAACAACGGATTCAAATGTTTAGTTTGTTTGATGAAATATTAGTGGTGAGAGGGCGGCTTACCTGTATCTGTTGGGTTTACTCATATCTGTAACAGAGACTGTGTTTCGAGGGGATTGTCGGTGAAATATCTGGTGCCAGATGAAGTAATTGACTACATCACTCTACACAAACTCTGCATAAAGCCAAGATTCTTGCTTGTCAGTTACAACTTGAGCTATTAGCTAAAAAACCCAACAAATTATATATTTTTTTGCAATATAACTAATGAGCTTTATTTTTCTCAGATAAACCCAACGAACTTTGTTTAATTATGAGAAAAATATTAAATTTTAATATTTTTAATTAGAGTTAAATGATGTGGATTAATTAAATAATATAAGGAAATTCATAATTAACTTATTAATAAAAATATAACATTTTTTTTTATTTTTCATTAAACAATAAACTATACATTTATATATCATGTTTTAAACTATAAATTATATTTCTTTTTTAAAAACATTAAATTATTTTTATTATAAATTAAAGACCTTCACTGAAAAATATTATGTTTTAAACTATTAATTATATTTATTTTTAAAAAACTTCATATTAAATTATATAAATTTAAGTTCTTCACAAAAAAAAATCTGTAAAAATAAAGAAAAATGATTTCAAAGTACATGGAATATATTTTATAAAATATTCTAAGTAAATATAATTATATTTTTCAATTTAAATCTAAAATAAGTAATTCATCATATATTTATTAGTATTTTATGTTAATTTGAAAGAGTAATTTAATACGGTGCATAACTAAAATATAAAAAATAATATAATATGTATATATATATATAATATAATAGAAAAAAACTGATAATTTAAAAAACTAAGAATGATATTCTCTAATTTCTAATATAATCTATAATTAATAAAATTATTACTATTTTAGTAATAAAGTTAATAATATGAATTGTAAGACAATATAACATTTAATAAATAATTTGTTGTGTATTTAATTCAATATAACATATTTGATATGAATTGGAAAAAATAGATATATATAAATAATAATTAACCATAATTAGTATATTTTCACAGTATTGTAAAGTTTGTTTGTTTTAAGTGAGAAAAAATAAGTTCGTTGGTTAAATTGCAAAAAAAACATACAAGTTTATTGTGATTTTTGTCTAATAGCTCTTATTAGGGGTGTTCGCGGTGCGGGTGGTGCGGTTTTTCCTCAAAACCACGGACCAACCCGTGCATGCGGTTTGGTCATATTTTCAAACCGCGACCGCACCGCGTCACTTAAAAACCGCGTAAACCACACCACATAAATGCGGTGCGGTGCGGTGCGGTCTATGCGGTTTGTGCGGTCTACAATATAAATTTAAAAATTATAATAAATTGTAAAATTAAAAGTTGCAATAATATTTATAAGCCATTAAATATTTAGTTTCTTCATTCACTGGCCAAATCAATATTCAAATGTGGAAACAGGAAAGTGAAAATTACATCAGAAAAATAAAATCTCAAAATCAACATAATAAAACAGAATCTGAATTACAATAACAAATGACAAGTACGGCAAAATGGCAAATGACAAGTATGACAATGTCCAGTAGACCAGCATCCTCATCTTTTCTTTCTTTTTGCTAATATACAGCCTCCTCATGTTGCATATGTTGTTCCAATAAAATATTACAATGTTAACAACTATGTAAAACAATCTGTTAATAAATTATTAAATTCATATGTAATATGTAAATAAAATAATATATAATATATAATATATAAATATAATATATAAAATATATATTTTAATATTATATGCGGTGCGGTGCGGTTTGAACCACACTACCAAAATATAAAACCGCAACCCGCACCGCACCGCACCGCACCGCGCGGTTTGTAAAAAATCCAACCAGCAACCGCACCATAAAAATTAAAAACCGCGTTTTGCGGTGCGGTTTGGTGCGGTGTGGGCGGTTTATGCGGTGTGGGCGGTCCGGTGAACACCCCTAGCTCTTATAACTTTGAAATGAAATGCCTACTGTATTGGTTGCGTTGCATTCACAGGCTGTCCATAAATGCTGAGATCGCATATTGTATGTTTAGCGACATATGCATTGCAATGGTGGTGGTTTTCTTCAGATGAGGTAGCTGATAATAGAAAGCAAAACGTGCTGTCTTGTACCTTAGACAAATGGAATAAAAAAGAAATGCAGCTGTCTTGTTGCTATTTCTCTAAATTTTAAACTATCAATAAAATTATTGATGGCGTAACAAATACATTCTTTATCTTCTTTTCTTGGAATTTGGGTAAGAGGGAAAGTAGAGTTGATGAAAATCGTTTTACATGGTATACCATCAGTTTAACTTTTCCAAAGTAGACAAACAATTTCAGAGCCAAGAAGATAAACTCAATACATATGATGGATAGATATTTTTTTATATATATGTATACTGACCTGTTTATATAATGCAATATGAAAAATGATAGAACAGGGTCCAGACGGTGTAGTATATGTTGTGTACATCCTGCATTCGAATATTAGGGCTTAATTAGTAAACTTTTTATTCCCACTGTATTGTACATGAGTCGGGGTACATTAAGATTTACCAAGAGTAAAATTATAATAAACCCAAATTAAATTGTATTTGAGTTCCCATGTACATGTCCAAATATATATGTCATCAGGGATTGATACATTTATATGTCCGCGTTTTTTAATAACGGATAGGATTAGAGCAAGATTTTTATGTGAATTCAGGTAAGTTATGTTTGTGAGTGTAAATTTATATAAAAAAAAATATAGATAATCACTCGTGAGATACCGTTGTCTTGATAAAACTATACAAGTACGGATTATCTAAATTATACTCCGTCCATAGCATTTGTATCTAAAGATTCAGAACACTCCACTCGATCGTTCTGAACATGTAAAGTTGCAAATATATCATGTGCCGTGCTACAATGACTGTGTATTCGCGTCTAACTGTCTATTGCTATGAAGCAAAAACAAACATAAAGAATTATACAAAACCTGGAATACTCGTAGCTGCATATATATGTTATAAAAATTTCTACTCCGTAAATCACATTAACATATAATAATAATAACAATAATAAGAGTAAATGGTTCACTGATGTACATAAAAATAAAGAAACCAAAACAATTGACACCCCCCTCAACCTCAACTCCAAGCATAAATAAAAACAAAACAAAACCTAAATAAATAACACACCTCACAAAACCCACAACAAAAATTAAAACAAAAAAAAAAGACAAATCATTTACGGAAAATGATTTATTTAACCCCAAAAAAAAACAAACCGACATAATAAAAAATTAGGTTACTACAGCTGTAACAACACCAACCATACACTCATCACAATCGCAACCAATACTCCACCGTTGGATGCGACAGCTCCATTATTATCCGCCGTCTGATCCGCCGGATCGTCACCAGGCGAATCCGCCGGTGAATCTGACGGAGTATCCGCTACCTTCTTCTTTTTCTTCTTCGAACCTTTAGGCGAATCCGCTGCCGGCGCCGGTGCCGGAGCAGGAGTCGGCGACAATGCCGCTTTAAACAACTCCTTAGGAAGCAACACTTTGTTCAACGTGAAAATCGATAACGGCTGTTCATCGAACAACGTGCCTATTATCTTCGCCGTTACGAGCTTCGTCTTCAACGTCACTTGCTCTCCGTCATTTTGAACGGTTATGTCAAATTTACTAGCGCCGTCTGTTGCTAACGTGTTCATGAGTCCGTTATTCTGTTTTAACATCTGCATTGACTCGTAAACAGGCACCGCGTGCGACTCGAGTAACGCTTGTTTACCGGCGACCGTCAGGTTTTTGAATTTCGGGAGAAAAGCTTTAAAAGCGTCGTCGAGAGGACAGAAAATTGTTAATCCACCGTCGAGAGTGTCTTCGTAAGTCTTCTGTGCAGCGGAAGCTGATAATGTATCGGCGAAGACTTTACATCCGTGCGCTGACATGAGTGCTGTGATGTTTTGACTGCTCGGTGCCGGCGCCGGAGCTTCGGCTTCCGATGACGGTAGGATCTGACTGATCTGGATGACGGAGAGATTGTACGGACGCTCGTCGAGTGATTTGACGAAGGTAGCGGGGAGAACGCCGCCGTTATCTTCGGCGCCGAAGCCGACCTTACCGCCTTTGAGATCGGTGATGTTGACGAAGCCTGCGGTGCCTGTGGCGGTACCGGTGGCTTGGAACATAGTGGCGGCCAAGGCGGTGCCGTCGGTGATTTGGTGTAGCTTTTTAGCGCCGAAGTAGTCGAGGAGGACGTGGAGAGAGAGGACGTTTTTTATTGCGGAGATAGAGAGGTGTTTGGAGAGAAGGTCGGCCATGCCAGCATTGTCGACGGCGCAGACGGTGATGGTGATACGGCGGTTGATTTCGTCGGCGAGGTGTGTTTCAGTGAGGTAGTGATTGAAGGTTGAGAATTCGGGGTATTTGTTGAGGATTGCAGTGATATTGTGTGCGCCTGCGGTGGTGGTTGTTGGGGAGAGGAGAATAGTGAGGGTCAGCACCGCCGTGATGGCGGTCGCCGGAAGCAGTTGCATTTTGCAAATTGGTTGAGAGAGAGAGAGAGTTGGGGGGATGGGGGGTTATGGGGTTTAGCTGAATTGGACTCGTTCAAGATGTAGATCTAGACTCTAGTCATCTACTAGTGTGGTAGGAAATACAACGTTTATATTTTGAAGAAAATGACGCAGAATAATCCCGTTATTTTCGTAATTTACTACCACAATTTTAGACAAATGCGGACCTTGTAAATATTTTCTTTGAAAAATCCTTAATTTTTAGCTGTCAGCGTGTTCTTTTCTTTTTTTCTACAGTACTTGTTATTGATTTATCTGTTGTAAATAAAGTGAGCGCCTTGTCTATACACATGAGCATCAGTAATTGAAAAATAATAATACCGTCTGTTATTTGATGTATTTTTGGAATATATTTTCAAATCTCTGGCATTTTGTGGGATTTTAAATAAATTTATACGTCTTTTGTTTACTAGAATTGTTGTTTGAATTTTTTAGGAGTGTATAATTAAATAGAATAAAGTTCCTGAGATTAGAAAAAATGGTAAAAATATCATTTTTTTTGGACTAAGTGACAAAAATACCTGAAAATTTTGGTCAAAAATACAAGTGGGATGCGCATTTCTCATTTGGGTATCCCAATTTTTTATTTTTTTTAAAAAAAATACTTCCAAATTTTGAAAAATAAAATATTTAAAATTGTGTGTGACACGCATATCACTCTTTTGACCGGGTGATACTCATTTCTCAAATGCGTATTAAAGATACTCATTTGTCAAATGCGTTAATCAATGGTATTTCTTGTCAAAATTTTCAGAACTTTTATTTCCGTTAATTTTTCTTTAAAAATCGATATTTTTGGTCATCACTCCTGAGATTACCTTACAAAAATTACCTAACATACAAGTATTTTTTATTATGGATATTTTTGTAATTGTATATAATTTTCTGTAATTACAATAACACCCTCGTGTATTTATATGAAATTTTTTATTAATTTCAGGAAAATTATGTGAGATAACCTCAAAAACATTAATCTCATAATTAAAATATATTTTATTAATAAATCAAAATATTAATTAAATAATTTTATTCATAATAACAAATTAAAATTAAAATTTTTATCAGATAATGTTATTCCGTTTAGGAAATATTTTTATAATTTATTTAAAACATTAAAATATTTTTTATATTAGATTTATATAGAGACATATCATATATCAACATTATTATTTATTATTATTAGATTAAAATAGAGATAATATTATGATTTTACATACAGAGGGATAGAGAGAAACTGTGAATTTTCCTTTTGAGAGAGAGGATATCCAAATATTTAATATACTATATAAGATATCATGGAAAGTTTATACAGAGAATCAGTTACATTTATCGCAGAAATTATTATATTAAGAACTCAGAAACATTATTAATTAATTAGTTTGGATCAAATTGAAGAAATTAAGCTTTTTAAAAAAATAATTATTTGAGTTTCCCGGAGTTCAATCCTAACCTAAGATATTAAATACACATTTTATTTTGCTACTATATTATATATAAACAATACTATATCAAAAACACGTTAACACATACTTTGAATTATGCTGTTTAATAAATAAAATAAATTAAAATTAAAATATTATAAAATAATAAATATTAATACATTTTTAAAATTAATTAATTTATATATGAGAAAATTATATTGAATTAATATTTAATAACTGGGGACTACTATTAATTATTTTTATAATTAAAAGTCATTTATATTTTTAAAAGAATGTTGTTACACGTATTAAATTGTCATAACACACGTTGAGTATTAATACAGAGTAATATGTTTGGTTCAATAAAGAAGCTGTCATATATTAATATGAAAAAGTGGAATGTAAAAATTATTATTACGATAATTGTTTTGTAGTGTTTTATTTTTTAATATTAATTTAAAGTTTAAATCTCATTAGCAATATAGTAACATATATTATTTATTGATGCAAGTTTTAAATTATATACATTATATAATTATTTATAAATTAAAATTAATGTTATACTACTGAAAATCTAATAACATAAAAAAACTTATTCAAATGAATAATTATATTATCAGATTATTAACATATACATATATTATATCTTATATACCATAATATCTATTAAATTTTATATAAAATAAATATAATAGAGATTTTATTAGAAATATATTTAAATATAATATGTATAATATTAAATATATTAAACATATGTTTGATATATTAAAAAGTCATGTTGATAATATTTAAAATCGAAAATTTTACATATTGAAATATTAATAATATAAATTTATATTTTGTGCGATGTGCATATTTATTTTTAATATTTTATAATTTTCTTATTTATACTAATTCGGTTGATGTGAAAATATATTATTTAAATAATTTTTAAAATTAATATAATTATAATATATTAAGACTTTTTAAAATTATAAAAATAATAATAATTTTAAAATAAATAATTTAATTAATAAAATAAAATATCCGTACAGGTTGAAATCTAGTGACATGATAATAGGTGTAATTAGTTAGGAGCCGGATTTAGATAAAAATATAGAAGTGATGGTGGGATATGGGGGGGGAGTCCAATGTTGTTGACCAGAAGGGCAGATAAAGCCCCACCTCCGACATGTACAATTAAGAGCATCGGAAGAGTAAAGCGAATACTAATAAGAAAAAGAAAAAACAGCACCAGCAGCGGCAGCGGCAGCAGAACAAACGGAGAGCATCGTATCATTTCACGTGGGGTGGAGGAGTTGCCGGTTAAAAGAGTGCAATTACTACACCCTTTATCTCCTCCATATACACAAGCATGGCATTATACGTATTTATCATACGCTTTGTATTATGTTTGTTTTTTATATACTTGTAAATGATTTATATTGTTTTTTTAACACAAATATAAATGTAAAACTTAAACAATGAATTGGATTGCGGAAGAACATTTTATTCTACTTGTTATTTTGTTAAACAAGAGACGTCGAAGGCAGAGGCAGGGTATTAAACTATATTTACACCCTCTCAAATAATAGTTTTTACCATGTATGTTTAGAAGTAAATAACACACATATATATTAAATAATAATATTAAATTTTTATATCAAATAAAAATTTAGACATGCGAGCTAAAAAGTTAAAAAACTCATAGGACTAGATGGAGCGAAGAATATTAGGGATGATTTGTAGTTGTTGAATCGGTCGGTGCGTATTTTGTTTACGCCTAAAACGATTTGAATACATAAAAAACAAGAGATTGGAATACATTTGTTGTATTGTGTTGTCGGTGCTATATAAACCTTTCAAAAAAAGCTTTTAAAAAGAAATGAAAGAAGAATAGGAGGATGTTTACGTAATTAAACACCGCGATGACGTAGGTACAGCTGCTCAAGCTTAGCTGGCCTTCCAATTCTCACACAGACGTGCTTGCCATTGCCAGTTGTAATAAATTATTCCCTCCCGCTAACTTGCAAAACGGAAAACAAACAAAAAAAGTTTTTACGGGACAATATACTACAACTCATTGTCCGTTTATATGTCATTTATATTTTTATTCAAAATTATATTGGAAAATTTTAATAATTACAACTTTACAACTACTGCTTTCAGATATTAAATGAAGTCTATTTTCATATAAAATTATGTGTGTTATATATGCATGTAATGTGAGCTATTTGCAATATATAATTTAAAATTAATATATTCTGTAATATAATTATTCTAATAATAATAGATAAAGACACAGGCTGAAATTTGCTAAAAGATGCCCTTTCCACCCTCACCGACTCTGGTTGGTTGGTTGGTTGGTTAGCGTATCAGATACTCCGTATAATATTACTGCAAATTGTGTTTTTATGTAGTAATTACTCCCATGTCTCAAATTACTTATTTAGAAAAATAATTTATCTAAAACAGAAAAATTGTAAAATTTTGATTTTTGAAGCTAATTTTTCAATATACTCTACCTATTATTAGGTGCCAAAAATTAAAGCCAACACAACAGTTTTTGACTCTATCATTCCATGTTTTTGCAAACATGTAGTATATTTTTGTAATAATGACTGAAGAGTGAACTACACTAGTATATTAATCGCTGATTGAAATTCCAACTGATGACCGGAGTACAAAATTGTAGTTGAACTATGCCTAGTGCCATGTATCATGTGTTAAAGATCTCGTTAAAATCCTTGCTTGCATATCTATAAGAGAACAAGAGACCCCTAGTAATATTAGACATATTCTCAAGCTTATCAAACTCCAGGCCATCACAGATTCCCGTGCTTGGAAGTATGATTTGGTGACATTTGCACTGCTCACTCGGCTATCTACATAAAAATTCTCAACTAAACAACAAAAACAAGTCTTAGAGCATCTCCAATGGGGTTGACTACAATGGTTGACTATAATAATATAGAATAGTGGTTGATTAAATTTTGCTGAATCCAATGGGATTGGCTATAATGATTGGCTATATTATGAAAAGTTATTGTCGAGAACAGAAAAGTTGCTGTCAGAATAGAAAAATTGTTGTTTCAAAACAGAAAAGTTGTTGTCGAGACTTCTGCAAAATATATAAATTGGCTAAAATTATGTGTCATGTTTAATTATACGTGCAAAATATAACAACTAAAATAAGCTCATCTTCTTTAATTTATCTTGTTCTCTCTTCCAATGGCAGTAAACATAACAAAGATAAAAATTGTGAAAAGTCAAATAAAGATCTAGTTGCATATATGTGAACAAGATAATTCAACCCATCAAAACCAATAATCCCTAATTTGTATAAATGATCTTAAAATCAAAATATTGGCAACAAACTAATAATCCCTAATTTGTGCAAAAAAAATCATATGAACCCTAATTTATACAATTTTTACATTGATGGAAGACATACCTGTTGGAAGAAACTAGCGGGAGAGAGGAAGAAATCAGCGGGAGATGAAATGGAAAGTAGCAGGAGATGATGTGTCAATTGCTACAGATCTGTAGTATTTTGACAAATATAGCTAACAATGAGAGAATGACTAAAATTTTAGCCAAAGGCTTTAATGCGTTGGAGAGGTTCTTTTTTGTGCTGTTAGGTATATTTTGTACTGTTCACATGCCACGTCACTATTATAGCCAAGGGTTTAGAACGGTTGGAGATGCTCTTACAAAGTTCTACAAGACATACATTGAAAATTAGAAGCTGCGCAGAAGAAACAATAACACAAGTGTGTGGATAGCCAGGTAAAAATTTGTTTGGGTAAAAGAAATGCATGCGGTGAAGAGGAAAAAAGCAAAACAGTGTCGAAACTCAAAAGACATCAACATATTCCTGATTACTCTTTCCTTAATCCTTGCTCCTCTCATCAATCATTCAATCCCCCTCCCTCACCCCCAATAGACACATCAGTCCCTACAAATGTATACAACAGCAACAACATGCAAACATCAAACATCCATGTTTCTATTCTCTCTCAAGTTTATCCGTTTGTAGGGATTTCTCAAATTTTGGTGCTTACCAAACTCAATCAATGTCAACTTCCCATTTATGGAATGGACCTGGTTCAGTTTAATACTAAAACTCCAATAACCTCACCCATGTATACCAAATCCCCCGACATTTAAACCAGTACAGAACATATTTTGCCACAAACAACAGACACAACAATAAATAGGAATGACAGATGAAGTAACGTACTCCTGTGATCTGGTGTAAACTATACACTACAACCTCAGTTAAGACCAAAGAAACTTAACATTTAGAATTATCATAAACTGAAAACTAGTCAGACATGAACACCAAATACTAGAAAGTGGATAGGAAAGAAGTTGCACCAAGTAAGGAAGAAACTGCACAACATAGAACAATGGTAATTGAACAATCCTTCCAAGCACAATGTGGTAACTATACAAGTCCCTGTCATACGGCCCTAAATTCAATACGGTTACTCTGTACCGCTAATATTTTGCATCTGGTGACAATCGTATATCTGCTAATACTAGGAACACATTACTGATGTTTTGTTTTCACAAAAAATATTTCACAGGTTATATATATATAACAAGACAGGGACAATCGTATAAATGGTTTTAAAACATCTGTTTACTATGTGCATTAAACATTAAGTCATTAATTATGACAATTAAATTTAAAAAGCTTTTCTTAGGTTCTGTACTCCAAGACATATTTTAGCTGAAATGTCATTGAGCTCAGCCTAAACACATGAGGCCCTACATGACAAAAGTTGAGATTAATAAATTGTATTCCCTAAATTCTCCCACTACAGATACCTTTTATAAATATCTGCACTCCTAACTATTTGAGATTAGTAACAAGCTACTATTTATGTCCAAATGGAATTCTCATTCTTGTGATCTCTTCAGTAACTTGATGTAAAAATACCAGAATGGACTCCTAATGAAATTCTCATATTGTCGGGGTAAAAGGGTAAAAAAAAGTGTGTATAAAAACTATCATTTCTTACCTGCATCTCAAGTCTTTGAACAAAACAAGTAAGTTTCAATTTGCAAAGAGAATACAGACTATTGCAAATAGTGTCCAAGACTATTAATAGAAATTCTTAAAAGTGCTTTCATGTTTTACGGGTTTAAAAAGTAAGAACAAAGCAAACTAAAATTATTTTATATTATCCTGTAGGGACTAGGGATCTAAGTTTGTAGGGCTTTTGAGCACAAATAATAAGAATACATAGAAAAGCATCACCATCCAAGTTCATGATACAGGTAGTGCTCTAAAATAGTGTCTAACGGGGCTAGGCACACAGTAGGCTTTGTTTAGCACCTAGAGTTATCACATGTATTTAACATAAAAGTTAATGATAAAACTGCTACTGCCGAAAGCACCCATCCAAGAACTGCCAAGTGAATCACCCACACTGCCTAAATTTGCAAGGTTGTTTTTATATAAAAGTATGAGGTCAATAAGGAAACATAATCAGATAATTACAATGCTTGACTGATTTGTATGGCGTTTAATCCTAATCATGGCACAGTATGTAATTTCCATTAAATATATGTAAAATCAGAAGAATTGTAGCTTAGGCACTTTTCGATATCATAGATCAATGTACATGAAACAGAGAGGAATTGTTTTAAGCTTAGGCACTTCTAGGTATCAATGTATATTGAATAGATAAAGATCCAGATCTTCTGGAAACTAGGAGGTTGAAGAATAACGATACTATCATCCTAAAATATAGATATATAAATTGGACAAGAACTATGTATGTTTGTCAGGGCACATGTTTGTTTGCGGTTTCAGGGTGGTGTCGCTAATTTAGGGTTCTAGAAAGAATTGTGCTGCATTCTAGAATACAATTACAGAAAGGAAAAGCTCTCATGTAAAACTTGGTAACATATTGCAATTTATTACCATGTCAACATGTTCTTGTAATCAATTTTACCATCTATCTTATTATTGAGTTAAATATGTCAATTTTACAATTACTAACAAATTTGGGGCGGATGTTTAAGAAACAAAGGTATGGCAATAATATCATTTGAAAGCACTACTTACGTTCCTGTGCTATATAACAAAATTATCTAAGAGGTCCGTAACTTATGAAGAAGCAGGGTAACACATGTCAAAACAAGCACGCAGGGTATGAACAGCTCATACACATGGAAACATATGCAAAATTTAAACAAAATAAAAATGCAAAAGTTTACACAATTTTCCAAAACTTTGGGAGGTGTCAGAGACCCAGTAGATATGATAATTAGCATAAAACACGAGTGCAGAAGTAGGAGCACATAATCTGACACACTTCCACATTATGTGTACTAAGGAAACAGAGTGACTAATCATATATAAAAAACACCAAACATAGACAACTACCAACAAGAATTTGCAACTGTGTTGAGAGGTTTTTGATAGTATCATTCATCACAAAAGTAACTATTATACGGGAACACAAACAGGAGCAGTAACATAGAGTTAGGATTCAATCTTCTAGTCAACATCAAAAGAACTTGCTATATGCTAACTCCACCTAGCAGACATGTTAAACATTGTGAATGTATACAAGAACGACATAAATAGAACAATAATAAAACCACGAAGCAGTGTAATGATGTAATTATAATAAGAACAGAATTAAAAGTAAGGATAATTAACTTCAATTCCTCAACTAAAGTATAAGGCTGAACATATTCCATGTCTCCGAATTACAAAATATCTACTTTTCATCGAAAAACAACAGAATGAACTAACATTTTCATTCTAAAAAACAAAGCAAAAACAATAAATGATTACAATAAAAATCACGGAACTTGCCTCTCAGCAGCTTCAGCAACAATAGGCAATCTGGGCAGCTGACCAAACAAGCAAGAAGATGAGCCATAAATCAAACACACCAAAAGGAACAAAAACACAGTACTATCCAAACTCATCATGAAATCCAAACCCAACCCATCTCTTGGACTAAAACTCCTCTCCAAAAGATCAGGAAAAATCAACAGCACATCAAGAACAATAGCCTGCATAGTATTAAACCTAACATACCTACTAAAATTAGGGTTCCTCACAACAACAAAATACAAAGCCAAGAAAACCAAGAACCCATTAAAGGGGAAACTTTTAAACACCCTTATAGCTGGAATTAATGGTTGCAAAAGGGTTTGAATGGGAGTGAACTGTGTGATAACATATTTACCATACTGTACACCATCAAAGAATGGGTAAAAGTAACAAATGGCTGAGATTAAACGGTCTGGTGCATCTACTGAATCATTGTCATATTTTGCAGTGATGGAGACTCTTCTTGGGGGTGTAATTGAAACATTTCTTGGTTTTTGAGCTAGTGAAAGAAGTGATAGTGATGAAGTAGATGAAGATAGATACAGGGAGTGTTTATATGAGATAACTTGTGGGGTTATGGTGGATAAAAGATTGGTTATGGCCATTTTCTTGATTTCTTGGCTTGCAGGGGGAAAAAGTGAGATTTTTAGAATATGTAAGAGATTTTATTTATTTTCATGTAATGAAATGTTTAAGAATATCTTGATTTCTTTAGTGATATTTTCATTGTTTGTTGGGTTATAAAGCCCAATTAATATGTGGTCCATGTTAATATAACACAAATTTTGTAGCCCAACTTAAAGGTATAAAACACAACCCATTTAGTTCAGTGACATTAGTTTATACACGTGTGGCTTTTTAGTGGTACAAAAGAGGTCGGTTCTGGCCCATTTGACAAATAATTAAGAAAATTCAAAATTCTTTGAATATTTAAAAAAATCTTTCCTTTCAAAATTTATTAGTAATATTTTTTGGTCTTAGAGTTCTTCGAAAATTTTGTGCTTTACACGTTCATACGACACAAATTGGTTGAAACTAAGGTACCAATAGCTTATAAGTTAGAAAAATATATTAAGGTCCCGTTTGGCGCAGCTTATAAGCTGAAAAAATTGGTATATATGTACTTTTTTTGAAAATAAGTAACTTATTTTCAAATTTGAAAATAAGATTTGGGCCCTGTTTGTCTGGACTTATAAGCAGTTTATAAGCTGAAAAAGTTGGTATATATGTACTTTTTTTGAAAATAAGTAACTTATTTTCAAATTTGAAAATAAGATTTGGTCTTAAATTTCTAAAATAAATATTAATTTTCAAAAAAAATATATGAAAATACTTTTTTAAAAAAAGTAACTTATTACTTATAAGCTAAGCCAAACACCCCCTTGGTCTTAAATTTCTAAAATAAATATTAATTTTCAAAAAAAAATATATAAATACTTTTAAAAAAAAATAACTTATTACTTATAAACTAAGCCAAACACCCCTTAATTTTTTAACTTACTGGTTACTTATAAAGTTTTAACAGCCCTAACTAATTCGACTTGTACTTTCTTAATATAAAAAGGCAATCAGCCGAATAGATACATAAGTCAAAAAATATTTTCGTTTTTAATTCATTTCCCGTATCTAATTCATTTCTTAATATTTTATTTTTAAAATTTGCACTTCATTTTTTGTCATTTTTTATATATTATATATATTTAACTAAAATTTGTAGTTCTCAATAACTTATACATATTTTCTTTTTTTTTCTTCTTAATATTTGTTAATCTCCTTGAAAATATTCAATCGGTACTCAACTCAAATATTAATAATGAGCAATGTTACGTCCTACAAAAATAATCCCAAATTTTTTTATGTAGTATAATATATGACTTATTTTAATTCGTGGACTCATATGTATGCACGCGATATCTCATGTTATTTTAAGAACGTTATCAATTACACACGTGACAACTTAAGACAATTTTTGGGATAATTTTTGGGATCCATGACATTTTTCATTAATAATTGAAGAGGAAAAATATTTGAGGATCTAATTTTGAAAACTTGAAATCTAGCCCATGATTCCAAATCTTTTCACAAGGATGGAGCTGATTTTGTAATGTGAAAGACAATTTCTTAATTGGGGAAGACAAATCTAAACTGAAATAAAATAAATATTAGACATATATCTACTTTAACGCAGGCAATAGATGTTGCTGTAACATGGTAGTTGTACTTGAATACTTGATCATTAATTAGCAACAGATTTCATGGTATTATTTCCCAAGTGAAGCCACAAAATTCAAATCAAGATACTCCCGAGTCTCACCGCACTCTACTTGAAGTGTTTATCATATCAAGGCCACAGACTATGTGCTTCTACTTGGAAGTTTTGTGGCCAAGCTTTACAGCAAGGCGCCGAATGGTTTGCCATTATGTACTCTCAACTATAGGTAAGATATGTTATTGTCAAGCAACAAGCATGTATTACCAAGATTCTTGCAAGTTCGATCCTTTCGCATACATATATATATATTGTTCGGTTGGAAGGATAAAAATGAGAGATGTGAATGAGTTAGGGAATGAAATGACGTTGAGATAAAATGAGATGAGATAAGAATGTTCATTCCATTCTTTTGTTCATTTAATAATATTAATTTTATTAGGAATGTAAGGATCATTTTTATTCATTTATTTATTTAATATATAAATGAAATGAATTTTAAAAAAATATTATTTTATTCAATAATAAATTTATTAAATAATAATATAGAAAATATAAATAAGGCAAAATTAATTATATAAGAAATAAGATTATGTATATAATTTGAATTAAAAAGACTAATATTTTAAAAAAAATAAATAGTTAAATAATTTTTTCATTAAATATTTTGAATTACAAACATGTTATATTTAAGAGTGAAAATAAAGATATAAAAATTATTTATTTTTAATAAAGATGATAATGGTTATCTATGTGTGGGACGTGATAGAAAATTAGGTTACGAGAAATGATAAGAATGATATATGTATAAGTGATTATATTTCCAAATGTTTAACTGAACAATAATTTTTTCATTCTGGATCATTCTCATCCTACTAATTTGCATTCCTATCCTCCATATTCTACTCATGATCTTGTCACGAGAGGAAAATCACTCCTCTATTATCGTGTATCATCGATCTCAAAATCTAATAAATGTTTCTACCTGTCCTTATCATTCAATTGCCTTGCATGATCTACAACATAACCAAGTATTCAGATTGAAAACTACAAATCTCTTAATATAATTGCTTGCAAAAGTTGGTTTGGTTTGGTAGGCCGGTTCTAACAATTACGGCCTATAATGAGCATGAAATATGGGGGGTCTGATTTCTCAAGTGTATTATCAAAATTAATCCGTTTCTTGCAGCACAAATTTATAAATGCTCCCTGATTCAACAACTCCTTCCAACTTAAAGTGTCTTGAATTTCAACCTACTACTAATTTAATATTCAATTCTCATTCATTGCTTGAACTTTTTCCCGTCAAATTATATGTTAATATAATTTCAATCTTACTTTATTTAGTATAAAACTAAATCAATATTAGTATCATATATTAAGTAAACAGATGAGAAGGTCCCATAATTGTCGTAATGCATGTTTAATCCCAGATGTGGAGAGTTTATATAAATGGACCACTTCATCCATTTCTTAATATCGTGGTTTGCTTAATAATCCCCACAGTACACTTTCCATTCTCGATGTCTGCCTTCTATCTCTTGTCTGTTATCATTCTCCTTTGTGCGTCTTTTACATCTGCTCGTCCGCATCTGCAAGTATCAGAAGACATTCGATGGTAATTATCGTATGGAAATAATTAATTAATCACTGATATGCAAGAGTAATGGTGTACTATATATATGTACTTAAAGTCTGAAATGTGTTTTTGAGGGTAAGTAATTTATATTTATACAGGAGCTCAATGAAGAATGCAAGTGACGCAGTGGGAACAGAATCATGCAGAACAGGAAACCCTGTTGATGATTGCTGGAGATGTGATCCAAATTGGGAAAGCAATCGGAGAATGCTAGCTGATTGTGCAGTGGGGTTTGGACGTAATGCTATTGGTGGACGTGATGGAGAAATATATGTTGTTACAGACTCTGAAAATGATGATCCTAAGAATCCTAGTCCAGGCACACTCCGACATGCAGTGATCCAAGATGAACCACTGTGGATCATATTTGACCACGACATGGTCATAACATTAAAGGATGAACTCATAATGAACTCTTACAAGACTATTGATGGTAGAGGAGCCGATGTTGCAATATCAAGTGGACCCTGCATTACCATACAAAGTGTGACAAACATTATCATACATAGCATATATATACATGATTGCGTACCTTCTATTGCAAATTCAACTGTCATTGATGGACCAGACCACTTTGAATTAAGGGGTGCCGCGGATGGGGATGGCATATCTATTTTTGCAGGTAGAGATATCTGGATTGATCACTGTACCCTAACAAACTGCAAAGACGGACTCATCGATGTAGTTTATGGGTCGACGGCAATCACCATATCCAACAACTATATGTTTGATCATAATGAAGTTATGCTTCTGGGTCATAATGATGACTTTTTACCTGATAAGGATATGCAGGTCACTATTGCTTTCAATTACTTTGGGGAAGGCCTAGTACAAAGAATTCCTAGGTAAAGATTAACCAGCCTGCTAATTATCTAGTAATCATAATAATAAAAGACTCAGAAAATTTTACTTTAAAGCTCTCTGATTTTATTTGAGTTTAAATTGTTGCAGATGCAGACATGGATATTTTCATATTGTGAACAATGTATATACGGCTTGGAAAATGTATGCTGTTGGGGGAAGTGCAAGTCCAACTATCAATAGCCAAGGAAACCTTTTCATTGCTTCAGATAATAATTTTGCAAAGGAGGTAATTGATCGAATTCTGCAAACAAACTCAACTTGTAACATTTATATCTGGTGACTTGTAACAGAGCTGAGCAAAACAAAAAGAAGTTTATAACTTATATTACTGACCTGTATCAAAACTTTTTAAATGAACGACACAGAACTGTGGTGTTCTTAAAACTCGGTTTTCTTGTTGTTCAGGTAACAAAGCGTGATAACACAAAAGGATACCAAGAGTGGAAGGACTGGAACTGGAGATCAGAAGGGGATGTGATGCAGAATGGTGCTTACTTTAGGACTTCTGGTGAACAAACTCCCAAAAGCTATGCTAAAGCATCCAGTTTGGTTGCAAGACCGGCTTCAGAAATTCCAAATATCATACCAACAGCTGGAATCCTCAATTGCAAGAAAGACCAACACTGTCGATAAATATTCGTATTTGTTGTTCCTTCAATTGCCGCTCATTTTCGCTTTTTCTTGGTAATCTCATATTGAGAGTAATCTCATATTGAGATTAACATTGTTTCAATATCTATACATATCTTTCATTCATGAGTGACAACATTACCCAATACGGCCTTAAAGCCATTCAATTATTCTAAAGTATTTGATTATCCTAACAGTCCTTGAAGATGTTGCAGGAATAAGAATCACTAAAATTAATATGCGTTTTGTAAAAATATGATTTAATTTTGCGTTTTGTTATGTCAAAAAGGCCCTTTCACAGAATCTGTTGATTTAAATATTTAACTTAAAATTGTGTTATAAAGTGGCAAACATTAAGCGTCAAATGGATGGCCTAAGAAGGAAAATTGAAAATTAACAAGCTAAAGTGATATTTATAATAACTATTATTCGATGAGTTCGACAAATTTTTATTGGCTACATTCTTATTAATAATAATGGTTCACCAGTATGCACAAAAATCCTCGCTGACTAAAATTAGTCAGTGATGAAGTTCTAGGTTGTTTTAAGACTTATAAAGTGGAGGTTGAAAAATAAACAGAAAAAAACATTAAAATTCTTAAATTTGATAGAGGCAGAGAATATACGGACAATGATTTTACTCTATTTTGTCAAGAACATGGAATAATTCACGAAGTTACAGCCCCTAATACCCCACAATCTAACGGAGTTGCTGAGAGAAAAATAGGACTTTACTAGATATGATAAATTGTATGCTTGTAAGTTCTGGTGCTCCCGAAAATCTTTGGGATGAAGCGCGAATCACTACATGTTATGTGTTAAATAGAATTCCTAATAGAACTACTAATATCACTCCTTATGAACATTGAAAAGTTAGAAATCTAAAAATTGATTATCTTAAAGTTTGGGGTTGTTTAGCTAAAGTTAGAATTCCAGAACCAAAGAAAAGAAAATTAGGATCTAAAACTGTAGATGTTGTTTTCATTGGGTATACTCAAGGTAATGCTAATAGATTTCTTGTAATTCATTCTGATAATCCTGGTATCTCTCATAATACTATTATTGAGGCTAGAGATGCTACATATTTTGAGGATATTTTTCCATACAAGACTAGGATATCGAGACAACCTACTAGCTCTAGTTCTATTTTCGTGTCTAACATTTCTAATACATCAACATCATTAGTAGCCTTAGAAGGAGTAAAAGAGGTAGGATAAAAAAAGATTATGGTGATGATTTTCTTGTCTATTTAGCTGAAGGTGAACCATGTTCTTATGTAGAGACTATGTCTTCATCAAATGCTCCCTTTTGGAAAGAAGCTATAGACAGTGAAATGAAATCCATCTTAGAAAATAACTCCTGGCATTTAACTAATTTATCTCAAGGTTTCAAAACTATAGGTTGTAGATGGAATTTTAAGAAAAAACTGAGGCCTAATGGATCTATAGATAAATATAAAGCTAGGTTAGTTGCTAAAGGGTATACACAAAAGAAAGGAATTGATTATTTTAACACATATTCACCTGTAGCAGGAATAACAACTATTAGGACCCTTTTAGCATTAGCTTCAATTCATAATTTACATATTCATCAAATGAACGTTAAAACCATTTTTTAAAATGGTGACTTAGAAGAGGAAATTTATATGGACCAACCTGAAGGTTTTATTGTTAAAGGACATGAAAATAAAGTGTGTATATATATATATAGATTAGTGAAATCTATATATGGTTTAAAACAAGCATCTAAAGATTGATTTAAAAAATTTCATTCCGTGATAACTGCATTTGACTTTGTTTTCAATGAATTTGATAAATGTTTGTATTATAAAGTGATTGAGGATGATTATATCATTATATGCATATATGTGGATGATATTTTAATTTTTAGTAAATCGATGTCTTACATTATTGATGTTAAGAATTATCTATCTAAACATTTTGATATGAAATATTTGGGAGAAGCAAATTTGATTTTAGGAATGAGAATATTTAGAAGTGAAAAAGGAATTCATATATCACTAAGTAATTCAATTGAGACAATGCTTAAAAAGTATAATTATATGGATTACAGACCAGTGTCTACACCTTAATAAAAATAAAGGTAAACCAATCTACAACATAAATACTCTCAAATAATTGGTTCCCTTCTTTACATCTCAAATAGAACGAGACCTAATATATCTTATGCTGTAGGAAGACTTAGTAGATATACAAGTAACACGAGTCAAAAACATTGTACAACTTTAGAGAGAGTATTTAGTATTTAAAAGAAACCATAGATTATTCACTTGTATATAGTGGTTTTCCTGACTTGTTGGAAGCTTATTCAGATGCAAACTAGGTAACATATTCACGTCAAGTAAAATCCACTTCTGGTTATATATTTATGTTAGGTGGTGGTGTTATATCTTGGGGTTCTGTTAAATAAACCATAATTGCAAGAAGTACTTGTGATGTTGAGTTGATTGCTCTTGATAGAACGTGTTTATAAGCTGAATGGCTTTGTAATTTGTAACTTGACTTATCATTTTTGTTTAAAATTGTTCCACCTGTTCATGTACATTGTGATTCTACAACTGTTCTTGACTTATTGGAACAACAAACTGTTAATGTAAAGTTGAACATGCATATGCAGATACGTTACGAATCGATCAAGGGCTTGAAGAGAGATTATGTGAGGTCAGAAGAAAATTTGGCTGATCCTTTGACAAATGGTTTATCTAGGAAAAAGATCTTAGATTTATCGAGGGGAATGGGGCTCAGACCATAACTTTGCATCATCGACAGTGGCAACCCTACTTGTTTTATAAGTTCTAAGGGTATAAACAAGTTGGACAGATGGTTGCATGAGTGACTTCAATATATAGAGTAATACTCTTTGGAAGATGTGCATAAATATATTCTTCTACCCTCATTCATATGATGATGAAGTGCTCATAAAGTGAATGATAATGTTGAGTATTTAAATTATTAATAAGTCTTAAGGCAAAATTTGCAAGGTATTTTTCCGTTTACTAGTACATTTGAGGACTTACCTACTTGAGAGGAGTTGTGTGGCCACAACTATGAGATAATGGCTAATCTCTAAAATTCTCATGAGTCGGTTATTGCACATGGCCATTATAGCGCAAGTCCTAACAATTGATTTTCTATATTATGTGTGCTTTGTCAATGTTTGGTTAAAAGAATCAAGTTCCAGGCATAGTCCACTTAGGGTCTTCAAATTGCGACAAATGTCACTAGATACAGGTTCCAAACTGAAAGCTACCCGTATTGAATACATAATAATATAAGCTCCATATTATATTTGTTATACTATTCTTGTTTTTTGAAATTTTTTTTGAAGGGATTGTTAGATATTTTTTTATATCTAATATTATTTAAATAAAAAGCAAAAAAATAAATTTTTCTAACAAAATCTTTTACATTAATATATGATATTATTTTTCTTTAGTTTTGCAGCCCGTTATTTTTTCACCATTAAAAAACCCACATTACTTTTTGTATCTTAATTAACATATATTACCTGTTAATATATCTTAATAAATTTTTGTTATCGTTGTTATCTATTACCTTATAACAACAGGGCTTGTGAAACACAGAGAAAAGGCATCAAACAGAGCTTCAATAGCACCTACATCAAATTGATATTGAGGATAGATCAAATATATACTCAAATTGTTCTCTCTATTCTTCTACAAAGATTATTTGCAGTATACATATACAACCTATTTACACGCACATATCTCTATAGTGTGTGTGTGTGTGTGTGTATATATATATATATATATTGAAGGTATTATTTGGAGTATTGGAAAATCAATTGTCCTTGATCGTTCGTGCAAGAGAGAGGGGTAATCAACCGGGTGTTGTACTGCCAAGGAGTTGCCATATAATTCTTGCACGGGAAAGGGCAAGATTCTTTAGGGCAGTGTTTTCACACGCCTCACCAGACCACTCTCTAAACCATTTTTCCCGTTCAAATTAATGCTTAACTGTTCAAAACTGATTGTTATATTTATTTGTTAGTTCGTATTATTATTTTTTTATGCCCAGAAAAAGTAAAACTCTGTTTGTTTTTACTGCTGTATTATTTTCATATAAGTTGAAGTTCTATGTGCTGCTACTTGTACTCTGTTATTACATTATAGGCTAAGGGAAGAAAAATTATGTTCATGTCTGTTTTTTTCTTTCCTGAAGAGTCAAAATCATTACTAGAATGATGAAATTGTCATCATCGACTATCTGACCCAAGAGAGTAAATTTCTTGCTACTGGATCCTGATTACCCAACTTACCCAGCTGAAAAGTCAAAATCATTACTAGAATGATTTTTTATCTTCACTCTTTGAAAACCTCATATCTAACTCATTGTTTTCAAATACTCTTCAATATCGCGTATCTCATTAGTAATCCCATTTGATTAAATCGAATCTATAATTGGTGTTACTTTCATAATACAATACTTATTTTTAACATTTGTTCATATACATATTTGTATATGTGGTGAGATGAAAAGAGAAAAAAAAATGAAAAATGGAATTAATCACAACTAAAATATAAAAATTGTATATTTCTAATTATATTAAGATGATCATATTTTTAGAAAAAGAAAGTAAAAATAACATAACTTCAATAGAGTAGTAATTTTTAAATTTATATTGAAACATACATTCATTTATGACCAAGTTTGTTCATTCTTATAGTGCATAAAGCAGAATCAAAACCCAAAGTACTGAAGGCCCAATAGGAAAGGTCCGGTCCACACGTACAGCCACCTAGGATCAGTGGTTCACGATTTCATGATAAACTCACGTGTTACCAACTGTTAAGACATAAAATGAAAATCTTGTGGGAGACACGCTCCAAACACACAACAAAACGTGCCACCACACACCAAGTGGGAAGTCAAGACAAGACAATCGATTTCAACCCTCCAGGTGTCCAGACTATTGCAGGATTGAAGAGATGAGATCTCACGTACAAACCACTAAACCCTAATTTCTAAGTCTATAAATAGAGGGAAGGAAAATAGCTTAGGGTTACATATTTTCAATACATATATTATAGTATTATAATAATCTAGCCGTCATTTAATTCTTTTTTTAAAAAATAATATTTATTCTCACGCCGGAGGTATTACAAAACAACCATCCCAGTCTGACATTGTTTTGCAGAGTTCTACTTATAACTGCATCACATCCCGAATCCAATCCAGACCCGGCGGTCGAAAAATTCACATTCCAATAATAATAGGGGGATCTGAATTTTTAGCTTTGCAATCTGCCATACTTCTGATTCAAATGATTAAAGTCAACACATACACTTGCACACACATGGAATTATCGATAGACAAATTGCTACTATAAAATACTCTCATTGTACATAGCCAAGTAGTATATACCACAAACACTTGCCAAAACTATCCCAGTACTCCAAGAACTTAACCGGCTGCTTAAGTTGCCGGTCAACACACATAACCTCAAACGAATAACATGACATCTCCCCGCTCCGGTGAATAAATCTCAACCGTCCACGTAACACCTTATTCGAATTCCCCCCCTCATCCTACATGGCATTAAACTTGTTTTAAAATCCGCATTTCAAGTCCGCTTTCGAGATATACGCGACAACAAACAAGCCCCTCTTATTAATATTTCTCATTACTATTTCCTCAGTCTACTGCTAATTTGCTCTCTACAATTCGAGCCCCAGTTTCTCTGTAAGTCTTTTATCTCACCTCTTCTTTTATTTCATATCAAAATTGAAACTTTATTTTATCTTGCCTATCTTTAATCTTGTTGTGTTCTTGTTTGTGTGTAAAGATTGAATTTTTATGATGCAAGTTAGGGTTTTTAATATTTGTTACATGCATTTCTGGTTTTTTGAATTGTTTATGTGGAATTGTGTGTTTGTATGTTATGTTACTTGTAGATCTTGCAAGGGTTTTATGTGTATAGCTTGTTTACATTCATTTCCGAGCTTAAAAGTTGTTGATTTTGGTGTGTTCTTGTTATGTATGTATGTATATGTATATGCTTGTAATGAATTTAGGTTTTCATTTATTTCTGATATTCTCGTGTCTTTGTTATTCATGTAGCTTTTGTATATGCTGTTTTTGATTTGTTTGATTATTTGTATGTGCTGAATTTTAGTTGAATGGAGTTTTATTTCTAAAATTGTTTTTTTAATAATGATTTTAGGACAGTAAGAGTTGGGGTGTTTTTTAAGAAAGTAATTGTTGGTTACGTGTTAAGTTGAGATTTGATTCGGTATGGGTAAGGAAGATGAGGTGAGTGAGGTTAAGGAGGTTGTGGAGAATGGAGCTGCTCCAGTGGAGAAAGAAGGTGAATCTGTGGTTGAGAAAAAAGATGATGGGAAGGATGAAGTGAAAGACATGGAAGAGGATAGCAAGGATGAGGAGGAGAAAATTGAGACCGAAAAGATGGATGTAGACAAGGGAGAAACTGGGGAACCCGACAAAGCTGATGTGATGGAAGAATCTAAACCAGAGGAAAATAAGGAAGAGGAGGCGAAAAGTGATGCTGTGGAAGAAGAAAATGGGACAATATTGGGAGACGAGGGAAAGATTAAAGTGGAGAATGCTCCTGGATTGTTGGCGGATGAGGAGAAGGCAGATAAGGATCCTGAGAAAAAAGTCTCAAAGAAAAAACGTGGGAAAGAAATGCCAAAAGCAGCTGAGAAAAAGCCCAAAGACAAGAAAAAGACTGCGGAAAAGAAAAAAGAGGAGCCAAAAACCCCTGTGGCCCCTGCTAGTGATCGCCCTGTACGCGAACGGAAGTCGGTAGAAAGGCTTGTTGCAACTATTGAGAAAGATTCTGGGAAAGATTTTCATATTGAAAAGGTGATGCTAATTTTTTTGAACCCGTAATATTAGGCATCAAGTTAATAAATATCATTTATTGAGTTATTTAATGTTGTTAATATGGATATTGCAGGGCCCTGGTACTGCACTGAAAGACATACCCAACGGTATGTCAATTTAACACTAAACCTATATGTTTTTGTTCCGTGTAATTACTGCCTATGTGAATAATTTATAATATTTGGCTTGGTGTGTATCAGCATCAAAGTTTTAATATGGAATTTTTTTACTTATAAAACTGATTCATTTTTTGCGTCCAGATACTTGTCTTTACCCTTCCTCCAGGTCCTCTCGTGAAATTAATATATGCATCATTAATTCTCATTTGCTAGATAAATGAATTAGTTGTCATTGGTACACTAAATTATTTGTGTTGGCTGGTCAATTTATGGGCATTATGTCTTTTTTCGAGGAACATTTAATGTTTGATTTGTTCGCATATATTTATATGGAGAGATTTAGATTTATGGTATTGTGACTTTTATGTTCACACTCTTTGAAGTTTGTCATTTTCGCAGAGGTTTTTGTTCGATATTTGTCATTTGTTGCAATTGCCTATACTGTTAGTCTGCATTCAAGTCTGATATTACTTGCTTACCAATAATTCCTTGAGACTGGCTTAGAGATGTTAATTTACTACACACAATTAAAATAAGGACCTCTGTTTAGAAGTCTTATCAAAACTGAATCTAAGAGCAAATTAGGGATTGAAGAAAGTTCTTTTATGTGTCTGAAATCTTATAAATTTTCGTGTGGTCAAACATAAGGATATGTGATATTATTGAGTTCTTACAGTATTCAAAGCTCTTAAGATGGGGTTTTCTGTTACTAAGTATTAGTTGGAATCGACACCCCCACACATATTGTGTACATAGAAATATAATTAAGCTGTATTTATCTTGTGTCTATATGGAAGGTGCTGCTATTGATGGTTTTGGTAACTGTAGTTACTAACCTGTGGATCAGTTATCAGTTTAGATTAATGATGATGTTATAAAGTGCAGAGTGCGGACCTATATGAACGTAACAGGTTGCTTAATAGAAGATGCTTAAATATCCAGTTATCAGCATTGTATTCTTTGAATTTGGCTTCTTGTTTATGCTCCTGATGTTTTTTATACTTGTTCTCTTCTCTTTTATAAGATATTTGATAGTACTCTGCTTTTAATTACGTCCTTTATGTCATTCATCATCATATTACCACGTAGTGCAGTAGCCGATGATTCCCTTTTATCGAAACTGGTCTTACGATTTCCTTTTCATTTTTTCTGTCATGATTTCACAATATGTTACAGATATTATATGTTTTACTTCTTGAAATTGTATGTCCAGTACTCTTCTTTCCTTGCTGCTTAGCTTCGTAAAATCTGTGGGAAACTAACACGGAATTAAATTTTTAACAGTGGCGTACAAGTTGTCAAGAAAGAAGAGCGAGGAGACTTGCAAATTGCTGCATTCGATTCTCTTTGGAAGAAGAGGAAAGGTGATGACTTGAAAATTAAATTTTATATATGCTGATAATGTAGGTGTAAGCATGCCAACTGATTGGTGGTCACTTCCCTGAAGTGTCATAGTTTCTAACACCAAACATCAGTACATGGCTTGTTAAAACATGTATGGCAGGGCTTGGGCAAGAGTAACATTATCAGAAAATGAGCCAGTTGACATTAGATGGAATAGTTGTAATTAACAGTTAACATGATTGTAATTTTTTCTTCCCACTTCTACAAACAATATCAAATACAAAAGTAAAGTTGTGATGAGTATTTGACTTCTGCAGGCACCTCAGGTCAAGAGCAACATCTCCCAATTTTCTGGCTTTGTATGGCATGAAAATGAGGTAATGGTCATATATTATAGACTGCATACTTGATGAGATTTTGCCCGTTGTGGCTAATGAGTGGATGTATTATAAAAAAAATAATTGTGCAGGACAAGCAAAAGAACAAGATAAAGGAGAAGCTTGACAAGTGTGTTAAAGAAAAATTGTTGGAATTTTGTGATTTGCTTGACTTGCCAATAACGAGGGCTACTTCGAGAAAGGTTTATTTATGTTTACTGTTGAGTTTTAGAACATCGTACGTCTTGTTGATACGGCAGAGATGTTGTCGATGAATTATCTGGATTATTCTAAATCTAAACATAAAAAAAGGAAGGATTCTTCTTTTTCGGGGGGAAGCAGAAATGTTTTCCTTTGAAGTACTTTTTACACTTGTACAGACTGACATTATCCATTAATTGACTTGTCCTCGTATGAGAGAAAATGTAAGTCTGACATGTTAAACCTGTCATTTGAACACTTCGAGTGAATTGCAGTGTACTTTCAGTGCTTTGTATGGATTAAATTATATTTTTTACAATGCTGAGCTGTACAATATATCACCATGCATCACATTGGTAAGTTGTGTTGATCAGAAGTTTCATGTGTATTCAGGAAGATGTTGTTACGAAGCTGTTTGAATTTTTGGAAGCCCCTCATGCTACTGCTAGCGACTTACTTGCTGATAAAGAACAGGTTGGTTATGTAGATATAATCTGTTTCATGTGTCCACTGTTTATTTTGATGTTTTCTGTTTCTTTTATGTTAATGCATTATTTTTATCAGTCGAGCAAAGGTACCAAGCGCAAGAGATCAAGCAAGAAAAGCACATCACCATCTGGGAGTGCACCTTCAAAAAGCTCATCCAAGGTATTAGCTGGTTTACAATACCATTCATTCCTCCTGAAATTTTATCATCCAACACCATAGAGACAATAATAATATAGTAAAGGGTAGTTGATGTACAAGTGAGCTTAGCATGAATAAAGATTTTTCAAATGTTCAAGTTCTTGCTGATTTAAATAACTTTTTCGACTAGTGCTAACACATGTATTTGCATGAATACTTCTTTAGACATCCTCTCGAGGATAAGTTTTTCTTCTTCTGCATCTAGTCCTTTATAGACTATTTTGGTACGGCAGTAGTGTTTTTATTATTTATAAGATTGCATATTTCGTCAGCTTTATACATCAGGTTTTGTTCCAGTCTACTTGCATGGGTTGACATTAACAGATCTACTTTTATTTTTCCCTACACATTGTTTTGTGCCACTCTTGATTCCCAAAACACTTTATATGTTATAAATATTATATCAGTTGCAGTTTTTTAGTCTACTTGCATGTTACTTCTTGCACTGTACTGAGAAATTGGAAATAAGCTTCGGGGTTGTGCAGCAAGCCACGTATTCATTTATACTGCTCATATTTTATTTTGTTTTTTTTCCTGCAACTTTCCTATATTTTTTGCAGAGTCGGAAGAGGAATGGAAATGCATCCAAAGGGGAGGAGAAAAAGGATATACCCGAAACGGAAGATGAACATGAAGAAGAACACGAGGAAGCAGAAGATGACAAGGCGCATGGAGAACAGGAAAATGTGGATGGTGCTTCTGATAGATCTGACGATGAAAAGGCTGTGCTTGCCAAAACTGAGGAAAAAGAGACTGATACTGAAGCAGAGTCTGAACAAGAGACTAAAAAGCGCAAAAGAGTTTCCTCAAAGAAGTCATCTGTGAAGAAGAATTCTGCTGAGAAAGCTAAAACCAAAAAAGCTACACCAGTGAAAAAGTCAAGTCCCCCGCCTAAGAAAGCTTCGTCAAAACCATCCTCAAGCCATTCCAAGGTTCAAGATAGTGATACAAGTCCTAAAATATTCTCAAGGAAGAAGAAAACTGAAGTAGTCAAGGAGAAGTCGCCAACGCCAAAAAAATCTGCTTCGAAGGAAAAAGCTGGTGAGAATTATGTATTTTTTTTGAATAATTTTAGCTACTTTCTTGGCCAATCAAATGTCGAACAGATTTCTGTATTTTGCCAAGATAATATCCTTCAAATGTTTTATGTGGAAACTCCAGAAGTTTCTGTTAATATTAGCGGATTACAATCATTTGTGCCCTGATATTCTTCTTCCTTTTCAAGGCAAGAGAGTTGTGAAAGGAAAGGAGAAACCTAAAGCGGAGAAGTTGAAGCCTAGTGACGATGAGCTTAAGAGTGCAATTTGCGAAATTCTCAAGGAGGTGGACTTCAACACGGTAAGAAAATATTAATCGATAGCCATCCCAGGGTTGATAAATGAATACTCTCTGCAAGTAATCATTATGGCAATTATAGTTTATCATTTAAGCTCCAGATTATAAAAGCGGCCAACAGATTAGCATATCTTTTATTTGATTCTTTCTTAACAGAAATTAAATATAGTATCTGATGTGATTCCTTACTCTTTGGTGGCTTGCAGGCTACGTTCACGGATATTCTGAAGCTACTTGGTAAAGTTTAACAACTGTTTGATATCTTCGAGTTCAACTTTTAATTTGCATATTTTTTCCCTACGTGTTTTACTTGTGTATCATGTGCTCGTGTGTGTGACTTTAAGAAAATGAATAGTAAAATCTGAGCATTCCATGGCATTTGCCTTAGTTTTTTTGTTTGGGGTGGGTGGGTTTGGAGGGGGGTACTTTATTAAGTTTGTCGGGTAGGTATACATGTGAAGTCTGTGACACAGGATACCTTTTTTACAGTTAAGCGATTCAATACGGATCTGGTACCCAGAAAATCGTCTATTAAAATCATGATCCAGGAGGAGCTAACCAAATTAGCGGATGAGGCAGATGACGAGGATGACGAAGAAGCCGAAGCTGAACCAGTAAAAGATGACAAACAGGCTACAGCTGCAGGGGTGGAAGTCTAACCATGTGTATGGAGTTTTCCCCATGAGGAGTAGTATAAGTGGACAGCTATTAAGTTATCTTTGCAATCATAACCGTTTTCTTTCTGAGATATTTAAACTATGTTGTGCTGTTTAGTTTTTGCATGTCTGGGTACAGCCAGCTGTAATTTATCGAGATTGTTATAGTTGCTGGCTAGAATTCTGAAGTATGTAGAGATAGAGATTGTTGTTTTATGGACACACATGAACAATTTGTAGGAATTCACATAACCTGTGTCTTGGCTCAGTTGTAACATTTTTCTGTTTCATCCATGGTTGTATCTTCGAATAGGTAGACAGATCATCTTTATAATCTCTTTGATCATGTTTTAGTATTATGGCATTATTTGTGTGTGTTATCTATATTGAGTTGCCTATCTGCACGACTTTGCCAGGCGCCCAGGTAATTTATTTTTTTTGTTTTCTGTTTCATCTATGGATTGTGTTTTCGAATAGCTAGCCAGGTCCATCTTTATTATCTCTTTGCTTTTGTTGTTAATAGTATGGAATTGTTTACCTGTGTTGTCCATATTGAGTTGCCTATCTGCATGACTTTGGCAGGCACCACAAAGGCACAACCTCATTACTTTAGAATGGGTATGTAAACCCGTTAGTCTGTTACACCATCTCATCTCTTCGATCAAGGTTCTGAAAGCTCTCTCTTTATAACGTGTTTTGACATCGTTTTGACGTATTCAGTGATGAGTGATGGGAGGTTCTGAAAGCTCTCTTTACAACGTGCTTTGACATATTCAGTGATGAGAGTGATGGGTGTAGACAGTAGGTTGAGCATATCTTATATTGTCATCTCTCTGTTGCAAACTTGAAAGTTAAAATTTTATAGTCGTTTTCGAGTCTTAAATTATGCAAACGTCAAATACCCTTGATTTTCTTTCCGAGAACAAAACAAAATCTGCAATATATTTTCATGATTTTAAAATATAAGTTTACATTTTATTATTACTAAAAAATCATTCTACTTGAGAACGGGTTTTCATATAATTGTTATGAATATGATTCAATTTGACATTTTTTAGTTTCTTCATGGTGGGCATTTTTTTCTAAAGAATTCTAATTTTTGAAAAGCTATTATAATATTAGACTTGTATATCAATTATAAAAACTACGTTATTTGAAAAGTGAAAATTAGAGTTATCTAAAAAAATATGTTCTTTCCAATTTTAAATAAAATAGTTATATAATTATGAATAATAGTCGTGTTTGATTAAATTTATTTGTAAATTTTTTTTTATAATTTTTTATAATTATATAATAATATATAATTTTCGGATTAAAATTTAGTCAATTTAAATTAAATAATAAAAAAACAAAACTTATTACGGAGAGACGGAGGCGGTAACTTTTCTTTTTCACTGCCCCCCGATAAAAACAGATTTTATAAAGAAAAGAAAAGAAAAGATAAAACCCTAATTGGCCAAACCGTCAGTTGAAGAACAGAAGAAGCTGCAGTAAGAGCGTGAATACGTACACATACACACACATATACGTACAGCAGCACAAAAAAGATGGCGAATACTGAAGAAAGGATGAAGATGATTTTAGCAAACGACTGGGAGGAGTGTTGTTCACAAGATGAGCTCTTTAATCTTTTATCAAACAAATCTCAACCCATTTTCTTGGATCGTTTTGAACCCTCTGGAAAAATTCCCCTAGCCCAGGTCCATTTTTACTCTCAACTCGTTTTATTTAATGTGGGTTCTTCTTGTTCTTCTTTGAATCTATGTTTAATTGTGTAAATGTTATTTTCTTGTTATTTGTTTTGGCTTCGAAATTAGTGTTTTTTAGAGTTAGTTACAAGAAGATATGTATATGTTTTGGTGATTAATATTGGGTCCAGTTGTATAATATTTTCTGCAGAATAGTGTGATCAAAGTACATGCGGTTTTATTGAATTTATTCATACAGGGTGTTGTGAAGGTCATTAATGTCAAGAAAATGATTGCAGCTGGTTGCCAAGTAAAAGTTTGGATGGCAGATATCTTTGCACAATTAAACAATAAGTTAGGGGGAGACATGAATAAAATCCAAGTTGTCGGGAAGTATTTTGTTGAAATTCTTAAAGCTTTGGGGGTTAATATGGAAGATGAGAAATTAGAGCTGCTGTGGGCCTCCAAAGAAACTGATTCTCGGTCGAATGAATACTGGCCTCTAGTATTAAACATTGCCCGAGGGAACACAGTTTCTGGGGTAGAGAGGTAATGTTTTATGATTTGCCTGTTACAAGTTTTGGGTATGTGCCAAATAAAATTTATGCATTACTCATCTCAGGTGCATTCAACGTATGGGTCTTTGTGATCATGATGAATTAAATGCATCACATATTGTGTACACTATCATGCATTGTGCAGATATATTTTTCCTTGAGGTACTTCTGCTCCAGTTTATGTGATATTATAGGACACTATTCTCAGTTTGATAGTAATGTATATTAATGCAGAAATTTGTTATCCCAAACAGGCTGACATTTGTCAAACAGGCATGGATCAGATGGAAGTAAATATACTTGCAAGAGAGTGCTGTGACAAAATTGAGAGGAAAAACAAGCCAATAATATTGTCTCATTGTATGGACCATTCATTTTCTGCCTTTTCTTATATAATTTTGCTCCTTCTATTGACACAATTAGTTATCCTGTGATGCAGATGTGATTTCTGCTTTGCAGCAAGGGCAGGAGAAAAAAAATGATCCGTCGTCTTACATATTTATGGATGATGAGGAGGTGATTTTTAGGCCAATCTAAATTTAGACCACCTTGTTCAAATTTAAGATTTCATCATTTTATTCTAGAGTCTTCCCTTCATTAGGTGGCACGCTTCCTACAGCCCCCTCTTGACTAAAATGCTTAGTAGTTTAAATGTTGTGGGTTTGATGGATTTCACAGGCAGATGTAAATGTCAAGATAAAGAAGGCATACTGCCCACCGATTGTTGTAGATGAAAACCCATGTATGGAGTACATCAGATACATCATCTTCCCTTGGTTTAATGAGTTTTTAGTAGAAAGGGGTGAAAAAAATGGCGGTAACAAGTGAGTCAATTGCCTTATTGTCCAACCTATGATCAACTACTATTTGTCCTCATGCTTGTTTTATAAATGCTAGTCTTTGTTGCCTCGAAGAGTATCTACTGCAACACTTATGCTAACCTTGTATGATATCAAATTTTTCTCTGCATGCAAATTGGTGTCGGAGTTGGGTTGTTTTTATTCAACACCTAAATATCAAAAAGTAGGTAAACAAACGTGATTAAAATAGACACGTTAAATGATTATGCACATAGTACATTTACTTACGTCCATATATTTATATATATATTGTTACTGACGGGAGCTTAAATATTATAGTGTTATGTAAAATGTTTAATAGGTAATTAGGTATAGTAATGGTGTAATGTATAATAAGTTTATGACAAGAAATATGCCATCAGTCTTCCATTGTGAACTCTGTTTTGTGGTTAATTGTCCCTTGTCAAGATCTTTCATATGTTTCTCCACAAATAGTAATCCTTTGATTTAGTTTATCATATTTATGACTTCTAGTCGGGGGTAATTGGTGCCTGTACACAAGAGTTATATATTAATTTTTCTTTGAAGATTGTTAACTTCATAAAATGGCTGCCTAGATTTTTTTACTTTATTTGTAGTGTAGTTAATGGAGGCTTGTGTGGATTAATTAAATTTTTTATTTATTTACATCCGTGCAAACAGAACATTTTCAAGTTACGCGGAACTGATCTCCGACTATGAAAGTGGAATATTGCATCCTGGTGATTTGAAGCCTGCTCTTACAAAAGCTATCAACAAGATATTGCAGGTATTCAATATTTTCCCCCTAAATCTTGATCATGTCCTATTTGTCATGCATTGACCATTTGTGCCATTTCATGAGTTCCAACTTTTCTAAATATAATATCTAGGGTTCTCCACATTTTTATATACATGTCATTGTGCCTTTATGTTCCTTTTCACTTAACAATGTGCATGAGTAAATCTTTCGTATTTCTGTGGGTGTAACCATTATGTAATAGGTACCATCTGGTAGGAACTCTTTAAAGTCTTTGGTTCCCATACCGTTGGTAGCTAATGTATTAGACCTTACAATATAGATTTAACTACAGAAAGCCATTTAAGTATGCATATATTTACTCCCATTTTTCCATACAATGCCCATAAGCTGGAGCAGATTGTGGAGTTGATAATGAGATATTCTAAGATATTCTTTTCTGTGCTGTTCTTTGCGTTGTTACTGTAAAAATGATATTCTTATCTATTGTTATTCCCTATCACAGCCTGTGCGTGAACATTTCAAGAAGGATGCTACTGCTAGGGATCTATTAAAAAGGGTCAAGGTTGGTATATATGGCTTACATATATTTGTTTGCATCTATTAGCTTTGTATATGACCACTGAATTACATTTTAAATTTTCTGATTATAAACATGTGAAGTCTTAAACTTATGCTAAGATTTGGTGAACATAAACATTGTGCTGGATTTGTAATTTGCACAGAATAGCCTCTGCACTAGGATCTGATTAATTGTTTTTGTTTTGCAGGGTTACAAAGTTACCAAAAATCTCCCAATGGAGAAAAATCCAGTCGCCTCAGACGAGTCACAATCAGTAGACTCTCAGGATCTGGAATTGTCTTCCGAATTGCTATCAGATGGGTTGAACCAGTAATAATGTCTTTGTGTTTCTATTGCTGGCTCTGTTAATGTTCAGTTGCAGATTATAACTGTTTAGTGACTTGCAGACTTATTCCATTATAATTTTATATATATATTTGGAGCAGGATGAGTATTGAAGATCGAAAATTTAATACTGTAAGGAGTATAGGGGAGGAGTGTATTAAGTTGGATGAACTGAAGAATCTCCTAATGAAGAAGCCTGAACCTATAGCCTATGACGGGTTTGAACCTTCCGGTAGAATGCACGTAGCTCAGGTCAGAAATTTTCACGTGTTGCAGTTCTTTGTGACACTATAATTACATTTAGCTTATTTCACCTTGTATGATGCAATTGTTTTGTCTTGTATGTTAAATGAGCTTATGGATTAAGGTTAAAAATCATAGTGCTTATCTTATAATTATCTTTAGGTTGGAGTTGGTTTACATTCAACTGTTTGTAACATTTTGCACGAGTAATTTGTTTTTATCTCATTTTAGTCGCTAAATATCTTTTTTTTGTGGAGTTTGTTTAGTCAGGCTCATCATTTGATTAGGAGTAGTCTAACATGCATGATATTTAGGAAAATTTAGGCAATGCTGGTCGCATTAGTTGAATAAAAAATATAGGAGTAAGGTCTCTAATCATGAGTGTTATTACTTATTTGATTATTCTAATGCTTCCTTCTTCTTTGGTTGTCTTCAACTTATATTCGAACAGCAGTTACAGCATATTATACCATTTTTCCCTTCTATTTTTACTTTTCCGCTACCAATGAACATAGATTTGTGGTACTAAAATTTCTTCTGTCATTTACATTGTCATATGCTTCAGAATCATAGTTTTCACATTTAATTCGTGGCACTAAATTTTTTTATGTTCTTTATTACATGCTTAAAGTAGATCACAGTGAGCGTGTGATCCACTCTTCTGCCTTTAAAAGCTGCAAAAGAAAATACTAATCCTTCAGTGCACTCACACACGTACTTGAGTGTTCAATCTTTAATCAATTTCTTCTTTGTATTTCTGGCAGGGGATTCTTAAAGCAATTAATGTCAACAAACTGACATCTGCAGATTGCAGAGTGAAAATATGGGTTGCAGATTGGTTTGCACAGTTAAACAATAAACTTGGGGGAGACTTAAATAAAATCCAAACTGTTGGGGATTATTTTGTGGAGATATGGAAAGCTTTGGGAATGAATCTGGAGGAAGGGAAAGTAGAGTTTTTGTTGTCCTCCAAAGAGATAAATTCTAGGTCAAATGAGTACTGGCCTCTGGTACTGGACATAGCTAGAAAGAACACGCTTTCGAGGATAATAAAGTATGATGGTTTATTTAGCTATCTTTGTTATATGACTTCTAATTACTCAATTTAACTCATTACATGGAGTTTTACCAGGTGCTGTCAGATTATGGGTCGTAGTGACAAGGATCAGTTGACTGCAGCCCAGATATTCTACCCATGCATGCAATGTGCAGATATATTTTTTCTTAAGGTGCTCAAGTTATTTTTAATACATGTTTTGTATTATCCATACACTATTTTTTCAAATAGATCCAGAACTCTACTGGAAATGTATTAGTAATGTTAATCTGCATAAATTAAATATGCATATCTATATATTTATGCCATTTACAGTCTAGATTTTATATTAGTACTTGGTAGCTTTTTTTTTCCATCCCAAAACGAATCATGGATGTAAATTATATGATATTGAGGTAAGCTGGGTCTGTTCTGATTGTTGACCGTTTAAGTTTACATGTATGTTTGTATGTCTAAACAGGCGGACATATGTCAACTTGGCATGGATCAAAGGAAAGTGAATGTACTTGCAAGAGAATACTGCCTTAAGATAAAGAGGAAGAACAAACCAATTATATTGTCTCATCGTAATGTCTCTCTGATGTGCTATCATACAAATTATTCCTTATGACAGAGTGACATTAATTTTTCTTGGTGTTTTCTTATATGCAGATATGATACCTGGTTTGCAGCAAGGGCAGGAGAAGATGTCAAAGAGTGATCCATCTTCTGCCATCTATATGGAGGATGAAGAGGTATTATGTACTGCTAACTAGTTCAATTTCACTGCCTCTCAGGTTAAATGTCACCATGAAAGGTGTTTTTTAACATAGATTTTTCAGAATGTGACATAGAAAATTAAATGAATTCAATACTAATAGAGTCTATTATATGAGCACAGCAGCACACTATTCTTGGTATTTGTTCACTCCATAACAAGGCTAAAATTGGAAAATATAATATTTTGCATTACTAAATTACTTTATATATAAAATATATATTTTAAGGCTGAATAGTCTGGGGAAAAAGTCAACCAAAAATAAGTCCACTTAGACATAGCTATTTCAACACATAATATCTATATATGCACCATTGCTACAATTTTAAATGCATGGAATACATAATATGCCATTGATCTCTTCTTTAGATGGAATATAAACTGTTTTTAATTATAGGTTCAACAAATTAAAATTCTTTATACTGTTTATGTCCTCATTTATTGGATGCTATTGTTTGTATAGGATTCTGTAAATATGAAGATACAGAAGGCGCACTGTCCACCTTATGTCGTCAGTGGGAATCCTTGTTTGGAGTATATCAAATACATCATCTTCCCTTGGTTTTCTGAATTCAAGGTCAGCAGAAGTCAAAATGACGACAAGTGAGTGTACTCCCTGACCGGTTGCCCTTAAAAGCTTTCTAAGTTATTAACTGTAAAGGCTAATTGAGCCAGAAAGTCTGGTTCTTTGGTTTTAAGTTTCCAATTATTCTATCTTACTATTTGTCGAGTCAAGTGTAGAAGACTAAAGGTATTTCTGTCTAAAATTTATATTTTTTCAAACGGTTGCCACTGCTTTCTTGGTATCAGAAAGTTTCCGGTCTTAGGTATGCTTATCATTAATGCTTGCAGTTGCAACTGTCCGGCACATGGCTTGACTAAAACCTTCCTCGGGTACCGTTGCCCCTTCAAATTTAAGTAGAAAAGATATATGTTTATTCTTGTCAAGGGCGCTTTAGAATTGACAGTCCTTGATCATGGTGACAGCATGATAAAAATGTGCAGTCTGGTGTAATTGAGTATGCACAGGAGACCCGAATATGAAATGCACAGTTATATTTATATGTTAATATTTGTCCCGCATTAGCCTGAATTTTCACATCTAAGAAGAAATTCATGAACTAGATTCAGCCGCTGCTTTTTAGCTCCTTCTCGTTCAATCTTATGCTCTGTCAATTGAAATTTTAATGATATGCCTATCTGTTTGTTTTAACAGGAACTATTACAACTTTAAAACCCTAAGTGCTGATTATGAAAGTGGGGAAGTACAACCCAATGACCTGAAACATGCTCTTTCAAAAGCATTAAATCAGATATTACAGGTAACTGATTTGCTGTTGTGAACCCGATCTCTCCCTATCAGGCATTTCTTGGCTAATTTATACCTTAAATTTTCATTTGCTCCATGCAAATTAAGATTTGCTTAATTCATTATTCTTTGATTTATTATTGATAGAGGTAATGATCTTCAATAAATCATTCTGCTTAGTACCTTGGCTTTGCCAATGTAAGAATAATTCTGCTGGGCAGCTAATTTGTCAGGACCTATGCAGAAAACAAGGCAAACACTTTAATAGTCCTATTTTGAATACCCAAAATATAACATTAAAGCTAACTAGCCACCATTATGCATTTAACACTAGATATCACATTAAACTCTTTGCAGTATGTAGAATTGCCATAGCAAACCTGGTCTAAAATCTAACAAAAGGATTTAAAACTAACTAGCCACCATTATGCATGTCTTTTAACACAAGGCATAGGAATACCGACTGTGAAAACTGAAAACTACTGAACCAGGGAAAACATGAAAATAGAGAGGGAAAAAAGTTATAAAAACAGAAAAAGAAAAGAAAAGAAAGTGCATTGTTTGTCTAGTTTTATTCCTATACTGGTGTCTTCTATGTCACAACTTGTCAGATTAAGGCTTCTCTTTCCTACAATTTCTGGTACAAATTAGAAGTGTTGACGAAATGCTTGTTTAAAAGTCATGTTTTCAACGTCCTCCTCGTAAAGTCTCTTATATTATATATTTATATTCCAATGTTAATAAGACCGAACTCTGCTAGATATAGGTTGAAGTTTGAACAATGCAAAAGAGGCATTTGAGGATGAGGTTTTAGCAGTCGTGGGTAATAGGGGTAGTGTGTTTGTTAAACTATCCTAGTCCCAAATATCTTTGATACGTGTCGAAAATCATGCCTTGCTCCATATTTCATGATATCTGTGACTGTTCTTGAACTTAGTTTTTCTATCTATTGCTGTTGCTTGTATATGATGGTGGATCTGTTTAGTTTTGCTATTTTTTGATATAGTGAACCCTGTGGTGATATGTAATGAATTCGTTGATCATTGTAGTTTATCTTCATAAAAATTTAGTATTTGGGTTTGCGAGTTACTTCTCTGCTTCTTAAATTCGTTATTTTTGGCAATTATGTCTCTTTTACTCTATTTAAATACTACTACGGTTATCCTTGGCCTCACCAAGTATACCCTCCAAGACTTGCAACCACATGTTCTAATAATTTCTTATGTGTTTAATTCTGTTTGATAAATGACTAATATGTACTTCATCTCATTTTCAATTATTTATATCTCTGATACTGAATCAGCTTTTCAAAATGTTTTTGTTTACTGTATCTCTGCTGCTAAAATTCGTTATATCTGGTGATTATGTATGTTTCTTCTACACTATTTAAATACTATGGTTATCCCCTGCCTCACCAAGTATACTTTCTATTTTCTAAGACTTGCAATCACATGAACAATTTTTTTCCAATTAACTTGGTTATCTTCGGCATTTCCACGTAATTGCCCTGAGACAATGTGGTAATGTGTCCAAAGATCTTCTCTTTGCTAAATTACATTAATGTCAGCTATCTTTTGTTGCAGCCTGTGCGTGATCATTTTGAAAACGACCCAGATGCTAAGGATTTACTTAAAAGGGTGAAGGTATATGTGTGTGTGTGTTTATTGCGTGCATAATTTCTGCAGTTTTTCTACCCTAAACTCATAATATCATACGGAAATATTACTACTCCCGTTCCCGTTTTCATTTTTAATCGCCCTCCCTTGTAAAAACCTTCCAGCCAGAAGTTATTCAAAGCATCAGGGGAGACCATTTAAAAAATCCTCTATTTTTGCCGTTAACCTGTAATCTTGCATTTGATGTAATTTAAATTCATACAATTGCTTCCACTCAGACGTATCTAATTCTCAGTATCTTAAGTTCAGAAACTATATCCTCTATGCATATAATTCCTCGTAGCTTTTTGCCTTTGACAGCCATTGTTGGATGAATCTTATTGACCTTGTTTTACATTTGTAGAGTTACCAAATTACCAGATGATGGATGGTAGTGCGTCTGCAAAACATGGACAAAACGTGGATGTTCTACTGGAGCGCCAACATTTTGGTTCTTACATTTTATATATTATATTCTTGGTGACATCTGATATATACTCTATATTTGTAATGTAACAAGGTGTATTAATTTAGTTCATCAACAAGTTTGTTGAAAATTAATTATTTTATTAATATAATTGAAATTTGAATAACATTCTGTGCAACAGGTTGACAGTTTGTGAGTTTCCTGTGATCCTCAGAATCTATCATGTAGACTGTTCGTGTTGAAGAGATGTATTAATGCGACACCATAACGTTCCGTAAAAGGAATGATACTAAAACGAATTTCAAAAATATTAAAATAAAATTTTACCATTATTAAAGCCAAAAAAATTGTTCCAAAAAAATACGCATTGGGAAAGGGCCAAAAAATAATTTATATACAACCAAAGCACCTAAATATATGTGTTAAAATTTAAAGCAGCTTGTATAGAAAACAATAGTGTGCACAAAAATATATAAACTTCTTAAAATATAAATCTATATATATTTTAAAATTTATAAAGTAATAAAATTGTGAACTTCATCATTCCGAAATTTTTATAATTTATTATCAAACAATACTATTCATTCGACATTCAAATTTGTTATTTGTTCATAATTTTAACCGTTCAAAATTAGTATATAGATTTAACAAATGACCCAAGCTCTTTTTAAAGGTTACCCATCTACCTCTTGAACAAAGATTGAGAACTTGTGTAATATTCTCAGTTAACAAAGAAAACAAAATATTACTGGTAGATATAAAAACAATTAAGGCCCCGTTTGGGTTACTTAAATTAGAAATAAGTTACTTATTTAAAAAAAAATACATACTTTTATATTTTTTTTTAAATAAATATTTATTCTAGAAATGTAAGATCAAATGTTATTTTCAAAATTGAAAAGAAGTTACTTATTTTCAGAAAAAGTACATATATACTTATTTTTTCTGTAAACAAGTACTTATTTCCAGAAAATAAGTTAAGACAAACGGGACCTAAACCTCCGTTAAAAAAAGGCAATTAAACCTGTAGATTTCGTGGTTAAGAAAAAAAGCGTCGGTAGTTTGGTAGATATAAGAGAGACGGCTGATCTACTTATAGTACAAATATAGGCCCATACCTGAACCTGAACAGGCCCATAGCCTGAACCTGAACAGGCCCAAGTGAATGGGATTTGCCTAAAGATTGGGTTTATAAATTACACGCACTTGTTTTTTCGGGTTTGTGAATCTCATCATCGTCATCAATTCATCAGCTTTTCAGTGGGCTACAAGTTTTCTGATTCCCCTATTCTATTCATACTTCCTACTCACTCGCACTTAGATTCAACTTTATTCTAGAATCATACGATCTTGGCATCATCTTTGAATAATAATGTCGGGAATTGCTTTACTAATTGATATAATAAGTAAAAATCCAAGCTTTAATTCTCAAGCTTTTCATTCATGTCGATCTTTTTCTGCCACTCTCGCTGCTTCTGCTGCCGCCGCTTCTGTTGCATCCCCTTTGCTCTCTAGGTCTTCTTTTGGGTCTCTCTCTCTCTCTCTCTCTCTCTCTCTCTCTCCGTGGATATAAATCTTATCAATTATGGGTGTTTTCTTTAAATATTGAGTGTATATGCAAAGATAAACTGGGTTTTGACTTTTGGGCTAATAGTTAGGCTAATGTCTTTGGTTCTTTGTAATCGAGTCTTAATTATCCATAATCTCATAGTCCCTTGTGTTTAAACCAACATCATGAATGTAGCAAAATATAAACTATTAATTTTATTAGTATTACATTTAAGATGCCTGGGAGCTAATCGAGTAGACTCGTATTCCTGAGGTTTTTTTTATAAAAAATAACTAGTATAGCAGAACGATGGAATAGAATCTCCTTACTGGTACTAGGGCTGGTAATGCATTCTGCCCAATAAAATAGAGTATATATAGATTTACTTTCCTGCAGTTAAGATTAAGCAGTACACTGTCTAACGTTATTGCAATCATGTTGTGTACTTGTTTATCACTGCAATCACCACATGTAATAAGTAAAAGGGAATTATACTGCATTCATGCATTGTGTTAGAGAATAATTATATCATAGCTATAAAATGTAACTTAGAGAGTTGGACATAATGTATTTTTTTTCTTTTTATACACTTAGGTAAGGTCCTTGATTTGGTTGACTATTAGCTGCTGATAAAATATTGGAAGTTTGTTCTCCATTCCGGTATGCGTTAGGCCTGTGGGATGGGTTTGGGGTGTTACAAAACATGGTAACTGGTGTACTAACTTTTCAATCATGTATTCCGAAATAATATGCATAAACACTATAATGGTTATTCGATAAAGGGATTAAAATCCGCAGTTGCTTCGAGGTGTGCAGATAGCTTCTGAAATGATCATGTTATTGTTTCTTGAGTGGGAATTATGATTTTAGTCTTGTGATTGTTTTGCATTTGTGGTACTGTAGGCAATTCATGTCCTGTGATTACTGAGTTCCCAGTCAATATGAGAAATAAATTTGTTTTGTGTACACAATTTTAAGTTATCATCATATATATACATAATCTTCTAGTTGTCTTGTTTTCTACAAAACACTAAACTAGCTTTTGATTGTGAAGGGAGCTCATTAAATTGTTTTAAAATTGGTTGGAGTTTGTGTTTCCTATAAAAATTTCTCTTTCTTCTATGTTATTAATGTCTGCTTAGTTCATTCAATCTATAATACAAATCTCTACTCTACAGTGTCGGTAGAAAAATTGCTTACTGCGATGCTGGTGCAGCATTAACTGAAGATGCTTTATCTGGCATACAATCTCCACCTGGAAGTATCTTTGAGCATGATAAATATCAGTACAGTAGTAAAGAGTACTATCTACAGCTTAAACCTTTGTTATCAGCTTTTCACTGGAAGTCTTTTGCTCTAGTTACACTGAGGGCATTCCTGCTACACTTTTTACCCCTTGTGGAGCCCCGTGCAACCATAGAAGAGGACGATGATGACGACAACTTTTTACAAGACACTTCTGGGGGGCGAGATGTAGATTTGGTCGTTCCCTTTAAAAAATCAATAAAGCAAATTATCCGTGAGGCAAGTTTAATCAGTCTTTTTACATGATGGTTTTCACTACGTAATATAACAAATATTTCATGACCAAGTTACTAGGAGTAATGGAGTATATGAGCCTTCATTCTCCTTTTATAAGCATATTAATTTATTGAGTACGTATATTAGTAATTAGTTTCCTATTTGAATATGATATAGTTCAGTACAATGATGTTAAATCATTTTGTATATGGTAGTGCTGCTGTAGATTATATTTAAATGTAATTTTGGATTAAGAAAACTATAAAAATGACAGATTCAAGCGAATTAACTGTAGAAAATGCAATATCCCGGAGATTTCTCAAATGTAAAGTGTATAAAAATATCAAAAGAAAGCCATATCAAATAAAATAATCATTTTATAACTCCAAACAAATAATCTTTGTAATCTGCTATATCCCTTTTCTTGTTTTTTCTTGTTCAATAACTTGTAGTTCTTTTAATAACAAATATCTTCAAAAAGCATAATAAATTGTGTAATGATGATTTTGTATTTCAGACAACTGTTGTAACTACTCGACGTATTTTGGAACGACTTGCTGTTTGTTATGTCTCACGGCGGACAGCATGGAAACTTATTAAAGGTGCTTTTCTAAGCTAAATTAATTTGTACTCCATATATATATATATATATATATATTTTCTATTCAGTGGCTGACTGCTGTTATAAATCTATGCAGATGTTTCCGTATCAGCCACACGCAAGGCTGGAAGAGACCTGCCTATTACAGTTTATATCTTCAGAGTTAGCAGAACTACCTTCAGAGGTTTAGTTCTAAATACTGCTAATCACTATTTTTTAATTGTTTTAGTTCTAATCTCTCCTTACTCTCTGTCTTCCTGTCTTTTTAATGGCCAAGCAGGACATTTTCTTGGAGTTACTGCATCATGGATTGTCCAAGTGGCTATTGATATCTATCGCTTCTTAACTTCTATATTCAGGGCTGAAGAGGAGTCTGACACAATTAGTACGGGAGAGCAAGTCCAGCGCCTCCAGAAAAAAATTTATACTACTACTATAAAGTGCGGTGCATCACTTATATTTGCATCTATTGGAGCAGGAATAGGTGCAACAATTATTCGCCCCAAGACTGGTCAATTAATAGGTAGAGACATGAGTAAGACTAAAAGTATTTCTTTCTAGGAACATAGAAAATCAATTGAACCTGAATTTGTAATATTCTTGTCTAATCTCTTTGCATATTTTGCAGGCTGTCTACTTGGAGATTTGGCAGGGCCACTTATAGTGGCTTATTGTTTTGATATAGCTATCCGTCCGGGCTTTATAAGTCCGTAGTCTATGAAAATGCTGATTTTTTATTAGAACTCTCACATCGCTTCCAAGCTCGCTAGCTAAAAACAGTTGCCGGTGTTTACTGTTCAGGCACTTCCCATCGGATCAACATGTATTTTATGCATTATCGGCTTCTGTTTTCCCATTTTTCTCTATCTTTATTTGTCAGATGACAGGGAGCCAAGTGAATAAGAACAATTTCAAATATAACTTTTGCTATTATTGAATTTCCCCCGTTTGTATCCATATATTTCATCTTTTCTTATTTGAATTCAAGAGTATGTCAGTAATAAAATCAGCATCTTACAAATCTCTGTTTACTAAATAAATCCCGTTGAATCGAGATAAGTAAAGAATTGAATCGTATTTTATACAAATCATATAACAGAAAGCAGATGGCTGTGAACAGCACCTTGTTTCGGCTTCACTCAATTCTCTGTAGAAGTTGACCCTGCTATTATTCCCAGGCCTAATTAGTTTTATTTTAATCAAGGCCTGATTAATGATGGTGCAAGTTTTGCCTATTCTTCTAAAATCTAAATATCAAGATATTCACCGGATGGAATGTAATGATGGGAGGATGTAATGAAATTTATACTCTTATTTGGGTGAGATTATGAAAAATGTTTATAATTTTCATTTTTTCGTTTATTACATTTCAAACTATTTGAACTAAAATTCTAACCCACGTGTTTTGAAAGGATTATTCCATTTTATTTGTTTACTATTTTCCCTACAATTCTCGTTATAACAAATTTAAACTCCCTCATGTTTTGGAAAATGAGATTATTCAGTAATATGCATTGAATATTTATTCACAATTTCACTCATACATTCTTCTTTTTTCATAAAATTTGTTTATAATTTTTCATTTCATTCTCACCAAGTGAACACAATCTAAGAGGTCGTTTGATTGCCTACTCAATACCCGGGTATTTGAACATCCCGTGATGTAGGTTTTGATAATATTGTTTGGTTGAATAAAATAGGAGAAGTAGAACTTCCTTGGAATTTGAAATACCCATAATATATGAGAAGTTTTTTACCCACCCCACCCTTGATTATTTAAAATTCCTATGAATTTAATTTATACTAATAATCAAATAATTTTTCTCACTTTCTATTAATTTTAAATTACAAGGAAATAATACTTCCCATAGAAACTTAATTCCTGCCCACAACCAAACAAGTACTGGGGGAAGTATACAAGTGACCAGCAGATATTACTAATTTACAGTACTATTATTCAAAGTTAATATTTAACAAAAAACATTAATTCAGAGTTAATATGATTTATAGTTCAAAAATTTTAATTATAAATTTCGTATTAATATAGAGTTATTAAGTATAATTTATACTATCTATGCCATTATTATAATTGAATTTAATCTAAAAACATTGATTACAAATGCATCATTTTGCTTTTGGAAATTGATAAATATTTAAATTACAACATTACATAGTTACTCTTCGAGCGGAAGAAGTGGAAAAAGGGAATATTTTATAATAAAAATTAAATTAATAATTTTATCATTCATAAATAAAATATAAAGTTAAATAGTAAAACCAGAAAATTATCCATCGATTTCCTTTAATATAAAATTATAAAATTTATTATTATATCAGCAAATCCTCCACTGGTAAGAATGGTGAACAAACTCTTGTTCACAATTGGGCTATTTGCAAATTAGCATCACTTGAAGGGGGCCCACTACAATCATCCAACAAATTTTTAAATTTTTTTTCCCATAAAATTTACTTGAGAGATTTTTTTTATCCCCTTACCTACTTGTATTGTATGTATGTATGTATGTATTCTTGTATATATTGTATGTACCACTTCTCTTCTTCCTCCGCCTCTTCTCTTGTTAATCAGCTACCCTGTAACCAACTGCATCACGCATATGTGTGTGAAAATTACCTAGCTCTACTGTGTGTTTATCAGCAAGCTTGGAGCTTTTCATTTTCTGTGTGTGTGAAAAGTTTTACAAGTCAAACACTTGGGTTTTTCTGTGGGTTGTCTGGAAATCTACTACACAACATAAGGTAGGTGTTTCTTGAAATTTTTGCTTGTTTTCTTGTTTATTTCTTTTAAAGTTTGTGTCTTGGAAGGTGCCCATTTCATTTTAGTGGTTCTTTTGTGGCAAAAATATGAAGAAATGGTGTCTTTTGTTGTTACGATTGTGCTGAATTGGTCTGAATTTGATGGGGTTTTGATCTTTTTTGCAGATCTCCTAAACCCTATGAGTATGCAGGTTATAATACCCATGTTTTGTGTTTTTAGGATTTTGTGGGGTTTGACCAGGTAAGATAGTTCTGTAGGTCCTTAGATTGATGAATTTAGGGTTGGATTCTTGAAACTTTTTATCTTTTTGCTGATTTGAAGCTAGGTTTTAGATTTTTAGGTAATTATTTTAGGTGGGCTGGTGGGGGAGTGATTAAACCTTTTTTGTTTTGGATGACCATTTTTTCTTTACTGTAACTCAGGGTTTCTTCTAGGAATCTGATGTTACTGTCGATTAGTGAGTGTTGCTGTTTTTAATTATCAAAACATGGCTGCCAGTGATAACTCATGTTTCGTTGAGTGGAAAGAGCAATTCGTATCAAAAGAGAGGGGAAACCGTGTGGTACATTATTACTTTAAAGATTTTGCAGGAGAATCTACTCTTGCTGTTGTTGGAACTGAGAGAAGTGTTAGGCACATGTTTTATGTTGTCTCTGAGGAGTTCTTGAGTGCTCATGGGGGTGAGAATTCGGATTATGCTGGTTACAGATGGAGATCAAGGAGAGAGGTTGTGAATTGGCTCACATCTATGCTATCGAAGCAGCATCGACTTGGTACTTATTCTAGTATGTTATCTATTCCTTGTCTTTTGGACCTTTAATTTTTCTTTGCTGATACTTTAATTGGCTCTTATATCTTCTGCTGATACTTGAGCTTTATTCTTATATAAATAGTGTGGAAATATACTAGATCTATCATTTTTTTTCCCTTGACACCCAGTTTGTGTTTTTGATTATTGAAGTTTTGTCAGCATAGGTTTTTCTGGTTGATGAAGTTGTCTATCGATATTTCTTGTTAATCCTTCTATAGATGTTATTCAGATATGCAACTTCTTTTATGAGGATTCCTTAAATTGGATGTTTTTAATTTTCTTTTTATGTCCATTTCTTCTATTTGATGTTTTGGTTAACCCATGTGTGCCTAGTTGCAGGCAATTGCATTGCATTTGGCAGTTTGGTTGAACTAGTGGAGAAACTAATAAAACTCGTCAATATTGATGAGTTTGACTTTGTATAAAACCTATTTGTGTAGAGTAGTGTAATAGTTGTAGTTATTAAACTAAAGTTAGTTGAAAAAGATTATAATAATGAACTCTTCTTTTCATAGTTCTCAAACATAGCAAATTCAAACTGTTATTACATGTTAGTTGGCAATTTCTTTCTTTCCTTTAAAGTACTCTTGTTATTCGACCATCTTTGTTATCTTTTAGTATCTTGTCACTTGTCACACTTCAAGGAATTCAAGTTTTGCCTTCCATTATCACAACAATGACATGGATTATGGATATAGAGAGTTAAAATATTTCATCATTCTAATTACAGAAACACCAAAGGGTGATTCTATGCCTGCTGCTCAACAGATCCACATGCCAGTTTCCAAGGTAAATATGGTTTTGTTCAACTTCTTGTCATTCCCAATCCCAATTCTTGCAACATGTTCTTATCTGTGATGAACCTACAGGGACGCCATGCAAGGAATCTGAAAGTACATACGTCTAGCATTGTGTGGTCAGGTGAATCATGGGCATGTGGAAAACAACTGAAACACTACCCAGCATTTTGCAGGAATGGGATCACAATTGCGGTAAACTTCTGCTGAGCATCTTTAAATTCAATGGTTGGGGTGGGGTCTTCTAAAAATTCTATTATGCTTTTGAAAGAGTCATGGTCATAGTAGAAAATGGGAATATGAAAACTGAAAACTTGATATGAGGCGTAATATTAATGCCTAAAAAAAAGCAACAGAGATCTGTTTACTTCCTTTTCATTTCCTAAATCTACCTAACCTCTGTGTGTGTGTGTGTGTGTGTGTCAGATACAATCATTTGTCTTTGTCATGGCTGAAGAGGAGGACCACCACCTTGCATATCTTGAAGATATGTACGAAGACAAAAAAGGCCAGAAGAAGGTCAAAGTGAGGTGGTTCCACCATAATCAAGAAGTAAAAGGTGTTGTATCTATACGCAATTCTCACCCTAAAGAAGTTTTCATAACACCCTATGCTCAAGTCATCAGTGTGGAATGTGTTGATGGTCCTGCCATAGTTGTAACTCGTGAACATTATGATAAATTTCTAGCTGTACTTCCTCAAGACGTGATTGATAGAATACATCTGTGCTACAGGCAATTTAAAAGTAACCGTGTGAAACCTTTTAAATTGAGTAAATTATGTGGCTATTTTGATCAACCAATTTTTTCATATTTGGAGCATGAATTTTTGGAAGATGATGATTATAAGCCACAGGACAATGTAAAAGTGGGAAGTAAGCGAACCAGAAGTTGTAGAGGGCATGAATTGGTGTCATATAAATCATCTGGCCAAAATGTGAAGTATGGTCAAAGGAAACTGATTCGTTCAAGGTATTCTGGATGCCCACCTCTCGAGACTCCACTCTTTAAGGCTAATGATAAGATAGAGCTACTCTGTCAAGATAGTGGGATTCGAGGTTGCTGGTTTAGGTGTACGATTTTGGAGGTCTCCCAGAAAAAGATACGAGTTCAATATGATGACTTGAAGGATGAAGATGGATCCGGGAATCTTGAGGTATGATATTGCAGTTTAGTAGACTTTTTGTGATCTAGTCCATAGTTTCATGCTTTTCTGTCTTCAACAAAGAAAAAGTTTGAACTAAACTAATTCAACCGATGGGTTGAATTTTGTGCACTGCACAGATATGGTAATTTGTAAAAGTATTTTTCTGTCACATTATAAAAGTAGAATATGTATCTGGCCGTTGATATTACCTCATAATGTCATATGCGGCGTTATTGATAACACCAAAACAACATGATCGCATGCAGTGCCATCATTAGTTAAAATTTCTATTTCAGTCAAATGCTCTTCAAATTGTCTCATCTGAGCTTACCTATCCAGTGTTATGTGACCATATGAAAACTTACTATCAGGAAACATGAATAACCATCACTGTTAATAATGCAGCCCATCAGTAAGTAGTGTAGATTGGTCCAAGCTTTTACTTCAGCCACAACTTTACAGATTTTAACTTTCCCTGGTTACTTATTGGTGGTAGTTGCATATCAGGCTGATGGTTATTAACTTTAACTGTCAATACAAAGTAACAAAACACTATACATAGCAATGACTTGTGGATACATTGTTGATTTTTGTTGCACCACACAGAAGGCATGCATGTTCATTGTTGATATCCTATCAAACGTTCATTTCAATTATAGTATATCTTAAATAGTCTTGATCTAGGCGTACCATGTGATGACATGGAAAATTACTATCTGGAACCCTGAAAAGAATTGATGTTGTGCATGTAATAAAAAAATGGTGATTTCTGGAAACTTCTATAGGAATGGATCCCAGCATTCAGGCGAGCAGAACCTGATAAACTTGGTACGAGGCATAAAGGGCGCCCAATAATTAGGCCCGCTATTTCTCACATTGGGTCACACCTGGCTTTGGTGGCTGGAGCGCCTGTAGACGCGTGGTGGAGTGATGGTTGGTGGGAAGGAGTTTTGATTGGAATCAGCAATCCTGAAGATGGAATACTGCAAGTTTTTGTTCCAAGTATGTTCATAGAATTGTTTATATCCTCGCTATGTATAATGACCCTGCTTTTGGATAATACCTATATTTCTTCTTTTTAGAATCTTGTTGTTTTTTTGTTGTTATTATCAGGTGAGAACTTGTTTCTGAATGTACATGGAAAGAACCTAAGAGCTTCAAGAGATTGGGTGGGCAATGAGTGGGTTGATGTCGAGGCAAATGGCAACATTGTCTCAGCCATATCTGCAGCCATTATTTCTGATGCAAAGCTTTCTGCAACCTCCACCATTGACGAGGATAAGTCAGATGATATTCCAACTCTAGGTCATATGCAAGTAATTGATGCTGAAGTCAAAATTACGAAAGAGGAGAAGCTTGACTTAGATTGTTCGGCTCCTCATGGTAGCTGTCCAGAAAATGTTAAGGTCAATTTAGATTGTTCTACACTTGAAGACAAAATTCTGGAAAATGTGGGCAATGCCAATGAGGTGGAACTTCTGTTGAGAGGCGAGGACAAGGAAACTAAGATTAATCTTATCAAAAACTGTTGTGGGGAAGAACATGCAGATTGTGCTCATGATTGTACTGCTGATATTACTGTTGAGAATGTTTGTGATGATGACAATGGCATGCTTTTTGACAAGGATATCAATGAGAATAGAATAGAACTTGAAGGATCTGAAGCTGCTGGGATGAAATGCGAACCAGAATTAATGGAAGTTGCAGCATAACATATGTAACAATTCTGCTGGCCACTTATTAAAGGTGGCCCCTATTGTTATCGGAAATGGAATCTAGGTGTATTAGAGCTGTACATATTAAAATAGAGACGTGACAGGATTTTTTGTGCATTTTTTGTCGACTGGGGGAGTTAGGTGTATAGCGAGTGAGGTTTAGCAATGTTCGATGGGATTTAGTTTTTTACTCATTTTTAGGACCATTGTGATGGAAGTCTCCCAAGTAAAAGCTCTCTAGCAAGTTAGATTTCCTCCATTGTTATGTACCTTCTCATTGTTGTATCTGTTTTGGTATTGTTTACCACCGACAATGATGTTTCTCTTAAAATATCTAATGTTAAGCTACCATTGTTGTTATGTGTTAATTGTGATGTTCTTTTGGTATCTAATGTTAGTTTATGCTGGTGTGATGTGGCATCATGATCTGCAAAAGTGAGTACGTGATTCAAAAAGAGTACAAAGTGTTTTGCTACTTCTGTATAAAATTCTATACTAGTATGAACATATATTCTGTTTGTATCTACTGGTATCTTTCTTTCTTGATCAGCTCTACTTGGCTGCATCCTATGAAGGAAGAGTTGGATCAAATGCTACAAATGTAATAATTTGTCATCTGATTGTTTTTTCCTTCTAGTTCTGGTGATTGCTCTTCAGAAAATTTGCCATGTGTCTTGCTTGTGTGCTGGAACTACAAAAATGCAAGAACATAGCCTATAGTCTCAGCCATTTTTCTGCCGATATAAATCCCATATCCAGAAAGGGTCTTGCTTCGTAATAACTCAAAGATTTAGACCATGGCACTCGGTACTTCCTATCTGCTCCTTTCCCCCTGCACTCAAATTCCCCAAACACAGCAGTCCTGCAAATGGACAGGAGCAAGAGAATATTAGCACAATCTTCTCACAACAAACTTAATTCAAAATAAATACAGATTTATCCGTACTTGTCTCTTGATGGAAATCCCCAGTCACTCCAACCTGGCGGAGTTACGATATCGTCAATGTCACAGTACGAATAAATGATTCTCGAGTAGTTTCCCCAGGCTCTTCCCAGGAGGATCTTGCCGCTTCCATTTATAGTACAGTTTATAAAAGAGAAGCCCGTGTCGTCATATGGCGAATCCCTATGATGGGCTGCAATTGCTCCAAAAGTTTTTGTTGCCGAATGCACAATGCAGTCCTTCAGACAATGTAGTGAATGCACAGATTAGTAAAGTACATCAAGAAGCTACACATTTCAAATTTGCCCATACATACCTTGTATAGTGATCTTGCTCTTCCAAATATGAAATCAACTGTTCCTTCGATGTAACTTTGATAAAAATAGTGAGATCCAGTGTCATCTAAAAGTGTGTCCTGGGTACCCAAAATCCTAACTCCATAAAACATGGCTTTATCGCCAGCAATCCTCAATGCAACTGCTTGCATTCCAATGCCTCCTACGACTGCGGTTACTGAATTCTGCATTAGTGAATCACATTATATACTTACCAAACCAAACATCGTATAATTCAGTTGCCAAAAAAAGTACCTAATTATTACCTCGAAAGTGATACCAGACGCGCAGAAGTAGTCGGATAAGACAGTAACAGAAGCTGATCTATAGGTGCCAAGAACAGTGCCATCCTTGGCTATATCAGAAGCTTTATCACCCCAAGTTATAACTGTTTGATTTGTTTGATTCTGATTTCCAATCAAGGAAATATACGGCTTGGATGCTGGAATCTCAACTTTCTCCCTGCAAAATTTCCAGAAATACATAAAATGTCAAAGAAATCCCACCTCATCATTTAAGTCATCATAAAAATCATCCTTGCAAATAGTACATTGTGCAGTAACATAAAATAACAGCGGTTACATCTTGCAACAAAAGCATTTATGCAACTGCATATTTACACAGCACACACAACCCACGTCCCTATTTTTGTTACTTCATCAAACTTTGTAAAAATTGCACTCATTCAGCAGAAAAACTGAATTCTGGCTCCTGGGGTTGCTCAAGTATCACACACACAGGGAGAGGGAGAGAGAGAGAGAGAGAGGGAGAGAGACAGAGAGGGGGAGAGAGAGAGAGAGAGAACCTATAAATCCCAGGAAGAACATAAATTTTAACTCTCCGAGAATTAAAGTCAGGAACCATATGAATAGCACCTTGCACAGTAAGAGAATCACCCCTACCATTTCTATCAACTACAATAATCCGATTTCGACCACCTTCACTATTCTCCAATGCCCCAACATAATCCATCTTATTCTCATAATTCTTCATCCTCCTACTCACCATCTCATGATCATATTCATCCAATTTCATATCATCCCAAGTAATCATATAATCCCACCCCTTCATTTCACTAGCATACCCCACTAAAATACAACGATCACTCAACATTAACTTGAAAAACAAAACCACCCAACTGGCCTTTACTACATTAACACTACCAAAATCCATAACTTGATATCTATCTATGTAACTATATAATTTAGAATCATATATGAGCAAGATTTTTCATGTGCAAAGTGACAGTTACTTGAGTATAATGCTGGAGGTGACAAATATAAATGTGGGAGGGAGCGTATATATGTATGTATGTATGTATGTATGTATGTATGTATGTATGTATAATGTGAGTTATTTAATTAATGTAACTGACTGAGAATTAAAAGAACAGAAGCTAAAACGGTTGTTAGAATTAGTAGAGAAATGATCTTTCTGTAGCTGATAAATTTTAAGTAAAAATGCAAAGGTTGATATAGGTATTAATTAAGAGTTTAGCAAAGATGAAAGGTTTAGTCATGTTATTTATGCTACTTATTAAAAAGTGTATTACTTATTGTTGAATTCAACTACAAATCTAATACTACATTGGCTACGATTTTTAGCAATTTCGAGAAAATCTTTTATCATATCGTATGTAATATTTGCATATTTTGATGTATATCATACGTTTACTAAAATTTAAACTTCTGCATTCACATTCGATATCTTTAATTTGTTTATTAAAATTAGCAGTGACGTTTAAAAACTAAATGCATACATTATTAATAAATCGGTTAAAAATTGAGAAAATATATTATTTTGAAAAATAAATCATAAATTAAATTTTGCTGCTTAAAATGATATTAAAAATACATTCAAATACTGTTTGTTTCTTTTTTTAACAATTATTAAATGTATATATAAAAAAAACCCGAATTCACGGGGATGATATGAGGGCCTTGTTATGCTATCAACAAGGCCTTGTAAATGTTGTAACAACAAATCCCCTAGTAAATGTTATAAGTGAGGCCCGATGAAAAGTGACTCAGGCTCAAAACACTCTGGTCCATCTAATACCCAGAAGGCCATGAGGCCTCAAAAAGTCACAGAGTGCTGAAAAAATATACTATTTCTTCCCTCCCAAATTACGCGTTAACTTTTACGTGTAATTATTTTATAATTTTTTTGACTCAAAATTTGATATTTGAATTTTTATAATAAAAAAATTAAAAAAATTATGTAACTATACGATGAATATATCTTAAATCATGTGTAAAAGTTAAAGAAAAATAATAATTTGAGACCTTAAATAACAAGTAAAAGTCAAAAAGGAAAAGTAATTTGAAACGGAGGAAGCTTGAAATAGGATAAGCCTGTGCTGTGCAGGTCTAAAGATAAGAGGCTTCACTACTTCTTGTTCTTGCACACAATTATAATAATAAAGTGAAGAATTTGGGTTTAAAATCAATGGCAGTTTCATTATCAGCAGCTGTGTTGTTTCCAGTTTGCAATTCACCCACCATTTCTTCTAAACCCCACGTTTCTGTCTTGTCATTTCCACCTTCAAATGCTTTAAAGTTTCAATCTTTGACATCTTCTCGCCCTTCTTTCACTAGGGTTTTTTCAGCTCCTGAGGTTCTTGATTCTTCTGTTGAGGTTTGTTTTTTTAATATTATCAATGGGGTACTTGAACTTCAATTGTAAAATTTGTGTTATCTGATTTGAGTTTTTGGTTGGTTTGTTAGGTTGAAGGTTCTGCTTCACCTGATACTAACTCACTCAGTATCGATTCCGATAAGGTAATTCTATATGATTTCTTGAGTGTGTGCAGGTTGTTTTGGGGTTTATTAGGTTATTACTTAAAGAATTGTATTGAGCATGTATAAATATGTATTGCTTCTTTCGTACAACAAGTACATTGTCGTTTGCATTCGGTGACTTGTAGCAGATGGAAAATATAGTGGGAGGGTCTAAAAATAAGCTACAAAATGTTACTAATCCTTGTTTGAGAAAAATAGCTTGGTCAAATGATTCTCTATTAATGAACTACTAGGGTAGTACCAAAATGTAGCTGTAGTTTTATAAATGTATCACCTGTACGATTTCAACCTTACTTGGAAGAAATGCGTTATAAGGAATATGATTGACCCAACATGTAATAGTAGGTCTTCACAGTCTATTGTCATGCACTTCCATGCACATTGAAAGTATATTCACTCACCAAACACTATTAGAAGATAATGATAGGATATTAAACACATTGTAAACATAAAACATTCAAAATTTTAAACTAGAAGCAGTAGTGATTAATTATATAAATCTGCAGGTATAAAATAGAACTCAATCCAGTCTTGACTTGTATAACTGATTAATGAGTCCACTTCATTTAAATTTGAGCAATTTCGTAAGAGGAGGTTTAATGCAAACACTTTAGGGATCTTGATGTACTATCCAATTTCGTTAAGAATTTTATATTTTATGAATTCCTGTAAAATGCGAGTCTGATCTAACAGTGGTGCAATGATGGCAAAATAGGGATCCTAAACTATATGCCATTTGTCATTTTATACTGCTCACAGACTCACACTAGAAATATGACTCTTTTTCTGTGGGAACTTCATTTCTATTTTTTGTTTGACAATGTGATTATAAAACTCCTTTGGAGGAGATGCGACTTTCGGAATTTCAGAAAAAAACTTTAGAGAAAGGAGTTCTTGTAAATGTTTTGTACCTGTGTTTTCACGTAATGAAGATGTATGGTATAGGGTTGGTAGTTGTACACCCTTTGTTTTATGTAAGAATTTATAATTCATATTAAGTGATCTTATTCTACTATGATAGTGTATAATGCTATAATGTTCATAGGTTTCAGCATGTCCAATGGTAGTGCTAAAATGCGTATAACTATTGTCATATTTTGAATCCAGAATGTGGATTTTGATGCTAAAATAGAGCTTGTAGTCCAATTCATAGTTTTAAAATGGCACCACACAGATCAAAATTGAACTGGCCTTTCAAACACTACTTTTAAATGCACAATTACATTTGTCACTATCACTTGATTATTCTTTTCATCCATTTTACTACTTGCATGCCTATGTGTCAATTATAACAACATCTATACTTGGTTCCATATTTAGCAACAAGTATAGCATTTTACATTCATGTTTATATTGCATTGGAGTGGTGCGTTTTATTTTTGATGTCATTATATAGATATAGCATGCATTGGGCATGTGAGCATTTCCAATGCAATGCTAAACAGTTCCTACTTATATTTAAGTTATATGTGCTTTTTCTCACAAATTTGGCAACAGAACTCATCCTAGTAAGATACCGTTGCTTTCTTCAGATGGCACCAAAGCAGAAAATTAGAATCAAACTGAGATCGTACTGGGTGCCTCTTATAGAAGACTCATGCAAACAGATAATGGATGCTGCAAGGACAACTAATGCTAAGACTATGGGTCCTGTGCCATTACCAACCAAGAAGAGAATCTACTGTGTTCTTAAATCTCCACATGTGCACAAAGATGCCAGATTTCATTTTGAGATCAGAACTCATCAACGTCTCATTGATATCTTATACCCAACAGCCCAAACCATTGACTCATTGATGCAGCTGGACCTTCCTGCTGGAGTTGATGTGGAAGTCAAGCTCTGAAGCAACACTGCTGCAGCATAAGTATACACCGTAAGCTTTCACCCTATCTCTGAGTCCAAATTTGTTAATGAAGTAGACTGAAAAAAAAGGGAAAAAAGATGGATGGTGAAGGATGCATGTCTATGTATTATACTTTACTAGTTTTTCAACCTTCAATATCCCCAAGCGATGATGTGAGATTTGTGATTGAAGTTTTCCTTGTAATATTGGTGCAAATTCGAAAGTGGACTTGCCTAAATATTTGTAGAAAGGCTCCTTCATGTTTAATTTTTGTATCATGCTATGAGAACTTTGTAGACCAGATGTCAATCCAAATTATCATTCAACTTCTACTGATTTATTTTGTTATATTTTGGCCACATTATTTCACTATTATCAGTGTATAGCTGCATACATTTTAAGACTTTGTTTGATAGCTCAGGGTATTTTTATATTGATACTTAATTGGTCCAAATTTCAAATGCCCTGAAGTCTGAACCGTGTTGTCAAAGCCTCACGTTCATCAAATTTCAGGGTTTCGTTAGATCACTGGCATAGTTTGCCTAATATTGTATTCAAGCATCCAGATTTCTTATCACAAGACTGATAGAACGTAATTAAGATTATTCAATACCTTGACCCTGGTAGCCGAAACCTCAGATATGAAGATTACTTCATTTATATTCTATACCACTATTGCTCACCCCTTTTATCGGTGTTATCGATCTTGTCTTTTGTAGCAGAAACAGGATCTCGATATTAAATTCCATATTTTGAGGTTGTCTCTGGATTTGATGGAGGCATGGAATTTCATATGTGTGTCTTCCTGGGGCTACCGGCAGCTTCTTCTTCTTCATGTGCTAAATTGGTTACAGTTGCCAACTTGCCATTTTGGACCTCAGTTCTGTTTTTTAAAGAAAACAAGGAAGCAACATCTCAATGTCACTTTCGTTTCTTTTGTAGACCTGTAGTAGACTCTTCCTAGCGTGTTGAATCAACTTCATTATGCCTGGAAATCAAATCTTAGGCAGTCCTATATTTTAATCACATCAAAGAAAAAAAAACAATTTACAAGTGTTTCTTTCACAGTAAGACTAATGGTATAAAATTCCAAAGTTAAACCCAATTTCAACCTATAAATCCATGCCACCATATTAGAGGTGCTTGCATGAAAATTAACTAGTACAGTACCATCTAGCTGCCCATTTTTAATTCTTAAAACCATTTTCAATAAAAAGTAGCACCCAATTTTATATTGTCTTCAAGTGCCACCTTTCGCGACCAACTTAAATATTGCTATTGTTTTTTCAGTTAAATTTAAATAATGGCATTTGAGTACTCTAAAATATAGCAGCCTCTGAAAGTGGTGATTTGTAGATTGACCAGTGTGTGATGCAGAAGAACCCCACCTTCAATAATTGTATCATATGTATGTATCTAGTTACATTGTACTTGGACACTCCTACACCATAGCCCTTATTCTTGCCAATTATTTTGATTTTGATTTTATCTTTTGTGCTTTTTATATAGAAAAAAAATTCTTGGGAAATGTCAATGTATGTGTAATTCAATAGTAGAATAGTAAAAAACAGACAAAATTAAATAAAAAAAACTTGATAAATTTTAGAACTGCACGATAAAAGAAATTAATTGTTCTTGAAAAATTTATATCCAACCATTTTAAATTAATATTCTTCCGAATTTTGGTATAATAATTTGCAAGTTGCTTAGTATGTTTGGACAGGCCGGCCTTGAGGGAGGGACCCAAGAATTTTAGGGGGCACATTTTTTCAAAAAAAATAGTATATATGTATATTATTTAATTAAAAAATTACAAAACCAATAATTTCAAAACATATAAATTAATAATTTTAAAAATATATATTATTGTAAGGTCTATAAAACTAAAAATAAATAGTAATTATATATGTGTATATATAATATATATGTATGTATTCTAAAAAAAATTAGATAATTCATTATTTAAAAAAAATAAAGTTAACGGATATTCGATTATATATATATATAATATCAAAATAATGTTAATCTACTAATTTAAGATTAGTAGGAAAATTGTTCAAGAATTGAGGTAAAACTTTGTCTTTAATCTATACTGTATGACTCAATACTCGTATAAATATATATATATATAAATATATATATATATATATATATATATTTTGTCTTTCTTTTGATGTAAAATTTCATTATTTTTTAAACTTTGAACTCAAGTAATATATTTTTTAGGTGTTATTTTTTTTTTATTAAGTCAATTATTTGACTTTTGATTTATATGATATTATTTAAAAAACAATTATTTCGATGTGAAAAGTGAAAAAATAAGTTGATCAAGTTAGAAGAGTCACATATAAGAGTTATGAATAATTTTGTTATTAAAAAAATAATTTTTTTTATATATAAATGAAAATTTGGAAAAATTTACCATAAACTTCTATTATATTATATGATTTTCTTATATTTATGTTAGGAAAATTTTTTAGGACCCGAGACATGATAAGTCAGGAACCACACCGTGATACAGTATAATGGAACGGTGAGGACGAAAGTACCAGTTATTTTATGTGGCGGAAGTGCATTAGTATTTGAAAAGAAAAAGAAAAAAAAAGTAGGCTACAGAGGGAATCTTGGGGCAAGTGGAGAATACAAAATCTACAAAAATGGAGGACCCAACAAAAATACGAACGGGGGCGGGGTGCCACGAACAGTGGATCACTTCAGATCTCTCGTTTCTCACATTTCACTTTTTTTCTTCACTTTTCGATACAAATTCTAAATTATTTATTAAATATTCAATTTGAATTGAACTAACTTATAAAACCCCGGACAAAAAGTCAAAAACTTATAATCCTAGTTTACAGATATATTATATATTATAATTTATAACTAATATTCATTTTTCAACAAGTCTCGACTTTATGAGAATTAAACTCAGAAATCAATATTTAAAATCTAAGAAAATACCGTAAAATCGAGATTGAATACACCCTTCTAAGTCTTATCACCAAATTATTTCATGATGATGTTTAAAAATTAAAATTTAGGGAAATAAAGTTGTCAAAAACTAAAATTTAAATTATAACATACTACATTGACAAAAAAATTACCCCATTCGTCTCAATTCAAATGTCTTATTTGACTTTTAGATGTCAATCTGACTAAATTTTGATCGAAAATTTTATATATAATATAATTATAAAAAATTTAAAAAATAATATCATTAGAAAATATATTTGCCCTGTTTGGCCGCACTTATTTTCCGAAAATAAACTCTTATTTCCCAAAAAAAGTAGGTATGTATGTTCTTTTTCTGAAAATAAGTAACTTATTTTTTATTTTGAAAATAATATTTGATTTTAAAATTCTAAAATAAATATTTATCTTTAAAAAAAATGAAAATATGTAAAAAATAAAAATAAAATAAATAACTTATTTAAGTTTAAGGAACCCCAAACGACCGCATTATATCTACTTTAAAATGTAACTTTTAATTTTTGAAAATTGTAAAAAAATAATCTTTAATCTTCGATCAAAATTTAGTCAAATTAATCATCAAAAATCAAATAAATCACTTGAATTGGAACGGGGGAATATAACATTTCACCGCAAATTTGATTAAAAATTTAAAGCTTACAATAATTCATGAGGATGAACAATAGAAGAAGCATATAACTCTACAAGTTCCTAGTGAAAAGGGCACTGCTTGTGTCATTGCTTACATTTTGACTATAAAATAAAATTAAAACACGACATTATTGATTTTGTCGGATCGTGTTTGTACGTTTATTATACGAGTAGTATATTTTTCATTCACATGCCCAGCAAATTATCGTTTTCCAATGAAAGTTTCCCGCACCTAAACAACCCTATCCATGCCTTCACTTGTATCTCAACCCTTATATATATCTATCTTCAACTCTTGTTATTTTTCAAGAAATACTAATAATAATCACAACCTCCTCTCTGCTTCAACAATGGCCACTTGTATCCAAACAAAGCCTATTTCTCAGAATCCAAACAGGTCCCAAATCGATGACCATGTTTGTGATTACACCAAATTATACCGACCCAGTTTCCAAGATTATGAATCTTGCTTACCCTTTTCTCAGATTTCTGAAAAGACATCTAATTTGTGCATTCTTGAAAATGATGATCAAGATTTTCTATGGAGGACAATGAAAGAAGAAGCTAAGTTGGATGTTGATCAAGAACCCATTTTGTCAAGTTACTATTATAGCTCAATCTTGGCTCATGAGTCTCTGGGAAGAGCTTTAGCCAGTCATTTATCAATGAAATTGAGTGATGCAAGCTTGCCTAGTGGGTCCCTGTTTGATCTTTTTGTAGAGGTGTTTTCTGAGGATCAAGAAATTATGAGATGTGTTAGATATGATATTGTTGCTGTGAGAGAAAGAGACCCTGCTTGTATTAGTTATGTACACTGTTTCTTGAATTTTAAGGGCTTTTTAGCTTGTCAAGCTCATAGGGCAGCACATAAGTTATGGTCACAAAATAGAAAAATCTTGGCACTTTTGATACAAAATAAGGTGTCTGAGGTTTTTGCTGTGGATATTCATCCGGGGGCCAAGATCGGACGAGGGATATTGCTTGATCATGCTACTGGAGTTGTTATTGGTGAGACTGCTGTGATTGGAGATAATGTGTCAATTTTACATAATGTGACTTTGGGAGGTACTGGTAAGGCTTGTGGAGATAGGCATCCGAAGATTGGTGATGGGGTGTTGATAGGTGCAGGGACTTGTGTTCTAGGGAATGTTAAGATTGGTGATGGTGCTAAAATTGGTGCTGGTTCTGTCGTGATAAAAGGCGTGCCTGCTAGAACTACTGCAGTTGGTAACCCTGCGAGGTTAATTGGAGGGAAAGAGAATCCAGTTAAGCTTGATAAGATTCCTAGTCTTACTATGGACCATACTTCACATATTTCTCAGTGGTCTGATTATGTTATTTAGATTGTACTTGATTGGCTTTAGTCTGTCTTAGTTATATGTTGTTATTTACCATGCGTACAAGTGAGAATTGAGGTTCTCTTGTTATATATTCCGATAATGTATGCTTGCTCCAAAGGGCTGGCTTGTAATGTATTACTCAACTAAGTCGTTCATATATATATGAATAACACTCTTTGGTCTCCGATATGTTTTACATGTAGTTTGTTCCTTTGCTGCGAATATATTATATTCTAAAATGAGTGTGATCCAGAACAAGCTTTGGTGTTTCTAGGTGCAATGTTATATTTATTTTATAGATTTTCCATTTGTTTGCATTCCTTTTTCTGTTTTACATGTATGGTATTATTGACTGTTTGCAAATCTTTTGATAGTATGCACTTTTGGTGAAGATTATAATTTAAAAGTGCAGTTCAGAATAGGGATCTCATCTCTCTCTTCTACTAGAAAGTTAATGTTTTCTTTTTAACCATCTATGTACATGCAACTTAATGTCTTAATTTGCATCTGCAACAGATATGGTTTTGTAAAAGTGTGCGGCTATAAAGATGTTTAACATCTGTGATGATAAAGAACAAACTGAATTATTGGCATTTTTTTTCTTGGAAAGCTTGGCAGTTAGTTGATTACATCAGAAATAGTCGAGCCAGGTTTCTGTGTTTTGAGTTTAGTTACAATTCACAAAGTAGTTTACTGACTAATTTCAGGATGAATTACAATAGAAAATTAGATGAAATGGAATAGCAGGAGATACTCACTAAACAAGCATGCCTACATGGCTACATATGTTAATGCAGGATTAATATCTTTTATTTTTGCACTAAATATGCTGTTACTGGCTTTGGAAAACATAAATTGAACTGTGTTGTACGCCATGCACTAGAGTCTTCACTTATGTGTGTGTGTGTGTGTGTTTTGCTGTTGATTTTGAACATACCTGATGTGTGTGTATGTATGTTGTGGGACAACATGTATTACTATACAAGTGATATAGTAAAAGGGGAACTTTGGGATAGCTCCATTTTTCTACAGGTACTTATACATTATAGTCATCTTTTCGCAGAATCTAAGCATCAATTTGCTGGTTTTATATCTCATCAGCCATTGGATAACTTTTACCTGTCTTTAGCTGCAACATCAAAGTGTTAATTTATTTATTCTAACAGTATCATTTCTGCCTAGAAATCTTACCATTTTGCATTACCATTTTTTTAGAGTCAGCCGCATATATATTTGGCATAATAGACGACTATGATATAACAATATATACAAACATATAATTATTCCTTATTCAAAAAATTAATGTGCTTCCTTTGCATATAGGAGCTGGCAATTTAAGATAAAACTCAAAATTTGTTTTTGATAAAATTTGCATGGTCAACTCAATAAAAGGTGCAAATGGTATGTGGCACAAAGCTGATCTGTTGCTGATGTTCTGATACTTTCTGATGGTGATAACTATTATTTGTTAATTGTTCGTCTTATCCTCTTGATTTTTATGAAACAGCTACTTATGGTCTTCTTCACCAGATTTCAACGCCAGTCTTTTTCTCTAATTGTTGGAAACAGCCAACTTTAGAATATTCTGCACCTAGATCCTAATTTCAGAAAGGAATCGTACGCCAGAAAAAAGCCAAAGCTGGACCTTTCTATAAGAGCATATGGTCGATTTCGATTACATGCAGAATTTATCAGGCAAGACTTTCTGCCACATTATTAAATCACTCAATGGAGCTTCCATTTGCATCAATATTTTTCCCCTTCCTTTTCATCGTGTTACTACTAGTCAAATTGCGGAATACATTCCAAACTAATAGCCCATCAGTCTCAAAATTGCCTCCCGGGCCATGGAAGCTACCCATCATAGGCAGCATTCACCATATCGCTGGCTCTCTACCTCACCATACCTTGAGAGACTTGGCAAAGAAGTATGGACCTTTAATGCACCTCAAACTCGGTGAAGTTTCTGCAGTTGTCGTCTCTTCACCTGATATGGCAAAGGAGGTTATGAAAATTCATGATATAAACTTTGCCTCAAGGCCCATACTTCTTGCTACTGAACTTATGTCTTATGGTTCTGCAAACATAACCTTTTCCCCGTACGGTGACTATTGGAGACAACTGCGAAAAATATGTGTGTTTGAGCTTTTGAGTGCAAAACGAGTTCAATTGTTTAGATCTGTCCGAGAAGGAGAGGTAGCCAATCTGATCAAGTTACTAGTTTCAACTAATGGTTCTCCTGTGAATCTTACTGCGGAATTGTATTCAACAGCATATAGTACTACCTCAAAGGCAGCTTTTGGTAACGAAACTAAGGACCAGCTGACATTCATATCAATTGTCAAGGAATTGACAAAAATTGCTTCTGGATTCAATGTTGCTGATTTATATCCTTCCATTAAGCTTTTTCAGTGGATTAGTGGGACCAGACAAAAACTCGAGAGGCTGCAACAACAGACAGACAAAATGTTGGAAAACATTATAAGCGAACATATAGAATCCAAAACAAAAATGACTTATGAAGGTGGTTTACACGAAGATCTTGTGGATGTTCTTTTGAAATTTCAGGATAAAGGGACCGAGTTTCAACTTAAAAAGGACAACATCAAGGCGGTTCTCATGGTAAGTTCGCCTTTGTTATATATGCTTTTTATCATAATATTTGATATGTTTACTGATATTACAGCTGTATGATCCAACAAGATAATCTGGAATGATAAATTTTGTTAGTACAAGGAATTTGAAATCAAGCAATTTCTAATCAGCGGAAAAAGTTGGCTGAAACAGGATCTTTATTACTTTATATATCATATGATTGCATCAAAGCTAACAAGGTTGTAGCTCTATAATGCGAGTACAAAATTTTGTTTGCTACTTATCTAAGAATCCTTGATTCTGCACCAGGATATTTTCATTGGTGGAAGTGAAACATCAGCCACTGCTGTTGATTGGGCAATGTCAGAAATGCTTAAGAATCCAAGAATCATGAAAAAAGCGCAAGATGAAGTGAGACAGGTCTTTAGTAGCAAAGGAAGTGTTGATGAAACTGATTTTTACAGATTAAACTACCTAAAATCAATTATCAAAGAGACTCTTAGATTGCACCCCTCTGCTCCTCTATTACTTCCTAGGGAGTGCAGACAGAAGTGCAAGATTCAAGGATATGATATACCAGAGAAAACTAGAGTCATTGTGAACGCTTGGGCAATTGGAAGAGATCCAAAGTATTGGGAAAAATCTGAATGTTTCTACCCGGAGAGATTTCTTGATAGCTCAGTTGATTACAAAGGGACTGATTTTGAGTATATACCATTTGGTTCTGGAAGGAGAATATGTCCAGGCATGTCATTTGGCATTGCCAACATTGAGCTTTTACTTGCAAATTTGTTGTATCATTTTGATTGGAAACTCCCCCATGAAGTCAAGAATGAAGAACTGGACTTGACAGAGATGTTTGGCGTGACAGTTAGAAGAAAAGATGGTTTGTATGTGATTCCTATTCCACATTATCCTCTGATTGCAGATTAATACTTGTATCAACCATCAACCATGAGAAATGTGATATACTGCTTCATCTTTCAATAGGCAATATGTTCAACTTCATCACACGTTTAATTGCATGTAATTGTACTTCCTTCATAAGAGAATAAAGGTCATGACAATTTATTAGCAGAATTCATCGCATTAACTTCCTTTCTACCGCGTCTAAAATCTCTATTTCTGCTAATATATCATGTGGTTTGTTAATTAGTCACTTTCTTTGTTCCAGATATTATACGATCATAGATTTCTGAATATCTTCTTATGATCATAGTCTGCGGATCCATTGATATAGAATAAGGGTTAGGATAGGTTTTTAGGACATGAAATAGACAAACGATTGAATTCACGTACAATTGTCTTAAAATAAATTAACGAAGTCCCACTGTCCATTTCTTTGCTCTGCAAAACAAAACCCCTAAATCGAGTTTTGAGTTGCTGCAAAATAACTTGGGTTGCAACAAATTTTATCCGAAAAATAAGAATTTAAGACATTTCACATCCTTCAACTTGAAAGTTTTAAAATCCAGTAATTGTTATGCTCCTCTAATCCAGTATTTGTTTGGAAGGACTATAATCCCTTTTGGTTGATGGTAATCTGTACTCGTATCATCAAATATTCATCCATTAAATTAATACAAACGAACAAGTCTGAGTCACTTCCTATTTGGGAAATATCTAGTACCTTACTCTCACTAGGTATTATATTCTAATGGAAACGAACTAGCTAGAACGATAGAATTGTAGTTCATGTCATAACTTGAGGTTACAACAACCACATCTTTTCAGTTAGCTACTAGTCAGTAATATTATGCAAGCACAGTTTTGATAGAGTTCTTTACTCGATCAGGCTATATATTGAAAATCAATGCGCAAGGCCATATTGTTTTTAGCTTAATTATGACATAATCGGATAGGATTTAGTAAGACCCATGCGATAAGTTTATCCATAAATAGAATCATTTGCTGTAAGTTTGACCTTAGTTGTGCCCTTAGCACAACACTCTGCTGGGAAAAATTTGACGGTGTGTCATCATACTACATACATGTACAATAATTGATAACTATAATTACGGCTAAGATTTATGGACAAAGGAAATAGACAAAGGAGTTAAGTCATAATAACAAACTGCAGTCATCTTCTGATATTATAAAAGCAAATCTAATAGCGCCATTTGATCCTCACACTACAAATATCCTGCGATGTTCTAAAGTATCTAATAGTATTATTCAGTCCTCATGGAGACACAGATACCCAGTTTATATATTCCCTTTGCCTTGTTCCTCTTCTTATTCACTGTTCTCAAAATTGCAAAAGTTCGGAAAACTGAGAAATCAAAACTTCCTCCAGGACCGTGGCAACTGCCTATTGTTGGAAACATCCACCAGCTTGTTGGTTCACTTCCCCACCACATTCTCAAAGACTTGGCCAAAGAGTATGGTCCCCTTATGTCTGTAAAGCTTGGTCAGGTTTTTGCTGTTGTTGTTTCTTCCCCAGAAGTTGCCCAGGAGATATTAAAAACACATGATCTTGCTGTTGCTCAGAGACCCTATTTTCTGTCAGGAGAGATTATTGCTTATAACTCTTCAGACATTCTCTTTTCTCCATACGGTGATTACTGGAGACAAATGCGAAAAACTTGCACGTTGGAGGTGTTCAGTTCGAAGAGTATCCAGAAGTTCCAACCCATAAGGAAAGAGGAGGTCTCAAATTTCATCAAACTGATTTCTCAGAATGAGGGATCAGCAATTAATCTTGGCAAAGAGTTTTTCTTATTAACGACTGGAATTACAGCCAGAGTTGCTTTGGGTAAGAAAATGAAGGATCCAGAAGTATTTGCTTCGTTTGTGAAAGAAGCAGCAGAGCTATCATCAGGTTTCAGTGTTGCTGACATGTATCCTTCAGTAAAATTGCTTCACGTGATTACTGAGGTTCGGCATAGACTAGAAAAAGTGCACAAAAAAATGGATAAGATACTTGAAAGTATAGTCAATGAACATCGAGACAGGGTGAGAGAAGTCGGTCATCAAGATTTAATTAATGTTCTTTTAAGGATACAGAAGCATGGATCCATGGGGCCTCTAACTGATGACAACATCAAATCAGTCATCTTGGCAAGTCCCCCCCCCCCCCCCCCCCGCTACTTATCATATACCAAATTGATATAAATCATCATTTCCACAAGTAATTCAAGCAATCCTTTAGTGGAAGGCTCACCATGCAAATTGAAATATCGAAAATGCCTTTATTTCTGTAAACTTCATATAAAGAGAAGTATCAGGACAACTTCTTCTCCAAAAGTGTTTGATGGCAGTGAAAACGATGACGAAACTAGGCTTCAGGAATTAAACTACTTGAAGATGGTGGTCAAAGAAACATTAAGGCTACACCCCCCTGCACCCCTATTAGTTCCAAGAGAATGCAGAGAACAGTGTAAAATTAATGGCTTCGACATACCTGTGAAAACCAAAATTATTGTCAATGCATGGGCGATTGGAAGAGATCCAAGATATTGGCCAGATGCTGAGAGCTTTAAACCCGAGAGATTCCAAGATAGTTCAGTTGATTTCAAAGGGACAAATTTTGAGTACATACCATTTGGTGCTGGTAGAAGGATGTGTCCTGGAATGTTGTTATCGTTGCCTACTATGATGCTGCCACTTGCGCAAATGTTGTACCATTTTGATTGGAAACTCCCTGATGGACTAAAGAATGAAGAGCTGGACATGAGTGAGTCTTATGGCATCACATCTCGCAGAAAGAATGATCTGTATGTTGTTCCTGTTACCTATACTCCTTCCCGAAAGACTGTCACAACCCAACAATATAATTTGATACACAAGTTGTGAGGAGTATAATGTGGAATAGATAGGTGCAGTTTATGTTTAGGTATGAATGTTAAATAAAATCTTCGGAGAGGAAGATCAGACTGCTGTAATGTCATGTTACTTTAACTGTACTGTGTTGTTAGTGCACTGCACATATAAATACTACTAGCAGTTCTGGAGTAATTGTTAACTGCAAGTTATGTCCACAGCATAGCTTACGGAAATGAGCGCACAGATCACAGACACCAGTTTACATCAAACAAATTTATTAATTTAAGAAAGGAAGATCTTTTCTAAACAAGCTTATTCAATTTAAATTTTAAAATATTTAAAAAGTCCACAATTTTTCAATACAAATTGAAATTAAAATATTTGGATGTATGTTAGATTTCAAAAAAAAAAAAATATCCAACAAAATCTTCCGAACTATAAAATCCTTCAGAGTCAAATTGACAAAATTTAATTTTTTAAATTTTGTGTTTGAGTAATGTCTATATTATATAATCTTATCTCATAATAATATGAAAGTCAATACAATCTATCAATTTATAAACTTCTTGAAAATCATGATAAAATTTGTATTTTTACATTGTATTAGGATAATGTCTTTAACATAGACATGAGACTCATATATATACTATATTAATATTATTAAAAGTAAAATATTGAAAATTTGGTTTATAATATTAAAAATAAATATATTATGTCAATGTACACTATAAAAAATTATAATATTATATTTACTTAAATAATATTGGATCAAATTAAATGATATATTTATGCATTAGTAATAACTATATTAGAATTATAAATTATTAATTTTTATAATATATATTATTAATATTATAATCTCAAAAATATAAATTTATGACTAATAGAAATTATTTAAATAAATTTAATAGTACAAATTAATTTATACAACTAGCAATATAAAAATATTATATATATATATATATTAATTAAAATAAAAATATAACTATTAAAAAGATAGAAAAAATTGTTAAAGAATTATTAAAATATACATAAAAAATATTATAAAATAATTAAAAAAAAAAACTCGTGCGTGGCTGGTAAGCTAACCTTGGGCCTTGCCAATCTATCATATCATTCAGACAGCCTATAAAACCGAGCTTTTATAAAATGCTCGAGTTGAGAAAGCCAAAGCAAAGGAGTATGACGCTATCCATGGCGGTAAGTTTCTTGATTCTATTTTTGCCTTGAAATTATTCATGTTTTTGACCCGACCCGACCCACGCACATACATTTGCAACTGAATGTTTGTTTCAATTTTCTCTGTGTAGTATCTCTCCCTATGCAGGGGACACACACACAAAATGAATGAAACACATGTATAAGTTTATTTGTGAAATTCTTTGTGTCTGTAATTTTTAGTTTCTTCTGAAAAAAACTAGATAGTTACTCATGATGGCTTCATTGATTTATTTTGTAGCAAAGGTCTCCCATAATGTTTGAGGAGAATTATTGTTCTATTGAGGAATATATGAAGTGGTACATGCTCATTACAAATCCTATGTAGTTTCAGCCGCCAGATTGGTTCCAACAGACCAGTTGTTGGGGTATGTTCTTAATTATTTTGGTTTTTCCATGTGAAAATCGTATTGATTGTGATATGTGCTTATTCACATTTGAACTTGTGTATAAAAGTGGCATGTTAATTACAGTTGGACAGTGGTATGAATGCCATGAAAATTTCATCAACATAATACCCCCACATTACTTTTTGCGAGGCAGTCCCAAACCTCTTGTCAAACTTCGATATTTTCGTGTTAAATTTAAGGGCCTAAATTTTGTTGGACTTTCGTTTGAAAGGCTCACTTTTGAGACAAATAATACTTTTGAGCCGAGAATTCTTCTGAGCCGGAAACTTCTTTTGATCTGGACACTTTGTTTGAGCCAAGCGATTCTTTTGAACAGAACTCTCCTTTTGAGTCGAGCACTACTTTTGTGCCACCCACTTGCAGAATTCTGAACACTTGCTTTAAATTTTGTCTCTTAACCAACTTTGTTACATAATGTGTGTGTGTGTATATATATTAATATTAATAATTTAATATGCTTTAAAATTATTTAATTATTTAATTTGTTAATGTTTCATACTAGGTAATGTTAGCTATATATATAATATTTATATTGCTAATTATATTTTATAGTTAAAATTTAATATAAATTACTTAGTATTAATAAAAGTAAATTGAGTAATAAATAGTTAAAATAACTACTAAAGTAATTGATAGATTAGTATATATAATATACTTTTAATCGAACCCGAAAACCCCGTGCATCCCTATGTTCATAGACACGATTATGAATGGTTCATGAGTGTACATATCAACCTTGTCTATGAACATGTTCACAATATAAACATTATGTTCGAACTTGTTCGCTAACTTTTGATCCGAACTATGTGTGATCAAGATTGGCTCATCTATAAATCGAACCTTAAATTGTATTCACACTTGGGTCGTGTATGAACCTAGTCAAGTCCTAACTGTCTCATTTATAGCCCTAGTGCTTGATGATGCTCTTGACAATATGCTAGTTATTACTTTCCTTTGTGGCAATTTACTACATTTTATGTTTTTTTTGCTAAAACTTAGTTATGTCTAAAACCTTATGAATTGCTTAGGATGTAATGACACGACTTAGTATTCTATTAACAAATATTCATTTTATTTTTATAGTATAATTTATTGCTGTTAGTATTCATAGTAATAGTGATATTTAAAATTACAATTGATATTTTGTGTGTAATGCCGCAGACACCTTGTGAGGACCCTTAAGTGCCACGGCTCACCGCATTTATGAAGCATTCTTTTTTTGCTATATGCATCAGTAAGTGTGTTCTTTCTTTTATTTATACTGTTTTTGTCCACATCATTAAAAGTATGACGTACTGTAAGACCAGGGAAAAAGATTATGAACAGGAAGAACAATTGCGCTTGATGTCACACAATGGTGGGGAATGGTGGGAAGAGGGAATGTAAAGGGATAAAATTTATTTCTGCATGGAATCGTAAAATTGGTTGAGACTCAATTACTCAAATAAACTTAGATTTATTTAACAATTATCAGTTTATAATACTCATCTGAATCAAATAATCAAGAATTGAAGAGTTTATACAAAAATCCTATTATTTAGAAGTCAGATAAATTGTTAATTAAAAGTAAAGTAATTTATATTTCAATACAAATCTACAACCATATTTTAATAAATTAATAATTGAAAAATATTCTTTTATAACTCAAATATTTCTAAAATTTAATTACCTAACAAAAAACCACCTAATCAATAACATTTAGGGGTCGTTTGGTTCAGGAGGTGGTATGTGTTTGGTATCAGGAATAGGGTTAGGGTGGTATGAGGATGAAATTTCATTATTGATATCATGTGTTTGGTTTAGTTCTAGAATGAAATTATTTAATATAAAGAATTATTGAATTAATAGTTAGATAAATTTACTTTATTATATTAATAATTTATTTTATTATTAGTAATGCTTGATTGTATATATTATTATTTTTTGATTATTAATAATGTTAATTATCAATAATAATATTAAAATTGATACCCATACCCTTCCCTCATATCCACCTCCCCCCCTGGGTATCAAAAACCCATACCTCGTGAGTTTGAGGTATGGGTTTGAAATTTTAAAAAAATGAACAAACACCAGGTATGAGCTTTATTCATTCTAAACCTATACCTCATTCCAGAAACCCCAGAACCAAACGACCCCCTTAATTATATCTCTTAATAATATATAGTATAGAATATATAGAAATTAATATATCAATTCTTTTGTCCACGTCAACGGTCAAATTACATCTAATGAAAACTTTGATGATTATCTTCTTTGTTCATAATTCAACCCATGGGTTTATCTCCAAATTGTTATCTATTGTTAGTTAACAATCTCCTAATATATTTTTTAATAATGGATGCACCTTTATTTTGTAAAACAACTCCCTAAATTTTGTCACACAATAGTAGCTCCCGATTAATCATCTTAAGAGAGAATAACTGTTAACTTCAGAAGTGACAAAAACTATATTGCTGAATTCCAAGGTTCGGGGATTATTTGCAAAATTCTAAAACTGTGAGCGTTGATTTGTAGTTTTGGAAAAAGATACTCGGTGACTTGGTGAGAAGTTGAAAAATAATAAGATTTTGACTATCTTCTCATTAATCTTAACTATCTTCTCATTAATCTTATAAAAGATATTTGACTAGGAATAAGCTAATATCATTCATTTTATTCATTCCTCATGGAGATGCTCCGTACACACTCTTTACCCCTCACCTTTGCTGTTTTTTTCTTTGTATACATGGTTATTAGAACTGTGAAAGCTCCATCAAAACTTCCTCCAGGGCCATGGCAACTGCCTTTTATCGGAAATATACACCAGCTTGTTGGGCCACTGCCCCACCGCATCCTCAAAGACTTGGCCAGCAAGAATGGTCCCCTCATGTCCCTAAAGCTTGGTGAAGTTTCTGCTGTTGTCATTTCTTCCCCGGAAATTGCCCAAGACATAATGAAATCACATGATCTCAATTTTGCCAATAGACCCCATTTTCTTAGTGAAGAATTGTTAGCTTATAACTCTTCAGATATTCTCCTTTCTCCATATGGGGAATACTGGAGACAAATGCGAAAAATTTGCACGTTGGAGGTATTCAGTTCAAAGAGTGTCCAGAAGTTTCAGTCCATCAGAAAAGAGGAGGTCACAAATCTCATCAAGTTAATATATCAGAACGAGGGATCAGCGATTAATATTAGCAAAGTGTTTTTCTCACTTACGACTGGGATTACAGCCAGAGCTGTTTTGGGTAAGAAACTGAAGGATACAGAAGTATTTGCTTCATTCTTAAGGGAAACGGTGGAGCTATCATCAGGTTTCGGCGTGGCTGACATGTATCCTTAACTAAAATTTCTTCACGCGATCAGTGGGGTTCAACGTAGACTGGAAAAACTTCACAAAAATATGGACAAGATACTTGAGAACATTATTATTGAACATAGAGACAGGAAAAGTGAAGTCGATCATCAAGATTTAGTTGACGTTCTTTTGAGCATACAGAAGCATGGATACTTTGATCCTTCATTAGCTCACAACAAAATCAAAGCAATCATCTTGGTAAGAGGTTTTATTTTCTTTTTTTATGTACCATCAAACTGTCTCACTGCATATCAAATATCATGTTAATATGTATAAGCATTTTCACTAGTTATTCAAGCAACCCTTTTGTGGGAGTCTCACCTTGCAAACTGAAATCTCGAAAGTGTATTTATCTCTGTAAACCTCGTATAAAGCTGAAGTATCAGGATTCAGGAGTGCTTCTCCAATCTGAATTGGTTATTCTTTGTTGACTATATTGTTCTATTTCAGGGAATAGTTTCTGCTGGAAGCGAAACATCATCAATAACTATGACCTGGGCAATTTCCGAAATGCTGAAGAATCCAAAAGTGTTGGTAAAGGCATAGGCTGAGGTAAGAGAGGTGTTTGAAGGCAGTGAAAATATTGATGAGACAAGGATATATGGATTAAACTACTTAAAGATGGTGGTCAAAGAAACATTAAGGCTACACCCCCCTGCGCCCTTATTAATCCCGAGAGAATGCAGAGAACAATGTCAAATTAATGGCTTCAACATACCTGTGAAAACCAAATTTTTTGTCAATGCGTGGGCAATTGGAAGAGACCCTAGGTTTTGGGCAGATGCCGAGAGCTTTAAGCCAGAGAGATTTCAAAATAGTTCAGTTGATTTCAAAGGGACAGATTTCGAGTATATACCATTTGGTGCTGGTAGAAGGATGTGTCCTGGAATGTTGTTTTCCTTACCTGCTATGATGCTGCCGCTTGCACAAATGCTGTACCATTTTGATTGGAAGCTCCCTGATGGACTAAAGAATGAAGAGCTGGACATGAATGAGGCTTATGGCGTAACATGTGGCAGAAAACACGATCTTTATGGTATTCCTGTTGCCTACCGTCCTCAGAAGGTGTCACAAGCCAAAACTACAATTTGATACAGTACAAGAGGATGTCAGTCAAGAGTATAATGTTGAATTGACTAATGCAATTAATTTATTTATCATGGTTAAAAATTTTCTTTGAAATAAAGATTGGACTGCTTATCAGATACTTCAAATATTATGATTAGTTTGGATTCTTTACTAGACTGTCATCTTTTTACAACACTAGTAGCTTGGAGTGTTTGGTGATTGCCAAGTTGTGTACACAGCACAGCTAATGGGGTGTACAAACTACGAAGCACATACACCAATTTATTTATTATGTTCAAATAATTAAGTAAACAAAAATGAGAAAGGAAGAACCTTTCAAGTAAATGCTAACGGTTTACTCTGTACAGTATAATCCTGTCATTTTACAATATAGTTTTACTACCTTTAAGATGTTGGCCTAAAAATTATCAAAGATCGTGCTTTGGTTATGAGGTATTCAGGTATTACCTTTTTGTAAGTGAAACATGGAGTGGATGTCATCCATGGTGGTGAGTTCTGCTGTAAACCCTAACAATTTTATTAATCTTCTATATTTACTTGCAATTATTCATCAGATCACTAATTAATTGTTTATGCAATTATTACTTTCTTGTTTGGTTGTTGATTTAACTAATTTATATGTACTGCTGAAGACAAGATTGCTGCAAGTCTGTAATTTGTTTGTATGTATGTTTCCAACTACTGTTTTTTTTGCTGACTACGTATATATGATGAGATTACTAGACTGAAATTGCTTCGTGTAATTTGCATTTTTTTTGTTGAGATAAAAGAATAAAAATGTATACAATGAATCAAACACCTGTATGCAAATCTCTCTCTGAAATTGTGCATACGTCTATCACTGTCTTTGTGTTTGTAATTTGCAGGAGGATTGTAGATTTCTCCCAAGAACCATCCTCTGTTGCTTTTGCGCGGAGTTGGAGTAGAGCATTCAATGTGATCTTGCACTTCAGGTAAACTAAGTCAGTATATTTTTGTGAACATAATAGATTCTGTTGGTAACTTTGTTTTTTGTCTTCACCTTCTGTTTTTGATATTGGTATCTTATATGGCAACGTCTGGAGAAACTTATGATAAGTTCTGAGAACCAAGTGCCTGTATAGAAACTTTTAAAAATTAAAAATTATAAGTAAAATTTAAGCATAGTGAAACGGGCAGATTTGAATCTTACTAAGGCTCCATTTGTTTTAAAAAAATATTTTCATCTGATTTCTGGTTTTTGTCAGGAAGATATTTTCCTGATTTTTGATTTTCAGGCATTGTTTAATTTCAGAAAACCATTTCCCTTATTTTCCTTTGTTTATTTAATCTGGGCAAAATAAGATATATTCTAGAGGAGGAAAATCCCTTTGAAAAATGTTATGAATCTAGGGAAACCAACTTCCCTTTATCAATAGATAGAAACTATTTTTCACATTCTAAACATTTTCTCACCATTGCTTATAATTTTTTTAATGACAGTCAATCAACATATTTTTCAGAATTTTATATTTCCGCAGGAATATATTTTCCCGAAAAAGATTTTCCGAAATTAAGTTATTTTTTGGCAAACAATCGGAGCCTTGTAGAACTCGGATTCTTATAAATGCTATGCTGTTCAAAGGCATTTAAGCTTATTTACAGGCAACATTGTGGTTAAAAAGTTTTATCAACAGAGATGAATATAATATTTCGTAACTGATGCTTTTACTAATATCTGTAAGCCTTCTGGTCTTGGTGACCTTCACATTATCTTGTTGCTTTGGTAACTCGGAAACTTATTTCAACCTTAAAACATGGAATTTACAAACAAATTCAAAAAATCTATGGCTTGTGTGCAACTCTAAATTCTGTTTGGGGGATTTGATCTATTTACTATGAACAAGTATTCTCATTCCATAAGTTTATTAGTTTGTTTTCTTTCTTTTGCTCCAAGCATATTCCGTACTTGTTTAGTTTACGGCAATTGAAGTATGACATGATGCAAGACTGGGAAAGGGATCAACAAGAAGGATACTTGTGTTCAAATGCGTCCTGGACGCAACAATTTCTGATCTTTTTAGTTCATATTTACCATCAATATAACAAAGTTAAAAAAATCACATCTCCTTGCATGGGAAGAAAAATCACCTCCTTATATAGGACCATATGATCGAATTTGGAGTAAAATTATAAAGTTAATCATTCAAAAGTATAAAACACTAATAAGAATCTATTATTATCTAACATTATATCTAATAAAAATATAACATATTACCTAAGATAATTAAGTCTGCCTAATATAAATTCAATTTGTGGTTTATCTAAATTGTATAAAATATTGTTAATTAATGATTTGCTAATTTCTTTCTTTATTTTGGATGTTTTCTCATTGCAACGTGTGAACTCCTGCATACTTCTTTTTCGATCTTTAAATAGTAATTATGCAACAGCATTTGTCTCGGTTATTTTTTTAATATACTTTTGTTTACCTTAATTGTCCATTTCATTATGTATTATCCAAATATGTGGGGTAAATTTCCGTTTTAGAATAAAATTTCTTATAGAAAGATTTTAATAAAGATACTATTAAAATTTATAATTGATATAACATTATTTACAGTTATAATAACAGGCTCAGAGAAGGGTAGATGCAGAATAGTAGATTTCATTTTCAAATGGGTAGTATATTTTAATATTAATAATATATGTATATTTAACTTATTTGGGTATCAATATATTAATAAATATAATAAGATTCGTGAAAAAAGAAATAAGTGAAGAATGGAAGGTTCTTCTCGTTCATCTTATAAAAGCTATTCTACTAATAAGCCACTATCATTCATCTTATTCAGTCCTCATGGAGATCTATACACAGTCTTTACCCAACTCGCTTTTGCCTTTTTCCTCTTTATATTCATGGTGATTAAAATTGTGAAAGTTACTCCAAAATCGAAGAAACCAAAACTTCCTCCAGGGCCATGGAAACTGCCTTTCATTGGAAACATCCATCAGCTTGTTGGTTCACAAACTCATCACATCCTCAGAGATCTGGCTCACAAGTATGGCCCCATTATGTCTCTAGAGTTTGGTGAAGTTTCTGCCATTGTTGTTTCTTCACCGGAAGTTGCCCAGGAAATATTGAAGACAAATGATATTAATTTTGCTCAAAGGCCCTATTTTCTCTCTGGAGAGATAATTGCGTATAATTTTTCAGACATTGTCTTTTCTCCTTGTGGTGAATACTGGAGAACACTGCGAAAAATTTGCACAATGGAGCTTTTTAGTGTAAAGAGTGTCCAGAAGTTTCGGTCTATTAGGGAAAGTGAGGTCTCAAATCTCATAAAGACGATATCTCAAAATGTGGGAAAAACTATCAACCTTGGAAATGAATTCTTCACGCTAACAATTGGGATTACAGCCAGAGCTGGTTTTGGTAAGAGAGTTGACGGGGAAGATGTATTCTCTGTGTTAATTCAGGAACTAGTGAATTTGCTGATATGTATCCTTCGCTCAAATTTCTCCACTTCATTAGTAGAGTTAGACCTAGACTGGAGAAGGTGTACAAGGGAATGGACAAGGTATTTGGAGACATTATCAGTGAGCACAGAAAGAGGAAGGTAGCAGCGGATCAAGAGGATTTAGCAGATGTTCTTTTAAGAGTTCAGAAGGATGGACTCCTTGAATGTCCATTAACTGATGACAACATCAAAGCAGTCATCTTGGTAAGATACTTGTCTATTTTGTTAAGATTAGATTGATGAAATTGTTCTAGAAAGTAACAAGTCCTACATGAATCATTGCATTTTATTGATTTTTTGGTATTGTACATGTTTATGAATGCATTACATTTTTTCTTATTTTGCTAAATTAAAATTTTTCTTGTTATATTAATTACTCCCTCCATCCCGAATTACTTGTCAATTTGACTTTTTGCTCGTATTGTAAGGTGCATAGAAAATATAAATCCACGAATTAATTTTAAAATTTATCTTTCTAAATAAAAATTTAATATTTAAATATTTATTTAAAAAAAAGAAAAATAATTTTGAAACCATCGTTTCTATGCCCCTTAAAATACGTGCAAAAAGTTAAAAGGACAAGTAATTTGGGTTAGAGGGTGTATTTATTTATAGGGATATTCTCTATGGCACCTTTATACAATTGGCTTTCGCCGATGGTACCATTATGTTATTGACTTCTATCCATGGTACCCTCGTACATTTGGTTTTTCATATATAATACCTTTCTGTTAAGTAAAAGGTAATAGAATTAATTACAGATTGTAAAAAAAATTGTATATTTGAAATTTTTGCGAAAAAATACATGAAATAGACTATTGAATCATATAAAATGGAATTATAATGATTGAGATATATTCAAACTTCATAACCAAACTTTAACCATTAATATCTCACTCATTTTAACTCTGTTTTACATAATTTAAGTGTCTATTTTATGTAACTTTTCGCAAAAATTTGAAATATACAATTTGTTTTGCAGTTTGAAATCAATTCTATTACTTTTTATTTAACAGAAGGGTATTATATATGAAAAACCAAATGTACGAGAGTACCATGGATAAAAGTCAATAATGTAATGGTAGCATTGACAAAAGTCAATTGTATAAGGGTACCATAGAGAATATCCCTTATTTATATTTGCTACATTAGTGCATTGCATTTTTAAATGGTTAAATCTCAAAGTGCTCACTGAAGTGAAGGGCATATATCAAATAAGTGACTCTAATTATCGGGGTCTCGTTTGTACCACTATAGTAACGAGTAATGACAAAACCGTTAATTGGGCTAATTGATTTAACGGGAGAAATACGTGGCAGTCAACTTGTATGGAAAGACAGATGTACAATATTAACTGTTATATCCTTTGTATGTATATATGAGTTATACATATTAGTTGGATTGCTTTCACACCTTTCATCGTGGTATCCAGTGTTTGATTACTGACAACTTCTTCAAAAATTCTTAATATTAGCAAGCTTTCAAAAGCCGCAACCCATAAAAAAGTCTCAGCATTATAAATTGAATGTAGCTTACTGCACCTATCTAATAGTTTGCCACTTTCTATATACATGTCCATAACCAAAACCTACGCTCGTAAATTATAATCATTACAAGTAATTTATTGATGATTTATTTACTATACTCAAAAAACTTATTTAAAATTATAATCACAAATTTATATTAGTTTGTTGAAGAAAATATTTATAACGGAATTTATTTATTTAATTTTAGAATTCATGTTTGCAATAAGTAAAAGTATATCATTACAAGTGTAAATATGTAATATTATTTTATTTAAATAAATAAAATTGATCTTTATGTTTTTATAAATTATATGCCAAAAAATTATTTTAAAGCAAATATGTATATGTAATTTTTATTTTGTTACACTAAATATTTTAAAAATTATTAATAACATTAGTTAAGAGTTATATATATTAAAATATTTATATATTTAGCTATGTAATTTTCTTAACAAATGAAATTATTATTTCAAAGAGTAATCAATTTAATTATATATATTTTTTATACTATACCCCCCACATGGCCACACCCCATACAAATCTTGCAAGTCACATAGATACATTTAGCATCCTTCATGTATAGTATCCTCCACGTAAAATTTCGTTTACATAAATATAAAATTGAGAGGCAGAATGGATCGATCATGAATCCTACCACCGGGGACGCTCACGGCTACGTTATCAAGCCTAGTGGAGGAGCTAAGCCTCCATGGTTTCCAGCGCCAGGCATCCAACTCCCAGTATTTGAACGAAAATAGAAGAGCCCATTCTAAGTCAAACTGCCAAACGTTATAATCTTCATACCCCGTGAACAGACACTACATGGCTAAGTCACTGTAAATCATGAAAGTGGAGTATATCTCTCCAAATAGGATTTTCAATTGAAAGATCTAGAAGAAAAGTATCGCTGCGAAAAAATCCATAATCTGCATATCTACCGGATTTTATATGTAAATATATGTTTTGTATGTGTAGTATATATTAAAGGCCTTAGTTGGACTCCACGTATGTTGTTATGTCTTACCACCTGTAAGTTCCGTTAAAGTCAAGACGTTTCCGTCAAGTCAATTAACCCATTTAACGGTTTTGTCATTACTCGTTACTAAAGTGGTACAAATGAGTCCCCGATAACTTGAGTGACCAATTTGATACATGACCATCGCTTCAGTGATCACTTTGAGATTTAACCCCATTTTTAAATATACAGGGAGGGGGAGTGAGGATTTGAACTGGGGGACAGTAGCACGTATTTGTTTAATTTTGTAAAAGGTCATATGGAGTATCACTTGTATTTTACACTTGAACTGAGTAACTGACCAAAACTATATTTTAGGACATAATTACTGCTGGAAGTGAAACATCAACAGCAACTATGACTTGGGCAATGTCTGAGCTGATAAAGAATCCAAAAGTAATGGAAAAAGCACAGGTGGAAGTAAGAGAAGTGTTTCAGGGCAGAGAAACTGTTGATGAAACAGGGCTGGATGAATTAAACTACCTCAAGCTGGTGATTAAAGAAACATTAAGACTACACCCTCCTGCACCCATGTTAATTCCTAGGGAATGCAGAGAGGAATGCCAAATGAATGGTTTTGACATTCCTGAGAAATCCAAAGTCATCTTCAATGCATGGGCGATTGGAAGGGATCCAAGGTACTGGGCTGATAGCGAGAGCTTTAAACCAGAAAGATTCCAAGATAATCCAGTTGATTACAAGGGAGCAGATTTTCAGTATATACCATTTGGTGCTGGTAGAAGGATCTGTCCCGGGATCTTATTTGCTCACCCTAATATTTTGCTGGGACTTGCACAAGTGTTGTACCATTTGATTGGGAACTCGCTGGTGGACTGAAGAATGAGGAGTTGGACATGACTGAGGAATTTGGCATCACGCTGAGGAGAAAGCAAGATCTGAATGTTATTCCTATTGCTCGTAAAACTTCTCCATAAGAGTGATATCACTAGGATTGAAGATTGAGGCAGACTAGTATGTCTCTAGCGAAATGTCTGAACCTATATGCTTTGAATAAATTAAGACTGTTGTTTTAATTTTGCTGATTGTTTGCTTAGAACAAAAAAGGGGGTATGTTTTATTAATCTGTTTTTCACTTTCTCCAGAAGTGATTATTTTCCTTAAACCCGTATTCTTACACAGGTTCTCTGGTCTGTTACGTTTAGGGTGCGAAAATGGCTAAGCAGGGGAATTTAGATACTAAGACACTCCACTAGGAAAAATAGAGTATCAACTTGGCTTCAAGCCAAGCTATATTTAATTTAGTGTTCTTGGTGGTTGTAATTCTTTTGTGGGTATGGCAGAAAATTGAGGATAATTGCTAACAAGAGTCTAAAGAAGAGTCTATACTTCTTTAACAAATTAATTTATATATGATATTGAATTTAATTATACTTAATTAGATGTGGATTTAATATAAAATTTCTGTCTTTATATTATATGCAATCTTTTAAAATTCGTAACTAATCTGTTAACATTATGAAGGAACAATAGAGAGAACATTAAGGCCTATTCACTGTGTTTGGTTGTACATTTTTTTTATTTAACCTAGGTCACTCACAGTTTCATAGTATATATAGTTATCCCAAATCGCAGTAACTCACTTATTTAATTTTTCTGGGTTACATAGTTGAATCTTGTTTTTTTATTAAATAACATAATATTATACATTACTAAAATCATAAAATTTATATATCAAAATCTAAATAGAAAATATTAAATTCAAGTTTAAAGTTAAAAATATTTTTTATCTTTCACGTGACAAATATATAATATATTTGTTGTATGTTTATATAATAAAAATTAATCATAAAATTATAAAAAATATTAAAATGTATAGATTATGTTTCTTATTAAATTGTTAAGATATGTAAGTCAAGTATTATTTAAAATTATTTATAATATTTTACACGCAAAACACACACACACACACACATATATATATACATATTAATATAATCATAGTAAAAATGTATTATTTAATTCTATTTTTATTATTTTTTATTTGAAATATAATAACATTATATTAATATGTTAAACCATCTTCATGATCAATTTAATTTTTTAGAATCTTCAATATATTTTTTTAATTTAGATGTTTCCTAGTAATTTAGTATTGTATATTTAATTAATTTATTTTTTATTTGTATAAATAATTTATTTTTATTATTATACATGAACAATTAATTATGTAACTATGTAATAATATTTAGTTTTGTATATAATTTTTAGTATAATTTATTTTTTATTTGTATAACTATTTTTAGTATTGTTTATAATTTTGTTTATTTATATAAATATTTTTTTGTTATTTTATATAAATAAAAAATTAAATGAGTTACATAGTACTAAACCAAATACTTACTTTTTATTTATCCAGGTACAGGCTGTAACGGATATTTGAGTTAAAAAACTTACCAACCAAACTAGCCTAAGTTTTTATTTAAGAAAATGTCAATTTTCACTTTATGACACTATACCGCCATGTAAAATTAATTTTTGTAACAATCATTCATAATTTTGTTACCATTCTAAAAAAATAATGAACCCGAAATAAAATAGTTAAAACATATAGTCTTTCAAAAAACTATACACGTGGACCATGTATAAGGAGGTATATATATCGCAAGAAAATCATAATCATTTAATAACATAGATTAAGCTCTTAAATCAGTCAGCTAATACTAATACAACAAATAAGTTGAGCGTTGATTTGCATTAAATACAACACTTAAATTAGAGATACCAAATTGCATTTGGCTTCTACTACGTAGAAAAAGTGGTGTTTTGCAGAGCAATTTCTTGTTAATAAGGGTCGGGTCCCCCATTGTTAGCTCCGTCAACTTTGTTTTGCTTCCCACGTACTCGTGCGTCCCAAGGAAATCTCCCTTTATAGTACGTACACTTATATATACACACGCCCACATTGGTAAGAGTTTCGTATATTTAGATACACTACATCATCACACACTAGTCTTCCACTATCTAAAGTATAAACAAAGACTCTCCCTCTCTCACTGCCCTTCTAATCTTTCATGTCTTAAAGCCTCCAATAATATTGCTTGATTTCTTGATCTACACCAGATTATGTTGAGTGATTTCCTGTTTTCGTTATATAATGGTGATAATATTATGCTTAAACCCATTTTTCTACGTGGGTTTTCTGGGGTTTTGCATTTAGTGTTCTTGTTTATTTTGTTTGGTTCATGGGTGTGCAAGAAATTTAGGGTTAGTGGTAATGAGAGTAAAAAACAAGGGTTTAGTACTAATAATGTTGTGGGGTTGTCTTATTATAGATTGAGTTTGTTTACTAGTTGGGGTTTGGTTCTTTTTAATGTTGTTATTTGTTTGTTGAATAACTTTTATTGGTATAGGAATGGCTGGTCTGATAATAAGATTTTAGTGGTTTTTGATTCAGTGAGTAAAGCAAGCACTTGGTTTGTTGTTTCATTGTATCTTCATACCCAGTTGACAAAGTCAGGTGGAGTCAAGTACCCTTTAGTGTTGAGGGTCTGGTGGTGTTTTTACTTTTCGATATCTTGTTATTGTCTTGTTCTTGATTTTCTTTTCTACAAAGACTTGTGGGTGACTTTACAACTTCATTTTGTGGTGCCTGATGTATTATATGTAGTTACAGGATTGTTTTTGTGTTTTGTGGGGTTAATGGGTAAAGGTGAGGCAAGTGGAAATGAAAATGGAAATGGCCATTTAGAAGAACCCCTTTTAAGTGCTATTTCAAATGGGTTGAGTAATGGGGTAGAGTGTAAGGAGTCTCGAGGGGGTGACACTGTGACCCCATATGCCAGTGCTAATATATTTAGTATCCTTAGTTTCTCTTGGATTGGGTCCTTGGTTGCTTTGGGATATAAGAAGCCATTAGACCTTGAGGATGTTCCTCAACTTGCAGGTATTGATAGTGTTAAAGGAGCATTCCCGCTTTTAAGTGATAAGTTAGGGTTTGGTGGGGATGATAATAGTGTAATGACCACGCCTAGGCTGGTGAAAGCACTGATTTTTACAACTTGGAAGGAATATTTGTTAACAGCATTGCTGGCATTGGTGAACACAGTGGCTTCCTATGCTGGTCCCTACCTCATAGATACACTAGTCCAATACCTGAATGGACGCCGGGAGTTCAAAAATGAAGGCTACTTCTTGGTTTCTGCATTTGTTATTGCAAAAATTATCGAGTCTTTGACGTTGAGGCAATGGTTCTTTAAGTTGCAACAGGTCGGAACCAGGGCCAAGGCAGCTTTGATTGCCTTAGTCTACCACAAGGGACTGACCCTCTCGGGCCAATCAAAGCAGGGTCACACCAGCGGGGAGATAATAAATTTCATGACTGTGGATGCAGAGAGGATAGGTGACTTCAGCTGGTACATGCATGATCCATGGTTGGTCTTTCTTCAGGTTGGTTTGGCATTGGGGATTTTATATAAAAATCTTGGGCTAGCTTCAATTGCTACACTAGTTGCAACTGTGATAGTGATGTTAGCAAACCTTCCATTGGGGAGATTAACGGAGGATTATCAAACTAATCTTATGAAATCTAAAGATGAGAGGATGAAGGCAACGTCAGAAATCTTAAGGAACATGAGAATTCTCAAGCTTCAGGGCTGGGAAATGAAATTTCTGTCTAAAATTATGGAGCTTAGAAATGTTGAGGAGGTATGGTTGAAGAAGTATGTATATGCAAATGCCATAATTAGTTTTGTCTTTTGGGGTACTCCTACGTTTGTGGCTATGGTAACTTTTGGTACTTGTATACTTCTTGGGATCCCACTTGAATCCGGAAAGATTTTATCTGCTCTTGCAACGTTTAGAATCCTTCAAGAACCTATTTATAGTCTTCCAGACGTAATTTCAATGATTATTCAGACTAAAGTTTCGCTCGACAGGGTTTCCTCGTTCCTTCGTCTCGATGACATTCAGACAGATGTTGTAAAGAGGCTTCCAGTAGGCAGTTGTGATACTGCATTTAATATAGTCAATGGAACCTTTTCTTGGGATGTAAGCTCTCCCGATCCAACACTAAAAGATATCAATTTTAAAGTGTCTCACGGCATGCGAGTTGCAGTGTGTGGTATGGTTGGCTCGGGAAAGTCTAGTTTACTGTCCTGTATCCTTGGGGAAGTGCCAAAACTTTCAGGTGTTATTGAGATAAGTGGAACAAAGGCCTATGTTGCTCAGACTCCATGGATTCAGAGCGGAAAGATAGAAGAGAATATATTGTTTGGTAAAGAGATGGACAGAGAAAGGTATGAGAAGATTCTTGAAGCATGCTGCTTAAAAAAGGATCTTGAAATCCTTTCCTTTGGAGATCAAACAATAATAGGTGAGAGGGGAATAAATTTAAGTGGTGGTCAGAAGCAGAGAATACAAATTGCCCGTGCTCTCTACCAAGATGCAGATATTTATCTATTTGATGATCCATTCAGCGCTGTGGATGCTCATACTGGATCTCATCTTTTTAAGGTAATCGTCTCTGCACCACTTTATTCTTAAGGCATTATTAGTGTATCAAAATATACGTGACAATATATCTGATAATAATTTTTATCAACTATTTTTCATCTTATCAAATTCTATTTTTTCAGTAGAAGGAACATGGTCAGCAATTCTGTTATATATCTTGTTGCTTGTTCTTCTTTCTCTTCTTTTCTTCTTCTTTTCTAACAGATATTATAATTAGTACATCGTTTGACAAGTATTTTGTCACAGGAGTGCTTACTGGGCCTTTTGGAATCAAAAACAGTGATATACATTACTCATCAAGTAGAGTTCCTACCTGCTGCAGACCTCATTCTTGTAAGATATGTTCTTATTATGCAAGTCCTTCCTTTATAATGTGAGAATATATTTTGTCAATAACTCCTTTCTTATTAGGTGATGAAAGGTGGCCGCATTGCACAATCTGGAAAATATGGAGACATACTCAATTCAGGGAGCGAGTTTATGGAACTTGTGGGTGCCCATAAGACTGCTTTATCTGCCCTCGACTCAATGAACACTGATTCAGTATCCAAAGATTTGGATGATGGCGAAGATAGCAACACGGGAGGGGATGAAGTTGAAGATGGCAAACCGCCAGAAGATATAGCAGGTGCAAAAGGACAGATTGTTCAAGAAGAAGAAAGAGAAAAAGGGAGAGTTGGTTTCATAGTCTATTGGAAATATATTACAACAGCATATGGGGGTGTTTTTGTGCCCATCATATTATTGTCACAAATTCTCTTTCAGATACTTCAAATTGGAAGCAATTACTGGATGGCCTGGGCAACTCCTGTGTCAGAAAGTGTGGCACCTCCTGTTGACAGTTCTATGCTTCTGATAGTTTATGTAGCATTGGCCGTAGGAAGTTCCTTCTGCATTCTTTCCAGATCCGTGTCCATTGCAGCTGCTGGGTACAAAACGGCCACACTGCTCTTCCAGAAAATGCATTTAAGCATTTTTCGTGCTCCAATGTCTTTCTTTGATTCCACACCAAGTGGGCGCATCTTAAACAGAGTAAGTGCATTCACTTGATTCTTTTGCTGCATTGCTTTTTAGAATTTTCATGTATTTGTAATTTACATCCCATTATTTACAGGCATCTACAGACCAAAGCACAGTTGACTTAAACATGCCTTATCAAGTTGGGTCGTTTGCCTTTTCCATTATACAACTTCTTGGAATTATTGCTGTAATGTCGCAAGTGGCTTGGGAGGTCTTCTTGCTTTTTATTCCAGTCATTGCATTATGCATTTGGTTACAGGTACCTTCAACGTCTTTCTCAATATAATAATCAAACTTTGGCTGACATTGTTTTAAGTTTCAACTTGCCTGTTGAATTTGTTATATGATTTTGGTAAACGCTTTTTTTTTCTCTGCATTATGCCATTTATTTAGAGAAAGGCTCTTATTTATTTAATAGAATAATAAAGTTTGGGTTTCTCCTTCTATTACTAGTTTTTGTTTCTCTAAATCTTTTTAGAAGCAAGTTCACCATGGCAGTTTAGTTGCATATTGTCTTGGCTTTCACTGGGAAGAAATTTTAATGTAGTAACATTTGTATTAGATACACTAGCAAGTAGGGAGAATCAAGAATGTAATTTCTAGCATATTGTGCCATATGTTCTGGTTAAGAATTAAACTAGTTAGCTGGCGTGACTTGTGAGTTTATCATGGCAAAAATGAGAATAAAACTATTTACAACACATGATGTGAGAAATTGAACTCTTTTATATATTTTACTTATGTTTATTATATATTTCAGCAATATTACTTGCCTTCAGCACGGGAACTAGCACGCTTAATCGGGGTCTGTAAAGCTCCAGTTATACAACATTTTGCTGAAACAATCTCAGGATCAACTACAATTAGGAGCTTTGATCAAGAATGCAGATTTCGTGACACAAGTATGAAGTTGATTGATGCAAACTCTCGGCCAAAGTTTCACACTGCTGGTGTAATGGAGTGGCTATGCTTCCGCTTGGATATTTTGGCTAATCTTACGTTTGCCTTTTCCTTAATTTTCTTGATATCTATCCCTGAGGGAACAATTGATCCGAGTAAGTGAAACTTATGCATTACTAGTATCGATTATTTAAAGACCGGTTTATTTAGAAAGTGATTGTTTTTCTTTCCTAGTTCTCTTCTTCCGATTTATTTATATATAGCTTACATTTGCATATGTAGGCATAGCCGGCCTAGCAGTTACGTATGGGCTTAATCTAAATACATTACAAGCTTGGGTTATATGGAATCTTTGCAATTTGGAGAATAAAATTATATCAGTTGAAAGAATACTACAGTATGCTTCTATCCAGAGTGAGCCTCCTCTTGTTATAGAACAAGATAGACCAGATGATCACTGGCCATCTTCTGGTGAAGTTGATATTTGTAATCTTCAGGTATCTTTTACTCAAAAAAAAATTATCCCTACTTGGTGACTGCATTTTTAGTAATAGATCCATTTTCTTAATGTAATTTTGTTGCCTTGGTTGTAGGTCCGGTATGCCCCCCATATGCCCCTTGTTTTGCGAGGTATTACTTGCACCTTCCAGGGAGGAAAGAAGAATGGAGTTGTAGGGAGAACTGGAAGTGGTAAATCAACTCTTATACAAACGATATTCCGTATTGTGGAACCAACAGCGGGTAAAATTTCTATAGATGGTATCAACATATCCTTGATTGGATTGCACGATTTGCGATCTAGATTAAGTATAATTCCACAAGATCCAACCATGTTTGAGGGGACAGTGCGAAGTAATCTAGACCCCCTTGAAGAGTATACAGATGATCAAATTTGGGAGGTGGGTTTGTGACAGTTCTAATGTTATATGTTAAGTGTTCATAATAATATAAGATAAGAGGATTTCTACCCATCACTGATTGGTATATACTATATATTGATCTTGGTTATAATAATTTACAGGTTCTTGACAAGTGTCAATTAGGTGATGAAGTTAGAAACAAGGAGAATAAGCTTGATTCAACAGGTTAGCTTCATCTGCCCCTATAAGGTTTATTAACTTGTGCAATGACTCATGGTCCTAATCATTGGTTTTGTCTTAATTTGTGAAGTGTCAGAGAATGGGGAGAATTGGAGTGTGGGACAGAGGCAATTAGTATGTCTTGGACGTGTGCTACTCAAGAAAAGCAAGTTATTGATTCTTGATGAGGCAACTGCATCAGTTGATACAGCCACTGATAATATGATCCAGCAAACTCTGAGACAACACTTTACGGATTCTACGGTCTTAACCATAGCACATAGAATAACATCTGTTCTTGACAGTGATATGGTTCTTTTGTTGGATAATGGTACGTCTGATAAGAAAGTAATATTATTTTACCAACTACATAAATTTTATTCCAGAAAACTGGATTGAATATGGGTAATGATACATGGATTTTATCTTAACTCATGCAGGACTGGTTGAAGAATATGATTCTCCTACAAAATTGCTGGAGAATAAAATGTCTTCGTTCTCCAAGCTGGTAGCAGAGTACAGTGTCAGATCGAATACAAGTTATGAAAATACAGGAAAACCTTGAATGTCAGAAATCTTGTTAGGCACTCTGGATGATAATGAAGAAAAATGAGATTGAGCATTGATTAGTTCTTGTGTTGTTGATTAGTAATGTGTCCTCTAATCAACAAAGAATTATGATTCCGGATTTCGTTTATAGCTTAGCAGCAAGACTTGTTCCCAAAGAGCACGAATTCGTCGTTCACACTTCCCTTTTTGGTTATTGTTTTAAAATTATCTTCCCCCTCCCCGAATGCATTAAAATAATTTTAATGCATTTAATTATATGTAACATACCCCAAGAAACCTCGTGCCTCAATTTGTACACCGGCGACTACATGTGTCAAATTTATGTCGCTGTATTATTCTTTTTATTGCAATACGATACTTTGAAGTTTGAACTGGTTTTAGTAAACACGTGCCTATGAAATGTGAACAAATTAGCATAAGTGATAATAATAATTACATTTTATTTTTTGTTTCATAGGTAATTTCGATTCTCTTTAATTATACTGCTTTGCCCTGGTAGAAAAGTATGTGTATGCATGTATATAATGCCAAAATCTCATCGAAGAAAAAATAGAATATCATATATACTGTCCCTACACGTACAAAAAATCAAAAAGAATATAATTATGGCCCCTTGGTTATGATTATTAATTTGCAAGTTGCGGCATGTCTGTGACTGAGACCACTAATCTTAGGTCAAAGATAATATTAAAATTAATGCGAGGCTATATATTCCAACAAACAAGACAAATAAAAATTAGGATATTATATTCTCTTATTTAAAAAAACAATTGTTTTAAATTGTATGTTTATATTATATTCATATTCACTTTCATAGAAAAACACCGGTATATAGCTTACAAAGACAAGCTAAGAAAGGAATGTAATTCTTTATGTTTACGAAGACCAAAATTTGTATTTCCCAATCATGAGCGCTTGAGGTAAACATCCAATTCTAATTTACAGGATACAAAAACACCATGTATGCAATCGTCCTTCAAGGCATTGGAGGACACATGCGCGCTTCTTCTGTATATTCTGATACGAGTTATATAATACTATGAAAGTCTCTGTTGAACTATAATATTGATATATATTCCGAGCCCCCGAACTCCTTTGCTGTCCAATATATACTCTTGCTCAGCTGTAGTTGATACACAGGTTGTGAGATGAGTTAACAGATGTTAGAATACGGGCTTAAACAGAGTTGCTAAAACAAGAATCTGCTAGCAAGTTGCACATGTGTTTAACTCTTCTATGCATGTGGCTGCAATGCTAGGCAAAAAATGGGGAAAATGGCCCTGCTTTTCAATCGTGATAATGTGGAAAAAATGGGGTGATGGCAATGGATATTCACGACTGTTTACTGGAAAAGGATATACAAAAGTTTCATGCCTGTTTGACAGAGTTGAAACATATCAGCAATAGCTACCTACCTTTAATACTAACATTGGCATTTGTTGTCATGCAGTTTCAGGAGTCATGCGTGGGCTTGCCTTACTGAATGTATGTGCTAACCATGAGAAGAAAGATGAAAACTGAAACCGTTCCTGTCACTGGAAATTTATAACAGAGTCAGATGATACATACTGATATAGAGATTCATTGTTAACAATGTGACATTCATGCAGAGCCTTGCTTACCAGGAACTATAATATTGACTAGCTCCTTGATACTTCCAGAAAAAAATAACCCATAATAGTCATGACTTGTTCAAAATACAGTTCAGCCCCATCCTCTACTCGCTAATGTAAACTAGTAATTTGAAGTTCAGCTTGTTACCGTTTCTCATATTTCTTTGCTAAATCCTTGAGTAACAATCTCTGCCGAAATGCTAGATACTTATCTACAGTAGTACCTGCCCACTGCTGACAAAAGTGCTCGTCAGTCGGAACAAATGAACTCAACGGGAATGGCCCCTTCGGTGCTTTTTTTAAGGCAACGAGGAATCTATGCCGGGGGCGTATTCTTTGATCCAAAGACAAGCTTAGGTACATAGGATATTTGGTCAATGACTGCACTTCATTTTGAAGTTCATTGACCAAGTACATATATTTGGGCTTTAAATTTCCCTCAAGTGAAAGCGAGAACACCTGAATATTGTTTTAAAAGCAATTGAAAGTTCATGAGGTGGTGCCAACAAAATAATAACAATGATTGGGTGGTGAAATAATATGATGACAGTTACATCGTAATGTAAAGTCTACATACTTTCACATCTTAGAATTAAGTGAAAACGCAAAGGCTTTGTAACATTGAAACATGCACATTCACACACAAAGGGGGAATACACAATATAAAATGGATTTACCTGTGTAAGGCTAGTCAACACTTTTATTATGTCTGAGTTGCACATTCCAATACTTCTCAGAAAATTAATTCTAGGCAATAAACCATCCTCGATGCTGTAATGAAGAAGTTGAGGATGTTTTCTAACCATCTTCACAATATTATCTCTGGGTGCTCCCAGTTCTTTGGTAAGGAAAGTGAGACGAGTGTTCCATGTAGTGTCTATCCGCTGAACAAGAATCTGAGGACTAAGTTGCACAACCTTCCTTAACTCGTCCTCCTTGATACCAACCTCCTCAAGCAAATACTTCACTGTAGGTTTTAGCGAATTCTCGACACTATATGAAAACAAGGAGGGTGTAGCACTAATTATCTGCCCGATCCTGGAATCTGGGATGCCTAAGCTCACCAGAAAAGCAACATGAGATTTAAGATTCTTGTCCAACGTATACTCCAGTATCTGTGGCTGTCTCAAAAGTATCTTTCTAATGTCTCTGTTTTTTACACCAACACTCAACAAATACTCCAACCTTTCACGAGCAGACACCACATTTATCTGGAGTGAAGGCATATGCCTCTCATACATTTGAATAAAATGCGACTCCTTTAGTCCAAACGTGGAGAGGTAATCAAGAAGCGGAATCCACCTTTCATCTAACTCTAGCTCTTCTGATAGACGAGGATACCTGTTCTTGGCAGAGTTCCTTGCCTCTTGCTGCAACTAAAATAGTCATATTTTAGACCAGAAATTATTCCATTAATATATACATAAAAGCCTGAAAGCAACAGAAAGTATACCTTCCTCTGTCCATTAAAACCGAAAGAACCGACAGTCTCTCTTGATTTAGAGTAAGTATGGATTACCCTATCCTTGCTTCCTTGCTGTAATGTGGCCTTTCCATTTCTAAAAGTTGCATTTCGCGAATTGAGTCTAGTATCATTATCATCGGATTCTTCTTTATCATCATCATCACCATCTTCATCTTCATCTTCTTCTGAGAAGTCATCGAACTGAGGAAACAAGAGAGATACAACCAACAGAAAAGAAATTTAGTACTTGCACTAAGAAAGGAAAACCTCCATCATTCAAGCCTAGTTGTAACAAAAGCAACTGATACAAGCAAGCATCAATGAACTTAACAACAATATAAGACAGCATGTTTTGTGTTAAGTAAGAAAACAACGAAATTTGCAATCTAAACACCTACCCTGTTGTATTATATGTCACCATGTAATTTTTAGCAAGGAAATTATAATAATTTTCAACTTATTAGTCCTGTACACACAGCATTAAAAAATAATAATGTATACGAAACAGTAGAAGTAACAAAAAATAAGCGAAAAACAAAGCAAATTACATGGCCATCGTCATCGCAATCATTTTCGGGGGAATGGTAAGGGGAGAGGGGGTGGCCGAAAGGAGAACGGAGGTTGGATTTAATAAGTTTGGGGTTGGAATGAGAAGATAAAACTGAGCATTTCATCTCATTTCTTCTACTAGTTGTACTCTTTGTTGTAGTTGTAGTTGTAGTTGTTGTTGGGGGTGGGCTCAAATGGGGACTACGATTACTGGGTTTACTACTACTAGCAGCAGCAGGTGATGAATAATAATTGCAGCAGCAGGTGATGAATGTTGTACTTGTACTCATTTCCCCCACCTTGCTATGCTATGATGCTTGCCTTTATACTACACTAGTATGTTGGTGTAGATACATACACTACACACACAAACACAAGAATCAACAAGAATATACTCCTCTAAAACCCCTCAATTGGGGGCTGCTTTATCTATACTTTCCCTCTCTATTATCTTCTTCCTTCCCCCCACCCTTGTCATTTTGTGTGGTTTTTCTTCTACCTCTCTAAACGATGTCGTTTCTTCCTCTCTTTTCTTTTTCTTTTAATCTTTCAAGTCTTCGGTGCTTATATTTGATATATGGGCTGACACACGGGCTTTTACATTCCAAAGCCCACCCATTCACGAAATAGGTCGGGAGAGATGAATACAGATATAACAGCATCGACCAAGCCAGAGTATCCGGTGGTAGATCGGAACCCACCTTTCACCAAGACCCTCGCCAACTTCAACACTCTCGATTACCTTCGCCTCATTACCATCTCCGGCGTCTCCATCACCGTCGGCTACCTCTCCGGTACTCCCCCATCTTTTCATATCTAATCTATCTATAATTCTATATATGCTTTTTATTGCTAGAAATTATAGGATTATTCTTAATTACTGTATATTTTATATCTTTTGGTTCGTGTTGAAAATTGATATGTTACGCTTACTTGTTCACTAAATAATGCCCTAACTTCTGTATATATTGCAAATGAGGGCTATGTTTCTTTTTTCTTTTTCTTTTTTAAAAACATCTGTACCACTTGTGAAATGATTTACGAGGGATTGGGAGTGTGTATGTATGTGAGGTTAGAGGGAACTTCCATACTTGCGAGGTTGTGGAAATTACGATAAATATGGATTTGTGAGTGAATGCTGATCCTAAATATTCAAAGGAGGCTTAATCGTACAGTCTGAGCATACTACTCTGTCTCTAAACAGTCACACTTCATACATTAATTTGAATCATCTTGCAAATGACAACTGATAAAAATTTTGCTGGCATTAGTTATCGTGTTCTGTACTGATTTTTGGAAACTAGTGGAGTAGGGAAGTATTATGCGTATTTCAGTTGCCATTTTTTCCTTGCATTAAGATATTGTATTCTTGATTATGTAGGAATAAAGCCAAATATAAGAGGGCCATCAATGGTGACTGGCGGTCTGATTGGAGTCATGGGTGGATTCATGTATGCATATCAGAACTCTGCTGGTCGACTCATGGGTTTCTTCCCCAATGAGGGTGAGGTTGCTCATTTCAAAAAGATGCGCTAGCACTTTCTTCATGGGTTGTCTGTTTTGCATCTGTAATTTGCCTTTGATAGCACAAGTTGAATGAACAATTTGGGGGGGTGTTTCATATTCCTGTAAAATGCATTATGTTAGTGCTATGAATAATTAGACATTTATCCCTCAGGAATTACTGGGTGCGAAATTTTTAACAACTGTGGCAATCAAACCTGTTGTTTTTTCATATTTCTTGGTTGCGTACCTGCTTGTGATCTTTATATTTTTCAATGCCTTTGAACTGAGTTGATGCTGTAGATGTGTAACGTTTGTTAAGTTGTCTTTACATATGATCGCTGATTTCTAGTTTATGGGAATGTGATTCGCATATATATTTCGTAAGAAACAAAATGTGAACAAAAATATATTGTTGGTGTATTGAAAACCAATGATCATCAATTCATAATGCTTAAGTTCTTCACTCTAGAATTGATATGCATATATAATATGTGTGTTAACTACAATTTCTTTTAATGAAAATATGGGAAATTAAATCATAGTTATATTTTTTTTTGAGTTTTATACTAAATGAATGTATTAATAATCTTACAAAATAAGAATACAATTTTTTTTAAAAGATCTAAATTTAAAGTAAAATAGATTTATGTATTCGTTTACATTTTAGGAAATACTCCCTCTGTCACATAATTCTTATCTCATTTTGACTTTTCAAAATTAAATTAATCAATTTTGACTAATAAATTAAACATAATATATAATAATATATTTCTTTTGAAAAAATATTATAATAAAATATAACTATTCTATTTTATAAATCAATTTATAAAGTCGTAAAATTATATATAAATATTTTTAAATCGTTACTCAAAATTAAAAAAATGACTTTAAAAAGCAAAATGAGACAAAAAATTATGGGGATGGAATATGAAAATACTACATCATTAATATTTGAACTTTTCTAATATAACGAATAAAAGTCTAATGATATTATACCTTTTTATAGGTTATGATATTTAATTTTTATATAAATGTAAATAATAAGCTCCAACAGAGAAAATATGTTTTTTGAAAAAAAACATATTTAAATTCGTATTTAATGCAGGTTTTAACCATGTTTTTTTCCATATTTAAATTGAATCGTGATGTTTTGATAATGAAATAGTTAATGCAATTTTTAATTTAATTAGAAGTTTAAAGGATTGCACTTGTATTCATGTAACTGAGTGTAATTAATGTTAATTATCCTGTGCCCTCCGGGCATGAGTTAGCCATCCCGATATAAAATTAGTGGATTGTGATTTGTGATAGTAGATGCAATTAAATGCTTAAGCTAACAACCCATTAATTAAGGCAGAAGCCGATACTCCTATTTATTCTCAGATATAATCATGCATGTTTATGTACATAGATTCTGATTCAGATAAAAATCATACATAAATCATACTTAATTAAGTATAATAAAATTAGTTAATGTGATTGTTGGTCGATATCATAATTTTTGTAAAATAATACTTCTTTCTGTTCAAAAACATGTGTTGTTTGAGGTTTTAAGACGTATTTTAATTATATGTTAAAATTATTATTTTTAGTTTTTTTATAATAAAAAACTTTTTTAAGAAAATAATAATTAAAATTCTTCAAACCATATATATTTCAAAACAGACATGAGACATCAATCATCATGGTTCCTTAATGATAAAATTCTTCAAAACCATATATATCATCTTCCTTGTCAACAGTAGAATTAGCTAATGATAAAATGCATGACAAAGTGAAGGAATGAATACTTTATTTTTTAGGCTTAAATGTAATTTAAACCCTGTGTTATCAACAATATACAATTCAAACCCTCTTTTAATATATTTAGTAAATTTAACCCTACGCTTTTTAATTATTTACAATTGAAACCTTTTTTAAAATAATTAGTAAATTTAACCCTATGTTTTTTAACTATGTACAATTGAAACTTTTTTTAAAATAAATAGTAAATTTAACCCTACGTTTTAAAACATTTAGTAAATTTAACCTTGACTTTTTAATTTCGGAATAAAAAAAATTTACGATAAAATTTTGAATAAATATTCGTCAAATGCACTATTGTCAATTTTTTTGTATAGATATTATCTAAGCATAATAGATATTTGTAATTATTATGGTTTTTTCCTTATAAAATGGATATTTAGATGTTCTTTTCTATATTAATATATCTATATGTATAATATATTATATATGTTCAATAAAATTTTAATATGTGTTTATATTATTCCATTTTGCCATCACACTTCCCGCTCAATATATTCATGAATGTTCATCACCGAATTTAATTTATTTTCAAAAATACTCTTCGGTGAATATATTCTCGAAAATACTTTTTCGATATAAAATTTATTTTATTCCGAAATTAAAAAGTCAAGGTTAAATTTACTAAATGTTTTAAAACGTAGGGTTAAATTTACTATTTATTTTAAAAAAGGTTTCAATTGTACATAGTTAAAAAATATAGGGTTAAATTTACTAATTATTTTAAAATTTTAGTAATTATTTTAAAAAAGATTTCAATTGTAAATAGTTAAAAAACGTAGGGTTAAATTTACTAAATATATTAACATAGGGTTTGAATTGTATATTGTTAATAACATAGGGTTTAAATTGTAAATAAGCCTATTTTTTATAATATAATCCCTCCGTCCCACCCATTTGTTTACATTTCAGAGAAATGGTCTGTCACGTATTTTAAGGTGCATATAAAGTATAGTTCCGTAACTTATTTTTACAATTTTTTGTTTTTGAATAAAAATTTAATGTTTAAATTTTTATTCAGAAAAAAAAATTAAAAATAAGTTACGAAATTATACTTTATATACACCTTAAAATGCGTGCCGAATATTTTCCACAAAACGTAAACAAAATAGGTGAGACTGAAGGAGCAGTACACAGTACCAACAAAAATTATGCGGCAATGCCACTAAAAGTATATAATAAAGTTGTTATAGCTATCCTGAACCTCATTTCACCACCTTCCTAGTTGTGTGATACAGTAATAAGTACAAGGATGACAATTTGACAAAATCCAAATTTAAATTTGAAAATTTTATTTAAATTTAAATTCGATCCGAACCTAAAAAATATTCGAAATTTAAAATGTGAACTCAATTAAATATACAAAAAATTGTTTCTATCAGCCATGCTTAAAAAGAAAACTTCTAATATTTACTTGCATTCACAAAGAAATCGTTTCGTTTCGTTAAACTAGAATAAAATTATGGCGCACAGTTTGTTGCTAAGCACACAAATTCAATTATTGAATAACATCTATACATATGCATAACTTTCAAGAACCATTATCAGTGGCGGATCTAATAAAAATAATTCACCCAGCGGAGTAGTGCAGAGTATTCACATTTGTCACGTCGTGCCTAGCATAAAATAGCCCAAGAATTTCCGTACAGTAATTGTATGCACCACTAATCACCGGTCTGAATTACAACCTAGTATACAGCTCGAGACAGGAGAGTAAATAAGCTTTGTTGGTGGCAGAGGCGGATCAGCTGAAAATATTTACCTAGCACAACTGCTCCTAACAAATTTATCCTTAATTGTCTTAATATTTCACCCAGCAGTAAAAAAAAATTCTTCTTTACTCTCCATTTTTTCACCCAGCTGAAGCTGGGCCCGCTTACCTTTAGGTTCGCCTCTGACCATTATACAAGTGCATGATAGCAATTACGAGGCAGAACATAGATTATGAAACTAATACAGCGAAAATGTAAAAAGAGACGACAGCAATGACAAAACAAAATAATTGTGAAAGACTACAGACATTCATTCACATTCACAAGGAGTCTCAACATGACCACTGTCTGATTTGAATATTTGATCGATCTTCCATCCAACTGAGACACATATATGTCCGGAGATTAGGGAATCACCTACAGCATCGAAGTTTTGTTTCTTGTATTATTATTTGCAACTTTGTTATTATATCGTTTTGCTAGATTGTTCTGCGAATGAACAAGTTGGTTGAATTTAGCTGCGTGTTATACAATCAATTATCTGAGTATTTAGGCAAGTGTATGAAGAATGGGATAGTTACATAACTTTTATGTGCCCTGTAACCTGTACTCACGGGGACAGATATAAACCCAACGAAACATTGTTTATTATATATACTCTTGAATAATTTGAAAGGTTGGATAATGGAATAGAAAAACAATGCAAATGTATTATACCACAATTACAATCCGTAAATTCTGAAAACAATATTGCAGAAGAAAAAACACAATTGTGCTAATTACTTATTTAAATATACCAAACTGGTGTTGTGAATGGATGGATGGATAGATGACCCTGGAAAATGTGGCTCTACAATGCTAGTCTCGATATTAAAAATTCCCGTATCATGGCCGCCTCCTAAGTTGAGAAATAACTCGATTTCATCATCCGCAAAGTATATGATATTTGGTTTTATAAATTCATCATATGATCCCACTACCGATGTTGATGAACTCAAACCAATGAACAATGCCTCGTTACCCGAGTCATTTACCTTTGTAGTCCACGAACATATTGTTGGGATATCATCAGAATTAGTAGTATACTGTATTTCCAACTCTAATACCAAAAAAGCACTTGTATAATACCAAAAGTGCACTCGTACGAACAATGTCACTTGTATATTTATAGTGTTTATTTTATGTGCACTTATCTTATATCTTTTCAGGTTAGATATGTTAAACATGTCACTCTGATACCAGTTGTTAAGTAAGATAAGTGTTGTAAAGGGGCTTAAATGCAACTTGATTAATTATAATTATTTCTTGCTAAGAACAAACAAGAATTACAATTAACAAGTTTAGGATGCAAACAATAAAAGCAGATAAAGAAGACAGTGTTTTTGAACTTCAAAAATAATTTTATTATTTTTGGTTTGCTACAACTAACCGGAAATGAATTTCAATTTCAATAAAAACAATATCAATGAATTTGCTAATTTTTCTATACTTGAGAGAAAATCTAGCTCAGTTGAATAAGTAAAAGTATTTGTGAGATGTGTGTATTTATACTGAAACACATATCTCGCTTACATGTACATTTTTCCTTGGTCCTAAAACAAAACATGAAATAGAAACTGTGTTTTTCTCGTTTAACCTTGTCTTCATTCCATTTGTAGATAAAGCAGTTCTGAGATATGCAGAAATTTTTGACTCCTTGAGTACGCTTTATCTTTTATTTGTCTTCTCCCAAATTGCAGTAGTAAACTTGACAGAGTAGATAGATATATCCAAATCATTTCTTGTGTTTTCACTGTCTTAGTATGCTGCCAGGAATAGACTGTCAGATTCACTAGAAGTTTACTGTCAACTTTTAGCTCCTCTATGGTGATAGTATTTTCTGCTCTGCATACTTTGTTGTCAAGTTTTGATGGTCGACTAAAACATATTGTCTCCAAAACTGCTGTCAATTATCCCCACCAATATTATTGTCAATAAAACTTGTTATCTTCAATTCTTTATTCTCCGCAAGTTTACTGTCGAGGGAATAATTGTTGTTGCATGTCCCATTGTGCTGTCACTTGAATATGCTATCATAGGCTTGAGTATTGAATGTTAATGTTGTTGATTTGAACCATGATGTACATGAACACTTGTGAACTTCTACTCCATGGATCAAGTTATTACATTTATACAAGATAGTAACTGTTAAATTTACTGTCACCTATTTGGCTTTGTTAAACATATTGTTTCAAGTGACTGTCTAAATATACTGTTAATATACAGATGACAGTACATTTTACTCAACTTATTATAAATTAAGATTAAATAACTTTTAATTAATTACACTGTTAACACCACAATCCCTAACATATGACTTAATGGACTATTACACAAGGGGTTAATTACGCTTTGTTTTCTTGAAAAAAATACATTATTATACTAATCTTTCCTCCCCACTAAACGACCAGGAGGCTATACTGAATTACCGATCACTATCTTGCATATAATTTTTATAAATCAAAACATACATAATTTATATTCATATTTATTAAATTAGGTTTTTTTTAATTTAATTTTTAACAAATTAAATTAATTTTAAATAAATTTATATTCTATTATATGGGTCGAATCAGGCCTACTTACCCGTCACAACATAGCCTGATTGATTGGCAATCGTCCACCGGATTTTAAATTAAAATCTATATATGTGAAGCCCACAGATTTTTTGGTTCATTATTTCTTTTTGAGAGAGTAATGTATCCTTAATGTATCTCGTATTTGTACCATAATTTATTTAATATAAATTTCATTCTCTGATTCATCAAAATATATCAAATTATAAATTTATTTTAACTAAAATCATGAATTTAACTCAAATAAGAAATTTGTTTCAATTTAAAATGATTTAGAAAATCTCAGATTTGAAATAAATTATTTAAATTGATTCAAACAGATTCGCATACAAAAAATATTTATTTATTTATTTATAGAATTAAAATAAACGATAAGTACCGAATTTCTAAAGACGACAACAGTCGACGAAATAAGAATTGAAATACGCTGTTTCATTGACTTGTACAACATTTGACGCCTTTGACTTGTGCGCGCACTCTCACAGTCTTTGGACATTTTTTGTTTCGAAATGTCATCTATGACGTATGACCCCCCAACTATATTCTAGAATTAACGCTCGTTTTTTTCATTTAAGTATGTGTTTATGCTTATTTTTATTTCTTTATAAAACGTACAACTATATATTCAGATTAAATATTTGTTGTGAATCATTTAATAATTTACTACTTTGATTTTTTTTGTGCATATTTTAAATATTTGTTGATAAATTTATCAATCCTTCACTAAAATAATCATTAGTCCTGAGTCATGACTCGATTAGCATTAAACCTGGACTGGACCGGAGTGGTTTAAACTTTAAAGACTGTTGACCGACCCACACGGTCTAGGAATTTCGGAAACTATTATTTGGAAACTATCAGGAGAATGTATATAAATAAATAAATTATATGGTCATTATAAAAAGGTGGTATTAAATAATGTTGTGTTATGTGGGGTCATTGTTGTTGCGAAGGGTATTTTCGGAAATAAAATTATGTACCCTATATGTAGTCAATGATCTACATTCACATTCAAGTAAAGTCTTTGATCACACACACACACATTCAAGAGCAAAATCAAGAAAAGCAAGCCTCAGAATACTTATATCTGATAAAAGCTTACAGGTAAACAACCCCATCAATTATCTCTGTCTATATATTATTATGTAACATTCATGGTGCCTTGTATATATATATATAGTTTTTACTTAGTTAAATGAAATCTTGGCTTGATAGTTGATATTCATTGAAATATGTTTCTTGTTTTAGTATGTTATGGAGTTGTTTATATCATCTGCTTTGATTATAGTTACTTAAACCTGTTTAGGACTTAGATATGGGATGATTAGTTACTTCTGTGTTGACTAATATTTTATTTTCTTTTGTAAGATTATGGTTTTGCTGGGAAAGAAAGATATTAAAAAAATGAAAATGTCAAATTTTGTTGCTCTGAAATTGAAGAAATCCAGTTTCCTGTAAGCTCTGATCTTGATCTTGAGAAAAATGGTTCCCCAAAAATCAAGAAATCCAGTTTCACTTTCAAGTTTTTATTGTTAAGAATAAAAATAGGCATAAAAGTAAAACCTTTTGAAGTTCTGTATATTTATCTGGTGATGTTTTGCTAAGTGTTATGTAATAGGTTACAGACTTTCTTGTTTTCACAAGTTGTGGTTGCTTTTCCTTCAAGTGAAATGGATCAGATAAGGATCGGTCTAAATGATTTAAATCAACATGTTTGCTATTACATTCACCAACATGACTCTTGGCTTCATACAGATTGGAAACATCCAAAGCTATCTTGCGACAGGCATGTGCTCTGAATAACGGCTGATGTTGTTGTCTTGAAAATTTTAAATTGAAGTAAAAGGATACATAGTATATTAGTATATGTAAACTTAAATATAGGATATAGTATTAGTATATACTGTGTGTGGGTATAGATGTTAATATTTTTCTTGTTGCAAAACAGCTTCAAGTACTTTTCGATTAGTATAACAGTCCCTACCGATGTGGTCATAGTATTAATTGCAAGTCATACTAAGAAGTTCTGAATACATATTGTAGGCAGTTGGCAACATTCATCCCCTTACCGTTATTCATTTTTACCCACTTCCTACAGGATGTGCTAGCATTGGAACATATAGCAAGACCCTGGCGGACTGGTCTAGAAATTCAACTAGTTCAGAGTTGTTACAATACCTTCAACTTACAAAGCCAGCTCAGGAAGCCTTCTGCGTCAAGAATACCTAGTTCTAGTGCAAATGACAGGTTATTATTCAGTGCAGTCTTCTCAGGATCAACAATATTTTCACCAGAGCGGCAGGTTTTATAATCAGCCAGCTCAGGAGTTTGATTCCCAACTCTGGAATCATTTTCAATATCTGGATGACAAGTTATGGTTGGATGATGGCAGCCAGGAAATGCAGGTTTCTAGTAAAGCATCCCAGAGCTATGAAACTCCAGAGGAAACCATGGCAATGGGTGGTTATCCTGGTACTAATATTGCCATCAGTCGTTCAGTAAACGGTAGTCCCATCTCAGGGGAATCTTCTCAGACATACCCCTCAGGCTTGAATCATTCCCCGGGAAACAATATTTACAATTCGCAAGTTAGCGACTCTTCTTATACAGGTGATCTTGTTAACCTGGAGGATAAGATAAGAGAAATCGAAACTGCTATGTTCGGACCTGAACCAGATATGCCTTTTGAAAAAGATTATCTTAAACAAATGATGGAAATCATCTCCAGTGGGGACATAAAAGAGGTTCTTGTCAATTGTGCAAAAGCAGTAGCAGAGAATGACCTATATACTGCTGAATGGTTGATTTCAGAAATACGTCCTATGGTATCAGTTTCAGGCAATCCGGTACAACGTTTAGGAGCCTATATGCTTGAAGGCCTTGTTGCCAGGCTATCCTCTTCAGGAAATTCCATATATAAAACCTTAAAATGCAAAGAACCTGCCAGTTCAGAACTGTTATCATACATGCACTTGCTCTATGAAGTCTGCCCATACTTCAAGTTTGGATATATGTCTGCAAATGGAGCAATTGCAGAAGCCATGAAAGATGAGAACAGTATTCATATAATCGATTTTCAGATTGTCGAGGGAGAACAGTGGTTCACTCTAATTCAAGCTCTTGCAGCTCGGCCTGGAGGACCCCCACGTATTAGGATCACAGGTATTGATGATGCCACATCGGCTTACGTTAGGGGAGGAGGACTTGATATCGTGGGGAAAAGACTCTCAAGTCTTGCAGAATCTTGTAAAGTTCCGTTTGAGTTCAATGCCGCAACAATCATTGGTTCCGAAGTTGACACACTTAAAATTCTGCCGGGAGAAGCATTGGCAGTCAACTTTGCCTTTATGCTCCATCACATGCCAGATGAAAGCGTAGGAACTGTAAATCATCGGGACAAAATTTTGAGGTTTGTGAAGAGCCTGTCTCCAAAGGTTGTGACTATTGTTGAGCAAGAAGCAAACACCAATACTCTGTTTATGCCAAGGTTCCTAGAGAGTATGAATTACTATATGGCTGTCTTTGAATCAATTGATGTTACTCTGCCCAGGGATCATAAAGAACGAATCAGTGTCGAACAACATTGTCTTGCACGCGACATTGTCAATATAATAGCATGTGAAGGGACTGAGAGAGTAGAACGACAGGAGTTACTCGAGAAATGGAAGTCACGTTTTGTTGCGGCTGGTTTTAAACCATATCCATTATGCTCCTACGTCAATGCTACTATCAAGAGCCTGCTGGAGAACTACAGTGAATACTATACACTTAAAGAGAGGGATGGAGCTTTATATCTTGGTTGGTTGAAGCAGGATTTAGTTGCATCCTGTGCGTGGAGATGAGTCCAACTATTTATGTCTGTGGGATGAAAGACAAGCAGCAGATGTACAAGTAATTAATAAGCTTATTGTTTTTCATACATGGAATATCGTCGTTGTACAAATTCTGCATCTAGTTGGGTTTATGTGTATACATCTTATACATTTGAAATTTGGAATAATTGTATTAGCCCTTTGATGAGTATAGTAGGTTGCTTCCAGCTTCCCCTTCCGTAAAGACCAGCTTAATATGTAGTTCTAAAATCACTCAAGGCATTGTAATTTGTAAGCACAAGCAAGTCTTTATAAACATAGATGTCAACCATTACAAGCCTTTTGAATTTTGACAACTGATTGTCTTATTTGCCTCCAAGTACTTCAAAGTTGCATCAACTTTCAATAACATTGCACCTGCCAGTGTTCATATTTGTGCAGATTTCTGCTAAATAATCAAATAAGCACAGATCACAATCAGTTTGGACCATAAAATTAAGGTACCAATTAATATACAAGATATTTGTACAAGGGCTACTAATGCCAGCTTAATGTAGTTACTGCTCAGCCATGTATCCCTCATAAAGATGCAAAAAAATAAAAATCCCTTGCATTGTTTTTATTCTTTCCTTTAACCAGAACTATATTGGTCAGAAAAGCTTGTTCCTTTAATTTTATGATTATGGCTAGGAGAACTGGCCTAAAGGTGGAGATTCGAAATTATGGTTTTCAACATGGTTGTCTCTAGATCCATAAAGAATAATGCCTCCATTAGCTACACCATAGCATGTTGGAGCTGTAGATGCTTGAACCTGGCCTCTGACATGCTCAGAACCTAATGCGGTTTGTTGCTCATAGGTGTTGTTTTCAACCCCATAATTCATTCCAACCCCAAGATCAAGGCTAATGGTGCTACAATCTTCAGGTCTGATTCTTGACATACCACTAACAGGCGGTGCGGATCCTCCCACATCATGGCTATTCGTCTTTGCAGCAGGAACATCATGATTATGTTTTCCCTCGTATGTAGTTATAACTGCTTTTGGATCATGTGATGCCCTCTCCACGTGTTTCCTCACCGGGCATCCAGCATTTGTACACTTGTAGTAGCTCCTGCATCAAACGTGAAAAAGATAATCAGGAGACCAAAATGATAGTAGCCAAAAAAACAACCAGCTCCATACAATTATTATCTGTGTTCTGATCAGTGTGTTATACTATTAAGACCTTCCGTTCATTATATCCTTTTTTTAGCTTTGTTTACTTCCTGTTCATTTTTGTCCCCCTTCTGCCTACAATTTCCATATGGGTTAGTTTTTGCCTGCCCGCATCCAGTTCAGGGAAAGGGCTATCGAGTTGAATATTTAGCAAATTAAGAGACAATGGGAGACAAAGTAGGCTACTGAATGAATTGATGTGAAAAATAAAGTTTAAAGTTCATCTTGAGTTTCTATTTCTTCCTGCGATAATAGTATGATACCCAATCCCTAGGGACTAGGAAGAAGTTCTATCACCCCATTCTGTCCCTTGTCTGGTAACGGTATCTATATACCTCAAACCAATCAACTGCATATGCAGTAAAACACTTCAATCCAAGGGTATGCTTAATTCGAATAAACTTGAGCCATTAACATCAGTAACAAGCAAGAGGAGAAAAAAAAGGTTTAACTTAATCCACCATAACTATGACTAGTAATCACCAGACCATAGCAAAAGTTTCCAATACTGGCCAAACCGAACCGTCCAAACTGGGATTCCTGCTTTTTAATTGGTTCGGTTCGGTTATTATGATAAACAAACGATTTTCTCTGGTTCAGGCTCAGCTTTTTTGTATAAAACCAGCCTAAAAAACCGAACCAGCGTAAGTGTTCTATCTAGTCTAGCTATATGTTTTCTTTCTCATTTCCCATCCATCCCCACCCCACCCAGCCTCCTTTTTTCACAACTCTGTGCCTCTCTCTCCTCTCTATTCAGTTTCTCGTTTACTTCAATAAAACACTTATCTTTATTTGCGAGCGTTTTTAACAAAGGTGCTTGTTTTGAATGATCAAGGGTAGAAAACAGGTGAGCTGTACGAAGGGCTATTAGATCTGGGTCTTATGGGTGAAGAATAGAGATATTATTTTATTGATTGGATTTATATTCGTTTTTTGCTATAAATACTGTACACTGCTATTCTTAATTTGTTACTTGCATGTTCGCAGAGAGACGGGCTTCTTAGTTTGTATAAATTTATATGTTCGCTTTTCTTTGATACCTCCTGAAATTTGTGATTTTGTTTTTTTTTTGGCACTGCTTTCTTTCATTGGGAAGAAGTTATGGGTTTCACGTATACTTCGGTACGATTTTGGTTACAAAACAGGTTTTCTAAAGAAAAATCGGTTCAGTTCGGTTCGACCCTAAAAAGCCGTCCAAACCGACCTATGATCACCCCTAGTTACCACCAACTAGACAGTTGGCAATTTTTGATTGTTGTTTCAAGTCGACAAATTAATCAACATCTGGAACCCAAACAGAACAGAACTAGCAAGAAACAAGCTTAAAACTAAACAGTTTATACTGAAACAACATATATACCTAGGATTTGGATTGCCACGGACCACTTTCTGGCCATATTTACGCCATCGATACCCATCATCTAGTATATCAACTTCACTCAAAGTTTGAACAACAACACGTGGTTCACGGATGGGCTTAACCACTGGAGATATATCAATGCTGCCAACATCTGTCCTTCTGGAATATGTGCATTTGAAAATCTATTGTGAGTTAACAAGTAAACAATATATATATATATATATGGTGCTCCAATAGAAAAGGGAAACTGCTCTCCTGATCTAAGTTACCTTCGCTTCATAAATTGATCATCATTGTCAATGTCATCGGGGATGCTGTTTAATAGTGGAGATGCGCCATCAATGTTATCAGCATTGACTCCTCGAGGAGATGATAAAGGAGTGCCATTCTGATCAGTGCTAAGGGTCTGACTGTATGTGGTGTCTTTGGCAACATAAAGAAAACAAATGAATCTGATTTGTAGAATCAATGTTTTGATAATAAGTATAAAGAAAATTTGATTGAATTACCTCCTTGACCGGTTAAAGATGAAGCATTAACGGTTTTTTCCTCTTGGATGGATATAAGAGCACCAGCGGTAAAGCGACGACTAGGTTGAGGTTTAGGATGATCATGTGTTCCCTTGTACACTATCTCTTTTATTTGTCCGTCAAGAGCGCGCTCAAAAATCTTCTTAACATCACAGTCGGGATATGTACATTTGTAATAGCTTCGAGGAAACTCACATCCTTTAACAAGTTTCTGCCCATACTTTCGCCAGTTATATCCATCATCTGACGATTTATCAGGAGCAACAGACGGAAAGGCATCTCTATGATCTGATTGTGGGTCTTCATTTCCACTTTTAGAGTGCCCTCTTTGGTTCAGATCATCACATTCGACAGTAGAAGGTACGCTAGCTATTGCTGTAGACATATTCACGGATGCATATTGGCTAGATTCTTTAGAGGTTGGCATCTCATATCTGGCTAAAGGCATTGATACAAATGACTGAAACTGGGATTGGTTTTGAGTTTGTTCACGAGGCTCGTTTTTCTGCTGATAGAAACCTGATGATATCTTTAAATAGATGGTAATGTGTTAGGCAACCAGCAAACCGAGTTACAAGATGGAGTTTATTTATTAATTTCTAGATTGTATAAAAAATCTGAAACAAAGACATTTCACTGTGGTACATAGAAATAAAGGCAAGTAAATTCTAGAATCTAGTTTCAACTGAGAAAATTATTACTGATCGAAGAAATTTCAAGAAGAATTTGTTCAAATTAGATTTATATGCAGCTAAATACAATTACAAATCTTGGGAAGTGAAAAACATATGCTAAATTATTATTACATGGTATTCATATCTAGTAGTTACCATAACCAGATCTCTCAAACACCTGTTTAAGTAACAATTATAAAATAAATAACAAAAATATATATCAAAACTGCAGCATGATGAGTAGATAAGTAGCAAGAAAAAGCAGGGACAATAAGTAGCAAGAAAAAACAGGGAAAATACCGGATGTCCTGACGTTGACAGCCCAGAAACAGAATTAGAACCAGTATGAGGTTTAAACTCAAAGAAACTGGATTTTTGTTCGTCAAAAGAATTGCTATTTGAGCTATTCCCGCTTAATGATAATGCAACCGAGCCACCGAAGCCGTGCATTAGCTGGGAATTGAAAAAGGAACCAGTTGTTGGTGAAGGCTCTGCCTGAAGATTGAAAGGAAAGTTCAGATTAAACTTTATAAAGTATCAACAGAAACACAAAGTTTTATATAAAATTGAGGAGGCACGGACTAAATTTATACACACTCAAACATTCTCTTTATTCCCTGATTTGCAAAACTACTTATTTAATTGCGCCAATTGCCTTTTCTATGAAAAACACTAGGTAAAAAGTGATAAGCCACCTAACAGAGAAAAGAACAATTTTATTCTGTGAAAAAACAACACTGAATGTCGATAAAATGAAAAGAAATGAAAAAATAGGAGTTCAAAGTAGATGGAAAAATGTAGAGAAACACATGATATTAGCAGGAGAAGATGCTAAAACCTAATATAAGCATAAGAATCCACGGTCCCCAATCACACACAAACACTCAGCATTTATTAATACGAAAACATATTCTCCACGAACGAGCACTCGAATTAAAGAAAACAGGATTGATTCATTACAGGAATCAAACATCTCATCCAAATTTCAACTTTTTCATCAACGACAAAAGCTCAGCTATTTCTACACAACTAAACCACAAAAAACATCAATAATTCAACCAAAACTTTTAATCCGTGATTACTAACACAGGAACACGCAAATCAAATCGAAATCAATAATCTAAAACTTAAATAAAAACAAAATAATTAGCTAACACAGCAATGCAGCAACTAAAATCATACATATAGAATCACATAGAATCTGAATCTAGAGCAAATGAACTGAAACAGGAGAGAGAGAGAGAGACAGAGAGAGATAGGGAGGGAGGGAGAGTATACCTTGATGTTGGAGAGGAGAACAGGAGATTCGAGAAAGGAGGTAGGGCTGAGACCGGGAGGAATGGTGATAGAAGTAGACCTAGAGATCGGAAGTTTGGCCGGAGACATGAGCTTGTATCGAGCTCCGGTGGATCCGCCGGCATCGGAAGTGGGGGGAGTGGAGGAGTGAGAGTGAGAGTGTTGGCCTTCCATTGACGATCTAGAGACTCTCTCTCTGTGTGACTGCTTTGTCTGGGGGAAGACACAAATTGACGAGCCTCGGCTTCAGTTTGGGCTCAAGATGGACAAGAAACTGGGACCTTCAGGGGTATTTTTGGAATTTAACAGTAATCAGAGATATTACAAATATTATTATTATTATTGATATCGAGAATTTTATTCATTTATCCTATTTAGTAAAAAAATTACAATTTTACTATAATTGTGAATTGAAGGAAAAATTTGTATGATATTTTATTAGAAAATTAACTTTCTTTTATATAGATAGTATTTTATATTGAAATAATTATAATATCCATGTGCCTTTTGGGAGTGTGAATGTGTGATTCTTTTTTGTTATTCCTAAAATACCCCGGCACACAAATGCAAGATTTTTACGGATAGGCTTACAATTTTCTTTCTTACATATATATGGCATAATGGGTCTACTAAGCAATGAATTTAAGCAGATATTCAACCTCTTTATGCTCTAACAAAACTTCACTTGGGCCCATGTAATCTACCCATATATGTTGCTTCAATTGGGCCCTTGCAATTTCTGTCAAATTAGAATTACTCACTCCAGTATACACGTTACATACACCATGTTAAATGTATTATTTTTTATAGTTATATTTTAGCATAATAAAATTTAATGTAAAAACTAGACCCCCAGGAGTTATTTACCAAGAAAATGGAGATTTATTACTCCTTCGTCTCAAATTAACCGTCATATTTAACTTTTTAATGATCGGTTTAATTCAACTTTGACTAAAAATTAAAAATTACTCTTTCACAATTTCAAAAATGATCATATCCACAACAACCATTTGCTCGATAAGACTTATTCAGCAAATGGTTGTCGAGTCGTTAGATGAAAATACGGACAGCGGTTGTTAATGTACGGCCGCTTCTTCCTCTTTCCACATGTAAACATAATTCTACGTGTAAACCTAAAAATCAAATTTACGTGTAAATTTAGATATATAATATTTATATTAAATTATTTTTAATAACTTTTAAATTTAAAAAATTATATATATTTAAAATAAATTAAAATATAAATCATTTATATTATATTATATTTTTTGTCATCTCACTTTACTATATTATTATATTAAATTATAATATATTTTTTATAAAAGTAAATCAGTGTCTAATATTTTATTATATTTTATTATTGCTCTTGTATTGAAATAAGTTTTGTTTGATAATAATTTTGATATTGTAATAAATAATTTTATTATAATATAATAAAATATTAGACAATAATATACTTTTATAAAAAAAATATTATAGTTTTATAAATTTAATATAATAACATAGTAAAGTGAGATGACAAAAAATATATTATAATATAAATTATTTATATTATAGTTTATTTTAAAAATATATAGTATTTTAAGTTTAAGTTTAAAGTTATTAAAACTAATTTAGTATAAATATTATATATCTAATTGTACACATAAATTTGATATTTAGGTTTACGCATGGAATAGGTTTATGCGCGGAGAAAGGAAGGAGTTGCTGTTAATAACAGCGCCCGTACACGAGCCGCGTTATCAACAGTAGCTAGTCCTTGTTTTTTTTAAAAATACCGGTCATACATATTTTCATCCAATGATTAGGCAACTATTTGCTGGATAAGCCTTATCCATCAAATGATTGTTATACATCAGGACCCTTTTAAAAAATTGAAAAATATATTTTAAAATAAATTAAATATATTTTCTATTGATATAATTTTTTTAGTTATATATTATATGTAATTTTTAGTCAAATTTTAGTCAATTTGATCACAAAAAAGTTGAACACAATAGTTAATTTGGAACGGAATGAGCAGTAAAAACACAAGTGATATCGAACCAATATTAATCTTTTCCACAAAGGTGGGCATTCTAAAAGTAGGCCAAGTAGCTAACAAAATGAGAAGAAATAGCACACCTTTCGATTCAATAATAGTACATTGGTCATGCGGTATTCCCTATGCAATTTTCATATCCACATACAACTCAATTCTCCCAATCTTATGATAAATCCTATGTCTCAATAGCTTTTATGAGTATATTTCATTTGAGAATGTAAGTTGTTGCATTGCATGTACAAATTTCTTTTGAAATGAGCATCCTAATTTTTTTTAATGACTATACACCTAATCGCTCATGCGTATATTAAAATTCGAACACTAGATCTTTTGTTACTAAATTATGAGATGAAGTTCTAGTGTGAGGACTAACTTAAGTGCATAAAATTCCAAGTATGAGTATCACACTAGGTTGTGACTCATCAACCATCGATCTTTACAAATATCAAGGATATTTTTCTTGGTTATGATGTTGGTCATGCATATACCTGTAATATCTATTATATCTTTAGGTAGTTTAGTCATCAAATACTTGGACTGTAATGAACACAGACACGTGAGTGCATTTTCAAGCATTGCTTGTGACGATTGACAGAATATATTAGCTCTATATCTTCAGAAACTATGAATACATTGTTATATTTTGAGGAAGAAAGTAGCGATGAAGCAGAGGAAAAGCAATTTTGATCATACTCTGAGGCTATCGCTGATGTGCATTGCAGCATTTGCCATCTTTGTCAAAGTTAGCAATGCAGATGAGTTATCGGAATCCAAAAACGTAATCAAACTTACTGAAGCATTCAATCGCAAAAAGGTGTTGAATATCGAAAAGGTTTATCGTCGTGCATTGTTGCAAAAAATTGGAAACAGAGCTGTGGATGCATTATCTCCTGATAACAACTTGGTACATCAAGATCCGAAGACACCTGAGGAATGGACATACTTTAAATTGTTACCATTTGGTTTGGGCCTTGTTTTTTTCTTTCTGCTTGCGTATTTTGGAAACAGAAAGGCTGTTCAATTCACGAAAGATAAGGAGATTTTGAAGATATTGACCCAATCGCCACCTCCTCCAAGTTTTCCACCTATGAAAGATGTGGAAGAAGCAAAGCCAGTGGAAGAGAAGCTTACGGATCTTTATTTCTTTGTTGAAGAGGAAGAAAGGTTTAAAATGTCCGATCTTCTTGAAGCGCAAGCCAACTTGCAAGGCCATGGGCTTTGTAGCAGCCTTTACAAAGTAAAGCTCAAGAACAATGCCATTTATGCAGTCAAGAGGTTGAAACAATCACCTATATCATTCGACGAGTACTGCACCATTATGAGAAAGATAGGGAAGTTACATCATCCAAACATACTTCCTCTTGTTGCCTATGGCTTTACGGTTGAGGCAAGACTCCTCATTTACAAGTTTCAACATAAAGGGAGCCTCCTTTCCCTGCTAGAAAGTTAGTAAATTTATAATATCAAACACCTAACTGATATTCAATCAGAATATATAGTAGCGCTTAATATTTCTTATTTTCTTTTTCTGCAGTGTATACTGAGGGAAAGAAGGACTTTCCATGGACAACTAGGCTCTCTATAGCTGTAGGTATAGCAAGGGGTTTGAATTACATTTACCAAAGGGGTGGAGATCAAGAAGTTATTCCACATGGTAATATCAAACTCTCAAATATTTTGCTAAATGATGATGAGATGTCACTAATAAGTGAATACGGGTGCTCAAAACTTATGGACCCAAAGAAATCCTGCCTCTTGAATGCCAATGGACACACAGCACCGGAGAAGACTTTATCCGAACAAAGTGATGTGTTCAGTTTTGGGGTAATTTTGCTGGAACTTCTAACTGGAAAGATAGTTGAGAAAAGTGGAGTAGACCTACCGAAATGGGTTAGGGCCATGGTGAGGGAAGAATGGACAGGAGAGGTTTTTGACAAGGAGATTGCTAAAATCGCGAAGCATGCATTTCCTTTACTGAACATTTCTTTGAAATGTGTAGCTCATCTTCCTCAAGACAGGCCAACCATTGCTGAAGTTCTTGAGAAAATTGAAGAAGTTGCAAATGTGCATGATGATCTTTCCCCTGCATCAACTACTTCTATTGAATCAAATCCACTATGTCTACTGAACTCTGTTGTGCCAGAAGAATGGGAGACTCCCGGATCAATCCGCTGAAGTTTTGCACAATTTTTATTGTGATTTTGAAGAATTTCTTTCTATTTACACATTCTTGAATGAACAAGTATAAAGGAATAAATTTGTGGTATCTCGGTTTTTAATTCCCGTTTAGATGTAAATACGGAGCAATATATAGCTGCATAATAGTATCAGAAAGTCCACTTAAGTCTGTGATCTTTATTATAAATTGACTCGATATGTTTCGTCACTCTGATAGGTAAGTTGTCAAGGTTGGGGCAGGGGACCAATATAAAAATTAAATTGCTACATATATTTTTAAATGTTCATGTTTAATTTTATCATCTCTTATAAAAGACTCATCTAAATATTCTTACACCAGGAGATTGCCTAGTACACACTTTCTACACCCTCTATATATGTAATTATATTTTTCATATTCTTTCTCAGCTTTTTGAATTCCTTCTTTTGATTTAGTTAGAAAGTAGTGGAATAAGAAAGAAAAAAGGAGATGGACATTGTAGAGAGATAGAGGGTGGTGAGAACCTCCTCTGTTTTCATCACACAAACATATATAATTATACATAAAAATTATGTTTTAATCAGACTGTAAATTGTTTGTCATGTATTAATTCTACTTGTGGTGAATTCTTGAGTTCTTACATAGTGTCCCTTGCATACAAGTTACTGAATTGTGTTTTTAGTTTTGAGTTGTAGTTGAATTGGTCTATTTGTTTTGGTTTTGTTGTCTTTGCTGATCCTGCGGTTGCAGAGAGAGTGGTAAATGAGAAGCATATGATAGATGGTCGACCTGTAAGTAGTTTATTTCTTGATTTTTATTATCTTGTCGAAATCACAATGTAACATTAGTAAATCCCTCATTCCCTAAATAGATATTGCTTTTTGATGGAATCTAATTAAGGCTGATTTCTGATTCCGGAAGTAAATTTATGAGTGTTATTTAAGTATATAATGCTGCACAGCTGAGAAGCATCCCGTCTTACTACAGCTACAGTCAAAATTGATTTCTTCCCAGACATCTCGAATTTGCCTGATTATTGATTTGTTTTCTAATTTAAGTAACTATTATCGAAGTGTACTAACATTCCCTGGCTTCTTAATCTGTAGGTGGAGGCGAAGAAAGCTGTTCCAAGAGATGATCGTCACATAACAAATAAAAATAATAATCGAGGTTCGCCAGGTCCTGGCCGCGCAAAAAAGATTTTTGTTGGTGGTTTAGCATCTACAGTCACTGAGAATGAATTTAAGTTGTACTTCGATCTCAAGTGACATCACCTCGTATTAATTACAGCTGGTACTCCCTTTCCTCAGGTATTGTTTTGCATTCCTTCGGCAAGTGCCAGTACCACTTGTACTGCAATATTAAGAGTGGAGTAGCATTATTTAGTCTTTCTAATTCTTCCTTTTATAGGATTTGATTTTCTCAGTCTGTGTGAGAGTTTGTATTTGAGTTACTGGGTACTATAGTGTAAATTAGTAAAGGGATATAATCCCATTATTATCTTGCTAAATATTTTGTTAGATTTCTGATAATGGAGATACTTTTCACATTTTCATAATATAACTTGATGCATGAAACTGGTTAGGAGTTTAAAGTAATTTCATTCTGAATTGCTATCGCAGATTAATACAATCGTTTCATATTTTTATTCCTGCAAAAAAATTTCTTCTTCTGCCATTTCTGTCACGACAGTTCACGGAGGCCAGATGTCTACTACCATTTTTATCGTTCAGTCACTTACCAATAGCCAATTTACTCTCGGTACATATCTGACATATAATAAGCTAATACTGCATACTCCTATAGGATGACAGCCATTAAATCTCAGTCCACCGCATTTAACTCTCATCGACTTATACATTGAGGTTGTTTTATTCTGCAGTCTTATCTTTCATTAGTTGTGAAGGTTGGGAAACTCAAATCCTAAAAACAGCTCTACTAAAATATTAAAACCTGCAGGTGAAGCCTTGTGCATTGTGCACCGAGTACAATCATTTATAAGTCTGTTTCCAAGGCCTCTCTATCTAACTACTAGTAAAATGTTTTGCTAAACATAAATCTAAAAAGATTCTATTACATTGGAACCAAGGCTGCAAAGATGTTTTAGGAGTACACGAACCTGCAGGAAAAAAAAACTGTAACGCAACCTGGAACTTACGCATCTTATTTATATAAATACTAATAATGGTGCTCAAGTCTTATGTACACTATATAAATCTAAGCATCCTATTTATCTGGCTGAAATCATAATGTATATATAAACATATCACATAACTCATAAAAGGTTATCGGCAAACACTGTTATTTGGTCAGAGACAATTATTAAAGAAAAAGGGATAACTTAAAAAGTTAATCACATCATCCAAGTACTAACAAAGCTTGTAAGTTGCACACACATACAAGTCAAACATATACTATTTGCTAAAACATCCCAACATGTAAAGGATAACAGCATAATCCATAAGAACATACTACATAATAGCACCATGCAGCATTCTCGAACCTAGTCTAGAGTCACCTGCATAAAATCTTCTTGATTAGTGTAACAGTAAGCTCAGAAGAAAGCCCTACTCCCATAGAAAACTCGGGAACTGGGGGTGGTTGATCCCTGCAAATTCTGATCTGTACTTGAATCTCCAGAACTGGTTGTCCCGCTTGCACCATCCAGTGGGAGCTTCATCTTTGCCAAGGACTCGGTAAATTCCTGCATGCTTTTCATGTACATGTTAACAAAATCCTGTTGTTCCACCTTTTTCTCAGGTTCAATGTTTATGGAGACTACAGGTTTTACAAATGAATTCTCAGCAAAGCCTCCTGTTGAATCACTCTCCGTGTCTCCAGATTCAGCAGTTTTTTCTTTTTGATCATCTTTAGGGGGTGAAATGCATTCCTCACTTAAAGATTTTATGGTTCTTGGCGAATCAGAAGAGTGACAACTTGCAGGGATGGAAGCAGATGAGGATCCATCGGTTGATACACTGCTTGGAGGAGTATCATGCTTTGGGACAGCATTGGAAGTGATAGTTTCGGTTGAACTGTTCTCGACCGAATCCGCACCGGTCTCGGAATTAAGGTTATTATCAGTGTCACTAGACTCCAAACTGTCAGAACACTGGATGCCATAATACTCTGAAACCATCATATGATTTTCATTTGCTATATTAGGATCGGGGAACTCGAGCTTACTAAAAGCGCTGGCAAGGGAATCTTGAACTTCCCCGTCAGGCACACAATTGGAAAGTGCAGGAATTGCCATGACATCTGGTGATGCCCCGCTGTAGGAGAGGGACAATTGAACAAACCCTGCTGGGGAATGGAAAAGATCAGTTGAAGAGAGGGAGAAGTCCTTCTCTAGCTTTCCATTTCTCATAGCTACTTCCGAAAGTGGAATTAACGCAAACCCTAACAGCTGATCTTCAAGATAGTTTTTCACTCTGCTAAGCATCCATATCTCACATTTGATTGAAGTGTCAATCTTCCTGACACTGAGCCGAATATTCTGATTAAACACGGGATTTTTCCCACCGCCGTTAATAATCTGTGTGGAGACAGCATTTTCAGGATCATTGGTGAGACAGAGCTTAGCATATACATCTTGCTTTTGATATATGCAGATATTGTGAATGTCTCTAGCTTGATGTACATACACCTCAACAATACCGATGAAGCTTTCGTTATTATACATGTTGGTTCCATTTCTTTGCGCCTCCTTTTCCTTGGAAAGGTAAGCAGGGTTCCTCATAAATAGATCTGTTGTGTGCTTCTGAGGCTCAGAAATGACAGAATTCTTCAGTGACAGGGCTGATTGAGGAGAGTTCATGATGACGACCCAATAAGTTAAACCTAAAACGTTGGAGCGAAAGGTGAATTATAACTCACAGTTACTCAAAAACTCAAGAATAAACAAGCTTGTTTTCTATTTAATGACATGTCTCACCAAGTAAGATGCATCATATTATCTAAGAGTATAAATAACAATTGCCTTCAAGACCTCCACCCTCCAGTGACAAAAAACCAATTTAATTAAACTTACATAGTTTTACTTTTAAAATCCATAAATGTTCACAAGTTTATCTTTCCATATATACCGCATCATCTAAAAATCTAAAATGTTATAGTGGGGACGTAAATCATAATAGCAATGAATCTTGTTAAAGAAGCTAGAGTATTGGGAATGGAAACTAACTCTTGCTGCATCGAAAATTAATACACTCACACTGTCAACAGACACAGTCATGCTGAAACTCGAGCCCTCAAAATCTTGATACGAAGAAAAATGGTTATCGACCAGGCTACCAGCCTACAATACTAGGTATTTTCAAGGACTTCGGTGCTACTCCATACCCTAGGTAAACCCATCTTTAGTTTCTGAACCAATAATAAAGGAAAATGCATCTACAATTTTGGAACACAGTACATATAATCAAACTTTGCAAAGGAACAGCCTATCTTTTTTGCTCAATCAGAAAAAAACATATTTTGCAAAACACAGATCAGTTAAAAGACCCTTTCACAAATCACAACTCCCGGATATGAAATATACACCAAGAGAGCCTAAAACATATTAAAACAAAATCACCCTATAAAATCGACATCGAAACTCATAGAGCTTCTTTGTTCCAGGTTCCAATATCTTCAAACTAGCGGGACCTGGTACAGATTCTAAACAACCTAGCTCCACTAATCAAAATAAGCTAAAACAAGTAAACAACTACAACATGTTTAAGATTACTACACAAAAAGCAAATATTCAAAACTGAACTATACAGTACATATGAAAAATACACACACACATACATATATAAAGCTTAAGATAAGAGAAGCTAAGCAAGACTCACCAGTAGAAACAGCTTGAAGACTTTTACAAGTTTTTAGACAAACAATCCCACTAATAATTATGATGGGTAAAGACTTATTTAAACACCAAACTTAGAAAACAAACAACCCCCCACAACAGACAGTGAAAATATCAGAATTATCAATAAAGCTACCTACTTTATCCCTCAAAAATTATAAATAAATCAAGAAAATCAAAGCCCACCCCAGAATCCAAGAGAATAAAACAGGGAACAAACACAAATAGTAGAAAAACAGATCGCATAAAATCTTAGCTTTAAATCACGACAAAAAGAAATTCAAGAAATGCCAAAAAAAAAAAAAGGTAAAAATTTGTTGGAGTGAATAAATTCATTTAACACGTTTTAATTTTTCACTTTACCTGTAAAAAAGATCGAAATGGATCAAACTAAAATTCGGTGATGACCCAGCTCAAGAATCGAGGAGTTATAGAAGAGGAAAGGCTACAAGTGCAGAAAAAGACGGCTATAGCAAGTAGAATAAAATCTAGTAACTCTGCACTCGGTATTATAACCTTGGCTCGTTTGTCATACTTTATGAGCGGAAAAATACACGTATTTTTCAACTTAGAAGGAGAGTATAAGAGATCCAAACGGTGGCCTAGTCGTTCGGTTTTAGCGGTTCGGTTTTTAATTAAAATTGGAATCGGAACTGCGTATCTTCGGTTTTAAAAATTAAAAATCATAACCGCAACCGAACCATCGGTTTCGGTTTTGATTTTAAAAAAATCGGTTCGGTTTCGGTTAAAAATCGGATAAAAAAATAAAAAAGAATATAATTTAAATTGTTATATATTTACATTCAAATATTTGAATCACATTTCGCATAATAACACTAAAAAAAAGATAAGAAACTATAACAAGTTAAACTTACTGTAACATGTAAGAAACTTTAATGAATTTATATAAATTTTATATCATCAGAATCATGTCTTCTCATACAAATATTCAAATATGCAACTCTATTAAACTATCACATTTTTAATTGTGAAGTCAATCAGCATTATATATACTAATCAGAGAATTTTTAACATAATAGTTAATTTGAACAATAAATCATGAATATGTATTGTGATTTATATTGCTTCATTTATAAGAGAGACAACTCTTGTATACAACTATAACTCAAAATTAATTTTAGATTTTTCTGATAGAGTCTAAATGATGTAGTTTTATATAATTAACTTTAGGAAATTTTCTAAAGATAACGGTAGATATCTTTTACCATATATATATAATAAATTTATTTATTTTAATTATCGGGTTTTTTCGGTTCGGTTTTAACCTATAACCGGAACCGGAACCGATCAATCGGTTCGGTTTTTTATTTTTCAGTTTCGGATCGGGTTTTTTCGATTTTCTTCGGTTTTGGTTCAGTTTCGGTTCTTATTCGGGTTTTTTCTCACCCCTAGTACCCAGTGTATTATATTTCTACCGCAACTTTCTCTAATTTTTTTAATATAACACTAGATAGTAATTATAACACAGTAACTAGTTCAAATATATTAATTCTTCATTTTGTGCTAGACTAAAGTTATTTTAGTAATAAATTACATGTAATTCTTTTTTAACGATAGTTTAATTTTTTAGTTATAAATCTTGTTAATATCTCCTTATTTTAGTTTTTTTTAATGGGTCCTTATTTTAGTTTAATGTAGCAGGTATGCCCTGATAACAAATATCAATTATTAATAAAGCCATATTTTTTCTTGTTTAAATAAAATATTAGATTGCATTTCAATTTGGAGGGTCAGACAGTTTATTAAGGCAGTGTCCTGCTAGAGTTGAGAAATATTTAATTTATTGAAAAATATATTAAGAAAAGAAAAAATTAAAATGTATTCTCTCTCGTTTTATGTTGTTTTGATTTTTAATATATGTTTTTTAATAATTTAATTCATTTGAATAAATAATAATTTTAAATATATGATTAAAATATTATGGGTCAGAAATTAAAATGACCTTAAATATTAGCAATTTCGTACAAAATTCTTCATGCTACAAGAGTAAAAGTTGTGTTTTAGTGTTTGAAGCTATCCATCTTCATACAGCAGATTTATTACTACATCCGTCCTCTTTTAGTTGTTCATTTTATTTTCAGTACGATCAAATTAACTCATTTTTAATTATAATTTAAATATAATATATAATTAAAAATAAATTAAAATTTTATGTTATTAAAAATTATATATAATCAACTTTAAAATAAAAAATTTAGTTTTAAAAAGTTATAAAAGAACAATTTTTAATTGTTAGTCAGAGATTAGTCAATTTAACTATGAAAAGTCAAAAAAATATTATTAATTAGGGACAAAGGGAGTAGTAATTTTTAAAGGGAAAAAACACTACACTTAAAAAGCTAAGAAATTTAAGCACACTAAATTTGAAGGAGTCAACCACGAAATTTAAATAATTTATTAAATTTTTAATAAAAAATTTTGGAGTACTATTTTTGTAAATTAAATTAATAAATTAATTACTTAATAAAATATTTATTATAAAATTAATAAATATAAATAAATTAGGAGTAATATATAAATAAAGTAAAAAATTTATAGTTAATGAAAAGTAGAAATGAATCAGGCACGGAGGTTAAGAAAAGTGATTAAAATAGTAGAGAAAGGTAAGAAACATGAGTAAAGTGGTGAGACTCGTTAATATTTAAGATATAAAACGAGTATGGTGAAAGAAAGTAGCGAGTGTAATTAATTTTTATTTTATAAAATTTATTATTTAAAAAATGTAAAGAATCGAGAATTACGTTTTTTTTTAAAAAGAAAGTTGTAAAAAAATGTACGGGATGTTGGTAATTTTTGACTAGCAAGACATTGAGGTGTGTGAATTGAGTGGGGCCCACATCTAAGTAGATGAAGACCAAAAAAGCCAATCGGAGTGAGTTTCAGTGCCTTTCAGATGGACCCCACTTTTAACACTTTTCGCTGTCTTTAGCATGTGGGATCCAACGCTTGCTAATCATTATCCTATTTTTAAATGCTACCGCATCAATTTACATAAATTTATTAATTAAATTATTATGCGGTGTTATACTGTTTCTTATAGCAACGGATATCTTGCCAATAATTTCAGGTCATGTTTAAAAAAAAATACGGAATATTCCTGTCCCCTTTTAATTGTCCACCTTATTTTTAGGACGGTTAAATTTACTTATTTTTAATGGTAATTTAAATGTGATATATAATTAAAAAAAATAAAATTTTATATTTTTAGGAAGTATATATAATCTACTTTAAAATGTATTTTTTAGATTTTTAAAATTATTAAAGAATAATATTAAATTGTTATTCAAAAATCAGTTGACTAGAAAAAAATCAAAATGAACATCTATTTAGGAGTAAAAATTAAGGGAATGTTGGCCAGTGGCCTGTTGGCCAGCAGGTTTATAAATATTAGTTTGAAAAGATGTTTACAAATTGCAACTGCATGACAATGAAACTAATATTTAGTTTATAAATATTAGTCTGAAAAGATATTTACAAATTGCAACTGCATGACAATGAAATATTATTCTAATGTTTAAATTTTTATTCAGAATTTTTTTTTAAAAAAATAAGTTATGAAACTATACTTTATATGCACCTTAAAATGCGTGTCAGACTTTCTCTCCGAAACGTTAACAATTGAGTAAGACGGGGTAGTATCATGGATATCTCGTATGTATTAGAAATTTAAACAAAATAAAATTTCCATTTAATAAAACTTAGAAAAATCATACCCCCTCACTCTCTTTTTGTATGTTCATTTCAAAAAGGTCATGTATATTAAAATGTTAGTTGCATAAACTTTTTTATGAATATCCTTTATCATTATCTTTAAAATAAGAATCCAATTAATTTTTTGGGAAAAAATTCAAATCTAGAAAATAGTGAATATAAAGTAGTTTGAAAATTAAAATTAACATTTTTATTGATTTTAATATTATATGGCTTCTTTTCATTTTTAAAAGTCTGCCTAAAAGGACATTGACATTAATGAATGAAGAAATTCACATCCTACTTCTTGTGGAGCACATTTTGAAATTATTGAAACGGACTTTGCCACGGTTAGATCCCTAAACAGCTAAACATATTGCTTTAACGTTGATATACTGTATACCCAGAAAAGACTTATGGATTGAGATGTTGCCTTAATAATTCTAAGTTGATCGGCAGGTCCTTTACTTTTAATTAACTTAATTAACGTCTCTCTTCCACCAAAATTGACAATTAACCTAAAGAAAAGAGCTGTTATCTTTGATAGAGATAGATTAAACATTCAAGTTACTCTTTTTATTGTTGATCCCCCTTTTCCCGAAACATGTCAAGATCTATGCACCGACAGTGTGGCAATTATTTTGACATTCTCGATGACATTTGTCTAAAACAACTTTGTTTTGGACAGTTTTTTTTTTATTAATTCCATTGTTATCCAAATCGATAATTTTAATACTCCTATATTATAGTGTTCAATCTATTTCAAACTAGTATCTTAACAGGATTAGTTAACAATTAAAAAAAATTCACGAGAAGTTATCTAATTACCACAAAAATCTATTCAATTGTTACGATATTTTCAATTTAACCATAAAATAAAAAAATTGGTATAATATTATGCAAAACTTTAAACATTTCAAAAATACCTTCCTATAGTTCTAGTTAGTTAAATAAATAAGTATATGTACGTTATTATATCTTTTGACTTAATTATCAAAAAAATTATTCAATTAATATATATTCTTGAATATAACCATAAATTAAGTTTTAGTATAAAATAAGATATTTATCTTTTCGAAACTTTCGAAAACAAATTTTTATTTTATAATTTGTTAACCATATTTAGTTTAAATACGGAATAGAAAAATGCAATAGCAAATCATGTTTTAGATGTATAAAAATTGCAATGAGTGTTATATATTAAAGGACCAATTTTTTAGTATATGACCGCAAATGTTGCAAACTAGATTTTGTAATATATTTTTATTATTATTTAAAATTTTCTTAATAATTATAATTTGTTTTATAATTAGGTATGTAATTATTTTTTAATAATTATTATCTAAAAGATATATATATATATATATATATATAACGAATAAAGTTAACACAAAAACTCTTAAATTTTTTATTATTTTTTAATGTAATGAGAAGGCCCAACATGAACGGCTCAAAGGTCATTTACGCTAGTTGTTAAAATAAAGATAGAAAGAAAGACGAAAGCAACAAAGCCCTTCAGAATATTTTGAGCCCGTTATGTCACTATATTACATATAAGGCCTACTCGGTTTAATATTGGGCCATGTAACTTCGTTAACCCACCACCCTACTGTAGCTTTTCGTGCAATTGAAATAGTGCACATTAGTACTCAGATGCAAAATACCAACTTTAAATTAATTAATACCGAGTATCTAAGTATTGATGTCTTTGCAGCATAGATTTTCTAATTTTAATAAATCATATTTTAAATTAAAAATTATTAAAGATGATTGTAACTCATGTATCTCATATAATTTTTTAATTTTGGATCTTTTTAATTTCTTATTTTTCATTCGTTTATTAATATTTTTAATGATAAATATTTATAAAATTTAAATATTCATGCATGTAAATTGTAAACTGTCAAAAAGTCAAACTCCTGATCATTTATACTCCAAAGAAAAAAAAATCCCCAAACTATCTTCCATATATAAATAATCAACTTATTTAAAAAAAAAACAATTTTAAATTTGAGAGAGTAGCTAGCTGTATTGAAACCGCCCAAGATTACATCTCCCAACGGTCATCCAAGTTTAGAATTAAACCAGCTCCTCTTCCCTCTCTCCTAAAATTCAAATTGAAAAAACATTCCCCATCTCTCTCTACAAACCCTAATCTCTCTCTCTCTCTCTCTCTCTCTCAAGTAATCTAATGAACTCAGAAATGTCAGAGAATAGGTTCATGGGAACTCTATCAGCTTCTTCCATCCGTAATCTCCTTCCTAGATCGCTTTCGAATAAGCGCAAAACGAGCAACAAATCAAGCTTTAACTCTGAAAACATCCCTCCACTCACCGATCCAAACATCCAGCCCACTAATTTGGCTCCGGTTATCAAGAAGTCTCCTATAAAGGTTCAGAATTTGCGAGACCGAGTCGTCGAATCAGATCCAGTAGCTGTAACCTCAGATCCATCTGTTAAGGTATAAATTATGTATACTTTTTTAGACGCGTGTGTGTAATATAATTGGCAGTAATTTTACAAGTGGTGTTAATTGTCTACATATTAGTTTTAAAAAAGTCGAAAAGTAGTTAACTTGAATAATATTTTTGAATTGTCTATATTTATAATTGTTAATTTTGGTTTCCTTAATTATGATGTTTGAATAGGTTGTGGTGAGAATTAGAGCTGCTGATAGTAAAGAAGGACTAGGTGATTTCTCGGTGAGGAACATCTCCGATGATTCAATCTTGGTCGAGGACAGGAAGTTTAAGTTTGATTCGGTCCTCAATTCGAAATCAAAGCAGGTTCACTTTCTTTTTATTTTTTACCATAAAACAGTTCTGTCTATTTTATTATGTACGTGCTTCATCTCAAAGTTGTGCTAGTATTACAAGACATTGAAGAATTCATAATTTTAAAAATTGTGGTCTCTATAATAAATTTTTCTTATTTTCACGACCGCTTTGTCCTACATGAATGTTAGTCCTGCATATATAATATTGTAACTGTTCATATTTGTTAACATGCTCTGGTGAGAGTAGCCATTTTAATGTGATTTCTTGATACCAAGGTTACACATAAGCATTTTGATTACATTTGTCCAGGAGGATGTTTTTGAGCTGGTTGGAGTCCCTCTGGTTAAGAACACCTTAGCTGGTTACAATACATCCATTTTGGCCTATGGACAGGTAGATTCCAACTGTTTTAGTTAGTAATAATACGTGTAAAAAATTCAATTCCATGTACCGTATTGAAGTACTAGTTTTGGCTATGTTTCTTACTAGACTGGAAGTGGCAAGAGTTACACGATGTGGGGTCCACCAAGTGCAATGCTCGAGACAAATGTAGCTAATGGTCAGCAGGGTGTTGCTCCGCGCATATTTCAGATGTTATTTTCTGAAATTCAAAGAGTAGGTTTATTTCCTTCCCTTTAGTTTGTGTAAAATTATAACTTGAAGAGAAAAACAAAGCCGCACATACTAAGGGTGCTTCTCGATTTTCCGTTGCCTTTAGGAGAAAGAGATTTCAGAAGACAAACAGATAAATTACCAATGTCGTTGCTCGTTCCTTGAGGTATGTGCCCTAGCGTCATCTATAGCTGTTTTAGTATCTGTGCTGTAATATAGACTATTATGTTCATGACCTGCTTAATATGTTGTTGCCAGATATACAATGAACATATTGGGGATTTACTTGATCCAACTCAAAGAAACCTAAAGGTATTATGTTATTGTATGTGTAGTTCTTTGTTTTCCTTTTTCTGCTTTTTATATGTACTTAAGTGGGCATGCTCTTGCAGATAAAAGATGACACTAAAACTGGATTTTATGTTGAAAATTTGACTGAGGAATATGTTGGAAGCTATGAGGATGTAACCCAGATTTTGATCAAGGTGCAAAGCAAATTCTCTATTTTATATAACTGTTTATTAGCCTAAAGAGCTGCAAATGGCATTTTTTTTCAATACATGTGAAGCTTTTGCCAATAACTTTTTAAATGTGATGCAGGGGCTCTCAAGTAGAAAGGTTGGAGCAACGAGCATAAATTCAAAGAGTTCAAGATCCCATGTTGTGTTTACGTGCATCGTTGAGTCCTGGTGCAAGGTAAATTTGATTTGGAAAAAATGGAAATTATATTTGACTCGTATTATGGTAGAGCATATATAAAGAAGATGCGTCACTAGTCTTTATGCTAGGGCATAACTATATTTCATTTGATAAATTACACATGAGGCATAAATATGGTTACATGTCTCATTTACTGGGGTTGTCATTGTCCCGACGTCATGTTTTCAAACCCCACAATTGACGCTAAAACGCAACTAAACCCCTGAATTCTACATTGGTTCTCGTAACATGCAAGTTTTCTCTCTACTTGCCATGTTCTTATTCTCGTTACATGATTGCAATTAAATTTATATGATTGTTTTTCAGAATACTACATCGAAGTGCTTCAGCAGTACAAAAACAAGCAGAATCACCCTTATTGATCTTGCTGGACTCGAAAGAACTACACTTGATGATGCTGGTAAACAGTGCAAAAAGGAAGGAAAATATGTAAAGAAGTCTATATCACAGCTTGGGTATGATACCATGATTTCACAGATACATATATTTTACTATCCAAATGAAACTGTCAAACTTCAGTTAGTTACTTTAGTTAAAGGCAACTTTTGTGTTTCTTGTGGATCTTATTTAGTCGTTTTCTCTTGATGCTCTTATTTATATTAATTTTATTTGTTAATTGATCATATAAATGACTTCAACATTCTTTTGTGAAGTAGCCAGTATGTACTGAATTACCATTTTACAGCTTGTTTTTCTCAATATGTACTGAACCCCTTTACATGGCAACTGTTAAAGAAGTAACAATCTACCCTTACTTTGAACCTTGACTCAAAAAAAATACTGATATCATTGCAAGTTGTATTCAGGAAGTTTTCATTATATTGATAGGTTATGACATAGATCTGTCTGTCTGATACATTACTTTCTCCTTGTTGCCATATAATTGTAAGATGGAATTTTAAGTTGTAAAATGTCACTGATTCATTATTGAATGAATGGCTTATGTACTTGGGTCCTTCCAGAAAAAAATAACTATTTTGTACTAATAAATCACTTACTATTTTCCTCTCTCTTGAAGTTTTCTAGCCCACCTGTAAAATATAACATATTGGCATATTGCCAGCAATGTTGTGTATCAGTAATGGTTCTCGCTTTCATGTTGTCATCGTGCACAACAATAATTAACCAGCAAACTATATGAATTTTTAAATTTTACTTGATTTTACAGGCACTTGGTAAATATTCTTGCTGAAACAACTCAGTCCAGCAAAACTGAAGCCATTCCATATGAAAGTTCCTGTTTAACGCATATACTCAGGGAGTCACTTGGAGGAAATGCCAAACTCAGCATTATTTGTGCCATTTCCCCAGATAACAAGTATATGTTTTATTTTTTGCAGTCTAAAACTCTAAACTATGGTAGCTTTAATGCAGGTCTTCAAAAATAGGAACATTGCATATTTTTAGGCTTGGTGCTTAGAATGATATTTTTAATAATTCCAAGGCATCTTGCAGATAAAGCAATTTCTATAATAATAATAATTCAATTCTGTACTCAAGTTGCAAGGTAAAGGAAAAATATTAAGACGTGTCTATGATGCTGATATCACATTATGATCTATGATGCTGACAGCCTGACACCACATTATTATAAGATATAATCAATTGTTACTTTCATACTTGTTCTGCTCTCTTACCCTTACACTCATTTTAAAAGTAGACGATTGAATGTCAACTGCAGGTGCAGTACTGAAACAGTAAGCACACTCAGATTTGGAATGCGGGCTAAATCTATTCTAAACCATCCAATGATAAATGAAATAACAGAGGATGATGTTAATGGTCTAAGTGATCAGATTCGTCAGCTGAAGGTAATGAATCCCCCCTACCCAGAGGCTTGCTTTTGAGTATCTTTGAAGTTATAAAAAAATATATGATTTTGTCTGTTGGTTTCAGGAAGAACTTATAAGAACCAAGTCAAATGACTGTAACTCACCTTCTAGTAACTATGGAAAGTTTGGAGGACACAGTGCACGGGAAAGCTTAAATCAATTAAGAGTTAGCATTAACCGCTCATTGATTCTACCTCGCATAGAAGATGATTCTGAGAAAGAAGTTCACATTGATGCGGATGATATCAAAAAACTCAGTCTCCAGCTTGATAATTTGCACAAAATTGAAGATCTGACAAGTGAACAGTATATAAGCTGTTCTGATGACAGTGAAAAATATGACAGTTCAGATGAATTTCAGACATCACTTTCACTTCAGAACAGCTTTGCATCATTTGATGGATGTGAGAGTACTGCTTCTAGAAGTAGCATTTCTATTAATGCCTGTCGCCAGTCCCAATCTGCAATTCTTGAAGAGCCTGCACTTTCAGATTCACCTAAAATCGGAAATGTGCTGAGAAGAAGTGTCATGTTCTCCTCAAGTCATTTGGCGGGTCAGGAAAATCTGTCTGACAGTTCCAAGTTCACATCAGATATTTTGAGGCAATCACGCATAGGAAGTGACCACATCCGTTCTTCTATGAGATCCAGTAAAATATTTCCAGGCACTACTGAGTCCTTGGCTGCTAGCCTTAAGAGAGGCATGGATATTATTGATTTACACCAGAGAAATTCCACATCAATGAAAGACTCAGTTGAATTTTCTTTTGAGCATTTTGCACTGAAATCTTGTCAGACAATTGATAAGGCCAATTCTTCTGTTCATACCTTGCCTGAAGAGAGACAGCCTTCTGATAGATCGTTAACCCATTTCTTATGTACTGCATGCAATCAAAGAGTAACCAGATCCTCCAGTGATGTCCAAAATAGCTTGAACACATCTGTTACAAGGAGGTCAATTGAATTGGCAGATCAAATGTCCACGGTACAGTTAGCTTAAAATATTTTTAAATTGAGCTTGTCACATCTTTTGTTCTTGTGTGCCTAATATTAAATTTGAATTACTTGTTTTCTGTTCTATCAGGCTACAGATGTAAAACCAGCAGAAGTCACTAAGAGAGAGAAGGAGCTTGAGACCCTGTGCGAGCAACAAAAAGCTGAAATTGAACAGTTGAAGTTCTTGGTATAATATTCATATCTCCCTTATTTGTCTCGATATGCACTAATCCCGGATGTCATGTTCCTAATATATAACAGTTGCAGGTAGAGCAATTAAAAAATCAGACACCACCTCATGAGAGCATCGAACATGGTAATGCTCTTCCTCTTGAGGTCCTGAAGAATGAAATAGTACCCCTTCAAGAGCTCCGACCTGAACAGTTGCCAAACGATGAAAGCAAGGTTTGTCTTTTTCTTCATTTGACAAACTTTCCAGTTTCCATGCAAGTACCCTTACAATATTTATTCTCTATTATATAGTAATCATACATGTATCTAAATAGTTAAGTTATTTATATGCAATCTGTTATTGCAGCAGCTCTTAAAGCAGGTCAGCTGCGGAAACCACGAAACAGACATGAGTAATGAACAGTGTAACAATGCTTCAGTTATATCCTTTGATAAAGATGAAAAGGAAGCACTTTTGAAAGAAATTGAAAGCTTAAGAAGCAAGTCGCGGTCAGACAATGATGCATCTTTACGGAAGTCTACTGGAAGATTAAGATCATCATCTTTATTATTACAATCAATCCAGATGAGAAAGAGTGGTGCATATTCTCTAGGCAACAGTGAGGAAGAACTTGAGAATGAAAGACAACGATGGATGGAAATGGAGAGTGATTGGATTTCCTTGACTGATGATTTGAGAATTGATCTCGAGTCTATCCGTCAACGTGCAGAAAAGGCTGAGATGGAGTTGAGACTAGAGAAAAAGTGTACTGAGGAGTTGGATGATGTACTTAAAAGATCTGTCCTCGGGCATGCTAGAATGATTGAGCATTATGCTGAACTACAAGAGAAGTACATGGACTTGGTTAGCAAACACCGGTCAATCATGGAAGGAGTGGCAGAGGTGAATAGAGCAGCTGCAAAAGCAGGAGGTAAAGGGAAGTCATGTTTTGCCAAGTCCCTTGCTGCTGAGCTTTCAGTCTTGCGAGTGGAGAGAGACAGGGAAAGAGACTCACTAAGGAAGGAGAACAGAAATCTTAAAATTCAACTCAGAGACACTGCAGAAGCGGTTCATGCTGCCGGAGAACTTCTTGTCAGGCTGAGAGAAGCTGAGGAGGCTGCGTCAGTTGCAGAGGTAATATTCAAATTTCTGTTTTGATTTTGCTTGGTGTTAAATGTAGAGTGATAACGTGATGTGAAGTAGGTTTGGCTGTTGGTCTTTATATGCATGTAAATAAAAGAGTCAAAAAATAAATAGAATACGCGCAAATATTAGAGGTTCATGTTGTATCTTATCGCACTAAAGTCAAGACTTGGATATATTTCTTTTTTTGTTCCTTGCATTGTCCAAATTCCAAACATAAAAGAATAACCAGAAGACATATTTAATGTTTTTTTCTTTTTATATTTCATCAGTGTTCATGGTTCTTTGACATGTTTTCTGTTGTACTGCTTTTGAAAATTTTGAGATTATTGTTTTATAATTTCTGCCGCAACACACTATTTATTAGGTGACAAGGGACTAAAGTGAGTTATCATCTCTATCTTTTGTTTGCTTATGCATTTATAATCTCACTAGGATGTAGGGTAATAATACATGTCTGCATTTTAATGCATTATTATTAGTTCGTTAAATAATCCATTCATTTATTCTTACTCAAATCTTTGTAGGAAAACTTCACGAAAGTGGATGAAGAGAATGACAAGTTGAAGAAGCAAGTAGAAAAACTGAAAAGAAAACACAATACGGAAATGATTACCATGAAGCAGTACCTTGCCGAGAGCAGATTGCCTGAAGCTGCATTAAGACCCCTTTTTAGAGAAGGCTCTGATTTAGCACATAATGATGACATTACCTCGTCTACGCAAGATGATGATCAGGCATGGAGAGCTGAATTCGGAGCTATATATCAAGATCAGTATTAAGTGTCTTAAGATTCTTTAGTCTGTCAATAGATTGTGGTTGACATATAGGACAAGGCCCCAGCACTAACCATCTCACACCCTCCTTGGGTTTATGCCAATATACAAACACCTCCCAGTATTGAAGCATTTGGTTCTTTGTTTCACAAGCATCTATTGTCCTTCAAAATTATGTATTCTTATTCTTGTATTTTTTCAGACCTAAAATTCATGTTTGGTTGAAAAATAAGTTTGTGTATTGATTCAAAAATGTTAACCATATTATTTTCTAGCCTGTTCTATTTCTTCCAATTATTTTTTCCTAGGTGATTGATTATTAGATCAAATTAATGTGCTTGTTTATATTTTTTAGAATTGCCCAAACATATTTATATTATTATACAATAAAATCCCATACAGTTTTAAAATTAGAAAATAATTAGTAATTAGTATTGTAAATTCATTACAAAAAAGTAATTTCACGCATCTAATATGTTCTAAAAAAGAATTTTTAAAAAATGGGACATGAATTAAAAAATTATATAAACCTCCGTCGTGTTTTGCAAGGGGACAAGAGTGCCTTGTACAAAAACCGAAGTTGGTTGTTGTACTTATAAAATCTGTCGACCCACTTTTCGAGATTGTAATCAGGGTTCATTGTGTAATATTTTGGTGGATAAGACATGGCTTCTTCGCCGCCGGCAGCTTCTCCGATCCCCGACTCTGATCCAGAGGTGGATACAACATCATCTTCAAGCCCTAAACCTAACCCTAAGTTGAATGTTGATTCATTAGCGGTGGACAATTTATCGACGTCTCCACTCGTTTGCGTCTTCAGGTCTGCCGGTGATGCCGCTGGTGGTGCTTTTATGGGCTCCATTTTTGGATTGGGTCTCTCTCTCTCTCTTTCTCACACACACATTCAAATACCAATATCCTAATTTTTATGTATATAATAATTGTTTCCAGTTTTCTTTGTTCGATCTCGATGTATATTGTTAAGTGTACTAATTAGTTAAATCACCGGTAGCAACTAGTTTTATGCTCTGTGTTAATGTCCTACTAATAATATATTTTAGATTGGGGAATTATATTGTGGGTGATATTTATCTTGCGATGCTAAAATTAATTACTTATTGTATCCTATTATCCTTTAGCCCTGTGTTTTGAGTCAAATAGTCCTATATTGGTGTCACCATTTTTCTGTCCTAAAGGAATTCACAGACTCAAGTAACTGACAGTGAGTTGGGTATTTACCGCAAGATTTCTGGTTGATCAAGTAGATTGCGGAGCATATCTGTTTATGTTCCCATGTTGATGGCTTATAGTTATGCTTTTGTATCAGGTTCTGGATTGATTACAAAGAAAGGATTCAAAGGATCATTTGTAGAGGCAGGCAAATCTGCCAAGGTAAAGTGAATTCTTTTTCCAAGACTGTATTGGAGAATTCATACTTGTAATTTACTATTTTACAGACACCTAGAATAGTATAGCAGTATAAGGTTTATTGGAATTTAGCCATTTACTGTGGTTTCTTGTTTTACTTCTGCCTGTGATAGACATTTGCAATTTTGTCTGGAGTTCACAGCTTGGTCGCGTGCTTCTTGAAGAGATTAAGAGGGAAAGACGATGGTAAAGCATTTATATTCAATAGCTGTGTACTTTTTTCATGACTGTTCCTTTTCTTATATAGCCTATATTCTTTTTTGGGGCGCAGTTATTAATGCAGGTGTAGCGGGATGTTGCACTGGTGTTGCTATGAGTTTACCAGGTATCTTCATCCTTCTCTATGACTGTTCTATGGTGTTTGCAATATGTTTGTATTCAACATAAATAAGCTGACCGAGTTTACTTATTTTACTATAGTAGTTGCTTTTATTCAGTTCTAAATTCCCTGAATTGCCTGTTCCTTAACCCTGAATGCAAATCGCACAATGTTTTTAATGATTGGCTATGAGAGTGAAACCATGTCAGTTTGTAATTTCAATTCTTGAGAGCTGGTATTGTTTTTTTTTTTTTTTGGGGGGGGGAGCAATTGTTCTAGAGTTTGTTTTTCCTAATTCCTTTTCTGACTTCTCCACTATATTGAATGAATTTAATTTTAGATTGTGCAGTCTCTTAGTGTGTGTTCTTTCACCTTGGAGCATAAACTGAAGATGTTTTCATGTTGCACATTGTTTTGTTGTGTACTATTTATGTAAAGACACACGTCTTCACGTCTGTATTATCAAATACGTTTTATATCTCTAAATACTTTTTAATCGTTATGCTACAGGTGCGCCGCAGGCTCTTCTCCAGGGTTGCCTCACCTTTGGAGCATTTTCCTTTATTATTGAAGGCCTTAACAAGCAGCAACCAGCTTTGGCCCTTGCATCTTCCCGGAGGACCAAACCTAGTCATTACGGTCCACTTCCTCCTTTGTCAATTCCCCTGCCAAATGAACTCAAGGAGTCTTTTTCTTTCTTTGTAAAATCCCTTAGCAAGCGCAATGTTGGAGTGTTGTCTTAATCAAGCTGAATTAGTTGTTTCTTTGACATGGCAAAGGTGTACTTAACGTTTTGAATGATAACAAAAAGGCCCTTTGGAATATTATGTTATCATCATTGTTTTAGTTTGTAGATATCTTTGCCAGCGGAAATAAGAGGGATTGTCAAAAGCAATTTATGCTCAGAAGTCGTACATCAGTTTTTGCATATATAACTTTTTAAAATAATTCTGAAAGTTGTTTCTAACGCTTCCTTGTGCCACATATTTAAGCAATGCAACAGTATATGAAAATATTTCACCGAAGAAGAAGTTTTTGAAGATTGTAGTTTTGTAAAGTTTGTACCGAATGGAATTGACACTATAATATTGGGTCGTGTAATTTGTAGTGGAAGTTTTATTTATAGAAAAATAGAGTGTAGGTATCTGAGTTATACTTTAAAGAATAAATTATAGTCTATTATTTTAATAATTAAACACTCGGCATCCCCACCATAATCTAATATATATACTAATTCATAATAATATATATTAATTCATATCCTAAATTTATAATATAAATATATTAATTCATTACTTACATGGTGCGCAATGCTAGTATTTATATAATATATATTTATATATGAAAAAAGAGGTTAGAGCAGCATGCGGGTGTTGGGTTATAAGATAAAGAAAGTTGTAATTGGGCTTGGTGATGTATTGAGAAATAGAAAAAAGGCCCAGAGAAAGTAGGGTTTAGGAGTAAAAAGAGGGGAGAGGCAGCCCTTGTTTACTCTCCCATTTGATTCTACTTCCGCCGCCGCCGCAGCAGCAGCTTGTATCCAAAGTTTCGCAAACATGGGTACGTACTATCTCACTCACTCACTCACATTGTTTATATTGATCGTTCGTTGTTGATATTAATCGATGATGATGAATGTTTGTTTGTTTGTTGTAAAATGATAACAAAAAAACAGGTATATCCAGGGATAGTATGCACAAGAGGCGTGCCACTGGTGGCAAAAAGAAGGCCTGGAGGAAGAAGCGAAAGTATTCTCTCTCTCTCCCCCCCCCTCTCTCCCCCGTCTCTCCCTCTCTCCCTCGCTCTCCCTCACATATATGTATACATGTATGTATATTTACTGCTTTTGCTCGAATTGTTTCTGTCTATTGATTGTCATTCATCAAGGATTTGTAATTTAATAGTAATCTGATTTTACAAGTATGTATTAGATCTCTAATTCTGTGGTTACGGTTGCTGAATTTAGGGTTTTTTTTATATGCTAGGTATGAGTTAGGAAGACAGCCAGCAAATACTAAGTTGTCAAGCAACAAGACTGTTAGGAGGGTTCGTGTTCGAGGTGGAAACGCCAAGTGGCGTGCCTTGAGGCTGGACACTGGAAACTACTCTTGGGGTAGTGAGGCTGTCACACGCAAGACTAGGATTTTGGATGTTGTCTATAATGCATCCAACAATGAACTCGTCAGGACACAAACTTTGGTCAAGAGTGCTATTGTTCAGGTTGATGCTGCACCCTTTAAGCAATGGTATCTTCAGCATTATGGTGTTGAGATTGGTCGCAAGAAGAAATCCGCTGCTGCCAAGAAAGAAGGAGAGGTACCGCTTCTTTCTGCTCTTATTTATTATTGTTGTCGGGGTAATGTATCATGTACAGTTAATTGCACCAATCAATTTATGTATACATTAATATTACAATAGTTATGTAAGTAGTAGGCAAACGATGAAGCAAATATGATATTTGATAATGAAAAATTACAATTTTACTACAGTAAAGTGAAATATCTATTTACTTTAATTGCACAAAAAATTAGTGTAAGCTTCTGATATTCACATTGATCAAAAAGCAGAAAAGTACCGCAAAGTTAATCAGGTCAAGAAGTAAGGTTTTTTTGTGAAGGGATAAAATAAGTGGTTTCCCCCTTTAAAGATACCACTGTCTCTTGCGAGCAAATCCTGTAATGAAATGAGCTCTGTTCTAGGTTTTCCTGTAGCGTTAAAAGATATTCATTTTTCATCATACATCACTACTAACTGATTAATGTGCTACATATTGTCTGATGTGCTTTTATGTAATTATTTTTCCTTAATCTGAGCATTTTAATGCACTAGAGGCATCTGCCTATGTTTTTTTAATGGTTGGCAACCCTTGTTATTTTTGATTTAGACGTCTCAAAATTGCACTTCCAGTAATTTCTGCTGTCAGTTGCATTTGCCAATGTAATTTAACAGTTATTTAAGATTTCTGTATCTCACTTGTACTGTATGATGCACAACTTCTTGATAGGAGGGTGAAACTGCTACCGAGGAAGCAAAGAAAAGCAATCATGTTGCGAGGAAAATACAGTCTCGCCAAGAAGATCGTAAGATTGACCCACATATTGAAGAGCAGTTTGGAGGTGGTCGTCTGTTAGCTGCAATCTCATCACGACCCGGTCAATGCGGTCGCGCGGATGGGTATGTGAATTTTAGTCTTGTCTTTTATTCATATATTTTAAAGTGGAAAAGATGTAAGTTGGTTTGTCAATCAATTATTTGACAACAAACCGGCAATGCCAACTTTTTCGTGACCCCAAAGTTTCTGATGGGACTACGCCACCCTATCATGTTACTGATGGTTTTATCAATTGTAAGAATGGTTTGTGGCTTTGTGCACACCTGAGTTACCCCTGCTCTGGATTTTTTTTTCATTATCATGTTACTGATGGTTTTATCAATGTAAGAATGGTTTGTGGCTTTGTGTGCACCTAAGTTACCCTTGCTCTGGAACTTTTTTTTCATCCAAGTGAATAATGAGAATAATTGGAAGGCAGAAATTTTCAATTCCTGTCAATGAATTGATATCTCTTAAAGAGTCTTGATGGCTGTTGCTCTTGCTCTTCGTATAACAGGTACATTTTGGAAGGCAAGGAGTTGGAGTTCTACATGAAGAAGCTCCAGAGGAAGAAAGGGAAGGGAGCAGCAGCCTAAATGGAGTTAGATTGAGAATGTTTTTGCATTACTTTCATTCTTGTATTTTTTTCTGTGGAACCTGAGAAATTTTCACCTCAAAGTTGATTTAAATGTTGTTTCTCAACTATTTAACTAAAATTTGATATGGCCTATGTGATTGACTTAATTTCACATTAGCTTTCCTATGTTGCGAGCTCTGTTGAAGCCTTTAAAGTTGTAGTTCAAATAGGCGTGATAAGCAATTTAGCATTGATATTAGGTTCATATATTATTCTTGTTTGGAATGTGCACATATATTTGTCTAAACCCGTCTACTTTCGGTTGTGCAGACAGCCATGCACTTGTTGCTCGTTAGAAGTGGCAACTGGTTCGGAAATTTCAATTCTCTTTGTAATACTTTGAGATTAATTTCATCTACATCATGCTACAAGCATTTCACAATTAATAAGCTGACCTCTCGTGAAAGACAATTCCTCCCCTACGCTGCTCTCTCGTTATTTTTCTAAATTTTAAATTGACAGTCTTATTTTTTTTAATATATAAAAATTAGAGTATAAATATTAAAATTTAATAATAAACATGTTCATGTATAATATTATATAAATACCTTCTTAGATTTTAAATTAACAGTTTACTAATCAAATTTTAGTGTCTATTAATTTTTTTATATATTATAAAATTTAAAATATATATGTGCAATATAATTCACAACATATTAATTTATTATGATTTAAAATCTCTTTTTTCTCCTCCGTTGCTAACAATATCAACGACATCAAGATGAGTGAAGCATTCTATAATATCTAAATGAATATCAATAAAAATAGTTATATAATTTATAATTTAGCATATATAAAACATATAAAAATCGGGAGTATGTTAATACATACTTCAATTATATCATGACATGTGAACTTAAATCCATGTAACAACATGGATAAAATATTTATGTCATATTTTAAAACACAACAAAAATAATAATAATAATGTATAATTGTGATGAACTAATAAGTAACAAAAAATTATTAAAATTTTCATTAATTAAAGTCATGTCAAGTCTAAATTGATCTTCCGTCTATATATTAACTAACTTCCCCATGTTACATACTCTTAATCTTATCATTCGATTATCCCTATTGATGTTGAAAGTATTTAACCGAGTGTATTTTTTAATTTACTAAATTTTGGTTTTTTGTCATTTATTTTTTTGATACTTGAACTTCAATATATGAGTGATGACAAAATATCTTTTACATGAAAATATATTTAATTTAGATAATAATTAATAATTGTCTAATATAATATCTTTTTCGATATATAATATATATTTATTTTGTACAATTATTTCCTTCTTTAATTATTAAATTATTAGAACATAAAAAAGAACTTACCCTTTATACAGCAATACTTTTTCTAAAATTTCGAAAAGGAAATTTTAATTATTATTTAAGATTACATAATTCTAATAACATTTGAAAAATAGTTTCCCTCGTCTTTCTCCATATATATGATTTTCTAATTGTTAGGCCCATCTCTCCTTGTTTCTCTTATATTAGCAAACACAACTCCTTCTTCCTTCTCCGAATTGCTGGGTTTTAAGATTTTGAGATTCTTGCTTGGAATTTGAGCATCATCCTCTTCAAGTAAGTTTGTTCCCAGCCTCACCCGTATATACACACGCATACACACGCAGAAACACTGTGTACACATACTGTTACACACACGGCTATATATGGATTGATGTGAATCATGTGTCAATTAGGTTGAATTATGATTGAACTAGGTTTAACTCCGATGATTATCTTTGAATTTTGATTAATTAAGCCTGATTATAGGGGAGTTTCTTTCTGGGTTTTCTTGTTTATACTGAAAATATTATTCCCTTTTAATTTTGCAATTTAAATATTGATTGGTATAGCCCCGGCCCCCCGGCCCCCTGTTTCTAAATCTTTAATATGTAATTTTATATAAATTTTTACTTCCGAGCAGGTAAATTGGGAGAGATGAGTGGGTTTCGGAAATTGAATAACTCTTCACAGCGCCCAGATGATGATGAGGTGAAGAATCGGGATCGGGATCCAAATCCGAATCGGACTCAGACTTGGATTCCGCGGGAATATGAAGAGCTGATTCAGATGCTGAATTGTGAGAGGAAAAGTCGGGTGAGAAATCTGAACCTCCCAGAAGATCATTTTGATGATGATGATGTAGAGCGGCCGAGAGGAGATGATTATTATAATAGGGCTGTATATATTGAGGAGGCGCTCAAGGGAGAAAAGATGAATGAAACTTGGAAGCGAAAAATCTTCTCCCAGTGCCCAGAAGATGATGATGAAGAGTTAAAGATACAAATTGACAATAGAATGAAACTGAAAAACTATCTTTCGAATATAGCTCATGTTTATTGGTTCAAGGAAAGATATTCTATCTTAGAAGAGAGGGAGTACGAAAAAGATGTCAGCACTAGTCAGGTACATAGGAATCGCAAATATTTTAGTATTATATATTTTAGCATGATTGATTATTATTCTCAATTTATTACTCTCAATGTGTGTTTTTATTCCAGGGTTTTGATGTTGGATACTATCCTTACCTGATGAGGAACTCTTGTGGGATGATTATAAGGTACTACTGCCCCCCAGATACCAACCTCCCTGATGACGCCGTTGTTCTTTTGTATGGTCTCAGCTAATTATGCCATTCAGTTTTATAATTCCAAAGAGGTTTGTGTAATCTCTCTCACTCCCTTCCCCCCCCCCCCCCCCCTCTCTCTCAACACATCAACCTTTTATAATTCCAAAGAGGTTTGTGTAATCTCTCTTTCTCTCTTAACACATCAACCTAACAAATCATTTGTGTATAGAAAACAAACTATTCCGTTGTCAAAGTAATCAAGACAATGACAGCCGTTGCTGCTGGCACTTGTTTCTACATGACATTCCAAGCATCAATACCTTGTCATGGTGACCATCTCTGGACATTTGAGGCCAAACTGTTTCAGAGTATCCCTCGCCCACAGCCATACATTGAAGTGGACTGTCAGGCTCAAGATGGGAGCAGAACCCTCAAGCTTGATACAGGAGCCTTATACAGCAAACGTTATACAGGAGTCTGAGGAGTCTCAAGCATCATGCTGCAGCAGTTGCTGCTTTTTTAACCCTTTTGCAGGTAAAATTATCCTATCTTATCTTGCAAACTCTACTGTTCTTTATTGATATTTTCATATATAAATGTGTAAATCAATATCGCTTTTCCAATTATCCTATTATATTACTGATGGTTTTATCAATGTTAGAATGGTTTGTGGCTTTGTGCATACCTAAGTTATTCTTACTCTGGAACTCTTTTTTTTTTTTTCATCCAAGTGAATAATGAGAATAATTAGAAGGCAGAAATTTTCAATTGCTGTATGACAGAAAGTTGCATGTCAATGAATTGATATCTCTTAAAGAGTCTTAATGGCTGTTGCCCTTTGTATAACAGGTACATTTTGGACTATTGGAGGGCAAGGAGTTGGAGTTCTACATGCATGAGTTGGAGTTCTACATGCATGAGTTGGAGTTCTACATGCATGAAGAAGCTCCAGAGGAAGAAAGGGAAGGGAGCAGCAGCCTAAATGGGTTAGATTGAGAATGTTTTTGCATTACTTTCATTCTTGTACTTTTTTTCCATTGGAACCTGAGAAATTTTCGCCTTTTTCAACTATTTAACCGATTGACTTAATGGAAAATATTAGGTGCATATATTATTAATTATTCTTTGTTTGGAATGTGCACCTTTTAATGTCTCTCTAAACCCCAAGCTACGCGACATATCTACTTTCAGTTGTGCAGACTGTAAGATCAGTTCAAGTATTTTCTGCCTTTGTTGTGCAAGGAGACCATGTCCGATCACATGACATGATTATAGAGATCAAACTTGAAAATGTGATGAAACCTATAAACACTGGTTCGGAAATGTCAACTCTCTTATAATACCTGAGATTAATTTTATCCACACTGATTCCTGGCATATTTTATTTCACTACTACTTGAAATTGATTAAATTTTGATCGAATATTACACATGATATATAATTAAGAAAATTTTAAAAATTATACCATTAGAAAATATATTTAATCCATTTTAAAATGTATTTTTTAGTTTTTAAAAATTAAAGAAATAATAATAAATTTACATTTAAAATTTTGTCAAGACCACTGAAAAATCAAACAAGACAACTATTTCTAAAGTTACTAATAAATCTCTTCACGGTTTATTGCTCGCAATATTACTTGTGAGTTCTGACAAGAGAGTGTTAACTGTTATTAATGTCATCATAATCATATCACTGTTTGGAATTGCACCCCAAATAGTTCATGTTAATTTGCAGTTGCTGTAACAATACTAGTAAAACATGAAATATGAGGGAAGATAAATGATGCAACTTGTAGTAGTAAATATTTCCAGAAGTAAAAAGGCTAGGTAAATAGTACTGATGCTCAGTTTAAAGAATTCCTCTTCAGCAAATACTACCGTGTCATATTCTGATTACAATGGAAGGAATAAGTACACATATTATCTGGAGTGGACAAGTTTCCGCACCAAATGAATAATCTGTGATTAGCCGAAGCTCCAATCATCAGATAACTTTACACAATGATAGTTGGAAACAATAATATATGCAAAATAATCAACGTGCCAACTGTCTGTCTGTCTGTCTTGGCCTGTACTCAAAACAATAATATAGCAACCAGAAGAAGAGGCAGGCTGGCCACTAGAACACTCAAAACTAGTCTAGAATGTCCATTTGGTGGACTAATTGGAGATGATGCTGTAGCAGTATTATTCTTGATAGTTGAGGGTGGAACTGAAACAGAAGGCAATGGGGGCTCCAACACGTCGTGGTCGGACAATACTGGGCTGGGAGCTTCAGCTGGTGGCTGAGGCTGAACAACTGTCAAGAGACTACCAGGTTTTACTGGAGTCATGTAACTTGGTGCATTTGACCCTAGCCCTAAACATCGGTTTCCTGTTCATCACCAAATTATATTACAAATATGAATACGGAGCTTGCAGCATGAACAGAACAGTAAGAAGAGACATGTCATCTCTGCTATCACATAATACTGACGATAACAAAATCTAGAATCTGTTAACGAGAACTTATGGGTGTGCATAAAGATGCAGTCCAGAATAAAGAACGTAAAGGGTGTTCCAATTTCATCATTTTAGAGTTAGAACATTTGCTAGAAATTTAATGTTGAAACATTTAGAGTATGCGTTAAAAATTTCTATAATATAGCTGTCAATTTACAAATGGACAGAGAGAGATGGGTTGTCATTTGTCCCATTAAACCCCTGTCACAGAGATAGCCCGTCTCTCTTATGTATCGTTTTTAACTATAACCACATCTGAACTTTATAATAAAAAAGAAATAAAATGAATAATAAAAGTAGTAAAGATTATTACCAAGAAAACACAAGAGTGAACTTACTTCTATATTTATCTGCAGTTTTGGGGAAGTCAGTAATGACACCATCGATATCGGCTCCAACAACGAAGGAATTTAACTCCACACGTGCATCTGAGAAGAAGTCCCATGCTTGAGGATAGAATTCATTTTGGAAAAGTTTTACATAGACAGGTAGCTCAAATGCCTTCAACTTTGGCACAACATCTGTAACGCCAGTAAGGAATCCAATTCTATCTCGACTGAAGACAGACTTCTTCTTGATCACAACGGAATCAGCAAATTTCTTAATGTCCAACATCGTTGAATTTAGCGCATCACGTATAACTTCATCAACTTCATAAACAAATTCGAAGTTTCTTTTCTCCTTGACCTTAATAAGCACTGAACTATTAGATGATTGAATCATTACTCTTTTAAATTTCTGGTTATCATAACCCTTTTTGCTCAAAGCATCAAGAACAGCATCTGTCACACCCAAACCCTGCTCTGCTAGGAAAGATGCTTTCTGCAAGAGGAGAGAAAATGCATTTTTATTAAAATGATAAAATCTACAATTAAGTTGAAGCACCATAAAGTACATGCAACAAATCCTAACTGTACCTCACAATTCCCACAATATGGACCTTTAGAGGACAATTATTAAATACAGATTCTAAATCAATGATTGGTCAAGTGTTAACTCCCATTAGTAAGCTATTCCCTTGCAACATATGGAAGCTATAAAGTGCGATTAGGAGGAAGATTAAATGCAGAATGATACTCTTACAGTCCTGGAGTTCAAGTTTACAGAATATATCATAATACAAACTGGCTTTAGCTACTCACTTGCCAGTTAATCATGTTTATATTTACTTGATGTGAAATAAAATTCTTTGACCTTCATCTCTGGTACTTCAAATCCAAGTATGAAATATAAGTTTGCTTATGAACTTTCCAATATTAAGTAACGCTTACCTAATTTTCTTCCCCTACTCTCTCCCACAATGCTAATTGCTAATCATCACATTAACTTAACATATAAAAAATAACCAGTTACTTCATAAAGATTGTGGACAGATTTCTCATGTAGTTGTTAATAACTAACCTCGTCAAAGGGCGGATACATAGAAACAAAAAAAAAAAAGCGTTGAGATATTTTCTTGAATTTTTAGGTCTGAATAATTAATGCTACAGAGTAGAAAGAGATTGTTTAACCTTCTTAGAAATCTGAAAAACTAGCATAAAATTACCTCAATGCGAATCAAAACACCAGAAACAGAAGATGCATTATAAGCTAAGGCCAAAAAGTCGGACAACGACGTGAAATTTCCTTTATTCTTGTTGTTTTGATTCCGATACAGTTTCACTTCTGCATATGGACTAAAGATATCCGCTGCCATAATGTTTAAAACATCAGAATACTGAAAAACCATTGAAATCGCTTAAATATTGGAAGGATGTAAGATAAGCTAGATTATAATTATTTATCGAGCAGATTGCTTGCATGATAGAAGACGTTTAAATTGTTGGGAGAAGGATCTTAATAATGTGTATCCCATGCAGTGATTCTTCAAGCTTTCTCTTTGAAGTCATTTGAATTTTCTATACAGGTACCAGACAATTATACGTATACTTAGCACACGTGATTCCCACCGCAATTAATGTGTTAACGTGTGAAATATGCAAAAGAGAAAAACAAATGTCGATACTTTTTTGATTTCACCAAACTAAGGATTCTAGCAACAATAGTTAAATTGCTACTTCTCAAAACCTTACCGATTTTAGAGCCGCTTTAAACGTAAACCAAGCGAACTTTATGTCAACTATGGTCTGCGGAATTTGGTAATGAAATTTATTCAAGTCTTTTATAATGAAAAGTGATTACAAAAGTAGAGGACATGTATTATTATTCAATAATGCACATGGCCAAAAGTTGTCCTGCTAGAGGTGGCAACTTCTTAGTAGACAAGTTGGCACACCCTTTCAGTGACATTGGATATTTATGCTTGAAAATGTCAAGCAAGTACAAAGCAGTTGGGTTTTTACTAGATTTCAAGGAATTACTAAGAGATTCTTATTAATCAAAAGATATTTTTACTTTCATGGCAAGCCAAAACCACTTAAAATCATTAGCATCCAGTGGGATGGAGGTATATAGACTTACGTCTCAAATCTTGAATTTCTTTCCATGTAAGATTAAAGGAAAATATCCCTGGACCACCAAGTTCAGGAATGTTCATGGTAAGCGTCGTGTAAGCTTGAGCAGCATTGGTTCTATCTATAAGGTTTATAGAGCCCAAACAAATTGGCACTCCATCCTTTGTCATCTGAACCGGACAGTCAAGAATATCAGCACCATCCGAAATTGCCGCTTTATATGCCAAATCAGTACAACCTGGGTAGTCTCCACTTGCTCCTTCATTAGAAATAACCAAAGGTTTCACTGAATCGAGTGTAGCCCACATGAAAAAGAACATGTTAACGTACTCATTAGTTAATACTAAAGAATATCACTATTCACATTTAGGCACAGTTTCTTAGCAATAATTTGAGTAGAAACGAGAAGTGGCAACTAAAAGGCACACATGATACGGACATACCTGGACGCGAATCATTTTTATCCATGTGAGAGTAACAATCTACAGAATCACAGAAAAATAACAATCAAAAGGACTGAGTTAATACCTAGAAACTTTCAGATGTCTAGAGGTGAACAACAGATATAATGTTCACTGATGCACAAGTACATCTTAGAGTAATGCATTATTTCATGTGGTAGTAAAACACTTACAATATGGAATAGATTTCTCACAAACTTAAACTATAAATACTGCATAAGCTTTACTACATCTTGTTCTACTGTCTTTGTCTCAAGGTTGATGTGGATTTGTAAGTTGAAATAATTTCATACAAGAAGTTATATATATAAATATCAGTATATAAGTAACTCAAGCATACATTCTAGACCAACGAAATTAAAGCATTGTTGTTCATAACAACTTCTATGTGTGTGCTCCTGTCCCTGTATAGTGTATATGAACATACATATTATAAAAATAAAGGGGATATAAAATGATTACAGTTACAGACCAAATCGAAATTATTCGAAGCATGTCTATATTAATTCATGAACGACGCGTAAGATATCAATACCTTACAACATTAGATTTCCCTTCGGATAGCTAGATTTCACCTACTTAAATATACTTATTCAATAATCTAAAACTTGTCGTCTTGATTTTAACAGCCTCAGGAGTTTTTGGTTATTTTAGTTTGATATCTAAAAGGTTTTTCTGGTAGTTATTTGGTTAAGGCTTTATTCAAACTAAATACCAAATTCATTTCAAAGGTTATCATAACTAGTTGGGTATTTTTTCATATTAGAAAGAATTTTCAGATATGTAAAATATTTGATAGAAAACACAACACTCATGAGCTTATCACAAGCTACTGGTCAAATTATACAATCAAGTAAACTGTCCTCATTAATCACTACAGTGTACTGCAAAAAATATCACAGATATACACGAACCTGTATGGGAATATAGTAGTTGATAACTACTGGCTTATAGCCTAACAGATACCACTCTTTCATATGGTAGATGAGACATACCTATAGCCGTTGATGGAGTTATTGGAAAGTCAGAAAGCACACCATCCACGGAGAAGTTGTCGTTGTCAATAAATTTAAGATACTCTGCTGTAGGATCATAACTGAAATCATATGCAAGGGGTACGTCATTTGAAAACTCTGATGCGTATATTTCTAACCCCTCTTTGTGAGCATCCAAAACAACCGAGGTAGGCGGCTTCAAATTTAGTTTTTGATCCACAGGCCATATGTAAGATTTTGGAACTAGAATTCCAGCAGCAAATGTTTTAATAAATTTCAGGTTCTTTAATAGAGAATCATAAGTTTGGTTAGTTGAAGGCTCAATTTCGTTCTTTCCAAGAAACCGAAAAACAAGCTTTGTCGGGGTCGCTCTAAGTCTTGTCACGATACTTTTAAGAAAGTTCACCTCTGGTGATGAAATATAATTCACAACAGAACTTCTGGATGTAGAAAGTATGAAACTTCTTGTGTTTAATTTATGTTGGTCGAAGAAAGCAGCATGCTGCAAAAACAAATGGAAATACATAAGAACAGCTGAGCCAGCAATCCTATTTCCTCCAAAATCAAACTGAAGAAAACGGCCATTTTTATAATTAGCCACAGAACCCAAGGGTAAATTTTACTGACGGTTACCTGGATATTTAACCATAATCCGGGCGGTTTTAACTGCTTTACCACGTCTTGGATACCCATTACTGCAAATAAACTTAGATCAAACTGGTTTGTCCGTGAATAAACTCCCTGGAATACTGCACAGTGTAAAGAAAAGCTTGTTAACTTAGATAACCAACTGCAGTAAAATGAACTGATCTCCAATTATCGTTTCCAAGACGGTAGGCTTGCAAACTCTCCTTTAATAACCAATCACAAGTTAAAATATTCAGGTACGGTGTGAAAGCTTTATGGCATATCTTTAGTTATGATTGGAAGGCATGTCTTACTGTGGCATTAGTTTCTCATCAGGTGAAAAGGAACAAGCAAAATGTTAAAGATCGATGTGCTATGCAACAAGAATTATTGGTTCAACAAAATGACAAAGCATGCCAATTTAGAGGCTTAAATGACTTCAGGAAAGGCGTTGGGAAGAGATAAACTCAGGCAGAGAGCTTTCGACTGGACCTTATAAATATTATCTTGTCCTCTCAAAACTCATCGATCATCCTAGAAATAGGATTAAATGTATAAGGATCTACTCCATTATATTGTTCCCAACTCCATAGAGCTGATGATTGCAGAACAATTATGCAAGAGAACCACACATACTGCATAACCTTCATTGCATTAAAGAAAGGAATACAAACATGAAGCTCTCTCTCTCTCTGTTCTATCATGTCATTTGTTTCAGGTTGCACACTGATAAAGGATCAAATATTGAGCTCAATATGCAATTGCCATAGTATAGTGATTCATATTTATCCTTGTAAGTATAATAAAAATAAGAAGAAGAGAAAGATTAAACACAGGGTTATTTTTTTAATCTTTTCTTCCTCTTACTCTTCGACTATTGTATAAATCCAACATTAAAGGGAAAGGTAAAAATTGAAAAACAATTATTACTTGGCGAAAAAAAAAGGAAAGAAAAACAACTAACTGTATAATTAAGTCTTTACTGACGTATTAAACTTAAAATGAAGTTCGGACTTACGAGAGACTTGTGAGAAGTCACTTAATGTGAAATCCACCGAAAACCATCCTGTAGTACTGATACCGTTCACAGAGTAGGTTTTACGCTTGTTTGGAAAAAGAAGATGGATATCAGTACCATTGTTAAGCAAAAGGTCTGGAAGGCAGACCCCAAACCTATCACTTGTCAGTTGTACGTCACACCACAATACAGTGTTGGTTAAACCAGTTTGTAATGCTAAACTATAAGCAGGAAAACTAGAATCAGGAAATAATCCAGAGAAGCCTCCATGTGCTATTACCAAAGGTGCATCTCCTACAAAAGGAATAAATAAATAAGTTGTGACCTCGAAAAAACTTGTAGAATGCTAATAGTAGGAAAAGAATTGACACAGCTTCAGAGCGTCTAAGCAAGAAACAATACAGCTTAAAGAAACAAATTTCAAATTTTTCCTTCATCCAAAATAAGATATAGCAGTTTACAACCTTCCACTGGCATTGATCAATCGTAGTTAAACTCGTGTGCTACTCTAATTAAATGTATATGATCCAACCAATCAAGGTATTATGCTGACAACTTAACAGAAAAGTTGTTAACTTAACATGATATCAGAACAAAGGTTAACCAGAGATCTCGATTTCGAACACCTCAAAATTTAAAGATTGATATAAAAAGAGAAATGTGTCAACTTACACCTACTATTTTTTTTTTGCTAAATACATGCAACTTACACCTACTTTAAACTCACTCCCCTAACAAACATAATAGATGCGCAAACACACACTTCATACTATTCAATTTTACAATGTATGCTGCCTAAATTATTGCTGATTAGTTACTGTAGTACTGAAATAAACTAGTATTAACTAGCTAGCAATGATATATGCACGCACGCACGCACCTTTGAGTGTCTGCCATAAGCTTGAGTTTTTGGTTGATGGCTGAGCAGCAGCAGCAGCAGCATAAAACAAGAACGTAAGGAGCTTCCACATTGCCGAAAAATTCACCGGCGCGACAGAGTTGGGTTGTAGGTAAAGAAGCTGTAGTTGTTATTATATTATTTGTTTCTCAGTGGAGAAAGCAGTGACAAAATAAGTGGTGTAGTTAGATAAGGAGAAAAATAAACAAGAATAGTATACAGGTGCTATCCGCCCTTCATACAAAAAAAAAATATCAAGTCGAAAAATATATAAAATTAAACGAGCATGAATTTTATTATAAATTCATATATGATTTGACTTCATTAGTCAAGAACCAGACGAAATTATTTTATTATTACTTTTTATAATAAAAAACCGACAAATTTATTAAAGGATGGATGCAGTGATAAACACGTACTTATGACTATGATAGTATGATACTACTTACCTAGTACAGTACCTTGTCTTAATACATGCACAATATTTTAATTAGGTGATGATTATTTGCGTTAACGTGAGAATGAGTAACAGTTATACGGTAATCTCAAGTTCTTTTTTTTGCATGTTTTGTATATTATCAATTGTATTTTCGAAAACAATTTTTATTTGAAACTTGACTATTATTACAATGTTAGGTGTATATATTTTTTGGGGAACGCAGTGTATATTTAAAAATTATATAGATAAATGGAGTAGATGGTACTTAATATTTATTTCTAATATGAATTATAAAATTTCAATAGTGACATGTTCTTGTTAGTTCTTAATTATTAAATCTTATTATGTCGAACATATAGTTAAAAGTGTAATGTTTTGTTTAATTATACAGAGTGACCATGATATGGAAATAGAAAGTTGTTGGTAAAATTAAAAATAAAAGAAATAATATGAACGAATATAAATTTAAGTCGAATATGCAAGAATGATAATAAAATATTAAATAGGAGTGGTTAAGTGCATAAGCATAATAAAATACAGTAGTAAAAACGAGATTAGAGTGGGCAAGTGCAAGTGCAAGTGCAATGCAGATGTGGTCCTGTGTGACCTGGTACCAACTAGTAGTGAAGATAAGTCACAAGTGTTGATGTGTGCAGAGCCACACAGTGATATTACTAGTGCCTGTATTCCACATCAAATATATGCAACTCCAAATGTTTATTTCCAAATTACGAATGGAGACAACCGGGGTTTACTTTACTATTCCCTCGGTCGTCGGTCGTCTTGTTTAATTTTTTGTGATTTCTGATAAATAACTTAATTTCAGCAACTCTAAACGGATCTATTTACAAATAGTACGGATTTACAAATTTTTTAGGTGATAATATATGCACACTCAAAAATTTTTATGCACACTCTTTTTAGACCATACTAATCCTTATTATATTTTATATCAATTATTTAATTGATACTCATATTAAGTTATAACACCTTTTTTTATCATAAAATCTATTTGTAATTAAATTTTTAGTTTTATATTATTAAAACATAACTTATAAATATTTATTATTATTATTATTTTTAAAAAATAATTATATATGACCAAGTCCAACAAATAAATAAAAGTATTACACAAATTTTCAATTCCAAATAATAACAATTTAGTTACACAAGTTTATAATATATTTCAACATTAAAATTATTAATTAGAAACAAATATTCAGTAGAATACCAATTTCTTTAAAAATGAGTTAATGAAAATAGTTTTGTTCATGCTAACTAGAAATTTTCAATTTTAAAAAATTAGAATAAATTTTACTTATAAAAACAACAAGAATAATATTTATTATTTTAATACAAATTATTTATTATTGATTCTTATTAGTAGCATTTTGTTGGTTAAATAAGTTGTTGCATTATTTTGATTTCAAAAAAAAAGTTGACGCGTTATTTTTATAAAATGTAATAATAATTTTTTAAATTACATTTAATAGTAGATTAGAAACATACATAATAAAATTTAATTAAACATATGAATATTAGAATTAGTATTAATTTTTCAAATTAACACATTAATATAATTTTTTATTATTTAAAAATGTATCGCGTAAATTAAAAAAAATGTGGTTGAAATCTTGGTGGTAAAAAAAATAAGGAATAGTAAAGACATACAAAGGTTAAGGTGATTTTGGTCCAAGGGTGTGCAAGAGTGTGCATGTATATCACAACCCTTTTTATTGCATGTATAATATTCACGGATACATAAATGAATTTAATTAAAGGGTAATCAAAGAGTCTACTGCCTATGCATGAGAGTAATGAGACTGCATACTGAAGAAACTTGTCCTTGTAGTTGCAGAGACATGGCAAGTTAACCTTGTGCATGACTTTGCAACAACTTGTTGTTGGCCAAGAAGGTTTCTCGCCTGTGATTGCCGGGAGACATTCACCCAGTCGAAAACTCCAACGTTGCATATGGTTGGAGTTTTATCGGCAACCACCACAGCTACTAATACCACCAATGCCATCAAGCAAGAAATCAAAATGCGAGTGGATGCCATTTGGATCTGTATGCCTCTTTTCTTACTATAACGCTGTGATTTACGAGTATGTTTTCTTATGCTAACAGGGTGTTAATTTATAGGAACTTTGTTTTGGAATTATTCAGCATGTGAACTTTGGTTATACTTAGTTCAATTCTCTAAGAATGTCCTGTGAGTCCAGTCACATGGAAATGTATTACTTTAAGGGAATGGAAATGTACATAGCCGTGACAGCCTTAATATGTCACGATCTACTACTCTATTTGATACCAAAAAATTGTTTCGAAGCCTGAACTAGGCTAGCCTTGAACTCCGTTCATCAACTTTTGCCAACAGCTCGAGCCGAACTCAGTCAAAAAAGAAATATGATTTGTCACATCTCATAGGCATCTCTCATCTAATAATTAGTTCGAATATAAGTAATTTTTCAAACCTGGGATGCTCACTTGTCACTTACAAACCTACTTATAACTCATTTTTTCGATTATCTGGAAAACCTCAATACGGTAAGAACTAAAACTTCTAAGATTACATGAGCCAGGTAATGAAGAACTAATTATTGTTTAGGGTCAGCTCAATCATTCTATGGTCTATAGCCTAGACACATTCATTATTCAGAAAGAACGAATTGGTGTTTTGGCCTTAGGATAGTGAAGATTCAACCATACAAAACGGTGATTTGAATACAAGGGAAGACATGTGAATCCACAGTGTCAACATTTTTCTATTTTGAAGAGCAGAAAAAGGAAATGAGATCTTATATATATTATTAAGATTTGGATTGATTCGAGGTACAAAAATCAAATTTGACACTTTCAGAAGAACAATAGCATTATACACTTTCATGGCAGTCCAAAGTGATCGACTTGGTGCCTTTCATGCCAATATAATCATTTTTCATGTATTTCAAATTCTGGACAAGGGAATATAATTAGTGAAACTTATAGCATAAAGTTTTTTTCAGTTTCATGGACAAGAAATGAAACCAGCTATGTAGTAAGTTGTCGTGATTCCACGCTAACACTTATAGTTATGCACTTCAAATATTGACATTAAACAGTTGCAACATGAAATTCAACTAAAGTCTTTCGAAGAGTTTGAGATGATCAGTTAATCACTATGTATTTGCAAGCAATGACATAATATTCTACAGAGTAGTAAGCAAATTCACAGGCACAGATCAACTGATCAAAATCCACTTGCCAGTACCATGTACCAGTTACAACTTGGGCAGATGGGCTCGCAACTACAATTTAATTTCTTGATGCAAATATATTCATGTGAATTTAGATAAATTCCTTTTACTTTTTCTTTTTTTTATGTTAATGTCTTTAGCAAAATAATATAGGTACATATTTATAAAGCTTACACTAGTAAGAAAATATAAATAGGATAGAGCAAAAGATAAGAGATGAAGGGAGTATAATTTGTATTCATAGTATGTATGTCTCCTAAATATAACAACTTCTCCCATTTTTCTCTCTAATTCTATACCACATGAGTATCCAGATCACCATACGACCATTTCTTCCTCCACTTTAATTGTTCAAACTATCACACTCTTATTTAGATCATCATTTTTCACCCTCCATAAAGCTCTTCTTTCTTTTTGATGCATTGCATTCTGTAGACTATTTGATGTAGCTTATCATTTTCGGTCTTTAATTTCTAATTCATCAGGTACACATTGTTTCGATCACCAACTTATAATCTTCGAAACTTTTAAGTTTTATACCATTTTTGCAGTTTAATGTGTATCAAACTATTGTTGCATATTCAATTCTGTAGCCATGCATGCACATGATCAGGCTATCAGCTTATGCAAGAACAAATTTAATTAGGTCACAGCGATATATAGCTATTTTTATCAAGTCAGATTTCTTCTATATATTCAACATTGTATAGTAAGTCTTATCCCGTGTTATAGTAGAGCGGATACACGTCTTTCACGGTAACAACAAAGAGGTTTCACACTGAGAACTACGATGTTGAGGGTTCGAGAGTGTCTGAATGTCTAAATTTCTTCAATTGATCATCCGAAAAGAAGAAGGATTTTTTGTTTTTGCAACAACTATTTAATTAGATCAACCTCAGATGGTTGTTACATTAATCTTACAACCAATAAAAACAATACCCCACTTAGACAACGCAAAGATGATGGTTGCTAAAAATATTTTGCATCTGAAGTGTTTGATAGGAATGGCTACAGACGAAGAAACGGCAACAACATCAATGGAGGCAGAGGAGGCCTCTGACTCTGAAGGAAGAAGGCTAAGCAGGCAGCCGAGTGATTCATCTCTGTGTCAAACTGAAGATGAAGAAGAGTCAAGGGTACCATTGGGCCCCAAAATGAGTATCAGACAACAGCTTGAGATAGACAAGGTCAGTTCTTTTCATTATCCTTTGTATAAGTTCAGCATATAATATAATTTATGAATTCCATCATGTGTTTTTCCAGTATCTTCTCTAATAACACTATGTGATTCAGGATGACGAGAGTTTGAGGAGGTGGAAGGAACAACTTCTCGGAAGCGTAGATGCAAGTGAAGGTACCAGGGAAAAAAATGTCCTTCATAAATAAACCAAATACTATTAATCTACTTGTTTCTTTCAATACAAGTATATGTTGTTTTCTTGTAGAAGTTGAAGAACCGGATGTTAAAATACTAAGCCTCACAATCGTGACTGCTGATAGACGTGATCTTGTTCTTGATATCCCGGAATCTGGGAACTCAGATGGCTTATGGTTTACGCTAAAAGAAGGTAGCAAATATCATTTAAGATTTTCCATTAAGGTCAGCAATGATATTGTTTGTGGCCTCAGATACACCAACACTGTCTGGAAAACTGGTGTCAAGGGTAATCATTCTTTCAATTCCCATCAGAATGTTTAAATTTTTCTTATATATATATATGATGTCGATCATAACAACTACGTGGCCGATGATAATTTAGTTGACAGCTCCAAGGAAATGCTGGGAACATTTAGTCCTCAAGCAGAGCCTTACACACATGAAATGCCAGAAGAAATTACCCCGTCTGGTTATTTTGCAAGAGGGTCGTATACAGCAAAAACAAAGGTTATTTTGCAAAATTAATCTTAGGTTTCACATTGACATTTTGAAATTACTACTATCACTTCATTGAACTTGGCTATAGTATCCTTAAAATTTGTCACTCACAAATCTTGTTCTTTTTTAAATCAGTTTGTTGACGATGACAAGAAATGTTACTTAGAACTGAACTACACATTCGATATCCGTAAAGAATGGCCTTAATAGCTGATGAAGACGATAAATTCGAGAGCATGATGAGCTGCATTTATACTTATGTGCTGTATATACTCATGCAGAGGGAACAGTGGGAATTCTCTGCAAAAGATGGACTCTAATGGAGGCAAAAAGTTTAAATATCTCCATGTTTTGTCATATAAATTCGCAGTTTTCATGTTATTTTTAGGTTGTAGTTCAAATTTAACAAGTTCAGAAACTTCTTTTTCCAAATTTGTTTCAAAAAAATTCCTCTGTTCCAAATTATAGTTTAGAGAAATATTAAACCAAGAGGCATGTAAAAATGATCATTATTTAATTATTTGTTTTTTTTAGGAAAACTTAGAAGCTAATAATAATATCTGAAATAATTTTTGAATAATCGATTCATCGAATCGAGAATAAACTTTTATCACCTGCTGTTCCACCAACCTTAACATTTTTTAATTATTCAATGCATTTTCTTTTTCCCCTAATTTTACCATATAAGCATTCGTACTCTTTTAAGTTTTAAAGAATGAACCAACCTAGAATATGTACAGAAAAACAGGGTTGACACGTTTGAGCCCACTTTAAGTTAAATTTCCATTTCATGTCCATTGGGCTTTAAGCCCATAATTAGGTCATATCCATGCAAACATCTATGTTTCTGCCCGACATGTGATCCCGGATAAAATCTTTACATAATTTAGTACTCGGAAGAATTCCCTATTTGATTAGAGTTTACTTGAAAAAAGTATGAAAAAAATGGTTTGTGCTCGATTCAGATCTTTTAATTTAACAAGTTTTATATTGTTAGGTGATATTCGAGCATATTTTTATAAAAATTTAAATGAAAACTGATTGTTAAAATATTTTTATACATACTTATATTTATTAATAAATTAAAAATAACTTATACATATTCATAAATTCATACACTGAATTTAATTTTTCAAACAGTCAAACAACAATATTTCGGTATTTTTAGTTCAAGATTTTCTTTTGACTATTCCTATAAAAGGTTGAGAGAACATAAGCCACCATCAGAGTAGATCATTTTATGTTATAGGCTCGTGATTCTCTTATTTTTAGAGAGTGTACTATGTACATTGTGCTTAACTCGTATAAATATACTTAAATAACATGTTATGTTTTGAAAAAAATAGTCTCGATACAGATATTTCATGATATATTTTTTGATTTATTTTAGAAGGTGAGAATTCTACCTAAAAAGAAGGTGTCGGTCAATTTTTTTATCCTTCTTAAAAAATGAGATCAACATTTAAATCAGTTGATATTTTGGTTTATAAGTGAGATAAAAGAAAAAATATTTGTGTCGATTTTACTGGTCTCCCTTAAACGAATTTGTTGTAGAGTATTTATAATTAATCAAGCAACAACTGAAATAACAAAGATAAAAAGTGCATAAACACGATCAAACATGCAGAAATAAATCAACACAATTTTTATATCATTTATTTTTAACACATTCGAATTCTTGGTTTTTAACGCTATTAAGTGTGTTCAAAGAATTAAAAAAATCATGAAAAAAACGTGATGACTGAGGTTTGACTGAATATTATTTCGATAAATATGATTGTAATTAAACGAGGTCTATTTGTTGTCTATTTATCTTGTACATATTAAGTATAAAAATTCAAAAGTGAATAAAAGAAATTAAATACTCCCTCCATTTTTTATAAGTCGCTTTAATTTTTAGCACACATTTTTATGTATTTTAACCGTATAGAAAAAATTATAATTTTTAATTAAAATATAGATTACATATTTTAATTCAAAAAAAGAATTTTTTTTATATACAATCAAAACACTTAGAAGTCCGTGCCTTAAAAGGCAAAACCACGTACTCCATCTCCCTCTGTTTGTTAATATTTGATGTTTAATTTTTTAACACATTTTTTTAAGAGTTTTGACTAGATAGTTAAAATTATTATTAAAAAAAAATTTGAATAAAAATTTTAGTTTAATATTTTTATTAAAAAATAAAATTTTAAAAATAATAAATTTAATTATGTAATTAATACTACTAAAAATATGTGTTAAAAAAATCAAACATCAAATAAAAATAAAGAGAGTGTGTATAAAAAACCCGGAAATCCTATAATCTTCATTCAAATTCTTATCTATCTAGTTTTCAGTGAAAGTAGACCCACTGTGACAAAGCTAAACGTTTTCCCAACAGACCTCAACACAAAACTCCCGAGAAAGACAAATTACATGACCCAGGTGTCAAGTACACGTGTCCACCGCCTTGACCAGCTGTCAAACAAATGAAGCGAGTACATGCATTAACCATACTCCCGACTATAAAATATACATACAAAAAATTCTAAATAGACACACACACTATTCGCTTAACTGGCGTACTCCCATTTTCTTTAATCCCATCACTGGTCTATATTTGCCCTATATTCAAGCAATATATTTGATTCCCTTTCCCCTTTTTTATATAAAAAAATAGACACACAAAAAATACATACATATATATATAAAAACAATAGAACAGTGAGTTTTATTCGGAGCAAATCTCTTGACGGTCCACAAATTTCAAGAACCTAGTCAAACCCTATAAAACCAGAATTGTTTGTACACAAGCTCTGATCTTTTAAGGTATGTGTTAATGGGGTCTTTTTAGTTTCTTGTTTTCTTGATTAATTTCTCATGGGCACCTGCAATTTACGTTTTTTTCAGTAACTTTGTGTTCAAGAATTCATTTTTTGGGATTAGATACGTAGAATTTCCAATTTATTAAATGGCCATTTGTTTTTTATGATGTTATATGTGTGAAAAGATCTTGTATTTTGGGCCTGGTCATTGTTTATGTTTTGTGATTTGTTTTGAGTTTGGTAGAATTTTTGTGATTTAATGAGCATTTGTACTTGTGATTGATGGGCATATGTTTCTTGTATGCATCTTTTTTTCTTTTTCTTTTGAAACCATCTTTGTATGTATCTATTATTTATATGTATAATGTATTGAAGGAATTTGTGTCCTGTGTTATTAGGCCTAGTTATGGATTATCTGTTTACTGTTTCATTTTGCAGCAGTCTGGTGATATATTATGTATGCTTGGTGATGTTTTGCAGTTCACTTAATGCATATCATTTTTTAACCTTATCTATGTTTAAATTGAATTTGTGTTTTGGGTACATGAGTAGTGATTTTAATAGATGTTTGGTATTTTGGTTATTGATTTAAGTACATGGTAAACTCTTTTAGTCTGTGCTAGTGGGCATACATTTGTTTTTGCTTATGACTATTCAAATGACTTTATGGATTGGTAATGAGGTTTTTTCTGTATCTTGTTCTGGTTTAAAAAAAGGTCGTCAAGGAAGGAAATATATCAGGGGGTAATTGATTGGAGTCCCGACGGTTGCAAACTCTGTAACCGCGGGTAGATGTCTAAATTTCAGGGTGTTCTTCTTGTTTCCGATCAGTGGCTTCAAAGCCAGTTCACGCAAGTCGAGCTCCGCAGCCTCAAAAATAAAGTAATTTGCTTATTGTAATCTTTTTGATTTTTGCATCTGACCAACTCTTAAAACAATGGTGAATTAGTGGTTGAAATGTGTTTACAGTGTTCCATTATTAAGTTAACAAAATTATCTTTATTTTATTGCAGTTCATAACTATCAAAAACAAGAATGGTAAAGTTACAATTGGGGATTTGCCACCTGTACTGGCAAAACGGAAAACTTCGAGTGAGGTATTTACGGAGGATGTGATCAAAGCGTTATTGGAAGAATCCGGGTCTGATACGAGCAATGTGATCAATTTTGAAGAATTTCTCAAGGTGGAGGTTTATTCCACTGAATGTGATTTTGTTTGCTCTTTGTTCATTTTTGCTTTGTTACCTATACACTGGCAGGCACGAAATTCCACTTGTGTAATGAAAATGAGAATCTATGTCAGTGTAATTGCTATAATTACAGAGTATCTGATTAACTTGAAGAGAGCTTCTTTGTTACTTTTTCACTTAAAAAGACATTTACCTGATACATTATTTAAATACATCTCGTGTGCAGATCTTTTTAAATTTGCAAGCACGAGCTGCTGCTAAACTGGGAAATTCGAATAGCTCATTTCTTAAGGCCACAACAACTACTCTTCTTCACACTATAGTTGAATCAGAGAAAGCATGTTACGTTGCTCATATCAACAGCTACTTAAGGGATGATCCTTTCTTGAAGCAGTTTCTTCCTATAGATCCAAAATCAAATGCTTTATTTGACCTGGCAAAAGATGGAGTGCTTTTATGGTACTTAATCAGGGTTGCTATTTGTATATCTACTTTTTAGTACAATATAAGGTGCTAATATTTGAACTTATGATAATATGTATGGTTTGATGCAGTAAGCTTATCAACGTTGCTGTCCCAAATACAATAGATGAAAGAGCCATTAACACCAAAAAAGTACTGAATCCATGGGAAAGAAATGAGAATCATACGCTTTGCCTCAACTCTGCCAAGGCTATAGGCTGCACAGTAGTTAATATTGGTACCCAAGACATTGTTGAAGGAAGAGTAAGCTGTGACTATTGGGTGGTAATTTTACTTAATATCACAAAATCATGGAGAACAGGATATAACTTAATTTGTTTTAACATATGCAGACTCATCTGGTACTTGGATTAATCTCTCAAATCATAAAGGTAAGTCATCCTTTCATCAACTGTCATTAATCTGTCAATAAATGTGGGGGGGGGGAGGGGGGGATATGATAATCTATCTCTGCTTCCTTGTCAAATATCGGCAGACTCCATAATGATGACAAGAATATTGATAGGAAGCACATAGATTAATTACTTGTTGCTTTTGGTTTTCTTTATTTGCGCTCATCAAACTCATGATTCTGGCCTTTCAGATTCAACTATTGGCAGATCTTAACCTCAGGAAAACACCCCAGCTCCTGGAATTGGTGGAAGAAAACAATGTTAGTTGATAGTAATAATAATTTACATATGATGTGCTTCTTCTGGAATGCGATACTAATGGCAAGTATGCAAAATATATGTAGGATATTGAGGAGCTTATCAGTTTACCGCCCGAGAAAGTACTTTTAAAATGGATGAACTTCCATCTCAAGAAAGCAGGCTATAAGAAAACTGTAGCAAATTTCTCTTCTGACTTGAAGGTAGACTATTCATTCATGATATTGTTTTAATTGTAAATTGTAAGAACCTTTTATAATGGACTTAAACATGCATGCTTACTCTAATTCTTAATTCTTATTTTAAAAATATATTCTAAAAAGCTTAAATTGTTATTTAGTTGCATTGAAACCTGCCGAATGCATGAAAAGAAACCCCTACAGCTCTCCATTCATGGCTTTTTGGAAAATGTTACAGATCTCTAATCTTATTGTTATTAGTAGTTTTTTAAGGAGGCTATCAGCAGAAGTTTGTCAATAATTCCATGTTTAGTAATGATGAAATTTATATGCATATGTACCAGTTTCCCAAGGAAAGGAAAAAAGAAAGAAGGATAGAGCTCTAGTCATTTTTTACTTTAAGTTTTTTTTGTTGATTGTGCTTACGTGCATGAATGCAACCTAACCATCAGCCAGCATGGAAACTTGATTGACAAATGCAAATGTATCATCTAATTAGAAGTGATTACTCACTTTATTTTCTTGGTATATTATATACTAACATACCTGTTAAACTTATGTTTATTAGGATGGAAAAGCTTATGCCTACCTGCTCAACGTTCTTGCACCAGAACACTGCAACCCAGATACATTAGATGCCAAGGATCCTGTTGAAAGGGCTAATTTGGTACTCGAACATGCAGAGAAAATGGAATGTAAAAGATACTTAACTCCAGAAGACATCGTTGAAGGTTCATCAAATCTGAATCTTGCATTTGTTGCACAGATATTCCATCAAAGGTTTGTTAGACAGTTAGCTCTGAACTCAAGTTTTTTAGGAATACTGGTTAATAGTTTCTTCTTTATAGGAGTTCCATGCTTGTGACATTTTGATAATCCAGCGTTAACTAAAACAAATGTTTTCTGTGTTACTTTGTTTATACTATGTTTGTCAATGAAGGAAACACTATGTTCTGGCAAATGTTGGGTAAATGAAGAATATTTCTGCTTGCGGTTAAGTGTTACCTCCTGACATTAGTTAGTTTTGCTGCAGGTGTAATTTATCTGGAAGATAGATGGTACCTTTAAGTACTGGGTGCCTTAGAGTTGCATTTCGTTTTCTTCAATTCTTATTAGAAACTTATATGTTGTGTATCTGTACAAATTTAATATTATCCAGTAGTTTCAAGCCTGGCGCGTAAAAGAATTTTTAGTTCAGCATTTTGTTTAATTAGACATGTTTTGACAAGTTGGGTTTTTTTACAGGAGTGGCCTGTCCATAGACAACAAGAAAGTTTCTTATGCAGAGATGATGACTGATGATGAACAAATATCTAGAGATGAGAGGTGCTTCCGATTGTGGATCAACAGTCTTGGGATTTCTTCTTATGTTAATAATATATTTGAGGATGCAAGAAATGGGTATTTTTTTCACTTTTTAGAATCCCATCTTTATATTAAGCTTTCTATAATTGCAAAACCTTATCCACTTATGTGAATATCTATTAATATTACTTTTTTTAGCAAGCTTATAAGCTTATAGAGTAGTATCCATTCTCTAATAATTCTTGGGGTGTGCGAGAGTCGAACCCCAAACTTTATTTTTATGTTAAATATAATTATCTATTTAGAAGTTATTTGGTTAATTTTTGAAACATATACCTCTGCAGATGGATGCTCCTGGAAGCACTTGACAAGGTTTCTCCAGGATCAGTTAATTGGAAGCAGGCAACAAAGCCTCCTATCAAAATGCCATTTAGAAAAGTAGAGAATTGTAACCAAGTAATTAGGATTGGGGGGCAGTTAAAGTTTTCTTTGGTGAATGTAGCTGGGAACGATTTTGTTCAAGGAAATAAAAAACTCATACTCGGTAATTTTGCTCATTCTCAACTATTGAAATGCTGGGTTTTTTGTTTAGTACAAGTCCCTTCCATTTTTTGGCTTGCTTTTCTGTTTCCTGATTCTCATTTTAGTAGTCTACATTGTTTTCGATGGTTTCCTATGATTTGAAGTGCAAACTGGTTTCATGAATCCACTGTCAGTTATATTGTTACCACTAATTGTTCCATTTTTTGTTTTATAAATCTGTGTTTTTAATAAAATTGTGCTGTACACCATTCTGGTCCGTCTGAACTAGTTTTAACGTAAGTACGCTCGAACAAGTGGTGCAGTTTGACAACTGTACTTTTCAAGTTCAACGGTGCATATGTTTTAAGACCTGAGCTATAAGGGTGTACTTTGCTATCGATCTTTAAATAGATATGTAACGTTGTGAAATAAATTGGTGCTAGGGTTATCTATACATGGCTTAGTTTCATGTTGAATATCGTGGATGGGTAAGGGGGTCATGAAAAAATAAAAGCTAGTTAGTCAAATTTAAGTCTCTGTATGTGCTAAAAAATGTTTATAGCTTCCTCTCATTTTCATATATCTACAGTGCTTTTAAAAAATTATTGTTACTGCCTTCATCTCTCTCCATAACTAAGTTGTTGAAAAATGACTTTCCAGTCATGCATAATACAGTTAGTATTGAGTACGTCCAGCTTGGCTTGACATTCAGTGTCAAAAAAATTATCCTCTTCCCACCTAAGATATTAATTGGTTCACTAAACCATCTGCAGAGCTAAATATAAGACTTTACATAGATAGATGAAGTAAGACGTCATAGCGCCAAAACTAACCAAAAAATTATTATTATTATTATTATTATTATTATTTCAAACACGAGCTGTTTTTTAATGCAACAATTCTTTTCATTGGACAATCATGACAGCCTTTCAAAATTGTCAACGTAAATGAGCAGAATCTTGCCATCTATAAAAAGAATTAAAGAACTTGCGAATTCCGATGTCTATCTTGGCTGTTATGGTTCTAGTGTTCTTCTATCTATTCTGCTACCTGATGTGGATTTTCTGCCCTTCTTGAGAATCCACATCACTACCACTTGATTAGTGTCAGGAGTTTCCATATTGGAAGTGGTTATGATTATGAAATTTCGATTAATGTGATTACAAAAATATTACAGCAGGCTTTGCGAAGTACCTAATTTTGTTCGACTTTAAACAGCTTTCCTGTGGCAATTGATGAGATTCAATATGCTTCAACTCTTAAAGAACTTAAGGTCTCGCACTCAAGGTAAGGAGATCGCTGATGCTGATATTTTGAATTGGGCAAACAGAAAAGTGAAAAGCGCTGGCAGAACTTCTAAAATTGAAAGCTTCAAGGTTACAGTCTTACAGATTCTCAATACCTCTCGACTTAAACAAGAAAATTGTCACTAAGTTATCGTGTCCATGACTGGTTGTTCTGTTTTGTGATATCTTTTTTAGGATAAAAACCTTTCGAATGGCTTATTTTTTCTTGAGCTTCTCAGTGCAGTAGAACCAAGGGTCGTCAATTGGAATCTTGTTACCAAGGGTGAAACTGGTATGATTCCTTTGAAAGTTTTCCTGAAAGCAATAAGATTCTGAACGATTGTAATAGGAAATGACGTGATTATTTGGCTATTTACAATTAAGTAGTTCAACTATGATTATAATTAGAGAAGAAAACAAGTTGAAAATTAAACATAAGCTGTGGAAGGGGTGAGAATTGTTTAGACCTGTTAAGATAAGACTAATAAGTTTACTTTTTCATGGCCACCACAGGTATTACTTTGTTTTTTGTGGTTGCAAATTATATGGAGGTCTTTTGGCATTTGGCATATCTGATGAACCAACTAGGATACTAGTCTCCAGTCTCTCAAGGACAAAGCAGTACTGGGATAATATAACAGATGTCTTAGTAGTTAGTGCAACCCAGTGGGGATGGTCGCTTTTTTGGTTCCTTTCCTTGTACCTTAAATTTTTTTAATGTATTCTAGATACTGAATTTGGTATAGAGAAGATCGTTGACGTTAGATTCTGTATTTGTAAATTTCAATGCTTTGACATACTTTCTTTCAGTTTATAATGCATATTATAATTAATTCCTGCCAAATGACAGATATGTGACTTATGTTATTTTTCAGATGACAAGAAGAAGTTGAATGCTACTTATATTATTAGTGTTGCTCGGAAGCTTGGGTGTTCAATATTCTTGTTGCCTGAAGATATTATGGAGGTATGGAATTTATTGGTGTTATGTGAGTGTTAGTAACAGCTTGGGTGTTCAATATTCTTGTTGCCTGAAGATATGGAGGTATGGAATTTATTGGTGTTGTGTGAGTGTTAGTAATAGGCTGCCGATGTATTAGCATAGCTGAATAGTAGATGGCATAAAATTGTAATATAGCATATATAATAATATTACTTTGTGCTTGTGAATTTCTTATGAATTATTGATGATGAAAGGTCGTAATAGTTGCTGAAGGCGCTTCTTGTACCAATGAATTCTGGCGATGCTAATAATTCTAACCAATTACCTGTTAAATATCAAAATCAAATGATTATGTTTCCATTTGGGGTGTTGAAGAATGTTTGACAGCTTTTAATTTGGATTTTAAACTCGGTAAATACATTGCAGGTAAACCAAAAGATGATGCTTATGCTCACAGCCAGCATCATGTTATGGAGCCTTCAGCGACAAGCAGAGTCATCTCCATCTCCTTCAATTAGTACCCCTGATATATCCCCTGCACCTTCCATAAATGGTGATGTTTGTACTCATGATGAATCTCCTGCACCATCGATAAATGGTGACGCTTCTTCAACCCCTGCTGTCGGTGTGACCCCTGATCCATCGCCTGCACCCTCTGTAAATGGTGAGGATGAAAGCTCCCTGGACGGTGACATCTCAAATATGACAATTGACGAGGAAGCTAGATACAATGTCTCTGCTACCGGTCATTCATCAGCTGCACCTTCCATTAATGGCGAGGACGAAAGTGCTGCTAGCGGTGATGAAGTCTCGAGCAACATCTAACACATCGGTCTCCTTACAGGTTGATGATCATAAGCAGACTTCATTACATGAACGCAGGCTTCATTACATGATGGGAGGTGATTGCCTTATGTATACGCGGTCATTCGAACATGTAGGGAAGGGAAGAGGCAAAACCTGACACAAAAGGTTTCCATAGATTGTGTACAATTGATAAGATAGACCTCCCACAAGTGCAGAATATACATCAGATGTTCTCATAGTGAAAAAGAACAAATATATAAAAAAAAAAACCTGTTCTATACCTTGTTACTTTTTTGCCATATCTACAAATATAATTTCATCACTTGCTTCTATAGATACAAGCACTAACATTCATGATCAGATTCTTCGAATGAATGTTTGTTATAAAATTTAATGATGATATACATTAAAACTTTAATCTATTATTTGATAAATTAAAAATCCGTCATAAATTAATATTTTTAATATAAAATTTTATTTTAACCATACATTTTTTTATCACGATTAATTAATAATCTCTTGCCGATTTCGATATTATTAATTTGTTCAGATTTTACTGTATATGAAATAGTCTGGGGCGTAAAAATGACCTTAAATTATTTTCTTTGTTTGGTTTTGATCCGGAAATAAAATAAATAATTATTTTTTAATAAATTATTTTGAGCATATTATTATTTTTGGATTCGATATAAAATATAATTATGTAGAGGTTGAAAGTGGATGAATGTATAAGAGAGAAATGAAAGGGAAAAGAAATATTTCAGGAAAAATGATGAATTGATTCTTTTTATAAAACAAAAAACAATGGGAATTAATCTATTTCCCTTTATTCACGACCTCTGACCAAACGGCCCTTCAGGATTTATCTCAATAAATAATACTCCTTCCGTCTCATTTTAGATGTTACTTTTAAAAGAATTACTCATATTGAAAACTTCTAACATAAAAATTATTTTTCATTTGTTTCTATACTAATTACATGGATTGAGAAAATTTTAATGCATAATTTGAATGATAACTATATTACATTAGAAATTTACTTATAAAATAATAAAATTGCATCGAAAAAAGATAGTGGACATATATTATGGGACACATTTTTCCCTCAAAAATGACTATTAATTTGGGATCGAAGGAATATTTCAGAATTAAGTCTTTTTAGTGTGTGGTCATGAAGACAAATTGAACATTAACTTTTATGAGTTTGATCTATTTTAATTGATGCGATTTTTGTGCACAGAAGTTCCATTCTTTTTTTTTTGTCAGGAGAAGTTCTATTCATTTTAATTGGTGAGATTTTAATTAATGGATAGAAAATCAATACAAATTTGACAGCTAAACTTAAACTTATAATGTGTACCGTGTAGAAAAATCGTTTAGAATTAACTGTACAAATTTGACACTTAATAAGATAATTTGTATGGGTAATGGTATTAATATTATATTAGTTTTGCTAAATATAACTTTATTTAATTTATCAATTCTTAATCAATACTCCATGTCCCAAGTGAGAATATCTATTTGGGTCAAAAAGGAGTTTATTAATCACTTCTTTGAAGTTCAAAACATAATTATGTAAATAAATTTTATATATTTCAACGGATATACCATCTATCTATGCATGCTAGTATTAAATTAAATCCCGACCAATGATAATATATTCAGTTATATCTCTATTTTTATAAGAATTACCAGTCTTTATTTTGAAATTTTTTAACTAAAATTATAATATTCTAACTTATAACACTTGCAAAACACGGACGATATTAATAAATTATAAATTAATTATTTTATATAATTTAAATATTTAATTTAATGTGATCATTTATTTTATTGTTAATTTCTTTCTATATTTTGTATACAATGTTGTTTATATATTATTATTATATATTAATTACTTTTTTGATTTTAATATTCATAAATTTTAATTAATAAATTATAATTTTAAATAAATTAAAGAATTTGAATGATGATGAAATTGAGTTGAATGTGAGTACAATTATATAAAATAAAAACTATAATGTAAATATAATTCTTAAAATAGAAAATATATGCTATAATTAGATATAATATAATATTAATTGTGAGTAATTGTATAAAAGGAGGTCGGCGATAAAGCTGTATGTATGATATATGTGTTTTAAATATTATAAAAATATATTATATTTTGGTATTTAAGTTTTTATATTTAATTTTAATTAATTAAAAGTGTTTGTATAAGGATGTATTTTACTAAAAAGAGTTTGTATAAGGATATATTTTAATTAAAATTTAATTAAAAATTGTGTTTGGACTAAAAAGTGTTTGTATAAAAATATATTTTAATTAAAATTTAATTAAAAATTATGTTTAAAATTAAGTAGGAGACAAATATTATAATATGAAAGTGAATTAAGAATTATGTTTAGAGTCTGAGTACGATCAGACGAGCGACCAATTGCATGTTCGGCTTTATAATACAGTATAGATTTATGAGTCTTATAAAATTTAACTAAAACAAGCTGCGAGTTTTTCGATCCGATTATATTAAAATTGAATCAAAAAAAGTTAAAAGAAAAATCGATCGAAAGTCATTATATTCGATCATTAATTAGCATGATCAGAGTAAAGTGTTTTTAAACGAAAAAGTGAAACAATGAACATAAAAATATAAAAAGCAATCTGTCAAAAAAATATATATATAAAAAGGAGAAAAGACGAAAAGTAAAAATTGAAAAAACAGAGTTATCACGATTTTTATATAAAAAATGAACATATAATTAATCATTTTATATATTAATTTATTTTTAATATTCATAACTAATATTATAACCGATTATTTATAACAAAATTCCATCAGCATTACAATATATTTTATTTATGTTCGAATCTAACAATATTATTATTTTATTTATAATTTTCGTAATACTATAATTTTAATAAGGGTATTTTTCTGATATATCCTAAATTTAAAAGTTGTTTACAAATATGTCCTATTTCTAGTTGTATTTTCAAATATGTCTCATACACAATTTTTTTTATCTTAATAACTTTAGAAGAACATTTTTATCCTTACAACTTAAAATAATTGAAATTTTAAAATAAATGTAATATAATTATAATATAAATGTAATATGTAAATAATATTTATAAATTCAATCATATAAATCTAAATTTGAGACCAAATTATTTTATTGCATAATTCTAATATATATTGAATATATAAAGTTTAAAATAAACTTTACAATTTTGGTTTCACAAAAAATTATATATAAAAAAATAGTGTTAAGATGTAACTAACCCATATTTTATATATACATGTGATAAGATTCGAAAATTTAATCATATAATTATTCAAATAATCAAATAATAAAAAACAATTATTACAACACTCATGTTAAAAAACTAAATTACTATACGATTAAAACTTGTGAAAATAAAATAATTATATATCAACTTATTAATTATTAGTTATAAGACATATAAAGTATCAAATCTAATGTTATATTAGTATGAATATTTGTGTTTAAGTCTGTTAATAAAGTAATATGATATGTTTATAAAATTTTTTTTTTTATAGATAACTCAACTAATTTGGTACATATTATATAAATTTCTTGTTAATAAATACAACTTATTTAACATCAATTATATGATATAAAATAATTTAAATTAAGCCCGAGCTCCATCATATAATATTATATTATAAATATGAATAACATTATCAAATAAAAATAAAAAGGAAAGTGTATATCACGCGATAGATAAACCCGCACAGTCAATATTGCCTTTTTTTAGTTTCTGGAGTAGTCCCGAGGACAGGAGGGGTACCGCTGTATACAGCCATATACATACACCTATACCTATATATATAAACACATACATACATGCCTAGACACAAGGGGTGGGTTTATTTGTTTATTTACTGTTCATTAAAAAGTTAATTTTCCGGCGAGGCCTCTATTCTTCACAGCCCTAAGGTAATTCTCTTGGTAACGAAGCTATGATCACACACAAATATGTGTATGCATATGTATATATATACACGTATATTAATTATATCATTGTGCATCAATTGGGGAAATTAGGGGTGAAATACATGTTTTTTGTTTCTAATGTGTTGTGTTTTTTGTTCTAGTTAGTAGAGTAGTAGCATAAATTGTTTTAATTTTTGATTTTGTTATTGAGTTTTATGTGAAGGTTTTGTTAGGGTTTTGAATCGTTTGAAACTTTTGTTTAGGGAAATCATGTAGTTTACTTGTTTTATTTGTGTAATCGTCGTTTTGGAGTGGCGTCAGAAAGAGTTTCTTTTGATTTGTAACTGTTTCATTGAAGTTTTCGAGATTGTTTGTGGTTTGGTGGTGTTGTGGTTACAGGATTGATTGTCTGATGTATTTTTTAAAATTGCGGTTTTAGGTATTAATAAATTTGGGAGGCAAAGATGGCATCCTCGGATGAAGAGGAAGAACGAGTGCCTCATAGTGTGACAGATTACTATTTTGAGGACGAGCACCGGGAGCCTGTATCATTTGCGGAGTTGCCCCTTCAGTGGCATCAAGGCGAGAGTAGTGGACGGAAGAGAAAAAGTATTGTTTTGAGAGGAAAAGTAGGCAATGGGATACGGACCATATATGTGCCAGTTACTGCATGGAAGTTTGATCTTTTGGATGCCAAGCTCAAGATATCTGTTCTTTCTAAAAGTTGTTGGGTGAAGCTGCAATCTCCGAAGAAGAGTTATGCTGAAAGTATTGTCAGAACCATCTTGATTACTTTGCATGTGCTACATTATTGTAGAAGCAACCGCAGATCAACCATCAAATCTGTGTCGGATCACATATCACAAGTTTACAGGTTTCTGTTACATATTGTGTCATATATGTAGAGCACTCCTTTTCACTGTTCAATTGCTAATTCAATATATCAATGATAGGTATGGACGTCGGTTTTCTGAGAATGATCTAATGGATCACATGGATTTAGTTGGTGAGGCTGTTAAAAAGGATAAAGTACTCGCGAAATCAAAGGTTTGTCCTAGTTCGAGTTTATTAGTTAGTTTGTAATTCCTTAGTTCGAGTTTATTATTTAGTTTGTAATATATTAAAACATAGATATTGGCGACCCCTAAAATAAAAGGAAATATATGATTTAGCAAAAATATAGAAGAAAAATATGTAATTAATAGCCGAGCACTGTCATATAGGTCTTTTGTGCTTTCAAAATAAATATTATAACCATTTTATGCATTAATGACACATCATTTAACTCAGAGTTATTTAAAGTAGAAGATGCATAGACATTATAATGTATTCATCTCTTTGACTTGCAAAATTAATTGAAAGTTTGCCTGCTTAGATACTCACTCATACAATTATACAAACATAGGAAATGATAAACGTGAAGACAAGTGTCCTTTACATCAGTTAAATGTTGATCAATAAAGAGTTACACATTCAATGAAGAAATAAAGTCCGACTACATTGTTGGTCTAGGCGTCGTATTCATGTAGAAATTATTAGCAGTATTACTAGTAGAAATTGCATCATAGTTATTTTGTTAATTAGATTCAAAAGTTAACACTGGGTAATAAAGACCTTAAACCTGTTGGGATTTTTACAACATCAGTATTGTTGGAACTAACAGAAAAGTAAATGCATTTCTACTTATAGAATGGATGGAGTACTATTAATGATACTAAACGAGTTTATTATTGATCAGTTTGTGATTACACTTTTGGATGAGAAGAATGGAAAGACCAAGAAAAACAAAGCTTTTGCTGAGGTAAAAACTCGTTTCTAATTCAGTCTTCTGTGTTAACTAGTTAATGTTTCGTTTATGAGCAAGTACTCATGATTGCAGGATTCTAAAACTACTAAAATGTCTGAGGTTTTATGTGATGATATAATTGAGGAAGTTGAAGGAAGCTCTTCGGACGATGATGATGAACAGGGAAGAGGAGTTTGTGATATTTGTGATGACGGGGGCAATATTTTACGGTGTGTATGTAATGTTTACTTTTCACTAAGTTGGGTTTTGTACATCATCTACAGTGATCATCAATTCATCATATCTTAAACTACTGATCTGTGTCATCATTTACAATGTTTATATGTATGTAATATCACTGCTTGAATTTTGTATTGCTTCCCGTCCAGTATGTTACTAATAACTCAAGTAACTTATATTTCTAGATTAAATGACAGAACTTTACTGATATTTTCCAAAAAATCCAGCTGTGGGAATTGTAGCCAACTAAAGGATTGCTTTGCTTGAATTTTGTGGTAGCTATACTAAAGGGTTGTTAACAAATTTTTTATCTCACGCAGTTGCGAAGGGGAGTGTTTGAGGTCATTTCATCCCTCTGTGGAAAAAAATTGTAAATCTCTTGGATTTGCTAATGATGAAGTAGAGGTATGACATTATTCTACAACTTTGTTTCATCTGCATTACTTTGTTTTGCAATGAGCATAAAACACAGGTATATTTATATTTTGAAGGCCATCTGCAATTTTTTTTGTAAAAATTGCAAATATGAACAACACCAATGCTTCATCTGTGGAAAACTGGGATCTTCAGATAAAGACTCTGCTGCTGCTGAGGTATGATCTATGTTTCAAATATAATTGCCTTGTGAACTATCTTCATTTGAATTGTGGTATTTAGTTATAAATGTCAGTCGGATTCATAAAAATTAAAAAAAAAACAATTTGTCACCTTAAATGTCACTGAATAACTGAATATTCTCATTCCTGTTTCCAAATCGTTAGCATCTTAAACTCTCTTTTCAATTTTATGTTCTTTTAAGGATGGATGAAAGTACGGAACATTACAGGGGGATTCTGAAGTAGTTGCTACGCTTCTCTTTTCCTATAGAGAAAAAACTAAGAAAAGTTTTCTTTGTTGTTCAGGGTTATTTATTAATCCTTGCTCCCGAGTTTTAAAAACTGAGGAAAGCAAGTGAAGAGGGAGTAAAGTACTTTCATCCCACTTTTGGGATGAAAATTTTGGAGTGAAAGCATGTCTAATTTACATTCATTTTCATTTGCTTCCTTCCTTATTAAAAACTCTGGAGCACAACTAGGAGTGAAAGTGAAACTACTTTACATACCTTTCACTTGCTTTCCTCCCTTTTTAAAACTCGGGAGCAAGGCGTTAGAGTTGTAGCAGAAGAGAAACTTGAAACTTAATTTGCAGAAAAAATATTTCAATATTCTTAGGCCAAAAATAAATTTAGAAATAATTATAGGCAAAACATTATAAACTTATATGGTAAATGTTTATATATGGTGATGATACATACTAGTGTTCACTTATTTACAACTTATAAAGGACATTAAGATATTTTAAGTATTGCAATTCCAGATTGATAACCTATGGATGTGCTATTCAAACACCTTTTTATCAGAAGGATCTACTTTTGGCTAATGGCTTGATAAAAGTTATAACCATATACATTTTTTACATTACCTTATAAATGCATACTTTATAATTGGAAAAACGAAAACACGAATTTATGGCAAAACTCATCAAGTAACCCGTTTATGTTTCCCTTTTCTCCAACCCGGTCTTTGGAGAGCATGCTAGGCGGACCTAGGCAACCTAGCCTAGGGTTTTCTTAGGTGTTCCTCGTGTATTTGATTTTTAGTTGTAATGTTCTGATGTGTATAATATAAATGGAAACATATATATTATTTACACCAAGAAATAATAATTTAGGGATTAGTGATACCAGTGTAGATTAAAATAATTAATTCTGATAAAGTCCAGTTTTTTAGCTTTATTTTAATAAGTAATAGATACTTTTACAAAAGCGAAATAAATATGTAAAACAGCTATTAATATTAAAGATCTTATCATCTATGGAAAACAATGTAATCAATATTTTTTGGCATTCAAATGTTGCAGTACATATGGCAGCTTGCCGTGTTCTCTATTTTTCACAATGTTAGGAAGTTCCCGAAACTGTATTTTAATTCTAGAGTGCGCCTCACTCCCGAGTTTTTTTAAGGGTGGAAAGCGAAGGAATGCAAGAGAAAGTAAATGGAATGGAGTGTAACGAGTTTCAATAAACTGCTTCCTTTAAAAATTGTAGAGTGAAACTACTTTCATTCACTTGCCCCCCAAGTTGGAAGGGAAGCATATAATTAGTTGTTAAATTACAAATTTATACTTTTATTTAGAAGGTTATAGTTTAGGGTAGTAAGGGTATATTTGTAATATTAAATTTTCCTTTCCCACGTGCTTTCTGGAGTGAAAGTTTTGGAAGGAAAGTACGTTGAATTTACTTACCTCTTCACTTGCTTTCCTTCCTAGAAGAAACTTAGGAGCACAAATAGGAATGCTAATTATGATATTTTCTTTCCTCCCATTTTAAAACTCAGAAGCAGGATGTAGATTCTCTAAAATACTGTTAGAATTCAGAAAACCGTGTTTTCTATTTGGAAAGCAGCTAACTTGAACATGTTTTCAGTTTTCATGTGTTTTCTAACAAAAACCTTCTGTAAGCCGGTGAAATATACACACCCTTAGAGTTTAATTGAGGCGATGAAGGACTTTTGTTAGCTCTTAATCATGCTATAACTATAGAGTACTATTGGTGCCTATGTCGGGTTCAATAGATCTAGATATGGGCTTTGATGCTGTGGTTTAGCAATCACAATACCTTTGGCCAGGGCGCCAGGCAGGGGTAGTTAAAGACACAGATTAAACTGGTAGAATTTATTAATGAATTAGAGTCAGATAGATGAAGGATATGAGAGAAAGAGAGAGTGAAGTAGAATTTATTGATGAATTAGAGTGAGATAGATGAAAGATATGAGAGAAAGAGAGAGTGAAGTAGAATTTATGGATGAATTAGAGTGAGATAGATGAAAGATACGAGAGAAAGAGAGAGTGAAGTTTGCTGGAGAAGTTAGAGAGAGTTGGATAAAATCCAAATTTCATATTTTGAAGCCTAAGAAATGATTTGCAATTGTTGCTTCTGCATATACTACTGATCCCTCAACAGTACTCATTTTCCTGTAATGATAGGCCATTTAAGAGAGTATTCATTTTCGTTTTTCAGAGTGTGCAAGATTTTTTTTACAAACTTCATTTGTAGTTCTGTCATTTATTTCTCACTTTAGAAAATTTGAAAAGTCTAGTGCAATTTGGTGTATAATGAGTTTGCTCAAGTCATGTCCAAACCTTGAACGACTATTTCAGAGGGAGGACTTACATGCATTAGACATAAAATGCCGTTCGTATTCACTAGTACATAACCATCACTTTTATTTTCTAATTGTATTTTTAGTAGAAAATATAAATTCAAGTGAACTTTGGTTTCAAGTACTCTTAAATTTTGCACTTCTGGGTCTTCACGTTATCTAGGTGTTCCGTTGCGTCTCTGGAGAATGTGGCCGATTTTATCATCCTCTCTGTGTTTCCAAGTTGCTACACCACGGAAGTGAAGATGAGGCACGACTGCTAAAAGAAAAAATTGCTAGCGGGGCATCATTCACTTGTCCTATTCATAAATGTTCTGTATGTAATGAGGGAGAAATCGAAAGAGATGATCAGATGAGGTTTGCCGTGTGTAGGCGTTGCCCAAAGTCATACCACAGGAAGTGCTTGCCCAGGTACCTCATAATTTGGCATTCAGTATTTTGTCTTATTTTTCTTTACAAGTCTTATGGTTCCAACTCAATTGAGTGAAAGTTTAGTTAGGTTTTGGCTATTTTGACCAGGGAGATTTCTTTTGGACCGGTGAATGATAAGAGCCTCCCAATAAGAGCATGGGATACAGTTTTGCCTAAGAAACGGATACTGATATATTGTTTGTAAGTTATATGTAGTTTGATCCCTTGATTTCATATAACATGGGTAGAATTTTTATGTTAACTTTAGCAAGAAAATAATTACCTTAACAAATTATCATAACCCTTCTCTTCAGAGATCATGATATTGATATGCGTCTTGGAACTCCTTTAAGAAACCATGTGAAGTTCCCTATCGTGAAGAAGAAAAAGCAAGCATTGGAGGTCCTTTCAAGTGGAGAGAAGGCTGAATTGAATATGAAAACTCCAGATAAGAATGCCTCTAGGGAGAAAGCTTCTGTAAAATCACCAATTCAGACGGAGAAAAGGTCATCGGCTACTAATTTGGTTGCTCATAAAAGGATTATATGCTTACCTGCAAGGGTTGATTCCTCTAAAAAGCAAAAGGCAAGGGATGATTCTCATATGCCTTTGGAGAAGAGTTCCCTAAAAGTCGAATACACCATGAATAATAACAAAACAGGTCATGATGCAAAGTCCTGTACAGAGGAAAATAACAGTTTACCAACTTTAGGTTCCGAGTCAGAGAAAAGGTGATTGTTAAACTGGATTTCCATGTCCATTTTTTTTGGCACTGATATTTATAAAGTGAATATTGACATGAACTCATAAGCTGAAATATTATGATGCAGAATATTGGCTTTGATGAGAAATGTTTCATCCTCGATTACAATTGAAGACATATATAGAAAGCACAAGCGATTAACTACTAATGCAAAAGTATCACAGAATGCCGTCGACAAGATTACATTGGGAAAGGTGCAGGGTTCTGTTAAGGCATGTCCTATGTTACTAGTCCAGAATACTTTTGAAATAATTTTAATGTCTCTTTATAGTTTCAACCTTAATTCTCATCTATTTTTCATTTGCAGGCTCTTCACGCAGCTTTACAGAAGCTAGATGAAGGTGGCAGTATTGAAGATGCAAAAGCAGTTTGTGGGCCTGGACTTCTCCGCGAAATGACTCAATGGAAGGTAATAGTTCAACTTAATTATTTGTACTACATATAACTGACAAGGGCGGACCCAGGAATTATGGTGACTGAAGCCTAAATATATACATATTTCGAGATTTAGACGCGATTCGTCTGTACTTTTGATAATATAACAAAGTATATAATTGTAAATAAAATCAAAATTATGTTAGAAAGGTAATAAATAAATGATAAAAATGAACTAATATGTATACAGTAAATATTGATGGATAAAATGTAAAAAATATATAAAGAATGAAGTATACTACAAAAGACTTTTGTTGAATTCTAAATATCATTGCAGTTACCTTAAATTTCTAGTAGCAGTACACATACACAACACTGACCAATAATGTTAGCGAGGGCTGCAGGGTTGTCGAGTGATTGAGGTGTATTTACTGAGACAGGATCCCAGCTAATGGTAGCTATGGATATCGAATCATATATTACTCGCACTGTACAATTTCGTTGTTAACAATTGTTAAACTGAAATTAAAGTGTTGCTTTCTAACAACTGTTAGAACTGTTTATTGTTCAAGTAGATTATCAATACAATATACTGTCATACTCATGTACTCTTCTTTATACTCCTGTAGACCAAGCTCAGAGTCTATATGGAACCATTTCTGCTAGGTGAGCATTACACCTCACATGGTCGTTATTTTACGAAACCTGACAAGCTGCAAAAGGTGAGCTACAATTGTAAGCTTTTTTGTAGTGATTGCTTAGATACTTTTTTGTCTGCTGCTGTAATGTATTTTGACTTGTGTATGTTATTTCTAGCAGCTGTATGTTTACCTGTTTGTAGATTAGTCATCTGAGTCCATTGGATGGGCCGAGAAAGGTGCATCTGCAATGCCCATAAGTAAAATTCCATGATTGGCCAGTTGTTGATACTTTAATAAACTGAAGCTTTTCTTTTAAACTGCAAAATCCATATTTTGTTGAGTCGGTGCTCTTATAATTTTAGCTATTTCTCTTTCAATGTAAATGATAATGCAGTGGTCAACAAAGTTCATCCTCTTTTTGCGAATTTTGGTCTTGATATTCATGGAAGCAAATGTGTGTTTAGTGTTTGCTGTTTGATACATATTTTGGGCCTGGTCTAATAGTCCACTAATCAATAAAATGTAAAAAAGAAAGTGGCCCAAACTATATATTTGTTCAATATTATGGACGGGCTATAAAATAAATTTATACATTTATCAATGGAAAATTATGTTTAATTCTAGTTACTACATTATAATATGAGTAAAGTGCACTTTGTGTACCTGCAGTTTGTGTGCCGGACCACTTGGGACACTAACCTTTTGAAACTATCACTTGCTATATTAAATTTACTGCTTTTTAATAACATGTGTACAACCGTTAAGTCAGCCTTAACCCCGTTAATTTTGCAAGGGTATTTCAGTAATTATATATAGAAAGCAAAATGTTGATGAACAAGTAACTCTAGTTTGAATGGAATCTCTTTGTTCAACTGCCAAGCACAAGTTTACTTTTGAATTCGAATATACATCTAGATAGATATACATATAAGTTCTAGATATCTACTACTCTTTGATCAAATAATAACTGCTATAACAAATTAATCAAACAAATAATACTCTAAAAAAGTAATTAATTCACCACCAACTCAATATTCAAACCCATCACCAACCAATCGAGTCAATACGGCGTAATATGACTCATCCGAGTTCGTAACTCGCCAAACACGACTTTGATTAACTCGGAACACTTTCACCAACTCACCACAGTTTTATCATTTTCTCGATGATCCGACCGGTGTAATCAGAAACGGAGAGGATTCGAACGCCGGTTTGAACGATTCCGAACCGGATTAATTCGGTTTTCACAAGTTTCGAGGTTGTGACAACAATCAATGTCGATAAAGCCGCGCTGATCGCTTGCTAATCAGTTTCAGAGTTTCAGATTCAGATTGGGGATGATGTTGGTGAAGAACTTGAGTAGTGGCGGGACAGGTATTGTGACCTGAATTGAGCCAGGCGGTGATGATGGTAAAATACTAAAATACCCCTGCAAAACCAACGGTGTTAAGCCTGACTTGACGGTTGTACACACCTTATTAAAAAGTAATAAATCTGATATAGCAAGTGATAGTTTTAGAAGGTTAGTATTCCAAGTGGTCCGACACACAAATTGCAGGTACACAAAGTGCACTACATATTAGGGATACCTTAAGAGTGGCCATGGCCTGGCCTCAATAAAGCCTCGTCCCTGACAGTATTTGATGTAGGACAGGGTTAGGAAAAGTGTTAAACAAGGGATGAATTCTATCTCCGTCGGAGAATCGGTAGAGACATAAATAAAACCTTAGATCTACCGAGTATTCAATTCATAATATTTAACTCCTATCAAAAAATGAACATTACAACCGTTTGAATCGTAGAGCTTGGAGAATAGTAGAATACTAGATAAAAGGAAACAAATCCTTTTATTATTATTCTACTATTGTTAGCTGGGATACTGTTTCCCTAACCCTAGTGTAATATCTGGGACCCGTTGCCCTAACCCCTTTGTAAGGGTTGATCAAGATGTGCAACGTACTTAACAAACACAAGACTTTTTTTTATTTGGGGTAAAATTGGATTACTGCCAAGAATTAGAAACATTGTTACTTTTCCTGGGTTTGTGAAGCAAATGATGCAAAGTACAACATACCCAATAAGATCTTACAATAATTTTTATTTGCTTGTGACGTTGGAGGTTATGGTTTCTAAAATTAGTAATGCACATTTTTTGTTTAACGAAGAGACTGCTTAGGGTTTAAAGGCCAGTGTTTAAGAAATTATTTTGTGTTTAGAGTCATCACCTTTTAACGTCTCATTAGTAAATTAAAAAAAATGAACATGCAGATTTTTCTTCATTACATTTTTCTTTTGTGAAGGCTGAAAGCGTGATTTTCCTATGTGCAGGTAGTAGATATTCTCCACTCTTATATTCAGGAGGATGACATGGTAAGATGTTTATTTTGACCTTCTCCCTCTGATAGGTATCTATGTTTTAAATAAGAGAATAAAGTTCCTGAGATTGCCTTGGGAAAATTACCTGAGATGCAAGTATTTTTTAATATAAAATAGTAATGATTTTTGTAATTGTATATAATCTCCTGTACTTACAATAACATCCTCGTGTATTTATATGGGATTTTTTTTAACCTCAAGAAAGTTATGTGAGGTAACCTCTGAAACATTAATCTCTTTAAATAATTAAGTGATCTGCTTTCCCATGCATGTACAACTAGTTTGGCATCACGCATGTAAATACAATTGCAATGCTGTGGAATGTGATTATTTTTTACGTCAAGTATGAACCATAAGACAGAACTCTGGAAAATTTTCTGCTTTCTGGTACTGTGACGGTTTTGTTGTGTAAATTCTCCCTTTGTTATATTGGATTAATGATGAGGAATTAGTGAACTTATTCAGGATTCATACTCTAATTTAGTGCTTCACTCTTTGATTATGTAGATATCATGAAAGTACCTTATCTGACGTCTTTAAGAGCTTGAAATTCACTTTGCTAAACCTGAGTACATTATACAAGGTTGTATATTACTGTTGTTTACCATCTGCTTAAATGCTTATATAATCAGGTCCATATATCTATTTCTCTATTCTGGTATTTGTATTCATAATGTTAATTAGGTCATAACATAGTGATCCGGTCTCCTTGGTGGCTTGATTTGAGCTGTCCTTACATTTTTCTAATCTCCCAACAGATGTTTCTAGTGATTTTTAATCTTTTAGTTATGGTGGAAACAAAACCTATGATTTGTCTGTTTCTTTCTTTTAGGGTAAGATCAGTGCACTCTCTACTTGTTTGCTTTTTAAATATTATGGAGCTGGCATTTTGGCTTAAATATCATGAAATTTTGTTGTCGATAAAAGAATAATATACTTTTATTAAATATATTTAGTTGATTTTATATTGACATTAAAAATTTTTGGCCCGTACTGAATGTAGATTTTGGCCACTGTTGTCATTGACCTGCCCCATTTCTGGTGCTAAGCTGGTTATGCTTAATGTACAAAGTTCATTAAACATAAAATTGATGAGACAAAATTTTTATCATTCCCGCATACTTTCACAGAATGCTGTTTGGCTCTTTTCAGCAAGGATATAATGTTTTTGGCATATTGAGGACAATGGCTGTGATTGGATTACCACTAATCATATAAATTTTATCTAGCGTTTAATGGGGGTGATGAATAGTTAACATATTAAAGCGCATTTACTAGAAATACTTATACAGTCATAGAAAAATATCAGATCTGGACACTGTTACTCGGGTTTTATTGTATTGTGTTTCTACGTTCATCTTAGCTGGTTTTCTAGTGTAAGTCTTGAGGATAGTAATAATAGTAATTATTGCTACAAAAATGGAATACATAACTATGTATCCTTGTGTTCCTCTTGATCTTTCTTATAAGCTGTCCAAGTTATCGTAATTGTCTTTTTGTTATCTTGACCATTCATCTGTTTCTATATCTATTTGCAAAATATTTAATGATAATCTGATCTAGTTCAATATCTACATTGATAATTATGATTTTAGTTGTATCTGGCAATTTTGTGTTAATGTTTGGGTCAATTTAGTTTTGTGATATCACCAATGAAAATCACTCATTTCTAATTATCTGTATATTATTTCATGGTATATACATTTTTTTTGTGTGTGTGTGTGATTCTGCCTTGAATGTCATGTGCTTCATATATCTGTTTTATTTTTATTAATTATATTGTTTCGTTTTTGATAGATTGTTGACTTTAGTTGTGGTGCAAACGAGTTTAGTTGCCTATTGAAGAAGCAGCTTGACGATGTTGGGAAGATGTGTTCATATAAAAACTATGATATTATATATCCAAAGGTGAACTACTGTCATCTTTTAAATACATTATTTAGGTCATTTACTGTACATGTTGGTCCCCGTTTATTTATTCTAAATTCGAATTTCAATTTTCTGGATGAGAATGCATGCGTTCCACGTTTTCTTTTATGTAGAGACTATTAAAATGTCTGAGTGCAAAGAGTATCAACAAATGTTTTGAAATCAGAATATGGGGGCAGAGAGTTTTTTTTTAGTACAATTATTATTGGGTCTTGTTCTGCAATGCATATCTACATTTGTCCTAAATCCCGTATAAATTTAGAATAGCAAAAGTATATATAGTTGGATAAAGGGATAAACCAAATTTCCTGTGGTGGATGCTAGTGCTCTATGCAGCTTCTTATAGGTAAAGTTATATTAATCTTCAGCATGTGTATAATTAAAAAATTACCATAAGCATACTCTATTAAGTCTCACTAGGCGTCATGCTTTGCTGGAGAAGTATAAAACAAAACAATTGGCATGTATTGTGTTGCTAGCATATACTTGAATATTACATCAGCAATTCATTATTACAGCTGGAATTGCTTTTTTTAACAATAACATCAGGTAATCAAAATTTAGATTTCAGGAGTAAAATAAATGCTCTCAGCGATTTCAAACATCTATCAAAATTATTTTTGTTTAATATGTGCTTCTGGATCGGGATTGCAGAATGATTATGACTTTGAGAGGAGGAATTGGATGTCTGTTCACCCAAGTGAATTGTTACCAGGGTCTCAGTTGGTGAGCTTTTGTTTGTAGTCATTTTTCTTGGGCTCCCTGAAGTTATAAATTAATGCATGCGCTTTATTGACTTTAAATAGGTTATTGGGCTAAACCCTCCTTTTGGAGTTGATGCAAGACGTGCAAACCAGTTCATCAACAAGGCCCTCGAATTTAAGCCAAAGCTAATTGTTCTTATTGTTCCGTCTAAAACTGAAAGGTACTTCTCTCTCTCTCTCTCTCTCACACACACACACACACACACACTCTCACTCTCTCTCACTCTCACTCACATGTCTTCACTGTGGACCAGGTTAGATACAAAGAATCCTCCATACGATCTGCTTTTTGAGGATAATAAATTGCTTAGTGACAAGGTACCAATTCAAATCTTACCACATTTTAAGTTTTCCGGGGGGTTTTAACCTTCCAATGCAAAGGACTTTGTTGTAAGATTTTAGTTGATCAATATTGCTGTTCTGTTTCAGGCCTTCTTTTTGCCCGGGTCCCTGGATGTAGATGGCAAACAGATGGAACAATGGAACGTACCTACGCCGTCACTCTACTTTTGGAGCCGTCCAGACTGGACTGCTAAACATATGGCAATTGCTCAACAGCAGAGCCACTTGTGCAGGGGGGCAGAAGTCTCAAATGCTGCTACATCACCATGTCAAAAAAGCAGTAATGTGGTGGGATGTGATCCAAAGTCTTCAACTGCAAATGATTTCGCAGCTGATTTATGTGACGATAGAATGAAGGCATCCACACCGAGGCAATCTACAGAGTCAAATCACACAGCTGATTTATGTGACGATAAAATGAAGGCATCCACAATGAGGCAATCTACAGAGTCAAACCACACGGCTGATTTATGTGACAATAGAATGAAGACATCCGAAGTGAGGCAACACATAGAGTCAAACCACACTAGAGGGAACAACATTCGACTTGATTCGTTGGGATTTGCTCCTGGTCCTTATCGCCCTTCGCAGAATAATTCGGCAGGTTGGCTTGATGAATAGGCCTAATAGAACTTTATTTTGTAATTATTAGGTTTTTTTTACTTTTGTAGGATTCCTTCTCTTAGGACTGAGAAGTTCTTTAAAAAGGTAATTGGATGATCAATCTTCGTCAGACATCCTTAAATTGATGATGGTTTTTTTTTGTTAAGTTTCAAATTGATAATGTTACTGCCCCCTCCAACACACATACACACGCGATTGCAAGCACATCTGAATCAATCAGGGATTAGTAAGATAAACAACTTTGTCGAGGTATGGATGACAGATAATGTGTGCAATTGCATAGGAGGTTGTGTGTTGCTAAATCGATAACATGTGTATGGTTGTTTTTACCGATATTACATATCTGCAACTAAATGAGGCCACATTCTTGGTGTCGAGATAAGTGCATGAGCAGATGTTATTAATGTACGTGCCAATTGACCTGGGAGCCTCGGAGGTCACCATTTTATATTTCGTTAATAATGCTGGAGTCTGGTATAGGCCACACGGCATTTCTGGGATAAATGATAATGACTGGCCTTTGTAGCCTTGGTGGGCCTGGTGGCTGGTGGGAATAGTGTTATGCGTGTAGCTATCTGGGGAGAGTCCATTAAATTTGCGATTATATATTACATATCGAAATTATTGTGACCAAGCATATCCATAAATATATTTTAATTTTTGTTTTGCTAATTTATGAATTGTATTTTCTTTGCCAAGTAAGCTCTCTTTCTTTTTTGTTTTATTTGATTTATTTATTGAATACTTAGAATTTTGATCTCCGATTGCCTGTGCTACCAAATTGTAACCGACCAGAGAGTGGCTATTGACTGAGATTAAGAAATGGGAGTTGTGAAGAATACTAAACTTTAGCCTCTAATGTTACAACGTAGCTATAAGTGCTACTCCCTGACTTTAATATGATCCATGAAATTAGAAATAATTGCCTTTTCAACCATAAATTCAATGAATATCTAATCAGTAATCACTAGTCACTAGTGAGCTATGCTAACTCATACAATGATAGAGCTTTGCAGCATTCAGAGGAACAAACTGGTCCGGACTATGGAGAATAAATAAATACTTGCTTAGTTGTCCCAATAATTGTCAATAAATTACAAAAGCACGCTTAGCAACTGAATACATAATTCACAAGCAAAGTCACACAACTCAGCAAAAGCACACTAGACAACTTCAGCAAGATGCTCAACTTGGTTTGCTGACTCTCATAAGTATTTAACCAGCATCCATATAGCAACCACCAAACCGACAATCCCAAGTACTGATAACAAGAGACACAGACAGGAGCAACCGCCCCTGGTGCGCTTGTTCAATATAGCCAGGTTCCTTTGCACACGCTGTTATCATACAAGATAAAAATAAATACATGAATAAAAATAAGTGACAGCAAACATTGCAAAGACAAATAGCACAAGTCACCAAGTCGGGAAAAAAAAATCATGAATGAAAAGTTAATATATGTAGTAACAATATAGAAATGCTTTTCGAGCTGAAGCAAAACCGTATGAGGACTACAGAAGAAAAATTATGTTGGACTTAGTATGCAGATAGTAAAAAGTACCCCCCCCCCCCAAAAAAAAACACAGATAAACATCATAGAAAACAGAATTCTCCAGTTTTTTTATTTAGGAATGCATGAAGAATATCATTTTTTTAAGTTTTGACATCTACACAGTTAAATGTCCTAATTTTGTTCAAGTTTCTTTCACGCAATTTAAGGTGTATAAGAAACATACTATCTTTTCTTGTTTCAGTTCTGGAAGAAAATAGGGAGTTCAAACTTTTATACATAAAACATATTGTTTTTGTTCTGGATAAAAATAGGGAATTCAACCTCCTATACGAAACATAAAACAAGAAAAATAATATTTACGATTATGGTTTTAATGCACAATATATTGCATGAAAGTATGAAAAAAAATAGGACGTTCATTGTAGGACAAAGAGAGTATCAGTTAACATTTATGACCTGCAAACGGGAGTTCGTAACATCCACATGATCATCCAAGTTATCCTGTAAAACATTGAACCGAAAATATGTAAGCTTTAACATTATTACATTGATCAAATGTAAGCTTTCAACAAAAAGCTGCAGCAGAGTGAACAAATCTAAACCAATATATGAAGGGAAAAAGCGTACGATTAATCTTGTGTGCAAGTTGAGTTCTTCATTCACTGCCAGGGCAATATGTTTGGTACTTGTCACACTCTCCTCCAATTTCTCAAGCCCCTCGTCTTGTTCTGTTTCAACATCAGGTGGTATTAAATCCAAAGATGGCAACAAAAAGAAACAGCACTACAAGAAAGACACTCCCTCTGAATAAGTAGAAGTTCTTGCCTTTCATAATTTGACGTTGGAGACCTACAACACCATAATTATCTAGACCAGATGCTCTGCTTATAGCATCAACTGGTTTACTTTCTGACCCAAGCAAGCTGTCCCTGTTGGCAAAGTTTGACATATTCAAAGTCGACGCCATCTGGTTTACCTTTGATCTCAAATTTGCAAGCATGTCCTTGCGCCGATTCATCTCTTTGTCTGTTCTGTGTACAGCAAAATTAAAATTTTAACAGTATACATCTCTAGAAACAATAATGACGGAACATATACTAGTACTCACACTGAGATAATGTTAAGATATATATACACAGATATGCATACATATTAAATATAAAGCTAAGATGTGCCGTAAAAGAGGGACACAAGTGTTATGTTGATATTCACGAACATATGTTGTGTTAAAATTAAGCTACGTAATATTTATTCTAAAATGAGCAATATTAAAACCACAGGATGATAACGCTTGGCTTATAGCCTGGCAGACATGCCTTCTAATGGGCATGGGTGGCTGAGTATCTCTAAATTTTGTTGGAAAGAAAAAACAGGATGATCAGTAAACATGGAATCAATCAATTCCCAAGATCTTGTTGAGAATACGCGAGAGCTTACAGAGTCCAAGATTATATTCTTATCTAATATTTTGATAGACCACATCCCTGACATCATTTTCATTACCTCTCATTAACTCCCAATTAGGTAGGTTGTCAAAGTGACAGTCAATATGGGTTCAACTACTGTGTAGTATGTTAGGCGTTGGTAATAATAATTAATTATTAAAATATCATTAGAAATACATGTCAATGACAAGTTAGCTATCGATTGAATAATAGTAACATGTCCTTCCTCAAAAAAGAAATTCCCATGGGCCCAACAACTCCACGTTTCAGTGCCTTTCTTAGCCGAACAAACCCAGCCCCATAATCCAGCTCTTGTTGTGTGACCTCAACAAATAAAATTTACAGTAAACTAATATTGGAAACAATACTTTCAGAACTTTACTAATAATTAAAACTTCATAAACCAACTGCAATAGCATTTCTTCCTCCTAGTACAATAATGAATATATGATTGACCATCTTACAGTGGTTTCCCTGGAATCTTCGACAGAAGAGACTGCAAGCTATCGAGTCTAGTTCCTAATATCGTAATTTTCCTTCTAATTGCAGAGGAATGACGTTGTGCTTCTGGCCCAGATGTCGGCATTGAACTCTTTTCAGAGATCATGCCAGATATATCGTCAGCTAGTTTTACCGCTTCATTATATTCCCTCGGCCATGAGTCCATGGATGAAGCCATTGATCTGGAAGAAAATTACAACCTATTGAAGGATAAGCTATAGAAATGTGAAAGATATAGAAGCCAGATGCAACCTTAGATATGTTAATATCTACTTTTCAACAAGATAACTGCTTGTCATATCAAGAACACAAACTAACAGCACATAACAAGATGGTCAAAAGACAAACATAAACCTCAAATTATGAGGCTTCCTTATTATCTTTTAAGGTTTACACATATAAGAAAACCATCACTTAAAAAAACTTGTTTCCCGCAAACTTTGACAACAGGCATTCTCAGTTAGCACATCCATGTTGCAAACATTAAAGTCAACCATTGTTTACAACTTCAACAATGCCTAGCTCCATATCGCGTCATTCTACGTAAGCAACAAAGGATACACATGATCACCTACTACTTACGTAGTCATGATCACCAACCAAACTTATCGAAACAGTATAATTACGCAATCATAATACAGTAAAATGTAAACATACTAACAACCTAAACCGGTAATACAAAAAAAGTGACTTAGAATTGTACCTCAACACCGAGGCAGTACATATAATCCAGTAAAATTAGCTCGGTTTTATACTCAGTTCTGTATATCTACACAAAGCTACACACATCACATATATATATAATATATATATATATGCACAAGAACATATACACATATACAACTAAACTGGGATCATACACAACAAAAACAAGATGATATCCACAGAAACACATACATATATAAAAGAGTGCGAAAGTAGAAGTTTAGATCCATAATTGAATAAAATTGAGAGATAAAAAGCATAAGTAGAGGAGGTATTAAAACATTCAAGTGAATCATATTACCGGCGAATAAGAATATATCACAATTATCGAGGGCAATCTATTCAATCTCTTCCGCTTGCGCTCATCTCTCTCTCTCCCTCTCTCCCGGTGTGTGTGTATGCGTGTATGTATAGATAGGGAGAGAAAGAGGAAAGTGGGTAATATGATGAAATGAAGGGGGGGGCAGTGCTGAAACTGTTACGCTTGTACCTTTGGCCACAAAACGAAAGCAAACTACCAAATTTTATTTATTACGGAGTATTATTTTATTAATTTCTTTGCTTCTTAATCAATTATTATCTGCTTTATTTGTTTGTTTGTTTTTATAATTTATAATTTATAAATTGTTTATTTTATATTTAAAGCGAATTATCCAATTGCTTGAAAAAGGTAAATAATCATACAAAAATTAATTGCTTAATCTATATCTATATATCTGTAAAATAGCCCAACAAATATTTTGATAAGACGTTTAAATGATGATACGTTTTGTTTATTATATTAAAAATGATTTAAAAATATTTTTTTATTACTTTTAAATAATTAAATTTTATTTCATTTATTATTTTGTATAACTATTTATCATTAAGTTACTCGAGACATTTAAACTATCAGACATGCTATTCATTATTTAAGGTGAATAAACTATCATTTATTTATTAATTAGAAAAAAAATTGTTTGAAGAAATGTTTGGTCGTTTATATCTATAATTTATACTATGTTATTAGAGTCAAATGTTTGGTCGATCATCCGGTTTGGTCATTTTGTCTCCCACTTACCTTCAAATACATGTCTCCAACTTAATTTTAAATACATTTTTTAATTAAAATATATCATTGTACTTGCAATCTTTTTCAGTTTTCTCACTGTTCAACCTCTTTAATTTATTTAAAATAATAGTTTATTTATTAAATTTTATAAATATTTAAATAATATTATTATTTTATTTATACTAATTAACTTGTATTATATTATTAAAGTTGCCAGGGTAAATGTTTGGACAATCGTCATTTTGTCTCTCACTCAACTTCAAATACACATGTTTGTCTCATACTCAATTTCAAACACACTCTTTTAATTAAAATATAACGTTTTACTTACAATCTACTAACATATTTCAATTTTATCATTGTTCAACCTCTTTCATTTATTTAAAATCATAGCTTATTAATTAAATTTTACGAATATTTAAATAATAATAATATTTTATTTATATTAATTAAAATTTATTACTATGCTATATCTATATTATCTATATTTTATAGTGATAAATGTTTTGATGTTATAGTCTTTTAAATTAAATTCAAAATAAAAATAATTTATTTTAATTTTTTAAAACATTTTTTGAATTTAAAACAGTGCAGTATTTCATAGAAATGAATCATCAGCAGAATCACGGTATATAATAGTCACACATGCAATATGGATTATATACAACATATAAATATTATCGTCCCCTGATCAGTTCAAAAGCAATATGACCCTTTTATAACTCATCGGTACATTCATATACTCATAGATATAACAAAGATTTTTCAATAGGTACCAAATACACAAGTAATGTTAGCCTACAGGAACATGGATTGGTTACCATATCCTCCTTAAACTCCGCTAGACCTACTCCATGTCCACTTACGCTAAATAAATTCAAATTCAATAGAGCAACCGAAATCAAAGGTAAGCTTAATTTTAAATATATACCATATCCTCTTTATTTATTACGATAACATTGGATATGATGTGTTCATTGTAATCAACTTTCAATATTAAGAGTACCAATATCAAGTAACTTTGTTTGCACAACAAAACATTTAAGAATCACAAATAGCTCTGAATAATAATTATTTGTCATTATATGAATAAATGAAACAAAAATAAAAGTGTTTGAAATGATCAAGGAGAAAATATTTGTCTGGTAATGTAATTGGTAACGTAATTGCTAAAGTACTAGTTATATGCTGGTATACTATATTGCGTTTCTGAGTACTATCTTGTTCATCTCTACGAATAGAATATTCTATTTTAGACAGCTAAACATACATACAACTTTAAACATATGTTCATCTCATGTTTCAATGTCTACACATATGTTATATCAATATCGAATAACAATTAATAAACAAGTATTAACAATTAGAAAACAAATAAACATGTAAGTCACGTAGTAAATAGGACTTAACAAGTAAAGACACTCGAATAATTATTAGAAGACTCTAAAATATTATTCGAGTCAAAATAGATCATTATTATCCCCTTCGGACAATTATTAGATCCCCAAATTATTTTATAAAATATTAATCCGGGTTTATAAATAAATTTGAGAATTGAAACTACTTTTATCACTTCCAGATTATTTTGAGGTCTCGAGCAAACTTGTTTCATTTAAAACGGGTAAAGAGATTATTAAGTAATTAAATAAATCATTTTTATTTCCCAAAATAATTAACTCCAATTATTTTAATTATATTTAAATATTAATTAATTAATTAAATTAATTGATTAAAATAAATTAATCAATCAATTTAAATTAATTAAATTCTTGTCTAAATAAATTAAAATAATTAAATTCAAACTAAAAATATTTTATTTTAGTTTTTAAAAACATTTTTTGAATTTAAAAAAAAATTAAAATAACTTTTGAAATTAAAACTAATTTTTGAAAATAAAACAATTTTAATTCCAGAAACATTTTTCGTAAAAGGAGTTAAGGTTTCTAAGATATAAGCCATCAATTCAATTGAAAGCTACCGGAAAACTTTGAATGTTCGTCGGATTTTTCCAAAATCCGGCCACCGGCCCGAATTCCAGTTAAATTCCGACGACATCCGATTGAGCTCCAAACATTGCCCTGTATACATGGTTTTTTTGCTTCCAATAACAACAGCAGCAACCCAGCAACACACTCAGCCCATAAACAGAAGTCAAAATCAGCGATTTCGGTGAAGTTGGGAGTTTTCCGACGACCTCCAGAATCCGACGACTCCCAACCAATACGATGCTATAGTTACCAGAAACTTAGCCAAACTCCGGCGACTCAGACTCGACTGAAACATATACAAAGACCATACCCGGACATACATACAACATAACTGAGGTGCCAGAATCGAGAACCGAGCTACATAGCTCCGATTCTCGCCAAAACAAGAAAACACCGATCAAAATCCGACGAGTTGGAATCGGCCCTCAAAAATCAAACTAAAAATACATATATGATGTATAAGTTACGAACTATCTACTCATGGCTACCAAACAAACAAACATAAAACAATTCACGTACTAAAAATTAACCAAAAAGATAGCTAAGAACACAATTTCAAAATACAAACTATTAGTTGAAATTGAATATACCATTAGATAGTACAGTTCACTAGCTTCAATTTAACTATAAGAACACCCAAAACAAACGCCAAAATCACCTTGCTTCAATTGAATCAGTCCAAGAACACCAAACCCTAATTCCCAAGCTTTCCCCCTAATCGATTTTTACTATAATTAGTAAATGGTAATTTTTTTTATAATTTTGAAATTATTTATATTTTTAGAAATCTTAGGGGCTTAAATTTGATTAAAAGATAAATTATTCCATAATTAAAATAATATGTCCAAAAATAAATTTTATAGGATAAAATATAAAAATAAATATTTTCGAGTATATAAAATATATATGTCAAAATTTCTCAAAAATTATGAATGTTTCAAAAATAATAAAATAAAGTCATATTAAGGATTTTATGATTTCCATAAAAATAAAGGTAACAAAAATAAGGCCATAAGTCTATTACAAGGGCTGAGTCTGATAATCACAAATCGAAATAACCTCATAAAAATATAATAAAATATTTTATATTACACAGAAATCACATAACACATATCAGGTAATTTTCCCATTTAATAAAAATTCTAACACAAATAATTGCATTAAAATAATATAAAACAAAATAAATTATAATAAAAGAATATTTAAATATTATAAAATATACGTAATTTTCCTAGTTGTTACAATAAGCTAATATATTTTTATAGTCAGCAGATTAAAAGTTTTGATAGGTCGATTGGTACCGAGCCACGATCCTAAGAAATATATTAGATATAATTTTACTTATTATAATATGAGTCTAACTATATATATATCTATATTAACTAAAATTTTATTTTTTAGGTCCAATTATATATTTATTATAACACGGGTCCAAATTATAACATATTTATATTAAATTTATATAAAATAAGAGAACATATAATATTAACATAAATTCTTAATATTATAAATTTTTATATTAAACATCAATAAAAATGTAAATAAAAAATCAATTTAATTAAATATTACTTATCAAGTACTTCGCACGGATTATAAACTTGTTATATTATTAAAGTTGAAGTATCTGGTCGGTCATCAGATTATGTTTAAAATGTCTAAAATATTTTTATTTATTAATTTAAGAAATTGTTATTCGAGAGAATTTAATATTATTTCATCCACTATTTTGTATAATTATTACGAAAAAAATAAGTTAGTATCACTTCGAAATAGAGTGAAAATTCAAATTAACATTATGATAATTTATTTCAAATTATAATTTTATATTTAAAAACAATAATATAAGTTTAAATATATAATTCAAAAGTTTTTATTATTTATATTTTCAATAATTTATAAATTATATGTTAATAACTAAATTATTCAAATTAATACTCACTTAAATATAAATTTTAAATTTTTTACTGAAATGATTTTAAATAATAAACATATTTTTAAATGTTTCTAAACGTTTTAATTTATGCGGATGTATTCGATTCAAATTTTAATAATTTAATAATAATTTATAAATTTGAAAAGATTATATAATTTTCATTATATCCTGATTTTCATACGAAGTCGATATGAAATCTTTGATTTAAACTCTAGTAAATTTATTTAAAATTATTCAAATTTTATAAATCTTTGATTTTATGTTTTGAAAAAAATACGATTTTTAAATTTGGTTTTTGCAAAAAACCGACGAATGCATATACAACTAAAATCAACATCAAATGTAACAACGAACAATTTCAATATTTTTCAAAAAACAATTACGTTCAGTTATATTTAGTTACATATCATATATAAAAAGTTGTATTTGGTTAATTTTACTTGAAAACTGTATTTTTACAAAAATACAATTTTACAAATAATTCATACAACTAAAATCAAAATCAATTGCAATCACAAGGAACTTCAATGTTTTTTCAAAAAAACAGTTGCATTCAATTGTATTTGGTTATAAATCGTATAAAAAAAATTGGATTTAATTACTTTTAGTTGTAGAACATATTTTTATCAAAAAATAATAAATCATAAAAATATTTTTAAAAAATAATATTTTTTATAATTATCCAATTTTTAAAATCTAAACTAAATCCACCTAAAACTTTCAAATCCAAAATAATCCTCCAAAATCCAAATTAAATGCACCAACGCCTCCCGATGAAAAGATCACATATAATTCAAGTTTTATGGTCGGGAAGAAATCATAAGTTTTTCAAAGTTTAAAATCTAACAAATATAAATATACATAATCCTTTTTATGATACATCTTATCTTAAGGGGAGTGTTTATTCTTTATATAAAAATTATTAATAACTCATAAATTACAATTTCTTCAATTAATTTAAATATAAAAAAGTTAAGGGACAATAAGATGACGTTGAGAAGTTAACATATACACAATTCATAAAAAACAATTAAAAAATAATATATTTTTTAAAAAATTCAACAAAATTCATCATTTTAATGAATCTATAAAAGCCATTTACTTTTAGATAAATATCATCTATTTTATTTTGAATAAATTCCTTAAATTTTATGATTTATTCATAAAATTGAAACACTACCCCTAACTATAAAACTATTACTCATATAACATTTTCTGAAATCCCCATGGACTTCATTTTGTTGTGCAATTTTATGGATATTAGTTGCAATGTTTAATGAATTTATTTAGGATGAATGATATGTAATGTAACGTATGAATAAAATTGGAGTAAAATATGTACTAGTTTAGAAAAAAAGAAATATAAAAGAGGAGTAAGTCTCTAAAAAAAATACATATAAACTAGGCAAGTTCTCTCTCGGAGTCGCTCCGCTCAAGTTCTCTGCTACAAATCTCTCTCTCGTTTGAAATTAACCCACCCACGCCCACAAATAAGGTAGTATATGTAAATTTATATGTCATATAAATATAATTAACGGATCTATATTTCGTAATTTCTACTTTCTTTTTTACCTCTCTCTTCTCCCTCACTCTCTCTTTCTCTCTCTCTAGGGTTTCTATCTCTCTCCCGGTTCTATGGCGGCTTATCTCTCTTCGTTTTGCAGGTTTTTGCGTGATTTTCTAGGGTTTTTACCCCAATTTCATCCTAAAACGGTGAAAAAGTGGGTTTTTGCGGTGATGTTCCTGTGAATTGGACTGACTGATGGAGATTTTGGATGGTAATCAAGTGCGATCTGAGGATTTGAATGTGCGTGTCGGTGACAAGAGAGTGGCGAGTAGTGATGATGATGTGGAGGTTAGGGAGGCGAAAAAGGCGAGAAATTGTGGTGAATTGAGGGGGGATTTGAAGAGAGTGGCGGAGATTGTGTTGGTGTTGGAGACCTTGGGGAAACTGAGGGGAGGGAGGAGTCCGACACAGCCGGAAATTGAGATGATGAGTGAAGCTAGAGGGAAATTGGGGGAGCTTTGTCAAGATTTTAAGCCCAAAGATGTGTTTCCTAGGGAGGTGTTTGGTGCGGTTATTGATGATCTTGGTCTTAAGTTGAATGAACAGATGTTAGGGTTTAGGGCACCTAATGTTCCCATTGCACAGATATTGAAGCTCACTCAAGAAAAGGTCATTTTTTATCGTCTTATTTGAATTTAGTTATCGTTATGTTTAGTTTTTAGTTAATGTTACTTCTCCTTTTATTTGAATTTAGTTATCGTTATGTTTAGTTTTAGTTAACGTTACTTTTTGTTTTATTTGAATTGGTTATAAATTGGTGGTAGGTTCTTAAGATGGATATAATGAATTGGTTATGTACTTGTACCGTTTTTACTGCATGTTTCAGAGGCTTTTTGGTATGATTTATTTTTGTAAGTTGGGAAAGCACTATCACCCTTCATACTAACTGTATAATTTAATATAAGATTCCAGGGGCAATTGGCTTGCATTAAAATTAAAAATTTATCCAAATAACCATAGATCAAGAAGATCTTGAGAAACCCTAAATTCTCCTGTACATATAAGTGTCTATAATAGGAAATGTTAATGGAAGCGTATGTATCAAATATGAGAATAATAATAGTAATTAGATTAGAAACTACCTGTTAATCACCTAAAATATGCGAATTACTCAGACACGAGGAGCCACAAAGAGACTTGATGGGTAATTGTAGAGGTGGCTGGAAGAACAAATTTTTTTCATCAATATTATCGAATTAAGTTATGTATTATCATTGAGAATAGGAACTATAGTAACTAGATTAGAAACTGTCCAGTAAAACTGGAATATTGATGCAGTTGGTGAGGGCTTGTTATGGTTTTCTAAAAATGGAATACATATTAAATTATTTTTATATACATATATGCAGGGGCGGAGCTATAGTATGCCGAGGCGAGCCTATGTGGCCGCGGGTGCTGAAATCTCAAAAGTGCTAGGTTTTTTTTAATACAGCATAGCGTCTAGTGCATGGTAGTTTGAGCCAAATATCTTGGTGTGATTTGTAAAATAAATAAAAGGGTGAAAATTAGGACCTCTCCTAACCTAAATCTAATTAGGTTGTCTCACCAGTGCTTATTTAATAATTGAATATTAATTTGCCCAGAAATTATCAACTCCTTGCTTTTCTTAAAAAAATGATTCAACTCCTATTTTTACCTTATATATTTTCATTTCATATATTTCGTGTTTTTTCTTGTAATGTGATCTGGTAATCCACAAAACATTCGTTTTAATAGACCACATGATATTATAATTTATTTTCTTTTTTGTTTAAATTTTTTGTTTTTGGTTATTTTTTATCCACTTTGTTATAAATTTTATTGTACTGTAAATTGCCTCACCCTCACCCTCAACTTCGATCCTGCCTCCGATACTGCATATATGTAGAGGTTTATTCATTTTTGTTTGTAATAGGCTGGAGCTGGGCTCTTAAATACCTTATTCCCTTCTTAGCATCTAATATATATATTTTTAATTGGTAGCCCACTCTTCCTCCAGCTGGTATGATTAGCCCAACCAGGTCTAGTATTGGACGGGTCCTTTTTTAAAAAAAAATTGCCAATCCTTTTTCTCGTAGTTATTTAAAGCGTGCCTAAGCGAGAAGCAAACCTTCATCCCATTGGGTAGGTGAAGCGATGTGACTGACCTTAAGTAAGTGCATCAAGTGCATAAGTGTGCTTCATTAAATTCACAGATTTTGAAATAAATATTATACTGCCCGTCATCAAATCAGATCTAGAAGTCTCAAGACACAAAATATATTTGGGCAGTCCACTTAAAACTCCAAAGGCATATAAAGAAAGAAATTAAGATGAAAACAGAAAGACTAAGATAAAAAGATAAGATAAGATTGAGAAAAATAGAATACCCATGTCCAATTGTCGAGTGTCTGCCAAACTCGAGGCAAATGAAGAGTTTAACATAGTGTTTTCAGTTTTATAGTGAGACTATTAACTTTCTACTGCTATCTTCCTCTCGCGTTATTGCAGTTTGCAACTTTGCATAAGTTATTGTTTGTCTCTGTTGATGCTTGTTTTTTGTAAGATCTTTTTTTGCTATGTACTTAATCGGAGACTTGTAATCTGTGTGAATGTTATACTAGCAACACACGTATATTACAAGTCAACTCTTTTTTACTGGTTAAAGTTTAAACTCTGATGGGCCCTGGCTATAGTGATTGGTTGGTATCTTAATATCAGGTGAGCTTGTTTCTTTAATTAAGAAAGCGCAAAGGCCAGGATTTAGTTATCTGTCTAAAACGTTAAAGTTGGTTTTCACTCATTATTCGATTAGGTCTACTATAGTGATGGTAGTCTTATAATTTTGTACTCTGACGTTAGCTTCTCCCTTACCTAGTTACCTTGTATTTCAGATGGAAAAATCGGAGGAGTTCGCTGTAAATTCTGCTTCATATTCATCTCAGAGGTTGCAAACAAATGTTGGTGCAGCATCTGAAACTGGATCATCTCATGCCGTCCGGATGTTAACTTCACAGAAACCAAGTCAATCATCAACTGCTTCTGTAGGTCTCCAACCTGTTTCCCAGTTAGCTCGTGTTTCTGCAATGAGCTCAACAGCCTTGCCATATCAGCTGCCTACTAGTGAAGTAAGACCTCCAGCTCCCGGTGAAACACCTAGCAGCCATGTTGGAAGGGATTCTTCTCCATTAGCATTTCCTAGAGCTGAGAGACCTCATTTTAGTTCGGATATGAAATATAATGGTGCTTACACTTCACAAGTTCAAGGTAATGTGCTAACATTTGTTTCTCCCTCACAAACTAGAACATTGATATCTTTGTTATAATTTACTAGCAGCCAGTTATATGATAAAAATTGCTATTTATTTATTTGTTAATATTTATTTCTATATCTGATAATCTGTGTATTGATGCTTTGCTATAATGGTACTACTTTTCAGTTAATGCTTCTGGTAATCACAGTAGGCCTCTATCTTGGTCTGTGCAACCACTGCAATCCACCTTGTCAGCCAAAAATGCATCAGACAGTAATGCCCTAATTTATGCTTCTGTAAAGGTCGAGGGATCTGCTGCTGAGATGTCACAAGTGATACCTCAAACCTCAAGATCAATTACTAGTCAGCCCGCATCTGTGAACCCACCTAGCATGCAACAACATATTCAACAGGGGACTGAACCTGCGCAGGCACTTTCTTTGAGAAGTAAGCACACTGATATTGCTAATACAGTCCAGAAGCTGTTACAACCGACACTTCATGAGCGCCCTATTTGGGCTCCACCTTCAAGGGATTACATGAACAAGTCTTTGGCTTGTCAACTATGTAAGCTCATTTCACTCGAGGTTGACAATGTTTTAATCTGTGATGGTTGTGAAAAAGGGTATCATTTAAAATGTCTCAAGATTAACAATCAAAAGTCAGTTCCTAGAGGTGAGTGGCATTGTGCGAAGTGTTTGTCCTTAAGTAATGGCAAAGCTCTACCCCCTAAATATGGCCGTGTCTTAAGAAATGCTATAACTGCACCCAAGGTGTCTTCTAATGCTACCCCAGTTCACATTCCTCCAGAAAAGAATTTGGGAGCATTAGTTGGGAAGGTAGCTGGAAATGGGAAGTTCAGTGTACAAGATGCTCCTGGTGGTACTCTGGACAAAAATATTAGCCCTTTTGCAGCTGGTGTTGAGAAGACAGATAAAAGCGTCATGCGTAAAGAAATTGATGACAAATCCCGTGGTTCTGCAGATCCTCAGACAGTAAAGAATATCTCTAATAATTCCATAAATCCTTCAACAAATGGTCCCGGCATCAACTCTAAGATCAATTACTTGCAGAAATCTGGTTCTGAAACAAATGATAAAGCTAAGCGAGATGAGCAAGGAACTTTACATTCTAATCATGTTGAAGTTTCTGAAACCAGTTTTGGGCCTAATGAGCAAGATGTTGCTTTGTCTGATGTCTTGCATCAAGTTGACTGGATTGGCGAAATACTTAACGTCGTGGAGGAGAAGACATATTATCAGTCTTGCTCCATTAACGGGGTCGTGTATAAAGTTCACGATCATGCATTATTTCGCTTGAAGAGCAACATATTAACACCCTTTAAGCTTCAGGTGAGCAATTATCTGATGATGAGACTTGAGAGTTGCAACATATATATTTTATTGTAATGAGAGTTGTGATGGAAGGCTTTTATTAGTTACATATTGTAGTTACTAAAACCCTAGCATTTATTGTGAAGTACACTAGTGATGACCTCGTACCGGGACTTTTTAGTATAAATTAATAATGTTATCATGTGCAATGTTGTCGCCGTTGTATGGGAATATATAGTTCTGTCCTATTTCTGCTGCAGTTTACTTGACTCCCTGCTATTCAGTACAATAATGGTAGGAAGTTCAATTATTGTTACTGCTGCTAATTGATTTCGATTTCTTGCCTTTAAGTTAAAGTATTTTTGATGTTATGATCGTTTTATATTCACTCAAGTCTGTTTGCTTGCAGAGTATGTGGGAGGATAGCAAAACGAGATCGACGTGGGTTCTTGCATCCCGGTGCTACTTTCCTGCAGATCTGCCAAAGGCTGTTGGTCGCCCATTTGCTCCTGATAATAACGAGGTGAGTAAGTCATAGTCATAGGCTCATAGTTAGGGAATCACAAATTACTTTTTAATGTGCTTCATTCGGAAAGAACGAGTCCCAAGTATGCAAATAGGGCTTATCCTCAATTCAGTATGCTCTGTGGTTTGTTTGACTGGGAAGGCTAAATATATTACATATATAATGAACAGTGAAGGCTAAATATATTACATATATAATGAACAGTGATTGGTATCGTCTACTATACAGGTATAAATTGTCTACTGTTTTAAGTATACTATATCCCATATCCATATTATACCGAGGCTGGAAGCCTGAAACAAACCAAGTATTCAGATGTTTGATGTTTCTTCTCCAGCATTTTATGCCTTTTTTGTATCAGTGTCATGTAACAGAATGTGATACCTACTATAGAACATAATCCGAGATAGAGAAAAATAGCAGTCTGTTACGTCCGTCTACATATTCGGATTGAGATCCTTGACACTGTTTATCCAGTCAATTCTATATCTTTTGTTGGCATCGAGGCTCAAGGCCCTTGACTTGGTGTCTTGAAATATTACTTAACTAGGCTTCCATATTGATGATAATTTACACTTGGACTTTTCATATGATGGAGAAACTGATGTATTTCTATCCTCTTCGAATTGTTTTGACAACATTTGACGTGTCTTTTGTGAAAGATGACATTTAGAATCTCTCACAATCTGAAAGTCGATATATACACAGAAAAGTTCATTGTGTCTGATTGATCTTATGCAACTTGTCAATTTTTTTAGGTATACGAGTCTAATCATGATACAGCAATAAGGGCTGGTTTGATAGAAGGTCCCTGTAAAGTTCTTCCACCACGACTGTTTGTTGAAGAAAGTCAAAGGAAGACTCGTTTAGGGATGGAAGCTAGTGGTGGACTACATCCCTTCTTTGTTTGCAAGTATGTCAATGTTTCTTTTAGTGAGCTTTTCTGATGTCATTCGGATGCAAATATGTGCAAAATACTTACTAAATATTTGTTTCTAAATCTTGAAATAATTTTAGGTAAAATAGAGAAAAATGGACAAGATGAACTGAACTCAGATAAGAATGGTGAAATAGATAAACAAACACTAAAAAGTAAAAGGGAAAATTTAAATGACAAATTATTATACCGTCAAGTGAGTATTTAATTCAAAGGAATGGAAAATGTTTTGTTGAACTTCAGCACTTTCCTTCTCTAAGTGCTTGTAAACTTTGTAAATATAGAATGTGCTAAATTGCTTTCCTTTTTCCTTCTTAATATCAAATTTCTAAATTCCTAAGATCCCTTCTTTTCTAAATTTCACTTATCCATCCTGCATGTATTTATGGTAACAAATTACGTAATTTTATACCACAAAGTAGAATTCATGCATCTGTTAAATAAATTAGACTAATTAGTCATTCATAACAAAAAATTTTGCATATTTGTTTTTTTTAGTTATTAACCAAATGATAATGGCTCTGCTGTAACAATTCTATATCTTTCTCTCTCTTTATTACAGATGGTTCTTTGATGAACGAAAAGGGCTATTCCGTGATGTTACCAGTTGACAGAGTTGCACATTTAGGTCACAAAGTTTTTAATTTTTTTTGATTTGCTACTCCGCGCCTCCTCATCTGTATCAGGTACACCACTACCCATACTTAGCAACTCGTTTCTGTTGAAGCTCTACTGCCTTTCCAGTAATTGATTATGTTGAAGAATGCTGAAGAAATTAAAAACAGATAACAAATTAAGCGCAAACAACAGCGTATGGTATTGTATCAATCAGGAAAAAAGACGATGAGGATAAATCTAATGAAAACTCATTTTTGGTGTTGTCTTGTGCCATGTCTCAATTATATTTACACTCTCGTTTGTGTGCTACTTCTGGCCTGCGCTAGGCTGCTAATAAGTACCCCAATGTGCACTACTAGTAGTATAGTCCCTTAATCTGGGAATTCCTAGTTTCCTCTTTTTAATCTTGAAGTTCAGAGTGGATGTCTAATCCACTATTAATTCTCTGTTTAAAGAACCGCGTGAAAGTCTTACTTCAACAGTTCAACATGAGGTTTTGTTGATTATTGCAAGGAGATTAATCAGTTAAATAGTTAATACTATACTTGCTCTATAATAGCAAGTCCAATGTAATGCTACAAGAGATGCTATATTTATAATATATCAATTATAAAACGTACCTCTCCAATGCAATGCTATACTTGGTTCTAAAATAGAAAAAATACTATACTTGGTTTCCTAAATATAGAACCAAGTATAGTTGTTGCTACAACTTCCACATAGGCATGCAAGTAGGGAAATGGATGGAAATGAAAATTAAAGCAATAGTGACAAATGTAATTGTGCATTTAAAAGAAAGGTGATTGAAAGTTAGTTCAATTTTGATCTATTTGGTGCCCGGTTTTAAAACTATGCTTTGGACTATAAGTTCTATTTTAACATAAAATATTACTTTTTAGATTCATATTATAGCAATGGCTATACGTATTGTAGCACTAGTATTGGACATGCTCTAAGGAAACATTTTCATTTATCTCTTGAGCCTGTAATTTGGATGTAAGACTATTTATTACGCATACATGATTTCTGCATTCTTCATAGTTTGGCATGCATATTTTATATTATGTTTCTTTAAGAATGTCAAATTGTCAACTATGATCTAGTTGCAACATAAAAGACTAAAGCGAGATAGTTCTATTCTTGGATCTACAGTTATTCTTGCTCAACTTGCTGTTCCTTAACATATATGTATTTAACTCCCTACATTTGGGAATATAAATGTGCGCTTGCCAATACCATTCATCATACATAATGCAATTTTAATTGGGGGGTATTTACTCAAATTAAGTCTGGGTAGACTATCCAGAACCTTTATTGCTCACTGTGTTGTTTATTGATATCCTCCTACTTTGGCTTATTGATATCCTTCTACTTTGGCATATGTTATCACTGTTCAAGTACTTATTAGGCTCATTTAAAGTGCTGATGGTTTTGCCTATGGACAATGATTATAAACTTGGGCTACTTTTTGTAGGTTTTCGACGAAATGACATATCACAGGGAGGCTATAGTGGAGTCTTCAGTATTCATTATCTTGTAACAAAATGTAGCTTCAGATTTGTAGTCTGCGATCATCGTTGTTAGTTGTACATCTCAAATAGAACATCTTTAATGTCTCATTTGGTGCTTAGAGTCTGTCATTACATAGAAATTATTTAGCTGATACCAAAAGATGTTTGTTGTGGCTATATTCCTTGCCAAGATGATAAATGAGTTTAACTTAATAGACAAGTTTGACCTTTAGGGATTATGATCTAGTGATCCGTTACCTTGTGATGGGTAATATGTTTTATATGCGGTTTAGTAATATTTTATTAATTATCTAGGTTGTTTTAAATAAATCCAATTATTTACTGGACCCAAATTTATTTTAGTCTTATAAATTATCAATATTTTTCTCCATTATTTCATAAAAATATAAATATCATTTTATTATCTACTCATTTGATTTAGTGAACAAAAAGGAAATGTATATGTTACTGCAACTCGTAAACACATCACATGTAACGCAGCTTCAAAGTAGTCAAGTTGATAAACAAATGATTCATAGGAGAAAGAACATGTGGAGCACAAGAAGCCGGGTAATGGCAGTCGATTTCAATACATCGGAATTAGGCAAAATCTATCTTAACTTCCCTGCATTAATTCATGCTGCATGTTGATTATTAATCACCGTTTCCAATAACCTAGTTAGCTTTGAACATAAGTTTATATATGAGTTTCATGGCTAAAATATATCAGCATAATTGATATCTATGAGAGTATGCATGTACTTGAGAAAGAATGTACAGTGCATAAATGAAAGGCCTGCCTGTTTTCAACATGACATCTATCCGGGTTGTATAATTACATTGTCGGGGGCATGAAGATTATAGAAAACGAGAGTTTTGGATAACATCTAGAGCACTGTTCGGGACAATATCATCATCATCATCTTCTTCTCATAATTGACTGTTTTGTGTGAGCAGTGCGCGTATGATATCATAATTCACAAACAAGTACGTATAATTCATGACTCTATATAATCAACTACAACAAATTCGAAAAAGAAAAGTCAGTAAAATCGACCGAAAATTTAATTAATCGCTTCAATAATAAATTTTGTTCTATTTTCTTGTCGTGATGGTAAGTACAAGAACCGAAAATCTAGTTATAAGTTTGTATGCTGCTTGCTTGAATACAAGGTAAAGATATATCTAGGACTTCGTTCCTATATATAATTCTATGGGCTAGGGGTATAGTTAGTTAACTAATTTTTGTATCGATATAGTGATATAGAGGGTGATTATTGGTTTGATGAGAAGGAAAGTTGAAAAAACAGTAGGTATTAGAGGCTAGCCTGATGAATCCAAAACCAAAACCATAAATATGTTTCCTGAATAAAAGGTAGTGTGTTCCTTTTACGAGTTGCTTGACAATGACAAGACCCTTCCTTTGATTAAAAGTCCCCGTCCCCTCCCCTCCCCTATGTTTGGGTAAATTCTCCAAATTTACCTGCCCTTTACGCTTTTATCCTTTTTTAACAGACACAAATACTTAACACTTTGCGCATTTATATAAAGAGAAAAAGGGCATGAGGTCACCCTCGGCTGAATTAGCCAAGTTTATAAAATTTTCAATACAATTTCTTAATGTCAATTTTGTAATATTAATGCTCATTCCCTGCATTCACAAAAAATATCATTTGTCTTAACCTCATAACCTAAAGTCACTCATCAAACTTTTTATATAAATTAGCTCTTACACTCGTGCAAGGCACATGTAATTTCTAAAATTTGAGTTATATTTTGTATTTTATGTAAATATATATATTTTTTTAAATTTATGAAGTATAATTTGAAAATATATATTCAACGATCACACTAATTTTTAAATAATCTGTGTTACTAAGAAAATTTCATATGTGTGTGTAAATCCTTTAAGTCAAAATAATTATATATAGTTTTGTTGACGACATATTCTGAGATATCTAATTTTCGAAGATGGAAAATTAATTAAAAAATGTGTATAAAAGTATTGAAATAAAATTATTTTCTAAAAAGTATGATATTGTAAATTAATTAAGTTAATTAAATATGTATAAGAGTATAATAGTAGGTTAATTAATTATATATAAGGATAGAATAATAGCTCAAAAATTATAATTAATTAATCGATGACATGGCAATAGCGAGCGATGAGATAAGTGAGGTGAAATAAAATTATTTCTCAAAAGATGTATGTTGTGATATTATATAATAGAGAGATTGAAGTCAGTATAATCTTGGCTAATGCAAAAGAGACGATGAATACACTCTTGTATTTATATACAAAATAAGTATTACTGTATCTTTTACCTATATGATAATAATAAATACGATAAAATATGTTGCAACAATTAAAATTGGAACTCACAAAAAAGCCAAAATATTAGAGTCACTAACAAACGCTTGCCAAATATCTGCAGATAATTAACTACGAGTAGTTGTTTCGGTGATCAAGACCAATTACAAATCTTTTACCAAGAGCAATGTTACCATTTTTAATCAAACAGGTTCACAATGTATGCTCGCACACATATACATTATATATTTATATACACGTACATAAATTGTATGTTCAATATATATATATGATAACGCGGTTTCAAAATCTTCTGCATGCATGTTCGCAGAAGATAATCTAACCATCAGGCGGCAGAAGCAACTAAAATCAAGCTAGTCAACTTAATTGTCTTGTATTTTCTTGGTTTTGATTTTTTTGATACACATTCAAGATTCAACTATGTATTCAAGCCTCGGTGGGGCCTTGTATCGTTTAATTTTGAAAATCTGCCATACTTTTGTATGATGTAGCTACTCTACCATACTTTTGTATGATGTAACTACTCTACCATCTCGCTTTTGACCACTTTCACAGTTTCACTCATCGCCCATCTCTTTTTTATATTTAACACAGCTGAAACTCGAGAAATGTGGTCAAAGTCTGTTGGTAACTTGTAAATTTCCCGTGATTATTTGAAGATGAATATTAATTTTTATGAACAACTTTACTACTATTGTGCAATCATCTCTTTTCAAGAATATAGTAGTAACATGCAGCATTGACATATATCTCTTGTACTGTCGTATAATATAATCAAGGATTTGTCCGCTCTAACTAAGGATGATATAATTACATGCACACTATTTAGTGGAGTATATAGGATACTAGGATTCATAATGATATATTGTTACTATCGTTTAAGACACAGCCTATCCTGTAAACAAGATCTGGTAGGTGCCTATGATCGATCTTTTCAACACACAGAACCTTAATGTTAAAGATAAAAGTTGGAGTGAAATATGCTCCGGCCTAGAATTCCGGGAACCGGCTAATATCACGGCTACGTGAACTTTTGACTTGTACACATGTGATATGTATGTATGTTGGATAGTTCTAAGTGGTAGTGTGATTATCCTTTTGTCGGCTCCGTCATTCCACTCTGACTTTTGACGAATTTTTTAGAACAGATACTTATTTGTAAGAGGTACAAGACTAATTAGTCAAAAAAGAAGATGATGATGCATGTGGCACGCAGAGTACTTCGATATATAAATATTCCCGTCCCTTTTTAAATGTTTTTTAAAATAAAATTTTAATATATATTCATCTATTCTTTGAATTTATATAAATGTAAGGGTAATCTACTATAACTATCTCTATATTTATTATCTTTAATATTTAATTATTTTAAAATTTTAATTGTATACTTATTTTTATTTTAATAATAATTTCTAATACATATGAGAAAAAGTTATCAAACTAATTTTTTTTTAATACACACAATCTTTTCGAAACATATAAAAGAGAGAGGGAGTAATGTATATAAATGGATTTTCATTATATTTATATTTTTAATGGAAACACAAAAATTTGCATTTTAGAATTTTCATTAATGTAAATGTTAATATAACCTTTATTACTTTTTTTTATATGATAAATAATATCAATACTTATTTTTGTAAAATAGCATCCTAATTTTTTCAAGGGCTTAATGTGCCTGAGAATGACCTCATTCCTCACGTAGCACCATGAAGTTAAAACATTTTATAATAAAAATATAAAAGTATTTATGTAAATATAGAAGAAATAATTTAATATTTATAAAAATGTCACTCATAATTTATACTAGAAACTGATGTAACCTTAGGTTACATCCTACTAGTTTTCTCTTTTTGTAAAATAGCTACTCAACTACAATTTTGAATATTTTTTGTATGCTAAATATATCAATAATTGTTATTGTGAAATAGCTAGTTTAACAACAATTTTGAATATAATATATGAAATGAGAAATTGTGCAAGTATTTTCGTTTCCTTGGAAGATACATGGAGTGATTCAAGTATTATTCTTCCTAAATATGTATATATGACCATCTAGAAGCAAGTTAATTAGGGAGGAATTCAGAAAAAAATTAATACTATCACAAGATAATTAGATCTTCAAGAGAGTTTATATATTCACTACTCCCTCTAATGATCTCTATAGCTATATGTATATATATATACGTATAACTATCAAGCTATGTTATAACGATCGTAGCATACTAGCATGTGATACCAATTCATGATCGGTACACAAATTTTGTTTAGTAAACCAGAAGCCTACGCGCAGGGCCGACTTTATAGGAGGTCCGGGATGAAAATTTTAAATGGCTTGTAATTTTTTCCTAATATAATTATATAAAAAAATTATATAATATAATAAAAATTGACGGTAAATTTTTTCAAATCTTCACTTATTTTTATTAAGTTTGTTTGAAAAGTCTGTTTTTTCGATAATAAAATTATTTATAACTCCTTTATGTGACTCTTATAACTTGATCAACTTGCTTTTTCCCATTTTCACATCCAAATAATTGCTTTTTAGGTAAAATCATATAAATCAAAATTTAAACAATTGACTTATAAAGAAGTAATAACACTTTGAGTTCAAAATTCTCATTGAAAATTTTAAAAAAAAATGATTTTTTACATCAAAATAAAGACAAAATTTTACTTTATTAGGATTTTCTGATCCTTACACAATCTTCCCACTAACCCTAAATTAGTAGATTAATATTGTTTAAATATAATATATATATATATATATAATCGAATACCATTTTAATTCTATTTTTCTTTTTTTAATAATGAATTATCTAGTTTCATAGAATATATACATATATATTATATATATACATATGTAATTAATACTTATTTTTAGTTTTTATAGACCCAAACATGTATGTATATACATATATATGTTAAATATTTCATATATCACTTAATTAGAGATATTTAACCTAACGATTTACCCACACCCTTTTACACAACTCCAAAGTCATTCATATCCTTAAAATTAAGAGTCTGTTTTGACTAAATTTAAAATTGTGACTTATGATTTAAAGTGACTTAACATGATAAGTCGGGAACTTAAAATGCATGTTTGGATAATTTTGTATTATGAGTGACTTGTGGGTTTTTAAAAATATAATAATAAAAATAAAAGTGATTTATGAGTAATTTATGACATATGGATAATTTTTATCAAAATAGAAAAAAAAATCACTGAAAAAAATTACCTAATACTTTCTTCTGATTTTAAGTCAGTTTCTGGTTTATTTCTGACTTTAAGTCAGTTTCTGACTTAATACACAAACATATATTTTTTAATTTAAAATCAGAAACAACTTTAAATCCCCAACTTAGGCCCTGTTTGGTATCGCTGTTGCAGACAGATACAACAGTTTTTTCCTCAAAAACTGTCAGAAAGGTGTTTGGTAAATTATAAAAACTGCTATATGAAAAAACGCTTTTAGTCTAAAAACTGCTGTTAGCAAAAGCATGTCCCTCATTCTTTTGGAAAAAGATGTTTTCAGCTTTTGCAGGAAGTAACTATCAGTTTCATCATCAAACCTTCCCAAAAACATTATTTTTATATATTATATCTCAAAATATGCATAAATCAAAAAAATTACCAAACAATTATCTGATTTTCCGACATCATTTTTTCCACCAGCATTTTTTCTCACAGTACAACAGTTTTCAACAACACTATCAAACGGAGTCTTAAAATTTAGCCAAAACATGTTCCAAGTGTTTAAACGAAATTGAACTTGGGCTGAACTAATATGATTATTAGAGTATCAATTAGTCCTTGATATTATCATTAAGTCGGATTAGATGATAATTATTCGCTTTTTTCTTAACCACCACCATTACAATATTAAAAGAACTGTACTCCGTATAAAATATTATCGATTCATATATATCCTACACCCACGTATTGTTCCTTCCTTAGTATCTTGATTTGTTTAATAACTGTAATCAAACTGAAACAACGTAACCAGTAATTGATAATACCAAGCCGACAATGATGCATAATTTGTGTCTACTAACTTTTCATAGATTTACTGGACGCGACAAGATACTTGAATTCTTTAATTAAAAAAAGTCTTTTACGTTGAAATAGTGGTTAAAGAGAGTAAAAAAGCAAAAGTTAACACATCAATTTTTCTAGCACTTTAGTGGGTTCGTTGAACGTTTAATACTTCTTCCCTCCCCCATCCATTTATTTACGTTTTAGATATAGGGTTGATTATGTATTTTAAGATCCATATAAAATATAATTTCGTAATTTATTTTTATAATTTTTTATTTTTGAAAAAAAATTGAATGTTTAAATTTTTATTCATAAAAATAAATTAAAAATAAATTATCGAACTATACTTTACATGCACCTTAAAATGCGTGCCTGACATTCTCTCTGAAACGTAAATAAATGGGTGGTATGTGCAGAATTGATTTATCTAAATTCTTTTGTGTTAATTGATTATAATAATTTTATATTTATCTTTCTAAATTTTTAATATAGTAATATGTTAATTATTTTTTTATTAAATTTCAATTATAATTTTTACAAAAATTTTAACTTTGATATTTTATATACGAAATATATACTAATAACAAAATATTTCAAAATATTCATTGTTAATTAAAACAAACACATTTTAATACAGTGAATAAATCACATTGAAATAAAACAACTACAAAATAAATCAATTATATTTTATTATTATCCATTGAAATAATAAAAAAATGTAAGTTGTTACATTTATATATAATATTATACAATACAAATTGTATTTTTATCCTTAGCGAAAAAAACTTATATTTTTATAAATTAATAATAGAAAATGCAACAAAGAATTATAATATAATTTATTTATTTTGTAGTATTTTTATTTTAATGTGATTCATTCACTTTATTAAAATTTGTTTATTTTGATTAATTATGAACATTTTGAAATAATTTTATTATTAATAGATATTTTGTATTTTATTTTAATGTGATTCATTCACTTTATTAAAATTTGTTTATTTTGATTAATTATGAACATTTTGAAATAATTTTATTATTAATAGATATTTCATATATAAAACAATAAAATAATTTTTTTAAAGTTAGTTTTTAATATTATAATTGAAATTTAATGAAAATAGTAAAATATTACTATATTAAAAGTTAGAAATACAAGTGTAAGTTCATTATTGTCAACTACTTTAAAAGCTGTGTATGGGCACATACATTACTACTCAGTGTAAATTTAAAATCAATCAGACCAAAATGCGAATATTTTTTACTTCAACGGCCGAACTTTTCAAACAATATCTTCATAAGATAGAACAAAAGTGTTCAATTCTTTATATATAAAAAAAGAACTCTGAATATAGATCCTAAAAGTATTTTTATATATAGTATTTATGCAGGTCCATTTTATGAGAAAGATAACCAATATTAAATTGACAACTTACAAGTATTTAAGAAATGTAATGATAATTTTTTTAGGAAGTTAAAAATTTCTCGAAAATTATTTCAGACCTGGCTAGCTTGTTTGGGTGGATAAAAAGTGGACAAGTCTTGGCTGCTTAAGCCATGGGATGATCCATGTATGTGTAACACTGACTCGATCGAATGTTTCCTTAGGATTAAACCGACGAGATACACAATAGAGAAAGAAAAGAAGAAACAATCATAAAAGGTTAGCTGACGAGCTTTAAACTTGATGATACCCCTAATCTGTCTCTGTCATTTATGTCGGAGTCCGGCAATATGATTGGCCGGAGATACAAATTATTGATATTCAGCGTCAATCTTGGGCCTGCTGTTTTCTGGTTGCCTAGCTAGCTATATGTGCACGTGTTCTCACCCCACAACACCTGAAAAACAATTTATGTTACTAAAAATTTCAAATCCAACTAAAATAGTTAAAAATATACAAGAATAATAAATATTGATGCACTCCAACAACTCCCACTAGAAATATACGCTGTCAGGTTGTGTGCTTTGGAAACACGTGAATTGATTTTTGCATGTATTTTGAAGAATTTTTAAGCATATATATAAAAGAGAAAAATGGGTCTTGAGCGAGAATGACCTCAGCTAACTCAACTCTCCTGAGGTTATAAGCTCAAAAATTTATTCTGAATTTACAGATCTATCCTTATGTATTTATATATGAAATTGTTATAATCTTACATAGTACCCTAAGGTCATCCTGAGTTACATGATTCTCAATATAAAAATCCCTAAATAAATATCCCTATATTCCTGGGAATAGTTTAACCTGTAAAATCTGGTACAGGTGTAGTGCATATACGATATCTGTGTATAAATATCCAACTATTTCTAGCTTCTTCGATCTTGCCTCGCATCACTCTAACATAAAAATAATTTCTCGCTCCTCTCTCGCTTCATTAATGTTATATCCAAAAATGGCTCCTTCAGCAGATAATAATTTAGTTGTTTCCGAGATAAAGCTCGAGAAAATGTTTAGCATGAAAGGTGGTAAAGGAGAGGCTAGCTATGTCAACAACTCCCAAGCTCAGGTTTACAAATATATTATATAACTATATATATATATATTAAGTTACCGTATGTTTCTTCTAAAATCTCGACAAATCAAACTATAATATACTGATATTATTATGCAGGCTCAACATGCTAGATCAATGCTACATCTTCTAAGAGAAACCCTAGATGGAGTTGAAATAAAGTGTTCAAAAGTGGCCTTTGTAGTGGTGGACTTGGGATGTTCATGTGGTAGCAACACCATATACATGATTGATGTGATTGTAAAACACATGATCAAGCGCTATGAGGCCTTGGGTATCGAGCCACCGGAGTTCTCGGCATTCTTTTCCGACCTCCCATCTAATGACTTCAACACTCTCTTTCAACTCCTACCTCCTTTGGCCAATCATGGAGGTAGCAGCATGGAAGAGTGTTTAGCTTCCAATGCTCACCGCTCTTACTTTGCTGCCGGAGTTCCCGGCTCATTTTACCGCCGTCTCTTCCCTGCAGCTTCAGTCAACTTGTTTTATTCTGCATTTTCTTTGCACTGGCTATCGCAGGTCAGTTTAGTTATATTATGTTAATTATAGAGTCCGATTTACGAGCCTGAGGGCCCGGAAAATGCAACCATCATTCTATAACATACTCTTAAATTTGAAGTGGTATAATCAAATTGAGGTGCAGGTACCGGAGAGTGTGATGGATAAGAGATCAACGGGATACAACGAGGGAAAGGTATTCATAGAGGGTGCAAAAGAGAGCACAGCGGCTGCGTACAAAAAGCAGTGGCAGTCTGATTTAGGTGACTTTTTGTGTTCGAGAAAATGTGAGATGAAGAGTGGGGGTTCCATGTTTCTAGTCTGCTTGGGCCGGACCTCTGTAAACCCCACCGACCAAGGTGGGGCTGGCCTTCTCTTTGGGACTCACTTTCAGGACGCTTGGAATGATCTTGTTCTAGAGGTACGCACACACTGCTCTGCTCACTATGTATTATTTTTACAAAGTACGTAAAATCTAATTATTAATAATTTCATCTACTCAGGGTCTGATTAGTAATGAGAAAAGAGATGGCTTCAACATTCCAGTGTATGCACCAAGCCTACAGGATTTCAAGGAAGTGGTGGAGGCCGACGGCTCATTCGCCATCAACAAGTTGGAAGTGTTCAGAGGAGGAAGCCCCCTTGTCGTGAGTCAACCCGATGATGCTAATGAAGTTGGCCGGGCTTTAGCCAACACTTGCAGGAGTGTTTGTGGTGTACTAGTTGATGCGCACATCGGTGATTCCCTTAGCCATGATCTCTTCTCCCGTGTCCAAAATCGAGCCACGGCTAGTGCAAATCAGATTTTGGAGCAGTTACAGTTCTTTCATATAGTGGCTTCTCTTTCTTTTACATAGTTATATTACGTACGTACTACAACTCTCAGTTTGTTTGGGTAATTATTAATTGTGTGCTTTAACTTTTACTTGCTGAAACTTTCCTGTTGATCGTTTTACATCCTCTTTAGCTCTTCATATGTAATCCATGATATCAGTTTATATATCTGATATGTACAAACTTAAGGGTTGCTATGGAATATCGTAATTTGTGTTTATCGCTTGGTTGGCACTTGGCAGTGTGTATTAGAATACGTACTCCATCCATCCTTTTTGGTATATATAAATTGCAGAATCAACATTTTCCTTCCTTTAATGCATACTAACATTTCATACTTTACTCCTTGTATGTGTTCATTGATTCATACAGGAGTTTGCTTGTATCCTGGATTATTGCATGCAACAAGGAAGAACTAGAAACACACACACACACACACACACACACACATATATATATAAGCAAAGACTAGTAAACATAACATACCTCAAGTTTTCTTGCTTTTATTTGGCCAAGTTACTACAATATTAATTCATCAACAAACACATAGATGTATATGCAACACTTTCCATATATATTAATCAGCAGAACAGGAAAGAGATCTTAGATGGAAAATTAGACATATTAAAGAGGGAGGGTGGGCAGTCATAGCTCGATCAGTTAGAGTAGTAGTACCCATCTGCTGAATCAAGTTGGAAGATTTCAACCACTTGAGGTAGCCTGAATCTTACTCTTCTCTTTCTCTTCTCACTTGGGCTCATTTTTAAATCAATTTTCATCGCTTCCTCCTCATCACTATTAGACTTGAAATTCGAACCTTCCAAACAGAAGGCATCTCTAGGCAGTATCTTAGACGTGGTAGCCTCCACGGTTTCCTCAAACGAAGGGTGAATTCTGCCTGAGGATTGCTTGCTGTTGCTGTTGCTGTTGCTGGAAGCTGAAGCATTCATACGTGGTGAACTCAAGATCCATTCTTTTAGATTCAGATCTCGCATGTTTTTTACTGATTCTTCTAGTTTAGGCTGAGGCATCCGCTCTTTTTTATTCTTCTTGCTCTCCCAAAATGAGTATCTAGGCTTTATGAACTCAATAATGGATGATGATACACTCATGCTTCTCCGTCCATCCGAAACATATCCTTTCGGGGGCTTATGCTCAAGTTTTCTAGGACTGCATACGCTTGAATCCTTTTTCACTTTCTTCGCTCTAAACATGATTGAAAGCACAGTGTTGATTATTTGCTATTTCCGGGGATTTAAATCATAAGGAACATAAAGGTTTACAGAGAAACATATAACTAAGGTAGGTATAATTACATGTATGAATCAAGATGGAAAGATAAGTCAAAGATGCTGACTAAACCATCGATTTAAAATAATGCAGGCCGACCAAGAATATGAAGTCCTTGAATGAGTTTACAGTAATACAAATTATACGACAATGAACTATATTTAACTTGTACAACAAAAGTACTGCAAAAGTTCATAGATGGCCAAATGGATGATGAAAGCAACCTACTTGAACTTATCAGGCAGTTTACTCATTCTCAGAAGAATAGGTAAATCATTTCAAACATGAAATTACAATGCCACAAACAGGCGGAGACTAGTTCCTGTAAACAACCAGATTGGCGAATCTGTCAGTAGAATTCACATTTGGAAGCTAGTTCTTTTTCGGGGGTAATCTGTTGAAATGTAATCGTATGAGACCTAGTTTTTAACTTTTAATCAACTTGGTTTAGTCGGCAAAAAAACAAGTAGACCAGGTGGTCCAGACGTATTATACATCAGGTGCATACTTGACTAGTTGACTCTGAACCTGATTCTCCTTCCTTCCATGCTTTGTTAAGGATGAGGACCACTTACCAAAATAATCAGTCCTTATCACACTTGTTCCTGACACTGAAAATTTCATGATAGAACAATTGTGCTGCACTTTATGAAATTATTCATATCTTCTAATGGTCATTTTAATTAAAACTTTTCTTCATCGGCTACTCTATATATATAATTATTAATTCAGGTTCCAAATTTTTGATGAATAGAACTACGAGTTGACCTTATATTCAAATGGTGACTTTTAATCGAGATAAGTTGAGAAGTTTGACTGGGTAATCTGGTTATCAAACAGACATGTCACGTCTTTGGCATATAGATCTCCAGCTGATGCTCACTACAGAAATGAGCTTTAAAATTCCCCATATTGTACTACTTGCTACTACAGAACTTATCCAGTCCCTCTACTACCTGTTCAACTATGTATCCGGACCCCACCACTCCATTACAGCAACTAAACTAGCCATACCAATTGATATATCACAAGAGTATAAACCTATTTATTTCGTTTGCTCTATTATGGAGTACTTGGACGGGGCTCTGTGGCAGAAATGCAACGAGTTAGCATCCTCTTTTGATAGGGAAACATAATTCAAAGGAGCAACCGGCCTCATGTCCCTCTTCCTGTCTTTATTGATGGACCTTGACAGATTCTGATGGGCGAGAGACAATCTTCTGCCAGGTGTTCCATTCGCTCCATTGGCACGTAGGCCCATCACCTTCTTTGTGCTGAGTGTTCGTGCTGGGCTAGGCTTTGAACCGAAAATTGCCTCCTGTTCTGTGTTCATCTGTTCATGGAACTTCTTCTGATCCTGTACAGCACCAATTAGAAAATCATATGATAGTCTAAAACAGAAAATTTTGAGCACTACTGCCAAACGTTAAGCTTTTGAAAGAAGACATAGAAACTCGTCACTTTGTCAGAAAAAAAAATCACAACATAAGCTTGTTGCAGCAATCAAAGTATATACATGAAAGAGCTAAGACTGACCCTCATCCTTCTTTTCTCTTCTTCTCAGTCATGCCTGAGAAATGCATATTCGTCAAGCATTGCAAGTAGAGGAACCCCATCATAAGTGAATGTTAACCCATGTTCTTCCTCCCAAGCACGTGTTTTGGCAACCAACATTTCGACAAGAGCTACATGTAGAAATTTATATGTTATCAGTCATATAGGTTGTTATTACTGCAAGTCAAACAACTCTAACTATATATAATAGTGTTAAGTGAACACTCACACCCGTCTTTCCTTCGACAAGGCCTGATGAATCAATCCTCAACTTCCCATAAAAGAAAAGCGAGGGTGATATCGCTAGATCACGATTTCTATGGTAACCAAAATTATATATTTGAATTATATATTTGTTCCTTGTAGGGCATAAAATAGTGTATCCTGTGGTCTCTTTAAGTAAACAAACTGGTAGTTACCACTTGTTAAAAACGTTTTAGTGATCCGTAAACTTCGGTGCTCTGGTTTAATCAGAAAAAAGAAGAAAGTTACTAATGAAGGCTGTGTGCGTTTAGCTCTATGGTCAAGTGTTCAATTTGTGGGTGAGAGCAGCTTACTTTGTCATGTAACTTCATAGGGAGCTTCGTTAGCACTACAGATGCCCTCTATGGATGCACTTCAAAATGTTGATAAATTCTCTGGAGTTCATCCATTCCAATTGCATATAAAGTTTTTCTTATATTTCCATAATATACTTTCTTGTAGATTGGAACTAATCCTTAACGTCTCCTCAAAATATAATTTAAGATTTATCTAGCAATGAAAAATGTACTCAAAATTTACCCATCTCAAAGTATCTCAAGCTTTTGTTACAACCACTAGCCAATTATATAGTTGCCTCTGTATATTCAATGAAAAAGTGAAGGGTTACAGATGCTGACTCTCAGGTAATTAGAGAGTAATGGGACAACCGGCCTTCACAATAACAAACCATAATGAAGCACAAATTCCCACATGATCATTCAACATTATTTTCTAAAAAGGATCCCAAGTATATTTTTCTGAAACAGATTCAAAGCATCTCATACCTGGAATTTTGTTGACCAAGATCCGAGCTTTTTCAGCTCTCTTGAGATTTAAGTGTGCGCCTCTGCTAGCATTATACCTGTTGTCATCCTGTTAAAGCAAAGACAGGTGATAATTGATAGTAAGCCTATGATTCTCTTCTTTATAATGCAATGGAGCTGAAAACTTGATGATTATGTAATATTAACTAACGTTTTCCAGCAGTTACATTTATATTTGAGGAATTTGTGGAGAATTGTAATACTTGACAAGACTCAAAAAATAAAATTGAAGGATTATATAAGCCAGATAGATGGAGGACAAAAAGACATCATAAAACGATCTCATGCAGTCGGTAATTTCTAAAATGGCTCAAGATCACAAATATCTAATAGCCGGTCTTCTTTGTTCTCTTTTTTGATAATATATACCTGATAGCTGGACTGGCCTTATAATGATCCCCCACACATTAAATATACTGTTGTTCTTTTAAATTATTGCCTATTCATTGCCCTAATTACTGCACCCAGAAACATAGAAGGAACCAGTTGGAAGAAGCTCAATCGATTATAGTTTTCTCCAGCATTTTTAAGGTGCAATTACTATTAATAAGTGTATCATCTAGGTACTTGCAAAAGAGTAAAGGGTGTTGGTTAACTCTTGCAACCCCAGGACCGAGGATGAGATATTTGCCATCCTATTCCTAGGCCATTTCAGAAATCACCGACTGCATGATCACACAACTCTAGGATGTAATATGTTGCAGGCTAAGTTAATCGTAAATATACCCTCATATAGTCTTCAAGCCAACTCTCTTCCTCACAAGCTGACATCCATTTCTCCACTTTATCCAGTATGTCTTTTCTGCTGGAAGCCACCTCTTTTGCTTTTATAATCTGATTATCCATGTCAGCTAGTAACTGGGAAGGCTCAACATTCCCAGAATCAATCAAGGCCAAAAATTTTCCACGAGCAGCCTCAGTGTCAATCTTTACATGAGCACAAGCATATATTTCTTCAAGTTCAGCTTGCCTCTTGAAAGAAATTTCCTTCATCCTGCTAGCTTTTAGCTGATCGAGTCTTTCAACTTCCACTTCGGCCTGACAGATAAAACATTAACAATCATTAAACTGTCCTCTCTTAATAAAATCCAATTCTACAACGTCGGGAGCCTGAAATACCTGCTCAATCAGCTCCAGAGCAAGAGCTCCAGGATTGGTGACCTCATTAACTGAAGCTGATACGTTGCACGTAACATGATTAAACAAACTTCGGTCTTCGTCTGAGGTATCCATCAGATTCCAAAGATCAGTTAGTTGTGTTGCTATTTCTTGAAGCTGTAGAAGAAAGATATATAAGATGACTACACTGAGTACACAGTTGAAATATGTAAATTTGACTAGGTTTACTTGCATTAAACTAAATATTTTAAAGATAAGCAAAAAAGCCTTGCATCTAATTCTAAGTAGACTTACAAGCCCAGAACTTTAGAAGGATCAAACAAATACACATCTCTCTTTAATATTCCCATAAAACCTAATAACTAGTTTCATATACACCACATAAACGATGAAAACATATAGTCGACTATGGTAGATATGCAAAACATGTTTTTTCTCCTGTAGGAATGCCTCTAATCCATCCTTGGCAATCTGGATATGTTCATGCTTGAGAAGTCTGAAGATTAATACCGATGCTTCTGTTCTGGATGGCTTTCATGTAAGTCTAGGACCTGTTTTGAAGATGACACAATGAGGACTTCAGCCATGGCTATGCATAAGGTGGCAACAAACTGGGGTGTTGAGCTGGCAAAAGTTGCAGTTGCAAGATTTGGGTTAATGATTGAAGCTTGGATTGGACTTTGGAGACAGTTGTTTCAGAGTGTGATGCCCTTAATATTGTGAAGATAATTAAGCCTGAGTAAATCGAGATTTCTCCTTTCTTTACTTTATGGAGATATTAACAGGCTTAAGTTATTTTTCTTTCTTTTGATGTTGGTCATGCGAGAGGATGAGATAACACTGTAGCTCACCTTGTTACTATTTTGATATTAGGAGTAAAGCTTGTTTGTAAGGATAATTTTCCTCTGAGCATTATTGCTTTAGCTATAAATAAAAAAGATAAAGAACTCCTTTCAAGGATCATAATTCTATATAATTCAGCAACTCGCTTACCTACTAGATCTGGATTCATTCTAAACTGAACAAGGATCATCTACTAGATTCGAAGCCCTTGATAACAATATATATTTGTCGCTAGAGAAGGAAAAGAAATATTCTAAATCTCTCCAAGGTCTCGCTATTTGCTACAGATTAGCACCATCTCCAAATGGTGGGTAAAAGGTACTCGTATCATTCTCAACTCAACAAATAAAATGAACAATTTGTTAAAAGAAAATGAATCTGACAAGACAATTAATCCACATAGTGAGAATTCATCATGTAAATAGACTGCAGTTGCTAAAAATCAAGTACAAGTGCTGTTACCTTATGCAGCCTTTTTTGCTTATCTTCTTGCAGGGATAAGATGGTCAGAGATAGCCGAGATAAGGTGTCATTGCTTATGCTTTTAGATTGCACACCGGTAGGGTCTTTAAGGCTTGGATGAACTTCAGTCACCGTACTGAAGAAATCCATCCCAAGGACAGAACAAAGATCATGCACAGTGCTAACAAATTCAAGGACCTTATTCAACCTCTCACTCTGCCCGACAACACAAACATAGAACAGTAATTATCCTATTTGGTTCAAAAGCTGGTCTAGCATATAAAATGTCATCTATGTTAAATTTTACCTTTTCTTTCTGCAGTTCTAGGAGCTGAGCGTGAAATCCATCTAATTTTTTTTGAGATAGATCAGACTCATCAACTGCAGGGCTCCCAACAAGCTCAGTAATCCCTGCAATTTCAGCACATATCTTTTGTATTTGAGACTGTACATCGGAGAACTCTTTAATTCTCTTATCTTTTTGTTTCCAGAGTTGTTCTAGTGGTGGTGCTATAGCTGAAAGTTGTTCCTTGATTGTCCCTGAGGTCTTGTCAGGCTGCAAATCAAAGAGAAGAACATTGTGATGTATCTGATTAGTGGCTACTAACACCATAACACATTGAGCGGTCTGAACTTTAAACTGTTGTATGTTGTATTGTGCGCTACTTCTAGTTCTTGTAGATATTAAGGTAAAAAACAATTTTCATCAGGCAAGTACATGTTGGTTGACTCACAATTTCAACAAAAGTCTTTTCTCCAAGGGCTGCTAGGAGATTTGTTAGCTCAACTCAGCATTTGCCAATGCCTGAAGTAGCTTCGCCCTCGACTTTGCAGCGAAGTCGACCTTACGTTTGTACACATCCAAGCACTCTTGTTCTAACTGAAGAAGCATCTTGTCCCTTTCCTTATCACTTTCACCAACCTCATCCCATATACGCTGCATTAAGAAACAATTGAAGTGCTGCATAATATTACTATCATACGGAGTAATAAACTAGTACAAGGAACAAGTATGTAGAAATCGTTAGTCCTGAGGTTGGAACATTACCTGCAACTGCTGCAGCAAAGAATTACAAGTTGTTTCTCCGAGAAGAATATTTGGAGCTTCCAGGACCGCCATTAGTTGCGACTACAAACTAAACACCGGAAAGTTTTTAAGAACCCCATATTTTGATCAGACTCCATCATAACACTATTAAAGAATCATTATTGGCAGGGTCTTCACTTCAAGAAAAACACGAATTAGAAAACAACTAGAAAATTCTAATGTTTTCAAGATTTAACAACATTAATAGATATTTCAAATTTCAAGAAAATAAAAATGTTGGCAACTACAAACTCCAAGAAAATCACGGTTACATAATCAAAACAGCAAATTGACAAATCTCATAAAACCCTGATAGGGTTTCGGACACATAAACCCAAAATCAAGATTTACAAGCAACCGGGTCTTATAAAGAACATGAAATTAAAAAAAAAACATTGTACGGTAAAAAACAAGAAAAAAGGTGCAAGAAAAGAGTGAGAAAAATGGGGGTTGGTTGAGTCAGATCTGACTTGTGAGTGTTTCTGTTTGTGAACGTGAGATAGATATGGGGGTTGAGTCTTTAGGACAGAAATTATCGTGTTTATGAGTGTGGGTTTGTGTGTGTGTGTATATAGAGATATATTGTGTGTGGGTGTATATAGAGATATATAGTGTCTAGTACGTAAAACACAGACTATAATTGTCCTCGAGATTTTGAATCTTGGAAGTCAGCACTTAATATGTTTATTTTATACAAATAATTATTTTCTTCGATCCTTTAATGTATTGGAAATACTCAAAAATCTTCTACTGTCATTACTCATCTCTCTCAAAATGTTTCATTTATCTTTTTCTAATTATTTTCTCTCTCTTATATATCTACCCACCTCCAACCCCATATAATTATATTTTATATCAATATCAAAAATAATAATTTATTTAAAATAATTCATTAAAAATATTTATTTATTTTATTTTTAGATTAAAACTAAACAAGAAAAGGAATTAAAAATTATTTTTTTCTCTTTAAATCATTTTCTAAACCCCATTCGATATAAACCAAAGGGCTCTTGCAATAATCACACGTAAAACTTGACTTATCGACTTATAGATCCTCTTTACGTCATGACCAACATGTACAAATTTATCGGTGTTGTAATCCGCCATGTAAAAACGGCAATCAAAATTATTCGGTGAACATGAATTATTCGAATAATCGAAATTAATTTAGATTAATTTAATATTATCTTTTTATATATAATATAAATTTAAGTAACTATTTCCTTTGGTCCCTAAGGATAGTTTTTTGACTTTTTGACGTGCAAGTTTAGGAGTAAAAAATACATACATATATTTAATAAAAATTAAAAATATATATATCAAATAAAAATTTAGAATTTAAATTTGCATATGATATAAAAATTAAAAACTAATATTAGTTATAACTATGTTTTTTTTTACTCTTAAATATGTGTGTCAAAAGGTTTAAAAACTATTATTTAGAACCAAGAGAGAGTATATACTAAAATTTTAAAATAAAAGTGAACAAACTTACAAGTTAAATAATTGAATTTATATAAAATAATTTAAATATATATTTTTCTGAATTTTGATCGATTACTTATGATTTTCGACTAATTTATTTGATTTTTGACTGATTTTCACAAAAAATATTTTTGAGCCGATTAATGACGTAAATTAGTTTAGAAAGTTACTAAATAGCGATTAATCTCGATTAGTTGTCGTCTTTCACAACAGAGATTGTAAGTAATTTATTAGATTTTGAGTTTTCTGTTTTCTATTTTTTGATTTTTTTAATATAATTTTTCAAATATTTTGATTATATATTTATAATTATTAGTTATTGTTTTTTAAAATATATATATATATAATTAATAATATATCTCACAATAAATAAATTTTAAAAATAATAATTCTAAATATACAATCAAAACATTTTAAAATGTGTGAAAATTTTAATTGTTAAATATTAAAAAATTATTATTATTTTATAATACAATTATTACATGTATAAATGAGCTACAGAAGTGATAAGAATGAACGGGGTTATAAATTTATTTAAAAATACAAAGTTATGTTCAAATGAAAAAAAATTAATCCCCAAAACAGTGAAAAAATTACAAGAACTTACTAAGTTATTTTCACAATTTGAAATTTTGGGTCTTATCATTGCTCTTAGGCCTGCACAATTTTTCGGTCTGAATCTGTAAATTGGATCGGATCGGGTCTTTCGGTCTAAAGACCGGACCGAATATATCCGGTCCACAGAATCAAAAAAATCTGATTTTTGGTCCAATCCGGTCTTCGATCCGATCCGGTCTAAACCCTAAAAAAACCCAAACTGGACCGGATTATATATATATAAGTATATTTATTTTATTTTATACATTAAATCATTTAATTTAAGGATAAAATGTTAGAATATATAGTAATATAATCATTCGAAATATTATAGAATAAATTATTATAATAATAGTAATCAATATAACAAATTAAATAATAAATTTATTTAGTCTATATATTTAAAAATGAGAGTTATATATATATAAATTATTATTATCGTATAAAGAATAAGAGTTATATTTATTATTAAATATATTAATTTATAAAATAATTTTTATTTTTTGTACTTAGTATACAAATAAAAATGCTATAAAATATAAAAATATATATATAAATAATAATTAATCAGTTCATATCGATTTGTTTCTGGTTCGATCTGGGATTTACCGGTCCGATCCAGTCCCAAAAACCAAATATAACTGGTCCGGTATTCTGTCTGCGCATTTAAAAATTTTCAAAGCGATCCGTTTGGTTTTTGACCTTTGTGAAGCACTAATTGTTTGTTGTCGTGTGTGGTATTTTTTTAAAAATTAGAAAAAGAAATTTAAAAGAGTTATGTTTGGGTTTTGCTGATTTTTTGTTGATACAACTGGGTCCACATAGTACATTGGGCCTTATCAAAACCGATGATGCCCAGATAAATTGACCAGGCCAAGATGGCAGTATACTTCATGGAAATACCCACTCACCTATACTAAAAAGCAACACCTGCTTCGAAGAAGCCAAGCCCCCCCTCGCAGCCCAAAAATAAAACCAGATCAGGTCCATCAGAGTTGTCCTTTTCTTATGCACATGTACTCAATAGTCAATACATGCATGTCCTCTCGCCGTTGCACAACTTTTGCACTTCTTCCGGTATGTCTTCCACATTCAAATATAAATGACCACACTTGTCGTACATTAACATAGATTTTCTTGTATGACTTTGAGAATTCACACCGGAAAATAGCAATACGATCAAAAACATACACTTTGCATTTTAAGGCTAGCTAAATGCAGCAACTGTATGATTTCTGAAACAACAACAATTGACGAGTGAAGTTTTATAGTTGAGTAACCTCATCCTTTACGCGCTATATTCATGAATCTCGCTTTTGAATTCTGCGATCGAGTTTCCAACCTCGTCTACCAGTTCATTCTGTTGGAAATCGCAGAATACTGTTGGGATAAATGTAGGAAATAAACATAAAATAAAAGAACACAAGGCCAGAGATCTGACCTGTGTAAACCTTTTTTTGGTAATTTACCTGCTATGTAGATTTGTGGTCTTACAATAATACAATGTGCTAGCGAAAATGTGTCAACTGAAGTGCAAATTAATACGTGCATGGATATTACTGTAATTTCCAAATTCTGCACTATCTTTTCTGCATGAACCATTCAGAATTAGAATTTACTTGCAAACGTGTTGTGTTGTCTCCCTGACAAAGACATGCACTTGTAGAAATAAGGCGATGCTTCCAAGTCTCAAGTAGTGAAATGGACTCCTTACTGTTGAAGAGGCTGACACCAGGTCAACATTTATTTAACTGCAGATGTTAAATTAGGATGGCGATCTAATTATACCCCTGCGTCCCAATTTATATGAGCCGGTTAATATTACACGTTGTTTAAGAAATTTAAATTTGATTTTATTAACTTTCATTTATATTCACATAAATTAAAAGGATGATGGGTATGTGGTTGTAACAATCTTAAATTAGTATGATAAAAGGAAGTTCATTATTTTTTTGGACATCTAAAAAAAGAAAGTGACTTGCATGAAATGGGACGGAGGGAATATTTTTTATATAAGAAAACATGGACTAGAGAACAACACAAGGTGACAATTTGCCTACATACAATATTTGTACGTGCAGGTAAAAGAACTTATATGTCACTAGACAAAAAGTATAAACTAAACCACCATGCTCCATATTATGTGCATTTGCCATTTGTTTTCTTCATGTAAATTATCACTCTCCGTCTTAATCTTATGATCAGAGATAGTACTCTATCCCTGGTAGATTTATACAAGAAGAAACCTCTTTAGTTACATTTCTCTGTTTCCTTGTTAAACTTTTTTACTAAATATTTAATATCTTTAATTAAATATGAAGTTCCCTTCAAACCTGATACCAGATGAAACAAGTCCGGAATGGATGAACAAGGGCGACAATGCTTGGCAACTCACTGCAGCTACGCTAGTTGGTCTCCAGACCATCCCTGGGCTAATGATCCTCTACGGAGGCATGGTAAAAAAGAAATGGGCTATAAACTCTGCTTTCATGGCTCTATATGCTTTTGCAGCCGTGATGGTGTGTGGGGTTGGATGGGGCTTTCAGATGGCATTTGGCCAAAATCTTGTGGTGTTCTTGGGGAAACCAGATCATCGTACTTTAGACCAGAAGTTTTTACTGAACCAAACATTTTTGGGTTACTTTCCTAATGCTACAATGGTGTTGTTTCAGTTTTTGTTTTCAGCAATAACCGTGGTTTTGATAGCTGGGGTACTATTAGGGAGAATGAATTTCATAGCGTGGATGTTGTTCGTTCCTTTATGGCTTACATTTTCATATACTATTGGAGCTTATAGCATATGGTGTCCTGATGGATGGTTGGCAAAACTCGGGGTTATTGATTTTGCTGGAGGTTTTGTCTTTCATCTTTCTGCCGGTATTGCTGGCTTCACTGCAGCTTTTTGCGTAACGATTCAAACTAAACCTCTTTTTACTTCAATATAGCAAGTCGGTGCAGTAATTCAGCATAGATAGTAAGGCATAAAATTAGTAAGTTCAAATACAAGCTCACGTAACAGACCTTCGCTTAGGTGGGGAAGACATGAATTAGTAAGTTGGACATAAATTTAAGTAAGACATGAATAAAGTAAAGTCTCTGTGAACCCTACTTATTTATTGGTTTGGTTTGCATCACTCCTGCTGCTGGTACGAACACAACTTAAAAAATTTCTGCTCAATACTGTTTAACACTTAAGTCCTAGATGTTTAATTTTGTAAAGAACCATGCAGGAGTTGTACAATGCTGGGCAGCAATTATAATGGGGGTGATTTCAGGAAGTGTTCCTTGGTACACAATGATGATACTCCACCACAAAATACCACTACTAACTCGCTTCGATGACACCTTTGCAGTTTTCCACACACATGCCATAGCCGGGGCTCTAGGGGGGATCCTCACCGGTTTCTTTGCTGTACCAAAACTCAGCCGCTTCTTCTTCCTGGTACCTGATTGGGAAAAATACATCGGTCTTGCTTATGGACTACAAACGGGGAGGAGAGCTGCTGGATTCAAACAAATGGGAGTTCAACTTTTAGGAATAGCATTCATTGTGTGTCTGAATATCGTGACAACAAGTGCGATTTGTTTGTTGATTAAGCTCATAGTTCCACTTAGGATGAGCGAAGAGGAACTCGAAATCGGAGATGAAGTTGTGCATGGAGAGATAGCTTATGCATTGTGGGATGATGGAGAAAAGTATCAGATGTCAAAGAATAATTCAGCTTATGATGTTGATGAATTTCCGTCTAGTATGTCAAAGACTGCTAGTTACGAGCTTTCACAAATGGTATGACAATGAAATGCAATTATCTTGTTTGAACTGGTGTAAAAGTTTACCAAGAGTTTACTAATTGAACAGGCCCTGTAAAACTAAGACGACGACAGTACAAATTAACTACCATTAATTTTGGGCCTTTGTTATTCGACCTATTATGTAACATCGATCAAACGAAATATCTGTTTCATTTGAGAAAAAAATGACATATGTTGATAATTTATTTTGTAAATGAGAAAGAATTACCTAAACACGTTGCTTATTTCATTAACAAAAGTGTTGAATGTAGTAGAGTAATTGTAAACTTCGAGTTCAATGACAATTAATTTAAATTGAAAAAAACCCTGATTCTGTGTCTTTGATTTGTTTAAATTAAGAAAAGAAAAAAAAGGTGAAGTTTAAATAAAAATTAAATTAAATTTGCATATGAATTTTCTTTATTATATTTTTTTTAAGAAAATAGTAAAAGGTGATATATTTTTAAAGAAATAGAAAAAGGTGATATATAGAAATTATTAATATATTTATTATTTTAACCTTTTTCTCCACATTTTATTATTTTAGGAAAGAAAATTTTGGAGAGTATCTAAGTTATATTTTATAATCTATTTTTCTTTTTTTATTTTCCCGTTAAAAAGTCTACCAATCTAGAAAACATAAAAAAAACTCCATTTTTCCTTTTCTCTCGATATAAACATAATATGATAGTGAACAAATATCTTTATTAAGATTATTGTTTTTCTAATAAATTTTATTCTTTATAAATTAAAACTTAAAAAATAGTGGGTTGGAAAACAATACAAAAATATCACTTTCTTATAGTATAAAATATCATTTATTACGGCATTTTGCTTAATTATTTAGAACTTTAATAGTACAACATTTTATACCACTATTAGAGAATTAATTAAATACGGAGATTATTTATGGTTTGTCTAAAAAGTAAAAAGAAAGCAAACCTTAAAAAATATATCACTTTATTGGTATTTAGTACCAGGTGCCTCCACACTCACATGTACTAATATCAAATCCTTCAGACAACACCCATCCAAATCAAACCTGATAATGGAAGGAGTGAGTTCACGGCTCGGTCGAGCTTCATCTCGCTATGGCGGCTCAGCTCCTGTCTTCACGGGTCCTGTCAGAAAGTGGAAGAAACAGTGGGTCCATGTTTCCTCCCCTGTTTCTCACTCTAGGTCCCACCATCACCATCACCATCACCATCACCACCACAACAACAACGCTCCTTCTTTGCTACTTTGTAGGTGGACCCCAGTTTCTACTCCAACTGATAAATCTGTCAAGACTGAGCCGGAGCTTCCTCGCCGGAAGTTTCGTTACACTCCGGTCAGCTTTACTTTAACCCCCTTTTTTATCTTTACCAAATGGGTCTTGTTTTATTTAGGGTTTTGTTTATTATACTTTTTTTAATAATAAATAAAAATTACTGCTTTGTTATGTTTGTAACATACTAACATGTGTATGTGTAGCTTATATCTTACACAAAAGATGGAATTTTTATAAGATGCAGTTTTAGCAGGTAGGAGGGGAGATTTTGTGCAAGTATAGTATTTTAAGCATAGCCCTTCTCGAATTGTCGCTTGCATGCCTTGTGGCAAACAGGTTTTAGTTTTAGTGATTAAGTGTATCTTAGTTCAAAGTATGAACTTAGTCGATATTAGTTGCACAAACAAATCATGATTTTTTGGTGCATGTGGTGGGCTACGTAGATTATTCAAGTTGGTTGCATGTGTGTCACTAGACTTTGGACTTAATTTTGTGTTTGAGATAGACCCGGACTTTCGATTTGGGTTCGGGATTTGACCAAGGTTGTCACATTAGCATCTTAGGAGGTAGATGATACTTTTGATGCTCTTGTTTGTTGTATATTTGAGACTCTTCTGTACTGCTGTTTGAGTTTAAATGGCAAACATGAGGTGATTACAGAAGTAACGTTGATGTGTTTCCTTGTAAGGATTACTTAGTAACACTTTGGTGCTGCCAGATAGATATTTTGATTTACAATTGCTATCTGTATATGATTGTAGCCTCCTGTTATTTAAAATTTTGAGAACTTAATCATATGTAGTTTGTTAGTCTTATGAGTTATGTGTACATTGGTTTTCATCTCAGATTGTAGTCATAGATGATTTGAAAAAGGAGGTTGACAGAAGAGGTAAAGACAAAGCTGTAACAAGCAAGACCTCCCCATCTTCACCAAGAGAGACTGCCAAGAAAGATGGTATTTTTAGAAAGCAGGACATTGACAGTCTCTTCATGGAAGTGAGCCAGGTGACATTATAGGCATTTTTTTTCCCATTCTATCTTAGTTTCATGTCACTTACTCCGTGTATATTAAATATATTGCTTTAAATATTTATTTCATCTTGTTTCCGAAAACATTGAAGCACCCTTTTATTTTTATTTTTTTCCTCATTTCAGTTGTATATTGCTTACTTTTTATTTGTTTAGTACTTTTTTTTGGGGGGATGGGGGGATTGCTTGCTTCTGCTGCAAATGAAATGTACATTAAAATTTCAGGGATCAGACCATTTTCAGTTAAATTAGAAATTCAATGAGAAGCTACTTCCTTTTCTCTTTTTCATTTTTTTGCTAAACAATGAGAACCCTTTTAGAATGAAGGGCAATGTCTCAGTTGAAGTAGGTTATAAAAGGACCATTAAGGGTATCGTTCAACATTATATCGTATTATGTATCAATTTCTTGCAGCATGGCATAAGACATAAGTAACTTCTGAAAAACAAAATCCCGGTAAGGGTCAAGAAGACAATCATGTTTCTTAAGTAAATAAAGCTTATATTATATTATATTATTGTTGTTGGATTCTTTCAGTTTTTGCGAATCATCACAAGTAAATATCTCTTTATGGGGTAGATTGTGACCTGGGACTGCCTGGGAGTGAGTATTTTTTTTAGTCTCCCGGTAAGCGAGAAACATTCTTGCATTGTATGTGATGAAGTTCTTGATACAGGCATCAAGGAATGATCAGGACGACAATTCAGATGGTGAAGACCAGTAGATGAGAAATGGAGTAGTGTGTCCCGAAGTGTTTTGGGTGATGTAGTGATGATCGGTGGCCTTAATTTAGGTAGAAGAATGTGAAGCGAAGTCTTGTAATATTTCCTGGAACCCAATGTTTATATCGGAATTTAGAAGCTAGTGATCGATGGATCTGCCACTCCGTAATTACTAATTTCGTAGTGTACAATGTTTAACTTACTGCCTGTTCTTATGCTTCTTAGCTCAGTTGTTTCACAGTAATCATCTTGTGCATTTTCACAGGCATCTCTTTTATCTTAGGCGATGCTTCTCAAGTCAAATGCATTAATTTGTAGGTAAAGAATGTTTACAATTGATCAAGTGCCATGCAGTGCATGCTTGTGACTTATTTTTGCTGAAGTTACGAAGGTTGCAGGCAATTTAATAACATGTAATTTGTTTAGATTGTTTGTGGTTATTTTTGTACTAAAAATGTCTGGCAATTTTGATAACAGTACAATTATACAATGTGTTTTTTTCAAATGCAAAAAAAAAAAAAAACATAGAGAGTGGTACGTGTGATTTAAAAAGTACACGAGCATTAAGCAATTGGTGCGGAAGTGTAGCAGACTAGCATTATAAAAGGAAATTATTTAGATAAACTATAAATATATACATACATAATGAAGCAATATTTTTCCCAAGTAAATGATAATTTTCCTAATAATAATATGGATCCCATATGCGCCCATTAATCAAAACTTGTCATTTATCATGATTAAATATTTGAAACAATTTTTCCTCTTGCTACAACTTTCAAATATGTGATACGCATCAACTGTGATTGTGCTGCAAATCATTACTGACCATTTGAATGCAAATCACCATTTGCAATCACACCAATCACTCATAATTCACATTCAATCATCAGTTTTGTCTAGATTGATTTTTCGTTTTCATTTTTGATCAATATTCATCAAAAGCATTTTAACATATTATATAAATAAATTATCCATTCTAATGAAGATAAAAGATTGGCAAACACCAATAGCAAAAAAGAAAAAACTGGCAGACACATTCTGATGGCAGACACACTCTGATATCAGTCTCTTGTAATGCAAAGTGTATGCATACCAGCAAGGTCCAATGGAAACCGAAGGCTGCTCCAAAAAATTTATCCGGATTTCTGGAAAGTGATGCAGAGAACCAAACAATCTCATAAAAAAGATTACACACATATCATATCAATTAAAAAGATTTCTGAAGACTGATGCAAATAACCAAATGATCTCCGGTAATTAAAATATAAGGATATAAGGACCAGCAAAGTTCACACGTCATAAAAAGTTCTGCGCAAATGTAATCCATGTTCGGATATTTGCGTTTGGTAAACCAAACAAAAGAAATTTTTTTTGACTCAAATACGATTCTCCAAGATAATTTAAACTGCAGCTTTAGAGTGTTTAGTATCACTCCTAAGAACACCACAGTAGAGTTGCTGATTAAGTAGCAATAAGATAAACTAAAACAAATGCTGCTATTCTTTTAAGTTTCCATCTGCATGGCTCCATGCTTTGCTCCTGAAACTCCCAATCAATGAGCTGCAAACTTCTACCTGCACTGAAGACAACACAAATCTGTTAGGTTACCTGCTCCACAGATTAGAGAAACTATACAGCTTTAGACCAAGAAATCTTGTTCTAAAGGGCATCAACCTTGCCCTCTTTGCAGGAGGTTGAGGATTCAAGCCTGGTTAAAGGCAAAGTGGGTGTGTGAGTGTGTTCAGCCAGCTATTGGACGAATATCATCTTTTATGGTGAAACTTGACTATAAATCAGCCACTCATTGGATTATTAGGATTGCTATGCTTTAAGGCCAACGAATAAAATTAACCATATTAAAAGACACTGTTGTGGAAATAAAAAATTCTCCAAACTTTGACATGCTCAATTTTGATTGTTTGAGAAAAAATAATAAATTGACATCAATTAATAAAGGCCAAACGAATTTACACAACTTATATTTATTTAAAACAGAACTTTCAGAACCTGCACAAGCCAGCACAAGCAGCAATCCAATTTCACCACCACGATTATGCAAACAAAAAGAAAAATGATGCTATCACCATCTGCATTTCGATTGTTTCGGTACAAGGTCCATCACAAGTATAATTTTCTGTACCAGGTTCTCAATCAAATCATTGATATATACTTGTTTTAACAGTTAGGGTTACTTGCATATTAGTCATAAAAGTATATGTTTTTGTACAAATAAACCCTCGAATTTCAAAAAGCGTACCTCTATGCCCTTCATGTTTGTCAAATGTACACATCGGCTCCTTTCAGTATATTTTTCCAAAAATGCCCTTGCCATTGTATATTGTATGAATCAGTCCAGCCACAATTTTTTTTGTTCATCTACTCCGGCCTCAGTTTCTTTTGTTTTTCCGGAAAAACTCACCAACCAAAATTCATATTTCTCAACATAAATCAGTCATTTATATAATCTACTGTATCCTCTTGAACAATAGATTATCTAGCTTTAGTAATCTAAATTCTGCAGAAAACCTAATTCTTGTTCTAGGGTTAAATTGAAACAATTTAATGGTTTAACTTAATAATTCAATGATTACATTGATAATTGTATATAAACATAAGTTAAATCAAAGAGAGGTATATTGAAATTTTAATTCGACTTTGTATACATACATCAGTGATATATATGTATATAATAAGAGTTATGTGCATTTGGTTTGTGGCTTAAAAACATGGTGATTAGATGTTTTCTTTGAGTTACATGTTGAATTGATCTTGTGCATGTTTAAAATCACTTACAACAGCCCCAAATCAATGTATTCGGCATCCCCGGGCATTTCACAATCTACCGACATACTAATGTGAAACATACTGGTGAGGTATTTTCGGGAAAGAAATAGAAAAAGGGGCCCAAGTGTATATTTGACAAACATTAAGGGGAGAGATTTATGTATTCTTTACATTGAAGGTTAATGTGCACAAACACAGATATTTTATGGCTTAAAAGTAAATTACTCTAATAGTTAACCATATCTTTAGACTTTTCCACCCCAGACTGTTGTATTTACACTTAGAGTTGTCACCTAACAGTTGAATTTATGTAGGGATATCTCACATCGATTGCGGAAGGGACATAATGCAATTTACTAGTGGAGTAGTGGACTAACTCCAGTACCATGAGACCTTTTAGGGGAGCCCAAAATCAAATCTGCACAGGCTTGATTCTAAGCGGATAATATCATACTATTGTGTGGGGCCAACATTTTACACTTGTACATACACACAAAAATTGATCGATGGAACCAAAAGAAAACAAATAAAAATTTCAAGAGGAAAATCATAGTATCAAGGATCAATTAAATTGTAATCTGACATGTAGAATAGTAACTTAAGTTGATACACACACACATATCTCAACTTATCCTGATTTAAGACAAAGAAAATCATACAAAAAATGTAAACCTTGGAATAATATACATCCATAATCATCCCAGAGAGAAAAATAAGCAAAATTTACACAAAATCCCACACGTCTACTATTGGTTAGCCCACAATTTCGAGTTCTGTTAAAAACAATCAATTAACAATTTCGTTTTACTGAAAAGATGAATTAGCTACCTTACTTCTTTATGACAGCATTTGTAAAAAACAGTGGACTTTGCAATCTTTATAATAATCTTGGTCAGGGACCATAATACCATTTATTTTATTTTTTTCATGCTAGGCCAACATGACTATCCAATTTAGAAGTTCTTGATGTAAAGTGGCAAGAAAAGGGGTAATTAGTAACCTGCCCAACGATAATCTAGATCAAAACTGAATCCTACATAGATCTAATCCCTAATTTTAACAAATAAAATAAAGAGGAATTTTCTTAAGCTCAATATGTTATACATCCAAAAAATATAACAAGTGAATTAAATGAAAAAACATAGAATAAATACAATTGATGCATTATAAAATAATAAGAAGAGTGTACCTTTCGCTCCATGTAGACACTACAGTATAGTTTGACTAAACCCGTCCATTTCTTTGATCAAGTAAAGAAAGACTCGGGGAGTATTTGTATACTTTTGAAGATTTTTGTCCCCAACTGATCTCAAATTCAGTGTTCCTTGGATTGCTCACATTTCTGGGGTCATGTAGATAAACCTTAAAATTCTGTGTAGCTTCCATTATAACATCCCCATTCTTTAGAAATCCTACAGGAGATTGGTCTGGGTACTGAAATGTACATATTTTTAACCAAGACATTCCAGAACTACAATTTTCTTCCATCATCCATAGGCTCCAACCTTCGTCAAATTGAGAAGCAAACACATACAGGGATTCTTGAAACACTGCAAGAGACCCTTCCAGTCCTCCATTAACAAGACAATCATCAGGCAAACTTATAACACTAAATGTCTCACACTCCATATTGAATGATAATATAAAGTTAGTCTTTTGACCGTCAAGATACTTTGTCCCAACCCAGTAGAAAAAAGGGTTCACAACAGCAGCTGATAATGGAATTTTATAAAGGGGCGAAAGCTGCATACCAGGAGTTTCAATTCTTCTCCAAGAATCTGTTCTTAGTGAATAGATCTCAGCTATGCAAAAAGCATCAGGTGAAAACTTCAACATTCTGAAAACTTTGTAGTCGCAGACCTCTGGAAGGAAGGCTAACCCAAGAGCTTCAAGACGAAACTTATTTTTATATGTAGCATGTGCACTTGGGAGAGGCTTAATTTTTCCAAGGCTAGGGTTCCACAAGTACATATCAGAATCATAGCTATTATAGTTTAACATCAAAAGGAGACCATTACAACACCCCGCTATTCTAGAACGTCGTTTTGATTTATAAATTGGAGATTTTACTTTCAACTTTTCAAAAAAAGTTTCATAGCACCGAAATGAGTAACGTTCTACCACATAAAGATCCCGTAATAATCCAGTGACAAGATACTCTTTCTCGTCAGCCAGTTTTTGACTCAGATGTGAGCGGATGAAGTGCGGATCACTGACTAAATTATACCAAGTTTTGCAAACACATATGCACTGCTTCAGAGATTCGACGGGGAGCTTTATGAGGATTTCACTCACAAGAGAGTCTGTCAGTTCATTTAGAACTGCCATGGAAGATTTTTCAGATTATAGAACAGAACTGATCAGATAATTGAGGGTCATGAGATCTACAATTTGGTGAGTCAAATTTAGGAATTGGGACAAACAAGGTTGGTTTTCACATAATATGGAGCATTTGGTTCGGAGTTCGGATCATAGGAAGATATTTAATTTATAATTCATATATTCATACATTAATTTGACACATTCGATATATTTGTTTAAATGCACTATACTCTTAAAAAAATGCATATACAGCGGTATTGATTTATTAATGTTTACCCATCTAACTCAGATCTTTCTACATGTACACCAAAATTTACGGCGCGTATATAATTTTTATATTGTAGATACACACATTGAAATACTATGAGAATATCTCATTCAAGTTATTGTTGCGCGGATCTTGTTTTAGTTCTCTTTGTTTGGTGTTTAAACATATATAAAACTTTAACACCACAATTATATCATACCAAACTCACCCTACATAAAATCCAAAAGAATTTGCTATCTTATAAATACCATTTGTATCACTAAATCTCAACTCTACCATCACGTCCACAATTTTAAGCATTGGAATCATACTATATCATTTCAACACCCATCAATTAACAACTTCACTCCACCAAACAACAGATGGATCAGTTGCATAGTTCTTCAACCATATTTTTAAACAATTTAAGTTTTGAAATAATAAACAATATTATTGGCAAAGGACCATGTTGTTGACATGAGAAAACAAGGGTTTTACTAATAAACTTGTTACGAATTACTAGTACAATGTAAGAGACGCTTATATAATAAATTTACACACTGCCATATATAACCGGAGTTCATTCAAAAACAAAATGAGATAATGAACTGGTACCCAGAGTGTACCTATAGAATTCAAACCCGGCCTAATCATCAGTGAAACCCCTCCATTTCTTTGATCAAGTAATGAGGTACTTAAAGAGTGATAGCATCCTGTTAAAGATACAAGTTCATTTATACATTTTCTTGGAATGCTCACAAATCCTAGGGTCATATTCATCATGTTAAAAGAAATATAATAGTAACAACAGGTAATTCCACTTTAACCATGTTTCATATATTTTATATACATAATTTCATATATTTTTCTGTCAAAAAAAATCATATATTTTTATATACTAATTAATGTTTATTTTATGGGTATTTTTATGATATGTCCCAAATTCAAAATTCGTTTACAAATATATCGTTGTATTTATAAATATGTCTCATACACAATTTTTTTCATCTTAATAATTTTAGAAGTGCATTTTTATCCTTTTAACTTAAAATAATTAAAATTTAAAAATAAATATAATTATATTATATTATAAATGTAATATTTAAATAATATTTATAAATTCAATCCTCTAAATCTAAATTTGAGACCAAATTATTTTATTGTATAATTATAATATACATTAAACATATAAAGTTTAAAATAAAATTTCTCCTTACAATTTTGGTTTCACAAAAAATTATGTAAAAAAAATAGTGATAAGATCTAACCAACCCATATTTTATATATACGTATAATAAGAGTCGAGAATTTAATCATATTATTATTCAAATAATCATAGATAATAAAAAATATGTATTACAACACCTATATTAAAAAAAATTGAATTACTATAAGATTAAGACTTGTGAAAATAAAATAATTATATATCAACTTATTAATTATTAGTAACAAGTTATATAAAGTATATTAAGTAAATGTAACGGTAAATTAGTCTTAATATTTATGTTTAAGTGTGTTAATAAGATAATAGGACATACTCATAAAACAAATATAAAAAAGGGACATATTGATAAATGGTTCCATTAATTTAGAACATATTATATAAATTCCCTAATTTTATAAATGTTGACAAATAAAATTAAGAGAAGGATACAAATTGAAGCAAAATTTCAAATTTAAGGGTTTGAAATATTTTTATAAAAAAATTTAGTACTAAAATATTTTTGAAAAATAATTAACTTTAATAACAATAATTAATTGATTGATTGTGCATTCGTGCAATTGTAATGTATGACATATATGTATCATCATAGTGCATTGATCAATTAAATATTTGTCTTTTTATTATACAACTGAATGAATAATTTCATGAATTATCCGGGTTAATTTAAATTATGATAGATTGATTAAAAAATATTTTTTATAACAATTTTTTTTTGCACGGGATTTTTAGCTGCCTTTCAATTAAAAATTTTGTTTTTATACCTTTTATTATTAGACTAAATTTTGAGGCAACTTTTGAATGCATTTTGAGCGGACTTTCTAATTGACCATATAAATTTTTGTTTTCAAATTATTATTCATAAGTTATATAATCTTCACGGTGAAACTAGTCCATTTGCATTGTAAAAATTATCTAAAACTAGCTGTGTATAAAAACAAGGTCAAAATATATCTAATTGAGATAATACTATTTTCATTTGTACTGTTATCTTAACCTCTCGCCACACAGGCCATGGTTTCGATTATGGCTCATCCGGAGAATTTCTTAAAACAGATACTCATATTTCTAAGATTATAAGCCTGATTATTAAAAAAAAATTGTATATCAGACACACAGCCTTCTTCTTGACATGTATAATCTAATATGTTTTAACCACCTCTAATGATTAAAGAACCAGAACATACAATATGATGGTAATGTAATGTCCATTCTAATGCAGATAACAAAGAGTGGGCGAACACACTAATATTACTCAGTTATGGGCCTTACGGCAAACTGTATGCAGACCAGCTAGGCCCAATAGAAACCCAAGGCTGCTCCAAAAAAGTAGATCCCAGTTTCAGAATAGTGATTAGTAACACATAATCAGGAAAATAGAACAAAAAAGCATAAACTGGAAGCAACAAAGTTCACCTATATTATAAAATGTTCTCTGCAAATATAATCCATGTCCAGATACTTGCACTTAGTAAACAAAAAACAAAAGATAAAATCATTGTCTCCAGTAAGACCCTCTGGTGTAAGATAAGTAGCAATAAGATAATCTAAAACAAGTGCTGCACTTGGTTCGAAGTTTCCAGCTGCATGGTTGCAATCTTGGCTCCTGAAACTCCCACAAGTACTGAACTGCAACCCCTACCTGCACAGAGGACTAAAAATTTTGTTATTTACCTGCTTCACAAATTAGAGAAACAAGAATGCAGATATTGACCAAATCATGTCAGTTCATTGTTCTTGTCCGTCAGGCAAAGTGGGGTATGTGTGTTTTCAATCAGCTAGCGGACAAAGATCATGTTTTTCGCTGAAACTTGGCTATATAAATCAGCTCATTTGATCTTTGGGATTGCTGTGCTTTAAGCTAATTAATATATTTACTTTTTTTAATGGACTTGTATCAATTTTGAATGTCCAATCAAATACAGTATAAATATTAATTTATCGAGGTTCTACTGCATGCTCAACAAAGCCAAAAAAAATATAAGACTGGTAGTCAATGATTTGATTGGGATCCTGGTAGAGAGTCATACTTAAGATGGACCTTCTTGTCCTGAAACGATAGAAAGGGGGATGGTGTGATCATCAATTTTCTTCATGTTGGCACAATTATTGTGGCTAAATTGGCTTATACAGCTTTCGAAAGTTATATTTTAAATCTAAGTTGTGTAATCCATCCGAAATTGTTGTATTAACACCAAGACTATATTCCCGCCTAACTTTTGTATTTTTCATTTGTACATATATAAAACAATTAATCAATAAAAATTGAAATCAAAAGAAACGGAAAAAATTTCTTGAGGAAAATCATGGCAACACGGATCAATCAAAACTGTAACCAGACACGTAAAATATCAAATTTTCTTGTTTTTAGACAAAGCATGATCACACAAAAGAAATGTGAACCTTATAATAGTATCCATCTACAATCATCACTAAGAGAATCAAATTAGTCAAAACCGATACTTTTCACAAAATCCCAGGTGACTACTATCATCAGCCCACAACTTTGTTTTGCCAAGAAGATGAATTAGTTGCCCTACTTCTTTAGAATTGTATTCTTAAACAACAGTGAACTTTGCAATCTAAATAATAATCTTGGTCAAGTACCATAATACCATATACTTAGTTTTGCACGCTTGACCAACATGAATTTCTGTCAGACGAAGGATTTCATTGATGTGAGAGAGGCAAGAAAAGGGACAATCAGTACCCTGTCAAACAGTGAATTAAAACAAATCTAAAGCCAACGTGGAACTAATCCCTAAGTTTAACAAATATAAGAAACAGGAAATTTCAGAGGGTGATGGAGTAGCCAAGTTGGCAAGGCTTATCCCTTGTTGGTCCTGGGTTCGATTCTCCCTCATCCGGCATTACCGAAGAATAGATACTACTTATAAGCTTTACTCAAAAAACAGAAAATTTCATAGGCTTTAAGATATTCTACGGCCAACAAATACAACAAGTGAATTTAATAATACATATATACACACACAATTGATGCATTACTAATAAGAATACTGTACCTTTTCCGTTATGTAGACATTCCAGCATAATTTGACTAATCACCTCCATTTCTTTGATTAAGTAATGCAAGACTTGGGGAGTAATTATAGACTTCTGAACATCTTTTTTCCCCTTTCATTTCGCGTTCAGACTTCCATGGATTGCTCACATTTCCGGGGTCATGTAAAGATACCTTATGATTCACATCTTTCAGTATAACATCCCCGTTCTTCATAAATCCTATTGGCCATCTGTCTTCGTACTCAAATATACATAATTTTGACCAATACATTCCAGAACTACAATTTTCTTTCATCATCCATAGGCTCCAACCTTCCCCAATTTGGTGAGCAAACAGATATAGGGATTCTTGAAACACTGCAAGAGTCCCTTCCAGATGTCCATCCTCGAGACAAGCAACAGGTAAACCTGTCAGTTTGAATGTCTCACACTTTATATCGAATGATACTATACAGTCAGTGCACTGGTTGTCCTGAAACGTTGTCGCAACCCAATAGAAATAGGGGTTCACAAAGGCTGCTAACATTAGACCTTTATGAAGGGGAACAAGCCGCATAACAGGAGTTTCAATTTTTCTCCAAGAATCTGTCTTCAATGAATAGATCTCAACAGCACGGGAAACATCAAAGAAAAAGTCCAAAATTCTGATCACTTTGTAGTCACAGATCTCCGGAAGGAAGGCAAACCCAAAAGCTTCTAGATGAAATTTATATTTATGTGTAGCATGAGTACTTGGGAGAGGCTTAATTTTTTGAAGACCGGGATTCCACAAGTGCAGATCAGAATCAGAAGTTTTGAGGCTCAACATTAAAAGAAGACCTTTAGCACAACCCACTAGTATGAAACCCCCTGTTGATTCTGAAATTGTACGTTCTATTTTCAACTTTTCAAGAAAGGTTTCATCACACCAAAATGAGTAATGTTCTTCCATACATAATTTTGAAATGTGTCCAGTAACAAGATACCCTTTCTCTTCAGCTGGTCGTTGACTCAGATGTGACCAGATGAAGTACGGATCGCTGATTAGATTGTACCAAGATTTGCCAACACATCTGCACTGTGTCAAAGATTTGACGGGGAGCCTTGTGAGGATTTTACTCACAACAGAATCTGGTAGCTCACTCAAAATCGCCATCCGATTCTTCAGATCAGAGATCAGAAATGACCAGACTAGTAGGAATTATGAGATCTACAATTTGAATTTTTTGGTTTGGACCATATAAATATATTGTATTATTAGTTTTTAGTTTATATTTTAATTAAATTGATTTCACATCTTCAGTTGTTGCGTTCAAATGAATATAGTCCGAATATGAGGCATATACACCAGTTTTTGAATTCAGTGCATAATGCAGGACAAAGTTAGATGGAAAAGGGCAAAAACGAAGGGATAAAACCCATCTCTGCAGAGAATCGGCAGAAAATAATATAAAACCGAAGATTTATTCGAAAATATGATTCTGAAATTGTACGTTCTATTTTCAACTTTTCAAGAAAGGTTTCATCACACCAAAATGAGTAATGTTCTTCCATACATAATTTTGAAATGTGTCCAGTAACAAGATACCCTTTCTCTTCAGCTGGTCGTTGACTCAGATGTGACCAGATGAAGTACGGATCGCTGATTAGATTGTACCAAGATTTGCCAACACATCTGCACTGTGTCAAAGATTTGACGGGGAGCCTTGTGAGGATTTTACTCACAACAGAATCTGGTAGCTCACTCAAAATCGCCATCCGATTCTTCAGATCAGAGATCAGAAATGACCAGACTAGTAGGAATTATGAGATCTACAATTTGAATTTTTTGGTTTGGACCATATAAATATATTGTATTATTAGTTTTTAGTTTATATTTTAATTAAATTGATTTCACATCTTCAGTTGTTGCGTTCAAATGAATATAGTCCGAATATGAGGCATATACACCAGTTTTTGAATTCAGTGCATAATGCAGGACAAAGTTAGATGGAAAAGGGCAAAAACGAAGGGATAAAACCCATCTCTGCAGAGAATCGGCAGAAAATAATATAAAACCGAAGATTTATTCGAAAATAGTCATCAATTTATAAAATTTAATACCAAGGAAATACAAATATTTAACTCCTTTATATGGTAAAACAAAGCTACTTTCCTAATAATTAAACTCTAAACGACAATTAATTAGAATAAAAGATTACTTTCCTAATTAAAAACTTTCCAAAGTCTTCTATATTGCTCCCAGATACTTTTTTTAGATTTTTTTACCTGTTGATCGAAATCTTCGATGCATAGCTAAATTTTATAGTACAGTACATACTTTGTATAATATGACTATATGAGAATGTATGACTTATGCTATTATTGTGTATCTTGTAAAAAGTTATTCTAAATTTTATGTGTTAAGCTAATTTATACAGAATTTAACATCTCCCCTACGTCATATCAAGCTCCCTCTACACAAATCAAACATGCCAAAATGTTTTCTGTAGTGCATTATAACTATGTAGTTCTACTTTTACATTTCATTTTATTTATGTAATAGTAAAATAACAGTGATATTGTACTGTTTATCATCAAAAAAAAAATCTTTTAAGATTCACCATTACAATACAGGGCACCTTAAGTATTATTCTCTCCCAGGATCTCGATCAAATAATTAATATAGTAATTATAGTTGATGATCATATCTCTAGGCTCAATTCCATCCCAAAATATTGGTATATACACCAAGCTTTGATTCCATGCCTAATTTATTTAATCACATGTGTGAATATTGATAAAACTGCTGATCAGGAATTTATCTAGTGAGAAAGGAAAAAGAAAACATGAGTAGATAACTAAGCAACAAGGATCAGTCATATTATAGCGATGAGTTGTTCATAATAGACATATTATAAACAATTTCCATTCTTATGTTTTGGATGAAGCATGCTCCTTAAAAAAAGTAGTCAAGCCTTAGAAAAAATCCTGCCATAAGGCCCATAAGCATCGGAAGGACAATTAGATGTATAAAAACCATTTTTCTCAAAAAAAACCCTATTGTCTGCATCTGCTCCACAATTTCAAGCTATATGTGCTTTATCCTTGCAACACCAATCAATCAACAACTACTTTCACCAAGCAGATGGATCAGTTGTTTTACTACTTTAGTACCATATATGGGGGGGAGGGCTGTAATTGAAACAATAATTTAGGTAAAGAACCATAACACCCTATACTTGTTTCATAGGACTATTGACCAGCCTGAATTTCTATCATATATCAAAAGGAGTTTTATGATGGAAGAAAAGACACAAGAAAGGGGAATTTGTCATCTATAAAACAGCAAATTAAAACAAAACTAAATACTACTTGTCAAATTAGTCTCCATATCGTAACAGAGATCAGAAAAGGTAATTTCCACACGCATTAATATTTTTCTACATCCAACAAATACAATAAGAGCAATAAAAAAAAAGCACAAAAATAATCACACTGATGCATTTAAAATGGACTGTTACTGAGACTGAGAGTGTACCTTTCGTCTCACATTGACATTACCAACATAATCACCAGGGTTTACTCAACCTCTCCTCTCCATTTCTTTGATCAAGTAATGTGGAGACTTGAGGAATAATAGTATACGTTGAAGAGTTTAGTTCACCTCCTTTCTCATATTCAGATTTTCTTTGACTGCTCACAACTCTGGGGGAATGTCAAGATTACTATTGTCCTTCTATAAATACAAACCCATTCTCAAGGCTACAACAGGCAAAATTATCGCAGATATCTGATCAGTCTGTACTCTGTAGTCCACTAGTCCCAGACTACAAGATGGATTTACTTTTGTATGGGAGAGGCTTAATTTTTCTTATATAGGATTCCACAATCCACAAGTAAATATTACTATATCAGCAGAAGATTTGGGGTTTAACATTTTACAAAAAGAGATTAAAAAAAACATTTAGAACAACACATTAGTGTCAAAACCTAACATATCCCCGTGTCGGATACTCGGACACTCGTATCCCGTATCCGAATACTCACACACTCGTATCCCGTATTGGATACAGGGATACTTGCACAATCTCAATTTTATATTTTCATATAATACCAGACTCAAAATTGGTGTTAATTAACTACTTTTACAAAATCAAAGTATCAATGTTATTAGGGCATAAAAAAAGTATTGATGTTTATAATCACTCTTGCAAAATTGAAAATTCTAACTTAAATTCATGTGTTTAGATGGTAAAGTTATGTATTTGGTTCAATTTGCATAAAGTTTTAGTTGAATTGATTGGCTTTATCATACATAGCATCACATATTTACTTAAATTATTTTTATATTTGTTGTATTGTAATAGTAAGAAAAAAATTTCATTTCATCTTTATATTTCCACTTCTTGCTCTAAAAATGCATCCCTCCGCATTCGAATCCCAATTTTATCATATTTGTCGAATTCATGTACCCTGCACCCATATCCTTGCTTCTTAGGTAAGAAGCCTTCTGGTTGACCTTAAAGCTGGAAATTTACTTCTTTCATCTTTGTTGGAAAGGTTTCATCACACCAAAGAGTAATGTTCTCTCAGAGAAACATTAATTAGGTATCCAGAGAGATAATACTGATTATACCAATTATAGGAAACCTGATTATATATATAACTTGGAAAGCCTTTTTTTATTGAATTTCTTTCACCATCTTTGAGTTGTAATTAAGTGCCTATTTTCACCTTCTGTTCTTTAGTGCCTACAAATTTATGCTCGACCTGTTAATTACTACAACTAATTAATTCTAAGTGACCTTGTTTTGATTTTTAAATGGAACTTCATAATACACTGATGCCCTTCCACATCAGTCATTAAAACATTTGGCTTTTAGCTATAAAACTTGACTTTGTAAACTTCAAAATAAAATATTATATTTCTGGCCCTCAAGGATTCAACTGACTATAATTAAAATCATCTTCACGCCACTAAAAAATGAATATTTGTTTAAACGATTGAAGATGGGAATAAATAACTATCAAGGAATCTCCTAATAGATAATAAAGAGGACAAACATGTCTCTCAAAGAAATATTCAGAATGCTGGTAGCAGAAAGAGATGCAAATTCCATAATGCAAGAAAATCTTGTACACTGGGAATTACCAGAACATGCAAAGTTTCAAGAGATAAATGTTAATGCAAAATGATGAGAAAACACTCCTCTCACCAACCAACTAGCAGAAGCTTCAGCAGAGCCATTCGAATATATAGACCATTCTTTGCCTGTCTGAAGTACGCGGCTCTTGGATCCTCATCAACTTCCACGGTTATCTACAAGAATAATTAATATTGTGAATAATGCATAATTGATAAACTTTTCTAATTGAAGGAGACAATTTTTTTATAAAAAAAAAACCTCGTCAAGCCTCGGGAGAGGATGCATGATCACTGCATGATTCTGCATCACACCCAAGACTGCCTTGTCAACAATGTATTTGCCTCGAGCTTTTTCATAATCATCAGTTCTCTCTCCAAATCGTTCTCGCTGAATGCGAGTTTGATAAACTACATCACATGTCGAAGCCACTTCCATAAGATCAGCACTTTCTTCCCATTCAACTCCTTTTGAAGTAAGGTACATTTTTATGTCATCCTGGAAAACAGAATACGATGGTAAAAGCAAAAACATGATGTTTTTTCCACATATATTCCCTCTCACATTTATCTTGTATCAGTCTGATGTAACATATGCTCATAATGGAAGTGCTTGGTTTAGTTATGTAATAAAAATACTTGAATTTGATAATTTGAACAAAGGGCAGGGCCTCGCCATTGTTTTTATACCTTCATTTTCACCACCTCAGGAGAAACAAAGTAGATCTTTACATTTGGGTACTTGGAGAGAAGATATGCAAGTGAGCGAACTGTCCTCCCGTTAGCAAGATCTCCAACTAATCCAACTTTAATACCTTCAAGCCTACCTAGTTCCCTTTCAATGGTGTAAACATCTAGAAGAGCCTAATTCACATGCAACACGTCTTAGTAAATGGAGAAAGAGAAAGCTCACTATTTCATCACTCTTAGTAAATGGTTCCACTTTTAGCAGTCCTTCACATGACAGATAATTATGAGGACTTTTTATTCTTTTCTTTCCTTTTTAACTTTATTACAGATAATGTGTGAACACAACATTATTTGGCCTTCCTCCCTAGATTTTAAAGTGAAATACCCATGCATGCGAGTATACTTTTAAAGCGAAAGAATATAAAATGCATACATACTCTTCACTAGACACGCCAAAACACAGACTTCCTACTTAGATTTGTACCTCATAATAACGTTAACAATAGTCTTATTGCTTGAACTGACTTGCTTGTCACAGTGATCTTTACTTAGACTCGCTAATTTTAAAACTATAACATATTCTTTATACCAAGACCACAACAACCTCTAAAACCGCTAGGTTCTACCTTCATTGCACAAAAGGTACCAACTCAAAGCAAAAGAGTCAAAATATGTGACAAGAGAAGTTCATACTTGAGTTGGGTGCTGTCCTGGACCATCCCCAGCATTGATAACAGGAATGCTGGCTGTGTTTGCAGCCCTTTTGGCAGCACCACTCTCAAAGTGCCTCATCACAATTATATCAGAGTACCCTTCAACTGTCCGTATAGTATCTGCACAGTTCATACCCATATCAGAAATAATATCAGATATATTACCTGCTGCTATGTCTTGAATTCTGAATCAAACTCCAAATTTAACTAAACATGAAATTTAACGTATTCTTTTGATTTCAAATTTACAGCGTCAACTTGCATTTCGCAAAGATAACATAACTGTAGTAATTAAAAGGCTACCTTCTAGTGTCTCTCCTTTTGCTGCTGATGAATATTCCCGTGCATTTTCAGTGGTCAAAACTTCTCCGCCTAATCGTTTCATAGACGACTCAAACGAAAGCCTAGTCCTCGTTGAGGGCTCATAAAAAAGTGTGGCCATGAGATATCCCTTAAGAATCTGACTGCCTGGCGAGTTAATCTCAATCTTTTCCATCTCACGAGCAACTTCAAATATAGCACTAAGAGTATCCCTGTCAAATTGCTGAGCTTCAAGAATATCATTTAGTTGAAACTTATTCCCTTTGGAGAAAGAAGGTGGCTTGTCAACACTCATTGCCCTGATTTGCATTCTACTCCTCGAGTACTTATTATCAGCAGACTCGGTTGATTTTTTAAAAACCTTCAACTGATTGAACATAAACTCATTACGATAACCTCCTTTTGCTTCTCGAAGAGGCATGGCCTTACGCATGGAACATGCTGAGTACGAATACGAAGAAGCAGTAGCCATGTATATAACAGAAGTAGCAAACACCTGAACTGAATAGTACATATAGTTATCACGTATGCTTTAAACAAGTAAATCATCATATGCATTAAAAAGTAAAAACAATTATATAGTTCATGACATATAAAAATCTGTATTATTAATCAAAACAACTACAAATGCAAAATACAATTAATAAGTGATCAATTATAAACCATATTTAACAATGTACATGCATATGCAGCAATTTAAGTTTTGCAATTACTATCAATGACAATTGATTTATAAGCAGCACTTGTTTTGAAAGAACAACACAAAATTGAGCATTACAATATCGAATGAGGTGGATTAATTAATTAAAAACTTATTAATTTTAAGAAAATGACATTCAAGCGGAATCATATATATGTAGGTATAACTGGACAGGGTGTCAGTATATATTCGAAACCTTTGTTTGAGGAGGAGATGACTGAGTCGAGTTGCCGCCGAGTTGGTTACCAGCGAGTGGAGTGGAGGCTCTTCTGCAGGGTTTCTCGGCCAATGCGCCTTTTCGCTATTTATTACACTATTTTTATAAGAAAATAAAATTTTAATACAATCGTTTTCATCGGCATTGGGGCTATCCATTGGGCTGCAAACTTCCAATAAAATTTTAAAAATTGATTTAATATTTAAATTTAAATTGAAAATTAGTTGTTGTTTTTTTTGTTAAATTTTTTTAACTATTTTACAATTTGCTTCTAGTATTTACTCCTATTTAGATAATATTACTTTATATACTTTATGAATTACTAAAATATAATAATAATAATAAGTTAAATATGTGGATGATCATATTAATTTGTTTCAAATAAAATTATAAAAGTAAATTGTTTTAAATATTATTTTTTATTAACTTCGAATTTTAAATTGTTTCTTAACTTAATACAAAAAGATATTTTTTTTAATTTAAAATCAAAATTCAAAGTCTACCACTCTAAATTAAGACAATGAACTGAACTAAAACTTGTACGGTTAAATAGTGATAAATTAATAGCCTCGATACCATAAAAATGTATTCTTTAATTGAAATAATAATTAATTGATATCTTTCATTTATAAAATTTGAGTATTAAATAGTAAAATCTGAAATTTATTTATCATTTTTCTTCATAAAACAATCCAATTGAATCTTGTGTATTGAATTCTACATTGAATTTTTTAAGGAAAAACATATATATTACATATTTACATGTATACTAAACTTGATGGCATGCATCATGCATCTCAAATTCTCCACTGATAAGTGGAAAGCGTCCACTGGAATTAAAAAAAAAAGTTATATAAGAGTATTTAATATATAGAAAATTTAGCCCCCGCTAGAACAAAAACATAATAAAAAAAATATTAATTTATAAATTTTTTTCTAATTTAGCCCCTACATTTAAAAGTTTCTGGCTCCACTGCCACTGATTGTCGAAGAAATATACTGTACTACATCATAGTTGCAAAAAGGAAGCTAACGTCTAGCAGTATAACCAGAATTTCAGAAGCAAACCATATATAAAATGAGGTAGCTCTTGACAGTTGAGAGCAAGTACTCCAATAGTAATGAGTATTTTACACATCACCACCAAATCCAACGGGCCCATATGAAGAAATTACTTGAATCAAGCAGCAAAACTGCAACATTTATTTAAGGACATTGTACTAAGGAGTTTAATATAGACTCCAGCCCTGACGTAGTCACCTAATTTACATAATCCCTCTGCTCAGTTCTTATAGCCCAAGAGCTTAGAGATGAACTAGGCATTCATGTGAAACCAAAGCAGTGCAGGAACCATTGTTATGGGTATCATGTTCAATAACTTGATCATTTGGTGAGATTGGAGTAACACGTTCATCTTCATTTGCAGCAGAAGAGACTACTTCAAATATAATATCTTTCACTTCTTTAAACCTCTCCTCTGATAGGGATACCTCGGCAAGCAGTCTCCAAGCCTTCTCCTCGGAAGCCTCCTCATAGTCCTCCTTCCTTTTTAACACCATGTGGCCACTAATTTCCCAGACTGCGGGATTAACTTGGGTGTCCAGAAGCTCAGGACTCACTTCGCCAAGAGCCTGTCTCTCAGCATAACACTGCTTATTATACAATGCACTGAACGGTTAGCAGAATTGAAGATACAATAAAAAAATCACAAAAACAAATTAATGACAGTCGACAGAGCACGGTATTAGATCGGATGTAGTGACCATGGTTGTCACGGCGCTCGACTAGTCGCGACTAGTCGAGCAGTCGAGGTGGAAGAGTCGACTGAAACTGCCGACTTGAAAAAAATGAAGTCGAGGTGGAAGAGTCGACTGAAACTGCCGACTTGAAAAAAATGATATTTCGGGCGACTAGTCGACTGACTGGTTCAAAAAAATTTCAATTTTCAATTTTCTGTCTATGTTCCAGGCAGTAAGTAGAACACTGAGCTTGAGTGGAGTACATTGTGGGAGTAAATTACAAGTTTTGGATAACTCATAAATTTAAAAAGTTGGAATTATATAACATATATAATCTAATAGATATAATATATATAAATTTATTAATTAAATTATATATATATAATTTATCGACTAGTCGACGACTAGTCTCGACTAGTCAGACTAGTCGACTAGCCGGACCTCTGTCGACTTGACTCGACTGACCGCCGTGACAACCATGGTAGTGACTATATGTACCTGTGGTAGGACAAAAATACGCCTTCCAGAGTCCGAGATAAGAACATTGTAGGGTATATTGGTGTTCTGAAGGCAAATGCAAGCATCTGAGACTGCAGTCGACAAATCCTCCAGGGTACAGAGACCCTCAAACACGAGACCTCTGACAGGGTAGCCAAACAATTCAGAAATTTCAACCCCATCAGCTAAATTCATAACCTTCCTAGTAGATGCCTTTTCAATAGGAAATGGCACGGCCAGGTAATAAGCCTGTCACATAAAAGACTAGGAATTCAGCTTTAACTGCAAAAATTCACCAATCAATATGACATTTCACATATGAAGCACTCAGTTATAGTTATAAAACTTGGCTGACCTGGAAGTGAAGGTGATTTATGGTAGCAAATGCACCCAAGCTATTGTAACCCAGCCGGAAGTATGGACTTCCTGCTTCTGCTGCCATGTAAAGTGCAAGCAAAAAGTTTTTATGGTCAACCCTTTGTGGTAAGCATTCAAGAACACAAGGAATCAGAAGCACATGCCCATATTCGATAGGACTGACCTGTTACATTTTGGAAAAATATAAACCAAATATCCAAGAGACCCAAACTTGAAATGTGAGATAGACAGAGCCACATACATTAATAGCAACAACACTCGGTGAGTTTCCAACATCTATGGAAGCATTTGGAAAGAAGTGAATTTCATCCTCCTCACTTGCTTTGACCTGGAAAAGCACCTCTTCTTGCCCAACTTTAGTGAAGTTGAATTTGCTCCCGTCAAAGGGCTGCAACACCTTATCGACTCTAAATTCAGTAGGCCTCTTCTTGAGGTGACGACCCTCATTAAGCTGAGCTATAAAACCATAATTTCCTGGGATGACCTGTACAGGCAGTATAAAATGAATTGTCTCTTCACAAACATTATATTTCATTAAGTACTTGTGAAAATTTTGAATTTCCTTAATACCAACAAAAACAAGACAACACCTTAGTTTCACATGCAGTAACATCATAGCGAAAAAGCCCCTTCTGAACACGATCTTCCCACTGCACGAAAATAATAAATTAGCTTATAGTTTTCCAAAGTGAAACGTTCAACGAAATTCAAGAGGGTCCAGAGCTTAAGCACGAGTCAACACGACGCGAACTAAATATAAAATAACACTCCCATGGAAGTGATGAAATTTTATTGTTATTTAATTCCCAAAACAAGGGAAGTTGAACATTGTTGGAAGTAGCATGAATTCCTACCCCGTATAGAAAGTGGCTTACCTAACCCCTTTGGTAACTTACACTCCTATGGAAGTACAGATTTCTATTTATCAACCATAACACAATATCCAACTGTCCAGGAACTCTACGAAGGAATTGATACCAAGGAGGCAAGGAATTACAAATTACATGGGAATTCGATTCCTATAGTGATCCAAACAAGCACTAAATATCAACTGAGATTTGAGAAGATATTAATGTTCAAGACTTGCAAGTTCTTGTAGTGTATAGTCAACGATACACAAGTTCTCGTCAGAAAAAGTTAATGACATTGAATTGATTTTCATTCTTTAACCATCATTTCCTTCTAGGAGATTTTAATCCAAAAAAAGGCCTTCCTGGTAATTAGCCTGTTCTAATATTTATTATTCAAAATTGACCGCCAAATTTTGAAAAACAAGTCATCTGGTGAAGATCAACCCCTTCTTCAAAAGCACGGTAAAAACAACACTCATTATTTCCACTCATCAGCACTTAATGGGCATGCTTTTTACAACTACAAGTTAACTTAATGTTACGAACGGAAAGGAAAAAACAATAAATGCTAACAGATAGGATCAAATTATATAAATACCTCCCCAATGATGAGAGAATCCAGAAAGGCAATCGGAGGCTCCTTGTTTTCTTGAAAGGAAAATCCCCCTCCATTACCAAACTTGTTGACCCTCTTAAAAGCATACAAAGGTAGTGTTGCCCCTGATTTAATAAAACCCAATATCAGCAATCAGCACCTCGGTTGCACTAATTTCCATTAACACTATATCAATCATAAATCAGTATAGATGCACGAAATTGAACAAAAGAGAATATCTAAATGAAACTAACATGATTATAGGCAGAAAATATAACAAAACCAATTTCAAACACAAAAACAGATTGATCGGGAAAAAAGATATACATATGGAATTAGGAATACCTTGGAGGCAGCACTTATCGAGACAATTGCGACCACAACCAACACGACCAGCACCTTCCTCCCCCTCGTCCTTCTGATAATTAGACACAATGGTGGGCACTCTCTTAATGCTCACCATCTCCATTCAATAATTATTCACAAAATAATAATAATAATAATAATAACAGTAATAGTAATCCAACGAAGAGGATAATATTAATTACACAAACAGAGAGGACGAGATATCAATTCCTTTCGTGATCGTAAATTATATTAAACGATAAGATTTCAAAATAGATTAAAAAGGATATAAAAATATAAACAAGAAAATAATAAAGCTAGAGAAAAAGTGGACCGCCGCCGGCGAGGAAGAGGAGATCGGAAGGGGTGCCGCCGGCAGAGGGGAGAGCGCCACGACCGCCGTGCGGCGAAGGATTGGTGAAGAAAGTCAAACAACCCTTACGACGTAGAGAGCGGACATGAACAAGTAGACGATTAACTCTGTATATAGCCGTGATGTCTACAACTTGACGCTTCCCGGGCTTTACCCCCGAAACACACACACACACGCACTAGCCTCGAACTTAATATATAGCTTCTTGGGATCAGCGTCAACAAACCCTAATTTGATCGGAGGATCAGCGTCAACAAACCGTGGGTGGTTCCATTGGGCTGAAGATGAGAGGTCATTAATATATGGAGAGGGAGGGAGACTTTGTTTTTTAGGATAACACGAGTCTTTCTTTATCACGTTTCATCTTTATACCTATTTATTATTTATTTAATGCCACCTTATATCTTGCCCGGATGATGTTTTTTAAATTTTTTAATAATTTTTTATATGATTTAAATTTATTTTATTTATATAATAATAATTTAAAATTTATTTAATATTATATGTATATGTGTTTATATAAATTATTTGTATTTTATATTTTAATATGATAATATTTATGTATTTTGTATAGAGATTTATTTTAGTTAAGAGATTTATCATTTTTTTAGTATTTTAAAACTGATAATATGAATATTTTAGTATGTTGTTATTATAATTTAACATCTAAAATTCAATTATTATTTTATAGTTGATATAAATATTAGATTTACATATTTAATTTAAAATATAGTAACATGAGATTTTTGATAAAATCTTCTTCTCCCCTCCCTCTTCCAAAAATCTTCTTCTATTATATATGAGAAGAATATTATTATATTTTAATCTTTCTTGTCTATATTTTTAAAAGTCTTAACTTTAAAATTTTTAGATCTTTTTCATATTATTTAGATTTGTTTTCAAATCTTTGAAATATGGTTTTTTGAACAATTTTAGTGTCATATGTGATCGTCCGTACTATGAGCTAGTACCAGTTTTACGATGTTTTGATCATATGTGATAGTTTTTATATGTTGTTCAATAACGATTTTATGTCATATTACATGATTTTTCTTCATATATTTGGATTTATATATATATTATGATTTTACAATAGACATGTATCAGTGACTTATTATTTTATCATTTTTGTAATTTCAAGTGTTTTTTGTAGCATTTTGTGAATTTGAATTAGAAGACACTTGAGTGACATATTTGTTGATTGGAGTACGACAAGTGTTTTTTTACCAGATATTAAGACCTTATTATCTAAATTTTTGAGAATATTTTCATATCTTTTTATTAGATGATAAGTTTTTTTTGAAGAAAAGAAACTCATTTTATTGATATTATATTTTGATACAGTTTATTTATAAGTAAGTATATACATAAAAAAATATATAAGATTTTTGATAAGTGATTCTAGTCTTAAGAGCTTGTTTAATTTAAGTTGTTTAAATCTTAACAAAAATAGCTGACAAAAAAAAAAATCTTAACAAAATTAAACTAATCCCGCCGACTATAATCGTAGATGTCATGTCGTATATTCAAGGAAAGAGGGAACAAAATATGAATATCCTTTTCTTTGCCCATGAGATCCTCGTTAAGTTGAACAAAATATTAGTTTTCACGCTTGGACAAATCGGTAAATGTGTATTTATACAGTATAATTATGTCCAAACAAAAGCAACCCAAAATAAATAATTGTGTTGCCCGTTAAAAATATAAAATAATAAATATTGTGTCGCTGCTAAATTTCTAGATTGATATATGCATATATTATAGCTTCAGAACTATAACTACTTTATAATTCTAGCTATGATATCTATACTATATCCGTACAATATTATTATAATCAAGTTGGTCAGGTGCCTAAAAAATACACATGTATTAGATACTCCCTCCGTCCCAACCAATTCTTTACACTTTCCTTTTTGGGACGTCCCACCCAATTCTTTACATTACTAAAAATAGTAACTTTTAACAATAAATATATTATTACACCCACTACTTCACTCTACTTTTTCAACACTTTACACTATTACACCCACTACTTCATTTATTTTAACAATAAAATCACTATTACACCCACTATCCTTGGTCTCCGTGCCCGGACCAAATGTAAACATTTGGCCGGGACGGAGGGAGTATAATTTTACTCGTTATTACTCTAACCATATACATATCTGTATTGACTACAATTTTTTTTAGACTCAATTATATATTTATTATAACACGAGTCCAAATTATAACATATTTATATTAAATAAAATAAATTTATATAAAAGAATAGAACATATAATATTAACATAAATTCCCAATATAATAAAAATTTATATTAAATATTAATAAAAAAAATAATTTATTTAAAGATTAGTTGTCCCTGCTTTGCACGGGTTATAAATTTGTATATTATTAAAGTTGAAATATTAAAATTTTGGTAGTCGACAGTCCTTGATCGGTATTTCAGGAGCCTAATTTTTAAACACTAATCTCCTAACTAAAATATATCTCAAGTTAATCTCCTAAATAAAACACATCTTTAAACAAAACCCGCAAACATTATCTTATTAAAATACAAATAAAGTACATGGAAAATTATATAAAATATATGCGTATAACATTAAATGAAATTTAAGTTATTATTGTTATTAAAATAAAAATATATTCAAATTATATAAAGAAAATATTAAAATAATTGGATCCACGTAGGCTAGTGTATATCAATTCTGAAGCTATGATATATATAACTACTTTATAATTTTGATTATAAATTTCTAGATTGATATATAACTAGTATATATAACATTTGAAGTTGTTTAATACTAGCCATGTATACTAGCCTATATCAATCTAGAAATTTATATATCAATCTAGAAAACTATATATGTATATATATATATATATATATTAAACAACTTTAAATGTTATATATACTAGCTTATATCATTTGGATGCAAAAATCGAATTGTTTTAATATATTTTTATATAATTTGAATATATTTTTATTTTTATAATAATAATTAAAATTTTATTTAATGTTATATTTTTATATTTTATATAATTTTTCATGTACTTTATTTGTATTTTAATAAGATAATATAATATTTTGTATTTTAATATGATAATATTTGTGTGTTTTATTTATGAGATGTATTTGAATTAAAAAAATTAATATTTAAAAATCAGACTCAATAATAACTATCCGGGCCAAATAGCGACTACCAAACTTCTAGTTTTTCGATTTTAATAATACAGTATAGATAGATTACAACTTAGATATATATTTTGCACAATACTGTAATTTAAATGCAAAATATTTATAATATTCCAATATTATTAGTAACGATCCCCAAATATCACTTTAATTTTGAGAAATTACTCTGTATATCGCCTATGAGTTTTCTAAATGATATAATTTCATTCATGTATTCAATAGACAATTAGTAATATTCGTTTTGTGTTCTTTTAGTTCAACATTAATACTATTTTCATTAAAAATTAGTTAAACAACCAATTAACATCACTAATTTTGAACCCTCCACTTTTTCTCCGGCAACTAAATTTTGTTGCCTTATTGGACAAATTATGAAATGTTCACGCTGCAGCAAACACGAAGGTGAGTTTAACGGCAGGCTATTTATTTAATTGCAAATTTTATTTACACCGCATGTTATAACCTAATTACAAATAAATTTAGGTTACGGTCTAACTAGAATACTGGTGAAATAAAGGAGGCCAAGGTGGTTCTGATTTATGCGTCATATACTTAATTATTAACATTTAAATTTGAATTAAACATGAAATTTTAAAAAGCGTATAAAAGAAAAAATCTAATGAAATAAACAAAAAAGAAACTACCAAAATTAATAAAAAAAGATATATTATTTCAAGAAATGTTAAAGAAAAAATGAAATATCATAGAAATAAAAATATTAAAACTCGACTAAGAGATCATGCACGGGTGTATTAAATTGGGATTGTAGAATATTTTTTTGGATTTTTAAAATCTTGGGTAATCAACTTGAATTAAAAAATATCAATTAAAATACAGGGTTATTCAATTAGAATTTTAAATAATATTTTAAAATTTAGGTTATTCAATCGAGATTTTAAATAATGATTTAAAATTTAAGAGTATTCAATTTGAATTATTATTAATCAATTAAAATTCAGTGTATTAAAAAATTTATTAACACCTATGAATTTTAAAAATACATAAATTATGTTGAATTTTCCCATATATTTTAATTGTTTGAAAATCTCACCTTAAAATAAAAGATTGTACCGAATCATTCATGATCAACTCTGTGCGGGTTCTATGAATTATATATATAATATTATCATTACCTATAAATTAAATATAATCAATATATTATTATCATTACCTATAAATACACTCCGCCGATGTCTTTATTTTGCGTTTTCTACAACTAAAGGTCAAATTAGTTGTCTGCTTTTTCTCTGTAGAAAATTATCTTACTACATTATAATATATTAATTTTTATTTTATAATACTCGTTATTCATTTTGAATCAAGTACCGATATGTTTTGAATTCATCATACTCTTTTACGTGTTTTTTAAAAATAAATTTTATTTCTTATTTTATGTTTATTTTTTTTCCCATTTCAGATTTGGCTGTAATATTCTGAATATAAGGTTTATTTCTTAATTCATATTCATTCCTCGTTCAGTACAAATTTAAATATAATATTCTAAAAATATTCTTATATTTATTGTTTTTAAAATTTAATTATTTCAAACTTAATTATATTCTTATTTTTTATTTAAAAATTAAACAAACATCTAATATTAATTTATCTAACTAGTTTTTTTCCTACTTAATTATTTCAAAGATATATAAAATGGGAAGAGTATTTCGTACTAAAAGAAACACCCAGCAGATAAATGGAATTTTTGGCTAAACAACGTTTGAAACAGACATTATTTTTATAAAAAGAAAGGAAAATGCTGAATGTCTGTATAAAATGGGCCTAGAAAGTTTTACAGATACCTCCTAACTTTCACAATTATGATTTCTGAGTAGCCTATAACTAATGGACTTCTCCCTAAGGCTGGGACTACTGGATCTTGTACTATTGGACCGACTTGTATAACTAATGTGAATTATTTAAATTAATTTATTATATAGATTAATTAATACAATCAATAATATAATAAAAAATTTACATATTAAATAAAATTAATAAACTATCAAAAAATAAAAATAATTATATAACAAATCTATAAATATAAATTTGAAAGTTGTAAAATATTTAAGGAAAGGAGAAGCTAGTGAATCTTAAATGTCATTTTGAATACTCAGGATTATAATCCAGTATAGCTCTGTTAGGAATCTACATGTGATTTGATGATAACATTAATCTTAGAATCATAGAAATTTTATTTGATGTAACTGATCAATTGATATGAAAGTTATAAATATCAATTGATCAGGAAACCATTTATCAGTTGAAGTGTTTATGTGAATCAACTGATAACTTGGATAGTAGCATAGGTGTACTTAGTCTATTTCAATCTATAAGGTGTAAATCAATTGATATTTTGTTCATCAATTGATGTTAGAGTCGATTGATATAGATCATCAATTGATGTGTAAATTAAACTGTTGAATTGTAATTATGTGAAGACAAGAAATTACACAAGTGAAGGATGATCAATTGATATTGAAGCATCGATGGATGAGGGATCAATCGAAGAAGCCAAGTCAAGCATTGAAGACCATTAACTGATGTGAAGATCCATCGATTGATATATCAATTGATAACATCTATCAATCGATAAGCCATCTTTTATCAATCGATGGATAGAAAGATCAATCGAAGAAGTACATCAGTTGATGGATTAAAGAATGGATCAATTGATATGCTTAATAGCAAATTATCAATTGAGTGTGACAACACAGAAAGAATATATGTTGAAGATCCAAAGAAGAAAAGCACACCTATGGAAAACAGTCTAGAGTGACTGTGAAGACTCAATCAGAAGCTGTCTTTCAAACTCCTTTTTGATAAAATGTCAAAAAGAAAAAGGAAGGTAGGTAGAAACAATCCTAGTATAGGAATTGTAAAAGCACACTTGTAGTATATAAACAAGAGTAGCAGCATTATTAGAAAACAGACAAGTTAGACAATATTTCTTAATCAACTGTTCAAGCTTGAGAGCACATTTGTAAGAACAGTTGATTTGTTTTCTAATCTTGTAAAAACGCAGCTAGGTTTCTTTTAACCTAGGAACATTGAGCAAAAATATATACTGATGGAAAAATCAATCCATCAGTAATTTTAAATCTCCTTGTTCAATTTACGTTTCAGTCTTAAATTGTTAGAACATATTATCTCTATATTCTCAAATTTCAAGAACGAATATTAGAACCAGCAAAAAGTTTTAATATTTGTATTCAACCCACCTTCTACAAATATTGACATTGTTCTAGGGAATAACAAGCTCTTTTGTAAATTGTAATCTAGCATAACTAAAATAATTTCTAATAAATTTATGATGAATAGTTCATTTTTATATAAAAAAGACAATGAATTCTTCATGAATAGTTCATTTTTTATTAAAAAAAATCATTTTAGATGACTTCTTTAACTGTTATGAGAAATTGACAATTGATAAAATAAGAAGAAATATAGGATGGTTTGAAGGAGTAATAAAAGAAAAATACATTTTTATTTATTTATGAGTACTCGGATTTTTAAGCGTCTAACCAAAGTGATCCCTTTGATTATATATATATATATATATATATATATATATATATATATAATTCTATTTATTAAGTATATTGAATATGATAGATATTAATTAATATTTTCGTAATATTACCTTGACTCAAGTTTTATGGTTGATTTGGTGGTTTTTCAGACTCACTTGGATGGGGAGAAGAGCAAAGAGAAGGTGAACGGAGAGAAACTTGATTTAATGGCGGAAACAATAAGACGTGGTTAGTTTTTAGCGGGGATTCACAAAATTTCAAGAATTCCGATTTTTGTCTTAGGAGCTATTATGTAAATTGATAATTTTATAATCGTTTTAGGACACTCTTTTTCCTTTTTGAGATTTTTGCCATATGGTTTTACTCTTAGGGGTTTTAACGAGGCTCATTATGTCGAATATAAAGATTTTTTTTATTATCTAAGCTTCCGGGGGAATTTCTTTTATTAACGAGACCCGTTATGTCGGATATAAAGGTTTATTAACGAGGTCGTTCGATCGATGGATTGGTTAAGCTAACCGAAAGATGATAAGTTTTTATTATCTTTGTAATGTATTATCAGATTATTTATCAATAAAATGATTTTTCACTTTTGCAAAAAAAAAGGGGATGGCATGTCCTGAGGAATATTTCAAACCTAGAAAAGAAGTTAATGATTTATTAAGAACACATGAAGAGCCAGTTTGGCTAAACCGGAGCTTAAAAATGTCTCTGACTTTAAACTGAAAAATGTTTATTTATGTAATAAATCAGAAACCGACTTAAAGTCAGAAATCACAGTATGAATTATGATCACAGTTCACAAATCACAGCACTGCATAATATTGTCACTCATCTATCCTCGTTCCATCTGACAGTCTTTTGGACTGTTGTATTTTGTATTTAGTTGAAATAAATGAAATCAGAGGAAATATAATAAAATATAAATTTTAATATATATAATTATAATTTATTTATTTTCTCTCTCATTATATTTATAAATAATTAAAATACGGTTCAAGCCTCCTAGTATGATAAGAAATAAATCATTTGCTATCATTCTAAATTCTTTTACAATCTCAGTTATTGCAAATTTATATTTTTTTCCAACATTCTTTTAACCTTTTTTTTTAAAAAAAATTCATTTTGTTCTATTTTTCTCAACCAATATGATGTCACAACATACGAGTGCAATACACCCCCATTTTATTTTATTATATATTTTTCAATTCTACAGATATTTAAAAATATTATTACATAAAAGACTTTATTATATAAAAAATTATCAATTAAATTAAATGTTAAAAAAGAACAAGCGATCCTTTACAAAAAGATAGTAATATTAGGGTTTTAAAATAAATTTCAGAATAGTCTCATATGATACATGACATCTTTTTTATATTTTGGGGTATTGATATGTACACCGAGGTACGGGTTTACTCTGTTTATAAGTGGAAAATCAACCCTAAATTGGCACAAGTCATGATTTGGAGATTTTTTTAAAAATATATAATTTGGAGGCTCTAATCAATCTGATTGGAAATTGCTGATTAGAATAACTAATTGGATGAAACTATATCAATCAACATTATCACCTTTATTAATTAGTAGGAGATTATTACATAAATATCTTATCTGGCTAGAAAAATGAGTAATAGTTCATTAGTTTGTGTTCAGTGATTATTGTGGCTGGTGAAGAATTTTCTTAAACTTGTGAATATTGACAGTAAGACGGGATTATTGTGGCGGCTCCCTATTTCACTCGTACTTGAACCCAGAACATTCATGTATATTTACATCTTTACCGTCGACGCAGAAACCTCAGCAGTTCGCTGCCTCATCATCTCCATTACAGCGGCTCGTCGCCGACTATCAGATTGCTTCTGAAGCCTTTTCAAATGTTCCTTCAAATCTCTGCAAGAATGTCAATATATTTCAACGTCTGACAGAGAGAATATATTGTTTTATAGACAGTAAATACAGTCTAACATGAATCTTAAGATAGTCTAGTTCTTTCCAATAGATGCCAAAACTATTAACATCATCTCAATAGGGACATACAATGCAGTGCAAGATTCATTAAGAGAGAAAAAGGTTAAATCTAAACACCTGCAGCGTGGCACGTGACATTCAGATTCTTTGCACGCTCGAGCATGAAGTTGAAGTAGATACCACATCTTTTTACAAAGAACACAACCACCAGAAGCCCAAGTTTTGCATTGTATGCCATGCTGGAAAAGACCTTTCACCTTGCGACAATTGGGATATTGGCAATGTGCGGAACGACACTGAGATGCATGCACCAGAAGATCGAGCATTTTTCTAAGCTGCAATAACGAAGGAAACCAACTCAGTCCCCAAAATGAGAATCATTTTTCCATTCTAAATTTTAATTAATAAAACTAGGTCGTATGAGATATAGAAACATATTCTGAAAAACTGGAGAACGGGTCATATGACATCCACTCACAAAACTTGAGCATGGTTTTTAAGTGGGGGAACCAGAATTTCTTTTGGTAGGGGGAGGGGGGGGGGATATTTTGATAAATAATACAAAATTTAGTTATGAAAGTGTCTTGACATTAATAATGCATGAAGAAAATTGCAAAATTCAATATAGAAACAATTATAAACACACGTTATTTATACCAAGACCTTGGAAAATATATAAAAAAATCCTCCAAAAAATGCATTCTATTACTTGCTATCCTGCTTCATCTTCTCTCAGATATTTACTCCTAACACTTTGTGCAGATAGCACCATACATCAGTACCAATATATATTATCTTCTCAATAGGAAATATAATTACAGAATACTACAATGACCTGATGTCCTGTTCATCTTCCCTCACATATAGTTTTACACTTAATGCACAGATAGCACCATACAGAAATGACCAATATATTAACTTCTCAATAGCAAATATTAATACCCAATACACCATGACCAAGTAAAACAAATTATAAGATGCACAATTAGCAACTTATATTTATCTGAAGTCCGACATATAACGTTTCAAATTCTACAATCTTAGAGCATAAAACGAAATTCTAGATTTAGAAAATTACATTAGGTAAAAATAATCAAATCAAACATGCCTACTATGTCCCATGTGAAAGTAAGGTATGGGGAGTGTGAGATGTAACTTGTAAGCAGACTTTACCCTTACTCGTGAGACCATTACCGTGAGGATCTCAGCTTTTGAGATTATTTTGGGAAAGTTCTAAAAATTATTGAAACCTCATGAATGTTACATTTGATTAGAGCTACTTAACTAGGTAGCCTTATCCAATATTTTTTTGTACTACCGTACAAAGTGACCCTGATTACCTACAAATATGACCCTCATTTGAACTATGCTAACTGTAAATATGTTGTTGCATACCTGGAGAACTCGTAGTTGCCTAGCTTCTTTATTTTGGGCATCACGTTCTGCTAAGGAAGGATGATTAGTCAATTTATGAGGATGATCAATGCCCCCATCCTTTTGGTAGCACACATTGCATACGTCATAATCAGGGCATGTTTCACAGCGCCAACCTTGACCAGCTTCTATGTCAAGATGACATACATTACATGTTGTAACAAAAACGGGCGCAGTGGGATTGTGAAGATGGTAAAGGACCATCATTGAGGAATGTTTGGCACGGCGTAAGGTATCATACTGATAATGATTTCCTTGACAAAGGCTAAGAAATGCCTGTCGCGTATCGAAGAACTCACTCTCAAGAATCTCATCTTTATCCTTGGTGTCCACGGGTACACCTTCAATTTCAACCTGAAACATTTTTGCTCAACCCAGCTCTATCAGAACAGTAACAAATTAAACTGACATGACATACACAGGAAAAACAGAATTTCTACAGAAAAGTTGACAACCACAGAGAATTTACCGGATAAAGCATATGTGAGTCTCTTTGATTACTAATAGGATGTTTATCACGCTCCTCCAATTTTTGTTCAACTTCATAACACCTACGTTACACAATTAGATATTTAATAAAGAAAAAATGAAAAAAGAATGATGAATATTTACTCTATATTCCTGCAAGTGCCTAAATAAAATCTAGCTCAACTCGAGTCATCAAAGGATGATAATCACTGGAAGACCGAGTCATGCAGTCAAACATGTTCCATAAAACCATATGCTGCTATTTTATTTTCATGTGATCCCTGAAACACAAACATATAGTGAATTTATTAAATGTTATCATAGAGGTTTTGTATCAAAACTTCAGGAAGGCTTTAGGCATCGGCAATTCATGATACGGAAGTCAAAAGCAACAGCAGCTTGGAATGTGGTTTCAAGCTCTGACCCTATAGTATACTCAAGAAGTTCCTGAGCAGGTCAGTGTAAGACTGAACAACTCAATACTAGCCTAGGTAGCCACACACTGACTTTACGAATATTAAACGTAGCAATAGCAACCTTGTAAAAACCCATCCAAAGTCCCAATGTGGGACGGTAAAAGTGCCCAATTATTTAATTTGTAAAGATTACATCGCATGCATAAAAAAAAATTAGTGTGTTTATATCAATTTATCATATTAAATAAGGGTTCCCATTTCTCTCATCTGGCAATGAAATATTGTCAACATACACAACCAACGAAACATTCTAAAACAAATTCTATATTATTTTTACTGATACAGCAAGTCAACAAAAGAAATATTAAAAAACTCGATTTAGATTCTTACTTATCACATAGCTGAAAATTTTTGCACTGGTTGCAAACCCAACGATTTCCAGATGCCATCTGAATACAGCAGTGACTGCATGAGTGCTGCAAGTGCACCATGATGAAATCTTCCTTCATTGGGCTGATTGTTTCACCAAGCTATGAAATATGATAAAAGAGTAAGAACGATGAACTATAAGTTGATACATTTCGAGTAATTAAATAAAGAGGTAAAAGAGAAAAAATCCTTGCATTAAAAATTTAGCAATTTAATATTATTAAAGAAGAAGAAGAATTTTAATCTTGCGACAGCCAAAAAAAGAAACAGCCAGTTCAAGGAACAATGTAACCAATAACAATAGTAGTTTACCACTTTACCGGGAATCATATCTAAAACCCCACGTTCAAGAAGCTGTCAATAATAACATGGAAATAACTGAAGTTCAAAAATGTGTAGATTACTTTATGCATTAGTAACAGATCCTTTGATGCATTGCCAGAAAGATCAGCTTGACCAAAGGCCTTTAGAGCTCTTTTTGAAATGGTTTTCTTTGTCAATCCTTTCTTGTGAAATTTTCTTCCATCCTCCTCCTGTTGAAGCTGATATATAATGTCCTCGGCAGCACCAGGCCAATAGTCTCCATCAAAATATGGCAGTCGAGCTGCAGTTACTTTAGCCTTACATTCACCAACATTAGGAACAAAGAAATGGTCGTATAAGTTAGTTAGCTCTACTACAATATCTTCCTTGGCAGCTTTTCTCAACATTGATAGATACCTGTAACAAAAACATAAATATACACTTCAAATGAATACAGAATCAGAATCAAACTTGAGAAAATGAGATCTGTCATCCAAAAAGATTTGTTAGCTCACCACTTCCGTAGCTTATCAGATTTTGGGGTCTTCTGAATTTCTGGATGGCAATATAAAATATAATCTTCGCCCTTTAGTGGAGGCCAGGCCAATATATAGCAACTAGTGAAACCACGTTTTTTGCAATATTCTAGGTATCCAATCTGAAAGGAGAATCAGATAATATTATAAAAATTGTGCAGAACAGAAAGTGGAAGGTGGGTAAAAAATATTGCAATTTTAAACGCCACATAAACTAGGTTCTGTTTCTTCCTATCAAAGAATTAACCACGTCCTTGAGCTATTATTTCAAATCATATAGTAATCAGAAAAATTAAGATCACAAGATTTTCAAAGGACTTGAGCAATCCTTGTCAGTCAGGTGCTCAAAAATATAAACAAGGTATATGCATTCATCAAACAAGGTTGCACACACAACCCCCTTTCCGGCAATCCGTTTATTAATAGAAAATTTAGATATGTAAATTACACGATAAAACAGACATTAAAACTCGGGGTGCGGAAATCTTCATCAACACTTATGAATTATAGTATCATTTCCAGAATTACTTATATAAATTGACCTGTCTAATACACACACACAACATTGCAAGCTCCATATTTTATGATTGGTTGTCAGGAATGGGAAAATATGAGAAATATACTAGTTATGAAAGTAGTAGTATAAGAACAGTTAGAGTAATAGGCTGAGTATTACTAAAGGGTACTTGGGTTTTTCATACAATAGTCAGGAGCTTCCATAAATAGAATCAGTTAATGTATTTTCTGTTATGCATTATGAATATATGAAAATGGAATTTGTTCCGACCCATCTCTCTCTAGAAACTATCTTCTTCAGCAAGTTCTCTCCAATCTCTCTCTGAAATCTCTGTTTTTCTCTGCAACACATACTCTGTTTCTCTTATTTTTAGTTTCATATTGCTTAACTCTGCCTATAAACTCAGAAAATACCAAAAACGCTCAATTTTTAATCTCAGAAACCCTATTCCTGACATTGGTCTTGGAATCAAAGACCAAGATATGTCTGCACATTTATAATTTTATTTGGATAAGCCCGTACATTTATATTTGAAACAGTGTAATAATGAAAGAGAGAATCTGCACAGCCCTTTTCTCCTAGAAGGCCAGTTAAACCCAGTAATTAATACATAACATAGACTCCTGATTTTCCAAATTTCAAGAAATACTTAAAAGAGGTACATTCTAACCAAGTAACCTCTATAAAAATTAAACCAGCCTGCTTTAAAAGCTTCACTACATGATTGCAGATTTGCAGTTCATTAGAACCTAAATATACAGTTGCTGTTCAAAGTTAAGAAAGTTCAAGGCTTACATCCAGATTTCTTAAATGGAGTTATAGACATGAAGACCTCATCCCTACAGAACTCTAAAAAAAAAAGGGAACAAGTGGTGACTAAGATAATTTCCTGTCACGAGTCTTGATAGCTTCATGTAACCATTCAGTTTTACTTATATATGGTACTCGTTAATGAGCTAAGAGTACTTTTTGCAGGATCCAAAGTTTAAAAGGTAGAACAGACAAGCCAAGACAACAATATATTGAGTAAATTGTTTGATGTCGTTTTAATATCTTACCTTTTCATTCATCACAAAACAGAAATTAGTTAGAATATCAGTACGAGGATATTAGTTGGTTTAAAATTTTAATGTCATTATTAGAAAAAATCAGTTAGTTTTAAATATATAAGGATTTTTGGTCAATAAGTCAAAGGGAGGAATTTATTTAAAGAACTCGTATAGTTACTATTGAACAAAGTTGAATTATTGTTCATTGAGATAACATTTTGTGCTCTATTCAGGCGTGTACCAGTTTTATGTGTGAATTATTGTTATCGTACTCCTACCACAAATTTTAGGAAAGCTTGCACACCTAGACTTATACCTTCCCTTCTTTGCCCATAATAGTACTCTGAGAAACTTTCTGCACCTACCCAAAGAAAGGGATGTAGAGCCATTATATGTGCCTAATGATTTTTATGTCAGTTGCATGTATTTTCATAGATAATAGAGATGCAAAGCTAAATGTAACATTTACTTACCTGCCTAACAAAATTCTACACGCGGGGAAATATTTAAAATTCAAGTGTTTCAGACATCAAATATCTAGAGACAAATGAAATCTGTATAATACAATAATTACATCGATGCCAGCTAAATTGATGCAACATATGATTGTGAAGGGACAATTCTTTCATTATAGAATCAACCAAATCTTATGGTGCACTATGAATAAATCAAATTTTAAAGATTTTAAAACATAAAAACAGTAAACAGCTACCATTAATATCAGAGCATGAAATAATTTAAGCAAAAAACTTGCCAGAATTTCATGGTAAACAAATGTGCGGAGAGCCTCTCCCGTCACAGTTTTAATTTCCGGCCGAAAGTACTTTACGGAATCCAGGTAAGATAGATAAACACGGCGATGATTTGGCTGCTGACACTCTGCTCCGAATTCCTGAACATACATGCCAAATAGGCACACTTCCACGCCTTCAATTTTCTGAAACAGCAATACTACCTGGTAGAGTAGTATTATATAATATGAGAGTTAAAATATACACTCTGCAGGAGAATCGAGGTAATAATTTGTATAATTCCAGGCTACCTTTGATTTATACCCAAACTCTGTTGGGTAATTCTCTTCCTGGAAAATCTCAAGGAACCTCTGCTTCACATCCAACTTCTTGTCCACTGATGACACTACTCTAATAACAAGAAAGTCTGCTCCTGGAACCTGGTACAGCACAATCAAAGGATTTCGGTACATATTAGATTAAAAAAAAGTCAGAAGTTGCTAATCCAGCCAACCAAAAAGTAGGTGATAAGAACATAAGATCAACAAAGCGTAAACATGCTATATGTGCAAAGCGGAGAACTCTTTCAGTAACTTATTTATATTTTAAAAAAAAAACTTTCCAGTAATCCAAGACGGGCGTGTACTAATTAGGACAACTCTACAACCCACCTCCTAATCCATGGTTTCTCCTCAATTTATCTTAGAAGTAGAAGATAAACATAGATTTGGTAAAAGGGTATAGATTAAAACAAATTGTAAAACATGCCAGAGTACAGAATAATAATCTTAATTATCGATGCACGTAGCTTTCCATGGTAGTTCAAGCTGCCAAAATTTACATAACACTAGTTAAGGAGAAAAAATTTAATTCGAGTCGAGAAACATTTATATTATCAATAGTGGACTAGTATGCACAAATACATACTGTTGTTGAGCCTTTTGTATGCACAAATACTTAGCTGTTTACATAATAGAGAGCAGCAAAACAAAAAAGTGCATGTCATCATTTACCAACGAGAGTTATCCTTGGTCAATAATTAAGTAAAGATAAGTGACCACAGTGGTAAATAATAGCAAGCAACTAAAGTGAAAGACCTCATCATAAGATTTCCCCTGCACCCTGGCCCTCTCCATCCTCTCCTGTTTCAATCTTTTGAACAATCTTTGCTCTATATGATCACTGAGAATTGTCCTAGGCAAATCTTTAGCTCCAAGAACAGCAGTCTGCGGCAAGGGCATACGCTCCCCTCTTTCTACTTCTGCGATGTAGCAGTTTGGGCAAGTATATTCAGCCTGACCCCCATCGTTTCTCCGTCCATTAAACAGCGCACAAATTTGATGTTGCCAAGCTTCACACTTGTCACATTGAACCCACTGCACAAAGTTGTAAAAGTTCAATGTCTAAAAATTGGGAAACTAGGGCCAAGAACAAAAAAGAAAAATAGAAGTGAACACATCATACCCATTCTTCAGTATCTTCATCATTTTTCTTCTTCTCTAGTCTTGCCTTGGGAATAGAAGTTCCATCAGCAATAATTGTTTCTCCACGGGAGTCATTATGGCACGGGATGCAGAAGTAGTGCCGTGTATCACCGGCTCCAAAGGTGTAATACATTGCATTTCTTTTAATGCGAGCACCACATGGTGTGCAATATATTGGTGGTGGTTCAAAAGTAAGTTTTTCGACTGCACATAGCTGACAAGAGTTCTCACTCATTGAATTCTCCATGGCTTGATTCTTTTCTGCCTTCGCTTTACTCTGTCAAAAAGAAAAAGAAAATAACTATTTCTTCAATTTGGCAATACACAAAAACATGTATTAAAGATTAGAAAGCGCATAACTCTATTCTAGCAAAATGATATGAATTTCTATAAGCAATCTCAACATATGAAAAAAAATCCAAGTGCTAAACACATTACAAGTGGAAGGGGGTAAGACGTGTCTCAAACCGGTCTACATATATGTTGGAGTCTTGCAAGTTGCACTGCCGATTCACAATGTATCCGAGGGCCATTTCAGCCACTACACATCAGGTTAAGTGCATAAGCTACATGTCTAAGATTAATCTTAAGATCTACTTTTACCGATGCAAGTATGCAACACTAACCCAATTGACATACAATATGATCTATGCATGTGCAAAATACTTTGCAGTCATGATACTTTCTTAATCCATTTGTAATGAAACTTGTTATATAGGTGACGAATAATGTAAGAGGGCCTAGACGCCCACACATGGGTGGGTCCGGTTCAACTATTGCTGGGTTGCCACAAATGTGCAACTCTGTGCCTAGCACATTTTCCAGATTTTTATAAAGATTAAAGAATTAGCCAAGTTCTTGGGAGATCATATTTCAGCTAAATACTGACCTGGCCAACCCACTGCCTGAGACCTCTAATATGCTCCCGAACTTGTTCCGGAGTGAACAGTTCAGTCAATGATACTCCCTGTATATTTGGCTTCCCAGACTTGGTCGCGGCCACATTTTCATTAGGTAATGTCACAATCCCATGATTAGCAGGATCAACTTCTTTCTCGATCTTCATGCTTTCTTCCTTAGGAAATCCAGCCGGGTCACTTGTGATTACGGAATCACTATCTGCCATCCGGATGAAGGTTTTATCAATGCTTTCCTTCGTTTTTTCAAGAACACTAGGACTTTCACGAGCAGAACTTGAAGTAATTTCTATCTTAATGCCTGCAGCCTCAGATTTAATTACCTCACAAGCACCACCAACTTGGCTTCCCTCATTCAGGCCGTCTTGCAGAACATGAGGTTCACTGAGAGAACAAATTGGTAGAGCCTAGCTTTATTCTTTTCTGCCTTGGCTTTACTCCTAGGCTAAACACATTACAAGTGGGCCTAGAAAGTTTTACAGATACCTCCTAACTTTCACAATTATGATTTCTGAGTAGCCTATAACTAATGGACTTCTCCCTAAGGCTGGGACTACTGGATCTTGTACTATTGGACCGACTTGTATAACTAATGTGAATTATTTAAATTAATTTATTATATAGATTAATTAATACAATCAATAATATAATAAAAAATTTACATATTAAATAAAATTAATAAACTATCAAAAAATAAAAATAATTATATAACAAATCTATAAATATAAATTTGAAAGTTGTAAAATATTTAAGGAAATGAGAAGCTACTGAATCTTAAATGTCATTTTGAATACTCAGGATTATAATCCAGTATAGCTCTTTTGTAAATTGTAATCTAGCATAACTAAAATAATTTCTAATAAATTTATGATGAATAGTTCATTTTTATATAAAAAAGACAATGAATTCTTCATGAATAGTTCATTTTTTATTAAAAAAATCATTTTAGATGACTTCTTTAACTGTTATGAGAAATTGACAATTGATAAAATAAGAAGAAATATAGGATGGTTTGAAGGAGTAATAAAAGAAAAGTAAATTTTTATTTATTTACGAGTACTCGGATTTTTAAGTGTCTAACCAAAGTGACCCATTTGGTTAGATATATATAAAATTCTATTTATTAAGTATATTGAATGTAATAGATATTAATTAATATTTTTGTAATATTACATTGACTCAAGTTTTATGGTCGATTTGGTGATTTTTCAGACTCACTTGAATGGGGAGAAGAGTAAAAGAGAAGGTGGATGGAGAGAAACTTGATTTAATGGCGGAAACAATAAAACGTGGTTAGTTTATAACGGAGACTTACAAAACTTCAAGAATTCCAGTTTTTGTCTTCGGAGTTATTATGTAAATTGATAATTTTATAATCGTTTTATGACATTCTTTTTCCTTTTTGAGGTTTTTGCCATATGGTTTTACTCTTAGGGGTTTTAACGAGACACATTATGTCAAATATAAAGATTTTTTATTATTTAAACTTTCGGGGGAATTTCTTTTATTAACGAGACCCGTTATGTTGGATATAAAGGTTTATTAACGAGGTCGTTCGACCCATGAATTGGTTAAGCTAACTGAAATATGATAAGTTTTTATTATCTTTGTGATGTATTATCGGATTATTTATCAACAAAACGATTTTTCACTTTTGCAAAAAAAAAAGGATGGCATGTCCAAATTTTTTGAGGAATAGTTCAAACCTAGAAAAGAAGTTAATGATTTATTAAGAACACATGGAAAGCCTGTTTGGCTAAACCGGAGCTTAAAACTGTCTATGACTTTAAGCAAAAAATGTTTATTTGTGTTGTAATAAGTCAGAAACCGATTTAAAGTCAGAAATAAGTTAGAAACTGACTTAAAGCGATAAATAAGTATTAGGTATTTTTTTCAATAACTTGTTTTTTTTTTTAATTTCTATTTTGATAAAAAAAAATCCATATGTCATAAATTTTATTATTATTATTTTTGAAAGCTGTCACTTTTATTATTATTATATTTTTAAAAACTCATAAATCACTTATAATACAAAATTACCCAAACATGTATTTTAAATTCCCGATTTATCGCATTAAACCACTTTAAATCATAAGTCATAATTTTAAATTTAGTCAAACATACTCGAAATCCAAACAAATGTAAGAAATTACTTATCTATCAACAACTGGGGCTTCAAATTTCAATACTGGTTAACTCGTTAATGATTCGGCATGCAAACTAAACTTGAAATTTTCTCCTCACCCGAATTGTCAAAACTCAAAAGCAGCCCCTCTGAAGCACACGCAACGTGTCCTATGCAACTTGGACATTTTCTTTTCATCTTCACGAGCGTGGGGACTTTGGACACATGGCTATCAATGTCACAAGTCACAACCTCACTTCTAAAAACTAAACTTAAATTAACTATAGTAAATAAAACAAGCATTGTCCAATGTAACAGAATGGGTAAGACGAGGCATTGTCAAATACTCCTTGTCTCTCGGGATAGGAATATGCAATTATATCCCTGATGATTCATACGAGTGTGTGTGCGCGGGGGTGGGTGACATATCTGCCATTAACAGCTGCCTGAATAATCTCTTATCTCTATTTTACATTTTTACTCCGCATGCATGAATTATGATCACAGTTCACAAATCACAGCACTAATACTGTCACTCATCTATCCTCGTTCTATCTGACAGTCTTTTGGACTGTTGTATTTTGTATTTAGTTGAAATAAATGAAATTAGATGAAATATAATAATATATAAATTTTAATATATATAATTTTTTATTTTATTTTCTCTCTCATTATATTTATAATGAATTAAAATACGGTTCAAGCCTCCTAGTATGATAAGAAATAAATCATTTTCTATCATTCTAAATTCTTTTACAATCTCAGTTATTGCAAATTTACATTTTTTTCCAACATTCTTTTAACCTTTTAAAAAAAAACATTTTGATCCTTAAGTGAAATTATTTTTGTGAACTTACAATTAAAAACGTATGATTGTGTTTAAAAATTCATTGATGTTTATTTAATGCAATTCTTTAAGTTTTTATTGAGAATATATTCTATTTTATATTTTGCAATTCTACAAATATTTAAAAGAATTTATTATATAAAAAAATTATCAATTAAATTAAATGTTAATAAAGAACAAGCTATCCTTTACAAAAAGATAGTAATATTAGGGTTTTAAAATAAATTTCAGAATAGTCTCATATGATACATGACATCTTTTTTTATATTTTGGGGTATTGATATGTACACCGAGGTACGGGTTTACTCTGTTTATAAGTGGAAAATCAACCCTAAATTGGCACAAGTCATGATTTGGAGATTTTTTTAAAAATATATAATTTTGAGGCTGTAATCAATCTGATTGGAAATTGCTGATTAGAATAACTAATTGGATGAAACTATATCAATCAACATTATCACCTTTATTAATTAGTAGGAGATTATTACATAAATATCTTATGTGGCTAGAAAAATGAGTAATAGTTCATTAGTTTGTGTTCAGTGATTATTGTGGCTGGTGAAAATTTTTCTTAAACTTGTGAATATTGGCAGTAAGACGGGATTAGAAGATGAAAAATCCGGTAATGAAAGCGTGCTTATTTGTTATTTCATTTTAATGTATCAGTAATAATTTATATATGTTTGTACTTCTGTATATTATCAGTAAGATTATGATGTTAATTCCTCTAATTACTTGAGATGAATTATCATATGATAACGTTATAGCAAACAGTTTTAATTAGTTAGCGGTATGTTCTTTGTCAGTCCTCTTCATTGACTGATAACCCTCTCTTAAAGTAATGATTAAGAGATTGTAATAATACTTGATTCTTAGGTTGGCCTATTTGACTATGGCTTAAACTTCATAATCTAAACTCATAGACGCAGGATGACTAGCTAAGGGCCTAGATAACTGTTCAGGAGGGGGTTACCGATATAGGTGTCCTATAAGAATTCGTGAAAGGTTGTTTTTTTAAGATTAAAAAAAAAATTAGCAAAAAAAATAAAATATTTACGCATATTGAAATCACAACATTTATTCAAATAACAAGATGCATTTTATATTCATATATAAATTCAAATAAATTTTAAATTATGATAAATTTAAAATTATGATCCTGCTGTTTGGTATAATAAATTATGATATAGGGATATATATTGTGTGTAAGTATCTAATTTTGTAGATTTATTTAATTTTTAGATCAAGAAAATATAATAAATTTGAGGTAGTAGTGTGTAGAACTACCTGGTTCCTTTTTGCATGTGCACTCGATGACATATGAGTAATTCTTTATATATGCATGTATGTTATGTCGACTTAAAATATATACATACAAATTAGAAATAATCACATAAATTAGAGAGGAAATATCTGACCATTTTGAGCATATTATCTTTTTTGCATATGTACAAGTTGATGATCAACTTTTTCTCCACAAACATGATGTGGTTGTGAATGTAAAACAACGACATTTTTTTTCTGAGTGCAAAACTTCAAATTCCATTTGTTTTAAAGTGGTCTATAATTTGATAGCTCCTTATCAACAGCACACACGTACAGCATTATCTTGTAATTATCTTTCACTAATTTGTAAGAACACACAGCTTTTGATTGTAAACTAAAGACACTTGTTGATATTAAGATTAGTATCTAATTTGAGAAAGCTGAACCAATTTTTTGAGTAGCAAATGTTTTACAAATGACAATGACCCTGTTGAAAAATGAATTATCATATTAATACGACAATTAAGTGCTAACTACCACAAATCAACGATGCAGCTGGCTCAACCATTAGATTTCAGTCACATGATTCACCAGTACTTCCAAAGTTTTTAAGTTTGGTGAGTAGAAACAAAGCTTGGCTTATATGTAAATAAATAAACTTGTGACTTGTATAACTAATTATGAACTACAGGAACAGAAGGACATTCCAGCTGGAATTCATATTCTACTGTTCTAGAGATGATGGAGGCTCGACTGCTGCTTTACAGCGCAGCCCGGATTATATTCATATTATTTCTCATATTTCATCTACTATACACAGAGTTTTTTGCTTTTAAGGCTGCACAGATTATGCCATGTACGTGCCATTTATGTACATGCTAACTGCTAAGATATTGTTTTTCACAGTACATCATATGATATATGATATCACATAATTGTGATAATTTACTTGGTTGAGATTACAGGGAAACAACACTTGTGGAAGAGAAATGGTAATCTCCATGCACATACCATTGATACTACTACAAGTGCCCCTGATCCAGCACCAGTAAATGATGTTCCCGCAACAGCACTTGTTAACAAGAACAAGTACTTGAATATCTCTGAACATACTGTACTTGTGGATGAGGTCAATTCTACAAGTATCCTTCAACCAACTAACCAGCAGGAACAGGAGCAGGAGCTTTATGGAGTACAAAAGCAAAACTCTTCCCTGAAAGTTCTTTTATCAAGACTTGTACAAGGTCCAATTCAAGATGATTACGCACACCTTTTTTCTTGCTAATTCACATACATTTTCAGCAGCTAAATGATTTGTAGATTTGTGTACTAATCAATCTTATTGTCCATATTTTGATTCGTTTTTTGTTAATTTGAACAGAAGAGCATCGAATCAAGCTTGAATCCACCGGATTAGCTTGTGATTCTGCAGTTCACTCCCTTGTTTGTGTGGTAAATAAGCCAGTAAAGATCATCAACACAAAATCAACAGGTGTTAGAATGCTTTATGAATCGAGCATATCTGCACGGGATAAAACTATTGTCAGGCCATATGCTAGGCAAGAAGACGAGGATCTTCTGAAATCAGTGACACCAGTTGAGATACAACAAGAAAATAGCTCGATACAACAAGCCTGTCACTACAATCATGTTGTTCCAGCAGTACTATTTTCGTCAAATGGTTTTACAGGAAATCTATTCCACGAGATGAATGAAATTATCATCCCCTTATTCATCACTTCTTTTCAGTTTCAATCCAATGTCCAGTTCATTATTACTGACCACAAAGCTTCGTTCGTAAGTAGATATGCTCGCCTTCTCTCTAAGTTATCTCGTTATGAAGTAATAAATCCGGCCGCAAATGCAAGTGCCATCCACTGTTTTCCAGGAGCTGTTGTGGGGTTGAAGTTTCATGACTTTTTAGGGTTTAATTCAAGTGAAATTCCAAAAGGCTACTTCATGAAAGACTTTAGGCATTTTCTTAGAAAAACATACAGTCTAAAGACACCAAACGTTTCTAAGATAACGAAGCCTACTCTTTTGCTTATATCGCGTCAACATTCAAGGACATTTTTGAATGAAAACCAATTGGTGGATATGATGAAAGAATCAGGGTTTCAAGTGATCGTGGCAAAGGCAAAAAGGATGGCAAATCTGGTAAAATTTGCAAAACTTGTGGGCTCATGTAGTGTTATGGTTGGAGCTCATGGTGCAGGCCTTGCTAATGAAGTGTTCTTGCCGGCTGGAGCTGTTATGGTGCAAGTGGTGCCTCTAGGGCTTGATTGGGCATCAAATGCTTACTTCGGCAAGCCAGCTTATGATATGGGAGTGCATTACTTGGAGTACAAGATTGAACCTGAAGAAAGCTCTCTCATTAATTCTTACAAACGGGACAACCCAATAATTGCTGACCCAACACGGGTCTTGTACAATGACTATCAAGCTGGTAGGGCATTGTATATCGATGGGCAGAACATGAAGATTGATCTTGCAAGGTTTAGAAAGACTCTAAATGAAGCACGTAAACTTCTTGGATAGTATCAGTTGTCTTCCTCTTCTGCAGTTGTGCAGCTAGATGTATTTTGAATTATTTATTCAAGGACCAGTAATCAAACTATTTGCCATTTGTTATGAACATTCCACGATTCAAAGTATGCATATAAAAAAGAAACTGCTGGACCATGATCTTTGTTATGTTCAAAACAAAAACTAGTACAAGTATATTTATCACTTGTCAAAATTGTATGTTACATGACATGATTCAAAGTATGCATATAAAAAGGGAACTGCTGGACCATGACCTTTGTGATGTCCAAAACAAAAACTAGTACCAAGTATATTTATAACTTAACAAAATTGTATGTTACACGATCCAATCAGGAGACTTGGAAGGAGGGAGAAACATTGGGTATAGAACATACTGATAATAAAGGGAGAGAGAAAAACGACATAACAAACCTCCCTTCCTCCTGATACAGAAACATCACTTCATATATGCTTAACTAAATTACACTGTAACACTGGTCATCAAGCAAGATAAAAGTATAATTTAGAGATTTTAAAAAATAAAAAAATCGGTGGCCAAAAAACAAACACCTGCCGCAATCACCACCGCTGCAGCAGTGGACACCACAACTGCATATGAATAAATTCTTTATCAATACAGCTGCTCTATACAAGTTCTCGCCTTTCACTCTTTTCCTTGTTGCCCATCAACAACAAACACTTTTGTTGCTTACTGCCACGATGCTAGGCAATAAACATGTCAACACAACAATGCGGCTCCCTATTTCACTTGTTGTACTTGAACCCAGAACATTCATGTATATTTACATCTTTACCGTTGACGCAGAAACCTCAGCAGTTCGCTGCCTCATCATCTCCATTACAGCGGCTCGTCGCCGACTATCAGATTGCTGCTGAAGCCTTTTCAAATGTTCCTTCAAATCTCTGCAAGAATGTCAATATATTTCAACGTCTGACAGAGAGAGTATATTGTTTTATAGACAGTAAATACAGTCTAACATGAATCTTAAGATAGTCTAGTTCTTTCCAATAGATGCCAAAACTATTAACATCATCTCAATAGGGGCATACAATGCAGTGCAAGATTCATTAAGAGAGAAAAAGGTTAAATCTAAACACCTGCAGCGTGGCACGTGACATTCAGATTCTTTGCACGCTCGAGCATGAAGTTGAAGTAGATACCACATCTTTTTACAAAGAACACAACCACCAGAAGCCCGAGTTTTGCATTGTATGCCATGCCGGAAAAGACCTTTCACCTTGCGACAATTTGGATATTGGCAATGTGCGGAACGACACTGAGATGCATGCACCAGAAGATCGAGCATTTTTCTAAGCTGCAATAACGAAGGAAACCAACTCAGTCCCCAAAATGAGAATCATTTTTCCATTCTAAATTTTAATTAATAAAACTAGGTCGTATGAGATATAGAAACATATTCTGAAAAACTGGAGAACGGGTCATATGACATCCACTCACAAAACTTGAGCATGTTTTTATAAGTGGGGGAACCAGAATTTCTTTTGGTGGTGGGGGGGGGGGGGGAATATTTTGATAAATAATACAAAATTTAGTTATGAAAGTGTCTTGATATTAATAATGCATGAAGAAAATTGCAAAATTCAATATAGAAACAATTATAAACACACATTATTTATACCAAGACCTTGGAAAATATATATATAAAAAACCTCCAAAAAATGCATTCTATTACTTGCTGTCCTGCTTCATCTTCTCTCAGATATTTACTCCTAACACTTTGTGCAGATAGCACCATACATCAGTACCAATATATATTATCTTCTCAATAGGAAATATAATTACAGAATACTACAATGACCTGATGTCCTGTTCATCTTCCCTCACATATAGTCTTACACTTAATGCACAGATAGCACCATACAGAAATGACCAATATATTAACTTCTCAATAGCAAATATTAATACCCAATACACCATGACCAAGTAAAACAAATTATAAGATGCACAATTAGCAACTTATATTTATCTGAAGTCTAACATATAACGTTTCAAATTCTACAATCTTAGAGCATAAAACGAAATTCTAGATTTAGAAAATTACATTAGGTAAAAATAATCAAATCAAACATGCCTACTACGTCCCAAGTGAAAGTAAGGTATGGGGAGTGTGAGATGTAACTTGTAAGCAGACTTTACCCTTACTCGTGACACCATTACCGTGAGGATCTCAGCTTTTGAGATTATTTTGGGAAAGTTCTAAAAATTATTGAAAACTCATGAATGTTACATTTGATTAGAGCTTACTTAACTAGGTAGCCTTATCCAATATTTTTTTCGTACTACCGTACAAAGTGACCCTGATTACCTACAAATATGACCCTCATTTGAACTATGCTAACTGTAAATATGTTGTTGCATACCTGGAGAACTCGTAGTTGCCTAGCTTCTTTATTTTGGGCATCACGTTCTGCTAAGGAAGGATGATTAGTCAATTTATGAGGATGATCAATGCCCCCATCCTTTTGGTAGCACACATTACATACGTCATAATCAGGGCATGTTTCACAGCGCCAACCTTGACCAGCTTCTATGTCAAGATGACATACATTACATGTTGTAACAAAAGCAGGCGCAGTGGGATTGTGAAGATGGTAAAGGACCATCATTGAGGAATGTTTGGCACGGCGTAAGGTATCATACTGATAATGATTTCCTTGACAAAGGCTAAGAAATGCCTGTCGCGTATCGAAGAACTCACTCTCAAGAATCTCATCTTTATCCTTGGTGTCCACGGGTACACCTTCAATTTCAACCTGAAACATTTTTGCTCAACCCAGCTCTATCAGAACAGTAACAAATTAAACTGACATGACATACACAGGAAAAACAGAATTTCTACAGAAAAGTTGACAACCACAGAGAATTTACCGGATAAAGCATATGTGAGTCTCTTTGATTACTAATAGGATGTTTATCACGCTCCTCCAATTTTTGTTCAACTTCATAACACCTACGTTACACAATTAGATATTTAATAAAGAAAAAATGAAAAAAGAATGATGAATATTTACTCTATATTCCTGCAAGTGCCTAAATAAAATCTAGCTCAACTCGAGTCATCAAAGGATGATAATCACTGGAAGACCGAGTCATGCAGTCAAACATGTTCCATAAAACCATATGCTGCTATTTTATTTTCATGTGATCCTAGAAACACAAACATATAGTGAATTTATTAAATGTTATCATAGAGGTTTTGTATCAAAACTTAAGGAAGGCTTTAGGCATCGGCAATTCATGATACGGAAGTCAAAAGCAACAGCAGCTTGGAATGTGGTTTCAAGCTCTGACCCTATAGTATACTCAAGAAGTTCCTGAGCAGGTCAGTGTAAGACTGAACAACTCAACACTAGCCTAGGTAGCCACACACTGACTTTACGAATATTAAACGTAGCAATAGCAACCTTGTAAAAACCCATCCAAAGTCCCAATGTGGGACGGTAAAAGTGCCCAATTATTTAATTTGTAAAGATTACATCGCATGCATAAAAAAAAATTAGTGTGTTTATATCAATTTATCATATTAACTAAGGGTTCCCATTTCTCTCATCTGGGAATGAAATATTGTCAACATACACAACCAACGAAACATTCTAAAACAAGTTCTATATTATTTTTACTGATACAGCAAGTCAACAAAAGAAATATTAAAAAACTCGATTTAGATTCTTACTTGTCACATAGCTGAAATTTTTTGCACTGGTTGCAAACCCAACGATTTCCAGATGCCATCTGAATACAGCAGTGACTGCATGAGTGCTGCAAGTGCACCATGATGAAATCTTCCTTCATTGGGCTGATTGTTTCACCAAGCTACGAAATATGATAAAAGAGTAAGAACGATGAACTATAAGTTGATAAATTTCGAGTAATTAAATAAAGAGGTAAAAGAGAAAAAATCCTTGCATTAAAAATTTAGCAATTTAATATTATTAAAGAAGAAGAAGAATTTTAATCTTGCCACAGCCAAAAAAAGAAACAGCCAGTTCAAGGAACAATGTAACCAATAACAATAGTAGTTTACCACTTTACCGGGAATCATATCTAAAACCCCACTTTCAAGAAGCTGTCAACAATAACATGGAAATAATTGAAGTTCAAAAATGTGTAGATTACTTTATGCATTAGTAACAGATCCTTTGATGCATTGCCAGAAAGATCAGCTTGACCAAAGGCTTTTAGAGCTCTTTTTGAAATGGTTTTCTTTGTCAATCCTTTCTTGTGAAATTTTCTTCCATCCTCCTCCTGTTGAAGCTGATATATAATGTCCTCGGCAGCACCAGGCCAATAGTCTCCATCAAAATATGGCAGTCGAGCTGCAGTTACTTTAGCCTTACATTCACCAACATTAGGAACAAAGAAATGGTCGTATAAGTTAGTTAGCTCTACTACAATATCTTCCTTGGCAGCTTTTCTCAACATTGATAGATACCTGTAACAAAAACATAAATATACACTTCAAATGAATACAGAATCAGAATCAAACTTGAGAAAATGAGATCTGTCATCCAAAAAGATTTGTTAGCTCACCACTCCCGTAGCTTATCAGATTTTGGGGTCTTCTGAATTTCTGGATGGCAATATAAGATATAATCTTCGCCCTTTAGTGGAGGGCAGGCCCATATATAGCAACTAGTGAAACCACGTTTTTTGCAATATTCTAGGTATCCAATCTGAAAGGAGAATCAGATAATATTATAAAAATTGTGCAGAACAGAAAGTGGAAGGTGGGTAAAAAATATTGCAATTTTAAACGCCACATAAACTAGGTTCTGTTTCTTCCTATCAAAGAATTAACCACGTCCTTGAGCTATTATTTCAAATCATATAGTAATCAGAAAAATTTAGATCACAAGATTTTCAAAGGACTTGAGCAATCCTTGTCAGTCAGGTGCTCAAAAATATAAACAAGGTATATGCATTCATCAAACAAGGTTGCACACACAACCCCCTTTCCGGCAATTCCGTTTATTAATAGAAAATTTAGATATGTAAATTACACGATAAAACAGACATTAAAACTCGGGGTGCGGAAATCTTCATCAACACTTATGATTTATAGTATCATTTCCAGAATTACTTATATAAATTGACCTGTCTAATATATATACACACACACACAACATTGCAAGCTCCATATTTTATGATTGGCTGTCAGGAATGGGAAAATATGAGAAATATACTAGTTACGAGAGTAGTAGTATAAGAACAGTTAGAGTAATAAGCTGAGTATTACTAAAGGGTACTTGGGTTTTTCATATAATAGTCAGGAGCTTCCATAAATAGAATCAGATAATGTATTTTCTGTTATGCATTATGAATATATGAAAATGGAATTTGTTCCAACCCATCTCTCTCTAGAAACTATCTTCTTCAGCAAGTTCTCTCCGGTCTCGCTCTGAAATCTCTGTTTTTCTCTGCTACACCTACTCTGTTTCTCTTATTTTTAGTTTCATGTTGCTTAACTCTGCCTATAAACTCAGAAAATACCAAAAACGCTCAATTTTTAATCTCAGAAACCCTATTGCTGACATTGGTCTTGGAATCAAAGACCAAGATATGTCTGCACATTTATAATTTTATTTGGATAAGCCCGTACATTTATATTTGAAACAGTGTAATAATGAAAGAGGGAATCTGCACAGCCCTTTTCTCCTAGAAGGCCAGTTAAACCCAGTAATTAATACATAACATAGACTCCTGACTTTCCAAATTTCAAGAAATACTTAAAAGAGGTACATTCTAACCAAGTAACCTCTATAAAAATTAAACCAGCCAGCTTTAAAAGTTTCACTACATGATTGCAGATTTGCAGTTCATCAGCACCTAAATATACAGTTGCTGTTCAAAGTTAAGAAAGTTCAAGGCTTACATCCAGATTTCTTAGATGGAGTTATAGACATGAAGACCTCATCCCTACAGAACTCTCAAAAAAAAAAGGGAACAAGTGGTGACTAAGATAATTTCCTGTCACGAGTCTTGATGGCTTCATGTAACCATTCAGTTTTACTTATATATGGTACTCGTCAATGAGCTAAGAGTACTTTTTGCAGGATCCAAAGTTTAAAAGGTAGAACAGACAAGCCAAGACAACAATATACTGACTATTGAGTAAATTGTTTGATGTCGTTTTAATATCTTACCTTTTCATTCATCACAAAACAGAAATTAGTTAGAATATCAGTACGAGGATATTAGTTGGTTTAAAATTTTAATGTCATTATTAGAAAAAATCAGTTAGTTTGAATAATAGGTGACAAACATGTACTGAGAGTAGTTTTCTAATTTGATTATAATGCAAGTCTTGTAAAGTGATTTGTGTCTGTTTTAAATATATAAGGATTTTTGGTCAATAAGCCAAAGGGAGGAATTTATTTAAAGAACTCGTATAGTTACTATTGAACAAAGTTGAATTATTGTTCATTGAGATAACATTTTGTGCTCTATTCAGGTGTGTACCAGTTTTATGTGTGAATTATTGTTATCGTACTCCTACCACAAATTTTAGGAAAGCTTGCACACCTAGACTTATACCTTCCCTTCTTTGCCCATAATAGTACTCTGAGAAACTTTCTGCACCTACCAAAGAAAGGGATGTAGAGCCATTATATGTGCCTAATGATTTTTACGTCAGTTGCATGTATTTTCATAGATAATAGAGATGCAAAGCTAAATGTAACATTTACTTACCTGCCTAACAAAATTCTACACGCGGGGAAATATTTAAAATTCAAGTGTTTCAGACATCAAATATCTAGAGACAAATGAAGTCTGTATAATACAATAATTACATCGATGCCAGCTAAATTGATGCAACATATGATTGTGAAGGGACAATTCTTTCATTATAGAATCAACCAAATCTTATGGTGCACTATGAATAAATCAAATTTTAAAGATTTTAAAACATAAAAACAGTAAACAGCTACCATTAATATCAGAGCATGAAATAATTTAAGCAAAAAACTTGCCAGAATTTCATGGTAAACAAATGTGCGGAGAGCCTCTCCCGTCACAGTTTTAATTTCCGGCCGAAAGTACTTTACGGAATCCAGGTAAGATAGATAAACACGGCGATGATTTGGCTGCTGACACTCTGCTCCGAATTCCTGAACATACATGCCAAATAGGCACACTTCCACGCCTTCAATTTTCTGAAACAGCAATACTACCTGGTAGAGTAGTATTATATAATATGAGAGTTAAAATATACACTCTGCAGGAGAATCGAGGTAATAATTTGTATAATTCCAGGCTACCTTTGATTTATACCCAAACTCTGTTGGGTAATTCTCTTCCTGGAAAATCTCAAGGAACCTCTGCTTCACATCCAACTTCTTGTCCACTGATGACACTACTCTAATAACAAGAAAGTCTGCTCCTGGAACCTGGTACAGCACAATCAAAGGATTTCGGTACATATTAGATTAAAAAAAAGTCAGAAGTTGCTAATCCAGCCAACCAAAAGGTAGGTGATAAGAACATAAGATCAACAAAGCGTAAACATGCTATATGTGCAAAGCGGAGAACTCTTTCAGTAACTTATTTATATTTTTTTAAAAAAACTTCCCAGTAATCCAAGACGGGCGTGTACTAATTAGGACAACTCTACAACCCACCTCCTAATCCATGGTTTCTCCTCAATTTATCTTAGAAGTAGAAGATAAAAGGGTATAGATTAAAACAAATTGTAAAACATGCCAGAGTACAGAATAATAATCTTAATTATCGATGCACGTAGCTTTCCATGGTAGTTCAAGCTGCCAAAATTTACATAACACTAGTTAAGGAGAAAAAATATAATTCGAGTCGAGAAACATTTATATTATCAATAGTGGACTAGTATGCACAAATACATACTGTTGTTGAGCCTTTTGTATGCACAAATACTTAGCTGTTTACATAATAGAGAGCAGCAAAACAAAAAAGTGCATGTCATCATTTACCAACGAGAGTTATCCTTGGTCAATAATTAAGTAAAGATAAGTGACCACAGTGGTAAATAATAGCAAGCAACTAAAGTGAAAGACCTCATCATAAGACTTCCCCTGCACCCTGGCCCTCTCCATCCTCTCCTGTTTCAATCTTTTGAACAATCTTTGCTCTATATGATCACTGAGAATTGTCCTAGGCAAATCTTTAGCTCCAAGAACAGCAGTCTGCGGCAAGGGCATACGCTCCCCTCTTTCTACTTCTGCGATGTAGCAGTTTGGGCAAGTATATTCAGCCTGACCCCCATCGTTTCTCCGTCCATTAAACAGCGCACAAATTTGATGTTGCCAAGCTTCACACTTGTCACATTGAACCCACTGCACAAAGTTGTAAAAGTTCAATGTCTAAAAATTGGGAAACTAGGGCCAAGAACAAAAAAGAAAAATAGAAGTGAACACATCATACCCATTCTTCAGTATCTTCATCATTTTTCTTCTTCTCTAGTCTTGCCTTGGGAATAGAAGTTCCATCAGCAATAATTGTTTCTCCACGGGAGTCATTATGGCACGGGATGCAGAAGTAGTGCCGTGTATCACCGGCTCCAAAGGTGTAATACATTGCATTTCTTTTAATGCGAGCACCACATGGTGTGCAATATATTGGTGGTGGTTCAAAAGTAAGTTTTTCGACTGCACATAGCTGACAAGAGTTCTCACTCATTGAATTCTCCATGGCTTGATTCTTTTCTGCCTTCGCTTTACTCTGTCAAAAAGAAAAAGAAAATAACTATTTCTTCAATTTGGCAATACACAAAAACATGTATTAAAGATTAGAAAGCGCATAACTCTATTCTAGCAAAATGATATGAATTTCTATAAGCAATCTCAACATATGAAAAAAAATCCAAGTGCTAAACACATTACAAGTGGAAGGGGGTAAGACGTGTCTCAAACCGGTCTACATATATGTTGGAGTCTTGCAAGTTGCACTGCCGATTCACAATGTATCCGAGGGCCATTTCAGCCACTACACATCAGGTTAAGTGCATAAGCTACATGACTAAGATTAATCTTAAGATCTACTTTTACCGATGCAAGTATGCAACACTAACCCAATTGACATACAATATGATCTATGCATGTGCAAAATACTTTGCAGCCATGATACTTTCTTAATCCATTTGTAATGAAACTTGTTATATAGGTGACGAATAATGTAAGAAGGCCTAGACGCCCACACATGGGTGGGTCCGGTTCAACTATTGCTGGCTTGCCACAAATGTGCAACTCTGTGCCTAGCACATTTTCCAGATTTTTATAAAGATTAAAGAATTAGCCAAGTTCTTGGGAGATCATATTTCAGCTAAATACTGACCTGGCCAACCCACTGCCTGAGACCTCTAATATGCTCCCGAACTTGTTCCGGAGTGAACAGTTCAGTCAATGATACTCCCTGTATATTTGGCTTCCCAGACTTGGTCGCGGCCGCATTTTCATTAGGTAATGTCACAATCCCATGATTAGCAGGATCAACTTCTTTCTCGATCTTCATGCTTTCTTCCTTAGGAAATCCAGCCGGGTCACTTGTGATTACGGAATCACTATCTGCCATCCGGATGAAGGTTTTATCAATGCTTTCCTTCGTTTTTTCAAGAACACTAGGACTTTCACGAGCAGAACTTGAAGTAATTTCTATCTTAATGCCTGCAGCCTCAGATTTAATTACCTCACAAGCACCACCAACTTGGCTTCCCTCATTCAGGCCGTCTCGCAGAACATGAGGTTCACTGAGAGAAGAAATTGGTAGAGCAGAGCTTTCACGTTCAGAATCAATAGATTGTGACGTCTGCTGCTCGATCTTCACGCGTTTCAAAGATGGTTGCAGATCTTCAGAAGTTGGAACTGACTGGCTCATATTCATATTCAATCTGCTCAGAGCATCTCTGGTATCAAAAGTTTTGCATGAACCATTTGCTGACGAAGGAAAAGTAGACTTGAAATCCTGCTGAGTGCGTGCCTTAATATGCATCATTATATAATTCTTAACTGGAATGCACACAGGGCATTCTGGATGCTTGCACTTCTTGTGATGCTCAATTAATCTTTTGGTCATGGGGCAACGAGGATTTGGACATTGAGTTAGAAAACATCCATCCACATGCCGCAGCAGTTCTTGGGCAGCAACACAATACTTCTCAGGACATCTCCCTTTCGGAGCATTACATGCACGAGCATGCCGCAAGAACAATAACCATCTTAGCTGGTTCTTGAACTGCCGGTCACAGTTTGCATTACCATGTTTAAGCACAGAACCATTACCATTAAGGGGCTCTCCTGTTCTGTTAGCAACATTTTGACAAATAATTGACCCCTCTGAAGATAGGATATTTTGCTGAGAATCACCTTGTCCAGATTTTCTCTGACTGAATTCCCCCTGAACATTATGCTCTTTAGAGAAGCTTTGCATCATGTGAGGTCCATCTTGGGATCTAGAACGCCATTGACCTTGTAATACTCTCTCTAATGGAACTCCATCATTACTGTTGAACTCATTATGAGAATCAGTAACAAACGGCTGCTGGTGTAGAATTTGTTGCATCTGTCCCGTTGCTTGAGTTTGAGCTGAATAAATCTCCTGTGTGCTAGGTGGAAGAGAATGTGATTTATTAGCTCTCAGTTGTTCTTCAGATAAGTTCTGATTCTGTACATCAGATGGCTGGAACTGTCCAGAGAACTGAGAGTGCAAGGACTCCTCTTGTCGTTCTATTCCAGGCTCGCACTTTATCTGACTGGCCACGTTAGATGTCATCTGAGCTTGACTTGCTTCATTTTTCACTAAAACAGGTTGCTGCTGACGTTGGAGGTTTTGTTGTCTTTGCTGTTGAACAATTCGATGTTGCTGTAAATAATAAGGCAGTTGTGTTAATTATAATGCATAATATTCTCCTTAAGTGGATGTAAAGACTTAACATTTATCTTTTCTAATGTAGAAATCAATTTTGACCTAATAATCAGCGAAAAAGAATTTCGTTTTGATGCAGACTCTAAACTTACTTGATTCATATTCTGATTATTTTCCGGCAACTCAGCAGATGTTACAGGGCAATAAATGCTTCCTGAAGCAGATGAATCAGCTGTGCTGCTCATATATCCATCACCTGCCAGGGAAACATTTATAGGAAAATAATTAATATGCATCCTAAAATTCTTAAATACTGATAAATCATATGTCAATGTGAGCCTTTATCCACTAGCCTTGCAATGATAAAACACAAGGGACTAGTGTCTAAAAAAATACCCTGGGATATTTTTCGCTGATGTTGATCATGTTGCAACAATTTTGATGAGTTGTCATAGAGTGGTGCAGTTAGGTAGCCCTCGGAGATTCCAGGACCTTTTGCAATTTGTATACTGTTTCCAATCGTCCCTAAACCGCTATTGAAGGACCCATTTGACAATCCATAGGACTTCTGCTGCACACCAGACCTAACACCACCACCCATATGACTGCCGAGACTGTGCAATATACGACTGTTTTGACCACCATTATGATTGCTATGTTGCACAGGTTGTGCTGGAATCTTAGTTTCAACAGTTGAATATGACATATTATTAGAATCCGAATTCATGACAGTTTGATTATAATTATTATTACTAATGTTATTCGAATTATTATTGATGTTGTTGGAACTATTAAATCCAGGAGTGGGTATCATTTGGCTAGCAATTCTTTGTCCGCCAATCGATGAACCCATGATATTTCCACCAGAACTAATTGAAAATGTAGAAGGTGACTGCTGATATCCATGTGGAAACATCCCTGAAAAATTGAGTTTTGTTATGGTAAATGGCATGAGGAATTAATACCATTATGCACTTGAGCAATAATGAAAGTTTAGGAGTACCATCAGATGAACTGAATGATCCACCATGCATGCCACCAGAGGATGCAATACTATTAGAACCACCAGAGGCAATCATGGAACTATCCACGGAAGATGCGAGCATTAAGCTTGAGTTCCCACTTTGAGACATGCCGGGAGTCGGAATCATCGTACTGACATGTTGATGAGCGAATTGTTGGCTGGTATTCATGGGTTCTTTTCTAATTAAAATGCGTAGACGATTTTCTAAGGTCCCCAAATTCATATACTCCTCCTAAATACAAAGGAAACAAAGTCACGTCTTAAAATCAATACATGTAAGGATATAACTATCTCCAATGTGTTGACTGCACTATAATATACATTACGATCCAAATATATAGTATCAAGATGCATTCTTCTCAAAATAATGTGAAAAGAGGACAAAAAATAAATATAAGAGGATTGATAGTAGTAAACAATCAGTTCACAAACTAAAGCCACAAGGCATATGGATAACTATTAAACCTTTGTCGAAGCATTCTTGAATAAACCTTCCTCTAAACGTTTTACTACGTCAAGAACCTTCCTTGTAGTTCTATCATTGGCATTTGGTTGCCGACGAATCAGGAATTCATAGCTAAAAAACAGAGATGACAAATAAAAATTAATAACACCGTTTACCGAAACTGAAACACGTGTGTGGCAGAAAAAAGTCAGGCGTAACAAATTAACTAATGTGTCAAAGCAAAAGTCGAGAAGTCGATGAGATATCGAAAAAGATCTTCTACATAATGTAACATTCATTCATTATACAGTACATAAATTAAACTGAAACGCACGTGTGTGGCAGAAAAAAGTAAGGCGTACTAAATTAACTAATGTGTCAAAGAAAATGGCGAGATGTCTTAAGAGATATCGAAAAAGATCTTCTAAATTATGTAACATTCATTCATTATACATAAATTGAAGAATTCCCAAATTCAAAATACGAGAATTAATATCAACGTATTGTTGAATACATTTTCTATTGATAACAACTAGTGTGTATAATAATATACCATAACAACAATCAACCGCAAAAATTGTAATCACCGAATCAACTCACATCAATAACGAGCAACCTAGCTGACAACATTTACCACATATGTATACAATCGCATTCACTAAACTAAGTAAAAGCACTCAAACCAATCAACAAGTCCGCACATTCCAAATACCACATAAATCAATCAATAATCAAAGAAAGTTAAAAGTATAAAAGCTTACATTTTACTAGTCATAAATCTACGAGCATTCACATGATCAGGCTCCATATTAATATGACCACCTCCTGAAGTTTGCATATGCCCCGACATAGAATTACTATTATTAATAATATTATTATTATTATTACTCCCATTCATTACTGGCACCGCCGCGCCATTGGCACCGCCGCCGCCTTGACCGGAGAGATGCTGCGTTTGCAAATTCATAGCGAATTGCAATTAAATTCCACCACATCAACCCCAATTGTTTATCTTTAATTATAAAAAATTGAGGAACTAGAATTGCAATTGAGATTGCAAAACAGGTGTTTTGATAGGTGGAGTTGATTGTACAGGGATTGAATTAGAGAAAGATTGAGTGTGTGAAAAAGCCCTAATTTTAGAGGGAAGAGTGATTGATTTTGCGAAGCGAGTCTTGATCGTACGACTGATTGAATTTTAGTATCTTTCCTTTTCCATATTACCATATTACCCGGTATAAATGAGTAAAGTACTGCGCTTTCTATATATATTTTGAACTTAACATAATAATATAATAATTTTTTCCCTTTTTTCATTAAAAAAATATAATAATGATGTTTTATCCTATTTTATAGATTTTGTTTTAGATTATAAATTTTTAGAGGTATTCTATCAAAATTTATATAAATATTATTAAATTTTAAAAAATAAAATGTATGTTATCGTATTAGAATTATTAAAACTTTAAAATATACTATTTAGGTTTTTTCTCAAATAGATAGTTTAGAAATATGTACAGGTTATGTACATAATGTATTGTCAAATTATATATTACAATAATTATTATTCATTACTCCAAGATAAATGTGTATATCGTGTTAAATATTTCAAAATGAACTTTAAAAAATTTTCATGTAAGTTTTAACATGCACCTTAATTTTGATATATATCAATAATGAGGGTGTTTATTAAAATGTAGGACTAAAATGTTATTAGATAAATATTTTTAAAACTTATTTTTATATCAAGATAAAACATTCTGAAAATCCGCTTGTTTAGAAATTTAGTTGGATACTATTATAAAAAATCATGATGTCAAAAACATTAATTGAGATTTTTAAATAATTATAAAATTAGATATTACACAATCATTTCTTTACAAATGATATATTAATATTTTTCTACAAATAATTTATTTATATTATATTATTAAAATATAAATATTCAAATTTTCATAATATTAATTACTCGGTCTTTAGACCTTGATTAATAATTGGAGTTAATTTTAAATATTAATTTTTAAAATAAGATATATCTCTAAAAAATATAAGAGTATTGTACATTTAAAATACGACCACACAAATATTATACATAGAAATTATATAAAAATATTTTTACATATAGAAGATATATTATTATCATCAGACTATAACTCAAGATTTTTTTTATTGACATTCAAATTATACTTTATGAATTCTAAAAAGATAATATATTTAAATATTATATAAAAATAATTTAATTTTAAAAAATTATCCATTCCTACACGAATATAAAGAACGGGCTATTCTTTAAAGTTCACAACTAAACATAACTCGATATCATGATATTAAAAAATTTAATTTAAATAAATAAATGAACCGCGTTAGATAAAAACGATCTTCAATAAAAAAAAAAGAATTAAATTTTGACCCTTAGGAAACTTATCCAACGATCTAAAATTAATTTATGGCATATTGCAGTATATCGACTCACACGCATGCACATAGCCTGTAACATGACTTAAATATGTGTTTAATGACGGTAATTGGAGGAGTCCTAAAAAAATCCAATTCGGCAAAAACAAGAATTTTGAGAGTAGACTCCCTGGGGTTTTAGTCACCACTTCATCCCCTTTACCGATTAAACTCACTTCGTTTTCTCATCCTCTCTTTTATTTATCATTTTTTTCAATAAAATTGAACTTTATTATCAAGTTTATTAGTCGTGTCCATCCTCTTGGAATGTTAGTGTAATATGTTTTGATGTTTTTGTGTGTCTTACGGGTTTCGGTAGTTTTTCTGAGAATGATTTATATGGTATTTTGGAAAATTGGTAAGACTTGTATCGAATCTGAGACCGTGGAAAATATCGGAAGAGCTCACATTTCACAACAAAAAATTATTCATATTTTGAGAGTATTTGTTCCTCCAATATAGTCGATATAACTGCTAGTTGATAGTTCTGAACATTAGGCCACAGAGATGACACTTATGTGAAGTTCAATTGTGATACTACTAGATTTATAGTCAGCGTAGGTTGGATTGATCAAGATGTCATTGTAATACTGTTTAGATTAAATAATTTCGATAATTTATGTGTTAAGCGGTCTGAAAACAAAACGGCTATTTGTTTAGCTCATTTTTTATTTTACAATAGGTTGTATTTGATAGTTCGGGGATTTGTCTCAGCTGGATTCTAATGTTTAAATGAATTTTCCGTTTTATGTAAAAAATATAAAAAATGACGATAATTTGAGAATGAGGAATGCTTAGATATCGTAAAAATTATTTTAAATGCTCAACTGTGATATATGTAATTGATAACTTTTTCAATAATAATATTAGATTCCGCATGAATACATATGCGTTCTTAATTAAAAAATAAACCATTATCATGTCTTGTTATTTGGGGGGAAATTGCGATTATTTTTAGAGTGTGTTGCATTACTTTTTGAGAATATACGTAATCCGTTTTTTTCATAAAAATGTTATATTTATATTAAGCAAACAATTTTTTATTTTATTTTTGGGTTTTTAAAAAAAAAATGATTTTTAATATAATTAATTTATTACAATCGTATTATATATGAACAACATCTTTTCCCGTCCTGAATGGAGTGAAAATTTGAGAATTTTTCGGATTTATAATAGGAAATGAGTGAGATTTTATAAAAAAAATTGGGGATCGAATCGCGAACGGGGATTAATATCTACCTATTCCAATCCTTCTTCGATACTTATATTTAAGAGAACTAGAAAATATGCTTATATGTATAATAAATAAATTATTAATGATAAATATAATTTATATGTATTATTATATTTTTAATTCATTTTATTGCCTTAAATTTTCAAATTATAATATAATTTATTTTTGTCCTTGTATTATAAATTAATATTAATTTACAATATAATCAATATTCACCGTGAAAAGTTTAAGTCGAGACTATTTATAAAAATGTAACACGTAATAAATATTACTAAAAAACTGTAATAGTGCTATAAAAAATATCGGTGAAAAAAGTGTATAAAAAAAATCAACAATTTGATAATATTTTTGATGTATATGTATTTTGAGATATAATACTAAAAAAAATCTTAAGATAATTTGATAATGAAATTTATGGTTATTTTCTGTAAAAACTAAAAAGTTGATTTTTTTAAAAGTATAAAGGATATGTTTTTATATTTTTTTAGTTTTTTTTATAATCAAAATCACTTTTGAGAAAATTAATATTAATGTTATAATTCCAAACAAAATCTTAGATATCTCTATTTAAGATACTTATTAAATATAACATGACTATAATCATCATAATTTATCATATTTATTATATAAATTTTATTATCTTATAAATCTTGTCATCTATGCTATATTATCAAAGCCGTGACAAATGTTGTTTGGTCGGTCGGTCGGTCTTTGTTTGTGTTATACTTAATTCTAAATACACTCTTTTAAATAAATTTAAATTAAAATATAGAGTTCTATTCATAATCTACTAATTAACATGTTTCAATTTCATCATCATTCAAAAACTTTAATTTATTTAAAATTATAATTTTATATTTTTTTAAAATATTAAAATAATATATATATTATATTTACTCTACTCAACTCCAAACACACGTTTTTAATTAAATTTTAATTAGAATATACTATATCAAATAGATATATTATACATATAAATTTATCATCAATGAAGTTCTCTTTTTTAGTATTTTTTTTTTGCCGAAAAGAAGGAAACTTATATTACTTCAAATCATTACATAAAACGGAAAGGAATTCCGGGTGAACATTTTCCTTTTTCCACTTACGATCGGCTAGAGAAGAGCTATAACTCGCTAGATAACGAGTTACGCTATTCGCAGATGGTTTTACAAATCTTAACATCACGTTTTTATCATGTAACTCCACTAGAAGCTGTCTACACTCATCTACCAATCTACCAACATAAGAAAGTGTGATGTGTGAACTCCGAATCCATTGAACCACCACCAGGCAGTCCGTCTCCACCAGCGCATCATGATATTGCTTCTGTTTAACCCAACTTAAAGCCTCACGAATCCCCATTATTTCAGCTGCTTCTGGACCAACCATACCCTGGTAACATCTAGACATTGCTTCGACCAACTCCCCTTTGTAATCTCGAACGACTTGAGCATGGCTATATATGTTTATGTTGCTAAAAAGTGTCGCGTCAGTATTGATCTTAACCCTGTTAAATGCTGGAGCTTGCCAAGAAGCTAGACCATCTTCAGGAAACACATGTCCCAAAGAGATATCGAAAGTTCTATCTTGGACGAATTGCCATTGGTTAAGTACGGACAAAGCTGACTAGACTACCTCTGAAGCTGTCAAACATTTTCGAGACCAAACTAAAACATTTGTATGTATTAATATTAAATAAATTATTATATTAAATTAAATATTTAAACCATATAAAATAATTATTTTATACTATATATTATAAATACAACTATATCACTAGTGTAGTGCACTTTTTATACAACTGCTCACGCGTAATATTATATTTAAATTATAACATATATTATTTTTATTAATAAAAATGTTACAACCCTCGTTATTAATAATAAAATAAATAAATTACCACACTAAATTAAATATTTAAATTATATAAAATAATTTATCCATACAATATATATTATACATACAAATCTATCAACGGTATAATACTCTTTTATACAACTTTTCACGAGGTAATATTATTTTGTATTTAAATTATAGAATATAATTTTTATTCTAGGAATAATATTATAATATAATTTTTATATAATATAGTTGTATTAAAAATTAATAATAAAATAAATTATTATATTAAATTAAATATTTAAATAATATAAAATAATTAATATATAATTTATTAATATAGCCCGTACGGTATCTACTACATTTTTTCTGAAATATTTAGTGCCCTGGGTCCAAGAATGGAGAAAAATTATTAAGTACATGTGATACTATGATATAACATCATCAACGAAGTGTTGTTGCGCACTCGTACATCATAACATTCACAAACCCCCGCTCATTATTAATCTCCCTCCCTCTCGTGACAACCCACAAACTAAGGGCTTAAATAATAGACACACCAGACCGGACCAGACCAGGCCCAAACAGTCTCCTCCCCCCTCCAACTTCTTCAAAGTCCTTTCTCCTCGTTTTCCCTGAATCTTCTCTTAGTAGCTTCTCTCTGGAGAGAGAAAGTACGAAGCAAAACTCTCTCTCCCCCCCTCTCTTTCTATCTCCCCCTCTCTTTCTATCTCCCCCCCTCCCTCTCCCTCTCTCTCTCCCTCCCTCCCTCTCTCTCTCCCCCTTTACAATCATCTCTCTTACATGTGTAGAAATAACTAATAGTTATATATATACACTTATTTCCATAGAGTAGAGAAAAAAATGGACAACGGAGGGAACAATTTGGCGCACAAGCTATCCGGACTGGCTCTTAATGATCCAGAAAACAAAGATAGTTTGTTTCAAGTTATGAAGGCAGTTGAAGCTGCTGAGATTACGATTAAGCAACAGGTACTGTTTATCAGTTTAATTTTGTGAGTTTTCCTTTTCTGTATAACATAATTGTATTGTTTTAATTGTTGTCAATTTTAATGTTCATATTTATGTTCCTTTGTATTCCGATATTGAATCCAGATGTTCAGATGTTGAATCCAGACAATTGTGTTTACCGAGAGCTGTCAATTTTAAAAATTACTAGGTGTTTATATGTACCGAAATTGTGATATGATATTTGTAGATATGATTTTTCATTTTCTAATTAGTGAGAGTTATGTAATGCATAGTACATGTATGTAATATGTGGATTGAGTTAATATGATCCGTGTATACGTTCTGAGGTATACACTGCATGTGGCCACCTATACTTTTGTACTTTAACTTTAGAACCATGCATACGGCATGCCATCATTAAAATCCGTCTATTGAATTACTTTGTGTACAATTGTTGAAACATTAAATGTAGGCATGTAATAGGTAGTAGTTACGAATGATGATTAGTTTCTATTATGTAATATTTTATTTATTCTTCGAGATTTTTATACATGTATTTAAACAAGTGTAGAGGATCTTTTTTTATATATTTAACAATTATTATTTGGGAATACAGTTAATTACACGTAGCTATAAAGTTTAATTATATTATATTCATAGACATGATTAGGAATATTTTTTATTATCACGGTGGATTAATATATGGGTATTTTTTTAAGGAGATGTAAAGTTTTTTTATTACATGACTTTGGTTGACTAGTGAGTGAGATTGTTTTTTTTTTTGAGTTGGGAACACCACAAGGCTTGGATTTGATCAACTCTATTCATATTTTTATTTTTCTAGCACCACATCAAGATGAAGTCGCATCGGAGCTAACATTTCTGGTACCTTTTCTTTGATTTACCTATATATTTCTACCCGATTACCTAGCCTACCCATTTGTCCAAGTTCGTTAGAGGAAGAAAGCAAGATATAATATTCAACAATTCTTGTTGTTGATTAGTCTCAAATATTTATGTCTTCTCGTATAATTCCCATAGGTCATAACACCGAGTTTTCAAAATTTTCAACTTGGGCCACTTCATTTTCTCAAAAGTTCCCTTGAAGGCTTGAACCATATCATACACATGGTTGCAACTATTTGGCATGTGTTTTTATATAAGATAGCCAAAAATAAAACGTGAACATCAAAATAAATGAATGTGCATGTCTTATGAATCCACAACCTTTCATGTGGGAAAATTGGGCGTGTCAACTCAAGGTATTATTACGAGTGAGAAGAGTAAGAAGCAAGGGGGTTTGTGATATCGATTTAACAAATATAAAATTATATGGATTTGGGAACAAACATAGAACATATATGGGTCTAATCCCAAGCTTTAATTGAAAATTCAAGTCTATCCTGAATTTGAATCCTAACACTAGGCTAAGTGATCCAAATGTAACCAACTTAATTAATCTACAAGTCCACACAATCTTCTAAATTTTAAAAGATAATGATTTGTTAGCGCACTTTATACTCTTAACAAATCGCTTCTACAAACTCTTTATTTAAATTTTACGTCTTTGTCAGCTTGAACGAATAGATCGTATGCCCAGATTGTAGCCCGTCTAGCCATTTTGCGATCAGTTGTTTTTGTCTCCTCGTCTTTGAAAATACCACCATTCTTCTTGCCAACATTTTTTTGACTGCTTGACTCGAGACAATATTTTAATATTTTAGACTTGGCCCTTGATGACCCAAGCCTAATCATGAGCCTTAATCGAAATTTGAAGTCTATCATAAATTCTAATCCAAGATAAAATCCAGGTCCACTCGTCTAAAAGGAACCAAATTAAATTGCCACACATCCCATATAAAAACATTGTAAATATGTAGATATGTGATAAAATTATTAAAAATTATCAGTAGTTACTTTCATTGTCCCCATTATATCAAACACAAACAAATAGTGTGCGCTAGTAGAGAAAAGCTAGTAGTAGTAATAGAGAAACATTAGTAGAAGAAGTAAAGTTGAGATCTATGAGCAACTAACTATAGCTTTACATCTCAACAATGAAACATTGAAAATAGAAAGATATCAACTAATTTTTTCCTTTGAAAGACTCAATTTTTTTACAGTTTTTGCCACTCTTTTGCACCTCTTCTTGTACACCCATACCCCCGACCCAAATAGGAAGACACGCCATTTGTTGTTCCTTCGTCCACACCCTCGAGCCAGTCCCCACATCCCAGCACCCTATACACAGTTATTACACATGCACATATAGAGTATAGAGTATGGGAGAACATTTTTTGATCGCAATAAAGTGATTATTTTTCCTTAAATTGAGGTTCTGTTAGAGTGACAAGTTCATGGTACAAAAATCATAAAGAGAATTTTAATGGCTCTTAGTATCTCATTGGAGATTTTGAAAGTTCTTATTTGATAGTCCATATTAATTTGTTATTTATCTTATTTCAATGGTTTATGTCATCACGAGCCCTTGTTCTTGATCTTTTTTATGGAGTCCTGCTGAAAGCCTTAAACCTTCTGTATTTTTCTTAATTCTAAAAACCTTAAAACTCGAGGTCGACTTATTTTTACAGGAGAATGTTATGGAAAAGCAAATAATTGAATTAGTTGTCAATTATTTCATATTAGTATTTAGATATAAGTGTATCCTGTAACTAAATATTTGTATAATCTAATTAGGATTAATTTAGAATTAAGAACTTATATAGATGATTGTAGATAATTATTTGGCAGTTATTAGTAAGAAGACTAATTCTCTTCTTTCTAGGATTTTACTCCTTTCCTAGTTTTTAAGATTCGTAATTAAACATTTCCAATCTTCATTATTTATGAATATTTGATAGATCTGAGGATGCTAACACTTTTCTTTAACCTTATCCTAAATCATAATGCAAGCTAAGTGTGCAAGGAGCAAGGTAGGAGGATGTGACAGGTTCTGCTTATGTTGGTGGGAATACTTGTTGAAAGTTATATCTCCTTGCAAATATAATTTTTTTTAAAATTTATTATGTTATATAGGGCTATATTAGTGGTGGTGATGGTAGTGGTAGTAGTTTCGCGGTGGTGGTTGTGTGGGTGATAGTGGTGGTGGTGGTAGTAGTATTTTTATTAGCGTTTTTTAGTAATGTTGTTAGATAGTACTCACCATGTCCCGTCCCATTTGACCCTCTGACTATTATAAATTGTTTTCCAAGGTGCTTGGACAAGGTCTCTATCCATTGTTTGTTTTTGTTTTGCAAGTAGTGTTTTTTTTCCTTTTTCAAGTGTTGAATACGAGTTTTATTGAGGTACGCTGAAAACTCTAATCTCAAATTAGGCTAGTTCCCCCTCAAACCTTCAAGTTTAACCACTGTTCCTGCGCTCACCTCACATTTGTAAGACAAGGTTGCACTTTGGCTTGCGAAACTTCTTTAGTTAATTTTATACTTTTTTTTGGTAAGGTCAGTTGCAAGAAATTTTAAATACTCACTCACATATTGCCTCCAAGGCTCGAGCCCTCTAATTTTAGTAGCTAAGGATGAGCAATATCTGCTAGGCTAAGCCTTGCCGTTTTTATACTTATCCTTATCTGTGTTTTACCAGTTTTACAAACTAGTCACTGTAGAAACAGAGTTAAGAGCACCTTCCTCCTCTCTGTGTAATGAAATCACAATATGTCCCCCCCTCCCAATTATTGCAACAGTAAATGTTCACTCACTGACTGGCAAAAATGAAGAAACAAAGAGAAGAAGCCAGATCAAAGGCTGATATACAATTGCTCACATTATTTTTTCTGTTAACAGGTGGAAGAAAATAATCGTCTAAGATCTGAACTGCTGAAGAAGAATCATGAACTTGAAAAATATGTGAGTTAAAATAAGATACTCAACACACTTTACCTTTTCTATGACTACATTCAAATTGAGCACTTTCTTAACTACTTCTGCTGGGTTCTCTTAGATACTATTTAGAAAATTTTGATTAAAACTAAATCTATTGGTCTCTCTCTCTCTCACATGCGCGCGCACACACACACAATTGGTAAAATATTAAATACCGTCGGGTAAAAGATTATGGTCTATTTCTAGGTTACTGTTTCTTGTATGTACTTCTGCGCTTAAGACAGTGTTTTACTTTCAATTGTCAGTTAGGAGTTGGCAGTTGATGAATATCGAAGTGTTTTCATTACTGTTCTAATACAGTGGTAGGTTGATGTTACTAATTGAGTGATAACACAAAGATATAATATTTTAACAATCATGCTAATGCTTATGGTTAGTAACTTTATACTTGGAACTTTTACTATGTTTGGATTTTTGTCGTACGGATAGAATTTAAATGTTAAAAGGAGCTCTGTTAAGCATGTTTTCTCCTTTTTTAATTTCTTTTTTGCGTGACCAAGTTGATCATAGTTATTTTCTTAAAGCAATTTCTGTCCTCGGCAGTTATTTTCATTAGTTAATTCTGATTTCTGTATGCACATAATTTATTAAGGAATTCTTGTACATAACAATCATAGAAGCAGTCTCATTTTCTGAAAAGTTTAAAAGTAAATTTAGATATTAAATTCACACATTTCCCTAGGAAACTAACCCTTGAAACGGAGGCTACCCATCCATAACTACTTTGTTTTCTTCTATATAATTTTAGTGTACTTTTTTTTTTGACAGAATTTTTAGTGTACCTTCTATTTGCACCATTCTGGTAATATTTTTTATCTGGTATAACAGTGCATCTAAGTTTCATGGTTGCTATTGGTTTCACATGATTTTTGTCGACATTGTGGCAGAAAGTTGATGACTTGAAAGCTCGAAGTCCCTATTCGGAAAATAATTGGAATGGGAGTTCCCCTGGACAGCCAAAAGCTCATCAATCAGCTTCTGTTTCGACAAATGATGTAGTTGGAAATATTACCATAAACAACCCTTCTGTGCAGTCTCCATCCCATACATTAGATCACGGGGAAGAGGTCAGTCGAAATGTCAAGGATCCTATGATGCAAACCAATGTAACACTAAAAGAAATTTCTGGTAGTCGGACAATACCAGATAATGCAGGCTTTTCTCAGTATTCATCCCCATTAACATCATTTTCTTCTAGCAGGTACATGACCATAAATGAACAAGAGGAGCAATGTTTAATTTTTTTAATAAAATCTTCTGTAAAAAACACCGTGATAATCATATGTACCTGCCTAGATGAAATTTATATCTTCTTTTGGTTAGGTATCACATTGAAGGAGAGTACACTCCTCAATATAAATTATCTGCACATGGGCTGATGCCACTGGCTGATGCAAATATATCTGGCTCTCTGAAGCAGGTACTTCAATTCAAGAGTAGTTGTTTGGTTAACTTCACATAATGCCATATTTCAAACTTCTCGTTTCCTACTTTCCATACTACACTTTCTGATCAGAGTGGAGGTAGCTAAACATACACAATTAAAGTGGCATATGAACTCAGAGACACTGGGAAGTGATTACAGAAAAATACAAATAAAAATGAAGATATATAACCGAACAACACATTGACACCCTTTCTTATCGAATAGGTATACTGTAGATTCTGTTTTCAGGTTCAAAAGATAGGCAGATGATGCTAGTACCTTTAAGTCTTCAATGAACAGGTTAGCAACCTGCCTGACCTGTCATCTTAATTAGGCGAATAAATTTTAAGAATTCATTTTTATCAACTAGATAGGTTTTAGTAGCATCATTTAGTTAGGTACTCTCATTTACAGCCAATATTGGATAAGGATTTGACAAATCAAGCTGACAGTTTTCACCATTACTTTACTACGTGCTTCGCTTTCTAATTCAATATTGAATCTGAAAAAGGGGGGCGGGGTTGATCAAAGGATTAGGGGGGAGTAGGTGCCTCATGCCTGAGTCCTGACTGCTTCCAAATATAATGAAAAGCTCTTTGTTACGTATCACACTATATTGATCCTGAAATGTTGGGTTATTGTTTCTGGGTGTGAAAGGTGCAAGAGAAGAGAATGAGAGTGTAGTATATAATGGCTTCTGATAGACTAAGACAACGTATATTGTTGAAGTGCATTGCTTAATCTCTATGTATTAAATCTGTTTTGATTTTCATTGATACATTAAAAAAACATACGAACCTTGTGTAGGGCACACCTAATTCAGGCGATTAAACTCTCACTATTACCATTTGTATAGGAACTTGTTGTTAAGCTTCGTGAACATGAGGAAGAGATTATGCAACTAAGGAAACATCTTGCTGAATATTCAGTTAAGGTATGAGACTATCTATATTTAGTACCGGTGTTTTTTTTGTTCATCCTTCTACTAACATTTTTTATTGTCGTAGGAAGCAAAAGTCCGTAACGAAAAGTATGTTCTTGAGAAGCAAATTGCAAATTTACGTCTGGTAGGAATGTATATTACTGTACTGCTTCCACCCCATCTGTCTGACTCTCTCTCACCCACAGTCACACATTTTTGTATGTTCTCTGTAATTGAAGGTGTTATAGTTATATTCCCTCTAGGTATTCGATCAGCAGCAGCAGGATCTTGTTGATGCTGAATCCAGAGCTATCAATTACAGGCAATACATAATGGAGGAAAATATACGTCTTTCGTATGCATTGCAGGTGCTTGTTTCTTTTACATAGATTATGTTGAACTATGTGATGTATTTTATTAAATATTTCTCAAACTATATTGTGTATAAATGTCCAGATTTAATGAAGCACGAAGCCACACAGACATTATGTTATATATGCATTTTTAAAATAATGTATACGTAAAAGCTACTAAGGCTTTGTTTTTTCTTTTCGTTGTTAATGCTACTGAAGACAACACAAGTAGGTAAAATGGTCTGACAAGAGTTGGACTGCTGAATTCATGCTTTTTCAATTTGATTAGTAACCCATTGAGCAGAATCATCAGATACAAGTTGAAATCTGATATAGACATATAGTTACGTTTTCCTTTTGATTTTAAATTTCTAAAGAAGCCGGTATGGCATGTTTGCATTATATGACACGTTCTTTCTTTAACTTTATCATTTAACATGAGCGTTCTTAAGAAACAAACATTTAAGCTTGAGCTGGAGTTTGAGATGAAGTATTACTCTTCAATGTAACTGTCATGTGAGATATTTGCAGAAGTGCTATGGTAGCAAAATTAAGCTTACTAGACCTACTTCATGTATGAACTGGGGATTTGGAGTAGTTCTTTAACTGTTTGACTAAAAACCATGAGAGTTCTTGCCAGTATCAATGAGTTATGTTTGGTTTGCTTGAGGTTCACCTTTTACCTTTTATATATAATTTATTTTTACAGGAAGCACAACAAGAAAGGTCAACATTTATATCTTCCTTAATGCCCCTTCTTGCAGAGCATGACTTGCAGCCACAAGTTGTGGATGCCCAATCTATTGTTAGTAGTGTCAAAGTAAGTAATTTCTCGTTGCGATAAGTGACATTTTGTTAGAACGTTTGCATTTTTTAGGCGTTTGGCTGCATGGGTGCAGATTCAAGGATATTGACATGATTTTGCAAGTTTTGTTTTTGTACTTGTTGAAAGATTGTCATGGTCGTACATAATTTCCACAAATTTCATTTTCAACAATCTTTTTTTTTGTGGGTAAAAATACGTTATTCAAGTTTCTAAAATGTGACCAGGCCTAAGCTGATTTCTGTGCATCTCTATAGCCTTGCACTGGCTAAGAGAGGCACCGGTCACGTACAAGGTGCATGCAGCGTGTCTTATGTTGACAGCCCTGAGTTCTGCCCATTTCATTTAAAGCACATATAAAGAATGCCTTATTAAGGGCTTCTATTGTTTAAGAAAATATTCCTACTTATTTTATCTTTCTTTCAAGTTTCAAGTCTCTTTCCTTCCCATGTTTTACCCTGTTTATTCTCTTTTCTCTGTCCAATATGTAACAATTAGTCTATCACACATATTTCATGTGTTACAGACTGATAACGCAAGGCTCTCTAATTCATAAGTTTTTATAGTCTGCAAAAATATGTGAGGAAAATCAAAGAGTATTGAGACTTATGGTATAGTACAATATTGAATTGTAACCGTACATGACAGTAATGATGATGAACCTAATAGATCATCACATTTTGAAGGGCCAAGGGAGGTATCGATCTCTGATTTGATGCCAAGTGGTCCGTCTGTAAGTGTGAATTTCAAGTATTTGTCGAGTTGTAGTTATGCTTAGGATTAGGGTATAAATTCAAGTACAAGTTAAACTACATATACAAAATTGCCAGTTCCTTGCTGCATGATTAAGGGTGCTGTGGACCAGCCTCAATCCAAATTAAAGTGTGATGCAACATATTTCACTTTGAAATAAACAGATGAGGTCCTGAAGAACTCCTCACAAAGAACGATAAGACTTGCCCATTATAGTACTGCACTAAATTTCGTTCTTACTATGAAATAATGTTCAAAAATAATAATGCAACAAATTACTTTTACAGGTTTTGTTTAAACATTTGCGGGTAAAGATGATTGTCACAGAGGTATAATCTGTAATCTTGCAAGCAAAAGTTGATTTCAAATTTTTTGATGTTTTAGCTCGTTCTTGCTTTATAATAGGATAGTCCTATTCTTTTATAACTTACTTTATTATTCCTTCAACTACTACAGGCGAAACTTAAAGAGTCTCAGTATCAAATGGCACCATGGCACTCTGATATGAACCAGAGTTCTGCTCAATCTCCATCCCGTTCTGTGGAGGTAGGATTTAGTATATATTGTAGTGATAGGTCTTACTATCTTTACCTGATGCAATTTGATTCTTTTTACCTCCCCGACAGAAAATTGGGCTCGAATTAGTGCCTCAACCAATCTATGCTAATGGAACGCCTAAGTTATTATCTGATCCAGTAAATACGAGTGATTTGGATATATTGGCGCGTCGCCAGAGTGTTTTAGGTGGAGGTGTGGCAAAAAACTTGGAAATAGATGATTTTGGGATGTATTCACCTATTGCAAGCAGGTAAAATATGTCACATACTACATCCGTTTGCTTTCGTTAATTGGTTCTGGTGCCACTGAAATCTAAAGACTGATCATTTCGAATGAATCACTCTGAAAAGTGCATGTCTGCTTGACTGAATGATAAATCCTTCTCGCTCTTATGTAATGCAGTTACAATAGTGACCTATCTTTTACTTTGGCCTTTCTAGTCTTCACCCGTTTCTTAAAAATAACTGACACATTTAAGTGATTTAAGTGTGGAACAGCTTGTAAGAAGTGATGCAGGAGGAATGCATCTATGTACTATGTTTTCCACCACACAGTACTTATGTGATTACCTCAAGTTTGCATTGTAATAATAAATGTAGATGTAGATGAGGCAACCTTTAATAATGTCAGATTTAGAGAAATGATTGTATCCTGAGAATTGGTAGGCATTGATTTGGTTCCAGGACTGGTTCAGTTAGCAGCAGTCTATAATACCCTTAAAAAGAAGATAAAATCTATCTTCAGTCTCGCTGTTTTCCACCACACAGTACTTGCGCGATTACCTCAAGTTTGCATTGTAATAATAAACGTAGATGAGGCAACCTTTAATGATGTCAGATTTAGAGAAATTATTGTATCCTGAGAATTGGTAGGCATTGATTTGGTTCCAGAACTGGTTCAGTTAGCAGCAGTCTATAATACCCTTAAAAAGAAGATAAAATCTATCTTCAGTCTCGCACATGGAGCTTCTTCAACTCTAATAGATGAAAATGATGAAGAGGAAGAGCGGGAATTTGGGGGTCCAGAGATGAGCTAAGTGACTAAAGCTTTTGAATTGCTGAATGTTACTGATTGATTCTTCATGCTTAATTATTGACATTTCTATTGTGTTAGATATACTCTATTACGTTTGAAAGTAAGACTATGACAAATATTATTTTCTTGTTGAATTTGTGTTTTTTTTTGGTAAAAAAGCACGCGCTTAATGGCGCTTCCGAGTCGCACTTCAAAATCGCGCCGTGCACTTTTTATGAATGTGCGCATTAGACAAAACTGCGCGGGAGTCATAGCTTGTGTCAGTTGATTGAAAGCTCGAGCTGCATGTGAATTCCACCTCAATTTGTCTTTCGGCTGTTGTTCCGGGAATGGCAATGCAATTGTAGCATACCCTCAATAAATTTTCTATATTAGGCTGTTAACATAGTTCGTTCAAAGTTTTTAGTATTGCCGAATTCAATATTGCAACATCGCAGTGACTTGAGCGCTAGAGAAATCACGTGTCCAGATAAGCTACTGGAGATTGGCAACTCATATTTTGTTAAATTCACATACACCTAATAATGGGACAAAGTCTCCAAAAGTGCAAGATGTTTAACAAGTAATTTCAATTGTTGGAATGGAAGCGAGAATATAGTCGAAGAAAGACAACAGATTTGTGCAGAAAAGGTTTAGACTCCGTTTGGGAGTGCTATTGAAAACTGTTGTGCTGTGAGAAAAAGTGCTGTCAGGAAAATCAGATAACTGTTTGGTAATTTTTTTAATTTATGTCTATTTTGAGATATAATATATAAAAATAATGTTTCTGGGAAGGTTTGATGATGAAACTAATAGTTACTTCGCTGAAAGCAGCTTTTTCCAAAAGCATGGGGGGACATGCTTTTGCTAACAACAACTTTTAGACCAAATGCGTTTTTCCGGACAACAACTTTTAGAATTTACTAAACGTCTTTCTGACAGCTTTTTCAGCAAAAAGCTACTGTAGCGGTGTAGCGGTCTGCAACAACAATACCAAACGGGGCCTTAATGACCTCATTCATTAGATCTTGAAAAGTCTCCTGGTCATTGGTAGGACCTAACAACATCCCTAATAATTCATCGTGACACTCTTGAAAAGTCGTCTTGTGCACATATGCCTCCATTCTAATTTGGCGGTAACCCAACTTCACACGTTTAGCGCATGCCAATCACACGTTTAGCCCATGACTCGCACATTTAGCCCATGACAATCACACATTTAACACGAACACAACCTAATCTTGGGTTACTCAATCCTGTTACTGAGCTTAGCAAGATCTTTGGATTTATTGGATATTAACCTCTTTAATTCTATTGTTTACTGGTTTATCTTCTTCCTCATCTTCTCTTTGGGCAAGCAACACAATTAATTCCTTCCAATGGCATTGAAGTCCCACATGCTAGAATTTCATCCTGATACTTTTAAATTGAGAGAACAATTCATCCGAGTACTTGCAACTCTATGTAATCATGCTTCTAATCTATTGTTGGTTTGCTCCTGACTTGCGATTTCGTGTAATCCATGCTTCTAATCTCTTGTAGGCCCACATGCTAGAAATTTATTCCGATCACTTTTTAATTGAGAGAACAATTCATCCGGATACTTGTGATTGTATGTAATTCATGCTTCTAATCTCTTGTTCGTTTGCTCCGACTCATGGTGAAGCTTCAGTTTTATTCTTGAGTGTTGGATAAGTGCTAGGCTTGTCTAATGATTCTGATAGTGATGGCAGACTCTTTTGGGGATATACAAAATGCTACGACCTTGCTGGGTTATTCGGTGTTTGAGAGGTCTGCAGTTGCTGTAGCCGTTGGGACAGGGTTGTTGGGTTGGGCTAAATCTTCTATATCTCCTGGATTTTTGCCAAGTAGAAATATCTAAATCCTTTCTTAGAAATACATAACAATATTATAAAAACAGAACTACATCACCATAAATTGTTTGACAATTGTCTTAGATCAGATATGCTTTGTTACTGCTAGTGGAGTAGTGGTTAGCAAAATGATGGGTAGTGGTGATTTGATATGGACATGTGGTCCTCAAGTGATTAGATGCAAGGATCAGGTTGTGGTTGTCCATGCTTTTCAAAAGTGATGATGAATGGACTATGGAGAGACTCCATCTTGCATATGATAATTGCAGGGATGATTAAGGCCCCGTTTGGTATTGTTGTTGCTGACAGCTACAACAACTTTTTACTAAAAAGCTGTCACGAAGGTGTTTGGTAAAGTTCAAAAGTCGCCGTTTGGCTTTTGGCCTAAAAGTTGCTATTAGAGAAAGCATGTCCCTCATGCTTTTGGAAAAATCCGCTTTTCAGCTTTTGCAGAAAGTAATTACAAGTTTTATTATCAAACCTCTCCAAAAACATTATTTTTATATATTATATCCCAAAATATATACAAATAAATTTTTTTTACCAAACAATCATCTAATTAATCTAAAAACAACACTTTTTCCACCAACATTTTTTCTCTTAGCACAACAGTTTCAACAGCAATCCCAAACAGACCCTAAAAGGCCATTTTTTTTATAACTTTTCGTTTAGCGTCTATACCCAACAGTCCAACAGCTAGCCTCCTCTTTTCGATTAGTCGAAGTATAATCGTTTTGAAATTTGAATAGGTTTAGGATTTTTTCTCAATGGACAATTTTTGAACAAAATTTTAAATGCTCATTCTAGTAATTATCCAATTGTCTGCTGCGGTAGTTGTTTGGGAGACTTAATCAGTTGTTATCATGGTGGCGCTCTGTAATTTGGTTAGGCCAGGCTGGTTCTTGCTTTTATCAAAAGGAGTTTGAACAGTGACTGAGTTCCTTTATTTTTAGGTGGTTCCCTCTATTAAGCTTTCCTGCTGAACAATTTGTGATTTGTCTTCAGCTGGTTTTTACTGTATTATTATTTTCATGTCTAGTGTTCATCTTTAAGTGTTGTTCAAGTTAATATGGTTATATTAAAATGTCTTTGTTCTTTTCAGGAATACTGCTTCACAAAGCATACCTGCACAGTCTGCTCTGAGTCAGGGTGATTCACGTTTACATAGTGGTGAAACTACCTCAAATAGACAAGTCAAATTTAGTGATAATGTCAGCAGAATTGAGATGGATTATCCAGATATGGAAGGAAACCAAATTGTTACAGATCCTTCTGCTGCTTGGGCTTCTAAAAATTCCCCTTATGCAGCAGATGATCCCAGTCCGTCGTACTCTCCTTATCTACCTCCGGTTCTTGAAGAACCTTCTTCTTCCTTCTCGGAGGGTAAGGATTTTTATCTTATTAAATTTAATATTTTTCTTAGTCATTAACGGTGCTCAGTTGAATTGTAACATGCAGCTGCTGATGATGACCCATTACCTGCCGTGGAGGGCCTTCAGATTTCAGGGGAAGCTTATCCAGGACGGGAACTTCAAGCTAGCGGATACTCTATAAATGGAACTACAAATTGTAATTTTGAGGTGCTTATCGTAACACAAATTAATATCTTTTAAATTGCTAATTATTGTTCATTTTTTAAAGATGTTTTAGGCTTTCACTCATCAGGTTTGAAAAATAAAAGTTTGTTAACTATCCATTTTTTAAACTTGCAGTGGGTACGACATTTGGAAGACGGATCTGTTAGATATATCGATGGTATTCTACTATCATTTTTAGTGGTCCTGCACATTTTATAAATATCATCTTACATTTTGCTGATGACAGGAGCAAAGCAGCCAAACTACCTGGTCAGTGCAGATGATATTGATACATATCTTGCTATAGAAGTTCATCCTATGGATGACAGGAAGAGAAAGGTAGATAATACTGTCGTGAAAATTAGTGTCCAAATCATCTACATCCTTATATGGTTCACTTCATGTGCCATCTTCAAAGATATATACAAAGCCCATATAGGCATAGATACACACACACACACACACTATATAGATGGCTACATGCACGCACTGATGCGCACGCGCACACACACACACACATCCTAAATTTATGAGTGGCATATACAATGATGCATACAAGGGTGCAGAGAATTTAGATTTGATCCCCCTTTCTGGGAACAAGGCAGACGATACTATTTTTTGTGATTATTAGAGAAATAGTTCATTTCCCCCTGTTAATTCTTTTCCAGCTTCAACTGTCCTGTTCGATCTTATGTGGTGGAACAGATAAATTTAAGAGTGAATTTAATTGAATTCGAATCACTGTATGCAGTATGCACTCAATGATTTTATTAAATTTGATGTGAATTTATGAGCAATCTGTCTTACTGATTTGTATGTATGATCTGAGAACCAAGTTATTTGTCTGCCTCTTTCGAAACTTATTAGGTGTAAAGGACCTATTTCCATCCAGGAATGGCTCTGCAGCTTATAATATAATTTTTTTTTGTATCTCCAGGGTGAGCTTGTAAAGGTCTTTGCCAATGAGCACAGTAAGATTACTTGCGGTAAGCTTACAAAGTGGATACTTGTATATCATTTATGTGCTCGATTAATATGCTGTGAACTGGGTTGTTCATTAGATGATCTCACTTACACACACACATGTAGAGTATTGCCACAAAAGTCCCTGCAGTTTTAATAATTGTGAATTGAAAATGTTTCTTCCCTGCCATGTGAAACTATGTAGGAACAAGTATAGCCTTATACACATGGTTCGTAAGATGTAATTATCTATGTACAGTGAAACAATTTTGTTCACTTTCACTTTAACTGTAATTAGATTGATGTAAATTCAAAAATTGATCTTATTAACTTATGGTTTTAGCAAGTAACACTGATTATTTTGAAACTACATTATGTGACTTGACAAATGTAATTTCATCTCAGTACAAAATATAAAGGTCTAGTTGTTTTGGAAATATATACAAGCTGTGTTACTCATACTCGGCTGTAAGTGTCGAACATGGAAAATTGGATACGTCTCCAAGTGTCCAACATAAAGGACTATATAGATAATAGAAGCTGTGTTAATCGTAAGTCCTTTAGAACATTGTATACTAAATAAGACTCCTTGATGACTAACAAGCTTTGTGAGACACGGACTAAACTTGGGCACAAATAATTGAAAGGTAAATGAAGGGAAAAAAAATGAGAGATTATATCACAAGTCCTTAAGATTGAGGTTCTGGTGAATTGGCTATATGTTAATTAGCAGATTTATACCAGTTCGTGATTGTTGAAATGACAGTTAAAAGTAGGTGAAGAAATGAGGTTATGGAAAGTAACTTAGATATTAAATTCTAGAATAAATATAAAAAGAGCCTTTAAGCCTACCATTGGCAGAGTGAAACTAGAAGCAGTTCTAATAGAAACTGAAATGTTCCAGCACTTTCTGTTAAAAGCACAGTGCTGTTCATCCAACCTCATCCATAGAGCTGCCACTTGCCCTGGTAGCATTATCCAATGTCTCTGGAAGATAGTTATATTTTGATTGCTGACATGTATTAATTACCTAAAGGCACCACCAATGGTGTATAAATGCAGTTGAGGGAAGAAGCATATATGAATTTCTAGTTAATTTGTACTTGAGGAGTATTTTTATTTTTCCATATACTTGTCAATAGAAAAAGGGTTGGAATCTGGTTTCGGAGATGCATAGTTTGTTTCTATACTCATTAGCTTACTTCAATTGCTATATCTTATGTACTGACAATTTTTGATCTTGACGTGTTTCATTTTTCCTATCTCATTAATATTATTGACACTTGTTGAAGTGCAATAAAATATTTGTAGAAGAAATATTATTTTTGGTTAATTTTGTCTTCCTTTTTGCTTTTATATACCTGTTATTTACTTATATTCTTATGTTTTTTGTTTTGTTCTCAGAGCCTGAAATGCAGGATGTTATAAAGAAGACCCTGTATATTGGTCATGCTTCATATCTGGTGTCTCTGCTGGTAGGATTAGCATTCACAATCCTATATTTTGATGCAGATGGGTTATCACTACTTTGCTTAACTCATTTCCTGATTAGGATTTAGCTCTGGTTCTTAATATACTTACAGAAATTAAACGTGCAGGTGGATGATCGTAACATGTGGGAGCCAGCTACTTTGATCATCAAGAGGGATGGTTTTAGCATTAAGGTTACTGAAACCAGTATCGGTTCAGTGAGCGAGAAGTTTTCACCAGCCACTACTGTATGCGATCCTAGTCCCTCACTATCTTCCTATTTTTTCCTGTGCGTCTAGCATATAAGAAAGGGTTAATGATAACATGGTACAATTAAGGAGTTTATTATGTTCTGGTATATACTGGAGGCAGTGTTTTGAGGAATTTTTTTACTTGTGTTTCTAATTTACCATGTGAAACTCTCGGACTCCAATTTTCTATTTTGTCTCTGCAATGTCCTTGTTAGCAGAGTAATGATAGAGAAAGTTAATCGATGGTCCACTAAAATGTTGGATATTTGCACGTTTAAATGTCAGTCATAATCCAATTTTAAGGCTACTTTATTATCATTATTGGAACCCATGAATCAAAGTAATTTGATTCACCGGTTTCAACTCAACAAACCAATTAACGAGAATAGACAGGCATAAATTTAATCAAAAGGCATTATTGGCGGCTGGAGTGCTGGTGGCTGCGCAACCCAGTTTGTAACCTAGGTTCTACTGATTATATTTAATCCTCGTCAACATGGATGAAATGGTTGAATATGCGAATTCATTGAGTTAAGGCTTATGATGGCCCTTTTGCAGAAGATAATCAGCCACTGCTATTTTCATTTGATCACACGATGTTTTGCGTTTAAAGACTAAAATTACTCATTGTCTCGGTCATGATTTTCACCTTGTACAAATAGGTTTTTTTGTTTTATTTCCTATGGTAAAGCATAAAGAAGTATAAGAAAATCGATGAGGAACTCTTACATGGCTAAATATAAACTAGGATTGCAGTTGGTTTACAAACATGATTTATAATGAAGAGTACCGGTACAAGTAACTTAAACTACAAGTAACTTAAACTGTTATTATATTGTTCTGGCGGCTGGTTATAATATGCTCGTCCTTCAGTGCTCTTGACCAATAAGTCTAGATGATAAGGTGATAAGGTATACCAGTACAAGTAACTTAAACTGTTATTATATTGTTATGGCGGCTAGTTATTAGGATGGCAACGGGTCGAGTTCGGTTGTTTTTTAGTGGATCGGGGTTTTTTCGGGTATCCAAAATTTTATAGAAAAATGTAATCAAGTTCAATATCATTAACACACGCGGACAACAATAATCACATTCATAAATTACAAATGATTAAATTTCAAAAGATAGTTAAATATAATATATAATACGAATTGTAATATTAATTTATCATTAATATACAATTAACAACTAGCTAATAGTTCATATACTGATAAAAATTAAAAGTTTGTGTAATATAATATTAGTAAAATCTGTTATATGTTGATAAAACGAAGAACATATTGACTATTGAGTAAAAATGAAATAATAAAATGAACATATACAAATTATTTATATGTATAGTATATATAATAAATTATATTTATAATATTTATATATAAATATATCGGGTTTTTAACGGGTTTTGGGTCGGGTATACACCTGAAATCCAAAATTTCGGGTTCGGTAAAATTCAATCGGGTCGGAATGGATCGGATATCTATCGGATCGGATTATTTTGCCATCTCTACTGGTTATAATATGCTCGTCCTTCAGTGTCGTTGACCAATAAGTCTAGATGATAAGGTGATAAGGTATACTAGTACAAGTAACTTAAACTGTTATTATATTGTTATGGCGGTGATTATTAGGATGGCAACGGGTCGAGTTCGGTCATTTTTTAGTAAAATCCAAATCCAAATTCATCGGGTTTCGGATCGGATCGGGGTTTTTTCAGGTATCCAAAATTTTATAGAAAAATGTAATCAAGTTCAATATCATTAACACACGCGGACAACAATAATCACATTCATAAATTACAAATGATTAAATTTCAAAAGATAGTTAAATATTAATACGAATTGTAATATTAATTTATCATTAATATACAATTAACAACTAGCTAATAGTTCATATACTGATAAAAATTAAAAGTTTGTGTAATATAATACTAGTAAAATCTGTTATATGTTGATAAAATGAAGAACTAGTTCACTAAATGAGTATTGACTATTGAGTAAAAATAAAATAATAAAATGAACATATACAAATTATTTATATTATACCTATGTATATTATATATAATAAGTTATATTTATAATATTTATATATAAATATATCGGGTTTTTAACGGGTTTCGGGTCAGGTATACATCTGAAATCCAAATCCAAAATTTCGGGTTCGGTAAAATTCAATCGGGTCGGAATGGATTGGATATCTATCGGATCGGATTATTTTGCCATCTCTACTGGTTATAATATTCTCGTCCTTCAGTGATGTTGACCAATAAGTCTAGATGATAAGGTGATAAGGTATAGCTAATTTTTGTCATTTTAGTGCTGTATCATTAGGGTAAAAAGATGTGTCAGGTGAAGATATAGCAGGGGATTACTGAGGGCTTTCTTACACCATTATTGCAAGTTTTCAAGGAGATATGGAGAAGGCAAGAAAAGAATATAAGCAGTGGTGTACCATTGTCTTGTTTAATTCGTTTTTCTTTTTGTGGAGATAAAATATAGGAAAGAAGTAGATTCTAATGTTAGTATGTTACAAACGACACACCATCACATCTTTTGGTAGAGAGTTACTTTTTTTATTCTTTCTTAAATTGACAAACAGAAGGATGGATACTTACAATCTCAGTAGGCCCACCTACTCACCAACCTCACTAACACATTATCAGAAAGCGGTTCAGATCAATTTTAATTCATTTCTTTCTCTTGAGCACATCTTTTGGTAGACAGTTACATTTTATTCTTTCTTAAATTGACAAACAGAAGGATGGAGACTTACATTCTCAATAGGCCCACCTGTTTACCCACCAACCTCACGAACATATATCAGCTAGCAGTTCAGATCAACTTTATTTCATTTCTTTCCCTTGAGGGCTACTTCTCTGTGTGTTACTCTCTTACTACACATTAATATTCTAGGAATTTGCAACTTTTGACTGAAAGGGAAATATATATATATCAAATCGAAAAGAAAGAATTCAATTGTATGAACTTTTTAGAACAGACAGTATATTAACAAATTTAGAGTTCCTAGGTGATTCTACTTGAGCATGAATTATGATTTTCGGAGTTTTTTCCCAATAGATAGTGAGGGGGAATAATTGTTTCTGCCCTGCAATAAGTGATAATGTTTTAAGGTTAACGTTGATGTCAGACCCTAGGTTGTGTCCCACATTAATCTGGATAGTGTAATTGGACACATGTAGTTCATAGAGTATTACATAAGTAGTCAGCAGCGCTATTATTTTATGGCTTAGAAATGCAGTGTCAAGTGCTTGACAAAACTACACACTACATAGTGAACACTCATGTAACAAAGCTGACAGAATCTATTGATATAGTACCATGAAGTAAATTTTATTAATTGTCTACATTCCAATTCATAATTACTTTTTTGGTTTTAGGTTTCTATTCCTTGTGGTAGTCCTACAGAATTCTCAATAATTGGCTCTAGTGGGGTTGAACACTTGTTGAGAGCAGAGAACAGCTCAGCAGATATTGCATGGTATGTTGCAGTAGTTACATGTGCCATTTACAAATACAACTGTCAATAGCTATAATTTTTCTCCATGATAGCTGTTAATATCCACATGCACATAAGAGAGCATTGCACGTCAGATATCCTGAGAATTTTGCTTGCAAGTTATATTTGTGTTAATGTTGTAATCTTCACACTAAAAGATGGTTAATTTTAATTCTGAAAAAATAAAATCGTGTTGGCTGATTGCTATTTGCATTTCCTGTTATCCTCAAAAATTGCCCTGGTGCATTACATGCAAATAAAATAAAAATGAGGCTGCGTAGATATAACTGTAATGAGAATGCAAGCACGAGGACATAGGAATTCTTGAATGTCTGCTACATGCATACAGGATATGGTGAAGGCCATGTTGTAGATTGTAATAGAGGCATGGTAAATACGTTTAGGGTGATATTTTGTAGTCTTTTGGCACCTAAAGACTTAGAGGGCTTATATATCAGTAGCTTATAAAGCACAAGAAGTTCCTTTGTTGTGAATTGTACTAAAACTAAGTAAAATCGAAAAGACCAATTTTTTGTTTAGGCTGATGTTCTGTAGGTTGCAATGGATTTATCTTCATATTATCTGTTTCTATATAAAATTATGAAGTTCTTTTCTTTACAAAAAGTATTATTTAACAAAAATTACATGCAAAAACATTATACTTTTTTTCATCTATTATTCAATGATGTGTATCAGTTATGTACATGAAAAATATATAGCCATAGCTGTCGATGAACACACTTATCTCAGGTCATAGGGTTGGTGTTTGTATGATCTTTCTCCTGTATTGTTGGATTATTGTAATAAATATATAAATATTAATAGACTTATTATATATGTGGACAGAGTGTTTAAGTCATATACTTGGTTTAACTTCTCATTCTCGAAATTATGACTTGGAAACTCAAAATTGTCCATTAAGTACTGGCTTAAACTTGAACTAGTTAGGCTGAGATAGCCTATGATACATTTCCTCTACATGTCTACTCCATTCTATTTTTAGTTGCAGTCTTTGCAAAACTTTTGAATTGCATTTTTAATTCATGATCTATGTATACAGTTCCAGTATTTACCCAAAGGTCCTCAACTGTTTGTACTTTGTACAAGTACCTAGTGGATTTAACATCACGTTCACATAAATCTACCAAGCATATTCTATTCTGGTACTGTTGTTTATGTTTACATCCATCACAAATTTCTACTTTTTATATCCACATGGTAGCATCTAATTCAACTTATTAAAAATATATATATGGATCTAATACAACTTTGATATTAAGTAACCCCCCCCCCCCCCCAAATTTAAATTGTTCTTAGTAAGCTCAAATGTTTGCAAGCCTTGGTTTATTTGGTTGTATTCATTAGGGTTAGCCTAATTTCAACTTATGTAACTCCCCAGATAATCACTTGCATAGAATTTGATTTATTGCTAACGATGAGATAGTTCTCTATCAAGATTTACGATACATTATTATTTCTCCTTCTATGGTTGGGAGACTCTTGGTGTAGTGGCTCATCTGCACCGGAATCATTTACGCCTATCATTCTTATTGTTCTTCCTATTTTTCCCTTATTTCTGAAATCTGTCCATTTTATTCTTTTGATTATTTAACCTTTTCTTATATGACAGCGCTCATCTGTTTAATTTTTCTATTGTAGTTCAAGAGACGCAATTGTTCTAACCTTGCGGCTATTTACTAAAAAGGTACCACTTTTTTTAGTTATCCTTTAAAATTAATGAGATGCACTAAGATCATGTTTTTGTTATAGTCTTGTTTTCCTTTTGTATTTTATATAGTAAGATGAAACCGTCAAGGTGTGGCACAAAGGCTATGTTTTATTTCCCAAGTCCTTGGAAGCAAAGGAAAAAAGTTCAAATTGCTCTTCTGTCTGATTTTCTAAATTGTGAAGTTGGTCTTTCATTCAAATATTCAGTTCAATATTTTGGATAAGCTGTTTCCTGTGTTAAATCAGATAAATGTAAGCACTAAGCAACTAACGGTAAGCCACTAATAGTAGAGGCTCTAGAATATCTGCCAACTGTTGTCTTTCTTTTCTTACCATTCCGTTGGTCAGAAACAGAGAGAGAGATTTAATAGGCTGTTAGGTTGAGATGTATCAGAAAGTTCATCTTCAACACTTAATCCCCTTAACAAACTTTGTTATATAAATAGGATTGTATTCAACTGCAAGCCTTCTTAATCTACAAACCCGGCAATCCTATAGATTTCTCTAAAAAACGAAACGGAATGCACTAAAAGTGCAAGTAGTATTTAGAAATTTTTTTGAAAATAAAAAAAATCAAAATCATTCTCTTTTAATGAATAGTAAATTTATTTAATACATAAACATTGTATATTGATTAATATAAATATTCTTTTATGGTAAACACAATATTTTTAATATCTTTTACTTTTCAATTTTGTGATGAATTTTACTGCTATTTTTGGTGCATTTCGTGTCGATATTGGTAAATTCTTGCAGGTTTGTAAGTTTGTAGGATAAGATGGTTTGTAGTGGAACGTGTACAAACACACACATATCAACCCTTCTGTTTGAAATGATTTTAGCTTTTATTTTAATCCTCAAAGATGTGAACTTATATTCCTGTATCCGCCTCCAATTTAATTTTTTCTCACCCTCTATGAGTATCTTTTTGAATCACGTATTCGTTCTATGGGTATGTCGCCCTCGCCAGCCCTAGAGAATTATTGGATAATACCCCTATAACTTTCAAAATCAATTTTTTTACTCAGATTTTAAGTTGTATTTAAGCACTTTTATTGTAATACATACAATATATTAATATAGCTAAACTTTAGATGCCATGGAAAGATAAAATGTACCTTCAAGTAAATAAATACTCCCTTTTTTTTAAATATTGGTCATATGAGTTTCTGCACACATATCAAAGTGATTTGACCGTATAGTTATAACTATTATTTTTGAATTTTTCTCTTTATATGAATAAAAATATATATCCTTATATTTCCCAAAAAGAATAATTTAAAAGTAATAAATCTAACTATGTGGTCAAAACACTTTAAAATGTATGCAAAAATGTCAAACTACATATATTAAAAAACAGAGGAAGTGTTTACCTAATTTGAGGATCAAGTGATGGCCTGGTGATGAAGGTGTATCCCTTTCCATGGCAAGGACTAGTATACTCAAGCCTGATGCTTGCTGAAGTTTGCATGGAATGTGGTTTACTGAAATCAAATATAATATACTTGGAGGTTGGGGCATGGGCGTTTTGTACTTTAGGTTAGTGGTGAACTATCAAAAATGACGATATAAGGTGTTCTTAGAAGTGTGTGGAATAATCATAAAAGTGAGCTTGTCATCTCTTGATGCCCCTTCCCTTTTAGGTACATCCATCCAATAGTCTTTTCAAGTGTTGTACGCTAGAGTCTGTAATAGCAATTGGCCGCATGTAATTTCTTTTTTATCGAACCCATTGATTGTGATTTACATAATGTAAGTGTACCAATTGATCTTGCAGGCAGGCGAGAAAAAGAAGAAGAAAGGTTTATTTTTTAACAAGTGATGCTGAAGTTTTGGCCATGCAGATGAAATTCATCCTACTCTTGTAGATTCTATGTATCAGTAGTTGGTAAGGTGTTCTTTTAGTAGGTGACTTGGTGTACACTGTATATATATATATATATATATATATATATATAATTTTGTTTTTAAAATCTTTCATCCTGTAAATTTTCATCATTGCCATCCAGGTTCTGCTGCAATTTCAAATTTTGGCTAAAATTATAGTGACCTTTTGGGTTTAATTTAAACTAGTACCTCTTACCAATTTGTTGTCTGCCATATTGTCATTCTACATAGCTATGAACATGTTGAATAAGGACTGTGACTGATTTGTCTAAATATCAAGGGTTATTATTACAAACAATATTAATTTAACTCTGCGTTATAGATATGTAGGAGTGGCGTGGAAATATACTTTACCGATGAGTAACTATACTTAGCTGCCTTCCTGAACTAAATCGACGCCAAAGCTGTTTTATCAAGGCTCTGATCTTGTGAATGGGCAGGTCATGTACCAACCGTATTATATATTGGTACAGTCGGTAGTCGGGTATGGTCTATCTAATAAATAGTAGTAGTATATTGGAAGTACCGAGTACTAGCAACTACTAGGCTTAAATCTTGTGCTATGGACGGCTCTCTCTTTTAATATATTACAAGCATGTCTAAAGCCATTGCTGTGTGATATGGGTTTGAATAATTAAAAATTTTGAGTTACCAAGTACCAACCCAAGAGTATAGTATAGTTTTTAATCATGATATTGGTGAGTTGGTATTGTAAATTTTACTATGGATTATCAACAGGATTAAGTTATTCATTTGGTAATTTATCTTTTGCTAGGGTAGAATAGTACCGTTTTTTGCCTTAATTTAATCATTAAAAACTTTCGGATACAACCTTATAAACAAAAAGCAGGTATTCAATAATTCTACTTGATGAAAATAAAGAGATTCTTGGTATCTGCTTAAATCACAAAGAATTTCATTTTCTTCTTTATTTATAAAGTGTTTACTCTTACTTTTAATTTATAATAAACAATAAATTAATCTCTTTGCTTTCTTTCTCTCCTCTCTTTTTTACGTATATTTGTAAATTCAAAATATTTTATATCACAAACCAATAGATAAGGATAAGAGCCAAACTTGTTTTACTTATCGGTTTGAATATAAATTCAGTTTAAGGATTATTGTAATTAACCATTCTACTTTAGTTATATATAAAATATTCAATATTTGTTCTGATAACAATTTCTAACCTGATTCGTTAATTGATTATTTTAATACCGAATCATTTCTATTCTTAATTACAAACAAAGAAACATCAAAACACCATTGGCATCTAAACGATTAGAAAACATATTTTAATCCTCCAAGAATGAGGGGGATGTAATGAAATGTTAGAAATAAAATTTATGAAGAAGAAAAATATTATATGAATAAATAGTGAACAAAAAGTGAGTAAATAAATTTATAATTTATGATAAATATTATATGTAAAATGAAGAGAAAGAGAAAGGGGAGTGAAGCATTTTTTTTTCCTGAATTGATGATTAGAATTCTAATTTAAATTATAAGAGATATAGGAAAGAAGAAATAAATTTTATAAATATATTTCCCTAATTGTTTTAAATTTTATATAAGTGCACACAGTTTAGTGGTTTAGAGATTTACAAAAAATCTAAATCCAAATATCATCTCCAATGTGATCCCAAAAAAATTCGATCCGAAAAAGCACAAATTTTTTCGAAGAATCCGGTGTAATCCGATCAGGAAAAAATCCGGATTTAGGTCCAGGCTAAAAAAAATTCAAATTTAGGCCCGATCTGGAAAAAAAAATCGGTTAACTCACATGAGGAATGAGGGTTGAGTTGGAAAAAAAAATTATAATTGGTGTTTGATTAGATACTTTTTTACTTTCCACATTCATTCTTAAATTTCATACCTAATGAGTTTTTGTTTTTGAAATTCAAAATAGAGATGAGTATAATTATGAGGAAAAAAAATTTAATTTTATCATTGAAATTAATATTTTGTTGCTTAAACATTTTTCAACTGCCTATTTTTAAAAATAAATATGTAAACAAATAATAATAATAATAAAATGGATCGATTTATTTTTATTAAAAATAATAATTTTATCTAATAATTTAATAATATTTTAAGTTCAAAATAAATTCATTTCTAATGATAAATTAAATATATAATATTAAAATAAAATTTCAACTTCATACCAATTCAATCCAATTTTTAATTTCAAATACATAACACTCAATAAACCGAATTATTTTTCTAGTTTTTGGGTAATGCATTATGCATCATTAAAAAAACATGTACAAAATAATTGATTATTAAACAAATAATTATTTATTACAATCTATTGTATTTTGAACAATGCTGGGGTCAAAAAACAAAGGGCTAAATGGATTTTTTTTATATCCTGATCATTTTAATTCTACATTTTTTAGTAGAAATTAATTCAATAATAAAATATAATTTCTAAATGCACTCGAAATTTGCTTTATACATGCGGAGTAATTACCTTAAATATATTTTCTTAATTTTGTGCACTATCTTCATGTAATCTTATATAAATATTGAATAAGATATCCTTACATTTTCTTTACATATAATCATTTATTAATTTTGTATAGCATCTTCTTGTAATCTTATATAAATATTGAATAAGATATATTTACCTTATTTAAATCAATCAACTACCAAGAGATATAAACTGAACAAATAATTAGTTCATAAAATTTTATATAATTCTAATTATAAAATATTTATATAATGATATGAAATTAATATATTTATAAATTTTATTTATTATTTTTATTAGTATCAATTAAATTATTGCTCAATTAAATTTATAAGAAAAAATAATATAATGAAATTAAATTTATGAAATTAATCATTAAATTTATTTTAATTATATTTTTAACTATTTTTATAATTCATATAGAAAATAGAGTAAAACATAAATTTATAAATATATAGATAATTTTTTTTATTGATTAAATTATATTTATGAAACTTATCAAGGAGGTAACTTGCCTAATATTCCTAAATTTAATCTAATTATAAAATTTCCAACGTCTATATAAAGGGTCTAATTCACATTTTTAGAATTACGTGTTTTTTTAACTTGATTTAGTGAAGTTGTGCATAAAAACGGTGTAATTTAGCATAAAAACGGTGTCTTGAATTTACCAGGTACATTTTTAATATAAATTAATTATCATAACTTTAAATGTTGATTTGTATATAAATTATGTCTTAATTATCATATATAATATAAAAATTATCATATATAATATAAAAATTGTTTAATTATGAATAAAAAGGAAGAATCTCCTGTAAGTTTTTATTCACATGCAATTTATTTTTAATTATTTTTTATTAAAACGGTAATATAAGCTTAAATTGAAAAACTAAAGTTTAAACTAACTTCAAAACCCTAAAACTAAAGTTTTGTTTCTAGAAGCATAAAAAATACAGTTAATTCAATTTTCAAAGGCCTGTACAAAATAAAGGAGATATATTAGGGGTTTAGGCTGTAACCTCTAGCCGTCTTCCCCAGTCATGTCCACCAGGTACGCCTCTGTGTGTGTGTGTATCTATACATATATGTATTGCAGTTTCACAAATAGTGCGTGTTTGTGTAGGCGAATGAGAGGATTCAAGCGATGGATGAAAGTCCAAGGCATCAAGTACAGCGACGCACTCCAATTCATTCAACAAGATGAAAACGACAGCGTTTCAGTCAAGACATTGTCTCATTTACACCAAGGCGACCTCGTGGCTACTATACCTAAACAGAGCTGCTTGACTATGATGACATCAGGTGCCAGGCACGTGATCCAAGAGGCTGGACTCGATGGTTATTTGGGCCTTTCCGTGGCCTTAATGTACGAGAAGAGCTTGGGCCCTGATTCTCCTTGGTTTGGTTATCTCCAGCTGATGCCCCAGTTTGAGCCCATTCCCTTGCTCTGGTCTTTTCATGAATTTGATTCATTTCTCTCCGGAACTGAGCTCCACATGGTTGTTTCTATACATTATAATCATTTATTGATAGGACTGAGAACAAATATTTATGTATTTATGTGTGTTATGTATGTGTAGGCAGATAGTTAAAGAGGACAGAGCTCTGATTAATCAGGATTGGAGAGAATGCATTTTGCCTCTGTTTGATTCTGGAGCAGCTTTTAAATTGAATCCCGATTATTTTAGTGTCGAGCAGTATCTTATGGCTAAAAGTCTTATTGCTTCTCGGTCTTTTGAGATTGATGATTATCATGGATTCGGGATGGTACCCTTGGCTGACCTGTAAGTTGCATTAGCTTGGATTATGTTAATGTTTTTTACTTCAAGTTTCTAATATTTGTTTTCTATGCATGTTAGTTAATATGGTAAACGTTGTTGGTTACCACTTATCTAGTAGCTACATAAGAAGCGAGGAAATTGTATACGACCATGCACTGTTTGAATTTATGTGGGAGTCATCACAATAATATGATTACATTACCTTACATAGGAATAAAGCCTTATCACATATAAAAAGAAGTAATTGTAGTACTTATAAAAATCTAAATTTTATAATATTCATGATAGATAATGTGGATGATGGATAAAAATACAGTTACATCAAATTAATAATATATATAAATAATAATTAGCAACTAATTCAATTATCTATCACTCCTGCATTAAAAACAACAAAAAACTCTAAACCTTGATGTTGAGACCCATTACTTTTTCTTTTCCTCGAGGAGTCCTATCAAAGTGAGTACAGGTAGTTCTCTAGCAGTAGCACATTCTCTGCTCCATCAAGTTATTAGAATCTTGCTAGTAAAACTCCAATGACAGTGTCATCGAGAAACCTCAAACGTGATCCACGTTTGAATCTTTGCAGTTTTTTTCTGATCCCCCTATGTCCAATTGTCTAAAAAATGTTATTCTATAATTTGCTTTTAAAGGTTTAATCATAAGACCGATGCTGAAGATGTACACTTTACCTCCGTAGCATCTCATTCTGACTCTGACGAGGATTCTGAAACAAGTGCCAATGATTCTGAAACAAGCAAAAATGGTTCTGATAAAAAGAACAAACACGAGAATGATATTGATGATGCTGGGTGCGAATTATATAATTCGGATGACCCTGCTGTCTTGCAAATGATAATTGTGAAAGAGGTGGAAGCAGGAGCTGAGGTTAGCACCTATCCGTGCAGTCAAATCTATAACACTTTGTAAAATTTAATATTTTCTGGCTCAAAGTTTTATCAGTGACTTCATCTATATTTTCACTCATATGCCGTCTGAACAAATGAAAATTATTTGGCTACTTATCTCCTTTTTTTTAATTAATTATTCTCTAGAAAAATTCCGCAAGTTTGCTAATATCACCTCATGCTCTTTCCAGGTTTTCAATACCTATGGATCAATGGGTAATGCTGCATTGCTACACCGGTATGGATTTACAGAGCCTGAAAACCCATATGACATAGTGAATATAGATCTAGAACTGGTTCTTCGTTGGAGTTCATCCTTGTTTTCATCTCGTTATAGTAGGAGTAGGGTTGCACTATGGAGGAAACTTGATTACTCGGGATGTCTTGCCCAAAATTCCGAGTATTTTGAAATATCATCTGACGGGAAACCCGAAATAGAACTAATAATCCTACTTTCTGTAATGTTATTGTCTGAGGAAGATTATAATGATTTAAGTTTGCAATTATCAACAGCAAGTACCCGTAACAAGTTGTTGACAGGTACACTATCAAGGAAAGTGCGTGTCATTTTGGAAAAAGGTATAGAAATAGGCAATAATGTTTTGCTCACAAACGCTGTGAGGAGTGCTCTGATAGAGGTTGCAGATTTGCGAGATAGTTTATACGGTTCTAGATCACTAGAAGATGATATTAAAGAACTTAGTAGGTGTTGTTTTGTGAAAGAGAGGAAGTTGTACCATTCTTTAGTGCTCCGTGTAAGTGAGAGGAGGATTCTCCAGAAACTGAGAGCTTATGCTTCTAGCAGTCTGCTAAAAAAATGTGTGAGAGCCAATAAGAGTAAGAAGTTAAAAATGATATAATTTGTTTGACAATGCTATGCACTTTACAAGGTGTGATTTCCGCATCTGCAATTGTTTTATTGAAGAGTTGCAACAGTTGCCGTAGAAAGTCATCTTGTAATATTAATGCAACTTTTACATTTCTGTGGACTTGTATGCTGATGTCTGTCAGGCTAGACAGAGTGACACTATTCTGTCACAATTTTTTGTTGCTAGATGTTCCTTGTATGATACAGCATATGTGTTTTTGACGACTTTGTATGTTTCTTTGAGTTACTTTCAAGTTGGAAAGATTTTATCCATCTTAAATGCAAGTGTTTCCCCAAGAAAGTGTTCTTTCAGATGTTGATAGTGACCTTTGTGGCTTTGTAACCTTTTGCTTATTCAAATACCTACGACTTGCATATAATGTATTTTATAGAGTTATATTTCATTAAATTTAAAGTCAATATATTATTTTTTCAAAAAAAAAAAGAGCCAATATATTTTATTTAAAAAAAAAAATTGGTTTTGTGATACATTCGTGATTAGAATGTTATATCATAATTCATTGATATTCTTTCCTTTTTAAAACGATTTTAATTTCCATAATTCATTGAGATTGATGTTGGAAATTTGATAAATTATTATTAATTAGTCTTTGCCAAAAATACTGCAATATCCATCAACTTGCGCGGTTACGCCTCTGACATGTACATAAATCTACATTATATAAACGAGGTGACCGAGTGATTCAAAGGCACAGGAGAAAAGAGAAAGAAATGGGTTCAGGAGGAGCAATAAAGGAGACATTTTATATATCTCATGGATCACCCACATTGTCAGTTGATGATACTTTGCCCGCCAGAGGTTTCTTGAAATCTTTTACAAAAAATGTCTTTTCGCAACGACCCTCTTCGATTCTTGTCATTTCTGCTCACTGGGACACCGATGTCCCATCCGTCAATGTTATTGACGGCCCCCTTGACACCATCTATGATTTCTATGGCTTCCCACAATCCATGTATCGGGTTTAATATTTTTATTTTAATCATCCCATGCATAAATATATATATATTAACACAGTGGCCTAATCAGAATTTTGGAAAAACCGGGCCTATAAAACTTTTGATTGTTGTATGCTACTTTGCTAACATAAATTTGTTCCATAATTTTGGGGGTGACTTTTTTAATACTAGATCAAGTATCCAACTCCGGGAGCTCCAGAATTGGCAAAAAATGTGAAGGAGCTTCTATGTGCATCTGGATTCGACACAGTAAATGAAGATAACGAGAGGGGTCTAGACCATGGTACATGGGTACCGCTCATGCTTATGTATCCTGAAGCTGATATTCCTGCGTGTCAGCTGTCGCCCCTCTCAAGGATGAAGGTGTTCTCATATTTGGTTCAGGAGCTGCAACTCACAATTTAAGGGCTCTGCGCAATGTGGACTCTATTGCATCTTGGGCTGAGGAGTTCGATGCCTGGCTCAAAGATGCTCTCGAAGGCGGAAGGTAACTTTTAATCAAGTGAATTTCTATGAATAATGAACAAGTCTTACTAATGTCAGAGTACCCAAAATTTTGGTAGTAAATCTCGTGTATAAGAATCTCAGTCTTCAATACCAATTATGGAACTTGGAAGGTTATGATGATTATTCTCTCATTCACTAATAAATATGTCATTCACTAATTATCATAATGGTTTTCTGCGTAAACAAAAAAATGAGGGAATTTTCTGTACATCTGTAATTTTAATCCTATGTCTGTGTCATTTTCTTGTAAGGAGGTCACATGGACATCCGCAACATGGCAGGTTAGTAATGACATAAATTATCAGCTTTGGGGCATCTCTTTTTGGACGTTTAAGTAAAACTGGCAATTCTATTTTTTGGTTAAACTCTTTATCTTGTGTCTAAGATGATCTTTTGCGGGGTTCGTTAATTTTTTCAGCATGTTGTGAAATAGTCTCCTGAAGCAATATATTGTGTCCGTTTTCATTTCCTCTGATCAACATTCAACTGTTGTATGAAGTGTAGCTAAGTTGAATTTTGCACGTGTTTACTCAATGTATTGTGTTCATGCTTTGTTCTATATTCCATTTGCTGTGTTAGGGTTCTGGACCTTCAGGTGCTAAGAATTGTTTCTTCTTAATTGCAGGTATGTTGATGTAAACAATTATCTGGAGAAAGCACCACATGCAAAACAAGCTCAACCGTATCCTGATCACTTCTATCCATTACCTGTCGCCATGGGTGCGTCAGGTGAAGGTTCAAAGGCTGAGCTGATTCACCAGAGCTGGCAACTTCATTCCCTTTCATATGCCTCCTACAAGTTCACTGCAAAATAGATAAGTATTTACAAAAAAACATAAAATTATAGTGCATCGTTAAGTTGCATAGATGCGTGCAATGTCTGCCTATATCATTTAGTTAGCTAGATTTATGAGTTTGCATCAGTTATACCCACATATTTGTTTGCACATGTGTGCATTATTTACCTTTTGTTTAGTAATGACACATGATCAAATGTAAATAAGAAGGCAATTTGATAGCATGTGCAAGTGATCTCTTAATGTATCATTTTGCAACTTTTCATTTTTATTTAGAAAGATCGACAAGCAGTAGAAAATAAAGAAAAAGTGTTATTTAATTTTATTTTTTCACTCTTAAAGTGCAAGAGTGAAGTAGCTCGAGCTTATTAAAGAAGAAAAACACAATTCACGTGTATCCATACAAGAGCTGGAGTGTAACATCATTGTATGCTTAAACTGATCAGTTAGTGCCATCACCATCTGGCTTCTTCGTTTTGGGTTCACTATCTTGCTTCTCATAATATGGATCCTCGCTATCTTTTCCAATGGATCCAACGCTGTATCCTCCATTTCCACAATCATTATTCTGACAGTGTGGCTGCTGATTGCAAGTATTGCAAGGCGTTGGCTCTGGGTATTGCGGAGTACATGGTGGTTGTACCGGCTGAACATTTGGGCATTGTGGAGTGCAATGCACTGGCATTTGGCATGGAGCCGCAGGCATTTGGCATGGTGGAGGGTAACAATCACCACTTGAACACGATCCGTCACCTCCATTACTGCATGAGCTGCTACCGCAGTTGCCAGAAGTGCAGTCACTACCGGGAGAAGTGTAGACACCACCTCCGCTGTTACCACAACTATAACCACCATAAGTACTAACAGCACTAGTTGTTACTTGAGTTTGTGCATTGTTTTTCTTATCATTATTGGGCGTGGATCTACTGGTTGTTTCTTGAGTTTGTGCGTTGTTTTTCTTGTCATCGTCATGAGTTTGTTTTTTCTTGTCATCATCATGAGTTTGTGCATTGGTTTTCTTGCCGTCATCGTCATTGAACGTGGATCTACTGGTTGTTTCTTGAGTTTGTGCATTGTTTTTCTTGTCATTGTCATGAGTTTGTGCATTGGTTTTCTTGCCGTCATCATCATTGAACGTGGATCTACTAGCGGAACACACGCTTACACACATTATACTTAATAACAAGATCGACAAAACAAAAACAGATTTTCGTGATGAAACCATTTTTGTTAACTGGTGATTTAATTTCAAAGTATAGAATGCGCTGATTACATTGGATTATGGGGGGTATATATGTGTGTGTAAGTCGAGTAGTATCTAGTCTAGTGTTATAAAGATCAAGCACTCTTGATGTTGCTTTAGAGGTTGTTCTGGTATTTCGGACTCATGAGGCCTTAATGTGCGTCAGAAACTACTATGAGGTTAAAATAGCATGATAAACTAATTCACTATTAACAATTTTAATCAGCAGATATCACGATAGTTTAGATATGCAAATGCATGCAGGCAGACAGATAAATGTACAGGTACAGTTCACAAAGCAATTAAGATTTGTTTGTGTATAGAAGGTAGTAGACCTCCCAATTCGGATAATTGGATCTGATAAATTTTCGATTATGATATTACGAGTATTTTTTGGATCGGATCTAGTTTGAATTAAAATTTTAAGCTCGGTTTGAATTAAATTCGGTTCAAATCATTTCGGATCGACTGTGAATTAATTTTGGATTAGTTTTTAATTATACCAAAACTAATATAAAAGTTATTAAATAAGTTTATTGAAATAATAACTTATTCATTATATTTCTGTTTCTGTTTTTTAATTTGTGAGATTTTAAAAAATCATCTTTTTATCAAATATATTAGTTATAATATAAAATAACATAAGTTTTTAAAACTTTTTTATATAACTATTTTCATTTTTTAATATAAAATTGTTTTAAATATGAATTTTGCTTAAAATAGATTAATTTAGTGAATAAAAAGTGGGTTAATATATAGATTATAAACTATGATCCATTAAAATATTATTATTAAAATAAAATTCAATTCATCTTTTTTCTAATTCGTATTTATATCAAATTTGGTCTCGTACTTCGAATCATATTTGGTTCAAGATGATTGTGTATTAAATTTTAATCAGTTCTAAATTATTATCGAATTTAGATTATTTTTTATTAAATTTTCGATTCGAGTTATTATTCCAAAAATGCAGTTACACATATTTAAAAATTTAATAGAAATATATTTTAATTTATTGTTAATTGATTAAAAATCACACACTCAGTTTGAATTAATGATGGTCACAAATCTGAATTTTAAATTAAGTTTAATTATGAGTTTGAATTCAATCACATAATAAGCGGTTCTAATATTAAAAATTTGAATCCTAAAAAGGTTATAATTTATCGGGGAGAAAGAAGAAATTTGAAAAATATAATTTCAATAGTTAATTTAACTTTTGGTGGATTTTTTAATAATTAGTTATTATAATTTAAACGAGCCAGTGTAAATTATAAACAGAAGGTTGGATTTTAACACATGATCTCAGTTTTTTTTTTAATAGAAAAATCTTATAGATCTAGAAGAAAAAATTTGTTCTCAAATATATATATATGTGCAAGTAATCAAATAGAAAATAACTTAGAATAGAAAATAAGATCTACATCACATATTCAATCTAATCTAATGGTAAGGGGGAACATCCACACACAAATCAAATACACCCTCATACATCAAATCCCACATAATCCCTCCGTTTTTAATTTGATTTTTCCCGTTAATTAGTGAAGTTTTTTTTTAATCTAACTTCACCATATTTTTCTCCATCTCCCAACAATCAGTTTGCATATCATATGTGATATATTCCAGTGACTTTTATTTTTTCGGCGATTTTCATTATTTTTTGTAAATCCAGGATATATAATTTACTGATTTCTGTAATACAAATTAGTGATTTCTATAATACAAATTAGTGGTTTCTGTAATATTATTTAGTGATTGAAGTTTGAATATGATAAGTGACGAATTTATTTTAATTATAAATTATATTTGCCGAAATATAGCACATATGGTATGAAAACTGATCGTTGGGAGATGAAAAAAAAGTGGTGAAGTTAGATTTGAAAAAAACTTTGTCAATTGACGGGAAAAATCAAATTAAAAACGGAGGAGAATAGATGGGATTGTGTGTGTGAGGGTGTATATAATTTGTGTGTGGGTGCGGCAGGTATAATGATAATGTTTTATATTTCTCATTTAAGCTATTTTCTATTTGAGTAGGACTCTATATATATATATATATATATATATATATATATATATATATATATATATTGTAAGTTTAATCAAATAATTTAATATTTATTAAAAATAAAAATGTGGGACACCTAGCAGGCTAGCAGATAAGAAAATTGTTTACAAAATGAGTTTTGGCAGTCTTGCAGGTCTAGGTACTAGCTAGCAGCTACTGACTTGCGGAATATAAAAATAAAAAAACGCTTCCTTCCTATTTTATAACTATTTTATAATTTCTATCCTCTTTTTGTCTCTCACGTGCCAACGCGTGTGGCCGCTGCAGAAGAAGTAACGCAAATATAAATGCTATCCAGCTAATTCAATGGCATTTTTTGTAAATTCAATTTCAAACCTATCCTTTTTTCACCCATTCAATTTATGGATACAAAATCAAATTTCCTATTTTACACCCACTTTTGCTGCTTTTACCTAAAAAAAATATTTATAAATTCTGACAATGTTATAAAACTTAATTAAATAATACTCTCTTTATTAATTCTGATTAAATTTTTAATACAAGTTAAATCCTGATTCATTTGTATTCTTGATTTCAGAACTTTTAGCACCACTTTTACATGTCTCACAAATAAAAAGAAAAAAAATCTTATAATTTAAAATCATTCGATATATATATATAGAGAGAGAGTAGTGATCCAGAGAAAACTCTTTTTCTCAAGAAACTAAGAAACTCTTGCATCCACCGTTGATTTATTGAAAAAAAAAATTAATTTAAGATTCTTAATGATTGATGGCAATTTTGTAATAATTTTAAAACGCAGGTTCTTTATACTCTAGAAACTTTACCAATTAGGAAATTAAATATAGTAATAATCGCTAGACTTGAATATGATTGATGATATTAATACATTGACTTAATTAACTCGATCATGGATTACTTTTTTTTTATATAACATTTTTTCATATTAAAATTTTAAAATAAATTGAATTAATTATATTATATTAAATGTAACACTACATTTAAATATATAATAATTAATAGAATTTTAATTTCAAAATTTAATCGAATACTTTGTACTAAATAATTACTATAATATTCTATCAAGTGTTGTACAAAATATTCAACACATATTAAAATCTTATAAAAATATAATATAATCTTATTAAAGTCTATTAAAATTTAAAAATTAATATTGAGTAATTTATTGAGAATTCTAGGATTCTAATACGTATTCCATTATGTACTCTACTATGTACTCCAAATTTGATTCCATTAAGTATTTTATTGAGAAATCTAGGATTCTATTATGTATTCCATTAATTAAGTATTATGTATTCTACTAAGTACTCTCATATTTAATATTTATTTTATTTTAAAATTCTATTATATATTCTACTATTCTAATATAGTGTTCTACTAAGTATTCTATTTTATTTTCAAATTCTATTATGTATTCTACTATTCTAATAGATTGTAATAAATATTCTAATATAGCATTCTACTAAGTATTCTATTAATTTAAGATTTTATTTATGTATTCTACTACTCTATATTCTACTAAGTATTCTTAATTAATATATAATATTTATTTTTATTTTAGTTCAAGATTCTATTATTTGTTATACTAGATGTATTCTACTAAATATTCTAACGTGGTATGAAATAGTTGTTTTATTTTTAATTTTGTTTTGACAAAAATTTAAAATTCTATTATGTGTTCCACTATTGTGATATATTATATTAAGTATTCTAGTGTAATATTTAATATTCATTTATTTTAATTCAAGATTCTATTATGTGTTCGACTAATTTGATAGAGCACTACTATTACATTACAATTCTCTATAAAATACTAATTAAAAAAATATTTTAGTGAAAATTATAATAAAATTAATTGGTAGTAGAACACTTAGTAAAATTATAATAAAATTTATATTAAAATATTTTGTAAAATCTTAATATTAGAATACAAAACATACTTGAACACCTAGTAAAATATTCGAATGAAATATGATATTAACTATTACTTTGAATACTTAATGGAATCTTAATATAATAAAATTAATTGTAAATAGAATACTTAGATGAATTTTAATAAATTTTATACTAAAATATTTTATAAAAAACTTACATTGAAATATAATATATATGTAGTATAATTCTAAAACACCTAGTAGAACACACAATAAAATCTTTACATTAGAATACGAAAGAATACTATTATTACATTACAATTCTCTAAATTTAAGATTCTATTATGTGTTCAACTAATTTGATATATTCTAATATAGTATTTAATAGAATCTATTATGTGTTCAACTAATATATTTCAATCAAAATATAAAATAATAAAATTAAAATAGACTATATAATATAATACTGAGTATAATCCATATAGAATCTTACATCAAAATACTTGGTAGAAAATTTGCTACATTTTAGTAATGATATTTAATAAATATATTAATAACAAAATTTTAATAACATTTAGTAAAACATGTAATTTAATTCCATCAAAAAATTGAAATAAGAAATATTTTATTAAAATAGGTATCTAATTAATCAGTACTTAATTTAAGAGAATAGAGAAATACACATATTTATTATCTAGATAGATACATGTATATATAGAAATAATCAGAGTTACTATTTTATCCCTCCAATTAAAGATATGTAAATCTAATAGAATGATAATGGCCATCAGATTAAAATCAAATCAATGGATCACAAGAATACCTTAATTTTCTTCAAAAAATAAATTTTCTCTTGAACATCCCCCTATATATATATATTAGTTCCAGGTTCGAGATCCTACTTTTAAGGCTGTTTTAGTAATTCAAGCTATACATGGACATTAACGTAAATTCACAACTATATGTACTTGGCTATTAAGATTCGAGAAATAAAAAAAAATAGACATATAAAAAAATTAAAAAAACTCAATCAACTCTCTCCACATTCCACTCTCTCGTAGTGCCGTAAACGAACCGAGCTCTTGACTCGACTTGTTTAACTCGACTTGACTCAACTCGTTTAATAATCGAGTTTGAGCTCGAGGTCGAACTCCAACCAGAAAAAAAAACTCGTTAAACTTAACGAGTCAATCGAGTTTTGTAAGTGTTCGACTCGAACTCGTTAAACATTATACATAAAAATTTATAAAATATATATGAAAATGTACATCTAGATTGTGTGTAAGTGTAACAGTATAAGTGTAAGGCACTTGAGTTTAAGATTTTATTTGTATTTGAGTCTCATTTGATCCGTTAAAAACAAGTTCAAACCAAAAAAAAATTAATTAACCAACTCCAACTCGACTCGAGTTCGACCCGACTCGAAAAGTTTGTGAACAATTCAAAAAGTTCGTGAACAACTCGAACTCGACTCGATTCTTAACGAACTCGAGTTCGAACAACAAAATCTGATCGTTAAGATAATCGAGTTCGGCTCGACTCGACTAGTTAAGAAAAAACTCGAACTCATTAAGAAAAAATTCGACCAAACTCGGTTCGTTTACAGCCCTACTCCCTCTTAAACCGACTCTGCCCTAGTTATACCTAGGGGTAGGCATTCGGTTAACCGAAACCGAAATTTTTAAAAAATCACTACTGAAAACCGAACTGAAATTAATTCAGTTAATAAACCGAATCAAAATTTTAATTTCGGTTAATACCGAAAATCGAAATCAAAAATCGAAATTTAATTAAAATTATTAAAATTTAATTAAACTTATGCCAAGTTGAGCTTTGACCAGAAATTGAAAAACTAATAGTTCACCGCTCTTCTGAATAGCAGGTTACATGTTACAATTCAACTAATAGTTCTGCATATGCGGGGACAATGCAATTTAAAGATCAAATACCATGGTTAAAGTTTCTGAATCAACACGTCTCAAGATAAATTACAAAACGTATGCTCTTTTTGAAAGGAAAAAAAAACGTAATTAGTAATTAAGTTTTCAAATATCTTCACGGCTCAATAATTAAATTGGTGATTTGTGTATTAAAACAGAGTAGCCTGCAATGTGCACATTTTAAATTTGGGGAAACAAAAACACGAGGTCTTACACATAACACAATATACTGACCTTATTGGGAACTGAGAAGTTGGGAAGTAAAAATGTCAAGAAGGAAAAATAATGGAGTAATTGAAATACCTGTAGTAGGCTGTAATAGTACTAGTAATAGACTAGAGTATTAAGTAATATATTATTAATTATTATTTTATTTAAAATATTTTTAAAAATTGGTTATTATTTTCGGTTATTTGATTAATCACAATTAAAAACGAATAACCTAATTTTTGAAAAATCTTTACCGAAAATTGAACCAAAATTTCAAAAATGATTAACCTAGCTGAAATTATTTCGTTTAATCGATAATGCACACCCTAGGCATACCCTCTCTCCTCCTTTTATTTAATTTCACACTTCCCCATAAAAACCAATAAATTAAAAATATATATACACACATAATTTATACATACAGATCTGATGTACCCAAAAAGCCCCAATTCTCATACACCCTAATCTTTCAAACAGAACACTCTTTTTATCACATCAATTTTTCCCCAGATCTGATATATAATAGCGGATGTATAGATCCCACGCGCCGTCGTAGAGGCCTCACGCGCCGAGATCTGACGATTGAGTTTAAAAACAATACGGTCGTGAGTGGCCGGCCGTTGAAGCCAATGAAGCGGCGAGTCACGGCCGATATCAACGACTTCTTCACCTTCCCGTCCGGCGATTCGCCGGTGGACGGTCCGTTTCGGAGTAGCATGAAGTCGTTTGTTTCGAAGTACGCGCTACTTCCGACGCCGTCGTCGCTGCTACCGCAGCTAATGACGCGTCAGATCGGGTTCCGAGTGGGTGACTCGACTGAGTCGAACTCGGACGGTGATGATCAAGCCACTGTTTGTCTTGACGTGGTTGAGGAAAACGTGGCGAGATCTAGATCCGTGTATTGCGATCAGTGCCGAGTCGTTGGTGAGTGTCTAAACTTACCGAGTCACCGAACGGGTCATTTGTTGGCGGGAAACACGAGAATAGTTAATGCTGCCTTTTGTTTAACAAGCTAATCTGTTTGCTAGTTAATGCTGCCTTTTGTTTAACAAGCTAATCTGTTTGCTCGTTTTCGGTATTATTTACAAAAAAATTAAAAATGATAGTATTAAAAATATATAAATTAATAAATTAATATATTTTGGACAGATGCGTCTGGTGCGATATTTCATATTTATGGACACGTATCAATTATAATTTACTTAATTATTAATATTACTTATATTATTTGATTTGATTTGATATATTACTTGGTAAAGTTTTAGGGGACAGCTGTGGACTAGTAATTTTAACATGATGGACCTTATTGACAAGCCGTGTTCAAGCTGTGGTGACAGCTTCCCGGGCCCCGACTCGAGGTGATGAGGATAGTTCAAGATATTGCAGACTAGTGAAAAATGTTATGCATTTACACTCAACTAACTATGAACGACGATTTTTTTAACTGTTTATTTAACAAACGTAATAGGTTAATGGATACAGAAAGATCTGTGAGGTTTCAATTTCTCAGAAATATTAATGTAATTCTTGTTTCCAATTTGGAATCTACTATGTGGAATGCACTATGAAATCTACTATGTGGAATGCAATTCACCAAACAATCGTGCTTACATTGATAATTTGGGGGGTCAAGTTGTAAATTTAGGAACCAACTTGTAATATATTAATTCTTTCAATACAATTTGGAGACATGGATGTCTTTATGGAATTTAGGCTTAATTCATTCTTAATTTATTTTAATTATTATAAAAGTAATGCTGCTTACTTTCAGGTGCAAGTCATGTAACCATGAGATGACCGAGTGTTTGCTACTGTTGTTACTAAAATCAATAAATACATAAAGTGTTGTCAACAAGCAACTTTGCTAATAAAGATCTTCTGCTGCTTAACAATACAAATTACTGATGTCCATGTTTACTGTATGTTTGTCCTCAGTTTATATGTTTTTTTGGTTTTTCTTTCTTTTTTTTTTTTTGGGGGGGGGGGGGGGGGGGGTTCAGCCTTATTTATGTGTATACCTTCTGTAAGATCTTTGAGGGAGTGTTAACTTGTTGCTTCTGCAAAACAAACATTTAATCCTTGTGTGTTTTCATGTCCCGCACCTGAACAGGAAGGTCAGTTTTATGGATGTCTCAAAAAAGTATGGGTTGGAATTTTGCCTTCTGCATGCCATTACAAAGGGCTATCCCTGGTATGGTGACTGGGGTTATGAGTTTGGTGTGGTAGTTTTGCTCTAACAGTTGATGCTTATAATATGGCTGTTGAAACCCTCTCAAATACACCGCTCTCCATCTTTACTTCTCAGGGACGGAAACCAAGAACTAAATTACAGGATTTGGTATCATTATATCAGTCAATATCTGAGGATGAGCTTGTAAATATTAGAGATCTCTTCTGTTTTTTGATGAATTTGATACGCGCTGCACATAAGTCTCCTGTGAGGGTTGACGAGGACACCTTTAAGAAGCGTAAATTATGTGACTCGAGGATTCTGAGTGCATGGACTAATAATGATATTGTTCGAGTGGAGGAAGCAATGTTTAAAGTATTATGGGCTATTAGGCGTGCGCTTAGGGGAGCTGTTTGCAAGGCAGGTCCTCCTAAACTACTGGATTATTGCCTCAAGGAGCTTAAAGGAAAGCATGCTGCGAATGGAATGGTTGTTAATTCGCGGTGCATCCCAGAATCTGATGCTTTGGAGTACAGGTAGAAAATTAGTATGTCAAATCATTTTATTCTATCTCTTATAGCTTAAAAATCTGAATTAGTATGTTCAAGCATTTTATTTTCTGTATTTATAGCTTGAAAATCGGTGCTTGTGTTTATTCAGACTTGAGCAAGGAAGTGCTCCTATGACTGGAGGCTCAACTTGTCACTATTCTTCAGGTAGAAACCACCCAGCCGAATCAAATCTCCTCCATGACCTTAGGTACCTGTACGAGGCCATGCTTCACCCCCTAACCATGTTGAGCTTTGTGCCTGAAATCAAATGGACTCTTTCACTTGAATCTGCTAAAAAGCTGCTCGATTGCAAGCAATTTGTAAAGAATTACCTTCCTGAGAATTTTCTAACAGCTATGCACCCATCTGCTGTACAATTATCATGTGAAGTAGATCTCATGGATCAGTCCGAGGATGATGCTATAAAGCCACCTCCTGAAGTAATTATACTACCTTGTAGTGCTACCATTTCTGATATACCTTCCTGAGAATTTTCTAACAGCTATGCACCCATCTGCTGTACAATTATCATGTGAAGTAGATCTCATGGATCAGTCCGAGGATGATGCTATAAAGCCACCTCCTGAAGTAATTATACTACCTTGTAGTGCTACCATTTCTGATATAAAGATTGAAGGATCGAGAGCATTTCAAGAAGTATATCTGTTGTTGAGAAGGTTTCAAGCAGAAGAGATAATTGGCTATGGTGGTGTACTTGAGTCCACCCAGGTCAATCTTCTATTCGGATCAAGTGAAACGGTTAGAATCTGTGGGAAATGCCTGGATAAAAATGGGTTGACCAAGTTTAGAATGGAAAGAGGGGTTGAGAGCTGGATAGTTGATTGTGTTTGTGGGGCAAGAGATGATGATGGAGAGAGGACGCTGGCTTGTGATATTTGTGGTGTTTGGCAGCACACTAGATGTTCCAGGATTCCAGACTTTGATGCTGTTCCTGCAAGATATGTCTGTTGCGTGTGCTCTGCCAGCTCTGGCCGAGTGACAAAAGCCAAGGGTGACACAGTCAACCCCACTTATGGAAGTGCTAATGGCAAGATTAGGGTAAACTGGACAACCAAAGCTTGATATGGTGCTGCGCATTTTGGGAGTGTAAATGCTCTTTATTTTTTCGGTCTGAAAAACGTGTAAATATTTAAGACCGGGCCGCTAAAATATGCATCAGCACTCTTGATAGTTTTTTAATCTAGTCAGGCTTTGAGTTCCTTCTGTGTATATTTTTCATCCTAACTTATGCTTCAGGCATATACATGGAGTGCAAACTAGTAGCTATTAACAGTTCCTTTTGTGTATATTTTTCATCCTAACTTATGCTTCGGGCATATACATGCAGTGCAAACTAGTAGCTATTAACAGTTTAATGCAAAAGAACTTTTGACGCAGAAGGTTTTGTCAAGTGTCAGCCTTTTATGTGCACAGATTGAACTTTTTTTTTTAATTTAAATTTTTGCTGTTTCAAGTAGGAAAAAACGACCAAGTTAGGTAAATGGATTAAAAAAATTGTAACCCTGCAGATCTGAAAACGAACTGCACTAAGATAATAGGAGCTGCTAAATGAATTTTAGGGCTGGAGTATGCAGCCCAGCTGCTCTTCTGATAAATTTTTACCTTACAGAGGCAAATGAAATATTACCCGTACAGAAGCTACAAGCACAGGTATATATACCTATCATGATTGAACCTGGTTTGCTACCAATGCCACCATACATCTCGCCGTTTGCTTAAACCAGGGTGTCTTTTTGAGGAAACAACCATGAATCATGATTGGAAGTTGTTGGTAGTACGACATTGCTTCAAACCTCCTTACATAGACCTCTCGCTTATTGAAGTTCTTAATTTTGAACATCAACATACTTGACAAGATCAACAAACCATTTTTCAAATATCTAGACTGGGGATGAAATTGAAACTAATTCTAGACATTTTGATTAAGACTTGTAAAATACTTCATTAGCGCATCGCAGTTGACTCATCATATATGTATACTGTATATGAATATGTTGCATTTTTATTGTGTTTTAAAGTTCTCATCATATCGAATGAGCCTTATTCACTAGAAACTGGATGTGATCTCCATTCTCCATAGATACAGTTTAGATTACCTTCTTTTATAAATAGGGAATTTTTCTTGAGCAGTCACTTGCTAGAAATGTAGGGCAAGTGACCATAAATCATATTATTGAATGAAGTTCTTGGACCAAACTCACGAAAGACATATACAAGACCAGAATTCTAAAAATACGCTCATAAAATTTCTACGAAACCAGAATTCTAAAAATATATGCCATAAAATTATTTAATCATACAAAATATTCTTTATGTGCACAAGGATTTCTGGCCTACAGTGTTCTCCACTAGTATCCGAACTTCTGGAAGAGACCTCTCAATAGCCACACCCTAGATCCGTCACCACATAAGCATGTCAAGACTCAAGACCGATCAGTGAATAATGTATATATGTGATAGTGATACAAAGGGATGCAAGAGAGGTGGACAACAACAAAACAACATTTGACTTCACATATAATAATGCAAAGTCGACTTTCTTGCATTCAAAATGAAAAGAGACAAAAAATAAGGGTGTAAACAGACGTGTGATTACCACTAAAACAAACAGGCATGCTGAATAGTACGCGGTAATGCAACTCTTAAAGAAAGACAAGTATTACTCCACCTCCACTTCTAACTAAAAAGGAATTTGAATATGGATACCAGCTCTATGCACTATATTCAAGTAGCTAAGGCCAAAGGGAGACTGATATCATCATATTTTCCACCACTCATTTTGACACTGATATGTATTGATGGTTTGCAGTAGTCAATATATATATACACTACTACTAATTAGAGATAATTAAATCTTTGATTATACTGCATTTTAGTTAGTTGTGCATGCAGCAATCATTGTATTATTTTGTTGTTTTAAAATTACTCAACAAATTACTGACCAACAAATTGCACAATCCAATGATGATACTGAAATTAGTGTTGAATAATTTGATCCTGACCGTTTCCTAACACCTTAAGGTTTTAGGAGAACTAATAAGTTAAAATCATATCAGCTCCCATCGTCCAGGGTCTGGGGTTAGACTCCCTGTCACTCTTCAATCCATGGTGGGTTACCAACACACTCTATATGTATAGGATTATCATCGATGTTAGTGGCGTCAAAACCATAATGTGAAGTTCTGGTATCATTACAGAATAGCTACATTGTTGCTCTTTGAAGATATTAAGGTTGGTTAATGTGTTGAGTAGCTAGTACAACTTTATGCGATCTTGAAAATTTTGAACTCATTTGTAATTTGTACATGTAACATGTCCTAGAAACTTAGAAACTTCAGATCTCCACTTACTGCTGTTAGTGTAATACACGTCAAGTTACATGCAGATAACAACCTTTAAACTAATACAGTACTTTACAAACACATATAAATAAACATATAATCTACTTGGGTACAGAAAATTATGGACCCCGATTTGCTTCCACTGGTGAATTTGAAATCATATATCTAGTATATTCCACTAAATATTTCATGATTTAGTAGGTGTATTCAATCTATATTTTTGTGAGATTTTAAAATTTTATGTGTATTCAATTTTTTTTTTAAATCATTAAATTTTGGTGATATTAAAATATTCATTAAAATCTTCGTTCAATCAATTTGAATTTTAAAAAATTCATTAAAATTCGATGATATTCAATTAAAATCCACCTAAAATTAAAATCATCGGCAATGTTTTAAAATCTGCCTAAAATTAAAATCAACAGCAATCTTTTAAAATCTGAATTGAATACCTTTTGGCGCGGTCCATTTCCTTTAATCATCTGCCGACCCACTACATGCCTATATATAATCATCTTTACGTTATCTGCACTACTGCAAGACTTAGCTAATGAATTAAATCAGTTACTTGATACATTCTCTGTGAGTATACTGTCTTGGAGTTCATTTCTTGATTACAATATTTACTACAAAAACAAGAAATATGGTTGTAAAGAATAGTACTTGCAACAAATGTTCTGTTGTTATGTTTTTGTTATTAAGCGGCTTAACAATATTTAGAGCAGCAGAAGCTCTTAGTATGAATTACTATATAATGAGGTGTCCAATGGTAGAGCTGATTGTGAAGGACACTGTTAATAGAGCTCTGCAATCTGATCCTACACTTGCAGCTGGTCTTATTCGAATGCATTTTCATGACTGCTTTCTTGAGGTTCATTTCTTTTACTTTGTTTCAGTTTTTTGGGGTTTTATATCGTACATATTATATAATTTTATCAATGACGCTTTGTTTATGATATAGGGATGTGATGCATCGGTTTTAGTGGATTCAACAAAGGGGAATACAGCAGAGAAGGATTCTCCAGCAAATTTGAGTTTGAGGGGTTATGAGGTTATTGATGATATTAAAGATCAGCTTGAAGATCAATGCCCCGGAGTGGTTTCTTGTGCTGATATAATTGCAATGGCTGCCAGAGATGCTGTTTTCTTTGTAAGTAAACATACAACACACCATGCACATACACTGAGACACACACACACTAATGTAAGACCGCTGTGTCAAAAGAGCCATGATACATGTTAATTTAGCAACTCTCCCACAAACTTAAGGTTGATAGGAGACGGGATTTTATACGACATGCATAATTGTACCATGAATGATAACATAGTTACATTTTACATTTATTCTGGTCGGAAAGTATGGTCTAGGCCGATGAGAGCAATCAATAATATTAGTTTTGAATATGATATTAGGCCGGAGGTCCAGTTTATGACATACCAAAAGGAAGAAAAGATGGAAGGAGGTCAAAGATAGAAGATACAAGAAATCTCCCACCACCAAGTTTCAATAGTTCAGAGCTCATTAGGATGTTTGGGCAACATGGTTTCACTACTCAAGAAATGGTGGCTCTATCCGGTAATCTACCAATAATATTGTACATTTTTTTCTAATATAGGCATACACATATATATTTGGTGATTGGTGTCCAATTACAAATGAGCTATTTTGTTTTTGGGTGGCATGGTTTTGTTTAGGGGCACATACACTAGGAGTGGCAAGATGCTCATCGTTCAAGAACAGGCTGTCAAACTTTGACAGCACTCATAATGTAGATCCAGACATCAATACCCAATTTGCCAATACTTTGATTAAAACATGCAAAGCTGGAGACAATGCAGAGCAACCCTTTGATAGGTCTAGAAACACATTTGATAATAACTATTTCATTGGTTTGCAAAACAAAGCTGGAGTACTTAGTTCCGATCAGACCTTATTCTCAAGTCGGCAAACTAGAGGCATTGTTAATAATTATGCCATGAATGAAGCCATGTTTTTCCTTGATTTCCAGCAGGCTATGGTGAAGATGGGTTTATTGGATGTTAAAGAGGGTTCAAAAGGAGAAGTACGAGAAAATTGCCGCAGAATCAATAAATAGATATTTTTAGTTATCTATGAGATTCTGGATCGATCATCTCATTGTTGGGCAAAAAAAAGATAGATCATCTAATTTTTTCTATAGAAAGATTCTAAATCATCTATCTCAATGTCAACTCAGGGGTTGATTTCACTTGTACAATATAGTATGGCTAAGTTTTGTGATGAATAAATTGTTTATACCCCTCTAGTCACCAAACTATTGTGTATCAAGGACTCAATGCAGATCTTGTTTGTAAAGGTTAATTATAAAGTTCTGTAGAGCTTTTCATCGTAATTTCTGTTTCTTTTGATAAAATGCCTGGCCGAGTATCATGAAACATTTCTTGTTTCTGTTGAGCTCCTGAAGAGAGAGGCTAACAAAATATACCAAAGAAAGGAAACTTTATTCAGAAAAGCAAAGATCAAACAAAATGCTCTTACTTTTCCCGAAAGATTAAACAAAATACAAAGATGTAACTGAAACAGGCTGGGGCACCTAAATGTAGGAGAGATTTAAGGGGTACAAGTCATATAAAGTAATACTTCAAACATAGGCTATTAGCCTGTTTGGCTGTTACACTTTAATTTGTTGATTTAATAATGTATTATTATGGTAATATACAGATTACTATTATGTTGGATCAATATAAAGTTATATATATTTTTAAATTGATATTATTTATAAAATTCTGATACAAGGTTAGTTACTGGTCCTGTGTGTGTGCGTGTGTGTGTGTGGGAGGGAGGGAGGGAGGGAAGGAGGGAGAGAGAGTACTCTATGGTTGTCAAAGAAAAGTTTGATACTTCAAAAACTGTTCCAGCATTTGTGCTCCTTTTTTCCAAATAAAAAGCTTCAAATCTTTGTTTTCTTTACTTGCACAGGTTTTAAAAAATGTTAGTATATGTAGCATCACTTGCGTTGAGCACCCAAAGAAAGCCCCTACAGAGAGAAAAGAGCATTTATATAGAAATGTTGACACTACTAGTATTGATTGTTTTTTCACTTGGGATGGTTCTCGGAGATGTCAAAATGGCATTACCAAAGTTCTCAGCAATATTTGCATTTGGAGACTCATTAATTGATCCAGGAAATAACAATTACCTTACCTCTTTGGCCAAAGCAAATTACGTGCCTTATGGTATTGATTTCTATCAAGGTCGCCCTTCTGGTAGATTCTGTAATGGTAAAACCATTATAGACTTGTTTGGTAATGGCAACTACTTGTAGAAAAACCTTTCACGGTTTGATCTCCCTACACTTGTCTAGATCTCTTGTGATTCCAAGTAGATTTCCATTCAACTTTTTGCAGGAGAACTGTTGGGACTTCCACTTCTTCCAGCATATGCAGATCCTTTAGCCACAGGACAAAAGTCACAAAACATTCTTAAGGGGGTCTGTTTTGCTTCGGCTGCTGCAGGAATTCTTGAGGAGTCAGGACAGAATCTAGTAGCGTTCAGAGGACTGTATAAACATACATCTTCTATTATTTTTTTAATTAATATATCTACAATCCTGCAGATTATGCCGATCTCCTCATGAAGCTCTATACAAGGCAAATCCTAGTAAGATTACTAAATAATCAACTCCTCATACTTGACAATTTTTAAGTTTATTCTAAGATTTATAACGACTTCAATTTTCCAAACATATACTGAAACATCCCAGGCACTCTACAGTCTAGGACTGAGGAAGTTTTTTCTAGTTGGAATTGGACAACTTGGTTGCATTCCCAATCAACTAGCCACCGGCCTAGCTCCATCAGGAAAGTGTATATCTTCTGTAAATGATATAGTTGGACATTTTAACATACAACTACGATCATTAGTTGATCAGCTAAACAAGAGCCACCGCGATGCAATCTTTGTTTATGGAAACACATACGGTGCATTTGGCGATATCTTAAAAAATCCTACTGCCTACGGTAATTAAGAACAAACCAGAAATGTAAAAAATATTCTATGGAGTATCTATTTGTAGCCATGCACCATATATACTTATGAAGCAAGTGTTTTAGTTGTTAATATCGAAATGCATGTATTTACAGGATTTAAGGTCACTGATAAAGGGTGTTGCGGCATTGGAAGAAACAATGGGAGAAATAACCTGCCTTCCATTCTCAGTACCTTGCATGAACAGGAAAGAACATGTGTTTTGGGATGCATTTCATCCAACTGAAGCTGTGAATCAAATTCTTGCTACAAGGGCTTACTCGGGCACTCCTGATGATTGTTATCCAATCAATCTACAACAAATGGCAAACTATAATTAGCTTTTGTTTAGCTATTATGTGATTAAGTAAACTTCTTTTACCTTGTTGGTTTTACTATAAGGAATGCATCTAAATCAGGACCGACACTGATTCTGAATTTATGTACTAATAAGGAATTTTAAGGGGTTGTCTACTTGTCTTCTTTGAATTGTATGGGTTTGGAATACTCAAATGTTATGACAATGTGTAATTAGTATACGCATCCACAAATCACAACGTGCACCATGTCGCATCATTAAAAATAAAAATTTTGGAAATATATTTTTGAGTACCTAACACAACTCTTTAAGATATTAAGATAGTATAATTTGAAATGATGATTCAATATTAAGGAACTAAATGATTTTAAATATTTTAGAATTATTGATTCAAAAATTTATACATTTTTTTGTTCGTAATATATATAATTATTTTATATATTATTTTATTTTATTTTAAATAAAAATTCAAATCATTTTGAGGTAATAGTGACACATTCCCACTATACAATATGAAATAAAATTATTATATAATTTTTAAACAAACAAATATATGTGATTAACAAATTAATTATTAGTTATTCGTTTTAGAAAACATATAATACTTGTAAAATATAAATAATAATTGAGATTAATATTTCTAAGAATGGTCTTATATAACTATCTAAGGTTAAAAGAAAAAATAATAACAGGAATATTTTTGTGAATATAGAGGATGTACTCTGTTATTACAAAAATGTAACACAGTTTTACATACAAAATTATTAGAACGAGAGAAGTTTCCTCCCGATAACTTTACAAACAGAATGATAATAAAATAATAAAGTAAAAATAAAGAGTTAGTCTATAAATACTGTAACAAACATGGCCCAGTCGGTGAGACAATCCAATCCGAGGGTTTTCTCAAGAAGGCGTCCTATACCTAAAATCTTGAAAGACTGTGTGAGAAGAAGAGGAATCAAATTAGAGATAGATACAAGAATTTGTATCTATAATTATTTGTAGTATAGTATGTATCCTTCTCGAGGGAGTAATAATAATTATGGCCAGCCAGGCCAGCCGCAGCCTGCTAAACCCTACGATTCTCAATCTGCTTATCGCCACAACGTATGCCTCTTTTCTGTTTATTCTCTTTGTTGATTTTACTTTTTCGTCGTACTTTTTCGTGTTTCTAATCAATTTATTCAATGCATTGCTACTGTTGTTTGTTTGTGTGTTCTTTTGTAGGAAGATGAATTGATACATCTGAATTAGGTTTTAGTCAACGATTTCAAACTGTTGTGTGTGTGTTTCTTATACATGTCATTCAGCTTTGTTTTGTAATGTTTCGTTTGTTTTATCGATTGTGGATTTTTTTTTCTTTTTTGTGTTTTAGTTGGAAAGGAATTGAAACGAAGATACAATTGGAAGTAAGGAAATATTACTTGTATTTATTTCGATAAAATATTATTTTCTTCCTTTTTTTGTTTCGATTAATGTATATTTATGTTATTTGATGTTACACTCTTGTAATGATTTATTTTTATGAAACTTGAAAACCGAATTATATAGTTTCAATTTTGGATGGATTTTAATTTATAGTCTGGGAAGAAAGTTGAATCATAGTGTTTAAAGTTCAGATGGATATATGATGCAATAAACCGGACTTCCGAGTGAGTGATATTTTTATACAAATATTTAGTTTGCTAGTTTATCTAGCAGTGGCTTCAGTTTATGCTTCCTTTTTCCTTCAATTATTTTGATTTTTTCCCCTTTATTAAGTTAGTTTTTTCTTCTATTTTTGGTCTTCCAAAAGTAATATTATACTATCATTATGAGTTATGAAACATGGTATACTTAGTGAAATATGAAACTTCCAATATAATAAGATTAGTAGCTAACCCAGTCTCGGCAAGATTCTAAATTGCACGTACATTCTGTTGTTGCTTTCTATTTTCTGTGTCTTATTTTATTGATCTCTACTCAACAGTCATTCTATTTTTCATTTTGTGCATCTCGTGGTGAAGTTGGCAGCGGCCTATTCTGCAAGTGCAGGTGGAGGGCCAGATGACTCTTCTCAGCTATCTATGGCTTCACGGCATTCATCTATGCTAGGGGGTGGTAGTTCTCATGAAGCAGCAGATATTAGTGGAGGATATAGAGCTCATCCCTCTGCTGCAACCCATTATGGTGGTCAGTACAGCTCAGTGTATGGTTCAGCTGCTTTAAGCAGTACCCAGGTTGGTACTATTTTATCATTGTTTTTTCTTTAAAAAGAAATCATTAGAACGTAGTATAGAAATAGCATATATAAGAACTTGCATCCAGAAGTACTGTTATTTATTATGTAACTAAAAGAAAAAACAGTGGCACTTGCTAGTCCTAATTGAAAATAGAAGCATTATATTGAACCATAAACCAGTGAAAATATTGAACCTTTGACATAAACTTACCACAAAAATTTATTATTGAAGAGATTGTTTAATGTGAAGTTCAAAAGAAAAATCTAATGCAAGTATGACATGCAAAAGGTTTCTTGCATATCGTAGTTTCTTGACGATTCAAATCATTTTTGAATGCCAAACTTTTTCTTCATTCTGTTAAAAACAAAATCTCTAACTTCTACGATGTTTTAACTTTTAACTAAATGTATTACAGAATTTGTTTTCCAATTTATATTATTCTTAATTATTCACATTTAGTTGCGAAAAAAGCATAAATAAACATGTTCCAAATAGTATGTTACATGGGCTGTTCTGGAATGTTTTAAATTGTATATATTTTTCAATATGTAATGTTTTTGTTGACACTTGAAAGGATTGAAAATCGTCTGGCAGGTGTTCCCACTGATGGTTGAACTGTGTATGACTTCAAAAATTTACCTCTTCGATGCATATATCCTTGATCCTTCCATCACACAATCATTTTAATGAATATTATCCTTCCTACCTCTTTTTTTAATACATGGATTGAGAAATAAGCCAAGTATAGCATGTTTTATTATGGTGATTGGTGAAGTTCATGTACATAACCCTTTTGATCTTTATCATAGCTAATGGTATGTTCTAAATGAGTGTAATTTTTACTCGTCAGTCTATAGGGATTTGAAATCTGTGGACCAATTTTTTATATATATTTTCTTTCTGTAGCTATCTGCACAAAGTGGCAAAGGAGCTGCACCTACTGCTCTGGAAAGTCGATGTGGTTATAGCTCAACAATACAAGACTCGCCCAAATTTGCATCTAGTGACTATGTCTCATCATCAATACATGGATATGGTCAGAAAGGTGATCAATTATATGTGAATAAGCTTTCTGATTATCCATCAATTGACAGACGCCAGTATGGGGAGCGATCGAGTGCCTATCTAGTTAGGGACCAGAATGAAACAACTGCTCGATATGGAGATTCACTTGGTTTTGCCCATCAACATCAGGTATGGGTCTACTAAAATATTTTATTGTGCTTATTTTGTTTAGTGTCAAATTCCATCAGAAATGTTTACACACACATGTATATGTATGTGTATATATTTATATTTATGTTTCTCTCCTTTTCCTTATAAGAATGTATTTGTGAATGCAGGCAGAAATGTATGAACGCTTGGATCAGGCATCAGTGCTTCGACATGAACAGATGCTTAAGGTTCAGTCACTGCAATCTAATCCTCCTGATGGGGGTTCTAGGTAAATTGTCTAGTGTATTTACCAGTAACAATTTTACTAATCTATGTTGTTAGTTCAATTAGGATATATATTCCTTTTGGTACATTTTTCCTTGTCTGCAATTCACCAAATACATAGTTCTGGCCTTCTGGGTTAATAGTATAATACAGGTGTATTACTAGTAGAAAGCCTTATTATGGACAGATTTATGAGATATGAATATATTCATGTTAGTACACTGAGTGGCAACCCATTTCTGGCAGACAAGCTGATTATCTTGTGTCAAGGGGTGCTGCTACTCACCATCCAGCTGACGATCTTATGTCTTATGCTGGTAGAGTGGACGCTGATCCACGCAGTCTAACAGTTTTAAGCGGTTCATCACATGGTGGACACCAACTTGCTCCATCAATTTTAGGGGCCGTTCCAAGAAGGAACGTCGATGATCTTGTTTACGCTCAAAGCTCTTCAAATCCTGGTTATGGAGTTAGCTTGCCTCCTGGGAGGGACTATGCTACAGGAAAAGGGTTTCATGGTGCTTCACTTGAGTCGGATTATCCTGGTAGCTTGTTATCACGTGGCAGTCTACCAAGAATAGATGATCGAAAAGATGAGAGAGGTGGATATGCTCGGGAGCTAGAGAGAAGAGACGAGGAACGGCGCAGGGATCTCTTGCGTGAACGTGAAAAGGAACGAGAAAGGGTCAAGGAAAGAGAACGGGAACGTGAAAGGGAGCGAGAAAGAGAAAGGCAACAAAGAAAGGAGCGTGAACGACGAGAGAAAGAAAGAGACCGAGAGACAAAACGTGGATCTGAAGGTAGACGTGAACGAACTCCACCAAGACTCTCTAGGGATCGCCGTGGTTCCTCATTGTCAAAAGAAGGAAGATCTTTGCGACGAGATTCACCACATCATGAAGTTTTACATAGGTTTTTTTTTTGAAATTTTGCATCTTGCTCTAGTTCTCTATGTAAAGCTGCTAGTGTATGTTGAAGCCTTCATGTCTAACTCAGTGTTCTTTCATGCTGAAGGCGTCAGTCACCTGTTAAAGAAGTACGAAGAGAATATGTGTGCAAGGTAAAAACCTATACAAGAGCTTGAAGATCTATCCCCCTCTGAACTACTTGTTGAGCGATTGGAAGTTTGATTTTCTTCTTTCCTATCATTTCTTTATAAAATTTTGGAGCTACATTGGTCCACAATAATTGTAGAGTACCACCTCTCTTTCAGCTTGTCTTTTTTATCAAGCTTTCTGATTTGTATCATTACTCTTGAAATCCCTTTGATGCTCTCAAGAACCGTTTACTTCGTTGGGGGTTTCCTTTGCTCTTCTGGTGCCTTAAAAAATCCAATGCTTTACTGTCGATCCCTCGTAAATAGCTTCTGACTTGACTTGGATTATACTTCGTTACATACTTAAACATTTCCCTAGCTATTTTCCCTTAAATTACCTTTTTTTAAGATCTATTTATGTTCTGTAGTAACTTATTCAAACTTTAAGCCTTGACTAAAGCATGATACATCTTAATTTGATAACTTTGAGTTTTAGGTGTCGTGTAGTTTAACTAACATCTAACATGTCTATCAATTCTGGGATGATTTCTGTAAACATTTTAGAAGATTTCGTTACTGTTACATAAGTTATTTGCTGCCTACGCAGGTTTACTCCTCAAGTTTGGTAGAAGTTCAGAGGGATTATTTATCCATGGATAAGCGATATCCCAGGTTATATGTAGTCTCAGAAGTCTCAAAGGTATTCCGGTTACTTTCACAATAAAATAAATTCAGGCTGTTACTTAGCAGAGCTGACATTGCTTGTGTTTAGGTTGTTGTGAACTGGCCAAGAGAGAATATGAAGCTCTCTATCCATACACCTGTCAGGTATATTACCTATAATCACAACATTAGTTGCATTTTATGAGATCTGTGGTCATTCTACTTGTCCATGGACTTTATGGCTTTCTAATGCATATTTCGGTATCATTTATGGAATTTTAGTACCTCAATCCCTGCAATGTATCTTTCAAGAGAGAAAGGATGGAATAGTGGATGCAAGAATTGGATTACCTTGTGTCTATTTTTTTGAATTTCTTATTCTCAAATGTTAAACTGTATTCAATGAATATGAAGAATCTGCCAAAGAAATGTTTCTAAGATATGTAATTATACAGTTTTGAGCATGATTTCGTTGAAGATGAGACTGCTGCTGAGCAAAATTTGTTGCCACCAAAATTGTTGGATGATGGACTCTTAAAGTCAAAGAAAGGAAATACTGTGTGGAATGCAAAGGTACGTTGGTCTATTGGTAAACTCATAGTTTAAGTTTATATTGAACTATTTCTGTTTTACTGTTTATATCTCTTATCGAGATCTTCATATAATTTTATTTTATTTTCAGAAATAGTAGTTTGTTAGCAATATAGCATATCAATTTCGGTTGACGTCTCCATTAAAAGTTATTTGATTATTCTATACAATTTTATAATTTATGCTTTTCAGAAATGTGTAATATTATATGGGTTGATTGATTGCCGTAGTGCTTTTCAGGAATGTGTAATGTTAGTCACCCAAACTGACCAATGCTAGCAGTAAAGTTATTAAGATTTGCTAAGAAAGCTACATTAATTATGTAATATTGATGACAATGATCACCCCAACATACCTACTATACATTGTTATATTTTTTCTAGTGAGAATTTCCCTTTTTGAGGTTAAAACGCCCAAAATACCTGCACTGCCACCAGTACTATATGCTTTTTCAGTTTTTTTTACTTTTTTTTAGCTGTAATAAATTATAACGCAAATTGAAAATGCGTTTTTTGCGACAGTGCAATTAATTAGTTCAAATTGTGCCAGAAAGGTCAAAAATTCCCTTTTTTTTAATGTAGATAGAAAGAAAGCAATTAATCTGGATTTAGATGTAGCCCGGAGACCAATGCCATTGATTTTGTACTTTTTCAAATAATTATGGTAAATGTTCCTCGGTTACTTGAGAAAGTTGAAATATATGTGTGTGTGTGTGTATGTATATGTATGTATGTATGTATGTAAGGATGAAGATGCATGTGCCAAATGGTTTGGTGACAAAATGTGTCACCGTCTGCCAAACTGTTTGGTGACAAATTCTCCTGGTCAAACGGGTTCTTATTTATTTTGTGAAGAACATTACTTTCCATTTGCTGAATAATTTGGCATCCTAATCTCTTGGTGAGTGTAGCATCTGCTTGTACATATGTAGCGACATATATTTCCATTCATAATAGATAATAGATGTAGGACATTTAAAAACAAATGTCTGCATTTTTTTGGAGGTCTATAAATGGGAGGGTAAGATTTTATTTTTTTTTGCAAATTTATTTCTTTCAGCCTGTGCATGGCTGTATCTGCAAACGTTAGTCATTTAAGTTCCAATTTCATGTGCTGATTCTCTCATCACTTGGTTGTCTTCTATATTTCAGAATTATAATCATTTTGTTGGTGTCCTATTAATTTCTTTTTCTTTCTCTTTAATTGGTTCAGATGATTCTGATGAGTGGGCTTAGTCAAAATGCTTTAGAAGAGCTCTCATCGGAAAGAAGATATGATGATAGGATACCCCATTATTGTAATATGCTTAGATTTGCTCTTCTTAAAAAGGATAATGCTTTTATGGCAATTGGAGGCCGATGGGATGCAATTGATGGTGGTGATCCATTAGTGGATGACTCTGCACTAGTTCGAACTGTTATAAGGTCCGTGTTATTATGATTACATTCATATATTTTGTGTATTTCAATTTCTGATTTAATTTAATTGGGCGTTATTTGTACATTCAGAAATGCTAAGGCTGTGACTGGACTGGACCTGACTAGTTGCCGTCGTTGGAACCGTTTCCTTGAGGTATACTTTTGGAGTATAAACTTATTATTTTGTTGGTCATAAAAATTATTTTTCATATATTTTCCCAAGGTATGAAGGATTGTTTATTATCCTTGTTCTGTTGCAATTACTTCACCAGATGAGTTTGTCATTTTTCGAGAATAGATGAGCAAATGATTTAGTAGTTTAAGATAAACGAAACGTGAGGTTTGAATTTAATTTTTTGAATTAAGAATACGTTTTTTGTAATCTAGCAAGTAATTGGAATTTATGAAGAAACTATGTATTTATTAAGGATGTTGTAAGTTATGAGGTCACCTTTAAATCTTGGTAGCTGCTTTTTTTAGAAAATGACAATCTGTTCCGGAAACAACATAATATGTTACTTTAACGGTTTAGCCTACGGTAGGTGTTCAATATATAATATATTCATGTATGGTGTTCAATTAATGTCAGATGATTACCTGTAGCTTATATAGCCCACAGGCCAAACCTTTTCTATTTGGAGTACTACAAATTGCGGAACCATTATTTATAGGCATTTCGTGTCAATTAGTTAATTCTGTCATTTTAAAAAATTAGTACACTGTTTATCCCTATTCTTTTGTATGGTAGATTAGTAATAAAACTACACTATACGTATAAAAGTGGCATTGCTTTATTTACACATATCATTTTACTAAATTAAATTCCTCGAAGCTATTTATTTAATGCTAATCAGCATTGTTTTTTACAGATACACTATGATAGAATCGGGAAGGATGGTTTGTTTAACCATAAGGAGGTTACAGTATTATATGTCCCAGATCTATCAGATTGCCTGCCTTCGTTGGAGATATGGCGAGAACAGTGGCTTACTCACAAGAAGGAAGTTGCTGAGAGGGAACGTCAGCTTGATTTGAAAAAAGAGGTATGCTACATGCTTACATGTAATTTATATCTGATTTTTACCTTGTGACCTTTACACTGTCTTCTATATTCTAATAACATGCATTTATTAATATGTCGGCTTTACCTTTCTTAAGCCGGGGTCCTAAGCAGCACATCTACTCCTTGTAGTGAGGGTCGGGTCTACGTACATCGCTATGAACTGATTGCAATTCTGAGTTTTGAAAACAAACTAAAATCAACAATAAATTCAATTTCCCAACAAAATTCTCCAGATTGATTACAGTTCCTAACATTTCAAGAGGTGAGCCCTCCTAATATTCGTTTGACAGAACAGACCCTCTACCCCCCCAACCCAACCTATCTCTAAAATCCTTTTACACCCTTCTATTCTTGGACAGAACTGATCATGTTTCATTAATTGGTAGGCGCGTTAAATGAAATTTTATTTATGGTGTATCTCATTGTCTAATCATCACCAAAGATATGAATAAAATTATAAATATTCCTTTGTATGCTGCAAACTTTGCATTTGGTATGTTATAAATTTGAGTGCGGCTGTTGGTGTAGGGGTACAAAGTGGTCCAAAAATGGATTTGACCTAAAGTTTCACATGTCTAGGGATGGGGTGTAATGTGGTTTTGCTCCATCTACTTATATATGTTTGCTTTTGTATTTAGATCCCTGTAAAACTAATTTTATTCATCTCTTTACTACAAATTTAGAAGCGAGGAGAGAAGAAAGATGGCGAAAAAGGTAAGAAAATATTTAAAGCTTGTCTTCCCTTTATCTTAAGTTTAGTTCTTTGTTACAATCATTGATGTTTTCAATCAGATAAGAACCCTGAATCCGTCAATGATTCTAAAAGTGACGTGAAATCAGTGAAGAAGAAGTTGAATGAATCGCCTGGAGAAGAAGTGAATGCGAACAAAAAAGAGAAAGACGAGAACAAATTGATCGGGACTTCAGCTCTTCAAGAGGATAGTGTAAAGAATAAGAAAGTCCCGGAAAATGATGCGTTCAAAATTGAGGAAGGAAAACAGTTGGAGAAGAAGGTACAGGAAGAGAATCCTGTTCAGACAAGCGGTGGCATAAAATCAGGTAAAAAGAGAATTATCAAGAAGAGAATTGTCAAACAGAAAGTTTCCGATAAGAGCACAGTGGCAGAGAATTCTACAGCACAGAATGATAAGTTGGAGGACAAGGACGTGGGAGAGAAGAGTTCCAACTCAGAAGTTACGGGTCAGTTGACCAAGCCATCTGCTAGTCCAGCTTCTGCAAAGACTTTAATAAGAAAGAAAATTGCCAAGAAGATTGTTAAAAAAATTGTTCAGAAAGGAAATGTAGTGCTGCCTGAACCAATATCTGTGAAGGAACCTGAAGGTTCTGAAGGATCCAAGGGAAAATTGGACTCGGGCAGTGCTGCTGGTTTGCAAGATGCAAGTATGAAATCAACTGTAAAGAAAAAAATAATTAAAAGAGTGCTTAAGCGGAAGGCCTCTGCTTTGGGAACCAGTGATGGTGCTAATGAGAGCGCGAAAGATGTTGACAAGGATGGGGCTAAGTTGACTCTTCCGGAAAATGACACAAAGACGACAGGAGACCAAACTACAGATGCTAGCAACCAAGGGAAGGAAGTCGAGTCAGAAAACAAAACGGTTCCTAAAATGAATTTGAAAAAAGCATCCGAGAAGCAAGATAATGTTGGTAGTTCAACTAAAAAGGCAGGGAAGGCTGTAGAAGGCAAGAAGATGAAAGATCCTAGCACTATCTCTAAAAAGGAGGTAGGCAATGACGAGCAAACGCTCAATCAAAAAGATGGTCATGTGGGCAGGAATGAGAAGTCAAGTGAAAGAGACAAATCAAAAGTGGAAAAAGAAAGAAAAGACAAAGATGGAAAAGATGAAACTAAGAATAAATCAAATAGAGATGTAAAAGAAAAGAAAAAAATTGAAGAGGCTCCTCGGCACCCTGGATTGTTTCTATGTACTAAAGGGAGTAAGAACATGAAAGTAAGTTGAATAACACAGCCACACTGGACATAATCTCTTTACTTGTAAAATACCATTTTCTTCTGTCTTTTTCAAAAAAAGAGAATATTACACACCGATTAATGGTCTTATATTTGCTTACAGCTGCGGTCTTTGTCGCTTTCTCTGGATTCACTTTTGGACTACACAGCCAAAGATACTGAAGAGTCAACATTTGAGGTTTGTTTTATAAATGAAATATTTGCCTCCATTATTCTAGTAGTGTCTGTCTTTTGCTCTTGCTCTCAAGGTTGCACTCTGAAAGATTTTAGCAAGTCTACATCTCAATTGTCTGACTCATATTAGTTTCTAATGCAGTTGCTCTAGTGTTGCAATGTAGTCGCAATCTCTTTATGTTTTTCAACCTATTTTCAAAACTCTTACTGTTCTCTTGTCACATTATTTTGGTAGCTCTCTGTTTTTGCTGAGACCCTGTATGAAATGCTTCAGCATCAAATGGGGTGCCGTCTTTTAACTTTTCTCCAGGTTGGTTTTCTTTTAGTGTAATATTGTGGATTTTTTTACACAAATATGTAATTTTTTCCCTCCTTGCTTTTGAAAAACTCGCCCTACATGGATTTATTAACTAGTATATTGTGCAGAAACTGCACATTAAGTTCGTGACAAAAAGAAATAAACGGAAGAGGCAAAAGGATGCATCTGCCAAGAAAAGTGAGCTATTATCACCGGTAAAGCGTGTAAAGACTGACAAGCCTACTGTGGAGGTCAAAGTGATTAAAACAGAATCAAAAGATGAATCTGTTAAACCCGAAACCAAGGATAAATCTCAATCAAATCTTGTTGAATCGATTAAATCTGAAACAAATAATGAGGCACAAACAGATGTTGGAATAATCAGAGTCACGGAAGAGGGTAACTCCTCTATCAACAAGGCCATAAAGGTAAAACCTGATGATGAAACAGATGAGGATGAAGATCCAGAGGAAGATCCTGAAGAAGATGAAGAAATGCCGGATCAAAGCCCACATGACTCCGCTAATGTGGTAAGCATTTTTAATCTATTTTTCATGACCCATGTATTAGATGGATACTAACAAATACAAATTGTATATGTCTATATGATTTCATGACTCAGATATTAGATGGATACCAAAAAAACGAAATATATGTCTATGTGACCTGCCTTGGCTTTTGGAAGTTAATTTTATTTATTTTCAAATTCAAGATTGCACCATTTTTTGCTTTAGTTTTGATACAAAAAACTGCAAGTTATTAATTGATGTATTGAAGGCTAAATGAGTGAATCTTTTTTGATAAATGGACTATAATTTCAATGTAGTATTATTTTTACTTTCCATTATATGTCCCAACGACCCATTATCAGAGTACTAAACGTTTTTTAATTGCACTCAAACTCGCACCCACGCACACGCCTGCTGTGATGCATTACTTTACATTGTAATTCTATATTGGTGTTGGTAGATGTGTCTGGAAAAGGAATTGTGGTAACATAGAATCTCCCAAATCTGGTGCAAAAAAAATTGGGACTTCTTAAAAAAATGTTTAATGCTAAGAGCATAATATGTTTGCAGAGGACTAATCATCTGCTCTAATTGATTGTTGGTTTCAGTTTTTGTACTTGTGCTTTTTTCAGTTGCAACAGGGAAAGGATGTGAATAGTAACAGTGCTAATCAAGCTGCCAAACCTGAGAAGGTCCCAGAGGATGAGAACAATAAAAATCAGGAACCTGCAATAGAAACATCAGATACAAAGCCCAAACTAGAAGCAGAGTGCAAACCAGATGAAGCAAAGACAGAGAAAAAGAAAAAGGAGACTCGAGTTGTGGTGGATAAAGAATTGCTGGAGGTGCTTTTCTAAATAAATAAAAAGAATTACTTTTTGAATATCATTTTTCTGCTTACAACTAGTAAAAACATTTATTATCGGTTTTCTAAAATTTGATTTCTTATTTGGATCAGGCGTTCAGATTTTTTGACAGAAATCGAGTTGGATACATCAGAGTAAAGTGTTCTATCAATTTTTGCTTCTACTAGGCTATTAGCATTTTGTGAATTTCGAGTATTTGATGTAGATATTTTTTGTTTCACAGGTTGAAGATATGAGGTTGATTATCCATAATCTTGGAAAGTTCATTTCACATAGAGATGTTAAGGTAGGAGACACCTCTTTGTAGGAATCTATGATTAAATTGTGATAGATTGAATTTGTACAATTATTAAGGTCTTTAACGTTGTATGATTTGTTTTTTTTCTCCAGGAGCTTGTGCAAAGTGCACTGTTAGAGAGCAACACTGGTAGAAATGACCAAATTCTCTATGATAAATTGGTGACGATGTCTGACATTTGAAGAATATCTTGTGGCTTAAATTTTTCTGTCTTAATAGACATTGTAACTTCTTTCTATTTGGTTTTAGTACCCTTGATTTTGAACTAAACCAGGCAGTCTGCTTATCAAGACACCAAAATTTTCACATGGATTTTCCATATTTTGCCCTTTTTAGAAAGATTTTTATATTGAATTTATTATGCAAATTAGGTCTGACTAACGTTTGTATTTCATGCACAGAAAACGCATATAAAAAACTTGAGCTAAATGCTTTCTTATTAGAATAATAGGATCTCAGAGATCTCTAACTAATTTTTTTTTTTAATTTGGGGCGTGGGGTGGTCCTAAAACGTTAAAACCTTAAACATACTGTAGTGTATGTTTTTTGTTTTGGGGGTCGGGGTGGGGGTCTAAATTTCTAATACAGATGGGATGTATATTGGGTCGTATCTTATTTATTTTTTTGAACTATTTTTAGGAAATATGAAAGAAATTTTCTGTTTTTAGAAATAAAATATTAATGAAAATATTAAACTATGTTTAAGGTTTAGTGATAGTTGAGACTCGAGATAGCTCTTCCAATAACTAGCGTGGCTTGTGGCTTGCGGCTTGCTTGAAGTAATTGGCCTGTTTGGTAATTTGGATTTTATTCATTTGAAATTCTGGATTTGATCAAATGATATGTTTGGGTAATCACAAAATTTTGAATTTGAATTTCATTTCAATTCCTTGGTTTTATCAATTTGCAAATCCTTCCTCAATTAGTTAAAAGAATGAAATTGGCTGACATTATGACAATACTAGGTAGCATGGATATCATTATGGAAGAAGTTGATCGTTAAAATGATAATAGATATAACAGAAGTACAAGCTATCAATTCTTTTTTTAGATTGGAATCCTTAAATGAGGTATATGAGATCATATGGATGCCAAATATTAGTACAAATATGAGAATTAATATTTGAATTTGAAATGATAACTCAAATCCTATCATTTGAAATGAAATCAAAATTACCCAACACAATCTTAAGGAATTCAACAAGTTTGACAAATTATGGCGAATAATAATTGAGAAAAGGTTATCAAAAATTAACTTTAGATAACTTATCTAAAGTTAATAGTATTTTGAGTATAAAAAGTGGATGACATTTTTGTAGTAATAGAATTTGTCCCCTTATATTTACAAAAATAACATTGATATTGTATTATAACAGATGTTAACTTTAGGATGAAAAAAAGCATCTAAAGGTAACTTTAGATAACTTACCTAAACTTACTAACATTTTGAAACTTACTAGTATTTTGATTATAAAAAGTGGATGACATTTTTGAATTGCTAATAAACATATTATTTAATGAACATATTATTGAATTACTCTCTAGCTGGTATAGTATAAATCAATCTAGATGAAAACTCGAAGGCACGTCCTCTCTACTTGGCTAGAAGAGCACTAGTATAACTAATCAACATATCCAATCTCATTAGTAATACAGTGAGTGACCGTTCCCACTAAATCAGGCAATAAAATTAGAACTTGCTAGCACCAGCCATGATTCTGATTCGGTGAGAGAAAAGCTTCTTGGTTACCTTGATTACCACTGTATTAATCTTGCTCTTTCTAAAAGATTCTTGGTGGTTGCTCTTCGAGGACTGCACATCCCCATGCTGATGAGCTACTAAACTTTCAGAATTATAATAATCATGATCATTCATGTCCTCCCACAAGATGTCTATTTTCTCATCTGCCCAAGAGCCTGAGCTTTTTGTTTGCAAATCATGCATACTATTCGTGTCGTCGTCCTCTTCTTGTTTGTTATGATTATACTCTGGGAAAACAAGAGACGATATTCGCCATAAGGAGGGTGTAATTGTGAGCTTGACAATTTGATCATCAGCTACTTGTGGGAAACTAAAATCATCCATTGCAATGCCCATAGGAAACAAGTGGCATGTGTATTCAACTAGTACTGTAGTATATAAATTGGTGAGGCTAGCTGATGAGATAATTCTTGTTTAAAAGATTTAGTAGTTGTATGTGGTATGCAATGGGGGCATGTGTATTTATACATACAGATAGTAAGTGTGAACAACTTGAATGGCTGGCAATGTAATTTAATGGCTGCCAACTAAATGTCAGATTGGTGTGGGTTAAAATAGATTTTTAGCTTTCATTTGGCTAATCAAGAATTAATACATTAGGATGATAGAGTATATTATGGTCCCGTTTGTCTGGACTTATAAGGAGCTTATAAATTGAAAAAGTTGGTATATATGTACTTTTTCTGAAAATAAGTAATTTATTTTCAAATTTGAAAATAAGATTTGGTCTTAAATTTTTAAAATAAATATTAATTTTCAAAAAAAATATGAAAATACTTTTAAAAAAAATAACTTATTACTTATAAGCTAAGCCAAACACCCCGTATATGTGTTGGCTGTTGTCTAGAGTTCGAATTTAATTTTGCACTCCTCTCAAAAGATCACATAATAATAGAGTTATTTATATTTAATTTAATTTTTTTTATCTTCTTGAAGTAAGATTTGAGTTGAATACTCAACTGTCTGCAAATATATTTGTCAAATGTTTAAATAACTAAATTATTTTCACTTAAAATTTTAAGTACTTGTTTGGTTGCATATATAAATTAATTTCCTATGGGAACTATCATTTCTTTGATATTTAAAATAAATAAGAAGTGTACAAAATTGTTTGGTTATTCGTATAGGAATTTAAATATATAGGAAGTACAAATAATTATGAGGGGATAAGTAAGGAACTTTCCATATTTTATGGATACTCAATCTTTCTTTTTCTTAATTTTATGCAACCAAATAACTAAGTCAATATACATTTTGGAGAAACTTCAAATACATATGTATTTTGAATGATTAATCAAACGACCAAGAAAGAAACACATATGGATGGAAGTGGAACCACATTCTTTTTTTATGGGTAGGGAGTACGGAGCTTACCCCCTCTTTCGGGGCTTAGGAAGCATATGTTACGTCTGACCCAATAATCCCCGTAACAACAAATAAAAAAGAGAAAAGAACAACTCAACTACTAAGTACTGAAAATTATTATGGGTTTAATGATCTTAAAGTTATATTTAAATAATTATTTAAAATTAATCTCTATTATAATATAATATCATAGTTATTTTTATAAATATAAGGGGCAGATTCTAATATTACAAAAATGTCATTCACTTTTTATACTTAAAATACGATTTCAATTACTACTTAACTTCTAATTATGAGTCAAATTATTGAATATTAACATATACTAATTATAAGTGTTATAAACCTAAAATTTACCAATTATAAGTTGACTTATTCTCTAATAAAAATAATTTTATTAGAGATTAAAGAAAAATGATAGAGCTCACTGACGAGAAATGTGTTTAACGAGAAAGCGCCTCAGAAAAATCGTGATAGTTGTTAAAATTTAATACTCATGTTATGATTTTTATTTATAAATAATAAAATTTATTTAATATGTTGCCAGTGTAAGTCTATGTGATATCTAAATAAATAATGATAAAACGACTCATTCATTGAAAAATATTTAAAAAGAGAGCGGCTCAATTAGAAGAAGCGTATTAAATGTTAAATTTTAATAATCTATATTATGATTTTGAAAAAGGAACCTCACTTGAATTTTAAAGAAAATCAACAATGATTATGCATATATAATAGCATTTAAAATAATCAAGCCCATTTTATTTTTTATTGTGGTGAACAATCAAATAAAAAACGATAGCGAAAAATATATAAGAAAGTTCTAAATAAGGTTTTAAATGATATTATTTATTTTATCATACTGATGATAGAAAATATTTAATTTCCAACCCACTTTAGTTCAAAAATATTTAAATATTTCACATTTTTATATATAAAAAATGATCAATTATTTATTTAGCTATCAATTTACAAAGTTGTTTGGACTAATTTATAAATTATTATAAGAGTAAAATATATGTTCTTAAAGTTATTTTAGATAAATTCTTTTTACAATTGTTTGTTTGCTATTTTTTTAATTGTAAAATTAATTATGTATAATTTTAATGAATTCATAAAAATATTATAAAACCGCTGCGAATCGCGGTTTAGTCGATTAGTATATAATAAAGGAAAATCTCAAGCGTTCTGAAATCGCTTGAAACAATTTTTCTAATTTTTCTAAAATTTATTTATTAAAAATTTATATAAAATTGTGTTTGCCTTGTAATAAGAGTCTCAAGATTGAAATTCTTATAAAGAAATATTAACTTATTCTGACTAAAAGTTCAACGAAATTAATGCTTAACTTCTAATTAAAAATACAATTAGTAAATATTAAAATATTCTCATTGTAAGTCTTATAAAAACAATTGTACGAGAGGTTTAAAGGAGAAACGAAAGAGCGAATTATTGGCTAAAAATGTGTTTCACGAGACTCATTAAGGAGAAGCATGTTAATCGTTAAAATTGAAGAATTCTCAGGTGCTTTCAAAGGCGCTCCAAATTATTTTTCTAATATTTTTAGTATTTATGTATTTAAAATTTATATAATTTCATATTTGTCTTATAATAATAGTCTAATTAATATTTGTCTTAAAGTAATGTTTTGTTGGAGATTACGAAGTTGTATAAATAGTAATCATGATAACTCAATACTAGAACAAGACAAGTAAATAATACTACGTCTACACAGAAATCAGGAAGAAATGAAGACAGGGCAGATACAGTGAATCAAGACATTAGAAGAAGTTTTGAAGTCTACTACAGGTCACTGAAAGAAGTTCATTTCGATGTTCATGCCTCAGTGGAGAATAATGTTTAAAGACTTTCAGGGTTTCAGAAGTGTTGAAGATTCAGTATAGCAGTGCCACTAAAAGATTTCAGTGTAACAGCATTGATTGAAGATAGACAGTGTTTGAAGCATAAGAATCCAGAAAGGTGAAGACAAAGTTTACAGAAGACAGCTACAGTCTTGAAGTTATACTCACTGACAATCAGTGAAGAACAGAGAATGAAGTATTCAAGATTGTGGTAGTAATGAAGACATTGTCGAAGTGCCAGAAAAGATTCCAGTGAAATTACAGTATCTATCAACAGTCAGTGTTCGAAGCAATGCAACAGTCCAAGGTTAATCAGCTGAAATAGAAAAGAAATCAAGGGAATTTAATTCAGTGTTAGTCGTTTGTGAACCAGACCAGTGCACTAAGCGTCAGCACAACAAGAAGAGAATTACCTTGATTAATCAGTAGAAAATCAGTTGATCAAGCCAAGCCAAGAGAGTGAAATAAAGTGGTAAATACTTCAAGCATTTCAAGAAATATGCTAAGGCAAGTATTACTGCATTTGGCGTTCCAACTCTTGAAACAATGGAGAGGCGCAGCTTATATTTCCAGGTGCAAGAAAACGTTAAGGCAATATTGAGTGGCGCCTACACAGGGCAATGAGAGTGTAGGCGCAACTAATAAAACCAAGGCGCAAGGAAATGCTGGACTTAGAATCTATATCATGAGTGGCGCCTATACAGGGGAAGCAGTGTATATGCGCAACATATCTTGTCCAAGGCACAAAAGATTCTAAGGCATGAGTGGCGCCATCACAGTGATTACAGAGTAGAGGCGCAACTTAAGTTCAAGGCACAACATGCTGTGAAGTTTCTAAGGCATGAGTGGCGCCTATACAGGGGAACCACTGTATAGGCGCAACACACATACTAGGCGCAACAGGCAGTTGAAATTACCAAGGCATGAGTGGCGCCTATACAGGAAAACCACTGTATAGGCGCAACTCACATGAAGGAGGCGCAACTCAAGCATACAGGCGCAACATGACTTCAAATGGCGCCTACACACCATAGTCACTCTACAGGCGCAACTCAGGACTTGAGCAATTGTGGAGCAAATCAATTCTATTGATTTGAAAAGTCTACACTATATTAAATAAAATGAATTATTCTTTTTGTTTAATAATACGGTTGGTGGAGACACAGCCAATACACAGAGAGAGGCAGTGAGATATTTAGAAGCCGGAGAAGAAGAAGTCACCATGCTAAATCTATACCTTCTTCACTGGGTTTTACAATCTAGCCGGTTAATCATGTCACAAATACTTAGGGCTATTGTAAAACACTCACTGTGAGTTTGATTCTAGTTACTACTAAATACTGTCAAATATTGTAATAGGGATTAAGCTCATTCTCTCTGTAGCAGCAAAGAACCCAGTTCTTTGGAAGCTAGTTATTAATTTAACTGGGTGTAGCAAAACCTCAGGGATTAATACGAAAGTACTATTCCCCGAAATCTGTCTCGCATTTAATTACTTGCTAATTTTCTAGATCATTATTGTTTAAATCCTAAACATAGAAAATTAGTAAGCCAGCCTCCTAAACACTCCTAAACACGAACCACTGACCGAACTCTAAATCAGATATCCGCAAAAGATTCGAAAGAATTTTTTGATTTAGTGAGTATCGTATTCAACCCCCCTTCTACGATAATTTCGGGACCTAACATGTTTCTACGTACAACGACCCCAAAAAAGTTGGAAGAAGGAATCATCAACATACCACTACATGAATTTAAGTTCATATGTCCCGATATAATTGAAACACATGTTAATGACACTAAAATACTGTTAGGTATTTTGCTAAAATAAGATATTATAAGTCATACACACATGTATAATTTTAAATTACATTTTTTAATATTTATATAATGTTACTAATACTTATCTAGATGTCATGGGCTGCTTGACCTACATTTGTGACATTGATATTGTCAGCGGCGAATAGAAAAAAAAGAGATCTAAGAATCATAACAAATTAGTAAATTGTGAATTATAACACACACACACACACGTATATATATATTTTGAAATTATTATTTGATTTTATAATATTTATATATTTGGTATCAAAGCCGACTGATTGAAGTTATAAATCAAGATCCGTATCTCAGTGGAGCTCACCGTGCCGAAGCTGTGTGGACTCAGAATGGAGGTCGTGTTAAATAAATTTAATTTTAAAAACTTTTTAAATAAAATTTATTTTATAAACTTTTATAAAATTTATTTTGTAAACTTTTATTAGTTTATGTTATAAATTTTAATTAGTTTATTTTATAAATTTTAGATAAAATTTATTTTATAAACTTTTATAAAATTTGTTTAACAAACTTTTATTAGTTGATATTATAAATTTTAATTAGTTCACTCTATAAATTTTAAAGTAGAATTTATTTGATAAACTTTCATAAAATTTATCATATAAACTTTTATTAGTTTATGATTTAAATTTTAATTAGTTTATCTCATAAATTTTAAATAAAATTTATTTTATAAACTCTTATGAAATTTATCTTATAAACTTTTATTAGTTTGGTTTATAAATTTTAATTAGTTTATCTCATGAATTTTAAATAAAATTTATTTTGTAAACTCTTATAAAATTTATCTTATAAATTTTTATTAGTTTGGTTTATAAATTTTAATTAGTTTATTTCTTAAATTTTAGATAAAATTTATTTTATGAACTCTTATGAAATTTATCTTATAAACTTTTAATAAGTTTGTGTTATAAATTTTAATTAGTTTATTTTATAAATTTTAAATATTAAAGTTTATCTTTTAAATTTATTAAACATTATACGGCTCATCTATCAAAGGAAGCAGCGAGACGCGGTTACTAATTTGAAGGTGCTCAAGTTAGTAGATGAAGATTTTTCTAGGTATTTGAAGACAACGAAGATTGACTGAAGATCTGGTTGATTCAAGTTGAATGTTTAGATGAAAAATCTTGGAGGTTAAAAGTTGTGAAGGAGAACAGACTGGACTACCTGGCATCTCTGTACAAGCGTTGAAGTTTTCTTTCTACAGGGATTACAGGGAGTTCGTGCTAACACTGTAGATCATCTGGAACACAGGGTTACAGCCATTGGGAATCTAAGGATATAACCACATTATCTTTAGATGAACTATTTGTGTGCTGAAGGCCTATGAACTAGAACAAGAGCTGAAGCAGAAAATATTTGGTAAAGCAGGTTGTTAGCATATCCACTGTTTTTGTGACCCAGGAACCAAGTTGATTGAAGTCAAGGTTGAGAACCTCTGAATAGAAACGAATTGATCCTAGAAGCTGAATTGAAGATGTTGAAGCTCAAGGTAGTGGTCAAGGTGTTATATGCAAATTTAGCACTTTGTAATAACCTGAGAACTGGACGACTAGTCGAGACTGCAGATCAACTGGGAGTTTAGTAACATCAGATTCAGACGGAATCCCAATTCTAAATCTAAGGTCCATTACCTATAGATTCCATGAAGGAGATTTTCAAGATCAGTTCAAGAGGCGGTTGCAAAACAGGGATGGTTGATTATTTGGCAGACAAGTTAGGGTTTGCTACACAAAATGAAGAAGCCTGTACAAGCAAAAGATGAAGACACTATTTTGGGTTGAAGCAGGAATATCAAGCATTGGCGAGGATGCAGCAAGGGAAAGCATATGTTGATGAAGTTAAATGCAAGGATGATTCTATCAGTGAAAGTGATGAACCAAATGGATATCTGGCATCAATGACCAACACTGGAGATGAATCACTAAGCGCTTCACAGGTACACGTTCTAACTAGTATACGTTTATCTAATTCAGAACTGCATGATTATTAGGTTTTGAATTGTATTATATTCATGAAAGCATGTTAGCATCTTAGGACTTAAATGCTTAATTGATTGCTAAGGATAAGATTGCATGTTAGGGTTCATGAGTTTAACTAGTACATTTCATACTTGATGTTGTATGCAGTAAAATGAATATCTAGAATTAGATAGGGTGTTCTAGACGGTTAGGTGTATCCCCTAAACATTTGCTGGAACTTGAGTTAAATCTTATGTGATTTAATACCTCTGCTAATGTTGTGAAAATTGCTAATAGACAAACAGGTCATAGATCAGATTTTATTTGTTCTTCATGACAAATGACTTGTTAATTGTTTATGTGCTTATTTTTATATGATTTGCTTTTACTCATATAGTTGCTCTTAAATGCTATATCATATCATGTATTGCTTGTTAGGGTTAATTGGTTAAAAGATGGTAGAATTATCTAAGTAGTCAGTAAGTCATGTAGATTCGAGGCTTAATCTAAAACTGACTTAGGTAATTAGAGATAGTTAAATATGTTAGACAACGACAGAATGGATTAGAAAGAATTAGTAATTAATTTGTTAGTTCTTCTATCCATGTGCTTTTAGAAAATTAAGTACTGAATTTTCTAATATGCATAACATGCCTGAATTGCTTAATTCTTATCTCTAATGCTTTGAAGCTAAATGTTTACCATGTGCTCTTATTTCCATGCTTGCTTAGTTATTTGAAAATGCATATCTTAGGACTTGCATAATCTTAGATAAAGCATGTATAAGAATCACAATAGGGTAAAGACTGCTAGTCCACCTTAAGCTAGGTTGGAATCACTATTCTCATAGCCTAAAGACTACTTTGTCAAGGCTGCTGTGTATGAGAAGTGATCAGTCTAAGATAAGTTTTGCATGTTAAGGTTGAAGCTGTTGTTACCTTTGATAATATCTCTAACCCATCTGGACTCAATTAAAATTGAGGACCAAGAAGCTTAATCTTTTGTGATTGTAGAGTATGTTATGAAAGGCAACAAATTATGTGACTTCGTTACATTTATTGTTCGAGGCATATGATTAAGATTAAAGCTCTACTATCACAATTGGTTGAGAAGGCCTCCCCGATGGTAACCTTTGGAGATGACAGCAAAGGATGTACAAGGGATATGGCCATCATGTGTTAAGAACTGTCATCAGTGGAAGCAACTTACTTGTGGAAGGACTTAAGCACTAAAGGGCACTAGGGAATTCTTTTTCAAGGGTTTTCTGGAAAGGTGTTTGATCTCAAGCAAGAAGGTTGGAAGCTCGCTCAACTGAGAGTGAGGAAGTTTGTTCGTAGCTGACATGGAATTTGGATGCAAAGGTGAAGTCAACTTTTTAATAAAGCTTCATCAATGAAGAGTTAGCTATGGCAAAGGAAGCTCTCTTACTTGTTAGTCAGCAAGGCAATGGATTCTGATAAAGATGAAATTGGTGAGAGGACTGCTTCATATGGAATTCTATCTAGAAGGACATTTTGAAGTATGTCACATAGGGAAGTCAATGGAAACATCACAATGAAGAAAAGTCATGAAAGTCATATGCTTAGTGGTGATTAAAATTGGTAACCCTAATTACAAATGGGTGATGTTCAAGCATTCAACAGACAAAATGTCACAATGGTGATTGATCAAATAAGGAAGATCAAGTTGGAAACAATTGGTAAGCTGTGAGAACTTTGAAGTCAGATAGTGGAACTGCATTTCGCGAGTGAAGTTCTAAATGAAGTCTGCACTGAAAAGGTATTTGGAAGCCGAAGCAATTAACACAACATGCTGTTTTAATCAACAAGATCATGAAAAGACATCATTTGAGTTAATGGCCAACCAGAAGCAAACACTGAAGCTCTTTCGTGTGTTCGGAGGGAATTGATTTTTAATGAAGATTCATTTGAGTATCTTGACAAGAAGTTAAGGCTCATGGAACAATTCTCATCGGCTACTCTTAGGTGATCAAAAGTCTGAATGTAATGAATATCTACACCAAGCTCCCAGGCATTCAAGTGAACGACTATTCTGAATCTTTGACAAATTCAGATACTGATGTAGAAGCTGAGGTTGCAGAAGGAATCAATGACAATTATGATGATTCAGATCCTGTTAGTGGAAATCCGCTGTATAAGGTGAAGGATCTTCAATACATCCTAGCAGCAACTCAGGGGGAGCAAATAAAAGAAGGATCTATTAGTCATGCTCAACAATGAAGATCAAAGGATTTCATTAAGAACATTTCTGCCAAGACAAAAGGTTTGAAGTCAAATTCTATCCTGGAGTCTCGTTCTTAGTGATCCGGATTCTTGTGTAGTGGCTAGTAGTGCTAATCGAAACGAACATATATTTTTCGGGACCCAGCAGTTGGGAAAGAGCAATTGTTAGCTTACAATTGGTATCAACAATTGGTATCACCCATCATTTGGTATCCCAAAGAATACTGAAGATGCACAGATTGATCCAGATTGAGTGATTGCAATGCAAAATGATCTCAATCAGTTCGAAGGCAGAAAACAATGAAACTGGAACCCAGACCACAGACCACTAAAGTCGAAGCTGAAACTGGTACAGTAGGGGTTCACAGAAACTGGATGACTATTGGCATTGTTATGAGGGGCAAAGCCAAACTGGTTGCAACAGGACTTTAAAGCAGAAGGTATCGACGATGATGGAAACAGAATCTTCGGGACTTTCTAGATCAAGCAGTAAGCACCAGTGACGAGACTTGATCCTTTGGGACTCATCAATGGGGACCTAACAATTTTTAGGGATCCAACGATTAGGACCTAACAATTCTCTAGCACATGTGGAGCATTCAAGCATGAAGATCTATCAGATGAATGTGAACAAGTGCACTCCTGAATGGTGAGCTAGAAGATGAAGGTGCAGATCCATTACAATTTGTATATCATTCTCTTCGCAAGCTTTTCTATGACGGGGGTAAGGATTCAAGCAAAACGTCAAGGACATGGTATGACTCTCTAACTGTTAATTACTTAAAAGTGATTTTACATTTGAGTTGTTATACATATCTCTCTAGAAATGCTAGGCACACACAATGTCATAAATGTGCAAGTATACCTTAATTCTCGATATGCCTATGTGCAAGTTTCCAAGTGGAATCTAGAGAATCTTATCTTATAGCTAAGTTATGAATTGTTAAATATCTTAGGGGATCACCAATTCTTGAAATCTGGGACCCTTAAGATAATAGGTTTAACCTAATTGGCTATATAGATATAGATAATGCAGGTTGTAAGAAAGACAGGGAAGTTATTCCTAGAAGCTGTCAATTTCCATCAACTCTGTTGAAGCTCTTAACACCACTGAAGGAACAAGCGCATGAACACCAGGTATCATTTCGTTTGAGAGTGTCCATAGTCGAATAACTTGCAGATGTTTGCTAAATAACTTGATAAATTTATTTTATCTAAGTTGGTTAGTAAACTTGGGATATTATTAATATGCATATTTGTTGGAAATCCCATCTGTAAGGAATTCTCAAATGAGTTCACAAGTATTACTTTTTCCCGATCCAAAGGACTTGTGAATTTATTTGAAATTCAGATCCTCATACTTTTTGCTATTAATTTAATTATCATGCTTACATTGTTATATGCATGAGTGGTAGTTAAATTACTTAGCATAAGTAAGAAGCATAATTATTTGTATGTGGTAAATATTTAGTGAGTATTAGTCAATGATATCTTGCTTAATTGCTCTGATATTTTGCTCTGATATTCTTAAATATTTTATTACAAATAATTGTGATACTTTTGATATTAGTGACGGTATTTAGAATTTCTGTTCTAAATAATCAATGCATATTTCAAAACTCACTAATATTAGAAGGTGAAGTATTTTCTAAGTTATGTGTATGAAATTCTCAATATTTTATATACTTAGAAAATATTTCTAAAAATAAGTTTTATTCCGAGGAGTTGTAATTAGAATCACAAGTATTACTTTTTCCCTATATAAAGGACTTGTGAATTTCTTTTCAACTAAATCATCGAGCTTACGTATATCAATTAATAATTGTTATGAGCATGCTTACAATGTGCAAAGTGACAATTATTAGATATGGCGTAGGAAGTTAAATACTAATATTCAATCTAATGAATATTTTAGTGTTTAACGAATTTATTTTATCTTATTGAAATTATGGATTGAAGCAATTCAATGGTTATTAGTTTCATAATTTTAATTTGATAAAATACAGAAGCATAGTTTCTTGCATCTTGAAATTATTGATAAATATCGAATAATTGGTATCAGCGTGCAATTAACTGTGATATGCTTATTGTTCTACTGAATAATTGCCATGTATAGATTATATAAATGCATGTGATTGGCAATTGCTTAGTACAAAATAAGTATTTAATTTATTTTGATTTGTTTAAATCATGATGATATAAAACAATTCAATGGAATATTTGTTCCATGATTTAAATAAATTAAAATAAATTCGAAGCATAATTATTTGTAATACAAGTATTATCTTTTATTACTTTGTGATATTTGAATAATATTTTATTGCAAAATAATTGTGATATATTGGTACTAATGGATTTACTCAGTTTTTATTCGTAGAAACATTTGGTATCAATATACTTAGTTTTCTTTCTTTGACTGGTTTACGATCCTGAATGTATTTAAAAGAAATTTTTGTCTATTTCTTTTTCAAAATGTTTTATGCAAAGATACATTCATTTGTCTATCAGTTTTAGTTAAGAAAACTTAAGAATTCTTTTTCAAAACTTCTCTTTTGAAAAACTTTTCTTGAGGATAATTTTTCTCTAATCTCGGGATATTTTATCCTCTCCCAAAAGCTGGTTTTAAATGCTATATTTTTCAAAATCGTTTTTCTCTCTCAATTTTTCTTTGTAAAGTAGTAGGAACTTTGTGACTGCTATTTTATTTGGAAAAGTTGTTTTAACTTCAAGGTATCAATCACTTGTAAAATTATTTGTTTTCAAATACTTGTTTCAGTGTATGTTTCACATTGATTCATAGTACCAAAACAGTGATTGTTGCTTTGAAGGCCTAGTACTGTTTTGTTAAGCATTCATCCTAACCCTAATTGTCATGTTTTTATTTTAAGTCGGGGATACTATCAGGCAGACGAAAATGATGTAAATCATAATTGCATTATGAGTCGGAAAATCTTTATTTTCTATCTGATAAGGATGTTTTGCAAAATTGTTTTCAAAACATACAGTGCCTAGGTTTAATGGAAAAGAGTCATTTTATTGAGATATAATTTGGTAGAAGAGTTGAATTTCTTATCTGTTGTAAATTCCCGCGTTTTATTATGGGAAGTTTGCCTTATAAGAAATTCATAAGAGATAGAATTTTTTTTCTCTGATACTCCCGCGTTTTATTATGGGATAAGTATCTTAAGGAAAATTTCTATTGGTGTCATGCTCTTAAATGATTAATTCTTCGATCTGACAAAACTCTTTTATTAAAAGGACTTAAGTGCAATCATTTACCATTCCTTCTTATATTTTTCCTTCTCCTTGAGATGAAAAATATGTTTTGGAATGTTAAACTGATTATCTTTTTATCTCATTTAAATTGATTTTATCCGTTTAGCCCCCAGTGGCTACAGAAGCTGGCCAGGAGGTTGAAAACCCATCAATCTCTGACCCAGGCCTTAATACCAAACACTGATTCATCCACTTCCATATATTAACCCTTGGAGTTATAAGGAACACTTGTTATTTAGAGGTTGATAAGGGAGAAACTGCACTTGATGCAGCAAATAAGGATGAAGTCGGCAGTGCACCCACAGCTCTACCTCCAGCGAAGTAAAGAAGTATATAAACTGAGGTAACTGTAAGCTCATCTGTATCTTCTCAAAAGGATGCAGAGCTGAAAAGGCAATAAAACTGTCTCTGGAATCATTCTCTCAACAGGATGAGTCCATTGAAATTCGCTCGTCAGCCAGAGCATCTTGTAATGAGTCAAGCACACCACCGGCACTCACGCTGATGGTAAGCCTAAACAGATATATACTAGGAACCTTATATAATTTTTAGGACCTAACAATCCTAACAGTTATACTAGGGGCCTAACAATTGGACACATTGCAAGGCGTGCACAGTGTGAGGTATAGGCATGTTAACAAAATACCCGTCATTGGGTTACGAGGGAAACGTAGACTCTAAATTGCCATACATTACATTGTCTACTACGTCGCCCCTCCTGGAAGGAACATTTCCAGATCCTGAAAAGGAATGTCCACCTGCCGTTTACGGAAAAGGTGTGAGGCAACTCCTTGATAGAACAAGGCAGGATTCCCAAAAAGATTTTAAAATCTTGGGATAACCCATCTCAAAGAGGTGAGGCTCCACTAGACAGTGATTTAGCAATCGCTATTGAGTCTGGTGTGAGACAGTGCTTATGCATGATAGATCAAGAACACCTCAACGAGGCAATTCTCCACTTGATAGTGATTCAGTTCATTCTGGTGAATCAGGTGTTGGGAATATATGAATTGACGGATTTCACTTGCAGGTACAGAAGGCTATATGTGAAGTGCAGAGTGAAAGTGAGAGAGAGAAACACTTAAGTGAAAGTGAGGGAGAGATACACTTGAGTGAGAGATAGGGAGAGAAAAAGTGAAACACTTCTAAGTGCTCGACACTTAAGTGTAAATACCAACAGAACGTAGTAGAAGTGAGGAAACCATAAGCCAAACACTTACCCTTGCTACTTGCTACTTCTGGAAGAAAAGTTACTATATTTTTTCCCGTTCAACGACAGACGAGAACCTTCTTTGGAAGACAAACCATTTAAAAGAGGACCTATCAATTGGTATTAACATTTGGTATCTTCAAAAGTGGGCCATTGGAGGATTCCTCAACTAAGGGGGAGAATTTATAGTGTTATAGTTATAACAAGAAAAAGAAATTGGAGGATTCCTCTTCTTATGAGGGAGAAGTTATAGTGTTATAATTATAACAAGAAAAAGGTGAAGTTAATAAGTCTTATCTTCGTATCCTTAGGGGGAGATTTTAGACATGAAGAAGAAAATCTTATCTTCTGATCCTGAGGGGAAATAACAGAAATATGGGAGAATCAAGAAGCTGTATTCTATTCTTGGAAGAACAGAAATGACTATTCCATTGATTTTCTAAAGGGAGAAGAAGAATAAGAAGGAGGATCACATTCTTAGGGGGAGAACATTATTTGAGTTATGTTCAGTATTGGTTGAAGACGTACCCAGGAATAATGATTCTTATGAAGCTCCGTTCATGATAAGTTCTTTAAGTTCAAACTATGAAGGATTTTGAAATGGAGAAAGCTCAAATAGACAGAAATGAAGATGATTCAATTCGAATATCAGTTCAACTTCAGAGGAACAAACATCTTTCGTTTCAGTCACACAAGAATTCTGGAAATGCATTATCTGATCCAGAAAAACCAGTAGCATTATTTACAAGTCCAGGACGATTACTTTTTCTAGTTGTTAGTTGAGTTATCCTCCCTAGGTGATTTGTTTGCTAAGGTTTAACAATCAAATAGGGGGAGATTGTTGGAGATTACGAAGCTGTATAAATAGTAATCATGATAACTCAATACTAGAACAAGACAAGTAAATAATACTACGTCTACACAGAAATCAGGAAGAAATGAAGACAGGGCAGATACAGTGAATCAAGACATTAGAAGAAGTTTTGAAGTCTACTACAGGTCACTGAAAGAAGTTCATTTCGATGTTCATGCCTCAGTGGAGAATAATGTTTAAAGACTTTCAGGGTTTCAGAAGTGTTGAAGATTCAGTATAGCAGTGCCACTAAAAGATTTCAGTGTAACAGCATTGATTGAAGATAGACAGTGTTTGAAGCATAAGAATCCAGAAAGGTGAAGACAAAGTTTACAGAAGACAGCTACAGTCTTGAAGTTATACTCACTGACAATCAGTGAAGAACAGAGAATGAAGTATTCAAGATTGTGGTAGTAATGAAGACATTGTCGAAGTGCCAGAAAAGATTCCAGTGAAATTACAGTATCTATCAACAGTCAGTGTTCGAAGCAATGCAACAGTCCAAGGTTAATCAGCTGAAATAGAAAAGAAATCAAGGGAATTTAATTCAGTGTTAGTCGTTTGTGAACCAGACCAGTGCACTAAGCGTCAGCACAACAAGAAGAGAATTACCTTGATTAATCAGTAGAAAATCAGTTGATCAAGCCAAGCCAAGAGAGTGAAATAAAGTGGTAAATACTTCAAGCATTTCAAGAAATATGCTAAGGCAAGTATTACTGCATTTGGCGTTCCAACTCTTGAAACAATGGAGAGGCGCAGCTTATATTTCCAGGTGCAAGAAAACGTTAAGGCAATATTGAGTGGCGCCTACACAGGGCAATGAGAGTGTAGGCGCAACTAATAAAACCAAGGCGCAAGGAAATGCTGGACTTAGAATCTATATCATGAGTGGCGCCTATACAGGGGAAGCAGTGTATAGGCGCAACATATCTTGTCCAAGGCACAAAAGATTCTAAGGCATGAGTGGCGCCATCACAGTGATTACAGAGTAGAGGCGCAACTTAAGTTCAAGGCACAACATGCTGTGAAGTTTCTAAGGCATGAGTGGCGCCTATACAGGGGAACCACTGTATAGGCGCAACACACATACTAGGCGCAACAGGCAGTTGAAATTACCAAGGCATGAGTGGCGCCTATACAGGAAAACCACTGTATAGGCGCAACTCACATGAAGGAGGCGCAACTCAAGCATACAGGCGCAACATGACTTCAAATGGCGCCTACACACCATAGTCACTCTACAGGCGCAACTCAGGACTTGAGCAATTGTGGAGCAAATCAATTCTATTGATTTGAAAAGTCTACACTATATTAAATAAAATGAATTATTCTTTTTGTTTAATAATACGGTTGGTGGAGACACAGCCAATACACAGAGAGAGGCAGTGAGATATTTAGAAGCCGGAGAAGAAGAAGTCACCATGCTAAATCTATACCTTCTTCACTGGGTTTTACAATCTAGCCGGTTAATCATGTCACAAATACTTAGGGCTATTGTAAAACACTCACTGTGAGTTTGATTCTAGTTACTACTAAATACTGTCAAATATTGTAATAGGGATTAAGCTCATTCTCTCTGTAGCAGCAAAGAACCCAGTTCTTTGGAAGCTAGTTATTAATTTAACTGGGTGTAGCAAAACCTCAGGGATTAATACGAAAGTACTATTCCCCGAAATCTGTCTCGCATTTAATTACTTGCTAATTTTCTAGATCATTATTGTTTAAATCCTAAACATAGAAAATTAGTAAGCCAGCCTCCTAAACACTCCTAAACACGAACCACTGACCGAACTCTAAATCAGATATCCGCAAAAGATTCGAAAGAATTTTTTGATTTAGTGAGTATCGTATTCAACCCCCCTTCTACGATAATTTCGGGACCTAACATGTTTCTACGTACAACGACCCCAAAAAAGTTGGAAGAAGGAATCATCAACATACCACTACATGAATTTAAGTTCATATGTCCCGATATAATTGAAACACATGTTAATGACACTAAAATACTGTTAGGTATTTTGCTAAAATAAGATATTATAAGTCATACACACATGTATAATTTTAAATTACATTTTTTAATATTTATATAATGTTACTAATACTTATCTAGATGTCATGGGCTGCTTGACCTACATTTGTGACATTGATATTGTCAGCGGCGAATAGAAAAAAAAGAGATCTAAGAATCATAACAAATTAGTAAATTGTGAATTATAACACACACACACACACGTATATATATATTTTGAAATTATTATTTGATTTTATAATATTTATATATTTAACACACACATATATATCAAATTTTATCATATGCATTTCAGTCACCAATAATACAATTTTGTGGGAAAAATTTACTGAGTCGTTTGATCAAAATCTATACAAGGAAGATGGTGAACCTTATTTATTGATCGTTATATCTGCATAGTTTAAAAAGTTCAAAAGTAATAATTTTATTAATTATTTGATTTATGTTACAAATACATAATGTTATTTTTAGTATTTGATATTATTGTTGCTTAATGTTCGTAATAATTTTATTAATTATTTGATTTATGTTCCAATTTATTTAAATCTACCAATTGACAATGTAGGTGTAGTTGGCTTTTCCACGATAAATAATAGCAATATATATATATATATATATATATATATATATATATATATATGTTTGGAAACACCCGATGTAGCATCATTAAGAGAGAGATTTGTTCACCTCTCTACTAAATTGGAGATCACTCAAAACTTCATTCATACAATGACACAAGAGAAGAAAATATTTATTAACAGGATGACGATAAAGAATTAGTAGAAGCAAATTTTTGTGAAGATGTAAAGGTAAATTTTGTATACCTTTCGCTTGACTTTCTATGTTTTGATTACTATTTTTTAAATCATATTTTAATTACTATTAAATATTTTCAATATCAAAAATAATTTTTATAAATTTAAAATTTATTTTGAGGCCGCCGCGAAACGCGTTTTTTCCCACTAGTTTTTAATAAAAAATACTCTTTCATTTAATAATTCCTTATTAATTAAATATTTGGGTAACTAGACACTAGCACTAATCACAAATTGGATATCAACACTAGCTGTAGTAATCATATATAAGAGGGGGAAAGGGACTGATGAATAAATAATCCATTGTTTTTAGTGCCCGGAGCTTTAGATTTAAGTAGGTTCCATTGGTGTACTTGAGCTTTGTGTTAAATATCTCTTGAAGCGAACTAGATACATACGGTTATAATCCATTGGATATTCTTCTATGCACACCACTTGTTTGATTAATTATCCCACCTAATGTTGCTCTAAATTTATTTCTTTTGGATACAATTATATTCAACTCTGCAATGTTTAGTAATCTGATATCTAGACAGGCTAGGCGAACATATCGTTGTGCTTCCAGAAGTCTTACATTTGGTCTGTCGAGACCGTTGTCTCAATTTTCATGCACTAAACTCTCGCAGATTCAATTCTGTAGTCATTCTCACAATAATGTAGCTCTTTCGTCAGTTAAGTATAATACTCATTTGCAGTGTTTTAGTTTGCCAGTTATAAAACTATCGTCGTTGGCGAGTCTGCAAATGGTTACTTGCAGAACTTCTAATGTTGTTTGTAAGAAGTTGTTTCCATTAGTTTCACCTATGGTGAAGTCTTATTGTTCTGAAACTGCACAGATCAACTCAATGGTGTATTGTTGTGAAAGTGATGCTGATAAGGTGTATAAAACAATTGTTGATAGCTCTAATCCGAACGTCAATTTGGAGAAAAATCTTGAACTACTTGGCGTAAATTTGACCACTCCGTTGGTGATGATGGTGCTCCAAAGGCTTCATTATGAGGAGAAGTTGGCCTTTAGATTCTTTACGTGGGCTGGCCATCAGGATAATTATGCTCATGAACATCAGGCTTATAATGAGATGATTGACATATTGTCTAGCACAAAGTACAAGGTGAAACAATTTCGGATTGTCTGTGATATGCTAGATCACATGAAGAGGAACAACAAAACTTCAGTGCCGGTTGAGGTTTTACTGAAGATTTTAAGACAGTACACCGAGAAGCATCTCACCCATCTTCAGAAATTTGCCAAGAAAAAAAAGATACGAGTGAAGACACAGCCAGAAATTAATGCTTTTAATTTACTGTTAGATTCACTTTGCAAATGTTGTCTTGTTGAGGATGCGGAAGGCATGTTTAGGAGGATGCACAGCAAGGTAAAACCCGATGCTAACACATACAATATTTTGTTCTTTGGGTGGTGTAGAGTTAGGAACCCTACTAGAGGTATGAACATACTTGATGATATGATTAAAATGGGTTTTACACCTGATAATTTCACTTATAATACTGCCATAGACACCTTCTGCAAAGCTGGGATGGTGACAGAAGCTGCTGCATTGTTGGATTTCATGAGAACGAGAGGCACAACCTTGTCTTCTCCCACTGCAAGAACATATGCGATAATGATCGTGGCATTTGTCCAGAGCGATAAAACAGACGAAGCGTTTAAACTTCTAGGTGACATGATAGGCAGTGGAACCCTCCCTGATGTATCCACATACAAAGAACTGATCGAAGGCATGTGTTTAGCTGGAAAGACAGAGGCAGCTTATAAGTTCCTGAATGAGATGGGAAACAAGGGTTATCCTCCTGATATAGTGACATACAATTGTTTTCTCAAAGTACTTTGTGACAACAAAAACCAAGAAGAAGCGCTTAGGCTGTACAAGAAAATGAGCGAGGTGGGATGTGTGCCCAGTGTACAAACTTTTAACATGCTAATCGCAATGTATTTTGAGATAGGTGATCCTGATGGAGCCGTTGAGTGCTGGCATGAGATGGAAAAGAAGGGATATGTAGCAGATACTGATTCCTATTGTGTGATGATTGAAGGCCTTTTTGGTTGTAATAACACACATGATGCTTCTGCTCTCTTGGAAGAAGTCGTAAACAGGGGATTGAAATTGCCATACAGAAAGTTCGATTCGTTTTTGATACAGCTTTCTTCTATTGGGAATTTGCAGGCCATCCACAGATTATCAGATCATATGAGGAAATTTTACAACCCTGCGATGGCAAGACGTTTCTCATTAAATCAAAAACGGAAGAGCATGAGCTTTAGGGGGAAATAAAGATCTCTTTCGTTGTATCGATGCCTTGGAGTCTAAACTTTAAAGTACGTAGAAGGTCACTTGTAAACAACCTCGCTTTGATTAATCCATAGAAAATAATAGTATTGTCCTTTCTTTTCTTTTTTTGCTAAATTAACATACCATGAAAAAATCTCATTTTTATATGAAGACCCTTAACTAAACCCGATAATTTTTTTAATAATTAATTAATATGTGCGGATCAAATTTTCACACTTTCCTTCACCTTAGAGTTTTGAGTGCACTCACGGACTTTGCATGCAACTTTTAGATTTAACATGCATCAAAAAACTAATATATATAATTTCTACCCAAATTATACCAGGGTGATGTGATCAAGAGAAAATGAATTATTTATAACATAGGATTTAGAAGTTTCCTATTATTTGGGTACTGGCTTACAACCAACAGGAAAAAATTGATTTTTCTTTCCCTATGATATACAAACAAAAAAAAAAGATAGTAATATTTATCCAATTCATTTTGCATGCAAGATGAGGCTAAGCCTGATCGAGTAATTTCAGTTACTCTTGCTCCCACAAAACAGTGGAAGATATTGCAACAATCAAGAATAGAAGCTCGATTTTCTAGTTTACAATTCAAAATATGCACTCTTATGCATTTGTATAGTCACTTTTTGGGAAGAGCCAAGACCTGATGTAGTTAAAAAGTTTAGCCTTCATGGATTTACAGTTACCATTGCCAAACTCGATCGGTAGAGTAAAATTTACTACTGGAACTGCCAGGTTTCCCTCATTTGGTCATTGTGTTTAGTTTTGGGGGGATGACTCACCATCCGACCAAGCATTTATGTGAACCTATTCACTCCTCTTATGATAGGATGATAACAAGTTTTTCCCCTATAAGAATTTGCATTATATCATACTCCACTTTAATTCTGAACAAAATGGAGTTGGAACGTAAGGTCCTTGCAAGACTTGGATTCATGTACAGCAATCAAGTGATACTTCCATGTGTTGCTCAGCTGGTCTTGTTCGCGCTCCATTGGCTTCTTTAAATCCCAGCAACTCACAATGCAATGGGGCAATTTCCTTGACATAAATCTATGAGATCTAATCTCTCATTATTGCTCAGTAGCTCGCTGTTAACTGACTAGTGTACAAGCTCGTAACGAGGGATGTGATCTTGCTGGTGAAGGTAATGAAATTATCCGTAAGGCTACTAAATGGAGCCCCGAACTAGCTGCTGCTTGAACTCGACTCCTCTAGAGAGTCCTCCTTCCAAGGGGCTAATCCAACTTCCATTGAGGCAGCTTCCCTATAATTTTCTGATTGAATTCATTTCACTAAAAGCTAAAATGATTGTGCAAAGAGACCGAGGTGCAAAATTTATATGCAAGTGAAACCCGGCACCTTCCTTAATCCTCTTTCACGCATTTTATTTCTAACAAGAGAAACGTCCAGCCACCTATCTTCTTCAGCGTATATGTTAGACAACAACACATAATTACCTGCATTAAGGGGTTCAAGCTCAAATAACCGATTCGCTATCTCTTTTCCTAGTTCACTATCAGAATGTAGCTTACAAGCCCCAAGAAGTGCACCCCAAGCACCAGCATAAGGCTCAATAGGCATCGATTTTAACAGATCGTAAGCTATTTTCAGCTTTCCTGCTCGACCAAGAAGATCAACTATACATGCATAATGGTCAGGAGACGGAACAATAGAATATTTATTAACCATGATATCATAGAATTGGCAACCTTCTTCAACAAGACCTGCACGACTACAAGCTGATAGGATGACAGTGAAGGCAACATTATCAGGAATAATCCCTTCACTTAACATACTAGAAAAGAGAGCAACAGCCTGAGGTCCACACCCATGAATTGATAACCCTTGTATCATCGAACAATAAGAAATCAAGTCTCGTTTAGGCATTTTATTAAACAATATTGTCGCCCTCTCCATATTCCCACACTTTGCATGCATATCTACTAGAGCTGCAACAACATGAGGTCTGTATAAATCAAGTGAACTCTGGCTAACATATGAATCAACCCATCTAGCCAGTTCTAAATTACCAACTTGGGAACAGGCAGACATCAAATTAACAATTATATACTCATCAGGTTTAATATTTTGAGCACGCAAGTCGGTAAACAATTGTACAGCCTCGTTAGGCTGTCCATTCTGCGTATACCCCGACATTAACGCAGTCCACAAAACAACATCCTTACTAGTTGATTGATCAAACAAAATCCTTGCAGACGCCGCATCACCAGACTTAGCATACGCATCAATCATAGTAGTAAACGAAACCACATTCCTCTCAGGCATTACATCAAACAACTTCTTAGCACTCACCAAATCCCCCAACCGAACAAACACATTAATCATCGCATTCCAAGACCCCACATTCCTACACGGCATTTCATCAAACAAACTAACAGCCTTCTCAAAATCACCCACATTCGCATACCCAACAATCATAGCCGTATACGACACCTCATTTTTCTCAGACATTTCATCAAACACCTTCCGCGCACACTCAATCTCTCTACATTTCCCATAAAAATCAACCAAACTCGACCCAACAAACACATCACTCTCAACCCCACATCTCATAATCAACCCATGAACAACCCACCCATCCCTCAACGCCAATTCACGAGAACACGCCTTAACCAAAGACGGAAAAGTATACTTATCAGCACAAACATTCGAACACCTCTTCATACGACGAAACAACAAAAGAGAGTCTTCAAAAGATGAATGCTGAGAATAAAGTTTAATCAGCGTGTTCCAAAGATAAATATTGGGTTGATGTACGCGATCAAACACAGCGGAAATGTAAGTAATATTAGAAGAAAGTGAATTACAGAGAGATATAAAATGGGTAATAATAAAATGGTCTTGTTCGAAGCCTTGGTGGATGATTTGGGCGTGGATTTGATGGAGAGTTGAAAGTGATTTGCAAGATTTTAAAAGGTTTAAAATGGAATGAGAAAGAGGAGAAGATGATGATTCATAGAAGCTTATACACCGACTAATCCAAGTCATGTGGAGTTATAACAGCAAGGTTCTATCGAGCATACCTTAGTTAATTTATTTTGGTTTGAAAACAAAATCGGTAAAAGCACTTTCTATCCCATAATTATGTTTTTTTTAAAATATATTGGGCTCTATACTTAAAATGAAAACAGTTTGTATCCTATAACTATATTTCCTAATACACTTTACATCCCATAACTATATTTTTATACACTTTTCATAACATAACGTTAAATTATGATATTATTTAAGTAATTGTCCAGTATTTAATTAATTTTACTAACAATAATTTTCTTATTATTATTGAATTAATTTTCCTATAAATGAAAATGATATATTGTGTAATTGTTGATACATACAGCAGTGCATATTTTTACTCGTGAATATACTTAATTAATATTACTAATCTTTTATTTGCTAGTTATAAGGATCGAAATTTTATATTACTTATTTTCAAAGAACGAAAATGAAGATAAAATTTAATGTTTAATGTTTAGCTATTTTTAGTGCTAAATTTAAATTAGTTAAATTTGGTGTTAAACTTAAAATTTATAATGGTAATTAATTAAGATATGTGTCATTTTTTAGTGTATTAATTTTTGCATCCACGTCACTTTATAACTCTTTATCTAACAAAATAATAAAATGTGGTCGTGTAACAAAATAATATAATGTGATGATTTAGGTGTGTAAATTATTGTTAGTAAAATTAATTCAATATATGAAAAATACTTAAATAATCTCATAACTTAACATTATGTTATGCAAAGTGTATAAAAAAATTATTATGGGATGTAAAGTGTATAAGTAAACATACTTATGTGATGTAAAGTGTATAAGAAAACATACTTATAGAATGTAAAACATTTTCATTATAAGTATTGGACATATTATATTTTCAAACGAAAATGATAGGATCCAAAGTGTTTAAAGAAATATAATTATGGGATGCAAAGTACTTTCATTATAAGTATCGGACCCATTGTGTTTTCAAACAAAAATAATGAGATGCAAAGTGAAATTTACTCATTTATATACTGTGAATCTTTTTGGTTCTTTTATTTTTATTTGTGGTTTGACTTTTAGTTAAATATTTATTTTAATTATATAATTAAAAAAATATATTTAAAACTCTTAAAAATATATATCAAAAAATTAAGCATCAAATATTATTGGACGGAGTATTTGGTTGTCTATAAAAAAATTGTTCTTAAATATTTCTCTCACTTGTTTTAATATTTTTTTTATAGTTTTTTTAAAAATACTTTTACATTCCAATATTCAAGATTTAATTTTATAATTAATTTTATCATTTACTATAATAATTTTGAGTAAATATATAAATTTATAATTATATATATTTTTAAAATGTGTGACTTTTTTATAAAAAATTAGGGAGAAAATGATGTGACAAGTTAAATTTAGATAATGAGAGCAAAAATGCACACTCCAAGAAGAAATCCATTGTCTATAATTATAGATTTCTTCATTTTTGTTATCCAAATTCACTAGTCTATTTTATTCTCTAAAATTGTCACATACATTTTCCACCACCTTTTCAAATTATTGAAAAACCTTTACTCGTAAAAATATTAATTTTAAATTATAGCTAACCATTATAAAGAATATCACCGGAACAAAACATCTTTTTAATTCTCTGTCATTTACAAAATCAAATCAGTATTATATATCCGTTCATACTATATTATTAAAGCTATAAAGATAAATGTTTGGTTCATTGTCTGGTCTGGTCATTTTGTCTCTCAATCAACTTCAAATACATGTATGTCTCTTACTTAATTTTAAACACACTCTTTTAATTAAAATATACAGTTGTACCTACAATCTACTAACATGTTTCAATTTCCTCATTGCCAAACCTCTTTAATTTATTTAAAATCATAGCTTATTAATTAAATTTTATGAATATTTAAATAATAACAATATTTTATTTATATTAATTAAATTTCATTACTATCCTATATCTATATTATCTATAATTTTATAGTGACAAATGTTTGACTGTTATGGTTTCTTTGTGTCCCACTCAACTTTAAATACACTCTTTTAACTAATTTTTAATTAAAATATAGAGTTGTACTCATAATCTACTAATTAACATGTTTCAATTTCATTACCGTTCAAATACTTTAATTTATTTAAAATTATAATTTAATAATTAAAATAATATCTATATTGTAATTCTCCTATTCAACTTAAAACACATTTTTTTAATTAAATTTAAATTAGAATATATTTCATCAAACATATATATTATACATACAACTCTATTTAGAACATATATATTATACATAAAACTTTATCATCAGTGGAGTTCTCTTTCTTAATAATAAAATGAAATAAATTATCATATTAAATTAAACATTTAAACCATATAAAATAATTATTTTATAATATATATTTAAATTATAGCATATATTTTCTTTATTAAGAATAATGTTACAATCCTCCTCCTTCTTAATAATAAAATAAATAAATTATCACATTAACTTAAATATTTAAATTATATAAAATAATTTACACATAATGTATATATTATACATACAATTCTATTAACGGTGTAATTATTTTTTATACAATTGTTCACGGGTAATAATATTATTTTATATTTAAATTATAGAATATAATTTCTATTTTAGGAATATTATTATAATATAATTTTTATCTAATATAATTGTATTAACATTTAATTCAATTTCATCACTGCTTTTTAATTTATTTAAAATTACAACATATTAATCATATCTCATTAATATTAAAATAAAAAATTAATATATCATAATAATATATAAAAGATAAATAATAACATAAATTACTATATTAAATTAAATAATCATATTATAAAATAATTAATATATAATTTATTAACGTAACCGTCTTTTTATACGGGTTATAAACCGGTTATTATAGATAAGCGTCACAGAGAAAAGTGTTGGAGATGCTGTAATGTAGTGTTTGAAAGAAAAGATCGAATATGTAGAAAAGACTGAGAAGTGTGTGATTGATTGAGTGACGGATGGCAAACAAAGTTGGTGGTCGACCCTTTCAACTAGTCCAACCATGCATCATCCAATTAATTCCTTTGTTTCAAGCTCCCCCAAAGTCCAACCATGCAAATTCAAAAAGTTACAATTTATGAGGTGCTCCTATTTAAAATATTAAAAAGTTACTATGGAATAAAAAAAATTAAAGGTTTCGATGTCTTTCACAGTATAAAATGGCAAAAAATAGTCTGTGCACGGGAAGGAAGACCATGTTTGTTTTCTGTTATAAATAATTTAAAAGTTGAAAAAATATATAGATGCGTTTGTCCTTCCTTAAATTTGAAAAATATGTGTTTATTTTCATAAAAAAGTACATCTTTATATTCTTTTTTTAAGTAAGTATTTATTTTTAAAATTTAAGGTAAGCAAAATGGGGCGGTATATTTTTTAAACTTATAAGTAATTTATAAAAAACCGTCACATTTTATGAGTGTTTATTTTCCCTTAAATTATGAAAATAAGTACTTATTTTCATAAAAAAATAAGTAGAAGTTTACTTTTTTTTTAGGTAAGTACTTATTTTTTAAAAATAAATTTAATATTTGGTTTAATTTTCAGAAATAAGTACTTATTTTCAAAAAAAAGTAGGTAAATGTGTACTTTTTTCAGAAAATAAGTACTTATTTTCAGAAAATAAATTTAGCATGCCACTTTTATTTTTACATGTATTTTAATGCGTATAAAAATATAGTTTGATAAATTATTTTTTTACTTTTCTAAAATAAAATTTTAAATATTATTTTTTTATTAAGAAAAAAGAAAATTTGAAATTTTTTAAACTATATTTTTTATATGATTTAAATATGTGTAAAAAATTAAAAAGACAACTAAAAAAAGAGGAAGTATTAAATTTTATATTTTCTATGTTTTTTGGTGAGTGGAAGCCTCGGACAATCAAGATACAGTGCTCGGTAGATAATTTTTATACACAGAGTACATTAATAAAAAGTGGGGATTATAATGTATATACCCGGGTAATGAGCAATTAAATTTTAATTTACTGCTGTATATTTCTACCCGATTTGCTGCTATTTATTTCAGTGTTCCGGCTTCTTAATCCCAAGACAAAGTGACTTGACACAACTCTGATTCAGCTAAATATAGGTTTAGTAAAGAGAAAAGAAGATACATATAGGTTGAAAAAGTTCCCGTATAAGCCAAACCAGTCCCTACTCTTTGAACCTGCAATCAAATACATGTTCAAATATAACTTCCTATTAATTTAAGTGAGCATGCAGTTATGGCTTCTTCTTCTTCTTCTCCAAAACCCCACAACATTTACAAAACTAAAGTGCTAAGTGGACATGAAGTTGATGAAAAAGCAAAAGCCGAAGAAAGAGACTTGCTTGAGCTCCGTTTAGGAAGAGGCTTTGCCTTACCTTCTCAAAATTTGCACACATCCTCTACTTGTTCTTGCTCATTTTCCCCTTTATCACAACCTAAGCAGTTAGATTTAGGGTTAGGGCTAGGTTACTATAGGAATATTATTAGTTCCGCACATCATCAGTCTTTCATTTCACCCGATCTAAATCCTCGTCCGAGTTATCGGCCAGCTGATCATGCAATATTGCCATGTACGATACCAACATCATTGCCATTTCGCTTGAGACCTCAACCTGGATTGTGGTTCACTCTTCGTTCTTCCCCCAGTAGGTAGGTTAAAATGTTTACCTGGTCAATTCTTATTTTAAGTTTGTTTGGTTTTATATGATAAGTAACTTATAAATCGAAAAATATACCTATTTTCCAAATTATAAATAATTTATTAGAAATCACAAATGATACCTTTCTTTAATAATATTGTGCATATGTATATATATATATAATGTATATATTCCTTAATATTTTGATGTTTCTAATCAATTGTAACACATATGTTTTTGTAGTTATGTGCAACTGCAAACAGTTACGGAGTAATTACTTTGTACTAATAGATTAAGTGTGATTATTTATTGATAATTAATTTAACTAAATAAATGGATGCAGGAAGAAAGAGACGTCGCTGCCTCAGATACCAAAAATGTATATCAGAGTGAAGTGAGTGGTGCACGTTAGAAATTCACGTCAAATGTCAAATGTCACGTTATATAAATATATTCATTTCCGTGGGTTACTGTATTTTCAACTTGTTAATGATGGCGCTGACGACGCCTTTGTTCTTTACCCCTTGTTTAGTTGTTTTCTTTTCTATTTAGACCGGACTTGTTTATCCTTTCTTATATATACACTACTGGTGTTTTGTCTGTCATTTTCACTAGAGACGACAAGGTGACAGTTCTTACGGTCAAGACCTACCTGGTTACCAAGCTTGGTCTCTCCAGCGATGCTGAGGTAATACCTAGCTTTCTCTACTTACTTACCACTCTGTCTCTAGCTAGTACGCGGTATCATGCACCTTTGTATATATGTGATGTATACATCTCTCTCTGTGTCGCGTATCATTTTGGTATAAAATGATTACTAGGCATCTGTCATTTGCATGCAAGTGTTATGTTGATATGACAAGGTTCGGTTACGTCCACATTTGAAAGTTAATAATTTCTATGAAATGATGTCTAGTTTTGTTCTTTATGTCATACATGTACACACATGCCATGCCAAATTGCCACTAGATCTGCGTAAAAATGCACTTTAAACACACATATCTCAAGTTTTAAAGTCATATGATCGAAGCCATATGGCTATCTTGGCTAATGGCCTAGCTACTGCGCTCATATATTTTTATTTTACTTTTTTAAAAAGATCTCAAGTACAATATTTAGCTAGATAGGAGTCGCCCGTGTTTGAGGAGTTGTATCACATATCTGCAACCTAGCTACATGTAACTTTAGTTTTCTGAAATAGCTGGACATTTATTACTAAGATTGAGTATAATACAAGATTGCATGCGCACCATACTTTAATTGCCATGCATATTTATGCTATTGACATGCAAAATAAAGAGCTAGCTAGCGCATATATATACAACCAAAATAATTAAGATGTTATTTATATGTATATAATTATATTGACGGGCGTTGGGGGTTTAATTATGAATGCAGATAGAAATATTATGCAAAGGACAAAGGTTAATGAGTTCACAGATATTAATGCAAGTAAGGGACACCGTTTGGCTACCGAGATTAGTGGAATCAGTAATCGAATCAGGGGACAGTACGGCCATTTCAATTTCAAATGGTGTACAACTGAATCATTTGATGTGCTTAGATTATAAAAGAAAATGCTAGACTAATTATCTGCTCACAACATTAGCATATATGCTTAATTAAGAAGATTTACAACTAGCAAAATCTAATGTACTTTCGTAATTCGTACGGTGCGATATAAATATGCATTTTTTGTAAAATTATATTATATTATACGATGCTCACATGTTTATTAGCACTTATCCTCAAATTTCCCGGTTATCATCAAACAGTTGGAGACCCGTATAAAAATCATGTCAGGTTTCAAAGCAAATCGATCAGATGTTAAGAACAGAGAAACACATACTATGATAAGGCTCGGTGCAACATGAAAACAAGTAATAAATCGTGTATTAATTGGTAATGATAGTAAAACAGGAGTAAATAACTGACCTCGATCAACAAATTGATGGCTGATTAGGTTAGGGATAAAAACTCTAATTTAGCTTTAGGCGTGAAATATATTTTCACTTCAACTTAATTATTTTTAAATTTTATTTAAATGCTGATCCAACTAATCCGATACACATCCAAATTTTATTTGTGTAGAATTAAACATTTAAAATTTAAATTTAAATAAATAATTTTTTTGTCAAGTCGGATAGATTGGATCGAGTTGGAATTTTATCAAATAAAACTGACCCATTCAACCCGTTACATTACTCCCACGGTAGGCCCATTGATGGGCTTGGACTGAATTAAACACTTCATTTGTAATGCACAAGTTATAGAGATAAAAATCTGAAAAGAAAACAGTAGCATTACAGTTCGGAGAAATTTAGATTTTACCATGAAAATAGGCTATAGCCTCAAATTCTGTTAAAGAACTATTCCGTAATATATAAATAAATATTTGTTAGTTAACTAATGTCAGTTTTTTAGTGTATAATAATAAGTATTCTTGTTCTGCTCCGTTTGATTTTATCATTTTAATATGCTAAAATGATAAAATATTATTGGGTGTTTCTAGTGTGTACCAACTACTTTTTGATGAGTTGTCAAATTTTGATTGGTGGGGATATTATTATTAGTGAGAAGGGAGCCAATAAAAATCTAACATCACAAAGTGGTTGTTAGTGTGTGCTCATAAATGCATTGCACACAATAGAAAAACCGAATATTATTATTACTTTTACAACTCCAGAATGCAAAGTAACTTTAGATTTTTCTAAACCAATAGTTTAACATTTCAGAGTTCAAACAACATCAAATTAAATACTTTCTCCTTTGCCATCTTAGCTTGTTGAAGTTTTTTCAAACATTCTTATCCCCGCCAACTTTTTCTTGCATATTCACTTCCTTGTCAACCTTGAGTTTCTCTTCTTTCTCAGCTTTTGCTACGGCTACTACTTTTGCATCCTCCAGAGCACTTATCAAACTATTTAAGCACCACCCTCCATCCTCTTCGGCAAATTTAGGCATCAAACTTTCCGCAACATCAGCAGGAGTCATATTAATTTCTCCCAACAACTCTTCAATTCTTCCAAATAGTTAATGAAATTCGATATCCAGATAATTCCTTGCAAGAACCTTGAATATTTCAAACGAACAATAAGACATCTTGATATGCTTGTCCATTCGACCTCTTCGAATCAAAGCAGGATCAAGTTTCTCAAGATAATTGGTTGTAAAGACAGATCCATTCACCACCACAAGCAGACCAAAGGCCATCAATGAAATTCAATAGCCCGGATAAAGTAACTTTGCTACCATCAGTCCCAGTCCCTACATTTTCAACTGCCTTTTTAAACTCATCCTTCTCTTTCTTCTTCCTTTGCCCTGTGAGATTGAGAGAACAGTCAATGTCCTCGATCACAATGATTGATTTTCCAGAAGTATTAATAAGCAATTTCCTCAAGTCTATGTTATTCTCAACAGAAGTTAACTCGAGATCATACACATCATATTGTAATAAATTCGCCATAGCAGCAACCATAGTCGATTTTCCTGTTCCAGGAGGCCCATACAGAAGATATCCTCTTTTCCAAGACTTGCCTACTTTCGCATAATAATCTTTCGCCTTACTGAAAGTGATCAAATCATTCACGATATCCTTCTTCATCTCCGGCTCCAATGCCAGTGTCTCAAATGTAGCCGGATGCTCAAAAACCACATGACTCCAATTAGTTCCAGACCATGTCTCTTGTTTACTATTCGTGTACAACTTTCGTTGCCGATTCTTCACAGCAATAGCTTTCCCTTCATCCAACACATGACTTATGTAAGACTTGGTGATCAAGTCACGATACTTCTTGTGAAAACTCAGAGTATAATACCTCTTCTCATCCTCTCGAGGATAAAAAGAAATGGACTGTTCCTTGGATATAGTCATGCTAGATGTCCACCATACTTTGATCCCTTAATAATCATCAATTATCTCTTCGTAATCGTCCATGCTAAGAACAAGTGTTTCGCTGTCTCTGACCGAATCAGCAGCCTTCAGTCTCTTGGCTGTCATCGAAGAATTGACAGCCAAGTAACGCCGAATGGCAACATAGGCCGTGCCACGATCAAAGCTGCCTCTAGAATACTCATGGAATGTGATTTGGATATAAGGGTTAAAATACGAGACTAATTTGTGAACAAATATTCGGATAAAAGGACCAATATCGTAAGGAAAATGTTGGCTAAACATTGCCCAAATAAACATCAGGCTCGCAAGCAAAGAGCCTGCACTAGTCCACATTTCCCCGTTCATCATCTTCCTCGGCTCTATGTGTATAAAATTTATGGTTTGTGAAGAGTTTGCTGCAAGACTGGAACAGAAACAGTACTATGTAACAAAAAAAGTACTCGAGTATTGAGACTGGACATCACAGAATGTCAGAATTGTTGTTGCTTTTTAAGGTACATGTAAAAACCATGGGCTGGTAAGTTCATGTAAAAATTTTGGGCTGGATCAATGGAACGTATCCAAGCAAAACCAGGATGTTGCGATTTCGAAGGTTCTGGGGTATTTGATTAATGTAATATTTTATAGTATTATTAAATTGGAAATCTTAAAAAATTATATTATTTATAAAATATAACTGAATATATATGGTCTCCATGAAATTTCTCTATATGTTAAATATATTATTGAAATACAAAAGTGTAATAAATACATATTTTGGAACAAGTTTAATTTTGGTAGAATTCAATTAAAAGCAAGTTAATGACAACTGCATGTAAAAGCAAGTTAATGACAATTACATACAATAAAAGCAAGTTTAATTTGGTATTAAATCTAATGAGGATTAGGAACACACTGAGACCTCTCTTCTTACCGGGGATTTAACTTTAAAAAAAAATTGTGCATGGATATTTAAATTTATTCTAAATAATCTAAAAATGCAACAAAAATGATTATTTTTATTAAATTAAACTACAAGTTTAAAGCAAGCTAAAATTAATAGCATTGGAACGTTTCAAAATTTAACTTGTGCAAGAAAACAAGTGAAAAACATGTATTTTAAATGATAGTAAAAAAATAAAAAGGAGTAAAGAAGAAACTGATCTTTTCTTTTCTTTTCTATTTTTGTCAAGAAGAAGAAACCGATCTTAAATATGAAACAATATCCGACTAAAATTTAAAACTTCATCTCGAGTGAAGTACAACAATATAGAGAGCTCTGATTGAGGTTCAGTGGTTGCTGGTGTAAAAACTGATGAGATAAATTAAAAAGCAATGCTCCTGCAGTTTCCCATGTTATTATATTATCTGGCCAGGAAGTAGACACGAGATGGAATAAATGCGGACTGTTTTGTTTGCCGCACTGTATTACATTCAAAATGTAAGAACTTTTTATTGTAACAAAAATTGTAATATATACATCTAAAGAATATATTCAAATTGACCTGAGTATCACATAACATCTAGTACAATATAACATGTGCTTAATTTTGTGTGCATGTTCTCCCTCTGATTCAAAGGGATTTTCTAATGTCATACTGCGAAGCATACACGTTCAGCTATTCGGTTAAGTATGAACAGCGTACTTATCTTTGTGATAAGAGACAAAGCAGCTAAGAACCTTGCAAGACTTTGGTAACTGCATCTTGCAGCAAAGCGACTGACTCCACTGCAGACTTTGTGAGCCAACTGATTCCAACTTTGAGTCGATGCTCATCAGTCGGTAATCTGTACAGATATGCTAGTTTCCTCGCTGTAATAAAACACAGAATGACCAGAAGTACATTACATTAGTATAGTTATTTTGATTTAAAATTCTTCAGGTAAGCTGGCCCCAGTTCAAATTTTAAATCAATAACCTTAAGATTATTGTTTCAAGGCCTGTCTGTCAGTTCACCCACTAACAAGACAAATAGTTGGCAATAAATCAAATAAAAAACACCGAAATCAGACAAGGAGCGAGTTTTACCAGCATGACCTATAGGACCTTCAAAAGTTAGCCCCTCGATAAAAGTTGGCGAGAGAGCAGCATCATTCCTCCCTAGAACCATCATCTCACCTAAATTTTGATATCTGCAGCAATTCATTATTTATTATTTTGTACAATGTTTAGATGGTCAGACAAATCCTTTGAATAAATCTGGAAAAAAAGGGCAATCAATATTTAGATAATAACTTGACCAGCGATTCATATTATGTAGATATAAGAATGTCAAAAAATTCTAGACCCGAGTAAAACACTGGTAATCATTTACATTAAGCAGTCTAGCAAGTTTGTCTTTTGCCATTATCCATCAACCAAATCATGAAATTAGAAGAGTTTACACAGGGTAAACCAATATCAATATTCCCGTTATATCTCCAATTAAAACTTTAAGCAGGCATCTCACATAAAGTTAATCAATCCAGACGAGCTGCAGTAAACCATACAGAAAGATCATCCAAACATTATCTATATATATTATTTTATTAAAGTTCTTCAAACATGTTTATATTGGAGATGTGCATAGTTCCTGACCTGAATGGTAACAGAGGTCTCTCATTAATTGCAGCCCATAGATTCCATCCCGCAAAATCTGCTTGTTGAAACGCGACCTGTGCAGATTATGACAATATTCACTTCCAAATCACTTGAGCTGAACAAATAATGCAAAACTACTAAAACGTAGGAAGAAAATGTCAAATTAAAATCAGAAATAGGCAATACTCCCATTATATTGCATATATCACTAACTAGAGACCTGTGCAGTGGGTGGAAGCAATTTTCCTTTAGAGTCTCTTGTTGCAGAAGAGTCTCCAACTGCAAATATTCGTGGGTAGCCCTTAACACGGAGGGTTTCATCAGTTTCTACTTGTCCCCTTCCATTAAGTGGAAGTTCATAAGGTTCAGAGGGCTCCAGTTGAGGAAGTAGCGATCTAGACCCTACAGTCCATAGAACTAAGTCTGCTTCCAGTAGTTGACCCTGTTGGCCCTTTTCGGTAGGCTGCAAGTCAAGAATTAGCTTATCAGGATCATAAGCTCCTGCAGTGTTGCCAATATCTTCCCCGTCTGTCAGCTTGCCTGAACTTCTGATGTCATTGTTCTGTTTTATACAGCTAACAAAGTAACCTTGTAGAAGTTGAACCTTCCTAGATGAGAGAACCTGGTAAATATAACAAATTTGAAATGTATAAATATTTCATGCAAGGTCTTGTATAATATATCTGTGCAAACAGGATCTGCAGACAATCAGGAACTTCCGAACTCGGTTAAAAAATTTGCAAGATTTATCCACGTAATTCATGCTTGGCAGTCCCATAATTTCAAGATATGGTATTCATCCACTCTATGATGCTGGCCATATATGTTCACTAAACTTGTAACTATTGTTATACTTGTACTTTATTTACTTTACAAACATGGGAATTAATAAAGATTCCTTACTTTCTGGGCAGCTTGCCTGTTGCCAGGTGGAGCATCTGGTATAATTTCATTTCCAACATTAATGGCTTGTACAATTCCCTTATTTTCCAATCGTTCAGATATAGTTGCTGCTAATTCTACCCCAGAGTAACCACATCCTACAACAGCAACACAAACAGGAGTGTTTGTTCCGAAATTCTTTCGCTCCAATAATTTCAACTTCTCATTAACCTTCTGCATCACAAGAATATTTTCATGCAAAATGATAAGCATAACTTATATAAATGTCAGCTCTTACTACATAGTGGAATCTACAAAATGACAATTAGCTTTTGCATTGATACTGACACAAGCATCCTCCAAGGTCGAAAATGGTATGGCAAATTCTGCAGCACCTGGTACAACATCTCTCTTGGAATCAGCTCCTAATGCCAGCACCAACCTGGCTGCCCAGATTCAAATATGTAAGTTCAGGTGCGTAGTTCAAAGAACACACATCTTTATTATTAGTAATCGATTTAATTCCTTTCTATGTTCTTCTATCAAATCAACTATGAATCCACCTGGACTCTTCAATTTTTTCCCTCATATGGTCAACCGGTGTGCTTGACAAATTTTGCATTAGAGTAATATGGGAACGATATCAGAAAATTGTTGATCAGAATGGCTTAGTTGCACAAGCTTAATATATATTTCTACTCTATGTTTTAAAGCTTAGCCTTTCAATATATAAATCTAACCATAAGCAACAAAAAGGTTTTGTGGCAATGGTCAATAATAACCACATTTATTAAATCGTTAGTGCTCCCTGGTCAAAGTTAGGACTGTAAGAATTACCAGTCATATTCAATTGTGAGCCCACTTTCAAGATGTACAGTTCCTCCATAACTAGAATTTGTAGGTCCGCTCATTCTTAAATTATCGGATGGATGCAGAATTTTCACTCTATCTTGAAAGAACTGCACACCAGTGTTCGCAAGCAAATCTGAAAAACGTGGAGCTATTTCCCAAGAATCTACTTCTGCACTTGAACATTTTTCCCGTAAGCAGGTTCATTATCCAAACAAGCAAATGTTAAATTTGGAATTCTCTATATGTAAAATCTCAACATACAGTGAAATGACATTGTACCTCCACTAAGAAGTTCATACAACATTGGCTTGAAGACAAATCTTTCAGACTGGTCAATAAGCAGCACCTGTTTAGCGCCAAAACATTCAAGGTATCAGTAAAATGATTAACGGTGTGATATGCTTTAAGAAATATTACTGACATTGAACTGGGAAACAGCACTGCCATTTATCTGACAGTTTACAAGAAAGAGGAAAAGGGAAAAACACATATGACTACACATCCGCCATAACGTTGAAAAAACAGTCTTAAGAAAAAAGAATCCACCAAGATGTAAGATATTGTCTAAAATAGTAGATCACTCTGAGCTAATTCTCATAATTAAGAAATGGTGGGTATTCAGAGTAGTTCTGAAAATGTTCAATTAATTTTGGATTTTTTTAACTAGTCCTGTAAATATTAGTTTCATCTATTACATGTCAAACTGTCAACAAATTGTGTAGGACTGAGTTGCATGAGCTGCTACACACTACTGTCCTAGTTTAAAGAGCAAGCTGAAACCATTATACGCTCTCTCCTTCATTCTCTAATCTGATTCAAGCACCATAGAATTCCAAAAATTATAGTGTTAGTTGTGCTGAAGAAAGCTATCTGCAGTATTATTGGTGATAAAAGCTAGATTTTGATATGGCAGCACTGATGTGATTATAATTGCTGTTCATGACCAAGTTTTTGAACGTCTGAGTTAAAAATAACTAGATTTTAAATGTTAGAGTCTAAAGTAGGACTAAAAAAAAGATTAAAAGTCAAATGTCACCACCTCAGCCCACACATGATACATATCAGCAGGTAACACTCAAACTGCCTGTTTTGGAAGCAAGCTAGTCAAAAAGAGGCAAAGAAAGGAAGAAAAATATGAAAAGCCATCTGAATTACAGCTTACCTGAGGTTTTTTATCATCAGACCATTCAAGTGATTCGAGTCTCAGAGAAGTATAAAGACCTCCAAATCCGCCACCAAGTATGCACACCCTTGGCTTCTGTAAGCATATATCAAGTGTTGTTACAATATATAAGCTATGTAACATTATACTTGCAACGATATATGCCAATGTTGGGGCAATGAAATTAATAGCGTCATCAACTAATTTTAAAACCGAGAGAACAAGGAGCTCACACTGATACTAAAGGACTTGCTTAATAGTATACAAAAGTTAATACAAGATATTAACCTTGTTATCACGCCAAGCAAATTTTCTAGGGGTTTCTTGTTCTTGGGAAGTTTCTACACTCCCCCCATTCTTAGACATTACATTGATGGAAACAAAAGGTAATTTATTCCTTCCAAAGCTCTCGAAAAACAGAGAATTGGAAGCAAATTTAGTCGAGAAACACGGTAACAGCCTAATCCTTGGAGTATTCTGTCCTGAAATCACCAAGTACAACACCACCAACAACAAAATGTATATAGTAAGAGAATCGACAATTGAGTGAAAGAAATGATACTGTAAATTTGATACACATTAGAAGATACAAGTACTTAAACATTTTCACATAGATTCAACAGTTAGGATTTCTACTTAGATGAGAGAGAGAGAGAGAGAGAGGGAGGGAGGGAGGGAGAGCGAGAGAGGGAGAGGGATAGGGGGAGAGAGAGAGAGAGTACGATTGAAAGATGCAAATGGCGGTGAAAATGAGAAGGGAGGTGTATATGGTGCAGCCATTAGGTTGAAAGGAAGCACCCCGCCTATTCCTCTGCCTCGTAAATTGTGCACGAAGATTTAAAGTGTGTGTATTTGGTACAACGAAGAAGAAGAGACGCGTCTGTCTAGGAATCCACACAGGGGAGAGTAGTGGTTAATTAAACGGATAAAGAGAGAGGTGAATAACTGTACTAGGGCGGTAAAATAACCCACCGCCAACCAACAATTTCCGACTTTGACTAATTTATTTAAGCCGGTTCGGCTCTATTTATTTATATTTACATCAAAATTTTAAGATTATTTTTGTTCCAACAGAATCCTTCAATGTTTTTACTGTGAATTTAAATGGAATTAAATTATACATTTATATTATATTATTAAATTTGAATCATAAAAAATGTAATAATAGGTGGATATTTAAGTGAGTTAAATTGGTTAATTATTTTGTAATCGATTTAAGTATTTAATATTAATTATTTAGTAGAAATATACTTTTAAACAAATATAAAAATATTATTCATATTAAATATAAACATAAAATAAAATATATACAACTTTTATCAAAATAACTTAACATATAATACTAAATAAAATTACAATTATTATTGAAATAATAAAAATATATTTAAATTATTAAATAAAATATCAAAATAATAAAAATGATGCAAACTAATATACATAATTTAAATTGAATTGAATTGAAATTATATTTGAAATCAGCTATTCATGATTTATTATCACACTAAAATAATTATTTTAAACATGGTGGACAAACAATAATCAATGAGATAGGTATCACTGGAATATTCGACAATAAATATATTTTTAATTTTTTTAAGATATGTATTTATTAGTGAAATACCTCATATAAAATAAAATACACAATTGATAGATACATATTTTAAAATTTAATTTTGACCATTATTTTCCTAATAATTATTTATGTTAAATAAAAAATAATTAATTTTACGAGAAAAGACCCAATATAATATTGTTTTTAATTGAAATGACGAAAATGACACTATACGGGGAGATAATCCAAAATGACACTCGGAGACGCTAGATAGAGTAGCGTCTTTCTATATACCTTACATGTTATATCGTGTAGCGCTTTTGGTTATTTTTTTCCCGCTTTTACTCCTAATAAAATGATAATAATAAAGACATAACCCAAAAACCAAACACACCTAATTTAACCATTTTTAATATTTTAGAATTCATCAATTCTCTAATTGAATTTTTAAAATATTAAACTTAAATTAAAAATTAAGTATTTGAATTTATAAACCTGTAATAGAATGTTTAACAATTTAGGGTTTAGGACCTAGACTCTAACTCCTAATTAAAGTCAGGACACTAATTTAACCGTTTTTAATATTTAGGGTTCATTAATTCCTTAATTGAGTTTAGATTTTAGAAATATTAAGCTCAAATTAAAAGTTAAGTACTGAATTTATAAGTTTTTAATAGAATGTTCAACGTTTTAAGCCCTAAACCCTAAATCCTAACTAAAATTAGGACTCTAATTTAACCGTTTTTAATATTTTAGGGATTCATTAATTTTTTAATTGGGTTTATGTTTTAGAAATATTAAACTTAATTTTTTTTAAAACTCAACATTAACTAGCATTTTTACTTTTATTTTTTTAATTTTATTTAACAAAAATCTAGAGTGTCTAGACGTGACATGGTCCCGCATTTATAGTGCCCAAACGTTAAATTATATGGTATTTAAAGGTTAAACGGCAGAATGCGGTAGACATTTTTATAGAAATTGTTGACTACCAATTTTTTCACTCATAGCAACAATATGCTTATAATTACTAATTAGACCGGCTTAAGCTACAATATATATGGAAATTGACCATCCGGTTTGGAAAGCAATGCAAGGTTGTTTTGTTGTTTTCAAGGAAAGAAAAGAATGATTTGGTGAAAAAGAGACAAGAAGAACAATAGGCCAGAAACACAAACACATACACAGTGAGAAAGTAAGAAGAAAGATGGTACCTTTGAAGCTAGTTCGTTCTCTGCTTTCAGGAAACGCCATTAACAACCATCTCCTGCTAACCCCATCTCACCATTCCCATCAAAACTCAAACACCAAAACCCCTTTACTCTTCTTCATACCCACCCAAGAACTAGTCACTGATACATACAAATTAGCCACTTTAGCTAGACTCATTGGCTTGGATTTTTGCCCCACCCCTTCTCTTTCTCACCTCATTTTCTCTTCCCCATCATCATCTTCTTCATCACTCCCTTCTATCATTTCCTCATTCTCTTCTACCTCACTGGCATTGCCAAACGCTGCCGTTTCACTTCCCTTTCCTGATCTCATTCTTTCATCCGTTTCTCATTTGCGATGCTTTGTTGGGATTTCCAAGGGTTTCTTTAAGTTGGTTTTCTTGAAATCTGATCTTGGTTTGGGTGGTGATGATAGGATTGATAGGAAGAGTAGTAACTGGGATTGTTGTTCATTTTCTTTGGTTTTGAGAATGTCAAATTGTCGAATCGGGTCCATGGATTGTTTTTGTAAGGCTTTAGCTGGGCAAGGTTGGACCTTTTTTAAGACTAAGTATAACCCTTCTGTTGATTCTGGTGATAGACCTGTTTGGGGCACCAATGCGATTTATCTTTTTCGGAAAACGGAGTCTACTCGAGTTCTTTCTAGGCAGGTTAGTGGTGGAAGTGAATGTAGAATGAGGGAAATGAGGTTGCCACCATTGGACTTCCGGAATGCGCCTTTGAGGATTTTGCAGTATATACTTCTTATGACTGATGATATCTTTTATCTCGCCTAGTCGGGTGCGTTTTTATCCCTTCATTTACTTTTAATGGTGTATAATCTTTGTCTGACTGGCATATTCCTTTTCTTGTATTTGTTTGCTATGGATACATTGCTTGGTAACAAATGCCATTGATAATTCAGTTTATATGAAAATGATACAGAATTGCTCAATTTTTTTTGTATTGTTTGATTTTATCAAAGAATTGTATACATATCTTAGGTTTAAGCTTATTTAAACTAAAAAGGTTTTCTGGTTTGGATAGGACTAGGAATCAGAATAACCAAGAGCTGATATAATGAATGTGTTAAGTTACCAGCTATTTTAAAACCATTTGGTGATAGACTGATAGGAGAACTCAATATGCATGTCATTTTTATATGTTAATAGAATGAATGCCGAAGCGATGCTTCCCTTGAACCACATCAAAGGCATCTAGTTTACTTGTGTTGCGTTATGAGTGAATTGAGTCACATACTGAACGAGATGCCAGCTGCCAGTGACGGATGTAGAATTCTAACCTAGTTGGGGCAAAAAAACACAAGAGAATGGCAAAAAAGAAAAGAAAAGATTTGAACTCAAAAACAGCAAGTTCCAAAAATTTGACACAAAACTTGTTTTCAATGAGGTGCATTAGATAAAATCATTAAGATAGTACTACGAGTGTATATATAATGAAAAATTTACTGGAGGCAACTACCCCAGCTACACATAGTGTAGCTCCGTCCCTGCCAGCTGCTATAATTTTGCCAAAGTTAAAAATCTGAGCTGTGATGAACAGATGGGAGCTGATTTTGGAAAAGCACCAACAATCGATAATTTGACAGAGAGGGATACCATATCCCACTCGGGAGAATGGCCCTAGGTAGGGATGTCCGGGTGTACAATATTAGTTTGGTCGATATCTACATTTTACCCGTTAGTATTACTGACATGAGTTGATAACAGCAAAATTAATAATTTATAGTTCAGAATATTATTTAATTGGTAAGGAATATGTTCTCTACTGAACTTAATTATAAATTCAATTTTAAAATATAGATTCCGAATTAAAAATCGAGAATTAAGGTAGGACTCTTGTGGAATGGAGGCATGCAAAGTATAGCCTTGTGTTTTCTATTATATGAAATCACTACACATGCTTCGAACTTTTATGAAATCACTACACAGGCTTCAAACAAGACGTTCGTGAAAAGATATAATGAATATAATACACAGTGCAATTCATCCGACTTGAAACTTCATTTCCGGAGCATTTAGCAATGATTGTGGCAGTTGACAGTATTATTTTGTGCTGTGTTCTGGGTGTTAGAGGAAAAATGATAGTCATGTAGGCACATTCACATACTTTTGTATTTGTTCCGTTGTTCATAGCAAAGTCTTATACTCCATACAATTTGTTTTATTTTTGGGAAGTATCTAATTATACGGGAGATCTTAATTTTTTGCTTTAAGCACGAAAATGTGTTATTATATGGGTTAAATGGCTATTTGGTCATTGTTCTTGTGAGTTCATCAAAAACACAAAAGATTTTTGCTAAATGACTAACCTTTCCAACGCTGATTTTGAAGGGCACAGCTTGTTACATCTCTTACCATTTGCCTTCATTCTTACTACCCTCAAGAATCTCCTCTTTGATATATACACACACCCACACCCACACCCACACCCATACCCACACACACACACATATTATGTATGTATTATTTGTTGTCTATATAAATATGTATCATTTCAATCTGAAATGTTTGATGCACTTAAGAATGGTGAGGAAGTTGGGATTGTAATTAATGATGTGGTAGTTCGTGTTCAAACATTAATTGGGATGGAGACCCTCATTCTCTACAACGATGGGGTAAATTAACCCACATATTACACTGGGTATTTAACATATGTATCTATCTTTCATTTACATAGATATTATATATAAACCTGCATATATGTTTGATGTATTGTGTAGCCATAGAATTCGAATTTGAATGTTTAAAATATATACAAATTGTTGATGAAGATAAAGAGGAGAAGAATCTGGGTCAAAAAAAATGGATCACATAGTAAAGATCGGGTTGGATGAGAGTAGCAGCCACATCAGATATCCGTCAAAGTCTGTTAATGTTTTAACGTCACTCACGTGATTGAAAGTTTTTTTTTAGTTCAAGTATTTGACTACAAGCTTTTTCAGTTTGATGACCCACTTGCAAGTCGGGCTCCAGTTCAATGACCAAATAGCCATTTAACCCGTTATTAATATTGTCGAACTTTAGAGGACATGCAAAATTGGAATTAAGATAGCTATTATACTTTTTTTTGGCAATTTTCACTTGGAGAACTCACTGCTTACTGTCTATATTATAGCAATCCTCTATAATATATGGTTTAGTCGGATATATTCAGTTAACAAATTACTCCGAACATGAGGATAGTGTAAGACTTCACCTAAATGGTACACTGTTAATAGTAATTTACTTTACATAACCTCTTCTTTTTACTAGCTTATTTGAAATAGATGGTGGCGTTATCTGTAATTAGACTTATGCAAATCTTCTCGAGCTAGATAAGATTCTGTTACCTTAAAGTTCTATAAATCCAATGCTTTCCCTTTAGTTTTATATTTATCTCAGGAGTATGATATAATACCAAGCCATATATGCTATCTTGATCTATATTATGATGTTTTCACTTGTTATGTAAGTATCACTTCATAAATAAGAGGTTGAAATCTCGAAACAGATATATATGACGACTCCAAGTGATCACAAAGTCCAACCTAAATGGTCTTCAGAAGGATTAAAGTGAACAAGGAAATGACAACTGCACTTTTATTCAGAATTTTGGAAGTCAGAACCAGTATACTGAGCTGAGCAGTCTTGTTCCCGGTATACATGTCTTCTCTTTGTACAGGTAGTATTGTAGTAGCTACGCAGTCAAATTATGATCAGGTGAGCTGATAATGTACCGATCAAGAATGAAGATGTGTTGTACTCTTGGACTTATTCCCTCTACGAAGACATCGGAGAGGATTGAGGATGTGTATATCTTTATAACACGTTATCGTCGTAATATTATTTTCCCAGGCATAGCCAATATATGTAAACATGTAAAGAAAACCAGTGAACATGAATTAATGGTTCAAGATACATACATACACCTCTTTCGGAATTTACAATTGCTAGTTGCTACCATAATCTGATCAGTCATTTGTGTCTATATTTGCAGAGTTTGTCATAAGAGAGTTGTTTATGAATATGAATACAATTTAAAGTTTTCAACATCTCCCAAATGTGACTTTGAAAAAGTGAAGGCATGCATCTCCCTGACCATGAGGCTCCTTTGAGAAAAATGTAAAATGTCAATGTTGAAGATCAAAGATGGACGACCTGTTCATAACGAAGGCGTTTGGTCAACCTAATTCTCAGAATATAACCGACTTATAAAGGGGTTGTACATCAACATATTTGTGAATTATCCAAACGTTCCAAAGTGTGTATCAATGACTCGATGCAATAGTTTACTTGCCCAAAAAAGTCACAATTTTTCGGGTAGTACAAGTAAACATATGCTATTTTTACCTGCACGGATCAGTCATCACTCCGTAACAGACAATTATATTCAAACTGTATTCATATAATTTTCTAGAAATTAAGAAATAAAAGACTTCCCTTACTAGCGAATGTATAATTGGTCAAAATATATAAAGCAATTTAGTTAAATTTATCGGTTACGTATCCATAATATACTAGTACCGGTAACCAACAAGGGCCACAAATAAATAATGATATCATAATTATTAATCCAAAATTTAGAAATTTGATTGTGTTGTGTATTGAAGTTTTATGGATATACCTAACTTCTAACCATAATTTCAACACCCATCCATATTTATATACCCCACGTTGTTGCCTCATCCCAATAATCTTTTTCATATATTCCATCCCTCCTCGGTATATCTTTCTCTTTTTCTCTTTTAAATTTATTTCTATAAAATTTAACTGTTAAACTTAAGTGTAGTTTATTTTCTAAAATAATAATTAAATTTATTTATCTAATAACTTTTTAATATGCAATAGAGAGAGACGGGAGTCCCGGGACGGTGAGAGTCATTTAATATCAGTTGCATTAGTTTTGCTGGAAAAATTTGGAATAAGGTATAGCCCATTTGTAATAGGGTAGCTCATTCAATACCCACCATATACTGTTCCGGTAAATAAGCACTTTGTTTAATAAAATTTCTGTTTTTTGAAAAAAATTATGTATCACTTTAATTTCTTATACATATTTCTGTATATAAGAAACGTAATTTCACAATATTTCAAAAATATTTTTGGATAAAATTTATTATTTTATATTTTTAATTGAAAATTAAAATTCAATAATTATTTGTTTAACTTTTTTTTTTCATTTTAAATGTTAGGAAAATCAGAATTTCAAATAATTTGAAATGAGAAGAATATTTCAGTAAATATTATTAGTGAAAATGTGAAAAATATCACTTTGTATTGTTCTTAGCATAATATTACCGTACTATTAAAAAGGTTTTATAAATATTTATTTTAACAAAATAATAATGTCAAATTTAGTGTTTTTATAAATTTGTTTTTCAAGAAGGGAGGGCAAGATTTTTTAATTAGTTTTATAAATAAATAAATAAAATTTCAGTAGAATAGAAGGTACATACAGACTTAACAAAAGTTTACAAAAAAAAATTCATTATATACTTCACATTATGTAGAAGTATAAACAAATTATAAAAGTTTTTACAAAGCTAAAACCTTGTTCTTAAAAATCATCCGTGAATGTGTTTTATCAGAAAACATGAAATTAAATTTTAATTATACTTTACATTCTTTATCTTTTGAGTCTTTTTCTATTTTTCAAAAGAAAACATGAAATTAAAAATTTTAATTTAGATAAACTCAAGACTTTATTAAAAAAAATCAGTGATTTTTTTTATAAAACATGTACCATCCGGTATTTCTCAATTTCTTTTCTTTTAAAATGAAAATAAATTTAATTTTTAAAAACTGTAATGTAAAAAAGAAAAAACCATACAAGAATATTATAGTCACTTGATCAAAGAATATCAATTCCCTAAATTATTTGATGATTATGAGTTAAGGTTCTAAAATATAGAAATGTAACTGTGTCTCAATTCAATTTGAAATAAATAGTTACTAAAATCTCTTAGCAAAAAAAATGATTGTGCATAACTGCATAACGGTGTATATTAACAGAAGGACCCATCTTTACGTGCAAGTAAACAGCAACAAAATAAGATAAGTATAGTGTAAGTTTTCTAGGGAGAAATAACAACTACTCCGTAGTAATTATCATTACTTTTTTATATAAGGAAATGTAAGACGAGCTTTTGACAAAAAAAAATTAGTATCCCCACGTAATCTCTGCAATTAAATGCATAAATCTTTTTATTTATGGTATAATGATTACATCCTGTGAAATATACTTATACTTTCCACAACTTATATTTTTTGTTACTATAAAAACTGCCTTCTTTTTTATTTTTACTTTCACATTTATTATAATTTAGTTTTTCACCGCTACATTTTTTATAATTTTTTTAGGTATATTTAAGCACGGTGATAGTCATTTCTCTGTTTCTAAAATTTTGTTAACTATACTCATACACACACACATAAAGAAAGGAGAATGAATAGAAAAAGACGAATCAGAGGCTTACGAGAGGAGAAGAATTGAGAAAGAAAAATATTTATGTATTGACACAATCTCTAGTTATGTTCTCGAATGTGTAGTCTTTTTTATTTTCAGTGTACGCAGCATTCGTTTACTCGAGACTAGTTTGCGGCTAGGTTAGTCATGGTGCGTATACATACTAAAATGCATTTGGGAAGTGCCACCAACGTCAGAAGATTTGAAACTTCGTTCGACGCCTTGTTTTATCCCCGCCAACTTCGTGTGCGAGGTAAGTAAATTTTTTATTTTGTTAAATAAAAGATTAGTGTGTGAAATGTTTAACATCGAGATTAATAGTCCGAAAAAGTACGAACTATTTGGAGTAGTAATTAGTTCACAATTTATGCTGAATGGTATGACAGGAGGTCTGCATCACCCGTCTGTCTGATGGTCTAGAAATTAAACACGCCACCCCAGTACCACCCAAATTGCCATTCATGGTTGATGCAGATTGATTGCGAAAGCATTCATATATATCACAAATTGCTGATCATAATTCTCACAATGCATAGCTCTTTACACATTTCTTAAAAGCTCCTCTCCGATACGAGGAGGACATCGAATGCAATTTGTACTCGGTTGTTACAAATTTATATATGCCGATTTTTTCTTCTAGACTTGGTGTTGATCTTCACGTTAAAATATATGTACAACTTTGCTTTGTCTTGTTGTACATTGTTGTTATTTGTAATTTCCAAAAAACAAGACACAACTACCATAGAAACTAATTCGTATAAATGTTGGTTTATGACTTTAACAATTTTTGTCGTATAAATAATCATTTTTCACAACTTTCATTACAAAATAGTCATTTTAACGGATTCTTACAACAGATTAATATGATTAAAATTTATATTTTTACGACGTAATTTCATTCTCATTCCCATTCCCGTTTTCAAGATTTAAAATTCTATGAACCTATCCAAGAGTGTGGAGGAGTTTATGTAGATAAAATGTAGTCACAATAATTTAAGAAGGGAGAATAAATACGAGTCATGTGAGAGTAAGGGGTAGCTGGGACTGGAGGATATAGAATAGCACCACAAATACAAGTAAGCAGACAGCAAGACGGTGATTGAGTAGGTACCTCGTGAGGCCTCAGTAGTTTCATTTAAAAACACACACCAACATATATACATACACATCTCACTATATATACATACATATTTAAAGCACCTCCCAACTCCTAACCAAACCCAAACCAATATTAAACCAACCCCATTTTTTTAGTTTCACCCCCACATATTTATTATAAACATATCATCATTTCAGATTTACAACTTCTTGATTTTGCCTCCACATTTCTTGACTCACTTATGCTCTCTCTTACCTCATACACACCAATCAAATTGAGAAAGTTCCAATCTTTTTGGCACCCCAGTTTTTGCATACTTGTAATTTATTCTTCTTAACGGTTAGTTACCCAATGTAGTTCGCTTGTATTTCTATTAAAGATCATATTTTGACAGGTGGGTTGTAGTTAAAATTCAGTTTCTTGATTTGGGTATCTTTTTGTTTCTTGATAATTTGATCAGTTAGCTTTGTAGTTTGAATTTCTTGTGATAGTACTGGTACTAGTTGGTGTCAGTTAGTTACAAAGACTGTCATTTCTTTTTAAACTACCTCTAAATATTATGGAATTATTATTTTAGCTTGTGTGCATACTTATTCTAATTGATCACGGCATCAACAGTTTAGAATTGCGTATGCCTGTTCCTGCAAATTGAACTTCTGCTTATGTTTTAATGATCATTTTGATTTGTTTTGATCAAGATTTTGCTTAGAGGATGCTTTTATTTCCATAGTTGCCACGCCTGACATTTGTGCCAATACATATTCACCGGTGCAATCAATTTGGGGTGCGTTTTAGAAGTTAGCGTTTTTACAGTTCTGCTGGTGCAAATCATTTGGTTGGTAATTTCCTGGTTTGAGGAATTGAGGTTGTTTGATTTTCCTAATAGCGATTAAAAAAAAAATCACGTTTTAGGTTCTTATAATGAAGGATTTGGTTTAGTAGTTGGGAAATGGTATAATAGGCTTGTGCTTCACCTGCACTTTATGGAAACTCTTGGTATTTGATCAAATTTCTGCTGTTATACTTCTTTGATCCTTTGAGAATAAGAGAAATAATTAAAAGAGACCAGTTTTTTTTGTCATTTCAAATGCAGCCAGTTGGTATGCTTTTGGTAGATTGTTGTTTCTAAAATTTGTAGGTGCCTAGTTCATTTTATTGACTTTTTCTCCTTAATCTGTGTGAATACTGGGAACTGTATTATGCCAGTCTTTTTAGGATATCTAGATTATTTATCTTGTGAATTGGCGAGATTTAGCATCGATAAGTAAAATTTATCCTTGTCATTATGATGATTTAATCAGGTGGTGCAAACATGTCGGAAGCCCAAAGGAGGCCACTAGTGGCTGCTGTTGGGCGTAATAATGGTTACATAAATGGAGTGGTTCCATTGAGATCGCCTTCTACAGTATCCGAAATTGATGAATTTTGTTTTGCCCTTGGTGGCAATAAACCAATCCACAGCATTTTAATAGCGAACAATGGAATGGCTGCCGTCAAGTTCATACGTAGTGTCAGGACTTGGGCTTATGAAACATTTGGTACAGAGAAGGCCATATTGATGGTGGCCATGGCTACTCCCGAGGATATGCGGATAAATGCAGAACATATACGTATAGCTGATCAGTTTGTGGAAGTTCCTGGTGGAACGAATAACAATAACTACGCCAATGTACAGCTAATTCTCGAGGTGGGTATATATACACACTGCATCTGTACTTTTGTTTTTCTCATCAATATGCACATTGTTATATGAGAAAGTTCAGAACCAGATTAGAAAGCGTTGAGTTAATTAAGTGTTATGTTTAAATACTACAATTTCATTTCAAATAATGGATTTGCTTTAAATGAAATGTTTGTATTTTCAGAAAAGTTTGGATTTGGATTTGGTCCAATTCCATGAAATTCAAGAATAAAGGTCAAGTTTAAGAATTTAAAATGATATCTCGATTCCTTCCATTTGAAATGAATTCTATCTTTCCATGCACAATCTAATAGTACTTATATTAACTGAAGCAAGTACCAAAAAATTAAAGCTGCATAGGATTTTGAGATCTAAATTTATACATGTTCATCTAATTATAGAAATGACCAACAAAGAATGTGAAGGGAGTGTAATTTGATGAGAGATTTTTGTTTATGCAGATGGCCGAGATAACACATGTAGATGCAGTTTGGCCTGGTTGGGGTCATGCGTCTGAAAACCCTGAACTTCCAGATGCCTTGCACGCAAAGGGAATCATATTTCTTGGACCGCCGTCTACATCCATGGCAGCATTGGGGGATAAAATTGGATCTTCATTGATTGCTCAAGCAGCAGACGTACCCACTCTCCCATGGAGTGGCTCTCATGTAAAATTGTCTAACTCTTAAATCTTTATTTCATTTATTTGACCACATATCATCGTGTATCCGACAAGCTTAAATTGGACTTTATAGGTAAAAATTCCTACAGATAGCTGTTTAGTTACTATTCCAGATGATATATATAGTGAGGCATGTGTGAGTACAACAGAAGAAGCACTTGAAAGTTGTCAAGTTGTGGGCTACCCTGCAATGATCAAGGCATCCTGGGGTGGCGGGGGTAAAGGCATCAGAAAGGTACATTATTGTGCTCTCTCTCTCTCTCTCTCTCTCTCTCTCTCTCTCTCTCTCTCTCTCTCCTCTCTCTCCCCTCTCTCTCCCCCTCTCTCTGCCCCTCCCTTTCCTACCCCCCCTCCTACCCCACCCCCCCTCCTACCCCCCCCTCCCTCCCTGTAGTCTGTATAAAGTAGCAATAATAGATTGCCTCTTTAGTTGGCTTATGTGATTTTTTGGTTCTCAAACTGATACAGTGCTGACTGGATTGCTATTTATGCACCTTATTTTTCCATCCACACCATGTTGATAAGATACTTTCAGGTTTATAATGATGATGAAGTCAAGGCATTATTTAAGCAAGTTCAAGGTGAAGTACCAGGATCCCCGATATTTATTATGAAGGTTGCTTCCCAGGTGAGATCCTTGCTCACTTTGTAAACCAAGGCGACTAATTATGAATGAAAGACCTTCAGTTTTAACCTTATTCTAATCTTCCACGTTACTGCAAGTAGAGTAGACATCTAGAAGTTCAATTGCTCTGTGATCAGCATGGAAATGTCGCAGCTTTGCATAGCCGTGATTGCAGTGTTCAAAGGAGACATCAAAAGGCAGGTTCATGCTCACTATGTTGATTGCTTTCTTAATTTCTTACATTTGTTTTTTAATCTACTAGTTATAATTACAACTTCCTTTTATGTTTACTGTATGGTCTACATATACATTTCAGTCTATATGTATTATGGGTCAAAGGGTTCATTTTACTTTTGTGGAACTTACTTTGTACTCTGTTATATAGATTATTGAGGAGGGCCCAATAACAGTTGCTCCCCATGGGACTGTAAAGAAGCTGGAGCAGGCAGCTAGGAGATTAGCAAAATCTGTTAATTATGTTGGAGCTGCAACTGTTGAGTATCTATACAGTATGGAGACTGGGGAGTACTATTTCTTAGAGCTCAACCCCCGGCTGCAGGTTTGTCACTCTGATTTTCACATATAAGCCTGTCAAAATTCTCGTTTGTTTTCTTATACAACCATTTATCGACAATTAAACTGGCTTTGCAAATCAGTACAGTTGTAGTTGAAAAGTAACAATCACTGACCAAGAATTAGTTATAGGCTGTATCTGCATATATATATTGAGCATAGCATGTGCAGTGTGATTACAAATATATGAAGTTTATCTAGCATTATAATCACATGGATCTATGAACCTTTGCATGGCTAGTGTCAGTTGTTTATTATTTGTTACAATGGCGAATTAAATGCATTGGATGCTTAATTTAGGTGGAGCACCCTGTCACAGAGTGGATAGCTGAAATAAATCTGCCAGCAGCCCAAGTTGCTGTTGGGATGGGTATTCCTCTGTGGCAAATTCCAGGTTTGTAATCCAGTTCTTTTGTACCGTTTTTATGTATTAAAATTTTAATATGCCATAATATAATGATCGTGTGACTTTTAACTAGAAATAAGGCGGTTCTATGGGAAGGAACATGGTGGAGGCTATGACACTTGGAGGAGAACATCATCTGTTGCTACCCCATTCAATTTTGATGAAGCAGAGTCTACACGGCCAAAAGGTCACTGTGTGGCTGTGCGTGTAACAAGTGAAGATCCTGACGATGGGTTTAAGCCTACAAGTGGGAAAGTACAGGTTAGCATTTACAGGAACTGAGAATTTTGTTGTCTTCGTTATATGATTATTTAGAATTAACTTTTGAAGGTTGTGTAGGAGTTGAGCTTCAAAAGCAAGCCAAATGTGTGGGCATACTTTTCTGTTAAGGTATATACTGTAATACTGATATACATATATTGCTGAGATAGTTTCTAAATCCAAACCTGATACTGATTGGTTTCACCTCATAATGCAGTCTGGAGGAGGCATTCATGAATTCTCAGATTCTCAATTCGGTATGTAGCAGACATGAACATTTCTGTTGTTACAGAAACTAAGATGCAGCTTATCAAAAGTTCAAAATGCATTTGCTTTCGCGAATTATCTAACAAAAAATGATCTGATAGATTGAATTCATATTTGTCTTCAAGGGGGTGGGTATTTATGTAGAATTTCTTGGGACGGAAGAATGTGTATAATACAATTTTTTAGCACACTAAAGGCAGTCAGTTTTGTGTAACATGGACTCTTCATCTTTCAAAAGTACTTGCTCTGGGATAGGATATACTTATCGATCTCACTAATTGAAATAAAATCATCGATCTGATGTTATATACTTATTATTACATATATCTTTTGGAAGTGACATGTCCCTAAATAGCTCTACTTTTGTTTTGGAATATGGATGTTTTGAAAGTTTTAATATACATTTCAAACCTTATTAGGGCATGTTTTTGCATTCGGAGAGTCTAGAGCTTTGGCTATTGCAAACATGGTTCTAGGGCTGAAGGAAATCCAAATCCGGGGAGAAATTCGTACAAATGTTGACTACACAATCGATCTATTACATGTAACTTTCTCAGATACTGTAAATTTAAGGTTCTCAGATACTGCACAATTTTTAGTTTTAACTGTGTTTGATACCTAAAAATTTACTGTAGGCTTCAGACTACAGGGAGAATAAAATACACACAGGCTGGTTGGATAGTAGAATTGCGATGCGTGTGAGAGCAGAAAGGCCCCCTTGGTATCTTTCTGTGGTTGGAGGAGCACTTTATGTATGAACCTATTCAGAATACTTTAGTGATTTTTATTGTTTCTTGAAATACCATTTACTATATCAGCTAATAGTCTAATACTAGTTGCTTACTTTTACCACTCGATTCGTCTACTTCAGAAAGCTTCTACTAGCAGTGCAACTATGGTTTCAGAATATGTTGGTTATCTTGAGAAGGGGCAAATCCCCCCAAAGGTCTGTAGAACAATGCACAAACATCATCCTTGTGTTAAAATTTTTGTAATTATTTGTCAACTATAATAGTTTTCAATAAATAGCGTTTTTAATGATAATTATTATTTGTTTGTTGGCTATATAATCTGTGCATTACTGCTGCAGCATATATCACTTGTCAGCTCTCAAGTTTCATTAAATATAGAAGGGAGCAAATATACAGTAAGTAATAGCTTAATAAGCTCTTATAATATTTAAAAAGTTGAGAGCAATTCTACAGTATTAGTGCGCAAGTTTGTAGATATCTTGTAGTCTTGAATTTTTTCTTATGGTTGGTTGTTAATCAGATTGATATGGTAAGGGGAGGTCCAGGAAGTTATAAGTTGAAGATGAACGAGTCTTTGGTTGAAGCAGAGATACATACTTTACGGGATGGGGGTTTATTGATGCAAGTAAGTTATTTGCGTGTTAAAGCAACATGCTGCATATATTTCACGTAACACTTCGCTAAATGTTATATTTTGTTGCTTGATAGCCACATTCTAATTACGACCGGTACCTCTTTTTCAATATTAATTGTTCAAAAACTTGTGTTAATAACAACCGGCTTATAAGTGAAACTGACGTCGACACTAACTTAAGATAAATAATAAGTTACAACTTAATATAAGGTATAAGTTGCTTTTTCCAAACAGGATTAAAGACATTAGCCTTACAAGCACGTAACATTAATTCTTATATTTAGCATTATTAGTACTTGACAGAGATGTGATCTCATGTTCTGACACAGTTGGATGGGAACAGTCATGTTATATACGCGGAGGAGGAAGCAGCTGGAACCCGCCTTCTGATTGATGGAAGGACTTGCTTGCTTCAGGTGCCTCCGATTGTTGTATTTTTTTGTTTGCATGTTTAGATTTGCTTTGGTGATTGGTGTAATTACTGTAATTTCTTGTGTCAGAATGACCATGATCCTTCAAAGTTAGTGGCAGAGACACCATGCAAGCTACTAAGGTATTTAGTCCCAGATGGTAGTCATGTTGATGCTGACACACCATATGCAGAAGTCGAGGTTATGAAGATGTGTATGCCATTACTTTCGCCTGCTGCTGGAAACATCCAGTTCAAGATGTCTGAAGGTCAAGCAATGCAGGTAGTTGTTTCTATAGAGGAAGTTTGAGTTTTCTTCTCTTAGTAGAAAGTATGAACACATGTTTCTGCAGGCTGGGGAGCTTATAGCAAAGCTTGATCTAGACGATCCTTCAGCTGTGAGAAAAGCTGAACCTTTTAATGGCAGCTTCCCAGTACTGGGGCCTCCTACTGCAATATCTGGGAAAGTGCATCAGAGATGTGCAGCAAGTTTGAATGCATCTCAGATGATTTTAGCAGGATATGAGCATAACATTGAGGAAGTGAGTATTTTTTGCCCAGTCAGTGATCTGAGAAATTCTTTGGGGCCAACTTAGTTTCATCTTGTAAAATCAGTAGCTATCTTGTTTTTTTTTGTGAAATGTATAATCATGATCTATGCCAGGTCGTTCAAAGCTTGCTTAGTTGTTTAGATAATCCTGAGCTTCCTTTTCTACAATGGCAAGAGTGCTTATCTGTCTTGGCAACCCGACTACCTAAAGAGCTCAGAAATGAGGTACATAATCAGACTACTTCTCTTGCTTCTTGTTTTTCAAATGTTGCATCAAATAAGCCTATTATATGCACATACACATATGAGCTGATTTAAAAAACACACGCGCACACATTTATATTTAAAATATTAATGTACTTTGATTTTATTCTTTTCCAGCTAGAAACAAAATATAAAGAGTATCAAGTAATCCCTGGCTTGCAAAATGTTGACTTCCCGGCCAAAATCCTTAGGGGTGTTCTTGAGGTTGGTTGGTGTTCTTACTTTCATCCTTTTATTCAACTACATCTGGAATTTTGACCGACTAAATACTATGACACCTGTTTTGCACCAGTCCCATCTAAGCTCCTGCTCCACTAACGAGAAAGGAGCCCAAGAAAGGCTTATTGAGCCTTTGCTAAGTCTTGTCAAGTCTTATGAGGGTGGCAGAGAGAGTCATGCACGTGTCATTGTTCAAGCTCTCTTTAATGAGTACTTGTCAGTTGAGGAGTTATTCAGTGACAATATCCAGGTAGGTGCACCTTAAGGAAACAAATATGTGTCTATTGTATGAAATATAGCTGCAGTGAATTTTCTACTTATGCAAAGTTACCATGTCTTTTCCTTTCCGGTTCTTCAAAAATTAAAATATTCTGTACTCAAATATATATATATATATATATTTATATATATATTCTTCCCGCAGTTGAACTTGTAATTGATTTTATACTGTTGGTCGAATGTTCGATTTTATTTTTCTTGAATCAAACTATTCACCCTGTACTTTTGCATTTTCCGCATCCTTTTATATTGTTTTTTGAACCCACTTGTGTCCCCAGGTACATGGTAAATTTAGATTATTTAATGTTTCTTCCAACACCTTGTATTTGTTCGAGTTGGTTCATATTGTGGTTCTGAAAGCCAGAACTTCAGTAACTATAACTCATTGAAAACCAAGTTCCAGTGTTTTCCCCAAGTCCTTTGTAGACAATTAATCGATCTATTTTAACGTTTGGTAATTATTTAACTCCAGGCCGATGTAATTGAACGACTTCGACTTCAATACAAGAAAGATCTCTTGAAGGTTATGGACATCGTGCTTTCTCATCAAGTATGGTTTAGATTTTTGTACTATAAATTAGGCTTGGTGTTATTCGGTTCTCAATGTTCATATACTTGAGATGAAAAATAAGTTTCCCTTGTATTCTTGGTCCACAGGGCATTAAAAATAAAAATAAGCTGATACTGCGGCTCATGGAGCAACTGGTGTACCCAAATCCCGCTGCATACAGGGATCAGCTAATTCGATTTTCGGCACTTAATCATACAAATTATTCTCAGGTTTGTAGTTACGCTGATTTTCTTATGATTATATCCGTGCAACATTTAATCTATGAATTAAAGCTGGCTACCTAGAAGCGTTTCACAAGTTGATGCTTTAAAGTTGAAGAAAATGTCAATCTATTTACTTTGGCAGATAGCATTGAAGGCAAGTCAACTGCTAGAACAAACCAAGTTAAGTGAACTCCGCTCTAGCATTGCCAGAAGTCTTTCTGAATTAGAGATGTTCACTGAGGAAGGTGAAAGTATGGATACTCCTAAAAGAAAAAGTGCTATTAATGAACGAATGGAAGATCTTGTGAGTGCTCCTTTGGCAGTGGAGGATGCCCTTGTAGGCCTTTTTGATCACAGCGATCCCACCCTTCAGCGGAGGGTTGTCGAAACATATATTCGCAGACTGTATCAGGTAATGATCATTGAAATCATTCAGCTGTCCATATGTCTATGGACAAGCTTAATCTAATTAAGTTTTTTGTTATCAGCCCTACCTAGTAAGTGGGAGTGTCAGGATGCAGTGGCACAGATCTGGTCTTATTACTTCATGGGAGTTCATTGAAGATCATCTAGAAAGAAATGCTAATAGATCTGACTCTCATCTAGTCGGGAAACGAGGGGTTCAGAAAAAGTGCGAGAAGAAGTGGGGTGCCATGGTTATCATCAAATCTCTTCAATTTTTGCCAACAGTCCTGAGTGCTGCATTGAAAGAGATGACTCCAGAATTCAAGGGGACTGTTCCAAGTGGATGTGATGAGCGAGCTAGCCATAGTAATATGATGCATATTGCTTTGGCTGGTATCAATAACCAGATGAGTTCACTCCAGGACAGGTATTTCACATACCCTTGATCCTTCACCTGTCAATTGAGCTTTGAAAAAAATTTGTGCGTACAAGACAAATTTTCTTCCTTGTTGTATGTGTGTGTGTCTAACTATTTACTTCCTGCAAAGCTGACTCAATCAATTCGCCACTTTCTGAGATTGACTTCACATATGTCATTAGTTGGTAATATATTTGTAGACTTTTCAACATTATGATTATTTTATAGTCACACCTAGTTCACTTATACATGCTATGGTAACTGATTCTTCTTGTTGACTTGGGGTACATAACATTAATATTTTCTAATGGAAGCATGTAGTTAAGACTTAAGTCTGTGTTTCTAGTTCTCTGTCCTCAGAGTTCTAAAGTAATAATTTTAATTTTTCTATTCAAGGAACAACCAAAAACTGACATGTTAACTGAAGAATTGACAATTAGTGTTGGCTAACCACTAAATTATTATTTCAATATACAGTGGTGACGAGGATCAAGCTCAAGAAAGAATTAACAAGTTGGCAAAAATTCTTAGAGAGAAAGAAGTAAGCCACAACCTCAGAAGTGCTGGTGTTGCAGTTATTAGTTGTATAATACAGAGGGATGAAGGACGGGGCCCTATGAGACATTCCTTTTATTGGTCAGCGGAGAAGCTTTATTATGATGAAGAGCCTCTGCTACGTCACCTGGAGCCTCCTCTATCAATATACCTTGAATTGGTTTGTTAATACTTAAATTCAGCAGAATTTGCTTTGTTTTCATAACAGAACGCACACAAAATGGAAAATAATTTCATTATGTATCTTAAGCTGATAATTGATGCACAAATTATTATTTAATCCAGGAGAAACTCAAGGGTTATAATAAAATAAAGTACACTCCATCGCGGGACCGACAATGGCACCTCTACACTGTTGTTGACAAGGCACTACCAATCCAGAGGATGTTCCTCAGAACACTGATAAGGCAACCTACCACAAATGACAGTTATATGGTGTATCAAGGTCTGGACACAGGAAAAACACAATCCGCGTGGGCGCTGTCTTATACTTCAAGGAGCATATTGAGATCTTTAATGACTGCGATGGAAGAAGTGGAACTGCATGTTCATAATGCAACTGTAAAATCTGACCATGCTCATATGTACCTCTATATCATCCGGGAGCAACAAATAAGCGATCTTCTGTCACACTCGTAAGCATGCGTATATCATTAAAATTAATAATCAAGAGAACTGGACTCTTACTAGTATGATACATTTGCAGGAAATTGTTCAGTGATAATGGGCAAGAGGAAGCCGCTGTTGGAAAAATATTGGAAGAACTGACACGTGAAATTCATACATCAGTTGGAGTAAAAATGCATCGTTTAGGCATTTGTGAGTGGGAGGTGAAGCTTTGGATAGCATCTGCTGGACAAGCCAACGGTGCTTGGAGGGTGGTTGTGACAAATGCAACTGGTCACACTTGTGTAGTGCATGTGAGTTGATTCTTATTTTATTGTTAAGGGATGAAGTTTTACTGCACTTGTGGAACTGCGTCATATATTTATAAGACTCTCCGTCTCTAAGTTAAAGAAGTCAGAATTCCATACACTAGAACACTAAAAATAGGATCTTCGACTACTAGGCTTAAGCAATTGTTATTTTTGTGAGCTCATAAGACAATCTTCAACTCAGTCAAATATTGTGATCAACCATCATAACTATTCACTTGGAATTTAAGCTTAGACAACACTACAATGTAAATAGAGAATAGTGGCATGATTATGTAATCAGAAGTTATTTCTCATTATACTTCGGGTTGACCAGCTCTTCCAAGTAATATATGCAGATAATGCTAATATAATTTTCTGTTTGTCACATAGCATTACTTGCATTCCAAAGTAGGAAATTCACGCTGTAACATGTTTGTTAGCATATAAAATAATTTTTTTTTAATATAGTGGTAAGGTAGCTTGTTTGTATTTTTTAAAAGAAAATTGCTGAATGTTCACCACTAGTGTATGTCAAAAAGTTGGATTACCGGTTTTATAAACAATTGAAGCATTTTTATATATTTGGTTAATGTTATGCTAAATCCTTTAAAATTATGAATGGGTTTCAACTTTGCGTTATTTATTGATTTGTAATTATAGATATACCGAGAATTGGAGGATGCAAGCACCCACACAGTGGTGTACCATTCAATCTCTCAACAGGGCCCTCTACATGGTGTACCTGTAAATGCACAGTATCAACCTTTAGGAGTTCTAGATAGGAGACGTCTTTTGGCCAGGAAAAGCAACACCACTTACTGCTATGATTTTCCGCTGGTGAGCACCACTGAATCGCATTTAATACAAGTAGTGGAGTTATAACCAGATATAGTTCTCTTTAAGTACAAAAACCACCTTTGTTGCAGGCTTTTGAAGCAGCATTGGAAAAATGTTGGGAATCCCAGTTGCCTAGTAGTATGAAGCCTGTGGACAAAGTTCTCAAATTCACGGAGTTTACATTTGCTAATCCGAATGGCAACAAAGGTATCCCTCTTGTTACTGTAGATCGTCAACCAGGGCTCAATGATGTTGGCATGGTAGCCTGGTGTATGGAGATGTGTACCCCTGAGTTTCCTTCTGGGAGAAAGATTATAATTGTCGCAAATGATGTGACATTCAAAAATGGATCTTTTGGTCCCAAAGAAGATGCTTTTTTCCAGGTTGTGACTGAACTCGCTTGCATTAAAAAATTGCCTCTCATATATTTGGCTGCAAACTCGGGAGCCCGTATCGGGGTAGCTGAGGAGGTGAAATCCTGTTTTAAAGTAGGTTGGTCTGATGAATCAAGCCCTGAGCGTGGGTTTCAGTATGTATACTTAACTCCTGAGGATTATGGTAATATTGGATCGTCTGTGATTGCACATGAGTTGCAGCTCCCAAGTGGAGAAATTCGGTGGGTAATTGATACCATTGTTGGAAAGGAGGATGGTTTGGGGGTGGAGAACTTAACCGGTAGTGGAGCAATTGCTGGTGCATACTCAAGGGCATATCGGGAAACCTTTACCTTAACATATGTAACTGGAAGAACTGTTGGAATAGGTGCATATCTGTCGCGTCTTGGGATGCGGTGTATACAAAGGACTGATCAGCCTATTATTCTGACTGGTTTCTCTGCACTCAACAAACTACTGGGTCGGGAGGTTTACAGCTCTCACATGCAACTTGGAGGACCTAAAATTATGGCAACGAATGGTGTTGTTCATCTGACAGTTTCTGACGATCTTGAAGGAGTGTCTGCCATATTAAAGTGGTTAAGTTTTGTGCCTGCCTATTCAGGCGGTCCACTTCCCATTACCACTCCCCTGGATTTCCCAGAGAGGCCTGTTACATACCTCCCTGAGAACAGTTGTGATCCTCGTGCAGCTATATGTGGTTCTCTAGATGGTAATGGGAACTGGCTAGGGGGTATGTTTGACAGGGATAGCTTCGTTGAGGCTTTGGAAGGATGGGCAAGGACAGTTGTGACTGGTCGAGCAAAGCTAGGTGGAATTCCTGTTGGGATAATCGCCACCGAAACTCAAACTATGATGCAAGTTATCCCTGCAGATCCTGGACAGCTTGATTCCCATGAAAGGGTTGTTCCTCAAGCTGGACAGGTATGGTTTCCTGATTCTGCAAATAAGACAGCTCAAGCATTGATGGATTTCAATAGAGAAGAGCTCCCACTTTTCATTCTTGCCAACTGGAGAGGCTTTTCAGGTGGACAGAGGGATCTTTTTGAAGGTATCCTTCAAGCTGGATCAACCATTGTCGAAAACCTTAGAACATACAAACAGCCTGTTTTTGTGTATATCCCCATGGGAGGCGAGCTTCGAGGTGGGGCATGGGTTGTTATCGACAGCAGAATCAATTCAGACCATATTGAAATGTTTGCTGAGCGGTCTGCAAAAGGAAATGTCCTTGAGCCGGAGGGCCTGATTGAAATCAAGTTTAGAACGAAAGAGCTGTTAGAGTGCATGGGAAGGCTTGACAAACAGCTTATAGATCATAATGCAGAACTTTCAAAAGCCAAGACCACCAGGGCCTTTGCAGATGTTGAATTCTTGCAGCAGCAAATCAAAGCTCGGGAAAAGCAGCTTTTGCCACTCTACACTCAGATAGCCACAAAATTTGCTGAACTGCATGATACATCTTCCAGAATGGCTGCGAAAGGGGTGATCAAAGAAGTTGTCGACTGGGGTAACTCACGATCTTTCTTCTACGAAAGATTAAATCGAAGAGTTGCTGAGGGGTCATTGATCAAGACTGTGAGAGATGCTGCTGGCGACCAGCTGTCCTACAAAGCAGCACTGGACATGATAAAGGATTGGTTTACCTCGAGTGGCAGCCACGATAGCTGGTTGGATGATGAAGCTTTCTTTGCATGGAAAAATAATCTGAACAACTATCGTGACAAGCTACAAGAGTTGCGAATGCAGAAAGTAACATTCCAACTGCTGCAGATGAGTGATTCAACATTAGATCTTCAAGCTCTACCCCAAGGTCTTGCTGCACTTCTACAGAAGGTGGTTTAGATGATTACTTGTAATACAGTTTCCACATCTTATCTTTTCGAACCATTGAGAAGTTCTAATATTCGTGTATAATGCAGGTGGAACCGTCAATGAAGAATCAGTTAGTGGAAGAACTACAAAAGGTGATCAATTCGCAGGCGTCGGTTGCTGTTAACGGGAAAGCAAAGCTCCCACTCCCACTGTGACATCCTTTAGTTCCAGCAAAGTAAATTCATAAATCACAAGTAGTTGAGGCCATTTAATCTATGATCTACTACTTAGTGGAATGTAGATAGTTGTCGTAAGAGTGATATAGCCATATAGGCCTATATAGCAGTCTAATTACGGAGTAGCTAGATGCTTTAGGGGTGAAATTTACTAGCACGGAGAAACTCTACCTATGGCATTCTTGTAAGCTGGACCATTCTATAAAGTTGTTCCCCCTGTTATATATCTAGTTTTTAAGAATAAAATATTTTTTATATTGAAAATTTTACAAGTGAATTGTTCTAAGCCTTGCCTAGTTTACTTGCCTTGATAGCTAGAAATCTTGTGCAATACTAATCTAGCATTTGCCACTAAAATGTCATGATTTGCATAATAGTTCCTCCCGCCATCTATTTCAAAAGCACATATATATCTATCTCCAGGTGTTTCGGGAACCATTAAAAACATATATATATCTACCGCCATCTATTTCAAAGGCATTTGGAAAAAAAATTGGGAGATTTCAAAGGCTTGACCCATTAAAAACGGTAAGCATTTGGCATGGGTTCTGCTAGTCTGCAACACTCTAATAGTTTACTAGTGGGCCTGGTCAGTAATGTTGACCCGAAGTAAACATTGGGCATGCGATCTTTAATACTATCTCTACCACTAATGGGCCGGTGTGTAATGTGTACAGCTTGTAAACCAGAAGTAATTTAAACGAGTATATGGACTGTATTTTTAAACTAGCCCGGTGATGTTTGATACTTATACCAATGGCCCAATGCACATTGATATTAGTCCACATCAACAACTTTCTAATTCAGTAATTCTGCCAAATTAAGAATTATAGGTCATTGATTTCAAAAAAAAAAAACCGTGTCATAACAAATATATACTATATGCTTATTATGTAACGAGGTTTCCGTAGAAATTTACGTTTGCTTTGATTACAAATGCAGATTAAAAACAAATGTAAGCAGAATTAGAAAAACAAATGATGCAGGAAGAAAATGAAAAACAAATACATATAATGATATATTTCTCTTACAGTCAATTGAAGAGAAAAAAAAATGTTTTCAAAATTTTTGAAAATTAAAAAGTTCTCTTAATTTTTATTTTGTTTATTTACTCTCTCTTTTTTTCTATTTTCTTTTAAGTTAAAAGAAGAAAAGAATCTTGTCAAAATTGGAGTATTAAACTTGCATATACGATTACTTTTCAAATTTAAAAATTTTAAAAAAAAACTGAAAACAATTATATATGTTATTCCCCGAAAAATGACAAAGCGGAGCTTTCAAATACTAGTGTGAAAGAATGATAAAGTAAAAAGATATATATATATACACACACACATGCAGCAGCTTCGCAGAAATGAAGTGGTAAGGGGATAGAGATTGATTGTTCCATGCACCTAGACAAATTAATCTGGATTGATGGGACCCACAGGATATATGCAGCATTCACACTCAGTCCTCGCTGCTTTATGCCCTGCATGGAGTAATTTATATAGAATCATGCGAGAACAGATTTTTTAAGTTTCTGCCGTAGGAGTTGGTGCTTACTAGGGATGAGCAAAAAACCGAATTGAAACAGAAATCGAACCGAAATCGGTAAAAACCGAAACCGAAACCGAACCGGCGGTTACGGTTTTTGATTTTTTAAAACCGAGATTTTTGGTTCCGGTTCCGGTTATAGGTTAAAACCGAACCGGTTAAAATCGAACCGAACCGATTATTAAAATATATATATATATATATATAATTTTTAAAATTTACACGAGTTTTTAAAAGTAATAAATGCATGTAACATTTTGTAACATGCTAATCCCCATTAGTTTACACATTATAATTATATACATATACATTAATAATACTTCATGATATAAAATCTTGCAAATGTGTGGCCTGCAATGTGTGTAAAAGTCCAGACCCAATCTAATAATTAAAAATATGTTAAAAACCCAGAATATTAAATGAAGTTTATGACCCGTGCAACGTACGGATGTTGTTAATAAATTATATATTAATTATTTTAATATAATTTAAATATTTCATTTAATATGATAATTTGTTTTATTATTAAATTTAATGATATATTAAATATTTCATTTAATATGCTGCTGCATGTTGTTTAATTTTTATTTCTTGTAATGTTCAGACTTGAAAAAATGTATTTTTGAAGTTGTGTAAACTAAATATTTATCCAAACTTTTTTATTCAAGTTGTTATCATTCTCATTTTTATTTTCATCCGGTTTTAAAATCGAACCGGGGTTTTGAAACCGAACCCGAATCCGAACCGGTGATTACGATTTTCGATTTTAAAAAGCGAAAATATATGGTTCCGGTTCCGGTTTTACCCTAAAACCGAGCCGAACCGGCCCATGCTCAACCCTAGTGCTTACTGCTTAGTACTGTACTTAGTAGTACAATCTAGAAGACTAGAACTGATCTTGGTTATAAATTTTATTTTTTATTCAAAAATTTAAATTTTAATATATGTCACAGTCAATCTTTTGAATTAATTTTAAAGTACAACTTTATACACTACTACCAATGGTAGTAAGATTTCTATTTTTTCTAAAAAAATGTTAAAATATCTACTTCCTACATTTCAATTTAATTAAATTTTAATTAAAAATTATATGTATTATATAATTATAAAGCTTATAATTATTATATACCCGACTTATTCTAAAATAAAATTTTCAATTTTTAAAATTATAAAATTATAAAATTTAATTATTAATAAAAAATTATCAATTTGAGTATACGAAATTAAATAAACAGTTCAGTTAAGTTGGCAAATGGCACCAACGGAGTGTTTGTTTTGTTTAAAGTGGCATCATGCTCATACTTGTATTTCTCTGTACTAAAACAGAATACAAGTTCACAAACGTCATTCTCTCGTTAAATTTAACACATATCTTCTAAGTTGGTGCTCATATGTCATTTTATATTTATTTCTCTCTCATTTTTCTTTCATTACACTATAACTCTTTTATCATTTATTATTTTTTATTTATCTGACCGCTAATTCTCTCACCTACTAGCTGCAAACTTTTTTATACTCCCTCCGTCCCATAAATCTTGTCTCACTTTCACTTTTCAAAGTCAAATTAATTCAATTTTGACTAATAATTAAAAAACAACAATTTATTATTTTTTAAATCTGTAAATTGATTTATAAAATATGATAATGAAAGTTTGTTATGATATTTTTTTAAAATATATATTATTATTTAATATATTTTATTTATTAGTCAAAATTTATTTATTTAATATTATTTTATTTATTTTAAACACTATATATATTCCAATTCTTTTTTAAAAAACTTTTAAATAACATACATAATTCTTTAAGTATAAAATTTTTATGATAATTATGTATTTTTAAAATTTTCTGTTTGTTTTTTGAAACCATATAATTTTTAAGTTATTCATACATTTACTTCTAAGACTGATATTTATAATTTAACCACTTTCTATTTTTTTAATCACTATTTAATATTACTCGGTGTTTATAACTGTAATATCAAAATAATCTAAATCATAATTATATATAATATATAAATTATTAATATATATTAAAAATTATTTTTTTTAATAAAATAAATATAATATAATAAATCTTAATTTTTTTATTTTTCAAAATTATGTGAAAAATGTGTTGCTACTTTTCTTTTACTAAAAAATATACACTATATAATATAGTGCAAGTAATGTATCAAAATAAAAATCACAACAGATAATTTTAAAATTGCCCTACTTTATTTGAATCATTTTTTTAATTTAGTTACTTGTGCTATATTATATAGTGTAAGTAATGTATTTAAAAAAAATTAAGTCAAATCGTCTTAAAATTATTAAATTTTTATTTGTCTTAGTTGTTTATATTATATAGTGTAAGTAAAAATATCTCCAAAAGAATCAGGTAAAATTATTAGCTAAAATAATGATTAGGTAAAATAATAATATATTTGATAATCTCAACATATTTTTATCTTATTTTATTGAATTAATTAAAATTTTATTTGAGGCATGTCTTAACTATCAAATTTTCATGCAATTAAATATGTTGAATATGTTGAATATTTTTAAAAAATAATCTATAATTAAATTAAATAATATTTTCAAATATATTATATAATATTATTTCTCAACGATGGTGAATCTCGGTACTACACTAGTATGTAAATAATGTAATACACTGACCTGCCGCCTTTAGTATAAAAAATGTCGCATAGGCTATTATACAAGTCTCTTCGTAATTTTGTCCTTCATTTTTTCTCCGTCTAGTATTTTATTTAATTAATAAATTTCTTCCAGAAGCCCCATATATAATAGGATTAATACAAATGTATATTCAATATATTTAGTTTGATTTATGTTAGTTTATTTTTGTAATCAAGAATATCAATCAATTAAATTTCTTTCATTGCTATTTAAATGTTCTTTCAAATTTAATCTGTATTTAACAAATTTATAAATATTAAAAAAAATTGAATCGAATCTCGACCGTAGTGGGAAGTTGGCAAGTACTGTCACCACAATGTCGCAAGTACCGCAAAGGCGCAAAAGCACATCGGGGACAATATAATGATCAAATAACTATCATAAAGTAATATTATAAAAAATTACTAGTGACTAATAAAGTAAAAGACAACATGTAGAAGTATATAACACTAATATTGAACCCAATACATATTTTGAGTTGGGCAATAATGTAACCTAAATTCTTAAATCGGTCACCTTACAATAAAATAAAAAAAAAATAATAGAATGTGTTTGTATTGTACAAATAAGGAGCAATATAAATTTTATATGATTTTACAGATAAATGGACCCCATATTTAATATATAATAATCTAATATAATATAATTTCTTGTAATTTATTTCTAATTAATTAATTTTTTATTTAATATTGTGTTATAACAGAAATTATAGAAAACCTCAAACTAGTGTTTTGTTAGTAGATATTTTATAATTTAAAATTATAAACAAGAAACGTATTATTATAATTAATTATAGAATTTTCTTCAAGTTTTCATGTTTTTATTAGTATCTTCGTTTCTTTGATCGACTACTATATCTAAAATTAATTATTTACTAAAAAAATGAGACGGATCATCAGCATTTTTATCTTGCAAGTTAACCTCTTCGGTATATTTCAGAACTGAATATTGTTTCGAGTGCGGTAACATTGTTAATTTTATATCTTAATAAATTTATAAAGTTTAATATGAAACTGCACTCTAATCAATAAAAAACAATACGATCATGACTGAATCAACCTTATTAATAGTGAATTATTCGCATCTTAAAAATACGGTTGAACTGTCTCCGATAATTTTTTTATTAAACTTGATCTCCACAGACCACACGCCTTGAACAATTTATATTACCCGGTACCAGTTACAAACAAATAAAAATAAATATAATAAGAAATGTATACAAGAAGCATGACACAGATAGATTCCTAAATCTGTTAATCAATTCATGGTGATTTAAGTCATGCCATACATCACAAGTACCTCGGGGAGATTGGATCATTGTTGTCGTCAGGTTCCCACTTGGAATTATCAATCTAAATCATATAAATATTATATAATAATAATATTATTAAAAACCACTGAATTATTGTGAGGATCAACTGTGAAGTTACTGGTTTCGGGGTAGATGTAGGCTAAATTGAGAGTCATTTTTCAAAATATTTATATTCAGTTTGTTAAACGATCCGGAAACAAAATGACTAATTATTTAGCTTATTTATTTATTTTTCAATCTGACTATATGTTCAGTTGTGAATTTGTCCAGTCTCCTTCAAATTATTAACGAAATTTGCTTTAAATTTGACCAAAAAAAAACCTAACTTCACTGTCTCGGTTTGCCCCTTCCGCGTTGTTTTTCGACAGAACCCTTCCATGTTGTTAAGGTATATACATTTTTTTCATACTTGCGCAGTTGCGCTTTCCATGCTCCTTCCATCCCAGGAATAGATATACTAAGATAAAGCTAAGGCTTCTGTTTACCAATTATTCATTAGTTCCCTCTTTGACCTTTAATTATTACATGCTTATAATCCGTGTAGAGTACGAGACGAATATATGATATTTAGATAAATTTATTATAAAATTTTATAATGTTGAGAATTTATATTAATATAATATAATATTATCTGTAAAAAGTTGTATAAAAGGAGGATTATTGGGCATTATAGTTGTGTGTTATTATATAATGATATTTATATATTAATATTCATAAACATTAATGATATATTAAATAAAAATTATAGGATAAATAGGATTCTTAACATAAAAAATATAGAATATAATTTAAATATAATATAATATTATTTGTGAGGACTTGTATAAAAGGAAGACTATTGGGGGTTAGAGTTGCATGTATAATATATTCTCTTTAAAATTATATTTTATTAAAATTGAATAGTTAAGATCGTTTATATGATTTATCTAAAATTGGACGGTTAACAGGGGTTTGAGTTGTATGTTATTATACAATGATATTTATATATTAATATTCATAAACTTTAATGATATATCAAATAAAAATTATAGGATAAGTAGGATTCTTAAAATAGAAAATATATAATATAATTTAAATATAATATGATATTATTCGTGAGAATTTGTATAAAAAAAGATTATCGGGGTTAGAATTGTATGTATGATATATATTCTCCTTAAAATTAGATTTTATTAAAATTGAATGCTTAATATCGTTTCTATAATTTATCTAAAATTGGACGGTCAGGATCTTTTATATGATTTACTTTGAATCAAAAATTTTAATTTTTTAACTATAATAATATAGTATAGATGTTATACAGAGTATATGCATACGTTGTCAATTATTTCGTCACCGCCAATTTACCTCGATCATATATTCCATCGGTTTAATAATAATGTTTTGTTTAACTTTTTTTAATTAAATTGATTTTTAATTAATTTTTTTAATAAGATCAACACGGTATGTTCTCCTTTATCTCAACTATAAACTAATATATCGGCTTAACTAAAAAAATATAAATATATATATATATATATATTTTAATATTTTTTCAATGTATAATAAATTTATATTTATAAAGTACGAAGTAATTTATTTGATGAAATTATTTCACTAGCATTTTGAATTAGTGGTCTACACATTTATTTTTTAATAATGTCAGAAAACTAAACAAATCTTTTAAATCAAATTCCAGAAATGATGTGACATGATAATATGATGGGTTTTTTTAATTAATGTGATTGATTTAAATAAAGAAAGATGTATGTTATTAATTATTTTTTTAATCAATTAAAATTGTGAGAGTTTTTTGGTTTCTCCGATTACACTTTAGCAAAGTAAGTCCATTGACCATTATTAATCGTAATTAATAGCAGGTCATTTATATCAAGACGGGGATGGATTGGTTTCTACGCGATGAACTTATTTTTTAATCTTTATTCTTTAAATCTACTAATCAGGCGATACACGTACAAAATACGAGAATGCATAAAATATGCACATAGTTGCGCATGTACTCTAGTCTACCAGGCTCTTGGCGTTTATAAAAAAAATACTTTGTTCCTTTTCACTTGGTTCCATGTTACCTCAAGCGTAGAAAATGTTTAACATATTTTAAATGATAGAGTTATTATTTTAAATTTTAAATGAAATTAACATTTATTATTTTTATTTATTTAAAATTGTAATTTGATTAGATATACAATTTCAAATTAAATTTAAGTTGGCAAACATATCATAATAGAAAAAAAAAATACAAGGTGGTGTTTGGTATTATTGTTTACTTTTGTTTTTTAATGCAATAATAGAAGATTGGTTTTGTATATTTTAACATTAATATGTGTTTCACACATTTTTTTTAAATAATTTTAGAAAATAAAATAATCATTTCATATAATACAACCTGAAATATAATGAATTAAACTATTTTAACAGTGAGTAGAAAGTTCAGAGTAAGCAACTTTAAAAAAAAATACTTTCATATATTTTATTTTCTACATTTTACAAGTATTTTATAAATCCTGTTTTTCAAAACATAATCCCATATCACATACACTGTTTTTTTTCAAAACTACTTTTTTAACTTAAAAACTGAAAATAGCTTTTTAATTAGGTAGGTAAACACCACCTAAAATTTTAAACCATTTCTGGTAGTACGAGAGTAAAGTTTTCTTTGGTGTGTGAGCATCAATATTAAATCATTCAATATGTATGATAAGGGTAAATGAAGAATTTAAATAAACAGCAGTAGATCTCCTCTTGATTTTAAGTGATTATATGAAAATAAAAAGTTTCAAAATTTTAAAATACTTTGTGAAACATAAGATAATAATAATGTAAATAAACAGAAAATAAAATAATAGAATAATAAATTAAATTAAATATAAAAAATAGAATATAAATAGATATAAGAAAGGGACCAGTTCTACCGGCCCAGTTGGATATGGTGCCTTAAAAGACTAATCCATCTATTATCATTAAAATTTAAAATCAATGATTGAGATTAAAAAATATATATACGCTATATTAAACAGCGTATGTACGATATAATATAACATAAGTCATAATTTTTTTATTATCAAAATTACCCTTAAAGTCACGTGAAAAACCTGTTATTAGTCTTTTTACTAAAAAACATACGTTATATAATATAGCGTAAGTAATCTGTTAAAATAAAAACTAAGGTAAATAATATTCACATTGTCTTAATTTATCTACCTTAGTTTTTTTTAATGCATTACTTACTCTATATTACTTACACTATATAATATAGAGTAAGTAATGTACTAAAAAAAAGCAAGTTAAATAACCTCAAAATTGCTGAATTTTATTTTTGATTTATCATTTAGCTCTATTATATAATGTAAGGACATGTACTTGTTAACCATATGTTCAGATGTGAAGTAACCCTCTTTCAAATGCCAACAAAAAGATGCAAGATACAGAATGTTAAACATGGTTTTGTGTGACCACTGCACAACGAGAAGTAAAAAGAAGAGTGAGAAATTAGCTTACATTTCCGACATCCAGTAATGAAACATCTACATGACTAAATCAAACACCAAAGAACTGTAATAAGACCACACAATTTGTTTAGTGAAATGTTGTAAACAAGATATTAATTTCAACCAATTTGAAAGATGGTTTCTTGCTGTTCCTAAAAATCTTGGATTAAAAAAATTGCAAAGTACAATTTGGTTGCACGAATCAAATAAAAATTGACAAAATTTTGCAGCTGAAATCTGAGTTGATAAGTCCCAATTCGCTAACCAATAAGATTTACAATAATTTGCTGCGGGCGGTGATGAGAAAACCATGACTGAGCCATGAGTTCAGTTTGTGGAGCAGGCCATTCATGATATAACATACTAACTCAATTAGAAACGAGCAGGAACAAAGAGGGTTATCAACTGCAAAATATAATATAACATAAATTTTAAAAGTGTATTTTTGAATTTTAAATAAATTTAGTCATACTCTATATTATATAGCGTATGATTTAAAAAAATTTATCTCAGCCATTAGATAAAATGAACGGTAAAGATGAATTGACTAAATATTAAAAATTATTCAAACTGGGACCGGTTACCCAATTCCTAAAAAAAAAAATGTACATAATGGGGGGGTGAAAAATGAAATGAAAATGGTGGCCGTGGGAGCATGTATACCAGTCAATAGTCAACTAGTGGCCCATTGACTAAAATATACCTCTCTATTCTGTTGTAGTTTTTCTTTGACTTTTATTTAAAAAAATTAAAAATCAATATAATGAAGAGAAGAAATATAATGATTAATTATTTAAAAAGCAACTCAACATAAAAAAATTATAAGTCATGATAAAATTTCAACAAGTTTCTTTAAAACTAGCATAAAAACAAAAAAAAAAGTTTAAAAAGTCATAACCTACTACTGTGGACCCACATGCAATAGCCGACCGCGGGGATCGAAAACCCCAGAGGCTAAGTGACGCAAGCAGTGACCCAATAGCAAAGGGGCTTAAAAATAAGAGCAACGGTGGACGACAAAATGTACACGTGCTCAACACTCAGTTGACCCTGAACCAGGCTGCGGTCAACTGGACCACAATTCATTAAACCCCAAACCTTTGAGCCCAAGTAAAGGGCTAACTCTCATCTCATTGGCCCACACCAATTTAACCACGTGGGTTACATTACAGTCTCTTAACCTTGGAGTATATTCCATCTTATATATATATATATATCCGCACATTCCTCTGCATCCATTAATTTTCACTACTCACTCCATCCAGAAAGTTTTCTAACAAACAAGCAAAGAAATAAAAATTTACAGAGAAAGGAATATGAAGAACAGTGGAAGTGAAATTGAATTGCCACCTGGATTTAGATTTCATCCGACAGATGAGGAGTTGGTGATGCATTATTTGTGTAGGAAATGTGCTGCTCAACAGATTTCTGTGCCTATTATTGCTGAGATTGATCTCTACAAGTTTGATCCCTGGCAGCTTCCTGGTACTTTTTTCTGTTTTTGTAAGGGAAAATGAGTGAGTAATAATGTTGTTAATTATATTTATTTATATATATATATATATGCTAATGGTTTTGTGTTTTATTTATTTCAGAAATGGCTCTGTATGGTGAGAAAGAATGGTATTTTTTTTCTCCCAGGGATAGGAAGTATCCAAACGGTTCAAGGCCAAACAGGGCTGCAGGAACAGGGTATTGGAAGGCAACCGGGGCTGATAAACCCATCGGAAAGCCTAGCACTGCGGGAATTAAAAAGGCCTTGGTGTTTTATGCCGGAAAAGCTCCTAGAGGGGTGAAAACCAACTGGATTATGCATGAATACCGGTTGGCTAATGTGGATAGATCCGCTGGCAAGAAAAACAATAATCTCAGGGTAACTTGTTTACTCCATCTCATCATTCTAGTCTAGTGGATATTCTAAATTTCGAGCTTGATTGATGCAAACAAAAATAATCTGATTTTTTTTTTTGCTTTATGTATTTACAGCTCGATGATTGGGTATTATGTCGAATATACAACAAAAAGGGTACCCTTGAGAAGCATCACACAGTGAATCAAAGTTCTGTAAGCTATAATGAAATGGATGACATGGTGGAAAGCAAGCCAAATTTTGCAACATTCGATCAGACACCAGTAGAACAATCAATGTCACCACAACAACGATCGATAGTGCCAATGCAGACAATGAAGGTTTATTCGCCATTCGACACATCAGAATCTGGGGGGAGGTTACACACGGATTCAAGTTGTTCAGATCATGTTTTATCCCCTGAATTTACATACGAGAAAGAAAGGGAGGTACAAAGCGAGTCAAAATGGAGCGAATTTGAGAACGCCCTCGCCAATTCACTCGATTTTCCATTCAATTATAACGACTTCTTTCCCGATAATCCTTTCACTCCTGAAGCTCAGTACAATGATCAACAATTCTCAACTCTACAAGATATGTTAATGTTCACACAAAAGCCCTTCTAGATTCAAGGAAAAACAAGAAAGATTCATGGATTAATTGGCTCAATTGGGGGGAATGGAGGTGATAAGATATAGAGCACCAGAACATGTTCAAAAGTATCTTTGTGTAGTGACATTACATTAGTAGCAAGTTTTCTAGCACAAGATTCTTAACATGTTACTATGTTGTTATGTTTTAATTAATTATTTCGGTACACAATTTTCTGTAAGTAAGTTTTAAATAAAGTGTATTATTTGATTATTTAATTTTATAAAGGAAAAAAAACTAGTCAAACATTAAGCTAGTCAATTAAAACATGTTATTATATGAGTATTATCTGCTCGCATGATCGACAAAGAAAGTACATTGGTTGGGGTCAATAAAAGTGACCTGTCACGGATTGCTATTGATACAACTGCATTTATTGGCATGCATGCACTTGACCAAGCAACTTGAACAATTGGAAACCACGAGGAAATATCGCATAATATTCTCCCATGATTTTCTTGCCATATACTGTAGATAGATACAAGATATATACAACCTAGAAAGTTCGATAGTAACAATAATAATGCGCGACTCGAAATCTCGACAATCTTTGCTAGTGACAAAATTAATGGAATCAACTTAAATTGGCTGACCTTTAAAATTAGTAAAAAAAATATGTTTTTCAAATTCAATTTTAGTTAAGAATTAATAGAAAGGGTAAATTTATATGCAAACCGCCTTTACGATTTAAATTTGTTAAAAATATTTTTTGAATTCGATAATTTCGAAATTGAATAATGGCTCTATATGTCACAAATTGGAGACAAAATGTACAAAATGACACAACTTATAAAAATAACCTTAAATGTCACTTTAAAACTCAATTTTGTTCTTTTGATTTTTGATAAAAAACGCCACTTAGTGTCACGTTTTCCACAAATATTTTAAAAAAACTCTACTTCATCTTGCGTTTTGAACTTTAAAAATTTAACAAAAAAAATTGCTCAAAACGCGACACGATATAGTATTTTTGTGAAAACTCAACTTCATGTAGCGTTTTGAGGTGACATTTTGGGTCATTCTACCCAATTGTGACATTTTGGACATTTATTGATGTAATAGTGACACATAAGGTCATTAACCTTCGAAATCTTGATTCCTGGTATTACGAATAATATATCATAATCATATCAGAAGAGGGGAAGTCCAAAACCAAGGACGATATTAAAATCAAAAAATAAATATAAAAAATAATTGGTACATTGGCCAAGTTGTTGACTAGGGCGCACACAGATTGTAGATAGTTAGAAACATTATTATATACAAGAGTTTGATTCTTTTAATTTTAAGAGACGAAGAGCTCAAATCTCTGTTGTTTTCACTGTGTCTCTGTGTCTAGAAGGAAGTTTAGTATGTTTGTGATTATATGCTGTAATAAGTGTCACCCTTTGGTGGACGGTCACAATTGGAGGGTTGCCATCCAATCACTTGTTTCTCATTGTCGTAAATCACCAACTTTTCTTGCATTGATATATCTGCACAAGCAGCCACCGAATATTAGACTCAGCATCCTATATACTCGAGTTGTTTTTCAGACTCTATAATGTTGATTAATAGTATATGTGAATGTGACGTTCAGTACCTTACAACACTAGCTGATTGATTTTTTTTATAAATTGTATCAGGGTTTTTACGGGCTTCATATGTACACAACTTATGCAATCTCATCTATACAGTGTGCGTGTGTAGCATTATATAGTTCACTTGTTATACCTCCAATGATATTGTAATTTTGTAGTCCTATCTCAGTCCCGTTCAGAATTCCCAAGCACACGCTCCCCTTAGACTGCGAATAGCATCAGATAATCAATATGTAACTACAAGTAAATTAAGCAGTTGTTGATAAAGATTTATTAAGAAAATAGATGCAAGTTTGTTACCGAAATTATAAGATATGATTCTTGTTGGATTTCGAATTGACTTTTAGTTTTCCAGTCACTGCCAAAACTCAATGCTAAAGGCTTGAAATATTTTTTTACATCGCGGATGCTTTTAAATGGTTTTTTGCCTTTCCAGCAGAACGGGAGAGTCTCGTCCTCAATGGCTTCTTTCAAAGGCTTCCCTTGCAAATCCTTCTTTATCTATAGATTACACGTGCAGATTCGAGTATTAATGCTTTTGTTTGAATGTAAATATACTGATCAAGAAGATAATAACAATTACACGGTAAATTTAAGTTGGCAGAAGTTTTGAACTCACAAAAGAAAGTAAAGTTTGGTAAGTATGTGTATTGAAGTAGCTATAAGAACTTCCACTGTCGAACACCACCAGAAGATTTTTCAGTCCGCTGCTTCTTCCATTAAGAATGAGTTCTGCAAAGCCAGGTGTGTAGTGCTTCCTAAAAAACAAAATTACACAATATATATGAATAATGTAGGCAGAATGAATAAAGATGGATGGAAACTCAAGGCTGACAAAAGAGGTTATATTACAAGTAATCTCGCGACATTGGCGTCCAAACTACTTTTGAAGAGTCATAGACATCATCTCCAAAGAAAAGATAGCCTCCGCCTCGCCTACTAAAACAGTGACCAACAACATTTCGTACCAGACCCTGACTACTAAGTTGTGCTACAATGCTGGATGATCCTCTGCCAAGACCGAGCACTCCATCTAAGGGATGGTATGCTACACCAGGAAGTTGATCATATCCACACCTTCAGATTAAATATTATTAGCACACATCAATTTGTATATCATATTAACTCTGACATCCACATATAATCATCCATGAAAAGCTTCCAAAACAATCTAGATATGTAGCAATAAGTTCTTTTGCTAACCCAATAGTGAGACGAGGACGAGCTCTCATTCCGCTAGTAAGATTAACGGGAAATAGATCATTAACAAGAACACCGATGGATGAACCACCATCTGCATACTCAACCTCATAGTCACATTGATCAGGGTCATCACATTTGTAGTTATCAGGGTGCAGAGGCACAAATTGGATCCTTGCATACCACCAAATCATTTGTGGGTTGATATAGTGGATGAGGTGCCTAAAAATTTATAACATAATGAGTTAATGCTAAAATATACAATCTAATCCCTACTAACTTATTTTATGCAAATCAAAGTTTTCTCTAATATTTTCATGTCACCTCAGTTTACGTTACTAGAAAAAACAACACTAATAAAACATCTGATTTGTGACAGTTTTAATCTACAAGCTGCAGTACTTTTAGTTGGTTCTCACCCTGCCACTCTTTCTAACAATTTTAGTAATAGCCATAATTCATGAATCATGAGTGATTATTACTGCCAATATCTGCATGCTTAGTTTACTTTATAGAAAATATAAGGATGATTACCGGAGTGCACTGAATACAGGGCGCATCACATTGAAGCCAGGTGAGGTCACTGCCCGTGTCAGGATCAAGATAATAGGGTTTTGGAGGCTGACCAATGTTGAACTGAACATGATAATATCTGTACATGCAAAATATTTTGTTTTGTCAACTGTATACATTGACATCATTTAATAACAAAATTTTGTCTTCCAAATTCATCGAACAACATATCTGAAGTAGTAACATCATGATTATTTTGTATAGAAACTAATTAAACTTACCCAGATGGATAAACATTGCCATGCAGAGGCAACACAACAGATGAGCCAACTGAACTGACCACTGATGAAGAAGCACCAGAAGAAAACCACTTCCACCAACTTTGTTGTTGATCATCAGATAAAACCCCCACAATCATCAACACCAAGAATATTATCATCCCCTGTGTCCATTTCTTCATCTTCAAGCTCATCATCCTTGCGCTCGAAGACAAAAGGCTATGCAAAAATAAGTTTAGTCCTGTATTGCAAGGTGTTGTAGAAGTTGGCAAATTTTTTGTCTCAATGCAGAGGATGCATATTTTTCTTGATAAATGTAGTTATGTATATAATATTTTTTTATATAAAAATATTGTATTCCTAGTGTTGGGACATAGCAAGTTTTACCGTCTTTGTGCAAATAAATGACCAGTGGATTCATCAAGGAATATAAATTAGAGGGTTGGTCTTTACTTGTGAATCAGGGATTAAAAGAGGTATTGCTTTCAGTTAGTAACTTCTTCATAAGCACTTTTCTTCTGCAAGGGGGTTTTGAATTGTTCAATACTCCCGTTTATTACCAAGCTTTTTATTCTTTGCTTAAATCAATGTATATTGATCAGTCTGCACAGACTGCTATTCAATAATGTATATTTTAGTTTTTTATTTTCAGTATAGCACCAACAGTCAAGACTATATAACTTATATAATTTGTAATTTTGTACAGTTGCATACAAGTTGACCTCCAACATTTGAAAACTCACACAAGTTTCAGAAGATAATTACACTAACAACTAGTAAGCATTCAGGAAACTATAACGTTCAATACAACTACCCACCTGCAATATCTTAAACTCGCTAACGAATAACGTTCAGTCACGTAAAAATTTGATAATCCCCATAAATTTTAACCTCCACAATGAATTGTATTCACCGTGACATTTAAATTAAAAATAAGGTAAAATCGAGCATTTTTCTGCTGCCAAGCCTAAATTCAGCTGCACACTGCTTCAACAGCAAGTGACTTTATGATGCCAGGACACAAATCCTTGTTGAAGTTCTCCCCAGTAAGTTCTACACTGCAATTATTCTCGTTCAAGCAGGCCTGCACTAGCATTTAAATTCACCATAAATTTAATTATAATAATAAAAGGACTTGTGATTTGCACTTCTAGGAATGAAGAGGTCTTTCTTATTTTCACTTGAGAACTATGAAAGATGGAAGTCTTGGGTGCAGACTGGTCTCACTTTTTTTTAAACCAAAAATTTTCACTTAATAAACTGTATATTTCAGTGAAGATTTTACATTCAAAATCGACCCATATTTTACTATCTAACATTTAGAATAGAAATGGATACGAAAACTTGAACCTTGTTTGTAGAATCAACAAGAAATATCTACAGTACAGACAAATGAAGCATTAACATACCTGTTCCACCACAGAATTAGTATTGGGATCATGACAATCTCCAATGGCGAATGATCCACAAGCCCCTACAGGTGCTCCAAAGCTGGCAAATTTAACTCTAGAAATACGAGTTTTTGTGGGACACTCCAACTGTACAGTATAATTACTTTAATGATTTACTTCTTCACCTTTAGTAGTACAATACATCTCGATAGTAGGGTACTCCTCTGACAAGTGACCACAGACGCTTGATAATCTTCGTGTTGCAAATTTAATTGAGAAGGATCTCCACCTGTTTCTTCAAATACTACCAGAATGTTTCTTGATGGCTTGAACCAAGATCGTGGAACGTGGTACCTGGTCCACACAAAAAGAATTAATCAAGAGAGATCTCACTAACATAATAATGTGCTGCTTCAATATTCATTACTAGGCAAGTAACTTAAGTGTGGACCAATTAACCAATATCTGGAAAGGTTAAAAGTGGATTATTCAAGAAATCAAACACATTAAATTGTAAACTACTAACCACCAAGTAGATCAAACCATATCTAGATGCTAAAAACTAAAAGTTATCTTCAAGTGAGCTTCCTGCTTTGTTTGGATGAATATCAAAAGGTGCAGAGCTACTTCAACTATGAACTATAGAAGTTTTAATTAGCAAAAAAATCTATTTAAGAAGTATTTGCTCTAACAGAGTAAAAAAGAGAGATGAAGTAACATGCACCAACAAAATATAATACTCAAAATTTTTAATATATATTGATGTTGCTTTACCATCTTTGCGTTGGTTCCCCACATCCTGTGCTACACTTGGAAGGTTCATAAATGCCTCTATAATCACACTTATGATCACATTCAAAAGATGCAGAAGTTTTCATAGTCCAATATCTCCCAATTAATTCTCCATTCAGCCAAGCTAAGCCTTTTCCCATATGAACCATGTCAAGTGCTATCGGATCACTTCCAGGTGGAGGGTCCACTACTGCCTGCAGAAGATTCAAGTAATAACGTAACAGATTGATTACGATATTGATACTTTGGTATATGATCGCCTCCAAAGTCTAAATGGTACCTTGTACCAAGTGAGGGGCTGATTTTTTGGTGCAACTGTAGTCGATTCCCAGTTCACATTACTATCTGTCTTGTGTAATCCAAGATTTTCACCTTGTACTCCAATCTGAGGAGGTAAATAAGTCAGACTTTCAAATTAAGTTAGTCATCTATACATATAGTTGAAAATTCAAATAATCCAATTCATAAAGATTAAAGAAACTTATAACAAGATTATATAAAATTAAGTAGTTCAACAAAACACGGAAAATTATTTTAGCCTTGTCAATAATTAACAAGAATCATCGAACGTCTAGTAAAAAGGAAGAACTACAAAGTAATAACTTTTAACAGTTCTACTTCTACAGATATAAAGCCATACACCACCATTTGGTCAAGTGCTCCATAATTCGTTATATCTACAATAGAAAAGAAGACAAAATTTAAATAATAAAAAGTCACTATGAAGCTAAATGCTTCTATGCAGAGTTATGCACAGTCATGCATGTCTGCAGAGTATTTTAAATTTGTAATAGAAAAATCTGCTGCAGAGGCTCTTGCAAGTTGCAACGAAGTATTAATGTGCTTCGACATAGCTTATACTTGTAAATATAAACTTTAAGAGAGGAAATGAAAAATTGTCAATTACCTTGTAGATCCAGTTACTGGTTGATAAGTCCAATTTTCCGTTGTTAAAACCGTCTATCTTTACACTGGTCAAACCAGCTCCCGCAAATTCATAAAAGGCCGATGAAGCGGTCTACAAACAAATAAACGTCGGCAATTAAGCTTCTATATGGAAAAAGGAAACTTTTAATGTTCATGTTCTAATGAGAATTGGTGTAATTCACAAAAAAATTGCATATTACTGTCAGATTTATGTATATTAGCCAACCCCATTCATCTAAGCATCGTAATCTAGAATTTGAATATGTAAGCAAAAGCTTAATACATACTAATGATTAAAAAATAAATTTAAGAGAATTTGTTGCAACTTTTATTTTGTCAAGTCTAAGAAAAAAACATCATTCACCAAATGCTGCTTCCTGCAAAATGCTGTTGTGTATTTATAACTAAAAATGCGCTCTTATGCATATGCCGAGTAGCGTCCAATCCAAAGACTATTAGAGCAAGTTCATTGCTAATGCTAAAGTAGCTATAACTAATCCTATATCTTGACACCAAAAAGTGATTTTGGTGCTAAGATAGAATTTATGCTCCAATGCTAATGCTAAAATAGCTACATCTATTGTTATATGAAAGTTAAACTCGTGTACCGAAGACATTTCCCTCATTTTCGTACACTGGTTGATGATGTGGCAAGGATAGTTATAAATATTTTTGGTTCTTTATTTAGAAACATTCATCCATTTGTGCTATTTTCCATTCGATTAGAGCTATGCATTAAATTGATCAGTTTGTATCTAACTCATATTTTAGCTATAGCCCCAATAAGAAGCTATCCAGTTACAGCTGATAATTACAGCTGATATCCCAATTACCTCCCTTCAATTTGATTCCACATGAAAAAAATTCCTAATGTATCAATTTTCTTATCTTCTATATCAAACAGATTTACTAATTTTATATTTCAAGCTCAGATGTTCTCGAGTATGCAGAAAGTTAGGGGTAGATAAGAAATAAGTGATGGTGAAATTAACATAAAGATCATAAAAGGGAATGGTATAACATCTACTGTACTAAACAAGCTTGCCTAGTGCTTACACTAAAATATGATCCAAAAAAAGGAAAAACTGGACCTGTTCAACGGATCACACCTAGCAAGGTAGTTAACGTGTGTGTATTTTGAAGAGTTATGTTTTTGAGTTATTTCAAGAATTGACCAGATTAAAATTCATTAGACATGAGAGAATGTAAGAGAGAAATATATAATAGATTGACCTACCTGTAGGCCAACTGTCATACTAAGGAGTGAAATTTCATTATTACCCGCCTTGAGTGAAATAGGAATCTCAAAGGTAAATGGAGATACAGTATCAGTACCAGTTGCACTACCTGAAAGATGCATGTAAATTGAAGGATAACACTGCCCAAAAGCAATTTTAAAACAGTCAATATTTTTCGTTCATAATTCTAAAGAGTCTTGTCGATGGGAAAACTACTAACCATGAAATACACCATTCACAAAAGAATGGAGAGCATGGCCCTTCGATTCAATTAAAAGCATTGGTTTCATTCCACTCCTCAAGAACTCTTCATTCCCATCAGCATGCAACCTGGCATTGAGGAAGACAAGATGAGTATAAATTTATATCTACTGCTACGACAACCTTTACTATATGCATACTTGTGTACACAACAATCAGATGATCCAACACTAAAACATGTAATATACTAATACTTGGAACAAATATATGTCAAATGACCGAATCTTTTAATCTTGGACACAAATCAACAATTAAACATGCGATACTTTGAAAGTGCAAAAAGAAATATCGTAGATAAGCTGCTTCTTAAGTATGATAACATATTAGCTCTGTTTCTTATGCAACAGATCTAATGCCAAGGCTACAAAAAAAATGACAGAATCGTTTAAACTTTATATTTGTTATGAACTTGAAAAAATGGAAATATTTTCTAAACTAACAATCATATGAAGCACATTCACTAAATTTTGCTGTAAGTAATGCTAAACTGGACCAACCTTGTAGTATACCAAAGGTAGTCCGTATTATCTTTTGTTGTATCGATGTGATCTACAAAGCCTTGTTGAACATTATCAGCATTAGCCCAAACACCAGGTTTTTCCGTAAATACTTCCCATTTCAAGTCTTTTTTGGGTGATATCCCAGATGGCTGCAGATCTGATGTTACCATCTCAACAAGAGATGATTGTGACCCAACCTATTTATTTAGAAGCACAAGTTACAGTGCAGTAACAGTAAGTGTCAGTAACAATGATTAATAACCAGATTACAAAATATGCAGAAAACAAATGTAATCACCACTTATTGGCATTATGAATAAAACTATTTTGCTTTGTAGAACACGAAGAGAAGGTGAAATACTTCTATTCATATTACACCTGTAACCTAAAGTTCCCTGATGAACACTACTAAAATGTGCATGTATGTTGTACTGTATTTAATTTGTTGGGGACAAATGTATAAGACATAGACAAAGAACCAGCGACTAATTATCAATACCTTTGCTGTGTTAAATACTACATTTTCGCAATCTGGAAGAATGCTGACCGACCATGCTGGCACATGGAATGACTTCCCATGAAAATATACAATCTTGTCATCTTTATCGTCCATGTTAGCAATAAAGGCAGCACAATTTTCTGAACCATATCCATAAACATCAACCTACAAGAGGTGGTATTAGTAGAAAATACAATATGAAGAAATAAGATTACAATTTAAATACCGGAACTATACTGTTTATTAACATAAAGAAATACGATCAAATATGAAATTGAAAGAGTAAGATGTAAGCAGTGGTGGTATTTTCCATATGAACGAGTGTGAATGAAACATATTAGAAACAAACGATTAATGGTTAAAATATGTTTTAAGGAAATGTTTACCTCTTGTAAAAGGCCAAGACCAAGGGTGACCGGTTCATTGTTCAGCAGTGCATTTTCACACGACTTAATAGCTTTATGAAGTTTCTTAAGGTGCCCCCATTTTGGAAACCTAGGCACACCTGTATGGCAAAGAAGTATTACATAGTAACGCTTAACTTTGAATATGTTAGAACCCTGAACCTCCGTGAAGGAATAGAAGATGAACATGAAACATGAATGCACAATTAGTTTTACAAATGACAATGGTTTGAGACTGACCAAACTCATCAATAGGAGCGTCATAATCATAACTCGTAGTAATGAATGGTCCCCCAGAAGTGCGCCCAAAATTTGTCCCGCCATGATACTAGAGCCAAGACAGGTAATGATTACAGATGAACAGAAGACAATACTATATTTCTTAAATTGACACTGGTAATGAAGCAACACAGAGCTGTCATCAACCATTTAAGAAGGAACCAAGCTGAAGATGAATTTTATAATTTTTTAGGTAAAATAAACTTGAAATGGTGGTGGCAAACTCACCATATAATAATTAACCAAACTTCCCCCTTTCTGGATAAAACGTGCCACGGAATAAGAAATGTCCTCAACAGGCCTATGAGGAACTATACTTCCATAAGTTTTAAACCTGAAGAGTTAATCACATATTTTTAGTCAAGCCAAAGAGAAAGGTACATAAGTATACTTAGCAAAAAAGGTACATAAGTATGAATGTTGTTGCATTGTGAGTTTGTGACATGTCTATTTGATAGCATTTTACACAGGAACAACAATGATAGGCATTGAAGTGTATAAATTCCAAATCTCTCTAGAGCCTAGATTACAAGTATACTGTAACAAACAAGACCGAGGCACGTTAGTGTGTTTTGTAAAATTTCAATCAATAAGTTTATACTTATTGTTGCAGAAATTGTTAAACACGCACAGTTTAAAAACTTGCTGATTAATGTAACATGCATCCTCCCCATTCCAGTCATGGAATAAATGAACGGAAAAAAAAAATCTTGTTAGATTATGCTACATATCATGTTATATACAACTAGTTCAACTGTAGACATCTACACTGTATAGATTTCAATTCATCCCTGAACATCAAAATGTTATCCAGAATTTTCACACAACTGTTAAAATATATTCTCAGTATCAATCACAAAAAACAAGTCAGGCAGTCATTCTTGTTTGATACAACTTTATCAAGTATGTCATCCCTCTACTAGCTGAATAATAGAATGCGCAAGGATTCAGGGATATTCTAGTGACTAAGGCTCTCCCATACTCCCTTGACTTTGAATACTCACTCCTCCCCCGCGTACTTCTATAAACTACCCAAAAAGGAAAATAGAATGCTCATATGACAAAGTGATTTCAAGCAAATAATAATGAAATAAACTGATGAATAGGTATAAACTAAAACAGGGTCAGTCCACATTTTTGGCATGTTAGGGTGCCTGGGATGAAAATCATCACAGTAAAAAAATGTAAGGTGTATGAAAGAGACGCTTCTCAAGATTTTAGATCTAAATTTACTACTCTTTGCTACATAATATAAGCCGTTATAAAATTATTTCATGTATTTTCAATCAAAAAACAATTCCAATCCTTGGATAAAATGTTCATACAAAAACTGTTTCATTTTCATTTAGCAATATTTTAGAGATAAAACTTAAGAAGCTGTAACGTATAGATGAGGAAATCGTGTTATATTATAATTTCAGATGATTACAGATTGGAAACATGATGATACAGATGCAGTGGTAAAAGAAGAAAGGAAACTAACCACAGTAGTTGGAACATCCCACTGCTTGCACATTATCCATGGTACTCCAGTATTTTGTCTCAGAGCCATATCAGCAGCCCAGGAAGCATATGATCTACCTGCCTCTCCATATTCTTCTTCATATGTTCCATACTCATTTTCAACCTATATTAAATGTCATAGTGTTATATCATTCCATCAAAATCTATATATCCATACCTACTTCCAATTGAAGCATATTGTATATTTGCTTTGACTAGCACCAAATATACGTCACGAGAGTTAAGTACTTGCCTGGCTTAAGATGATATGGCCTCCTTGTGATGCGAAAAATTTCTCATTCTTCATCATGTTTACTATATGTGTCGTAAATTTTTCCATGTGATACTAACAATTCAAACAACAGAGAAAATATATCATCAAACAATTTTGAACCACCACATGATGCACTGATGTCGTACTACTAGTAACTTGCATCAAAATAACACATCGCAATTACACACACACCTTAAAAGGTTCGTTCTCCGTTCGAAAAATAGTGCCCGGAATATAATGCAACCAAGCAGGTATTCCTCTGAAAGATGCCATAACGAATTGTAATTGCATATCAACTTGATAGTAAGTTTACTGTATATATATGTGATAACCCGGGTCAAATCCCAAGTCCTTTTCGAAAATCGGGCCATGTCCGACTTCCGAATCCGAAATAAGCGCAAAGTAAACTGACCCAAATACAACAACTTGGGTAATCTACAAGCCCACCACAAGCCCCCAAAAGATCATGATTTGTTGATGCACTTAGTAGTAGTATTTTTTACTTATATACTGAACAAATTATCCCAATTTACTCGATGTGGGACTGGGGTGTTACAAACTCCCCCACTTAAATTCCTGGCGTCCTCGTCAGGCCGAACAGATAGCCCATAGGCCCAGATCGTACCTCTCTAGCCATTGTGGGATAATACCGGCTGGCTTCGTGTCCCCACCTCCGGACCTCTATCCATTGTGGGATAATACCACCAGCCTTCGTGTCCCCACCTCCGGCAACTTGACGAATCAAGCTTTCGAGAGTTGGCTCTGATACCATATGTGACAACCCGGGTCAAATCCCGAGTCTTTTTCGAAAATCGAGTCATGTCCCGACTTCCGAATCCGAAATAAGTCAAAGTAAACTGCCCCAAATGCAACAACTTGGGTAATCCACAAGCCCATCACAGGCCCCCAAAAGATCATGATTTATTGGTGCACTTAGTAGTAGTACTTTTTATTTATATACTGAACAAATTATCTCAATTTACTCGATGTGAGACTGGGGTGTTACATATATATATATATGCAAACATACCCAAAATTCCATTCTGCAGCAACGTATGGTCCAATTCTAAGAATCAGATAAAGACCAGCATCTTTCACAATCTTGACAAATTCTACCAAATCCCACCTTCCATAAAAATTATACTACACAAACAAAGTTAAAAAAAAAAGAAAAAGAAAAATAGGAATACGAAACAAATTGTAATTATTATTATTTTTTTATCAATAGTACTAACACTCACTTTGTCGGGCGCAATTTCGTGACCATCCCAAAAAACATAGGTCTCTATGGCATCTGCACCTCCTTCCTTTGCGAGTTGCACCAGTCCTGGCCACATCTATACAACATAAACATGTATAATATTTAAACGATTATAGAAGAAAATAAATAATGCAAAGGAAGTGATTAAGAATATAAACTATATCGTCAACTTTGCATGTAGACAAGATTAAGCAGCAAAACCCGAGGGACGCTCCGAGGATAGTGAATGGCAGCAGAGATAATAAGCTTTCTTTTTCCATTTATTATGAGAGAACGACTATCATAACTCACATTATTAGCTTCTGCTGCTGCCAATAAATATGTTGTAGTAACAAATAAACACCAAAACCACAATTCCCTCTTCATATTTTATCAACTCTTTCTTTATAAGCTTCTGTTTTACTGCTGCTCTTCGTATAGGAGTGTGTGTGTATATATATATATGTGTGTGTGTATATATATGTATGTATGTATATATATATATATAACCCATGGAAGGACTTAATTTAGTTTAAGGTTCCGTTTGACTTATATTATTTCTCAAAAATAAATATTTAGTTTCAGAAAAAATATTCCGCTTATATAGCTGGTGGAGGAGACTTTATATTTAGTTATCAAGATTGAAATACGGCGATTTTTTTTTAAAATTTTGAATCACATTTCATCCTTAAAAATTCTTAAAAGTATTTCGATTAATTTCACATAATAAGTAAAAAAATATATTAATTAAATATGAGTGAGTCATGATGGCTATCCAAATTATAGTACTCCGTAGTTGATTTAGGACCAGAGTCAAAGACAATTGTTCTAGACCTGGTCTTCTTGTATTCGACTACTCCCTTTAAATGTTCATTTTGACTCTTTAGAAGTCAAATTGATTTTTTTTTATCGGAATTTAAAAATTATTTATTTATGATTTTAGAAAGCTAAAAAATGTATTTTAAAGTAGATTATATATTTTTTTAATAATATAAAATTTTAAATTTTTTTAATTATATATTATTATTAAATTAGAGCGAAAGATGAATAGAAAAACAAAATGAATTTCTAAACAGGAACGCAGGAGTAACAAAAAAAAGATCAACATAGACCAGGGGGACTGGAAATCGGGGAGGGATGACTAAAGCACAGACAACGAGGGAGTAGGTTGGTGAAGGGTCAATAAATACGACTCTATCCCAATCACTACTATATCAGAGTTTCTTCTATCACATTTAATTGAATTATATTCAAAGTAATAATACTACATATCTCAAATTTATTCTTAAAAATGTTTTCAAATATTTTTAATTTTCTGACATTATATAATTTAGAATGTATCTATAATAACGAAGTTTATTGTCATAATAATTTTAAAAGTTGTTCTCAAAAGAGTTCATAGTATCTTTATGGATGACATCCTTCATTTTTTAATTATACATACGTAAAATAATTTGGGAAACAATGGAGAAAAATTGATAAACCGTCAAAATATAATTGAATTAAGGCGACATTTTCGCCCTTAAAATATAAATGGTTAAATACATAAATCTTTAAATTATAAAAGTGTACATTTTAATCTCTATCAGAAATGTCTACATTTTTTATATAAATTATGTCACCATGTAAGGGTAAACCGTAAAAGTATACATTTATGATATTTGTGGGGTTAAAAAGGATGTTTTGATAATTTAAAAATTTGTGTGTCCGACTGTCCATGTGAATTAATCCCGGGTAAACTAGGAATAGAGTCAATAAACAAAGGCAATTGAGTAAAATAGTGTCGGCACCGAAAAGCATACAGAAACAGAAACGGATACACATATTGACGTGCATTCTGGTATGACAAAAAGTATTTAAACGTAAAACAAATATTCTATATATATAGACCAGGATAGTTGTGTACATATTTGTCACAAAATTTCTATAAATGGAAGAAATGCATATATTCTATTTATAGTTAGACGTCAATCTTACGGTTTTGTTTGAAGAATGTATGGTGCTCAATCCTGCCGGCATGCATGGACAAATACGGTGTATTTCATACTAACCGAGTAGATTAGGTGAGGCCATTATCCTAAATAAATTAAACAATGAATTCAACATATATATATATATATATTTATGAAAATGTTAAATTTATTTTCTTAGCTTTTTTTTTATTTTTTTGGGGTTTTCATAGTTAAAAATATTTTATTTGTTTTTTTAGTGTATAAAAAATATTGATAAAAAAATCGACGAGATTGGATTTCATAGTTTTCTAATTGGACTATTTATTTACTTTCATTTTCTAATACAATACTAATTATAATAAACATAAATAATAGATAATTTACTCTTTTTAAATGACAAGAAGTCAAGAACATTTTCTAAATGCTGAAATATATATTTAAAAAAATACTTCGCGAAAAGAGAGAGAGAGTTATATATTCCTCGTCACACCCCATGTGATCGTCTTGGAATAATGCATCTGTTTATCGGTTTCATAATATGATGAAAAGTGACGTTCCCTTTTAGGAATACATGTTGCCAGTTGCGATATCGGTTACAAGATCATAACTCTTTCAAATTGATTGGTGACCGCTTCAATAATACCAGTACTATAGATCTAGAAGTAATACTCTAAAAACTAGAGTCTATATCTGTTTTTATAAAAAGAAATCAATTTAATAATGAAAACACATACGTTATCTATAAATACAATCGAAATTAAACAAATACTTAAACATATCGATGTTGAATCCTTCTTTCTTTCTTGAAGAGACGATCAAGTGATTTTTTGAAAATCTTATGAATATATGTATTTGATTGTTAAAAGAGTGTTAACATAAAAGAAAATTAATAAATAATAAACTACAAAATATTTCATTTTAAATATTAGTCTTTTTTGTATTACTCTTTCCGTCCCATTTACTTTTTTATTTTAATAAAATTTGAATAAAATTGATCAATTTTATAATAAAATTTAGGAAATTTACCAAAAATATTACTTTTTGTGAAATTATTTGTAATTTTACCAACTTCTGAAAATATTTGCAAATATACGGAGATTGCGTTTTACGTTGCATTTAATTTGAATTGTGTAACTAATTTTGGTTGCATTTTAAATTTCATTTTAGCTTACATTTTATGTTATAAATTAATTTGCAAATATGATTGCAATAAGATTTGAGTTGCAAATATGGTTGCAAAGTTGTAAAACATATTTTTACAAATATTTTTAAAAAATGATAGTATTTTTACAAGAAAAGATTAAAACTTGAGCATTTATGGGAAAAAAAACCCTAAAATTTATTTATATGATATGACCAATATAACATTTGTTAAAAAATATTTATTAAATTATTATGACAAGTGTCTTTTAAATTAAAAAAACAAAATAATAAGAAAGTATCTTCCTTATAGTAATACTATATATTAGCAATGCAATTATTTTATTGGTTGAGAGAATGCTTAAAATTTTGTATAAACCAATAAAAACACTTTCATGTATGTAAAAAAGTTAGACCCGCGGAGAGAGAATATTTTATGATACAGCAATGATATATTCTAAACTTCTTGCCTGTAGAAAAATCTACAGTATAAATTAATAATTCAAACCTGGAATAAAACCTTGAACTTCTCCTCGAGGTTATATTCATATATGAAATTACTTTTATAACTAATATGTCAAAAAACAATGATCTCATTCTTAGAATACATTGCCCTTGAGAAGAAATGTAACTGTAATTCTTTCTGTATATATCAAACTTGCTAGTGAACTTTTTTACTGAATTAAATCGGAATATTTCGTGTACGTTCCGTGCTGCCAAAATTAATTTTAGCTGCACACTGCTTCAACAGCAAGTGATTTTGTTACACCGGGACACACATCCTCGTTAAAGTTCTTCTCTGAAAGTTCAATGCTGCACCTAAATTTGTTCAAGCAGACCTGCAGTTCCATTCGAATTCATCATATCATATATTAGATAATTTCCTCGTAATAATCAATCGATATTATGTGGCAGCTCTTGGTAAAATGAAAAGGTTCACAATGCTATACTAGTCCTTGATTTTTGCTTTAAAAAATTCTGCAGAGAAGCCGTTCACTGAATTCACGCAGATTTGAAGATTAGGAGCATTAGTAATAACAGGAATGATTTGGTAATTTTTGGGGTATGTCACGAGTTTTTCATTCTAGCCAAGGAAACCCCTCAACCAAACATTTAACATGTGAGAATAACATTATGAAAATCCGAATTAAATTGCTTAAAATACTAGAACCAAACGGCCCCTGGTCATTAACACTAAAGTGTTTAACTACTGAAATGAAGATAGATATGAAAGTTTTTTAGGCAAGACAACAAACATTTTTATGAAACAATGGTAAAAAAACTTCAGAATTCAGATCATTCCATACCTGTTCGACCAAAGAAGTTGTATTGGGATCATGACAATCTCCCGTAGTGAAGGATCCACAGGTGCCCGTAGGATTTCCAAAGCTGGCAAATTTAAGGCTGGAAATACGAGTACTTGGGGGACACTTCAACTGTAGAGTAGATTTAGTTTTATAATTCGCATTTTCACCTTTTGATGTGGATTCAACTCCAAAAGTAGGGTGATTTTCTGACAGGTGGGAACAAATACTTGAGAATATTCGTGTTGCAAATCTTATCTGAGAAGGATCTCCACCTTTTTCTTCAAAAATTACTAGAATGTTTCCTGATGGCTTGAACCAAGACCGTGGAACATGGTACCTGATCCACCCAGAAAAATAAATTGATCCTCAGTAAAATGCTTAAAGTAACGTCACCTTTTTCATTATTACCAGGCAATAAATTTTTAGATTGATGCGGGAAGATTAACCAAAAATATAATGGATTGTTTAGTAGAAAGTTTTAAGAAAGCCAAAATACTGTAATCATTTTGTGTCGATACTCTTTAACTTAATTAATCCATAAAGGAAAATTCATGCTTTGTTTGGATAATATTGCAAGGTACTTGAGAAATTGACTTTCAACCAAGGAACAGAAGCCAAATCCTAGTGAAGTGTTAAATAAAGGACAATCTGAAGGGGTTAAATTTTTAACTTACCATTAGGTGTATGATATTTGTTTATGCATTCATCCTAGAAGCAGGATTCATAAACACCTATGTTGTCGTATAAATTTATTGGTTGGCCAAGAGATTAAAAAAAATAAAATCCACAAGTTATAAATAACATATTGTATACTAAAGAAAATATTATTCAAGTTTAGAAGGAAAAAATTGCTTTACCATCTTTGCGTTGGTTCCCCACATCCGGTGCTACACTTGTTAGGGCTAAATTTACCTCTATAATCACACTTATGAACACATTCTTCCTCTGTAGAGCTTTTCCTAGGCCAATATCTCCCGATTTCTTCCCCATTTAGCCAAGCTAGGCCCTTTCCCATGTGAACCATGTCAAGTCCTACAGGCTCATTTCCAGGTGGAGGATCCAAAACTGCCTGCAAAAGATTCAAGTAATTAATTTTTCAATAAAAAAATTCATTATGATCTTGATACTTGCATGTGATCTCCAAAAACTACCTTGTACCAAGTCAGGGGCTGGTTCTTAGGTGCTTCTGGAGTTGATTTCCAGTTAACATGATTCAAATCATCTGCCTTGTATAAACCCAGATGTTCTCCTTGTAACCCAATCTAAGTTAAATCAACAAGTCAGGCATTTGAATTCTGCGTCTTAGATAAAACAAACATTGCTATCTACTCTCTTGCCGGTGTTGCCATTCTAAGGAGGTGTTAATATAGTATGCTAACACTCCCCCTCACTTGAAAACCCATTTTTTTAGACATTGAGCCCTGATACTATGTTAATTACCAGTTCTCCTAAAACATTAAAGTGTTAGGAGGAGGACTTGGCAGGATTATTTTAGTATTATAACAGTTATATATAACACTGAAGATTGATTGAAGTACAACCAAAAGAAATTTTCTGACTGGAAAACATATAGCACATATATTGTTCTCTTCTAACTTACAATCTTTTCCTTCAACTGCATACACACACTTTTTAACAATAATTTATACATTTCTACATGTGTATCTTAGTAATTAGCAAGTCCTTAACTCCTTCCTCTATTTTTCCTTAAGCATGTCATATAACAATTTACTTCGTTTGGTTTTTCTTTACAAGTAAACACAAAGAACAAATCTTGATGTAGCTATCAGTTTCCGTCGAATGACCCATTAGTCCAACTTTTTGTATTTTTAAAACTATAAATAGATAATTTAAAATTTAAAAAATCCTTGAAGACAAGAATTTAGGAATAGGTAGAATTTCAATAGAAACCATCAAATCTTAAATAATTTACAAGTTCCATCATTAAGCAGTAAATATATGTTTGTTTGATAATTAATGATAAATATTTACTATAAGTAAGATTGCAGAATTAAACAGTGCTGATACAACAATTTCCAGATATATAACCCCTCCTCAATCTACGGCCAATTGTATCTACACTAATACAGGCCGACGTTCAACTAATGTACATAACAGAAGTTCCTTATCAAGTTATCATGCATGTCTAAATCTGTGCAGCATATATTAGTAGATATATGTGCTGCAGAGGCATTTGCGACTAGAATTTGATGTAATTCAACATAAATAACTTTAAGAGAAAATTTACCTTATATGTCCATGCATTATTTGATAGATCAAGCATTCCTTTGTTAAGACCCTCGATCTTCACACTGGTTAAACCAGCTCCCACCCATTCATAGAAGGCTCCTGCATTCTAATAGCAGCAAACTAGTTTCAATTAGTAAGTCACATAAAGTTAACTGCTATAACAACTCAGTTGTATCAAAGACCTTGCAAATTAGTCATCTTCTTCTCCTTTTTTTTTATTCTCAATTTTCCTTCTTTCTTTCTTCTCATTATTTTACTTTTGCATCCTAATTTCATCTCATGCGTGATCTTTTAAAGCTTATTTTTACGGTGTAATATGTATAATCTAGCATCTTAAATGCATGAACTCATAGGCACTACTAACGTGTCCTCTACTGCTCCACATAACTGTTATATCCTGATGCTTCTTCAGACATATGGCGTGATCCCCATCCAAGCATACTTCCGTGCATATTTAGCCTTAAAATCCCTAATATTAATGGATCTTAATAAACTGACTCTGGAGCTGGTGTGATTACAGTCCCAAATTTTCGCTTAATAATCTTGTTTGACGCGCATTCTTAATAAATTTATATAGCTTGCAAGCATGCCATTTAGAATTTGTTAAAGATAATATAAGATCATATTAATTCCTCCTAACAGTTTAAGGTTTCAGTTCCCTGTTACTACACTCTACATATTCTTTTTCCTCCCTAAATTTCATGTTTGGATTTGCCTACTTGTTTCAGTAAGTATTTCAAAAAAAAGGGAAAGTTATGTAGTAAAGTGACCTACACTTAGGCCAACTGTCATACATAAGAGTGCAATTTCATTCTTCCCTTCCTTGAGAGAAATAGGAATCTGAGTCTTAAATGGTGATACAGTACCATTACCTGATGCACTACCTGAAAATCAGAACATAGACCATATTAAGATAAATTTGGACAAGACCGTCTAATGACAACATTTGAACAAATAATTATCACATTTTAAAACAAATGACAAATTTAAACAGCGAAACCAGAGGAGGAAGAAAACTACAACCATGAAGTACTTCATTCACAAAGGCGTGGAGCGCATGACCCTTTGATTCAATTAAAAGTCTTGCGTTGCTTCCATTCTTTAAGAAGTCTTCATTGTTGTCAATGTGTAAACTGGAATTGGAATACACACAGAAAAAAAAATTAGATTGTACTGCTATGGCACCTGTAGTAAATTCATATTTTGTTTTGTGTTCACAAGAATCAAACTTTCTGACACTTAAACCTAAAACTAATATTATCTAGGACAGACATCCCTTGATAGATTGTACCTATTAATGTTGGACAGACCTCGACTAGTTAAAAAACATGACACGCTTTAATAACATCATGGACAGGAGGGAAACAATGTGCGTGAAATATGATGCTGAAACATACAAGTAAGGCTTTAGTGTTTTTTGTATTCTGTAGAGTAGGTAGGTGATGCATATTTATATATTTATAATTGGTATTGTATGTTTTGTAGGAAAATATATAATTGGCGAATTCTAAAAGAAAAAGACAAGTAGGTGGAGAGTACTCAAAGGCAAAGGAATAGGAGAAAAAATGAATACTTGTTGGAAAATAAAAAGAATACAAGGAAATATTTGGAATCCAATTTTTAATTTCGAGGTTTTGATAGGATTTTGTTAGATAATAAACTTCATAGTATATGCTTTGTCACGTTAATTGATATTTATTATTTTTGAGAAAAGTGAATTGATATTAGGGTAAGTTGATATTAATTTTGATTGATTAATGGATCTGGATTCCTAGGTTTTCCATATTATTTGATTTTATCTGTTAATTCGGTTAAGTAAATCTCATCTCAAAATTAATTGTCTAGTTCAGCTAAGTTATTTGTTAGGGTTTGAAAATTTGATAGTATTTGTGGAGCGATCGATAATTGCTACAACTAAACATTGTGTGTTTGCAGTTATTCAACACATCACAGTAGTTTAAAGTTGGTCTTTGCTTTTATTATGGAGACATTTCTTATCTGCATGTGTAGATTTAGAGGAGGCAATGACACAGAAGTTGGTGAAGTTACATTAAGAGCGGAATATATTTTTCTGAAGGACATGTTAACGCATGTTGGCTACTTTGGGAATTGAGGCGGTGTGTCTCAGAAATTTCTCTGCAAGCACTTCCAGAAACTGCTTAATAAATGCATATAGAGATCAATGAGCTGTGTGACACTATAAAGCTAAGATAGTTCTTCTATGCACTTGAGTGTTTAGTTGGTAACTGATATCTCAATCATAAATTTAGTGTTGCGCATGCAATAATATGACTATATTAATTTGTTATGCAAAAAGTTAGTACAGAAAAAACAGTATGCAGCCACAATGCCACATATTCATATAATAGTGTTGTTGGTAGAAAAAAATGTGTTTAAAATGTCTAATTGTAAGATATGCTATTATAAAGTAACAATTCACTAACCTGGTAGTGTACCAAAGGTAGTCTGTAGTATCCTTAGTTGTATTGATGTGATCTACAAAGCCTTTATGAGTGAAATCTGCATCACCCCATACACCAGCTCTTTCCACAAACACTTCCCATTTTGAAGCTTTTACGTCTTTTCTGAGTGATATGCCCGATGACTTTAGTTCTGCTGTTACCATCTCAACTACAGAAGATTGTGAACCAACCTGTTCAAAGTAGAAGCACAAGTTGCAGAGCAGTATCAGCTATAAACAGACTACAAGATATGCAGAAAAAAATTGGAAGTCACTATTTATTGGAATAAGAATTATTAAAACACAAAAACATTAAACTTTTTACAATCTAAGGTAAATATTTAACGATTTTCTTGTTGTCTTGCAACTGCTACAATCAACACTAATTTCTGCATATGCGCTATGTTCAATTTGTGGGGAATTTTTAGCACAGGCCCTGACAGAACTTTTATCTTTTTTACATGTAACAGAGTGTCTTCTAGCTTTAATCGAATGAACAATTAAATCCAAAAAAACTTAATTATCTTCTTTATTATATTAAACACTAAACGTACATATAAAGAAGCATATACACTATCGCTTAATCAAGTAATGAAGAAAAGTGAACCAAGAGACACCGTTAATATGCATTTTGCTTGAAGTAAAACTAGCAACATATTCTCTGCTCAGATGACAAAATGATTCAATATGCAAAATCAATTCAAGCAATGGTCCCTGTAAGCTAAGCTTCGGAAGGAGCGTATACATTAAAAACAATATATACCTAGCTTTTTAGTTCTTAATAATCTAAGCTAGAGCTGTGCACACACTATGAAGATGATTCTGGGACTCAAAATAAGCACAATATTCTTGCAGTAGAAGTTTAGTCAAATTTAGAGTTACAAGTTACAAACTATCACTCTATTAGGCTTAAATTCAGTTCGACAAATGGATAAGCAATATACACTAGGTAATACCTTTGCTGAGTTGAATACTACATTCTTGCAATCCGGAAGAATGCTAACAGACCATGCTGGCAGGTGGAATGACTGATTGTGAAAGATTACTGTCTCGTCATCTTTATCATCCATATTAGCAATAAATGCGGCACAGTTTTCTGAACCATTCCCATAAATATCAACCTAAAAGATATGGGTTTTAAGTAAAAGATACAATATAAAGCGACCACCGAGAACACAAAAAATTGAAATGCCAAAACTGGTTCAGAGTTTCATTGCAAATCACCAGATGAGGTTTTTTGTAAAAAAAAGGTATGATTGTTTAGATTGAATTATCATCTGCTTATTGCCAAAAGGAAAGCTTTTGCGATTGTCGGATATGGGGAACATGCAAAGATATCCTAAATCCATCTCTCTACCAAGAATAAAAATGAAAATCAGTTAATCCACTTTATATGAATAGCAAGTGAAAACTGTGTAGCACTGTAGCTAAGAGAGGCACTTAACTATTGCTGACTAACCCTAGTGTTAACAAGTGGCTGAATTAACACATATTATCACAAATATGAATCATAATCATGTTCTTGGCTCTGTGCAAATGAAGATTTTAGAACTACATGCTTTCACCTAGCTGGAATTATATTAAAAGGTCTTTGATACTAGAGGTCAAACTACAAACAGTAAAAATTTTCTTTATATGAATGCCGCAGATTAGACATGAATATTTTGTGAATGTATTGAAGAAAGAAGTACTACCTCTTGCAGAGGGCCAAGAGATAGTGTAATTGGTACATTGTTCAGCAGTGCATTCTCACACAACTTGATAGCTTTATGAAGTTCCTTCAAGTGCCCCCATTTTGGAAGCCTCGGTAAACCTGGATGTCAATCAAATATTATATATTAAATTAGTAATGCTAAATTTTTTTGGTTAGAACCAGGTACAACAGAAAATAATACAAGGCAGACATGAGAGAAGAATGATAGTTATATTCACTACTAACACTGTTTTGAAACTAACCATACTCATCAATAGGAGCATCATAATCATAACTTGTAGTGATAAATGGTCCACCAGAAGTGCGCCCAAAGTTTGTACCACCATGATACTAAATCCAAGGCAGATAGTTAATCAAAGGTAAATCGAAGGTAGTGCAATTTTTTGTGATTAATCAAGTGATGAAATAACAACACTGTCATAGCTGTCCTGGACCAATTAAAAAAATTAAAAAGGTTTCTTTATGATCTTTTGAATAACTATGTATAAATTTTTTTAAAAAAATATTTACCATGTAATAATTATGCAAACTCCCCCCTTTCTGGAAAAAACGTGCAACAGAGTAAGCAACGTCTTCAGGGGGCCTGTGGGGATCTCTACTTCCAAAAGTTTTGAACCTGAAAGTTGAATATCCCGTCTCAATCATGATAAAAGATGTACTTTGTCAATTATGCTAAATCTATTTCATATAATTTGATGGGGAAACAAAAAGATAAAATTAGAGTAAATAGACATTTTCCCAACTTAATCCTGAGGCCTAAAATAAAGGTACATTGCAGTTTGTAACAAGAAAGACAGGGGAACATTAATTTGTTTTTCATAATCTCAATAAAAGAAGATAAATTTAATTGTTTTATCTGGTTCTCTGTCGATGGAGGCACAGACTCCAAAATAACACTGGCAGATAGTAGTAATCAATAATCATCATCCCCAGCCTTGAAGCCTAGTGGGTACCCCTCTTCTCTGTGGCAATAAGTTGAGGGTTCGAGCCCCTGTGGAGGTGTGTGTGTTTGTGTGCTTGCGAGTGTCCGGGTATACGGGTCTATGCCTAAAGCTGGTTCCCTACCAAAATATAGTATTAGTCATTGAGTATATAATATGTTGGGTGAATCAGGTAGTACTACTATGTTTTTTTCTTTCTAATTTGTACTTTTCAGCTGTCATTCATCTTTTCTACTCAACCACAGCATATACACACAGTGACAGAAGATAAGAGATCAAGGTTTTATTTAAAGTAATCTTTCGTATATTATCATAAGAAAGTAAATTCAAAAGGATTAATCTAATATTTACCATCCGGGCCAGTTCTCTGTCCAGATTTTTGGCATATTCGGGTAGCTCGGTTTGAAATCGTCACAGTAAAATGAATTGCATGTATTTATCTGTAGGATAAAAGTGTCAGACTTCTACAACAAGATTAAAAGGAAATGAGATAACATAACTGTGAGCATTCCCAGCCTAATCTCTTAATTAGTTATATGCTAGATCTAGTAAAAGAATGTCAAACATTTGGGGTTGATATGAACAGAAAAGATAACTGCTTGTGTGTACTACAATTATGTCCGTATTATAAGCACACTTTTTTATTTTTAATTATATTTCAAAATTAAACTACTTGTTGATCTATAAGATCTTTCCCCGGCACCAAAAAATTTGGGAAAGTTGTTCATCTACTGCTAACATATCATGACTTGTACATTTATTATGGCATACAGAAGAAGAAATGTCTATATATTGACAAGTGACACAAAGATGCAGAGTGAAGAGATGAGTCACTCACCACAGTCTCTGGAGTATCCCATTGCTGGCACATTATCCAAGGTACCCCTATATTTAGAGACACGGCCATGTTAGCTGCCCAAGAAGCATATGCTTTGCCAGCATTTCCATATGCTCCTTCATAGAAGCCATACTCATTCTCCACCTGCATAGAGAAGTTAATAATCTTTTGTGCATGAATTATAACTGTAAAAAGAGATTTAAAAAAAACTGTAAAAAGTGAGCATGTTTAAAGCAACTTGAAATTCTGAGACTGATTTCTATAAATCCAAATTACTAATATAACTTGGATTTCTTGAATTTAACAAAATTTACCGCCACTAGTTGTAACTTTGACGGTATGAAAGAAATATGAGGTGCAAGATCAAACGATTTGTATTATGAAATAAACAAAATTACATGTCATTTAAGCTTCACTTGCCTGACTCAAGATGATGGGGCCTCCTTGCGATGCAAAAAACTTCTCCTGCTTCATCATGTTTACTATACGTTCCATAAATTTTTGCATGTAATGCTGAAATTTAAGAGAACAATAACAACAAATTTCAGCCTTAACGAACATATACCAAGTTGATAATAAACTTCTAGGATAAGAAGTACTCCGTTTGAGATCCGCAACTTGCATCAATTAAATTAGAGTTCCTACCTTGAACGGTTCATTATCAGTCCTGAAAACAGTACCGTTTACATAATGCAACCAAACAGGAACACCTCTGCATTACACAATCAACCTTGAAAATTTTCAACTGTTCAACAACTTGAAAGGAAATCTGATTGCAGAATTTCCAGAGCAATATATGTAGATATTGTACAACAATTCTAAATAATGGCCACTAACATACCCAAAGTTCCATTCAGCAGCAACAAATGGTCCAATTCGAAGAACTAAATACATCTTGGCCTGTTGCACGATCTTCACAAATTTGACCAAATCGTACCTTCCACCAAAATAGAACTATGGAAACAAGAGAATGAATATACATTAGTTTTCTTCGTAAAATATATAACAAATCAACCATATGTGTGTAGATAAATACGTTAACTAGACAAGTAGTAGTTGTGACTCACTTGTCCGGGAGCAGTTTCGTGTCCGTTCCAAAACACATAGGTCTCGATCACATCCACACCTCCTTCCTTGGCTGTTTGCACCAGTCCTGGCCACATCTATCACAATTCACACACACATTCAGAGACTACTAAAACATACAATGTGTAGTAATGTACAACTGTTAAATTTACTCAAATATCAAACAAATAGGATATTATTATTACCATTAAAAAATAGATTATATCATGTATGTACAAATTTATGTAGTTGATAAAAAGGTTAAGTAAGATTACTGCAGGGACGCTGCGAGGATAATGTATAGCGGCGGAGATGAGGAGCTTTCTTTGGCCGTTAATGATGAGAGAGCGATGGTCGTACGTCACATTGTTTGCTGTTGCTCTGTGTGCTAAATACAACAACAATGTCAAGAAGATGAAGATGAGAGAGGAAAGTAACTTGTTCATTGCTTTAATCAAGTTCAGGCTTATGCTAACATGTGTGTGTTGTAAATATAGAGGAGGTGGTTAGTTTACAAGTGAGGCAGAAGGAGTGTATCTGTGTGGGATGAGACAAGAGAGATTGAGAGAGAGAGAGAGAGAGAGAGAGACAGTGGGAACAAAAATATAGAGATCGGATAACGAGAGATATTGTTTAAACGACATAAATTTAATGAGATTGTTGAGTTAAAGCATGGCCTTTCCTTTTCTTACACACCCTATTTCTTGTCCAAACAAATTAAACACTGAACGTGAGCCAGCTCACTCTAGGCCTGTGTCACCGTCAAATGTCCTGGAATAACAAGGCCGCTTCATAGCATTTCGTTAAATTTGTTTCGCAAAATAAACTTTTATTTTGAATTTTGTTTTAGTTTTCAAAAATTGATTTAAATTTCATATTAACACGAAAGATCTTGAATATTTAACTTTTGTGTTTTGAATTTTTTAAATCTTAATTCCGTCACTATTTAAAAGAGAGTAATATTAGATGTCCTGAATTTGATCTCAAAAGTATTCTTAAATTATATGTGACATTCTTTTATTGGTGGGATACATATTAATGCACGCGAGTTCTATATTATTTTTTAAAAAACGATCAATAACAGATTAACACCTCATGATTTGAGAATTTTTTTGGGAACCAATTCGGACCTCTAAACATTATTCTTTAAAAGAAAGGTAATATTATAGAAATAATCTAAGAATACTAATAGCCAAGGGCGGATCCATGTAATGGTGTACGGGGGCATGTGCCCCCACATAAATAAAAATTAACAATTTTTTTAGTAATAGTTCATGACATAAATGTGTGTATTTCATAAAGTTTAATACATATCAAAAAAATAAAAAATAAAATTGAAGTGTACCCGGAGCCTTTGACTCCAAGATCCCCACCGCTAACAGCAGTGATATGGAATCATCTTGTGTAGTTGTGTAATGAGTCTAATGACATTGGCTGATATTCCTCACAAGTTCATAAATCACGGTGCTGTTCTTGGGGGAGGAATGTCAAATGTGCCTTTTCAAACCGCGTGATACACTTTCCCCAAAAAGTGAACATATCATATGGTGGAAGATATACAATACCGGCAAATATACGATTCATAAGGTACGGTAATAATACGATTCCCGAATTTTCACTTGATAAAATAATATACCCCCTGAAAGACTAAATATGGTGCAGTAAATTACAACTGTTAATTTAAATTAAATGGTGTATTTGTAAACAGTAGTACAAAAGATACTCTCTGCGTCCCTTTTACTTGTGAAAAAAAATTGTCCTTAAATAATTGTCCATGTATTATTTTAATATATTTTTTCAAGATTATTCATTACTCCCATTTTTCATGTTTGACTCTACAATTCATTTTTAAATTTATTTCATTATTCAAGATATTTATTAGAGATAAATATAGAAACAATTCATATAATTAAATAATTTCTTATCTTAATATGTGTACTTTTTTTATAAGATCAAATAAAAGGGGAGGGAGAAAGTACTTATTATTCCCGGTTCCGACGACAATGATTAAACTATGTGATGTTACTTCAATGCAACGAGATCAATTCATTAATGCACTTGCGATTGTGTTTTTATTAGTATTTCACTGACCGACAAATGTATACTACAGTAATGTACTGGGTTGTTCACAATACAAGTGATTTGAAGGGACCAAACTTTACGAGTAATCTAGAATTGGATTGGGCTCGTAAATTGAAGCTTCGCTGGTTTCTAAATTCTATTTGTTTGCTGGATTAAGCTTGGGGCAGAGCTCTGCTTTAGTATAGGCCCATTTCACTGCATTCTCCAACACTTCATCCAACTGTTTTAATACTGCTCTGTATCGTGTGCATTGTACACTTGTACAGTACAGGTTCAACATTATAAAGCATGACGGGGGTGCCATGTTGCAGGGGTGGATCATAGTTCAGGCTGAGGTGGGCTGGAGCCCGGATAAACCTCACGCTATTTCATAAATTTACTTCATAAATTTAGATTTTTCTGAATTTAGCCCCAGTGCAAATTTTTTATTACCTAACAAATTCACCCACGTTGGACAGAGAGAAAGAAACATCTATACAATACACTTGTTAAATGTATACATAGAAATATTAGAAGAGAAAAAGTAGGTATTAGAGGAGAAAAAATTAGATTTCTTCAGTTTTCTTGTATATCTCAATTCACAAAATTCTAGTCAGATCATAAAATTTCAAATCTAATATTAAATCTTGAATAATAAAATTAATATGATTATATTAATAAATTCTTTATTAGAATATCTATAAATTTATAACCAACATAATTTCATATTATACTTAAAAAGTGAAGTAAAAAAATGTAAATTGATGATATTTCATTAAATATTTAATCTAATTTTAAATTTCAAAGATGAATTACTTCCAATTTCGCATTAACTTGAGCTAAGGTAAAATAATAATAAATAAACTACATAAATTCAAATTTAGAAAATTTAAAATACATGCCACGAAAATTTTCAAAGTATGACTGATATAAAATTAAGATAAAAAGCTGAATTATTGAATTCAAGTCTGTTAAATGTGAATAAATATATTATATAAATTTTTTGAGTTGCGACCTAGAAGGTTATTATTTTTTATATCATAATATTACGTTTATGAAATTTCAGAAAATTAATTATATTACAGATTATTAATTAATTTTTTTAATTTTGTTAAAAGAAATTGGCATACGGAAAATTATTATTATCATATATATAATTTAAATTTATAATTAATTCAAAAATACTTTAATTTATAATATTAAACACGTACATTTATAATATGAAGTTCTGGATTTTAATTTTTTTTATATTATTATACGTATAAATTTTTTTTAGCCCGGGTCATTCTTAAACCCTGGGTCCACCCCGGTGAAAAGCAGCAATCCCAATAAAATATTTTTTTTCCCATATCATTCTCCTTTTCTGCAATCTCTTTTTCGGGACTAAAGAAATTTAAATAAAAGCGATAGATTAGTTTATTATTTAAAGATTGCTTAATCAACAATAAAACGCTGATTAACCTCCTTGATTGATTATGGTTGCTTGATTAAGATAAAGAAAAACTTAATATTAATGACAATAAAGATATGTTATCTAGTTGCTGCTCCACTTTAAAAGCGCAAAACTAGCTATGTCATTCCCATGAGATATGGAATATTCTATTGTATATAAAACTGCTGACGCCAATCTTTTGCATGCAACTTGTACTATCACTCTATCAGGACTGTTCACTTAAGTTAAGGTAGCGGGAGAATGAAATGAAATTTATATTATTATTAAGATGAGATTAAGAAAAATATTTATAATTGTCATTTTTTCTTTCATTTCATTCCAAATTATTTATACCAAAATTGTAATTCACATATTTTGAAAAAATGTTTCATTTCATTTTTTCACTATTTCCCTTACAATTCCCATCATAAAAAATTTAGGTTTTCTCATGTTCATTTAAAATTTCACTCATACATTCTTCATACAATTTGTTTATAATGTTTCATTTCATTCTTTCTTCATTCTATTCTCACCAAGTGAACAGAACCCTAGAGCATCTCCAATAAATGTTATCTTAAAAATTGCCAAGAAGAGACAACTAATTATATAAATTATTTTTTTAATTTATCTCACATTCATGTCATTTTCAACAATTTTTAAAAAAATCTACTCCGATAGTTGGCAACCTTCAATGGTTACCAATGTGATCCCCAAAATATGTTTTACATTTCATTTAACAAAATAAGAAATATTGAAATGGATAAAGCAAAATATGCTTTTGAACTTTTATATGTATATTAACTATTCCGGAAAATTGCCAAATTTTGATAATCTGACAACCAAGAGTCAACCTCCCAACTCCAATAAATGGGCAATTAAGATTGTTATGACACATAAATTTGGTAACCCCTTTGACAACCAGCAGGAGAGAAGATGCAGTCAGTGTTGTGACCATGATTCTAATATTTTCTTATTTAATAAACTAATTTTTATCAAATATTCTGTCAATATGGTTAATTTTTAATTACGCAATTACTCATGTAAGAGTGTCACGCCGATTAAATTTGATTAGCAATTTTTACAATTTTGCTCTTGATAATAAAATATTGAGTGTTTAATTTCTTAATTGTATCTTCCACTAAGTTTTTGTAAATTGTGAATTTTTGATCATAAAAATTCCTAAACAAAAAACAAATTGTTATAAAGATATTTGTTCTTGATCTCGCAAAAGGTTCTGCATTTTAATATTTTTTTATGGCCTATTGCAGTTTTGTTGATGGTATAATAATGCTGTATAAGATTATAACCAATAATTTACGCACCTATATAGTTGGAGTTGTTAGAGATATGCAGTGGCTCCAATAGTTTTTTTTCATTATTTATAAATGATTTGATGAAACGTTGGATGATTATGCGAATCCATTGTATGTTCTTAATTTAATTAGCTATAATGAAATGAATTAACATTTTTATCTAATTTACTTGGAAATATATATTACAAATATATTATTAGTGATTTTGTTTAATAGAATGTTTAAAGAATTTTTTAGATTTTTTAATTTCTTTTACCTACTATGTTTATTTATTATTATTATTTTGAATATTTATATTTTGTTTTGCACAATGTATTTAAAATTTTAGGACCGAGGGGTCTTAATTTCTAGTAAGTAATAATACCCCAATTATTAAATTTAATTATTTATTTGAATAATTGTTATTATTTAAGTGGAAGTGTGGAATATAATATACATAACTCAATTAAGGCACTTTTGAAGTTTTAAGCTAAACTATCTAAACTTTTGTAGTAGTAGTTTTTTTATTTTTAGAAATCAGTTAAAAGTTGTACTAAAGATAAGTTTTTTGTAATATTATAATACAACCAACAGAATGGGGGTAATTTGCTTTTGATACAAAGCAACTAAGTGATAATTAACCACTATCAATGCCCAATCTGTCAAGGTCATTAAAACAATTTTTAAATGCTTATCCGACTCGCTAATTTTGTCCCGCCTGGAAGAGACATATTAAAATAGCTCTGTATGAGTTGTGATTTATGACATGCACACACACGAATATTACACGAATACCGGTAATTATATAGGAACATTGGTGCATAATCACAAATTTTGTTTAGTTTTTGATTCGTGCATGAAGAGATTGTAGAGTAGGATTATATCAGTAAAACAAAATTTAGAGTGTAACATAAATATAACCATATAAATTTGGATAATATATTTGTAAAACTGATCTGGAACATCCATTAATCAATAGTTTAATGATCCGTCTTGCTCCTTTTCTAGATTTTATTGGTTTTACTTTTGATCTCAACACTAGCTGGTGATGTGTGTGTATGTGTCAGAATACGATTGTATAAGTGATGGGGAAGGCTGCATCACTTTCCACCTAGTTGAGATCACAATGTTTTTTCTTTATATTTGCTGACAACCAATGTTGGGTTACTGGTCTGTTATATTTTTCCTTCTCTTGGTTCTGAGATAAGTTACTAAGGTAGAGCTGGACTAGGAAAATTCGAATATAGAGTCGCTAGTTATACTTCTTTGAAAGGTAACTATGATTTTGTGATATATGCTGCTGATTATGTATGCCTGCAGTTTTTATTATGTATGCATGACTTGTGATATTGTGGACACTCTCTCTGTATATGTGTTATTTTGGTCATTTTTTCGTGTTTCATTGAACAACCTCTTAGCAAGATGATCGTGCATTCGAATGACATGATTTACAAAATTTTCTGCTATCTAGCTTCTAACCAGCCTTTGGCCTAAATTGGCTTTAAGATTCTACAAATTGATTTGCAATATGTATTGTTGTGGCATGCATCTGTAACTTTTCCCAGATCTTCTGATGGCTTTTTTATATTTCATGAAGCAACATCATATGGCTTTTCCATCAACTCAGTTTGCTACAACTAGAAGAATGGGAATATATGATCCGCTCCACCATATCAGCACATGGGAGGCCATATTGGGAGCAGATGGTAACGTAAATATTACAGGCACTTGTACGATTTTACAGGCGGATACAAGGCTGCTCAACAAGGTACATATTGTATAGTATATATTTTTTTAATTGAAGTACATAATTCTCGTTTATCTGATGACCTATGGATGCTTTTTCTTCTTAGTCATATACGTCCCAAGAATCACTAGGAGATTCATCTGATAACCAAGTAGGAAAAACTAAATGTGATAAGGTGATTATTTCTCTACAAATTTCTCTCTTTTGCTTTTATAGTCCGAGTAAGGTTGTTTTATACGGATACAAAGATGCACAACGTTTTAGCGAAAAAAGATGCATGAACGTTTGATTGATTTGATTTTATTTCAGTTGCAAAGACGGCTAGCACAAAATCGTGAAGCTGCTCGTAAAAGTCGTCTGCGCAAAAAGGTGCATAGGAGTGCGACTTGTAATAAGAAAGGGTATGCCAAGATGTACTAAAAGACCACTTACCTTCTAAATTTGTTTCTCTCTAGGCATATGTTCAGCAACTCGAAACAAGTCGTCTAAAGTTGGCACAACTGGAGCTGGAAATCGATAGAACTAAACAGGTTAGACTATTTTGGGTTGTAACACGAGTGCTTTTTATTGATATAAACATGTCTTTCGCTTTTTTATTGTATGATGAATCAGCAAGTGGCTGATAACAGGGTTTGTACACTGGGAGTGCTCTGAGTGCTGGCCGTTCTGGATCTATCAATTCAGGTCTGCGCTTTCATGTACCTGATCGTGCTGTTATTTTAGTTCATTTCAATTTTTCTATCCATCCCCTTTTTGAGTCTTTTTTTCCGTTGCTATCTCTATCCCAGCAATTGGCAAATATCAAACAATACATAATGGAAATGTGAAATCAACCTGTTTGAATTTTTGTTTCATTTCTTTTTTATTAAGTTGCACATTATATTTTGCAGTTATCTTGTGTGTAGAATCTTCTTCAGTCTAAAATATGGATCTTTAATGAAACTGCAGGAATTATCTCATTTGAGATTGAATATGGGCTCTGGGTTGAACTCCAGGAAAAAAAGAATTGTCAACTTAGGAATGTTCTGCAGGCTCAGACAAGTGACATAGAAATTCGGGTGCACGTTGATGGTGGTTTAGCTCATTTTAATGATCTGTTCCGTATGAAAGCAGAGGCTGCAAAGGCTGATGTCTTCCATGTAATGCATGGCATATATAGATCTCCTGTTGAGCGTTTCTTCCTATGGATTGGAGGATTCCGGTCATCTGAAATTATTCAGGCAAGTCAAGTAAATATTATATTTCCAAGTGGTATTCTCTGCCATATGACATGCATGATCTATTCTTTATCTGTAATGGGAACAATATATAAACAAGCTTTACAACAACTTGGTTAATAAAGTTTACATGTATAAAGCATAATTTATGCCTTTACAGATCCTCGGAGTATGTCATTTTTTTTCCATACTTGTTTGCAAAGATACTGATCTATACCTGAGATTAAAACTTCTTTGCTTGGATTCTTACTTTTAAGCTTGAAGATACATGTACAGTACTTGTTTCATATTCAGTAAAACTAAAATCATCTCTGTCGCTAAATAAGAAAATAAAAGAGAAAAAGGGCTATGTAGTGGCTCGATAACAAATACAGCAAAGTTACACAATTCACATTAATGAATTATTTGCTTCATTGCAGATATTTCTGGTTGGTAATAGAAATCTATAGTAGATTATTTCCATGGAGTTTGATTCCTCAAAACGTATCTTTTTGCCGTTATGTATTTTTTGAAGTTGTATCAGTTCATGAACTTGAAGCTGTCTGGGGATTTTTATTTTCTGCAGATTTTAGTGCCCCAACTTGAGCCATTGACTGAACAACAACTTGTAAGTGTGTGTAAGCTGCGCCACTCGTGTCAGCAAGCTGAAGATGCGCTGTCACAAGGAATGGAGAAACTCGAGCAGACTCTAGCTCAGTGTGTTGTACATGACGATATAGGTGGAGGAAATTATGGTTCTCGGATGGCCTCAGCAATGGAGAGGCTGGAATCTTTAGAGTGCTTCATGAACCAGGTAACTATCACTTTCTATCCAAAGTTCAACCTATCAAAGTATTAATGCTTCAATTTTTGTAGATTTGTCACGGTATTATGGTCTTTAACATTTTTGCTCTAATATTCAATCTTTGAATGGTTAGCTTGACTCTGTCTTGTAAATTAATAGGCAGATCACCTTCGACAGCAAACACTGCAGCAGATGACTAGAATCTTGACCATTAGCCAAGCTGCACGTGGATTACTTGCATTTGGGGAATACTTTCAGCGTCTTCGTGCATTAAGTTCTCTCTGGGCTGTTCATCCTCACTTATAAGTTTTATTTTCCTACTCCCATTCATCATCCCCAACTCATCAAGCTGGAAAACAAAGTTTGTACCAGGTGGTGGTTTTTCTGTATATATGGTACCTTTTATCCTCGCAGTTTTGAGCCCTTGGTTTTTTAAGTGAACGCCGCAATAGTTTATTTAAACTTCAATTTGTACTAGTACATGAGTACATCCCATATTTCCAGACCCAACATTTGAAGATCGTTACTGATGCCTGAATCAGCCTCTTTGGAATGCCATAACGAGATTTTGAGTTCAGATCAGCGGTTGTTTATTACCCTAGGCAGATCGATATGATAATGTTTGGTTTGTTTTATACGAAAGCTTCGTTGCGAACTTATGTAAGCTAAGGTTTGAATTAACAGGATTATGCATCCCTACGGTCTACGTTTATTCAAATTTGAGTGTCTCAGCGCCTGCCTACATCACAGTAACAATTGCAAAGCATTTCTGCAAATTGATGTGAAAACAATATTTGATATCAAAACTATATCTCATTTTCCAATGATCATAAACACAGCTTCAATTCACTAATCAAACATGTACAAGAAATTACTGATCTCCAACAAATCATACAAAACACGCATATATATCAAGCTAACTGAAGATCACCAATCTCAAGCGTCTCCGCAATCTCTTCAAGCTGTTTCTTCACACTCATATCAATCAATTTCGATCCTCCATTTCCATAGCGTATCGTAAATCCAGCCACAAGCGATTCATTAAGTGCCGTCTTGATCCTCACATTCTTCGCTCCAGTGAGCTTCTGCACTCCTTTCGCAATCTGTGCCAAATGTTGTGCATCTAATTTCACAACCGACGTTACAATCACAAGCTCAGTTTCCGTAATCTTATTATAAACCACTTCAAACTCCTCTGTAATCTCCTTAATTTGATCAATTCTCTTCATATCAATCAACACATTTAGAAAATTCGCTATGTGCGGTTGCAGATTGGCCTCCTTTGTGTACGCATCGACTAAATCGTTCTTCGCTTCGACCGAAACGGTAGGGTTTGTGAAGTATCTGTAGACTGATTCTTCGGAGAAGAGGTCGGTGATCTTCTCGAGGTCGGCGGCGGTCGCTTCGAGCGTTCCGTTTGCATTTGCGACGTCGGCGAGTGCGGTGGCGTAGCTGCTGGCGACGCTGTCGGACATTTTAGCGCCGCCGCGACGGCGTGATTTGACGGAGAGAGTGAGTTTGGGGATGCGGAGGCCGCCGGAGAAGGAAAGAGTGTGTGCTTTTGTAGGTGTGAATTGAGGTGAAGGTTTGGATCGGCATTGGATTGTGATCGGAGCTTGCTGTAGAGCCGCCGTCATTTGATCGCCGGGGTGTTTTGTGTGTATATATACGGAGAGATTGAATGAGTGTAGGTATATATGGGTGTAGAGGGGAAGATGAAATGAGTGGGGTAGAAAAGGGGGTGTATGGATGTTGAAATATGGAGCGATAGGTAATGGATGGTGGAGATTCGGGAGGGGATGAAGATCGACGGTAGAGATGATATTGATTATCTTAGTAATCCTTTGGACTGAAATGTGTGACCTTATCTTTGCAGCCTTGTAGGGGATACTCAACACTATAACAAACATAATTATTATTTACTGTATTAAATATAGTATTCTGTATATTTCCAAAACTTATAAAGATAAAAATTAAAATGTTTTATTTTTTCTAATTATTTAAAATATTTAATCAAGATTTATATTGAAAATAAATTATTTTAATAACTTAATTTTAGGAAATTTACATATAATTAACTTTAAAAACATTTTACCCAATTATTAAATATAATATATTGTATCTTTCAATTCGTAAGAATATTTTTAAAAATTTTGGTTTTACTTAAATAAATATATCATTGATAATATCTTAAAGTTCAATTACTCTCTCCGTCCCCTAATTCTTTATATTTCAGAGTGTCCGATACGCATTTTAACGTGTATATAAAATATAGTTCCATAACTTATTTTTAAATTATTTTTTTCTGAATAAAAATTGAATGTTTAAATTTTTATTTAGTAAAATAATAATTTAAAAATAAATTATAGAATTATATTTTATATGCACCTTCAAATGTGTGTCAAAGTTTGACAGTAAACTTGATTACAGAACTATACTTTATACGCACGTACACGCGCGCGCGCCCGCAAGCGCGCGCACACCCATACACGCGCGCACGACTGCCCGCACGCCCGTACACACGGGAGTTATTATAGATTTGTACCGATGAAGAGAAGCCTGGAGGACAAATTATTAACTTTTCAGTTTTCATGGATGGCATAGTCAGACAAGAGCCAGTGTTATTGAATACACAATTGAAAATTTACTTATTTGTTGAACTATATGTAATTCCAAGTAATTTGATGTTTCTTTGAACCTTTTCGTTTTTTTCGGGTGGACCTAGAGTCAAACACAGAGGAAGTCATGAAAAAAAATCTTTGCTATTTTTGTATCTTTGAACAAGGTGTCTTCTTAGTGTAAGTCTAATATGTAATTATATTTATTTGTATAATTATAGCATAGAATTAAAATTACAAATACCTACTCCAATGTATAATCATTCTTAGTTGGATAAATGTATGGTTATAATATAAATATAAAACTAAAATTACAAACACTTATACCAACACATAATCATTTTTAATTAGATTATAAATACATAAACAAATACTTGATAGTACATTTAGTTATATATTTAAAATTAAGATGATTATAAACATACTTTTCACATCATTAATTAATTAAAAATATAATGCAAGTTGGTTATTTTAAATAAAAGTGAAAAAGTTAAATAAAATGTTAGTTAAATTTAGAATTAATTTAGTTCTAGTTTACGCATATTATTGTGCAAGTTCCATCTTAACATCAAAAAATACATTTTAATTCCAAATTGTAACAGCATTATAATCATTTTATATTTAATATTGGACCTGCTCATATTTAATACTGGACGTACTCTTAAGTATGTGTTCTTGGTTTAATAATTTGTATGTGTATTACATTGTGTTGGGAAAATTTGTATAGGGCATTTATGTGTTGATTTGTTGGTTGCATGCAATAGTGAATAGAATTATAAGAGTGTTCCTTTTGATTGTTAACATTTTTGAGGGAGTGTCACAGTGTATCTGACACGTGAGTATAGTTACATAATTTATTTTTAATTTTTTTTCCTAAATACAAATTTAAACATTCAAATTGTAAAAATAAGTTATGTAAATATACTTTAAAATGCGTGTCTGACCCTCTCCGAAAAATGTTAAAAAAAGGGACGGAGGGAGTACTCCATATTAAGAGTACTGATAGAACTCTCATGCACACACAATGGAATCCCATCGTCGAAGAAGCTAGACTCGAGAGTCAGTCTCTGTCAGCCCGAATAAGGATCCGGAGATCAAGATTCGAGCGCAGCAAGTTGTAGTTAAACAGCAATCTTTATTTTCTTCTGGTGTTCTCTAGCTAGCGTCTAGAGAACACTCCTCTAGAAATATGCAATCAAAACTAAACATGGGGAACATGAATACATTCAACCAGAATCTAGCAGTGCTGCACATAATTCAAAATAAAGCAGAGACACTATTACTTAGGTACATCCTAACAGTATCAAGCCAACAACAAAAAAAACCTTATAGTGATGGTAAAGGCCAGCTATCCTAAAATTAATTTCCTGAAGAATTAGTCTGAGGTCCTCTTCCTCTGGTGGGCTGTGGCCTTGGTGGTGGTCGGAAACGCATTGCCATGTCTTCCTGTATAATACATGTCTATATATTAAAGACTCAAATTATTACTACTGTACAACAAAACCGATGCTACCAGTAAGAATACATGGATTTTTTTTTTATTTTGGGAGCTGAGGAGGGGCCAGGGGGAGTGGGTACAGTTAACACACATCAACCGACTTTTGTTTGGGAGGACAAGGTCAATTTGTGACAACCTCTACTATTATTATCCAAATACGTTGCACAAATACAAAGTTACATTAGTCAAGGTTGTGTAAATTAAGCTTCATGAATCATATGCATACAGCTAGGGCGGATTCCGGAAAAAAATTTGAGGGCATCAAATTATTTTTTAAAATACCTCTTTATAAAATTTAATTTTAGTGGGGACATCTCGATAATTTTATAAAATTTTAATGATGAAATTTTGTAAAAAATGTTTCAGGAGGGCACGTATCCCCGTGTCCCTTACTAAATCCGTCTCTGCATACATACAGACTTTATCGAGTTTATTAATTTATCGAGAGTAAAAATATACCGTTTTCATTATTATGTTAAGACCGAAAAAGAAATTATTTTAACGAAATTATTGTTTTATCGAGGTTGAACTGTATGTAAGGAATTAAGGATACATGTATTTAGAACGGGAAAGGCTTACAGATGTTTCAGTTGGTCCGGGCATAGATGAAGGACAGAGACAGGAACAGGTTCAGTTGTTGAGGGATCCGTCTCTTTTACATCTGAAGTTGAACAACAACAATAAGTAGGCTTAGAGCAACAAGCAGCTGGTTCATTTCTGGTTTCAAAACCAAAACACTTGAAGAAAATAGCTCTAATGACTTGATGCAAAGGATACTTGCAAAATAGTATATTACTGCAACTATATTCATCATAAACACCGTCTCTCTTCTCTGTGTTCACCGCCACCTTCTCCTCTGAACTTTCTTCCATTACACAAGCTTTTTTTTATACTACTACTAGCGTTTAGATTCGGAACTAGACAACAACCAGTGCATTATCATACAGTAGTTTATATGCATATATGAAATTTATAGTGTTTGACCCAGGTAGTTGTAAGGTGAAATATTCAATGTTGGCATTAACGGTAAACTTGCTTTCAGCTCTCTATTTAGTGTACACCAGTATTTACTCAACCACGCTGCTCTGCTTTTGGCACTTCTCATTTTTTAATAAGGGTTTTTGTATTAGACACTTGCTTTCTTTCGTGACATTTTAATGAGTTTGTTTTTTCTTTGTTATTGGGAGTTTTTTTGCATAAAAAGGTTCACCATCGTTAATAAATATGAATCAATTATAATTTGACAATTCATCTTTTATACATAATAAAAAAATCGTTTAAATAAAACTCAGTCGTATCACTTCCACATCACATCACCTAATACAATGATAAAATTTTAATTTTATAATAATAAAGTATTCATTGTTTAACCAATAACATAAAACGATAAATGATTAATGTAAATCTTAATATACAAGTATAACTTATTAGGGCATCTCCGGCGAACGTTCCCTCTTAAACCCACTTTTATCTTCATATTTGAAGTTCACAGAGATGATCACACCCGGAGTTTTGAAATGTTCCATGTCATTTAAAAAAAAATTGTCCTTCCCCATTACAAAATATTTACAACCATATTAGTGAACTATATTCTCATTATTATATATTAAAATCTCACGACTTAAAAATTATTTTTCTCACATTTTTGTTAGCAGACTCATTAATCAAACCTTTAAAATTGTAATTTACTAGAATTTTCTACTCGATCGATAAAATAACTAACTCATTTAACCATTTTTACGACATAATAGAACGGAGATACGATTTAATCAATTTTAATTTTGAAAAACTTCGTTGCAGAAGCCGGTAAGCGGAATAGTTAACAATATTCTATAAGCAATTGTTGCAGTTAGATAATAACCTTTCATGTCCTTCAAAAATTTCAACATATTAATCAATCTTTTTTATTACATGTAAACATTCTTTTATTGTTTTTAATTTGAGAAATAGAACATTCTCACCAATATCGTAAAAAATCATGTTTTAAAAGATTATGCAGTGCAATAATACCAGTTCAATTAGACAAATTACCTTATAAACTATCTAAATTAAACATTTAACTATTAAACCATTAAATATAAAGACATTAAAAACAAATCTTACATCGGGTGCTATGTTGGTTGAATGGACAATCGGATAGTGATTTTTATCTTCCATTGTTAAAATGTATAGGGTAGAAATTAGGTTATTTAGGTATTAGAACTAAAGATGACATTTACCTGATTTGTAAAAAATATAGTTATAGGGGGTGTTTGGCTTAGCTTATAAGTAATAAGTTATTTTTTTTAAAAAAGTATTTTCATATTTTTTTAAAAAAATTAATATTTATTTTAGAAATTTAAGACCAAATCTTATTTCCAAATTTGAAAATAAGTTTTTTATTTTGAGAAAAAGTACATATATACCAACTTTTTCAGCTTATAAGCTGAGGCAAACGGGGCCATATACTTGTATATGCCAATTTATTTACCGATGAATTAAATATGTTTTTATTTTCTATTTGCTAATTAAAATATGTATGTTTTGATTTTTAAATTCAAATAACTAACATAATTTTTTTTTAAAAATTAAAATTATATATATGCTTACTTTAAAAAAAAAATTGTTCCCAAATAATGCCCGTGCAATGACTTGTATTGCTTACCTTCAAACCAGCCCCGAAGATGATACGCATGCTTGTGTTTGTGGTAGTTTATACATTAAAAAAAACCCATCAAACGGACACTATGTATAGCGCATGCATGTGATGTGACTATGTGAGTCACACAGACGATACCATGAATTACACACTTTAATTTTATTTTTTGTGGTTTTTATTTTGTTTTAGTAAAGCATGGTTGGTAGTCGATTTTTCTAATTTTATATATTTATAAATGTTTAAATATCAGTTTTTCAATTAAAATATATTTATAAATAAAAGATACAATCATCATCCCTTAGAATACATATAAAAAATATATAAAAAAATTATACCTAAATGTTTCAAAAAAAGTTATCTATTTTGATAATAATAATATAGTATAAATGAACCTTATATGCACAAAAAACCCTACTGCTAATAAAAAGAAGCCACCTCATATGTAATTCAAAGAATTAGATTTGGTATTTGACGGGAACTTGCAGCTAAAAAAATGGAAATTATAATCCATTATGAATTATGCTATAATAAATATAAAAATTATTAAATAATATAATTTTGAATCATTATATGTATATTCCTTTTTTTACTCCAAATTGAACTATTTTTAAACAAATGATATATATATATTAATATATTATGATAAATATATATCCATCAAGTATAAATTATTGGGTCAGATAAAGTATTTACGAATTCTCACCCACCATTTACCAAATAATCAAATATTTAGAGAGATTGGGATATTCAAAATGTAAATTTTAATATTTTAGCTCTATATTTATCTTCATTTTTGTAAAAAATAATTTTAACTTAAATCATCATAAGTATTTAATGTGATATTATTAATAAATATTATAAAAGAGATTGAATATATAATCATATATAAGATACAGAAAATTAATATTAATCAAACATTAAAATGAAAATTTTAGAAAAAATAAAACGAGCTAAGTTGATTTATGTAAACTGAATCTTAAAATAAAATCAAAAGATTTTACAATTTTGAATTATATTCATGAGAATAATAATTTGATTTTTAGTTCTAATAAAAAATATATAAATATTAACTTTAATTAATAAATAAAAATATTTTTATCAATTTTATTAAATAAGGATATATTGATAATTTATGTTCATTTACCCTAATAGTGCTCCATTTAAAATCACAGGGATAAATATTTTGTTGTATTTTTAAATATTATAATGAGAATTTTGTAACAATTAATAATTTGAATTATTAAGTTTAATGATTTTTATTAAATTTGTATCAAATTATTAAATTTGAATTGTCTAATTTGAATTAAATCATAAGTTTCAAATACATAAATAACCTTAAAAATTTATAACTTAAAAAAGCACATATCATAGATAGTCAAGTTACAATGTTGAAAAATATGTACTCAATTTATACCAAAATAAGAAATATTTTTGTTAAACAAACTTTAATTATCTGAGATCTTATTAAAAAAAACAATTTAATCATCTCCGAGTTAAAACGGGCACAAGACATGTCTGAACTATGAACTATATATCCGCGTTGACGCGGTGGTTCTCTAAATCTCTGCCGACTATTCCGCTAAGATCTCCACAATATCGGTTGTAAGTAACCCTATTTATTCTCCAATTCATCATTTAATTGTCCTAATATTCATCATTATATTCACTTTTCACTTGAAATATCACTCAAAACTCAACATTATTCTGCATCAATGACACACACATATACACATACGTTTAATTCCAATCAATATCAGGAATAGTCAATATTTTGCCCTAGTTTGTTGTAATTTTTCTAAATTGTGATTGCTCGAGAGTAGAAATTGCTTACTAAGGTGTTGTATGTATAATTTGTGATTGTTTATAGCTATAATTGAAGATGATGGTTGAAGATCTAGCTATTGAAGCTAAAGAAGCAGCAGTTCGCGAGGTTGCGAAGCTGTTGACTCTTCCCGAGCTTTTACAATCCATTGCTTCGATTAAGGCAGATTACATTACTCGTCAACAGGTAACACTTGTCAATTTTGTCTGCGAGACATGTAAAATCTTGGTGGTGGAATTACCTTATCAAGTATATCAATAAATAAATAAATATTAAGAATAGTTCGTGTGTATGTTATTGTATTCACACATGAAGCTTGCGTTATTAGTATGAAATGTTTTAGATTAAATATGTGAAAATTTTAGTTAGGGACTGAAATATTGCTGTTATTTTGTATTAGGCCAATGATGCACAACTGAGCACAATGGTTTCTGAACAGGTAGATTTTCTAACATATTGATTTCCATAATTTTAGTCGTATTTTTGTATACCATGACACATGTTTCTGTTTGCAATTCTCAATTTTAGTAATGTTTCTGTATATATCTAGGTCATACTCGTTTATTTTAACTTCTTATTAATTAAGTTATTTTGTAAGGTTTTAGGTTGAACAAGCACAAGCCGGTCTAGAATCACTTGCCTCATCTCAAAAGACCGTAAATCAGCTGCGTGAGAATTTTGTTTCCATTGACAAGTACGCAATTGAATTTTGAAGTGACGTTTACTTTTGGTACTGAGATTTTATAAATAGACTGATAGTTAGGTATTCTTAGTTACAATATTGTTTTCTTGATGAAATTGTGTGTGCGTGTATTATTAGAGGCTGATTAACAGGGCTTTTGCTTTTTTTTTACAGTCTTTGTCAGGAATGCCAAACATTAATTGAAAACCATGATCAGATAAAGCTTCTCAGCAATGCGCGGAATAACTTGAACACAACGTTGAAGGTTGGACGTGACCTTTATCTGTTTAGAAATCTGTATCATTATTTCATTAGAGAAACAATAAAAAATTTGTCCTGGAACTATTGGAGTAGTTGAGATGTAGACCAGAAGCCTGCCTCCTGTAGTGTCTGAGGCACAAATTGAATATTAAAAGGTTACTTTAGTCATGTATTTATATATTTTTTCTTTATTTCGGGATGAGAACAATTTTATTATCATCCATATATCTATTTTACATTTCTCTGTTACTAGTAAGATCTTTCTATACACTTTTAACATTTGATGACTATGAGAGCACAACTATAGTAATAGTATGTTGCTTTTTGCAGGACGTGGAGGGAATGATGTCAATATCTGTTGAAGCTGCCGAGGCACGTGATTCTTTGAGCGATGACAAAGAACTTATTAGTACTTATGAGGTAGAGCCATAATATTACATTTTATATTCTAGGTGGTTTAATCAAAGTGCATGCTATGTCATTATGTTTAATACCTTATATTATATGTTTTTTTGGGCTCAGAGACTTACAGCTCTTGATGGAAAGCGGAGGTTTGCATTAGCTGCAGCATCATCTCACAAAGAAGAGGTTGGAAAGCTAAGGTTAGGATATACTAGTGCTGCTTGCTGCTTGCTTTAGATGTATTGTAAAGTCCATCACAACCTGTTGGTTCCTCTGGGGTCTCGATATGATTTCTTGTAATTGTGCTTTACTGTTTATCAAGTTCAGAATCCGTTATTCCGTTCATCCCCTAGCAGTCTGAATAAGTATAAAGAGAAAAATCCTTTCATTATCTAATGCCTACGGTGCACTTGTCGATTGTAATACCTATCAGTCATACATCACAATAGTTTAATGCTGAATTTTTGTTGGAGTAATATCCAATTGAAGTTAATATTTGGGCGCAGACGAGATTTCAAAGTGCTATAGTGTGCCTAATACCATGCAAAAACCTCTCTCCTATCTATCATGTCACTGCAGGAACTCACGATCTGTAAACGTTATAAATGCAGTTTATAGGATGATTGCCATAATGGGAAACTTTCATAGTCAAAGATTTGTCACTTTGATGACACTGTGGCATTCATCTCGTGCTTGCAAATTTATACTTGTAGTGTTCTGATTGTGATTTTTATATTTTTTCTGCCTGCAGAGAATATTTTGAAGATGTAGATCGCACATGGGAGACATTTGACAAGAAATTGTGGGGTCATATATATGACTTCTTTAAACTTGCTAAAGAAAGGTATTACATTGAAAATCTGGTTTAATTTTTATAGCTTCAGGCTATGTTGAATTCTTAGGTTTTGTGTATCATAGAAGGAAATCCATTTACAATGACTAAGGGGCATACCAAAGAAATGGAAAAGCTGAATGAATTAAAAGTTTACATATTAACTAGAAAGAGCAATATAAATGAAAAAGACAAGAATCAACTGTCTAGGAATGACAAAATAAAAACATTCAAGGAGACAACTAGCTAACTAATAATATAGAATATGTTTAATAATCATAATACATATGCGTATTATCTGCTTTATATCGATTGTGCAAAGAGTAGCAAAAATTTCAGGTGAACAAGGCAGGTTATAAAGCTGTTGTGTTTTGGTTCACTAAAAGTAACAGACTTGAAATTGTTATGGATTCTTACTTAATACAACCTATTAAAAGATTGGTCAGCCACATGATTTATCATCATATATCCGGTATTATGTTTAATTTTAAACTAGACAGGCAAATTACGGCCCTCGTGTCTAATTTATTTGCATATTTTGTGAGGAAGGGTATACTAGAATAGTTTTCTTCATCACTCAAATGCTTGCATATGACGAGATTTAATAATGTCGGTCTGTTCTGAAACAAAAAAAAATCATTAGGTTTATTTGGTTCTAATTGGAGAGAAATGGAATGCTCCATTGGATAGTCTCAAACTTCTAAAATTTACCTGGTTCAATTGCAGCGGAAGTCATCGTATAAACAAGTTCACAAATATTATGCATGATATTCAATAGAGCAATTAGCAGTAGAGTAGTGATGATTTTCGGTTTAAAGGAGACATATTTGTTTCTTCCAACTGACATAGGGTGTTCAGTTGTTGATCTTAACCATCCTTATTAATAACTTAATATATTACTCTATATATGATGCACCTGACACCTGTTTTTTCTTATGAATATTCTTTTGCAGTCCACAGACACTTGTTCGTGCCCTAAGGTATGTGCGGGTTTTTGTTAATTGTGCAGTACTTATAACAATTTGTCAATCATATAAGTTAAAGAAACTCTTCGAGAATTAAGTAATATGCATTTCACTGACCACAAAGGAGTCTGAAACGCCGTATGCCTGATCTAAAAACTGTATTGTCAAACCTTGAGGAGAAAGAAACTTGTGTACCTTGAGATGCCTTGCGTGTCAGTAGAGGTGTCTTCTGGCGTAGTACCACAATTCGCCATGTGATTCAATAGATAACTCACTGAAACACTGATGCAACAGTTGTTTTCCTCACTTCTCTATTACAGGGTGGTTGAAATGCAGGAAATTCTCGATCAACAACTTGCTGAGGAAGCAGCTGAAGCTGTAGGAGGTGGTGCAATGACATCAGTTGCTAATCCTCGCAAAACTCCCAAGTACATAACCTCTGCTGTATTTATAACTCGTCCATATTATTTCCTTGATTTAATTATCCCTTATCATATGCATATTCCATTTTGTCTTATTTTGAATAAAAATGTTTTTGTTATATTAGCTTCATGTGTGGACTTTCCAAATATTAATGATAGTTTGTCCTTTCAACTACAGAAAATCTACTACCACTGTACCTTCTAAAGATTCTAGTCAGTCTAAGGTGAAGGTCCAGGGAAAGGGCTACAAGGATAAATGTTATGAGCACATACGGAAGTCTGTCGAAGCACGATTTAACACACTTTTAACTGAGGTAGTCTTTCTTGGCAAGATTGTTTCTGATGTTACTGTTGTCACCATCAGTTTATTAACTTTATAAGAACTGTTACAGCTTTAGAATCATCTGCTAACTTTAAATTTTGTACCAGCTTGGGTCTGAAGATCTAAAAGCAGCTATAGAGGAGGCTCGATCGGTATGTGTAATTTGTTATCACCAAATCCCTCCGTTTACAGTATGCAAATTAATTTAGCACCTTGTTATCAAATCTTGTCTGGTGCTCTGGGTTCTTAATTATCTGGTATACATTAGAGGTCAATATTTACTAACAAGTTTGTAGATTATCTAAAAGGCTAGTTAGAACTAAATTTACAACTAACTAAAAGTTGTCTTCCTACATTCACTTCACTGTATTTAATATTTCATATTATACTAGCATTAGATTTAAATATCCAGTAGGAACAGAGTCAATTTAAAAGTAAAATATAACTCGTAAATGCATGCTACAAAACATTTGCAGGCTGGTGGATAAACTATTGTATTGCAGCTTAGGATTGCATCAGAGTAAATTCATAGCCTGCATTATGTGCTCCATGACGTTGTGTATAGTTGACAATTTTCGTCTAAGTACATCTTTCTGACTGTCCTATTCATTTTTATTTCCACCTAATTTCAGATTGGTGAAGAGCTTGGAGATATATATGATTATGTGGCTCCATGTTTTCCTCCAAGGTTTGCTTTGTGTTTCTTTGTCCTGTAAACTCCTTATTCTTTTTTAAGATTTTCTAGCAGTCTGTAGCTAACTGGTTTAAAACCTTGTCGATGGGATGTGTATATCAGATTCAGTTCATCACTTTAGTAATATATATGCGAGTTTTGGTGCTTCTTAATTTAGTAATATGCATTTATATATTGAATTTGAAAGAATTGGCTGAATTATCAATTTTGCTCCACATTATTTTGAGAGTACATACATTTTTTTTGCCAAGTTAAAGACAAGCCTAAACGAAATTGACATTCCATCATAATGATGTAAAACAGTAGTTCTCTGATAAGACAACTATCAAACATTATTTACTAGAAAAATATAAAAATAAATTTAGAAGTTTCAAGAACTTGGCATAAGCTAACAAAGCCTTACTCCCTTACCTGTAGACGAGGTCCTTGTGCCGATCTTTATTTCTATGTATCTGTGAGTTGCTAAATCTTATTTTTTTCAGAAATAAACATACAATATATATATATGTATGTATGTATGTATGTATATTAATATACTTATATATATTACTGATATGGATTTTCCATTCAAAATTCAGATATGAAATATTTCAGCTCATGGTAAATCTATATACTGAGAGATTTATACAGTGGCTGAGACTGCTCAGTGACAGAGCTAATGAACTGACAAATATAGAGATCTTGAAGGTATTATATTCTTTTCTCTTCTCTATTTCTAAGTTTTGGTTCATGTTCATCTGAACAGTGGACACTAGCTTGTGGTTTACACTTCGGTTAAATTTAAGGAAATTGATATCCAAAATTTTACATATAATCATTTAGCTCAGTTGCTTAACTGAGAGGCTTGGAGTTCACATTATAGACTTGACATTACGGCTTGAAAATCGCATGATGCGTTAAAAGAGTCATAATTACTTTACAGAAGTGGTATAAATATATAATATGCTGTATGTAATAAATAGGATATGATTTGTTTATATTTAATTATGTAGCAAACATATAATATTATTTCTTTCCTCTACCACTCCCTCTCCCTCCTTTATATAAAAATTACTGATGCAGATGAGATTCTGCCTCTAGGCTAAATGTCTGTAATACCTTATTGGATGCATATTTTTTAAATTCAAAGTATATGATTTTATACATAAAAAATTATATAATTGTCAGCGTTTATACATTTTTAAAAGCTCTAAGAATGCTTTTATAATAATAGTGAATAATGTAGCAAATGATTTATTTATAAATCAATCTAAATAATAGTTTAATCAAAGCATAAGGCAGGACGTGGGATTAATAGGAGGAAAACTATAAAAAGATAGATATTGGTGGTAGAAAACTCACAAGCCTAATGTGATCCAACCGCAGAAGAACCCTGTTTAGATTTCTCAATCGCACAAGAGAAGAACATGCAGAGAAGAATGTGCATTCGCATAGATTGCAACCCATAACAAGAGAAACAATTATTGATTTCAATAATAAATTGAAGTTTTCCAACAAAAAAAGATTACATCTCCTTAGTAAGACCCTAAAAACTAGTAAATTCTACTACGATAATCTAGAATATTCCTAATAATAAATTACAATGATATCTGTTCCTAGCATAAAATAAATACAAACTAATATTTTAATTTGGTGCTCCGCATCAAAGAGAACAAAATTGGCAATGATATAAGCAAGTCTGCCAGTTTTTATAAGACAGATGGGAAAATCCAGAAATTCAATAATTAGTGTACAACGTCTTGTTTGTAAGTTACCAATGTTTAGTAAGATCTGCATTAACTGAATATTCAGCAAAAAAATAATGTGGCGGTAAATATGATGATAGTCAAAACCATTTGAACAGATTGGTATATTAGAAGTCCTATAGTAAAAATGTAGATTAGACAAGTGCATACAGAGACATGAGTCTAAATATAATTTTATTGTCTGTTGATAGTTTTCAAAAGTAATATATTGGACAAAATGCTTAGATTCTTGTGCCAGAAAATTTTTTGTTGGTGTAGTTGGATCCCAGTTCCTCAATTCCTCCTAGCAAAACTGTCACAAACTAGAGGAGTATACAGATAGTTTTAGAAACATATATGGAGTTGGTAGTTTATAAGGTATAATCCTTGTCACGTAATACTGTAAGGTCCCAACTCTGCTCACTTTTCTTTGCAATTGGTGCATCAGCATGTGTATAAGATTGGAAAACAATCATTTTCAATAGCAAACAAGGTGTAAGGAAAAGCAGAAGCGAATTAGATAAATAAGTTCCCTAGATCGGTCACTCACTTTCTTGCGATTCACAGTTTCCATGTGGACACTATCGATGCTGTGTATATTATTAATGTAATACATCCTTATTTTATTTTAAATATGCTTCAAATTAATGTATTCATGTCAGGTAACTGGGTGGGTTGTTGAGTACCAAGAAAATCTTATTGGGCTTGGTGTTGATGAATCATTAGCGCAAGTTTGTTCTGAAAGTGGTGCAATGGATCCCCTCATGAATGCTTATGTTGAAAGAATGCAAGCTACAACCAGGGTAAAGATACGGTTTCAGATGTTTTTCTATTAGTTGAACACCAACCCAGCGGCAGACTTTGCCACTAGGGCAAGAGCCCTTTGGTAACGGGGTTGTGAGTAGTACCACTAGGGCAAGAGCCCTTTGGTATATCAGATGCATATCTTTTTCATAGTTATTAAAATATAAGCTCAGACCCCATTTAGTTCTTTTTGGATGTTATTAATTTAGATCTCATTTGGTATGCAGAAATGGTATCTGAATATACTTGAGAATGATAAGATACATCCGCCAAAGAAGACAGATGATGGGAAATTATATACCCCAGCTGCTGTTGATTTATTCAGAATTCTGGGAGAGCAAGTACAAATTGTTCGGGAAAACAGCACTGATCTCATGTTGTACAGGATTGCTTTGGCTATTATTCAGGCAAGTTCAGCTTTGACAACTTACTGTTTTACAAAGGAACAACCTCCAGACTGCCTATGTCTTTCTACTGTTCATGACAGGCATGTTGCCGTTTCTTTGCAATTTTCTCATTCAAAGATGCAGGAGAGATTATTTCACCTCTCTTTATCTCAAGTTGGTTCTATATGTACTTGGGTTCTGTGGTTTGTTTTAGTAGCTGCTGCCCTTCTTTCTTGTTTTTATCTATCTATAAATTATGGTGTCATTGAAAATCAGTAAACACGAGGGTTTCCCTTGCTGATATAACCTAGTTTATCTCTCAAGAAGTGAAATTAATAACCTTCTCTTCCGTACTGGTATTTGATAAAAAACGCACCTGTGGTCTATCCCGGGTGTGTTACATTATTTTTGTGTTCTAATCATGCTCTAGATAAACAAGAAAAGTAAAATAATACTCCATCAGTGTAACACACATATACATTCGTTGTTTGAATATCACACCCACAATTTTTTAATTGTCAATAACAGTATGGTGTGGACATCTGTCTCTTTGCGCCACATATTTTCCACCCTTTATTCCATAGATCTATTAATGCGTCGTGTAGAAGATATTTTCTCATGGATACTGCATGCTACTGCTAATGTCTTATATTATTCGGTCACAATGATCCAGTTCTGTTTATTTGTTCATATCTCTTGTAAATGTTGAGAGCTACTTATTAAATGATTATTATCAAAAAATAATTTGAACCATGATGGTAACTCGGTCACTGATATGCATATGTATTGTTTTGGTGGGTTCTTTTTATTTCTCAGGTGATGATTGATTTTCAAGCAGCTGAAAGAAAGAGGCTGGATGAACCTGCTTCGGAAATCGGTCTAGAGCCGCTGTGTGCTATGGTTAGCTAACTTTTGATACTTGACATTATAATATCCTCCATTCCATAAAAAGAGTTTCACTTGCCATATTTTTACATATTAATTATCTATATTTGATCATATGTATGCAAGTTTAGGAGTATTTAGTGATACTTAATGGTATGAAAATGAATTGATTTTATCAGGTTTGTGGATATTGTATTATCATCAATCGATGAATTGAAGCCGGATTGAGTTTGTGGAACAAAAACTAGTAATTTCAAACGAAATTCTTTTTATGGGGAGATAATGTCATTTTAATTTTGTAAAAAAATCTTTTGCTAACATTATTTCATCAGATCAACAACAATCTAAGGTGCTATGATCTCGCAATGGAGCTAAGTTCTAGCACTATTGAAGCTCTTCCTCCAAACTATGCTGAGCAGGTAATAATTTGTATATTCAGTGGTTACCCACATCTCAACTATGCTTAGCATGTTTACAGATATTGCTCTTTTAATTTGAATTTTAGAGTATGTTATATATCAAAAAAAGGTGCCTATAGGCTTCATGGTTTAACTTAATGGCGGTGCGACTCTTACCAGTTCTAATCATTTGTCTAGACAAGTTACAAGTGTAGTTAAAACTAAACTGCTTTTGATCTCATATAGACAGTCTTATATTTCTCTATTAAATGACACCTGATCTTTTTGCCATTGTTATCCGTCTATTGTTTATTGTTTGTTAGTTTGTACATTCACTTTTGCTGTCTGCTAGTTATATGGTGTCTATGCTCCTTCATGTCATGTCTCTTCGTGTCCTCGAGTAAATGTCTTCCTACTGAAGAAAAATGGTACTACTGAAGTTATCTTTATGATTGTTGGAGAAACTCAGAACCATTTGTTTATTTGCTTCTTTTGCCACATATAGTTTGGTTTTAGTAAGAGCTCATCACTATGCTCTCCATTTCAACTTTGCACTGCATATACTAAACTCTATCCTAGTATAATGTTTTTTTTTTAATTTTACTATTACATTTTATTTACTAATTTACTGATAACTATAAAATTTGTAGTCAAATATTTTGTATATCGCTTTCCAGGTCAATTTTGAAGACACGTGCAAAGGTTTTCTGGAGGTTGCAAAGGTACACTGTAAATGCAACTTATCATACAAAGTTTCTGGAAAATGAATTTATTTTTGTTCTTTGGTTCAAGTAGTTTAAAATAAATATGTATACATATATATCGGTGAACAAGAGTCCTCGTATATAGGTTGTTGGGTATAGAGGTTTGGCTTCTTTTTTTTGTAGGTCTTTTTTATAATGGATCTCGTTCTTCAGGCTTTTTATCTAATAACTTGTATCATATAGTTTCTTCAAAGTTTCTTAATTTGCTTATATTAATTTTATGTGCCTACTCATACTTTTATGTGAAAGTTCCTTTGGGGTATCAGTCATGGGATATAAAGAGGTGGCTTGTGAGTACGTTTTTTTGCATAAATTACCTAGTTTTTTTTTATAAAAAAATTGGACTTTTAGGGTACCAATTCTGAAATAGTTTTTGGGTGGTTTATACTTTTTTTTTTAATTTAGTCAAAAAATGATGATACCAGTTTAGGCAGACCTATAGTGTGTACATTTATTTAGTTCATGCAGAAAGGAACACATTCTATTTAATCTTGTACAAGTTTATAATGTGTTCAACAAGATAATAATTGTCACTTGTTTCTAATTGTCACTTGTTTCTACCTGGTAGGATTACCCTTGCTCAACTTGGCCATGTGAATTTATGTTTTACAAGTAATAATAAGTGTGACCAATACGAAAGATAGAGTATTGAATATAGCATTATTTTGTTCTAGTCAATGTAAATCAGGTGTTGAACTCACAATTAATTCTCATCATATAACGGTATGAAAAGGTGATAAAAGTATATAGAAAGAAACCTAGCGGCCTAGCCATATTTTTGGGCAAACTAGAATAGAAATGACATTTTTGTTTGTGGAAATGAGAGAGAGTTTCTTTCATAGTAGCACACTAATTTCTTTACATTTAATTACTACAGATGTCTCTGCCTGAGTGAAATTATTGACTACACACAGAGTGCAACATTATATTTTTTTACATCTCCTTAATAACGTATTCCTTATAGTGTATGTACTATGTAGTTTTATGTTTGCTGTCATATTCTTAAAATATTTTAACCTCCTGTACACATGCATTAAGAAACATGGTTCATATACATTATATATTCATCTCCAATTCTCCATGATAACTAGTTTTGATGGGTCGTAGGAAGCTGTGCATCAAACAGTTAGTGTAATTTTTGAAGATCCAGGAGTGCAGGAGTTGCTCGTGAAGCTGTATCATAAAGGTAATATCAGATCGGAAATTCTATTTTTTTTTGTGTGTGCGCGCGTGCACATATAGCTCTGTTGGATTTAACATGAACCGAAATCTCAATTCTGCCCAAATGGAGAAAGTTGGCAGCTTAAGGAATGGTTGTATGAACCTTCTCAAACAAATTTGAAGACTCCTGCTCAGTTCTTTGTGGATTTTTAAATAAGTTGAAAAATTAATATAAGTTTGTAAAACATAGGGCTAACTAGGTCTAGATTTCAAGGAGTTATCTGAAATTACTTAACTAGAAACTGGTTTCATGATCTAACTGCCTGACCTTAGTAATTATGCATAAGAGTACTTGATATATAGGCTTTGTTTCATTGAAATTTCCTAGTTCCTACCCAATCCGAATTTTTTGTCCTGTAAGTTATCCAAGTCCAGAAATTTTGATTCTTTTGTGGTTTAGGCTGTTACAGTTGAGCATATTGAAATCATTATGAAATTAATTGTACGTGTTTACCATAATTCATCCACTCCTCTTAAAGAATGAACTGATTGAACTTTGGGTGGTTACTGTTCACAGAATGGTTTGAAGGACAGGTTACTGAATACCTAGTTGCAACATTTGGTGATTACTTTGGAGATATTAAGATGTAAGCTTCCTGACTGTAAACAATGTTTATGCTTTCAGTCTATAAAAATGTTCATTAATTTAATATCTTTGTTGTCATTTTATATTTTGTGATAATATAGGTACATCGAAGAAAGGTCATTTAGACGGTTTGTGGAATCATGCCTGGAGGAAACTGTGGTCATTTATGTTGACCATCTACTTACTCAGGTTTCTAAAGAAACTTTTTGAAATATGGCATATTGTCTTTTTGCAGTGACAATTATTAAATGCCACAAATACACATCCCTTGTAGAAAAATTACATCAAAGAAGAAACCATTGATCGGATGAGGATAGATGAAGATTATATCATGGAATTCTTTAGAGAATACATAAGTGTTTCTGTAAGTTTCTGCTTCTCGGACTTAAATCACCGTGGTGTGTATAGTGCTAGCTATGTCCTTCAACTTTATTGATGATGGGCTCAGTGCTATATTCCTATTATGATATTTTTTAAATACCTTGTTGCCGACCTCTCTGACTCTCTCATGAACATTTGGACTTCATAGAAAGTTGAAAACAGACTACGGATAATGAGCGACTTGAGGGATCTTGCTTCAGCCGAGAGTCCTGATTCTTTTACTCTTGTTTATACAAATATTCTCGAGCATCAGCCTGATTGCCCTGTAAGAGCCTTACCTAGGCATGTTATTATGTGATTTCTGTTGTGGTTAAATTAGAATTAATGCATCTGTGCACACTTCAGTACGAGCACACAATATAACTGATGATACTCCAAGGTGTATATTAATATTATTCTCTTTTTCTGAAACCTGCTGCAAATATTGGTGTGGAATTATCTGCTTAATCTCCATATGATTAATAGTATCTTAACCTGTCTGATATTGCAGCCTGAAGTTGTTGAAAAAATTGTGGGATTGCGAGAAGGCATACCTCGCAAGGATGCAAAAGAGGTACTCATCACCCGGATACAACAAACTATGTTGAAACTACAGTGTATCGAGTGACTATATTCCTGTTGGTGGTATGGTTACTTTAGGAAATTGATATGCATTTGTTGTTTGTTAAACAGGTTGTGCAAGAGTGTAAAGAGATATATGACAATTCCCTGGTTGATGGAAATCCTCCAAAGGCAGGTTTTGTTTTTCCCAAGGTAAAATGTTTATCAGTGTCCAAAGTTTCGCTATGGAGAAACTTCAAAGCATAAGACAGATTCCGTACAGTGTCCAAAGTTTCGGTATGGAGGAACTTCAAAGCAAGATACAAATTCTGTATCTTTCGGCTAAGTAGCTGCCCTACTCCAAATGCAAGGCATATTTGATCACTTGAAGGATTTGAGGATCTCCCCAGATGTGTTTATCAGCTTTCATCTACTATATTACACCTGAAATGTCAGCTTTTATGGATTTAAAGAAACCCATATAGAAATAGTTTTTGTGTAATAGTGTTCATCTTGATGTAACATTGATGAACACTATTGTATTTAGCAAGACTATGATATGTAATTATGTATATTACCAAACACCTGTATTTTCCCAACTTGTCTGCTTTTACAAATTGAAAATTTTGCTTTAAACTGGCCGGTGGCGTATTGAAAGTGTTCTAGAATTATATGATTGCTATGACACGCAAAGTAAGATTAACATTTTACCAACATTCAGTTTGATTTTTACCTGTAAAACTGTAAACCGAAATTATTTTAAAATTCTTTTTGAAGAAAATTAAAATAATAATGATAATATCTATATAATATAAACGAGTGGTTCAACCCTCAATATAATGTCGTCATTTCAAGAGAACCCGAAAATATCACAAAATATGTGATCATAAATTAAAAAAGGTGAAAAAGGAAGATAATAATAAATAAATATAATGCAGTGAGTGTACTATATAGTGTAGTGTGTGCTGCTTTACAACCGTTACTTACATAACCAACACAAATCCACTCCCGCCATGATACTCGCACCACCGCCTTTCACGGCCGTCGCTAACCACCGTGTCCCGCTGTTCCCGCCAAAACTTCGAACTCTCCGTCGACTACCGAACATCCAAAATCCAGCTGCTTTTACGAGCGATGTTGACTCGTTCACTAACAACTCAGGATACCTGTTCCAACTCAGTGACTCGGAAGCCGATTCGATGACCGAGTACAATGTTAACAAAATCAATGCGTTTTATAGAGACAAGCCTCTCGTGGTGCTTCGTCGTCTCTTTCAAATCGGTACTACGCTTGGGAAATGGGTCGGGTTGAGATACTTGGATAGCATTAATGGCCGCTCCGAGGAGATGTTCAAGGTCTGTATATGCACTTTTAATTCCATATATATATATATTTTCAATTATATATCCAAAATTAATCTTTAGATAGAATATGTTGTTATTGTATAGCTACATAATATATTTGTTGATGTATTTTGTACTATTATAAATTTCTATGGATCCAGGTTAGAGCTGCCGAGTTGCGGAAATTATTGGTGGAACTTGGTCCGGTACGCTTTCTGTACAGATTACTGATTGTCATATATACATACGTGAGAACAATCGTTATGCACTCTTGAAAATGTTCACACTGTTCTCACCAAAATCATTGCCTATATATATCATTGTGCATATATTCTAATAAATGTTTTGTATTTAGATTCCAAATATGGACAGTATAGGCTATAGTACTGCACGGTAAATTACTCTAATGTTGTAGTATGAAAAACAGATATGTATTTTCAAGATTTTGTTTTATGGAGTCAAAAGAATTAGATTGATGCTAGGTATCCTAAAGTTCTCCCAAATAATAATGTGGCTATTTTTAATTGAACTATTTATGTGCAAGGGCACACTATTTTTAATGGGGATTGAGCCAATTAAAAATTAGCACATGAAAAGTTTTGGGACTTTTTTTGGGGGTCTCTAGCATTTTTCAAAATATTATTATTTGTTGTCCTCGAGCTTTAAGAAATGTATCATGATATCGTGCAACCTTAAATCTGCTGAGTAAAATACGGTAAACATAATGTTAACAAAGTTTGTTTGTGACTTTTAAATGTCCCCTCTCTTCAACCAAAAATGGTGCAAGTTGTAACTAAACAAAAACACTCCTAGAGATATTCTCATTATTTAATACTGATAATAATGATACCTGATATTCTTTGCTATTTAATCTGAGCTTAAGAAGCATAGGGTACAACTTGTTTAGGCTCAGTTTTAACAATGCATTAGTTTTATTTTACCTAGTCTGCATTACTATCAAGCTGTAAGCCAATTATATTGGATTTTCGAAAGCCAATGTTCTATTAAAGTATAATATACATTCATACTGTTATATCATACTTATCTCATGCACACTTGTTGAGCTGAGATTGTGAGCATCTATACTTTGACTCCTTGCCAGTTGCCAATCAGTTGATTAAATTGTAGGAGCTTTAATTACAGGCTCCTTGTCTGAATAAGTGTAGATTTAGCAATGTAAATTCACTATTCTAGTCTGGATATCAAGCTAAAAATTTCTTTCATTTCACTATAATGATGAATAACGTTCATTACTTAATGTTTCTTGTCTACCATACTTTAGGGTCAGAAGCGATATATTTTATATATTTTTTCATTGAAAAACTGAGTCTTTATAAGCATTATGTAATCAGGTCTATTATGTAACTACTTATATCCAGGCTTGCCATGCCTTCTCTAAACTCAATATTTGTTTCTAAAACTAAACGGATGTCTTCCTTCATCTTTGCTTCCAGGCCTACATCAAAATTGCACAGGCAATCTCATCCCGCCCTGTAAGTTAATGATTCTGTCTGCAACTTCCTTCAGTTATGCTTGCTTTTAACATGTAATTGGTATTAGAGATAACTCGTGAACCTTGTTACTTAAGTAAAAATTCTGAGCAACAAAAAAAATAGAATTCGTGTATTTTGGACTAACTCACACAAAGTTGAAAATGGATAGATGAAATGGTAGAAGGAGGAAATTATAAATCAATTACCGAACATCAAAGAATATATTAATAAAGAAGCTTGTTTCATGGAAAAGATGGAAGGGTACTTTTGGAAATTTCTGCATCTCAGAGAAGTAATCTTATCTGATGATTAGAATAATTACCTTGGGTGTAATAGTCATAAGATATGGCTTGAAGGTTGATTATTCATTGGGAAAATTAAATAGGAAAGCTATGAATAGATGATTTACCAATTGTCAGTAGATCATGTGCATGTAAAAGGTGGGCTACTGTCACAAGTAGGCAGCTGACAGGAAGGCCCATTACAACCTGATTAAAGAAGTAATGGAATGATGGAAGTTATCATCATTTAACAGATATATATATATATATATATATATATATATATATATATATATATCCATGGATTAATTTTACAAAATCCGGAAGTGTTGTACTCCTCGAGAATAAAATTCGATGGAGAATCACAACTTATTTGCATATGCTCCATGTTTATGTATTGCATTGTTTATGGAAACCATGATTGAAGGGTATTATCACTTTGTCTTTGCTGTAGAAATATTAAATATGTGTCAACTTGTTTGTAGGACTTAATACCACCATCATATGTAGATGAGCTCTCACTATTGCAAGATCAAATATCTCCATTTGCAACTGAACTAGCTTTCAATACAATTGAAAGAGAGCTTGGATTACCGATTAATGAACTCTTCTCTGAGATCTCACCTGATCCTGTTGCAGCAGCATCCTTAGGACAGGTTTGTAAATTGGTCATGTTCTTTTGTTCCTACTTTGCATTTGTCAGGGTATATTATCACATGAAGTAAATAGAAAAAATCATTGAACAGGTCTATCAAGCTAGACTTCAGTCCACTGGCCAGTTAGTTGCAGTCAAAGTGCAAAGGCCTGGAGTTCAAGCTGCCATATCTGTAGATATATTGGTCTTGCGTTATCTTGCAGGACTGATTAGAAGAGCAGGAAAATTAAATAGTGATCTGCAGGTAATGTTGCAATGTGTACTTGAAAAAGCAAAATAAACAAAGGAAAATGACCAATATAATAAACAAGGTAGGAAAAACTCTTGCAGCTGTATTTAGGTGATTGCAAACAGAGATGTTAGACAGACTGATGAATAGATTACTAATTCTGGTGGAGGTTTTTGTTCTGTATGTTTACACAAACAACATCTATTGTATAGCCTAAGCTTATTAGTTTTTATTAACAAATCTGATTACAATAATGAAGTTATTGGGGTTTAATTCGCAGGCAATTGTTGATGAATGGGCATCAAGTCTTTTTCGGGTATGTAAAATAGATAGATTTGTCTTAGCCTGATTATCTGTCACTTAAAAGTTATGTCATGCCTATCTATTTTTTCTTTTACCTATCACTATTTTTATCGCAAGTTTACTTCATAAAGATTTTGTATAATTAAGATAGGTCTGTACCAATAATTTGAAACATTCATATCATTTCTTTTCTAAATAGAACTTCACAGTTCATATTAAATACAGCATTTAAATTTTTTAAATGCCAAGACTTCGTTACCCATTAAATTGATAACCCTTGCTGAAAGGATCATACCCCGGCATTATCATGCAACATTGTTAAATTTAGCTTGGGCTATGCATTCAGTTTTGTTTTATCTGATTACCAAATATATGATCTAGAAACTGCTGATAGATCAAGGAACTAATCAAGAATAATTCAAACGGTGATAGACACCACCAACAGCTCATACTCCAGTTCATCTACTGATTAAAAGACTAATGCTAGGTTGATGACCTGAGGGCGTACAGCAAGGCATTGATTGTCAATATTAATTTTGTCATAATTAAAAATATAAATGTGCTCTAAAGCCAACTATTGTGATTTAGCAAATGTTCCATTATTAGATTTACTGCACATGATGGCCATAAAGTCTTATAAAATATTGGAAAAAACACCCAGAACGTTTTAATCACCAACCTAGCATCTTGGGAGCAAACGGGTTCTCCCCCCACCTCCCGGGGTATCCAATACTCGCACATTCCCAACTTTAATTTTTCTTACTATGAATCGTACTTGAAATTGGTGTTAAGTTCTTTAACAAAAGCGAAGTATAGATGTTGATTAGCCACAGAAAAAGTATTGATGTATATATTCACTTGTACAAAATTGAAAAATTTACTTAAATTCTTGTGTTAGATGATTAAGTTATGCATTTATGTCAATTCACATAAAGTAGTTTTGTTGATGACTTTATTCATACATTGCATCGAATATATGTTTATATATGTCGTATTCCCCCACACCAGAATCAGTGTATCCTGAATACGCACCCTGCACTTGTATCCTTGCTTCTTAGCTTTAGCATATTACCCATAATGCAATCATTCCTTGCAACTACCTTCAAGTTCAACCACCACTTGTACGTCTGAAGAAGAGCCAAATTGCATGATAACACCCAAATCAATAGCGTGTGATTTGTTCTAATATTAAGGGAATTAAGTGCAAGCAGGTTGACTTACATAGACAACTTCGCAAGGACATAAAATCATTGTCAACTTTATCAACATTGAACAATTATGTTCAAATTAAGCACCATTGCGCATCCATAATAAGGCTGTTACTTTTACAAACCATGCTTACTGTCGTTGGTAAAGGGTCTACTATTTGACCCCCATTCGCGTCTCTCTCAATCTCCTTCTCCCTTGAAGGTTTATGCCTGCTTTATATTGAATACAGGTAATCACATTGAATGCAGGAGATGGATTACAGGAACGAAGCCAAAAATGGACTTAAGTTTAGGTAAGGCAATTCTGGATATTTGTACTAAATAAAAATAAATGAACATGGAACATTTTATAAATGAACATGGAACATTTTCGTCACACTATAGCTATCAAAAAAATGGAGACTAGAGTTTAGGACACCTAGAGTCTTTTTATGTTTTAAAAGGTTGTCCTTTTGATGCTGATCTGGTAAACCATAGTTTCACCATATATCTGCAACACTTAACAAAAACTTGTGTATATATATTAGTATTTTAGCATTTCATGTTTTTCTTCTTCATTTTTTATTAATATTTGTGCTCACCACTGTATTTCTTATATATAAATTCTTTACAAAAAATGTAATACGACATAGGTTTTATGTATACGTATTAAACACGATAACATAATGTAGAATAAATATAATGAAACGATCTATATTACATCTATTTTGTTGGTTTTTATTGATATAAATAGAATACAAAATATAGAAAAAGAGAAGTATTGATAAAAAACTACATTTTATTATGAAATGAAATTCTGAATACATAACCTTATTTTATAGACTAGTACATTGTGATAACTACTCTTAAAATATAGAACTTCTAATACTTATCACTACTAAACTTGTTCTATTTATCCTCATATTTCAACTAATTATATTTATCCTACTAACAAATACTTAATAATTTAGATAATTTTAAAACAATTCAAATAATAAAAAACAACTTTGAATTATTATTCTAACATATTTATACCCAAATAGTGACGATTCATCAAAGATATTTTATTATAGGCACCAACTAATGCATAATATAGTATCATGATTCAAAATTGTAAAATTGTAAATGCATTATCTTTGATTCTACTAATTAAGCATCCAAAACATATACTGTAGTTGTAGTTGCCTGTTTTTCATGTTTTTCATGCAATATAAGAAGATATAATCAGAGGTGTGGATAAATTGGGTTCATCAAAAGAATATTCTTAGATGTCCATGTAACACCCTAATCCCATATCGAGAGATGTGGATACTTTAGTTCAGGTTGAGTACTCCTATCAAGTGCAATAAATCATGATCTTTTGGGGCATGAGGTGGTCTTGTGGATTACCCAGTCACTGTATTATGTGCTTATTTGTGATTTGCTGGAGATCGGTATCTACCATTTTACAATTTTGATTTTAACATAATTACTATTGTTTTTTATTCTGATAAACTAAATGTTTATTGTAATGTTAAAAAGTAAGCATGACATTTTACTCAATCTAATCAAAGAAGTGTTACATAGTATATCTAAATCATGAGCTAAACAAGTATTAATATAGGTGGGTGGTATATGTATATAAGAATATTACTTGTCAGAAATTTGCGAACTCAAGACCTAATAGAGAATTTTTAATAGATGGGAATTATTATTTATTAGAATATTAGTTGTAAATTAATTGTGCTTGTACAGGATTGAACTTGAGACGTTTTAGAGAATCTTATTAGAGGGATCAAATGCTCTTTCTTCTTATATGAAATACATGTTTTTCAACTTTCTCTTTTCACCTATTTGTGCTTTCAATATTAATTTCAAGAACTTCAATTAATTCTTGTTTGACACTTTTATTGTGTATGCTTTAATTGCATAATATGCTGTTTGAGCAGAGAACTGTATGGTGATTTAAAAGATGTCATGGTTCCGAACATGTATGAGGCCCAAACAACTCGGAAGGTCCTCACTATGCAGTGGGTGGAGGTATTTGCAACCTTCTCATATATTATGTTGTAAAGATAAAAGAAAATGTTACTATATTCACAGCCATGTTCCAAATGTTTCTTCTGTAGAGGATAGATATAAATTTTAAACTTCAAAGATAATATCCAACCTGTTTACAAAATGTTTTCCATCTGTGGATAGTCGATGTAGGAAATAACTAAAATTTAATAATATTATTGTAAGTTACAATTGAAGTATATTGTTTCTCTTCTCCTACTCTATAGACTTTGTTGGCTGCGCTCCAGTACAGTCTTTGCATGGCTGTCATAACACAATGCTTTGCAACATGGGAAAATGTTTTTGTTACTACACCCATTCCATCCTTGATAATTTATGTTTGATTCAGAAGTACTAAGAGTGACCAAGCCTCCTGCGTTCTTGTAAATTGTCTATCTTCAATTTTCAGGTTTCAGATTCCCTTCAATCTCTACGTATATATACATCTCTTTAAGAGAAAATTAGTTATCTTATTCACTGAACTTATTTAGTGGGTGCATTTAAACACTATGAGTCACTTTAAATTTTCCAAGTTTTTTAATAAGTTAAGAACTAGGCAATCAAGTTGTGCATTAAAAATTTGAGAGGTGTAGTAGTAAATCCAGAAAGACAGTCCGTTCAGACTAGAAAGAAGAATTAAAACCAGGTGGTTTTGTAAATAGTAAAATTCTGTTAATTTTTTCGTTGTATTTGTTATAAGCATAAAGTAGACTTAGTTTTAGCTGCACAATTGAATTTGCTTCATTTATTATCAGTGGGACAGCGCATTAAAACATGCCTCCTTTACTATGCTTCCTGAGCTTGAGGCTTATAAATATCTTAAATTTAGACCATCATCAACTTCATAATCAACAGGACTCTTCAAAAGAGAGATCTCTGACAGTTGACAACAGGCATTACTAGGATGCCAATTGTCTATCCTCCTATAGAGTTCTATTTGCATATTCAGTTTGATCCATTTGTTTCAATAAAATGGTAATTACATGATCTGCGTCAATAATTGCTTACATTGTATTGTTGTTTGTATAGCATCTCTGGGTTTTCCTAGAAAATGCTCTGTACAAGTCTTAATTGCTTATACCATCCACACTTAACTAATTTTATCTGCCAACCTATGGTGTAGGGCAAGAAGTTGTCTGAAGTGAAGGATCTCTATATTGTGGAGGTAAATTCATAAAACTTACTGCAGCATTTGCTTCTAAATGGCTTTACACTATATCTCTAAACTGCTGGCTTTAGCATAATGAAAATTTAAGATCCTGCTTCTCGAACATGTTGTGCAGGTTGGAGTATACTGTTCACTTGTGCAGCTTCTAGAACATGGATTTTATCACGCTGATCCACACCCTGGAAACCTGCTCCGCACGAATGATGGAAAATTAGCGTATTTAGGTACTCCTTCCTATTATCTTCTGAATAAAAGTTGGCATTTCAAACAAAAGGCTTATGTTGTTTGGTAATTTTCTTTTTCATGTAGGTAGTTTTGTTTTTTGAAAGTTTATTTACAAGTTGCTCTTTCAAGATGTATTTTTCTTGGATTGTACTACCCATAGTGTTGAAAGTAATTTTCTGCTGTAATTTCCCATATTGGTGGCACAAGCCATGTGTATGATATGTAAACATTCATTAAAGCTATTAATAAGACTCCATTTGGTTCTGCTTATACTAGCCAAGAAAGTGCTTCTTTTCCTAGAAAAAAAGTATTAGGTGCTTTTGTCTAGGAAATAAGCACTTATTTAGCATTTAGCCACGGTTAAATTGTACAAGTTTCCATTAAAACTTTGATTATTATAAATTTTATAGGAACATTTTTTGAATATACAATAATGTGATTTATGATATTTTTAACCATGAAAAGCAATGGAGAGTGGGATAAGTAGGGTTATACAGTATCCACATTGAGTGTGAGAAAGGTCGACTTTTCTGGACAGGGTCTTCCTTCTCGGAGAATAGGATCACAGTCCCTCGTATTTCTTAGAGGCACTCGAAGCCATCATTTTATAGAGCATTTTATGTTGTGTTGTGCTGTGTTTTTCCCTTTTATTTGAGGATTTTCTGATCGGCCCTCTAATTATTTTGTATGGCTATAGCTTAAGTTCTGTACCAGACACGTGGTATTAAAAAATATTTGATCAATGATTTTTTGAGGAAAAGTTAACATTAAATGTGGGAATAGCAGATTGGTTGTTGATTTTCTTCTGTTCTCATGCTACCTCAACCAAATTATTTGACTTCCAGGGTCGATCATTATAATTCTAATCCCTTGGATTTGCATGCATAGGTAGGTTAAACTTTACTAGTGGACTTCATATGTAAAAGCTTAAAAGTAACTTATGGATTTTCGATTCATACTATGGCAGAATACTAAATTATGCTTGTTAGCTTTCTTCTATGTTTGATTTGTATACATTCATTATTAACTTTCACATCATTTGAATATCAGATTTTGGTATGATGGGTGAGTTCAAAGAAGAATTTCGTGATGGTTTTATTGAAGCGTGCCTCCACCTTATTAATCGTGATTACGATGAATTGGCCAAAGACTTTGTCACTCTCGGGTACATTTTCATCTTCCCTGCATTTGCTATTAGAAGTTACCTTTGATAACTTTCAGGAATGATATTCTTATATACTTTACAGGCTTATTCCTCCAGCCTCAGATAAGGATGCTGTTACAGAGGCATTGACAGGTTTCTTGCTTTTGACGACATTAGTGTTGAGTTTGAACATCTGTTCATGCAGTAATTTAATAATTCAGTCTCAATCTGAATTTATTATTAATTTATCTGTCATTGTTTACTGATATTAAGTTTTATTTTTGTAGGTCTTTTTAAGAATGCAATTGCCAAAGGGGTGGACAACGTTAGTTTTGGAGACCTTTTTGCAAATTTGGGAACAACAATGTAAGGTTTAATAAAATCATAAACATCTAACCACATGTCATACTAGAATTTTACCTGCTAACTATTAAACCCTCTGCTTTCTATCAAATGAACAATTACTGCTAGGATCCATTTTCAGTCATCTAAAGAATAATGTCTATAATAAGAACTTACTTATATATGATATAAGTTTAAAGGAGTATATGGTCATGACTCATACCTCTGTTGACATTAAGATGGGTAAAAATCTATGCTCTGTATAAGTTAAGGTGTGGTTGGTGAGCACAGCCCTGAGCCCCAATGCATGATGCTTTGTGATTCTCTCTGAAGTTATAAAAACTGAAGTTTATGCTCTTTTAGCATTTTCACACTAACGAACTAGGGTGGAAATCACTAATCTTATATGAAGTGCATGGGATAAGTTTTAACGAGTAGTTCAAATATTTGGGTGTCATTACCGTCTCTAATTGCTCTCAGGGTGAGGCTTAAATATTATATCTCTGAATTTAGTTGGTAAGGATTAGGTGACCTAAAAAATAATCTAAAAAGCTACCTTTTCTGTTTTTCTTCTCATTTAACAATGTATATAATTGCATCTGAATCCAGTTGGTTCTTGTAGTGGTATCATGTGCTAAGCTGGTGCTTTCATTTTGTATGCAGGTATAAGTTCAAGTTCCGGATACCTTCGTATTTTTCTCTTGTCATTAGGAGGTAGTCATCTTTTTCTAGGAGTTGGAAACACAATTTAGTTTATGCATAAGCTGATTGTCTTTAAGATTGGAACTCAGCATGCTTAAACACTCTTAATGTATTCTTTCATCATGTTCTGATACTTACTTGATAAGTATGTCCCCCAACATCCCAGTCTTGCAGTTTTGGAGGGAATCGCGTACAGCTTCAACCCAAATTATAAAGTTTTGGGCGGTGCTTACCCATGGATTGCCAGGAAAGTACTAACTAATAGCTCACCTCAGCTAAAATCGTCTTTGCAACAGCTTCTTTACAAGGTATAAATCCAGACAACTTGCATCCCTAAATTTTGCTTGGTTTTCTGAACACTATTCATGCAGACACCCAGACGTACAAATTTATAAAGTTGGACAAGTTACGTCTATAAAGTTTACTTGATATTATATATACACACATACACAGAAACTTTATTACTGTTTATTGATTGCATATGATCTTAGGTGCTTTATAACAATTTAATTTCTTTCCAGGATGGAGTTTTCAGGATTGATCGTTTGGAGTCTCTGGTAGCAGAGGTATTCTTCTGATCTATCTCTAATTATGTTGTTGTGCTAATTGCTAAATTGCAATCATGTTCTGGCAGTGTGTAAAAAATTAGTTAGCTTTATTTATATCAATTGAAAGTGTTAAGTTACCTGTTCTCATTAAACCTTAAGGTATTAGTAGAATGGCTTACCAACAGGGAATCGAACTCGAGACCTCTGCAACCAGAGCTCTAATACCATGTTGAGTTACTAGTTACCCTAAAACTGCAAGGCATTTTGTAGGATGGTTTACCATGATATTATATTATATTCTAACAGAAAGCTAATGATCACAAAAATAGTTGACCGCCATATTTACATTCTCTCTTTGCATTAACCAAGTTTTATTTATTATAAATGAATAATTAGAAACAGTATATTTAAAAATAGCTTCCTAACTGAGTAGGCCCCTTTTTTAAATAATGTTATCATTGCATATTTTACACTTCTATGAATTTAAGGATTCCTTTTATTTTAGGTAGATGTTCTGGTGGTATGGGACAACAAACCTGCAATGTCATGAAAAGATATAAAATTTTGTGTTATAATTATTTTTATTATAACTGTGTGCTGTTTATATTGTTCTTGTGGTTTCTATTAGCTTTGTTTTTATTGCTTGAAAGCCAATATAAACAATATTGTTTAACCTGCATATTTCCCTTCTTTGCGTTTGTTGTTTTATTTAATGCAATACATAAATAATCAATAGGTATAGCCTATTGTATAGCTAAATTAGCTACCTAGGTTAATTATTATTTCATATATGTGACACTTCTTTTATAATTGAAATTGCTTCTTCATCCACTAGATGATACTGTAAATATGTGCTAATTTCTCTTAAGCTTAATGTCAATTTCTGATGTTGTAGTATTGTACAAATTTATTTGACACAGTAAAATTTTCTTTTATTCAATTAGCTAAATTTACTCTGAATGTGATATACTATTACCTCAGTCTCTACGTGCCAGAACAGAGGAGACCTTGGGCATCAGTAAACCAGAAGATGATGATGTTAAGGTTGTTATCAAGAAAATCCTTGCCTTCGTGTTAACTGAGAAGGTGTGATACACTCTGAAGATTCTTCATAGTTGTTCAGACTTGATTGTAAAAGTAACCTGAATATGTTATCAAATTATTGCAGGGTACCTTCGTGAGAAAGTTACTTGTCCAAGAACTAGCCAAGGTAAGGCACAGGCATCATTATGTTATATCATGTGAACCGATAAAATTTTCAAATAAAGAAATCTGTTAGAAAAGATTCACCATGGTTTCCTGTTTTATAAAGTTTCAACTCTTTCCGCTTGAGTTATCTCAATTTGTTGTTCTATTATGTGTGTATTGGACATCGTTTTATTTGTTTTTTTATTGTCAAGAACAAAATATTTAGACAAACTCGCAAACATATATGTCAAGTCATCACAAAATACGAGTCCACGCTGAATCACCATTAATTAACTATAAAGCTCATTATTTTAAATTTGCATAATAGAAAATCCAGACAGCTGCCTGCTCTTAGCAATAAAAGGAATCTCAGAAAACTCCAGGGTACCTTCTGAAACTGATCTTACAAGCACTGCGAGTGTCTGAAGCTCGAGTAGATCTGTACTTAACTAGTATGTATGTCGTGACTGCTGAACTGGATATGTCGCCATTAGGATCACCATGTCTCACTCATTCTTCTAACCTATTATGCTTAGTAATCTTTTCAGAAGTTGAAAATAAATAAATTCAATACATTACAAGGCTCAAATCACTAGCTTGATGCTAGCTTGAAATATTACTTTTGTCTAACGCATGTATAGAGAGGAGTCCGCATCTCACAATTCATTAAAACATACAGCTGCACATCTTTTAGCTGTACATCCCCGCATGTTTAGTTGCATTAGTCGAACTAAAACCTCATTACTGTTTTTGTAAATTATACAAGGGACTGGATGCCCTTGGGCTAGCCACCTTGGATTCAGTGACATCAGCCGCAGCAGCAAATCTACCTTTTGGCTCATCAATCTCCACATCTTCAATGAAAGATGAAGATGTGATTAACTTAAGAAACTTGTATCGGCTTCTGCACTTGCTAAAAGGAATCAGAAATGATGAAAGACCTTCAGTGGTAAGAAGAAGAAGAAAAAGAAGGTTTTATCTGTGAAAGGATGAATCAACACACTATAAATTGAACTATTACACAAGTCGCATATATGCTTAATTATTTTGTTCAACTGTATGGTCATTCGCAGAAAGACTGCCAGTTCCACTTTGTTTTAATCACTATGATGCAGGAACTCATTAGAGCACAACTGATTTGGTGAAAGAAGTAGATTTGATCATGGAAACTGAATCACGATTACTGTCTTGCAGGAAGCAAAAGTAGGTGGACCACCTCACATGAGCCAGAAAACATACCCAGAGGTAGCTTTAGCTGTTGGTCAGTTTTCGCCTGTTCAGGATATACTACCTCTCTTATCCATTATTTCTGAGGTAAGTATAGAGTGTGTACATGTACCTAGTCAACTGTGATATGAAAGCATAAAATCATAGCGACATACTCTATATTAGTGTAATTATACTAGAAATGTTTATTTTATTCATTATAACAGACCAACATAGAATCCAAATGTCAGCATAGGGAATATTTGTTAAACAACCAGTTCTAAAGAAAATTTTATTCAGATATCCCATAGTTTAGACTTTAGAGTTCTATACATAATATCTTGCTTATGTACACACGGTTATTAAATTTTGCAGCGCAGCTTGTTGCCCGTTTACCTCGTACACATGTAACTTGAAAAATACTGATATCTTTTAATATTTGTATATTGTTAGTAGTAGTATAATACTCTTTTGAGTTAAACTCCCTGGAAGAAGAGGGTTCCAAGAATGACCGAAATTCAGTCCAGTTAGATTCAGTTTTACTATCTTACATTCTTAATTGTAGACTTAGAAGAGATCCTTTAAACATTTTATTTTGATTTTATTATGTCATTTACGAAAATAAATCCCTTAAGTTAATATTACTTCAATGTTTTGAAGAAAATGGGTGTATCGAATTTCGATAGCTTAAAAAGAGAAGGAAGTTACTTTGTCTTGTAAGATGACTGAACAAATTTTGGAAAAAAAACAGTCAATCCCATTTTCAAAATTGACATATTTGCTAAATATCCTACCACGTAGCAGTTTTTAGTATGTGCAAATTACACCAACTCCCCTGTATGACCATCATGAAGAACAGGACAATGTGATACAAATGATTATGGCTGTGTAAAAAAGTTCCATATATAGAAACCACCTTGTTCTGTCTCGTAGACTTCACCTTACTAATCAGAGTCCAAATTTTAAGAACTTTAGAGGTATCCACTTTGTCAGAACTACATGTTAACTCTGCTATGGAAGTGTATTAATTTTTTGAAGTATGTGCTGATGTAATTCATGCAATTTTGTGATTTGTATGATTTATAATAGAAGTTACTAAACTATTTGATGTATAATATCCACAGCTTCCTCTGGATATGCAACAACAGCTACTATTTTTGCCAGCTGATCTTGCTGGAAAGTTACTTTCCCGTGTTACTGCAAGGACATTACAAAGGGCTTTCTTGTGACAAGGAACTGTAACGAAACTTCTTGAAAAGATTTTTGTGTTTTGTCTATGCTGCCCCACGCCAGCCGATGCTGTTCAGCCGTTGCAAATTTGTGAGTCACACGTTACATAGGCTGAGTAGGCATCACTGCGACTGCATCAAACACAGCACTTGGACCTGATGAGGTCACTGTATGCTTTGAGACATACTTGAGTTTTGCATATACAGATTTATATATACATGTAGATCCACAAACATCCGAGAGGATGATTGGAGATTTATTACAGATTACATGATTTATTTTGTACGTCTAGATTACAAAATGATTGACATATTATTTATTTTGGGAGCTCTAGCATTTCACAATTGTATATACATAATCTGTTTAATTTGTATACAGATTTATTCTTACTCATGCGTTGCAATAATTGGAAATGCAGAAACATTTTTTGATCCTAAAATAGAACCTATTCTGTAGCTTTTTGTCTTTGATTAAAGCTTTTTCTGCTAATACGAAGCTTAAAACCCCATTTCTTTCCCATCTGTGTTTAGTTTATGTATCAGATTCATCAGTTCTAAATTTTGTAGGACTTGGTACCTTATTGCTCGAGAGCTTTTATCTTCCAGACTACAATCAATAAAAAGCTGTTTCTTTTGTGTGTTTTTGGCAACAACTTTGGACGATTTATATAAAACGGTGGCTTCCAAATAGTCTCCAGCTACACCACGACAGACTTTATGAACATTGAGTAGGACCAGCTGCCTCTTGATCCAGCAATACCTCCCTCGCTTCCTTCTTTATGTGGTGTCGAGGGTTCAATTCTTGTCCAAAGGTATGTGTGTGATTGTCTTTAATTATTAAAAAGAAATAACATTAAGCAGGGCAAGTTATTAAGACGAGATTTTTCAAAAAATAAAATAACAATAAGAGAATAATAAATTTATTCAGAGTTGGTGATTACACTTCACACTAAAGCTGTGCATATTTTGAAGTAAATTTACATTATATCAACTAATGTTGTGTCAAACTTTTTCCCTTTTTTTTGCAAAAAATCTTGTGTTAAACTTTAAATGACTACAAAACTATTGGTAATCCTATTCTACAATAGTACAATATGTATACCAACAGAGTACCCAGAGTGACCTTCACTAAAACTCCGGGAAAATCAACAGTTGACTGTTCGGATCTATAATAGTATATTATTCCCTAACCAATTCATCAGCCTTCTCTTGTTGCTCCCTCTTTAATTTGGCAGAACGCCTCTCTGCATATGATGCTGGTACACAGTCAGTCGTTATTAGATATTGACCAAATAAAAAAATAACAGATTCCTGCTTCATGAAAGATATAGATAATTCAATAGGCGTGCAATTGTTCATCATTTTCTTTTTTGCTGTTTCCGCATTTTTTATGTATAGATGAGCATTCTGTTCAATCCCGGGAAAACATTAGGAACATGATATAAGATACTTTACACAGATAAAATTTGATTACAGGGTAGACAAATTTGTGTCAAATTATTTTTATTTTTTAGCTAATTTGTGTCGCTTTATTTCTTAGTCAAGGGCAAATAAGAAAATCACAAAAGAGGCATACATTAATTAAATCTCCTGGAAAAATTACAAAGGATAGTACTCACGTTCAGTTGGTCGTGACATGAGTGGAATATGCATACCCGCCTTCTTTTTCACTGTATAACTTGATCTGCTGTCATCTGAAAATGAAAAGTGCCCTTGGCAGAGAAGTTGAAAAGAAAAGACTTTATATACCAACGAAATGCAGTGAAGCTGCACTAACCAATTTCAGAAAATGAACAACTTCGCAAAGCCTCATGAAAGATTGCGGCTTGGAGTTTGTGACTCTGGCATTCCTTTTCAAAGTGCAGCTGCAAAGCCTGTTTGGCATCTGCAATTATATATCCATACACACTCACAGTCATGTATATTAGCTACTAAAATCCCCAGACACCGCGTGAAAGAGCAAGGATAACTGATTACATGACCATTTCACAAATTAGATAAAACCACAAATTAACATGAATCTTATAAAATGAAGGTCACAGTTTATCAATGTGACCCGTGTTTACTGGACATGACATAGTATCCTCTTTAATCATGCAGGAGAGATTTAGGAAGAGATGAATATATGATATAATAAATAATAAAAAGGTAAACTTGCGTGGATTAACCGCAGCAAATCCAGTACCCCAGGGGTATCCCAAACGCAGAAGGGACAGAAGCTACTGATCGCAACCCATTAAGAAAGAAACTCAATTCAACATTGATATAAAAATCATGGTATATAGATCAAGTCTACCAAAACAGGGATACAGCATAGACGTACAAATACTGACAATAAAACCCTGACGGGCTAAGGCCCATAACTAATTGTGCTTATTCTTAATAACCTAAATAACTAGAGCCTACATATCATTAATTTCTGAATATTATATATATATAGGCTACATGATAAATAATAGAAAAACTCACTTTTAATAGATAATTTATAATCCATATTGAATACCCCTAGATTTTAAAAGATTATTTAAAATCCAGATTGAATACCCCCAAACTTTTTAAAATCTGGATTAGATACCATCAGATTTTAAAATTTCCTTTAAAATCTTGGTTAAATACACCCAAATTTGAATGAATTTTTTTAAATCCAAATTGAATACCGCGGACTTTTGAAATCCAAAAAAATCCTATAGAAGCTACATTGAATACAACCCCCCCCCCCCCCCCCCCCCCCAACCCCCTGAATGTGGTGAAAGACATGAAGAGGTGAAATTAAGTGGCCCATAATTATAAATGAAATGTTGAACATATATAGGCTTAAATGCAGTTTAATTTATGAGTTAAAATTGCAACGACAAACGAATAACATTTTGTGCGTAAGTACCTCTGGTGCACTTGAATTTGAGACCTTCAAACTCGCAAGACTGAAGAACTAATGGTATCTCTGGAGCCATATTGTATTGAGGTTTCCTTGATATCTTGTCAACATCAAGTAAGACATCTAATACCTACATTTAAAAGTTGAGAATTTGGAATCGGATTTGATTACACCACAAACTATAAAATTGCCAGTTGCACAATGACAAGTAAAGAAAGCATGTGTTCGATGTTGTTTAATAATGTAGGAGGAGAAAAGGTGTATGCGACCAATCAGCTACCATGAGATACTCTGCAAGACTGAACATATACATATGCGTGTCACTTGGGGATTTCTTGTTGTCCATAAATTGAACAAGATATACCACTAATAATCTAGAAGCCAGTGAAGGTGAAAATGAATGATAAACGTCAAGTCAAAAAGGTTCATCGCGTATAATGCAGTTACACCCCTTGATCCCTTTTTCCATTTCTCAATTTATCCTTACTAGATCACAAAATAAAATATTAAATAGATAGATAAACAAAACTTATCCAATTAGCTAAGAGGGCATCAATCACACACATCAGGGGATTGAAGTCCCTCGCCTATCATAAATAGTACAGAAACCATGCATCGAACCTGATGCCACAGGAAAGCACTACCTTTGATTCTTATTGACCAAAGCTCATCATCTTCGAATCCGTCAAAAATTTAAGTACTTTGACGCATATTACAGCCTGGCCTAGATATACAAAATTCAAACATCTATATTGCTCATCCTAAACTTATACAAGCAATAGCTCACACGAACAAAGCCAACAAAACAAATATCAGCAGATCTGAGAAACTAACCACAACAGATTCAAACAAGTATACTGATATCAAATGATAGGTCTTAACACTTAATTAACAAAAATATGATTTAGCTGATTGAACTTATCCTAAATTTATTTATGCAACCTAACAAAATTTTACTGCAAGTTGGGGAACTTAAATTTAGTTCGCAAGTGGATAATTAAACAAACTGATAATTACAAATCAGGTCATCAGTCATCACTGTAACTCGGAGTGGCTGCTTTTTTTAGGGCTAAGGGCAATTCCACCTCTATTCCTAATTTTGTTTCTGATTCGAACCCAGATCAATACAGGAAAAACAAAATCATTGAAAAAACAAATATATACGATTTTTAAGAACCTGGTCAATTGATTGTTCAGGAGTTCAAAGATTTTCAGGAGGGTTCAGGCTTAGTTTTTATACTGTGACCAGAGAGAGCATTGAAGCATCAATTGACGAATGATGTACATACACACACATAGTGCTTGGGGAGGATTTGGATGGACACAGACTAGGGAGGGAGATCAACAACAAATTAATTGCAGTTTCCCATATATAGTTGACTTGGGAACAGAGCATACTGTACCTTGTAGTGGGGGAGAGATGAGAGACAATGAAGAGTTAAAGTATAAGTTGTTTTGAGGAGATATATGATACAAATGTATATGCAAATGCAGTGGTATTTAAAACTTTGGAGCCTAGTTTTGGACAAAATAATAGATGATTACCAAAACGACATTTGGGGTATAATTATGGGGAGGCAGGAGATTTGAATTACTTTTTAAGCATTTATTTCATAAACTATCATATATATTATAGGCACGTACAGTCATTCACCAAATGCTACCATGATCTATAACAATCAACTCGAATCCCTGGTACAAAACTAAAGCATATCAGTTGCATTCATGCCTTGCACAAATGCCAGTTCATTCCAAGTTAAAGACAAGCCAAAGAAACAAATAAGAGACAGCTAGAGAGGAAAAATCTTTTTTACAAACCTTTCGCCAAAAGGGCAGATTTCAAAAAATGTAACACGCCTCCAAAAATTGTGCACATTAGCCGCATCCATCTTAAAAAAATTTCTAAAATCATGTTCCCCGACAAGTTTTTTACTGGCAGCATCCATGGCCTGGAAAACATACCAAAATTTATAAAATAGGCCATAAGTTGGAGGTCTCCAGCTGCATCTCATAAAAGTGCACATACAATCAGATTTATATATAAGCTACACACTTACCGCTATGTTCAGATTAGCTTTCCAGAAGAAGTACTTGTACTCCCTACTCCGACAGCTAAATCTGCAATTAGAAGTAGTTAATTGAATTTCTAATGAAACACCATGCCCTAAGAAAAATTATATGAAAGGATCATATAGTTGTATATTGGGGAGTTCGACACTAAGAACTAAAAAACACTATCAACAATACTTTTAACACCAAAAAAATATTCACAAGCAATTGAGCAAATACTTTTAACGAATGATCCAATCTCAAGTAGCTTATAAGTAGTAGACATGTTTCCTGGCATTTGGCTTTCTTGGTAATGGTTTTGTATATGATTGTGGAGATTCCGTTGATATGTAAGGAGCCATTATAGTTTATTCAATTAATCTTCGAATTTCAGTAGTCTTATGCAGCTTTGTGGTGTGTGTACTGTGTAGGCAATATCCCTTCCTGTTTTAAGGTGGGTGTGTTACAATATCATAGGCCAACCAGCTGAACACTGATAGTATATACAAGACAGTGAAGATGGATAAACCTTGCGCTGAAATCAACCGGAACAGGACACCATCCCATAACACGGATATCTTTGGGAAGGACTTTGTTCAATATTCGGACATAATCAAGTTCTCCTTCTGAAAAGAACAAATGATATTTAAAGGAAATCTAAAAAAGAAACAGATTTAGATACCATAATTGCAGGCCAATTACGTAAAATCATATTTAATAAACATAACCATAATCATTCTATTTATTTTCCGAAGTCGAAAAGACATCGTTACATAATACAGAGAGAGAGAGGGAGAGAGAGGGAGAGAGGGAGAGAGGGAGAGAGGGAGAGAGGGAGAGAGAGGGAGGGAGAGAGAGAGAGGGAGGGGGTTTCTTAGGCACTATTAAAATAAACATTTAAAATAACTATATCAATATAGTCAAATTTGACTCTCATAACTTGAATTCAAGCATGGGAATACCACATAGGCCTTCCGTAATTAACTGCCCAGTGTTTCCTCCTTTCACCTTGTAACAGGATCTTAAAAATAGAGCGACCACCTGTACCAGTACAAGGAAATCGAAAGATATCGTATCATGTGTGATGTGACATAATTAAGTTGAAGGATTGATCAATCTAGCATAACATATAAGCCAGGTCATAAAAGCCTAAGATCAACAGCAAGGTCCGATACACTGCTTAATGCATAACCATGCCCTTAATGAAAATTTAGCATGGTTATAGAAAGGAATTCTGGTACAAGCTAGGTTATAGAAAAGAGTCACTACCACCAAAGAAAGGTTATTAAAACCCAGTGCATTAGAAAAGTGTACATCATTCAAAAGGTTTGGTTTTAAATCTAGCTTCATATTATACATTTATTTAATTCTTATTATGATTATTTTATTCTAATCGTGGTTGTATAATCTCAGGTTATAAATTTGTGTAATGCAATCCTATAATTTTGGGCTTTAAATTCAGGTAAATGAAAGATTCGATATATTTAAAATATATAGTCTTTAATTACTTTATTTATATTTACTTGCGTATGTATATGTATGCATTGTAGTATATCATTAGTTCTGGTGATAATTTGTGTACCATTATTATGAGATGAACTAATTTATGTTATGAATATTTTATTTATTAATTTTTATATGACATGCCGCAAAGTGATATATATATGTATATTTAGTATGCCTCCATCATTGTGATACTTCTTGATTTTAGACAATTCTATACATTTTCGGACCAGGAAATAGACTGTGTTGAGGGATTTATTTATGAAAATATGCATGCGTGCGTGAGTTTAACTTACTAACCAAATCCCCTTTAGTGTTATAGTAAACAAGGCATTAATATGTGCATGTCTTATTATATATGTATGAGATTTATTAGAGCTAAATGTTAAATTGTTAATTTATATTAAGTTATCTAAAATATTTACACGTATATTTATCCATGACTTGTATTCAATTATATATATTATTTTAATATATCACCACGATGATTCTTTTTGACAGAGACATTTGTTTACATCTTATATGCATACAAACTGGGAGTTTAACTAAAATGTTAGTATTGTTTAATAGTAAACTATGTAAGCAGTTAAGCATGCATATGTGCTAACTACTAGCTACTAATGTCCATGTATTTGAAAACTGACGTGGTCATATTTGAATAAAATGGTCTTGCTTGTGGTATGCACTGTATATATTAATTAAGAATAAATAGAACATGCAGCTAGTATAATTATTAATTACTAATAAAATTTGCAGTTGTCATGTGTCTGTTTCCTGTTATAAAATTAGCTTTTAATTCAAGGGGAAGAGTACACTATATGCAGTGTTCGAGAATAGCTTGTCAAAGATACAAATATTTATAACATTAGTCGGAGTATAATTGTTAAATACTCATAATTATTAATTAGTTTATAAGAGATTAATTAATTCATATTAAAATTATAAGAGCTAATTTATAATTATGTTGTTTAGATTTGAATAAGGAGTAGTAGACGCGGGCTTCTTAATATCGGATTTTCTTGATATTATTGGATTAGTTCATTTTTATTTCAGGTACGAGTTCTTACCCCTTTTTCAAATTTTAAACTATAATTGTTGGTACAAATTTTTATTCTCTCTATCAGCTTTGATTTATAATTATTAGTACAAGTTTTTAATCCTTTTTCTCAATTTTAAAGTTTAATTGTTAGTAAAAAAAATTGATCGTCCTTTCTCAATGTTAAATATTATTTACTCATTATATTTATTGTCGAGTCACTTTCTAAAATTGTGACCCCATTGTACTCTGTGTATACTTGTTAGTATACATTCTCAGTTTTGTTTCGTATCCCTATTTTTGGAATTATTGTTGCCTTGATTCTTCTATATTTGTTCTGTTTCACATTTTATTGCGACATTTTTCTGTTCTATTCTGATTAAAGAGTCGGCAACTCTTGTAACCTATATGATGAATCGGCTGCTAGTCTTAGTACTTTTCTACATTTCTTACCCTTCGCAACTCAATCATAGATGATGGAATCATCAAAGATTTTACTTTTATCTTCAACAAACGGCCCGGCATTCAATGCGGGTAGAAGTTCCGACCGTTACGGACGCTTTTGCTTCGGTTCAATACATAATCTCTTAAACCTATTTGTGTGGTCAAATCACAGACGAGTTGGAGGTCTGGTGAACTCGGCACTTACTCGTATCGGTGCTGTGAGTATACGAGCACGTCTCTGGGGTATGTGATTGTGTAAAGATCATGATCGCTATTGTGCGTTTTCTTCTTGTGGATGACTGAAGGAGGATTATCTGTATTGTAGAAATGTTTTGTGCATTTCATGTGTTTTCTTCTCATAGATTACCGGGGAAGAATTCTCTGTTTTGTATCTTGCTTTGTGCGAGTATATGTTTGTATAAGAGACCCTTATGGATACCTACCTTGTGATTCCGCCATATATTCTGTTTCGCTTCGTTTTGTAGCATTATATTCATTCAGTGCACTTATTTTTGTGCTTCTCTCTTTGTATTGGTAAAGACACAATCCATTCAGTTATATAAAAGTATTTTTCTTTTAAAATATATTTGTACCGGACAATTGGCCCACTCGTATTATCTTCTTTCGGCAGGTTCTTAGGGGATAAGCGGGAAGAGTGATGAGTGCTACCCAGACTTTAGTTTCAGTTTGTCTAGATCATTACGAGAACTTGTTTTAATTAATTTTTGACTTATTAGTATTTTTATTTCAGAGTTTTAGACATTTTATGTTTTTCAGGATTATCAGTTTGTAGTTTATTAATATTTAGATTTGTTTTTATATTACGCTATTAGATAATAGTCCGAAAAGTTGAGTTGTTACACAATGTACTAGTGTCATTACGATAATTCTCGATCTACATGAAATAAGTAACGCCTAGTAAGAATTTGATGCTACTAAATAATCTCAATGTATAAACGTATCTGTAATATCAAAAACACCAAGAAACATAAGTATTTATTAATCTTTACAAGAGGTCTATGTAAATACCCCTCTTGTACATACACACAATTCACAGATGACACAAACAAGATGATAGTGACTAACCTTATGGCATGTGCACTTTGAGAGCATATATGATAACTTGCCATTTTCAGTCTCTAGTTCCTGTAAATTTATATATTTATATATGCAATAAATTGAAAGAAAAAAAACAATATTAAAAAAAAAGGGTTGGAATGAAATAGTGATGGTGCTTGAGTACCTTGACTTTGTTTTGAAGAAATTGAAGCTTGGATTCAAGGTCCTCCTGCTCTGCCATTACCGCCTTTGAGAATTTAAACCACCCGACCCGACTAATCTTCTGTGATTATTACGAACCCCTGCTAGGGCTTATTGTTTCGGTAATGTGATTATAGTTTTTTTTTCTAAAAAAAAATATTATTATAATAATATGGGTTGAAGATCAATTTTAATTTTCTAAATAATATCGATCACTGTAATATAATTTTTTGCACATTTGGAATACCTATGAAATATCTATACTTCTGTACTAAATTTTTTATTTAATATGATTGTATTCACATTTAACTTAATTTAATTATCATTCAAATTCTTTTATTTATTTAAAATTATAATTTATAATTAAATTTTATGAATATTAATATATAAATAAAATTGTATAGAAAAATGCAGAAAAAAAATAATAATAAAATAAATTATCATGTTAAATTAAATATTTAAACTATATAGAATAATTAATATATAATTTATTAATATCATCCGTTATTTGCACGGGTTATAAGTTATTGTTATTAAAAAGCGTATTTGTTTTTTGTATGAAAATATTTTTTTGAAAAAATGTTTATATGAGATGTGCATTTGTGGGTATTTAAAAATTTTTATTAAATAAATGAACTGGGATGGTAAAATAATTAATACCCAACTTATTATTTAAAGGCGCTGAGTTTTTAAAATTAATTTATTATGGGTATCTAATTCTTTTTGGAAATTAATATATATATATATATATATATATTATTTATTAGATAAAACAAATAAATTTTAAATGCCTTAAATTGGACCTATTCTTTTTTAAAAATAAATTAGACCAGTCCAAAAAAAAAAATACTACGTCTTCTTTTGGTCTATATATCAAGTCGGGCCAGAATCCAGATTGTATCTAATTTCTTCTTAATTTAAATATTAATATTTTTAACAAAATATTTTTCAGGTTTTTTTGATTTCATTGACACTTGTGACTTTTATCTGGTACTTCCATCTAATATGTTAAATTCTAATCTCTTAACTATTATTCTCCTATAAATATACAAAATAAGTAATCTAAATGCGTGTCTAAAAACATTTTTCTCGTGTTGTAAAAATTTATTAAAAAAATAATATACTCTATATCATACATTTACTAGTTCATATTAGTCCTTGCCATGTACCGGAATGTACTTATGCGTTTTATCCTGTCAATAAAATCATTGGAAGCTCTTTTTTTTTTTACTTCTGAAAAATAGATAAAAATATTTATTAAATTGAAAATAACTTTTTAAAAATATTTTCTTTTAAAAAAATGCCTCCTGTATTATTATTTTTAACAAAAAACTGGTTTACAACTTTTAAAGTAAAGAATAACATATTTTACCATCAAAATTTCTTTAAAATACTATTTTTTATATTATATTCCAAAATATATTCAAATAAAAAAATCTTTAAACAATAATCTGATTTTTCTAACACTATTTTTTCCACCGGAAAAAACTACAATCCGTGGTTTTTAAATTTTGTGGCGCGGTTGTGATCTGAATTTTTAAAAAACTGTGCGGTGTGGATTACGGTTTTAATTTTTTAAATACGGTTCAAATCACATAGTACCGCAATATTTAATATATAATTTAAATATTATATATATAATTGAGTTTAATGATCCTATAGTTATATAAATTTAACATTTGTTATAACACAATATCAAAATTATTTTTTTAAATATAAGAGGGGTAACTTCTATTATTATAAAAATACCATTCATTTTTTATACTCAAAATGCTAGTATTTTAGCTAAGTTATCTAAAATTAATTTTGAGAATATTTTTCTCTATTTAATTTTATATTGTAGTTGAAGTTAAACTCTTCACTTTCCACTATTTTAGTGTGTTAAATTTTGTACTTAGAAGTATGTTTTTGAATGATCGATTAAATTTGATTTTTGCTAATCAAGTTAAATTTTTACGAATTCAAATTTGGAATTCATATACATATTTAGATATAATTAATTATTTTTATCGAATCTGTAAACCGCACCACATCGCACTGCATTTTCATGTTATGATTTATGCGATTTTTACTTTCTTTCCTTTACGATTTCTGGAGAGACATCAATTATCAATTCTTATTTACTTTCTTTCTTTTACGATTTCTTTCTTCACTTGCACTTTCATATTACTTTCTATAAAAATAGAGTTTTGCTTTTTAATTTATTTAATGTAAAATATGTTTATACATTTTTATTTTTTTAATTTATTTTTCAATTTGCAAGTGATAATAAATTTTGTTTGAAAATGTTTTTAGTTAATATTTAAAAGATAGTTCCAATAATTGATAAACTAATTTGACTTACTGACTATTATCAAAAAATTTTAATGTTTCGAATATAATAATATAAATATGTTTTCGACCCATGTAAAACATAAGTTTGGTATTGAAAATATATATCATTTTAAATTTTGATAGAATTATGTATAGGACTTTAATATAATTTAATATATAATACATATATATAAGATCAATAATGTTATAATATTTATTGAATTATTGAATACTGATATACTTTTTTATTGACTTATTTAAAATTTTATGCAACACATATCTTAACTATAACATTAAAGTATGAATAATTTTATAAAATAATTTATACTTAAATAAAATATTATTTTTCAAGAACCATACACATATGCACCATAATAGAAGATTTTTTCCATTATGCCATGATGATTCTATCACCACTGTAGAATTTCTTAAACTTCTGGAAAATATGTTTACACTTATCGACAAAACCAAAGAATGGGTTTTGGCTAAAATTGAATGTTCATATAGGGACTCAGAATGTAAAACAGTGCAAAATATGATTTTGGGAAAACACGCTTTTATAAAAGTTGTGAGGTCTTTACGTCAAATTGACGGTAAAGCTCACTCCTACAAGGATCACCAGGCTTCCCTTCTAGTTGTAGTTCAGTCGATTCCGGAAGCCTTGCACTTTGAAAAAACAGTCCAATTCATATAAGACAATTACAAAATAGGGGTTGTTCTTCTCCTTAGTGTTTACGCACCAAAAATATTTATATATACGTGTTTTAAATTTTTTTGAGAGACCTTAAAGAAAAGGGTCATCATTCTCTAACGCACCCAAATCTCGTCGATCCTGCGTTTAAGAACTCGAATTAAACTGGCAAAAACTCTTTAAGTATTTTCAGAGGGTGTTTAGTTGGGTTCATGAGAAATGTCCATTCAGAAAATACTAAATCCTTATGTCAGGTTCAATCGAAATACTAAATATTTATTATTATTACCGTAACATGCCATCAAAAAGTGTTTTTTAGTGTTAAAATAAAAGCTAATTTCAATTCTAGAATCATAATTAGTTTTAAATTTAACTAAATTTTTTAATTTGTATCCATTTTAATATATTTTTGATATTTGATAATATACAATATAATAATTATTTAACCTTACCTTTCATTTGTAGTTATTGATTATATGATAATGAAGTTCATCCTTAATTTCAAATATAGAAATAACGATTCATTTATGCATGTATACATCCAAATATAAAATCTTTTTGGAGTTTTTTTTTGTATGTGGTATTATAATATAATAATAGAACCAATAATACCATTATATTAGACTTGCTCTTATAAAAAGTTTAAACTTTTTCTTTTTTTTATTTGGATGAACGGATAGTAATAATATGTGAATTTTTTATATTATTTTATAAAAATAATATTAAGTTTTTAATCAACTCATGAAAATATAAATATATATAATAATTATAGCTTATAAATAATTATAAGAAAATCTAAATGTTTTAGATATTTGTATATGTGTGTACGAAGAAAAGAGCATATAAAATTAATAAATTATTCAGGAACAGATTTATTTTAAAAAAACATAGGAAAAAATTAGAGAGGTACTGAGATAGTATCACCAAAGATCAGCAAGAAGTTTCAAAAGTAAAAAGAATCGAGGTGAAAGAATTATAACCCCTCTGGTTCCCTCTATCAAGTATAACTAACAAATTAAATACATTATAGAAATAAATATCGAATTCTCATGTTGTGGGGTTAAATGTATTATTACATTATTAAAGAAAAACTTGACTTATTTTAATTACTAGAAAATTAAAAATATACACACATTAATGTCAAAATTGAATTTAACAGTCAAAATTATTAAATATTTATTAACAGCTCTTTTTATACCTCCATGTGTACAAAATTTTATGGTATGAGTGCAGTTTAAGAATTTGATAAAACTGTATATGCGGTTTGATTTGCGATTTTAGAAAAAAATCGTAAAATCCGCACCGCAAACATTCATAATTCGTAAACATATTAAACACGAGCGAGTTTAACAAATAGTTTAATAATGTATTTTTAGTATATCATATTTATTTTGAATGATAAACTTATAACAATGATAAATTATAAATATAATTTTAAATCTTATATGTATTTGTTTATTGTGGAACGAATTCGAGCGAGTTTGAGTCAAACATGTATAAAATTCGATATAAATTGTTAATTTTTTGAACAAACAGTATGATTCAAACTCGAATTCGATAGTACGTGGAATCGAGTTCAATGAATTTAAACGAGTTTAACAAAAAAATCGTTTACTACTCTCTATCTAAAATTTATACTGTTATTAATCACAAACATAGATCACGAATGACCACTAAATACGATAAATATTTAAAATATAATTTTGTTTCATAATTACAGTATAACCTCGACAAATGAATATTCGATAAACAAATAATCTCGTCAAATAAATATTTTTTTCCGGTCCCAACATAATAGAGACACTGTATTTTTGATCTCGATAAATGAATAATCTCGATTAATGAATATAATTTTCCGGTCCCGAACGTATTCATTTATCGAGATTTAACTGTAGTTCATTTTCTTAAATTTTAAATTAGATTAAATAACATTAGTTATTAATTTAAATTAATTCATAACAAAAATATTTAAACTATTAAAGATATATTTTTTCATAGTTGCAACTTGCAAGAGCTCAAAAAATCAGAAAAACCATATTTCTAAAAGAAAATATAGAAATAAAAGAGCCCCAAACATCCGGCAACCAATATATTGGTAGTGTGAAAGAGAGAAAAAGAAAAAGGGAAAAACTTGTGGGCCCACGAATAGTCAAAGGCACGGTAAACAGTTAAGAAGATGGAGTCGACACTCGACACTATAGATTACAGGTAATAAAATGGAAGGTAAAAATGAGTCAGCAATGACAAGTGATCATCATCGTTTTATTACATATACTGATATACATACATGGTAACTGTAAAGTTTTACAACTTGACATGAAGATATGATAACACTCAACATATATTTTGACTTACTGTCTACTACTAGTCTACTACTACTAATAATATCAATAATATCCCTATTTACTCGATCAATCAAATGACTAGTTACTTTACTTACATCATCGTATATACATAACATCATATACATATATATACATACATACATCACGAGATCTCCGTTTCCATCCTCTTTCTTCCCTGCTTCATCACTTACATCTTATATACTTTATATATATATAGATAGATAGATAGAGCTAGAGCGCTATAGAAACATAGAGGTTTGTTATTGTACAATGATGCCACATTCTGGGAAGTCTTTACATGATATGGACAGACAAGATGCATTTGGATTAGAGCAAAACAAGCCAGATTTTAAGAAACAACTTGATCTCAACTCAAACACTTGTTCATCAATTCCTAAGAAAACTGTTGTTGCTCCTAAGATACAACTACCCATTAATGTAGTTCCCAAGAATCATTCTGGGGAGCTTGGTAAGCCCCGATCCGGGGTGATGGGTCATCGGAGATCTAGTTCTACCGGTGCCCCACTTATTTATTCGGGTCGAACTCCGAGTTCTAGTAATACTAGTACTAGTAGTAGCAGCATTAGTACTAATGGTAGTGGTGGTGGTGGTGTTGGTAATTTTGCCAAGAGTGTCAGTTCTGTGTCATCGGGGAATGGTAATTTGTATCCTAGTGGGAATATTTGTCCTTCTGGCAAAATCTTGAAATCGAATATGATTTCTCGGGGGACTAATCGGAGTGAGAAGTTGGGTTCTGGGAGTGTGAATTATGGTCATGGGAATATAATGAAGGGTGGAGGAGGGAAAGTGGAAAGTAATGTGCGTGGGAATGCGCAGTGTGGTGGTGATAATGTGGCTAAGAGGGGTACCTTGAGCTTTGATTCGGAGGAGGTGAAGAACCAGGGGAATGAGTTGTATAAGAGAGGGAAATTTGCAGAGGCTTTGGTTTTGTATGATAAGGCTATTGGGATGTCACCAGAGAATGCTGCTTATAGGAGTAATAAGGCTGCTGCATTGACTATGCTGGGGAGGTTAGGAGAGGCTGTCATGGAGTGTGAGGAGGCTGTGAGGTTAGATTCAGGGTATGGAAGGGCCCATCAGCGCCTGGCATCTCTTTTTCTCAGGTATACTTTTATGCACGATTTTCAATTTTGCAATTCGGAGATGATTTAATATTTGTTTTTTTTTGGGTTGTAACAAAGTTAGTTTGCATTAATGTAAGATGCAATTGGAAATCGTTCTTATTTTAGAAGTGTCAACAATTTCTTGATTTAGTTTAATCGGATTGTGAATTGCTCAAGGATTCCTTGTGTTCAATGGATTTGGAGTATTGATCCATATAATAGCTGTTCTTAACTTTAATTTTTTAATTATCTTTCTTTTTCTATGAACATCTGATTGTTGAATCTGTGTAAGACTGATTATTGTTTGTGGGGTCTCTTTTAGTTTATTTCTGCGGCTTGAGTGGTCTGTTGTATGAGCTTGCTGTAGTTTTGGCTTGTTGCTGCCCGTAGCTGTTATAAGTTATAACATTCCCAGTTGTTGGGTGATTGGTTTTGCAATCAGCATTGAGCACTGAGGCTGGACTCCTCACCTACCAGTGCTGATGATGACAATATGCCGGTTATTTCAATACTTTGTTTACAACTCAGAGAAACCCTAAGTTTCAATTTATTGGTTTCTTCTATTTCCGGTATCTGACTCGAGTTGAAAATTAAAAGATAATCATGTATGTTACTGGATTTCTCAGAGTGAAACTAAGTTTCTTACTTTTGATCTTTATATAGCTTTTGGAGATTCAATAGGAAATTACTTTAATAGCTGCAGAGTTCAAGATATGTTAAAGTGCCTGTTTATTTAAGATCATTCACATTATTTCAATTAACGTGCCCGGTTACCCGCTTTAGATTTATGGGTTTTGTTTTAGTCATGACAAGAGTGAGTATGTGCACCGTGTAGTGCCACAAATAATTAAAATTCCACTGACCTTGTGTCATTTACAGGTTAGGACAAGTGGAAAATGCCAGGCATCACCTTTGTTTGCAAGGGCAACCTCCTGATACAACTGAATTGCAGAAGTTGCAGTTGTTGGAAAAGCATTTAAGTCGATGCACAGATGCTCGAAAGGTAGGTGACTGGAAGGGAGTCCTGCAGGAATGTGATGCAATAATGGTAACCGGAGCTGTGTCTTCACCCCAGGTAAAGCTCAGCACAAAACTTACTTTTCCTACTTCCTACTAGAAAGATTGGATTGCTAAACAGTTAATTCCGTAGATTATTGCTTGTAAAGCGGAGGCATTCTTGAAGCTTCAGCAATATGAAGATGCCGATTCTAGCTTATCCAACCTTCCGAAGCTAGAACCTTATCCTGCTTCATGTTCCCAAAATAAACTTTTTGGAATTCTTTTAGAAGCTTATGTTTTGTGTGTCCGAGCGAAGGTTGACATCGCATTTGGAAGGTTAGTTATTATAATCGCCCTATATTTTTCAGATTGGTGACTCTGGTGTGACAAAAAATATTAATACCTTTGCAGGTTTGAGAATGCAGCTGCTGCAGCGGAGAAGGCCGTTAAAATTGATTTCAGTAACATGGAAGTTGCAATGCTGCTGAACAATGTGAAGCTGGTAACTAGGGCTCGTTCCCAGGGTAGAGATCTTTTCAGTGCTGGAAAATTCACAGAAGCATGCGCAGCATATGGGGAAGGCCTGAAATATAATCTCTGCAATTCCATCCTCTACTGTAATAAGGCTGTTTGTTGGTCTAGACTTGGTTTGTGGCAGGAATCTGTGGAGGACTGCAATCACGCCCTCAAGATCCAGCCAAATTACACAAAAGCTCTTCTCAGGAGGGCTGTATCAAATGCAAAGGTGTATATGCTTTCTATATTTGTATATCTTTTACATGCTGTAAGAGTTGTTTATATATTTAACTTTTTATATCTTGGGATAAAACATACATGTAATCTTTTTGCTCATATACACATCTATTGTTTGGCAACTCTGTTTCTGGTTGTCACAGCTCGAAGAATGGGCAGAAGCTGTAAGAGACTATGAGATCTTGAGGAAAGAGCTCCCGGGGGACAGCGAAGTTGCTGAATCTCTATCTCGGGCACAAGATGCACTTATGAAATTACGTCGGGGTGATGCTTATGTAAAACCAGGTGAATTTCCTGGTTCTGATCACTCCAAGGCTGTGATGCATTCACCTGGTAAACTTTTATTCCTTGTACCAAAGTTAATTCTTCTTGGCAGCTTTTATGCTGTTATCTACCCAAGTACATATACAGTGATCCTAGAGTAGCTTCATTTGCTTGATTTGGAACGCAATCCATTTCAATGTAGCATATCAGTTCTTGTAATTCACCTAATGTTAGTATTATGACTGAATCATGTGAGCTAATGTTTTTTTATGAAGGTGGATCAGGACCAGATGCCAGCAGAAACCATAAGAAATATCCAGAGCTATAACATATACTAGTCGGTGACAGATTGAAGAAGATGATCTGCCCTAGCCGTCGCATTACTACTATTAGGCTCAATGGTGCTTCAGAGCACTGGTGCTATATATTCTTACCTCAATTTTGGCAGGAAAATAGCCGATTGAGTAGCTACATATAAATCACTCTATAGTAATTCCATTCTTTAATAGCGAAACTTCATATAAATAAATTCATCAATTCACATTTTTTTAATTGTATTACACATATTTTCTTGGTTTACATTGCCATTTGTTATTTCCCCCCCCCCCCCCCCCCCCCCCATATCATTTAAATCCATTTTCACCTTCATTCATTCAATCTCAAATGTCAATCTTCGTTAAATTTTGTATAGGGTAAAATATTGTTGTTATCAACAGTGGCGGATTCAAAATTCTGAAGTACCCGATTATATTAATAATGAAATTGTTAATGATTTTTCAAAATTCACATCGATTCCGAAGAAAAATGAAGTTTTTACAAGTCAAGTCGTAATATCAGCCTGAGACCCTTGATTCTGCTGGTGCCTACCGACCTATTGAAGGCAGCTGTACAATAGCGCAAGTAAAAGCAGTAAAATACAAATGTAACGAACAAAACAATAAACGTATACTACAAGGGGAAACAGAAGGAATAATATTAGGCAGCATAGCAAGTGAGGTGGGTACACAACTAATGAATGCATGTCTGTGCCAGTCCTAGTATTGAATTAACTTGTGTAAAGTTCCATTTAAAAAATTGTCTACAACACAAATTTTTTCCAATTTACTCCCCTCAGTCCCACCCAATTCTTAACGTTTTGGAGAAAAGGTTCGACGCGTATTTTAAGGTGCATATAAAGCATAGTTCCACAATTTTTTTTTTCTGAATACAAATTTAAATATTAAATTTTTATTCAGAAAAAAATAAATTAAAAATAAGTTATGGAACTATACTTTATATGTACCTTAAAATGCGTGTCGTACCCTCTCTCCAAAATGTTAATAATTGGGTGGTACGAAGTTAGTATAATTTATCACTAAGTACTTAAAATAGAAACATCGGGTGTAAGAGAATAATCTCTGGAGTCGTGTCCTGAAATCACAAAGTACTGTATATGTAAGATAATAATGGGCCTTAATAGTGAGCCCAAGTTGCGCAAACGTGTCTTTAAATTATCCAGTTTTTTTACTATGTTTATTTTATTTAAATTAAACAACCGGCGCCAAATTAGCAATCACAATTTTCACAATTCAAAATTCAAACAATTAGAGAGACTGAGAGAGATGGAGGTGCAGGAATTTGAAGCAGGGAGCAGAAAGTGTAAGGTTAAGAATCTGACTATACAAAAGTACCTCGATTTCTGTGAGCCACACAAGCATTCTGACTTCACCGTCGATCAACTCAAAAAGGCATGCCTCTCTCTCTCTCTCTCTCTCTCTCTCTCTCTCTCTCTCTCTCTCTGTATATACTAATATATAGTGTGTTTCTGAATAGAGGAGCTTAATGATCTCTTTTGCTATTTGTTTGTTTGATTCCGATTTTTTAGGTTTTGTTGTTTATTCGTTACTTGTATCTAGTCAAATTTATGTGTATATATCTGGCAATTTTACAGAAAGATGCTCTGATTAGTGATTATATTTTGATGTTCAGTGAATACATTAGTAAAACGCTTGTGATTTGAATATTTAATTATTGCAGATTTAATTTGATTATGCTGCCGAAATTTTTGATTCATTGTAGTTTTGATTTAATAATATGACAGATTATCAGCATTCATGGATTCAAAACGCTGCAAAAAGTTCGAAAGGCAAGCCGTTGTTGATTATACACAAATTTATTAGCTCCTTGTTTTTTATGTTGATAGTCCACACACACACAATGATATATATATATATATGATGTATTTGTGTGCGTGTATGATTAGTAAGTTGTGGTGCTATAATGAATTGTTCACAGGAGGTATTGAATGATGCGGTAGACTCGATTGAGCTGATGGATTTAACGCGCTCCACTATCAATGATGATAACGTATCTTCATATGCATTTATCACTTCTCAAGAGGCAATTAAGGACCTAATGTGCCTTAACTGGACGGAGTGCTCTGTGACTTCCTTCAAAACGTTCAATTCTGTGAAATACGAATTGATCAGCCTTCAAAATGCTAATGACGTTGCTTTGAAATCAGAGACATTGAAAAAGAAGCTGCCAAAAATGAAAAAATCAAAGGATGTTGTTGAACTGGCTTGCTCTTTGGCCTCTGGTGACGAATGTTCTGCCGAGGGGAATATCAGTGATTCAGCAGCTTCTGATTACCACCGTCCGTCTTCTTTTTTGGTAACTACTTGCAACTTGACCTGTTGACCTACTTTGTTAGACTTTAGTTTTTTGCTTTGAAGTTTATATTTGAACTTTGATAATCTATGTGACTTTGAAGTATTTATATTTAAACTTTCGTTAGTATGTACTGTGTTACTCCATAGGCTTGCTATAGCTTAGCATGAATCAGTTTCCACTTTTAACCTTTAGTTGGTGGATGATCATTATTATAGGACTTCTTTTAATATTCTGAATAGTGGTAAGCATACAATAATCTGTAGATTTGCTCCATATTAGAGAATAAATACATGTTTTCTATGTCATGAAACAGATCCTCTGCTAGTGTCTCCTCTCATTGACATCCACTTGTTTTATAAATTTTTGGCTAGAGCGACCACGCCCCCCCCCCCCCTTTTTGTTCCACAGTTAAATGGTTTATATATATGTTTTGAATTTGTGGTGTGACAACAGCCAGAGGCAGCTGAAGAACAAGTCAGACGCAAAAGACACGCATCAGGTCCACTGGAAGGTTAGATCAGGGATTGAGTAATTGAATTTCAAAAGAAAAAGGAGTGGGCAGTCATTAGCCAAGTAGCAAGGATATTCCGCGCATCAGGAAGGTTATATTAGATTGATCGTCTGAGTTTCAAAGAAAAACGAAAAGCAAGAATCAGCCTAGTAAGGATATTACATGCTCTCTAGAACAATTTTTTGTAGTTGTATGTTTCTTAACGTTGAGAACTCATCAGGTGTCAATAGAACTAGTTATGAATCCTCTTATGCCACTTAATGTCTAGGCAGAGTTGCCTTTTCAAATCCACTATCTTCTAGATTGCCCCCGTATCTATCAATGAAGTTTATTAACAAATGTTACGAGCACAGTTATGGTCCTTATATGGACCAAATTCGAGCCTATACTTGCTACGTCTTTTTATAATAAATCTTAAACAATATATGCGAAATATGAACAACAAAATAGCCTGAGAGAATCAGGGAAATGAGATGGAAACTGAAAGTGATAAGAGGTTGAAGGATGCATATCACTATACTTGGCAAAATGTGTCATAATGATGATGTCCATATAGGATACTATACAATTATGACAGTATGAGATCCTGTTGAGAAATGCAATTACTTTATCACAAGATCACAAACACGCTGATATTCGGACTTGTAAGACAAAAATCAAGCAGAGATGATATTAAACTTAAACAGAACTTTTGAAAGTCCCGTTTGCTGTTAATCAAGCTCCAGGCTTTTTGAAAGTCCTGTTTGCTGTAAATCAAGCTCCAGGCTTTCAGAACTTAAGTCTCAAAAATGATATACAGAAGATGTTCACATCAAAGTGTATTTTATGTATTTAGATCATCTTTTTATATTTAAATAAAAATTCATACAAGTGGTCAAAGTTGAGCCCATCACTAATAATCAAACACAGTCCTATATCTTTCAATCACAACAATCGCTATAAACGCCAACTACGAGCCTCGTGCGGTGATGGAAAAGTAGAAACTAGAAAGCATTATTAGTATATAATTTATAACCAACACATTCTCTCTGCTTTGTCATCTATGTATATCTCCGTCCTTTTGCATTTGAAGTGTCCTTGTCAACTTTCAAAATAATTGCAGCCGAAACTCTGTGGAGAAGAATATTGTAAGTCCCTCACTCCCACTGTTTAACAATTCTCAGTATTGATCAATACTAAATATATAGTCTTCATTACTATTTGTTTAGGTATTATATCAATGGCCTATTTAGATCTGAAAATAGTCTTTTTCATGAAAACGTAGATAAGGGATGCTGAATCGGGTGTTGAGTACAACATTTATTCATATGATCAAATCTCAGATGTTAGCTAGCTTGGACCGTTTTGTATTTACTGTGTGATTTCAACAACTACATTATCTTTCATAATTCATAAACCTTCAACCACTAGTATTTGTTTGTAATCAATAACTTTTTAGTAAATACTTCAAATTATTTGTAGTCTTATCTTCTACAAGTAAATCGTACGGGCTTTTGATTTGTTAGGAAAGGGAGCTTCATGTCACGCGTAAGTACCTGTTTCAAAACCAGTTAGTGATAAATGGTTATAGCAATAATTTGAAAAGTTCGAATATTCGGCACACAATTTGTTAAATTTATCTTTTTTCGCTTATTATTCCGGAAATAAAGCTATGCACGACCTTTTTTGTATTTAGTCTAACACAAATTAGATTTTCTCTCCTTTTCTTTTGCTTGATAATAAGCGGCAAAAATATGTTGCAAACTTATGCTTGTTCTGGTGTTTTCGATCTTAAATACATACTGACACAATGTATTTACGTGTTCCATGATTATTAATGACATGAATTTAGATACGTATCTACATGAATATACTGAATATCGAACCTCACATTGTACATTTGTATTTAGGGGTATACAAGAGGATTAGAGGAACTTCCACGGGGCGCTATTGTCTTGATGCAACTTTAGCCTTCTGCTTTTGCCCCCACTTCGGACTAACTAAGCGGCTGGTGGTCCTTCAACCTAGAGTGTGTGAAAAATTCTCCACGTTCCAGGAATCGAACCTTGGTTACATGGTCAATAACTCGTGCTCTCACCAACTCAACTACACGCCCATTAGATGCTCATAAAGCTGAATTATAAGCATGCTCACACAGTCACACTCCTATATATCCTCCATCCACTCTGTCTCCTCGATCTTAAATCTGTTCCACTTTCTTCTAATTGTACGTAAATGGCTTGCTTAAAAGCATCTTTGAATATACTGAGTATCGAACCTCACATTGTACATTTGTATTTAGGGGTATATAAGAGGGGATTAGAGGAACTTCCACGGGGCGCCATTGTCTTGATGCAACTTTAGCCTTCTGCTTTTGCCCCCACTTCCAAGTCTCCATGCGTGTGTATGTATTGTTATACATGTCTATATATCCATGTCGGACTAATTGAGCGACAAGACCACACTGGTGGTCCTTCAACCTAGAGTATGTGAAAAATTCTCCACGTCCTTGGTTGCATTGGTCAATAACCAGTGCTCTTACTAACTCAGCTACACGTCCATTAGACGCTCATAAAGCTGAATTATAAGCATGCTCACACAGTCACACTCCTATATATCCTCCATCCACTCTGCCTACTCGATCTTAAATCTGTTCCACTTTCTTCTAATTGTACGTAAATGGCTTGCTTAAAAGCACCTTTGATATTTATCTATCTCATTTTGATGTGTTGTATCACACCGAGTATTGAAGCAAGAAAGATGTTGAAATCAACCCTTGAGGACACTATGGTGTCAACTTCACTTCCAAAAGTTACTGTTCCACCTTCAGCTCCAAGTCGCAAGACTCATGGTACCAATCCTGTTAGTCGAAGACTAATTGCTCGTGTTGATCACACCACGCAGTCTGTTCCTAGTCCCGGAGTTGGCCATTGAGTGTTCATCTCCATGATACTATATATTCTCTGTAAAATTTGAATTGATCACGCAACTCTTTTATTTTTGAAGCTTTTAATGTTTGTTTGGTTTCCCCCCCTTCATACAGATGTATGTGAGTGAGACATGTTGTAAATGAATACGAGTGAGACATACTTATTATGTTTGGTTATACTATGAATTATGGGACTGATGCAGTCTGTGCGCTGTGAGTTATATAACTCTTTATATTCAATAAGTTGAAGCTTGTAAGAAGATATATACATGTAACAGGGTACATGTATATTAAGCAAAGTTGCGGACCATTTCATGTTTGAAATAAATGCCAGATTTCTCAGCAGTGACGGGCTCTTCAACCTGGCTAGCTAGCTGCATAGTGTTTAACTGTTAGGTTGCGTAGTTAGTACCTTGGCCGTAGGGGTGAACACGGGTCGGGTTGGGCGGGTTTTAACCAAAAAATGACCCAACCCAATTAATTCGGGTTGATAAAAACTGAACCCATTAATATAAATTTTTTTATGTAACCCAACCCAACCCAACCCAATTAATTCGGGTTGAGTTGGGTTGGGTTGGGTTAAACCCTCTTCTTCAAGCAACAATACTGTAAATAAGTCTGAACATAACTTTGATATAGTCTACTTCTGTCAAATGCCAATTTTTCATAACAAATAAATAGTCCAAATGTGTGACATTAAAATATAAATAGTCACCAAATAGTCAAATACAATCCAAAATCTAACTCAAAACATTAAATAGTCCAATAACAATTGGCTAGCTTAAAATAAATAAAACAACATTTTTTGTGACGAATCAATCATCAATAACATTGACGGCATTGATCTTGAGTATCTCCTTCGATGCACCAATGTCAATATTATTTTTGCCACTTATAAAATTAAAACAAAAAATGAAAATATTTATGAGTCTAGTTTAAATAAAAAAGAACATCCCGTTATAATTAAATCAGTTTGGTTTATCTTTATCAAGAAACTCATACTAAATGGGCCTAATGGGCTATACCTATATGTGTAAACGGGTTGGTCGGGTTGGGTTAAGGTCAAAATATGTTAAACCCTAACCCAACCCAATTTATACGGGTTTTTGAAAAATTAAACCGTTCAACCCTCGATTTTGGACGTTTCGGTTTGTTCGGCCGAAATAAGGGTCGGGTTGGGTTGGGTTGGGTTGGGTTGGGTTGGGCGGGTTGGCCGGGTTATGTTCATCCCTACTTGCCGTCTTATTCCGGATATAGTATGTAGGGTTGTACTCTTAACGTGCAAACTATCTTTGTCGCGAATAAAACTGATCCATTCAATTCATCTCATATCCTTGTTCGATTATGAGCATCTTAAATGAAGATTTGGTACAAAAGCTTCAATCTTCGTGACTTCGTCCATCATACAAAATTCTACTCCCTCCGCTACTTTTTTTTACGTCACTTTAATTTTTAATACGTATAATTATGATTTTAATTGCATAGTAAAAAGTTATTGTTTTTTAAATTATTTTTATTGAATTAAAAATTGATTATATATTTTATTTATATAATTTCTTTTTAAAAAAATATAATTTTTACAATGCAATAAAACATCAAAATATATGTGTCAATATTTAAAACGATGTAATCTCTCACATACACATATTTTTATACCATTTTCTAGAAACTGTTCTGCTTAGATTCTTATTGACATTCTACCTTCCCGCATCTTTCCTTTTTATATTATGTAATTATAATATCATATTATATTTTTAATAACCGTAAAGTAAATTTATAAAATTATACCTTTTTATGTATAAAATAGTATATTACGGTAAAAAAATACAAATATGTTTAATATTAATATATTATTAAATGTCTATTTTTCACACTTGTTAAAAAATGTCAATTTTTTACAGAGTCTTCACACACATGGTTGCAAATATAATACAAATGCAGTAAAAGGAACACTGGAACAAAAGAAAATAGTACTTGCACGAGTAAATCAAAGTATTACAATCATTTCATCATGATAAATTAGCAAAAAATATGTGGCATCATAACATTTGTATGATGAAACAGGGTCAAGGATTCAAAATAACAAATATTCTATAATAATAAAAGTTACCCAACTCCCTCGTAATTGTCGTTTTTTCCTACCTAGGTGCGTCTAACAAATTTCACATCCCATATAAAAATCATTAGGGAACACAACTGGAACGTATACTAGATATGAATTGATGTAACAACTAAAGAAAGGGGGCAATTCTGTAAATCACTACACCGAACTGCCAGTTATTTTTTAGCTGTGCCTTCGCTCTTTTTCTTTTAATTTAGACAATATCTATATTTATTCTAATATCCATTAATATTGTTTCTCATGTGGAGAAAGTATATACCATACTACACCTAGTCCTAATGTAGAAACCAAGGATCACAGCAAAATTATCACGCATTCGAGGCACTGAATACAAATTTAGTTAACTACGTAATAGAAACCACAGAGGCATAATTATCAAGCATCCGAGGCACTGAATACAAATTTAGTTAACTAATAGAAACCACAGAGGCATGACATGTAACGACCAAATGTAACATCAAATATGTTGTATGCATATGAAAAATATTACACAAGTCGATCACAATTATCACAGAATTCTCGACTAATAACTAATAGTAAACACTAACTTAATATCAAACCAAAGCTTATCGACAGAATTTATAAATTAGTTGAACCCTTCCATAATCCACAAGGTATCATCACTGACCTGAAATCACCAAAAAATTACTCAGTTATTACCTCGTATTGTATACTAAAACAATATGACATGTAGTACCATAATTGAACTATTACACTATTACACAACTCAATCTTAAAGGCTGAAAGATCCAAGTTTACATTATGATTATTATTTATTAGAAAAGTCTAACGACTGATAGCAGTTATATAATAACAAACCTTAACAACTCTGGATAACTAAATAATATGAAACATTTCAATATTCACATATCTATTTCAAAAAGGTGCCATTTGATCCTACAGCTTACTATCAGGCCTAAATGCATAAATCAATGGGTACTGGATTGAGTCATTCCCTGAGATGGAGCCACTGTTGAGTCAATCAGTGGACAGTTTATTAGCATTTGTGGCATGAGTATATGATTGGCCTTCGACCATAATCACTGGCCTTAGTGGCTGGTGCATACTATTGACCTACATGGCTGGAGTCACTGTTTTGACAGTTGCTTAGTTGAGATTTGGAAGTCGAGTAAGTGTTATTGTAGAATCGATATGTTTTTATCTAGCTGTTCAGTTGATATGAAAGTGAATTGTAAAGACAACTGCCGAGATGTAGTACCGTATCCAAGGATCCCACCACGGAAAGAAATGTGTTCAGATACTCATCATGTGAGGAATAATAACAATAATAATATATGAACAAATGTGGCATGTGAATTGCTTGTTTTTGTGTGCGACCAAGGAGATAAAAGTTTCTCATTCAAGGTGAACTCCAACAATGGGAGTGTAGGTGCTATCGTAATTTAACTAATTTAAGGTATAGAGTCGCAAACATTCAAGGTATAAACACAAAGCATTAAGTAGGTGTAACCATGAGGTGACCAACATTCAAATAGATGGGTGACAACTAAAGGGTCACCAGCCACAGAATAATTCCTAATTAGATTTTAAAAAGTTGGAAAAGCGATATTGGTTTACACATTAATATATGAAAATATCAATAAAGAACAATAGAGTTTGCAAGACAAGATAGGATAATTTTACCTGCAAAAGGGTTAAAAAAGCTGCTGCACGATGCCTCCTGAGACTCCTGTATAAAGTCTGCTGTATAAGGCTCCTCTGTCCGGCTTGAGGGTCCTGCTGCTCCCATCTTGAGCCTGACAAAGTCCACTTTAGGTCATTGCGGTGGGCAAGGGATACCCTGAAACAGTTTGGCCTCAAATGTCCAGTGACGGTCACCATAACAAGGTGCTGATGCTTGGAGTGTCATGAAGAACCAACAGCCAGCAGCAACGGATGTCATTGTCTTGATTACTTTGACAACAGAATAGTATGTTTGCTCTACACGACCAATTTGTTAAACACAAACCTCTGTGGAATTATAAAACTGAACGGCATAATTAGCGAGACCATACAAACGAACAACGGCGTCATCAGGGAGGTTGGTATCTGGGGGGCAGTAGTACCTAACAATCAACCCACAAGATCTCCTCATCAGGTAAGGATAGTATCCAACATCAAAACCCTGGAATAAAAACACACATTGAGAGTAATAATCAATCATATTCGTATATGTAAACACACACAATACGAATTTAGAATACAAAAATCTTAATTTTGGATGGTATATTCTATTATAAATAAGACTAAAATATTTGCGATTCCTTGACATCTTTTTCGTACTCCCTCTCTTCTAAGATAGCATATCTTTCATGGGACCAATAGACATGAGCTATAGGCGGAAGATAGCCTTTCAGTTTATTGTCAATTTCTGTCTTCAACTCTTCATCATCATCTTCTGGGCACTGGGAGAAGATTTTTTGCTTCCAAGTTTCATTCATCTTTTCTCCCTTGAGTTATTCATACATACAGACCTATTATGATAATCATCTCCTCTCGGCTTGAGTTATTCAGACTCCCAGTCATATCCCCATTCTCTTGAGGAAGAGGAGGAGATTCTCAAGGACAGAGGGACTCGTTCTAGGGTTTGCGATACCAAAAGCAATCATATATGGGTATTATATATTGATCGATATACGGCTGTTTTACAAGGAAACAGTAGCGTTTATTACTTACCTTCGAATTACAACTCTCGGAAGGAAATATTTCTTATTCGGCTTATTTTCAGTGGATATTCAATAAATTCATCGATTGCCGGGACTTATCCCAATTTTTTTTCTCAAATGATCATTTTTCTAAATTGATACAGCAGGTGGGTGATTATCTGCCATTAGGCACAGGGACTTAAAAAATTCATGAATTAGAATAGATTCGATTAATTCGAATTCATTAAAATATTTATAATAATAAATGTTCCACTTAATATCATCATGAAAAATAAAAATATTAAGAATTTATTTTTATTGTGACGGGTAGTTGTCATGTGACATTAAAGCCTCGTTTGTTTTGATGTAACTCAGTTACGTAATTAAGAGTTCCATACATATAAATAGTGCATGTGTTTGGTTTAATAAATTTTAAATATGATCCAAATTCCAGGATTTTTGTAGTTATTACAGAACACGCAAACTTAGTTATCTAAGTTCACCGTGTTTATTACAACTCACATAGCTATCCAATATAAAAACATCAATTACTTACCAAAATTAACGAGGTAACTTCTAGTTACATAATAATAAACCAAATACAAACATTTTAAGCACCTTATAACTTTGTGATGTAACTTAGTTACCATTAAGTTCAAGTTCCTACGTAATTAAAATTTGGCAAAACAAACGAGGCCTAAAAGTCTTATAAAATTAATACTTATTTTTTAATTAGTATTTCCTTCTAAATGACAGTCTTACAAAGAAATATTAATTTATATCGATTGAAGGTCTAATAAAATTAATACTTATCTTTTTAATTAAAATTTCAATTACTACTTACCCCTAATTAAAAGCCTAATTAGTAATTATTAAATTTTTTTAATTGCAAGTCTTGTGGGAAATCTAAAGAAGATCCGATAAAACGGCTCATTGACGAAAAACATATTTGACGAGAGAGCGATTCAATAAGGAGAAGTCCGTTAATCATTAAAATTTAATACATGTGATATGATTTTTGAAGGAGAGTTCTCGGGCACTTTCAAATCAACTTGAAATTATTTTTTAATTTTTTGGAATTTATGTATCAAAAAATCAATATAAATTCCTGTTTGTCTTCTAATAAGAGTCTATCACTTGAATTTTGAAGAAAATCAACAATAATGATATATATAATAGCATTCAACATTTAATAAATCATAGATTACATTCTGTTGAATGTTTTGAATTAGAGTAATTGGATGATAAATGTAAGAGTATAGAGTATACATGAGTCAATCAATTCAAAAATAGACGATCAATTTAACTTTAACATGATTTTAATTAATGAAAAAGTTAATAAATTGTGATTACGTATAGTTTATCACATTTATAACTTTTAAAATGTGAATAATTTAAAACATTTAGTTGGATTTTACATCACGATCCTTAAAATTAAATAGAAAAGTTAATCATAAAATACACAATATAATAATATAATTTAAAATAAAAGCCTGTCAATTTTTATAATATTTAAAATAGTTATTTATTATTTTTCATAAGTTTTCGTGCACATCTTTTTCCTTTGAGATCATGAAATATAATATGAATATAAAAAATGAAAATAAATCATATAAAACTGTAATAACTTATTTTTTCTTATTTCATCCTTTGTAATTTAATATGAAATAAAGGTGGTGGAAAGTGAATAAAAATGATAAATATATGGTGTAACTTATAATGTTTCTAAATTCGAGAATTAAATTAATTTTTCACTTAAGTTATGGGGCACAACTTGTTATATTTCTAAATTTGAGACCTAAACTGATTTTGAATTTAAGTTATGGGGTGTGTATTGTAATAAACTCTAGAAATTAAAATGCGGGAGAGTTTATATTTAAAATGTAACTTCATTTTTATCAAAAAAAAATGCAACTCCATTAATTAACAAAAAGAAAAAGTTCTAAAACATGAATGAATTGAAACCCATGGCAAAACATGGATGTGGGCCTTTAGAAGTTGAGGCCCAGTTATATGTAGCCCAGTACAGCTGTACTTTACTGTACTGTAATAAATTCCAAGAAAAAACTTCAATTTTCTCTTTTACTCTCTCTCCCACAACACTTCTCTCTCTCTCTCTCTATATATATATATATATACATACATACAAATTTGACTACAAATCTATATATTTGAATTCAATCTAAAGATGAGAGAAGAAGAGATAGAAAAGCTAAGAGGTGTAATTAGGGACTGTATGAGCAAACATCTCTACTCCTCGGCTATCTTCTTCGCCGATAAAGTCGCCGCCATCACTTCCGATCCCGCCGACATTTATATGCAAGCCCAAGCTCTTTTTCTTGGCCGCCATTACCGCCGTGCTTTTCATCTCCTCAACGCCTCCAAAATCGTCCTCCGCGATCTCCGATTTCGATACCTCGCTGCCAAGTGTCTCGTATGTCTCCCTTTCTCTCTCACGCACTACTCAATTTCCAATATATAATCTAGTGTGCGTGTTTATATATGTGATTGAATTGTTTGTGAATTAGGGTTTTATGATTTAGGATGCTTAATTATATGTTGTGGTAGGCTGTTGGCGATAGTTATCATTTTTTTGTTAAATGTATCGATTCTATTGTAATCTTAGCTGATCATTCCTTATGATTAATTTGTGAAATGGATGTTACAAGGAGTTATAAATGTAACTAAAATTTAAGAGAATGCAGACGTGACAAGGCTTGAAGATAATGCTTAAGTAGAATATTTGAATACTTGGAGATTGTAAGCACACTAATACTCTATATTCTCCTCCTCGTTGTTGCTAAATTAGTCATTTCTATATATCTATGGCCAGGAAGAGCTGAAGGAGTGGGACCAATGTCTTTTAATGCTCGGTGATGCTAAAGTGGATGAATATGGAAATATTAGCCACACAAAGGATTGCAATCTCATGTATTTTGATAAAGATGCTGAAGATCGTGAAATCAACGTGAGTATCCTTATAAAATTATTGAATATGTTACTTTTAGACGGCAACACTGCAAGAAACTAGGAGCAAGTCCAACAGATTAGCTATATGAGGTCCAAACTTACAATCTAGGGCATTTGATACTAGAATGGTGGAATAGCAGTGTCTTGGTGGTACCTTAAAAAATTACGACAACCATCTTATTCCTTATTTTTAAGGAACCTAGAGTCATTCCTTATTTTACTTTTATCAATAAAATATCATTTTCCTCCATTTGTACACTTCTTTTCCCTCTTTCGTTCTTTCTCTTCCCCCCTTTTGTTCAAATCAATTATTATTATAATAATAAGGAACAAGTATAAAGAATGTTGTTTGAGTTAGATACACAAAATCATATCCTAAATCACCAGGAGTTCTATTGTTTATAATATATATATACGGAACCCACTAAGACACTGTTGGTCTTGCTCTAAGGACCTATTTGTGTTCTATATAGCTAGCTTCACATAGAGTTGTATTAAAATGGCCATTCCTCTTATATATAATCGCACACATTGTAATACGAATTACTTGTCGACGACAAAGAAAAGCTTGATTTTGAAATTGAACATCATCTTTTTATGTGTTTCTTATGAAGTAATTTTTTTTTAATCTTGAAACAGATTTCATCAGCAATATGCTTCCTTAGAGGGAAGGCATATGAAGCTCTGGAAAATCGTACACAGGCTCGGCAGTGGTTAGTTCATAGTTAACCTACATGCATACATAATCTTATTAGACTGTCTAGATGTATAGTTTACTCCTTTTTTTAAAAAAGTGTTATCCATTCTGTGAGTAGTATGAGTACTTTAAATACAAGGAGAATGATGGGATAGGTAACCAGCTACTTGTGGAAAACATTAGTATGCAGAAACAACAGATTTATCGAATGTTCAAGAACTTGGTTTTATTTTTTTCATAGCTGATAAATTATCTGATTTACATTTTAGCTAGGGAACAAACATAAACATGTATGTATGTGTATACATGTGATTTGTTTTTCAAGGCAGCACTGTGGTCAATACAGGCAATTTGATTTTGTTTTTCTTTCTATTATCTATTGTAGCATAATGTATACGACGTAAAGTAAATGACTAAATGTAAAGATTTTAAAGTTAACGTAAACAAGGTTTGAAAATAATTATATTCCTAACTGCAGTAGTTTTAATCTTAAAAGCTTTATTGAATCATTTAGGTAGCTTAGTCACCTTCCTGCCCTCGTCTTCTTTTCTCTTTAGCGCTCGACACAGCTTTAACCTTAGTAACCCCTGATTATTTTGTGCACTACTGTGATGGAAATGACATCTTTCCCTACCACATTGATATAAAAGATTGAACAGAGAATCCTACTCAAGGCATACAATGACAGTCCAGAGATATTTAATCTTTCATGGTGTATAGAAAAAAGAATATTTCTGTTTCTTTGTAATTGGCCAATCCTTTTGTGTTCATCTGCTTGGACATACTTGTATATTATATAAAAAAATTCTAAGCATGGTTATGCTAATATTGGTCGTTAAATGCGATTTCTAGAATTGTATTTTGAACCATATATGTAATGCTTTTAATTGGTTTATGATAGCACTGTGCTCTGATTAATTTCTTTCAATCGGATATAAAGTTGTAGGAGGAAGAATTTATCATCAAATTTTTGCTTATGCTAAGATGACTGACTGAATTGCATTTAAAGTCAGTTAGGATTAGGTATCGCAGCCAATGGAGAAATTTTTCCCTTGTATTAGTGTTTTTTAAGTTAAAATCTGTTATATGGGGATTACTGTCTCCCTGTGTAGAAATTTGCTTATATATATAAATTCTTTTCTTTTAATGAGTTTAACTATGTGGCAATGAAGGATACTATTCATTATGCCAGGTACAAAGCTGCTGTCAAAGCTGATCCTCTATGTTACGAGGTTAGTTTCTCGTTTGCAGTTAACATTGACATGCAATTCAAGTATTGTAAATGCCCTGACCATTTTGTTGTGCATGTTCAAAAGTCATTTGACCTTTTTTAACAAATTCTTCATCACATCATCCTAAAAAAGTAAGTAGCTAACAACTCAGGTATTTTATGAGGCTCTGTCCCACCAGAGCTGCAAATTACAGGGCGATGAATTTGCTTCCTGGTACGAGTTAACACATAATCTGACACTTCATCTATTTGCAATTAGATTATATAGCTAAGAATGAGATCTTATATTATGAAATCGACAAGTATGTTTTGTGGAGATTTGTCAAATTGCTCCTATAGTACATATATACCTTCTAAAAATTCATGTAATGTCTATACGCACTAGCACTACCCAGACACTTGTTTGCACATACAACTATGTTCCTGAATGTGCTTTTTCGAGCTATTAGTCCTTTGTTTTTTGTTCGCATCTCATGCTTGTTTGATTATTTTTTCCTTTTATAACCCCTTGTTCTTCTCTTATCCAGGCATTAGAATGCCTTATTGACAACTACATGCTCACAAGTGAAGAAGGTGAGATTTTTTTGTCATTGATCAATATCAAAATGATTTGATGCCAGCAGCTTTTAATTTGTTTTGTAATGTTGTTTCGTCTGATCATTGCTTTTGCTCATTGTGTTTCAAGTGCATTTAAGTGTAAATTGGTACTGTTTGTCCTTTCAGATTACTATTTTACCCAAGTTGAAGATATATTAATATGCTTCCGTAATTTATTTGTAAATTTCAGAGGTAACTTTACTGTCATCGCTGCAATTTGCTCCTGAAGATGAATGGCTCTCTTCCTTCTATTCGTGCCTTGTAAGAAAGGTAACTGCTTGCAACTGTTTATATACTGTCAAGAATGTACTGACAAATGCATGCACCTCATTGTCAGCTTGTAAGCTATTTAGTCTTATCGTCTTTATGGACACAATGTACCCCTGTGTACTGAAACTGTGTTTTTTTATTTGTCCAGTATGATAAAGAAGCTCCTGTGGAAGCCAAATTCAAAAAACTAGAGCAAGAAGGCTTTGATATTAAATCGTCCAATCTGTCCATATGTACATTGAAAAACAACACCGATCTTCTGGCTTGCAAGGCCGAGTACTACCATCAGTGTGGTGAATACCATAAATGCTTTGAATTAACTTCGAAGTAAGTTTCCAGTAGCCTATATGTATGCTTCTTTATCATGTTCTGTTTTATTATGCACTTTTTCGTTTGTGTTGCATTTTTTCCACCCTATACCGAGCATATCCTAAAATGCTGGGAATTTCTGCTTGTAAATTCTATTTCAGTTTGCTTGAAAAGGACCCCTTTCATTTAAAATGTACCTTGGTGCATTTAGCAGCTGCTATGGAATTGGGACACTCAAATGAGCTCTATCTTATGGCATGCAACTTGACGAAGGACTATCCTCAAAAGTAAGAATGGTCTATTTCAGTTACAAATCGTTTTAACGTCCCATTTTTTTTTATAAAGTTTTTGACTAGGTTTATACCTTTGTGTTTTGCCCAAGGCGAAGATAGTCTTCCACCCCTTATATTTGTTAAAATAATTTACATAACCAATCATATAGCAAAACAAATGAGACACTGTAAATTCTGTAATAAGTTTTGGCGATAAACTGGGAAATATATGTTAGCTTACATCTACACTAGGAGTCAGCTAGAATTCTAAATGTAGTTTGTTATGCATACATCTTCATGAAACTAAGCAACAATCTTTAGCATTGAGAAATTTAATACTATCAGCTCTCTGGAATACTACTAAATATTTTCCAAGGTATGTAAACTTATAAATATAGGTTCTCTACTTCCTAGCTTTCCGAATATTAAAATGAATGTCAACCTTAAACTCGTATGCTTGTATAGGGAAGTCAAAGTACTAAAATCTAGCAGTAACTAAGCTTCTATTAATGCTATGTTTCTTTTTCAAATCACTTTGTATTATTCATATATATGTTCATACCATCTGTATTCCCCTGTTTTCCACCATTTTGAATCATGCTAGCACTATGTAGCATTTTATTTTTCTTCTATGTGATTTTGATGCTTCATGTTGAGGTAACGACTGACTCATTTCTTTCTTTCTCTCAGGGCTCTATCTTGGTTTGCTGTTGGTTGCTATTATTATTGTATAAAAAAATATGATCAATCAAGGCGTTATTTCAGGTAATCTTAGTTTATAACAGTAGTGATATTGTATGTGTTAGATATGCACGTGCTTATGAAACCATCTCATGTATGACAAAGATGTATGCAAATGCTTTTCATTCTCAATGAATTGACATACAAACAAGCTCCTGTATTTATAGGCACAGCAGAGCTAATTAGAGCTACAAATCAGTTAGCATATCCCATCATATCTGCCTGGAAATCAGCCTACAGTATCCCCTAATATCAGCTTATCATATCACATAATATCAGCCTAAATTAAGCCTAATACAACTGGTACAAATCACAGATTTATAGCTAGTAAATAACATCTATAATACACAGTAATAATAATTATATTGACAATTATATTGACAATGTATACCATAGTTATGGTGTCTAAGCAATGCACTAATCAAGCGTCAAGAGTCAAGATGAGTAAGTTCTAACTTTTCGACAGGGCGCTCATCTTGATGGCTGTAAGGTGTTAAGTAGCTTAACAATATTGTTTTTCCTGAGTACCCTGGTGATACCTCTTATTTTCTTGTCTCTTCAACTGATTCATCATGGCTGTATATGTTTAGGATAGGACATTTTTTGCCTCTTATCTTATGCTATGTTTATTAGGTAGTCTAGATTTTTGAGAAAACTCTGAAAGGAATGGTACACCTTATTGCATCATATCATTAGCTTGCACATTTCAAATGGGAAAAGGTTCGGTCAAAGAATAGATACATAGTGTTGATAAAGTTGTATACTTGTCACTTTAGTTCAAGGAACAGAATAAAAAAAACTAAAATGTGTGTTTGTTCCTCATGTCAATTTATTATATTTGTATAAGTTGTTACTATTTTTTCACTATGAAACTTGCATTTTTTTCAAAGATCTACATGTTAATTATGGGTTACCATGAAAAAAATGCTCATGCCTTGCTGCATCATTTAAATTTATCATTCTGTGGATTGTCCTTTTTCATCTTAATCTGACAGCAAGGCTACAAGTTTAGATAGAACCTTTCCTCCAGCTTGGATAGGTATTGGGAATGCTTATGCAGCTCAAGAAGAAGGAGATCAAGCAATGTCAGCTTATCGCACTGCTGCTCGTTTATTTCCTGGGTAATTTCTTTCTTTTAATTTTTTTCTTACAACCCACAAGGGTATCATATAATTATTTGTGTTGACACCGTACATATCCCTTCTGCTAGTTGAGTTTGATTTATCTCCTGTATTCTGCTCAAGCTGCCGCATGCAATGGGTTAACCAAAATTGATTAGATTTTTAAGCAATTCCTGCTCCTTACTCAAGTAGTGGGCTATATTAATGTTATAATATATTACCACATACGATCTCATGGAGGTTGCAGCACTGTAGTTTAAGTGCTTGATTCCAATGAATAAATTAAAAGCTAGAACACTGTACTGCATTTTGACAACAAGATCTGTAGCAGATATGTGAAGAAAGTTTCCTAGGTACAAATTCTAATAAAGCTAAAGTGGGAAAAAGTTGTATTGTTTTTTAGTTCATTATCATTATAATTATTGTACTGCACACCTTCTAAAATAAAACACGTATCCTATGAATTATAAATGATGCCATGTGTTTTACTCCCTCCCTTCCAGAAAATTGGCCTGGTTGGCTTTCTTGGTTAAATTGACTATTTTTATAATGCTAACTATTCAAATATTATAATAAATTTTAATTAAAAAAACTGTAAGAACTATATTCGGTCTATTATTAGATAAATTTCAAGTTTGTAAAAATGTAAAAGAATAATTTAGTCATTTTTTTCAAAGTTTGGTACTTCGGTTAGTATGACAGAAAAAGTCAACCTACCAAGTTTAGGAGTATTTCAACTGGCGCCTCTCAAAGTTTACGTTGTAGTAAATATCTGATAACAATCTGAAGGCACTTCTGTTGATGCTTTCTAACCATTTATATGTTCTTTCTTTATTAGCATGTTTAATATAGTAGTGTTTATATAGCATATCTCTAGTCACAAGAATAGTGCCCTGCATGTATCAAATCTTGTCCACCTTTATGGCTCTTGAAAGGAGTTATAGTTCGCTCTATTGCTATAACAGTGCTTTGTGGTTACTGGCACCATTTCAGTTGTTTCTTTGCTCTAAATTATAATTAGAGGAAGTACTGCTCGTAAAATACGATGATAGTAATCAGTCAGTTGTGTCGACAGTTCGACATTGGAGGAACTTTAGCTTTATTATATAACACATTACAAACTTACAAATTACCCTAAAAATAAGCTTCAAATTTGTGGGATTCTCATATTTTAGTAACCTATATCATATTTCATTAATATAATAATCGATATCATTATCCTTAATTTCAAGAAACTAAACCATGTCTTGTGAGTTATAAATCTAGATTTCTAGGCATGTCAGTGATGTAATATTTTCTGCTATGTATAATAGTTGTAAATTATTTATGTATTATATGATTTCATCTTCTGACGGAACTCTCATTACTTGTGTGTTATGAATTACCTTTCATTGTTTGATTCTTGATTCTATTATTAGGTGCCATTTACCAACTCTATACATTGGGATGGAACATATGCGAACTCACAGCTTTAAACTTGCTGACCAGGTATTTTCTGTTGAAATTATTCAGTCCATATGGCTTATTTTCCCCTAGATATGTGATTTTTAAATTTCATTACCATTAATCTAATTGTAAATGTATCAAACATCAACAATACAATCGCCAAGTCTTTGTTCCCAAAAATATTATTTATTTATTTATTTTTTGGGGGGAGGGGGGAGCTCACCTGGTCACGTGAACCATACTGATTTATAAGATCAGCAATCACATAATTTCATGTTGTCACTATGTCTACAATTAATCCATTAACTCAAAAGTCTTCATGAATAACTTCCAATCAAGCTTTTTTATCGCCCCTTTGCTCTTAAAAACATTCCTAGTTGTAAATTCTGTACTCACAGAAGTGCAGAACCCCATTGCGGTATAGGTATATGCCACGTGAAAAAATCACTCAAGACTAACTCTTGCATCTTTTCTTTATGAGAGCTCAGCTAATCCGCCTTGGTCATGTTGTCTTAATTTCTTTTCTTTATGCACACTTCTTATACACTGATTCTATCTTTTCTTTATAGTGTAGTACCAATATGGTTATTATTTAACTATGTATTTGTTAATAGTTTTGACATTATGATGTAGGACAATAGTGGGGAAGGGGTTAAAACAAGGATAGAAAACCAATATTCATAGAAAATTGATGTAGTCACAACTCACAAATAATACTAAAATGTATCCACTATTAATCAATTTAAAATACTCATTATCTCTTTATTATTACAAGAGTCTATAGAAATTCTAAAACTTGGAGAATGAGTAAAATCCTAAGATTAAAGGAAACAAATCCTTTTATTATTGAACCACTATAATCTAGAGTTATCCTAATAATATACTTATCAAACTTTTATATTAATAAAATGTATAATCAATTCAATTACATATAATTTATACCTAAACAATAATATATACTCTATACAAATTAATTCCTTTAACCGCATCACATTATGAATATAATATATAATTATATTCTTTTTAACTTAATTGTAGAATTTATTATGAAAGTTACAAAATTATTATATCTATATGATGACCAATTTTTTTTTAAAATAAACTTTTCCATAATATATATTGGATATTATGTATGAAGACTATGTATTAATGCTGATAATGAATTTGTTAATAATTATATCATAGGTGGAGTAATATATTTAAATATTATGCATCTGATAATTTAGAAGAGATTAATTAGTGGCTACATGAGATAGAAAGCTAGGGCAGAAGAATTTTTATATGTACATATAGTAGCTTGGCGTGTGCTCAAATGAGAACCAAAAGCAAAATATTAGCCCCATATTTTTTTTACTTCTATTATAAAATCTGAACCACACATGTCATATCTGAGATCTCCTCCTGCCTCGTAACACCAAGGCACACGCTTCGGGCCGCCTCTTATTATGTTGCTTTTTATTGGAGTACCTTTGTATACCTTTTTTGCTGATGCTTCTACTTCTGGCATTCACTATATTTCATACAACTAAATATGAATATGCTGACGGTTTCCTCATATCTTATTGGAGTACCTTTATAACCTTTTTATTTGATCACCTCAAACTTGTCTTATAATAATCACGTTTTTATGAGGCTTAAAGTTTTGTGATAATGGCTATTAATTACTTAATTTATGTATATGTGCATATATCTATTTGTTTCTTGCTTTTTTCCCTTCTTTCAGTTTGTAGATTATAGCAAACAAACTTATTTGATGTTCTAATATGACATTTTAATCAGTTTTTGTCACAGGCAAACAAAATCTGTCCATGTGATCCACTTGTACAGAATGAACTTGGAGTTAGTGCATATAATGTAAAGGAGTAAGGATGTGTGGCTCTTATATTTTTACCTACGTTTCAAGATGTATTTATTCGATTATTATGTTGGAGAGGCATGATCTGATGTTTTTATTTTAAATTTCTCATTTATTCTTAAACTTTTGCTTTCCCAACTTTAGAAGCTGAATATGGTATGATAACTGAAAACAGTGCATAGCGTACATAAGCTAAAAAAGAAAAGGCCAGTTTTGAAAATTGTTGGCAGACTGCAGACCTGAAAAACAATAGCACCCTCTTGATAGGACAATTTTTTTTAATAATATTGATTCTAAAGCGAAGATACTAAACTCTCGATTTTTCAAAACAGTGCTATCCAGGTGTCATAGGCCAGGGGTGTTCCACACCTTATAAATAGGTCGGGCTATAGCCCTCCTTGCTGCTCTAAGATAACCTTGCTGGATATTTAATAATTAAAGTTTACTATGAATATTTTAGCTTCTGTTCTCTGGATAATATGAACCAAATCAGGGAGCTTTTTCTAAAAAACTGAGAGCTACAGTCAATTTATTTGTCTTTGGTTAGTTTTCTATGCTGACTTCTTGGTCATTCCTTGCATTGCATAAAAAGAATAATTAAATTCTGAGAATTACAAATTTTAGGTATGTTAGTTACGACTTACGATGTATGGGTAACTTAGTAGTCAGTACCTGATATTAGATTGTGATATGACATAATAGTTGTAAAATTTAGTCCCCCTTGCTTAGAGATTTAATTTCACTTCTGTTTTTGATATTATGGTGACTTATTTCTTATTCCGTGAAATATTTGTACCCAGTTTAAGGAAATAATCTGCTTTCAGATGAGATCCTCTTCAAGGGCAAAGCAGCATCAGCCGAAGCCACATTTTAGTAATTCACTAGAGTTTCTTTAAAATACCAGATGGTTCTACCCTAGACAGTCAATATATTCTACAACTAATGTGGTAATGCATTTAGATAGTTTGGGTAACAAAAAATCAAACATCTCCCATGCAGAGTCTGAGTATCCAGAAGCTAAGTAAAGCTCAATGGAGGGTCATAATTCTTCTAATGCATATAACTCTAAATTCCAGCAGGGGACTTGCATCTATGTGCAGAAGTTTGTTAGGCTACTTCTAGCATGTAGAAACTGCATAAAGGAATTCCTAAGCTCACCGTTACAAAGACCAAGTTGCCAAGCCTGCATAACATAGTTATAAAAATGATGTTACTGGAATCAAAGATTGCACGTCATTTGAATGAAAAGTTTCCCCCTCACAGATCTTCATTGATTCTGATACCCCTAAATTAGGGAGTTTGTAATATAGAATCTACCTATGTAAAATTGTAATTAATGCTTCCTGCACAGTGATTTGTTATCTCTCTCCCACTCTCTCTCTCACACACACCCCGAAAGCGCAACATATATGTGTGTGCGTGTGTTTAATATAGTATATGATCCAATTAAGGCCTTCTTCTAATACCTTAGGGTTTTGTAAGTGTTGGTTAATTAACAATATGATATGTATAAGAGGCAGAGCACATTTCGGTTATTATTTGGTCCTCTAGTTGGCTGATATTTTTTGTTTGCTTTTTAATCAAAATCGTACTCCTATTATGCAGTGTAATCTAATGATCTAAATAAGCTCCGAATAGGCAGTAGAATCACTAGGACGTTCATGAGAACCCTTAAATCACATACTGAGAAACATAAAAGCAATACAAATTTGGGTTCCTTACAACAATTGTACCGCAAGTTTTGTAAGCTAAGTATATTCTGGTTTGCAATTAAATACATTGAGCAATTGATGGTAAACTCTCATTTAAATACTTTTAACTGTATATTTTATTATGGTGTCTGTCTGCACAAGCTTATATTTTTGCAAAATACTTTCAGGTACGAATTAGCTGTATCTTGGTTTGAAAAGACCTTGTCTCACATTCCGTCCTCTTTAACTAAAATGTGGGAGCCAACGGTGGTTAATCTTGCACATGCTTTACGAAAACTGAGGTCCATTTACTAGCATCTCTTCTAAGATTTTATTTGCTCACTACTTAAGGAAGTTAAGTGAACTTAGAGTAGTTCTCCTTGCTTTATATCAAGAATCAGAATTTCAAAATAAACTTAATGGGCGTAGAATGAAACCTTTTATTCTGTCATATCTGATCTGGGAAGCACTAGGTCTTAAGGGATGCGTGGGTTGCACACCCTAGAGTCTAGACGGACTGCAAATTTTTGTAAAATTGACATATATGCAAAATTTCTTAGATGAATCTGTATATAAGAATAGTATGTGTGGCAGATAATCTGAAGTTGTGCTAAATTATAGATCGTAGTTGCTTGTTTAGTGGCCATTTGGAACGTAAATTTCGTATGTAGAATTAGCATAATTATTTTATAGTTTTATTTTTTTGATAGAATAATGGTTTTTTTTATAGTTTCCTAATCTCTTAATTTATAGATTTTTTCATATAGTATCTAAAGATATGGTGCGTCATTACGCACCACATATCTTTTCTATAATTATTCCATGAATATGTGCCTGCATTGCCAATCGTACGTATGTACTCAAACTACAGAAGATCAGAATCATGAACTAGATAGATGACCTTTCCTTTCTTTTTTTTTTTCTCCGAATTCCTTATTTAGTTTCATCAAATTAAAAAACACAATTAGCAAGTAATTTGTACCCAAAAGAACGTGCTCATTGTTAAGGTATATAATGGATCAATACCTTCAAGTTTGATGTCATGATATATCTGTACACCATCAGTTATTAAAAATCCTCTTATTTTGGGCACAAATTTAACAAAATCGAACAATTAATTTGTACAAATATGGCAAGTGGGATTCCTTTTCTGGAAGAGGGGGTTTATATACTCTGCCCACTATCTATGTGTTGAGTGTATATCTTTCAGAGTCTGTGGCATGATAAAATTTGTCCTAATTAAAGCTTAGAAAGATTATTTAGGCATTATAGTCTCGATAACACACCAATATTGTACAGGAGGTATCAGGAGGCAATTTCTTACTACGAAAAAGCACTGACTTTATCAATCAGGAGTCTAAGCACCTATGCCGGTCTTGCATACACTTATCACTTGCAGGTATTCTGCTTCTCTTGAAAAATTGTTCAATTTGTATTTGTATTTGTATTTTTAACATATGGTGGAGGCATCTATATAGTTAGTTTGGACGAAGAAAGATATGTTAGTGCTTCTCGTAGAGTTATATCAGTCAAATCTTGATTCATATTCTTGTGTGACATAAATTATATTGTAACATTCCTACTATTGGACTAGTAATTATCAAAAAATCAAAACCCAATATTAATAGATAAGTATACAATAGGATGATACTCAACATCGGCAATAATCACATCTCCAAGTCAACATGTAACAATATAAAAAAAATTCTCTATATAAACTAACAAATGATAAGCGACAAAGTTCATCACTCCGAGGCCCCAACCTATCCCCCCCAACCCGAACACCGCCGAGTGAGGTATATGATACCCACAAATCTCAATAAACCTCAGGTAATAATTTTTAAGCAAGTAACTAACCGAAATAACAAGTGCGCATTTAGTTTCTTGCAATAATAAAGGATTTAGTAATACCGCTCTTAACTTAAGGCTATGCCATCCTAAGGTGTTGCTAAATGGATGGATTTTATCAACGTCCATGAATAATAAATTATAGATTGAACCGCTGAATCAGAAAAATTGGGTACTATCATATAGTTTTGTATTGGATTACGAGTTGGAGATAAGCTGACTCAACCAGCTAACATACACCACAGGGTGAACATGAACCACTCCCTCTCAAGTCCCCCAACTGATTCCCTGATTCTACCAGAGGTCAACAATCTGGCATGTGGTATGAGTTCGGGTACATGGAACGTTATCTCCCATGAATTTGGGATGATGGCCCGCGAATCGAATACGAGGGTCGACATGAGGAACCCGATAATAGTTATTCGTAATTTTTTTTCTCTCAAAAGATTGTACACGTATATACCATAAAAGTCTACTACCCACAATCTAAAAATAAATTATGATTTTTTAACATATATAGACAAAATATAGTTTAAAAAAATTATACATGTTCATCCTAGGAATACAAACAATATATTTGTAATACAATAACAAATATTTGTTTTTAGTAAATAGAGAAATAAATTTTTAGATGTTCATTATGCATTATACATATGTATCAGCGTTTAAACAGGCCCAATAACTTAACCTAAACCCAATATAGAAAACCACAATTATATCATAAACTCGTCTCCTCCAAAAGAGTTGATGAGTTGCTCCCACAAACCCTGGCTGCAAATAATGGCCTCTCCCCCTATCTTACCCCATTTACTGGTCTCGTCACTATCAGACGGAGGTTGCCGAAAACTTCATCTAACTATTCCTTAATCAGTTTTTTGTCAAATTGGGTCAGAATGATTACAATCTATTTTCTTCCCTCCGATCCTCTTCTTTACTTGTTCCTCATCATTGATACGGATTGAATTTTGGGGAATTGTCCAGGATTGCCGGCATTTGAGTCGAGATCGACCCGCGATCCGTGCCGCGCGACTCAGTTCACTATTCCATACCCGACCCGTGAACCGGGTAACAATGAGTAATACAACATTTGTAATTGATCATCATTATTAAAAAAAAGGCAATTTACAATAATACGATAACATTAACTTTTCCATTTATACATGCAATAAATTTGATATCTATACTATATTATTAAAGCCGAAACATTATAAGTTTGGTAGTCGGTCGTCAGTCAGTATTTTGGCCGGATAGTTATTATTGGGCCTAATTTTTAAACATTATTCTCCTAATTAAAATACATATCTCATATTAATCTCCCAATTAAAACACATCTCATATTAATTTCCTAACTAAAATACATCTCATATTAATCTTTTAAACAAAACACACCTTTAAACAAAACACACAAACATCATCTTAAAGCTGACACATTAAAAGTTTGGTATTCATTGGTAATAAGCCGTTGGTCGGTATTTGGGTTGGATAGTTATTATTGAATGTTATTCTCCTAGTTAAAATACATCTCATAACACATCTCATATTAATCAGTTTTTGTAAAACACATCTCATATTAATCTTCTAACCAAAACATATCTTTAAACAAAATACACAAATATTATCCTATTAAATAAAAATAAATAACATTAAATAAAGTATAAGTTAATATTATAAAAATAAAAATAAATTGAAATCATATAAAAAATATTAAAATATCAAAGAAACTTGATCCGTGCATCGCACGGGATAGAAGTTAGTATATATATATGTATACTTAAAAAAAATTCTTTTTTGAGCAGTCCTGCCAAGAAAATGTCTTCCCTTAAGCGTAAAATTGTATCTCGAATCTTCGTTATTTGGTACCTTGTGAATAACTAGAATCACTTCAATTTACTATTTGTATCTTTAATTATTATTTATATTTATATATTTTGAATGGTCGGATAGTTCCCGATCTTTTTTGGACAACCATTCCCCGTACACAAGTTTTTAATTCGTCGCGGGGGAATTCACATGAAAGGAATATTTAAAAAAGAGTGAAAATAATGGTTACTGCTGAACTTCCATTTTCGGGGAAGAGGCAATAAGGCTATCTGAGGAATAAGATCGGTTGGCAACTCAAAATTTTATTGAATACTTGTGTCATAAATTTACCGAATTGGGTTGCCATATTTATTTTATAAATAATTCATTTGATTCGATATTTTATTATTTTTCAAATTTTTTATATTATTCTGGGTCTGTCCAAAATACTTTAAATACCCGAACCGCTTCCATTTTGTTATTTGAAGTGTATAGTCATACAAACCAGTGACGTGACCTATGATTCACAATACCAGGTGGTTCTGGAACACTAAACAGTTTGATGCGCAATAAAAATTGGTTTCTGAAAATGTTTCATTAGTTGAAGAGGTTATTTTATGTGACAAATAAAATCAAATTGATAATTAAAAACACTTTAATACCATACTTAAAAGTTGATTCCTAGTGTTTTAAGTAAAATAAATTAACCTATGTAAAGATAAATGAGTCATGTTTTTGCACAACGATATAATTGTATAATTAAAACACAACTAAAGAGTTCAATAAAAGTCACTCATCTCAATCCAACGATAACAAGTACGTGAACATTCCTATGATGCAGTCAACAAATTAGACGTCAATATGATGTTTTAGTTTCTATGCAATATGATGTTCTAATTGCAAGACAAACTTAATATGAAGCATTGACCAGTCTGAAAATTTAAATATTTCTGACGGTTTAGATGATTTTTCCTGAAATATTATTATTCACAAGGGTTAGAGGACCTAAAGATATATTAGAATGATAAGACTAAAAAATTTAAAACAAATTTAGATTTCAACATAAAACTCCTCACTGGTTATGTTTTAATGCACAAAACAGGAAGAAAATATTTTTCTATGTTTTGAAACGAATTCAGTTGAAAATAAACCTGTATAGAGTTTTTATTGTATTGTAATAAGCTTTTCGCATTGCCATAAAAAATCATGAATTTCCGAAATAGAACTGATATTACACATTTTCAGAGGTGCTGCTATCTGTTTCCTATGTTGCACGGAGACGGGTACGGGAACATATACGGGTACGGGGACGGGGACATGAAACGGCAATTTTAAAATTAAAGGGTACGGGGACGACGAATATATATATTAATAATTTTTTTTTATATAAATAGGATAAATACAATATTCTCAAATATTAACATCATCGGATATAAATTCATTCTCCATTTCAGGCTCATCAAGGGAAAGTTCTGCAAACTCTAAGAATCCAACATCTTCTAGAGAATCAAAATGATCTCCACCAACATCCCACATCTTGTTCTTCTCTGTTTCATATTGTTCAGAATTCCTAACATCCCACATCTTGTTCTTCTCTGTTTCATATTGTTCAGAATTCCTGGATAAAAGACGGAGGTTGTTGTGGATGAAAACTAAATCTTCAGCACGACTAGGATTCAACTTATTTCTCCTAAGTGAGTGAATGAAAGCGTAGGTACTCCTATTCCTTTCACAGCAAGAGGAAGAAGCAGGCTGTCCAAGCAATTTCAAAGCCAAAGATTGAAGCAAAGGAGTTTCAGCACCAAAATTAGCCCACCAGTTTCTAGGATCAGAAGAGTATCTCTTTGTAAGGGACATTATATCGTCAAAAAGACCTGTCATAAGTGAGAATTGAGCATACTCATCATACACTTTATCGAAATCATCAATGTCCGGAAATAATCTGCGAAAACACTTCATTCTTTCACGAGATATTTCAGCATCTTTATGTGGAGCAACTCTAGTGGTATCCTCGTGAAACCATCCATCACTATAATACCTTTAATAAATATTTAAAAAGGAAAAGCATCAGTGCATCGCATGTATATCAAAAAATGAAGAATACAAAAAAAATAACATGAACTTAAAGTCTTAAAGAATGTAGTAAGGTAATCTTGGATTGAGAGAGTGAGCCAAACAATGAAGAGGAGTACAACTCTTTGTCCAATGAGCTATTAAAATCTCATATATTGAATCAAAGAAGGGACACTGCTCCGTAAAAGAAAGTTTTTCTTTCTTGTAGACCTCAAGCTTCACCTTTTCTATCATGGAATCCCACATCTCATACACTAAATGAAGGCATGGTTTATCAGTGTCACAAAGTCGAATCATATCATAGATTGGTCCAGTAAAATCAATGATATATTCTATTTTGTCCCACCAATCATCATTGACAACCTTCTCCTTTACAAAGTTTGCATTCCTAGGATCATCATCTCTATACGAACTCCACTCATCACTAATGACCATCGCTTGAAGAACACGCTTAATAAGTTTAAACCTCTTTAGCATCACTATAATTGAGGCAAAACGAGTATCAGCAACAGCAAGCAATTTAAGAGGGGAGAACCTGCTAAAAAGTGCTATTCTCGTGTTATGATTCATGATGAAGTTCTTTATTTGTATTGCATCTCCATGAATCTCAGTGATCCAACTACACAATTCATAAGTCTGCTCATTCCGATCAACATTTTTTGCAGCACATATATTTTTTAAAGCAAGGTTAAGGGTGTGAACAACACATGGTGTCCAATAAATGTGAGGATACTGACTTTCAATGATCTCCCCTGCCCCCTTACAATTTGCAGCATTATTGGTTATAATTTGAACCACATTTTGATGACCTACTTCTTGTATGACTTCTTTCATCAGATTAGCAATGAAGTATTTGTCTTTCATTTCACCAAAGCAATTAACAGCCTTAAGAAACATGGGACCTTTTCCACAAGTAGACATAAAATTTATTAGAGGCTTTCGTGTTAGATCACTCCAACCATCACTCAGAAGTGTCAATCCTTTCTCTGGCCAGGTTGCTTTAGCAGGTTCTAATAACCTTTCAACATTAGCTTTTTCTTGATAGAGTAATGACGTTCTTAATTTTGTATAACCAGGAGGAATATAACCACTTAAGTTATGATTGGCAGCAAATGTATAAGACCGCTGATAGTATGGATTTTTTGCTAGATTAAATGACAAACCACCCGTATAAAACATCCTTGCAATTTCTTGATCTAATTGGGCTCTAGTAGACTTATCAAATGATTTAGTAAGGGGATTCAAAAGATCAGGTTTTCTTTTCTTTGAAGAAGAATTCAAACCTGAATCGCAAGACAGTGGAACATCTCTTGGCCCTGAGTTCTTATTTTTTTTCTCCCACTCTTCTTCCATCCTTGCCATTTCAAGCTTCTCTTTCCTGGTGACCTTCTTACAAACAACAACTCCTAAATTTTTTATTTGAAGTAGATGGGCCTTCACTCTTGAATAGCTTCCGGATCGAATTTCACCACAATAATGGCACTGATAACTCCAAGTCCCTCCCGTTTCTCCTTTCTTCTCCAATTTCGTCACAAAGTCCCACAAAGGAGGTTGTTTTTTAGCCACACTTCCACTCCCACTTTCACTTCCTCCGCCAGTGCCATTACTTCCATGTTGAGATTCCATTGAAAGTGAAAGAGAGATTTGTTTGAGAGATTTAGAGAATGGTAGAAAGCTGAATGTGTGTATATATATTTGTATGTATATATATGAAAGGTGTAGGGTTAATATATTTGTTTGAATGTCTTTTTTTTTAATTGGGTACGGGGTTTTTTGTCTTTTTATCCAGGAAACGTCCCTATTTTGAACCCATTGTAACAACCTTTTGGGGACGTCCCCCAGCCGTCCCCGTCCCGGAAACGTCCCCAAACTTGGGTTTTTCGGGTGTTTGGCGTCCCCGTGCAACACAGTCTGTTTCAAAGTCACGGCCAGGACTAATTTTAAAATTAGTCCTGGACTCATGTTTAGAAAAAGTATATTAAACAGAAGTTGCGGATAATGAAATGATATTTGTAAAAATTCCTAAATCATCAAAACTTGAGTTGTAAACAATATTTATACGATTTTGGAAATAATCCGAATATCCGATTAAAAAGACAATAAATCTCACGAATCCAGAATTCAAAATTGGAGAAGATGAAAATTTATGGCTTTACGAGGCTATTACGATGACTGCTATTGTGGGCCTATAGATCTTAAATGATGAAGGTAATAAAGACAATTCTAGTCTGTTAATAATGTTTCTCTTTGTGCTTATCTTAAACCTAGTTTTAGTATTTAACTCTAATCCACCTCTCAAGGAAGATGATGTTATTTCCCCTCATAGTGATGGGGAACGAGAATAAATAATTGATATATATGCTATTAGTTAGATTATGTTTGTTTAGTATAGAGATAGATAATATATTTATCTATATGTTTGTGGGGCTTTTAGTTTATTAAATAAGTACTTTATTTATAATAAGCCTAAGTGTTAACGGACCATAGTCCATTAGGTTATTTGATTAGGGTTTCTATTATTTATATAAGTATTGTAATCATTTATAATAAGCCCAAGTGTTAACAGACCATAGTCCATTAGGTTATTTGATTAGGGTTTCTATTCTCTATATAAGTAATGTAATCCCCACATATTAAATTAGACTTGATTATTGAAATATATTATAATATTGAATTGGATCTCTTTTATGGGTTGCGATCCATAGTTTTTCTCCCTTCTTGCGGTTGGTAAACCCTTGGGGTAGTGGGTGTTCTGTGGTTTATTCACCCAAGTTTTATCTATTATCGTATCATATATATATTTTACGAGTTGTCCTGCATCAAAATGGTAATGATGGGGAACGAGAATAAAGAATTGATATATATGCTATTAATTAGATTATGTTTGTTTAGTGTAGGGAGAGATAATATATTTATCTATATGTTTTATATGTGGGGCTTTTAGCTTATTAAATAAGTACTTTATTTATAATAAGCCCAAGTGTTAACGGGCCATAGTCCATTAGGTTATTTGATTAAGGTTTCTATTCTCTATATAAGTATTGTAATCCCCACATATTAAATAGACTTGATTATTGAGAATATCTTTGAAATATTGAATTGGGTCTCTTTTATGGGTTGCGATCCATAGTTTTTCTTCCTTTTGCGGTTGGAAACCCTTAGGGTAGTGGGTGTTCTGCGGTTCATTCACCCAAGTTATATCCATTATCATATTGTATCTATATTTTACAAGTTGTCCTGCATCACATAGTAATTCTGGATATTCCATAATTATATTTATTGAAAAGAATAATTAGAGGTATTATATATATGCTTGTGTATGCCTGTCAATGAGCATGGATGCGTATATCATACTTGGTCAACTTGAATCCAAATGTTTTTTTTATAGATGGATGTCCCTTGCTAGGTATCTAACTGGTTTTTGCTTTGTTCTTGATATCGTCTCTTTTGAAATTTGTCTTAATGACTTGTTGGCTTGTTGTCTACCATCTCTGGAACCAATAATAAAGTATTATGTTTTACTTCCAAGTCATTGCATTAAAATCTCACGTGGAGTAATGGAATTTTTTTGAAAATGCTAATATTGTACTGCTCTAGTTGAAATTTAGCAAGTGTTGTCAACAAAAGTAATTTAATTTCTCTCGACTTCTTTTGACTAAAATATATGAATTTTATCCACCATTACCAATATTACTTCTTTAATTTGCACTAGTTCTAGCTTACTGATTATCTCGTGTCCCCTGAAAATGCAGGATAATTACAGCGAGGCAATTACGTATTATCACAAGGTAGGTTACTCTTATGGTCTGAATGCTTACTAGCTAATATGATAACAAGAATGCTGCTTAGGACATTGAATACTTAAATGGAAGACTTTAATTTTTATTAGCCACCATATTTATCTTCTTAAATATCGAATAGAAAATTAGATCTGAATACCGTGTTTCCCATTGTGCATGATTTGATTTATCATCTTACTTTCACATGCAATTAGGCATTGTGGCTGAAGCCTGATGACCAGTTCTGCACGGAAATGTTAACGTTAGCGCTTGCCGATGAAAGCCGCAGTGGAATTGATTCAATAAATAAATCTAGACGAGGGGAGCTATTTATGTAGTAAAACTGGAACAACAAAGTTGTATTTATGTTGTATTAGATCTTCAGTATTAACTTCTGTTGTGTCAGGGGAGTCAAATTATTAATTTGACTGTGATTAGTGTTGGGAGTTTATTTAGTGAGGACTAGGGAGCATCTTGATAACAAATGAAAATAGAGCTGTTAGTGTTACATTTGTATTTAGCGGCAAACAAGATAATTTTTGTTTTTTATGATACTCAAAAAGAGTTTTATGTATCATGTTGATGTTGGAGTATCGAGTGTAAACTTGTGTGCTCTTAATTGCTTAGAACCTGATACCTAATGTAGCTTTTACCGATATATACGGGATTGAGAGATTCTGCCTGTAAAACTTTTTACTCGGATCATCAAACTGATAAATGACACTTTAGAAAATATAAACAGTATAAAAAGGCTCGATTGACTTATTGTGGACCAGGAAAGAGAGGATGAGTAGAGTACATTACTTCTGATGAAGGCTTTGTCTTTAAAAACAAAGCTGAAACGTCAAATTGTAGAACAAGAAAAGAAAAAAAAATTAAATAGTTTTTCTACTGTAGTATTTAAACATTCAACTGCAATTTAACTCCGGCCGGGTCACCTTGATTGGGGCACTTTGACATGCTCATTGCAAGTAAATATGACGATGACAAACAAATAACTCATTTTGACTAAATTAAAAAAAATAGTTATACTTTAAGTTGGGAGGAAAAAAATTTAAATTTTGAGTTATAATCTGTTTGAATATATTTATTGTGATTGTATATCTTATGAGTTAAAATAAAATAAAAAAAAGTTTATTAGTACTTTCGAATGATGCTATTAAATTTCATTAAATTTTTTTTTACCAAAAATAGTATTTTATCCCACCTTATTTTAAAATGTTTTTCAAGTCAGTTTTTTTACTTATAAGACATTTTTTCCAAATTAAAGCTAAAAGCACATTACATTAAGCCATGCCAAAGAGTGAACGAATATTAACAAACACTCATAGCTATCAAATTCTACTAAATTTTGTCAAAAACATTTGTTGAGAGTCAGATATGTAGATCGAGAAATATACACACTCAACCATTGCTGCATATCATTCTGTTCCGGATATCATAGGTTACTAAAAAAAATTACTTAATACAAGCTACAAAATTATTTCCATCTCATTTTTGCGATAAAATTGTACCACGATGATGTTACTGTTTCATAACCGAAGTCTAAAAGGTTTTTAGAGCTAACTAGTTAACAATACAAAACACCACCACAACCTATAGTCAAGTGGATTGACAATTAGATTTCCAAGTTTTTCCGGGCATGTCCTCAAGTCAGTAGGAAGACCCGTTATGATCAACATGTCACCTTTCTAAGGCGTTGCATAAACTCGGTACTATTGTAAAGATGAATTTCTATTTTTTTTTGTCTAAAGAAATACAAATCTATTCCGCACTATTTTTCATAGCCAAGGTGATTGTGTTTAACACCTATGTGCATGCCGTATAGCAGTCATTTTTAATCACTCTTTTCTCGGACTATATCAACAAGATACCGATTCAAGTTCTGGCCAAATATTTTGGTAGAAAATGATTCTTCAACGTGTCGTCGGGCTTCTTTACCCATCTTCTCGGCCAGCTGTGGCTCCCTAATGAATTTACTCATAGCCAAAGAGAAAGCTTCTGGATTAGGGTCGCAAAGGAACCCAGTAATACCATCCTTGATTGTCTCAACAGGGCCCCCGCTATTACAAGCTATGACTGGCTTATGGGCTGCCATTGCCTCGAGGGGAACAATGCCGAAATGTTCATCCTACAACCAAAGTACAGTTCCTTAAAAGATATTATATATCAAACCTACTCTTGTTGCTGCAAATAAACACACACACACACACACACATTGTAATCTATACTACCTTTGGTGTGTAAAGAACACACAGGCATTCGGAGAGAAATGTGTTCCTTTCTGATGTAGAACAAGATGTGATGAATTTGACACGGCCAGACACACCCTCTCTAGTAGCTAGTACTTTAAGTTCCTCCAGGTATTCAACATTTTCTCTTAGACGTTTATCAAAACCACCTAGAAGAAAAGAATGACTATAATTCATTTACATTGCATCTGCATCCCTGAACATTATGTGTATACATTCAGTTACTCCTCAACGGATCGGCCTAAATAAAATACTATAAAATATGGACAGGAATGTTTTCCTTTTTAGAATGGCACTAGTATGGTACAGAGAACTGAATAGAATAATTGGTTGCTTAGATATCAGTGACACACTGACACCTGGTGCAATAAATAAAAAATTAGCAATAGTTAAACATATGCGGGTGACCTCATATTAAATTTTACAACTCTGGTTACTTCCCTTTCCATAATTTACCTTCTCTTTTGTTGGAAGATAACAGATGCTCAAAGTTATTGTTAGGCAAGTTATCATAATTTACATCACAAAAGCAATTTGGAAAAAATGGCAACTAATGAAACATGTTTAGGTCCCTCACTAATGGAATATAGGGAAGGTGGATATTTGTTAAAACTAAATGATGTGTATCACTATATGTGAGACATAGTAACATTAGAAGTTGAACTTTAAAATATTTTAGTTATTAGTAAAGTTGTCAATTAGTTCTAAAACACCCTGCACCAACAAGAGGACTTGTAAGGATTTCAAATAAAGAATAACATATGTAGAACAAGCCTTAAGCTTGAGACATGGATTCATTTAGTTCTAGCAACCCACCCACCACAAAAGATGAGGTAAAAGACAAGAAAGTACCACGTCCTCAGAGCCAAATATATACCATCAATGCCCAAAATAACTTAATGATGGAGCATGTCGAGAACTAGTATACATCGATACTAAAACATGGTGTAAGTGTAACCTATACAAATAGCTTAATAGAACCAATATTAGATATATTAGATAAGAAATTGGGTACATATGATGCCTGATCTCAGGCTGCAATATGTCACAGACTTGCCTGCAATGGTCAAGGTAGCATCGGCCAAATTATGACCTTGAAGAACATTTGTTTCGTCTTTGCAAAGCAATGAGAATGCTAAAATAGCCAAGTCTATGTTCTTTTTCCTTTCAAATCGATTGATGGAAAGAAAATTCAGCCTGAAAAAGTTAGTAAGTAAATTTCACTTGCAACTTCAAAAAGACAGGGTTGCTTAAACAAGAGCATAATTTTTTCAATTTCTAAATATCCATAGAACTTGAATACACCAAGAAGAGAAAAAATTGTTGTTACTTGAATGCATCAGGTCCATTAAACTGTTCCACATTTACTGCTGGATAAAGCACAGCTGGACTAATTGCTTGTGAATCAAGATGTTTAAATGTCTTCGCAAAAGTTGTTGCAGTAAACTTGCTGTTAACCAGAATTAAATCTGCCATTCCTATAATTTCACCATAAATTGCATAAGAAAATATATGTTGCAAATAGCATTTAAATAGGAGATTATTCTCAAGGGAGAAGCAGCCAACAAAATGTATTAGACCTGTTGTTACTTCTTCTACGAAGTCTATAGGCTTCCGATATACCCTCCTCAGGGAAGTTGTATGTTGAGCCAACAACAAATCAGGAAAGTGGCAATAAAATGCAACCTGTATAGGTGATAGATAGATAATATGAGCAACTCCAATACCATGGACTGTTCACACTTTACAGCATTAAATTTAATAATTTTACAATAATCATATTCCATTATATAAAAGTTTTTCAAATAATCCACTTAATACAAACAATGGAATTGACAAATAAAACTTTTTTCTCTACTATCAAATGTTTAAAAAGTAATTTATCATCATACATAAAAAATTACCTTTGAAGACCTCTTCAACTTCATTAGTGGGATCACTACAGAGACCTGATCGACAAGTACGACGTCAAAGGATTTCCACATAAATAACATACAGAGAGCAACAAATATACAGCGAAGATATGCACATAATGCATGAAAATGCTGGAAGATATGCCGGGGCAGGAAAGAACCATACACTGTAACTGGAAAAGTACCTGGACAAAATTTCGTATACAGCCAGTTCAGAATTTGATAGATTATGTAGAAGCGGGCGATTAGCCAATTATATCGCAATGTGAAATAAAACTATTAGACATTTTATATTTCTCACCATTAAGAGTTTCCTCAAAACATCGGTTTTTATCATGGTGTGCTGTAAAAATATGAACATTATGCCCACGGGATGCAAGTTCAACAGCAGCGTCAACAATTAACCTCTCAGCTCCACCTACTCATCATCAAGTCATGGCATAGTAAGTTAGAAACAGACCTTGTGCTAAGGGAGTAATTACACGTGATAAAAAAGTAACTATAAAACAGTAACAGAAAAATGGTATAGGCAGCAATCAACTCTGGATTCTCAAAATGAAATAGAGCACATTATTGTGTAGGTTGTATTTGGCATTGCGTATATTCCATTCCATGAGAAGCAGTTCTTATTCACTTCAAGTGTTTTCCATTGTATAAAGAAAGGATGAACATGTTCTAATCTTCAAATCCTTGTATTTGTATAAGAAGAGGACAAGAACATGTCTAAGTACTATCATTTGCTAGCTTTTTTTGTAGGTAAGTTGGGGCTGGGGGTATTAAAAAATATTAACACCAACTTTATACTGATGAGTGAAGCAATATAAACCCGCGACCCATTATTTGCACAGTTAATTTCTGCAAAGTTCTGCTTATTATGATTTTATAGAGGTGAAGCGGTGAACACATGACTACTTATTTGTATTGACTTTTTTAATTCTAGAGATTCAATTTCAAGTATCGATTATGTAAATTTTCTTCGAATTGCATAATTTAATCCAAAAAAAAATCGCTACTTGTCGAATTAACTCCTGCTTTAATTATCGCATTTGCCTAACTGCTACCGCTGAATCGTGTTTGAGCCCCCAGCCCCGGTTCCGCCACTATCTCCATCCTTCAACTATCTAAATTTTTTGTAATTCATCTCTTACGAATCTCCTAGCAATTTCTTCTATATCCTCCTCCACTTATACAATTCAAGTGCATCACAAAAAGCCAATAATGGAATTCCAATTCAGCAGAATGCACAAAAATGTCATAGTCTGTAATTCATCGCTTACTGTACAACACACAATAAAAAAAAACTAATAAGGTAAAATTATAGAAACCATCACTAATCCTCCATTTAAGACAAAGCAATCAAGAATTATCAGTTAAATATATACATACAACATACATATAAAAATAAATTGAAGAAGAGAGAATTATTAGTACCTATACCAAGATCGGGATGTATGATCCCAATGTTCAACTTTAACCTACTCTTGTTCTCCATCTCACTCCCCCCTCTTAAAAATCAGTTTGTGTTTTTGTAAGATGTAAACACCTTAGTCAAAGGTTGCTTTTTCCTGAAACGACGTAGTTTAAAAATTAAAGATAACTTTTCTCTTTTCTACTGGTGAAATTAATTTATTAAAAAAATGATATATATATATATATATATATATATATATATATATATATATATATATATATATATATATATATATATATATATATATATATATATATATATATATATATATATATATATAAAGTATCCGTGTAAAATTCATTTCAAGAACTAACATTCTCTCATCTTCGACTTGGAGGAGAAGAACAACAAGGTAATAATATGTACATACAAATACAATACAAGCACTTATATTACATTATTTGATTTATGATTTTTATTTTCCACCCAAATGTCTTGATTTACTGTGTATATCATAATTGTATGTGTCCTAATTTCAATATTGTCCCATTTTTATGCATCACTTGTGACAAGAAGCTATATCATGAATTAAATTTGTCTAACTCTTTGTAGTTTGCTTGTAGAATTGCTAGGTGATCTTTGTTTTCGGTGTAGAATTGCGTAATATTTGGAAATAATGCCATTCTGTTGTATTCCGAAATAAATAAATAAAATTAAGCACTGTATGATGCATGGACATGCCCCCGATTTTTTGCTGGTTTAGGACTTCTAAAATTCATTTCGGAGGAGAGGTTCGAGTCTTGTTTTTCGTCTCTGTCAAATGAGGATGACCCCTTTCACAAGTTATATCACTATACGGGAGAAACAAATTATTACAAGTTTTGAACACATTCGATGTACAAATGTGAATTTATATTAGCCTTTTATGTTTTAGGTTATTGCTTAGGGTCCGTATCTATAGCAACCATTTGCTAAATTACCGGTTTTTAACAAATCATCCCATAACCGTTGGATCATCTGTTGAATGGCCTAGATTAAAAAAAAACAATCGAGCCTCGGTTAATAAGCGAGGCCCGCTAGACGAGCCTCAGTTAATAAGCGAGGCTCGACGAGACATTATCCAAATAAAACCCCCAATTTGAAGGACACGTTGTTTAGAGGTGATTCATGAGCGATTTCGAGGGGATATTGAGGCGATTTGCATCTATTTACAACTATTTGATTGAAAGGCGGGTTGCTTCATCCAAATTCCTTCGATTTATGTATGTATAACTATATGCATTGATTTATGTGTATGTCATGTATGTATAATCATGCATATGTATACCCCAAATTTGCGTAATCCTATGTTTATAATTTGAAATTTGGATGATATTAATGTTTGCAATTTGAAATTAGGGTTTGGAATTGGACTTTAGGTTAAATTTTTTGAAATTTGGATGATATTAATGTTTGCAATTTGAAATTAGGGTTTGAAATTTGAATTTAGGTTAAAATTGGGAGGCAAATAGGGCTGTTGGGAAAAGGGGACATGGCAAGCCTCGGTTATTAAGAGAAGCCCATGCATGAGCCTCTCTTAATAACCGAGGCTCATCGGCTTTTTTTTTAAATATCAGCCGTTGAATAACTGATCCAATGGTTGTAGGATGATTTGTTAAAAACCCGCTATTTAGCAAACGATTGTTGTGGATCCGGACCCGCTTGCTTAAACATAATAACTTGTGCTTATTTTTTGAGACAAAGAATGTTATCTAATATTATATATTTATATGTTGATAAGTGTGTGTACTTTGTTATTTAATTTAAATGCATTATCATTCAAGTACTTGTTTTTATATAAATTTCATCTCCATGATTGTGTTTAAAGTTTAAACACTACTACAGGCTTAGAACAATCTTTCGAAGACAGCAACTGCATGAAATAAAATGGATCCACGATACATCCAGGAAACGTCCAAGTAAGCCTTTGTAAATCTCTTTAGTTGTACCAATGTATAGTTCTAATCACTGTCTAATTCATTACAACCTCTCCATATGCATTATTAAATCCATGGATATGAACTAAAAAGTGATTAAATTTTTAGGTCAATAGTTCAGAGTTACCCATGAAACAGTCAGTGTTGGAAGTTTATCTTCTTTCAGTCGAAATAATATGCAACTAATTGTTCTTGTCTATTTATAATCTATATAGCAAGTTATTGGCTAAAGTCAAATGGATCTTACCAACTATGAGCATTAGGATATCCATAATGTAATAAGAAAGGGGGGCCGTGAGGAGGATAGTATTAAACTTTTATACATGGCATATTCGTGTGCAGGCATTTGGAAAAACAGAACGAGCTTCTGTGGGAGGCTTACAGATCAATGACTCATGAACTGCAGAAACTTCAGGTTTGAGGAATATAGTTTAACATCTGTGCATCTGTATATACACACATACACAGAGAGAAACTGAATTGCAGTTTTGACTGTTATTAAATTTAAGTAACAACTGAAAAGCTACGTGTTTGATTATTAAGGTGGAGGAAGAAATGCTGATGCGCAAGTTTTATGAAGCCATGTCAGCTCAAGGTCTCAATAAGAAGGTGCATTTATAGCTCATAGTTCAATCCTTTTGCCGAATTTATGCTACGTCAAGGTCATAATACTGGGATATAATTCTGTGGAATTCAAATTTTGTGTCTGCTTATTATATTATATAAACAAAGTTATACCCTTATTTTAGTCTCAAGTGTTGATTTATGCTGATCCGCATTACTGCAGGAGCATAAAGGGTATGTCTTACATTTGTGTGTGAATATTTCAGCTGCATCTATTTTTTTAACTCGCTTCCTTAGCATTGAACAATTTTTCTATTGCAGTCTAGTTCAAAACAAGAAATTCGATATGTCTATAGTCGACGTCCTCGAACAAAGAAAGTTCCTACTATTGAAGCTCCTTCACAGACGTCCCTGTCAGATAATCTTACTGCTACACCTCCCACTCCTACGACTCCTGCCTTGGACCTCCCTGTTACACGAATTACACTAAGGTAAACCCCTTACATGAAGGGGTTCATATTCAGTACTCAAGTTGTTCCACTTCTGCACTTAACCTGCTTTTTTTGGCAAAATGAAGTTGGTCTTTGTGAATCCAATTTGGTTTGAACATTATTCCCCTTTACGGATTTACCTTTTCCTCCACCTTTAAGCATGTTATTAACTTGTACTCACTGTATGCCTATGTGGTTTATAATATTCTCTAATTAGTTTCTGACAGCGCTAATAGGAAGGGAAAATGACAATATTTTTGGGAGACAGCAAGCAATAGCTTGAAGTCTGGGGACATCACTATTGACGAAGAGCATTAGTTGCGGAGCTTAAATGCATAATTCACCCATGTACAGTAGAATGTAGTACATATATGGTGTAACTGGTAAAACGTGCAAACTTGGATTCAGAAATGCTTGATAGTTCTGAGTCCAAATGTCTTGCTAATTGTATATTTACTACCAACTCATCTTTAGATAATCCTCCCATCCTACTATTTATGTATATTATCCTTTATCAGTGTCCAAGTACTTTTGCCCTGAATAATCATATTATCTTGTTTTTGTTTTTGGGGCATTAACCATGGAATTAGCTTCATTCACTCATCTAAACAAGTCTGATATAGACTCCAACAAGCTATCATAATCTACGGAAAGTTAATTATCTTTGATTTTCCATGGAATTTTTCTGTGGATCCAGTAAATTTCTTGGAGATCATTTTGGATGGTAGCAAGTTCAGAAGACGCTTTGCAATAGCAATATCTCACAAAAGGAAATAATATTTGTTATATTGACAATGGTAAAATCAAAGATAAAATCTATGCAAATTTGCTCTTAAAAGGGAGTAGTTATGCTTATGAACCGTATGTTAATGCATAATAATTACTTTTGAAATAAATTAATAGAAGTTTATCAAAAAAAAATAATAGAAGTTGAGTAAAACTCTAGCAATTCTAAAATCTTTTTCCAGCCTCTCCTTTCCTGTAATTTCTCCTCAAAAAAAATCTTTTTCTCTGCCCCCTTTTTCCTGTTATGTCTCCTCATAACTAAATCTCAAAGTAACAATCAGTATAATTTAAAATCAATGTGGAGTCACTCCTATGCATAGTTCAGTGAACAGCTGAGGTTCCATAATCCAGATTATCATACTTTGTATCAATGAGAATCAACTCCTAACAATTTTTTCCCATATATAGCTCTGGCGTTTTATACAATATTGTTATATTTATAACGCACCTTAATCGGAAGAGATACTTAACACGAAGCTAGATACCTTGCGGGGAGTCTTGGAATAATCTCAACAAATCATTAAATTATACCTTATGAAACTTCTAAAATAATATCCCTATATAAATATAACTCGAATTTGAATTGAGGTATAAGAGCTGGTTATATATACTAATACTTAAATTATTTGAATAAACAAGTGTTTTTAATAAAAATTATTTTGAGATTTATAAATTATAGAAAACAAGTACAGTAACAAGTACGGAGGATAAGTTAACCAAACAAGGCCCAAATCATCGGATCGTGGACCTTGTGGTAGTACTTTGTATCGGATTTGGTGTGGATTGGGTTTGAAAAGATGGGACCGGCAGAAGAGGCGGGGCCCAAGATTGTTCGTCTGCTCTACTTCGTCGGCGCCGGCTGTAATTATCCCCAATTACCAACATATATATGTATATAATCTGTGTGTTGTGTGTATATATTGCTGCTTCGTTTCTGATTTTGTCGTATTGTTTTTGTGGTAATTATGTACAGTTATATGTACGGCTGCTATCAATAAGTGGAGAGAGCTTGAACAGAAGGCTCTTCTCAAACAACACAAGGTCGAAAAGCCGGTTCAAAATGCTGTTGAATAAATATATAATACCCCTGTTTAGGGTTTTGTAATTCCTGGTGCTCCTTGTTTGTTTTGTTTCGATTACGATAATTGTTTGACTTAACTGTATCGGATAATTGGAAGCACATTTTGATGGATGTATGAAAATTATTTGATATGCAAACCACCATGTAGTGTCCTTGTTTATATGCTTAGTTAGGTAATTAGGGGTAGTCTTTATGATGGTGATTATATTACCTTCAACGGAACAGTGTCTATAATCTATATCCGATTGAGTTAAAATGTAACTATGCAGCTCTAGGAGTGCTTTTAGGTTTCAAGTTTTGGCCAGGTTGTTCTGAAGCAAGTGTTTTACATTTCTGGTAGTTAAATGAGAAGGTTCTTAGAGGACCTTGCTTTGTTCTTGGTAGCGAAAAAATGTAGAATAGAATAATATTTTCAGTTACTTTGAAGGTGTCTTGGTACTTCCCATTATGTTTGTCATTTATTCTATGTACTCTTGGTACATGTAGCAAACTGTGGACTCGAGCCTTGAAGATGGTTTCTTGTGTCCCAAAGTTAAATTTTTGATCTCTGACGTAATTGTTAAGATCTAGGAGAAGTTCAAAAATTCTATAAGCACAAGGTTTTGGCAATGATTGTGGAATAACATGAAAGTAAGTTGGGATTCTGGTGGAGCCTTTCGGAATTGGAAATCGGTATGTGCATCTCTTTTTGTTAAATAAGAATAAATTTATGTATTGCAAGTAACTTCTTTAGCTTCAGTTTCTTCATTCTCTAAAAGAATTTCAGCTCTCAGCCTTACCATTTTATTAGGAGATATCGGTTTTATTGTCCTTTGAGAATAGGGACACGCTTGATTACTGAAACAAATATCAGCAATCTCAAAATAATTCTGTATATATATTTCCTAAATAAATGCCAGTTACAGTCAAGCTGCTAAACAATCTCCTAAACTAATAATTGTAATTTACTGTTAAGGACAATCTGAAGTTTGTGAAGTCCTGAAAATGACATGACTTACTAAATCTCAATTTTATAAATAAATAAATGCAAACACTTACTTTAGTGTTGTTCTTTATTACTCCACAATCTGGTGTGTAAATAACCATATTAAAAAATTGTTGTTTGATTCCTTGCGTTCTGCTACTCCAGACTTGTGTTACTCCAATATTGCAATGGAGTTTCCGACTTTGGTGCAAACATCTACCTGCTTGTTTGAGTGAAACTCGTCAACATTCTACACATGTGTCCTCAGTCAAGAGTGTCAACAAGTACTTCTCTAGTTAGAATTTAGAGAAATTCATATAACACAAGTTAAATCCTATAGGCTGCTAGTAGAAACAATTAAACCAGATAGCAGTTTTACCATCTGATTGCACTAACCTAAATGTGCTCTACTCGATTAAATCGTGCATAGTACTTTCATAAACATATTAGGATTTTGGACCTATATGATGAAAAGCATAAACATGAGGAGTTTGTAAATCTTAGTTAATTTGCTTCATTGCTACCTTTCTAATTACATGTTTATTTTGCGTACAAAAATTCAGGTTGGCTGTATGTTATGTGATCTGTTATGTACAAACCATTGAGTGTCAAGACTATTCCAATGCCCTATTGATATTTGTCTAATTGATGTAAATCATTTGCTATGGTGTACGTCTTTGTTCAGTAGGACTTTTTTCTTACAGATGAAAGCCTTGCTATCAACTGTGCTTAATCAGGTACACATGACCCCAGCCGTTCAGACTCTTATAGCTTGTTTTAGCACCCCGCTTTAAAAACTAGTGGTTTATACTTCTAGACGTTCCACCGTTTTTGTTAGATCTTGCAAGTGTCTCTCACAAATTTTAGATGCACTTGCTCCATATTTTTAGTTTCACTTTAGAATTTCTTTGGATCCCTCTGCGGAGAACCCATCAAAATACAACAAATTTGATTCAGAGTAACCCTAGTTTGTGCTGGATAAGTTTTATTCAGCCTTGCAACAAATGCAAGTGTAATGGATGTGTAGCCTTTACACGTCAAAGCCAAAACAGAGTGGTCACCCATTTCACTAGCTGTTCCAACCACAGATTATTTAACGTCCACTTATATTTAACATAATAGCACGAATTGAGTTTCCCATATGTGTGGTTGTGTGTAATACTGGAATGTGGTAGCTGACTAGCTGTACTCCGGAAAGTCGTCTTCTTCATGGTTGATAATAATGATATGTATTACTTCCATAGTCCCAATTCAAATAGCTTGTTTGACTTTTTGCGGTCAATTTGACTAAATTTTGTCCGAAGATTAGAGATTATTCTTTTAGAATTTTTGAAAATAAAAAGTTACATTTTAAAATAGATTAAATATATTTTCTAATGATATATTTTATATAATTTTATATAATTATATAATATATGTAATTTTCAGTCAAAAATTAGTCAAGCTAACCTCTAACAATTAAACAAGACAATTGAATTGGGACAGAGAGTGCTATTTTACGTGGGAAAGATCATAGTCCAAAATTCAAGAATTTTGGTTAATGTAATATTTTATCAATTTTATAGTCGTTCTTCTGGGATATATAAAGATACGTTGGAAGAAGTTATGTAGGGCACTTCTGTAATTAATTGAAACTTATACCGTATAATAATAAAAACTTTGAACTATACTGCTTAGATAATGTAGTATAACAAAGATTCATGTCATATATATTGAAATTTCTGGAAAGTACACCCTCTATTTTTTATTATTTGTCATTTGACTTTTTCGTGTTTTAAACTTATAGTTGTAATTATTATTTTTTAATTTTTTTATAAATTATAATATTAATTGCAACCTTTTATTCAGAAATTAGTAATTTGAAAATAACAGTTATAATTATAAAGTCAAAACTCTTTAAAAATACTTTAAATATGTAGAAAAGTCGAATGATGAATTTTAAAAAATAATGCTAGTATTTTCCTGGGGATTGAAGTGAGTAGAAACGGTCATTGTTTACATGATCAAGTTAATTGTGAATTTTGATTTTTTGTATATGCTTTACTGAATTTATATACCTTAGTTTCTCTATGCTTCTATCTCTGTACAGTATATTACTATTATTGAAGTTAAATCACAGAATCCTGGAATTTGTTGGTTAAAAAAATTGTCCAGGTAAAAACGAGAAGATACTGAAACATCGGTGTGTGTGTGTATGTGTGTGTGTGTGAATTCTATGTAATTCATGGTCGTCCGCACGTTTTAATGAAGAGATGAGAAGAACATGGACAAGCCACAACTACATTTCTTTTCAATTATTATTAAAAAAAAAGAGGTTAAATAAACATGGAACTCTTTCGTCAACAAAACAATGATAATGTAACACTCCGGTCCCACATCGAGTAGATTGAGATAATTTATTCAGTATATAAGCAAGAGTACTACTGCTAAGTGCACCAACAAATCATTGATCTTTTGGGGGACTGTGGTGTGCTTGTGGATTACCCAAGTTGTTGCATTTGAGCCAGTTTATTTTGGCTTATTTCAGATTCGGAAGTCGAGACTTGACCCGATTTTCAAAAAAAAACTCGGGATTTGACCCGGGTTGTCACTTATGGTATCAGAGCCAACTCTCGAAAACTTGATTCGTCAAGTTGCCGGAGGTGGGGACACGAAGGCTGGTGGTATTATCTCACAATGGACAAAGGTCCGGAGGTGGGGACACGAAGCCAGCCGGTATTATCCCACAATGGCTAGAGAGGTACGATCTGGGCCTATGGGCTATCTGTTCGGCCTGACGAGGACGTCAGGAATTTAAGTGGGGGAGTTTGTAACATCTCAGTCCCACATCGAGTAGATTGAGATAATTTGTTTAGTATATAAGCAAGAGTACTACTACTAAGTGCATCAACAAATTATTGATCTTTTGGGGGCCTGTAGTGGGCTTGTGGATTATCGAAGTTGTTGCATTTAGGTCAGTTTACTTTGGCGTATTTCAGATTCGGAAGTCGAAACTTGACCCGATTTTCGGAAAAAAACTCGAGATTTGACCCGGGTTGCCACTGATAAACACATCAGTGATCTAGAACACGAATGTAATTGGGAAAAAACATGGAAAACACTAATTTAAAAATAAATATTACAGACAAATTATGATATTTTCACCGATTAAGTTGATCAATTTACAAAATCAGTAAAGTGGGCACTCACAATTTTCCGATTAAAATTTATGTATGTAACTATGTAAGGTACATAATTAATAGTGTGTCGACGAATAGTGATCATAATCAAAATTAGTAGGATGTAGGTTGGTGACAAGATTAAGATCATATTAGTAGTTGATGAGTGTATAATCAATTACACAAAACCATTAATCATCAAATGGTAGTACTGTATTTCAGAAATACCTGATATCCTGTGTGCGGATAAAACAATATTGATTAGCCACAAGTAATAACCAAGATCTAAACAGCTTAATCATTTGGTATTATTTTTAAGGATAATTAAAAAGAAACCATTAATCACAAGGTACAAAATGTCAAAAATTAAATACTTTAGCTAAGTACACACAGATTGTTTAAGACCAGTCAACTTTAGACAATTCTATCCACTTTCCTCTTAATTTACAATCTCACCCCTCCAACAACAAACCAATACCATATTATACACACACTGCGTGTATGTATAGACGCATACATCTCTCTGTAACTGACCACTTCCTTATCTTTAAAATTTTCCAATAAATATAAATACATAACTTTAAACTTTAATATATGAGTGTTTAATTTATATTCACACCCTTCTCCCTCTAGAAATTGGGATCAGTTTCTTTACACACTCATTCTCATTCTCTCTCTAGAACGAACATCATGTCGTCGTCGTCGCAGCACCAGAAAAAATCGTTTCTTTCGCGGCGGTCGTTCTCGTTCACGATCTCTAAATCGCTGCTTGATTTCAGATTCTCGCAGCCGGTGCATAGTAGCAATTATCGCCGTGACGAAGATCGCCGGACCGGCGCCGATCTGTCGGAAAGTTCGGATCTTGCGTCTTCGAATGGAGTTTCGTGGTCGACAATGTTGCCGGAGCTACTCGGAGAGATTCTTCGGCGGTTAGAAGATAGCGAAGATCGCTGGCCTCAGCGACGAAACGTCGTCGTTTTTGGTTGCGTCTGTAAAAGGTGGAGAGAGGTTACCAAAGATATCGTTACGTCGCCGCTTCAGAGTGGCAAGATCACTTTCCCTTCTTGTCTTAAACAGGTATGCAATTTAACTTAATTTAATTTTTACATGTAATGTTGTTTATTAGATTTATCTAATTTTAAATCCGATTCTTAAATTGTTTATTGGAAATTTTGATTTTGTTTTTGTTTGATGAATATGCAGTTTTGGCTGAAATGTGTATCAGTTTATGTATAGAATTTTGCATTTGTTGTGTTATATTTTGAATGTATAATAATGTAGCTGAATATGTGAAATTGTGCATTTCGAAGATAGAATGGAAGTTAGGTGGTGGACATGATGCGGAAAATTTGGTATACCGACCTTTTGGAGTTCTAAACAAGTCATGTTTTACCTTTATGATTATAAGTGTGATAGAGAACATTACTATATGTTAACAGTTTTAACCTTTGACATGAGTAATTGAGCGCAGTACTGTAAATTTGGAAATTACACGAGACAGTATTTGTTTGGATGGTTTATGTAACTATGTGTCTATGTGACACATAAATGTCACATGAAGGATGTAGTAATTATTCACATAAGCTCTTCTGGAAAATTTGGCTTACATTTTGTTGCGGAGCTGTCAGCAAGTAGTAGCAGTTGATAGTAACTGGAATCGTTAACTAACTTCTTATTGCTCCCTTGGTTGCAGATTCAAAACCTTGTGCTTATTATCATATCCTCATTTATTATAGGTGTTTAAGATATGTTTTGGTGTAGAATTTGTAAGAGAAATATGAAATTGGCCATCATGAACAAAATATGTAAACATAATAGCTGAGGACTTAATGTGGAATGGTATATATACTCTTTGGAGCTTACACGAGTGATGATTAAATTTCTTAGCTAAGCAATACAACCCAGTTGTTTTTATTTATGTAGATCTGACATTAAATATTCTTGTAATTATTAGTCTATGTCTAGTTTTTGATGAGTAACTATGTTTTTTGGTTATTTGTTACTCTCTATTGCAGCCTGCTCCTCGTAAACTTCCACTTCAATGTCTAATAAAACGAAACAAGAAGAATGGGATCTTTTACCTTTCACTTGCCCTTACCCCTTGTAAGTCTCTTCCGATGCATCTTCCAGCTGTTCATATCATATGTGACAACAATCCTGGTCTTCTGTTTGTTTAAGTATTTGCGGCTAATATTGATAGCGAACTCTGTTACTTTAGTTCAGTAGATTATTTAGCAAACTTGTTAGGTTGTCTTTATAATGTTGCTGTGTTTATGAGTAACTAAAAAGGGTTCTATAGTAAGTACTCTCTCAGGGAGCTTAGTACAATTTCAGATATTCCCTGAATGCGTACAATCAGGATTTTTAACTATATCATTTGGACCAAAAATATAATGCTCATAACGCCCCTCTTTAAAATCCTTTTGCCGTGGTTATCTGCTGAGTTGACCTATATATATATAATCCATTGACTTTAGACTCGGGTCATTCTTTGTGTGATGAAGAAAAACTTTTTAAGACAGAAATCTTTTGCATTTTCAGCAAATAAAGTTGGAATCTTACTCTGAAATTTTCGCTAATTTCCCTTGAGGTAGACATTCGCTGGCCTTAGTTACAGACTTAATTGAGTGTAACGATTATTTTCTGATGTTTCATTTTGCAGCATTTACAGATAAGGGGAAATTTCTATTGGCAGCACGTAGGTACAGGCACGGAGCTAACACTGAGTACATTATATCTCTTGATGCTGATGACCTATCCCAAGGAAGCAATGCATATGTTGGTAAATTAAGGTTAGGATTTTTGCTACCAATGGAAAATGATGGGCAGTTATTTTTTCTATAAAACAGTTATATTTTATGGTGCTTTTTCTTGGTAGCATTGTCTACTTTTTTTTGTTTGAGGAAATATTGATCATTCTTCTATTTTATGAAAGTCTTTGCTATTGTTGTACTATTCCTGATTTAGTTTTGGACGCGTTATTCTTCACTAAATTTGGTGTTACGATTGTCTACCTAGTGTCCGAGTCTAGGAATATTATGTTTATGGACTGCCGCTGTCATGCTCTGAATCATGTGCCTAACTTATTTCAGAATGTGAAACCATCTGTTCTGGACTTCAAGTTCACAAATTATAATAAAATGAGCGTATTTTAGTTTAGTTATATTTTTATTTTATAACCGTTACCAGGTCGTCATATACAATAGTTAGTACATTTGGGCGAGAATTGTAAGTTTGTAACATTCCAGGGTGACGTGTAAAACCATCTTAATTTGCCTCAACATCCCAGGGAGGCTTTTCTGTACTATTCAAAACATTAATTTTGTGTTATTCCATGTAAGTTGGCAACGAATACATCTCAATTAATTAGAGTGTTGTTCTTTGTTGTACAAGTAATACAAAATTATTTGCTTGGTAGCATAATGTGTAAGGTATAACACGTGGACTGAAGTAATATAATAGATACACGTGATGGTGCCTTCCGTTATTCCAGTAAGTATTAATTTTTCTTTCTTCTCTTTTCTTCAAGAGATTAGTAAGACATTAGTGCTTAATAACAGTGTTGTGTTAAGAATTCTAGCCTAAAATTCCATATTGATATATGTGTATAAGGTTTTTGGTCTCTCAGAAGAATTGAGTTGCAAGTTGGTTAAAACTAGAAATTGCATTTTGTGTACTGATCTTAAATGCTCTAATGAAGGGTAGTGTACTGGCGTACTGCTAGTATATGAGGAAATTTATCATCGTTGGAAAAAGTTTTCTCTGTGGGGAAAAAATATTTACGGTGATACTGATGTTGATAATTATGATTTTCATGCAGTTCGGATTTCCTTGGAACCAACTTTACTATCTATGATAGCAAGCCTCCACACAGTGGTGCAAAGCCATCAAGCAGTAGAGGTGGCCGTCGTTTTGCAAGCAAGCAAATAAGCCCCCAAGTTCCTGCAGGGAATTTTGAGGTTGGAAAGGTCTCGTACAAGTTTAATTTGTTAAAATCAAGAGGCCCTAGGAGGATGATATGTTCACTCAAATGCCCATGTTCAGATGGAACTGCAGCTCACAGACCTGAGGATGATTTTAGAAAAAAGATGCCAGATTCTGCTGCTTCTTTTGGGCAAACAGCTTTAAGAAATAAAGCTCCAAGGTGGCATGAGCACTTGCAATGCTGGTGCTTAAATTTCCATGGTCGGGTGACAGTTGCATCAGTGAAGAACTTCCAACTAGTTGCAACATTAGATCAAAGCCAGCCAGGAGGGAAAGGTGATGAGGAAACGGTTCTCCTGCAATTTGGAAAAGTAGGGGATGATACTTTTACGATGGATTACAGGCAGCCGTTATCAGCGTTTCAGGCATTTGCAATTTGTCTAACCAGTTTCGGTACAAAACTGGCCTGCGAATAATTTATTTCCTCTTGTATGTAACTGTTGTTCACTAATTATGAAAAGCTTGTGTTGATGTAAAACACTTTTTTTAGAGGAACTCGGTACTTTTGGGTTGTTTTGTTTTGGTCGATGAAATGTAAATACATCATGGTGTGATAAATGTTTTGCGTGAATGTAGATTGTAGCGTATGAATAAGATTTGTGCCTCTAGATCTAAAATGTATTTGGGAATTTTATATTAGCATGTATATGTCCTTGGATGATGTCTTCAGGGATGTTATCAAAAGAAAGAGATGTGGTTTTGTGAGGAGCACGAGGTAACAATAAACAACTATGTGAACTATACATTACTAGGCAATGCACTCTTCTTTGAAATTAGATAAACACAACTCGGGTAAATCTGAAATGGCACGCACCTCCCATGGGTTTAGGCTAGGCAATGCACTCTTCTTTGAAATTAGATAAACAAAACTGATAAGATTTAATTGATTAATAAGTCTGAATAAGTCTTAGTTTAGTTTAGTTGGTTAATAATTCCTGGTCTTTAGAAAGTCTTTGTTATCTAAATTAGTCGGTGTTTGTTACCACGATTCACGATTAGAACGTGGGTGTTTGTTTCAACTTTCTTGTCTTGTAACTGCTATTTAATAGTTTCTAGTATTAATTTCAATAAACAAGTGATTCCATAATAGTTATTTGCAATCTAGTTTTATATCATCAGTCTGCATTTAACATTTGGTATCAGAGCTTCATTTTAAAAGATACACACAGAGAGACTTAAGCGATACTGAGACAAAGGAGGTGTGAGAGAGATGGGTTCAGAAGCAAACAGTAACTTTGATCAGCCTTCAATACCGAAGTTTGATGGAGATTATGATCACTAGAGCATGGTCATGGAGAATTTACTTCGATCGAAGGAGTGCTGGACATTTGTGGAATCTGGCTATTCACAACCTAATGAAAAAGAAGTGTTGACTGCTGAACAAAAGAAGAGTTTAGAAGAGATGAAGTTGAAGGACCTAAAGGCTAAGAATTACTTGTTTCAATTCTTAAGACAATCACGCAGAAAGAGACCTCTAAGCAATTTTGGGATTCCATGAAGATGAAATGTCAAGGTAATGAATGTGTTCAAAGGGCCCAGCTTAACCACATCGAAGAAATTTTGAAGTTCTGGCAATGAAGCAAGGTGAATCAATTGCTGATTACTTTGGTCGAGTGATGGTAGTTGCAAATGACATGAGAAATTGTGAGGAAGATGTCACTGATGTCAAGATAGTTGAAAAGATTCTGAGAACACTCACCGAAAAATGAAACTACATTGTTTGTTCCATAGAGGAATCGAAAGACATTGATACGCTCTATGTTGACTCCTTACAGAGTTCGTTACTGGTTCACGAACAAAAGTTTACAAGGGACGGGGAAGATGAACACGCGCTGCAGGTTTCATATGATGATGGTAGACGCGGACGTGGGAGAGCCACTTTCAGAGGAGGGCGAGGTAGAGGCAAGGGTCACCACAACTACAATAAGGCAACTGTTGAATGCTACAAGTGTCATCAACTATGACATTTCCAATATGAATGTCCAAGTTCGGGGCAACAAACGAATTATGTTGAACAAGATGAGAGATTGCGCTCATGTCTTATGTTGAATTACATGAATAGAAACATGGTGATGTATGGTTTATTGATTCGGGTTGCAGCAATCATATGTGCAGTGATTTATCCCTTTTTGTGATTTGGAAAAAGGATCCCGGACAGTTGTTAGATTGGGCAATCACACAAGGATGGATGTTGCTGGAAAATGAACTGTGCGATTGTTTTTAGAAGGTGTAAGTCATCTGGTCAAAGATGTGTTCTATGTGCCAGAATTAAGAAATCATCTTCTAAGTGTTGGTCATCTACAAGAAAAAGGTTTCTCTGTTTTAATGGAATCTAACCAGTGTCGTATATATCATCCAACGAAGGGTTTAATAATTCAAAGTAACATGACAGCCAATCGGTTGTTCGTGTTAATATCAATTAGGCATTCAATCAAAGAGGAAGGGAAGAAACTATGTCTATAAACAACCACGCAAGACATCGCACATCTTTGGCATCGTAAATATGGTCACCTCAGCTACAAAAGTCTTAAGACGTTGCAAGATAAAGGAATGATGAGTGGTTTTCCAAGTTTTCCGGAATCTAAAGCTACATATGTCACCTGCTTAAAGGGTAAGCAACATCGCGATGTTATTCCAAAGAAAAGTGTATGAAGAGCATATGAAAGGTTGGAACTTGTACATGCAGACATTTGCGGCCCAATATCACCAGAATCTAGCAGCCACAAAAGGTATCTCCTATGTTTCATTGATGACTTTAGTCGGAAAGCTTGGGTAAAATTTCTTATTTATAAGGCAGATGCATTTGCTTCCTTTATTTTATTCAAGAATTGTGTAGAAAAAGAATCTGGTTTGTCCATTAAGTGCTTGAGAACAGATCGTGGAGGAGAATTCACATCAAGTGAGCTCAATAATTATTGTCAATGACATGGAATTAAGAGACAACTAACAACTGCATATACACCATAACAAAACGGTGTCGTAGAATGGAAAAATAGGACTGTGATGAATATGGCACGAAGTTTATTAATTGAAAATGGTATTCCAAAAATGTTCTGGGCAGAGGCAGTGAATTGGGCATTTTATGTTCTTAATAGATGTCCAACATCATCTATTAAGGATATGACGCCTGGGGAAGCTTGGAGCAAAAAAAAACCTTTTGTTGAGCAATTGAAAGTGTTTGGTAGTGTAGCACATGCTCATGTACCTGATGCTCGAAGAACAAAGCTTGAAAGTAAGAGTTATAGCTGTGTTTATTTTGGGGAGAGCGAAGAATCAAAGGGATATCGGCTATATGATCCAGTTTCTAAGGATATTGTAATCAGCAGATATGTTATTTTTGAGGAAGATAAAAAGTGGAACTGGGATGAAAGTTATGTTGAACAAATTAAGCTGAAATTGGAATGTGGAGATGAAGTACCTAGTAATGAAGCAAAAGAACTTGATAATGCAGAAATGAGCGAGGAAGAAGCTGTGTCAATTGAGGAAGATGTGAATGAAAGTACAAAAGAAGATCAAACACTTGTTGCAATACCAGAAGCCTCAAATGATATTCCTGAAGCCTCAAATGCAAGAAACATACGTCTTAAAAGGGCACCAGCATGGATGCCATATTATGATGTGAGTAATGTCGAAGCACAAGCTCAATTGGCTAGCTCCAATCTAGTTAATTTTGACCCAACCAGCTTTGATGAGGCAGTGAAAGAGAAGAAGTGGAGACGAGCTATGGACATGGAAATGAGATCAATTGAACAGAATGGTACATGGTTTCTGACTGATTTGCCAAAGGGAGCTAAAAAGATTGGAGTCAAGTGGGTTTATAAAACAAAGATGAATGAACTTGGAGAAGTGGAGAAGTACAAGGCCCGCTTAATTAGCAGGTATATGTCAAAACCAACTGAGATGCATCTTTCAGTAGGAAAGAGAGTTTTACAATATTTGCAAGGGATTGCTGGCTTTGATATATATTATCAACGAAAGGGAAAGGAAGAACTAGTTGGCTTTACTGATAGCGATTATGTTGGGTGCGTGGACGATAGAAAAAACACTTCGGGATATGCCTTTATTTTAAGTGGAGAAGCAGTGGCCCTCAAACAACCAATTGTCGCACTGAGTACAATAGAAGCTGAATTTGTTGTGGTTGCAGCATGCGCTTGTCAGCTGGTGTGGATGAAAAGGGTGTTGCAGAAGATTGGTTATAATGGCAATGAAAGTCCTGTTATTTATTGTGATAATAATTCAACTATCAAGCTGCCAAGGAATCCTGTAATGCATGGTAAAAGCAAGCATATTGATGTGCGTTTTCATTTCTTATGCAATCTGGTAAATGAAGATGAAGGTGCTTTACAACTTAATTTTTGTGGTACACAGCAGTAAGTACCAGATATATTTACTAAGTCTATCAACCTAGAGGCATTTCCAGAGTTTAGAAAGAAATTGGGAGTGTGTGATGCGCTAAAATAAACAAGTTGTTTGTCTGCACAGTCTACTTTAGGAGAGAGTATGATAAAATTTAATTGATTAATAAGTCTGAATAAGTCTTAGTTTAGTTGGTTAATAATTCCTGGTCTTTAATTAGTCAGTATTTGTTATCACGATTAGAACTTAGAACGTGAGTGTTTGTTTCAACCTTCTTATGTTGTAACTACTATTTAATAGCTTCTAGTATTCATTTCAATAAACAAGTGATTCCATAATAATTATTTGCAATCTAGTTTTATATAGATTTATATCATCAGTCTGCATTTAACATTGGGTAAATCTGGAATGGCAGGCACCTCCCATGGGTTTAGGCACTACTGTGAAACGCATACAATTACTTTCTGAAGGATACATATTTATCCTTTTCTCTTAACAATATCTACTCCTTTTTTCCCCAATAAAACAACACCCTACAGCATATAATTCCCTTTTTTGTCAAATGTTGAAAGGCTCTCCAGCACTTGCAAAAATCAGCATACATTTTAAGGTCCCAATAACAATTAGAAATATCAGTGGGCCAAAAACCTCGAGAATAGGCTTGCAAATATTGACCATCATAATTTACAAACATCCAGACCATAAATTATAATTCCAACAAATCACTTGAGAAAACATATGAAACAAATCATAAGGTGCATAAATCCTCCAAATAAACATGTTCCAAATTTTTCATAGGTTAACCAGATTCACTTCGCACAAGTAAAACCGCGTTCAGCATGACTATTACCTACCGACAACATCATCGGACACCGAGTACTTAAAAACTAGGGAAGAGATAAGTTTGTACATTCCACCACTTCTTAAGACACCAAAGGACTTTGGACCTGTAACAAAGACAATCCATACGCCTGAATTACTTCTTCCCACGCAGTTTTGCACCAAGGGCCCTCTCCAACTTGGTGATTATCTGCTGATTTGGTATAGCTTTTCCAGATTCATACTCCTGTATAACTTGGGGTTTCTCATTTATCATCTGCAGTGCACATAAAGAGTAAACTTATGGTTAACTTTCCTTCTACACAAGATTGAGAAAACTCGTTGACATGCTAGCAATCACTGCTTGAGCAGGAGTAGCAACCATATCATTACTAATTATTCATTCTAAAGAGAGAAAGGGTAATACCTGAGCAAGTTGAGCCTGGGTGAGTTTCTTTTCATTCCGAGCATGCATAATGGCTTTCTTCAATTCAGTTGGTACCTTTTCATCTGAGCATCTCAGATAATTAGATGAAAAGCAAGCTATTAGATACCTCAGCTGCATCACAGCAATAAGCAATAGCAGAAAAAACAGCTGCATAAATATAGACAAGCCAGGGACACATTGATACAACTGACTCCACCTTAAAAGCTTCAAGAGCTATTTGTGAACTTGATATAAATTTGACATCGTTTATCAGGTGGATAACAAATGGAATAGAGGGAGAATACTAGATAATTCCCATCAGCATATAAAGAGGGGATATAGGATAGTTGGAAAAATAAAATGGAATCTGAGTTCAGAAATGACTATTCCGTCAAAGTGGAACTTCAATTTTACTTATTTTTATTTGATTGAAAGAAGTTTTGGACCATGCTTGTGTAGACAGATGAAGAAACTGAAGCTTCAGAGCAAAATGTTGATTGCAGCAATCTATTAATGTGGATAGCACGGCTTTCTGCTACATGGTGTTGGTGTCTAAGTCTAACTAAATAAGTAATAATTGAAGGACAAGTGAAAGAAGCATAAAAGAAACAATTATGAGAAAACAATTTTCGAGGCCAAGACATAGAAGTTTGTCTTTAGAAATTTTCTACCACTTACGAGCGAGATTTTCAGTATCCTCATCCAGCTTCCTGGTGTTCAAAGATGTACCACTGGAGGCAGCCTTGTTTGAGCCAGCAGTTGCTGCAATATTAAGAAGATCTCGTCTTACACAAAAAATCTAAATATTTTAAATCGAGGCAAACAACAATGCACCGCAAACAAAGAGAATTAAATAATAAAATAAACAGTAAACAAGGTTCACCCATAACTACATATGTGCCCCAGATAATAGGATCTGCATATATTCCACACCAGTCGATATATGAATTCAGCTAATATTCTGAATATATCTCTGCCTGGTTCTCATAAATTCATCATCCCTAATTTGTTAAAATTTATTTACAGATTTTAATCAAAATGTGTGATGCGTCCACTAATTAATAACAGGTTATTATTATTATTATGAATTATTTTTGAATAAGCCCTATATATTATCATCAATCATGTAAAAGGAATTAAACCGAAACTGCAGATGAAAATAATAGATAGATCAAACAGATCCGAACGATAACTAAAGAGAGAGAGAGAACCTTTCTTGACGGTTTCGATCTCGGCGCCGGCACGACGGGCGGCGTTGACGGCCTTTTCATCCTTACGAGCGGCGGCGGTGGGAGCTTTCTTGCGGATCACAACGGGTTCCCAGTCTTGAACAATCCCTGCCATCTCTCTCTCAAAATTTATAGATAATATCAAATATTTTTGTGTATATCCGAATGAGAATGTGTATACATTAAATTACATACATACATTAAATAATAGTATAATAGGGTTGATGAATATTATATTATTATTTTATACGAGTACATTTCATTAGCGACCATTGTAATTATTACGCTAACTTTATGTTCATAATTTATGGTATTTTTGGTTGGCCACAGGATCGTATTATTATATTTTTTGTTTTTATATCAAAACAATACTGTGAGAAATTATAAAATGATTTATTAGCATGCCATAATTAATAGTACTCCTTCGGATCCGAGGGATTCTGATATTTTAATTTGAGATTCAGTACACACAATTTTCCTAGAGTATTAATATTAAAATACGATAGCCCTATTATAATTTCAAAATATTATGTATCATTAAAAATTTATGCTAAAATATTTTATTACCTTAGTAAATTTTCTGAAATCACCCTCAGGTTCATTTTTCTCTTTTAATTTTGATAAAAGAAAATTTTATTTTTAAAAAGTGAACTCGTTATAAAATCAAGGTGAATCGAACCCAACCCGTATGGATAACGCAAACCCTGATATTATATAATTTTAATTTTAATACCATGATTAAACATGTCAAATTTAATGTTATGTTAGCTTTCTGATTGGAGTAAAAGAATTGAAATTTCAGAGTTTTTTTTTCTTTGTTTTTTGGGAGGGGGTTTTACATATCACTGAGAACAACATGTGCAATGCATCATCAAACTGACTTGTAAAAAACCATACCGCATATCTACCGTACCAGCAGCATGGCTATTCACATAATAGTTTATCCATACTTACAAAATTACAAGCTTTGTTTTAGATCAGTACATTGACGACCCTAACTATCTATGAATTTCGTGATTTGGTTGCCTAAACTAAAATTCATGACTAGCTGCTATTCCAGCAGATTTCCAGCTTCATCTAGCATCTTCATCAGCCACACGTCAAGCTAGTATTTCAAATTGATTTTCCTTCGGCAGCAGCAAGCCCACGTATATTTGGTTTTTGTTTCCTCTTTGTAAGATTCCTGCACTGCGTATAACACAAAAATAAATACTAAGGATAGCATTCAGCATTCTCATTGTCACGGAGATATATAACGAATTTAAAATCTCCATCAATTCCCTTCCACCATGTAAACTGGCATAGAAATCCCTACTCTTCAACCTCAACAAAGCAAAATCAATGATCACCCATACATATGTTCTACAGAAATTTTAAAAAAAGGATTAAAAATCAAATAAATCAACAAAAATAGAAACCCAATCAACAGCTGAAACTGTACATGTCATATGCGTTCACAGAATTCTTGCCCAATAAACTCTTTTGGATTTTAGTACTTTGATATAAATTTGGGATGACATTTTTTGATTACACTATTTAACTTCCAGTCCGTATACTTCAAATAAATGCTATTAATACTCCTTTGACAATTGATCCTGCTTATTTATCATCATGCCCTCCGATTTGGTAAAAAGAATCACTTACCCTCTCACAAGGATGAAAAAAATTATAGAAAGAATAAGAAAGGAAAGAAAGGTATGTTGTTGGAGGATGTGTTGAGTTAGCAGCCACTGATCTTGAGTTAAAACTGGAGGAATCGGCAAAAGATTGAAAGGGAAAAGATACTGCTGAATTTTTTATTCCAATCTATCCTTAAAACATTTAATGTTAACAGCCATTTTTAACTAAGGGGTGGATATTGAAAGTTATAGGATGCAACTGTGAAGTTTATACTTCTGGAGTCTGGTACTATAGTGTTTTGGATGAAATTTTAGGGGTGCACAGTGCATTTTACCCTTAAAATAACGCCAATGGTAACTTCCTAACACTTTATACAGTTAAAACTCTTTAAAGTAATACCCTTGGGACCGGGAAAAATATTACTTTACCGAATTTATTACTTTATCGATATAATAATATTTTATTACTTTACCGAATTTTTATGTTTACGTATTACAATACATTATGTTTAAAAACAAGAATCAATCACATTCAATGTATTTGATCTAAAATTACTTTTGTTATGATTAATTATATCTAAAAACTAGATTCATGCATATAAAAATAAAAGGAAGCATTTCAAGCAATCAACACTTTGAACAATTACTTGTTACAACACGATCAAAACATACCGGGAGTTATTTATGCTTTACATAAAATCAAGGATGAGGTTAATTTTGGCTTTGGTGGAAAGAAGAAACAAGCTACTATAGATTCATAGTTTAAAAAGAATTGAATTTTGTAACTCATATACATTATATATATATATATATATAATTCTGGAATTATTACTTTACATATTACTTGGGCCCTTAATGACTTTCGAATTTTTTATTATCTTATGCTTTTAGCGAGAATATTACTTTACAACATTGGCCCAACTTGGAACTGACGAAATTTATTACTTAAGCGAAGTTAAGGTTATTACTTTATCGGATATTACTTAATCGAGGTTTAACTGTAGCTAAATAAATGACATTCATTTTGTACATCCTATATCATAGCAACTAAATGAAATTAAAAAATAACATGAACATTTTTACATCCTTGTGGGAAAAAAAATTCAGAGTTGAAGGTAAAAAAGACAAACAATCACACATCATAGCAGACAGTATAAATTTATATAGTATTTCATATAGTACTTGCTTTTCTGACAGAAGACTTTATTAAATTACACAAATGGCATCTTAGCTCCTAGAAAATCATGCCGAAACAGTTTCAATTATTCCATTAAAAAAATAAACAATATATTTTATGAACTGTCAAATGGAAATCTCACCAGATCATTCACCATCCCTTTTTCATTCCTTTGGAGTACCATTCTCAAATTTATCCTCACTTTTATTGCCATCAATAGCCATCAAAGAATCCTGAAATGTATACAATGCAATAAAACCACATAATCATACAATTCACATTATTAAAATGAGCACCACATTCGACATTATCAAACTGATTGAAACTACAGACACTGTATATAATCAACTTTTTATTATAAATGTGACTAACCTCACAAACCATCAATTCAGAACTGACAACAGTTGTCAAGCTCACAGCATTATGAGGTAAAACTTCATTAACACTGTCATTTTTTTCCTGAACTATCTCATTGGGATCACATGGACCCTTACCCTGCATTTTCAAGCTTTTATATCAAACAAACATTGAGCATAATTACATCTATATCCTGACAACCCAATTTTTTAAGTACCTCCGAATCACAGTTTTTCGGCAAGTTGATGGATGGAAGCTTTTGAATATCCCACCCAAGAACCTTACAAATAACTTTCCCCAAAGCTCTATGAGCTTTCCTCTTCTTCGTCTTGGCTATAGTGATTGAATGTTGTACGAGCGCCACACAATCCTTAAACTTCTTCCCCACCTTCTGCCCAATCCCAACACACACCAAACAACTAAAGTCACCACTCTCAAAGTTCTTCTCATAGTAACACCTCAGTTCACTATCCTCCGTAAATAGTTTCAAGAAAAACTTGTACTCTTCCCACTCATTCTCGTCATCCACGTCATCGTCGTCATCAGATGATGCACAATCTTCAACCTCACCGTCACTATCCATACTCTCCCGAAACATTTCCTTTGCAGCGTCCAAAGCCTTTTGCTGAGATTTATTCGCAACCAACCTAGCATTCTCTTCTTCAGTAAGTACTCTATTCACAGCTGGCTTCAAATTCAACGTGGGCCATCCGACAGTCTGTTCAGGAATCGGATTACAAGGCCATTCTTTTTCAGATATGGGAGGCCATTTCTTGGATTCTTCATTACTACCAACACCCTTCTTACCCTTCTTTTTCTTCTTCATCTTTTTCGGTTTCGTCACCTGAATACCAAGTGAAAGTCTACTAAGCTTGTTATTTAATGTACTATGATTCACAGGTTCCCCATTTCTTGGCACATAGGGACCCGAATCATGAATGGGCACATTCGATCTCTGCATACGCGAATAACAATGTGGACCAGAATTCAAGATAGTTGGCAAAGTGGAACTATGATTATGATTAAAAATGTGGGTATTAGGGATACGATCAGGGTTTAAAATTGGAATTGATGGGTAATTAGAATTGGGGCTCGGGTTTAACATGGGGCTATTGGGGATATGATTAGGGTTTGAAATTGGGTAAATGGAAGTGGGGTTAGCATTGTACATGGGGGTATGGGGGATATGATTAGGGTTTGGAATAGGATGGGTTGGGTGGGTAATTGAGTGCATTGAAATGGGATTATGACTGAAATTGGGGCAATTGGAGGTATAATTAGGGTTTGAAATTGAGAAATTAGGGTTTGAAAGTGGGTAAGGATTAGGGTTTGAAATAGGAGGGCCTTGACGATGGAGAGAGTGGAGATGCATTACCTCATTTATAAGCTGTTCTTCTGTTAATGGAGACATGACAAGATTGTTAAAGACGTACACTACACCACACTACTAGTTCTGTATATACATGTATATACAGGGACGCAGCTGAACAGGTACTGCTTTTATAATCAGGGATGGATTAATAATATAGATATATATTGTTATCTACATTCAAATTTTATTTTTAAATTTTATATATTCAGATTGATATTAAAATATCTAAAATATTATTGAAAATTTACCAAAAATACTAATTTTTGTGAAATTATTTTCAGTTTTACTAACTTCTAAAAAGATTTCTAAAAATATTATTTTATTCTAAAAATATTTACAAAAATACGGAGATCGCATTTAATTTAAACTTTGCAACTAATTTTGGTTATATTTTAAATTTTATTTTAGGTTAAATTTTAGGTTGTAAATTAGGTTGCAAAATTGCAAACGTATTTTCGCAAATATTTTATAAAATTTGAGTTGCAAAACGTATTTTTGCAAATATTTTTAAAAAATAATAGTATTTTTGCAAAAAACTTTTAGAACTTTGATACTCATGAAAAAGAGAAAACTGAGTATGAGGAAGACTTCAGGTACTACATGAGGTTATATTAGTTTTTAGTATAAATTGCGAGTGGCATTTTGTAAATATTAAGTTCTTTCCTGTGCATTTACATAAATACCCTTATGTTTGTATTATAAAATATTTTAAACTGAGGGTGCTACCTGAGTTCATCCTCAGGCACATCAAACCCTATGAAAAAATTCCTATATTATTTTATAATTATATTTACCTATAATTAGATAATATAAATTAGTTCTCAATATTAAATAATTTATATAAAAAATATATTATAATATTATAATTAAACTTAAAATCTTTTATAATCGATTTGATAAATCCCAAATTCTTAGTTGACTAAATATATTTTTACGTTTTATCTAAATTAAACTTAAATTTTATATATGCAAAAATTATATTTATAATATTCTATTATAAAATATAATCCTACCGAGTATAATCTTATTACATTGTTATCATTTGATTGTCATGACATATTAATAATAATAAATTTAAAATACACTTATAAATTTTTTTAGACAAAATTTTGTTAATGATCAAGTTAATAACTTAAGACTAAATAAATTATAAATTTATTTTTGTAGTTTCATGAAAAGTAATATTTTTTTTATAAAAATGCTTTTTTATTTTAAATTTTATGAAAATACAATTTTTAAATTTTTTACAAAAATACAGTTTTACAAAACTAATACAAATGCAACTAAAATTAATATTAAACACAGTCACGAATAATTTCATTTTTTATCAAAAATAATTACATTTGATTATAAACTGTATATAAAAATATAACATTTTATTAATTTTAGTTATAAATCATATTTTAATAAAAAATTTAAGAAATAGTAAAGTTTTAAAAAATAATATTTTTGATAATTACCTTTTATTTCTTACGAAATTATAATTCTGTAACTAGTTTTTCTAGGACTTCACCAATATGTAATACAAAACTAAGATATTGATTATGGATGTAATTCTTTGTAAAACCATGGTAGAATTGACATTTATTAATAGTATTATTATATTTTTTATTTTTATTCATGATACACTCGAACTTATGGATTACGGTACACTTTTGTTAGACAAATTGTTAAGCAACAATTTTCACCATATTCAACAATGTATAATAAGATATTAAAAATAGTAACTCAAATAATTATATTCGTAACGTTTAAGGAAAAAATAAAAATTTAAAGAAATTTCCTTCGATACCATCATAAAATTGATTTTTATCGATTGTACCCTTAAGATTTGGTGTTTTCTAAACATTTGACTAACAGAAGTGTACCACGTATAGCAATCTATAAGTTTGAGAGTACCATAAATATAATTAAAAAAATACAACGGTCCTGGGTTCGACCCTGGCTCATCCCGAGACCTTAATCTATAGGTGCTTTTTCGGCCCCTATCAGCTCAAAACCAAATTCCCCTCTTATTAAGAAATTTAATCGTCTCTTGAGATTCCTCGTGCTCCAAGTAAATATAACGTGTCATGTTGTAGCAAAAAACGAACACATTCAAGAGAATCTGGACCCATAGCTTCCAAAAGAACAAAAAAATATTTTGTATCAATTTCTTCTAATAATGAAAGTAGATAAATGTAATAACCGTAATTTATTTATTTAGATATTAGTAATTATAATTAGAATTAGAATTAGATTAGAATTTGTAAAGATTATTTTTTTTTAACCATAATATTTATTATATTGAATTTTATTAGAAATAGAATTTGTAATAAAATAGATTAATAATAATAAAAAAGGATTAAAATTAGATAGAGATTAAGAATTAAAATTGGATTAGAATAACGGGTTTTCGAATATTGGTATTTGAATCGTTGTAGATTTTGTTGTAGGGTTTTAAAACTCTATATATAGATTAAGGTCTCCTCATTCTTTCATATTCTTTTCTAGCCACCAAGACTAAACAGATGTAAATCTCTCTCGATACACAAATCCTTATTCTTTTTCTTCATTTTTGTTTGTAAAATTCGTAGGATTATTCATACACAAATCAGCTGTCTTGTAAAATTCGTAATAAATTCATCGTAAGTCGGAATTCATTGATTCTGGACTTTTTAGAAAGATCTTTTCGTTCTCTACGATTGTTGTGTTTTAAGTTTTTCCGGAAAATATCGTTTAGAGGGTCAAAAAGATAAAATATAGATCTGTGCAGAATTGGAGTTATGAAGAAGTTCGACGTTTGAGACGTTTAAGATGTGATATTTTCAATTGGGTGTTAAGGATTATTTTATTCAGTATATATACAAGATCCATGTATACACAACCGTGAGTTTTATTAAACCTTCAAGTGGAGTCCGCATAAGAAAGAAATACAGAGGCGCTATTTGGTACATTGGACGCATTGAATTGTCTTGATCAAGAAGAACAGATCGTGAACCAGAAATTTTGTGAGTCTATGCAGTTTTCGTTAGTGTCTGAAATTGCTAGTTCGAGTTTTCGTTAGTGTCTGAGATTGCTATTTCGAGGTATGAATTTCGTCCCCTTTCTTTTCCGTGCTACTCTTTTTATGATTAGTTATATTTAATTCGTTCCATTCGTAAATCTGTTCTTTCTGTTATCACTCGTTTTAACTGTTTTAATTCTCCGAAAGTTATTTTAAAGTCTGTTCCGAAATATTTAAATATTTGTCTCTGCGATTTTCAAAAATTATATATGTTACATATCTGCGTAGAATATTTGAAATATCTGTTTAGGTGATTTTAAAATTGTGAAAATTATTTTATTTGAACCCTTAGAGTGATCTAGGGTATACAGAGTTAACCAGCTGTAGGGGTACTACAGCCGTGTCATTGCGGCACCAGTGACATGACACTTCCGTGGCAGTGTGATTAGTCACGGCGTATCCTTCTGATAGCTCACGTTAGGGCTGTCAAAAAAATCCAAAAAATCCGATATTCGTCCGAAATATCTGTATTCGTATCCGGAAAAAAACGGATATTATCCGTATCCGGAAGAAACCAGATATTATCCGTATCCGAATCCGAAAATTCCGGATACGGATATGGATATAGACACATCCGTATCCGAAAATATCCGTATCCGAAATTAATTATATATAATATATATATAAATATATTTTTTTAATATATATAATATATAATTATATATTTTTAAACTCATTTAAAGTTATAAGCCCATTTATATATTTTTATATATACACTTATAGTTATAAACCCATTTAATTTGATTCAATTATATTTTTTAATTAGCTCAACTCTAATGTCTATTTTAATTTAATAAATTAATATATACACTACACATGGTTATACTTTAAAATATATATTCAATATATATATATATATATATATATATATATATATATATATATATATATATCAATTTATATTTCTATAGTATTTTATGCATTTTAAATCATATCACATATATCACATAAATAATATATATATATATATATATATATATATATAATTTAAAATTTATTCTATTAGTTTTGTAGTGTGTATATATATTCATTAAATAATATATTTATACAAATTTTATATAATTGTAAAAATATTATAGACATATATAAAAATATCATTTGAGTTTAATATTATTAAGATAACAAAATTAGATTGAAAAGATAAATAAAAATTAATTTTTTAAAAAATAAAATAGGCTTAAATCTCTTTAACTCTTAACTCAATTAAAAAAATAAATTAAATTTTTAATTTTTTTTTTGCAATTTTTTTTGAATTTTTAATATAAATTTAAAAAAATTATTAAAAATCGGATTCGGATTCGGATCCGGATAATATCCGGATCCGGATAGTATCCGTCGGATCCGGATTCGGATATTAACCTTTAAAATTTTCCGGATTCGGATACGGATACGGATACGGATTTTCGGAATCGGATTCGGATACGGATATTGACAGATCCGTATCCGAATTATCCGGTTTACACCCCTAGCTCAGGTGGTGAGTTTTGCGCATTTTAATATTTGTTTGAGGATACGTGGATGCACCCAGATTTGATTTGATTTGTGATTTGATATTTGACGGTGACGTTGTATATGCCGTACACGTTGTCCGGTTTGTTGTACGCATTAGGTACCCTATGATGTGTGTATCTGTTATCTGTTTTGTATCGGTATGAAATATCCTAACCCTCTTTGTTTCAGCCTTATTTTTAAAAAATTAAAGTTTATTTATTATTGTCAAAATTTATATCTTGTTTCTGTTTTATAAACTTTATTCCAATCCGTACTGGGCATTTGGCTATGCCGTATTCTTTCTTCTGGCAGGTACTTAGGGGGATCTTGGGCTGTGTGATGGAGAACTCCCTTATTTACATTTACTAGGACGTTTGAACTTAAAGGATTATTTTAGTCATTTTTATTATTAGAGATTTTAGATTTATTCATATTTATTATTTTGAATTATTTTGGAAGTTTTAATATTATTTTAGAGAGCTGTTGGACTTATTTAATTATTAAGTTTGGTGGATTTTAGTACTATGTATACAGATTTGTGATTTGAAAAGTAACCCCTCGTCTCGTTTTGGGAGGGGTGTTACGATAAATCTTTTTAGTTTCGTCGAATTTTGAAATTAGTTTTCCAAGATTTTGACGCATGTCTAAAACAAAACTAACATATTCCTTTCAGGATTTTCTCTAAACATCAAAATTGAAATCCATAATCAAGAATCGAAAATTGTAAGTGCGAGTAAGATGTTGAAGAACTGAAATCGATAATTGAGTTTTCATAAAAAGTACCCATTTGTCAGCTAAGCTGTATTACTTAATAAAATTAATATTGTTTTTGACAAAAGTTTAATAAAATTAATTTTAAAATCCACAAAAATAATATAATTAAAAACAAATATTTTACAAAGAATCAAAAATGTATTCCTTAAAATTTTATAATATTTTTAAAAAAATCAATTTTTTCACGTAAACATATCAATACTATACAAAATTATAATTCGATATATATTCTTCACATGTATATTTTGCTATTTGTATTAGAATTTTGTTATTAATTTTTATTTTGAAACATGAATTTTGTTATTTTTTAGGTGGTTGCGGAGATTTCATATTATTTTAATTGTAATTATGGGCTGGAAAAACATGTAGGATGGATATATTGTGTTTAAATCGACTGTGCTTTATGTTGTTTATGTATGCACAGTTTTCTCCGAGTGAGTGGGGCCGACTGCCACCTGACCCATTTCCATTTCCTTCCTCCTCCTGTTTTCTCTCTTCCCGTTCTCTATCTCCTCCTCTCTCCCCCCTTCTCTCTTTTCTTTCCTTGTTCTCTTTCTCTCCCTTGTCCTTCATCTCTGCAACAACCGACCACCACCGCTGCGGTGGCGGCTCCTGCCACTATCAACACAACAAAATACACACACACCCATATGTTTTTAACCCACCAAATCATCTTGTAGCTTCATAACAATTCTAATCCAACAAAACCAAAAAATCCACCTTGTTTAACACACCAAATCATCTTGATTGTTGCAATATTTACACCGTTACGAAGCTCGTATCACCACGATTTCAAATCATGTTGAATTCGAACACGAGATCTCCAAGAAAATTTCTCAAGTTTCTCGCACTCTCTCTACCATTTTTCTTTTTCTCCTTTTCTCACTTTAAAAGGGAAAGTGATGAAAGCTAAAATGAATTTATAGAGGTTTCTACCTATTTATTTATCACTCTTAGGCTAAAGAAATAACAACCCAATTACTAAAGCTTTTGGGTTTACTAGTAAAGAGTGACCCAATTTCTAGAGTAAATACAACTATTGAATTTTTAAAACAAGTATGAGGAAATAATTTTTACAAAGTTTAAAAATATCAAAACACACTTTCATGAATTTTTAATAAAATAACTTTTCAAAACTTTTGAAGAAAATATATATATTTATTTTTATAAAAATAGAATATAATAAAGAAAATAAATAATCTGAATTTTTTTAATAACTCTCCGTGAGTTTTTGAAAAATTGATAAAAAAAAAAAGCAATCCTATATAATATTTGAAAATACGAGATCACTACATTAAAAAAAATCAATTTTTTTCACATAATGTTTTTCTATTTATGTATAAATTATATGTAATTTTTTTTGATAATGGCCCATTATTTCTCAAAAAGGAAAAAAAGGAGTAATAAAATATTTTGTTGCAATAAAGCAAATCTCTCATCGGTCCTCTGATTGATTTTGCTTTCTGACATCCTGTGTATGTTTTGTATTGCCCGTATATATACACACAATACAACAACAAATGTATTTATCATACAAACCCTAATTAGAAATGTCTAGAAAAGTATACACAACCGATGTGGGGTCCATAGCCTGCGACGAGCTGGTCGAATTGGGAGCAGGAAAAGAAGGCTGGCTCGTTGAAAACCCTAATTTACTCTCTGCTCTCGATACCCATTCTGTTGCCTTGGCTAATCGCTCTATTGTGCTTATTCTTCAATTGAATCATTCCGGGTCTCGGGTCAAGATCCGACCCGATCTTTCCCCAATTGAGGCCGAGTACATATCTGCTATAGAGTGGTTGGTTTTTGATGAAATTAGGGTTCTTGCCCTTGGGACTTCTTGTGGGTATTTGTTGATTTACTCTCTTGATGCCCATCTTCTTCATAAACAGGTCAATATTATGCGAAATTATAATTCTATATATATTCTTCATAGGTATATTTTGCTATTTGTTTTAGAATTTTGTTATTTTTGTGTGGTTGCGGAGATTTCATATTATTTTAATTGCAAATATGGGCTGGAAAAGCATGTAGGATGAATATATTGTGTTTAAACCGACTGTACAATTTATTGATGTGTTTTTAGGAACGTTTTTAAACATGATTAACCGGAATGATGTGACAATGTACAAGTGTTCCCATATAGATTGGTTAATGGTGTACTATGCTACTAGACTATAATATATGTGATGTTTATGAGTATTGGAAAGCAGCCTATAAGATTGATTATAAATTTTCTTTTTGGTTTTCAAGAAATGATGTTTTAATAACTGCTGAGTTCAATGTAGACCATCATCTCTTTATTTAATGAGCTCAATATCTGTGATTATTAGATTGGAAAATAGAATATAAAATTTAAATTTTTTATCTGGTGTTATCATATATAGTCTCTTATGATGTGATAAACAACTTAAATGGTATTCTTTTCTTTTTATTTGATAATTGCTACTTGGATACAATTAGTTAGTCTCTCTCTTTCAGATAGTTTATCCTGGGCGGATTCTTAGGATACGAGTTCGTGGAACTAAGAGAGATCTGAAAGAAGATGCATCATCTGAGGAGGTCTGTGTTGTTTTAGCAGGCGTAATTGCCCGTTTTGATGGGTCTGATATTCAGGTATATACAAATATTGTAGAAATTCTTTTCTCTTAAAAACAGCACCAACAAGTCCTTTTACATTTATGTTTGTGAACATGTATGACTAGTAGCCTAGTAGGTAATGCTTGATTATCGATGAAAATTTTATTTTTCATTTTATGTCACTAGACTATGTTAATTTCCAAGTTATATGCAAGACTGACATAAGCTCTTTCCTGTTTTGGTGCAGAGTATGCTGCATCGTCGATTTCAAGAAACACAGGGTCAGTTCTGGGACCAGATGTCAGAAAAAAGTTATTTAGAGGACTCTGAAAATTCTTTTGGTAGACTTCCATACCAACTATGGAATGTTAACAAATATGGTTCATGTGCTGATGCTGCGATAACTGGCATCATGCCCCCTCCTCTAATGGAACTTCAGGTGGCAATTTGCATCTCTATCTTCAACTTATGTATATATACTCTTAATTATTATTCATCGAAGTTGTATAATTATGATCTGGGTTATTGCTCATAATCGAAAAGTCATGTTGCCCGTCGTTGTTGCAATCTATGATTGGAACATAATAGTATAATAAGGTATCAGTAGACTTAGTTTAATACTTTGGAATCTCGTGGTTAAGATGATTATGATGAGGATTAAATATCGTGATGCATAGTTGCATCTATGTTTCTTTGTGACACTACCTTTTCACTATTTAACTACTTTTGGAAACTCTCTGAATTATTCTGGTCTTTGAAATTCAGCTGCTTTTGTTGTTGGGCAGTCAAGTCAACGATATTTTTGTGCAATCACTATTGGGAATGATGCTGTAATTTCAGCATTCAGGTTAGTTCCGCGGGAATTGGGATATTCCTCCATATGGTATCTCGTAATTTGTTATCTGTGAATTGATTATTATATATTTTTATCACTAAAGCCGGCGACTGTGGTTATGTTAGTATGTACTTTGATCGTTTCCTTTGTTTTTTGAAGACTTTCGGAAGACAGAAAGAGGTCTCTAGTGGGAGCTATTCTGTCAAAAGTTGTGCCAGCAACAATTTCAACCATAGCTTCTTTATCGAGTATGTTTTGGCGCAGCGAACCAAAGTCAGTAAAAAAACCAGAGCCCAAGCCACAATCATTTGCTCAAGGTGAAGAAATTGCCTTAATTATAATTTTAGACTTGAAAAGCTAGTGGTCAGATGTAGTGTATGCGACAATGTATATAAATTCTATAAATCTAACAGTAGTTCGTGATAAGAGTTTGTTATCTTTCTCTTTCCCAGAGCTTGTCTTAATCATTCATGAACATCGTGCTGTTTCTGTGATAGAAACCGGAAGTTGTGCATAAGCACTAAACTACATAGTACAAGTTAAGCATTTTTCACTTTACATGGTAAGGATTTTTTACTTTGTGCAGATCAAAATAGGTAAAAGTATCATATTGACCATTACTAATAAATCAAACTTGACAAATTTGTGCATTTATATGTTTGGTTAATTAGCTTTAGCCTACTCTAGGAAATGCTAAAACAGAAATAGCTTTAGACAGGAAAGATAGATTCAGCAAGGGGAAACAAAAGGTCATCCATTGCACCTATGGGGCACAAAACTTTAATTCTCTGGATTAGCAAAAAATGTATTGTTACTGGCTTATATTAGTTTTATCTTTGCAGCTTTTCCTCTCACGTGTTTAAAAGATAATCCTAGAAAGGGTGAGAAGCTCACTTTATCACCTAGTGGTACTTTGGCGGCAATAACAGATTCACTTGGTCGCATCTTACTAATGGATACTCAGGCACTTGTAGTGGTGCGCTTGTGGAAGGTTTGGTTTGCAAACTTGCAATTGACTGCCACGAAAGCTAGTAGTATCTGCTTGAAATCTAACCGTTGCTTCTTTGCAGGGGTACCGTGATGCTAGCTGCCTGTTTGTTGAGATGCTTGTTAATAAAAATACGGGGTCATCAAGATCTGGCTATGTTAAGAGTGATTATTGCCTGTGTTTAGCCATTCACGCACCTCGTAAAGGGATAGTTGAGGTACTTAATTTAGTAAATTTGCAAATTGTTTTATTCCTTTTCAATAATAAATATCCATAATAACAAGTGCTGTGAATGAAAAATTGAAACCTCTTTTTTTTAAGGTCCAAAAGGAGAAGTTGTGTTACAAACTTGATCATATCATGAACTGATTAAACCCAATTACTATAATCAGAAGTCATACTGTTACATATATTCCCTTGGGATGTGACTTGTGAGTTGGATTTGATAACTTTTCTGAGACCAGCTGGCAGCATAGTTCTTGTAGACTTCTCAAGTAACCAACTGCTTTAGTAGTCTACCGGGAAATTCTATTTTATTTCTCAAGTAAAAGCTAACCTGTTTGTCTAAGCTTAAAAATATTAATTTAGTTATAAACTGCATAAAAAAGGTAAACAAAATATTCCCAGTTTCCCATTGTATCATACTCGTACAAGTCCAGGGACGGTAATGTGTTCTTGGAAATTCCTCTACTCCCAAGAGTAGAGAGGTTGTTGCGTAAGCACCCACACCTTTAACAAGGCAAAGAGCAGTAATAAAATACATCAAGAGGATTTGCATGACTGCGTCCATCAGCCCCAAAATTCTAAATATGCTGAACAAATTTAGAATCTCGTTTATGTATCTCAGTATCCTCGGATTAACCGGAGTATATGCACCACAGGTTTGGCAGATGCGAACAGGACATCGTCTTCTGACACTAACATGCAGTAAGGGTAGCAAATTGTTGCAACCCACATACAGATTTGACTTGTCTGACGGATCATCTTCTTCGTATGCACCCTTGGAAGCTTTCTTTTTAAATGGGGACTCTGGTCAGCTGTCGGTGCTGAACAGTTCTCTAAAATGACATCCTGTGCCTGCTTTTGTTTTCTGGTCTATTTTGAATTTCTTTTGCATATTGTATATTTTTGTTAAGTACCGATGATATGTATGTAATTCGTCAGCGCAGACATTATAGCCTTGTATACAAGCTTGTGCTTAAAGTTAAAAATCAAACCACATTTTTTGGTCATGGCCGATTACATGATTTTATATATTTAGACACGCACACACATATCTTAGTCGAGACTTGAAACTTGAAACTTGAAATATGACCACTTATTACTTAGAACAGAACCCACTAGGCTAAGCCTTGCAGCTTCAAACTGCACGCAATAAGCTTATCATTTTTCTTTCATATACCTTAATTCAGGGGCAGAGACCATAGAAATTTACATTGGTCTGTATCCTTCGCTAGCTTATATACAAAATAACATTTACTGAAACATACAGATAATAATATATTTACTAGTATTCTTAACATAGCTTCTTGCTCATGTGAAGTTTGAGTCCGTTGTTAAAATTAAATAGAGAGTTGTATGGCAGAAGGTAGGACTATAGAGGACTATAGGAATGGTTGGTCGAAAGTCGAAACACGTAGAACTGGAAGTCTAGGGGTCCTCTTATAAGCTCGTTATAAGTTGAAAAATACATACATTTTTTAACTTAGATGTTATTTATAAAATAAGTTAAATGGGATATAGGTAAAATTTAGGGTCATTTGGTTCTTATAAATTAAAAATTTTATATCGATTTTTAAAATTTAAAACCGGAATCAATAATTATGGAATCTAGGATATGAATCCTGATTTGTGATTCTCATTTATGATGGTGTCCGGTCAATATATATCTTTATTGACTGTGCAGGACTCTAAATGCTGCCAGCATGATGATGATCAAGCTTCACTTCAGTGTCAAAGACAATTCACTGCAGGTTTCCCTAATTTAGAGGAAGACAAATCTTTTCCTATGGTCTGTAACAAATTTCACCAAAATTACCCAAAGAGTAACAGGAGTTGAACCTGTAATGGTTGAGAAATAGACAAATTTTAATGCTTGATCATTGCAAAAGTGGCACTCTAAACAAATGATTGTATTGAAAAATCAAAAATTTCTGGAGTGACAACATGATTCATCGTATTTACAAGCAAATCAGAAGAACTCAGATTGAGTGACTGCTGTATAAACAACTCAAAAGACTGATGAATACACAAGCTGACAAGCATTCTATTATGCTAAGCTTTTGGTTCTTTGTTAGTTAGTTTCTTGTCATTACTGGGTTGTGATTGCCAACAAAGCAGATGGTCTAATCACTTCATTGTAATTCTCTGCAAAACCACATTGTTTATATCTTGTGAACAACCCAAAAAGTCAAAACTTTACTGATGATTCAATCACCATAAATGGCTGCTTTCTCTCTCCTCTCTCTACTAGTATTCTCTCTCTACTTGCTTCACTCCACTGCAAAAATCCCCAAATCACCACGGTCTCTCTTCAGATCACAGTTCTGTGAATCTTCAAATGATCTCCCACCTAGTACATTCTTTGAAGTCACCAAACCCATTCAATTACCCAACACAAAGCCTTGCTCACAACTCATTCTTCAACATGATTTTGGATATACATATAACGAGCCTCCGGTTCTTGCTGATCCCTTTTTCAAATTGCCCATCTCAAGATTTTTCAAAGATTGTTCTTGAATGGAAAGCTACTTGTAAAGGCAGGCAATTTGACCGCATTTTCGGGGTTTGACTTGGGGGAGTTGAGCTTCTCAGGAGCTGCACTGCAGAGCCAAGACCCAATGGGATTGTTTGGACTGTTAAAAAAGATGTTACAAGGTATTACTCATTGCTTATGACCAATCAAATTCTTGCTGTTTATTTAGGCAATATTATTGATAATACTTTTACTGGGGTTTACCATGTTGAGCTAAGTTTTCACTTCTATCCTGCGGAAAACCATATTTTGAACTGGGGTAATTTGGATAATGTGCATGGTTCCAATGCTAATTTGATCTTACCCATTTCAAGGAATTTGCCACTGAATGATGGGTTGTGGTTTGAAGTAGTTAATTCTAAGATGTAAAGTCTAAGGAATTTAAAATCCCCCAGAATGCATAAAAGGCTGTGTTGGAGGTGTATGTTTCACCTCATGAAAATGATGAGTCTTGGTATACGAATTTACCGAATGAGTACATTGATCAAAATAACCTTACTGATCTTCCAGGGAACGGACCTTTTAGGGAGGTTGTGGTAAGTATGGATGGTAAGGTAGTTGGTGCAGTTTGGCCATTTAGTGTCATATATACAGGAGGAGTTGATCCCCTTCTATGGCGACCCATTTCTGCAATCGGATCATTTGATCTCCCTTCTTATGATATTGAGATCACTCCGATTTTGGGAACGATATTAGATGGTAACAATCATGAATTTGGTTTTAGTGTTACAAATGCTTTGAATGTATGGTACATAGATGCGAATTTGCATATCTGGTTGGATGGAAAGAGTGAAAAAAACAGAAGGAAAGGTATTGAGAAGGAGCACCTTGCCTCTTCGTGTTACTTGCGTGTCCAATTTTACAGGGTTGAATGGAACATTTTCAACAATGGTTGGTATGATAATTGATTCTATCGGATGGGTGAAATCATCCTATGGTAAGATAACAACTCAGGCAACTCAAGAGTTCAATTACAGTAATTTTATGGAAATGGGCAATAATGGGGATCTGCAAATAGTGCATCAAATGATTGATTTTAATGACAATATTGTTGCTAACTCAGGATTTTCTGTAGATTCAGTAACATCACTGAAAATGTTTCCCCTTTACTTATACTCTGAAAATGCTGACCAAGGAGGTGGATCATATACTTCTGTAGCTAATCTGTCACTAGGTTTTAGTGAGAAGATTACCAAGAAATCTGAGTTTGAAGCATCATTTATCTCTCTTGAAAATTTGCAAAAAGGACAAGCTTCCATGCTGGTTAAGGGCAACCTAGTGGCAAGTGGTACTGGAAATATACAACAGGCATACAGTTTTGATAGTAGTACATCTTGTTATTTTAGGAATGTCAGTAGCTCAAATTACACCATTATCTATGATGTAGAGAACAATAAGTGTGGTGAAAAGACCTGTTCTCGATCGGAGGCATAATCCGGCTTGCAAGGTTTTTCTAGTCTTCATGATTTTCCGTATTTTGATTAAACTTAGACTTCAAATTGTAGGATAGTAGTATTTATGCTAAATCTGTCATTGTTTTCTGTGATAATGATTTATATATTACAATCATTTAGCATCAAACTCTATTTATCTTTGTAATACTAGTCCAATAGTAAGATGCACACATTTACATACTATTTTCTTCACTTCTAATAATCATGCAGAACTAGTATAATGTTTGTGTTGTAAATCAGTATCTTCTGTGGATTCATTTGTAAGGGATTTTTTAACAACCCTTGTTGTACTCTACCCCGTTCCCCCACCATTTCTTAGCCAATCGATCAAATCAAGGTGGTATATCTATGTATAGTGCATATAAAACATTGTTTGACCTCGTGTTTGTACTTAAGATGGAAAGTGAGGTGATGGAAAATATTAATTACTACAGAAAAATGGTTCTTTCTACCTTGGATTTATAATGATAAATTTGTCCACTTGTTTTCTTAACTTTCTAATAAAGAAATAGTGATCTATAGCAACTGAACATATTCTTGCTATTACCAGCCACCAGGGTATGAAAATTTGTTAACAGTCAAGATTACTTAATAAACCTTATATTCTAGCAGCATATATTTCTGCCTGGGTTTTAAGAAATGATATCCAACTACATGTTCTAGACACTGATTGCGATATAAATTGTCCTCTCTTTATTTAACGAGCTCAATGTCTATTATGGAGATTAGGAAATACTATATTAAATGGTCTAACTTTATTGTATTCTTTTCTCTGTTATAATCTGATAGTACAACTAAATGGTACTCTCTGAATTTGATAATTGCTTCTTGAATGGAGTTACGGTTAGCCAGTCTTGCTTTTTTGGATAGTTTATCCTAGGCGGACTCTTAAATTACAAGTTCGCAGAACTACAAGAAGTATGAAAGAACATACATCATCTGAGGAGGTTTGCGATGTTTTGGCAGATGTAATTGCCCGTTTTGATGGGTTTGATTTTCACGTATATACTAGAGTATCAGCGTAGATTTGTTATTTTCTTCTTAATGATAGCACCATCAAACTGTTGTATATTTATCCTTAAAAACAAGTTTGACAAATAGCCACCAGTGCTTGATCATTTATCTTATATTGGGTGTACAACTTCGGTCTTCACTTTGTTTTCTTGACCAACTTAATCTCCTCTCCCCTCCCTCCCTCTATATTATATATTTGCATTTTAAATCATTAGACTATCTTAATTACCTATAAAACGCAGAGTCAGTTCTGGTATCAGATTTCAGATAGAAGAGATCCAGAGGATTCTGGAAACTCTTTTGGTAGGATTCAATAGCAACTATGTAATGTTAACAGGTACGGATCCTGTGCCAATGCTGAAATAACTGGCGTCATGCTCCCTTATCTGCGGAAGCTCCAGGTAGCAATTTGCATTTCTATTTTTAACTCATGTATATATGCTATTACCTATCATACCGAAGTTGTAAAATTATGATCCTGTAAATTGACCATACCTGAGAAGTTAAGATGGCTCTCTCAATCTATTTATGACATAATAGAATAATAACGTGTTAGTAGACTCAGTATGATACTAGTTAAGACCTTTAGATCTGGAATTTTTCCAAACTAATCTGGTTTGTGGAATTCAGCTGCCTTTATTGTCGGGCAGTCAAGTCTTGTCTGGTTTGTGGAATTCAGCTGCTTTTATTGTCAGGCAGTCAAGCCTTATTTGGTTTGTGGAATTCACCTGCTTTTATTATCTGGAAGTCAATTCTTCAAGTCTTGGGGTGGGGAGAGGGAGAGCATGGCCAATTTGGCTTGGTTTTTAGGTGGAACCATAACCTATAAGTTTAAAAACCATAATCAAATTAATGGATCGGTTTTGGTTTTAAATTTCCGGTGCGGTTACAAATGATTTGGTTTTCAGTTTTGAAACCAATCAAAATATATAGGTGTGTGTGAGTGTGTGAGTGAGGGTGCATCAAAATAAAAATATTTTAGTTATTAGAATTACGAATAATTCTCTACAATCACTAAAGCCGTATGCTATAAGTTCTTTTATTTTATTTTTTGGCCAAATGAAGAAGTATGCTATAAGTTACATATTCAAGTAGAGTGGTATATTATTCCAACTAGACAGCAGGACCCAGATGTTTTATGTCCACCATTTATACAGTTGCACTCCCTGTTTGATGTGATAGTTTTGATCTGATAGTCTACAATAAACGTGCATTATGTGCTAGGAAATAATGAATTCCCTCTTAATAGTTTGTTTATGTTCTCGTTTGCCCAATCTCTGCCTGGCGAATGACCTGTAGACAAGCTTGTTGGTTAACTTGGTTAATATTTTACAATCTGACTCCTGATTACAGACTGCCTATGTGGGAGTCTTCTTACATTGCTTGTAACAAACCTCACCTTGAAATAACTGTTGAAACCCCCAAAAAAGAAAAGAAAAAAAGAGGTTACCTTTGATACAATATAATTTCACAGAAGCACGACAGTCGATGGTTCTTGCACCATTTGTACAAGGGTTGCAAACTTCAAGGTTAAGAAATCCCTGGTTTAATGCTTAATCAGTGTAAGGCTGGTACTTTGAACAGATTATTGAGGGATTTGGGTGGCCTAATTTTCTTGAAAAGTCAAGTTATTGGAGTGTCATTCACTGTTTGATCAAGCAATAATCAGGAAGACTTTGTCATACACTTATAGTGAATGCTGTATAGAGCATTAAACGGAAAAACTATGATGAAATTCACATTCTAGTAAGCTTGAAATTTATAGTGAGGATCAGTGACTTCTACTTGTTTTCCAAAACCAAGGTAAAAAAATTTCTGAACTTGAGGTACATTGTTGATCCAAATAAACTATTCCAGACTATATGTAAAAGCACATCCCTGGTCCATATCTTTCTTCTTCCTTCATTTTCTTGTCCTTTCAATTTGACTTGTCAACAATAAAATTGGTCCAATTATCTTGTTGTAACTCACTATAAAGCCACATTGTGTATTATCTAACAAACAACCCAAAGCTCAGTAATTACTCACTATCTGAAAATTTAACCACTTTCAATGGCTTTCTCTCTTCTTTCTCTAATTCTCTTTTCCCTCTACTTCCTTCACTCTACTGCTAATAATTCCATATCATCACAATCTCGCTTCAGGTCACAATTATCTAAATCTCCCGCAACCCCAAATGATATCCCACACCACACTTTTTGAGGTGACCAAACCCATTGACTTGCCCAACACAAAGCCTTGCTCTCAACTCATTCTTCAACATAACTTTGGCTTTACATTTACCAAGCCTCCAGTTTTTGCTGATTATAAACCACCTTATCTAAGTTGCCCATTTCAAGTTTTTTCGAAAATTGTTCTTGAATGGAAAGCTACTTGTAAAGGCAACCAATTTGACTGCATTTTTGGGGTATGGTTTGGAGGAGTTGAGCTTCTCAGAAGCTGCACTGCAGAACCAAGTCGTAATGGGATTGTTTGGACTGTTAAGAAGGATGTTACAAGGTATTACTCATTGCTCATGACCAATCAAACTCTTGCTGTTTATTTAGGTTGTGGTTAGCTTGGATGGTAAGATAGTTGGTGCAGTTTGGCCATTGTGTCATATATACCGGAGGAGTTGATCCCCTTTTATGGAGACCATTTCTGCGATTGGATCATTTGATCTTCCTTCATATGATATCGAGATCACTCCGTCTTTAGGAACAATATTAGATGAGAAGACCCATGAGTTTGGCTTTAGTGTCACAAATGCTTTAGACGTGTGGGTACATAGACGCAAATTTGCATATCTGGTTGGACGGAAAGAGTGATAAAACAGAAGGAAAGGTATTGAGGAGGAGTACCTTGCCTCGTCGTGATTCTTATGTATCCAATTTTACTGGTCTGAATGGAACATATTTTACAAGGGTTAGTAGGATCATAAAGTCTACAGGGTGGGTGCAATCATCTTATGGGAAGATAACAACTCAAGCAACTCAAGAGTTCAATTACAATAATATTATGGAAATGGGCACTAATGGGGGTCAAAAAGTGCATCAGAGGATTGATTTTAATGACATTATAATTTCCAAGTCAGGACCTTCTGTAGATTCAGTAACATCACTGAAGAGCTTTCCCGTTTACTTGTACTCTGGAGTTGCTGACCAGGGAGATGAAGCATATAAAATCATAAATAATGTGTCACTGGGTTTTAATGAAAAGATAATCAAAACATCAAAGTTTGGATCATCAATCAGTTCACTTGAAAATTTGCAAGCAGGACAAGCTCTTATACTTGTTAAGGACAAACTAGTAGTCAGCCGTGAAGCAAGTACGCAACAGGTTTACAGCTTCGATAGTAGTAAATCTTGCTATTTTAGAAATGTCAGCAGCTCAAATCAAATCATTAATTCTGACGAAGAGGACAATAAGTGCAATCATAGAACACGGTCTCAATTGGTGGCATAGTCCGGAAATTGTAAGGTTTAAAAGTCATTAATATGGAGTGCTTGGTAATTTTTCTATTTTGGTGAACTCGATAAGGGTTCAAGTGTATTACAGTTTTTGCAGTATAGCTAGCGTCATTTTCTATATATGTTTTGTTTGGCTAAGGATCTTACTGCTGTTATCTGAATAAAATATTCATAAATTTACGAAGGTTCTTTCCTCTTGACTGATGATTCTTCACATTTTAGCAAAATTAGCTGGGAGTGATTAAACCGCAAACCCGGCTGTATTATGGACGGTTTGATTAGATGCTTTACAGTGGTTTAGAAACAAGTTTAATTTATCTGAACCTATTAAACTGTTAATTGCTCTGCCCAACAACAAAATCATTAGCAGCGAAACAATTTTTTATTCTTTTCCAGATCCCCTTGATTCTTGAAATTAAAATTACTTAGGATTATAGAATAGAGTAGATATTAGCTCCATCCGATTTTGGTACACTGAATAAAGACAGCTATCGTTGCAGACGTGACCGTTGCTTCAACTGAAACATTCAAGTTTGCACATAAAGGGTTTGGGCTGCCGGTCACTGATCTTTCATGTCTGAACTTTTGCATTTCAACTTTGTTTCTGTCTGTACTATTAACGCCAACTATGTATTAAGATATCTTTCTAGCACTTTAAAATTTTGGAAGTCACGACTTGAGACATAGCAAGTCACTCCCGGGTATCGCCTTCTCTCAACCAGATGGTGATCTCAGATCTAAATTTGGTGTCAATCCGGGCAATCCGGCTGACAAAAATGCACTTGCATGGGACTGATGGGAACGACGCTATAGGCCAGATATATCAGTTCTCCTACTCATTGCACGTTATTTTTTCTCTGTCCTCGTTCAATATACTGTACTTGTTGCATTCTTCACTATTTTCATCTCATTGGCGAGTCATTACGGGTTGGAATTAACCAGTCGACACTGTAAATGTGCCCTGTAAGTTATACCCTTGTGTTGGAGCCCAAATGATTGTCTGTGTATTATAAGACCGATAATCGTTCTAAAACTAATCCGTAATTTCATACTTCTCGTTCTCCCCATTCTTGAAAAGAAGTGATAAAAAACGGCATGCAGGAATACTGGCATGCAAACAGGGTAAACCCACGCTAATTGTCATGCGAACGTAAACATTAAGCTCATTTAACCTCTGCTAAATGTCAATAGCCTCGGCAATGTCTCTAAAATCTTGAATTTATCCCCCTCCAGAAACCTCGATATTGAAGAACTACAAGTCTACAACTGTTTTACCCACTTAAAAGTCACCCCTAATCTCAAGACATCTCCTCCCTCATTATCTCTCCTCTTCAACGCCCACAATTCGAATTATCAATTCACACCGATCAAACATAGCCAAATTCAATCTATGTTTACTGGTATCGTTGAAGAAATCGGTGAAATCAAACACATTGGACTCTCTGAAACTAATGACTCTAGTTTTGATATCAAAATCAAAGGAAATACAGTTGTGCAAGGTATAAACAGCATTGCTGTTAACGGTACATGCCTAACAGTCACACAATATAATACCAAATCTTTCGAGTTCACCGTTGGAGTATCACCAGAAACACTAAGATTAACAACTTTAACAGACATGAAACCAGGTCCAGGCTCAATGATCAACTTAGAGAGAGCAGTGGAGGGCATTTCGTGCAGGGACACGTGGACGGGACTGGGGAAATTGTGGAGGTTGAGACAGAGGGGAACTCATTGTGGTTGAAGATTACAATGTGGCGATTGATGGGGCTAGTTTGACAGTAGCGAAAGTGTTTAATCAAGTGGAATGTTGTTTTAGTATAATGATGGGTCGAGTATACTCAGACAAGGTAAATTTAGAGGTTGATATACTTGGCAAGTAGGTGGACAAGCTAGGGGCGATCGAGCAGTTAGTTAAGTAATTTATAAGTTGAAAAATTCGATTTATAAGTTATTTATAGAAAACAAACTGTACCAAAGTGACCAAATGCCTATATATGTGTTAAGGTACTGTGCAAGTGTAATGTGATCTTTGTACATGTTTTGTTTCGGGTTTCGTCGACCGATTTCTGTGTAATAAACTGATTTGATTTCAGTATATATTTTTTGGCAACAGGAATAATTGGGGGTGTCGGTATTAATTTAAATTTTTTGATATTGTAGACTTCTAAAAACAGCGAAGAGGTATTCACAAAGTCACCGACATGCGTAAAAAATTGTTTTTAATGACTATAATCATATAAAATTGAATTATTTAACTCAAAGCAAAATTGTTTTTTTCTTATATATAATTATAAATATAATAAATATAAAAGGTTCCTAATTGGTAGGGACCAGCCTACCCAAACTCCTCTTTAAATCATTAGAGTATTGTACTCGCAATTTAATATTAACCAAAAACAAATCTGCATGTTCACTAGTTGTTTTCGTGTATGTACATTTTTTGTAAAAAAAGATATTCTCATGCATTATCTACCAAATTATATCCCTTAGCACCTAGTTTGATACCCATGGTTTTGGTCAATGATAAATAATTTAATAAATACAGTAGATTATATAATTGCACGATAGATCGCACACACGAAGCGCTGCATGCCTTATGAGTCACGACTATAACTGTATAGCATATATCTGGCACTTTGAAAATCTTAAAAGCTAATGTAGTTTGTACACAATTTTAAAGTATTGTAAAATTTGTTGTCTTATTAGGCATAATAAATGATAAATTGATGAAACAACTAAATAAGAGTGCATAATAAATTTGTAAAGAAAAATTTATCCTAAAAATATTGTGTTGTTTAAATTAATATGTTATGCAAAATATTTATATTTTTTAATTTATAAATTATTTATAAAATACCAAGAACGTGGATATACTCTGATTATTATTAAAAAAAATTGTTACTATACTTGTTTTGTTTTATACACAAGCAATATTTAAGTTAAATAACTCTAAATCATATTTTCTTTTCCAGGTGTTACAGCCTTGCAGGTACGTCATTTTCTTCGGGTATTTTTTCTTGGGTCTCTCAGGAAAACATATATATATATTTAAAATACGTGTTCACTAAATTTTAAACATACTCAAGTTTTCTAGTTCATTTACGTTACATTCTAGGGGGTGTTGGCCCAATATGTCACAATTTGGGGAGAAAATGTCCTAAATGGCACACCCCGAAAAAATGGTCCTAAATAGCACTTCAAAACGCTACATCGTGTAGAGTTTTGAAAAAAAAAAAAAATCTCCCCAAAACGCTACTTTAAGTAGCGTTTTTTAGCCCAAAATCCAAGATAAAGTAGCGTTTTTCCCAAAAAAAATTAAAAAAAAATGCAAAACGCTACACGAAGTAGCGTTTTTTTCCCGAAAAAAATTAAAAAAAAGTGCAAAACGCTACACGAAGCAGCGTTTTCACTTTTTTTCCAGTACGCCGCACTATGTAACGTTTTGGAGTGCTATTTAGGGCCATTATTACGAGTTGCGCCATTTAGGGCATTTTCGACTCAAATTGTGACATATAGGGCCTTTTCTCCATTATTCTAGGCACATTCTTTTACGCACTACACTACACGTGTCTTTTTTCCAATGCTATGATCTGATCCTCTTTTTTCTGCCTTTAATTTCTCTGATCAAAATTTGTGGCTCTTTTTTAATTGCTTGATTATCGGGTTTTAGTTTCAGGGGTTTAGTTAGAAGTGGCATAGTGTGTTTTGGTTGAGAATGGCTAATCGTAACGTGGAGAAACTAGCATCTATTGATGCTCATTTGAGGTCTCTAGTGCCTGCCAAAGTGTCCGAAGATGACAAGCTTGTGGAGTATGATGCTTTGTTACTCGATCGCTTTCTCGATATTCTTCAAGATTTACATGGGGAAGATCTCAGGGAAACGGTACCATGTTTCAAATTTTTCGAAATCTATGTTTAAGTTTTATGTGTTTAATTCTGTTGATTTCCATTTATGGACATTATATATGAATGAATTTATTTCATGTAGATTATTTACAACTAAATTTCAAATCTTAGGAGGAAAAACTACAGTTTTAGCTGTAAATTTTAGTTTTACCAAGTATTGAACCTCGATTTAATTTTTTCTGCTCAATTTTTTGTCACTTGAACCGGGACAGATATAAAAATGGATTTCAATATAGATGTAGTACAACTAAATTTTACAAGTTAATTGAGGCTAAAACTTTCTTTGATTGTATGTTCATGTTGTGTCTGCCATAGTGTGTCTGTTTTGATCAGATATTGCAGTTTAATATGATATCATGATATTGTAATTTGTGTTCAGAGATGTTATTTTGGTAATTTAGATTAACAAGGACCAGAAACAATTATATTAGACCTTTAGCTTTGCATGATTGAGCTTCATTGTTTTGACTAAAGAAGTTGATATAATTTCGAAAAAATTATTTTGAGTTTAATTGATTGTGGTGTTTGAATTGTGAAGGTTCAAGAATGTTATGAACTTTCAGCTGATTATGAAGGAAAGCACGATCCTCAGAAGTTGGAGGAGCTGGGAAAGGTGTTAACTAGTTTGGATCCAGGAGACTCGATTGTCATTGCAAAATCTTTCTCACATATGCTTAATTTGGCCAATTTGGCTGAGGAGGTTCAGATTGCTAACCGTCGAAGGAACAAGTTGAAAAAGGGAGATTTTGTTGACGAGAACTCAGCAATAACTGAATCAGATATTGAAGAGACTTTTAAAAAGCTTGTACAAATGAACAAGTCTCCTGAACAAATTTTTGATGCACTAAAGAATCAAACTGTTGATCTGGTCTTTACTGCACATCCTACTCAGTCAGTCCGAAGATCTTTGCTTCAGAAACATGGAAGGTTTGTACATAATGTATTAGACTTGGTAAACTATGCTGTAGGTATGTTAGCAAGCATATGATCTAAACATGGTTCCTACGATACATTATTTACTTCTTTTTCATGTTTCTATTACTTTCCTTGTTTTTTCAATAGATTCATCTTTTGTACAGGATAAGAAACTGTTTAGCACAATTATATACTGAAGACATTACTCCTGATGACAAACAAGAGCTTGATGAAGCTTTACAGCGGGAAGTGAGTTTTACTATACAATATTTTGTAATGCATGTCATTACTATCTCAGCTACTTTTAATGTTTGCATAGTTGTAAAGAATTTCCTCTATCATATATACTATTTTCACCAATTTTTGAAACGCAGAATGCCATTTGACATGTGGAGTTTCTACTTGTATAATGTGATAAATGGATTCAGCTAAAGCTACTCCTTGCATTAAAGAAATTCTGTGTCTGTGTGTGCATAAATAGATTATTTGTGTTACTTTTCAAGAACACTGTGACAAGTTCCAACTCTCTGGCTGCTTGTTTTATTGACATGACAATTCCATATTATTTTTCAATGCATGATAAGGAAGAGAAGAAAAGGATTTCCCTTTCATCTTTAAATCCACATCGAGTATTTTCTGTACATATACCTACTTAGCTTGCTATAACTTTCCTGCTAATATGATTCACTTAATTCCTTGTAACATTATCTTTGTTGGCTGGGTTTATTAATCTACCTTGTTTACCAACAGATAAATGCGGAGTCTGTTTGGTTTGGGTTTGCAAAACATTATATGCAGGCTAGGTGCATCTTGACATTCTTATAGTTGCAACAAATTTTACATAGATATATGTACTGGTTTCTTGATTTATGTGCCTGATAGCAAAACTAGACTTATTTAACCATGTGTTACGTGTTACCCCTCTTTGAACTTGTATATATGGTTCACATTAAAAGTTGCATTTGATGTTCTTATCTTTGGATATGTGCTTAACATTTAAAAAGGTCTTGTATGAAACTTTGAGTTAGATACACATTTGCAATCTTAAATAAACAATTCACACTTGCTGTGTAGTCTGTAATGTATCGTTGATACAAATCTTCATTAATTTATTTGTATATTACAGATTCAAGCTGCTTTCCGTACAGATGAGATCCGAAGGGCACCTCCAACCCCACAAGATGAAATGAGAGCTGGAATGAGCTACTTCCATGAAACAATCTGGAAAGGCGTTCCCAAGTTCTTACGACGTGTTGACACAGCTTTGAAAACTATAGGAATAAATGAGCGGGTTCCATATAATGCACCACTGATTCAGTTCTCTTCCTGGATGGGCGGCGATCGTGATGGTATTGAACTTTCCTTCTATGGAATGTTGCAAATACCACACACACACACACCCCAGAACAACAATAGTATTAATATATTTAATCGCTGACTATGTTCCTGGTTTAGTAGTGATAAGTCTTGTGGATAAAACTGACCAATTGGAGGTATTTATTGCTAACTTGTGTTTGAAACTCAATGATGCAGGTAACCCAAGGGTCACTCCAGAGGTCACAAGGGATGTTTGCTTATTGGCCCGAATGATGGCTGCTAATTTGTACTTCTCACAGATAGAGGATCTCATGTTTGAGGTATAAGCAACTGGCCGTAAATATTTGAGAGTTATGTAAATTTCCCTTTAATGACCTGTTCACTAATATAACTTAGCCTAACTCCAAAAATATTCATTGGTTAGATGTCCATGTGGCGATGCAGTGATGAGGCTCGAGTTCGGGCAGATGAAATCCACAGATCTGCTAGGAGAGATACAACAAAACACTACATAGGTAACTGGTAACTGGCATTCTGTTTTTTGGGGTTCCAATTGGCCTAATGTCTGTCATTAAGGATAGGGTTCAGACTTCAAAATTCTAGTACATTCCTATTCTGTCTGTCATAAAGGATAGGAAACAGGATTCTAGTATATAGGCATCAGCCATTAGTTTGTCATCAAACTTTAGAATACTCTATATATCTAAAACAATGCACAATTTTCTTGGGTTTCTTGCTATATCATCCATTGAAATTATTTTTTTCTTGCTTCCTGTTTAGAGTTTTGGAGGCAGGTTCCTACCACTGAACCATACCGTGTTATTCTTGGTGATGTGAGAGATAAATTGTATTATACTCGTGAACGTTCTCGCCATTTATTATCACATGGAAAGTCTGACATTCCGGAGGAGGCAACATACACCGATATTGACCAGGTATTCCTATTTTGCTTATAATTTTTTTATCACAACCTGAAGTTTTGATCAAGTAAACTTGAAAGAATATGTACATATATTAGTGTGTGCACGATTGTATTTACATAAATAGGTGGACAGTGTACCATTCCAGTAAAATAGTATTATAGTGTGTATGTAATGATTGTCAATCTGGTGGGCCCGCCAGTAGCATATATTATGTTTGCTGATTGTAGTTGTTTTTATGTAGTTCTTGGGATCTCTTGAACTATGCTACAGATCTCTTTGTGCTTGTGGGGACCGGCCCATTGCTGATGGCAGCCTTCTTGATTTTCTGAGGCGAGTTTCCACCTTTGGACTGTCAATGGTGAGACTCGATATCAGACAGGAATCGGAAAGGCACACTGACGTCCTTGATGCCATTACCAAACACTTGGAAATTGGTTCCTATAGAGAATGGTCTGAAGAAAGTAGACAAGAATGGCTTTTGTCTGAACTCAGTCACAAGCGTCCTCTTTTTGGGCCTGATCTTCCAAAGACTGAAGAAATTGCTGAAGTATTAGATACATTGCATGTCATATCAGAGCTCCCATCAGACTGCTTTGGAGCATACATAATCTCCATGGCTACATCACCATCTGATGTGCTTGCTGTGGAGCTTCTACAGCGTGAATGTCATGTGAAGAAACCACTAAGGGTTGTTCCTCTCTTCGAGAAACTTGCTGATTTAGAGGCTGCTCCAGCTGCTGTTGCTCGGCTATTTTCAATTGAATGGTACAAAAACAGGATTAATGGTAAGCAAGAAGTCATGATTGGTTATTCTGATTCTGGAAAAGATGCGGGGCGATTTTCAGCAGCCTGGCAGCTATATAAGGCTCAAGAGGAGCTTGTTAAAGTTTCAAAGAAGTATGGCGTGAAGCTAACAATGTTCCATGGTCGAGGAGGGACGGTTGGGAGAGGTGGTGGCCCCACCCATCTTGCTATACTGTCTCAACCTCCTGAAACTATCCATGGATCTCTCCGGGTTACAGTTCAGGGTGAAGTTATTGAGCAATCATTTGGTGAACAGAACTTGTGCTTTAGAACACTTCAACGTTTCACTGCTGCTACACTTGAACATGGTATGAATCCACCAATCTCACCAAAACCTGAATGGCGTGCACTTATGGATGAAATGGCTGCTGTTGCTACAGAGGAGTATCGTAATATAGTTTTCCAGGAACCGCGGTTTGTCGAGTATTTCCGCCTTGTAAGAAGCAATTTAAAGTTTTGTATATGATTCTCAATTATGCCATACTCAAATTTGATTGATCGTATCTTTGTTTAAAATGTAGGCCACACCGGAACTGGAGTATGGTCGGATGAATATCGGGAGCCGGCCATCTAAAAGAAAGGCAAGTGGTGGTATTGAATCACTCCGAGCTATCCCTTGGATCTTTGCCTGGACGCAAACAAGGTTTCATCTTCCTGTTTGGCTTGGTTTTGGTGGAGCATTTAAACATGTTATCCAGAAAAAACCAGAGAATCTCCGAATGGTGCAGGAAATGTACAATACATGGCCATTTTTCAGAGTCACTATTGATTTGGTTGAGATGGTTTTTGCCAAGGGAGACCCTGGCATTGCTTCTTTGAATGACAAGCTCCTTGTTTCGGAAGATTTATGGTCATTCGGAGAGCAATTGAGGTCTAAATATGAGGAAACTAAAAGCCTTCTTCTCAAGGTAAGTTAACTGACAATAGATACTAGAGTTTAATCCTTAGGAGATCAGGACTACAAGTTATTCCAATCTAGGTAGATTGCTTAACTCTATCTGATTACAAGTTCTCTTTTGGCAGATTGCTGGGCACACAGAAATTCTTGAAGCAGCCCCAACCTTGAAACAGCGGATTCGTCTTCGTGATTCATATATCACAACCTTGAATGTGTGCCAGGCGTACACACTAAAACGGATTCGAGATCCCAGCTACACTGTGACGTGTAGGCCCCATATTTCCAAAGAGAAATCTGCTTCTACACTGGTAGACTTAAACCCTACAAGTGAATATGCCCCTGGTTTGGAGGACACCCTCATTTTGACAATGAAGGGTATTGCTGCTGGTATGCAAAACACCGGCTAACTATTTTGAATCTTTTCTTCTTCTTTTTTCTAGCTTGTGTTCATCCTATATGTTTTTTCGCGGGAATCCATCAAATATTTGTGAGTTGTCAACTCTGCATCTCTAAGTGGAGAAGGAAGAAAGGTTGCTGTGAATTGGAATATTGTTAGCAGTGAATAATGTTACTTTCTTTTTGCAAGAATGTTTTGCCCTTTTTCATCAAGTTAATCTTTTCTTCTTCTATTCAGTTTATTACATGACATAGAATCATCGTCAAAGTTATCTGTGTGCCTGTGTTTGCAACATGGCTGCTAGTCTTAGGCCCCATTTGTTATTGGTGTTGCAGAGCAAAAAACTGTTAAAAGGTGTTTGGTAAAATTTAAAAAAAGACGCTTTTGACCTAAAAGTTGTCACCTAAAAGTTGTTGTCAGTGTATGTCCCCCATAATTTTGAAAAAAAACTGATTGTAACTAATTACAAGTTTCATCATTAAACTTTCCTAAAAATATTATTTTTATATATTATATCTCAAAATATGTATAAATCAAAAAAAAATATCAAACAATTATCTGATTTTTCTGACGAGCACTTAGCCCCTGGGACGACAAATGATAAACCCTCAACCACTTAAGCCCTCAACCACTTTCTTAATAAACTACTACGAGTTGTTATTAAAATGGAATAAAATAATCCAAACTCCGTTCAACAAATTTAAAGGATACATAAAATAGAGTTCCATATCTGAAAACATAAAATTTTGAAATAATTTTTGTTTATTGTTGCTATTAATATTTTTGGAAGAAACCTTACGTACAAACGAGATAATAACTATGGAAAGCCTTCTTAAAGTTCACTGAAATATTAATCAGAGCGTATGCACTTCAGTTTTAATATGTACTGTATGCCTGTATGGTTTAGTCATACATATACATATAGGTTTGCAACCCACCCTGTACAAAAAGATTGTAAAAATACACCGAAGGACATCAAAATCTTTTCTTGTTTTTTTGACAAGCAAAATCTAATTATTGAAACAACAAAATGATTAATAAAAAATTACAACTCAAATAAGAAATAAAATCAAACCGGCAATTTTGACAATTTTATATATGAGGAATACATGACATAAAATGTTAATGTTTATATTTTCATTTCGAGCATACAAAAGGTACGTGTCCGTATTTATTTCTTGAATATATATTATAAAAATTAATGATATAATTAATTAATAATTTATATTTAATCCGATGTTAATAATTTATATTTTATTTAGAAATTTTAAAGTATTCAAACGGAAAATTTGTCGAAAGTGCTAAATATTTCTTAAAACTATCTCCGTAGTAAAGCATTCGATTTAGTTGATATATTTGGATTAACAAGGTGATCCACACCCGAGTTTTCTTCTGTGAAAGAAAAAAATTAAGTACAGTAATTGTAAGAGCATCTCCAATGGGGTTGACTATAATGATTGGCTATAATAATATATAATAGTGGTTGGCTAAATTTTGCTGAATCTGTAAGGTGTTCTGCTCCAATGGGGTTGGCTATAGTGGTTGGCTATATTTTGAAAAATGTAATTTATTATTATTTTCAAATTCAAATGGTTATATTGCAACGGCTATATTCCAACGGCTATATTCCAACTGCTATATTGCAACGGCTATATTCCAACGGCTATATTTTAAATTTCTATAAATAGATGAAAAAATTCAGAACAGAATAAAACACAACTCGAGATAAATTCAAAATCAGTTTCTCCGAGTCATAATCATCCAAGGAATTTAAGAGAATTCATACAAGTGCATCAACAAATTCGAGACAAACAATCTCATATTCAGTTGCAAAATGATCTTATAGAGCATTTTTGGCAGATCCATGGGGGTGACATGAATTAAATATTATGTGTTATGAATATATTCATTTGATGATGTACAAAATACTAGAACATGATTTAGCATAGTCTGTCTGCAATAAGTCATCAATTGATATTTGCTCATCAATTGATAATTCTTCATCAACGGATATCCTCATCAATTGATATTTGCTCATCAACTGATAATTCTTCATCAATGGATATTTTCTCATCAATGGATATATCCTCATCAACGGATATTTCCTCATCAACGGATATCCTCATCAATTGATATTTGCTCATCAACTGATAATTCTTCATCAACGGATATCCTCATCAATTGATATTTGCTCATCAACGAATATCCTCATCAATTGATATTTGCTCATCAACTGATAATTCTTCATCAACGGATATCCTCATCAATTGATATTTGCTCATCAACTGATAATTCATACCTGATATCCTCATACCTGATAACTCATCAACGGATATCCTCATCAACTGATATTTGCTCATACCTGTTGGAAGAAACTAGCGGGAGAGAGGAAGAAATCAGCGGGAGAGGAAATGGAAAGCAGCGGGAGATGATGTGTCAATTGCTACAGATCTGTAGTACTTTGACAAATATAGCCAACAATGGGAGAGTGGCTAAAATTTTAGCCAAAGACTTTAATGCATTGGAGAAGTTTTTTTTTGTGCTGTTATGTATATTTTGTACTGTTTATCCGCCACGTCACTATTATAGCCAAGGGTTTAGAACGATTGGAGATGCTCTAACCCCAGTATTATAACCTTAATCCCAAACTACAACACTCCTCCAATTAAATTAAACAATTTACGGAGTAATTAGTTATAATAAATTGATAGCTAACCTTCTGTTATTGTACAAGCTCGCACTTGAAATAATTCTTCATCCTAAAGCAACCAAAAAGCAAAACCCTCACCAACACACTAACACTCGCATGTTCAACACACACACACACACACTGTTGTACAGATCTCTATGACGACGAGGCAACGGCGGCCACTATCCTCCGACACTCCGTCGTCATCGGCGTCGGAACTGTCATCCTACGACAAGCGTGACAAACCGGGGAAATCGTACGGCGAGGGCGAGGAAGACAAGGGGCTAGGGTTTCTATTGCCTGTATTTGCCCTAGGTATGCTTAGATATATGAGCGCTACTACTAATATCATTCACGATTGCGATGAAGTCTTTAATTACTGGGAGCCTCTTCACTTTCTTATCTACAAATCTGGCTTTCAAACTTGGGAATACAGGTCTTCATTCCTCTCCATCTTATACTTATATCTTATATTTGTGTGTCAATGAATTGCTATTCGCTTTCGATGTTTATGTGAACTATCCGTTTTCGAATTTCAGGAGTTTGAATTTTGAAATGTCTAGTTGCTGTTACTACTTTGTACTTGCCTTATAGAAATGAATATACGATTATTTTCAACGGCAGTTTTTCAGATGATTTCTAGTTTGAAAAACGAGTAAAATGCTTGACACATGCCTTACATATTTGATTAAATTACTAATAGAAGCGAAAATCGTATTAGGATTTGCAAGTAAATGTGCATGAGCAGTTGGTCGATTCAGTTTTGAAAATTTTGAAGTACGGAATCAGCATGTAGGATAAGAGGGTTAGGTAGTGGTTATAATTTAGCATTTTAGCTATTGTGAGCCAAGTTTAGTTTGATATCAGCTTGTCCTCATTAAATTGTGCTGAATTCAAACTTGAAAAGCTAACTATACAAAAATTGGGAACAGAGTTTAGACACTCGGGTTGCGTCCACTTGGAGAGAATGGATGGAATGAAGAGGGAATGGAATGAAAAATTATGAATAAAATTTATGAAGAAAGAAAGGAAGTAAGGAAGAAAAGTGAAAAAATATAAGAGAGTAAAAATTTCTATGACGAAAATCGAAGGGAAAATGAGGACCATTCCTCTCAAAAATTGTGAGTTAGAATTCTAGTTTAAATTGCTTGAAAAGGAATGAAAGAAGGAATAAAAATTATAAACAATCTCCCTTAATAAACTATAAATTTCATTCCATCCAAGTGGACACAATCTTAATTGTTTGATTAAGAATGTAAGATTTAACATATTGTGAAGCATATATATTTAATATTTTAATGAGTATTAAGATAATCTTAAGAAATTAGCAATGCGACTGAAGAAATTTTTAAAATAGGTCTTAGTAAAAAATGACTAAGGCTTATATGTTTAAAGATTTCTTACACACACACACACACTTAGAAATGTACTGTAAGATTAGGGATAGAGGGCCCAAATTCCATAAGAGCTCCTAGATAAAGTATTCTTTATCGCCACATAGCTTTGTTTAGGATTTTCCATATGCATGCCTGCAGGTTTGTTGGTACATCGGACACCCATTTATCATTTCTGTGCATGCCAGTAGTAGTATATTGGCTCCAGTTTACTTCCTTTTTTTGAGAAGAAATGGCTTTTTTTAAACAAGTGAGAAGAAGTGAATCTTAGCGATGATATCCCTCATATTGGGAGAATTGGGATCCAGATGTTTCTTTTATTGAACTATGCAGTATGCAGTGCAAAAAATTGTAGCTTATTGACATTGTGAATTTGTGATGCCTTAACCTTAACTTGTTGGTTTTCTCAAATCTGCAATATGCTTGTAATGTTCTCTGCAGAAGTAAAGTTCATGCATTGAACTATTGCAACTTACAATCATATGCCTTTTTGTTTTATCTGAATTACCATCTTCACTTCACCCTCTTTCTTCTTGATGTTTCTTCTCTTCCGCCTGATATTTTTATGTCGTTGTAAATAATCTTCTACTGTTCTGCTAATGCTGATATGATGAATATTGTCTTTTGTCACTTGCAGCTCTCAGTTTGCACTTCGTTCATATTTGTATATTCTTTTTCACAAACTAGTAGGTTGGCCAGCCTCTGGCTGGTTTGGCTGGCGTGAAGAGGAGAAGGTAAAATAACATGTGTACTTTATTCATCTGAATCTTTTTCAAGTTGTGGACTATAATTATGTCTCTAACAAGATGTTTTTGACAATGACTTTGAGGATTGCAGTTCAGAGTATTCTATGCTGTGAGAATATTTCTTGGTCTCCTCTCTGTCATTACTGATGCTACTCTTGTAGTAGCTCTTTCTAGGAAGTATGGAAAGCGCCTTGGTTCTTATACACTTGCCATGCTGTGCCTAACTAGCGGATGTTTTTTTGCTAGCACAAGTGTGTATGCCTCATTTGATGCTATACTATTCTTAGTATTCTATAATGTAGCTTTCCATTCTTAGATAAAATGGTATTATCAATTACAATGATTGTTTACATTTTTTTTGCAGGTTTCTTGCCAAGTTCATTTTCAATGTATGCTATTTCTCTCTCGTCAGCGTTATATCTTCTTGACAGGCCAGCAATGGCAGTTGCAGTAGCAGCAACTGGAACTATTCTTGGCTGGCCTTTCTCAGTTTTGGCTTTTATTCCTGTTACAATATACTCCTTGATTAAAAAGTTTAAGCAAGCATTTCTCTCAGGGTTGATTACTTCTGTTGTTGTTACGGTACATTAATTTGAATTGCATACCTAGTTCTCTCCGTTTCTTTCATTTACTGTATTATTGGAAGAAATAACAATATTTCATCTATTTTATTTACTGTTCCTGAGTACTGATATTTAAAATTCTTCCAGGTACTATCCATACTTGTGGACCACCACTTCTACAGAAAGTGGACATCATCTGTTCTGAATCTATTGTTTTATAATGTTGCGGGAGGTGGTGAGAGCCATTTGTATGGCACTGAAGGCTCATTATATTACTTCAAAAATGGATTTAATAATTTCAACTTCAGTTTTGTTCTGGCTTTGCTGTTCCTGGGGATTTTGCCAATTACTAGGAAAAAATATGCTCCAGAATTGCTAGTAGTTGTCTCTCCCATGTATATCTGGATAGCATTTATGTCTTTGCAACCCCACAAGGAAGAAAGGTTTGAATCGGTTCTAATATCATTTCTCATATTGTAGTAGCTGTTTGCGGTTCTAACATCTTAAATGAATTTCTTTCAACAATATTATTATCCTGTGTAGTTTCAGTGCCCATTGTTGCCAATGCCTTTGACAAATTATGCTTTTATAATATTGGCTAGGTTGTGTTTATTTGGTTAGGTTGTGTTTATTTGGTTGGAGTGGAGTTGAGTAATTTTTTTTCTCCACGCCATTGCACAAGTTAAAATTAATGCTTATTAATGTACAAATGAATGCTTATTAATGTACAAATGAATGCTTATTTCTTTCTTCCACTCGTATCCTCTGATTCTTAACATAAAAGGTTACACTCTTATCATGTACTTCACTCCACATCTTTTCTTGTCCCTCGTACTTCCTTCCAACACAAGTTTTCTTCACGTTGTTCATTCCAATTTCAGCTCCATTGCATTCCAACTAACTAGATGCAATAAAGTAAATATACATACTAGCTATCAGGGTTACAGTGATGCCGGTTTTCACAAGCCATGATATCCTTGTGTGATCTCTCTCTCCTCTCCTCTCCTCTCTCTGATTTGTTTTGTGTCATGATATGGGAAGCTTGTTATTCAGGTTTTGTTTTCATGTTGTCATTGCTGAACATGTATATATGTTATGGCCTAAACACTACATGTTTGTTTGTTGCTCATTGCAGATTCCTGTATCCAATATATCCTCTTGTTTGTATAGCTGCTTCTGCAGTTATCGACAGTTTCCCTGACCTATTCCGCGACAAGTACAGTTCAAATGATAATTCTTTGCTTGTTACGGTGTGTTCCGCTATATTTACGGTTCTTGTGAACTTGCTTTTTGGAGATACCATAACATGTGTTGTGATTTATGCAGGCAGCTAAATTTCTCAGACCTTTCATTCTTGGTGTCATTTTATGTTGCTCCCATGCTCGCACGTTTTCTCTGATTCATGGTTATTCTGCCCCTATTGAGATTTACAAGCACTTGGAGCACTATGATAACGGACGACAAGGTGATTGTTTCAATATAGTGGGTGTCAATTAGTGCTGAGTTAGATAAAAATACACGTGTCTCATCATATGAACAGATCTTTAAAACACATGTGACTACTTAATACATGCAAAAATTGGCTTGAGGAGGAACAAGAAGGTTCTGTAACTTGTGTAGAGTACATACCCATGCCCATATATGTTAGGTCCTGTGGCTTCAGCATGTAATTGATGTGTATCTCGATTATAAATACACCTTCCACCCCAATTTAGACAAATTTTTTACATTTTGCACGCACTTTACGGCGAATGAGAGATATATCTACACAATTCTGTATTATTTTTTCATTTCGTATATATATTATACAGTATGGAACAAAGGAAACAAAATAGTATTTTTGTACAAGTATCTCAGTTTATGTTCCTTGAAGTGTGTACAGAAGTCATTGGCTCACAAAAATTGGGGCAGAGGGAGTAAATAAATGTCAGAATCCTATAATAACATCTCCCACTTTGATATATAAGAATGTAAAAAAGGGGTTCATTACGTCTAGGGGCTTGCAGAAAGAAATTTGTTCATGCGGATCATTTTCCAGCAACACATGTCTTCCTTCGAACCCCGTAAAACATATTAACAGATAATTCCCTACCTCTGATATTCTGATGCTCTATGTTGCAGATGCGGTGGTTTGTGTTGGAAGTGAGTGGCATCGCTACCCATCATCCTTCTTCATTCCTGATTATGTGGGCGAAGTTCGATGGATAAATGATGGATTCAGGGGTCTTCTTCCATTTCCTTTTAATTCTACTTTGGGAGGCACTTCAGCTGCACCGTCTTATTTCAACAATAAGAACAAGGCATCAGAAGAGCAATATGTATTATGTCTTCTCTGAATAAGTGCATTTGTTTGCACCTTTAGCATTATTATTGTGTCAATATAAAATGAAAGTGCTTTTACTATAAATCAATTGATTCGCAAGCATATATGTTCTCATTCTAATTGATTGGTGCAGCTTCTAGACATTGAACGGTGTGACTTCCTGGTCGAGTTGCAGTTGCAAAGACCTTACCCATTGCGAGGAAGTGATCTGTCAACTTGGGAGGTGAAGTCTGTCTTTCTCTCCCTCTCAAAAAAGGGGAAAAAACAATATGCAGAACTTTCCTCTCATAGAATTAGAAACATATGAAACAGATAAATAATGCAGAAGGAATGTTTTTTTCTCAGGTTGTTGCAGCTCTACCTTATCTGGATAGGGAACTTTCACCTTCCATGTACAGGTCATTCTTCATCCCCTGGCTTTGGGAGCAGAAGAATGTTTTCGGCATATACAAACTACTTAAGAGAATACGAAAAGCTTAGCAAGCGTTGAAGTATATTTTCACTGTTCTATAGGAATTTTCATCAAAGAGAATTTTAGGATAACTACAGTATATGTGTGTACCAATTGCAAGTGACCGTCAAGCTGATTAAAATTTGGAGTATCGATCTAACATCCATTGTTTACAGTATAATTGGGCAGTGTTGTCACACTAGTTAATCTGTAGCTTATACTTGAGAATGTTGCACATCAGATGTATCAACTTTTTATGTATTAGTGACGTGTAGCTACTTAAGATATATTGTACTAATTTCCGTTCTTTTTTCCTTCCATGTTATATCAATCTAAATTTTGTTATGGATATCATTAAAGGTACTAATTGGATCTTAAATGTCACTGTGACATTTTAGTTATAATTGTATTTAATGTAGTGTAATGAATTGTTTAATTTAGTGGGATCCTCTTACTCCTTTTGGGGGCGTTTGATTTTTTACGCGTAATTTTAAGAGTTTTGATTATAAAGTTAGAATTAATATTTTTTAAAATTTTTTATTTTGAATAAAAATATAATATTTTTATTTTTATTCAAAATAAAAATATTAATTCTAACTAGATAGTCAAAACTCTTAAAATTACGTAAAAAAGTCAAACATCCTATATTATTATTATTTACTAATTAGCCTTATATGCCTTACAAATGAGTATTTGTTCTAATAAATCTCGGCATGAGTGAAAATCGAACCTGACAATAAGAGATAAGCTCTTATCATTATAGTTATCTCATCGCGTTCCATTCACAATATTTAAAGTGAATATCTATGCATATAATCATTTGTACCCCGGTCAGAGAAAAAAAATAGACCAGGCACCTAACAAAAAGGGCATCAAGTACTTTGATGATTTACCAAACAATTAAAGATCAATACTCTGTGCATAACGAAATTTAAATTTAACTACTTTTAAATTAATTAAGATAAAATATAGCATTATATTATATATTTTTAAATAATTTTAAACTAGATTTTGATTTCATTACTATATAATATTTCTAGTTAATCCTGTAAAAATTTCAATTAATTATTTAGATAGAATAAAGTTCTTGATATTATCTCAGGAAAATTTCCTAAAATATTAGTATTTTTTAGTGTGGTTATTTTTGTAATTGTATATATTTTTATAATTATCACGGAAGAGCAAACCTCGGTTCGGTTTAGTTTTTGGATAAAATCGGAACCGAAACTGCATATCTTCGGTTTTTAAAAAAACTTTTAGAAGTATCAGTTTCGGTTTCGATTTTATAAATCTCGATTCGGTTTCTATCTGATCGGTTTCGGTTTTAAAATCATTTAAATAAAAAATATTATAAATTTATATAATATAGGTTCGACAAATTAAACAAGCTCCAGTAAATTCAGAAAGCAAAACAATATCTAGATTGCCTATATTATAAAGTAATAATTTTTTATTAGCAAAAAAAAACATCAATAACTTTCTAGAAAAGATAGTTGCTTCTAGAATCTGTAAGGGGTTCAAGGGAAGTGTGTGTATATTCATTATTCAAACAGGGTTTGTAATGGTGATATACTGATTTGAGTTAAAAGTGATTTTGAGAAGTCGAATTTTCTCATCTCTCATCTGTAGCCTCCTCCGTATTATAATCCGCCAACTTCATATCAATGTAATTCAGATTTTCCTACATATATTATATATATACTCTCTTTCGTTTAACTACATGCAACTTATTCATATGATGTGTGTGCTTTTTGTATATATATGCTATCCTGCTGATTTGTACCATCGATGGGAGATTCTCAAGTAATTTGTAGAGTTTTTATGTTAAAACAGTTTGCTGTTGAACATGACCGTGTGTATTATTTTGTATGTATATGTTATTATGAAAAAAATTGGGATTATTTTTGGGTACGGAACGTTGCTCTATATTTTGTTTTTCCTTTTTGCTATTTTAAATACAGTCGTTCTTTTTTCACTGATTTTTAAGGACTAGCCGGGGCTGAAGGTTAAAATTATACTGATTTTTAAGGACGAAACGAGATTTAAGATAATAAAAAAATCTAACCTATATATTTTGCTCAGGTCAGCCTGCCCTTACTAGTTCCGCCATTGAATCTCATGCATGCTTTCTTTTATGCCTCCCTGCAAGTTTTTATGCCTGCCTTCAATATATTCACATGATACATAAGTTAATTATAGAATGAGCTTTGTTGTTGAACTTCTCTTGGCACAGGGGTCTTGAATACATGCCTAGTGCAAAATCTGTAGTCTCAGTACTCGCACCACTTGCTGCCTCAGCCATGTTTATCCGAAGCATCAGTAATGACTTTTATCCCTCCGAACTAAACGATTATCTGTCCTCCATGTTTTACAAATTCTTCAAGAACTTTTCTTCGGAATTCACCATTGTCATTGAAGAATTTAGAGGTCTTTCACGCAATCAGGTTTTTGAAGCAGCTGACATTTACTTATCCACTAAAGTCACCTCGTCGACTCGTAGAGTGAAGCTTGGTAAATCCGAAAGTGAGAAAAATGTTGCAATTACAGTGGATAAAGATGAAGAGGTCTTTGATTTGTTCGAAAATATACAGGTCAAATGGAAGTTGATAAGCACTGAAGTTAAATCATCAAGTCGCCAAGGCCCGGGACAGCATTTGAGAGACCTTAATGCAACTCTAAGATCAGAGGTTAGATCATATGAGTTAACTTTTCACAAGAAACATAAGGAAAAGGTGTTGAAAACTTACTTGGCCCATGTTCTGGAGACATCAAAAGCCATCAAACAAGAAACTAAGGCGATAAAGATTCGAACAGTGGAATATGGTGGCAATTGGAGTTCAGAGGATACTAATCTTGATCACCCAATGACCTTCAAGAATTTTGCTATGGATTCAACTCTCAAGAATGAAATTATAGAGGATTTGGAAACCTTTAAGAAAGGAAAGCAATTTTACAAAAGAATTGGAAGAGCTTGGAAACGTGGGTATTTGTTGTATGGACCTCCAGGCACTGGCAAATCAAGCTTGATTGCTGCTATGGCTAATTATCTCAATTTTGACATCTACGACTTGGATTTAACAGACCTGGAATCTAATTCAGATCTAAGGCGCTTGTTGCTTACTTTGTCCAGCCGGTCAATACTTGTCATTGAGGATATTGACTGTTCAATCAAATTGCAGAATAGAAACTCTGAAGATGATCCTGATGTGAATACAGAAGATAAGGTTAGTATAATTCTGCTATGTAGTACCTATTTTTTTTTTTGCTAACCGTTATGTAGTAGCTAATTCCTAGCAGATTATCACAAGTAATTCAAGAAATATATATCCATCTGAGACTTGGATTCAGTGAAATTCCAAGGGGGCTTATTGCTTCTGCACTACTACTACTACTACTACTACTACTACTAATACCTTTCATTGTTTTACTACTACTCCTACCACTTTTCATTGTTTTATATGCACTTTTTTTGTCATATATCTGAACTATATGATATTGATTGTTCTTTAGGTGACACTCTCTGAACTTCTGAACTTTATTGATGGTCTGCTTTATATGCACTTTTTCTGTCATATATCTGAACTGTTCGACACGACATTGATTGTTAAACAGGTGACACTCTCTGGACTCCTGAACTTTATTGATGGTCTTTGGTCTTGCTGCGGAGAAGAAAGAATCATCGTTTTCACAACCAATCACATAGAAAAACTGGATCCTGCATTACTGAGGCCAGGCCGTATGGACATGCATATACACATGTCTTACTGCACATTTTCTGCATTTAAGCAGCTAGCTATCAACTATTTAGGCATCCTTCACCACCCATGTTTCAACCAGATTGAAGAGGTTCTGAAAAAGGCTGACATAACTCCAGCAGAGATTGCAGGAGAGCTGATGAAAAACACTGATCCCGACGTTTCTATCCGAGCCCTTCTCAGGTTCCTTAAGCACAAATTAGCAAAACAGGGCTCAACAAAAACCAAGGCACAGACCTGCAATATTCGAAAACCTCTAGGCGGACTTAGGCGGCAGATAGAATGTCAGAGTATATAAACTTCAAAAATTCCATTAGGACAGTAAAAGTTTAATTTATTTATTTTTCAACTTAGCTTGCATTCCACATATCAAATCCCAAGTAGCATTCTGCCACACATGTTACATGACATTTTAAGCGCCAACAAATTTTCATTTTCAGTAAGAACTTGTATTTTACTCATTATTAGTCTTTTCTGAATTGTAAAGATTTTGCAGCAAAATGAGTAGTGGAGCTTGTGGTGTTTACATATCCCGCCTGAAGTATAAATTATTTCTCAGCGAGTACTGCAGAGTTGTCTTCCTCCCCTTGTTCCCCTCTTCTTTCCCCCCCCCCCCCCCAATTTATTATAGGTGCCTGAGCATCTATATTAAAATTTATGTTTAGATCTGATGAATTTTGCAAATTCAAACTTGAATGCTTTTAGAACACTCTAATTTTATCTTTAATCTCTATAGACTATAGCTCTATCTGATCTGATTGATATATCTATTGCAACTTTTCACTCTTATTTGTTTTCTCTGCTGCTTAGTTAAATTTAATAAGCCGACTTTACGAGAAAGAATGCTCAACATATCATCTATACTATATTATTAAAGCCGAAAAATTAAAAGTTTTGGTCGTCGGTATGGTACTCGGGTGAACTATAAAAAATATCTTAACCGTCCAATTTTAAGTGAACCATAAAAACAATCTTAACCGTTGAATTTTAATAAAATATAATTTTAAAAGAATATAAGCATACATACAATTCTAACACCAGTAGTCCTCCTTTTATGCAAACAACTCATAAACATTATAATTCATCCTATTAAAATATAAATACAAATAAATTATATAAAAACATATACATATAATATTAAATAAAATTTAAATTATTATTATACAAATACAAATAAATTCAAATCATTAAAAAATATTAAAATAAAAATATTAAAAAAAACTAAAAAAATTCATCTGTGCATCGCACGGTATATAAACTAGTATATTATTATAACAGAAATATTAAAAGTTTTGGTCGTCGGTATAGTACTGGGTGAACCATAGAAAAGATCTTGACCGTCCAATTTTATACGAACCATAGAAACAATCTTAACCATTGAATTTTAATAAAATATAATTTTAAAAAGAATATAATCATACATACAACTCTAACCCCAGTAGTCCTCCTTTTATACAAGATAAGATAATATTATATTTAAATTATATTCTATATTTTTTTTTACGAATCTTACTTATCCTATAATTTTTATTTAATATATCATTAAAGTTTATCATATGAATTTTATTTAATATATCACTAAAGTTTATAATAAACAATATGCATTTTTTTAGTTTCCATCTATTTCTCTGTATTAATCGCATAACACAAATTATTTATAAAAACACAAGCTCTACTCAAATTAGAAAAACTTTGCTCAAACTAGAATAATCACTTTCCATCAATACCCGTATGTTCAAATTAGAAGACCGATATCAACACCCTATATATAACTCTAACCTTCGATAGTCCTCTTTTTATACAACTCATCACGGATAGAATAATATTATATTATATTTAAATTATATTCTATGAATATTAAAATAATAATAATATTTTATTAACATTAATTAAAATTTATCACTATGTTATATATATATTATCTATACTTTTATATTATATTATTTTAAACAAAATTCTCATTTAATTAGAATATATAGTTGTACTCACAATTTACTAACATGTTTCAATTTTCATCATCGCTTAAACACTTTAATTTATTTAAAATTAAAATTTTTGAATATTAAAATTATATTAAATTTTACATACATTAAAATATACTCTTTTATTTAAATTTTAATTAAAATATTTCTAATATATTTATAACTCTTTTTATAAATAAAAATTTCCTAATTAAATTTAAAGAAAAATAAAAAGTTTGGCCAGTTGGTCGTCCGTCCTGTAAGTCCTCTTTTTATACAACTATTTTTATCATCCGTAAGTTTTCTTTTTATACGACTTTTTTATGCAATTATGATATAATTATAATTTAATTTTAAAACATATATATTTTACATATAACTCTATCATTGGTGAATCATATTTTGTACAACAATCTAATAACATATCTCACTTCACTTCTACTTGAAATTACAACTTATTAATTAAATCTTATGAATATTAAAATAATATTAATATTTTATCTATAAATAATTTTTATTATATATTATATCTGATATAATAAAAAAAATTAAATCATATATATAAATCATATAAAACAATTAATATATAATTTATTAATCTCGCCCGTGCTTTTACGGATTATAAACTAGTATAAATTATAAGTACAGAAGATGTTTACGTGTATCGTAAAACAGGGAGAATCATCAAATTTAATGCTCATGCTATCAATAGCTCCATGTTCCAATATTGATATGTGTCTGCCTGTCAGCCTGTTGATTCCAACGGGCAACGGTCCAACCATATTGATCAGATAGGAGTAGTACTGTAAATGATTAACAACTATTAGTTTGTGGACAGGATAAAAATTGACATGGTAAAATAGTAGGAGACAAGAGTCAAAACATATATAATTAGGTAGGAAAATCCAGAGACCATCAAAAGAATTACTGGCACGACCTGAAAAACCTCCCATCCATAGGTTAGTCTTATGAATATGGAAGCCATTCGCAACAGAGTCTGTCACCGACAAATCATTAACAATGGCAAAGTCTGTTGCCATCGTTATCTCTATCCTCTGCATTTTGGCCTTTTCCGGCTTGGCTAAATGCCATGAACAGCCCGAGTTCGTTGTCAACGGCAAGGTTTACTGTGACACTTGTCGTGTCCAGTTCCCTACCAGGATCAGCCACCCCATCAAAGGTATGATTATAATAAAATAGTACGTACAACTTGATAAAACATTGTCAAGATCGACATGCATGCATGAATGCCTTGATACGTATAGAAATAAATGCCTAACTAGGATCTAGCATTAAAATGGTTTGATTACATGGAATGCAGGTGCTAGGGTGGCAGTGGAATGCAGAGACCGGGATAATGGTACAATGACACACAATGCCATTGGAATGAGCGATGAAAATGGGGAATACAATCTGAGCATCAAAGGCGAATTCGAGAATGAAATATGCGAGGTGGTGGTGATGAAGAGCCCGTTAGCAGATTGTGCTGAGGTGAAGGAAGGATTGAACAGAGCCAGGATTAGTCTGACATCTAATAATGGATTGCTCGACACTCACCGCTATGCAAACCCACTATGTTTCATCACATCTAGTCCCCTCCCTCAGTGTGCCCAAGTGCTTGCTGAGTTAGATTTATCCCCCATTGATTAATATCCATCTTACGTGTATTTCATCGCCCTCATTCTAATCAATAGTCGGGGCAAATGTACTAATAAATAAAAAAAATGATCTATTGATTGGTTGTCAATCTCTTCACATCCTCTTTTTCTATCTTTACCTACATTCATTATATACATGATACGTGCATGCTTATGCAGAGCAATGGAACAAAAGCTATAAAATGTTCAAGACGTGTTTAATTTTAATTTTTCAAGGTAAACGGTAGTTGAACTTTTACTTTTTTGATTAGCGTATGAAATGATAATTAAAAAAATTGCATGATGTGCTAAGTCTTGAATTCATTATCTATATTTTATTGATGATTATATGAGGGGCACGCACGTGTGTGTGAAGATATTTGTTTTTAAAGACAAAATTTTAGAGATTGATTCTGATTCACCCTAAAAAATTTAGAATACAAAAAAAAAAGTATATAACCTATTTATTATAAAAATAATTGTGCAAATGACTTCGTATTTGAAGTTTTTTTTAATAATTTAGTTTATAAACTTACAAATTAGCATATGTTGTAAAAAAAATCAGGATGAGTTAGAGTTAAACCCAGAATAAAATTTTCGGAATGAATCAGAGTTGAACCAAAAACGAATAGAGGATAAGTCCTTAATCAGTTTTCTTTCGATACATTTTTCAACAAGAAATCTAAAACGGATTAGATGTAATTAATTCTTTTTGAGAATTGAGATACATATATTCACACTTTCTACCATAATTTCCATCATCTATCTCATATAAATATATAATTGTTTTTTTCATTGGATCTATCTCCTATAAATCTATGATTGTGATTGTGATGATTATTTTTCTTCATCCTATCTTACAATGACAACATATCTCATATGATTTTTATTATTTCTTTAAAAATATATATGTATGAAATAGAATACTCTTAAATAAGTAATAATTAAAATGATATATATTGTAAAACATATTACAAACTATGTAATAATCCAACTAATACGTCATTTAAGTATTTAAAAGTTTTTGTTATATATGCAAAAGTATCTTACTATTATTTTATTAATTCATTTTTTTTAATTATAAAAAGAGAACTTTTCACAAACAGAAATTGGAATGGGCCAAAATGACCCGAATACCCGACCCGAGAAGCAAGTATAAAAAATATCTCCGTGTGTACAGAAACCCTGCGTAGTTTGTAATCTAAAGGAAAGGGGATTTTTGTATCAATCACTCTCTCTTGAATGGCGAATAGCAGCAATTTACCTCGTCGTATCATCAAAGTAAGTCTCGATCTTCTTTTCATATCTCGATTCATTTCATACGCGTCTCTGTTTATTTTTTACCTCGCTTTTAATCCTCTTTTTTTTTTACCTTTGTTGTTGTTTAATTTTACAGGAAACTCAGCGTCTTCTCAGCGAACCAGGTCTCTCTCTCTCTCTCTCTGTATAGGCGTTTTTATAATCATGATTTAATGTGCCGATTGATGACTTTAGCTATAATTCTCGTTCTGTGTGTAATTTTAGTGTGTATCTCTGCTCTGGTCTTTAGATTAGAAATGTAAATGCTCTAGATTACTGAATCGTATCGTATGAATGTATGGATTTATTATACGCACTGATGTGATCATTATTACTACAAGTGCTGAATGTTAACTTGAAAATCGATCAAGTATATGTTGACAATATATTTTACTCCATGTAGCATTAATTTTTAGAGATTCCCCCCCCCCCCCTTTTTTGTTTGCTAATTATCCAGGAAGGGAAATGAATGGTACTGTGATAAGATCAGAATTTTATGATTGTAGATTCATGTTAAATGTTTGATCTACCATTCTTTCATTCTTTAAACTTGTTAGATTGTGTGTTAAATGTTAATTATTAGATTCAGGGCCGGCTAATAGGCTGTGCAAACAGCCCAATAGCACAGGGCCTCAAAAATTTAGAGGGCCCCAAAATTTAAAATTTCTCATTACATAAAAGATATTTTAGTAAAAAAGTTCAAGCCTCTTTCAGAATTTTTATTAATGTATCTTCATAAAACTAATATATATTATTTTTTTATATCTTTTAACTAGAACACTCATCTCCTAAAAATAATACGGAAAACATATATATAAACAGATAATAAATTATTATATATAATTATTAATAACTAGCTAATTATCTTTTTCAGCTAAAATATATTACTTTTTTATATTTTCCAAGTAAAACTACTCATATTCTAAAGATAACACGAGAAACATATATATAAATAATATTATTATTATTATATATAATTATTTTTTAAATAAAATTATAAAATATTATATATATGCATTATACAAATTACATATAAATTTTAAAATATTAAAATTTGGCACAGGACCCCTAATAAGGTTGAGCCGGGCCTGATTAGATTATGTGTTAATTATCTTTATCACTGTCCTATAAGGTCAATTGGATTTATTGTATAATATTACTATTTTAATTGAAACCTTTTTTTCCCTTAATAAAAGACCATATATCTATTAATTTATACTATTGATTATGCTTCAGTTTTTGAGATTTTTCCCCCATTAATCATTAGTCTTTTTTTTAATATCATTTTTTTATTTAGTCTACTTTTGTGCTAAAAGTTGGAGAGACCACTTGAATTTTTTTTATTTAGCCTGTTTTTGCGTGCATTGTGCTATAAACACGGAGAGGTCCTTCGCGTTTTATTGAGCTTTTCATTTTTATTTATGGCGGCCAGTTTAATCAACAAGTATGGACACAATTTAATGCTTTGACTATATATGTTTCTTTTATTAATACGAAAGCAAATGGCTAATTGTTGATTACAAGCTATGAGAAATTTTCATCTTATACAGTGTAAATTGCCTCATATATGTTTAAAAAATTATTTATTCATTGCTTGATTGGGTGTGTGTTGAGTTTTTATTTAGTTCAATTTGCAGAGAAACTCAAGAGGACCTTTGCACTATACAATGTTTTTCATTTTCAGAAAATATATTTATATGGATGGGCATCGTATTTAGCTATTTGTTGTTTTTCTTGCTGAAATGAGTTTTAGATCCGAGACTCTTACTTCCACGTGATCATTATATTTTTATGGGCATCTCTAGCTTTTTAGTTTCCTAATTTTCCCCAGCTTATTTGATTTCATTGCTCTTCATTATTAGAGTAGTTATTCACATTATATTTAATTTTTATGTAATTCACATTATATTTAACTTTTATGCATGAATGTTCATATTCTTGTGTTTTAAAAAACGTATTTGATTTTGTTTATGTATTGAAATTTTTTCTTTATTTTTGTTGTAGCACCCGGAATAAGTGCATCGCCGTCTGAAGATAATATGCGATACTTTAATGTCATGATTCTTGGGCCAACACAATCTCCATATGAAGGTAGATAATTAGCTCAGATGTTTGCTACTACAGTGTATTTTCTAGTAGACAACAAGTTAAACTGATTATGAATTTTGTTGTTCAGTATGATCCAAATGATCATCTTGTCATTTGATAAAGTTGCAGCACGATCTATTGAGAGGTTTTGTTGTTTTTATATATTTCTGTGTGTATTATAATAATGTAGATAAAAAAATTCACAATTTTTAATATCCAAAACTTTCCAACTCAAAAGCTGGGCTCTTGACAGAAGCACCTGAGAGTGGAGCCAATATCTGTTTGCATCTCACCCTCCCTAAACCCTAATTTGAATTGACATGCTGCCCACTGGATATATATGTTTAGCTTGGTTTACTTGTTCAAAAGCCCAGTGCCCCAATTTATTATGAACGTAATTACTTTAGATAATTGTTAAACCTCTTTGCTTGCTTAACTAAAAATTTCCCAAGGGGATATTTTAATTATTTTTTTCATGATCTTGTTTTGCCTTGCATTTTTGGGTGAGATGCTTTTTCTTGTTCTGTGCAGGTGGGGTTTTCAAGCTTGAATTGTTTTTGCCAGAAGAATACCCAATGGCTGCTCCCAAGGTATACGTGACTTCACAAAAAAAGATAGAGCCTTTACTTGTAGTTTTTATTTGTGAATGTTTAAGATGTTGTTTTCCTTTGCTTTCATCTTTGCTTAATGCAGCTTCATAATGGTAACTAATATTTTTGTACATAGTTTCTCCTTCTGGACAACTGTTTAATTTCAATTCCAATTCTGCTCTTTCATTTGGATATAGATGTCTGATTACAGTTATAAGTCCTGCAACTCGTTACCTTGTCGATTTGCATGCTCAGTTCCATTTTTTAATTTCAGTTTAATTAGAATCGTCTGTAAAACATATGCCTCTGGCTTTGTTGTAGAATATGATTAGAGTGTGCATAATATATTGTCATCTTTCACTGACAAACATGTAAAATTAAGAGAGATCATTGATCTTAAATTTGTGGTAGTATATTCTTCTTCTCCAGTTCCATCACGGTTTTGGCTAGGTTTGTTTGAGTGTTACAATTTTTTGACAAAAGAAGTTACTTGCAAAGTTGCATTAACATATGGATGACTTGTCATATACATAATAACTTAGGGTATGTCTTTGGGGTTACAAAGTTTTTCTTCGAAGGATTCGACTTTTGAATCTAGTTATTCACCCCTTTAGCCTTCTCAACCTTATGTACATCAGATTAGTTGTGTTGGGATTATAGCTATTGAAAATGAACTGGGTGAAGGAAACGAAAACAAGTAACTAGCCTTTCTATTTGTGGCTAACAAGATATTATTGTAAAGATCCTGATCTTTCTAGTGAGATGCAGGACAAACGTCTTTATAGTAAACGATATAGACAAGGTTTTTAACTTTTAATCAAAGCTTGTGGGTGGCTTGTGTGACTCACGTGTTGCTGTCCTCTTTTTTGTTTTCAATTTATTGGACCTAAGATGATGCAATCTGTTTGTAGGCAAACTATTTACAGTACACATTGTATGATATATTTCACACATTCTTTGATGTGTGAAATATATGTAAAACTTAAGTAGCATTCATTTACTGCGACGTGATATTTTTATTGTCTTCATGATATGGTTTGGATTAAACTTGTTGGCAGCTAGTTAGATCACGTATTCATCCTTTGTGCATATCTTGTTACAGGTTAGGTTCCTCACCAAAATTTACCATCCTAACATTGACAAGGTTTGTTATGCATCAGCCCGACTAGTTAATCTTTTGGATTTCAGCTTTATATCTGTTCTTATTGGATTGGTGTCTGTATGCAGCTTGGAAGGATATGTCTTGATATTCTGAAAGACAAATGGAGTCCTGCTCTTCAAATTCGTACTGTACTGTTAAGGTAAAATAGATGGATGTTTATTTTGTAGATTCTCTCTCCAACCCGAATTATCTTAATTATTGCCTAATACTTGTGCAAGGCAATAAAAATTGGTTACCTCCGCAGCCGAAGCTTAACTGTTAATTTCATCACTATGCTTGTATAGTGATTTCCGTCTAATCATTACTAAACTTCCTGGTTTGCTTGATTGTACTAGCATTCAAGCACTTCTGAGCGCTCCTAATCCTGATGACCCACTCTCCGAGAATATTGCAAAGCATTGGAAAACAAATGAAGCTGAAGCTGTTGAGACGGGTATAGTTCTTCATTTTACATACATTGGAATTTAACATTATTAAGAAAAAGACTCTGCGCCCAATATGATAGATCATAGTTAATTTATTTTAATTAAGCTGCTTGCTAACACTTCAAGGTGCAGTGTAACTGTGTAAGTGCATCCCTGTTGATTAATGCTTTCTATGAACAATGCAGCAAAGGAATGGACTCGTTTATATGCTAGTGGTGCTTGAAGAAATTACTCTGAATTGGAAGCGCACCAAAATAACAATATATGCAATGTACTCTATTGAAGAACAAACAGGGACTTTTTAATATTTTCAAAACATACTAGCTCATAGGTACTTGTTCATCACAACCTTGATATTGAAAGTTGAAAACTGTAATTCGAGACATGGGTGTTCTTGTTTTGTTACTTCATTTTAGCAATGCATGAAAGTAGCTGTTTAAGATTTTGTGGCTTCAGTCCTGAGCAGAATGGCAAAGAGAAATCAAATCTCTTGAAGTGAAATTATATTGGATTTGCTAAGGACCCATTCCCAGTGATGTTCACGCCTTGGTTTGGTAAAGTTTGGAAATATTATTGGGGGAGTGAAGTGATGTGTAAAGATTTAGAACGGAGGAACTAGGTTATGGTCCTTATGGATGCATGTAAAGAGCAAATAATAATAATATTCGTAATAAATTAAATTAGAGTATAAATTCAATTTAAGAAATAATGGTCATTTTTAACCCTCTTTTTTACAATTCTCATTAATTTTGCATTTTCTTTTTTTTATTAAAAAAAATCTTCTAATTTTCATTGTTTGTATTTCATTTCTTTCACTATATTTCGTTTCATTCTTTTCAATTAAACGCAAGTATTTTTTTAATTTATTTTTCATGTGTGTTTTATATTTTGCTAAAACATATAATATCTTCTTTTCTTAATATTAAATTTTAAATTTTGTTATTTATATATAACATCTTAATAATTGATGATTGTATTCAGGAAAAAATTAAATTTTATTGTTTATTATATAATATCTTAGTAATATAATGATAGTGATACATCTTAGTAATATGATGATAGTGATATTATAATATTGATTATTATTTTAATCTAAAATGTCTTTGTATTGATTTATAAATCAACTTGCACACTAAACTAGATTGTGAGGCAACTATCCTGCACATTAGGATATACAATACTTTTTATCCACCCACATATTTCTACCTTTTTCCTCTGTCAAAACCCGATAACGGCTATATACGGTATCATGCACTACTTTTTGGTTTATATTCTTGAAAATCTTTATTTGGATGTTTATTCCCGATTCACATAATGAAACAGAAGATAGTACAGTATATAACTTACACCCGATCAGTTGTGCATGTATAAATTTGATTTTTCTTTTTCTTCCTTTTTTCGTACATAAATTGACTGTCTCTATAATTTCCTACACTAAATAAAATCCATTGTCAAATCTTTGCACGAATTTCTAGGTAAAATGATTATACATTTATACTAGCATGCATTCATTAGGAATAGCTGGCAAAACAATGTTTGTCAAAATCAGAGTGCTACTGTTGAAGCTTTTGGCCCCTAATTATTTGTCAAAATTAATGACCCACAAGACTCCAAATGCTCCTTTTAAAAAACATTACACTAAAATTTATCAGCAAAATTGCTAGTAGTATTATACTACTGTCTAATTTAAAATAAGTGTATTGAATTATGATTATATAAGTGAACTTGTGATTATATATATTGAATTATTAATCAAGTGTATTTTGATTATACTATACTATTTCTACTTATATAACTTTTGTATCAATTTTTTACTCCCAGAGTCCCATTTTATATGACCCTTATTATTTTTTGGAACGTCCAAAAAGAATAAACCTATTATCCTTACTATTTTTTAACATTAATTTTCACTCTTACATCCACTATTTCTCCACTTAATACTCTCTTTTTTTATTAAATAAACACTATTACACTCACTACTTTCTTCTACTATCTCAAATCTATTATTAAATATTCATAGATCTCGCTACTTTAATCACTTTTTAATTAACTTTACTCATTTTTTATTTTTTATTTTTAATCTCAATAAAAGTCAAATAAGCTCGCATAAAATTGGAACGAACAATTACACAATTTCTTAAACTCATAACTGGTGACTGACTGACGTCTCTCTTTGACAAAAAGTAGAAGCTTTAGAAAGGCATCCTAGGCAGAAATGATGTGTTATGTACTTGAAAGACGTTGGATATGAATTTATGGAAAACGAGGATTTGACCATTCCCTAGATTTTAGACCAATCTATTCTCCTTTATTTTCACACTTTACACCCTCTTTTTCACTCACAATCTTTTTTTCTAGGACTGGTTCTAAAAAAGTGGGACAATTTAATTATTTCTCTTTGTTACCAATTGTTTTTTAAAAAAATGAATTATAATATTAATTACATATTTTTATTTGAAAGATAAAACTTTTAAAATAATAAATATATTGTGCAGTTAAAGTATTTTGAGATACGTGTAAAAAATTAAATGACGAATATTAAAAATTAGAGCGAGTATTTAACTTGTGGAACAGAAAAATATATCTACGCAAGTTAAATACTCCGTACATTTTATCTGGTAACATAATTTTTAATTAAAATTACATAATTGCATTGCATTGCATTGTTGAGTGAATAAATCTAAACATAACCCAAGCATTGCATTGTAATTTTTAGTTATCACTCAACAATTTACTCCGTACATTTTATCTGGTAACATAATTTTTAATTTATTTTTCATGCAATAGAAATAAAGCCAAAACATTGCAGGACCATCAGAGTACAGGAAAGTCTTGATCATAGCCAGCCATACATTATCACTAGATTTCACCCAAAGCCCCACCTACATTCAAAACACTCTATCTTCAAAGTCTACATGCAATGACACTCTTCAGTCTTGGTAGCACAAAAGAAAAAAGAGCCCAAAATTTCAACACTTTGTGGGGGAGCATTCTGCATTTTTTGATCTGCAACTTGTTACAAAGCCAACCCTTTTTTGTAGCTATAAAATAACAGCTGTGCGCTGCCTTGTAACACTTAATTACATTTGTAGTAGTCGAGCATCAACATCCACATATAAAAACACATGAGTTTGCCAAAGGTACATGCTATCAAAGGCAGCCATTAATAACATCAACAACTCAGGCCACAATATTAATGACAACTACTACTACAATTTGGCTTTCTATCGAGTCAAATTTCTCTGATCACACACCTAGTCAGAATTAAATCCATCCATATCTCTTACTTTCAGTTCACATCAGGTAAAAAGTAAAGGCAGGAGAATTGTAATGAAAAGAAAATATATACATAAAGTACAAAATTTGATGTCTTTTTATTAATAGAATGGTAACAAAGATAAACTAGAATAATATTCATCCTTCTCCCCTACCCAATACCCCCGCCAGACCAAACCAATTTCCCTCATGGCTAACCATTGTAAATTGTATACATATATATGGTACATGTACATGTCCTCAAGAACCCGCCCTCCAGCCTGCAACCTGCCCTGTCCAGATTGTATCTATTGTACAAATCTATCACGCTTCCCCGAAATAAACATCAATATACAACAAGAGCTGCCAACTCCAAAGCAGGAGAAAATGGGAAGGAGAACCACAGAGAATGATGAGAAACGAATGAACAAATAGGAACAGCAAAAGTGAACTAGGCTAATTCTCTGTGATGAACTAGAATTGACTGATTTTATGTAGTGGCTCCGATTATGTCACGGCTAAACTTTGTGTATGTTTTTGTGCACACTCATGGGTGAGGGAGATAAAGGTTAGGTGTTGGGGGATCTTTACCTAATATGTTTGGAGGTTTATAGAAGCTAGAGGTGATGCAAGTAGATGAGGAACATATGCAGTACTGTTTTATTCTAAAAACTGTAATGCCTCGCAGAAGATTCCAACACCTCAGGGCTAGGGCAGATCATTTCTTTTAACCGGCTTCCATTTTTGTATATTTTGAATGTTGGTACAAGTTTCACGTTCTCGGCATTAGCAATTCCAGGGCTGTCCCGTACATCAACCTATAAATTAGAAAATTTGTGTAAGAGCTGATAATGAACAAGTCTGTAAACTTTTGCAGAAGTTTTGAGAATGGTTTTATATCAACTTTATATATATCCATTATAAATGTTAAATATAACATACCACTTGACTGCAATTGTATACAAAAATAAAAAATCAGACTACAAAACAATCTTGGCAAATCTCAAGTAACCTTCAAGTTAAACAAGACATTTTTGGTATAGACATAAACAGAAGTATCAACGCCTTTACCTTGATAAAGTTTATAGATGGATATCGGCGGCACAGACTGTCCACGAATGGAGATATCTGGTTGCATTGGAGGTCTGATGCTGATTTAAAGTGAACAACAGAAGCACCTGGAGATACATGATCCAGATTTCAGTACAAGATAACCACGCAATTCATAGGAAAACATCAAGACAAGAAAGAGAAAGACTTACTAGGAGAAGATATTGCAGCTCTAAACTGTTCAAGACCTGATACCAACTCAACATCTCCACCAAACTTCATATTATGAACCTCTTCCCCACGGGATTTCCTGAGCCCAACCTGGGCATGAAACAAGGCCTCAGCAACATCATTATCATTTGGAAGTTCTTTCCTCAGAACTTCGTAATCTTTGACAGCTTCAACCCATCGTTCAAGCTGCAATTACAGTTTTTACTGATAAATTTACAATCAATGAAGTACATAATCATGCGTACAAATTCATTCAAGCTGCAATCACAATGTTTACATATAAATTTACAATCGATGACGTACATAATCATGCATACGAATTCGTTCAAGGAGATTGTAGATAATTTCATAAGCCAAAAAAGTCGCACTACCTTGCTGTTTGAGGCAGCCCTTCTAAGGAGAGCTTTCATGTAATTTGGCTGAATATCAAGAGCTTGGTTGCAATCATCAAGAGATCGCTCCCATTGCCCAAGTTTATACCAACAAGCAGCTCTGTTACAATAAAGAACTGAGCTGGAAGGATTAAGCCTTAGACCTTCCCCATACGCTGCAGAAGCTTCGGTAAATCTTTCAGACTTGAAGAGATCATTTCCACGAGTACGAGCTCTTGCCACTGCCCTGACATTGTTCAGCAAAGCTGAAACTTCAGCACTTTGGGGATCTATTTGTGCAGCCTTCTCAACAGATGTAACAGCACTATCAAACCTGCAAGTAATCATCATCTATTATCATTCTTTCCCTGCCCCTTGAACCATCACTTTAAAGAATATCAATGTATTAAAACTAACCTTCCCATAGACATATCAATCTGAGAACGGACTAGAAGAACATAAGCTTCAGAAAGCATTCCGAAAAACTTTGTCTGTGAGCAGGACAGTGAAGAAGTCCCAACTTTGGGAATGTTCAAAATGCTTAATTCTGCATCAGCATATTGCCGAAGCTTTAATAGTGCCTCTGCTCTACAGGCAAATAGCTGTCAATTTGATTCCACCAAGTTTAGTCAAGCTGTTTCTACACTAGATAAATGGCAATCAACATTAAAGTGAATTTCAGGATTTCGTTACCTGAGGAGAAGCGTCAGCTCCCGAAGCAACTGCTGCCTCAGCCTCCCTTAACACAATTTTCCAGTCACCAATCCTTCGGGCACTAGTACACTTACTCAAATGCTTCTCTACTGCTTGCAATTTCTGCAATTCAATTGGATCTGGTTGGATCCCAGTAAAACATATGTGCCTCCTAGCATTCTCAACCTGCCCTAAACTGAAACGATAATACGAATTAGAGAGATTAAAAGGCAGTACCCTATATAGAGGGCGCAGAGATATAATCAAAAAGCAATAACCACATTTACAATGCCAGGAAATGTGCTTAATGACATAACCTATTCAAGATGGAGGTTAATCTAATCTTCTAAAACAGACGAAAACAGAATCTATTCAACCAAATGAATTAGGAAAAGACGAAACCTAACCATAACAAACTCCATTCTTAATAATTGCAAAAGAATCAGCATATAAAACATTAGAAGCAGACGAAACCTTACCATAAGAAACTCAAACTCCAAATAATTACTATATAGTAAACAATCTAATCAATCAATTAATTCAACTAATGCAACAAAACTAACTTAATTCAAACAAAACATGCCACAACTTATATTTAAAATGCTCAAAGATTGAACCTTTTCCACTCACCAAAGATAAAGGGACCCTAATCGATGATGTGCTCGAACATATCCAGGATCCAACCTCAACACCTCTTCACATTCCCTGACTGCCATTCCTAACCGCTTCAATCCAATCAATGCAGCAGCTTTATTATAATGATAAGCTGCATTCTCAGGTGAAATCGCAATTGCCCTTTCGTAGAAACTCAAAGCCTCTGAAAAATGTCCCCTTCTATACTCCTCATTCCCCAACCTCTTCATCTCTTCCCCATCAACACCATCACACATTACACCCTTCCCTCCAGACTCTCCACCCCGCGAATTCGCACCACCAGAACCACTCCCACCATCAAGTTTCACACTCCCACTGCCACGCATTATGCTCCCATGACCATAATGTCCTCTTCCAGTACCCAAAACATCCGGTCTCGAACTCCGCCCTACCGGCACATCAGCTTTCAAGATTTTGCCCAAAGGGCATATATTTCCGGCCGGTAAAGCATTAGCCGGAGGGGAACTCACAGACCCCCCACCAGAATCCGAACTCCGGGTACCGGGTTGTTTCTTGACCCGGCCGGAACAAGTCGGTGAGTTATGACCCGACCCGGATAACTCACCGGAATTAGTATTAGTAGCAGTAGTAGAACTGCCGGAATCAGATTTTTTAGCAACTTGGTTTGGATCATTCCGACCCGAAAAAGATCCGGAAGAGCTAGAGCTACTACTGCTGCTTCTACTACTAGTAACCACTACATTGTGCCTCAACGGAGACACCGGAGACCCCAGATCCAGTTCTCTAAAATCAGGCTTATTAACATCACCATTATCATTATGATCATATCTTAAAGACCTTTTAAACCGATCTGCTATTGTGTTTAGCCCTGCCTCCATATTGGGTTTCCCAGAATGTGCCATTTTATATATCTGTAAGTATAATTATATATAATCACCCTTCCTCCCTCACCAAACTCACACACAAACATATATATATATATATATATATATATATTACAAGCTATATGTATATATATTGGTTGTGAACTTAAGGAACGAGAGAGAGAGAGAGAGAAAAGGAAGAGGAGAAGATGGGGATCTCGTGAATTTAAAGAGGGTTTGAAGAAAAGAATGAACTTTTATTATAAATTTATTACTAGTATTTTCTTGGTAGAGATTTTCTAGAGAGAGGGAGGGGGTTTTACAAAGAGATAGAGGGAAAGAGAGAGAGAGTTTGGTAGGGAGATGAGGCTAAAGAAATGAAAGGATGAAACTTTTATTTATTGCCCCCTGATTTATACTTACATTTTTTTCGTATACACACATACCTTTTTGTATATCTTTGGTTTCCTTTTAGAATATTATATATTCTATTTATTTAATTTTAAAAGATGTAGAAAATAAGTATATTCTACTGTGTTTTATTTTTGTTAATGATATCCTTGCTCACTACATTTTTGGTGATTTGATTTTTTTTTTGTAAAATGCATTAAACATTAATATGTGTTTTATTACTTTTTTGCTATTCGTAATTGAATATAATTTATATTTATGTTTTTTCTCCGTTTTGTAAAAAAATGAATGAGAAATTTTAATTATATAATATAGTAGTATAATTTAAATGGGTATTTAAAACATGATTTAAATTTATATTGTAATTGGTATTAAATATGTTCACGTGCTAATCAACTCTTTCAACTCTTTGACTTTTTTTTAACTTTGATATTGAATTGTCAAATTTTATAAGAACGAGGTTACTCGTGGGTATTAATTAGTTATGTCACATTTAATTAGTTAATTAATTTAAATTTGATTATTTTCAAAACTATACTGATCTATGCGGCTATAGTAGTAGATATACGGCAGGTTTACGCGGGTACTTTGAGTTTAAAAAAATACAGCGAGTACTTTTCAGAAAAAATATAATATTTTTTTGTCTCATTTCATATGCTATTTTTAAAAATATTATATATATTAAAAGAAAATTATATAAAAATTAATTTTATTTTCATTCATATTTATTATAATAATTAATATAACTTGAATAATAATTACTTTGCACTAATTACTAATATTAGTTTCAATACACTAGTCAAACGACTATTTTGAAAATTTACTTATATAATTGTATTGAAAAACCATAATGTACATGTAAAATATAACAGTAATAATATTGAAAGAAAAATATATTTAAAGTATATTGTTGAATTAATAAAACGAGTGTTCATTGTTGAGATGTATAATATCTATATATCAAATAATGAAAAATATATTTATTAATATATAAATCGTGTTTGATATAAATTATGTAGCGTCTTGATTTATTGAATTTTTTTAAAGAAATGGAGTTTAATTTGGAATTTAAATTTTCATTACTATAATTCTTATTTATTTAAATTTAAAAAAATTATTTATATATATAATGTATAGGTGCGATGACCAAATAACGTTAGATAACATTCAACTTCCGCAATAAAATGTATAATTTTAATAGTATTTCAAATTTAATATAAGTGAATTTTAGTATAAAATTCTCTTGATACGTACTATTTATTTACTGAGTAACAACTACTTTTTGATTAATTGTTAAATTTTGATTTGTGATGATTTTTGTACATACATGAGGGTATTATTATTATTTATAAATAATCAACTTACATTTATATTTTAAATAAGTGAATTTTAATATAAAACTGTCTCTTTGTTCGAATATAATTTTTCATAGCTAATCTCAGTAAGATTTAAACAATAATTAGTGCAATCCTCCTTTTATTTCTTCCATGTTTTATAATATATTAAATCGATAAACTTTTAACTGTAATGCAATTTTTTTCAATTCTATTATACTAATATCAATATTATGACATATATTAATGCTTTAACTTAGGAAAAAGGCAATGAATAAAATGATAAAGACGATTAGACGAGGGTAAGGGGGATGACATAGGCTACTCCAAACAAAAGCCCTTGAATACAGTCATCTTTTTTCGCTGAAATGCCTTAACATGTGGCACTTACACTTTCTCTAGAAGCCACATATTTTTAGTACTTATCATTTCTCCACCTCTCACAAGCTTCTTTATCTCTTGTTTTTAAAAATAAATTTTTACGTTACTTACGTTAATAAAAAATGAATTATTTATGAACAAATTTTAATTAATTTTCTTTTCATATATTACGCTGAGGATATTGATGATGTATCTTTAATTATTTTTTACTTCCCTCTTTTACCCCTATCATGTATCAAGGTCTCATTTTTCCTTTAAAAAGAGGTCTAATTTCTAGGAAAACACTTGTCTTGGTTGTCAATACGTGGCGACTCATGAGAGTGTCTACATGTCAATATCTCAATCTCAATGACAAAAGGCATGCAAACTGATGGTAGTGGTAGCTGTGCGAAAATAATACACTAACAAGGGTAATTCTGTAAAATGAATAGATAGGACAAAAGAAAGAAAACTGATGCAAGTGTGGCACTGACAACCCAGCTGAAGTCTTTAACAAAACTTTCCAACGGAGAACGTTACGGTTCTTTGTCCATATTTCTTTCGGGCTTAGCTACGGCTCTTTCTTCAGTTCTTGATTTTAGATTTCTCGAACAACAAAGCTAGTAATCAAAATATATTTCAAAAAAACAATAATTCAAATTCACATTTTTAATTTTAATTTATAATCAATATATAGAGAGAGAGACCTTTCTCATTTATTTCTTCCGTTCTCTTTTAGTTGATCCTTATAGGAAAAAAATTGTCTCAAAATAGTTGTTCATATTTTATTTTAACATATTTTTTTACCAATTTTTCCAAAATTATCCTTTACTCCTATTTCTCATGATTGACTTTATAACTCATTTTCAAATTTATTTCATTATTCAAGACATTTCTTAGGGGTAAATATAGAAACAAATCATATAATTAAATATATTTTTAATATGTGTATTTTTTTATAAGTGTCGAGTAAAAGGGGACGGAAGGAGTATAATTTATATAACTAATTAAATCCTGAATAAAAAAATTAATAAACTCTCTCACGTCTCTTTCTTAAAATAAAAGTATTGGGGAAACATTTAATTTATTTTAAATTTGAATTGACGATAATAAATAGAATTTAATTAGTCTGTAAATGACGATAGAATTGCAATTAGAATTGTGTCGATTTGAGACGAATTTAATAAATAAAATGGGTTCAATTCGACTCAATTCAATTTCAAATAAACATTTAAATTCATCAATCATTTCTAAGCAATTTTGAGCGTTTGATAAATTTGACCCAAATTCAATAACATATTTATACGCATTATAATAGATTGTACTTGTGGATATTGGAAGTATCTCTCTATTATATTTATACAAATACTTCTAAATTTCAATTATTTTGAATTCGAGTTTAAAAATCACGTTGACAGTCTCGAACTAGACTCTGTTTTTTCCTTTTGATAAATATTTATTATATTCTTTAGTATTTGTTCAATAATGCTGATGTATGAGAGAATTGAACCGAAGATAAGACAGGATAGCTCTACCAACTAAGCTGCTCTATGGACTTCGCTGAACGAGTCGATTTTGGATATACTTCACAAACTTTCTACTCATATTTACACTATTGAAATCATCGTGTATATATAATATATTTATGTCATTTTAAAATAGTACATTACTTGCAAAAAAATATTCCATGAATTAATTTTCTCAATCACACACATTATTTATTTATTAAGAAATATAATTGACATAGTATTAGAAATAATAAATTTATAAATATTGGTATTGTTTATAAAAACGGACTTATGTATATGAGTATGAGTATATTACTCCCTCTTTTCTTAATTATTCATCATTATAATATTTTACACTGTTTTTAACACACATAAAACATAATTTGATAAATTATTTTTTGAAATTTTTCTTTAAAAATAATTTATATTTTATATATGCGTCAAAAATCAAGAGAATTAATTAGAGACCCAGGAATATAAATGCATAACAGTGTTTATGAGAATTTAGAATTTACACATATAAAGGGAATGTTGTGTTACCGTAACGGGACGGAAAATGATGGCGACGGCACAGGAAATTAGCCATTGTCATGTAGGAGTGCATCTTTATCATGCCAGATCAGCATTTACACATTGTTATAGCTGAGGTCCATAGCAAGCAAACGTGCACCACATGACACCTGTAAAATAAAATCATGAACTATATAAAAATATAGGGATACTAACTAGTACTTTAGATGCACGGTTGTTTAAAAATAATATTTTAAAAATAGTTTTTTATTTAATTGTAAATATATGTTATATTTTAGAAATATTCATACATATCCAAAATATTTGATTGTATAAATTAGGTTTTATAATTATGTTATGTGTAGATAAAATTTTGACTAATTCAATAAGATAAATATAGTTTGAGATTATTAAAATTATTATTATTTTAAATATAACTACAAAAATTAAATTGAGATTATTAAATATATTATTATTTTGTATTATATATCTTATTGAAAATAGAATTTAAATTTATTAAATTAGAAAAATAGATTAAATAAAAGAATCACTCTTTTCAAAAATATACAAAATTAACATGTAAATGCAAAAAATTGATTAATTTTCAGTTAAGAGAAAAAGTTTTAAAATTTATAAAATACGTAGAATCACTTTTTCACCTATTTAAATGAGTAATGTAAAAGTTTAAATTAGTATTATTTCATTATGTAAAATAAAATTACAAAAAAGTGGTATTATATAAATATTTAATAACAATAATAAATTTTTTTTTAACTATGAAAACATAAAATAATTTAATAAATACTTGTGTAAATAATATTGAAGAAAAATAAAAAATGAAAGGAAAGATAATTAGTATAAGTAAGAATGATAATAGAAAAAAAATACGAGGGTGAGAAAAAATATTATAAAATAAACGGGTGGAAAATGAGATTTAGTACTAGACTCGATAAACTAGATAGACGTGTCCAAATCATTCCTTATAAATTCACCATCTTAGTCTGTTACCTGGAACAGACTGTCAGCTTCACTAAAAGTTTATTGTCAACTTTGAGTTCCTCTATGGTGACAGTATCTTCGGCTCTGCATACTTTACTATCAAGTTTTGACAGTCTTCTAAAACATACTATCTCCAAATCTGCTGTCAACTATTCCCGCCAAAATTGCTGTCAGTAATACTTGTTGTCTTCAAATCTCCATTTTCCGCTAAGTTTACTGTCAATGTAATAGTTGTTGTAAGTAATACTTGTTGTCTTCAAATTTTCATTCTCCGCCAAGTTTAGTGTCAAGAGAATAGTTGTTGTCGTCTGTTTTAATTGTGTTATCACTTGTAATGTACTGTCATAGGTTTGAGTATGTTAATTTTAAAAATATACAGGCGATGTATGTTAATTTTAATTAATATTATAATTTATGAAAATAATAATTAATTTTATTACGAGGTCAAAATATTTAAATAAATGATTAAAAAACCAAGTAATAGAAAATATTATAAATAGAAAATTAGCTTATTCAATAATATAATTAAATTAATATGTGTAAATAATATTGAGAAGTAGTAGAAGAACGAGAAATAATAAAAAGAGAGAATTAGCGAGTCATGAGAATTGAAGATGATAGACAATTAGTGGAGTATGAGAGAGAATTAGTGGTAAAAAATAAAATTATATAAAATAATTACTTTAAAAGTAAGATTTAATAAGAAATTGACACATAAGAATGCTGATGTCATCCGTTTAATGAGAGGGTGACACTTAATCTTTGGTGGCATCAGCTGTTCTTTGTTTTAGTATAGAAAAAGATTTGCGTTGTCCACTATTTTACAATACTTTTTTAATAATTTTAAAATATATATAATTAATTTTATTATTTAAAAATAATAATAAACAAATAATCATAATTAATAAAATAATAAAAATAAACCATTTTTAATATTTTATCAATTTAATCGTTAAACGAATAAATGATGATTTATATGGGCACCTACCTTGACCTTTACATTAAAAAGCCAGCAAGAAATAAGCGTTGATAATGCTGTGGCATTAATTTCGACACGTGTTACTCTACTCAACTTGTAATTAATTGCCGGGTCAAATGGGTTTCAAGCCCAACACGCGATGTTGTGGGTCTAGCCTCAAGATCTGGTGGCGATAGGATCAATCACACAGTATATACTGGGTACGGAGGTACCCCTTCGTTTTTTATAAGATTTTTGACACACATTTTTAAGTGTTATCACAATATAGTAAAATTTGAAATTTTAAAAAAAATTTTCCTGAATTAAAATATGTAAGTTATATTTTAAATTTAAAAAATAAAATTTTAAAAATCAGAATTTTTAATATACGGTCAAAATACTTAAAAGTGTGTGCCAAAAGTCAAGGCGACTTATAAAAAAAAACGGAGGTACTATTATGAACTCACAATTTTTCATTTAAAAAAAATCCCGAGTAGAAATTAAATGCAAAACATTAGATGTTATGATAATATCACATAATTTAACAAGTTTAACATCACATAATTTTATTATATTTAAGTTACTGAATAATGTAAATATTAAGAAAAATATATATAATCAGTGACCAAATTACACCAACTAAATATAAATCCAACTGGAACAGAAAGATTTATATAAAGTTACTCATCACCAAAGTTGCATACTATAAATTGAGGGAGGAAATGCCATTTATAAAATTGTGCGGTGATTAGTCAGTGTACTCAAATCACTAACATTCTGCTCACCAATTATAGACATAATTAAACAACACTTAAATCCATGTCATAAATTTGCAGCTAACCCTAAATTTAATTTAGAGAAATACTAGTTATCCCAAAAACTGTCTCAAATACCGAATTGTCACATCTGCGATTGATATTTTTTTTAATAATAATATTATATCCCGCGTATATACATATATGTTTACAAATTAAAACAATTCATAATATAACATGGTAGGTCATTAAAAAAATTGAGTACGTAGTATTACTCTTTAATTTAATATCCACGTCAATATAACACGTCTATGCACAGTATAAAGCTAACTATAAAAGCCATCTAGAAACTGCACATACTTAAGGAAAATAATTTAATTTTTTTACTAATTTACTTAGGAAAATTAATTACTACTGAGTACGTAATAATTGATTGATAATGACTAAAGAGCCATGACTTGTATTTAAAGCTTGTATTATGCATGATTTGGTTCTTTAATAGTGGAATATCATTCGTTGTTGCTTCCCTCTTAAGCCTGTAACATGCTACTAATACATACATTCTTAATTATTGTAAATTCTTTTATGCTATATATACGTTGTATGCTACTAATATATACAGTCTTAATTATTGTAAATTCTTGTATGCTATATATATAGATACCTAAAACTGGATTAACAGAGGATTACTGTTTAGTTATAAGTGTTAATGTTAACTTCCTTCCTTTTCTCCTCAATGTACTGTATATTATATAAAGTTTCAAATAAAAGACACACATTTTTTCAATGTATATGTTCAACTAGAACAAAACAACAATACTTTATGATTCAGAAAAAAATAAATTTGAGATTTTCTCTAAAATACTTTAATAATATATTATGATCCATAAATATTTACTCCCTAGAATACTTGATCTCGAAAGGAATACATTAAATTAAATTCCAACATAATTTCGGACCACTTTAAAAAATAAATAAAAATTATTTGAGATATGAATTAGGAATGTGCAGGTCCATGACAAATTTGTAACACTGGCAAGTAGAAAAGGATGTGAAGATACGAGTCCAATGTATGACGTACTGACTCCGCCATGTGAGCGGTGTCATGAAGAAAAGGAATTCGCTGGAAAACACTACAGCAGTTGTAGTAGTGGTATTTTAATCGGAACGTCTCGAGATGCGCAATTTCAGAAATATGTATGCTAGAAACAAAGGGTACGGATATGTATCCATCTCTGTATATACTAGAATTGTTTTTGTAAATATATTTGTGAAACAGTAGCGGGCATACTCAACAATCATGACATCACTATCCACCATGGTTTGCTTGTCCTTTTTAACTCCTAAATACATATGGGTGTCAAGAGGCCAGAGCGACGTTGTTCGAATTCACACACACACATATATTATTTATTATAAAAAATCTCAGATAAATGATTATCACAATTGATTGTCAAAAATGGAGACCCATATATATATATATATATAATGCACTTATAATTTCAATTATTTATTTATTTATTATTATACGTACCATAATTGTAAAAATATGTGTTTAATTAAAAGATCCGCCCAAGTTCATCATATATATTACAAGTATTTAAAAAAATAAAAAATCGAAATCTTAAATTTTTGAATCTCGGCGGCTACTTACCTGCACCAGCACCATGCCACCACCCATGATTATTCGGTTAATCTGATAATAATATATCCGCTATATGATATTTATAATAATCCGCTATATGATTTTTATAATACTGTACAGAAAAGGGAGATCGAGTACAAGATCGAGTACAATTTGTGTCAAAAGTATAAGCATCTTTTATCATTGTATTCTTGTTTATCGATCCGGGGCAACACATGGCTGTGTCATACTTGCATGATATATAATACATACGCACACTGCCCACACATATATATGATATCATATGTGTGCGCGCGCGAGAGTGAGGGACAAGTCCTTGGTTATTGTTCTTACTTGTCGTCTGTGGCATTTAGACACAACTATAAATATATACTCAACTCATGATGTAAAGCTCATCTTGAGATGCTGCCACTGCCAAGTGCCAACCAATAATGTTTTGGTTTTAAGCTAGGATAGCCTGTGGGTTATATATACGGAGTACATGATACAAGTAAAATATGCACTGCCCCACTGCTCTGCATTATAAAATAGATAATTAATTAATACACTAATGAAGAAGTGTGTACAGGTGAATCATTCTTTGTAGAAACCGATGGTTTCTGAAGCTAAAAAGGAGGGCAGGGTCACTGCTATTTTATAAGTATATAATGGAGCATGGTGATTGGTAAATACCCATTCATATATATTCCTTAAATTATAATCTTATCTTTCAGTTCAGTTGGTAGTATTTGGTGTACGTTGTTAGAATCGAGTGGATAACCAAGAGAATGCGATATATTTTGGGATAAAACTGCAAAGCCATGTGATACCCACATGACTATGGAAGGCCAACTATGCATGCATCATGCATGGCGTTCTAGTGACGAGTCGTTTTCCAAGTGAATTCAGGCCGCGACTTCCAATTCCGAGTAACTTTCAAAATATTATTCGAATTTAATTTTATTTAGTCAAAATTCTTTTTTATTTAGTTTATAATTTCGATTCTAATTATTCTCGACTTACTTGAATTCATATATTTATGATTATTATTTTATCGATTATTACTTAAATCGAGGTTAATACGAGGAAAAGGACCAAATTTTTGGTCGATTATTACCGCTTTTTCTTCTGATAACAGATTCCAGTACTGTTCTTTATACACACACAGACACGCAGTGTATATCGGTTCTGTGCCAATAGAAAGTCGTAGAAGATGAAATGAACACTATGTTATCCCTGTTACTTTACATAATATAATTTAAAATTAGTGTCATCAATCATATAAACGTGGGCGTAGCATATTGTACACCATGGGCGTCTGATATCTGATTGATGATGCCCTTCTTTCTTTTCATATATCCTTTATTTGGAAAATAATACGAGTATATCTCTTGGTCTCGTACCAGTCAAGGCACGTCTATCAACATATGCTATGCAGTATGCACACTCTCGACTTTCATTTCATCATCTAATCTTCATGTCCATAATCTGCAGTTAACTGTTGTCTGTTAATTCTCACATGGATTCTATTGCCCATCAATCACAAACGAACATAGTTGATTCTAGAATTTTACAATGTGCATACCTAAAATACACGAAACCCCCCAACAGTACCCCTATACATTTAGCTTTTCCAAATAGCAGTAATGACGATTTTGGACTTTCAAATGGTAATATTGAACTACCGACTTCATCCACACCGTAACTCTCACCCGGTTAGCTAACGGTAATCAAATGTTGATAAATTTAAGACATGTTTGGCTGTTTACTCATATTTTATAGTTTTTCTCAATTTTTTCTCAATATTAAATATGATATACAATATAGTATTTTACTATATCTACACGTTTTATTATTATTATTTAAAATCTTCATGTTTAAAATTATTAAAAATTAAACATAACTTCCGTATTTAGTAATTTATTAGCAAAACCCGACAAAGTAATTACCGAGAATTAGATAATGATTAATTATACTTATACCGTAAAAATATTTAACTAATTAATAATTTGGAATATTATTTAATCAAATAAATTCCATAAAATATTTGATATTTTGATATATATCTTAAGAAATAAATTTATATCTAATTAAGTTAAGGACGTAACTTAAGAATTTTATGAAAAAATTATAAAACATAATAGAAAATCAATATATTTGGAACAAATCATACTTTTTTATACCACTGGCGTCGGATGGGGAGCATCTTAATTTTCAATTTTAGATAATATTTAAAGTTCTTATATCATGAAACTAATGAAATATAAAAATAAATATATATACATTATTTGTTCAAATAATCATAATTTATATGCATGAAAATAATTCATATTTAAATAAATTATAATCAAAAAGAAAATCTTACATAAAATATAATATCATGTTATTTTAAGAAATTACAAAATATAAAATATAATATTAAAAATTATCATTTGATGCAACAGGTCAGGAACAATTTAATAAAACTCAACCATGGATAATTGTTGGTAGTTAGAGAAGGTGGATTACTGACTTATTGAGTTACTATATAGAAATTAAATAATATTTAAAAAATTTTAATATCAAAATTAGTCAATTTATGAAAATTATATATAGGAAATTTTTTAATGATACCGCTAGAATTGACTTTTTCAGTACCAGTGATTATAACATTTGACTAACTGATAGCTAAGTTGACTACAATGTGAATGAAGTCAATAGTTCACTCAATGTTATCACTTGAAAATTCAAAACAATCATTGATACCGTTAAAAAAAGCCAAACATACACTAATAACATTAGGAATTTCCCTAAATATAAACATCTAAATGTGATTTCCATTATTCCGGCTTCTGCAGGATGATAACGCTCTCTCCGTGCCAATTAGAATATTTTTTTTGATTTTTTATAATTAAATTTTAACTGAAAATACATATATTAAATAATTATAACAAATATTTTTAATTTACTTAAAAATATAATTTTTAATTTTCACTTTAAGAGTTTAGGTTGATACCCACGCTAAAAATGAAGATCGTACGTGAGGCTAATTAATTATTTACGAGATCAGCTAGGCAGCTAAAAAAATTCCACATGAATGTTAAATAGAGTTTAAAAGGATATCTTCGGAGTTTTTTTAAAACTTTTATGTTAGTACAAAGAGTGCAACTTCAAAAAGAAAAAGGACTTTGGTGTTTTTTTTGTTGTTGCTAAATCGGAATAAACAACACTATCGACAGCGTGTGTCTATATATATATATATATATATGAGTAAAGATTTAGAGAAAACTTTTTAGACAGGAAATTTAAAAATCATCATCTACACCGTTCATTATAATAGTAGCATATATAATTAACAAAATTGTAATAGTTTTCAAATATATGAAATAAATGTCAAACAACTGAAAAAGAAACTAATATTCTAATTTAATATGAATCATCAGATCAATTAGAAATCAACTATTGATAAAAGTACCTTAGTTTTCTCCAAAATATTGGTTTTCTTTTGAACATTCCCCTATATGTATATTAATTCATTAATATGAACCCTATATGTGTGTGTATGTATATATACATATAGGAGAATGCTCAAAAGAAAACTAATATTTTGAAGAAAACTAAAGTACTTTTATCAACCGTTGATTTCTAATTGATCTGATAGTTCATATTAAATTAGAATATTAGTTTCCTTTTCAGTTGTTTGAAAACTATTACATATATTTGGAAACTATTACAATTTTATTAATTATATATGCTACTAAACGGTGTAGAAGATGGTCTCTAAGTTTTTCTATTTAAAAAATTTTCTCTAGATCCCTACTCTCTCTCTCTCTGTATATAAATAAATAGGTAGGTATTATTGTTTTTTTTTCAGATTGATATTATTTATATATAAATGAAGCGGGCAGAGCACGGTTGGATAGCCCAAGTGGTTGAGGGCTTATCCTCTGTCGTCCCAGGTCCTGGGTTCGACCCTGGCTCACCCCGAGAATTGAGAATTTCTTTAGAACAGATACTCATTTGTAAGGCTATAAGCCAAATTAGTCAAAAAAAAAAAAAATGAAGCGGGCATGGATATTTATTTATATAATAAGTCGATCATCACCTAATCACCTTGCAAATTGTAAACCATAACCTTATAATGATTAATGAATTAATAAAATATATTTGATTTTAGCACGATCGGATAACTAATTTATTCAAAAAAACAATAATATATAAATAATTTGAACCAAATATTGACCAATCAACTGTCAAATATTTAATTTTTCGGTTATTAATAATATAGTATAGTAATAATATTAATTATATTATAAAATAATGATGTTATTTTAATATACATGATATTCAATCAATAAATTATAATTTTCAATAAATTGAAGATTTTGAGCATTGATGAAATTGAGATATATTAGTAGATTATGAGCATAATTATATTATAAAAAAATATATTTGAAACAGAATTCTTAAGATAAAAAAACGCATGCTATAATTTAAATATCATTTAATATTATTTGTAAGCAGTATACTAATGATAAAGTTGTGAATGTGTCTAATGTTTTAAGTTGAGTATGAGATAAATATAACACCAGATATCTCAGGTGTATATTATATTTATATTAATTATTATTTTTTAAAATATATAATTAATATATAATTATTAATTGTGCATGAGTTGTGACTAATGTTTGAGCCGGGTACCGGAGACAAATACGATATCGGTGTATATCAGTGTATATTATATTTGTATTAATTATTTTTTTAAATATACTATTATTAATTTTATGACCAACTAAATTTTATAATCAGACAATCAATAGACCAAATATCTGTCTCTTCAATTTTAATAAAACAAAATAGTACTCTCTTCATTCCGATTTATATGTCTTGTTTGATTTTTTGGATTAAATTGACTAAATTTTGACATAATTAAAAATTATATCATTAGAATATATATAATCTATTTTAAAATATAATTTTTAATTTTTTAAAATTACAAAAATATAATTTATAAATTGCAGTCAAAATTTAATCAATCTAATTATAGAAATTAAAATAATACAATTAATTTGAGACAAAAATAAATTTATAATCGTACACACGTGACATGGGTAATCATTAATTCATTATCGGTTGACAACCGTGTCATTTGACTCATTTTCTCTCTTAAATATAATCGCACATGTTTTAATTTCCCCCTCGATCTAGCGATTTATTCCGCAGATTCGATAATACTCCGTAATTAGTTGTTCATTTTGAATTTTGTATGATCAAATTGACTAATTTTTGATTGAAAATTATTCATTTATAATTTTAAAAAATTTGAAAATATATTTGAAAATAGATTATATATACTATTTAATAATATAAAATTTTAATTATATATTATATTTAAATTATAGTTAAAGATGATACAATTTGACCGCAGAGTGGACAACTAAAATGCTACATTCATTTCCATAATTGTTGTATAGGCAGATGCTACCGTAGTACCGTATATCCCTTTAGACTTTCGAGGGCATGATTGCAGATTTGTAGAGCAAATAAATGCAACGACAAAACCTAGTTGCCACATTGTCGTCTTTTTCATTTCTTTAACTGAATCTCGTTTTTTTATAAATAGGATAACTAGATTCTTTGCAATTAAATTTGTGTTTTTCACAAATAATTATTAATTTTAATGATTTTTTTCAAAATTATGGTCCCATTGTTAATATATTATAAATAATCTAAAAATTAATATATATATATATATATGTATATATATTTTAACTTATAAACATGTGCGGATAAAACAACTTTTTAGCTTCAGTCAACTTTCAATACAAATTTTAAGAAATAAATTTGTAAGTATAAAACTCATCTTTGTATTCAAAAATTATCCTGTATATTATTTTAATATAAAATAATTTCACGAGATCATTCCCCACCAACCCCAATTGTAAATGCATGTGTGTTTTTTATTGACAGGGTTGCAGAGTAAAAAGCGAAAAACACGAAACACCTATTAGTCTATTACAAATCATAAACAAAACCAAATTAAAGTACGGGGAAAGAATCGAACTCCCATTTAAGTTATACGCTACTTTAAAATAACCAACAAATTCGTGTTCTTTTTCATTATTACACAACTGAAATGAAACAAAAGCTTCAAGTTGCCTGTACTTGTCTTAAAAGGTGTATAGACGTACTCAAAATTACCACTCAAGCCTCATTCATCATCCCATTTATATTTAGTATATAGGTAATACTCCGCCGCAAAAAATATAACGTGTACACGTTATTTTTGACACCACTCTTTTGAAAATACTTTAATATGAAAGTGTCCCCCATTTTTCATTTTAATATTATTTAATGACATATTATATATTTAAATTATTATACATATTATAATACTTAAATATTATAAAATATACAATGTAAAATTCTGTTAAACCTTTTTAAAATAATAACATTTTAATTTTTTTGTAGAACTGGTAATTTAGAAGACAATGATGAAGCCTAAAATAATGGGCTACATCTAGTTGAGAACTTGAATTGAAGAGTAAAACGCGGACCAATTTTTGTGGGCTTCTATTCGAGTCCCATTTTTCTTATCATATCGGACAACTGAATTATACATAATATTTTTCATAATTTTCTGTTGTTCATAAAAATTAAACTTTGAAACAATATAAGAATGATAAAAATCTCGTGTATAAACATTTTTTCGCAAGTTTTAAAAGATACATTAAAAGAGAAAAAGAAAGTCATATGATTTAGAACGTAGAAACCGATGAAGTGCTATTCATGGAATACCGTGTAAAATAACATTCAAATACATGATTTTGTTCGTGTAGATACTTTGTTGCACTGCTCGATTAATTCAATAGTCAACTGAGATGACCAATAAAAATAGACTTCAAAACTTGATGTTTTTGAACAATTATCATTTTTTAATTGTTCACCTACACCTACACGGAGAAGCTTTGTGAATACGTGACATACGTCAAACAAACATATCACTTGACCAATAGTTCCCACCAATTACTACCTATCGGTCAAAAAAGAATGATTTTCGATTTTTTCACATATTTTAATATGTTTTATAGAGATATTCTTAGAAATGAAAAAAGGAATATTTAATAATTACCTAAATTCTAAAAATAAATAATAAAATACGTATTTTAATATTTTATGGAATCACAAAAACACTATTAAAGAATTATTTTTTATAACATTATTTATATTTCAACTGAGAAACTCATTCAGTTAAGATGTTAAACTTGGTCAAAGTGCCTATTCACTTAAATTCGGATGGATAAGATTTCATTTGAGTTTATAGTTATTGTGTTGAAAAAAAATGTCAGTAATAAAATCAAATAATTATTTGATAACTTTTTAATTTATGTATATTTAAAATAAAATATAAAATAGATTTTGTGAAGAAATTTAATTAAAATACTTCTTACAAAAATTTAAAAACATTTTTTTCAGATTGAAATCACTTTTTAGACAAATAATTTTTAAATTTTATCAAGACATCTTTTTAATTAAAAATTGCTATTACAATTTGAAACGACCGGAGTCTAGTGTGATAACAAACTTTCCTAATGTGAACATAATTTTTTTATTATAAAAATATAACATATTTATAATATTTATACCCGATCCTTCTCCTCCCAAGCCTGGACTGCACTTTAATTATTGGGTTTGGGCGGCTACCCGGTCCCTCCAGCATAAAAATAAATAATGGTTGAGAATAATAAAAAATTGGTGTATATATATTAAATTAAAAATAATTTAAACATTTTTTTAACCTCCTTTATAAGTTAAGGATTAAGATTTTGAAAATTGTATGCAATTTTTTTTATTTTAATATTTTGTAATCTTAAATGTTCGTTTACGATAAATTAATACGTTTAAGAAATTTGTCTGACCCAAGTCCAATTATTATACGACGCCTTGAAAATATTTTGTAGTGTGTACTTAACAACATTTTTCTCACAAGTATTACAATATACATCAATTTAATATAAATAATAATAATTTATTTCCACAACTTTAAAAAGCAGAAACTCGTAAGAAATACCTACATAAACTCGTACATAATTTTGGAATTTTAAAATTGAAAATATATAATTCAAATTTTAATTTGGTCAGAAACCAAACTGACCCATTCTTTGGCCCAAGTGCTAGCAATTGACATGGTGCCTTGTAGGGCTGCCACATAGTTTCGTATGAGAAACGTAACAAGTGGACCCAGTGTAATAACAATTCAAACATAAGAGTGCCCACTAGAGTCATACTAAGCTGCTACAGTATTCCCTTAAAATTATGATGCAGGCGATCAGAATCACGGGTGAGAAAAAACCGAATTAAAACCGAAACCGAATCGAAATCGGCGAAAACCGAAACCGAACCGGCGGTTGCGGTTTTTAATTTTTAAAAACCGAGACTTTCGGTTCCAGTTTCGGTTATAGGTCAAAACCGAACCGAAAAAAATCGAACCGATCATTAAAATAAATAAATTTATTATAATATATATATATATATATATATATATATATAATTTAAGTATTAAATTTCCCTAGAACATAGTTTTTTCAATTATATTTCATATTACATCAACTATACTAATATTGAATGTGGGAATATGACAACCCCTTTACAACATTTTATTCATCTATTTTTCAATTAAAAAGCATATAATTAGGAGTAAACATCATTAGACATTGTTATGTGCTTTTTAGATTGCATACTACGATAAATGACATTCACATTTTATTGATTCAACCTTAAAATTTGATTGTTAAAATTTCTTACCTTTCTTTTGTAGTGTTATTATGCAGAATATGATCAAATATTTGATTGTATAAAATTTGAATGTAAAAATATAATGATTTAAATTATATATTTTTTTCATTTTTATTTATCCGGTTTTTTAACCGAAACCGAACCGGTCTTTTTAAAACCGAAACCGAAACCGATGGTTCGGTTGCGGTTGCGATTTTTAATTTTTAAAACCGAAGATATGCAGTTCCGGTTTCGGTCGAGAACCGAATCGAACCGCGCTTACGTTGATCGGAATCAAGTTAGTCATATAGAGGCAGGCGAGCTCATCCATCTTGTCAAAGTCAAAACAAAACAAAAAACCCAAATATTTTCCCCACGCCTCCTCTTCATCTATCCATTCTCTCCTGTTTCATCATCTTTTGTTGCCGATTTAAGTTTTCCTTGAGGTGAGCAACTTATATATGTATGTATATCATCAGTATATGTACATGCCTTGTGTCTAATTTACAATTTTTATGCCTTGTTTTTATGCTTTAATTTATGTTTATGGTTAAGGGTGGCAATTTCGTGACAATATCTGTGTTATGTTATTATAATTTGTACAAAGTTGATGACAATGAATAGGTATACAAGTTTAAAAGAATTGTTGTTCTTGATAGATAATAAGATCAAACTTTCATCTTGGTCATACTCTGTTTAATTTGGCTGTTTGTGTGTCATTTTAGGATTCTATCTATGTTAGAATATGTTAATGATAAATTGGGTTGTGTTATGAGTCATGTCAATATGTACTTAACACTCCTAGTACCCGTAATTTGGGTTGGATATGAAGTTTAGATTCTCAAGTTTTGATCTTGAACATAGTGGACTATGTAGATATAGGGACACACTCTTCAAGTTTTTCGTATGATGCACTGGTAATTATGAAGAGAGTTCCGGACACCGCGAGCTTACACATTATTAATTTTCCCTGTAGTTTTTTTAATTTGAAGGACTATACATTTATGAAGTAATTTAAAGCAATGTACTGCAGAGATATTGTTAAGCATTCTTAAAGATCTTTGGTAGAAGAAGAAAGAAATACGGAGCTGTAGGCATAGAGATGATGTAACAAGAAAACTATCTTCGTCTGTCATTGTTGTTATATTCAGTCACTCAATCGTGCATATTGGTTATTAATATAATTATAACTTTAAAAAAAATCAATTCACTTGCTAAAGCGGCTGCTTGGTTCAATTTGACGAAACAGATTCCCCACGTGTTTGATATATCAGCCACCATAAACCACTTGTGTAATGGCTTGCTTTACCGGTTGTTTTACTAGAAAGGCAAATCCCCCAACTACGGGCAACATAGACATCGAGGAAGGTACATCGATTTCAAATTCAGACTGTCAGATTTTTCTTATAGTACAATGATTACCGAGTTTAGCGATTATTGGCTTAATCATCATTATTATATTTTAAGGCAGCAAACAATTGTATAAACTTCTTTTACACACATTGTATGAGCAATTTGCATTGACTTGTATATCAGACAATGTGCCTACACATGAATCCCTATAAAAACTTAAAAAGTAAAGATATCTGATCAAATTTTTATACGATACAGAGGTTTCAAGCATTCAGAACATCAGATTGTACTCTTATAAGGAGCTTCAAATTGCCTGCAATGACTTTAGTGGGGCCAATAAAATTGGGAGGGGAGGCTTTGGTTCTGTTTACAAGGTAACATTACAATTTGAGTTTGTATTGATATCTATAAAATAATTTTAGTGATTCCATTATTTTCATGAATTAACAAACTATTAAATGTGCCAGGGAAAACTAAAAGATGGCACTTTAGTGGCTATAAAAGTTCTTTCAGTGGAGTCAAGTCAGGGTGTGCGGGAGTTCTTGACAGAGATAAATACCATCTCAGCCATACAGCATGAAAACCTAGTTTCATTGTATGGTTGTTGTGTGGAAGGAGGTCATAGAATCGTAGTTTATGGTTACCTTGAAAATAATAGCCTTGCTCAAACTTTATTAGGTAGTTCACCTAATACTTTTAGTCTGGAGGTTTAGTACATTCAACTGTACTTATGTGTTTTGATTACTTTTAAAACAGGTGGTATACGTTCCAACATTAAGTTTAGCTGGAATGTTAGGACCAAGATTTGCATAGGGATTGCACGGGGTTTAGCATTCCTTCATGAGGATATTCAGCCTCATGTTGTCCACCGAGATATTAAAGCTAGCAATGTTCTCCTAGACAAAGACCTCACTGCCAAGATTTCAGATTTTGGCCTTGCGAAACTTTTCCCACCAAACCTTACTCATATCAGTACTCGTGTCGCAGGAACTTTGTAAGTTCATCACCGCGTATTCAGTAAATTTTCATTATAGAATTGGTTTTGGATACGTATAATTCTATTTTGTATTTAAACAAATGTCTTGGATATACCTTGCAGCAGTGTGGCAATAATTTATACATTTTCACCAGAAACAGAAAAAAAGGTTTTTATGTTCCTTGTCGAATTCAAGAATTTTCTTTTAAACTGGTGTACAGAAAGACCTTTCTAACATTTCCTGTACCTTGACTAAACTACAGACTACTTATAGCTTACTTCAGGGAAAGACTTTTTTTTTTGCGTGTGTGTGGATGCATTTCTGGAAAAGACTGCTCCTTTTAGCTAGTCCACATTCTGTTCGTGTTACCTAATTCTACTTGATGTCTAATTTCCTGGGTAAAAGCACCCATTTCCCAGCTAAGTAGTGGACTTATCTAAGATCTAAGATCAAAATTGCTTTCCACTTCCTGGGCAGCAGAGGCACAAAGTTATCTATGTTTGTTCTTCTATATTTCATTTTATTGAAAAATTTGTGATTTTTGTAGAGGTTATCTGGCCCCGGAGTATGCATTACGAGGCCAATTAACGAGAAAAGCAGATATTTATAGTTTTGGCGTTCTCCTCTTGGAGATTGTCTGTGGACGATGCAACAAGAATGATCGGTCAACTGGTGAAGAAAAGTTTCTTCTTGAAAGGGTAAGCAATAATTAGTTCAAAATCTCCTTTGATTTAGCAGGATATCAGTGTTAACTTTAGCTGAAAACTTATCTTGTTGTGAAAGCTACTCACTGCGACATAAATTCTTTAACTCATTAGTTTCTTGGATGTGACGACTTCAATGCTTGAAGAATAAATTCTATTGTTGAATTTTATGTGTACAGATTGCAGTTTTCTTGAATTTTTTTTGGAGTTTTAAAGTTGGTAGGTTGTAGTGCTGACTAGATTTTAGATATCTGGTAATATATGTGGTCTTGGATATTCCTTTGCAGTGTGCTAGATTGGCTTGTTTTTAGGAGAATGGGTTATGTTCTAATTTATTGCGAGGTTGTTATAGGAATAAACCTGTATATATATCTGTGTAAGTTTATCTTCCTCAAAGCTAAAATCTACTCATAATATGGCATATACCTTTTTCTTTATTTAGGCATGGGCGCTATACAGTGACAACAAGTTAACAGAATTGATGGATGTATCATTGAAAGGTGATCGGGAGTTTGACCTAGACGAGGCTAGCAAATTTGTAAAAATTTCACTTCTTTGCACCCAACAAATGCCAAAGCTACGACCATCCATGTCTACCGTTGTACGGATGTTAAGAGGTGAGATTGGTGTGGATGAGAAGATGATATCACAACCTGGATTAATTTCTGAACAATTTGGAAAGGATAACACATCAGATGCCTCGTCTTCTCGTTCGGGAAAGCAAGATAGTTCTACAAGTAACACAGCCATGACACATGGCACTATGACTTTTTCATCGATATATAACAGAAGTCCTTGATTGTGATGTGGTAAATATCTTTTACATCTCTGTGATTGCTTCTTTCAGTTTTATGTTCTACGCATACCTTCTAGATTTTGTTTAATTTCGATTTTTGTGCTTGTGGCTTCTGAAGATTATTCCATTATGCTATGCCTAAAGTGCGTTAACAACAAATGTGCTTGCTGCTAACTTTGCCTAAAGTGTGTACATTATTGTCATTTAGCTATCAAGAATCATGCAAATGCTAGTATTCCTGCCTAACTTAGTTTTGTTGTTCACACTAACAAGTCGTGATGCATGTGATGCTTTAGTAATGAACATAGGACGTACATAAAGAGATGAAACCATGTTTAATACACTTGTACATCTATACTTGTCCAAATGTATTGTAATGATTGCACAACTTGGCGGTCTGATAGGAATATGAGAAATTAAGGCATTGTCCGTTTCATTAATTTTGTAGTTCCTAGGGACACTGATTTAAGTTACAATTTATAGTTTCATGGAATATGAAATAACTGTATTTGGTTTAACACTATGTAACTTCAAGTTACTTTGCTAATTTTGGTAAATTGAGTCTTTGATACTGATATGTATAATTTAAATTGTGGTGAGCATGTGGTACTTCACTTCATGTGTTTTGGTGTCACTATAAAAACCCGGGAATTTGAAGTTACTTTGTCTGAGTTTGAAAATTATTGAACCAAAGATAAGAACTAATTCAAGTTCTACTTACGTTGTTAAGTTACATGGTTGGTGGGTTATATCAAAACATACAAAGTCCAAGTCTAATTATACTGAAGAAGGTAAAAGATAGTGGCTATTAATTTTTTTAAAAAATTTCCATCATGAGCTTTTCCATCTAGTGATGTTGGGTCGGTTGCTTAGCAATTAGTCAAGAACCTAGATATGCTTATTACTACTTTATTAGTATTGGTTGGTCGGCAGTCTTTTAAAATTGAAGTCTTCATGTCAGCTTTGTTGCTTATGAGGTTAGATTATTCAATAAAATTGTATTTGTCATGTGCTAGGTAAAATCTCGTCCAGTGCCAAGGTGAAGTACCACCATGGATGTGAGAAAGCAATTCATGTGTTTGACATACATTTTCTTAACAGACAAAGATTGTACATAGGAAGAGAATTTATAGGTGGAAGAATCTGTAGCGAATTGGATGGCTAATTGAACCCTGCAATCAGCATTGACAGATTCAACCTCCAAACGTTGCAGTAGAACGCACACTAACAGATTGAGCTGGATTCAGACCGGATTATAAAAAATCCCATCATTCTAATTGGATCGGGTTGGGCCGGGCCGATTCTAGGTTTGTGGATCGGGCTTGACCGGACCAGGTCATTCTTTTAAAATATTTAATATTATTATTTTTTGATTTTATGAGTAATAATAACTTTTTTGGGTTTTTTTTTTTAATTTTTGTTGAAATATTTATACTTTTATTTGATATTTCATCTGTTATTTTAAAAAATAGATAAAATCTAAATATAGTTGAAATTTTTGAAAAATTCTGATAAAATCTATGTCGGGCAGGACTAATCTGGCTTGGATTTAATTAGGACCGAATCAGGATTTTGTCAATTCAAATTTTTTCGAATTTGGCCGTAGCGGACTTTTCCAAAAATTATGGTGCCGAATTCGATCCAAAAAAACGAGCTTTTCTTATTTGGAATTTTTGTGCATCACCATGTACCGAAGATCCATGCGAGCAATGTTATCCAATATACACACACAAAAGAATAATATGCGAACTTTTCTAAAATATGAAGGTGGCATTGCATTCTCAGTCTGGTCCAAGACTCCAAGGTTAAAATACACACAACTTTATTACGTTACAGTTGGTTGAGATTAATAAAATTAATTTGAAAATAAATATTTCATTTGCTATCATAATTTTTTCACATATTTTTCCATAACAAATTTATGTTCCCTTATAAATATTTCTTCAACTTTTATTATATATTTATAATTTCACTCCTATTGGATTCTCACCGATCAAACAAAATATTAAGTTTAAACAAACGGACTTTTAATGACTTAAACTTTTCTTAGAACTACGGATGAATGGCACGGTTCCGATATGGGAACAAAAGTCACATTGAGGTTTACCAATTTCAATAAACAAACAAAAAATGTAAAAATTCAGTTTTAATTAACAGTAGGAGAACCTGTCCTAGAAGTTTTAGAGTCTAACTAGATTTTGGCGACTAAAATAATTCTAATCCGATAGAACAACAAAAAATTTATTACCGCCAGCTTAAAACCTCGTCATCATTCGAGAGTTGTATTAGACATGGATTCTGAAGGCAACGATAAAGACTGGACTCGTAATATTCAACACAAGTTTGATGTCGCGGGTTGATGAATTTGTCAGCATGGTATAATGATAATCAATTCAATACTATTTCTCTTTACCTTTTTATATATTTCCTTGTCTTTTCATATAATGCTCTCGTTATTGCCCATTTTTGTTTATTCTTTCTTTGTGCAAGCATGCCATAGCTGATTGTTCTTATAATATTTTGTACTTGTTGGCTTTACAGGACACTTTAAGATATGTTGAAAATCTAGTACAAACACTTGGGGAGACTGTTAAGGGGTTTTATTCCAATTTTTTGCAGGACTTCCTTCCTCCTGCTTTGTCCATTCCAGTGTATCATGATGCACGCACAGTTCCGCAGGAAGGAAAATTTGTGACGGAGACCTATAGATATGCAGATGCTAATACAAAATTACTTCCTTCTGCTTTGTCCGATCTAGTGAATCACGATGCAGAATCAGTTTCTCAGAGAGGAAACTTTGTACATGACAATGTGAAAACTAGTAGTGGTGTTGGCTATATTGGCTCCGAGTTTGAAGGACATGTTGCCAAGGAAAAATCTTTTTGTGACTCAAATTCTATTGGGATCAACGATGAAACATCGTTATTTTTTGTGACTGAATATGACTATCAAAACCAGGAGATTACTGATGAGGCTGTCTTCACAGCTGTAGATGATTTGAGGGTTTGTTCGCCTGTCAAAGAGAGAACATGTGATACTTTTTTTGACGATTGTCATTGTAAAATTATAGGAACCCCTCAATCATATGAAGTGGAATGTTTCTCTTCTCATGGTTGCCAAGTAGTAGAGCCGACACTTATTTCTTCTAGTAGTTCTGTAACTGAATGCATATCAGGCCCAACAACATCTCATAAAAAGCTATCAATTTTAGGTATACATTAGTTATTGACTTATTTTATCTATTCGATGTGGGATGTTACAAACACTCCACCTTATTGGGTCGACGTCCTCGTCGAGCCCATGGACAAACTTACGTAACCCGGGCAGTGCCTTAGCACTTCCGGCCGGGCAAGGCTTTGATACCATTTATAACAACCCGAGCTCATAACTGAATGCATATCAAGCCCAACAACCCACCACAGGTCATCCCATAAAAAGCTAGCAATTTTAGGTATACATTAGTTATTGACTTGTTTTATCTATTCGATGTGAGATGTTACAAGTTCCCTGTCTAACGATTCTTATCATCAGTCAGGGTCTTATACCATTCCACATGAGACGGAAAACTTTGTAAACGATCTCACAGATTCAGTTAGTAACCTTTCTGAGACACCAGGTACTCTTCTACCACATGCAAATATTACTGTTTTAGTTTTTGTTAATGCAAGTATTAGCTTGTCTGTATGTTTATTTATTTGAGTAAGCTTTCCTATCATCTTATATACTGATTTAACCTTAAAACGATGATTATAGTGTCATCTTTTATCTTGTGCGTAATAACAGTTGGAAATGGATCTCTTGCTAAATGAAAGTGGATTTTAAGTTATACTGGCCATATGAATATATACACTCCTGAGCATATAAAAAGCATAAATGATATAAAATTAACATTCACAGCACATCTCTTTTTTCTTTTATTTAAGGATCATCTTTTAGTTGGAAAGCTTTTAATATTCAATTTAGCCGTAGCTAGTGTATCTGATACAACATATATTTTATAACTAATTAATGGCGAAATGTGCTGTCAAAATAGACGGGACTATTGTTGAAGTGAAAGCCAGGGTTTCCTCTGCAGAAGCTGTATAGATACCCCGATCCTTTTTGTTTCATATTTCAACTAAAGTTTGAATTTTTGCAGGACATGCAGACGAGTCAAAAATTGATATTTCAGATCCTAACATGAAAACCAATGATTTATCTGAAAAGTCGAAGCTTAATGAAAGTTGTGTCATTGTGGACAATAAGTTGCTCGGATCTACCTCTTGTAGGCCAAGAAGACACAGATCATACAAGGTACTCTCTGTTCCACTCCTTGAACACAGTGACATGGTGCCGTCTATGACATAAAAAAACTGAGAATAATGATTAAATAAGTTAATTTCTCCATGAATTCAAAAAATTATCCCTTTGCAAGCCAACATCTATAACAGTGGTATATAAGATTACTATAATTTCCGATGATTGTTCATGTTTATTATATCCATATCACGAGTTTTAAGTTTTTTTTTGTGAATCATGTATGACACAAAGACTAATTATGCTCTTTCATTCACCAGCAAATGATAAAAGATGCCTATACGAAAACGAAAAGGTTGACAAAGGAGTACGAGCTCCTGGGACCCGTTCAACACGAAAAGCACAGTAGTAAGTTTCCCTCCATTAGTGAGATAACACCAGGGAACGAACAGTCACTAACTGAAGATTCAAGTGATGATTGGGAACTTCTATGATTATTGTTGCTCATTGCAAAGACCCGTATCTGTGCAAATGCATGCCTGAGATGAACCCCTTGATTTTGAATCATTTGCTTACATTTTTTGCTCCAAAAACAATATAGAGCTATAATATTTATTCTTGAAGGAAATGTAAGTCTAATATATCAAAAATTTTCATTTTTGCTAGTAAATTATGAAATATTTAATTCAACTCTAATCTATTTATACCAATCCAACACTAAACAAAACATTTATATCATACGGATAAAAGAGGAAAAAATATTTTAAATATTGAGTGTGTTAATATACTGAAAATTTGAAATATAAATTTGGCGTAAAATTTATATCAAGTTTGATGCAATTTTTACTTAATTTATAATGGTGCATTAAAATATTTTTACATGTAAAATATAAAAAATAAAAAAGTAACAATATTTTAAAATTGAATTATCAGGTATTTTGAAAGTACTGAATAATAATAATAAAAAAATTCATACAAGGAGAAGAACATTATATTATATGGTAATATAGATTTTGAGAGTACTGTGTTTGGGCCTCTACCCATAAAAAATATGGTATTTTGAGAGTGAAGACATACATAGACATAGACACAGACACAGACACATGGGTGGAACAAAAGTGCTACTCATTTCTCAGCCACTATGATTTCGAACTCTAATTTTTCATATTTATTTATTTATTTATTTATTTTCTTACAAAAATTAGGAGATAAGAATATGAGGCTAGAATGGAGCAAGATGAAACAAGGAGCTGTCAGAGTGACAAGTGTCGTGATTGTGAATAAAAGAACCCACCCTCGCCCCTTGCACTTTTCCTTTTTCTTTTCAACGCCCCAGACCCTCACACCACTACTAGTAGTATAATAATTCATTACATACAAATATACATATACCATGTATATTTGGACCACTTTAATCAAATCTCAACCACAAATTCATTTATTCAACAAGTTAAAATTGAATAGTATAACTTTTGAATGTTCTGTCAAAAAAAAACAAACTTTTGAATGTTAATTATAATTATGATAATTATTAAACTTAGAAGTTGTGTTATTAATTTTGAATAATAATATAAAAAAAGTTACTCACAAATAATATAATATGTTAACTTTGATTTAGAACTAAATTTACAAATAATTGGACTAATCTATAATATAAATTTTTTAGAAGATTTAGATATAATATTTTAACATGTAAAATATAAAGAATAATTTTCAAAAATAAAAAAGTAAAAATTGAAATAATAAAAATAAAAAATTCATACAAGGAGAAGAACATTATCGAATTGAAACAGAATGTGGTAAAATGCTGAGCAGCGGCTTTCGTTCCCTTTGCTTTCATCCTATCCACTACTTACACCGCCGTCAATTCTGCGCAATTAGCAATAAACAGAAAGTCATTGTCATCTCCGGCCCCACCGGTGCCGGAAAAAGTAGACTCGCACTTGAACTCGCTAAGAGACTCAACGGCGAAATTGTCAGTGCCGACTCTGTACAGGTGATTATTTTCTCACATCTTTAGCCTCTGCCTTTTTTATGATTATAATAATTGCTTATATTTATATATATATTTGGCTGTGATATTCTAGGTTTACAGAGGGCTTGATATTGGTTCTGCTAAGCCTTCATTGTCTGATAGAAAGGTACCTACCTTTTGTATTTAACTTGGTGCTCTCCCTCCCTCTCTCTGTCTCTGTGTGTCTGGTAATTAATATGTCTAAATCTATGTAAATGCGAATTAGAGAAAATGTTGATGACCCTTTGATGTGAAGCCAATTGTGTTTGTGTTTTTATGATTGTTTGCAGGAAGTGGTACACCATTTGATTGACATTCTGGACGCGTCTGAAGGTACGTATGTGTGGATTTTTTGCTTTTTCTATTGCACGAAGGTGTAATTTTTATTCTTCTTTTCAATTTAATAATAACTCACACTTTCATACGGTTGGAAACCGGGATGTATGCATTAGCATAGGAGCCTAAGATATCCAATAAAGGTGTAGCATTTTGTTCAAGATAATAAGATAATGATGCATATATATGATTTGTTGGAATTACAAAATGCCCGGTGTTTAATATTACTATGATGAAAAGCTTCACAATTTAGATGGTTTTTTGTTATATTATTTTTTCTAGGAGTATCTTGTTGATAATAGATAAATAACAACTGATATAATGCATTTTAAATATGCATCAATATTCAATGCTAACAAACAATGTACTCATATGGTTCTTTAACTAAACACTTTACAATGCCTTTTCAGCTTAAAGAAAATAAAAAATTACTTGTCGCATTTTGGTCATCATGGACTCATAGTCTTCATCTAATTTGCATACACATGTATGGATATTTTGTTTGTGAAAGGACATAATCATTTCTCGTTTGGCGATGACCAAAGTTGATATATACTCTTAAAATCATGTTATTTGTGTCAACTTTTGAAACAGCCGTAGTTATTAGCTTTTATGGTCATTATTATCATTAGGTCTTTTGAATTTCAGTGTTTCTCATCCAAGTATCAATACTTACATAAAATATCTTTAACAACAGACTACTCTGTTGGGAAATTTTATGAGGAAGCAAGGCATGCTACAGAAGAGATACTTAGAAACGGAAGGGTCCCAATAGTCACTGGTGGAACTGGATTGTACTTAAGATGGTAAATTCCAATATCACGGTCATTAAACATGTTTCTACACTATTAAATTATTGCTTGATTAAAGTAGTTATATGGATTAATCGTCTCTGCTCTACCCTAATAATTTCTTTCTTCAATCCAGATTATGTAAGACTATTTGACTGCAATTATTTCATTGCAGTTTGCATATACTACTCTTGAAAGAGTTAAAAGGATATTTTGGGTCCAACTTTAAAAAAGAAATATCTTGTTAAAGTTGCAATAAGGGTTGAAAATGATGATTTGATGATCTTTCTATCTCATTGTTTTTCGATAAAATTGAAATATATTAATTAAGAACCACTATTATACTTAATGTTAGAATATAATATAAAATCCTGGTAAGTCCTCCTAGTCCGCCTAAAACCAATTTGAACTGGTAACTTAATATGATATCAGAGCTCAGGTTTACAGAGGTATTCCCTGCCACGCCCAATATTCCATGTCAACGCACATGTTTATTAGTTTATTACACAAACACTCTCCCCAAATCTCAATTGATCTTAAATACCACATTAGCTTGCTTGAATCTGTTGATGTTAATGCTGATAGAGGTGAGATATATTTATAATCAATTAGTTGTTCTGCAGTGCTCGGAATTTTTTATAAGGTTTAATGAAGAGCAAACTGCATGGTATATATATAAAGTCTGTTGTTTCTTACCTTTTCAGGTTCATATATGGAAAACCAGATGTCCCGAAATCTTCTCCTGAGATTGTTGCTGAAGTACAAGCTGAAATTTCAGAGTTAGAAAGAGACGGTGACTGGGATGCTGCTGTGCAGTTGGTTGTTCAAGCAGGTGATCCAAGTGCTCGATCTTTACCTGAAAATGATTGGTACCGTATACGTCGCAAGCTTGAGATCATCAAGGTAGTGTGCGATATATTTTTTGCACTTACTCCAATACTATATACTTTCCTGTCCATACTCCATACAGTCAAATACTTATTTGGTATTTCTTTTTAAAATCAAATGCTAGTTATCTGTGCTCGCCTTCAAGTTGTATCTGTTTGTATTACTATTGTGGTCGTCTGATTTTAGTGCATCACAAAAAGATATTAGGATTTTATTATAGGACAAAGCAAATATATATGATATATCTTTTTTGCACCGTTTCCAAATTCTTTCTTTAATTCTTTATTTTTCAAAATGCTGTTCTATTAGTTTAGGTGACCCTCAACAAATTGGTCTGCTTACAGGGCCAGGGGTAATAATTAATATACTGGATTTTATGTTTAGGTTTACCCCTAAATAATTGAAGGATACTTCTATGGTGCAAGTAGTCACTTTGATCAGCTAATGATTTAGATAATATTATTCGTGAATGTTGCAGTCTAGTGGATCACCTCCGTCAGCTTTTCATGTACCCTATGATTCATTTAGGGAACAATCTAATTCACCCAAGGTAGACGATTTCCACAGCAGCAGCTCTTTAAAAATTGAATCCCAGGAGAGTAGATCCCCAGAGTTGGACTATGATTTTTCTTGTTTTTTCTTGTCAAGCCCAAGAATGGACCTCTACAGATCAATTGACTTCCGGTGTGAAGATATGGTTTCAGGTGATGTGGATCCTTGTATATATATTATGTATTATCAGCATTTTCTGTTTATTAAGTGGAAAATATTTATTTATGCGTTTTATTTGTGTGCGAATTATGCGTTTTATTTGTGTGCGAGTGTGTTTCAACTTCTTTGTATATGTTATCATATTAAATTTCCAAATTTAAAAAAGCTTGGAGTTCGATACAGATAAGTAACATAAAAGCTCCCATCTTCAGATTTGGGCACAAGCTGCATAAAATACTGTGATATTTGACGTTTTAGATTGAATTTAGCTTTCCTCATTCTAGTTATTAACTGCATGAAACTTGAGAAGATGAATAATTAACTCTTCATAAAATTTATTGTTGTAGGAAGTGACGGGTTATTGTCGGAGGCAAAGTGGCTTCTTGACATTGGTCTTCAGCCAAATTCTAATTCTGCAACTCGGGCAATTGGTTACAGAAATGTATGCCTTTCATATTTTGCATGTCATAATCTTCCATGACATATATTATAACAGTGTTTGCTTTCTTAGTTTTAAAAATCTGAGACAGTGTAACACCCTGCATACAGAGGTGAAGGTCAATCCAAACACCCCCTAGTCTGACCCTTAAAGTCATATGACTCATTTTGGAAGTCATGATTGATGTTATCTATTTAAAATTCTACAATATTATAATATATGTATTGGGATTAGTTACAGTGAAATAATTTTTGATGTTCCACCTACTATGTACTAGTATTTTTCTGAGAGACCCTTATCAGTTTAGTTTCATTAAATTATTAATTTTCATGAGAACAGTCTCGAATATCTTAATCAAATAGATGAAAGGATACAATGTTGTGAAGGCGATGTTTTATTCATTTAAAATTACCACAGACCCTTCATGAAGTGGTAAAGTAGGTGGTCTTTCTTTTACAGCTAATCTTGTGTCCGAGTACTTAAAATAAGTATGTTCTTTGTCCCTTTTTTGTTAAGAATTCTGGTCTCTTTATTCTGTCCAGAACTTGTTGCATCCTAAAGTTGGAGTTAGCAAACAAGTGACAAATAGTATATCCTATTCAAGGGTTGGATCGATATAATTAGGAGTTGCTGTTTACATTATCTTCTATTTTGGTTATAATTTTGTTGCACACTTAAATTGATTTCCATTATCTTTATAGTCTAATTCAAGATTACTGGTTCCTAAATTTGAGTTCAGCGACTGCAGTCACTTTCTTATTTTATATACAGGCTATGGAATATCTTTTGCATTGTAAAAAACAAGGTGGGAGTTCGACACGAGACTTCTATGCTTTCTTATCTGGATTCCAGAAAGCATCCAGGTATATGTTCCATTTTCCATCCTGTTACTGTAATTATGTATTCTAGTTACCAAGTATGAAGTAACTTATCATGTATTGTTATGAGTGAACTATGTTGTTCTGTTTATGGTTCACCAAATTCTGTCACACCTATAAAGTATACACTGAATTTCACACAAAGTGTTTCACTCGTTACTAACCTGATGCATTTATTAGAATGCAGATGCATAAAATACGAGAGCATTTCGACATATATTTGAAGCTGCTTCTTATATTATAATTAGAATACTTATATGTTTCTGATAGTACCACATCAACCCAATCTGCTTGTGGTACATAAACCCAACTTGCATCTGGTGCATGAACCCATCTGCTCCCAAGTGTAGGGAGTTAACCACAATTCTGTAGCCTTGTTCATGTAGTGTAGGTTCTCGTTTCTTGTCTGACTTGATCTAACAATTGATTAATTAATTCACTATAGCTAACGAAAAAAGCAGAAACGATCTTAGTTTGATCCCCCATGTAGAGCAAACGTTACGAATGAAAATGATGTGTATTTTCTATTCAATGATCTGAAGTTTTACTCATTTGCCCCAAAACAATAATAAGGTAGTACCTCGCGAATGTTGCTCACCAGATGCTGTATGGCAATGCTGAGTATGTAGTCATACATGACCAATTAGGTTTTACTTTTTTCTTTGTCCATGTTAATTTTAATACTGATTACTCTCTCCAGGAATTTCGCCAAACGACAGTTGACATGGTTCCGCAATGAGCCTATTTATAACTGGATTAATGCTTCCAGACCTTTGGTACGCCAATTCTAAACACTCGGCTTGACATTCTTATCAGATTTGGTTTATATTTTAGCTAATTCTGCTTATGACGACTTTCAACACATGGGATTATGGGATTTCATCCTTATGGGTATCTACTTCTTATTAAACCTTATACCTGATAGTTGTTGCTGTATATACTGCTTTATATCATTTGAGATACAGTAAAATTATTATGGATGTCATTTAATCTCTAAAAGTTAATTAGAAAAAATATTCTGAAAAATTACACACCTTTTCTTTTAGTAATGCTAAATTAATTCAGATTGTTGGATTCATTTTGAACATTGCATAAAAAAGAAAAGCTTAGAAAATCAGGAGGGTGTTTCTCTGCAGATTCAAGCTCATCTAGATTCTTTTTATTGCAGTTATGGTTAGCTTTGGGTTATCTTAAGTAGTGATTCAGTTTATCATTTCCTATAATTTGAACTCCCAAAAAGACTTTGGATCTTACTTAACTGTCCTTTAGTGCAAACATTAGAAAGTCCTTGGCATGCTACACCATTTATAGAGGAAATGGGCATAATCTTTATACTTTGCATCACACAAGGTGCCCTCTACTAGGTGTTAGGCAAAACTCCAATCTCATCAAGAGTGTTACAAATGATCAGCTACTGTGATGTCTCTGCAACAGACTATATAGCTATAATTTTTTCCCGTGAAATGAGTCTCTTAGTTGGAAGCTGCTGTATAGAAAGAACTTAAAAAGAATTAATAGCATGATTATTGATTCAAGTTCACTTTAGTAATGATTTGAGACCTTTACTCAATGATCTTTTTGACCTTTTAATATCCTTCTGCTAAACGGAGTGATAATTTTGCAGGAAGACGTGCTCAGATTCATCTATGATTCATACCATGATCAAACCGGGACCATAAAAGTGCCTAAAGCACTTCAGATGAAGAAAGATTTATCAGAGCGTAGAGAAATCTTAGAAATGAAAGGTTATCGTACCAACAATAGGTATGTTTGTGAAGATGCTGAAACACTATTTACTGCCATGATATATACTAACAGGGCGAGCCTGCCTAAACTGGGTTTCACATGCACACACACAAATGCCAATATTCAAGAGAGAACCCTCTTAAATGGAGAACCCAAAGAACCACTTAAAAAATTAATTTTAAAATCCAAAAAAATTATAAACATTCTTACATTCATACTACGATTCTAAAATTCTAATAACTAACAATAATATGTTTGTAAATAAAAGAAAAAATTATAATTTTTTTGTACCTCTTTTAGAATTGTTTCTGAATCTGTGCAAATTTTTTATTTTCAGACAGATTGTTGTTGGCGATTGAATATTTAGAAATTTATCAAGGATGTAAACATATTCATATTTTTTTTGGATTTTAAAATTTATTTTTTAAGTGGTTCTCATGGTTCTATTTATAAGAATGTGTGTGTGTGTGTGTGATTTCCTAGAATGAAACCAAGTTTTTTGGCAATTGTCTACATGCAGGCAATTTGTGGGGCGCGAAAATTGTGCCGATATTCTAGAATGGATAAGGGAAACTCAGGGACAGTTGAATCTATCTGTTAACTAGTTTTGACCCGACAAGATTGTTACCTTGCCCAGATGTATATCTGACGGTTGTAGATCAATGATCCTTGAAAGGTTTAGTTTTGTATGTCAGTTGTGATATGTGTGTTTTTTCTGTGCAAGAAAGTGGGACAAATTTCTTTATATCTAGCATAGGCTGATATCCAGGTGAAATTGTATATTATATAATCTTTCTAGGGTGGGAAGCTCAAGCATAGCATAGTTGGGTACTTGGGTTCCTCCCTGGGTACGAAAATAAAGGGTTGGAAGCTCTCTTGTGAGAACTGAAAAGCTGTATTGTTATCGAGTTTGCCAACCAGAATTGGATAAAATCATAAAACACTGCTGATTTTCTGTGCCCCAAATATGACAGCAACTCGAATTTTGCATGCCCCTCCATTTAGAATAATCTTGATACTTGAGTCCAGTATAACAGGTTTTAGGTTCGTCAAGAAAGGTTTGATGTACTGATTTTGAGCCTGTAACTGCCCTTATGTACATGATGAAATTTTTGTGAAATTAAAAAATGGCGTTCAATTGTTACAGGCTATAGCTTAATTGTGTTCATTTTCTCAATTCATGCAAGTTTAAAAAAAGGATATAATTCTACATGGTAGCATAATATGTAATGAAAAAGTTGTTAACGTTCGTTCTCATTGAAGTGGAGGTTGATTTTGTAATGCGCAAGTTCTGATGTTCAGTGAAAGTTGAGGGTTTAATAAGCCAAAACCTGCAACAGAGTCTATTTCTACCGCTTGCGGTGTTCTATTATCCTTGTTGGATTTAAATGCAACTCTAAACGACTTGCATTAGAAAGCCGTCGAAGAATTTGGATCTATTCCCAAAAAGTTCATTACTACGATTAAATCTAAAGTCACGTGTCTATCATATGAGATTCAATTTTCCAACACATCGAAATCTAAGCAGAGCGCTTGTCACATTATTTCAAATCAATTAGCTTGCCCTTTGTCACATTATTTCAAATCAATTAGCTTGCCCTTTGTCAGATTATTCACCACTGATCAGAACATTATCACTAATCATCTGATTTGTAACCATTTGCTATTTTATTTTCACTGGCCCATTTACCATTCACTAATATTAGAAATCAGACCAAAGATAGTAAACGCAACTAAGTTATCCAATAGTGCATATAGTTCTTCTATATTAGTAGCAAAAGACTATGGGAATCAAGAGATGCACCGTCTTTATTCAAGATGGAAGGCCTGCCTTTGCATTCAACCTCCAATTAACAGTGAGATATATCGAAAACAGATGCCGCTATGCCAGCCTGGCAATCAGGCCAAGTAACTTGATAATACAACAGCAGCACATTCCGGACACCATACCGGTAAACAAAAACTGACAACATAATATCACAGAAAATATTGAGAACAGGGTAAAAATTCCTGAAGTATACCTCATGAGCATACAGATGGGATAAGTGCGCTACCACCTGCATAGCTATTAATACCAAGTCTCTGGAAATTTTGGAGAATGGTCATATAATAACACTAAGAGGAGCTATCAAGAACTGTATTGCTGTCATTCAATAAAGGTACACGCTAGAAAACTGTAAAGGCAAACATTACACCTAACATTAAGCTAAACTAAACTAAAATATACATATGTTTGATCCTGACCTTTTTGTTCCCCACTAATTCAGACTAACCTGCCATAGAGGCCCTTCCGACACAAACTGTGATGCAATATCACATATAAAAAACCTAATATAGGGTTTTTCATGGCTGAAACTGGTAGCAATTCCAAACAATTTACATCTGCTACACGAAAGAGTCTCCCACCACCACCGTCATATCAACATCTCATAACATTGCCTTCATCAGGCCATCATTAAAAAGGCAACCAACAAAACAAATGACAACAGAGGGAATTCTATGTACGCCCTTCAAAACATCAAATAAACAGCAAACGGTTCTCCAGCTAGAATTTCCAAGTCGATTTGTCCCATACCTTCTCACTGCAAAATTAAAATAGATACATTAATGTAACGATCTATTATATTCTTCCTTAAAAGCAGTATGCATAATATGAAAATATAACATACATAGAAATTACGTTTCTGGGAAATAAACATACGAATGCACACCTCATTAAAGGTGATGACCTGAAATAAATTTCCTTTGATTCTTTTCATATACAATAATTTTTTTAGCTCAAAACATTTTATATATCATAATTATAGGTTAAGATGAAAGGTTTCTCCCCACCCACCCCCACCCCCACCCCCACCCCCACCCCCACCCAAAAAAAAGAAGTCAAACATGAACACAAGCTAGCCATTTTTATTTAGGGCAGCAATTTCAATTATTAAGTGCTGAAAAGAATATCACGGGACTTGAGCACTAAACACAATATCCAGGTACTTGAGCAAATCTATAGCATGACCTCTGAATATCAGATTATCTTCCCTGAACATAAAAAAAATACAATCCACCTATCATTAAGCATATACAGTTTTATTTCATGGGCAGAGCAGCAGCCATTTAAAAAAAAAAAGACATTATGGCAGTGTAACCGAAAAATATAAAATTTTGTAATATGAAAATAATAAATAAGTACTCGCTCCACTTCATTCCATTGAAAATGGAAGTAGTGATATTATAAGGTCCAATTGACCATTTCTAAAATAAGTACTCGATACACTCCATTCCACTGCAAATGGAAGATATATATTATAAGGTCAAATGGACCATTTCTAGAATGGACATTAATTAAATCAATAGGTATAAATAATATAATAAATATTACAAGACACTACATATAATTTACTATAAGATGGAACTTTCAGATTTATAAAATTATGATAAAAATCTTGCATCGTAGTATGGTCAACTTGTCAAAATAATCACACTAAGCCGTTTTTTGGGAGACATTTTTTAGTCTTTTGAACTTTTAAAATCCGACTTGCCAAAAAAATACAACACACTTTACAACCTCAATCTTCTTTTTATATTAATACTAACTTGTAGTATCAAATACCACAGATAGGACAAATCAGGAGACGATAATTGAAAAGGAAAAAACCTCACAAATTCCACATGAAACAGTAGGTAGCCAATCTAATCATTGAGATGGTAGCTAATGCTTTCAAAACAATAACGCATTAAAAATAATAACATGTGTAACAAATTGCAATAAATTTACAACATTGAATTCTCATTTCTAATTTTGCCAAACACTAACCAAAATTTATTTAATTGACACATTAAAATTTAAATTTATTGATGTGCGGCCTGCAAAATAGTCTCTAAATATATTCGTGCTACTATTCATCATAATATTCCAATATTCCCATATGATTCTAGAATATTTATAGGAAGATAGTACTTTACAGTTCGAGTTCAGACCCCCACAAAAATACATATATAAAAATGTATCCATAAAGATGTTATATGCATTAAAAGATCCTGTTATTTCTTGCATTGTATGTATGTCATATGTCCAGTCAGTGTTTCTAGTCATCAGTACTTAACTTCAAATCGCAACCGACCCTTAGAATAATTGTGGCCACATCGCACCATTGGTGTGAACTTCACAGTTCATCTCAAAGTAAGTTACCAAAGGTTGACTTCGGCAGTTCTACCACAGTTATTTCAGCCACCCCCTGCTTGGTCAAACATTTTGTACTCTAAAATAGCCTATAACTATAAAATCCTTTTCAATATATAATTTTTACCTTATTTGTATATATCTGGGTGTTATTAATGCTCTTTTTTAACAGAAAAATCTGCAAGTTATATCATATATTACTGACATCAAATCACAAAAGGGAACTTAAAAATAAGGCACGTGGAATGGAATTCAAGGCATTTTCAAGTGAACCAACATAATTAACTTTCAAAAGAAACATTTGTGGTTCAGTCCATTATTAAAAAGACAATCTCTATTCAATTGAACAGTTTTACTAGATCAAAGTAAATAACAAAAAATTCAAATCATGAGGATTACTTGCTGATACAATGGAGTTTTAACAGTATCAGTCGTCTATTTGAAAGTTCAAATATTCAGTAGTATATTTCAAATAATTACATAAACCAAAACTAAACCCCGCTAAGCACAGGCAGAGGATGCTAGAGAAAGAACTGAAACTTGCACACGAGCATAATCTTATAATAAATTGGAAAGACATGCAGTTACTTGAAACTGGAGACAATCAGGAACTGAGAATACAACATTATGCATTTATATGTGGTACAGTGGGACTCGTAATTATCCAACACACCATATATCAACTTGCCTTATCATTAAAATTATTGTACATATTATTTTGTATAAAGGAATTCTTAAATTATGACTGTGAATTCAACTATATCAACAAGTCAGAGAGTTGATTCTATAAAAAACTGGGAAAAAATTATTCCCACGTATTCTGTTACGATTTGGAACAAGTATCATGTAATGAAATATGCAGGGAGGTTTGAGCAACATTGTGGAAATTAGCTAATACAACAAAAACATGATGAATTCACCAACACAGAAGTGTTACTACCTTAATCTATTACATTCAACTCCTTGGCGAGTGCCCAGCATCTGATCCATCTGCCGAGGAACTATCACTATCTGAATCTGCATCAAGAGTGTTGCATTAAGTTAAGCGAGTCTGGACATGTATCATACAGACTTGGCAACCCAATGGCTACAAACACAGAAATCTGAGACTGGAAAAAACTATAATCTGTGTAGGGAAAACAATACCACTTGAAGAGGATCCAGAGTCACTACTAGAACTGCTCGAACTGCTGCTTGACCTACTAACATTATCATGTTGCTTTTCAACTGGCACAGGAACAACAGTTGCATCGTCCATTTCACCTGCTGAAAACCCAAAAAGATAAAACAAATATAAAATCTTTTTAGTATATCATTAGCATTGTGAACCAGGATAAAAATCAAGTAAAATGCCAAGTTAAGAACCAACTAAAGAATCCTACCTCGTTCATTATCTTTAGGTGGTGCCATAACTGGAGGGGCAGGGTTCTGCAATGACAAAAATAAACCAGTAGTTAAATCACTGTTTTCCCCATAATAAATAATGAATGCTCAAGCTCTTACCAGTGCCACATTATTACGAGCAGCTTCAGCTCTTTCTCTGGCAATTTCAGCTTTCCTTTTGTTCTTGCTTAAACTCTTCTTGTAATTGGTAACTAACCTATCTAGCTCCCAAAGTGTTTCAACATCGACACTGTCAATATCCACTTCAATTTCATCATCATGTTGATTAAGAGTAGAATTTCTCTTCTTGATAATTTGAACAATGCTATCAAGCTTTTCGGAGGGTAAGCTCTGCAGGTTTGTACTCAGCTTCTGCTTTTCCTCATATGTCATGTCCCTCTTATTAGGATCCTTCGCTTTAGGCTTCTTTGGCACTGGTGTCCTGGTTACCGGAGGTAATGAAGGTCTCGGTCTGGAATCACCAGGAGTCAACATAGACTGGGACCTATCCAGGGCCCTCATTGATAGAGGGGGAGCCTTTCTTGAAGTAGGAGTCTGCAACCCTGCATACTGCATCATTTCATACCTCCACTCATGATTATACTCGTTTTCTATAGCTGCCCATTTTTCGTTGAAGATTTCTGACAACTGTGCTGCCATAACATGAACATCTTGCCCTGGCGGATTATATGTCATGGCATTACTAAAAGTAAGCCTTACATCCTCAGCATACTCCGCAGGGGACTTATACAAGTTCTGTGCTAGCTTATTCTTAATTGTTCCCAAATCCATTGGATGTTTAATAATATCATGATAATCATGCAGCCCAAGTAACCTAGCATTAACGGGTTCATTGAACACCCAACCATGTTTGTGCTTCATCAACCTCTGTAGCAAATTGCCACAATTCTTAAAAGCCTGATTCCTGTGTTTTTCCATACCAAATCCAAATCCTGATCCACCATGTTTCCTCCCACCATTGGATTTCAGCTTTTTGTTGCTTTCAGGAGGTAACCTGTCCTTTCCCAGCAAAAACTCTGAATTGTGATAAAACTGGTTCGCCTTGGGAGTCCTTTTCTCTTTCTCAACAAATTCACCATTTCCATAAACATGATTATTGTTCTCCATCACTGACACACTTAATTGCCGAAAAGGCCTGTAATCTTGACCTCCACCCATCTCAGAATTCACTCTCATTAAAGCTCTCCTATCTTGACCACCAACCATACCACCAGCATCTGAATTCCTCCTCAACAACACTCTCCTATCTCCAAAATCATTACTCTCCATCACCGGGATACTCACAGGAGCAGGACGAAAAGGCATGTGAGACACTGGACCGACCTCTGAATGTACTCTAGTTAAAGCTCTCCTTTCTATCACATCATCCCCTAAATGCTGAGATTGACTATATCCACCACCCACAGCTGCAGTAGGTGCAGCAAGCGGAACCGACTCAACAGCAGGACCCGGATCAGGAACTTCATAAGCATTACTAAGCTCAATCTCCTTCTCTTCAAGCTCCTTAACTAAATTCCTAACTTGATCAAGCTCACTAACTAACTTAATTCTGAGCTCCTGAAACTCATCCTTTGAATTCGTTGCACCTAAATTAATCCTAACCTTATCATCAACCCTAGTCAGAACTTCCTTCCTTTCCCCATTCCCATTCTCCAACTCCAAAACCCGATTATCGCCATTCTCCACCTCCAAAACCTGGTTATCGACATCCAATACTCTAATTTCGACACTTAATTCCTTCTCTGGTTGCAACTCTTTCGAATTCCCATTCTCCACCACCACCAACTCTTTCGAATTCACATTCTCCACCACCACCAAATCCTCCGAAACCTGATTACCAACATCCAATACCCTATTTTCAACACCTAATTCCTTCTCCCGTTGCAACTCTTTCAAATTCCCATTTTCAACACCTAGGGTTTCTAAATTCTCCTCAACAACAACAACGTCGGTCCCACAAATCTCACCACCATCCTTCTCTTTATCAACATCACCGTTAAAGACGACTTTTCCGGCGACCTCAGAACCGGTCAAAACGGCATCGTTTGGGGTATTTTTAAGGCGTTTGTTATGAAATTTTCGGGTGTAAACTTTACTAATATGACCCCACCGTTGCTTTTCTCTCGAATCGTTGGCGCCGCCTATTGTCTCCGACGCCATACATATAAAAACCCTACCTCTTTATATTTCTTGAATCGAATTCAAAAATTAGGGTTTCTAAAAATTGGGGAATTTTTTAAAAAAACAGCAGTTTCACTAGATCTGGTTGGTCAACAAGACTCGATCTTTACAAGAATTGAAGGACTAAAAATCAAAAATTAAAAAAGCTAGGGTTTTGAGTGAGAGATCTGAAGAGAAAAACAGAGAAAATGTTTTCAAAAAATAAAAGAAAATTAAAAAAATTGAAAAAAAAGGAGAAAAAAAATAAAAATAAGCTTTTTAGGGTTTGTAATTTGGGGGAAGAGAGATTAAACACACACACACACACACACAAGATCTGAAGTGTTTGAAGAAGTGTGAAAAGGGGTAGTCTTTGATCCGAACTCTTCTCTCTCTCTCTACTCTCTCTCCTCTGACAAACCAATCTCTTTTATACAAGTACTATACTACTTTGTTGCTAGTATATTTAAAGTGCCTACATATATCACAATATTAACGTAGGCTTACTAATGTACGTAGATGCCCACGCGCAGTGACATATAAGTAGGCGGTTGGTTGACACGTGAGTTGAATATGTTGAACAGATGACGTGAGTGATGATGAGAGAGGGCACACGGAAGTGGTTCGCGAGTGGGAGAGTAGTGACACGTGCAGTGAAAGTAATGATGAAACATATAAGAATACTGTAGCAGTTCTGTTTGCACCAGTGGTACATTTTTTATTACTGTATTATTTATTTAAGAATCTAATAAAGCTTTTTAAGTCTCAGAGAATATTTTTACTTTTCTTTTTTTGGAAAAGAGAAAAAGAAGAAGGAAAAGTATGATATGACATGATTCTCAAATTGCTTAAAGTTGGGATTTATATTCCACTAATAAAAAAAAGTAAAATAATAAAATATTTATATATTCCTAATAAAATTAAAGTAAAATAACAAAGTTAGAAATGGAGATTTGGAAAAATATAAGCAACTTCAAATTTTTGATGATGAAACTGGGATAGAAAATGAGTAATGATGCAGGTAGTCTCAAAGTAGGGAATTTAGATAATTAGGATTTGAATAAAAAAATGAAAATTTTGAACATTTTATCTATAATATTATTATAGGTTAAATATAATTTCATATTTAGAAATTCTTTAAGCTTGCAAAATGTTTTTAAGAAAACTTAAATTTGAAATAAGTTGATTCCGCGTGAACAAAAATAGGATGTTACCTGCAAATTTAACTTCCTTTTGAATAAATTAATTTGAGACCATAAATACACAAGTACATAACAAGTTAAACTCGTCACAAAAATTTACTCGTATTAATTAATTATGTATGTATGTTAGTAGATCTGAAATCACTTGTTAACAATTTTGTTATATTCACAGCCCCTAAATCCTAGAGATGATTAATTAAAGATTTTGTGAAGCGATTTGCAAACAAAAATCTCACGAGATTTGTTGCGAAGACCGTCTTTAACTAAACACGGATTCAACCTGAACTTGGGAAGAAAAGAGAGTCTTATCAGATATACACATGGCTGTGCATGCATGTGTGTGTGAACTGTGAGCTCACGAGGTTTAACCCAGTACAGTAACATGAATACATCATGATATATATTTTGACCATCATTTTGTAATACTACATGATTAATGTGTGTATTTCTAAACATAAAAACATGAATACATGATATTGTAGGTTAGTAGTTTATGGCTGGTCTCGGCAGTGTACTTGTTCTAATGTGTTGTGTGAACTGAGCTACAAGATTGATAGCATAATAAAAAGGCATCCACTTCTCTATGAAGCCTTTTCGACAATAACTAAGCACCATCCCGGAGTTTTTCTACTTGTAGCAGGATCAGGTCCATGGGGCAAGAGATACGCTGAATTAGGCCCTAGTGTGAAAGTATTAGGTGAATTGGAGCCTTCTGAACTGTCTGACTTGTTTGTAAATCCAACTCTGAGGCCTCAAGGGCTTGATCTTACATTAATGGAATCGATGCATTGTGCCACGCCAGTTTTGACTCCAAACTATCCAAGTATCACAGGAACAGTGGTGTTAAATAAAGGATTTGGCTATACATTTGCACCTAATGTAGCATCTTTTGTAGAAGCTATGGAATTAGCAATAAGAGATCGATAGCGTTGAAGTGTTGCGGAGAAAAGGTATGGTTTGCAAGAACTATGCACTTTCAATGTTTAAGTCAACTAAAATGGCATCAGCTTATGAGAGGTTTTTTCTCTGCATGAAGAACACTAGATATTGTCAGTACCCTCTTGCCACGGACTGCTAGCTGATTCGTTATATAATTTCAGCTTCTTATGCATTTGTTAGTAGTTTGAAACATATCACTTGATAAACATACATATTACTTGGCTAACTAGAAATTAGAGTTAAATTTTAAGTTCAGAACATCATCTTTTTCATATTTTACGAGAACAACAACAAATTGAGTCAGAAAGGGCTGTGATCCATATTTTGAACTTTGTTTCTCCATCTGATTTCTTAGTGCAAATCTAAAATTTATGGATCGAATCGGAAGATTTATATGCATATAAAACCAATACACAAAGTGATTTTTGTCTTTCTGTCCATGAAAATTTCAACTCTCTCAGTTCACTCCAATGGATTGTTAGAGACTGAGAGCGCTCTCTTTTCACAAGACCAACTGTGTAGTTTTAAGTTAACCATCTAGTCACCTTATTTTGGTTGTAGCTAGGTATATATATTAATAGATCGATAGTAACATAAAGACAATAGTTCTCTTATTTGTGTTAGGTAGATTCAACTAAAGGTTGCATCATTTTTAAGTGGTCAGGCTGACGGAGTGAGGAGATTGTCCTTTGCGTAATGCTAGAATATTGAGGAATGTTTAGTAAATGTTTATATCGTTTGTCAAGTTAATTAATGATCTGCATATCAAGCCAGTCTTGAATTCTTTCATTTTACTGTTAAGGCTTCACCATAATATACATGTTAAACTCCGAACGTAATATCTTGTGGTTTCACTAAATTATAAACGCCCTCGCAATTTAAAATGTTAGGAGGACTATTTTAAACTTGTTTCTTTCGATTTAATTCAGCTAAATAATTATTATTCTAAATATTAACTACGTGTTGGTTGTTACTTGTATGATTAATTATTCTAATAATTAATCGTTGATTATCAAATTAATCTCTAATTATCCAAGCTATCTTGGACAGTGAACAAAATCCAGTTCACAATTTTCACAACAAATTAACAATGGTTATCACTTATCACAAGACAAATATGTCCAAATTTATATTTTATATCATTCTTGTGTCTTAATTTTCGATCGTATCACATCTTAGGCGTCGTTTGTTTAGTCGACTTTTGAATTACATAGGAACTTGAACTTTTTGAAATTAAGTTATATCTTACAATATTTGTGTTTGATTTATATAGTAACTACTCCTTCGGCTCCACCCAATTGTTATCCTTTCGGAGAGAAGGTCCGGCACACATTTTAAGGTGCATATAAAGTATAGTTTCATAACTTATTTTTAATTTTTTTTTCCCGAATAAAAATTTAATATTAAAAATAAGTTATGAAACTATACTTTATATACACCTTAAAATGCGTATCGGACCTTCTCTCCGAAAGAATAACAATTGGGTGGGACGGAGATAGTAGAAGTTACATAATTAATTTTAGTAAGTATTTAATATTTTTATAATGAATAGCTATATAACTTGCCATAGGCTATCACGAGACCTAAGTAACTAAGTTCCCGTGTTTTCTAATAATTACAAAAATCTTGAAATTTGGAATTCACATGTCATGTTTAAAATACATTAAATCAAACACTTGCACCTAATTTACATTCAAGAAATTTCCTACTACGTAGTTGGGTTACATCGAAATAAACGAGGCCATAATTAGGAGAGTTAATATTTGATAACCTTGCTTAAAAAATGTCATATACATATTTTAATTTATAAATTACTTATTAAATAAGTCAAACGAAGTCCATTGTATGGCCTGTCCACAAAGGGCGTAGAGATGAGCAAGGTCATTGATGTGTGAGTTAGTGGGGGTTGCTTTTTCGTAATATTTGACCTTTTAAATTGATACATCGTTCATCATATACTCCCTCCGTCCCAACCAATTCTTTACACTTTCCTTTTTGGGACGTCCCACCCAATTCTTTACATTACTAAAAATAGTAACTTTTAACAATAAATATATTATTACATCCACTACTTCACTCCACTTTTTCAACACTTTACACTATTACACCCACTATTTCATTTATTTTAACAATAAAATCACTATTACACCCACTATCCTTGGTCTCCGTGCCCGGACCAAATGTAAACATTTGGCCGGGACGGAGGGAGTATAAGATAACATATCAGCAAGTACGGATCGACTATTGCTTTCGGAAGGGATATATATATATAGGTTCCTGCTCAAATAGAAAATAACTTAGAATAGAAAATAGAAAATAAGATCTACACCACATATTCAATCTAATCTAATGGCAAGGGGGTGCATCCACACACAAATCAAATACACCCTCATACACTCAATCCCACATAATCCCTCCGTTTTTAATTTGATTTTTCTCGTTAATTAGTGAAGTTTTTTTCAAATCTAACTTCACCACATTTTTCTCCATCTCCCAACAATCAGTTTGCATACCATATGTGATATATTCCGGTGAATTTTATTTTTTCGACGATTTCCATTATTTTTTATGAACCCAGGATATATAATTTAGTGATTTCTGTAATACAAATTAGTGATTTCTATAATACAAATTAATGGTTTCTGTAATATATTTTAGTGATTGAAGTTTGAATCTGATAAGTGACGAATTTATTTTAATTATAAATTATATTTGCCGAAATATAGCACATATGGTATGAAAACTGATCGTTGGGAGATGAAAAAAAATGTGGTGAAGTTAGATTTGAAAAAAACTTTGCCAATTGACGGGAAAAATCAAATTAAAAACGGAGGAGAATAGATGGGATTGTGTGTGTGAGGGTGTATATAATTTGTGTATGGGTGCGGCAGGTATAATGATAAGGTTTTCTATTTCTCATTTAAGCTATTTTCTATTTGAGCAGGACCCTATATATATATATATATATATACACACACACACACACTGTCAATAACAATTTTCACGTGAATGAGTTGTATCGAAATACAATTCCATAATAAACGGAGTTCTTTCGTATAAGAAAGTTTAATATCTAAGCAAAAGATATACAGAGATATTTTTAGAAATTTAGACAATAAAAATTTAATGTCTGAAAACAGAATACTTGTTACAAAAAAGAAAAAAATAATTAGTATTCATCTGAAAAGAAAAAGAAAAAATGAGGATATAAGTTTTAAAAAAAACATAAAACAAATATTATTTATTATACAATAAAACAAGATAAAATCTAACTAAAAAGATCCCTTTGATTAGATACATCATATTAACATGTAAAAACCTATCATTTATACGGAAATAATAATAAAGCATGCTCAAACAATTAAACATTACTCCTAGAAATAAATAATACACACGCATAACGGATGTATAAAAAATGTGTGAATATATCTGCTTCCGATTAACATATTTAATAAAGGTGCAAAATGAAGTGAAATTTTTAATTAAGGGATATAAATCTATAGATCTATAGTTACTCCTAATACAGTAACTATATTTTGACCATTTATATTATATATATATACATAAAACAAGTCGACTTCAACTCATCTTGACCAGTGTTCTTTCGTTATGTTTTTTTTTGGTCAGATTGTTCTTTCGTTATGTTCAAATGACATGATTTGTTACAAAATTTTATATATATACCTCATTTAATATGCATACAAATATGGTTTTTATCTGATATGGACATTCTTCAAGGAATTTATGATATGCCTTTATATATTGTCATTTTTGTGCTAGCTAGCTGTGCTTCTTCATGCAGCACCGCCACAAATTAAAGGATTAAGCAATAAAAATGCATGATAAGTATAGTATAACCAGGCCATATAAATATTTAAAGTACCACCCTACCAAACGCAAAACTAAGTAGCCAATTAAACTCTTCAAAATTATTATATAACCAAATTAAAATTAACTTTTGTGTTACATACATACATGCATATAATTATAATATTAAATCTTCTCTTTTGACCTAACTTGACACAAAGATGTGCTTATTATACTCTTACCAATAATTTGCATCTCACTCGCAGACAAAATGCATATTCAAAACTACTCTTGAATTGCAGAAAACAAGCGAAACTTCTACTATAATTTATAGGCCGGTGAGTGTGGCCGGCCATTTTGCGATCTTGAACTCAACCATTACATTACAATATTGCAGTGCATTTTCGCTCTTAAATTATAGCCTCGGCTATCTCTACTTGATCTACTTCCTTTGGAACTTAGTGATGTTTAGGATCAGGTCCTCCGGGACTCAATCTGAAAATCTTATAATAAGGGCCTCCGCTATTCGATTTTTGTTTATCTAGACTCTGTCTTATGATTTCTCGAGCATTTTCGATCAATGCATGTTTTCTTGTGCTAGAAGATGGCTCAAGAATGCGACTTTCGGATGAACTAGCTGCTAGAATGAGTAGAGTAAGGCAGAACCAGAAGCTTAAGCCACCCATTTTTAATTTTGTTGTGTGTTCTAGGTGTAGAGATGTTGAGATAGCATTGTTAGAGTTTATATATATAGGCCTCCGCAACATGTTTTTTGTTATTTTTATTGTAGAAGATAGCCGTCCCAATAATAAGACAATATCATCACAGAGTAGATTCCACTTTGACATTTTGTTTATAAAATTTACACAAATTTATTGCTCGAATATGCAGCTATACGTTAACCTTAAAAGTAGGGGTCGCACGATATATAGGCCAGCCTGGGTAAAGTTTAGTATACTTTCTTTATCAAATTATTTATTTGAGTAATTGGTTGGTGTTAAAAATTGCTAATAAAGTGTTCGATACATTTTTAGTTCCAAATCATTATATTCATTAAATTAATTACTAGTGCATTCACACATATAAACATGAAATACCTTGATAACGCCAAATTTTAGCCGAATCTTCTCTCTTTCATGGTTCCCGATGTGTTTTGTAGCTGTGAGGTCTGGGCTCCTGTAAAACAATGTCGGAGGGTGGTTATCTCGCAGCACCTCCGGCATAAGAACAAGTCTGAGATTTTCGGAAGAAGAAATAAACTGGAAAATAGTGTATCTGTATGGGTGTATGTGTATAAAAGAGAGCCCCCTCAGTACCTTTTTCCTTAGCCTATTTATAGGTTAGAGGTTAGGATATTAGGGTTTGTACATATTATCTTTACTCTTCATTGTATGGGGTTCAGGACATTTGGACGTTCTAGATGATGCCGCTTGTTCAGATGATTTTTTGTGTTTGACATGTGTCAAGATTGCTTTCGTGCGTGTCGTGTCATAATTATTTTTTTGTGTGAGAGTGACATGTCATCACTACTATTCAAATAGTACCGGTCCGCCACATCCGGACTCAACTCCGTATTTACTGTATAAATTGAGCTGGGGACATCAATTTTTAACCCTTAGGATTATTATTAGTATGGGCCATTTTTATAGACCATATCACTACCCTATGCATTTTTGTTTGTTTGACATGCACATAAATCACAAATTCACAACCTCAAAATCGTCTCTTTTTGCGGCCTTTTTCTTTTTATCAAGTCTTTTTTCTGCGGCTAGCTGACGGCAAGATTTTTACAACCTAGCTACATATTGGATTTCACATTTTAAATGTAAAATATATAAGATTAGATAAGAGAAAAAAATGATAATAGCAAATAAAATAACTAGATTAAGAATCACATCACTCAAATAAAAAAAGAGAGAAAAGAATCACGTCACTAAACATATTTTTAAATTAATTAGATATAACTAGAGTATTCAATCATCTTCGTTTTAACTTGACAAGAGAAAAAAGAACATCGTCGTTTTAGATAGCCATCTCTCGTTGGTGATAATATAGATTACTTAATTATCATATCAATAAATTATGTTATCAGCATTATAAAAATTAGTATTTAAATCAAATTGACTTTTAAATATAATAATCTCGTCAATTTTTTCAATTATATGAGACAAATAAGGTAAACATTATAGCATTAAGTAGACGAAAATAAGAAAAGTAGAAACTTGATCGTACAATGCAGAAGCTTTAGGTGATTGCTTGCCGGCTATTATCATAGTTCGTGACCTCGATCGTGTTTATATATATATATATATATATATATATATATATATATATATATATATATATATATATTAATTCATCCCTCTCACTTAATTGTTTACAATTTAGTTGGGTACGGAGGTAAAGAAAATTATATAAAGTATTATGAAAAAAGAAAAAATGGATTGGAAAAAAAATGGGTAACATGACGGGATCAATTGATATTATTTGAAAAGGTGGAGTAAAGTAGTGGGTGAGAGTAAATTTTATAATATAAAAATTTACTATTTTTAGAAAATTTTGAAATATGAAAAATCGGATGGGACATCCAAAAAAGGAGATGGTAAAGAATTGGCCGGAATAGAGGGAATAACATATATGGTGATGGTGATCGGGCCATAATAACATATTAACATAGAAAGTTTAATCATTTAATGGAAGGTTCATCAAAAGTTTAAAATTAAACAACGTACCTGACATGGGTTAAACAGTAATTTTCGTTAAATAAAAAATTATAGCCACTAACTTCGTAATAACATGTAAATAAAAAAATATTAACTTATCAATTCTAATATAAAAAAATTTGAAAAGTTGATAAAATTTTAATTTGTTGGGTAGAATGTAATTAACACTCGCAAAAAATTCAGCGTATTAAAAGAAATATACGATAGAGTGGTATTAAAAGGTAGGGGTGAGCAAAATCGAATCGAACCGAAAAATCGAACCTTATAGTGTAATTTCGGTTCGGTTTAGTTCTATTTTTTTCTGAAATTTCGGTCTATTCAATTTTTCGGTCCGGATCAAATTAAATTTCGGTTCGGTCCGGTTCGTAATAAAAAAATTTGATCCGGACTGAATTGACCAAATCATATATTATTTATTTTTATTAAATATATAATATACATTTATATCATATGTGTTCGATAAATGTAATTTTACATTAATTATTGTATTATTAATTTATTATTTGACCTAAATATGAATCTTTTTAATTTTATTAATTTAATTTTCGATTCTCCGTGTATACAGTTCGGTCCAGAATCTACTTTTCCGTACGGTACACAGTGCTCGACCAAATTCACTGTTGAGAGTATCTACGAGAGTCTCGTAGTATATTTTTTTAATAGAATATAAAATATTACATTTTAAATAAATTTTTATATTGATAAATATGTCAATTCTAGTAAAAAGATTATAATTACATTCTATTTACATTTTATTTATATTTAAACTCTACTATGAGGGAAAATTAAGAAAATACTGAAGAAAATAAATATTTTATTGATAAATAAGTTAGAGGACATGCATTAAAATTAAAAAAAAAATTAAAATTCTAAGTTAAGTAATATTTTTTACTTTAAATTTAAAACTCATATAACTACTTACAAATTAGTAAATTACTGTACAATACATCGACATTGAGGCCCAGTCATGACAAACGAGGTTGGTGTTGAATGTTGATGATCCAATTCACTTGCAGACATCTTTTCTGCGATTATTACTTTAATTTAATAATATATCCAATTTTGTAAATATAAATATATAATCCCCTACTGGCTACTGCCCTACATGTAAATAGTGAATAAAAGTAGTCGATTATAACAACCAACATCAAATATTTCATGCTACAAGTTGAACCTATAAATTCCGAGGACAACAATAATCCAAGAGACAAAATGCCCTAACATGTTACATACAACTTTTTATCCATATATTCCTCGTAAGGGTAAGGGTGTATTACTCGTTGCAAACCCCCACGAGATCTAGATGCCAAAAAATATAATAAGTTAAAAAATCTTGAAAGCCTAAATATGTCTGTACATACGTTCTTTTATATAGCGTACCATTATTTTTATTTTTTTTACTACTTAAACCAACTAATTCAACTCTAAAATACAATAAAAAATCAAGATCAATACAAATTCTAATTTCAAAATATCATAAACAACATAAAACCATAATACAACTTCAACTTTGAAATCAAATCTTCTCCTGAGCTCAATTTTTGAAATTTTCAAGAAATTGAATTTTCTCCTCCCAAACTGAATTTTTGAAATTTTCAATAAATTGAATCTTTTCTCAAACTCAATGTTTATAAAAAATATGTATTAGATAACTCAAAGTATATTGAGTTATGAAATAGGCAAAGTTGAAATGGGTTCCAAAGATCTCATAAAAATCTTCAAAAAATGGTATGATAAAAGAACAAGTGTGTTTCCGGAAAATAAGGGTGTGTATTCTCGGGAGATATATAATAAAGCGTAACTTTAAAAAGTGTAAAATGAGAATTAAAAAAAATATATTCATATGCTCTATAATAGAGCGTACGTACGCTCTATAATAGAGCGTATGAATATTATTATTTTTTAAATCTCAACCGTTGATTTATTTTTTTAGCGGTAGGAGATGAGTTGGTTGGATATCAAAAGATATCCAACTGTGGCCGGTGAACAATTTCCATTATTTTATATAATTTAAATTTTTAGTTTTAAATTTTTTTAATATATCAATTATAATATTATAGTATATAATAAAAATTATTTAACATAGATAAAATAATAATATTATTTTAATATTCTTGAGATTTAAATAATAAGTTGTAATTTCAAATAAATTGAAGTGTTTGAGCGGTAATAAAAGTGAGATATATTATTAGACCGCTGTATAAAAAGAGTATTCAATGATGATAGAGTTGTATGTAGAATATATGCGTTTTAAAATTAGATTATAATTATATTATAGTTGTATAAAGAGAGTTGTATTAAAAGAGGATTTACGGGACGACCAACCGACTAAACTTTTGCATTTTCGGCTTTAACAATATAGTATAGATATAGGCTATTACTCTACAAAAGAACATTCTTATATAAAGATATGAAGTTAATAATAAATTAGGATTAAGCATAACATGATTCATTGTTACAAAAATATATATAAGATTCTATACTGGATTATATGTTAGATTTTGTAATATTTGATTTTTAAAATTTAGGTGAAATTTGATGTTAGATTCGTTATGTTAAATTTAATTATTATTAAATCTTGTGATTTTAATTTTAACAATCGAATTTTTATATATAAAAAAATGTTTTATGAAGATATTCTTCTGTGTTCTTTATATAAGTTGTTTTTTATGAAGTGTAAATATATATATATATATATATATATATAATTTAAACAAATTAAAAAGTATTATTTATAATAATATATTAAAACTCGTTAAAATTGTAAAGATATAGTAATTTCAATATAATAATTAAGTTAATAACAAAAAATTAAATATTTGTGTATAGGACAGGTTAAAATATATATAGACAAAAGCAAACAAGATAATTAGTTTTAAAAAAATAAGAAGTCCCATTTTTTGAAAGTTTTTTCCCCACATTTGAATTTTTTTTATTTAAAATTCAATCTTTAAAAAATATTTATTTTTTAAAAATAAAATCACAATTGAGTAAATGTAGTTAAATCAAAGATTCTGAATGAACACATTTTTCGGAAGGGAACATATATGTCTTATTTTTGTCAACTTTTCTTTTTGCTCAAACTGAATATTTTCATAATTCAAATTGTATATATATCACAATAATAAAATGAAAATAAATTACGAAAATGTAAAATATGATTTAAATAATTTTTAGTATAAAGTGTGTATCTTAATTCGATTACATTAAAAACAAAATACACATATATGATATAAATATGTGCATGCATTGCATGACTAGTAGTATTATAACACATTCGACAGATATTCTGTGGATCCGGGCATCCGGCTATGATTTAGATATATATATAGAGAGAGAAATGGAAAGTTCTTGATAGTCGATGTAGTAGGAGTGAAAACAGGAGAGTAGACCGAGGATCTGGCCGACAGATTAGTCACTCTATACAACAACTATGTAAGTATTTATATTTACTCAATCTTTGCTCTCTCTTTTTTTCTGTATCTATCTTTTTTTTCATTTTCTTGAAATTTTGTATCTGTTTGTTAGTACAGCTCAAACAATATCTTCTGTTTCCTTTAAAGATACTTTCTTACATTTACACATATGTATTTGTAAATTGTAATCTTTGCTTATATTATGATTATGATATGATGATCTTCTTGTCTTTATTGTTTCCATTTATGTTGTTGATCTTAGCTTTATCTGATATTATTCAAGATTGATATAAATTTTGGGTAATTTTCTTGAATACTTTCTATTTGGGTAATTTCCTAAACCTCCGAATTTTTTATTTTTTTTTTAGATTTTTGGGTAGATTTGGGTTATAAATTATGTATATATATTCTTGTGATTAGATGGATTGTTATACTAAAGATGGCTCAAGAAGAACAAACCCAAAAGTGTAGTAATAGTAGTAGTGGTGGTGGTGGAGGAACTAGTACTGCAAGATCTTGTAAAAAGTTGAAGCAAAAAAAGATCCCACAAAGGGGACTTGGTGTTGCTCAACTTGAGAGGATTAGATTAGAAGAACAGCAAAAGAAAGATGGTTTATCTTCGCAAACACCTACAGTTTTGCCATCAGCTAATTCGATTGTTTACATGGGTAACTCTTGTTTGAATGTGCCAGATGTATCACTAAATGATTTGCAGTTGCCCGATTCGATACCTAGACAGCGTAATTTGATCTTCAATAGCCATGCCATACACCTTGATCCGGGTTCGGTTTCCTTGTCAAATAATGCTGCTAGCAATTGGGCTAAATTATGGAATAAAAGTGATTATAATCAAAACGGAGAGAGTCGAAAATTGGATTATCATGGCTTAGTAATTCACTCCAATGGTGATTTGCCTTGTGAACCTAAAACCTCAATTTGGCCATTTCCGGGAATTTTGCATAGATCAGAACAATTTCAGCATCCCTCTCCTTCATCTATGGTTAGCCAAGTTGTTTTTTAAACTCCTAATGTAGCATATATATGAGTTTGTTACGTTACTGATGAAATTTGATGGGCTAAAATTTGCAGGTGAATGTTCCTTCAGGCAATTTAAAATCATCTGCTTTGAATTCACAGATTGAGCCCCCTTCAAACCAAATATATCATGTCAACAACTGCACACCTCTATGGCAGGAAGAAGTAAGGGTAGCTTTCTCGTAGTCTCTTTGCTCAACTATTTGTTAATAAACTTGAGAACTTGTTGTTTTTTCTTAGGGCTACTGCAAATCCTTTTTTTTTTTTTAAAGTTTATCTGAAACTTCTTTTCCTATGGTAAGCTCATGCATCTGCTATGTAATCTCACTGTGAATGCATTAAAGATCAAGTTCACAGTCTGGAAGTTCATCTTCTGTTCCTTTGTAATCTCATTGTGAACTGTATTTGTACTGATGTTAAATATACATTGCAATTTTCTCTCACTTTGAATTGTTTCATTAAGCTATGGTGAATATGTTATGATACTGACCAGATGGTTGGCATGAAGAGGTCATATCCTTTCTTTATAGAAGATGCTCCTGGCCCCTCTTTCGACATTAAATATCCTCCTGCATATGCTTCTCTTATCCCCAGAAAAGATGAAGCTGTTCCATGCAGCAATGATGGTATTTCTACTATTGAACCAGCCAACATACTGTTTACAAGGTAAACTTAAAATTTGATATACGAATTATACCTTTAGAAATAACTAAGTAATAGAAGTACTTTGACATCATCTATCTTTACCCCTTTCCAGAGAATTTCCTTCGAGCTCAAACGGTATGTCAGAGCCAAAAAATAAAAAATTTGTTAAAGAATTTGGAGGTTTTAATGGAGATTTTCTCACACTGGCACCTCCAAGGGAAGAGCTTCCGTCATCTTATATAAGCCACCACTTTCAAGAAGTGCCAGATTTTGATGCTCTGCCTTATCAGGTTAGATACAGAAATTCTGGATTGGTTAAAGGTTCCACATTTTAGAAGGAAAAAAAGCTTTTACGACGTTTGGATATACTTGTTTATATAATATATTAAGTTTATTGCTTTCTGTCGCCAATGATGGGATGTTTCCGAGTGGAATGCCTTGTAAGCATAATTTGGAAGGAGACCAGTTGTATATGAGATTGTAGAGAAAAGCCCCTGCATCCATTCTATGAATTGGTGCTGTGAACAAATTACTTTAAATGTTAGTTCAGGGATATATATGGAGTAGAACTTATCTCTAGTATCATACAGCAGTGCGAATAGTATAGTAGTCTGTATTCATATGTATGGCCTTGAAGTTTCGTGATTCAGTTCAATTGTAGTAAGAACACTACTTGATTTGAAGTTTCAGGATATCGCTGATGAGCCAGTCAAGTGGCCAGAACTTGGGCAATCAATTCCGCAACCCTTCTATAACTTTTTACCGCTAAATGGTCCATCAGCAGGCACTGCAAACAGCAAGGGCGAAAAAGCAGAAGCTGTTGATCTCAACTTAAAGTTATAAATGCTTATATTTTCACAGGCAGCTGAGCACTTCTGCTCTTCTGAGATCGTTACACAGTCAATATGTTTACGTGCTGATGTTTTTTAATGTTGTGCAAGTAGACTAGACATTAGAAAGATTGGTCATCGGGAAGTCGAAAATTTGAGTTAAGCTGAAATTGAGTTGAGCTGTTTTACATTTGAACTGCAGCTGTGCTAGAACAAATGCCATCTACTTTGCTCTTAGTTTCGTAATTTTAAATATTATCCTTTCCTTGACGGAATTAATATCACTTGCCAGCATAATTTGTGATTTTGAAAGAACTTGTTTGATTTTATTTTGTTGAAATTAATGCTGTGAATAAAAACTCGTCGAATTGGGGTTTTCAAGCAATTTAAAGGTCTCTTGATAACATTGCAAGTTGGTGCAGTAGTTCAATAACACTAGTTTACAAGAAACGCAGGCAATCACCGTTCTTATGCTCGAGAAAGTTTATATCATATATAATACCTAGAAATGGAATTTGCATAAATTTGGGAGGGGAAGGGTATATTACTCATTGCAAACAACAGAAGATCCAGATGCCAAAAAATACAAGAAGTTAAACTTAATAGATATGTAAGAAACATTGCAAGCTGATGTGTATGCCACTTCCTCTATCATGGCCAAACTGCAAGATTCTTGAATCATGGAGTTACAAAATCTTCCATTTCCGTTCCAACGCATTCGTGATTTTAGAAATACAGTATGCTGCACTCAATGGGTAACCAGAAACTGCAGAAACAAGGTAGATTTATTTACTAAAAGAAAAACAGGACAACAGAGTCGGTTTTAAATTTAGGGTCAGGGTCATGAAGGATTCAATTAGATACAAATTTGAAACAACTTACTGGATATAAAATCATCCACAAAGTCCTTTTCAATTTTCCCATGGGCCATTGCACCAACCTGTTTGCAGGGAATTAGCCATCATAACAAAATCAATAACCTTTTTAACTTCTGAAAGCCAATTTATACTTCTTGTAGTCCAAAATTGAGGTGATTCATTTGAAATTAGCATATTTTAAGTAAAAATATTAAAACAAAATTACACAAAATAAAAAGGTAGGGTGTGTTTGAAATTGTTGTTGCAGACAGCAACAACAACTTATTTCTGAAAAGTAGGGGGGAAACTATTTGGTAAATTTTAAAAACAGCTTTCTGGAAAAGCGTTTTTGGCCTAAAAGTTGCTTTTAGAGAAAGCAGGTCCTCTCATCCTTTTGAAAAAAGATGTTTTGCAAGAAGTAAATTCATTTTTCACTATCAAACCATCCCAAAACATTTTTTTATATTATATCTTAAAATATAAACAAATCAAAAAAAATTATCAAACAGTCATCTGATTTTTCTGACAACACTTTTTCTACCAGCCCTTTTTTCAACAGCAAAACAGTTTTAAACAGCAATCCCAAACAGAGCCGTAGTCAACTTATAATTATCAGTTTATTAGAATTACATCTTGGAATAATAGTACATCATAAAATATGAAACACCATACCACAAAGACAAGGTTCCCATCGTTGTCAACAGCATTAACATAGTCCCCAATATCAACCAACTTTTCTGAACTATGTGAGAAGCCTGATTCGCATAACATTAATAATGAGATATAGCAGGATGGAAGACACTATGAGAAAAAATAAAATGAAACCAAAGAGAAATTTTACCTATTCTGCGAGAGTTTACAGGCAAATATTGGGTCACAGGGTTCTTGATCACACGCAAAAGCTTTTCACGCTTACCCACAGCAGATATACTAAGTTTCTGCAGCAACTGTACTGCATTGATCATCAAACATGTTAAAATTCAACGCAAAATGTATCAAGTTCCCCAAAGTAACTGACAAGGGCAGACAGTTGAACTTACAGATGATACCCGAGAAACGCTTATACGTCCTTGGTATACGAACATGTGGTTTAACTTCAAAAAGAACACCTTTTTCGGTTCTTACATATAGCGCCCGCAATTTCCCAGCTTTATTCAGTGTGCTATCTAAAATCATTAGCATAGCCTGACATGTAATTATTAGTACAGATGTGAATCAGATAATTATGTAGCTACACTTTTACTCCATTCAAGGTGACAGACAAATTGAAACAGGTAATTTAGCTTAAAAGTATATTGCAATTACAGAAAATACTGTACCAATGCATAGAAAAGAAGCAAAGGAACATTGAAAAGCAACCTTGATAATTTATTGTAAGACTGGGGCTAGGCTTAGCAAACAATATCGCTACTACTATCTATAAAGTTATTAGCACAATATTTAAAATGCACCATAACATAAATCGAACAAATCAATTCGATCAATATGCACGACTGTGAATAGTCATTAAAAACCAAGTATATACAAGGATAGTGACAAAAGTTGTAGATAACTAACCTGATGAGCAATGTCAGGCCTATAATCGGCAGGGTTTTTGTTATTTCTTTTCAGGAAATTAGCATGCTCATCCGAATTGAGTAACTGATAAGACTGCACGAGTCAACAAAAGTAAGCACTTGCTCAAACACAGTAAACGAACTCACTACTACGTCAATCAATCTATTTTCTAAAAATCTCAGAAAAAGGATTTGGGCTCCAAATAGTGACCTTGCCAACTTTGGCAACTTCCAAAGAAGCCCTTTCAAGAACAAAAACAACACCATTCTTCTTATCGTCCTGATCCAACGGACCAATCGGAATACCAGAAAGTTCATCTGCAACATGTTGTGCTTTTGCCTCATCTTCATCTTCTTCTCCCTTAGTTTTTTTGGTTACATTTTCTTCATCATCATCTCTAACCTCATTCTCTTCTTCGCGTACTTCTTCTTCTTTATCATACACATCACGATTCTTCTTTCGTTTTCTCCCTTTAACACCATAAGGTCTCACCATTTCTAAGCTCATTACAACCACAACAATAGTCAAAATCACTTTCTTGCAACAATTAACACTAATTCAACTGCCTAAATACATAAATAAATAAATATTATATTAACACTAAAGTGATCCATAAAAACTGAATAAAAGACACAACTGTAACTAACTAACAAGAAAAGAAACAATCTTTTCGATAAATACACAATACCCATCACAACATATGCTATAAAATTAATTAAAATTCATGTTACTACTGATTCAAAGGCAAATTAACATTAAATTTTCAATAGAGTTATTAACACACACACACACACATATAGCATTGAAGTTGGTTCTAAAACAGAGCTGGCTAATAATATACACGTGGACTTACCGGAGATGGGTTGCGGAACAAACTGAAGGAGGTTGCAGCGACGGCCGGAATATTTGAGAATCTATACATACACATGACACAGAAGCAGAAGATATATACTTGAATTAGGGCTTTCAAGTTAATCGATGAATTGGGCTCTTCTTGACAATAACCGCTGGCCCAATTTAACATATAGCCCGTCTTCTAAATAAAAAAAAGCTACCATGAAGTTAATTTATTAAAACAGAAAAAAAATGTCATTATATGATAGTATCTTCGAATAAATGTATTAATATGTGAATTTTTTACTACTAAGTGGTTATAATTTTCTCTAATCAGACAAAAAAAAAGATAGTGTTAAATAAGATTACTTAAATGATCACAAGTATACTTAAAATAGTTGTGTAGCTCTTGGATTGAATTTTGTCGAGACAGTTCGATTTTTATAAAATTAAAATCTGTATGAGGTCAATAAAATAATTAAAATTTATTTAATTAATAACCGTAAACTCCGAAAAGAATATATTTGTTCAATCATATGACATCAACTTATCATTTCAACAATGCAATTGCAAGTTGATACAAACTCTTGGTACTCTGATGGGAAAATGAAGCATAGGCATTGCATCAGATAGTGTATACATTCATAGTACAGATTTAGCCTTTATGCAAAATAAAAACAAGCTACATATATTTTAACTTTCAAAAAATATAAATACATTTGTTGGGATAACAATCAATACCTGAAACAATTTTTTTCCATTCTTATTCAGTCACTAGATCTAGTATCGTAGCCATTAGCCAATCCAGCAAGGCATGAGGGCCAAATAAAAAAAACAAATGACCTACAAAATTTGTGATCACACATTCAATTCATTTTGCAGGACAAACAACATTTCCCAAGCCATAAGTCTTCACAGCTGAAAGCATGTCCATCTACTACGACTCATAAACAAATTTTACCAGCCATTCCCACCCCCACCCCCACCCCCACCCCCACCCCCACCCATCCTCTCCTGCATCCCAGCATACTTCTCTGCTTTAATCTTCTCCAGAATTTGGCGTACCGAGGGATCATAGAAACGCTCATTGATATATTTCTTTTCTTCAGCTTGTATCTCCTTAATTGGACATGGATATGGGTTTGGAGGAGGCCTCTTTCCTTGCAGACGTGCAATTTGCTTCAATCGAATGTATGCTTTCTTTCTGCCTTTTCTTTCTGTCCGATATTCCATCTAGAGGGATGGAAATTGCAGGTTATAGAATGACCATATAATCACACTTAGATACGGACATGAAATAAAACCAAACACAGCGAAAAAGTTAGGAAAGCAAAAATTACTTACATCTGCTACAGCCATAGCTTGCTCCTCAGTCACACCCTGCTCCTTTAGTTCAAGGACCCGCCAACCAAATATACGAGCAGGTGGGGCATCAAAATCAGAAAACCTGTTGAACGATAGAAATATGCAAATCTTAGTGTGCAATCTCAAAGTTTCCTTTAAAAAATTAGCCATAAGCTTTTACTATGTAAATGGGGTCAACGGGACTGCATGGTCGCACTAGAGTTTTTTGTGTGCTTCCCTATGTTTTCCCTTTTTTTGCTCTTTCTCTCTGTCCCCTACTCTGATATCTCTATTTTACTAATCTCCTCCAGAAATTAGAGGTCTTTCAGAAAATTCCAAATATCCACAAAGAGATATAGTGATATATGTAGATACATATCACATATAAATACAGTTGCAGACAACCATTTACACCTACACATATATACTCCTACTTGCATATAAACACACTGAAAGTTCCATCATTTCCTTCAATTTCTCCTTCGATATATATACAATCATACACACAGGGTTTTATACCACACCTGTGTAACAAATACAATAGAAACTCTATAAATTTATAATTGATAATTAATACCCCACAAAAAATAGTATTTCAAATATATTTTATAGTCACGACATAATAGAGATAATGTACATTTAACCTCGATAGATTAATAAAATTTGTCGATTTCAAGATTATTATTTTATTAAGGTTTAACTGTATATACACACCTCCAATAGGAAAAACGGGAGGTTGCTTGCTTCCATAGAATCTGTAGATATACATGTTGTAGCGTGCATGATTCCTACCACTGTGTTCCCTCACATAATCATATCGCACTCACATATTCTCAAATAAATAGAAAATTAAGGGCTTTTTTACTGAAGACACAAAAGAGATTGAAATAAAGTTGACTCAAAGTAAATGCTCATGCTTAAACATGACCCTGAGTATAATTCAATACAATCAGTTTTCTCCTAGGTTATATGGTATTCATGTAAAAATTAAATTCCAGTGTTCTTCCCCAAAATTAAAGGACTTCTAAACACATAAAATAGGCACACGGTTCCACTTTGTACAAAGAAATCTTAGTAATAAAGTTGGCCCCATCAAAAGAAACAGGAACGATATAAAGAACGTAGAGGAATAAAGCAAATAGTACTTGAAAGCATCTTCATATTTAGAATGTGGGTACTTTGCGAAGAACTTTTTGATATAAACATCCTCAGGAAGACTGATTGTCTTTATTTTGCTCTCAGCACGAGGGAATGTCACTGGGGGTGCCCTGAATATTACAAAAGGAAACTCTTAGCATATGAACAATGCTCAACAACATTCATACATACAGTGCATGCGGGGTAAATTGATGTTCATGAAAGTGATTGAGAATGATTAGTACCCATAGAAATGCAGAGAGTATATCATAGTGAAAGCAAGATGATTTTATTAGTGTTTGCACAAAACTTTGGACAAATCTATGCATGCTGTATTACAACATATTTCAGGTCGAAAAACAAAAACAAGACATAAATCTTGCATTTCAATATAATTTATTATTTTAAAGACATACTGTTCCATGGCTTTAAGCCAAACAGGCTCAGCTTTGGCCAAACCCTTCACGAGCTTCCTAGTTTTTGCTAGTAGATCTCCTTTCATGAACGACATCTCTGCTGCTGAAAGGTAGCATAACAGATTTACAAGTTAAAAAAAAATAAGTCGTGCGTTCAACGATGACAAAGCATTCTTCAATTGTTTATATATATTTACAAACATTCCAAGTAAATATTAAAAACATTGACTATTACTTTACTCATAGGTAGATAGTAGATACTTTGAATTTAATCTGAATAAGAAAACAGATTTACATAATAACCTAACATGACACTGGAACTTTATAGTTTATACAGCATTACAGCTTGATTAAGTAGCCAAATTGCGGAAATAAAGATGCATACCAAAATAGATTATAAGATAATATTCTCATACCATATGTTTCTTAATATACATATTAAGGTTCCAAAATGTATATTTAACACATTACATTAATCGTCATTATGTTTTTCCACCTATAAGCATGTACAGTTCTACAGTTTTCGCAAATTCTGATCATACGAATTTCTACTGAGAGGTACTGCAATGTGCACTCTCTAAACACAGTTGTCTCATTGTACATTAATTTTCTGACTTTGCAATCAAGGTGAACCTCATAAACGGGTTGCACTGATATAAAAAGACAGTACATTACGCATACCCAACAAGAATAACTTGTATGAACTAAAAACCACCCAGAATTGAGACAACTATATAATGCGGGAATCTACATACAATACCCCACCACACAGAAAAAAGTCCCAGCCAAAGTGATTAATTAACGACTAGAAATGTAGGGTAAGTAGGGAAACACGCAACTATAGACCCCAAAGTATGTTAAACTTCTGTTTTAAAAAAAATAGTTATTTGGGGCATTTCCACAAACACATAGGCGACAACTATAAAAGTGCCTGCGGGGGTGCATTATATAATTCGAGATCACGAGAAATGAGAACGGTAATTTTATGTAATGAAATCATGCGTAATATCAATATCTGAATATACATGTCATCTAAATTTAACATTTTTATTTTCAATCTAGCAATCATCGTTTAATAATAAAACAGCAATACACATGTTGTAGTATATGAATATACATGCTACTATGTCAACTAAAACAGAGCTAGTGATGAAAGAGAAAGTAAGTTACCGGAGTTCGGATCGGATATTTTAGGGCTGATATAGATAGATTGATAGATAGATAGACAGATAGATATGCAAGGAGTAATAATACCAACTGTAATGTGATTTATAATTTCATGTACAAGGGTCACTGTTAGAAGAAGAAGAGTATATTAATATTTTTAATAAATAATTGTTATACATATTATTTACTATAAAATTATTTATTTTATAAAACTTAAATCTTAAACTTTCATAACAATAATATTTTTTTTTTAATGGTTACTAATGAGGTGATTATTGGGCTCAATTTAAGTGCTAATCTCAGGTGCTAAAGGCGCCGTTAACCTTTGAGATCAATTACTCCGACTCCCCACCCCCACTCCCTCGGTTCAAAAAAAAAAATGTGTTTTTTGATTTTTGTACTGTTAAATTGACTCAATTTTGATTATTAATTAAAAATTAATTTTTTATATTTTCTAAAAATTGAAAAATATATTTTAAAATATATTACATATATTACATATACTAATTAAAATCTGGACTAAATGTATGAAACCTTCTTTTCCGGTACTTGCCAAATTAGGATGCAATTATTTTTATAAGGATTTCGATATTGCCAGAAAATGCGACACGATTAAAGATAAATTTATACTGAATATAAAGTACACTAAACGGAGGCTATCCCTTAAAAATTAGAACTATGTAGAAAAAAGTGATATCGGCTAGAATCTTAGAATTGGGACTATCGTCCTTTTAATTTACATTTATATGTCAAAAAGATGAATACAGATACTTTTTCTACATTTATTCCATAGTTTTAAGGGTAAACAAAAGAAACTAAGTGAAGAATCCATTCATAAAAATGTAGCCCTTGAGATAAATCTAAGTCAGTGGTGAGATATTAAACCTACAAACACAATCGTAATATTTGCTAACACGAGATAATCTGCATTTCTAAGTTCTAAACAACACTATAATCTAACCAGTAATGCTTAGTTAATCCTCCTTGTCTGCATCAGTTCTGACTAATTAGCTTATTGATAGAACTATATAACTATAGTGTGGGTGTGTGGGTGTGAATAATATGAACAAGAACACCATATAGAATACAATGACTATAATTACAATAGTTACATGCATATATCTAGTGGTTAGAATATAACTAAAATTACAATAATCTGGTTGTCTTTGCTTCATGAGTAGAGTAGTAGTGATCGTGACTAAGTTTGAGTCTGGGTTCGATTCATTTGTGTTTGTAATAGGTCACTCGAATTTTCAGTTTGCTTCTGAAATAGGATAGCAAAGTGTTACAAATATGATCTCGAACCAATGACTGAGCTTGTGTATGTCTTCTATGCATTAGGAAGATCTGAATTTCCCACGTCACTGATTTTTCTGGAAAATTGACTTCTCTGATGCCGCCAATATACTAATATTGTTGTCCCGATGCTACTATTTTCTACTTGAGATGTTTTAGCCTTCCTAAGTCCATCCAGAGTATAGATTGCTAAAGAACATGTTGTTGTCCCCCCTGTAAACAGAAAAAGTATCCAAAAGCTGTTAAGGCTTAGACTGACTTCATCATCATTAACTGAGTCCGCTTCAGCACATCTCTCTTCTCCAATCATCTTGTCCTCTAGTTCTCGAAGCTTCCCGGATTCAGTGAGTTCCAATAGTGCCTTGTCTAAATCAGCTATTATCGGTGAGCCCTTTGGAAATGCCTGATGAAATATAATTCAAAGTCATATTCTTTAGTTCATCGTATAATTTTAAATGCATACTTTTAATTAAAATATTGAGACTACCATGTCGATTGAAGTTTTTGGTAATACATCTAAAGTGGGATGAGATTACTCACAAATCCATGTCCCCCTACTTTATATGATGGTCCTGCTACAACAAAGCTTTTGCAGTTCTTGGCAAGAAAAAGCTTAAGATAAGAAGCATTCATAAACCCTGCTGCAATTTCTCCAGTTTTAAGAGCTTTAGCATATTCTTCTAGTGAGCTAAAACTCCTCAGGTTAATTGATTTAAAGCCCAACACTTCTTCTAAATATTTACCATAAAATCCTCTTGTATGACCAACTGTTGCATTACTAGTCTTCAGTATCTCTATGTCAGAAATTCTAGCTTCAAGCTTCTGGACGGTGAGCATACTAGTAAGACTTGCACTATAACTTTGTGTGATAACCAATGCCACAAAGAGCCAGACCACTACAGCTATACGTGACAAATTGCTATGAAGTCTTCCCCCTGCACATGACAAGCAATTATCAAATATTTTCATAGTAGCAGCCCGACATCATAATGAGAGATTACACATATTACCTTGCAAAGAGAAGAGAGTGGTAAAGGATAACCAAATCAGGATTCCTGCTTGATCCGTTGCAGAGCCTTGAAGTCTCTGGTTGTGGCTCCTCTCAATCAACCATATGGCGAAACCGTTGTAAACGGTTATAGCCAATATCAGCAGCCACATGGCTTTTGTAAAGGGCTTCATGAATAGCCAAGCTCTGGAGGGCATTTTTGATTGGACAGGTACCAACATTGCCAATGATGACCTTGTATAGGTACGTGTGAATTCTGCATATTTATATCTATCGGCTATCACACTCACGCCAACTATTCCATCAAATTTCTGCTAGATTGTATTCAATACCAAATGAATTTTAAGAGACCAGTAAAAGTTATAATGTAGATTATAATAACATAGTGAAAAAGGAAACAGGAATGAGAATTGACCCTCGCCTTTAAATAAACTTGTTCTACCAAAGAATCAAACGTTCCATTGTAAGAGATGAATTCATATGGCACACAGTATGGCAATCTGGCCATGACTTCTTTGAAGGTATCAATTGCAAATCCAGTAAAATTAAAATTGTTAGTCTGTTGATCATATGAAATGTTTATAAACTGTTTGAACATGCATTCAGTAGGTACACCAATTCGCCAAAACCCAGAGCTATTGGGAAGTGCCCATCCTTTTGGTACATATAACGATTGCCCAGGCCAAATTACTTGTCCCAAGTTTTGCATAGAAGAGTTGTAGACAGCATTGCCATCTATACTTTTTGAGAAACCTAATCCTTTGGACCAAATTCCAAGTTCTTTGTATCTCTTTCCAATCACATTGACGACTCCAAACATATGAGATGGGGTTAATTTTCGTTCATTGAATTGGAATCTGCCAGTTAACCCATAGAAGTGGATGAAAGACAATTTGTCCAAATACATTTCACTTTGCTTAGCAAATTGCACGTTCCTTCCACCAAATGTATGTGCTACTGCCCACAGAGCATTGTAGATCTCCACTGCCGAGATCCCAGGCTCATTGTTTCCTTCTTCAGGATAATCTAGGCTGAACTTCTTTTGAAATCTCTTTTTGAATTCTTCAAATCTTATACTGGATGCAGGAAAATATTTCTTGACTCCTATCACACCTTGCATTGAGTAAATGGTGGTAAGATCAAGGGAATGGAAAAAATCAGTAATTGTGTTGGTGACAATCCAGATATAATCTTTTTCCATCATGTTCATCTCTTTCGCTTTCTGAAATAGGCGAGTAGCCAATTTTATAGACGTATGAACAACAAAAACTCTACACTGCTGTTCTCTTAGCCTTTTGAGCTCTTCAGACAACGATGATTCTGTGAAAGATTGGATGGGTACAAGGTGGCTTATTTCTGCTCCTACTTCCTGTAAGGACTTCATGAGATCAAGGATGGCACTGCCGAAGGCAGAATCAGTATCATCTTCATATATTATGTTGACTCGATGCCAATCCCAAGACTGCACAATTGCAGCCACGGCTTTCATTTGTGCATCTTGGTTGGATATTGAGGCTTGAACAAAAAAAGGCCAACGCTCCATGGCCCATGTAGGACTTAAATCAGCAAGTACGAATGTTGGGATGTTACCTTGTTTACTAACTTCTGCAACTCGTGATGCTTCTTGCCATGTATGTGGTCCGATAATGACTTGAACTCCCTTCAAATTAATTAATTTTTTGGCTGCATTGTTTACATGACCAAGTTAAACTAAACTTTCTCAGACTATAGGTGTTGGTCTACTAAGCTACCAGATAGAAGTATTTACCCAATTATTGATGCGTGCGTGATTATTTCTTCTACATTTTCTTTTAACTTTTACTGATTTTATGCTGCTATAGTTTTGATCTTTCTACAGACTATAGGCTTCATAACCTTCATACAATTCAAGGTAGATTATATAGTTACCTGAAAGAGCTGCTAAGGCAGGTTTCCCGTGGGAGTTTGTTACATGCAACACCAATCTGTGATCGGTCTTTCTGCTGATATCATCTAATGAAATCTGCAAGGAAACGTTTGCCTCTTTTCCCGCACGAGATGTACCATCTATAATGGCACCTATAACCACTTGACTGCTTGTCGCTTGCTGCAGAGAAAGCAAGACTAACACAGTGGAGAAGATGTAACTAGGTATCATTTTTTTTTTCTTTTAATACAAACCTCAATTTTAGTACTTTCGACCTCAATTTTAAATCAGACTGTTGTATTTGTTTGTTGTTGAAGCTTTTAAGAAACTGTATGATAATTGTAGTTGTTCATTCAAGTAATCATCCTCCAAGAACTCAGTTGGTTATTCCAACTTAGTATGGAGGAGGCATGGTCTACTTTTGACTTGTAGTGTTCTTTGTTTAGTCCATTCCAACTGTTTGAATATTATTCTAGTAAATTGTACATGAAAAGATGTTTTATTGACTTGTGCATGCTTCCCGAGTAGATTCAATAATTTCGTAAAATGACATAAAATTTCGAAATTCGAGTTTGATTACAGTGATCTGCATACATAAATAAAATCTAAGTGGTAGTATTTGACAAGGGTCGACGCCATTAGTCAATTCTTAAAGTCTAAACAAATGTTCACAAAGCTTCAGTTTTCTCATATAAATATTAAATAAATAACCAGTCATGTACTCTAATAGACAAGAAAGAATCTGATATATCATGGTGACGGTGAAACTTTTTATTAGTTACTGTAGTAAACAATTTTTACTACGGTACCAAGGAGTAATAAGCGCAAGTAGTTTGTGCAAAAGTGTCAAAATTAGTTTAAATTTTAAAAAAAATTGTAACTTTAAGTACGAGACCCATATTATCAGTCTGTGTAGCAGTCAGTAGACACTTGTCCCATTTGTTTTTTCCCTTGTAAGTTACTTATTCCATTAACAAAACGGGCTCACTATTGTTTTGCATGGTTGATAGATACATTATTAGGGCAATGACCTTGTAGGCTTGTACTCATGACTGAGATTAAATTGCTGCATCACTGGCTTTTCTAGAGAATCGTTTTCTTTAGTGCCTCCAATTTTTTTTTTATAAGTTGCAACTTGCAACTATAGTATATAGTTTTTAGTGTCAGTCCATCCAGTGCATAGATTGTTAGAGCACAAAGTATCCACTGAATTATTGATTTATATATGTATAGAAAGTATTGAACTGCATTACTGTTATCTTTGCTAATTACAGATAATCTGTATTTGTAAGTGACACTAAACAATAATGCTAGCTCTATACGGTACAATGATCAAACTTAGACTACATTCATTACTGTTATATTAAGCTTCTTAGGACGACTAATGTATTCGATGCTATGGATCTTCAGGAATTTCTGCATCACTGACTTTTCTAGAGAATCTTCTTCTTTGATGCTCCCAGTGTTTTAATATCATTGTCACCACATTACTTATTTGTTGAGTAAACTTTGTAGCTCTCCTCCTCAGTCCATCCAGAGCGTAGATTGTTAGAGCACACGTTGTTATGCCTCCTGTTAATGCAAATAGTATCCAAAAGCTGTTAAGGCTTAGACTAATTTCATCATCATTACTTGAGTCCACTTCAACACACCTTTCCGACCCAATCATTTTGTCCTCTAGTTCTCGGAGCTTCCCGCTTTCAAATACTTGTAGTAGTGCCTTGTTCACATCATTGACCATTGGAGAACCCTTTGAAAATGCCTGATAAAGAAGCGGCCATCGATGTTATCTTGTATTCATCATTTATATAATGATTAATAAAATACATTTCGCATCATATAAATCAATTAATACGTTTGGATCAAGGGATCAAGATTAGAATGTGACTATTCGTAAAAGAAATATTTGTTATATTAAAGTGAGTCCTATAATCCCATACTTCATCCTTTATATGATATCATAGAAGGAACGGTTTTGCAGAAATTTAAATTTCAGTTAAGACTATCTTGGATAGGGATGACAAATCACTTACGAATCCGAACCCTCCTACTTTATATGTTGGTCCGGCTACAACAAAGCTCTTGCAGTACTTGGCAAGGAAAAGTTTAAGATAAGAACCATTTAAAAATCCAGCAGTGATTTCTCCATTTATGAGGGCCTGGGCATATTCTTGGGGTGAACTAAAATTCTTGAGGTTAAATGATTTGAAGCCCAATACTTCTTCCAGATATTTAGCAACAAATGCTCCTTTCCCATACCCAATTTTGGCATTCTTAGTCTTTAGTGTCTCGATGTCAGAAACTGTTGGTTCGAGCTTCTTGACAGTGAGCATGCTAGTAAGACTGGCAGTATAACTTTGCGTGATGACCAAGGCCACAAAGAGCCAGACTACTATTGCTATCCGTGACAAATTGCTGTGAAGTTTCCCCCCTGCATATTTTCAGATTTGAGATTACCATTATTATCTAATATTGGCACTCAGGCTTTTAGTTGTTTCTTTAAATGCATAAGTATTGGTATGCAAATTATACCATTTAAAGAGAAGAGAGTCGTAAATGATAACCATATCATAATCCCAGCTTGATCTGTTGCAGAGCCTCGAAGTCTCGGGCTGTGTTTTCTTTCTATCAGCCATATGACAAAGCCATTGTATATCGTTATGGCCAATATAAGCAGCCACATGGCTTTTGTGAAGGGCTTCAAGAACAGCCATGCTTTATGGGGCATTTTTGATTGAACTGGTACTAACATTACCAATGCTGATTCGGAATAGGTGTGTGTGAAGTCTGCGTGCTTACTTCTATCAGCTAGGACAGCCACATCACCAACTACTGCATCAAACTTCTGCTTCATGGCAAAAAAATTCATGTGACCTCTTGATTGTTACACCAACAACATACAAAAAAAGAAAGAGTGACAAGTGAAGCTCACCTTTAAATCTATTTGCTCTACCAGAGAATCATATGTCCCATTGAAAGGGATGAATTCATATGACATGTAATATGGTAACCGTGCTGTGACTTCACTGAAAATATCAATTGCATATCCTTTGCAAGAAAATTTATTGGTCTGAGGATCATATACAATGTTTACAAATTGTTTAAACATAGATTCAGCAGGCACGCCAATTTTCAAAGAATCTGTGCTGCTTGGAATGACCCATCCTTTTGGTGTGTACGTGGACTCCCCGGGCCAAAATACTTGTCCCAAGTTCTTCATAGAGGAGTTATATATAGCTCTATTAAATGTGTGCTTTGAGAAACCTAATTTTTCTGTCCAGATTCCAAGTTCTCTATAGCTCTTTCCGATTACATTAACAACTCCAAATATATATGACAATTCTAATTTCCTCCCAATGGCGTGAACTCTGCCAGTTATTCCACTGAAGTCATTTAAGGAAAAAATTTCAAGAAATAATTGACTTCGGTTCGAAATTTGATTGTTCATTTTAGCCAATGTCGTCGCCACCAACCACATAGTATCGTAGGCCTCCACTGCAGAAATCCCAGGTTCATTGTTCTCTTCTTCCGGATACTCTGCACTAAACCTTAAACGAAATCTTTTCTTGAATTCAACAAATTTTGAACTGGTCTCAGGGAAGTGTCTTTTGATCCCTACAACACCTTGCATCGAGAAAATGGTGGTATGATTGACAGAGTAAAGTAGATCGGTAATTGTGTTTGTGGTAATCCAGACGTAGTCTTTTTCTATCATTTGCATCTGCTCAGCCTCGTGAAATAGGCGAGTGGCCAATTTCAGAGATGTATGAACCATAAAAACTCTGCACTGGTCTCTTTTAAGCCTCATAAGTTGTTCTGACAATGAAGTAGCGTAAGGTGACAGTGGTACAAAGTGCCTTATTTCTGCTCCTACATCTTGTAAGGATTTGAGGAGATTAGGTATGACCCTGCCAAAGGTGGAATCAGTGTCCTCTTCATATATAACAGTGACCCGTCGCCAATCCCAAGACTGCACAATTGCAGCTACAGCTTTCATTTGTGCATCTTGGTTGGATTTGGAGGCTTGAATAAGTAAAGGCCAGCGCTCTATTGCCCACATTGGAGTTGAATCAGCAAGTGAGAAAGTAGGAATCTGACCTTGGTTGCTGATTTCTATAACTCTTGATGTTTCTTGCCATGTATGCGGTCCCAGAATGACTTGCACTTTCTCTGAATCAATCAATGTAGCGGCTGCATCATTAAAATCAGTAAATAAATCACAAATTTGAAAGGATATATAATTGGTGCAGCTTAGCTACTAGCCAGTAGTAATTTAGACAGTTACAGTGTCCTACATCTTGTTGCTTCCTGTGGCACAATCGTGGAAATTACAAACTGCACTATATATGTGCTTTAGTTTTCTAGTTGAGTTAGTTTTTTATTTGAACATGATGATGACCCTATAATAAATCTTCTTATTTTCTCGTAATAATTTATGTTGATTGCATAGTTGATAATTTTAATGTTCCATATTTAGCTCTGGCATTGATGGGTAATTATTGTTAAGTTACCAGTTTATGAATAGCGACGAAAAAATGATGGACATGGACATATTTAGCTCTGGCATTGATGGGTAATTTTGAAACAGTAAGTCCTAACACATGTCTTAACTTAACCAGCATAGAAAAATGATGGACATGGTAGTGCTCTCAGGGCTTGAAATATAAGTGAAGAAATATTAGATATTTCAATTTACATAAAAGTTCTAAATAACAAGATCAAATATAATTTTGCAAGGAAAAACAAAAGAAAGTATTTCTAGTTTTTTAATGTTGGGAGTTTTTGACATGGTATGCATTACTGCTGCCGGTTCTACTTTCCTGTGTTTTGGCACTCGGTATATTGAAAGGATAGCTGATAAATTTTACCTGCTAGAGCTGCTGTGGCAGGTTCCCCTTGGGAGTTCATCACTTGCAACCTAAAACTTTGATTTGTTTGTCTGTTAATAACCTCTAATGCCATCTGTAAGGAAACATTTGTCTCCATACCTGCACGAGATGTGTTGTCTATAACTGCACCAATAACTGCCTGTGTGCTTGTTGCTTGCTTTACAGAAAACAAGAACAACACACTGAAAGAGAAGATAAAGTAATAAGGTATTATGTTCATTGTCTTATGATCGTGTCTATTCAGTTAGATGTTAGACTTCAACTGAGAGATTTTCTCTAAGCTTTTCTCCTCGACATCATACTATTAATTTGTTCAGTTGTTAGAGCTTTCAAAAAATAATTGACAAAAATATTTATATAACTAAATTTTTTTATTGAGAATTCTTCCTCCAAGAATGCAGATAGAAATTCAAGTGATGGTGGAATCTCTTTTAGTTGAAACATTCAACTGCAGTTTCGCCAACTGATGGTATATACTATGTACTAACGTTGGAATACATTCATTGCTTATTGTTCTCCTTGACTACGATGCTGTTTTAATAAATGTAACTTGTAGTTTTTTATTTATTATGCGATCAATATGCATTGACGTACAGATATTGTATTGCTTGAACTTACAATTAAGTCTTTGCATGCTAGACAGTGACTTGGACATTGAGTAAGATTAGGAAATCCAGATCTCAATAACAAAATGATCTCATGGTTCCTTTGACATTTTCACGATAACTGAATAAATCTTCGAATTCTTTTTACTTATTTGCTAGGTGAAGTCATAGTTTAAATACTATGGGGTAGGTTTTAGTCTATAAAGTATACATAAAATGCAGGGAGCTCTCAGTTGAAATAACCCTTTAGTAGCATAAGTTGATATCTGGAAATTACCTGCTAAGATCCATTGTCCACAGCATTTGATAGTGATATGATATGTCACAAAATATCTTCTTTTTTAGTTGTCTCTTGTATTGTCTGCTAGAGAAGTGAATGACAAAGTTATAGTCAAATCAAGCCCGATTCTTTTATTTTGAATTCTTCAATTTGAAATGAAATGGATCTCTACACCGTTACCATGGTCAATGTTTGAATAATAGCGAAAGTAAACTACCAAGTATCTCCTCAAATCCAAATTGTTTGTAGTGTACTGTACGTACCAATTTAAAGAACTATCAAAACAAATTTAAGGCTTGTATTGAGTCACCGCAAGGCATAAGATATCTGAGCAGTTTGGTATTTTTTACCAAATTAATCATTTTCCACCGAATATTAACTGTTTTTCTTATAGTCATTGCTTTTAAACTGGGGTTGTGTTAGTTTTCTAAGTCGATGCTCCAGTTGGATTGTAATTTGGTTCATGACTGGTCCATTGGATATCACCGTTAAGAGTATTATAATGTTCCTCATTCGTGACTTTTCCTCTGACTCTGTTTTATGCCCTTCCTGGAAGTTCCGCATAGTTTAGTCTTCTAAAGAATCGTTTTCGTTCATGCTTCCAATGTTTTTGTTGTCATTGTCGCGATGTTACAACTTTGTAATGTAGTGTTTGTAGGATGTAGCTCTTCTGAGTCAATCAAGGCATCCCGGGAATAAATATATTAAAGCATACGTTTTCGAGTTGGTATAGTTTCAGCACGATAACTCAAGTTCATTTTAATACTGCAAACATCCTGTTTTCTATTTCCTGAGCTTCCTGGTCTGATATGCTTCTGCTAGTCCCTTGTTTAAATTAGTAGTTATTGGTGAACTTTCGGAAATGCCTGCTGAAGTAAAATTACAAGTCATAATTCTGTTTGAACACATTGTTATGGCTCCTTTTGTATATCAACAGCCAACAGGTATGATAAAAAACCAGAGACATGCTCAGAATAGTTGGGATATGAGGCGACTTACAAGAGAAGTCCCTTAAAACTACGCATGGTGGAACCTTCTTGTAATCTTGTGTACAATGTCGTATAAACTATTGTACCTACATGTCCTTGCGATGCAAGAGTCTTGTGTATGCGCGGTTTAAAACTGCTATTTGTGTTCGAATTTTAGCCTACCTGTTCTAGACTCTTGTCGTTTCAAATTTTTGTTGCCTCATTCCTGCACGGACAATAATAACTGATATTAGCTTCTAAAATCATCGTGTCTTGAATTGATGAATCTCAATGACAGACTGACAGTTATATGATTCATCTGCTAGAGCTGCCACGGCAAGATCCCGTGGGACTCGATTTCGATAACATGCAATGCAACACAACAAAATCTTCCAAGGCCATCCGAAAGCAGGCATTTGTCTTCCATGGCACATTGGCACCCCTGGATTATGTACTTACACGGTACTAAATGTTACAGATTTCGACAAAAATTGGAATAATCATATCATTAAGGTGTCTTCTAAATAATGAAATTTCAACCCGATTAATGCAAATTAAATTTTAATCATATCATTAAAATCACATTATCTAGCACAAGTAGTAAAGTGCTCATTATCTGTCGTCCAAAAAAAAATACGTTATCCAAATATTTGAATAATGTTTTGAATTTGGACACTCGTTGCTCGTGTTTGCCTTCCTATCACCACGAGATGTGAGCTCCTATAATAAAGATGAAGCTTTAACATGGAAAGAACAATGACCCTTGTTCATCTTTGTTTATATTTTATTTACAGATAAAAGTGACAATGACCTGTCACAACCCATCTTGCTTTAAAAAAAATCATATTTATTCTCATTTTACTAATATAAATAATAATTACTAAAATTAATAGAAATTGAAATGCCACTTGTTAGAAAATATCAAGTACTTCTGTTCACTTTAGTGCTGTCCAGAAGTTTAACATAAGTTATACTTCATATTAAAGTCATAGAGATTTGAAGTTACAAACAAATACTGTGTGTGTGTGTGTTTTATTATAAATATGGCGGCATACAGAGCAGATGATGACTATGATTATTTGTTCAAGCTAGTTCTGATCGGAGATTCTGGGGTGGGTAAATCGAATCTTCTGTCTAGATTTACTAAAAATGAGTTTAGCTTAGAGTCAAAATCAACCATTGGTGTTGAATTTGCTACCAGAACTATTCGGGTTGATGATAAGATTGTCAAGGCCCAGATTTGGGACACTGCTGGTCAAGAAAGGTCAAATCTTTCCTTTCATTTTTTTTGTAATTTGAATTGCCATGGATTTTGGGTTGAATTTATAAATCTTGGAACCCCTTTTGTGTTTATGTATAATGGGTTGAGTTTACTTGAGAATATTGGATTTAGGTATGGATATGTATTATGTGTAATGTATTGACTTTTGAAGTTACATTATATGCATGCTTCTGTTATAAAATTTCGTTTCGATGTTGATTTGGTTGTGCGCAGGATATGTGTTGGGGTTAATTTAAATGTTTCTGGATGGTTTTTTTTATTTAGGCTGATCAATATGATTTGGATGATGTGTGTGTTTGGTGTGTCAATTCAAGAGCAAATGAGATATCTTTGTATTCTTAGACTGTTAGACATGACTAGGTTCAACTGTATATGTTGTTCCATATAATCAAAGGAGCATTAGCTTTCGAGGAATATCTATCTATAACATTTTACTTAGATTATGGAATCTGTTCCAAATGTTTTATTATATCTGTAATGTAAGTTAAGATGTGTGAAACATTGAAACTGAAATTTAATGAAATACAGATCCTTTCATAAGGTTAAAACAATAAATCTGCTTAGATGAGACCCTTCACTTTCTCTGTTTCTTTTGGCTCTCACTTTGGGCTCGTGCTTGATTGTTAGCCTGTTAGTGACGATAACAATGTGTAGAGGCACTGCTGCTCTTGTTGTTTCCTTTCTGAGGTTGAACAAATGAGAGCATATTTTACTTTCTTAGGTTTACAACTAAGTACTTGACTGTGAAGCTTAAGGTAAACATAGTTTTAGCCTTTTTGGCTACTGGGTCTTTATGGTACATTTCTGCCTCATAAATTGGTTATCTTCGTAGTTTATGGAAAGAGGGAGGTATTATGCTTCGATTATTTTTCTATATCTACACTATATATGATATCGTAGTTCAGGTGACACATGTCTTTGTTGAGCAACTCATATTTTAAAAAACATGTAAATGATAAGATCGGTTTATTTCTAAGGCATTCTTGTGGGAATTTTACATTTAAAAGATATTGATGGTAGCAAGTGTTGTCAAACACATTTCTCTGGACTAAGTCTGCATGTATTATAATTTTTCGTTTGGCATTTGTTTTGGGTTTCTAGGAATGTACAAGTTTTTACTTGTAGATATAAAATGTTATTATGTGGTGGTTTCTGTAGAAAAATTATATTGCCAAACTTATTGTTAAACTTCGATTATCAGCAGTAATAGTTATTGGCTCATTGACAACTTGTTATATAATCATATAAATTACATTCCTTAAAACTGATAGCAGAGATTTTCTCTAACCAGGTACCGTGCAATCACAAGTGCTTACTACCGCGGAGCAGTTGGTGCGTTGCTTGTGTATGATGTTACTCGAAATATCACGTTTGAGAATGTTGAGAGATGGTTGAAAGAGCTTAGAGACCACACAGATGCCAATATTGTGATAATGCTGGTAGGAAACAAAGCTGACTTACGTCACTTGCGTGCTGTTCCCATCGAGACTGCAAAGGCCTTTGCTGAGAAAGAGGAAACGTTCTTCATGGAAACGTCAGCCCTTGAATCTATGAATGTTGAAAGTGCATTCACAGAAGTTCTTAGCCAAATTTATCATGTAGTCAGCCGAAAAGCACTTGAGGTTGGAGATGATCCTGCAGCACTGCCTAAAGGACAAACAATCAATGTTGGCTCCAAGGATGATGTTTCAGCAGTCAAGAAAACTAGTTGCTGCTCTGCCTAATTATACGAGTATGACATCGGTGAGTGAGTGATATGATTTTCTGGAACCAAATCCATTTAGCAGCTTAAGTTTCTTAACAAGCCCCCTTATTTACCTTTTCAATAGTTGGAAAGGTTTAAGATTGTATGGGGCATAGTGCTGAGTTTGAAGTCTACACAGAAATAGAGCATTGAATTTTTCACATGCCCTATGTCACTTCTCCTGCACTATTTTTTTTTAGGAATAATTCTTCAATAGTAGTTTACTGCTCCAGTTTTTTGAGGATAGGACTGAATTTGTAATTTGCAACTTGTATCTACTACATGCTGAATGTTGGTTTTAACTTCTATAGAATGATAAACTTCTCTGCCAAGTTGTCTTATTATAACCACTGTCTAGTATATACACCGGCAAGATTGATTAAAATTAAGATTTGAATTGTTTCAAACAGGTTTTGTCAGAAACCCAATATTTTGCCATACTTCTGAATTTGAGTAAACTGATTGATATAGAACTGGTAGTTTTAGGACCTTGCATGATTTCGCGTACTGCTATGTTCCTCGTCTACTAAGAAACGATCATCATATATATGGTGATGGAGGTGGTTAGGACTGTAAAGTGTAAACAAGACGATATGGAGCTTTTGACAACAAGTAAACAAGCTTACACAGATGAACAAACAAATTCATGTATTAAAGCTAAAATTTGTCTGTCAACAAACCAGGCCTGATATTAAAGAGTCATCAAGCTGTAGCATTAAAAACATAACTAAAAACCTAGCAAGACTTGTCAGTACAATTTTAAGCATCAAAGTTATCATGGGTAGTTCTTTAACCTAAACTCATGGTTAAGCATTACCAACTCACAAAAGAAAAGGAAAAAGTTACCGCTAGCTTTACAAGCTTACTCATTCTCCAGACCTAAGAGTGCACCGCTGACAGGGTTTCTTTATGCTATTCCTCATGCAATGCATAAAGTTCTTTAAACTATTGATACCAGAAACCTTTTCAAGAATTTCAAGCTTGAAAGCCTTGAACTTCACATAATCTTTTCTCATGTCTTTCCCGCCCTCGTCGACAAACTGGCAATGCATCACATTCAGATCCTTAATGCATTTCATCCTTCCATCCAATAATATACGCAGAGCAATAGCAGGTAAAGTAGAGTTTGATAAATCCAACACCTTGAGTCCCGGAAAGCCTTCAACTATACAAGAAACGTCCTTCTCTGAAAACTGACCATGTAAGCCAAGCTCCTGAATGTTCTGGCAGTAATCCGCGAGCTGCATAATAAACTGAGATCCCCGGAATGGACCATGAAAAGCTATAAGATTCTTCCAATACATAACAGCCATAAAAATTGGATAAACATCGACAGAATCATCACAAGGCACCACCACGCGAGAAATGGTAGGAGTGTTCTCTGCTACAAACATAAGTGTATTGAAATCAGGCATTTTTCGAGAAGGCAGAGTAAGGGACACCCAGTTGTTGCAGTGTTTGATGGCTAATTTAAGAATATAGGTGTATCTCGAAAGCTGTCTTCGGTGAAGTCGATCATCATGATCATCAAGATTTTGAATAGAAGAAAGATCAAGATTAGGGTGATTAAAAAGAGTGTGTAGCATTGCAGAAAGCCAAGAATGGCACACAAATGGAACACAGAAAAGCTGATCTTGGAGAGTCAAGTGAGCAAATATATGACATAACAGAAATGGGTTCAAGTCTTTCCATTGTGAGTCTGTTGATTTCTTCATCTCTTACTTAAATTTTCCTCGTTTGGACTAAAGATACCTACAAGAATATACACACATATATATATCATGTTAAATTATCTATTAACATAATTCGAAAAAACGATCGTAATAACACAAATCATCCGGATGGGATTTAGTTTATATACGAGGACTTTTTTTCAAATAAGAACAGAGATGAGAAAATATATGCAAACTTACAGACCAGGCATCAAAAAAGACAGTAAAATCAATTAGCTTTGTTTTATTTTTTTGGCAAGATCAATTAGCTTATCCAAGTTCTGCTAGCATTTTGATCTTTGCAAGATTATTATGTTACACTAATTATTCTTGATATAATTAATATAATAAGATTTGTGTATTAATTAACAAATTTAATACTTAATTAATCATATTAATTTAATATGCATAAGACAATTAAATTAAAAATATGACGGAAAAAATAATAAATTATGTGTAATAATAAATAAAATTAAAGGAATAAAAGAAAAGGGGTTAAAGTTAAAATTAGGAGTAATAATAAATAAAGGAATGAAATTGTATTTAGAGTTTGCTTGATTTATTTTATAAATAAGTAAGTAATTTCTAAGTTTAAAAAAATATATTTTTTAATAACTTATAGGTAATTTATAAGAAATTATAGACGGCCTTTTTAATATTCTCACTCCCTCTCAGTTTAACTAAATATTAAATTTTAAAAAAAAATGCAATAAGAATGTGAAATAAGTGATTTATTATAATTTAAGAAATTTAAATTTAATAAAAAAATCAATCTATTTTATTGAATATATAGTATATATATATATATATATATATAGTTATTCAAAAATACTGAGACAAATTAAAGTAAAAGCCCGGTTAATTATTGGCATGTTTGGCCTGCCTTAAAACAAGTCTTTTTGGATTTATTTTCGGGTAAAAATTTCATATTTTGATAAATGTTTTTTATACAAATATTTAATGTATATTTGAGATTCTATAAGTTGCAAAAAAAAAAAAAAAAATCAGAAAAAAGTTAGGAATCTCTAACTTTGTCTTAAAATAAGTTGACTTATTCTGAAAAAAAATTCCCCCAAACACCCCCTATATTTTTGGAACGGAGGGCCAAAGGCGGTGGATAACTACTTAACTACAGTATTTGTTTAGTTGTTTATATAGCTCATATTTTTTATGGCATTATGTTTAATAAAATAAAAATTTATAAAATGGTAAAAGCAGAGAGAGAAGAAGAAACTGTGACCCTATGTAAGCCTGCGTAGCTGGACGTGTTGGGAATAAGAAGATAAGATTCCTTAAAAAATACTAAAAAGGACACGTGCTATCAGATCTAGTAACGTTTTTTATTTATTTTATTATTATAAATTAACATACAATAACATTTTGAGATATAAACATTTTAATCATTAAATGAAAACGAAAATTATATTAAAATTTTAAAATACATGTATATAAGTAACAAGTTTCGTGGCAAGTACTTGTTGAATTACAATTTCAATGAAGGCTAAACTGATAATATGTGACGTATGAGTAATATTTCATGCATCAAGAACATCTTCAACATTTAACGCTAGCATATTAGATATAAAATTTACGTGCCATGCATTTTATCTAACATCTAAAATACAGATCACTCCAACGTCAACACGTGTTAGCAATAATTTTAGATAAAAACATCCATATCAGTTTTTGTAATATTCCACATCGAATAGAATGTGTGTCTTTGGACCCTTTATAGGAACAAGTCAATAACTAATGTATACCAAATTGCTAGTTCTTTTGGGTTGACATGTGGTGGGTTGTTGGGCCCGGTATGCGTTAAATTATGGATTTGGGTTGTTATAAATGGTATCAGAGTCATACCCGGCCGGAAGTGCAAAGGCACTGCCCGGGTTCCGTAAATTTGTTCGTGGGCTCGACGAGGACGTCAATCCAATAAGTTGGGTGTTTGTAACATCCCACATCGAATAGAATGTGTGTGTTTGGACCCTTTATAAGGACAAGTCAATAATTAATGTATACCAAATTGCTAGCTCTTTTGGGTTGACCTGTAGTGGGTTGTTGGGTCCGGTATGCGTTAAGTTGTGGGTTTGGGTTGTTATAGTTTTTTAAATATATATTCAATTGTTATAATATGTATTAAATACATTTTAAATATATATTCAATTGTTGTTATTAAAATAAATATATTTTCATTAAATATATATTTTATTTACTTGTATTGAATACAATATTGACTAATATATATATATATATATATATATATATGCATGAAAACAATAATAAAATAATATTTTTAAATATAACTAATCATTATACCTAATACCATTGAAGTAAAATCTCTTACCGTTCAACAAATTTTTAAATAACCATATTTTAGCTATTAGCGTTGAAATGCTCTAATAGTTATAAACTAACAACATTAACAACAAATTAAAATAATTGACATATTTATAGTATATTATTATAATTGAACCGGAGATTATAAGACGGACAATTACATAAATTAAAATTGAGTAAAATTGGGTGCCTGCGAGAAAAAAAACTATGCGAATCTACTATGCATCTTATCGGAGTTTCGAGTTTCTACATCTATGGCTTCCGGGGATGAGTTTATAGAATCGAACATAACTGATAATTAAGATGATATCTAACATATATGAACGAATATGTAAAAATATGTACACTCATTCAAAACTCATAATCACCTCTGTATTTCAATTAAAAACATCCATATATTAACACAGTATCAATAACAAGTTTCATATAAGATAATAAACGTACCAGGCCAGACTAAATAGCATGGACTAATGGTCTGATACAGTCGCAGTCCAAATTTATACCTGGGAACAAAAAAAATATCAAATTTGCTAAGAAATGGATTAAAATAACAAAAAATCAAAGTTAGATTTTTTTAAAAAAAAACTTGAAGAAGAACAAGTATAACAATCTTATAAAGAATTTGATGATTTTTGGATTAGATATGAGTATATGATCATCGATTGAGATAAAGAAAATAAGTTTATTTGTAGTGAAATTTATACTCACGTTTATACCCACGGTAATAACAGAGTGTGACGAAATTACTATAAAGCGATGATTCGTAAAATATAAGTTATCTTATATATCTCTTCCCCTTCCGTTTCATATTTTTTATTTTAAATGAATTTTTTAATTATAATAAATATTAAAATTTTGTTATTATATTATTTAATTTTTCCATAAGTAAGCATTTTTAATTTAAATAAATGAAATCTATAAATAAATGTAAGTCATCTAAGTCATTATGTGTGACGCAAACCGATATCCACTTGAATATCCAAACGTATCCTAATGTTAATAATTGAGTTGTCCGTTATTTTTTAACACATAAATATTCTTTTTTTTTGCTAAATCTTTCTCTCTTCGATGGATGATAAAATGGTCAGCGAACACAGTAGTAGAAATTTTCTTTAACACATGATGATTTATTTTTTATTATATTTTTCCAAATTTTAAATTTTTTATTTATTCACATTAGACGTCTTTGTCGCCAACACTCCACCAATACTATTTTACAGAGATCCGTAATCTACAATTATATCACAGTTTTAGGGCAAAGAAAAAAAAACCCCAATATTAAATAAAATGTACCTTAATATCACATTAAATGACTTCAAATATCATAATTTTAAAAGTTGACGTTTTTGACACAATATAACTGTACATAAAATTGCATTTATATCTTTATCCAATATTCCCCTGTTTTGACCCGACGACTCGACCAATACTCAGTTATTCACATTCATTCTGCGGTTTGGGGATTATCTCGATTGCTCTAATTAAAAATTCAATTTTCTTTTAAATTTCTCTCCATGAAAATTGATGCATCTTTTTAATATAAATGACTAAAATTATTAACATTAAAATTTTGCTTTTGTTGAGATACAATAGCTGAAACGTGTCATGATGATGCGTTTTTACACTATTATGCAACATAAACTTGTCTACAGACTCACGTAAGTAAAACTTGCGCTTCTATATTTTTTTCCCCTTAAAAAAATTTACAGAAAATTATCAGTGAAGTAAAAAGCGTGTTTTCAAATTGCATTCTTAAAAAATGCTATTCCATGATGCGTTTTTCTATGATAATAAAAATCATCTTTATAGATTATAATATTTTAGACATTTAAGATTCAAATTATGATAAAAAAAACCAAAACCCAACACTAGATCAAGTCTTATTAATACTAACTTATATCATGTGTTATGCACAAGTCAATTTTTTTAATATTTATAATAGTTTTTATATGATTTGAATTTTATTTTATCTTTATAATAATAATTTAAATTTTATTTAATGGTATATGTATATATTTTCATGTAACTTTTCATATACTTAATTTGTATTTGTATTTGTATTTAAATAAATATAATATTTATGTATTTTATTTACATATGTGTTTTAATAAGTAGATTAATGTGATACGTGTTTTAGTTAGAAGATTATTCTTAATATTTAATTAATTATGGTCATTTATTATATTAATGATATAAATTTTAATAAATATAATAGTCGTTAAATTTTATTAAAAATTGAATGATTATGATATTTTTTTATGATTCATCTGGGGTAACCAAGATGATAAAAAAAGTTCTCCTATTTGGTTATAATAATATAATATAGAAGGATTAATTATCAGTTAAATTTCATGCATCACTTATCATATCATATATAGATATAATTATCATTCATACTTGTTGCGCCAAGTTTGTGGATGATTCATAAAATCTCTGGTTTTAAATCGGCAGCTATCAGCCTATCAGTAATAATATTTTTTATTATTCATCATAATATATGTTGATTATTCGGTTAATTGTTTATTTTGTATATTCATAGAGTTATTCATAAAGTTATTGTGTTGATGAATGTTTGTAATATGTTATGGCCCATAACAAAAGGGGGTGTTCGTTGCAAGAGGGCATGTGGTTGGTATGACATTGTACAGACCGGTAGGGCCCTGCATCTTGTAAACGTTACCAAGAGAACAAAAATAAGGCCCGTTCCCCCCACACAAAAAAACCCATTTATCTTACATTATAATACAAATAAAATTACTCTATTTATTTACCGGACGATGAGATTTAAACTGAGATAATAAAAAAAAGGAACATTTTGGATGATAATTACTTGACATTTCAAAATGCATAATCCATTTTCGATGGATTTTCATTTTTTTAAAATAATAACTAGGGGTACCATAAAAAAAATATTCAAATAATTTGACTCGAGTGTACCTGTATCGCAATTGGCAACTAGAAATGTTCTACCGACTTGGAAAATAGCAAATGGGCAGTAGCAAACAAAAGAGATAAGAAGATAAAAGGGACTTTTACAACTGACAAATATTGTTGGCGGGTGTTTATTCTTTACAGTGGAGAAGCAAGAAGGGCATATCTGTGAATATATGTGGGAACACGCAGTTCTGTAAATTCTACTCTCCAACTTCATCGGCACACCAAAAATGAGTAATGGTAGGGGTATAAAATAGTGTACAAAAATAATTCTTAAATATTATATGATAGACTGTGATTAATTATAATTTTATTTAATATAATGGATTCCAATATATTCACACAAATTTCATCAATTAAAATTTTTCAAATTGACACATCACATATGTCACGTCATTTGAAACCAATTTTTTATACCCAATTTTGTGTCTCTATCATTACTCCACCAAAAATAGCACTCCTAAGGATATCTATCGGAAAAGAAGCTGCTCGTCAGAATCTAACAGAATCAACTACTTATTTTGCCGGTAAGTTTAGTTCAAAATGAGAATTTAATAAAAATAATATTTTTTTTATAATTTTATTTACGGTTCTATTATTTCTGGAAATATTTACGACTTGCAATCAGAATTAATTTTTTATACTTTTTAAAACGAAGTTATAATAAATTAATTTTAATATTTGACGCAAGTATGATTATCGGGTCATTCAGAACTGGGTAGTATTATCGGGACAAAGAGAATGTCCTTTTTAGATTGGCATTTATTTGGGTAATTGAAAAAAAAAGTCATCTAATTACTCATAATTGAAAATCTGAGGCCTGTTTGCGGTCCGCGGCCAGGCCTCATATTTGAAACGAAGTGATGCACAAAAAATCTAATGGGCTGGGCTTTATTCGGACTATAAAAGCCGGGTTTTTTTTAATAAAAAACCTGGTCGGGCTTTTTTAACAATTAGGCATATTTGCGGCTCGCGGGTCAGGCCGGATCGGGCCGGGCTTTATCCATACCTGAATTTGAAAAGAAAAAACCCGTTGTCACTTCACCTAGTACATTTGTTGTTGGTGTGTGCAGAGGCAGTAGTCTGCAAAGACACTCAACATGCACACGCATTGCTAAGCCAAATCTGGACTTTTGTAAGCACTTGGGGTGATTCGTTGCAAAAAGTCTCTTATTATTTTGCTATGGAACTAAAATCCAGATTGTCACTTCTTAATTATGTTAAGGCAAATGGTATATTGACAAATGGTTTAGGGGATCAATCATTGATCACCAAAGAAGAAAAACTAAAAGTTTTTTATTTATTTCACCAAACAACTCCCTACATTAATTTTGGATTTATGGCTGCAAATGATGCTATATGCCAAGCAGCAGAGGGAAATGATTTCTTGCATATTGTAGATCTTGGAATGGAACATATCATTCAATGGCCTTACTCGATGAGAACATGTCAAAGAAAGTAGAAGCTCCTTCAAGATAATCCTCCAAACAATCAAGAAATTAGAACCAACACTTCTTACAGTTGTGAAACAAGATGCAAACCTTAATGGACCTTGCTAAGTTACTAACACCTTTTGTTTTTTGCTAATTAAGAGTTAAAAATCATTTTATGAGAGAAAATATCAAGTCATGCAACTCGGACTATATAAAAATAGGGTTTTATCCGGGCCCAACTCGAGTTTTATCCGGGTTTTACATAATCCGGGCTTTTATCCGAATTTTTAAAAATCCGGGTTTAAAACCGGATTTTTCAAGCTTCGGATCGGGCCGGTTTTTTTGAAAAAAAGGAGGTCTGCTTAGGGCCCGTAGGCCAAACCGGATCGGACCGGGCTTTTTTTCGAACCGGATTTTTCAAGCTTTTTTCCAGATCGGACCGGTTCGGATTTCGGGTTTCGAATTTTTTGAACATCCCTGCTCAAAACCCAAGGCACATAATCCTCATTCTGGAACATTGTAATTGGACTTGACCGTTCAACATAACAAAGGTTGGGTTGACTCTATTTCTCAACACCAGGGGACTGTTCACCGGGGAAGATACCATTAATCGAAAAGGTTAGGTCCTTGATTGACTTTTAGCGAGGAATACAATAGTATATTTACAACATTCTATACATCAGAGTTTAGATTTGATCCCCACTTTTAGCTAATTAGCATCAAGCACCACTAGTAATAATTTTATTCACAGAAACTCTTGGTTAAGCACTTGTTAAGCTTAAGCATTACCAATAACTCATCATGAAAGAAATTTAAAAATAATAAAAATAGCAATGTTAGCTATACAAACCTACTTATCCTCCAAAGATCTATCAGCACAATGTTGGCAGGGTTTCCCTAAGCAATGCACGAACCTCTTTAAGCTATTAATACATGAAATTTTATCGAAAATTTCGAGTCTAAAAGCCTTAAACTTGACATAATCGTCTCTCATATCTTTCCCATCCTCATCAACAAACAGGCAATGCAACACATTCAGTTCCTTGATGCATTTCAACCTTCCATCCAACAATATAGCCAGAGCATTCACGGACAGAGTCGAATTCGATAAATCTAATACTCTGAGTCCCGGAAAGCCTTGGACTATACAAGAAACTTCCTTCTCGGAAAATTCACCATGTAAACCAAGCTCCACAATATTGCTGCAATAATCCATCAGCTGTGTGATCATTTGAAATCCCCGAAATGGAGCATCGAAAACCCTGAGATTCTTCCAGTACATGACAGCCATAAAAATTGGATAGACATCCACAGAAGCGTCACAAGGCAAGACCACACGAGAAATGTTGGGAGTGTTCTCTGCCACAAACATAAGGGTATAAAAATCAGGCATTTTTCGACATGGCAGAGACAGGGAAACCCAGTTTTTGCAGTGTTTGATGGCTAGTTTAAGAAGATGATTGTATATTGCAAGGTGTTGGTGGTGAAGTTGATCATCATCATCAAGATTTTGTAATGAAGAAAAATCAAGATTAGGATGATTAAAAATAGCGTGTAAAGAAGCAGAAAGCCAGGAATGGCAAACAAAAGGAGGGCCACAAAGCTGATCTTGGAGGGTCAAGTGAGAAAATATTTTGGACAAGATGAATGGATCCAACTCTTTCCATTGGGGGTCTCTTAATTTCTTCTTCATCATTTTTCTTCAACTCTTCTTGTTCTTGGCTTTGTTAATTTGGACTATAAATACCTAACAATTAGCCAACGCATATATAAATTAATGAAAAATATGTAAGTCAAACAAGAATAGCTAGAGATGAGAAAATATATGTAAACTTCCCGAATAGGTAACAGCCGATGGGTGAAAACGACACACAATATAAATTAGATGGCTGGCTACTTTTATTTTGTGCAGGACAAGTAAACCAGCTTATCCAAGTGGTATTGGGCTCCAATTATTTTTAAATATATATATATATATATATATATATTGTAAGTATTGTTTTTTTTGAATAATTGAATTTATAACCTTACAAATGAATATGTATTGTAATAAATTTTCGGCATAAGTTAAAATCGAACTCGGACATGAAATAACTGAGAATAAGTTTTTTATCACTTGAGTTATTCAATATTATTAATCTCATATTCTTTTACCTATTATTAGTTTTATAAAAAATGTATAATAAGTAAAATGAATTTTTAAGAAAAAGCGGAAAAACTCATATACAAGGGTTTTCGAATGATTGACATTGGTTGGATAAATGTAAGAGAAAATTGGGATTAGTTGGATAAAGATAAGAAGATAAAATTAATTTAATTTAAAAAGAGGAGAGAGGATAGTAAAATCTCACCGTTTATTTGGACTTTTGTTGAAGCAGTAAGAGAGTGGATGATGGGCAAGTTGGAAATAAAATAAGGGCTGTTGAGTTGAACAAAAAGAGAAACATATTTGCGTACTTGCTTCTCGTCTTGTCGATGCCCGATCGTGGTGTTATTAGTTACATAATCCGAGCATTACGATCACCTACTTCACACGGCACCTGTATTATTAATTTATTATTATTATTATTACTATACGTATTGTGGGACGGACCCACTTTTGGGTCTGACCGCAATTAATAACTACTGTACTAGTTTATGTAGAAGTGGGTGACCATGCATCATCTGTCTTAATCAATTCAATTCTTATTCCTATTTAATCACTACCGAACCAAATCACAAGTTATATAATCCTTGTTCACGTATTCTTTTATCCCGTTTATCTCTTTATTGGGGGGCTTTCAAAAATATTTAAGGGTAAAACTTTTTTTTTTTGTAAAAAAACTGATTTTTTAAAAAATATTTTATAAAAATACGATTTTTATAAACTTTTTTTTATATAAAAATAAGGTTTGCAACTATAGTCAATCGAAATCAACCATAAATACAACTTTAAAATTTAGTAAAAATAATTATTTTTTTGGTTGTATAATACGTTGTTTAACAAATTGTACGGTTAATATCAAAATACAACCAAAAGTAATTTCAATTATTTTTCAGAAAAATAGAAAAATAAGTTGCATCTGGTTGCAAACCGCATTTTTACAAAAAAAATTAAAAAATAGTAAAATCGCAAAAATATTTTAAAAAGTAGTATTTTTGGTAATTTCTCTTTATTTATTTATCATAGTAACTTAGGTGTTAGTTTTATTAAATTTTATAAAAATTAATATATATATATTTTAGTAAATTTTGATTTGTTTATTATAATTAAACAAAATGTGAAATTTTATTTTTAAATAAGTAAAACAGGACGGAAAAAGTATTATTTTTAATAATATAAATATATACACTTTCTACACTAATACATTGGTGATTTTGCAGTTGCAAAGAAATATGTATAGTTTTTTTTTGAAATTAAAATATGTTTAGTTATGAGTTGAGAGTAATATTATGTGCAAGTTGAATTTATATAATTATAAAAATGAGAGTAAAGTAAATTTTGTGTACTTATATTTTGTATTTTGTGTATCAAACTATTCAGAATATTATAATTTTAAAACTATCATATGTTATACTGACATTTTATTTTTTTTATAAATTATGTATCTCCGTCAACTCCCTTTAACTCTGTTAATTTTTTTGAAGACTAATTCAGTTTTTTTATAATAAAAAATTTTTAGTCCAGGGGAAATTTAAAAAACCATAAATCAAAGAAAAATTATTAGAAAATGAAAAATAAATGTAGGGCCTAGGGGCTTAGATCTGTGAAGGGGTGGAAACAACGGGGATCTTGAATCTATAACTTTTGTACTCTACTTGTTAAATTTCCTCCTGTTTGCCTTTCTTCCAGTCCTTTATATGTATACATATATGTGCGTATGTGTATGTATATCTTCTTCCCATTGAGTTCTTCAATTTAAAAGGTTCAACTTTACAATCATAATTTGAATTTTTTCCTTCTCTACCTCTATGTATGGCAAAGGTTATATTTTTTGTCCTTCTTAGCATTTGGGTCATCTTCAAAGCTTCAGGTGGATTGTATTTTATGTATGTGTTTTGCCTGGTGTAGGTAAATGATATCTATTAGGCACAAGTTGGCATTGTATATGCTTTATTTCCATCTGATCATCTATATTCGTGGCATTGTATATGCTTTATTTCCATCTGATCATCTATATTCTATCAGATGTACAGAAGAAGAGTGCAAGGGCTGTTGAATATTCTTAAGCTTCTATTTCACTCTCTCCTTATTAAGTAAAAGGCTAAATTATCCTTTAAATTTTAACCGAGTTTGAGAAAATTGACGGCAATACACGATTTAATAAAAGATTAAAATATTAATATAGCAAGCGATAGTTTTAGAACTATAATATTCTAAATGGTCTGACACGGCCGGTCCTCGGTTAAGGCCATCAAGACAACCGCCGAGGTACCATTATAACACGGGCACCAAAAAAATTATACACACGAGGCACCAAAAAAATTATACACATGTATTACATATGTATTTTTTTTTTTTTTTAGAGTCTTAAAGAAAATGAGTATCATTTCGAAATTTCATTTAAGGCACCTAGATCTTTGGGAACAGTTCTACACATACAAAGTATAAGTATACAAAATACATTTTACTGTAAAAATTAAGATGAATGAAAACAATAAGCATACTATATTTGTAAGTATATCTAAATTAGGTGGAAGCGTAAAGGACAGGAATGTATATCTCAAATAAAACAAACCAGCAGCACAATGTGATATGGATGTTAGTGTCTCGACTGATAATGATAATGCAATCAAACTCCAAACCACTTGAACCACAAAAAAAAAAAAGAGAATATACATCGTGATGCATGAATGCCTGATAGATGAATAGTAGAAACAGTTGCAGAAAAGTTCTGCCGACTTGTGAAATGGAATAGAAAAATGAGGACAGTAGCTAGCAAACAAAAACGAGACAAGAAGATAAAAAGAGGCTTTTACAAGTATCAAATGATGTTCATGAATGCTGGTAGTAGCAGCAGCTGTTTATTATTATGGCCGAGAGAAATAGGTGTTTACAATACAGACCAAGACTCGCGGGGTCATGTTTTTTTGTTTTTGTTTAATTTGTTTGGATTTTGGATAAAGATGCAGTTTTATTTTCAGTATTTTATATTATAAATTTATAACATATTTGAACCGCAATAATCGTATGCTAAATCGTCAAATTATATACTATATTACAATTATATTTTATAAAAAAACAATTTTAGGTATTCAAAAATAATTTTAAATTTTTTCTAAATGATGTGATATGATATATGATATTTTTTTATTCGTGAGTGTGTATATATATATATATATACACGTAGGGTCCCATATTATTATAAGGAAAGTTGCCAATTACGAGCATAATAACTCATAATTTGGGACATTTTTTGAGTATATAGCATTTCTTTTATAAAATATATGTAACATCTTACAATTTAATAATTAATATATAATAGAAATTATTAAATTGATTTATGCTATATTGTTAGGTCTAATATTTAGAATATTGTGTAGTGGGTTTCATTTGCTATAAATAATATTCAATCTCAACTCAGTGGCAACTTGCAAGTGTCTTGCCTACTGTCTGAGATTTGTTAATATTTTTGAATTTGACGAAAATATGAACTCAATAATGTAGGATATTTATAACATCTCATATTTATTAAATTTCCTATACAAGGATAATTGGACAATCAATATATATTAAATTTATTCTTTTCAAATTAATATATATTAAATTTACTAGTTCTTTTTTAAGAAACTTATAATTGATTGCTACGTATAAGTTAGTAGTATAATATAACTATCCAATTATAATTTATAATTTAATTATTTTTTATTTTGTGAATGAATTTACGGATAGAAAGTTTGTAATTCAAAATGCATGTGATTTATTTATATTTTAGTCAAACCAATTGAGTTTATCCACAAAGATCAACATGCCTGGATGACATATAGGGTGTGTTTGGCTACCACTTAAATTCTGGAAATAAACCCTTATTTTCAGAAAATATAGGGATGTATGTACTTTTTCTGAAAATAAGTAACTTATTTTTTATTTTGAAGATAATATTTGATTTTAAAATTCTAAAACAAGTATTTATCTTTTAAAAAAATATGAAAATATGTAAAAAAATAAAAATAAAATAATCTACTTATTTTAAGTTTAAGAAACCCCAAACGACCACATACTTTACCTTATTAAATTGACAGTCCTCCGTCCATCCTTATCGGTATAGAAGATAAAAATTGAAAACTCCAACAGGTAACGTTCATAAATTTATAATGTGAATTCTAAAAGGCTAAAAACAATACTCTAATTTGTAATTTAGTACGTAGTTGTTCAACTTCATAAAAATTATCTTGCTTTCTTCCAGAAACCCTGTCCCTGACCTAGAACAATCAAGATCCATGTATACCGCACATAAAGAACAACACAGTCCTTCAAAAATTTATAAACTTTTAACTATATATATATATATATATACTTGAAAATATTAATTTTATATATAATCTGAACACCAAAGTTGACCCAAAATATTTGCCCCCCTATAATTTGCCTTGCAAAGACTTAAAAAGGGCCAAGGAATCTCAGAAAAATATCATTTTCCACAAACTGACCGTCTGATCGACCCTCTTCAACTGAATATGATAAAGTCTGTAAAACGAGCTACTGTCATTTCTTCTCAACAGTCTTGTGGCTTTGCCCCCTCATCCATCGTATCACCCATATTGTTACAGAAACTTAAACATTTCCGCACTTTTTAAGCACTGCCAATAATAAGTGATCAAGTCCTGCCAAGCAACTATTCAAAGATCCACTTAAAAATCATCCCAAGCTGGGGACTAGCAACCACAAAATATGATAATCACTGAATATTTACATTGCTGTAATGTGGTTGTATTAACAACCTACATTAATAAGAACATACTGTTTTAGTAACTGAATGGTCTATACAAAAACAAAAGAAAATATAGTCTGTACAGTTCTTAAAGGGGCAAAAGGCCAAGTAAAATAACTGTTCTAGAGAGTTGTGGATCTTAATTATTCTCCAAAAGCATAGATAATATATGATTCACACCCAATTCATAGATTAAATAAACCCTTATCCTCTCCTTTAAGTTTTAACTTAAAAAAAGACCAACCCCTAGAAAGTTCATTGTTGATCTTTTCAACCACTTCTCATTCCTCCTCGCTTCCTGTGGTCAATGCCGCAGATTTGCATATGGGGCATCTATTTTTTACAAGAAGCCATTTCTTTATGCAATCCAAATGATACTCGTGCCCACAATCAAGGATACCAATCTTCTCTTCATCCTTATAGTCCGTCTACAAAAACACAGACAATACCCTGTTGTTAGATACCAGCAGCTGAATATTGGTTAAAATTGATCTTAAATGATAAAATGGCTCGTGCATTAAGGTTCAATGAAAACAACCAAAAAATTAATATTCTGAAATTAGAAAAATACATTCTATTCTATAATTGCCGGTCAAAATATGGCATACAAATTCAATAATGTCCAAGTCAAAATATGGTATGCAAAATGGTCACAACGTGTAATGAACGAAACCCCAAGAATAAACCAAAGAAATCTCTGAAATGTACAGAAATAAGACAATTCAATCCGCAATATATTAGGAGATCAGTGCATACCTGGCAGATGACGCAGAAGTTAAGTTCCTGGTTTACAGATGCTGTGTCTTCCACATTGGAACTTAATAGAGATGGAGTAAATGTTTTAGATTTCAGATGACCAACAATATAATCCTCAGACAAGCCACTGCCCACACTGCCAATTTGTTCTCCTAATGCAAGAAGCTCCTGGGAATATATTTGATTGGAGTTTTAACGTTTAAATTCAAACAGAAGAAGAAAGAAAATTAATGTTCCAAGGATCTTCAGCATCAATACGTGTTTAGAAGTTGTCATATATAAATCACTAAAACATATTAATAATTAGAAACTAGGGGTTAAAAGGAGAAAGTAATAGAAGGAATAAAAGAAACACAACTTTTAGGTTAAGAATGAGTAGTCAAGATTTCCTCAAAGTCACCTCATACGACATGTGATCAATATCTAAACGCATATCTCTGTGATTATCAACAGCATCACCCATTTCATCATAGTCCGAGAGCTCCAGGAGTGCAACTCCCTACACAATTTAAAAACAAAAAATAATGATAAAATGATTATAACTAACAAACAGTGAACATATTTTTCAAACAAGATAAAGTCATGACTCATGTGTATTACAGCAGAAGTTCAATCAAATGTAGGAAATTCCTTACATCTTCTGGAAGAACTCTCAAGTAATGAAGATTGTGTTGCCTTGCACTCGCATCAAGAATTCTCTCTCTTCGTTGAGGCCGGTGTATCTGTAAGCCAACTGGTTGAATATATCCCACGAATCTGGAACTCATATCTCCACAACCCTGAAAAATATTCATACCGGCATGTGAAGTGCCACCTGTTGAAGGTCTGCGTGAAGATGTTGCTACTTGAGAATGTAATTCAAGACTGCGGCCTCGAACACCTTGCATAGGTGGCAGTGGTGGTCGTGATTGTGGTGGTGATGGATGATGAAGGCTGAAGTGCGCTGGGAGCATGGGAGGAGGTGGCAGAAAAGTTGCGGAAGTTCTGTTGTTAGCTGTAACTTGATATGCCTGTACACCCATATTGGCTGCCTCCATACAATCTCCATTAAAGTTACCTGACAATATGGTGTGTAAGAGAGCAGTAAAACATTAAAAATAAAAAATCAATCAAGATATGAATACTTTTACCCGATTTCCACATTCGGAAAAATTGATTTTTTCTTTGCCAAGTACAAAAAAATAAAATAACTCATTCAGTGATACTATAAAGATTGAATAGGCTACATCTTTGTGTTTTGCTGTTCCCTTTGAAAATTAGAATATAAATTTCCAAAAAAATATAAATAAATAAACATGAGTAAGAACTTACAATGTCTTTATATGCCCTACAAGAGAACATAGGCTGAGCCAAGACATGCAAAAGACAAAACATAATGTAACAAAGAAATTCAGAGGCCCTTTCTTAAGGTTCAAGATTTTACCATGAATATAGGGTACAACATGTGGTTGGTTCCAGGCCAAAGCGCCAACATCACCTGCATTACTGTTTAATTGCTGATCTATCCAAGGAGTGGCAGCTGTCTGAAAGATCTGACCTGGATACTGTCCTCTGATCAAATGGTTGGGATTATTTGGCACCAGGGAACCGACACCAATAGCACCAGATCTGTCCCTCATACTTCTATGAGATCCAATATCCATCACAGATGACATGTCAGTTACTGTAAAAGATGCATCCATTGTACCAACATCTGATTCAACAGGTCTGGCACTCAAAGGAGCAGCTGAAGAACTCGCTCCTGCCGAGGCATAGTACTGAAAATTACTAGGGAGAAACTCAGCATTCTTTCTCTTGAATGAACCTCCCAAGCCATCTATAAAGCGAGCATTTCTTCCATTAACATCTGTAGGAAATTCAATCCCATGATTAGCTGATGATAAATACTGGTCATGTGGTCCACTATTTAGCTGTGCAGGGAAACCTCTGGCACTAGATGAAGGAGCCATGTGCATGTTATAGTGGTTGGATGCTGAGGAACCAGCCAAGTTAATATTACCAGCAGGAAATTGATGCTGAACAACATTGTACTGTGTACCATAGGATCCATGATGCTCGGGCAGATGATGAACATTATTTCCATTTCCCGGTCCTGGTAATACCACATTAGGTTGCGGAAAGGTTGAAATGTTCCGGTATGGATTAAAATGAGCTTGGCCTTGTTGATCGATTTCCATATCAATCATTGGACCACTATATCGGATATTCGGTCGGATATTCGGGTGTCCCATATTGTTAAACAGCAAGTTTTCGGTGCCCTGATCATATTAAAAAGACAATTACTGAAAGACGGTTCAAATAAAATTTATTCAAGTAATATAATTCACATGTCAAGATATTATTAATAAAATCTTATAAAAATGCAATATTAATTTATACTATGCCTGTGTACAAACTCCGTTAAACATTATAGAAAGAGGGAGCTATTCACCATAAAATAAAGTACAAAAATTGCACCGATAATTATAGAACAAAATTACTTTGGCAAATGCATCAAGTTGTTCCCTACAAACTAAATAAAAATAAACTAGTATCTTTAAAAACAATCAACTGGTTCATTAAAAATTACCAAACATGCCTAAATAGATGCAGCAAGTTGTTTACAAATTACAATTACTTGAAAATGCTGGACAGCTGTTTTTCCAATTTACAATTTAATCAAGATACATCTTAATTTACCCCCCCCCCCCCCCCCCCGGGTTAATAAACTACAAAACACGAACCCTAACAGTCGCTGCACAATAATCCTTATCTTATTGGGTCCTCTTGGGAAAACATGTTGTACTTCAGCTTTATGAATAGCAGCAGGTCCTTTCTGCAGAAGTTTGTGTATGAGTTTATGACACTATAAAAATCCCAACTATAAATATTGAATATAGATTAAAATAATCTTGATATACTTTTGATAGATAAGAATCAACCGAGGAAGCAAATTACATGATTGTGATCCCACTCAAATCTATGATAATTATCCTACATATGCTGTTAACAGAAAAAAATTAAATACAAACATGTTCTTGGAGAAGCAAACAGAAATCATGTTCAACGAATCAGGATTTTCAGGATGGAAATCACTCCATCATAGATAATAAGGATGAAAATGGTGAGAAACTGTGATTCCACACGTATCATTCATAAAGCGAAACCAATTAGGAGGACAATTCACTCGACATGTTACATATTTTAAAAACAAATATCCTTCAGGTTTCAAGAACTTAAAAGATTGCACCTTGCAAACTTTCAGACCTTCAAGTATGTATTTTTATTAGATATTCTTTATGATTAATAACTTTAGGCAGTCTTAAGATTTTTTATGAAGCAACAAAAGCATCCGAACTCAAAATTTCCATCCAAAAACGATACCAAACCCAAACTAACACTATCTTTTAGGGCTACAATCTCCATAGCCAAAAAGCAAAACTTTTAAGTTCCAAAAAACTTGCTTGAATATGCATATTCCCAACTGGCTTCATTAATAGGCAAGTTATTTTCTACCACTTAATGATGTGAAACAAGGTTTTGCAAACTACATTTTAAAGTAACAAACTTCTATTCACCTTTTTTACAGCTATATAGCTGCAAGAATTACACATAAAAATGATCAGTGGCCCTTTCGGGAAAAAGTTACAAAACTTGAACAACATACTATGCACAATAAAACAAGATAATATAATCATATTTACTGCTACATTTTAGAAAATGCAAATTGTGCTTGGTTCAACTATACAAGGAACAATAAAATTCTCGGTATAGAACTTAAAGTAAAGTTTAAGTATGACACTAAATGGATCTTATCTGAAGCTACTGGGAATAGAGTGAAAGATATACAATCTTTATGCCTTGTAACAGATAAGACTCCATAAACCAAGCAAGGGTAAGTGGGTAACAAAAATATAAAATATATAACAGGGAATCCCGTTGGCTATATGACGACTTCCCACATATATAATTACCAAATATATGAACATTAACATGTAATTGTGAGACCAAACAGGAATCGTGTTAATTCTCTGACATGAATCAAAATTTCAGGAAATGAATAGTAGCATATCATAAGATGACAACATGACAACGACGACAGTATAATACATCATAAAAACTTTCCTCCAACAATATCAATTAAGTGAAAACAATAATTAAAACATTCTACTCCTTCAGTAACACATATCTTTCCTGTTTAATTTTATCGGGATAACCTAGAAAAAGGTATACTACAAACCTAGGACCTCAAGGGAAATATCTGCATTATACTTCTAGTTCAGAAACATATAAACAAACTTCAAACAAGGACATTAATTTTAAATGGCTATACTTTTTCTTCTTCTCATGTTATCCAAGCGGAAGATTATGCACATACATATCATTATCGCGTAAACTACTGCAATCATAGATTTTATTCATAAACCCCATTTACGATAAGAATCTAATCAAATTCGGTAAAGAATATCCAACCTGCAGTTATTGATCATAAAGACATTAACTTTAAATTAATAAGAATCGAAAACATACCAAAACCCTACCTTTCTATAATCAAGAATCTGCAAAGCTTCCAACTTTCACCTGAGAATATAACTAAATGTATCTATAACCCACAATTAATTTAGTCCTCCTGCAAAATTCAAGAAAAGCCCTAATCTTGAGTTGGGAATCATAATCTGATCAACCAAATTACAATCAGAAAAAAAAACCATATAAATAATTACTTTCAACAACTAATGCATATAACATGTGTACAAAAAAAACCCATAAATTTGTTGCCTTTATTTTGCAAACAATAAAAAAACATGATATTAAAATAACAAAAGAACAGTTAATAAAGAGAAAATATACAAGCATGGTACATGAAAAAATCACCTGATACGAGGATGGCCGAAGAGATGATCAAGAAATATATGTGATTATATATATATATGGATATATAATATATCCCTGTAATATAGAGAGAGAAAAAGAAAGAAAAGAGAGAAAATTGGGAATCCCCTGTCGTCCTCTTTCTATCTCATGTAATTTACTGTTTTACTGCTACGCCGCTACACGATTTGTCCAATTTGTAATTACAAGATATATTCACTATATGTATATATGTGTAATGTATTGTAATTAATTAATTGACTCTCTATTTTTTTTTACTACTTACTATGAATGAATTGTATCAGGATACGATATTCATAAAAAAGTTTTTTTTCTTCAAAAAACTTACTGGCCAAAGATATGAAAATATTTCTGGAAATTTAAAAAATAACGTCTTGTTTTTTTATTTTATTCATATTATAATTGGGTATTTGTACAGTAAATATAGGCGACATTTTACAAATTAACTTTCAACTAGTTAAGAATTTCCATATTTTTAAATATATGAATAAATTTTTATTAAAAATGTGTACAAAAATATATCAAGATTTTTCTTAGTAGCTGCAAAGCAATTCAAGCAGATATTTATAAGTAGATAATTAATAAAATCACATATTTTTATCTCAAAAATATTTTTGTCAAATTTTCATTTCATAATAATGAAATTTTATGTTATACTAGTTTTTAATATTAATTTTAAAGAAACTTTTTAAATATCGAAGTATATATTACAAGTATACACTCTTTTTATCCCTAGTTAATTGTTTACTTGTTTTTATATTAAAAGTTATATATAAAACATAATTTTATAATTTATTTTAAATAAAAAATCATTGGGAAATTTTTTAAAACAATTAATTAATTAGAGATAAAGAGAATAACTTATAATAAGTTAAATAAACAGGCCTTCAATTCAGTGATAAAGAGGCATTTGCTAGTAAGACCCAAAAATCGGGATATCCAAATTAATATATCTTTAAGAAATAATGGAAAACTTGTTGAAATATATCTCATGAATTATGATGTAAATGGAATATATTCCGACTGTTGTTTAACGTTTTTCTTATTTTCCATTTTTCAATCTTTTAATTTAACTTTAAAAAAGAAAAATATTCAAGTAATTTATATATCATTAAAAATTAAAAAATATATTAAAGCATGATAACTTTATCCTTTTCTAGATATCCCCAAAAACTTTTCAAATAAAATATATTTTAGAACAATGATACCTAATCTAAAAATTATCTCAATTTTTTTCATAATACATATGCGGGTCTTATATTATTAAAAAAAAATATCAATTATATACATGATAACTCGACATTTGACATAATTTTTGACATAACTAGCATTTTCCTATATTTCATGTGTTACCTTGTGTCAAATTAAGGCACCAATTCTTAATTTCATGATTCCACGCGGCATCTACATCATTCGATCTTAAAAGGATAATTTTTTTTATAAAATACGATGTGAAGAGTTATTTTTAAAATTTAAAATTGAAATGGATATGTTAATTTTTAATTAATTCATTCAATTTTAAATTTATATCAAAATAAAAAAAATTTCATATATATATTTATAATTTCAACAAAAGTTAATTCAAAACATCGCCTAAGATATGATCTTAAACTATATAAGCGGTACCTTTTTAAGATAAAAAAATTAATTACAAAATATTTCTCTTGCAAAAGAAAATCTTCCTAATTAATTTCTTGAGCATTTATTTCGAATCTCCCTTCCAAAATTACTCGATACACTGTATCGCAACCTTATTAAACTATATCTGTGACTTTAGTTATTTAATTGAAAAGGGTTTTCAGTTTGTAGTTAAAATTCTCTCTCTTTGGGAAATTTTTTCATTAATTAGAATATCCCAGTGTCAAATTTGTGTGTGAAATGATATTTATTAGAAATTAATTATGTTAATAATATTTAATAAATACTTGTAAAATAAAATAATCCTAACAAAATAAGTTCCATGTTTTTTAAAATTAGTTCAAACTCTCGTGACCTGTTTGAAAGCATGAATTTCATTTAAACTCTTATAAAAATTTAAAATGATAATCCAAATTATATCATTTGAAATTCATTATTTAAAATGAAATATAGGTTTCCGTGCACAATCTAAACATAGTGGTTCGTATATAAATCTAAGGTTCGTTTTGTTTACTTCTATTATCCTATACCAGTGTGTTTGAGAAACAACTCATCCTATATTTTAATAGTTTAGGTACAAAATAAAACAACCTGTAGTTGTCATTACGTGTAGTAGTGCATATAAAGTACAGTATATAACAGAGATTGCGAGCTGCGAGGGCAACTTGATTTGATTGTCGCCAATAAAGAATTCTCAGTTGGCCACATTAATTTGCTGTAAAAAGTCGAGGTCATTAATTTCATAGAAGGTCTAGTTTACAATTTACAAATTCACGCGACCTCGAATTAATTTAAAAATTGAAAACAAAATTTGTTTATATGTTTCTCGTGGAAGATATCAAGATTAACAAAAGAAGAAGATATCAAAAATAATCATTTTTCAATTGATTGATAATAATTATGCATAAAAAGTTAGAGCTTATAATTAGGATATCCATTTCTTAAATATATATCCATATACAGAAACACATTAATACGAAAATATTTTTTTTGTCGATTTTATTAAAAAAATAAAAATAAAACTGACTTTCACTTTATTCTTGTATGTGTGTTAAATTGTTGATATAATGTTAATTATTAATTTTGAATCAATTAATAATTAGGGAATAGTATATTTTTACTCGCAGAAGTTAAATTGCCCTTGGGCCTAAAAAATAAAGTCGCCCTAATTGCATATGTGAAATTGGGGGTTTGAAATTCCGGGTCGAAGCCCAAAAACTAAAAAGAAATAGAAAAGCGCAGAGCCTTGAATATTTTTTTTTAATTACTTGTCTACAAATATTACAAGCAGAATACAAAAGTATAAAAAAATTATAATTCAATCTGAATTGTTTCCCAGTGTGTTGTTTGTAAATAGAAGGAAGGGAATCAAGCCCAATCATGGGAAGGCCACCCAGTCATGGAGCCCCTACCTTTCGCTTTAACAACGCTGAGGTTACACACACACACACTTGTTTATTTTATTTTCGTGTTTCGTTATGATTTTAATTCTGTTAATTCTCTCTACGTAATTATTGTTTCGTTTATAATAATTTGAATTTTGTTAATTCTCTGTATGTAATTATCTACTTTTTTTCTATGCATGTGTATGTTGTAATTGATAGAATTGACTTGTAATTTAAATAATAACTGATTCTAAAGTACCAGTACTTGAGAGCTAGGAATTTACAGACTGTCTGAACTGAATACTTAACTGTCAAACGCTAGCCAATCTCGAAAAACCGAATCGTTAATAAAAGGAGATTGTGGAACTAGGTAAGGCGATTTTAGTAGAGCACGTAGAAACATGATGCACTATGTTCATTGCTGATCACATCTGCGTTAAATATGTTTTAGTTATTAATCTAGCTATTAACTACAAATAAAATTGTATTATCATGTATTTGTGATTACTGCTGCAGCAATGCGTTAGTTGTACAAACAACCAGGTTATTGGTTATGGATGGAATTGCTTTTACATGATTATTTTTGGTTATATGATTTGTTTCCTCTTGTGAATTAAAGGTTGCAGAAATGGAAGCTATGTTGCAAGCAAACAATGTCACGGTGCCGGCTCGCGAAGTTCTTGAAGCGCTTGCTCAGAAATTCAGGTAGTAATAAATGTGCAGTTATTTCTATTTTTTTTTATAATTTCTTTAGTTTGTTCTTAATGTACATGTCTGATTGTTATCTTGTCATCTTCTATGTAGTACTTCGCCGGAAAGATCGGGAAAGTTTGTTGTTCAAATGAAACAAGTGAGACACTTATGCTTAATGAGAATCTGATAGTACTCTGTTAGCTCACATTGTTCTTTTCTCCATTTGGTTTCGTTTCTAAATTTAGGCTATATTTTAGCTGGAGGTTTGTAGTAATCTATTACCAACATTAAATAAATTTAATAAATGACTTTGCTGGTGCTGTGTCTTTTTGATGATGCAAGTATCTACATGGAAAGTTAAAGCTAGAAGTAAACACAGTAATTAGTTTACAGATACATCTCTTTCAGATTTGAGGCAGTATGTAGAATTTTTTGGCTCATGTGTTGATTTATGTCTATATAGGTGTGGAATTGGTTCCAGAATAGGCGTTATGCTATTAGAGCAAGAACTGCTAAAGCTCCCGGGAAAGTGAATACATCTCCATTGTCTCGGGATGATTCAGCCATGGCAAAAAATGTGGCTCAAGCTCCTCAACCACAACATTTACAACACCCTCAAGGGCCTCAACCACAACATCTACAACCACAACACCCTCAACCACAACCAGCTCCTCTAGGTTGACTTGATTTAGATAATACATAAAGTTACAAGCATTATAATACTTGATTTATTAATTTTGTAAGTATTATATGTCATTTTCAGTTACACTGAGAAATGTGCCTGAAGCCCCTCCACATCTGCCTGTTCCTGAAGGTGAGTTCAAATTCAGTCATCCTTATATTCCGAAGTGCTCATAATCTTTTTTAGTGTTTAAAACATGTGTATGGCTATGTGCTTGTTTGTTTATACATTTTTTCCTCCTTTTTTTTTCCCTTGTATGGTTGTATGGAATCACGTCTTTTTAGTAGTATATATACCAAACTCATGTTCTTATATTATATATGCTCAACAAAGAGCTCTCAAATTCATGTTAACATCATGACTCTTCTATATGTCCATAATCATGTTTAGCTTTTTATTAATTATTCTTTTGTGTGTATGTGTGTAACTAACTAGCTGGATATATTTGACAATATGATGAAGTTACATTCCGTACTTGAATACATATCTCATGTCGCGTGGTTATATTTGTATGTTATTGCTGCTACTTTACTCTATCTAGCATATCTACTTTCTATCCGTTCATGTAAAACATCTGATAGAATTCTCGTAATATACAAATCTCATTACGATATCAACTTGCGGGTTATCAGGAATGTCAGCTAATGAAAAAGGTGTCATGTGGATGTAATTGCATAAAATATATGGGAATCGAAGCACTCACCATAAAATATTGATACACCACACAAAGTTCTGGATTTTGCTCAAGATAGTTTTACAGTGATTAGGAATTGGTACTTGGTGTAATTCAGCAAGAGTATTCAAAATGATGATGATAAGTATACTTGCATTTTTTTTGGCCAAGTATACTTGCATTTTATGTTTTCTTAATGTCCTCTATGATGGGATAGACTCTGATCCTGTATACCTACACTAGATTGCGAGATCAACTTCATCATGATGATGCTGTGAAAACATACTCTGCTTGAGCTCATTGTGCATTACACTGACCTGCCTAATCTTTTTGCTCTATACAGTGACTTCAAGAACATAATTTAACTTTTGAGAAAAATTATTTTGTTCCCTGTCTATTACTTTCAAAGAATGAATCTTTTCATAATGTTTTTTTTATCTGAGCCTTCATTGGATGCTTTTATTTAATTTTTCCACATTCTTGCCATGGCTCATGGTTTAGGCAGGAATGTTGCAGATAGTACTCCGATGGAGTTTGAAGCTAAATCTGCTAGAGATGGTGCATGGTTAGTATTGTGTCAACTTTATGTAGGTGTTCCAAGTCGTGTATTTACTATAGCATTCCATTCTGATGATTAGCAGTTCATATCGAATTAATTGTTATCTGGCCTTTTCTGCCTCAGGTATGATGTTGCAAGCTTTCTATCTCATAGGAATCTTGAGACGGGTGATCCGGTAATGACTGTAAATTGATTTCAATCACAAAATTGTCCAAATAATTTTAATGCTACTTGAGTTAGTTGCCAAACTTTTCTTATGATTATCAATTATGAGAAATATGTTTCATTTATTTGATTGAATTTGAACGATGCTACCTCGTTATCTTGTACTGGGTATCAATTTCCTTTTAGAATTAGGTAGATCTGCACTTGAGGCACTTATCTTTTGCACCTCAGCGGATATATTGTTGTTCAATTGTCAATGGACCCGTGATCAGAACTGAGATGTGATCATTAACTCATTATCCATTTGTGTGCACAGCAATTTTATGAATGCAGTTAGTTACTTGGGGTGGAAAATTTTGCATTTCTGTAGATTCATTGGCTAATACCTCTGTTGTTATCAAAAAATGCTTCAATTGCTTGCACGAGTCCAGTATTTGATCATCCTTTCTTCCCACCTGTCCCTAATTTTGTATGTGAAATTAAAATACAGGAAAATTTGGCTTTTCTCAACAAGTCAAATAAGATTCCTATCAAAGATATTGTTGACCAATTGGGCATGGGTTTTCATCCCCGACCTTAATTATTATGACCATGTTTGCCAGTCCGTTTTCATCATCTTATGTTTTTGTTGTAAATGTTTCAGGAAGTTCTGGTGCGTTTTGCTGGCTTTGGAGCAGAAGAGGATGAATGGGTCGATATCCGTAGGCATGTTAGACAACGTTCTCTTCCATGTGAATCCTCAGAGTGCGTGGCAGTTCTTCCAGGAGATCTTATACTCTGTTTTCAGGTTTGTTTTCCATTCAAAATTCGCAGAAAGCTTATAGGATCGATTCAATTGTATGTACACTCTTATTGTGTGGAGGGTTTCTCTCAAAGTCATTAAAATTTTCTCAGGAAGGCAAAGAGCAGGCTCTCTACTTTGATGCCCATGTCCTTGATTCACAAAGACGAAGACATGACATAAGAGGTTGCCGTTGTAGGTTTCTGGTGCGCTATGATCATGATCAGTCTGAGGTATGATTCGTATGAAATCACACAAGTTTCCTTTGCGTAGTTAAAGTAATAGCATTTTGCTAACTTCCTCTTTTATATTCTAGTCTGGTTCTTTGCATGTTTTGCCATTTTGCATTGTTTTAATTATCTGCTGCTTGACGTGCTGTTTTGTCTCTGCAGATTCTTAAGCTTTGTTCTATTTAACGCTGCAGTTTATTTTTTAAAGAAGTATATTGGATTCGTCTCATCCTTTTACTTTCTGGCTGCGAGCTTAATAGATCACTTTAAGATCCTTACGTATACATGTATCGTAAAAAGTAAAGGAAAGGCTTACCCGAAAGTAGTTCACACACTCAATCACTCACAGCTAGAGTGACATTTGCTGATTCTGATACTATCGTATGTTGTAAAATCAACTTTTAATCTGTCTAGGGACAATTATCTCCCCATGACACACCTGTTAGATATAGATATGCTTGAACTACTTTTTGAAGGTGTTAACTATATTTTTAATAGTTATTTGGCAACAGGCATGGAACTGGTCATTGGCTGCCTGCTTGCAGGCAGAACCAATAAACTGCAGACTTTCTAATACTAAGAGTAATAGGGTTTGCTTGGTTTTTTTCCTTTTTCTTCCCCGGGATTTTTGGCAAGTTGTATAAGATTGCATCCTTAATTATTTTTCTGTCATGGACTTCGTTTTTTCTATTGCACTTGTGTTGAATATCACTGATTTGGTTCTTCATTTGAGTTAGGAAATTGTGCCATTGAGAAAGGTATGTCGTCGACCTGAGACTGATCACAGATTGCAGCTACTTCATGCTTTGAATGACTCTGCAACAGCAAAGCAGCCCAAAGCTGGTGTTGAGCCTCGTACTGCCAGCACATTAAGGGTCAATCCTCCTCCCGAAGTAACAGAAAAGCAGCTAAAAAAAGAGGAACATGTTCCTGCAACTTTTAATTCCAATATGGTTGCAGGTAGTGAAACCAAAAATGTTTCTGAGATTGGGGATGCTAGTCCTGTAAAAATTCCGAATGCCCCACCAGGTAGTGGTGTTCAGTTACGAGAAGCTCCTGGGATCATCGACCCTGTCATCCAGAAAGATCTGAATGCGCCGCTGGGAAACGATGCTGTGATTGAAATTGTGGTAGATGAAGCTGCTACAGACATTCGTGGAGATCCGTATGCGACACCAGAAAATGATTCTGTGTTAAATGAAGTTGATGTACATGAAGCTGATACAATCATTAAGGGAGATCCAAATGCAATTCCAGAAACTGATGATATGTTAAATGAAGCTGCTACAAACATTGAGGAAGATACAAATGGGACTCCGGAAAATGATGCTGTGTTAAATGAAGATGCTGCAAACACTGAGGAAGATATGAATGGGTTGCCAGAAGATGAGGCTGTGTCAAATGAAGATTCTGGAAACATTGAGGGAGATACAAATGGGACGCTGGAAGATGAGGTTGTGTTAAATGAAGATGCTGCAAACATTGAGGGAGATACGAATGGGATGCTGGAAGATTTCGTGTCAAATGAAGATGTCACTGGTACCGGTACTACTGCAGATCAATAACTGGTTAACATCTTCTCCGTCTATATATTGTGTTCTTAGGATTAACTCTAGTTTTTTGTCATTGTTAAATTAAATGAGTTTAGGCTGCATATAGTGCCCGGAACATGATTAAAGAGTTGTATAAGGGAATGTATGAATCGTCAGATATAACCAGTGTAGAAGAATATTTCTTTCTTGCCTTCCTGAAAGTGACTATACTATGTTGTTTTATGGAATAAACTGAAGCTAGAATGGATGCTGCAGTTTACCTTTATTTTTCTAGCTTTTCAGTTCAGTACTGCTGTTAATTTTCAATCATAACCTGCCAAACGCAGAAACATCGACGGTAAATATCTTTATACTCTATCCTCCTAAGACCAAGTTTAGTGGTGACTGGTGAGAGATGCCATGTTAGTGTTAGTTTTGGGTTTATGAGAGAGAAGAAAGTGGGGGCACCTTTGAAATAAAGCGTCTCATTTTTCATATTTGATGATAAAAGTTTTTCTAAAAAACTTGCCAAAATAATCGTTGTTATATTCTCTATAAAATAACAGCTGCATAAAAATGAGATGGAGACAAAGCAGGGGCAGATGGTGAGGAATTTAAATATAGGCTGCGATTAGTAGCATGTATAACTAGAAAACTGTCATTTATTTCATAATTAAATACATCATGCAACACCATTACATCAAAAGCTTAAGTTTAATATATGGCCAATCTTAGTTCACCAAATCCACTACTTCAACAGTCTTGACCCTCCTGTTCTTTTGGGCTCTCTTGTCATCTTTCATTCTTTCTTGCACCCATAGGACCCGCACTAAAAAATGAACTGGAGATGGAAAGAAGAGTACTTGGATCTGATCTTGGTACCACTTGGACTACTGATTATGTTCAGCTATCAGCTTTTTCTTCTCTACAGATATCTAAGGTTTCCTCACACGACGGTGATGGGATGTGAGGATCATTACAAGAGAGTCTGGGTTGAGAAGACCATGCAGGTTACATACTCTTAACTCGTTCTTCATGAGATTGCCTGATAGATCACAACTTATTTTTTTAAGTACCTAATCAAACATGTCCATGTGTAATTCCCAGCTTGATGCCAAGGACAGAGGGACAGCTATAGCCGTGATGAACAGCAACGTAATAGCATCAACTAGCATGTCCTCGATCTCTCTAGTTTTGAGCTCTTTGATTGGTACGTGGATAGGAAACTCAACCGGAAAAGGCATCCTCTCAAGCAGTGTTATTTACGGAGACACAAGGATGACAATCACTTCCTATAAGTACATCACTGTTCTCTCATGCTTCCTGGTGGCTTTTGCTTCTTTTATACAAATGTTGAGGAACTATACACTAGCTGCTTTTCTCATTAGTATGCCACATTGTGAAATTCCTGTAAGCTACGTGCAAAAGCCAGTGATAAAAGGGAGTAACTACTGGGCGATTGGCTTACGTGCACTTTATTTTGCAACTAATTTAATAATGTGGATTTTTGGTCCTATTTCAATGTTCATCTCCTCGGTCGTTATGGTAGCTGTTTTGCACAATCTTGACACTACTTCAACTGAACCGTATCTATTCTGTTCGCAATTTAGGCATCATGATTTCCGCATGGTTGGTGAAGAACTGGTCACTCTTAATAGGGCTTTCGAGCATCAAGAAAGAACAGTGTAAAGTGATAGTGTAAATTTGTGGAATCTTATAGGATTGTACAACTGAAGCTTACAGTTCGGTTGTTGGCCATTACTAATGAATGAGAATAATTTTCTAAGTCTGTTATGAGGACTTGTCGAGCAACATTGTGATAAGCAAAGATCATGTACAATTGTCACCTACACATAAAAAATATATATTTATTTATTGTCTATATATATTTTTCATCTTGTAAATATTTGAACCATTTTAACCTACAAAGAAACTTGAAAGAACTTGTATCAGCTTAACTACACAATGAAAAATCACTTGGATTAGTCCGGAGTTGATTCTAGATATATCATTATATCCCATTACTCCCCAACACTCCAAAATTAATCAGTACACCGTACTCAGCTATTTCAGTTATAAACATTACAAAATTGGAACTATAGTCTATACCGACCCATCTAGATGCTTTTGTACTTTACCACTCACTTGATATCTGTACTCCGCAGAAACAAAAGGATACTACATCACTGCAAGCACCACTGTACAAATTGCAAGCATGAAAAAGCATGAAAAAAAGATTACAATCTGCACCTTACATACCGATTTCATAAGATTAACAAGTAATAATTGTCTAAAGCTTCAAAAACCAGAGTACTTGCAACTCTCCAACTATTCTTTGATGGAATGCCAAGAACAATTATACCAGATTTGAATAAAACAGCCAAACAATTGAACATGTTCAGCACATAACCCAAAGTACTTACAACTCTCCAACTGTTCTTTGATGAAATGCCAAGAACAATCTTACCAGATTTGAATAAAACATTCAATCAATTGAATATGTTCAGCACATAACCCGATACTCATGCAAAATTTCAATTTTTACAAGGAATCTAACACCTAAATTCCGCAGGCATACCAAAACTTTCCAAGACAAAGCCAGCTACTAATCATTCAGAAGGCTGCTTGGTCTATCCACTCTATAAGTGAACAAAGGCATAAAGTCTCAAATTTACAGTGCCAAGAAACATCCTTTGTAGGATCTACAGATATTAATACACCATCTTTGTAGATTAATTCTAATTCATGAGGATACCAAGAACCTACTCCTGCTGTTGCACTCTTGATTCTTGAATGAGAAGTACATTCAACCGGTCTCATGAATTTGTTTCCAGAGTTTTTGCATCTACAAACTTTGGTATTCTGACCTTCAACCAACTCGACGTGATCACAATGCTCCACATTTTCAACTAACAAACTTGTTGAATTCTGACTTGAACAAAAATTCCTAACCTCTGAATGGAGATGCACTGATGAAGATTTGACACAGTCATGCACATCCTCTACTGTCCACTGGCTCCCTCTCAATCCCCATTGATAATTTAAATTCTTCCGTACCAACTGTTGGAGCATGACAAGACACTTGGAGCAACAGCGGTACAAACATAGGAAACTAAGATCAGTTGGAGGATCGATGATTCCATTTAAAGAGCAATTTCGGCCTACATTTCCTTTAGAAGAGATTCTGTTGCCATCTTCAGAAGGCGCATCTATATCATCTGAGGACAAGACATTATCATCTTGGTTACCATCTTTTACACCACCAACATACTTTCCTGAACCAAAATTACCTAAAGCACAAGGACCATCCTCCAAAAATACGCCGGAATCGATATGTGTGTAACCATTAGGGATTGGTCCAAGCACTTCATTTACCTTCACATGATTTCCAGAACTTTCTAATTCATGTGTTTGAGAATCCTTCCCATTTAAATGTTCAACATTTATATCTATATTTTCCTGAGGTTGTAAGGATGTATAACGCAAAGGCTCTTCTAAAGTTGTTTTTACCTTCCCATTCAGCTGACAAGAATCCGCGTCTATGTTCAAAGGGATAGATCCAGTATCTGTAATGTTCAATTTTAGCGGACTTCGAGATTCTGCTTCATGCAAGCTATTTTCGGCAATAGGTTTATCTTCACAGATCTTGTATCTATCATGTGGTCCCGTACAAGCAAGCCTAGGGTCTGCTTCATTCACTTGACCATGGATCTCTAAGCTGAAAAAATAAGAAAGGGAATTGAACACAAACTGCTGATCACAATCAAAGTTTAAAATACCAAATAAATGTGGAACAATACCTTTGTAGCAGGTAAGCCCAGCTATTCACCAAATCCTCAAGATAAGCCACTTGCGAAAGCAAACGGCCAAAATTACATCTATCATGTCCAGAATCAATTTTAGCATGAACCCTTACGGCTAGAAGCTCTAGAACCTTCCGAACCTCGGATGATACTTCTCTCGGTGATGTGTACATTCCTCTGTAAGCCAATAAACCAATTGCAGTTAAGCCTCTAACTACACCAGATTTTTTGTTGAATTTCTTATTCCCAGAACTGCAAGCAACAACAGGATTTTCTTTCTCCAATGAATCTTTAGGGCGAATGATGCAAGAGTTGAACGGCCAGCCTGTCCAAGGTCCGGATATGTCAGCACAGGGGCCTTCTTTAAGCTTAGATGTGGCCCAACAAAGCTCAGCAAAATGAGGATATAGCAATATTTGATAGCCGAACGTCAATATTGCCTGCATCAAGGTTGATTTTCCCCTCATATTTTTTGTCATAGATGGAGGTGCATCTCTCATAATAGGACTTGCAGGAAATTGCTTTTGGCACATTGGAACTCTGGCTGAGACAGGTTCACGATTCAGACATTTTGCATTTGCATCACTTTTAAGAGCATCTAAAGCTTTATCCTCCTTTTTTGAGTCCTCAGTAGCATGAGCTTTGCAGTGGATCAAATGGAAAAAATATTTAGCTAAATCCTTTGATAATTTTGCTGCAGAAAAATCAAGCACCATATCACAATCAAATTTCCCTCCTACCATAACAGAAAATCGGGGTACTGCATCCTTCAATGGAGCAGAAAGACTGCAGTTCATGTTGTCACTCTCAAAGAATTGCCTTATTCCGTGCGGAAGTAACGGGAATGGCATTTCTGATGTCGCCTGCCAGAAGTTATAAAATCATATACTTAATTGATACACGGGAAAGATGCAGCTTATTATATATTTTTGATGCTTTACAACACCTAAAACCCCATGCACTGGGATCTTCAATCTACATGTAGAAACCTACAAGCTAAAGCTGGCCACCTTTATCAAGCTACATGAGTATATGCCATGTCATTTCACTTGTAACTCGTTACATATATAACTGTATCATAATTGTTCATAATTATGTGTCTATTGAGCATCCTCACTCACCCAGTGAATTGTGCCTGTCAATCAGTTTTAATAAAATGATATGTACTGGAGAAAGTAATTATTCTGGTAAAGCCGTGAATACATAGATAATGAATAAACACGGGAGTAATATATATATTATAAAAGTTATATATTTTGAGCTTTCAACTCAGGAAGATCAAATAGATAGAACATTTGACAAGAAGCAACTCGACAGTGATGAAAGCCTATTATTGTTCACATTTGCAACAATTGTGGTCCACAAGAACATACTTTGATTAAATTCAATGTACAATTCAATATACCAACTTCCACGGTCTCTTTATTTATTAGCACCTTGCTTTGGGGATTTTTAACTTGAGGAATGTTTACAATTAAACATTGTAGTCACATATTGGATGAAATTTGACTCACCTCTAAGGAACATCATGCTCTTACAATCACAAATTGATAATGGAAAAGGCCTTTAGACTCACAGTTGCATATTCGAACTACATAAAAATACTGCAACCTTCTTTTAACTTGATAAGCCAACATACATGGTTAATGGTTTCATGATTAGGAAGAGATGTTTAATGGAGTTGAAGATAGTGAATATGGAAAAGGTGAACACAAGGAATAAGGCTGTACAATTAAATCAATATACTGGTTTTATGATCAATCAATATACTTTCTTTGAGTTGTTAAAAATTCACCACGACACTTAAAATTTTGCAATTCGCTTTATATATTAGCATAAATATAATGGAGAAGGTGAAGAGAAGCTTGGAATATACCATAGAAAAATTCTGTGCAAGAAGGTGAAATAAATACAATCTGATTAGGTAGGGTTATTTTAGGAATATTACAAGTTTATAATTAATTCTAGACAGTCATTTGTGTTACTTCCCTTTCATCATTAGTTTTGGAGTTAAATTATGGTATGAAAGTGTGTAAATTTTTACTCCTTACCTTCCTTCCCTTCCTAAAAAAACTTGGGAGCATGTATTGGAGTGAAAACACTATCACATTACTCACTCTTCATCTGCTTCCCTTCCTATTTAAAAACCGAAAGCAGATTTTAAGTATCCTAGACTAAATGGTGGAGGGAATGGCAAAGTAGAATTTCAAGAAGCTATTTTCGGTAGGATGCATTAATGTTCCAAATTGAGCAAATAAAGTAGAATACAAATGTAAAAAAACTTAACAAGGACAAGAATGGGGTAAATATAAACTTGAGCATATATTTAGAATGTTTATATACATACGTGTAAACAATGATAGCAAACATACCAAAATCATCAAGGATGTGGACACGCATATGGATTCTACTTGCTCGATAAACGAGCACCAGAGGTGTGACGCTTTAAGAATAGGAACTTGGGGCTCTGCTGACTCTGCAGGGCTACCTTCATTCAAATTTTGTCTCCGATCAACATCACTACATTCCAAAAAACTGCTCTCCTCGGAAAAATCAACTTTTGTTGCAGGGGAATGGCACTCCTCTTCATAAGACGTCTCCACAGCCCATAAATCAATCCTTGGCATAAAAACAATGCATGAACCAAGACCTGTACACCTAGCTGCATTCAAGTTAAGGTGATGAGAACAATGTTTTTCAATAACTAAATTTACAATATGGAATACATATACAGATGGATGTCAGACAAAATGGATAAGTCTATACAGATTCTGCTTCAGCAATCAAAATGTCAGCAAACTGGACCCAAAAAAAATCAAGATCACGAAACCTCATTTCAGAAAGACTTCTTTATCCATACTTACAATAAGTATAATGCCACTAGTTTTACATTTCATCGGTTCCTTACTGATTTAACCCATATTCCTAACTTGGCCTTTTTGGGACAAGTAATTACCAAAATATATTCTTGCAAGTTCATAACATTATAAATCAGGAGTGGCCACACGTTGGCAAAGCTGCTAAAATATCGAATACAATGAAATATATGTCAATCGCCATACATAATGCAAACCTTGGAAATAGGCGACCATGCTACAGCCAAACACTAAGTTACCCGGACTCGGGTGTCGGACACGGCTGTCCGACACAGGTGCGGATCCAAGTGTCGGATCCTTAGTTTTTTGAAAATTAAGATTCTGGGATGTGAGTCCGAAATCGGACATGGGTTCGGGGACTCGGAATATAAGCTTAACATAAGGGAAAATTTATATGTTCTTAATCCATTTTACATCTTAAAAAGTATGTGTGACTAGTGTCTTCTACCAATTAAACTTATACACGTTATATGTGTCATATCCGTATCATAAAGTCAAAGAATAACATAGAAAAAGTCATACATGGACTTTGCTCTTTACGAACAAGTTGTTACAAGGCCTTTTATATCATCCTGAACTTTGGTTGTTACAATATGAAGTGTCCGGTTTCAATATGAAAGATCCAACTCAGATCCTGTACCCACACCCATGTCATGTCCGGTCGACACGGGTACAAGGCCAAAATTGAAGAGTCCGAGTAACAGAGGCCCAAACATCATGACAAACTTCTTCCTAACTCCAAGCAAAAAAGTAATACTACAGGTCAAGATTCGGGAAATCTGGCAATTTTTATGTCCTAATTTGACCAGGAAAAGATCAAAACTTTAAATAATGAATAGTTCTGCTTCTGCATTATAAACTTAGATCACTAAATACTAAAAATAAGCTGCAAACTCACGCAAGATATTTAGTGTATAACCATATTTAATAATAAAACATGATCAAACAAAATTTAGATACTAAGCAACTGCTCACATATTATTTCAGCAAAAGTTGCAATAAACAAATTACGAAAGACGTACTTAGTATTTGTGTTACCCCGTGCATCAAATCTCCATGCCCTTCTTGTGCAATTGTAGCCAAATCAATCTTCTTAATTTCAACATTTCCAACGAAACAGTGAAGAATGCAGGACGCTATATGTTTCTGTCCACCACAGGGATTTCCAGAAATCAATATCCTGAAACCTGACTTCTGTCCTAAGAGAGACACATTTTGCAGCAAAGTAGTACGGGTAACTAATGGCTGAACATCTAAAGCATCTTCATCACCGACATCATCATTCAATGCATCAACACCTAAAACACACGCATCTCCAACTAAAAGGCTTTCACGTGAAAGATTACTCGCTATTTCGCTTAAAACATCTGCTTCTTCAAGCAAGCCATGAACATGAGACCACCAGATTCCACCCCTAATATTCTTCTTGTTCAAGACGGACAAAATTACATCTTTTATTACTGTCGAAGCTTTGGAAAGAGGTGGCGGCAACCAAGTCCGTTCATCTAAATAAATAGAAAGAAGTAATGTCGACAGTGGCTGTATCAGACAAGGAATAAGATGGGCTGGAAGAGGTGACGATACAACATCATTTGCAGCCATTCCTGCTTCCCTGCGGGAGCATGGAGGTGGTGCACATGAAAGCGCATCCAACCAATCCCTTTCCTCAACATTAAATGAGGGAAGAGCAGGCCTCTTACCATGACCATACTTTCCTTCAGCTTCTGAAAGAATTTTATGTAATGGGCAGCTCCTCTTGAGAGCGACCATAGCAGCTTGAGTACAAAGAGCCTGAAGATCAGCACCAGCAAATCCTGCAGTTCTTCTAGCAATCCATTTAAGTACTGAACCAGTAACAGCTTTTGGCCATTTTTTTGTGTGGAGGGAGAGAATAGATTCTCTATCCTTTACCGAAGGCAGCGGAAAATAGATCTCCCTATCAAACCTTCCAGGTCTCCTTAAAGCTGGATCAACAGCATCAGGACGATTTGTTGCTCCAATTACTATAACGGAACCTCGTGATTTCAAACCATCCATTAGAGCAAGCAAAGTAGAAACAACTGAACTATGTGTTTGGTCTTGCTGCCTCGTGCGAGAAGGTGCCAAACCATCTATCTCATCAAAGAAAATTATAGATGGTTGTGATTTCTCTGCAACCTGAAACAGAAGTCTTAGTTGTCGCTCTGCATCACCAACATATTTTCCGAGACAATCAGCACCTTTGCGCGCAAAATAGGCTATCCTTTTATCACCGCGAGCACATGCACCAATTAATGAACGCACGACCAAAGTTTTACCTGTTCCAGGATATCCATGCAAAAGAACTCCCCTAGGTGGAGTGAGCCCTATATTACTAAAAAATTCGGGATACAGTAGAGGTAAAATAACAACCTCCTTCAAACAATGGATGACATTTTGTAGCCCTGCAACAGATTCCCAACCCCCAAACTGAACGTCATTATCAGTTTTTGACCCTCCAATGTATATGGGTGCAATTCTCAACAGATCTCTCTGAAGCCTCTTGCTTTCACGTTTCAAAAATTCTTCATCCTCCCCGCAGTTCTCCAACCATTTTTCTTCTGCTTCAACATCTTTACGCCAGGCATCACTTGATTGTTTTCTTATTTCCATTTTCATCTTTTTAGCTTTCATTTTCTTCAACCAGGAATTTTTTTTACTACCATGAGGTTGGAAGATATTTCGATGATCTGTGCAGGCTATGAGAAATTTCCGATGATTAAAGATGCAACCATTGGCTCGAGCACAAGGCTGCAAGACATAAATAAACAAAGATACAAAACAGGATCGAATATAGTATCAACAGAAAGCTTGTTTAGTGAAAGAGATATTAAGAACCAACCAAGTGATAAGTTTTAGTGCACCGATCAACACGACATCCAACTGTTGCCCCCCGCCTACCACACCGGCTACATTTCAATAGTCGTCCTCTGCAAAGAGCCACCCTTACATTTTTTAAACGTCCTAATCCAGCAAAATAAACCTGAAAGAAAAATTAATATCATGAGATACAGCTACACAAGAACTAATGAACATGCACTAGATCCAAACTAGAGTTCCGTTAACAGCTTCTTGTGGCTGCTATAATAAGAAGAAGTTGTTAGTAGCTATGTTGGGTTATAAAGCTTAGAAGATCAAGCAATTAATATAGCTTCTTACTACCTACTAACACGTTCCAACATTAAGCAAGACATCAGAAGATTTCATGTATATCCCTGATAATATATAGCACTCACATGACAATAGTAAGAACAACAAGATAAACTGTTAAGACATCCTACCATTTAGTTAACCCATACTCAGAATGAGAATATCAAAGATAATCATTAGACCGCACAGGACACAACATAAGCAAAATACATTCAATAAAGGAACCACACCTCTGGACTCCAAACAGCACAATGTTGATGAACCCATATTCCAGCAATACCAAAACGGTCGTTTATGGGACCCAAGAGGCGCCCAAGCCAGCCGGGCTCATCACCAAATCCATCCCATGTGTCATAATGCGCTTCCTCGGCATCAGAAGACCCGGAGTATGCCTCATCATCACTCCCAAGCCCGTGCTGCAATAAAATCTTTGGAGGTTTTCCGTCGCTTCCTCCTCCGCACAGGCCACATCTTCTTCCCTTTTTTATTCGCGGTTTGCTCATTTCATTCTTCGAAGGATAGTTCAGGTCATGCACATACTTAGAAGTTTCACTTTCCAAAGGTTTATCATTTGATTTTTCATCTACTTGTTGATCAAGAGCGGCACATGCTGCTGAAGCGTCTTTTGGGTTTTCCATTTCATTTAAAGAACCTGGTTGTTCATTCACCTTATTGTGTTCCATGGATTGCAGATGACCATTCACCATGCAGTGCTCTGAATGTAGGCTAGGTGGAATTTCATCCTCCTTTTCCTCTAAAATTTCTGTGGAAGCTACATCATGCTTTGGTTCATCCTCATGTACACCTTTCTGTTCCTCCTCCACGGGCAAGGTATCCCCACTATCATTGAGCAAGGTATCCCCACTGGTCAGGTTCAAGGTATCACCACTATCCATGAGCAAGGTATCCCCACTATGCACCAGCAAAGTATCCCTGCCTTTGTCTTCTGACAACTCTGCTTTGTTCTTGTCCTTCTGAACCTCAAAAACACTTCCAGAACATGTCTCTTGATGCTCGTTATAAGAAATGTTTAATACTCTAACATCATCAGCTTTATGTGACTTTCTTGTTTTAATCTTTCTGGCTCCAAATTTCTGATCATTCTCACTCAGTCCCCCACCCTCCAATTTAGATTGATATCTAAATCCATCTCCATCTTCAAAAAGCTTTCTTTTGCCCTTAAGTGACGAATCTACTACTCCCCTCTCTCTAAAACTCCCACTATTACCCCTAGCTCTCAACCTCGATTTCCATTCACTTGATTCCTCCTCCAACTTGTTGGAAGTCGAGCACGGAGACTCACCCTCCATCCACTCTTTCCTCACCCCCTCAACAGAACCATTCCCAAGCCCTTTATCAAACTTCTGCCGCTTCTTGGGTGGATTCGGCGAAGCATCAAGCAAAACCGGAGCCCTCCTCGCCCTCGAGCTCCTTCTAACCTCCGCCTCACCACCACCAGATCCACCAACATTACCCTCTGTCGACTCCAATTCTACCACACCATGATTCCTACTATAAACATCTTCACAAATTGCATCAAGCCTCTTATGCTTCTTCTTAACCCTAACACCACTCCCCAAACTCTTACTCTTCCTCCTCCTCGTACTCGAAAACACTTCAGGCCGCGACAATCGCATCACAACTCCACTCAAATATATACAAACAAATATATATTACCCAATCACACACTCCAAAATCACTCAAAATACATAAATTAACAACATATAACTCAATTAAACATATCGATAATCCAATTGAGCATCAAACAAGCTAATAATCAGATCAAATCAACAAACACATTGAATCAGAGCTCACTGACCTTGTGAATTGATGAGTATGTGTATAGATAGATACAAACATGAAACCCTAGAAAAAAATCAATATAAAATCGAACAAATCACACGTATGATAATCGATTCTTGTGGCACGTTATGACTCCGGAGCGCCGGGGATTGACTTGTTCATCGGGACTTTCTCTCTCTAAAACTCTCTCTGTCTCTCTCTACAATTTGTTTGTTGTGTGTATGTATTTTCTCAGCTACTCGGAGATATATATATAATAAAGGAGAATTAGGGCGGAAATAGGGACAAGGGTTTCGGGTTTTTCATGACTGATTTCCCACGCGCGGAGTAAGAGAGTGTAATGACGCGCTGAGCGAGGCTAGTTTATTTTAGTTGGTTAGGTATTTAGAGGCTTGTTGGGTATCGTCACGCGCCGAAGGGATATGTAGTTTGTGTGCTATATGTGGCACCAAAGCGAACGTTACCGCCAAATATTTAATATTTTGTAAATTTGGAAAAGGGATACAAAAAATGAAACGCAAAATGTCAAGTGACCATAAATACATTCAATGTATGTAACGGTTTTGACGAGTAAAACGTTAAATTTTTGATTTTGGGTGAGATCGGGTTTGTACATGTGAAAGGATCATCCACAATAATATTGTGTGTGGGTTTTCGACTACGAATTAATTTCATTTTTATATATTAATCATTTATATTATTGAAGTTGGTAACTTTTTGTAATGTGGTTGTAAATTGTATTGCTAACCAGTAATAACTGTATTTTTCAAGAGTTAAGGTAGTTTCGGATGGATTAATATATTCATTAGTTTTAAATAATTTATATTTAAAAATGATGTTAAAAGTAATTGAAATTACTGATTATTTCTATTTTCTTGATCAAAATATTTTATTCCCATTAAGTTGTAACCCAATTTAAATGCTTATCACTCCTAGTGACGAACTTGGGTGCCGAATATATATTACGCCGTGTTTATTAATAAATATCTGTTTCACAATAAAGATCGCAACTTTTAAAAAAAAAAAATAAGATCGCAACTCTTTTAAAATTTCTAATTAATGGTAATTAACTTCTCATAATAATATATAAGATATTAATGTAAATTCAGTCCTCTCTTAAAAAACAAAACAAATGTTAGTAAAACCGACCTATTGGCAATTAGGTCCAATCGAATTCTCTATTATTTTTTTGAAATGATCTATAAGATCGTATACTTTTTCTATGAAAAATATTTATTATAAATTATATTATTTTACTGAAATAATTTCAGAAACTTTATTCTCATTATAAAACTAATTATAAAATATTGTTCACAAATAATATAGTACTAATAATATGATAATTTAAAATGTATCAACGGATGATATTTATATAAATACATGAGTCATTATATTTAAATAGAATTAAATCCAATTAAAATTTAACACACGCCTTTCACGATTCACGATTTTTCATTAAGAGTTGTAGCAACTTCTCACGTGCATACAAATAAACCGCGCACATTCGCCAGATAGTCTGTTTTGAACTTGCGAACTGACTTTTCCCCAAGTAAAACAACCGCAATACACCATACCTAAAACTCTTTGTTGTTGGTGTTGGTTGCAAGTAAGGGGGAGTTTGTTCCCCTTCATTTCATAGTCTGTAGTTACTTTTTCTAGTTAGAAATTTTTTGCTTAGCTAAAAATGAAAACTATAGTATTTTGCAAAAGTGGCATGTAGAAAACGTGAGATAGAAAACTACTCAACAGGCAACTAAAACTAAAGGACTAACTAGAGACCTAAGAGAGTTGTATTGCTTGCATATGAGGGGCATATAGCCAGCTGATCTCTAGCAGATTAGATGCGATTTTGAGAGACATATTTCACTTTTCCATCCTTTTTCCGGGCAGTGATCTGCACAACTGCACCATCGATGATCAAGCGTTGCAGAGCTCTTGCTATATTACTCGTGTCATTTATTTCAAGATGGTGAGTTCCTGCTAGTTGCATATTAAGCGGAGTCATCACTGGGACAATACCTGTGGCCTGAATCCAGAAACAAGAAAATGCATCAAGAAAGACTGAAATAGATCAACTGAAATTCAAGATTTAGAATTCTTGCATTCTAGAAGTTTCAGCAAACCAAATTGATATTTGCTATTCATTCACATTTTAACAGCCATCACTTCATTTCAAACCAATTGAAAAGATAGATGACACGGAATACAATTCAAATAAACCTCAGCTGTACCATATCAGCCTCATGTTCAATATGTCCATATATAACTGCCCACAGGCCCCACATACCCTTGAATCAGGGTAAAAATTTACCTTGTCAGGAGTACATGGCAGTAATACAGGGACTTAATTACAAGGATAGGCATGGAATAGGACAGGGGATTCATGTGCTGAAGCAAACCAAACGCTAAGCTGAAAGCACAAATCCTCTGATTGAAATAAATCGACTATGAGCATACTGTAGTAAAACAATGAATACACGCACAATATCCAAAGTAAAAAAATGTATGTTACACTAAAAAGCTTCTAATAGAGAGACTGGACAATAAAAACAATTTTCTAAGACGAACCTTAAAACAAAGATACTGATCCTGCTTACCTTCCTGTTGTAAAAGTTTTAAGTAGATGTCCTTCAGATTGAACCATTGCATCAAGTAAAAAGGAAGCTTCATCCCTGCTACTTCATATTGCTCCGGGATTTTAGTTTTTATATCCCAATTGCCACTAGTACAGATAACTTAACCGATACCAGGGGTTGCACCATAAAGTCCACTTTTCACTTAATGCCTTTGGCACAAGCCTTGGGATGTCTGCCGCAGGCTAACAATGATGAGTGCAAATGATAATACTATTACCGTAATCACAAGTTTTGGTCTTGTGCTGAAAATATGTTTTTCTTACAAATTGTTATTGTTCAGGCCATAGATCGGTTTTGCTTCTGGTTCTTCATGTGCTGTGTTTGAGATATATTTTTCTGGAATAGTTGATTAAAAACAATCAGCCTATCAAATTTTCAATTGGGGTGGATAATGGTTCTACTGCTGACTAATGCAGACACTACATTTCCTACATAAATTTATCGTGTTACAATTTCGAACATTCTAAGTTTAGAACACCCATTAATTATAAAACTAGTTATATTATATGCACCAATATGGGAACAAAATTTAGTTAAATACAAAAGTAAAAAAATTACAGAACAGAACCTTTGATGCACGTAGAATCATAAATAAAAAATGTAACTGAAGCACATAAATATGTAAAAATATACCTGACTGCAGCGACCTTGAGTGAAATACACACACACGCTCTTAAAAAAAGTGCTCCCTCCATTCTATATTATTAGTTTTTAAAAAAATAATATATATTAAAAAAAAGTTGGTATAATAATTTTCATACTTACCCATATTTACTATATTAATTTTATATGTAATTAAAAGAAAGTTTATTTTAGAAATGACGAAATAAAGAATAAATTTGAATTCATTTTAATGAATAATTATTATTAAATAAAAAAAAACTCTAATATTTTGAGAGGGAGTAAATAACATATTTATGAATTTAAATAACACTTTTGAGAATACGAAAACACATCCCTAAAAATGATTTAAAAAGTTCTAAAGTTTAGAATACATATAGGAGTGAAGCCCTGGTCCAATTTAGATAACTCTTAAAGATACAAGTAACTTAAAACTTGTTCAAAGTTTTATTCAGGAACTGATTTCTACAGACAATGGAACAAGGAAATGATACAAAGCATTCATAACCATTCACTCAGATCAGCGAAAACACCATCTTGATTGGTTCTTTACTCAGTAAGGAATTTTCAATCTTTGCGGTTCAGGGCCTGCTACCATATCTTCCCACAGTAAATCCGAAAGCGCCATTGTTAATTCTCCAACAGTTCCTGCACATTCAATGTTAATTAAGTCTACACTACCTAGTTGAAGTTATTAGAAAACAAACTTGAACATTAATCGTTACATGTGGGATTTGCATAATTTTCTCTCATAGTAGTAACAAGTCAAGTCCAGCAGCATGTGTACAAGTGTTAATACCTTTCTCCTCGTATATAATTTCTACTAGCCCAAATTATGCATTAGTGTAATTCGAGTTTGAGTAACAGTTTTCCCGGTATACTTTTAAGCAGTACTAAGGGGTGACTTTTTTCTTATTACTGTCAGCTTACAGATTTAAAAATTTGTGATATCGAAATCAGGTTGATAGAACTCATTTTATTTATATTAGGATTTAAGGAACTAAGAAGAGTTATTTACCATCTCCAATTGGTTTGTCATCCCATGTGATGATTGGCAGTACAGGAAGAGTGCTTCCTACATACATCATTTCAGCTGCTCCTTTAGCTTCCTCTAGAGTGAGATTACCAGTTTTTACACTTGTCAGTCGGCCTTGTTCAACCAACTTTGGTGCTACTTCAAGAAGCCTAAGTGCAGTGCAACCACTAAGAATCTTGTCAAAGGAAGGCAAGATAAGCTCCTTAGCATGGGTTATAAAAGCTACATTCACGTTCGGACCCTCTGCAATGTAACCTTCATCATCGATCCATATGGATGCAAATGCTCCTTTCTCTTCTGCTTCCAGTTTTGAGAGTACATTTGGGAGGTAGTTCACATTCTTACTTGTTGCAAACATAGGTGATTTTATAGGAATGGTCGATGTTATTACTTTTACGCCTTCTTTGCACTGGGAAAAGTTCTCTTCAATAACTACAGCATAAAAGGCAGATGTTGGGCATCCTCCAGGTGTCAGTAAGAAGTCCCCAGGTCCGGCTGTCAACCAGTATCTCAAAGTTCCTTTCTTGCACTGTGATGCAGCAGCAAGCTGAATTAGGATGCTTCTGAGAATTGATCGAGGATATGGAGATGTGATCTTAGCTTTTGATGCTGATCTGAGGATACGATCAAGGTGGACATCCAGCTCGTAAAGGTGCCTGACAAAAAATATATACATAATGTGATGCACCAGATTTAATTTATAATCTATACAGAGTGGAAGAGATGCATTTCTGGATTACGCAACTGATGCAGAGCTCAGCAATGAACATATACATATCAGGAAAGTTTCCTCTACATAGTCATCATTTAAAAGTAATCTCTATGCTTACCCATCGATAATGATAGCTGTGTCAAAGACACCATGGCCTCTATGAACCATATGATCATCTATTGGGATGACCATCATGGCTGGATCTAGAATAATTCCTCCATAGATGCTAGAATACATAGTTGGATATGGCTTCTTTACTGAATCCCATTTCTGATGCAGCTTTTCAAGCAACTAGATAATGGATTGAAAGAAAGGAATGTTAACGTTAACAGCATCTGTTACAGAAAGTACTATTACATAATCCGCGATACAAATAGCATACAGTTTTTTAAGCAACAAAGCAAAGGATACGGAGCAGGAATAGTAGCTTTAACGATTACAATTGAAAAAACATAATGTTCACAGTTAAGTCTCCAAGATACTTCGACAAATGATAGCAATATGTCAGACTCCCATAACTGGATACCATTGTAGAACTCTGTTAAGAGCCTGTTTAGCAAACATGCATATCTAGAAGTTATAGGACGTTTATGAAGTAACCTTCCCCATTCTCTTCTGCATAATATTGCTTAAAATCTATTATCGTACTGAAGTTTTGTACTATCCCAAATAATGATCTGAGCTATAATAATTTACTAGAAAAACAAAATAAAAAAAGCCAAATTAGATGAAGATAAATCATATTTACCTCTGAGGATGATGAGAATATATGAACTTTGAATTCTTCATCATTCTTGATTTCTGCAGCAACCAGTGACAAAACAAAGATTAAACAGATAATAAACCAGTAAGTATAGTCTCTAGATAATTCTAAGAGAGAAAAGATACCTGGATTTTGAGCCATAGAGCAAAATGGTATGAGCACTGTGTGAGATCACAGTCAAATAAGGGGGCTAGTTTTATAGGAAAAGATGTGATAAATGAGACAAAAGCAGTTTCTTGGTGACATTAATATATGGGAATCATAATTAAAGAATCGATATCAAAATAAGGTTGTTGCAAAGTTTTCATATACATAAACAGGACAAAAGTGACAAGTTATGCAATTACAGTGTGTAATCCCCTGGCGTTGTGCTCGGTTTAATTCGGGGGAGTTGATGAAATATTTTCTTTATTGGTAATTGTTCAATTTTTCGTCATCATGTTAATAGTGTTTTTATGTTTACAAAACAAATTACGATTGCACCTTTCGGCATTCCTTTAAAAAAAAAAAAAAAAATTCGATGATTGTCGTAGGAAAAACACCCTGTCTACAATATTATCTTGTATCATGAACACGAATAATTGAATTATGGTGATATATTCCACATTTATTTTCTATATTTTTGCGATTTTTTGCACTTTGTGTTCAAGGCTGAAAGTTCAACTTTTATAGCTATGCGATTCTCGTGACTAATATGTTATTCCCCTCTCCTTTCATGACAGTGAGTGTATGAGCTGAATGCCTAGCTCGCCAAAATCATAATAAGTAACGAGACCAGTAGGAAGTAGGAACTGAGAAAGACCAAAAACAGGACTTAACGTTGTGCTTATCTTCAACTAAAATACATGAAACAAGACAAATTGATGAGCAGGGAGAACGAGCTTTTCCCCTGACTTTTACTGAGAGAAAGGTATATCCTGATTAATATATCTGCTCCTGGACACGTACCATGCACCAACTACAACTATATCTTGGCTGATTCTCTCAATTCATTAACATTGTGTCATTCCATATTTTTAAATTTCTACTTCTATTCAAATTAAATCCGAATTTAAATTATTTTCTTAATCAAATATGTAATATAATATAATAAATCTAAAATTTTAAATAAAATTCAACTTCTCAAACTTTTCCAATCATAAACGTTATCGACATATTAAAAGGATAAAGTTTGCCCAAATCCTGCAAAGCTAAATCTCGCAACTTATAATCTCTATATATTCATCAAGTTGTGCAAGTAGAAGAATAATCTTCATTACTATGTAGTGTATACTTTGATAGTTTGATTGATGAATGGCATATAGCCCCAGACCCTCATAAATCTCCCTAAAATGATGAAATCTAAGGGAATCAATAAATTAAATGATGATGAACTTTCAAACAACCAGCCCGTCTAGCTCAGTTGGTAGAGCGCAAGGCTCTTAACCTTGTGGTCGTGGGTTCGAGCCCCACGGTGGGCGCATTTTTTTCCCATTCAATTTGAAATATATTAGTTTGACATTTTTAATTCAATTTGAAATACATTAGTTTGGCACTGTTTTCCTCTAATTGACTCTCGTTGTCATACTTATTTAAATGATTGTATCATTTTTTCAAAAAAAAAAATGATTGTATCATTTTTTCAAAAAAAAAATGATTGTATCATAATTTACTAACTTACAAAATACTTTTTCCTATTTTATAATCATGTTATATTATAAATTGAATTTTAAATATAATATATAAAATTTATGTTTATAACTATAACTTAGACATAATATTGAAAAAAAATTCGTTTAATCAAAAAAGTTGAGATAATCAAATAAAAAATCTCAAGTTTGCTTATAATATATACAATTGATTGATATCGATTTTTTTTCCTCTTCTCTTTCTTTAATTTTATCCATAAAAATATTTATCAATTTATTTTATATTTTAATTTAACTTTTTTTAATAATTTGACTTATATAGAAAATAGAAATGAGTATTGGATAAGCTCTTAAACACTTGAACTATCCGATAATAATCTTACTTGCAAAACAGCGAGAAGACACAGACGAAATGGGCCATTTATTATGCGAAGCGTATATTTCAGAATTTGTAAATATCTTTTAACAGGGTATGTTGTGAGCCCAATAACATCAATATTCAACAGTAGTTAATTGATATCCAGAAAGCCCAACAGCATCATAAGTCGACGGTGGTTGATTGGGAGGGTCTGGGGTTTAAAGTTATTTATTATGATTTTTGGTTTTAAAACAAAGTTAAAATCAAAATTTCGCCAAAGGTAAATTTTCGTTTAACTTAATTTATTTTTATTTGATAAACAATCACAGGTGTAATTTTTTAATTATATATTTGTAATTCCTCATAAGTGTTCATAATACTAGAATTAGGGATTTGATAAATAAACTTCGTCATTTCTATTTAAACTTCAATTTTACCTGTTAATACGAAGAAGTTGTATAGAAGTTATGGGCATTTATGTAATATAAATGTGTAAAAAATTATTTCTTAATTTGATAATTTTATTATTATGTGTAATTTATGAGTTATTAAATTATAAAAAAATTATATGTGCATAATGATATAAATTATATTAAGAAAAAACAATTTTTTAAAGAAAAAATACCTTCTATTATGCCATAAGAAGAAATCAGCATCGATAATGGTGATATCTTGTTTTTATTATGCCATAAAAGCACTGTTATTAAACCATCATTTACTTGATTTACCCTGCTGCTAAAATGTCAACCGCCTCCTCGATCTTCAAACCAACGTCAATCACCACAGCAACCACTTCTGAATCGGTGTCCACTCCACTGCTAGTTGAGCATGCCTTGTTTTATAGACTAATCAAATCATCTTTACAGGACTATACATATTTTAAGTTTCACTTGTACTTGATAATGGGATTATTAGACAACAACGCCATGATCGATTTAACTAATAACAAGGTTCAAGATATAAACAATTACAAATATTACACATCTTAGGGTCAGTTTATTTTATTTTATAAATTATTTACAAGTCGAAAATGGTATATAATTTAACTGGGAGGAGTGCAAATTGAAGTTTTAGAAAAGTTGATTAACAATTTGACATGGTTTGAAGAGGTCGAGTAGCCAATCCAAAAACGCCAAAAATAGTGCGAGATGGGAGGAGTGGTTATGCTTTATTTAGTAACAACTGTTACGACTTGCGAAGGCTTGATAAGAGGCAGAAGAAGAGTCGCAGTAAGTTGAATAAATTTTATTTTTATATTCACATATACATGGAGTTACGTTGATAAATAATGGAGGAGCTGGACCTTGCCTAGCATGCAGATTGACAAGGTGATTTGATATAAAGCCTGTCACCTCCCCCATGGACAAACAACTATAGGATTCAGTATTGGTTTTAAGATTATTAACTTGTTAGGTTACCCTTTTTATTTATTTAATTATGCATTATTATCATTATTCTAAATATCAGTAATTAATTATAATTAATCTTTGTTTAATAGTTCACTAAACTGATTAAATTCTCAATTATTCAATTAATCATTCTGAGTAATATCCGATTTATCCTCGTTCCAAATCCCGTTGAATTCTTAAGAATTTGAATATTTTGGAATTCTTAAGAATTTGAATATTTTTTCGTCAAAATGGCAAATCCAATTCCAATTTTTCTGATGATGTTTTTGAAAAAAGAAGTGCATTGATCTATCTGCCCTCGATGACATACTATAAATATTTATGTATATTTTAAAACATAAATATATTACATTTTTATGCATATATACATGAAAATCTGAGCATGGCGCGTCAAAATTTTTATGCATCAACTCACTTTTGTAATAGTGATAGATGATGGATGGATGGATAGACGTTGATGCGATTGAGTGAACTGATGCATGCATGCATGCATGTAACATGTCTGTTCATCATTTTCTTCGTTGATTTTAGTGAGACACAATTGCATCCATTACATTTACATATACACATTATACATGTATGTATGTAGGCCGTAATCAAAATTATAAAGAATTTTTTGAAAAAGTGAAGAAGTGATACTTAATATATTTGTGTTGATTTTATTTGTACTTTGGTAATCTAAAATCCAACCAACCATTTTAACAACTCCTTCCAGCTTTTCTTTATTGTACTCTCGCTTTCTAGCTAGCTGCTTGACATGGTCAGTTTTAACCTTATATTTTGGTAGTGTAATTACCATTAAAGGCCCCGTTTGGCTAATCTTATAAGCAACTAAACTGAAAAAGTTGGTATATATGTACTTTATCTGAAAATAAGTAACTTATTTACAAATTTAAAAATAAGATTTGGTCTTAAATTTCTAAAATAAATATTAATTTTCAAAAAAATATATGAAAATATTTATTAAAAAAAATAACTTATTACTTATAAACTAAGTCAAACACCCCCCAAATTTCTTTCACTTATGACGTTGTACAATTAACTAAATTATACAGAGAGAGAGGGTAGAGAGTGTACATGTATGGAGAGAGAATTGTTCCGTGATAAACGATTATCAGTAATAATTCATCTAATTACTTATCTGTATTTTTTTAACGAATAGAAAATTTCAAAAATATTCTCTAAAGTGTGGTTAGGGTGACGTAATCCTGAGCTGTATTCACTTCAATGGAAGATAATGAAATAAAATTTATACACTTATTTGGATTAGATTAGGAAAAATGTTTATAATTTTTATTTTTTCTTTCATTACATTTCAAATTGTTTATAACAAAATTTTAACCCACATATTTTGTAAGGAATGTTTCATTCCATTTTTTCACTATTTTTCCTGCAATTCTCATTATAGAAAATTTAGACTCCCTCATATTTATTTAAAATTTCACTTATATATTTTTATTTTTTCATACAATTTGTTTATAATTTTTCATTCTATTCGTTTCACATTTCATTCTCACCGAACGCAACCTTAGTTTTAGTCCTTTTTATTATTAAAAAAATTGGGCATATATAATTTTGAAAATCGATTCTCACAGATATAGACTCATGTATATGTACCCTTAAATTATTATACATGTCATAATTACAAAAATGAAATGATGCACATGTTTTCTGTTCTGGTTCTGCAACTAATATATAAATGATTTTGGTTTAATTAAAATATAAACAAAAAGTTGCAGTAGAAGAGTAATCCAACTCGAGCGCACTTAAAGCCCTGCAAAATTAAAATTAGGGTATACATGATGAGACTTTCAGGCAGATACAGGTGAAGTTTCCATTTGAAAACTTGTTGTTTTGCTAACTATATACATGAATATATGCAAGTGTTTTATGAATCCTTTAAAGCTTTTGGACAGGTTGCAACTTGGAAGCAAGTGAATGTAACAATATTCTATTACTTTTTACCCATTTTTGCTACTTTAGTAGAGCAGCGAGTATAAAAGTCAGCAGAATCATATCTGCCTCTCAATTTATTGCCCTCAATGGTTTTCTCGTAATTATTATACAAATCTTATTTCTTACTCTCATGCAATGCTTTACTCTAAAATTATTTTAAATTTTGTTATTAAATCAAATTATTAGTGTCTCAGCATTCGACAAATAACAAGATTTCGAAAAATAATGTTGAAATTTGCAGTGGGTGAAGATTGATTAATTGTGAAAGAGATAAAAGTATAGATAAAGCAATGCATGCAAAGTTCATAAAGACAGGAAAAAGAAAACAAAAACCAAGATGCAGCAGGTAATGATAAGTGAATCAAACAGTAGAATAGATAGAAAAATGGATTTACTCTGTCTCTGTCAAGTATTATATACATATACATACAGATTACAGATACACACCAATATGAATTGTTATCTTGTAATGTACTGTGCTGACAAATGAGATATGGTACAGCTTTATTGATCTATGGTGAAACTAACCAATAATAATAACAATAATAATAATAATACAGTAGTAGCTCTATTCTCATTAGTGAGCAGCCTCAAAGGCCCAGCAGCCCTCTCCATGACTCTACAATACAAAAACGCAAACCCAAAAGCCCCATATCTCCATCTTGTTCTGATTACAAAGTGTGTGAGTAGTACTCCGTAAATAATAAAACTACTCACTTTCTGTCTCTCCTTTCGATTTTTCTTCACTGACAGGGGAATACCTGCACACTTATTCACGCACGCACGCATACTCCAAACATAACACATTAGCCCCATAGCCCCTCTTACCCCCCCACTCCCCTCATAAATACATGTACATCTAGCATACAACATCACCCTATACTATACATAGCTAATATGTATATGTATATGTATCATCTTTTAATACTCTTTAGCTGTGTAGCCTATATAGATTGTTGATATGATAAGGCTGCAGCTTGGAATGCAGAGTGTTCAGAAATCATCAGAATAATATAACTTTTTTTATATTTTATTTTAATAATTAAAATTCAGATTTTAGTCTCTTCACATTTCAATTCCCAACCCTTTTGATCATCACATCTTATCATCTTCTTGCAACTCCACTTCTATATATTTGTGTATCAACAAACACTTTCAAGTACCTAGCTTACTTTTTGTGATAAATCCTTACTAGCTAGCCATGGAAATGTTTTACCATCAGTTTGACAAGAATGAAACAAACTTACCACCAGGCTTCCGTTTTCACCCAACTGATGAAGAACTCATCACTTACTATCTGCTCAAGAAAGTTCTTGATCACACTTACACTGGCCGTGCCATTGCTGAAGTTGATCTCAACAAATGTGAACCCTGGGAGCTCCCTGGTAAACTGAACTGAACTAAATCAGTATAATATATATATATATATATATATATGTTTGCTGTTGTGTTTCTAAGTACTAACATGAGTGAGTGTGTGTGTGTGTGTGTGTAAATTATTAATTTACAGAGAAAGCAAAGATGGGAGAAAAGGAGTGGTACTTTTACAGCCTTAGAGACAGGAAATACCCAACAGGGCTGAGAACAAACAGGGCCACAGAAGCTGGGTACTGGAAGGCCACTGGGAAAGACAGGGAGATATACAGTTCAAAGACAAGTTCACTTGTGGGCATGAAGAAAACCCTAGTGTTTTACAGGGGCAGGGCTCCTAAAGGAGAGAAAAGCAATTGGGTCATGCATGAATATCGCCTTGAAGGCAAATTTGCTTACCACTATCTCTCCAGGACCTCTAAGGTAGAGTACATATTCACATACATGCATCATCAATTACTACCACTTTGCTTTGTCTCTTGATAAATGCACCCAAAAATATTCATTTCACTCTTTAGTAAATTATTATTATTATTATTTTACCCGTACGATCAAATCAAGATTATTTGTTTTTGTGTGGTATATAAATGTAGGATGAGTGGGTGATTTCTCGTGTGTTTCAAAAGAGTATCAACGGCGCCACCTTCCCCGGCGGGAAAAAGAGGCTCAACACTTCCAACATTTACCAGGAGATGAATTCTTCCTCCTCGGTGTCTCTACCGCCGCTTCTCGACTCGCTACCCTACAACGCCACCGCCACCGCCACGTCAGACCTAGACAGCTGTTCCTACGACGGCAGCGCAAGCACGGCTGCAACAAAAGAGCACGTGCCCTGTTTCTCCACTTCAGCTTCACCTAGCTGCTTCAATAGTTATAATTCTCTCTACAACAACACTATTTCTCCGACTGGGTCCATGATGGGCCCCACCGTCGCAATGCCGCCGTCTTCACTGTCTGGTGGATTTCAAGGCAACGTTGGTGTCTCGGCATTTCCTAGTTTGAGGTCTTTGCAGGAGAACATGCAGTTGCCGTTCTTTTTCTCTCCGGTGGCTCCGCCGCCGGTTTATGGTGGCGGGGAGGTTGGTAGTTGGCCCGTGCCTGAGACTCAGAAGAGTGGGGCCACAGAGCTTGATTGCATTTGGAGTTTCTAAAGCAACCAATATATTTATATGTATTACTAGTGATGAACCTAATTAAGCTTCATGTTAGCTACTCTAAATTAAGTTATATTATGATCTAGTAGGCTATTAGCTGCTTAATGTAGTAGTTTAGTTGTTAATCATGCAGTTAAGTGTAATGTGTTTAAATTATATTATCTGTCTATGTGCTGAATAGCCCTGAATGTAGTAGCTGTGTAAGACAATGTATAAGATTGTAAGCCTTTATTCTAAACCTATAATTAATCAAGTACTATGTGTTGGTGGTGCTAATTTTTTTCACTTGTCGAAAATTATTTCTGCTCTTTTTTTAGCAAGCCTAACGATCATTCTAAAATAAAAAAATATCGGCATAAACATGTGATTTATTGGAATTTGATTTTTTAATTGTAATTTAATTTATAATATATACGATTTGTTCTGGCTAAATCAATTTCGTGCCATAAATTTTGTAGAAAAAGTTAAGAAGCAGGTATTTGGTGTGTATCTGGAGATGCAATAATTGTACGGAAGATACAGAAAACAAACTCAATATTGAGAAGGGCTAATCGGTGAACTTCATAAGGATTCTGATTAGTCATAGAATCTAAAAGTCAGGGTGTTGTATTAGAAAATTGAAAGTAATAATACTAACATCATCTCCGATCGGGGTCTCAAATTAAAATTATCAAAAGTGACAAATCATCGATAGTAGTATAAATGTTTATGATTTTAATGTGATTTAACATATTTTTATCATTTCTGGAGGTTGTCAAAATGTGTTAAAAGTTTAAATTTTGGTTGGCACCCCTGTGGAATGTTATGACACATCATGACAGGATGCATTTTGGCACCCCATTTGGGCTCCATTTCATAATTGATACAGTCAGCATGTTCAGTTATCCAAAATGGGATAGACGTCCGATTTGTTTAATATAATATATGGTATAGTGATGAAAATTATTATACAATACGCCATGTCCAACGACGAATGGTATATAAACTTACAAAGCTGTGTTCGCCATTTGCAACGACGAGTAGGGCAGTGTCCTCCTTCCATGTTCGTCATTGCAAATGGAATACATCTTTCTCTGTCATCATACCCAGTAGATTTTTTTTATCTTTTCAAAATTCATATATGTATCTATAAAAATGTAAACAAATATTAATTAATCAAATTTTTATTTTTTCAATTACTAAGTTTTTTCAACTATTCATATAATAATTTAAATTATTAATAATCAAAATATAAATATTTTCATTTTTAAAAAATGTACATATGTACTTAAAACTTCTAATTATAAAATATAAATAGTCTTTTAAATATAGGATATTCTTGAAATTATATTAAAAAATTTATTAATATATTTATATTCGAAAAATATAATTTTTAATAATATATCTATCTATTAATATTCGAAAATATATTTAAAAAATATTTAAATTTTATATATTTATATTCCAAAATATATTTGTTAATATATATTTATATTCGAAAAATATAATTTTTATTAATATATTTATATTCAAAAATATACTTTAAAAAATATTTAGATTTTATATATTTATATTCCAAAATATAATTTTTAAAATAGTATTTAGACTTTATATTTTTAAATAAATTTATATTTAAAATAGTTCCATATTCTAATATATATTTTTATTTGAAGATATAATTTTTAAAATATAATTTGTTATGAACAGCAAGAAACAAGATATATGAATAACACAACTTGTGTTTTTAAGTATGTACGCCGTTGCAAGATATTGACAAAATTTTAAGAGGCATTTGATTCGCCATTACATGCCGGAGACACAGTAATTACAACACTCTTCACTGTTCGTCTTTGGAAATTAGTCTACTTACGAAACAAACAATTCAGTGACTGTTATGGCAAAGGGGTCTCATAATACTTTATATATCCAACCCAATCACCTCACACTTAGTGCTGTGTATGCCAAAAATTGAAATTTGCTATATCATGGATGAAAGACTCTGAACGTTTATCCCATTTTTGATATAAAATTAAGTCAATGTCCTGTATATGAAACGGAGCCCCCCATTGGATCACAAGGTGTGTAATGTTTCTATTGCTTTGCATGGGTTAGCTCCACCTTTTTAACGCCCTTTAAACCTTTAATCTGTTATTATTATCAGTTTTTTTAGTTGAATTCAGGCTATGCCTTTTTGGACCACTATCTGATACTCGCTTTAATTGTCTTGTGTTCCGTACTATACTCATCTGATTATTTAGTTGTCTACGTAGTATCTAGTATATGGTGTCCAGTGCTTAAATAAATGATACACAACATTAAATTTGAAAGATCCGCAACTTATTTATCAAATTCATCAAAACGAAGTTATGATGATAGGAAAGTAACCAAATTAACGGAGATGGTATTATTCATCATACCATCTTTGTAGTGCGAAGTTATACATTTCTCTTTCTTCTTTTTTTTTTTTGACAAAAAAGTTATACATTTCTTATTTCTTGTAAAATAATAATAATTCGTAAATGTACGAGTATCTTATTATTTTTTACTATTTCAAGTATAAAGGTTATCATTAAGTTTTAAATGTCAAATTGTCAATCTCTATTATTTCAATAATTTACTGTTTATTGATTTTAAACATTGAAGTATGATATAATTAATGTTAGCTTTAAACTGCGAAATGTAAGTAAAATAATATAAATGTAACTCTATTTAAATAAAGTTTGATCCATCCAATTATTATTTTCAATTTAGATCCGATCAAATTCGAATTCACCATGGCTTTTCTAATTTTGTGCCTAGTTTAGATTGAATTTCTATGATCATGCGATTTTTCGAATATTTTGAACCGGTGCATATCGAATTTGTTTGATCTATTGAAGTTTGTTTCGCACAGTGCGGTAGTTAATGGTCTTGTTATAGTAAAAACCTAAACGAAAAGTTAGAAGTTGGGAACTTTGCAGCCGACATATAGTCACGATGTCAAGAAAACGAAGCATTAAATATTGAAAACATGGTAGTTGCACTGCACAAATTTCTTGTTATAACTATTGAAATACTCCTATAGTTCTCGTACAGTATTACTACACGTTCATCCTGCCCTATACTTCCCACCTGATTTTCCATAGCCTACCTAGGTTTATAGACTTACAGTTATCCGCAATAAATGAATTATGTAAGAAACAATTCTGAGTTCACTCGGCATGTTATATACGAGTTTCATCTTGAATTCTTGATCGGCCACAAGTCACATAGCTATATGCCCCTCTCGTCATTCAATCTTCGATCAGGGGATAATATACCTTTTTAAAGAATCGGACACAATTTATTCTGCCAAATTTTTATATATTTTGATAGTTATCGATATAATATACCGTAGTTTTTAGCAAATATATTTTGCGAACAAAATTAATAAATTTAGTATCAGTGAATACAAGAGGGTGATCTATTTATATTGACATAAATGCTGTGGTCGGTCGTCTGTACAGAATATTAGTAACACTATATATATACCCCTTGTATGTATAGTACACAAGAATGTAAAATGCTGGTAATTTCGTTGCCACATTTATAACACTTCTGTTTCTTCAACTCTTGGGCCCGTTGATTGCAACGTCAGATTGCTTCTCGGCCCATGTGATACTGGACCCACTCTAGTCCCCTTCTTTTTGATAATAATTGTTTATTATGAACAAATAACAGTTTTATTAAATAGAACAAAATACAGCTGAGATGAACCCCACTTGCCGATACAAATAGCTTGGAAAACAAATAACATACTAAAAACAATTAGCTAATTTGTTTTCTGATCGTTTAACACACAAAATTTAAAAATTCTCGAAGTTAAAAACAAAATCGAAGATATTCCAAACGATCCAAACTACACCAACATCCCTGAAAAAGGCAACATTACAATTGACCTTATCACATAAAAATAATTGTTAAATACTATATAATAAATAGAAAAAATTAACGTCAGCAATTTGGGCTGTTACAATAGATTTGGATTCACATGGGTCGGAGTGCACGCTGCTATAATGAGGCCGGCTTTAAGTTGGGGGATGGGATGGTTATGTAATTGAAGAAATAGTTTGGGCCTGGTCGAAGATAGTGTATAACCTAAAGCGTGACTGGTTAGTTATTGTAAGCCTAGTTAAGTAGTTAAATCACGTTAAGGGGTTGGTTGGTTGGTTCAACTCATCATGTAATCAGGTAGTTTTGTTCATTCCAAACTCATACATATGTTTGATTGAGAAAAAACATGATTTAAAACCCATACCTCAAAGTCACGATACCTGAGAGAGGTGAGTATGAGAAAAGGGCACGAGGAACCATTTTCTTTTAATATTTTCATCTCTATTTAAGCAATTAAATGTAAATATTTAATATGAGATCAATGATACAAAAATATATTAAAATAATAAATTAATTAATAATTTAAATTAATTATAATTAATAACTCAAAATTTATTAAAATAAATATATTCATTATAACACTCAACCAAATACATGATATCAGTAATGATAACTCAAACCCAGGTTATTTCATTGACGTATGATTTTATGTTTGTTGTAGGAAGGTAATAGAAATGGTCCGTACTTTGTAAGAAAAAAAATGTGGTGTTTCCTGGTCACTATTTTGTGTTGTGTCATGCTACTTTCAACTTCAAACTTGTTATTTAAAGGTGTGTGGTGTCATCAATCTCCATATTTTTTCTCTAATCACCAATGTGTTTCAGACTTTTTACTACAGTAATTGATTTCAAGTTGTATGTATCAAGGAAGCCCACCAAAGGCCTTGAACAAACCTCCAAGGCTAGTATAGCTTTTGGACGATTTTTATTAATATTATTTTTTCAATGAAAATTTTAATACTAAATTTAAATGTTATTTAGCTATTATTTATTTATTTATTTATTAAGTCTTGGCAAAAAATATACATTTTTTAAATTCATGCAAAAAATACCAATGAGATAGTGTACCGATGCGTGTTATTGTCAATTTTGTTAATTAATTTTTCTGTAAAAAATAAAAAATATTATAAATATTATATATATATATATATATATTTTTTGTCGATAAAAAAAATAAAAAAGAATATTATCGTCACTTACTTTAAAAATGATATTTTTATACTTCTAATTAATTAAGTTGCAGAAACTATCAACTACGAATATAAGCCCGACGACGTCGTATCACGTACGGGTAGGCGGGTAGCACTCCAACCCTAAAAGGTCATTCATTCGTCTGTCTCATAATATGTTGATTCACTCGGCCGCAATGTACAGAATATGTTCCTCTCCCCCTCAAAAACTGTATGCATCAAGTTGGGTAAAAGTACAACTCTGTGTCTCTGTATATGTCTAGTATAAGGGATGGGTGATGTTGATGATAGTGGGTACTATTCAAGCGAAGAATCTATTATCTATCTCGAGTGATATGAATCCTTTACTTGAACAGTTCCCAACTATCATCCTCTCTGTTCTTCTTTATACTCCTACTATATTTTATCAATTTGGCTTCAATTTCCTCCATTAATATGCTTATTCAGTTAACATGTTTATCCTCAATTAGCATCATTCTTTTTAATTTGATCTATGGTTAGTAATTGAAATTCTTTTTCTGAATAACTCTTTCGATTTTCTTTCTAAAGGTTTTTTTCTGAAATTATTTATATGTGTGATCAATGTTCCAGATTTCGGAAATCGGGTTGAATCGGTTGAGATACCGATTTAGGATTAATCGGAATACTATACGGATATATTTTAATATATTTTATTATTTTAATATATTTTATTATTTTAATAAATATTAATTGTTGGTAATAATATAAGTAAGATATAGTTTTGTCCAAAAAATTTCCTCTCTAATCACATATATGTGCACATATTTTATCTTTCTATTAATCATATATCACTCACCCGATCACCTGTACAACTAGAATGTACAAGTGATAGCAACAAACATTGGACCTAGAGTACAATGTTTAAGAAATAATAAGAATACATCAAATAAGAATGGAAACATAACAATCCAATTGCAAAATCATAGCTAGAGCCTTGTATATTAAGCAAAAGTAACACTGTTCAGCCATATTTACATTCAAAATACTCATACGTAGCTAAATCCATTATGAATTTCTAGCTATATGAACTAATAGCAGCTAGTCAGTCAAAAAGTTATAAGTACTCGTGCTTCCAAAATGTCACCAACATTCGTTTTGTAAATCACCAAACATAAAATCATCATTGCAGTACGATTCCTCTTCATCGGAAAGAAAATCATCTTCATCAAGTTCTCTAATTATCTCATTGCAGGTGTCTGTTTCGGTGCGGGTGTTTGTTGAACCTTCAGACTCATCAGCATGGTCACCCTCAACAATCCATTCTTGAGCCATTCTAGCATCGTTTGCAAGCAATGAATCACATTTGTCCTTCATTATATACTTCATTATACTTCTCCTTTTCCTGTCGGACCATGCATCAGTCATAATTGAGCATCCTCCATCTTTCCATTCGTTCTCTTGTTCCTTCATTGATTCCTTGGTATTTTTAACTGTCTGCTTTAATAAAGGTTCTCTCAATTGATATTGAGTTGTCGGTATATAGCCAGGACCAAATTGCCCAACAACCTCAACAAATCTACGAAAATCATCATTGTTGATTGAATTAAATGGAATTCCAGATTCATATACCCAGCAAGCCAAATAAGTGTGCACCTCGTTAGTCCTGCTCTTGAACAATGCTTCACTAATATTTTGTTGTCTCTTTTTATCAGATGAAGATATTGCTCTAGTGAATTGATCAATTGGACCAAGTTGGCGTGCTTGCTTATTAATACCATCAATCTCAACACAATCACCAAGCCCTTTGTTATTCTCAGTGATATTAACCTCCATCCTAGTGTCTTCAAGGGCTTTCCTTTTGTTTTCTTTAATGCGTTTAACCTCCTCCAATGCTCGTTTACACTTTAATTGGTCTATCGGAGTGGATTTATCACACGATACAACATTACCTTTAACCCGAGCTATATGTTGTTTTAGGCGAAAGACACCCCCACTAAGTACTCTGTTACACAGCTTACATTTCACCTTCTGTGTATTTTCTGGATTTACCAATTCACCGAATTACCATCCTATATCATCGGATTTACACTTTAATGTTTCATCAGAAGCGTGCAGATTACCAGCAGACATAGAATTTTCCATTCTGTAACTCAATATCATCAACACAACAATCAAATACATATCATCAAATTTACACTTTCATTGTTCACATTTTACAAGAGTATTATTTAGGAACACAACAATACCCACTATACAATCTTTAACAAAAAAGAGTAAAGGAATTGAAATCAGAAAGGTAAAGATCGAGTACCTTAATTTTACTATTGACCATAGAATCTTCGAGAATCGAGATTGACTAGGTGTCAGGGCTTTGCCTTATTTCTCTTCTTCTTCTCTTCTTTCTATGTGATGTATAGAGGAGTACCGAAACCGTGAGTTTGTTATATGACCGTAAATAGGGTTTTTGACTTTGCCGATTTTTGACCCGTTTTTTGACCCGATTTAAAGAAACGTATAGTTCAGCAATTATGGTAAGTTAGATCGGAAGTTAGTGTTGGACCGATATTTCGACCGATTTATCGGTGTATCGGCCGAAATCTGGAACATTGTGTGTGATAAATATAGGTTTATACTTTTATTTGATAAAAAACAAATTAAATACATATTTATATTTAATTAAATAATAAATTTGTCAAGATTTTGTTAAATAATAAAACATATTTAAAAGTGGCAGGCCACACGAGCAAAAAATGCTTGTATTTATATTTTATTATAATAGAGATTACAAAAAATGCATTTTTTAATTAAAAGTTAAAACAATCAAATTATATTAGGGTTTTATATCAAATTATATATTCAATATCTACGGCGACTCATTTGAGATAATAAAGTATTAAAATATATCATCCGTTTAAAAAATTGACGATTAAGATAGTAAATTGATCGTTAATATGTCGATTGGAATGGAAAAAGTTAAAAAATAAAATAACACGTCATTGATTAAACAATTATAAAAATTAAAAATTAAATACGTTGTTATGGTAAAACACATGCATTATAAAACATGATTTTTCGACATTTATGATGTCGTAAACAAACATGCACACCAGTACACTTCCATTTAATCGACGAAGTCTCTGAACTTTTTTATGATAGACGATATATACGAGAGTAATTAATGAATAATATAAAACTAGTCATTATGTGCCATTAGAGTAGATACTTAACACGTTATCCCATTTCTAAAGTTAATTGTCAAATTTTTTTAAAAAAAGGTTAACATAATGATATATTTTAATAGTTTAGTGTCTTAAATGAGTGGTTATGAAGATGAAATAGTTACTTGATATTATTTTATAAAATAAGTGGACAGTTTGATATAAAACCGAATTATATTATATATTTCATGCTCTGCAAGTTTTATTATTCATTTTGTCAAAAAACAAAAAGTTTTATTATTCACTCTTATGCGCAAGTACCGTGGATAAGAATTCAAAAAGCCCAAACAATTTGCTACTGGGTTACTTGCCTTGCTAAATTTGAAGCCCAGTATATCGACATGTTTTGGGTTGAGTGAAATATATTTGTAAGTCTCTGTAAAACTATTTTTTCCCATCAACCCAAGTCCAAATGTCGAGGGAAAAACATTCTTTTCATTTAGTTCTTGGTAATCTGATTAGTTTTCCTTTAAGCAAAATTTTCTACATCACATCCCTTTTTTACTAAATAACAAACGAATTAATATTTATTTAAGGACTTAATACTATAACAAAATTTCTTTAATTTTATTATTGGATCAGAAGAATAATAATATCGTAGGTTATTTTCTCGAACATTATTTTCTTTTTTAAATGCAAGGGATAACCATTGTTTTGAAAATAAACTTTAACTTATAAAAATATATACAAGGTGGGCTCCCATATGCACCCGCTTGATGAAAAAAACTGTCATTGCGCCACAGAAAATGCAAAGGCGAGGAGATATAAAGACAGACAGTAGCCGCATGTCACCTGATGAGCATGCACCTTATTGTCTCTCACGAGTCACGGCTCGGCGGCAAAGCCCTATACTTATGCAAAGGTATATATATTTAATATTTCGTCCATGTTCTTTCTAATATTTTTTTTATAATATTATTGAAATATCCTCATCAAAATTAAATTTTATAAAAAAATAATCTAACACTATCTTAAGGTTAACTGGGTATATTTTTCATGAGAGCACGATAAATATATATAAATTAATAAATCTAGTCATTTATTATTAAATATTTATTTTATTTTATTTTATTTATAAATTAAATCATTAAATCATTAAATCTATGAATTAAATTAAATATATAGTTATTTGTATTACAGGTGACCTTATATCTCATACAAATTAAAAATGTAAATAATAATAATAATAATATAATGAAATAAAATTAATATATTACTAAAATATAATAATAAAATATAAAAAAGAAGTCATTAACTTGAGATATAATAAAAAAATATTAAAACAGTTGGTATAATATAAATTTATAAAAAACAAAATTAAAATTAATAATTGAAATTTAAAAGATGACGTGCATGGGGTTAAAAAGCTGTTAAATGCAGACCCATTGACTCCGCGCACGCTCTATGAATAACGTTGAAATCGGCACCGGAGCTCCTCTATCGGTCGATCTGAGCCTTGGAGTTGATTACTCTTACAGCGGTCGGAGAAAGCCTCTTGATCTTGATCTTGATCTGAACCTTCCTCCAGTTGCCTGATTGCTATTTATATTTGTTAAAAAATTAGAAAACAGTCAAGAAAAAGAGGAGATGACTCGAATTGTGAGCATGACAATGTTTTCATTTAGTATAAAATTGCATATAATAGTTACTTACTCTATGTCATTATGTAAGCCTCTTTTTTTTCAGATAGAGTATACTTTATTGATTTATAATTTTTTATTAAAATGCCGAATACAATACGAACTAAAACGATATTATTTATTCCTAGTATATATTAGTGTCGTATTTATTAATAATTATGACGGCGAGAATTATTTGTTGCCCAAATAAAAAGGCGACAAGAATCAACAATTCAGCCGTTGTCTATTTTGATACAATACTGGTCCTCCGTTTTAAAAATCAATTTATTAATTTACCCCTAAGATATATTAAATTAATATATTTATAAAAAAAATCCCAAGCTAAAGCTTGATATTCAAAATATTATATAAAAAAAATTTACCCCAAAAATTATTTTTTGAATGATCTTTTTATCTATTAAAGTGACAAATAATTCGATATATTAAAATATCAAATTTTCATGTACCAGTATTAATTATTATAGTATTAGATATGTGTTTTGGCACATGCTCCTTAAATTCTTCCGTTAATCAAAACTTGAAAGTGAACTGAAATTTAATTAGCCGTTTAAAAAAAAGAAAAATCCCTTAAATTTAATTAAGAACACAACTAATAAAAAAGGGGCAATAAAGATAAATAGATACTTATTGATGGCTTCTTATCAAAACAAGTAAACGATTGTAAATACCAAAGCTGCACTTGTAATTTTACATTGAATTTAAATTGTGCTTGTTGACGCAAATATATACTTGGTCGTCTATATATCTTTTTTATACCAATACAATCGGATATATTTTCTTTAAATTACAAACTTGCCATCGTAATTTTACCCTTCCGGAATATGTTTTATTTGATTTTCTAGTACAATAGAGAGATTTGACCACGTAATATAAATAATTTAATTTTTACGATAAAAATTTTAATAAAAATTTTAATTTATAAAAAAATTAAGTCAAAAAAGGCGTTAGCGATGTAGAACGTTGCACTTGTGAACCACAGCCGGAGGCGTCTATCTACTACTGCCTAAATGCTAGGTGGAGCCCACATTTGTGGATTAAGGAACGGCACGAGTTATATGTAGGTGTTACGTGTACGTCCCACAAATACGTTTTTCTATTCTACGCTAGACTTGACAATTACGTTAATAGATCGATTTCGGATCGGATCATTTGAATCAAATCAATTTTTGATTATTACATTGGGTTAAATCGGATTTAATTTGGATTAAAATTGGATAAATTTTGGATTAAAATTGAATTAAGTTCGGTTCAGATTAAGTTTGGTTTATATCATTTCAAATTTTTATTATTTCAAATCGGAAAATATAGTATAAATTTATTCTTAATTAATTTTTAATTATATTAAAACTAAAATAATTTAGCAAAAAATTAAAAATATAAATTGTTAAGTAAATTTATCGAAATAATACCTTATTCATTATCTTTCTCTTTGTGTTTTTTTAATTTATTAGATTAAAAAAAATTATTAAGAAATATATCAGTTGTAATATTAAATAATATAAGTTTTAAAACTTTGATTGTATAATCATTTTAATTTTTTGATTATTTTAAATATGAATTTTACGTAAGAATATATTAATTTAGTGAATAAACAATGTGTTAATATATAAATTATATGTTATGACCCATTCAAACATGATTGTGGCATTAAAATTCAATTAATTTATTTTCTAATTCGTTGTAATTTGTATTTATATCAAATTTGATCTCGTACTTCGAGTTATATTCGATTCAGATGATTTTCTATTTAATTTTAATTTGTTCCTAAGTCATTATCGGATCTAGTATTTCGGATTATTTTCGATTAATTTATCAATTTGAATAATTTTTGATTCAGATATAAAATCGGATCTCGGTTCCATGTATTTTGGTTACATTTTTCGGAATCGGTACCCGATTCGCATCATCATGCAAAGACTGAGCGGCGACCCATGCAAAATTTACGTTTTCATGTTCACGTCCATCCAATAAAGTTGCGACACGAGTTATGGTTCACGTGGGCTTTAGCTGAAATAAATTTGTCCACGAGTGACCCGATGCTGACGACGGCGCGTGTACTGTATAAATGTGGCCGGTTTGTTGATTAATTACGGGTGGGGATAAGTTGAGCGGTAATACTTTCAAGTTCCATGTTTTTAAACTTTTTACCCACAAATTTTAAAATATACATATATATATATATATTTTTTATTTTTTATTTTCTATATTTAATATTTAAATATTTAATATTTATTTAAAAATTATAAACTTTGAATATAATTGATAGAACTAAAATTTCCATGCAACTCCTTTTTTTTATAAAGAAATTTCCATACAACTTAAAGTGTGTATAAAAATAACACAAATTTTAAAACAAAAAAAGTAGTTTTTTTACATTGACTCTCTTCTCTTCGTGAAAGAAAAATGAAAATACAGTATTATTAGGATTATTGCATAGAAACAATTAACCCTTGTTATATTAAGGAATATTTATTTGTTAATTTTGATAAAAAAGAATTAAAAAAATTCTCATGGAAATTTATATTTTAATATGAGAGAAAAATTGACGAAGATTATATCACATTTCAGAATTTTACTATATTTAAAGAGTAAAGAGCACTTCGTGTACCCGCAGTTTGTGTGTCAGACCACTTGGGATATCACACTTCAAAAAGTACCACGCGCTATACTGTACTTCTTAACGTCCTAGCACTTTGCTGTTTTCCGTTAAATTGGACTAACGCCGTCAGTTTTTTTGTTTTGGAGAAGAAGGTGTTCTTGAAGATCAAAGCAACTTTTGAAGATGATTCTGAACTTAGTTTTCTTCATATGAGTAACCAAATTGAATCCCATGTGTTGAAGTACATGACTACGTGCTCCGTCTTCGTTAGAAATTGCTTGATTTGTAATTCATGATTTTCGGGTTATACTTGAATTTCTTATTTATTTTTCCGTTCATTTGTTGCATAAACTAATTACATGGTTACGTAGATCGGTGAAAGGACATGCTACTGATAATTTTTGTTTGTGTTTATGGGTTGTTTTTGGAGCTCGTCGGAAAATTATTTTTCCGGTAAAACTCGTCGGATTTCTTCAATTTACGGCCACATGGTTACTTGTTTGTATGTATAATTGTTATATACGTACTCCTGACAAGGCTAGCGTTATTTTGGTATAAAAATCGATAAGTTTTGTTTGGATTTTGTTTTGCCGTCGTTCAAGGTCACCGGAGACGATGACGGCGTTAGCCCAATTTAACGGAAAACAGCAAAGTGCTAGGACGTTAAGAAGTGCAGTATAGCGCGTTGTACTTTTTAAAGTGTGGTATCCCAAGTGGTCTGACACACAAACTGCGGGTACACGAAGTGCTCTTTACTCATATTTAAATCAAAGATCAAATTTTGAACAGGGTTATATACACATGTTAATATGGATTAAAAGTTAATCTTAAAAACATAATTAATGTTATATTTATTAAACCTGAATCTGGTCAAAAACCTAGGCCTAAGGTTTAGGATAAAAACGAGATTGACATTGGGCTCGAAACACGCCTGTATCGGGGACGCTCGATACAGGCCTAGTTGATTAGGATTTTTTCTGTGATTCACCTAAGTGTTTTAAGAAAAAAAAAGTTATCTAATTTGGTTATAATAATATATTATATATATAGATTTAAAACAAATTTCAAAATTAATTTATGAAATTATATATTTTTTATACTTATTAAAATATGAATTATAATATCAAACAGAGCAAAATGAAAAATAAAACAAAATAAATATTATCAGTATAAATATATACTTCGTATTTCGTAGTACGTGTCACTTTTCTGATTGAATTTCTTCCAACGCTCATTGCAAGTCGTTTTTTTTTTGGTATTATTTTTACAAAAGTTATCAGTGAAAAAAATTGACCAATTATATATATATTTTCAATATAGCAAATGACTTTTTCCCCACATAATAATCCAACAATCTTTTTTAAATTAGAAAAATAAACTAACCTGAATTATAAACTGTTGACGTGGATTAATTATAGTTGACTAATATCCTACGTGGTAACCTAATAAAAAAATAACAACTCCCAGCCAATAATAAAAATGTATTTTACTTTTATCCTACATTTCAACCAGTAAAACGAATATATTAATATATTTAATTTTACAATTTATAAATAAACCTTCTTAACAATTTTTAAAAACTTCATTTGAAATAAATTTATTTTTATTTTTATAATTTTGTATGGATGGATAAGGGGGTCCAAATTATTGGATGTGTGAGATAGATAAGATGAAAAGTGATTGAGCCGGTTTATAGTTTGTGGGGTCTAACGAGTGTAGGCGCTTAGCATTGAGCCCATGTTAAAACCGGGTTAGGCCCATTCAAGACAAGAAGCTAGAAGTTACTCGCACAGTGTTGCTAAGAAAAGACACAAGATTCAGTACTCTTTCAATGGGTCGGATATTTGTGGTGGAGCTGGAGGGAAGGACTTACAGGTGCAAGTTTTGTAAAACCCATTTAGCCCTTGTTGATGACATTGTTTCCAAGGTATAACCTCACTTTATTTGTGGTTGATGAATGTTCAAGCTTCAGTGTTTAAGATTAATATTGTTGGAGCTCTTTAAGTACTCGTTCATGGTGTTGTAGTTCATGTATATCTCAAAAGAGTTGTAATTTTATATTACAGTATTTATTTGATTGGCTGAAAACAAATATGGGTTTGTTCTGATCCCAAAGTATTCAAGAATAATAAAAATTAAACCTTGGTGTTCATAAATAGCTATCACCATGTTTTAACACCAGAAATTTGTTTACGTTGCTAAAATTTTGTATAGACTCCAATTCTTGATTCCATCCATCTAAACATGTCTTTTTTACTTGCAAAAACCGATTTTTAGACTCCCACTTGTATTTGGCTGCTATAGCATGATTGTCATATCAATGCGTTGGATTTGCTCTTATGGATTGAGCCCTGTTGTATAACTATCGTTTTATGCTGTCAAAATTGCTACGGTTGTAGTGGTGTTTGGTAATTTGTGAGTAATTTAAAGCCATTAAACAATAGCAGTTATGGCCAATATTATTGCTTGAATTTGATTGCTACCATGGCTTATATATATATAATATATAAGAATATTAAGATTTAATCTATAAATAGATGAACGTCAGGTTTTATGCGTGCATTCTTGTATAGCTTTGGTGTATAAAATGTCAAAAGGCCAAAACAGATATTCAAAGGTCCTTTGTGAAACACTGAAACTATGTTACAAAATAAGAGTTCATTTGAAGTCAATGGTTATATAAGCTATTGTATACACAATGTTTTGAAGTTTTGATACACAAATGTTTTGACTTTAATTATTATGATTTTAAACCTAGCATCTTGTAAGCATCTAAGAGCTAAATAGGTATACTATGTGATTCCATGCCACCGGAAATACCTAGATTCAATCTATATTTGACTAGCATATATGTTGAATGAAGCTGCTGTTGTTACAAGTTCAACTCTTACTTAATGATACTTCTTCAACTTGAATCAGGCTTTTCATAGCCGCAAGGGAAAGGCCTACCTCTTCACTAAAGCGTAAGTTGTACTAACTTCATCCATAAAATATGTTTTTTTATCTGAATTCTGTAGATTATTGATATACACATTGTTTGGTATTTAGTTACCGTAATTTTTCATTTTTGTAAACCTCGTGTCACTTAAAAATATTCATCTAGGGTTCCAGAATAAACAATTTTGTATAGAGCCCCTACTGTTTTTTCTCACAAAGTATGAGAGAACATGAAATATGAAAGGGATCGATCAGTATAGAGGGGAAAGGAGAGAGACATAAAACTTGTATGCATATATATTACAAAGGAGGCAATAGCCTCTATATAGAATTAGGAAGATTGGTGGCCACTATTGCTACAGTAACCATGACAATACATGATGTCATCTCGATGCACGCCTATGTCACAGTCGTGATGTATTCTAACATGTTTTATTAATATGTTGGCTAGCATAAGGGGCACAATCACATAAATGCGCAGAATGTTGTAGGTGCCCAAGAAATTGAACTCTAATTTCACTTCTTGTTTTCAAACTAATGTATGATGTTTTGTGTATCTCAGGGTGAACCTCACTGTTGGACCTCCAGAAGAGAGGATGATGCTTTCTGGGATGCATACTGTAGCAGATATATTTTGCTGCTGTTGTGGACAGATTGTTGGATGGAAATATGTGATACTCTTACCTATTGATTCAACAAGCATATACATGCTATTGTTATTATATTTATAAACTAGCACATATATAGCTTTTCTCACAAATTCCATTTTCCTGCTCAGGAGGCTGCACATGAGAGAAGCCAGAAGTATAAAGAAGGGAAATTTGTTCTTGAAAGGTATGCTCCAACCTCTTTTTACATCAGCACAAGTCCTTGTTTTGTGTTCCTGATACTTATATTTTTGTAACTTTTGTTGAAACAGAGGGAGGATAATTGATGGACTTGACTCAGAATTCTATATTGATACCAACCCTAGCATTAGTGATGCAGAAGATGTTTGAAATCCGGTTGTGTTGTAATAATAAAAGCTTCCCCGACTACATAGAGATGTATAGAAATAAATTGTCAGAAGCTGTCTAAAAATGAGTTGAATTATATGGATTTTGCTGTGTACTAATTTGTTACGTAACAAGTAAATAAAGAAGTCCTGCCGACTACTAGGATTTAAGAAAGTAATAAAACAAAATCGTTTAATTAGTAGTTTCCAGTATGCGTACGAGGCAGAGGTTTTGTGCCGCAGCCCTCTTGTTATGCACTCAAACTGACTACAAAAACAACATACTCTTCGTTTTTTTTATGAGTCGTTTTGATTTTTGACACACTACCGTATAGTAAAAATTATTATTTTTTATTTTTTTTTAAATAAAAATAGATTTCATATTTTAATTTAGAAAAAGGAAATTTTGAAAATCATAATTTTTATTATGTGATCAAAACATTTAAAAGTGTGTGTCGAAAGTCAAAAATTATTTATAAAAAAAATGGAAGGAGTAGTATCGTGGTTGCTACTTGCTCTATATGTTTGTTGATTCTGAAAGAAAACAAAGGTTGAATGTTGATCCTGCCTTGTTGATGTAATTTGTGGTTAAATCAATGTGACCTTGTCCTGTTAGTTTGTTACAACGTTGTTTAAAACGAAATGAGTTTGCGAGCTGGTTCATATAGTTGTCTGTTAGCAATATGTTTTGCTTGGGAAATCATGCCTCGACTCAATTTTAATCATGGAATTAACGACAAGTGGTCACCAAAGTAAATAATCAATTCTTTAAATATTTTTACTGTTTATTCTAAAATTAAAATAATAGTGTATAAAAAACTATTCAATATGATTTGGTAAAAATTTAGTAGAAAATTATTACCTTACAATTTACAGACAGCTTAGAGAACTTGCTTAAAAGTTGAATCATACTACAAAACCAAGAAAATACATATAAACTGTACAAGGTGTACTTGCATTGTATTTCCGAATTTTCATTTAATACAGAAAAAATGAATTGAAGTTTTTTAAAAAATTACTTTTTCATATTTCTGAATATTTTTTTTTATTTTTATAACTCTTATTTATTCCAATTTCCATTCTTTCATTCACTTGAAATATATTAAAAAATAAATACTGTAATATCCGTAATTTCATTTAGCATAATATTAATTAGAATTATATTTATATTAGTGAGATTATTTAATAATATTACTTTTAATAATATTTGACTTATAATAGAATTTGTTTTTAATAAAATTTAATTTAGAATAGAATTAACAATTAGATTAGAAATAAGATTATTTATATTTATGATTATATATATATATATATATACATGTACAAGCGGGAACTTGTTTTATTAAAACCCTAAAAATTGTATGAGAGAGAGAGTCGCGTCTAGGAGAAGAGGAGACGAGAGGAGGCTAACACTAGATTTGAGGTGGAGAATATTTCATAAACAAGTAAGTTAATTTCTACTGTATAAGTAAATAGCATAGTGTTTATAATTTTTATAACTATGAGTAGTTAATGAATTACAACACATGGGTTTTTGGATTTTTGCGGATTCCTGTTATATACATATTACATGCCAGTCACAAATTCATAATTCATGGTAGTGATGTATGCTATTACAGGGTGAATTCATATGATAACGGTTATGTATATTATTAATAATACATAATATTAATGTATTAGTTTTTTTTATGTTTAGCCATGCGGCCAAGGTGTGGTCACTGGTCAGGATATTAGAAGTTTGAATTCACTCTGCACATGTTAGCTTATGATTGATAACATGAGTTATATATATGTTTTTTTTAAATCGTTTAGTCTTTATTAATATACTAGATAAATTGTGTTAATGATACCATGACCATTAAATCGTATATATATAGACTTGGTACAGACTGTCATGCCTAGTATTATAGGCTGAGATGATTAATATTAATATTAATAATTATATTCTATTATTAGATCGGGAGTCAGGCGTGTAGCGAGTTATTTGGATATCGTTAGTATTTGAAATTTCCATTTTAAGGTACGGATTTTGTCCCCTTTCTATCCAGTGCTACTCTTTTTTAGGATTATTTATATTTGATTCGTTCCGTTAATAAATCTGATCCTTTCGTTATTACTCGATTTAACTGTTTTGATTTTCCAAAAATTATTTTAAAATTTGTTTCGAAATATTTAAACATCTGTTTCTACGATTTTCGAAAATTATATATGTTAAATATCTGCAAAGAATATTTGAAATATCTGTTCAGGTGATTTTAAAATTGTAAAAATTATTTTATTTGAACCCTTAGAGTGATATAGGGTATACCGATTTAACCAGCTGTAGGGGTACTACAGCCATGTCATTGCGGCACCAGTGACATGACACTTCCGTGGCAGTGTGATTAGTCACGGCGTATCCTTCTGTTAGCTCAGGTGGTGAGCTTTGGCCATTTTGATATTTGTTTGAGGATACGTGGGTGCACCCAGAGTCTGATTTGATTTGTGATTTGATATTTGACGGTGACGTTGTATATGCCGTACACGTTGTCCGGTTTGCACGCATTAGGTACCCTATGATGTGTGTATCTGTTATCTGTTCTGTACCGGTATGAAATGTCCTAACCCCTCTTTGCTTCAGCCTTGTTTTAAAAATTAATATTTATTTATTATTGTCAAAATATATATCTTCTTTCTATTTTATAAAACTCTATTCCAATCTGTACTGGGCATTTGGCTCATGCCTTATTCTTTCTTCTGGCAGGTACTTAGGGGGATCTTGGACTGTGTGATGGAGAGCTACCCTTACTTCATTTATTAGGATATTTGAACTTCTCAGATTATTTTAGTCATTTTCATTATTAGAGATTTTGGATTTATTCGTATTTATTTTTGAATTATTTTGGAGGTTTTATTATTAATTTGAGAGACATTGTTGGACCTATTTATTTATTACAAGGTGGATTTTAATACTTTGTATACAGGTTTGTGGTTTGGAAGTAACCCCTCATCTCATTTTGGGAAGGGGGTTACAAATACATTTCTTCCCTTTTTCTCCCTGGAACAACAAAACTCGGGAACAAGTTGATAGTAGTACCGGCCTTTTATCAAGAAACACACACCATCTACATCCCCAATCTTCTATTTCAATTCCGGTCGCCGGATATCAAACACACTCGCCGGAATATAAAAAAAATGGCATTTTCAGCCAACCCATTAGCTCTAAGTGTGCCCGAACCCGCCTTTGAGTCATGGCTCCGAGACACCGGATACCTCGAAGTCCTCGACCAGAAAACCTCCGACCTCTCCGCCGCCGGCACCTCCTCCGACGCCACAACCAGTTTCCCCACCGCCGGAATCGATACCGGAGTCTTCATTTCCTTTTTTTCGAAGATTAGAACCCTAATTTCTCTCTTAACTATTAATCCTGTATCGAAACTCACCGCCGGAGATTTTTCCGGCGAAACGCCGGCTTGGACAAGTGGATTTATTGGGGTTTATGATTCTTATTGTTTCCCTTCTTCTCCTGATCAAGCTCGCATGAGGGTTCATGAAAATGTTAAGCGTTATGCCAAGAATTATGTCTCTTTGTTTGTGCTGTTCTTTGCTTGCTCTCTGTATGTATCCCTATATTTAATCACTCTATATGTGGTCTTTATTTCCCATTACTTTATTTTTATGTTAACCTGGAAATGTTTTTGCTGTGTTCTTGAAATAGTGTACGATGACAACATTTGGACTTAAAAATGAAATGAAACTTTCGGGTTTTTTTGAATGAAAATAATATTCGGATACCTAGGTTAGGAGAAAATAATAATTGGATGTCTAGTGGGTACCTTATTTGAATGAAAGTTTGATTTTTGAATGAAATATAATTTTGTGAATTGTTGTGTTTTGATGGGAACATAGGTATCAGATGCCTCTAGCTCTCTTTGGATTGATTTCAATTCTTGCGCTTTGGGATGTATTCAGATGTTATGGAAACCGTTGGGGATTAGATGAATACCCTGTACTCAAACACACATTGTTTATTATTATGCAAATCGGTAAGGATACTATGTTCTTATTATTACCAAAGAAAAGACGGTTACTCCTTTCTTAGTTATTTTAATTTTTGTGTTTTGGATTTATTAAGGCTTGATTTTTATCTCAGTAAGGATGCATGCAAATGACTTTTTTAAGGGTGGAGTTGATGTAGCAATACTGTATGATTCTATACTGGATATTAATGTTCTTAGGTAGACTTATTAAAATTGTAGATTACTTTTAGTATGGATGTTTGTTTTCATTACCGAACTAGATAATATAGTTACTTGGTTTCTCCCTTTAGTTACTTTGTCCGTGTGTAAAAATCAAAAGTAACTTAGACGTGATTTCTATATGTTATTTTGTTTCTTTTTACATTTAAAACTGGTAATAACTTCCAAGTACTTCTGCTTATAAGTTGTGAAAATAACTTCTAAATGTTGTATTTGGTGTGATGCTCAAGTGTTTACTTTTTATTAGTACGGGTTTGAATTCGGGAGACAGCCTCTTTATGCAAGATAAGAGCAAGGCTTCTTACCTTTATTTATCAAAAAGAAAAGGCTGCGTACCTTCAGTAGGCTCGGCTGATGCGGGATTCTCTATTTATAAATAGATAGACAGACTGACACTAAATTCACAATTAATCCCTTGTTTGCCGTCTTTCTCCCTTTTTTGGGGGGAGCTCGTCCTCGATTTTTGGAATAAGGAGATTCCTCAAGCCCCTCACTCCCTCTATGCAGAGTTTGTAACAATGCTTTATGGATAGACTGATCGTTTCGAATTGGTTTCATGAGAAACATACAGGAATAAGATAATGATGTGAATTAAGTCATACTTCCACTTGGTCTTCATACTTTGTGTTTAACCTTTAAGAACAATCTTCAATCGTATCTTCAATTTCTGTTGCAAATACCTCATTCTGTTATTTTGTGGAAACCGTTTTAAGTTCAATTCAGAAGTTCTCAATTCCATGTGCTTGATAATTGTTTTCCTGACTGTTGTATTCAATATTTTTCACATTGGCTACTGTATATTGGAATATTGTTGGCTGTTGTCTGTTGTCTGTAGTTTCTTTTATTTTCCATACTTGTGAAATTCTTCAACAATGTCCCCCCCCCCCCCCCCCCGCCCCCCCGCCCCCCGAAATGATCTGGCGTTTAGCTACATTTTTATCATTTAGGTACTCTTCTAGTGGACATAACCTTATATTTTCAAAAAAAAAAACCTTGTATCTTATTAATGTAATAGTTATTAATGTAATAAATATTATTAATATTTCCCAATAGTAGAGGTATTAGTGACAGCATGATTAATTTTTTTTCCACAAGCTGTATGTTTTAGATTTATGAAGAAGTTTAGAAATCACTAATTTAAGTTTAAATGTGAATCTGATTACTTATCTTCGATGTTAAGATCAATCAATACGTTAATTTTCGAGAAATGTACCATCTATATTGCTTACTTAAATCTTTATGACCATTTTTTAACTATGTGCCTGCACGAGTCAAATTCCTTTTTCTTTCTTTGTTATATACACTTTGCCATCACTTCATTGTCAGTTTGCATTCCATTAAAATCTGCTTCATATAGTTCATGTATGTTATGTAGTGAGCGCATGCTGTATCATACTGAAATGTACAACTCGAATTGTACTATACAAATTTGTCAACTATCACATTCGTTACTGGCCTTGTGGCTAAACTAGTCAAGGCTACTGGCATGCACGATTTATATTTAGATGGCAGGACAAGGCTGTATTGTATCTTATTTGCTCCATATATATAAATATTTTAAGGTTCATATATTGCATTGCTGGTGAAAGTTTGAAACACACACATACATATATTGTTTGTTGATGATTATTGCATGCATATGTTATCATTAAGTCCATTGATAAGACCGTGCAATATGGAATTTGAATATGAAAAATACGAGACTTTCCAATAAAGTCACATATCAAATACATGTTTCGGCATGTGTATGAAAATATGTCTTCTTTAGTTCTGTGATATTAAGGAACACAACTTGCATATGTAACTTCTGAATTTTTTCATGGTTAAGTTTTTATAGCAAGTTGTTCCCTTCAGAATTGATGGTTTTAGTTTTACAGGCACTGCAGTTCTCTTGATGTACTTTAACGTTCAAACGGCTTTGTTATGTGCTGTCGTGGTTACTTATGCAGGTATTTGGTATTCTTTAGTACCCTGCACCTTGGGATTATGTTATTGTTCTCATGATTCTCCTTGTTTTCCGGTATATTGTAGTTACAATTTTACATGCCTCATTCCGGAAGCTGAGCCCAGCCAAGCCACCCACTCGGGGGAGATTTAAATAAACAGATACATGCTTTATTGACCCCTCAGTCAGTTATCCTGCAGTGAATTAAGCTGGCCCCGCCTTTCTGCAGTAGGGGAATCTTCTTCTTTCCCAATATTGGAGTGAAGGAATAGATAATGCCCTTGGAAAATAGCATTACGGTGTTTCAGCACTTGTATGCAACTGAAACACTTTGATGAATAGGCAATATCATTGTAAACATAATTATAGCAGGTGTGCTTATACCTTTTAAATATAACTATACAAGTAATAGATCACAATAGGTTCTTGGAGTGAATTTTGCAGGCTAGATGATCACACATTAGTAGTTATATATAGATGAAGTTTTACTTTCTTTTTCACAGTTGAATTTATTTTGTGTTTTTTGAATCTACAATGTACTCCAATCTACTTGTACAAGTTTTTCTGTCGTAAAATATTTACTTGTACATTGACATATTAACGAGAGGTATCTTCCCTTAATCACGGAGACATTACTTGGTTAAAATTCTCAAAAGTCATTGGTTTCTAAAGTAGCGTGAAACAGCTAATAGAGAAGGAATAGGATCTCCAGGTTAGAGTTTGCTTGTATGATTTTGTGATTAGAGATGATCTGATTTGTGTACTATGTCAAATCTTATATCGAAAATAAATCTGTCTTTTTAATATTGGGAAGATCACAACTTTACATTTCAAAGTAATCAAAAATAGCTCATGTGGATATGTATTAGAAGCAAACATCAAGAGCTAAAGCAAAACAGGCATCAAGTTATATATATCATTGTGAGTCGATACTTCCTTGAAAGACAGCCTCCCTTCTTGAAGGATTTATGGCATGACATTCATTGCAAGCTGACACAAACCACCTGAAAAATCTCCACAAAAATCCTCCACTTCGCTTTCCCTTACCGACTTGTTGCTTTTCCTTATCGCCCTGTTTCTTCCTTTTCGACACTTGTTGAATCTCCGTGTCAGCTTTGTTCTTACGGGAAACCTTGCGAGTTAACACTGGCGTTTGAGTAACATATTGCCAGCTCCCATATTGCTTGCTCAAGCTTGGCCTGTTTGCAATATACACCTCCTGCTTTTTCCTTGCGCTTTTGGATCTATTCATCAACACTCTTCTCTCAGAAACATCACTTGTGCTTGTTCTAGCACTAGTGCTGCAGCTACTGCTGCTACTCCTGCTATTAGTACTATTACTCCGAGATGACATTAACGAATCTTTGCTGCTGACACTGCTTGTCCGGCTCATTGTTCGAGTGACTGTAGCATTCAAGCTCAAAGATTTCGTTGGCGGGCATGGAAAATCATGAGGCAAAAGCCGACCATTCAAGAACAAATGATCAGCAGGGGAGTTTGGTGACCGCGGGGTAACAAGCTCGAACTCGAACTCATGATCTTGAATTGGCTTCACTGGGATGGACAACTTGTCATCAACTGGCTTGTTTTTCTGCACAAGATTTTCCATAGAATGTTTTGGTGAATGCACTGAATGAAGGAGCCCTTACATTTATACAAAGACAGTCTAGTGACATGAATTATATATCGGGGGACATGGGATGATTGGCTTTTACTCCCTAAAGAAAGGTCATGACCATATAAAAATGGCCCCATTTGTTGGTCCATTGAGATAAGCCTTGTGGTGATCACTATAATGTACTTTGATAATTCAAGATTAAAAAAGAAGTTAACGTGCTCAAAGTTTAAAATTATAAGATTTAAGTTTAAAATTATATAGGTGACACAAAGACAGTGACAGAAAGATAGGTTAGTGAAAAGAAGAAAGAAACGAAGCCTTGAATTGTGTATAGAAATATGAAAAGTGTGTAAAGTTAAAGGTATTGTGAGAGAAGAGAAGGTACATACATAGTTACCTGCCAATGGTCCAAAATATATGGTTATTCTTATTCTTTTTATGGGAATTATTAAGATGACGAATGTGACTGCTGATTCTCTCTGTCTGCTCCTTATTTTTAATTTCAATTCTTCTGACAAACTATATATGCATATGCATATATATACACACACACACTCCATTTTGTAGTAAGCACACCAACGAATAAACACACATTACTTCTGAATGCCGCAATACAAAACAATTCTTTTTATCCCGTCAATTATAAATTTTGTAAATATTCGTGTGTTTATTTTGATAATATTAGAATCGAGTATTCACCAAAGTTACAATGCAATAATCGTATTTTTACATACGTTTGAATCATCAAACTTTTGACAAGTAGGAATATATAGATGATTAGGGAGTCTAAACCAAAATTTTAATAGATGGCTATGGTGATTAGTGGATGTTTAATGATGTAATGACTGGTTAAGGGGTTGCACAATAAAAAGGTCTCCTTAAAACACTGAACAAAAAAGAAAAAGAAAGGAGGGTAGAAAATTGAGGTGTGAAGCAACTTTTTTTTTTTGAAACCGAGGTGTGAAGCAACTTGAGCGAGAACTAATTGGAATGTTTTGGACCCCCTCCCCTTGCAATACAATACAAGATGGGAGCAATAATGAGATTTTAGAACACTAAACATGGCTTGTCTATTTTTGTATGTGCTGTTCAAAACTAAAGGCAAAAGAGTATGTAGGACTAAACCACCTTGTACTATTCTTATTCCTTTTGGTTTCTCTACTACAACTTCATTTTATTTTTACACTTAAGTGGATTTATTTACTAATATATTCAATTTCTTGATTATAAATTCTTTATTTTTTAAACAAAAAATAAAAATAAACATATGATTTTTTTAAATGCAGAAAACTAAGTATTAATTTTTTAATGTTTTGAGAATGTGCGTATTTTTGGGGATGTTGTGTACTTAAATGTGGGGATTACTTGCGAACATGGCGACAAGTTGGCTTTTGAACAATTGCTGTGTCTCCCCATTAGTGGGTTTGAGTGAGGGGAGGACCCAACTGGGCCACCAATTTTAGATTTTATTATAGCCTAGCTGTTTCATTTTCTTCTAGGCCCACCACCTGTTTTTGTGCTTCTACTTTTTGACCTCTTTTGTTTTCTTTCATTTGTTGGGCTTTGATACTCAAGCTACTTGGAGTGACTCCACTCCACTAGCGTGTCCTCGTCCAAACTCTAATGTTTATAAAAATTGATCTATTGTATTTTTTTTATTAAATAATTTATATTCTTATACAAGATCTTAAAGAAAAAGGGAGAGTTACTAAGTTGGATTGAAAATTTAATTTTTTTTAAGAAAATAAGAAGAAAGTAAGATTGTTTTCTATTTTTTTTATGAAATGAATTTTTTTTCAAGCATTACATATAGTGGAACACTTATTTTTGACCAGAAAGACCATCACATTTGACAAGTCTAACCTAATTTGAAACAAATTTTCAGACATCACGCTGTCGACCATTTGATCAACAAAGATAGTTTTATTAAATTATACTTTTAAATCTGATAAAAATCACGACATGCCACTAACTTTTGATTTTTCGAAGAAGGCCAAAACGAATTAATCAAACCGTTTTTCTATTCATTAATAATGATGCACTCTTATGTATATAAAAAATTTCACCAATTAAAATGAGTAAAACTCATAAAAATTAATTTTTAATATGTACCGATGGACGTCGACTTGTTGATCTAAAAAGAAAATAGAGAAAAGTCTAAATTTTTATTGGCCACTGGTAATCAGCAATTACTGAAAAATAAATTGACTGTATAACTACTTTTGTAAACTTTCTTACTTTAAATTTGGCTGGGGAACCGTTAGGCGTGGACTTAATAATCTCGTGAATAACTTATATTTAATAGTTGTTAAAAACTATTTCAAATATGTCCTAAAAAAAAAAATAACAGACATATCTTATTTTGATTATGCATTTCATAATTATTAAAATAATAATAATGCAAGTTAGTCAAATATATATTTTCTATTTTGATCTAATTAAGTGTATAAATACAATATTGTAAAATTTAATAAATTTTCTTCATGTGACTTGATTGTTTTTTATTATTTAAAAACATTTAATAACTAATATAATTAAATTAGTTTAAAAATAACAATTAAGATTTCAAAAAATAAGTATATGGATTATTAGTTGGAAACAAATACTATCATAATATATATATACATATATATAATTTGTATTAATTTTAAAAATAAAAATTACAATAATAATGTAAATTCTAGTATTTGTAAATTAAAAATAATAATTATCTTAAAAGCCAATACCCCTACCATATTATACAGAGTTTGGTCATCATATAAGTCGATGCTTATGCACACAAACTAATATAAATAAAGTAAAATTATATAATTAATGTGGGATAAGTAAATACAAAATAAGAAAAGAACATTGTAATAATTTCTTATATTACAAATAAAAGTATTAAATATAATTAAATAAATCTATTAAAAAACGACTCCTCTCTTATATCAGGTTTCGTAATTATATAAGAATTTTTCTTAACAAAATATTAATTTTCCCATTACAATATATTATCGCATTAAATGTTCATGAATTGTAGTATATATTGAATAAACTAATTGATCACATAATTTTATAATTATTAATTGTTTCATTAATGTTGATAGAAAATTAATTAATTATAATATATATTACATTAATAAATTGTAAAAATAAAAAGTTTATTAAATAGTACTTATTACAATAAATATTATTTTTAGAAATAAACTGAATAAATATTAGCCAACACCACCTACAAAAATTTGATTATAAATATAACTTATTGACAACTTTTATAAATTATTCACTTTAAGTTTTTGTCAATTTTATTTATAATTTTATTTATTAATTTAAAAAAATAAAATGATAAGATTTCGTTAATCATAATTATATATAATAGAATCTAGATAAAAGATGTCTAACAATGAGAATTGATGATGAATTAAAAAAATTATTTTAATCTTAATTAATGAATAAGATATTCTGATCATAAGAATAATTTTAATTATACACTAATAACAATAAATAATATATTATATTATAGTCTATTTAATTTAAAATAATAAAATTGAAGTTTACTTAACTACGTGATTAATAAAATCTAATTTTATTATATAAATAATATTTTATGAAGATAGTTTAAAAGAATTAATAAAAATGAAAAAAAATATTTTTTGACAAACTTTTATTAGTTTAAATTATATGTTGTTTGAAGATTAGTAAATATATCATATATCAAGGGATCGTACCTCGTCTGGTGAACCGTATCAAGCAACATAAGCATTAAATTGTAGTCGCATGAATGTAGGAGATGATTAATCAAAATACATGAAAATTATTTTTAAAATATCTAGAGCCGTCACCTCAACTCTTCGCTATTACACACACATATATATATGAGATTTATATGATTTACTGATTTTGAAGCCAAATCTGAGAAGAAAAATATTTCCTTCCTATGTAGAAGGATACATATAGTTTTCTTTTATGTACGAGTCTTCTAAAGTACTCGAAATTGTATTTTGTTTAAATTTTAACGGAGGCAAGAAGACCACCCCAGTAGAACACCCATCAAATAATATAATTTTAAATAAAAATAAAGAGTGTGCATTATTTCTCAAATAATAAAAATTTATTACAGGTCTTGACTAGGGGTTGTATTCAATAGAAATAGTACTTTTTTGTATTTTAAAAATCTGAATGTATTCAATCAGGATTTTAAACAATATTTTAAAATCCAATGGTATTCAATCAAGCTTTTAATTAATAATTTAAAATCCAGCAATATTCAATATGAATTATTATTAATCAATTAAAATATAGTAGTATTCAAAAACTTATTAACATAGGTGGATTTTAAAATTTTAGATTTTTCTATATATTTTTTATGTCTTAAAATTTTACATTATTATGATTAACTCCAATTCTGTAAAATCTTGAATCGTATACAATAAATAAAAATCAATATTTATAAATCTGAATTGACACTTCCAACATATTTGGCGAAAGAAAATATTTAAGACGACGAGCGTGATGGATACGTAAGTGTGAAGGGTATATCTTTTATTCTTTTCTTATTATAAATTTGAATTCATTCTCGTTTATCCTTATCGGAATGATGCTAAAGTCATAAAAGGTCTGAAAAATGCAGACTCGTGCATTAAAAAGTAAACGTGTCAAGCTACTAGAGCTTGTTATATTGTAATTTGCATATAAGCAAACACGTGTCAGTTTACCACCACCTCTGTATATATATTTTTGCTCCGAATTGATGAATTTTTATCATTGTCATCGAAACAATTACTAGAATACATTGAATAATTAAGTTGTTGGTGTTCATCGACAATGATCGGTAAACGAATCCTCCAGAAGATGAAGGTCTTACTTCTTACTGCTTACACACACACATAACCACTTAACCAGTACTGTGATAATATTAGTTTTATTGTTTATGATTTTTATACATGCATGTAAGGTGTTAATTAATTGGTTATTAATGCAGACTATATATACAGTACAGTGTACTTGGGCTAATCACATCTTGAATCTTTGATTTGTCCCCTAATCATCTTACCTGAAAATATTGTTGTTCTTCTTCTTCACATTTTAATTAGGTCCTAGCTTAATCTATTTTTGTTTAATATTGCTTGCTCTTTTTTTAGTAGTGTAAAGAGAATGCTCTTGTACTTATTATTAATAGAGCTGTACAGGAGACGAGTTTAATTTACCTGAATGAATAGATTTTGTTCTAGTTAGACCTCGTTCATAGTCAGCTTCTGCCAATAATTGGATATGGCATGGTGTAAATTATTGATCACATTGGTAGAATGATGTCGGATTGCAGGGGACATGATCACATTGTCTATTAACCTCATTTAAATTCGCATATGGCGTAAGATCGTTTTTGTAAGAATATAATTAAAATTCAAATACCTAATCAGGGTGCTATGTGAACATCTGAGATGAAGGCTTCCAATCTGAAGCAAAAGCCAGTTAGCGTACTGCTCCTAATTCCCTATATAAAAAGATTACAACATGTTTAAATGAAGCCTTAACACCACTTACATTTATGCTTCAGGGGGAATTAGATATCCGATTCAGGCCCTTTCAGAGTTTGAGTGGTTGCTATAATGCTGAATTATCCTATATTTGTAAAGGCAGAATGAAATTATACATATAATACAAAATAAGGAGTGTTCTTCAAATTAAAATTAAGTAGTTCTCCACAGAACCAATCCATATATAACTGAGTAGAAGGTTGATATCAGTTGTGAGTGTCAACCAGTCGAGGTAAGTGATCCAGCACAAAGCGGACAGATATGGTTGCTAAATGTTGCATATATTGAGCATATTCCTATTTATTAATATTTATAATGATATGTTCTATTTCCGTCATGTTGGAACAAGTTACATAATTTGTCTTTACTCTGCAATAATATTCATGTCCTATTGTTAATTTTGCCTGTTTTTATTTTATTGTTTTAAGGATCAAGTACCTGTTGGACTAAGCGGTTGTCTTCTAGATTTTTTTGTGTTCAAGTTCACAAAGTTCAGTAAATTACTATACATTTTGCATTTGTGCTTGCTAAGTGATTAGGTTTTTCAATAAATTGCAGGAAAAGGCTTGTTTAGGTTCAGCAGTAGCAGACACTGAAAAAAGTAAGACATCGAAACACCCAAGACATGGTTATCACTTGGTAAAAGGAAAATCCCACCACGACATGGAAGATTATGTTTTTGCACAGTATAAGCAAGTTGGGAACAATGAGCTTGGTCTATTTGCTATATTTGATGGCCATTTCAACCGTGAAATTGCTGATTACTTTCAGTCTCATTTGTTTGAGAATATACTGAACGAGGTAAAGACATATTTGCCTTTTAACTTTCCACACTGAATATTAAGTCTTTTTATACAGTAACATGAGTGGTCGACTTTTCATATTGGTATAAAACATTATACAATGTGCAGATACATAAATGTAACATAATACATCCCCTTCGTTCTCTCCGGCAGAAAATGACCATTTCTTTATTCTCACTTTTCTCTCTCTGCAACCAGCCTGACTTCTGGACTGATACGGAGAAGGCAATCAGAAGAGCATATCGTGCAACTGACAAGACAATATTAGATAAAGCAGTTGATTTGGGTACTGGCGGTTCAACTGCAGTTACTGCAATATTGATCAATTGTCAAAAGCTGGTAGTTGATAATGTTGGGGACTCTCGTGCTGTTATCTGCAAGAATGGAGTGGCCACACAATTGTCGGTTGATCATGAACCTGACAAGGAGCGCAGTTGCATCAAGGACAGAGGGGGCTTTGTATCAAAGTTTCCAGGTAATCACTTAAGATATTTCGCTCCCATTTTTAATGCCACACTTAAAAGTTCACATCCTAGTTTGGAACGTTGGACTGTCCTTCATAAATGTGAACTACTAGGCTAAATTGATTTAATAACAGCTTGTGCAAGAGATTAATATTTAAGCAATCTTCAACTCTTCAAGAGTCCCAATGAAGAGTGAACCTTAGTCCGTTTCAACATGTTGGTTCAGAAATTTCATGGAGCTACTACTACTTGATATATGAGTTATCAAACTTCATATAGCAAGAAATGTGGATTCATAGTTAGCTAGTGCTGAAAATTCTGTAGCCAGATCTAAATGGTCATTAATTGTCTAGGTATTCATTGATACCTAATGTTTTTTCCTCTGTGTCTATATCTAGAACCTGTTATGCATATAAAAGTACATTGTGCTCATTGCAGGTGATGTTGCTCGTGTTGATGGACAGTTGGCCGTAGCCAGGGCTTTTGGCGACAAGAGCTTGAAGGAACACCTTAGCTCAGAGCCAGATGTGTTGGTGGAAAACATAGATGATTGTACAGAATTTATTATCTTGGCAAGCGATGGTATATGGAAGGTGGATTTCTTACTTGTTATGGCATGATCTACTATATAAATCAAACTGTTATCTGTGGTACCAAGAGTGGTGGTGGGTTTCTTACTTGTTATGCCATGATCTACTATATAAATCAAAACTGTTATGTGTGGTACCCAAAGTGGTGTTATGAATCTGCATTGTCATTTTATATCGTGAAGCATCCAGTATGTCTCTTATGATATGAAATGGGAGTAATTCATGCGACATAATGTCTCTTGCAATATGAAATGGAAGTAATTCATGTGATATGCGTGTGCTCTTAAGTAAGCTGCATCTTTGGAGCATTTTCTTTTTTAAGTTACAATTTTACAACAGTACATTAACGATACATTTTTGGTCAGAAACAACCATGAAAGTATATGGTGTCCAGTGTCCTCAAAAAGTTCTCGAGAAACTTGTGTTTCTGACAGTATGATATTTGCTTCCATTTGATATGTTTTGTAGTCATTTTCTTAAACATATAACATCTGATATTAGGTGATGACAAATCAAGAAGCTGTGGATTGTATTAAGCACATTGAGGATGCTGATGCAGCAGCAAAGCGCCTTGCTGAGGAAGCTGTGGCGAGGAACAGCAGAGATGACATTTCTTGTGTGGTGGTGAAGTTTTAATGAAACTAGGCATATATGGCTCTGAACCACTGCAGCATTGCTCATGCTTGCAAACTTCCTTATGTTTTAGTATGTTGCACCTCAACTTTTGTTCATTAATTCTGTAAAATGTATGTTAATCTTGAGATGTGGGAGTTCATATGTTTCTCTTTTCAAATCATGGATGCTGAGTTGTGCCAGATTCTGGCTTTATAATTTCATCTATTTAGACATTGATGTAAACTTTTGCTTTCTCACAAGGCATATACTAGAAATGCTGAATAATGAAACGTATGCGAGTTGTCTTAACAACGATGTAGCAGGCTAGTTGATAATTAATATCCAAACAGGCAAACATAACTTGTGAAATTGCAGTAAACATAATCAAAATTACATTACTAGCACCCTATTTATTCTTGCTTTACATATAAAAAGTGGTAGCAAGCTTATTCACATCATAAACTTCCAGAATTATTATAAGTTTCATCTTTCTTGAAAATGCATCTTAAATATATCTAGACTTGGTAGTTACTGATGTAATGACATATGATCCTTTTAATCATAGCCTTTCTCACGGGTCCTCAAATCCTCCACACTACTATCTGTTGGTTGATGGATCCTTTCCTCTTCTAATTTGTCATCAGCTTCATGAAACATTCTATCTGAGATGTGCTTGGTAGTTTCTGCACCTGATGTCCTATCCGCAGTGTGCATGGCCTTCTCCCCCATCATCCCCGTGCTATCCATTGTGCTCTGTCCAGTCTCCGATGTACCACCCATTGCTGGCTTAGCCGTATCACCCACTCCGCCTAGGATGTCTCCACTCGCCTCCTTTATAGTCCGCACCTGCACCACATATCATCATGTCAAAACATCAAACTCGAAATATTTTGTTCCAAAATAGATGAATAAAGGACGTCAAAAACTTGTCATTTCATGAGTTACATCATACATGGGGACGGTTGAAAACTGACGTGAAAGAGACATCATATGCCTGGGAAGATCGAGGTGATGCCCGAAGAATTGCTCGACGGATGCTAAGCATAGTTTTGTTTACTGATAACGTTGTTGCAGAACTACTATTTGCTCTCTGTAACTGAAAAAGCTAGTTTAAAGTTTTGGTTTCTAATAAAACGTAAAAACACGTTGTGTTACATGAGGTATATATGTAAGATTTAGGTGCCGCATTTGGTGTGCGACACTTGGTTAGGAAAAAAAACAGAGTTTATGAAATATATGTTGGGATGACTCGACGTCATTGTAGGATCTTCTTTCTGAACCTTTGAGCCCATTTTATTCGATCATTCGTTTATATTTTTATCGTTTTGGAGTACTACTTTTGCTCAGATGAATCAATTTCTTAATGCTACCAAGTGTACTAACAAGGTATCATAAAAATAAACTCATTTGTTAAATGTTAACTGTAGTGTTGACAAAATTATTTATGCAGTTGTCAATAATAATTTGTAATGACAGTATATTTCTTGCAGAATCAAATCCAAAAATTCCTGCTTCCGCAATTAAGTAAAAAGCTTTACAATGTCTTTTTTAAATGCTAACGGGCCACAAGAACATTACATATTACAAATCTGGAGGGCTGAAAAATTTCAACTGTTCAGACATGATATTCATATTCAGTTCCGGAACTAAAAAATCGTTTATGAGAAACCCAAAGTTACAATATCAAAACCTCTTCCTACAATATATAGAAGTTTAACATTTCTTGATTCTTTACAGTCATGCTATTCCCAAAAGAAACCCAACTATGCGAACAGGAAACACATTAAGGAAATATTATTGTAAATTACCTTCAGTTCCCACCCCATCAAGCCACGAAACAACTTGATCTATGGACGGTCTCCGCCTTGGTTCCTGATCAATACATTTACAAGCTATACCCAGTACATCTAAAAGTTGCTTCTCAATACCCTTATCCCATATTAAGGGATCAAATATTTCCACTTCCCTTTTCTCTGACTTCATTTGGAAAACCCATGATACAAGATCTCTGCAATTCTTTCCCTTGCAAACTTCGACTGGACGCCTAGCTGTAAGTAACTCGAGCAGAACGACGCCAAAGCTGTATACATCACCTCTAAATGTTGCTGTCAATGTCTGACTATATTCTGGTGGAATGTATCCCAAGGTTCCAACTAAATCTGTCGTCACATGTGTATCATAAGGATGAAGCAACCTTGACAGCCCAAAATCAGCCAAATGAGCTTCAAATCTCTCATCCAAAAGAATGTTGCTAGTTTTGACATCTCGATGAACTATCTTTGGTTCTTTATGCAAGTATGCTAGTCCACGAGCCGCTCCTTGGGCTATCTTCAGTCGATTGTCCCACTTAAGATGTGAACTGTCATCAATCCTCTCATGTAGCCAATAGTCCAAACTTCCATTCTCCATGTAAGAGTATATTAACAACCTGTCATTCCCATGTTGACAGTATCCTCGTAGGGAAACAAGGTTTTTGTGTTGAGCTCTTGAAAGAGCTTCAACTTCAGCTTGAAATTCACGTTCCACTTGACCGCAGTCCCCAGAAAGTCGCTTAATTGCAGCTTTAATGCCGCTAGGAAGCTCAGCTTTATAAACAAGACCAAATCCCCCACAGCCAATAATGTTAGCTTGGTTAAAATTGTTAGTTGATTTTAGCAAGTCTGCAACTGTGAGATTTAGACATTCTGAATTCTGGAAAAACACCAACTTTGAAGATCCAAAAGCTCCAGATAACCTGTTTGGCCTACTAAAGTCGTCATCAAAACTTTCAACTGGATCTCCCAAATTCCTCTTTGACATTCTAAGGAGAACAAGTGCCACAAGAATAGCAACTCCAACTCCTATACTGACTGTTATTCCAAGGATGGTGCCTCTCCTAAGTTTGTTACTTGAACCAGTTGAAAATGTTGGTTGATGCTCTATACTACTGGCAGCACCACAAGGAGATATTAATTTCCCACAAAGTCCAGGATTGCCATCAAAGCTTGAATTTGAGAAACTTAAGAACTGGCCTCCAGTTGGTATAGCTCCCCTCAAATGATTATTAGCAACACTAAATTTTGACAGGAATGTTAATTTATTGAAAGATGGCGGTATAGATCCGTAAAGGTTGTTGCTGGATAAATCTAGAACTTCCAAATTTTCCATATCAGAAATGGATGTTGGAATTATACCAGTTATGTTATTCCTGCTCAAATCCAAAGCATGAAGTTGTTTCAGTTTCCCAATATCGGGCAAAATGGACCCATTTATTCTGTTATTGGACAATAATATGGATGGAGGGAAACTTGAAGCCTGCTTGTACTGCAAACCATGTGCACTCTGATTTCTTTTAACATACAGAGGGATGCCAATTGATTGATCACATAGTGTGCTGCTGTTTGTAGAAATGAGGCTCTTCAGCTCAGCCAAACTCTGCGGAATTTCTCCAGTGAGAGTATTGTTTGAGAAGTCCAAATAAAATAGACTCTCCATATGACCGATCCAGTGGGGGATACTTCCACTCAAGTGATTCCAAGACAAATCAAGGATTTGTAATTTGCTGCAATTGAGTAACCAAGCCGGTACTTGCCCTTTGAGAGCACAATTTCCCAGTGCAAAAAACTTCAAGTTTTCAAAACCACCAACATTATTTGGCAGTTCTTCACCATGAAAGTTTTTTGCGAGGATGAGAGTGGTGAGGTTTTTCCAATGCTGCATAATAGATAATGTTTTGGACAAATTCACAATACTATTGTTGGACAATGAAAGAATGGACAGAGATGAGAGGTTTGCATAATTTTCAGGAATCTCGCCACTTAATTCATTTTTCGCAAGATTCAGCGATTTGAGTTCCTGGCAACTAGATAGTGACTCAGGCAGCGCACCCTTAAAATGATTAGTGCCAAGGTCAAGTTCACAAAGATTGGGCAACTTAGTGAAGTCGAGATCAATGGAACCATATAGAGAATTATTCCGAAGATCAAGCTTTCGTAAATTTGAACTAGATGTTAGGGTAGAAGGCAACAACCCTGAGAATGAATTTGAATGAACGACCAACTGTTTTAGCTGTGTTAGATTTTCAAACACGTCAGGAAGGGGACCTGAAAATTGATTATCGTTCAAAATTAAGGCCTTGAGGTGGAAAAGCTTACTCAAATTTTTGCTCAGCGGACCAGATAAATTGTTGGCAGAGACTGAAAAGTGTTCCAAAGACGACATTGTATACAATGATTCAGGAAGGGATCCTGAAAATGAGTTGTAATCCATATACAATTGCTGCAGAGAGCTGCTGCAATTTTCCAACCCTTTTAGTCCTCCAGTGAAATGGTTCATTGAAAGATCAAGAAACTGAATCTTTTTGGAGGAACTGCAGACTTGAGAATTAAAACCACCAGAGAAGAAATTATTGCTTAGGTTGAGAGCAACAAGATTACGAAAATCTACAAAGTTGAACAAGCTCTCATTGAATGAATTACTCGAGAGATTAACTGAGTGGATAGATTCCAGTCCAGCAAGTGCATGAAAAGCTGGTCCAATCAGAGCGTTATGGCTCAAATCAAGAAACTCCAGCTGCTTCAACTTGTTGGAAAAGTTCGCTGGTAACTCGCCTTCAAGATAATTGTGTGAAAGATCCAGGAATTTCAACTGATCCAAACTTCCAACAGCATGTGAAATCTCACCTTTTAGACCTTTATCCGACACATTCAACATAATCACTCTTCTTTCATCGGACAGAATATCACCTTTCCCACAGACAACTCCCTCCCAGTTACAGCAAATAGATTCATTAGACCATGTTGCAATAATAGAGCCATTTTTAAGATTTCCTGCAAATTCCTTGAGTGCCAAAAGATCATCTGGATGACAGGTTTGACTTGGGGACCCAAGACACAAAGATGAGAAAACTAAACCAACCAAGAACACCCAATTTACTAACGTCGGGGTAAAGAACCCCGTCACTTCCATTGCTAAAACCAAATAATGAAAAGCTTTAAAAATTACTGGGCATCACCATAAACATATTTGATTCAGAGATGATTGAACTTGAATATCTGCTTACAAGAAAATTAATTTCCAATTAAAAAACTGTATACACACACACACATCTAAAAGCAACTCAGTATTCAGGACTCAAAGGACAACCCCAGTATGAACAGTCTAATCAAGATCAATCTGCACACCAGAATTGAAGGAAAAGTAGTCCTAAAAACAAGCAGAGAAAAATCACTGCCTTAGAAAGAGGGGAATAGATAAAGAAACCCAAATACACTATAAACCCCACAAATAAAAACCAAAATGTCATCAACTTGTTAGTAAAAAAGTCATTAGCAGCAATTACCTATTGAGATCCCAAACCCCACATGAAATTCAATCCCCAGATCAAATATTAAAGAACCCAAATGAACTCTGGTTCACATTAATTAAGTAAGAAAACAAAACAAAAAAAAAGAGAATAAACTAGCACTGACCCTAACAGAAAGAAAGATGATGACTTTAATTCAAACCCACGTCCCAAAAAACCTTAAAATCCACAATGAAGACTCAATTGACAGCTTGGAAAAGAAGCAACAATTAAGAGCACATGAGAAAATCAAATCATTTCAAATCCCCAAAACATATATAAACAAATAAAACAAGCTTACCCAAATAAGTACAATAAATAAACTTTAAGTACAAAGAGTAAAGTTTTGATCTTTAGTACCCCTCACTTGCAGCTGAAGCAAAGAACTCCTTTCTGAGTAAAATTCATCACCTGGGACACAGAAAATATAGACACAATGCTCTATATGTATATATCTCAACAGCTGTAACTTGCACTATTTTCTTGAAATTCAAAGCCAAAGACTTTGTACTAAAGCTAAACTAGGGTACACAGAATAAAAAGGAAGGGGAAAGTAAGAGGAGAAGGAGAAGGTAAAAAGAAAGTTGAAGAGAGAGAGAGAGAGAGATGGAGAGATGGAGATTAAAAAAATGAATATTACTTGAAAGATGTGGAAATTGTAATAAAGAAGGGTGGGGGATAGTTGAAGAGGAAGACAAGTTAATATTGTGTTTGTCACGTCAGAAAATCTAATCTCTAATGTTTATTTATTACAACAACTAAACAGGCAAGTAGCTGCTGCTATATGGGAAAAAAGAGAGAAAATAAGAAAAGTGGCAGTAGAGATTTGAAATGAGTGACCCAAAGAGCTGACTTTTAACAAAAAATACCTTGTACACTTTAGTCCACAGTCTTCACGGATCACACACTTATACTTCTGACCCCATTTGTCAATACTGTATTATCAATCACTAGTCCCCGTTCCCATATTTGTCTCCGTCCTTAAAAAATACTACTAAGATATTTGTTAATTTAATTATTTATATATATATATATTAAGATATATAAATTAATAATTGTATAATTTATTTTAAAAAATTATAATTAAATGATATATGAAATTAATTTTTATATATTTTAAAATATTTGTCTAAAATTTAATAAATATTTTGGGATGAAAAATTAATTAATGATGCTTGGTCAAATCTTTAATAGTTGATCATTCGCTTCTCAAAAAATTGTATGTGATTATGAACTGCACGCGAGATTTTGGCATCATAATTTTGGTCATCAATTTATACGTGAGATTTTGGCATCATAATTTTCGTCATCAATTTATGTGTGAGATTTTCGCATCATAATTTTTGTCATCAATTTATGCGTGAGATTTTCGCATCATAATTTTGTCATCAATTTATACGTGAGATTTTCGCATCATAATTTTTGTCATCAATTTATGCGTGAGATTTTCGCATCATAATTTTTGTCATCAATTTATACGTGAGATTTTCATATCATATAATTTCATTCTGAATTTTCGTCGTCAACTTATACGTGAGATTTTTACATCAGAATTTTCGTCATCGATCTTATCATTGAACTATGTTAGATAAGATAAGTATTGCATAAGTGAGGTTGAATGCAACTTCATTAATTATGCAATATTTTTGCTAACAACAAACAAGAATCTTAATTAACAAGTTATATGAAGCAACCAAGTAAAACAGATAAGATGAGACAATGTTTAAACTTCAAAAATTAATTTTATTAGTTTTTGTTTTGCTACAAGTGTCTGAAAAATAATTCCAGCTTCGATAGATATAATAATAATAAGTTTGCTAATGTTTCTATCCTTGAGAAATTCTAGCTCAGTTGCATTCGAGAAAATACTTGTAAGATGTGTGTATTTATACTGAAACACATGTCTCATTTACAAGTGTATTTTCCCTTGTTCTTAGAACAAAACTTGAAATACAAATTTTATTTTTTCTATTCAAATTTGTCTTTATTCCATTTGTAGATAAACCAACTCTGATATATGTAGAAATCTTTGATTCTTTGAGCACGATTTACCTTTTGCTTGTATTCTCTCGAGTTGCAGTAGTAGACTTGATAGACTAGATAGTAATGTCAAAATCATTACTTGTATTTTCACTATCTAGTCTGCTACCTAAAACAAACTGTCAGCATCAGTAAAAGTGTACTGTCAACTTTTAGCTCCTCTGTGGTGACAGTATCTTTGGATCCGCATATTTTATTGTCAGATAAACCATGAAATATACTGTCTCCAAAGCTGCTGTCAACTATCTCCGCCAATGTTGTTGTCAACTACTCCCCCAAAGTTACTGTCAGTAAAACTTGTTATCTTCAAATCTTCATTCTCCGCCAAGTTTACTGTCAATAGAGTAGTTGATGTCAGTAATACTTGTTGTCTTCAAATCTTCATTTTCCACCTAGTTTACTGTCAATGGAATAATTGTTGTCATATGTTTTAATTGTGTTGTCATTTGTAATGTACTGTCATAGGCTTGAGCACTTGAAATGTTGATGTCTGAGTTTTGAATCATGTTGTGCATGAACACTTAGTGAACTTCCACTACATGACTCATTTTTATTCTTTTATACAAGATAATAACTTTCAAATGTACTGTCACCTAACTAATACTTGTTAAGTGTACTGTCTACAAATGACTATTAATTATACTATCAATATACATATGAAAGTATGTTTTACTTAGCCTATTAAACTTAAACTAAATACATTAGTTGATTATAACACAATACCTAACAAACTACAATTTATGAAAAAAACTACCCACATCCAACATAATCAATTTAGAATTTATATGGTGTGATCATGGATTCGAGATTTTAATAAATCACTTGATATAATATTACTTACGGTTTGTAATTTTAATAATGCATATTTTTCAATTTATAAAAAATCTTCATTGGCACTTTTATTTTATATAACAACATTTTATAAATATTAGTAAAAATACGTATGTTATAATGTTATATATGCAACATCCCATATCTAATAAATAAAATATGTTTAAGCCCTTTACAAGGGTTTAATTGTGAGATTGAGTTCTAATTATACTTATTTTCAACATCCCACGAGGAATAGATAAATTAACAACATGTCTATGGATACTTATTTTCTTTCCGTTCTAATTATAACAAAACATATTCGAATTTCCTGATTGGTGTTTGATTCTTTAAATATCTTATGCAGATTTAAATCGAACAGAATTTATAAATCAGGATGTAACGATCCTCTATCGGCGTTTTTTTACTCGGAGGATGGAGAAATTGGAATTGCAGTGCGCGTGTTAATAAGGGGTCGTTTGGTTCGGATGTTTCTAAAATGAGATATGAGTTTATAATAGATAAAATCCATACCTAGTATTTATTTTATTTTTTTAAAATTTTAACCTCATATATCAAACCCACAAGATATGAGTTTTTGATACCCAAATGGGTGGGTATGTGAGCAGGGTATGAGTATCAACTTTCATATATTTATTTTATTATTCATAATAAACATTATTATTAATCAAAAAAATAATAATATATACAATCAAACATTACTAACCATAAATATATATATTTTTATATAATAAATTCAATCATTCATTTAATAATATATTAAATTAAATAATTTCATTCCACAACTATACCAAACACATGATATCAATAATAAAATTTCATTTTCATACCACCTTAATTCATTTCCTCATACCAAACTTATACCACCGCATGAACCAAACGACCCCTAAAAGGCCAGAGGAAAACCATTGATAATTTGATACTCTTTCCGTTATTTTATATGTCGTTTTAATTTTTAATACATATTTTAAAATATTTTAATTGTAAAATAAAAGTCATTATTTTCAAATTTTGTATTTAAATTTAATTTACAGAAAAATTAATTATAAATAATAATTTATATCGAAACATTTTAAAATATATGCTAAAAATCAAGTGCTACGCTATGTACGCAATGTTTAGTGCGCGTTTTGCAATTTAATAATATAAGGTGGTACACGGCTACCGCCTACCGCATACGTACAAATGTACAATTAAGGTGGTCATTTAATTCAGCTGCGCAACTCACGGGTGACAATCAGCAAGCTTGTTTACGGATTTTTAATTAACTTTTTAATTTTATTCATTTTTGTCTAATCCTAATTATTTTTCAGAAACTATTAGAAAATTCATTAATTTAAAATATATTAATTTTGATACATCAGAAACACGAATATACATTTAAACAAAATATAGAATATAAATTTATACTCCCTCAGTCCCACCAATTTGTTTACGTTTCGGAGAAAAGGTCTGACACACATTTTAAAGTGCATATAAAATATAGTTCCATAACTTGTTTTTAAATATTTTTTTTAATAAAAATTTAAACATGATTGTAAAAATAAGTTACATAACGATACTTTATATGCACCTTAAAATGCATGACGGGTTCTCTATCCGAAACGTAAATAAATGAGTGTGACGGAGAGAGTGTCTTTTAACAATTTTTCTAGTGTGTGTCAAACGACACACATTAATCACTTACTTCTATGATAACTGTTATAAAATACACAACTAACAGGCAAACAACCAAGGCCTGCAACAAGTTTTTCGATCGGAAAGAAAACATCCGATGATCGAAAAATTTTCCGATGAACCGCAAACAACAAACAAGTTTGCTAATAATGATACCACACGTGTTTCTGAACACTTACACAACACAAACATGTTACCAGACTAGGAATAAGAACTAATCTCAACCGTGCAAACTTCGGCTAAAAACGAGGAAAGCTTCGGCCAAACTCCGGCTGACTCAAAACAGACAAACAATTATAAAAAAAATTATCATTGACATGTTGGTTTGATAAGCTACACAACCATGGCAATTGATTACACAACAAAGTAACAAAACTTCAAATCAAAAATCAAATTAAAATCAGTTGAACACAACTTTACACATCAACGATTTATGACTGAAATTGACATAATAAATAGCAAGTACTAACGATGAACATCGATTTGGTTACCCATACCAAGTAAACGGAAATCAGAATCACCCATAACTAGCTTTGATTGTCAAGATTGATACAAACCCTAACTGAATCCCGCGTCCCTAAATTATCAAGTGGTGACAATTTATTTTAATAAAATTTATATAAGTAAAAACTATTTATATTTTTTTGAAAGGTTTTGGGACTCTAATTTGATTTAAAGATATAATATGCCATAATTAAAATAAAAAGCTCAAAAAATCATTTTTATTGGATAAAAGAAAAAAATAAATATTTTCAAATAATTACAATATATTTGTCGGAACTCTCCAAAAATTATGAATGGTCCAAAAATAATAAAATAAAGCTATTTTTAGGATTTTACCATTTCCATAAAAATAAAGAAATAAAAAACAAGGTCTCTGGTCTTCTACATGGGATGAGCCCGATAATCACAAATTGAAATAAATTTATTCTAATGAAACAAAAATTACAGAAAAATAAAATAAAATGATTTAAATTACACAGAAGTCACGTAACACATAACATGTAGTTTTTCTCTTTATTAAAAAACCTAACACAATTAAATGCATAAAAAAACATGACACACTAAAATTATATTAAAAATATATTTAAATATTATAAAATATACGTTATTTTTTCGGGCATTACACAACGCGCCACAATTATATATATAATATATAATATAGTTTATATTTTATTTTATTTTATTTTATATATTGATTTTTTATACATATATTTATTATTATATATAAAATCATATATGTTTTTGGTTGTATTTTCAAATTTATATTCCACTTTCTAGTTCTTTATGTTTGTAATTTAATTTCTAAAAATTTTCTAAATTTTATTTTTTCACTTAAAATTTATAATTGTTATTATAACTTTCAATTTTATAATTTATTATAATTTTTATATCGACAACGTTATACCGCACAAACCGCACCGCACAATACATTTATGTGATGTGATTTAGGCAGTTTTTGAGTCACGCGGTGCAATTACGATTTAGAAATTTAATCAAACCACCGCGAACATATTTCCTAATATGTGCAGGGGACCAGATGCGAGGTGCTGTCCGGTCAACTAATCCACCAACACGTGAACCCACCGAATCCACTAGATAATACATCATCATTTGTTATCTATTTTTTATAACAAAGTTGTATGTTTTACGTAATTAATTGGTATGTAACAGTAATTAAATGGCACGTGATCATCTAAATGTAACGCTGCATTCGGCGGTTATCCACGATACCACCACTGCACTCGACACTCGTTTTGTTTACAACCCTTGATTTGGCACTTGTCTATCTACTCAATAACTCAACCTGGACCCCGTTGCCACCTCTACTTTTTTTTACGCTTTTACCGTCATCTTGCACTCTGCATTTTTTTTTATAGATAGCACATTACTTTTATGTACATTAAAATTTGTTCAGCGTTCAATTTTTTTAAATAAATTTAATAATGCTGTATCTTTAAAAAAAATGATACTCCGTATTACTATTATATATGTAGGACAGCTCTTAAAAGAAAAATGATAACGTGGAAATATAAAAACTTATCACGATGACTGTTATAAATTACTCGTCTGTGTATACAAATATAAATTGTACAGTATTGTTTTTAGGATTATAAACGAATAGAGTTATTAGCAAACAAAATTCAAACCTTGATCTGTTTAAAATTCAGTTCAATTATTGCTAACCCAATACAAGTTAAATATAAAAGTATATTCGATTAGATATTTAGATATATAATAAACTAGTCGAATTGAATTTTATACCTAATCAATTTGAATTGGACTTATTTATTTAGAGATTAGTTAAAACTCAGTCCTCGAATTTATTTAACTCCATCCGCTTAAACTAATTTAAATATGTTAAAATGAAAGGTAAAATTTTTATCGCCACTCAAAATTTTATTAATTTATTAACTAACATAAAATACTAAACATATCATATGAGATAAAATTTGTTTTTCACCAAATTAATATACATTAATTCGAAACACAAAACATATAATAATATTGCCTCAAATATTAAAAATAATAATCACACACACACACACACACATATATATGTACATGTATGCATGTATGAGGGTAATCTAAAAGTGAAAAAATAATTTAAAAATAATGTTTAATAGTTAAATTTATAACTATATATTATTATTTTTATCATCAAGTCAAGACATTCGAGAAATATAATATTTATCTTAGGTGATTTAAGTAAGATAATATAATATAATATAAAACAAAAATATAATATAAAATTATTATTATTTCAAATAAGTAAGTTTTCTTAGGTGAACAAATGATAATGATGCTTAAACCTTGGCGAGTACACCACCATATTTTCCAATTTCCACTAAGTGAAAGTATGGCAAATCAAATACTCCTATATGATGGTCCTGTGCATTATTAATCTTCATCGTTAAGCTTGAGTGGCACTGTAGTGGAAGCACTACATTTTAGAATTTTATGATTAAAGTTTGTATGTAGTTGGATCACTTGCATATTATATAATAACATATAATCATCAAGACATCAACCATTTCCTTTAGTCAAATTAAATTTATACAATTATATCAAATATTACTATTAAATGTTTATGGTTTGTTCGACAGATTTTTTAAATCATAACTAATAATTTAGTTAAGTGACTCGAAGGTTAGAAAAGTTTTATATTTATAATATAGTTTATTTAATTTATACTATTCTATCCACTTGTAAGAAATCTACTTGAGGCCCGGCCCAAACATATGATCGTCGAGTGTGATCAAACTAGTCGAATCAGAAAGCCCACCAATTATACAATATAGCTCGAATAAAGGATTTAATGTGATCGTGTGGTAGTTGGTATAGTTAGGTTAAACTAAAATATATCAAATTAAAATCTTATAGCTATAAAATCATTAAAAAAATTTATAATTTAAATTATAATTCATTTAATTTCATATATTCAATAAAAATGAAAATAATAAAAATATTATAATACTAATTCTAAAGTAAATTATAAGCAAATAATTATTATATAAATATTATTTTTATATAATATATAATAAAATTTAAAAAATATATATAACTAAAAATATTTTAATATTTTTATAGATATGCAATATATATAAAAACAACCATACAAGTAATTAATAAATGTAGTTAAGAAAAAAATAATATTTTTATATTTAATGTTATAAAAGTTAAATATATTAAAAGAAATATAATATATAAAATATAATATATTAATTATAATAAATATATTTTAAATATTTAAAAAGTGTTCTGTGCATCGCACGGGATTTAAACTAGTTTAATATTAAAATTTTATGATATAAAATCAACATCTGAAATTATTTTTTCAAAAAAAATAATCTGAAATTAATTATTTTTTGAAATATTGTTGACATTTAATTTAAACTGAATAAAAATAAAGTAAAAACAACTTGAACTTAAATAAAATAAAATAATATTGAATTGCCCGTATTAAAAAGGATAATAAATTATAAACTAAAACGTACCAAGTTACAATTACACAAATTTTTTATGCATGATATTTTTTTATTCTAAAATGGAAACTGCAATAATATTTTCTTTTGAGAAATATATCTATCTATGTGCTTCTTACTACTCTGAAAAAGTTATGCTCAAAGTAAACTAATTTAACTTCCTTAAATATTTATATTGTTTATTATTAAAATTATACTATTATAATTGAACAGTAAATTTATTTTATATAAATACAATTATAGTAATAGTATTATAATTAAATACTATAATTCTGTTCAATTTCAATTAAAAAAAATATCATTTCAACATATTTTGATGATCATTAGAGTTCTAATAATTATATATAAATATGATTATTTCTATAATAACTTGTTTTTAATATATAATAATCTTTTAATTAGAATCGCAATAATTATGATAATAATTTCAAATATTTTCTCTACAACAGGTAAAGAATATACTAATTCTGTACTAAAATAATATAAAGAATACAAATTATTTTAATTTTGTCATAATTTTAAAGGGATAATTAATTTATTCGTTCTTCAACTACTGTAATTTATGGTTTAGGTCCCTATATTATAAAATCCAGTTTTTTGATAGCTTAACTCTAAAAAATATGATTCATGTCTCTCCATCCAAATCTAAGTAACGTCTGTTAGTCAATGTTACATGAAAACTGAAAAATAAAATAAAATAATTAAAAATGAGCCAGAAATTACGTGGCAATCAAAATTCATGGATTGAAGTGTAATTTTGATATATTCATCTAGGAGTGATTACAAAAACATATGTGGTGAAAGTTTTTAATTTCGAGTTCATTAATGTATAGAAATCTGTATATTTTTATAAATTTTTTTTAGGTATTCTTAATATTAGAGTACAAAGTTCTATACATCAGTGAACCTGAAATCAAAAACTTTCGCCACATGTGTTTTTATTATCACTCATAAATTAACATATTAAAATTTTACATAAAGTTTTGATTGTCACATAATTATCGGTTCATTTTTAAATATTTTATTTTTTACTTTTCAATTTCACGTCAGCATTGACTAATGAATGTTAGTCAAATTTGGACGGAGAGATGTAAATCATATATTTTGAAAGTTAAGATATCAAAAAATTGAATTTTATAGTATATATACCCAGACCAAAAACAACCTAGAGTTGAAGTACGAATTAATTAATTATCCCTAATTTTAAAACATAATAAGAGCAAGAGAGATACTATTCAAATACTACCAAAAGTCAAAGTATCGATTATTAATAACTAAATAATATTATGTACTAATTATTTATAAGTTATAATTATTATTAAGATTCATCTACTTCATATTATAACTCAAACTCTATTAGATATCTTATTAATATATAAATTTGAATTTAAAGATCAATTTTGGAGTTAAATTTAAAAGAAAATTCGTAATTATTGTGTTCTTTACACGACATACATTGTTTGAGCCATATTTTAAGTTTCACAAGTCAGAATTGAGTAATTTTACAGTCCACACGAATTTACAAAACTTCTTTAATTATGAGGTGATCCAATATCTAAAATCCAACTAGAACAACCCGTAATCTAAAGAGAAACGACAATTACGAATTTTTATTGTAGAATTTTATTCCGTTTATGAAATCTTTTTATAATTAATTTAAAATATTAAAATATTTTTTATATTAGATTTATATAGAGACATGTCGTACATAATACATTATTATGTATTATTATTATTATATTAGAGTAGAGATAGTAATAGGGTTTTATATATAGAGAGATGAAGGGAGTGCGTAAATTTTCTTTATGAGAGGGAGCATTAAGTTTTTTTTCCCAAATTTTTTCTATAAAAATATTTAATATATTATATAAGATATAAGTGTAACTTTATACGGATAATCAGCTACACTTATGTGGGAAATTATTATATTGAGAATCCAAAAAACTTATTAATTCATTGGTTTTGATCAAATCGAAGAAATTAGTTTTTTGTAAAAAATAATTATTTGAGTTCCGCGGCTAAAAGTTCAACATTAGCCTAAGATATTAAATATACATTCTATTTTCTTACTATATTATATATAATACTATATCAAAAACACGTTATCAAATATTTTGAATCATGCATTTTGATAAATAAAATAAATCAAATTAAAATTAAAATAATAAAAATTAATAAATATTAATACATTTTTTAAATTTAATCAATTTATATATGAGAAAAAATGTTTGGTTCAATAAAGAACCTGTCATATATTACTATGAAAAAATGGATTATAAAAATTATTATGACGATAATTGTTAGGTATAATTTTATTTTTTAATATTAACTTAAAGTTTAAAACTCATTAGCAATATATTAACATCGATTATTTATTGATGCAATATTTAAATTATATATGTTATATAATTATTTATAAATTGTAATTAATATTTTACTACTGAAAATCGAATAACATAAAAAAACTTAACCAAATTAATAATTATATTATCATATTATTAACAGATACATATATATTATATCTCATATACCGTAATATCTATTAAATTTTATATAAAATAAATATAACAGAGAACTTATCAAAAATATATTTAAATTTAATATGTATAATCTTAAATATATTAAATATTTGTTTGGTATATTAAAAAAGCATGTTAATATAAATTTATATTTTGTGCTATATGCATATTTATTTTTAATATTGTATAATTTTCTTTTTTATATTTAATCAGTTGACGTAAAAATATATAATTTAAATAAATTTAAAAACTAATATAAATATAATATATTAAAAATTTTTAAAATTATAAAATATTCATAATTTTAAAATAAATAATTTAATGAATAAAATAAAATATCCGTTAACAAATAACTCTAATAAAAAAAATTTATAATACAAAATATTGAAATTTAACACAGTACAATAGTACATACATATAATACTGTAGTAGTGTATATCGGCTTTCTTATCAGCAAAAAAGTGTGAAACATGTCGGAGATCAAGAGTATTGGGGTGGTGGGTGGTGGCCAAATGGGGTCCGGAATAGCCCAATTAGCCGCCGTTAATGGCATCCAAGTCTGGCTTCACGACACCGACGCCGGAGCTCTGACCAAAGCTCTTTCTTCCATTTCTGACTCCATTCAACGCTTTGTCTCCAAAGGTCAACTCTCTCAGGTCCATCTCTCTCTCTCTCGCTAACCCTTTTTACTACATGTTTTGAAGTTTAAATATTTGCCCATTTTGAGTTGATGTTGTTATATATATAGTCTTGATCTTTATGTATGTATTAATGTTGGGAATCTTGAAATTCATGTGAATTCTAAGTTATAGATTATGTGTGTAAAGTTTGTGACTTTATTACACAGGAAGTGAAAACTGAGGCTTTGAGATGTTTAAGGTGTACTTCTAATTTGAGAGATCTTGCTTCTGCTGATATTGTTATTGAAGCCATTGTGGAATCTGAGGATGTCAAGAAGAGTCTTTTTATTGAATTAGATAAGATTGTCAAGAATTCTGCAATTTTGGCATCCAATACCAGCTCGATCTCTATCACTCGTTTAGCTGCTGCTACGGGCAGGCCTCAACAGGTTAATTTTGAATACTTTGCAGTTTGTACAATGCAAAAGATAATTTTTGATATAAAGTTCTTTTTATGTTTAATGTTAAAACTAAAATTGTTAAGGGGTTCGTATATGACTATATGACTATATGTACTATGTACTTAGAAGATTTGTGAGTTTGAATCATTTGTTTGACTTCTTTTACAAATTCTTGGTTATAGTTTTATCTTAAAATAAGGTTACAACTTTTTGGAACTGTGGTGTGGAAGAATTTGAAGAAAACAATTGGATACTTCTAAAAGTAGGGAAATGGAGTGTTAGGGGTTGTTGCCAACTTTTAAATAGGTTTGCAATTGTGTATGCACCATCCAACTGATAGGAGATGGACATCAATTATCTGGGAATTTTACCTTAGAAAGTTGCGTGGATGAGATTCTTTTAAGTTCTATCTATACTCTTTTCGGCTTGCTGCTTAGTTTGCATTCAAATTACTGATGTTATGATGATATTGCAGAGTATCAGATTTAACTCATGTCTGATTCAATGGTGTAGTGTTTTTTTTCCTTCAAAAGTGATAGGACTTGTATTAAAGTTGTGCTTTGATAACTCTATTGAGTGATACCTCGTAGTGTCATATTTGGCTATTTAATTATGTTCAAATTGATTGCTTCGATGCTTAACTTTCTTTCTTAAAAGTATTATTTATTTATATTTGCAAGACAGAGAATAATGGATTGGCTCAGCAATTAGTATATGTTATATGTCAATTTGGCCTTGTAAGTATTGGGACTGGAACCAACTGCTAAAGGTTTTAGCTGGTCACATATCTTCTCTAAAAATATTTGCGATTACTGCTGTCATTGTTGCAAAATTAAGCGTGGCGAAATTCAGAAAGCTACTAAATAATTTTTAAGGGTTTTATATCTTGAAATGATATAAATAAAGAAAAACAATTAGTTCTCAATTCATCAACTGTATGATTCTTGATTTTACTAGTATATAGTTATATCTATCATTCGAATATAGTTATATCTATCATTTTTAAATTCATTTGTTGCACTATTTGCTTTTTGTACTCTATAATATTATCACGGAGCTCCTCTCTTTGTTCCTTACAGGTGATTGGCATGCATTTTATGAATCCTCCGCCTATCATGAAGCTGGTGGAGATTGTTAGAGGTGCAGACACTTCAGAAGGTACATTTAATGTGACAAAAGCACTGGCTGAGAGGTATTGACTAAAACACTTTTATTGTTTTCCTTCTCTCTTTACAAGCAATCATGATTGAAAATTTATGCTAGGTTTGTGTAGTGTGTTATTTTGCTTCATCCGACTCTCAACCTGTACCGGTCCATGATTTGGTTAATGTGCAGGTTTGGAAAGACGGTCATATGTTCTCAGGACTACTCAGGCTTTATTGTGAACCGAATACTAATGCCTATGATAAACGAAGCATTTCATGCACTGTATACTGGAGTGGCAACAAAGGAAGACATTGATACCGGAATGAAGCTTGGAACAAACCATCCGATGGGTCCTCTAGAGCTTGCAGATTTCATCGGATTGGACGTCTGTTTATCTATAATGAAAGTTCTTCATGCAGGGTTGGGGGATACCAAATATGTTCCTTGCCCACTCCTTGTTCAATATGTTGATGCTGGGCGCCTTGGCAGAAAACGAGGTATTGGAGTATACAGTTACAACAAAGCAGCCAAAGAAACCAAACCATCATCATCTCGACTCTAAACTATTACCAGAATAAAACTTAGCTTAAATTTCACCACCATAGCTACTGTAAATTTAATAAATAAGATTGTACAATATGAAATGTGCATCTCATATTTGTCAACAATAGTCAATAGCACACACCAATTTTATATTTCTTTATCGTATTCAAGATCATATGTGTGCTATATGTGTGTACTTTGTAGTTCTGTAAGCACCGATAATGATGCAACACAAAGCCGCCTGCCTTGAATTTTATCTACTGTACATTAAGTAGTGTAGCATGTGAGAAGAAAAAAGTGATTTTGTAACTTTACACACACATAATGATGAAACACAAAGCCGCCTGCCTTGAATTTTATCTACTGTACATTAAGTAGTGTAGCATGTGAGAAGAAAAAAGTGATTTTGTAACTTTACACCCACACCCACACACATAATGAACACAGAGCCGCCTGCCTTGAATTTTATCTACTGTACATTAAGTAGTGTCGCAAGTGAGAAGAAAAAAGTGATTTTGTAACTTCACACACAGAGAGTCAACTTCAATTTTGTGTGACATTTAAGAGCCACACACACACACACAGAGTCAACTTCAATTTTGTGCGACATTTAAGAGCCACCCTGTGTCTCAACTAGTTTAAGTCAAGTAGGAACACTCAACAGTGTAAAATGACATGAAAAAGTTGATATAGTGAAGTTTGCGTCAACCATTATTATATATTAGAGTAAATTCCAAAATGGTGGCCGGACTTTACACTCATTTTCAAAAAAGTGGCTAGACTTTCAATTTTTCAAATTGGTGGCTGGACTTTACACTCATTTTCAAAAAAGTGGCTGGACTTTACACTCATTTTCAAAAAAGTGGCTGGACTTTCAATTTTGTAAAATAGTGGCCGGACTTTACACTCATTTTCAAAAAAGTGGCCAGATTTACCTTTTTTCTTTCAAAAAGGTGGATGAAGGCGATTTTCAGATTTTTGACAAGGGTAAAATGGAAAAACAATGTCAGGGACCCTAAAAATTCTCAAATTAATATGTGTCACCATATGATTGATTATATTAATAATAATAATAATAATTCGCCTTCGGCCACCATTTTGTAAAATTGAAAGTCTGACTAGATTTGTCTTTTTCCTTTCAAAAAGGTGACTGGAGACGATTTTCAGCTTTTTGACAGGGGTAAAATAGAAAAAAAATGCTCGAGACCTCAAAAATTATCCAAAAAAATTCTCAAATTAATATGTGTCACCATATGATTGATTATATTCGTAATAATAATAATAATTCGTCTTCGGCCACCATTGTGTAAAATTGAAAGTCTGACTAGATTTGTCTTTTTCCTTTCAAAAAGGTGACTGGAGGCGATTTTCAGTTTTTTGACAGGGGTAAAATAGAAAAAAATGCTTTTTGACAGGGGTAAAATAGAAAAAAAAATGCTTGAGACCTCAAAAAATTTTCAAAAAAATCTCCAAATTAATATGTGTCACCATATGATTGATTGATTATTATTACGAATATAATCAATCATATGGTGACATATATTAATTTGTAGATTTTTTTGAAAATTTTTTGAGGTCTCGAGCATTTTTTTTCTATTTTACCCCTGTCAAAAAGCTGAAAATCGTCTCCAGTCACCTTTTTGAAAGGAAAAAGACAAATCTAGTCAGACTTTCAATTTTACAAAATGGTGGCCGAAGGCGAATTATTATTATTATTACGAATATAATCAATCATATGGTGACACATATTAATTTGAGAATTTTTTTGGATAATTTTTAGGGTCCCTGACATTGTTTTCCCATTTTACCCTTGTCAAAAAGCTGAAAATCGCCTTCATCCACCTTTTTGAAAGAAAAAAGGTAAATCTGGCCACTTTTTTGAAAATGAGTGTAAAGTCCGGCCACTATTTTACAAAATTGAAAGTCTGGCCACTTTTTTGAAAATGAGTGTAAAGTCCAGCCACCAATTTGAAAAATTGAAAGTCTAGCCACTTTTTTGAAAATGAGTGTAAAATCCGGCCACCATTTTGGAATTTACTCTATATATTATTATGCAGACATTATACATTTATTTCTTCGTAAACTCTGATTAATAAATAAGATTTATTTTATAAAAAACAATTATAGCAAGACTTTATTCAACAAGAAGGGGGTCTTCCTAAAAATAAAATAATCTATCTTGCCAGGAATGTTATTATATGGTTTTTTGATATAAATAATTCTAAAAATAATACTCAAACAATTTTTTCAAAACTATAAATTTACAAAAATATATCTTTAGTTCCGCGAGACAAGCTTAGCCAGATAAGCCTATCCCTCTGACCTTGTACAATTAGGCAGTTGTAGCAGTCAAAGAATCTCAATATATTGTACTACTAAGAATATATAATACTAAAATCTTAGTATACCACAAGCTGAACGATAAAATATTGTTTGTTACGATGAATATGTCTTTTTAACGCTTCTCTGTTACTGGGGTTTTATTGGCTGCATCTGCTGAATTTAGAACCATTAATAAGTGTTTCTTGAAGTTGTTGGTAGCCTTTAAACCGCTTCAGAATCTGGATAGAAAAGAAGATAAGAATGGAGGGGAGTAATAGTTTGCTAGAAAAAGAGAAATATGATGGTGATGATATGATCAAGTGTTGTTCATGGAAGTGGGGGAATCATGAGTTGTTAGACATGGAAGAAGCTAAAGGGCAGGTGTTATTTTCACTGCCAATGATAATAACAAATGTTTGTTATTATTCTATCCCTTTGATCTCTGTTATGTTCGCTGGTCATCTTGGACAGCTTCAGCTTGCTTCTTCCAATCTTGCAAATTCTTGGGCTACTGTCACCGGCTTCTCGTTTATGGTATATTCATATTCATTCATCCGCAGTTCTATAATATTTTTGTCATTTAAATGTTTTGCTCTTCGTATGTGAAAATTGTTGAATATAATTTTAATTGTATATTCTAATTTGTGATCTTGTAGGCATGTAGTTGTTGTTGTAAAAGGGGAGCTGAAATGCTCTCCCATGAAATTTATATATCTGACTACAATTATGATTCATGTACAGATTATATATAGTATAGGCATTAGGCCTATGTTTATGGTAATGCTTTTATTTGAGTTAATATATGATTTCTCTCGATTCAGGTTGGATTAAGTGGGGCACTTGAGACCCTTTGTGGGCAAGGATATGGCGCAAAACTGTATGGAATGCTAGGAATATATCTACAGGCCTCTTGTATAATATCAATACTTTTTTCTATAATAATATCCACTCTCTGGATATATACAGAACCTATTTTGGTAGTACTTCATCAAGATCCTGAAATTTCAAAGGCAGCTTCCCTCTATATAATGTACCTTATACCTGGATTATTTGCATATGGTATATTACATAACATCTTGAGGTTTCTTCAGACACAGTCTGTGGTCATTCCACTGGTTATTTCTTCTGTGATCCCCTCAATTATCCATATAGGCATCACCTATGCTTTAGTTAATTGGACTTCCCTCGGCTTTAAAGGGGCGCCATTAGCTGCTTCAATTTCGTTATGGATCTCAGTTCTTATGTTGGCATCATATGTACTTTATGCAAAAAAATTCAAGAGAACATGGGAAGGTTTTTCTTGGGAGTCCTCTTATTATGTTTTTGGTAACTTGAAGCTAGCTCTTCCATCTGCAGCTATGGTTTGGTTTGTTTTTTTTATTTAACCTTAATTATATTTGGTTTTCTGTTTATACGAAACAAGTTCTTGGTAAAAAAACATTAAATTCGATCATAGCATTGTTAATACTATCGTACTCCAAGTTTACGAACAATTAGAAAGTCTTTTTTAATCTTGGAGCTTCTAAGATAAGCTTCAAGATTCATTAGGAAATCCAGCTCAATTTCAACATATTGGTCAAAAGCCAAATTGAATAACATAAATTAAATCATTCAAAATGTCATGTGTATGATCTAATAATTGTCACATTATTTTCTTTTTGCTAGTTTGGAGTATTGGGCATTTGAACTTCTGGTGTTAGTGGCAGGAATAATGCCAAACGCTGATGTAACTACTTCACTGATTGCTATGTGGTAAAGCCACTTTTCGTTTCCATAAAATTCCTTAATATTGTGATTTGAGTAATCTATTCCAGAGATATATGAGTGCATGAATTCAAAATTGATTTGGTTTTCATATCTTGTAGTGTAAATACAGAAGCAGTGGCATATATGTTTACTTATGGCCTCAGTGCCGCTGCCAGGTTAGCCAAAACAACAGTAATTACCGTCTGCACTGCAACTTTGCTTGCTTTAAATACTATGTGTTCATGCATTATACTTTAAGCACCTAAGAGTCTTTGTTACGTATTGGAAATAAATGAAAAAAGTACGTCTGTAACAGCACAAGGGTATCAAATGAGCTAGGAGCGGGAAATTCTGATAAAGCTAAGCATGCGATGAAGGTCACTCTTAAGCTCTCTATCATTCTTGCTGTTGCAGTTGTGCTAGCTCTAGGCTTTGGTCACGATATATGGGCTGCTTCCTTTAGTGATAGCTCAATTATAATAAAAGAATTCGCTTCAGTGACACCTTTGCTTGTCATCTCTATAGTAGTTGATTCTATTCAAGGAATCTTGTCAGGTAACTCATGGTCTATCAAGGGTGATTCTTAGATTTTATTTGTTAATTTTCCTTAAAAATCAGAATTTGTTTCATGTCTGGTGCAGGGGTGGCAAGGGGATGTGGCTGGCAGCATCTCGCTGTTTACATTAACTTGGCAATGTTTTATCTCATAGGAATGCCGATTGCAATCCTACTCGGTTTTAAGTTGAAACTATATGCTAAGGTGACTAAAACAGCATTCAAACAGATAATGTTCATGGCAACTCTACATTTCATTAGTACCATTAACTTTGTTGTTGTTTTGTTCTAATGTACAGGGATTATGGTTGGGATTAATCTGCGGGCTCACTTGTCAAGCGGGCAGTCTGCTACTGCTAACAAGATTTGGTACGTGGAATAAAATGGAGCTTAGTGGAAGTATACATGGAGAGAGTATTGTTCTTGTTTAATTAGAGGTCTAAGCGAAATTTCTAAAATTATACGGTTCTTCAAGTCTAATTAATTTTTGACAATAAATTCTATAAGGAGTCCAATTGAAGGATTGTAATCCTGACTTGCCTTCTCCTCATTTTTCTCAAAATGTATTTAGTTATTTAGTTGAGCATACATGGCCAAACTGCAAAAGTTTTAAATTCTGATAACTCCACGATTTGAATCTAAAGAATAAACAAGCTTTACCACTGAATTCGAAAAATGATTTCGCGGTCTCGCGGTCTTCCAACTTTGACATGGAAAAGCTACTACAATGGTACAATCCTGGTTCCGCAACTGCACAATTCTCTGAATTACACAAAATAAAACAGTTAGGTACAACGCCTATAAAGGACAACACAGGTTCTGACTGTCTCAGTCTTATCCTATTAAACTAACCGTTGATGGAGAAATCTGGTATGTAATCAATAAAGATTAAGGCTCTTTGTTGGGAAAAAATCTAACGAGGCTGAATATTGTCGAAGTGTGGTGTTTTGTATGAAATTGGGAGCTGAGATTGTTAGGTTTCGGAATAACTAAAGTTTTGTATTCTCTGACGGGTGTGAACGGGTGTGATCTCTAATAATTTTGACCCCTAACAATGTGTCTACGTATCTCTATTTATAGGCAAAATAGATGATCAAACCCACGTAATTCTTGGCAAAGCAGATGCCCGTTAGGAGAACAGAACCCTAATTTAGATCAAATTAAGTAACTGGAAAGAGGAACCTTTCTGGAAGAGGACCCTACATTCGGACGTGTTAGGATAGGTCAAACCCCAGTATAAGGCCCAATAAAGACTTTATGATACGACGTTGACCTGGAAACCGTGGGCTCTAGCTGGAGCTATTTCCAAAGCACCTTGACTGGAGACCAATACTAAATCCACCGCAAATGTAAGTCACGTGCTAAGCCCCAGACGAGGGTAACCCGTCTGAATACCGGAAAAGGATCTTCCAAGATAAGCTTAGTAACACATCATAACTCTACTACAAGGACAACCGAGAAATCAAGGTTTCAAGTAAAGGAGTGCGAGCCCTCCTTCCCTCACCAGGGTAGGCGGGCCTTGCTTCCACCCAAAAATCATGTACAACATGAATTGATTTCCCTGCATTTTCCGAGAAAATGTTGCTTGAAAAAAAGAAAGAAGTTGTACTAATGTTTTATCAAACATAGAAATAAAGTCACTTTCAAATAAAATTCTGAGATCAACTACCCAACTGATCAGCCTTATTTATATTGTCATTAATCATTACCATCATTAGTTTGTTCAGGTGTGTTCTGTGTCGTGCATGCCTACCTTTCATGAATAGAATATGTTACTGAATGAATATGTTACCTTTCATGCTTATCAATCATCATGTGACAAGATGTTCTCTGTTTTGACCTGTTTTATATACACTTTTTTTTTTAATTCTTTTTCTAAGGAGCAACTTAAAATTAGTTTAGGGAGTAAGAATGTTTCGGTGATTTGAAAAATTCACTTGTAATAAAATTCAAGTTACCCATTTAATCTAAATTTGTTTTTCCGGTTTGTGAAACAACAATTAAAGTTGAAGTAATTTTATTATTAAATGATGCATCCCTAATATTTTAGTCATAGATAATAGTTATAAATTTTCTTAAACTATAAAGTAAGTTTTAATGCATACGAAACAAACGACACAATACAAGATCTACACGATCAGGGGCGCATCCATAAAAAAATTTAATGGGTATTCGGCTATTTTTGAGTATATATCCTTATCAAATTTAATTTTTGAAGGAATGTTTTTATATTTTTGTGAAAACTTTAAATTAAAAATTATGTCAAATTTTTTTTAAGGGCTAGTCTCTTAGATCTGCCCCGGTACTCAACGATGGTAGTTTCGATGAATGAAATATTTATTTGATCTTATTTTATTTTATGATGTATTTGTTAAATTTTAATTATTTTTATAAATGTCGTATGTCCTTTAATTAGTAAAATATTTTATCTTTAAAAAAATAAGTTTCAATGAGCATGCAATCTTCCAAAGCAAATTTAAACGGCCCCGTCGGTTAACTTTTATGTAAGCTGTTTTTTGGATTGCTTCAAGTACTTTTCCTGTGAAATCAAGAAAAAAGAGGAAGATAAAAATGGAGGCAAATAATGGGGTGATGAGTAGTACAAATGATGCTTTGCTACAAAAAGAGAAAAATATTAGTGCTGTGAGATGTTTTCCATGGAATTGTGAGTTGTTAGACATGCAAGAAGCTAAAACACAGGCACTGTTTTCACTGCCAATGATAGTAACAAATGTTTGTTATTATTCCATCCCTTTGATCTCTATTATGTTTTCTGGTCATCTCGGGCAGCTTGAGCTTGCTTCTTCAAATCTTGCAAATTCTTGGGCTACTGTCACCGGCTTCTCATTCATGGTATATTCATACATATATCCACCTCTCTATAAAGATATTATTTTAATGTTTTGCTCTCCATATGCAAATGTTGATGCAAGTTCATAAAATTAATGATCTCTTGATCATTATTACATTGGAATAGATAGAGTGATTTGAGTTTATATATGATTTGTTTCTATTCAGGTTGGCTTAAGTGGTGCACTTGAGACCCTCTGTGGCCAGGGATATGGTGCAAAACTTTATAGAATGTTAGGAATATATCTACAAGCCTCTTGCACTATATCAATATTCTTCTCCTTTATCATATCCATTATGTGGATATATACAGAACCGATTTTGGTACTACTACATCAAGATCCTCAAATATCAGAGGCAGCTTCCCTTTATATAAATTACCTTATACCAGGATTGTTTGCGTATGGTATCATACATAACATCATGAGGTTTCTTCAGACACAATCTGTCGTTATTCCCCTTGTTGTTTGTTCTGTGATCCCTTTAATCATTCATATAGGCATCGCCTATGCTTTAGTTCATTGGACTTCCCTCGGTTTTAAAGGAGCGCCATTAGCAGCTTCAATTTCGTTATGGATCTCATGTCTTATGTTGGCATCATATGTACTTTGTGCAAAGAAATTTAAGCAAACATGGGAAGGTTTTTCGTGGGAGGCCTCTTATCATGTGTTCGCTAACTTAAAGCTAGCTCTTCCTTCAGCAGCTATGGTTTGGTTAGTTTCTCAGCTTTAAATACATTATTGTGTTTTTATACATGTACAAAAATTCTTGTGAACAGCAACAAACTCAACCATAGCATTGTTCATAATTTCATATTACCAATATAAATAAACCAAAATTTCATGTTATGATCTTTTAATAATTGTTATGATTCTTTTTCTTTCTTTTCGCCAGTTTAGAGTATTGGGCGTTTGAACTTCTAGTGTTACTGGCAGGAACTATGCCAAATACTGAGATAACTACTACATTGATTGCAATGTGGTAAAGACAACTTTTTTTGTTTAATATTGTGAGTAATTTTTTCCAGAGATATATATGTTCATGAACTCAATACTGATTTGGATTTTCATATTCTGTAGTGTAAATACAGAGGACGTGGCATATATGTTTATTTATGGCCTCAGTGCCTCTGCAAGGTTCGCCAAAATAACACTAGTTTTAATCTGTAGAGCAATTCTATTTGTTTTAAATACTATGCAAGCGTGCATCATACTTTAAGCATTTCACAGTCTATGTTATATGTTGAAAATTAATGGAGAATGTGCGTCTGTAACAGCACAAGAGTGTCAAATGAGATAGGAGCGGGCAATTCTGATCAAGCTAAGAATGCTATGAACGTCACTCTTAAGCTTTCTGTCATTCTTGGCGTTGCGATAGTTCTGGCTCTAGGCTTTGGTCATGATTTATGGGCTGCTTCCTTCAGCAGTAGCTCAATTACAATTGAAAATTTTGCTTCAATGACACCTTTGCTTGCGATTTCCCTAGTAGTTGATTCTATCCAAGGAATATTATTGGGTAAATCATTACCAATGGTGATTCTATCCAATTTTTGTTCGTTCTTCCTCTTTTGCAGTCCGAATTGATTGTGTTTCTGATGCAGGGGTGGCAAGGGGTTGTGGTTGGCAGCATCTTGTTGTTTACATTAACTTAGCAACGTTCTATCTCATAGGAATGCCGACTGCAATTATACTCGGTTTTAAGTTTAAACTATATGCTAAGGTGACAAAAACAGCATGTCAATGTAAAATGTTCTTTGCAATGATGTCCGGTCTATACATATTATATATATATATATAGCTAAAACGGCCTATACATTTCAGGAGTACCAGAAAACATGTTTTTTTGCTCTTATTTTACAGGGACTGTGGATGGGATTAATCTGCGGACTCACTTGTCAAGCTGGCAGTGTGTTGTTGCTTACAAGATTCGGTACATGGAACAAAATGGAGCCTGGTGAAAGTATGCCTGAATAAAACATAGTTCTTGGCTTCTTGCTTATTCAAATTTAAGAGCAATAATTTTAATATTTACCAATTTCTAACTCTTCATCTTGTTCTAGTCAACTCTTAATAATTAGTTCAACAAAGAGTCCTCTTGGAGGATTGTATTCAGTGACTAGTTGTCTTCTTATTTTAATTTTTTAAATTGACTTTATTTGACTAGTTGAGCATACGTGGCCCAAAACAGCTAAAATGTGAGTTCCAGTGTTGCTAAATTGATCACAATACTTAGTACTGCACTACTGCTAATGCTAGCTTCTGCTGATGTCGAGTCAAAGATATTGTCCATTCTTTGTGCAACCCCTGCATCACCTCACCTTCGTCGTGCTGAATCACCTGCTGGTTTTGCTATGATATATCAATCCATACCCTATCGATCAGTAGCACACATTGGCAGACGGATGATCTCATTTATCTGATTTAGTAGTACCTCTTCAGTGATGTTGTCCTTTATACTTCGCATAACCTTTGTGTAGGTGTTGATATCATTTGGGGTTGATTTATCTGGCCTCATCCGCATGAAGACCCATACTTCTTCCTCAATACCAAAGAACACTCAACAATCTTACCATAGTATAAGGATGGATCAGTATCATCCTTAAAAATGATCTTGTTCCCTGCCATCAGCTTTTTCTTTCCCCGCTCATAAAGAAATAGTAGCTGGCGAGCATCCACCATCTCAAACAAAAAGTCAACCGAGTTCATTGTTGCATATTTCCACTTTAGAAGTTGTTCACACGTACGGGGGACATAACCATCATCCCAACACTGAAAAATGAGGCCATCTGCATCATGCGGAAGCTTTGGAATAAATTCTTTCAAAATTTTGTGAACACTTGAAAGCAACCAAAAGTCCTTCCTTCTCACTCTGAATGGTTCCGAGTCATATCTGTAGTAAGGATTCCTACTCTGATACATGTTATAGCGCTTCTGGTTACGTGGTTCAATAACTTCTCTCTCAATCATCTTCCAACGTTCACAAAAGGGTCGCTCTGTGATAGAGACTTGATTGATTACCATCGTATCATATATCAGATATCTTCTTTCCTTCTTATGTGTGTCCGGCAAAGTATCAATTATCATCTCCCCGTCCAGTAGTGTAAAGTGGTGAGTCTTATCAGACACTACACCTTCACTAGTAGCTTTGCAAGGAAACCTCATTTGGACCCGTCGAAAATTGAACTTCCTGTCAATTAAGTAACACCCATCCATAGTAATCAGCATCATATATCGCGTTCCATCAGCTTTCCAAGTAGCGAAATATTTGTGTTGCTTTAACAGTTGTAAGTTGACACTGTTGAGTGAAGCTGGATGTGATCCCGGAAACTGTGAGTGGCCTCTCACCCCTGCAGCCCCCAATTTAAGTGATTGATAGCAGAACAGTCTCATTTCTTCTTGCTGAGCAGAAGGGATACTATCTCCCAAAATGTAATCATTCGTCATTAATCCCTCCATCCCATGTTTCTCATTTCCCGAAGAATCAGGAGCTCCATCATCATCCCCATCAAACTCAGAAGATCTTTTCCACTCGGGAGTTGGAGGACAAACAACCCGGTCAGGCTTCCTCTCATGATAAAAGTCATACAAAGCATCAATATATTCTGCTTTATAAATTCCAGGCGGACGTGCATCAGCAAATATCTTGATAGCCTGAGTGACTGATATTCTCGTTGTCCGCACAAGATAATGAACAATCATAAAACCAGTCCGGTTATGCCCACGAGTACAATGCACAAGAAAATACTGTTCCACTCTCTCTGTTTCACTAAAAACTGTGAAACCTCATAAACAAATCGATTCACAGCACCATTATCAGGAACCGAACCACGCCCCTTGCACGATATCTTGATCCCTTGGTTCTTCCAATCACTAAACGAGTAATACCTGTTCGTGTTGGTAAGATCAATAACCAAACCAATCTTCCTTCCTAAAATACCTTGTTGACGTATAACTTGGCTGTAAGAGTATCTATTTGCAGGCAGAAGAGAGTCATTAAAGTTGTCGCCAAGCGGGACTTTAGATGGAACAATGCAACCAATGTGATGACCAGCTGCTGGACAATCTAACCAGCCCGGAGGAAACTGAAGCTCAAGTAGTAGTTGCTGTTGTTGCATGTTTGCATGAGCATGACAACGATGTTTATGATGCATCACGTTCCCTGCGATATATTTCAACAGCAGTCTCAACGCGATGATGATTTACGGGGGAGTTATTTAAATCCATGTTTGCCAATTATTAATTAATTTTACGATTTACAGACACGATGCTCGATCTTCAAATAACCTAGGGTTTACAATTCCCTACGGAGGGAAGAATAACCCCGAATATGGCCCCCAAGGCCTGTATTTATCGACCCGGGAGTAGCGACAAAATCCTACACACTCTTGGATTTTATTTTTATGTCATTATTTTTCTAATTTAATTTTAGACTTTTATATCATCCCTTTACACATTATTTTATGACATCTACGAACCATGTTTTTTTTTTCTGAAAAAAAAACCTTTATTATCCCAATTACATATGTATTCCCAGCCGTTTTAGTTCTTTCAATTTTTTTATTTAATATCGTATTTGATTATATTATTATCATTTTTATTTTTAGTTTTTAATACCATTTTTTTACTTTTATTCTTCCAATATTTTTTTTATTTTTAATATTATGTATAATTATATTTTATTAATAATTTTTTGAGTGATTTGCATTTTGTACCCCTTATTTTTTGAGATTTTTTTGATTTAGTTTCAAATATTATTTAGTGGCACTTTGCAATGGTTTTGTTTTTTTCCAATTTGATTTCAGATATTATTTGATGATACTTTGCATCCCATTCATTTTTTTGCCGCTTCAATTCACAGTTATTTGACCTTTTTTCATCCATTTCTATCAATATTTTTGTCTGTCTATGTAAAAATTAAATTTTTCTGACAAATTTATTTATATCCGAATTTGTATCCAAATTAAAATATTATCCAGAAAAAATATATTCGAAACCAAATCTGGTTTTGAACCATCCACTTAGAGCGGTCAAAAAATCCAAACCATTTTATATTTATTTAAAAAATCTGTATTAATATTCGATATGAAACAAATATTATCTGTATTCAAAATAAATTGAATATTTTCTGAATCCGATAATTTCGAATAATAATATAAACATGGATATAACTTAATTCAATAATATTCGAATCCGAAATTATGAGAACCATCAACCATCCACATATATAATATTTCTTTATTAAGTAATATACTGTATTAGTTAATCGTAATTTAATTATCTTTTGCGATCAACTCCTGGTGGGTGATGATTAAAACTTATATATAATATAAATTATGAAAATTAAAACATTTAAGCAATCACGTGCAAAATTATTCAGTAAATTTTAATATTCCAAAACTCTTGATTAACGCCTGTTAAATACGTACGTTACCCTGTGACTTGAACTTTGGACATAAAATGTGGGTTCCAGTAAATGCTTTGTTCAGGAAAAATAAAAAAATAATTATTACTAGTATATTCATGTATTAAATAAAAAAAATTCACTGCTTCAAATTAAATTAAACACGGACTTCAAATTAAAATATGATCTTAAATTAATAGCTGTAAATATTTTTTTAAATTCGTGTGTATATATAACTTAGGAAAATCATTATTCTTAGATTTCGAGTGACACAAACACAAAAATTGATCACAAAAATCTCTCGTTTATGCAAGAGAGATTAATTCAAAAGATAGGTTTATATTTTGTAACCTACATATTAAGTGCATGACAGAAAAAGGGGCCGTTATTTTTACTGATTTAAATAAAGCATAATATCAAGAAATATTCTAGTGATAGAAATGCATTCACTCTCTTGACCAGACATTGGGTTCGAAATCTTATATTTTTTCATCCTTTTTGAAATAAAAAATGCATTTTTTTAAAAAAACCTCATTTCATTAAATTAAAAAAATCAGTATAGAGAGCACGGTTGGATAGCCCAAATGGTTGAGGGTTTATCCTCTGTCGTCCATACTCATTTCTAAGGCTATAAGCCAAACTAGTTAAAAAAAAAACAGTATAGAGGGTGACCAATTTATATATTATAAAAATAGATGGAACTTTTGTATATATTATAACCAGGCACTCAAGAGAATTATATAGAATAAAAACAAATAATAATGATAAATAATAAATGTATATGGGCCTGATACAGGGCCCTTCCCATACGTTTCTCGTATCCAGGACCTTCGCTAACGGTAACTTTTTTTTCACAGTCTATATATTTCATCCATGACCATATCTCTGCTGCACTACTCTTTCATCATAGTCATACTTATACATTATAATTACTATCATATTAACATATAATTATTCGAGCTGAACTTTCATACATTGTTCTATACTTTTTACCATGGATTTTCTAAGAGTAATTTTATTATCCATTTTTTTGGCCTGTTCTTCATCAGAAGCTTTCAATTTTATTATTGGTGGTAAAAATGGCTGGTCTCTGCACCCTTCGGAGAACTACCGTAAATGGGCTCATCGAATGAGATTTCAAGTCAATGACACTCTCAGTAAGTCTGTATTTTTATTTTGAAAAACAGATTTTATTGTTCTTAAATTTTTCGATGTATTTGATTACGAGAAAAATGTTTTAGGAACAAATTTGATCTCTTGTTCTGGAATATTTATGTGTTACGATATCTGAGTACAAATATTTTGTATGTTTTTGTTTGTATATAATCTGTGTGCAGCATTCAAGTATTCAAAAGAAACGGACTCGGTTGTGGTGGTGACCAAAAATGATTATAAAAAATGTAACGCTGCAAAGCCAATACAGAAAATGGACGGTGGCGATTCTGTTTTCAAGTTTGATCGTTCGGGCCCATTTTATTTTATTACAGGAAACAAGTCAAACTGTGACCATGGTCAAAAGTTGATTATTGTTGTCTTGGCTGTTCGAAATAAATCTCCAGCTGTGCCAGCTCCTTCTCCAGCTACTCCATCCGCGCCAGCTCCTTCTCCGGTGCGGGATAATGATTCTCCGGTACCTTCGCCGGAAAATAATGTTCTTGTTCCGGCTGTTTCTCCGGCTCCAATAATTTCCGGTCCTTCTGTTTCTCCGGCTCCTGTAATTTCCGGTCCGGCGGTTTCTCCGGTGCCGGGAACGTTTGGTCCGGCGGCGAATGCACCCGGAATAGTTGTTGCCCCATCTCCATTGAGCCCCGGGAATGCTCCATTTGATATTATATTGACGCCGGCTCCGGCTCCGTCAAAGTCATTTGCTCCGGCTAATTTTCCGGCGATGCTGGTGACAGTTGTGTTGAGTGTGACTGTGGTTGCTTTTATTACGTTTGCTTGATCAGGAAAATAATTATTGGTTGGAGATTCTTTTAGATTTTTTATTTCTGTATCCGTTTATTTTTACAATTTGGGTTGATCTAAAATCTTTCATTACTTAATAAAAGATACTCTCTCCGTCTTATATTAATAGTTTTTTTTGAAAAAATAACGTATATTAAGAAATGTTAGTTGTACAATAATTTTCATACTTATCATATTTATTATGATTATTTTATACTAAATAAAATAAGTTTTATATTTAAAATGACAAAAAAAGAAAGTAAAAATGAACAACTATTATGAGACAATTTTTTTCCTCAAAATAGATTATTATTATGGAATAAAGGGAGTATTTGTTTTGAATTTTGTAATATCGTGCGATTCACTATCTATAAATCTTGTTGATATCTCTATGAATTCAAGGTGATGTGTTCAAATAAAGATTAATCGGTTTTGTAATATACATTATTTAATGTCGATATATATATATATATATATATATATATATATATATATATTTATGAAAAATGAATAATCGTTTTAGTGATATATAATATATGGTAATATATCACAAAGATAATAAAATCTTATCATCTAATAACATATTAGTTACACTATTATCAGTCTAAAAAATCTATCCGGCATAATATTATAGTTTTTCTTTCGCAATTCTTTTTTAATTAAATATATTAAAAGCAATAGTACAAACTACTATTTAGCAAAAAAAAACATCAGACAAATCGTTCAATAATACATGTTTTTTCTTCGCAAATATTTTATCAGTAAAATAATTACTAATATAAAAATATTTTCTTCTGCTAGTTTATAAAAATACGTTGTTGCTGATAAAACTTTGAAATTTAACCGCTCCAGCACTTGAATCTCTTGTTGCCACTGATTAGTTAGCATTTGAAATTTGAACCATTACTCAACATAGTCCACAAGTAGTTATTGACAAATCACAAATGTTATGCATGGGCATACGTTAATTTCGTTAACTCTGTCTCACCAACCAAACATCCAAACCTAGCCAACTCCACCCATTCTCCTTAAATTTAGCCATTCACCTCCTTCCCTGTAAGGCCAAGGTACCAACAATTTCATTTCATCAAATACTCCCCCGGCCCCGGCCATCTTCGCCTAGTAGTTTCGTTTTTTTCATTTATGTAATTTTTTTTAATGGCCGGATTCCGCCTAGGTTTCTTCGTCGTCCTCCTGGCACTTGCCATGGTGGCTGAATCAACTTCCCCCTTGCTCCGTGACTTTCCAGTGAACAGCGTCGGTACTGGTGGGCATCTCGTCGGACATGTGGGGGACTATATCAACCCGATGGAAGAAATGATGATGGAATCTGAATCTGCACGTAGGAACCTTGCTGGGAGAACATACATCAGTTATGGTGCACTCAATGCCAACAGAGTTCCTTGCAGCAGACGAGGCCAATCCTACTATAACTGCCAACGAAGTGGCAGGGCTAACCCTTACAGGCGTGGCTGCACTGTTGCAACCCGCTGCGCCAGGCATTGATCTTAATAACCAGATTACAAATAATCATCAAGATTAATCGCATGCATGATAGACAAAAAAGAATCCATACATTTAAATCATGATGAAAATATGGATTCTTACAGGAAAGAAAATGATTTGAAATGGCCGGGTTCTAGTTGCTGTATATGTGTATTCGATATATTTGATGATGGAATTATCTATATCTAATCTGAATGTAACAATATTGCAAGCCTTGTATTATTTATATCTTATTTACATGTGTATTATTCAGCTTTCAACTCTTTTCCAGCTTCTCTTTCCCACTGGTTATTCAAGATTCATCTTTTTTCTAGTTTGGCAAAGATAACATATTCTTAATTGAAATTATATCCAGTGGGAACAGTATGACCTCATTGTCTTCCAATATTGCTGTAAGCAGTTTAATTTAGCAAGTAATACATAATTCCCTTAAAATAAACAGTAGGCTGTAGCTCAATAAAAATTGATAATCACTGAGGCATATATTGATACACTTGTCAACTTTTCAGTGAACTTACAAGAATAAACTCCTGTCATATTCAGGTGGGGTTTAACCTTGTTACATCTAGGATGCTCGCAAAGGAATGTTTTACATAAGCTCCCCAAGGCCCAAAGCTTACATCTAGGATGCTCACCAATCTTGAATGTTTTACATACCTCCGCAAGCCCCCAAGCCCCCAACCCAGACGCCGTGGAGATGTTTCTAAATACTGATGAAGAGTTTTCATCAAAGTGCTCTTGCCACGCTTTTGAACTCATTCAAGCAGGAATGAAGTATTTTCTGGCGCTTTTGGAGAGACTGCTTTTCCTCCTGTAGTATGTCGATAGCGCCTGGTGCAACAAACATGTCCATAAATTTCTCATCGTTAACAGCAAACAAATCCAATCCAACTGCTACCACAAGTCGCTCCTGGCTGCTCAGGAAAAATAAAGAGTTTTCATGATTAATCTTTCTTACATAATCAGGAAAGAGAATGATATAAACATATAAAGCTTTCTATATAGTGCCACGACTTAAAGTCAATACAGAAAGACTCTCAAACATTTGCAAATAGAAAAATAATAAATATGGTCAGAACTTGGCACAATCTTCAGGTTAATAAAGTATTAACAGAACCTAAAGAATCTAGCACGTCCATGTAAACTTACATGATTGTAATGTGGTGGCTGTGTGAAGTTTAAACCTTGTTTCGGTTAGTATGATAACCAAGAGTAATGGACCTTAATAAATAATACTAGTAGCTTGAAATGTGAAAACTAGTTCAAGGCTGACAGAACTATCTAAATTTGAGGTTTCAGTCCAAAATGCAATGGGAAACAAACAAGTTCAAAAGTTTAGTTAGTAGCAATGGGAATGGGCACTGCTTTACTAGCTATCTAAATTTCCGGTTTCATTTCAAAATGAAAATGGGAATCAAACATGTTCAAAAGTAGTAGCACCCTACCAGGGAGTCAAGAAGCCAGAATTCAGAGTTGAAGTCACACTTCTCTCGACCAGAACTTCACGCATTCGTGCAAAATGCTGTGCAGCTAATGAACAAATTTCCGTATAAGCTGAACCCGATCTTGAACCATTATCCCCATTTCCTAATAAAAAACCACAACCATTAATGCCTCTTGGTTGGTCTACATTTCTATTAATGCCCATTGTTCGGGAGTGCCGTTTTCTCCCTGCAATCTCATGGCAGTGTCCAAGTTCTTTTTTAATTGCAAAATTTACATCAGTTGGCTGATCAGGGGATGGGGTCTCTGGTACAGTCATTAAGCTTTCACGACGGGCTTCTCTGCCATCAGTAACTTTTCCTGGTGTGGTCTCTTGTGCATTGTTTTCTGGAGGAATGTTTTCTTGGTCTTTCGTTGTGTTATTATGCAGCACTACTGCCCTGTCGGATAACTCAAGACCAAATGAACCAGCTGATGCATGGTTATACCTGTACGTACAGTTTGTACTTGGACCGAAACTACCCAAGAGGTCATTCTCATAACATACCAGAGAATATGGGCTTGTAACTGAATCAAGATGGTGGCGAACTAGTTGCTTGCACTGTTTAGCAAGATCTTTTATAAAGCTATTATATGTGCGCCTTAAAGCAGCATGATATCCCACATATCCATCCATATCAGTCAGTTTACTACCATCTGCAAAAGGCCAGCAAAAGCTCTTTAGCACAAAATGCTTTTTGTATATGGTAAACTAGCAACAGACTTGCAAAAGAGTGTGGAAGAGGAAAACAAATACATTAACACAACTTTTCAATATCGCTAATTAAATTAAAAATTTAAAACAAAAATAATAAAATAGGGGATCAACTAAAGAACAATCAGTGAGAAACACTACATAACGTCATACTGTCTAAGTTGCGTTGTTGATTTCTCACTGCAGCAAGATCAAATAGATTTCCCAGAACGAATGCGAGTCGATCGCATGCCGAGTCAAGAAGCGGAGCAAGCCATGACCGAGCAGCAGCTCGGGCAATTTCAGCAGCTGCCTCCGTAATTCCCCTACCCCCACCTCGCCCAGCATGAGCAAGTAAAATATTTGCAACCTGTCGGACAATTTATCAGGAGTAAGTGATCTAGTTATTAATCTCAGACACAAGTCTCTAACATGTGATGCATACCTTCTCCCTAGATACTGAAGGGCACTCAATAGAATATGTAGCACAACGGAATTCATGCATCACTCTTTCGAATGCAGCTCCTCCATACAGACGAAGGGTCGCATTAGGAGGTTTTATATCTGCTGTAACTCCAGGCCAGCTGCCAATACCACTCTCTGATTTTTCTTCCTCTGTAGTTTTCCCCCACTGCTCTGGGGAAGGGTCTGCAGCTCCTTCAATTAAATCTCCCTTTGAATCGTAAAGAAATGAATGTGGATCAAATAATGACCGATTAATAAAATTTCTAGTGCAAAAATCATATTAAAACAATTAGAGAATTTCTAATTGCAACACACCACATGATTGCATATAGCTGCAGCATGCAGCATTGCTGATCTCCGAAGATGCGCAACATCAGATGTAGCCTGTATTTTAGAGTCCATCCTTGCTAATTCATCTGTGACTTCACTACAGCGCTGTTCGAGCAAAGCTAATGTTGCTGGTGCAGCTTCTTTGTATCGCTTTTGAAGTTCAAATTCTAAATAATCTCGGAGGCATCCAAAACCAATATGACTCTTAAACTTTTCTTCATCGAAACCCCCTTTCACACCATCACGCAGATGGTGCAATACCTCTGCATCTACATGTGATATTTGCCTGCGGAATTCCTCATTTGATATTGTGCTCCTCTCCTTAGGCAAGGCCACAAAATATGGTCGGCAGTTCTCTCCAAGATAACCGCTTGCACTCAAATAACGGTCCACTTCCCACCGATCAGTAAACTCCTACACATTCCATTATAATAATGAATTATAAAACCTGAAATCTCGACAAAACTAATAACAGAGAACCAAGAAAATTGGAATTAGACCAAGAAAAAAAAACTTAATCAATAACTATCATGTACTCCTAATCTTAAACATAAAACACTAATATTTACACATACTGTTTCTTTTCGTGAGACCTGAAGTCTTAGCCTCTTGCTAGAGATGGAGAGGTGTGACAATCGGGTAAAACCCCTTTTAATTATCGTTCCAAGTTTTTTTTCATTTTGTCCTCATATGAGACTAGCTATATTGTCCTTATCTTCCTTCTCGATTTAGATCTCTGAGCAATCCAAGCAATCTGTAATATATTTAGTTACAACTTATAACGGTATGCCTACTCACCCACTAGTCACTAAATTCAAAACCTAATCAGGAATCATATGCAGCTGGAACACAATACTTCCTTAGTTCCTTCTATAAGAATGATCATCAGAATGATTATGTTATCGATGTTGAAACATACCCTTTATATTAACCAATTAATCTATTTAAGCTGAATACCAGAGTTGCGCAATAATACCTTGAGCCTGTTATCAAATTTGGACACCACAATTATCGTTCTCTTAAATGTTGGATCAATTTCGCGGATGGTGTCCAACCACAAAGACGAACACCACTCTACACTACTCTGCTGAAGAAACAAAAGAATGCGGTGGGGAGGGCTGGCCAGTGTTTTGACCATTGAGAGGATTTCCTCAGGAGTTCTCTCTGGCTCACCTTTCTTTGCCTGCCAATTGCCAAACCAATTCATACTAGCGAAAAATCATAAATGCAAAGTGCAAATATTATAGAGTAGCAGAAATAAGTATAACCACATTTTCAGAGTGATCACCTTAAGAACGAATCCTGGGGTATCAATGATCGTGAGATTAGGACAATGGGCATATTCAGCTCTCATTACAATTGGTTTAGAAGAAACTGCTGCTTTCGTCTTCTTCAAAAGTGCCTCGGTCCGTGACTTAATGGTATCTGCAACAGTCGATGCTAAAACAATCGGACTTCCATATTCCTCAGAATCATCATCCTGTTGTACAAGCTTCAATATATAAGCTATGCGTACTACCTAATTTGTAAAGACATGTTCATTCTTTCTACAATTTGCTTCAACGAATGTACATTATTTTTATGTCTATATTCCACACCTAAATATATCAAAGGTTCGAAACCGAGTATCAAATGTTGCGAGGTTTCATAGTTTTGGAGAAATTACCCAAATTCACATAGAATTAGTATATAGGGTTTCGCAAATAACTAAAAATAAATGAGAGTGATAAGTAAATTACTTGAAACCGACATCGTGGCTCGAGTGCGGTAGAATCATGAATCATTTGTAGAATCAAAGGCCTTCGAGTTCCCATTTCCACTTCTCGAACATTGAATCGAAACCCTAGAAGTGCTTCGAGGAGCGAACTCTTTCCATCGGACTGGCCGCCTATTGCGACAATCTCGGGTATCGGAAGCTTCTCTCCGAAGGCAACAGCCGCTGCCTGGAGGCGATTATAGGCTTCGAAACGCTTTTCGAATTCATTGGCTAATCGATTCGAAAACGAGGAGGATGACGTGTCGGTTGCTGATTGGTGATCGCGGTGCCTTTTGGAGATTGAGGAGGAGTTGGATTTGTCGATCGGAGTCCTGGTCGGTGTTGACATTGGAGAGGGAGAGGGAGAGAGACTGTGAATTTGAATTTGAATTTGAAGGCTCCGTAAAATAACAAGCCGTTGATGTGATTTGAATTATTGGGTGGTCTTGTAGACGAAACTTTTGGGGTCGTGTTGGTTAATTGATTGCATGTTGGCCCAAAAACACCCAGATTAGCCATCGATTCTCTAGAACGTAACTTTTTGTTTATTTTTTAATTTTAAATAATAAAAGATTTTTATATAAGTTGATTTATTTATGAAAAGTTCACCAATTTATCTATTCTCTACTTGTTCATTTCCAAACAAATCCATCTAATTGCTTTATTATATGCCACACAAATATTTTCAAATTATATGGACATGACATAACAGAATATTTTAATTCGTGTGGTTAATGCAAATGTACGATTCATCTCATTATTATTTTGTCAAACTAATTAAAATTATACAAATGTTATTTGAAAACTTTTTACGAAAAAATTTAAGAACTTTAACATTTTTTTTATTACATATTTCACTCTTCATATATCATGCTCCACCACCATGAAATATGAATTCCGTTACTGTTATTATCACGCAATTTTAAAAAAAAATGGAATCAAGAGCAATATTTTACACAATGTGATCTACATATGGATTTTCAGGAAGCATACAAAAATTGAATCCAACTGCAACAAATTATAAAAAGCATCAATCATCCGTAGCAAACTCATTTATTCTAAACTCTTTGTCAAATATAAGCTTCTCTTAAAATGTAATGCACGTATAAGAATTATTATTTCTATCTACGCGTAACCACAAAATCCATTCTCACATTTAACCCCAGAAGAACACGTTTTGCCACACTTGCCGCAATGTGTATCGCTATAGTTAACATTTGTGCATGTTCCGCTACAACATCTTTGCCCATACGCACACTTGTGTCCACATTGCCCGCAATTATTCATATCTCCAACAACATTGCGACAATGAGTCTTGCAACAATACAAAAGGCTTGTACCATTGTTAGCTGATACCCCATTACACACATATTTGTTACTTTGAGAGCAAGTTGTACCTTTCTTGATAACCTTTTTGCTTGCTAAGAACCGGCTTCTTAAATTTGTGCTAGAGAATGGGGTATCGAGAACGTATTCTTCAAAGTCGTCTTCATCGTCTAATGCAGTCGATGTCTTTTGCGACGAGGAAGAAATGAAGAGAATGGTGAGAAGGGAGAGTATGGTTGCAAGCTTGAGCAAGTTGTTACTTGCCATACTTGCACTATTTTTGGAAATGAAGAGATTTGATGGGTTTTAAAGACTAAATTGTTCTTGTAAGATATCGCATTATAAGGAGAAAATTCGAGGGTTGAATTATCACTTATCAGCCACATGCTTGTTAGAACATGGCGTCAATAAATGAAGTTTGCGAGAGCTACAGCTAGCGCCTAGATTCTTTCCTTTATTGATCAAACATGTAGTACGTAGTTTGTTTATTCCAAGTGCATTTTTTTAATGTTTTTTCTTTTGAACCACTAGTATTTTTTAATTATATTCGAACTTTTTCTTTCGTCTATAAAAGTGTAGTAATATCAGTGTTATGCCCGATATTTGGGCATTGGTCCTATACAGACTCAATATCTTTATTAACAAGCTCATATCATAATTGGGTTCACTTAGCATGCATGATCCGTGTTGAGTTTGTTTCGCTAGAACAAGAAGAAATATTCTAAGAGACTTGGCCTAGCATGATGTCACAACGCTAGCCCACCTGCCTTAGACTTGTTTCACTCTCTTATTTTATCCTCATAGGGAGTTCAATCTGAATCTCAAGGATATGAGAAGAAGAGAGCCGGACAGGACGAGATGAGAGTCGAGCGGCACGAGAGGAGAGCCGGGCAGGAGAAGATGAGAGTCGGGCGAGAAGAGAGCCGGACGAGAGGAGAGCCGAGAAGGAGGAGATGAGAGCTGTGCGGGATGAAAGGAGAGCCGGGAGGAAAAGAGGAGATGAGAGCTGGGCGGGATGAGAGGAGAGCCGGGCAAAAGAAGATGAGTGTCGAATGGGACGAGTGGAGAGCCGAACATGAGAAGATAAGAGTCGGACGAGACGAGAGGAGAGTCGGGCAGGAGGAGATGGGAGCCGACAAGGACAAGATGAGAACCGGGCGAAACGAGAGGAGAACCGACCTCATCCTGGTTCATTATCTCCTATCAATATCAATGACATGAAGAGAGGAGAATCGACCTAAGCCCGGTTCCTACATTTTATCTTCTCAGCTAGCATAACATTCTTAGAAGCATGGTTCTAACCCGTATCGTCAGGACTGTTCATGACATATTCGAGACAAGGGGGCGAAAATTTTAAATTGGCCCCCTAAAAAAAATTCCCGCCATAATTATAAAAAATCATATGATATAATAAAAGGTTAAGGTAACTTTTTTCAAATTTTCACTTATTTCCACTAAAAATTTACCAAGTTTGCTTAAAAAGTCTAATTTTTCAATAACAAATTTAGCCATAATTCCTTTTTGACTATTCTCACTTATCAACTCATTTTTTTGCTCTTTTCACATCCAGATAATTGTTTTTTAGGTAATATCATATAAATCTCATTAAAATTCTCACTAAAAGTAACATCATAATAACACCTTAAAAGGATAGTTAAAATTCAAAATTTTCACTAAAAGTTTGAATAAAAGGAATCTGTACATCAAAATAAAGACAATGGCCCCATTTGTCTGGACTTATAAGCAGCTTATAAGTTGAAAAAGTTGGTATATATGTACTTTTCCTGAAAATAAGTAACTTATTTTCAAATTTGAAAATAAGATTTGGTCTTAAATTTCTAAAATAAATATTAATTTTCAAAAAAAAATATGAAAATACTTTTTAAAAAAAGTAACTTATTACTTATAAGCTAAGCCAAACACCCCCAATATATATATATATATATATATATATATATATATATATATATATATATATATATATATATATATGAGTTTTAAGACAAAATTTTACTAACACTAAATTATATTGTTTTGATATAAAAAATATATAATTGAATACCAGTGCAATTCTATTTTTTTTTAATAATGAATTATTTAGTTTTTCAGAATATATACATTATATATATATATATACACACATATGTAATTAGTACTTATTTTTAGTTTTATAGTCCAATTATTAATTTATATTTTACGAATATTATTGACTTTGTAATTTTTTTTAACTAAATAAGATAGATATATATATATACTATTTTTTTAAAAAAAATGTGCCCCAAATTTTTTTGGGACCCGTGCAGTCGCCCCTGCCCCTGCCCCTCCCATCAGGGTCGGCCCTGCGGATTGTTAGTCCGGATTTCATAGCTGCAGCTAGCCTGAATTACTTGGCGCCTGAAATATTACAAGGGACTTGGTCTAACGTGAGGTCTCAACGCTATCATGTCAGCCTTAGACTCATTCGATCTCAGGAATGTAGAGAGATGAGAACCGACCCCCAGCCCATATAGGTAACTTGTAATCCAAAAATTATGTGTAGCTTGAATCCCTATAAATAGGATACGTAGGCATCTTGTTTCAGTTGAATCAACATTTGGCAACAACAGAGCAAACATTTTTTCTGGCCTTTTAACGAATCAACAGTAAGATCAGCTACCAAAATCTATCACTTTCCTCCCGTTTTCTTCGCGTTCTTCGCGTTCTTCATCAAGTTCATCAACAAAATCATCATATTTTATTCCATGATTCCAACAAACCTCCAAATTACTATTATATCAGTTTCTCCTTATAACAATCAGATATTAATAAACAATTTGAGCAAATTAAACATATATCATAAAATGCATCAAGGCTATGTATTTGCCTAATTGCCTATATATAGAAATGATCTTCTTTCCCGGCGGGTTTAAAGTTGAATCACGGTACTTTCCCACTGGATCTTGGGCAGCTGAATTTACATGAGCTGGTACGTGTCACGACATGAGCTGCTCACTCTTCAATTATCACTTTATCAGTGTTCGAATAAGCAAATGAAGCCCGGAAAACGTTGACTATTTATATACAACACCACGTAATTTGACTTTTAACAAATTATTGGATCTTATATTAATCATGTTGCTCTGTGCGTTCGTGGAGGACGGAAGGAACAAGAGTTACAAAATATAATTGGAAAAATCCAACACACATCAAACAATACAAAATTTAGCTGTAAAAATTTAATTTATCAGGGTAAACTATTGATTTTTCATTTATAAAATATTTGAATTTCGATACTATACACATTAATCTCAAATTATCTGTAAACTACTGATTTTGACCGTACCTTCTAAAGATGTATCTACGCAAAAATTAAATTAATATGTATATTTTATTAAATTAAACTTATATAATTATCAAGTATTATAGTTTTAGTTGTAATTTTATCTTTTAATAAAGTAATTTAATAAAAGAAATTGACTTCAATCGTACTACAGTAATTTCTATGTTGAAGGCCAGAGGCGGATTTGGGGTTGGCCTCCTCCGGGGAATATGTACGATTATTTATTTATTCGAGTGCAGGTAAATTGTGTGTAAAATAAAAAATTTATAAAAAATATATATTATATAAAAATGTATATAAATATTGACTTCAAATAATCAGGTACAATATTTATAAACATGTACCATATATAAGAAAAACTTCAATAAAGAACTATTTTTAATTGAAGATCCGGACACCGAATAACAATTGTTAAATTAACATAATATATATGGTTTAGATTTAATACTTTTTCTATCATCTCTTTTCCTTTAATAAATAATACACATATAAATATAATATATAATATATAAATAAATATAAAACTACATAAATACTAATTTATATATTCACAATTATATATTTTGCATTATGTATATTTGTATTAGACTTTATAATTTTTTTTCACTAAATGCATTTATTAAGCACTATATATATTTGTTTTGCGACTATGTTTTACAAATATAAACATTATTCTGTAAATATAAACATTATTCTATAAATATAAATATTATATCTGTAAATAGAACAATATTATACACCGTTCTCTGCATATACAAACACTATACTGCAAATATAAATATTGTATTCGGCAAGTAGAACGCATGTACAAAAATTATGTTCTCCATGCATAAATAATATATTTTGCAAATAAAACAATACATTACTTAGTTAATGTGACGTGATTTTTGAAATATGTATTTAATGTATGTGTTTTTTATATATATCTTTATTAAAAATATAATTAAATATAGAAAATATTAATTTGTGTCATTTAATCTACACCACTAATTTTTTAATATAATAAAATGGTTATGAGAGTGTCTTAGTTGTTCTACCTAAAACCCAAGCCATCGTATATAATTATAAATTTATGAAAATATATTTAAGTTTTATTATATTTTATAAATTTCCTAATAAATATATTTTAATAATATATATTTTTAGTTAAAAAATAATGATATTATATTATTTTAAATTCTCTGAGTGTTTTTAAAAAAATTAAATAAATAATTTCTAATTTATAATAAATATAATTAATTTTGATATCAATGCATTTTTATATATTCATTTTATCACCGGTGTATTTTATAAGATCGGTCAGATCATCATGTATATTCTGTAATGCAGATTATAAATATAGTTATAAAATAACCAAAAATTGAATGCTAATTAAAATAAGAAAATAAACAGTTTTTGTTACTTTGGCTAAATTTTTTTTTTTTTAATCTGAACTCTCCAATCTCATTATAAACATTGTCCATTTCGGCTTTCATTTTTAGGTCATTGTATATGAGATGATCCTAAAAATGGAACGCCTCGACTGATTTTCACTAAAGTTTTCACTTTAAAATTTCATAGTTGTCATTGTCTTAGTCATGATAAGCCATCCTTAAAAATAACTTTCATACCAGAATCTGGCAGTAAACTCAAAAATAATAATGTGCACTTCAAATAAACAAAAGGCAATAAAAACTTATTCTTGTATCTGTTTCTTTTCCTTGATAGAATTAGATTCTCATAATAATTAACATGGTTCGTTGATAATCGGCAAATAAGTAATTGATTACAAAAATCATATACTACCTCCATCCCACCCAATTGTTAACGTTTCGGAGAGAAGGTCCGACACACATTTTAAGGTGCATATAAAATATAGTTCTATAACTTATTTTTAATTTTTTTTTCTTAATAAAAATTTAAATATTAAATTTTTACAATTGGGTGAGATTGAGTAGTATATATCAACACATATATACATTTAAGACACATTCTATATAAATTCATTCAATAACACATCTATTTCATATCAAGAATCAAGAAATACAAATATGTAAAAAATAAAATCAAAAACTCGTAAAGACATAAAAACAATGAAAACACCAAAAATCATTCTATTATATTTATATTTTTTGAATTCTTTATTCAAAATTAAAAAAATAAATAAAATGTGAAATTATTGAGTACCTTAAAATTCGGGATTTATTTGTCAATGTACCTTCAGTTAAATTTTTTCAGTCCGGACTTCACCTCGACAATTATGGAGCGGACTATGGGGGTGTTTGGGGGAACTTTTTTCCAGAATAATTCAACTTATTTTAAGACAAAGTTAGAGATTCCTAACTTTTTTTTGAAAAAAGTTAACTTTTTTTTGCAACTTATAGAATCTCAAATATACATTAAATACTTGTATAAAAAACATTTATCAAAATATGAAATTTTTACCCGAAAATAAGTCCAAAAAGACTTATTTTAAGGCAAGCCAAACATGCCATATATATAGAGTAGAACAAAGGTTTTCTGGTATATATAGTTTACACAAACAAACACCTTTTTATTTTTCAATATTTTTCTTTATTGATTTGCTTTAATTATTAATTTGTTATTTTTTGAAAAACAAAAAAATGAGGTGGATCATAATATAAATTCAACTCATTAAAATGCAACTAATCAATTGTATAATATTATTAAAATGTTATAAATTTGTTTGATCGATACTTATTACGTGCTCAAATTATATATATTAGATTTTAACCTGTACAACAGATTCTTATTTATACATATTTATTTATTAATTTAATATTAATATAAATATTTATTTATTATTAATATTTTAACTATTTAAATTATAATTATTTACTTTTATTAATATTTTAGAACAAATATTATGAATAATAAATTATAAATAACTTGTCCTCCAAGAACTACGTGTAGCTTGAACTCCTATAAATATGGTACGTAGGCCTCTTGTTTCAGTTGAATCGATAATTGGCAGCAAGAGAGCAAACATTTTCTCTAGCCTTATAACGAATCAACAGCAAGACCAGCTACCAAAATCCATCACTTTCCTCCCGTGTTCTTCGCGTTCTTCATCAAGTTCATCAGCAAAATCATCATATTTTACTCCGTGATTCCAGCAAACCTCCAAATTACTATTATACAAGTTTCTCCCTATAACAATTGGCGCTAGAAGGAGGAGTTATTCTTCGTTTGTGGAGGACAAACGACATATCAAACAAACACAATACATATGAGGAGTTAAAAAAAAATTTGGACAACTTCAATGGGGAACCGAACGATGGAGTTATGACGTATTGATAAAGATGAGTAAAAAAGATGAGTAGACTACTACATGCAAATCATGGTGTTGGGACTCTCACTATCAAAAGGAGCACAAATATCTACACATCATATTCATCTAACAAAAATACGAGATAAATTTTCTTGTTTTTATTTTTTGCAATCACATATATTATTTGTCATGCATGAAATATATGTTATTATCCAAAAAATCGTGCGAACTACATATATTGTGATTGAAAATTTGTGTAACCAATATTTTGAGAGACATGTATATTTTTTTAAACAAATCGTACAAGATTTTTGTTTTGATGATTATGGATATGTTTACAAGATTGTACGAGCTGCATAATTCTAAAGAAAAATATTAGTCGCTATGGCAAAACATACCATCTTTAACAAAATTCTTTCAAGGAGCATATTTTTAGAAAAAATATATACATTACAACATTTTGAAATCGGCATATTTATGAATGCGTTTGAATTGTGTTCAAAATATTTTACAAATATTGTCGTGGTAATATATATATACTTCGAGATTTATTTTTATAAACATGCGATCTTAAATTGTCAAGTGAGGTAGCCATGGCAAACGATAATTTTCGCAATATTACACACTTGAAGTAAGGAGTCAGCAACCCCTTGAAGACCCTCCTCCTCAACGGGGAGTCGACGGGTAAAACTTGCATTCTAGATTATCGTTGGGGAGTTGACGGACAAAACTTACATTCTAGAATACCTTCTTCCTGAACATGGAGTGAGTCGACATGTAAAACTTACATTATTGAAGGCTCACATCTTCATATGGGTAAAATTTATTGAATGCCTCACTCTCCGACTAGGGGAATTCAGGGGTGATCGAAAATATCATACTCTTGTGTGGTTTGCATAGACACTTATAAAGCGTGTACACCAATTCGGATATACAAACGTCTAGGTCCTAACTTGACATCAAAGATCACAATGAATTTTCATACTCGCGCACTTAAAAATCTTGACAAAATATATATCCTATTTTGGTTCTCGCATGATGTTTACTTGCATCCGCATAGGAATTACGGGCACTACGATGCTCCATGTTTTTCTCTAACCTTTATTTTTAGTTATTTCAGCAATCGAATAATGGTTAGTTCTCCACTACAGTAAGCTGCACCGAAGAACTAGGGAGTAGTTGTTATGTCATATTTTGGCATAGTCCTTTTATTTCTCTTTATTTCTAGTATTAATTTCAGTAATAATCAATTGTTTAATCCTTAAGTTATCATCTCTCTGAAACAAGGAAAGAATCAATCTCAATACATTAATTATAGAAAATATCTCCGAACAATATCTTTCAAATCAGGAAAATATCACAACACTAAGATTATATCAGATAAAATCAATTAATTCTCATATTTAATAAATATATCCCTAAAGTCTCTCGGGGATATACAATTATAATAGAACTGTGTTGGTTTGATTGTATATAAATACGTACGTAGATATATTGGCAAAAGAGATCTGATACACGAAACAAATCGAGACACCTCCCAAATCCAACTTAATATTTTTTACAAGCTCTAATCCCCATTAACAGTCATATTATTATATTTTTAGCTCTATTATTCCAGTAAACCTCCAAAATCCGTTGTTACGAAATTCCTCCAACTACAACTTATAATTAGAGTTTTTATTACATAATTGGTATTAAATTTACAAATTTATCGACCAAAAATATTTGAAATATAATGAATTGTATAATTAGTGATGATCAATTTATCATTAAGACTTTCACGCCAATCACATGTTTATGAAGGCTAAAATCAACAAAAAACAAATTACGGAGTATGAACTTAATTAGTTGAGTATAGAAAAGTCAATTTTCAATAATACAGTTTTTTTTTTTGTTTACTACAGCCTCTTATGTTAAACAATACATTAAAATTAATATAATAATGCATTTACAACTTCTTATACAATAATTTTAGCAAGGAAGTAGCATTCAAATATGTTACATATATATGCATTGTTTTAAAATTCTCATTTGGGTCCCTTGGTTAATTTTTGATTAATATTACAAAACATTCCACTAATTCAATTTTCAAAAGCTAATTAACTAATCCTTATCAATTCTCTTTGTAGGATATATTTTATAATAACAAAACTAATGTTATTATTATAAAATTAAATTAATATTTTAATTAGTCCTTAATTATACTACTAATCATTTAATCTTTAATCGACACCTTAACGAATTCTCATTTCTCCTTTGTTACGACTATATACTATATATATAAGCCATCATAACTAAAATCTATGTTATGTATATACAATAACATATATACTAAAATATATTATATATAGTATATACTACTCGCCCGTCTCATATTTCTTCATTGAATTAGCTTTTATAGTTGTCCCAAAATATTGATTGACTTCTATTTTTATCTTTGACTAATGACAATTAATAACCTAATTTTTTCATAAATATTAATTAAGACATTCACTAACCAATATTATATAAATACACATTTGATGTTTACAATACTATCAATGGTTAATTGCTTAAAAAAGTGTTTACTTGCATGTATTTGTATAGAATGTTGTATAGAAATACCAACCAATCAATAACTATTTATTGGAATGGGTGGTAAATTAATAAAAATAGGACATTTATTAGTTAAGATAAAAAAGTATTATTGATTTCCTTAATATACGTGCAAAAATCAAATCAGCCAAGAAATATTGGACGGATGAAGTATATTATAACAAGACATTAGTACATTTTAGGGTATTTGTCAGAAATACTACTTTTTTAAAAAAAAATACGATTTTATTATATTTTGAATTTTTTTTATAAACATACTATCTGCAACTAAAAATAACGAAATGCAACTTTTTTATCAATAATTTGTAACCAAATGCAATTTAATACAATTTTTTTTTGAAAAAAATTGAAGTTGCTCGTAATTGTATTCAATATTGATTTTAGTTGTATAAAGTTGCATTGGTTACAAAACCGTATTTTTGTAAAAAAAACAAATTAAAATTCATATTTTTGCAAAATATTAAATAAAAAATGTATTTTTGCAAAACAAATTAAAAAGTTTGGTTTTTTTCAAAAAAACCCTATATTTTATTATATTAATTAATATTGCTTTTGTACAAAATTAATTATTTTATTTGATTTTTATAATTAAATTAACTAAATTTGACCTACAACTTAAAAACCTTTGTTTTATAATTCAAAACACTTAAAAATTATATCTTAAATTGGATTAATCTTTTGATCATATAATTTTAAATATATTTCAATTATAATATATATATATATATATATTAAATAAAATTCTAATAATTTAATTCCAAATTTTTTAAATAAAAGTATAAAACAAATAATTTACGCCGGAGCACTTAAGATCACAAATAGTTATCTAATTAGTGAACGTAGTTGGTACTCCCTCCGTCCCATCTATTTGTTTACATGTTGGAAAGGGTGTCTGACCCGTATTTTAAGGTGCATATAAAGTGTTGTTTCATAACATATATTTTAAAAAAAAATTCTGAATAAAAATTTAAACATTAAATTTTTATTTAAAAAAAAACAATTAAAAAATTAGTTAATAAACTATATTTTATATGTATCTTAAATGTCAGATACTCTCTTTCAAATATAAATAAATTGGTGGGACCAAAGGAGTGCGTACTTTCTTGGATTTAACGACTTGGTTGGGCTTTTTCACTTAAATCCAATTTGTGTTTTTAAGTGAAATGCATTTGACTTTCAGCGGCCTATGATTGGGGACGAGGATTTTTTATTTTTTTTGTGTGATTTTGGAAAATTGGATAATTAAGTTTTTTTTGATAAAAATTAAAATTAGGTTGTAAAAAGGAATGATGATATTAAAAAGAGAAAAATTCAAAATTAAATGACCTTAAGTGTTTTCATTAGAAAAATATTAAAATATGTGATTGGTTCATTAATTAATATTTATTTAAATAATTCAACATTTAAATTTTTAGTGTACATAGTTTTTAGTAATATGTGCATAAATAAGCTTGGGGTATAAAAAGTCTTATGCTCTACTCATTTGTAAAGTTACAAGTCAAATTATAAAAAAAAAAAGTTTAAGATATATCCACACCCTTTTATAAAATGTTGACAAGGTTATTCAGAAAAAATTAATAATTTCACTTATTTTTTAGCCAATGATTCAAAATGAATAAACATTTAAAACATATAAATTAAACTGAACAAACATTTAAAACTGTTTGATTATAATTATAAGTTAGAAATCAAATCAAAATAATATTCGATTATGTTTGTGAATTATGATTTCATTTCAAATGATACATTTTAAATGACAAGATTTGGATTGTTATTTCAAATTCTAATATTTTTATGTAATATTTAAATACTAAAAAACTCAAATGAAATAAAAAATTCAAATTCTTATTATTACCCAGACATGTAATTAGATCAAATTTTTATTATTATCAAAACGGGTTAAATGTCTTATTCATAATCAAACTCGCACTCACCTTCCAAGTGAGTTACTGAACTAAAAAAACTTGCATTTACATAATTCAAGTAATTAAAACTTGCATTTAGTAACTGTCGTTAACATCACTAACAAAATAAAAACTGAACTTGCAACTTACAAAACTGAACTTAACCCCAACTTACATTTATATTCCTAGATTAATAAAAACTTGCAACTGAGGTACTGAACAAAAATAAACTTGAAATTGAGGTTCTAAACAAAAATAAATTTACAATTTACAAAACTGAACTCAACCCCTTCTATGCCTCTCTCTTCTCTCTCAATCTCTCACAATCTCCCAAACTCTCACAATCTCTCTCAATATCTCTCAATCTCCCAAACTCTTGTCCTCTAAATAAGTAATTTGTCCTCCTTGAACCCCTATAAATAGGATAACTTGCTCCGTGAATCCAGAACCCTCTGAAATTACTATTGTACCAGTTTCTCCCTACAACATTCTATAAATGAAGATATGTGATACTCCCTCCGTCCCGGCCAAATGTTTACATTTGGTCCGGGCACGGAGACCAAGGATAGTGGGTGTAATAGTGATTTTATTGTTAAAATAAATGAAGTAGTGGGTGTAATAGTGTAAAGTGTTGAAAAAGTGGAGTGAAGTAGTGGATGTAATAATATATTTATTGTTAAAAGTTACTATTTTTAGTAATGTAAAGAATTGGGTGGGACGTCCCAAAAAGGAAAGTGTAAAGAATTGGTTGGGACGGAGGGAGTATTTTATAATTTTTTGACTTTGATTACCTTGTTGCAAGTTGAGGATCAGTTCAGTTAGTCGATTTTAAGTTTTTCTTAGTTTAGTTAGACGATTATAAGTCTATATTAGTTCGTTTATTAAAGTGTAAATTTTTTGAGTTCAGTGACTCACTTTCAAGGTGAGTGCGAATTTGATTATGAATAAATTATCTAACCCTTATCCAAACAAGCTATTATATAATTTAATAATTATATCCTATATATAATACAAGCTTATAACTCGTGCGAAACACGAGATGAATGACTAATATGTAGGTAAATTTATTTTTTATATTATATTTTATTGATATTCACTATAAAATTTTATAACATTGAGAATTTATGTTAATATACGTGTTATATTGTCATATTTTATATAAATTTGTTAACGATGTGAGTGATAATAAATTAATTAAAAGAGTTATTCTGATAATAGTTAAAAATTATATATAATAAATAAATTTTTAATAAATATGGATATTATTTGGATTTATAAAAGTTAAATATGATACATAGTATTCTAATATAATTTAGACATGCCTAGAATTAAATTTTAGTATATATATATATATATATATATATATATATATATATATATATATATATATATATATTTGGAGCAACTGTTATAATAAGTAAAATTATATATAATATAAAGATGTACATTGTTAGGCCTGACCCGTACCGAACGATCAACCAAAACTTTTAATCTTTCGGTTATATGATCTCAGATGGATAACAAAATTGTTACAAAAAAGTTGTTTAATTGAAACACGAGTTAGTAAAAAATTTTTAGCTCAATATGAGTTCAGAAGAAGTGATATGTATTTGAATTAGGATAATGAGTGGTAAGGATAATGAGTGGTAATTTGTTTTACACGTATGTTTAAGAAATAAGGATAAATAGATTGGTGAAGAATTTGATCCATCACCCAATAAATAGATATGGCCGGTACCGTACCAACCGACCAACCAACCAACAAATCAAAAATTTTAATTTTTCGGCTATAATAATATAGTACAGAATAGTAAGAAGGATTTTATCAACATATTTAAATTTTAATTTGATTCAAAAAGAAAAAATATATTTAAAATTTAATATTTATAACTTTAATAATACAATATAAATTTAATATTCGAATTTAAATAACAACAATTTTAAATCTAATATTTATATTTAAATATAATATTTATATATAAATCACTAGAAAGAATTCTATACATTGTGTATACTAATACATCTATTAAGTCATTTAAGTGTAAAACAACAGACTCTGTTAAGAAGTGTTTCTACCGAGGTTCGGGTTGTCTGCCATGTGGCCCTCACGTGTGATCAATTTACATGGAAGTACTCCCCTCTCCCGCTCATTTCTTTACACTTTCCATCAATTCTTTACATTACTAAAAATAGTAACTTTTAACAATAAAAAACATTATTACATCCACGACTTCACTCCAATTTTTCAACACTTTACATTGTTGCACCCACTACTTCACTTATTTTAACAATAAAATCACTATTACACCCACTACTTCATTTATTTTAACAATATTACACATACTATCCTTGATTTTATGTTTATTAATTTTATAATAAATTGATAAAGTTAATATTCTTATTTAAATAAAATGACTTTCCAGTTAAATTATATTACTAAAAATCTAATAATGACGAAGAAATTTAAATAAAATAAAGTAATATTATTATTAAAAGATTTGAAATAAAATAAAATATAATAATATATGATTTATAAGGTGCAAACCTTATACATTTGTTTGTATGCGATCTTCTTTAATATTTTATAATGTTTTTGTTTTTATTTTGTTGATTATATAATAATTTATTAAGTTTCATTATTTTATGCACGTACAATGAATTTATAGTTAAAATATATTATAATAAATCTAAAAATTATTAAAAGATTTTAAATAAAATTAATTATATTTACTAAGAAATTTGAATAAAATAAATTATAATGATACGTGTTTAATGAGATTCGAACCCTACACATTTTTTTGTATATTTAAAGTTAATAATATAAATATTTATTTTAATATGTTGTGAATTTGGTTCCACCATAATTCCATAAACCTTTAAATTTGACTTAAATATTAAAATATAAAATATTTTTTAAATTTCTCAATTATTTATTTTAAAATCTAACATCCAATATTCGGTTTCCATTATTTTTTAAATAATCATGCTCATACTCTTTCAAAACGCAAAAGTTTATATATTCATATATTAATAGTATAAGTTTATAATTCATCCGATGTACAGGCTTATTTTAAGTATTTCATTTATGTTTATTACTTTTTTTATATATTTATCAATTATTCTTTCTGTAAATGTTTTATTTATCGCATAAATTTATTTTAAATAATTTATAATTTTTTTTATTTATATATAATCTATGATGTATGGATATATAACTTAAACAAGTTAAAAAATATTACGAGTATAATTAAAATATATTAAAAAATTTAAAATTCCAAAAATATTAATAATTTTAAAATAAATAATTAAAATATATAAAAAATGTCACCGCATAAGTTAAAATCTAGTATATATAATAATTTTAAAGACAAATTGTGAATCCGATTCAACCGAGCACACCGCTAGTTTTAACTTGAAATTTCAAATAAATCGTTCGGAACGTTTAAATTTAGAAAGCAATGATATGTCATTTTATTCTTTGGACACGTACCAATTTTTGCATTATCTTGTTCATTAAGACGTACTTATATATGATTATATACTCTATTATATTCAAGATGACAGTAACAGAAATTGTACTGGAAAGTAAACAACTAGATTAATGTATAATTTATGTTTAAACTACTACTACTACATTAAACATTTTCTCTCACTATAATAATTTGTATCTCAATTTTCTCTAACATCTAGATGGTGTCTAAACAAAGCTCTTCTCTTTCATCTATACATACACAATCAAGGTTCTTGATTTTTTTTTCTCATCTCACTCATATACTGTTCTCTTGAATCCTCTGTTTATTACAAGCATTTGCATATATTTACTGCATTTGTAAGTGTGTGTGTGTGTGTGTGTGTATTTTATAGTTTCATGTTCTTGATGTGGTAATATATACAGTATTGTTCAATAATTTATTTATGCTAGTTGAACTATTCAAATTATTTCAAGATTGCTTTTTTATTATATGATGACACCTGTATGTATAGTTATCAGTTGTATTGTTACTAATTTTAATTAATTGTTTTTAAGTTACCCACCTGTAGTTTGCTATTTAAGACAATGAATTATATATGTTGAAGTGTTAATGAAGTAATGTTTATGGTATGTGTCTTTTTCTTGAAATGTGGTCGATAATAACATATTGAATATGTTAGTTTAGTTGTCAATAACATTGTTTGGTTATTATATTATGTGTTTGATCTGATCCCATTTCCTTTTTCTTGTTTTCATCATGTTGATGTTAAAACTTAAGCTTGTTGATAGAGAAAGCTAATTGTTCGGTTTTCGAACAAAGTGAATCAAACTCATTATTCTAATTTAGGGGACTAAGACTTGCAGGATTTATTTGAAGAAGGTCTTATCCGAATCCGGAAGTTTGTAGATTGCCAATTCATAGCGGATACGTATTTTTCTTGAAATGAACATAATTGGGTTTATGAGATTTTGGTGAAACTTGAGATAAATCTTAGGAATGGGGTCCTTAAGCATAGAGAAAAAATGGGTATTTCCTCTTGCAGTAAGTTCACTTGTATGTGTTTTCCTTCTCGCAACCTCCTTGAATATGGGGCTGGTCTCTTCTTTACATACCATGAGTTCACTCCTCTCAATTTTCCCTTTGCGTGGTATGGCAAATCAGTCGAAGATATATTTTGCTGAAGATAAGGTTAAGCAACTTCCGCCTCCTTCTTCTCCTGGTATTCCTCGATTTGCCTATTTAATTTCTGGGTCTAGAGGTGATTTAGAAAAGCTTTGGAGAACACTTCAGTCACTATACCATCCATTAAACCATTATGTATTACATCTAGACCTAGAATCGCCTGCTGAGGAGAGACTGGAGCTAGCATCTCGAGTGGACAAGGAACCAATGTTTGCGAAAGTTGGGAATGTATTCATGATTACCAAAGCCAATATGGTCACATACAGAGGTCCGACTATGGTCGCTAATACTCTTCATGCATGCGCCATACTACTCAAGAGAACTAAAGAGTGGGATTGGTTTATTAACCTTAGTGCTTCTGACTATCCTCTGGTGACTCAAGATGGTTAGTCCTTCTCTTTTCTTGCATTTATTTTCTAGTGAAAGTATAAAAATGAGGTTCGTTTGTAAAAAGTTGTTTGATTATCTAGTTTATCATGTACAGATCTTCTCTCCACCTTTGTTGGTTTAGATCGGGATCTAAATTTCATTGAGCACACAAGCGACTTAGGATGGAAGGAGTAAGCTCATCTCTGCCCTCAGCACACACCCCAACCCTTCACTTCCGCCTTTATTTGCCTAAACTGATGTTAATATATCCAATTTGTATGCAGGGGACAAAGGGCAATGCCATTAATTATAGACCCAGGTCTCTACCAAACAACAAAATCAGATATATTTTGGGTTACACCTAGGAGAGCCTTACCTACAGCCTTTAAGTTGTTTACAGGTTGGTTTTTTTCCCAATAATATACTTCGTACCTTGTGATTATTGAATAATTGAGATATACATCAGTATTGACGCAGACGTGGCATGTCAAGATTTTTGATATCTACAATCTGGGCATCTCAATATCTAACTTTAACGTGCTGTAGCTGTTCATTTTCCTCATCTAATTGATCTTTCTTTTTCAGTTCAGCTATTTCTAGGAGGATATTGAGCAGATCACTTAATATGCCTAAACACACTTTCTTCTTCACGTGTATACATTATTTAGTGGAAGAAACAACCTCAAACTTAAATTCTAACCAATCTTACTGATTTTTGGTTCTTTGCCACCTTTCATGCTCCCTTGCATGAAATAGTTTTAACTAACCTCAACACAATGAATAGGAGAATCAATCTAATTTATTTCAGCATCAGCTTCCTTAAGACAATATTCAATGCTAGACTTGTGAAACAAATAAGATTCATTTGGAGTGTTGTCCATCCGAAATAAATATTTCAACAACCTGCTGATCAGCACTGGTTCCTGATAGACCATTCTGCTTTATCTGTTGCTCATCTGGCATCGATCTCTGGTCCATCCATCAATTAAATTATTAAATATAATCGGTGGTTTATGGAGACATGAGAACAGAATAACCACACAGTAATTTCAAAATAAATCTAAAGCAATTAAGCAAACAGTCTCAAGCTAAACCCACAGTTGAAAGTGGAATAAATACATTACCTCGGTAAAACCTACATCTGATGATGTTGGATATGTTTTCTATACAACACAATACAAGAAAAATTACTTCACCCAATTAGTGAACTCCATCCCCTCATATAAAAGATGGTTCCTACAAGCTCTTTGATAAAAAATCTTTTGAGTTTCTTTGTTTTTTATTTTGATACTACTCCGTATTAGCACTTCCTAGCAAACTTGCTATATACTGATATTTATTTAGTAGATGAAGGGGAATATTACATAGTTCCCATCTTATATTACATGTTCTGCACCTCCTTATGTGCTAGTCACTGTTAGTTAAAGCATTAACTTTAAGTATATAAAGCTAGGAAACACAATCAGGCTTCGTACATTGTCACGAGAATTTGATCATGTTGCAAGTACTAATTACTGTATGACTTGGGGGAGTTGTAAAGTAATGTGAAATCATGAAGTTAACTGCTATTACAAAATGATGTGAACTTTAATAATTAGATACAATTCACTTTTTCCTTTTCCGATTTTTAGAATCTGTTTACTTTTTCTTTAGAAAAAATTGGGTACCATAACATAGATTCAATTTTGCAGGTTCAGCTTGGATGATACTTTCACGTTCATTTGTGGAATACCTCATATGGGGTTGGGACAATCTTCCAAGAACAATGCTCATGTACTACACGAACTTTGTCTCCTCTCCTGAAGGTTATTTTCAAACTGTCATATGCAATGCCCCGGAATATCTACCAACTGTAGTTAACCATGACATGCACTATATTGCTTGGGACGATCCCCCAACACAACATCCTCATACATTATCACTTAATGACACGGGCGATATGATTCAAAGTGGTGCCGCCTTTGCACGGAAATTTAAGCAGGATGACCCTGTTTTGGATATAATTGACAAGGAGCTACTACACCGGAGAAGTGGGAACTTCACACCTGGTGGTTGGTGTTCTGGAAATCCTCTATGTTCCAAGATTGGAAATCTAAACAAGCTTAGACCTGGTGCAGGAGCTCGACGGCTTAGGCACCTTGTAGGTAGATTGATTTTGTCAGCTAAATATGGCCAAAACCAATGTCAATAGATATTAGTTACTTTACTATTTGAGTGATGGGAAATGTTGATTTCTGTTGTAGCATTCTTGCTTGTGAATGGAATTACAGAATACACGTATTCCAGTTGGCAAGCCTTACAATAATAGTTGGGATGTTTGTATTGAAGGTACAGCAAAGTTACCTCTGCTTTTACCTACCCTGTATTTGTAACATATATACATGCATACAGAAGCTGACAATTGTGCGATGACCGTAGCATTTTCTGTGTCTCTACCAAACCTGGATCTGAAGTTTCCTAGGATTGTACTTAATTAAGTTTTTCATCCCTTTGGTGAGATTCTATTTATAATCGACTCTAACAAACAGGAATGGTGTTCTAAATCTAGTAAAATGGGTTCTACAAAGCTCGTCTATTCAAATTATGACAGGCTATGATTTAGTGACTACAGCTTGCAATGTTCTCAGAAATCTTAGAATTACCTCATGTAAAAGAATTGAAATGCAATATTCACCCTTTCCTTCTCTCAGAAAATCCTTATGTACAATAAAATGATCAAAATCATTAGTATTCACTTTGAAACATTCCGCTATACAACTTGTTCACTTGATCTAAATCTTCTCTCTTCTTTATGAACCAGACTATAGATCAACCAAATGACTTGTACCGCTACTTATGGAGCAAGCTGACCAGTCTAAATCATCTCTAATAGCTTTATGTTTCCCATTGAATTTGCAGCAAGCAAGGTGGAGGATTGACTGCGCCAACAAACAGATGAGATGAATTGTGCACTATCATCTAATTCATCACCTGAAAGTGGGTCTGTGTTGTCGAATTTGAATGATAAAGCAGGCATTGGAAATGCTTTCTGGTAGATGAAAACCTGTGGGTAGAAGCAAAGAGAATTAAATAAAAACATTGAGTAGAACATCATGCTACTCAGTATTGAGAAAAAGAATGGAAGGGAACGCAACCAATACTACTACTATTAATTTTGGACGGAACACAACTTGTACAAGTGCACTTTTAGTTATAAAGAGAAAACTGGACTATATGAAGTACCTCATTCGTCTCTGAGCCTGTAGCAATGTAGCCATCAGATACAGATAAACCTACAAAGTTCTGGGGAAAGAGACATGAATCAGATAGTGGGATATATATTATCAATAGATTAGCATGCACTATTAAGTTAAAATTCATATTGCCATCACCACAGATACTGTGAATATTAGCATCAACTAAATTTAGATCCGTTTAAATTGATCATTACATAAGTGAAAAAATTAAGCATTCTCTGTGCTTCCTTCAAAACAGCCACTACCGGGTACTATTAAACCTATACCGGGTACTATTAAACCTTAGGACCGTTGATATCATTTTTAAGTGTATGAAAGTTGGTCTTTATGAGATTTGATCATTTTTCAAAAATCTAAACTATAGTTTGATACTTATGTACTGACTTGCACATCTATATAAGCTAATACATAGTAAAAGATTACCTTTACATTCGTGTGACCTGTAAATGACTGAAGAGGACAATCAAGAACTCGGGATGTGCACACCGACAAATCCCATAGCTTCAGTGTATTATCCGTTGATGCAGACACAAGATTCTTTGAATCAATGAACTTGATGTAGCTCACAGTTTTGTTGTGACCAACCAATGTGCATAGAGGGATTTTTAAGTTGCGAAGATCATGATAATAAATATTATGGTCTGCTGAACCAAATGCCAGGAAATTACTCGAATCTGAGGGGAACTGGACACAGCAGACATTGGCTTTAGTTCTGATCGTAGCAGCACTTACTCCCTGCAGTAACAACCCATGTAAGACAAACAACTTATTACACATCCAGAAATAAAATGTACATGGCAGTGGTAATAGATAACTGCAGTACGTTTAGTTTCAAAGCTGACATCCACCAAGTGCAAGAATATTATTGCCTGATTAATACTCCAGAGTTTGACAGAGCCATCATCGCTCCCGCTGGCCAACAATGTTGGATCCGCCACTGAATAGTCGACAGACCACACACGCTTCTCATGCTCTTTCATTTCCGTAAATACTTGATTTCTCACAACGTCCCACACCTTAAAATATTTTCAAATAAACAATTATTCTCAGCACAGAAATAGTTTAAATCTTAGTGGAAAGAAAACACAGTATACCTACCTGCACAACGCCATCAAAGTTACTAGAAGCAATCTGGCTTTTGATGTAGCCATTCCAACATATACTACTTAGCTTTGATTTACTAGACATTTCAACAACGGGATAATGGATATCACGGTCTTCATCTAAAATCGTATCATATTCAAATACTTTTATCTTCTTATTTACTCCAGCTGTTGCGAAAAATTCTCCATCACGATCAAATCCTAAGGAGCATACCAGATTAGACGAATTTAAAAGATCAGTTTGCTTCAGCTCTGCTTTAACTTTTACTTTTGTAATAGTTAAATACTTGCACAGTCCCTCCAAGAACGAATTTATCCATCCATCAATTCGCCTGCTCTCACCATAATGCTCTACGACTGGCAAACTGTTGAGAGGACTTCTTTCACTTGCCACAACAGATCCTCTACCAGCATTACTTAATGATGAAATTTTTGTGACTGGTTTTCCTGTTGGTTGGCCAGCCCTGCGCCTAGTTAACAAGTAAGCTGATTCTACTTTTTTAAAATTTCTCATCAAGCGAGTACTTCTGGATATCATTTTATCTTGCTTTTCGGTGGGAGCTTCTGAGTTCTGACAAAAGTCATTACCACCATCTACTGCTTCAGCGTTATAATTCTGAGACCCTGGCCTGAGTCGTTTTCTGGAATTTAAGCAGCCAAAATCGTCATTTTCAATTGAAGATGCACAGAAAGTGGAGTCAGAAGGATTCCTCTTTGAACTGGACCGTCCTTTGCTCTCAATGGCGGATTGCAATTTTTTGACTTCATCTATATCAGATGAAATAAAGGACACCATCTCACACAACTTATCTGTTGTTTCCTGTTTCCTTTGTTGCATCAACAAAAGGAACTCCAAAGATAACTCCTGCTCCACTATCTTTTCCTTAAGATCTGTTACCATTCTACGTTCTTCTAAGTCATCTCTTGGCTCATTAAGAAACTCACTTTGCAATAATTCACTGTCACATGAGATTTAGATATGAGTTTGGGGAAACTATTAAATCTAGTGAGGATTGTGAAAATGCAGCAGCAGAATATAACTCGAGTATAAACAGAGAAGAAAAGGAAAAACACTACTTTACATATCTACTAATCACAATCAAATAGAGATCAGTTCCATTTTTAATCTGTTTGTCCCTGATATCTCAGTTGAAAAAAACCACAAATGTGCATTTGTATTATCTTATTCATGATTCAGTATTAATGGCACATTATGAAGTACTTAGACAGGTATATACAGAGCGTAAGCCCTAAAAAGCTATCCAAGTCATCATCTGGAAGTAGTAGTCGGGAGAATTAAGAATTAAAATTAGAGTTCATGACTACAGTAACATGTGTGTGTACATTAAAGGTTCAGCGAATAAGTTACATCATTGTGGCCAATAAGAATCAGAGAAAAAAGATAATAAAGAATTAAACGTATAGACGTGCCGCACATAATGTAAGGTACAAAATAGAGTACACAACATTGCCTACTACATGGCCATGGGAATATTAGATCTCAGTGTAAAGGATAAAGCATATTCACCAGTTAACACAAATCATCATTGCAATTTACCCTACTTAATCCCACATCAGGCAGGCAAATAGGGTGTTCAAGGTAGAAGGAGATGTTTATAGACACATCTTGCCACTGCTTGGGGTCCACTCATGCCTATGACTACTCCAATTTGGGTTAACATGAGGATGTGAAACAAGCCTAGTAGCCTACTCAGGTAGCTGCAGGATTCTAGCAGCAGAACACTATGTCTGCTTCACCAACGATGGTCTGTATACAGTATACCCTTCTATTGAAAACAGATGACCGGTACTAACTAAATTATGAAAAGTTTCCTGTTAATTTTACACGTTACAGTGGAATATTCAGAAAAAAAGTACTTCCATGATTATTTGTGGGATAACATAAATAACAAAATGGGTTATGTACAGAAAAAAGAAGATCCATTACGTCTAAGCATTAAGTTTGAAAAGAAAGATATATCTAGCATGTACCTCGTTACTTGTCTGAACAGTATAGAGTCACTAATACAATTGTACAAGTTCAGACAAATTATGAGAGTGAGAGAGGAAATCTCACCCCAATTTTGGCCTACTTGTGGGCTGAGGGTGCAACAACCATAAACAAAATGAAGCTTCTTTAGGCCACTTCAGTAGCAATTGAGGAGGAAGGACACGATGTCTCAGATTAGACATAGTTCCGCATTTCTCTTCAGCCGAGCTGAATGTACAATATAACTGAAAAAACATGTACATCAAGTTACAAGGAATTGTTACCAGCGAAAGAACTCTGAAACTTGACAGATGCTATTCATCTATCTGTATTACAGCTATCTGAATGTATAACATAAATCCCATTTACGAACCTCAAAAAGAAGTACCCCCAAACGATATATATCGGAAGCGCAAGAACCTGGAGCACCAGTGACCTCTTCTGGACTAGTATACCAATTTGTTTCCATGCGCAAAATTTGTTTCATTGGAAAATGGAGAGTCTTTTCATCAGTTCGGTAAACATTACTAGTTTTTGCTGACGTTTGCATTAAATTCTCTGAGCCTGACTGCAAGCAGCTACTTCCTGATATCATCTGTGAAGCATCTCTTTGATTTATACTGTAAGGAGAACTTTCTGTTCCAATCTGTCTTTTGTGATGATGTGGGTCATGGGAAGTAAGCAAACATGGCCTTCCAGACTCTGCTGTTTGGTTATCTGAATCATCCTCGAATGAATCTGAGCAAGAGGCGGACTCGATAAAAGAGACATGGTTGAATGAGGACATAACAAAGCAGGAGGGTCGAACATTATGAACCACAAGTCCCTGTGAATGTGCTAGAGATACAACCTCCACTACCTGCCTAAATATATGCAAGCATTCAAGGGCAGTAACTGCTCGTTCACGGTTGTCCAACCATTGCCTCAAGCTAATATCATTACGTCCTCTGTCACGATCACCTGCCTGCGCATCTTCACAGGATGTAGGTAAACCAAGTTCTCTCCTTCTCCCCAGAATATACTCATAAGCATTTGGTGCATTATCTAACGACCTGATAGAGTTAGCACGTATCGATAAAGGGTTTCTGTCAGACACCCCAGAGCGTCTTAGTCCTCCGGAACTATCAGACTTCTGCCAGCAAGAATCAGACGAGCCTTTCATTCTCATCCACCAAAATCAGCAACAAGACGGTATGCAGTCAACCCAACGAAAAAATTAATTATCCAACATATACCAATTTTTTTGGATCCCGCCGCCATCTCGAATTAGAAACACATGGTAGCCACACGACCAACCAACAGAGTAGCTCTTGCTTTACCCAAAAGTACTAAAACTAAATCACCTAAAATTGCCAAAAATACCTAACTTCTCCGATTCAATATCACTTCTCCTATGAACACAAAATATTAACATTCAAAATCATTTCCACACAGTATCACTTCAAATCACATTAAAGGATCACACGTAAGTACTTGAAGCTAGAACTATAAATTAAGCACATAAAGCCACTCAAAAACAAATCATGCAAACAATTATATATACTACAACCACCACCAGAATTTTACACTTGTAAAGACTAACAGAGAAAAAACAAAGATAAGAAAGATAGTGGCAGTACCTGTTTAGTAGCAGGAGAACCACAAATATATCAACTTTAATTGCTTTAGATGAACCTAAGCCTCACAAATTATCTCACACACTGTTTTGATCAAAACTGTGGACAGAAATAACATTATTTTATGCCAAAATAATTTTAAAAAACTGACAAAATCTCAAATTTTCCAAGAAAACACAAATGGCATGAATTGATATATAGCAAGTACCCTGAATGTATACAATTTTTAATGCTTTTCAAATGAAAAACACAGGTCCCCATGGTCACTACTAAGGACTAACCCACTTGTTTATGTTTTTATTCCAAGTAACATATGTGGCTCAATTACACCCGTATAATTTACATTGCTTTAACTTGTGGACCAGTAGCATCTCATATTAAACTATCAATCAATACAAACAGGAGGAGGAGGTTATCTAATGAGAGGATCTTATGTTCTCAAATCTCAACCAAACAGAAGGTTGTAAATGGATCAAGATAAGTCAACTTATATTATATATTACAAGTACTAATTAACACTAATCTAATCTGATTTAGTTCAAAAAGCAAGTTGATTAATACTAATTGTCAAGATTTAAAAGGTCAACCATTTGACACCCCCGCATACTTTTATGTAATGCAACTACCAAAGTGTATTCCTCAAGAATCAAGACAGATCATGGTCTCCTGCACCCTCACAAATTGTTTTTTTGTGTCAAGCATCTGCTTGTTATCAGGATCTTTTAATTTTTTAAAATTGGTAAACATTTTTTTCTTTCAAAAATAAAACAAAAATTATAAACATTTTTTTAATACATTTGTTTGATGATATTAATTTCCGGTATCAATTTGACTACTAAAAAGTCAAACGACGGTTATTATGAGATGGAGTACTCCAAAATCATAACACTGGTCCCTTCCCTTTTTCTATCTTATTATTATTGAAATATTAAACAAGGAAAAAAAGCTCATTAAGCTAACATAAGCTCTGCTCTAATGGACAATATACATATATAGTAGGGAATGCATGTGTGGAATACATAGGAAAAAAATTAATAGCTTCCTAGTAAAACCTATATATCATCCAGTAAATTGACTGTCATTATTTTAAAGAACCCTACAACTCAAATACTAAACAATTAACAATGGGTTTTCTTCAAAGGCGATTTGTTTTTAGCTTCTCTTGATCAAGTAGATTTGGAATGTTGCAGGTCAACGACCAGATATGAACAATGAATTGGTTGATAACTGGTTCTTTTCAGCCTGAAGTCTTTTCAGCTTCGCCTTGTCTATACGTGAACGTCTAACTGCTTCCTGGACATGGCGATCACGGTCTTTTAGTATCTGATCAACTTTGCCTGCTGGAGCTAGCAGTGGCCCAGAGTAGTGAATGTTATTGCCTTTTGACCCGTAACCAAGCTGGAGAAAATGGGGACAAGTATACAAGAAAATATTTAAATGTTTGAAAAGGCAATAATATTCACAGAACATTAGATCAATTCTACGATGAAAGAAAACTCACAAGAACTGGATCTTTGTTGTTATTTCTTCCATCCTCATTTGGTTGGCCTGCAACACTTTGCATATGATCTTGCTTTCTCACTGAATCGGAAGATTCCTTAAACGATCCTGGAAACCTGCCAATTACTTTTGGAGTTTCTTGTTGTAAATAAGCAGGCTTCTCTCTGCGATCTTCAGATATCAAACTTCTCCTAGCTGCAACTAGACTATTAACCGAGGATAATTCAGCACCAGTTGAAATCTTGGGTGGATCTTCCATATTTCTGCCGACCTTTGTCCACGAAGCTCGGTGAACCAATGGTCCCGAATGAGAAGCTCTTTTGTGAAGATTTCCCTGGGGGTCATTGACTTCTTCAACAGCCTGGGATGGTCTAGGAGGCTCAATGGGAAAGCCAGAAGCTACTTCTTCCTGAGGGAATTTCTCACTCCGAGAATTGGACTGACCTCTTCTTTTCTGTATGTAAAACACCCACTTCATAAATATAAAAGTGAAAGAGAGAATATGTAGCTCTATCTCAGTGGAGAGAAACAAGAGGCCACATGAAGAGGTTAAATGATAAATATACCTGCATCGAGAGAACTAGCTCAGCATTGGCATCAGGTGCTGGAGCAGCCCGAGACTCTCTTTTTACTTTCCTTTCAACATCATATCTAGGTCCCTTATTCCCGCCTGCTGCTTGCCTACATGTTCCAAGAAAAAGGAAAGGGCATTGCTTTAGCTAGATTAGATATAATGTTACCAGGAATGATCATTAAAAATTCATGAAGGCGAAAGTAATTTTGACGTATGCACAATTTTCAGGTGATAACCTTACAGTATGACCAACTATTTTCGGCAGTATAAATGCACGATCTTAACAAGCCAAAGCCAAAGCCAAAGCCAAATTCAGTTGCAAGGAAATGAACTCATTAACCTTAATGAATGTGGGAGGTGTAGTATACGGCACTTGTGTTTGTGTGTGAATAAAATCTTCCACATCATACCAACATAATTTTTTTGCTATGCAATATGCATGTACACATGGAAAGACATTATGCACCTTCTAGCTTCTTCGTCTCTTAGTTTTGCATCTAATTCTTTGCTGGGGGGATACTTTGGCAAGCTTGAAGGCTCACATGGAAGTGGTTTGGAAGAAAAGAACTGCAAGAGAAGCCAATATTTACATTGTTAAAGACTTAAAAACTGGAAGTGGTTCTAATGTAATCCATTGCTACCTAACTTGACTTGTGTAATGTAACACATTGATGATACACGACTCATTCAAGATAAACTGAATGATATTCTACCGGACACCGCCAATTTGAAACTACTAGGTGAAGAAAAAAGTCTTTTAAAAAGGACAGAGAACAGCACATACTGCATCAAATATAAAAAATTGGCTACTAATGGAGGACTAATTAATAATATAAATCGAGATTGTAAATAATTTTTAGTCTTCAAAAAAAGACTAGAAAACTGCCAACTATTTTCAAGATGAACCGTAGAGATACAGAGGAATGCAGTACAACTTTGTACCTCGCTCCTTAAAGCGTTGGCTGCAGATTGTCGATCAGCAGGATCTATGGAAAGCAAGGTTTCCATAAGCGCCAATGCTGGTGCAGGGAAATCCTTAAATGTTTCTGCCACACATCTTCTATATGGCTGTTGAGGCTTAAAAATGGTTGCATGGGGCAGCTTAGATTTTCTCCAATAATCTTCAGAGGGTGAGCCGCAAAGCTTGAAAATTTTATGCAGTTGCTCCACCTAAAATACGAATTTGTTTAACTCTTTACATCAAAGAAAATAAGTTGCAAAACCCAAACAAAAGCTTATTTATATATTTTATTTGTACTGGTATATATATCTGATGGATGATGGCAATAACACAATATAGAATGAAAGAACAGAGTGGAGAAACTAGATCACTAAAATTGCCTAATCTATTGTACAACTAAACAGACTTAACTGTTTCCTCTATTCATTACCTCTATATATCACATTCTTTCAAGTTAAAAGAATATTGCACAAATAAATCGGAGATAAAAATTTAACACGAGAAATTTGCATACACTCTCTTACTTCTTGAACAAGTAGATAGGGGTAACATAAGATATTTTAACAATTATTAAAGCATACTACGCCTGAACTAAAATTAAGCATAGGATATCAAAAGTGCCACCTCCAGCTCTGACCCTCGCCACTACTCTTAAGGTTACAGCCTCACTCACGAATTGGATTCGAACCAATATGCTCCTTGATGGCATGTTGTCTCTCAACTACCACATATTAGGTTATAAATAAAAGAAAAAGGTGCTTAAAACCCACTTGGAGTTTGAGCAGGACTTCCCCTATCTGCTACCGTCAACAACCACAAAATTTAATTAATGCAAGGAAAACACAAGCCAGTCATTCTAAAAGTACCAAGAAAAAACTATGCACCGCCTTATTCAAATAATATACTAAATTTCATATTTGACCTCAAATTAGATAATTTACGTTTGTGTAAAATAAGTTGCATAAAGCCAAAAATAATGGTTGTGTTGTGGTGAACTTAACTTGCTCAGAAAACCATGGAAATTAGCAATAAAGTTTTATTTTGTAAGTTCTATCAATTTTCCACTAGACATGACTAGATATTCTTCAAAGGCAACACATAAATAACAAATTACCTCAGTTCTTCCAGGCATAATAGGCTTGCCTGCATATAATTCAGCGAGTATACAACCAGCACTCCATAAATCCACAGCAGTACCATAATAAGTGGCGCCTAGCAAAAGCTCAGGGGGGCGATACCAGAGAGTAACAACCCGGCTTGTCAGAGGCTGACTTTGCTGGGGATCATAAAAGCTTGCCAGACCAAAGTCTGCTATTTTTAAAATTCCATTATTGTCTATCAAAAGGTTTGAACCTTTTATGTCACGATGCAAAATACCACATTTGTGACAATGATACAGTCCCCGTAAAAGTTGCTGCATGTAACACTTGACCTGCAGAGAATTTAAAAAAAATAAACATGAATTTAAAGATGATACAAGTGAAACCTTATTAAAGAGTACCAGGTAACATTTTTCTAATCTTCACTCCCTCTGAATTCTATTGATCGCCATATCGAAGGGCAAAAGTTTTCAGTGATACAACAAATAACTTCAATTGTAATGTATTATTTATAAATTACTCTTTAACATTGAGTATGTTCTAAAATCTGTTTGAGAGATGATCCGAGACACGATATTAATATTTGAAAATTGTATATACATTGTTGAAACAATGCCAGACATGTAGCATCGGTTTTGGAAAAAAGGAATGTGCAACATTCTATATTTTTTAAACAAACTTGACGCAACATTACAGCATAAAGAGATTAACATGTAATGATATTCTTCTAATTACTTGACATAAATAGTTCAGTAGATATAGAACACGATATATAGTAGCTTTTAAATCTAGTCAATACAAAAACTGAGCAAGCACCTGCGATTCTGTGAACTTCAGGCTAGGGTGAGAAGCAAGCCCCGACAGATCATGTTCCATGTACTCGAAAACAAGATACAAACTGCATGACATCCTTGATGTAACAAGGCCTTCCAATTTTATTATATTTGGATGATCAAGCCTACGCAGAATATGAATCTCTCTCGCCATAAAACGAACACTCTCAGGTTCCAGGTTATCAAACCGTACTTTCTTTAACGCGACTATCTTTCCCTTATCCAGATCACGAGCTCGATATACATTACTGTATGTACCTTGGCCAATCTGCAATAATGTTGGAAACAGTCAAGTCAACAGGTTCTGTTGACAATTTCGAAATCTAAAGATTATGTAAACCGGCATAAAATGCTCCCGAATATGATCTTTCTCCATAACCATTTATGTCACATACTGCATCTAATATACAAGCATTTCCCAACTACTAGGATGGGAGATGGTATTAGGGGGAATAAATGCACATTCAGAAAGGCTTAGTGATTAATGTCTTTTTTTTAAATATGAAAAAACTATGAGGTAATATTTTTTATATATTTTTATTTTCTGAAGGTGTGGAAATCTATCTACTGAAGCCTGTATGGCATCTTTCATGCTTCAGGTTTCAATGCCAATTATCTCACTGTATACTACGAAATTTATAAATCAAGGGATCTTAAAATGCTATTAATATTAGTTTCACCGTCCTAACTATCAATGACCACTTCTTTTCTCCTTTCTATATCATCAAAGATCACATACTTGCTTTTTCCATGGCTTTAATCTATTTGCATTTTTTATTAAAAGCTTTCTTTGGTGAGAGGGAGCATGGTCATATATTAACTAAAAGGGTAAAAAAGGCATCTATGTAGGAGACAAGCACAATCAAATTTTATTTGCTCTTGCATACATCATTGCAGTACTGATTACTCAAAGGAGCACAGAAACAGATAAAAGACAATCAGAAAAACCATCTTCTAAAAATTTAGCCAATAGATATTGCAATATAGCAAAAAAGAAGAACGTACTTTATCTAATTTCTCAAAAGAGTCTGCCTTTCTTGGTATCCATCCTCTAATAGCTTCACCGGCCACTCCAGCCAACCATGGGGGCCATCCAGCAGCTACCTGTTCCCCTTCTGTAGCTCTCAGAATCCTACCCGATCCAGGATGGTTCATAGCGATAGCATATTCACTCTTCTCTCGTTTCCTCTCAAAATGCTCCCCATTTAACCGAATTGAACCATTCACTTGCTTATCAATCAGCATTGCCCTCCCATCATGGCTATCTAACCGATCTTTCCCTCTACACCCTTCCTCTTGCCTAGATGAAGTAACCCTCCCTACTCGAATGTCTGATGAAGCCTTAGTAGACAACCTATCCCTTGGACTTTCCCTACTATCTTCAATTGCTGAAGGCTTACAGCAATTAACACCCATCTTACACCCCCAAACAAATGCCTAAACCTTCAAAAAATAATCACTCAAACCCTATATTATATAATCATCTCCTTCCCTGTTCATCACATCATTATCCAACTTCAACCACATCCAAACCAACCAAACTCAATATCACAAATTGATTGCCTTAAAGAACACTGACCCCACTAACCACTAAACCTAGTATCACAATTTAACTACTCACACAACATATAAATATAATTATACAATAACTTTAATCAAGAAAATCAAGAAAATGAAAGAATGAAGCTTTCTTGGTTAAAAAATGAGATGGGGTATAGAAAAAGTACCTGAAAAAGGTGCTGTCACTGAAAAGATTAAAACTTGAAGAGAAAAAATGAAGAATGCATGGATCTAGGTCACGGATTTGTGTGCAGGAGGAGACAGAGAAAGAGTAAATCTTGGTAGTGTATTATTCTTAATAATTTAAGTACTTAAATTAAATACAGTACTTAAATTTTTTTTTTTGAAAATGTCTATCCGTTTTCTTGTGCAGTATTTATGTACTCTGACCACTGGGGACAGCTTTTTGCAAGTGTTTCTTTATTTTCATGTATGTATATATATAAATATACAGAGAGTGAGTGTCTGAAGTCCAAGCATTCCCTAACACAATTAACGGAAAGTCCCGTCTAAATAATCTTAATTAGTATGTTTAGAGGGTAATCTATTAATTTGTCAATATACTAGGATGATTAAATTAGTTGTCTTAACATTTTGTCATTTTGTTAATTTAGAAGTAAAAATATCTTAATCTAACTTTTTTGCAACCCAATATTATTATTCCATTCATTTGTTTGTTTGTTTTAACCGGTAATCATGGCTTCTTAAAAAGCATATAAGCATGTTAATATTAAAGTTTCCCATTTTTCTCAATTAATTCTCATGTTAGTTTTTTTTTAAAGTATTTGCATTCATATTAGTTTGTTTTTAGAGGAGTATCACTGAAATGGTCTTATCTAACTTTATTTAGTAAATTATCCAAATTCTGACCAATAATTAATATTTGTTACTTTATAATTTTAAAATAAATTAAATACAAGTTAGCTTTGATTTATCATTTTTAGATGATATATATATATATATATATATTACAAAATAATCAATTTAATATAAATATATTAAGCAAGCCAGGCATTGAATCAAATTATCAAGAACTACCGATACTAATGCCTCATTTGTTAAATCTCAGTACTAATTTCTGAATCTTTAAAATTTCTGGATGAATAGAAATCTGAATACTAATTGAATAAAATTATTTGATAATTCTTTTTTCCTAATTTCTGAACGGAGACATTTATATGTTATATGCCCTTATATGATAATTAATTATTAAAATTTAAAACAAATTACTACTAAATTATGAATATTAATATAATTAGTAACTTTTATAATATGATAAAGTAATATGAAAACATAATTTTATGATTTAAACAACCAATTATATATTACTCTTTTAATGTAATTAATAAGGTATACATATTAATTTATAATAAAATATAAATTATTATTAGATTTTAGTAAAATGAACATTTAGAAATAATTATTAATTAAAAAAAATGTAATAAAATAAATAAATACAAAGTAGTACATTGAAGATGCAAAAGACAATAAACATAAAAATCATTCGGATGGGATTTTGGGGTGGTGTCGTCCAGATAGTTATTACAAAAGCAAACATTCTGAATAAAACCAAACCAATACACCGACCTATTCAGTTCAAACTTATCCGTTCACTTGTTAACAAACGAGGCACAAGGCAGGTGAGACTTGAAAGCATTTTAGTTTAATAGGAACTACTAAAAATTTATTAAAATAATATTTTTATTTATTCTCCTCAAATTTTAATATAAGAAATATAAAAAACTCTTAAACATGTTCTCGTACTGTTCTACACATTCTACATCTATCCTAATTCCTACATGGTATTGAATCAAATTATCATTACTCTAATGAATTTAGTTTAAAATCAGATGTAACAAATTTTAGTGAATCAATGAATTTCATTTATCTTATGATTACTGTTTTAATAATTTTGTTGAATACTTACTTATTCATGGCCCAAGTAGGTATTGAATAGGAGGACAGGGATCCACAAAGATAAGATAATATTGTAATAAACCAACCAAAATTAATGGGGTTTGTCTGGCATTAACATTTCTTAATTATAATGAACCAAGTGAGTGAACCCCACTTGTACAAGGCCTTCGCTTCATGGCAGGCCCACAACTGAGCCCGTACTGACCAACACCGGCCCTGTTCTGCTATTGGCTTATGCCTTTACACAGTCACCAAGCAACTATATAGTTTTAACTTATCTCGGCTCATAGTTTTAAATTATACAATATATTTTAATTTTTTAATTTGGTGCAATACTATCATTAAGATATATAAAATGTCCTTTTCAAATTATAAATACACAGTTTACATTAAATTAAAAAAATACATATTTTTTTAGTATTCTAATATTTTATTAATGTGACAATTAAGAATAGACCATAATTCTAAAAATCACTAATTGATTAATCACCGATTAATCATTATAAATTATTCTTCTAATTATATTTTTAAAATCCGATTAATTATTACATAAATTTTAGAAATAATATAAGTTCAATAAATTAATTATTATTATTTTATTTTAATAACTTAATTAATCATTTTAATTAATCCTCAAGTACTCCACTAATCGCTACAAGGTGGTATGTGAGCGGATTTACAATTTTTATAACACCGTGTGAGTTCCCTCCTACACATAAAAATTAATATATACTGTATAATTTATCGAAAATAAATAAATATTATTATTTTAACAGAATGAGAATTTTTATTTTTCTTCTAAAATTAATTTTAAAAAAATAACAAAAAACACCCTCAAAAAGATTTATTTTCCAGATAATTGGAATTGGGGTTTTGAATCTCGATAAATCTAACCCCAAATCCCAACTGTGAACTGACCCGCAAATTGAAAATTAGGGTTTAACACTCTCTCACCCATATTATGTCAATTTCAATTAGATACTGGTAATTTTGTGCAAGATCTATATTGGGTTTTGCTAAAGTTCTTATCTTTACAATCACATATATGCTTTTTAAGTTTCTTGATCTACATATTCTTATTTTCTCTGCAATTTCAGTTAAAAATCAAGAAAATTAATATTGGGTTGGGAATATAGTGTGATTGAATTGGTATTTTTTGTGTTTGATTAATGGAATCATATACTTTTTTTGTTATATGTGTTCTTCACTCTGTGGTAGCTTTAACTTGTGGAGCTATTATGATGTTTTATGCTAATGAACTAGTTGTGTTTAGTCATGGGAAAGATACTGCTAGTAAGCTTATGGGTTCGTCGCCTCACGATCAGTTGTTGATCCAAACTTCTGATTCGTTTTCGGGGTTGCTTTTGTTTGCAATTGGGTTTCTTTTAATGATGGTGGCATTTGTTAAGGATAAGGAGTTTCAGGGTTTTTTTGCCAGAGGGTGTGTGCTTCTTCATGTTGCGATGGCGGTTTGGAGAATTTACTTTGATAGGAAGCTCGAGGTTCTTGGTGGGACTTGGTTGAGGTTGGTTGTTGGGGACATTGTGTTGGCACTGTCCTGGTGTTTCTTTCTTGTTTATACTTGGAGGGAGAAGTATGATTGATTTTCGAGGGTGTTGACTTAATTTTATGAGTGAGAAGAAGAAATGTTGGTTTAGTCGGAATGTTTAAGTGCTTTGGTGGACTATGGATGTGCTTTGGTTGGTGATGAGATGAAGACTACAAGCAGCAGGTTAATGAGGATTATGTTGTGCAGGTATATGTTTATTTGTTTTGTTTTTGTGTTTATTTTCCCTCTATCTTGATAGAATGCAGTTACCCTTTCCTTGGTAGAGTCATCATAAAATGTAAAAATTTCTTGAATGATTATAAATTTGTGTTCCTGTATCAGTTTAGTGAGAACTCTCTTTCTTTTATTTCATGTTTACTATACAAGGTGTTGCTTTCAAATTCACCGCTTCATCAAAAATTTTAAGTTATAAGATTGGTAACTTACCAACTTATATCTAGTTTAAATGGCTAAATTGCTATCCAATATTCTTCAGTGGATATATGCGACCTCAGTCCTAAAATGAAGACTGGCACATTCCATTATATTTGGTCGATATTAAATTAAAGAAAGTTGAGTTAATATTTCTTATTCTTAACTGTGGGCTGGTATGTGCAGATTACAGATGCTTATATTTGAATACAAAATATACTCTGGTGATTTACATGTTGAGACAGTAATTCAAAGCATGTATTTATTATATTTTGCTGTACTTATGACTAGCTTTGGGTAAAACATATGTTGATTATATTGCATTCACAAAAATTGAGCCAGTTATTATTCTTAATATTCTGATCCCTGATGGCATCCTGCTTTTTCCAAATTTTCCAGAATTTTTACTCTGAGAAAATATTGTTCCCTCGATGCAATTCTAGCAAACTCTTTAGGTTGGAAAACAAAGATTAGTCCTTACCTTATTATACGGTTATACCTATGTAAGATAGCAGTTATAAGACGCTCAAGTTACAATTTTTTGATTAATGAGGATATTTACTGAAATTTTACAAGCAAAAAGATCAAACTGTTCACATAGTCACGATGATTGAGTGCTGTGCCGGATTGTGGCTATGCATGGTTGACGATAAGACGAAGAATACTAGGAGTTTAACGAGGTTATCATATTTTGCTATCATTTTTCACTAGCCACGTGGAGTGGACAATGTTGATTATAGAAATGGATATGCAGTGAAATTGTAATCACAGAAACTGGGAGTTAGTTTTTCTTCATTTTTTGCTCCCCAGTTTCATGCTTCTGGCTTATATCTCCCGTAAGTTTTGCTCTCAAGTCATTCCCAGCAGATGATATATATTTTTAGCATGAAAAAATGGTACTTGTATAGTTGTATATATTCTTTGTACACAAAGGCTGATGAAACAATTGAAATGAGAATGGGTGCAAGTAAGATGCTGGAAAGAAGCATAGTAAATTAGTAAGGGTATGGAATACGACTTTGCTCGGGCATGTACAAATGTCTGGTAATTCAGGCTAGAAATGATATTAGTGGAATTATCAAGTTAGTGTATCATATGTATTGAGCTAATATTCGGTGTTTTTGGGGCCTGGTGTTCGAGACCTGAAGGCTTCTTCCCTGAACTTAGCAAAGTCTTGAAGATGCTAAAGATGCTTCTACCCAAGTAATACGGAGTACCTTTTTTCCCGTAGTAAGAGGTGCTTAAGTAAAAAAAAAAAAAAAGAGGACGAAACATTTCAACCTCATTTGAAAACCCAGTAGAGCGTATGTTTTCAGATGTATATATATGAACTTAAACAACAAATTTTACATTTATTTTCAATCGTTAATTTAATAATAAAAATATAAAGGGATATTCTCTGTACAATTGGTTTTTACCAATGATACCATTACATTTTTACTTCTATGGTAACCCTGTATATTTAGTTTTCTATATATAATGTCCTTTTGTTAAATAAAAAATAATACTCCGTAGAATCAATTTTAGACTGAAAAATAAATTGTATATTTGAAATTTTTGTGAAAAATACCTTTAAATCATGTAAAACGGAGGTAAAACGTGTGAGATATTAATACTCAAAGTTTGGTTATGGAATTTGAATATATCTCACTCATTTTAATTCTGTTTTACATGATTCGAATCTCTATTTTATATACATATCTTTTCACAAAAAATTCAAGTATACAATTTGTTTTCCAGTTTAAAATCGATTCTATTACTTTTTACTATGATATTATATGTAGGAAACCAAATATACATGGTTACCACAAATAAAATAAAAAAATGTGATGGTATCATTGGCAAAATTTAATTATATAGTGGTAATATCCCAAATATAAATAGCATTATTATTCAATTTAAAATTAACAATAAATGTTTTTTTTGAAACTAAAATTAACAATAAATGTAAAATTCGTTTTTTAAGTTCGTATATAATCTGACACGTAAACATACTCTAAGAACTCGAACACTATGTCATATTGGGAAAAAAAAACTTAAAAGCTTTTACCAGATAATTAAATTAATTTGCAGTAAAAAGCAAGTGTTATATATATATATATATATATATATAAAGCTAAGAGAGAGTGTGCGTATTGTCTACGCCTCTACGGTGTATAACGGTGTAATTCGATGAATAAAATTCTAGCGGGTATTAAATTTGACTAGACTTTTTCCCTTCCCCTGAGGCTGCTCATCAAAATCAAAGCCCTAACCCTAGGTCCGACCCGGTGAAATACGAAAGGTATGTTATATATAATAACTTTACACCTATAATACAGATTCTTATTGCGTGATCAATGAATCTATAGAATGTAATTTTTAGCTTTGATTCTATCGTTCTTTGCATATAATTCAGTTGATGCTTAGTTCTGGCCCTCTTAGTTCATCTTTAAATTTGTTTGTGGGTGTATAAAACAAGTTATGCATAACACTTGTTTTGTAGTAACTTTTATATGTATGTAATACTATTTGTGCACCACATGAAAGATATAAGAATCGATATTTTTCTTTCGTATTCAGGGAACTCTGATTTTATGATTGTATATTCTCGTGACTAGTATTTCGAAACAAGTTATTGTTAACAATAGTGTTTTCTCGCTTCCGTAACTAATTATTGAATCTAGGTTAATGGAGTCATTCAAGATTGCATATTTTAAGAATTTGAACTGGAAGATTTAAACAAAGTCTTTTTGTTTGTGCTCAATTTACTTCAACCTCCGAGCACTGATTAATGTTGAGAAAGCTTGTTTCCTCTTGTTGGCTAATGCAATTAGTTGGATATATATATTTTTTGTTTGATCTCTTCTGCATTTAGTCCTGATTTTTTCGCCAAGTTAGAATTGCAGTTTTTCCTTTATTTGTGATTTTTTTTTTGGAGTTGCAGTTTATTGTTTACCTGTTAAAGTGTTGTATTAAGTTAAAACCGTGTCAACTAATGCTTAACAATATTTGCAGAGAGGTTTAAAAATGGATGTGCTGCCTACCCAGAACATTTCTTCGGCTGTAACTTTGTCACGTTCACAGGAAGGCAAAGGGCAGGTTGCTAAAGTATCTGGGAGTGATACCAAGCCAAAGAAGAAAATCTGCTGTGCTTGTCCCAACACGAAGAAGCTAAGAGACGAATGTGTAGTGGAACATGGTGAAGCCGCCTGTTCTAAATGGATAGATGCTCATCTTAAATGCCTGAGGGCCGAAGGCTTCAATGTTTGAAAGGATGACTTTAACCATGATGATAAGAATAAATAGACTATGTCTCATTTTTGTGGAACCTTTGATTATTTGAGGGTATACAGACTAGATTATACTGGGTTTTAAATATTTATGAATAATGATTATGCTTTGTAATTCACTATCAGGTCCAAGTGATGATGGATGTATCTTTTCTTCTTTTTTCGTATATTAGAAGATCGATCCTTTTTGTTACTGCAACATTCCGTTTACATTACTTTTAAGTTTATATCTGATTTCATACCAATTACTAGGCCCTTGATTGTGATAGTAATTTAATTCTTTGGCGAACATCGACAGAAAAGGAAAGGGGACAGATTTATACTGGTAATAACGATTCATTTAACACAACAGTACAGTTGTGACCACATTACACAGGTATCAGATGAAATACAAGGGGACTGACTAACACTGGACACTTAACACAATATCACAGTTTTATTGTACAGAGCTCATGCATGCACAAGTTCTATTTGTATCATAATATAGTTGTATGGGGATATAGAGAGCATGGCTGCTTAGTGACCGCCACAAGTGCAGTTCACACAGGTGCAGCTTGTGCCGCATTTGCACTTCCCGTCATTCTCAGCTGCCGAAACTTCCATCACAGTGGCCTGGACATAGCTGCAAATAGTACAAGAAAACACACATCATCAAATATGTAGCTAGCTGCTTCAAAATATACATGTTTATTATTTATATAAACTTTTATCAAGTTCACAAGAACCAAAGCTATACCTCTTTCCAGTTTCAACAATGTCAAGGCCATAGTTAGTTCCCTTCTTCCTGCAATTAACCACCAGATGTTACTCAGTTACTCACAAGTATAACATACAAACAACAGTAATAATATATGTAAGCATGGTTGAGAATTACATACACACACTGGCTCTTGTCAGAGCAATCACAGTTGCCACAGGTGTTCGACATATTGAATGATAGTCTAAGGTTTTATGTAGCTGATATATATTTCTATGCTGTTTGCGTATTAACTTGCTTGATATGTTCCATGTTCATGCTTGGACATGTATTTATAGATGGAAAAATGCTATAGTGCATTCCAGTGAAGGGATGGATGGAGAAGCTGAGAAGAAAAGTTTGAAGGAATCTTTTAGACGATGGAGTGGAGTGATTTGCTATACTCCTCTCATGTCATATTCATTCTTCTTTAAATAAACACAGACCGCATAATAAATTTATTAATTATATTTTGTCTCCACAAAAAGAGTTTCATCCAAACTTTCTACAATAAAAAGGATGAAATTTTGAATTTAGAAATTATTATTGAATAAAATCAGGGATCATATCATCTCAAATGTTAATATCAAAGTTGTTTTTTGTGGAAGGAAGGGAGTACTTGATCAAGAGTGTGTATATATTTTCTGTGTAAATTGACATGTTCATGATTGAGCCTCAAGTGGCCTGAAGACACTTTGTTGGGGTAGCAGAAGAATGTGATTATCGATTTATAGGTTTTCATCAATTTTTACATCAAGCATCACTTGGTATATGGTAAATATTGGACTTCTTCATCAATAAAAACAGTCGGTGTCTTTCGAAAATGAATATGTCTTGACGTATATGACTGCATTATGGCCAGGGGCACATTAATTTTTTTTTTTTTGTAAAAACATAGAAGTGCCCTCGTAAAAATTAAAAATATAAGGATACTTATTTAAAATTTATATGTGCCCCCCGAAAGATTTTAATAGAATACAATACAAACAGATGCAATACAAACTAGTTCCGTAATTCGGTTCTTCTGCATATTTGTCTATCAGGATTAGTACTTATATTCTAGAGAAATTAAAAAGGGCATAAATGCTTCAGAATTTAGATCATCCAAATGGTAGGCACTAGTTACTTGCGTAAACTTAATCCCTACTTTTAACATTACGACTTTTTGCAAAGAGCAAGAAAAAACAGATGCAATGTTTTTTAACTCAACTGATTATATTTTATCTTTTATGTAGGTGCTAACAGAATTGATTCCTGTTTTTTTTTCTTGCATGTTAGAATTTGTAATGCATCGTACTTCAACTGTTTTTGCTAAATAATGCATCATAAATTTAAGTATACCAAACAATATATAGCAAATATTCAAGTACAACAAATATTTGAAACTACGATCTTTGAAAGGAACAAAAACTGATTACTATATGAAAGGAACAAAAACTGATTACTATACATTTTTATTAATGTATTTGCATGCTGTAATCCTTTGTACATTTATTCAAGTTCAAGTATAAATCTTAACCTTATGCTAATTTAACCTTAATATCTTCAAGAAAAGTAGCAGCAGCAACTATATCATGGCTGTCATCTTCGTTCTCCTTCCCACTATTGCATACAGACAAGTCTGAATCAATACTTTATTTTATCCCACAAGAAAGTATAAAAAATCTGGTACTAATTCTTTTGTCAAATAATAATAATTTTTTGTAATATTAGATAAGGCGAAAATGAGCAGATTAAACTAGGCATTCGTATATCAGACTTCACTAATTTCAATGTCGGTCCATACAGTAAACTGTATCCATACATTGCTACATAAACTCTATTCTCCTCAAATATATATATATTTCAAACAGACAAAAACAAATTTTTGACAAAAAGATGGTAACATTACTATAAACAATCAGAGATATGATTGTTCAAAAGGCAAAATAAATACTTGTACATCGACAAATTTCTAAAGCAGCCATGAAAGAGCTTAAGAAACTATCTCTAATATCTGACAGCATCCTGGAGACATTCGTGGAAATGTGAAATGCCGATTGTTTGTTTCCCTGAGTAGACGGCTTCTGCTCCCCCGCCTTCTTCTCCCTGAGCTGCCATTTCAAGCACCATGTACATCTTCTTGATAGGCATCTATGACAAGAACTATCAATATTAGTACAAAATTTTGAAAACAAATCTTTCAAGTTGTTGGCTTCCTAAGGCTGTTATATATGATTAATACTTCCAAATATTTCAATTCAAATACATATGCATGCAAAGCTTAAGTGTCCCGAGAAGTTTTTCTGGTTTGTTAATTGTTGAGTAGGAAAACGCGTGGAAACATGGACTGAAAACATTGAGCAACTGTATAGATAAATGAGCTCACATCATTGAGGGCTTCGGCAGCAGTATCAATATCTTCCTCAGAGAAAACTTTAAGTTGTTCCAATACCTGCAGACGAAAAAGAAAACCAGAACTTGAATTTAAGAAATAACTATATTATGCCCCAAAATTGTCAATTCTCTATCTGTATGGATAATAAATGTATTACTTGTAAATTTTAACAAATAATTATAATAATTTAGTGGTAAAAAGTTAAAATTTTAATTGAAAATTCAAGAAAGAGATTCAAAACTCAAAATATTTTATTATCAAGTATCATTTTGATTTATTAGAAATTATCATGGTTTTTATAACAGAAAGTAAGGGTCCAGTTTTCTTGAAATGGCACAGGACCCCAAATCCTTATGCCCTGCCTAACACGGGAAAAAGCGCAAGACAAGTAGAATTCAAGACCAAGAATATTTATGTAGATGGTAGCAACGTGCAACACCTCTGCTGAACTTTCTTTATGACTGGAAGAAACATAACCTGGGGAAAATAACCTTATGATTGAATATAAGAGTGACAACATTATAAAGGAGAATTATCTAGTCCATGTATTTTACATGTTCTTTTACTTCATTGAAAGGCCATAGAGGTGATGTTTGAACGTTCGACCTGGTTAAAGAGAAACTATTACTTCGTGGGAAATTTCTCAGAACAAGTCCAAGGCACCTGTCTCATTTATATTTTATTTTGATAACATCAAAAAGACAAGGGATTCTAAATGATCACATGTAGAAGTTAGCATATGGCTAATTAGCTATAGAGTATATGTTGGGCCTATGTCCTCAGTAAGTTATTAAGAAGTGAGAAGCACACATATACGAGAATAATATGGGCTTAAAGTAAGCACAAATGAATCTCATCACAATACTTCCTAGAAGCTTCACATAGAATGGCTTTGGATAAATGTTACTAATCATATCAGTTCATATAACAAATATATAATGGTCAATGCTGTTACAGTTGTGTGGAGTGGAGATAAACATGATTACCTTTTTCGTGTCTTCTGTTTTCAGTGTTGGAACATTATATGTGACTGAAAAAGCATCTTGAATACCAACAGAATCCAAAAAATTAAGCTCACTTGTAGTCCCAATTACCAGAACATTTTTTCCCTGAAAAGTGTTTTGTGAGAAAAGTGGGAGCTAACAAAGTAATGCAATAACATATACATCGAAGGCCACTATGATTATAAAGGATTTAACTTCAACCGGTGCTGAAAAAATAGAGTTAAAATTTTATCAATAGCAGATATGCTGCAAAAGAATCCCGAACATGTCCTTTCTCCTCTGGGAAGCAATGAAACCTTAGAATAAAGGAATTGGAATGCTTCACCCTGTATATGTCAAGACCTGTAGTCCTGTACAGTCCATACCGGTAGCCAGAGTAGGAAGTGGGCAGAGAGGCCAGATGTAGTTTCCTCAAATCTTGACGGAACAAGCCAATTTTACATGGATAACAATGAGCGATTAAAATAGATGTCTGAGACTGATATCAAGGAAATAACTTCTTGTTGTTACCCAGTACAGGATACTTGGGCACATAGCAGATTTATGAACTTCAGATATAGGCAGCTCTATATCTATTTAAGAATCAATAATTAATACAAGTGAGGAAGAACCTTTGGAGGAAGCCGTTTGAGTAGCACCATTAATGTCTGAGAAATCAAATTTGAAAATCGAGGTCCTATTGCAACATATTCAAGCAGCCTGCGCCATGATAACAAAATGTATGTGATATGATAAATCATGTGCAAGACACCAGATTACATATAGTAATATGACGAACACCAGTACATGTTACCTTTCAATATCATCAAGGATGATAATGCTTAAAGGCGACCTATAAGCATCCTCAAAAACCTACAAAAGAGTCACAATAAAAAAGAAATTAACTTTCTTCAAAACAATAAGATGTTCAGAAAGCTAATACAGGCTCTTTTACCATTCGTAAACAAATGTTATACTTAAATGCCAGGCACAACAACTTATATCATATATTCTCTGGCTTATTTATTGAACAATGAACATGCATTACATGATACATCCATGTGTGAAATCAACTGTGAACAAATAAAAAAAAATGATATGGACACTTCAAAATTTGCTACCATATACAAGACACCTGACATTGTTCTAAATAAATCAGAGTATATTGCAAGCACATTTGCAGCTTGTACAGAGAGTAATATTGGAAGAACCTTGACAATCTGAGCACACTTGGTGCTTTCACTGAGACCAATCATTGATTCAGCTGAGACCTACCAATGAAATGAAGAAATTAGAAACATTTCAGAGACACCATGGAGACCTAGATAGATTATAACTCCAACCCATCCTGAGGAAGAAATAAATTCATGTCGAAATATCAAAGGTAAACTGCAGAGAGCAACTTACTATCTTAACATAAGGAAAATCACTGCTAATACCAACAGTGGATGCCATTGCAGTCTTACCGCTGCCAAGAGAAAATAATAGAACCACCAAGACTTGGATCATGATCAGAAAAATAAACAAACAAATAAATATAACAACACCCAATTTACCTGCCACTTGGTCCTTCCAGAAGACAAGTAACCAGCGGGCTCCCTTTGCTCACCTTTACTTGTTCGGCTAATAGCATTGTTCTTTTAAATATGTGTGCATGTCTCCCACCACACTCTACTATGCCATTGAGTCTGAAAGATTCATGCAGTTGGTGTAATGTGAATAATGTTATCAAGAAAATGAAATTGCTTTACTTAAGACAATCGCAGAAATACTCGGTCACATGAATGCAAGCTGATGCGACCAACATTTACTTCCCAAGAATCATAAATGTCAATTCCAATTTATACATTTTGCAGAGTTCCTGATTAAGGTATAATTTAGATCCTCCACAATACAATCAATACACTGGTCAACTGCACTTTTCAGTACCAAAAGTGGACAAGCTATTATCTTAAAAACACTAATAATGACTAGTGACTACCAAACAGCTCTTATTAGATACTCTGAATACTTTATATTTTCAAAACATGCTTCTTCAACTAGTTATGTTCGGTTGTTTTTTCAGATCCTGCTCTTCTTTCCTTGTTTTCTGTCATGAATCAATGGTTGGGGATAAAGTAAAATTTCCTGTCTTCTACATGCTTCATGATTTCTTATACATCACCAATAAAAGCTCCTCAAAGTTCAAATGCAGGGCCCAGTACAAAGTACAAGGTAAGTCTTTTAGGTTTTCTTATGCATAACGATTGCAAATCCAAATAATTTCTCTCGTATGTAATCTTAGTTTGGGAACAATATAAATAATACGTAATACGTTCATTGAAAGAATGAAACTTTGGCCAAATAATTCATACCTGCAACGTTCAAGGTCATCCATAGATGCTCCAAATGCTGGAATTATTTCGTGGAGGGCATTCAGAAAATCATCCATTGTAACCTTTATATTCTCCTCATCCACAGGTTTAGAAAGATCTTCGAGATTCAGCTGCCGATTCAAAGCAAACGAAACTGCACTTTTTACTACACCTTCTAGCTCGGCTCCACTATAATTTTTTGAACGAGCAGCTGCATTCAAAAAAGATAACTTTTTGTTAAGATTACAAAGTTCAAGCTCAAATGGTCAAGCAAGACGCCACCAAAAAAGTGCAGAGGTAGCACGAAATAGCTGTTGAGACAGAAATGAAACAATCATGAAAAGAATAGCACAATAAGGATATCATATTTATCATCTCTGTTTTGATCTCTTTGAGATGGATGTCTGAGGAAAAAAGAAAAAAACTAAAGCCACACTTAAGTGTACGCTGTTTACCACTATTATTGTGAAAGAGGAGCGGAATGCACAGGTGCCTATAATCATAAGCAGACATCTTGAACAAAGACATGAATCAGGCCAAGAGTCAATATATTAACACTGCAGTAAAATTATCAACCAAATCCAATATCCTTTTATCATCTCAAATTTTCAATGAGGTTCCAATTTGGCATCCAGCATCAAGCAGACAAACATCGACATTTTACAAGCATCTTCTTATTTCAAGCTTAGTACATTTTATTAAATGAGTGTATCATTCTCACAGGCAGCCGCAGTTTATGAACGTTATATAGTTTCACGCACTACAGTCATTCTTTCTTATAATAAGCTTAAATAGTAACTTAGGTCACCTGTCTATCTGGATTAATATACACGAATAATGTTGGCATCTTGTCTAATTTAACACCAGGAATGTTAGAGTGTGAGACTGTTTTGTAAGTTGCAAGTCCTTCAGCATAATGTCTGGTCATGCTGGTTAATGCAGAATCATCGATAGTACATGGTAAACTTTATATGTTACATGATAATCAATAAAAGAAAGGGAACTCATATTGTTAGTCGAGTCAAGATTCTCTCCTTTTAGGTATAACTTTGAATGTTTGCAAGGTTTCTGGTCGAAGCATCAAACTATAAATTTTCCCTTAAAGAATTAGAAGAATGATGAAACGGGAAAAAGTTGGTAAAAAGGGCCAAGAATGAAACAAACTGGACAATTCTGAGATTACACAGAACACGGAAAACGAAGTTCAGCTACACGAATTACAAAAACTACGACGTTGAATCATCAAAAAGTTTAAAAACTGAACATTAATGTAAACATATAAATAAATAATTGAAAAAATAACTTCAAGGTACTTCATGTAAATAATTAATCTAGAACACTTACAATTGACATTTACATGCATCTATCCACAGTCATTTTACGAATTAATTATAAAATATTTAGCGAAGGAAAGGAGATTCATAACTTCTCATTTACTAATCATTATAACATTAATAAGCCAATATAAAACCGATAAAAGCCTGGCTTAATTACCAAGCTCTTGCAAGTCCACATCTGGAGCAAGAAAAGAACTCTCTTTCATCTTGTTTGTATGGATCTGAATGATTTGAAGACGGCCATTCTCGTCAGGAAGGCTAATCTCTACTTGTACTTCTAAACGTCCAGGTCTGAAACATATATGTAGTTTGTGAACAGATAGTTATGCATACATGTATCATATGTACATATATCACTGAAGGATAATCATAGTTTGCACTGTATTTTAAGTAGTTCACAAAACAAATTTGTGTAGGACATTCACATCACCTTAAAAGTGCTTCATCAAGCAAATCCTTCCTATTTGTCATTCCGATTAGTAGAACATTATTCAGAGCTTCCACACCATCTATCTAATTATAAGTCGATTACCAATCAAATTGTGTCATTAGTCAACTCATCTTAGAGCACACAACTATCAGTTCTGAAACAAACTAAAAGCTCCTAAACCAACCTTTGTAAGAAGCTGGTTAACAATGCTATCATGAACTCCAGTACCATCTTTAGTTGAACCTCTGGACTGCAAGAAGGAATAAAAAAAGTATATTTCATAACAAGTCAAACATTCTACAAATCAAATTAGTGACATGTATGTATAATTGCAATTTATAACTGATACAGGGCCTTCTCAAAGGGTTTCAAAACCTATGCCAAATATACCATCAAGTAAGAATAGAAGACACATTTTGTATATGAATATAACTTGTTTTCATACAATCATCATCCAAATTTGTGTAAACATGATAGGAACTCCAATGCAGCGAGGAAAATTGCTACCTTACAGATGGCATCGATTTCATCAAAAATGATAACATGCAGGTCACTTTCATCCCCTACAAGTAAGATAAGAGGATGTTTACAATAAAAAATCAAAGAAATATTTTAGCCAGTAATCATCATTACCTCGTGTTCTTTGGTCTTCTTCAGCATCGGCAAATAAATCCCTGACATTCTTTTCAGTTTCTCCAACAAATTTACTTAAGACTTCAGGCCCATTGACAATCTATGATTAATCATCAAAAGGTTGAAATTACCATAAGTAGATGATTAAAACAAAATTTTCATTTGAAGCATCAAATCTAGAAATTTGTATTTCAGAAATACTACGTCTAATAATGAAACAGAAACCAAACAAATAACTTAAAACTTGTCTATGGAAATGTTTAAAACCCAAAGCTGCAACCAGTCTCAACATCTGAGGAATAGGAATAGAGTAACCATTAGGACAAAACTTTTTGCATTTGAATTTGCACCGGTATCTTTGCTTGACTATAATTAGATATTATGTAACAAAAACTCTGATTCCATACCTTGGGATCCTTTCCATTTAACATCTTCCCAATCTGGCGAGCCATTAAAGTCTTGCCGGTACCGGGAGGTCCATAGAGCAGCATTCCCTTGACATGCTTAATGCCAAATCTAAAATGTACATTATCCAAAATGGAATAAGATTCAACCCAACTTTTCCAAGAAAACGATAATATTAATTCAGTGTGTACTGTGTATCTAACATTACTTAGAGGTTACATGAGGAGGGAAAACTCTAGAAGCAAAAGCTCTTCGAAATATGTCTCCAAACTCGTCACTTAATCCACCAATACCCAGTGACTGAAGATTAAACTCTTTGTGCTTAAAAATGTTGCTGCTAGCCCCTTCACGCTGGTTGGTGACCTGAGTAAACAACACAAGTAGAACTAAAATTAAATTGTCAAAAAAAGTTGGCAAAAACTTCCCACCTTTTTTGATAAACAAAGATAAAGATAAATTAAACATGGAAACAAATAAACAATTGAGAATAACTAAATTTTATAAAGAAGTTTACAGACAAGTAGTCATCGGTTTGGAACTCGGAAGTGACAAGAATTACCTCACCTTTATTCCACTAGAATTTGGTGTTGTAAATAACATGTAAGTTTCAGCTGTGAGCATCCCTCTGTCAATGTTATTTGACTTTTCTTGCTCATGTATAGCAGCTTCGTTGACTGTAAACGTGTAATTATTTCCCTGATACTCCAACATTACCTTTTGCCCTGTTGTCATAATCTGCATGTCATGACACCTAAAGTTAACTTCTAAGATCTGTATATCTCCAGCAATGCTTTGATTTTATTGCAAGAAAATGTTATTCAGGAAGGTACTTCATTTTGCTCCCATGTTAACTTCTGAAACAATTTGTGCACCTAATATTTGATGAAAGTCGGCTTTAAAATTTTCTCTAACAAGGGCTAATCCCAAGATGACAAATTGAGCAAAGAAAATTGATTGTGCAAAAGGACAAGTTGAAAATTAGTCATATAGATATTCCCCCTTGCACTGCAGTTGTAATGTCACAGCCCTTGATGTACTGTATTTAAATATCATCTCAATGATGCCGAGGGCAGTAGATAGAGTAGTTAGGAGGATCCCAAAAGGTAGCCCCTCCTCGTGTTTATTGGAGTATAAAACAAAGGCTTTGAAGATTGAGTTGTCCAATTTGTGTGTGAGAATGGGTACCTGGTTAACAAATCTATCCTGAATATGCTGCGCCAGACGAACTGCATCAACCTACAAATGAAGTTATCAGCTAAGGTTCCTGATCAAACATAATAAATGACATGATGAAATGCAGTCTTGATATGTATGACAATTGAAACTGCCACATTAGATACATCAACAAGGGAAAGTAGAGAAACCATACATATTCTTCTTTACTCCCCTTTTTCACGAATTCCAGCTCAAGAGTAAGCATTGTAAGGTTAAAATCATCAGGTGGGATAAATCTGAATGCATTATCAATTTAAAGGATTATCACTTATCCAAGAAGGGGAATTAGAATCTGGTAAAAATGCAATGACAACACAAAGAAACCAGCACCACAACAAACCTGCTAACAGATATAGAGTCACCGTTAGAAACTCTTGCATGACGACGTTGAATGGCATTAAGTCCGATTTTGCCATTTTCGATACTATCATGAGCAGTATAATATCAGTCAAGGGAACATTTGTGATCTTAGAAATAACATGTATCAATGCATACATTAGTCTAAGGAAAATAATTCTAAAACAGAAAGGGAAATGTTATTTCCAGAGCAGTTTTTTTATTTCCAGAGCAGGCATAGTTATATTTTCTCTCTTGGCATGCAAGAAATTCACAATTCGAATACAAACTGCGCTGGAAATAAAAAAACTGCTCTGAAAATAACATTTCCAACAGAAATTGTCCAAACCAAGTAAATACTGTAGGTACAACATTTTTCCACCAATTACATTGCACCACTATCTGTCATGTGGGTGCCTAATTGAGAATCTAGAGGAATTAACTACCATTACCATACATACAAGCTTTTGTCATAAAATATAAAAATATAGAGTTGTTGAAGTACATAGGGTCCAAACATGAATTCGTCTCATGGTCAGCAGAGAACAGTTTGTGTGAAGTGAGGAACAAACTAAAATTGGCTAAAATTAGGCGCGATAAGGTATTTATTTTGTGAATACCGGACCACACTAGGTTAGGATTTAGTGTGTATTATATTAATGGAACTGATCATTAATCATCACTAGCTTTGTTACGACAAATAAATCCAAAAAATTTAAAAATGACCTAATTAATAAAACAAAATAAAAGGCATGAAAATGTATAGGGAATGATAATAGCAATATGAATAACGTAAGTGCAGGATGTGAGGAGGGTAGGATATGCGATAGTGAAAACGAAGGCATCAGCAACGAGAGCGAAATGGAGGTTGGAGGTTCCAGGAACAGAGAAGCTGTGAAGATCTGAAGGATTGCAGTATGCGAAATTGGTGGCAACCAGGCTTGGATTTGGAGTGCTTCCTACGATCATTGTGGACCCTGATGATCTTCCCGACATTGTTTTTGTTATGAAATGTTTTGTTTTTCCTTGGCCTGGAAGGAATGTATTGTCACGGGTGTTTTGAATTTGTGTTTTTGCATCATATGGAGTCTGGTCTACGATGTTAACCACGTTCTGCTTACTCATTTCTCGATTACAAAGGTGCCATTTATTCAATTGCAAATGCATTTTAAGATATGATAAATATAAAATTTATTAAAATATTTTAGTATTTTTTATTTGAAAAATGACAAAAATATTAAATATTTGAGTAGATGTGTACAAAAATGAAAATTTTAGAAATATGATCAATTTTATCCATTTCATTTCAATACCTTAATTTGAAATGTGTGTGACATATCATATATATATTTAAAGAAAATAAAAGATTCCAGATACCCAAGTGAGATATCATATACAAATGAAATACTCTTTTCCAAAATGTGTATTCCTATCATCAATTTTGACTAATTTTTTTAAAAATTGTCATTTTTATAACAATTATTTAAAAACTTGTTATTTTTCGTCCTTATCCTCTTTATTTAGAGGTATTTTAAGTGATTATTTGGTTGAAATCTAGGTTCTGTAATCTAAAAGAAGCAAAAAATTGAAATCTTTTAAAATTAAAAAGTGATATTTTATGTTATTATTTGATTATCACTAATAAGAGAATTGTAAATTTAAATGCTTAACAAATACACGTGTTCGTCGACTTTAACTTCCTATAAATTATTATTTCTATTGGAAATATATGAGAATTGAGAAATGTATGATCGATTTATTGATATTAAAATCTACTCTACATCGCTCAATACAGTTACACTAAAATTTATTTAATATTATTAATTGATTTAAATTTTTATATACATTTATTTGTTTCTAATTATTTAAATGAAAAGAAAAGACAAATTTACATTTGAGCAAAAATTAGGGTTTTGAGAGTCGACTCCCGTATCTAGTCTTCTAGCTGCCACTTCTCCACTTTCATACATTCATCCATTCTCCGATTAAGCCCCTTCGCTCTCTCATCCTCTCTTCTATTTACCAATTTTTTAATAAAATCGAGACTTAATCCTTTTTGGAAGAGATTTTGTTGGTACCTTGTTATCAAGTTTGTTAGTCGTGCCTATTTTTTTTGGATGTTAATATTTTATGTTTTGATGTTTATGTGTATCTTGTTATGGGTTTTAATAGTTTTTCTGATAAGGATTTATATGATATTTGGGGAGATTTGTAAGACTCGCATCGAATCTGAGACGGTAGTGGAGATCGCAAAAACTCACATTTCACAATAAAAAATTGTTCATATTTTGATGATATTTGTCCATCTAATATCAGTTAATGTAATTGATAGTTCTGAACATTGAGCTACAGATGATATTTATGTGAATGTCAATTGTGATTCTATGTATTTAGCTCGTTCTTTGTTTCACAATCAGGATGTAGTTGACAGTTTGGAGATTTGTTCCAGTTGAGTTATATTGTTTTAATAAAATCCTTTTATTTGTAAAAAAAAAAGAAGCCAAATTTGAATTTATATCACCGACTGGGCTCCCCTCTCGAATCATATTTCAAGCCTTGAGAGTTAGAGAGTTGAGAGCCTGTTTGACGATTAGCAGTTAACTCTCAGTTGAAACGGATTGAATTAGCTATTTTGATTAACTGATTTGAATAATTGTCAAATTTCTAATGCAAAAAACTTTTAAAAGTAGTTTTTTGAAAATTAACTTTTTCACTTTAATAAACTATTTCAATCAGCTAACTACAAAACAAACACACATGATTTATTTGATCAAATCTCTAAATTATTTCAATTCTCTAATTTCTACTGAAACCTCTAACTTCCAAATAGGGTCTTGGTCTCTAGAAACAATTCAACTTTATTATTATTATTATTATTATTATTATTATTATAAAGAATTAATTAAAGCTTTTTGGAAGTTGATCACAGCTTTCTCTAGTCTTCAGTCTTCACTCATGGAAGTTATTCTGAAAAAATAAATTAACATAATTTGTACAAATTTCTATTTTTATATATATATAAAAAAAAAGAGGGCTAAGCACAGTTCTTTTTGAATCAAACGTTGAATGAGGACCAACTACCTCCGCACTAAAGATTCATAAAAAATGACTCCCGGTCTCACAACAAGGCATTATAAAAAAAATCATTAAAACTCTCAAATTTAATTTGTAAAAATGGGCAAGTCTCTTGCAATCACGTCATCAAAATTTGATAACTTAGAAAATTTCCAATTAAAAACAAACTATCTTATTTTTTAAAATTCCTGATTAACAGTCCCCGATAATATTAGAAACTAGTTAACGTATTTCCAATAGTAAAATTAAAACAACATTGCCTGGTAGTTTTGGTGGAATAATAATTATAAGCCCTAATTTTCTACCGACTTTTCTTTATCTGTATTGATTATAACGTTTAAAGTCACCCCAACACAAACGGCAGAAGACTTCTTTAGTTGACTTGTTACATCCATGTCTATGCGCGCGCACTACATATGCAACTAAATGCTACCACATATTTTGTAAACTACACTCATCTCTTGCATATTGTGCAAAGTTATCACAATTCATCTTTGTTACAAATGATGTTCACAAGTGTTTGCCAACTTGCATGGCCTCGTACTAGTATATTTTTCTTGTTGATTCTTCACAATTTAACGATATCAACAAGTAGATCATCAGTCTCTTACTCCAAACATTGTGCTTCTGTTGTCCCTGAGGCTAGTTCAACCACTTATGCTGATTTTGCCTTCCCTTATCTACAAGCATCAACTTCTTTTTTAACAGGTGGTCAAAGAATTTTTGGCAACTCATCCTATAGTTATCCAACTTCTTTCGACTTTCACCCCTCGAAAAATGTCTATGCAACAAACACTCAAGGGGTTTACAAGATTGAAGCAGAGATGAGTTTCAGGGTGTATAATAATATTTATTATCCTGCAAGTAATTCAACTTATGGGATATCAGCTCCTCGTCGTAGGAGGTCAGGAAGATTGAAGTTCTTGCTACATGGTTTCTGGTCAGAGTCTTCTCAGAAAGGTTGTTTTGTAGGATCTGCTTCTTGGTACTCAAGTAAAGGTGAGCCCCTCATTCTTGAAGCTATGTTTAGTATAAACTATTCCAAGAATTCGACATATTCTAATAGTTTTGTAACTGGAAAGTTGGAGAGTTTGAGCCATTTAAATGATGAGAGTTATTTTGAACCTATTTCAATATTGTCTTTTCCTCAAGTAAATCTAAATCAGTATGAGTTCAAGTTGATATCTGAAGAAACTCTGAGAGATTTCCATGTTGATGATATTAAACGAAGTTCTGTTCTTGAGTCGCACCCTCAAGAAATATGTTCATTGTTTAACATGGAATATGCTTCTTTCGATTTGGAGTACGCAAGCATTTGCAATAGTTCTGTCAAGAATTGTTCTCCCATAGACGGGATTCTTGGATATGTGCTTACGTATATTTCCTTGTATTCCATTGAATGCTATGAATACGGAAACAAGATGCGTTTTTTGGCACAACTTACTAATAGCAGTTATAGTGGGAGATATGAAACGATTGATCCCAATTCAACACTATTTGGGGAAGGATTGTGGGATGAGAAAACAAATTCTCTAGTCATTGTTGGTTGCAGGATTATAAGTTCAAATACTTTGGGAGATGCACATGTTGAGAATTGTTCATATCGGTTGAGCCTGCGGTTCCCTTCAGTATGGTCAATTAAAAATAGAGACAAAGCTGTGGGACAGATTTGGACAAATAAGACTGCACAAGATTCAGGATACTTTGGCAGGATCAAAATCAGGACTTCTGATCTGTACATGACCGTTCCTGGTTTCAAGTATGAGTACACTGAAATGGAGAAGGTGAATAAGTTATGTCTAAAGAAGGCAGTAAGAAAGGGGGTGAAATACCCAAGTGGACAGTCTTATGATATGAGGTTTGACATGTCTGTGCAAAACTCAAAGTATTTTGGCTGGGGTTACGCAGAACCCATTATCATAGGAAATAAGTTGTATGAGCATTCTCCTCTGTACATGTCAAGCTCAAGATGGGGAGGTTATGGAAGAATTGTAGAATCTGAAGTTGAGTTTGAAAATGATGTTTCAGATAATGTTTCATTGAATGTCAGTTACAAGTTAACTTTTTCATCAATAGGCGAAGCCAATCTACCAGGTGGCCTTTCATCATTGAATGCATCCTTGAATTCATATGGTCAGCTGGTTATCTTTGCTGAAGGAATTTATGATGCTAGAACAGGATACCTTTGTATGGTTGGCTGTAGAAATCTAGGTTTCAACCATTCAGCGGATTGTGATATTTTACTGAATTTCCAGTTCCCCGGATCAGAGGGGTCCAATGAAGGTTTTATTAAGGGCAGCATGAAGAGCACAAGAAAACAAAGTGACCCTCTTTTCTTTGAGCAGTTATCCATGAAAGCTACCTCTTTCTCTAGTTTTGAAGCACGACGATCTGTATGGAGGATTGATTTAGAGATCACAATGGTCTTGATTTCAAACACTCTTGCGTGTATATCAATTTGTTTTCAGCTCTACTATGTGAAAAGGTACCCTAATACCCTTCCTTATATGTCACTTGTAATGCTTGTGATACTTGTGTTGGGGCACCTGATCCCTCTTGTGCTAAACTTCGAAGCACTTTTCATGGCAAAGCAAAATACACAATATGCAATGCTAGATAGTGCTGGATGGCTTGAAGTGAATGAGGTGATTGTAAGAGTTGTTACAATGGCAGCCTTCCTCTTGCAATTTCGTCTCCTCCAATCAGCCTGGATTGCACGACGATCTGGTGAGAGTAATGAACAGGTCATATCAGTTGCCGAGAAAAAGACTCTGTTAGTTTCTTTGCCAATATACATAGTTGGTGGATTGATTGCTTTTCTTGTGAACTGGAAGAAGAATTACTATAGCAATGCACTGCGCGCATTTGACTATTCACAAGCACAGCACCAACAACATACGCTCTGGGGGGATTTCAGATCATATGCTGGCCTGATACTTGATGGCTTTCTCTTCCCTCAAGTCCTGCTCAACATATTTCATATGTCAAGGGAAAGTGCTCTATCTATGCCTTTTTACCTAGGAACAACATTGGTTCGATTAGTACCTCATGCCTATGATCTTTATCGATCCAAGAACTATGTTCCAGCCCACGTAATGCGCACGTATATTTATGCAAGTCCTACTGCAGATTTTTACTCTGCTGCTTGGGATGTTATCATTCCACTAGCAGGTTTGTTGCTTGTCGTAATCATATTTTTGCAGCAAAGATATGGTGGCCGCGTCATCCTTCCTAGAAAGTTCAGGGAGTTGGAATTATATGCAAAAGTGCCAGTAGTAGACACCTAAATGGCCTAATGATGACAATTCCTATAATGTAATGTATTGCTGTAGGCTTTTCTGAAATTTTAACATGATCCAGCTATATATGTATGTTTTTTAATATTCGAATATCATTGTATTTTAGCCCTTTAATTTCCTAATATCCGGCTGGGCTGTAAATTAATGTGTGGTTTTTAGTATAAGAATATTGTTGCATTTCTGTGAAATAAAATACAGTAATAAGAGATTCCATATCAAGGGAATTTGGTCAGCAGTTACGTCAAATGGGTGCCAAGTTTTGTTGGCATTCAACATGAAGCCGGATCTTCTGTCTCCATGCATATATGTATTGTCTCACACTTGTAATAATATAACATATGAATAGAATTTATTTTTTTGTATTATATTAAACATGTAGAAAGATATGCGCCAAAGTCTGGAATAATGAATTGAGTATCATTTAAATTCGAAAATAGAAGGATAATGTTGAAAATGGATGTAGAGATGCTTGAATAACATGAGAAAAGTGAAGATTTTCTTTTATTGAGTGGGATAATACTGAAGGCCTCTCATTTTCAAAAGACTTTTACCATGCCTCTATTGATTTTAGCCATTAAAGTAAAACCCATGACCCAGCATTAAGCACAAGACTTGTAAGTTGACTTGCACCTATAGATGAATAGTCACTGTCCGTCTATATCTATGTGCTATATGAAACTGAATACAACTACATGTCTTGAAAGATGAAATATGTGTTAGTCTTCTTTCTTATTTTGTGAAAATTTTCATCCGTAAATCTTTGTTACAAATGATGTTCATAAGTTTTTTTCAATTTACATGGCCTCATGCTTGTATATTTTTCTTGTTGATTCTTTACAAGTTTACAATTTCAACAAGTGAAATAACAGTCTCTTACTCGGAACAATGTGCTTCTGTTGTTTCTGAGGCAACTCCAACAACTTATGCAGATTTTACTTTCCCTTATCTGCGAACAACTACTTCTTATTTAACAGGTGGTGAAAGAATCTTTGGCAAGAACTCATCCCGTAGTTCTAATACTTTTAACTTTCAAAGCTCAAGAAATGTCTATGCAACAAATAGTCCCGGGGTTTACAAGATTGATGCAGAGTTGACTTTCCGTGTGTTTAATAATATGTATCATTCTGCAAGTAATTCAACTTATGGAAGATCATCTCGTTATAGTAGGAGGTCAGGTAGATTGAAGTTTTTGCTACATGGATTCTGGTCAGAGTCTTCTGGGAAAGGTTGTTTTGTAGGATCTCCTTCTTGGTACTCAAGTAAAGGTGAGCCTCTCAATCTTGAAGCCGTGTTTATGATTAATTATTTCAAGACTTCAACATATTCTAATAGTATTGTAACCGGAAAGTTAAAGAGTTTGAGTCATGTAGATGATGCGAGTTATTTTGAACCGATTTCAATATTGTCTTTTCCTGAAATATATCAGTATGAGTTCAAGTTAATATCTGAGGAAACTCTGAGAGGGTTCCATGTAGTTGATTTACGAAAAAGTTTGGTTCTTGGTTCCCAACCTGGAGAAATATGTTCACTGTTCGACAGAAACTATATTACTTTTAATTTGGAGTATGCAAGCAGTTGCAGTAGTTCTTTGAAGAATTGTTCTCCACTAAACGAGGTTCTTGGATACATGCCTCCTTATATTTCGCTGTATTCTATTCAATGCTATGAATATGGAAACAAGATGCGTTTTTTGGTACAACTTACTAACAGGAGCTATGTTGCGAGGTATGAAATGTTTGATCCCAGCGCAACATTAGTTGGGGAAGGATTGTGGGATGAGAAAACAAATTCTCTAGTCATTGTTGCTTGCAGGATTTTAAATTCAAATTCTTTGGGAGATGCTCATGTTGGGGATTGTTCATTTCGATTGAGCCTGTATTACCCTTCAGTATGGTCAATTAAAAATAGAGAAAAAGCTGTGGGACAGATTTGGACAAATAAGACTGCACAAGATGTAGGGTACTTTGGCATGATCAAATTCAGGACTTCTGATGCGTACATGAATATTCCTGGTATTAAGTACGAATACACTCAAATCGAGAAGGTGAATAAACTATGCCCAAAGAAGACAGTAACAAGGGGGAAGAGATACCCAAGTGGAGAGTCCTATGATATAAGGTTTGACATGTCCGTGCAAAACTCCAAGTACTTTGGTTGGAGTTCTGCAGAACCCATATTCATAGGCAACGAATCGTATGCACATTCTACTGTGTTCATTTCAAACTCAAGATGGGGAGGTTATGGAGAAATTGTAGAATCTGAAGTTGAAAATTTTGTTTCTGATAACATTCCAGTGAATGTCAGTTACGAGTTAAGTTTTTCATCGATGAGGGATGTCACATTGGGAGCTGGCCATTCCTCACTAAATGCATCCCTGAATTCATTCGGTCAACTGGTTATCTCTGCTGAAGGAGTTTATGATGTTGGAACAGGATACCTTTGTATGGTTGGCTGTAGAAATATGGGCTCCAATAATTCGTTGGACTGTGATATATTACTGAATTTCCAGTTCCCCGATAGGAATAAAGGTGGTTTCATTAAGGGAAGCATTCAAAGTACAAGGAAACAGAGTGACCCTCTTTTCTTTAAGCACTTAAACATTACATCATACTCTATCTCTGTTTTGGATGCACAGAGATCTATATGGAGGATTGATTTAGAGATAACAATGGTCTTGATCTCGAAGACACTTGCGTGTATATTTGTTTGTTTCCAACTCTACCATGCGAAGAGGTACCCTAATACTCTTCCATGTGTTTCACTTGTTATGCTTGTGATACTTACATCAGGGCACATGATCCCTCTTGTGCTGAACTTTGAAGCACTTTTCATGGCAAAGCAAAATACACAACACACAATGCTTAGTTCTAGATGGCTTGAAGTGAATGAAGTAATTGTAAGAGTTACTACAATGGTGGCCTTCCTCTTGCAATTTCGTCTCCTCCAATTAGCCTGGACCGCACGACATTCAAGTGAGAGCAATGAACAGGGCATATCAGTTGCTGAGAAAAAGACTTTATTAGTTTCATTGCCAATATATGTTGTTGGTGGGTTGGTTGCATTTCTGTTGAACTGGAAGAGGAATTATTATGGCAAGGCATCCAGCACACTTGAGTCACTTGACTATTCACAAGCTCAGCACCAACAACATACGCTCTGGGGGGATTCCAGATCATATGCTGGCCTAATACTTGATGGCTTTCTCTTCCCTCAAGTCCTTCTCAACATATTTCAGATGTCAAGGGAAAGTGTTCTGTCCATGCCTTTTTACCTAGGAACAACATTGGTTCATTCAGTACCTCACGCCTATGATCTTTATCGAGCCAACAACTATGTTCCCGCTCATGTCAATGGTACGTATCTTTATGCGAATCCTAGTGCAGATTTTTACTCTGTTGCTTGGGATATCAGCATTCCCCTGGGAGGTTTGTTGCTTGCTGCAATCATATTTTTGCAGCAGAGATATGGTGGCCGGTTTATACTTCCTAACAAATTCAGGGAGTTGGAGTTATATGCAAAAGTGTCCGTTCTTGTCTCCTAAATAACATAATAATGTTTTGTTATAGGCTTCTGAGCTTCTCTAAATTAAAAGATCATAATCCTCATCATCCGGCTATAGATGTATGATCTCTAAAAATCGGAATTCTGTTGCATTTCTGTTATCGGAATATTGTTCAATTTGTATTAGCTTATGAATCAAGAGGCAATGTGTAATTAAATTTTTTAAAGACTAACACCAAGTAAACGATATAATAACAATTTAGTACAGATATGGAACGATCTAAAGTACCCAATGGTTGCCAAGTCAAGGATGAGCAAGTTTGAACATCAACTGGGCTACTTACATTACATATTTTACATACAAGACAAAAGAATTTTGCCCACATGTTTAGAGACTCGTTATATTATAATACTCTTTTCATTAAAAAAAACTCATATCGATTTGTTTATTTTTCACGAACTGAGCACTAGACTATAGTCAATTGAAATTATTCAGTTGACTTTTTACATCTATGCGCGACAACTACTGTATATGTAGCTGAATACTCCCTCCGTCCCGGCCAAATGTTTACATTTGGTCCGGGCACGGAGACCAAGGATAGTGGGTGTAATAGTGATTTTATTGTTAAAATAAATGAAATAGTGGGTGTAATAGTGTAAAGTGTTGAAAAAGTGGAGTGAAGTAGTGGATGTAATAATATATTTATTGTTAAAAGTTACTATTTTTAGTAATGTAAAGAATTGGGTGGGACGTCCCAAAAAGGAAAGTGTAAAGAATTGGTTGGGACGGAGGGAGTACTACATTTCTTGAAATATACACTCTTCTTTCACTGAGATTTTTTATATATCCTGCTTTGTTATATATATATATAATGTTAAGTTTTTGCCAGTTTATATGGCCTCGTGCTTGTATATTTGTCTTGTTGATCCTTACAAGTTCAACAAGTAAATAATCAGTCTCTTACTCCAAACAATGTGCTTCCATTGTCCCTGAGGCAACTCCAACAACTGATGCAGATGTTACCTTCCCTCATCTGCAAACATTAACTTCTTTTGTTACAGGTGGTGAAAGAATCTTAGGCAAGAACCCCTCCCATACTTCTCTAAATCTCGATTTTTACTCAAAAAGTATATATGCAACAAATCTTCAAGGGGTTTACAAGATTAATGCAAAGTTGATTTTCATTTTTCAGGGTGGATAATATAAAAATATATCATTATGCAAGTAATTCAATTTATGGGAGATCATTTCGTCGTCCCGTGATGTTCTTGCTACAGGGATTCTGGTCAGAATCTTCTGGGAAAGGTTGCTTTGTAGGATCTGCTCCTTGGTACTCAAGTAAAGGTGAGCCCCTCAATCTTGACGCTATGTTTATGATAAATTATTCCAAGAACTCCACATATTCTAATAGTTTTGTAACCGGAGAATTAGAGAGTTTGAGTCATTTTAATGATGAGGGTTATTTTGAATCAATTTCAATATTGTCTTTTCCTCCAGTAAATCGGTATGAGTACAAGTTAATATCTGAGGAAACTGTGAAAGGTTTTTATGTATTTGATGATGATATTGAAAAAAGTTTGGCTCTTAGTTCACAACCCGGAGAAGTATGTTCATTATTAAACAGGCACTATATTACTTTAAAATTGGAGTACATTGCAGTAGTTCCTTGAAGAATTGTTCTCCACTGGACGGGGTTCTTGGATATAGGCCAACTTATGTTTTCTTGTATTCCATTCAATGCAATGAGTACGGAAATAGGATGCGCTTTTTGGTACAACTTACTAACATGAGCCATGTTGGTGGGTTTAATATGTTTGATCCCAGCGCAACATTAGTTGGGTAAGGATTGTGGGATGAGACAAAGAATTGTCTAGTCATTGTTGCTTGCAGGATTTCAAGTTCAACTTCAAATACCTTGAGAGATTCTCATGTCTGGGATTGATCATTTCGGTTGAGCCTGTATTACCCTTCAGTATGGTCAATTAAAAATAGAGACAAAGCCGCGGGACAAATGTGGACAAATAAGACTGCACAAGATATAGGGTACTTTGGCATGATCAAATTCAGGACTTCGGATGCCAACATGAATGTTCCTGGTTTAAAGTACGAGTACAATGAAATTGAGAAGGTAAATAAGCTATGCCCAAAGAAGGCAGCTGTAACAAGTGGGGAGATATATCCAAGTGGACAGTCTTATGATATGAGATTCGACGTGTCTGGGCTAAACTCAGTGTATTTTGTTTGGATTGCTGTACAACCCATCTTCATAGGCAACAAGTCGTATAGGTATTCTTCTGTGTTCATGTCAAAGTCAAGACGGGGAGGTCAAGGAGAGATTGTAGAACCCGAAGTTGGGTTTGGGAAGGTTGTTTCAAGTAATGTTCCAGTGAATGTCAGTTACTTGTTGAGTTTTTCATCGACGAGGGATGCCAAATTGGGAGCTGGCCATTCTTCACTGAACGCATCCCTGAATTCATACGGTGAGCTGTTAATCTCTGCTGAAGGAGTTTATGATGCTGGAACAGGATACCTTTGTATGGTTGGCTGTAGAAATCTGCTCTCCAACAATTCGTTGGACTGAGTCTGTGATATATTCCTGCATTTCCAGTTCCCCCGATCATTCAAGACTAAAGGTGGTTTTATTAACGGTAGCATGCAAAGCACAAGAAAACGAAGTGAACATCTTTTCTTTGAGGACCTAAACATGGTATCACCCTCTTTCTTCAGTGTTGCTGAAGCACAACGATCTATATGGAGGATTGATATAGAGATCACGATGTTCTTGATCTCGAACACAAATGTGTGTATATTTCTTTGTTTTCAACTTTACCATATGAAAAGGCACCCTAATACCGTTCCTCATATGTCACTTGTCATGCTTGTGATACTTACACTGGGGCAAATGGCCCCTCTTGTGCTAAACTTGAAGCACAGTTCATGCCTCATGGCAAAGCGATATACACAGAATACAATCCTAAGTAATTCTGGATGGCTTGAAGTGAATGAGGTGATTGTAAGAGTTGCTACAATGGTGGCATTCCTCTTGCAATTTCATCTCCTCCGATTAGCCTGGACTGCATGACAAACAGGTGAGAGTAATGAACCGGGCATATCAATTGCTGAGAAAAAGACTTTATTAGTTTCATTGCCAATATACATTGTTGGCGGTGCCGGCCTGATAAATTTAAAGGCACAAGCGAATCAAAATTTTGTGCATAAGTAACTAAATTTTTTTTTACTTACAAACAAGATTATTTTTGAAAAATTATTCTTCTGGCGGTTTTGCTAGTAAAATCATTCATAAGTCTTTCATAATCAAGATTTGGAAGCATATCATTCTCAATGGATATCATGGACAATCCATTCAATCTCTCCTGTGACATACTCGAACGAAGATAAGACTTGATCAACTTTGTTCTCGATTTTATCCCAATTTCTAGGATCATAGATATCTATGTAATCATCTTCCTGAGTTTTGTTCTCATAGAGACCATTATCCTCTTCTTCATTGTCAGACAATAATTCTTCTTCATCAACAATTGAGTCCTCAGTATTAACCATATTTTCATCTTCTTTGACTTCTCCAATGTTAATATTTTGACTCCCACCACTAACATTAACCTCTTCATTATTGATGGAATTTGTTGATTTCATAAACCTAAGAAGTCCTCCACCTTTTGCATAATTTTTTAAAAAATCAACCTTTTTTTTATTGATTTTTCTTCCTTCGGCTCCAGATCGATGTTTTTTCATCCTAACTAAATATCACTGTAATTAAGGATTTGGAAGCCAATGATAATAAGAAGAGGAAACGTTAGTTTTTACAAAATATGGAGATTGATATCTAATATTTACATATCTTTAATTTTATTGTGCTTCTTTATATAAACAAAAACAAAAAAGAAATTATTTTGACCCTAATTATTATTATTATTTGGTTCTTATATCTTAAAAAAAATATTGTGTCCCTAATTTTTTTTATGCCTCTACATATATTTTTTATTTTTTTCACTCTTTTATAAAAAAAGATGTGTCCCTAATTTTTTATTTTTTTTAGTGCCCATTAAAGATTATAAGCCGCTTGGTCTCGGAACCGGCTTTGATTGTTGTTGGGTTGGTTGTAATTCTTTTGAATCGAAAGAAGAATTACTATGGCAAGGCGTGCCTACAATTGACTATTCACGAGCTCAGCACCAACAACATATGCTTTGGGGGGATTTACGGTCATATGTTGGCCTGATACTTGATGGCTTTCTCTTCCCACAAGTCCTTCTCAACATATTTTTGGTGTCAAGGAAAAGTGCTTTGTCTGTGCCTTTCTACCTAGGAACTACATTGGTTCATTCAGTATCTACTTCGGGTATTATCATGCCACTTGCAGATTTGTCACTCGTTGAGCCCAGTTATTATGTTTAATAATGATGAATTCACTACGCAAAAAAAATATAACAATGTGTTGATAGCGAGGACTGAGGAGTCGCATGGTGCAAGGCTACTAGCAATACGTTTGGGCCAAAGTAATTTAATTTGTATATCATTAATTCTTTATATACTACAATACAACGATAAAGAACAATGTAATGAATTATTTTATTTTAAAAAGGTTTGAGTCAATTTATTGAGTGAATTAACTTTAATAACTTTTAGTAAAAATTCATGTTATGATTTTAATTATCTGGATAACTCGAAATTATTTGAATTTGGATTTAGATTTACCTGATACACGATCCAACCCGACCGTTAACATCTCTATTATTGTTGCCCGTGAATTTCTCTGAGTATTTAACAAGAACTTGTCCATCTCATAATAATGTTTTTTTTTTCAAATATTGCAAACTCAGACTTTTTGTCTTTAGCAATCACACAAGTTAACATAATAAACTAATTAGAGAATTAAAAAATAAAATTTATTTATATATCCAATTTTTGTTAATTATTATCAAATTAATTATTTAATTAATTTATAATTAATTATTATCCACTTATTTAAGAAAAATATTATATATATATATATATATCAACTTATATTTTCAAATTAACATAAATTTAATATAAAAACTTTCGCACCAAATACAAATAAAAAAATATATTTATTTAATTATTATTAAGTTGAAAATAACACAAATTAAAAAAAAAGGATCTAAATTCCAGCTACCCAAGCATAAACGAGTGTTGGCTCTATATGTCACAATTTGGGAGAAAATGTCCTAAATAACACATCCAAAAAAATGTCCCTAAATAACACTCCAAAACGCTACATCGTGTAGCGTTTTGAAAAAAAAAATCTTCCCAAAACGCTACTTTAAGTTGTGTTTTGAGCCCAGAACCCAAGATAAAGTAGCGTTTTTCCCGAAAAAAATTAAAAAAAGTGTAAAACGCTATCTAAAATAGCGTTTTCACCCCTTTTCCAGCCCGTCATATTATGTAGCGTTTTGGAATACTATTTAGAATCCTTGTTACCGTTGCGACATTTAGAGCATTTTCTCCCTAAATTGTGATCACATGCCTTTTCTCGTATAAACGAGATGACAAGAGAGACTGTATATATATAGATAGACACACAGAGTGAGAGAAGGCTAACTGAATTATATTGACGGGTAGTTGAAAATGAATCCTATGTCGATCTGCACCTCCTCCTCTTCTTCTTCTTCTTCGTCATCGTCTTCAAGCAAAGCATGGATCGTTCACACTCTACTCGTCGGAGCTGCCGTGGCGGTTGCTGTCGGCGCTCATCTCCGGCGATCTAATAGGTTTCGGAGCCGTGTCGTGGGTATTATTCCGGCGAGGTACGCTTCCACGCGCTTCGAGGGCAAGCCTCTGGTTCAAATTCTCGGCAAGCCTATGATCCAGGTACCTAATTATTATTTTTAAAATTTACACCTTTTTTGTTACTTTTATTTATCATGTTTGTTGCTTGTTTGTTTGTTTGCATGTGTTGTTTGACTCTTTGACTTTGGTGTCCGCTCATTGGATCGTGTAAAAGTAATCTATCTTGCGTGCTAATGTGTTAACCAGGGTTTAAGTCTTGCGATTTTAATTGTTATTATTACTGTTACATATGTCCAAGTCATTTGGAATTTAGTATTCGAGTGTTGGAGTTCGTTTAGGAATTATAATTGTTGTTTAGTTTTAATTCTTGGGATTCCATTGGATTCCGAGGCTTTTAAATAGATTGAGCTGCCTGGCAAATGATTACGGTTATGTAGTTGTGTTAATAGATTGTTGCATTTTTTTGAAACATTTCTAGTTTTATTATAAGGTGGAATCTTATTACTTAATGTAAATGCAGTTTCACGGCATCTAAAACCCATTACCATTTCCTATGATACTGTATTTAAGTTATAATGGGAACTTCTTTTGTTTTTTTTCTTCTTAAAGTGGTTTACTTACTCTTTTAGATGCTCCTATGCAGAGAACGTGGGAACGTGCAAATTTGGCAACAACACTGGATCATGTTGGTAAATCACCGATCTATTGATCTATTTATTGTTTTCTTATATCTTTTAGAATGATTTATGAAACCAGCATAATATTTTCGATTGGTGCACCATCTTTAGCCTTCCACCAGAGCCAATTTAAGTTAATATTCCTTTCATCCCATAAATCTTGTCTCAGTTTGACTTTTCAAAGTCAAATTAATCCAACTTTGACTAACAATTAAAAAATAATAATTTATTGTTTTTTAAATCTGCAAATTGATTCGTAAAATAGGATAATCAAAGTTTGTTATGATATTTTTAAAATATATATATATATTATTTAATATATTTTATTTGTTAGTCAAAATTGATTAATTTGACTTTGAAAAGTCAAATAAAGACAAAATTTATGGGATGGAGGGAGTATTAAATTTCATAGTTTCTCTGGTGCACACTGCACAAGCTTTTAGTAAATATTCAATTTTCTTATCCATAGAGATGGTATCACCTACCACTTACCTGGCATAAGAATTTCAATAGCAATATGTCAATGCATCTGAGAAATATTCTTAATCATTTAGAAGTTGTTCAACCTTGATCCTTCCCCTCCCCTCTTTACTATTTTTTCCCCCAATATTTTATGTTAATGCTCATTCAGTTGTTCCCTAATGTAGTTGTGGCCACGGATGATGAAAAAATTGCTAGTTGTTGTCGAGGATTTGGTGCTGATGTTATAATGACATCAGAATCTTGTCGAAATGGTAAAGGATAGTCCATTATCGTAAATTCCCCACTGTTTTTCGAATTTCTGTTGCATACTAATAAGTATTTTGCACCATTGTATGTTCCAGGTACTGAGAGATGTAATGAAGCACTTCAAAAACTTAAAAAGAAGTATGATGTTGTTGTCAATATTCAAGGGGATGAACCACTGATTGAACCTGAAATTATTGATGGGATTGTTAAAGCATTGCAGGTAAATTTGCTTCATTAAAAAAAGTATGACATTGTTGTAAATCATCAGATGAAGTATCCTTTTATTGCTTAAAAAGCAAAGATGATTGATAGAGTACTGATGTTAACATATCCTCTAAACTCTAAAGTTGTAGAAAAACATTAGTACCAGGATGAAATTACTCTACTTTCCCTCTCTACATTGTAAGTTGCTAAACTTTCAATGTATATTATATTGTTCAGGCTGCTCCTGATGCAGTTTTTAGCACTGCCGTGACAGCCTTAGCTCCTGAAGATGCATTTGATCCTAATCGTGTGAAATGTGTGGTGGATAACAGTGGCTATGCAATTTATTTTTCACGAGGATTGATTCCTTATAACAAGTAAGTATATTTGCTTTGTTACGCATGGGACTCTGACTTCAGAATAACCCTTTTGTCCTATAAAATGTCTTGCTGAATTTATTTACTGTTGGATATAGGTCAGGGATAGTCAATCCAAAATTTCCATACTTGCTTCACCTTGGAATTCAGGTACTTTCATCTTCTTGTTATGTATCACTGGAGTGACCGGACAGTCTTTACACTGATGAGGCAATGCTGAGTTTTTTAATCTTGTACAGAGCTTTGATACGAAGTTCCTCAAAATATATCCTGAGCTTCCACCGACCCCTCTGCAACTAGAAGAAGATCTGGAGCAATTAAAAGTCCTGGAGAATGGATACAAGATGAAGGTGGGTTTCTCATTAGGATTCTTCCAGTCCTAAGCATGTTTTTTTTGGTCGTAAGAAGTTACATCTTTATAAAGGAGTAGTCCTATACTTAGAAGTACCAGGATTCAGATCACACGAGGTTAAAATGCAATCATATAGGATGTCAACTTATGTAGATATAATACCTGTGAAGTTGAAAGAAGAGAGATGGAAGATAGCATTTTAAATGCTGTTACAGTAATCAATGTGTCAAAATTTATTTATTAAACTACTCTTCCTGGCAGGTGATAAAAGTTGACCACAATGCCCATGGTGTTGACACCCCAGAAGATGTTGAAAAGATCGAACGCTATATGCTTGAGAGAAATTTGTCTTAGACCTGCAGGTGTACACGAAGTTCTTTATAGAATAAATAGTCTGGGAAGGAGGTGAGAATTTTGTATTTGAATTAGTGAACTCTTTCTTAGAAATTTGATTTTTGTACTTTTCCAGAAGAAAGTTGGATATTTTTATATTCTCCATTTAGTCATTTGATTCTTGATTTTGATATGCAACTTTTTTACTTTTGGGGGTTTCACAGGATGACAGACTTTAAATGTTTGCGACCCTTTATTGGTCTTTTTTACATAATCCTGCAACTTCTTTAGATGAATGTTTTGTATTATATAATGAGCAGCAGCAACTATATAAGTTACATAGATTTAACCTATATATTATATGTGATAATGTTACTTAATGATTCCAATTACGTAGGATATCACCATCTAGTAAGAAGAATCCAATAGAAAGGCTCTGAGTGAGCAGCTACACTGGTGTGATCCACATATTAAATGCCATTTAAAAAAAATCAAGAAGTATTAAGAGAACAAATTTACATGTTGCTATGCAAGGCATATGCTATCTTCAAGTTATGGTCATAATGTATCCATTTATGATTATTTGGTGTTTGATTGTATCTTTTATTCTATCAATATGTGAAGATCGTGATAAAGGAACTTAAAAATCATACACACGCAAGAAGTCAGTATAGTTTTAAAATTGGCCGATCAGTACGCTTAGTATCTGGATGCATTTGAATTGCACATATGCTAGAATTATGTTGCTATAAGCTGGACCTCAGTTTTGAAGAGAAGAAAAGAGAGATTATGCGAGTCAGCAGAGAAATAAATGAAGCCTCCCGGAGAGTGAGTCACAAATGATCCAAAACTCTTCCCCACTATGCAGTGCCATACACGTCCATATAACGAGTCAAATTCCTTCAGAAAATTGAATAGAAGATATCATAATTGTTAGTTGATCAATCAACCACTATTATGGTAATCACTTGAGCATACTCGTAAACAAGAACTTAACTATATTTAATATTATACCTTTTTGAGGGAACGAGCAAGGAGAGAAGGGGTGGGTGAACAATTGGGTGTATTGCGCAGGAGTGAATTGGTGAGACAGAGGGCGTGTTCTTGCATAGAACGAGGCATGTTACCTGATATCAATCGCATGGTCGACCTTATTGCCATTACATCTAGTTTTAGCATATTGCCGGTGTCTTCATCATCTTCTTCTTCATCTACTTTGGTTAAACTAGGTAGTTTCTTTTCTCGTCTGTGCAGCATTAGCAGCTGCTTTTGCTTCTCCTCCTCACAAACCCCGTGATTTTTCTTCGAAGTCTTCCCTATCTCCATGTAGGTCTTTACAATCTTTTCAGCTTCTATATTTGTATCTATATGGGTGAGACGAGTATAATATCAAGAGAGTTGGCCGTTGTGGTCTGTGGGGAATGGGGTTGAATTATGGTCTATCAATATTATGACATAATGTGAACGTGAACGTTGAGTGGCTGGACGGAAGTATAACATATTATGACGTGTGTATCGGTGTATATATTTGAATGTTGACTGAGTAGGTAGGTGTACAATAACGTACCAGGACAGGAGAGGATATACGAGTCTATATATTCCTTGTTTGCATTGATACAACATTGTTAAACAACTAGTGATGTGACTGTGGCGCACAAGAACCAGAAGTGAATACAAGTCGTGCATGATATGCAAATCAATTGCATGATTAGCGTGAACTTTTGATCAGTTTTCAATTCCATAACATGTCCAGTCCAATTCATGATATGGATTCAGAAACTTGTATAAAATAATGTTCCAATGCTTTGTAATTTCGGAGAGAGTGTGGTATATTCTCCTTTTTAATTTATGCAATGTAATGTAACTTTAAGCTGGTAAATTTCTTTTATCGGATAGAAAATTATGATTACTATGGTAATTTTCTCTTGGCTTTATTGTTTATAGTTGCGACCATTGTTCTAAAAATCGATGGGTGATTAATCACGATTAATTACTGATTGAATTGATTACATTTTTAATTATTTAATTAATCATTCTAATTAATCTCCAATGTTATCTGATTAATTCATTTTTTATATCTTAACCGAATAAGTCCGACTTACACTTTTTACGATAAACTATCGTAAAATTTGTAATTATGAACCACAAATAATTCTTTAATAATATTATTACAAAGACCAATTCGGGACCATATGAATATTATTGAGGATGGGATGGCCCAAGTAAATATACAGACCAGTACACAAGTATTATGGGCCCCACATTATCTTATATCCATAATCATCCACCACACAGACACACATTATGTCTAGTGCTGTATATATTTTTACTCGTAAGTTGCGAAAATCAACAAGGTAAAATAATCTCACCTAGTATATTCTTATTGGGAACATTTCTGGTAATTTTACGATGGGTATTTTGGTTAAAAATCTCACGATCCCACCCGCCACCGGTTTTGGGGTTGGGGCGGCAAGTATGTCTCCGATGGTGGGTTCGATATCTGTTTCTCCGCGCCGGGAAGTTGTAAAGTTACCGGAATCTAGAGGGCTCAAGATCTCTTCTCGTCGCTCTACTGGATCGTTGACCACCGATTCAAGACTCGTTCGCCGTAGTGCACGGATCGTTGGCGAAGCTCAGGACACTGCTGTTGTAGGTTAGATTCATCACCACCGAGTTTAATTATATTTATCTACGAAATTAAAAAAAAAATTACATGAATTCCAGTACCGACTCTCGTATTGGTTTAACACTAGACAACTACTTAATATACTTTGCTAATATTGTGGTGACCATGTAGTATTTAGGTAACTAAGTGTTTTATGCGAATGGTGAAAACCTGGCAACTTGAAGTTATTTTGTAAATTATTGAACCAAACATAGGAGGTTAGGAACAAATTCAAGTTTCAAGGACGTTGCAGTTATATGGTTGGTTGTATCAAACAAACAAAGCCAGTTTTATAGTATATACGATGCAGACCTTGAAATCTTGAATTGATTCGTAAAGTTTTATTCATCTTCCTAATTATAAGGCTGCACATTACTATTCTAATTTTAATGTATGCAGGGAAACATTATAACTTGTCTTTATTTTGCTCTCCACTTTTGCAATATCACAAGTGATTATGTTATTCATTCTACTAATCACTTGTGTAGTTTTATGCAGGCTTACTAACTAGTTTTAGTTTTTCCCCTAGCCGGTGCTTCTAGTGCTGGTAATGGTCTAAGAGTTTTAATCCTTTACCTCCCCTTCCCTCTGAACCTAAATATTATCAACTACCCTATAAAAGTACTTTGATTTATTGTCCAGTATAATGAGTTATCTACTGGTTTAGTTGTATGATCGTGCATTGCATTTCTTTTAGTATTTCAATAGAATTTTAATACAATTAACAATCTGTGGGTTTATGATATTGGTTTCTTTGCGCAATTCATCAACTATGATTTTATGGCTATACTCTCAAACATGAAAGCATTAAGAGGAGCTACAAAACAAGTAAAGAACTTAACACTGCGTGTGCACACTTAATCCATGGTAGCTGTGAAATATAATGTTTTGGACATTTTTTTACTAGTTGCCTAGATGAATTTCTTTGATTTATCAGTGTTACATCTTTTGCTCTATCAAATGTACTTTTGATTTTGACTCCTAGTGGAGATGAGCTCTTATCTATATTAGGTTTCCAGTTTTTGTTTTCTTGCAAGTAATTTGGAAGGGGATACCCTAGGTTTGCTATTTTAGCTTTGAAACAATTTATTGTGAAAAATAAAGAACTTTAACATCATTTTAAATTGCAGTACCTCCTGTCACTGATGTGACGTGGAAGTCAGTTGTCCTCGAGTCGGAATCCCCCGTTCTGGTTGAATTTTGGGCACCATGGTGCGGCCCATGCCGCATGATCCATCCCATCATTGATGAACTGGCCAAAGAATATGCAGGGAAACTCAAGTGTTACAAGCTGAACACTGATGAGAGTCCCAATATCCCAACCGAATATGGGGTTAGAAGCATTCCGACTGTTATACTTTTCAAAGGCGGGGAAAAGAAAGATGCAGTCGTTGGTGCAGTTCCGAAATCAACTCTATCTGCAAGCATAGATAAGTTCTTGTAGAGGTGGGGGTAAAGCATGTAGGTATATCGCGCCATCGTGGGATGTTAGAGGTCTCTTGTTTCCTGTTCTTTAGCCTGGTACTTGCAAGTTATGTTACTGCGAGTCCTCATGTATAGTTACAATGTATTCTATCTCACCTGTTTAAAGACTGATGATAATTACCAAAAGTACTCACTTGACAGATGACATGATCAAGTGAGTTCTGAAATCATTGGCTTTTATATTTCAATGTTCATTATAGATCTAGTACTAGTATATTTTGTTGAATAGTGGTTAGTTGCAGCTGTAGACACTCTCAGAATCAAACTGTCAGACTCTAGTTACCAATTGAGGTGGGGTGACTAATGGCTACTGGCTAGTATAATTTTTATGCATAACACAACAATCAACATATAATCACTTTAGTTTTAGCAGCAGGACTTGGAATTTTTAAAGATTGTATTTGGAAATCTGGAATTCATTGAAATGGCATGAATTAAGTTTTTATTTTAAATTTTCAAATTTATACTAGTATTTGAATGTTTTGATTTGAAATCAAAATCAAATTTTGTTAGTTATCCAAACATGTTATTAGATTAAATTAAGAATTTGAAATTAAATTAAATTCTCAAACAGGCCATAATTGAATTTTGATATTGAAAAAAAATTGGGCATAGATTTTATTATAAGAAGTAAGGTTGTAAAAATGAAACGAACTCGGATATTTATTAACCGAACCCAAACTTATTAATCGATATTTGAGAATATAAATTAATAAATAAGCCAAACTCAAATTGATCTAAATTAAACTCGTCGAGAGAATGATAGAATATATGAAAGTTGTACATATTAAAAAAGGTTATATATTATATAATTACTATGAAATTAAAAGATCTTAAATATAATATTGAAGTTTGAAGTGGAGGCCAAATTGATATGTTAAAAGTGATAAGAATGGGCCGTGAGCAATGATGGGCCTAGACTGAAATAACAACCAACCTAAAAACTAAACGGGTTGGGTTGAATAAGGGGGCATCGTGACTGTGCAGAGAGACAGAAGGGTAAAAAAATGGGACACAAATCTCCTTCAATCGCTGAAGAGAAAGAAGAAGCATTAGCAGCTTCGTCAGAACGACATGACAACAAATCCAAACGAAAACATCATCATTCTCATGATGATGATGATGATGATGATATTAACAGTGTTGATGGACACGATTCTGATTCTGATTCTGATTCTGATTCTGATAGCAAACACACTAGTCGGAGCTCCAGGAAGCGTAGCCGGAGCTCCAAACGTACTTCTCGATCAAAGTACAGCGACGACGATGATTCCGATTCGAGCTCGGAGTACTCTGAGTCGGAATCGGAGGAGGAGAGGAGGCGGAGGAAGAGGAGAGAGAGAAAGAGGAGAGAAGAGAAAGAGAGGAGGAGGAGGAGAGAGAAAGATAAAAAGAACAAGAAGAAGCGAAAGAAAGCCGATGATGATGATGATTCTGATTCTTATGATTCTGATTCTGATTCTGATGATAATAAGAGTCATAAAAAGAAGAAGAAAAAGTCTAGTAAGAGAAAGGATGAAAAGAAAAAGAACAAGAAAAATAAAGGAAAGATTGGAGCTGTTACGAATTCCTGGGGAAAGTATGGCATTATTCGAGAGACTGATATGTGGTACGGTATACCTACCTTCGTATTTGTTCAAATATGTCTAAATGATTTATTTACATTGCTTATTAGTAAATATAAACCGTGCAATGCATTCAACATTATGAGAGAACTTGTGATATCCAATGTAGTTTGTAATAATGATTATTGGAATAGGTTTCCATTAGGTTTAATGTGGTGATATGGCTGGGGCTTTAAACGAAATAGCTTGTTTATTTGGTTAAAAATGAACTGGATTGCGGGAGATGTTATACCTGAAGCATTGCTTTCTTCCTAGAATTTGCTTTGATGAAATCAGTTAGGCTGGTCTTTAGTATCCACTATACCAAAATGCTGTAGTAGTGCAATATTATTGTAGTTTTTCAATGATATAGTTTCCCTCACTGGAAATGATCTTTCTCTTTATAGGAATAAGAGACCGGAGTTCACTGCATGGTTGCTGGAAGTAAAACAGGTAATGTTGTTTACCGCCATCTCAGAGAATTTATAATTTTTGTTAAGTGTTCATGAAGCTTTTTTATCAAGCCTGTTGTGCTTATGTTGACTTTTATTATGCTTATGCATGGTCATTTCAGTGATAGAACCTAAAGGCACCTTCTTCATGATGTTCTCTTTTAAGGACCTAGTAGTTCACAATGCTAGTCAAGTTACTTTCAACTCTCCTCAAACGGTGTTTAAACTACTAATGCATTTTTCTCATACCAAGTGACCAAATTTTTCCAGGATGTTATCGTGCACAGTTAGTGCGTCTAATTTAGTAATATTGCACTCAATTTCATGTAAAATATACTCCGTCCAAGTCAACTTCATGATTTCCACATTGGGATCAGTGGATCACTCAATTTTTTTATTTTTTAAAGGATTTAGTAAGAACTAAGAAATAAGAATTAAGAAATCCTAAAATAAGTGATATCAGTTTTTTAGATGTACCTTTTTCCAAGTGTATATTAGTATATAGACTTTGTTGAACATGATCATTTAATTTCAATTATCTTTTTATATCAGTGAATTATCTTCCATAATCAGTTTATAGTATCGTACTAATGCTTCTATTGGGAAAATGTTCTTTGCGATTTTTTAACTAATAGGTGAACTTGGAAAGCCTGCCCAACTGGGAAGAGAAGCAAATGTTCAAACAGTATGTCTATAAACTGACCTCTTTTCAAATTACTATGCCATGGCCCCAAGTCCTATGTAATAGAGTATGTTGGTGGGAAGAAGTTTATAATATTTCCATTTTTCAGTGTGATAAACTATTTCAGCATTTACTGATGTCTTTAAATATCGTAACTTGATTTATTTCAGATTCATGGAGGACCATAATACAGCAACTTTTACTTCTAAAAAGTAAGTGGCTTATGATTTCTTTTTGTTCTTTTACCCTTTCAATGTGTAGCATTTTATGCCCCCGTCCTTCAAAGAATGTGCACAATAACGATATTTTGTCTTGAGACTCTAAATCCCTGAGGTAGAAAAGGCTTGAACGCTAAACTCTATATTCTTAATATGTGTGCAAAATGAGCTCGAGTCCTATGTGGACGGACTCGATGCAAAAAAGATTTGGTGCAGAGAGGATCATCTTTTATCATTTTTTGAATCAAATTTTTTTGGTGCAATAACATTTTATTGTGGGGTCAATATTTATGTAATTGATTATCTATTTATGTAATTGAAATTTTAAAAAAAATCTGGTCATCTGGTACATGCTGCTTTGTTATGTTAGGAAGAAAACATGAATATGCTTGTCTTTTATTAAAGGGGTATACATAAAGGAGATAATATGGTTATCATTTGACTGGTTTACAATCCTAAAAGTTGTTTCTTGCTGGATATTAATAAAGACCTTTTATACACTCTTTTTTAAACCATGTTTTATGCACGTCGCTTCAACCACTTGCTGTAATTTTCCAATCATGCAGTCAGCAGTTGGCATAAAGGTTCTTATCATTTGGTTTTGGTTGTCTACAGATATTATGACCTTGATGCGTATCACAGACGTAAGCTTGAAAAGCAAATGAAAAAAGGTTTCAAAAAGGTTGTGGACTCGGAACGTATTGTATTTAATGATGAGGAACAACGGCGGTAAGGATTAGTGCATGTTGCTTTTGATTTATATTTGAGATTGCAATACAACCTTATATATCTGCAAGCTGACTGGTGTCATTACATTTAATCTTTACTGAAATAGTTGTCTTGTCATTCCTGTAATTAGTTAAAGTGATAGAAGTTTCATGTATATCATCCTCATCATGGTTGTTACGTCGACGACTAGTCGACGACTAGTCGATAAGTCGTTATTTTTGAATTAGTCGAGGCTCGACTAGTGAGTTTGTCGTCCATGGGTTTTACCCGGAACCCAATCCAAAACCCGATCTAGAGACCGACCCAGATTAGGAAATATAGGATTTTTTAGGTAACACTTACTCATTTGTTGAATCAAACATAAAGAAAGGCCGAAGAAGCCGATAAAGCGGCGACATCTTCCATCTCCGGAGATGGGCGATGGCGGCTCATCTCCGATAAGTCTTTCTTCCCTTTCTTTTCTTCTTCTGTCTTTCTTCAATTCTTCTTCTCATCTTCTTTTGTCTTGATTTCTCCGATCTTTTGTTTTGATTTCGTTGATCTTCTACCTTTCTTTGGTTTTTCTTCCCCGTCACTCAAGTTGTACCGTGTATGTATATATATGATATATACACATTTTTTTATATTTTATTTTAAAAAACTTATATTAATTTTGTTTCTTTTATTTATATACTTACATATACAAAAAATGGTTTTTCAATCATTTTTTTATTTTTTAATTATTCTTTTGCGCACAGAAAATTTTTTACCCATTTTTTTCATTTATTTTTATTTTTAAATTGTTATGTTGCACATAAAACGTTTTTTCTCTGATTTTGCAAAATTTATATTTTTATTTTGTTTTACAAATTTGTAATCAACTTCACAATTTTTTCATTCATCTTTAAATTATTGATTTCATTATTCTGTAATCAAATTAAACAATTTTTACAAATTACAGAACTCATTTCACAATGAACCCAATTTTACAAATTATCACACTTTCAATACGAGTCTTCAGTTTCACTCTTTTCACTCTTTACTGCAAGTCTGCAATACTGCTGCTTGCTTCACCTCACCTGCAACACTACTCCACCTGTCCAACCTGTCCAGTGTACACTACACTCAGAGGAGAATAGAGGAGAATACTCAGGAGGAGGAGATGATTTCGAGATGGATGACTTTTGATGCATGATTGTGTTTGTTTAGTTGATTTCACTCTTTAATTATGTTTTTATTTGCTTAGACCTTAGAGATGCTTAATTTAGAGTACTACTTATTATCTATTAATATTCATTTGAACTATGAAATTGAGGTGTGTTAAGTGTTAACCTATATTATATATTATAATTACTAAAAATGTATGTATATCAACTACTTGTCGACTTTTACGACTAGTCGGGCGACTTGTCGACTTTTACGACTAGTCGGGCGACTTGTCGACTAATCAATTCCAAGGTATTTGGGCGCCGAGTCTCGACTTGTCGACTTAACAACCATGATCCTCATTTTAGTTTAACAGCAGTGAAGATTACCATTGCAGCACTGAGTGGTACGATAATGATGCTGTTTCTCATTAATACCTGTTTCTCATTAATACCTGCTCCTGATACCAACCCGCTAATCAGATAAAGGAGACAACTCATTTAACTATTACACTAGCATAGCAATATGTCTAATGATCTACTTGTATTTTATAGTTCAGTTTCTCAATAAGTTTTGGATAACTTAACTTTTAGATAAAGTCGGCCGTTTCTGTATGGACATGTCAAACCATGCAAATGGGCTGATGCCCTTTCTTATTGATTATATAGCTATTAATTTTTTTGTTATTTTTTTAGGTTGGAAATGCTGAAGGAACGTGAAAGACAGAAGGAAGAGCAGGTGGAAGCACTCAAGCTTGCTATGCAGAGTGGGCAGGTATGTCTAAGTTTTATTTATTTTTCCTCCCAGGAAATTCATCTTTCTATGATGATGAAAGTACTTTTCATCATTTCTATTCTACTCAAATTTTTAGGCTCAAGCAATGAAAGAGCAAGCTCAGCTAAGGGAAGAGATGGCTTACCAGTACAAACTTGGGAACTTTGAGGTGAATGAAGAATATACTTTTAATCATAGCGAGATAGCTTAATTTTGGGCAAATGTGTTGACTCACTTTTGTGCGTTATGTGTTTAGGCTGCAGCTGCTATTCAGAGAAGATTGGATCCAGATGTTGCCATGTAAATGGATTATTTTGATCTCACTACTGAAGTTCATAAACCGAATGCATGCATTTAAGATATGTTAACTTGGTAATGATGTTTAATCTTCTCCTTAGAAAACTCTTAAAAAATTGTTACTATCCAGGGATGGTTAAAAGAAGTTAAGGTTTCACTTTACGGATAATTAGATATTGTCATTTGGCACAACTACTTTCGGTGTGCTGGAATAGTGCTGTTTTTACTCACAGAAAAAATTCACTTCCTGATTTAGAAACTGAAAACGCGTTCCTCTGTTCTGACTCTTCACTGGCCAAACCGGTAGCATCAAGGACAGTGGTTTTAAAGAGAGATTTCACAAGCAGATTCAAGAACATCTTAATTAAAACTTCACTGGGAAACACATTATTAGAGATGCATGATGCTACTCCTGGATTTTTCATAATTTATCGGTTTTTCACCGGGCAGTAGGACAACAGTCCTTTTAAACCGATTGACACCCCAACATGAACAGCTTCGTGTGATTGAATGATTTTACAAAGAGATTTTTTTATTTTGTTTTCGTTTTCTACCATGTGTTATATCGGACATAGATGGTGGGATGGTGAGATGTTTTAATGTTTATTAGATACTTCCGTCCCACCTAATTGTTTACATTTGGGTTGGGCACTTGGGCACGGATGTTAAAAAAATTATATAAAGTATTATGAAAGAGAAGGAAAAGTGGATGAAAGAGAAGAAAAAATGGGTAAAGTGGTGGGGTCGATTAATATTTAATTGATAGATTTGAAAAGGTGGAGAAAAGTAGTGGGTGAGAGTAAATTTTATAATATAAAAGTTTACTACTTTTAGAAAGTTTTGAAATGTAAAAAATTGGGTGAAATGTAAAGAATTGGGTGGAACATACAAAAAAGAAAAGTGTAAAGAATTGGATGAGACGGAGGGAGTACTAGATTTAAACACATGTGAAACACTGATCTTTTATTTATATTTTAATTAATAATTTAATATTAATATTTATTTATTATTTAAATTGATATTATTTATTCTCATTCATATTTTAAAATGAATAATGTGAATAATATATTTTACTTCTTCCGTCCCAAGTTAACTATATTATTTGATTTTTTGCAATCAAATTTTGACAGTGATTAATAAATTATTTTTTTATAATTTTAAAAAATTAAAATTTATATTTTAAAATAGAATATATATACTTTCTAATGATATATAGTTTTTATAAATTTTTTAAACTGTATAATATATGTAAGTTTCTGTTGAAGATTGATTAAATTGATCGGAACATCAAGACAAATAAATTGGGATGAAATGAATAATAAATTATAAATACGATTTAACTCTCATTAATAATCTTCTTCCTTTCGTCTTTATTACACTAACAATCATCAATCGTACTCCATCTCTGCAATTACATTAACAGCTACTTTTCAAAAATCAGAACGATAAAATCGCTAGTGATACCATTTCACACTTTCGTTACGTAACTCACACGAAACCCTTATATAATCCATAACCATATAACTCTAACTCAATGAATTCTAAATTTTTTAGAGTACTAAAATATTTTTATGCTATAAAATCATTGTTAGTATAATAATCTGTTCTAAAAATTGGTGATTAATTATAATTAATCACCGATTAATTCTTGTTCGGTAGTTTATCGAATTGATTAAATTTTCAATTATTCAATTATCATTTCGATTAATCATCGAATTATTCGATTAATTCTTGTTCCGTATCTTTATCGACTAAGTCTGATTCCCGCTTTTTACAACACTGATAAAATATTAATAAATAAATATATAATATTATATAAATGTTAGAAATTAATCCATATATCTAGGGCTGGCAAAAAAATCCGAAAATCCGATATTCGTCCGAAATATCTGTATTCGTATCCGGAAAAAAACGGATAATATTCGTATCCGGAAAAACCCGGATATTATCCATATCTGAATCTGAAGATTCCGGATACGGATATGGATATAGGCACATCCGTATCCGAAAATATCCGTATCCGAAATTAATTATATATAATATATATATAAATATATTTTTTAAATATATATATAATATAATTATATATTTTTAAACTCATTTATAGTTATAAGCCCATTTATATATTTTTATACATACACTTATAGTTATAAGCTCATTTAATTTGATTCAATTATATTTTTTAATTAGCTCAACTCTAATGTCTATTTTAATTTAATAAATTAATATATACACTATACATGGTATATACAAATTAGATTTATACAAATTAGGATAACAATATATTATACAATTTAAAAATCCGAAAATCCATGTATATATATATATATTTATACAAATTTTATATAATTGTAAAAATATTATAGACATATATAAAAATATCATTTGAGTTTAATATTATTAAGATAACAAAATTAGATTGAAAAGATAAATAAAAATTAATTTTTAAAAAAATGAAATAGGCTTAAATCTCTTTAACTCTTAACTCAATTTAAAAAAATTAAATTAAATTTTTAATAATTTTTTTGAATTTTTTTTGAATTTTTAATATAAATTTAAAAAATTTATTAAAAATCGGATTCGGATACGGATATTATCCGTATCCGGATAGTATCCGTCGGATCCGGATTCGGATATTAACCTTTAAAAATTTTCGGATACGGATACGGATACGGATTTTCGGATACGGATACAGACAGATCCGTATCCGAATTATCCGTTTTCCACCCCTACATATATCTTGTATTATTTACGGCTTAAATAATAATTATGTAATATGATGTTATTGTTAGTAATCGATTTCTAAACTTTTGATAGTATTTAAATAAAATTTATTTTACTCTTATTATACGATATAATATGATATGACATAATTATATGAGTTATAATATAATTTGTTAGGCACTCATGGCCAAAAAAATAGAAGAAAATCTATTATATAATTTTTTATACATACACGTATTATTAAGCGGTCATCCACAGTACATGATCCATTAGAAGTTTTTTTATAAAAATTTTGCTGATTCTTTTTGTTCGTAGTTCACCGGATTGTATTGTTAATAAATTTTCTAAATCAGTACGATAACAGTTCGATATAAGTATATATTTTTATATTATTTATGTAATATTATGTAATTATTAAAAATTGATCCTAAATTTATAGTATTTGAATAAAATTATTTTATTATATTATTAGTGTAATTATAAATAATTATATAATATAATGTTGTTGGGAATCAATCCTTGACCTCGTAGTATTTGAATAAGATCTTATTACTCTTATTATATATAGGATATAATTTGAGTAACAAAACCTTTAGTCTTTTATAACAAATAAAATACTATAAGAAGTTATAATTTTTAATTTTCTAAAAACTAAAAATTAATAAGAATTTATATTTATTTGGTGCCCACCTCAACTTGCCAAAAGTCGAACAAAATTTAAGCGAAACATCTGATGTTCCATAAATGCAATTGAATAAAAAAAGGGAGCTCTCATTTCAACGATATACAACTTACATAGGATATGCAAATTTATAGTTCACAGTAATTGTGTTTGTATATCTCCATTTACATCTCCTACCCCCACATATATTCGGCAGAGAATCTGATAATAATTCTTAGAATCCTGATTGTTTATTAGAACAATTATACAAATTACAAAGGTTGTGCCTTTAGTATAAATCTTTTAATTTTTAATATAATTGCATGCAATACTAATTATTAAATTCATTTCCCTACTTTATTAGAGAAGATCAAATTTAAAATTTAGTTAGGCTGCGGTGACCAGCGAATATGTATATTCTCTCTGCCGTCTGTACAGATTAATCAAGAACAATATCATTGCATCCCAAAAAATGTCTGCCCCAAAAATAACTGGTGCTTAATGCCTTCCAGTAGGCAAATAATATTCCAAAGTACACAGCTACATATTGTTAATCACTAAAACCCACTTCTGCCAATCAACCAGCTTAAGTTTTCTTAGCAAAGCTCAGGCGTTTTGGGTTGATCTTGTCCACTCTAATAACAATTATCTGGCTACTATCTTCTTCAGTCCATTCTATTGAGTCATTCTCCAGCAACTCTATAATCTGCTACAATAATCCAGGACACAAGGACCAATTCAAAAAATGTATATTGACCAATGTAATATTAAGATAACAACACACACACATGCCATTCACATAAAACATAAAATTAATAACAATCATCTACTCACTTGTGTCCACAGTACAAGTTATTTTAGGTGTGAATATATATAGTTTATACTACAAGCTCCTCTGAAGTATAAAAAGATAATTAGTGACACAAGTGAAAGATGCAAAGTGGAAGGGAAGCACCCATGCATGCTGGTCAACCACTGTACGGCTCAGTTGTGTGCAAGATGCACATCCATATTTTGTGTATTTGACAGGTAAAAACGGCCCCGTTTTTTCTTAAGGCAATATTGAAAGAATTGCAAACAGTCGAAGATGATATCACAAGCACTACAAAGAGCTATACTGAATCTGAGTCTCCACTATAAGTTGTTGTCTATTTATTTCACTGCAAAGTGGAAGGGAAGGAAGGCTAACACTTATATTAGACAATTTATATATTATAATTTGTCAAAATAACATCCGAGTGATCAGGATATTAATCATAGCCTAATTTACTATTATAATTTAGTTTCTTGACGTAGCTGCATTCCAACATGCATTGAGTCATAAGGCTTGATCAAACATTTTAAAAGCTCAAGATTCCACCTATGTCATTGTTTTACAACACACTCGCCCCCTCCCCAAGCAGGGAAAAAACAAAAAGAAATGGATAAATATATGCTAAAGTCAATAGGTAAATACCATAGTAGAAGCAGCAAAATCTGAAGGAGCAAAATACAGTAATTCTAATGAATTTTAACTACACATACCCGTTTTCTGCGAGCCTCTCTTTTAGTATCATTTTCATTGTCACCAACAAAGACCTTGAGATGTAGAATAGCTGGAAAAAAACAGAAAAACATGTCATTTTCCTAAACTAAAACCAAGATGACACATGTAAGGAATAAGACAATGACCTACCCCCAATGCCAGACAGAGAAGTTAAATGACACTTCAGAGAACGTACAGCTTCCCTTGGCTCATGATCATGCAGATCAAGGAACATTTCTTCTTCCTCATGACTGCAGTAAATGTTGAAATGTGAAGACTATTCTTGTTACAAAACAAGAGAAGATATAACAAAATGGATTTTGCATTAACCTGGTTTCGAGAAGTTTCTCAGTAGACTTGTCATCAGCTTCATGGGCTTTCATCTTAAAAAAATTTCCCTGTCACCCAGAATGTATGAAGTACAGCGACGAAGAAAAAAAGACCCAAAGAGTTCAATCTAACCAAAGAAATCTAAAGTTTGACTACTGTACGCTATGTACTTGTTCGGGCCAATATACTACTGTTCTTTGTTTTCTTTGTTAATGGTAAGATACATATGGCATAATTCAATACTTACAGAACATCTCATCCAGTGATCAAGATATTAACTTTTCTCACAGGGTAACATACCTACCAAAACTTAGAATTTCAAAAACCAAAACATACCTACTAAAACTAGCATAATACACACTTTTGCATGTATTGGGCCACCACCTAAAACTAGCATAATATGCACTTTTGCATGTATTGGGCCATTGGCAAGTGAAGTAAAAATAAGCCATTTGGAGAAGAGGGGGGGGGGGGGGGGGCGAGAGGGAGGGAGGGAGGGAGGGAAAAGGCAGGTTTATAGAATACTAACAAGTAGAAGGAATAAATACTAACTGAGAAATTCTACTCAAATTTTATTAAATTAAAATGAAAAACTTTACCCACATGATAGAAGCTCAAAATAATTGACAACATTTTGAGCTGTTTTAGCTTGGGTGAAATTTAACAGTAATTGGCAGATCAAAAAGCTAGCTATAGAACTTACTAATAGTAATACTATTTGGAAAAGTTTTTAACTCTGCAAAAACTTTAAAGCTTTACCTGTTCCATCAGTTTTTCTGACAGCGTACGGTCCCCCTTAACAAATGCATCAGTAGCCTGCCAGGAAGTGAGCTTATGTTTATGGCATCAATTGAGGGGGGTTGGAAGTTCCGCATTAAAATAAAACTTACTGATTTGTAATACTCTCTCATTGTAGTGAAATACTCCTTGTGAGCTTTACGTAGGGCATCGTAGCTTTCATCATTTTCATCAGCTTCTGTATGCAAATCGTCACATAGACAAATAACATTCAATTAAGAGAAGCTATAGGTATAAATCAGAGGAGAAATGCAGGATCTGCAAACTGACACTATAACAATAATACTAAATATTACTAGGAATATAAGTATTTCCAAATTAAGTGTACATGGAATGCAATGTGGTCACTTAGCAGTACTCATTTGATTATAGACTTTAATTAACTGAATCAGTGCCTAACACTGAGACCGACTCCAATTGATTAGCCAAATAGTTAACAGACTGTAAAAGCATTTTCTTAGGTCATAGACACTACATTGAAATGACTACTGTACCTTTACATGAAATACCTTGATATGGTGGTTCACGGTGACAGTTAACATAAAAGGAGTTGCCACCAGTTTTTTTTAAAATGGCTACGTTATCTTAAAAATATGATATCCTATATTGGCTTCTACTAGCACCTTATAATTATGAAAGGGTTGATCATAAGACATGGTATCAGAGCTCACGTCTGGTAGAGGTCTCAAGCTCTAACCCTCCAACCCCCAATTATTCTTAAAAAGTAGGCACCTTTGTTTGTTTGCTGCTGCTTGGTGAGATTAAGCCTTTATTTGTGCCCGGCGGCTTGCTATGAAGGGGAGTTTTAAAGGAAAAGATCCATTTAGTGGCTCAACAACACTTATAATCTAGGAACTATCTACCATTGGATTAAAAGTATAAGATCCCATTAGTGGCTGCCACTAAGACCTTAAGGTTGTATTCTATATTTCCGGGCCCATCCATCATTTAATCTCATTCTAACATTCTTGATCCTGTAAAATAATCCCATGGACTAATCTTTATCATTTGGTAGTCCAATTCATTGGTAGAAAAAAGATACAATGAAGAGGGTGGGATTAAATAGTCAGCGGCGACTCTATACGACGATAAAAAAACTCTCAGTTGTGTTAGCAAATCATACGAGTCATATCAATATATTATTTTCAGAGATTAAATTACAAATACTAGATACAAATTAAATTATACAAGGTGCATCCTCCTGATATTATTTAAGCATCCACACAAAATAAGAATGCTTACCATTCTTGGTCACTTTTGGTTTTGCAAAAATCCTAGATTCTATAGGTGTGTCCACTGGAGGCTCGAAAACCGGTCTACCATATCTTCCTCTCCTAGCTCCTGTTGCTGGGCGAATTATTCTTTTCGGCACATCTTCAATTCTTCCAGGGACACTAAACAATGAGTTCATAATATCTTTCTGGAGATCATATTTGTCCTTTTCTATTTTAGGTGTTTCTGATTTAACTCCCGTGAACATACCCGTCTTGCTACTGCAGGATTAACACAAGCTTTAATGAGACATTTCACCACTCCACATAATCAATATTAGATTAAAATAATAGACTGCCCTAGCAACAGTCGATATACCTTCCTACGGAACCTCTGCGCTGCAACACTTTGTTAGACGGAAGAACTTCTACTTCTAATGATTTCTGCAAGAAGCATGGAAGACATGATCAACTTTAACTATATGGTATGCGTGTGCAAAAAAGTACTTGCCTGAATTCTTTGATAAACTAGTGGCAAGGCTCCTTCCCCCCGATACTTAAAAATCTAAAGAATTGAAATCTTTGTACAAGCAAAAAATGATAAATTCATAAATAAACGTTACTTGCCCGCGAATTCAGGAGATAAACGATACATTTATGAGTATAGGGTATTCATCAAATAATGATAACCCTCCGATTCTTTCAAGTACAAGACAGTAACTCCATGGGATTCTGCCATTTCAAATTTGTAAATTATACCAGGATAGTTATATATCAAGTGATTACGCAGCCCTTAATCGATCTGAAGAAACAACTCATAAAAGACTGATTGTAGGACGTATCACGGTATCACCTCCATGCCTGCTTGAAAAAACTATAAGATACTTTCAGAAAAAAGGATGTCCACAGTTTGTGCTTAGTAGATTGGTTTGTGTAAAATAGCATTCTTATACTTTCCACTTTATCTATCAACGTGAAATCTAGGCCGAGGAATGAAATCATGTAAGGGCACAACTTTTGTAGTAGAGATGCAACAAGTCAGCAATAGTACGGTTCTTCCGAATGACTAATTAATAAGTATTTAGAAGCTGGAATATCTTGGGAGAAACAGTCAAACTTGACTAGTTTTCAAGTGTATGCATGTTTCTTTAAAAATTGTTACTAGAAAGCATATCTAATATTTCTAAAGAAATGTTATATGGATAATAAGGAATATTATAAATTTACATTAATTTTTTACAGCATAAACTCAATAGATATTTCATGTCACCTACTTTAATGTTCCAAGGGAATTGTAAAATTCTTTAGAGTGTTCATTACCGAAAAAAACATGCTACTGTCACTACGTAAGTAATTAAGTATAGTGTCCACTACACTTGTACTACTGCAATCATATAGTAGTGGTCTAGTGCAATATATGTACTCTACTATCAGAACTAGTGTCTGCTCACTTACGAGACAAGATGCAATCCTAGCCCCGTCGTATGCAGAGGCTTGGCCACCATGTACGGTATGTCCTAGAATTTTTACATTACACCCAGAACTAATACCAAGTATTATTTTGTTAGTTGGTATGTACCTTATAAAATCTGTCCTGCAGGGATACAGATACACTTTCCTAAAAGTAGTCTAATCTAAGCAACGGATGATTATACAATTGAATCGAGATAGTATGGATCATATTTCATTTATAAAGATCCGGGGGCTTACTTTTTGAGTGCGCATGAATGAATAGTCATCATTTTCATCCAACTTTGATGCAGACAGATCCAGAAGTTTCTCCATGCTCTGAACCACCGGAAACATACATTAGCAGTTCAAAAGGAAAAGATTAAATTTAAATTTAATTGTACATTTACAAGGAATGACAAAGTAAAAGTATGCATAAATGAATTCGCTTATATCTCATTATACTGTAGTTGAACCCAATCGCGTGAGGAGTACAGTAAATAGTAATAATAAAACTCAAGCTACTCTCTCTATTGGAAAATTATAATCAATTGAGATGAACTTACCTTGTTGACATCATAACCACAAAGGCCTGCATAATTAAGACAGTGGTTACACATAATACTAGATCATCAATTTAAATTGACTATTCAGTAACAAAATTGCAGCATTAAAACGGGGTGCCTTCCATAAGCAAATCATGCATCACAAGATGGCACGAGACTAGCATTTGAAATATAAAACATCGTAAAGAACATCAAAAAATTTCAACCTAACTGATATTAGTATTATCATTAAAAAAAATGATAATACTCTATTAAATAACTCTATTAAACAGGTATATCATAGCACTTAATACAAGAACAAGTTCCAAAAGGTTTCAAAAGAGATACAATTACAGGTATTAATAGTTCATAAGAAATCATATACACAGAACTAAGTACACATTTATATATATATATATATAGTGAGAGAGAGAGAGAGAGTACGTGTGTGTATGTGTGTGACCTCAGGAAACCAAGAGACAACATACACGAGTGAAAATAATTACTACAGATTAATACTTGAAAAGCAAGTAAACCTTCAATATATAGATTAATTTAGGCGATTCAACATACAAATGCATACACATAATAACATTTAGAATCTTAAAACATTTTAATTTCAATTAGTAAACTTAACTTGTTCTTCTGTGGAAAATATTGCTCAAAGTTTTCGAAAATAATAATACTAAATACAATTATAAAATTTTAAACTTCCAAAATATTAAATTATCAAAGTTGACCACTTAAGAAACGAGAATCCTCTAAACCAGATAACCTTTATATTCTTTTATATACACGCAAGAAACTTCATACAAGGCCTTCAAATTCAATTTGCTGGTTACATGAACCTGCATATCAGTTTTAAAAGCCATAGTTTGGTGACAACACACAACTCAGAGAGTATTACGTTATTGAAATTATAAATCAACTAGATGATAGTTTTTTTTACTATCATCAAGCATTTAATAAGAAACTAGTAAATTATGAATCCTTAATGGAGTTTAGTAACTGAATATGAAGTAGGGAACTAAACAATCAACTCTCAACCATACTTTGATGAAAAAAAGGGATATGAATTACTACAAAATAGGATTCTATTGACAAAAACTAAGATAAAGAATCATAACCTAAGATGAAATTCATTGAGTTGAGTTGGTTATTTACAAATGTAACAAATAAAACATTAAATGACAATCATGTAACATATGATCCACTAAAGCATATAACCCAGCATTATTTTAATTTGTATGACTGGCAGTAAATCCAGGTGCAAGAGTAAAAAGTAGGTACCTAAGACTTCACGAATGACACCCATGTCAAGTTTAAATCCATCCCCAAGCATCTTAAACAAAAATTCCTCAACATCCTTTTTCATTATTTCATTAGTTGCTACACTGTCTGGAATATATTCACCCCACACCTCAGAGGGTGGTAGTTTACTCAAGTCATATTTTATGGGTTTTTTAACTGTACACTGCTCATAAGACGAAGGCTTGGTCATGGAGTATTCCCTTCCTATAACACCTGAAACAGTGCCCATTGAAACAGAACGATTTTTTTGCTTTGGTTCTATAGAATTTCTTTCCACAGAAGTGTTCTCAAGAAAATTGTCAGTTGACAATTTAGAAGAACTTGCTCCATCGGGATCCTCTTTGGATCCAGAAGAAGTTGAGATGCTTCCATTATGTTTTAAAAGCAATTCAACAGCTGCATGTACATTGCGACCTGCCTGACAATAAGCTGATGCTATATCCTCAAGAGACACTACAGAACTGAAAGCATCAAGTAACAGCTCCAAGTTCTTGTTATCATCATCACAGTATGAATTGTTTGAAGGAAGCAGTTCCATTTGCATCCTTCACGTAAAAAGAAGCAAGTACAATCAATGCATTAGATAATTGTAAAGCACAGAGGACATAAAACAATAACACGTGTTCAAGTAAGATATGCAAGACCTAATTTAATACTATCTGCAAAGCAACCTATGCACTCATGACTAGTATAAAATACACAGGCCTGTGAAATCATTTTCAACAATTTAAAAAAGGATGTAGCATAATGCTACAACATAACATGTAGTAACTTTTTAATGCTAAACTCAAATATTAAACATCTGAAAAACTCTATATCTCATGTGATTCATGTAAGTTGTAGGAGCAAATGAGCAATACAGATTGTTCGTGCAACGTAACGCAACGCATACTCAATTACTTCATACCGGTTTGTCTTATTTCACAATACAACAGAGAAGTTTAAAGTCCATAAAACGCTTGTACATGGGGTGAAATATGATGTGCAGAATACACTATCTATCTATCTATCTATCTATCCACACACACACGGAGTTATCAAAAGGGCGCTTAAAGTGTGAAGTGCAATGAAGCTTTCCTGTTGTGTTGGGCTTCGCTTATAAAAAACCACGAGTAAATACAAAAGTCCTGGTTAAGCATGCTTAATGTTGAAGTTCAAAGTGCAAAAAGGCTCTGAAAAGCGTGCTTATATGCAGGTGGACGTGTACCTTTTTTATAAGTGGCATGTTTGGCCTGCCTTAAAATAAGTCCTTTTGGACTTATTTTCGGGTAAAAATTTCATATTTTGATAAATGTTTTTTATACAAGTATTTAATATATATTTGAGATTCTATAAGTTGCAAAAAAAAGTTAACTTTTTTCAGAAAAAAGTTAGGAATCTCTAACTTTGTCTTAAAATAAGTTGACTTATTCTGGAAAAAAGTTCCCCCAAACACCCCCAAGATCTAAACATAATTTTAAAAGGTGGATCAATATTTTGTCTTATTGATCATTTTTTTCATAAAAAACTTAGCCACCTCATTCTGTCATCATCCTCAAGAAAATGGCTTGGAATATAGGGATATTTATTATGCTTCTAGTGTTAGAGAGCTACTATATAGATCAAGGTCACTATCAAGAATGACCAATGCAGACAAGAGGAACTCTAGATCCTCTACTAGGCAGCTGACGAGATTAAGGATGAGGATGAGGATGTTCAGTATGAGGATGAGGATGAGTAAGAGGAGATTGAATTTGCGGAGAATAAGAGTCTTGATCAAGATGAAGATTCAAATTATTTTGACGATAAAAAAGATGTTAATGGACAAATTTAAATTTTATCCGCTTCTTAATATCTTATAGTAATATGAAACATGGACCTAATTCTTTCTTTTGAGGTTATATTTATTAATTAGAATGTCTAACTCTAACTTGGAATTTTACTTCTCTTCTATAAATATAATGCGCTTCCTTTATAAAAAGCCCGCGCTTCGCACTTCGCACTTCGCACTTCGCGCTTAAACTACAAAAAAACAAAACGTTTCGGTGTGCTTTTTGCCTTAATGACACCGCACGCACGGGGGCGCACAAAAGTTCAACAGAAGTTGGAATGTGAAGGCCAGATTATTAATAGAGAAATCATATAAAAAAGGTATTAAGAAAACGGCTATAGCCAAAAAAAAATTGCAAAGTGATATAGAAATAGCGAAACACACACATATGACATATACATACAAGGTCTTGAACTAAAAATCAGGAATATAATCAAATTAATCGCCTGCATAAATAAATTTATTAGAAACGAACAATACCGTACAAAACTCATCGATTAAAGAATAATAATCGTAATAAAAGAAAAACAATGTTTAAATAGAGATAAGGCTTACCTGAGATTTGATCGACCGCCGGAAAAGCGGAGAGTCGGTGACCGGAAAGGAGGTAATTAGGCCTGACTTTAGTCGCTCACTCACTCGCACTGTGTGTCAAGTCTCTCTCGCACGCTTCTCATTTGTGCATTTGCTTTAAACGCCGTTTGTATTGTCTCCACTTGTACTACCTATTTTGCTTTTTCTTTCCATGTATGTCATTTAGCAGGTGCTTCTTGTTTGTTTTGCGATAAAGATAATTTCCTCTTCAATTTGAAATTTTTATCAAAGCCAGTATGTAATTTCCAATAACTGATAATTATGTAGGATTTAATTATTCATAAAAAGGGTAAGTTCTCAAAATAGGTTAAATAAGTACTGTGAGTTTTTTTTACCGGTATACCAAGTTTCAAAAAAAATTCAAATTTTTCGTTACTGCAACACCCATCACGGGGTGTACACGAATCGGATTGGGCGGGTTGAGATATTTTAATAACTCAATTCAATTTAATCTTTGTAAACCAACTTATTTAATGTATTTCGGTTTGGATCAGGTTGATAAATATATAAACAAATTTTTTATCAAAAAAAACAAAACTGAAAATGAAAGTTCTAAACAAAATTGGAGATGGTTCAATAAAATATTACTAAACACTGATGAGTTAAGTACTAATACTCTAATACAAATATACAATAATAGTATAATGGACTACCTGATTATGGAGTGTGTAGTGTGCAGTAATACTTAATGCTAATGAGTTGAACTGATATATTGAACATTTGAGATATTTATTAATTATCTTATTTTTAATCGGACTGGTTGAATTGGATCGGATTTTAAAAATCAAAACTCATATCCAACCAATTATGATATTTTTTCAATCCAAGAGTATATATCGGATTGAAAAAAGTTGATTTGAATCGGCCGAAAAATGATCGGATTGGATCGGTACAGTGTACACACTACCCCTGCCCATCATGTCCTTTTTTCATGTAGTAGTATCTTTTTTCAATATAAAATTTGTATTAATATATATATATATATATATATATATATATATATATATATATATATATATATCTTTTTCCTAATACAAATTCAAAAATTGTATTTTCATTTTTTAATATAATTATTAAAGATAAATATAAGAAAATTCTATCAATTCTCTCCATCCCATCTTACCAATATCCTTAAAAAAATTATGTATGCTAAAAATAATTAAATACTATATACCATTTTCCCATGTCCCATATATTAATTCAATATGTATATAGAAAAAATCAACATTAAAAATAAAAATGAAAGAGGATATTCTTGAAAATTATTAAATATATATCAAATAAAAAGATACACAACTAATATAGGATATAAATTTTAAATAATTTATTTTAAAAGGATTTATGTAAAGGAGGATAGAATAAAATATCAACCAAACAACCTTTACCAGACAACACCTTTTAAGTTGTACTAGGGGAAAAAATCTAAATCTAAACCAACGAATACCCGTTTCGTTTCGATTTTTTAAAACCCAGAATTTTGAATTTGAATTTATTTTTTAACTTAAATTAATTTGAATTTGAATATCAAACATTCCATATCGAAACTCAATCCTAAATCAAAAACTCGATCCAAACCACACAAAAATCGTTACATATACACATTATATTGATAGTTAATTTATAATATTTAATTTACTATTTTTTATTTATTATTAATATAAAATTTTATTTTAACAAGACATATTACTCATTATTAAACTCCTTTACTTCCACAATACCACTTAATAGTTATCAACAAGCGTTATTCATAAAAAAATTGTTATCACCAGCATTGTAAAAAGCGCGTCGGTAAAGGTACAGAGATTAAAATATTCCAGGTTTGAATTTGAATATCTCAAATGTCCAATCCGATCCAACCCGTTATCATCCCTAGCGAGTCGGTCTTTTGCAGCTAATCTCTCATTGCCTTCACAGGAAAGGAAAGAACAAAATTCTGCCTCTGAACCAAATAAGAGTATAAATTTTATCAATTTTCAACAGGTCAACTACTAGTTTACACAGCATACCCATGAGTAAATATAAATGCTTGATGAAATATAGATATGGTTCAAGTGCTTGCCTAAATTTTATAACATGGCATTAAGAACTCCATAAAAAAAAAACCAAATGCACTATTATAATATTTTAGCTAATGAAATTTTGATCCCCCCATAGATGCCTCTGACAAAAAAAGTTTATGATACCGGGGCTGGACACTGCTCAGCTGTTTCCCCTCTTAATTCAGTCTCACTAAAGAGCTCCTCTTGAACAGGGACTTCTTTAAGCTGCTGTGAAGCAATAACATCTGCAATGGCCTTCCTAGCTGCTGCCTGCGGATCATCATCTATCGCCTTATCTTGCTCCACACCTGGTCCAGCAGGTTCCATAGATGGCTCTTCTTCTAGCTTTGGCGGTGGCACGAAGAAAGGTATCTTGCCTCTCTGCCAATCATGGAGAATCATCTTACCTGCAGTCATCAAGTCAGGTTCCCCTCCCTGTAACACGACCATTAAACCATAAATGATCAAGTAATGCCATGTATCACATGATGATCTTTTGATAGGAAAGAGCTTCCGCGGGATATTACACATTCAGATCTCATATAAGGTCCTCAGTTTGGCCATTACAAATTTGGATGCATACAAATCACTTAAGTTATAGGCACGTAATACTAATCACATAAGTTATCGGTTATATAGTTACATGGGTTCTCGGCACTTCGTACAAGTCTTCAGTATTCTTATTCCCGAGTTTACCATGTCTTCAAACTTAAATTGACAATGTTATTCTGTGCAATAACAAAAATCTAGAAGAATTCAAGTTGCAAACTTTGGGATTTATACCAAACCGTGTAAGATGTGTCCAAATTATTATAAATTGAGTAGCACAATTTACACTATCGAACTACTCATGTCAATCATCCTCTCTTCGTGCATCAATTTAGGTTATTCATAGAAGGAAAATTTTAATCTGTTTACAAAAAGTTTAAAACCATAAAATATTCCAGCAATACTTTCTTACCATAATAAGCCCATGTACACAAATACAAATAAAAAAAGACCAGACCAGTACTTCACCTTCAAAAGTTTGCCAGTGAGTCTGCATAGCTGGACAAGAAAATCATTATCGTCCTCCCTGCATACAAATAGGAATTCTTATATTAACACACCAACCCATTATCCATATAACACACAGTGCAGCCATAATCACTTGTTAGTGACTGGTAAATCATAGCAGTAATGGATGTATTCTCCAGTGCTTAGGATATAAATGGGTTGGTGTGTTAGATGAGTACCCTTTTATAGAAGGCCAATAGAAAATAAATGAAATCATTTGCCATAAGAAGTCATGAAATGAATTGCAAACCAGAGAGGGGGGGGGGGATTAGAATAAATGAAATGAAGTAAAAGCTTTAAGCCCTGTGCCTGTGATAATTACACTTCACTAAAATTCTTTTTGTTCTTTTTATTCCGTCATTTCTTCCCAAATTTACCTCAGAGATAGAAAGATTCACATCTTAACTGTTATTGTCTTTCTTATATATCTTTCCTTAAAGCTTTCTGAACTTGGAGCTACAATGACTGCAAACCACTTGTAAACATGCATATGGCCAACTCTAGAACAAACCACCTTGTCAAATATGTATATGAAATATAAACAACATACCAGTCCTTTATCTTGTAAGCTCTTTCTAAATGCTCCTTTTTCACACGTCTTAGTACTTCACCAATGTGCTCAGAAGCGTCAGGCAAGTTTGTTACACGTACCTGGGATTAAAAGATACTAATCTGATCAACAAACTGATGGCATCTGCATAGCTCTTTCACTATTTTAACAAATAACTATTTTAAAACAAGTCCGTAAACATACAAACTAGATTCTAATAGTACAAAGAAATCCAAACCAAATTGTGACAACATAAATAACATGAAAGGTGGCCAACAAACATAGAATTAGAAACTGTAGAATCCAACTATATCATTGATTTATTGGTAACATTAGCTGCCTACTTTTGATAATAAGTTACTAATCATTATAAACATCAGTACTATAAATGAATTTGTTACTGATAACCCTTATGCAATTTATGGTGTGGTCGCAGTAGCTGGATTGAAAGAAGTTTCAATAAGCATGAATAAAGAAAAGAGCAGAATGATAACATACCACACCCTTTAACACAATATCTGTTTCAGAGTCATTGCTTTGGTAAACAACTCCAGGACAGTCAATCAAGAAGATTTTCTTTGTAAGTGTTATGTATTGCCATACTTTAGTCTCTCCAGGAATAGGAGCCACCCTGCATACCTTTAATCAGAAAAAGAATAACAAATAAAGTCAGCTTATATTACTGAACCATACAATCAGCAAGACTGCAAAAGCAACAAGAAAACAGGTCCAAGTTTTATACTGCATAAAACAAATAATGACTGAAAGACCATCTCCATTGGATGAAAGTAAATACAGAACAACGATTAGTTAAAGCATCTAATCATAGCCTGAATTGAAAATATTGCAAAGCAACAAAAATAAGAATATAATACATATCATACAATGAAATTGATGCTTATGCCAAGAACATTACACTGCAACATGCTGGATCTACAGCTCGGTATCCACAAAAATTTAATCGGGTGTATAATCTGTGCTATACAGATTTCTTACAGCTTAAATATTTAAAGAAGTCATGATAAATAGAACTCACTTCACACTATAAAAGTCCCACAATAAAAAACACCACATTAACTTCTTTTAAATTGCAATATAAAAATTTTCTGTTAATTGAACATAATATTTTCTCTATTCAGTTCACATACTACATCTAGCGATTAGACTAAGACATAGGTGTGATGTCAGTCATCAAGGACCATGTCAATGCCATACAACTCGAGGTGTGAATACATTTGTCAACAAAGCAAATGAATTAAATACATTTTCAGATTTGGACATATTCAGAATAACTTAAACTTGCAAACATTAACACTATGGCCACATGTAGAATTATACATCTACCAGAGGTAAGACAGAAAAAATTAAAATAAAATACTACATGGATCTCATGGGATAGTTTGGGCATGCCATTCTTTCTACTATCTAATGATACTTCAAGTCCTTTGATACATTTATACATGCAAATGCCAATGCCAAATGGTGCAAATAACATGATAGAACATTATAAAGACATGCATACACATAAATAGCAATTAACGATGAACTAAAATCTTAAATATGACTTACATTCTTCGTCCGTAAAGTGTTGATAACTGATGACTTCCCAACATTGGGATATCCAACAAATCCCACACTTATTGTTTGCTTTTCACTTTTTAAACGAGAGAATTGTCTCAGCACTGATAGAAGTGACCCCTAAAGAGAAGTAAATCATATAAAATTGCATAATGATGTAAACAACTAAACTGATAATACATAGCATTGTCTTTAAGAAAAGCTTAACTAAATCTTCTGCATTATTGTAAGTTTGTAACCAACTAAATTTCAATCTCCAAAATAACTATTATGGTCTTGTGTATATATGATCTCAGCTACTCAACCACATGACAATAATTTTGGATTACATGGACTTGCCAAAAGCATAAAAGTGAATTTAGAAGATATGCTGTTTAAAGTACGGTCAAATAGAAATATATGACTCTAATTGGAGATATTAAAAAAACTGATGTTCAAGACTTCAAGTACCTATCTACGGGGTTACTCCACTCTGTAAAGACTTCAAGTACTTATCTACGGGGTTACTCCACTCTGTAAATAAAATTACTTAACAAAGAGTTGTCATTCTTGTATTTTCTCCAACTTCTACACTAGCCATCCTTTAGTATTATACGAGGTATTTCAGCCACTCATGTGTCTTGATATATCTGTATAGTAAAAAATGTGGTGCTGCAGTATGTTACAGTCAATTAATTACCTTGCCAAAGGACTTGTTGACGCTCGCATGGAATGCTAGAGTAGGGTATTCCTTCGATAGAACCCTTAGCCAGCCTTTTGTAACCCAAGCAGGAACCAGATCACACTAGAAAAAGCAAAGCAAAATTTTTGGACACTTTTTCAAACTAGAAACGCAGGCCATACTTCTACAACTGCAGAGTAACAAGCAATAACCTTATTTAAAAGGAGAATCATGTGTTTGTGCTTGCAATTCTCTTTCAGATGCTTCTCCAGGTGATAGCACCTTGTACCCTGCGGATCCCTAGCATCCAAAACCTGTAAATTGCAACATAAGGATGTCGGTTTTCTGCTTCACCTCCACTTTTTGTAGTAGTAATGTTGAATACCAAATCATTTATCAATATGAAAAGGACAAGGGCAGATGAGCAGAAATATAGTAGATTTTCCGGCCTATAAAATCACAACATAGCAAATTACGTGTGTTGAAACAACTGAGGCGGTCCAGATTAATCAAAAGAGCTAAAGCACCGGAATCATTTTTCAGGACACAGTGATGAAATCTGAAAACACTTCTCATACTCCTATAGTATTTCATATTCATTTTGATAATTTATGCCAGATAGCTTATTCTAAAAGTTTTATCTACAGTATACCAACTAATATATCACATACCTACCAGCAAAAAGAAAACAGGAAATATTTGTAGATTGGAAAAATAAGATGACTTGAACAGCAAACCTGGATGACAACATCTGATGAATCAATCACTTTGTAGAGTTCTCCCCATATCCTCTTACTTTGACCTTTCTCAAACACATTATGCCGAACCAGATCTCTAAAACCATCTTCACTTGCTTCCAAGGCACTGGAAGGATATTTCTCTTCAAAGGCATCTAAAGATGATATAAATTTGTGATTATCGCCACTACAAATTTACCAATAATTTATTCATAGAATGAACTGAACTAAGTATATTACTGACCAAACTACTTTTTCTACGGGAATTAAGCGTTATATTGTGCAACCTACAAACTTAAGATCCATAGAGAAAATTTAAGACTGTACCTTGAGAACCATCAGCCTTTTTAGCTAATGCCTCGTAATCTGATACCACTAGCTTTGGACGCTTCCGCTTCCTTTTTGGTCCAAATGCATCAGCAAAGGGCTCTGTGTCAAGAAGATGAACTCGTGCTTGCTACATGAACACAGAAAACTGGATAAAATTCGGCAAATTAACCACGTGATCTTCTATAATCTGACTTTCTATGCGATTTAGAAAACTACTACAAAAACTGTTGGGGTGTGCACTGGTGGAATGGGTTTGATGACTTCAGCAAAAGGAGTTCTGCCAGTCCTCGCCCTAGTAAAGTGGGTTTCACTAATTTTTTTGCCCAATTGATCATGTGACAAGGTCATTTGCAATTTTCATATTCATATTCATATAAAGCATGAGCCAATAACAATAAGAAACTGTATCTCAATGCCTACACCCTACAGTATTGATAAGTTATGTTCCAATTTCAAATGAGTCAATTTGGCCCAAAATTACACAAAAAAAGTACTACTTATTTTAGCATGGAGGGAGTAAATCAGAGATATTACAGGAAATGATGACACCAGGTACACCGACCAAGTATTAATGCAGTCAAGCCAACATGGTGTTGGGAAACAACATTTTCAGCTCCACTTTGCACAACTAAGTTTATAACATTATGTAGAAAAGCTTCTCACCTTCTGATGGTCAGTTAAAAGCGACATGGGCAATTTTGTCCCCTTCAAAATCACACTGTAGTTGCTTGATAAGCGAGTCTGAAGCTCATCCCTGAAAAACTCAAGCTCTTTCTGACCAACAACCCGCGTATTACCTATAAGTGAAGGGAGTAAACTGAGTCAGGTAGACGTAATTTCTTTGATGCAATACATACAAAAAAAAAATCAATTACGCAACCAAAGAACGGTTTCATTCATCATCTAGAATTCTAGCCATAACTTACATCAAATCCTTAAATAAACAGTACACATACCCACAGTGTTGCAAACATAATAATTCAAAAAAATGCCAAACATTTATAAATTATTACATATTTCTACAAGATAATATAATAATATAATACGATTGTCAATGCTAGCATCCATTAAAGCAGGTATATTATTTTATTATTACTGTTACTTACGTCGTGTTACAAAAGGCAAAGGCAGGTTTATTAAATAACCTACTTCTTCAAATTTAACCATCTATTTCTCATTATTTTCATTCTATTTGTCAAATAACGGATTTAGTTAGGGCATATTGCAGTCATGTACTCCAAAGTCCTTCCACGGAAGACATACAGCTATTAACACTGCAACCTACTCGAAATGATAATTTTTCATAACACGGAAAAAACCAATATAATTAACCGATTTCACAGATGGCATGAATTAAAACAAATAACGAATACTAATTAGGCATTAGAGAAAGTGGTATATACCGAACCAGCGACGATCGGGCTGGATACGAGTAGACGGCAAGTCCTTGGATTGCAAATCATGTTTAAGAATAGTTCCCTTGGAATCTCTTTTGGGCCTGGTATTGTACATCTTAAGACGGCGCACAGTAGCAGCACTGCGACCGCCTTTATTTGCGCCGCCTTTGGATGCGCTACTGCCATTGTCTCTGTTAGCATCAAGTGAATGCTTCGGCTTTCCCGATACATTCACCGACTTCTCTCTCTTCTTGACCATCGCTCTACCAAATCAACATCCAATTTTAGTTTATATATGAATATATGTGTGTGTATAGTGTATTTATATGATATAATTAATAATCATAAAAATGATAATATCAAGTTATCGAAGTACCTGAGTTGAACGGAGCGAGTTGAGACAGCAGGAGAAGAAACTAGGGTTTGTGGAGTTGAGAAGTTATATGAATAATAAATATCTTATGGACTAAACCCATAATTATGGGCCGTAACCCAATTGTCCATAATTCCAACTGACCTGGTACCTACACCCTTGCCCAAACCTAGCCATACGGCCCATACTACTGTAAAGTGGTAAAGTACGGTGGAAAAGCATTGATTTAATATTTTATATTTAATACTTAAATATATATATATATATATATATATATATATATATATATATTATAAAACATGAATTTTATTCAATTACATTAGTTCAAAATTAAAATTGTTTTCTTATATTTTAAGTTGCATATATTTTGAAAAATGGCTAATGTTAATAATATAATAATGGAAAATATTTAAAAATATATGTACATGTTCTTTTACACTAAACTTTTTATGAATGATGTTGTAGTGATATCATTTCTGATACATAATTAATGTTTTTAAATACTAATTTTAATTATTAAATAATGATAATTAAAATGTAAAAATGACATTATTTTCTAAAGCTAAAAAAAATATTTTTATTTTAAAATTCTCTGATTCTTTTTTAAAGAGGATTTTACTCGCATATTTTTTTTACAAGATTTTACTCACATATTATTTTATAGTATACAAAAAAATTAATAATTTTTTTGAAAAAATTTAAATTTGAATTTGCGTGAAAGTTTAATACAAAAAAAATAAAAATCTTTGTATGACAATAAATTCAGAATTATAGCAAAAATAATTGAGGTTGATTTATTAAATTAAATATCTAAAATAATTATGTTTCTTAAATAGTCATGTTACTTTTTTAATAATTACTTTTATCAATTTAACCAAAAATTTATACTCATGTTTTTTTGACTAATTTGACTTGTAACCTTATAAATGAGTATCTGTTCTGCTAAATTCTCGGGTGTTCCAATCATGCTCTACTCATGCTTAATTTTAATTATATCGGATTGTTAGGTTTTGATGGTCAAACTTATATCCCATTGTATGTTGGATCGGAGCTTCATTTTATTTTAATTTAAAACATAAAATAAAATTTATATTGAGACAGCCCAAATGTCCCTATTATGGTTGGTTGTTATTTTTCTGTGCATAAAAAAGAAATAAAAACATCATTTTATTTGATATAATGCAAAATATTATGAAATAAACTAGTTAAAGTATCATAGAACATTTGAAGATGTAAAATCAAAGATTAAGCAATGGTTTAACCCAATGAAAAAAAAAACTACCAGCATTTGTATGTGTTCGACCATCCAATTACAGTTGTGCATTCCTTACAGCTGTTGAATCTTTACAAACTAAATTTGCAATTTCCTTGTAGCTGGCAACTGGGTCTAGGATGTCATTCTTACATGAAAGACAAGGTTTGCTTTGGCTGGTCCCTTCTCCACACGGATCACCTGAGTGGCATCTGCAAGAAAACTTATATAGTAAAATATGATACCATAGATAAAAAGGTCTCTAAATTTTAATGTTATATCTATGATCAGCAACCACCAAGGTAAGTATCCTGTACCTGGCATGGCATGTAGCAACAGCAATAAGCACCCAAATACTCAATTAATTTGAAAATCATAAAAAGTTAAATTAGAAAAAAAATTATGCACATTATACGAGTCATCCACTCCGATCTAATGGTCGTCTTGATTCAAGACTCAGTCGAGACTTATCTCGAAATTTCAACCAAAGAAAAGTAGGCAAGAAAGAAATAACACAATCATAATCTTGTAACTTTTGCATCTCTAAGAAGAGCACAGTAAGCCAAATGAACTGGGCAATAGGGACCAAAATATCTTCATGAAAATGGTGTATTTACTTGATAAATGATTCTGGAGCTCATCCCGCAGAAGTTCAAGCTCTTTCTGGCTAACAACTCGCGTATTACCTACAATACAAGTGAAGAGAGTAAACCGAGACTGGTAGGCGTAATTTCTTCACTGCAATACATTCAAATAATCCATCACACAACCCCATGCGGAATATTGTATTTTGATACAATTCATTTTTGGAGTTACTTCTCCATTCAAAAAATAAATAAATAAATAAAATAAAAACAATAATCCATCACACAACCAATATAAAGTAAGTATTATTCATCAATTAGCAGAAATTCATCTCAAGTCCTTCAATAAATGATACTCCAACCCCGGTGGCAGAACCACATCAGAAACTAAGGTTGGGATAACCTATAAACCTGTACTTGGTAAAAATCTTACATAAAAACAGAAATATACAGATTAGCATAAATACATTTATCCGAGTTCTAAATACTACTATACGTTTTATACCAAACTCTACGTTATATATTATAATAATACATATTATATAATATATTTGTTTTCACCTGTTAAAGAGAATTTGTTATAAAATATGCTAGTGCTGAACATATTTGATCAGTTGCTACCCAATTCTATTAGCTTTTTTAACTTTGATAAATTTTAAATTATTTAATTAAAACTAATTAATCGAGTCTTATATTAATACCGAAAATATTACTTTGAATTAGACACGAGAGGTGAATTCTAATATGATATATATTGCTAGTTATATTTAAAGTCCAAATCACTTTTTATAGAGATAAGTCTATAACACGGATCATTATTAAAACTTAATGTAAGCTAGTTGATAACCTTAGCTACTGTTATATCATTACTGATTAAATTTGTTCAGGGTGGCAGGAACACAATTCAGTTTCAAAATGCCTTGCTGGTGAAATGATAGACACACGAGAACCAGAACTCATGCTAAAAAGCTCAGAGGTTCTATATGCATAATATTAAGAGTGCTCATTGGAATGGCCAATTCAATAAATGAGCTCAGAATCAGCCCTGTCATCACCTACCCGGCCTGCATCATTGCAACATCTTTTTAGTGCAGCTGACATGGATTCTATAATTCCCAAAACATACCGAAATTTTACATATTTGTTTGTAAAAAAAATGTATAATATATGTATATTATTTGATTGCGTCATTTGTGTTTTATTATGCTTTTTTTTAAAAAAAACAACACAGTTCATTACTTTGGTTCATTCGACATTTATTGCAATGTTGTAGTAGCAGCTAAACATTACCTTAAGTTTAGTAGTTCTATCCCTTTTACCCTCATCAAAACAAAAAATCCCAAATTTCATCATCGTTGGCTGTTATATTAATTATACTTGATAAGCAGGGCCTTCTGTTGGGATGTATTAAGTTTTCTGTTGAAGCTTGTTGCTTACGATTATTGTCTTTCTATGTGGTATATAATTCAAATACTAGCTAAACAGACAGTGGGTTTATTGTGTATCGCAGCTTGCCAATTTCCCAAAGAATGTAAAATAAAGCAACTAAAAAAAGTGTACAAGGCAGAAACATCGTAATACCAAACCAGCGAGGATCGGGTTGAATTTGAGAAGAAGGCAGCTCCTTGGATTGAAAATCATGCTTAAGAACATTCCCCTTACGGTCTCGCTTGGGCCTCTTATTATACATCTCGAGTCTCCGTACAGTAGCAGCAGTACGGCCGCCTTTGGTTCCGTTGGCATCAAGTGAATGCTTCGGTTTGCTCGATACATTCACTGATGTTCCTCTCTGCTTTCCCCTCTTCTTTCCCATCTTCTATTGCTCTGATGGTCTACAAAAACAACAAAAAGGATATGAAAATGATATGTTAATTGACATGGGTAATGTATTTAGAATTCTAGATGTTGAAACAAGGGCCAACCTTAACTATCATCTATACTATTCACAAAAAAACAACCGGTCTACTAAAGATTAACAACCAATAAGAGAGAAACGATCAGCCCATTCACTTGTTAAGATTCATTGAGTTATTGATCCATTGTTAAATCTGAACCATACTTTCTCATTGATCACGATTTTTGGATGTACTGAATGGGCAGTTATTCTAAATGAATAAAATAGCTTGGGAAAGGATATTTCTAAATTTTCTGACCGGGAGTATTTATGTTTTACCCTGATGAATGAAATTTAATGTTTGATAAAAAAAACCTGTCTGAATGGAGTGTCATTGTTTCTCAGAAAAGAAGAATAAGGTATTTTTATTATACCAAAATGCTCTAAACTCGCCACTTGTTCAGACACAGGAGCTGATCAATATTTCAATATATGTATCGCACGTAGATATATACAGTTGATATATACAACAACTGATTCATATTACCTGTCGGGAGAAGAGAGCAGCTTTGGAATACTGGAAAAGAAGAGCGCGAGTAGTCTAGGTAAAAGTAAAAAATTACTGTTACCGAGTACCGACCAAGATTTAACTAGTAGTAATTTGGGTTCATTAATAGGGCCCAAAAAACTAAACCAAGAGCTGCTTGTTGGTCTTAATAGGGCCCAAAACTAAAACAACAAATTATACCTAAACAATCCTAACATACCCCTTAGTCATTTGTCAATATCAAGTTATCATATGTTTTACTAGTTTTTTTTTTTGAAAATTTATTTACAAGTTTTTCTAGAAAAAAATAATAACATATTTTTATATAAAAATTTATCGTATTGTGTTGGAAAACATATTAGTGGTAGCCTGTACATTATTAAAAGTTAAATTAATTATATAAAATTTGAATATTTCGAATGGACTTAAAAAAAATTATGAATATTAAAGTTAAATTTATACAAACTGAATTTCAATGTATAAATTTTAAATTTTACGAGTAAAAATTTTTCAATGGGGGAAAAAATTGAACAAAACTCGAAATTAATAGACTAGGATATGAAAATATTGTTTTTTATTTTATGTCGAAAAATTTAAATACATTATTTGGGTGCATGCCAGCAAAGCTATAGGAAAAAAAACACAAGCACCACACTTGGAAAGAACACGTCATTTAAGCACAAGATCCTCAAATCCACGGCCTAAAACAACTCCCAATGTGTGTCATCAATCATTCCCCTTCCTTCTCAACCAAGCAACACCAAGATTCTTAGTACTTACATCCTTAATCTCCCCCTGCCCTAATTTCTCTATCTGCTGTCATATTCCATATGTACTTGTACATACATATACATATATAGCCATGCCCATGTACAAAAATCTCTAAAGTTTCCGACTTTGTCACTTTCTCTTTCATTTGGGTGCTCAATTTTCCACTTTTAGCCCAAAAAGTTGAAATCTTGGCCGCCCATTAAGCCTTTTTTTATAACTCCCCCTTCTTTTCATCTCTTGATCTTCAATTCCCCACATTTCATTTTTCCATTTCTGTATTGTAATTTGTCTCGTATATTCTTTGTATCAGAATTGTTAAATTGACAACATTTGTGTTTTATGCTTGCTTTTCTTGAATCTTGTGTCTATTTTTGTATAATTCCCTTTTATTTCAGCTAAAAGCTTGATCTTTAATTCTTGGAACCAAATGGGTGATAAATTTAGGCCAATTTCACTTGAAGACTTGCCACTACATTTAATTCTTGAAATTCTTACCTCGGGTCCTTTGCGGGCTGTTGATCTAGTTTCTTTGGAGTTAACTTCTAGGACATTTAGAGCCAATGCTAGACTTAATAATAGGTTTCAGGGTAATTCATCTTTGGTTAATTATGCTGCATTTCAACTATGTCGGTCTCATCCTTTATATTCTTCCATGCATTTGGAGGAAAGGAAGGCGCTTTTTGACAAGACTGAAGGAAATTGGAAGAGGGTATTGAGATTCTTGCAATCAGTGGATCAGTCGTCTGACATGGTCGAAACCTCATCTGGCAATGTATTATCTCTTATATATTATTCTTGCTGTCTACTTATTTTAATTCAGTTCTTTCACTTGTATTTTTTCTTGGTAGGTCACTTAAATTGATACATGATTAGATTGATATGAGCTTGCATTCGTAATCCCTGTAAATCAGAAGCTTATCTTATCACTTCTTTTGATCTTTAGTAATAGTGATAGAAGGGGATTTTTTTATAACTTTGTTGATCTTAATTTAGGATTGTTGGTTCCCATGTTGATTTTTGTTTCAGTGTCTTAGCTGAGTTGATTGTTGTTATTAGATGCAGATTAAGAGCGGAAGGTATCACACATTGCTGGTCAATGGTTCATCAGTGTACTCTTGTGGTTCCAGTTTGTGTGGTGTTCTTGGTCATGGTTCTGAGACAACACAGTGTGTATCTTTTACGCGGATCAGTTTTCCATCTCTTGCGCAAGTTACCCAGGTTTCTGCATCACATAATCATGCTGCTTTTGTCATGCAGACTGGAGAGGTTTGTATTTTTACACATTATCATACCTTAAATAGAGAAGATAACATATCTATCTTGTGTGTGCCAGTTATGTGCTATTTAAACACTACTAACAAAGATAGCCTAGTTTGTGAATCAACTTATTGTTTTCTTACATCAGGTATTATATTATTTGATTTGCTCATCCATATGATACCCACTAGTCGGAATACATCCATTTCAACTGTCAATTACTTATCCTTCTCTTTGTGCATCTTGTAACACAATTAACATAAGTTTGCTACGATTCATGCTATGTGTGCTTCCTACCCGTTGTGTTAAATCGGAATTAAGATTCATATATTATCTATCATTGGAAGCAATTTATTTTCAATGACCTCCTGGTTTCTCTGTTGAGAAATGTTTCGTCAATAGTACCCTATTAGATGTCTTATGGGATTATATAATTGCTGGACCTTTCCATTTATGACCTCGCTTAATGTTATGCATTAACTGTTTAAGCTATTATTGGAGCTGTTGCTCAATGCTATGTGAACCCTCAATTATTTGTGCAGGTCTTTACTTGTGGAGATAATTCATCTTTCTGTTGTGGTCACGGTGATACAAACCGTCCTATATTCAGGCCTAGGCTGGTTGAGACATTAAAGGGAGTTCCTTGCAATCAGGTAGTATACATTACTTTGTGGTATTCTGTTGCAATAATGCAATGTCAGTCTTTCTGTTATAGAGGAAATTTTCTCCTTAAATGATGCTAATATACAATTGTCAAACCGCTAAGGTGGACTCCATGATGTTGACGTTGTAACATTGTGATGTGGAGTCCTATACTAATGTTTAGATCCATTTGGAAAGATTAGAGATAACTCTATATTATGTTTGCCTATTTGATGTTCTTAATGGCCATTCAGTTATACAGAAATCATATACGCACAGTCTTTAATTTATTTATTTTAACTATCTTTTCTTCTCTTTTTGTTGGTTTTCTCAAAGAGCAACTCCAATAGATATAGTTTAGAAAGTGGATGATCGAGGTTTTTTAAGTTTAAGTTCAGAATAGGTGTTCCCTCACTGGGCTTACTGCCAGAGAAGGTGAGGGCACCGGATTGCAGGAATTGATGCAAGGCACTGGGCTTGACTCTAAAGTGCACATTAAATCATATTATGCCCCTTGACTTGCCTTTTAACAACATTGTCCAAACTCTTTATCTCCTATTTTCCCTTGATATGTCAGCGTATTCTTCTGCTTATATGTACAAGTCTCTTTAATGTCGTATCTAAGGGCCTGTGGGGTAAGATCAGACCTTTTCAACCAATCTTCTTGCATGTTTTCTCCAATTACGTGATTCCGATATTCTTTTAAATATTCTCCTGGTTGGATCTTTTAATAGTGTGTGTTAATATATCAACATTAAAATCTTATATCATTAACCCTTATCTTACACTTAAATGTATTCTTGTGTTATGGTCCCCACTCCCCCAGTATCTTAGCTCCATGTGAATTATTATCCTCAGTGTCATGCTATTTTATTCTCCCATCGTCACCATTTTGTCTTAATCGCATAATTCATCCTCATTGTCTTCTCTTTATAGTTAAAATCGGGAGAATTTGAAGACATCCGAACCTCCGTCCCCAACATATTTATAAAATGCCTGCATACTTACTTAGATTTTTGAAGCCATAGGCCCTAGTCCTTTTTTTAGTCATTGCTTTATGGTACAAGAATCTGGACCAGTCCTTCATTGAACCTAGCATACGTTTTTTTCAGTTTAATTCTTTCCATATTTAAGTCCTTTCCTTTCAGTTTCTCTCCGTTATCGCATAAACTCCAAATTCCGTACTTAAATATTTAACACCATTCTCAACGAGTAGCGTGTAAGTTTCATCTATTATATTTGCATATCTGGTATAAAAAAATTACGACGGTTCTGGCTAATTCAAATATATGCAAGTGAATTTATGTAACAGACCTGACAAGTGAAACTTAGCAAAGAGTTCTTGTCATAACTACTTTCAGGATTTTTATTGTTTTAATCTAGTTTGGGTAATAATATGGACATTTCTTATTTTGTTGATATAATTTGAAGCTGCATTTTATTGTAACTTCTTAACTCCTAAGCAACGTTAGGGTTCTTCTTTCCTAAGCAACATTAGGGATCCATCCAATATATCTTTAGGGTTTTGTTATGTATATAAATGAGGTGATTGTTACATATATAATAGGCTACTGATTCTTGTAACTGAATTTATTCTACAATTTGTGATCTGTACTTTCCAATTCAGTTAATTAAATGTAGTGATTGTGAGTTTCAGAGGATCTTAAGTTCACTTGAGCTCCGAATTATTAGATCGTTAAACGTTGATCAAGGTCCCCGCCCATGCCCACCCTACTGATAACCCTTGAATAGTCACATGACTTATTAGTTATTATCATTAAGTCTTTAGTTGGGTTGTAACTTAATAAATATATTTTCTTCCTTGTGATATTATATTCTGTAGGGGGAAAGTTTATCCTGTACAATCACTTAAAAAATGCTACTGCATAAGCTGGGTTAAAACCCTTTTTCAATTTAAGTAATGTACTTGCCTAAAGTTTTGTCAATATACGGACTATCTGTATTTTTATTTTTTAATGCAAAGGAGAGCTAAGCTAAGATTAAGCAGTGAAATCACTGATACACGGCTAAAAAGAAACATTAATGCAAGTCTGCAACAAAAAAAAATACTAAAATAGTCAACATCATGATAAAAATAACTTCTATTTGTAGTTTGAAATCAAGATATATTTAATTTACTTCTAAATGAATATATGCATCAGGTTTTTTTACAAGTTCTATCTAAGTTCACCCAGCAATAAAATTCTGAGATAGAAGCTTTAAGCATAATTCAGAATACACGTGCCTTTCCAACTTGAAAAATTGAAGGCAACTCTTCAGTGTGGCAATTATAGAGTATATTAGAAGTTCTACTTGTCAAGTAGAGTTAAGATATTAGTTCTAGGAATATCCTGCATAATCTTCTTTATTAATGATATATATTTTACCTCTAGGGAAGAAACATGATGTTGGATCTCTGTTCTACTTGAAAATCTATGTACCTGATTTGCATTAGTGACTTAATCTGATTGAAGAATTAATTGGCTTTATGATGCTAGATAGTCCCTCTTATAAAACCACTCTACTGCAGGTTGCCGCAGGGCTTAGTTTTACTGTATTTCTCACCTCTCAAGGCAATGTATACACGTGTGGGACCAATTCACATGGTCAACTTGGCCATGGTGACACTTTAGACAGACCAATCCCAAAAGTTGTAGAGCTCCTCGAATCAGTAGTTCAGATTGCTGCTGGTCCAAGTTATGTCCTGTCAATTACCAAGGACGGGATTGTGCACTCTTTTGGGTCAGGCACCAATTTCTGTTTAGGCCATGGTGAACAACAAAATGAACTTCGTCCACGTGCTATTCAATCGCTAAAAGTAAAGGGCCTTCATATTGTTCGAGTCTCTGCTGGTGATGAGCATGTGGTAGCGCTCGACTCTAGGGGACATGTAAGCCCTTTCAACAGATTTTTCTTTTGATACACATTTTTATGGTTATTCATTATATATAATGGTCAATTTTTCAGGTGTGTACTTGGGGCAAAGGCTACTGTGGTGCATTGGGCCATGGAGACGAGATTGATAAGATTGTCCCAGAACCCTTACACTGTCTTAAAAAGAATTTAATTGTCCAGGTATTTTAAAATTTACGCAAGGCATAATACTTCTCATTTTTCACTAATGTATTCAAAGAGGGCAGCTATAATAGTACATTGTCAATTTACTTGCAATATAGGACTTTCAAATATACCTTTATTGACTCAACTACCATCACTCAAGTTTATCTTTCAAATAATGCATTGTCAATTGTACTCAATTTGACTTCTAAATATATCATTATTGTATTCAACCCAACTGAGTTCTCCAGGGCAGTCTAGTCTAAATTTCTATAATCCCGGTTGACCAGCAAATACATTCTTTCTTGGTAAAGTTTTATCATTTATTTGCTAACTATTACGCCCGAGTGTTGAATTGGCAATTGATGTTGTGGATTTGTAAATAATACTTGAAGTACTATTAGATTTTAAAGTAGCAAAATTTAGTACAAAATTTTCACCAAATTATCATATTGCCTCAAGCAATATGTAAAATTGTACTAATTTATAACCATTTAGCCTTAAATATCAGGTTGGTAATTAGTAAAACTGGCAAGTGGTATGTGTATTTATGTGTACAGTTATTTGTGAAGTGTTTGCCTTACATGCCAATATCGGTACGTATCGTACGTAAATGTAACTCGTTGTTCAAACAATTACTCAGAGTTCGTAGAGCACATTAATAATTCAGATATTTGATCTTGTAGGTCTGCGCTAGTAAGCGGAAAACATTTGTTTTAACTGATAGTGGCTCTCTGTACGGCTTTGGCTGGATGGGGTTTGGTAGCCTGGGATTTCCAGACAGGGGAGCTTCTGATAAAATCTTAAGTCCTCGTCTACTTGGTAGCCTAAAGGGTCACTGTATATCACAAGTAAGCACAGGTCTATACCATACTGTCGCAGTAACAAAGCGTGGGCGCATATTTGGGTTTGGAGATAATGAAAGAGCACAACTCGGGCATGATTCTTTGAGAGGATGCCTTGAACCAACTGAAATATTTGTTCAACAAATTGCAGATTGACGATGTGTATTGTTTTATCAAAGCGATCTTGATGTTAATCCCATGTCTTAACGTGGGTGCTAATATTTGCAGAACTTCAATTTATTTGTGCGCGCACATATTTTTCAAATAATAGTCGTTTAAGCTCTAAGCACAACAATTAAAGAAACTCATTATTATACTTGAAATGTTGTACTAATTGCTACAGCAATTTGTTTTGACCCTAATTAAGATTTGTTGTTTTGCTTTTTGCCACACTTTCCAAATATGTTGAATGTATAGTTACAATTATTTTTAAAAAATATAAAATTTAGGAAAACTCAAATGACATATTATTTTAAGAAAAAAGAATTATTATATTTATTTTTTTTTGAATAAGTAGGTCCGTAACCTTACAAATGTCGAATCTAAATCGAAATTTGGATGACAGAACGTTCAAGAATAAACCTATATCCAATCGCTCGGAAATATTAGCAGAGAAAACAAATAAGATCATATTTTATAACTGTACATCTATTACAAATATGATTTTAAGCCATTTTAAAGACTGTATACATAAAAACATAACAAGTACAAGAATCTAAAGTTTAAATTATACTTATTCCTAGAAAAAATGTTTTGTGGTTCCTGGCTTATAAATGGATAATTACATATATTTTTTCAACTTACTAATTCGATGTGCCCAAAAACAATCTACAACTAGCACATATCTACACATTTCATGTGATGTAATATATATATATATATATATATATATATATATATATATATATATATATATATATATATATAGACACACACACACGCATATATTTGGTTTTGGTTTCCAATTTGCATATTGCAACATGGGTCATTGTTTAAGTTATCTGCTGAGATGTTCTTATTCCAAATTTGAAAAATACAATTTGTTTGGGACTTGGATTTTGGAGTGAGGGCTATGCATAATGACATAATATTCTTGGTTCACTTTTTTTTTTTTAGAAAAGGCAGCTCATTGCTATCTTATAAAACAGATATGAAGAAAGGAAGTTGTGAAAATCTTGGCTTCATATTGAAATGATATAACTGTTTGGAGTTATCTGATAGCTAGCTTATATAAATAGATGACAGTGACCTATACATGCTGAGATTTTACAGCAAGAGAAATCAAATAAGGCCAAGATATTGTAACAGATATTAGGTAGGTTGGAGTTGCTTCATATAATCATTTATATGTATGATCTATTGTATTGTATACAATAAAATATTGGGCAGGTAGCTAGTTACAGATTATTTTTGTTATGAACTGGCGGCCACCATCACAGAGTCATTTTCATCAATTTGACTGTAAAATGAGAAAATGCTAAGCAAGAGTCATTTTCGTATTACTATGTTAGTCAGAGTGGAACTTTATTCAGAATAGCCATTATTATTTTGGCCGAGTTCATGCGGGGACTAGGCTGTTGCTGACCAGACCAAGGCTACTGCTATGATGAGAACATATTATTGTATATATCCAGATCAATTTTAAATGAGTTAATTTTTGTTCTCCCTTATAAGTTGTAACTAGTTGCATAACCACTCATTTATGGTTTTTGTGTGAAGTATCGTTCGTTAAGTAAATTATTTTAGTGACTAATGAGAATTGATATTTTTGTGTTAAATTATGTGTTTTCAAATTTTTGTCGTTTTTAGGTTAGAATACGTTTTTTTTTCACTCATTTATGGTTAGATTGTGTCTTCATCTTTTGTCGATTTTGTGTCGGATGGTATATTTCATTTATTTGTCGTATTTTATTTAATACTCTCCCGTCTTAATTCAAGTGTTTTGTTTGATTTTTAGATGTCAATTTGACTAATTTTTGATCGAAAATTATATATATAATATAATTAAAAAAATTAAAAAAATAATATCATTAGAAAATATATTATATCTACTTTAAAATGTAATTTTTAATTTTTAAAAATTGTAAAAGAATATTCTTTAATCTTCGGTCAAAATTTGGTTAAATTGACCACCAAAAATAAAAAAAGTCATTTGAATTGGAACGGAGGGAGTAGTATGCAATTATCAATTTTGTGTCCGATGCATATTTCATTTGTTTGTCGTTTTTAATTTATTTATTTGTTTTTCACTCATTGACCTTTTTTATATTTCACTAATTGGTCACTTCCGCTATAATCGTACAAGCTAATAGAATCATTTGTTGGCAATATAAACAAAAAAATTATTGCTAAAATTACGTCTCCGATCATATGTGTAAAATAATAAAATCGAACAAAATACAAGGGCATAGACCTAATGTTCTTAAAGAGAAACGTAATCGTCTTAACAGAGGCCTAATCTAATGTCTCTGTACTGAGAAGATTAATCCCCAAAGTTATCAAACAAAGTTTGTATACTTTTATCTCTAACATCTCTTAATATAGGCCCAGTTTGTTTCCACTTAAATTCTGGAAATAAGTTCTTATTTTCAGAAAAAATAGGGATGTATGTACTTTTCTGAAAAAAAGTAATTTATTTTTTATTTTGAAGATAATATTTTATTTTAAAATTCTAAAACAAATATTTATCTTTAAAAAAAATATGAAAATATGTAAAAAATAAAAATAAAATAAACTACTTATTTTAAGTTTAAAGAACCCCAAACGGTCACATAATATATGTCATATTCATCTCTATATAGCACATTTCATAAGATATCATTCATTCCAAATAAACACTATTATCTAATCGGCTAAACGAATATTACTTTTAGATTCCGAATGAAAAGAAGAAATATAAGTATTTGTGACTTGTGAGAGGTTGAGACCAAGATGATTAGCCTACTCCATATAGTATACTCATTTGTTTACCTTCAATTTTTATTCAAAAACAAAAAATTATAAAAATAAGTTACGGAACTATACTTTATATGCACCATAAAATGTGTGACGGAGCCTTTCTCCGAAACGTAAACAAATGAGCGGAAATGAGGGAGTATATAACAGTATTAATTGTGACATTTACTTAATTAATCAGTTTTACACTTCAGCTAATCAATTATTTTTCATTATAAAGAGACAACCTATATAGCTAATGTACTGTCACACTCGCTCAATAACATAACATAGCATATTAATACAAGTTATGTATAAATGTACAAGTGATTTCAAATCTCCAAGGATCCGAGATAAGATTATCCAAAAATTGGAAGTGTCAAGTAAATGAGTATGAATATGTTCAAATCTTACCTAATACACGGCTGTGATTTTAATAGGAGATTAGCATGCTAATGGCAATTTTGACTGTCTTAATCTAGAGATAAAAAAGTGGCTATATCAAATCAGCATCTTCTTGCATAAAGAAACTAAGCATAACTATTAGTAAGTAATTAATCAAAAGGATGAAAAACATGTTGGCAAGATTTGTTGCTCTTTTATTTAATGAACAAAAGTTCAAACACAGAGACGCAACAATTTCACATCATGCATTTATTTATTATTTATCATCATAATCTCTGAAATTACAGACAAAAACATAAAAGCTCACATGTACATGTACAACTATAGCCTTCTTCCTCTCTTCTCTTCCTTGGGTCCCATCCATCTGCATCTACTGTGAAGCTCCGTTTAGGACATTGAGTGAAAATGTTCTCTTAAAACTTGCAGCATGTCGGTAAATGTGACGATTCCGATCAGGCGACAGTCATCTTCGATGACCCACACATAATTGACACGGTGAGCAAGTGCCTGAACCATCACAGCCACGAGAGAACTGCGAGGATGACAGACAATTGCCTCCGCCCTCCTCACCATCCTAGCAGAGTAACTTCTTGACGTGCTATACCTCCCCGGCCTGGTTAATGGCGTGATCGGGGAGGGTGAGGACTCGTCGTCAGAAGACGACGAGGAATTTGTAAAGGAAATGTTGGAGGAGAAAATCTCGAATTCCTCCAACGGTCCCTCGTAATTTCTCTCCTTCATCCTTTCTTTCACAACCTTGACAATATCATCAGGGGGACCTCCACAATCTATGTAGGCCATAAGGTCCCCAGTCGAAAGAGTCCCGATGGCAGCTGCAACACTCTCATCGCAACCAACAAGGGTGAAAGGAGAGATCTCACCAACCAAAATCCCATCATTATCAACCACCCCAACAGAAGTTTGCTCAGCAAGGGAGTGAGATATGGCTCCGATGGCTGTGGAGGCAGGTGAGTGATACCAGACCGCCATAAAGTCGGTGCTGATGATGCCTAGTGACTCAATTGTGCGTGCTGAAACTGCGGAGAAAAGGCCAATTGAGCTGAGCAAGAACCTGATCACATCTTCTTGAGTCAACCAGCAGAATTCACCTCCATTGTGAGTAGTTGAACTGGTTGAACAACTCTGCAAAGCTTTTCTCTTCGACCTGGTCTTGATTGGAACCACAAGATTCTGAGTACCTTGAAGTATAAGATCAACAGCATCCAACAAACTGCAACAGCAAAAATAAGTATCAAGAAACTTAAAAATTTTAAGTTAAAATTATGTCATAAAAAAAAAATCAATTCAACTCAAGATTCTTGAATTATTAAAATCCCATCATAATAAATAATAATAATTTCACAAAATACTTCACACTTCCCAAGACAGATACACAAAAATACAAAAAAATGAAATGAAATTCATGAATTTCACAGAGGAAAAAAACAAGAACATGTGAAGTATATCCAGTACCTTGAAGAGGGTTCCACATGCTTAACAAGGCCAGGAAATGGTGACAACAGAACCGAGACAGGAGAACTCAAAGCTTCAGCTGGAGAACTCAAGTTCTCTTCATTGGCAAGAAAGCAAATGATATCAACCATGCAAACTTTTCCGATACAAACACAGTCTCCATCATCTTCCTCTTCTTTGCAGCTCCAAACACTGATGTAGTTCTCTTCGAAAGTCTTGAGGGCAGTCAAGGCTTCTCCGACTGTGACACTCGCGGAAAGAGACCTCAACGGCGGCTTGCCGAGACAGAGATCAGCTACAACAGAGTTGAGAAAACGAACTGCCATATAAAATAAGTATATGTAGAGGAGTGGAGTAGAAGGAAAAGATGGGGTTATGATAGAGAATAGAATGAAAGGTATGAGGTGGTATTTATAAACTCTTTTACAGTGTTTAGGTGCAAAGAGACTCAAGGTCACCGCATGGGGTCTTCACAACGTACGGTATTTAAAGTACTAATTTTAGTATTAATGATGCATGCATGGGGTCACAAACTTTGCTCTTTTACTAGTATTCTTTTTCGTATACTCGCTCGCTCTGCTCCTTTGCAACCCTTGCACTAATAAAAATCAACAAATTACAAAATTTAAAAAATAATAATAAGATAAATTGTAAATACAAAGTTTTACCCTTGTTAACGACAAAGAGATATCTACTGACCTATAACCTCATGAATGTTTTTCATGCAGAATTTATTTGTAGAGGCCTGTCTCTGTCTCTGTCTGGCCATTCATTTTTTTTTGTAATCTTTCAGAAATGCCTAGAAATTGTTCAAGGTTATAGAAAAAATGATCATAAATAACTAATATTTTTTACTTTTATATATTTCACATTCACTTCAATATAATTTAATTATTTTATAATAATGTGTCCATATCAAAAATATTATTAAATTTTAAATGTTATAGTTTCAACTTGTAATACATACCATATCTCTCTAGTTAGGTTATGTGCAATATAACTACATATAAAAATATAAACTTTTTATGAATATTAAAACTTGTTATGAATATTAATACCTTTATGTTATAATATTCATGTGTTAAAACACAAGTCCTGGATTAGATCAAATGTAATCATTAAACAAAGAAATCATTCACATGAGTAGCATTAGGATGTCCTTTTGTAACAAAATTATACTTTGGTTGGATGACACACATTTCACACCTTTGGGCCATTTTAATCAAGAAAGAGAGTATTTATTTTTTTTAAAAAAATAAGTTAGTGTTTTTGTTGAACACGGTCTACTTGGATGATTTGTAACGGTTACAAATGACATGCACGATATTTGTCATTTAAGTGGAGGAGGAGTCCGTGAAGCCGCGATTTCAAGTTTATCTAGAATTATGCTCTTGATATTCATCCATATCTCAATCTATACTAAAATTAGTGGATGGAAAAATTTATTCGGTTACACCTTTTTTATTTTCACATAGTAATATATATTTGTGTGTCCTTTGGTTATTTTTATATTTTTGTACGTCATGTACATTACTTTATAACTTGTACAGCTAATATTTATTTAAATATTTCTTTTTTAGAATTGAGAATTTATGTTAACATACATAATATTTTTTTATATAAATTTATTAAAAAGGTGGGTGATAATAAATTAACTGAAATTTGTTTATTTGTTTATTTGTATAAATTAATTCTGTTGTTATTATACATGAACAATTAATTATATAATTTTTAATTCATAAATCAAATAAAATTTACTAATTAAATATTTTACAATTTTATATATATATTTATTTATATAAGTAAAAAAAAATTAAGACCGTCTTTTACACTTTCTAACTCGTGAATTTTAATTAAGTTTGTACCAAATTTCTATATATAAGAAATGCACAACATGAGTTTTTTTTTTTGGAAATTAAACTTGTTATAGGCCATCGCAAATGTGTCTCATTGCTATGCAAAACATATAAATAAAGAGATTTGAGAAGCTTCTTAATTAGTTATTACTCCTATTAATTAAAAGTTCAATCTGCACATATTTTAAAATATTTACCCTATAATTTTTATTTAATATAATTGTACTCACATTCAACTCAATTTTATCATCATTCTAACTTTTTTATTTATTTAAAATTATGATTTATAAATAAATTTTATGAATATTAATATACAAACAACATTGTATAGAATATCAATATTCAAAAAAAACATTGTATAGAAAAGTGTAGAAAGAAATTAATAATAAAATAAATTATCGTATTAAATTTAATATTTCAATTATATAAAATAATTAATATATAATTTATCAATATCATCGGTATTTTTCACTGTACATATAAAAGTCAATGAACTATTAATAAGTATTAAGAACACGTTTAATTATCTTTCAACAAAAAAGAAAAAAGAAAAAAAGAACACGTTAAATTAGAGTCCCAACTTGTGCGGGCATTAAATTACTGATTGTCACCTAATTATATTACTCCAATATCTTTGAGGTTTAACATGGATATATTGTAGTTAATTTAAGCCAATATCTATGCATGATACCCTTTGCAATGTGCCGATCCTTTGTTGCAGGTTTGCAGGTCGTTTTCTAAGCCTTTCTTAAAATTTAGGGTTAAATTAAAAAAATATTATGATAAAAATATTTACACTTCAAGTGCCCTCCACCGTCAAAATTTTAAAATTTATTTTATCTAAGATATATAATATATTAGCTCTATAAAGTATCGTAAACGATGTTTTCAAGACCATTTGTTTTCCTAGTATAATAACTGCAAATTGTAGTTTAGCTAATTAATTAAGAGAACATTAGCTCATTTTAATAGTATTTTCCCATGAGCTTTTAGTTGGTTAATTTTTTTTAATTTTTTTTGTCAGTTTTAGTTGGTTAATTTAAGTACTAGGGTTAGTTTAACTGCTTCCGCTACAATCTTCATTGCTTCAATTTTCCATTGTATATATACATGTCCCATATTAGGGGGGTTTCAAATAAGTACTTGTTTGAGGAAAATATTATATATTTATATATATATTCTGAAAATAAATATTTATTTTTGAAAAATAAACTAAAATTAAATACTTATTTTCAGGGGAATAAGTACATATTTTCTGAAATTGAATTTAGACAAACGGGACCATAATCATATTATAATATGTATAGTAAGTAGAGCACATGACAAAGTTGACAGACAGAGATGCATAAAAACACGATGAAAATGAAGAAAAAACAGGCCAACTTCCGGTTCGTACCGACTGTAATTCGAATAAGTCTTTCTCGTACATTCAATTTGATTCGTTTCTATTCCAATTAAAACGTACAAGCTTATTCGAAAAGGATTTTAAAATAAATAAACACACACACATATATATATATATATAATAAAATAATATTATTTTATTAGTTATTTAAGAAAAAATTATATTACTTTAAATTATATAATAAATAAATACTAAACAAACAAGTAATAGAACCTTAAATATTGTACTAATAATTATTAAGTGTTATATTAAGATTCTCAAATTAATTTATTTGAATAAATACTAAATTATAACTATTATATTATTTTGATGAACACATTAAAAATATTAAATTAATAAATTCTAATCAACAACTAATAGATAATTATTAATTTAATAAGAATTAAGATTCCCTTATAGGTTCATAATTAAATTACTAAGATACTTTTATCATTAAAAAGATACTAAAAAGATTATTTTAGTAATTAAATTTCGATTAGTGTAATAAGAATATCTAAATATTAATTTAAATATTTTGTTAATGATGTAGGCTTGATTAATATTATAATAATATAAATATTAATGGATAATAACAAAAAAATATTATAAAATTTCTAATTTAAGGATATATGATTATTTTACAAAATAATAATATTCACACTATATAAATATATTCAAAACTGGAATTGATATTATTGTATTACTTACCAAAACTGAATTTGATATGATATTATTGCTTACCAAAATTAAAATAGATATGATTTTATTTCTTACTATATTGTATATTCTTATTTCCAATTCCACCCTTATATATATATATATGGTATATATTTAATTAATCTATCTATTATTTCAATCGTTGGATTAAAAATGAAATCAACAACGATTAAATGGGTTTTCCGATTTTCTCAAATATATAGGTTTTTTTAGGATCTTCATAATATATATATATATATATATATATATATATATATATATATGGGAATACTCAAAATAAAACCAATATTTGGAGAAAACTAAAGTATTTTTATCAACCGTTGATTTCTAATTAATCTGATGGTTCATATTAAATTAGACTATTAAATTAGAATATTAGTTTCCTTTTCAATTATTTGATATTTATTTACATATATTTGGAAACTATTACAATTTTGTAATTATATATGCTACTATTATAATGAACGGTGTAGATGATGGTCTCTAAGTTTCCTATCTAAAAAGTTTTCTCTAGATCCTGACTCTCTCTCTCTCTCTCTCTCTCTCTCTCTCTCTCTCTCTATATATATATATATATATATATATATATATATATATATATATATATATATATATATATATATATATATATATATATATAGTAAGACTCGGCAATGAACTTTTGAGTAACTTAGGGACCAATTCTTATTTTATAAGAATTTGATTAACAAATACATAATATTAAAAAAATATAGAACACTAATGCTGAATAGTGTATATAATTTTGTGCTCTATATTTTTTTGTATATTATGTAAAAAAAATATTTGTTTTGTGATTGTTTTTTGTGTTCAGTAGTTTATTCTATGTTTGAACAATTTTTTCATGTGTTCTGTAATTATATTTGTTGTTGGTTTCTCAGTTAGTCAAATAAGGGAGTTCCTCGTTGAACCTAACCCATATATATATATATATATATATATATATATATATATATATATATATATATATATATATATATTATATATATATATATATATATATTGTCAGAAGTACTTTCACGTAAATGAATTGTGTCGAAACACAATCCCGTAAAAATGAAATTCTTTCATTCAAAAAAATTTATTATCTAACCAAAAGACATGCAAAAATATCTCCGAAAAATTAGATAATAAAACTTTAATATCTAAAAACAGAACACCTGTTACAGAAAAAAATGAAAATAATTAGTATACATCTGAATTGAATAAAAAAACAAGATCGTCTTAAAACGACAAATAACAATGACCATAAATGACTAAAAACCATCAATTATAGCCATCACATATGATACTACCATTGATAAAAACGAGTAATGTAATATATACATAATTAAAACATTTATTCAAAATTCAATTTAATCCCTTACCACATTTAAAAAATTGATTATTAACAGCCATAAATACAACTTTAATCTAGGAATAATTAAATATCAATTACACGGTAAGAACGTTATTAATGGACTAAGAATATGAACATATACGGAGAACATGAACATTCTACAATGATTATATCAAAAGATAATCATATCAATATATTAAAAAAGACATTTTTTTTAACAAAAAACAAGATTACTTTAGAATGACTATATCAAGAAAATTATATCTGTATATCAAAAAGGCAATTCCTTCACAAAAACGAGATTACCAATTAGATAAAAATTGAACCAAACCGAACAAAATATAGCATTAGACTAACCATCATCTTATATACTCATTTAAAAAAAAATAGTAACAGATTTTAAAAAATTATAAATCTCAGTTACAGAGAACTCCATATTTCAATAATGTAACTATCAAATAATTGAAATTTAAAAACTATGGTTGTTGATTAATACCAGTGCCACGGGATCTCTACCCATGAATATTACTTGTTTCCCTTCAAGAATTAATAAGAGGTCATTTGTGTATATCTCGAACTATCCATGATTTCTCTATAAATTTTGATAATAGATCTATATTAAACGGTAACAATAGCATCACTAACCACGATCAATTATATTCATTAGAGGATATTGGATCAAATATTGTGTATGATGTCATGGATCTCTTTGACTTGATTTAGAAAATCGAAAACACCTCAGTCGTCCGCGGGCCAACAGAGATAGTAAATATAGGTGGCCGGATCATAGAGACGGCACAATGTTTACAAGACAATGAGTATTGAATCTATAGAAATAGTATTTTATTAACAGAGTGATTGTGTTTGTGTAATATCATTAGCACAGTTGTGCGTTAAATAAACCTATATATTAATTATCAAAAATTTAGAATCTTAACTTTTGATCTGTTATTAAATTGGAGGGCGTTTCTATAATTTGATCCCTATAATTTTTTGAAGTTTAGCTCAGTATGTAACCATTATATATGTTGTAGGACCAAAAAACACCGTACCGCTTAATTATAAAAGTACAAATATTATAATATATATTAGCACTTAAAATGAAATAAAATATTTATCTAGACAAGTAAGGTAGTGTTTAAATTAAAATATATATATATATATATTAATTTATAAAATATTTATAAGATAAGCTGAGCCCTAAACTGGGGCGAAGGAGCAGGTTAAGACAAGTTTTGGTCTTGGTGGATTGTGCCATTGTGGTACGAGAAATTAAAGGAGAGAGGGAAGATGCGGCTATATTACAAGGAGTTGATAACAAAACTTTGATAAATTTTGACTAACGTAAAATAGTTGTAAAAGTCTTAAAACAGATAGGAAGTGTTTACAGATAATTATAAAAAATTAATTAATATGCAATGTTAATTAGACTTTAGTTGTAAGTACGAATCTACGCATAGACCCCTCTTTTTGTTAAGTAATCTACACATAGATCCACATGACATATGCTATATAGCAGTATATATTGAGTATTATATATCATGTCAGATCTAGAAACAGACTCCAGCACTGGTTGTTGTATAAGCATGTCCTTGCAATGTGTTGTTAAACTTGTTAATGCTCGTATACCGTTTAATAGATTTGTACCCAGTTGTGGCCAAACAGGTCGGCTCGCCCCGCCCCGTCTCGGCTCGTCATTTAACTCGTGAAAATCGGCTAACAATCGGGCCGAGTCGAAAATCGGTACAAACCGCCTAGAAAATGAGCTGGACACGAGTATGAAAGTAACAAATCGTAAACGGCACGGACCGGCACGGGAAAAACGACGAGCTGAACCCGACTCACCAAACCGGCACGACACGCGACCTGCGTCAATCGGTGACTCTACGAGCCAGCTCGGCACGCGGCACGCTTAAATCTATAAATTATGAGAGTATTATAGCAAAGTCTTAGAAGTACAAGTACATGATGATATTTATTTAGAATCTGAACAAATTATTAAAATATGATTATATAAAAAACTTAACTAATTTTTGAGGACGTGTGTCGTTTTATTTAAAAGATATATACGCATCTAGTAACATGGAACAAATATAATGGTCTGTTTCTGAGTATTTCTATATTTTCATTCAAAAAATCAATTTTTTGTTTTTATAAATATTCATTAGTTATGTTTTTTTAATTATTTGAAATATTCGAATTATTTGAAAAAATCAATTTTTTATTTTTTTAAATATTCTTTTGTTATGTTATTTAAATTATAGTCAATATTTGAATTATTCGAATTAATCCGCAAAAAGACAACAAGGAAAAAAAGAAGATGACTCGGACGGAGAAGAAGATTTGTGGATGATAATGGATAGTTCATCCAAACTGGGCACGTCAACTAGCGAACAACAAGATTTTGTATAAATTAAATAGTGAATATAATATATATTTTTTGTAATTTTAAATTTCATTTGTTTTGTGTTTGTTTATTATGTACAAACGGTTTGTTTCGTTTTTTTAGAGAGGAGTCCTCTCAAATTATTTGTAAAATATTTTTTTAATTAATAAAATTTGTAGAGGTACCGCCCTCTTTTATTCCAAAAATATTTGTATCAAATAAGTATTTAAAAAATGAAATTTAAATTAAAATAATAATAAAATAATAAACCTGACAACCCGCCTAACCCGCGAGTCGTACACGAATCAACCTCTCCGCGAACCGGCACAACTCGGCACGGCCCGGGATTCCGACGCATCACGATTAACTTCCTAGCCAAACCGGCACGCGGGCGAACCGGCCCGGTTCGCCCGGCACCCTCATTTGGCCAGGTCTATTTATACCCTTGATAAATAGTGCGTTGCCACTGATAGCATATCTCTTTCCTCTTCCGGGGTGGATACATGTAGAGGCCTAGGGCACATGTGCGTTTACGGAAATAAAAATTAGCAAATTTTTAATAATAATTTATAATATAAATGTATGTATTTTATAAAGTGCTCTCACTGAAAAAGTTAAGCGATCTTATAATATTAGTAATTATATTAGTATAATTTAAGCTATTTCTTATTTCATATATATTTATATGGTCAAAAGTGCAGATAAAATAGTTTAAACACTAAATTTTTAACATTTAAATGTTAAAAAGTTTAATACATACCAAAAAAAATTAAAAAATTTTGAAGTGTGCCATAGAGTCTTTGGCTCGTAGATCCGCCCCGCACTTTACATTGCATAGAAAGTGTCTGAGACACATTTTAATATACATATAAAATATATTTTTATAATTTATTTTTAATTACTTTTTTGAATAAAAATTTAAACATTCAATTTTTATTCAGAAAAAAATTAAAAGTAATAAGTTATGAAATTATACTTTATATACAGTTTAAAATGTGTGTCGGACACTTTCTACACAATGTAAAGAATCGGGGGACGGAGGAAGTAATATTAGGTTTTTTTTTACCATATACTTCAAAAAATGAAAAATGATCGATTGCTTGACGGTTAAAATATAACAAAAACAATTGATTTTTTTTATGTTAACCAAATTTGCTGTCAACTACATTGTGCTTTCGAGTTTGAAAAATAAGGGCGAAAACAAAATGGAAAAACAAATTATTCTCAAGTAATTTCTTGAATTTTTTTATGTGAGAAGAGAAAAGAAATTTAAAAAAAAAGTCATGATTTTTTTAAAATGAAATGATTGAGAAAGAAATTTTCACATGTTTTTATGAATAATACTCAAAAATTTTATTTTAAAATTTAATTTCATTTTTTTATCATAAACTTTAAGAACAATTTTTTAATTTCTTTTCTTTTGTTCAAACTAAAAACTCAGGATCACAATATCAAGACATTCTATGCTATTAATCCCGTTTTGCGCGCTTACAACTGCTAAACTTACTCTTCGTCTACTCGATCCTATATATAATTATATACGGCCTAATTAAATTAAAATTAATATACACACAATTACACATCAGCTAACATGTCAAAGTGCATTTTAGATAATAAAAAAAGAGCAATTAATGGCTGACTAATCTCCCTATTATATAATATGACAACATACGTTTTTGGGGAATGATTTTATTCCAATCTCACTCGTCGTATCATTTCTTATCGTCATGTCAGCAGCAGTTAAATAATTTTAATTTCTAAGTTAATATTATATCCTTATATACAATTAATTAACATACTATTATACTTTTATGCATATTTAATTAACTTAAATTAATTTACAATATCATATTTTTAGAAAATGATTTTATTTCATATATTATGATTATTTTTATACTTTTATACACATTTTCTAATTAATTTTCCATTTTCAAAAATTAGATATGTGAGAGTATGTAGTCAACAAAATTATATATAATTCTTTTGACTTACAGAATTTACGCACACATATGAATTTTTCTTACCAATATAGATTGTTTAAAAATTAGTATGATCGATAAATATATATTTTCAAATTATTAGACTATACTTCATGAATTTAAAAAAAATTTTAAATAAAATATAAAATATAACTCAAATTTTAAAAATTACTAGTGCCTTGCAGGGTATAGTCGTACTATGTATTAAGTCATAACATGTTGATTAAAGCATAAATTAAAGCATAAACTTCCGAGTCAAAACTCTAAAGTAAAAATGGCCATGATCCCATGACTAATCTGATGTCTGTATACATTTGTCTTTAATTGAACTATAATATATCCAGTAGTTCATTAATTAGTGCATATATATTTAGAACTTGTGCAGTTGAGTAGTTAACCAAAAGATCATTATAATAACCAGGAAGAAAAGAGAAATTTTGTAGAAACATTAATAAAAACATTATATGTGTGTATTAATTACTGGACTAAGTATAAGAAAGTTTAATTAAAAATTTGTGCGGTTCTTATTAATCTAGAGAGATCGGAAGAGCTGGCAAAGTCGAGCTATTTTGTCGCCAAGCATAACTTATTCATTGAATCTAAATTAGTGGCAGAGAAAAAAGTAGAATCATCATATATATATACATGATGGTATATATAGTACAGGTTGTAATATATTCGATTCTCGTACATTTTTGTGAATCATCAGTCCAAATTATGTACTACAGTCTACACATAGACTTCTGAAAATAATAAATGAATGTCAAATTTTGACCGCATTAATAAACCAAATAATCATACCAAAAGCCAAATATATCATGTTTTTAGATTAAAATGAATTAATGTCATATAAATCGAATAAAATATGAAAAATAAAATGTAAGCTCTTTATTGGTTTTCAAGGCTTTAACTGAATACGTTCAAGCATGACGGTACGTGACTAAACACACTCGCCCCTGTGCAGAACAAGACTGATCAACTGAATCGTGAACATACATATATAATACTCCCTCCGTCACAAAATACTTTTCCTGTTTTGACTTTTTGTACTGTTCATTGTAAGCGATTGACTACTAATTTACACATAATTTATAAGACAAAATATAGTCATGAGTGATTTTGTTTGATTCGTATTTGTGAGTACTTTAATACAGTAAATTTTTTATATTTAATACTAATACGAAATTAAAGATATTAACGATCAAAAAATGTGTATTGACAAGCGTGCACATAATTAATAGGAAAAGTAATAAGACACGGAGTATATCCGTTTTGCCCATCAATTATTGCATGACTACCGATGATATATATAAATAAAGTACGGGGCATCAGCTTTTCCGCAATAAAACTGACAGCCTCACATGGATGTTCTGCTAATATAGGGTGTACGAGAATTTGGGAGACTGTTTCAGAATTTTGACAAGCATTATTTTCAGGTAAACTTTAATATTGACATAAAAATGTCAACTTTGACAAGTTCAGATAAGAAAGTTATTTTACTGCAGTATATGATAACTTTGTTAAAATTATCAAGTATACAAGATTATAACCGTGCGAAGTATAAAATAATTAATATTTAAATAATTTATTTTTTATTTTTATTTTTATTTAATATATAATTTTATAATATTAAGAATTTATGTGTATAATATAATATAAATATAATATAATATTATCCGTAAGGAGTTGTATAAAAGGAGACTATCGGGGGTTAGAGTGGTATGTATGATATATATTCTTTCTGAAATTAGATTTTATTAAAATTGAATGGCTAAGATTGTTTTTATGGTACACCTAAAATTGGACTGTTAGGATATTTTCTATGATTGACCAAAACTTTTAATTTTTCAACTTTAATAATATAGTATAAACTATCGGGGGTTAAAGTTGTATGTATAATATATATTTTTTAAAATTAGATTTTATTAAATTTGAATGACTAAGATCGTATTTTTCACCAAAAATTGGACGGTTATAATTTTTTCTATGGTTCACCTTATGACCAAAACTTTTAATTTTTCGGTTATAATAACATAGTGGAGATATATTGATTTTAATATGTTCAACCTTCTAACGAACAGAAAGTACAGTGTAAAGTCGTGATGATTCTGCGTTTAATCCTTAGTTACGCTGTAAAGGAGTCACTAAGGTCAAGGTTAAGGGGCTCATGTAATTCGTTGTGACAGACGGCAAATTAGTCATTTCATTATGAGAGTTAGTTACAACAAGTCTGTTGCGGTAGTTCATATAAATGGATGTATAGAGTGCAGTGGAGTTCATGAATACATTCTTGAGATATTGTTGATGTGTTGAATCTAATCAATTGCTTTGCATTTCTTTATGGTATTAGAGCTGCTATTGATAGATTCACGCTTACAGTTGATCAACAACTCAGTTGTTAGTATACAAAGTCGTCATTCTTCATTGAAATTGAAGCTGCGACAGATCGATCGAAACTTTAAATCGCTCAACAATGGCGTCAAGTGACCGATTCTCATTTGCTGACTTGCAGAATCCTATGTTTCTTCATCCGAGTGATGGCCCTACCTCCATTAATGTGCCAGAGCTCCAAGGAGCTGCAAATTATAGGATATGGAGACGATCAATGGAGATTCAATTGACGTCTAACCACAAGCTAGGGTTTGTCACATGTGCTGAAATAAGAAGCTTAACTGACGCTACAGAGGCGATACAATAGGATACCTGCTATAATATATGGTAATCTCCTGGATTCTAACAATATTTTTGATTCAATCAAGAAATTGATACTGTTTGTTAATTCTGCAACTGATGTTTAAAAATTGATGGAAAAACGGTTTTAAGTTACGAATGGATCACATAAATATAAACTCAACAAAGACTTGTTTAGTATCAAACAAAATAGGTCATCCTTAGTTGAATACTTCATTGCTATAAGCACAATTTGGGAAGAGGTTGATGATATGAAAACACTACTTGCTTTGATTGTTGTTACTGATGAGATCACTGTGTTTTTAAAGGCTTTAGAGGTACAAAAGCAAGAATCTAGATTGTTTCACTTTCTTAATGGTTTAGATGAAGAATATAGTGCTCAACGTAGTCAAATCTTAATGATGTCACATTTACCAACTGTTGATGTTGCTTGTTCCATGATTCAATAAGAGGAATGACAAAGAGATAGTCTCAAATTGAATGTCACTCAGAATCATGAAATTGCTGCCATGTATATTAAAGGTCAGAATAGCTCAGAACGATGTGTTGAGTGTGGAGGCAGAGGTCATGCCAAGGATCAGTGTTAGAGTATAATTAGATATCCTAAGTGGCACAACAAGTATAGGAAACCTAACTTTCAGAAAAATCCTGGTAAATGGCAAAACAACAAATCTAGTGCATCTTCTGGGAAAATGACAAATAATGTGGCAAGTACTGATGGAAATGAGTCTGGTGTGCATTCTGAGAATGTGTCTTTATCAGTTCATCAGTTGGAACAATTGTTGAAGTTGCTGCTTCTTTCACCAGAGAATGTAGACTTAGACAATCCTTTTTCTGGTATGGCTAGCTGTAATACTATTAAGCTGAATGCATGGACTCAGGTGCAACAGACCACATGACTGCATCATTCGGTATACTTATGAATGTGAAGCTAGCACATCCTCAGCTGACCATCAAACTACCAACTGGTGCCACTGCTGTCATCTCACATATTGGAGATGTGATGTTAACAAATGGTCTGCAACTACTTGGTGTACTGTATGTTCCTTCATTTAATCACAATTTATTGTCCATCCACAAGTTGACTCAAGATAATGGTTGTCAAGTGTTGTTCTATCCTGATAAGTGTATGGTTGTTGATGTTGTGACACAGTCAGTTCAAGGTGTTGATATATTGAAAAAAGACTTAATATTACATGACAGGGTGCAGAAAAACTCTGTAATGCAGTACAGACTGATGCCAGTTATGGAACTTGGCATAACAGACTTGGTCATGCTTCAATGGCCAAGATTTTGGCTATTCCTCAGATTAAAACTCAAGTTACACATGTTGATTCTCATGTCTACCTTACATGTCCAATGGCAAGATTTACAAAACTGCCTTTTCAGTTGAGTACTTCACATACGGACAAGCAGTTTGACCAAGTATAACTACTTCTTGACCAAGCATTTCATTTCTTCTATTAAAACCTTGAGAACAAACAATGCTTTAGAGTTTAAAGATAAACCATCTGCTGAGTTCTATGTTGTCAATGGAATATTACATCATACTTCATGCCCATATAAGTCTCAACAGAATGCCAGGGTGGAGAGGAAACATAAGTACATCTTAGAAATTTAAGAATAATTTAATATTCTAATTAAATATCAAACAAAATTTAAAACACATCTTAATTTTATTATAAAATATCCTCAAAATTTTATGAATTTTTAAAAATTCTACTTGAACATTCCAAATCTTAAAAAATGGGTCATTGAATGCAGCCCTTGATAGCGTTGACTATGGCAAGTTGTATGACTGAAACATAGCCAGCCTTGCCTTGTTAAAAGTTCCATGTAACACTCTGGTGTCATTAGCCCATTCAATTCAATTCACCAGATCATCCTCTGTTTTAATCAAGTTACACACTGGGCCTAACTGATGAAACTGGTGGGCTGTAATATTAAGGAATACGATTTTTTTTCCCTGAATTAATCTACAGTTTAAAATAATTAAATTAAAGAATTCATAGTTATTTGAGGAAATTTAAAATAAAATTCAATCCAAAGTAAATCTAATTAGGAAAGTAACCAAGTTAATCTAAATCTTCATTCATTATCATAAATTTTAGTTGATTAACTAACTACTCTTACTGCTGCTGCGTTCCTGGGAGCATGGGACTTTCACTGGTGCCAAATTCAAAATTCCATCAACTCGAAAAGACCAAACTTGTATGTCCATGTTGGGTTCAAGATAATTATTTTCTTGCACCACTGACCAAGAACCACACAGAATGTACCATAACGATAAATTTACATCCCACTTCTTGAATTTGTTAAGATTTGGCTGGAGCAACAGAAGCCGAATTGCCATTATCTATTTATCTGCATAGCGTTCGTCCAGAGTTTTGTTTTCGGCTTCTGTAAGAAAACCTTCAGCTTCTTCTCTAACTTGATTAATGGGAATCGAAAATCGATTCTGACTACTGTTCAAATCAGTAGCAGTAAGGTTCTTTTGTATTATCAACCTAACATCATTACCCCCTAGCCTTTGAATTTCATTAGCAACCTCCACAGGCAATGGTGCAGTTTCCACATCTTTATTTCTAGCCTTCCCATCATTCTTTGTCTTCTTCTCTTTTGCAATGTTTTGATATTCCTACTTATTATTATTGAGTTGATACTGATAGGGAACTTGAATTGCACACATCCTTCAGCGTATACAATCTCCAGCATCACAGCATGTATATAACATTCTAAACTTGAAATATTTTTTGATTTTTCATTTTGATTAATAACTAGGAAGAGGGTTGTGTTAGTTGGTCCCTCTAAAAAGAACTAATATGGTTGTACTTGATTTTTTTGTTATTTAATGGTGGATGCAGCAAATAACATTCCGCCTCGGAAAAAGAAGATTGCTGGAAGACAATGACGTCGAGAGTACCCCGATTTCGATCACTAAGATGCAGATTCAGAGCAAGAGAGACTGGAACTTTTAAGAAAGACGTACGGTAAATTACAGTGACAAGTAAAATTGTTAAAGCTTGCCTTGCTACAGTTTACTTGGGTAACTTTATTCTATTACGCTGACTTCATTTTCAGGTCATAAAGAAAGTTAATTTTGGATCACTGAGTTTTTTATGTCAGTTTTTAGCATTTCAAATTAAGTACAACACCAAGTTTATCATCATATTTAACCTACAAAATCTCTTCATAAGAACTAAGCAAGTGTTTGGATAAGTTTATTTTCCATAAATAAAATGAGACAGACACCCCTTATAGTAACTAATTAACAAGTACTATTAATCCAAAATAGATCTAATTAGAAAAGTAACAAGTTAATCTTCATACTATAAAATTCAGCTGATCAGGACTTAGAAACAAACTACTGCGCTGCTGCTGTGTTCATGGGACTCTCACCAATGCTAAATTCAAGACTCCATTAACTCGAAAAGACCAAACTTGTATGTTCATGTTGGGTTGGAGATGATTTCTTCTTTGCACCACTGACCAAGAACCACACAGAGTGTACCAGAACGATAAATTTACATCCCACTTCTTGAATTTAATATGTGACCTGTTACGATTTGGCTCGAGCAACGGAACCTGAATTTCCACTTTACTATTATCTGCATAGCGTTCGTCCAGAGTTTTGTTTTCGGCTTCTGTAAGAAAACCTTCAGCTTCTTCTCGAACTTGATTAATGGGAATCGAAAGTCGATTCTGACTGCTGTTCAAATCAGTAGCAGTAAGGTTCTTTTGTATTATCAACCTAACATCGTTACCCCCCAGCCTTTGAATTTCATTAGCAACCTCCACAGGCAATGGTGCAGTTTCCACAACTTTATAGTATCCAGACGACCAAGAAGTTTCCCCCTTATACTTCTTGAATCCCTTCTTCAAAAACGACCCTTCTCCAGAGATGCAACAAGTTTTTGAACTAAACAATGCACTTTTATTCTTTTCTTGATCATTACTAACAGGCCTCTTACCCCAAGCTTTCTTACTTTCTTGATCATAACTAACAACATGCCTCTTTCCCCAAGATATATCAACAACAATGTCGTTGTTTTGTTTTTGCTGTTGTTGCAAGATTTCTTGATCTTTACTAACAGGCCTCTTACCCCAAGCTTTCTTACTTTCTTGATCATTACCAACAGGCTTTCCCCCCCAAGATTTATCAACAACAATGTCGTTTTGTTTTTGTCGTTGCGAGATTTCTTCATCGTGTAACTCAACAGCGACCCTACACAGTTCAACCAACTTATCAAATTTATTCATATAACTCAACTTGTTTTTGCTATCTTCCATGTCTCTCTCTGTCAAAACCCTCCCACTATGTTTCTTTATCTTTCCTAAGAATTGTATGTAAATATAATATATATATATAACAAGTAGAAGCTATAATAGATGAATATGTTATGTACGTGTATAAACCCGTAAGAGAAATTATAAGGGTGGTGTATAAGATTATGAGAAATTATTATAACGTGCGTTTGCGTTATATATAGATGATAGATGCCTAGTACTTTCAATTTTGGTATCCGAGTAGAATTTGGTATTGGAACTAAATCAACCGTCGATATGCTTTTTATTTTAATATTTCTTTAAATATTAATCCTTTAGTTCTTTTTATATATTTGTTCACATCCAATAAATAATATAATATCATAAATAAAAGTGAAAAAAGGCACGGTTTATTTAGATCATTTTTTTATCATTTATTTTTAAACTTATTTATGTATTTTAATTAAAATATTAATTGATTTAAAATCAGTTTAATTGACCGGTATAAATTTCACATTGAATATATAAATATTAATTTTATACTTAAAGATATTAACAAATCACACATATATTATGCAGTTATATTTATGTATTATTATATATTTTAATTTTAATTTTTAACCAAATTATATATTTATTTAAATTACAGTGACAGTAGAATTGTTAAAGCTTGCCTTGCTACATTTTACTTGGGTAACTTTTTCTATTACGCTGACTTCATTTTCAGGTCATAAAGAAAGTTAATTTTGGATCACTGAGTTTTTTTGCCAGTTTTTAGCCTCTTTTTTTATATTTGATTTGAGTTTTTAGCATTTCAAATAAGTACAACGCCACTAATTGCTCTGTCAATTATGAGTGAGTGTTTATTATTAACTCTAATTCAGAAGCACACTAGTTTTACAAGAGAAAAATTATTACTACAATGCGGCATCTGAACCAAACTTTGCACACTCATTGAAGACCCAGATTTCTCGCCTCACTCAACAAACTACATTGCCATAAAGAATCTCAAGGATCCTATTTAGGCCAAACCAACAAGTTTCTCACTCACTTCCCATACTTTACGAGCCTTGTCCACATCACTGGCTTCTTCAGACAACTGGTTTTCGAATGAAGCAGAGTCTTGGTTCCAGCTCCAGTAGACACCTGACTTGGTCAAACTTGGTTCACTCACAACCTATATAGCCAAACAATACCAGGTTAATTTGTGATCTTAATGGTCTTACAAAGTTAAATTTGGCATATTAATTAGATTCTGAATTCTACCTGTGCCAATCGCTTTCCAGATTCTGCTTCCGACACATAGCCCTTGGTGATGTACTTTTGGAATGGTGGGAAAAGGGTCCTGAACAGGGGGATATGCTCCCTAAACAAACCAGTTGTGGCAATGCAGCCTGGGTACAAGGAAGCAAATGTGATCCCAGTATCCTCGTGGTAACGGCGGTGGAATTCTTGCATTGTGAGCATGTTGCAGACCTTGCTGTCCTTGTAAGCTTTTGCGCCATCAAATGCTGCACCATCTATCATGGCAGAGCTGTTCATCCCATTCAGACCCCCTGAAAGACCCCTCAAATCTCCTAGGTTGGCCTTTGGAGGTACATTCCCAGCCAATGTGTTTGTGTTGCCTATGATACAAATATAATTTAAGAACAAAGATAAATTATTACTGATGAAGTGATGACACAAGTAGATAATTGGTAATTGCTAGAGATCGAAAATTCTGTAATTTCAATAGAAAAAAAAAATCCGTAATTTCTTATCATAAGCAGTTACGTGTTAGTAGTTAGTACCTGTGATGGAACCAACAATAATGAGTCTCCTTGATGGGTAATCAGATTTGTTCAAGTCATCAAGCAATAATCTTGAAAGCAAGAAATGCCCCAAATGATTGGTCCCAACACTTAGTTCAAATCCATCAGCTGTGTATGTAGGTTCCTTAGCAGTTGGAAAATACACTGCTGCATTGCAAACAAGCACATCAAGTGGCCTCTCTGATCGCCTGAAAGTTTCTACAAATTGCCTAACACTATCAAGTGAGGCGAGGTCCAAATGCATTATTGTGTAATTCTCCTTGGGCATGCCAGCTGATTTGGCTGCTCTTTCTGCCTTGAGAAAATCTCTGCAGGCCATAATCACATGCCATTTGCCTGTTTCTGCCAGTGCCTTGGCTGTGGCCAAACCCAACCCTGACGAGGCTCCAGTAATTATCACGCTTCCCTTCCTTAAGGTTTTCTTGCCTTCACCCGTTGCCTGGTTGATTGAAGGGGTCGTGACCACTGTTTGGGATCTTATAGCTCCAGCCTGTGAAATTTGGCCACAGCCCCTCTGCGCAAAAACCATGTTAGTCTATAACTAAACCACAATCTTTTCCTTTTAATCATAGCAACATATCTTCATTTGTATGTATGTATGCAAGCACTATTAAATTTATAAGTTCAATTCAGCTCAAACCCTGATAAATTCTTGAATTTTCTTGTAATCTCAGAAGAACAAACAAACAATTGGGGTGGTTTTGGTTTAGTTAGTTACCTTGGTCCTCAAGGAGGTGAAGTCAGTTTTGAAACTGTCAGTGAATGTAACTCCAAAAAGACTAGTATCCTTAAAAGAAACATTGGCCTTGCCCTGCACATTTATACAGGAGTTGACAAAATTAACAACCATAAAATGTGACTATGTTTAATAAAAAAGACAGAAGAATTAAGTAAAGACACACCTCTTTGTTGATGGAGAAAGAAGAGGGAAGAAAAGAAGCTGCCTGAAGAGCCATTGTTGAATATCTGTTGAAGATATTTCACTTATCTTTTCAGCAAAATAAACAACTTGGAGGACTTGGGATATTTCAAGTGATGTTTGTGCATATGTATTTATATATGAAAAGTGGTGGCCTGGATGAATGCTTGCTTATTTGGAACTGTTTGCATAATTGTCTGCTGTTGGATAAAAGATAAAATGGTTGCACAGAGTGGATATGATAACTATATTGCACTCATCAATCTGACACTTAAATCCTAGCTAGCCAATCAAATTTCGTAGTTTGGATTTTCTAAACGATAGAAATAGTGTAATTTGCAAAACTTTATTATCAAAAAGTGGGCCTTGTTGTGGGCACAGATAATAAAGGAGTTATGGGCTTTGAATTTTATTCGAATATCAAGGGGACACTACATGAATTATGCTTATTGGATATAATGTAAACCAAATTCTTGGTTATATTCACTTATTTCTAATAAAACTATCGAGTCACTAATTTTGAAAATGTAAGTAGTTTATATATTAGCATACATGAGATTCATTAATTTTAAATTATTTTTTTTCTAACTATAACATCAGTCTTATTGTGTCATTGAATTGAAAATTATAATTCGTTTATGTAATTATTTTTTTTGAAATTTTGGTTTATAAGTTTTCTAAGAAGTGTAACGTGCTACTCGATCAAGCACACCCGCATATACACACAGATTGAACAAATGTGATACTTCAGAATTTTCGTCCCAGAATTTGGTTCAAAAAATAAAAGCACGTTATATACAAAGAGTAGAAGTGAAGTTGAGCACCCAAGATATATTAACATGTGTCACTGTGGGCGGCGCCACGGACACTAGAAACTAGAAACAGTCAACAAACGTCTTGGAAGGTTTTGTAACATTGTCTGTGATTATTTAATTTTTTCCGAGTATTATACAGCAGTATACAACATTTAGTTCGAAATTTCATACATCTTCGAAACAAAATAATTATGTTGGATTTGATTCCATTAAATCACACGCTTTTCATTGTTATGATCAAGTCACAAGCTTTTTTTTACTTTGATTGTTCTATGTTTCCTTTCCGTTAAATATATTGAATTCTTCTTTGTCTCTTCAAAATCAACGCAGAACGTAATATTTTGGCATTTTGCATCTCTTTATATCAATCGTGAATTCAAATACACTTTCTGTATCCACACCAGGAGACTAGGAATTTCAAAATGTAGTAGCCTAGCAAGTATCATTTGAACAATGTGTATAAATATTGAACCAGTAGCATCACCATTCAAATAAACCATCAAATATTCCTTAATTTTTTTACACACTAGCTAAATACTTTGTGATCATAGAAAGTAACCGTCGATTGAGCAACAATATTAAAGATTTAAGATAAATCAAGAAAAACTCGAAGCATGCATCGATCACTAGCCATGAAGATGCTCCAACGCCATCTTCTTAGCCAAAAATTGAGAACCCAGATGATTCAAAATGTTACAACTCCATGGCCACAAAAAACATCATGTGATGTGTTCATCAACCATAGAAGCATTGACACGAAGAGATCTATCTCTTCATTGTTATACGATCATCTATGCTGGCTAGGGATTGGTGCTTTCTTAGATAACAAGAACATGAAGCCAGGAGATAAGCTGTTTGAGAAGATAAATGGTGGAATTTTGGGTTGTAAAGTTGGTGTTCTGGTCTTTTCACCAACTTATTGCAACTCATATTTCTGCCTGCATGAACTTGCCTTGATAATGGAGTCTAGAAAGAAAGTTATTCCTATTTTTTGTGATGTTAAGCCTTCACAACTTCGTGTTGTAGACACTGGAAGTTGTTCACACACGGAGTTGCAGAGGTTCAATTCTGCACTTGAGGAGGCTAAGTACACTGTAGGGATTACATTTGATTCCTCGAAAGGGTAAGATTAGTATTAATTTTGTGTTCCCGCAATACATTCAAGAATGAAAGTTACTGCATGCGTAATATAGTTAGCACCACATATGTTAAAAACATACAAATGCACATGATAAACCAAGAACCTTGCCTACTAAAAATAGTGCAGTACATAAGCTTGTTTCAGGCACGCACCAGCCTAGCTATCTTATTTTCAGAATGTTTCTGCATGCTTGTTTCATGCACGCACACACACGAAGACAGAGCAACTCTGAAACACAATTTAAATACCTGAATGTTTCTTAACACACATTACATATACACAATTACACACACTTTTTGTTCTAAGCCTGAAGTGTGACTTACTTGTTTTCTATTTGCATTATCCAATAGGAACTGGTCTGATGTGGTTAAAGATGCTGCTGATATAGTAGTAGAGAGGTTGATGGAGACTGAGGATAAAGAAGGATTGCAGGGTCAAGTTAAGCAACTCACTTCCGGTCGTAAAACCTGGGTTTAAGGATAAGTTGCTGGCTGAAATAAATCAACTGTTTGAAGTCACATAGTTATAACAGCGAGTGTGTGCAATTCAATTTGTTTTTTCTTTTGTTTATTTAAATTTAATTAGTGAAGTAGAAGCATACGATTAACTAACTAGTCTAACATAAATTGCTATTCATTCTTTAATTATTTGTTTTCAGCAATGCTGCAGTATATGATGTATATACATCTAAAATTTCCAGAAACTCGTGTATGCTGTTTGATTTCACTATCTTCATAAATAAAACAATTTCCGATGTTTTTTACGGTTGTACTAATAAGTTACTGATGTTGTACATAATCACCCCCCCCCCCTGATTAACCAAGAGAATCAGCAATACATTCGATTACTATATTGCTTCTTCGTAAGCTTTAAATTTTAATCACGAAAAATTATAATCCAATTCTAAGATACCCTCTATCAAGAAAGTAAAATTTTGCAACTATATTTCCAAAAGAGGGACAGTCATGCCATTTTATTATTAGTCGGCATAGAAGTTGCTGGGGCAGTATCCATTAAGATCTAGTTAATAAAAAATTATTCCTCTTTTGTTCCTTAAAAAAAAAATTTGTCTAATTTTTACATATAAGATGCAATTCTTGTTTAATATTGTTAGACTTGCAGGACAGCTGATAATTTGTTTAATCTATTATGTAGCACATCGCGTAAAATAGAGAAACAATTAAAGAACACAATAATTAACTAGTAGTGAAGGAATATAAGACCTTACTGACTTGTACATGCAAGTACCAAGGTTTTACATCTTTACAGATAAAATCAATCACATATTCACATTCTTTTAGAAAAGGAAAAAACTACTGCAATTTCAGGTTCAAAGTAGACAATATATGCCTTTATTTATACGTACACATCTACAACAGTAAATTTTGTAGTAATGGTGCTATATGATTTTATTTCTGCTTTCTTTCCCGATGATTTTTTATGAGCCGAAGTGGTATTTGTCTTGCAATAAATCTCGATATGCTTCTTCTTTCCTGCTGAAGATATCATTCTTAGTCAAGAAACTGTTATACTACATGGCAGAAAGCTTGGGGATACGATCGAGTGTCTGGGGATCGACATAGTACAATCCGAATCTCACACCATATCCATATATCCATTCAAAATCATCCAGCAGTGTCCATGCAAAATACCCACGCACATCAGCACCATTCCTATCATTACAAAATCGAAATTGCTTTAAAGTGTGTTGAACAGTTTCCCCAGAATATTTACCTTGCTGGTTTGCATTAGATCTTGCAATTTTGTAGTATGGTTGGATTCTTCTCTTTAACGAATAAGTTAAGAAGTATTCTTTGGAGGGGAAAACTTAAGGGATTATGTTTCGATAAGTAGGGAAGTTGGAATACAATCTGAAGTAAGATACTCACCTAATTGCTCGGGCCAAAGAAGCAAGGTATGCTTTGTGATATTCAACTCGCTTTGTGTCATTTAATATGTCTTTTACTAGGACATCTTCTCCTTGTGGTGCAGAATAACCTGCACAAGTAATTTACAAAATTCAGTCTTTCATACATAGATCAGCATCATATATTTTCTCAAGATATGTTAGGAAAACAATCCTCGGTTCAAGATCCTGGATCTTTGGCCTAGTTTGCATGAAATGCTATAGGGAGTCCACATAATCATCTCCCAAAATTTTATAAATGAATTCACATACTTAAGACACATCGCACAAGTCAAACAATCAAAGGATACCTCTTGGTATGTTATTATATCTTTCCTTAACATAGTCAACAATCTCCTCCATGCCTCTTGGTACCACACTCATTCCATCAATTGCAGTCTTTTAAAGCACCAAAAGAAAAAATGTTAAGCATACAAAAGAGACCTTTAGACTACATAAAAGGGACACATTTTTTTCTTTAGGAATTATGTATGTATATAATCCCACAACATTGTAGAATTAGATTATAAGGACACCTGAAATTGCTCATGGTATAGTTTGGCAGCCTTGGCATGGCTGAGTACCATGTTGTGCATCGCAATAAGAGGCTCCACATCTGAATTTCCAACAGAGCAGTTACCAAAAGGGGGTGAACAATGACGCGGCGGATAAACGCCTCCTATATGGGCATTTAGAATGAATAAGTCTGGTTCATTGATTGTCATCCAATGCTTTACCCGATCACCAAAACTTTTAAAACAAATTTCTGCAAAATGAGCAAAATCCTCTCTGCAATATAGCGCACACATATATATTATATATATTATTATTGTTATTTAGAATTTCCAATTCTGTATGATTCTCTTTCCTTTATACTGAAATTATTCCATGTACTGTTATAAGGTGCTGGTTAGGTTATGGCTTTGTGTAGTTGTGTGTCTCTGTTTTCTCTATACCTTTCTTCAGTTCAATCAAATTATGGCTGAGAGAGCAGCAGAGCACCATCTTAGTATCTTGTTCTCGACACAATAATATAATACAAGTGATTGTGAGTGCAAGTAACAGAATAGTGTATGACTACAAATAAAACTGTTAAAGAGAAATGATATGAAACGGAAGATGTCTCGAGTCCAGTGTGAAACTGTCTCCTTAAAACTATTTCATCTCACCGTATGTTTGAGTCGATAGCCTCTCAGGATAAAACGAGAACACGATGATATCACGAAGAACAGCACCTTCAGCGAGTTTGAACAGAGTAAGAAAACCATCACCAGAGGATTATTCGAGGACGGCTATGAGAGATAATTAACCTAATACCGAATAAGATGTATATATAAACTTGGAAAAACGCATTAATTAATAAAGTAAATCGGTTGTCAAAATCAATTCTAGATTATTCGGCCCAAATTTTGTTGCATTCGTGTACGCAAGGGGCCCACACGGAAAGCCCGAAAACTTGCGAAGCCACGAATTTGCCCTCGAAATCCCATGATTTGCACCCTTGCGCGCACGTGGGCGGTGGAGCAACACTATACTAACATAACTTAAACAATACATAAGTGTTCTACTGTATAAAGTCATGGAAACTCCTTTTTTCAATTCAATGTGGGACTCAAGTTCTCATTCTTAATTTTTCACTTTCAAGGAACCAACTTTGAATAATCATATCTCATCAATTCCTTGATCATTTTGAATACTTAAATATGCGTTGAAAAGCTCTCTAAAAAAAACGTTCTCCAACCATACCTCATTACGCGCACGCACCCAAAAAATATTCAAACTTAGCTCAATCCGGGACTTCTAACTACAACATAAACATGTACACATATGTAGCTAGCTAGTTTCGAAGTAGCTATGGCTACGACTCTAGCTGTCAACGCAATTAATTCGTTAATTAAATTCACTGCTATGTAACACGAAATACCAGATTTTGTATTCTTAACACCTCCACGTATACACAGGCATGCAGAGCAAGGACACTCTAAACAAAAATTAATTTTTTTATATATATAACTACTTAATACAAGTATTATTATATCTATCTATACTTTCAGTCTCAATAATATCTAGGTTCATTGTATAGCAATGGAGGAGAAGATAGATGTAGAATCACAAACACAAGATGATTCCTCCACCGCTTTGTTTTTCAAGCCAAATCGTCCTGTTACATTGAGGGTAATTTTAATTATACCTATACTATTTTTTGGATTTTTATCTTTATTTTTTGAATTTCGATAGTAATAATCGATTGAGATATTCTCATTTTCGATACATGCATGTTTACTTGATTTATATATACCGCCTTCATGTGAGTTCTTGAAATATAATGTTTGAATAAATTTAAGCTCCGCACCTACAAGAACTAGGGTTTCTTGGTTTTTACTTTTTTTTATATAATAAAATATCATTCTCGGATTATAACTATATAGAGAGCAAGGAATATATAAACGTCATTATAATCCTCAAGATTACTTGTAATTATCTGATTATGATGTTTACTGAGTACTATTTATGTGTACATTAATATTATAATGATATAGGTGACTCTTAGTTATGATTGCTGCAAATTATTTTCTTATAATTGCACTTGTTAGTAATTGCTTTTAAGTGCTAGTAATCTAGTATTGCAAGAATTATGATCTGATTATAAATATACATATCTACAGTTTGAGGATGTTGTCTACAAGATTAAAATCCAGAAAGTAGGAGGAATTTTTAAGAAGCGGCGAAAATCTGAGGAGAAAATTATCTTAAATGGAATCACAGGCTCTGTGCTGCCGGGTGAAATGCTGGCCATGCTAGGCCCTTCGGGCAGTGGCAAAACAACCCTCTTAACTGCATTGGGGGGTCGTCTTGGCGGAAAACTCAGTGGAACTATAACATTTAATGGCAAACCCTTTTCAAATTCAATGAAACGAAACACTGGATTTGTGACACAAGATGATGTCATGTACCCGCACTTAACTGTAACTGAGACACTTGTATACACTGCTCTTCTTCGGTTGCCTAGGAGTATCACTAAACAAGAGAAGGTAACACATGCCCAAGATGTTATCACTCAGCTTGGATTAACCAAGTGCAAAAACAGCATTATAGGAGATGCACTACTTAGAGGAGTGTCCGGGGGAGAACGTAAGAGGGTCAGCATTGGACAAGAAATGCTTATAAATCCAAGCGTTCTTTTTCTTGATGAGCCAACGTCAGGTCTTGATTCTACCACAGCTCAAAGAATTGTATCAACGTTATGGGATTTGGCATGTGGAGGAAGAACTGTGGTGATGACAATCCACCAACCTTCCAGCAGATTGTTTTACATGTTTCACAAAGTGTTGCTCCTATCTGAAGGCAATACTATGTATTATGGCAAGGGAGAAGAAGCTATGGATTACTTCTCGAGCATTGGATATGCCCCATCAGTTACTATGAACCCTTCAGATTTCTTGCTAGATCTAGCAAATGGTATAAAACATACAAGTGTCCAAGTTACCATATGCACAGTGGTGTTTTGAATTTTTAAATTTTAACTCACGTCAAGATTTCTAGTTGGATGTTCTAATTCAAATGAAATTTGATATTGTGTAGGGATTGTATCAGGAGATTCAGGGGAGGATCAGAATACTACGAAGCAGAGTTTAATTTCTTCTTTCAAGAGTAATAAAGCTGAAAATTTGAAAGCAGAAATGCAACAATCTTCTGATGGTCACATGCAAATTGTTCCTGATGATAAAAAGTTTTCTAGGTGGAGCACAAGTTGGTGGCAGCAATTCACAGTGTTGCTCAGTAGAGGGTTGAAAGAAAGAAAACATGAATCTTTTTCAGCTCTTAAGATCGGACAGGTGCTTGTTGTATCTTTTCTTACTGGATTACTTTGGTGGAAATCTGATATAGCTCACATACAAGATGAGGTCAGTTATCTTTCACTACAAAACATTTTGACCTTTAAGGTTTATGATCTCCTCATGTCCCAATTTTTGGAACCGTGAATAGATAAAAAAATAAGAACTATAATTTAATGATTTGGGACCAATAAAAAGGAGGAAAAAGACTTAGTTATACTTTTGCATTCTCCGAGTAAAGTTGTACACTAACAGAATTTTGTATTGACAGAAGTGAACTTGTTCTTAACGGTAATCTTAATTAACGCAGCTAAGTTTAAATTCTATCATGCTACGTACTAACTACATGACACGTTTTCAAGTTTCAACAATACTCCAGTTTTAAAAGTTTAGAAATCAATTTTCCTGTTTTTTTGTAAATTGCAGACTGGGCTTCTTTTCTTTTGTGCTGGGTTTTGGGGATTTTATCCCCTTTTCCAAGCTATTTTTACATTTCCACAAGAAAGAATGATGCTTGAAAAAGAGAGGGCTTCAGGAATGTACAGACTCTCATCGTATTTCATGTCACGAGTCGTAGGTGACCTCCCCATGGAGCTTGTACTCCCAACTGTTTTCATTGTCATAACTTACTGGATGGCAGGGCTGAAGAGAACCTCTAAAAATTTCTTTCTTACCTTATTTTCACTACTATATAATGTACTGGTTTCTCAAGGCCTTGGACTTGCAATTGGAGCTCTGGTGATGGATCAAAAATCTGCAACAATACTGGGATCAGTTATAATGCTATCATTCCTTCTAGCAGGTGGATACTATGTTCAACATGTTCCAGCTTTCATTTCATGGATCAAGTATATTTCAACGAGCCAATACACGTACAAGCTCTTGTTAGTATCACAATACAAGTCGAAGGATACCTACCCTTGTGGAGAGAACAAAACTTGTTTTGTCCGAGATTTTCCAAATGTAAAAACAATAGGCCTGAACGGACAACTTGTTGCAGCGATAGCATTGGGTATAATGCTTATTGGTTACAGGCTCATAGCTTATCTTGCCCTCATGAGGATTGGAATGAAAAAGTAGTTGTTCAAGTTCGAAAAATTTGTCTATATTTTCTCCGGGATGTAGTTGTTAGTCATTACGTATGAGTTATGCAGAGTTAAACATTTCTATCACTGAGAAATAATCGTAGTGAAACTCCCCTTGAATATTATTAGGAATTTTGACGTGTGATAGTATCTTAGGTTAATATGTTGTGAGATTTTCTAATGAACTGCCACTCTATCACTATTATGAATTTATGATTTGTGTTATAGTCTGATGTACTATTTTTGTTCATATAAACGGAGGAAGCATATGAAAAGCCCAATTGGCAAGAGCCATGTCTTCATGGGCTATCTTTATGTTGCGCATGTGAGAGCCAAGTTTGTTATGGTAATTTCAAAAGCAAGAGATAAATGACGCTCAACAATATGCAAGAAAGAAACCTTAAAAAAAAACATACATGTGTGTGTTTAGTTTCATATAAAATGAGAAATATTTTAATGACCATAATTTTGAATCAAGTATAATGACTGATAAAAATAATAATTTATATACTCAAACATAATTTGAATGCATGGGAGGTACATGTATAAACGTTGGATTATATTTATATAAAAAAACAAAAACTACTAAAGAAAGGAACGTGCTATCTTAATCTTAATTTTATTTAATGGTAAATACATTTCCGATCACTCACATGTATAAACGCTGGATTATTAACGGCAGGTACTATAATTATTAATGACAATTACAATTTTCACCCTAAAATGCAACGTGCTATATATTAAAGCTTGGGCATCGTCAATTCTTTGAGCTTGCATGTTTTAAAAACCTGAAAAGGCTTTTCAAAAAAGCCTGAGAATTAATACTTATATAATTTTTTTTCAAAAGATTAAAAAACAGTGTCCACAATTAAGTATATAATAGTGGCAATAAGATTAAAGAAACATCCTCTTCTCAATATCAACTCAACAAATATCTATTTCAAAAACGTGCGATATATGTATCTCCATCTTATTCTCATGTATAAAAATAAATGTCTAACAGATTAATAAAGCTGAATGTAATCACGTACTATTCTGTGGTATACAAATGTGACTATGTGGCATACTTTCACCCACCCTTTGTGTACATTTTTTTTTTTAAGTCAAGCTTATATATTTTTATAAAGTAGAATAAAGGCGGAGTAGACACCAAGCCTCCAAAGTAGGAAGTTCGTGTTACAAGCTCCAAGTGCTACCATAGTCAGAAATTGGTACAGCAACAACTAACACCAACACCAAGAGCAACTTATATAAAACATCAGTTCAAAAAAAAACATACAAACTAAATTACATATATTTGTTTGTTTGAGTATTCAGTATTTCAATGTTCCAACTGAATTACAATTCAGCAACTAAAATACCTAATAACCAAAAACTAAATTGAATTTATGTGAAATAAATTATAAAATCAAATTCTTTTAAAATGCACAAACGGATTAACTACCACGTATGTCAAAATTGGTAATTAATTAATTAAACTCTGAAATATATAACAAATGAGTTATGAACAGATGTATTATATATGGATTTTGGCGAGTTTTATGTGCCACTGCTGTCTTGTATCAAACATCGGGACGTAGATTATGGAAGAATACCGATTTACCGAACCATGGGGGTTTGTGACAGAGAGAGAGTGCGAACTAGAGCATAGAGATGGATAACAATGTAAAACAGAATACGCTCTTGTTGCAAGTGTAAAGCTCATGCATTTGTCGCTTTGCCTAATTCTGCGCGTTAACACATGCGTTCACAAGACATATGCTTTTCTTGTGCATGCCACAAAATTACCTGTATATGCAGATTATGTGATGATCGATTTTTACATGATGATATCTAATATATATGGACTTAATTCAGTATTTGACTCGGATCTTATACAGCCCACATGGATGGATATGCTTCTCAATGGGGCGGGTTCGGATCAGGGATTTCTCGTACCCACCCCGTATAAATTTCATTTATCCCATATTCATTGGATTCTCGCGGGAAATTATTTTAGTCATCATCCCCGTCCCGTCGGGTTACCCGTGGAAAATTATTTTAGTTCACATGTTCACCTCACAAGAATATTTTATTTTTCCGACCCGTGTCATCCTGCCCTATTTTATAATATATGTTTTTAATAAGTTTAGAAATATTTAAATTCAATAAGTAACAAGTATCATACAAAATATGCATGCAAAATATACTCTTTTTTTTTACTAGTTTGACTTATAGTCTTACAAATGTTTAATATACTCTTATTTAATCATTATTATTCATTAATTTTTTTCATAAATAACATTAATTAAACATAAATATATTACATTTAAATTTCATAATATTTTCAAATGTTAAACCCTCAAAACTTTTCATTTATAATATATATATATATATATATATATATATATATATATATATATATATATTATTTGGGGCGGGGCGGAAAATCCCTTTGAAGATTTGATAAATACCATACCCGTTCTATATATTAACGGGACACATAATTAATACTCGTCACTGCCTCATTCCCATCTAATCCAATCGGGGCAGATTACCCCCATTAAGAACCGGGTTAGTGGCGATGCCTATAGAGCGAAAGAGCTGCTATGAATGGAAGATATTCTTGTAAAAAATATATATAGTTATATACAACTGCCCATGTTCTATAGTCCATCATATCATCCTCCAAATGTCCTTCAATTCAGATATTCAATCCTCCGCATTTTACCAAATTCTACTAAATAATAATTAAAGTGGCTACATATATACTCCTTTCACTTGAGCTCCGATCCTCATAAATACTCTAGACTCTAAAGTCTTTTAAGTGTGTGTTGCATGCATATGCATATATGTTACTCCAATACTCTAGAGTCTGCAGCTATGCATATACACGTACAATTTTATTAAGTATAACCGTAGGACCCACAGAATCTGATAAAAGAAGCAAATGATATAAAATTTATAAGGTGGCCGGTGATCTTAGTGTAAGACAGCATTGCATATATATAAGATGTGAAACATTGGTCCAAGACTTGTGCTTTAAAGATTTATGCTTTCGCTCCATTCTGCAAGTGTCTAACATGAAAATAGTATTACTTGTAGCATATTTCCATTTTCGTAACACAAGTTTTCCAACAACATCCATCAAAGTAGGTTACGAATATCTCATAACATCATCGCAGAGTAGCGGCCAGCTGGATTTTTAAATTATACATTTTATGTAACCCCTTTTTAAAAAAAAAAAATCTCTCGATTAATCATGTAATTACTATAATTTCTCGACATATTTTACATAAGCTCTTTATTTTAAATTCTTATGAATTCCATTATAATACTAACCAAAATAGAGATGACAAAATAAAATACTCCGCGATTGCATGTCGGGTGCATTAAGATCCCTATTTGCGTGCTAAACATATACTGTTAGAATTAGAATGATCTAATGACTCTCACCAATAAATCTTCTTTTTTTTTGACAAAGGACTCTCACCGATAAATCAAGGAAGAATTAAAGAGTAAGAATATATACGAGTTAGATAGTGAAATGGTGTGGGTCGCCACCAAGATTTGACATTAGAGGGCCCAATTTCTTACAAGGTCCATCGATAGATACCTACACCGGACCCAACCTCCGCAATACCCGATAATCAACTGGCACATATTCTGTATTTCGTTTATATATACGTTACATACATATATTTTGCTTGTTTTTTTTACCGTTCGGTTATTTTTTTTTAAAGATAACTTCAAGCTGAATTGCCAAGTTACAACACAAAAGAACATTACATTCAACTCTAAACCACCCCGGCATTACATATTCAACGACAGCACAATGTACATTATGACTTTTGAGTAGTTGCATTCTTGTGTTTCAGAAAATTTTCCTCCTATTTTAATCAATTTTGTAAAAACAATAACAATTATCAAGTATCCTATGCCAGGGCATTCCCATGACAATAGATGTAGAATTTGAAACTCCATTCTCACACAAATCATATGAAATTTTAGTTTAATAAAACAGTATATAAGATATAGTATTACTCTCAAATGTATCAATAAATTATAATTTATTTAAAACTTGTAACCGGTTTTTAAAATATCCAAATGGTTGCATTTAAACTAACATATTCTAAATTTATTTGTGATGTGAATTTAAGACTTGACTCAACTTCAGAAAAGAATCGAGATTCAATTATAGAGTCGGTACTCGATAATATTTATAACAACTGAAACACACAATTTATATATATTAGTAACTTATTACTCTCACCATCCCATTTAATTCTTAACATTTTTAGAGAGAGTGTCTGTCACACATTTTAAAGTGTATATAAAGTATAGTTACATAACTTATTTTTAAATTTTTTTGTTTTTGAATAAAAATTGAATGTTTAAATTTATATTCAGAAAAAAATAATTTAAAAATAAGTTATGGAACTATATTTAATATGCATTTTAAAATACGTACCAGACACTCTACGTGTTAAGAATCAAATCGGAAAGATGGAGTATATATTAGTAACTTGTTCACTTCACAAAAATTAGTAAAAATGTAATTAATATATTCGAAAAATAAATAACTATTATTTAGAATGATTTTATCAATATTAGTTCTAGGGGTGTTCATGGTCCGGTTTAGTCTGAGTTCATCAATTTTCCAAACCAACCCGATAATAACGGTTTTTTAAAATTCAAAACCAAACCAATAAATTTTAAAAATCAAGCTAAACCAAACCACCTAAGAACGGTTTGGTTCGGTTTCGAACCACATTTTAATTTTTAATTATCGTATTTAAAAAATATGAATAATACTTTTAAGTCTTATGAAATCATAGTTTAAAAAATTCTCTAATTATTTTATATTCTTGAATGTTATATGCTAGATCGAAAGAAGTTCATTGATTTTATTTTAAACTTTTCACTTTCATATTTTTATGAAAAACTTACCTAAAATTCTAATATATTTAATTTTATATTTACAAGGAGTGGTTTAAATATCACCGAATCATTTTCAAAATTTTGATAAAGCGGTATCTTAAATTTTTATCATAAAAGAAAATAATTATAGTTAGATGTAAAATAATTAATTTTTAACTAATTATATTAATATATATTAGTTATTTATTATATATATATATAATTAAACAGTCCGGTCCGGATTAACCAACATATATTTTTTACAAACCACAACCAAACCATTTAAATTTATATGATCTGGATAACCAAACCGTTAATAATAATATTTTTTAAATTACAATTTAAATGATTTGGATTGTCTCGTTCTAGTTTAAAATCGCTGTTTAACATATTAAATGACAGCCCGATTAGTTTTGTTATTGTTAGCTTTTCTTTTTTACGAGGGAACATGGCGGGCTCTACATCTCCACAGTGGTCCCACTATGTAAGTCCCTCGCGTGTCAACTCCTGATCGTTTTGGATGAAAATTAATTGCCTAATTTTCGGTTGAAGGAAATTATAATACATGATCATCACTTCCTCCCTTCCATTTTAGATATTACTTTTTAAAAAATTACGTATATTAAAAAGTTTTAACATTAAATTATTTTTTATTTGTATTCATATTAATTACATTGATTGAAATAATTTTAATATATAATTTGAATAATAACTATATTATATTAATTATCAATACTAATACCAATATTTTAATCAAATTGTTGTTTTAAAAATTAATTATAAAATTACATTGAAAATAGATAATGAACATGTATTATGAGACAATTTTTATTTTTTAAAATGATTAATAATTTGGGACGGAGGGAGTAGTATTCATTACGAGTCTTAATCACCCTCTTAAATTCTATTGTACTAATCAAGCTAACCCTATCTTGATTATAACGTGGTCCCTCTTAAGTCTAAATTTATATATAAAACAAAATAACACTACCTGCAACCAACAACATTTTTCTATCTCCAACCCCTGTTCTTTTTCTCCATACTACCGCGTTGAGATGCTCTCCTGAATAAAAATAAAATTCTAATAATATTCACTGCGATATTTACGAGTTTTATTTAATTTTAATTTTAATAAATTCGAATGGAGAGTACGGATTCTTCGACAGCATCGCGTAAACAACAGCCTCAGCTGCCGCCAGGGTTTCGGTTTCACCCCACGGATGAAGAGCTGGTGGTTCACTATCTTAAAAATAAGATTGCCGATGCTCCCCTTCCGGTAGCCATCATCGCTGAAATAGATCTCTACAAATTTGATCCATGGGAACTCCCTGGTAATATATATCTATGTTATTATTATTATCCTTTTTTTAAAATCAAATATAGTACATGATATTATGGTCCATAGCTGGACCATAATTATATACGCCTTAACTAATTAAGTTTTATATGTATATATGTTGGTGGGTGTGTGTTTATATGTTATAAGTTTGTTGGCGTGTGTAAATATATATGTATTTATGTATGTATGTATGTATATGTTAGTTATCTGAATAATTGTAGGGATTTTATATACATGGTGATCGAATTAATAGTACTTAAATAGATATCTATATATTTTAAATCAATTAATATTGTGGGTACGTTGATCAGCTAAGGCCTGTTTTGGTGAACAAGAATGGTACTTTTTTAGCCCGAGAGACAGGAAGTACCCGAACGGAGCAAGGCCAAACCGGGCGGCAACATCAGGTTATTGGAAGGCCACCGGAACTGATAAGCCAGTGTTGAGCGGCAGTGGAGGTCAGAAAGTAGGTGTTAAAAAGGCACTCGTGTTTTATGGAGGAAAGCCACCTAAAGGGATCAAGACTAATTGGGTCATGCATGAATATAGATTCATTCTTGATCATAACAAGTCCAAGCCTCCTGATCATTCTAACCTGTTAGGCAATAAAAAGGGATCCATAAGGGTAATTTAATTATATACATACTGTTATTTATCAATTCATATAATATTCGAGTTAATTGATTGGAGTTTGATTTTTGGTGTACGTGTAGCTCGACGATTGGGTTTTATGTAGAATTTACAAGAAGAAGAACAATCCTCAGAGGCCAATAGTAGATCATGATGAAAGCTGCGAGTCTATGAACGAAATGATGTTACCATCGTCGTATGGGCAATTACAGAGTCCTAATAAATTGCCATCACTAGGGCTTAGAGCTTCATCAGCAAACAACATGACTAATTATGGCTCATTTGTTGAAAATGACCAAAATATGTTTCAAGGGATGGTAACAGTAGATGGTACTAACTTTCAAGGCTCCCTGCAGATTAATAATTCGCTCTCTTCTTATCCTCCCACCACGGCCAATCTCCTCTCCTTGAAAACTAGCTTTTCAACTTCAAATTTGTATTGGAACAGTACTGAAGAGGGTACCACGAATACGAATGGAGCTGCAGGTACTAATAATTGTTCTTCGAGCTCAAGCAAGAGATTCGTTACGGAGAGGGGGGATCATCATGAAAATGAAAATGTGTGTTTTCCCAGTTTGTTAATTCAGTGTCCACAAAGCTCTCAGCCATCAATACAACAGGCAGGAGGAAATATTGGTGATCAAGGCGGTGTTCTTAGACACCAGGCACATCATGAGCCACAGAGTCTCATCAATTGGTACTCTCACATATAAATATCCATGCGATATATTTATATATACATTTATATTTAACTTACTAGTGAGTATATATTTATATATGCAGTTTTATATTAAACAGATCCACGTTTAGAACTTAGAAGCAACTAGCAAGTATATACACTGTTTATAATTTGTGCATGCACACACATATATATATATATATATGTATGTATGCATGCTGCTGCCTGCCTATATATCTATTCATTTATAGATTTCTGTAGCTTTTTAAGTATATTCGACCCATCATATAACATATATATTCGATATAATATTCCCGTGGAAAGATGATGGTGCATGCTTTGTTATTAAATACTCTTCGACTTCTGCTTTAATACGTTAAAATAAAAAATACAATTATATTTATTATTAAATTTAAAATTTTATATGAAAAAGGGTCTGAGGTCACTCTCAGATTATTCACACGAGGTTATAAGATTTTCAATGACAATTTTGTAATAATGATACTAACATGTATTCACAAAAATATCCTTAAAATAACACTATCATTTCAGATTATAAGATTTTCAATACAATTTTTCAATGACAGTTTTGTAATAATGATGTCCACCCCTGCACTTACAAAAATATTCCTAAAATAGCACTATCATTTGTCTTAACTCACGTAACAAACTTTTATTTAATTCAAGATTTATGTTTTATATTAAATATAATTATATTTTTTTACCAAACATGTTAATATTGAATTTTTCTAATTCCTACAAATTAATTAAGTATAGACATAAACATTATAAATAAATATAGTTGATGACTAATTAATTATTCCTTGATCGGGAAGCCACGTCATATACAGAGCTGCACGTACTTGTCATAATTTATAATGTCCTTGGCATTGACGAATCTGGAATAAATTTTTAGTGAGGGCGCTTTATAATTTTAAAGAATAATAAAAATTTTAGTGGGGCACACATTTTAATTTAATGGAGCCACTAGATAAATTTTTTATATTTCAAATATTTAATCAAGAAATTGAGTGGGGCATCTCTCCTAACTTGTAACATCCGCCCTCTTAGGTATAGGTTGATATATTTCACGTACAATTGTTTGTTATTGGCGTATATACGACCAAAAACAGAAGTTAAATTTATTATATACTTGACATATGCCTTTCATTTACATTTTAAAGTTATTGCATGGCAGAACCTACCTTTATAAATATGTAGTACCTACAGGGCAGAGGCCTTTATATATATACACACGCTATCGTTCTCTCACCCCTCCCCCCTCCTAACCAGCAATCGTTGTTTTGTTCATGATTCTTGATCGATCAGTCGATCACTAACTAAAAATGAGAATTAGGTATTGTAGACGAATTTTTGAAATAATATCCATTTTTTAAAGATTTTTAAAAAAAAATCTTTACATATTCAAATCACAATATTCATACAAAGTAAGAAGTTTTTTATATTCCTATACATATTTAAATACAATTTTATATACATATATTCATAAATTTATATCGTATAGTACATATGTATAACTTTTTTGGACCTTACCCCAGACCAGCCCTACGAAGAATTCATATTTTCAGCTATGGAAACGCCGAAAAAATTATCAGCTAGACCTTACGTGTGTGTATGTATGCACTAGCTACAATTTAGTACTGATAATCCTCATGTGTGTGTGTACGGTGGAGACTTAGGATTATATATATACTTAGACATGCGTGGTTGTCAGGATTGATCTACTTATTCAAAGCTACCGGCAAAAGTTACATTGTAGCCCTGGTAAGATTTGCAAGTCTTTGTGTGTGTGTTCATTAGTGCATGTCATATTGTTATTCTTTAATCAAGATCAATTATTAATACCAGTTGCTTAAAATTAAGCTAGCTACTGGGAAATATCAGTGGACACAGGAAAAAAAGAGTAAAATGCAAACATATCAATTAAATTCAGCGGACAAAGAAAAAATAAAGCACAGGTAGAACTGTATTTCTTTTTACCCGCGCATATCAAATTGGGTTAAGGGGCGAGAACACCTTTTGTATGCAGGAGCAAATAAGTCATGTATTTTAATAATGTTCAAATAAACCCTTTATCTATAAAATGTAGGTTCAAATTAGCCTTTATTGTTAAATTTGATTAACTAGGTTAAATATATTTTTGAAATTTGAATAAACAAGATATTTTATTATAAAATTTATTTTAAAATATTATAAAATCAAAATAAATTATATTATATCATCAATATGTGGTAAAAATAACTCTATAATTTGAGTGAAGCAGCAAATAAGTTTTTATAGTTTTATATGCTCACATAAAATTTTAATTCTTAAAGTGATAGTTAAAAATATAAAATATTGTTAGATGGTGATAAACATGATCAAAATATAAGTTTAACTTATAAAAACAATTATTAATATCACTAAATATTAATAATAAAATATTTTTAAAATATCAAGATATTTTTTAAAGAAATTATAATAATTAAAAAAAGAAATATTTGTGTATACAATAATGCTACAATTCTACATTGATTTCTCTGATTAATTTTATTCCAAATTAATTAATAAAAAAATAATGTTAACACATATTTGAATTTTGAAATAATTATATAATAAAATTGAATTAATTTTTTATTGAATTATTTTTACCCTCAAATTCATTTTATAATATAATCTTTTTGGTCTTATAATATTTTAAATGAAATTTATAAATAAATATCATTTTTTTCAAATTTCAAACATATATTTAACCATAGTTAATCAAATCTAACCATACGCTATTTTGAACCTATATTTTAAAAATGAAGGGCTTATTCAGACTATATTAAAATATAGGGGCTTTGCTCGACCATTTAAAATATAGGAGTGTTTTGGTTCCATAACCCTATCAAATTCGATTTTAATAATATTGTATAAATTAATATATGCTAATATGCACGTGTATAATTATAATAAAACAAAAAAATAACTGTGAAAAATAGCCACAAGATTAAAGATGAAAGGAACCTCAAAAAAGACAGTTATCTTGATCGAGAGTTGAGGTCATATAAAATCGATCATTCAACATCCATCTGGCAGAAAAAGAAAGAGAGAGCATTTGTAATATGAAAGGAGAAAAGACACCACCCCCAATTTGTCAAACGTTATTTTCTAAAAATTACGATATTTCTGAAATATTTACCACCTCAAATCAGGAGTCATGACAAATGAGAATTAAGAGCATATCTGACTCTATTTGTTTTATCATAAACCTAATTTATAACTTCATAAATAAAAAAACATTTTGATGTTAACTTAATAAAAATTTATAAACATCTTAACTTAAAAGTGATTTAACCGATAATTTAGATTTGTAAGTGATTTTTTTGATTATAAATTATTTCAATAAAAGATAAATATTCAAATCAGACATACCCCATTTCTAGATTCGAACCATTTAATGAATCTATATTCATATGATTAATAAATAATAAGTGAGGTAAATATGCTTAATTTCCCTTGATTAATTTTTGTCCGTTAAAGTTTTATGCTCATGCTTTTACTATGACATCTCCGTCGTTCCACCCCGGTGCTTTTTTATGACCAAGTTGGCCTGAAGAAAATGTTGAATGTAAAAACACATATCTACCGTTTATTTTGTCGACATGTAACAATACATATAATACGTACATATAATAACTTGATATGAGTTATTCTAATAGATTATTTTCTTTCAGGAAAAAATTCATAACGGTGTTATTTTAAACTTGTAGATATAGAAACACATATCTAATTAATATGTAATTAGTATATATTTTAAATTTGTATATGATTTCATGGTTAACTTGTATTTTGATATAGCTATTGAAATTCGATGATTTAATATTTAATAATTAAAATCATATACACTATCTATGTAATACTCGTAATAGAAAATTAATTTCCTGTAATATAATGATAACTTTTCAGCTAAATCCCGATATTTACATTGGGATTTGCATTAGTATATATTTTAAATTTGTATATGATTTCATGGTTAGCTTGTATTTTGATATAGCTATTGAAATTCGATGATTTTATATTTAATATTTAAAATCATATACACTATCTATGTAATACTCGTAATAAAAAATTAATTTCCTGTAGTATAATGATAATTTTTCAGCTAAATTTGTATTTTTTTTGTCAGATCTTTGCATTGCATTTTGTTTACCTAACAAAATTATTTATAGCATTTTAAGAGATAGGATGTTATTATTAAAACAAATTGTTACAAGCAAGTGGTTATTTTGGTTTGAAAAAAGGAAAGTGCTTATTTTGTTTGTTTCAACTCGAGCGATCAGTCGTCAAATCAAATTTGAAAATTCAATATTTTGAAATTATCACACTCCACTTTTCCTATCTTGGTAATGGGTACAAAATTAAGTTTAAATCATTACGGCCTTAATTCGGTAATTGACATTTGACAATATGCCACACAATGTAAAGAACTAAAGATAAAATACGTATTTCCTTATATATATCTAAACTTATACCATAGCTTTAATTTCTAGTCACCCGTTTATAACCCCATATACGATAATACGAAGAGGAGAAAACGTATACGTTTTTGTATTTGATACATACGCAAGTTGATGTACATGATTATTACTTTCTAAAATGACTAATATTTTAATACTCTTAATTAATTAGCCATGTCAAATTGTCAATTAATTAAGTAAATTAGTTAGAGCTACTTAAGAAAGCATCGATTGATTTAGGATTTTCAAAAAAATTGTGCAGGTAGAATTTGAAAAACCTGGTCGCAGTGCAGGCAGTAAGAAGCAATGTGCCTATGATCTCACCGTTTGGAGCAGTGGTCGAGGATTGTAGGAGTTTGATTAGGAACTCAAACAAAGTTACTTTGTCTTTTGTAAGACAATCTGCAAACATGGCTGCTCACTTCTTAGCGAAGGAGTCATGTTCATATCCAGGTCGAGTGATTAATAGGAGTGATGTTCCTATTGATCTTCATAATGTATTGATGCATGATTTAGCTTTATAAAATCATTTTACTGTCAATATATATATATATATATATATAGGGTCCTGCTCAAATAGAAAATAACTTAGAATAGAAAATAGAAAATAAGATCTACACCACATATTCAATCTAATCTAATGGCAAGGGGTGCATCCACACACAAATCAAATACACCCTCATACACTCAATCCCATATAATCCCTCCGTTTTTAATTTGATTTTTCCCGTTAATTAGTGAAGTTTTTTTCAAATCTAACTTCACCACATTTTTCTCCATCTCCCAACAATCAGTTTGCATACCATATGTGATATATTCCGGTGACTTTTATTTTTTCGACGATTTCCATTATTTTTTGTGAACCCAGGATATATAATTTAGTGATTTCTGTAATACAAATTAGTGATTTCTATAATACAAATTAGTGGTTTCTGTAATATATTTTAGTGATTGAAGTTTGAATCTGATAAGTGACGAATTTATTTTAATTATAAATTATACTTGCCGAAATATAGCACATATGGTATGAAAACTGATCGTTGGGAGATGAAAAAAAATGTGGTGAAGTTAGATTTGAAAAAAACTTTGTCAATTGACGGGAAAAATCAAATTAAAAACGGAGGAGAATAGATGGGATTGTGTGTGTGAGGGTGTATATAATTTGTGTGTGGGTGCGGCAGGTATAATGATAAGATTTTCTATTTCTCATTTAAGCTATTTTCTATTTGAGCAGGACCCTATATATATATATATATTTTACCATTCATACATTTTATTGGTATGTGTAAATTGATTTTTATTGTCAAGAAATTACAGATATCTGCTGACTAAATAAAAGAAAGTATCAAGTGTAATTGTCGAGCTCGACAGTAAGGAATTACTGTATTTCTGGAAAGAATTAAAACATATTAAAAATCTAAAGCTGATACGATTATGATTGTTTTAAATTGGTTAATAATTTAATGCCTAAACTTATATGCATTTTACGTATAAAAACTGGATCCCTACTTTTTAAACCTAATTTAATTATCAGAACAATCGATATAAACAAAAATCTTTATTGCTTCAGAAAAAAGTTTGAACTACGTGGGCCAGTCTAATAGATCTTGGTTCTTCGACAACCATAGTACTATAATGAGCCCAATGCGATCAGTGCATGTTCAAATTTAATAAAACCTGGCCCATAAATAATGTCATTAACAGATGATCTGAATCAAACAATATATCACAGTTGGCTTCATGAAATTAATGATACCTTTTCCACATTATTAAAAGAAAAAAGTTCCACAGTAATCATGATTATAATTATAATAATAGTTGCATTATAAAATTACTTGCCTAATAATCAAGGTCAATAAACCAGTCCATAATCCATGCATACTCGGTTGTTCAAAGAAAGATCAAAGTCAACCATCCAGTGCTACACAATATTATACGAGGGGTACCATTTATGACTGCTGACTCTTTCAGTTCAAAACAGTTGTAGAAAGCTGGAAGAAGAAAAAAGTTGTATATAGACATGCACACACGTACACAATTGCCATATACCACATTTCTTTAACTAACAAAATGCAAACTATTTCCTCCAAGAAAAACATGGGAAGGCTTCAAACTCCTGCAAATTTATCATCAATTACTGGTCATCACAAGGTTGAGAGGTATTATGACTCGAAAAAGCATTCCATAGGAACACCAAGGCGTCATCAACACACAAGTCTACGGTCCATGACTCTCCATAACCACCATGAGGCCCCTCCACGGGATAAAATGAGAGGGCGTAGAGCTGGCAAAGAGGTGGCAAGAAGGGCACTAATGCCACCAATTAGGAAGCTCAACATGAGGTGGCGGAACTTCCAGCCAACCCCAAGTCGTCTCTCTATTATGTCCATGACTTAAATTCGAGTGCATCTTCAATGCAGATTGTTTTAGATAATTTTTTATGACTAGAATCTCAGGTAAATATAATGATGTGATCATGCATATCGTCCGAATTCATGCTTATTTTCAAACTTTGAAATCTCCAGAGTCAACTTTATTTTACTGTTGTTCAAGATCAAACCTATTTTGTGCCTGTGTACTGATTGATTACTTGCTTGTTTTATTTTTAGTACAATAATATTTCTGAAAAACTCGTAATTTCAATACAAAGATTTCTGTAATCCAGGTCTACTAAAAAGGCTAAAAGGATAGGCTCCAAAATTTAGACAATGCTGTGAAGAACCTCAAACTTAAATTAACTAATTCACATAATTTAGCAATAACAATTTTATAGCAGTGAAGTCATCAAGATGAATATCCTGTACGTTAATCAGAAAAATGGTGGAGCACATATATAGCCAAGACCCAAAATATGACCAACTTAGTGGAGCTTCACAGTTGTTTTTTTTACCTTTGTAATAGTATGCTTTTCTGGAGAAAAATTCAGCAAGAGCTTGACACTCTGACGGCAATGAATAACCCAGATGATGCCTCTTCAAATGTATAAACAGAATTGAAAGAACTAAAATAGGTCGTCCAGACATCCTTAAAATCAACTTTCTGGCAATACAAGATGGTCAATTCCTTCCACTAGCTTTGCAGATTGGATCACATCACCACTCTTGATCTCAGAAAGAATGTCTTTCCCAGCAACTGTATAGCTGCATAAAGTAAATAATTACTGAAAAATGGTATAGAAGTAAGAAACAAAACAAAAAGAGGCCACTTTTTTTTTTGGATAATGAAAGAGGCCACTTAGGTATGCCTTAAATACAAAAGAAATTTATTGATAATGCGGAATAAATGCTTAATTGGGGAATTTGGGACATACCCAAACACAGAAAATTGGCCTTCGTCAAAAGAGAGTCCTCCTAAGCCAGACTGTTTCATACAATTGCTAATTTAGAACAGTTACTTAGTCAACAATGCGGCATATCACTTAAGATGGACAGTAACTATATTGGTTCAGTTTAGAAGTACAGGGCCTACAGGCCATAAAAAAGAATTACTGAGGAATATATTGTTAGATGCTACTCACAAAACTCTTGTCATAGCGATAGAAGAAAAATTGGTTTGGTGAGGAATACTCGTCAGAAACATCACTATGGGCCATTACAACTGCACCATAAACTGAAAGTGGAAGCACAGGCAACTCCCCATCCTTGAAAAAAAAAGGAGTTGTTATCCAAATTAGTAAAATGTAATCTTTCTCTAAAAAGTGGCATCAATAGGCAACAGTGATCATACCTGCACGCTTAAAGTTGTTTTGTAAAGTGGCTCAAATTGTCCTGCTGGCATAATCTCTAAAGGAGCACTGTAACCAATATTTTTGTCAAGCCCACTATCCGATAATATTGCTTGATCAGTAGATTTAAGCTTCACCCCATCGTATGCCCCATCAACTACCTAAACCACAATTGAGTTACTCTTGATTAGTCAGCAAGTATTTGCCACCAACCTTTTGTAAGAAGTCGGTTAAGTCTTGACCGAGTTGCTGAGGTTTTGGAAGAATATATTTTGTGCAAAAGACTACAGCATACGATTCAAGAGTTATAATAATAGCTCGAGAATATATCTTGAGCTGTATGATATCTAGTTAGACAAGATAGTCCCAGACAACTTTTTCATTGACAGATTAGAACAAATTATATATACCTATATTATACTCTGTCCAGAGGTATTAGGGTGTAAAGGTCTAAACAAATAATTACAATGCCACGCTACTAAAGGGTCAAGTGTGAGTGAGCAACTATGAAAAATATAGGTCTGGAAAGTGGTTGTAGTGGATGTATATAAGTTAATCACATAGATAATTGACGAGGATGAAGTAAGAACTTTCTACCTTACCAGTTTGGCAAAGTTTCCTGCTGTAAGTGGTGCTGAATATCCATCTATAACAACCTGAAGGCATGTATAACATCAGTAAGCATACGAATATCCTCCAGCGCCGACAAACCCTTTGTCATTACTATTATTATATTTTACTTTCTATAGTTTGGTATCAGCCGAGTCATAAAAAGTAGAAGAGTGAAAAAACCTAATTTTTAATTGTATCACTTACATCTCAAAAACACTAATGTTTCAATTTGGGAAAGATATTGAACCAACTCATAGAAAGCATAAAGGTTTCTTCTACAGGCAGAACTACAAAAAAGATGAAAAGAGAATCATCCCCGTCCGTTTTTTTGCCCATCATGATTCACTGGATGAACATTATATTTGGTAATTGGTATAATGAAACTATCGCAATCGGGACATCTATCAATTTTAACAAGTGAAGATTCTGTATACCTGGATTTTGGCAGTCTTTCGTAATTCACCACCAGCGGGTGAAAATGTTGAACCATCCCCTTTTGCAATTACAAATTCAACGGTTCCTCTTCCTGTAAACCTGTAGATTGACCAAATATTGGCACCCTATAGATATATAAGGATTTTGACTTCTAATGCTAATATCAGAAGCACAATTGGTGTACAGCACGAGGAAGGCAGGGAAAAATCCTCATGCACTACCCTGAACCTAGCCTTAGGTTCCATGTTCAGATGGTAGGAATTATCAGGCATTTAAAATTATTTAATCACAACAAATGGTAGAAATTAATTTAGCTAAAAATGTGTACATTAGTTCCAAGCCCCATCATTAAACCCCAAAAGAGAAGTTGGAGAAAGCTTACTTGTAATTAAAAACTTTGAATGGAGCACAGAATATGATTTATTTTGTGTTTCAAACTGTCAAGGTTTGACCATAGTCTTGATATTGTTTGTTTCTTTCTTCCTCTCATCCATTAGAATGGAAACACAGAGAATCAGGGGAGGGAGGGGGGGGTTGTAGCATTAAGTAAACATTTCCAAACACCTTTACCTTGGATATTTCGAGTACTGTGCCGGCAACAAAAATGACAACCCCGGGGCCTGTCAAAAAACCAAAACTTTTCGTCATAACCACGCCTAACAATATATAATGTTATAAATAGAACTTATCTAAAACATTTATAGTTTCCCCACATCTCAATGTGTTGACACTACTCTGTGGGCCAATTTGACTACAGTGATCAGATTGTAATTATTACTGAATTGGCCAACCGCATGTGTGTGTGAGTGTGTTAGTGTGTTATTTACTCATGCTTTAAAACTGCCCCACGTGTCATTGCCAGTAATGTTAAGCAACTCTAAGAAAATCAGTATATAAATAAGAACTATAGAAACTAAATTCAGATATAGGAGAATCAGAACAGCAGCGTCCGCCATATTTAAACCAGAGCCATATCAAATTTCCCTTACATTACAATCTTAAGCAAGTCAGAGGGTCCATTTCGAATGATCTAGTATATGTTGAAAAATCATAACAACCTGTAACAACTCCAGCTCTGCAACAGTGTCCAGTGAAGATGCTAGACCCACCGATACTTTATCTGGATCTTTATCTTTTATATATCCAAGAAGGGTCTGCAATCCACCCTGTACATCAAAGACAAGTAAAATTACGTCACTTGGGGACTACCTCAGTTAATGGTCAACTTTACATATATATATAACATATATCCCTGCTCATTAACTAAGAAATTTGAGTTAACCGAAATCTAAGGTTCCATCATTTAAATCCATATATAGATCATAGATGGCATCACATTCAATTTACTGGGATTTAGGAGAATTTCTGTTTTTTCTATGAAGTACCTTCCCGTCTACCAGAGATGTATACAACTCCAAACCCTTATCCTTGAAATCAGCTGGAACACTAGCCAAGATGGAATCTTTTTCATCCTTCGCAATCTGAAATACAAGTGTGGCAAGACAGATAAAACAATTACGGATCACAGAAAACATTACCCAACTTATATGGAGGCTACATCAGCAGAGGCAGATTTTTTTAGCATCTACTTTTAATTCACAGTAATCATCTAGGAACTAGACATGCTGGTTCCATATTCAAATAAAAAACAATTTCTAATTTAAGTCAATATTTGGAGTTTTAGCACACTTTATGTAAGGCACTTCAACCAAATACAATAGGGTTCTTTACCATAACTTAAGAATCCAAAGTAGGAGTACCTTTAGAGCTTTCTTGACATTACCCTCCATTGTTCCAAATGGCTTTCTCTGTGGAATCCTTAGCAGATATGAGATATCCTCCAAGGAATCCTACAAGAATAAGAGACTTACCACTATATATCATATGCAAAGAATTGAAATTTTGTACAATAAAACTTTTTATCACCTGTATAGTTTTCATGTTAGTGTTTGCAGGGATAGCTTTTCTCAAAGCTAGTTCCCCAGTTCTGGGGAGTTTTGTCTCTGGGGAGTAAAGGACTGCATTTGCAGGAGAAACGGACCATGATGCCCAGCCAGGTATAGGTAATGAAGATGTCAGCTGAACGAAAATAACAATTACGGAAATCGCAGCCCCAAATTTCTTCATTTGATCTTCCAGAGTTGATGTACACGGAGTGGTGAGTTTATGATGATTTATAATTTCCTGCATGGCTAGAAACTGAATCAGGGGATACCATAAAGTTGATAATTGAGCTCTGATAACAAGTTAAGTTACCCGTTCGAGGACTCAACAGGATCTTATAATATTATATTCTCACAGTATACATATAATGGTTGCATGATCTTAGAACATAAATTTGTGAAACAGGTATACACACAAGTGAGTAGAAAGAAGTAAATGTGGAGTAGATTTGAACTAACCGATGAAGGAGGGGTGATCATTGTGGAGAAAATGGGAGAAATGAGTTTGGAGTGAATGAAGCAGCTGCTTGATGGGTTTTTTTGTCTACGAATGGGGATGAGCGAACGACATGCAAAAGATTGGTTAGATATACATACATTAGATACATTATTATTACCGAAAGAAAGCTTGCGGGAGATGGAGGATAAAAGAAAAGCCATGGAAACAAGGCCTAGTCCGTACTTTGCAGCTTTATCCAAAATCCTATCCTCTTCATCGCTCACTTGCCAACAAACTCTAAATATATATATTAAATTGTTATGTTTAGACGAGAAAAATTGACATCATCGAAAATAAAACGACAAAGCTACAACTTTATTTTAGGAAAAATAATGAGAATAATCAGTTTTAATTTTTCAGTTATTTTTATTGATGAATACATATTTTTTGATTTGAGTATTCCTAATTTTTATTTTTCTAAGAATAATAATTTTTACAAAATAATCATAATAATAAACATATAAAATTTGTTCTTAAATAACCTGCAACTCTACATTAAATATGTATAAGTTTTTTAATCAAAATTTTACATATGCTTTGGATTTAAAAAATTGAGAAATTGAATTTTCGTAGAAAAAAAATAGAGGAATTAAATAATAATCTATATCTATATCTAATCTAATCTAATATCTAATATATATATATAATAGCTGAATCGGAGCGGTGAGTTGCTGCTTGTAATCATTTTTAAATATTTTCTGTGCCTCCCGATTATTTCTCTCCCTACATTCATGCCGCCTAGCTATATTTCTATACTATGCTGCTTGTCCGTCAGTACATCAGGATTCGATTCCTCACCATATTTTATTTATATAATTTATTATTTTTCAACAAAACTGCCATTTTTCAGTTAAACGGTTTTATTAATCTCCAGGTATTACACAATTCGCTAAAAGTCATCTCCCTAAGAAAATAAAATTTTCGTTTTTATTATTCTTCTAAATAGTTTTATAAAAATAAAGGTCGTACAATAAAAATTAAATTTCATTACTTGGTAAACTTTAATTTTGTGATCAACTAAAATTAGTAAATGTAAGTATTGTTTAATAACTTCTTTATAATATTACCTAATTTTAATATATATGAATTTTTTAAATAATAATCTTTCCAAAAAAAATAAAAGTAAATTCTATTAAATTATTTTGTGTTAAGTAAATATTAATAACTTTTAATCATATACACTACTAATGTAAGAAACATGTTTCATTTCATATCAAGGATTAAAAAATTAATATTTGTATATTTTATTTTTTTTTTCTTACAATTTAAGACCGATTAGTATTTAAAATTGAAAATAATAAAGGGGAGTCGGCTGATAATATCATATTCAAAATAAATTTGATGTTAATTTATTTAAATATTTGCATAAATTTTATTAAATTTTTTAATTAAATTTTAATAATAATAAATGTCATTATTATAAAATTAAAAAATAAATTTTATGAAATCATGTCCAGGACTGTTTTATTAATTATGATGAGACTTTTCGGCCACGCTACGCGCGGCATTGTTGCCCAATAAATAATAATAATAATGTAGATTTCTTCTAACCCTATTTCCCTCTATTCTCTATAGATCCGCCTCCTTTTTTCCTTTCTCAAACATAACTGTTGTTAGGAATCATGCAGTATGATGATAACAAATTTACTTAGAATTATAAATTTGATCTTAATTTTTGTAACTGGTCAATGGATGTATGACTTATAAATATCCATTAACTAGAGAACCATTTATCAATTGAAGTTGTTGTTAATCAACTGATAAAATGGATTGTAACAGTTGATTCAGAGTTATTATCTCATCAGTTGATTGTAATATTTCGATTGATGTTATGTACTAGTCAACTGATATTTATTGACTTCAATTGATAGCTCATCAACGGGTGTGAAGAATGGCTGACAAAGTGTAAATATTCTAAGTCAGAATTCTCTCAAATAAAGTGATCAACAGATAAAGAAGTCAATGGTTATAGATATTGTTCGATGGATGAAAGTCAACAAGAGTCAAATCAATGGATCTCCATCAACGAATAAAAGCATCAAGACAATCAACAGATAGAAAGACAATCAATGGATAAGGGATCGATGGATATTCAAATATCCATTGATACATCAATTGATCAATGGATAACATATCCATTGATGGATAAGCAAAGAAGGTTCGACTGATAAGTTTTACAACAATTATCAGTTGATCAAAGTTTCCCAAAACAATTAAAGACAAATGGAATTGAATCTCTGCAGGAGTCTGAATCAATGGAAGACAGTCTTGTCAGGATTGTAAACACTTTCAAAGAAACACAATCTTCAAAGAGAAAAATAAGATAAAGACTTTTCCAGAACAAGACAAAGATCCAGGAAAACTGTGAAAGAAGTTACATTCTATTTTAGTGCAAACATTGTAAAATGTATTTTGTACCTTTATCAATTGATAGAAAATAGAAGTGGGAAATGGACTGCTATATATAATTTAACAGTTCATTGTAGCAGCAAGTAGAAGTTGAACAATAAAAACTCACGAATAACACAATAGTAAGTAACTTGGTTTTAAGACCAAAGTTCATTGAAAGCAAAAATATTCACTAGTGAAAAACCAATCCACTAGTAATTTTAAAATATTTGTTTTCAAGTTTTTTAGATTAATTTTTTATTTTATTTCTTAGTTCTAATATTCAAACACTCCAACAGTTTTAATATACAAACTTAAATCCGCAAGAATTTGATATAATTCTTAAATTTGTATTCAACATTTCTTTCTATAAACTTGTACTTAAGGGAAATAACAGTTGTCGGGGCTTCCACCTGTTTTTTCCGATGAAAAACCTCAATCTCTTAGTTTCCTTTCATTTTTCAATAAAAATTCTTAGATCAAAAACCACCGGAGCATCCGGATTTTCCGTCTTCTCCGATCAAACGGGTGTTTATTCGGTTTTCGAGGGGTCCAGTTTATCTTATTTTTGTGATTTCATTTTCTGAATCTAAGGCTTGCTTTTGTTTTGTAATTTTAGTTTTAATTTGTAATTTCAGTTTGGTTTTAGTCTCTTCTCAGTGAGAATTTTGATGTTTTTCTCCTTTCTTTGTGAGAGTATGGTGTTTGATTTAGTGATGAAAGTTTTTAGGGGATTGCAATTGTGGTCGATAACTCAAATTGGATTAGTTTCAACTGGATATGGTGAAACGAGTACATGTAAATATATCATATTCAACAAATGACGTGATTGTATCTCAAAAAAGAATTGATTAATTAGCCATTGTTTCTGTTGTTTCTGTTTATGTTTGTTCGACGCGACTATTTTTGTAGATGTCGTATGTCTTTTATTATTGAATTAATACTTACCAAAAAATAATATTAAAATTTTATTAAAAAATTAACAATCAAAAAGTCGGTGAAAATATTAGTAGAAAACTAGCACTAAAACCCGTGTAAGGCATGGGTCTCTAGTTTAAATTGTATTTCTTATCCTATTATTTAATTTAATATAATATTTTTAATTTTGATAATATTATATATATATATATTTGAATTTTTTTTGATTTGACTGTATATTTTAATAGACTTTTAATATTTAAAAAATATTTGTTTACTAATACACACATAATATATTTATATATTATATATGATCCTATCTTTAAAATTTAATCTTATTTATAACTTGAGTCTATATTTTATTTTAATCTTGTTTTATTTTATTTTAATAAAAAATCTAAAATAAAATTATAAAGATAAGATACGGTAACAACCTTTATTTAGGTTTCATCTAATTGATCATATAATACACTTAACATCATCTTATAGTATCAATCATTTCATTTTCAAATCATATTATTGTTATATTAATTTTATATTTTCACCCAATTATTTTGTATAATATATTTGATCTTATATTTAATATCGCATTTTAATTGAATTATAATTAATTTAAAAGTTAAAATAAAACTAAATGTGTGATAAAATGAGATTTGATGGTTGTCTGATTTATGTAATAAGCGTTTGAAATTAAAATAAAAAATTGACTTATCGATGATTATAAACTTATATCTGACACAAGTGGTCAGAGGTTCAATTTCTCATAATAACATAAATCCAATTTTTTTATCTTTAATTAAAAATTAGGGACACTTTTATTATTTTATATAAAATAAGGGTATATTTATAATTTCATCACCATTTTATCGGCTCATTTGTGACATATTTTGCCATTATGTACGTATTATATATAGAAACAGTCGGTGAAATTCATATATAACAGAACCATAAACTCACACAGGCGGGCTTGGCAACTATATAACTGATCGCTGCGATTTGATATCTACCTATATAATGGCCAATTTTTTGGCTCAATTTCAATCTATTAAAGCCTCCTGCGATCGCGTCATCGTTGCCGGTAATTTTCTAATTCACTTCTTCAAACCCTAATTTATTACTCTCACTTTCTGCTACCACTGCTTCTAAGTTGTGTTACGTGAATTTTAATAAGCGATTCGTTACTTTCTTGATCGAATCAGATCCACTTTTTTACTACTATTAGCGTTGATTATATATTAGTAACTGTGAAATTGCGTAGTTTATAGATGAACTGTAATTGCTCTTCGATTCCAGTTGCTTAGATTTGTAATATTACGGAATTTAGTTACTATACGCAATATCTAGGGGATTTGGGAGAGTTACGTGCAATGATTGTATATAGCTTGCATACAGATCTGTTATCTTCTGCTTAGGTAAAATCTGGAGTTGGCATTGATTGGTTATTTTTGCGTTTCTTTTATGGAATTTGAATGTGTTTGGTAATTGACAATAGAATTTAGAATATGCTTGTTCATTTTTTGAGAGTTTGTGAGAGCACTTTTGTTAGCATTGAAATGAAGTTGTATACATATATATACATGTTTAGTGCTCAAATAGGCTCCTGCAGTGTAAAGTGTTTCAACTCACTTTCTTGTTTTAGTGAGAGAGTGACCGCAAAAAGTTAGTTTTTAAAGATATGTCATATATGTCCAATTTAAGCTCTTCATCTACACCTCCTGCACGTAATTTACTTAGGATATGAACTTTGGTTCAGTAAATTGTGTACATATTTTGAAATTTAATGTATATGAATCTATGAAGACTATATATAGACAACCTTCATATTTGCCACTACAATGAGAAGTATAAAGCACAATAAAAACTCTTTTTACCCAGCATTGTTAGATCAAACATTTTAAATCTTTGTTTTGAGTTTTTTTCTTATTATAATTTTTGTCACATTGGAGATCATAGTTACGAACAAGTCATGCACAGAATAAATCACAGCGTATGTACTAGGCCATAAGTTTCCTAATTTTCCTGTTCTTCCAGTATTACACATTCATTGTCAAAATCCTTTTCAGTTGAAGACGTGAGCGATTTGTGGCCTCTAGTCAAGAAGGACTTTGAAGAAAGGTTGCCGTTAAAAGGAGCTACTTTGAATAACAAGACTCGCAATCCTGTTTTTCTCGAGACTCTGCCAGTTGAATATATATTGACAACGGATGCAAGACTACGTAGTCGATCTCCTCATGAGTTATCATTATTTTGGTTCAGAGAACCATATGCAACTGTGGTTCTTGTTACATGTGAGGTAAGTTGGAAGTCTTTAAAACTTCGAAACAATATTAAAGCATCTTCTTTGGTATTTATATGCTAGAAATAATCTGTTAGTTCTAAAAATAGTTTCTATGCAACTTTGTGACCTTTTAAAAATAAGTCAAAATTTTTTTGGTTCAGCTTTACCACCTGCTTTGTCCTTGTTAATTCTGTGATGCATTATTTTCTCATCTACTCAGTATTTTACTTATTTTTCAAGGATGGTTATTTTCCAAGTTTTAGGATATATACATAAACAATTGTAACTGTCATTATTAAGGGAGATAATGAATATTATGAGTTGTTTAATATTTGATAAATTCGAGGATTTATTTATGAGTGTACCGATTTTGTGCGGAGAATCGGAGATAGGTCTTTATCCCTAGTTTCTAAGCCTCTCTTACCTTGTCCTACATCAGTGACTCCTGATTCTCTTTATTTATTGTTTTTAACCTTCTCTTACCTTATCATATGTCAGTCGCTTTCCTAATCGAAAAGCTAAGAGAGTAGATTGTCAACATGTAGAAGGCAGTCAACCTCGGTCATCTCAAAAGTGTGGTAAAAGAGCTTAGCACTCCATGCATATTACATATAGTGTTTATGTGGGAGCTTCTTGAAAGTAGCTGATTTTTTTAAAGATTAGTGCAATTCAGGGTTTAACTAGGGTTTGGGCTCAAGCTAAGAGCTTATATTATAGATGATTCATTGTAGGATTAAGTAAGGAGAATAGAATTAAACATCTTGTGTACTATTTATACATCACACACTCTGCCACAACAGTCTTGCAAAGTATATAATATTTGGAATGCATCCTCCCCCCTCCCCCAAATCTGTTTCCTTACTTCAAGGTTCTCAAAATCTAAGGCGTTGCATGTATATACAATTTTAGTCTAAGATAGATATTACTTTTCTTATTCAATATATAATTCAAAATCTTTTTATTCTTTGCTATTTAATGGAGTTCCCTCTTGAATAGGATCTTGATGAGTTCAAGACCATCCTCAAACCACGTTTGAAATTAATAGTTCAAAATGATGAACGCGAGTGGTTTATTGTATTTGTATCCAAAGCTCCTCCTCACAATGATCAGGCAACCAAGATGGCAAAAAAAGTGTATGCCAAACTTGAAGTTGATTTTAACTCGAAGAAAAGGGAAAGGTACATATCTAATAGTAATCTTATTATTTATTTTGGAAAAATGTCAGGAATACCAGGTGGCTTACATGTCATCTGCATTTACAGTTCTTTCAGTAGAGCTATCAATGGTACAATTTGTCAATATTCACAATGCCATATAATTAAAAGATTTCCCTAAATTATTGTCTGTTCAGTCGTCCTGATATAGGCTAGTCAGACAATTATTAACGGACTCAATATGAGAGTGGAATAGCTTATTCCGAGATTAAGCTGTTTTGAAGATTACTAATATCTTAATTGATGTTTAGTGTTGTGTAACTTGCTCTTGGGCATGAATTATAATAGAAATCAGCACTAGGAAACTATTGATGTCTCATATGCAGGTGTGGACGTGTAGTATCAAGATATTAAAAAAATGCATTTTTTACCAAGGATCTTATCTTTTGCTATGATGCCTTAAAAATACTCAGGTGCTGCAAATTAGATGTGCATGGGCCAGAAGCAAATTTTTGGGACGATTTGGAATCCAAGGTCCTGGAATCCATTAGAAACACTCTTGATAGGCGCATTCAATTTTATGAGGATGAGATCCGCAAGCTTAGCGAACAGCGCTTTATGCCAGTATGGAACTTCTGCAATTTTTTTATTCTGAAGGTAGCTTCTCAATTTTACTTATCAACAAAAATATATTATTTTAGGCTATATGGCATTATTGGAGATATATGATGACAAATGTATTGTTTGTATGATTATCTGTCTGTTCATCTGTTGATGTGTTTGGCATCTTTGTACTATATATTTCTGTATATATTTTTGAAAACCTAATGTCTTGACTTACCCAGACCAGGCTTTTAGAGTGGGATACACAGGTTATGTTCGGTTTTCTTTTGTTTAATGACTTGAAATAATGGACATAAATACCACTCTTCTTGCCACGACTGAATTTTTAATCTCGAAAATTCATTGTTCTTTTTCTACATGTATTTAATGTTCACTATGTATTTATTTGCGTGTATATTTCTATATATATATATTATGTGTATGAACTTTCTTACGCTGTTTCCTTGGGTATAGGAAAGTTTGGCTTTTATGTTTGAGATGGCTCATCTTCATGAAGACTCATTACGCGAATATGATGAACTAGAACTCTGCTACTCGGAAACAGGTGCCACTTATGCATACTCTGGTTATCAGTTGCAATTTCATTATTACTTTTTATGTTCTTGGTTTAATTTGTAAATATTATAGTACAATAAACTTTTATTAGTACATGTTAATTATGATTCTTACACCTTTTCATATTGGCCTACATATGTATTTTTACGATATTACATACTACAATCAAGTCCAGTCTTACATGAAATTGACCGGAATGTTTTATATACTCTTCATGAAGTTCCTTGAATAGGCTGAGGCAGAGCTCTACTTTGTTAGATGCAACTAGACGTAAAGTTTTTCTTTAACAAATTTAATTGGTAAATGAAAGTCAACATGCCTATATTTACCTTTATATTTTAAAAAAAAAGAGAAGAAAAGTTACACGTAAAACAATCTATTTTAATTGTGTAGCAATTTATAAATTTGGATTCATTTCTTTTATTTATTTTTTAATTGTATTATTTTTCAACAATATTAATCAAACCTTTAAGTATTTTTTACACTTAAAATACTGAAGTTCCAGGTCACTTTACTAACTCGCTTTGTGTATGCATCTAAGTTGATATGGCAGGGAAGCAAAGGGACTTTGGAGGAATGGACCGTGGAGATGATCAGGCTGCCCTCTTAAGACCAGGCAACAAGCCTTTGACACAGATTGTTCAAGACGATTCATTTAGAGCGTTCGAGTTCAGGCAGTATTTATTCGCCTGTCAAGCAAAGGTGTGCAGAACTGTCTGTCTTAATTTGGAATACTAACTCTCTTTTAATAGTGTCTTTTTACTTTGTCAATAATGAGCTGGATTCTCACAAGACTGTAAAGCCTTTGTTTGCTGATCCTGAAGGAAACAAGATATCAGATTCTGTTTATAACTTATAAGTGTAGAATATTGGGATACTTCTTCTCATTAGAAGTTATAGTTGGACTATTGCAGTAGTAGTTATGCATATTTAAGCTGTGACTTGGTTAGAGACTGCAGTTACAGGCTTACAGCTAAGGCTAGGCTGCAAGTATCCTACTTGGGCTAAATCATGGCTAGAAAATATTTACAAAATACAATATCCTAAGAAATGGCTTCCAAGATATTCACACTGTGTACACTGCTCAAGTTGGTCTAGAGTTGAGCATTATGAACTTATGCCGCAGGGGATGGAACATTTTACTATTTAGTTCTTTTTGTCAAGATATCACCAAGCAAATATTATTCTTGGCAGAACGTGTAAAGGTAGCCTACTTGTTAATGAAATGTCTGCAGATCACAATATGATTCATGCTGGAATATTTAGCTAGATCTAATCAAATGTTTTATATTAGAAAAAGCCAGCTCCGGATCTGTAGTACAAGTAACTGCAGTTTTATTATCACAAAACGTCTTATCTACTGATTAACTTTTACTTGGAATCTTCTAATAAAGTGTGGAGCTCTATATTCAACTGCTACAGTTTACACTGAATCTGGTCACAACAAGTTTCTTCTTTCTATGCTAAATAATAACATCGTCCTTAAAAGAGAGCAATCAAGATAACCCCGTCTTATCTACTGATTAACTTTTACTTGGAATCTTCTAATAAAGTGTGGAGCTCTATATTCAACTGCTACAGTCTACACTGAATCTGGTCACAACAAGTTTCTTCTTTCTATGCTAAATAATAACATCGTCCTTAAAAGAGAGCAATCAAGATAACCCCGTCTTATCTACTGATTAACTTTTACTTGGAATCTTCTAATAAAGTGTGGAGCTCTATATTCAACTGCTACAGTCTACACTGAATCTGGTCACAACAAGTTTCTTCTTTCTATGCTAAATAATAACATCGTCCTTAAAAGAGAGCAATCAAGATAACCCTTTGGGTTATAACTCAATCTAGTTCTAAACCCACAATATATGTATGACCACAATGAGATAATAGTATGCTCTTTCGAAGATCTGATATCAAATATCTCAAAATGCTGTGCATTGTTCCATGTGACAAACACAGCATGCATGTACAAACTTATTACTATTGTATTTTAGGAGAAATTCGAATTATGAGGAACATATGTTAATTATCCTACAAAAGGGTGGTACATTTTTTCTAAACAGTAGGAGGTGCAATTCCTTTAATAAGTTAATGATTAATTTGAGAGTTTAATAAGCGCTGAAAAAAGATCAGATCACTTTGTTAATTTGCAACTGTTTGTGTGGCTCTTACATTTCTTAACTTGTGACGTCTTAAGTATCACTTTTCTGTAATTTGTGCGTTAATGTGTATTTTAACTTTATCCAGCTGTTATTCAAACTAAATCGTCCCTATGAGGTTGCATCAAGGGGTTATGCATTTATAATGAGCTTCTCAAAGGAACTGGTCCTGCACGAGGTACTTCTGTTTATTTTTCCATGTTTATTGCTTTAGTTTTCTCGCGTTGATCAAAATATAAAACTAATTCCACTTCTTTTCTTTTTACATTCTTCCTGAGTCTGCTTTTATGTTTTGTTTTCTGGTGGAGCTCTTTCCAGAAAATATTACCATTTTGTACACGTGAAGTGTGGATGATAACAGCTTGCTTGGGTTTAATCGATGCGACTGCGTCACGCTATAGTGATGGATTAGTTGCACCTGATACAGAAAAAGAGTTTCACCGTGTTCAGGGGGATCTGTATTCTCTATGCCGGACCAAGGTAGACATTCACATGTTTTACAACATATTTAATCACTACATGTGAATTGTATGCTTTAAAAAGAATGATGCGTGAAAGAAAAACTACCCGATACATATTTTCATCGGCAGACATCTCTGACAATGCTATGCTGCAATGATTGATACTATATTCAGTTCCTTTCTGTCAGGTGATGATCATCATAAATATATACATTTATTAATTATGAAGAGAGAAACAGTAGGATGCTTTTTCATCCGCTTGATTAGAACCCAAAGTTTGCTAGCAGTAACCTTCATATTGAACTTTATCCATGCTTGTGGCAGTTTATGAGGCTTGCATATTTAATTGGTTACGGACCTGATATTGAAAGAAGTCCTGCCAACAGGTATGTACCCTTGCATATCTTAGGTAATGAACTAAAGTACAGTATTTTCTTAAAGTCACTGTCATAAAGTCAGTTCATCCAGTTTCATTGTACTAAAAATTTAAATATTCACATTCCCACCTTTCCCTCCAAAAGTGCTTCACTCAGCATGCTACCTTGGCCGAAGCCAGCAGTTTGGCCTTCACTTCCAGCTGATGCTTCATCTGAAGTGCTTGTGAAAGAAAAGGTATGTTCTCCACAATGTAATAGTCATTGCAAATGCGATTTTATAGAATTTATGGTAATTTATAACATCAAGAATTCAAGATAAAGTCTTCAAGTTACATTTGATTATATACTTGAGTAGCGCCTCAACGGTCAGTTTACTAAGCCATGAAATTAATAAATTGATCTACAACTGATGGGTTGTTGCAAGTTCATGAAATGAATAAATTGATCTATAACTATGAGTCTTTTTTAATTATCCTAGATATCAGTTTTCTTCTATGTTATACAGACACAGGTATATTTAGAAATACTCGTGGAAGGGTCTGACGGTGGACCATTATATATGTCGAACAAAAAATTATTATTTCTCACTATTGTGAAATAAAGTCTTCTAGATATATGAAGTGGTTGTAACTTTTTTTATTTACATCAAGAGGCTACTACTGTATTACAACAGCGAGGGTGATATATGTGCAGATGACTCTTCATGCTACTCCAAAGATCAAACATTTTGGAATTCAGAGAAAACCACTGCCTCTTGAACCCTCACTACTATTGCGCGAAGCCAATCGCAGGAGAGCTTCCCTTTCTGTTGGAAATGCTTTGGAAATGTTTGATGGACAATCTTTTATGGATGGGTAATGGATGTAGATTTATTATTACATATAACGTCGCACTTGAGGGCCATACAATTCAAAGTCTACAAAAGATAAAACTGGGTGCACTTATATATTGTTGCCTTTTTTTAATTTAAAAGGCACTGCTTTAATGTTGTTCCTTTTTTCTATTCTAAAAGATCATATAATGTATTTGTTTATCTTTTTTAGCCCTGATCATATTTCTATGTACCAACAGCTCAGATTCAGAACTAAGACGGGCTCCAGCACCTAAAGTAAATGCAATTACAATGTCACGAACTAATTCTTCTCTTGGAAACTTTGAAAGCACAATTGACCGTCCGATGACACTTTCTGAAATTCATGTTGCTGCAGAGCATGCTCTGCAGAAAACAATATCAGACCCTGGTTTATGGAAATCTATGTCATCTTTAGAGGAGTTTGAGGTAGGCAGCTTAACGGAAAATTTTTCTGTTAAGGTTTTTTAGACTACTGTAATATTTTTATCAGCATCATCTTTAAAGTAGAGGACTTGTAGAAAGTAAGTGGGTTTTACTGGGTGAACGGGTGACCTTAGAATTCACTATTCAGTGCCAACTTTAACCCAATGCATGGTTGAGAATTTATAGTATTGAATTAATTTAAAAGTTATTGAAGGACACAAATATATTTGCTTTCACTAAATCATAAGCAGCAACAAATTTCATATACTTCTTCTCTTGCTTCACCATTTTCATATATTGGTACCTTGTAAAACTGTATAATTATGATCTGTGTTATAGAGAATATATTGGGTACTGGGAAACTTTCTTTGACTCTTTGAATATATCCATGTCAGAGAAAGTATCTAGAACTATCTAAAGGCGCTGCTGATAATTATCATCACTCATGGTGGAAACGGCATGGAGTTGTACTTGATGGAGAGATTGCAGCTGTCTGGTACAAGAATGGTAATTATGATCTAGCCGCCAAGTCGTATGAGAAAGTCTGTGCCCTTTATTCTGGGGAAGGATGGCAAGATCTGTTAGCAGAAGTCCTTCCCAATTTAGCGGATTGTCAGAGAATACTCAATGATCAAGCTGGCTACCTATCATCTTGTGTTAGATTGTTGTCACTAGACACAGGTTTGTTCTTGGCCAAAGAACGCCAAGCTTTTCAGTCAGAAATCATTCAACTTGCACACAGCGAAATGAAGAACCCTGTACCCCTAGATGTGTCATCCTTAGTAACATTTTCCAGCAATCCTGGGCCACCAATGGAAATATGTGACGGGGATCCTGGAACCTTGTGTGTTACTGTATGGAGTGGGTTTCCAGATGATATAACTCTTGAAGCACTTAGTCTAACTCTCACAGCTACCCATAATGTTGATGAAGGCGTTAAGGTGTTACTTCTTGTTTTCCCAAACTAATAGGGTCTGTAACATTTCGTAGTTTATTGGTTTCTCATAAAATTTCACAGTAATGTTTAGTTTTTTCTGATTTTTAGGCCATAAAGAGTTCTGGTGCAACAATTTTAAAGCCTGGCAAGAATGCCATCACCCTTTCCTTACCTCCACAGAAGCCTGGTTCTTATGTTTTGGGAGTTCTTACAGGTCGCATTGGCCACTTAATATTTAGATCTCATAATTTCTCCAGAGGTGGACCTGCAGACAGTGACGATCTTATGAGTTATGAGAAGCCAACAAGGCCTATCTTGAAGGTAGTGTGGCTTTTTTTTCGACAGTAGAATAGAAGTAGTGTTTCTTCCTAACTATGCTTTGATAGGGTTATACTGCTGTAGTGCTGTATGATGATCTGCATTGTGGATTATAAAAAGTAAAGTTCTGCCGAGAATCAGAAAAGGAATGAGAACTTTCGGTGAAATCGCGATCTTATTTCATCTCATAAAAATTAGCGAATTTCTTCTTATTTCATGTCATAAAAATTTTTGAATTGTGATCTTATTTCATGTCATAAAAATTTGTGAACTGTGATCTTATTTCATATCATAAAAATTGATAAACTTCACCACCGCCTTACATTCTGAAATGGAAGTATTAAAGTGGTTTCTAACTAGCCTTAATTTCTTAATCATTAGGTGCTTGAGCCAAGGCTGTTAGTCGACCTTGCTGCGGCTATTTCTTCTGCTTTACTATTAAATGAATCTCAGTGGATGGGAATAATTGTAAAGCCGATCAATTACTCCCTTAAGGGTGCTATCTTGCACATTGACCCTGGTCCTGGTCTGATAATAGAGGAGACACATGTCGTTGAAATGGAAAGGTATTATAGTGCATTAGAGAATGCAGGTGCAGATCACCTAAAGAGTACTAGAAGTGAAGATTCTGCTGGCGATGTACATTCTAAGCAGCTAACTCTTCAGAACAGTAAACTAGAATTGCCAGAATGGGCAAGCAATATAACTTCTGTTTTATGGATTCCTGTGCGAGCCATTAATGATGAGCTTGTTAGAGGGACATCTGAAGGTGACTGTTCTAATAAAATTTTGGTCACAGTCTAAATATACTTGTCCAGGTCATATTTCAACTTTGTATTTTGCTGATTGCCGTATCTGTACATCCTTCAGGGGTGGATAATCCTCAGAGTCAGAATCTAGTGGATGGATTGAGGACAATAGCTTTAAAACTTGATTTTGGAGTATCACACAACCAGACATTCGAGAGGCACTGTTTTATTCCATTCTCTTTCATTCTGATTCCTGTGCATATATGCTAATTGGTTTGTATCATGCAATTTAATTTGAAATAATTCTGTCTAATTATCAGGACCAATGCAGTTCATTTTACTGACCCATTTCATGTAAGCACAAGTGTCACTGACAAATGTAACGACGGCACATTGCTTTTGCAGGTACTTCTGTAGAGATAGCTTTTTAGTTCTAAAGTAGTAGTGAAAACATGCATTCCTATACTTCTAGGACCTATATTTTGTCATGCGTAATCTTGACTGTGTAGCCAATCTAAACCAGGTTCTAGCGTATTCATTATAAATAGGAATCATGTTGTATTGCTTTATTCTAATATGAAGCAAGTAACCATCTTAGATTATGTTTATTCCCAAGAGTCTATGTGTGACTTTTTCTTTGAGGCATAGTTGGCCAGTTGGGTAAATGATTGTATTGAACTCATGATCTTTGGATAGTAACACTTTACATATAATTTATGTTTTTTTTTGTAAACTTGTTTCGCCCACATTTTTTAATATTTTCTGAAACAATCGCTCCTTTGTGCTTCATAAGGTGATACTACATTCACAAGTAAAAGCTACACTTACCATCTATGATGCTTGGATGAACCTCCAAGATGGATTTGCTCACACTGGACAAGGTGATGGGCGACCAGCTTCAGCTTTTTTTCCGCTAGTCATTTCCCCTATATCTAAAGCTGGAATTCTTTTCAGTATATGCCTTGGGAGTATGAACGCGGAAGGTAATTTTGGCTTCTTCTCAGTGTGAGCCATTCTCAGGGTGACTTGTTCATAAGCATCTACTTATACCGTTTACACCTGATTTTATAAGTTAAATAAATAAATATAAAGATGATTTTAAAATACAACTAAATATTATCCCCACTATCTTTGGTCCTTTCTATTTTACTTGGAAAATGATTTCCTTTGACTAATTTTCCTAAACAAACAAACATAAACTTAGGAAAATATTTTCCTGTGATCTGTTTTACGCTAACAAACAGAACATATCAAAAAACTCACTCGTGTTCTCTTCTTGTACAGATGAACCCAAGAAGCTCCAGGAAGATAGTATATTGAATATTAAATATGAAATTTCTGGGAACAGAAATGTTGGAGCACATAGCCCTGTGCCTTTGCATCCTAGTGGAACTGAGAAAGCTATTCAACACTTGACATTCAGGTGTGCTGTTGGTTTACAGAGGCCTGTGCTGGACCCCTGCCTTGCAGTTGGTTTTCTTCCTCTTCCTTCAAGTGGTCTCAGAGTTGGACAGCTCGTTACCATGAAATGGAGAGTTGAAAGGCTAAAATATTTTGAGGATAGTGCTTTACCTGAAAACAAAGTAAGTAAAATCCTCTCTAGTCTGATTTTGTTGATTTTACCTTGTAGATGGTGATTATCAGATTAGTATTATATTTTTCTCAAAGGACTGAGTGTATTATTTAAGAAAGAAGTGGTAGGGAATTATGACAGGAATTTCCTTCTGCTTCAGATATTTGGGGGGTAATGTTTATCCTTACCAATTAGGTTACGACGTTACGTAACTAATAAATATCAACTAATTCCCTAATTCCCGATCGGGGATTATTTGGCTCCCAATCCCCGCCCCAAATGAGGAAAAGGGATCCCACGGGGAATAGAGGTATTCTTCTCTTGTATATATATACTATATTATAAAAGCCGAAAGATTAAAAGTTTTGGTCGGTCCGTACTGGCCACGGGCCTAAAAAATATATGTGTATTAGATACAATTTTATTTATTATAATAAGGGCTTTAACAATATACGTATCTATATTAACTAAAATTTTATTTTTAAACCGAAACTATATATTTATTATAACATATTTATATTAAATAGAATAATATTTATTGTACTTAATTTTTATAAGCCCAAATAACAAAAATATTTATGTTAAATAAAAATATATTTATTGTACATAATTTTTAATTATTATCAAAATAACTCTTCTAATTAATTTAGTATCACTCACATCTTTAATAAATTTATATAAAATATGAAAATATTTTATATGTATTAACATAAATTCTTACTATTATAAAATTTTATATTAAATGTCAATAAAAATACAAATAAAAAATAATTTACTTAAATATTAGTTATCCCGTGCTTCGCATGGGTTATAAGCTTGTATATTTATATATATATATAATTGGAGAACATATATGTTCTGCATTATATTTTTATTATAATATATTGCAGAATCTAATGCAAGACATATATGTTCTCCAATTAGTATTTCATTTAAGTTTCTCCATAGAACAAAACTCATTATATATATATATATATATTTTATAATACATTTTTAGATAAAAATTAATTTGATAAACCATAATATATAATATTTGTTTAAATTTAATACTAATTTTAATTAAAATATATCTATAGTATAGATAAAAGACAAAATTAATATTGTATATTATTTTGTAATTTGAAAATCTTAGAATAATGAAATAGATTAAAAATTTAAAAGTTTAATAATATATACAAATTATATTTATCTTTAATAATTTTTTTATATACATAAAAAATATATTATTTTTATTAAATATGGGGATGAGGACTGGGTAGATAAAAATCTCCACCCTTGCTCTGATCCTCGAAATGATGAAATCTAGGATTTTTTCGGGTATGGGGCAGGGAACGGAGAAGATTTTATTAAAATAATTTGTTGATAAATAGTATTCATACTCAGTGCAGTACTACAGTTATATAATTATTATACTATTTTTAAAATTTCGTCTTTTATTTCAGACCTACTATATATATCTATAAAAGCTTATGCTATTTAAACCCTAAACTCATTGTTTAGGCTTTAGAATTCCTACTTTTAATTTAACCGAAGTTTTGGGGTTAACAAGGTATAATCTAATAATAATGCAATAAAAAGGGTCGGAAATTATAATTATATTTTTTTAAAGGTAAATTTTATTATTATGTTGATCGAGGTTTTAAAACTTTTTCTTATGAATTAGCTCAACTTCTGGGCAATATAATGAAGGGCTGTTTCAAAAAAAACCCATAGACCATAGTTAGATTTTTTTTTGCAAAAATCCCTTTTATTTTTTTGCAAAGATTTAAAAATCATTGGCAAAAATACGGCTTGTAACAACATTGCAACTGCAATCAACCAAAATCAACCATAAATGCAACTTCAATATTTTTTTAAATTAGAGTTGTTTAATTGCATAAAAAGTTATTTTGGTTGCATAATGAACGAGTTGCATCGGTTGTATATTATAAGTCAACTCATTCCATATAACAGAAATGCAACTTAATAAACAATATACAATTGTACTTTCTTTCTCTCACCTTCAATAAATTTGAAATTGAACCGTAAAAAAATTAAAATGGAATCAACAACAAAATTAAGTCCAAATAACTTAATTAACCAAAATAGGCAACTCTTTCTTGACAAACAAATATTAGTGTATATTTTTCGACAAATTGACCATAATAGCTCAACTAACCAAAACCAATCAAAATAGAATGAAAAATCTTACCGGATCTCAGATGAACGTATAAGAATTTTAACTATCTTAACTCATTTTCGGCTATAAGGTAAAGTTATATGGAGACTGACTTTTTGTTGGAGACGTCGGAGACTATATATATGTACTGTTGCAGAACATTGCAAAATATATTGTACTCCAAAATATGTTTTTCATGCAGGGTATCCGACGTCTCCAACACGGTCTCCGTATAACTTTTCCATATATAATACAAATCTTATCCAATTTCTATTCTCCACTCTCATTCCTACATTCACTTTACATTCACTCTATCTCTTTACTTAGCATTCACCCACTTCCCGGTTAACACTCACCTCCCAGCATATGGATTCCAAAACTTATGAATTCAGATCACCTCTTCATCTTCATTATCCTTTTTTCTTACTCTTCTTCTTCTTGGTAATAAATCAATTATTTCTCCCTAAATCATCGTCGGAGAGTTCATCCACAACAACTCTTATATTTATCATTATATATATTATATAGAGCATGGGGATCCTAAGGTTAACCTCAGGAAAGTAAGTTTCCTAAGACACTGGGCCTGTTTGGCCACACTTATTTTCCGGAAATAAGCTCTTATTTCCGGAAAAAAGTAGGCATGTATGTACTTTTTCTGAAAATAAGTAACTTATTTTTTATTTTGAAAATAATATTTGATTTTAAAATTCTAAAATAAATATTTATCTTTAAAAAAATATGAAAATATGTAAAAAATAAAAATAAAATAAGTAACTTATTTTAAGTTTAAGGAACCCCAAACGGCCACACTGTATCAACACAAGGTTATTTAGTTAGAAAATTAGCCCAGCTGGCTCAATGTCATTAATTAGCTCTGCGGCCCATGTGGAATTCAAAGCTTATTTTTTAAGTACCTCAGGAAAGTTTCCTAAGGTTAACCTCAGGTCCTTTTTCTCTATTATATATTATGTGTATACACCATTATCTTTATTAACACACCCATCATTTGTAATCATCCACTATTCCTTTTGTGCACACAAACTCCAAACACTGGCCGTATGTCACCACTAATCTATACACGACTTAACAATTCTTCTATCAGTCAGTTAACACAAATCGGTGATTTTTGTAGCACAAATTGTTGATTTCTGTAATACAAGATAGTGATTTTTATAATATGATTTAGTGATTAGAGTTTAGATCTGATAATTTGTATTCGTATATCATATTTAAATTTCAGATCTGATGGTTTTTGAAAGTCAATTTTGTAGAGTAGAGATAGGGATCGAAGAGGAAGGAGAAAGAATTGTTGAAAGAGTTTGGTGAAAGAAAACGACTAAAAATGTAGAAGAGAGAGATTGAAAGCAATGCGGAGTGAGAAGGATTGAAAGTAACCAGAAAAGAGAAACATAGGTGTCTGGAATAGATGAATACAAGTGAGTGGCTTAAAATGATTAAAATGAAAGGATAATGACAATTTTAACTTTTGTTTCAATTATAGTCACCATTGGGCCGAGCGATTATGTTGGGTCTTGGGTTGGTTTCTAGTTTCTATTTTAATTTGGTTTCTAGTAGAGTAGGACCCTATATATATATATATATAGATAGATAGATAGATAGATAGATAGATAGATTTGTAAATTCATCTTCCTCTATTCCTCTCTCTTCATATACCTATATGTGTATGTGTATGTGTATGTGTATGTGTATATTCAATTAAAATTAAAGATATAGAGAATAGAAGAAAGAGGATGGAGGTATGACAAATTGGTGAAAGGTTTCAAAACGAAAACGAAGATATTGATAACAAATCACCAATTTAATTGATGAAGTAACAATAGAAGAAAATACTGAAGGACAAAAGAGGTGAACAGCCATATACCGGAGAATATCTAAATTTATGTGTTGAACTGTTGACAACTACTCTTTATGTGGTTACTTGGTTGTGAAAACCTATTTGTAGATTTTTGTTGTTTGTGATCACGCCTTCAAAAAGAAAGTCTGAATTTTCTTTCCCTCTAGCCATTTTTTATGCTGTCTTTCTAGTTTTTTCTGTGCAAGCTCAGCTGTTTATTGTTCGGAGATTGTGAGACTGTTAAACTAAATGTTTATATGTAACTGGGGAATGTCGATGTCTTTGATTCTCTATGCAGCAGAACGAGGTATTGTATGAAGTCAGTGCGAATTCTGAGAACTGGATGATTGCTGGGAGGAAGAGAGGTTATGCAGATCTATCAAAAGATGAAGGTATATATCTAAATCCTATATTCTGTCTACATTATGTTCTATCCAATCAGATCCATCTTGTTCTTATCAGCAGTCAATGAATGTTTGAAATATGCATTTCTTTGGCATGTTTAAAATAAACATTGTGTTGCTACAGGCTCAAGGATAGTTGTCTCAGTTTTATGTGTCCCACTTGTTGCTGGATATGTTCGCCCTCCTCAACTGGGTTTGCCAGATGTGGGTAAGACAACTATAAGTTGCAATCCTCCTGGACCTCACTTGGTCTGTGTCTTGCCTCCGCCTCTGAGCTCTTCTTTCTGTATACCTGCCTGATGTCATAGTTTTGTCCGTGGCTTTAGAATTTTTAAACGTAGGTATTGAAATGTAGCCAGTTATGTTGATCTATAAGCTTTGTAATTAAAAATGGAACGGACAGGGAGATGTAAAATTTTGTTTTTGGAGCTTATGAAATGAACATCTGATGGTTGTTAGACCACGACACCATGCATTTTAGCATTGTATAGCTGTACTATGTTGTAGACCGGAAAATCAAGTCTCTTTTCTTTGGTTGTAAACTATATCGAGGCAAAGTCTACAGTAAATTTTTATTCTATTTATAAGAACATGTTAGAATTCTGGTATGCACAGATGAATCAAGATATTCTAGCACAACAGTAGTTTGTTAATTAAGCTCGTTTAATTAGATACCTAATCATAACTATAATTATTAAACATTTATCAAAGACGACAGAAAGATGGTTCAAAGTTAAATCTGCAATGCTTATGTTTGTACGATATATATACATTTAATCGTAGGTTTAAAAAGGCTGGTGACCAAATTCACTTTTTACACATTTAACAAACTGGCAAATAATTATAGCCACAGTGTGTTAGTTAAGCGGAATTTATATCACACAACAATAATAATGTATTTTGTATCCAATTGTAACCGTAACGTGTCAGTCGTCCACACATCAACCATAACTTAGTTACCAAGTTTGCACCTTCAGTCTTCCATCAATTCATATCCTATGTTTGTCTATATATATGTAAAATAAAGATAGAGATACATAGTATTTAGCACATATATTAGCTAGGCTTTTCAGCAATACCAGTACACCAAACAAATGTTATAAACACACACACAGTGAGACAGAGTATATATGTGATGGTGTGCATATGCTTCTTGGTGGATCAAAGGAAAATGAAGAGGAGGATGAAGCCGGTAGCAGCATCATGCTCACGGTGCGGTTCAAGTGCAAAAGTAGCGGACATGGAAACATCCACAAGATTTTGTAAAATCCCATTTTATTGGAAATCTTGGAAAGCTATTGTATGTACTTTTTGCGGTGCTACTCTTAAATCTTACCCTTAGCTCACTGCTCATATTCATATAATATTGTATATACAGGCTCTTCCATTCCTCTATTTCCATTCATTTTCGTTTGCTTGTTTATGGTGGTGGTGTCCGAGACTCTTGGGATGCACTTACTCTAAAGATTCCGACGGGTCGGAAAGTATATACAGTTACTACAAAAGAAATATACACGGGAAGAAATTTACGGTTACTGCAGCTTGTTCACCTGAATACATATATACCTGTTACTCCTGCAAATCAATATTACAACCTACAGAAAACTAAAATTGTTACCCCACCCCCACCCCCACCCCGCTAAGATTATCATCGTAACTTACGAATAATTGTCATTCCATTCTTATATAATTGGTGTCGCATAAATTTCACACTATTTCTCCAACAAAGATTCTTGTGAAGTACTACTAGTTTTATTTTTTATTATTAGTACGGATATAAGTTTTTTTCTTTTTTTTGAATTTACACAAAGTCAAAAATAATACAGTGAAGTACATTGCAAATGTACAAGGACGGTGCAGATGTCTTTTTATAGAATGATACGGATACGTAAAGTTACAAATTAATTGTCAATTTATTCCTGGGATTTTATTTAAACAGTAAACCACATATAAGTAGGAGTGTACACGTGTTGGTAAAACCGATCAATCCAATATAAACCGGTATTTTTTTGACCGATCCAATCCGATTTTTTCCAACCCTATATGTATTTGAACTAAAAAAATACCAACCTGAATTTAATGGGTTGGATATGGGTTTCAATTTTTTTGGGTCCGATTAAAACCAATTGAAAATAAGATAATTTAAAAGATATACCTGCATGTCATCCGACCCATTAAGCAGCCAAACTATTGTTTAGACTTTCTGATGCAGGACATAATACTAATACTATCATGAAAAAAAGAAGAATAAATCAACAGAAACTCAGCTAGAACCTAATTTGTTTGTTATTTTTTTGCAAGATAATTAGAACTAGAGTAACTAGAAACTAGTGCTATAGAACAAGAAAGCTACTTTGTAACTTAGCTAGAATCTGATAATAAGAATACAAGTAAACACATCCAATTTTATATATTTTTTAAGCTAAGTTTGTGAAAGTTAAATTAATTACTTTTGATGTGTTATAACTTAGATATTTAAGACCTATTATTTATTTGAAATGGATGAGATAAATGATTGTAATATTTTGCTTAATTATGTTCTACTTGTAATACTTTAACTTTGTGTGCTATAGCTACTATTTTTGATAAAAAAAATTATTTTATATATTTATTAAACCGATCAACCCGACTCAAACCGATCTGAACCGAAGTACAACAAAATAGGATGGATTACGAATTTAATTTCTACGAGATGAGTTGAAAATTTACAAATCTGATTTAATTGATTTCAACCCGCCCAATCTGATCCGTATACACCCCTGCATAGGACCGGTTTAAAAGATTTTCTAAAACATAGAACTTTAAACGTTGAAAAGTCCATACCTGTGGAGGTGGGGAGCCCTGATCAATTATCTTGGAACATCTAAGTCGTGATCAAACTACTTCCTTAATGTGCATGCTATTTTCGAACAGTTGGGGCATCCAAATTTGGTTGGTTGGTAGAAAATAATTACATACAGTATTTTACACTAATAAAACTGTTCATAACAATTTAATTTAATTAAATAATGATAACTATCAGTAATAAATAAGGGTGATTAGTGAAATTTCAAACCGTTGTAATAATACTAATATTTTGTTTAATTCAACAATCATTATTTATATAAAAAGTCAATTTATATAATAATTAATGAGAGAAAGGAATTTAAGATACATTTTAATTAATTTCCTAATATTTTAGTACAAAATAATAGTACAATATTATAAATTTAAATGAATCCCGATTTTACAAAAATATTCTTTTCATATTTAAATTTTTTGTATATAAAATCCTAAATATTTGAGATAATTTAATGTAAATGTTTTTTAAGTCCCTAATTTAATAATATTACAGAATCCTGAGAATATTAGGGAAGAATTAAGAAACGGAATCAACGTTCACACTTCCGTGTCTTGCTGTATTTTATATATGGCCAATCTAATCATAATATAAATTGGTTAGTTGATTACGTTGTTATAAATGGTACAAGTGTAAGTAGTATTCACTAGCTAGTCTGATTATTAAGAGTAATGCTAGGGGATCAAAAAAAATTCCAAATTTTTATTTTAAAATGATGTGTCATGATTCATATAATAAGATGTATAATTTTAATTGATATTAATGATTTGAATGTACATGAATCTATCTCATTAATTATTTTAACAATCAATGAGAAATAAACATCGTTTCACAGCATTACTCTCCAGCTGATGCATGGTTTCACAGCTACCTGATTACGAGTACTAGTTGACGCCTATCTTGATTCTTGCTCCCTAAGATGTTCTATGTATATACTGTACTCTTCATTTCATTTATTTTATTTACAAATAAAATTTTATGTTTTATTAAATTATAGTAACAAATTAATAATTCCTAAAAATATTTTTTTTATAAAATTAACAAAGTCAACACTTAGATGTCGTTTGGTTCGTGATTTCTAGGTATCAGGTATGAGTTTTGTTCATTTCAAACTCATACCTGGTGTTTGGTTGAAATTTTTTAATTTTAAAACCCATAACTCAATTTTACTTAGGGAAAGGTGAGTATGAGATGTGGTATGAAAAATAAAATAAAATTTTTACTACTTTTATCTTTATTTATAAAATTACACGTTAATTTTTAAAATAAAATTTTTATAATGATATTGTTTAATATTTAATAAATAATACTGATTTATTTTTCATATTAACTGCACATATTTTTTTATTAAAAAATATATTAAATTAAAAAATTCAATCCACCATTCAACCAAATATGTGATATGAGGAATGATACTTTATCTCATACCACCTTAACCCGATTCCTAATCTCAACCACATACCACTTCATGAAACAAACGACCCCTTGATTTACAATATTAATTGAATTTGAACAAAATTTTTGACACGAATAAATTAAGAAATACGGTTAAGAGAAACGGAACGGGAAGTATTGCATTCAATTAAGTTTAATTATTTGTTGATGTTTGACTGAAAAACAATTAAATAATATAATTATAAGCCATGTTAATTTTTTTTCTCTTTTGAATTTTTTATCAAATAACTTTGTTGCACCCCCTTTAATTTTTCTATACGTAACTTCTAACCCCCAACAGAAGTGCATACGCAAGAATGCACGTTGTACACACACGTTTGTATTGTATATGTTATAACATGCTGTCAACAATTTTAAAATTAATGTAAAGTCTTTGCTACGATAAACATTATTTGGGAACTGTTGGGCTAAAAAAACACACAACAATTTGTATTAAATTTATTCAAAAAAAATTGTATTAAATTAACGAAGTCTGTTTTAGATTACGAGGAGGAACTTAATTACATAACAGATAACACTGACCAGTGACCATTTTATTACCAACGTTGCGAGTTGCGACATTGTGGCAGAAAATCAACATAACATGTAGCTGTCATATTATTGAACATTTTCAGAATTCCTGGGAAATGAAGTGAATACTTGAATGAAATTAGAAACAAAGAACGTATCGAGATGCATGATTTCGAGAATACAAACTAACAAATTTTATCATAGTCCGAAAATCTGAGTACTAATCATTTTCTGCAAACAATTCCATTACCACCGGATGATCCGCCAGTGCAGTCCATTGTGCCATATGTTGGTAATGCAAAGGCAGAATTTTTTTTTTTTAATTTTGCAGCAAATCTTTTTCCAACGTATACTATAATATCTTTGTAACGTCTCCTTAATTTACTCCACATCTTTCTCCTTTTCCATCAGTTACTATTCTATCTGTTGGCCTATATATGTAAGTTGATTTGCTGAGTTCTAGATATACAACAATTATCTATTTCACTTCTTCTTATCATGTGTAATTCTACTTTTTTGGTTCTGAGATATTACTGAGTTCTTTCTTCTTATAATCGAGTGCACGATTTTAAGGAGTGCTGTGTAACCTTGGGGGGTGACGCCTGTTGTTGATTGCACCGAAAGATCAAGGCGAAATTCGCTTCTAAGGCAGTGATTTCTATCACGCCACAGCTTCTCTTTCTTCTTTATTTTCTTGTCATGTTTGTATCAGTGACTTATCTACCTTCAATTTAGAAGCGAATTTTCTCTCTTAGTTACTGATATATCCATTCTGACAAGATGGCCCTATCACTAAATAAACTCCTTCCTGATCTCTCAAAGATGAAACCTTTGGACGGCACTAATTACAAGCGATGGTCTCAGCGAATGCTAATTTTCTTGGAACAGCTTGAGGTTGATTATGTTTTGTTCAATGATCCTTTACAGAAAAGCTCTACCACTACCACAACTGCTACTGATGATGTGACTGTTCTAGAGTCAACTTCTGACCCGAAAAAAGACCAAGGAAAAACTATTGATGCTGAGACGAAATTGAAGTACGAGAAAGATAATAAAACAGTAAGAGGTCAATTGTTAAGTCATATGACAAACCCCATATTTGATTTATTCATTAACAACAAGTCGGCCAAGTCAATCTGGGAAATCTTGGAGAAAAAATATGGCGCTGATGATGCTGGCAAGAGGAAGTATGTGACTGGAGATTGGCTCAATTTTCGGATGGTGGATGACAAGTCAATCATGCCACAGGTTCACGAGTATGAAAATCTGGTAGCAGATATGTTAATAGAAGGCATGAAAATGTGTGAAGTATTGCAAGCAAATGTCCTCATTGAGAAACTTCCTGATTCGTGGTCCAACTACAACAATTTACTCAAACACAAGAAGAGAGATATGTCTTTGCAAGAACTAATCGACCACATGAAAATTGAGGAAGCCAACAGGCTAAAGGATAAAGGTTCTTCCACTGTTAATGAATTTTCTGTTAAAGCTAATATTGTTGAATTTTCTAAAACTGACAGGTACAACAAGAAAAATCCAGGAAAGCAAAACCATAAAAAACTAGGAGTCCATCAAAAAGGATCTGGAACGAAGAAAGGCTTAAAAGAAAAGACTAATGGCGGAGGCTGCTATGTTTGTGGAAAAACAGGGCATAAGGCGTACCAATGTTTTAAACGTGCTGATGCCCAGAAGAATCCTATAAAACATGAACATAACAAACACCAAGCAAATCTAACCGAGGAAAATGAAGTCATAGTTGCTGTTGTATCTGAGGTAAATCTGATTAGAAACAAAGCAGAGTGGGTCGTTGATACTGGAGCGACTAAACACTTTTGTTCGAACCGAGAGATGCTCATGGAGTTTGAAAAGGCAGAAGAATGTGAGCAAGTTTACATGGGTAATTCCAGCAGCTCACAAGTTCTTGGTAAAGGAAAGGTCTTACTTAAATCAAATTCTGAAAAAGTTTTATCTTTGCAAAATGTATTGTATGTGCCATCCCTTCACAGGAACTTAATATCATGATACCTTCTGAACAAGGCAGGACTGAAACTTGTCTTTGAAGCTGATAAACTCATATTGACTAGAAACGGGGACTTTGTGGGTAAAAGATACATGTCTGGGGGACTTTTTATTTTAGACTCTGTTGTCGATTCATCTATTGCTAATAAATCATGCACTTCTGCTTATTTCGTTGAGTCTTATGATATTTGGCATGCTAGGTTAGGACACGTGAACTTTAGTTCTCTCAAACGATTACAAAACATGTCACTAATTCCTAATCTAGTAAATGATGGCCTTAACAAATGTGAAATATGTGTTGAAGCTAAATATACAAAAAAACCATTTAAATCTGTGACTGAGAGAAAGACAGAACTATTAGAGTTAATTCATTCAGATTTAGCGGATTTTAAAAATACAGAAAGTAGAGGTGGAAAACGATATTATATTACTTTTGTGGATGACCATTCGAGATATACAAAAGTATATCTCTTAAGGACTAAGGATGAAGCTGAACTTAAATTTCTTAGTTATAAAACTGAAGTAGAAAATCAGTTAGAGCGCAAAATCAAGAGATTTAGGTTTGATAGAGGTGGAGAGTATAGTACAATTTTTCTTAAGAATGTATGTGAAGAAAGCGGAATTATTCATGAAACCTCTGCCCCTTATACCCCGCAACAAAATGGCATAGCTGAAAGAAAAAACAGAACATTAAAAGATATGATGAATGCAATGCTCATTAGTTCTGGGTTGTCTGATGACATGTGGGGGAAGCAATTATATCTGCAAACCATATACTTAATAGAGTACCTCATAAAAAATTAGATAAGACTCCTTATGAACTTTGAAAAGGCTATGCACCGAATCTTAAATTTTTGAGAGTTTGGGGTTGTTTAGCAAAGGTTGGATTACCTGACTTTAAACGGAAGAATATTGGACCTAAAACTTTTGATGCCATTTTTGTCGGGTATGCTGAAAATAGTGTTGCATATAGATTTTTGTGTTTATCTGATCGCTCTATGTGTGAATCAAGAGATGCTGATTTTTTTGAAAATGTGTTTCCTTTCAAGAAAAATGTTATGTCACATGTTGTGCAACCTGATATGCATGCATCAACTTCTAATTATGTGCCTTCCTCTAATGCTTCTAAAGATGTAGACATGCCTAGGAGAAGCAAAAGGCGTAGAACTAAAACTAGCTTTGGACCTGACTTTGTGTCAACATTTTTAGTTGAACTTAAAGATATTTATGAACTTGATGAATTATTTATATGCCTTTACATGTTAGAAGAAGATCCTAAAACATACGAAGAAGCGATGAGTTCTATTGATGCTAATTTCTGGAAGGATGCCATTAATAGTGAATTAGAATCTATTAGGTCAAAATCTCACATGGGAGTTAGTTGATTTGCCTAAAGGTAGCAAAATTATTGGTTGTAAGTGGATATTTAAAAGAAAGCTTAAAACTAATGGTTCAGTAGAAAGATTCAAAGCAAGACTAGTGGTTAAGGGTTTTAAACAAAAACTTGGTGAAGATTTCTTTTATACATATTCGCCTGTTACTAAGATCACCACTATTCGTACTCTATTTGCTTTAGCTTCTATTTTTAACTTAATTATCCATCAAATGGATGTAAAAACGGCATTCTTGAATGGCGAATTAGAAGAAGAGATTTACATGATGCAACCTCCTGGATTTGTAGTTCCTGGACAAGAGCATAAAGTATGTAGACTCAAGAAGTCGTTGTATGGATTAAGACAAGCTCCATTAGATTGGTTTGAAAAATTTCATAAAACAATTCTTAGTTTTGGTTTTGTATCTAACAGATCAGACACATGTGTTTATACTAAGATTTTTGGTAATGATTGTGTGATTATTTGTCTATATGTGGATGACATATTATTGTTTGGTACAAACATAAATGTTATAAATGAGACTAAGAAATTCTTATCATCTTGTTTTGAAATGAAAGATCTAGGTGAAGTAGATGTTATTCTAGGTGTTAAAGTTACAAAACATCAAAATGGCTTCACGTTGTCTCAATCACATTATATAGAGAAAATATTGAAAAAATTCAATTTTTTTGATATTGTGCCAGTAAGGACTCCATATGATGCTAGTATGCCTTTATATAAAAATAAAGGAAATAGTGTGTCACAAGCTGAATATGCTAAGATTATTGGAAGCTTGATGTTTTTAATGAACTATACTCGGCCTGATGTAGCTTATGCCGTGAATAGACTTAGCAGGTACACCCATAATCCTAGCAGGGAGCATTGGAATGCACTAAGACGATTATTAAAATACTTAAAGGGCACCATGGACTGGGGATTACACTTTGTTGGTTTTCCAGGAGTTTTAGAAGCATACAGTGATGCAAACTGGGTAAGCGACAATGATGAAGTGAGCTCTACCAGTGGGTATGTTTTTACATTAGGTGGCGCTGCTATCTCATGGAAGTCTTTCAAACAGACTTGCATAGTTCGGTCTACTATGAAATCTGAGTTTATAGCACTTGACTTAGCAGGTCAAAAGGTTGAATTCATACGAAACCTATTGGCTGACATTCCATTGTGGAGTAAACCAACGCCTCCAATTTCTCTTTTATGTGACTCACAATTTCTCTTTTATAATGGCGAGAAAAGACACATTCGAATCAGACACGCTACTATGAGACTATTAATTGAGAATGGTGTACTTACTTTGCAACATGTAAGGTCTGAAAGGAACCTGGCAGATCCATTAACTAAAGGATTAAACAGGAAAGTTGTTCTTGACTCATCGAGGGGAATGGGATTAAAGCCTTGCTAGACGAGAAATTCATGGTGGATACCTTTCTTGTTCATGCAAGGACTATGGTCAAACTAAGCCATGAAAAGACTCGTATTTGTACATTATTTCTCATTCTTACAAGATAAGTACATGTGAGGTTGAGCTCTAAGCTCTTAATGAATTCATAGCCCTATTCTTGGGTGGTCTTATTTAATACGGACTTGATGGATTCACCGGCTGATTACTGTGAGGATGAACACATTGATGTTCTTAATGATGTCATAGCCCGTGTGTAGGTGGTCTATATTGAGATAGACTTGATGACATCACCTACGTGAGTGTGAAGGGTTGGCTTCCTTCTGTGAAAGACGTGGCTATTCTTTCTAAAGCACTCATAAGTACCCAAGATTTTGTGCCACAATTTATTGAGTTTTATTTATTTATCGCAGAACTCCGTAATATCGAGGCGAGATACGTGTTTTTTGAGGCTTATTCTGAAGTCAAGAAAGTTCAAGACTAGTTCACTCTCTTGATAAAAGAATTACTCAATTTTCACTATATGTTGGTTCAATCACAAGACACCAACATTTAAGTTTCAAACCTCTATCTACTCAGAACCAAATATATTTTTTTCCTTTGCATTAGTGGGGGATTGTTGGTAATGCAAAGGCAGAATTTTTTTTTTTTTAATTTTGCAGCAAATCTTTTTCCAACGTATACTATAATATCTTTGTAACGTCTCCTTAATTTATTCCACATCTTTCTCCTTTTCCATCAGTTACTATTCTATCTGTTGGCCTATATATGTAAGTTGATTTGCTGAGTTCTAGATATACAACAATTATCTATTTCACTTCTTCTTATCATGTGTAATTCTACTTCTTTGGTTCTGAGATATTACTGAGTTCTTTCTTCTTATAATCGAGTGCACGATTTTAAGGAGTGCTGTGTAACCTTGGGGGGTGACGCCTGTTGTTGATTGCACCGAAAGATCAAGGCGAAATTCGCTTCTAAGGCAGTGGTTTCTATCACGCCACAACTTCTCTTTCTTCTTTATTTTCTTGTCATGTTTGTATCAGTGACTTATCTACCTTCACCATAGTCCATGACCAATGAGTCCTCTCTGCGTGAAACTCCAGCAGGGGAGAACACACATGACTCACATTTTGTATCCAAAAGAGATGTTGTCCTGTACTTGTTTTCGCCTCCTACAACAGGCATTGCAACACCTGGTTTAGCTGGATTCTGAAAATCGGGTTGGTAAGTTTGGCCTAGAACACCTTCGACCTTTGAGGACAGTCCAAAAAACCTGAATTGTACCTCCAAATGTGCAAAACAATTGTCAGATGGTATATTATAGTTGTGGATTCTGTCATCCTGTTTAGTAATAGGCACCACATTGACAGAAATTTCAGCAACTTCTGGAAGAGTAACTATTACACTATTTTTGTTTGAAATTCTTTCTACTTTAATTTCATTATTCGCAGATTTCCATACGGATGGATAGCCTTCTGGTATGGCTAGTTCACTGCCATTGTAGGAGAAGTTGAGATGATCAACCTCATCATCCCATTTTTCTGCTTTTGTGGCCTCAAGAGAGAACTTGTGGTTGTCGAAGAGGATTCCTAGTGCTTGAATCCATGTAAAGTCCCTTGTTCTGCCCTCTGGCCTTAGACCGATGAATCGAGCATTGATATGGAGATTGAAATCAGAAACTAAACTAAAATGTTCATTGCTCCTGCCATGAAAGTAGAAAACTATCCCATCTGCCCCAATGAAACGTGGATCTAAACAAGCTGCTCCACGGCCATTGCAATCTGGTTTCCGGTCTGCATGTTTTATAATCAATTAGTACATGTTACCAGAGCAAATAAAATAAAATCAAAATCTATTGCATCCAGTACAAAAATGGAAAATTTAGTGTCATACTTTTGCACTCAGGGCTGCACGCTGGTGAATTACAGTTCAGATAGCAAACTTTAGCATTTGGATCACCTGGCGACGTTGAGGGGCACTGGCTTGGGCATTGCAATGGCTTGAGAAAGCATTTGCTGTTGCGGTTGTTGCATGTCACATATTCTCCACTGACCTTCACTACTAAAACAATTACTAGCAAAATCAGTGATACAATTCCACCTGTCTTCATTTCTTAAGTTTCTCCTTGAAGCAAGATGAAGATGGCTCAAGGTATAATCAACATCGCTTCTTAAAGAGTTTTACATGTTGCCATTTTTTATTCCCTAGATAAGTCAGCTTTAAAGGAGAACATGGCTAATGGGATTTAGCATTGTTAGTATATACATGTCTTGAATACTTCAAAGGAATTTATAATATTAGGGTCAAAGCTTTAAACTTTAAAGGTTGTACCTATGGTTTTAAAAAATGCAGTAATGTAGTTCCCACTAAAAGAGGATCATATCACACGCTAGATGGTCCGTGATTAAAGCATCTGCAGTTCTATGAAGCTTTCAAGAATTAGGGAGCATGTGATTACACCTTAAAACTTAATTGTAGCTTATTAAGATATGCGAGTCTTGTGACTTGTTTGTGGTAATATATATATATATATATATAGATGAAGATAAAATCTTATTTGCTTCTGATATATAAGAAGTTTCAACAGATGATTTCATGAAAATAATCTCATCTAATAATTAAAATGTAAATGAATTTGCAATTATGAGTTGTAGCAATATTTGATCATCAAATTTACAGAGGAATCTACAGGATTGTATTGTTATCATTTAACACTTCTTACTAAACCAAACAAACCATCTCCCACTCAAAAGTAAAGTCAGGGAGGGTTAGCGTACGCAGACCTTACATCTACTAATCCAAAAAGTAGAGAAGTTGTTTCCGTGAATGTAATACTTTAAACCAAATGACCCTATTCTTGGAACGATCGTGTGAAGTAAAACAGGCTCAGCTTGGCTGTTCAGAATTGAAGGTTAAATCCAGTTACCAGTTTTCAACTTTGCGAATGACATTGAATAGTCTTGCCTATATTCTCTCCAACCATTTACAGATCATGATCGCATATTCACATCTTAGATCCTGCTACAATAGAATTATTAAAAACTTTGTCAGTTGAATAATTCCAGTGAAATTCTTAGATGTTAGATGGACATTCATTATTAGTCCACCCTTGTTCCTTTCTTTATTGTGGGGAATGAGCTAGATGCATAGTACTTGATTAGTGTGTGCGTTTAATGCGGTGAGTCATATATTTATACAACTTCAGCAAAAGCAATAAACCATGTTCCATTTTATAATTCTACTCTCTAAATCTCCAAGTCCTTGAATATAGTAAGGCCTCATTAGGTGGTGTTTGGCTCTTTTTATAAAGAGTATATAAGTTAAGTTATACTCCCTCCGAACCATGATTCTTGACATTTTCTAAAAAATGACACACATAATTTGAAAAATATTAAGAATTAAATGAGACAGAGGGAAGAAACGGTTTTTTATAGGTAGAGTTTAGACCAAACCATCCGGCACTCGGGGTAGGTAATCTGGGAAACTAATACATGTGTTACAAATCCATAATGTACATGTCTTACAAAATTCTATTAAGAGTTGGGAAAAATTATATTAGTATTTTTTAATTAATTTTAACGTTAACATTAAAATTAATATATCGGCACTATGAACTAGTGCGGACGAACAAGCTGAAAAAGAATTATTCAAAAATATATATTCATAACTTTTCACTAACATTTTATTATATATATAAAAAAAATTGTTCCTTTATAAATGCTAACCTCGCTAATACATGAATGATTCCATTAAAAAAAGTTTGTAGTATTATAGTAAGAGTAAATCTTAGTAATTTTATTAATTATCAAGAACCCACAACATATATAAGGACTGAAAATCATAATCGTGTAAGAACCGAGTAAATAGAAAGCAAAAAAAAGAGAGAGAAAAATGGGGGCATTAATATTATCTGCTTATCCTCCTGCCGCCGCCGCCGCCGCCATCCCAATACGACGTTGGAGAAGCTCCTCCATTACCAACTGTCTTGACCATAACAACATTTTTGTTCCCGAGGTTTCTTTCTTTATTTTAACCCAACAATTCAATTCAATTCAATTCAATTCTTTAATAAATTGTATATGTATAATATAAAACTGGTAGGTGGAGAAAGCAGTGGATTCTCTCTACTCAGAGTTGAGGGGTGTGGATAATATGGTTGCTCGTAATACTGCTCGTGTTCTTAAAGCTTTCCATAATGCTCGTCTCAGCTCTCATGTATATTTCTCTCTTATTTATTTATTTATATATATCAGTAAAGGGTACAACTTTTTTTTTCCTGAATTTTAGTTTCTTCTTGTTCGAAATTCCGAAACCCGTATCAAATTATTGGTAATAGTCTGTATTATTGTAATTGTGATGTGTGTACATGTGAGTAGAGTTTTAGTTTCTTGAAATGTGCTGATTTTGTTGTTTTTTTAGTTTTTAATTTTTCTGGCTTAGGACTATGTTGGCTTTATTGCTGAATTTAATAAATTACGGAAAAAAGTTTAAGTTTGAAAATTTCAAAGGGATGTCAGATTATTTTTGAAGATGGAAACATGGTGTTCTATTAGAAATCTATAGCTAAAATGTAGGCTTTGCATGGCTTGCCGTCTAGTTCTATTTTCTATGTATTCTTGATGAAATCTTTGAATTATTCAATATGTGGTAAAGGGGGATTACTAGTACATCACATTTTATGATTAAGAGTTGGTACTGAAGTTGTTGATCGTTATCTGTATCAGCATTTTGGTGGTTGCACAGGCTATGGCCATGAAGAAGCTGGTGGTCGCGAAGCCCTTGATCAATGTTTTGCCGAGATATTTGGTGCTGAATCTGCACTTGTTCGATCACAGGTTTACTAGATTCTACATATTTTCTACCGAGTAATGAAAATATAAATGCAGTGAGCTTTTTGATAAAATTTATTTCTTCTTAATTAGTTCTTTTCAGGTACTCATGCCATCACATGTGCTCTCTTTGCTTTGCTACGGCCAGGTGATGAGGTGAGATATCTATTTATGTTTTCCCTTGATTATCTTACTTAAATCGATTAAATTGCTCTTTTTAAAAAAAATATGATTTTGTGCTCGTAGTTTTGTGGAATATGGTTTAGACTGACTTAATTATTAGCTTTTGGCAGTTGCTGGTGCTCCTTATGATACTTTGGAAGAAGTTATTGGAGTTCGTGACTCTAATGAATTGGGCTCCCTTAGAGATTTCGGAGTAGAATACAGAGAAGTACCCGTAGGTTTCTAGTCATCAATGTAATATTTTAGTCATCATATCTTGAAAATACACATGCTCTGCTATCCTCATATCATTTTCAGCTTGCAGAAGATGGTGGTCTTGATTGGAATGCTCTCAATGTTGCTCTAAAACCTCAGACAAAATGTGCCCTCATACAGAGGTCGTGTGGTTATTCTTGGCGGCGTAGTTTAAGTGTAAATGAGATTGGGAGGGCGATTAAGATGATAAAGGTAACTTCTATGGATTGTACCTTGCTAATTATATAAACCTATTTCATCAATTATATTGAAAAAGCAATCAAAATCATAGCTGATCATAAAATTCATAAACATGGACACTGACCCATATAACTCCTATTGAATTAGCTTCTTCGGAATCCTGTATGTTATGTCCTTTATTTAAATTTGAGAACATTGATCCCAGATTCCCAGTAGGATATCTCAACTCCAGTTCTTCTGCATTGATTAATTTCAAACATCATCACCTCTGCTGGAGTGGCATTTTGTTTGATATCTCATTTATCTGTTGCCAAAGCATGTATTCTTTCTAATAAATTATATATTTCAGATTAAATAAAGTATATTTGGAATTAAATATATGAATCTGGTTTAGTGGTTTAATCGGCCAGTCCAGTTTTTAAAAATATGGTCCAAATCCATTAACATTTTTTCTTGAGCTAAAAAATGTTAGAGTGTTTCCCTAAGGTATGATGTATATATGTTCATACAGATGCAAAATCCTAACTGCCTTGTCATGGTTGACAATTGCTATGGTGAATTTGTTGAAGTTATTGAACCCCCAATGGTGGTACGTAATGATTAATTTAATAGATTAATATATCTAAATGGCTTAGTAGAGGTAAACTGTTACCCAAGGTTGATGTTATCGAGACACCAAACAGGGTGCAGATCTCATTGCAGGCAGTTTAATTAAAAATCCTGGCGGAACCATTGCACCATGTGGTGGTTATGTTGCTGGACAAGAGAACTTAGTAAAAGCAGCAGCAGCACGTCTCTCTGCTCCAGGACTTGGGATTGACTGTGGCTCGACACCTGGAGATATTATGCGAGCATTCTTTCAGGGTTTGTATCTCGCACCACAAATGGTTGGGGAAGCAATTAAGGTATCAAGTAATGCATTTTGTCAAAGCTATGATGACTTTGTTTTTTTCTTAATATGTGAAGTTAGTTTGTGTCATCTCTATATAAGGGAAGCTTGCTGATTGCCGAAGTTATGGCGATGAAAGGTTATAAAGTTCAGCCACTTCCCAGAGTAACGCGCCATGATACAGTACAGGTTTACTTTCCAAAACTTTACTTCCACAAGGCCATAACTAATGCAGACAGCTTTATTGAACACTTACAAGAAACTTTCTTCCTTTACCTATTGAGGTTTGACTTGCATCCGATGAGCATCTTAACTCGTACACATGGAGATTATATGCTTATCATGTCAATTCCAGTTCTAACTTTCCTCTTAAAAGATGGATCCTATCTCAGTAGAAAGCTTAATATTATTGTGCTGCTTTCAGGCAGTTCAGCTAGGAAGCCGTGAGGTTCTACTTGCTTTTTGTGAGGCTGTACAGAGAAGTTCTCCCGTAGGTTCATTCACAAAACCAGTTGCAGGGGTAACACCTGGCTATGCATCAGAGGTTCAACCAAATCTTAATTGTTTTTACTTTTTTTCTGCTCCATAATTATATATATAAATTTACTTTTGGTCTCTTTTACAGATAGTTGAAACTGTAAATTGGTAAGATGTCCCTAACTTCAGCCATGGTGGCTGCATCAGTACCATGATTGTGTTTGATTTTGGCTTAGTCTGGAATGTTTTAATTAATTATGTTTGAACCTTTAACTTTCAGTCGACGAATCTGGATTATCACATTATATATCCACTCTGACTTTCTTTGAGTTTACTGGTAAGCGTGTCTGTCTGTTTGTGTGTGTAATGCACTTGTTCATTACATCTATGGATCAGGTGATCTTTGCTGATGGCACATTTATTGACGGGAGTACGAGTGAGCTGTCATGTGATGGACCACTAAGAGAGCCATATTCTGTCTTCTGTCAGGTATGAGCTTAAGTTATGTCATCTTCTTTATATTGATCATGGCTAACACTTGCATACTTATCTATTTATGTGTTTGTGTGTGTATTGAACCCTTTAGTCCCAACATGTGCTTAATTTTCGAATTGCAGGGAGGTACTCACTGGACCCAATGGGGACTAGTTCTAGGGGAGGTTTTGAAGTCTATATGATAAAAGATTTGAAGTCCTAAGCTGGTGTACTCTAGTAGAAAATTTTGTTCGATCAAGTCCCTTGGTTATGAATAATACTCCGTATAGAGCAATTTATGTTCCTATTTACATATGGGTATGGTTACAAGACGAGACATTAAACTCATCACAATGTGGACTACGAGTGAGCATTCGACGGGAAATTTCAGTTTTGATTGTGAGAAGGCCCATGCATCTGACTATCTGAGCAAAAGTAGGGTGTTGGCCCTATGTGACACAATTTTTATACAAAATGACATAAGTTTGGAAAATGACTCGAAATAGTACCCAAAAAGGCTAGAGGATCTAGCGTTTAGGGTTTTTTAGCCCTACACGCTATATTGTGTAGCGTTTTTTTAGCCTTACAAGATGTATGTAGCGTTTAGAGTTTTTTTAAATTTTATATATTAAATATAAGACGATGTAGCGTTTAAGGTTTTTTTAAACTTTATATATTAAATATTTGAGGTTTTTTGAAAAATATAATTTTTTAAAACTTTTTTTCCATTAATTTTATTTGTTTTATGAAATTATAAAATTTGAAACTTTTTATAAAAACGCTAGTTAATGTTGAGTTTAAAAAAAATTAAGCTTAATATTTTTAAAACCTAAATCCAATTAGGGAATTAATTAATCTTAAAATATTAAAAACTGTTAAGTTAGGATCATAACTTTAACCCTAAATCCTAAATTCTAAATCGTTGAACATTCTAGTACTTAACTTTTAATTCAAGTTTAATATTTTTAAAACATAAACTCAATTAAGAAATTAATGAACCCTAAAATATAAAAAACGGTTAAATTAGGGTCTTAACTTTAATTAGAGTTTAGGGTTTAGGGTTTGAACATTATATTACATACTTATAAATTTAAATACTTAACTTTTAATTTAAGTTTAATATTTTTAAAAGTCAATTAGGGAATTGATGAAATCTAAAATATTAAAAGTGGTTAAATTAGGTGTGTTTGGTTTTGAGTTATGTTATTATTATTTTATTAAGAGTAAAACAAAAAAAAACTTAAATTGTAAATGTTACACGATGTAGCATGTGGACTAAAAAAACTCTAAACGTTACACGATGTAGCGTGTAGGACAAGAATAACAAGACACTACTCTTTGTAGCGTCTCCGAGTGTCATCTCTCCGGATATTGTCATTTTGAGGATTTGAGTTAAAAATAGTGTCATATTGTACCTTTTCTCGCAAAAATAAATCATTACAGTTATGCCGATCTCTCTTGATGGGAAGTTTGCAAGATTAAAATCACTGAAGAGTAAGGCTTGGATACCTTCACGGATGAACGGTTTTTTAATATGTTACTTATATTGAAATATTTTTTTTTATATATTTTTATTCCTCGGATAATTAAAACAATTAACACACAATTTGAATTACTAATATATTAAAAAAAATATGAACCTAATTATAATGATGATTTGTTAGATCTGTACTATTATATTATAAATTATATGTGTTTATTTTTTTAAAGATTTTAATAGGATTTTATAATAAATAATAATTTATAATTTTAATAGAGTTTAAATAGTTTAAGCGATAATGAAATTGAGATAAGTAAATCAATTATATTTATTAGAATTGTGTTCGATCTAAATTATTATGTTATTATATTATAAATTATATGTGTTTATTTTTTTAAAGATTTTAATAGGATTTTATAACAAATAATAATTTATAATTTAATGTAGTTTAAAGATTTTAAGCGATAATGAAATTGAGATAAGTAAATCAATTATATTTATTAGAATTGTGTTCGATCTAAATTACTATGTTATTATATTATAAATTAAATAAATTATATATATTTATCTTTTTTTAGAAAACACTTAAGTTGAACCAACCAAATTATCAAATAAACCAACGTTCATTTATAATAATGAGATTGAGAATTCTGAGTTCGATCTCATATAATTTCTCTGAGGGGTTATACTCAAATATAATATTAAAATATGAGGGTACTATTGTAATTTTAGAATATTATATATAATTACAAATTTGCCATTAAAAATTTATATTAAAATACTTTATTTATTAGTTAAGGAAATTTCCATAAGTTAACCTCATGTGCCTTTTTTCCTATAATATAGTATAGACAGAGGTGGTTGACTTGTTTTTTCATTAATCATTCATCAATGTATCTCTTATTAGCTGAAATGCTCAGTTGAAATGAAAAAACAGAAATGATGTTACCATTAGAAAGGGTTTGAAGTTTTTTTTTTTAAACCCATGATGTTACATTGTTACGGTAGAGTTCGACAGTCGGATCCATCAAAATCCCATGGATTTATGCGATTTTCACATAAAAAACTATTTAATTATATACTTATATATAATTAGACTAAAAAAGTTATTTTGGTCATTCTGTGTTATGTGTTATGATTGTTGTGGTGGACTAAAAGAGTAGTCAAGTAAAACTAAAACATATGAAATTAAAACTCTACATCAAATAACTTATACATGTTACAAAATCATTATAAATTTTATAATTTAAATTATAATTTGTTTAATTTTATTTATTCAATAAAAATGAAAATAATAAAAATATTTAATGATAATATTATAATATTTTTATAAATATGTTCATATTCCAAAGTAAATTATAAGTAAACAATTATTATGATTAAAAATATATAACATATTTAAGCATGATAAAAAATATTATATAAACATTACTTTAATATGATATATATAAAAAGATAAAAAAATATATAAGTAAAAGTATTTTATTATATTAATATATTAATATTTTTATAGATATGAAATATATATTAGAACAACCATACAAGTGATTATTAAATGTAGTTAACAATACAATAATATTTTTATATTTAATATTATAAAAAATAAATATATTAAAAGAATTATAACCTATTAAATAAATTAATAAAATCATTATAATAAATATATTTTAAATATTTAAAAAATGTCCTGTTACACGAGGTTTAAGCTAGTATAATTAAATATTAAAATGCACTTTAACACATAATTCGTAAGAGTTAAAAAATATCGAATAACATCAAGTTTTTAAATATTTTTATACCATGTATATTCCATAACAACACTCTTGTTTATCATCAGAGTAAAATACAAGAGATTATAACCTCTATTGCCATTGGCGCTACAAATCTGACCCTACTACCACAACATCTATCTACATCATTGCTATATAGCTATACAAATATATATGTATATAGATAAACCCGATATTAATATCTTTAATTCTTGAAAATCAAAAAAATTGATGGCACTAGTCTATCGAATACCTTTGAATCTCTTATCTTTAAACACCCTTCACGATTATTTCACCACAAAACCAACTTGTTATAGATTGAAATCAACTCAACCCATCAATTATAGCTCGAACATCAGGCCAAAGATCACTTCTTTTATCCAAAATAAGCTCAGGAATGGGGTTTATGAAGGTGAAAGCTTGAGTTTCTTGGGAGATAAAGCTGGAATTTTTAAGGATGATGAAGCTCAGAAGGAAAAAAAGAAAAGAGTGGTCGTGGTGAGATCAAATGGAGGGCCAGGATTTAATGGTGGTGGTGGGTTTAAAGTTGATAGCAGAATTTTGGGTAATATTGCTTTAGCTGTTGGCTTGACTTATCTCTCTACAACTGGTCAGCTTGGTTGGATTTTGGATACAATTCTCTCTGTTTCGGTAATTATATATGCATTGTTGTGTTTGCGTAGAATTGTGATTTAAATTGTGATTGTTTTTTGTTTTCTGCATTCAAGTAAACGGAAATGTAAATTATCAAAGTCTGCATAACTAACTTAACTGTATTACTGCAAGACTATACACTTGCAGTTCGGAAACACCTTTTCAATTCAGAACTGGATATGGTACACAATATTATTAGTTTTAGAAAGAAAGTGCCAGTTAAAGCTGTTGGCCCGATTATAAGAACTGAGTTCCGCCTTATACATTGTTATATATGTTAGCAGCATGAACTTACATCTGTTCACAATTGATATATAGTTTTAGGTATATTGTCTTGGCTGCTTAATAGGCGATTTGCATTTAACATTTTGCTTTGATTTTAATATGCGCCTCCTACTTCCCAAACTATTTAAAAGTCAGACCATAATGAACTTGTCTTCTGTCATCTAATTACTCATCATTTAATCCTCATCAACCAAAACTGCAGGTTGTAGAACGTATTGCACTTGTGTGAAATGGTAACTTATGAGTAAACTTTCACTTCATTACTTTATAAGGTATAAGAAGGAGATATACCATAATTAGAACTGTTCCGATTGTTTGTATTTGACATCTATGGGAGCAGTTTTTTTCTGTTGATTGTTGCCTTTAAAATATCTTTACTTGGATCTTACTGACACTTACTGCGATCAGCTTCTTGTAGTGATTATACCAATTATTGGAATAGGGGCTTTTATCTGGTGGGCTGGAAGGGATGTAGTCCAAGATACTGTAAGATTGCTCTTCTGTTGTCTCTATGCTATGCTTGCTTCTAAAAACTCAATTACACGAACATTTATTTGTTGCCTAGAAAAATTGCCATTTGGTATCATTGCCCGAAAATAAATCTGCCATTTGGTCTGCTTATGTAGTATGGGTTTAATTGAGAAGTTCATCATTAGCTGAAAACTATATCTCAGTGCAATGCTATATATATATTAGTCATATTTTCTTTAAAATTTTCAGTAATATCATTTAGGTTACATAATTTGATATTATTTACTATTTACATAAGATTAATGTAGCAGGCAATTTAGCTTAACAATCATGACTCTTTGGTGTGGATCTAGAACTTGCACAGAGTGAGGGTATATTAATATAATATTTAATCTTATTTTAAATATAAATGACTATACCAGTCTAAAATAAAGTAACTCGCTAATAAATGAGGAAAGCATGGTTCAAATACAAGCAATGATATATAAACTTCAAAATATAGGAGTATGTTCAAATTTTTGTCTTGTTTTTGTTTAAGCTCTCCTAGTTTAGTTAGAAGCATTTCCTATATCTTTGCACTTCAACTCTTCAGTTGCATAGATGCTCTTTTTGGTGAATATTAGATCTTTTACATACTGTTACAGGTTCCCTCATAATTTTAATGTCTGTTTAATGGAAAACAGACTAAAAATTATTGAACAAAACTAATTTTCCCTCTCTTTTTTTTTTTTTTAAAACCTATATGTAAATTTCTTAAAAGACTTTGCTTTGTTTGCCTTAGTTGATGGTTCTTCATCTTTTATGCAGTGCCCAAACTGTAAAAGTGAATTCCAGACTTTCAAGTAAGATCAAATGGCAAATTTGGTAAGTTACACATAATTTTCTGCCGGAGTTATTTAGAAGGTATGTTTTTTCTTTTGTTGCAGGTCTATGTTAGGTGACGATGCACAGCTCTGCCCCTACTGTGGTCAACCTTTCTCAGGTAGTAATCATTGCTAATTTTGAATGTTTGAATGTTCCTACTCAGTAACGGAGTGACGGCATGTTTGATATCACTTCATTATTCAGTCCTACGTGTTGTAGTCTCCAGATCAGATGCAGCCATTCACTTTAATTCTTGTAGTTTAATTTCACATTCAGTCTGAGACTCTGTGTTGAAAATTTAGAATTCATAGCAAACAGAACCCGAATTTCGTCCACTTGAATCCAATCTCTAGTCCTGGCATGTTTTATTGCATTGCTTACTTTTGTTGGTGAAGGGGATAATATATTACCTTCTCACAATATAAACTTGTAATGTTAATTCTTAGAACCGCTCTCAGGTCTCAGTGGCAAATGTCTTATTTTAGTAGTAAACTTTTTTAATCTAAACTTAATGGAACTAATTTAGATCTTTTCCTGTCTCCAGTGGTTGGTAACAAGTTTGTACAGGATCCTGTTAACTTTTCAAGCCAGTCTACACCATTTGATCAAACATATGGTGACTTTTCTCCTCGTTCGAAAGAAGGTGCTTCCTAAGCTTCTTGCTTTATAGTTACCTTGCCTAAGAATTTTTTTCGTTATAATTCGAAGCAATTTATTTATTTATTGAGGAAAAAGGAATTATTTAAATATTTGTCATCATGCATATGATTGAATGAATTTAATCTGTACTTGTTCTTTTAAGTTGTGATCAAATTTTATGTAAGAGAGTGTCCAGGCTTACTTTGGACATACAACTCTCATAATGTGGTCAACTTAATGATCGCCTTGCTCTGGAATATGATTTCTGTATAATTATATCCTAGTTAGTAGTTGTTTTTTTTTTAAGGTTTAAGTCATTTGTTGTGCTAAATAGAACAACAATTCTAGATTGTAACAGAAGGCATGTGTCATTTGGGCTTAGGTTGGGATTTATTTAAGGTTTGGCAGGTTGAAAGAAAACATAAATGCCCAGAAATGAATATACCTTTATGTTCTCTAAAAATCGTTTGATTTTCTTGAAAGCTATTTCTACCATTATCTGATTTTATATTATTTTGTTATAGTCGCAGAAAGTAAAAGGGATATCCATTAACCAAGATGCAACATTTAAGAATTGTATCCTGTGCTGTTTACAAGAAAAATAGGGAGGGGATTGTAGGAAAATATATTTTCAAATGTGTATTTAAAGAAGTTTATTAATCGAGACGGCCAAAGTTGAAGTATAAACAAGTAGAAATTGGGTTTCTTGATTTGCAAAGTATACTTGAGGCATAATTTCGAGAATTTATGAAAGGAATCTGTAAATGTCAGGTTATGTTAATGTAATCTGTCCTTTATTTGTTACAGGAAAAAGTTCTAAAGCAATTGTCGATGTTGAAGCTGAAGTAGTAGATGCAGACTGAGTAACCTTCCAGCAACAACAATATGGATATGGTATTCTACAGAACACAGTACATGACTTGAGAAGATATGTATCAATTTTGATCGTTGAAATCAACAGCAAGCAGAAGCAAGCCGTCCGCTGATCAGGCTTGTAATACCAGAGACATTCAGTGAGGAACCGAACTCTGCAAAGTATCTGTCACTGTACAAAGCTGTATTGTTTAAGAATTAAGATATACGTGTATTGTATGTCGTATAAAGATGCGTTCTATTAACATCATATGTACATGATTTGCTCCGACAGCATAGTAGTACAAGACCAAGATGGGTTGTATTGCATCACTTAGAGTTGCCTTTTTCTCCATTAAGAGCTATCTTCAGGATCCTCAACCTTGCAACAATAATGATCCAAGGAGGAACCGTATAACTTGCCCCCTAGACAAACAGAGGTGTTTTTTTTTGTTGAAAGAATTGTTTTTACCTACAGTAAAATTAATAAATTATAGTTCTAAATAAGTTGTAAAACATTTTTTACCTCCATTCTTGAATATCTTGACTTTTTAGTACATAATTTAAGGTATTTTGACAGCATAGTTAGAAATATTATTTTTAAAAATTTCTTTTTGTGAATAATGATATTAAATGAATATATTTATTCATAAAAAAAATTAAAATAACATTTCTAGCTATACGATTAAAGTACCTTAAAGTGTGTGTCAAGAAGTCAATAAACAGATATTTAAGAACGGATGGAGGGACTAATAATTATACATTCATCATATCTTGTAATCTCATCGGAGAAATGAGAAAACAATTATCCTCAACAACGATATTTCTATTATATTATGTTAATTAATTAATCCACTAAAAAACGTATAATTTATTAATGAAAGTTATTTTTATCGATAGTTAATTGTTAAAAATTCTAGAAGGTCGTTGATTTATCAATGAGGAGTCAGATTAGGTCACACTAATCTAATTAGGAATTTAGGAGTATAATAATTTATAAATTAGATTTTAGTCGGGACTTGCGTAGACGGCTTGAGCGCCTATAAATAAACATACGATGGGGGAACCATGTATGCGTTGATGAACTCGATCTGAGCAAGCATATTGATACATAAATACATTATTAATCAAACATAACCAGTATATTCAGTTGGTAAAAATAATGTCTTGGGTTAATCATGAATCTTTATTGGGCAGTTACCCTGATCCAGAAGATGCGGCAATGTATATTGTACTTTGTACACTGCGGCCTTGGACTCTTATTCGATGCAGGAGTGTTTGCAAAACATGGCATCTTATTATTCAGAGTCTCAGACTAAATCCTTCATTAGTGATCTCTTCGCCTATTTTGAAAGAGGCAGAGCAATGGCAAGGGCTGCAAGGAGGAGGGCTTTCGTGAATCTTATGTTAAATTAATTCTATTACGATGCTCATCCATTATTACGCAACATCCAGTTCTACACTTTAATGCAATAAAATTTAATCTTTTTGGACAATGGTAACTTGTTGATTCTGCAGTTATCCTCTTTTAATCTGTTTTTATACATGTTCTGCGTATTAAAAATTTAATATTAATTATTACAAAATTATATGAATTCACAAGTGCAAAACATTAAAACTGTACTATATCGTATCATATGCATATGCTCTGCTTCTGTAGGTTTAGAACACTTCTACTACTATATTTTAATATCATAGGAATTTAATGTTGAAAAAAATAGAAAATAATTATATATATAGAAACAAAATAAAGATTAAAAAATGATGCTAAGGTTAACCTTTGGAAACTTTCCTGAGGTAATTAAAAATTAAACTTTGAATTTCACATGACCCGTATAGCTAATTAATGACATTGGGTCTGCTGCATTAATTTGGACTAATTTTCTAACTAAATAACCTTGTGTTAATACAGTGTTTAGGAAACTTTCTTGAGGTTAACCTTAAAATCCCCGTGCTCTGAGGATAATTGGGCCATCAGAAATGACATGATATATAATCAAAAGTAAATAGAGAAAATCAAGCCTTAAAACACCCGTATATAATCATATATGCCTTGATGAACCCTGATCAAGCATATTGATACACAGACACACGTACATTATAAACAATCTGTACGCGGCTGGGGGTAAGAAGCATGTCTTGGATCGAGCATGAATATTTAATGGCCACTTACCCTAAGGCAGCAGATGCGGCTATGTTTGTTGTGCTTTGCACACTGCCTGATATGGATCTTGTTGGATGCAATTTTGTTTGCAAAACATGGTATTATAATAGTATTATTCAAAACCCATCCTTCAATCACTATCGTCTTCACTATAATGTGGCCTGTCTAATAAACAATCTTCAAATGCTCGATCACCACCTTCACTCTGCAGGTCTCAGCCTTGAACTAATGTACCAGGATCTCTAGTTCTCTTCTGGAATCTAAACATCGAAAGTAACTAAATTCTACAAAGAACAGCAAGACCCCAGGATCTCTTGCACGGAAAACAATAATGTTTTATTATATTTATAGTTAATTGTAATATATTAAATTTTATTACATAAGAGGTCTTGCTACGTCAGGATTAGTAGATTAATTTGGGGCTTGGTTTATTCAAATTTATATATCTCTTAATTTATTTTATGGCATTGTCCTGGTGTTGCGTGTGAGTTATCATACGTATTGTGATGACTGCTGTATGATGATTGCAATTTTTGTTGTTGGTTGTACCAACGATTTCAATTATGGTTTTGAGTATTAATCGTTGAAAGATCATAATATGTTGTATATAGGGGCGTATGGAGAAACGATAGTTGCTATGAGATGTGATCAATTTTATTTTCGATATCCAAGCATGAAAAGCACGTCGATGTTAGACACAAGTCCTTGTCCACATCACTGGCATAAAAACAAGTTCAATATCAAATTGGAATAAGGTTAGGATCGACTTTTCTTTTCCCTATTCGAAAGCTTGACAAATAGCAAGTGGAAAACCATAGCATTATTGCTCAGATCCTAAACCACTCAATTTAATTCTCTGTATTAATATTTTTTGAGAAACATGGGTGTTAGCTCTACTCACAAGTGGAATGTGGAAACAGAGTATAACCTGTAAATTGCTCTACCACTTAAAACACCAAATTCCTTGCATAGCTACTTTTTTAAAACATAAATTTACAATAATTTAACTGTAGTTGTATAATTGTATCACTGAACAACCAGAACTCTCTGAAAGTAATAACAATACCTCAAACACTTTTCACAGGTTACATAAACTTCTGTCGTCTCATATTGAGATCTCCTTTCACAATCGGGAACGGATAAAAACCCTTTTCCTATTAGCCTTCTGAGGAGCCACCTTGTCAGATGGCTCGGCCAGCAACTCTTGTAAATTGTCCAATGGTTTCACACAATGAGTCGATGATTGTAGTTGAGTGGCATTGCTCCTTTGTTCTTCCACTGTCTCAACCTTAGCTTGCATTTCCTCCACCATTATAGCAAGACCACGAGGCTTCTTTTTGTACTCCGATTTTAATGGTCCTGCCTTAAACGCCTCATCCTTGACACCTACTTGATTCCCACCTGCAGACTCAAAGCCAGAAATTGTTGGAAACTACTTTGGTCGACAATATATACATTATATACACAATAGTTGTTTTATTGTGCCATGGCTAGCTTCGACTATCACCCGACAGCATCTAACAATGGAAAGAATAAAATGATTATAAATTAGGTTAATTCCAGCAACACATTAGTTTAGAAACAAGATACCAAAACAAGACATCGCATATGCATCAACAAAAATGAAACAAGTGCAATACTATACTGTTATATGTATGTGCGTCAGTGCGTGTCTGTATAGAAACATATATAAGCTTGGTATGTTCAAGGTTTCCAAGTCGATTCATGTTTGTCTGACCATGATTATATGCTAGGTCTAACATTAATAATCACATAATTATATGTTATGTGTGTGCTTATAGAGAGGGAGATAAAGAGAGAGAGAGAGAGACCAGGTACGGGCTTGAGAGTCTGATCGATAACGGAGCTAACTGCGATTACTCTGCCGCCGACCCATCGGAGCTGATCCAAAATGCCCATCGCCTCCTCAACGAAACTCGATGGCCTTTCTATCTTTTCTCACAATAGTCTCTAGTTAATTATTATAAGAATTAAAAATAAATTCATTTTTAAATCTAATACACGCAATTAGGTCAGACAATTTGACATATGACACATGCACACGATACGAAAAAAATGGATATAAGTTTTGATTTGCGATGCACTAAACATGAAAGTATACGAACATGAAATTACACAATAAATTTAGTGTCGGATATGAGTTTCATTTTGGGTGCACCAAAAATACACGAAATATTACTATATAATTTTTATTTTTTATATATCATAATATATATTATATACGTAATATATATTTTTTAAATATATTATTATATATATATACGCAATATATAACAATTTACTCATTTTATGTATTCATTAGTATTTTGTGTATATTTTGTATATATTTCGTATATTCAAATATAATTGTTTCGTGTTATTTCGAGTCGTTTCGTGTAAACAAAAAGTATACAAAAAATTCATGTACTTTTCGTTTTGTTTCATGTAGACACGAAATATTTCGTTTCGTGTTCGGATCGGTTAAACAAGTACACGAAATAATTTTGGATCGTTTTCGGTTTTATATATTAGAACACGAAACGACACGATTGCCGGCTCTACACGTAATGCTAACGGCAAGACTATTTTTATAAATTTAAGGGGATAACTAGATAAGTACATTTTATTATCACAAAATTATCATATACTGTAACTTTTATATTTAAAATGTTTTTTTATTAATTTATCCAAAATTTTAAACATTTTTTATATTATATTCATAATAAAATAATTCAAAGACGGGACTTTAATGAATGTGCTGAAGAGGAGTAACAACTATTCTTCCGTATGGTTATTAAGATTTTTTTTATTAGTCTTGAAAATGAGATAGTTGAGAACATTTCCTTATATTTGGTTTATTTCAAACAAGAATAATTACATAAGCATGGTTATTAGGATTTTTAGTGCTTTGGAACAAAAAAAAACTTAACTTAGTTTATTTATTAAAAGATAAACTTTTTATAGTTTCATATGCACTTGGTTCTTTGTTTCACTTTGGTGCCGTCTTATGCATGTTTTCGTACTAACTTGCGGTTTATATAAGGTGGAGAAATCAGAATCTGTGATTATCCCAAGTGTGAAACTACAAGCATTGCTGTCATACTCATATCCAGCAGCCAAGAGTCGCAAGAAACTATTATAAGATGATGAAGAATCTTAAGATCCGCATAGAAGTCTTCAGTCGTACATTGAGAATAAAAATATAATCCGCAGACTTGAAACTGAAACCGACTAAAAGCTATAAAAATAGCAGTCTCAAGTCATAACTCGTGTGCTACGATGGAAGGGGGCCAAGTATAAGGTTGATGTTGAATACCTTTCCCTGTGTTTAACTAGTTGTGCTTAAGATCCTGATCTGAAGGTTTAATACTTGCTCAATTAATTCCAGGAAAAAAATAAAGAAATAAAAAATTTGCAAGAACAGGATAGAATGGGAAATCTTTGTTCAAGTGCTATATCTGAAAGATATTTGTATTTAAGATTAAGAAGGCACTCTAATCTTTAACAGTCTTTTGTAGATGATGCTACAGATAAATTTCCATAAATATAAAAAGACCTGAAAATGATGAAAGGGCATGATTTACCTACTCTTTCCAGTTCCCACAAGGGACAAGATATTCTCTTTATATTACAAGATCACAAGCCTGCCAGCAGTAGTCTCACAATACAAAATTATCGCAGCAAGGCTTGTAAAGTTATGAAGAAAAATTTAAGGAAGATATATGATTTACAAGGATTTTGCACTAACTTGGTTAATTGTTAATTAACAGGCTTCTTTTGCAACAAGTCGAACTTTATTCAATGTCTCTTTCAAAGCTTGCCAAGCAGCCATATAATGATCTTCAGATGGTATCCCCTCCTCAACAACTTGTGTTACACGTCTATGCAAGTGATCAAACCACTGAACCGGATTATTGACATTTATATAATTTGACCCCAGATATGGTTCATAGAAGCGTTTGATATCTTTCCTCCATCGTTGCAGAACATAATGGCCTGGAACCTCCTGTATGTCATTGCAACTAAGAACAGATAATGCATGTCGGCATAAAAACCCATTGAAGTTGAAGCAACTGCAGATACAGCGAACTTCTTGTCCAATCTTATCGTACATCACTTCAAAGTTTTTTACATCCCTCATAATTCCATCAGTGTCTCTTTCTTTTACCATGTATGTGATAATTGGGCCATTGGCATTAATTTGTGTTACACTGATGCAACTAGACATCATTTCCACTTCATCTTGAAACTTTAAGCATATTTCTTTTGTATACATGTCAGAGAGCTGCAACTCATATTTACTTTTTGTTTTCAACAAGGGGGTGAACCGTTTGGACTCGTAATCAGCATGAGCTTCCTTTTTGAAACTTTTTTGTAGAACTGAGTCATATATATCAAAAAATTCCTTCAAAGATGTTTGCCTATGCACATTATCATCGGAAAAAAAGCTGAAGGATTTGCCAGGCTGTGAAATCGACAGTCCCGCAAAAAAAGTATCTTTGACATAAACTGGGGCCCATCTCTCCCGTTCCTCATATAAAGTGCGCAAAAATTCAACATCTCTGATTCCAAAAGATTTAATCATATCATCCCAAGCCATTTCAAATTCATCAACTTTCATTGAGTTGTATACTGCTCTATGCAAAGCTGTTTGAAATGTTACAGATTCCCCTACTTCTCCCACATTTTGAAGCACACTTTGGATGATGACAGGCAAACAGAGACGATGATGAGCCCTTGGGAAAACATCAGCCGTTGCACTTTGCAAGGCCCTGCACTGGTTTGTAATAATAGTCTGCGGAGGGCGTCCCAACATACATGTCAGCCACGTTCTCAATAACCATATATATGTCTCCAGAGACTCGTCGCCAAGCAAACCACAACCAAGCAAGATAGAGTGCCCGTGGTGATTAACTCCAAGAAATGCCACAAAAGGGACCTCATATTTGTTCGACAGACATGTTGTATCAACTGCAACTACATCACCAAAGTACATGTAAGCAGCCCTTGACCTAGAATCAATCCAAAATACATTCCTTAAAAAACCTTCATCGTTGAAATCCATAACATAGAAAAAGTTGGGGTTTGTTAATTGCGCCTGAGTGAAATAACTGTAGAATACTTGTGCATCAGCATTTCCAAGCTTTAAACGCGTGACTTGACTGACTTGCTCACCTATTTCTCTTTCATTTGAACTTCCATAACGCACTGCATCTGTTGCAGGTGTTCTATACAATTTGATCGTACGAACCTCCACATCAATGGTCTGCTCCAACTTCCTTTTCATTCCAGCATCTATCTTCTTCTGTGACTTCGAGTTTTGTGCTCTCTCAGGATCAAACAAGTGGTTGTGCTGAAGCCTAATTTCATCCACCCTCCATTTATTGCACTCCACTAATCTTAGTCTTACCATTGCCAAACAACCGGTCCTTGTTTCTTTCCTTCTACTATTTGCTTCGTTCACAGTTTTGAAACCTTCACAGTTGCAACAGAGCACTGCACCACGCTTCTCCTTGCTGTTACGTTTTGTCCAAGAAGATTTAACTCTAATAGCAAAACCCAGATCCTTTGCATAACGATTATAATAATTATAAGCATCATCATAAGATTTAAACTCCATCCCTACAATAGGGGGTGGGTAGTTCCTTCCCTGGTTTCCATCATTTTGATCATTAACCATCGGTGTATCACCATCTACGCCATTCAGATGATCATTATTTGCAATATCAATTATTTGATCGCCGTCATTCCCCTGGTCATTGCTTTCGAACTCAAACACTTGATCGCTTTCCTCAAGGTCTCTGCCGTCAAATTCAAGAGGTTGCTGATTGTCATTATCGAAGTCATTGCCTTCAACTCCAAGCACTTGTCGACTCTCATTCTCAAGTTCCTGACAATCAATCCTAAGCATTCCGCTATCATTTTCAAGGTCAACACCTCCAATCCCAAAAACTTGCTCAATGTCAACTACAGGATCACTGTTCTCGTCCCCAATTAGTTGTTCCCTGTTTCCAGAGCTTTCTTCCATCTAACATATCAATAGAATAAAACATGAATTCAATAAAATTGCGGAAAATTTATAACAGTCTGTCAAACAGTTTGCACTTGCGTGGGGCCATTATTTCGTGTTCTGAAAACACCTAATCACGGTTAATGTACCTTCTACGAACAACAATCTGAGCAAATCAGATGCATTTTAATACTATATTTATTTACACAAAACTGTTTTGTTCTCAATTTCCCGATTTATTGCAAAAAAAATCACATGGCCATACAGTGAACATATACATACAGATACAAAAATTTAATAAAAATTATTGTGGCAACATATCTTCATAGGTGAAAAACAGAAAGTAAAAAAAAAAAACAAGTATGTGAGTCAACAACTGATAGACACGCGAAAATATAAAGAGCTCACGGAAAATCGGAGCACCTGGATTGAGCTAGGAGGAGGAAACAACTAGTCGGTGCTGCCTGGGTCTGAGGGTTGTGTCAAAGCCCGTCAAGTTAGTATTACCCTAAACAATTACTCCATTACTCATCATTTTAGTAGAGTATTAATTAAGGGGCCGGTTCTCCCACGATATATTACCTTGAAAAGACCAGCCTTAGAAATTTAAAATCAAGAATTGAGATTAGAAATAAAAAAAAAATATACGTTATATTAAATAACATATATACAATATAGTACGGCGTAAATTATAATTTTTTTATTATCTAAAAAATCCTTAAAAATTTACGTTATATTATATAGTATAAGGGTATAAATTTGTTGCCTTCATTTTCTTTTTCCAAATTATTTACGTTTTATAATATGGAGTAAGGCCAGAAATTGTTATTTTTTTTTGTTCAAGCTCCTTACGCTATATTATATAACATAAGGGTAGAAATTTATTGCCTTTATTTCCTTTTTCTCAATTATTTACCCTATATAATATAGAGTGAGGCCAAACATTACATTATTGTCTTATTTTTGCCCAAGCTCCTTACACATATGTTCTCCATAAGAAAAAGTAAAGTTTGACGGTTAGTTTCAGTTTTGGCATGTTACCATTTCTCATACACAATAGTAATATTTTGAAAAAGTATTCTTTTTTTTTTCAATTTTTACATTCCTTTAACCAAAATCTGTGTATGTGTGTATTTTCTGTTGGAGAGAATCAAAAAAATGATAGCAAAGGTTGGGAGACGTGTCATCCTAAGAATCCACATCAAATGGTTACTTGAAATTTAGAAGAGGGTGACTCCTTTAACTTTAAATTCACTAGTCTTCATTTGTGTGTATATTTACTTAATCACAAGAAACACTAGAGGCTAGAGTTTCATAAAAAAAAGAACATTCAAAGTAGGAGGAATAGGGAAAAAGTGTGAAACTTTAATAAATAAAGATGCTGGAGAAGAAAGTTTTGTAAATGAGGTGATATAATACATCGTAAGTTTTATAGGGACATAAAGGGAATTAAAAAAAACTTACGCAATATAATTAAAAATAATAATTTAATCCCAGTCATTGATCTGATAAATTAATGGTCAAAAATGTGTTGGCTAGAATTTAAAAATTATACAAATGTAATTGGTGAACAGTTTCCATTAATTAATAGTATATCATGAATTATTTTATTCATTTTTAAAATATAATATTTTTAATTACATTTAACCCACTATTGTTTACTTTAAGAATAAAAGTTAATAATTTCCATTCTTAAACACATTAATTTAAGATTTTAACATTTACAATTGATTTTTTTACTAACTTCATTTCAATATACTAAAAATTGTCAATCATTTCTTTTTGAAATAAATATTTTTTAATAACACACTTGACAACTGACACTGCCTCTAAAATTTGTAATTCAAAATAATAATAAATAATTTATAATAAAAATTACCCTTTCATTTGCTTTGTTTCAATTTTTCTTTAATAAACAAACTTGTGAAAATAAAATAATTAGTTTATTTATAAATTTTATATGTTATTTTTGCTATTTTCATTAGTTATTACTTAGATTTTTTTAATAAAAAAACATGATCAGATCCGATTATCCCAGTTTCTAAAAGTTGGAATCCGAATCCAAATTCAAATTTATACAAAGAAAATTGGATCGAATTTTCAAATCATTTATCCAATTTTTTAAGGGTGAAGGCTCAAAATAGTTAATATTTCAAGCTAAGGATCTAAAATACCCAAAGGCGGAGAATTGACTCTAAATGCCCATCGGATGCGTCCTTAGATGAGGCGTATGTAAATGGATTGTGTATAGGTGTTACACTCATTAGCAGCAGTATTAAAACGAGTTACGAACAACACCATCAAGTTTTTACTCCCATAGCAGCGTGAAGACTTAATAAGCTTACATAGCAGTTACCCGTTTCTCTTACGAGTAACACGCCTTTTTTAGAGTAACATCAACTTTTCACGCCCATGACCGCATCGTGGAGGATAGATGCCCCTGCCCTCCAAGGGCATCACACTTTGATATGGCCATCTGTGCTGGAGGGCATCACACTTTGATATGGCCATCTGTGCTGCGAACGCGTACAGAAAAAGAAGCTTAACAATTACTTATTGCTAGAGATCTGCAATTGTTGTAGTAGAATCTTGTATGAATTAAATGCAGTATTAATTGAAGAAGAGACTTTGCATAGTTGATTATTTAGAATAGCTCTATATTTGATGGTAGATAGTCACATATATTTTGTGTGGATTACTTGAGGTACGCCTATAGTAGAGTTGTATCGGGTGGTTAGAAAGAGTCGCGAATCCGCAAACGGGCAATCTAGGCATGCTGGTAATAAAAAGTGGTTATTTTGGTCATTTTCTCATTTTTTAAATACTTCATACAATCTTATAAACGTTTAATTCAGACATAACAAATCAATTAATTTTAAACGGATATAAGAATGACAAGATGAATAGAAATAAACTATTAATTCATAGTAAGAATCCTGATTCAGAAAGAAATTCTCAATAAGAATCCAATAGTATATGTTTCTGTATACTTATCTTCTATTGTACAGAGTATATAAAAATGATCCGGTATTTGTATAATTTTTTTAAACAATTTTAGTGAACTGTGAAGCATTATAAACTTGAGATTTTCCAGTCTTTAACTATATAGTATATACAAACCTGTACAATTTTTTTGAACTCTTTATGCTGTTAATCTTCTGTACTACAGCAGCACTAATATAATTCCCTGTGGTACTAAGAAACAAGCAGCTGCACATATCTTAATTCTTGCCGATGCAACTTCAGGGTACAGTAAGTATGCCATTCTGAATATCAGAAAAAGCAAACAGTCAGTAAATGACATTAACATTGTTATAAATAAGTTGCGAGAAGGTTCTTAACTTACATCCCCAACAGCAAATCTGTCAGTTGTATTCAGTAAGGGAAACAACCATTCAGATGACAATCTTGGAGGATTTTGAATTTCAACATCTGAAGAAAACAATGTCAAACATTTACGCCATATATATCCACTTTCTAAAGATACGGATTCAAACTATGTACATGGCATTCAAACCTGAAGGTCCAATGAGTACTCTGTGTGTAACAAAATTCTGTAGAAAATATATAAATTTACATAAGATACCTCCTCGGTAGCAAGAATAGAGAAATAGTAGAACTCAAAAGCAAATCAAAAAGTCTGCGAAAGAGTTAAACCGTCTGCCACGAACTGTGGGAGGAAATCAGTGTCCAGTACTGATACTTTTCAATTTACTACACAAAGAAATGGCACTAAAAAAGATTGTCACCTAAGTACCTGCCAGACAGAAGGCATATATATTCACGGTAAGGAAGATTTAGGGGTTTGCTTCTTGTAGCCCTCGAACATGAGGTGTCTTCAGAGAACACTTTTCTTGGAGCACTATGAGAGAAATATTGAACACTTAATATAAAAATAAATTGCAAAAAAAAAAACCTCTGAAGAACTTTGGACAAGCAACTATATATTCACATTCTATTAAGCTGTCTTACAGATACACCAAATACTACTTCTAAATCATCTGAAAGTTCAGCAACTCACCACTTCATTTCATGTTTGAAACATCTGTCTTGTAAATTTACTGTTTTGGTAGTCAAAATAAGCATGGGATGCAACTGCAGAAGCTTCCGTAATTCCTCCACTATAATTTCTGACACAACTTGAAGAGAGAGGCCTTTCCTACAAATAAGATAACCATAGAAATGTGAACAACTGATTTGCATTCTAAGATAAGTAACTGGATGAGTGGCTCCTCCTAGTTATTCTTCTTTCTACTGTCCTTGAAAACATGGATGATTTTTTACTTTTATTTTGATAATTTGATGTACTGAAAGTTATGGCATTTAGTAAACCATAATAATCTCAAGAGGCCAGCAACTATTGATCTATATCAGGAAGCCAATAGATAACTTGCACAATGCAGAGGCCAGATTAAAATTTCTTAATAAATAAATAAATAAAAACTACCTAGAACGGCCAAAACAGACAGCAGGTGCAGTTAACACACGAATTAGCTTCCAGTGCAGCTAATAAGAAAGGCACTACATCTGTACCTGTTCATATCCCCTAACGACAAGGATGACAAAGCACGATCCATCCAGTAGAAAGCTCCAATACTGCTGATAATAAAGAAACAATTTTATATTAAAGTAACTTATTAGACAACTCTATACTTGTTACTGTTTAAATATTATATTAAATTATAACTAAAGTCCGAAGAAGCATTAGGACAGAAAAGAAGACATATTCTCCCAAATGGCCAAATGGTTCCAGTACTGGTGCAAATAAAGTAAAACTGTCCTAACAATTTATTTCAACTACCAAACTTAAACTTAACATTAGATGCAGGCATGCAGCATTTATAGCAGATAACCCCCGCTGCTCACAAGTATAGTATCAAAATATCAATAGGTTTCTAGATTATACCCGATATTATTTATTTAAAGATTGAGATTTGAGAGTAACAATTCAAATTTATAGCTTATGATATTTAATCCAGGCCCAATGAAGGAAAGGAGAAGTGCTGACTGTGTAGTGAAGTGTAAAACCTCCAAACAAATCTAGTATGGGCTGCCAGGACGATATTTATTGTTCTTATGTTATGACATCAATGAGAGCTTCCCCTTAAAAACTGTTACCACCTCATGCGGTTCTCTTGCCTAGATTTGTTAGAGGACTCGAGATATTGTGAAGCCAAAGTTTGCATTAAGAATCCTTAATTACAATTTAGGATGTTCTCCAACAATTGCACAGTGCTTCTGAAAAACAAAGTCAAACATGAATAGAAGACCTCATTTAAGATTTTCAACAGCAGACACCTCACTGGATACAACCGCACAACAAGGAACTCTATATTGAATGAAAACTATTGTAGTCTGGAAACTTATGAAGTTACAAGTTGTTCCGATGCACAAACAAACAAAATGTTCAACACTCCCAGGCATAAGAGTGAGGTACAAAATACCTTATGCTAGAAAGTTGATGCGGCACGAGGGACTATGGTGAGACTGCTATCACAGACTATTCTTATTGTTCATTAATTATAAGATACCGGAATTAATTACATATAGCACGTAAATCAGTAGGTAAGAGGTATGCCTCGACAATAATATAATAAATAATAACTGTAGTTCCATTTTTATCATGATGCTAGCTTAGGTCGTTATCTTGATAGATAGATTTCTCAATCAACATAAAGAATGCAAGACTTAAACATAATAATATACAAACCTGTCAATCATAAGCACATGAAGCCCAACACCATGATTTTCTTTTCGATCCTGTATCTGTGTATGCATTGTCTGAAATCCATAGCATTTAAAACAATTATCAGTACATGGTAACAATTTTCAATTTTCTCGCTGATATATCTTTAACCACTCTTAATCTGTAAGCAGATTATGAAGTTTTATGACCATAGCATTTAGAATCGAAGAAAATGCAGGCAAACACTCTACCATTTTTTGTGCTCTAAAATTTAACATCTAAACTCTGAATTTTACCATCTTTACTAGTCATCTTTATCTCGGGAAAAAAATTACTGGACAGTAAATACCACCTTTTTCCAGGCCGCTTAGTGACTTGGTAAATCTAATGAACTAGAACAACATCTTAGACTGATAGTGTAATAAAACAATATATTAAGGGGTAGAGAAAGGAACTCTTTATAATAATAGACCAGTATATCAAGGATGTCCAACCTTAAGAGTGGCAAGAAATTGGAGACTGTTATAACAACGAACATAGAAGAACCTTTTTAAGCACATGGAAGTTAGGTTCTTCATACTACCGCCAAGTGAATCCTTTTTTGATATATATTTAGTAGTTTCTGCTTCGTTTTTGTCCATCTCTTTATTAAACTTGAGTCCTAAACAAAATCCAAGAGCGCTACAACACATTCAGAAAAATATTGCTAAAGTTTATAAGAGATATATAGCTAAAAGTTACTAATATGATTTGTTGCCATCAACCATGGCCAGTACAGAAATAGAATGAAGGCTTGTACAAGAGAGGTAGAGGAGTAAGATTTTCATGCGATGCAGCAGAACTTCATGAGATGCTATAAACTATCATTTCTCCATTAATTACTATTCTTGGTCGACCCTCTAATACATTATAACTGATTTTGAATATAACTGAATATATATAAACATACTGGGAGGAATAATTTTGAAATGGTTCATTGGATTGTGGTTCTCTTCCTATAATTTTATTACAAGTAAAAACTCCCAACCAGTCTGGAGTAAAAAATTGGAACTCATATTACATATCTGGCAAGTGTCAACGTTATGGTGGTGCCATTTGATAATTAGAATTACACACACAAAAGAAATAGAAGACCCAGCGCTTCATAAAGTATAAAGTCGATTTTAAAGAAGTTACTACAACATAATGAGGCATTAAAGTAACTAAAAAAGGTTTTGAAAGCGTACCTTGAGCAAATTTTATCTGATGCTCCAGTAACCGTGAAAAGTGCAAAATGTCAAAACGACAATCCAAATCAATAAACAGCACAACATGATCTAGACCTCCATAATGCACACCATTCCAATCTTTGGGAAGAATACAGCGTATTGCAGCCTAAGTAAAAAAAACAACTTGCTATCCGCAATTTACCGAGCAAATATATAATCAAAGGAAGTATCGTATGTTACTTCTTAACAATGCTTTAATACTTTAACACACAATCACTTCAAAACATTAAAAATTAAACAAACGAAAATCGAAAGTGAAGACAAATATACAAATAAAAAAGAAGCAAAGCTACAGATAATAAAGTCCATATTATATGCATTTTATATAGAGATTAGAGAGGGGGAGGGGGGATGAAATAAAAACCTGCATAAGAATGTGAGTTTTGGCGGAAGGAGAGGGGCCCACAATCTCGAGAACATTACTGGGGCGAAAAGGAAACCTATGTAATGGAGGTGGTAAAAAAAGCTCAATAAAAACCCTAGCTAACATTTTTTTCGCGCTTTCATCTCCTTTCATCCATTCTCCAACTCCTAAACTTGATTCCATCCTATATTACACACACACACACACAATTTTGTATATGAACGAGCCCTAATTTTGGGTGTGTGTCATGTGTGTGTGTGTGTTTGTTTCCCCGCTATTAAATTGAAATTTCAAATTTAATTGAATGAAATAGTAGTTTTTTCCCCTTGTTTGCTAGATGCCTTTTTTTAAAAAAAAATTGTAACTTAGATTTCGTTTTTAATTGAAAAGAAGAAATGGAAGAGACTTTTTAAATGTGTACTTTTCTTTTTAATTTATTTGTCCTCCTTTGCTAGATGGTTATGAGGAGGAAAAAATATTGTATATTTATTTTTAATTGAAGCCACCCTATTTTAATACAGATTTAATTGACTATCTATTCTCAAGACAATTCTGTTTTTCTATTGAGATTCGGATTGAACACCCTACATTACAATCATGACTGCACTATGATGACAAGTGCTATATTTCAGTGTAAAGAGTAGCAGACAGTTGGTAGCTATTTTGTGATTTGTGCCCAGTACAATCATGAAAAGTCCTTCATAGAGTATAAGACTACATGATCCACTTGAATTTTGATGCAAATGTACATTCAGATATACACATACAGACCAAGTGCATATCGAAACACTTCAATTCTATTGTTATCATCAAAGATGCAACAAGATATGCGACATACACTAATATTAATTCAAAGGACTGTCTTCTTTTTTATAATCCAAACTCATAGCCAAAAACTGCAGCAACTAACCACCCACCAGTGAAGAATGACTTCATCTGCAATTCTGCACATTTATATATTAATCAAACGACTATCTTCTTCTTTGAATCTAATACCTTAGGGAAAAACACTGCAGCGACTAACCAACCACCAGTGAAGAATGACTTCATCTGCACTTCTGCACATTTACGAGAAAAAACATATCTGTACATTCTAACAGAGTACTACGGTTGACTAGCTAGTAGCTTCTTGAAACTCAATCCAGTATTTGCTTAAATTTTTTAGATAACAGCCAATATAGCCTGTTAATATCATAACAAAACCCCCCAGATTGCTGAAGCATCTTCACTACACTTAGCATGCACTTCCTTGATCCTATCCACTGATTTGCAAATTCCACTGCAGGACCAGTCAAATGAAGCTACACAAACACTACCTGCTTGTGCTTTCCATTCACATTCTGCTAATACGCCATGAAGTTAGTAACTCTTTCCTTAAATTTTATTTTACTTTCTAAAAAATACGCTAAAAAAATGTCATACCCGGGGGAGTTCCACAACACATGGAGTGCTCATTAATGTGCTCCACCTCAAGACCAATAAACCAAGCACCAAGTGACACATCTTCATTCGCATATTTATGCAGTATGGCCCTGAAATCAGTTGTTGCCAAGTTCTTATTAATAAAAGAAATTAATCCCGGCCCATTGCAAAATACTTGTCAAAAATGACTTTTAAAGTTGCTATTGACAGTGAATAGGTTCTGTGCATTCAAATACTTTCTAGCACTAATTTCCAATATGCCTCAAAGAAACATACATATGATGCAATAATATACCACCGACTTCTCAACCCTTTTTGCTTTGGTGAAAGCAAGTGGCAATAACAGTAGTATGCCAAATTTGGCTGCGGAATGGGGATTTACGGTATATCTATAAGTAATCAATTTCTTACTGGTTATCGGAGACGTATTTTGCTAGATTTTTTGAGACTGCATAGATTTGCCCAGTTGCATGCCGAAAGTATTTATTACCCTCCTCTCCAAATTTCCAGAATTCAGGCTCATGGTACTTAACATTCCTACAGAGAATACGAGCTTGATAAGAACAACAGCGAAAGCTACAAACATGATATAAGATATAACATCATTAGAAAAGCTTACTTTCGAGATAGAACCGGTCCAGATTTCATACATCCTATATATATTCTAGGTTTCAAACGATGGCGGGCAAGAGTTGCAGCTAGTGCACCTGCATTGCGCTATTAATTAGATAAATAAAACAATACACACTTATCCATAAATATAATATTAATAAATTAAAAAGAAATATACTGCTATAATCAGAATACGACGATAATTTTTTTTGTTAACTGAATATGACCGGACAACCACTATAAAAACTTGCAATATATTCAATTTATACTCGATGACACTTGACCAATGGTGACTCCACTTATCACCCTCAAAGTAAATAATCCTGATAATATTCAGCAGATTATAGTACGCAATGATTATACAACTTTATTTGATTACATTTGATAAAACAATAGATACCGATTACAAATTCTATGCAACATCAATGAGTGTCATCATATTTAATTTTGAAGATAATTTAGATTTCTTTCGATAGGTCAAACTTGATCATGCATATAGCAGAGAGTTTTTAAGGTTTACGGATGAGGAACAGAGAAGGCGGTGACAAAAATTTGTTGACATACCCAAATTTACGTGAACATCATCATCAATCTTGACATAAAAATCTGCATCCCACTTAGCATATGCTGCTGACAAAAATGTTTTTGTCTTTGCAGATAACTCATGATAACCTTCCACATGGTCCTATGATGATAACATGTCAGTGTTTGAACTCATATATTACCAGGCTTAATCATACAAACAGTGCCAAACTCACCAGCCTGAAAAAGTCCTTGTGCTGAGCTTCCTCTGAATCAATTGCTCGATCTAAAATGCTATTTGATGTTGCACTGCATTAATAAGTGGGAAAATTATTTATCCAGCATACTTTAATATAGGAGCAGTTAAGGTAATGATGCGACAAGGTTGAACTAAGAGAAAGAGCAGAAGTTACAAGTACTGTTCTAATGTTTTTAATTCTTAACAGTCTTCAGGTTACCTGATAAGGCAACTAGTGATAAGAAATGTAATAAGATAATTATTATTTTTCCTAAAGTAAAACAGTTTCAATTCATCAAATTAAAGGTCCAGCTTTGTGTTTCATACCAAGGCTGAGACTATAGAAAACTTTATGAGGTCTAATTCAAATTGCACTACTAACTGTGATAAATCATGCCAGTATTCTTTCTTCACTGGTCAACATTTCATAGCAATTATTAGATTAATACAGTATTATATATAGAGTAATCTGAAATTAAAAGCTAATAACTTAGCTTAGTTATTTATCGAGAACACTATAAATATTTTAATATGCACTTGGTCCCTTGTTTATCTTCAGTGCCTTGTGCATGTTTTTGTACCGGTTGATTTCCTCTACCAAGATGCAGCCAACTTGAAGTTTATATAAGAAGGTGGAGCATCCAGAACTCTTAATTATTGAAAGTGTGAGACTGCAAGATTGCTTTCATACTGATACCCAGCAGTCAAGACTCAAGAGTCGGTAGAAATTGAAAAACAGAGATGTAGAATTTAATATCAGCATATAAGCCTTTAGTCGGAGCAATTAATCAAGGATGAAAATATAATGCGCACACTTGTAATTGACCAGTAGTTGCTAAAAAAATAGCTCAAAATAAGATAGCAGCTTAATCCAAGTGCTCCAATGGAAGGGCTGGATATAAGGTTAACGTTAAATGCCCTATTCTGTGTTAAACTAATTATGCTAAAATCTTGCTCTAAAGTTTTAAGACTTGTTCAATTAATCACCAAAAAAAAATAAAGAAAACCGTGCAAGAGCATAAAAAAATGGGGATTCTTTGTTAGTTTAAATAATTACATTCCATATTCTTTACATAACTTCATCAGTCAAAGTAGTGAAAGGGTTGATTAAATTATGAACTGAAAGCTGCAATATAAGATTATATACAGGTAGCTTTTTAATTCAAGGATACAAGCTCGGATACCTGTGGCCAATCATAAAACGGACAACAATCCCCTTTTCCTGCTCAAGTTTTAATAGCTTCTCACCTAGTTAAAAACACAAGGAATTATATAACAGTCCTAACAAGTAAATATATATCTATAAGTAAAAGCATTACATAAGTAGAGAAGATATATACCTTGAGGCATCCAGGTCTGTCTAACCGAATCACGCCTCTTTCTACTGCTGAAGGCAGTGTTTATTCCTATAACCATAAATGCTTTCTGCTTTGTGGAATTGGCCTTCATACCAAACAGCTTGTCACTGCTTTTTCTTTCAATGGAAGGAAGCTCCATTCGCAACTCGCCAATTGAGTTGCCCAGTGATCTGAAAGGCCACCCACAATTTACATACAGTTTTAACTTAAAAGAAAAAATAAAATTAACTAGTCATTATATTTATTTATTTATTGGTTTCCATCTTCCCAGCTATCCACGTCTTAATTACCTCAACAATTTTAAAAATTGGATTTAAATTTTGTTGACAATTGATTGTTGTGACTGCTTTTATTAGTCCAAGAGAGTACTTGATGAAACACATAATGAATTGATAATGGTCAGCATACTCACTGTATCGCTTCATGGGTTTTCTGAAACTGTCCCAATATCTCGATATTCTGAAACAATATCAACCAAATTAGATGGATATTACAGATTAAGAGGATAAAGAAAACCACAAAGTTGTATAGGTGATCTACTAGTGTAAAGAAAAAGGATAGAAGAAAGAGGACCTTTTTTGTTGTGCAATCGTCAGGAAGAAGCTGCAAGTCTTGATCACGCTGCAGTGGCCACATGATTTGGCCACTGGATTCGTGAAGGATCCACACTCTGCACAACACAAAAAATTAAGGCTAATACGCTCGCAGCCAGACTCTGGTACTGAACCATCATGTTAAGATCCCATTCATCACACAAGATATTGTAAATTTAACCAAACGGTCACAGGTCTAAAATGAAAAATAGGTGAATTGTGTTTAACATCAGTTTTCAAGTCCAGGACTGGTTTAGCTTTGCTTCTGGGAATTTCAGTCCCTTCCTTCTATGATGTCTCAAAATCAAAATATATGGAGAGAAATCATAAATTGACAAAAAATACTCCCTCAAAATCGAAACAAAGGGTCTGAAGTCTAGGAAGTAGGAACATGATTTAGTACTATCAAAAAAATTAATAAAACATTGTTGATCACAGATTAAACACCGATTGTTGGGTTTTTGAACAAGTTTACTGACTACATACTCTAGAGCTTTATATATTACTTAAATGTAAGATTTCAAAAAGAATGAAACAAGTTGGATTATTTTGGGAAGAGGAAGTTCTACATCATACATACAATTAATCAAACGGGGTTAAAGAAATTACCACCAAAAAAAAAGATTGTTTACTTTTGCTAGTTATTCGAGATTTCTTGTGCTTTTTGCTAAATATATAAGAATTTGAAGCTCAACATATTACAAAGAATAAAAAAGGAGAGGACACTGGACAGTAATACAAACACACAGATATATGTGCATGTACAGATATATAAAGTTGTGTGTACCTGTTGGAGACGAGCATGCCAAGGGCAAAGGCGAAGATACAGGACAGGACAATCCATTTAGGTGACACTTTTCCCCTGTTTCTGGTTTTCATCATGGAGTGTGAAGAAGATGAAGAAGACATGTCATACAAAAATCAAGAAAATTACAGACTAGATAATTCTACACAAATGATCACACACACACATACACACACACACACGATATATGTCGCAGATTTTGTCAAGTATTTAAAGATCAAATTTAAATTATTGTATCTGTCTTCTTCACATGCACACACAATAAATAGATATTGTGTGTGTATGCAGGTGTGTGTGTGTGTGCAGGAAGAAGGTAAGAAAAGAAGAAGAAGAAGTGAGAAACGTGGAATACAGAGTAGTATGTACGTACGTAAGAGTCGAGGCTTTTTGGACAACGGAGAATACGAAGTCGTTGCGAAATAATAGAAGACACTGTTTGGCTTTAATTCAGTACTGCTGTACTACTACTTATTCCACGTAGTATTGTTTGTCTTGGTCTTACACGCCCTCTTTAGGTCAACTACGAACATAACTTCGTCAAATTACTGTATGACACCTTCCTATGTATTGACTTCAAATTACAAAACAATGCCCTTTATATTTTAAAGATTATTACTATTACGGAGTATTATTTAGGTCTCTCATCATCCACGATATAATTTTGGTTAAAAAATAAATAAAAATTTGTTTGATAAAATTTAATATATTATAAAAATATATTTTAGATATAAATATGGCTTTTAGATAAATAAGTTATTTTATATTTTTAGGAATATAATATTTTTCAAATTTTATGAAAAATAGCTACAAAGTTTATTATTAAATTTCATTACAAATATTATTTTTTAACTTAAAATATACATATATATAAAAGATATATTATATTAGCACTTTTTTTTTACTATACATCAATTTCGAACAATATTTTTATTCTATTATTTAGCACTTTTTTTCAGGTTAGTACTTTCTTATTTAACATAATTACAGTAATTATTATATAATATCAAGGGTTCCAATGACAATTAATTAATTTCTCCATTCTATTTTAATATTTCATTTTAAAATTTATACCCCTTAAACATTAAATTATTTAATATTGATGTACATAAAATTTAATATAAAAATTAAAAAATTAATATCAAAATTTTATTTAAAAAATTACATTAAATAAAAAAAATGAACAAGTAGTGAGGATGAAAAATATTTCATAATACACCACACGGAGGGAGTAAAATAAATTGAGTAGTTAATTTAGTGTATATTTTTAAAATTAATAATACAACCAATAAGCTGAAAATCGAACATAATTTTAATTTTATTATACTTTTTCTTCTGAAAAAAATGTATTATTTACTTGGGATCGACCATTATCTCAAGTTGAGGCAAAGTCTGATAAGACTTTAGAGTGAGCTTTGTGGCGTATAGCAATTCCATTGCATCATCATCAAATCTGCGCTACACACCCAGACCAAGTAATCTTCTTCCCTCCTGTGTATAATTTCTGTTGTTTGCTCTTCCCCTTGCTGCAATCATATATATGTTATTCTAATGCTACTTCTACTTCTATGATAATTTATTTGCCTAATATATAACCCTAATTTGTATGTATGTAATCTATGCTGCTGAGAGAGAGAGAGAGAGAGAGAGAGAGAGAGAGAGAGAGAGGGAGTATTGTTATCTGTTAACCAAATGCAATTTCGTAATGCTTGTGCGGTTACTAAAGTAGTAATTGATAATTGATGAGCTTAACCAATTTAGAACAGAATTCACAAAGTAACGAATCATCACAAAATATTGATGGAAGATTAGTAAAAGGATAAAATCAGTTAGCAAATAAAGAGAGGATATAATTAGGGTGTTTGAAGTTTGAACCGCGGGACAATCAAGATTTCTCAACCATGGGTCCAACCAACCCATATTAATGAACAATTCTCATTTTTAGTTACTAGATTTTAACCTGTACGATGCACGAATATTTTATTTTATTAATTAAATGATTTACTTTAAAATTATTCATTTTTTTATAATTTTAAAAGTCTTAATATATTATAATTATATTATTTTTTTAATTTATTTAAATTATATATTTTTACGTAACCAAATTAAATATAAGTAAGAAAATTATAAAATATTAAAAATAGATACGCACTTCGCACAAAATATAAATTATTATTATTAATATATAAATATGTAAAATTTTGTGATTCGAAATATTATGAACATGATTTTTTAATATATCAAACATATGTTTAATATATTTAAGATTATACATTTTAGATTTAAATATATTTTTGATAAAATCTCTATTATGTTTATTTTATATAAAATTTAATAGATATTATGGTATATGAGATATAATATATATGTATCTGTTAATAATATGATAATATAATTATTCATTTGAATTTTTTTTTATGTTATTAGATTTTCAATATTATAGTATTAATTGCAATTTATAAATAATTATATGATACATATAATTTAAACCTTGCATCAATAAATAATAGATGTTACTTGCTAATGAGATTTAAACTTCAAGTTAATATTAAAAAATAAAACAATACATAACAATTACCGTCATAATAATTTTTATATCCCACTTTTTCATACTAATATATGACAAGTTCTTTATTGAATAAAAAATATTACTCCAAATTAATATATACATCCTAGGTTCCATTTTCTCTAATGTCTAATATATGATATGTCTCTATGTAAATCTAATATAAAAATTATTTTAATGTTTTAAATCAATTATAAAAAAGTTTCTCTTATTAGTAATCTTAATAATGATTATAACTTATAAATAGTTAGTATATAATATTATGTAGTTCTTACTTATTAAGAATCGATTATTTGACCTTTGGTAGTATTTGGATAAGATCCCTCATATTCTTATTATATATAAGATATAATACTAACAAAATATAATGTGTATTTAGTATCTTAGGCTAATGTTGAACTTTTAGTCGAGAAACTCAAATAATTTTTTTTAAATCTAATTTATTCGATCTGATCCAAACTAATGAATTAATAAGGTTTCCGAGTTCTTAATATAATAATTTCTCCTGTAAGTGTAACTGATTCTCTTAATATAATAATTTCTCCTGTAAGTGTAACTGATTCTCCGTATAAAGTTACCCTTATATCTTATATAATATATTAAATATTTTTATAGAAAAGATTTGGATAAAAAACTTTAATCCTCCCTCTCATAAGGAAAATGGTATCAAAGTGGTCACAGAAGTGAATGACGTGTATCAAATAGATGACATGTGTCAAAGATCCGTATGGTGTGATTCACGCGTTAGCCCATCTGTACAAGTAAACATTCAAATTCATTTTTCCGTCAAAGTCAAGTCAATAAGTTGACTAACGGCGTTGTCATTACTCTTAACTATATTGGTACAAACGAGACCTATAAAGTTTTAAACATAAAAATAAAACTTAATTAAAGTTTTAAACATAAAAACAACAGTAAATTGTGTGTGTATATATTAAAGCACATATATTATTTAACATGAAAAATAATATTTTTTATATAAAATCTTAATCTTTCTTTCTTAATTTATAGAAAAATTCAAATTTTGTTATAAAATTAAAATTTATATTTTAAAATCTCAACATATTTTTTTTGAATTATACATGAAAAATTATATTTTAACAAATAAGTATAAATATTTTTTTAATATCAATTTTTCTTTTTGAGTTAATATATGAATGACGAATTTTCAATTAGTAAAAAAATAAATATAATTTTTTTTAAATCAAAATTTGATATTTTTTATTTTTTTTATAAATTTCGGACCTTTAAAATCGAAAAGAAATAAAAAACCATACTTTTTAACTTTTTTTATTTCATAAGTCCCAAAACTATAAAAAAAATATAAGTTGTACTCCTTCCGTCCCATTTCAAGTGTCTCAATTGATTTTTCAACGGTCAAATTTAATTAACTTTAACCGAAAATTAAAAAAAAATATTTTTATAATTTTCAAAATCTGAAAAGTACATTTTAAAGAAAATTATATAAACTTTTCAATGATATATATTTTATAATTTTTTTTAATTATATAATATATGTAATATTTGGTCAAACTTTAAAAATTTTGACCATTGAAAAGTCAAATCAGCCGCTTGAAGTGGGACGGAGGGAGTATTATTTTAAAGGTATTATTAATAGTTATATATTATGAATTTAGTATATTTTAAACTTTATTAGTTAACAATAAAAAATTAAACTAAAAATTTAAAAAGAAAGGATTTAAAATACTTAGTTGTAGTACACCTAACCTACACTTGTTGCAACGTCGGCTCACATTACGATTTTAACGTTTCTCGTCAAGTCAACATGTCAAACAAACGACACTGTCATTACTCTTCACTATAATGATACAAACGAGACCCCGATAATTAAAGTCACATATTTGATACATGGTTTTCACTCGAGTGATCACTTTGAGATTTAACCCTAAGGAAAATTCACGGCCTCCCTCTCCGTGTCTGTAAAACCCTAATATTATCTTTACTCTAATCCAATAATAATACATAATAATGTGTGATATATGACATGTCTATATATAAATCTAATATAAAAAGTATTTTAATATTTTAAATCACTTATAAAAAGGTTTCCTAAACTGAATAGAATTCTCCAATAAAAATTCGTAACTGTCTTTTCTTTCTAGATTATGGGCTGCCTCATTTGGATTTTAGATGTTGGATCACCTCAGAAATAAAGATAATTTTGTAAGTTTAGCGTAGGCTGTAAAATTGCTCAATTCTGACTTCTGAAACTCAAAATATGACCCATAAGATTTTTTTTTAATTTAACTCCAAAATAGATCTTTAAGTTCAAATTTATATATTACTAAGATATCTAATAGAGTTTGAGTTATAATATAAAGCGGGGTAAGAAAAAGTATAGTTGTTAGGAATCTTAATAATAATTATAACTTATAAATAATTAGTACATAATATTATGTAGTTATTAAGAATCGATCATTTGACTTTTGGTAGTATTTGGATAAAATCTCTCTTACTCTTATTATATATAGGATATAATTCTTGTTGAGAACATTACCACCCTAATTTCTTCAACAACAGAACTTGCTCGACCTGTCACGTAGCTTTTTCTGTTTAATCAATCCTCAAGGTGTTTTCATGCTGATCTTGTTGTATTTCTCAGTTTTATCAATTCTTATAATTTTGATGGTAGTGCTTTCAACCTCATTGTTATCAGCTTCTTGACATGTTTCCGAAGAAACTAGGATACTCTTGACTTTGTCAAGAATTTCAGACGATATTATTGATGTTTCTCCTTCTGATGTCTTTTCTTTTCAGCTTCATTTCCTGTTCAGTTTGTTTTTATTTTTTTACCTTTTACTTGCTTAATTTGAGATAGTGTGGATTAAGACGTACTTCACAGATCGTAGTTGCTGATGTATAATTATACAAAGTTTTGGGCTGAAAAGATGAGAGTTTAGGTTTTGAAGTTTATCATCTGAAAAATACAGGGGTGAATTTGCAAATTTTAGAAAGTTTAGACTGTTTTATGAATATCAAACCCCTAGAATTTTTCTCAACCCGAGGGGCTGAAATAAGTACTTCAACTATTTTAGGGATATATTTAAATGTTTCCTAGAACACTGGTCGGGGAATGTTTGTAAAAGCTTTGCAAAGAGTAGGGGTTTTATATGAAAAAAATAAACTGCAGGGTTAGTTTTTAAAAAGTCGAGAGAAGTTTGTGATTAATATTCTTTTGCAAAAAAAATTGGGATGATGTATGTTTGTTTTTTCTTAAAAAAAAAAAAAGCATGCTAGGCTGATTTTAAAGGTCAAAACAACTTAAGGGTGATGCCATAACAAACAAAGTTATTCATGGTTCAGTGAACAGTTTATTCGAACTATACCAGCTGCAAGCAGTACATCTGATGAATTGTGTTCTTGCGCAAGCAGTAAGCCTCGTGAACAATTATATTATCCTTTGATGTTAACCAATATATTCAAACATCTTATTTATGGAAAAGTTTTCACAAGTTTTCTTTAGATGCTGTATTCTCTTTTGGGCAAGCATATCTTGCATGGGCCTTTTCCTTTGCATGTGTTTTTCATATCTTCTACAAATCATCTTAATGTTGTCTTTCTAACTGCTATGTTTAAGTTGTCAAGGTAACTAAACATGGGAAACAAGGCCGCTAAGCCAGAAGCAAAGAAGGATGAGATGCTCATGAAGGTCATGCCTCCACTCGACCGTACATATGTTCGGTGGCTTGCTCGAGACCTCGAGCGAATTTATGGCTATATTCCCGAATATCCTTGTGCAGTGAAACCCCCAGATCATTATATTGAGTACATGCGTTTACAAGGATGGTTGGATTTGGACTTGAATGACCCTGACCTAGCCCATCTGTTCAAGTAATTACAGTACTTGTTTTGTACCTATAAAAGTGACTCTCTCAGTTGAAGTTAATTTTATTACTTGTATTTGTGACAAAAAGTTATATGACACTCAACTATGTTTGCACAGATATAAACTTGCTATGAAGTTCCATATATAGATTCTTTGTTGATTAGCCGAGTTGTTTTCACTTGATTTTTAAATAATAAAAATCAATTGGGAATGACTTGCTTTTGTGATTTTCCATAAAATATGCATATTCAAAATATAATATGGTTTTAACCTATACATAACACCTTATGCTGAACAACATTATTACATAACTTGAGTCACACCAATGGAAGGTTTATATTGCTCTCCTTCGTCCAAAGAATGAATTCCATGTTTAGTTGCATCATATTTCTCCCCATCTCCCCATAAGGCATAAGCCTCTTCTCCGTGCACTGCATCATCTCCAATGACCAAATGTTCTTCGGACATTCGTAGCGGCATTATAAAACTTATAACAACACAAATAATTGACGTGACAACAATGTTCCAGCCTATGATAAAACCACCACCAACGAGTTGTTTGTAGATTTGAGCACCACCTGAGCCGCCATAGACTGCTCCCCTGGCGTCTGGAATTGGCAGAAACAAACTACAGAGTGTTGGCTCGGCGAAAACCCCTGTGAGGAAACCGCCTAGGTAGCCTGCAACGGCGTGAGTGTGAAAGACACCAAGTGTGTCATCGACAGTATTGAGTAGAGTCCATCTTTTGTGGATCACCATCATGGTGAACCAGGGAATGCTGCCCGATAGAATTCCCATTATAATGGCTGCCCATCCTTGCACAAGACCTTCAATAACCACAAGCATGTTTGTTTTGAGATAATTTACAATATAAATTAAGCACCGACATGTCAACATATAAATGTCAATTAAATTAAGCTATAAAGATACATTAGTATAACTAAATTAATTACCTTAAAATTGTTTGGCCAACATTAGGGTTGACCTATCACTTAGTGGTAGTCGACTTGACTAGGTAATATTAGAAAATTTAAAAGTCAAGTAAGCTGCCCAGTTTTGAGGGAATGGTTAAACTCTAATTAAACAAAATTAGTTGCCGTTTTTCTCAGTCACGTTATATTTTATATACAAAATAATAAAAATAATACAAAATTATTTTATATTATAATAATATTACAATATAAATGAAAATTATAATATAATATTATTATCTAATAATAACAAGATAATATAAAATTATATTATGAAAAATAAATTTATATTATAGTATAATAATCACTTAAAATTCAAAAAATTACTTAAAAATTAAAAATAACTGAAGTTATTTTATATTATATAATATAATAAAATTTTAAAAATGACTAATAATAATAATATTAGATTCAAATAACTAAAAATAATATTATATTATAATTATTAATAAAAATTTAAAAAGAACTAATAATTAATATTAATATTATAAACCCTGTTTTTTCTAACAAAATAAAAGGTTAACAATATAGATTATCTTGCTGTTTTTTGTAAAGTCATTTTGACGTTGTAGGTTATGCATGGGATCGTCAAACGATTTGGCGCTCACCACGTTGCCATGTCTTTTAGCGGTTGTGATTGCATAGCTCAAAAAATGAATACAACTGTCCTATTTTTAAAACTCAGTTGATCTCTGTCCCATGAATGAAAGGGAGCCAAGATTTGCGCGTTCAAACAAGAAAAATTCAACTCATAACATGTATATATAATAATGTATCTGTCACAAAGACAAAGACCTATCACTTGACAATTAACATTATTGTCTGTATCTAAATTTATCTAATCATCTTTCGACCAACAAACGTGTTTAATTATTTATTTTGGCCCAGTTAAGTAGAATCTTTCTAAAGATTGCTATTCTTTAAAATGGTCAAATATGTACGTTCTTTAATCTTTGATCTACCCATAGAGTTGACTAGTATGAGTTTTCAATATTTAGATGGGGATGAAATTATATACCTGCACCAGGAGTAATGCAAACGAGGCCTGTGATCATGCCTTGAACAGCTCCGATGACAGAAGGTTTCTTGAAGAAGATGACATCAAGCCAAGTCCAGACAAGAAGACTAGTTGCTGCACAAATGTTAGTATTCAGAATTGCCATTGAGGAGTCTATGTTGGCGCTGTAAGGCCCTCCACCGTTAAAACCAGCCCATCCCATCCACAACAATCCTGCTCCAGCCAACATCAGCAATATATTGTTAGGTGGGAACCTTTCCCTGTCTGCTCTTGATCTAGGCCCAACCTGATAAAAAAAAAAAATTAAGATACTCAGCCAAAGCATGTAATTTTCGGTTGCAGAAATTTAAATACTCATTCTAATCGGAACTAGAGTTATTAAATGCAAATAGGATAGATTAAAATCAGTACTAACCCAATAAGCAGCAGTTAAGCCAGCAATCCCAGAAGAAAGATGAATAACAAAACCACCAGTGTAATCAATAACACCCCATTGAAACAAGAATCCACCACCCCACAAGCTGAACGCTCCAACTGTATACGAAAATGTCAACCAAAGAGGCACAAACATCATCCAAGCCTTGATGTTCATCCTCCCTAACAACGAGCCAGCCAATAAAATCAAAGTAATACATGCAAACACGCACTGATACCAAACCATAGACGCCATTGGAAAATATGGCTCAACCATACCCGTCTGTACCGTCCCGTTGGCAAAATGGTGAGTTGTAGCCGGCAACTCAGCTTGCTTGATTAAGAACTTTTGGCCTAAAGCTGGACCAGCTTTTCCCCAAAAGGGCAGAAGTTTTTCGCCAAACGACATCTTGTAAGCCCATGTCACCCAGCAAATGATGACAGCTGCAAATGCATAAAGAGCCATGAAAGCAGAGTTTACAGCCCATTTTTTCTTGACAATGCTTCCATACAAGATAACAAGTCCCGGGACACTCTGAAGGCCCACGACCGTGGCTGCTATCATTTGCCATGCGTTGTCTCCTTTGTTTAGCCAGTCAGGTGCCGAGGCAGTTAAGTTTTGGTACGCTAGAGGAACTGTGGTAGCCATATCTACAGAGTATATTGGTGAATATACTCGAGATGTGAACTTTAGGTAGGTGCAGTCTATAAACTATACTTAGCTCAGATGCACATATATAAGACTTCACTTGTGTACACATACACACATTACCACAAACAGATTCCTTAGAGATTCATTGACTCTGTTTTGGTCAATGAATACATGACAAACAATGTGCTTTCATGGACAGTACGTGCTTGAACATTAACTTTAATGTTTCCACACACACACACAAAAGAGCATTAAATATGAATGCAAAACGAAATGAGATATTTGCGATTTACAATTGTCTTTGAGGACGCGGTTTCACTGAAAGTATAGCTAGTCAACTAAGAACAGTCTAGCCTTTTTGTTGCAATCTCTCTTTTTTCCTTTGGGTGATGAGTCGACTTCCAACCACCCAATAAACCAAATATGTTGATTGAGAGAGTAGATTCGAAGTCAATCATCAAATCAAAGACTTGTACACACAACTATAGCCAACCACCCAAATAGCCAATCCTGTTGAGTATTGACAGAGCAAGTAGAGTCCCAACTTGCAGATGGAATCAAAGACTTGTGCACCGTGGACGAACTAAAGCCATGCTAATTACTATGACTTGAAAATAAATGGTAATTTTTTACTGATATTTAAGAAGACTTAAAAAATGACAAGTCTATACATCTCTAAAGATCCCTTTTCTACGATGAAAGGTGAAGTTTTTCCGAGGAATCTACTAGTGACGTTGATATAAATTTTATTAGAGCATGTAGCTGGCAGATCACATTCTACCCGTTGATTTATAATAGTAGCTGTCCATTGACATTTCAAATGAGCAACTAACAAAGGAAAATTTATAAATAATTTTCCCAACTCCATGGATGAAACTATACTGTTGTTTTCAAGTCCTCGTGTACCGTACGGAGTTGCCCAGCTTTAATATATATATATATTGAGGTTAGTAAGTTAACTACTTTAATGAGTTGAAAAGAATAAATATGACAGAGCAGGGCCGGGACAGAACTTTAAAATATAGTCATTCTGATACTGCAGGACAAAAACCAAAGGATTCCAATCATTCGCAAACCATACTTTCTACTACTAAGAATCTAAAACAAGTCTTAATACTGATACCATCAACCAAACAAACCTCTAAATTCTCAAACATCAGTTCAAATATATAATTTAGATATAGATATATATAATTGCACACATGCAGATCTGGAGACCTGAATTGATATCCAGCTCTTCCACGACGTAATGGACTGCGATCATTCTTTCTTAATATGCACGATGGTGGCAGCATCCATTTCTGCATCCAAATTAATTTAAGCACATTTAGACCAAATTAATTTAAGCACATTTAGACCATCGGATGCATCCAAATTATTGTTGGACTTAAAAAGTATCAAATATTTAACTAATTAAGATTAAGATGTAAGATGACATATGCAGAGATTAATGAACAATAATAAAGCAAGTACCTAAGGGGAGCAAAACCAAAGCTAGAAGTACTAATACGGTAGGGATGACGACGGTAATAATTTGAATGATGAGAGTAGTGAGAAGGATCATATATTTTCCTCGAGTACCAGTAGGGATCATGGATCGGATAGGGCTGATGATAAGTGGCATATGATGAGGCCATACCATACATATCAGCCATTCCTAAAGCATTGTCCCCATAGTAGTAGTAGCAGTATGGATTATTATTGTAATTCAAGGACGGATGTTGAAGTTTAATATGAAGCAGCTCCGCGTGTTGCCCTGCTTTGGCTAATGCATACAACACCATATTTGGATCCACTTGCCCTGATATATCTGCTATTCCTCTATTTGCATCTATTGATATGTTGTAAAGGCCTGCATGTTTGTATATCTTGTAATTCAAACTATTGAATAATTGGTTTCAATTAAGAATCAAGTACAATATTAAGGAAATTAAATACACACATTTGTCATAATTTAATATCAAAGATCAATACGCACCACAAATGGAACCTACAACTTCCAGCACCTTCATCTTGCATGCTTCACAGTTTGCATTCACTTTCAGTACACAACCCTAACTCAAATTCAATGAAACCAAATAAAAAATTACTCTCTGCAAAAAAAGTTGATAATCAGAAAAAACATCGAATTAGCGTAATAATTAGTACTAAATTTATCGCACCATGTTTGCGTAGGGATCCATAACAAAATGATAAGTGAGCAATGTGTCTTGACAAACAACTACACTTTAACTTTTCTTGGCATTTGTGATTTATTTATAGACTTGATCGAAATTATATATACGGTAAGAATTTTGATTTAATTAGCGGGTGATGATTCTGTTAAATCTTTTATTTTTAACTTATGATTACATAATATCTTTACCTTTTTTGTTTGATGTATATCTTTTATCTGCAATAAGAGAAAGTGATTGATTAGTAGCTGATTGTTAGTTTCCTTTTACAAAAATAGGAGTACAAACTAATTTTTATTTTAATGTCAAATATTGACATTTATTGAATTTTAATTATATAAATCAATGAATTAGTTTATACTACTATTTTTGTCAAAGGAAACTAACAATCAGCATATAACTTTAATAAAAGTATCTGAGAGAAAATATTACTTGCTTTGCCAAGTATCATTTATTTATGACATATATTATCAAAATAATTGGCAACTTGAGGGCTTTTGACATGTATAAGATTGGGAGGCAAAATCCATGCATATAATTACTCTGATATTATTGTAATAACATTTTAATAATAAACTATAACTTTTTCTTCTTTCATATAATTGACCTAATAATAATATAAGTTAAAATTATAAATTATGCCGGGGGATTTTAAGCATAAGTTAAAAATGGGATATAAAAATGTCAGCCATGTAAGTGTTGTAATAATAATAAGTGTCGTAAAACGGTGATTCGTGAATGCATTGTGTCTGATGGCTGCAGTTTCTGTAAGAATATTATAATATATACATATAGTTTTATATAAAATTTATTATATGAAAAAACATGTTTATAAAATACTTAATTATTAATATATTCTATAATTTAATTTAGCTTTTCAATGTAAATTCATGTCATGAGCAGTGGCGGACCTACCCTATGGCGAGGGTAGGTCTTGGCCCTCCCTGAAAATTTTAAATTAATGTAGTAATTTCAGTTTTTCGGTATATATTTTAAGTTGGTCCGGTGATTTTGCACGGTTTTTCATACATATACAGATATTTGGGTGAAATGCAAGTTTCCAAACACACCGTCAAAATATTATAATTGAATTTTCCTCCCGGATTAAAGACTAGCTATGACATTTTTTTATTCAGAAGTTATGCTTGGCCCTCCCTGAAATTTGAGTCTGAGTCCGCCACTGGTCATGAGTATCCAAAATTTTGAACACAAACAAGCAGATACATATTTTGTATACCAAAATTAAAATTATATTTGTAATTTTGAAATTGTGCTTGTGTGTTAGGTATAGAATTCCCTTTATTGACAGTATATAATTATTAGTTGTGATCGTTTTGTTTAAAAAATTGAAAAAAGTAAAAAGATAGTTGAGGAAAGTTTGAAAGAATGCGAATATATTGGATAACAAAAGTTGAAAAGGGGTAGTCCGGAAAGGGAGTGAACACGTTAGCACCTTTTTTTGACTAATTTGACTTGTGTGTTGAAGTTTTCGCTAATAGAATCAGTACAATTTATAATTAATTGTGCCATTTGGACAACGAGTTAATATAAGTATATATATATATATATTTTTGAAATCAAAGAGTTAATATATATTTTGATTGTCGCTTCTACATTGCTTGTATAAATATCACGGTTAAGATATATAAATATTATATATATTGTGTGACGTGTAAGAAGTTTCCGGTGAAACAATTGTTGTCGAGTACGGTGAAGGAAACCGTTCAATCTTATTGATATAAATTTCAAATCTTTTATTTCTTACGACTTAGAATTATGGAGAATAAGTTGTGGATATGTAATTATCAATTAAATTAATTTAATAAATAAATAAACAATTATATAATAAATATAAGAGAAGATAATATAAGAATAAGAGTTCTTCAATTGACTATTATGAATGTCTAATTTGTGTCTTTTATTTTGTTAAAAATAATCTTTCTAATGATATTATAAATTCCTCTCCCAATGTAAATTATAATGCCTATAATTGTCCATTGAACGCCACGCTCATGGTCAAATAAAGTATATTCATATACTATTAAGCACCAAAAATTATAAGTCTCACAATTCGCATATCAATCTCCTGATCTAATACTTGAATCATGTCTATCATATCATGTACTAGAATTACAACTCTTCTCCCGATTCGTTAGTAATCCCTATTGATACAATTAAAGGTTCACGACTCCCTTAACCGTGTTAAACCTTCAATGACAGATAAGCAAACCAAAAAAAAATCACAATATAATCAAACAAACATAATAAACCAACGAATACTATCAAATTTCAGAATTAAGAGATTAGGTACTCATGATGGATAAAAACATATATATATATATACATATATACATATATACATATACATATATATATATATATATATATATATATATATATATGTATATATTAATAACACAAACCATGAGTTATAAGAGTATAAGTACAAAGAATACAACTTAGAAAAATCGTTTGAAGTCCGAATGAATCAATTCACTCTTTCCTTCAATCTCCATCTCAAAGTGTTTCTCTCACTTTTCTCTCGAAAGTACGGCTAACTAATAATATAATATGATATTGTATGATGGTATCTCTAATAATATATAAAACCCTAATATATGTGTTTTTATACTTGGATGGGTTTTTTTAGAGTTCTCCAAAGTGTAAAACAGAGAATTAAAACTAAATATCGAAGCTCTAATATTAAAAATTCCGTCCAGATTCAGGGCCGTGATTGTCAACTTTAGGTCTTGAACATCAATTTCATGGCCTAAAAAGTCAGTTTCAGGGTCTTGAAAAAATTAAACCGTATAAAATAATAATTATATGAAATATTCTATATTGATATAGAATTAAAAAAATAAAAAAATAAAAATTATCATATCATCACTATTACAACATCATTCTTTGTTTACCTATAACATGAGTCTAGAGGCGGTTAAGCTACAATATTTGCTTATTACATAATTAATCATGCATGTTCCTTTCACAGGCTTTAATATTTGCTTTAAGCAACATAAACAAATTCGTGGGGCAATATAATATTACTAAGTTTTTATCGAATAGACACGTATTATTATTACCCTCTAAACTCAGGCATCAGATATTCTAATCAGTGTTTAGTCTAATTTTATTTTTCCCAACTGCTTTCTGCTATTTTCCACAACTAAGTACCTAGCTTCCCTGGATAAGCATATTAATACATGCATGTTCTACTTAATTTTTATATTTGATTTTATGCACAAAAAACGCCTACATATACAATATTTAAATGCAACATAGAACAAGTGATAATCTGAAGATACATTTTTAGTGGTAATCTGAGAAGTTTAAGAAAGAAATGGATATCTTCAAGATATCCAGCAAAGTATATATTATTTATGAATTATGGGAAAAGTAACTAGCTAGCCTGGCTTAAAATTCTTTTTGTATATAATGAAACATAAGAAAAATCAATCAATATATATATAAAAAAAAGAAGATCGAAATGCATGCATCATGAGTGATTATAAGAACATATATACTACTCGAGTGTGAAACATGATCACAACTTGTCACACGGAGTAGGCATGAAAGACAAAGTCTGAGCTTTAAGATCATGAAGCACCATCATGTTCTGCTGCTGCACATTCCCAAATATTGACATTCCCTGTGAACTTCCCACTGCTAAACACACCACTCCCATACTTGAATCCGCTATCATATAATTCTCAGCTGGCAAATCCAAACTCCCTCCATCAAAATGAAACAATAGTTTCGGAACCTCGACGCTGTCTGCATTAGATGGCAACTTGAAACAGACCTCAAGTCCCATGGACCCTGAATCATCCACAGGCAACTTTGTTTGCGAAACAAACTCTTTTTTCATTTCATCAAATGCACTTTCTTCCAAGTAAGTAATGGTGGTGCCCGAATCAATGATCATGCCTCCGCTCCCATCTTCATCGTTGAGTGCGAAAACAGAATCATCAATTGATAGTTTCGTGTCACCAACTGTGATTCCTTTGAGTGAAAGATAATAAAATGAAGGATATGATGGATTTTTTATTAGTGGTGTTGATATCATTTTTCCGCTTAATTTTTTATTTTCACTTGCTACTGACCCCAAGAAAAGTGTACTAGTAGTAGTTTCATCATCAATAGATGTCAAACAATATGAGAACTTGGGCTCGTTCATTTGTGATATCAGGGACAGAGCCCCCCTCCCGAGCCCAACCAGGCCTGCACCCTGGCTGAACCCGCTGCCCTCGTTATCCGAGCCACAACCGAAACCGATATTAGGAACTGAAACTTTCCCAAACGTGAACGTCTCGGTCGCCAGTGCGCCTTCTGTCGAAGATTGATCACCGTATGTGTAAAGATATATACATGCACTTTTACTTTTACTGCAAGTATACGTTGGTAAAGCTGTACAGAGTTTATTAGAACATGATATCTCCGAAAATGAAGATGATTTTGATGGATCAAATATCGGTGTGGACTGATCGAAACAATCAGCACAAGGCTTACATTGTGTCCATATTAGATCACTTCCTGTGTCTAGTATGGCTGAATATGATTCTGCCGGAGTACCGATGGCTATGTCCATTAGATACTCGCCATTTCCAGCGTGTACTTTTGATTTAGCTGCTGATGTTGTTGTTGCAGCTGCCATAGAATATGACATTGTGTTGAGTCTTTGTAGCCTGCTTTTTCCGCGCTTGATTGCTCGTTCAAAGAGCTGGGATTTGGTTAAATTTTTACCATAATCGCGATGTTTTAAGGTGATTCGGAAGCCAGATTTTTTTATGGGTTTATTTAGAGCACGTCTTGATGTTGAATACGCTGGTGATACGAAGAAAAGTATAGTTAATGACAGGGTTACAAAGATCAGAGTAGAAAGTGAACCCATGGTTTCTAAAGATTGATAATAAAGGAGGGTGATTAAGTGGGTTGTGTAAGAAATTGAAAATATATAGAGAGAGAGAGAACTAAGTGGAAGAAGAGGTCTTTGAGTACTGTGTTAGAACGTACGTAACGTGATTGCCAAAAAAGTGGGAGAAAATAGAGGGTCTGATGACTATTTATCAAGACCAAGGATACATACAAAGAATATACCTGTAATTATCTATGGAAACACTTTGCATATACTGATATACATATGTATGATATAATTATTCATATCTATAAATTTAGATAATTAAAAAAATATTATTATAAATTCAAAGATAGGTGACTTGGAGCTCTCTCACCACTTTGTAGTTTAGCATAGTATTGTTGAGTGTTGGTTTAATTTAATCTGCTTTATTTTTTGGGTGTGGGGTGAGAATAATAATCATAATAGGACAGAAACTTGGTTGAGAAACAACTTAAGATGTGCTTAAAATACCTACTTATTTTCCTTGTCACAATGATAAAAGAATAGGACTTTACAGCCTACAACTCTATAGCTCGATTGAAATTATTAATTTAAAATTCTATCCAGCTGTGATCATTAAAGATAAAAGAGAATGATGACTATCTCTGAATTTAAATTTTAAATTTAATATCCGAAATGACTAAATCATTGATCCGAATCTATATATAGCATAGTTTTTCAGGTAGAATTTGCTTGAAGATATTGAAATAAGGAGACGAGAATCGTGGAGATATATTTTAGCCATTTCAGATGTGGTGGGTGGCCTGATTTGTTTTCCAATAACAAGACACCACAACATGGACGATTCACGAATTGGCTTGTTTATATATCACGCATTGTTGACAAGACAATAAGATAGTTCAAGGGTGACAGAGAGTCTATATATATATATATTTTGTTTCAATTAGGTAAGAAGTAATACGTCTAGTATAGTTTTATCAATATGTTCCTGTGGTCTCAAAGAACGTCTATGGAACACCAAGAACTTAACTAGATTCCTTTTACATATAAAAGGAGTGCTTTACTATTAGAACATGCCGTGCAACAATAAAGAAAACCAAACTCACATCAAAGATACAAGTCATAAGCTGCTTCTAGTTATACAAATACTATATGCATCAGAATATTTCCTACCCCTTGATATGGAGGTTTAATATATAGTTATGCGATAGCCACGCTTTCTATTATATAAAGGTATTATCATTAGAGACGCGCATAACAAAATTGCTTAAAGCAAAAGCACTGAAGCAGTAGCAAACTAGTAATCACAAGTGGAAACCATGGTCACCAACTATTTCAATAAAAGTATCTACACTTAAAGCACTAAATTTGATAAAAATGAATGACAGGTACTACTCTTCTGAGGTGCTTAGAAAGGAAACCTGAGGATTATGAAATCTTGCAATCTTAGTATACAATGATTACAAAAAATGAACACAACATAATAAGAAAGAGAGGCCATAGGAATCAAAATGACCAAGATAGCCCCCATCCAATCATATGCAATGTCACACTTAACATGCACAACCACCTCTTTGCTCTGTTTCCGTAACAGCATCAGGGATGCCCTGGAAGTATCTGCAGTCATAATGAATGGCATTACTGAATCACTCAGATATATTGTACATACACAAGAGCCAATAAAATGAGTGAGCGAGCCGAGTAATTTCAAAAGACAGAAGAAACAATAACATGAAACCGGCCTGTAAACTTCTAAACTCTACTTCCTTGACACAGTGTCCATACCACCATTTAGCTGAAGTTAAAAAGAACTACTTTAAGATGGCCGTACTATACATAAATAAGATTAATTAAATGACATTCATTCCCTCATCACTAAAAAAAGCATTATTTTACATCTATATTATTGAAAAGACAATAGCTAAGTATAGGAAGCAGCAAAGCAGACATTGCCACACAACATTCAGTAAAAGTACTTGGACTATTCATAAAGCAGAGCAACAGGCCTTTTCACTGGAAAATTTGATTCTGAAAAATATCTCAAGGGAGATACTATGATTTCTAATTTTCTATCATGATAATAGATAAGTGATCAAAGGTCATTGATCATATATATGAATTTGTAACTTGGCTCTCTACAGAGAGAATAATATTGAAAAGCTTAATATGTATTACTTATCCTACATCAAATCCACTATGGCCTTGATAACTGTATAAGAAAATATTTTGACAACAAAAACAATATATTTATTCTACAATTTCATATAAAGAAAAATTTGGCAGCTAGTAGTATTGTGTCTGTCAAAAAATTATCAATATAGGAACTTACATATCCTGATCATGCTCATTAGCCAAGGCTGATTTGGCAATAGAAAGAAATGCAGCATCAACATTGTAGTCTTCTTTTGCAGATGTCTCAAAGTAAGGGATGTTCCCTTTTGAAGCACACCAGTCCTTAGCCTTCTTCTCAGAAACCTGTACCCAGATGCAATTACAATAATAAGAGACTATAGGTCGTCGATACCAAAGTAGATATTTTCTGACATATTACATTCAAAACCTTACCACTCTGCTATTTCCACCATCTATATCAATCTTGTTTCCAAGCAATATAAAAGGGAACGTCTTGGGGTCAGCTGGATTTGCCTACAATTAGAATGTTGAATTATAGTAACTAATCAGTAGAAGGAGACTTTCTAACATTGAAGGGGGCCTAACATGTGCATGTAAGTATGCTAAATAGCCACAATAGGACCTAATATGTGCATGTCAGCGTGTAACATAATAAAATTTGGGGGGGGGGGGATTATGCACAGGTATTTGGAGTTTCAATTGAAAGAAGGAAACATCTAAGATATTTATTTCCTGTTTCTGACTATATAAGAATTGGTCTTAAATCAGCTACTACACACAACATTATATTACATCAAATCTATTCATTTTGAGCATAATAAATTTCATTCTGACTTGCATTCTCTACAATCTATCTCAAGGTTTGAGGATAAAATTCATATTGGCATAGAAGATGTACCAGGTGACGACTTATAGAGTATAGAATGGTTGGAATCTAATATAGGAACACAATTTGTAAATAAACCTGTTTCAGAAATTCTTCATGCCAATTCTCAAGAGTATCAAATGACCTCATGACATTTACATCATATACTAGAACACAGCAATCTGCTCCTCTATAAAATGCAACCCCGAGACTTTGAAATCTCTCTTGCCCAGCAGTGTCCCATATCTGGTGACACAAATGTAATTGATTACCAGCAGAAAAACATAGCCCGCATCTAGCATATATGTAAATGTATATATGTACTGTAATGTATATGTAAATACATTATACATAAATATGTGTACAAAAAGTTACAAAAGAGGTAGGAGAACCCACTTGTAGAGTAACGATCCTGTCATCAATTTGCAGTTCTTTCGTGACAAAATCAGCTCCGATAGTAGCTTTGTATTGCTGGCTGAATTTTTTATGTACATATCTAGATAGAATTAAAGAGCCACAGTTCTAATTTACAATACTATGATAAGAATCCCCGACCTAGTGTTTGCACTTGACCACTATAAATCTATAATATATAAGACTAAAATGACTGTTCGTTCAGTTTAAAGTAACTAATCAGAATTACCCACATAATAAGTTAATAACTATAAGTCTCAATCGCGTGTGGGATACACAGTACAAAGTAGATTTCAGAACCAAAATTTGAGATCCAGCATGGTTCTTATATTCTCATCCAAATTTTCAACTATTCTCTTATCAACAAACAAACAATTTTAACAAAGGTACTCAAGTTACATATACTAAACAGTAAACCCTGAGCTAAACAACTTTAATCTATACTCTATAACAGTAAACTGTAGCTTAATGTTCTTAAGTAACATAGCATCTCATAAAGACATTGAATATCGTACTCCCTCCTATCGAAATTATAAGCCGTTTTGATTTTTTGTCCGTAGTCTGTGACTAAACAATATAATTGCACAATTCTTTTTCATTTCTTCTTTTTGCATAAAATCCGATCCTGAAATTTTACTTAAAACTAAAAAATACAAAAAATTAAAATGTACAAGTAATATCTATACCCACCTTACATTTCATGTGCAATAGTCGAGACAACTTGCATTTCTTTGGAACAAGTAAATACCCATCACTTCACATCACATTCATGCACATTCCGCAAGTACCTAAGATATAACCTAGACAAAAACCACCTAATCCTCGATAATTACTAACTAAATTCAAGCTCCGCAATTATCGACAACTCAAATTCCTAACTACATAAACTCGCAAACAACGATCTCACAAAAATTCAGGAACAAAATCAAACAAAAAACAAATCATAGACAGAATCAACATTACAGATCTATTAAATTAAAAGGATACTGATTCATCAATGAAGTTTTACCAACCCTGACAATACAAAAACAAGATCAAAATTCAAGTAATACAACACTCAAATTAATTTGTTTAATAATTAAAAATACTCACCCGCTGTCGCCGAGAACGATGACTTTGAGAAGAGTGCGTCTCCGCATCGACATCGCTGCGTAATAGATGTTTCAATTTTTGAATCGGAAAGTGTAGATGATGACTGTAAGTATATTTTATATGTATATATAAGCGAAAAGAGGATCTGTTAGAGAAAGGGGCGCCAATTTCGATATATGTGTGTGTATACAACTATATGAGCATAGCAGTGTGTGTATTATTTGTTTTCCGGTGTTAACTATGTGAGCATTTTGTCTCCGTAAATGAAAATACTTGTGGATTGAAAAAAAATGATTTATTTATTAAAATTATAAATATACAATTTTGATTATACTACAATCGTAAAAAAAATATTAAGCCATACAAATGTTATTCATTTATTCATCACAATATTATTATATAATTAATTTATAATAAATTGATGGATGTGACTTCTAATTAATGTGTTATCTTTATTCTTTGCAAGACCCCAACAGCCCAAACAATTAATTTGCAAGTCGGCAGATGTGTTAATAATGGTCACGGTCCCGCAAATTTGATCCAAATTGGCCAATTTTACGGAAATATAGAGTTTTTTTGTGTGTGATATTAACTCATATAATATGAAATACTAGAATTATTAACTAACATGTTGAAAAATGGCTCCATTGTCTGTTTAATTAGTTTTTTTCCATATAATTTGTATTTATTTTTTAGGTCTGTAGCTGCACAAGGAATTAAAAATATGCCATCTATTAAGCATGAGGTTGTTGAGAAATAACTAGTGGCAATTATAGAGAAGAAAAATGACAGTGGGGGCTCATAACAATGAATCAGATGTCATCATGACTTGGTTTGAATGTTCCTGATGCTGAGAAGAAATTTGCACAATACTTTGGAGATCAGTTACTTATTCTAAAGTAAATTTGAATGGTCACAGTCTATATGCAAGAAATGAATACAGGGGAAGCGTTGAAAAGAATGCACGGCCAGAAAAAGCATACATGATAATAAGGATTTACATAGTGGGATTGTGAGAGTGTTAGTATGAGACTAATTTTCAATGTAAGTTTTTAAGCATGTTGGAATGAATATGTATTAAACATTGTTATAATCAAAAATTTACTAGTACAATGCAGAACTGACGACTAGAAGTGTTCTTGACGCTTAGAAGATGACAAGTTGAAGTACCTGATAAGTGGACAATAGTTGGATGACGGATATATTAATTAATCTTAATATATCTCTATATTCATTAGATATTTCAATATATATTGATTTATCTCATTTTATAACAAAAATATTAATTGTATTAATATTTATACATATTCAACGAGGAGTCCTAAAAAATAGGAATTGTTGACTACTGACGGGTGGACTGAGTCTCAACGGGTAAGACTGAACTGCACTTGACGGATGAAAATTTAGGAAGGGATAACAACCAACCTTATCATCAATTTGAATGTGGAGGAGATATCTCCTATAATTGAGGCATAATTGAGGCATGTGATCAAGGCTATTACCTGAAGATTAGCAACGGGAAAATGACTCCATTCACCTATAAATACCAGCCAAAGTGAAGAAAAAAGGGGTTCCACGACTTAGAGAGAAATTCAACTTATATAGCCGACGAATATATATACACTGCTGACAAGTACAAACTGCAATGGACATATAAGCTGCTTAGTACTTGTATTTTGATTTCTATCACTTGTAAACACTCAATCATCGGTTCTAGTGGATCATTTCAGCTGGGGAGAGTCCCACCCGTGGTTTTTACCCTTTCACGGGGGTTTTCCACGTCACCAATTGCTTATGTCGATTTCTTTCGTTCTTCTTGTCCTTTAGTTTTTTGTTCTTGTTCATAACTTTATTATTGATTTTCACACTTAAACAATTGGATAGACTTAGCTATTAACCCTACAAAATTTGGCTAAAACAAACATCATGCAAATGCAATAGACGAAAGTGAAGTTTTTAATGTCTTTCTGTTGAGCTTCTAAATTGTAGTCTGCAAGAATGTGCAAGGAGAACAAATGAAACGGCAGGATTCAGGAAGGAAGCACTTGAATACAAGAAAGTGGTTAGTTGAATATTTTTGCATTTTAGTGTTTTTGATTTTTGAACATATGCTACTAACGATTATATAATTTCGAGCACATCGAAATCGTAAAATTTTACACAAGTTGTTCAAAATACATCTCTATTTAAACTCAAGACCTTTGCTAGATTCCACAAGTTCACAACAAATTCTAATTATTAAGGCTAAACCTGAAAAACATGGTCGCCAAAAATCAATCCCAGTGCATATATCTGGCTATGATCTTTGTCATTGGAACCTTGGCCTCACTAGCTGAATCTCGATCCCTCAATGCAGCATCTGTAGATTGAAAATCACGAACAATGGATGGCTAGTTGTGGACGTGTCTATATAGATGACAATGAGAAGAGCATGTGTTCTAACTTGTACGAGGAGAATGTAAAATATATCGAGTCATTCAACAAAGACAATAACAACCTTACAAGTTAGGTACCAATGAATTTGCAGATCTGACTAATGAAGAGTTCAAGGCCTCAAGAAACAGATTTAAGAGCCATGTGTGTGCGGCATCAACAGCTTTGTTCAGATACCAAAATGTCACTGCTGTGCCATCAACCATGGACTGGAGAAAGAGAGGCACTGTAACACCTGTCAAAGACCAATGTCAATGTGGTAAGAATATAAATACAGATTAGTTTTTAAATTTTAATATCAAATATATTTATATTTTCTAACACTTGTTTGTCAATATATATGTAGGATGTTGCTGGGCATTTTCAGCTGTGGCAGCAATGGGAGGAATTACACAACTAAAAACAAGCAATTTGATTTCATTATCTGAAAAGGAATTGGTGGATTGTGACACTAGCGGTGAAGATCAAGGGTGTGAAGGTAGTCTAATGGACAATGCTTTTGAGTTTATTCAATAAAATCACGGACTGCCCACTGAAGCAAACTACCCATACAGTGGAACTGATGGCACTTGCAATGCCAACAAGGAAAGCTAAGCAAGCAGCCAAGATTACTGGACATGAAGATGTGCCTGCCAATAGTGAGACACAGACTGCATTGCTGAAGGCTGTTGCCAATCAACCAATTTCTGAGGACATTGATGCAGGGGGTTCGGATTTTCTTCGGATTTTCAATTCTACTCGAACGGCATCTTTACATGAGAGTGTGACACCGAACTAGATCATGGGGTGACTACTGTTGGCTATGGCACTAACACTGATGGAACTAAGTATCGGACTACTATTGGCTGGTGACACTTTAATGTAAATTCTGTCTCTACTTAGTGCCATGTATCAACTTCTGCAGAACTTGTGAGTACTTGCAGCAACAAAGCTTGTATATATATTTTATTTATGATCACAGCAAATTTACAGTTTAAAATTATAGTATGATGAAATCACACGAAATAGTTTGATGTTTATACCTTGTGAGAACCGAGTTCAAGCTCAAGCATTAAATGTGATCTCTCCTTAATTTCAAAATTAAGCAACAGCAAGAAAATTACATCCAAGCTTCACAAAACACAGGTCAAACATAAGCGCCTCAAGTATATAGATATTAAGCTCAAGTTTCTAGCTTCACCTGACCAAAGAAAATATTGAATCAAACTTGTGCATATAGCCTCCAACGTAGACTCAGTGTTAGTATAACACAGGCGCAGTTCATGTCCCTTTAACAAGGAATTCAGGCTCAAGCCTTTCCAATAAAAGCTGAGTTTGGTTTTTTAATATTATAGGAATATCACCGAAATATGAAAACCCATAAACTTGATAAGTTCATAATATGCATCCTTTCAAAAGTAAGTTTTGCATCATCCCACCAAAATCACAAACATAAACGTCTCCCTCGTCGTGAGAACATTACATATAAGAACAACATCTCGCATACAATCAGACGAAATTAAAATACAGCGCTCTATTACTTATAAGCCTACTACTCCAACACTCACAATAAGACAGACTTATTTTGAAGTGCATGGAACATATCAGTTGCTAGATTGGCGGAGCTCTGGACGAACAAAATCAGCATCTGCAGGCACTGAAATGTCAACTGATGGTCTCAACTGGGCACAGACTTCAACAGCTCCGTGCACTGGATCTGACATGAAGTTACTGATAAGATCCTGGTTGATCGGAGCACCATTGTCAACTGCTACCAAGGCTTGCTGGGTGAGAATGTAGTCAAAGCGTGGAGCCCACTTTCTTGAACCAAGTCTTGCTGTTGTTGAGCAATTATCCACCATAAAGGAAACTCCGCGAGCATGCATGAATGGATTTAAAGAATCGACAGACTCGATCAAACTCTCATTTATGATCTCAGAATAGGAGTGCCCTTTCTTCCTCAAGATTTCGATCTGTTTAATGGAGATCAGAATATAGTTGTCAGAAGCCATTTTCATATATAACAGCTTCTCAGTAATTTCCTTCTATGGTTGAAATAAACATATAAACATTCCCTGCTGCTTATTATCAAGTATCACCCTGTAAGGTTAGAAATATTATTAACTCTTATGAAGTTAGTACCAGCTTCTATCAAGTATCACCCTGTGGTAATGACCACTTATCACATGTCTAGGTAACACAGCCTTTCTTCTTAAGATAAATGCATTAGAGTCTGCTTCTCAACAGTAAAATTAATTTGCACTATACCATGCATGTTGAAGCACAAAACGTAACCTAGAGATTGTCCCTCCCACTAATTTTATAACAGCCCCCTGTTGTGGTCTAAGATTTTCATGATACTATCATTATTTATAAAACGTGGCATAGTATGCTTCTCAACAAAGACAAAGTTACAAAGAATGATAAATGTCAAAGTAAGCCAACAAATTACAAATCTGAGGTGCATGAATACTATAGTTACAAAACACTGTCCAACTTTTAAGAGAACATCGAAGCAGGGTTACCTGAGCCATCATTAGAGCCACATAGACACCAGCAGTGAAAGGATGAAGTGGACCTAAATCACCCTTTGGCCGTGATGCACGAACTCGTTCACCTACTTTCCACATCCGTGTTTGATCAATATTTCCCATAGGGAAAGCTGGTAGCCCTTCTTTTTCCTGCAGAACAAATGATCTCATTTCAGTTCGTTATATATCAAAAACATCACAGAGAACTTAGATATGCCAAAAACATACATGAAAAAAGTAATTAATATGCACAAGTAAACTGTAGGTGACATAAACAATAATACATAATACCACAGTCATTTGTCTAAGAAAGAATGTGAAACATACGTAGAAACGACGGCCAGCCAATACTACACTCCTGATCTCATTACCACTGGCCACATCTTCATAGCACTCATATAAGATTTCCATGCATGGGTAATAAGAGGCGCTATATGCAGCCTCAAACTCTCTCTTCTCATCTTCTGATAATGAATTGTAGACTGCCAACATACCCTATCAATAAAGCAAAAAAATGAACCATCATGAATGGAGCGACAGCCAATACTGGGAAGGATGTAAAGAAGACAAAAAATATCAATATAACTAGTAATTCCAGTCACTTGGAAATTATTTATAACCCAACCTTCGAAGATATTGTCCTGGAGATAATCCCTGTTATGCCTTCAACAGTATTCTTATAAGCCAAATCTTCACTCATCCCGTTCTCAGTATACCTTCTGAACAAGGATTCTACAATACCGTGAACAGCGCCAAGCAAAATCCCTACACATTCAAAAACTGGAAATTAGCCAACATCATTAAATGACTGTGTGCTCACTTCTAGAGCAAAGAAACTACCTCGTTCTCCGAAAATGTCACTCTTGTACTCTTGCTCCAGTGTAGTGGCAAATGTAAATGGAGAACCAAGAGCAACTGACCAACCGAGCGCAACGTCTGTGGCTCTACCATCAACATCCTGCCGAGTCATCATAAAACCTTACAAAAGAGTATATGGAAAAGATGGAGCTAGAACAAAAGGATGGAGACCTACTAACCTGATGGACGGCAAAACTTGCATTAATTCCTGCACCATTGATCTCCTTGCCTTGTACATACAGGCGCCTCACTGATGGACCCATTCCCTTAGGACACACAGCTACGACACTTATGTTCTTTGGGAAATCAAGGCCAAATGACTGCAAATGGCCTAATAGAAACCCATGAGAAAGCCCAAGTATGCTATTAGGCTTCATGTAGGATAACACTTTTTCATAGTTATCAGCCTGGAACCATATAACAAATACAAAAGTTAGTACAGAAGTAGCAATGAGAAAAAAAAAGATTTATGTCAACAAAGTTCAGATTGCTGGGGATGCTCAAAACTACTAAGAATATAGCCATAACAATGAATTTTTTATATGAAATTAGCATCTGATAGAGTTTGTTATGATCTTTTTCGGTTGTCCGAGGTGGCAAATAAGTAAACCTGATGATTGACTGTGAACTATTTCACAAGATATTTTTACAAATCCAAAAATATCATGCAACTGGAGAGAAAATAACATCAAGGCAGAAAGTGAATAAAAAATGTGACTGCATAAAAAATTAAAGTACCTGACATCAACTAATTAGAGTAGCTGTGATACAAAGCTGGTTCTTGATTTGATAAATAATTAAATAAAGATAAGTTCATATGCAAGTATAAAGTACTCAAAGTTGACTACGTCACTACGCTATGGTTTGGTCAAAGCGACATGACAGACAAACCTGTGCTGCATCAGAAATCAAGAGCAGGACCAAGTCACTGCCAGATATAGTCTCCCATATATCACCTAGGGTCCCACTCTCTTCAGTAAAGCCAGCAGCACGGGCCTCAGCAAATGAACGAGAACCCTTCCTCAAACCTATCTGTTTAGTAGAAAAACATTACCAAAAAAGAGCTTTAATACGGAGGAGATTAAACTAGTCATCATTTGTAGAGGGTGAATAATGCAATAAATATTCACCTTGACCACAATATCAGATTTTGCTTCTACAAGAGAATCCTTTAAATTCTGGGCTTGAGCAGGGCCCTGTGGATGACCATCAAAAAATCAAGTGAGATAATATCCTAAAAAACATGTTATGTAATCCACCTTGTGAAGAAGTAAAAATATGATTTGTATTACAATTCCTGATCGATTAAAATGGTGTTTCCAGCTATGTTCTTCCTCTTTATCTTATAATGCAGTGCCCCATCAATATCTTACTTTAAAATTCAAAGAATAGAATCACTTTACTATCCACCAACTGCTAAGCAATTTGCTGGATATTAATATTACAAGGCCTCACTGGGCGACACAAAGAATACATACTTCTAATTACTAAACATGTAAATAGTAGAAAATGCATTGATCATTTTGAATTAAAAAAACTAGTTTTCACATCTTTCCCACATCCAAAAACCACCAAATATACTGCCAGTCACTGATAAGCCTAGCAATGCAGTAAAAAAATGTTTAAAGCTTTATATATGTATCAACTATAGTCCATGAATTAATAACATATGCATGTTGACCCTTGAGCTAAAGCGTAAAATAAGAATAGCCTACAACCAAACAGTCCCTTATTCTTTGTAACTGATACAGTTATATTTCAGTTAAAATAATGTTAGTTAACCAGTTGACCAATGACTATATATATAGAGTAATCATGTAAATTTCATTTCAAGCTGTAACATACAATTTACATAATGAATCTCTCTGCCTCTTTTATCTCTCTGTAGTTCATAGATAGCAGAATATACACAAGTTAAAATTAATCTTCTCAATGATATTTACCCTGATTTTTTCTCCATAATATAATCAAAAACAAAAGTGGGGATATAAAATAAGGATAGATATACCTGAGAACCCCAACCGATAACACCAATCTGATTAATACCCTTGAAAGCTTCCGGTAACAAATGGAACAAATCTCTTCCTCCCCTCACAATATACTACACAACATTACAACAACATTATATCACAAAATAATATATAAACATAGACTTACACAAAACATACAGGTACATAACAAGAGTAAAACAATAACATCAAATCAAAACATGATATGAAAACATACAATTATTCATGAATAAATAAATCAAATAGATAAAAAGATACTATAATAAGATGAAATGAATATAAGAGAACCTCTTCATGGCCAGCAAGAGAAATCTCCTCTTTGTTAAACACCGAGGTCTCAAAATCAAAATTAGTCAGAGCCTTAATTGGCAGAGCAGAGACCATTTTAGCTCCATGACCAGACCCATGACCCGGCCCGAATCCATTGTTGGATAAAGCTCGAGCCTTGAGAGAGTTCAATACTGGCCTCAAGGCGTTCGAAGTGAGAAAGCCAGGAAGGAGACGGAGGGCTTTATATTCAGGCTTTATATGCGTTTTGGATGAACCAGTTGATGAATTGTAAATGAGATAAAATGAATAAGCTGCCGCCATTGAACCAGTTGATGAATTGTTAAGATGAAAGTGAATGATTGGAGTGGGCTGACCTGTTTGCATATATACTGGTCCTAGATTGAGTAGTATTATTTTATTATTTGTTCTGAGGGCTAAGACTAAAGCTGGAACAATGAGATCAGGTATGACTTAGGAGGTATATACCTGTTTTAATTTTAAAGGGGTTTTGGGTCATTAAGATTGGGTTTAATTGGGCTTTGTGAGAATGAGTTTGTAATTTAAAATTTTAATCTGATAAATATGAATATAAATTATATAGGATCCAATTTATTAAATATTCAATTCGAATAAATGTAACTAGGTTACTTGATAAGTAATTGATGCAACTAACTGTCCATACTTTTTTCCCGCGGATAGCATTAATAATAAATCCTATCCGCGCTTCTAGAGAGCTTTTTAAGATTTTTTTTATTCTTGAAAAAAAAAATGTAAACAAGGATTGTTGTGTACCAGCTACCATATAATTATATGTATATATATGATATATTATATTTATGTAAAATATATAGTACATATAAATTAATAAAATAAAAGTTCAAAATTACATTCTTCTTTTCTCATGCATTGTTCAATTGATTGTGAGTGATTATTAGTTTCCTCGACTCACTCATTTACTCTATTCAAAACCCTTCTTTATACTAAATTATAATAACCAAATTTATTATTATACAAATTTTTTAATATAACTTTTACTAAATATATTTAAAGATTTCCAAACGTTTAATATATATAATGACTTTAAAAAATATAAATACGTTGATTACAAATAGTTTACCTTCTGTTACCAAGTTCATCATTCAAGTTTTAATAAATATGAATATATAAGATAATTTAATAAATAATTATTTTTTCTTATAATACATGTATATCATCCGTTGTTAGGGTCAGATTTTTCTCTTTTTAATCTTTTAATATATTACATTTCTCATTATTATATGTGAATAGTAAATTTTTTCTAAATAATAAATTCACTATTAAATTAATTTGTTATTAATTAATTGATTAATTACAACCTATACTCATTGTTCTAAAAACGGTTAATCGCCGATTAATCCCTGTTCGGTTGGATTAAATTCCCGATTATTCCCCCGACTAGGTCTGATTTCCGCTTTTTACAACACTGCATATACTACACAATATTCAAAGTCAAGTACACAACAATTATATATAGAGAGCAAATCAAAATCAAAACAGCACATGTTTTCATGATATAAAAACATACAACTAGTCATAAAAAGTAAATTAAATGGATAAAAAGAGACTATAAAAAGATGAATTGAATATCAAATAGAAAACCTCTTCATGACCAGCAAGAGAAATCTTCTCTTTCTTAAAGACCGAAGTCTCAAAATCAAGAATAGTTGGAGCCTTAATCGGCGGGGCAGAGACCATCCGAGCTCCAAGAGCCGACCCGAATCCATTGTTGGATGAAGCTCGAGTCTGGAGAGATTTCAACGCCTTTCGGAAGAAAGAAACATAGCGGGGAGCTAGGGTTTTAGATTCAAGCTTTGTACCAGAACAGGTTGATGAAACGGAGGAGGAAGAGAATGAAATAGCCGCCGCCGCCGTCATTGTTACTGCTGGTTCAGTGCGTCTACGTTTTTTTTTTCGAGATGAGGATGAATGAACGATTGAGGCTGGTCAGAGGGTTTGTGTTTTGGGTCGGGCTTTAATCTTCAAGGTAGTGTTGTTTTTTATATTATAAAATTAAAAAATAATTTATATATTAAAATAAAATTTATATTTTCTTTTTTTTGGACAAGAGTTGCCTTTTTAGGAACTAGAATTTTGAACTTAGTTAAATGATATGTTTAAATTTAGATTTCCTTTAAAATCTCACATATATAAATATTAATATAAATTTAAAACTGTGAAATCACAACTCAATTTTTTTATTTTAAATAAATTATATATTTTCAAATACAATTTTAATTAACTATATTGAAATACAGTAATTCCTTTAGTCTAATTTATATTTTAGTTAAAATTTATATTCTAATTATATATAACGCAAACACAACTTAAAATAACTATATAATTTTTTGCTTAGCTTGAAAGTGACTTGTGATTTTTACTAAGTTCTTGTATGGGTGAACAACCAGCCCATTTGGCTTATTCCAAAAGTAATTTTTATGGTGGGAAAAAATGTATGTATTTTTCATCTTGTAAATTACATTAAATTATAAAATTTTAATTCATTTTTATATTTTGAAAGATTTAATCGGTTCAAATTAAATTGATCGGATTATATTATAAAACCTTAATTCTTAGTGTTTATATGTGTCCAATTATAAAAATATTTTTTATATTTAATTTTTATTTAATTTATATTATTAAAAATATTTTAAATACATAAATTATGAAAGAAAAAGAAAAAGAAAAATAATTATATATATATCTCATTATAAATTTTCCAACCTACGAATTTTAAAATTTTCTAAAAGTCACCAATATCGACACGGATGTACCAAATATAACATTAGAATTTATCAAATGTAAATATTTTCAAAATATTTATAAATACCTAAACAATACAAACATATTTAGTAATTAAAATACGATATTAATATAATAAATAAATTTGTGATGTATTAATACAAACATTGTTTTTGTCTTTTTTATTTTCAAAATATCTAATAAATTTTATTTATATTTTACTGCATTCATGTCGTTGTTGGTAAATTTTTCTGGCTTGTACGCTAAAAAAATTTGTATTTAAAATAATAATAAATATTTAAAAATTAAAAATAAATAATTAATGCCTTGTTGGAGTTTAAGGTCGCATTTATATATTTTTTATAAATCATTTATAAATAAAAAATTATATATATGCAATTTTCGCGGATATCGGCGATTAAATCGGTCAATATATCGCTGGAATGGATGCTACCGATTTATTATGGACGAATCGAAATACGGGGCAAATGCGGCGGCAATCGAAATACCTACCTTTTTTCCCCCGAGAACTAGCACAACGCCTTGTACTTTATACAGTATAATTTAATGTTATCTTTTTATATAATAACCTTTTATTGTTGGACTACAATTTATAGTATATTTAGTCGTTATTATTTTATTAAAATATCTCTTTTAAATTATGTTTTGTATAATTCTATATCAAGATTTCTGTCCAAATACCAATATCTTAATTTATAAATTAGAAATTTATTATTCATATTATGCGCAAAATTACTCTAATTTAAGTATATATATTTATTCATATTTGATATAAAAATTTTATAATGTTAAAAATTTATATTAATACAAATAATATATTTTAATATTAAGAAATTGTGAAGTAAAAAGAGTAGAGAACATATATAATTTATGAATTAAAATATATATATATATATAATTAAATTTAAATTATTCCTGATTTATCTTCCGATTAATCTCCAAGTTACCGATTAATTCTAAATCGGCACCTCAACCGATTTGGTCCAGTTAGCGATTTTTATAACACTAAATTTTCGGTTTAATTTCTGAGACGAACCCTAAATTGTCCGGAGCAAAGATAAGCTACTCTTGTCAGGGCTGAGTAGAAAACCGAATTAAAATTAAAACCGAACATAAGCCGACAAAAAACGGCAAAAACCGATCCGTATAAAACAGAAATCGAAAAATTAAAAGTCGAACCGTTTGATCGGTTCCGGTTTCAGTTATAGGTTAAAACCGAACCGCTTTTATTAAAATAAATAGATTTATTATATATAATTAGAGGATGTAGTGGTATTTTCTACTTTTCTGTAATTAGATCCTACAACTGTAGTTTACACATATTAGTTATAGTCTGTTTAAATGTGTATTACATATGTTAGTTTATTGTCTATATGTACTGAAAAACTAGTACCGCTTATTTTTATGTACAACAATCATGTGAATTTAGATATCTGGAGGAATTGTAGCACCTTGATGAGTTAGGAATATATATACTACTGAAGGAAGCACGATATTTTTTATTTAGACATTCTGAAGTGCTTGACCATGAACTAGAATTTCCTAAAAAGACCGATTTAAGTCTTTATCATCATATAACCCCCTAGTTGGAGTTTTGACATCTAAGGAGTCTGTACAAACAGGCAGTAAATAGGTGAGTTAAAATTAATATATAAAAAGAAAGCAAAAATGAAACTAGTATAAATTGGGAAACAAAATAACTTAATTATAATTTACACGATTAAATTGTAATATATTTTTTTATTTTTTCGGTTTTATAACCGAAACCAAACCACTATTTTTAAAACCAAAATCGAAATCAACGGTTCAATTACAATTACGGTTACGATTTTTAATTTTTAAAATGAAAAATATGGCGTTGCGATTTTATCTAAAAACTGAACCTGATGTGATCCGTGCTACGCCCTAACTCTTGTTATGTAATATCCGTAATTATTTAATAATAATAAGGTATTAATTAATTAGAATAAAATTAGAATTAGAAATAGGATAATATTTAGAGTAATAACTTGAAATTAGAATAATATTTAATTATAAGAATTTGATTAGAAATAGAATTTGTAATTTATTGATAATTAGATTAAAAATAGGATAATAAGTCCAAAATCTCTCTATATATATATTAGGTGTAATACACGTTTTATTAAAAACCCTACAAGTGAGAGGCTGTAAAGGAGGTGAAAGAGAGAGTGCGGCTTTATAGAATTGCAGAATACAAAGACGCCGTTTGAGTAATTTCAATTCGTCAGTTCAAGTTTTAACTTGAGGAAGAACAGGTATATTTTATAAATATGTTTATGTGATTTTTGGTCAAGGAGTAAAAAACTAGTTTATGCCATCTGTTATAGCATATACGTTTAATACTATTAAAATCATGGTGTACATAAATTATACTCCCTCCGTCCCGGCCAGTTGTTATCATTTCAAAATGGGGTGTCTGGCACGCATTTTAAGGTGAATTTTAAGGATAGTTCCATAATTTATTTTTGAAATTTTCCTTTTTTGTATAAATATAGAACAATCCTATTTTTATACAAAAAAAGAATTTTTTAAAAATAAGTTATGGAACTATTCTTAAAATCCACCTTAAAATACGTGCCAGAAAGTGAAAAAAAAGTGATAACAATTGGTTGGGACAGAGGGAGTAATTTATATGCTTTGGATGTATGTTCATGACCCCGCTGGTGACTTGACTTGTAATCAAGATTTGGTTATTCGTATATATACGGGGGAGCTTGAGTGCATGAATAACATAAAGTTTTATTAATTTACTAGTCAGGTGACATGTGAGATCATCATGTGATATTCTGTTTGGTCGTGGACCATTAAAACCATGGTGTCTAGGAATTACTGGCTAATACTAAGATTTATATAGATTTATATTATATGTTAATTAGATAATAATATATAACACGTATATTTGCTTCATAAGACTTTATATAATAATAAATAATGTGTATTAATCATAAGTTATAATTTTGTAATTAGATCGGGAGTTGGGTGTCTAGCGGATCGTTTACGGATTTTGTTAGTATTCGAGGTTGCTGTATTTAAGGTACGGATTTTCGTCCCCTTTTCTTTTCAGTGCTACTCTTTTTAGGATTAGTTATATTTAATTCGTTCCGTTCGTAATCTGTCCTTTCCGTTATTATTCGTTTTAATTGTTTTGATCTTCCAAAAATTATTTGAAAGTCTGTTTCGAAAATTTAAATATTTATTTTCGCGATTCTCAAAATTTATGTATGATACATATCTAATCTGTTCAGGTGATTTTAAAAATTTTGGAATTATTTTATTTGAACCCTTAGAGTGATATAGGGTATACCGATTTAACCAGCTGTAGGGGTACTACAGCCATGTCATTGCGGCATCAGTGACATGACACTTCCGTGGCAGTGTGATTAGTCACGGCGTATCCTTCTGTTAGCTCAGGTGGTGAGCTTTGGCCATTTTGATATTTGTTTGAGGATACGTGGGTGCACCCAGAGTCTGATTTGATTTGTGATTTGTTATTTGACGGTGACGTTGTATATGCCGTACACGTTGTCCGGTTTGTTGCACGCATTAGGTACCCTATGATGTGTGTATCTGTTATCTGTTCTGTATCGGTATGAAATATCCTAACCCTTCTTTGCTTCAGCCTTGTTTTAAAAATAATTAATGTTTATTTATAAATGTCAAACTATATATCTTCTTTCTGTTTTATAAAATTGTATTCCAATCCGTACTGGGCATTTGGCTCATGCCGTATTCTTTCTTCTGGCAAGTACTTAAGGGGATCTTGGGATGTGTGATGGAGAGCTACCCTTACTTCATTTATTAGGACATATGAACTTCTCAGATTATTTTAGTCATTTTCATTATTATAGATTTTGGATTTATTCGTATTTATCATTTTGAATTGTTTTGGAGATTTTAATACTATTTTACAGAGTTGTTGGACCTATTCAATTACTTTAAGGTGGATTTTAGTACTATGTATACAGGTTTGTGGTTTGATAAGTAACCCCTCATCTCATTTTGGAAAGGGGGTGTTACATGTTACCTAACAGCCCACTAAATGTTTAGGGTTTTATGTAGCACTATAAATAATCGCATTCATTCAACTCTCATGTTATGTAGCTGCGCTTATTCTTCTCATCTCATTTCCAATCTTTAATTTATGTTATTATGCAGTGAGTACATACAATAAATAAATAGACGGATGAATATGAGAAAAGTGATGGAGGGTGATTTACTATGATACATATTATCTCCTCGCTACGTTCTTTCTGATTCGTTCCCATATCAATCCAATTCGTTTATATGTATGTATAGTTGATTGTATATAATTGATGAATATAAAAAATGATGAAATCTGTAAATCTTAGGACACCTTCTGACACAGAATGACAAATGCTGTGTATGAGAACAAGATTTCAGTTTCTGATTTCTATTTTTTTTGTAACTGCATTTGTTGATTCTATACTTTCTAAACACGGTCTTTCAAATTTATTCGAAACTTCATATTCTGCTTCTATTACTTTAATTTTTTAAAGCATTTTATGCAATTTTGGTTTGGGCGTGGTGGTGATGTTTTCCAGTTTAGTTTCATTGGTTCAGGTTTCGATCCGGTCGCTCTTTTTAAATTGAATCTGATTATCTTACCCGAAAAATGCTCGTAATTCGTTGTTATTTTTTTTCATTGAAATCGAAACTTGAAAATTTGAGGCTAGTGTATATAAAAAGCTTATAGAGGCTGATGGTGGTGAACAATCTTGTTCTACGGATTTCTTTGAGACCTAATTGAAAATCCTGTAGTTTCTGCCTCCCCTTCACGGTCCTGAGCCTTAATTGTGTTCTTTTATTGGGCAAGTTGTAAGCCCTTTTGTGCTAAAATTTGACAATTTTGAAAAAATGCAGCCGGGACAATCAACTGCTAAGTCTGAGACAATCTTTTATAATACTAAGATCGAGTAGTAGTTTATGAAGACACTGTACATTTAATACTAAAGAATGGGGCTGTTTCTGGACCAAGTAATTGAGGCGTTATATTAAACGCATTGAAATATTAAACTGATCGAAAATGTATGGTTAGAGTTATTTTTTAGTTTTGCCAGAACACTTGATATGCACTATAAATATGATCTTAATACTGTAGTGGAGTATAAATAAATTTTGGTTGAATTAATATTGTGTTGCGAGATGAAATTAAAAATCTTTTTAATACTATCAAGAATCTCAACAAGGCGTAGAGTTGTGACTTGTGACAGTTTAGTAGTTTTTCTGATTACTAGTTTCTCGGTGTTTTTACAGCTTCTTTTTTGGCGGTCAGATCATTAATAAAAACTGGAATTGCAAGAACATGAACAAATAATGTCCCATCATTGACTGCTCTACTTTTTTCTCATGACAAGACTATAGAACTCATCTCATTGGCTTCCAATATGATATCTTAGGAGTACTTTTTGTTAAAATTTACATTCAATATTTCTTTGTGAGAATCGAAATGTAGAAGAAAAAGTTGTGTTCCAAATTTGTTTGACTCAAATTGCACAGGTAATTCCTTTGTATTCCAGTCCTGTGCAAACATACATATTTTGTATCAACTGTCGGTTACCCTTGGTAGCTCTTGATAGCTGAACACTATATAAATTTACATTGCAAATGTATCATGCATATGTAATATGTTTATGGTTTATGTCTCTAACAAATAAAGGAAATTGCTACTATGTACTATTATTATCTCTAAAAAAAAGTTGAAATGTCAATAATTTTTTACTCTTTCTTTAATAAAAGAAATAAAAAAATGAAGAAAGTAACATATGCGTACTTATTTTATTGATTTATTTATTTTTATAATTTAATTTTACAATATAACATTGATCTGTTTATATATTAAAATATGATTTTATTATTTTAAAGAATAATTTTTTTATAGTCACTAGAATTCACTATAATAATTTTATGATCATTTTTATGTTACTAAAGTATTAAATAAATGTATCATTATAATCCAAAATAATATTTATATTTCAATTATTTTTTAAAATAATACATATATTAGAATAGAATTATTGGCGGATATAGACATATGTACATGATTTTCAATAAATTTAATTTTTAAGTTCACTTGAATATCTTATAATATTACTGTATAAATTTTTATTGATTAAAATTTATCGTCTTGCAAACTTATCGCACTTGAGCTGGACCTAAAACCACAAATCCAAATCAAAAGCAAATTAAATATTACGGTAAATAAAATATATGATCCAATAAAAAATTATACATATAAATTTGTGCTGAAAATTAGTTGGGCATCTGCTGTTTGTTTTGTACTTGTAGTATCTGCAGGTAATATATTTGTTGAAGTCATTCTTTATGGTTATGGTTATTGTTTTGAGCTTGTATAGTGTTTTGTTGTGATTAAAGTGTTGGGATCAGTATTCTTATTCATTAAGAGTGATAAGTTTGTGTGGTCGATATGAATCAATAAGGTAATCTATGATGACTATACTAATTCGCTGCTTTGTTAAGCAACTATCATTTTATGGTTTTAGCTACTTAGTTTCGTGATGCCCAACTCAGTTGCATTGTTTCTTGATTTGCTTTGAGGTATAGTTTTGGTTACCTGCTTTTTCGAAAATTATTTACAACACATGGAATGGCATTATGGCAACATGAATCCTATAATTGGCTATCGTACAAATACTTAAACCGAGAATGTAACTACTGATAGTAATGTAAATGAATAAGAAATCCTACACAGGGTAAAACTATTACGGAAAAACCTAGAACAAACCTCCATGTAAGTGAAACTTACTAGTGTCGTTGAAATCCTCTGTCTATGTGCAGGTCATACTTTTCGTAATTTGAGTGGAAAAAAGTTTTAATATTTATCAGTAAGAGGAACAAGATTGGTTTATGTTTAGTATACAACAAGTATTTCAGTTTCTAATTTCTTGGTCAAATGTTTACAACAGATACAAGTTGATTCCACAAAACCTCCCATTTGGTTGTCGTCTAAAATGATAAAGACTTTTTCTCTTCCCTGCAAAGTATGTATTTGTTCCTTTACCTTAACCTTGTACCATTTTAACTCACATAATTAAATTACTGTTTTAAACCATTTATTCTGTTTCATCTGTGTTATGAAAGTATCTATGTGACCTGATCACAAAAAAGTAATTTTTATATACATTTTTAAGTTGAGAACAAAAATTAAAGTTCCACAGACAATTGTTGTGATATAGGTAGCGAAGTTCCCTAGAGGCGAAGTTAGAAAGCTTAGCCAGGTAAAGCCAAGCAGAGCAAGGATGGAGCTCTGTATAACCAAACCTGATGATTGACATCTTCATCTTCGTGATGGTGACCTTCTTGAAGCTGTTGTCTCTCATAGGTTACTTGCTTAAAAAGTTAAATCTAAACGTTCATTGTCATGAGTAGCGTATTACATATACTGCTTTTGTACTACTACAATTATTCTTCTATATTAATAAAGTATAACCTGTTGTTACAAATACTTTCAAAATTTAATGTAATGTTTTTACCTCCTTTGTGGCACTTATAACAGATTTTATAATTTTAATTGACACTATTTATTAACATAATAGTGATTTACAAGATTGGTTAGTGGTCATGTATTTGATTGTAATAATTGGTTCCATTGTATATATATATGTACAGTGCAGAAAATTTTGGAAGGGCAATTGTCATGCCTAACCTGCGATCTCCCATAACAACAGCAGCGGCTGCCATGGCATATCATGAAGCCATACTTAAAGTATTGCCTAGCGGCAGCAATTTCACGCCTCTTATGACACTTTATCTGACAGATTCAACAAGTCCCAGTGAAATCAAACTACCAAGTGAGTCCAATATTACGCCAGTGAACTCCAAAAAATTTAATGCTTTCGTTTCAAGCTTTGATATTATAATGTAAATCTAAAGACTAGGCCTTCATACTAGGCTACTAATAGTTACTTATAAGGTATCGGCCTGGTATAACCTGCATAAGATTTGGCTCTGTCTGCGCTATAATGTATGGACAAAAGCACACATCAACCAGAAATAAGGTGCTATCTTAAAGCTTTGATGATCTTGACTACCTAAAGATGGAAAAGGGTTAATGACTGTCCTTTTTCGTTTCTCTGTGAAAATGTTGAGCTACATATGGATTTAGTTTTGTTGACAATTATTAAGCTAGATATAGTTAATATCAACAAGAAATACACCCCGATAAAGATGACTAAAAAGCTAAAACAAACTTTAGTAATGTACATTAAATGAAGTTCTACTTCTACCTGCCTTTTGCAGTTGTGGTTTATTTGAGGTTTTAACTTCTATTCTTAGGAGAGAGTGGGATCATTTTTGCTTCCCACTCATTTTTGCTGTGAAGCTGTACCCTGCTGGAGCTACAACCAACTCACAGGATGGTGTTACTTATCTATTTGGGAAGTGTGCTCTAGTGCTAGAAGAAATGATTGAACAAAACATGCCTTTACTGGTAATTTTATTTTTAATGGTTCTGAAATCTGAAGGAATATTTTGTATGCTGTATAAATAGTACTTGTTAAGTCTGTTGATAATAGTTTTAGCTACTTGTATGAAGTTAATCTATGCTTTATCAATCTACATGTGTTGTTCCCTTTTAATTCTCTTACAAACTTTAGCGAGAGATCTGTCAGATTAAAATGCAAGCAGGCTTACAATTGAAACGTAAATTTAGATAAAGTAGATTTTGACTTATTAGTACAACTGGTAAGTGTCATATATGAATGCGGTCTTAAGTACAGGTTATTATTAATTTTCTCATTAACTGACATCACTTGCTGAAAATCTTGTTTCTCTTTCCTTTTCCTCCATTCAGTGATCTTTATTTTTGTCTATTTTTATGTGCACCAAACAAACTGATGCAGTCTGGTGCATATCTAGTCTTAAAAAAACCTGGCCTCCTAGGCGAAAGAACATAATTACATAATTTAAGATTTTATCATATTTGTCGGATTTATAGCTTTACATGATTTATTTTGGAGTTCCCATCAAGTAAGGTTTTATGGGAGTAACTCGTTGTTCTTGCATATGTACTATATTGTTCATAGTTTGGCATCCAAACTAACTAGTGGTTGCCCCAACTATGATATTTTGATAATTATGATGAGTCTAGAAACACAATATGAGATTATTAGTTAAATTGGTTTTTGAAAAATCAGTATTTTCTCTGTAGCTACTAGTTATTAAAGATAAATATTGTTGTATGTGAAATTTTACCACTAGGTCCATGGTGAAGTTACAAATCCGGATGTTGACATATTTGATCGTGAAAAGGTCTTTGTAGATACTGTTCTGAGACCCTTAATACAAAAGTTTCCACGGCTGAAGGTGGTAATGGAGCATATTACTACTATGGATGAAGTTAAATTTGTTGAGTCATGCAATGAAGGTATCTTACATTCAGTTGTTTCTTTACCCTAGTTGCTATTTTAAAAAAATAGTATTACTAGACATAGAAAAAGTTAAAAACAGCTTTCTATATTTTTTCTGAAATCTAAAAATTCTTTTTACTTGTCCAAAAAGTGTAAACAATATGTTTGATTTAAGCTTTTTGCCAGGGAATGTTGCTGCAACTGTTACCCCACAACATCTTGTTTTCAACAGAAATTCTATCTTTCAAGGGGATTGCAACCGCACAATTACTGTCTACCAGTACTTAAAAGAGAGATCCATAGTATTTTTTCTCGTCAACTTTGAGTAAAGCTTACAAAAAATTAGAAACTCACTTATAGGGTCGACTATTACTGTTATCTTCTAACCAAAAGGAGCAATTTATTTGAAGATGTGGCCATTAACTACTATGTTAATGATTCGATTATCTCGCATTATATTATTTAGTTGCTCGATTAGGTTTACATATTTCTTATCTGATTCCGTTGTGCACTAATGTTTGTTGATATGGGAAACAAATTACTTATCATCAGGCTTAAGTTCTTGTGAAATCGAGTATGAATTTTTGGTGGATTATAGTGGAGCCTATAGTAAGAGAACTATAAAAGCTAGAGAATATAGTTGGAATAGCTTTGACATGATCAGGAAAACATGTGATTTGATACCTTATGTAAATGAAGTATACCAACGATTTATCCAGTTGAAAAGTTGTTAAAACCCTAATTATCTTAGATGTAAATAAGTTATATTACAAATTGTTTTGACGTAAATGCTTACACAATCATTTATGAAGTTATTTTTTTGATATCATAGCTACTTCGTGTATTCTTTTCTTTGTAAGATGTGTTATGAAAAGTTCTACTTGTAAGATGTCTTGTGAAAAGTTCTACTAGAGGATACATTATCTAACATGTTCAAATGATAGTTTATTCTTTTTATAGACCTGTACTGCTATTGATATATAATTCTCTTTATTTCTCAATTTTTTATATAATATATTTTACTTATAGGACATGCTTTAGCGGCAGCTATGACAAGTGGTGATAAAAGATTTTTCCTAGGAACGGATAGTGCACCTCATGAGAGACAAAAGAAGGAATGTGTTTGCGGATGTGCTGGTATATATAATGCTCCAGTTGCCTTGTCAATCTATACCGGGATTTTTGAGAAGGTAGATACTATCCATGTACATGAATTTTCTTGTGTTAACTGTACATGGTTGTTTGGAGTGAACATGGGAGTAAACCAATTAATCAGACATAACAACAACATCAATGTCCATTTTGGATATTATGAAACTTATAATCTTTGCAATTTCAGTTTTTCTCTTGATTTTTCGGCCTTGAATTATTCATCGATGTCCTAGTTGTAAAGCAAAGATATATCACCATCTAAAGATATGTTCTAGTCCTATGTTATTCGGACTCGGCTAGAAGTGTCCAACATGATACGTATCCAAGTATTGGACTCGGCAACATTTTGAAAAGTATACATGTTTTTGGCCTAAAATAAGTGTCCATGTCCGAGTGTCCAACACGGGTACTCGAAAGTAAAATGAAGAGTCCGAGTAACATAGTGTTCTACTACGCCATTCAATGCTATAGAAATTTTAATAATATTTATCTCATGTACTTCAATTTTTTATGCAGGCTGGTGCCCTAGACAAGCTAGAGGCATTTACGAGTTTTAATGGACCAGACTTTTACGGGCTACCAAGAAATACATCTAAAGTGAAACTAAGCAAGACACAATGGCAAGTTCCAAAGTCTTTTAGTTATGTGGGAGGTGAAATCATCCCAATGGCGGCTGGTGAAACACAAGTCTTTTAGTTATGTGGCAGGTGAAATCATCCCAATGGCGGCTGGTGAAACACTTGAGTGGTTAGTAGATATTGTACAAGTGCAATGATAATGTAAGATGGAGAAGTTAATTCATCTCAGTTACTGTAAGATGTTAGAAGTGTCTAGGCTTGACATAGTTCTGGTATTTGTTACAGTAACATGTTTCTGAAATTGTGCACATTTAAATCTTTATCATTTTAATAAATGGAAAAAATTTCGATGTACTGAAATGTTTGTCATGTTGAAATCATAAGCTTTATCCTTATGATTGTAATTTGTAGTTCTGCGTATGTACTTATGATAAGTGGTTTAGTACAACAATTTTATATGGAATATGGTTTTTACAAAATATTTGATGCACACTGGATACATGGTTCCTCATAAGTGCCATCTATTTTATTGGCATCTAAAAGCTAAAATTCTATCGACGTATAAGTACAAAAATTCTTTTGAAGGGATTTTACGGAAAATGGAGCTGGAAAGTATCACTAATTTGATGCAGTTTTGTGGTTATTTTGCTTCGGGTGCTGCTGGTTGACAGGTTAATGTATGGTTTATGAGAATGGGAAGATCGATGAGATATTTGTAGTGTTAGATATTTGTATGGTATTTTATCTCACTCCGCTTCAATATGTTAGCAGCCTTCAAATTCCGCTTCAATATCTAGGATTTCATCTTCCTTTTATACAAACCTGAAATTTATAAGTAGTGAGCTACACAGCCCAGCAAGTAACCAATCGATCAAACTAGTCGGACCAAGTAACAAGACATAATTTTTGATACGATAACTATACACATAACTTTTCGATATTCTTATTCGATACGATACGACAACCATACATAAAACAATAACTTTTTACCCACAATTTATACCACGATCACTGCTGATAACGGTCCTAAATTTTCAGAAAACTGTCACTACCACCCGGTGATTCGGTCCTAAATTTTCGCAAACCATGACATAAATCGGAGTTCTAAAATTACTGTTGACACACAACACATACGTATACTACACATCACTTCAAAATATAATTACTTAGCCCAAATTTATATAATTAAATATGCACATAATTTTAAAAACACCGGAAAGATCAATCATAAACTTACTTCTAGAACATATATTCAATCCTTAATACCCAACCAAACACACCACATCTCAAACTTTAAATGTCGTCATGATCCCAAATCTGCCCAGATCTGTATTTCACCTTTTTTATCCTCCAAGCGATGTTTTCTCAAAAAACTTAAAACACAAAAGTTTTAGAGAACGAAAATATCTTTCTGAAAAGTCTAAAATCAACGAATTCTGACTTACGATGAATTTATTACGAATTTTACAAGACAGCTGAGTTGTGTATAGAAAAATCATACGAATTTCATTAACAAAGATGAAAAAAAATAATCAAAATTTGTACGAGAGAGATTTACAACGATTTAGTCATGGTAGCTCGCAAAGAATAAAAAAGAATAAGGAGATTTTAATCTATATAGAGTTTAAAAACCCTACTACGATTCAAATCGGGCTCATATTCGAAAACCCATTATTCTAATTCAATTTTAATTCCTAATTTCTATCCAATTCTAATCATTTTATTATTATTATTAATCAGTTTTATTATTCTAAAAAAATACGAGATATTATATATAATCAGTTGATACGCCATATTACTTGGACTTACTTGGACTCTGTACCTTGAGCTAAAGCAAGTGAACTTGGGAAAGTACATGAACATGATGTCGATACTTCAAGCCCCTGCCCTTTGATGAGAGAAAACCCCAGACGAAATCGTAATGTATAGCGAGTCTGTAAATTAATTAATGGTTTTAATAATACATCATCAGGTTTCACTAAGCACTAAAATATTCTAGCGCTGCAAGGAATCTTGATAGGTTAAACAGGGGAAATACATCAAAAAATAAACAGAAGATGAATTTAGATCCAGAACTTTCAAAATTCTGGTCGAGACTTCTGCAGTTTCACTTTTAATATAATTTTGAAGTGGTGATATTTGGATGATGTAGAACTATATTTCGAATTGAAATATAGAACTATGATGCTGCATGTATGTGTATATATGAAAGTGTATAAACAGCTTGTAGTCGGGTGTATTTGGCGGATCTAGCTTGCATGTAGTCGTAATACATATAATATACTCCCACACTAATTCAGCAGAAGAGATGAGTTGATAGCCTAATATGAGTTAACTGTACATGATTTGTATTTGTCCTTGCGTAAATTGAAAGTAAAAAGTACCCTATTTAGAGTTAGTAAAATAACATGATGGTTGAACTCAGGTCTGAGATTGAGACTCTGGGATAAACTCAATATGAAATCATTTAGCTAAAGCCAACACCAGTATCCATAATAGAATTTTAATTGGAAGGTCTTGTACAAAATTTAAAAAGTCAGCATATAAATTGAATTCGAAATCTAACTTATTCATCTAATAACATACAAGAGTTCAAATATAAAGTTTTATTATTGCAAAAGTATATAAAAATATAAATAGTTTTTCATATGCTAATTAAAGTCAATACTTTAATCATTTGAAAGCAGTTATTTAACGGGAATTTTGAGCACAATACTTGAGGACGAAGAAAAACAAGACTCTGTCGTCCACATAAAATGTGTCATGAGTCTCATTTCCATGGTAGATATCCTAATCTACAATCAATAATCTAAGCATGTATTACATCACTAAATCACAAGACCATGATACAAATTTTATTCAGGAGAAAACTTACTGCGACTGCAACATTATTAAATAGACACAAGTCCAAGGAGTTGTCCTTTTCCACCTTACGACCAGTTGGCTTAACTATAGCAAATGAGGAGCTCAACTCTTGATCGGCAACCTTGTTGGCCAACTTAAAGAAAAAATAATACATTTAATTATTTTTACCTGTTTTCTATACTAAATATTTTTACAAGTATTTTTTGATAAAATTATATAACGGTGTAAACTAGAATGAGAATTGTGCACACGATATTTTGTATCTCTATAACATCACCTTCTACAAGACGGGCCGCTCTGGGTAGTTATTAAAATAAACATCCTTCTCGATGTTATATACGAAATCTTTCATACCATTATTTTTTGACGTAAACACAATTGATGAACTCAATGTATTAAGCCGTGTGAACCAAAGCTAAATGTTAATCTTGCACTTCTTCCACCTTGAACTTAATACACTTGGAAAAAACATTAATAACAATAATTAAATTCTAACATTTGAAAATTTATAATTTGGATAAAAAAATATGACCGTTAAATAGAAAGATCAATTTAATAAGAAATATAGTTGATGCAAAATGTGTTTAACTCTTCCTATACTTATAAACCTCTCGACATGTGCCATTGACTTCAACATTTTCATCAACCGGATCAGTCATGTCGAAATCTTTAATTAGACACGTAACAAGTAGTAGAAACATTTAATATAAACATATTATTTACACAAAATGAAAAAAATACCCAAACATCTAAAATGAAAAAATGAAAAAAAAATCACAATTAAAATTGACTATTTAAGTTAAATAAAAACAGGAATATAAACATTAATTCAGGCCTAAACTGTTAAACATATTATTTAAGATTTAACAAATGAATATATATATATATATATATATATATATATATATATATATATATATATATATATATATATATATATATAACGAGTTTTCATATTAGATTATGCAATATATTATAAGTACAATATAATATAGTTATTCCTTAGAACAATGTTAATATTTGTAGAAGGAGGGTTGAATACAAATACCAAAATTTTTTTGTTGTTTTAATATTTGTTCTTAGTGTTTGAGAAGTAAGAGAATATGTATGAACAATAAAGATACTGAAAAATAAATTGAACAAAGATATTTAAAATTACTGATAGATTGATTTTTTCATCAGTGTATATTTTTGCTCAATGTTTCCAGGTTAAAATAAACCTAGCTACGTTTTTACAAAGTTAGAAGATGAACCGATTGTTCTTACAAAGTACTCTAAGGCTGAACAGTTGATTCTTTAAGAAATACTCTAACTTGTTATCTTCTAACAATGCTACCACTCTTGTTTATATATTATAAGTGTGTTTTTACAACTCCTATTTTAGGATTGTTTCTACCTATCTCTTTTTTTCTTTTTTCTACTTTTAGAAAACAGGCTTGAAAGACAGCTACTGATTGAGTCTTCACAATCATCATAGACTGTCTTCCATATGTGTGCTTTTGTCCTGTGGATCTACAACAGATAGACATTCTGTGTTGTCGCAATCAATTGATAATTTGCTGTTAAGCATATCAATTGATTCATCCTTTAATCCATCAACTGATGTTCTTCTTCGATTGATCTTTATATCCATCGATTGATAAATAATGACTTATCGATTGATAGATGTTATCAATCGATGGGTCTTCATATCAGTTAATGATCTTCAATACTTGACTTGGCTTCTTCGATTGATCTCCTATCCATCGATGCTTCAATATCAATCGATCATCATTCACTTGTGCAATTTCCTGTCTTTAAATAATTACAATTTGACAGTTTAATTTACACATCAATTGATGACCTATATCAATCGACTCTAACATCAATTGATGAGAATAATATCAATTGATTTACACCTTATCGATTGAAATAGACTAAGTACGCCTATGCTACAATCTAAATTATCAGTTGATTCATATTAACACTTCAAATGATAAATGGTTTCCTGATCAATTGATATTTATAACTTTCATATCAATTGATCAGTTACATTAAATAAAAAATTTATGATTTTAAAATTAATGTTATCATCAAATTACATGTATATTCATAACAAATATAGAACATATATATTCTCCGATTAGTACTCAATTTAAGGTTCTTCATAAAACTTTTGTCTATAATATAATACTATTAAATGAAATATAAATTGAAGACATGTATGTCTTACATTAGATTTTACAATATACAATAAATAGAATATGATGAAGAATATTTATGTTATCCGATTAGTACATCGTATAAGGTTCTTATATGAGTAATAAGTTCATAAGAACTTAAACAGAATTGTTTGGGTACAATATTTTAACAGGTTAAAAACTACATATATGTTGTCAAGTAACAAGCAGTTAACAGGTTAAAAAATACATATATGTTGTCAAGTAACAAGCAATATTGTGAAAAGCGTGAATCGGACATAAGCGGGGAGATTACTTTCGAGCGCTTAAGCGTTAAAGCGGCCGGTAAGCGGTTTTAAAAATAGTTCTAAAAGCGGATCATTAAACGGATTATAAATAAATTAATAAATAAATATATGTTTATATGCATATATATTTAATTATATATTAATTATACAATCTTATATCAACTACGATTATATAAATATTAAAATAAATAATATATATTATAATAATATACGTATTTACAAAATATAATTAAATAAAATATATTAATATTAATAAATAAAATAAAATAAAAATAACTTTTTTTTAAATCAACCCGCTTAATCCCGCTTACTCTACTTAATCTGGTATGAGTTTTGTCTATTCCAAACTCATACTTGGTATTTAGTTGAAAATTTTCAATTTTAAAACTCATATCTCAAACCTTTATGATATGGTTTTTTGATAACTTAAGGGGAGGTGGGTATGAGCGGCAAGTATGCGAAATCAAATCAAAATTTTATTATATTTATCTTTATTTATAAAATTACATGTTAATTTTTAAAATAAAAAATTTATAATGATATTGTTTAATATTTAATAGATAATAGTGATTTATTTTTCATATTAAATGCATACATTTTTTTATTTATTAAAAAATATACTAAATTAAAAAATTTATTCCACGATTTAATCAAACACATGATATGATATAACAAAATGTTACGGTAATTTTTTTCAAATTTTCATTTTTTTCCACCGAATTTTTATTAAGTTTGCCTGAAAGTCTACTTTTTCGATAACAAATTTAGCCATAATTCCTTTGTGATTATTATCACGTATCAACTCATTTTTTTTGTTCTTTTCACATCTAGATAATTGTTTTTTAGGTAATATCATATAAATTTCATTAAAATTCAAACTAAAAGTAACATCATAATAACACCTCAAATAAATAGTTCAAATTCAAAATTTTCACTAAAAGTTTGAAAAAAATGAATCTTTACAAAATAAAGACAAAATATTATATCTATATGGGTTTTAAGACAAAATTTTACTAATTACACTAGATTATATTGTTTTGATATAAAGTATATATAACTAAATACCAGTGCAACTCTATTTTTTTAATAATGAATATCTAATTTTTTTAGAATATATACATATATATATTATATATATAAATATGTAATTAGTACTTATTTTTATTTTTATAAATCAATTATTAATTTATATTTTACGAATATTATTGAATTTGTAGTTTTTTTAACTAAGTAAGATTTATATATATTATTTTTTTTTGAAAAATGTGTCCCAAATATTTTTTATCCCCGAGCGATCGCCCCCCGCCCCATCTGAGCGGGGCTTGAGTAAATTTCATGAACCAGAAGGTACCGTAGAGATAATTGAATTTTAACTAATTAATAAAATCTCTTAAAAAGATCCCTGAATAAATGTAGGTTAAAATTTGATGATTGTTTATTATTTAGAAAAATTGGTACCGACTCAAATTCGAACATAGTTAATAATAATTTATGATGAATTTATATTTTATTGTAATAATATATGTAACATACATATACGTAATTTCTATGTACTTCTAATCTGTTTTTTTTTATCATATTTTTAATTATTCTTTTATTTAAACAATTAAGGCATTATAATTAATTCCACGTGTCAGGTTATAATAGGCCAATACAGATTTGAAACACGTGACATGGCGATAAGAATGAAACTTCGTGTTTCCGTTGCGTCTGTTTCAACAATCAACACAACCATATCATCAAATTCAAATGGCACTCTGCACACACCCCAAGCTCGAAAATCGATGCTTCAATGGCGGCCACAACTACTGCATTTATGGAACTATGAGTAGAAGAAACATGAGTGGAGCTGTTAGCAGAGTGAAAATGACGGCTTCAAGTGGAGGAGAAACGATCGGATACGAAGAAGGAGCATTAGAAAGACCCAAATGGAGTGGTGAAACCCCTCTTTCTCGTCTCGTTCGAGCTCTCATTTCCTTCAAACCCCTTTTCTCGCTTCTCAAACTCGGTGCCCGTCAAGTTTTTATCAGGTTCATTCAAGTAACCCAGTCTTTCTCCCTATATATGGTCTTACTGTGTGTATATTTATGGTTTTATTGTGTGTGTTGGTGAACAGTACAGCTGAAAAGAAAAACATACCCTGGAGAGAAATGACTAAAGAGATTCTTGATTCAGATGTTTATAAGCTCATGGATGATATCCAGGACCAATCCCTCATTTATCCTGATTGTAATGTTTCTTTGAATTCATTTGTTACTTGTTGTTTTGAAAGAGATTTAGTTATTAATACGCACTCTCTCGGTTTACTTCATTGCCTTATGGCCTAGCGGATTCCCCTATATACTCTTGGTTTGCCGAGACTTTGATGGTTCAAGGCTTGTTTTATTTACCATTTCCACACACACAAATTGTAGTTAAAAACTTCAACTCAAAGGGATATGTAAAGCAAACATAGTGCCTATTTGTAAATTGACTGGTGTTAATCGATATAAAATAATTGAATTGATGAATGTTTTGTTTCAGATTATCTTAATCCCTTCCATGCTTATGACGAGGGAAACCTTTCTTGGCTTGTAAGTGACTATTTTTCTGCTAAATTTGGCTAAGCTTGACATTTCTACTCTATGCTAGAGTTAGTCTTATAATGACATGTGAATGACATAAAACAATTTATAAATATGTACCTACGTGTAGGCTGCAGCTGAAGCAGAGGCTGCAACTATGTCAATGGTGAGACGAGCAATACCTGATGCCTCTTCGTTGGATGAAGCAAATCAGATAGTTCGTGGAAATTGGCTTCAGGCAATTGATCAACATCATACTATGTACTCAGGAAGTACGATGATTAAAGACGTTCTTGATGTTGGATGCTCAATTGGTGTGAGCACTAGATATCTTGCCGATAAATATCCTTCTGCTAGAGTTACTGTGAGTACATGTCATTTTAGTCCTTCAAGAAATTGTATTGTATGAACTGGTTGATACTGGTGAAATCTGACAATAAGAGTTTGTTGATTTATTACACGGGTGTACAAACTTGTTGTCTTGCATATATTTATATACATGGATGCATGTCTGCAGGGTCTGGACTTGTCACCTTATTTTCTTGCTGTTGCTAAGTTCAAGGAAATGAAGAGCTCGCCAAGAGAGAATCCAATCAGCTGGAAACATGCAAAGGGTGAAGACACAAATCTTCCCTCCCAATCATTTGACATTGTTTCCATTGCTTATGTGGTATGTCCTGTCACCGAATAATATGCTACGCAATGACATTGAGAACGGTCATTTAGTGTTTGCTTAGTTTAAACCAGATAATTATTCTGCTGGACCATCAGCTCCTTGTAGTTCGAAGACTCACTTCTAGTAGATTTTGTTTGTCTAGTCTACATATTATGCTCCTTCAGGACCTTCACAAGTTCTTGGTTCTCTACAATTTGTGCAGACTCATGAATGTCCCACAAAAGCAATAGTTAATCTAGTAAAGGAAGCATTTCGGCTCCTTAGACCTGGAGGCACCTTAGCTATCACTGATAATTCGGTAAATACTGTATCTCATCTATGTGAACTGAAGTCATTGAACTAACTGATGCATTGTCAATATGTATCTAAGTTGTGCCTATTTCTGGTTTATCTTTGCAGCCAAAATCAAAGATCCTCCAGGTACTCGTTATACTTGTTATATAATTTCTTCTATAACACTGAAACAAGTATGATTAATAATGGTTACTTAAGATGTCTTGATTCCATAGTCATAGAGTGTTGGGACAATCGAATCATGATGCTGCATTTTATGATATGAAAACGAACGAGTTTGAATAGAAAATTAACCTTAATCGCTACGGCGCAAGCGATTCAAATCCACGTCTTCTACTGTATTCCCGTATTCACCTTGAGCGAAGTGTGGCCTTCGATCCTCCCAAGGTTGCCTCCCTTCTAACTTTGAGATCTTGGAACCCTAGTTCTTGGTTGCCTCCTTGAATGGCTGCTCACAAAAACCCTAGTTCTTTCCGACTCTTAGCTAGAAGAGAATAAGATGAATATATAGGCTACAGTAGGGATCCTGGATAATTAGGTCGGGCCTTCCAATGACATTCTGGGTCAAGCCCAATGTCATTAAATATTAATTCAATCCACTAAAGAATTAATATTTGCACTACCTCTCCTAATGCCGTAATTTAATTATTTAATTCGGCTCCAATATTATTTGCTTATTAAATTCCCCATGTTTAAGATATCGAATGTCCATTAATTAAATTAATTTCTGATAATTAATTTAATCAATATCTTTTATCCTTGATCATCCACTCAACCTTATAATTATGCAAGAACAAATCTGCCTGCAGGACTAAAGCATAATTATCTTTATGAGCTTTCAAGAGGACATCATCACCCGAATATTTTCGGACACGGTTTCCTTTTATAGTCAATATCCCACTCTGTATGCAATTTCATTGTCCAATACATAATATTGTGATTAACAAAAATTCATATCACATATGAATCAAAACATGTGCATTGCATACAAGTGTCAATCACTGTATCCGGATTAAGAACCTAAGCAATAATAATATTATAGAATCTTAGTTCTTCTTTATTATCAGAATAGAAGAACAATTCTAATATTTTAATCCCGTTCAATATACACAAAGCATACAAGTATTATTCAATAATCAAGATAGATTATTTCCAAATAATACTTCAGTCATTCCAGTGGTTTGTTTAACTCCACTTAAACTGTGAACATTTATTATATTATATATAGACACTGACAATCTAATCTTCTGTTATCCCATTTGATACTAGATTATCCACAATATATAATATACAAACAGTGTTAAAATACGCATTCAAGATTCTCAATAAAAAAAAGACAATGTCATATACTTCAAACGAATAGTTCAGTATACTCCCTAACAATAGAGTTCATGTCAAAAGGGTACTAGAGCTCTGGATTTTCTTTGCTCCTACGTTCTATCTACTATACATGGCAGTTTGCCATGTCATTCCATGTCCCACCGAGCAAGGTTTCATTTGAGTGACTGTGCATCGGCCTGATGTTTTGACTCAGAACTACAGCTCTGGATACATTTGACCTTGTAAACAATAGACTGGATACATTTGACCTTTTTTAACGCAATCCTAATACATGTCCGATGTGTTATATGTAGGAATTATCTCCGGTTCTGTTTACATTAATGAAAAGTACAGAGCCTTTCCTGGATGAATATTACCTGACTGATCTGGAAGCCACAATTAAAGAAGCTGGATTTGTGAATGTACATACAGTCCTTACGGATCCTAGACACAGAACTGTGACTGCCACCGTTCCTCTTTAACTTTTCAAGTCTTCTGCAGCAAAGAGGTTTAGCTTATCTGTGAAAGACTGTGATCAGATATAGTACATTTTTGCTTTTAATTCTTGTTAGTTGAGTCCTCTCAAATGATCTCAATGTTTGGTAGATATAAATAATTTTTGTTGTGTATAATCATATCCTTCTTTTAAATGTTCTCTACATTATTTAAATCAAGAACAAGAACCAACTATACCTTGCTAAATCATTTTATTTGGGGTGGTCTGTAGTGGCAAGTTACAAGGGGCCGTAAATAAAATAGATTGTCACGATTTTGAGATTCTCTATGCCATATATATATATATATATATATATATATATATATATATATATATATATATATATTTACTTATGATTTAACCTTATTATCTGTTTCTTTAATATCGTAAATTTTGTTCTTAATTATATTTTAAGTTCGATCGAAAGAATAATAGCATTATAATAGCTAGATTCTGTTTTTATCTTAAATATAGATATAACCTTATACCATTGAATATTTAAAAAATATGAAAATAATGTTCGAAAGATTTGGTTGTTTTATATTTTATTATTTACAATATTACGGGTAAATTTTAAAATGTTAACCTTCCCTTTTTTTAATTATAATGAGTGTCCGAATCAAAAATTTAACTTTAAAGTTTCAAAATATATATGAAAGAATATAATTAGGGGTGAATCATGAATGACATATGTACAGTAACACGTTCTAAAAATAGGCCGAACCGCCTCTCTGTATTGACTTTTTGGATGATCAGACTATCAGATTTTATAAAAAAAATCAATTTAAAATTTTATTTATGCGATACATGTATAAATATAAAATGTTCCGTACACGTGCCACAAAGATGATTACAGAACCCCAGAGGAGCGCAGTCTCTACGGGCAAATAAGTAGAAAACTTGGTTTGTTAATCCCTTGAAGCTTATCATTTTATATGTATACAATTTGTATGTATATTTAATTTGTACCATCTCAAGCTCTCTCTACACGTCTGGGTTTTTCTTGGTATGTTCTTGAACTTGAACCTTATTTTTTTTTAAATTTTAAATTTTGTTTTGATTATATGATCATCTTGTATGGTAATTGCTTTTCTTTACAAATTATGCAAAAGGGTTTGTGTTTAATTTGTTTAAATTACTTGATTTGTTGTTCTTTGTGTATGAATATTTGGAGTTTAGTGATAAATTGAGCTGCTTGGTTCTTGTTAAATTGTTATGTTACAAAATTGTTGAACTGTTTAGTTGGTTAGGTATTTTTCTCATGAAATTTTGGTACAAGGGCTAAGGGTGGTTTGCTTAGCTGTTTGTAATGAGGTAATGAGCTTTGTAAAATCAGAAATGACTTTCATTTATGGGAAGCATCAAACAAATATTCCAAAAGTATTGAGATGATGCTTTGTTACATGGAAATCTTTGCAGGGCTTGTTTTGAAACCTTTAATATCCTTTACTATTGACAAAGAATCGAATTGGTTGCGTCACTAGCCAAAAGTCTTGCCTTTAAGTTATCATTTTCCGTAATCACAAACAATAGATGCGAGATTATGCTACTATTCATTTACACGTGGAAGAAATAATCCTAATAATTCAGCATATTGTATGTGTAAATAGAGTTTCTGGAGACAGGTTAAGCTGTAGTTCAACCGACAATCTGGAGCTTGACATGGCTTTATACGGCTCATTAATTATGCTCCGGGATTGGCTCATAACATATATGATACTACCATGGTTGCGTGTTTGAATTTGTTGAGTTGCATATTACTTGAGTAGGATAACTTTATATTCGGCACTCTGAAACAATGCAGTAATGACGTAGTTCACTACATTAACCTATTTGGGGAGCTCATATATGATTGGTTTAAATATCAACAAAATTTAGAGGCCACGTTTCATCCTAAATGTAATTCTTAACATTGTCCGTTAGCTTATTACATCTCCGTACATCTCTTATATATAAATACATCATAATTATGCTTGATAGGTGACAATATCATAATAATTTGACAGAGCATGATGTTTTACATTGACAGATCAGCTTAAGCTGTGGCCATTACTTCAATAAAAAATAGTATTCTTTGCAAGGTTCTCAGTACTCTATGGTCCAGACAAGTTTTCTAAATTTGTATGGTGCATTCTTTTATGTTTTCTTACTTGTTGATAGTTGATTCATTTATGTGTGCTCTGATGCTAGTTTGTTCCCTTTGTGCAGTCGTAGTGACTCCCTGGTAAACATTACAGAACTTTGACATCTGGTGTCAAGGTTGGTACATAAGCATGATGGACTTTAAAGGTGCTTCTTGGGTTGGAGACATATACCAGAAATTCGAAGCTATGTGTTTGGAGGTTGAAGAAACAATTTGTGAAGTACGTATCTTCTTTTTGGCCTTTTTTCTATCTTGCATTGATGCTGCCATGGTATTACATTATTGTCATTGTCCTAATACATTTAAAAGATGCTATCTTTTGTTGACAGTATATGGATCTAATATTAATTGTTTCCATAATTATATTCAAGAATATATATACATATGGTCCTCAATCTTGTGAATAAACTACTGAACTTTCCATATACTGTGTGTCAATTTATGCAAGATGCAAGACAAGGCAACTGACCATATATTTATCAGGAACTTTTTCAAGCCCAAGTTTAATTTCTCTTTAAATAATTAACTACTATAACTATTTATCATTAATACTCTATTTTTAGTAAATTTTAAGCTAGTGGTGATGTTTTAGTTGGAGAAGGTATTCGTCACCGGTAATGACACATATACGTTATTTGTAAACATTAAATCAAAAAGTGATATATAAATTAAACCAACTACTGTAGGAAATTTATTGAAAATTTGCATGACTGATAATATTGTTCAAGTATATTACCATGCACTTGTATATGTTGTAGTAATGCTTTCTGTTCAAAGTGATTTGAGTTTTATAATACTGTTATGTAATTAGTATTTATGCGTCTATAATTTTTAAGTTTTCCTTGTGTGACCACTGTTTGCAGGTTAGACATTAGTGCTTTGTGTTGAATGATGTTAGTAATGGTAATTAGATGCTAATTTTAGTAAGTAACACTTTGCTTTTGCCTACTGCATGTTCTACTTATGTTGTTTTTCTTCTGGTAATTGTATCCAGCACATGAGGTTTATGAATATTGACGTAGGAATAACCTTCACTTCTGTTCCTGTTGTCTATCTGATGTACATTTCATCTATCATATGTAGATGGTTTCAAGTTTGTTCTTTAATCATGTACAGTGTACGTATCTTATTAAATGAATGTGATCTTTGTTTAACTTCATATTTATGCTATTCACATTTGTTATTCCTTGTGCACAGGATGCTGTTAAGTTTGTTGAAAGTCAGGTGCAGAATGTGGGATCAAATATGAAAAAATTCTATACTGATGTGATGCAAGATTTGGCTTCCTCGGATTCTACAGATCCTGTAAAGCTACGTCTCACTGATTTGCCTTTGGACTCTTATGCTGATACTATGATTGACGAGAATAAAAAATCAAGCAGTAAAGAAGATACAAAAGAGGTTGATAATTTATTTACTAACGGTCTCAAAGTAATTGACCGGGAGGATGGAGATCAGGTATCATCACTTGCTAAACAAGCCAAACAAAGGGTAAACCCATGCTCTGGAGGTTCTATTAAAGAATCTTTCTCGATGCACGACACAAAAGAAGAATGGCATGAAGATACAATTGTCTGTTACAAGAATCAGGTGTCAGAGAACCAGGATCTGGCATCATTGATGTCTGAAAAAATACATGAATATGCAGCTACTGAGCATATAGCATCACCACAAGCTTCAGTTGTAGTAGGATGGGAATGGGACTCCAGGGAAGAAGGGAAAGAAATGAGTAGTTGCGAGGGTATTGACATGGATGACGTCACAGTTGATGGTCCCATATCTAATGATGTTCTGTCATCGCGAACTATAGGTGAAGGCTTGGGGCAAGATTCTATAGGTATTTCTTCAAGGGAGATAATCTTCTATATTTGCTGTTTTATAGCGATACTTGTTTTCTGCTAAAATTGCTAATTGAAAATGCAGAAACGGATTCTTCGGTCAAATATAATGCACTAGGTGATTCAAAAACTTGTCAATCGGCTGGTGAGCTGGCTGCATTGTCTGATTCAGGTACAGTGACAGATTGACAATCACTCTTTATAATCATTGTAATATACAATTTCAAGTACAACTCTCGTAAGAGCCAGATGTTCTTCCTGGAAGTTTCATATTCAAATTTCCTACAAATATAGCATAAAACTTGTACAACCACACTTGTCTGGTCGTGTGTTTGTACCAAGCTTTGTGTATGGTGATGAAGTAATGGGCAATTGGCACATTACTGATCACTGTGCATGATTCCCACACTTGCTCATAATTGTTTGCACTCCATCTAGGTCACAAAACTATAACCTTTGTTCCGTCATACACTGTAATGTCACCCTGAACCACAAGTATACAGCATCGTGCCATGGAAATGTTGCCCTCTCTACCTTTGAAATCACCGCTCCTGTACCTCTGCAGTCACTATCAACAAGTCAATCACACACACCACACACACATTCTTTTATTATTAATTTATCTTTTTATAATTATACATGTGTATATAAGTGATCATAACAATAGTAATTTATTGAAGGGGGCAATTATGCTAATTGGACGTGAATGTCTTATTGTCAATTTCACATACTGTTCATTATAAATTGAAACTCCTGCAGGAAGTTTCTCTAACTGTGATGGAGATGTGATCGAGACTAATGACAGTACAGAACTAAAGGTGGAAACTACTAATGAAGATACGATAAAGTTGGAGGAAACTTGTGTCTTCGTAAATGAAAATAACATCTCTTTTGCTTCTCACAAGGATGGCAAACCCTGGTCCTACAAGGTACTCAGTATTTTTGTATGCTTGTGTTTGTGATAAAAAGAGTATTCGAAATTGACTATGATACTTTGTTGTAGAAAAAGATGAGGGAAGCTTTTTCATTAAGAAAGAAATCGTCAAGAAGACAGGAGTACAAAAAGCTCGTAACACAGTATGAGGGCGTGTATACGAGTTCAAGCCTAACTGCTGTCACAGTCACACATACTGTCTACCCAGAATCAAACACAGCAGAGTCACAAACTCGCGAGTTTTGTGAGTCGGATTGGGAACTTCTGTAATGTTTTATATCAATTTCTTACAAATAGGTAATCTGCTATGATGAGCTGCTCTCTTCCATAGCTGACGAGAGAATGAAAAGATGCTTTAACTTGTTGAATGTTATATATATATATATGGTAGCTATATAATATGTATGTAACAAGTACTACACATGGTACAAAGCTCGATGTTTCAGGCATTTAAGCTAATTGTAAGAGGTATAAGTTGTATGGTAGCCTTACATGAACTCTAAATATTAATGGTAATCTTACCGATGCTTGTTGGCAAGCATTTTTAAGCGGTGTTATAGTTTAACTCAATCATTTGTCATGCCTGTGTTCCTTATGCTGTCATTACTAGGTATGATAGTTCATTAGTTCCTATATCATCATTTACTTGTCATTACAAATTCTGATAGTTCTTATATCCTATGGCATCTGGAACTTCACTTTTACTGTTTGCGTGTTCAACGGCGTCGTATTATATTTATTTTCACCTTGTATTAAATTACTGTTTCTAGAAATTAAGAATTTCGTGATTGGAGAACGGGAGATGCAACAGAATAGCTACCATAGTATATGTTTTAAGTTGTATTTGTGCAATGATATAACATTTGAATAATTATCATAGATATCTCTCATATATTAACTATATGAATACAAGAACCAATTACTATGATATAACATTTTTTTTTTGAAAAAAAGAAATTTCATTAAAAAAACTATTACAAAGAGGTAGGCCAATCTAACATAAGAGCATGATTGGCAACCAAGGGAAGATCCCCACCCCCAACAAGCACTAGCTTTATCATGTCAAGCAATATTGGCTAGTTTATGTGCAACACCATTAGAACTTCAAGGTTTAAACATAAATCCCTCAAAACCTGAGTTTGGAATGATACTCCAAATGCTAGATAAAAGTGTCTGTACAATGTCTTCGGAAATTATTTAAAGCAGCCACTGCATTAGAGCAGTCTGAGACAATTGCAAATCTCTTCCAACCTCGTGTAACAGCAAGCATGACTCCTTCCTTAATAGTTGTCAGCTCTGCGATTAATACATTTGGTACAAAAGGCAAGTATTTAGAGCAGGCATCAAGAACTCTACCATCATGGTTACGTGCCACAACTCCTGTACCTCCTGAACAATTAGAAGCCATAAAGCCAGCATCTACATTTAATAATATGCAGCCTTTATTTGGAGGCGACCAACCCACTTTATCTTTTATAACCTGATCTCTTTGCAGATCTCTTTGAAAAGTTGACACTTTTTTACATTCAGAGAGCATCAGAGAACACCATTCTACCAAAGATGGACCCATTGGCAATATCCTTCCGAGGACCAAGTTGTTCCTAGAGTGCCAAATCTGCCAAGATATTGTTGTTATGAACAATTCAAAATCTTTAACGGATAAAGTTTCAGAAAGTTTGATCAGAAAATCCTGCACACTAGTATTTAAATGATTTTTGATAACATGCCAAATACCACTATTTTTCCGCGTCCTAATGAGCTTAGGACAACCCCACAAACAATGAATTATATTTTCTTCTGCTCCCAATGAGCATCTGGTACATTTTCATCAACATTCATTCCTTTATGGAATAGAATGTCGTTGGTTGGTAGCCAAGAATGACTAATTCTAAAGAGAAAATGCTTTATTTTTGGTGGAATTACCAGCTTCCAAATATATTTCCACCAACTCCCAGACTTTTTCATGTCAGAGGCCTCGTCGGAATTAGCCAGGTTGTAAGCAACTTTATAACCACTTCTAACACTATATTCTTCGTTTTTGGAGTAGTGCCATATAATTTTGTCCTCTAAATTCATGTCACCACATGGAGGCTCAAAATCATACAAGGCTTTAGGGGTGTCAATTTTTAACCCGACCCGAAACTGACACAAACCTAACTCGAAAAAATATGAATTAGGGTTAGTAAGTATTCAACGCGAAACAATCAGGTATAATCAGACACGAACCCGAAATCCGAAAATGACCTGAAAATTAATGAATCCTATATTTATAACCCTACTTTTGAAATATTTTATATTTAAAATAATTAAATTTAATTATAATAAAATAATTTTCACGTGCAATGATACATATTCACTAGTTAGTTCATAATTATTTAATAGTAATAGCAATATTTTATATATATCCTGCTTTTTTTTACATATAACAAACTGGGTACAGTACATATTATACATTTGAAATGTAAATTTCACATGCAATAAAAGAGAAATAATCTGTTTTTACTTAAAATTTGTGCAAAAACAATCCGTTCATATAAATCAGGAGAGAGATAGTATATAATATAGGAGTATATTTTCAATCACTCTAAAAAAAAGTAGAGGCGATGAAACCCGAAACACAACACGAACCTGGTAGATATGAGTTAGAGTTAGGAAAAAATCAACCCGAAACAGTCAGGTACAATCTGACCTGACACGAACCCGACCCAGAACCGAAATTGCCACCCATAATCCTCCTCACAAAAAATATGTATGACAAAATTTACATCCCAACTTCCGTCAAACATCTTAAGGTCAGTAACTATTAAATTATGAGGAATTTCAGGTTTTTTTAATAATTTTAAAGGTGTTGGGCCTAAGCAACCAAGGGTCATCGATAATATTAACATTGTTTCCATTTACGATTCTCCACCTAAATCCATTTTTAATAATTTCTCTACCCCAGAGAAGGCTTCTCCAAACAAATGAGGCATTAGAGCCACATTTAGCCTCATCCTCAAGGATACTACAATTACGATAATAACTTTCACCAAGGACCTTTGCACAAAGAGAAGTAGGATTCCAGCAAAATTATAGCAAAATGTCTTGCTAACAGGAACACAAAGTGCCCTGGATCATGTCATTTCAGAAACACAAAGTGCTTGTGTGTCGGGAAGGATAATACATGATAATGCAATTGTTGGTTTTGAGGCTATACATTCTATGAAGAAAAAAAACAGATTCAAAAATAGCTTTAAAACTTGATATGGCCAAAGCCTTTGATAGGGTAAAGTGAACCGAATGGTAGAATTATTCCTCGAAGGGGCATTCGACAAATAATCTGATCAACGGTTTAAATTTTGGGAATTCTAAATCTTTAGTTTCCCATCTTTTCTTTTTGCTCCAGGCGAAGATGGGTTGCCAGCACTCTTCTATCAAAAATTTTGGACCTCGTTAAAACATGAGGTAATTCCCGTTTGTCTTAACATTCTGAATTATAATAGTATGTGTGTGCAAGCAATGCTTAAATGATACTCTTATTACGCTTGTTCCGAAAAAAGAAAAGCCTGTGAAAGTAGAGGATTACAGACCAATAAGTCTCTGTAACGTTACTATGTTATATAACATTTGAATAAACTTTATGTTAATATGGATTATATTATTCTAATACAGGTTTGGTAGATGCAGCCAAATTGGAATAATGTGGCTGCTGCTGCTGCAGCGCCTGCTGTTCCTTCAATATTGACTCAATTGCGTATTCTAAAATCTAAATGACAAACAAATGTTATAAATAGAGTGTGGGCCACTTGACGCATACAAAGTTTATATACGGCCCACAGGCCCACCGGTTCCAAGCTGAAATTGTTAGTCGCCGTCCATTTGGCCGCTTACATTGATTTAATCATTAGGTACCTTGATTCTTACGTTTTCTTTTTCTTATTTTATTCCTCTGTCTTATTTTTATGGTTAATCAAATTAAAAGTTAACATTCTCTCTAATTATATTTAATGAACTAATAATAATTATATATATTATTAATAAATATTGAAAATATATAATAATATTTAAATTATTTAATAAGATTAATATTTAATTTATCATTATATCCTATATATAATAACATATAGAGATCTTTTTGACAGTATATAGAGAAATTTCTTGAGATAAAAAAAGCTAAGAAATGTAATTATTATAAGAAAATTGAAAAGATGTACATGTTAACTTTTAAATATATAATCAAATAAAAACTAAATTGGACGTCCATCCGACTAACTTAAATAACTGTACGCGTAAACTTTTAAATATTTTTAATACTATAATCGTAAACAATCACTCACAAATATGTCCCATATGTTGTAATGTAGTCACCGTAACATTTAGTTATTGGTTTGAACTTTGAACACCAACCCGGTTTACATAGACACTAGACAAGTATAATTGTAAAAATAAAAAACCGCATCATATTCGATTACGAAATATTTACGATCCTCTGCAAAATTTAAAATAAATTCTAAATATATAAATATTATGAATAATGAAGTTACATGATGTTTTTAAATAAAATATAAAATCAAAAGAAGTTGTGGAAAAATTAAAATTAAAAAAATTAACTTAAAAAATGGGACGACTACATTGTTTTGTTGCGAACTCCATCTACAAATATTAAAAACACCATGCGATTCGAAACCCTAAAAATCTCAATATCTAACCATTTAACCAATAAATTTTCACCAGATAAAACTTCCCTATTTACATCGTAGCAGAGAAGCATTTAGGTGGCCTAGAAACTAGATACAGTACTTTGGATGTTTTTGAGCTTGAACCTAACACATGTTCTTTCCTTCTTACGAAAGCATGATTTATTCCTAACTATTATGGCCAGCCCAAATTAATTAACTAATACTGTATAATAAAAGCCTATAAGATAAGGAATTTGCTAGGGGGAATAGTGATTCACCAAGTCAAAAAGAAAGTCAATATTGGGGGGAGTTGTACATTGAATTAAGTTTCCCCAAATTAATAATCCTAATTTTGAAGGTTAAACTGCATATGAAATGATTGATTCGATTACTAATTTAAATAATTTAATATATTGTGATTGTTTATACATGTCATATGTGTGTGTGTATATATCATTTATTATATCACCAAATTTTTTTATATTTTATACATCTCTAATATCGTGGTCCAGTTATTATATTTTTTGACTTGTGAGGATATAATCTCCCGAATGATGAACATTTCTCAAGTAGCCAACTTATAGTACTGCAATTATATTAATTAATTAATTAACTCCCTCAAAACTAAAAATATTAATAATTGGGCGGATTAGAAGTTAAATTAAGAAGAAGTGTAGTGTAAGATAGACTGATAGAGATATCTTAATCGATAATTATAATAATTATAATGTCGTAATCCTAAGCCTTATCATTGTATGCAAAATAATTCAATATTGAAAGTGAAATTGTGCGTTTGTGATTGATTTGTTTATTGTTCCGTTAGACTTGTGTGGGGAAGGTTAATTTGGGACCAATATGTACCTATTGACTATTGTTATTCGATAAACGACAAAACTCGCAGCTTCCGTAACAGGGCGGTCCTATTAACAACTACATTAAGGCCCTGAGGCCCTGTTCGGTTGGGAATACAAATGCAGATTATCAGATAGGACTGATTATTCGTTCCGGAATGAAAAATTGTTATTGTGTTGAAATTTATATCTCACCGTGGGATAGTCATTTTTATCTTTATTAAAAATAAATAATTTTATATTTTTATTTTCATTTTTAAATATAATATGTTTGTAATTCAAAATATTTAATTAAAAAATTGTTTAACTATTTAGATTTTTTTTAATATTAGTCTTTCTAATTCAAATTATATACATAATCATTTTTCTTATATAATTAATTTTATCTTATTTATATTTTCTATATTATTATTAAATAAATTTATTATTGAATAAAATAATTATTTTAAAATTTATTTCAATTATATATTTAATTAATTAATTAATTAAAATATTAATTCCATTCCCAATAAAATTAATATTATTAAATGAACAAAAAATAAAAAAATAGAATGAACATTCATATCTCACCCCAATGTCATCCCATCCCATTTATATCTCTTCCAACGGACGACACTCTGATAATTGGAGTATCTACTACATTGATAAAACTAAGCTTTTTTATTGTTAAAAAATAATAATTTTAAAAAAATAGTTTAAACAAACAACCTATCTACTACATCGATATAAAATAAATAATAAAACAAAGAAAAAATAATTAAGGATATTACACTCATTGTTGACTTTTTCCTCTATAATATTTATAAAAGACATGCACGGTAACGTCCCATAGATATATACCGTATATATATATATCTACTCAGTGACAAGCACTTAGAAAGTAAAGTATACAGTGCGAGGGGTGGCATGACTGAATAATTAAATTGTTGAATGTATTTTAAGCTATCTCAAGGGGATGATATGATTAATTAACAAATTTACTAATTATCCATACTAGTCAAATTTATCTATTTTACTTGGCTAGTTATATTATATAATTTTATAAGTTTACTAGAAAACAGTATTTTTTAATGTATTTATTGTTTACATTTATTTACTTTGTATAATAAAATAATTAAATGGAGAGTGATATAAGTATGATCGGGAAAAACATGAATTTAGTAGTTAAATTTTATCCAGCCAATATTTTATATTATTTTAAAGAATCATGTAACTAATTAACTTACAAAAGTTTCCTTAATTCAGACAATTTTATATATACAGCATACTGTATTTGAGTAATATATTGTGAGAGAGTCGTGTGTCATTTTTTCTGAATAATTTGCTTTTTATTTTTTGGTTTGCATTAGAATCATTTGATAAAAAAGCATTAGTAGCAGCTGGTGGATGATTAAGAATCTATATTCGTAGCTAAAGCATACATGCCAAACATCATTATTTCACTTTTTTGAAGTGGTTACAACTAACAATTGCCAAAACCGTACGCATCTTTGGTATATAATTAGTTAATTACCGGTAAAACTCACAGATCAAACTTGATAATCACCCTGAATTTAGCATAGTAGTAGAACCGAAGAAAGTAATAACAATGCTTAAAGGTGTTTGTTTTAGATTTAAGTCAAGAGTTTAAAGTAAATTCCGACCTTAATCGAAAATACGTGTTTTTTCAGCAAGTTAAAAGCTGAATTAAGCTATAAATAATTTTTTTATTTTGAGTTGTATTGAATAATTAAGTTATGAATAAATCTTTTTAATTAGTTTACGGCTCTTTAGTGTAATGAAAAATAGAAATGTAACATCACTCACATGTTGTTCGCCATTTTCTCTTTTCTGGCTTTTTTCACAATCTTAGTTTCGTTATAAATAGCGGTAAGAGGTAAGGCTTAAGAGCAAGTTATTCTTCTATGTCAAAATATATGCTGAGATATGTTGTTGAACTTCCAGATACATATTTTTAAAATATTGAAATTATATAATTAGATTATAATTTTTACAATTTTTTTTTGAATAAAATATTAATAAAATATTTTTATAAGCGAGAAGTAGGCATGAGTCCCCAGTTGTTGGAAGTACATTTTGGAATATTGATCAAAACGACGCCAACTTCATGGAAATTTAAAGTTGTGACCAACTAATAATTTTTACAAATTCAAAAGGTAAATTTCTAGTTTTGGCTTTCTAATTATACGTTATAAAAGCTAAGTACGACTTTTTTTGCAAAAATTAGTTCTCAATGTTTAAAAATGTTGCGTTCTATGAAAATAAATTAGTATGAGAATGTGTAAAAGTAATTCTTGCACATACAAATAAAGTATATAAAAGTTAAATTAGCACTAAACACTTAAACAGACAAGATAATCTTTTTTTGGGTACCTATTCGGCTGATCACCGTGGTTTGTTAAGTTAGTTTGATACACCAGCTGTTGTACCACAGACCACTTTTCCGGTTTCTTCTATTATGGAATATAAAAACAGATATTTTGGTAGCATGATGCCAAGGTCCATCTTTCACCGGAATACCATCACCGAAACGTCAATTCATATATCAAGATAAATTTATTAGAAATAAAAAGATGTATGTGTCGATAATAAATTATTAACATCCAAATAATTTTAATCGTGAAATAGAATAATACAACATAATAAAAGAGATTTATAATTGAAGAGAATCACAAGATACAAAAAATACACAGGGGTTTGCTTAAGAGAAATGTTTTGCATTATTTATGCAAAAATGTGAATGAAAAAAAATATTCGATAGTTTATAAATGTCATCAAAATAATATTATATAACATCTTAATTTCAGAACTATGAGTCCAATAATACATAAACAAAATGCGATTGTTTTAATTTTAAATGTTATAGTCAAAATCGGCCTCCCATTAATTAAAAAGGTTTTCACTCTCAACAGACTCTCACTCTCGACGACCTCTCACTCTCGAAAAGGCTCGTCTAGTTGAATAGGCATAGGCTCATGTAAGTAGTAATCAGCCGATTTGAAGACCTCGCCTATTTAGACCTAGGCCCAATTTTCGATAAACTCGCCTAACAAAGAGTCTTGCGTGTTGATATTGACCTAGACCTATGAATATTGAGAGATTTCACCATTTCAACATAGGCTCACCTAAAGGAAAGAAAAGCAATAAATGAATACGTAATTCATGATACACTGATTCTTCGACATTAGGCCTCGCCTAGAGGATCAACCTCGCTTGAAAGAATGAACATCTCATGGATGTATTGACATTAGTCTACATGACCGTTAGTGCAACCTCGCCCGACATTTTCCGCTCGTGTGACCTCTTCTAACCTCGTCCGCATATTCGCTCACGCGACCTTGTCCGCTCGGGCGCCCTTATCAGCACATTCGCTTGTGCAGTTTCGTCCGCTCGGTTAACCTTGTCCAAAAGTATAGGCTTAGCTCAAATGAATCGACTTAAGCCCATGAAACATAAAGAACTTGCCTCTATGAATGAGGCATCGCCCTTGTTACGACAATTGGTTTAGAAGAGTAATGGGTTCAGACATATATTTATGTAGACCTCGCCTACTTTGCGGAGGATGAAGACATGTACACTCTTAGGGTACATCAATATTATGGAAGAAAATGAAGTTGAACGTCGCCTTTATCATCAACCTCGCCTAATATTTTTACTTGTCAAAAACTCGTTGCTGCTGAAGGCTAGGCTCCATTCAGGCTAATTGGGTTCTCACCCAGATAGGGAAGTCTAGTTACATCGTCTTGAGTGACATTTCTGGAGGGTTAACCCTTTACGGTTACGACTTAGGAAAAAAATAGAACATGCCTAGGTTGGTTTATGATAGAAACGGGCCGAGCACCTAGCCGCCACATTTCTTATACGCAACTGGGCTTCAACGGACCGAGCCCAGGTGCGCTTGAGACGGTGGTCTAAATCTGCCTTGGATAGGAAATCTAATTCTATTAGGTTTTTTACTCTCCAAGAATTACGTTGAGTTTGATCCCCATATAAAGCGTACGTAGATACATTATTGGGGACCCCGAGTAGCCATTGACACGCAATAGCCATAATTCTTATGTGTTAAGCCTTTTCGACCTTAATAATCTCAGCCCCCAAAACTTTACATCTCCATCCACCTACGTCGTTCAACGTCATCAACCACCACCATAATTCCAGCAACGCTCCCCGAATTTATTATCACAAAACTCCTTCATTAACATTAAGAAATTATAACATCACAAAAAATTAAATGTTTTCTAATGTTATGAGACACGCAGTCGGTAGAAATTATAGGAAGGGAAATTTTAATTTATCATACACAAAATTGTTGTGCTCGTCATTAATTATTGACAAGATTAAGTGCCGTTAAACTATAAATTAAAAAGACATGAGATCTCATTTGATTTTAGCCTACATATTTAGTATTTGATCATATATTTAGAATTTTATTTTATTTTTTTATTAAAATAAAAATATTAAATAAATATTTGTATTTATAAAAAAATTAAAAATAATAATTTTAGTCAAAACACCTAAATATGTATATTAAAAAAATAAACAATGTTAATATTCAAACCGGAGGAGTTAATGTATTTTAACTTCTAAATAAAAAATTTAAATAGCAGATGTCAATTTTATGTTAGATAGATGCGATAGAAAAGGATGCTAGGTAGCGTGCAATACAATGGATAGGATTCAATTCCCACTGTTAGTTACACGACCCCATTAAGTGCATGACTTTTCTTGTGATGTAGAGAGCCAATACTAATATGCATGTGGGTGCTTCAATATTTAGCCACCAAAACAATTTACATCCCCCCACTACTTTTCAAACTTGTCAAGTTGTGTTTGGATTCAGAAATAGCAGTCACTTGTACTTTGTATAGTTGTATGTATATTATCTATTCATGTGCTGTCGTAATTTATGTTCAAAATTCATTTAGTTTAATTTAGGTATCGAGTTACTTTACATCAAGAAAAAATATCTTTATTTAGTGCATATGAGATTTGGGATTTTACTTTCGTTTTTTATATAATTATTTTATATATTATAATATCTATAGCTATAGTCAAATTATACACAATTCACATTCACTGTTTTATTTAATCAAATTCTTATTTAAAATAATATCAAAGTAAATTTGATTTATATTCATTTATTAAGATTCTCATCGAACTCAATTAATTGAGAAATCAGTCCAATGAACTTTATCAATGTATAAGTTGTATATTGTAGATATAAATATATGACTTACAACATAAGAAATTTATTAATTATTATAGCTATTGAGTTGATACATTACACAAATTTGTATTCAAAAACTTTGGGCTACAACCGCAACAGTAGTTTACATTGTCAGAGCCGTAAAATATATTTGTCAAATACAAACTATTAAAGTGAAACTCTGTCATCCATTTCTTCGAGGGAAAAAAACACACTGTCATCCATAACGAAGAAGGGTTTAGAATCATATACCCAATGACTATAAAGGTAAACCGTATTTGAATTTTCTTATTTTTTTTTATCGATGTGGTCCGCTTCTAAAGTAGCTGGTTTGTAAAACGTTTTCGAATCATCTACCAACCTAATTAAAATATTGCTCATATACTACCTCACATCATTCAATTAATCATCATTATAACTATAGTTAGTGTTTTCAAGGTTATTAATTAACCCTGCATATACATTAACTGTTATGCCCAATATTCAGGTATGGGTCATATACATGCCAATATCATTATTAACAAGCACATATCATAATTGAGTTCACTTAGCATGCATGACCGTGTTGAGCTTGCTTCACTAGAAAAAGAAGAAATATTCTAAGGGATTTGACCTAGCGTGAGATCATAACGCTAGCTCACTCGCCTTAAACTCGCTTCACTCTCTTATCCTCATAAAGAGTTCAATCTGAATCTTAAGGTCAGGAGGAGATGAGAATCGGGAAGGAGGAGATGAGAGCCGGCCAAAGCCTTTCACGTCTTAGGATTTAAGCCTGATGAAATAGACCAATACGCCCATATAGGTAACTTGTCCTCCAAGAACTACATATAGTTTGAACCCCTATAAATAGGGTACGTAGGCATCTTGTTTCAGTTGAACCGACAGTTGACAACAAGATAACAAACATTCTCTCTGGTCTTCTAACGAATCAACAGCAAAATCAGTTACCAAAATTCATCACTTTCCTCTCGTGTTCTTCGCGTTCTTCATCAAGTTCATCAGCAAAATCATCATATTTTGCTTCATGATTACATCAAATCTCCAAATTACCGTTATACCAATTTTTCCTATAACAGTAACATATTTTAATTCTTAAGCAAAATCTTACAGTCATAACTAAATTAATGAAATTACCGTGTAATCTCTAAAAGGTAAATACAGCGATAAGTACAAATAAAATATGCAAGGTTCTATTCTAATAATATTTATTTAATCTTTGAAATTTCGTTTTCTATCTATATTTTTGCATCAGTTTAATGTAAATGAAAATTAATAACAATCCACATGACCGTGAGCCATTCACAAATCTGATCCAAAATATATTACACAAACATATTAAAGAATACAAACATGACTTTCGTGCATGCATCCATGTGCAAAAACATATTACTAACATCCTACCCTCCCTCCCTCTCCCCACAGGCCACAGTGGACAGTGGTTAGACTTGGACTTGCGAAACATATTTTAATGTTATTGTAAGGTAGTAGAATTACATTATAAAAACAGCACCCTGTGACACTAATTTATCCTCAGACCTCGTCCTTTATTTTCATTCATTTAGGTTCGACTTCCAAGATGGGTACTTTGCTAAAATCCATGTTCTTTTCGGCATTACTTGTATTCATTGGTTGCCAACAATACACAAACGCCGAGGAATATTTTGTTAACACCAATAGTTCCAGCAACATCAGAAAGTTGGGCAGTGGGTGCAATATTTTCAGAGGCAAATGGGTATACGATGCTTCTTATCCTCTTTATCAATCTTCTAGTTGCCCTTTCATTGATCAACAATTTGACTGCCAAAATTTTGGCAGACCTGATCATTCCTACCTCAAGTATAGGTGGCAGCCTTTCTCATGTAACCTTCCAAGGTAAATAAATCTCTCTCTCTCTCTCTCTCCCTCGCCCCTCCCTCTCTCTCGTGTAAGCTTAACCTTAAGATACTTTCTGCATGGATATATACAATGAACAGGTCTGAATTTTATATATCTACGTACACTGTCTGTCTGTGCAGTTTCAATGGGCTGGCTTTCTTGGAGAAGATGAGGGGGAAGAAGATATTGTTTGTGGGAGACTCACTGAGTTTCAATATATGGCAATCTTTGAGTTGCATGATTCATTCAGCTGTACCACAAGTCAAGTACACAATTGTACAGGGTTACCCCCATTCCGAAATTACATTTGGGGTGAGTTTACTAGTCAGCTACTTTATATGAAATTATTACTCTTTTGATTACTATTATTACTATTATTTTTCTTGAAATAGAACTATCATCATTTCCTGTTTTGAAAAATTACAAGTACTATCATTTCATTGTAACTACCTTCCTTGTTAAATTGGCAAGAATGATAATGCTTTATTCAGTGCATGCATGCCCTGCCATGCTTTGCTATTCTTTTCTAACTTTCGAGAAAGTCAATATAATGATTATAAAAAATAAAGATAAAATTGAGTATATTGGAACTTTTTTGGGCTGTTTTGTTGTGCATCCGCTGTTACGAGAGTTTTATGAAGTCTTCTACGGTGTACGAATGACCACTATTATCATAGATTTATGGGCATTAAGCCACAAAGTCAAACATGCAATGACCCTCCAGCATTGTAACCTAATTATCTTTGGCTTGAGAGTTGGAGACTTGATCGATACATAATATGTGTGTGAGTATTTAAATTTCGATTAAAACAAAAAATCAAAGAATGATTATTATGAAAATTTACTGTGCTATAGGTAGAATGTGCAATGAAGCTGGACTGTGAATCTTTTGGTTTAAAGAAAATGACATGAGACGCACAATGAATTGGTCGTTTTAGGCATTGCAACCGGTATGTCTTGACGAGTCTGCTCTGTTTTAGGCACAAAGTGCTTGTGGTGCCTCTATTTCCAATCTTCCTTCTTTTTTATATTAATTGATAAAAAAATTAAAATAAACTAAAATAATTCTAAAGTGAAGGAATAAATAAAGATAGTATCTACTTTTTCTAGCTCTTATAAAAATACCAAGTATTTGAATGAAGAGGGACAAATTTGAAATGTCAAATTGCATTTAAAGTACCACGGAGATGGTAAAGGGGGGAGAGCAGGACCACAGCTCCATTAACATTATTGAGGTTACAACTTAAAATGCACACGGTGGAAATACTTGAGAGCAGCATCTATTGCGTGAATACTTTAATTCAGCTAGCTACCATTTGATTTCTCAAACTTGTTTGTATGCGTTATGTCATATGTGTGTGGCCTTGTGGCTCACCTTCCCCTGCTCCACCATTGATAATGTCATAGGGAGACAATGTACGGTCTTAAATAATTTAAGTGTGATATACATTTTTTAGTCGTGATAGTTATTGAAATTTTAAACGGGCTGTTAACTTGAAACAATATCAAAATTGTTTTCCCCTGCCGGGCTCTATTTTTTCGAGTTGGTCTTAAGTTTTAGTTTGATTTGAGCTCGTGTAAAGCTATTCAATGATCCCTGAAGAATTTCAATTTGTATTTGAATATGCGATTTGTTGCTTAGCATATGCTTAACAATGTTCTTTGAATTGTTTGGCACAGGATTATGGAGTTAAATTATTGTTGTATCGTACAACATATATTGTAGATATCGTAAACGAGAATATAGGCCGGGTCCTAAAACTAGATTCGATTAGTAGTGGTGACGCATGGTTAGGCATGGACGTTTTAGTTTTCAACTCGTGGCATTGGTGGGTCCACACCGGAAGAGATCAACCGTAAGATTGATAGTAATTATGTTTTTTGCTCGCTTAATTAGTTACCGAATTCATAATTACTATAATTTAAGGATTGGAATGGTTGCAGATGGGATTATGTGCAAGATGGCACCAATGTTCACAAAGACATGAACCGATTAGTTGCATATTACAAAGGAATGACAACTTGGGCTAGATGGGTTGATAGAAATGTTAATCCTTCTAAAACCAAAGTCTTTTTTCAAGGAATCTCTCCAATCCATTATGAGTAAGTTAGATATCTAATTGTCCCTTCTTTTTAATTTCTTTATAAACCCGATATATTAATAGCTCTAATGCTAATAATTACCTAATCATACATTAAAATCAGGGGTAAAGATTGGGGTGAACCATCAAAATCATGTGCACATGAGACGGAACCATTCTTCGGTATAAAATATCCTGCAGGGACACCAATGGCAGCAGTTGTAGTGAACAAAGTATTGAGCAGAATTAAGGTACCAACTTATCTACTAGACATCACCTTGTTGTCACAATATCGAAAGGATGCTCATCCGACTGTCTATAGCGGAGGTCGGAACAGCCTCGATTGCAGCCATTGGTGTCTTCCTGGATTGCCGGATACTTGGAACCAACTGCTGTATTCCGCTCTTATTAGTTGAACAAATGAACATATATAGTGCAGGCCGGATTATTGTTTCGATAATACAAATATAATTCTTGTTCTTCCTATTCATAGTTCTCAATAATGAAAAATGATATCGATTCATTTGTAAAGTAAATGTGTATTTTTAGTGTACAATGAAACAGTACAATGAGAAATTGATCTATTGTCACTTGTAAGTTCATATTATTTTCAAGATGAAAGATTATTTTAATGTTTAAGCTAGTATTAGAATAACAACTATGAAACTGCTAAGCATATATATCATGAGATTTTGTATTAGAATAGTAATGTGCTTTTAGTATATGCTCAAGTTTAACTCTTTTTTTTTGAATATTTTCACTATCCAAACCATTTGATACCAAAATTTAAAGCCTTGAGTTTTAACTCAAAATATGAATTATATTCATACAAGTTGAAAACAGATTTGCAGAGGCCATTGGATTAAACCAGAGTCGTTTTTTGGTGCACACATTGCCACAGAGTGGCACATAAATTATGTATATACACTTTGCAGTGTTCAGATTCAAAGCAGTATCACACTATCTGCGTTTGAGCATTCTCAAACTTCAAAGCACTTGCGTAAAGCTTGAGTTGAGACGATTGCTAACGCAACGACAGTCACTGCAACCGCATGGTCCGCATTGACAGAAACCACGCCAAGTGAAACAATTGTTGGCAGTCCAACAACTTTATGAGCTCACCCAGACACGCGCACATATTATTATTTACGAGTCTAATCATAATCATACATTATGATAGAAATATAAAAAATTGTGACATGATGAATGCATGTTATGAATCTATTCACCCAAAGGGTAAAAAGAGAACAAGGCAAAACTTGCCAGCAGATATCGAAGTAAGACATCTAGCATAGTTCCATTAATAGCTTTAGGCAGGGTCAATGGCATTCCAAAGATTTTACGGGCAGACCAAACAAAGTAATAATGACAATGACTTTCCTTATCTAGGAATCCCAGATTGGACCAAAGGCAGGTATTCCAGAAGCCTTGAATGCATGTACGGCGTCTCTACTTCCCTCGGGATTACTTGTAACTATCACAACCTCTGCCTTCCATTTTTTTGACGCATCAACACTCATCTCAGCCACATTAGGCCTCCCTAGCACCCCGGTGTCATGCACAATAACCTTGTCCTTCGGATATCCACTCGCATATTTTTTAATTTCAGTTCCAAAATTTTGTTCCACCCCTCTGGCCACCCAAACTAAGCACACCTCGGTGGAGGAAGGCTGCATAAGAAACGATAAAAATACACATATTCCAGAGCCCGTGGCCACTAAAACAGCCCTTTGGTATAAATTGACCAAGTAAGGCAATCCTGCAAAGTGCAAAGTACGGACCCAAAGATTGGTTGGAGGGTTGGAGACTAGTGACATGGTGAAGTCCCCCACAGCACCAGCTAACATCATGTGCTCATCTTTCCCATCTGAAATGATTCCGAATGCATGCCACTCAGAGAAGGGTGATGGGCTGATTCTTCCTAGTAATCCGGCTTTCACTCCGCCCTCAAATTTTATAATTGAAGCATGACCACAAGGGGATGAGACTTTAACCTGGACTCGTTTTACTGTTAGCCATGGTAAGATTATGAGACATGTTATGAATAATGTCAGCCAGAATTCTAGTGCTTTTACATGCTCAAAAAGGCGAAACTCATAGAGTTTTAAAAAAGGTTCGTAAGAAAGGGTGAGAACAACAAAGAGCCAAACTAACACAGGAGCTAACCAACCTGCAAAACGGTGAATTCTTTCAAAAACATTGTGATGAAGATGACGGACAAGAGGAAAAGCTGCCAAAGAAGATAACAAAACCAAAAAGAGAATAGCAAAGGCTACAGAGATTATCAAAAGGGATGACTTTTCTCTGTGTTGAACGGTGAGAATAATTGCATAAACAAGCCAAATAATGGAAGAGACACCACAACCACTATGTATTCCACTAAGTGATTGGAGAAATGAAGTTGTCAAAGTCTTGATCCAAAGTGGGATCCATGCCCTCCCGAACAACTTAACTGTTAACCAAAAAACACACCTTAAAAAGGCCTCATTTCTGCACAATGTCAAGGCCAAGATATTGCCAAAGGAGACAACTGCTGGCTTTCGTCTACCATAAGTATAATAACCAGTTACTTCTAGTGCCAATCCTATGATATTCAATGACAGACTAACTAGGAACAAGCACTTGTAAACTGTAAAGAAGCTTTGATCACGAAGAATCACCGATAGTCTATCTTTTTTAAGTGCAGGTTTTGGCAACTGGTTGTAGGAATTAACTTGGCCAACCACATGCTGATTGTTTTCGGGATCTTGTGGACTTGCGTCCTCCAAGTACATGCTGTGACTGTCATCTTCATCGACTTGGACATCACAAAAGTGACTGCTCGATCTGCCTAATGATCTCCTCAGCGAATTGGAGCCTGGAAACACCTTAAATGTAGCAGTCTTTTCTGTCCATGCAGGACGAATCCACCTCTCGGATTGCTGCTGCTCTTTCCAAGTTGAAGCTGAAACGTTAATGATGTAATTATTTGTGTAAGCTTTAGCTTCAAATGCTACACCACGGCAGCTTGAAACTCTAGAGATATTTGTCTCTTCCATTAATTTTAAGGAGCCAATAGCGTAATGAACCTAAGATATAGTTAATCCTGTTTAGTCCTTTTAATTTTTCTAGGTAAACTAGACTCTTGCTGGAAAATTGATTTTTATATGATGAAGTAATTAGTCTACTATCCCCATTGAGTTCTGAAGGGTAAACGACTAAAATCATTCAGAATATGATATTCAGTTTCCTATCAGATATTTATTTATATTAATAATTTTAATTCTATCACAATAAAGAAGTTAGTTGCATAAGTGAATTTAATATATTAAAATAAAGACTAAAATATATGGTTACAGAGTGCTTACATGTACGACAAATTTCTGAATTTTTTTCCTCTTGTAGCAAGATATGATGACAGAGTGATACGGTGCAAGTCTGCAACTAAACACGGTTCCCAAGTTTTTAAGGTTAATTTTTAAAATAATAAATTTAAAATTGTATTTCATGTTCTCAAGTTACAAATCGTATTTTTTTTAATAAAAAATTTTAAAATCATATATTTTTTTATAATTATTTTGATATATTTTGAAAAATATATTTTTCAAAAATACCCTAAATTAAATTAATATAATCATGTTGCATATTTAATTAAAAGTATAAAAAATATTGTGCGTTCAAAATTAGTGAGAACAGAATTGTACACTTTTTCTAATCATATTCCAATTAGAATTCTATAGCTCGATCGATAGTAATAATTAGTAGGTTGAAACACTATAAAAACTACTAATCATGTTATAGTTATTTCTATTAGTATTAGTACACTTTGCACCACAACTCTCTCTCTCTGTCTCCCTCTCTCTCTATGGAAGAAAACAAGAACAAATCGATGAAACAAGAGAGCATAGAAACGATAGACATAAGCGATTCTGATTCGGACATTCTCTCCGATGATTCAAGTGATGCTGATGATGATGTCAAACCTCAAATAATCTTACCGCTTGGGTTTCTTGATCCTTTGTCGCCTCAAGAACGTGCGATCATGAATAAAAAAATCTCCGCTTCCATTCAGTCAAATTTTAGGGTTTCAAACAACGTTCCAAAATTGAATATTGTTCCGGTTAATGAGTTCTGGAATGCGGGAGGGTATGAAGGTTTTAAAGGTGGCGATGATCATGCTAATGGTGCAACTTATGTTCATATTGATGTTATTCAAAGTAAGAAAGATAACAGTAAGATGTTGTTAGTTGAAGATAATGGTGGTGGAATGAGTACTCTTATGTTGCGACATTGTATGTCACTTGTATATTCATTGAAAAGTAATCAAGAAAATATTATTGTATTGGTGAGTATGGTAATGGTTTTAAGACTAGTACTATGAGGCTTGGAGCAGATGTTATTGTGTTTTCGCGTTGTCGTGGCAAGGATGGAGCAAGTCCAACTCAGAGTGTTGGTATGTTGTCTAGAACCTTTTTGAAGAGGACTAATAAAGATGAGATTGTGGTTCCGATGATTGACTATAAGAAAGAGCGAAATTGTTGGAATATGATTGTACGTTCTTCTCCTGATGATTGGAGACGCAATTTGAATACTTTGTTGATGTGGTCACCGTATGCTAGTGAAGAAGAGTTGTTTAAAGAGTTTGATTTGATACAAGGTCAAGGTACGCGTGTTGCGATATATACTCTTTGGCAGGATGATACGGGGGAACTCGAACTTGATTTTGATACAGATATATATGATATTCAAATAAAAGGGGCTAGAGATGAGAAGAAGATAGAGATGGCTAGCACTTATCTGAATTCTTGGCACTTCTCAATGTATTCACATTCTTTGAGTTATGCAGCTATTTTGTATTTGAGAATTCCGCCTTTTTTTCGAATTATACTTCGTGGGATGGATGTTGATCATCATAATATAGTTGATATGATATACAAGGAGGAGCATGTATACAGACCAAAATTAAAGATGCTGATTTGGTAAATGGTCAATCTCAAGCGTTTGCTAATGTCATAGTTGGATTTGTAAAAGATGCTAAATCTCATATTGATGTTCAAGGGTTCTGTGTCTATCATAAGAACCGACTTATTAGGCCATTTTGGAGGGTTTGGCACGCTTCTGGAAGTGGTGGTCGTGGCATTATAGGTGTTATAGAAGCTGATTTCGTTAAACCCGCCCATGATAAGCAGGGATTTGAGCACACACGTGTGCTAAATCGACTTGAGGCACGAATTTGTGAGATTCAAAAGAAATACTGGGCAGCGAAGAGTCATCAAGTCGGCTATGCAGGTAAAGGAAACATATATGCGAAACAGAGAGGACGGCCTTCGAATAATCCAGCTTCAGACAGCGGCAAGGATGAAAATCCTGTACAACCAACAGCAAAAAAAGTGAAGAGTGTTTTCTATGAGGTAGCTGCAGGAGACGATAGGCAAACAGTACCCGAGCCGTTACCAGAAAGAAGTGATTATAAGCAATCGCCAGTGTCTCAAGCAACCAGCAGCAAAATTAATCATATGCAAGATCACTCCAATGTAGCAGAAGAAATAGAAAAGTTGAAGGAAAATGTAGAACTCAGGGAGAAACTAAAGGAAATTGAAGGAATGAAGTGTGAGTTGGAGTCGAAAAGGACAGGAACGCTGCAATTGAAGCAAATTTAAAGCATGCACAAGAGAAGATACAAGAGATTGACAAAGAACAGGAGACTTTGATTGATGTATTCTCAGAGGAAAGATCTCGTCGAGATGACGTGGAGGAGAACTTGAGGACGCGGCTAAGGGATGCTTCTCAGACAATCGAAGATTTGGTGAACAAGTTAAAGCAGCAGGACAAGGGACAGAGTACTGTTAGTTGCAAAACTGAACGATAGAGTGGCTTCTTACAAAATAATAGTATGTGGATGTGGTAGCCATGTAGGAAAGGAAAATTACAATTTAGAGTTTTATCATTTGGTTCATCAGCTGTAGTATTTAACTAGCTTTTTGTTGTTTTGTTTTGAAAACAGTTTTGCTTTACTATTAAACTTTATTTTTTTTCATCAGATTACTATGTAATCAGTTTTAGAGTCTTTTTTTTAACAAATGTACTTGCATTACTTAAACAATATCAGAAAAAATATTTTGGTAAGAATATTAAAGAGTCCCGGTGATATATTGAACAAGACTCTCACTATTGTCCTTCTTTTACTTGGATCTCATCCGCCATATATAGGCAAAAACTCATATCACCTCCACTTCAAATTGTAACGGCACGTATTCTCAATATAATTTATCACACATTAATTCTAATCAACTTACACAATATAAATAACATATATGTAACTCATATGCATTATATTCAAAGTCAATGCATATATTTGATATCAATAAATACATTATTCATTTATTTATTTATTCATTTTATATTATAAATTATTTGGCATAAAACCAAAAATCCAACCATTAACATAATTAAAGTGCTTGCATAATTCAACACGATACGATAGTATGAAAATAACTAGCTCCCTGCTCTCCTTTGCACGCCTCTACGACAATTTTCGAGTCCGATTCAAAAATGCAGTAATCTAGAGCTAATTCCTTGACCCAGGATAAAGTTTCTTTCAAACTCAATACCTCAGCTTCCCTAGACTGCCATCCACCCACAGCTTCTTGCAAATTCTTATACACGCTTTTAACTGTAAATTTTCCTTTGAAGTATTAGGAGAGACGCATATTTTGCCTGTGGCTTCTGATCCTATATGTTTTTGTCATTGGGCTTGTTAGATGATGGTAGTTATTGGGCTTTGATCCGTAGGTGGCAGGTCAGAACTAAGTGGGCCATGATAGCCGTATGTCCTTTGTTAGGCTTTCCATGGGCTTTATTGGAATTCCCCAGACATGATGTTATCTTTTCTACTGGGCTGAGCTGGCTTTTAATTTACATTGAGATGTAGAAAACACCCAAAAATCAGCTCTGACCGGGTCTTTTGAAAGATCGGTCTTCTCACAACTAATTCTGGATAGCATTTCCTTATCTTCATTGATTACAATTTTACGTAATAGAATATAGATGATGTTAAAATCGCAATTAAATATTTATTTTGGAAACTTTCTTCAAATTAATAGACTTGTAGCTCGGAAGGTAAACATGCGTGAAAGTTAAATAAATAGAGATTAATGTTCTTGAGCGTAACTTTCCTAAAATTAAAAAAAAATCTCATATAAATGTACGAGTGTGTTATTATAATTACAGAGAATTATATATAATTACAAAAATATTCACACTAAAAACACTATCACTTTATATAATTTTGATGAGATAATATGATGAGCTTTATTCTCATAATTAAATGATGGCACAATGCACATTAAATATTGGTCTGGTTTAATTTATATAATAAGTAAATAAATTATTTATTAGGAAAATAAACGGAACCATTATAAATTTACTTAAATAATATCTTCTGCGATCTCAATCTATTATATCTATAACAGGAGAACAGCTCCTTCCATCCTGAGCAAATTAAATCAGTGTAAATACTTTTTTTACCCTTACAAGCCTCACCCCATGTCTGCTTACAACCCTATCATTCTTTTTTATCCTTACAAGCCTCACTCCATGCCCCCTATCATTCAATGTAAAGTGTAAATACATTTTTTACCCTTACAAGCCTCACCCGATGCCTGCTTACAATCTTATCATTCTTTTTTACTCTTACAAGCCTCACCCCATGACTGCTTACAATCCTATCATTCAGTGTAAATTAGTTTGGCTTCCTTTTTTGCCCTTGCAAATCACAGCCCATGCCTGGTTACAACGCGATTTTCACCCCGCCTAAAATGTATACATAACATTTAAATATGAGAATTCACCCGAGCCCCGTGTCTTGCACGGGGTCTAATGCTAGTTCTTACTAATAATACACAGCTAGTATCGGTACACAAATGAAAATTCTTACTAACAATTTTGGCAGAAATAAGATGGGGAAATGACTATAGAATCGGATACACTCGTCCTATGAAAAAGATCCATCCTACTCAGTGATTGCAAAAAAATCCTTCCATATCCAACAAGAGGTGGATGGAAAGAAAAAGGTGTATTTATTAAAAAAATCATTATTGTACAATTTATGAGCGGGGTTTTTTTTTGCTGATTTTTGAAATCATTCTTCGTTGCTTAAAAAATATTGTGCAATTTATAAAAAATTTATTTTACTAATATTCTGGATCAGTAATTTTGGTCTATTTGACCTTCAAATAATGTATTTTGATCAGTTTTTCTTTAAAATTTGTAATGCAAGATACCGTTTAATATATTAGAAAATAAAAAACAATAAATTTATATGTTAAAAAATTACAGTAAATAAGCTGGTGTAGATATTTATAGAAGTGATGGGAGAGCAATCGAAACTTTATTTGAATATACTTTAATATCATTCAATAAAAAATTAATTGATTACTCTACTTTCGTCCAAACTAAATCTTTCCCCTAATATGGTTTTTCCCCCCACAGTTTTGTCTGATTTGCAGGACTCAAAACCTACTTTAAAATGATTTGTCAGAACGCATCATAAATTACGAAACACGAATGGAATCATAATCTCGTCATATATATAATATACTCCGAAAAATTTATTCAAACCCGAATGATTTGTCAGAGAGTGTAAAAATAGATATGTAAATTAATGTCACCTATGTATGTTCTACCAATCCGCTAGGGCCTAGGGCAAGGAAGTTGCATCTGGATTGGACATACGAATCTTTCCGGGTGGTACTGGTACAGGTGTAAATCTATCTGGTGATTCAGGACTAGTCTCTGGATTGGGTCAGGATGGCACTAGTCTCTTTACATCTCCAGCACCAACCACACCACCTCCACCATTGCGCATGGGTAGCTTATAACCTAGATCTTCAAAAGTGTGAGGCTGCTTCTCCTCTTTTGCATCATAAGCCGTGCTTCTGAGTCTCCGCAAAATGTTAAGAGAACGATTGTGATAATCTGCAGAATGATTATCCAACGTTTAGCACTGATTGAAATATTAATCGCCATCTTTGCTAGCTGCAGTAACTAATGTTGATGGTCTATCGAGGCTCTAGTACGTAATATTTATAGTCACTACATAATCAACTATTAAGGTAGTGTTGTAACCTGTAACTGCATGCCTCAGTAGTCAGTTGTATACTTATGGAAAATGTATTAATCATTGCAACGATTACGTGGGATATATGCAAAGGTTATTTTATAGAATTGATTTCTTGCCATGAATATTTACAAGCCCTTTTTGACATTACCTTCCGGCTATTCTCCTTGAATTAACTTTTTATAAAATGAGGATTTTTTTTTCCTTATAAGAGTAAAATACTTCTTTTAAAAAGAAGAGTTCACTTTGTAACCTTTAAATTAATTCTAGATCAAGTAATATTAGTGTTTAACTTGATTCTGACCAAATAAAGATAATAAGAGGAAGCAACTGCTATAATAGACTAATACTGAATGTTTAATTTATTAATTTTATAGTAACTTTTACATGAACCAGTTCCGGAATCATGTTTGTATAGGATAATTGCACCAATAGGCTAATAGCTACGCGCCTACGATTTATTGTACAAGGTGATTGCACTCAGGAGTGCTAAAATAGAGTTCTTTCCGTCACGAGTTACCACTTACCAGATGCTGCCATTTTTAATTATTTATACAGACATTACACCTAATTCACTTGCAACTCACTATTGCTAAAATGTCATACATCTATACTTTGATAGAAGGAGCAAGACAAATTGTTGTATAACACGAGGAATGGTATTGGCCTCTATCTATTGTGTAACTATAAACATTCAAAACTAACAACAATCACAATGAATATCTGCTAATTAGAGAAAAACAGTTATCTGAATAGATAGTTTCATGACTTGAATCCTTAGTTTAAATACATAGAGCACAGTCCTCTGCATGTCTCTGTCTCTGGCAACCTTCCAGGAAAATTCGCCATATTTGTGCATTTGGGGGCAAAGGCATTCCAGTAATCAACTGCTCTGCTTCCTTGAGGTGGCCATATCTAGCCAATAAGTCCACCACAAGAATATAATGGTCCATTTCAGGTTTTATCTTGTACATCGATTTCATCTGCTCAAACAACTCCATCCCCTCTTTCACTAATCCTATGTGTCTGCATGCTGAAAGCGCTACAACAAAAGCAACCTCATCTGGCAGAAACCCCATCATCTCCATTTCTCTGAACTTTTGTACAGCCTCGTAGGCACGACCATGTGATTCAAGTGAAGACATTACAGATGTCCACGAGATCACATTTTTGTCTTTCATTTCATCAAAGATTTTTATCGAACTATCAAGGCTTCCACATTTTCCATACATGTCTATCAGTATGTTGCCCACAAATGTGTCAAAACTCTCAAATTCAGTTTTAATGATGAGGCCATGAAGTGATCTACCTAAATCTAGGTTACAAATTCTAGTGCAAACACTTGAGAGGCTAATATATGTATACTTGTCCGGATGGACTTGATATATCTGCATCTGGCCAAAAAGCTCAAAAACCTCTTTGTAATTACCATTGCGTGAACAAGCTGTAATCAATATGTTCCAAGATACATTGTCTGGTTCCTCGAGCAGAGAATACAACTTTTGAGTCCGGTGATATTGACCAGTTCTGTTAAAAATTCCAGCAATAACATTAGAGGGCACAACAGGGAGCATCATGTTTGTCTCAGCAGCAAAAGTCAAGGCATCATCTATGAGACCATTTTTAGCATATGAGCTAACAAGTGAGCTCAACACATACTCATTGTCATCATAATCCATTTTTATCAGCAATGAATGAAGCTGCTGCAACTCAGTGTTGCATGACACTCCAAGGACAGTAGAAAAAGAGCCCTCATTGGGTCGATAACCCATTCGAATCATTTGTCTTAGTAAAAATACAGAATTTGAACAACTTGTGTTTGAATAACCAAGCATCAAAGAATTCCATGAAACCACATTTATATCTTGTATTTCATCAAAACAACGATGAGCATCTCCCATTCTACCACACTTGGCATAAAAGTCAACCAACGAACTACCAACAAAAACATCAAATTCAAATCTTTTCTTGATCAATAAAGCATGAATTGATTCTCCACAATGCAGAATCTTTAGTATAGAACAGGAATTGATGACACTGACAAATGTGGCCTGACTAGGCAAAATTTCATCCTTGTTTATACTTCAAAAGAACTCTAATACTTTCCCCGGCCTATCACTTCTTGCAAGTACTCCTATAATTGTGTTCCAAGACACTATATCACGAACAGGCATCTCCTCGAACATCATCTCAGCCATATCTGTGCTGGAACACTTCACATACATGTTAAGTAGGGCATTGACTACTGAAACCTCATTACCCAACCCATTTTTTATCGTCAAACCATGTATTTGTTCTCCAAATCCTAAATCTTCTTCCCGTACAAATCCAGATAACACGCCCACAAAAGAATACAAAGAAAGTGACACTTCAATTCTCATAAGCTCGCGAAACATAAACATACTTTCATCCCGAAACCCATGATGGCCAAACAACGATATCACCGAATTTCATGTCACTAAACTCTTATTAGGCATGTCTTCAAACACCCGAATAACTTCATCTAAACACTCATTCCTCCCAAAACATCCCAACAGCGCAGTTCCTGCAAATGCATCAACATAAAGCAACCCACTCTTTACAATCAACCCATACAAGTACATTCCTCTCCAAAATTCCAAACACTCACAAGACAAAAGACCACCAAACGTAAACTGCGTTAACGCAACCCCGCCACTCCTCATCTCATAAAAAACATCCCAAGCATCCTCCACAAATCCATTACGGCTATAACAGCCAATAAAAGTATTAAATGAAACAGTATTTCTCTCAGGCACTTGAACAAACATCTTGCGTGCATTACATAACAGGCCCATTGACGCGTACAATGAGATGATATTATTGTTGACAAAAATGGATTGTGTGTGATTTGACCCAATGGTGATGGTGAGTGCGTGGAGAGATTTAGTGGCTTCAAGGGTTGAAATATTTGGAAGAAGTGTGACGAGGGTATCGTGATTGAGTTGGCCATTTTTACAATAAAATTGAGAATTGTGATGATAATAGTTTCGACTTGGACGTAAAAGATATTGTAGAGAGCTGAGCTGATAATTGAGCAGTTGCGCACTGAAGATACACGACTCATGCGGTTTACAACTACACGCTTTTTTTTAGTGACCAAAATGTAGAACTTCTGTGCCAGGGTGAGTTTCGGTTCTGAAAAAGTTGTTATTATTTGTGATCGAGAAAAAATTGTATTAAATTTTATCGAATTAAAATGATTTCGATATATAATTTAATTTCGATTTACAATTTCAAAATTTATTATTAATTTGTTAAGTTGCTAATTCTATTAAAATCTCAAGACTTTTTAATAATCATAAGATCTGATTACAGAGATTTGAGTTCGATTTCATGCTATCTCCAATATTTTTATAATGTATTATAAACACCAAATATATTTTCCTTATGTTAATAAGAAAAAAAACGTTAATAAAAAATAGATATAATTGACATAAAAAATGAACTGAAAAGAACAAATGGAGATGACAACGCAGAGTCGCAGATGCTGTGTTGCCAAATTAAAGCATTCTACAACAAATAATATGCGTCTGCCGTCTCTCAATAAATTTGATATACCCAATAGGAGTATGTAGCTTCTGAGGTGAAAAACAAAACATTATCATAACAAAGTTTATATGTAAATGTATATATGATTCGATTTTATAAAAACTATCTAAAATTGATTCTCAATGACTTGGAAACTGTATCATGTATCGAATCAGACGCCTTTCGCTTTCGAGGATTGAATGCATAAGAAGCAGATACCTGTGCAGACGGCGCAGCAAGGGAGAAACTGCCGAGATAGGGAAATGTTGGTGTAGAAATCTGATTGTTAAAGAGGTGAGTTATGTCCCTCAGAGGCTTCCTCGTTAACTTTCTATTCTTGTAGTTTTTAAGAATAGCTTTTGATTTCATACTTGTTGCTGATGAAAACATGTTCTCTTTGTTATCATCTAGTACTATTTTACAAGCAGAAGAAACATACTCCATTTATATGGAGTATATATAATAAACCCGCAATTTGGAGAAAAAGATGGATGAGAGATTGAATTGAGGTGAGATGTGAGTTGAGAATGGAGATACAACTTATGCATATATATATATATATATTTAATTGTATGTTTAGAGGGATGGTTTTGTTTTGGTGCTTTGGTTTTGGAGGGATGAATTGAATATTTGTGGTTTTGGTTTTGAAATTTTATTTGGGAAGGAGGGAGGGATAGAGTAGATTTCAGGTCGTTTTTAGACAAGTTTGAACTGTTGATTCATAGATTACATTTTTTTAGAAATTGAAAGCATCGATTTAGTATTGAATTTGAGGTTCGTAGCGCGCGTTTTTTTAGTTTCGGCCGATTTTAAATCAATATTATATTTGCGCGGGGATATCAAATATTTTCACTGTTTCTTCTGGAATTCAGCTTCCATTTTAGTTATGGGGCTGTTTGATGGTCTTGGACTCCGGGGCCTGTGCTATATAATTTTTTTTACTTCATGCATTAGAAAAAGTATTTAATAATATTCTTCTCTTTACTAGAGCTTAATTTCAGCTTGATTTTGTTACTTATTTCTTTGTTTACTAAACTTTATTATTATTTTTCTTCAACAAGCTGATGAAAGAAAAAATTCTAAAAATTCTTACCAAACCTTTCTTCTATAAATAGGATAATTATGAGGGAATCTCACATACATTAATTTACATATAAATTTTCCCATATCCATTCATATTTTACAAAAAAAAAATTAAATTTTTTATTTCTCTCCTCTTTTTCATTCTCTTCATTTTTTCAATCAATAAAAAATTCAGAAGCACGCGTAACAAGTCTGGAGAAAGAGGGGTCTTTAGATATTTTTTAAAATTTAAATAAAAATAGCAGATGTAAGCATTCATGTGACTTTGAATCATATATTAATTTTAAAAGAAATTGAATACATTAAAATGGAAGGCAGCTATCCGTTAATGAAATCTTGAATAAAACAAAGACTAATTTAGGAATCGCAGTTTTATCCGACCCGTTTGGATTTTTTTGAACCCGGTTTTTTGGATTTGAATATATATTTGGATCTTATTTTTAGACCGAATGAGTTTGAATCTTATGTATTCTGAACCGATACCCGACCCGAAACCTGATTCAAACCCGAAATCCGATAAAAACTCTCTCTCTCTATATATATATATTCCTTCAAACTCCCTTGTAACCTTCGATTTGAATATGTAATTCATATAAATTGAATCTTTATCCATTTATATATATATATATATATATATATATATATATATATATATATATATATATATATATAATTCTATGAGAAAGTTGTCTCACATTGAGTATTCGGTGAAATATATAATAAATAATATTTTTTATGATACAAACATATTTTACAATATGTTCTATATACTATATTATTCAATATATGTACTGTAATTTATTTTTTAATATGTTTTTAGACATACTTTTAATATGTTCGCTCTTATATTCAATATTACAATAATTTTACTTAACATACTTCCAATATTTTTATAAAATTATTAACATATAGTAGCATTCAATTAAATATCTAATTTACATAATTGAACCTTAATAATTAATTGTATCAGTTCAAATTTAAAAAAATTAAAATATTTTGATAATAGTTTCGGGTCCGGGCCCGATCCAATTTTTTGGGTTTCGGATTTTACCCGATCCGATCCGAAATCTGTTGGATCAGGTTCGGGTCTCAATTTTCGGGTATTTTTCGGGTCCGGGTCGGGGTAAAAAAATCGGGTCTGGATATAAATATTGAAAAACCCGGCCCGATCCGACCGTTGCCATCCCTAGACTAATTGTACAGTAACACGAATCAGAAATTTATTAACAATTAAATAAAAGTAATTAAGCAAGCAGTACTAATCAACAATATTACAGTAGCACATTTGCCCCCATTCCTTCATGAGGTACAGTACAAGTGGATTTTTTTGCCATAAAACATGTAAATAAAACAGTGGGCTCCTCTAGCATGGGACGAGAGTTATGTCACATGAATAATTCTTATTGCATGTGCAACTAATTTCAGAGAAGAAAAGCATTGAAGCAACAGCAGCTGGAATCCATGTCTGCCTTTTCATTGCAGACAGAGGTTCCTTCATTTTACACCTGACAAAAATCTTACTGTTACAGAACACCACAATTACTTGTTCCGACTAATGAATTTGCAAATCATTTCCTGCTGCCAGCGTTCTTAATCGCTGTACTGCATGTGTTTAGATTAAAGCTCTTAAAGGTAAATTTTAAAATCTTAGTTGGTTTTACCACAGAAAAAGTGGATTTAGCCTTATCAAGGGGTACACGCTTCTTTAGCTTTCACAAGTGGAATATTACTTTAACTGACAATAATAAGGCTAAAAAGTTACCTTGATTATATGATCAGCTGATCATAATTTGTTCACTGTGTGTAGAGCCATTGGCAGGATTAGAAATATTCTCCGGAGATTGTAGTAGTGATTTTGCAGATTTTGGTGTTGAGTCATCATTCTCCATCTTCTTCAGGTTCTGTTGGTAATACACCTGCCTCAGTCTCTCAATTTCCCTTTTCAATGCTTCTTGATGAGCTGCAACAGAACACGTAATTATCAACCATGTCTCTTGTGATCCTAGAAGGCGGAATATGTTATATGATAAAGTTGGGAAAAAATACTTAGTTACTATCCAGGTCCAGGTACAAACCTTAAATGTTTGCTAAGCTTCTATTTATTATCGATAAATGCCTCGAATAGTATGTAGTCTACAAAATGCAGCTAAACATACTATTAGGACCATAACAGGGGAGGGGGCAGTTAATTATAAGCTAACCACTATCATTTTGGGGCTTAATTTGTATATTATTTTCATCAAAAATTCATCTCTAATTCGAAATGTGTTATGAATCACAATTATTGCAGGCAAACATGATGATTGCATCAGTGTGACAGCTAGAGCCAATATATATAGGGTGAAGCGATGCAAAGTGGAGTGTGCAAAAAAATCATATAAGAATATATCGAATCAGTTAACCAACAAACTAGAAGATACTAGGTTGGACTTATATCCAACAAATGATTTCATCTTTTTTCCAGTATTTCTTTAAAAGTGCTGTGGTTAATAGAATAATAGTCTGTTTAGATTTCTTTAAACTAAATCATCATCCAAATTATTTTCCAAAAGAATAATAGTGTAGCAAATTTAAAAAATACTAAGTTGCTGGAATTATATTGTAACATGGAGGAAGCACTACTAAAAGTTTTAAGAGCTGAGCAGTTCATAGTTTTACCATCTTTGAAGAGCTTGTCCTGGGCGAGAGCTGCAAGTCTTTGTTTAAGAACACTATTGTCCACATTTAGAACCAGTCTTTGGTGGTCGAGATATGCAACCCTTGGGGATAACACTGAGACCTCAGCCTATTCCAAGAAATTAATTCAAAGTATATAGTCTCAATATTTAATAAATGTGCCATATATTATTTACAAAACTTTTTGTTAAAAAATAACAAAATATGAAGGCAGCGACATTTTTTTTTGTAGTCGCATAATTGGATTTGTTACTAAATTTTGTACGTACTTGTAATGAGTTAACACCAAGTTCTAGCTCGGATATGTAATGCAGTTTCTTCACCCGTGACCTCTGTGCTGATTGTCTGTTGGCCAGTATTCTAGAGGTGGACAGAAAAAGAAATTAATTTTTTTGCAAACACAATAGAATACATGTTCTTAGGATTCTTGGTACAGTTGACGTGGTCAACTAATTATAAGTACCAATACAATGGAGTACACGCATAAGAAGAAGATATAGTAGATAGAATTTTAGAGTTCTGGTTACATTAAAACACACGTTGTGACAATCAGTTTTTGAACGAGGGACACAACTTATTTTCTAGAATGTTTATCAACCAGAAAGTCACTGCATCAGTTAAACTAAATGATAGAGTTGGCAACAGTTTGTAATAGATTTGCATGATTAACAAATGTGTACCTCTTAATCCTTTTTGGATCGAAGATTTTGTCATTGTAATTGTCTGTGTTTGCATTGCCAATGGCTTCATGCTGACCGTCTGATGCACTTTCCATCTCCTCAGATTCAACTGGTATCATTTTCTGCTGCTTCATCTGCTGATCATGATTGAGCAATATAAGATTATTATGTTTATCATCATCCATACTACTGTGATCAGAAGGTGACGATGGATTGGAGCAAGAGACTGTTGGAACGGCAGTTGTATCGTCAATAAACATAGCCATGAACTGCTCTTCATCAAACCCATCGAACTCAGTTGCACTCCTCCGGGACCCTGGTGCAGAGGACCTTCGGGATTCTTTTTGCACCATTTGCACCATTGAATTATGGTCGAGAAATGCAATTGAATCAGTGCTGACAGACCTCCGGTGGGAACCACGCTTTGTCAACGAGAAGTCAAGGAACTCATCAGCCCACGAGGGGCCGCCACTGGAGGCGGCCAAGCCCAAACTATCCATGGAAGGCATTCTTTGGTGGTGGGAAGTATCATGCCAGTTTGGTGTCATGTTCGGGACTTTCGGAGGCAATTGTGCCATTAGTATTTCTTTAACCACAACTCAAAACAATGTAGCTAAAGAGATACAAGTAATGAAATAGTGTGTATATGTGTTATAGTATAGTATTATATAGACACCAGAACATCATCATAATCTGAACTTGTGATAGATATATAGATAGATAGATGGATAGTGGGGTCACATGGGCAGATTGGGACAGCTATCAACAGCTGGTATATAAGAAGGTTGAATCTCAACTGTATTACTGGGAAAGTAGCATATGTGCACTAGTTAATTCCAATATATAACAACAGCAATCAGAAACCACGTGCTCAAACTTATTGGAATAGAATCCCTCCATATTATCAAATTTATATACTAGATGTACATGCATATTTTAATATCCTCCCATTCAAGTATTTTATCATACAAAAAATTATGGAGATCTTTGTACATATATACTCATATATACATACACATGCATATCTATACACACAGAAAATTATTGTAGATGTACACATACCCATATACATATACACTTGCAGAAAATTATGGAGTTCTTTGTACACCCGCATACATATATTTAATACATTTAGACATAAAAAATACATAACATTATTTGAGATGATAACAAATATAAAAGAATTTTATGTATGTGATGACTTTGGGTTCAAAAATACACACACACATGAGGATGTCTGTAAAAATGTTTGAAAATAATAAGGGAGAATTATTGGAGTTGTACGGGTGCAGAAACTATGAGAATTAGAGAACATGTCATGCGTGAAATATTGTACCGGATAGTGTTTAGAACGCGCACTCTCTAAGCTTTCTTTTGCTTTGTCTCCAAACCATTAGCCACATGTAGGGCATCTCTCTATAACTTCATGTTTATTGGTCTGTACAAGTATCTTCCAATTTATTATATTTGCTACTTTTACACGCACATTCTCCTTGCAGAACCTAGCTGTAATACTCAATTCAATGGAAATGAAATTATTAACATATTCAAAATCGTACAGCCAAGCTTTTTCTCATTTCATGCTCTTTTAGTTTATCTGATTGATGTTATAATTAGGGAGTTCAAAAAGCAATGGAACTTGAAACTCCATAATCATTAATAATTCTTGCAATTCTGGAAAGTGAATCTTCTGTTCTAGTGTGAGCTAACATGCAAAGTACTTCCATTTGGGAATATATAATTAGGCAGTAATCACCTTGCAGTTTAATTTATCAAAAAGGGACTAACAAGACAAAGCATGCAGTCTTTATGCATTTGGCCCCGAGAAATCTTCATCAACTATAAGTCCCCAGGCCTGTGGCAAGCCTGGGACTGGCCAGCGCTGCAAGATTTCACCAGAAAAAGAAACATAAATCAACATGATATCTAATTTCACTAAAGAGTAATGCGTAGGAACTAGTAACATAGTACTTGTACAATGAAAATAAAAAAAGATACAGTTTACTAGAACAGCTAATACCGAGCTACCAGTAAGTATCGAATTGTGGTGCCGATCAAATGAGAGGAAGGAAAGAAAATTAAGCTGAGGATTGTGAGTCTGAACACGAAATCCACAGTGAACTATTTCAGCACAGAAGTTGCTATCTCAAGTGTCCAATCTGAGTATGCACTTTATATGAAATCTCCAAGTTCACTTTGTCTAACAGATATATTAGCAGATTCATGTATTTATACTCTCTTGCTTTTCAAAAGAAAATGGTGCTACTATAAATATGACATACATTATGCACTCTTACTTTGATCTAATATGGTCCCTTTAGATCCATCTGACATTGATGTTTGGCCCCTGTATTCGCAGCTGATATGATATAATGAGAGGAATATTCTAACATTATTTCTTAAGCCTCTGTTATTTCCTGTTTGGAGTGTAAGTAAGCATCACCATTGCCTACTCTTTTTGGACAAACCTCAATTAAAGTAGATGGCAGTTACAATAATCTAAAAATGAAAACATGACCAGCACAGACACACAAGAAAAAACATTTTCATTTTTTGTTTAAACCACCTTACAAAGTATAGCTTTCACAAGTCTCTATTGACCTTTGATGAGGCTGTGCCCACCCAGTGTGGATTGGACTGGTGAAAGAGCTGCAATTCCGATAACAATGTTTTCCGAAAGAACCTACTCCCTACATGTCATCATCAAATATTCCCAATATCACCGTTACAGTCCATTGACCAGATTCAGAATCAAAATTGTATTATTCATAAACATAACATGAAAAAATGCATGATAGGAAAATTTGGGCTATTTTAAAAACCCAGCTTTTACAAATTCAAATTTTAAAATACATACGCTTGATATTTGGTCTGTAAAATTGTTGTTTCTATTGTAAAAGTCAAACCAGAATATTTAATTTAGACAAGGGAATGCATCTCAGTGTTTATACACAGACCTCTACATGAAAAGAAAAAAGGGATTAAATTCTTTGAATTGTCAACAATCCACCATAGGTAACCAATAGCAATATTTCACTTTGTTGACTCCACATAACATTCAGCAACATTCACCACTTCAAGAAAATCGCAAATTCTAAGATGTTATCCCTTAAAAATATTTGCATTCACATATACAGTTTCCATATGATCAAGGTGCTGCCAGTTGTAACCAGAATACTTATAGACTTGCAAAAGATATATTCTACGGAGCTTTGGACCCTACATACCTCTAATTACACGAAGCTTGTGGGAATTCTCTGCAACAGCAACCCAGATAATTTTACAACCAATCAAAACCAGAAAATTGATCTCTGTCAGAATGTTAGCTTGTTTTCTGACATATAAACTGAGCCTGAGGGCTGGAAAAAAAACCACTTATAAGAAGGTAATATCACCGCAGAAAGACATCATATAGGACAAAATGGTATATGTAACAGAAGTTAAAAGTTGAAACCATACATCAACAATAAGTAGCTACAAACAAATACCTTCCAAAGATGAGAGAGCCTTCAAGTTCGAGACAATAGCAGGGTGCTAAAGGTTTATTTACATTTAATACGCGGAATGGTTCCCCTTTTCCTTTTCTCCTATTCGGTAGGGAATAAGAATATAGACGATTTCCGCTATGCATCTGTAGGAGTTTTCTCAGGCTACTGATGAATAGCTTCTATCATGGAGATTGTAGTATAAGTTCCAGACCTTTCGATTGGGATATCGAACATGGAGATTGTCATAGCCAAAATCTGCCTCCCACTAATTGAGGAGGTTCTCACTCTCAACAGCCTCTCACTCTCGAAGAGCCTCACCTAGTTTAGTTGAATAGGCCTAGGCCCATGGAAGTAGTAATCAGCCCATTTGGAGACCTCGCCCATTTAGACCTGGGCCCAATCTTCGACAACCTCGCCTAAGAGTCTCGCGTGTTGATATTGACCTAGACCCATGAATATTGGAAGATTTTATCATTTCGACATAGGCTCACCCAAAGGGGAAAAAAGTAATGAATGGATACGTAATTCATGATACATTGATTCTTCAACATTAGGCCTCGCCTAGAGGATCAACCTCGCTTGAAAGAATGAACCTCTCCTAGATGTATTGACATTAGTCCGCATGACCGCTGATGCGACCTCGCCCAACCTTTTCCGCTCGTGCGGTCTCGTCCAACCTCGTCCGCATATCCACTCGTGCGGTCTCGTCCAACCTCGTCCGCATATTCGCTAGAGCAGCCTCATCTGACCTCGTCCGCTCGGGTGCCCTTGTCCGCACATTCGCTTGTACGGCTTCGTCCGCTCGGTTAACCTCACCCAAAAGTATAGGCCTAGCCCGAATGAATCGACTTAAGCCCATGGAACATAAAGATCTTGCCTCTATGAATGAGGCATCGCCCTTGTTATGACAATTGGTTTATAATAGTAATAGGTTCAGGCATATCTTTACATAGACCTCGCTTACTTTGCAGGGGATGGAGACATGTACGCTCTTCGAGTACATCAATATTCTGGAAGAACATGAAGTTGAGCGTCGCCTTTATCATCAACCTCGTCTAATATTTTTACTTGTCAGAGACTCGTTGTTGCTTAAGGCTACGCTCCATCCAGGCTAATTGGGTTCTCACCCAGTTAGGGGAGTCTAGTTACATCGTCTTGAGTGACATTTCTGGAGGGCTAGCCCATTACGGTTAAGACTTAGGGAAAAGATGGAACAGGCCTAGGCTGGTTTATGATAAAATCGGGTCGAGCACCTAGCCGCCACATTCCTTATACGTAACTGGGATTCAACGGCCTGAGCCCAGGTGCGCTTTAGACAGTGATCTAAATCCGCCTTGGGTAGGAAATCTAATTTTATTAGGTTTCTTACTCTCCAAGAACTACGTTGGGCTTGATCCCTATATAAAGGGTACGTAGGCACATTGTTGGGGACCCCGAATAGTCACTGGCATGCAAGAACCCTAATTCTTGTGTGTTAACCTTTTTCGCCCTTAGCAATCTCAACCCCCAGAACATCACATCTCTACCCACCTACGCCGTTCAACGTTATCAACCACCACCATAATTCCAGCAACCCTCCCCGAATTTGTTATCACCAAATTCCTCCATTAACAGAAATATAACATGCCTTTGTAGAAAAGAGCGGGACTTGTGACATCGCTAGGGATCCCATCTACCGAGCTAGAAGAATCTTGTTGTTCAACTTCATTTATTCCTTTGATGAAAAGCTTTTGGGTGTCCCTATACTTGTTAAATTCTATTTTGACACAAAAACATTTCACCTACTAGGAGCGTACTTAGACAAATTAAATATGATGATGACAATCACCACAACCACAGGCAGTACCATATAGCTAATTTAAGGAGTGAACCATGGTACCAGTTCCAAGTCCAGATTGGACAACGGTATGAGTAAGCAGTGAATCAGTGATCAATGTTTATGAACTCCAAACTTATAAGTGAATTTACTAATACAAGTAAGATGCTAAGAACATGCAATAACACCGAGTGCAATAGCTTTTGCAACATAAATTGGATTAGGTATCCCAGAGTTACAAATAAGACCTCATGAAACTGGGAGTAAGATGTAAATGAGAAATTCAAAGAAAAATACCATACTGATCCATTTTCTTCATTACGTAATCACAGCAGCGGTAAAGAAGAAGATGACTAGCTGGAAATTAAATGAGCACATAAAAAATATATAAAGGGAAACAAAAACATTCTGAAAAAAGCTTTACGCATGTCTAGGAGATCAAGCAACTATTTCGTCAGAAATTAGCATGAGCTTCCATTAATTTATGATAAACTTTAAGGTGTTGCTAAAGAACATAGGCCAGTATGTCACCATTGTTTGCAATCAAATTGTGACCACAACCCTCTATGCTGTTGTTGAAGTTATCATCGTTGTCAAGTTTGTAAAGAGTCGCTACTTCATAGCAGGAGAAGTCAACTGATTAGAGACTTGACGGGTGAGAAAGACATGCTTATCACAATCTGATCCAATCTCATTCCCTAAAAATAAGTGAGATATTTTTTAGATGCTATGATTTTAACTCTGAAAATCTCTGCCGCACAGCATAAGCAAGTTTCCAATCACCAGCATTGGCCAATCCTTCGACCACCTTCTGCCTTGCTCTAATATATGGTATAAACCCTCTATTTGTCATTCCCATCGCAACCTTTCCAGCTAAAACATATTCACCACACTCTAAACATCCCTCAAGCACCGACTCATAACTCTCGAATCCCACGAGAATACCCTCACTCTGCAAAAGCTCAACAACCTCAACTGCCCTCCATATGTCTTTCCGGGCCCGAATTGCTGCTATTACTTTTACCACTATCTCCTGTCTCGGGGTCAACCCAAATTTGACCATCTCCTTCATCAGCTCTACCACAACATTGATCCTACGACTTTTGCACATTGCACCAATAACAATACCATACGTATCCAAATCAGGAATGCATCCTGCTTTACACATGCCCCTCAAAACTTGAACTGCCTCGTTTGACTGGTCAACTTTGCAAAGAGATGAGATAAGATAGTTACACGTGCCACAGTCAGGACGATATCCAATAGATTCCATCTCCGACAGCATTTTCGAGACAGATTCCCATTGTTGTCGCCTTTCCATCCATGCGCTGGAAAGAAGAAGGTGAGTTTGGGGTACAGGAACACAACCAGAACGAATAACACGTTGGATGATGGCAAGAGCAATTGGAAAAGGATCAAGACTCTGGAGAACATAAGTAAGAAGACATGAATAAGTAGCATAAGGGTGATAACGGGGTCTAATCGAAATAAAATCCTGCAACATTTCATCAATAACTTGTGTCCTGCGAGCTTGCGATAACGTAGAAAGGAATGAAAAGGGATTCGGGGAATGACAAGATTCTTTCAAGGCAATAAAAAGATCAGGAATTTTTCGGTAGGTTCTTGATTCAACAGCATTTCTAACGGATTCTTCAAGCGATAAACATGCAGAATTTATAGAAGAAATTCTAACAAAAGAGAACCCTAAAGAATGGGAACAAAGCCTTTTGGGAACAACCACTTTAAACATTGTTAAGGACATCTACAGACAGTTATAACATAACAGGCTGCGTATATACATATTTCACAGAGTCAACTTGTCAAGCATGTAATGTGCAACTCTTAAACCAAAAGTTATATAGCCTTATTATTCTATATAAGTGTATGGTGTAACGACCGCGAATTATTTCACCCGGGAGAATACATAAATGAATTAAACTGTGTTTTGAAATTATAATTATTTAACTCTGCTATGTTGCTAATTTTTTGGGTGGAGAATGATTTTACCCGGGAAATAGATTGCTATAGTTTTAAAACTCATAAAGAATTGAATTGGGCTGGGCTGGACTCATTTTATTTTTTGGGCCTTCTTGCCTGAAAATTATTATTTTTAATTTTTAATTTGTGTCAAGTGTGAGCTATTGTCTTTTGAAAGTTGTTAAATATCTTAATTTAATCATTTTTGTTCCGATACAAATTTAGATTTCATTAATTATTTATGTAATTTCTCTTGATTAAGATAGACCGTTTAATTAGGGGGGGGAAACAGTTTAACCAAGCTTTTCATATATTTGAACCGAAAACATATGTATATTACTTACATGAATGTTAATATTATAGACGTTCAACTTAGACGAGTATATAAATATAAATTGAATAAATTAGCAATACAATTCTTATTGTATTAATTATATGTATCTAAAATTGAAATAAATAAATAAAATGCATTTTTTCCTATGTCTAGTATGGCGTAAATTGCCAAAGTGAAGCTGCAATCAAGTCAAGAGTTGTCATTCCATTCCAGTTCCTTCGCATCAATCGCACCATACTGACCTGCAGGTCATATTTCAAAATCATTAGGACTCGTAAACGACATAAAATATACATTCAAACGTACTCATTATATGATGTCAAATCAAATTTATTCGATATATTTCGTTTTTAAAATATCAACAGTAATGAAACCTATTTTATATATACCTGGTAATTGATAGGAGTGTTGATTAATACTAGTACCATTTATCGCTAGCTGATGAGGCATGATCACACAACTATTATCACTCTCTTCACTTAATTTATTGTTCGGAACACATGAATAATAATTGTAGCTGGGATATAATCCGGACACCATATTCCCTTTACTATTATTCATAATGTTGTACTTATTAGCATCGTAATTAATCATTCCTCCGGTGGTATTACTGATCGCACTCTCATTCAGTCCATTAATCAACCCTTCAGATGCTGTTAGTGATGATTTATAAGCCTGATATTCATTTTTATACCAGTTAAGCTCTTCTAAAACTCTTCTGTATTCTCCAAAAGGACCTAATATTGGATCTTTTTGTCTGCTGAAGGCTTCCCAAACGAGTGAATCCGCAGCTCTTTTTCGATCTTCGAAATTTAAACGTTTTAAAATCTTGGTAACGTTACTAACACCAAAAACCTTGTGTACTGCCTGAAATTCTCGGTTCTTATCCACTGGAAAGAATGGTGCTAATGTGCACTTTTCCGTGCACTTCTTTCTTTGGTGCCTGCATGATGCACATGCACCTGTAGCGTTAGCTCCTCCGTTGTTCCTCTGCATCTACCTTTAATAGAACCCTAGTAAGAAAAAAATGAACATAGTATAAGTCTTTAAGCATGAACATATCTGGACCCTAATTATCAAAGCATTAGCACATTTTCGATCAATCTAAACCCTCGTATATTTTCATTTTTCATTCAATTATATATTGTGTGTGTGTGTATAAGCTAATTAAGGTTCATATTTGAACGACGACTTTAGACTTTAGTATACGTAGCATTACTCTTTGTTATATACATAGTACATGTACATGGGTACATGTACGTAATCAAGTACCTTGAGTAATTTAGTGTATATGCTAGATCCAAGAAACGGAAGAAGATATTGAAGGAGAACGTACCTTATATTTATATCGAATGATAATGATTTGCAGTAAATATGTATATAAAGAATTACGAAATTAAAGGATAGTAAAGAGGAGTAGAAGATTAATGAATAAAGTGCTGAACAGAGAGGTAGAGCATGAAAAGATGACCACCGCCGAGGGCGAATTTTTTTATCTTTATTTACAAAAAGTTTGCTTGAATGTGATTAGGATTCAATTAGCTTAATTGTTTATCTTATCAAAAAATGCATAGGTTGTTCACATAAAGAAATTAGGAGATAAGTTGAATAGTATACTCGTAATTACGGGGTTAATTAAAGAGTAAATCTCCTTTAGAATCATGATTCTAGTAATCGAAAATTCTAATCAAAACTCTACAAATATGGGACTTGTGAGTTTAATTAAGAGTCTTCTTAGGGGTCATTTGGTTCGAGACTTTTAAGTATCAGATATGAGTTTTGTTCATTTTAAACTCATATACACCTTATGTTCATTCCACACTCATACATCAAACTCATAAAATATGGGTTTCTCATCTTTTGGGAGGAGGTGGGTATGAGATGGAGGTAGGAGGAATCACATCAAAAATTTACTATTTTTATTTTTATTTATAAAATTACATGTTAATTTTTAAAATAAAATTTTTATAATGATGTCGTTTAATGTTTAATAAATAATAGTGATTATTTTTTTGTATTAACTGATAATATTTTTTTTTATTAAAATATATATTAAATTAATAAATTCATTCCACCATTTAACCAAACACGCGATATCAGAAATGATACTTCATCTTCGTACTACCTTAACCCCCGATTCTTGATTCCAACCTCATACGACTCTATGAACCAAACGATCCCTTATTCCGTTTCTAAGTGTTTGATTACTCAAATTCTTTAGGTGATTTTCCATTTAAAACTCAAGTACTCGAAACATATAAAACTCCTGCACAATATATGCTTATAAAAAATAAAATAAATAACATTTGTCAATTATGATACTAATAATGAGTATCAAACTACAAGTTATTATTGTTTTCCTTTCTAATAGAATCGAGTTGTGATCATTTTTACGACCAATTAAGCAAGATATGTATTATGGGAGTATTGCTTTCTTTCTTAATCTGCATCATTGTAAAGAATGTCCCTTGTTGTACACTTAACCAACTAACAACACCATCACCAAACATCCCCACCTTTGATTGATACTACCTCTCTATGTAGTCTGTCCTTCTCCTTAAAGAAACAGATAGCCTTTGGTAATCATTCTAAAGGCAATAAAAAAGATCAACTAGGCCCGCATTTCAATTTAAAGTAGTTGGTAATTTGTTGCATGCGTTGGTTAATATATTACCCTCCAACCCCCCCATATCTATTCAAATTTCAAACTTTAAAATTACTTTTTAGTTTCAAAAATATATCACCATACACATTTTCAGTTTTAGTCCAGAGTTCTATACACTTGCTTAGTAAAGTTTTCATTTTCATTTATTTGATCTTAATTATCAAGAGATCAAGGTTGTATAGCAGAGTCTAGAATGATGAACACAACAAGATTCATCAAGTGTGTCACCGTAGGCGACGGAGCAGTTGGAAAAACTTGCATGCTGATTTCTTATACTAGCAATACCTTTCCTACGGTAGGAACACACAGATTGTATAGTCTTATAGTTGTGCCGATAGAAGTATGATATTTGTCTCTGATTATTAATACTGATTTGTTAATATTAATTTTGACGTTTAATCTTTCCCTCATTTTTGGATCTGACAGGATTATGTGCCTACAGTCTTCGACAACTTCAGTGCCAATGTGGTGGTGGATGGTAATACTGTTAATCTTGGACTTTGGGATACTGCAGGTACGACTTATATGATTATTAGTAAAAAAATCAGTCAACATTGTTACAGCTAGATTTCTTCAGTGTTTTAACAGACCATCGAAAGACATGAGCACCAAGAATATATTGTATCCCGTATCCCGTCTCCTTTCGCTCATATAATTTAGTGAGCTAATTAGTTTTATGGTTTTGTGTGTTTGCATTATAGGGCAGGAGGATTATAACAGGCTAAGGCCTCTTAGTTACAGAGGTGCCGACGTGTTCATTTTAGCCTTCTCCCTCGTTAGTAAAGCCAGCTATGAGAATATCTCCAAGAAGGTTAGAAATTCATAGCAAATTTTAAGTCTGCAGATCAACTCTGATCTCTATTTTCCCAAATTTTTATTATTAATTGTCTCCCTATAAATTATACGGAGGCTTGATACAAGTCTTTAATAATCGTAGTGGATCCCGGAGCTGAGGCATTATGCTCCAACTGTGCCAATCATCTTAGTGGGAACCAAAGTAGGTGAGTAAATATACTATCACAGTATCACTGGTATAAACAGTCTAATAGTGTTAATTAACTGAACTGTTTCTGGAAATTATGACTACGGATAGACTAGTGTATGATGGTTTGGACATTTTTTCTGTAGATTTACGAGAGGACAGGCAGTTTCTTAGTGATCATCCCAATGCAACTCCGATCACACCTGCTCAGGTAAGTTACTTGTTAAAAGTTCTTTTCATGATATGATCGATTCTAGGTTTATCAATTGTTAAGTAATATTTACATGAAATTGATAAAGATTTAGATGTAATAGCAACTAATTCTTATCAAGATATTGAAACTAATGAAGAGAAAAATGGGCAGGGGGAGGAACTTAAGAAAATGATTGGTGCAGCTGTTTATATAGAATGCAGTTCCAAAACTCAACAGGTTGAAATCGATCATGCCTGTATTTTCTGTACACGTATTTATTTATATTTTCTTGAAATATGTGAAAAGTAGTACTAACCTGATTAATTTCATTTTTGCAGAATGTGAAGGCTGTGTTTGATGCTGCAATTAAGGTTGTTCTGATGCCACCAAAGCAGAAGAAAAAGAGGAAGAAGTCAAAGCTATGTATACATCTTTAAGCCAGATTCAATTTTCATTTTCTACCTAAGAAAATGGTGTAATCGTCTACTAATTAGTCTACATTTTACATGTTTAAGTTTAATATTTGTTCATCGTGACCTATATATATTGATATATGTCTTTCCTTTCAATATTACAGAAGAAGCTTAATGCAATCTTTATTTGGTTATTTGTGTTTGGGAAGACGTAACAAGTCTCTTTCCATGGAATTACAGCGCCTTACCTTTTTTCCTAAGCTAAAGTCTGTGGTTATTTGTGACTTTGTTCAAATACGAATTCGAAGGTTGCTTTTTTTCTAATGAGATTCGATTATTCATTGGAAGATCAGAGTAATTTAAATTTATATATTTTTCATTTTAATGGATGTCTACGTACCTGGATTAATTCTAATGGGAATTCAATTTTCTATCTCCATTCTTATTAACAAATACTAAGTGACAAGATTCTCTTTCTTATATTGATTAGCAAAAAAAAAGCCAAATACAAATTACAAGATTCTTTCTTTCTTATATTAGAACAGAAGTTCTGGTTGTCGGATTGCGAAAAACTAATAAAAATACCATTTTTTTAGACTAAGTGACAAGAATATTAGTTTTGAAAATTTGGGTCAAAAATACCAATCGGCGCACATTTCTCATTTGGGTATTCCAATATTTTATTTTATTTTAAAAAAAATTTTGAAATTTAAAAATAAAATAAAATTTCGGGTGTGATACGCATCTTTAAAATGTGTATCACCCTTTTGACCAGGTGATACGAATCTTTGAGATGCGTATCTTATTTTTTTTTTCATTTTTTTCTTTGATTTTTATGTGATACCCATTTGTCAAATACGTATTAAAATATTTATTTGTCAAATGCACATTCCAATTGTATTTTTGACCAATTTTTTTTTTAATTTTTCTTTTAAAACTTATATTTTTTGCCATTACCCTCGGATTCCCAGTGGTGCTTGACTGCTTAGTGCTTTTAATGCTTACCCCGTGATAAAATTTATTTCCCCAAAATAATTTCAATTTAATAACATTTACATGCCCACATTAAGGGGATAAAAGACAAAAAAATAAAAATAAACTCATACGTTCTATAATGTAGCGTATACGCTACATTATAAAACTTAAGTCTTTTTTCTATTTTAAATTCTAGCAGTTTATTTAATTTTTTAATGGTGGAAGACAGGTTGACTTAATTAACGATAATATCCAACTGTGCTTGTATAAAGAATCCCTTTAAATATTACTCCTTATTTAACGTATTTTATATAAACAATAGCATATACGTTACATTATAGAGCACAAGTATTTTTTCTAATTTTAAATTCTAGCCGTTTATTTAATTTTTTTAATGGTGAGAGATGGGTTGACTTGATTAACAATAATATCCGACTGTAACTGTATAAGGGACCCCTTTAAATATTACTCCATATTTACCGTATTTTATATTTACATCCTGTGCAGGCAAAACAATATTATATACGCTACATTATAGAGCTTAAGTCTTTTTTTTTAAATTTTAAATCCTAGTTGTTTATTTAGTTTTTAAATGGTGAGAGATGTGTGAGTTTGATTAACGATAATATCCAATTGTGGCTATATAAGGAATCCCTTTAAATATTACTTCATATTTAATATATTTTATATTTATATCCCGTGAAGACAAAACAATAACATATACGTTATATTATAAAATGTAAGTTTTTTTAATTTTAAATTCTAAACATTTATTTAATTTTTTAATAATAAAATATGAATTAATTTGATTAACGATAATATCTAATTAATTGTCGCTGTACAAGGAACCCGTTGAATATTACTCCCTGTTTAGCGTATTCTATATTTACAATCCCGTGCAGTCAAAACAATAGCTTCCACCGACCACCAGTACTCCAGTAGAAAGCAGTGATGTTAAATAACCGCCTTTATTTAGGGAAAAAAAAGAAGAAATAATAATAATAAAAAATGAAGGCACTGCTGCTCCTCTAAAACCCAAAACCCTACTCTAATTAAAGGCACAGAGCTGCTGTAGTTGCCATTTCAATGGCTGGTCCGCTCATTCGTTTTCTCTGCTCCTCCACCAGAACTTCTCTCTCTTCTTCCACTTCCCATCCATCAGCGTCTCCTCTTAAACCCTACCTTTATGCACGTGCCAACGCTATCTCCCGCGCCTTCTCGGCTGCTCCGGCCGCCTCTGCCTCCTCTTCTCCCGCGCCCGAGTTGGATCCGAGTCGGCTCAGGAACGTCGCCGTTATTGCTCACGTTGATCACGGCAAAACTACGCTGATGGATCGGTTGTTGCGGCAGTGTGGGGCCGATATTCCTCATGAACGAGCACTTGATAACATTTCTCTCGAGCGTGAGCGCGGTATCACTATTTCCTCTAAGGTTTGGGCTCTTCAATCTTCATTATTATATTTTTTTTTTCGATTGCCGTGATTTTGTATGCGTTTTATTCTTATTTTATTTCGAGTTATAGTGTGAGTTTTTATGTAATGTAATGATGCCGAGGGAACAAATTCAGTTGATTGAGAAATTAGTAGTTGGTGCTACTTATCTCGAATTTGCAACCGCTGTTATGCTTTTGCATAGGCTTTTTTATGCTATAAATGAACATTTATTTGGTTGGGAGAAGTGGAGTGAGTTAGGGATGGAGTGAAAGTTTGTGAACAAAATTAATTTAAAAGTGTAAGATAGGGATAGGAGGGGAATTTAACAAAATGAAAAAGTGCAAATAATCCATGATGTATTGTGAAGAAGACGAGTAGGAAGTAGAAATGGACATTCATATAAAATTTAGTGAAATTAAGCTTTACTGCTTTGGTTTAAGTTGATATTTTATGGAATGCATGGAAATGTTTCCGCACAAAATAGTACAAATTTCATGTTACTCCCAATTTTGTTCCTATAAACCAAATGAAACATTAGTTTTTAAGGACTACACAACTTTTGGTCAAGTATCAGGAAATCATCGAGTCTGGGGTGCATCATGTCTTTAATGGCACTCATCCTCATGGTTAGAGTATCTGCATATAAAATTTGATATAAGTTGAACTAACAATGTCATGATTTATATACTTTATCATTTCCCTCAGTTGGTAGAGGAGTACTTTTTGAGGTATAGGCTTTTTTTGTAATAGTCATTAGTCACCCATTTAAAACTAGTACTTATTCTCAGTTGCTCATACTTACCACCTAATAATATCCTAATTAACTTGCTCATTGTTTAAGTAAATAATTATCAAAACTAGAGTTGCTGACAAAGGTTACAATAGTCATCGCCCCCGCCTCCACCCCCCCAAAAAAAGGCACACCATATGATTCATGGCGGCACTGCATGTGGCCATGTGACTTAGCTTATTTCCTCTAATTTTCAATTTCGTCTCATCCGTAAGTCATCTTATGAAATAAGTCCCAGTCAGTTTTTTAGTTTGAATCCATGGGATGTAATATCTATTGAGAGGAAGGGATTAAATAATTCCCCAAATGAACTACAGTAAAGTTCATCAACTTGTAAGTAACCATACAGGCCCAGAAATACATGATATTTAGAGATTAAGTCCTGATAAAGTACAAATCATAAATAGTTTATGGGACATGGTCCATGCAAAAATGCATAACTTAGAAGTTTTTTGAGGAGCTTCATATTTTATAAGCTTATTTCTTTATGAAATGTTTTCATTACTTGGGATTTAGGATTGTTTGCTACATAGTATAAAAGATAACCAAAAGACAAAAGTTATTTCATTAAAGTGTCTTCAAGTCTATGCAAAAGGAAAAGAGTATTTAAAGTATTTTTTCCCCACTTTCTATATATTATAGAATTTAAAAAACAAATGAAAAAGAGGACAGACTATCTTTTAGCCAAATTGGTGTTTAAAACTAAGGTCCAAATTGATAAACTTATACATGTGTATATATATTGAGGGTTACTTCAGTGATAATTAAATTTGAAACGAGAACTAAGAACTAAATCATCAAATTAACCAAATATTTCTTACATATATGAGAATGGGACCAACAAATCCAATTATTTGAACAAATTACCAAATCACGTGATAAAAAAGAGCCGCATGTACAAATTGAGGTACTATGAAGAGGTAGGGAGATAAGGATGAGGTTAGGAGGATGACGGTTACGAAGAAAGAAATCTACGTAAGGAGCATTGAACTTGTGATGGAGATATTAACACATGGACACAAGTTACGAAGGGCGGTGATCACAATGAATATTGGAAGCGATGGTAATGATGAGATCAACGATGATGTGATATGAGTGAGAGCGGCAGCAACAATTGAATTGGTGATTGTGATAATATGTACACGCAATATATAGTATATGTATATACGTCGTGTAGTATGATATATATATTATGTTTAATTTTACTTTAATATAAATCTTGCGGGTGAGATTTTTAGAGACGAAATAAATGCGTGGCTGTGATTATTGTAAGTTTCTATTATAATTTGGCTTATCATATGAACACTTGTCTATTGTATAATATTACACAAAGGCTAATTCGTGAGCAAGATTCTTTGTGAAAGCTAAAGGTAAAAAAGGATTCTCTTTTTTAATGAAGATAAAATACAAAAAAAAAGGTTGACAATTCTACATCATATGTACAAATTTAGCATCTTTTTAAGGAATTAATCATCTAAACCCTTGTATTGGGTAATTTATGGTCTCTGCTTTTGTTTGTATGCTAAAGGTCTTATGATTACATCAACTGCCTTTGTTTTAGTTCCTTGAAAATTATACCTTTTAATATCAGTTATTTGCAGGTTACATCCATTTCGTGGAATGAAAATGAACTAAACATGGTTGACACACCAGGGCATGCCGATTTTGGCGGTGAGGTATTTCTTTGTCTTGACTTATTGGCATAGTCTCTCTGCTGAACTCCAATGCACTTTAAACATCTCCTGAGATGCTTCCTCCAAATATAGATATTGGCACACACACACAAGATTTGATTGGCTTGTAACATCTCAACCTTCCTTGTTCTGTGGGCTAGGTTGAGCGGGTTGTTGGCATGGTTGAGGGAGCTATATTAGTCGTTGATGCTGGTGAAGGTCCACTTGCACAAACCAAATTTGTACTTGCCAAAGCTCTAAAATATAATATACGCCCTCTTCTTCTGATGAACAAAGTAGACAAACCTTCAGGCATGTCTTCCTTATTCAATCCCAACTGACTCGTCATTGATATTTTCTTGTCCAACAAGTGCACGCCACATATAATTCAAAGCACTAATATTTTGATGCTTTCTCATTCTGTTGGCTATTGTTTGCATTACTGCATCAGTTCATGTGCTCTTTTTTAGTAGTTAGAATTTGTATATGTTAATTTCAGTCCTCATATGTTAGTTCCCATTAGAGGCCAATTATAGAAGCTGCAACATTAGGAGAAGTTTCTTTATTATTATATTATTAACCGAGGCACACAATTGACGGGTCTATAGGATATTGGCTGGAAATATGAAATAATTAACAAGTGACCCCTATCTAGAATTCTCGATAGAGGTCTTGAACTTTGACTTACATTTGATGCTGTCTGGGAACTAAATAGTAAATACACACTTTTCTTACAGCAGGATACCATTTTGCATAGCACACTTTGAAAGATGTTTTTATAATATGCATTGAATTATGAAGTACTATAATCTTACATTCCAGTGTGTGAACATCTAATTCAGTGCTCCCATATTGACATGCCCTTGAATGGCATGAATTGTAGATTGTACTTTACTTTCCATAGATCATGTTTCTGCAGGCTTATTATAATTTGTCCAGTTTATTGTTTGGCGTGTTTATTGGATTTATAGTCATGATTCTAAGTTTGTAAAGTGTCCTTATCTTGTGATTAAATTACACATTCCGGCTGGAAACCGTATAAACAATTACAAGAGAGTGCATTACCTTCAAGACTAAAATAGTTGTGGTTTATCTGACATTATGAATAATATAAAACTTATTTGCATTAATAATCTCGCTGATTCACCGTGTCAATACATACTTCTGCTAAAACTGAACAAAGTAAACCTTTATGTTCCACGTGCAACAGAATCAGCAAGTTAATGCCATTTTAAAAAACAAAGTTGAACCGGTGGGCTTGAGTTCACATTAAGTGTTGATACGAAGGTCTCCAATTTAACTTTTTTCAGGACACACACACACACATATAAAGAAGTAGTGTACAACCCAAACCCGAACTTATCCTTCAGCTGCTTTCTTCCTTCAGCTGTCTTTATCTCTTTTTTGCACATCTGCGTCACTGTTCTTTCATGTTATTTTTTCTTTTTGATTTTTTTTTTGTTATAGGGATATATAATATGTTATGTGATTGGGGAATGGGTTGAGGCTCAAAGAGGGAAGGGATAGGGGGTTGGTTGTAACTTCTAGAGTTATGTTTATTTGGATGGTGGAATGTGTTTTTTTTTAGATAGGGACGGGAAAATCTATGGAAACTATGAATCGAACTATGGCTTCGAATAAGGAACTTTAGGCACTCGTTTGGCATTCGGTCTTGGTCTAATTATTATAATATATGAATACAGTATGGAAAATGGTTGTTGCAACCATTTCCCTATGCATGTCATTACCAATAATATATTAATTATTTGATTAAATTTATATACATATATATTTTAAACCTGTGATTAAATCATGTCATCAACCCTTGTATGCTGGCAGTTACTGAGGAGAGGTGTGATGAAGTTGAAAGCTTAGTGTTCGACCTTTTTGCAAATCTCGGTGCTACAGGTGCAAGAAACTTCGTAAACCTATGTATTATTGTGTTCTATCATATGTGTTTTGTAGCTCTCTCGGCTTAACAACTATTTTCTTTTGCCAGAGGAGCAACTGGATTTCCCTGTTCTCTATGCTTCTGCTAAAGAGGGATGGGCTTCTTCTACCTTCACCAAGAAACCACCTGATGATGAGAAAAATATGGCACAGTTACTTGATGCAATAATAAGACACGTCCCTCCTCCAACAGCAAACCTTGATTTGCCATTTAAAATGCTGGTTGGTAGATAAAAATTATATAATTCTTAATATTTTATTGCTGCACTCATTTGGTGACCTTCAAAAGAGAGGGCGGGGCATTAACCACAAACGATTTTTCCTCTATGTGAACTTGTCAAATTAGACACCACATTGTAAATATTTGTGTTGAAGTGGGACACAAATTGGGTATGCCTGCTTACTAATTGCTAATGTACACCTACTTCCATAGAACTCAACTTAGGGAACTATCATTAACAGGGGTAGTACATTGCTTATTGTTACCGGTCTATTAGAAAAGTTTCCTAAATTATATGAACATTTCATAGTCGAGGAAGAGGAATATATTTTTTACATTTCTCTTGAAGAGCAAGCAACAATGCTAGACTATTACTTTAGAGACATGGACTGCACCCTGGTTCTGAGAGAAAATTAAAATTTAGTAAATGATAGATTATAAAATACACGTCTTGGGAGTAATTGACATACTAATGGAACTGTTAAATACATGTCAATTAAACAAGAATGCTTGCATTAACATCTTGTTAGTTAAAACATCCCTCGTTTCCTAGTACACATCATTCTGCCCTCAAAAAGTTAGTACCATGATTGGTTTTTGTATTTTATCTAGCTTAGATAAGGACTCTGATATCTTCTACTGACAGGCTGCTTTGAAAATGCATTCTGGTAATTGTATATCACTTCGGTTATTTAGTTCCCCCTAGAATATATGTATTAGGTCTATGAAGATCTGTAACATTATTATTATTTTTTTTCTTTTGTTCTGGTTTTGATTACTAGCTTAATGTCTAGCCAATTCTTTTAGGTTTCTATGATGGAACGAGATTTTTACCTTGGTCGGATATTAACTGGGCGTATAAACTCGGGAGTCGTTCGTATTGGCGACAAAATACATGGAATTCGTGGTACAGATGCTGGGGTGGAAAAAATTGAGGAAGGAAAGGTGTGTTGACTTACTGTTTTTGCTTGTAGCTCTGATTTACCATTTTTACTTTAAATTAACATTCTTGAAATAATGTTCAAGTCTCTAAGTTACAATTGGATTGCCCCCTGAATACAAAGATGCATATATGCACATTTTTTTCTGTGCCTCCCTTGTATTACGTGCGGTACATTTATATGTATATTTTTTATTTGTCCTTGTAGTATTCTAGAAGTGAATTTCTAATTAAAAAGCTCTAGAACTTCTTACAAATGTTTCAAAGTAAGTCCGTGAGTATCGAGTGAAGTATCATAAAGCATCACAATTCAATACGAGAACATGCATGATTGCAGTGCAGTTTATTTTCCTTTTTATGTTCTGTTTTGTGATTTTTATACTCAGCTGCATCTGTGATAAATGTTCTGATGTAAAAATTGTTAAAACTGAGATTTTATTAAATAGAAAACAACGGGTTGATCACTTGGGCGAAGGCTATTTCATTAGACAATTGATTTGGGATATACTCACTATAAAGTTTAGAAGTTCCGAGGATGATCACATTTACTAAGATATACTACTCATTTATATAATTTTCATATACCTGTGTAATACCGTGCATCATCTGAATCTGACATTTCTTGCTACAGATCACAAAACTAATGAAAAAGAAGGGTACAAGTTTGGTTTTAGTTGACTGTGCTGGTGCTGGCGATATTATATCAATGTCTGGGTTGGGAAGTCCATCTATAGGACACACGGTGTCAAGTGTGGAGGTACGTGAATGCACTTTAGTTGTTTTAATATTTTATTACTGCTACCATTAGTATTTTCATAGTTGTTTCATTCCACATACCTGTTATTTTGTTGGGAAATTTCATACTCTAGTTTAAACTAAATATTATTTATCGACTGTTTAGGTTAATTCGAAGAGTTGTTTTTCTTAGGATCACTTTGCAGATAAACAGCAGTGCTTTATACTTGATCTTTATTGTCATTTTGTTATTAATAAAATTTTCAGATAGGATTTCATCGATGATCCATTTTAAGACATAATCATACGAGCATCAATTAGAAGACTCATTCAATAAATTCAATAAATAACAGAGGAACTAGCAATGATGCAAAAATTTACAGTATTAGCTCATTTGTAGAAGTTGTAGTCCTTTTGAATTTTGTACTGTTGATCGGTTATCCAGTGGCGCACCATGCGCCTTTCGAGGTTAATCCAGTCTTTTGTGTTTCTAATGTACGTGTATTTATGCTAGAATTAAATGGCACCTTGATTTGTCAGAAATCTTTTTATATTGTTTCTTCTGCTTCTCAATTTCTCAATCTCTCTCCCGTGTGATTCGTTTGGTTTCTATGATTTCCTCGTGCTATAAGATCAAAGAAGGTAAAAGTAATATTCGTTTCATATGCATTGTGTAGTATTATTAGTGAAAATAAAAGCTTTATATTATACAATTTATGTTGTAGAGTTGGAGTTATGTAGCTATTTACTTTTCTGAATAAGCCTACTTTTTAAATAAACTAACTGCTGTGTTCATAACATTTGACTATGTGGATGTACTTGCATGATCATGGTGTAATAGTTGTAATCATTTATCGCATATGTTTCTTTTTGTTAGAATGATTTTGAAAAGCTTGCATCTTGTCTTGTATCTGCGCACACTTTCAATAGGTGGTGGGTACGAAACATTTCAATCCCAATTATTATACAAAAGGACACCTTCAAAATATGCTACATTGCACATTTTTAAACTTCACAGTTGAACTTTAAGAAATTGATAGTACCTGTTTACACTTTTTGGTTCTGTATTTAAGTTCTACTGAGTTGTTTTTGATATGTTCTCCGGAATAGTGCGAGGTGATGTTTTTGGCCTTGATGACTGAAGAAAGGAAGAACTTTAGAATTTATGTAGCAAGTAAATATTAAATGCTTAAAGAAGTCAATCTAGTTTCATTTCTAAACCTTAAGATAAATATGTATTTTATTGTAACAACATTTTCCAGGTCATGACTCCAATGCCCACTGTTGAGCTTGATCCACCTACAATATCAATGACTTTTGGTGTCAATGATTCTCCATTGGCTGGTAAAGACGGAACTCATGTAAGTCACATTGTTTTAGCCTCTTTGGTAGTTTCTTTTGTTTACTGCTTATTGCTATCTCGGTTGTTGCATTTTTATCATTCGTAACATGTAATAGAGATATTAGAGTTAAGTATGTAGACATATTTGTCAAAAGAGCTGATCAGGTAAAACCATATTTTGATGGGGAAAGAAAGTCAATTTTCAGAGATTTTTTTTTCTTCTTTTTACTTGATAACAGTAAACGGGTGGATGTGTGAGAGTTGAAGTCTTTACTTGATCACCATGAAATTTTTGGGCTGCATTCGGGTATAATTATACAACTGAAAAGCATTTTTCCTTAAGACCTCAGGTATGATAAATATACATTCTAACTCTATTTGGACCCTTTCAAAATAAAGCACAATAGTTCTTTATGGACACTTTAGAGTGTCAGAATTTTTGATAAAAATGAGGTAGCATACGTAGCAATAATTCTTCCTAGGAGGGGTGGCACAGACGCACAGTGCAGACTTGCACTAAGCTGGGGTTAATTGTACTTATCAGACACTTTTAAAATGCTAGATCCTGCTCTGAAGATTTCCTCCCCATCATATCTATTATTGTGCATTTTCAGGTTGTCACATGCCTATAACAATTTTTTTCTTACGTTACTTTAGATTTTGAAAGCCATCTAGGGTTTTGAAAAGATCGAGGAAACATTGGATTAATGTGGGTTTTAAAAGATAACATAGAAACATTTGTATCCTATTTTTGTCAAACAGAAATTTAGAATCAAACAAACTTAAAATTTAGACATATTTCAGTAATTGACATATTTGGGATAATATGAGGATAACTGGTATAGATGTTGTTATAATTGCCATAGTCATGCAAGTGGGAAAATCAATGGTAATGAATAATTAAAGCAGTGTTGAAAAATGTAATTGTGCATTTAAAAGTAAGGTCAATGAAAAGTTAGTTCAATTTTGATCTATTTGGTGTCATTTTAAAACTATGCGTTGAAATACAAGATCTATTTTAGCATCGAAAATCACCTTTTAGTTTCAAAATATAGTACTAGCTATACGTATTTTAGCACTAGAATTAAACATGCTGTTACAGTTCAAAAACGGGGGGAAAATTGGTTAAGTGGTATAACTCATTTTGAATAGAAGTTAGAGCTTGTTACCCATGATTAAAAATTTATCTGTCATTTGAAGTACAAAATTTTAAAATTCTGCTATTTCTCCCCAACACTTGCATGCCAATTGATCAGAATTGGCTTGCCTTTCATTAGTTAGTTAGATAGTCCCCTGATAGCTATTTATATTCACTCTTCTCACCCCAAGTTTCTGTTTAGAGGATATTTAAATTGATGCGATACACTTAAAATATGTGTAGTTAACTGGAGGAAAGATTGGCGACAGGCTTATGGCTGAAGCAGAAACGAATCTAGCAATAAATGTCATACCAGGTGTAGCAGAGTCGTATGAAGTTCAAGGGCGAGGAGAGCTGCAGCTAGGTGAATTTATTTTGACCTTCTATTATTTATGCACTTACTTAATTATGAGGTATCTTATGTCTCTCTTTCGGCAATTTATTTATTCAAGTGTTGGTGTTGTCTTTCAGGTATATTAATTGAGAATATGAGGCGTGAAGGGTTTGAGCTCTCAGTCTCGCCACCTAAAGTCATGTGGGTTGTTTGATGCACATTACTGCCTATTTCTTTGCATTTTTTCCTTTATATCAATTTCACACACAAGTTTTTATCAAGATGGAAAGCTAAATTTCAAAGTATGATTAGGTTTCTCTTGCTGCGTGATGGGTTCTGTTCTTTCCAATCATTTGTCATCTGATTATAAAAGTGTTCAGTTTGCTGATACCGGTGTTCTGTTATATAATATGAACTAAAGTTCAAACTTGAACCAATGATGCCTCTCTATTATTTGGATACTACTTAGATCACCTTCTGCCGTTGCTTTGACTAAATTGGGCTGGGAACATCTTGATTTCTTTATAGCATTTGAATGACATAGGAGCTAGTAGGTCTGCAAACACAGTTTCTCTCTCTCTCTCACACACACACACATGCATGCATGTCTTATTCCGGTACCCTATTTATAGCATATTAATGACTCAATTAATGAATAATATTCTGATATCCTATTTATGGCATATTAATGATTGAATTAAGGAATAATATGCAAATTTGGTAACATGCTTCTTGTCGATCTTTGACATTTGTGACAATTTGTTGTTCTATACTTCTATTATTCTGTATACACAAGCAAACAATTAAAATATGTATAATTGTGTCTTTGTCATTTAATCATTTATGAAAATCGGTAGTTTTGCATTATTTTTCACTTTCTGTTTATACCATATATATGTTCTGCATTGTTGGATGCGGGTGTTGGAGTGAAATTATGCAGTCACTGTATACTGTAATGATCATTTTTTTAGTTCCTGACCAGTGTCATTGATTTGAATCAGGTATAAAACTGAGAATAAAGTTAGGTTGGAGCCAATTGAAGAAGTGACAATTGAGGTATATATTTGGATACTTGTATAGTTTACGTTTTTCCTTTAGCATTGAAGCAATCAAATACCATGTATATCCTCAGGTAGATGAGGAGAATGTAGGCGTGGTCATGGAAGCTCTCGCTCATAGGAAAGGAGAAGTTGTTGACATGGGTGCGGTGCCAGGGAACGTTGGCAGGATTAGAATGTCTTTGACTTGTCCGTCAAGGTTGGTAAAATTATTCTTTATGATCCTGATTTTGGTAGTGCTTTTATTGTCTTCTAAACTAAGTCAAATGCAATATATAATATCTTAGTGTAATAGTAAGTTCTAAACTGTATTCTGTAGTGTTTTCGCTTTCTAAATTTCAAACTAAGCATCTTGCTTAGATTATGTACAACTAGCTTTTACTCTTGCGATGCAAGTATATTATATACAATTGTATTTATTTTAAAGAACCCACAGTATATGTATTAACTAACAACTTATGTTGTTGTTTTTGTTTTTGAAATTTTCAAGGATCAGACCATTAATATTTTGTGACAGTTTCAAAGGAATTTATAATCCGTGTAATGCGCATCTTTTTATAATTTTTGTACTTATATTTATATATTTCTTTCATGTTTAATAATTGCATTTTTGTATATATTTAACAAGATATTTGTTTTTCTAATAAAAATAATTATGTTTAATGTGTGTGTGTGTATACATTTGTTGATACTTCTGTATATGAGTGATTAATTAATATCTAAATTGTTTTGTATTCAGGAGTTTTTTATTAGAATGTCAAAATTAAATACTAAAATATAATTTTTTTTCCATTTTCTAGTTATCAAAGAATTGAAATCAGGAGATTCATTTGAATTTAGGAGATTCATAATTTGCAATCAGATACTAAAGAATAAATATTATGTAATTTTTGTAGTTGTTAAAAATTGAATTTACACTTTAAAGATAATATGTACTACAGTCAACATCATGTGCAAAATTGAATTTACACTTTAAAGATAATATGTAATAAGGTTTTATCCTAATTAATACTTGTATTCATCCATTGATATCTAGGTAATTAAATATATTTATATATCTATATACAGTATAATAGTGTGTATATATGTGTGTGTTACTTGTAGATAGTTTTGTATTTCAATGAAAAAATAATTTTGTTCACTGTTTGTGGTGCCGAGGAAGGATCGAACTTGAGAGTTTTTAGTATATTCACAATCAAACACCTTAAAATAAATATTAATGTTAATTCTTGTCATTGCGAAGAATTGAATCTGAGAGCTTTTTTAGTAGAGTGCCATTATAAAGCACAACAAAATAGATATTATGTCATCTATTTCTTGTAGTAGCCAAGAATCCGACCTTAGACCTTTCATGGAATCTTTAAAAGGTCCAGTCGCCCCTGAAAGAGCCCTCTTACTCTTTATATATTTAAGGATATAATTTCAGGGAAGAATACAAAAGAGAACATGTGTCCTATTCTTTTTCTTTTTCCTTGTTTTAATGCATGAAATGTACTTTTCCATCCTTTGTGCTGCACTTCGAAAGATAATGACTGCCTATTGGGCTAGGTGAAGTAAGTTTAAATAATATAAGTGATTCATCAACATTATTTTTATTGTTTCTCAATGTTCCTTCATAGTTCTTATTCAACGCTAGTATAATTTGTCACCACCTTTTCTGTGCAAATCTAATATATGATTTGGTGTATCTGATATCAGGGGATTAGTTGGTTACAGAAGTGTGTTTAGCAGTGCTACACGTGGAACTGGATTTATGCACCGAGCTTTTCTGAGTATGCTTCTCGGCAAAGTTCTTTATTTCCTTCTGCATCTTCTGCTTTTAGTTCTATTTATTTATTATTGTACTTGTAATTCCATGTGATATCTATGTTCATCATTTCAAAAAACTCTTGTTTCTCAATTCTTATCGAGCGTTGTCATTTCTTTTCAATCATTTATTCATCATCATCATCACTATATAGCTCCAGATTAAAATAGGGAAAGAGGATATAAATCTATTCTAATGTTTAAAAACATTCGAATATCTTTGAAAACATGTGCCTTCAACCCCGAAGGCCAGTGCTAAAAAATTTGTCTACCTAACAAGTGTCTTTTACTTCTGGACGCTCCAGTATATTTGCAATATGACTGCTATCCTTGTGGTAAACTGTTGGCTTATTTCTGTTTGAATCTTATGGTTCTATATAAGGCTCTGAGTACACTAACACTGTTTAATATCCTCCCATTATGTCTTTTACCTTGGTGCCAAGTGAGTTGCATTGCCTTCTTTGTGCATCATGAAAACTAGTGGGTTTTTTACTGCAGAGTGTCCCAAAACCTTAAGGTGTTAGAGGGAGGGCCGTAATTGGATCTTATACTATATTCAACACTCCCCCTCACTCGTGTGACTAGACAAAAGACAGGCAAACTGAACAGAAAAACCAACAATTAAATTTTAACGATTGGGGATGGGAGGACCCGAACCCGAGACCCCTCCCTAAACTAAGCCCTGATACCATGTTAAGTAACCAACTCTCTCAGAATCTCAAGTTGTTAGAAAACGGCCTTAATTGGATCTTATACTATAATCAACCCAGAGTTCACTGATTTCATCCAAATGCTTGGATGGTGTTGTAGGCCTGTAGCTATAACTTATCTGATTAAGCTCTTATCGCGTTGCTATATGCTAAACACATTTATATTCTGTTCTTATGCAGCATATGGAAAACATCGTGGTCCTCTGGGAAATGTCAGGAAAGGTGTATTGGTAAGTTTTCTTAATGCATTTAAATTTTCTGGAGTAAGGCGATGTTGTAGCTTCTTGTCAAGTTCATAATCCCATAATGAAAAGTCAGCCATAAGTAATTCACATTTAGCAAAAGGACTAAATAAATTAACATTAGAGGCTAGGGATGGTTGTTTTTTGTTTTTTTTTAATTTGCCACCTCCTTTTCCCTTTCTGGTGTTGAAGTTTTTTGCAAGTCTTGGATACATCCAAGTTAACAGAATTCGGATGAGAATGCAAATTAGTGATGCTTTATATAATAATCTTCCGTTTGTATAGTTGGCAATTGAAGAACTAGTAGAATAGGCAAGAAGTTTATTTAATGTATAAAATTGACAAGTACAACATAGAAATCAATTTTTGATGAGTTTGTTTAGGTGACTAAGTGCTAATTTGTATGTCTGAGAGTAGATGCTAATATTGCATTTTGTTGCTATGGAGGATGAGTTGGACCTATGAAGAGGTGAATTATAAAGCATTTTTTCAGCTTGATTAAAATAATGCTTTGAGAGCATTACTCTGCATAATATTTTTTGCTGGATGAAATGGTAGTAGCATAGCTATCTTTATATTGATTCACTAAAAAAGCAGTCTTACGAGCCTTGCACGAATCCTCGTATCTCATTTATTTGCCATGCATGAAGAAAAGAATTCAAAATTCCCTTTTGATTCATTTTAGTGGAATCACTTGACTTTGTAGTATTGAATTAATCATTCAGTGGGAACTTTTGTTCTGATATAAATGATGAAGTTGAATTGTCTGTTTGTGGGGTTAATCGTGACCTGCTGTCTCTCAATAGCTTTTGAAAATTTAGGAACTAAAGGAGGTGAGGGTGTTTACTTGTTTGGTAATATTAGGATTTTTGTAAGGTAGAATATTTTTCCTTTGGATACTAATCAACATGAGTAGTTTTGGTTAGATGATGTAATAGAATTCTAAAAGGTTAGGCAACAATGCTGTCGCCTGAAGCCCGTAAGACTTGGATCTTAGCCTCCCTAGCCATTGTGGGAATAACACCGGTTGGCTTCGTGTCCCCACCTCCGAACGTTAGCCATTGTGTGTTAATACCACCGGCCTTTGTGGTCCCACCTCCAACAACCTGAATTGACCAGAATCAGATGGCCTGACCAGAGTTGAAGCTTTGAATAGTCGGCTTTGATACTAATTTATCAACCTGATTTAAATTCTGAGCCTAAAGCAAACACGGTCCATCTTTAAATTCTAAGCCTAAATCAAACATGGTCCATCTAGAAATTCGAATTCCAAAGAAGCTCAAGTTCTATGCCCCAAATGCAACCAAGTTGGGCAATTCACAAAGCACAGCACATCTCCAAATGATCATGATTATCGGTGTATAGTTGAACTTAAGCTTATATTATGAACAAAGTCTCCCCACATGTTTCGATGTGGACGGGATGTTACAGAGATACTCCAGATATCATATTGAAGATATTCTTATAATGATTAGCCAAAGTTTGTTTTTATCGTCTTTGGTATGGATTAAAGAACAGATCCAGGTGTTGCTGATAGATATTTTGGCGGATATGAGATGGTGTTTTAGTGTGTTTGCCATTTTACCTGTTTGCACTGCTGATTTAATTATTCTCTATTCCTCGCATGCCCATGTTTACATAAATTCAAATATATTTTGTTGCCTACTCTGCAATAACTGAGAATTGATAACTGCAAATTTTAAATTTTCTGTATGTAATTATATGGATCTCATTTATCTTAGTTACTTGGTTTGACAGGTGTCTGTAGGTCGTGGACCTATAACAGCCTATGCATTGCTCAGTTTAGAACCTCGTGGAACTCTCTTTGTGAATCCTGGAATGGAGGTTGACAGATACTACCAATTTTTACTACTTTCTTGTAAATCACATATCGAGTTGTCCTGAATTCCTACTTCTGTACCTCATTATTAGTTTTTACCTCCGTGAGCTCTTTAGTGCCCAGCTTGCAAGAAGTCAACTATCTGTGGTGATGATTTTCTCAGTAGTTTTCCACCTGGATGCCTAGGTGACTTGCAAAATGTCATCTTGGCACATGTACTGCTGGAAATCCTAGCTTTCATTGAACAAAAAAGACCTTCATGCATGACATATATCTTCATGTAGCAATGCAGCTAGTTCCGTAACTTCCGTTACATAATTACTGTTATTTGTCTTCACATGAATAGCTGTATATAGGTCACAATTGCAAATTGTGTGCAAATTTAATGCTTGTCCACAACCCAAGCAGCAGGCATTTAATATTTGGTTTTTGGATAAACTGAAGTACATTGCTTTTGACAGGACAACAGAATATGTGCATATTTAGCCTTTGAAGCAAATAATCTTTATCGACTTCTATTCATTAGACTTTTGACCTTGTGCAGGCCTACGATGGAATGATTGTAGGCGAGCATTCACGAGATACTGATCTTGATGTAAGGACACGTTTGTTTTCCTCGTATCACTGTGTATTGTCAATGACTGACCTTATTTTGTTTGTCAGGTCAATCCAGTAAGGAATAAGGAACTCTCAAATATGAGGTCAGCAAATAAGGATGAGACTGTGAAGCTATCTCCTCCTCGCCTGGTATGTTCTGTTTAGCAACAAGCATTTTCTCGATTTTGCTTTTCTTTTTTATGCTTGTCATATATAATTTTTTGAAATATTAATGGTCATCATAGTGCACTTGGGTAGATAATAATATACAACAATAATAGCAGATACATTTCTTGGAAGCGTGTGACCACCACTAAATGGGTCAGCTTAATTGGTCTATTTACTGTTTCTTGGCATGGGTAATTTGGACTCTGACCCACCTGGAATCTCAAGTTGGGCTCTATTATTATTTTCACTTGCCTCGATGCTAACTTATTTCTCTTGCTACATTTTTCACATTATCAAAAATCCAGTACTTTTGAGCTTCTTTCGTGGGTTGGGAAATTAATGATGATGTGATGAAGTAGAATGGTGAAGGAACAAAATAGTCCTTGTGGAGTTGACAATAATTTGTTTATTTCTAACATACTATGCATTTTGGTGCAGATGACCCTTGAAGAAGCAATAGGATATGTTGCTTCGGACGAGCTTATTGAGGTACATTATCTAATCAATACTGTTAACGGTTTCTAATTTACGGGTGTTCATAAATTTTGTGTATCAGTATCTTAAGGTTCACTAATTATATATACAGCTGGCTTTTCAATTACCAATATCAACTTGTATCACCAGCGAGCAATTATATATGTATATGTGTGTGTGCGCGCGCGCGCGCGAATTCAGAGCAACTTCTATCACTACCAAGAACAGAATGCAGAATGCTTCTCTTTTACTATGGATTTAACATATCTAAGATTTTAATACGTTATTTAAAGAACACCCTTAATTTCAAAATTCTCGACAAGCGTAGATGCAGATTTGGTCATTCTCTGCATCTGGAAATGAATTTATTTGAAGTTACATATTAAGTTGTCTCATAAAATGGTGGAACTTCTGTGCAGGTTACACCTAAAACTATTCGATTAAGAAAGCGATACCTGGATGCTAACAAGCGCAAACAGATGAGAAATAGTCGCAAGGAATGAAGCAGCCATTGAACACAAATACAGACTTAAATATAAATTTTGTCATCAGTACACCTTTGTCACTATGTAGCCATAGTAAGAAGATCAGTTATTTATTCACAAGTAGAAATTTTACATAATGGTCCTATGCAATCCATGCCTTGCTACAATAGTATGGAGCATTCTTTACATTAAGAATGTATGGTAAAGAAAGTTGTAAAATAAAAAAATTAAAGTTCATTATTGAAATTTAACTCTTAAAGATTTAGATGTGTTGGTAATTTAGTATTATATATATATTTGATATTAAACATAATTACTTGCATAACCTATTAAAATGACTTGTCTGGTAACATAGAACTTACAAAAGTAGATTATGATCAATTAACGTTAATTAAGAGGGAGTTTGTTTTTTGTTATTTTGTAATATATATACCTATATGTATACACACATATATTTTTATCCTGAAAAATAAGATAAATCATAATTGTCAAATTCTGAAAATATTATTCTTAAACAAACTATTTCATAAAATTACAAAAATTTAATATATTAAATGGTAAAAAATCAATAATATTACTAATCAAGTATTATATATTTAATAATATATTTTATTTACTGTATATGCAAAATATATCGCAGATAATATTCAGTAGAATATATAGTATTTCATATAATATTACTTTAAACTAAATCTTATATTATATAATATGGGTTTAATGATTCTAAAATTACATTTAGTTAACTATCTAAAGTTAACATTTATTATAATACAATATCAATTTTATCTTTTGTAAATATAAGTTGGCAGATTCTCTTTACTTTAGGTAAATTCTCTAAAGTTAACTTTAGGAACGTTTTACTCATATAATATTACATTTATCTCATTTTATTATTCATTTTCAAAAAATTTAAGTATATTAATTAAAATAATTTAAATGTCATATTTCCTTTACATTTTTATTCATATGTATATGAAGAAATGTCGATATTAGAAGTGACAAGAGATAATATTGTCAAATTTTTATTTATAAATTTGTATTAAATAAAAAAATGTACAAAAGAAAAAAAAAGATTACTAGTTTGCAAGAGACATTTTCGATGAGAAAAATGAAAATGTAATACGATTGACTAATCGTGGGTGATGGTAAAAAATACTCCATCCGTCCCACCCAATTGTTTACGTTTCGGAGTCTGTCACGCATTTTAAGATGCATATAAAGTATAGTTCCATAATTTATTTTAATTTATTTTTTTTCTGAATAAAAATTTAAACATATTTAAAATTTAATGTTATTTAGTCCTAAAAAGGTTATATATTTGTCATTTTTTCACTAATTGTTTACTATCGAACATATATATCCTTTACGATGTATAAAAAATAATAGATTTAAAAAAACTGTGAGAAGAAATGTCGAATATTAAGAAGATGAAAAATTGTTACTATAATTTTTTGTTCGCGTTTATCTATTCTATTCCTCGCTTACTTATGTTTAGTATCTAAAAAAGTTCGTTAAAATAAATTTTATTCTTTTTACGTTATGAGCTTAATGTCGATTTATTTACGAGTGTCGAACCTTCTTGAACTATTTTTTTTAATCTCGGAAGCCTGGAATTTCGTTCCATGTCCACAAGATCATGAAGTTTAATTTTAATAATTCGATCAATTTTTAGAAAATATATTTTATTATATTCATAGATAATAGTTAAAAATATTGGGCATATTTTATTAGCCCAATCTTCTGAATGAGCTATTCTGCCCCCAACTAATTCAAAAATAATTATGTAATGTAAAACAAAAAATACGTTGACGGAGTCGAGCATATTACGTGTAATGAATTGGTCAATTATTGACAAAAAAAATAATCAATTGGTCGTAGTCATTATGTTAGAGTTAAGTTCCAATTGATCTACACTACGCGGTTAGTTATATCACAGTCATTATGTTAAGTTAAGTCGTATAACTTCTGTATAATTTCACATTTGTTATAATTTGGCCCTTTTATGGCTCAAATTGTCGCACAGACTCCATTTTTCTATATTTTTAATTTAAGTTTATTATGTAAAATGAAATTTCATCAATAAAAATAAGAATTCAGTATCGAGAATAATGAATATTTATGTCGCGTTATTGAGGATTTCATTTCAAAAAATACATGAGTTTTAAAGTGAGTAATTAATAAAAAAACCTAGAGCCGGAAGTAATCTTAGAAACTAATCACGTCCTGATAAATTTTTTTTATATCTTATTCGTCCGGAAGGCTAAATGATATGACAACCTGAAATATTATTTTATAGTGAAGGAACAAAAATATATTTTCACATATTTTTAAAATTTTCTACGTAAAAGGAAGAATTGTGTCAAATTATCATAAAATTTATATAAGCAAATATCATATATCACTAGTCTATATGTATTTATATGTTAAAATTTACAAAAAAAACTCAATTATTATTAACATTTAAGTGATTTATACCTAAATTCTAACGGTCGTTATTTAATAGTTAATTTTAGTATTTATTACATAATATATCTATAATGGTTAATAAAGTATTTGAGATTTATGAAAAATTTAGGGTCATACAACTCATATTCATTGTAAAATTTTAATATAAATATATTAATTATTTTAAAAAAATTAATTTTGACCATTTTTTAATCATTTCAATCAATTTTTCATCATTTCAACTGATTTTTCTTGTCTTGCCTAATATTTGATCGATTTGTTAAAAAATTAATTTTTTAATATAATTTATGCTTAATCAAAACTAAAACTGTCCGTTAAATGAGTAATCGGCCGATTAATCAAAAATTACTTATCAATAAAAATCTCACCAAATCTTCTTAAATATTTCCGGTGACAAAAAAGTCGCAAGCATTATAATATTTATTACAGTATCTAGGTCAAAACCGGGAAAGCATAAAATACATGTACCATTGGCAAAATAGTGTATGCGATAGTGTTTGGAATTGGTACTCATCATCGATCTCAACTGAAGGAAGGTGTGTCTACACATTACACATACACACAGCTCGCACATAACCGAACAAACATATTTTTATATTGTTATTAGCAGGACTACTCTTATGTAACATCGCCCCAGCTTCCGATCTTCATATCCGTAAGTAATTTCAACGATCTGCAATTATGTGCGCACACACAATAACCTAATATTTCATTTCACACTAGTTGAATTGACAGATTAAACCCTAATTTTACGACCTGACGAGCTTATGCAATTGCTCTGATTTTCAGTTAGGGCAAGGAGTGGTTACTATTTGTAACATTTAATTGAGGAGTTATGTGTGAAATTGAAAACTAGTGGTTGATTCGTACTATGCGTAGTGGAATTTGAATTAATTATTGATTTCGTTAGATTCTGTGTGTATTTTGAGAGGTGGATGATGATTGTAATTTGTATGTCTATACTGTGTTGTTGATGTATGAAGTGGAAATAGGAATGGCGGCTCCACCTAATGTAGAGATGGAGGCGGCTAAGTTTCTGCATAAACTTATTCAGGAATCTAAAGACGAGCCAACCAAATTGGCTACTAAGCTTCACGTGGTGCGTTGTTTTTTATTTTTGGTTTTTTTATGGTAGGCTGTGTCCGTTTTTGTGTATTAAATTCTGTTTATTGTGTATGGGATTTTTTCAAGATTCTGCAACATATGAGATCGAGTGGAAAAGAAAATTCAATGCCTTATCAAGTAATATCGAGGTATAGCCTTTATCAGTTTTGTGGTTATTCTGTTCTGCACTTTAAAATGTGGAGATCATTAAAATTATTTATATTCTACATAATGGAGTCTTTGAAATGTTATTGCCATCTTTAAACATTTTGTTATTATTTCCATGCCTTTTTTTAATCAAACTTTCTCCATTTAAGGGCTATGGAGACTGTCATCAATCAACATGGTCTCGATATTGATGCTTTGACGTCATCACGCACTCCTTTGACCACTGGAACCCAGGTGGTAGATTCTGCTTCATCACAATTTGCGGGTATAGAAACACATCAGTCCATTTAAATGGTTTCAGTGAAAATGTTTTTAAAATTGCACTTTAACACTCGTTGTGTGGAATCTGATAATATAACAACAGGTTCTTCGCTGAGAGGTGCAGTTGCAATGGAAGCTAACATAAGCTTGGTATCTGGTGACTTAACTAAAACTGATTCTTATGCTTCAAACAGACCACCCGTTGGTCCTAGCTTCGCAGGACATGATATCTATCAAGGATCGGGATCTCATTTAAACAGCAAATCTCTTGATCATGAAAGTCCATCAAGTTTCGACACCAGGTCTGCCAAATCTCACTCTGAAGAAAGGCATGATTCTCCCAAGTGGGAGAAGGCTAAAAAAAAAGATAATAAAAAAGGTGGCAGTAAGAGAAAAAAAGCTGATCCATCATCAAATAGTGAAAGTCAATTTGGTAACATCCAGCCCCTTGAAAGTAGTACCTTCAGTTCAGGGATGGATAAAGCTGCAACTAAGGTCGATCAGCCCAGGAACATATCCATTCAGGGTGGCGAGCATGGTCAGTTCAGCAATATGGTTCAGTCTAGTAGTATGATGGAACATAATACCATGAGATCAGCGCTTAGAGCTAAACAAGAGATTCAACATCAAGCAGAAAAGTCTTTAGACTCGACTAATATCAGTAATTCGCTGTCAAGAACTCCACACTCAAGACACCCTGAAGAAATAGAAGTGTCCTCTGCCCATAATGCTTTAAGCCGACAACAAGGAGTCTCACTCCCAGTTGCACATGATGTTCTTAATACCAGGGGCACATGGAATCAAACTAAGACGGGTACACCTTTTGAAAAATCTCAAGTTCCAAGGTTCTCTTTCAATACTGGTGGTGGTAATTCATCAGCAGAGACATTGTTGCATCAGTCAGCAGGTAACGGAGCTCCATGAATCACTATTGAAAGTTATGAGTTCTTATGTTGTGCTAAAAATTCTAGGAGATTTGAAAGATGACCAAGTTTTGTTGCATAAATAAGGCTTTATATTTTTTTTTACATCTTATGTTTAATTGTTAGTAGTATTGTTCATTTGGTATTTGATGAACTACAACTCTAACTGTGTCAGCAGTTCTGCTTGTGGGTATGCGTAGCATGGGATTAATGTGGTTGATTGTAATTAATTATTAATGATAAACTTAGGAATTATACTCTATTCAAAAGCATTATGATTTATGCATTTTTTGGTACCGATGATATCCTGGTCCATAATGTGATCTCAGAAATACTACTAAAATTCCAGGTGCTGCTGGGAAGGTTTATGGAATGCCCCCAGGTACCTCAGGTGCTTATGCAACAACAGTACCAGGGATACCGGGTTCAGTGCACTTCAGCAATACATATGATAATCTTAGTTTGGGGCCAAAGATGAATAAAGACAGAAACATGGAGCAATTTTCTTCTGCTTCCTCTCTTGACCTCCCTTCTGATAAAGGCGCTTTTGGAAAGGCGCTGGAATATGAAGGTGGCAGTTTACATACCTCGGGAAATGATAGTAGTGTAGTTCAGGTACTTCATTTTTATTACTACTTCAGTTCACATGAATCGGAAATGGTGTGGAACATACATTGCTGTGTGAAATAGATGATGACAGTTTGAATGTATTGTAAGCCTCGTTGCTACCTGCTATGAAAAATTTGAGTTGAAAAGTAATAATGTGTTAGTTTTTGTTTTTAATCTTATTAGTTTGCCACTTTTTTTCTTTTTCGATCTAGTGCAGGGAAGCTTTCTTCGAAATACATAGCTTTTCTTATGCACGAGGGGGGGGGGGGGGTAGGATATGAATCTATGACCTTGTTATGGGGCAAAGGGTGTGGGAGGTTAGCGTTTTCCTTGAATCCTCAGTGCTAATTGTTCCTATTTTAGGGTATTGAATGCACTATAAAGGTTGTACGGATTATGTTACTCATCTCTTCAGTCCTCTTACAATGTCTTAATAAAGCCACTCCTTTGACTACCTTTACTATTTGTTCTAGATGTTATTAAGATTCTATAGTCTCCCTCCTCTCTCCGTATGTGTGTGTATATACACATGTATGTATGTGTTTACGGGATATGTTTTTTTTCTTCTGTTGCTTACTTTTTTATATGTACCATACTGCCGTTACTATTGCCAGGGTAGCATGCAGAACAACGTTACAGAAATGGCTGTGCTTAGAAGTACAGGTAAATTGCCAGTTTCTCAGTCTCCTTCTGCCCCTATAATGCCTTTTAAGGAACAACATTTGAAACAGCTCAGAGCTCAGTGCCTTGTCTATTTAGCATTCCGGTATTTGTCTTCTTCTTTGTTCAATATTATAGTTTTGTTCATGGATTCAATATTTAATAAAAATTTCTCTAATTCGCAGAAACGGTTTGAAGCCAAAAAAATTGCATTTGGATTTTGCACTTGGAAATTTTTTACCCAAAGAAGGTAACTTATAGACCATATATAACCAAGGTTTCCTTTGGTTACTAGACATCATGAACTATATATATAATCGACTTAGCCCCAGTGTCTGCCAAATTTGCTTAAAATTTGTGCATGTAACATGAGTCAATTATATCCGAAATGATCCTCTAACAGTGGAATGAATATTGAAGAACAACCATGCAGTTCAATGGCAGATTGAGTATGGTCATTGATGGACTTGACCAATTCTTCAGAAACCGTAGTTTTTAGTTTCATAAAGCCTGTATCCAATTATCCATCTTATAGTTTAATAAAAGTTGTAAACTTTATAATCAGTAAATACTACACGCTTCTGCAGAAGGACCTTCAAAGGATATGATGGACCAGAAGGGAAAGGAACAATTATTTGATGGTACAAGCAATACTTCTGATGCACCCACAGCATTTGGAAGACTAGATAGTTCAAGGGAAAGCGAGAATTTACGTCTAGATCCATCATCTGTTGGAATGCTTGCAGATGTAAAACTGGCAAAAGGTGAATACGTGAACATGGCGGGAGAGAAGAATGGTATGCCATCGGGAATTACCGAATATGGTGAGGAAAGCAGACAAATAACGATGGCAAGAAGAAAGCCAGACTCTGAAATTCAGACTGGGGAAATAGTTCAATCACAACTATCTGCTAAGGGAGTACATCCAGATGGTTTTAGTTCAAGAAGTTCACCTCGTAATAATCATAAGGATGATTTAGACAACAGGCATCAACCAGTTAGAAGTATAGACCTAGCTTCATCTGTTATGGGAATGGGACAACAGTTGCAGACAGAGGTGACCGGCCAAAGTGGTAATAGTTGCGATGAAGAAGCTTCAAATCTATCACTTCAGAGTTTAGCTGCTATTAACGAATCTGTGCCTGAAAGAAAAAATATTTCTGCAAATCAATCCTTCAGTCTTGCTGACCGTAATTTTCAAGGAAGTCAACCAGCTGATGCTTACTTGCCAAGTTTCCCATCAAGTGCACACTGGAAATCACTCTCTAGAACGGATGGTGGAAATCTTATGGTGTCACCGGGTGAGAATTATACTTGCGAAATTATATGTTTATAAGTTGATGAATTTATGCTTAATCTGTCTTATACATGTCTGTTAGATGATTCAAAAATCTCCCATAAAAATTATAGCGGCTCAGTTGGAAGCATAAGGGTTCCTGCTGACAATACATTATTTAATGGCAATCCCTTCTTGTTAGCGGACACTGTTCATGAAGAGGAAGATGTTTCCGAAGCAACTGATATGCCACCATCCCCAAAGTATACTACAACAGAGAAGTGGATTATTGATCGACAGAAAAGGAAACTTCTTGCTGAGAAAACTTGGGCACTTAAACAGCAGCGAACACATCAAAGAATTACAGCATGTTCTGACAAGCTAAAGGTCTTTGATGAAATTAATATCTTTTTAATTTTTTTGAGACCATAAATGTGATGATTCAATGATTGTCTGCTTTAAGGGGTTATCTTAGAATTGTCTGATTAAAGGAGTTATCCTTTGTCTTTGTACTCCCCTGTCTCTCTCTCTCTCTCTCCCCCCCCCCCCTATAATTATCATATATTAGTAATGTGTTCATTTGAAAAGACCAATGTAGATATTTAATATCCCTCGAAAATCACTGTTTAGAAAAATGCAATTTTCTTTAAGACGTATGCCTATCAGAATTATTTTCTTGTATAAAGTTTTCAAATAGCTTCTTCGTAGTCTGGAGCAAGATAGATTGCGATGCACAATGCAAGTAATAGGGCCAGAGAAATAATAATTACATTTCTACAGCCTATGAAGAACCGCAGACTGTCAGTATGGTTTAGCCTAATGTTTCACAAATAGTCTCAATGATCGATGAACTCTTAATATGGCATTCATGGTTCTTTTAATTTGTAAATGTAGTACAGGAGGATGTTTGAGCTATTTGATGAAGTCGAACAAGCATCTTGTGCGACAAGTTTATGTTTACTTTTTATTTCTTAATAATATTCTTTCTGATATGATTATGCAGGATAATGTTAGCTCTTCTGAGGACATCTCTGCAAAAACTAGGAGTGTCATCGAGTTGAAAAAGCTTCAACTCCTTGAGCTGCAAAGGCGTCTTAGAAAGTAATTAACTTTTTCTCTCCCTATCCTGCCTACCTTTTAATGCCTTTCTAGGTTATATGCCCTGTTTTTGGTGTTATTTGTCTCAAGAATGTTTTATCTGTTAGTTATGGTTACTTTCTATCAAGTTGTTATATTGTTGTATATTTGTTTTCTCACATAGGTGGTTATTGTGGCAGAGATATTCTGAATGATTTCTTCAGACCTATTGCAAGTGATATGGATCGTTTGAAATCAATCAAGAAACATAGGATAGGTAGGAGATCAAAACAACTAGAAAAATATGAGCAGAAAATGAAGGAAGAGCGACAAAAGAGATTTCGCGAGAGGCAGAAGGAATTCTTCAGTGAAATAGAAATTCACAAGTACGGGTTATGTTATTCTATTACTTCCTACATATATGCTTACCGCCTTCATTCTTGCTCCTCTATATATGAGTATACACTAATCTTTATTTTTGTTTATTTATAGCTTGTAATTTTTTGCATTTCTTGTTTTAATTTCTGTTTTGTAATCTTATTTGTCAAAATTAGGGAACGGCTGGAAGATGTGTTTAAAATGAGAAGAGAACGCTGGAAGGGTTTTAACAGGTCGGTGAGGGAGTTCCACAAAAGAAAGGAACGGATACATCGCGAGAAGATTGACAGAATACAGCGAGAGAAGATTAATCTATTAAAAATCAATGATGTGGAGGGGTACCTTCGAATGGTTCAGGTGCTGTTCTCTTTATCAGCTTATTCTAATTTATTTGATGAAGTGCTACATCAATTCTTTACTATAGTTTTCTTTCTTGTAGGATGCAAAATCAGACCGTGTAAAGCAACTTCTGAAGGAAACCGAGAAATATCTTCAAAAGCTTGGATCAAAATTACGCGATGCAAAGGCCATGAGTAGATGTTTCGAGACAGATATGGATGACACTCGAAGTGCAGGTGTCATGGAGAAGAATGAAACGATTACTGATAATGACGATGAAACTGATCAGGCGAAGGTATCCTCTTATTTTTGTCTTCTTATGCAACTCACTCTAGTATTAATGCGTTATTATATGGCATTATTCGCAGCATTATTTGGAAAGCAACGAGAAGTACTATCTGATGGCTCATAGGTACAAAGTTCACTTATTACCTTTTAAAAGAATCGATCTTGTTTCTTTTGGAAATTTTTGCAGCATTATTTTGAAAGAAATGAATAGTCTTCTCTGCATCTGATGTATTTTCCTAAGCCAGAGACTCAGAGACAATGTTCTTGTTGGAGTTGCTCAAGTGCTTTAAGTCTTTCAGGATATTTCATATTTTGTTATATACATCACTAGTGTTACTGAATTGTTGATTTCTTTTGCAGTATAAAAGAAACTGTTGCAGAACAGCCAAGTTGTCTTGTGGGTGGAAAGCTAAGAGAGTGAGTTTATAACTTTAGTTTTCCAGGCAATACATTAATTTTTAATCTATAAAATTAAGAGGCCACTATTATTCCTTTTCTCGGTTTTGCAATCTAAGCTACCTCTGTTTTTTTTCAAACTTCTCGAGTAACTGTAGTTTTTGCATACAGGTACCAAATGAATGGGCTAAGGTGGTTGGTTTCACTATATAATAATCACTTGAATGGGATACTTGCTGATGAAATGGGCCTTGGTAAAACAGTTCAGGTCGGTGTGTTTGAATTAGTTTACTGTATGATTATATTATTTAATTATATTAGCTTGATGATCGTCCTTTATTTTTATAAAATTTAATTACATGAACTTTTGTAGGTTATTTCCTTAATTTGTTACCTGATGGAAAACAAAAATGACCGAGGACCTTTTTTAGTTGTTGTTCCATCCTCTGTTCTTCCCGGTTGGGATTCAGAAATTAACTTTTGGGCCCCTAGCATCAACAAAATTGTTTATTCTGGGCCTCCTGAGGAGCGTCGAAGGTTATTTAAGTATGGTTTCTGACTGCCAAACTACCACTTATTTATATAATCTCTTTTTTTTTTCCTTTTTGGAAGTGACAGCACTAATTAATTGTTCTTTTTTCTTCTCTTAAATTGGATCGTTGCAGAGAAAGAATAGTTCCTCAGAAATTTAATGTCCTATTAACAACATATGAATATCTGATGAACAAGCACGACAGACCAAAGCTAAGTAAAATACATTGGCACTATGTTATAATTGATGAAGGCCATCGTATAAAGAATGCTTCATGCAAGTTGAATGCCGACTTGAAGCTCTATCACAGTTCTCACAGACTGTTGTTAACTGGAACTCCTCTACAGGTTATAATTATTTGTAATTCTTGATGAGTATACATTTTGTGTTTATTCCATATAAATTACTTTGTTTTACTTAACTCTTTCTTGTTCACGTTTCATGACATTTTCTCTGTTAACCCTTCATGCCAAATGCCAGCGCAATTTCCTGAAGTCTTAAGTTATTTTATTTATTTTTATGCAGAACAATCTTGAAGAATTATGGGCCCTACTTAATTTCTTGTTGCCAAATATTTTCAACTCATCAGAGGATTTTTCTCAATGGTTCAACAAACCATTTGAGAGTAATGGCGATAGTTCACCTGATGAAGTATGATTCTTACATATTTATATTCTGTGTTTTGACATAGGTGCCAATGCCATTAACTCTCGATGCACATAAATTTACATGCTATTGATTGCAAATCACTAGGCTCTACTGTCTGAGGAGGAGAATTTGCTGATCATAAATCGTTTGCACCAAGTTCTGCGACCATTTGTACTCCGAAGGCTGAAACATAAGGTCCTTCTATATCAGATTTTTTTTATTGAAATGTCCCTTTCAACATTGATAATTGCTTGTTGAATTCTATACCATGCACATAGTTTACAATAACCTGTCAAAAAAAATTATAAGCACCACAACTGTATGGATTTATGCTTGTGGGACTTTAGAAGTACATTTTAATTCTAGTGCCTGAGGGCTGAGCGTAGACATTATTCCTAAATTTTATTATCATTTAACCATGGGTATTGATGACAAACTGAGGAGTTAATGTAACTTAGGTTTATATTTTTTTTATGATGCATGTGGATTTAATGTGCATCAGTGTCTGTGCTTTCCTGATGCTCAGTCTCATCATTTGCTAGGGGAATTAAATGTATGAAAATTATCAGCGATATAAAAGTTTAAGAGGATACACTAACGTGCAAAGGATACAAATATACAATTTAGTAATAAAAATAATTTGGTGTCAAACATCCTTATGTTAAACAATAATAAGATTTTGTAGTCCGACTATATATATATAGATATAGATATATAGACACACACACACATATATAGACACACACTTAAGCATAAATCTATTGATTTTTGAAGGGTTACTGTTGCATAAACATGTAAAATATATGCTCAGTGAATTATAACCATAATTAACTTTTAAGTTTCGTTTATATTATTATATGTTTCTATAAATACTTAAAATTGGCATAACGAATGTAGTATAGTAGCGAATTATAGAAAAGAAGTGGATCACGTAAAGAGGAGAATCAAGGATGGAGAAAACAAAGAATGGTGAAGGTGGGTAAAGTTAGCTAGAAGTCTAGAACAGTCTAAATAAAGAACATGTAGCATTTTGGCTTCAAAATTTGAATAGTTTTTATTTTAGTACTTGATTTTATCTTTTAATTATGTATTAACGATTTAGGAAAATAAAAAGAAAAAGAAGGAAATACCTAAACCTAACCTTAGATCTGGCCATGAGATTTCTCTATATCGGGAACTAGAGTTGTGGAATCTCATAGTTTTACATTGGACTCGGTGCAGTCGTAATTTTGTAGGTCATATTTTTCTGTATACTTGAATCATTATATTATTTTGAACTTTGCACTTGCCATTGATAGGTTGAAAATGAGCTGCCTGAAAAGATCGAGAGACTCGTGAGATGTGAGGCATCTGCTTATCAGAAACTTTTGATGAAGAGAGTAGAAGATAATCTTGGCGCTCTTGGCACTTCAAAGGTTTATATAATCTCTGAAATATATCTGTATTTTGTTTTCTTATACTATCCATACCAATGAAGATTTCATTTTAAAAAATTTGTAAACATTGTGCAGACATATTTAAAACGTACAGATCTATATATGGATAGATAAACGAGTGCAATTTATTGCTTACATATATGTTGTACATTAATGTCAACATTTCAGGCTCGATCGGTTCACAACTCTGTAATGGAGCTACGTAATATATGCAATCATCCATATCTCAGCCAGCTTCATTCGGAGGAGGTATGTTCTTCATACCCTTATACCTTGTTTCTGTTGAGAGTAAATCTATAGACTTGGAGTGGAGGGATAACCTTATTTAGCCTATAAAAGAGAAGAATAATAAAGAACGTCGCTCTGATGTTCATGTTTTACATTTGGCTTGTATGTCTCAAAAAAGTGATTTCATTTATGGCCGTACTGTTCTTCATCAATAATCCCATTTGTTGCTAATTACATTTGATTTTCTGTAGGTTCATGATTATATCCCAAAGCATTACCTCCCAAATATTGTAAGACTTTGTGGCAAGCTTGAGATGTTAGATCGAATACTACCGAAGCTAAAAGCAACTGATCATCGGGTACATCAATGTCTGATAAGATTGATTCTCAGCTATATCTACATTCATTGATCATTAAGTGGCTGTTCTTTCTAAGCCTTTAATATTAGTGACATTCTCAAGATATGCCTTTGTTTGTTATTTTAATCTTTACTAGTTACTACGAGAACATATCATTGCACTTAGCTAATAGCTACCCTCTCCTTGAGCATTATTAGCTTCGTTTTGCAGGTTCTTCTCTTTTCAACAATGACTAGGCTCCTAGATGTTATGGAGGATTATCTGTACTGGAAACAGTACAAGTACCTTCGCCTAGATGGACATACATCAGGGGGTGACCGAGGAGCTCTAATTGATCAGTACAATAAACCTGATTCTCCGTATTTTATATTTTTGCTCAGGTAATGCAGACATTGCTTCTTGTGTGGTCGTACAAACTAAGAATCAGAAATATATCGAAGGCTTAGGTATCTTACTGCCTTGTAGAGTTATCGACATATTATTTTAGCTCGGTGGAAACAAAACCTTTTTCCTCAGGATCCTTTCAAATAGAAATAGAGAACGAAGTAACTAGAAAGGTTGTCATAATCATCTTTTTCTAGAGGGGTCATCTAGAAAGCGAATATTTTTTAATGTACTACAAAGAGCTGACATATATGTTATGGATATAATTTTTTTAATTTTAGCTCACATATTAGATCTAGGAATTTTTCGATCCTTTTATAAAGGAGCTGAATGAACATCAATGTGTAGAGTTAATTGTTGCAGTTCCAGATGCACCGTATCTACCTAAAAAATCACAACCGATTGGCCGCTTGTTTTTCCTGTCTTACTCAAAGTGCTCACCTTTGTCAGTTGCTACTGTTGGAAACAGTAGACGCCTCTATTTTATTAAAGATTGATGTCCAAAATTCCTTTGAGATGTCTGCTTCTGGGCAATGCTCTGAGGTTTATCAACAACAAAATTAAAATTCGTATATAAATGTACATTAAGTGTATTCTTTTGAAACTGTTGAATTCATAAGCTTCTTATTGGAGAAAAGTCTAAAATTTGGGGGGGGGGGGAGCTGAATACATAATGATGTACTTGTTCTTTTGGATGTAATTACTTCTGATAAATAGCTTGCATGTTGCTTGTGTCTCCTTTGGAGACCTCACTTCTTTTCCTCTTTTTTACACACGTTTTAGTATTCGGGCTGGAGGTGTTGGGGTTAATCTTCAAGCTGCTGATACTGTAATCATTTTTGACACAGATTGGAATCCTCAGGTACACACACACACTATATACATAAAACATATGTCTCACTGGTTGAGTAATGGATCTACTGTGGCATAATTATTCTAAATGCTTATTATCTGCCACTGTTAGGTTGATTTGCAAGCTCAGGCAAGGGCTCATAGGATTGGCCAGAAGAGGGAAGTGCTTGTCCTTCGATTTGAAACTGTGAGTCTGTTGCTTAATAAATAAGCTGTGTACTTGTCTAAATTTGACTGGTGGCAGGCATTAGTTCTGTTACTTGAGATATTACCGAGAGTTTAATTACCTTGGCAAATATTTCGATTTGATATATGTTGGTTTTTCTAAATAGGTCCAAACAGTAGAGGAACAAGTAAGAGCTGCAGCTGAGCACAAACTTGGAGTTGCCAATCAGAGCATTACTGCAGGGTTCTTTGACAACAACACTAGGTAGTTTGAATTATATATAATCTTCAGTTATTAGGGAGCACCTGGCTTGTATCTAAAAAATTTATGCATATATGATCATAGCGCTGAAGACCGGAGGGAATACTTGGAATCCCTTCTGAGGGAGTCTAAGAAAGAGGAAGCTGAACCAGTTCTACATGACGATGCTGTAAATGATCTCATAGCCCGCAGGTATATGCTTAAGCTGCGAAACATCAGTATTTGCTATAGGTTCTCTTCTTCTTTTTTGTGCAATGTGCACCATCCGAGAAGCCTTCCTTTGTAAGGCATTTACTTCTAAACTTTCACTGATTCACTCTGGTTGACGAGGAGCAATTGGTAAATAAGCAGTTTACATCTGGTTAGATTGTTCAATGTACAGAACTGGATAAGCATTGTCCGCCTGTGTGAAAGTATTTGCATTATATGTTTGATGTTACCCAACCTTGAATTCTTTCAATCTGAACTCGTGTGATTGTTTCCCAGTTTCCTCTCTCTTAATATGTTAATGGTCATTAGATGTGCCATTGACACACAAACATATAATATTTTAGACAATATTAACTCATCGGTCAATCTCATGCTGATACTTTATATGGTGGCAGTGAGTCAGAGATTGATATATTCGAGTCAATTGACAAAAGAAGGCAAGAGGAAGAGATGGTATGCCAACTACCCTGCGTAGGCTGGTTATTTATGTTCCTTGGCCTGTATCATTTCCCTCCTATCAGATTAGCTTAATATGACCTTAACTCTGCAGGCAGCATGGAAATTGGCATTAGGGGGGAGGGCAAATTCTTCTGAGCTTGTACATAGTTTACCTTCTAGGCTTGTAACATCTGAGGAATTGAAAGCATTCTCTGAAGCTATGAAAATATATGATGCCCCTTCTGCTGCAACGGTATCTAATATAGGAATAAAGAGAAAGGGTGGGTATCTTGGTGGCCTTGATACTCAACATTATGGAAGGGGGAAACGGGCAAGAGAGGTTTGTTTTTTGTACCATACACATTTATTTGCCTGAGGATCTGTTTGACTCACGTCAGCTTATAATTGGTATTTTCATTGATAATGGTAAAAAATAATGTGGCCCTTTATTTAGGTTCGCTCCTATGAAGAGCAATGGACCGAAGATGAATTTGAAAAACTGTGCCAAGCTGAGTCACCCCACTCTCCAAAGATGAAGGATGAAGTTAAAGAAATTAACTTGCCGATGGTTACAAGTGAGCTTTCTGATGTAGATGTTAAAGCAGAAATGATGGCACCATCGGAGCAGCCCTCACTGCTGCAATCAGTGCGACCTACTCTGGTAGCGCAACCTCCACTTGTGCAATCAGTGCAACCTCTTGTGAAAACAACAGAACCTCCTATTATGCACTCGGCACAACCTTTGGTTGCACAGTCAGGGAATCCTCTTCAGCAGGCAACGCAGTTTCCTGTTGTTCAAGCAGCTTATCCTTCTGTTTCACAGGCAGTGCTTACTCCTATTATTCAACCAACACAACATAGCAAGGAGATGGCACCTAAGCGGGGACGAGGAAGGCCAAAAAGAGTAACAACACAGATCTCTCCTAACGTGGTTGTTCCATCACTTTCAGGAGCTGGCAATACGAATATGGGGACCCAAACAGGAACAGTTTCTAAATCCTTCGTGGAAGCTGGTCTTGATCATGTACCCAGTTTTACTGCTGTTGTAAATAGTTCTGGAACAATTCTCCAGTCTGGTGGCATAGATACTTCTCAAGCGCTTTCTTCTCCCGCTTCTGCTTATCCTAACTCGCAACCTACTCTTGTGCCCTGTCCTATACCAGTTCCGGATAAAAGACGTGGGCGTAAGGGTCAGAGTGGAGGGGAAACACCTCGGCGGAGGGGTAGAAAACCAACTGCAGGATCATCAACCACTCCAATCTTGTCACCGTCTCCTGGAACTGACAATTTATCGATGGTGTCACAAGGAGAAATAGTTTCTAATTTGGCGGATGCATCAGTTCCTGCTGGCCCTCCCGTAAAAGATGTTGACAGGGAAACAAGTTCAGTTTCACCAGTCCCTGTTCTCTTGCCTTCTAAAAATATCAAGCCACAGGATGTACAAGTCTCCACCTCCTGTATTCTCTCTAATCCTTCTGTACCTACAGGAACTAGTGTGAAGGCAGACGAACTTCATGCAGGGACTTCTATTCCTGAGCCAAACCTTCCATTATATCCTCTTCCTCCTGAATCTCAGGCAGCAAGTGTAGGGACTGACGCTAGTTCTCAACAGAACCCTTGTTTATCTTCTGTTACATCAGTTCCTCAGTCCGTTTCCCCTTCCCAGGTTGTACCCAAGCAAATAAAGGGGAGAGGGAGTAAAGCTCAAAGTGAAGGTGAGACACCCCGACGCAGGGGAAGGAAGCCGAGTACTGCAGTTCCTGGCGGATCAGGTGGTCAGGAACTGACATCAACTGAACCGCCACAGAAAAAATCTAGAGTATCATCAGGTAAAATGGTTGTTGCCTCCAGGAGAAAACAGCAGAATGAAACTCCGAATTTGGTGAATGTCATACAGGCAGAAGCTAGTGAAATTCATACATCGGATAGTGTTGTTGGTCCGGGTTTATCAAATATAACTGACAGGCCTTGTCAGTCTGTAGAAAACAATCAAGCAACAAGCTCAACAATAGCTGTGGAAGTAGCAGCTAGGTCTCCGTCCAGGGAGTTTGCTAATGTGAAAGTGAGTCAATTTGACGTGCCAGTTTCAGGAGATGGTAAACTGTTGACAAAAGTGGAGGCTTGTCAGAGTAGCTTGGAACCCGTTGGAATAGAATTATGTAAATCACCTATAAAAAATGTTGGTCCCGCAATAGAGGCTACAGGTGATACTCAATCATCAGAATATCAGTCTCCAAGAAGTGAGAGTATACCGTTAACCCAATCAACATCTCAAGCTTTAGGAACTGCTCCACTTTCAGACGTTGGAATCGTTAATGTTCAACCCGAGGAAAGTAGTGTGAGGGTAGATGAGATTACAAATGCTTCTTTGGGAGCTACACAGGGTGATACATTGACTGATATCTCTGAGAATCAAAATCTAGATAGCATAAAATTTTCTGTTCTGTCTAATATGGAAACAAGTATTGCCACTGAAGGTTCTGGTGATACAAGCAATTTAGCATCGTCAAATTTGGAAACTGATCAGGCATCTGATGCTGTCAACGTTGGAAGTCCATTTGAGAAGAAATGTGGTGGAAAGCTGGAGGAGCTTCCCCAAGTTGACAAATCTGAGAGTCCAAAAGTTGATGTTTTTGTTCAAGACGTAGCTGATGCCAACAAACTTTCTGAGGAATCTCTCGGGGGTAAAGATGTGATTCAGCATGTATCTGAAAAGTTTGTTGACACAGAGGATTGTGTGGTGCATGTTACTGAGAAAGCAGCGAATTATGTTGAAGGTAATGTTGTGGAAGCAGATGATGCAATGGTGGAAACTAGAGAAAGTATAAACAGCTATGAAGCTGGTGCTTCTTTGGATAAAACAGGACATGATCTTGTAGGGAGCTCTGGGGAAGTTAGAAATACTGAGATCATAGCAGGTGCGATAAATGTGGCGGCCAGTGATGCAGATTGTTCTGCAGGATTTGGAGCGGAGATTTTTATTCTTGTGAATCCATGTAGTTTAACAGGGTGTGCAGGTGAGGAGCCGGAGAGGACAGTTGAAGCCACAGTTGCACCAGAGAACACAACGAATTATGCTGCTAAGGAGAAGTCTTTGGTACAATATGAAGCCAAAGATTTATCGGTGCCAAAGGTAAAAACTACTCCCTTTGTCCCAATGTAAATTCCTCTTTCTTTTGGAACCGAGTTTCTGATTCCTAAATTTATACCGCACTTGAATCCTCTTCCCTTACTAATGCACCATTAAAATTAGAGTTTTTCTTCTTCTACAGTGGAAAACAACGCATTTATGGTACCAACCTTTATTAAACAATATAAAAAGTTAATGTAAGAGAGGTATATACACGAAATGCTACAATAAGTATGCCATGTGCAGTGCAACAATCTCTTTTCACACCATTAATGAGAATAGATTTCCCTTTACCCCATTATAGACTTCTCACCAGTCTCTAATTTATGACCTTTTAAATGATCATGATGTAGTACACTACAATACAGTCAGCAATCTATCATGCTATATAATTAACTTCTAATTTTTGTTGGGCCGCTCCACGAGTGGAAGTGGTAGTCATCCTGAGAAAATATCTGAATTGAAGTATTTGTTTGAAAACTAAATCATTTTATCAATTAATATATGATACTAACAATAGTAACTTGTAGTTTTGTATTGAAATAATCACAAATATTTTACACGATTTGTATTACATTAATTTTATATGTAAATAGGATAGAAATAAGAATATTCATTATTCCATTATATAGTGTGGATGCATATTAAATTTACATTTCAGGTGATCAAAAATTTATCGGGGGTTTAAATAAAATAGATGCAAACTAGTCTTTCAAAAACTTTTGTACGAAATTACTCTTTTGCTAGTTTTTAGTAGCTTGTAAACCTTTTAATTGCCAAGTGTATGATAGAATTTGATATATGTTACCATTTTTAGTTGTTTTCTTGGTTGTTCGTAAGATACTCCATATTTGCAGCATGAACAGGTTGACAAAGTAGCTCAGGATAATATGGAAGCTGCTGTTGATGTTGGGCAGAACTTAGAAGATCCATCTGTTCAGCGCTGCCAAACTCAGATGGAGAAGGAATTTGAAGCCTCTGAAAAAGTTGAGCCTTCTGACGAGCAACTCCAAGCTCGAGCAGTAGAAGATTCAGAGCCTTCTAAGATGAGCAAGGAGGTAACAGGAGAAACTACTTGTGATAGAATGAATCAAGGAGACAATATAGCTCAGGATAATGTGGAGGCCGCTGTTGAGGTTGGGCAAAACTTGGAAGAGCCATCTGATCAGCAGTGCCACACTCAGATAGAGGAACTTGAAGCCTCTGAAAAAGTTGAACTTTCTGGCGAGCAGCTCCAAACTCGAGTTGAGGAAGATTCAGAGCCTACTAAACTGAGTAAGGAGGTCCCTGGAGAAACCACTTGTGATAGAATGGATGAAGGAGACGAAGTAATGCAGGACAATGTAGAGATTACTGTTGAGGTTGGGCACAGCTTGGAAGAGCCATCTGTTCAGCAGTGCGAAACTCCGATGGAAAAGGAATTTAAAGCCTCTGAGGTGGGGCAGAGCTTGGAAGAGCCATCTGTTCAGCAGTGCCAAACTCTGATTGAGAAGGATCGTGAAGCATCTGAAAATGTTGAGCTTTCTAGTGACCAGTGCCAAACTCAAGCTGAAGAAAATTCAGATCCTTCTAAAATGGGCAAGGAGGTGCCAGGAGAAACCACATGTGATAGAATGGATCAAGTAAACGAAGTTGTTCAGGATAATGGGGAAGTTACTGTTGAGGTTGGGCACAGCGTCGAAGAGCAATCTGTTCAGCAGTGCCAAACTCTGATTGAGAAGGATTGTGAAGCATCTGAAAATGTTGAGCTTTCTAGTGACCAATGCCAAACTCAAGCTGAAGAAAATTCAGATCCTTCTAAAATGGGCAAGGAGCTGCCAGTAGAAACTATATGTGATAGAATGGATCAAGTAGACGAAGTTGTTCAGGATAATGTAGAAGTTACTGTTGAGGTTGGGCACAGCGTCGAAGAGCCATCTGTTCAGCAGTGCCAAACTCTGATTGAGAAGGATTGTGAAGCATCTGAAAATGTTGAGCTTTCTAGTGACCAACGCCAAACTCAAGCTGAAGAAAATTCGGATCCTTTTAAAACGGGCAAGGAGCTGCCAGGAGAAACCACATGCGATAGAATGGATCAAGTAGACGAAGTTGTTCAGGATAATGTGGAAGTTACTGTTGAGGTTGGGCACAGCGTCGAAGAGCCATCTTTTCAGCATTGCGAAACTCAGATGGAAGAGGAATTTAAAGCCTCTGAGGTGGGGAAGAACTTGGAAGAGCCATCTGTTCAGCAGTGCCAGATTCAGATTGAGAAGGATTGTGAAGCATCCAAAAAAGTTGTCCTCTCTCAGGAAGCAGTCAAACATGAGGCAAGTAAAGAACAGGGAGGTGAAATCATCGAGACAATGAAGGAACTTCCTGGCAAGCAGTACCAAACTGAAGTAGCAGAGGCCAAACTAACTGAAGGAAGACAGGGAGGTGAAGTATTTTTGGAAGAAATGAGCGAGGTCCCAGGAAAAGCCATTTGTGATAGAATGAATGAAGGAGACGAAGTAGGTCAGGATAATGCGGAGGCTATTGTGGAGATCGAGCAGAACATAGAAGAGCCATCTATTCAGCAGTGCCAAACTCAGATGGATAAGGAATTTGAAACCTCTGAAAAAGCTGAGCTTTCTAGTGACCAGAGCCAACCTCGACCTGAAGAAGATTTGGAGCCTTCTAAAGTGAGCAAGGAGGTCCCAAAAGAAACCCCTTGTGATGAAATGGGTCAAGGAGATGAAGTGGTGAAGGATAATGTGGAGGTTACTGTTGAGGTTGGACACAGCTTGGAAAAGCCATCTGGTCAGCAGTGCGCAACTCAGACGGAGAAGAAATTTGAAGCCTCTGTAGTGGGGCAGAGCTTGGAGGAGCCATCTGTTCAGCAATGCCAAACCATGATCGGGAAGGGTTGTGAAGAATCTGAAAAAGTTGACCTCTTCCAGGGAGCAGGCAAACACAAAGCAAATGAAAAACAGGGAGGTGAATTCTGTCAGATGACGGAGGAGCTTCCAGGCGAGCAGTGCCAAACTAAAGTAGCAGAGGCCAATCTAACTGAAGCAGCACAAGGAGGTGAAGTATTATTGGAAGAAATTTCCCAAGCTGCATGTCTGTTGCAGGGAGATGGGGTATTGGATGCTGATTCACAGACTGGTGTCCAGATTGTGCAGAATTCCGAAGTGCTTCACATGGGGCAGTACCCAACTCAAGGATTGAAGGATTTTGGACCTTCTGATAAGGCAGAAATCTTACCGGAGGCAGCTGAATATGAAAGAAGAGAGGAATTAGCAGCAAGAGAAGTACATGCTTCTGAGCAGTGCCAGACTCGGGAAACAAGGGACTCTGAACCTTCTGAAAAAGTGGAATTCTTACTCGAGGCAATTGAACATGAGAGAAAGGAAGATACTGCTGAAATGGAGAAGGATAAGGACATGGACTTGCAGACAAACCCAGTAGTCGATGGTGGTGGAGAAAATGTTGCTGAGCTTGGTACTAAAATGATTGGTGAAACTCATCAAAGTCCTGAAGAAGAAGGTGCATTGACAGGGTGTACAGAGGACAGTAAGAAGGGTGAAGAAAATGTAGCTGAGCTTGATACTAAAAAGATTGATGAACCCCATCGAAGTCCTGAAGAAGAGGGTGCATTGATGGGGTGTACAGAGGACACCAAGAAGGATGAAGTCCAGTCTAGTACAGGAGGTGGTGAGGGACATGAAGACCCGCCCACCGAGCATGTTGCTGAATGAGCTAAGATTATGCCGAGCTGTATCTCTCAAGCCACCAGTATATTACAATGCCAGATAGTATCTTTGCTTAAACAAAAGATTATATAGGTCAATGAGTTGCCGCTGGTACATACCTTAAGCTCTGGGTCAGAATAGATCACTTAGGTCAAATATGTAAAATATTATTTATGCAGAGATTATTTAAATGGAACTCCTTGTCTGGTGACAATGGAATGATGTAAAAAATTAATTTGCAGGTGTTATATCCTTCATCTGAAAATGTGGAAATGAATAGCCTGGACTTCATATATAGAAACTTGAGTATACATAATACAGTACACAAAGATCAATTGTTTTCTTCTCTCTCATGTTAGTCCTCCAGCACCGAATCTGGAGTTTAAGTATTTTGTGATATACTGTTGGGAATATTACAAATTATATTTTATATAAAATATAAAAGTCAACGGACTTTGATTCAGATCGCTGACAAAGATCAAGGTTAAGGGACAACTACAAAAATAAACATAATTTATATTTTCTTAGTTTGAACAAGGGTCAAGAGGTCATCCTTGTTGCAACAATGAAATAATCTATAACTTCAGTATTTGATTATCATCCTTTACTATTTTATTTATACATATTGAAATCGTATATCCTTTACGATCTATTATTTGCAAACTTGAATAATTCCCTATTGTTTTAACTTTTATTTTAATATTTAATAAATGTGCTACTAAATCTTAACAAAAAAGAAATTATCCAATTGGAACTCGAGCAGAACAAAATATAAAAGTTAAATTATTAAACATATTAAATTATTAAGCTGTTCGCTATGCTCGCAGAAACGCGGAGGTATAAATAAAAGGAATCGAGAAAGCACTGAAAAGGCATCTCAAAGGCATATGCTACAACAGACCTGATTAACTGCATTCGGAGGAGAGAACCCGTCCCCCCCCCCCCCCCCCCCCACCCCCCCAAAAAAAAAACACTCAAGGCTTCAGGGTTCAGAGAAGACTGCTCATATGTACCCTCACCAAACCACATTCTAGAAGAAAGCAGCAATATAACCAAGCACAATGGATTAATTGATAGAAGTACACAATTTGAAGTAATAGAAGTAAATTTAAGGCAGCAGCCAGTAATGCCAAACCCGTTTGTGATACTTGTGAGCAATACATTAAGAAAAACAAAATCATACAATTTGTCAACATACTGTTGGTTCCTTATTATCGTTCTCTTAAAGTTACCAACAAACCCATCCATTGAGCAATTTGAGGGTCCTCTACAATGTATTCTTCTATAACACCGCTTTAACAAGTGATTTGTCATCCCACTATGCAAAATTTGAAAGCTACTCTGAAGTTCCCCAACAAAAATTCAGGTATTAATGTTGCAGCAGCTCAAAGTGAGCGTCAATTTCACAAAACCAAGTTTTTAAACCTTGTTCCAGGAAGGGAGCTCAACTTCAAGGGAATCTGCAACAAGTGAAACAAACCTTACTACTATTATTGTTGATTATAAAAAAGCATATTAACATGCAAAAGCTGCTACGTAATTCTGCGCAGGCAACAATTATTCTTGCATACATTATTAACATGTAGAAGCTCGCATCAAGTTCCAATAAAAGTTACAACTTACAAAGTGTGTACTTTTGTTTTAGAGAATCTAAAAAATAAGGGTCAGATGTCTACTTGCTATCCATTGGGACCTCGGTTTCAAACCCGGGGAACAACCTTTGTACGAATAAAAAGGTAAGGCTGATGTGGAAGCCTTGTGCATTGGGTTATTAATTTATTATTATATATATATACACACACGCACACGCACACACATATATATCAAAATAAAATACTTCTTTTTAGAAAGAAGGAACCAGCCCTACTACATAGTCCGAGACCCTGAACTCCACCTATTTACTCTCATCAAAAGCTTGCCTCAATAAGAGAAGATACCATACTATACAAATTCAGAAACTCAATACCGACAATAGCAGACAAGAGAAATAAGTTTTAAATATTTGATCATGCTGATTATTTAAGTAACCAAGTAGGTTTAGAAGTGCAAAACTGCAAATACACTACCAAAAAAAAATTAATATATCAACTCAGAATATATCGAGGACTGAGGTACACATCAAATTGAAGAAAACAAGAAAACTGCCATGGTATTATTCAACTCCGATTAACCCAAAAAGAACAAAAACACATTTAAAATATTATCAATTAATCAACAGAAAAAGTCGTGTACGAAGTGTGGAAAAGGAAATTACATACATCCTTAGCAACTTACGCGCACTACTTGTTATAAGAAGAGCTGCTTAACGAATCCAATTTAATAAAATAAAAAAGTCACATAAATACATGCCACCGGCCCGGCTGTGCCATATTGAGAATAAATTATTTAGTAGACCTACAGGAAAGAAAGTGGAAAATTATACTTTATGATTCCATCGCATGTTAATTATAATTGTCTTTTATATTAGACTACGTAAATTAGCCTATTTTTGTATCAAGGGCTCTAAGATCTGTTGATATAAATGGTTTGGTGATGTATGATTAGCTGATTTTTGGGTGAGCAATGTTATAGGCGGCAGAAGCCAGAAGCCCAATAATTAGCTGATTTCAGAATAAATGTAGGTAAATGTAGGTATATATCTTTTAGATTAGAAAAAGGAAACTTATATTTTTAGAGCTTAATTTCAATTGGGAGGCGTTTGTAGTTTTATAATATATAGGGATTACTTACTGTAATTGAAGCATAATATTGATACTAAATTATTATATTGTAGACACTCGAATTGCCAGAGAAACTCTAAAATTTCGTACAAACTCTAACTAAGCCTTCCTTCCCCCATCATATTGGTTTTGTAATATTAGGTAATATTAGGTATGGACGGAGCCCGAAATTCATCTGTTCTTCTGCCACCCAAAAACCCTGCCAATGATATTGTAGTCGTCTTCCCAAACACGAAAGCTCCAAACCTATTGCTCCTATAAACCAGTCCAGCTAACCCACAAAATATCATTGAAACCCTAAAACTTATAATCAGACCTTAAACTCAAGCCACAACCCACCATCAATTTCAGCCCTACTACCCATCAAAAAATTTTCTTTTTATTATTGAAGAATAAATGAAAATCCTAAATAAAAGGAAACTAATTCTACTAATTATCCCGATTCCTTATTAATAATCTGTTCTTCTGCCAGCCAAAAACCCTACCAATGATACTGTAGTCGTCTTCCCAAACACAAAAGCTCCAAACCTATTGCTCCTAAGCCTCCTATAAACCAGTCCAACTAACCCACAAAATATCATTGAAACCCTAAAACGTATAATCTGGCCTTAAATTTAAACCACAACCCACCATCAATTTCAGCCCTACTACCCCTCGAAAAATTTTCTTTTTATTATTGAAGAATAAATGAAAATCCTAGATAAAAGGAAACTAATTCTACTAATTATCTCGATTCCTTATTAATAATACGTTCTTCTGCCACCCAAAAACCCTATCAATGATATTGTAATCATCTTCCCAAACACGAAAGCTCCAAACCTATTGCTCCTATAAACCAGTCCAGCTAACCCACAAAATATCATTGAAAACCTAAAACTTATAATCAGACCTTAAACTCAAGCCACAACCCACCATCAATTTCAGCCCTACTACCCCTCGAAAAATTTTCTTTTTATTATTGAAGAATAAATGAAAATCCTAGATAAAAGGAAACTAATTATACTAATTATCTCGATTCCTTATTAATAACTATTACCATTAATCTGAATTCCTAACAGACAATACAGATAATTAATTACAAACACACTTATATCTAAATAATAATATAGAATTAATTAACAAAAAATTCAATCATTTCCTGCTTCACATCACCAAATAGAAGTTGCATAATAATAATAATAATAATAATGATAACTTCCTCATTTCCTATGCTCAGATAACTCTGTTCTTTAAAAATTCGTCTATGTCATGAGTACCCAATCATTTATCTGGAGTAAATGAATAACAAATTTTCCCTAAACGTTCAGTAGTAAAATCTTAGTAGTCAGACAACAAAACAAATTGCATGGTCAAAGATTTGAGGTAGCTTTTGACTGTAACAAGTACATTAATGCGGAAATCTCAAAAGTAACTCTTCCTAATAGCACGAAGGAGAATGCAAGAAGTAAATATGCATGCACATACTAATCTACATATCACCTTAATATAGCTACGTAAAAGTTTCACACAAGTATTGGGGGGGGGGAACAAAAAACTCCTCCGGGAACTCACACCGCGACAATTTGATTTTAATACTTCAAACCAATATAAATCTATATGTGAATCAGATTTGTATGTCAAGTAGACAAGATACAAACAAAATATACACCCATAACCACGAAATTACTTGATCTAAGTAATCCATTTCCAATATAGTTCTTCTCCGGCATTCCTAAGCCCATTTAGCTTCCTACAAAACAATCCACTAAAACAAAAAAAAATCCTCCACGATTCATAAAATTCATGTAAATCAACAATTACAAGCAAGAAAAACATAGGGCTAAATGGAAGTAAACATAAACACATGGATAACAAACAGATAAACACGACACGGACTCGAAAACTAATCAAGTAAAATAAATAAAGGGGGATAGAAAAGGAACATAACACACATGAAAGATCATCCAGTAGAATTAGGCCTGTTGTTACCACTGGAACCGGGACGAAACACGAAATCAGGTCCAGTACTTGCTTTCCCCATCCTGTCATACCCAACACCACCACCACCACCACCAGATTTGGGCCTATTAATTTCTTCTCCAAATTGCCTCTGCCTATACCCACCCGTATTCTTAACGGGCTTCTCCTCCTTGCAAACGTAACCGGGTCTAAGATGGGGCGGCACAAACTTATCAGGCTTAGGCGATACAAAGCACAAATCCCTAGGTAAACCAGCAGATCCACCTGTACTGCCAAGTGGACGGAGAGAAATAGAGTCGGAGTTGGAAGCTGGTCGGGTCGGATCCGGGTTAACGGGTGTTGGTTGAGGGTGTTTGGGTTGAGGCGTCGTTTGGGTCTGGGTTTGAGAAATGGGCTTGGGAGTAGGACGGGTCAGAACAAGCATGTTGCCATGAATATGAGAATTGGTGATTTTAGTTTTGTTGTGGATGGATGAAGATGATGGGCTTGGATTTATGGGTTTGTTGTTGTTGTTAATTTTTTTGTCGTACAAGTCGTTGAAATTAAGGGACGCATATTTATTCGTTCTTGCCATCCACCACCTCTAACGCCACCGTGCTGCTGCTGCTGCTGCTGCTGCTGCTGCCTCCTCCGGTGTTCTACAAAACAAAATGTAATTCCTAGTTTCCTCTATATTCAACGCGATGACCAAAAAATTATATGATTGCTAAATATTTATACACCGTATATAATATTCTCTTTGCGCCCTTTTTTTAAATTATTGTTTTTATACTTATTATTATTATTGCTATTATTTAAACTAATTTTTATGTAATTTTATTAAATTACTAATAATTCCTTGTAAATATCTTTCATAATAATAAATTATGGAAGAATTTTATTATTATTCAAATATAATATAATTAAAATGTATTATAAAAATAATATTAATTAAGATGATATATTTAAGTTATATTTTATAAACAAAATATCACTTATGATATGTTTTTTTTTTGAAAAATATCACTTATGTAATCTCATAATTTTCAAATTAGCAAAAAATGTAGCATAATCTTTAAAAAATATATAACTGTTAAGTTTATAATTGTTTTTATTTATTCTTACACAATAAAAATAATCGATTTATCCTTTTAAACGATGCGTGTAATAATATTGTCCTAAATTACATTAACCCACGTATTGGCCTACATAACTATATTCAATCAAATTATTTGTTATAAATGTATAAAGCTTTTTAAGATGAATTCAAAATACTAATATTATATCAATTGTAATATATTATATCCTATAAGAGTTAAAGAGAACTTATTCAAATACTACTGAAAGTCAAATGATCTATTCTTAAAAATCACGTAATATTATATACTAATTATTTATAAGTTATAGTGGTTATTATTAAAATTTCTAACAATTATAACGGCTCTTACCTATTATAACTCAAACTCTATTAGATATCTTAGTAATAATAATTTGAATTTAAAGAACTATTTTGAGGTTAAATTTTTAAAAAAATAGTAATTATTGTGTTATTTACATTGTTGGGGTCATATTTTGAGTTTTAAAATTCAGAATTAGAAGATTTTATAACTCATGAGAAACTTATAAAATTATCTTTAATTCTTAGGTGTTCCAATACCCAAAATCCAACTTGAGTAGCCCGTAATCTAGATTGAAAAGATAGTTACGAATTTTTATCGGAGAATTTTATTTCGTTTAGGAAACCTTTATATAATTGATTGTTAGGGATTGTAGTGTTAATAGTGTAATCAACTAAAGTTACTTAATCTTAATTTCTAATAAGTGAAGTAAAATGTATTGTCATATGTATATTGACATTATGTTTAGATAGTCACTTGAAACAGTATGTTTAAAGCAGTATAAGTAGGTGACATTAAGTTTAATATTTACTGTTTGTACAAATGTAATAACATGATCCATAAAGTAGAAGTTCACAAAGTGTTCATGCACAACATGTGCCATATTCACGACAGTAACATTCAGCATTCAAGTCTTTACCAGCATATTCAAGTGACAGCATAAAGGAACAGGTGACAACAACTATTTCCTCGACAGTAAATTTGGCGGAGGATGAAAACTTGAAAACAACATATATTACTGACAGCATCATTGGCGGGGATACTTGACAGTAGCATTGAAGACAATATGTTTTGGATGGATTTCAAGGTTTGACAACACAGTCTGCGGAGCCATAGATATTGTCATCAAAGTGAAGTTGACAGTACACTTTTAGTGAAGCTGACAGTCTGTTCCAGGTAGCAGATTAGATAGTGAAAACACAATGAATGATTTAGACATTTATATCTAGTCTGTCAAGTCTACTACTGCAATTTGGAAGAAGACAAACAAAAAGTTAAAGTGTGTTCCAGGAGTCAAAGATTTCTGTACATCTCAGAACAGCTTTATTTACAAAGGAAATGAAGCCAAGGTTGAACAGAAAAAACAAAGTTTCTATTTCAAGCTATATTCTAGGACAAAGGAAAAGTGTACTTGTAAATGAGATATGTGTTTCAGTATAAATACACGTATCCCACAAGCACTTTCCTAATGCAACTGAGCTAGATTTTCTCTCAAACATAAAGACATTAGCAAATCCATTATTATTGTTTCTTTGCAACTGGAATATCATTTCCAGTCAAGTTGTAGCAAATAAAAATAATAATATATTATTTTTAAAGTTTAAACACATTGTCTTTGTTTATATGTTTAGCTTAGTTATTTGCATTCATGACTTGTTGAATATTTATCATGCATGTTGTTAGCAAGAATTGAAGTAATTTAATAAGTTGCATTCAACCCCCGCCCCCGCCCCCGCCCCCGCAACCCTCATTACACTTAACATTGATTTAAAACATTAAGAGACTTTTTATATTAGATTTATATAGAGACATATCATATATCAGACATTATTATGTATTACTGTATGATTAGAGTAGATATAGTATTATAGTAGAGATAGTATTTGCAATGACCGGGAAAATTACATTTATTTTATAATATTTAAACATGCTTTTAATATATTTTTTAGTGTGTTAGATTATTTTTAATGCATAGGAAAATTACCCGATATGTGTTATGTGACTTTTGTGTAGTTTAAAATATTTTATTCTATTTTACTGTAATTTTTGTATCATTAAAATAAAGTTATTTCAATTTGAGATTATCGGACTCAGCCTTTATAGTAGACTTAAGACCTTATTTTTTGTACCTTTATTTTTATGAAAATAGTAAGATTCTCAAAATAACTTTATTTTATTATGTTTGAAATATTCATAATTTTTGGGGAATTTTGACATATATATTGTATTTATTCGAAAATATTTATTTTTATATTTTATCCCATAAAAAAATTTGGGCTTTTTATTTTAATTATGAGGTAATTTATCTTTTAATCAAATTAGAGTCCTAAGATTTTCCAAAAATATAAATAATTTCAAAATTTTATTAAAAATCGTTTTTTACTAAATATAATAACTGAATTGGGGAAGAAGCTTGAAGGCCAGGGTTTGAGTGTTATTGGATTAATTCAATCGATTGAAGGTGATAGTGATGTTTAAATCAGGTGTTCTTATAGTCGAATTGAGACTAGTGAACCGTACTATCTAGTGGTATACTCGATTTCAATTTATTGTTTGTGTTTCAAAATGTTGTTCTTGACTGATTTATTTCAAATTTGTTAGTTTAAGTTTGGTTGTTTATTTGTTAAAATTGATCTCATGTATGTATAGAGTGATTAACCAGGAGTCCGTACATGATTTTTAGTTGTTGATTTGAGTCGGTTTTGAAGCCCATCGGAAAGTGAAGCTTAGGTCAGGTTCTTTAATTTTCCGGTTGTCTGCGGCTTGTTTGTATGTATAACTTCTATGTATAAGTTATTGCAGATGCTATTTTGGATTTGGGTTAAGTTTGGTTGTGGTTTTGACTAGTTAAAAACTTTTCCGACGTCGTGGTTTAATTTTTTGGCCGAAGTTTGATGTCTGGGGGTTGGTTCTTGAAGTGGGTGTTATGGGCGAGTTGTACATGAGTACAACAACTCGTGGACATCGTTTTGGTTGAGTTCTGAGCTATTTTCGGGGACACCGGAGAATTTTTCCGGTCATCTTCTCCGTTCGGTCTGCTGGACAGCGGTGCTGTGGCCTCGATTGTTCAGACCAGACTCTGGAGTTTGGCTGAGGTGTAGAGGACCTCCGGAGTGCAAAACCCACTTTTTTGGGTTGGAAATCAGAGGTTCGGGGAAGGTCACTGGAGTCCGGTGAACTCACCAGAATCTGGAAAGATTTCCAACTTGTTCTTATGATATCCGGTGACATTCTTGGTGAAAAGGGGGTTTGATCCATCTAAACCCTAACCCCTTTTTATAAAAGTGTTTCTAAGGTTAGAAATTATTTTTATTTGTAAAAATTAGTTCTAATTTCAAAAATTATTTTACAAATTATTTTTATTTCAAAGAATGTTTTAAAAATTAAAATAAATTACTTTTATTCCCAAAATTGATTTAATTTAATTATTTTAATTTATGTATATAATAATTTAATTAAGTTAAATTGATTGGTTAATTTATTTTAATCAATTAATTTATTTAATTAAATATTATACAAATATAATTAAAAATAATTGGATTTAATTATTTTAAGAAATAAAAATAATTTATTTATTTATTTTTATTTATTTATTTATTAATCCCTTTACTCGTTTTAAATAAAACAAATTTGTTTGATACCCTAAAAATTATACGGAAGTGACAAAAATAGTTTGAGACTCCCAAATTTATTTATAAACCCGGATTTATATTTTATAAAATATTTTAGAAATTCAATAATTATTCGGATGAGATAATAATGATCCACTTTGACTCGAATAATATTTTAGAGTTTGCTATTAATTATTTGGTTGATCTATTGATCTATTTTTGTTGGGTCCTATCTGTTACATGACTTGCATGCTTAATTGATTTCTAATTGTTGTACGTGTTTGTTGTTTATTGTTCAATATTGATACAACATATGGGTAAACACTAGAACATGAGATAGACGTATGTTTAGAGCTATATGTCTGTCTAACTGTCTAGAATATTCTATTTGTAGAGACGAGCGAGATACCACACAGAGGTTCGGTGTAGTATACCAGTTTACTAGCTTCTAGTCAGTTACTTTACCAGCTTATATACCAGGTAAGTATTTTATCATTGATCATCTTAAACACTTTTATTTATTAATTTTTTATTCGTATCATGATAAATAGTTATTGTTCAAAGTTATTTGTGAATCTTAAATATTGTTGTTGTGCAACAGAATTACTTGATATTGGTACTTTTGATATTGGAAGTTGATTATAAACAACACATCATATCTTGTATTATCTTAGTAAATAATGAGGATATGGTTTGTATTTAAAACTAAACATACATTTATTTTATTTGGATGTTAATCTATTGGATTGAAATTTTTAGCGTAAGTGACTCCGTAGTTGGGTCCAACATTTATAGACTAACATTACTTGCCTATTTGGTACATATTGTGAATCATTGTTATATCTATGGGTATAGAAATGTACCGATGGGATATAAAAAGGTCATATTACTTTTGAACTGATCAGGTGACAATAGTGTTTATTTTTTTATCCAATCCATATTTGCCAGCATGGTTATTATATATTGTTATTGGGCAGTTGATTCATTTCTATGACATACTGCACTGTTTTAGTTTCGATATAAACTGTGATTTATTTACTGTTCAGTTTTTATTATAAACTATTTTACATTTCGTTCTTTATTCAGATTCTATATCCTGGTTTTATTTCGATTGTTTTATATACTTGCTGAACATTTTTTAGGCTCACTCTTATTTTCTATTTAAATCTTGTCAGACTGTCATTATGAGCCATACCAGCAGGCTTAGGTGACAGGTGTCGGGACAGCCCGCTCTTCGAGTTTCTCAGGTATTAAGTTGTTTTAGCATGTCTGTAGATAGTGCTTGTAATAAAACTGAACCTAGACTTAAAACCTATCTAGACTTATGGATTTTAGTTTGGGGATTAGTAGTGGGCTTGTAATAAACTGATTTGGTCTTGCTTTTAGTATTTGACTGCTTAATTTCATACTATAACCTATTAGCGATCCTTAGTTGTTGGCGGGGTCAGTGCGCACCTGGTTTATTATTTTATTGTTGTTGGTTATTGATTGATTGGTGATCCCTAAATCTAGACCCCGGATTTGGAGGACGTCTTAGTATTAGGAATTTGCATACAGAAAGATGGGGGATGCCGTGGATTTTCCCTGTGGGAGTGGCAGGATAAAAAAATTTCTTATCCAAAATTTTTCTATAAAAATATTTAATATATATTATATAAGATATCAGGGTAACTTTATAGAAAGAACCAATTATATTTACGGAAGAAATTATTATATTGAGAACTCATAAATCTTATTAATTCACTGGTTTGGAACGAATAGAAAAAATTATCTTTTTTAAAAAAAATATTTGAATTCACCGGCTAAGAGTTCAACCTTAGTCTACGATATTAAATACACATTCTATTTTGTTACTATATTATATATAATACGTTATCAAAAATATGTTATCACATACTTTGAATTATGTTATTTGATAAATAAAATAAATCAAATTAAAATAATATAATATAAATTAATAAATATTAATACATTTTTAGATATAATCAATTTATGTATGAGAAAATTATAGTCATAACAGACATTAAGTATTAATATGGAGCAATATATTCGGTTCAATAAAGGACCTGTTATATATTTGTATGAAAAAGTGGGATGTAAAAATTATTACGACTATAATTGTTATGTATTATTATTTTTATTTTAAAATTGACTTAAAGTTTAAATCTCATTAGCAATATAGTAACATCTATTATTTATTGATGCAAGGTTTAAATTATATATATATATTATATAATTATTTATAAATTATAATTAATACTATACTACTAAAAATCTAATAACATAAAAAAAATTATTCAAATGAATTATTATATTATCATATTATTAACTGATACACACACACATATATATTATATCTCATATAACATAATTTTTATTAAATCTTATATAAAATAAATATAATATAGATTTTATCAAAAATATATTTGAATCTAATATGTATAATCTTTGATATATTAAAAAAATCATGTTCATAATATTTAGAATCACAAAATTTTACATATTTATATATTAATAATATAAATTTATATTTTGTGTGATGTACATATTTATTTATATTTAATTTGATTGCTATAAAAATATATAATTTAACTAAGTTAAAAATTAGTATAATGGTAATTTAATAAGACCATTTAAAATTATAAAAATATTAGTAATTTTAAAATAAATAATTTAATTAGTAAAATAGAATATTCGTGCATCGTACGGGTTAAAATGTAATATATAAAATACAGCAAGTAATTATGATTTTAAAAGATGGGCCTATTTACTATTTATGACCTTAAAGCATACACCACCATTCCACTATTCAAAACTTAAAAGGGAAACCGCCATCCCAGCCCATCTTTTATTACGACCGGGCTGTTATGAGGTTGTACTTTTGATCCGAAAAATGACCAATTTTTGTACAAAGGCTTCTATCATTTTAAATTGATTAATCTATAATTATTTCATTTATAATATGATTATAAATAAATGATAAAAATGATACAAGTTGGACATGTAAAATTGGAGAGTACAACTGACCTGACTGTAACATTTTTGATTTCATTTTTCCTATGTCCAAAAAAATTGTTATTTGATTTTATGATGTATAGAAAAATGAATTTACAACATTTTTTTTCAAATTTAAACTTTTTCTAAATATTTAATATTTGTTTATACACTCTTTTTGTAACGAATTTTTTTATGAACTTTAAAATTATATAAAAAAAGAAGAATTTACACGACAAATGTGTAGTTAGATATCATCTCTAGTCAAAGCTTGGCCCAAATATAAAAGAGTACATTAATTTGATACTGCCTACCCGTAGCTACTCATGACAATACAAGGTGAATGGTACACAATAAGTTAAAATTTTAATTTTATGAGCAATGATTATAAGTTAATAAAAGTTTAAATTTAATAATTATTACATAAATAAAATAAAATTTAATGATAAAATTGAAATAAGTACCAAATTCACTTACTCCTCCATCTGCCTATCCATTTTTTTACAGTTCCTTTTTCTGAATGTCACTCTCAATTTTTTACGTTTTCAAAAATAATAAAGTTTTATAATATAAAAATCAACTACACCCACTACTTTTTTGTATCATAATTACTTTATACTTTAAATATTAATGAGTCCCAATACTTTACTAATTTTTCTTACCCTTCTCTCTATTTTATTCATTTTTTTAACTTCCGTGACCAACCTACCGATAAAGAAATTGGAAGGACGAGGGATTACCATTTATACTAGTCTCTCCTAGATTGCTCGCCAAAAAAAGTCTAACATTGAACGTGAACCGAATTAGCATTTACGTCATCATTTATCACGGAATAATAATAATACCTAGCCTAATTTCGTTTCAAATTAAAGTCTTTTAATAAAAAAAAAAATAAGACCACGATGATAAGGTGGATAATTGGAGGATAATTTAAATTTATTAAATTTTGTAGATGAAATATATTATATAATCAAGTGCTATACATAAAAGTGAATAGGGGCGTAACAAACATTTTCGGGACCCTGTGTAAAAATTTAAAAATGTGCCTTTCATATATAGTTTGATATACATTAAAATCATTAAACTATATTTTTTTAAATAAAATAAATTATTAAAAAATATTGTAAACAAAAAATAAAGACTAACAAATTCGCTTAAAAAGAAATGCTCATCTTGCATGTTTTATGACAAAATATCTACAACACTTCCGATATTCAAAACATCACTTTCATTGTTATTAAAACAAGTCCATGTAAAACCATATAAATTTAGGTGCACTGATTTTTTTGGGTCTTGTGCGGTCACTCACCCTATGCGACTCAAATACGTCCCTGAAAGTAAATAAACATAGTAACTACATCCAATTTAATTACTACATATAATCTCATAAATGTAAACTAAAATCTAATTTTAATATGGGATTTAAATTATTTAAGTTTAAATAAATAAGAAAATAATTCAAAATTTTCAATCCTTTCAAAACAATCCTGGTGTAAATATTTAAATTACAGTACCCGGCGACTCCCTGTACTCCAGTCGGTTTATACTTTAATACATGATAATTTTACTGGATAAGAATGTGTGATGCGAAATTATGGACCAGCACAATCATCACCTACTGATCTTGCTGGCCTGGCTAACTAATCACATTTTTGTATTGTTGTATTATTGAAGACACCATGGGTCATTCCACATGCAATAGCCTGTAATTTCATATACTCGTATATATGCCACTCTGCTTAGATCATTAATTAAGCAGTGATTAGAAAGTGCAACAACTTGTAGCTATATAACGGTAACTCATGTGCTATTTAATCCAGATCTGAAATCAGCTTGATTATCATAATCAAAAAATGCTGATCAGTCGCTGACCATCTCTATTATCAATTACATACTATATGCTTTTATATAGTTACCCACAGTGAAATATAATTCGTAATTTAACAATTTGATGCCTAAGGTTTGAACTGAGTAAAATTATGATCGAGTAATACTCTGTCGGTATTAAAGTGTACTGCAACAGCATGATTCAACAAACAAGTTGCTAATTAGTAATTAGTAATGGCTAATTTTGAATGATTCCACAGTTTCAAATACAAAAGTTTAACATATCTTTAGTTGATTCCAATAGCCAAGACCCAAGACAGCTCATTCCAACACACTTTTAATTCAACCCCGCTTAATTCTTATCCCATAAAAACCCCATCCCTTGAACATGCACTTCCACCACCTCTCCATCACAATGGCAGCTCACACATTCTCTCTCTCTGCTCTCACTCTTCTCCTCCTCTTCACTTTCTCCCAAGCCCAAACTCCCTCCGCTCCAGCTCCAGGCCCTGTTGGCCCCATCAACATCACCGCGATTCTCGAAGATGCAAGACAATTCATCACCTTCATCCGCTTCCTGACTGACAATGAAATCGACAGCCAAATCAACAATCAAGTTAACACCTCCACTGAAGGCATGACTGTCTTTGCACCCACCGACAATGCTTTCGCTAGCCTACCAGCTGGAACCCTAAACAAACTGACCGACAGACAGCAAATCCAGCTCATCCAGTACCATCTCCTGCCAAAATACTATGACTTGGCGAGTCTTTTAACAGTCAGTAACCCTGTTAGAACCCTGTTAAGTGGCCAGGATAATGGCGTTTACGGGCTAAACTTTACAGGACAGGCTACACAAGTGAATGTCTCAACCGGGATTGTAAACACACTCATTAACAATCCTTTGAGACAGAAAAAGCCATTGGCTGTTTATCAAGTTGATAAGGTTTTGTTGCCTGCTGAATTTTACGAGGCTAAGCCACCATCTGCGGCTCCACCTGCAAAAGGGAAAGGGGAAGTGGAGGCTGCTCCAGCACCGAAGCCGGCTAAGGAGAAGCCGGCCGGTGACAGTAGTGAGTCGGGTAGGATGAATGTCGGGTTTGGGTTGGTTGGCTGTGTTTGGTTGTTTTGCATGGGAATGCTTTGTTGAATATGATTTAACATACCTTCCTACATTCATCATGTCAATCATCATGTCAATAATTAGTATTGGATTGTAACTTTAATTTTTTGGTTTCGAATTGTTTGGTTGCTTTTTCTAATACATAATAAGGAATGCTGATTGCTGCGTTTCAATGCCCTGTTTTGTTCTAGTTAGCCAGATTTATATGATCTTCTTTTTGATTATTGATTTGTGTGGCCTTTTAATCTACCTGCTGTGTATATGTGTGTTAACAGTCAACTACATATTATTGCAATCGGAATTATAGTAAACAAAAATATTGTTAGAAAAATGTTGACAATCTTCTCAATATTAAAAAAAAATGGCCGATTGAGTTAGATTGCAATTGGAACTTTTGACCATTTTGAAAATCCAATTTTTTTTAACAATATTCTCTAGTAATTGCTAGCAAACTGAATTTTAATAAAGAATTTAATCAAATTAACTAAAGCTCTTTAAAATGCATGATGTAGGATGAATTCAGAAAAAAATAATATTAATTGCTATTATTTTAAATTTCTCTCACTCGAAATCTCATTTTTAAATAAAAGAGTAGATCAATATGAGAATATTGATATGTAGTCGAAATCTAAGACTCCTGCAATATTATTTTAACATTTCCTTCGCTTAAAAGCCATTTTAAGGAGATCGAACTTAAGATTCACGTGGAGGCTCTGTTACTAGCTATATTAAGTTAACATTTTCCTAAAACCTTCCTCTTATATTATTCCACGCGTTTATCATTCTTTTTATGTAACCCAGAACTTAAAAATATATAATTTTATTTTATATATTATTTATAAAATAAATTAAACAATTTAAATATTACTTCACATTTATATCATCATATGTACTGTATATGCACTTAATTTACAATTGTGTATTAACTATGTTAATACATTTTAACCGCCTAAGCCCTTCGGTAAATTTGTTTGTAAATCATCTGGATGATTATATTCAGAAAGCAGGAATCAAATTTTCTTATAAATAAATGAAATAGATAGAGATGGGCTTGAACACGAGATCTCATATCCAAACGAGTCATCTATCCAGCCTGAACCAAATGAATCAATGTATCTTTTAAGTCACCGGCGCACCGCCCTAATTAAAGATATTATCTAAAAATTGAAGTCGAGGGAAGTCTCATAAAAAATTTAATATTTTATATAAATATTACTGTTTAATTATAAGAAGTCCGTATTGAGATTATATTTGGATCTCTCTCCAATTATTAATTTTTTTTATAATATTAGTATATTTTTAGGGTTACTATGTTTTAATACATCATTTATCATATATTTTATATTTTTTATTATGTTCTTAAAAATATAATTTTTTATTATATTGTATATTAATATAATTTCTAATCATATTTAATATGTATCGATTATAAATTAAATATATAATATTAATAATTAATTAAATCGAATCAAATTAAGTGACTTTGAGTTCCGAACGTTAGCCACCAAACGAAACTACACACTAATTGTTTATCCATTGTCAACTAATCGCAGTAGGCACAGCTGTGATTCATGCATTTAAATTAGAGTGATGATATATGCACAACTTAAATTTATTTATGTACACCATGTTGAGTGTTTTGAATTGAAGAGTTAGTGATTTTTTAATCGTTAAAATATATAATGTTAACAAGAGTATTTCAGTCTAAAAACTTAAACAAGATGTGCATAAATAAATTCAGCATTTACATATATCAGCACCCTTAAATTTATACGTCATAATAACTTATAAATAAAAAAATAACCTGAGATATAAAAAATTTAAAAAGAATTAATTCGAAAATTCTAATTTAAAAACCAAGTTTCAAAATCTCAACTATAAATAGTGACGTATATAGGTATCCAACGGGCCAAGAAGTGTAATATACAGGGCCCAAAGGCCTGACCCGACGGACAAGTCATACATTTAGTAAAGCCCTCTATAATACCCTAAACCCCTTCCCCAAGCAGCAGAAGCTCTGCAAAACCCCACTTTCTCACACCTACTTCTCTCATTCTCTCCTGTAAGTCTCCTCATATTTTTTCTCTTTATACTTGTGTATGTATACTTGTTTTATCTTTTATTTCATCTTCAATTTTGTGCTAGATCTGTACCTATTGCATATATTTTCGTGATTGTTAACAGTCTTTATGTCACGATTTTGATACTATGCGATCTATCTATAATTAGATTATATTGTTGATTTATCACTGTGTAATTGTTCACTGTTTGTTATAAATCAAGTTATATATAAAGCTGTGGTTCAAATGACAACACAAATCATTGTATGAAAAGCCTGGGAACTAATAATCAAAGTGAAAAATTATGTACATTAAAATAGGTTCTCATTGTCTTAGGGTTTACGGTAGAGGACTATTCTATTAAGTCATTTTTCGTGTTTTAGATCGATTTTTATTTAAATTATATTGTTTTTTTTGTAACATTTAAATTATATTGTTGTTCTACTAACTATATTGAATTTTTTTAATAAATAAATTATACATGCTCTAAACTTCTTTGCTTATAGGCGATATGTATTCTTTTAATTTTTTCGTTAGTTTAATATATCTGTACCTTTATGCTTGTTTCCCCTTAATTCTGTAGAAAATGCTTAATATTAGGCTTTAAAAATCTAATGTATTGACCGTTTTTTCGCTTGTATACCCATTAGGCTTGAAAATGAACTTCAAAAACGTCAATGTTCCCAATGTGCCTGGTGGTGGTGCAGCTGCTGCTTTGCTCAAGGTTGGCGCAATAGCAGCGCTGGGATTGTATGCAGTTGGTAACAGTCTTTACAATGTTGATGGTGGGCATCGAGCCATTGTATTTAATCGTATAGTTGGTGTCAAAGACAAGGTATTTATCTGAGCATTGTGTGATTGAATTTTATAAATATTTTTTGTTTAACTTCTCCTTTGTTTACATTCCCTAATCTACAGATCGTTTTGTAATAATTTTCTCATCGGTTATGCCCGATTCGTAGGTTTATCCCGAAGGAACACATTTGATGCTCCCATGGTTTGAGAGACCAATTATTTATGATGTTCGTGCACGACCCCATCTAGTTGAGAGCACTTCTGGTAGCCGAGATCTCCAGATGGTTAGTTTCTCCATCTGCAGTTGTTTTCTTACATATTGAATTTTATAAAGAATCCGCAGTTGTTATTTTACATATAGACTTTTTCATAATTCATATAATCCACAAGATCTGTTTGAAATGCACAATTGCCCTGGTGTAAATATTCAGTTAATGTAGTTGGTTCATTTCACCTGAATATGTTGTCTTATCACTTCTGCTACACGACTTGAGTTGAAATCTGTTAGCATATAGTAGTGTTTAATGCTAATAGCTCATATACAATTGCTTTGCCTATTTCAATGTATTGGTTTATTTTACCTTGGTTAAATACTCATATAGGTATGTCCACGTAAAGAATTGTTGTTTCTTTTGTGTATGTGGGTTTACAGAGGCGTTATTGTGATATACACCGTGCATAGTGTAGTAGTTTGAAGTGTTGAGCATATCATATTACGTAATGTAATGCTTGTTGATCTTTGTAGGTCAAAATTGGTCTTCGAGTTCTTACTCGACCTATGGCAAGTCAATTACCTACGATTTACCGAACTCTTGGCGAGAACTATAATGAAAGAGTTCTGCCTTCCATTATTCATGAAACCTTGAAGGCTGTGGTTGCCCAGTATAATGCTAGCCAACTGATAACTCAGAGAGAGGTTTGTTGCTTGTATTTGTTTGCAAATTGTTGAGTTCATGTTCACTGGATGAATCAGGTGGACATGTATTGTTCTTTTATTACTCGAATCTGAAGCAAATATTATAGATATTTAAGGCTCTAATTTCCAGGAAAATGACGAAATATAGCACATAGTAAACATAAATATATGTTGGTCTTTATATTGGATCAAGAATTATGCTGTTAGCATATCCTTTGGTCTTTCCTACAGTTTACTTATTTGTGCAGGCTGTCAGTAGGGAAATTCGTAAGATTCTAACGGAGAGGGCTGCCAATTTCAACCTTGCCTTGGATGATGTGTCCATTACAACTCTGACTTTTGGAAGAGAATTTACTGCTGCCATTGAAGCTAAACAAGTGGCAGCACAGGAAGCTGAGAGGGCCAAGTTTGTTGTAGAAAAAGCTGAGCAAGACAAGAGAAGTGCTATTATCAGAGCACAGGTTGGAAAAACTAATGACTATATAAATCTTTATATTGAGATTTGTTATAAAAATGATTTTTTTTTCTTTTTAAAATCAGTTTAGGCTTTTAGCATATGTTGTCCATTATATCATTATTGTCTGAATACAACTAAATCAACATGCTTGAACTATTTTCTTTATTGTTTTCATTGGGTTGGAGTTACAGAGCTAAATGGTTTGCCTTTGTCATTTGAAAGTAAAACCACAAGTCTAGTGGTAACTTTTTGTTCTCGTGTTATGTGTAAGTGATGAAATGTATTACTCTATGGTTACCAGGGAGAAGCTAAGAGTGCTTCATTGATTGGACAAGCTATTGCCAGCAATCCAGCTTTTATCACACTCAGGAAGATTGAAGCAGCTAGAGAAATTGCAAATGTGATGGCGAATGGAAATAACAAGACCTACTTGAATTCTGGTGATCTGTTACTGAACCTTCAGGGGATGGATGTTACCCCGGGTAAGTGAAAGCAAGTAGTAGCATAAGGTCAAAGCAAGTAGGAAACATAAGATTGAACTTTTAGATGGTTTCTTTTGTTGGCCGACCAATCCACCTTGTTCTTTGCTAGTATGATGACCTATAAAACTATTCTGAGTATGATAACCTATAAAACTTGCCCTGTATTTCAACTCTGGGTAAATCTCTTCCAAGAGTAATATTTTGTTTGGCGATCATAATCGATATTATTATTGGAACCTTTTACAGTGTGGCATATTTTCATCTCTAGTTATTTTTTTTTTTATATTAAGTTTTGCTTGGAAAAAGTGTTGGATAGTCGATCATTTCGTACTTCAGTGTGGATTTTGAGATATGGGTCTGTCTAGTTGATGGCCACATGATTATTTCGTGGATCACTCTTAGGATCTTGAATATAGGTCTGTCACAGGTTGGGTATGGTGCATTTTCCTTGTTATCTAGTACAAGCACGGTAAATGTGAGACATTGTGGTTAGGAGGTGGAACTAGTGAATTAACAAATTGTAGGAAAACTGAAAGTTTTGTTCAAATCTCATGTTTCTTGCGGTTTATTGAGGAGAGTAAATTTTTGTTCTAGTATTGCCTTCTTGGTATCTTTTTTTTTTCTTCGCGCTAAATATCTTGCCATTTATTCTATATACAATGTGCAAGGCGTGCTCTGTATTTATATATTATTATTTGCAGCCCAGTCAAAGTGAACATGGTCTTGTTCCTTTCAATTAGTGCTTTCCTACTAGTAATAGCATATACAGTAGGGGTGAACAAAAATCCGATTAAACCGCGAAACCGAACCAACCCGCCCCTTTTTTCGGCCGAATAAACCGAACCGTCTGAAACCAAAATATAAATGGGTTAATTTTTAAAAAACCCGAACTAATTGGGTTGGGTAAGGGTTTAACAAATTTTAACCCTTACCCAACCCGAACCAAACCGATTACATAAAATGCAGAATTTTTTGCATATTTTCTGCATATTCTATATATTTTTTACATATTTTCTACAAATTTCTGCACTATATAAATTTTCTGCACTATATAAATTTTTTGCAACACATTCTGCAACACTTTCCGGCTCTTGCAACATTTTCTGCAACAAGCAGAATTTTCTGCAACAGTGCAGAATTTTTTCTATAAATTTCTGCACTATATAAATTTTCTGCAACAGTGCAGAATATTTTTTACAAATTTCTGCACTGTATAAATTTCTGCACTATATAAATTTCTGCAACAGTGCAGAATATTTTCTACAAATTTCTGCAACAGTGCAGAAATTTTTGGGTTGGGTTGGGTTACGATTATAAAAAACCGAACTAATTGGGTTGGGTTGGGTTGGGTTACGATTTTTTTTTACAATTAATGGGTTGATTTTTTATAAAACTGAACTAATCGGGTTGGGTCGGGGTTTGACGAAAACCCGACCCGAACCAACCCATGTTCACCCCTAATATACAGTATATGATTTCCCTTTGTCTTCTGGAAGTTTATATATGTGATATATAGGGGCCGTTTGGCCAAACTTAAATTCTGGAAATAAGGGCTTATTTTCAGAAAAAGTAGGGATGTATGTACTTTTCAGAAATAAGCCCTTATTTTCAGAAAAAAGTAAGTTCATATTTGATTTTAAAATTCTAAAATAAATATTTATCTTTAAAAAAAAAATAAAAATATGTAAAAAATAAAAATAAAATAAGTTACTTATTTTAAGTTTAAGGAACCCCAAACACCCCCATAATAGAGTAATAAATAAGTTGATAATTGTTGTATTGATAGTTTGATACATATAAGAAGATAGAATATATTTCATTTTTTATGTCTACTACAATCTCCCTATTTTAGAAAATGTCATTTGTATGGTGAAAAAAGAGGATCCTGTGTGAATTGCTCAGTATTTAAATAGTGTTTATTTGAATATACAATTGAGGATTGCAAAGATAGAGTTCATGAATCAAAATTATATATAGAGTAAAGAGCACTTCGTGTACCCGCAGTTTGTGTGTCAGACCACTTGGGATACCACACTTCAAAAAGTACGACGCGCTATACTGTACTTCTTAACGTCTTAGCACTTTGCTGTTTTCCGTTAAATTAGACTAACGCCGTCAGTTTTTTTGTTTTGGAGAAGAAGATGTTCTTCGTGTTCTTGAAGATCAAAGCAACTTTTGAAGATGATTCTGAACTTAGTTTTCTTCGTATGAGTAACCAAATTGAATCCCATGTGTTGAAGTACATGACTACGTGCTCCGTTTTCGTTAGAAATTGCTTGATTTGTAATTCATGATTTTCGGGTTATACTTGAATTTCTTATTTATTTTTCCGTTGATTTGTTGCATAAACTAATTACATGGGTACGTAGATCGGTGAAAGGACATGCTAGTGATATTTTTGTTTGTGTTTATGGGTTGTTTTTGGAGCTCATCGGAAAATTATTTTTCCGGTAAAACTCGTCGGATTTCTTCAATTTACGGCCACATGGTTGCTTGTTTGTATGTATAATTGTTATATACGTACTCCTGGTAAGGCTAGCGTTATTTTGGTATAAAAAATGACAAGCTTTGTTTGAGTTTTGTTTTACCGCCGTTCAAAGTCACCGGAGATGATGACGGCGTTAGTCCAATTTAACGGAAAACAGCAAAGTGCTAGGACGTTAAAAAGTACAGTATAGCGAGTCGTACTTTTTGAAGTGTGGTATCCCTGAAAATGCACACCTAGAGGGGGGGTGAATAGGTGTTAAGGCTAACAAAGACCGATTTTAGTTTGACCAAGTTATTAAACCTGTCAGCTAGCTAAGATTGATTAACAGACACTGTCAGCTAGCTGCTATATGCAATGCAGTACAGAAAAAGTAAATAACACCAAGACTTTTAGCCAGGTTCGACCCCTAATCCCCTATGGTCTACGTCCTGGTCCCCTACCAACTGGTAAGAGAGAATATTATTAATCAAAACCAACCACGATTACAAGATTACAATAATATTCCTCCCATATTCCCTTGCAGCTGATCCTAGCTTGCTGAAACGCCTGTTCCACTGAACTATTCTGCCCTCTAAGCACTATACTACCCTAGCATAGCCTTCTCTAGCCTCTAGTTCCCTTGAACCCTGTTTCACAAGCCTAGCAATCCAGCCACAACTTGAATACAATCAAACGAATACAAATGAATGAATTTACAACTCAAACTATAAGCTCTCTCGTATATATATAACTATATAGAATACTAGAGCTCAAAGATATTAGCTAAGAAAGATTGAGTTTGAGAAGAAGTGTGTATATATGTTTCAAATCAGTTTAGTTTCACTTGGTTTTCTTTTCTTCTTCTTAGAAAAACTATACACACTTGTATATATATATTCGATTTTATCAAACCAAAACTAACGTTGAAATTACAACGTTTGAATTAGTTAAGATAAGGTACGTATATATATTTAAAAGTACGTATATTGAGGATAAATAAGATGATAGAATCGTTTGAAATCAGCCTCAATATAGTATAGATAAGAGTTGGTTTTAGAAGATAAGTTTTAGTCAAACTCCAACTCCTATTAAATAGGAAAATTAATTTGAATATTAAAATCTGTTTGAATTTGATAAAACTGAGCTCTAATATAATATATAACCATATATATATTAGATAGACTTGTACAAATAAGATCCTATAAATTCTCCAAGAAAATCGGACTTCCTTTGCAAATCCAACAGTTTCTGCGTTCCAGTGTCAGCTTGCTGAGACAGAATATTTCCTGCTGTCAGCTCGCTGAAACGCCCTGTTTTCCTACTTTCAGCTTGCTGTCAATGTACTAAAACATATTATACTGATAAATCATATCAGTAAGCTATTTCCTGCAAAACCAAGTTAGTCCACATATAACAGCTTGCTATTTTATATCAAATACAAGCTTTCAGCTTGCTAACAGTGATCATCAAAACACAAAAGGGTTTCAATCTCCCCCTTTTTGATGATTAACACTAAAATAATTTAGGAGAATAAAATACTCCCCCTAAATTCCTGCAATCCTGTAAACATATGATATAAAATTGCAAATATAATATGCTAAGCATTTAACAGATAGATTTAGACCCAAATCATAGCATTTCATACCAACATGTACCAGCAAATAATATCCATCAAAACAAACACATGCTTACTAGCATGTAACACCAGCAATTATCCAAAAAAAATTAACAACCAGACCTAAATATTCAGACATACCATCAAACATAATATGAAATAAAATCCAAACCCCAGAAAATATTTTTAAAAATTCATCAAATTCTCCTAATACTCCCCCTTAATCATCTAAAAGAGTAGAGTTAGGCATCCACAAGATCTTCCTCTGCATCCTCAGCTGCAATCTTGTCTTCTGGAGATTTAGACTTGACCTTCTCAGCTGGTTTATCAGCCACTGGATCCACCATTTTCCTTGCTGCATCAGCTAAACCCTGCAACCCATCCAAATCTGCAGAAGCATCTTCACCAGACCTTGTAGTGTGTGCAGACACAGTAGCAGGAGTCCTTGGTCCAAAAGCACACTCCCTCAAAAATTTAAGTTCATCCAGCACTTCATTCAGTTTCTGTATCACCAGAACCTGATCAGTATTCACTTTCTTAACAAACTGTAGTATCTCAGAATCAGAACCACTTGCCATTGCTGACTTAGCAATAGGTGAATGAGTAGGAATCTCCAACTGCACCAAAGTGCCATCCTTCTCCACCTTCAAGTGAGACTGTTGCAAACTCTTCCCATCCAAAAACTCTTTTACTGAGTGCTTATCCACATCAGAAAATTCCACTCCATACCAATCAAAAACTCTTGTTAATAACAACCCATATGGCAAACCACAACTAGGATTACTATCATACACATCCATCATATTTTGTAGTATTAACTCAGACAAATTAAACCTTCTTCCCAACAACAACATAGCAACAACCACAATGTCTTGACAATTAAAATTAGACCTGCTTCCCAGCCTAGGACAGATATTTGTTATGCAAATCTTAAAAAGCAAATTAGCCATGGGAATCACACAAGATGTGGTTGGACAGCAAAACTCAAGTATACCATGCATACCCCTAATTGCATTCAACTGATCTAAAGCAGATAAATCATCCAAAACCTTGGGACCCTTCTTGGTGTACACAGACAGATCAGATGCATTCTCAACTCTTAAAATACAATTAAGTACAGGAACATTAAGAGTTATCTTCTTCCCACGAACAAAAGACACATAATTACCAAACTGATCCGGAATAAAATTTGCATAAAATTCATATACATAGTCTGGGTAAACATCTTTCGGCATATCAACAAGAAACGATTCAAACCCTAAGTCTGAAAATAGCTTAACAACACCACAAGTAACAAAAGTCTTACCAGACAAAGGCCTGCCAGGAATTACTCTGCGATTGCCTAGGTCAAGTGCATGAAACCTCTGTTCTAACTCCTCTGGAATAAACTTAAAACCAAACTTGAGCCGCTTTGAGGGAGTCAAATCACGATCCACTGAGCGATTGATACCAGAGAACTCATCACCACTATCGACAGCAACCACAATCTCTTCCTCATCCAATAACTTCCTCTTATTTTTGTTGTCCTTTGGAACTGAGACCGAAGCCCTAGTACGACGTGTGCTCTTCATCTTGAAATAGAGACCGATTGAAACAATCACCGTAAATGTATATTTACCAAAGATGAGTTTGAACACCCTAGATCCAATCTTGGGTTTGGGAACGATAAACTTGAGATACCGAGAGTGAAGTGCCTCTACAACTCCTCTTTTAAAATATAAGGAGAGTGTATTTTGAGAATTATTTGAATAAAAAGTTTTTATAAAACCCCCAGCCCTAATTAAACTAAACATCTTTTATCAACTAAGCAGATAATTATATAAAATTAAAAACTAAACAGATAAGGCTTATCTAGTTAAATACGGACTAGATTATCAATTTAAAAACAATCTTTAAACAATTAATAGCATTTAACACACATAGAAACTCTAATAGACATGCACAACTTACAAGTAAGTGGAACTCTACCAGCAACGGCACAAAATCATATAATGCATGTAACATAAATCAATTTAACCAACAGTTTAAGAGGGTAATCAGTAAGCTGAGATTACGAAAAACCTGGTGTCAGCTTGCTGACTAGATGTTACACATGCCGAGTTCCCTTCTAATAATAGAAAATCTCTCTTCTGCCAGTGGCTTTGTAAAGATGTCAGCTAGCTGATACTCTGTAGGCACAAAAATTAGCTTGATCTTCCCTTTTGCCACATTGTCTCTCAAGAAATGATGTCTCACATCGATATGCTTTGTTCTTGAGTGATTGACAGGATTTTCTGAAATGTTGATAGCACTTGTATTGTCACAATATATTGGAATCCTTCCACATTTGATTCCAAAATCCCTTAGTGTTTGTATCATCCACAACATTTGAGAGCAACAGCTGCCAGCTGCCAAGTACTCCCCCTCAGCTGTTGATAAAGCAACAGAGTTCTGTTTCTTGCATTGCCAAGTGACCAAACTCTGGCCTAAAAATGCACAAACACCACTTGTACTCTTTCGATCAGTGTGACAACCTGCATAATCTGCATCACTATACCCAACAAGATCAAATGCATTTGTGATAGGATAAAATAAAGCCAAATTGATAGTACCACTTAAATACTTAAAGATTCTCTTAACAGCATTATAATGAGACTCTTTAGGCTTGCATTGAAATCTAGCACATACACAAACTGCATACATAATATCAGGTCTAGAAGCAGTAAGATACAGTAAACTACCAATCATACCTCTATACTTACGAATATCAACATCTACACCTTTTTCATCTGTTGTCAGCTTGCTAGCTTGACTCATTGGTGTTGATTTTGCCTTGACAGTTTCAAATCCAAATCTCTTGAGTAGATTCTTGATGTATTTGGATTGATGCACAAAGATTCCATCTTTTGTTTGTTTGACTTGAAGACCCAAAAAATAATTGAGTTCACCCATCATGCTCATGTCAAACTCACTGTGCATACACTTTGAAAACCACTCACACATAGCATCATTAGTTGATCCAAAAACAATATCATCCACATAAATTTGAACAACAAGAATATCCTTACCATCAAATTTAAGAAATAGAGTTGGATCAATTTTACCTCGAATAAAGCCATTTTTAAGTAGAAATTTACTTAACCGTTCATACCAAGACCTAGGAGCTTGCCTTAGTCCATACAATGCCTTCTTTAGTTTGTAGACATGATTTGGAAACTTTTCATGCTCGAAGCCCGGAGGTTGCTTGACATAAACTTCTTCTTTGAGATAGCCATTAAGAAATGCACTTTTGACATCCATTTGATGAAGCTTGAATTTCTTGTAACATGCAAATGAAAGTAGCATTCTTATAGACTCCAGCCTTGCAACAGGTGCATAAGTTTGATCAAAATCAATCCCTTCTTGTTGATTGTAGCCTTGTGCAACTAGCCTTGCCTTGTTCCTTGTAACTGTACCAAATTCATCAGCTTTGTTCTTGAAGACCCATTTAGTACCAATGACTGAAACATCTTTAGGCTTTTCCACAAGTTCCCACACATCACATCTTTTGAATTGATTCAGCTCCTCTTGCATTGCCATGATCCAATTTTCATCTTCTAAAGCCTCTTGAACATTTTTAGGTTCCTCTTGAGCTAGGAAAGCTGCAAAAGCACAGAAGTTTGCTTTCCCTCTTCTAGTCTTGACACCCTCAGAAGCATCACCAATGATTTGTGTTGGTGGATGATTCTTCACAGTTCTTGTAGCTTTAGGGAGATAATGTTGGGATATCTCTTCATGAACAGCTCTAACAGAAGTTGTAGTTCTTGCTATAGGAGTTTGTGACCCTCCTAGATTGAGTTTAGACAACTGTTCAATAGTATCATCTACTGAGATTGCAGTGTCAGCTGGCTGATTTGATGTTTCAGCTTGCTGACTGTCTGACTGTTGAGCAGTAGATGTTGTAGCAGCTTGCTCCTTTGTCTTATCAGCTTGCTGACTACCTGATGTTGCAGTAGCTTTATTGCTTCCATCATTAGCTTTATTGCTTCCAGCTTCATCACCTGCATCATCTTCCTCATCTCTTGACAGATCATTGTTAGGTTCATGAAATATAACATCAATAGACTCCTCAACAATGCGTTTCTTTAAATTAAAGACTCTATATGCTCTACTAGTTAAAGAATAACCAAGAAATATTGCCTCATAAGATTTAGCATCGAATTTACCATCCCTGTCGATTTTCTTGAGGACAAAACACTTTGAGCCAAACACTTTGAAGTAACTGATGTTAGGCTTTTTGTTCCTCAACAGCTCATATGGAGTTTTCTCAAGAATAGGCCTGATCACCACTCTGTTAAGAACATAGCAGGCTGTGTTCACTGCTTCTGCCCAAAAGCTCCTTGGCAGCTTGCTTTCCTGCAATAAAGTTCTAGCAGTTTCCTCTAAAGACCTGTTCTTTCTTTCCACTACTCCATTCTGTTGTGGAGTTCTAGGTGCAGAGAATTCATGAGTGATGCCCCTTGCTTCACAGTAAGTGACAAAATCTTTCTTGAATTCACCACCTCGATCACTTCTTATACCTACAAGTCTTGTGTCCAGCTTGTTCTCAAGAACCTTAATTAGCTTCTCAAATTCTTCAAAAGCAGAATCTTTAGTACGAAGAAATAAAACCCAAGTAAAACGTGTATAATCATCAACAATAACAAAACCATATTGTTTACCTCCAATACTTTTATAACATTCTGGACCAAATAAATCTAGATGCAATAATTCTAAGGATTTTGTAGTAGATACAACCTTTTTGGCCTTGTGAGAACTTTGAATCTGTTTGCCCAATTGACATGCATCACAAACTTGTGTCTTGACATACTTCAATTTTGGCAAACCCCTCACTAACTTCTTGCTAGATAGTCTGTTGAGCAAGTCCATGTGAGCATGACCCAATCTTCTATGCCAGATTGTTGGATCATTGTCAACAGCAGCTAAGCAGCAAGCTGTTTCCTGCAATTCAAAGTCTAACACATACACATTGCCTTCCCTTCTAGCAACTAGAGGAATCTGATTAGTAGCAACAGTAATAACACATTTATCTTTATCAAAAACAACTGAATGACCATCATCATGCAACTGACTTACACTAAGCAAATTATATTTTAAGCCTTTAACATAACGAACATTATCAATAAAAGTTGTGTCATTACCTACTTTACCTTTACCTAGAATAGGAAGAGTCTTACTATCACCAATTGTGACACCTCCACCTTTCTTGAATTTGAGATTAATAAATTGAGCTTTGTCTCCACACATATGTCTTGTACATCCACTGTCAATGATCCATGATTTCGATTTGATCTTAGCAGCAAGACATATCTACAAAACACACAAAAACAACACTTAACCTTTTGGTACCCATATTGGTTTGGGTCCTGATTGGTTAGTAGCAAGTATATAAAGAACATTTAATTCAGATTTCTTGATCCACATTTGAACCACTTTGGGAAAGGAATTCTTTGTTCTTTTCTTCCTGCCAGAACCATTTCGGCTAGCTGACTGTTTGTTCCAGTAAGCTGGCTTCCTGTCAGCTTCTTTCTGGTAAATTCTGGTAGCTTGCTGAGATCTACAATTTTGAGCTAAATGACCTTTACCACCACATTTCTTGCAGCTTGTCCAGGGCATAGCATATTTGTATGGCTTTCCTTGTCTGCCTTCATACTTTAGTGCAGTAGCCCTCTTGTTGAAGTTCAAACCAACTCCTTCTTTGTCCAAAGGTACCTTGATGCTTTTCATCATTGATTTGAGACCTTCTTCTCCTTGAACAAAAGTACCCATGCCTTTTCTGAGCTTAATGACTTCTTTTTCCAAGGAAATAATTCTTTCTGCTTGCTTTGATGAAGTGGCAGCAGGCTGAGATGTACTGTCAGCAGGCTGAGATGATGTTTCAGCAGGCTGAGATGATGTTTCAGCAGGCTGAGATGATTCTTTCTTGGAAGATTCTCTGAGTTTAAATGTTTCAAGACATGCATCTCTTGCCTCTATGTCAGCCTTTAGATCAGAAATCTCATCAGCTAGAGCATTGTTCCTTTTTAACAGTATCTTGTTGAAACCTTCTAGATCTTCAATTTTTGATTCAAGCTCTTTGATTTTGACTTCATTTGTTGCTTGGACAGGTTCCTTGCTTTCAATTAGTGATTCCACCTTTGCCATTAAATCTTGAACCATCTGTCTAAGATATGAATTCTTCTCTGACAGCTTGTTGTTTTCTGTCTTTACTGAATTATATTCCTCTATAGAAATACTATCTTGATCCTGCATGGTTAGTTCATCTAGAATAATATTATCAGAAGAAATATCAAATCTGAATGAATTTACCTCACTTTTGTCATCATCAGAATCACTTTCAGCAATGATCTCCTCAGTTAAACCTCGAACAATATCATCCTCCATTCCAACTAGTGCAAGGTTGACCATATCATCATTGTTGTCACTGTCACTTGGTGAGATGTCTTCTTCATCATCACTCCAGGTTAGCAAAGCTTTAAATTTCTTCTTGTCTTTGTATCCAGCTTGCTGTTTCCCTTTTAGCTTGTAACAGTCCTTCTTGAAATGGCCAGTTTTGCCACATTCAAAACACGTTGAATCTCCTTTGGAATCTTTGGAGAACTTTTTGGTTTTAGAGAAATCTGAACTCCTTCTATCTCTCTTCATCTTGTTTTTCTGTTCGATCATCTTCCTGATTTTTCTGGACATGAGTGCTATTTCCTCATCTGATTCATCATCAGATTTCAGCTTGCTGTCATCACCATGAAGTGCCAAATTCTTCATCTTTGATGTGAGATCAGAAGTAGAATTTGCATGGCTAGCATTTATCTTGCCTTCAAACTGCTCCAATTCAGCAAAAACACTTAGAGTGTCCATTGTATCAATTGTTGGAGAAGATTCTAAGGCAGTGACCTTAGGTTCATAGATCCATGGAACAGCACTAATGATTTTCATGTTGATCTCTTCTTGTGGAATTTTCTTGCCAAGTAAAGTGAGACCATTCATAGTGACTTGGAACCTTGCTTGAGCATCCTTAATAGATTCATCTTTATTGAGCTTGAAATTTCCATACTCGTTCATCAGCTTGCTGAGTTTAACCTTCTTTAAGGCTTTTGAACCTTCATGACATAATTCAAGAGTGTCCCACATCTCCTTTGCAGAAGTACATGAAGAAACTTTGTCACTCTCTTCAGGACATAAACCAGTCATGATAGTGTTGATAGCTCGGTTGTTGTAAGCAAGCTTGATCAGCTCATCTGCAGTGAGTTCATCTATATCTTTTTCTTTACCATCTGTAGTGAGAAACTTGAAAGGACCTTTTTCTGTAACTCTCCACTCCATGGGTTCTCTGGCCAGGTGCTGCTTCATTCTACCTTTCCACCAGTTATAGTTTTCTGTGCCAAGTAGAAGAGGTGCCCTCGAACCTGAACTTCCCATTGGATATTTGTCAGCCATCTGTTCTATACTTTCCTGTTACAGAAGATATTAGTATAGCCTGCTCTGATACCAAATGAAAATGCACACCTAGAGGGGGGGTGAATAGGTGTTAAGGCTAACAAAGACCGATTTTAGTTTGACCAAGTTATTAAACCTGTCAGCTAGCTAAGATTGATTAACAGACACTGTCAGCTAGCTGCTATATGCAATGCAGTACAGAAAAAGTAAATAACACCAAGACTTTTAGCCAGGTTCGACCCCTAATCCCCTATGGTCTACGTCCTGGTCCCCTACCAACTGGTAAGAGAGAATATTATTAATCAAAACCAACCACGATTACAAGATTACAATAATATTCCTCCCATATTCCCTTGCAGCTGATCCTAGCTTGCTGAAACGCCTGTTCCACTGAACTATTCTGCCCTCTAAGCACTATACTACCCTAGCATAGCCTTCTCTAGCCTCTAGTTCCCTTGAACCCTGTTTCACAAGCCTAGCAATCCAGCCACAACTTGAATACAATCAAACGAATACAAATGAATGAATTTACAACTCAAACTATAAGCTCTCTCGTATATATATAACTATATAGAATACTAGAGCTCAAAGATATTAGCTAAGAAAGATTGAGTTTGAGAAGAAGTGTGTATATATGTTTCAAATCAGTTTAGTTTCACTTGGTTTTCTTTTCTTCTTCTTAGAAAAACTATACACACTTGTATATATATATTCGATTTTATCAAACCAAAACTAACGTTGAAATTACAACGTTTGAATTAGTTAAGATAAGGTACGTATATATATTTAAAAGTACGTATATTGAGGATAAATAAGATGATAGAATCGTTTGAAATCAGCCTCAATATAGTATAGATAAGAGTTGGTTTTAGAAGATAAGTTTTAGTCAAACTCCAACTCCTATTAAATAGGAAAATTAATTTGAATATTAAAATCTGTTTGAATTTGATAAAACTGAGCTCTAATATAATATATAACCATATATATATTAGATAGACTTGTACAAATAAGATCCTATAAATTCTCCAAGAAAATCGGACTTCCTTTGCAAATCCAACAGTTTCTGCGTTCCAGTGTCAGCTTGCTGAGACAGAATATTTCCTGCTGTCAGCTCGCTGAAACGCCCTGTTTTCCTACTTTCAGCTTGCTGTCAATGTACTAAAACATATTATACTGATAAATCATATCAGTAAGCTATTTCCTGCAAAACCAAGTTAGTCCACATATAACAGCTTGCTATTTTATATCAAATACAAGCTTTCAGCTTGCTAACAGTGATCATCAAAACACAAAAGGGTTTCAATCCCAAGTGGTCTGACACACAAACTGCGGGTACACGAAGTGCTCTTTACTCTTATATATATATATATATATGTAATGAATTGTTTTTTTTTTCTGGAAAGTAAATGGAGTTCTGTTGAGTAATCCATATTTACATAGAATATATCTCTTTTTTGATTGACAAATGACAATATATTTATTACATTGTTTTTTAGCTATTTTCTTTACATCTATATCTATATCTCATTGAAAGTTGGACCTTATAGAATACTCCATTTGTTCCAAAATAATAGTTATTTTGATTTTTTACACGTAATTTGAGGTGGGAAAAAATACTACTTACACAGTAGTTGCACATAATTTTTTTAATTTTCATTTTTTGAATAAAAATATAATATTTAAATCATTATTCAGAAAAAAAATTTATAAAAATAATATATATATAAGTAGGTTTTTTTTTTGCAATTTAAATCATGTAAAAAAAGTCAAACGATTGTTATTTTGGAATAGAGAGAATCCACCTACGCGAACATGTCACAAGTGCGTGGGGAAGACCTGAGATATGTTAATATATTTATGTGATACATTATTGCATTATACTTCAGTTTTAAATATCCGTCGCTATACTTATGAGCTCAGATTCAGAGCTCAGATTTTCTGAACCGTTAATCAGGACAACTAAATCTAATTGTGATAAATAATTGTAGTTGAGGTTGTCGTGATAATAATAAATTAAGAAAGAGAATAAGGTACGTCAAAAAAGAGAAAGAAAGAAAGAGAATAAGGTCTCTAAAAAAAAAAGAGAGAGAATAAGGAACTCGATGTATATTTAAATTCTGAAATATTGAATAAATGATATGTACAATGTTTAAATATGTATAATCATTTTAGATATTATTTTGATGTATGTAATCATTTTATTCAATATTTCAGGAAAGTTATATGAATATTATTTGATATGTGAAATCATTTTATTCAATATTTCAGGAAAGTTATATGAGATATATCTTCATCATTTTGAATAAGAAAAGAACAAAATCTGGGTATATATTAACATTTGTGAATTTTTATAGTTTTGGGGACGGTTGAGAATAATATGATTATTTTCAACTTTAATTTAATCACAAAAAGGTGTGATGTTTAGTACTCTTCACATTCCTTTTTTTAATAATAATTTTGTTAAATTTTTGACCCGCAATTTAAGTTGTATGAAAAAAATATATTTTAAATTACAATAATAAATAAAATACAAATTCAAGAAATTTATTTTACATATAAATTAATATTAAATATAAGTTTATACTCGATATCTTTTAAAATTCGAGTTAAAATTAATAGAGGATGGAATCAGTCATATGCCTGGTTTTTCTAGTCTCGATCCTCTCTATTTCAGTTGCGCAACGGTAGATTGCTCTCAACTTTATTTTATTTTGTTCTTAAAGGAAAATAAATTAAACATTTCGATAAAAAAGAAAGAAAGAGAAGCGGGGAAACAAATGAGATAAATACCATACCACGTACAAAGGATTATCGGATAAGACTTGAGAAAGAGGTGATGGAAAGCCACGTGGCGGGCCCCTCAGAGGATGTGGAACTATTAAGTCACAGCACTCGTTGGGTGATGGGAATATGGGATGGCTACATACTGTAACATTTTGTATGTATCGATGTATGTATAATTAAAATGCGATAGAAGAAGACGTCGTCCCTTCTCATCTCGCACCGTCCGCCACCGGCTACTTTGTCTTCTTCTCCTCTACTTTCTATTTACTCTTTTAGCCCTTTTCTCCCTCGTAATTACCATTTTTCATATTTGACTTTGTTTTAACTTAAAATATACTGTACCTTCGAAAGAGATTGAGTTATTTCGTAGGTGATCAATTTAGTTCCTGTCACTTTGTGCACAGGGACCACGAATGTTTTTTATTAATAGTTTCTGCTGAAATGTTACAACCTTGAGACTAACAGCGGTTAATTTTATATAAATTGATTTTTTAAGTCAATTTTGATTGAAAAATAAAAATTATATTATTTAAATATAAAATAGAAATATATTATATAAAAAAAGTTGAAAATGTTTTAATATGCATATTTATATTAGAGATCGATATGAAAAATTAAATGCACACACAAAAAAAACAGCTTAAAGCAGAGACGGCTTAAAACTATCACAAATAAACTCTAAATATCAAATTATTTTGAACTTTAAATATGATTGACTTAATTTAATATAGCACGCGTAGAGTATAAGTTGTAATCAAAAGTTATAATGATAATAATTTTGAAACTATAAATTCATTGTAAATTTGTAAAAGTGCGTATGATATATACACATACTGTATGTATTATGCCAGAAACTTTAACAACAAACTCTGAATGTATTTCTTTTTTGCTATATTTCGAGAACTGCTTTTTTTTAAAGAATTGTCAATCTATTTCATACTTATCTTAGATTAAAAAGTTTGTTATAATTATATTTCAATATTTTTTTTTCATTTTTAATCGGATAATAATAGTTAGTGTGAGATATTACAATTTCATAAAAGGAACTAATAATTAATTGAAATTTATTTTTATGAATTTATAATATTTAATAGTTGATCAACAAGGGCCGCCGCGGAATTTAAAATAAATAACTTAATAGTTCATGGATTATAATCTTCTTAAACAAATATGACTCGGATGTAATAATATATTTATATTTTTAATTAAAATTTATTTAATTTAACAAAAAAAGACAAACCGTCGACTCCCTCTCTCAATCAAAAAATATAACAACATGTGCAGTTTTCCTCTCTCAATTATAATGATATCATATTATATCTTATACGGAGTATATAATAAGAGTAATATAAATCTTATCCAAATATTACCAAATGTAAAAGATTGATTTTTAACAATTACATAATATTATATACTAATTATTTATAAGTTAAAATTATTATCAAGATTCTTAATGATTATAATTTTTTTTTACCTCGCTTCATAATATAACACAAATTCTATTAGATATTTTAGTAACATATAAATTTGAACTTAAATAGTTATTTTGGAGTTCAATTAAAAGGAAAATTCATAATTTTTGTGTTCATTACACGACAGACATTATTGGGGTCATATTTTGAGTTTAAAAAGTCAGAATTGAGCGATTTTACCACCCACGCGAAACTTACAAAATTATCATAATAATTTTGAGGTGGTCCAACATCCAAAATTTAATTAGAGCAGCCCTTAATCTAGCGAGAAAAGACAGTTATGAATTTTTATCGGAGAATTTTATTTCATTTAAGAAATCTTTTTATAATTGATTTAAAATATTAAAATATTTTTTATATTAGATTTATATAGAGATATGTCATATATCACATATTATTATGTATTATTATTATATTAAAATAGAAATAGTACTAGGGTTTTATATACAGAAAGATGGAGGGATGACCTGAATTTTTCTCACGAGAAGGAGAATTAATTTTTTTATGATATATTAAGACTTTTTAAAATTATAAAAATATTAATAATTTTAAAATAAATAATTTAATTAATAAAACATAATATTTATGAATCGCATGAATTAAAATTTAGTATAAAATAATATGTATGGAGTTATAAATTAATATAGCCATTTATCAGCTAAAAAATTACGCATCGTCGAGTTGACAGGGAAAGAGGGAGCATGACTTGGTAGTTGGTAAGGGTCTAATTTAAATTTGGGTTAGATTACCCTAAATTTCCCTCAAACAGTGATCCAAATTTGATCGGTGAATAGTACTGATCCAAATCACCACTTTACTGATACAATTTTTTGGATAAATTGGTTTAATATTAAAATGTTTTTCTCATTATTATATACTTTTAGTTTACTAGATTTAAAATTAATTTGTAAATTTAATTAATAATAATATGTAATTATAATTAATAAAATTTGAATTTTAAAATAAAATTTATAATAATGAGAAAAACATTTTCATTAAAATTTAAATAAAAGTACATTAAATGCATGAAATAAAAAGTACATTAAATGCATAAAATAGAATTACAATACAAAAAATTACTAGAAAATGGTACAAATATAATAGTTTAATTTAAAAAATTTAGTAAAAGACATAGGATAAAAAAATTATATATTTAATTTAATCAATTTAGTAAATATAATACAAATAGTTGATAATAATTAAACATTAAATTTAAGATTAAATAATTTAATATATTATTTATATAATATGGAAATAGTAATTTGGATCATTTGGATCACAATGCTAGTTGATCAGAAATTTGGATCTAGATATTCAAATTTAGATTTTTAGATCGAAACTGCTGGGGATAGGATAGTAGGCTAATAGCATAATAATGTCATGATTAGGACCTGATTAGGAACAAACAATACATATGTAGTGTAATTCTTAGATAAATACTATCAATGTCACCATTGTTTTTGGGTGACGTAATTCTTAGACAGGACGGATGGGAACGACTATTAGGTTGAAAATTTCCATGTAACCATAATCTACTCGTTTGCAGGATGATTTTTTATAGTCAGTAACTCAGTGCCTTGTGGAGTTGGAGGAACGGTTTAGCCCGTTTAGGGATTTTTTTCCAAACAATTTAATAACTACAAGTTCATCAATATTATATAAAAATTATAATCATAAAAATATATTTTAACTTTTTATATTACATTAAAAATTCATTAATAAAATCTAAATAATATATCAAATATAAATTTTATATTTATACACAACAATGATATTAATTTTTCATTACATTTCAAAATATGAAACAAAAAATATTTTGTTACGATATATACACATGCATGTGGTTTGGTCTCTACAATTTTAATTTTAAGTACTTTAACTGTGTAACCTCCTGTCTTGTAGCTGAGTTGGTTTTTCTCACACTTTAGGTTGAAGGGTCAGTCCGATTTACCAGTTCGAGATCAACTATGTAATAAAAATTAATATATTTTTAATTTTTCTTAATAAATATATAATAATAATAATTTATTCAAATAAAAATATTTAAAAAATATTAATATTAATTATATAATAAAAATCTCAAAAATTAAGTATATATCAGAGATAGTAATTGTTTGATAGAAAAATGTTAATGACTTCGATAAGATATCATTAATACTTGTAGTTGGAGTAAACGGCAATAATTTATTATTAAAATTTTGACTTGTAACAGAAAAATAAGTAATTAAGTATTTGAAATTCAATATAACAAATATAGATATATTTAAAAGGAAAAAAATATTAAAAGTCAAATAAGTTTGCAAAACAAATGTTAATTAATTATAACTTCCATGGATGTGTTGAAATAGTCATGTCAAGAATATCTTGATTATTTTATTATCATCAAAGGGAACGCTATCTCCGTATATCTGCCATACGAAAGTCAAGAAAATCAAACATCTCTTTTGGTATGATTTCGAAACAAGCTCATGTTACGTCATATATAACCCAAATTTTCGTAAACAAATTTTAAATATACTTAAAACACTTATCAAACTTTATGATGACCACAGATACATCTGTGCATTACATTGCCCACACACAATTACGCTTGGTTAGCTCTGCCCACCTTTACATTACATTAGTGTATGGACTCGTATACATCACATATTGTAAATCTGTGGTCGCGATTTCGTCACACATACACTGTGAGTGCATATATGGTATTTATAAAATTACTAATATTTTCCCAACCAAGCTTCCAAGTTTGGACCAAAACAACTACTGCCCCACCAAATTAAATACCAATATTACCATACCATATACATGTGTCTTTTTCTGGTTATTTACATCTGTACCCTTTGATTAATTGTGTGTGTGACACATACATGAAGTAATTATCACAATGACATAGGTACACGTAATCCATAACTCATAATTTATTTATGTTTTGTAATGTAACGCGTAAGCTGATAATTCCAAGTCACCTCCCAACCCCTCTATAATATATATATATATACATATACATATACATATACATATACATATACATATACATATACATATATATATGTATGTATATATATGTTATGTATTCAGATGATCGATTTGTAGCTCAAACCTGATTACATAAACTATACATACATATTTATATAAGCACCTACCATGCAGGAAGCACTTCCATACAAGACATGGACATCTTATGAAGGTGTAAATAACACGGTGACGACAATGAAATCTCCGGCAAAAGAAGATGAGTTGAAGAAGATGGTGTCACACAACGCAGTTATTGTGTTCGGTAAGCGGGGGTGTTGCATGATTCACGTTGTCACGCGTTTACTTCACGGCCAAGGTGTAAATCCAGCTGTTTACGAAATTGACGAGAAAGATGAAAACAACGTCGTTAGTCAACTTCAGAATATTGATGCCGGAAAAGATGGCAAGTTGCAGTTGCCGGCCGTGTTTATCGGTGGTAAGTTGTTTGGCGGGTTGGATCGGATTATGGCCACCCATATTAGCGGCGAGTTGATTCCTGTGTTAAAGCAAGCCCGAGCCTTGTGGCTTTAATTTTAATCACTGGCTAATTAGTTTTTTGTTCGAGTCATTTTTCTTTTGAGTTTAGTGATTTTAACTTCTTCTTTTTCATTGTTTTCAAAGTTTTAGGAAAATTTATGCGAGATTGAATTAATTTCATGATAAGCGTTGAATGAAGAATATCGAAAATATTTATACATACATGTATGTATGTATGCATCCCCCAGACAGTCTCCTTTGTTTTGTTTACAAATTCATCGGCTCGAGGAAATTACTTGCAGTAATAGTTTCTTGGTGCTGACCATAGCTTGAGAATTGTCCTACTGTTTAATATTTTACCTCTTAAAGTCATTCTGTTTACAATCGGAGCTGTAACTCATTCAGCAAATTAACATGTAAATGAGTATAAAAAACAAAAGCCCTTGCAAGTTCATGCACCGCGTATATATAGGAAAATATATAATTATATAGATTGATAAGGTAAATGATTAATGGATAAAAATCACAAAAAAATCAAATATCAATGTCGATCCAAAATGTGTACCATCAAGATTATGGTATTGGCTTATCAATGTTTTAAAGGACGAGTTCCATTTATTTCATAAATCTCATTTTAATAGAATAAATAAGCTAGGTTAATTTTGAAACCTTCTTCATTAATAATATGTCAACTAATTAAATTATGACAATTAAAGATTTCATACCTAATTTGAAAAAAGTTTGGACTTGCATTTCTTAATATTTAAATCTATTCTTGGTGATGGAATAAAAGCTTATCTCTGTAAACTCCGAATTAGATTATATTATTAGCTTGTAACTTTCTGCTTTAAAAAAAACCATCCCAATTAATTTATTTTTGGGCAAATGACCCTCGTTCTGAAATTAAAAAAATCACCGCGTCGGGTTGACCCATAAATTGCATGAAACACTCTCTAAAAATATATGACAGGCCCAACATATGGACACCAAATATGCGGGCGTAATCTCGTTCACAGGCCCGTTATTTAAAGTAGAACATAAAACTACACCAGTCACAAGTCATAACAATGGTTCAAAATCAAAATTAAACAATATATATTCATTTTGATGTAATCATTGGATCATATAATGTGAAGCCTATTCGTATACTGATATAAATGATTTTTGTATTAAAATATAAACAAGGCTAAAACACATAGCCGACATTCCAAATTTAAAATTTTGACAATGCTACAGTTCCACATTTATTTTTTAAAAAAATATGATTTCATATACATCACAATTTATCCTCATGAAATGCATGCAAATCCTTTATGCATGTGCCAATAAATTGGCCTAAAATCCACCCGGTATTCAGGTGGGACTCCAATGCTCGAAATTCGAATTGCATTATTCCAGTCAAACAACATGTGATTTATATCAATCCGACAAAATTAACATGACACGTGAGTAAATAATATGAATCAGTAAAATGTTAGAAAATTTTAAATGTTTTATAATTATATTTTGGATTTTGGAATATATATTTAATGATAACGGCTAAATTACATAAGCAGCAAGTAAACTATTTAATTTATTTTAACATGTATTCATTAAATTTTAATTTTGATTATTTTTATAGATGCCGTATGATTTTTAATTAATAAATTATTTAATTATAAAAATAAAAAAAAAGGATCACAACGAAGTTGTTGCCGCAAAATTTCATCGTGAAAAATGTTGTACAGAAAAGTTTACTACCGGAATTTTCTATCCTAGAGTATCAATTTAAATGACGGTGACCACTCTAAGTCAACTTAATGCCAATGAGAGTTCGTGGACAGTTGACAGAGGTGTTTGCATTTGCTCATGCTTTAGCTAATATTTTTGATAATTGATTATTTGATATAATCATTCTATTTTTTTAAAAGTAAAAATTAATTTAAAACCAAATTTTAGATATCATAAGTTCTCACTTTTAAGGTGATTTTTCATTGAGTTTATTTTCAGTAGGTAGATAAAAATGAAAACCGAAACACTAAATTAAAATCAAAATAAAATGGGAATCGACTGATTCCCATTTTATTTTGATTTAACTAGCTTTCCAGCTAGTTAAACTGCACGCTAGGCTATCTACTTATGTATGGAAAAAGGAGGATGTTAGTTTTCGACATGGTATTCGCATGATCGCTTAAATGATTAAAAAAAAGAATATTATGATGTGCTTGCTATATAACTAATAAATAGAAAACGAAGAAAGAGCCTGCAGCCACTATATAATCTCCATGGTGTCCCTTTCGGATCAGATTTAATATATTAGAAGCATCCGGTATTGGACTAAAACGTGTATGGTGTATGACACAAAGTTGTGTTTTTATTTTGCAAATTATGCGAAGTTATATAAACAGGTGCTTCATAATTAAGAAAACACTCCACGGAAAGGTGATTTTGATGTACTCATTTGTCGGAAATGCTAGTATACATTCGTTAGATATTTGGAAAATAAGTTTGAGGTAGCACTACGAACCGTTGATGCACCATCTACTTCTAATCTTTTGAACGGAGTACAGGAACACATAACAATTAAACAAAGTTTGTGATGAGGCTCCTGGTATTGGGCAAGGGGTATAAGAGTATAAGTTGAAATCAATGATAATGATATAGAATTGAAACTTCATTTTTAATATTAAAAGAAGAATAAAGTTCCTGAAATTAATTTAGAAAAATTACCTAAGATACTAGTATTTTTTAATGTAAGTATTATTATAATTGTATATAATTTTCTATAATTACAATAACACCCTCATGTATTTATATGAATTTTTTTTAATCTCAGTTACGTGAGATAATCTCAGGAACATTAATCTCGTAATATATGTATCACCTTGATCTCTTTATATTTCAAAATCAAAATATTATGAATTTGAGATATAGATTTCAAAATTTAAATTATTCAACCAAACTTATATATAAATTTCACGAATCAAATAGCCTTAAGATAAATTATATCTTAACTTGTTTGTATTAGCTAATTCAGACTTAATTAAATTTCGAAACTTATCACGTGTACATGGTGTGGGGGTAAAATTATTCGTATTAGTCCTATTATATGCAAAACTATAAAATATATTAATAACATATTTTATAATTATGTTTGGCTTGAGGTACATATATAATTGGTGAATTTTTATTTAAAAAATGATACTCCTTTTGTCATAAATTAACAGTCTTATTTGACTTTTTATAGTCAATTTGACTGAGAATAAAAAAATATGATTTTATAATTTCAAAAAACTAAAAAGTACATTTTAAAATAGATTAAATATATTTTTTAATGATATATTTTTTATAATTTTTTTCAATTATAGATTATATGTAATTTTCAATCAAATTTTGGTCAATTTAACTATAAAAAAAATCAAAAAAGACAGTTAATTTGGGACGGAAGAAGTATATATTAAACTTCCTAATATGTCGATATATATTAGGTACACTTGCTTTAAAAACAATTTTAGACAAATGTACCCTTAACCCGTTCACGTGTCAGAGTCAAAATTTAAAATGATCTAAGGCTAAAATATTTAATAATAAAATTTTCATTAATTTTAAAGGACTATTGTAGGCTCAAAACAAGATTAATATTAATCTTAAGGATAAAACATACTTCAAATAAATATTTTTAATAAATATTTTGACTTAATTAATTGGAACTTATCATACCGCACATGTATGATGTATGTAACTAAAAATCTTGGCGGTATTTAGTAGTTAGTTACCGCATAGCATGCAACTAAAAAATTACAAGCCTTCATTTCAGTCTAACAGTAAAAAACAGCAAAAAAACAAACATACCCTTGTTGACAATACTTTACTTTTCCCAAAACCCTAGATCTATCTATTAATTACGAGTATATGGTAGGAGTATTTTTATTTAGCATAATACATATATACAGAGAGAGATAGAGAGAGAGGCAGTAGAACTGTTGTATATATACAAACAGCTCATGACTCTCTCTCCATATAAGAATTCTTTATATGCATCTGAGAGAATCTTTTTTAGGTATTGAAAGTTGAAGGCTTTTGAAAGTGTTGGGCAAGGGGAAGAATATTCTTCTTCACCAAACATCAACAGCTAAAATCCAAAGTTTATATACTAAACAAATTTAGAAAGCAAAAACATCATTAGATTATGATTAAGGGTTACCCAGAAAAAGTCAGCCCACAAGTAGACGACCACCCCCACCTCCAAAAATTCACTGTCTGTCAGTTGCCTGTTCTTTAACCACTTCATTTTCTTTATTCGTCTGCACAATTTTGTACATTACCGAGAAATGGCCACACCGCACACACATATAGCTAGCTAGCTTCATACGTAGTGATATAGTATATTATACTACTAGTAGTATTATGTATTTATATTCAAGCATATAGAGAACACTTATTAATTTCAAACCTAATGATTCGCAGCATATCCCTCTCTCTGTGTGCGAGAATTTGTTTTGGCATTTGCGTACTACATTTTTCTTTCGTATCACTTGATTATACTTCTAATTATTGCTCAAATAAATATAACTAGCTAGCTAGACCAATTTATTCTCAATGAGCCCGCGCGGTTAGCTAGGTGATTCAGATGTATATATTTTTTTGCACTAATCCAAGATAATTTTCGTCGTTTGTGTTGGATTTGCCTTCTTCTTTGACAGTTGGGCACGTGTATGGTGTTTCTCTTTAATCTTTCTTTAAAGGAAAGATATACGCAGTACATCTGGAACAAATTACCTTGACTAGCCAATAATTAAGATACGGTCATAATTATTTATTTTAGTTAATAAGGTCACGTACTGGAGGTATAGATGTGAACTATCACCAAAGAACATGACAGTATGGTGTCACTTGACAAACTCTTCTGAAATGACCCACAATATACATGCAAATTACGTCTCGTAAACACACTAGAGATTGATCAAGTTGTTTACACCAATGAGCTAATTGATTTAACATATCAAATAAAGGCCCTTTTTTTTCAAATGAATTAAAATAGCGCCTGGTATTTGCTCCTTCATTTCACGATATCTTTTCATAGTTGCACAAATCTAGAAAACATTATTTTCGACTTAGGTATATCTTTTCAGATAAATTGAATATATATTCACCCAAATGTTTACTCGAACAATCCTGGCTTCTTGCATTTTCCAAGGATAAATTATTGTATCGGTATATTCAAACTTTAGATGCGATTTATATATCTTGGACCAAATGCCATAATACTTATTCGTAAATTAAAATTAAAGAAATACAACACTATTACTAATTGTTTTTTTCCTAAAAAAATAATTCAGGTTACAAGCATTTGTATATAAGGTTATAATTTGAGTGGAGTTGGCTCGAGAATAGTTAGAACGTAACTCAAACTTCAATTTGAACTCTTTTATTAAGACTCGAATCTACTTAAACTTTGAGCTCATATATATTAATATAATTTAGATGCAAAATTTTACTTGTTTATTCTAACTAGTTTAATAAGTTTGAGTTTGTGACGAATTGGATTAGATCTAGACTCTAGCTCAAATTTGTTTATAATATATAAAAGTATTACTTTAAGCAATTTTATGTTTCTTAAGCTTTTAAAATAATAAATGTTAATTACATTTTATCAATTCACGAGTATATATTTGCCCGGCTCGATCCAAATATTAATTTTATGAATTCAACTCGAGCTTACCAATATGTTTTTATATAATATAATGGGCTGAACTTGATAATACTGAGTTAGGATCCCGTTGATTTCAAATATATATACCTTAAAATTTCAACAAGTGTTGATTCTGTTCTAACAGCCCATATTTATTTGTTTTCTGCATTCATTTCTTATCCTTTTTTAATGAATCTTACAATTCTAGAAAGATCTTGGAATTTTCTATGATCTTTGTGTTATGCACTTTTTCATTTGCACTCATCTTGATAGAGTAAATTGCTTTGTTTCTGAACTGGGCAAATCTGATTTTTATTATTAATAGTCTATTTTTGTAAGATATTTGGGTATGTGATATTTAAGTAATGCACTTTCAATTTATTTGTGATATATGTATGATTTGAGAGATTTCGGAAGACCTCCGTCATGAGTGGATAATCTCATGCTTTGGCACCACCTATACGGTGTATTTAAATTGTATGAGCATGTCGCCGGAGTTATGGGACACGTTGAGTCATGACTATTGTGTATGTGTTAGCATCGTGCTTAGTGCCTTGCAAATCCCTGTAAGTTTTGATGACTACATATTCTGGAGAACCGAAATGTAAGACATCTTGTAAGTGTAAGATTATCTCTCATATCTGTAAGTAAGTTCACTTTTGATCTATTTGATATTATTATCAGTAAGTGGTAAGAGTATGTGTAAGAGTATATATGTAAGTTGATATTGTAATATATCTATAGTGTCTTTTTACTTTTTTTTTTATTTTTTGTTTATATTGTGAGTTAAGTATGATTAATATCTTTTGTCTCTTTCAATTTGTTGCATCATTCTTTATTCAGATTTTTTTTATGTTATCAGCATGTCTAACTCTTGTACTCTTTGCATCATTTTATATCCGTATATGAGTCTTTCGCTCACTGTCGATTTATGTTTCTTGATTTCTCCCGACAGATATTCATTATTAGGTGAGCTAACTTTTGGGAAGAGTGTGAGCTGTTAGTTTTGAGGAGTTGTAACGTTTATATTTAGATTTGAATTTGGAGAATTTAATTGTAACTTTTTATTTGTAAATTGTAAATTGTGGGATATTGAGGAATTGTAATTTTTTTGGATTTTACGTGAAATTTATTTAAGTGAATAAGTTTGAAATTTTAAATTATGCATGTAAAATTTGACTATAATTTTTTAGTTTTATAGATTTTAATCTCAAATTCAACTTAAATTACACCTCTAAACACAAAGCACTCGTATCGATCATATATCAAACTTCATGTTTGTCATTCAAAATTTTAGAATGTCAGGATGAAGTGCATTAATATTGCAGGGGTCTTTCTAATATTATGTGCTCATGTTCACTCTGACAATTATTTTTTGATAAGTTGACTATTTTTAATTGGTGAGAACTTTTGTGTAGGAAAATAGAACTAATACAAATTTGTTCACTAATCAAAACATAATTATTAGTATGTGACCATGAGTACCCACAACAAAAACTGATATTGTATAGGTGTTAATTAAGGATGTTTGGCAAAAGCGAAACCGGCAAAATCACTGCCTTGATCGGTCCAAAATATTGAACTAGTAAAACGTTAGTGACACATTTATATTGTAACATGGAAGTACACGTCAATATATCAAATTTAATTTGCTCGTATTTTGTAACGGGTATGTGGTAGATTGTAGAGTCCAATATACATTCAATTGTGAATTTAGGTGTTATATTACATATATATGAGACATATCAGTATATCACATATATATATATACCATATATGTGCTGAACTAGTTTCATGCAGGTTATTCTTTACTAGCCGAGGTCGTGTATATACCTTTTCTTTGATGTCTATAATTTCTGTTTCTATTTTTCACTTATTCATCTAATAAATCCAAGTGTGTGTATATATATATATATATATAATTTCTTGGAAAAAATATAAGAAACAAAAAGTGAAGACATTATGGGATAATCATTCCAAGGGGAAAGGTATGGAGGGTAACTTTTGTGCAGGGCTCATCATATTTGTCATCATGCACCTCGATCATCGCTAGGCCACCTCCTCCAACTTTCACTTTTCACTGTCTCCCATGAAAAATTAATTTTTTATTCCAACCGAAAGTAAGTAAAAGACTTCACTATGACTACAGAACAGTACTCTTACAGATTTGATACTTAATTAGGTACTTATTCTCTGCTGTTTTCTCTTAATATCAATATTTCTAACACCCCCCTTGATTGAGAGAGAGAGAGAGAGAGAGTTCTTCAGGTATCATCAGCTTCTCAAACTAGCTAGGGTTGATTAATTGTCTGTCTTTCTTTTATGTGCAAACTTATTCAAGCTAATCTATTATCTTTGTTGCAGAAGGAAACAGACTTAAGATATATGTTAGAACAAATGGCGGATTCCATCCAAAACCAAATTGATGAAAGCAATCCTCCTCCTGCAAAGAAGAAAAGAAATCTCCCAGGGACCCCGGGCAAGCCTTTAAATTCATCTTTGTTTTGTTATAACTGAGCAACAATCATCATATATACATATAAAGAGATCTACACATGTAAACCAAATTTTCATAACAGATCCGGAAGCTGAAGTGATCGCCTTGTCACCAAAGACTCTCATGGCAACCAATAGATTCTTGTGTGAGATTTGTGGGAAGGGTTTTCAAAGAGATCAAAATTTACAGCTCCACAGGCGAGGCCACAATTTACCATGGAAGCTGAAGCAAAGAACGAGCAAGGAAGTCCGTAAGCGCGTTTACGTGTGCCCTGAAAAAAGCTGTGTCCACAACCATCCATCAAGGGCTCTCGGAGACCTCACCGGGATCAAGAAACACTATTGTCGAAAGCATGGGGAGAAGAAGTGGAAGTGTGACAAGTGCGCCAAGCGATACGCTGTGCAGTCAGATTGGAAAGCACACTCCAAAACCTGTGGCACAAGGGAATACAAATGTGATTGTGGCACTATATTCTCCAGGTAATTATCTATCTATCTATCTATCTATCTATCTATCTATCTATCTATCTATCTATCTATCTATATATATATATATATCCACTTCTCTTATTCAATAAGCCTGCTAGCTAGAACTGAATATATATTTGATAACCATACTAGCTAGCTATATTAATATATACACACAACCAACATATATAATCATACACTAGCTAGAAGCTATATGTGTTTGTACTTCCTTCTGCTTTCATCCGTAATATTGTTGTAGTATTGTGATAAATATTGAACCAGGATATGTCATGCGTGGACAAAATTAAAGAGATAGGGTCCTAGCCTAGCTAGTGGTGTGAAGAGTCAAGAAAATTTTGAACTTTCAGGCTTTTATTTCTTTAATTTCTCTATATGCATTATATAAACCTTTTCAAAATTATATAGAACTTGGTAGTTGTTCAAGACGTGATCTGGTCATTACTGTAAAAACCAGATCAATTTATTAAGCTATAGTTTAAATACTTCCTGATATGTGTGCAAACGCGCATAACCAAGTATCTAGCTAGCTAGGTATCCTACTAATTAATTAAGTAATAGTATATATAAATTTCTCGTAATATATATGTTATGGATGACTGCTTGAAAAATGGAGTATATTACTATCTTGAAAATCTATCTCTGGTGATTTGCAGGCGAGATAGCTTCATCACACACAGAGCATTTTGTGAAGCTCTAGCTGAAGAAACAGCTAGAGTCACAGCTGCAACATCCAGCTTCAACAATTCAACATTGCCTAATATGAATTATCATTTCATGGGACCAGCTTCTTCACTAGGCCAAAACACAGCACAACATTTCAGTTCTATCTTTGAGCCAGTCATCTCAAGCAACCATGAAATATTTACCACCGATCCAATCCGACAAGCTGGACTTTCATTGTGGATGGGCCACGACACCACACAAAATAGTCATGCGGCGCCAATGAACAATAATCTTCAACTATTGCTTGGTGATCCAAAATCCAATTATCAATTCAATTGGGCCAGTACTGGGAACAACAATAGGATCAATATTAATCCTAGTCCTTTTGAAGAACAACAAAAGATCAATATTGCAAGCAGCACAAATTCACTTCCCGTAGTGAATAATATTGTCACTAAGGATGTTGAAAATCAAATTGTGAGTATTCCTTCCTTGTACAGCAGCCAAAACATGTGTGACCAACGTACACTTCCTGCAACTATGTCTGCAACAGCATTATTGCAGAAAGCTGCGCAAATTGGTGCAACTTCTACGGATCCATCATTCTTGGAAAGCTTTGGATTGAAGCGTAGTAACATTAATCAGGTTCAAGATGGGAGCAAGTTCTTTGGATTGTTTGGTACAAATTTAATGACAACAACCAGTCTCGGAAGCACCACTATTGATCAGGTAAATGATCATCTCTCAAATCTAAATCATCATTTGTATCCCTCAAAGCGGCGACACATACAACAGGATCAGAATAGTTCAGGATCAGGTGAAACAAGGGATTTTCTCGGTGTTGGTGTACGATCAATCTGCCATACACCTTCAATTAACGGATGGATTTAATCTTATCTGATCCGGTGCTAGCTAAAGTCAATGAAGTCTTGACTGAAAATGACTAGTTAAGGTCAGCTAGTTGTGACATGGAAAGTATATTTAATTTACAAGGTTAATTCGCATAGAGGAAATTAAAAGCTGGGAATGGCAAGTTGAGTGCATGGTTGTTCGATCATGGGACCTAAAAGTTGTGCTTTAAGAAAACCTATCCTCGAGGTGAAGGAATATGAGATCCATGCATATTTTCCTAAACCCTAAATTGTCAATCTGTTACATTCACTTTAACGTGGTGGGTAGTTTTTTGTTTTTTCATTAAAGAAAGAGAGTAGTGGGACTGGGGGCAAAGCAAGAGGAGTCCTTTTGAACTCAATTATTGCTTTTTTATATCTTTCAATCTGCTTTTCAATTGTTTTCTTTTCAGCTCTTGGAATATAAAATAAATTTCAGTGGCAAATTAAAAAGGCTCGATTCTTCTTTCATCAATAGCCATAGCCCTAACTGATCATCTATACTTTTACACGTTCTCACAACTTTAATTATTCTTTTATTGATTTGCCCTGGTGGTTAATTAGCAACTTATACAAGGTGTGTACCTATATATGCTCTTACAGTTATCATTTTCCTCTGAAATTGACTTGCAATCTTATGAATGTTATCAAGTGATGAAACCCGAACTTTCATTTTTGATCACTCGTTTCAAAGGTACGATCCAACTTAGTTAAGGGCAATGCCTCGAAGCGAAATTTTGAAGAAAAATTTGCAGGCTACAATAGCAAATAAAGGACTCGTGAAAAAATGCATATGTATATTGGAGTATAGCACGTACGTGATCAGGTTAATGGGGGTGTTTGGGGTTCCTTAAACTTAAAATAAATAGCTTATTTTTTATTTTATTTTACATATTTTCATATTTTTTTTAAAAATAAATATTTGTTTTAGAATTTTAAAACCAAATATGAACTTAATTATTTCTGGAAATAAGGGCTTATTTCTGAAAAGTACATACATCCCTATTTTTTTCCGGAAATAAGCCCTTATTTCCATAAATTGCAGTTTGCCAAACAGGCCCATTATAAGTTTAATTATTAGCCCTTGTACTAAAATACAGACGGTCACTCACACTTCTAGCTAGCTGACTTAGAATCAAACAATTTAAAGATATGCGAATTAAATTGAAATGTATACATTTATAATCCAAGAATTTAATTGTACACGTACAGTGATCCAACAATTTCTCTAGGAATCAAACTCTTTCAAGACAGACAGAGATTCATAGTTTTTTCACATCTAACAAATATAACGGGGGAAGCTGAAATGACACATGCACGTAACTTTGTCCATTTTTCAGGATTCTGACTGTCATGTACAATCTACATCTGCACACATATTATTCAACTTTCGCATAATGTGTAGGCCTCGTGCGCAGACCCCTTCAATTTTGAAGCTTAATCTGAAATAGTAATCTTACTGTAGGACTATCCTTTGATATAGGATCTGGCTAGCTAGTACATATATAGGAGATGGTCAAACAACTAGCCAACTAGTACGACATATAGAATACAAACACAACTTTTTATTTTCTTTGAATTCTAATCAGGTTGATGTAAAATTATAGTGGAAACAACACGTACCATCAAATGGCTCATATATGCAGAAAAGATGTACAATAAGAACAATGTGGACGTTTACAATGCTGGCTTTTTATTTGTAAAGAAGATGTTGATACAACCCCACTAGGCCAATAGTTCATCAATACATATATATGTATAATGACTGACTTTTCCTACTTTTCGTACTCTATCTATTTGCGTTATGTCATCTTTGTATTTAGCCACACACTCTCAAAAATAAGTATCACCTACATTATTGTAGATTTACACACTATGCAGGATAAACTACTCATCAGTGATCAGACTGTATATAAAGGATCACTTGAAACTGTTTCATTTAATAGATGATTTAATTATTTTTCTCAACTTAATAATTTTTTTTAAAGTTACTAATCATGCATAATCCCAACAAATTCGTCATTTTTTCAAAAAAAATCAAAAACCTTCCATTTTGATATAATAACCCAATAAACTCTTTTTTGAAAGAGTTTATAATAATTTATAAGAGTTTATTGGGTATTTGGGTTATTATGAACTTTACTTATTATTATTAAATGTGAATGTATATATTCAGATGTATACGGTATAGATGTTTTTTTAATATGCAATTTTTATAATCATAACATAAATCAGAGTATTGATTTATACACCTGCTGCACAAACTTTTCGCATATCAATGGAACATTCGATTTGCTACATATATTACATAATTTTTTAAAAATCCATCACACATAAAATATATATTAACACTGTCTGGGATTCCCAGAAAAGAAAAAATAAAATAAAATGTGTTACTTTCTAGTCTCCAAATTTTTTAAAAGGTTGAGAAGATATATTTTGATGAATTATATAAAGAATTTATTTCTAATTTTTTAAGCTTCTTTTCTTTTCCTTCTAAAAAATTATTTGGGAACAAGTTAAATCTCTTTCTTTAATTTTTTTTCTTCTGAAACCATGTTAATATATATATATATATATATATATATATATATATATATATATATATATATATATATATATATTAAAATATTCATTTTTAAAATAAGGTGATGATAGATATATAAATTGTTCATACCACACATAACCCATAACATAGGCGGTATTTTTGTAATATAATTTATGTGAGCTAAAATTTACACAGTTCTACATAATGCTGCTATAATTTAAAAATATATAAATAAGATAAATGATGATTTTAACACCACCCACACAATTAACACTTAACACCCTTTAACCGGTCAAAAATAGGATAAATAAATCATAATTAATCGGTCAAAATTTAAAAAAAAATATATTAAAATTATTTTATTATAAATTCAATTATTTAGTTTGCAGTTTGTCCTCTTTTATTTTAAAATTTTATTAAATAATTGATTAAATCTATATTGTATATAAAAATAATTATATATAAAAAAATAATATTAAATTAATTCAATTAATCATTCCGGCTAATACTCAATTATCCAATAAATCCATGTTCAATATTTTTATCGACTAATTCTAATCTGTGCTTTTAATAAAATTGATCTAATCTAATAATTATATTGCTGATATGCTCTCAAGGTGAATTGCAGAATTGCAAAGCAAATCAAGCGCACTAAACCTAAAAAAGTTGTCGACCACTTCAAATATTAACAACATGGGCCCAATTAGTGGCCTACCAATAATATATTCCTCAAAATCCAAGTACCCGCGTTTCAGGTTACAATTTAACTCGGACTACTGCACAGGCCCAACCCGCGTACACCTCACTAGTCCACACTCCACAGTTATAGCAGTAATTTACTTACGATTTGACTCGCTGAGTTAAAAATATGAAATTCACAAAATCGCCAGCGATTGATCTGACGGTCTGCGATGCTCATCTCTCAATTCAACAAGACAACGCCTCCATGCACGTCGGCACCTCCGTCTGGCCCTGTTCACTCGTCGTCGTCAAGTTCTCCGAGCGGTGGACTTCTCCGACCGCCGTCGTTTCCGGCGCCGTCAATCCCTACGTTGATCTCCTTGATTTTCGCAGCTAGGCACCGGCTGCGGCGTCGCTGGAATGGGCCTTTACTTACTCGGCCTTACCGACGTCATTTTAACAGATATTGCTCCAGTTTTGCCGGCCCTAAAACACAATCTCAAAAGAAACAAGCCTGTGTCGGGCCGGATGTTAAAAATGGCCCAACTGTACTGGACCAACGCTGACCAAATAAGAGCACTAAGCCCACCGTTTGACTTTGTAATAGCGACGGACGTGGTTTATATTGAGGAACCTGCGGGCCCGCTTTTGGCAGCAATGGGGGCGTTGGTGGCTGATAACGGTGTGGTTTTATTGGGGTATCAGTTGAGGTCGCCGGAAGCGGACATGTTGTTTTGGGAAATGTGCCCGAGAGTTTTTAACGTTGAGAAGGTCCCACATGAGCATTTGCACTGTGAGTATGCTTATGAAGAAGCTGATGTTTATATTTTAAGGAAGAAGTTGTAATTCATTTTCTGAATATTACAGGTGAATTATCAATTTATTTGGTATTTTAATTTATGATATGCAATGTATTGTCACTAGATGTTTGAGTGTACTGTATTGTTATGATATATGATGTTGAATATGTATTCAGTATATGTATATGCTTGTTTCGAATGCTTACGTTTTTTTTATATGTGTATTAAGCTAAATTTAGCCGCAGATATACAATCATGACCTTTGTCTGCAAAGGTTGTAACAATATGCTTGTTAAGTTTATAATTTAAATAGTATAATTCCCGAACCTGAATTTTATGGCAGTTAGTTTTAGGACTATTTAGTCCTTTAGCGCATCTGTAATGATGTCAGGTTGTATCATTGAACTAAGAACATGCTTGTGATATTTGAACGGACGATCCAGCATTATTGTTTGAAATGGCAACAAGTACAAAAGTAATAGTGTGATCAGGCGAAACTAATAATGCATCTCAACGTCGTTTTATTAGTACATATGATTAAAAGATGTCTTCAAATATTTATTCCTGAGTTTTTTTGGTTACATTTCCTCAGCAACAGCCTGCAGAAGTGAGGCTAGTTCTTGAGGCTTCGAAAACATGACCATGTGATCGGCTCCACTTATTTCTTTCACATCCTGAGGTGGATAATTACAGATAAAAGCCCTCTGAGTCTCCTCAGGTATTATTAAGTCGTCTTTGCTCACTATGTATACTCGACTTGTGGATCCATAATTTTTTTCTGTAAGTTCAGCCTCCTTTAGCGATAAATCATTTCTGAAAATCGGGAATGGTCTAATCAATGACAATGCAAGTGTGAGATCCTGCATGAGCAATTTAATCATTGTTAAATTTTTGTCTATCTTGCCAGAAGAAGATAAATTTTCCAACTGGTGTGGTCCATAGAGCAATAAACTACTGAGATAGTAGTGTCCAAACTATCCAAATTATGTGCAGAATCTATCCATAAGTTCATAGTTAGTAGGTTCTTAGGTGCCTGCTTGGATGAAGTAGACCGAGTGGTAAGAACACTAGAGTATACCTCTGGTGGAGAAAGTTGATACAAGGCGGATTGCAGAATTTTGGGACCAAAAAGGACTGAACTTGAATCTGGTCCTTTGTCAAAAGTAAATTTGCTGTCTTGCAATGCACCAGCTTCTGCAAACTGTTTGCCATTGCTGTCTGGCTGCCAATCAAATACCTAATATATATACACACACCCAGAAAGCTAAATAAACTGATCATAACATTAAATTTTAAGAACCACAATTAAGTTTATGTGTATTTGTTATAGAGTTGGTTCTTCTGGGACTGGGATTCTTTGTCCAAGTTAAAGAGACTGCTGGTAATTCCAATTCAGATTATAAATCTATGTCCAGTCTCTTAAATATCAGCCTTCTTGACACATACTGTACTCGAGATTCTATAAGCCACTAAATAGATCTTTATATCAAGGGTAGAAAGGTTTGAACTCGAGTTTTCTTGTAAATATCTCATGTTAGACGATTAAGGTTTTAATAGAAGCCACTGAAAGGATCTAATTACGGTGTAAAAATTAGAAAAGTTTGAACTCCGGATAGTTTTACTTGCAAGGCCTTGACTGACAAGACCACTTAGCAAAACCTCTACTTGAGAGTACATGTTACCTTACCTATTTTCAAACAAAAATAGTGAAACACATACCTGCTGATTAAGTTGAACAAGGTTGAAACCAGGATTGGGCATGAAAGCAGTGACATAAACCGCTACAGCAACATTCTTTGTAAACTTTTCTGCAGCAACTGATATTGCAATCCCACCCATGCTATGTCCCACCAGGATCACCTTTTCTTCTGGCAGCAGGGCCGCCAGAAGCTCCATCAGTGGTTCTAACTGGTCGGATAATGTAGTCATCTGGTGGTGCTGTTTCAGGTTGATTCCTGCACCACCAAGGTCCACAGCCGTGACCTTGTGGCCTGCTGACTTGAGTAGCGTGGCCACCTTGTACCAACACCAACTTCCATGACAAGCGCCATGAACTAGCACAAAATGACTAGCCATTTGCAATTTTGGATTTATGAGGTATTATCTTTCTATAAATAAATTTGTTACACTAGTTTCAGTGCTCAAATGATTTATATTTGAAAATGATGATATAATTGCGTCAGTATGGGTATTTGCTAAATGATATAAATATCTAATTGCTTCATTTGCCTAGTCGCATACTATTTTTAAATTCTAGCCTTGCCTAGACTGTCCAGTTCATATCTACTATCTTTAATATAATAATAAAAATATCTATATATAACTATTTAGAAAATTATACTTTCTTCATCCTAGAAAAAGTGTTGTTTTGATAAGCAATTTTTTTATTTTGAATAAGAAAGTTAAAAAATAATTTATGAAAATAACCTTTTTAGTACATGCAAAAAGTTATAGCCATCCTCGCAGGGGTCACTTTGCGCGTCGATCCACTTGGCTGCCTGTTTTTTGTTTTTTCAGCGTTGCCGACTTGCAAGTTGCAACTGGCGTTTTCAATTCACTTATCCGTTAACATTTTACTCCGGTAAATATAAAACTCTCATACCCCAATATTTATACTCTTTACTTACAAAAATTGAGATTTATTTTTTCATATTATAATATTTTTCATTTAATGCTTTTTTCGTGTAGTGTGTTTTAATATAATATTTTCTCATGTAATTTGTTTTTAAGATGATTTTAATTATATGACATGTTATTTATTTAAATTATATTTTTAAATTTTTTAATCACTTTAATTTTATCATTAAAATTTTAATATTGTTAAATTAAATTAACATTGATTTATAATTTATTAGTTTATTATAAATATAATTATAATATGTTATTTATTTATTTATTTAAATTCAATTATTATATAAGAAGTATTGTGAAAGAAAATAAAATATAGTTAAATGGGACTCCGTTTTAAGTGGGAAATGGGCTTGTTTGTGACCGTTTGGGGTTCTTTAAAATTAAAGTAGGTTATTTATTTCATATTTTTTTTACATATTTTTATTTTTTTTTAAAGATAAATATTTATTTTAGAATTTTAAAACCAAATATTATCTTCAAAATAAAAAATAAGTTATTTATTTTCAGAAAAAATACATATATACCTACCTGTTTTTTTCGGAAATAAAGGCTTATTTTCGAAAAATAAGCTTGACCAAACAGGGCATTTATTAGAGGAGAGTGACCACTCTTTTTTAGAAGGCCACTTGATGGCCGGGCATTAACATCGGAGATGCTATGAGTACCCAAATGACAAAAATCATGGACCTGGTAATCTTTGGTTTGGTTGTCATATATACAAAAGCAATTATACAGTGCTGAATTCAAATTACAGCATGCATTAACAAAAAAAAAAACATGTTAATATAGCACTGACGGTGGCATCACCAGGGGCGGACGCAACATACTGGGAGGGGGCACATGCCTCACTGAAAAATATAGATTATATAGTTATAATATAGATATTTATTTTAATGCCTCCACTAAAAAATATTAAATGCCCCTCTAAAAAAATTTAATATGCTCAATTTAAATAAATAAAATATTATTCATGTTTATTCTTTAAAAAGTGAAAAATAAATATATAAATTATAGATTTATAATATATAAATAAATGAATTATATTTACAAAACTTTATTTTTAAACAATAATATATACTAATTAATATACATTATGTAATTTAATTATATCAATCTAATAGCTCATATGCAGAGTTAGCTCAAGATACAATAGAGTTAAACTGTGATTCTAATTGCCTTGTGTTTAATTTAAACAATAATATATACTAATTAATATATTATGTAATTTAATTATATCAATCTAATAACTCATATGCAGAGCTAGCCCAAGATACAACATAGTTATACTGTGATTCTAATTGTCTTGTGCTTAATCTAACTCTCTTTTTTACAACGGGTCGGTTTGACTTATCTCATAAATAATTTATAAGTTAAAAAATGTATGTATTTTTTAACTTATAAGTGACTTATAAGATTTGACAACCAGGGTCTACGTTAGGTCTCTAAGTTACGATTACAACTAATTTATTAATTAAGAACTTATGTAATTTATATTTTGATTTGTAATGTTTAACAAGCTTGTAACTTGTGCAAAACACGGATAACTAATATTTAAGTAAATTAATTTTTTATTTATATTTTTATTGGTATTTAAAATAAAAAATTTATAATATTAAAATTTTATGTTAATATTATATATATATTCTCTTATTTTATATAAATATATTATAATTTGGACCCGTGATATAATAAATATATAATTGGGCTTAAAAAAATAAAATTGTAGGTATATAGATTTTTAAAATAGAAAATAGAAAATATTATTTAAATATAATATAATATTATCCGTGTGTAGTTCTATAAAAGGATGACTATCAGGTATAGAGTTGTATGTATGATATATATCTTTTCTAAAAATAAATTTTATTAAAATTGAATAGTTATGATCGTTTCTATGGTTTACCTAAATTGGACGGTTAGGATCTTTCTTTTCTACGGTTCATCTCAGTGTTTCAAAAAAAAAAACTCTCTAATTTGGTTATTATAATACTAGCCTATAACCCGTGTAAAACACGGGAGGAGAGTAATAAATAATATATTGTATATTTTAAATGAATTAAATATGTAATTTTATTATTTATGTTATTAATATTTTTTATGTAATGTTGTACATGAGATAAATTATTTTTGAATCATATTTATATTATGTGTTTAAATTCTCATTAATATATTGTTATATATTTATATTAATTAACATAGATTAATAACTCGTGCAAAGCATTAATAAAATTTTATTAATAAAAAGAATTTGGAATATATTAGAAAATATTTTAATTAAAATTATATAAAAGAGTATGTTTTCATATATATAAAATATTAATATAATTTTAATATTCAAAATTTTTTATTATAAAATTGCAATTTTAAATAAATTAAAATGTTTGAACAATGAGAAAATTGAAACATGTTATTATATGCGAGTACAACTCTATATTCTAATTAAAAAAAGTTTGTTTAAAGTAATATAATATAAAAGTATATATAATATAGGTAGAGAGCAATAATAAGATTTAATTAATATTATAAATAAAATAATATTATTATTTTAATATTTATAAAACTTTATAAATAAATTCTGATATTAAATAAATTAAAGAGGTTGACTAATGAGGAAATTAAAACATGGTTGTATATTGATTAAAATAATGTGTTTGAAATTGAATATGAGACATGCACATGTATTTGAAGTTGAATGAAACACAAAAGGACCAGACTGACAATTGACCAAACATTTGTCCTTGCGGGTTTAATAATATAGTATAGATTAAATAAAAATTATAGGACAAACTTTAATGATATATTAAATAAAAATTATAAAATAAGTAGGATTCGTAAAAAAAATATAGAATATAATTGAAATATAATATAATATTATCCTATATTATTATAAAAAGATGACTACTGGGGTTAGAGCTGTATGTATAATTATATACTTTTTAAAATTATATTTTATTAAAATTCAATGGTTAAGATTGTTTATATGGTTCACATAAAATTGGACGGTTAAGATCTTTTCTATAGTTCACCCATAACTATTCCGACGAACAAAACTTTTAATCTTTATGTCATAATAATATAGTATAGAAAGATAGTACAAATTATTCTTTTTATATGTTTTACGAAAATAATCACTTTATTATATATTTGTGCCCCGCTGAGATTTTTTTCCGGATCCGTGACTGGCCGTCACTCACTAGGCTTCCTAATGGAGCAGACAAATGGTATCCCTCCTGAATCGGGCAGTTCCGTAAGCCCCAGTTCTGTAATATGACAGTGAGATAAATATAGTATTTGTATGATTAGTGGTGGAATTTTAAAATTTAAAAAAAAATATTTATATTCAAATACATTTATAATTAAATTAAAAATTAACGAATAATAACTAATATATTTTTAACACATAATGACTGATATAACTGTGTCTCCAAAGTCCAACCATATAATGTTTTAAATTTAGCGAAAATCTTTTTTGAAAAAATATTAAAACTATTTAGAAAACCGATAAAATTAAAACTATAAACGAAATTGTGAAATACCCGTACTACACAGAGCCCCCAGCCCAAATAAATCTGTAGGCTTACGTCGGATTCACCCGAAAAAGTGATCCAAAAATGTAGGCAAATGCAACAGTCAACTTGAAATAAAATTTGTATATTTATCCTACGGTATATGAAATAATATATCTGATAGTTATATATTCAACTTCATCTTAATCGTTCCAACTGACAAGCCACTTTAAAATATACAGGCCCGTGTTTTCTTCAGTTAATACATTATATGCATATTTTGTTTGCGAATTTCTGAAAGTATATACTGTGCCGGTTTGGCTCTCCTTAAATTTCAGAAATAAGCTCTATTTATGGAAAAAAGTAGAGTAAAATGTACTTTTTTTAAGTAAAATTTTATTTTTCAAAAATAGGCTCTTGTTTGGTTTTAAAATTTTAAAATAAATATTTATTTTTTAAAAAAATATAAAAATATGTAAAAAATATATGAAATAAGTAATTTATTTTAAATTTAAGGACCCCAAACGACCCCACTATGTTGGTATTAACTAGGTGCTGAATATGATTCTAAATTGTGGTTAATTTCAAACTTGTTAATATCTCAACAAATTCTACATATCATCCGTTCATCACCAATAACTTGATATGGCTGATCTGCTGGCTAAAGGCCCTTGAAATTCGAACTTTCCAAGGGTTCGGAGTTAAATGAATCCTTCCTCGGTCACGTACACAAAAATACGCTGAAAACAATACCTTCATGTACAAGTTTACTCAGTATGATTGCCAATTAAACCTACAGTGGAGTAAACGATGGGTGTGTTTGTTCGTAAAAATCATAATCCCCGATTAGCAAGAAAAATAAAAATTCATAATTAATCCCGAATTTAACCGATTTTAATTTATCAAAATGCAGCAAAGCATGTAAAACTGTTAGTATATGTGTAAGTAAACACAGAGAATTAAAACATGTAGAAGATAGTTACATTTTAAGAGAGAAGAAAGTTCACAATACATGAAACTTGCTACCGCCTCTATTGCTATGTTCTGTATTTAATAAGTATTTATTATACTCAGTTACTAGCTAACATGCAGCCTCACTATATATAAACAACATTATTGTAACAATTTTCTTGTTTGATTGTCAGTCTATTAAATGAATTATACGTCTGATAATGAACTCAATGTGGTGAGTTTGTATATTTAGATACATATATTGTAACATCCCGTATTTTTATTAATATATTTAGATATATTATTTAATATTAGGAATAATATTAGTGAGTTATTATTGATTTATTAGTTATATTTATTTTATTATTAGAATATTTTAAAAAATATTATTAGCAATAAGAGAAAAAATATAGATAAAAAAGAAAAGGAAAAAGAATAGGAGTTAGGGTTTAGAAAAAGAATAGATATGTAAGAATAGTTGGGCAACCATGGAGAAAAAGAAAAAAAGAGAAAGAGATAAAGAGAAGAAGAAATGCTCAAAGGGAAGACCGGTAAAATAGGTTTCTTGTGATTGTGACATCTAGATTTCTTGTGGTTCATATTCTTTGATTTTCAAGGTACAGATATTTCTACACTCTCTCTTCGTTATCGTATTGTTAATATATAGATATTTTTTCTTTACTATTTGTCTTCGTATTCGTATCTTTACTTGAAATTCTTATTGTTGCTTCAAAATCGTAAGTATATTGTATATTCATGTGTAGCCGTTGTATCCATGCTGAAATCTTGTAAAAATCATATCTCATTCGTTATTCATTGGATTGTTATGATTTTATATTACCTGGAAAGGTATTTCAATTACCTACATCTTTCGTTCTTTATATTTTCTGAAATTCTGCCTATAAATATGTTGAAATCTGTCGTTTATGTAATCTGATGTGTTAATTCAGGTTTATATGCTATAACTTTAAATATTCATAGTAAACTGAAATTGTATTCGATTTTTGTTAGCAATGTCATTCTGGAAAGGACTTTTCGAGCTTTTCGTTCTTTGTTTACATTCCGCTGTCAAATTCTATGATCTTGAGTTCTTAAATATCAAAATACTACTGTGATCATAGCCTGATTCTGTTATGGCAGTCCGCATTTTAATTATTTCTGAATTCGTTACTTCTCCGTTTTTGACGAGTCTTATCATTCTAGAAAGGCCTCGGAATCCTCTACGAGTTCGGTGTTTTGTGCTTTTTCATTTGGATTCATATTAATAGAGTTAATTTGCTTTATTTAGAACTGGTCAAGTCTGATTTTGTTTTGTATAATCTAATTTATATGATATTTGAGTTGGTAATATTCGAGTAAGTTATTTTCGATTAATTTGTGATATATGTATTATTATTAGACTTCTTTTCGAGTAAGTTTTATGTAAGACTTACATAAGTTATTTGTGATTATATTTTGATTTGAAAGATATTGTAAGAATCCGTCATGAGTGGATTAATCTCATGCTTTGGCACCTCCTATGTGGTATATTTAAACAGTATGGGCATGTCGCCGGAGTTACGAGACACGTATAGTCGCGACTAATTTGTTTATGTTTGGTCATTTGGGTAGCATTGTGTTTAGTGTCTTGCAAGCTCCTGTAAGATTTTGGGTAGCATTTGATTTGTTCTATGCAAGCCCCTGTAAGTTTTGATGAATATATATTCTGGAGAACCGAAATGTAGGACATCCTGTAAGTGTAAGATTATCTCCCATATCCGTAAGTAAATTCACTTTTGATCTATTTGATATTATTATCAGTAAGTGCTAAGAGTATGTATAATAGTAAGAACATTTATGATTAAAAAATATGTATGTTGGAATTTTAATATAAGTATCTATCGTGTTTTTTTTATTTGTTTATATTGTGAGTTAAATATGACCAGTATATTTTGTCTCTTTCGATTTGTTTCATCCTTTTTCATTTAGATATTTTTTTATGTTATCAACATGTCTAACTCTTGTATTCTTTGCATCATTTTATATATGTATATAAGTCTTTCGCTCACTGTCGGTCTATGTTTTTTTGATCTCCCCCGGCATGTTAGGTGAGCTATTTTGTGAGAAGAATGTGAGTTGCGAAATTTGGAGATCTTAGTTGTATTTTTAATTTATATATTGTAAAATGCTGAATATTGTGTTGTTGTAATTTTTTGTTGAATTTTTGGAACATTTAAGTGAATAAGTTCAAGATTTTAAATACATGCTTCTGAATTCTGATAAAATCTGATTACATTTCAACAGCAACAGCCTGCAGATAATTAGAGTCTTACAGATAATTTCTCGTGAGTCATCTCGATTAGTTATTTTGTCAAGTCTCGGTTGCACATTACGTGAACTCCACGCATGGATCCATACTTTTGTCCGTAAGTTGAGCATCATCATCTCTAAATGGTCTTTAGTCAATGATATATATTTATGCAAGTGTCAAAATCTTTACTAGCTAGCGCAATCAATCATTGCTTATATATCGTCTCTTCCACGGGGAAGAAGGTGAAATTTCCGATTGATGTGGTGGCTGGAATTGTTGTTAAAATAAGCACTCTAGATATTTGGCCCAACTAATTTGTTATATATATGCATATCTGCCTTTCTATCTTGCTCAACATTTAGTAATTTTGGCTGGAATTGCATATATATAACAAAATAATTTATTGGCTGGAATTGATGTGTTGTACGTCTAACTAAATGCATTCCCGGCAATATTGGTGGTTTCTTGGGTTCCGGCTCAGCTTTTCACAAACTTCAAATTCGAGCCGACTTCATTATTTATCTTTGTCGTTATGTACATCGATTACTCTCATAATTTATAACGTACGGTAAAACAAACAAATAAATTACAATAAAATTAATGGCATTATATCTTTAATGAATATGAATGATAATAATTGAGATATTATAATTTTCTCTATCACGAGTTTCACGAATAAAAAATTGATTACAATACTATAATATGAATTTATTAATATTTAATTAAAACTCTATTAGAATTATAAATTATTATTTATATATATCATGACATCCTATTAAAATTATACTTATATTATTAATATTATAATTCCAAAACATACAATTATAATCAATGTAAATTATTTAAACAAATACATAGTATAATACCAAATCACTTCCGTTCATTATGTAAACTCGACGTATGGATCCATATTTTTCATCAGTGAGTTTGGCCGCCTTTAGAGACGCATCATCTCTAAAAACTGGAAATGGCCTTGTCAATGACAATGCTAGTGTCAAATCCTGTACAAGAACTAAATCATTATTAATTTGTTTATTATATATCTGTCCCTTCATCCTGACGAAGATGCAATTTACAATTTGTGACGTGGTCTGAAAATGAAGTACTCAGATAAAGTTTGGGGATAAAATATATAGCATGAGACAAGTAGTTGCATACTCAACTCAGCTGTGAAGTATACCTGTGGTGGAGAAAGAGGATATAATTAAGTTAGATTCCAGATGTTTAGGTCCGAAAAGCAACGAACTTGAACCTGCTCCTGTCTCAAACGAGAAATTGCTGTCTCCGAATTCGAATTCAACTTGAACATGAACAAAGAACATAACCCATAAATCAAACAGGAGTTGTGAATTAAAGATAAGTTAACTACTTAATTGCTGCTGCAGCGACGTAAATAACTGATTCTATCATAAACAAAAAATTTAAGAACCATATATTGTCTTGAGTTTATTTATTTTTTGTTATAGATGTGGTCCGTCTAGAATTTATCATAAAAGATGATGAAACTGTAATTCAGATTTGATAAGTTTGTACTAGTCCGGCCAGCCTCGACTTAAAATCAGTTTCTCAAATAAATATCAAACACCGAGTTATCTGTTTGATTACAACCTCTACAAAACCACCAAGTACTATCAGTAAAAACTACTTATTAATTAATGGATCTGATTATCCAATATATGTTATGGTAGGATGTAATAAAGGTTTTAACGAATTATACTTGATTTATTTTAGTGCTGACAAACTAGTTTTCTGAGAGCCAACACCGCCTATGGGGTGGTATATTATGAAGGCAATAGGCAAATCCTAGTATGCATGCATATATTAGTTGATAAAATATGTACCTTGTGATAATATTGAATAATATCGAAATCAGGTTTAGGCATGACAGCAGTGACATAAACAGCTGCAGCAACTGAAATTGCAATCCCACCCGCGCTCTGTCCCACCAGGATCACCTTTTCTTCCGGTTGTAGTGCCGCCATAAGCCCCATTAATGGCTTTAAGTAGACGGATAGAGTAATCATCTGGTTGGGGTGTTTTGGGTTGATTCCAGCACCACCAAGGTCCACGGTTGTTACCGTGTGACCTGCCGACTTGAGTAGCGTGGCCACCTTGTACCAACACCAACTTCCATGACAAGTGCCGTGAACCAGCACAAAATGACTAGCTGTACTGACTGTGGATAGCAGATAGACAAGAAATTAAGAAAATGATGAACATGGGGAGAAGGTTTCTTCCGATTGTAGTACTTTAAAAATGAGAAATGAACATTTTACATCTCCCATCTAATTATATAAACATGTGCTTGTAAGAAATAATCATATAACCACGGATCATTTCAAGATCATATAACAATATTTTGGTCTCGATGCATACCTGATTTCATGTCTAATTCACCTCCTTTTTTGCCGCCTCAAGAAATATAGGTTCTGATTAAATTTGACTAAACCCCTAAAATTATTCTTTTTATAGTAGCCCCAATTAATTAGACTTCGTTAATTCTATTAAAACATACTACATATTGGGTATCATACGGTATTCCGCATCAAAATAACATGTTTTAGCCCATGCTAGAATACTAGGTGGTGTAATAAATTTAATAACAAAAAGTATATTATATTTTTAATATTAATACATACACACACATATACACACACACACACATATATAATTTTATTTATTATAATAAGAATTAACTTATATCTATATATATTTATAATAAACATAAATAAAAAAATCATAAAATATTTAAAATAAATTTGTGTATCGCACGAGTTCTAAACATGTAAAATATATTTTATTATAGGGAAAAAGAAGGATTATTTGAGCCAAAAATCTCCGTATAAAATTACATTATACCCTGAATTTTCAAAAATTTACCTATATATCAATGCATTGTTCTTTATGCTAAAATTGATAAATTATATTAAATATTACATAAACTGTTAATTGGTCAGTTTATAAATGTTTTTCAACTTATAAATTATTTTTTCTATTTTTTGATACTTGTCTTTTAAATTTTCTTCACACATTTTTAATTATTATTTATAAAATTTTCTGTGAATTATAATATTAGTTGCATATTTTAATAATAATTAAATGGAATTAAAAAAATAATAATTATAATTATATAGCTAGGCAAAACACTTTGAAATTGAAATGTTAGAACGGATAGTATTTATACCGGGCCTATATCTTTGGGCTACATAATTTCTTCAGCAACAGTCTGCGGAAGTGAGGCTAGTTCGCTAGGCTTGGAAAACACAGCCGAATTCATCCTCACAGTAAGGTCTAGACTCAAAACCTCTAAAGGATGATGACCATTTTACAACTCCAGAAACCATACTCAGTACACCGTATGTTATCGATCTACACACAAGTTATATACTCAAATTAAGTGGGACTACTACTGAAGCTTAGAAGGCCTAATATAGTAATATTGGGCTATATAGTACATGTACTCTGATTTCCAATTACTCACTGACAACTGGAAGTGGCTTATAGAATTTGATACTCACAGATAACACATATGAATAACCTGATGTATGCCGTTTCTTATTTCTCATTGTCATATCAATGCCCATTAAGGTATGTCTTCCCCGTTACTTTCGTTTTGATCCTTGTCAAGAAAGCTCTCTCTCTCTCTCTCTCATCAGTTTCATATTCATCAATTATTTATACTTTTTCCAAGACACGAGCATTATAATTTGTGAGGCCTACCTCAAGCTCGTATCGAGTGAGCTCACGAGATCATATGATCTCATGTCCCATGAATCACAGAGAATTCATACAGAATCAATTTAATTACATGCAAATTAAGCACTCTCAAATTCACTAAAGGTATCACAAGTGCTTGTGATATGTCCCAACTCCTAAGTGACGGTTGCTTCAAACATATCATCATGATTTAAGATTTGGCTCCATAAACAAGAATATGTATCAAAATTCCTCTTAAATCTCGTACTTCTTCCAACACATACGTATCTTTCTCTTTTATTAAAAAAAAAAAGTCGCAGCGCAAGAAAAACCAAGATTATTAAGCTATCTCACCGACCAATGAATTCCTAGTTCAGCATTTCTTTTTCAATTTATGCAACAACACAACTCCAAGTCTCCAACATAGATAACCTGAGCATGGCCAGGAGTTGCGAAGAAACAAAATAATACCTCCATAGTAGCTAGATGGTTTCTGACACTATGACGATATATATAATGGGAACCTGTTATGTAACACCCTACTATTATCAATAATAAGGCTTACACAATTTAAACAAAGTCTAGATAATATTAAGCTGCCATAAACGAATAATTTTGCTAAAGTTTAAGTACTAAATCTCAATAATAATAATAATACTGATAAAATCCGAAATCATCTAAAATAGTTCTTAAATGTCTTATTAAATCTCCTAAGCAAAGCAGCTAGAAACTGAGTAGCGCTCACCACTCTCCCCGCATATCCCCTAAATACCTGCGGAAGGAAAATAATACGAGTGAGCCAAATGCCCAGTACGAATATAATTTAAAAGAATATAAAGTTTTATATAACTGAGTGAATTGTGTCTTACCAACACAGAGTATACAATAAAGATTTAATCAATAGAACGATACAAAAGTGAACAATATAAGGATCACGAGATATCTCAAATCATATACGATATTTAATAAAATGGTACCACAATAAATAACTCGGATCCAAAATAATAAAGATAAGGCTGAAAAACAAATAAGGTGGGAACAATAAGGGTCTCTCACACAAAACTGTACTCGTGAAACTCCACTCACCAAGTACAAGACAATGGTTTCTTCCTCGGATATCCATAAGAAGAAATAATAGAATGTATAAAACATCCAACAATACAATATCGATCATGATCTATTCACGTCCCATACTCCAGAAACGCGCCCGTATACTTATACCACCGATACGAGTTAGTGTCTAGTTCACCTTTACTCCGAACTCCATGTGAACATTGTCCGTGATTAACCCACACGGATCGGTCTAAGAGCCCAATACATAGGTTACAAAAGTTGCCGACTCTTTAATTAATCAAATCAAAACAATATCGCAATAAAAAAAATGCGAGACAAAACAAATATAAAGAATCAAGGCAACAATAATTCCAAAAATAAGGAATACGAAACGAATATAAGAAGGTGCACAAAAAAGTACACTGAGTACAAGGGTCACAATTTTAGAAAAGCCTCAACAATAAATATAACGAATTTTAATATTTAAATGGAGAAAAAAATTAAGGAATCTATACTAACAATTATAATTTAAGATTGAGATAAGCGAATAGGAATTCGTACCTTAAAAAGAAGATTAAACTAGTCCAAATTTATCAAGAAAATCCGTTAAGAGATATGCTGCTACAATCCTTTATCTAATCACCAATTTAATGATTATAAATTAGCTCACATATTAATAATATTAAACTAATTATTTTATTCTCAACTGTTTAGTGATTATGATTAATCTCACTACCATAACTAACCATATATTTATTTTATTAACAAAGGAATAACACTGTCAATCTACAGTGTACTAATTGAATCAAATAATTAATAATATAGCATGTGGGGACAGACAGGGCTATAATATAAATTAATAACTATTAAATGATAAATACACATGCTGCACATCACACAATTTCTTATTTAATTAATATAATAAATACATGACGATTTGCCGTGCATATAACTATTTTATTTACTGGACCATGTCAGTATATAAATGCATGCAATTTAACCGGTAGTCTACGGATGGTATATCATGCCTACCAGTTCTTACTAACAAAAGGTTGATACCCCCATTAACTACCAAGTCATGTGTTTGTAATTTAAAAGTAAATACTAATATAAAAATATATCATTCTATCAAATTGGTGTGTCAAATATAATTATTACAGATTCATAATAGGTACAAAAATGAAGAAATTTATTCTAACATAATAATTTAAAAATATTAAATTAAATAACATGTACATAATAATGCATTATATACATATGTACAAAAGTCATAATAATAGTTTATAGCTAGGATTTAAATCAAATTAGTACTGGGTCGAAAATGTATCTAATTAAACTGATTACACTCATATAACTAGTGCAAACAAACTGTAAAATAATAATAAATTAAAACAAGTAGACTAGAATAATTGGTTATATGCGTGCATGCATTTTTATTAAATAAGTACTAAGTTTCAATACAATCAGATTTGTAAAGTCCAAAAATCTTAATGATGAAGGCATTTAAAATATATATAGTACATAATAGTGTATGACATTTAACGGTGTTCATCGGGTAATAATTAAATAATAAAATATAAGACTATACACTAAAAGACGACAAATTAAGATAATAGCACAAACATTTTCATGCATTAACATACTAGTCAGCTATTATGTTGTAAATATACAAGTACAGAGTACAAAGAAAATTAAAATCGTTTCATGCTAATATATTAAATACACAAGGCTTTTCGATTACCTGAAATTAGAACTCAATAAATATATCAAAGTGTGTGCAATTATCTATTAACCTGAGATTAAAAGATTAGAGTTAGAATAATATAAAATATAAGAAAATAAAATATTATACATATAGTAATAGGTTTAAATCAAACCTCTTTAATGATGTACACCCTTATAATATATGAAGCTATTGACGTTGATTTCTAGCATGCCTTTGGTAACAATATTCCTCTTTTCTTTGAAACTTAGGTTACACTTTTCCTTCTGTATATAATCCTTGTATATCCACGTATGGATTCTAAATGGGCACCAAACTCTGTTTCCTTTAGTGCTCAGCCATTTTCATGTTCTCAACCCACCTTTCTACGCCTTTTTGTTTTGTACGTATAACACAATTATGTGCGTGTACTTATACTACCATTCGGATACATATGGTTAGGTAGAGATTGATATTATCCTATTAAATATTATATCTTATCATAATCTTAAGGATTTTTTTTATCGGTTCCGTTGCTAACTTATAGGCCCATGCGTGTTTATCCAAATAACAACAAAAATAGATTTAATTTAATACAAAAATTAAAGAAAGTTCATAATTCATCAAATATTATATTAATAAAATAAATGAATTAAAAATAAAAAAATCGGGTTATTATATCATTCCCTCCTTAAAATAATTTCGTCCTCGAAATTTAAATGATGTACCTGATTCAAACAGATATGGATATTTTGTGCGAACTGATTCCTCAATCTCCCAAGTAGCTTCTCGAATATCGTGATTTTTCCAAAGAACTTTCACAAAAGGAATCGTCTTTTTGCGCATAATTCTTTCCTCTCTTGCTAATATGGCTTCTGCTTCCTCTTCACAAGTCAAATCCTCACGAAACGCGTCTAAAGGATACTCAACAATATGATTTGGATGATAGACATACTTCCTTAGAACTGATGCATGAAACACATTATGTACTCGCGATAGTTGTGGTGGCAATGCAACTCTATATGCCACTACTCCAACTTTCTCAAGAATCTCAAAAGGACCTATATATCTCGGACTTAGTTTACCCTTCTGGCCAAATCGTTGAATACCTTTCCAAGGAGACACTTTAAGAAAGACCTTATCTCCAACCTTGAACTCATACTCTCGTCTGCCCTTGTCTGCATAACTCTTCTGTCTAGATTGGGCTTGTCTAAGCCTCTCTCGAGCCACTGCAACCTTATCAGTAGTAACTTGAACCAAATCAGGACCTTCCAAGAGTTTCTCACCCACCTCGTTCCAACAAGTAGGTGTCCTACACTTGCGCCCATACAATGCCTCAAAAGGAGCCATACCAATACTTGCCTGCCAACTGTTGTTATAAGCAAATTCTACCAACGGTAGATACTCGTCCCAACTCCCTGACCAGTCTAATGCACATGCTCGTAGCATATCCTCCAAAGTCTGAATCGTCCGCTCTGACTGTCCATCTGTTTGCGGATGAAAAGCTGTACTATAATTCAATTTGGTACCCCACGCCTTTTGAAATCCCTGCCAAAATTTTGAAGTGAATCTCGGATCTCTATCGGACACAATCGAAACTGGAATACCATGAAGTCTAACGATCTCATCCCTGTATGTTAGTGCTAAGCTCTCCAAAGACATGTTCCCCCGAATCGCCAGAAAGTGAGCCGATTTAGTAAGTCTATCCACAATCACCCATATCGCATCATTCTTCTTCAAAGTTTTAGGCAGTCCAATTACAAAGTCCATGCATATGTTCTCCCACTTCCAAGTAGGCATTTCCAAAGGCTGTAACAATCCACATGGTCGTTGATGCTCAATTTTCACCTGTTGACAAGTCAAACACTTTGAAACAAACTCAGCTATGTCACGTTTCATACCACTCCACCAAAAATGTTCCTTCACATCATGATACATCTTCGTTCCACCGGGATGAATAGAGAACGGTGATCGATGAGCTTCTTCCATTACTTCCTCTCTAAGTTCCTTATTATCAGGCACACACAATCGATTACCCATCCAAACAATACCATGTTCATCAATGCGAAACTCTGGTAGCTTTCCTTCTTTGATATTTTGTACTAAGGACCACACTTCTCCATCATCATTTTGAGCCTCTTTAATCCTAGAGATGAGACTAGGCTCCACATGCATACTTGCTATCATACCAACTGTATCTTGACGGTAGAATTCCAAGCCAAACTTTTCAATCTCATGTTGAAGAGGTTGTTGTTGTGTCATCAATGCTGCTATATTTCCGAAATTCTTTCTACTCAAGGCGTCTGCAACTTTATTAGCTTTGCCCGGATGATACTGAATATTCACATCGTAATCTTTCAATAGTTCAATCCATCGTCTCTGCCTCATATTAAGCTCCTTCTGTGTAAAGATATACTTCAAACTTTTATGGTCGGTGAATATCTCACATTTATCACCATACAAATAATGTCGCCATATCTTCAATGCAAAAATCACAGCTGCAAGCTCTAAATCATGAGTCGGATAATTTACCTCATAAGTTTTTAACTGCCTCGAAGCATAAGCAATCACATTTCCATGCTGCATTAGTACGCAACCAAGTCCCTTCTTTGAAGCATCACTGTAAATCACATAACCACCCATACCAGACGGTAGTGTCAAAACTGGAGAGGTCACAAGTCTGTTCTTCAACTCTTTAAAACTAGCCTCACATTCATCGGTCCAAATGAACTTATTACTTTTTCGAGTCAACTGAGTCAATGGCATAGAAATAGTCGAGAAACCCTCCACAAAGCGACGATAATAGCCAGCAAGTCCTAAAAAACTTCTCACCTCTGTCACAGTGCTAGGCCTTGGCCAATTGGTAATAGCCTCAACCTTAGCTGGATCAACTTTGATTCCATCTGCTGATACGATATGTCCCAAAAAGGCAACTTGATCAAGCCAAAATTCACACTTCTTATACTTTGCATACAATTTGTTAGCACGTAATATCTCCAATATAACACGAAGATGCTCCTCATGCTCCTCCTTTGTCTTCGAATACACCAAGATGTCATCAATAAACACGATCACAAATTTGTCAAGAAAATCTTTGAATACCCTGTTCATCAAGTCCATGAACACTGCTGGTGCATTTGTCAATCCGAAAGACATAACTAAAAACTCGTAGTGCCCATAACGAGTCCTAAAAGCTGTCTTAGGGATATCACAGGTCTTCACCCTCAACTGATGATACCCTGAACGTAGGTCAATCTTCGAAAAATATTTTGCCCCTTGTAACTGATCAAATAGGTCATCGATCCTCGGTAATGGATACATATTCTTCACAGTAATTCTATTCAACTCTCGATAGTCAATACAAAGCCTCATTGTACCATCTTTCTTCTTCACAAATAAGACAGGTGCTCCCCAAGGTGAAACACTCGGCCTGATGAAACCCTTCTCAAGCAATTCCTGTAGCTGTTCATTTAACTCTTGCAGTTCCAATGGAGCCATTCGATACGGAGCCTTAGAAATAGGTTGTGCACCAGGTAACAAATCAATAGAGAATTCCACCTCTCTCTGTGGTGGTAATCCATCCAAATCCTCTGGAAATACATCAGGAAATTCACGAACAACACTAATATCCTCAATTGTAGACGAACTATCAGAAGAATCAATCACATGAGCCAAATAGCCTCCGCAACCATGCGCAAGCATCCGCTTTGCCTTGATAGCCGAAACAAATCTTCCCAACATACTAGGCTTAGAACCATGAAACTCAAACTCTGGTAAATTTGGGTCCCCAAAAATTATTTTCTTCCCCTGACAATCGATAGTAGCCCTGTATCGCTCTAACCAGTCCATACCCAGAATAACATCAAAGTCCCTCATCTGAATAGGTAAGAGATCCACACAAAGATTTCGGTCCTTCACTTTAACCACACAATTAGGATACTGAGTGTTCACAGATATAGTTACCCACATAGGGCTTCCAATAGAATATTCAGATAAAAGTGCAGTAGGTGTAATGCATAGATGTTTAGCATAAGATGTAGAGACAAACGAGTGTGTAGCACCAGTATCAAATAAAACTGTAGCATTCTTATTTCCAATAGAAAGTGTGCCTGTAATGGTACCTGAAGTGTTTGCAGCATCCTTTGCAGTAAGAGAGAACACACGTCCAGTATTTTTCTGATTATTCTTTCCATTAGCATCATTCTGATCCCCAGACTTTTTCAATGGCATCTTGCAATCTCGAATAGTATGGCCTTTCTGACCACAGTTGAAACATGATCTGGTAAGCCAAAAACAGACACCGCTGTGCATCTTCCCACAATGCCCACAAGTAGACCTTCCACCACTCTGATTTCCAGTTTGATTAAATGACTTATTTTGCTGATTACCCTGATTTCCATTTCTCTGTTGGAAGCTTCGAGTGTTGTACCTTTGATTATTCTGTTTAAATCTTCCTGAAGGTCCCCCATTTTTCTGAAACCCAGAAGAGTCATCATCTCTCTTTCTTTTCTAGTTCTGCATATCCCTCTGTTTACGAAAGTCAGTCTGATGTAGTTCCTGATCTCTAGCACTGTCAATTAAACTGTCCATTGTAGTGTATCGATTAGCAATGATGTGATTACGAATTGAAGTCTTCAAAGCCCACTTAAACTTCATGATTTTGTCCTCCTCAGTCCCAGCAATAGACCGTGCATAACCAGGCAATCTCTGAAATCGCACCTGAAAATCAGCCACAGACTCATCCTCCTTTTGAGTTATACCTTGATACTCTCGAGCATACTCCTCACGAATACTGGCAGGAAAATACCTCTGATCAAACTGTGTTTTAAACATATTCCATGTGAGAGTGTCCTCATATCCAGCTGCATGAGAACCCACAACTGATTTCCACCAAATGCTAGCATCTCCCTCAAGCCGGTAAGTAGCAAAACGTGCTTTCTCCACTTCTGAACAATTAAGTACCCTGAAGATTTTCTCCATGTGGTCAATCCATGCTTCAGCATCCATAGGGGTCTTGGCCTCCTTAAAAGAATTAGGCCTCTGTTTCATAAAACGATCAAACATAGTTTGACCTTCCTGATTTTGCCTGTTATTGCCACCAAGATTCTGATCATCAAGGTTCCTTCGTTGTTGAGAAGCTACTTCACGTACCATGTCCATAAAAGTGTTTCTATCCATAACTATTTGTTGAGTCCCAGAATTTTGACTAGAATTTCGACCAGTAGTACTTTTAGGCGGCATCCTGTAGAGAATTTTATTAGCGCACAAAAATATATGTAACAATATTTATACTTAGAAATCTCACTTCTACCCATGCGAAGTCAACCCAAACTCACAGGTCAACACCTAATAGGCAGTCTATAGAATCATTAAGCTAAGCTCTGATACCAACGTTGTAACACCCTACTATTATCAATAATAAGGCTTACACAATTTAAACAAAGTCTAGATAATATTAAGCTGCCATAAACGAATAATTTTGCTAAAGTTTAAGTACTAAATCTCAATAATAATAATAATACTGATAAAATCCGAAATCATCTAAAATAGTTCTTAAATGTCTTATTAAATCTCCTAAGCAAAGCAGCTAGAAACTGAGTAGCGCTCACCACTCTCCCCGCATATCCCCTAAATACCTGCGGAAGGAAAATAATACGAGTGAGCCAAATGCCCAGTACGAATATAATTTAAAAGAATATAAAGTTTTATATAACTGAGTGAATTGTGTCTTACCAACACAGAGTATACAATAAAGATTTAATCAATAGAACGATACAAAAGTGAACAATATAAGGATCACGAGATATCTCAAATCATATACGATATTTAATAAAATGGTACCACAATAAATAACTCGGATCCAAAATAATAAAGATAAGGCTGAAAAGCAAATAAGGTGGGAATAATAAGGGTCTTTCACACAAAACTGTACTCGTGAAACTCCACTCACCAAGTACAAGACAATGGTTTCTTCCTCGGATATCCATAAGAAGAAATAATAGAATGTATAAAACATCCAACAATACAATATCGATCATGATCTATTCACGTCCCATACTCCAGAAACGCGCCCGTATACTTATACCACCGATACGAGTTAGTGTCTAGTTCACCTTTACTCCGAACTCCATGTGAACATTGTCCGTGATTAACCCACACGGATCGGTCTAAGAGCCCAATACATAGGTTACAAAAGTTGCCGACTCTTTAATTAATCAAATCAAAACAATATCGCAATAAAAAAAATGCGAGACAAAACAAATATAAAGAATCAAGGCAACAATAATTCCAAAAATAAGGAATACGAAACGAATATAAGAAGGTGCACAAAAAAGTACACAGAGTACAAGGGTCACAATTTTAGAAAAGCCTCAACAATAAATATAACGAATTTTAATATTTAAATGGAGAAAAAAATTAAGGAATCTATACTAACAATTATAATTTAAGATTGAGATAAGCGAATAGGAATTCGTACCTTAAAAAGAAGATTAAACTAGTCCAAATTTATCAAGAAAATCCGTTAAGAGATATGCTGCTACAATCCTTTATCTAATCACCAATTTAATGATTATAAATTAGCTCACATATTAATAATATTAAACTAATTATTTTATTCTCAACTGTTTAGTGATTATGATTAATCTCACTACCATAACTAACCATATATTTATTTTATTAACAAAGGAATAACACTGTCAATCTACAGTGTACTAATTGAATCAAATAATTAATAATATAGCATGTGGGGACAGACAGGGCTATAATATAAATTAATAACTATTAAATGATAAATACACATGCTGCACATCACACAATTTCTTATTTAATTAATATAATAAATACATGACGATTTGCCGTGCATATAACTATTTTATTTACTGGACCATGTCAGTATATAAATGCATGCAATTTAACCGGTAGTCTACGGATGGTATATCATGCCTACCAGTTCTTACTAACAAAAGGTTGATACCCCCATTAACTACCAAGTCATGTGTTTGTAATTTAAAAGTAAATACTAATATAAAAATATATCATTCTATCAAATTGGTGTGTCAAATATAATTATTACAGATTCATAATAGGTACAAAAATGAAGAAATTTATTCTAACATAATAATTTAAAAATATTAAATTAAATAACATGTACATAATAATGCATTATATACATATGTACAAAAGTCATAATAATAGTTTATAGCTAGGATTTAAATCAAATTAGTACTGGGTCGAAAATGTATCTAATTAAACTGATTACACTCATATAACTAGTGCAAACAAACTGTAAAATAATAATAAATTAAAACAAGTAGACTAGAATAATTGGTTATATGCGTGCATGCATTTTTATTAAATAAGTACTAAGTTTCAATACAATCAGATTTGTAAAGTCCAAAAATCTTAATGATGAAGGCATTTAAAATATATATAGTACATAATAGTGTATGACATTTAACGGTGTTCATCGGGTAATAATTAAATAATAAAATATAAGACTATACACTAAAAGACGACAAATTAAGATAATAGCACAAACATTTTCATGCATTAACATACTAGTCAGCTATTATGTTGTAAATATACAAGTACAGAGTACAAAGAAAATTAAAATCGTTTCATGCTAATATATTAAATACACAAGGCTTTTCGATTACCTGAAATTAGAACTCAATAAATATATCAAAGTGTGTGCAATTATCTATTAACCTGAGATTAAAAGATTAGAGTTAGAATAATATAAAATATAAGAAAATAAAATATTATACATATAGTAATAGGTTTAAATCAAACCTCTTTAATGATGTACACCCTTATAATATATGAAGCTATTGACGTTGATTTCTAGCATGCCTTTGGTAACAATATTCCTCTTTTCTTTGAAATTTAGGTTACACTTTTCCTTCTGTATATAATCCTTGTATATCCACGTATGGATTCTAAATGGGCACCAAACTCTGTTTCCTTTAGTGCTCAGCCATTTTCATGTTCTCAACCCACCTTTCTACGCCTTTTTGTTTTGTACGTATAACACAATTATGTGCGTGTACTTATACTACCATTCGGATACATATGGTTAGGTAGAGATTGATATTATCCTATTAAATATTATATCTTATCATAATCTTAAGGATTTTTTTTATCGGTTCCGTTGCTAACTTATAGGCCCACGCGTGTTTATCCAAATAACAACAAAAATAGATTTAATTTAATACAAAAATTAAAGAAAGTTCATAATTCATCAAATATTATATTAATAAAATAAATGAATTAAAAATAAAAAAATCGGGTTATTATATGTTATGTCTTTCACATCCTGGGGTGGATAATTTCCAATAAGCATGTTTTTTATATAATAAGCTTTTGGTTCCAACAAATATGATCAAAGGTCGATCCACGACTTTGATATGTTAATATGTTCATAATTAAAATTTAAAGGACTACAATAAATTAAGAGATAAAGTTCTATTAGTTATACAACATGCATATCCTGTTTAGTAAAAAAAAATAAGTTTGGAGGGACTTTGGAACCCATTATCATAATTAAGATGAGTTTTTTAGGGGGGATTGGTTAAACCACCCCGGCTTACTTCTCAAAAAACCAGGACCTTTGAATAGAGTTTAAAGTGATGAAGAGTCGAATAGCAATATATATAGCATGACAGAACATTAGTAGTATGATGCTAAGACCAGGATCCCAAAATAAATTTCAGAACTACTAACAAAGTATACAAGTAATAATGTGGGTGCAATTTTAATATTGTTTTTCAACGTCTTGCTAGTTGTTATTCAAAGTGCATCTAGCTTCAATTAATTTATCCAATTTAATATTGTCCCTTGAAAAGAAGATTAAGTTCCAAATGGTGGCCCATAAAGTAGTCAGATATTCTCAAAACTTTCGGGGGAAAGGTGGTTGCCTCCTCAACCCAGTGAAGTATACCTTCCGTGGATATAAGTTGGTTTCCAGAAATTTGGGTCCTAAAAGCAAAGAACTTGAACCTGCTCCTGTCTCTAACGTAAAATTGCTGTCTTGCAATTTGGGTCCAACTTGAACATCAAAAAGAATGTTTACCCACTCCTTGTACCAACATCAAATCCCATGACAAGCGCCATGGACCAGAACAAAATGACTAGCTGCACCAACCATAAATTGCAGAGAGAAAAGAAAGAAGACGAACAAGATGAACTTGCAGAGAAGTTTTGTTCCCATTGTAGATTTGTAGTGCTTATATTCACTTAGCCAGTTAGCCATTTGGCATGCGCAATTCTGGATATGCTGGGCAACCTTTAGTTTATTTTTATTGACATCTTTTTCACTTACAAAAAAAAAAAGAAAAAAGAATGCCTTGCTTGAATACGCCATGCATATTTTTAGATAAATTTTAAATTAGAAAATGAAACTTTGCATCCTTTTGTTATGGTTTCCTTTTACAACCATGTACATATTTTTCTATTATTATTATTGTTAAAATTAAAATTTAAGGTTAATATATACATTTTCTACACATTTTTTCATACATATCAGCCACTACTATACTAATCAACTTTGTTATCAATTTCAAGATTATTAATCCTTTTTAAAAGGTAAAAGGTATGAAATTATATTTTTAATTAAATTAAACTTTTAATAAAAATACAGAATGTCAATTATTAAGTAATTTTAATTAATATAATATTAAAATATATATCACCATATTTTTTTCAAAATTTAAATGTCAATTTATGTTTATAATATATAAATAAAATTTATAATATGTAAATGTCTATATTAAACTTTCTTTTTAATTTTAACAATAATAATAATTAGAAAATATATGTGTGGGTTGTAAAACGAAACCAAATTAGAAAATATGGGTCGTAAACTGTTACAAAATATAAAAATGAACTGATTTGACAAAGTACCATAACATAAGAGGTGCAAAGTGTCGTTTTCTCTAAATTAAAAAAGAAAATTTATAAAATTATTAAACAAATAGCAAAAGAATTTTGAAAGTTTTGAAAATATTACTCAAACTACTAGAATTTATAAGTTTTTATTTGGTTATAATAACATGTAAAATAAATATGTAGAATTCGAAAAAATTTAATTATCAATTTTTAAACATGTATTAACTATTTCGAGTTACTTGTATGATATTTATATCATACTTAGTGATATAAATGATACATTGTTAAAACAAGCGACAAAAATGATATCATACTCCATTTCCAGTGGTCAAATTAATATTTAATCCAATAAAAAAATTAAGTCTCAAGCATTTTTTTAAAAATAATAATTTTGTAATCCTCTTCTTATATAATTGCACAATATCCAAATTTCATAATTTCATTGTTACAAAAGGTTTCATCAAATTAGAAACAAATTATTGTAAATAGGGTTAAGGAGCAAAAAAATCCTGTAATTTAGATGTAGGAGCGGATAAATCCTGTAATTTAAAAAGGCTCAATTAACTCCCTCAAATTTAAATTGTTGGTTCAATATAGTTCTAATTAGTTTTTTTAATCATCGTCTAATTTAAAAAGGCTCAAATAACTCCCTCAAATTTAAATTGTTGGTTCAATATAGTTCTAATTAGTTTTTTTAACCATGGTTATAAATATTATTAAATTTCTAATTATATTAATATATATATACGGTATATTATTAGTTTTTTTATTAATGACACTATTATTTATAAATTAATATATTTTATATATAATTGAATTTTATTAAATAATTCTATAAAATAATAGATAAGTTGTTAAATTGCCATATCAATATTAGAATACATACATACATGCGTATATATATACTATCTTATATCCCGTGCGATGCACGGATGAATTTTTTTAGTTTTTTAATATTTTAATATTTTTATTTTAATATTTTTTAATGATTTGAATTTATTTGTATTTGTATAATAATAATTTAAATTTTATTTAATATTATATATATATATTTATATAATTTATTTGTATTTATATTTTAATAGGATAATTTTTATTTGTTTTGTATAGAGATGTATTTTACCTAGGAGATTAATGTGAGATATTTTAGTTAGAAGATTAATATGAGATTGTATTTTAGTTAGAAGATTAATATTTTAAAATTAGGCTCAATAATTAATCAATTATCCGGCCCAAATATCGACCGACTACCAAATTTTCAATATTATCATAAATTTTAATGATATATTAAATTAAAATTATAGGATAAACTTTAATGATATATTAAATAAAAATTATAGGATAAGTGAGATTCGTAAAATAAAAAATATAGAATATAATTTAAATATAATATAATATTATCATATCAACGGAATTATATTCTTACATAAAAGCAATGTTTATATTCTTTAGAATTATAATGTTTATGAGTTGTTTGCATAAAAGTAGGACTACTGGTGTTAGAATTGTATGTATGATTATATTCTTTTAAAATTATATTTTATTAAAATTCAACGGTTAAGATTGTTTCTATGGTTCACTTAAAATTAGACGGTCAAGATCTTTTCAATGGTTCACCTAGTACCATACCGACCAAAACTTTTAATCTTTCGTCTTTAATAATATAGTATAGATATAACATATTTTTTATCTATTAATTTATAAATTTTAAACATTTACACATTAGTTTGGAGTTTACTTTTAACTTTTACTTAATATAAACGTTTATATTTTTTTAATAACTAACTAAATATGCGTCACATTATGATTTAATATTAAAATGTAGCTCATGTTTAGTTACTTATTAGAAAAATAAAAATATTCATCGAGTAAGTAAAATTTAAAAGTAAACTACAAACTAATGTGTAAATGTTTATAAGTTATAAATTAATATATGTTATATATGTATTTTAATATTGATATAATAATTTAACAACTAGTCTACTATTTTATAGAATTATTTATTAAAATTCAATTATATATAAAATATATTAATTTATAAATAATAATGTCATTAATAAAAAACTATTAATTAATAATGTACTACATATATGTGTATATATATATAATTAATATATATATATATATATATATATTAATATAGTTAGATATTTAAAAATATTTATAAGCATGATTAAGAAAAAATTAACTAGAGGGACGTATTAAAACAACAATTTAAATTTGAGGGTTTTATTTGAGTATTTTTAAGACTTATGCGCTTCTACCTAAAACATAAGGGTTTTTTGGTAGTAAATATGCTAAATATTAGAATCAATGTTCTTAATACGTGGGATTGTAAATATTGTTATGTCAAGTGTTTAAGAATTTATTTCTTGTTGTCTTGATTCTTGTTCAATTCGAAATTTATTAAGATTAATATTTGTTTGTAGATTTATAAATATATATATTAAAAAAATATTAATTTTTTTTAGAAATGTGGTTTTGATTTAGGAATAATAATTCGAAATGGTGTTAGTGTTACTGCAGCAAAAAGGATGTTCGGAGACTTGGTTTATAATCTTGAAATAAACAAATACTTCAAAATCGCATATAAATAAAGAAATTAATATTCAATTAGTCTAGTATTTGATTAGTTAATTAATAAATGAAAAATAATTTTTAAAATATATCTTTAAACAAACATATATAAATTTTATCATCTATATATATAATAACAGTTAAAATATAAAATACAAATTTTATCCATTTTAAGTATAAATACAAATAAAATATATGAAAATTTATATAAAAATATTTTTATATTTATTATTAATAAAATTTAAATGTTATTATAAAAATAATTATAAATAAAAATAATAAAATTGTTTTTATTTTTTGAATGTATCCCTTCGAAGAGAGAGTGCGCAGGTTAACCAATACTAACTCTTAAAAGCTCACCTTAGCAAATGTTAACATGCACCCTCCTTCGTATGATCTTCTTCTCCACACTTTCTCTCTCTCTCTCTATATCTACATCCTTCCTCATAATCTACGTGGCCCACTTTCTCTCTCCTATTTGGGCTCGGCTAGGGTTCCCTTTTTATTTTAATCATCGTTTTCGACTCTACTATTTTTCTCTATCTCTCCCCTTCAAAACACACACACACACACAAATATATCCCCGTCTCCCAATGCTATCTCACATAGTACTAGGTGCTCTCGCTACAAATTAATATGGACGCGAAGCGGCAGTCTAGGAACTCGAATGCTTACTCTAATTTATTCAATCTTGAGGTATGTTACATGAATTTTAGCTCTTTTTGTGCATACTTGTCTTTGATTTATGTCAATTTCAAGTGGGGTTGGTTTTTTTTTAATGAATTTGTGTTAATTTGAAGTGGGGTTGATTTAGTTTTTGTAAAGTTAGGGTTTTGGATTTGGGTTTTTTTTATTGGGTATTTTGAGTTTAATTTAAAATTGGGTAATTGGGCGTGTTGTTGATTAAGTTTTTTTTTGTGAAGGTAGGGTTTTGATTTGAAGTTTGTTTTCTTGATTGAGTTTCGTTGAGTTTGGGTAGTTGGGTGTGTTGTTGATTAGTTTGTATTGATTTTAATTGTGTTTTTGTTATTTGTATTGTAGCCTTTGATGAACTTTCAAATGCCAAGACAAGATGATGACTTTGATTATTATGGGAATACTAGTGATGATGAAAGCAGAGGTTGGGATTTTGTCTCTTTTGTAATATATTTTTTTCTGATTGCCTTCACATTTAATATCAAATGCCTATTGGATCAAAATCGTTAAAACATATTAATTTGCATTAACTTCACCTTGTATTGGGATTCTGCGTGCTAATTTGTACTTATGTGTATTGGCTGGCATTGCATTTGTTTCTATGCTACAAATAGGTGGAGCTATGACAGAACGCACAAATGGAAAAGCTTCTGCAAATAAAAAGAGGCGGAGTGCCTATAGTAGTGACGAGGACGGAAGTTTCAATACATACATCTCAGAAGAGCACTATAGAACAATGCTTGGAGAACATGTTCAGAGATACAAGAGACGGAGAAATAATTCCTCGCCAAATCCAGGCCCAACTCGCACTGTGATGCCTGTTTTAAAAGGTAGTTTAGGACCCAAGGAAAGGAAGTTGGGAAGTGAGTCCCGAGTAGGATCGCGCAAAATGGAATCCAGTTCTGAGTATTTGACTGATATGATCCATCAAAAGCCTGGGAAGTATAATGAAAGAGAGTTTGCATCAGAGTATAAAAGTAATAGGTTAGTTTCCTACAAGTTTTTTTGTTCGTTTCCATTACATAAGATTATAATATTGATATTAAATTTTTGACGATTGAGGTTTTAAAATTTGGACACATATCTAAAAGTGCTTTGAAAATGCCACAGAACTGTCTACGAACCAGCTTATTTGGATATTGGTGAAAGCATCGCTTATAGGATACCTCAAACTTATGAAAAGCTTGCGGTGTCTCTGAAGTTACCAACCACATCAGAAATTCGAGTGGATGAGTTTTATCTTAAAGGCACTCTTGATCTGGGGTCATTGGCTGCAATGATGGCTGCTGATAAAAGGGTGGGACAAAGAAGTCGAGCAGGCATTGGAGAGTCGAAACCCCAGTATGAATCTCTTCAGGCAAGATTAAAATCTCAAGCAGCTAACAATTCAATTCCCAAATTCAGCCTGAAATTGAAGGATATCCCATTGGATTCATCTTCTATTCCTGAGGGGGCAGCTGGGGGGATAAGACGATCTATCATGTCAGAGGGTGGTGTCTTGCAGGTTTACTATGTAAAAGTGTTAGAGAAAGGAGACACATATGAGGTTAGTATTCATACTTGACATAGGAATGAGCTGCCTATATATTTTATGCATGGGGCGAGGGGTTTGTTCATCCTTTAAACGGGTCTGAACTTGTTTGGTGCAGATCATTGAACGTAGTCTCCCCAAGAAACAAAAGGTGGAAAAGGATGCCTCTATGATCGAGAAGGAGGAAGCGGAAAAGATTGGTAAATATTGGGTAAACATTGTACGCAAAGACATACCAAAACATCATAGAATTTTCACCAATTTCCACCGGAAGCAGCTAACGGAAGCGAAAAGGTTTTCTGAAATATGTCAGAGAGAGGTATTCATTAACTAGTAGCCTGTAGAATTTGTATGGGCATATTAATTATATGGAAATAGGTGCACATTTCTTGGTCTAGGGCTTTAGCATTTTCTATTCAATAGTTTGGCTCGGTGTGTTTCTATCTTGTAGTCTTGTTGTCAGCATATTTTCCAGTAATCATGTTTTCATGCTGGTTTTTGCATTTAGGTAAAAATGAAGGTGAGCAGATCACTTAAATTGATGAGGGGTGCTGGAATTCGTACAAGGAAACTGGCTAGGGACATGCTGATATTTTGGAAGAGAGTGGACAAGGAAATGGTAAATTTCTGTTCCCTTTAATATTATCATGTTGTTAGCCTTCAAACAATGTAAAAAGAAAGGAGGTGACTTTTTAGATCAGTAGTTTGACTATTGCAAACATATCAATTCGAATATGTAATATGTGTGTGTACGCACACAAACACACTAGCAGATAAACGCGCAGAAGTTCAGTTATCACTTTCCTAGATACTCTCTCAAATGCCACATTTCTTTTATAAACATATTGTGAGAATTGTCTGAGTAATAAATTTCTACTATAGGCAGAAGTTAGGAGAAGGGAGGAAAAAGAAGCCGCAGAAGCTCTGAAGAGGGAACAAGAACTTCGTGAAGCTAAGAGACAACAGCAGAGGCTCAACTTTTTGCTATCGCAGACAGAATTATATAGCCACTTCATGCAGAACAAGCCCACTTCACAAGCGTCAGATATTCCAAATGACCAAGAAGTTCTGACGGGTTCTTCAGAAGCTATGCCTGTAGCTGTAGAGGAAGAAGACCCAATTGAAGCTGAGTTAAAACTGGAGGCTCTAAAAGCTGCTCAGGATGCAGTTTCTAAACAGAAAAAGATAACGAGTGCATTTGATGATGATTGTTTGAAGCTTCGCCAAGCTGCACCTGAAGAAGCTCCAATTGCAGGGTCTAGTAACATAGATTTATTGCATCCGTAAGTTGAGCTTTTTACCTGTATCTTTCCTATTGGAAAATGTTAAGCATATCAAACCTGTGAACTTATCTGAAATATTACTTCCAATATTTTCAGCTCAACTATGCCTGTAGCATCCTCAGTGCAAACACCTGAACTGTTTAAAGGTTCCCTTAAAGGATATCAGCTGAAAGGTCTCCAATGGTTGGTTAATTGTTATGAGCAGGTAGAATGTCACTTCATAACTACCTTTGTTAAATTTAACATAGACTTCTGTTGTCTGTCGATTTAGTGGGTTTTTATCTTTTCAGGGTTTAAATGGAATCCTTGCTGATGAGATGGGATTGGGAAAGACTATCCAGGCTATGGCATTTCTGGCTCACCTGGCAGAAGTAACTATCTATTTTTAGGAACTTCTTATGAACAGCACTATGAAACAAACATGTTTTTTTGGCCTAGTAAATTAACATGGACTTCTATTTTTACAGGAAAAGAATATATGGGGCCCTTTCCTTGTTGTTGCACCTGCTTCCGTCTTGAACAACTGGGCTGATGAAATCAGTCGGTTTTGCCCTGATCTGAAAACGCTCCCATATTGGGGCGGGCCTCAAGAGCGAGCTATAATTAGAAAGAACATAAATCCAAAGCGTCTATATCGCAAGTAAATGCATACCTCATCTGTTATACTGATCATGAAAGTGTTTTCATTGATTTGAGATGGATCGTTATAAGTAGAGATACAGAGTCGCAAACATATTGATAAAAAATGTGACAAGATCATGGAACAGTTTTTAGTGCACACATTTACATCTTTGATGTGAATTGAACTTAAAAGAGTCAATATATACTCCCTCCGTCCTAATTTACCTGTCTTGTTTGACTTTGTTCCTTCAAATTGACCAAATTTCGACCGAAAATGACACATATTATATAACTGAAAAAATTATATCATTAGAAAATATATATAATCTACTTTAAAATGTAATTTTTAGTTTTTTAAAATTATAAAAAAAATTTATAAATTACGGTCAAAACAAGACAATTAATTTGGGACGGAGGTAGTATTATTCATGATTAAATGCCTCAATACTAAAAATTATTAATTAATTACTTGGTTTTATATCAACATGGGAATCAGGAAGTCCTGCTAGGAAATGTTGTTACTAATCAAGGTCATACAGTTAAATATATTCTTAGGTATGTAAGAATTTTTTACGTGAATCCTACATATTATATATATATATATATATATATATATATATGGCTCAAATGGGAACTAATTCTCCGGGAAACTATTATGTTCAGTACTTACATAACATGTATTATGTAAACATTTTTTTACTATTTTTTTTCCAAATGCATTATTTATTCTCATAGTTCTATTTTTATTTACAAACTACATGTTTTTTGGTAAAAAATGTGATATTTTTTATGAAATAAGAAGCGGAGGACTAGTATGTTCTGTACATAATATGTCTGTGTTCCTGAAACATTTGTCACTCTTTTTTTTTCAAATGCACAAAATTCTCATAATTGTGTTTGTATATATAGAACACATGTATTTTGGACAAAAGATGTGATGATTTTTATAAAATAAGGAGTGTTCTCTAAGATCTCCAAATTAAGTAGTTCTACATGGAACCCAACCCTATATATATATGATTCAGATTGTTACTAATAATTAAGAATATTTTGTTTACTATTCCTAAAGGTTGTGAATTCTTGTGATCAATTTGAATTGTTATGTTTTATAATTTCTTGTCAGACAGGGTTTGTCATTTGAAAGAGGTAGATGGGAAACAGTAGGAATTGATTGCAGTATTAAATACGTGTTTTCACATCATATCGTTATGATGTTGATTTTCTGTAAGAAGAATTAAATACTTTTAGTTAGTTGGTCAAAAGGGTGCATTTGGACAGACTATTTTAGTGCATCTCGTTATCCTTTAAGAATTATACCGATATATATCACCGTGTCTTCCTGTATTTGTAAGCCCTGAATGAAGCATTGCAACAATTTAACTTTCCTAACCTTTTTAGTTACTCATCAGTGTTCACTTTCACTTTTCAGAGATGCTGGTTTTCATATTCTCATTACTAATTATCAAATGCTAGTGTCTGATGAGAAACACTTGCGTAGTATTAAATGGCAATATATGGTATTGGATGAAGCCCAAGCAATCAAAAGTTCTCAAAGGTATGGAACCCTGTCTTCTATTTTGTCGTTTATTAGAATTCCAACTGATATGTACGCAAAAATTAATAAATGTTTAGAGCTTACAATTCATATTAATATGTTTACTTGTTTACAACAATTGTGTCAAAAGCTGAACCAAATGGAACTTTGTCCAAAATTGTAAAGCTTAAATATCAGATCTTTATTGTTTCTCTGTTGCTTTAGTCTTTATAAACAGAAAGCCACCTCTGTGATCCTCTGCCTCAATATCATCCCACAATGACTCGTTCCACAATTAGGAAAAAGTGGATATTGAATAAAAGCTTTCTATAAATGTCTGTACAGTGTACATGTAAGTATGTAATGTGTTACATCTTCCTGTTCCTTCAGTGATATATGGGACTGTTGTGTCTCTTCGTTGTGCTATTAGCTTAGCATATTAACTCCTAATGTAATACTACCTATTTGATAAGTTACCAATCTTTGTCACATCACCTAACTCTTGCACTTGTGTCTTAACTGTGTTGCATAAAAGTTTCTGTCTTTATTATGTTATGAATTCTTACAGTAGTGTCCTATTCTTTTTTTCACAGTATACGATGGAAGACACTACTCAGCTTTAAATGTCGAAATCGGTTGCTTTTGACTGGCACTCCAATTCAGAATAACATGGCTGAGCTATGGGCTCTCTTACATTTTATTATGCCAACTCTATTTGACAGCCATGAACAGTTCAATGAGTGGTTTTCGAAAGGGTACTTCTTTGAAATATTTGTGTTTTCATCTTATTTGTTGTGAATATTACATGAGAATCTCATAAGTTTTGCTGTCTACAACTAGAATCGAGAATCATGCGGAACATGGTGGAACTTTGAATGAGCACCAGCTTAACAGATTGGTAAATGAGCTTTAACTTGGATTGAACTTTTAACATCGAAGCATTTATTTTTTTTCTTTCTTACATAGGTATGGGAGATTTGCGTCAATCCGAGTATTTTGAGTGATCAAAACAGAATTTCTTATTCTGGCATCATATTGGTTTTACTATGTGATGACTTATTTTGTGGGTCATTGGGGTATTGGCAGGCAATCCTCTAAAATATAGATGTAGGCTCTTAAAGTAGTAGATGTGGCATCAGGATAAATTCTATTAAGCATTGCTCATAAAGTCTACTCAGATTCCTTTCTGAGATTACTTGTTGACAGAAATGTATCATGCTTCTCAGCTTCTTGCCTTGAGGCTCCTGTTTGGTCAAACTTCGTGAAGCCATGAACCCTATGCTATTATCTAAACAGATATATAAAAAAACATCTTTATATATTAAAGAGAAAAATCACTATATTCTCAAATCTTCTGATCTGTAATTACATGAGTTCATGTTGCTAGTCGAGATGGTATTATAATTTTATACTTGTGTCACCATGTGCGTGAGGTGTGTGCTTGCATGTGTGTTAATTCTTCTCTTTCTTTTTTTTTGGCTGCTTCAACAGCATGCAATTTTAAAGCCTTTCATGCTTCGGCGGATTAAGAAGGATGTAATGACTGAGTTGACTGGAAAAACCGAAATCACAGTGCATTGCAAGTTGAGTTCTCGGCAACAAGCTTTTTATCAAGCAATAAAGAACAACATTTCTCTTGCTGAGTTGTTTGACAGCAACCGTGGACATCTTAATGAGAAAAGAATTTTAAACCTAATGAATATTGTCATCCAATTGAGAAAGGTATATATTTTATTCATTAGTCTCTACATATATAGATTTTTTCATTGAAGTTGATGGATGTGCTAGTCCAGTTGTAGAAGGTGCTTTTACTTTCGTTATGGCCTGATTTGGTATGAGGTGGAGATTACTTCATTATATATAGTTTTGGATGTGTAGATGTTTTAGACAGTGTTTTCAGCAATTGATTTATTTGCCATTTGATGTCAGGTATGTAACCATCCCGAGTTATTTGAGAGAAATGAGGGAAATACATACCTCTTTTTCGGAGACATTCCAAATTCACTGGTTCCAGCTCCCTTTGGAGAGTTAGAAGATGTTTACTACTCTGGTAGCCGAAATCCTATTACATACAAGGTAAAATGTGAACATTCATTAACTTTTTAGTCTTCTAAAACAGTCATTATGGCATGACCCCCCCCCCCCCACACACCCATGAGCTCTGATGCTACCCAAGTTGTTCGTGTTTTCCGTAAAAGCTACAATTTGTAGCTTTTGTGAAAAGTAACTTTTACAACTTATTAGGGAAGTTGATAATAAATAAAAAGATATATAGAAAAAAAACAGTGACCTTCAACTTAATATAATAGAACCCTAATATGAACCACTCTTCAGGCTTCAACTTAACTATTACAATCTGTATTTATCAAAGACTTGTCAACTTTTCTCACAACAATGCCAAACTGGCCCTTACTCAGATTCATGTTGGAACTTCATACTATTTTTTATGGTTATTGATGATCTCTTTTGATCCTTACAGATACCAAAATTGATATATCGTGAACTTATCCATAGTTCAGGTGCCTTTTCTTCAGCAGCAAGGCATGCTGAAAGCAGAGAATTTATTGAGAAGCATTTTAATATTTTTTCCCCTGTAAATGTTTTCCGATCCATGGTTGCACAAGGGAATAGTTTTAATGGGTCCTTTGCTGGAAGCGAGACATTTGGGTTTGCTCATTTGATTGATTTGTCAGCAGCAGAGATAACATTTTTGGCAACTGGGTCTTTTATGGAGAGAGTATTGTTTACAATCATGAACTGGGATGGTAAATATCTTCAGGGTATGTTAGATATGTTTATGGAAGCTGAAGGTGACGATTCCGTTTGCAGTCAGATCGGGAGCGATAAAGTAAGGGCAGTCACACGAATGTTGCTTCTCCCCTCAAAGGCAGAGACAACATTACTTAGTAGGAGGCTTACAACTGGTCCCTGGGATGTGCCAAATGAAGCTTTAGTATTGTCTCATCAAGATAGACTTTTATCTAACATCAAACTGCTTCATTCAGCATATTCTTTCATTCCCACAACCAGGGCGCCCCCAGTAAGTGTTTTGCATATTCTTATGTTACTTATATTTTTAGATTCATGAAGATTACTTAACATTGTTCCGACTTCTGAGTTGTTTTTTTTGTGTTTGGTAGATAAATGCTCACTGCTCCGATAGAAATTTTGCTTATAAAATGCTTGAAGAATTACATAACCCTTGGCTTAAGAGGTTATTAGTTGGATTTGCTCGCACATCTGACTACAATGGCCCTAGGAAACCAACTGCTCATCATTTGATACAAGAAATTGACTCTGAGCTACCTGTTACACAACCTGCTCTTCAACTCACATACGAAATTTTTGGATCATGTCCACCCATGCAAAGTTTTGATCCTGCAAAGATGCTTTCTGTATGACAAATCATCTCTTCAGCTATATCTTATTATTCAAAAAGATTATATGCCTCTTTGAAGTGCTTGCTAAACTTAAACCTATAACCTTATAATGTGATCTCTTAGGACTCGGGGAAGCTCCAAACTTTAGACATACTATTAAAACGTTTGCGGGCTGGAAATCATCGAGTTCTTCTGTTTGCGCAGATGACAAAGATGTTGAATATTCTCGAGGTACTGCAAACTCCTTTTTGGTTTTAGATAGCCTTTGCTTTATTGTATAATTGTAATAAATCTGCTAGTTACATGGCCATTAAATTTAACAGAATTTTGTTGTTTCCCTTGCAATTTAGGAGAATAAAACAACCTCTGACAATACAATTTCATTAGTCTAGTTTCGTCTTCTGTTGGAATGAATAAACTATCTTATATTCATTCATTTGTCCGTTCCTTGTCACGTAAAGATAATATCATCATTATTGTAGTTTTCTAGTTCTGAGTGGTTTACAGTCTCTAGGGTCTGGAATTTTGTTATTCACTTTTCTCTCTATCCTGATATAGAGTTTGTGAAGCTTAGGCTTTTGTTTGTGCCTTGAAAATGCCAAGGGATGCAAATCACTTATAAGAGATAAAATATCATTTGCTTCTGTAGATTCATCTGAACCTGGTCTTCTTAATGTTGTCTTGGGAAAATTATAGATTATAACGCCACATGTAACATTTAAATCGTGGAGTCATAGAATGAGGTCTTCTTTAATATGAACTGGTGAGAAAATATGTGATTGTCTGTAGCATCAAGGAAGAGATGTCACATGGCATAACATGGGGGATTATAGACTTTATAGACCAATTGTGTGTAAACTTTCTGGGTTAGTTTGCCTATGATGATAACATACCAAGGCAGATGAATTTTCAGATTCAATAAAATTTGAGACTTACATCTTGTTCATATAAGTTGATGCTGTGTTGGTGAGTAGGGTATAACTTAAGCTTGGAATGATATTAAAATAAATAGGATTCAAATGATTTTCCTGCGCATGGATGTTTAAGCACAATTTTGAGCAGGTTTCGATTTTGGTTTCTGAAGAGATATGTAGCAATTTATTTATAACTCCTTGTAGAAAGGTATTATCTCAATAGTGCATTATGCCTCTACGCAAACTTGTAAAACCTAGGTTTCTCCATTCCTCTAATCAAAACTTGTAAAACCTAGGTTTCCCTGTTTCTAAAGCTATAAACAATTCTTCATATGACACCTACATATTTTGTTAGTGAGCTATCATGTTGCAACTCTTGCATTGAGTATGGTACATTGTGTTTTAGGAGCATCCTTGATAGTAGAATGTGTACGATGGCTTGAAGGATGAGAGTGGTGGAAGTTAAAAGTAGTCTGTTGGGCAATCTAAATATCTAATAATGAGTTCGACTTGAATTACCCATTACTATTACTTTATAATATTTTTTTGATTAGATATCTAAAAATGTGTAATTTCTTTTGAAATGCTATGCATCCCTTGAATGTCTCCTTCAAATTTTCCTGCAGGATTATATGAACTACAGGAAATATAGATATTTAAGGCTCGATGGTTCATCCACGATAATGGATCGTCGTGACATGGTTAGGGACTTCCAGCTTCGGTAGGGCAATTGTTGACTTCTATAGTTTTCTTTTCAGAGCTTGTATATTGATGTTCAGCATTTCTTCTGTGTCTTGTGGGTAAATATGCAGTAAATTAATAAGCTGATTTAATGTGAAATTCTTGTAGGAACGATATTTTTGTTTTCTTGTTGAGCACAAGAGCTGGAGGACTTGGTATCAACTTGACAGCTGCTGACACTGTAATTTTCTATGAAAGTGACTGGAATCCGACGCTGGATTTACAAGCAATGGATAGAGCTCATCGCTTGGGTCAGACTAAGGATGTTAGTTCTCCTATCTAATCATATGAGCACCTGTATTTAGCTTTCTGCATGACACTAATTTTAAGATTTTGCTATATTATATTTAGCCTTATAATATTAAACAGTAAATGGTCTAGCATATATAAATATGAATTATGATTTGGTCCTTATTTTGCTCATGGTGTAGTTACTTATTCCTCCGCTTGTGTGTTGCAATAAATCTCACCTGGAGGAAAATAATAGGAAAAATCGGTAGTAAATATAACATATAATTTTTCTATGATCACTTCTGGATTTTTTAGAAGCTTCAGGGTCATCCTGGAATGAATTGAGGTTGTTTCTTGTTTTAGCATACATCTCTCGTTGAAAGCTATGCATTTGGCATCAGCTTATAAAATATATAATGTCCTGTAATATAATGTCCATATTTATATTTACAGGATTGTCTTTTCACCATTAAGGTATACTCTTTGCTCATGAATGCCGGTGATGCATGTAAACGGTGTTTGTCTTTTGTGTAGGTTACCGTGTATCGGTTGATTTGTAAAGAAACAGTTGAAGAGAAAATTTTGCAGAGAGCTAGTCAAAAAAGCACTGTGCAGCAACTCGTGATGACAGGTGGACATGTACAGGGTGACCTTCTGGCTCCTGAGGATGTTCTCTCTTTGCTAATTGATGATGCTCAGTTGGAGCGAAAGATCAGAGAAATTCCCTTACAGGTGACCTAAGTAGTTCTGGTTTTAACCTCCCATTTATGCAAGTAGCAGTCCAGCTTCTAGGCAATTTTGTTTTGTTTACCTGATGAATTCTTTCATATGATTGTCTATACTCAATGTCATTTTACTTTATCAGGCTAGGGACAGGCAAAAGAAGAAATCTGGAACAAGAGGTATACGTATTGATGCTGAGGGTGATGCATCTCTCGAAGATCTTACAAACTCTGAATCTCAGGTCAATGGATCTCAACCCTCTCAGGATCCTGAGAAAGAAAAATCTACAAAGGTACCAAATATAGTTTACACTTGTCTATGTGGGAATCAAGTTTGGGTTTATATGTCTGAGCATACAAGTGAAAAGTACTTGCATTATAAGTTCAGATAAAGGGTTCAAGTCTCACCAAGTGAATTATCACTTATATTTATTTAGTGGACAAGCATAAAATTGATGTTAGTGTAGAGGCTAGAGCTACCAGCTGAGGATGACAGACATGCTAATTTGCTCTAAAGGTGTTATGTTTTAAAGTAATGTACTTGTTATCCCTGCGGTCCAAACGTAAACATACTTCATGACATAAGATTCTCGTGTGAGAAGAATCATTATAATCTCTGTTTATAGTGTATCGAGAATTAGCAGGAAGGTGTCATGAGTAATAATATTTTGGTGTTTTGTTTCAGTAAAAAGTAAATAATACTTTTGCCTCATTATCAGTAGTATTGTATTAATTGTTTAAATAAGGCATATCTGCAATTTGTGAGGGGTATTGAGGGTGTGATTCTACTAGTGTGTTATTCTGATGGTCAGTGATTGATGTTGTAGCTGCCTTTGAAAACATGTCCTTACATTAAAGTTGTTGTGCAGAGGAAATCAACATCTGACAAGCCAGCACCCCCAAAACCAAGGTCAAAAAAGGGTAATTTGAGAAATAGTGATACATCATCCCCGACTTTGATGTCCATGGAGAACGAAGGTGATGATCCCCTACAGAATCTGGATTCACAGCACAGATCTAAGAGGCCAAAGAGGCCTACAAAGAGTGTTAATGAAAATATAGAACCGGCATTTGTTGCTACTCCATCTTTGGCAGACTGAGTGTGCACAGAATCAGTCTATACCTGATGTCAGTGCTGCTGATTTTTGCATACAGTTAATGAAGATTCCAGAGAGCACGTGTAAGTTTTCATGGCAGGACTTGGCTGCTCAGTGATATCATAGGAAGAAAATCTACCATTATTAAATTACAGTGCATGTCCCTGAGGGATTATTTGTGCTGGCTATGTATTAGAGATAGCTGCAGGACATAGCGCTGTACTTGGGTATAACTCCAGTGGCAGAGCGGGGAACACTATGGGAGGATGAAAATTAGTGTTGTATAGATTTTTTTGCAAGAGGCATCCAGATGACTGGTATAGTGGTATGATGTAGTACTAATTTCAGTTGTATGTATATATGTTTATTTTTGTTGTTCTCCCTTACTGGTGAATGACAAAAATAGAGTAAAAAGTGAGCATGTGAATTTCACCACCTTTTTATGCAATGAGTAACTAAAAAAATATTGCCGAATTTGGAAGCATGAAGACTGAGAAATCTGAATGTAAAGAGAGCACAAAGGCAGCCTCATTTAACCTTTGAGAGATTTCAATGTATTGTTTCCCGGTTGGTAGTTGTACAATAAATTAATTGGTTCATTAGTCTGCCATTATTTAAGATGTAAACTAGAAATATTCAACTTCAGAAAACAAATGATTTTTTTTTCCTGATGACACAGCCAATTGAGAATGACAAACGCTACTTTGCGAAACAAAAGATGAGTGGACGTCTGCTCTATTTTTAGGACAAGTTTCACAGAATATATATACTCAATACTACCATCCAACAATTGCAGACTCAATTATCTATGTTTAACGTTCACAAAGCTTCATCTACTATATGTATGTATCTTGACAGATGGTCCGCAACAACCATATCTTACAGCATAGATATCGATGGCGCTAACTTTCAGCGATAAGCTGGCAGACCAGGACCCATCTAGGCAGATGCCTATGTAGGAGGCACTCTTCCTGTCATACATTAATTTATGTGCTGCTACTTGCTACAATTTTTTTACAGAAAATAGTTAAATATTTTCGGTCGAGGACAGCAACCCGATGTACTGCTCAAATTTTCTAATTATCTTATTTTCAATGCTCAATATATTTTTGACCCAACCTTGTAACCAAAATTTGTACGCTCATTCCTTACACTAAATTTGCTTGATCAGAAACATCTTCATAGTAATAAGGGGAGAGCTTCCCATCCTTTGTGGCTTTGGGCCTGGGAACTGTCGCTGCTTCTTGAAGCATTTTCACTATTCTTCTCATTGAAGGGCGATTAATTGGAAGCGGGCTAATGCAAACTATACCAATGTCAAGAACCTTGCATATTTGTTCTTTGTAATGACAGTCAAGATTTGGGTCAATTACATGATCAACTCCTTTCTGGTCTACAGTGCTGCATACCCATGTTGCCAAGTCTTTCTCCCCGAGTTGTTGGTTGATTGCTGCTTTTCCTGTGACCAGCTCAAGAATGACTACTCCGAAACTATATGTATCACTCTTTTCGTTGACTCTAAGCGTATATGCATATTCTGCAAAAGAGTTTAAGAAAGATTTCTCAGATATATTCACTGCTAAGTTAATCCAATCAAATGGCTAAAGGATGAATACTGAATGACCAATGTTTCGACACCTTTTGTATTACTGACATACTGAGAACTGATTATAATACTTACACAAGCATTGTTAGGCCAACCATATATATCAGAAGAGGGAATACACAACTTTAGAACAAAGTTTAGATCAGGAACTGCCTACCAGGCTACCTACCCATGGTTTGTATCAAACTCTTACATGTTGTATACGCCAGCACTTGATTAATCTACTAACATATATGTGAATCAAGTCTAGACACATAATTGACATACACTAGGCACTTGCTTTCTAATAGAGAAATATGATGCTAATTATGGGATTCAAGTCAATTTAAAAAATTTCATTGAACTGTTTAATAATGGGAAAATTAAAGAGAATGAAGAGGTCTTAAATCAAAAGGCCATACCTGGTGCAATGTAACCGCAAGAACCAGCTATGACCGACATAGATTCTGGCCCCTTGTTGATCACTTTAATGAACTTAGCAACGCCAAAATCAGCAATTCTTGCTCCAAAATCCTCATCCAGCAATATATTATTGGATTTGACATCTCTATGAACAATTGAAGGTTCACAGTCATGATGCAAATAGGAAAGCCCTTCTGCAGCATCCAAAGCTATCTTTAACCTTGTTGGCCAGTCCAACATTCCACCCTTGGCAGAGTGCAACACATCACCCAGGCTTCCATTTGGCATATACTCGTAAACCAAAAGTTTGTTCTTTCCTGCATTGCAGCAACACCACAATCTCACTATATTCTTATGCCTAATTCTTCCAAGCGTCTCAACTTCACTTTCAAACTCATCTTTCATAGAATCAACACTATCATAGATAGTGTCATCTCGAATTGATCTTTCCCAAAGCTTTTTTACCGCAACATCACCATTACTAGGCCCCAGTTCCAATAACATTATCTTCCTTGAGGCAATCCACAACGTCTAACTTACTGAAACTCAGCTTATGAAACGATCTCCACTTCACCACAAATGCCTTGTTCTTAATTCTCTTATACTTTCTGTACTTTAACACAAACCAAACAAAGCCCACAACGAAAACTTTAAAATCTCAAACTTATTCACTTAAATAAAATGCTCCAAAAATTCAATAAAAAGATTACAACAGCTCAATATCCGGCATCTTACAATATATAAATTAAAAATACAATTAAGGTCTCCAAATTTCGCAAGTCGCATTCTGCCCACAAAGTAGCCCACCTAACCTGTCGGGGGAAATCAAAGAAACATAGACCGGCAGTGAGCGAAAGGCTCATATACGGATATAAAATAATATAAAGAGTACAGAAGTTAGACATGCTGATAATATAAATATAAACTGAATGGTGAAATAATGAGTGATGACAACAATGAACGAAGATGAAATTTCAAGGATACTTAAATGCACAATATGAACATATATACTTGTATTCTTATAAAAAAAAAAAACTTACTCTTCTAAAATATATTCTTACTACTTACAAATTATACTCAAAATCATTTAGTTGAAAGTCAATATACTTACTGATATGGTAGACAATCTTACACTTACATGATGTCCTACATTTCAGTTCTTCAGAATATGTAGTCATCAAAACTTACAGGGGTTTGCATAAAACAAATCAAATGCTACCCAAATGGCCAAAACACACATACACAATAGTCATGACTCAACGTGTCTCATAACTGCGGCGACACGCTCATACAATTTAAATACACCGTATAGGTGGTGTCAAAACATGAGATTATCCACTCATAACGGAGGTCTTACGAAATCTCCCAAATCATACATATATCACAAAAAGATTGAAAATATCTTATTCAAAATATCACACACGTTAAATAACATTTAACACTGACTATTAAAATAAAATCAGAACTGACCAATCCGGAAAACTAGCAATTTACTCTATCATGATGACCTCAAATGAAAAAGTACAAAACACATAACTCGTAGAGGATTCCGAGACCTTTCTAGAATGATAAAATTCGTCAAAAACGGAGAAGTAATGAATTCAGAAACAATTAAAATGCGGACTGCCATAACAGAATCAGTCTACGATAACAGTAGTATTTTTGATATTTGAGATATCGAAATCACAGAATTTGTCAGCGGAATGTAAACAAAGAACGCAGAGCTCGATACGACCTTTTCAGAATGATATTACTCACAATAATCGAATACAATTTCAATTTATTAGATATTTTTGAAGGTACAGCAGAACAACTCTAAATAACCAATCAGATTACACAGAAGGCAGATTTTGACATGCTTATAGGAAGAATTTCAGAAAACGCAAAGAACGAAAATTGTAGACAATTGAAATACCTTTCTAAGCACAATAAGATCGTAACAATCTGATATATAACGAAGGAGATACAAATTTTACAAGAATCATAATTGATACAAACTATACACAGTATACAAACGATTTTGAATCACAAAATGAGAACAAATAAAGTATTACGAACACAATGACACAAAATGAGAACAAATAAAGTATTACGAACACAATGAGAGTATAGTGAAGATATCCGTACATTAAGAATACGATTACAAAAAGAGTGTGTAGAAATATCTGTATCTTAGAAATCAAAGTTATGAATGATTATCAAGAAATCCATATTTAATCAGAATAAATATCTTATGAATTTAAATATAAAAAATTCAAGGTTTTCATATAATTTTTTTGTTTCATTAAATTTTAGTGGGGGTATTTATATTATTTGAATGGGATTATTAAGTTAAACATATTCTATTTTATATTTGGGACTAAAAATTGAGTGGGGTATATGCCCCATGTTAACACTGTACATGCCCCTGTACAAAGTCTAGATTTAACCTTGAATTCGAATGGGATCGAATTAAATATATTTTAAGTTTATAATATATGGGATAGGCTTAAATGAGAACTCTCCAGAGAACTAGTATATTCTGTACTTTCATAACACGTGTTCTGTAAACATTTTTTAACTATTTTTTCCTTCAAATGCATAATTTAGTCTTCTAGTAGTGTTTTTATTTACAGAGCATATGCGCTCTTATGAAAAATGTGATATTTATAACGAAATGAGAAATGTAGTACTATTATGATCTGTAAATCATATGTATGTGTTATGTAAATATTTTCATTATTTTTTTTAAGAATTTTTTCATATAATTGTATTTGTATTTGTATTTATAGAACACACGTGTTTTAAACAGAAAGTGTGATGTTTTTTACAAAATAAAAGTGTTTTTCAAAATTCTCCAATAAAATAGTTATTCGTAGAAGCTAACTCTTTAATACAGTTCTAACACTATAGTCTACAGCATACGTAATAACACAGGCTCTGTTTCTTTTTAAAGACACCTCCCGAATTCACTTTTAAATATGGGACGGCTTCATTGAGTCTTTCAAAACTAGCACATCTAATTGCCTATATTGGCGGTCATCAAAGTTGAGCGGCTGGGGTCCTCGGAAGAAATTTCAGTCAAGAACGCTGTGTTGCCGGACGGTTACGAAGGGAACAAATTTAAAGTTGAGGGTTTGATGATCGCCCTTCTTTATGGCGGTCATGTCATATTTTGAAATTGCAACGCCCTTCTTTGTGGCGGTCATTGAAATTTCTTATTTTAATAACCGCCAAGTGTCATGATGGTCACCAAATTTGATCATAATTATAATATTATAATATTAATATTTCTATAATAATATATTTATAATATAATCCTCTTTTAATAAAAATACTTGTCATTTTATTAAGAAATTTAATATTATTATCATAATTATAATATTATTATTTCTATAATAATATATTTTATAATATAATACTCTTTTAATAAAAATACTTGTCATTTTAATAAGAAATTAATTCTACTTAATTTAATTAAATATTTTATAAATTAAATTAAACTTGAATTAATTTAATTCAATAATTAAATAAATTAATATAATCCTCTTTTAATAAAAATACTTGTCATTTTATTAATAAATTTAATATTATTATTATAATTATAATACTATAATATAAATATTAAAATAATATATTTTATAATATAATCCTCTTTTAATTTTATTAAGAAATTTAATATTATTATCATAATTACTTATATTACATATATTAATATTATAATCTATTATTCTCTATATTAGTAAATATTATCTATTTTTTAATTTAATTATCTATTAAAAATTCAAAGGTCAAATTTCTTTTGTTGCACGCCGTATCCTGTGACGGTCATCAAAAGAAATTTTCATTTAATGCATTCCATATTCGATGGCGGCCATTACAGTTTAAAATTTTTAATGCCCGCCGTTTTCTCTTGCGGTCATCATTCCAACTCAATTTCGGTTATCAATCTATTTGTTCCATTGATAACCGTCATTTGGTGTGGACTAAAATTTAATTCAATAACAATATTTGATGACTGTCATCACAGACATTTAGATGCGCTATTTTTACAAGACTGAATGAAGCCGTCTCATTTTTGAAAATCAATTCAATGGGTGTCCTATAAATGCAACGGCGCCTGATAACACACACGTATACACAATTTTTCCTGCCATTTAGGTACTATTATGAATAATTACGTACAGTACTATACCATATGATATGTAAACAATAAATTATACGATAACTGGCAGGGAGTTCGGGACCGCAGGATATATAAATATATAAATATAGATAAATGCTTACCACAAGTTTTCTGAGATTTTTTCTTTTCATAGGCAAATTGATGTTCGCCACACGTCTCTCGTAGCCTCGTTATTATTGTTTTATTATAACTACCAATCTGCAAAAAAAAATCACATATTATCGTATCACCATCTTAAGTTATAAGTTTTTTTCTGTTAATTAGTTATAAGTTTATATTTCATACCTAATGCCTTCTCGTGTCATGACTCATGAGACCTAATACTCCTATTGTTTTTTATTTTGACAGATAATACTCCTATTGTTACCTCAATTAATACTCCATTTCATCCAATTTAAATGTTCACTTTATTTTTATTCTAATCAAATTGTCTCGTTTTTTATAGTGATTAAAAAATAATTTATAATTTAAAAAAAAATAATATTTTATATTATTGAAAAGTATATATAATCTACTTTAAAATGTATTTTTTAGTTTTTTAAAATTATAAAAGAACATTTTTTAATTTTTAGTCAAATATTAGTCAATTTGACTTTAAAAAAATTAAAATGGACATGTAAATCCTAAATAGGGGTAATGGCCTTTCCCATCACAATTTAAGGGATAATGGCCCAAAATATCACAATTCACAAAATAATTTTTTATCACTCAAAAACACAATTTTATGTTGCGTTTTTAAAAAACGCAATTTTATATTATGTTTATACTAAATCTCAAAAAAAATAATCAAAAAACACAAGTTCAACTTGTGTTTCTAAAAAAAAGGAAAAACGCATGTTTAATATGCGTTATTGAACTTACTATCCATCCTTACCAGGCCGGGCCATTAGCAGGAACACATGGCCCATTAGCAGGAACACTGATGTTTTGCAAATTTTGATAACGTGATTTTAAATCGCCTTATTTCGTGATACAAAGAGCCATTTTATGGGATGTGTGTTAGGTCCCGAAATATCATAAAATGGGGGTTGAATACGATACTTATAATAATTTAATTTTTTTTTGAATTTGTGGATAAATAAATTATTGCTTTAGAGTGGATTTGGAAATTTGTAGTGTTTAGGAGAGTTGCTTATTAATTTTCTGTGAGTCCAGATAAATCAATTTGGTTCTAGAAAATTAGTAAGAAAATAAACGGGACAAGATTCAGAGAATATATCTTTTATATATAAACCCGGAGGTCGCTACACCCGGCTAAAAATATAACTGGTTCCCGAAGAATAAAATGAGCTCTTCGCTGCTAACACAAAAATACAAAACACAGTTCATATACAAATAAATCTAAATCAGTACAAGAAAAAACTGAGTCCGTAGGGAGTGATATCCATGAGTCTTAAGTATTTTTCATTAAAGAACCGGGTCCTAATATCTGACTGGAAGCAAGGTATGGGTATGTATAAAATATTTTTTCTTGCTCCGGCCATGGTAGATGCTCTCTACATTTTTTTTTTGAAGAAGACGACTCATTTCAAAATGAGTAGTTGTCCTCTTTTTATCTGTGTAGACTTTAAATCAATAAAGTAGTTTATTGTGCTTGTGGCTAGGAGTTAAGTAGCGCTTCATAAGTGTATCCCATGTAACATAGTTTAAGAGTAAGCATAAGGGGTGAGTGGAGCTTAATACAAGTAAGCCCGTGTATAGACGCAACTAAGCCAAGTGGCGCCACTATATATAGTATTGATCAGGTAAACCGCACAAGTGCAACATGCTCTGACCCAGATGGCATAATCATAAATTCTCCTCCCCTGGGATTCGAACAAGTGACCAAGAGGGTGATATTATTCTCTTTAACCAACTGTGTCAACCCTTGCGGGCTGTGTTTGAAGCACTTTGATTAACATTGAATTGGTCAGTGGCGTTTAATCCATTTGTAAGTGGCACCACTTGGTCAAAGTGTAATTTGTCCAGTGCACTTTGACAAACTTTTCATTCGCTGTCTGAAGTTCACAAACTTCCACTTTCTATATTAAAGTCTTGTCACATTACACTCTGTACCCTAAGTTGTTTCCGTTCGTTGACTGTAGTTCGAAAACTTTTACTTTTCGTACCAAAATTGTGACACTTTACACCCTGCACCCTTTGAGCTATTTGGTTATAGTCTCTACAAATCACTTTTCGTACCTTAATAAATAAACGTTTTTTCCATTTCAACTTACCAATTCTTCTATAGATAATACTCATATTCTTTTCACAAACCGCACTTGCCTAGTACAACTGGTCTGGTTCACAGACGACTAACTTCGATCCAGGTTTTTGTATTATAGCCTTATATACATTGTTAAGTTTTCAGCAACTTCATTGCTTCGAAAATTGACTGTTAATAAACACAGTACTTTCACTGGAATCTTTTCTGGTACATAGACAACATCTCCATTATTACCACAATCTTGAATACTTCATTTTCTATTCTTCACTGACGCTTGAACATATAAACGAACTTCTTTCAGTGAGTATAACTTGAAGACTGCAACTGTCTTCTCAATCCTTTGTTTTTACCCTGTCTTCAATTCTTCTAGATTCCTATACTTCGAACATTGTCTATCTTTAATCAATGTTAATATACTTAAATCTTTTAGTGATATTTTTATACTGAATCTTCAACACTTCTAAAACCCTGAAAGTTTTCTACACATAATTCTTCACTGAGACTTGAACATGTTAATGAACTTCTTTCAGTGACCTGTAATAGACTTCAAAACTTCTTCTAATGTCTTGATTCACCGTATTTGCCTTATCTTCATTTCTTCCTGGTTTCCGTGTAGACATAATATTATTTACCTATCATATTCTAGTGTTGAGTTATCGCGACTTCTGTTCATACAGTTTCGGAATCCCACCAACAAAGTGATATTTTGAGCATTTTATCACTAAATTGTGATTAAATTTTTAAAAATATTTTGAGCATTTTGCCCTTCTGTTCATACAGTTTCGTAATCTCACCAACATGGCATTCCACGTCAACAAGGTCTCTAGGAACAAAGGGAGTATTAAAATTTTTACGATAATTCTACACTTAAATCTCCTTGAGAAGTGCCTGTGAATTAAATTACACTGATGATTTTAGATATGCAATAAATCTGATATGTATATATATTATTTGTATAAATTGTGGTTGAAAAATATTGAACGCCTTTTAAAATGGAAGCCTGACAATATAAGGGTAGCGTTACGTCAAGGGACATGTCTGCTACCCCACCATTTTCAAAAACAAAAATTAAAGGACCACACACTAAAAAACTATGAAAATTGAAAGATTGAAACAGCATATTCTATATATGGTGCCTGATTTGAAGCAGGAATCTGCCGTCTAATTTCTTTTGCGATATATATGGATGTTTTAGTTTGTGTACTAATTCAGGAAAATCAACAATAGATACAGATAATGACCATACATGAATACATGATACAACATCTTGACGATATAATACACACACAAATTTCCTTCCAAATCACATATTTTATATATGCTGTATTTGTGACAAATTCAAGTCAAAGAATTAAAAAAAAATCAATTACAATATGCAGATAATCTTTCAGCGTGGTGTATAAATAAACTAGTATGACAAAATCATGGCATCTGTATATCAATTTTAGACAATCGCTATTGTCAAATATTGTTCGAAAACAACAAATATGCGTGCTCTCTTTCAAAATATATATATATATATATATATATATATATATATATATATATATATATATATATATATATATATATGCGTGCTATTAAGATATTATATAAAAATAAAATCAAAATCAAAACGGTATTATTAAGATGGTAGTTTGTTTTATCATAATTCATAAGTCAAAAATTATATATATCTTTCAACATATATGAATTAAACATATCTTAAATATAACAGCTCCCTTTACACCTTTACAGTTAACGCTACCCTGGGCAATGTAAAAAAAATCGAAATATTTGATATATGTTTAAATTATTATATTTATATTTGAAATAAAATGAATATTATGCATATACAGAATAAATTTAATATTATTAATATTTGATTACGACAATTTTAAATATGAATATGGGCGATATTTGTGTCTCCAATATATATCCGGATTCGAATTTAAATATATAGGATTAAGGAGCGAAAACACCATGTATTTTTTATGACAGAGCAAATAAACCCATGTATTTTAGTATGATTCAAATAAGTCATTTATCTATAAAATGTAGGTTCAAATTAGCCATTATAGTTAAATTTGATTAACTATGATTAGATATATTTTTGAAATTTGAAAAAAATATATGATATTTTATAATAAAATTTATTTTAAAATATTAAAAAATCAAAATAAATTATATTTTATCATCAGTATGAGACAAAAATAACTCTATAATTTGAGTGAAATATCAAATAAATTTTTATAGTTTTATATGCTCACATAAAATTTTAATTTTTAACGTGATAGTTAAAAATAGAAAATATTGTTAGATTATGTTAAACATGATCAAAATATAAGTTTAAATTAACAAAAAATTAATAATAGCATTAAATATTTATAATAAAATATTTTGGCCAAACATATTTTGATGATAACATATTATTTGATAAAGTATTATTGTAATTAATTTTATGCGATTTTAATTTGATTTATGTGACAACAGGAGGATCATACTGCACCACCCGCCATAGACCCTTAACTGTTAACCACAGCTTCATCTTTTTCTGCCAGCGAGAAAAGCCAGCACCATCGTTGAACTTATCAGGCATACATGACAGATCAATAGGATGAGGGAAACGGTACGTAGCCTAATCAATGGCAGTAGCAATAACCCCATACCCAAAACTAGTAGCACCAACGACATGAGTTTCAGTTTCGTTAATAATCTTGTTAATTACAATATATAACAAATTAATCTCTTCAAGATTGTTGGGAGTAATTAAAACTACACAGCAACAATAGGGCAATTATATAAATAATTAACAAGAACAAGCATATTAAACCAATTAATAAAACAAAATACGAAGGTTGAAACAAGATGTATAAATCAGTAACTGCAAATCCTTCTTAGATTGTGTCAAATCCCGAGTCTTTTTTAAAAATTGGATCAAATCCCGACTTCCGAATTTGAAATAAGCCAAAGCAAACTCGCCCAAATGCAACAACTTGGGTAATTCACAAGCTCACCACAGACCCTTAAAAGATCATGATTTATTGGTGCACATAGTAGTGATACTTTTTACTTATATATTGAATAAATTATCTCAATCTACTCAATGTGGGACTGAGGTGTTACAAACTCCCCCACTTAAATTATTGACGTCATTGTCATGCCGAACAGATAGCCCATAGGCATGGATCGTACCTCTCTAGCCATTGTGGGATAATACTAGCTGACTTCGTGTCCCCACCTCCGGACCTCTATCCATTGTGGGATAATATCATCAGTCTTCGTGTCCCCACCTCCGGTAACTTGACGTATCAAGCTTTCGAGAACCTGACTCTGATACCATATGTGATAAATCAGGTCAAATCCTGAGTCTTTTTCGAAAACCAGGTCAAGTCCCGACTTCCGAATCTGAAATAAGCCAAAGTAAACTGGTACAAATATAACAACTTGGGTAATTCACAAGCCCACCATAGGGCCCCAAAAGATCATGACTTGTTGGTACACTTAGTAGTAATACTTTTTACTCATATACTAAACAAATTATCCCAATCTACTCGATATCGGACTGGGGTGTTACAATTTCAATTTGCAATTGATTTCTCTAATTAATTTTATTCTAAATTTATTAATAAAAAATAATTTTAACACATGTTTGAATTTTGAAATAATTATATAATAAAATTGAATTAATTTAATTATATTTTAAAATCAAATAAATAGTCAAATACCATTTTCACTGAATTTCAAATCAATATTTGACCCTAGTTATTTAATTGTTTTTACATTCAAACTCATTTTATAATTTAACCTATTTGCTCTTGTAATATTTTAAAATAAAATTTAAAAATAAATATTAGTTCTTTTCAAATTTTAAACATATATTTAACTATAATTAATCAAATCTAACCATAAGGGTTATTTTGAACCTACATTTTAAAAATGAAGGGCTTATTTGGACTATATTAAAATACATGGATTTATTTGCTCTTGTATCTAAAACACATGGTGTTTTCGCTGCTTAACCCAAATATATATGATATACAAATATAATATATATATATATATATATATATATATTAGATAATATATTTTTGGAGAATTTACCAAAAATACTACTTTTTGTGAAGTTATTTGCAATTTTACCAACTTCTGAAATTTTTTGCAAAAAAATTATATTATTCTGAAAATATTTGTAAAAGTACGGAGATTGCATTTTAATTTGAATTGTGTAACTAATTTAGGTTTCATTTTATGTTGCAAACATGGTTGCAAAGCTGCAAAACATATTTTTGTAAATATTTTTTAAAAATGATAGCATTTTTGCAAGAAAAATTTAGAACTTGAGTATTTATGAAAAACCTCCTATATTTTTCTAATACATATAATTATCATACATACGCATCATATAAATTTAAAGATAAAATATTATATCTAAATCCGAATATTATATATTAAATTCAAATATTTTTCTTTTTAAATATTATCAAATTCAGATATGAATTTAAAGATAAATTCAAAATTTTAAATTTAAATTCGGATATAGTCATGTTATATCCGTTTGATGGTACGATATAAAAAGCAAAAAATGCGAGTCCCTTGGCTAGGAATTGAACGACATAAAAGCTGGGAGTATATATAATCGAAGTAAAGGAAAATGAGTTGAAGATCTACACGGCCTAAACTGATCAATTATTGACCACTAGGGTCGTCTGGCAGTTTGGATTTTTCGGAGGGGACCTCTGTGTGAAAATGCCTGTCAGTGAAAAAGAAAAAATGAATGCAGAAAGCCCAAGTGATGATTGATAGAGAAAGTTGGATCCCGATGATATATTAATTATTAATAACAGATAAATATACTAATATTTAATTACATGTAGGGTGAATAATATTACCGCCGTCCCAAATTAACTCTTATTTGATTTTTTTATTGTTAATTTGATTAAAAATTAAAAATTATTTTTTCATAATTTTAAAAAACTAAAAAATACATTTTAAAGTAATTAGATATATTTTCCAATGATATAGTTTTAATAACTTTTTTTAATTATATATTATATTTAATTTTTAATCAAACTTATATTAAATTAATCACAGAAAAGTCAAACATGACATTTAATTTGAGAGGGATGGAGCAGTATATATTCACACACACCCATATTCACCATTAATGGCATCAGGGAAAAACAATTATGAACACATTTTTGAAGGTCCCGGTCTTTGTAGTATATGCAATGTCATATTCAATCATAAGTCTATGACATCCATGTCCGTTTTTAATGAACTGCCAAATGTTTTGCTATTACGCAATTACTCGTTGAATTAGGGGTGTTTTTAGTGTGCGACACTGATAACTATTTTTTAATAAGTTGATAATTTTTTATTGATGAAGATTTTTGTACATAAAAGTGACATTATTATTAGTAAGAAGAGAATCAATGAAAATTTGACAACTCATCAAAATAAATGTAGTTGTTACAAAAACTGTTGACTTATATATATATATATATATATATATATATATATATATATATATATATATAAAATAGAAAATAAGATTTAAACCACATATTCAATCTAATCTAATGGCAAAGATGAGCACCCACACACAAATCAAATACACTCTCACACACAATTCCACACAATCCCTCCATTTTTAATTTAATTTTTCCTATTAGTCAGTGAATTTTTTTTATAAATCTAAATTCACCACATTTTTCTTCATCTCCCAATAACCAATTTGCATACCATATGTGTTATATTCTGGTGACTTTTATTTTTTCGGCGATTTCCATTATTTTTTGCGAACCCATGATATATAATTTAATGATTTATATAATACAAATTAGTAATTTTTATAATACAAATTAGTTGCTTCTATAATATAACGTAATGATTTAAGTTCAAAACTGATAAGTGATGGATTTATTTTAATTATAAATTATATTCGTCGAAATATAACACATATGGCATGGATCGATGAGAGATGAAGAAAAATGTGATGAAGTTATATTTGAAAAAAATTCATCAATTGACAGGAAAAATCAAATTAAAAACGGAGGAGAATGGATGGGATTGTGTGTGTAATGGTGTTTTTAATTTGTTTGTGAGTATTGCAGTTATAAGGATAAGGTTTTTTATTTCTCATTTAAATTATTTTCTATTTGAGTAGGACTATATATATGTGTGCGCGCGAATATGAAATTTTACAATGGATTTATGTGAATAAGTTGTTAGAACATTTCCAAGGCTATACACCTCTTAACTATAATATAATAATGATTTGGCAGTACATTTTACATAATATCAATAAATTTTCAAACTCTCTAGCTAAAATTTTACCTAACTACTTTTTCATCATTTACATTTAGCCTATATTTATAAATTATATATAATATCTAAAATCTATCATATACACTCATATATACACTCATATCATGATTCATGATCAATCTCATGTGTTCTTATGAATATTTATTAATTAAAATATTTATAAAATATTATCTTTAAAAATATAACCATTTAATATAATTAATCAATTAAAAATAAAGTTTTACTTAATTTTATTAGAATTATAATTATATAAACATATTCATGTAAAATAAATTACTAAAATTTTAATTTAATATTCTAAATATATGATAACATATTTACGATCAATCAATGTTAATATTAATAAAATTTAATTTTTATTGAAAAATTATTATTCAAAATAAAATTATTTTCAAATTATAACTAACCATTATACTCATTATACTATATTATATTAGTCAATTAATTATTCAAAATAGTAATAAAATATTATTTTTAAATAAAGTTAACTATTATAACTAATGCCCTTGGAGTAAAACATCTTAAAGGTTCTACAAATTTTTAACTAATCATATTTTAATTACAATTTTTAACTAATGACATTAGAGATGCTCTATGCTCCATGCTCTATTAGAGCATCTCCAACTGTGAAAGTCAGTTAACTAAATTATTTATGGGGTATATATGTAGCATCTATGTGTCACTGTTTAGAGGATATTTAAAAATCAATTCACTGCAACCATCTTCCCCTTCGTAAAAAATTATAGATAATCATATTTGATCTTCTATATTTGTCGAACTAATAAACATTTTATGTATAATTTTAGATGATTATTATTATAGATGATACATGATTATTATTATAGTTAAAATTTTAGATAATAATTATAAAAGACCATTTTAATTAATAATTTTACATATTACCTTTAGAGATGCTCTTACAACTTTTGTGATTAATTAGGTCTAAGATTACGAATTGAAGTATTGTGATAAATTATTTTTACCTCATCTGCAAGACTGCAACCTCAACGTCATTACACCCGCTTCAGAACAATGCCAAAGTTCAAATCTTGTATAAGAAAAAGTGAAAGATGACAAAGAGGCGGTGAAAGATCAAGTGGGAGTGTATTAAAATATTACTAGACCTGTGTAAAGTACCGGCTAAATTAATAAATTATATATTAATTATTTTATATTATTATTTAATTTAATATAGTAATTTATGTTATTATTATTTTATATGTTATTTATATATTATTATGATATATATATATATTTTTAATATTCATGAGATATGATTAATAAGTTGTAATTTTAAATAAATAAAAAGCGGTAATGAAATTGAGTTAAATGTTAATACAACTATATTAGATAAAAATTATATTTTTTCGAAAAAATATTATAATATTATTCCTAAAATTGAAATTATATTCTATAATTTAAATATAAAACAATATTACTCGTGAACAGTTGTATAAAAGAAGATTACACCGTTGATAGAATTATATGTGTAATATATAATATATGTAAATTATTTTATATAATTTAAATATTTAATTTAATATATTAATTAATTTATTTTATTATTAAGTATGAGGATTGTTACATTATTCTTAATAAAGAAAATATATGCTATAATTTAAATATAATATAATATTACGCGCGAGGAGTTATATAAAAATCACATATACATGTGATAGAGTTGTATGTATAATATATATAGTATAAAATAATTATTTTATATGGTTTAAATATTTAATTTAATATGATAATTTTTTCCATTTTATTATTAATAAAGAGAATTCCACTTATGATAAAGTTGTATATATAATATATCTGTTCTAAACAGAGTTGTATGTATAATATAGGAGAATTATAGTATATATATTATTTTAATTATAAATTAAAATAAATTAAAATATTTAAACGATGATGAAGATAAAACATGTTAATTAGTAGATTATGAGTACAACTCTATATTTTAATTAAAATTTAATTAAAAGAGTGTATTTAAAGTTGAGTGGAACACAAAGAGACCGTAACGGGCGAACGACCGACCGACCAAATATTTGCCACTATAAAAATATACATAATATAGATATAACATAGTTAAAATTTAATTAATATAAATAAAATAATAATATTATTTTAATATTCATAAAATTTAATTAATAAACTATAATTTTAAATAAATTAAAGAGGTTGAACAATGAGAAAATTGAAACATGTTAGTACATTATAAGTACAACTGTATGTTTTAATTAAAAGAATGTGTTTGAAATTAAGTAGGAGACATGCATGTGTATTTGAAGTTGAGTAGAAGACAAAATGACTGGACTGACCAAACATTTGCTATTACGATTTTAATAATATAGTATAGATTATAAGAAGAAAACCATTGCATTTTTATGTTGAATATTTAAAAACGGTTAAAATTGACGGTATTGTTCTCATATATTCCAATCTTGTTTTAATTTAGCTCCTGTTTGGTATTGTTATAAACATGGCAATAACAATTTTATGGAAAAATATTTTCAGTTTAAAAACTGTTTTTAGAGAAAATGGGTTCTCCCATACTTGTTTTCAACTTTTGGAGGAAGTAATACCCCTATCAAATCTCTCAAAAAAATTAATTTTAAATATTATATCTTAAAATATACTCAATTCAAAAAATTATTATCAAATAGTTATAAATATCTGTGACAACATTTCCCCCACACTTTTTGTTATATTAGCCATTTCTAACCGCAATGTCAACGTCCCTTAAAATGTTGATAATTGGATATTTACCTGATAAGAATATGTATTGTTCAAAGTTTTTTAATTTATATATTTCATAAACCTAGAAAACACACCAATAATAATACATATTATATTAAAATTTAAGTAGAATTTACTAAACAATTATAAAATAAAAAAGTCTCACATTTTTTTATTATATATAATCTTTATATCTTAATTGATAAAAAAATAATATTATAAATCTAATATTCTTTATATATTTCCTTTTAATATTTTTTATTAAATTCTATTATTATTTTAAAAAATTTGTAAATTAAAATTTATGTAATAAAAATGCTCGTTATTATCATTTATTTATGTCCATGTTGTCTATACGTCAAATGAAGTCATGTATCAAGTTCCTTATTATGTAGCTGGTCATTACGAAGGGCTAGCTTTCTATTTATTAATCTAATAACTCACTCTTGTTGAATTAGAACCACAGTTTAGATTCCAGCTAGCAAGTCGTTTCTTGTGTTAGATAAGATCAAGGTCGCCAAAGTTTGAAATGTCAACCATCTTTTTGATTCATCATGAATTTATATGAACCACAAGAAGCTTGACAAATAGATAATGCTATTATTTAACTGCTAATGAATTAATTTCAGACACTAATTAATCATAGAATTATCAGGCAAATTATACCCGCATGGAATTATCCAATACTATGTGCCTGTTTGGCAACGCTTTCCGACCGGAAATAAACCCTTATTTCCGGAAAAAGGTAGGGATGTATGTACTTTTTCTGAAAATAAGTAACTTATTTTTTATTTTGAAGATAATATTTGATTTTAAAATTCTAAAATGAATATTTATCTTAAAAAAAATATGAAAATATGTAAAAAATAAAAATAAAATAAGTTACTTATTTTAAGTTTAAGGAACCCCAAACGGCCCCTATGAGTAAGTCCAACATGTTACTTAAATGGTGTATTAAGATGAAATATAGTTAATGTGTTAAAAAATACATTCTAACAGTGTGTTAGTGATTACCTAAATCACCTGAACATGACTTTCATTACCTAAAAATACGTAATCATTAACCATTACCTGTTTCATTTGTTTGAATAAAAAATTCTTTTCTTCCTCTTTTATTCATCTTTTCTCTCACTTTTTTCTCTTTTACCTCCTTTTTGAAAATAGTTAGATTCAAATTTATTATTATTATAAGAATATGAAATGAATATATAAATTATTGTTGGAATTCATATGCCTTAATGATTACTTAAATCAACGGAATTCATTATTTTATAATATTTATAGTAAATGAATAGTATTTATAGCAAATGAATAGGACAAGTTGGAATTGACGCAAGTAATTAATAGTCACATCTAAGTACACAGAGAAAAAGATGTAAGATGTTGATGAGCACATAGGCACATTGCCTTGTTTTTACGACACAGTTAAATTGTACATGAGCTCACAGGGTCTCAAACATTAATTAGTACAGTTTCATTCTGACTGTATATCTCTCACATCACCAAATTGGATATATATCCCCATTCTCTCTCTTTCACGAGCAATATGCTTTTACAGATTTTTTTAAAGTTAAAAAATAAAGGCTATCCACAAGTACTCTCAAACTTTTTGACAACTTAATAATATATTAATACATATACACATATTTTTCACAGTAGTTCACATGACAGATAAACATACAGAAAGCAAAAACAAAAACATAAATACAAATCTATTAGCCCCCAAAATATTTAAGTTGTGGTGGAAATTCATTCTCTCCACGCTCCACTTCACTTAATATAATATTACACTGTCCTCAACAAATTACCAATAATACCAGCTCTCGCTATAACTCCATTGATACTCACCATCTACTTGATACATTAATATATCCTTTACAAAGCCTCTTATATCCCTCTCTAGCTTTCACGTACTGGATATTTTTTTTTAACACAAAACTTTGTCATTTGCATGAAACACATATAATAACAAGTAGTTACACCATCTATATATAGTGTGTGTTTGAGAAGAAAGAGGTTTTTACTAGTGATATATAATTTGGATTATGCTTGCTGTGGCACTTTTGAGGAACCCTAGAGATGAAACAGCTGGAGAGCCTAAATTTTCGATCATCGATGATGAATTTCCAGACATATCGGGTGATAATTTGCTTGATAGTATTGATTTTGATGACCTTTTCATTGGCATGGAAGACGAAGATCATGTACTACCATCTTTGGAGATTGAATCTGATGATATTTTTGCGGAATTTTCCGTTAGCGGGGGAGATGAGTCGGAGACAAATGCAACATCTTTATACGTTGAAAATTTTGATAATATCAGCTCAAGAAGTTACAATCAGGAGGAAGATAAAATTTCGGGTTCGGACTTTGGATCAGGTTCAAGCAGATTGAATCAAGGGGATGAATTAGGGAATAAGTGTAGTGATGAGATTGTTGCAGCAAAAGTTCCAAATGCCAAGGAAGAAGCTAAAAGAAAAAAGTCATCGAAGAATCATCAAGGCAAGAGAAAAGTGAAGGTAATTAGCAGCCCTGCGCTTGTTTTAAACACACATGAGTTTCTCTACCTCTTCGTAACTCATCATATCTATTAAGTACAGATCTTCACATCCTTTAATTATGAGACAGCCGTACTTGGCAATTGAAACCTCTTTTTTACGAGAATCACGGGTTATGTCGTAATAACATATATATGGATCGATTAGCCAGGTCTTTTGAGTAGGAAGAATCAATTATTACACCAGTATTATAGCCTATTCAGATTGATGCATATTTAAATAATTATATAGTGATTGAAGAAATTTCGAATTGTGTGTTGGATAGGTTGATTGGACACCAGAATTGCACAGGAGGTTTGTGCAAGCAGTGGAGCAGCTAGGTGTGGATAAGGCCGTCCCTTCAAGAATCTTGGAGCTCATGGAAATTGATTGTCTCACCCGCCATAACATTGCCAGTCATCTCCAAGTACATACATACACTTTCATCTTCGAGTTTGTTTTTTCTGCTACCTTTTCAGTATTTCAGTATTTCTGTGAACTATATATGTGTATATATATATATATATATATATATAGTTCACAGAATATGTGTCATGCTGTACTAGCTTCTTAATTCAGAATAAGACATTGTATACTCACATGATACTCGAAAACATTTACAGACAGATGATGTATTGGATCATTTATTAATGCCTTTTTCCATAAACTTCAGTGCAAGAGTGGGGTTTGGGTGTTTGTATATATAAGTTAGTTTGTGTACTCTATAATTTTATTTACATACAAAAAAAATTAAGCAAACGGACGATGATTTACTAGGATATTACGAGTATTAATATAAATTAAGCAATATGGAGTTTCTAATGTATTAATTTAAAATTTTTATCATACACTTAGTATTTACCTGGATACATGTAGTAAAACTAAACAAGAACTCATTTCTTTCCGTGTATATGATCTTGACATGTCGTGAAACTGAAGAAGAACACATCTTAACCCTGCTTAATTGCTTAGTTATTACTATGTCATATTCTCATTAAGATCGATTTGCACTTAAAATAGAGATTAGTAGTAGTGCAATCTAGCTATACGTGTGCTTCAAAGCTCTGAAAGTGGGGAACTACCATTCTTAACTTGATGTCAACTAATTTGGATTAATTTTACAGAAATACAGATCTCATCGGAAACATTTGTTAGCTCGAGAAGCCGAGGCAGCTAGTTGGACTCAGAGACGTCAAGCATACGGTGCTGCTACCGGAGGCGGTGGATGCAAGAGGGAAATTAGGACTACTGGTCCCTGGCTTGCACCCACCATAGGATTTCCTCCTATAGCACCTAATAATATTTCTTATTTTCGACCCTTACATGTATGGGGTCATCCTTCAATGGAGCAACCCTTATTGCATGTATGGCCTCCTAAACACGTACCCCCTTCACCTTCTCCAGCATCGCCTATGTGGCCACCAGCAGGTGCATCTCCTCACCTTCCACAACCGCCACCTAATCCTTCACTCTGGAATTCGCGCTATCAACGAGTATGATATGCTTAGCTCCATCAATTTTCTACTATTATACATGCATCTCCAAGCACACATTAAATTTGAAGAATCAATCACTCGGTTAACATATAATTATATTTATGATGAACCAATTTCAAGTTCATAAAATATTTCAATAGGCTAGCTTTTAAGTTTTGAGTAAGTGTTATATATATTATCTTGTCAGTTATAGTCTAACGCCTATCTAGTTGAGATATATAGAGGTCATCCATTTATGTATTAGTTCTATTCTGAATAATCTTTCTCTATTTGGCAAATTCTGATATTGATCAGATCGGACATTCTAAAATCCCAAGAAATCACTGTTTCACACCATCAATGGCACCCCCGGTAACACCTCTCTCTCTCTCTCTCTCCCTCTCTCTCTCTCTCTCTCTGTGGCTATATGTATGTATATTGTATTCAGAAACATACAAGCTTTTACAAACTGTATATATGCATGTCTTTTGTGGACGCATTATTGACTTGACTGGGTGCATGCAGAGATTTGCAGCAGTAGCACCGGTCCCGGGCATTCCACCACATGCAATGTACAAAGTAGACCCCGTTTCTGCTCTCCCTCGCCCTCCTTTCGACTTCCACCCGGTATATATGAGACAAATTTCATTACTATATATAATTACTTATTTAGTAAATTGCAGCCTTCTTTCTACTGTTATTGAAAATGTTTGCATATATATATATATATATTATTAGTTTTTACTTTTAATGTCACTCCTAATTAAAATTTGATTTTGTACGATTAATGTTGGACAGTCGAAGGAAAGCATAGATGCAGCAGTAGGAGATGTTTTATCAAAGCCATGGCTGCCGCTTCCTCTCGGACTAAAGCCTCCATCTACCGACAGCGTAGTCGGGGAGCTGCACCGTCAAGGTGTAGATAATATTCCGCCCGGTACTTCTTGTGCCTCCACAAGTTAATTCAACCCAACTGGATCTTCAGTTTTTTTCCGGGAGTTTTCGAGCCTCAAGGGTTTAACTGAAGACCTATCAATTTGACGACATTTCCTGCATTTATAGATGCATTGATCATCTAAAAATGCAATATTTTCATTTCTTTTCCCTTGTTTGCTACTATGAGTATTATGTATACCGGTACTACTTGTACACCGTACCAACTTCTTATTTGATGGCAAATAAATTCGGTGCATTTCGCATATGTTACTTTTTCTACGTAAAGTTTTTTACAGTACGTTGAACATGATGTAATAACTACAGTATTAATTTGACGCCATTACTGACTTTTTTGTGTTACTATAATTAAACACTAATTTCTAAAACATAAATATAACATGTTGAATTTTATGTATTATTTTCTTGTTACATACTCTAAATTTAATACTATAACTTTAGTTATAGACTAAAGTTGAAAGAGGAATATTATGGCCATCACAATGTCACTGAAATGTCACGGTAGAGCAGTGTTCAGAAATATGGGAATCCGAGTTGGACCGTAACGTCGAGTGATTAATCAGATAATCGGTGATTAATCGGATTGATTAATTAGAGCAATAATCGGAAATAATTTAATTTAATAAATAATAATATATAATTATATTTAAACATTTTCAAACTATTATAAAATTATAATGAAAAAAAATAACATATATCATTGATCCATATATATTTAAATGTTAAGATTTACAAAAAAATCATTTATTAACATTTTAAGTGGTTTATGCTTTTTTGACGAAAAAAGTGGTTTATACTTAATAAACATTATTTAATAATTAATCTTAACAGTTATTACATAATATATCATATAATTATTAGGAATTTGATAGAGTATTTGAAATTTATGAACGATTTAGGGTCATACAACCCATATTTATTGTAAATTTGTAATAAAAATATATTAGTTACTAGTTTTTTTAAAATTTTAACTTTTTTAAAACAAAATATTTTTTTACCGAATTTTACCGTTTCAACCGATTTTTACCGTCTCGACCGATTATTGACCAATTTAAAAAAAATATCTTTTGACCCAATTTTTGATTAATCGAGACGAAACCATCCGTTTACCGATTAATCGGTGAGACGACCGTCTTTTAAAACACTGCCTAGAATTTTAATTAGGAAATTGTCCCTTCATTTCGTGTTCTTTAGTTTTCTTAGCAGTGACAGTGAAAGAAAAACAAATATCTCACAATTTATCCTCCAAAAGTGACATATTGGGAATGCAAGTAGATGCAAGTGAAAGTAAAGTAAATATTATTTGCAAATTAATAAACTCTTATTATGTAAATTAGTTTATATTCGTGTGTAATGTATGAAATAGTTTTTAAAAATATTTCAAGTTTTTATTTGTATTTTAATGTTTTTTATGTATGTGTATACATATATATATATATATATATATTTGTATGTATTATTTTAATAATCTTTTTAGTTTTTTCAAATATTCTGTATAAAATTTTAGTTATATAATTAATCACTTTCTTGGTTACTGATATTTTTATTTTAAAATAAATATATTTATAAAAATATTATAATATTATTGTTGAATTCTTTTAGTTGGATCTTTTTTTATTTCAATGTATATTAAATTGAGATATATGTATTATATTTTCTTTATTTTAAATATCTCTGTTGGATAATTTCATACTAAGTCCTATAATATAATTTTATATATTAAATAAAAATAATATATGCATACCATTCTTTTTTGATAATTATATTATTTTAAATATTTGTTTATTAACTTGTGACCATTTAAATCTTTTATATTGATTATATATCAGTGTTGTAAAAAGCGGAAATCGGAATTAGACGATTAATGCACGAAACAAGGATTAATCGGATGAATCGGACATTAATCGGAATGATTAATTGAATAATCGAGAATTTAATCAATTCAGTGAGCTACGGAGCAATTAATCACCGATTTTTATAACAATGTTATATATAAAATATAATATTATATAATTTGGATAAAGTGAATACGATTAATTCTCTTTTTTTGTGTTTATAAACTTTTCACCCCAATTTTTTTTAAGAGTATGATATCAAAATACTTTTGATTTTGTTTTGGACCAAGCAATACTTTTTATAAACCCATATTCAAACCGGGCCTTTAAAATTTAAAGCCCTGTATATTATACCATCTTAGCCCGCAGCATGTAATAACTGTCTGTAATATTTTTTTAAAAAAAGAAAAGAAAAAAGAGGGGTTTATTTTAGTTACAAGTTATAAGCAGCTTCATCGCCTAGGGTTTATCATTCATCTTGTCCACGATAACAATGAAGGTCAAGGTCATATCACGTTCTACTGATGATTTTACTCGCGAGAGAAGCAAGGACCTCCAGGTACACACTCACACAACATCTGTGCTCTCTAATTTTATGTATAGAAGAATGTTACAACTGCATATAATTTGTCGTGTTTTAGAGAGTGTTTCACAACTTCGATCCAAACTTGCGAACACAAGAGAAGGCGGTTGAATATGTTCGGGCTCTTAATGCTGCCAAATTAGAGAAGGTTATTTCTTACAATTGTTTTTTAATTTTATATAATTACTATATGTTTTGGTAGGTTTCGATGAATTGTTTGATTTTTATTTGAAATGTTGTGTTTTTGGATTAATATTAGGTATTTGCTAGGCCGTTTATCGGAGCAATGGATGGACATGTTGATGCTGTGACATGTATGGCTAAAAATCCAAATAATTTGAAAGGCTTATTTTCTGCTTCTGCCGATGGAGGTATATTGGTTTTTATTGATAAGGTTGAATTTTAGGTTTTATCTGCCTTTAGTTTAATACTAAATAAATAAATGAGATTGTTGAATATTCTAGTAGTATTATTTTATGTCATAGTTGTTATCCGAAGCTCATTAAGTCTACTTTCGTTTACAATTACAGGATATAGTCTGGATTGTAAATTTTGAAAACCAAAGCAGAAGAACTAATGTAGATTTTGGTTTTGTTTTGCTGCAGATATTCGTCTCTGGGATCTAGCTACCAGGTATTTTGACATTGACTCCTACTTAGGACTCGTCAAATACATTTTTATTTATATTTATGTTTCAGTTGATACTCAATACTATATTCGTCTCTGGGATCTAGCTACCAGGTATTTTGACATTGACTCCTACTTAGGACTTGTCAAATACATTTTTATTTTTATTTATGTTTCAGTTGATACTCAATACTATGGTTAGGATCTTTCACTGCAGTTTTAGATTCCTTGTCTAACTTAATAATTTTTTTGTTTACTGTGGTTAAATTGGGGTAAAGCACCCCATATTTTCAGCTAACTTTGTAATTGAATGTTGTAAAATTCTAAGGCTACAATGTTCTTATGTCTACTCTCTAGTATCATGATTTCTTTCTATCAGCAACTTAAATCTAAATGTGGTTACATGCCAACACTACATACAAACTATTGTATCTTATACTTGATCTACTTTACACATTGAATGTACTACTTAAAGATCTCTAAATTTTTGTGGAAAAATATTTTTAAGTGGATGATGAGGATGAGTGAGTATAGCATAAGGGTACATCCTGGACTTAATATTTTAGGGAAATGTCGCTCTTACTAGCCTTTACTAGCCTCCTGTTCAGTCATTCCCTGGGTCTAGTAATACCATTGCTTATTGGCTGTCATGTGTCTGGCCAACTTTCATATGAGATGTGGATGCTGGTTATATTTTCTTATCCAATATTCAAGGTCTTCATGGATATTCACCAACAAATAGTGACGTGATTATTGTACTGATTACATTGATGCTTAAATATAGTTCTACTGACATATTCATTCTCCTGATGTTTTTAATAAATTCAGACGAACGGTTTGTCAGTTTCCTGGTCACCAAGGTGCTGTACAGGGTCTGACAGTATCTACGGATGGACGGATACTTGTATCATGTGGAAGTGATTCAAGGTAGGCATAAACTTTTAGGCATGAAAGTAAACTTTATTTTCATTTATTTAATAATATACATACGTGTTAAAAATAGTTGCATTACTCTGCATCTTTTTATAGCTAACTTTTACATATTTTTTTATGTATTTCAGTGTCAAACTCTGGAGTATTCCTGATGATACTGTTATGGATACGGAAGGATCTTCGAGTAACTCTCTCAAGGTTGATGTCATTTCTATTTTTTTGCGCCTAATGCCAGAAGTTATTAAACTATTGCAGCCTTAGTTTTTATACTTTGTTTTATAATTTCAGCCATTGGCAGACTATGTCAAGACGAATCCAAATTTCAGGTAATATGTTACTTTAGGTGTATGCGAGAAGATATGGCATGTGTTATACTCTGTATGTTCTTTTTATTTAAAATCTTACCCCATTGTTTTGAGTTATATTTCTTGATGCCAACTTTTTCTTCTTAAGGGCTGTTGATCATCAATGGGACGGTGACCTCTTTGCCACGGCTGGTGCTCAAGTGGATATATGGGACCATAATAGGTTTGTATTCCTATATGTTTTTATTTGTTCAGGTATGGTTGCTCTCACATGAGAGCTCAAATTGATAAATTGTGATTCAAATAGGTCTCAGCCAGTGAACAGTTTTGAATGGGGAGTAGATACAGTGGTGTCAGTTCGGTTCAATCCCGGTGAACCAAATATACTTGCGACATCAGCTAGGTATGTGCAGTAATTAAATGTTTCAGCAACCATTAGTATTGCTGATTTATGAGATTATTCAATATTATTTTGAACATTCATCCTAGAAACTGAGTTCTGAGAAACATTCTGTGTTGTGCACTATTACATCTAGGGTGTTTAGTTCTGGATTTATACTTCTTAGGAGACAGGTAAACAATATGTTAGCATGCTAGAATCCTATGCACCTCATTAGAAATTTGTGTCTGTTCATTTAGAATGTTGTATACTACCTCATTGACTCGTAAGCTTGACATCTTATCTCTGAGGAATTTGGACATTTCATTGATCTAAATAAGAGCTTCATTGATTCGACAAACACCACTTATTTTTTCATTATTATAAATGTTCTGCATCTTATCAACGTGTCTGTTTAAGTTTATCAGTATTTAGTACAATAGTATGCTAGGATTAATAATATATATTGTATGTGTTCTTTGACTTGGAATATATATATATATATATTTATATATATTCGTGAGATTACTTTTTTGACTCTGGTTGTGCAATTTAATTGATGCTTATATTAAGTTTTCACAAGTGACATGTGCTAGTCTTTTACCTAACCGATTACAGTCTTTAGATTTTCACTATATTAATCTATTTATCAGTCTTTTGTCAACCTACCATTAATGCTTGCTGATTGCTATAGTCATCTTTAAGGCACGAGTTCTGCAAAATATCAAAATTCTCCTCGCACTGTTCAGCTCCTCAGCCTCCTCTGCACAAACCTTTTGTTCATCAGATAGTGCCACCGCCACCTATTGCTGTTTTGGTATATTATTTGTATCTGTTCTTGGATGTGGGGTGTTGAATGTTTTTTAACAAGTAAACCTGTACATGGGTATTTGAAAGATTCACCTTTTGCTTATTTCTGAAGGCCTCCAATTATCCCGTCTTAAGGGGGAGAATTATTTAATGTTCACTGGTAGTGCCCCCACGACCCTTTATGTATAAATTTTTCTAGCACATCCTAGGTTTGTAGTGTATCTGTTTTGGTATCTTATAGGAAAAGTTCAGGAGTAGGGGGTGGATAAATTGTGACGTCACCTGAAACAGAGAAAATATTAGCGTATTTTAATACCCGTAGTATCAAAAATGTAAATTTGTTATGTGAATTCTATATGCAACTTGAAGTTGGTTCGTCTTTTTTGGCATTGATCCTAATTTCGTGTATTATGTTATGATACACTTACCAACTTGGTGCTCTGCTTGATCTCGTTATAGTGATCGTAGCATAGCAGTATATGATTTGCGGATGTCATCACCGGCAAGAAAGCTAATCATGCAGGTAAATGCGGATTTTTTTAAATATAGAAGATTTTGTTCAACTGTTTTTCCCCATATAATATACTATATGCTGGGCAAAAGTTGATGTATCCACTTCCAGTATTAATATATGCCATGTAAAAGTTTTAAGCCTATCTTTACACTCTAGCTGGTAAGTGTTGCAAAAAAAAAAAACTAATTGCTCTTTGTTCTTACCATAACTTGCAGCTTCCTTTGTCAATAATATTTAGGAAAAGGAAAACCTAGATATTCTTGATCTATTATCTGAATATTATCAACAATTCCAAATACATTGGCAAACCTAAGTAATATATATATCTTGTTATTAGTTCTGAATAAAGTACAGTATGGCTTAAGGGTGTTAGTTCCAAAGGCTTGGGAAACAATGTCAGCTTAAAGGTCACTCTTTGTAGTATGAATTTGTTGGTAGGACTCTGCTGTTCTCAATCAAATTGGCAGAAAAACCAAAATAAGGCAAGCCTTTTACTTGAGTAATGACTCCAGGCTTTTAGAAGAATTGGTCTCACCAGGCAATGAGCTTGAATACTTCATGGGGAATCAAATAAAAAAAGTTTATATTCTATGTTAGCTTTTTTGTCTTGTACAAGAACATGAGTTAAGCAAAATAGATTTTAAATTACTTCAAAAAAATTGGCTAGAATAATAGTTTTTCTGTTCAGTGGCAATTCAGTTTTTCTTAGTTCTTGGCCCTTTGTTTACTAGTATTTGTTAATATATGCTGCAATATTTCTACCCTTGTAGTCTTGCGCTTTAACAAACTGGAATAAAGAAAATTGAATGCACTAGTTTTGTGTTAAATTGTACTACATTTTTTTGTGAAGTATAGCTGTATGGTATAGGTAGTTTTCTGCTTACCTTTGCACATTTTGACCTGTTTTTTATTTTCTCCTTACAGACGAGGACCAATTCGATAGCTTGGAATCCTAGGGAACCAATGAATTTCACAGCTGTAAGTAAAATTATAAAATTATTTGCTATAAGGGTTTCTCTAATTTCACTTTCTCTCCTTTCCCCACTCTTGCTATTGGTACTCTCCTTTCCTTTAATTTTATTGTAACCATGCCCCTGAAAAGCACACAAGAAGCTTGAAAGATATATCAGAATTTAGATATACTTGATGAAATGTTGAAGTCAGTGTCCACTCTTATGATAAATTGATAATCATCAAATACATGCCCTTTTATTCTATTACTGTTCTCTGCTCTGCCCTTGCACAATCTTTTACATTCTACTTAAAAACATCTAAATTTCAATATTTAACTTTTATAGGCAAATGAAGATTGCAATTGTTACAGCTATGATGCCAGAAAGTTGGATAGCGCCAAGTGTGTTCATAAAGATCATGTTTCTGCAGTGTAAGATTTTTTTTCTGAAAACATGTCATATGTTTATTTCTAGAATTTTCTGTTGCCATCAGGACATGATATCTTCTCATCATATGCAGGATGGATATTGATTACTCACCAACTGGTCGTGAATTCGTGACCGGATCTTATGATAGAACAGTTAGTGACCTCTTATTTGATATTTCAAATTAGTTTTGTTTTAGATTCCTCTTGCACCATTCTTTTAAGACATATTGATGATCTGGTAATAATATTCCTCATATAGGTGAGGATATTCCAGTATAATGCTGGTCATAGCAGGGAAATCTATCATACAAAGAGAATGCAGAGGTTTGCCTAGTTTTAAACCCTTTATAATTTTTTCTCTGTAGGCCTGTTATCATTTCATTTTTCTTTATGAAGCAACTATTCGACATTCTTAAGTAGTGAGATTCTTGTGGATTATGGATGATTTACTCTCATTTTGAAAAATTGAAGAAAAACCCTTTTGTTACAGTAGTTGATGAACTGCTTAGTGACTTTGACATTTTTGTGAGCAGGGTATTTTGTGTGAAGTTCAGTGGTGATGCAAGTTATGTGATTTCTGGAAGTGATGACACTAACCTTCGACTTTGGAAGGCTAAAGCATCTGAACAACTGGGAATTGTATGACTCTGTACTTGAAGATATCATACCATATAATTTACTGATAGTGTAACAAGATTCTGTTGTTTGCATATTTAGAGATTTAGGGATTGTATATTTTATGACTGCTTGTACATGCATTATATTCACATCATCTTGGTCACCAATACTTTGCTTAGTGTTGGTTAGATTTTATAGCTCCTTATGTGACATGTTTCTTTTCTGGTTCTGAGTTTGGAAGTCATCCCTGCCTAACTCTGTCTTGCAAAATTGTTGTAATTCCTTTACCGCTTCAATAGTGTTGCTTCCACCAAGTAATTTGAGGCAAGTCAGTTTAGAAAGAAAAAGTTCTTAAATTTGTGGCTCTTTAGCAGTGTGGACTATGCCATAAAAAAAAATTTACCTGATACATTGAACACTCATTTGTGTAGTTGATTGATTTGCTTATCAAGAAAGTATGGAAGGGAATACAAATAAAAGTGGTGTTTATAAGCAGTGCTTATCTGGGTACAAGATATAATTAAACGTTGTCACTTTGGCGGGCAAGAGAAGTTTTTTTCCCTGGTTGAGTCGATTTGTGGTGTACTTGGAAGTGGAAACCAATAAACAAGATTGAAATTTTATTTTGCATCCTAAATGTACTGAATTCATTAAGTTGATAGAATCGCTTGAGCTTGTCTCTACGATGTTCTTTCATGTCTATCAATCCAGTAGATTAAACTATATATGTCTAAGTGCTACCATGTTGCAGCTTCTGCCTAGGGAACGTAAACAGCACGAGTATCGGGAGGCTGTTAAAAATCGTTACAAGCACCTTCCTGAAGTGAAGCGTATTGTGAGGTAATTTTTAAGCTTAATATAAACTCACTGTTTGTCTTCAAATTTTTTATTACCTTATTTTTGCCGACTTGTATATGTAATCACTTCTACTTGTGAAATAAAAATAAAAATAAACTAGATGTCAAGAACAGTTATACAGTATTAAACTTAAAAAACTTGTGCTTTTTCAAACTTTAGATGACTGGAAAAATTACTCTTGAGCTTGTTGATTATATGACATACTATTATCAGAAGTAGGACCAGGAATGTGATCCAAAGATCGCTTTGCAACTTTGCATGAACAGCTACAGGCACAGCCTATAAGTCTGCAAGTGGCTTGATTTTGAGAAGCATAAACCTGCTATATTTTGAATTCCTGTGTCATCTATATTAGCATTACAAAATAAATTCCATTGCATGCGGTCTTCAATCTTTTTACAGAAAGCAATTCTGACAGCATCTTGTGCTCAAAATCAGTTCTTATATCTCTCTTGAGATACCACTAATCGTGTGGACACCCCCCTCCCCTCCCCCTTCTTTTGTATTCTTTCTTGCTATTTCCTCGTGATTTAACTGTTATATGTGTCTGCTTCGGTGTTGACATAATATTAGTTCTTGTACAATTGTGAGTCGTTATATTTTAGCATTTGGGTCGCTTGGAAAGTTCCAAGAGCAGCAGTGTATTAAGTAATGTACAAGTGCCAGAATCAGTTTACCAGTGTTTGAGTCTTGTATCTTTTTTACTTGCATATTGTACTAGTATGAAAATTTGAACGAGAAAAAAGGATTTGAATCTCTATTTGTTTGGATACTTTGTGCCTTTTGTGGGATACAGGCTGCGTATATAATCCACATATTTGAATTGACCATTGTTCAATTTTGGTGATGATTGTGCAGGCATAGACACCTACCAAAACCAATATACAAGGCATCGGCTCTTAGAAGAACTATGCAAGAAGCAGAGAGGAGAAAAGAAGATAGAAGAAGAGCACACAGTGCCCCAGGAAGCATGCCGAAAGAGTCTGTGCGCAAGAGAAGAATTGTTAAAGAAATTGAATGAGGATGTGGCAGGCTACTGGCAGCCTGAAGACCTTGACGTGAGTAGACATTATAAGATCCACCGTCTTACCTGTGGATTTTGATGTACAACCGGGGGTTTCAAAATTTTGGTTTCATTAGTGATCCGGCAAAATGCATGGTCGGATGCAGTATAACTTTGTAATTTGACATTAAAATATAATGTAATCTTGTAACAAGTATTTTACTGCTTGCGGACACAGGTTTAATTTTTCAGGTATTATTAATAGAAATATAGTACTAATTTCTTTTTAATATTGTCATAGAAAAATGTATGATGTAAACAATGTAAAGTTGTAAACGCTAAAAACTAGACCCGGGTATTTGGTTTGTTGATGATGATGTCAGAAATAAGAATGAATTGTTCTATCGAAGTCGAAAGGAACAAAGGATAGTGATAAAGAGGAAGAATGGTATAGAAATGGTGAAAAAGAAATTGGATATTCCCTCCATTTCTAAATAATTGTTTTAACTTTTAATATGTTAAAATATAAAAGAAAATATGATTAGACTTAATATGAAATTTGGAATTTTATAACAAGTAAGTTTTATAATTGATATTTTTATTTGATAAAAAAAATAAATTAAAAATTAAATGTAATTATATATTATATCATATATATAATTTGAATAAAAGAGTTAATAGGGTTTGGTCGTCAGGGGTATAGGTGTAAATTTCACAAGTATTATTAGCCATTTAATTAATTGATTAAGGTTCGAGTCCCACGAGTACAAGAATTAATTTAATATTATCAATATGAATACCTAATTTATTATTATTTTAAAAGAAATATATTGAAATTGAATTTAAAAATATAAATTTTGACTATAAGATTATTATAAATTACTATTAAAAATGAAACCCATGCATTGCATGGACCATGAGCTAGGTTTTTTTTAATTAATATGATGTGTTTGGAAATATAGTTAGAAACTGTTGTGCGGTGCGGGTAGAAAAAATGTTATCAGAAAAATTTGATAATTGTTTAGTAATATTTTTGATTTTGGTATATTTTTTATATAATATAAAAATAATATTTTTGGAGAGATTTAATAGTGAAACATGTTATTACTTCATACAAAAAATAAAATGCACGTTTTTTTAAAAGCATGAGAGGACATATTTTCTCTAAAAACAGTTTTTAGACTAAAAACACTTTTTTAGAAAATTGTTTTTGAATTTACCAAATATTTTTTTACCTGATTTTCAACAAAAAATTATTATTATTATCTAAAATAATAAATACCAAATGAGACCTAAATTACTCAATTATTCGATTAAATTTTGAGTAAAGTGCATTTCTGTACTTTTTGTGTCAGACCACTTTAGATACTGACATTTTAAAACTATCACTTTAAGTACTAACATTTAAATTTTGTTATAAAATGTGTATCCCCGTCACTTTCAGGCACATTTATGTGCTTCTAAATTTAACACAGAATTGACGGGAATACACATTTTATAACAAAATTTAAATGTTAGTACCTAAAGTGATAGTTTTAGAAGGTCAGTATCTAAAGTGGTCTGACACAAAAAGTACAGGTACACGAAATGCACTTTACTCTTAAATTTTCTCGAATAACACCAACATATGGGAAGGAAATTCCGTGACTTAAATCCATTACTTAGGCTCCGTTTGAGAGTGCCGTTGAAAACTGTTGTACTGTGAGAAAAAGTGTTGTTGACCGTTTGATAATGTTTTTGATTTACGCATATTTTGAGATATAATATATAAAAACAATGTTTTTGGGAAGATTTGATGATGAAACTGATATCTATTTTCTACAAAAGCTGAAAGCAGCTTTTTCTAAAAATATGGGGACATGCTTTTGCTAACAGTAATTTTTAGATCAAAAGCGCTTTTCCAGACCATAACTTTTAGAATTTATCAAACACGTTACTGACAATTTTTAGCAAAAAACTGCTGTAACAGTAACAAACAGAACCTTAATTTCGAGACAGACACACATGCTAATTTTAGTTTTCTGACTAAAAGTAAATAAATAAATATTTATAATTTACGATAAGATAATCAGAATAAAGAAAGAAGAGGGAAGCAAATAAAGAGAAGGCTAGGGTTTAGGCAAAGTGAGAATACAAAAACATCTTTGTATCCAAATTGACATGTACGGCGTCGCCTCTAGATCCATTTTCCGATCTGCCGCCGTCCGCAACGGCGCGGCTAGGTTTGCTTCAAAAACCAAAGCTTCTAGCTCTCCGTTTCGTATGTCCACCAGAACGCCCCTCACCAATCGTCTTTTCAGGTTATTTCACACACACACACACACACACACACACACTAAATGAATGCATTTATATATTGGATATGAACATATGATTACATCTGTAATGTTTGTATATGTATACTGATTAGTGAATGTTACTTGTTATAAAGCTGTCCTTGTGAACTAAGTTCGATGCAACCGTTCCACACTGCCACTGCTTCCGCTTTGATGACTTCGATGCTCACGCTCTCTCGTCGTGGTTACGGTTGGCTTCCCGAAGGTAGTCAAGGCCTCTAGTTACTCCTAAATCATTTTAAACATGTGCATTTTGATGTGTTTTGTTTATATTGTGCAATTATGCTATTTGGATTGATAATCGTAATCGAGTTCTATTTTGCTGCACAAATGTATTCCCGATGTAGTCATTATTTTATGTTTGCTTGAAATGCGGCGCTAAAGATTTACAAATTTTAATTTAAACACAAATTTACCACATGTCTGTTTTATCTATGTAATGAATTTGTCATATTTCTGCATTGCACAATATATTGTTTTTTTTATTATCGTCCAGGACTAGGAGATATTATACATTGGCCTTTTTCCCAATTCCAGACTTTTATGTTAACTCTATAAATAGGATAGACTTCTGCAATTAAGTTGTGTCGTTCTTAAAATTTGTAGGCCAGTAACCACATTGGTATTAGAATTTTGTATTCTTGTCCTGTTTGTTTGTGCACTTCTGCTGTAATTATAAGCTCTTATTTTCTGTAAAGGTTGCCTAACCATTTGATTTTCTCTTGGTTTAGGTATCTAACAAAACTCTAAGATTTCTCTTGCTGTCCTGTTTCTCTTTTGAATTATTTATGTGGTAAGTTAAATTTTACCTGATATTATCTAGACCACCAATCCTTTGGTAACTATGTTAATAATTCACCCCTAGTATGCCGAATCTTGAATATTTGTGAATATATGTTAGATTCTAGTAAAGAAACTGTTTTCAACGATGCTGAATTTTCATCTCTTAAACTAGTCAGGAATCAGTACCAAATGATGATAATTTAATTATTTTTGCAGATCTCTAAGAATTCAGTCAGTTTCCATACTTTTCGCACACTTTTAACGAAGTTCCACGTGCTTTAATCTTCCCTGTTGTAGGCATTGACAAGACTAGATGAAGTTCGAGATGCAACTATGGAATGAAATAAATTTGTGATTTTTAAAACCTTTTGATACCCTAGATTGCTGTGTCAATTGACTTCTATTCAAGTTCAGTATTTAAAGATAAATTTGATGACAGAAGTACAGTCATCTTATATAGATCTTGTTCAAGTATTAAGATATACATGATTATGTAGCCTTCTCTATTGAATAATTTTGAATCGTTCATATTTTGAATGAACCTTTCTATATCCTTGCATATTTTCTGAATCATTTCTGTTAGCTTTTGTATTAGTTGTACCGATTTTCTCCTAAAATGACATGATTTCAATTGATTTAAATGTGTTATTCGGCCAAGTTTAGACCCAAGTAAAAGTTATCCTCTGTGAAATATACTTATTGATTATTATCTTTATGAAAACAGATTGCAATGATGATATGTGATATTATTCAGAGGATTGGGGCAGTATTTCATGTAACAATCCGTTCAGTTAAGACCTGCCAGCTAATAACATTTCAAACTCTGAACGGGCTTCAGAACTGTCAAGTGTTTTGATCCTTTAGTATATGATGATATATTGGTTCTTATGTTACCAAAACCAGTGGATGAAGTAAAGACAATATTGTGCAAATTGTGATTCATCCTTTTGGTTTCACATCTACTTGGTATTAGAAAGTTCCTCCTAATGGTAATTAGATTGGTATTTCTTTATGTTAATCAGTGTGCGGTGACAGTCTAAGGTGAATTTTCAGGAGCACCAGGTCACACGTTCTTGTTGGGTTGTCCTTTTTTGATTTTTCACCTTACTAATCATGTGGCTCACCTCATACATTCAAAACACGTGGGAGAGGATTGCTACATTTTTATTCCTCATCCTTTTCAGAAGCTGATGTTACTAATCTATTACGTTCTAATTTATCCCTAATCTTATATTGCTATATATATATTTGTGTTACTTTATTTCAAATATATATTATTTGACGAGGTTTTGCTTTCATTACTCTTGCCAATGTTTTTTTAAAGTTGAGTAAAAATTCCTTGTTTCTTAACTGTAAGATAATATATATTGTACAGAATTAGCTTTTTTAAAATAAAAAAAAAAACTTGTCCATCTATTAATACCCTTTTGCTATCAAGATAACGAATGCGCCTGGGTCACAGTTTCTTATTTGTCGGGATCCCTTTTGTTGAATAAGAGCCTTTGACTAATTGTAGGTTGATTTGTAGTTGCTAATAGCACCCTCACATTTTTCATATTTGGAGGCAAGCTTTAACAAAAATATGTTATCCATGATTAGTTCAAGTTTATTATACAAAGTGAAGTGAAGGACGGACGATTCTGTAAGCCTAATTCACACACTTGTCCATATTATTTTTAGCTATATACAGGATAGCGCAATAAAAGAAGTAATGTAATCTTGAAGATTATTATTTTGCACTTTCAGCGAATAAATATGTATCATACTTATTAGCTTCCTTGTCGAAATAATTCAAATCATAGCCGGTATATATTTATGTATCGATTTTTGGTGGCTGCAACTAAATTATATAGTTCTTAAGTAAACTATAAATCGAAAAATATATGATAATTAATTTATAAAGAAACTAAAGAGGCATGCAGTGTCCAAGTTCACATGAAAACAGGGGAATACAAATGCTAAAATTTACAAGGTAATCCCCCTGGTTGCTTCCTTGTGAATAAGACCTTTGTAAATGTAACAAAAAAGGTCATCAATCTGAGTCACCTACCACCACCTTGAGTTTCTTTCTTTCTTTTAATCATCATTATCACGTCAGCTCTGCCTGTTGCTTCCTGGAACCAACTTATCCAGCCTCCTATTCTATAGACCACTTCCAGATAAAAACTACTCTCACTATATGCCAACCCTATTCCGCCTAATATCACGTGACCTATTCCCATTCTCCTTTGCTCAAAAGTCTTTATATTTGACCTAACCTCCCCCTATTTCTACACAAATATATACCCAACTATTCTTTCCTACTTTCTTAAGCCTCATAAAACTACAGCCTATGAGCCAAGCCATGTCAAGCCATAGCAATAACTGGGCTCAATTTTATCAACACAATGCTCCTGCTAAGCCTGTGGGTTTGTATACTAGCAACCAAGTCTCGGATGCGACAGCCGTCACCACTACCACGACCACGACCACGACCACGACCAGTTCAGCTAGCGGTGGTGGCTTGAGCCCCGAAGGTCGTGTGGCAAAACCTGTCCGGAAAAGATCCAGGGCTTCTAGACGAACACCTACCACCTTGCTCAATACCGACACCGCTAACTTCAGAGCCATGGTTCAGCAGTTTACTGGTGGTTCATTAGCTCCACTTGCTTCAACTAGTTCAACCACTGCTAGCTCTTACCCTAATATTGCTACTAATTTCAGTCTCGGGCTGGGGACTGGTCAACAATATGCTAACCCTAATGCAGTCATGGTTCCTAGATCAGGGTACAATATTCTACAAGTCCAGCAACAGCTGCAGCAGCAGCATCAATTCATGTTCTCAAAGAATGGTGATGATCATCATGCTTATCTCAGATCCACCGTACCTCAGATGGAGGCTTCTGGTGGTGGCGGTTTTCATATCAACGGTGTTTCCTCATCCGTGCCTCCAATAATCAGGTCTTCTTCCTCCAGCCACAATCTAAGCGATGACAACTACATGTTGTAATCAGAAATTAAGGATATTACGCATAAAATATGATCAAGGAGAGTTAGTTTCTGCATGACTTGTTGAAAGGAAAAGCATTGACCAATGTAAATACCGTTTCCTCTCCTTCTGGCATAGCATCGAGTAGCAACTATTTAACACTTTGTGTATTTTTCTCATTCTGTTTCACGATCACACCTTATTTTAATTATTTGGTTTATTAATATGCTTTCACTCTCCAAATTAAACATATATTCTTACTTGGAGGGCTAGGTATAGGGATTTAATTCCTAACCAATAATTGTTGCACTGTACTTGATCACGTTTATTATCGATATTAGTGAATTATACTTATTTTTATTGGAATATTATATTTATATATATATGAGTTCGTTTAACCTTAACATGGTTTGAGTAATTTTTTTACCAACTGAAAGTATACCGCAACAATCCTATTTGTTAGGGTTAGGGATCTGAGCTCATATAAATACAAGTATGCATCTTGTCATGACCATTGTTGTTTGATATATTTAGTACTAGGGTATATGGAAATGTTCACAGCTGTGTTGCAGATCAATCCTGTGATGACAAATTTTAAGTAACACTGGATTAATGAATCCTTCCTGTAAATTTATAAAATTGGTTTCAACGTGTTTCAGCTCAATCTAGTACGATGGAACCCACTTGGTCAAGATGTTACAACTGGAATAAACAAACATATTTTATGTTTATACAGTATATTCATCAATTTGTATATATTTTAAATTTTTTAATATGCTGGTGTGCTCGACACGACGTGAATTTCAAATATACTGAATTGATGGGAGTGTGGAGTGGGTTGGGTAGATGGGCTGAATGTGAGCTACGTTTGGGCCCCATACCATCACTATCAGAAGAAAATTCTTCTTCTAGAATCTCTGTTAATTTGGATTGACCCTCTTTTATGGACTCTATATTTTACATTTAGGTGCTTTTTATGCGACTCCCTGGTGCTAGTCCTCGAGAAAATAAATCAGTTTTTAGTAATATTTTATATAATTATAATTAATTAATAATTGCTAGTCCCGGGTAGGTGGGAGGTGGTAGCCGGAAATTCGACATCATTCAAATAAAAAATCATTTTAAGTTAATACTCCTATATTATCCTGTATGTAGAACTAATGTGATAATAAATTAGTGCAATTTGATCATATATATTTATATATGCTACTGTAAGCAAGAAGTTTAGTTTGCAATCACTACCATTTCAACTGTGTGGAGAGGTTCATTTTACTAAATGAAGAAAATCTGAATCCTTTTGCTAATATAGAGAATGCAGGTCATCGAAAGGATATTACGATATAGAGAATTAATCCGTCATTTAAAGTTTCATCCGAAGTATATATTGTTCGTTCAAGATTATTCCTATTATACACGCAAATGCATTGCACATTTCAACCAATTTGCATGACACATCCATTTTCCACACCAACATTTTGAATTCTGAAATTCGAGTTAATACTAATTGTATTTACACAAGTAGATTCTGAACGAACACGAGTTTGATTAATGACAAACGCAAACTAGGTGACCTATTAAACATGACAGATAACTTTCTGTCCTATAAGCTTACAATCTGATCCACATCGAGTTCACCTTGCTTCTTGGCATGCCTCAGATAGAAGGCTTTTATCCTCTCAAGACCATCTTCCAGAGCTGCCGGATCAACAGCAAAAGTAATGCGGAGCCAATTTTTGAGCCCTACTGCGGTCCCTGCAAGACACAGAAAACTGTGAGCATCCTTCATTCAGTAACCAATCAACACCTGTCCTACGATAGCATGTTTCGACAACAAGATGCATCAACTGTGCTTTAATGATTGAACCAACTTCTTCAATATCTTTTGATGCATGTCCAAATTACTTTAATAAAATTCAAAATAGCAAGTGTTTTTTTCTTTTTGGAATCGTCATTTTCCAAACTGTATCCTTCCGTTCCAAATATGAAACAAGAGGTTTTGGTACATGAATAGTCATACCTGGAAGCACTACTACAGACTCTTCTTTAGCTAACTTGAGGCAAAAATCCATATCGTCGTGTATGTCCTCCAACAGTGACAAGTTTAGTTTCACCTGCAACAAACATTCTCAAACATTTGACGATTTCTTGATTTTAAACATTTCTTATTATTGATCATAATAATAGCTATATCTCCTTACCATGCATGACATAGCTCCTTCTGGTTTCTGAGGGCAAGCAAGGCAAGGAATTTCCTCAAGTTTAGTGTAGAAGACATTAACAGCCTCTCTGAGTATGTCGATAGTATTAGAAAAGAAGCCATTTGTTGTTTTCTCAAGGATTTGTGGCAAGGCTCCCTGAAAATACACCATTTTATGAGCAGCTTATTTCTTTGTATCTTGCTTTACTTCACAAAAATACGAACAGGCTTTAATTACTGTAAAAAACTTAATTCTATCCAAATCTTGCTAATCAGCTTTAATTCACAATTGTCCTTACAATCACTTGTACAAGTACTTGATTATTTCAATAATAGTAAACAATTTTTATGCAATCAGACCAGACTAGTTAGCTTAAAATTTAGGATTAGGTGTTTTGAACTTGTAGTACAAAGACTCCAGTTGTCGTTAGAAATATGATATTTAGACGTGTGATTTGTATATCCCCTGCCATGTAATACTACAGAAACCAATACTCAACAGAGAATGAGAACATAATAGACATTACAGCTAATCCAGAAGGAACCATATACCTGAATGAAAGTTGGAGGTTCAGCGCTGATGCTGATATAGCTCTTGATAGATTCAACAAGCTAATCCAAAATGAAAAATATTAGAATAAATTAATGTCAGCATCAAAATAATTCTTACTATGAATCAAAGTAGGACCCTATAAGCTTCTTGTGGAAGCATATATAATGGCATGGAAATTGATGTATATCACCTCTACCAAGAGTTCTTTTGTCTACACTAAACAGTTATGTGCATAAATAGAGGTATATTTGCTTTATCAAAATCTATTGTGATTCTTTTTCCTTATATAAAGTAATGTCCTTTATGCTACTTCGAGCAGGTTTTGTGCAGAGTAGCATATTACAGATTGACAGACAGTAGGTATATGCAGGAAAAAATTATATTATTTTTCCATCAAAAGAAAAGAGTTAAGGTTTTCTGCATATAAATATTGTGCAGAAAGTGCATTGTAGGTATTCATGTGTTTGAAAGAGGTAGAGACTAGACAGAACCCCATATTTCTGCAAAATGGCATTTGGATCGTTTATCGCGATCCATCCAAGTCGCCACCCAGGAACAATCCATCTTTTTGATAGCGACCCTAGAGTAAGAACAGGTGTGAGAGGTCCAAACACTCCTCCTGGCACAAATGGTTTACTTCCAAAACATAGGTGATTATAAACTTCATCCGCAATTACAAGAATCCCAAGCCTTCTTGCAGTCTCTGCGACCTTTTATTTGAAGATATGATATCAATACTAGGAAGAGATAAAATAAGATTAAAGAACCAATAATCTCTACCCAAGTTTGTGAGTTATGAAATGGATGTACTTGATTAATTTTTAGATATCAGCCCAACTCACCAGTTGTAGGTGTTCATGTGTGAAAACATTTCCACACGGATTTCCTGGGTTGATGATAACTATAGCAACAGTATTACCATCTGCGAGTGCTTCCACACTGTCAAGGTCAACTTCCCAACCATTTTCAGGCAGGAGATTGAAGTGCCTAATCTCAATTTTACTAAAGGCAGCACGAACTTCATATACTGGATAGCCTGGTCTTGGAATTAATATATTGGCACCAGGGCGAGCAAGAACTGATAAAATAACTTCAATTGCATGATTAGCACCGACTGTGAGGAATATATCCTCAGCAGATAATTTATATGGAAGATTGAGAGAAAGATGATCTGCAACTGACCTGTGTAATATAAATATATATAAAAATATCATTTAGCTGAATCATTTTAAGATTATCTCAATGGAGTTTGCTTTGCTCCGTCTTCAACATAAAATATTGTTCAAACCATTTAACAAGAGCATAGCATATCTTTAATAGTGGTTAGATCCATAAAATTAATTTTTATGAATATGAAGCCTTCTATGAAAATAAAATTTGTACTCGGTTGCTAAACATAATTTTTTAAAATTTGTATTCTGTTTTTTTAGTAAATCCAAAGTTTCATTCAGCTCAATACTTCAAATTCGAATTCCTGGATTACCCTTCCTAGTCCCCATATTATGCAATCTTTATGCATGTGAGTAATTTATGTACAATGTACAGATATGGGGCCTATTAAGCTCCACAATAGAAACTTTTAATTTGAAAGAACAAAAGGCCAATAAACACTTTAATCTCCAGCCTCTCAATAGTGATCTGATGGTGTGGACAAGGAAAAGATAAAAGAAACTAACCCCTTTAGATTTAGGACTTCTTATTATTGATGTTTGCGCAAATTACATTATTTACCCAGTAATTTACGTAATTTTATAGGTACAAGGCAAAGGAAGGGGAGGGGAGGGGAGGGAAGGGGAGTAAGCTCTTGAACCATGACCTCGTCACGGGGGAATTGGTGGGGGACAAGATTTTGCCACTAGACTATTCCTAAATCCTCAATATTACATCTTTTTTTCCAATGATGAAGTGTTTTGATAGCTAAGGTTTGTATAAGAAACAATTGTTCATAAATCATCAGAAGTGTTTCGATCTCAACCAAAATTGGTTGTCAGAATCAATACTCAATCATTAAAACTAATAAATTATACCAACTATCGTATTCTCTTGAAAAAATTGCAAACTTCAAGCATTCATTAATCACAACTATTAAAAAGTAGAGTATTCAACAAATTAACCACATACATTATGAGGTTACATTAATCAGCCAATATCAAAACTTAATATTCACTTATGGCCTACAAAATGAACATAAATCATTTCTCCATGAGATTAGAGAGCCATTTCTAATAAATTTATCTTGCACTTAGAGAGAACTCTATCAATGTACCATCCCCCCATTAATCAGATTCCAATTTATAAAAATAACACTAATTTAATTATTTATTTATGTGTGTGTGTGTGTGTGTTTACCTCCTGGCCATAGAAATACCAGCAGCAGGGCCATAACAGTTAAATTTAGCAGAACGAATGGCATCCACAAGTGAATCTTCAGCAACAGGTGTAGTTTTAAAGCAAGGAAATGAAGATGGATCACCATGGCCCAGTGGAATAGTGGGCCTTGTTCCATCATTTCTCAGTTGTTCCATAACAGTACCAAGAACACCTCTCACTGTAAATTTTGAGACCGCGTCCAAATCTTTGTTACCTCGAAATCCCCATTTTGTTATTACACCTTTCATCTTCTTCCAAAACCCACACTGCTTTATTTCCTCCTCAACACTTTACAAACGTATGAGTATGAGTATAATATATCAAACTTTACACCGTTGGTTCGATCTTATCTGTGCATGTTGAGATCTTCCAAGTGTAACGGCACTACTAGTCGCACGTGGGACTCTGTCAGAGTCATAGTACTATAAGTTGAATTTTTATATTAAAAAATAATAATAAAAAAATTTTGGGACTTACATTTGAATCGTTCGTTAATAGGCCATTTACTCCGCTACCGGGATTTTTAGTTAATTATAATTTAAATTTGTTATCAAGCCCGCAAAGGTTGGTTCAGTTGTTTAAAGAAAGTAATATCATGGTCACACGTTCGAATATCACCGGAGGAGAATTTGTGATTATGTCATTCTAGACTCCGCTATTGCGTGAACCCGTAGATTTACCTGCTACGCACCCAAAGGGCAGCAGCTGAGAAAAAACGATAATAACTTTTCACTTTGATCGAATTCGAATTGAACTAATTTAAATTTATTAATTTTTATCAAATTTACATTGAATCAAATCTTTTATAAAAATTTGAGAGGCCAGTTCACATATGATACATTTAAAATATTGAATAATAGAATCGAATTTCAAATTTTTATAGATTCCCGGAGGGGTTAAAGAATGAAATTCACGACCAAATTAGACATTAGAACATTAATTAATATTTCGTTCTCAAAATTTTAGAAAGAGATGAATAGAGGTACTTTACAAAAAAAAGATAGAGGACTTTTTAAAATCTTTTGAAAACTTCAGAGAAACATAAAATTTCAATCGTTTTTTTCTTTTACAAAAGTACCTTTTAATTATTTAAATGATTGGGAAAAAAATCATATAACTTTCTCCATAATTTTATACTCCCTCCGTTTAATTTTATTTTTATTTTATGTTTGACTTTTAACACACATTTTTATGAGTTTTGATTATATAGAAATATTAAATTAAAATTTTTATTCATAAAATAAAAATTTTAAAAATAATAATTCTAACTATATAGTCAATACTCATAAAAATGTGTGACTTTTGAGTAATATGTGCTTAGTTACTCTCCTTTTGTTATCCATAAAATTAGAACACAGACAAAAGATATCATATACTCCCTCCGTTCTAATTTATATATCTTGTTTAATTTGATTTTTTATGGTTAAATTGATTGAATTTTGACTAAAATTTTCATATATTATATGATTGAGAAAAATTATATTATTAGAAAGTATATATAATTTAGTTTAAAATGTAATTTTTAGTTTTCTTAGATTATAAACTAATAATTTTTAATTATCAGTCAAAATTTAGTCAATTTGACAATAAAAAGTCAAATATGACAGATAAATTTGGACGGAGAGAGTATTATGTTTAAAAATCAAAATTCAATAAATATTAAAAATTAAAAAATGTTAATATTCTGATAATATAGGATTATAAATATTACACCCAATAAATTTGAATTTGAGATCGATAAAAAAAATAGTCGAAAGTATGAACAAGGGGTTACTCGAAAGATTTGGAAACAAGGGGCAGGAATTAGCAGGGTTGTCAAAAAAATCCGAATAATTTGATATCCGTCCGAAATATCTACATTTGTATTCGACATAAAACGAATATTATTTATATACGAATCCGACAATTTCGGATATGAATACAAATATAGGCATATTCGTATCCGAAAAAATCTGAATCCGAAATTAAATATATATGATATTTAAATAATATATATAATTTAAAATTTATTTTATTAGTTTTGTAGTGTGTGTATATATATTCATGAAATAATATATTTATACAAATTTTATATAATTGTAAAAATATTATAGACATATATAAAAATATCATTTGAGTTAAATATTATTAAGATAACAAAATTAAATTGAAAAGATAAATAAAAATTAATTTTTTTAAAAATAAAATAGACTTAAATCCCTTTAACTCTTAACTCAATTTAAAAAATTAAATTAAAATTTTAATATTTTTTTACAATTTTTTTTGAATTTTGAATTTTTAATATAAATTTTAAAAACTTATTAAAAATCAGATCTGGATCCGGATATTATCCGTGAGATAGTATTCGTTGAATCCGAATTCTGATATTAACCTTTAAAAATTTTTAAATACGAATTTTTGTATTCAGATTCGGACACATACACGAACCGACTACCCAACGAGTTATGATAGCCGTCTAAAATCAAGAAATAAATAGAAGCTTGGGGGCGGCAGCAAAGTAATGAATGTGACGTAGTTATAAACGCCACTCCACCTAACAGCCGCTGCTCCACGTATCCCCCCTGCCCCCACCGTCTTGACTATTTTACTTGGGCGGCGCCTCCTTCACCGCAAACCCCCTCTACTCTCTTCCCTCTATATGTACATACACGATACACTATTTATTAACCCTCCCCCGTCGAGATTTATGTTTTACATCTATATATGTTTCAGGTGTACACCCACATTATTCATAAAACTCTAAACTCCTTGTACAATGGTTAGAACTAAGGTGGGTGCAGGTGTCTTGTATTCAGGCGTTGAGGACGTGCATTACAGGGGCGTTAGAAAGAGGCCATGGGGACGTTACGCTGCCGAGATTCGAGACCCTGTGAAGAAGAGCCGTGTGTGGTTAGGTAGCTTTGTCACTGCTGAGGAAGCGGCGCGTGCGTATGATGCTGCAGCCATCAAGTTCCGTGGCCAAAGGGCTAAAACCAACTTCCCTTCGTCTCTCCCTCATAGCCCGAGTCAAAGCAGCACTGTAGAGTCATCTAGTAAGGGGGATGGAGTACTACACGCGCCTCCTGAGCTTGATGTCACGTGCCGCCTTGTTGGGGGTCTTCCTTTTTACCTTGAACAGCCTGCACCGACAATGACTTGGAATCCTGTGATGTTCTATCAGGCGGGGTTTACTTCGGGAATGGTGGGCCATGGGGTGCATGTTGGATTGGGTCCAGGAGTGGTGCATGGCGGCGCGTTGAGTGATTCTGGGTCGTCCACCGTGTTGGATGGTGTTTATCAGCATGAAGAAGCGTGCAGAAAGAGCAGGGGTAACATTGGCAGCAAAGTGTTGAATCTTGATCTTAGTTTAGCTCCTCCTGTTTCAGATTATTAGCAAGCTAGATGAGAAAGTAGTCAAAATCAATGTGTAAATAGGTGAACAAACAAGAACTTTTTTTCTTCTTTTAAAACAAACAACCCTTTAAGTTGATATTTTGCTCTCGTGTTTTTACTTTTTAGTTGTAACTAGTTGCACGTTGTGGCATTAACCGGGGCTAAAACTCCATCCTTCTATTCAAAATCGTCCAAGTGTCCGTTCCTTTAAACTTAAAATTAATTTAATCTTATAATTTAAAAGTTACTTTGAAGTTGTGGCTTGCTTCCCGTAAATCTATTGAGTTAAAGAACTTAAATTTTGGTCACCAGAAGTACCTGGAACTTGATAAACTTTGACTTTTTATGTGTTGGAGGCTGGTTAGATTTTGTTGTATTATTATCCGTTCTTGTCGATTGTCATGTTGATAAGATCAAAACTTTGTACGCTTGCTTCGAGAATATTCCTTCTTCTCGGAAATTGAGAAATTAATTGGATTTATCTTTTCTAGAGAATCCGATATACAGACTACCGAGTACTCCGTCTTTATCAATCATCATTTATATTACGTACTCCACTCTACTGTACTAGAAATACATGAGCACAAACACTCTAGGGAACTCAAAATCCAATTTATAGATACATGTATAAGCACCCCAACTCATGTGTAGGATAGTAGTATTCCTTTTGTTCAATAAACTGTTTTTAGGATTAGAAAATAAAGATAATAAAGCCGCCGTTGCCGATCAATTTGGTAGGCCGTCTCAACCGTCGGAGTTGTCTGTGGCGAGGATAAATTATCGAACTTGTCGTGGTGTTTAATTAGCGGCGGCACCGTTTGTGTATCTTTCGTATCCCTCGAATGCATGTGATTGTATGACATTTGCCGACATTTGACCATGTCTACCCCTGTCTAACTCTTTTTTTTTTGTTGTTGCTAGCTATCGCCAGGTTGCAGATCGTTTATGTATTTCATTTGTTATATTTTAGCATAATATAATTAAAAAGTTAAAAATAATAATTTAAAATATCCTATCAAAATATTTTAAAATGTGTGAAAAATCAAATGATAAATATTTAAAAGTAAAGAGAGTATATCTTATAATAAAAGTTATTGTTATAACTGAAGGTTTATATTAAATATCTCAATACAAATTACAAGATTGTTCATTTGTTCTAATACTGATGGGGTTATCATTCATGGACTGCTATGATCTGGGTTCATGCACAAGCAAATATGCGATGTTTAGTTGGGGAATGTAGCTGATGAGAAGATACTTTCCGGAATAAAATAAATTTTTAAATAAGTTGGATTGGGCTTTTGTTAGATGGGTTGGATACGACAGATCCGGTGTATTTGATCAGTGAGTTACTATACTAGTGTACAAACTTTTAGTTATTCATAAATTCTTGAATATTAAATTCATCAAGTGCGGAATAATATATATTTTATTATTTTATAATTAATTATTTGTATATTAACGATTTGAAAAAATATTTTTAATATCGTAAAAATTATTTAAGCGTACAACAATTTTGATGATATCTGTAATTTTATCACTAATGAAAGTTAATTTAAAATAAATAAATATTTTAAAATGAGAGTTAGTTTTTGAAAAAATTATAAATTAAATAAATTTTATAATTTAAGAATTTTATAAATTAGTATGCGGCCCGTGTTTTAAACGGGTTACCATACAGGCTAATTTATAATTAAAATTTGATTAATTTGACAAAAACAATATATTATATTATATTATTATATTATAAATATTTATATTATATTAAAAAGAAATATATATTATTATATATTATAAAAATTTATAATATTAAAAGTAAATATAACATAGGGCTATATATTACCAACTCAATGTCCATGATTGATTTCTACTACCATACAGTACTTTTTTTGATAGTATTTAACATTTAATTTAAACACAAATTTTGTTAAAATATATATCATATATTATTTATATTAAATCAAATATTATAATTATATTTTATGTATTTATGTATTAGTATTTACTTAATTCAATAAAATATAATATTACATAAAAATATGAAATATAATAATTAACATCATACTTTATAAAAAAAAGAAATTAATCGAATTTTTTTTCATAATAAATGATATTATTAATAAATTTTATATAAGAGATTGGATATATAAAAATTAATAAAATAAAATTGTATTAATTAGATAAATTATCTCAAATATTAAAATGAAAACTCAAAATAGGATAAGATGATAGGTATTTCTGTGTACAATAATTTTTTAAAATAAAAATTAAAAAATTTATAATTTAATATGTTATGATTTCAAATTATTTAAATGGGTATTGTAGTTTAATTCTTAACTGAATAGGGTACTTTTTTTAATAAATAGAAATATATTGGTAAATTTACAAACAATTTTTTTTTGGACATTTTTTTGTACTTTTGTTTGCTATTTAATACTATATAGTAATCTATAAATATATTCAATATAATATAAAAGATATATTTTACATTAATTAATTTATTATTTACAACAATTATTACTCGTAATTATTATGTTGGATAATTCACCCTCATCTTTATGATACGAATATGACTCGGATTTGAAAAGAGCAAGCCTATTCAAACTGGATTTTATTTTAGATTCTATCAACTCTGTGTGTAACTGTGGTATAAAATCTTAGATCAAGTGTTTAAATCTGAATCTCCCGATGAAGTTTAGTACTCCCTCCGTCCCGGCCAAATGTTTACATTTGGTCCGGGCACGGAGACCAAGGATAGTGGGTGTAATAGTGATTTTATTGTTAAAATAAATGAAATAGTGGGTGTAATAGTGTAAAGTGTTGAAAAAGTGGAGTGAAGTAGTGGATGTAATAATATATTTATTGTTAAAAGTTACTATTTTTAGTAATGTAAAGAATTGGGTGGGACGTCCCAAAAAGGAAAGTGTAAAGAATTGGTTGGGACGGAGGGAGTAGTATATGGTGCGGTTCAGGTGTGTGAATAAATCATGGTATCATTTTATTGGTACTAGTTCATTCACCAAGTCCACTATTTCAAACACAAACAACAACAACCGTTACTTACTATGCACACACCGGGATTACTCCACTGTAACTGATTTATGAGGAGAAGCAGATGAATTTACTGATAATATTAATAAACTCAAATATTACAAAACCTCCGAGTTATATGGTGTACACAGCAATTTGTATCCCTATGATCAGAGAGCAAAGGTTAATGGAATTTGTAATGGATTGTTATGTGTCTCGGATTCCTATTTGCATAGCACAAGTAGGATATATTTATGGAACCCCATTATCCGTAAAGCCAAAAAAATCTCTATGATCCCTCCTGCTCAAGTTCGCGAGTCTGTTAGAGATGCTGATTTGTGTTTTGGGTATTTTCATGATGATTACAAAGTCATAAGGATAGCGCCTTGTTGTGGTGGTAAAATATTTCGTGTTGGAGTTTATAGCTTCAGCACTGATTCTTGGAAGGTTACATATTGTGATTGTGCCTGGAAGGTTATACATCGTGATGTTCATGGTGCTTATTATCTGTTTAGTAGTGAGCATCCGTGTAATAAATTTGTTGGCGGTGTTGGCATATTTTCTGAAATATGAACATATACTCATATGTTTTGATTTGTGTCGCAAGACATGTTTTTCTCGCAGAGACATCCATATCGATATTGTTTGGAACCTTATTTCGAACTGTGTGGAGAATCAATAGCCTTAATTGGAACTGGTCGAGGACATTTCACAAAGTGGATATTGAGAAATTGTGACGCGACTAACACGTCTACTTGGGAGAAGATAATCACGGTTAAATCGGAAACACATTCTAACATACTTCCATTGGGATTCACAAAACATGGTAAATATTTGCTAACTAGAAATTGTTTCGAGGCTGGTTTGTACTCGTGGAATTTTGGAATATCATCACAGTTAGAGGAATGCACATCTTACACGTGAATAAACGATATGTTGATTATATCAATAGATTCTCTGGTGGGGAACCTTGTTTTTGCTTGATGAAAAAGTTTTAGATCCATCTCTGGAGACGGAGCCTTGTTCTACTCAAAACATTTTTGTATTGCATAAATTACCACCACTAAGGAACAAGAAAAGAACAGATTTGCTGGATACGACACAGAAGAGAATGCAAGGAAGGAGGACAAACCGGAGAATAGAACAGCCAAATATGAAGAAACCACGGGAAAAGGGTGGAAAAGATATGTCAGATAACACACAGAACCAATTGCAAGGAATGCGAACAAAAAGAAGAAAAGAAGAGACAAAATGGAGAAACCGAGGAAGAAGGAAAGAAAAGAAATGTTGGATAAGATGCAGAACGTATTGCAGGGAACGGGGGCAAAACGAAGAAAGGAAGGGACAGAAACGGAGAAACCAAGGAAGAAGGGAAGAAAAGAAATGTTATATAAGACACATAGCATGTTGCAAGGATGGGGGTAAAAAAGAAGTAGGGATTAGACGTAAATGGAGAAACAAAGGAAGAAGGGAAGAAAAGAAATGTTATATTAGAGACAGAACCGATTGCAAGGAATTAAGGAGGACAGCAAGTCCCGTATCCCTACCTTTCAAGGTTATTCTAGGGTATTTGAATTTTGAATGTAAACTATGAATGGTAAACTATGTGATACATCTGTTTTTGTTAATATGATTTGGAGAGGTCAATAACTTAAGTTACAAAGTACAAACTAGTGTCTGTCTTAGACTGTGTGTTGAATAATATGATCCTGGTATGTCAGTCTCACACCTTAAGGTTTTAGAAGAACTGGTAACTTGACATGGTATCAAACTCTGATCCACTCTTCGATCCATAATGGGTTTTTGAGTGAGGGACCTGTGATATGTAATTTGTAGTATGGTAACTTAACACTGTGATTTGTAATTTGTAGTACGGTAAAGGTGATTTGTACTTTGACTAATAATTTATTTGTTAGAGATTTTACTAGTTGATAGACTAATATTTGTGATAACAAGTAGAGAACAAATGCTTCAGGGTACAGAGTATAAACTGTATATTCTATCAGTATCATATGGGCTTGGCCAAATTCTGGAATTCCTCGCTGGATTGATGAGCTTATAAACTTTGTGGAGAGGCTGGATTTTGGTTGCTGTGCCTCGCTGTTTCTTGAAAGCATTTCACTTCATTTAGCTTTAAGACCTGCACTAGTTTTGGTTTGATTGGTGGTGTTTTTAGCTCCAGTAGCTCAACATAAGTAGGTGGTGTTTTTAAAATTGTTTGTTTCCGGAACAAATTGTAACATTAGTATGAAACATCAGCTAAATAACTGATTATCGACTGATATAACATACTGTATTTCATTGGTGTTTTAAATCCATACTACCATATCCACTGGTTACAGACCAGGATGTGTTTTAAGAATTAATGTTCAATGTTGTTCAAGCTCTCTGGTTTGGAGGCCAATACTCCGAAGCAAAAAGCATTTATGGTTATGGGGATAAAAACTGCCTTCAGTAGGAGAAAGAGGGGCAATTCTGTTACAGACGTGGATGCCTCAAGGTATTCTTCATCTCTACTGTTGTACTTGCATACTTGCACATATATTTACTTGATTAGGACTGTCCTATAATTCCTTCTGATTTTAACTAGTGAAAAGCTATTATAACTTGAAGTTATAAATTAACTTGAGCAGGGTTGTTGTCCGTTTTACGATTGGCCACAGGTACCCAAGCTTGTATTCTTTAAATTATAAAGCTATCTCTATATCATCTTATCTTGCAGCATTCAAACAAGCTCATTGATTCTTCCAGATTTGATCGTATTCCCTCAAACAAGCTCATAAATGTATCAACGTCCTCGTGCAAAAAGAAAATATTCAGTCAAAACTGTTATTCGCTAATGACCTTTAAAACAGGAGATGATAAAAGAATGGATTATATCCGTGCACGAACTAACATACTTGTGAGCGTTTCATATTTTCAGGAGATAAAAGGTAAGAAGCGAAAACTCCGATTCCACATTTGCAACAAAGGCGAGAAATCTCTTTATACAAAGGCGCAAGCTTCATGTGTCATTGATTCAACTTGGAGACCGGCTCTCAACAAAAATTCCTCATCTAAATGCTGTTCGTCATAATTATTTATGTCTACTTGTGTTGCATTCACTATTATGTTCCCACAACTCTGTGCAAAGGTGGTGCCTTTGACTGAAGAAGGAAGTCTTGATCTGAATTTTAAGGAAGTTACCGGTGTATGCAGAGCCAACGGAAAATATGTACTCTGCAATCTGTATGTTTACATATGGGTATTATTACTACCGAGCTTAAAACCTTAATTCATCTTGTGTTTGGCTGTTTCAAATATTTCTAACTCTCTGTCGTATGTATAATCTTAAAAACTCTTCAACTCATTACGGCATTACCCACTTGCTGTAATTGTGTGTTTGTTGGGGAGAAAGGAATGAAATGAGTGAAATTAAAAGAAAAATAATAGAGTTTTAAGGAAATATTTGAAAAAAAAGGATTGGAGCATTCCTTTTGAGTTATGGTTTATGTTGTTATGAATGAAATTGAGGTAATAATGAAATTTCTGAACATTTATCCATATTGTAGTTCAAATTTCATTCTATTCCTTCCGATTTCATTCATCTCAACCAAACCCAATAAATTGTTTTATTTTTTCGAATTTCATTCATCCCAACCTATAAGAATTAATATAACAACATAATCATTAGGTACCGGTTATTTACTTAATTATTACAATATATTAAATTAATAATTTAATCACTTATCATATTCTCTATAGTGATTGACGCAAATTTATACACTAGCGGTGTGGTAGAAGAGCATCTCCAATCATATTCTCTATAGTGATTGACTTAAATAATATATAATATTGATTCTTTATATTATAGATGATGAAAAATGTGTTGTTCTCCAATGCTATTTTCTATATTGATTAGTTATAATTTAAAATTAATATTTTATTATTATTAATATTGAAAAAAGTGAAGAATTTTGAAGGGGTAAAAGGGTGAGAATCTAGATGGAGTTTACGTGGACATTATAGGCAAGTATAGAGAATGCATATAGAGAACTGTTACGTTAATTTTAGCTAATGGGTTGCTATGGTTGGAGTTGCTCTTGGCAGACTAGGTAACCTCCTTCCGCTGTTTTGATGTAACTTTTCTTGGCATTTCTCTGTGGTCCACTTTACAAATCTGGTAATAGGTCCACGGAACATTAAACCATCCAGATCCATAGAAATTAAGAAATCTAATGTATAAAAACTTAAAGTACAGGGGAATTGATTCATAACAAAGCAATCATTTATAGGAAAAATTTGCAAATCTGACAATATTAATTAATTAAAATTTTCTCATAACTCTCTTTTGGAATTTAATAACCTGATATATTAAAAAGAATAAAGCAGGTTGAAAGTGATTTCGAATATTTTTATCTGATCATTTTTTTAAGAAATGTTATCTATTATTAGATTTTTTGTGAAAAAATGTTATCTATTAAATTAAAACATTATGATAGGACCAAATAAATGGGAGAAAACTACCAATAATATATTCAAATACATTATATGTTTGGATGTGCCAATTTATTTATGATAAAATAATTATTATACCACTTAATTATATGAATATTAAAAGTATATAATATTATGTTAGTGGTGTGGATTAAAAAAAAGACCTCTTTTAATATTAATAATTGACTTTAATAAATTATTGTGAAACAAATTACAAGTCAAGTTTGATTTTATATTATAATTCTTTTAATTATATGCACTAATAAATCTTCTTTTTTAAAACTTTTTAATTAAATTTAATTCCAATTTTTTTATTTCACGATCAAGATTATTAACTAATTTCATAAAATCATTTCATAAAATTTTATATATTCATAATAAAATAATTGTTGTACTCAAATATTTTATATTTTATATAATATATATAAATTGTATTTATTTACATATAAAACTATTTTTGTAAATTTTAAATGCTAAATTATATATTATAAATTTTCAAATTAATAAATAAGTAAGACTCTTTATTTTTCAATTTATAAAATTCAGAGTAAAAGTTTCTTTAATTTCTAATTTAAATAAGACTCTTTATTTTTCAATTTAAAAACTCATTTTTTTGGTGATGCTGAGTATAATAACTATTAAATGTTATATCTTCATATAATAAAAAATGTTATATAAATATCACAATCTATTAATTAATCTCAAATATACTTTGTATGATATATTACATTGCAATGATGTAGAATCCTAGTAACACAAGTAGGATTAAATTAATAAAATTTGAATGTTATTTATTAATTTATTTTAACTAAGCTTAATTTTCTATATTTATATCTCTTATTATAATTTATTTAAATCAATTCAATATCAATTATCATGATCTTAATTTCAAAGTAATCTTTTTCATTGGCCCGATTATGTTTTGATTTCTGTAAGCTATTTTTAGCTTTATATATGGCCAAATGATATCGTATTGTTTTGTTTTTTTTTTTGTTTTGAATATACCGCATAGCCGTATACTGACAAAGGCAGTTCACAGCTCACGAGGAGTATGACTCAAGTTTCATGTTTATCTGTATCTTCGTTTTTCATCTAAAACAGACATTTGCAAACTATGAAAGAGATAAGATAGTTGGGGGATTGAACTGTCCTGTTATTAAAGAGATTGATTTTTCAATTCTAAGAATCTCTAATATTTATAAATTTAGAAAATATAAGGATTTCTCATCGTGTAAAAGCATACACGAGTAGATGTTAATTAACCTAATAAGAATTAAAATAAAATATATTTTTATTTATTTAACTATAAAGAATAAATATTGATAAAAAAAATAACAAAATAAATAAATAAATTTATAATCTATATTTATATTTAGATTAGATATTCTTTCGGGCCAACACCTAGTCATAATTATGTTAAATTTATAAGAAAAAACATATGATTTATATATCAATAAATGAAAAGGCTAATAATTTAAATTCCAATAACTAACATAATTATTTTATTAAAGAGAGATTATGTATTGACAATTTTAAACTTGAAGAGGGGAATAATATTTTAAGGACAATTTCAAAAACTTAATTAGCATGTCTCAATAGAATATTTTGAAATATCTATATATATATATATATATCTATATCTATATTATAAATATCATAATCAAAATATTATAAAACTAAGACGCAAATAAAAATTAATTAAACATAAATTGCAACACTTGTCATTTGTCACCATAGAAGCCTGAAGTAAATAGTGACTGCCATGCATTACTGAAAGTTTATACTTCTGCCGTAAATTAAATACAATAGTAATGTGAATATGTGACTCAAATCACCTTGAGAACTTCCGAAGTAAAATCATTTTTCTGAGAGCATCCAGTTAGTTAATTAATTTATGTTAAAATTTAAGCATTATCTAGTAATACTTAATATGGATTACAGTTAATTACTTGAGTTAAAAAAATATTTACATTTAAATTGACCAGGCAGACCAATCAAACTTAAAAATTATTACATTAATATCGAATATACTGTAAATTTAAATGATAGTATGAAAAATAATGATGATCAACACTTCTACTTATGAAATGATTAATCAATAGTTACATGTTTTACATTTTACAGTATTTTTCCTAAACAAAACCAATGTAAAATAGAATTCATGTTTTTGAATTAGAAAGTAATAGAACAAGTTTATATACAAACAACCCCATACAATGAAGACAAACTTTTGGAGAAGGAAGATAATATTACTAATTACTAATACATTAATATCTCGACTCAGAATTCACAAATATTACATCTTATCAGACTTTAAAGACTTTAAACTTTAATACAAGACAATAAGAATACCCAACTAATGCATTCCTTCCTTAGAAGGAACGGACTCGAAGCAATACTTAAAACAATAACAGAACAATACTTAAAACAATAACAGGACAATAATTACACCTTCCGATCCCCTATGTAATCATAGATTAGCTTCTACCTTAACTTCACACACACATATATGATATATAATATAATAATAATATATATAATATTCCTTCCACCAATCAATTAATCATTCTGCATGCAATCTTAGTCACTAATCAGAAGCTCATTGACCCATCCAAGATCCGGTGCACCGGTTGCTCCATTCTCATCAGTAAAATCGAAGTTTCCATGGTTCCTGCTTGAAAACTGACCCGACCTGGAAGAACTCGGATCTGAAGGAGCCTGATCAGATCCAGAAGAACTTGGAGCTGAAGGAGACATGAAAAATGGCTGCTGATTATCGTCTCTAAGGTCAAACACATCCACCCACGACCTATTTTTGTTAGTGCCACTTCCCTTGGCTGAATTATTTTTATTCATATCCATTGACTGGATAGAGTTCATCAGCTTTAAAAGCTCCTTTTTGTAGCCCGGACCATATCGCCTTTTCAGCTCAGCCAGCTCCGCAAGTGCCATACGACCTCGAGAAATATTGGGAGAATTAAACCCACCCATCTGCTGCGGTGACTTGCCGGGTGCAACACAGGGTGATATTGGAGGAGACATATCAGACATGCTCATCAAAGTAGAGTTCGGGGAAACAACCGTACACTGACAATGAGAACAACACTGATGCCCTGCACTGGACGAGTTCACCAAGTCGTTAGAGTGAAAAGGCAAAATTCGTAGCTGTTTAGGCGTATGAGCGAAGAAGCATATCTTCCTCTGGCAGCTCCTACCATCTTTGCAAGCCTCAGTACGATAACGAGCAGGGTGAAGCCAACTCTCAAAGACACCATGAGCAAATTCACAGTTGTCTCCACGTGAGCACTCACTCCGGTGGCGAAATTCTTGACAGACAACACCAGAATAATGGTATTTTCTCGGATCCCTCCTACGAGCTTTTTCGCCAGGATGGACAAAGGGACAGTCTGTCCAGTCATGGCTCCGGCTACGAGTGCAGCGGCGAACCTTGAACTCGTACATACGGAATTGGTCAGCAGAGTAGGGGTCCTCATCATCATCATCATGTGGATTGTTGTAGGGAAGATATTTTTGAAGAAGAGTTTCCTCCTCGTGCCTAGGAAAATCAATAGGCATGTCCAGGGTGGGGGAGCGACGAGAGAGGAGTTTTCGGGGTGGGATGTCAACTTGGCGGAGCTTTTTGGAGAGGAAGAGTTGGTGAGGGTGAAACTTGCGTTGATCTCCACCTGCACTAGTGCTCATCTCTGTGTGCTGAGAGAAAGGAAAGGGATATATATGAATGAAAAGATTAGTTGTGCGAGGGGAGGGGAAACTGTTTGGTGTGAGTTACGAGGCTGGAGAGGAGTGGGATAAATAGGGGGAGAGAGGGTGTTGAGGATGCCAGGATGGCGTGAGCGTCTCGTGGAAACAGCTGCGTGGCTTCACATTAGCAATGCTGGCATGCAAACTCTGAGTACGTGTCAGCTCCATATTTTTCGTTGCATGCAGATGTTTGTCGCTTTGTCATTCACTTCATTTTTCTTGTGTGTATCCAAACGAGTGTTTAATCTTTTTTGGTTTGATTTATACAAATACCATCGGTTACAGATTAAAGTATCGCCCACAGTAATAAATGAATCATGATGATAAATAACAAAAAAAATTGTGTGTATTCTGTGCTCGATCCCACTCCATGAGAGTTTCAAATGTAAGCTTTTGATTAAGAATGTTTCTGACATTTATTTCTTATAGCTAATTATTCATATTTTTATGATAATATTAATTTAAAATACTAGCATTATATTGTTACTATGCATTATATGTTTCTTTGAGGTATTCCATAAATATAATAGTGATTTGAAATTTACCATTGGTATATATATTTATTTTCTTTGTGAGATTTAGCTTGTTTAAAACAATAAGTTTAACATTTAAAATTAGTGTCCGATGTACTAGAATTGAGGTTTGTTAAAAGTGAATAATGTACGTGTAGCACTATTTAAATAAATAAATAATCTTTTGTAGTAGTTCAATTTAGTGAATAAGTAGTATTTTGAAGTTGTTTGAATATTCTATAGTTCACATCTTATTTTAAAATGTTTCCATAATTTAAAATAAATTTTGCTCTAAGTTATCTATTTCAATGTAATATTTTTTTGAAAAAATATCAATGTAATATTATATTTATAATATTTGTATGATATACATTAATAAACATACCAACAAAAACAATTTAGAATCAAAGCAACGTCAATGTAAATACAATACAAGTATTTTTCACCATGCTATACATAAAAATAAAAATTATATATACGAGTAACATTTTGGTAAAATTTACAATTTTTTTTAGATATTAAAATTTTTTATATGATCAAACTAAAAATTTAATTTTAAAAGAAAATAGAAACATAATAATACATTCAATTTAATTATTTATATAAATAATGTCTTCTTATTAATAAAATTTTGAGAACTAATTTTTTCCCAAAACTATTGTTACAAAACTAAGGTTATTCATGTCAGACTATTTGAAGTTTTGAAAATATTTTTATTATAATTCAACAAATAAATTTATGATTTAACACTATTTATTTTTATTTTTTTATTATAATTATGTACAATTTAATAAAAGTTTTGAGGATTTTAAATTTTCACATGTACTGAAACTAGCCCCTCAACACAATAATCTTATCTGGTGATGGGTCTTGACTCTTGACCTTCTATTTTACTAATTAGAATGTAGTATATAACAAATTGGAAGTTTGAACTACTCCCTCGGTCCCATAAATCTTGTCTGACTTTCACTTTTCAAAATCAAATTAATCATTGACTAATAGTTAAAAAATAATAATTTATTATTTTTTAAATTTACAAATTGATTAATAAAATAAGATAATTAAAATTTGTTATGATATTTTTAAAATATATATATATTATTATTTAACAAATTTTATTTATTAATCAAAATTGATTAATTTAATTTTAAAAAGTCAAATAAAGACAAAATTTATGAGATAGAGAGAATATTAAATTGAGTTTATTTCTACAACATAGGCAGACTTTTATTTGGCACTAAAATTTTATACGATAAACTGGTGGTGGGCTCATGTGATCCTATCGGGTATGGAAGTGTAAGCAATCTAAGACGGCCCAATTAGTAAGAAATGTTCTCCTTGTAATAGACCCAGCAAGCCCAGGCCAAGATTTATTAAAACCCGCACAACTACCTAAACATCAGATGAACTTTTTGCACGATTACTTTTCGGACTGAGGAACGGTAGATGTCCCAAATCTGTTTTCCATGACATTTCCTAAATAAGGAAGTATCAATTTGTTATCGGTCATTTCTTTGAAAATAATACGAAACTTGCGTGTGAGAGATATCAATTTGTTAATCGGTCATTTCTTTAAAAATAATAATAAGCTTGTGTGTATTAATATGGTAGAGAGATATCAATTTGTTATTGATCACTTCCTTAAAAATAATAAGCAGCTTGCGTGTATTAATATGCACTCTAATGATAAAAGTATGCAAATTTGGAAATATTTTTAGGATGTATTTTAAGACCCCCTAGCATTGCTCAATCAAATAAACTACCTGGCAATTACCCTGTAGTATCATACTATCATTGTCCTATAATTTGCATGCATCTCTCGATGTCAAAGGCTGCATCTCCCGCATGATGAACTATCTTTCGGGAGAGCTAATTCGCTCAGAATTCCTGGTAATACATCTTCGGGAAGAGCTGCTTATTCCCCAATAGCAGGAGTATCCTCGCTCGTATGCTTGCTTTATGGCACGTGTGCGGTGTGAGGAAGATTGGGTATGTATAGAAGTCACGATTATCAAAAAAATTATTTTGTCATGAACCAGTCAGGCCTTGGCTTTCGAGTGGTTTGAACTTATAACCAATCAGGCCTCTGCCCAAGACCAAGCCATGTTACATTTTAAATTAATATGAATGTCCCCAAAACTTGTACCTCCCCCAAAATTACCCAACATGAAATGAGCCACCAGTTACAGTTCTAGGGATTAATTAAGTTGGTTCACCCAAATTGTATAGGATTACCATTATCAAACAACCACCTCTCATATAGTCATATATGTATATAGAGAGATAAGAAGAAGAAGAATATATTTGAATGTGAATGATAAGAAACGAAAATTTTGACATTACTAGATACGAAGATTCTATACAAGAATCATCAAGAATTTGGTCATTCCAAATTTTAAGAAAGTTAAGAAATTTATCTCCGATTTACATAAATTAAACCTGGTGTTTCTGGTAACAAAATGAAAGAAGTGTATAACTTAAAGGTGTCCAGGAGAAAAAGCTATTGAAACCTTACAACAATACAGGAAATATCATCCCTGCTTTTCCTATTACGAGCCTCCTCAGCCAAATGCTTTGCAGCTACCTTTGGGTCCCTTGTGCTTTTGATTGAATCAACTGCTTCCTGGTTTGACATCACCTGCCAGTAGAGAAGGAAAATAACCTTATTCAAACTTGCTTCACGATTTTCACATTTATTATATTTTTCCAGGTTAAAAAGTTAGTGCACTAAAGGGTAGATGAGTTGGCACCTAAGAGCATATCCAATAGAGGTTGCTAAGAAAGTTGTCAAATCATGACAAATCATCAAATATATTATTTTTTTAATTTTCTCTCACATCTATGTCACTTTTTGCAACATTTATTAAAATTTTGCTCCAATAGTTAAGCAACTTTAAAGGTTGCCCATGTGGTCCCTCTATATTAATTTTATATTTAGTTCAATATTAAAGAGGGTAGAGTAATATATACTTTAAATGTTTTGTATGACTTTTTGTTAGTTTAGGAAGTTGTCAAGGGATTGCCAACTTTTGGCAACCTTGGTAGGCAAACTCTCAACTCCAATAGGTACGCAACCAAGGATATCATGCCACATAAGCTTGACAACCCCTATTGGAAATGCTCTACCTAAAAGGCTAAACCAGGAGGAATATGACATTCAATTTGTCTCTGTAGTCTATCATAATACATGTACAAATTTTAATTATAAAGGAAAGACTGTTGGCCACAACTATGGATACATGGAAATGGGAGAACAAATAAAATACAAGAATCAAGAATATATCATCTCCTCAAATATGCTTCCTTGATACAGAGGACAACCTAGTGGTAAGTCCTCAACGCATATTCCCAGTTCAAATGAATGCAGCTTTGATCCACATATTCCCCTCCCACAAGTCAAAGAAAAAAAATAAAAAAATAAAGACGCTTCCTTGCTATCTTGACTCTATGACTTATGTATCGGGTTAGACTTGATATATATTTACCACCAGGCTGAAAATGAAAAACAAAGAAAGATAGCTCAAAATTTTAGGGAAGAAACTGACCTTCCACAACCCGTCACTTGCCAATATGATAAAGTCCGTGTCAACATCTATCATCTCCACTACAATATCTGGTTCTGAACTAAGATGTCTCTTTAAGCTTTTATCGCCAAATGCCCTTGCTACTGCCAGCTGTCCATCAACTCGAGGGACATCACCTGCAACCATCCTAAACCATAAGTTACAATACCCAAATGTGGTTTAAGCAATCTTTGTATTTCTTTAAGCAGCTATTTTCGTAACTGAATAATAAACATATTACATCTGAAGAATAAAGTTCATATAAAGTATGAGTGACTTGGAAAGGAACGGAACAAAGAGAGATTTTACATCCATAACGAACATCATATGCATGGAAAGAAAAGTGTGGTCTAGAGTTTATATCAAAGATTGATGTATAACTATTATAGCATCTCAAAGTACTAAATTATGTATCTATAAGGAAAATATATTCTTTCTTATTAAGGCAATCTACACTGACATGTATTGCATACAGCAAGGAATTTAATTTCTAAATAATCAGTAAATAAGCTACCTGGAAGATTTGATACAAAACCACCCTTGCTTTCAATCATATTTTTCTCCTTGTTTGGCTCATGATCAATCGACAATTGTTTAACCACACCTTTTTTACTTATAACAGCCCTTGAATCTCCCACGTTTGCAACTACAAGCTTTTCGGCATTTACCAATATTGCTGTAACAGCAGTTGACCCGCCTTTTCCTAAATATTTTGATTGATCTAGTATGTCCTTATCAGTAGTATGATAAGCTCTTCTTATGGCGCTAACTGGGTCAATCCAAAAGTCATGCTGCATACCAGAAAATAAAATCATGCAAGACTTAATACAAAGGATAGAAAGATTTTGCACAACGAAAAACGATTGGTAAAAGAAAGATGGTATATATCTACTGGAAACGAAAGAAAAATAAATTGAAGATTCCTACACCATGTCAGGTGATAGAGCCTATTTCCAAAAGAAACATTTTCAAAGCGATACATTACCTCTCTCAATATATTGTTAAACAAGTATGACTGTAAATAGTGTGCAACACTATGTCCCATGTGACCATCATAAATTGCAAATAAACCCAACTGATTGCCATCCAATTCCTTCATTTCGGAAACTAGACAGTCTTCCATAGCATGGTTGGACTTTCCTTCTACAAGGTGATACCCATGGGTCACATGCCTTGACATTTTGTGCTTCCCTTTCCCTGTGTCTGGGCTTGCTGGTGTGGCTATGGAAAAGCAAGCTTTTTCCTACAAATGATTTATGCAATGACAAAGAGAGTTTAGTTATCTAAGTATCTAACTATATATCATATACAAAAAACAATGAGCTCCAAAGTGCACCAAGATCTAAGATGCTGGAAAAGGATCCATTCCGCTCCCAAAACAATATATTTTTTTAAATCAAGTTACTATAAATTATTAGTCATTCAGACTATACTGATGGTTGTAAAAAATAAGCATATTTAATTAGGACTCATATACGTTACTGTGTTACGGTGTTGGTAATTCAATTCTCTTACAAGTTTTCTTTATAAAATTTGAATCTTTGGCACGCCATATCATTGGGATTGTAGTTGCAAACCTTGGATTTATCTCAAATCACATAAATTGAGTTATCATTTAGAATTCCTAAACTTGAACTTATATATGAATGTCATGGAACAGAATCAAGACCAAATTCTTTTGATATTTGATCCGAGGGAGTTGACTCCAAGCTCAAAATACTATAAGTCTATAAATATAACATAAACATGATCAAAAAATAAAAAAGAAAGCAAAAGGTCAAGCAATTATCTAACCTTCATCTTGTGAAGAATCTCCCTTCCCGCCATGGGTCTACAAGTTAATTAACTTGTGCTTGCTCTTCTTTACCAACTATAATTGAAAAGCTGTAGAGAGAAAAAAGAGAGTGGGAATGACTTAAATGGAAGGGAAAGAGAAGACAATAATGGCTAGAAATATATAAAATCTATACTTACAAATTGACATGTACCGGCCTTTTTTGGTGGCTTTGTTCCCAGTGGAAGTCTGTTGTATTAAATTATTAATGATTACATTTACAGTATCATACAATAATAATTTTAAGACTAAAGTTTCTGTTAAAATTTTGAAAAATGAATTTAATTTTGATCATAATTAAATCTCACTCTCTCGATATAAAATCAACTTACAGCTGGAATCATGCACCTATTGTTTAGTTTACTTTGAGATTTGATTTTTTGATACATATTTTTAGAAATTTTGATTATATAATTAAAATTTTCATTTTTTAAATAAAAATATTAAATTAAAACTTTTATTTACCAAAAGAAAATTTGAAAAATAATAATTTTAACTATGTACTCAAAACTCTTAAAAGAATGTGTTAAAAATTCAAACATCAAATATTACCAAATAGAGAGAATAGTTTATATTTGTTAGACTTCAAAATTAAATTTATGCATCCCGTTCCAAATTATTTGTCCATTTTAAGTTTTACACCTAGTTCAAGATACGCGTAATTCAAGATGCATTGAACGCATAGTTATACAATTTTAATTTTTTTTTGAATAAAAATTCAAATATTAAACTTTTATTCACAAAAAAAATTTAAAAATAAATTATATAATTATGCGGTTAATACACCTTAAATTAGATTTAAAAATCAAAATGAATAAATAATTTGAAACATAGAATGTTAATTTTAAAATTTTTTAGTACTACAATCCAGCACGGCCTTGCTAGTTGCGCTTGCGCAGCTTGTTTCATTATCTTATTTACGATTATTTTTACGAGTGTTTTTCACGATTGCTGTTAAAAATTGATTAATCGATAAAAAATAATATTATTAGAAAAGGTTAATAATTCTTTGATAATATGTTTTGATTTAATTATATTCTGAATTATAATATAAAAAATAATATTTTTGCAGAGATTTGATGATAAAACTTGTTATTACTTCTTTTAAAATTCGAAAAGTAATTTTTCCCAAAAATAAGGGGATTTTTTTTTCTAAAATCAATTTTTAGACTAAAAATATTTTACAAAAATTATTTTAAATATTTTTTTAATTACTTTTTAGGAAAAATTGTTATTAAGATCTGTAACAGACTAACAGTATTTTTAAATCGTTTAACATTCTACCTTATCTTAGCAGTGCGATTACAATTTAAGTAGACACAGATTCAAATATATACATTTATTTATATTGATTCTGAAAGAAAAAAATTGCATGTCATGGTCATGGACATGAAAGCATGCATTTGAATTGAATGATTCTAACTGCTACCGATATGAAAAGTATCTGCGTGGTAGAGGCGGTCAACGACATTTTGATTTAAAGTCGCCGTTAATAATTGACATATTAAATAATTTGTTTTATTTTAAATTTTTATTTAGTAAAAATTAATTTCATATATATACTTACATATATAAAGATAAATTTCATATATTTACTTATCCAGGCCTTGGACCTAAATGTTATATTTTTTTAAAAAAAGTTTGATCTTACCCAATCGAAAAATGTTCAAATTTAAGTTAAGAAAAATTCAAATTTAATTTTTTTGGGACAAAATCTCAATTCGATCTAAATAATTAACAATCCAATTAAAAAAAATTATTCCAAATATTTTTGAGTAATGGTATAAATAATTTATTTTAATTAATAAACGCATATGTATACATATGAGATCTCATATTAATTTAAGACAATATTTAAAATAATTTTTGGAATATTCATCATTTTTCAAGAGATAAATCCCTTTACATTTACATTAATTACACTAATTAAAAAAATTTATTCCGCAATATTGCAATATCAATACTACCACGTCATTTGAAAAAATACTTGTATTTTACAAACATTTTTGGATATATAACTTTACTCATATTTTTTGTGTCATAAACTGAAAGGTTGACAAACTATTTACTGAAATTTTGACAAACTATTTATTAATTAATCCAAGTCCAAATATTTTTTTACAAGTGAATAATACAAAAATAATAAACAATAATACTAGTGGTCAATTAGCTAAAAATGACTAAAATATCTTTTCTATTTTTCTTCCCTCTTATCCGATCCTAGTACTCTTAAGAGTCTTAACTACAAATCCCCGGCAAAGAAACCGAGAATCTACACAACCCACCACCCCCCTTGGCCGCCGTCGAACACTCATCCTCCACCCCCATAGCCGGCGGTAGGACCCTCCCATCAGCAAACAAAACCCTCCCATTATTACTATTGTTGTTATAATTGTCCACCTCTAATCCCACTCCATCCACCTGAAAGATCGCGCCGTCGCCGAACCGCCGCTCGACCTCGAGAAACTCGCCGAGCTTGGACGGCTTCAGCTCCTGGTCACTACACAGCCTCCACCACCAGCTCCTCCATCGCCTGAGAAGACTCTCGACGGCAGCTTTGGTAGGTCTCTTCTTCGACTTGACGGTGTTCTGCGGCGGCGTGGCGGCATTACGGCGGTGAGATGGGGTGGAGAAGATGATGGGAGGGAAAGCAGAGACACCCAGTAAAGTCCCGAGAGATGTGGAGCGGTCGTGAAAGAATGAACCGGTAGATTCAGTGTCGAGATCGGAAGAAGAAGGGGATGATATGCTGGGGGAAATGGGTGGTGGGAGGAACTCGTTGCCTGGATCTAACATCACCACCACCGTCGGTGTGTTTGTGTTGTGTTGTATGTATAGGTGGTGTGTATTTTAAGTACTAGTAGAAAAAGGGGTGAGATTGATGGGGAAGAGTGGCTGTGTGTGTGGGACTGGGTGCCAGCATGTTAAATCTGTGACCGACCGACCCTTCTCAGTTTTGCTCTCTCTCTTTCCCGCAGTCTTATGATATGATATGCCCTCCACTTCAATTTGCCTAGAGATTCACAGTTTTCGTAATAATGACAAATTTGTTAGTATTGGATTGATGGGTCTAATAATATAAAAGTTTATCCAAATAAAAATATTGAGGCCTATTTATTAAATAAATATTTATTAATTTATCGAATACTAGCATTATTGTAAAAATTGATAATTAATCATGATTAATTACCGATTAATCCTATTCGTTAACTTATCAAACTGATTAATCATTCCAATTAATTCCTAATTTATTCGATTAATCCATGTTTCGTGCTTTCATTGACTAATTTCGATACACGTTTTTTACAACACCGTGTACCAAGAATAAATATCAAATAATGTATGAAAATATATAATTTATATTTAATAATAAATTTCAAATGATATTATTCTCAAAATTATATTCAACTCTGAATAATATGAGCTGAATTATTATTTGATTAAATTCTGAATTTTAAATAAAATTAAAATTTATAAATTTGCAATTAAATTAATTGTAAGTGGCCCAGAGTTTTCCATTCCTCCACTTAATTGATTTAATAGTGCTTGTTTGCTTATATATTTATTTATATTTCATAATTATAATATATGAATATTTTGTTTTCTAAATTCGATTTTTCCAGTCTATTATTTAATTATTATTTTATGTTTTTGAAAAATTTTATATATTATGCATGATCGTGTCTAATTTATAAAATTCTTTTTTACTTTGTGAGTTTCGGAAATATCCTCATTTATTGGTCTGATATCTACATCTATTAATTAAAAGGTTCAAATGACCAACTTTGTAATAAGTTGAATCAATAAGTCTTCAAACCGTTCATTTAACATATTAAAATCCTTTTAATTTAGAGGATTTTATATATCTGAAATTCGTTATTATATCATTATAATATTCTATCATGCATCAGTCAAATTTATTAAAGTCTTATAAAATATATGAATATTTTGTTTTCTAAATTCGATTTTTCCAGTCTATTATTTAATTATTATTTTATGTTTTTGAAAAAAATTATATATTATGCATGATCGTGTCTAATTTATAAAATTCTTTTTTACTTTGTGAGTTTCGGAAATATCCTCATTTATTGGTCTGATATCTACATCTATTAATTAAAAGGTTCAAATGACCAACTTTGTAATAAGTTGAATCAACAAGTCTTCAAACCGTTCATTTAACATATTAAAATCCTTTTAATTTAGAGGATTTTATATATCTGAAATTCATTATTATATCATTATAATATTCTATCATGCATCAGTCAAATTTATTAAAGTCTTATAAAATACAATAAAGATATATTTTATTAAATTGATTGGATATATTAAAAAAAAAATATACAGAATGATAATAATTTATTTACATACATTTTTTAATTTTAATTTTTTTAAACCAGGATACAACGTACGAGCAAAATACTAGTACTAATAATTTTTTCGCATCATCAGTAGTATACATACATACACGTATATCCCCCCCCCCCCCCCCCCCCCCAACCCAAATTTAACTATTCTTTCTCTATCTCATTTTTCAATCTAGCAGAGTATCATGACATTTTGACATACTCAAATTTAAGCTTTGGTAATTTATATTTATATTTTTAACTATTCTTTCTCTCTCTCATTTTTCAATCTATTAGAGTATCATGGCATTCTGACATACTCAAATTTAAGCTTTGGTAGTTTATATTTATATTTTTAATAATTTTTATTTGAAATTTAATGATTTATATTAAAAATTTGATAATTTAATATAAAATCTAGTGATGTTAATTTAATGATAAAACGATGATATATTATATTCTAAATAGTAGTAGCAATGTTAAATTTAATTCGACATTAATAATGATGAATATTAATTGCAGTAATGATTAATAATGATAATATTAATATCAAATGATAGTGATTATTAGTAGGGCTGTGCATTCGGTTAAAACCGAACCGAACCGAATTTTTTTTCGGTTAACCGAAACCGAAATTTCTGAAAAATGCCTACCGAAAACCGAACCGAAATTTATTCGGTTTTAAAACCGAACCGAAATAAATATTACGGTTAATACCGAAAACCGAATTAATAAACTGAAATTTAATAAAAAAATTAAAAAATTAAAATTATACAACCTATATTCACACTTGAAAATAAAACTTAACACCACTGAAATACCGAAAATCATTTATATTATTACTAACTTAGTTTCTAACCATTTCAATGATTTGTGCATTTTTAATTAACTTATATGTATGACTAGCAATACAACCAGTCATAATGGAGTTTGTAAATAATTTTATAAATTTAAACATTACTCTTTAATTATTTATTTCCGTACTACGACAACAAATGTTTAAAGAAGTTTGGATATGTAGTTTAGTTCGCAAAATTGGTAACACCTAGAGTTCTGAGAATTGAGGAATAGAGGGACAACAAAATAGTAAATGTATGGACTATCTCTTGACATGGATCATTGTGATAACATAGCAATGTATTATTAAAAGTATATGTAATAACCTACTAGCTTATTATTAATTATTATTTTATTTATAATATTTTTAAAAATCATTTTTTTCCCGATTATTCGGTTAACCGCGGTTAAAAACCGAATTACCGAATAACCGAATTTTTAAAAAATCATTACCGAAAATCGAACCGAAATTTAAAATATGGTTAACCGAACCGAAATTATTTCGGTTAATCAGTTCGGTTTTCGGTTAACCGAACCGAATGCACACCCCTAATTATTAGTGATAACGATGATAATTAGTGACCGAGATATGATAATGTGATAGTTATAATGAATTTATATATTTTATATTGACTTTAAATCAAAAGTCTAAACTAATAAATTATCAATTTTTATAATTTTTATTATAAAATAGTTATTATTATTAAACTTATAATTTTATTTTATTTACAAATATATAATTTAATTAAAAAATAAATTAACAAAAGTTATCAATCACGAGACTCCTCTATTCAATGAATGTGAAATTTAAAAGAGTAATATTAGATGTTTTAAAACTTGTCTCAATAATCTCTCAAATAATAATATTATTAGAGTATTTTTAATTGATTTATTAATGTCATACATGAAAAATTCACATATTTTTAATAAAATACAAACCAATCAAATATTACCTTCCTACACATTTAAAAATGTACTCCTTCCGTTGCAAATTAACGGACTTGTTTGACTTTTTTTGTAATCAAATTAACCAAAGTTTGACTGAAAATTATATATAATATATAATTATTAAAAAAATACAAAAAACATATCATTGAAAAGTATATTTAATTTATTTTAAAATAAAATTTTCAGTTTTTTTGAAATTATAAAAGAATAATTTTTAATTTTTAATCAAAATTGAATCAAACTGACCACAAAACAATTAATTTGGGACCGAGAGAGTAGGGGTGTACACGTGTTGACTAAACCGACCAACCCGATCCAAACCGACCTTATTTTATCCAATCAAAACTGATCTTTTTAAAATCGAAACGTATTTGAATTGAAAAACCATAAACCCGATTTAAATGAGTTGAATATGAATTTCGATTTTTTTAAACCGATCCAATCCAAACCGATTAAAAATTATATACTAATTATTTAAAATATAAAATTATACCGTGTCTCAGTCCCAGTGTGGCTGATCATCGGAAAAGAGGAAAAAGAACCTCTCTCCTCTTCTAAGCCTTTGAAGACCGCGTCTGTTTGTGTAGAGACCCACTTCTCTTACCAGGGTAACACTCTCCCGGAGCACCCGTTTGAATCAATACATAAGAGTTTGAACTGGTTAGTGACTTTATTTTAGGGTTCCAAATCCAAAAGCTAAAAGCCGGATTAGCAAGTAAAAAATACAAGTGAACCCTTAAATACAATGTTATGTACTAAACACTTTATGTAATTAATTATACTAATTCCAGACTTCTTTTAAAGTATTGGGGTTCTAATAAGTAAATGATTGAGCGAAATGTTAAAAAAAATTTCTGCCGTAATTAATGCAGAAAAATTGCATGGACCATATCAATATTCGCCATCTGTAACTTTTTAATAACAAGATTACAATTGATATCTTACCAGACATTATTAATTTGGCTTACATGTAGTTTTGTTGATTAGAATAGATACATGAATTACTCACTATCTATTTTTAATTAGAAATTACTTACTATCTTAAATAACGAAAAATATGAAAATTATTTTATCTATTTATTAACCGGAGCACCCAATCCAAACAGAATGGATTGGATTATAAATTTAATTTTAATACCGATTAAATTGAATTGGGTCGGACCCAAGTATTCGCAGCACTATTGAATCGAACATAAATTTATAAGCTGCCCTGCAAAACCCAAACCCTTAACCCCCCCCCCCCCCCCAATCCGCATTCATCCACTGCCACAATCAATTCAATTCGCTGTACGATTCAACATCAATACATAGAATACATTTGTATCGAGTCCTATCAAACCCTAGCAAATAATCACTCCACAACAAGATTAAAACAGAGAGGCTCATTTAGATATGGACAAGGTAGAGAAGAAGGGAACAGTAACATCACTAGCCTCACTTTTCCCGCCAGAAGAAGCTCACAAAGCATCTAAGCGCGTTCTCGACACGATCTCTGAACACGAGAAGGAGCTTCATCAGCTCAACCAGTTTATTTCCGATAACAACAATATTATTGACCTTGTTCAACGAATTCCCGAACAACTTCACCATGATATTATGGTGATCAATTGTCTCGAAATTGCGTCAGTTGTGTGTAATTATACATATTTGTCTGTGTTTATAACTATAGTTTTTCGAACAGGTTCCGTTTGGTGAGGCGGCTTTCTTCCCTGGTCGTTTGATTCATACCAATGAGTTTCTGGTAATATTATGTTCTTCTGATTAGTTGTGACTAATTTTTATATAATTTGAATATTGATAAAAATGCCTTTGGGATATGATATCTAATTTGTCCTTTGATATCAAATTTGTAATTTTCGATTAGTGTAGGTCTAATAGAGTTTTTATGCGAAATGACATTGGTATATGCATGTATTACTAGTTTAGTACTTTTTATCGTAATGTAGACATTTAGTTCTACAGTAATATAGATTGCACGGGGTTCTTACATTACACGACTTCACAAAATTAAAACGAGATTGGAGTGATTAAAAACGAAAAATGAAATTGGATTTGTTTATGAGAAAACATACTTACAAATATATTACTGAATACTGATTATTTATACTGAACTAGGTTGCTTTCAAGAAAAGTTGTTTTTGTGTTAGAGCAAGTCCAATGCAATGCTAAAGGAGGTGGTGTTTCTATAATATAGCAACAATTATAAAACATAGCACTTCAATGCAATTTGACTTAAAAGATTACATGTTCTCACACATAACTTGAACCCAAACTATAGTTGATTTTTTAAAGGCAGAAGCATGCCCTTTTCTCAGTGACTTATTTTAGTTTGTAATTTGACTTGACAAAACACATGTAACTTGTAGTTTTGTTTTTTGTTTTATTTCAATAATTCAATCTAAATCCGAGCTACTCACTAGTAAATCATTGTCTCAAGAGAGTAAGATGTATTTAGACCTTATATCTACTTTTAGGAGTAGAGAGGTTGTTTCTTATTTTAAATATGTACCATACCATCAAAACAATAATATATGCATGATGAGCTGTCCTTTTAAGATATAAATCTTCCTATGTGGTATATTCTTGGGGTTAATTACATTCATTTGAGCACCCACACAACGGATAAAGTTGGTGAATTACTTATTTTATCACTTTATGTAGGGAAGATTTCATTTACATTAGAATTAAGTTGTATGCAAGGATCCATTCAAAGTTTATTAAATATAATTAGTTTTGTTGCAGGTTCTCTTAGGAGAAAGTTACTATGTAGACAGAACATCCAAACAGACGACTGAGATTTTGAAAAGAAGAGGAAATACTTTGGAATCACAAGTTGAATCACTTAAAGCTGTAATGCTAGATCTTAAGGCCGAGGCTTCATTTTTTGATGTCACGGCCTCTGAGGCTGCAGTAAGTCTGATTTTTTTTATTTGCCTGCTAAGTGCCCATAAATGCTATAGGCTTTTTATATTATGCACATTTTTACTAAAATATTATGACTATTTTTTAACTTTAATCTTCTTTGTCTCGTAGAGTTATTTGTAATTTGGTAAAAAGAGTTGCTCTCTTTTACCCTTACTCACTTCACAAACATGACAAAGTTGAAACGTGTAATGCATATTATAACTATATATACCTGAGCGATACTTCTTGCTATAGGCTAGTTAGGGAGTAGATTGGAGCTGATTTCACTTCCAACTATTGATCATCAGTAGCAATTTTTACTAGGGTTAGCAAGACACTTTCTTCTGAATAGTATCTGGTGCTAGTGATAAACTTGTGTACTTCTTAGCAGAAAAAAACTAGTGTACTTGGATAATTGTAATTGAACATCGGAAACTTTTCCATTGCAACATTTTTAGTTGTGTATATTGTTTATGAATTATATATTTGGAAGGTGTCCTCTTTATATGTATTGGTTTATGAAATTAACTTAAAATTTATGGAAATTACGGCTTGTGACCTTGAGAATATCTGAAACACGTCTTAATTTACAAAATTCTAGTATTTCAGTAAATATGTGATTTTTTTGTACTCCGGTTTGATTCGTTGAATGATATTTTCTTCGCATTCGTTTTTGCTCCATCTCACTATATTAGCTATTTATGAATATAAATTTTAATTGATTGTATATATGTAAACGATAAATTCATAAAATCTACATTGCATGTAGCTGCACAAGAAATGTAGGATCATTTACATTATGGTGTACACAGGACGGTCTTGTAGAGATACGAGAAGACTATATTGAGGAAGCTTCTTCAGAAACTGTCTCACGTACAGGCATGTTTACAGCTCTAACTTCTTATGATGCTAGTGTCGTGCTGAATTATTGAAACTTATTTCATTTGAAGTTACTCTATGGCTAGAACAAGCTTGACCATGATGTTAGCCCTTTTTTGTTCAGAATCATCAATTTGATATGTAAGGTAGCTAAGTAAAGTTATTGGCTGTTAATCTTTGATCATATAAATGAGTCTGGTACAAGTATTTATATGAACAAATACTCAGATGTATTCACCCTGAAAGCTTCAATCTTCTGTATTGAAGTGATGCCCACTAATACATTTGATGATCTCGCCAGTAATTGGTGCTAAACTGGATTTACGATTTGGACTAGATATGAATGTATCAGGTCGTTTTAGTTGATCATTTAGAACTAAATAGGAAACAGAGTATAATATGGTCAACGGTCAATTCTATTTAGCAGTTTATGTTGTTTTCTTAATCAGATCTCAATATTTCCTCGACAGACATTAAGACAGATGAAGACAAAGATGAAGAATACGCTCGCCTGTTGTCCAGGATGGATGAGCTTGAGAAAGAAGAACTTGAGGCTGAAAATGTTGATGGATGTGAGTTAGAGGATGCTAATTTGAACCAAGGAAATCAGGTTTCTATGGATCACAGAGTAAAAAATTCAGAGGTATGGTTAAGTTCAGCGGGCTATAGCTTGGCATTGTGAACTCAATATTTTTTAAACCAACTTCCAATCACTCTATGCATAGATGCATTTGGTATGTGACTGGTTAAAGGTGTCAAATGATGTATATCCAACTAAGAAATTGGAAGATTCCCCTAAACAAGATCTGTGCTACCAGTTGAAACACATCCTTTATGTGCTCCATTCCATGTCTTGTAGAGTTCAAATTAACTATATTTTAGTTGCTGCTATGAAATCAGCTTTTTCACTTTATATATTACATTAATTTTTTTGTTTGAAATTTAAAAATGTAGCATGAAGCTTCGAAGGTTCAACCTGCATCCAAATTTTTACCTCACACAATTGAACATTCAAAGGTTCAACCTGCTTCCGAAGTTTTACCTCACACTAGTGAACCTTCAAAGGTTCAACCTGCACTCAAAGGTCAGTTTGCAGCCATGCTTCCCTACTTTGGTAAATAGATACCTCCCTCTTCCAGTCTTCCTGTCTATATACTGCCTGCATACTAAGGAAGCAATTATATCGTTGTTAGGCACGACCGTTCTCTGCTTTCTAGATTACGCTGTGAATTGTTCGTACTGCTTTACACGAATTGGGTATGAGCATGGTTGAACCAATATTTAAAGTCATAAATCACTCAATTCCTGTAGGAATATTATTTTGCCATTTAGATACGTAATGGTCAATGTAGGAAAAAAGCTATTAACCAAGATTTGCCTATATGACGCGGGAAACCACTTGCTAAAACCATTATGATCTTTAAATATAAAGTCATGTTTTTCAAGCTTGTTATGCAGATTTACATCCACTGCTGATTTATTTTGCCATTCATTGTCCTATTTCAGATGGACTACGTAACACCCTTACTGCCATGAGCAAATCAAGTATTTCTGACAAGGAACAGAAAATTCATCTGCAACCCACACCTACAAATGAGGTACCCTTCTCTTGGTCCTAAAAATCCCATAATATTATATTATTATCTATGTTTATGCTCTCATTTCACTTTTCTTTGTTCATTATATCTACCAAGTGAATGAAAGACATCTGGAGGTTAGCCATGAACATTTGATCTATGCTATAAACTTTTCTTCCTACACTTTAGTGCTGTGTGCCTGAGATGTAACTTGAACCTCTACACATCTACCCATATACAGTGAGATATGGTGTAGGTAATCTAGCAGTCAAATTCATATTGTTTTCCCTATTGGCGACATTCCTGTCCCCACACATTTGGTAGTGAAGGGATGAGAAGAGAAGTCAGGATTTCTTTCTAAACTAAATATTCGCAGGGTGATTGTAGCATCTTATTTATACAAGGTCTGTTTTGAGTTAAGTTCCTATTTCCAAATTTGAGATACTTGCAACTGAATCTGCATTAGACTTGGCCTAGTTATATATAATTTCAGTAGCACTACTGTACCATCAAGATTTATGCTCTTTATTTTCCTTATTTACAAGTAGAAATATTTCAAAGAAAATGATTTGTGATATATATCTAATGTCCATTAGTGTCTTAAAAATTTAAAAATGCATTGAACAAGTGAACAACCTAAATAACTGTAGTCAATAATTACTTAAATGCACTGTACTACCCTTACTCTACAACTTCAGTCATGTAAAAATTGATACCTAAATGCATGCATGTGCTATTTTCACAGGGTTCAGTTCGTCCCAGTGAAGCGCACTTTGATAGTAGCAAGGCAGGTTTCCCTAAACTTCATATCATGGCTTTAATTGGTTATAAGAGCAACTCTAACAGAGTCCTAGTTCATTCCTTAAATTTAATATAAAATATTGAATCTTAGTAATTTAGGATATAGATAGGTAATTTGAACTCCAACAATGTTACTTATATCCCTTATTCATCTTATATTTTATTATTAAAAGCATTTTTCATCATTAAAATTGTACTATACAAGAGAGAGAAAGATGGTGTTTATAATATTTTATTATAAAATATAAGTTAGGACATGCTTAGGAAGAAGGGTTGGTTACTTATTTACAAGTGGATCCTAGTGATATAAGGAATCACTAGGACACTGTTGGAGCTCATTTTTCAGTCTCATTCCTTAAATTTTAGTCTAGGGACTTGAATAAGGAAGCTGTTGGAGATGCTCTAACTGGTTAATCAACATTATATTCCTTAATTTTATAATTTATATTTGTTGGGCAGGCTTTTACAGGTTCAATTGTTGAGCGCACACACAACATAGACAGTAATCCAAGGGGACAGTCTACTGCTTCTAGCTCAAAGACAGTTTCAAGATTTAAGATGCAAAGAAAGCAGCATTGAAAGTGTTCAACTTCCAGAGGTATCAGGAGATCCTTGGTTGGGGCCTTGGGGGCCAGTGTGGCATAGGGAATATTGGCAGACATGTACTGATAGCTGGATTTTTATACTTGTAATAGCTATCTGAAACTTTGCATTTATATCCTAAATCTAGTGCTCCCGTTGGTTGGAAGATAATTATAAAAGTTAGGAATGAAATCAAAAAATGTGAACAAAATTGAAGGGACGAGGGAGTTTATTCTCAAATGAGTTTAAGTTTAGATGTTGGACGGCACAGAGAGGGTAAACATTTATTTATAAAAAGGAATATAAATTTGAGTCAATTTTAATTCCAAATTATTATTTTTATTTAAACGGAACTTTATCTTCGAATTATTATTTTTATTTAAACGGAACTTTATCTTCCCTTTAGTATGGAACTCGCCATAAGTTTCCCTTGTGGATAATATATGCGAATTTTACTAGGAAGTAAATATTTTTGTTTTTTGATCGCTCAATGACTTGGATGCGTGTATACTTGAATATTTCACACCGTTTAGATGGTGTGTGCAACTGCGTAGTCTGCATGCAGGTGGAAAAATAATAATTGGATGGAAAAAAGAAAATATAGTAAATGCTTAGGATAAGTGTTATAGGAGCGTAACGCATGGGCGCCAGGCGAGAGCCTGAGAACATGACACGTATGTTCCGGGTAACTCTTGCCAACGGTAAAGTCGACTCATGACGCATATAAACTTCAACTCTATTTTCTCTAGAGACTATACATACAATCACTCATCATCATCTGCATTTCAGTTAATCCCGCTGTATCTTCTAAAACATATTATAACATTTATATAATCTCTCTCTGTGTCCACGCAGGTACGTGCATAAACATGGCGTCTTTGATGTTTCTGCAGATGAGCTTTGTTGTGATGATAATGGTGGGCTATGTGATGGAGCCATCTGAAGCTTTCAAATACTACGTGGGTGGCAAAGAGGGCTGGTCTTTGAAGCCTTCTAAAACAACCTTCAATCACTGGGCTTCCCAAAACCGCTTTCAAGTCGATGATTCTCTCGGTAAAATATATTATTTTCTATTCAGTTTTCATTTTTGATCTATATATATTTGCAACAATTGATTGATTGCATGCACATCTTCCTTAATTGATTACTTTGCCTGTTTATCTAAATTTAATCTTGCAGTTTTCGAGTACAAAAATGGTACAGATTCGGTTCTCCAAGTTGATCTAGAGAATTACATCACATGCAACAAAACAAATCCCATCCTGGCTTTAGAAAACAAAGGCGATTACTCAACTTTCAATCTTGATCATTCAGGCTTTTTTTTCTTTATTAGCGGTCATGCTGATAATTGCAATAAGGGTGAAAAGGTTATTATCCTAGTGATGGCACCAAGAAATTACACACATAAATCTTCGGCTCATGCACCCGCTCCATTCCAACAAGTTGTATCTCCCGCTCCGTCTATTGTCCAGGGAATTAGTCCTGTTTCGAGTCAGGCATCATCTCCGGTTCAGAGAGTTCCTCATCATGTTCTACCTCCTGCTCCTTCTCCTGTCCAGATAATTAATACTCCTGTATTGACTCCGGCACCGTCTCCTTTCCAGGGAATTTCTCATGTTATGCCTCCTGCACCCTCTCCGATTCGCCAAGTTACTCATGTTTTACCTCCAGCACATGCTCCTGCCCAAAAAATTACTCCTATTTTGAGTCCAGCACCGTCTCCATTTCGCCAAGTTACTCATGTTTTACCTCCAGCACCGTCTCCAAGCCGAGTTGGTAAAACTACTCATCATCATACTCATAGTCCTGCACCGTCTCCAATCCGTGGAGCTAGCCATGTGCACCCTCCAGCGCCCTCTCCTGTCAAAAGTACTATTCCAAGTCCCGCACCCTCTCCTACTCAGATTGGCGAGAATGCACCAGTTATGCCACCTGCTGCATCCCCTGGACCGTCTGATCAAGCTCTATCCCCGGACAACGGTAAATCTGCAGCCGCACCAGCGTCATTTGGGGGTGATTTACTGATGGCAGTGCTGCTATTTTGGATAGTTTTTAACTAGGTAGATTTGCAGTGTGTATGCGCATTTAAGATTCTTGACCATATATGTATATCGTGGATGTTTTTTCTACAGTAAACGTTAAGTATGCATGCATTTGGTGTAGGTAAAAATAATATTGGTGATATCATGCGTTTGATTTCTCATTCTCTATCAAATTCTGAGCCTTAATGTTATAGTTATATCTTCGATTTCGAAAGAGAGCCAGGTGGCAATATTGGCGTGTACTAGTCTTCTACGTATATGTATATGTTGAGATTTTTTTTCCTTCAAATTCTAGCAGTAATTCTTTACCCATGTCGAGAATTTTCATGCAAAGTTATGCGAGAAAGAATGAAAGATATATACCACTCTGTATATTAACACATAAAGATATGAACTAGTGGAGATGCCTAAACTAAAGTCCTGTTGAATAACTCTAAAAAACAAGATTTTATTGTAGAATAAAAAATATGCAAAAAATTAAAATAATAAAGTACTTCGGTAAAAAAAAAGTTCGAACACATTTTTTGGAAAATTTACAAACATAAAAATAAAATTCCAAATAATGTTTGAAAATTTAGAGTTATTCAATCTGAATTTTAAATAATATTTTAAAATTTAAGAGTATCAATATAAATTATTAATAATTTATTAAAATTTACATGGATTTATTGAATTTTTCTATGTATTTTAGATTTTTTAAAATCATATATATATTTTAAGAGATTCCACTGTACTAAATTAGAATCGATTCTTTATAAATTCTATAAATTATGTATATAATATATCAACTCCGCATATCGATATAAATTTATGTAACTTAAGTCACATACAATCAATAAAAATTTATAAATTATGAACTGGTTTTTCTAATGTGTGCCCAAGAGCACACAATAAAAGATCAGACTAAGAGCAAGTCCAACAGCTCCTCATAGCTTACTTATAAAATATTATGTCACGGTAGTTTAGGACATTAATTTTGTACATGCACTCCAACAATATTCATTATCTTCCTCCCTTATTATTAAAATATTAATATATTTGAATTGTAAAAGAGGAGGGAAAGAAAAAACAAGTATGAGAAAAAAAAAATTATTAATAAAAATCAAGTAAGGAATGACTAGGGTATCCTTAAAAATATGAGAGGGGAGGGATGTCCTAACATTTTAATATGAACAAAGGAGCTGTTGGAGTAACATTTTTTGTTGCATTTCTTATATTATAACTTAGGACATCTTATAAGGAAGTTTTTGGACTTGATCTAATAAAAAGAATTCACCTCGTAAAAGTGTAAAGTAAGTGATTAATGTGTTAAAAAGACCCATTATTAATAATATATTTAAATTTAGATTAAATACATCCTTAAAACTTACTGTAATACAGTAATAAAAAATGAACCAAAGGTTAAATTAATTGAAAAGGTTTTTTGGTAGTAAATCCCTAGGTGAAAAAGGGTCCTCCCAGCTTCAAATTTCCCACCATAAATTCTTAAATTCGTGTCTTTATTCTCCTCTCTTTCTCGTTCAACCATCGTTACTAGTACGATTCATCTACCGTAAGTCCGTAACTAGTCCATCAAAGAAGCTTTGAGTTCATCTTTCAAGGTACATATTTTATCAAGTTAGTTATTGTTTAAACATATATCACTAGTTTTGTTTGATCAATTTAATTAGTGAATTACGTAACCACATTTTATGTGATCACCGTACCTATGTATATCTTCGGACGAACATCATGTAAAAGTATTATACGTGTCAATATATCTTTGAATTTTGATCATGTGAATAAGAAATCTAATATAATTGCTTTCAGTTGGTTTGTGATTTTCTTGTAAGATTACGAGGCCTGTGGTATGTAAACCTGGGGAAAAATAATTTATGGATGCTAATTTTGTTTAGGGACATTTTCCACTCTAGGTTGATTTGTCACAGACATTCAATTTTGATAGTTTCTCACACTATTATGTGTTGTCATCATCTCTTATAGGCTTATTCTAATATTTGTCTGATCTTATTGTTATTAACAATTATCTTTAGAATTGCAAGAACTTAAATTGCATATGTGTAATGACAAAATTTTGTGTGTTGCTGCTGCATTCCAGAATATACGGAAGTTGAGAGTGAAGATACCAAATTCACAGATATGTCTAAGTGGAAAATATAAATATGCTTAAGCAGATTAAACCTAAAACCTACTTAGATCTTTTGCATCACTACTAATAATTCCTAGTTCCGTGCATTTACACCGTGATGTAAATTGCTAAATTAAAAAAGTAAGTTTTGGATGATTATGCACCATAAATTGCTCATGTGAACCTTTCTAATACTTAAAAGAAGCCCACCAGAGACAGTAAGTTAACCAATGTTCATCTGTGTACTTATCACAGGCATTGTTCAGGAATTCTCATGATGGAAATTCTTGATCCAGAGCATGCCTCGGGACAAAGAAATATCAGATCATTCCCATTTTCACTGTTTCACAGACGTAAGAGAAACGACTGCAACCAGGAGGCATACACGTTGAATTCTAGAGGTACTGAAATAGAGAAATCCAAAATGAAGCATCAGATTTAAAGAATGCCTACAATATTTGAAAATAGGCTTGAAACTGTTACCTTCGAGAGGCGAGAGTTCCATGCATATATTTTACATTGCAGCTGATCTTGTAGGGTTATAGCCACATAGTTCACAGTAGACACAGTAGAATCGTGAATTTTTCTTGCTGTTCACTTTCTAGTATTGCATCTGAGCTGAATCTCTTACTGTAGTATCTTTTTAAAGTAAAGCCAATATCAAGGAGTCATCATCAGTCTCCTCCGGAGATGCAATTTCTGACCCTGAATTTCTCAATGACATGACAGATTTAGTCTATAGTAATCTGAAAACCAATATTGTGAAGGAAACAAAGGACTTGGTGTCTGAACTCTGTAGACACATTTATGCACTCGGTTGGGTATCAGGTACTGGAGGCAGCATTACTGTCAGAGTCCATGATGATGCTATATCCAGGTCTTCCCAATTCATTATCATGTCCCCTTCAGGTTCTTTTTATTATCTTTCCTTTTGAATGTGTATGTTGTTCTTGCTCACCTTGTATTTATAAATAAATTTGCCTGATAACTATCTGCGCTGAGGCTGTTCTTGTAAATGTGTTCAGAAGGATAAGGTAGACCCAGACGATATGTATGTGCTTTCAAGTGATGGGTGTATTTTGTCTAAACCTCGTATAAAGCCTTATCCTCACAAACCTCCCAAGTGTACTGACTGTGCTCCTATTTTCTTTAAGGTATAATGTCAACCGAGTGGTCAAATTCTACTGCAGTCATGATTACTACTATAAAGAATAATGAAACAGCACTACTACCAACTCCGTCTCTGGTTTTGGAAACCGCTTTCAGAATTCTCTCCATGTCTTCCATCTTTTGATTTTTCGTGACCATGTCATCTCTTGATTTTTGGTTTATGTTAATATGTATGTTATCATTTGTATGATGATCTTTGATCTGACTTTTCTGCAGGTCTATGAGACGCGTAATGCTGGGGCCGTGATACATAGTCATGGAATAGAGGCTTGTCTCGTAACAATGATCCATCCTCTATCCAAGGAGTTCCGAGTAAGTTTTGAACTTTTGCATGCGTCCAATTAATTTAAAAATAGGCTGTTCTACTTAAACTTTTTTACTTTATCAATTTACATTTGTTCCATTACATTCCATTCCTATCTCTTTTTCTTTTTTAAAAGGGCAAATTATTGATCTTCCATTTTATGTAGCCATAAGCATGGACTTTTTATGCGTTGACCCCTGATTTAGCATTCCTCATTGTCAAGACTTCAAGTGCAAATATTTGAAGCATTATTATGTTTTGCCTCTTATACTTAAATCTGGGTAAATGTTTTATTTGTTTACAGTATTTTAGTTGTTATCTCTGGTTTTGTTGAATTGCATGACATGTTAGATGAGCTGACATGCTATACATGCATGGGTGTCAAAGCATTTATACGTTATACCGAGTCCAAGTCATGTTTAGAATCTTTTACTGGTTGATTAAATTTTTGCTCTAGGCTAAAATGGGAGTCACATTCTTATCTTTTGGTATGTTAAATAATTATCAAGAATTCTGCAGATAACTCATATGGAAATGATAAAAGGAATTGAAGGGCATGGTTACCATGATGAACTTGTGGTTCCAATAATAGAGAACACTGCATATGAAGGAGAGCTTACAGAATCTTTTACTAAAGCGGTATATCGATAACATGCTTGAGTGTGCTTGTAAAACTGATTTAGATTCAAATTATCTTTTTTATCCTTCCATTATAGCCTCAAAGTTACAGTAAATTTCTCCTCTAATTTATTTTTATATATTAAATCATCGGTTCCTCATTTGCATGAAACAGATTAAAGCTTATCCGAAGACAACAGCAGTGCTTGTTCGCAACCACGGTGTGTATATTTGGGGAGAAACATGGATCAGTGCAAAGACTCAAGTACGTAAAATTCCAGCCAACGTTATGACTATAAGATTAATAGAACTTTTACGCAAGTATATTCATTTAAGATGGATTCTACTGTACATAATTCTTGGCTATATAAGATGCCTCATAAATGTTTAGGAACTTAGGTGAACCAAATTACTGCTGGTAATCTTTTATCTGCATCCTCTCAAGTACTTAGTTTGGATGGGTTTAGTACTCGTAGTTGTTATGGCTCTCATCCACATTTTTGACCCTTTTGTTTCTGTAAATAAAACTTTTGGCGATTTGAACAACCAGAAATTGTGATGGTTGCGAGCAGGCATGAATACCAAAGTTCTTGTTACTAAAGTATATATGCTTAGTACTTAATTAGCAGGAAAAAAAAGTTGCTCATTTCCTTTCTGATCATTCGGCAGCCCCTCCTCCCAAAATAAAATTAAAATAGACTGAATTCAAAGAGATATAACTGGTCTTTGTACATTCTCTTTTATAGTTTTTTTTTCTAAGCATTTTCTTTTATAGTCTATGTACAAAAATTAACTGAATTTACTATTTATATCCAATTACTGAACAAGTACTTTTAACAGGCTGAATGTTATCACTATCTGTTTGATGCTTCCATTAAGATGCATCAGTTGGGATTGGCTTGTTCTTCCACAGTTCATGGTCATCTTCCCTCTAGTGGAGTTTGTAGATACACGAATAATGGTCATGCCATGAGAAAGGAATCTATTGACTTTGGTTGTGTCGCTGTGCTTTCACAGGTGAGTTACTGGCTCGCTTTCTATTCTTACAAAAAACTTATATTTGTTCAAAGCTTCTCCACATCCATTTAGATTTGATAGTATTGTTACCTAAAACAAGTTATGGATAATTGTTTTCATTACAAAATCGGTAATATATGTGTTTTTCTCTTGCAATGGTTAAGTTATGAAGTGTTCATTCTTGTGTTAATTTTGATGCAGCGGTTTATTCTTCTTGACATAGAAGGAACAGCAACTTCTGTATCACTTCCCACCAAATTCTTACCCTGTGGCTCGAACGAAAGCATGGTAAATTTATTTTAACGGTTTGTTTGACACTGAGAAGCTTAAGGAAATATGTCTGGTTAAGTTTCAAGTAGAATTGTAGAAACATTCTAAGCAGTTACACAAGGTCTACATTTGATTATTGTTTCGCAGATCAATAAATCAGTACTAATTAGTGGGTATATGATATTCTGGATGACTGTTATAACCTTCATGCTGTCCCCTATTAAGCCAATCAGAAGTTGACACAGCATGAAATGCCTAATTCATTTTAGGATAAGACAAGATTTTGAAAGCGTATTGTCAGTTCTAATTATAGACTTGTAGTTGAATTGGTTATATCCTTCGCTTTATTTTTTTTTTGGACAGCAGAAGCATCAATTCATTAATGTCAAAGGAACACTCCCATTTATAGTAGGGAGACAACATCAGCTTTTCAAAATAACTGCGACAAGGACTGATGCTAGGACCTAGAGAACAATACTGCTAAAACTGAAAAAACTCAATAACACCAGACTTTTACTCAACAATTTCATCCTCTTAACCCAGATCATGAATTTCCACTGCACCAGGTGGAACATTGCCACTGCCTATAACATCAGAAACTAATTATGTCAATACAAGCACATCTGGAGTCACCAATATATATTTACACATGCTATAGTTTAGAGCAACAATCATTTAAGCAAATATAGTTTTTTCAGGACCGGCTTGTTTTATATGATAAATATATTTCAAAGGCACTCATATATCATGTTTTATTTTAACGCAGAATTCCATATTGAAATCTAAATTTCAAAACAGTGAGTTGATTGGTGTCATGTTTAATGAAGTGCCAGAAGTTCTTGGAAGGTGGTATGCCTCAGGTATCAAGGTATATATATACTTGCGAAATTATACTTAATTACCAGACGTGTTTATCTGCCTTTCATGGTTCTGTTGGCTGTGCTTCGGTTATTTTGTTTGAATTCATACATATTCTACGAGTCACTTCCTTGGTGCCAACCCATCGAGTCAGAGACTGATTTGGCGTATGCAATCCCATGACATGGAGAGAGCTGCCAGAATACTGAATCCATACTAGATAAGAACCGAACTTTTGATATACAATAGCCACACAGGAACCCAGTAAATAAATTTCTAAAGAAAAATAACAGACGTGGTTCAATTATAAAAAAGAATCAGTTTGGTTCACCTACTACACCCAACCTTGGACCATTTAGGTTCTACATTCCCCAGCAAAGGGCAAAGGCTAGGCCATATAGTTGCAAAGAATATATGAGTAATGTTTCCCTTTATGAGTGGTCTCCAGCTGGGTGTCAATGCTTCATAGCAGCTTCTCCAGTGGAATTTTTAATGACAACTTTCAAACATGATCGTGTTATTGATTTCAAAAATGCTGGGTGTTTTCGCTAACACCCCTTTACTGAACCAGTACGGAAGACTCAATCCTTGCACAAATTCATGAAAAATTACTGTTGCTGATTACTGGGTACTAGACAAGATATGCACACAAAAATTGTAACTGTTAATTGCCGGTTAGATATATTTTTGAAATAATTGATAGTTGCCAGTAGTTTTCCATTAATTGATGTGTGGAAATCAAATAAATATAAATCTTCCTATTAGTTATATTATTTTAGAAAATTCTCAGCCAATGTTCTACTCGCTGCTAAATTGACAATGTTCACTATTGCAGGTTTACCTATATTCGAGCAGTAGCAGAGGGGCACAACGGCTTTTCTTTGGAAACTCTAGTAATGGGGATTTGAGAAAGTACATATGTGGATATTTTGATAAGACAATAGGGTGTGTACAATGAACCTCATGTTTTCTGGTGTTAGTTGTGTATCCTTGAATTAAACAAAATCTGGCTCCTCGAAATTTACTATGCAGAAGCAAAACTGAAGCAAAAAGTTACCGAGAGATTTTGCAAACAGTTGGTGTTGATAAACCTGAAGAGATTTTACTTGTGACGAGTGACTTCCAAGCAGCTATGACTGCACGGGCAGTAGGTAAAATTACTAATATGATTTTTGTTACATATTTACAAGGCTGCACCAGGAACTAATTTGTTTGCCGCCGAAATTGAATATGCCCTGGACTTGGCATTATACTTTTTTCAGGTTTGGAAGTGGTAATCTCACTCCGGCCAGGAAACGCACCTATCCCAGAAACTAACAAATTTAGGACTGTTGAATCCTTGTCACAAATATGATATAAACCAGATGTATTAGTCTTTGAAGTTTTAAAACCTGTATAAACTTGTGATTATGTTGAAGCTAATGTTGCTATAATACAAAACACACAGCACAAAATATGAATTTAGATTACAATGAATTGAGTTTCAAATATTGTACAATTTGTCCACTCCTTAGTAGTCTCAATTATAGAAGTATATTTTTTTTGTCTAGCTATCAAGCATGGGATGCTACTGTTAGTGTACCGTGATAAATGAGAAATGACCCTTTTAATCACAAATTGACGATAAAATGCTCAAAATATCATTTTTAAATAAATTGGCCCCTGCATTTCACAAAAAAACATGAATGAAGTCACGTTTCTATAAATTTTCAGATTTAACTATTTTGCTGCTGGGCTTTGTGTTTGGTGGGCTGATAATGGGCCGGCTTTTGTTGGTAATGCGTGACAAAGATGCGTTTTTTATTTTATTTTTTTAAAATAAAATCTGTAAAATCGTAACATTAAAATATGTTTTTTTTTAAAATAAAGATAAAATTACGTTTTTGAATGATAAAAAAAAGTCACCCTCGTAAAGAGGTGATGGTGCGGTGTATGTGAGACTGTGAGAGTGTGAGACCATGCCCATTTCAGACTAGACACCATTAATGGGGTTCATGCAGATGAATAGACGTTTATAGTTAATAATTTGGGTAATTAATAGCGTACAAAAGGTGTTGCGCGAATTTATTTTGACCCGTAAATTTCTTATCTTGAATTTTAATGTATCTAACAACTATCACATGTACATGTACCGCAGTTGACTTAATAAAAGATGCAGTAACAAGGTGATCAAATATACAGTATAATTCATTCCATAGTACGTTACTCGACTCACGTGTATCCGACTGCCAGTCACGTGCAAGAAATTACTACCTCAACAGCTCAGGCTGAGCCCTCTACAACTACAAGTATAATTTACTCATTTTGTTTTGGAAGAAACTAAATGGACGGGATTTTAGGTGAAAGTGAAATTATTGTTCCTCGTATTTAATTCAAAGACTGTTTTGTTAGTTAGTTTTATACTGACTTTTTATTATGTAAACATGGTTTTTCTTTCCACTTGAGAAGATTATATAGTCTGATTCCGAGTCGGCTCCTATGCCGCTAGCTATGCCCCGTAAGCACGATTAAATAATACAAATGATAAGAACTTATCTTTATTCCAAGATAAAAACTTATTTGCTGGGCTTCTTGTGAATCATGTCACTACCTTACAAAAAAATACAAAGGCTTTAAATGAGGTGGATGAGTTTCCTAGAAATATGCTGAAATTTTAACCACATGACAAACCCTAAATTACAAGCGAGATGCGACATATACGCTGCCTTGTTTGTCGGATGGCTCTGTACAGTAACAGTAGCACACACACTCTTTCATATAACGAAATTCGTTGAGGTGCTTTCGAAAATAATTTTTTTTATTAGTTCAGCCTGGACCCTGCAGGTTCCATCATGCTGTCGAGTGCAGTGGCAGGTCCAGGTGCATGTATTCAAAATTGTGGTTAATTTATTGGTCCTCATTTTAGTTTACCCCTTGTTTAATTTACAAAAAAAAAGGAAAGAAAACAAAACCTCTATAAATGTTTGCTCTTGTCAAAATTGTGTTTTGCGAGGCACATTACCATAAGCGGAGGAATTGTTGTTATAATGATTCACTCGTGAGAGGGGAGGTTACTCTAGTAAAAACAAGATTCTGGAGTAGATTTATCATGACACAGCATTCACCAACTTAATTATGGTTGGAAAATGATTAATGCGAAGCTTTCCCAGGTCTCTTTACAGCTTATGCGCTGTAGAACATTCACCCATTCTACTACGTAATTAATACTCGGTAACCACCCCCCTATGGCCGTCCATTCCATAAATATGTGTGTTATGGTGCAAATGTACGTACACACTTGTTGTAAAAATGGAGCATCAAAAAGTAAACATACAAGGTTTATGGTCAGATGATGAAGTTCCGGTTAGTCCTACTGGCCAGTACTTCAACAGCTCTGCTCTATCTATCTCTGTTCTCTCTGTCTTGGAATCGGAGACTCCTATCGATGATTCTCTTGCATTCACTCTCCTCCAGGATCTATTTCTTCCCATCAACCCCCGTTTCTCCTCCATCATGGTATTATATATGTGTGTGTGCATTGTTTAGTTGTAGTATATAATGTTCCATGTGTACATTTCTGTCTTTCCTTTACATAGGATTCAGTTTGTTAGTGTTCTTGGCTAAAATGTGTTAGCATCGATGTCGACTAATCCTCGACTTTAATGTGAAATATTTCCTAATTAAGTTAGTTAATATACATATACATAGAGATGTGCCTTCAATATATCTAGGAATTGAGTTCATGTCCAGATATGTTTAACTAAAGGTGGTCTGGATTAATATAGTAGAAAAACACGAGTGTGCGGTTGTTTGGTAAAATCAAACTAAATAGACTGGTGAAATCTGGAAAGTATCTTCTGTTACTTGAATATTGTTCTGATTTTTTGATTACAGGTTGAAGACAATAATGGTGTAAAGCAGTGGAAAAAAGTGGTGGTTAAGCTCCAAGATCATGTAAATGTCCCAACTTTTCCTCAAGGAAAATCCCTGGAATTTTATGATGCTTGCCTAAACGATTATTTATCCAAGATAGCCTTGGAATCATTTCCACAAGGCCGACCTTTATGGAATATTCATATAATTAAGTACCCTACCAGTAATGCAGCTGGTTGTCTAGTTTTCAGGCTTCATCATGCTCTTGGTGATGGTTTTTCACTTATGGGAGCTCTTCTTTCATGTCTACAAAGATGTGATAATCCAGCGCTTCCCTTGACATTTCCTAATTTTCAAACGAAGACAGCCTTGGATGAGGAAAAAATGAGTGTTTTTAAAAGCTTGACTAAGACGTTTTCTACTCTAGTTAACTCTGCTACCGATTTTGGATGGAGTCTTCTAAAAAGTAGCTTTCTGCAAGATGATCAGACACCGATAAGATCTGGGGTTGATGGAGTGGAGTTTCTGCCCATCAATCTGATTACCATGTCATTTTCACTTGATCAAATCAAGGAAGTTAAGGTCAACCTTGGAGTGGTATGTCTACCATTTTCAAATATTTTAAGAATGTCTTTGCTTATATATATCAGTAAAAAATATAATCCATTTTGATCAGAATGTGCCCACAGTTGATAGTTTCTCAATTTCCTGAGATGAAATTGTCCAATAAAAAATGACTGCACTTTCCGTTTATTAGGAAATGATAAGATTCTGTTTTGAACTGTACTGTGATATTTAAAATCTATGTGCTATACGTGTAAAGAAAACTGATAATCTGTGACATATGCTTATTAATTACCCAATTTATAAGCATTACACATACTGTCATTCAGAAGAAATCATTAATCGACTGAAATATTTCAAGACAAGCTATTTGATGCATTTATTCACTGTGATATCAACATCAACAGCTAGCTTCAGATAAAACATTACTCGCTCCACTCGTTCCTTTTCTTTCAAAGGAGTCCCTTTCTTCTCGAATCTTCTAATTTATTGGGATCCCAATGGCCTGTTTTAGAACGTGTATATCTCAATGGAAGATACAAATGGTCCATATTTATAATCCACATATAGGTATCACACTCAATGCGAAAACAAAACAGTTAGTTGCACATGGTCATATCCTGCTGTTAAATTATTGTTTTCATTGTGTTTTTTTGGCAGACAATAAATGATGTACTCACGGGAGTAATCTTTCTGGGGACTAGATTATACATGGATGCAACAAGCCAAGAGTCGAAAAATGGAGTTTCTACTGCACTGGTGTTGCTCAATACTAGGAACATTGGTGGTTACACATCAGTGGCTGAGATGATTGATGCTTCTGCGACCGAGAAGCAATGGGGAAATCAATTCGGTTTCTTACATGTCTCGGTCCCAGAATTGAATGAGAAAGAATGTTCTAACCCGAATCAGTTTGTCTACAAGGCACAAAAAATCATCAAGAGAAAGAGAGAATCTGCAGCTGTTTTTCTCACTGGCAGATTACTAGAGACAGTGAGGAGATATAGAGGTCCTGAGGTATGCACATAAAAAGTACTAGCGTCACATTAATCGTACAAATAAAGGCTTCTGAATTTATAACATCAAATCTAGTACAAAAAGTGATCAAGCATTTCCATTTTTTAAACAATGCTAAGTTTTGTGAATTAGACCACGGCTCAGTACATGCATAGCACACTGAAGAATTCGAGCATGACTATATCAAATATGATCGGACCACTGGAACGAATGTCATTAGCTAATCATCCGGTTAAGGGATTTTATTTCATGGTAGTTGGGGTTCCGCAGGTATGTTTATGTATATGTTAACTAATACTAATACATTGTCGTAAATGTTTTCCATATATCCGCTGTGTTGAGGACGTTTTATTTATGATTAATTGCAGAGCCTCACTATAACAATGGTTAGCTATATGAAAGTGGTAAGAATTGCTGTAGGAATGGAGAGAGGCCTAATGGATCCCCAGAAATTCAAGTCATCTGTTGAGAGTGCTTTTGATATGATGTATAAAGCAGCGGTCAAGTCTTGATTCATTCCAACCGTGATATCAAAGCTCCATCACTTTTTATTTTCCAATCATTCGATACAAATGTGTTTTACATTCTTTGATTAAAACAAACAAATAAAAATAAAAATACATGTTTTACATTCCCATAAATAAACAAAATGTAACCTTTTCCGTGATAAATTTTTATAAATCCAATTGTGTTTGTTTTGCATGCCAAAGTTGCACTTGTACTGTACGGTACTACTGTTAAATGATGATAAATATAAATATTTGTTTACTTTTACTATATTATTATTGTTTTAAACTGTATAATTAATCCCTGCTTAGTGGCTAATGGCTTTTTTCACTCCATTAATATTTAATTATAATTCTGACAACCCCTTTTTTGGACTGGGCTGGCTGTTATATAATTTAGTCCATTATGATAGCCCATGATGTTGAACAAGTAATAGCTGGTTTGTGACGCTTGATAAGGTTTACGCCGAATAAGAAATAAACAAACTTTAAAGAGATTTATAGATAAAGTTTACGTTAAACCAAAGTACTCGCTTATATTAGAAGCCTTTATTTTATTTAACTTACGGGTGTGGATACGAAATTGTCTCCTGTGTTTTATTTTTTGGTTTACAATGCTAATATTTTTATAATTATCAAACGAGATACTAGTCATACTAAAATGCTGGTTTTATACACAGTTGCGCTCAGTTTCAGTTGCTACGAATGCTAATTTATCAGAATTTGCTTAGATATAATTATTTAGGATATCTTTGGGTGGAAAATTGCTAAATAAGGGTTATAATATGAAATGAAACCTTTTTATAATTTTTTATACAAATACAAATAAATTATTTAAAAAAAAATTAGCAGTTGTGATCTACTATTCGATTAAAAAAAATATTGTAAACTCTTGATCTGCCAACACTTTTGGAAAAAATGATGGTTTAACAGTTTGATTGGAACATAAAGAATGAAAAATTGTGACCAAAATTTTTGAGGAAAAAAAGATGGGATATTTTATCTTTCACAGAACGTGAAATGCAATTTAATTATATGAAAGTTAAAAATTCTAAAATAACTACAAAATAAACTAAGTTAATCCAAAACTTTATAATCCGTCACCTTTTTTAACCGTAAACTCGTAAAGTACATCATTAATTAATTCGCCGAATTCTGAAAGAGAAATGTCTAGTACCACTAGATACTACTAGTAAGATGGGAACCAAACAAGTAAACATAAGTGTATTTTTTGACTTGTAATTTTGGCTATTCGCCTAGTGTATTAGGATAACCTTGTGCTTCGGTCATAACTAATTAACTAGACACCTATTTTGTTGAAACACTTGATTAATGCGATTTTTTTTTAAATCTACTTTCCCCGTATTTAAAAGCTTTTATACTAGTTTGTCTCTCTATAAAAAAGTCAATAGTAATCGAATGGTCAGACCCACCAATGAATTCGTTTTTTAATTGTGTCCATATTATTTATTGTTAAACACAGAATTACCAAAATAAGTAAATAAACTTGTTATAAAATGAAAAATAAAGAAAGGGCGATATGAATCGACACTTCACAGTTATGAAAGTTGGCCGGTAAGTCCCCATTTTTTGGGGGATCGTATTTGAGATCGATAACACTCGACTACTTTTTTGGGCACCATTTTTTTACTGAATTTGCATGGTTTAAACGAGGTTCATTTCCTTAAAAAAATTAGAAATCTATTTAATTGCAGTTCATGTTTTACGTACAAATAGCAAATAATCAAATATTATCACAGAATTTGTGAATTTAAATTCTTATTCAAATTATAAATTGTTATTAACTTATCGTTATTATTTTTTATCTTAAAAAAACTCGTTAAGCAGTCATATTTAATTAAATAATTTGGGTTGGCAAGTCCTTGCATATATTACCTTTATAACTTACCTAACATATACAGAGGGATTGTACAAAGGGGACAACCAAATAATATTTGTTGTGGGTAACTGGTAAGTTTTTAATTCATATAGAAAACGAGTCGGTGAAACATGTTTTGATAGTACAGTTATTTGTATAATGTTAATTTTATTTGAATTACTATTTGATAAATAGATTTACGATAGTTTTAGTTAACTTTGATAGATTTCTTTCAAAAGTCAATGTTATTTTTTCCCCAATTTTTATATAGAATTGAGATTTTATCAACTGTCAAAACAATCTTAACTCCAACTCCAGGTGATGGAATTTAAATATGAAAAGTAGGAAATAAATATAAGAGAAAGTAAATAAAATGGAATTTAATAAATTTTAATCACTTGCTACCAAATCAATCTCCTATATTATATATAGCTTTACGTCTTATTTTTAAGTTAGTTAATCAAATTGCTTTACTTCCGAAAAAAAAATCTCAAAATATAATTAAAATTTGTTTTCGTCCCCATTTAAAATTTAGAGTACAATGACTGCTGTGCACTGGCCACTAGCAAAATATATACAATTAAAAAAAAATACAAGGTTTTTGATTTAATTGCTGACTCCATTCGATCGTTGACGCGTAGATAATTACATATATCTCATACGCTATTGACTGACGCAGATGATTGTTTAAAATCATCTGGATAGACAGTAGGTTTCTTCAAGATTCAGTAGAAGATGGTTAAGCTAATGTGACTGGCTTACTATGATATTACTTGACAAACTGAGCAAAAGAAAGGGTCATAATGCCGAACTTTCTCAAAAGTATGATCAACAAAGCCAACTTATGCTGATTTATCTCTTTTTTAAAGAAATCTTTTAATTTTTAACCCAAAATGTACTTTACATTTTATTATTATTAACCAATTACGATTGCCAAAATTTTATATTTTAGCACAGAGATTGCAAATTGTTTTTGACTAAATTAAAACTTATAGCAATCGTTAATCGTATTTCCTGAAAATCTTATGTTGCATTTCTATTAAAAACACATTCGCATATTCTAGCCAAATCGATCAGATGTAACATTTCTTGTTATTAGCACACTTTTGCATGTATATTTACTATTCACAAAGAAAGAATTCGAAAGGTTAGAGATTCTGACACTTATTGAAGATTTTTCAGTCTAACCCATTTTTCTTATTCATACAGACAATGAGTACTTATTTTCTGTCCTAAAAAAGGTCCTAATAAATACATACACACCAGGAACTGATAATTACGTGATATACATGTCGTCTTCTATGAAAAAAGTACTGCATGTATACGAGAGTAATTTATATTACGAATATGAATAACATAAATAAGCAAAAGGGCTTAAGGTGTTAGAAAGAGACCGAAATAATATCACTCGAAATCCCATTTTTTAGACAGAAAATTGAACTTGTGACCCCTGTCAACGTGAGCTCTCATAGCATGTTGAGTAACCAGCTCATCTAAAACCTTAAAAGCGTTAGAAAGAGTTCTAAATGGATCTTATACTATTTTTTAACTATTACTATTGTTAGAAGAACAAGTAAATTGTGTATATGAAAATGATATTTAAAAAATTATGTATATTTATCAAAATAAAGACATTTTATTCGATATTTAAGAAAAATTACCTCAAAAACTGAAATATATCTGAAATTCTTTATTCTCTTATATATTCTCCAGCAAATTTTCTAATTTATCTATCTATTCCTTCAAACACTCGACGTTTTAAATTAATTTATGTAGGAAATTTATAAATTTGTGCAAGTCAGTGGACCAAAAATATTAAAGTAAATATATTAATTAAAACTTGACTTGGATCAATTGCCTACTCATTTAAGTTTCATCGATAAAAAACAAAAAAAATATGTTGCAAATCATAATGTTCAACAAGAAACAACCAATATTAGTCATCGCTAGCTAGCTAGACCGTCCACACAGGAGCGAATGCCCACATCACACATTGCACATGCAGACCTACAGTCACATATATATGCTCTTGTATGTCTATATATACTAGTGGTATCTATTTCATTTTACACTAGAGTCATACAACACACAGCTACTAGCTAAAAAAGCTTCGTTAAAAGCTTATAGATTTCAAGCAGATATATATATATATATATATATATATATTGTACGTAGTTAATTTAATTATCAATGGAGTTTTATGAAGATATGTTTGCGCCGGTGAGTCCAAGTGGACAATACTTGAACAGCTCAGTCTTATCTCTCACCATAGTCGCCGTGCTGGAGTTTGAAGTTCCTATCCATGACTTGCACACCATTTCTCTACTAAAGAATCTGTTTATACCCATCAACCAACGCTTTTCTTCTATTATGGTACATTCTTTCTTAATTTCGATCTTCACTCTTATTATATCTACTTATATATATTACTTGCTTTCCTTCTTTCAAATTAATAGTTTAGGCCCTTTAGGGTTATATATACACGGTTGTTGTAATATTTAATATTGCGTCTAACTATTTTATACAAGGAAAAAAAATTAATGTACAAGTTAGCATAAATTTATTTTAAATTTTGGAGTATAGGTTGATATTCCATCGTTACAATCTATCATCTGTTCAATTCTTTTGTGCATCAGTATTTATGTTTGTATTCCTTTATTTTCAATAATAAAAAGCTTCTAATTCAGACAAAAGAATGCTGGGCTCCTTCAAACTTAAAGTATTTAGTGATGCAGGACGCAACTACATTCCTGCGTCACTGGGGCGCCTTTGTTCAAATTTTCTGGCCTTTTGTGAGTGCTTTCAAAAATATTATATTTATGGTTGTTAGGGAATATCTAAAAATTCAAATTTGAGGCAGATTATCCTAAATTCTACTAAATGGTGATCCAAATTTGGATCGGTGAATAGTGCTAATTTGGACCGATCACCACTATGAGTTGGTTTAATATTGATTTTGTTATTGGTATATTTTTAGTTTACAAGATTTAAAATTGATTTGTGAATTTTTATTTATTTAATTAATAATAGTATGTAATTAATAGTTAATAAATTTTATTTTTTAGAATAAAATTTATAATAATGAGAAAAATATATTTCATTAAAGTTTAAATAAAAGTACATTAAATGCATAAAATAAAAATTATAATACAAAAAGTGACTAGAAAATGGTACATGTGTTTGTCGTTAATTAATAAAATGTATGTACTTGTCGTTAAATAAGTATACAAATTTTATGTTATTTATGTATATTAAAAAAATTATATCTTTAATTTAATTAATTTAGTAAATATAATATAAATAGTTGATAATGATTAAATTTAAAATTAAATAATTTAATATAGTATTTATGTAATATAATATATAAATAATAATTTGAATCACGCCACTGAAATTGGTTTGAGAGGCCTTAGGCATACAAATATACTGTATATAAAAATTTGTTAGCTAGGCTATATATATACATCAATACATGTGATATACAAGAGGTTGGGGGCAGTTGATATTGCAAACTTTAGGTGCAGAGTGACATGCAAAACTTACATAATATCTGGTTATCTGTTGCCAATGTGATTATGAAGTCCCAAGAAAGTTGCACCTAAACTTCTTACATTGGGCAAGCTACGTATTGAAAAGAGATAAGTTCGTTCAAAAGGACAAAAAAAGTATAAGCACCTCCGAAATTATAATATGCAATCAATTAATTAATCTGACAAATTTAAGAAACGTTCACTTTTTTCCTTTCCATAAGGACAGAATACTTGTATATATAATTTTTTTCAATAAAAATATGATACTTAAATTATTATTCAGAAAAAGAAAATTGTAAAAATAATATATATAAATAGTCTTTTTTACGTCTTAAACCACGTTCAATATAATTTTTGATGTCTTTATTGAGTTATAGTCATCTCTCATATGTTTTTGTGTATTATTAGTTAAAATAAATAAATAAATTTTAATTATAGCTTGTGTTACGTATTTTTCGTCCATAAGTTAATTTTGAGATAATATAGGTGGGAGAAAAGAACGGTGCAAAGAAATGGAAGAAAGTAGCAGTAAATATCAAAGACCATGTTAGGGTTCCGATATTCCCCGCTGGAAAGTCACCGGAATATAACCAAAAATATCTCAGCGAATACCTATCCAGGATATCGACGGAGTCACTTCCGGAACATCAGCCCCTATGGGAAGTTCACGTACTTCCCTTCCCGACTACCAATGCAGCCGGAAACCTAATTTTCAAGCTTCACCATGCACTCGGCGACGGTTATTCTCTCATAGGAGCTCTTCTTTCGTGCCTTAAAAGAGCCGAGAATCCGTCTCTTCCTTTAACGTTTCCTTCACGCCGATTATCAAAATCTCATGAAGGTGGTGGTGGTGGTGGTGATGTTAAAAGCCTTTTGAAGCGTGTGCCTCAAGTTTCGTCATGGGTTGTGAACACTGTGTTAGATTTTGGATGGAGCGTTTTAAAAAGCAGTGTACTCAAAGATGATGTGTCGCCTATCCGTTCCGGAGATGTTGGACTGGAGCTTCTTCCGATAGCTATAAGTACTATGGAGTTTGATTTGGATGATATCAAGCAAATCAAGACCAGCCTCAAAGTGGTAAAAATATATAAATAAATTCTAGTGCTTTAATTTTAATACAGTATATATTCATGCATGTTAAAAAATATTTGTCATCGATCATTATTTAATTTAATTGTGAGCTATAAATTTGAACAGACGCTTAACGACGTGATCACCGGAGTGATCCTACTGGGGACACGATTGTACATGGAAGGCGAAGAGAAGAACTCAGGCGACACAAATTCTACTGCATTGGTGTTACTCAACACCAGGAACGTGGAAGGTTACAAATCGATAAGTGAAATGGTTAAGCCCAAGGCTACAATGCCATGGGGTAATCATTTTTCTTTCCTGCACGTTCCGCTCCCGAAATTAAGTAGCCACGATCCCTCCACCAAATTTAATCCCCTTGAGTTTGTGTATGCATCACACCATATAATCAAACGAAAGAGAAATAATGCAGCTGCTTTCCTCACTGGCGGATTACTGGACCATGTTAGAAAAATTAGAGGCCCCGAGGTATGTACATGCATCATGCATGATCATAAATTTTTACTTTTATATACTGCATAATTTTTATTAGGTAGAGTCAAATTGCACTGATAATTTTTTACTAGACCAAATTACGGTTAGTAAGGATCGGAGTCACAAAATTTGAACTTTACTACTAATAGTTTAGTCATATATATGGGATATATATACAAGTGTAAACATCATATATGTCTTTTGTGGGCAAGTAAATGGACCAGTGTAGGTGGGTAGTATGTCAAAGTCGATATGTACCTTGTACATATTATACACGATATAATTAAATTAGTTTATGAAGACTAATTCTCTACAAGTCTCAACCTAATTGTCTAATAATGATAATTTAATGTTTGATGGACACGCTATACTTTTGATAATTAATTAATTTGGATTATGTCTTAACCTAATTGTCAAGCTAGCTAGTAATATTGATCATTCTATGTTTGATGGAAACAGTAGAGTACTATATATATACTTTGTGATAATTAATTATTTTGGAATATATATGCATGTGTGACAGACAACAGCTAGATACATATATAATACAATGTCGAACTCGAGCATGGGCATCACCAATTTGATTGGACCATTGGAGCAAATGACTTTGAATGATCATCCCATTAGCGGCTTGTACTTTGCCGTGGCTGGTGTTCCTCAGGTTAGCTTTTCTTGCAATCTTTTTAATCTCATCCCTTAAAGTTGATAAGAAACTAATTAATCCGAACCCTCATCATTTTGTTATCGTGCTAATGAGAATAAATTTAATCCGAACCCCGTCATCTCTTTGTTAGAATAAATTTATTCGTTTAAATATTGGTTTACTGTTGGATCTTATTAATTTGCAGAGTCTTGAAATAACAGTACTGAGTTATGTGGGAAAACTGAGAATCGCCATTGTAGTGGAGAAAGATTTTATTGATTTGAACAAGTTCAAGGCTTGCGTCGAGAGCTCCTTCGATACCATGTTCAAAGCTGCTGTTCCATCCTAAAATTGAGGTTGCTTACATACAATTTGATAGCCAAACCCCGAGTGCTTTCGACATTTATCCAGTTTAATTTCTTCGATCTTACTTCATAAAGAGTGAATTAGTTTTTATAAATCTTGATTTGGCATCCAAAATTTGCCTTGAATTATTTAATTGTAAGTTCTTATATATTGTGCCAAGAACATTGTGTCATAAATACCTATGTAGATGATGCTTGCCCTTATATATTTTATACTCCTCTGTTTTTTTATATTTGATGTTTGACTTTTCTGCACACATCTCAAAGTATTTTGACGGTATAGTTAAAATAATTATTTTTTTAAAAAAAATCTGAATAAAAATATATAGTTTATACTAAAATTCACAAAAAGAATTTTTTAAAAATAATTATTTTAACTATGCGGTCAAAGTACTTTAAATTACGTGCAGGAAAGTCAAACGACAAATATAAAAAAACAGAGGGAGTATTTGCATTCTTAATTACTTATTCTCTCATCCTTACTTCGACGAATAAATGTATTCAACTGTTAAAGTAGTACTCTGATATACTTAAGTAGTAACACGAAAGAGATAGATCATAATGAGTTTATCTTTGTCATCCCCGGTTCGACTATGACTCATTCTGAGAATTTTTTAAAACAGATACTCATTTGTAAGGTTATAAGCCTAATTATTCAAAAAAAAAAATGTATTAATGACTCAGATATACCACAAAGTTGAAGACTGTGAATGTAAATATTAATCATCCCTTTCCTTTGACTAATATACCACAAAGTTGAAGCAAACCAGTTACCAAGTCTTGAGTCCTCCCAAGATAATTGCATCAACTGAGTAGCAATTAGTTGAAAATAAGGGACATATGCTCAATTTTCAATTATAGAACATGCTTCATTGAGTAACAGACTGCAAACTGAAAACAAATGAGTATAATATGTCAAATATCTTCACTATAAAACACCGAACCACTTGCTTGGTAAAGTATGTGCAGAGGTGTTTTTGACGGTTTTGTCAAGATTTGAACTAGATTTCTTCACACCAGGTAAGTCCCAAAACTATTACATTGGCATATGGTATAAAAGTTTTGGTAATAAAACTGTTGTGTGGGTAGCAAATAGAAACCATCCCATTTTGGATCCCTACAATTCAGAACTAAAGCTCTTCCCAGATGGAAATCTTGCTCTACTAAATGAGTCAAGAATTCAAATTTGGTCCTCAAATTCCACTGCAAAAAATGACAATTCATCTCTAGCCATCCTTCTTGATAATGGAAATTTTGTGACACGAGATAATTGAGATTCCTCTAATATTATATGGCAAAGCTTTGATTACCCAACTGACACTTGGCTTGGAAAAGTTGGATATAACAAAATAAAGAAGGAAAAAATTTATTCAAGTTCATGCAAAAATGCAGAAAATCCTGCATCTAGTCTTTTCTCACTTGAGGTGGAAATGAATGGCCAGAACAATGTGAAGTTCTAAAATTTTGTGGTGCATTTGGGACATGCAATCAGTTGAAACCGCCTTATTGTAATTGCTGGAAAGAGTATGAACCAAAGGTGCCAAAGAACTGGGCACTGGGCGATTATACTGATGGGTGCATTAGGAGATCATCTTTTAAATGTGGAGTTGGACAAGGAAAGGACACGTTTTTATAAATAAAGAATATACGATTTTCATTTCAGGATACAGGGGATTCACAGTCGTTGGATTTTGAGAGCGATAAAGAATGCAAGTCTGCTTGCTTGAGAACTTGTTCATGCACTGGTTATGTGTTCGATGCTGGTAAATGTGTGGTTTGGAACAGAGAGGTATATAATTTCCAACAACTGGCTCCTGATGACAGCAGAGGTGGTGTCTTTCATGTTCGGATTGCAAAATCCGGAAAAGCCAGCAAGCTTACTGTTTGGATTGTTGTAGGAGTCGTCGGGGGGTCCTTTATTTTGCTTGGCATGGTAACAATAATTATATTGCAACTGAGGAAACGAAAAGTGGAAATATATAATGGGGCAGCAGGGGATCTGATGTTATTCAAGTACAAAGACATCAGAAAATCTACCAAAGACTTCTCAGAAAAGCTGGGGGAAGGCAGGTTCGGCTCAGTTTTCAAAGGGATTTTACCAAACGCCACAATTATAGCAGTTAAAAGGCTGAAGAATTTGAAACAAGGAGAGAAGCAATTCCGCGCAGAGCTGAGCACAATCAGGCAAATTCAACATATCAACCTTGTTCGCCTTCAAGGATTCTGCATAGAAGGTGAACAAAGACTTTTAGTCTTTGATTATATGAAGAATGGTTCCCTCGAAAATCATTTGTTTTGCGAAAATTCCAATGTTTTTCTAGATTGGAAAGCAAGGTACAACATTATGATTGGAACTGCTAGAGGGTTAAATTATCTCCATGAAAAATGCAGGGATTGTATCATACATTGTGATATTAAGCCTAATAACATTTTGTTGGATGACGGGTTTAACGCCAAAGTTGCCGATTTTGGCCTAGCTAAGCTTCTTGGCCGAGAGTTTAGTCGAGTCTTGACAATATTTAGAGGAACAAGAGGATATCTTGCACCAGAATGGATTTCAGGCGAGGCCATCACCATAAAGGCTGATGTTTTAAGCTACGGACAACTTTTGTTTGAGATCATGTCAGGGAGGAGAAATAGGGATTTGTTAAATGATGGTGACTATTTTCCAGCGCTGGTTGCAGAGAACTTAAGTAAAGGGGAAGAAGTACTCCTGCACTTGTTAGATGAAAAATTTGAAGGTGTTGCAGAGTCAAGTGAAGTGGCCAGAGCTTGCAAAGTGGCTTGTTGGTGCATTCAAGATGATGAGAAGAATAGGCCAACTATGGAGCTTGTAATTCGGATTCTAGAGGGAATTTCAGAAGTCGAGATTCCTCCAATTCCTCGGTTTCTCCAAGGTTTTACAGGGGATAATAAATCTCGGCCCATAGTTTACCAGCATTATACATTTGACACAACTTCATCCAATAGTTAGTTATATCTTTGTAAGTTGACAGGCTCCTGCATGAACATAGCAATGTACTCACATCTCAGTTATCTTACTGTTACATATTCATCTATAAGAACTTTACATTGCAGTTTTCAATAATTTATTAGGTTTGTAATATTGCCGCATAGACTCTTTTTTAAGCCCCACTCTGTCTAAATTTCACAGGGAGAAATATGATTCATGGTCTTTAAATTAAGGAATGAACAGTACAGAGAAGTTTCAAGATTACTAACCCCCAGTTACCCAGCCAGTCAGAATAATAAAATTGGGATTTTCAAAGGTTCATTTCTTTCATACAGTTTTATATTGTAGATCGATGTTTGCAAGTTTGGAATAGAATAACTCATACCAGAATGCAGGTGACATGACCATTTAGACAACAACCATTAAATAACAACATACACAACTATTTGTGAATTTTGATATTGAATGTAAGCTTCGATCCTGCAGTTTTTTTTTTGCTATATAAAAAAAATATTAATTAGGAAGAATAAAACTACAAAGTCACAGAGCATAAGCAGGCAAGATAAATCAATTTATATATGTAAAAGGTGTAGTGACAAAAAAATACACTCTAGTAAGCAATTGCACTTCGTCTGTGCGTGTAGGATTAGTGGGAAAAATGCATGGACTTGCTTGAGGTTGATTCAGAGAATCTTCAGTGGAAAGTGAAGAAAAGGAAAGAAAGCTATGCACGCCAAGATAACAAAGGAAGTCAATGTACACATATTGCTCCCTTTCCTTGCACTAATTTTCCCTTCAGTTGAAGTTTACAAAGGCTTACCAACATGATTACCTCAACTACTGAGGCATATTATTATTAGCAAGAAACGATTTGATATAGAGTAGGGTTCTTTGAAATTATTTTCAAGATTTATAGACATCACAATCTAATGGATATAGAATTAAAGCCTAAACTAAATCATGATTACCGTGTTTCTATCACCTTACATCAATATGGCTGAGAATATGAGTTGGCGGACTCCGAGAGTTATTGCTTGACTTCAGGAGTTATTTGGTTGACTCCAAGGTTTATAAATACTCTCACAGTCTTCAGATTTTTATACCATCCCTCTCACAGTGTTCTTTTTGTCTTATGTAAGACATTCTTAAACTGTGTAATATTTTTGGTGTTCTCTTTCCTTTAAGATGTACTTAAAGACCAGTAAAACATACCGACATCTTCTTGTTCTGCTAATTTTTGTTCTTTTCTTTGGAACCCGCCTTTATGAAGGAACCAATGTCATTTCCATCGGTCAGTCTCTCTCTGGCAATCATACAATAATCTCCAAAGATGGGACATTTGAACTCGGTTTTTTCACGCCAGGTAAGTCCCAAAACTATTACATTGGCATATGGTATAAAAATTTTGCTAATAAAACTATTGTGTGGGTAGCAAATAGAAACCTTCCCGTTTCAGATCCTTACAATTCAGAACTAAAGCTCTTCCCAGATGGAAATCTTGCTCTACTAAATGAGTTAAGAATTCAAATTTGGTCCACAAATTCCACCGCAAAAAAAGATAATTCATCTCTAGCTATCCTTCTTGATAATGGAAATTTTGTGACACGAGATAATCACGATCCCTCTAATATTATATGGCAAAGTTTTGATTACCCAACAGACACTTGGCTTCCTGGTGGTAAAATTGGATATAACAAAATAAAAAAGGAAAAGATATATCTAACTTCATGGCGAAATGCAGAAAATCCTGCCCCTGGTATGTTCTCATTTGAGGTGGAAACAAATGGAACAAGTCACATGTTGCTATACAATAGGACTACACGGTACTGGTATACTGGTGCATGGACAGGAAAAAAATTTGTTCTTGTTCCAGAAATTGAGCGCAACCCTTATGTCTCAAATTTCAGATATATTTCTAATGTGAATGAGAGCAAGTTTACTTATGACACTGATAATTCGAAAACCCTCACACGGTTTATGATCGACAAGACGGGACAGTATAGACAGTTCGCATGGAGAGAAAATTTCCAGGAACATCGATGGATTGCAAATTGGGTGCGGCCAGAACAATGCGAAGTTCCACACATTTGTGGTGCTTTTTCAACATGCAATCAATTTAAAGCGCCTTCTTGTAATTGTTTGCAAGGGTATGAACCAAGGGCGTCAAAGAATTGGGAATTGGGAGACTATACTGATGGGTGCATTAGGAAACCCCCTTTAAGTTGTGGTGTTAAAGGTGAAGAAGACACGTTTTTATCTATGAAAACGATAAGATTTTCGTTTCAGGATAAAGGGGATTTGCTGTCATTGGTTGTTGAGAATGACAAAGAATGCAAGTCTAGTTGCTTGAGAAATTGTTCATGCACTGCTTATGTGTTTGATGGTGATAAATGTGTGGTTTGGATCGGAGAGGTGTATAATCTCCAACAACTGGTTTCTAATGACAACAGAGGTGGAGTTTTTAATGTTCGGATTAGAAAATCTGGAAAAGCCAGCAAGATTACTGTTTGGATTGTTGTAGGAGTTGTTGGGGGGTTCTTTACTTTGCTTGGCATGGTAATAGTAATTATATTGAAGCTGAGGAAACGAAATGTGGGAATGTATAATCGGACAGCAGGGGATCTGATTTTATTCAAGTACAAAGACATCAGAAAATCGACCAAAGACTTCTCAGAAAAGCTGGGCGAAGGCGGATTCGGCTCTGTTTTCAGAGGAACTTTACCGAACTCCAGAGCGATAGCAGTTAAAAGGCTGAAGAATTTGAAGCAAGGAGAGAAGCAATTCCGTGCAGAGGTGAGCACAATCGGGCAAATTCAACATATCAACCTTGTTCGCCTTCAAGGATTCTGCATAGAAGGTCAAAAAAGACTCTTAGTCTTTGATTATATGAAGAATGGTTCTCTTGAAAATCACTTGTTTCGCCAAAATTCCAATGTTTTTCTTGATTGGAAAACAAGGTACAACATTATTGTCGGAACTGCCAGAGGCTTGAATTATCTTCATGAAAAATGCAGGGATTGTATCATACATTGTGATATTAAACCTGACAACATTTTGTTGGATGATGGGTTTAATGCCAAAGTTGCCGATTTTGGCCTAGCCAAGCTTCTTGGTCGAGAGTTTAGCCGAGTTTTAACAACAATAAGAGGAACAAGAGGTTATCTTGCACCAGAATGGATTTCAGGCGAGGCCATCACCGTAAAGGCTGATGTTTTTAGCTATGGAAAGCTGTTGTTTGAGGTCATATCAGGGAGGAGAAATATGGAGTTGTTAGATGATGGTGATTATTTCCCGGCTCTAGTTGCAGAGAAATTAAGCAAGGGAGAAGAAGCAATAATGCAATTCTTAGATCAAAAATTGAAAGGTGAAGCAGATCCAACTGAAGTGCTTAGAGCCTGCAAAGTGGCTTGTTGGTGCATTCAAGATGATGAGAAGAATAGGCCAACTATGGGGCTTGTGATTCAGTTTCTTGAGGGAATTTCAGAAGTTGAGATTCCTCCATTTCCTCGGTTTCTCCAAGGTTTTACCAGGGATAGTGTAGATCACTTCAGAGTTCACCAGCACTCTACATCCGAAACAACTTCATCTAGTAGTTAAAAAAATGTTTTGTATTTGTTGTTCTATATTAACAAAAACCAAGTATGGGGCTTGTCATTCTCATTCTGGGCACAATTTCAGAAGTTGGGATTCCTCCAATTTTTTTATAAGTTATTATATTGTTCAGATAAGCCAATTTATATATGTAAAATGTATAATAACAAAAAAAATTACCAAAAAAAAGAGAGAGAAGAATTGGACATGTTAATAATACCTAACAAGTCAGATTATAAACTTTAAAAAGTCACTATAAAAAGACTCATATTTTTAAAAATTCAACTTGAAAATCAGTTTTTTAGTCATAAATAGTTATTTGAACTTGTAAAACTTACAATTTTTAAAACAGGTTTGGTTCTTGATTTAAATTTTGTAAGTAAGAAGTTCAGCGATCATTTATATGTGCTATCTGATCTTTGATCCTATTAGTACGTTAAAGGAATAGACACACCATGATAAAACCTAGGTTAGGTGTGCTAGTATCTTTCATATATTGTGGGTACACACACACTATGAAAGCACTTGCACGTCGTCTGTGCGTGTAGGAAGATTGGAAAAAATGCATGGACTCGACTTGCAATACAGAGAATCTTCAGTGGAAAATGAAGAAAAAGAAAGAAAGCTATGCACGCCAAGATAACAAAGGAAGTCAATGTGCATATATTGCTCCCTTTCCTTAAGCTAATTTGCCGTTCAGTTGAAGTTTACAAAGTCTTCAGGCTTACCAACATGATTACCTCAACTGCTGGGGCATATTTGCAAGAAACGATTGATATAAAGTAGGGTTCTTCAATATTATTTTCAAGATTTACAGACATCACAATCAAATGGATATAGAATTAAAGCCTAAACTTAATAATGATTACCGTGTTTCTATCACCTTATATCAAAATGGCTGAGAATAAGAGTTGGCTGGTTCCAAGAGTTATTATCTTTTCCACCTGGCAAGATGCCTAATATTTATAACGCTCTAGAAGTTAAGGGTCGAGATACTGTTGGTCAACAAATCAATGTGACTTGTGCAGTATAGCAATTACTAGGAAACAATCAAATTAGGGTTGTGGCTATGAGTGCTACAAATGGTCTACGGGCGCTTCTCTGAGTGTTCCGGTCAGTAGAACGATTCTTGAATGAATTTTCAACTTATTTGGAGAGCCCGTTAATTTAGGACCCGTAGATATTTTCACAACATCTCTTATTCATAGATCTGCGCCTGCTTTTATATATTTAGATACAAAATTATCTATTTTTTGAACCGGAAGCTTGACTCCAAGAGTTGTTTGGTTGACTCCAAGATTTATAAATACTCTCACAGTCTTGAGATTTTTATATCATCCCTCTCACAGTCTTCTTCTGTCATGTAAGACATTCTTAAACTGTAATATTTTTGGTGTTTTCTTTCATTTTAAGATGTACTTGAAGACCAATAAAACATACCTACATCTTCTTGTTCTGCTCATTTTTGTTCTTTTCTTTGGAACCCGCCTTTATGAAGGAACCAATGTCATTACCATCAGTCAGACTCTCTCCGGAAATGAAACTATATCGTCAAAAAATGGGACATTTGAACTAGGTTTTTTCACACCAGGTAAGTCCCAGAACTATTACATTGGTATATGGTATAAAGATTTTGCTAATAAAACTGTTGTCTGGGTAGCAAATAGAAACCGCCCTATTATCCTTTCGATTCAGAACTAAAATTATTCCCAAATGGAAGTCTTGCTCTACTAAATGAGTCAAGAATTCAAGTCTGGTCCTCAAATTCCATTGCAAAAAGAGAGAGTTCATCTCTAGCCATCCTTCTTGATAATGGAAATTTTGTGACGCGAGATAATCACGATCCCTCTAATATTATATGGCAAAGTTTTGATCACCCAACAGACACTTGGCTTCCGGGTGGTGAAATTGGTTATAACAAAATAAAGAAGGAAAATATATATCTAACTTCATGGCGAAATGCAGAAAATCCTGCCCCTGGTCTGTTCTCACTTGAGGTGGAAACAAATGGAACAAGTATCAATTTGCTATACAATAGGACTACACGGTACTGGTATACTGGTGCATGGACAGGAAAAATTTTTGTTTTTGTTCCAGAAATTGAGCGCAACCACCCTTATGTTGCAAATTTCAGATATATTTCTAATGTGAATGAGAGCAAGTTTACTTATGACACTGATAATTCGAAAACTCTCACACGGATTATGATAGACAAGACGGGACAGTATAGACAGTTCGCGTGGAGAGAAAAATTCCCGGAACGTCAATGGATTGCAAATTGGGTGCTGCCAGAACAATGTGAAGTTCCACACATTTGCGGTGCTTTTGCAACATGCAATAAATTGAAAGCGCCTTCTTGTAATTGTTTGCAAGGGTATGAACCAAGGGTGTCAAAGAATTGGGAAATGGGAGATTATACTGATGGGTGCATTAGGTATATAAAATCTGGAAAAGCCAGCAAGATTAGTGTTTGGATTGTTGTTGGAGGATTTGGGGGGTTCTTTACTTTGCTTGGCATGGTAATATTAGTTATATTGCAGCGTAGGAAACAAAATGTGGGAATATATAATGGGGCAGCAGGGGATCTGATTTTATTCAAGTACAAAGATATCAGAAAATCAACCAAAGACTTCTCAGAAAAGCTGGGGGAAGGCGGATTCGGCTCTGTTTACAAAGGGACTTTACCGAACTCCAGAGCTATAGCAGTTAAAAGGCTGAAGAATTTGAAGCAAGGAGAGAAGCAGTTCCGTGCAGAGGTGAGCACAATCGGGCAAATTCAACATATCAACCTTGTTCGCCTTCAAGGATTCTGCATAGAAGGTGAAAAAAGACTCTTAGTATTTGATTATATGAAGAACGGATCTCTTGAAAATCACTTATTTCGCCAAAATTCCAATGTTTTTCTTGATTGGAAAGCAAGGTACAACATTCTTGTCGGAACTGCCAGAGGCTTGAATTATCTCCATGAAAAATGCAGGGATTGTATCATACATTGTGATATTAAGCCTGATAACATTTTGTTGGATGATGGGTTTAATGCCAAAGTTGCCGATTTTGGCCTGGCCAAGCTTCTTGGTCGAGAGTTTAGCCGAGTCTTGACAACAATAAGAGGAACAAGAGGTTATCTTGCACCAGAATGGATTTCAGGCGAGGCCATCACTGTGAAGGCAGATGTTTTTAGCTATGGAAAGCTGTTGTTTGAGATCATATCAGGGAGGAGAAATATGGAGTTGTTAGATGATAGTGACTATTTCCCGGCTCTAGTTGCAAAGAAATTAAGCAAAGGAGAAGAAGCAGTAATGCAATTCTTAGATCAAAAATTGAAAGGTGAAGCAGATCCAACTGAAGTGCTTAGAGCCTGCAAAGTGGCTTGTTGGTGCATTCAAGATGATGAGAAGAATAGGCCAACTATGGGGCTTGTGATTCAGTTTCTAGAGGGAATTTCAGAAGCTGAGATCCCTCCATTTCCTCGGTTTCTCCAAGGTTTTACGAAGGATAGTGTAGATCAATCCATAGTTTACCAGTACTCTACATCCGAAACAAACTCATCTAATAGTTAGAAAAATGTTTTGTATTTGTTGTTCTGTTTTAGCCAAAACTGTTACCATCAGTATTTCCAATTGTAGGTCGATTCAGATTTGTGTGTATGAGCTGTGTTGCTCTGTGTTTGTGTGTATGTAAAAGGTGCGGGATGAGTCGCGATTAATTAGCCGCACTCGAGTGTTTTGCTTGAAATCAACCGTTGGTAATTTCGTATAATGATCAAAGTCATATGTTGAAAATAGCTTATTCAAAATGTACTTTTACCTCGATTAATGAATATAATCTTCCAATGCTGATAAATAAATCCCGAACAGGTTGATGCAGGGAATCTTCAGTGGAAATGAAAGATGAAATATATAGGTTCGGTCCGTTTGAGTAAACTTAAAATTGTGACTTACAATTTAAAATGATTTAATGTCATAAGTCCAAAATTTAAAATGCATGTTTGGGTAATTTTGTATTATGAGTTAATTATGAGTTTTTAAAATATAATAATAAAAACAAAAGTGACTTGAGTAATTTATGACATATGTATAATTTTTATCAAAATAAAAAAAATAAGTCATTAAAAAAATTACATAATAATTACTTATGTCTCTAAGTCAATTTTTTGTTACACAAACAAAACTTAAAGTCAACAGCTGAATAGGCTCTAACACATCCATTTTTTCCTCAGTTAATTTCAAGAAAAAGCAAATAAATTGATCGACTTGGTCGAAAAGTCCAAAATGATGTTCCTTTGGTCATCCTGTGGCCTACAAACACAAAACTCCACTGGCTTTGATTAACATGCAACTGAAATAGTTTGTTTAATTTATTTATAAATTAATTTATAAATTAAAAAATAATATATTTTTAGTTTAAAATTAGTATATAATAATTTATATAAAATTTTAATAAAATTTTAGTATAAATAATAAATTATAATTTTCAGTTAAAAGATTATATATAATAATATGTTTTGTTTATATATTTAGAACTAATAATATTAATATATGGGATTAATGACTCTAAAGTTAAATTTAGGTAATTATTTAAAGTTAAAGACATATTATAATAAAATATCAATATTATTCTTATAAATACAAGGGAGCAGATTCTATTATTACAAAAATGTCATTCATTTTTTATACTAAAAATTCCAATGAGTATAGGTAAATTATCTAAAATAAATTTAGGAACATTTTACTCTTAAATATATTGTTGACTGGATTCTAATATTAAATTTTTTATAAAATTTTAGATATTAAAATATATAACATTTATAATATAAAATTAATTCTCAATTTGTTTTTAAAAATATATAAATTAAAATATAACTCAACAACCATACTTTTTTTTACCACTTCTACTTGTTAATAATAAAATAAATATGTGTACCAAAGTCAAACTCACTATTATCATGGAAACCGACTAATGAAGGAAGTGTTATTTATTGATAGAAAGGAGGGTATCTCTTTGACATGTTGCCTAGATATTTACTTGAAATGAGTAATAGCATACTTGTCAAAGCAAAGAACAACCACCTTTTTTTTTTAAATGAGCAAAGAACAACCACTTAATTTTTAATAGTTGTTTTATCTGACTCTTGAGTAGTTTATAAACGGAAATATATGAATTGAGATTCTTATACTTCCATATCTTATAGTAGTAGTATTTCTACTATTCTCTTGTGATATGTAACACATTTTAAATAATAATCTTGTTTTTTCTATAAGATGGAACTGGTGACAAACAAAACAACCATGCACCTTCTTGTATTGCTCCTTTCGTTTCTTATTGCTGGAACCTATGTTTGTGAAGGAACTGATGTCATCGCCATTGGTCAGACTCTCTCCGGCAACCAAACGATAACCTCCAAAGCTGGGACATTCGAACTCGGTTTCTTCACGCCAGGCAAGTCCAGAAACTATTACATAGGTATATGGTATAAAAATTTTGTTGATAACACTGTTGTGTGGGTAGCAAATAGAAACCACCCCATTACCAATCCTTATGATTCCGGACTAAAACTCTTCCCAGATGGAAATCTTGCTCTACTGAATAGAGTCAAAAATTCAAATCTGGTCCTCGAATTCCCCTGCAAGAAAAGATAATTCAACTTTAGCCATACTTTTCGATAATGGAAATTTTGTGACACGAGATGATCAAGATTCCTCTAATATTGTATGGCAAAGTTTTGATTACCCAACTGACACTTGGCTTCCGGGTGGTAAAATTGGATATAACAAGATTAAAAAGGAAAAGATTTATCTAACTTCGTGGCGAAATACAGAAAATCCTGCCCCCGGTCTTTTCTCACTTGAGGTGGAAACAAATGGAACAAGTATCATTTTAGTATACAATAGGACTAAACAGTACTTCTCAACCGGTGCATGGACAGGAAAATATTTTGTGCTTGTTCCAGAAATTCAGCGGAACCCTTATATCTCAAATTTCAGATATATTTCGAATGTGAATGAGAGCAAGTTGGCTTATGACATTGATAGTCCCAAAACTCTCACACGGTTTATGATCGATGTAACGGGGAAGTTTAGACAGTTTGCATGGAGGGAAAATTACCCGGAACGCCAATGGGGTGCGAATTGGATGCGACCAGAACAATGTGAAGTTCTAAAATTTTGTGGTGCTTTCGGGACATGCAATAAATTGAATGCGCCACCTTGTAATTGTTTGCAAGGCTATGAACAGAGGGTGTCAAAGAATTGGGCACTGGGAGAGTATACTGATGGGTGCATTAGGAAGACCCCTTTACACTGTGGTGATGGAGGAGGAGACATGTTCCTAGTTATAAACACAACGCGATTTTCAAACCAAGATACAGGGGATTCGCAGTCTTTGGATGTTAAGAGTGACGAAGAATGCAAGTCTTCTTGTTTGGGTAATTGTTCATGCACTGCTTATGTGTTTGATGGTGGTAAATGTGTAGTTTGGAATGGAGAGGTGTATAATATCCAACAACTGGCTTCTGGTAACGATAGAGGTGGAGTTTTACGTATTCGGATTACAAAATCCAGAAAAGCTAGCAAGATTAGTGTTTGGATTGTTGTAGGAACTATCGGGGGGCTATTTATTTTGCTTGGCATGGTAACATTAGTCATCTTGCACCTGATGAAACGAAAAGTGGGAATATATACTGGGGTAGCAGGGGATCTGATCTTGTTCAAGTACAAAAACATCAGAAAATCGACCAAGGACTTCTCTGAAAAACTAGGAGAAGGCGGGTTTGGCACAGTTTTCAAAGGGACTTTGCCAGACTCCAGAGTTATAGCAGTTAAGATGCTTAAGAATTTGAAGCAAGGAGAGAAGCAGTTCCGTGCAGAAGTGAGTACAATCGGGCAAATTCAACATGTCAACCTTGTCCGCCTTCAAGGATTCTTGCATAAAAGATGAAAAAAGACTTTTGGTGTTTGATTACATGAAGAATGGTTCTCTTGAACATCACTTGTTTCGCAAAACTTCTGTTGTTTCTCTAGATTGGAAAGCAAGGTACAACATCATGATTGGAACTGCTAAAGGCTTAAAGTATCTCCATGAGAAATGCAGGGATTGTATCATACATTGTGATATTAAGCCTGAAAACATTTTGTTGGATGATGAGTTTAATGCCAAAGTCACTGATTTTGGCCTAGCCAAGCTTCTTGGCCGAGAGTATAGCCGAGTCTTGACAACAATGAGAGGAACAAGAGGATATCTTGCACCGGAATGGATTTCAGGCGAGCCCATCACCGCAAAGGCAGATGTTTTTAGCTATGGAAAGCTGTTGTTTGAGATCATATCAGGGAGGAGAAATATGGAGTTGTTAGATGATGGTGACTATTATCCAGCTCTTGTTGCAGACAAGATAAGCAGAGGGGAAGAATTATTAATGCAGTTCTTAGATAAAAAATTGAAAGGTGAAGCAGATTCAAGTGAAGTGACGCGAGCTTGCAAAGTAGCTTGTTGGTGCATTCAAGATGATGAGAAGAATAGGCCAAGTATGGGTCTTGTGGTTCAGATTCTAGAGGGAATTTCGGACATTGGGATTCCTCCATTTCCCCGGCTTCTCCGAGGTTTTACAAAGGATAATGAATATCAAAGCATAGATTACCAGCCCTATACATTCTGCACAACTTCATTCAGTAGTTAAAAAAATCTGTATGTTTTTATTTGATTCAGATCATCACGGAGATAAAATATAACTAATTTATATCAGCACTATACATTTGATAGAACTTCATCCATCAGTTAGATATATGCTTGCATATGTTCTATTTTAGCCAAAATTATAACAAACAATTTCCGGTTGTAAATATATTTGTTTCTGCATGCCGACCATTCTTGTTGATAAGTGGTAGAAAAACTTTAGACTGTGAGAGATGAATAATTAATCCAACTAGATTTGTCATATTGCCGCATAGCTCTTACTACTCTGTTTCCTCTATATCTAAATACTAAAGTAAGAAACAAAGTATTTCTAGAAGGGAAAATAACCAAAAAAAACTACAAGAAAGACATCGTGTGCGATTAATTAGTTGTTCATTGTACCATGGCTATGCGACCGCAAAGTATCTATAGGTTGATGACAATATCATATATTGCAGACTATTCTTGCTGATTAAATATATAATTTCGTAAAATCGACAGTAACTGCATAGAGAGTCTTCCCACTATTCGATCCAAGTTTTCGAAACTCATCATCACTAAGCAATAAGCATAGAAGATAAAGAATACACCCATTCAAACCAGCATGCTGATCAACACTAGTAGCTTGAAATTCTTGACTTTTAAACACATCGAACTGAATAAAATAACAATATATATATATACACACACCATTATTTGTGAAACTGAGAAACTTTAGAAACCATTGCACCAGCCAGCAGGGGAGTCGGATAGAGGGAATGCCGAAATGGGTTGCGAATAAATTGAAGTAGGGATCATAAATCAATATAACATGTATATTTGCATATATTTACCTGGCTAAACTTATTTTCTCTAAATAATTACGTATTTCTGAAAAGAGTACCTATTTACTTTTTTTCCCTGAAAATAAGCATTTATTTTTTAAAAATAAACTAAAAAGCAAACTTGTTTTTGTTGAGAAATAAGTACTTAATTATAAAAAATGTACACCTTTATCTACTTTTTTTTAAAATATAAGTACTTGTTTTTTTAAAAAAATAATTAATTATTATGAGTAATAAATATTTTATTAATATATTAAATATGGATAGAATCATAAAAATATTTAAAATATCAATTTTAAAAATATCAATAAAATAACACTATAACCGATAATAATATCAACCCCAAAATTAGGTGCAAGCTAGTGTGCAACTCGCAGCTGAATGGTGAATAAGTAGTGGGCGAAGTGTATGTAATAATGCAACACATGCATCCAATTTCACGTTTTCCAACGCGATCTTGCATCTGCCAGCTGACGAATCCCCTCGTGAACCCCCCTGTACATAATCTCCATTCCCTATATCCGATCACTCTTAAATTTATTCAGGGTTTATCAACAACACTACTACTACTAGTACTTTTTGATTCATGGCTGCAGCTTTTTTAAGTTTTTAAACAATTTCATTCCCCATTGTTTAGAATTAGGATTCTAAACCTGCAATACTTCTCTTGTTTTTTGTCACTGTTTGAGTTTCAAGTTGTTAAGACACTTGAAATTTGAATGATCAGGGATACACAACAGTTTTTTAAATATTTGTTGTTAATGGGTTCATCTGGGTTCTTCGTAATATGCCTTGTTCATTCAATATTATCGGCATCTTGCGGTGCACTAATAATGTTTTATTTAAATGAAATATCTGCATTTGGTCATGGCACCGAAACAGCTACAAAACTAATGGGATCAACACCGCATGATCAGTTGTTGAAACAAATCTCCGACTCCTTCGCTGGTCTGCTTCTTGTTGCTATGGGATTTTTACTATTCATGGTTTCATTTGTCAAGGACAGAGAGTTTCAAAACTTCTTTGCAAAAGGTTGTGTTCTTGTTCATATTTCAATGGCTCTTTGGAGGGTCTTGTTCGAGAGAAGGCTCGAAGAACTGGCTTATGCGTGGCCCAGGCAGCTGGTTGGTGATCTTTTATTAGCGCTTTCGTGGGTTTTCTTTCTTGCTTATTCTTGGAGGGAAAAGTATGATTAGATCAACTTAAGCTATCTAAGGGTGTAACTGCACATTTTGATGAATAAATTGTGTTCTTTTTGCTAACTGTGTTTTGGATCTTGCTTTAGATATATTTGGATCGAAGTTATCAGGGAATTATGGGGTCTATTTCCCCGCTTGTGCTTGAGGTCAATGTTACATTGTACTACTCCACATAATAGTGAAAATGGATTGAAGCATCCAACAACAAATTAAGATGTTACGGTAATGAAGTAAATTTCACAGGGAATTGCATCTTTGTGTGTGTAATGTAAAATTATTTTGCTATATTTTTCAAGGTAACTATTACTATCAATTTCTTCATCTTCATTATAACTGGTGTCAGACATTGTATCCATTTCGTGTTGTCTAGTCCATTCAAGGACCAGCAACAGCTGCTAATTAATAGCAACTAGCTAGCAAGAGTGTTGATGAATTTGATGACAATATTCTGATACTATTCGTACTCCCTTTTCAAATTAGCAGGGCGTTGGATTTTTGCACACAAAGAAAAACTTCAAATATAGCAATATATTGGTAGTGTTACCCTTTTAAAACAGCTTAAGAAAAACAATAAAAAATAAGTAATGAAGATATCTTTTTGAAACAATTTAAAATATGTATAAAAATCAAACTGAACTCTTAATTGAAATTTGTAAATATGGCCAATAAATTATATTTGACTATTCGAGGCAGTTTTTGAATCTCAAAAAAACATGCCACCCAGCTCTAGATAACAAGATGTTCAATATATATGACTACCAACGAAGCCGTGTGTGTGTGTATATATCGATAGATTTAAAATAAAAACCAAGGTTAAAATCTGTTCACTTGTATGCTTAGATTTGTTACTTTTGGTGCTGAACCCCGCTATATTTAGTCGTGTAGTTGAAAGAATAGATACACCGTAATAAAGAATGTGACATGCAGTTCACCTTCTATGTATATAGACTATAAATGTACCTGCTCATTTTCTATATATGCATGTAGGGGGGAGAGTGAAATAATACATGGGATTTGGTTGGAACAGGGAATCTTCAGAGGACAATGAATAAATGGAAAAGAAAAGTTTGGCCAAAAAAAAAAAAAGGGAGGGTGATTTTTACTCCCTTCCATCTACTTGGAAATAATTTACGTTTGACTTTTTAACATAAATTTTAAAAAGCTTTAATTATATAGTAAAAATTATTATTATTAAAATTTTCATTTATTGAATAAAAATTTTAATTTAATATTTTTATTCATAAAAAAAATAAAAAAAATAATTTTAAATATATAATCAAAACTCTAAAAAATGTGTTATAAAAAAAAGTCAAACATCAATTACTTCTCGAATATTTACTTACACAACTCACAACTGGATCCTAAGCCACTGTTGGCCTACCATTCATTGCATTGGTCCAAAAGTCTATATATATTGTACACACTTTCAACTGCTCCTCTTTATCAAAGTAAATGCGTGAATCTTTAGTATATGGACTATGGAGTAAGATTTTATTATACTTGCTGGTAGTCATTTTCCAAACATATCTCAACAATTATTATGTCTAAAAAAATGTCCGCTCAGCTCGCGCTATATAAATATTTAACAACAGATTTAATATCAAAAAACAGCTTCTTCTTTTTTTAGTTTATACTGAATAATATAAGAGTCCGGACCTTTAATAAATGATTGTTTTATCCATTCATGTATGAATTTTATCGCGGATAATATTGATCTTTGATTTTCTTTTAAATTCAATAGCCCGGGTTGTTTATCCGCATTTGAAACTATCACTTTTAGGAATTTTTTTCGCTCTCCATAGCAAAAACATAAAGCGATAGTTATGATTAATTACTTATTTTTGGACCCGCTGTCATAATGATAGTGTGCAACTGTTTCTAAATCATTTTTTCTCAATTATAAATCAAAACAAAATATTTGAAATTTATATCGCGCAATTAGGAACGTGTTTGATTTATTTTATATGCAATTTATAAATTTAAAATATATGTATTTTATAATTTGTAATGAATTTATTAGAAAATAACAAAATTTTATATATGTTATACTTACAATTGGTCATTTTGAAAGAATGAGGTAATTTAACGGTGTGTTTTCAAGATTTTGTGGCACAATTTATTATTTATTTATTTCGATCATATATATAATTTAAATTTTTTTATATATCATAGTTTGTCAATAAAGTCAAGAATAGAAAAGGTCTTTTTTCATATTAAAAGTTTTAAATATTTATTGAATTAGTTATAAATTAATAATTTATAAATTTAATTTATTAACATTATTTTTTATCAGTTATATTCAGATAATTTATTATCATATTTTATGTCAAAATATGTAAAATTATAAAATTATAAAATTTTATTCCTAATTATAAATCATTCAAATGAACCAACCCAATTTTATTACCCTTGGTTGGATTTTAATGTTCTATTCACTTTAATTTATATTAGATATATTTTCAAAAAATCTTATAATTTATTTATTCTTTATTGAATTTTAATATAAAATTTTGTACATTCTTATATCAATGTTTTTAAATATATATTACTTCAATCTTATTAATTTATCTTATTTTTTAATAAATGGTTGATCATATTATTGAGACTTATGTATTTCTTTATTTATCTTAATTTTCAATTATTCGAGAAGAGATGATATTCTACTTTTTAGGCAATAAAGTTTTATGAAATCTGACATTACAGGTATTTTTTTTATCGGATATTAAAATTTTATTGTCTAAATGTCCGCGATAATTTTGTATGATTTGATAAATTTTCTTGAATAAATAAAAGGATCCGACTATTATATTTCAATGTAGTTTATCATGCGATTTACCGTCTATGTTGACGAACAAAAATCTAAATCAATTTAAATTAATAAGATTGAATTGTTTGAATTGAATAGAAAAAACGATTCAAACCTGTTTAACCCGACGCATTAACACACCAACTTGTATCATTGTATATTTGTATGTTACGAAGGAAACAAAGCAGGAACATTCCTAAAACTGAAATGTAGACCGTAGATTAGACTATCATAGTTCAAAGTTTGACAGTCTATAAACTTTATTCTTACGCTAACCTTGGGCTACTGGGGACCCATGTCAAATTTTATTTCCTCCAGGAATTGTGTGGTTGATGCCGTCCGATTTGAATATTAACTCTCAAGGCTATGCTTTATTACACGACTGCTAGTGCTGGTACGCTGTTTTCCTTTATTTAAATTTAATTATTCTCTCCTATATCAATATTTTTGGACAGATATTAAATTAGCATTTTAAAGAATTATATATATATATATATATTCAAAAATAAATATTTATTTTCTAATATATATTTATTTATTTCTCAAAAATAAAATTAATCAAACACCCATTTGTATTTGCTGTGCGACTGCATATAGATATATATTTAGAATTTTAGAGCAAATAGAATCTTTACAAATCATTAATCGACTCGGCTCAATTTGTAAATCCTTAATGACCGCAACTATTAATGCAGATAATTTTATTTAGACTTGTATTTTGGAAAGATAAATTTGATTTGATTTTAACTCTTTTTCCGTTGCTTTAGTTTACAAGTAGAAAATAGAATAATGCACGTGTTGAAGGTTGAGCGTGGTCTTGTACTCTCACTATATCATCATGCCATGCTCCAATGTGTTACATAATATATTTAGATTCATTCATACAGTTCATCAAACAGTACCCAAAGTCCCAACCCCATTAAAAAAACACAGGCAAGTAGAAAATAAAGAGCAAACAAAATCAATCATATTCAACCATGGCACAAGTTTACACAAACCAAGACGAACCCACGACTCCATCATCTCCATGTTCCATTACAAATAATCAAGCTTTGTTCATAAGAATCATGAGCAAAAGAACAACGTGGGCTTTTTTATTTGTATCTGTTTATTCATTACTCCTTTCTTCTTCTTGGAATCTCCTCAAATATGTACTTTCTTGGTACGACTCTTCTGTTTCAACTTCATCCGACTCGTTTGGCTGGCCGGCTATTTATGCTTCCGTGGCTTTGGGTGTTATTTTTGGCCTTGTTGCAATGGCTGCTGCCTTGGCTGTGGCAGTTCCGGCTACTCTGATGACGTGGATAACGGTGCTTGTTTTGTTGACTTTTTGTGGCAAGCCGAGAAAAGCTTTGGTCGTTCAGGGCAACAAGTTGACTGGCGAAATTTCTCGACTGGTGTTGAGAGTTTTGATTAGAGAAGGCAAGTTCGTAGCAGCTGTTTGTGCTGTTTTAGGTTATTTTACATTACTTAGGAATACTAAAGAACGATGATCACCTCTTTTTTGTGTGTCGGATTTGACTATATGCTTTTAACTTAATTCTTTGAATTATACTAGTTTGTATATACAAATCTTCGAATATTATAAAATTCGAGAATAAAAAAATATTTCAACTGTTATCTTCTGTTCATGAATATTCCGATTCATTATAAATATGTTCTTAATATTAATTGAGGTTAATTTCTTTTATATATATATATATATATATATATATATATATATCTTTCCGTACGATATATATTAATATAATTGATCAACTATCCAAAACTTGAAATAGGATTCCGAAATTTAATAAGTAGATCGAATGATGTAAAAAGCAGGTAAGCAACATAATAATACCGTAGCAGCAAAGTGTGTGTACCAAAATTCATTGGACTGTTTGGACCACAATGGCGTTTTCTCCCTTGTAATTTAGTGGGGAGCATCATGACCCTGTCTGTTCTTTACCGAACAAACCTTGCATTTTTTTTATATAATTTTAAGCATATTTTTCATTATTATTTTGTTCAAATTATTGTGAATAAATTAAAAACACTTTCGTAGATTAATATACATTATGAGGGATAATGCTTGTTGGGTTTTTCCTCCTCTTCAACATGTCGAATAGTGGTATAATTGTTGGCTTTTGGTCTCCGCAAAATAATACCCATGAGGCGTTGAACAATATAGTCTGTTGTCCATAATAAAACGAGTGTATGGGTCATATATTATACTTTAATATTTCTACTCATTCGAAATTTCATTTTTTTTTAAGTAGTGGATGCAGTCATGCAGAGGAATGTCCCAAATGAACCTTATATTATAATTTAACAGTATGTAATTCCTAATACATGCCAACAGACTCAGCATTGCAGGCTATATTTTGCAGGTCAAATTTTACATATTTTATCATAAAGTAATACACGAAGCCAAACCAGTTACAAGCATCATAAAGAGGCCATAATGGGCCTTAAATAATAATGCCATAATGGATGGGCCTTAAACAATAAATGCAAATGAATTTTTAATACTCCGTGAGTGCGTGTTGTCTCTATCTCATCTCCTCACTATTTCAAGTAGTTTGCCAACCCATAGATCTATTTATACCATAATACATGATAAACTTTAAACTATAATATGCATACAAGCCGGTTCTTAAAAAAATGTCTACAATGATTACTAGGTTGGGCCAGTTTCGTATAAAGTGGCTCGAATTATTAGAGCTGGTCCGCTAGTGGTTGGAAATTTGATCAAGAGGCCCACAATCCATACCACCTTGGTAATTTCCCAAAAAAGAAATAAGTAGCCTCTATTAATAACCTTTTTATAAATAAAACAGATAAATAAGTGGCCTTTGTCAAGTCGAAGAGCACATATATGATTTGCTCAAATTATCTAGTTTGCACAATCAAGATAGTTTATCTCGTATATTGATATTTATTTTCGGGGGTAAAATAATGAAAGATAATCTAATTGAGTAATTGGTCATGCCCAAATATATTACAAACTGGACTATATATTATAGTACTTGGTAGTGGGTACTGGGTACATTCTCGTGCATGCCATGTAGTCACGAACCTCCCAATCTTGCCTTCATGTTTCTATCCTATATTTCTATTTCCATGGGGTTAATTGACTTATTAATAACACATATAAAATTAAATTTTAATATATTTAATATTACCGCGATAATTAAATACTTGCAATAAATATAATGCAACATGCATCTGACGCAGAGCAGAGCATTAATTAATGAAACCATAGATTTATTTATATACAGTAATACATAATAAAATAATTTTCAAAGTCTTGAAGAAAATCCAAGTGACAAGAAAACATTAGATCTTGTGAGGTATCATCATTTGATTATTAACATTTCTCACCGAATAAACAAAGATGAACTCACCCGTCACCAATACAACCCTAGAGTCCTTCACCCAATTACAGTTTTATAGGCGGCATTGTGTGCACACACACATATATATACATCTATAGAATAACATGTTAGGTATACTTTCTCCTTCATTTGGTCTCACCCCACCTCAAAAGTCTCAATTTTGACGTCATAATCTTCATTTTCTTTACGTTTTAATCATTTTAAGTCGAAAAAAAAATCACAATATCATACTCCAAAGCTGTTCCTTTGCATTTTCTTGGAGTTTAACTGTCTTTTCTTGTTGTTTTTTTGTTACTTTTTGTAGACTTGGGATATGGGTTTGCTCATTAATTTTGTTTTTAGGTGGCTTGTCCAGTGATTTTGGAGTTATATAGATCCAAGGTTCAAACCCTAATGACTTCTTGAATTTTACATATTATTGAGTTTTTTTTTGGCTCAAAGGGTCTTCAAGATTTCTCATTTTTAATCAATAGGTGAAATGGTAGCAGGAAATAATCTGTTTTACCCAATTGTTGGCTTTGCATCATGTGTTGCTTTTATTTACATGTCTTTTGGGGACTTGTGGGGTGACATTCATCAACAAACTGAACAGAAGTTGAGTTTTGTCGAAAGAAATGGGACACATTTTATGTTAGATGGTAGGATTTTTTATATTAATGGGTGGAATTCATATTGGTTCATGGACCATGCTGTGAATTCATATAGCAAACCAAGAATCAAACAAATGTTGCAAGCAGGTGCCAAGATGGGGCTCACTGTGTGCCGAACTTGGGCTTTTAATGATGGTGCCTACAATGCACTCCAGATTTCCCCTGGTCAATTTGATGAGCAAGTATTCAGGGTAAAATATTTCTGCATCTATTGTTAAGTGTTAACGAATTCTGTTTGCTTGTGTTGAACTTCCTTTTATGATCAATTTAAGGATGTTGTTCGGAAATGGTTTTTTAACATGATATATGTGGTTAACTGGTAATGTATGTATGTGTGTCAGCAGATTATGGTTTTGTATTCGGAGTGCAATTTGTAATTTATTGCCCTTAATATATAGTCAAGGGACTGATTGTTTGAGGATAAACAATTATAAGCTTTCAATTTGTTTATCTACTACTTAAAGAATATGCAATATGATTGAATCTTAATTTTTTTTACCAAAGATCCATTAATATTTATTACATCATTTGTTTGGAATTATCTTTGAACTTCTATGATGGCAGTAGTAATTAAATTTGTTGCTTTTGCCTTTTGTCATTGCATAAAGTTCATGTGTTTCTGGAATGACACAAGGTATCAAGTATCAACAGCCTCTTCCAACTTCCATGCTATATCAGTTCTGATGTACGTTTCAGTTCATTCAGCTGTTATGTGGACTGATCATAAATATGTCCAACTAAGTCTTACTTGTTAATTAGCTAAAAATTATGTTACTTATTGCTTTACTGTTTTGGCAGGCTCTAGACTATGTCATTGCAGAAGCCAAGCATCAACGGATCAGGCTGTTGCTTGCTATAGTCAATAACTTACAAGCTTATGGAGGCAAGACACAATATGTTAAGTGGGCATGGGAAGAAGGCCTTGGTTTAAGCGCTTCTAATGATTCGTTCTTTTATGATCCATCCATTCGTCGTTATTTTAAACACTATATCAAGGTAATGTATTGTCTTTTATAATTGATTTATCAAATTTAATTGTTACTCTATTATATTTAAGTCACTAGTATTCGATGAAATGAAATAAATAAAGCATAAAATTGTATTGTATTCAAGCTCCCAGTATTTGTACGGTGAGTTGTGTTTGAATGTGATTTAGAATATCAAATTAGTGGGCTTGGTCCGGATTTCTAATCAAATTAATCCAAGACGAAAAAATTGTATCTCCCACTCCCGCATAAGATATCATGGCTAGAGTAAACAATTTAGTGGTAAATGGGATGATAGGTATTGACTATTTGACTTGGTAGACAATGAAATATGAACAGAACTAATTACATGCATGTGCAGATTACAATCAATAAATATTTAGAAATTCAATTTAATGCATTTATCTGTTTATTATCAAAATTTCTTCTTTTAGACACCAAAGTTGAATGAACATTAACCTAAGCTAAAGCACTACTCCCTCCGTCCCATTTTACATGTCACTTTTGAAAATATTACGCATCTTAAGAAAAAGTTAGGTAGATAATTTGTTTAATGTAGATGAGTTGTTTGTATATTTAAATTAGTCAAACATTGGAAATAGTAATACAAGGGTAATTTGTGGGAAAATCTTTAAAAAATTGCTTTGGAAAAAGAGAGTGACAAGTATTTTGGGACATTTTTTTTTACAAAAGTGACATGTGTTATGGGACAGAGGGAGTATTTAACTAATACACTGTTGCTCTGCTGAATGTATTTAACTTTCAAATGCCAATATCAAGAATACCTGGTTGAATGTTTGCTTCCGAGCAGATAGTGTATCTAGTACTCCCTCTACTTCGAAATAGATGTCGTTTGATTTTTTTTGCCACGCACTTAAAAGAGTTTTAAATACTTAGTTGAAATCATTATTTTAAAAAATTTCTCTCTGAATAAAAATATTTAGTTAATATTTTAATTCACAAAAAGAAAAAATTAAAATTTTTTTTTTTTTTAACTATGTGGTCAAATCTCAAAGTGTATCAAAAACTCAAATGACATGTATTTTGAAACAAAGTGAGTATCTCACTTCACACGCCTGTGGCGACACATACACTGCATATCAAAGCATATTTCTCAATTGAGCCAAAATCTTCTTTCCTCTTGATCTCTGTGGTCCAAGGCCAGTTATGCGATGTTAACAGTGATACACTTTTGATGAGAGTTTAAGAATATGGCGATTGAGAGAGCAATAATTTAATGACTAGAATTTAGGTCGATTAACATAACTATAATGCATTTATGGATTAGAGTAGTGCTCTCGATTAAGGGGTTTGGTTGGGGGGTAAGATATATGGATGAGTTTAGGAGAGTTTATAGATATCTGTGGTGATTCGGTTTAAAAACTTAGGAAAGCTAGTCGAGAAAGTTCAGGGTTTTCAAATTTTGGGGTTTACATGTATAGCCAAGCTGGGTTGAAAAATTGATCGTGGTGTGTCTGCTGGTCGCTGGATGGTTGGTTTCACAGCTCGGGCTTATGGGTCTGGGCAGGAACGAAAGCAGAGTGATGGTGATTTTTTGAGATGGAAGTCTGGCAGAATGGGAATTTGGGTTCGCTTTAGTCATTTTTTGCCATGTTCACTAGATATTCATCTGTTTTAGCCCTTTTACTAACATCCAAATTAGTTTTATGATAATCTCATAATATATATTCAGTAGGACACGAGGCCCTGTCACACCGTTGAATTCTAATACGACTTGTAGATTTGAACCTAATTAGGACAAATTGAGTGATTGATATCTTGATTGCAATAATTGGAAAGGTAGTCCCTGAAGCAAAAGTATAATAGCGAGGGCACAAAGCTCTATTCTGGTCTCGGTATATCAAATACATGCATCAGAAACTTATCTTTGCCCCTTACCGCATCTCAAGTTCTCAACCAAATGTTTATTTTGTTATTTCGTACTTTGCTGCACATTTTATAATTTTGGACTGCATGATAACCTATTGTGACAGTTGTAACATGTTGAAGTCTTTCACTGATTTTAGTAACTCTCACTTCTGCAGACTGTTCTGACAAGAAAGAATACGATCACGGGAATTGAGTACAGAGATGATCCTACCATTTTTGGATGGGAGTTGATTAATGAGCCCAGGTGCATCACAGATGCTTCAGGCGACACACTTCAAGTAAGCAATAGAATCTAAATAACTACCTGAATCCTGATAGAGTAGTTATGACTAATTATAGGAACTAGGAACCAATAGCATAGCATTGAAATGATATTTAATGTCACGAAGTCCTTGTATGTTTTCTACCTTCTGAAGTATGTACTCCTTTTGTATAAACATACAGATTTTGGTAAAAAAATAGCAAGATTTTCTACGGTAACATCGAAAATACTTCCAAGTAATTCCAAGTGACAATATTCCACTTGCTTTTGGGAGGATATGCTAAATTGCTAACTCTAGTGATTTTGCTTAGATATGTTGGGGGGTTTATGTTAACTACCCACAGTCAACCAATCATTAGTACTAAATCTGTCTCTAGAAACTTGCAATTCCTTAATGTCTCAGAGTACTTCAAATGATTTACTTCTAAATTGTGCTAAATCTTCTTAAATGTATGTTTTAAGAGAATAATGAATGGCCCAGCAGCGGGAAGATGCTCCAAGTGCCAGTAGAGCTTGATTGTCAACCCCTGCCCCATGTATTTAAATTGAATACATCTAAGAATATGTCAGTTACCCCCGTCCTCTATATATATTGTGTATCCCTTGCGAGAAATAGGTCCTATTTTTTCATCTGCCTTGATGCTTTAATTTGTATCAAGTCAACATTGATATCCTCTGTTTAAATACATTAATACTTTAGAACAGATAAAATCGAACTCTTGTGTCCATTGATTGGATTAGTTGGATCTGGAGGCCACCAGATCTTGGGTTTCCTCTCCCTCCCTCTCTCTCTCTAAAAGAATGTAGAGTCATCAGAGACTTGACAAAGATGTAGGGTCATAAAAGAATTATCTTACGGGTCAGGTTTTGGCTGTGAGGTTCAACTCGTCCAATCAAATAGCATTAAAGTTGTGCAAATTAAAACATTTAGGTTAGATTGGTTCAAGTAAAGGTTTTTAAGTGTTTGATTAATTTGAAACATTAAGCTTTTATGTATTCATGTTGACTTCAAATTGTGTCTGTGCTGCATACATATTCTTCCGTTCTCCACCTACACTGATTAATGTTAAAAGCAGTATTGAAAGTTCTTCTTTTGGTCCAAATATGAACTGGTTTCATGTCATGGAATCACAGGAATGGATAGAAGAGATGTCATCTTTTGTGAAAGCAATTGACAAGAAGCATCTATTAACTGTAGGCCTCGAAGGATTTTATGGTCCTAAAAGTCCGAAAAAATCATCTCAGAATCCAGAATTTTGGGCAGCAGACCTTGGGACTGATTTTATTCGCAACTCAATGCCTTCTACCATTGACTTTGCTTCTGTTCATATATATCCTGACCACTGGTATCTATAATAGTGTATTTATATTTTTCAGTTTAATTTGCACCTGCATACGATGTTAACCGAAGACCAATGTGTTATTTCTGAACATTATCCAGAAATAAGAAATTTTAAGTTTAAAAACCTGTTGGACATGATAAACTAAAGTTTTGACTCTTGTCATGTTTGGGAATTGATTTTTTTTTTTTTGACAAGTCTCATTATTTCTATTTAACCCTTCATATTATACTTCAGAGCGTACTTGAGCATTCCCTAGTTATGTAGTTCGGTTTAAATTGGCATTAATGCTCGAAATTTCAGTTGTGCATATTATAAGCGATATGATGTGTTTCTCTCTGTAGGACTCACGTGCAAGATTTGGAGTACAAACTAAATTTTGTTTCTAAATGGATGCGTTCCCACATTGAAGATGGCGACAAAGAACTCAAGAAACCTGTCATGTTCACTGAATTTGGATTATCTAGTCAAAACAAGGGTTTCGACCCAGCTCAGCGAGACAGATTTTACAAAATTGTTTTTGATCTCATATATAAATCTGCTAAGAAGAAAGGATCTGGAGCTGGGTCTTTCGCCTGGCAGTTCTTTGTTGGAGGAATGGAAGAGTACAATGATGAATTTGGGATTGTCCCATGGGAGAGGCCATCCACATATAAGCTGATAATTGGACAATCATGTAGACTGGCAAGAATTGAAGGAGCATTTCCTTGGCAAAGTGAGTACATTAAACAACTATGTTCACATTGAACGCAAGTAAAAGATGTAGTTTCCCAGATGAAGTAGACAATATATGTGGTTTGAGATCACGTAAAGGGAAAGATATGCAATCATATATAGAGGTATATGTAACACGTATTGTTCAAACAAGAAGATAAGAACCATATATACACAACGGAATTCATCTCGAATCCCTGGAAAGTATATGTTATATACTTGTTCGGCACATTTTGAGTTTGATGTTATTGTAAGTCTGTAACGGTTCACATTATCCTCTTATTGACATGATATTTCGTGTTCTTTAGTGTTAGTATGAGTAAAATATTATTTCCTAATCACATTATCCATTGACATTATCCTCTTATTGACATGATATTTCGTGTTCTTTAGTGTTAGTGTTAGTAACGGAGTCGAGAATCGTGATATTAAGTTAGTGGTTACGATTAGTTATTAGTCGAGACTTCTGCGATAATCGTGATTGACATGTGTAATGTTTTTCATATACATATTTGATGTTACATTTGGTCGTTTACATGCCATGCCTCTGTGGTTTATATTAGTTAACTAAATTTGTATTGATGCGTGATAATTTTGCTGTGATCCTTGGATTCTACATTAGGACTAGGTGTAATATGGTATACTTCCTCCACATGAGAAACAGTATTAATGGATATTAGAATAAATATTGATACTGTCTAAATAAAAAGAGCGAAGGCAAAGCTAAAAAATAACTGGCAGTTCGGTCAAGTGATTTACAGAGCTGCCCCTTGCTTCCACATTTGACTTGCTTGCAATTTCCTCAGTTGTTACATCAATTCATATCAAGTTAGTATACGTTCCAGCTGTGTTTTCCTAATGATTTTCATAAAAGATGTAGTTCCACAGATTAAGTAGAAAATATGTGTGGTTTGAGATCACCTAAAGGGAAAGAGATGCTTGTTATTAATTTTGTACCACTTCATATAATCATATATAGAGGTAGATATATGTAACACGTATTGTTCAAACAAGAAGATAAGAACCATATATATACTCCGGAATTCATCTCGAATCCCTGGAAAGTATATGTTATATACTTGTTGGGCACATTTTGAGTTTGATGTTACTGCAAGTCTGTAACGGTTCACATTATCTTCTTATTGACATGATATTTCGTGTTCTTTAGTGTTAGTACGAGTAAAATGTTCTTTCCTTGGAGAACTGACATCATATCCTTGCTTCATGTTCACACATTCAGTGGTACCTATCCATGGACTCGTGCATGAATCATCTTACATGTGCAGGTAGAAAAACTGACAAGACATTGAAGCCATGTATCTTTTAACAAACTATCTAGCATCTCAATCTTTTCCACGTGACATGTTGGTAATAGACTTTCTAAGTTGGAAATAATAATAATCTAAAGAGGTTATGCTGATCAATATAACGTGTAGATTATCAAGAACTTGGCCAAACATATCATTGCTCGCCGATTGTAGAAGGCTATAAGCCTCCATGCCAACGAGAAGCAATTGAAAAAATACAAACACAATCACATGAATATTCACCAGAAAAGATTCAACTCGAACCAAATCTTTAATTTAAAGACAGGATTAAAAAAACAACCTGTAGTTGATTATATATCTAACAAATTCATCCAGGAAATACATCAAACACCTTTAACATGATTAAAAAAAACAAATGGAAATCGCTAGCATAAAACCACCACCCTGTAATTCATTATATTTCTAACAAACTCTTTCAGGCAATACATCAAACACTTAAACCACTAAACACGTTTCGCCAATCTAGGTGAAACCCTAACCCCAATTTCCCCATTCCCCTTATTTCCCCCCTTTTTCAACTTCTTACCCTTCAATTCCACTCTCTCAGATCTCCGTCCACGAGACCTCGTCGCGACACCTTCAGATCTAGAAACTTCCTTTTTCATCCCACACTCCTCCGCCACTTTCTCAAAATCATCCCCTAACTTCCTCACCGCACCGCGCTTCACATTCTCTTCCTCGCCATCTCCATCGCTCTCCTCTTCTTCATCCACCAAAAACCGCCTCTTTCGCTTCACCACAAACGGCGCCGGCGGCGGAGACGGCGATAAAACCGCCTCGATTCTATCGATCTCCGCTTCTTTCGCTTTCTTCTTGACGGATCTCTCGTGTTCGGCTTTGATTTTGTTGATGTTGCCTTCAATTCGGCCTTGGAAACGGAGTCGCTTGACGTTTAAGCCGCCCATGGACCAGTGAGCCTCTTCTGCCCACGACATGAGCGAGTCGAGAACCGGAGCCGGCGGGTCAACTCGCTCCTCGTTGAATCTGACGTCGGTGTAGAATCGTGGTCTGGGAAGGCCGCTGCCGTAGAATTTTCCGGGACCTAGGGCTACAACCATAGCTATTACTACTTACAATTGAATTAGGGGTTTGTTTGTAAACTGCTAGCGATTGTATTGTATGCAATAGAATTGATAGGCTTTTATAGATTGATTTTGGCGGGAGTTTTTGGCGCCTATAATTCCCGCTTCAGTTTGATGGCGGGAGATTGATTCGAATTTTTTCTTTTATTGGTGATTTTGCTGGATATTAAAATAGATTTTATATATCACTTGGTAACTGATTAATAAATATTAGTATTTATTTTACATGACCTGTTTTTTGGAAGCGTGACTTAGAATGTTGAATATTAAGTTTCATTATCAAATTCTGAAAATTTTAATTTTAATTTTAATTTTGTCTTGCAAATCACATGGCAATCTGACTGATTAAAAATAATATATATTTCAATTGCATGTATTTGTATGTGGATGGTTAATTTAATTAATTAAAATGAAAATTTTATTCTTATGCTCCGTTTAAATTGCTCTCTCTCTCTATATATATATAGGGTCCTGCTCAAATAGAAAATAACTTAGAATAGAAAATAGAAAATAAGATCTACACAATATATTCAATCTAATCTAATGGCAAGGGGGTGCATCCACACACAAATCAAATACACCCTCATACACCCAATCCCACATAATCCCTCCGTTTTTAATTTGATTTTTCCCGTTAATTAGTGAAGTGTTTTTCAAATCTAACTTCACCACATTTTTCTCCATCTCCCAACAATCAGTTTGCATACCATATGTGATATATTCCGGTGACTTTTATTTTTTCGACGATTTCCATTATTTTTTGTGAACCCAGGATATATAATTTAGTGATTTCTGTAATACAAATTAGTGATTTCTGTAATACAAATTAGTGGTTTCTGTAATATATTTTAGTGATTGAAGTTTGAATCTGATAAGTGACGAATTTATTTTAATTATAAATTATATTTGTCGAAATATAGCACATATGGTATGAAAACTGATCGTTGGGAGATGGAAAAAAATGTGATGAAGTTAGATTTGAAAAAAACTTTGTCAATTGACGGGAAAAATCAAATTAAAAACGGAGGAGAATAGATGGGATTGTGTGTGTGAGGGTGTATATAATTTGTGTGTGGGTGTGGCAGGTATAATGATAAGGTTTTCTATTTCTCATTTAAACTATTTTCTATTTGAGCAGGACCCTATATATATATATTTGTAGAAATTCTAAATTAATACAGTAAACATTTTGTTTAATCATATTATTATTTTTTTATAATTTTATTTACATTTATATTGAGGGTCCTTAATCCCGTGAGGATCCACATGAATATTACTTACTTTGCAAACTGAGGAATTGGCATCACAAAAGTACATGACAAATAATACAACCCTCGTTATTTGGGTCAAATAAATTTAAAAACCGAAAAATTTATTAGGCTATAGAGTATAAATTAGATTGGGTTGAAATTTAATAAATTTTAACTCTGATTTAACCATATACATACATATAGGTTCCATTACCTTCTTCCTTAATTCATTTTTTTTGAGTTGTTGTGTAACTTCTGAGCTCAAGCAGTCTCCCCTGGCCTGGTCGGAAACTGAGGCCCGAGTAGATCTCGTTTGTTCAATAATTCTAAATTATATGGAAAAGAAATCCCGGAAAAAAGATAGAAAAAAAGAGCTCTCAAGGGTTCTATTTGAATTGTACTGGCGGTATAGACGCTCGTAACCTCCCCCTCTATCTATACCCTGCGGTAATGATTCCTCCCCCTTTCCCACAACAGTTTCATGGGTTGATCAGACATTAGGTAAAACTTCCTCTACCTTGAGAAATGGCCGAAATTTAATACCTATTTAGATTTTAGTCTCTTTTTTTCTCTTTTTATTCTTTAGCCTCCTATCACTGACTATGCTATCATTTTATTTGAATTTAAGATTGTTCTAGAGTGTATTTGTATGGATTACAAATTTTATTTTTTACTCTCTCCGTCCATAATTAGTTATTTGTTTGGCTTTTTACATGTATTTTAACGCGTATAAAAAATATAGTTCGATATCAAACTATATTAATTTCTTATAAAGGAAAACAACGGGCCAAAAGTATTATCATTTTATTGATATAAGCCCGGTTTTATATTATATTATAGGTAAGTACCAACAACTTTTTCCTTAGAAGCAGTTAAAAATATTTTTGATAAAATTCAAAACTATCTTTTTGAAAAAGTATTTTTAGTTTAAAAATTGTTTTTAGAGAGAGTAAATCTTCCCGCACTTTTAGAAAAAGATCCGACACACATTTTAAGTTGCATATAAAGTATAGTTTCATAACTTATTTTTTTAAAAAAATCTGAATAGAAATTTAAACATTAAATTTGTATTCAGAAAAAAAATAAAAAAATTATGGAACTATACTTTATATGCATCTTAAAATGCGTGTCGGACCTTCTCTTCGAAACGTAAACAATTTGGTGGAACGGAAGTAGTACTATATAACGGAAACCCTAATTTATTTTTTGCTCGGTTCTCTATCGTGTTGTCATTGCTATCTCTAATTCTGGTGATGGTTTAATCACAGGCTGGAGGCCCCCTACCTAATTTTGTTATTACTTATTTTTCAATAAAATCGGTCTTTAATTTCATGAGTTTAAAAAAAAAATTGAGTTCTTCATTTTGACTTTTAGATCTACTACGGTTAAGAGTTCGGATTTTCAAATAAAAATCAGTTTTGGATTCAAAATCTCCGACCTAACATCATATCAAAATTTGGTGTTATTCCGATATATTTGAATTTTTAGGATTTTTCGTATCGTTTTGTGCGAGTTTGTTTATGTTGTTAGTTGTATCGCTTAATGCAAGTACTCTTGTGTTTACTGCATTGAAAATGAATTATATGATGTATTGAGAGATTTGGATATCTCGCATCGACAGCACTTTCGGCATATCTATAACTAATGCCCATGAGGTGCGCTTGAAACTGTGGTGAAAAACGTATGTGCTCACCTTTCACAAAAAAAATTTGTTCATAACATGATGTCTTTGGTACCTCTAAATTCAGTTTTTGTAATTGAATTTTTTGAATATCGCACTATTTACGGAAATTACTGTGAGGGTCAATTGTGAATGTACTGTATTTGTGTTTTTAGGGGAGATGTAAGTTGGATTGATTGCTCGGAAGACCATTGAAGTCATTTTTAATTTTCAGAATATTTGTATTCAGTTTGTTAAGCGATCCGGAAACAAAACGATTAATTGTTTAACTCGTTTATTTATTTTTGAACCTAGTTACGTGGTCAATCGGGGATTTGTCTTGACTAAGACTCTTTCACGTTATTAATAAAATCTGCTTTATATTCTAAAATAAAATCAAATCTGCTTTAAATTTGATAAAAAAGAAGTAGTACTTTCTAGTTTCTGCGCACTAGTGCGTGTTTTCAAAGAGGCCTCTGTGTTCTAACTATGGGTCCCAATGAATGGCGTTGCATTGAAATTACTGGCCTTTTTTTCTACGTCCATTCTGTAGGCCCATTTTCCTTCCGCACCAAGGCACTCATACTGGTCTTCCGGCTCAGCAAATTCTCCGCTTGTTGACTACATTAATACATTATACTCTTTCTGTCCCTATTCACGTACACTGTTTTTTTATAGTTAAATAAACATGTATTAGATATAATTTTATTTATTATAATACTAGTCCTAACTATATAGTTATCTATATTAACTAAAATTTTATTTTTTAAGTCCAATTATATTTTTATTATAGCACGGGTCCAAATTATATCATATTTATATTAAATAGAATAAATTTATATAAAATAAGAAAACATATAATATTAACATAAATTATTAATGTTACGAAATTTTATATTAAGTATCAATAAAAATTTAAATAAAAAAATTATTTACTTAAATATTAGTTATCTCGTGTTTCACACATGTTATAAGCTTGTTTATATATCTCTTTGGGTTGAGGAGAAAAAAACACCCTCCGGTTTAGGTGAAATAGCGAATAAATCCTATGATTTAAAAATGTTCAAATAAGTTCTTAAAATTTAAATTGTTAGTTCAATATAACTCTCCAGTTAATTTTTTAAAACAATAGTTAGTGTATAGCTTTAAAACATTTAAAAATTTATTATTTAAATTTAATATTTATATTAATATATTATAATACACTAAAATTATTACTCCTATAAAATTACTAGTATTTATGTATATTGTGACATTAATATTCACATATAACATGATAATATTTTAATAAAATATGCAGAATTATATAAAAATTTCAAAAAAGATGTTGATATTATAAATAAAACTTATCTTTAAATAAAGTAAATAAATTTTATCTCCGTTAAACACTAACACGAATAAAATATGTGAAAATTTATATAAAAGTATTTCTACACAAGATTACAAATAAATAAAAATTATTGATATAAAAATAAAAATAAATTCAAATCATATAAATATAATATTAAAATAAAAATAATAAAATATTAAATATATATTCGTACATCATACGGAACGCGAGCAAGTGCTTATGTATGTGTATGTATGTGTGTGTGTTTGTACGTGTATATTATGATTTAATATTAAAATATGACTTATATTTTATTAGTTATTCAAAAAATAGTATAATAATTTAACAACTTATCTGTTATTTTATAGAATTATTTAATAAAATTCAATTATATAAAAATATATTAATTTATAAATAATAATGTCATTAATAAAAAAGTCAATAATTATTAATATACCATGTGTGTGTGTATATATAGGGAGTTTTATTCAAATAAAAAATAATTTAAACTTGAAATGAGAAAATGTCTTACCTCATTTAAAATGTGGGCTCATTTGAGAGGTGTACTCAACATAAACATTGCCAGCATGGCAACATGACCCACGTGGGCACATGCATTCAACTCCCCCGCGCTGCTAAGCTTGTTATGCTGTGTTATATGTTCTTTTTTATGTTCGATATTACTGTATATGTTTTTATTATTAAATATAATAAAATATACTTATATTACATAAATCAGTAATTAATATTACATAAATTAGTATTTAATATTACAGAAATCAGTATTTAATATTATTTAAAATTTATTTTTCAATTTTAAATAATAAATATAATAGAATGCATTTTTATTATGAAAATTATATTTCATAACTCAATAATTAATATTACACAAATCAGTATTTAATATTGCATAAATAAGTATATAATATTATATTTTTATTATTTAAAATTTATGTTTTTAATTTTAAATAATAAGTATAATAGAATATATTTTTATCATGGAAATTATATTACACTAATCGATAATTAATATTAGAGAAATCAATATTTAATATTACATGAATCAATATTTAATATAATGGATATCACTAAATTATATTATAGAAATCGATAATTAATATTACATAAATCAGTATTTAATATTACAATAATCACTAACTTATATATAGTGTGTTCGCCTAAATTAATGGAAAAATAAAATTCGGCGGAATATAACACATATGGTATGAAAACTGATAGTTGTGAGATGAATAAAAATATGGTGAAATTAAATTTGAAAAAGATTTCACCAACTAACGGGAAAAAATAATTTAAATCGGAGGGGATTAAGTGACCTGTGTACGCGAGGGTGCATTTAATTTGTGTGTGGGGACACTTAGAGACCATTAGATTAAAATTAGATATGTGACTAAGATCTTATTTTCTATTTATCATTTTAAGTTATTTTTCATTTAATCATTAGCATACATATATATATATATTTATATTTATATTAATATAATTGAATATTTAATAATATTTCTAACATAGTTAAAAAAACTAATTAGAGAGCTTATATTGAATCAAAAATTTAAATTGTAGGGACTTATTGAATCTTTTTTAAACTAAAAAGACTTATCGGCTCCTATACATGAACTAATGGTTTTTTTGCTCCTTAACTCTGTATCTTATTAACCCGTCGGAGACCGTAATTTCATGTCAGCTCGATTCACAACATGAATTATACAAAAAATTTGAATACAATACGTCGACTGCCAAAATATTATTCTTTTAAATTTTACTAATTTTTATTCAATTTAAAATTATTTTTTAAATGACAAATGCTAACAATTATTTTTTCAAATTCCAAACTAAAATCCGTGTTACGATACTTTTGGTATCACCCTATTATAATTAAAGGTGCCCAAAATATGTTAACAGGACTTGGGAAATTTTAATATTCATTAGACATAAATTTTTATCCCAACGTCTCCTTTTAATTGTCCCTTATGAAAAAGAACAATACATAATTACATGTTATTCTCTTTTTTAAAAACAATTTTATAAAATTTTTTTCAAATAATAATCTTATATTATTATTTCTAATATTTGACTAATTAAAATATGCAAGCAATTCATTTAATTCAATATAATTATGAAGGTAGTCATGTAAATAAATTATATAATTAATATTTTTACTGAGATGTGTGTTTTTTCGTAAAAGACAATTAAAAGGGCATGTAGGGAGTATATTAAAGTAGGTAATACTTGCACTTATATACAAAGTACTCCATCTCGTCCTATTTATAGGTTATTTGATTTTTTATACGTAATTTTAAGCGCTTTGACAACACAAGTAGAATTAATATTTTTAATTTTTTTTTTTAAATTAAAATTTAAATATTATATTTTTATTTAAAAAATATCAATTTTAACTATATGGTGAAAACACCTAAACTTACGTGTAAAAAAGTCTAATAACCTCTATAAAAAATGAGAGGGAGTATATAATTTATCGGAGAACCATTTAACCACTTTTTCCCTAGTGCTGATGCGACGGAATAAAAGTACATTAAAATATTACTATTATATTGAAATTGCAATATTGAGCACCCGTTCGTTAATTAATTTATGAAAGAGACGTGTTACATTTAATAATCTTCCCGAAAGTGACTGACACATCATAGACCGTAACGTAGGCACACACAACACTTGCCTGGCGTAGCGTACAATAAGCAAACCTTCACCCCCGGCGCACGATAGCGAAAATCCCAATAAAGGCGCGAATTAAGCCTCCTCACACTCTCTCTCTAACCCCATTTGCAAAGTCACTGTTTGATTTTATTCCCACTTTCTCTCTCTACAATTCTATCGTACATACTTGACACTCCCCCTCTCTCTATATATAATATAACCACAGTTACATAGATAGAAACAGCTCTGTATATAAGTGATTCCAATTCCGATCAAAATGGAGAACTCGACGGCGATCGACATCGGAATTGCAGCCGTAACTAATTCAGACTCCGTCGCTTCTGATTCTAACCCTATTAAACACAATGAGGTATCTCTAATTCACTCATTTAAAACCCTAGCTTTCATTTGAACAATCAATTTTGTTAATTTCAGTGTATTTTTGTCAATTGTATAGTTTATTGTTCGTGATCGCTTGTCTTAAACCTTTTTTCGGAACGTTTGCGGCTTATATTATCGACTTTTGCTAATTTGATCATTTTTTTGCATCGCGATGGTGTTGATTGGTGCTCACTTTGATCGTTTTTCGTACCAAGGGTTTTAGTCTTATTTCCGATAATGTTTTGCCCTTGCGGAGACCACTCTGTATTTGTATATATATGCTCGTGAGCATTTAGTTGTACTAATACTCGATTACCGCGGCTAAGCCTTATCAAATGCCAAAAAATATACTAACATTTAACATCTTTAGTTAAAAATCAAATGCCAAAAATATTGCAATTATTTTTAGATAATTTGATGAATTTAATTATGCTAAATAAATTGTAGATAAACCATAGTTTGTGCAATTTTGGTTGTGCAAATTTTTTAATACAGGAAGTTGAGATAAAATGCAATAGTCATTCATGGGGTGTCTTTAATCTTAATTTTTTTGGTAGATATGATTGCAATTTGCAAGTGATTCAGATGTTCTAATTATTAGGAGTATTAAAATGTTTAGGTTGCATTTTGCTTACTGACTTTTATTATTAGACGTGTGTCATTCATTAGCACAATGTGCTCAAACTGATGTTGCTCTGTCCAATGTTAAACTATTAATGCACATATGTAAGTTAGTTTGTAATGGGTCATCTATTTTTGTAGTAAAAATATTATTCATTCCAAGAAAAAAATGAAAACTTTGTATTTTAAATAAGTTTAAAAAAAAAGAAAAAAAGTTTTTTTTTTATCTGTTTAAATATTTTTTTAGTTTGCCATATAAATGCTATATAAAAATGGTTAGAATCTTATACGAATATAAATATTTCATCATCACAATTTAAATCAAATTTTATTTAAAAAGATAAAAAAGATTTTAATAAAAATTTTAATTTTTGTAATATTGAAATTTATAAAATATTATTATTTTTGCTTGATATTTTGTTAAGCTAGAATGTAAAAAATCCTATATAGTTGTCATGTGATATGTAAGTAAGAATAATATATTTTTTAATTGTGCATTAGGCAGTTGGCAAAATGAACTACTTTTCAACTTTTTATTTATAAATTTTAGTTATTAAAAAAGTATTATTACTTTTAAATGAATTAATTTTAATTTTTTAAAACTATATTTAAACTTTTACTTGCCAGATCCTTACATCCAAATAAGACAAGAGTTCAACCTAACCTTTCCCAACCCAACTCAATCTTACCCTTCCCTCCTCAACACCAAGGTTTGTAGAGTTTCTGGTTTTAAAAGTTTGTACTGGACTACAGTCTACACACACACATATATAGACATTATTGTTTCTGTTTGATTTAACGTGTTTCTGATTGACTTGGTACATTTTCACCGACTCACTTTCTGATGCTTTGAAACTACTATCTCAATTGTTTAATAGGAGCAGACTGGAACAGAACTCGGGAACTTATCTACTAGCATTGCAGGGTCAACATCTGCCACTCCTAATTCAGTTTATATTCATGATTCCAGTTTTAATATGTCATGCCCTGATGATGAAAACAATGGAGATGACAATGAAGGAGATGAAAATGATGATGATGGATGTTATATGTCTGATTCTGATGACAATGATGATTATATGTTTGAAAATGATGACGATAATGATGATGATTATTTGAATATGCAAGCACAATTTGACAACGTGGATCTGCCTACTGGGGTTGAGGCTTCAGTTTCTTGGATCAAGGATACAACTTCAAGCATGAATGTCAGCAAGGACCCCATGGTCCCCCCTTCCGGGCCAGGGTCACAAGCGAAGACATCTGTTGCTTTAGTCTCGGGTATACCTAGCTTTATTCATGAGAATATCGGTTCAAGCAGTTCGACATTGCATGTAGGGTCAAGTTCTGATGTGAAGAACGAAGCATCAAAAGAACCTGTTGTTATGAAAAGTGAAACGGAAAGAGAAGAAAATGTTAAGAAAAATGAAGCGGAAAAAGAACATGATGTGATGACGAACTACGAGTCTTGTAAAAGATTTGATACTGTAAATGATTTCGTAGATCATCACTATAGCAAAGTTGGCTTTCAAGAGCAACAGGTGCTTCTTTAAAATAACCATACATCTCATCTTTTTTTGTTATCTTAGTGCAGAGCACACATTATTTTTTTTTCTTCTGCTTTCGTATGTACAATATATAATCATGCATGTTTTTATATTTTATATATCCTTACTGTAGCCACCTAAGACATGGACAAAGAAAATTCATGATGAGTGGAAAATATTGGAGAAGGGTTTACCTGGTGAGTAATAATTTTTGGCGTGTCATTCAGGTTCATGCATGCTAGTCATTTCTTAACATATCATGAATATATAATATTGAAAACAGGAAACTTTCTAGAAGCTGCAGTATATCTCTTAATTGAGTTTTACACAAATAATTAACTGATTTCAAAAGTTTTACACAAATAATTCAGGTTCATGCATGCTAGTCATTTCTTAACATATCCTGAATATATAATATTGAAAACAGGAAACTTTCTAGAAGCTGCAGTATATATAATACATGGAATCTGAACTTATGTTACACAGCTTGCACGATACCAAAAGTAAGTCCTGGCATTACAGACAGCCATCTCATATGAACATTGACTCAAGTTTGGAATTAGTGAATTTTTTAATTTATTGCCTAAGATTGCTGCACTACTTTTACTCTTCCTTATATTTGTGTGAAGTGGTTACCTTGCCCATAATGTCTGTCTTGGTTCCCTTGCACCCAAGAGTACCACATGCACAGATGGGTCAATGTTCATTTTTGCATTGCAGTCTGTAAAAAATTATGGATCTAGACCTTAAAGCATGCATTGTTATTATGTGTTGTTATTTATATCTTGTAACAGATTTTATATAGTAGCAGAGTATTAAATTTCTTGATCCTCACTGTTTGTATTTTTATTCTTTCACAGATACAATATATGTTAGAGTGTATGAAACTAGGATGGATCTTCTGAGGGCTGTCATTATAGGGCCAGCTGGCACTCCATACCATGATGGCCTTTTCGTCTTTGATGTTCTTTTCCCCCCTACCTACCCAGATATTCCACCAGTATGTACTTTTTACTGTTTACATATAACATTTTGATATGAGTATGTTTGCTTCCAGTTTTTAAACGTTGTTCTCTCAACTTCTTAAGATGGTATACTATTATTCTGGTGGCCTTCGATTGAATCCAAACTTGTATGATTGCGGAAAAGTCTGCCTCAGTCTTCTAAACACATGGACTGGTGAAGGAAATGAGAAATGGATTCCTAAGTCATCTACAATGCTACAAGTCTTGGTGTCCATACAAGCTTTGATATTGAACGAGGAACCCTTTTTTAATGAACCTGGGTATGATGGTATGTATACTGGAGAGGAAGGGAGGAAGAGATCTAAAGAATACACTGAAAATGTCTTCATTCTGTCACTAAAAACGATGATGTACACACTTAGGAGGCCCCCAAAGGTAATCTGTACTTTTTCGTTCGTCATTTTCTATTATCTTTATTTGTGTGTGTGTTTAATAGGAAATTAACAAACCTGTTGTTTGTGACTAATCAAAAAGACAAGATACAAAGATTGAGCCTTTATTAGTATATTTATTGTTTTGGGGGTGGGGAGTCTTTTTCCCCATCAACCTATTTGTCACAATTACAATAATCCAATAATCGAAGTTTCTATATATAATAATAATAATATATATAGAAATTTAAATGGTAAAAAAAAAATCTTTATAGTTCTATCGATAACCAGAGGGTTGAACCTTCTAGTTTCAAGAGTTCAATTCTATTGAATTACAGAAGAGCATAAACTACACCAAAGCACTAAGGTAAATAAAACCCATACTCCAAAATAATGAGAATAATGAACCTTCGAATTCGTATTTGAACAAAGTTTTATTCATCCATTTTAATATTTACTAAATGAAAAGGATTTCATTGAGTTGACTCCTTAAATCTCGACGATTGAGTATGAATAGGCTATTATGAATTCGAACAAGCCGCTATGGTGAAATCGGTAGACACGCTGCGCTTAGGAAGCAGTGCTAGAGCTCTTCATGAACATAATAAATATAAATAATTTATTTATTGGTACTGTTTTCCTAATAGTATCTTGATATCAATTTTCTTCTCACTTATGGATACAACCTGTGGTTCATAGGGTTCCGGGTTCCAACCAAGTTAACATGAATAAAAATGTTTTTTCCTTGTGTGCTTGGAAAATCTTTCCCATTACCTGGGTAACACAATCCCGACATACCCTATTGTATTCTAAATCATTTCGATTACCATCCCCTTTCAGTAAGCTTAAGAATAAATTTGTTATATGTCTTAGAGCCCGTTCGACTAAACTTAAAATTGTGACTTATGACTTAAAGTGACTTAACGTGATAAACTGAGAGCTTAAAATGTATGTTTGGATAATTTTGACTTATGAGTGACTTGTGAGTTTTTAAAAATATAATAATAAAAATAAAAGTGACTTATGAGTAATTTATTACATATGGATAATTTTTATCAAAATAGAAAAATAAAAAAAATAAGTCACTAAAAAAAGTACCTAATACTTACTTCTGGCTTTAAGTCAGTTTCTGGCTTATTTCTGACTTTAAATCGGTTTCTGACTTTAAATCGGTTTCTGACTTATTACACAAACTGACATTTTTCAGCCTAAAGTCAGAAAACAACGGCTTAAAACTGTTTGCCAAACAGGCTATTAAGCTAAGTCCACGTGATCATTTTAAAATCTTGCTTTGAGAGGCTAGGTCAGATATGATAGTTTTAGATGACAACCATAGCTGTCAACAAGAACAAGTCTGGAAGTTGCTTAGATTAAAGCTTTAGAGCCTGTTTGACAAACAGCTTTAAGTCGGGCTTAAAGCTGTTTGTTTCTGACTTTAAGTTGAAAAATGTATGTTTGTGTAACAAGTCAGAAACCGACTTAAAGTAAAAAATAAGCCAGAAGTAAGTATTATGTATTTTTTTCTGTGGACTTATTTTTTTTTATTTTTCTATTTTGATAAAAATTATCCATATGTAATAAATTACTAACAAGTCGCTTTTATTTTTATTATTATATTTTTAAAAACTCACAAGTCACTCACAAGTCAAAATTACCCAAACATACATTTTAAGCTCCCGGCTTATCACGTTAAGCCACTTTAAGTCATAAGTCACAATTTTAAGTTTAGCCATGGGCTCTTAGTCTGATATCTTCTCATGAGAGCAAAAGAAAACGTCAGAATTAAGTTTCTGGAGTAACTATCCTAGTTAATGCATTGATGGTAAAATGCAAAAATTTAACATAGATAGTGTTGCGTAGTGAGTGTAGTTTATACGAAATATGGATTTTTTTTTGGGTACAGTTTTCATGGTTCTTGTCTTGTATACACTGGCTGCAATCTTATGCAAATGATGATAGACTTCATACTGCATATTCTGTGATGGAAATTTGAACCTAGTTGAAGTCATGAATGATCTGGCCGTGGAGTCTTTACTTCATGGACTAGTATATTTCAGGCTGCTTAATGTGAATCATTTGCAAATATTAATAAACCACTTTGTGTGAATACTGTTATATCATATTCCGACTCAACTTCGGGCTTGCAATTCCGAATTTGGCCTATTGGAATCAGTTTATGTCATCTGATTCGTAATGTACATCCATTATTAATGGAAATAGTGCGTAGCCCTTTCAAATTGTTCAAATGGAGGACAACTGAATGGATGTTCGTTAAATAAAACCTACATGCATGAATTTAGACTAGTAGTTACTGTCTATATAGTAAATCGTGAATTATGGTTGGTCGGTCACTCAGCTGATAATCTCCAATAATCTTATATTAATTCTGCAGTCCATATGTATAACATATATAATTCTTTACTTGGATGCACTTCAGTACTGCACCTATCTCACCCCTGCAGTATTTATCTATAATAATCTTATAGTAGCTCTGAAGTCTATATGTATGCAAAGATATTTATCCTAAGATAACGATTTCGGATTCTTTGCATTTTATTAATAACAACGGCCATTCATTTTTTATATGCGTTCCCCCAGTTTCTGGTGCTTTACATCATATGGAACTTTTTAGGTCCATGACAGTTAGAAAGCTGTACATTGTCACTTTTTCTGCTGACATACAATCTTGTTACCTAATGTATGCTAAGTTTTATATTGTAATGCAGCATTTTGAGGATTTTGTTGCTGGCCATTTTCGCACCCATGCACATCGCATTTTATTGGCCTGTCGAGCTTACATGGAAGGAGCTGCGGTAGGATCACTAGCTAACAATGACCAGGCGGAAAGCTCACCAGGGTTTAAGGAGGCAGTGGCCAAAATGATGAATGGTCTTGTTACAATCTTCTTAAGAAATGGATCCAAGGATTGTGAGGAGTTCCGGCTTCCAGGCTGATGGTTATTGTACTCATAACTCAGTACTTATACAACACCGAAAGACGAGACTAATGTTTTCTATATCTATAGGACATTGAAAACTTTTTGCTGGCTAATCTAAGATTCACTGCATAGTGCAGAGGAGCATTGTGTGTAGTAGGGAGGGTAAATAGCAAGGGATGAAAACAGTTGGAAATAGTTCTTTGCATGACATCTCTAGTTAAAGGGCATAGACTTTTGCATCATTGAATGCTCTTAGTTATCAATAACGTCTTGTATATATTATTTGGAAAAGACACCCATCCTATTCATGTTTCTGAGTTATGGTAATCCCTCGCTTTCCAAAAAAGTTTCATATTGGTGTTGGTTTCAAAAATATTCTCCATGAGGTGATATAAGGTCGGTTCTAAGGACATAATGACTAACCCATTGGATTTACCAGTATCTGTATGATTAACGTGTGTTTCAGCTTTGGTAAAGAAAATTTTATGTTCCCGTTCAGGTTTAGAAGATGAACTTGCCCCATCATATTTACTCCATTCCCAATTTAGATATTCACTTTAGTTTTTGTGTAATTAAATTGACCCATCTTTGATAATTTAGTCAAATTTAAGATTAATATATAAATGAAAAAAATAAAATTTTATATTATTAGAAAACATATATAATTTTAAATGTATTTTTTAATTTTTGAAATTATAGAAAAATAATTTTAAATTATACTTGAAAATTAGTCAATTTGACGTTAAAAATGTTAAAATGGACATTTAAATAGGGATGAAGGGAGTAATATTTAACATTTCCTTTCAACCCATTTTGGGAGTAATAATTCATCTTTCTAATGTTTAGAAAAAAGAAATTATAAAATTAATTTTTTATGCATTTTAAAATATGTAAAAGAAATCAAAATGACAAGTGTTCCAAAGTACGGAGGTAATATGTTTTATTTTAAGAAAAAATTTAGTATGTCCTATGTTTGAAATCATTATATATTATGAATAACAAATTTGAACAGCTAAAACTTGTAAGAGAAGACCAATACTAAATTCTAAATATCTATTACCATTACTATAATATAGTATCAAAATATGCTTTTTGATCCTAAAATAAATATTACACTCCAATACTAATTGTATAACTAGTTTCATATTTAACTAACTTTTTTAACTTTTACTCTTTTTGATACATTCTTAGTTCTATAAATATAATAAATATTTAATGATGTGAAAATATGACTATTTCCCCTCCATTTTTAACTATTGATGATGTGACAATGAAGGATGGATTCATCCTTAGTTTCAAATATAAAATCAATAACGGATATTTGCATGTATGCATCCAAATATAACAACCCATTTGGAGTAGAGTTTTTTAACATTTGGTGTTATAATATAATAATAAAATTAATTATAGCAATGCATTAATGACGGTGTTAAAAGTGATGCTATATCTATAATATAGCACTTACCAAAAAAATCTCACTTGAATGGGATGCTAAATATGGATGTAAAATAACAAAATACTATATTTGGTGCTAAATATAGAATCAAGTACAAATATTATTATAATTGACGTATAAGCATCGAAGTGGAAAAATGGAGAGAATAAAACAATGTTGTTATTTTATATATTATATTTTGCTATGATATGTATATTTTATATTAAATATAGATCTATCTAGTTTTATTTTAAATCTATACATTGGAGCACAAGTTCTATTTTAGTATTAAAAATCACATTTTGATTTCATATTTTAATAACAATTATATGTATAATAGCACCCCTATTGGACTTGCTCTATTAATGGTATTTTGATTTACCGAAAAAGAACCTATTTACTACATTCCCCTCATCTATAATTTTCACGGTAATAGTCATGTAGCGTTAAATTATTCGCCACCATCTAAAGTATGTACAATAAAATCTCCATCAATTAATAACTCATTACTCATGATAAATTAATATTTTTAATATAGATTTTTGATCTAAACATAACCAACAATACATCTTTTAACTTGATTAATTAATAATCTCGATAAATTAGTAAAATTTACCGGTCTCGACATTATTAATTTAAAGAGGTTTTATGTATACGTAATTTATAATTCACAAATATCCTCTATACACCGAAAAATTCAAATAAAATTCATTTAATTAAATGTTGTCAAAACACAACATACTATGTATAGAGAGAGCGCATTATTTTACTAATTAAAGACGATTTAAGCATCGGAGAACTGTGAATGCTGATCTAACTCTGAACTCAACATATGACGCAGAAGCATCTCAATTTTCTGACTGTGTTTTTGGGCCACCATAACCTCGCTGTGACACATTTTCTTCTATCTTCATATGAGTAAAGAATGCCACCAAGACAAATGCTACTACCAAATCCAGAAGCAGTAGAACGGTTACCAGATAGAAACTTACAAAGTATATGTAAGACCAAGCAGAGTCTGTCAGTTCTTTGTAGCTCTGCATCCATGCCTGCCAGTTTACCGTTACTAACAAATTAAATAGTGTCACCATTCATTCCACCTGGGTAGTCATTAAAATTGAAAACTAGATAGTCATTATCTGCTAAATGAGGATTTCCAGCATTCACCAACCCGCCAAAGATCTGCACCCCTAAAGAGCAATACATGCATAACACACAGAACATAGTTCCTAGGTAAGGCATTAAACTTGGTATCAGATTGAGAAATGTTGCAATAAGGGCTCGGTAACGACCAACAAAAAGCAAGAGCCTTATTGGTCGTAACATCCTTGCAATAAAAAGATAGCGAATCCATTCTCCATTTGAGAGAAATGGCAGTCCTTTGGGAGACACAAAAGTTGTCGTTTCAATCACAACTATAACCATGGTGATAACGAAGTCGAAACGATTTTGACCATCCCTCCAATAGTTTTGGAACCCATATGGATAAGGGTGCCCGATAGAATTGGAATTTCACTAACCAAGGGAGGGAATCCTCCTTTTGAAACTCTACTGCCATGGCATTGCAAATATAAGTGAATTCTCCCAAACTAATCTTGAAGTCACGGGTATCGTCCAACTCATAGAATATTAACTCAAAATCTTCTTCTGAGATATTTGGCAATGTACTGTATCTACTCACTTCTTTAAACAAATGAATACATTGTTCTTTGTTTAAATATCCATGTCTATCTCTATCTAAAAGATAAAAATGCTCTTTTCAAAATCTCAGTCCTTTTACGATCCCTTGTTTGGCTAGCTGACCCTTAAAGCTATCGTACACAACGGCAAGGATCAAGTTGGTGACAAAGTAAACACCCAAGAGCACATACAGAATGAAAAACAGGGAGTACCAGTGTGATGTTTTGTATGGAGGTATCCAGACATCGGGATTGTTGGCTGTGTTAAATAGGATTAACATATGATATGTTGTTGCACTATACGAGGTAAATACTGTTCTTCCTTGTTCTGTATCCTCAAATATGACATGCTAACCAACTTGAGAACAGAAGTCCTAAAAGCTGCAATTGACATACATTAAACATATGTGGTGGATCCAATACATCAGTATTTGAGCCAAAGTAAAATACAACCCATTAAAGCAGCCTAGGTGAGATTCTGAGCTTGATCCCTAATTGGCGTTCGCATGTAAATATCATTGTATGCTTTATTCATGTTAATAACATTTATCATGTGGAAGTGGCATGACTCCATGGTTAACCTTATTAAGCAATATTAGAGTACTCCCACTCAAAGTCATGGGACCGAGTACGTCCAAAGGCCTATCCACATGCGGTAATGGTATTTGTGATCCAACTTTAGAACATTCCTCATGTGAAAGTGGTTTAGTCAAGTCCTCTCCCACTCATTTTGCAATCACCATTAGAAGGGTTTAGTATCATCAGACAGGTCTAACACCATTAAAAGGAACCAATGGACAAGTTCAACACTACAATCAATACCAGAAGGATCCGTTATCATCGAACAGGTCCAACACCATCGGAAAGATACAATAGCGTCAGACGGGTTCAAAACAACCCATCAGGAAAGTTCAATATCTTAACTGACCATAATCGATGCTCGTAGACTTTGAGGCATAACACTTGTTGAAACAGGATTAGGGGGAGAATCTATATTAAAAAGACATCCTCATAGAAAAACTCAGCTTGTGTTAATTAATCAAAGCTATAAATCGAGTGCCAAACCGTTATCGGAATTGACGTTTGTTGAGTTATGCTTGACTGATGTTTATATGCTTTTGGTAAACAAGCACATATATGTCAGTGTCACAAGAATAAGTTCCCAATTGCAAAATATATCATAAAATACAGAATTGCTAACAAATGTGTTACCTTTTATAATTTATTAAAAAATATATCACTATTCAAAATTCACTTGATAATATAAAAAAAAGTACAACATAAAATATAATTTATAATCCACAAATATAGGATACACTAAAATACACATAAAATTTACTAATGGTACACAAGCACGATTTAAGCATTGGAACACTCTGCATGCTGCTGCAACTCGGAGGTCAACATACGATGAAGGAGCATATCCACTCTCTGACTTTGTGTTTTCGTGCCAGCACGTCGTCTTGTTTCATTTTCTTCACTTTTCTTGTTCTTATCATTATATTTCTCCTCCTCTTCTATATCCATTTCAGCGAAGAACGCCTCCAAGACAAATGCTACTACCAAATTCAGAAGCAGTAGAATAGTTACCAGATAAAAGCTAACAAAGTACATGCAAGACCAAACAGAGTCTGCCAATTCTTTGTAACTCTGCATCCATGCTTGCCAGTTTCCCATCACTAATAAATTAAATAGTGTCACCATACCACTTGGGTAGTCATTAAAACTAAAAACTAGATAGTCATTATCTGCGAGATCCGTCTCGGCCAAACGAGTGTTGCCAGCATTGACCAACCCGCCAAAGATCTGCACCCCAAAAGAGCAATAAACGCATAGCACACAGAATATAGTACCTAGGTATGGCATTAAACTTGGTAGCAGAGTGAGAAATGTCGCAACAAACGCTCGGTAACGACGAACAAAAATCAAGAGCCTTATTAGTCGTAACATCCTTGCAATAAGAAGATAGCGAATCCATTCTCCATTTGAGAGAAATGGCAGTTCTTTGGGAGACACAAAAGTTGCCGTTTCAATAATAACTATAACCATGGTGATAACGAAGTCGAAACGATTTTGACCATCCCTCCAATAGTTTTCGAACCCAGATGAGTAGACTTTTAGCGCCAATTCCAGGAAATACAACCACCCAAAGACAACCTCAAGCTGTTCCCAGAACTTTTGCCCAGAATTGTCTTGTATGTCAAGAGTAGTTTCAATAACAACAGTTAAAAGATTCAGTACCAAAATAAAAATTACCATGTATTCGAATTTGGGGCCCCGAACAAAGTTTTTCAACTTCTTGGATAAGGGTGCTTGATAGAATGGGAATTTTTCTAACCAAGGCAGGGAATCCTCCTTTCGGAATCTTACTGCTATGGCATTGCAAATATCAGTGAATTCTTCAAAATGGATCTTGGAGTCACGTTTACCATCATCCAACTCATAGAATATTGATCCAAAATCTTCTTCTGAGATATGCGGCAATGTCCTGTATCTGCTGAGTTCTTTCAACAAATTACTACATTGTTCTTTGTCTAAATAGTCAGAATTATCGCTAACCATGAGATTAAAGGCTTTTTTCAAAATCCCATTCCTTATACGATCCTTTGCAACAACTTGTTTGGCTAGCTGACCCTTAAAGCTATCATACACGACAGCCAGGATCAAGTTGGTGACAAAGTAAACACCCAAGAGCACATAAAGAATGAAGAACAGGGAATACCAACGTGATGTTTTGTATGCAGGAATCCAGACATCAGGATTGTTGGATGTCATAAACAGAATAAACAAGTGATATGTGGTTGCACCATACAAGGTAAATACCATTTTTCCTTGTTCTGTATCCTCAAATATGACATATGCTAACCAACTTGAGAACAGCAAAAACAGAAGTCCTAAAAGCTGCAATTGAAGTACATTAGAAAAATATGGTAAATTCAATAAATCAGTGTTTCAAACTTCCCCAACACAAACAAAGCAATCGTACTGCCATAATGAATCACAGTATAGTACCAAAACAGACTCAGATAGAGATATAGTAGGTACTTACCAAAACATTAAGGTATGTGACGATCATTCCAGCAAGGACAACTAATGTCTCTCGTAGATCTCTAAACTAAATTATTTCAAAACAATTATGAGCAATATATTCAGGTTAAAATTAATAATTAGAATTGTTTATGCACACTGGTAAGTTTTTTCTCTAGTAAGTTTAGTATTAACATATTATTTGACCTTCATACATATAACTGAAAGCTATAATTAACCACTTTCAGCTCATGCACATTTCCAAACATTGAAATGTATTCTGCCACATATTAATATTTCAAAATAGCACAATCAAAACTTCAACAGAGACAGGTCTTCAGTTTGTTATTTGTAAACATATGTTGATATAAAGGCATTCACTCGGTCGGCATAATCAAATTTATATTGCATGATGAAGTACAGTGATAATAGAGACCCTAAGTTCTCCCTCAACATGCTTAAAGAAACATCTTCATGTACGTAATTTCACGTTTTCAAATAATTTGTAAAAAGAACCAATTGTATATATAAAAAGAATCATTTTATACGAGTAATTGGCACTACCAGACGGGATATGAAATTTCTGAAAGAGTTGATGACACGAAGGATGGAAAATTTCTACAGGTGAAGTATATAAATTTCTACATTTCTTACGGTATAATATTAAATCATGAATACTCTGTCTCGGTTTTAAATATTGGCAGATTTAGTGACTAATACCTGATGTTCAAAATAAAAAAAGCAACTCGGACATAAGGCGCTAGTCTGAATGGAAGATAATAGAATGCCACTGGTGATAGATAAAGCACATAAATGAAAACATCAGCAACCAGGATTAGCAGGAAGATGATCTGAAGAACCAATAAGAAGGTACGACCAATATTAGACAGGAAAAACTATAAAAGAGAACCAGTACCACATGTGAGTGGCCTAAGCTGCCTAAGCAAGAATCACAGAGAACATAAAAGTCAATTTGGTAATCAAAGAATCATTATTCTACCAGGATATTCTTGATATAATTGAATAACAATGCATATGAATACATAATTTGGTAATATCTCAAGTACATTATGTTATGTTCATAATTTTTTATATTTTGTACTCAAGATCATATTATTTGGTAAAAGAATGTCAAGACCACGAGAAAGAAATGGAAGCTGACTACTACTATATTAATGTTTGATATCATCATATTTATTCTCTTACAACCTAAAATGCACAACTTGGTTTAACACATAGTAGCCATCAAACATGCAAATTAATACATCCAGAATCTTTTTTGCCCTATTTTATATAGCATATTCAATTTCAAAGAAAGTGTGCTCCATAATTTGGAGTTAGATATGTTAGCTTCTTGCTGGTGCTTTGTGAGCTTAGGTATTACAAAAAGTGGTAATATAGTTCTGATGCTTTGTGAGCTTAGGTGTTACAAAAAGCATCCAATGCCAGAGTCATCCTTTGTTCCTATCAAAACTTTTATCACTTCAGTTGGCGGTTTCCATTGTATCCCAGAACTAAATATGTATACTATACACAAACAATACATTAGGATAAAACTTTTACTTAATGAATCAAACAAATGACAAATTCATTTCAATTCCTCCTGTAGAAACATTTCTCATTTGTTCTGGAAAAATGAAGGACTTTAATTTCATACTGTAATTTAGGATTCATGGAAACCTATTGGCTAGTGTACGACAAACTACCCATACATACAAGAACACTTATAGGATGTAAGTTTATAGAAAATTCGAAGAAATCTTATAAAGTATGTAGATATATAATGGAATAAATCAATGAAATTACAGGGCGCACACTTCACAACATTGTGCATATCATCAATAAACTAAAATCATTATGCACAGACAGTATATTGGCCGACCACTTTGGCACAAACTTTATTAACATTCGCTACAAAATTATTTTATATGTCAAAGTTAATTTTATAACAGATTGCAAATAATAATAAACAAAAACACCAAAATGATATTATGAATAATGTCAAGGCAACACCAGTAACTGATAAAAGCAAGCCAATCACAATCTGTTCATTAGACCAGCTTTCCTATGTCCAGTTAAACTACATGACCTAATAACAATTGTATAACGTGACTCAACAAAATAACAAACAAGCAAGGGAAGAAAATACACTTTTTACAAAAAATAATAATATTAGGATAATAAGAAATGCAAAACAGATATCATGACTTGAGAAAAATATAAGCAGCAGGAGCATGATAGTGGAATACTTACCTTTAGTTTATTAAGATGACTTTTAAAGTAGAGATTGAACCCTTCATATGATATTGGAAAGAACATATGTGCTATGAGAATAACAAGAGTAATTCCCTGCAGAGGAGTGCAGAAACTCACGCATTAAAACACAGAGTTAAAGAAACTAAGGTGGTGTTTGGTATTGTTTTCTGTTTTTTGTTTTTTAGAATTGTATTTTCAGAACACAAGTTTAGAAAATCATCCAAATTCCAGAAATGTACATGGTGCTCTTAATCAAGTTAGAACCTTAGGCTAAAAGCATTTAAGTCGTTTAAAAGGATTAATTGTTAAAAGCATATATGAATTTTAGATTTGTATACTTTATTCAACCTCTTCTAAATTAATTAACCATCATATAGAACCAAACCTAATAGAGCAAATATAGTAAAATAAAGGAATCGCGCCTATTATATGTGTGTGTGTGTGTGTGTGTGTGTGACCGACTACAATATTTCCTAATATTTATAGATAATTCTACATAATCTGAAATTTATCATTTTATAGTTTGGAAAAAATTTACACCCCTTTTTTCGCTAGACAAGAATTTACTGTTTACTATCAGTGTGATGACATGTACATTATAAACGCCCGTCTGAATGTCCACCTTATGCTGCACATTTCTAATATTATCTCCTTGGAAAATATTGTTAGTTTTTAAAACTTACATATAATTACATTTCAGCCTTAGTTTCTCATAGACAAACCTTTGGACCACAGGCATTATGTCTAAAAACGGGGGAAGAGACCATACATCTTACTGTCGTGGTACACAATGGTTCTTAGGGTCCCTTATATAGTTGTACTCCACATGGATCATTGAGGTTGATTTGACCTTAAGTGAGTTGGACCAATAGTTGTCAAATTTGACACCCTATTGTTGAACTAGTCGTGGACGTATCGTTTTATATATTTACATATTTAGTTAAACTTTTGAAGCTGTATAATAATGACTTTCTAAGTGTTTGAGGATGTAGACTCAATTTCTCGGGGACTACAATTCTATATATTGCATCGTGGTCACAAATGATGAGATTTTCCGCAAACTAATCGAGACCCTTACCTCATATATAAGAGATTCAGCCTCATCTAAATAAGGCAGATGCCCAAGGAAGTAGTAAATCCCTATCATTGCAAGACATTGCTAAATTTTGGCTGCACCACCACAATGGTTTTCTGCAAATATACAAAAATTTGAAAGAAAAAAAACTGAATATAACTCCAACTTGATAAAAATATTTTAATGGTGAATAAATGAAGTGTGTAAATTAGAACTCCACTAGCACTTACAGCCCAGAAACCATAGAGCGGTATCTAAGAAATGTTAATGGCACAAAAAAACTTGACTAACCTCCAAGAAGTTGAGCAATAACAATGCAAAATAATTAAGGGTCCAGATGAAATCAAATTGAATGAAGGCGAAATAGAATTTTGCAGCCTCTGCAAAGGTTGATTCATTATCAAGAATCTTTTCTGGTATCCCAATGCCATCTTCCGCCTGAAAAAGTGAGTGCATGTATCATATCACTAAAATTTGCAGTAGTCATGACAGAATCACTTATAGGAAAATGATGCTTCTAACACTGTTTAGTGCAAGTGTGCGCAAATGTGTCTGTGTGTCTAAAAGACATGATTTACTTGCTATTTTCAACACAAGTCGGATATATTATACTCCAAGTAAGACTGTACTTTATCCTAGTGTCCCCAATGTCAAGCACAGTACCAAATGAACTCCTAACATGTATATTTTGAACAAAATATTAGGGTGCATTAGAAAACCAATGGCACTGCGCATTCATGGGAGAGATATACCTTCTATTTCTACCCGTGTACTTACTGGTAAAGGTTATTAACCTGTTTTAATTATTCCTCTCTTCGAACGCTTTTTACCTCCATACCAGAAAAACTGTGCAGTTATGTTGTCTTAATGACTCGATTTACTCCCTAACAGAATGTAACTATACGACATTCTTGTTGCTTTAAATCAAGAATGTAGTCTACGCCTCTACGGCCAGTAGCCTTATGTCTCTTGACACATGTAATCTGTAAGACAATGATCTAGCTTCTGTTTAGAAGTAGTGCATCAGTGTCAATTTACACTGCGCGCATCCAAAACGTCTCACTAACTAGTGAAAAAAGAAACAGGAAGGGGAAACAGCACGTAGAAGTTCCCTAGATCAATCCATCAAATACTTTTGAGTTTTGACATTCTTACCATTGCCTAGATCAAAAACCTTCAAACAGGCAAGTTCGTTAATCCACACTACAATCTGTTGTTCAAGTTTGAGATCTGAGCTCTAACTATACCATGTATAAATTATATATTATAGTTTCATGTTGAGATTAAATGGTGAAGCATGTACATGCACGTAAGAGTAGTGTGAACACAAATATAATTTGGTGAATCCCGGAGGTTTGTTTGTAGGCTTAAATGATACGGTTGTAGTAAAACTCCGAATGGTTGAGATGGTTTGTAGTGGAAGTTGACAAGTGAGCAGGTGACAAGAATAATAATAAAAACTATAGTTAAGCAAGGGGGAGAGTAAGTGATGACATACGAGATCAACGAGTGCAGCAGCTTTCTGATATGGAGAACCATATGCTATGGCGTCGCTTCTCAAATTAAAAGCAGCTAATCTTTTCAGAATCGAACTTTCTCCTCTCAGTAGTGCTCTTCTCTCCATCTTCTTACACGTATGATCAAGTGCACAAGACTTGATTAGTTAAGGTGCCAACTACAACACTACAAGTGGTCAAAGCTCAATAACAAAATGGTTCAACTAGGTTTCATTTTAATCTTTGTCTTGATTTAATACTCTCTATATTATATCAACTAGAGTGCAATGACAAAATGGTCTTGATTTTCTTTGCTAAGGAAACACTGGAGAGCTCACAAATTTATCGAAACTCTCATCTTATTTTGTTGTAAAAATTCCTACAAGTATGAATAATTTCATTACAAAAGAAATTTAATTATTGGGTTTTCGATCAACAATAACTCAATTCAATCTGAATGGGCACATACCAAGTTAGTGGCAATTGTTTTTGTTTTAGGAAGAAAAAGTCTGCTTCCGTGATGATAAAAGTCAGCTTCACTTATTTCTTTTGATGTCGATTTCAATTTTTTATAATTATTTACCCAACGCTTGGTCACTATTTTTTAATATTCTATCCACACTGGTACAGTTTTTCCTACTGTATTTCCCTTTTTTTAAATTCTATCCACTAGTAGTACAGTCATCCCTTGTAAACATAACGAATTCTAGTTTTCAAAATGTAGTATTTAATCGTATTAATTAGGAATTAAAGAAATCACAACAAATATTGTTTTTAAAAATATTTTAAAAAGAAAAAAGGTGATACTTCCCCATCTCACAACATGTATTTTCTTTGATTTATGTGCACTCAAATTGACCCAACTTTGACTGTAAATTAAAAATTTATTATTTTACATTTTTTAAAAACTGAAAAATACATTTTAAAGTTTATTAAATATATTTTTTAATGATATAATTTTTAATTTTTTCTTAATTATACATTATGTGTAATATTCGGTCAAAAATCAGTCAATTTGATTAACAAAAATAGAAAGAGGACAATTATTTGAGATAGAGGGAGTACTAATTACAGACTACAAAGCTACACAGAACAGAAGAAGAATGCTGCACTTCTATTTAAAAAGAATAACAGGATTAGAGGGACAATTTAAATTTAAACACTAGTCTCATATTACACCTCAGCTTTGCAAATAAAAAATATATGGATTCCTTTACTGTTACCTCTGCCTGTACAAATCTCAATCTCTACATAATAAAAGAAGAAATGGTCAGATTGTCTCTCACCCTCAATGCCAACTTTCAGCCTGCACAAAGCATCATGGAAAATGTCAATTCATTTAAGAATATTATAAGAAAGAGCCGGTCAAAATTAAAAATGTTACTGTGACTCTCTAATATTAGTATCCGACATAAATATTCGTTCAAGGGTAGGACTCAAAATTAACCAGAAAATATTGCATGTTTTTAGTCTAAACGAAGTGTCAAGTGCCCATACCCATGTCCTACGAGTGCCATGTGTTTGACACGTATACAGTGATACAACTGGGTGAACAGATTATGGACTGACCTGACCATCTAGTTATTAACAACATATATAGCCTGTGCAAAGAATTTGCAGATCGAGAAGTACTGTAGTCTGTAGCTATTAACAACAACGAAGAAAAGGTTTAAAGACACACATAAGTTAAAAGGAGAAAAAAAACTAACAATAAACCAGAAAAAAATAGGCAGGGCAGTAAATAAATTATGACCGATTGATGACTAAAACCTTGACAGCCAAAAATAAGTTTGAACCTACTTAATTAGCAACAAAAATAAAATTGAACCTACTATGAAGAGAAAAACTTGAGTCCCTTGGTACCCGACTGATCTCGACAAATATTTGACCACATCAAAGGATTACTTTTGTATGACCCGCTAAAAGAACCAAGTTTAACAAGTACTTTGAACAACTACCAAATGAAGAAACGTTGTGGGCTTGCAGGCATGAAAGCCAGGATGTACAAACTATGGAACAATGGCACACGTCAAGTCGTCAAGAGGTTTCAGAATGCCACATATTTATCCCCCAGTTCAATTTTGCAGCAACTAGATTTAGAAAATTCATGTCTTGCCAAAAACTATTGTGCAATCATATTTTCATGCAAGTCAATGGGTGACTGACCGTTTATTTCAATTCACAAATGCTAAAAGAACAATACAGTGTTAAGTTCCTGACCTCTTAAATAATGGTAAATGAATTGACTAGAAACAGTTAATGTCACTAGGGATGGCAAAACTATTCGACCCGACGGATAACTGATCCGAAACCCGATTTTTTGGATTTGGATATAGATTTTAAACCCGAAAGATTTTAAATATGGATATGGATTTCATGTATATCGAGCCAAAATCTGACGCGAAATCCGACCCGAAATCCGAAACCCGATACAAACCCAAGGCAAACCCGAAACCCGAAAAAAACCCGAATTATATTTATTATATTTTATATTTCATATATTGTATATCATATGTTGTATCTTGTATATTATACATTATAATATATACTTTATATGGAATATGTATTATTTGTTAGTAAATTATTAATAACAAAAGTAGAAGTGAAATTAGGGTTATTGACTAAATTAGTCAGGCTAAGTTCATAAAATATTTTTTTTTAAATTTACAATGAATTGATTTTATTTTAAAAATTAAATAAATATTTTATGAAAAATAATAATATTTAATTGAAATTACTAAAAACTTTTATCGTAAAAAATAAAAGTTTATAATAATTATAGATTATTAAAAGTTAGCTAATATAATAAAGTTATTATAATAATTTTAATATCAACAATTCTTTTTTTTTTAATACTATTTTTAAAACTAAAAAATATGAAATATAAATAATATAAAATATTTAGACGGTACATTGAAATGTTAGAAGAGGCAAACACATAAATTAGATCTGGATGTTTAAAACAAAACAAAACGCAACCTCACTCCCATCCTCTCGCCTCTCTCTTCGAAACAAAATTAGGGTTGACTTAAAATTTCAAGGTAACAAGGTTCGGGTTTAATTAGAGCAAAAGTTACAAATAAAAGTTTAACAAGGATTCTTCAAATGTTTCAAGCTATAAGATTCGGGTTCAATTAGGTTGAAGCAACAAGATTTGGGTTCAAGTGAAAGTTGGGTTCGCTCTTCACTTTAAAAAGGCTTCGATTTTGAGGTATAATCTTTGTTACATCTTCGATTTAAAAAAGATTTGTGTTTATATTTTAATGCTTTAGTAATTCCGTGTCCTGTTTAAACAAGGGTTTGGGAAACTTTGGGTTTGTGTTTGTGTATACATGTTTGAGTAATTTTATTTTTGTACGGTATATCTTTAATTTTGAGTAATTTTGTTTATAATTATATATTTTTTGTATTGTTTATCTCTCTCCCTCTCTCACTGTCTCTCTCCATCTGTCTATCTCTCTCAATCTCTCTATGTTTACAGAGCAAAGTGGAGTTCAGAAACAAACTTTAGTGATTGGAATCCCCAAACATCACAAGCGATACATTTTTCCCGGTAACTATGATATATTTATTTTTTCAGAATTATTACATCTTTTAGCACTTGCATTTTTTATAATTATATTTGTACAGAGTGTTGTTGTTCCGCACAATTAAGGTTAGTTTTCAAAAATAAATGCCTTGCGCTCTTGTGCTTTTATTAATGTCATCCGAGATTCTGTATTTATGTGCCCTATTGGCTGCTGCAGTGTTACCATGTTGGTGTGTTGGACTATTGCCTTTTGGTGTGTCGGCGATTGCTGAACTGAAATTAAATTGCCATGTTGTAAATTTGAAATTCACTCTTTTATTAATTTTAATTATGCTTATAAACCTTAATTATTTGATTTGATGTAAACTATGTTTATTTTTAACTTTATAAGCTGTGCAGACTTATTTTATAATTGGATTTTATTTTCGGGTTTTGGATATTATCCAAATCCAATCCAAACATTTTCGGGTTTCGGGTATATCCGAATCCGATCGGATATCCGTTGGATTGGATATGGATATTAATTTTTGGGTATTTTTCGGGTATGGATCGGATTCGGGTATGGCTTAAATTTTCGGGTATGGATATGGATATTGCCATATCCGAGCCTATCTGACCCGAATGCCATCCCTAACTGTCACCAATAAAAAGTCAATTTCTGAGTCTTAAACAAAAATAACAAGCAACATGTGACTAAGTCCATTTAAATACGAACTGATACATAACAGACTTAGGTGTTGGCCCAAGAATCTAAAAGTTAAAAGTCAGTTCAACAGGACTTGCAATTTTGCATAAACTTTAAATAACTTCTCTTAAAAACATTCAAAGGGGGACTTCATAAGAGATTATTTGTTTTGGACAGAGACATCAAAATTTTGTTTGTAGGAATAACAAACCTGAAATGACCTAGTTCATCTAATAGAGCGCAGACAATAGAATTAATACCAAGAAACAGCTAGATCAATCGAGAAATATTTTAAATGGATGCTAGAACTTCATTTATACAAAAAGTTTAAACACGTCGAATGATAGTAATTCAAGAGGATATCAAGTAAATTTGTCACAGGTACCTGCAAAAAAGTAAAAAAGAGACAAACATATTTTAAGGGAAGAAGACGAAAAGACTAACCTCTAAATCACACATCACTAGACTTTTTCCCTGTCACAATCTTGTTTATCTGCAATCCCCTACTGAATGCTTCATTAAATAAAATCCTTGTTTGCATAGACTGGAATCCAGGCAACCATGCCAGCACTGCCACAGGGGTCATGATAATCACTCCAAACATTATATCATACATGCGAGCGACAGAAACAACAGTTTCCCAAATCACAGTGTTCTCCAAAAATGGTCTCAATACTTGCGCAATAGATATAAAACCCCAACCTGTGGGTATAAATGCCAACAGGCTAGTGAAAATATCCAGAAATTTGAACTCAGTGAACTGGAGCAAGGCGATGATCACAAGCACGAAAATGATTATAAGGAGAAACTGAACCAATCGATAGTAGATATGTTCTCTCGCGGCATATTTATCCCGAGCATAAGCTACGGTAGAACAAACTGCAAGTGCCATGCCCACATAGATCCAGGAAAGCAAGTAAACAAAAATGCTAGTGCTCCCATCAGAAATACCAAGTTGGTATACAACCCCATACTGGAAAAAGAAAAACCTAAGGTCCAAAATAATTTCCAGAAACTTTCCCCAAAGACCTGTTGTTCTTAAGTGATCCTGCTCTTCATACCACCATCTTTCCCAACACTGTTCAGCTTTAGCAAACACACCACCACGGAACCATATCCAGTTCATAAAATCATCAAAGTCATACACAGTTTTCAACCAATCAAAACCAGATGGATTGAACAAGAAAGGGGCCATCATCCATGAAAACACCAGGAACCAACTTGAGATAGTCAAAGCAACGTAAACAAAGGTTCCTTTAGCTACAGCACTGTAAGAGGCATACACTACAAGTATGAGCCCAAGCTCAATAGCCTTTACAAAATGGCTACGTGCATAAAGTCTATAATTTTCAGCAAAGCTTTTGTGCTCCACCACAAAACCACGGCCAGTTGCCCTGTACTTTGCACCACCATGAAGAATAGTTCGGCCGAAATAGTGGGCACGAGTTCCCATGGAAAATGTAAAAAATACTGATGACAGCTGAAGTTGCATGGTTATAAAGTCCCAAATTGCTGAAAGAAAACCATGTTCCAGAGAATTTTCCACCACCATCGGCAAGGCAGTAAACAGACCAAGTTGGAGTATGAACTGTTGGTTTAAGATAGCACCAAGTGCTTTATTGTCCGCAGCATCATCTGCTGAATTAGAACTCTCTATCCCACTTAAAGCAAGATAAAGCCGACCCCACAAAAATGCATAAACAGTGAGGATAATCATTGTTGTACTCAAGAAAAACCCTACAGTAGTGTAGAAAAATGACAGCATTCGAAAAAAATCCAGTCTATGTCCCAACCTATAGACTTCTCTGCTAAGAACTTGCTCCCCATTTCCACTAGCAACTTTGGCTTCAAACATAGCAATTTGATTCAGTCCAACATCCCTCCCCTTGCCAACCTGAACATACTCATGGTGAGTAATATTCCCACCTCGCAATGTGCAGCTGAAGCCTGCAAATATGTCCTCACTGATATTAATCACCCTTGACGCTTTGCTTATCCCTCCCCTAGTTAAGAACCAGAATCTATCAAATACATCCGGATGACCATAGTGCATGCGTATTTTGAGAGGGTTTGCCAAAACACGTTGTCCCAAAGTGACAAAACTAGTCTCCTGGGCTGACATAAACCAAGCAAGTGATGAGACAGAACCAGTAAAAATGTGTTCCCTAACTCCCAAAATAGTCGGCTTTCTCAAACCGTAATAGTGCCTGTACTCCTCCAGAAGATTTCGCATTTTAAGTGCCTCCTCAAAATAGCTATCCTGGTTCATATCAATGGTCTGAACTGCATCTCCTCTAGTGAAGATAAGAGCATGGTTTTGATTCTCTGGCTTTCCCTCCCCAAGCTTAAGCGGGCCTGGTAACTTAACTCTATATATCTCCACTTCCTTCTCCAACTCTTGGTCATATTTCACCAAAACAGAGTAATATTCCGTTCTACCCGTCCCTATGGGAACCTCGTCGACGTAAGCAACCCGAAGAGCCTCATTATTTTTCATCAGATACAAAATATCTTCAGCATGGGGGTCCTTCTTGGCCTTTTGAGTCCCATATATCTGGCAGGCAACCACATAGGTGTATTTCATCAAAGCAGTTCCATACTCATGGCCTTTAAACAACAAGTTAACTGTACTGTCTGCCCTGCTCAGGCTTCTTGCAGACTGTGACCTTTCTGAGTGGAAACTATCTAAGCTACGGCTACGCCCCATTGAAGCAAGTTCCCGCGACCCTTCCCTGATATCCATCTCTGATGCAGAATCCAGAAAAGCAAGCATTTTGAGAGCACGATAGTAGTACATCATTCCCCTCACGGTGCGGGCCAGTGTCTGGCCTCGGTACGACGCCCAAAGGCGGAGGTCTATTAGCTTGTATTTCCATATTTCATCATTTTTAGCCAACCCTTCTCGTTGCATTCTCTGCAAGAAATTCTCCCATTCGTCAGCATAAATTGTCTGCAAGTAATACAAGGTGGAAATCCCATCTTCATTCTCAGTTCGAAGGTTTTCCTTGCTATATAGTACTTCTTCATTGTAATAAGGGGTCAAAACACTGAAAGCCATCATTTTCTCAACTTGGGGAGCATGAGGCATGTTCATAAACAAAGAGTTGCTGAAGAAGGCAATCCGGCGTCTAGCCTCTAGATTTTTCGGGACATTATGCATTGAGTCCTGAGATGTAAGAATAGTGTGAAGGCGTCTAGCCTGGCGATAGAAAGTTTCATGGTCTGTATCAGGCAATTCAATAGCATTCTCGAAAAGCAAGTTTTCACCAGAAACTTCCCTTCTTGGAGCCAAACCATCCTCCCTCAGCATATCTTCGTTCCTTTTCTCTTTAAAAAAATCTCGAATAGCAATCTCATATAGGGACTGCAAAATGTTCACAATCTTGTTGATGTCTTTATTTGGCTTGATTATCAGGTCGAGCAGGATGCTTAGCTTCGCGTGAATCCGGGGAAGTGCCTTCATGTTGAACGTTTTTGTAAACTTCTCATTCTGCAGCGAGTAATCAATTTCTTGAAATAAGACTGTGATAATAGAATGTTCCTCCACACCATATTTAATAATATGCAGTAACAAGTGCTTAACACAGTCATATGTTTCAATAACAGCACAACGCCTGTACTCATACTTGCATATTTTATACCAGAGCCACTTATCAGGAGCATCTACTAACTCCTTCGCTTGGCTTAGAGCAAGGAGCAGCTCATTGCACAGAAGCAAACAAGGCCATCGGATGACCCTAACATTCCAGGTATCCTGTGGCAGCTCCAACAGCTCAACCTCTTGATCGCTGAGGATATCTTCTTCCCTAAAGGTCAAGATTATCTCATTCCATATCAATGCAAATTTGTTTGCTTCTACCTGGCTCGATTCAAGCTTCTTAAAGGGCCGGCCAAGGCCATACCTAAGCTGCAACCTGTTAATGGCATCCCAAAACTTGTTCTTGAGAGTTCCCCTGGCATTCAATAGTTGTTCCTCGGGCATGAGATTAAATTGAATTGCACTGGCAAAGAATTGGAATCTTAATCTCAGCTGCTGCATGTTTCGGATCTCACCCAAGTGCTGGAACAACCCAACTCCTGCACCAACAAATGACGAATATATGGAGTACCAAATCTGTATATCCATGAAGTAGATTAGAACCACTGGAAGCCACAATAATCCAACTGCAAATCTGTTGCTTTTCCCAAAGAACTGGTGCCACTCGTATTTCACATCCTTCATGTCCAGTAAGGCCTGTGTCGGGTTAACCATCGGTTTAATCTGCAAAAAGTAACTAAAGCAGAATTTTGTGGCAAGGACAACAATCCAGAACAAAGTATACTTCACATTGTCCATGAGTCCTTCTCTAAGACCTCGACCCACAAACGACCGGCTCTGAAACCACCACGACAACATGTAAAAGATCCTCCAATTTCGGTTCTCAATGAAATTTCTAATCCACGGTACTATAAACAGCGCTAGTGCCAGAAGTTCCGGGATGAGATAAACCAGAACAATCTCAAGGAAAGTAACCACCTGCGTATTCACCTCGTGTTTTTCCCATTTCCGATATTTATTCTTCTGTTTCAATATCCTGCCGTAGAAAACCCCAAAGATAAGAATCCATATAGCAGCAACAACACTCTTCAACACCATCCTCACACCATGCCACGAAGTCTCCCTCGAAACCAAACTATACTGCATTCCCGCATCAAGAATGGACTGCAAGAACCTCAACCCACTCCACGTAATAAACACCGTCAAAAGCATCACCTGAACCTTCCTCTCCTCCAACGCTTGCCACGGGTACTCCCTCTCCTCCCAGGCAACAATAATCGCGGCCTGAAGAAACAAAATCAACATAATCCAAAGCTTATCAAAACTCCTAAACAAATTCCAAAACGACCTCTGCTCCACAAACCCCGTCTTCCCAACCCTCTTGCCACGCCTATCATCTGCCACAAAAAAATTACTCCCCCTGTCAAGCGGCCACTTCAACTTATCAAAACACCTCCTAGTCCAAAAATACTCATTAATATCATCATAATTCCTCCAATTGGAATGAGGTGCAGTCCCATTCCTACTATTCTCCACCTCATCTTTAACCGTATCGTAAATAGGTGTAACAATCTTAATCAAAAAGGCATTCTCCCCCGACACACTAGGCAAAATAGGCCTCCCCGTATTCTCATCAATATAATCCTCAAGAATCTTATTGAGTTCCATAGCTAAATGATGAAAAATAAAACATATACATTCGGGCATAAATCGTAAATTGGCAGACTCGCCCCAAATAAGCAAGTAAAGAGAGACATAGAGAAGCTCACGCCTTTGATCGGAGTGGGCCCCACGGGAGTTATCGGAGATCCAGATGTTGGGTTTGCGGCCCAGAAAGGAGCACCAATCGGAGTAGTTCTTGAGTAGCTTGCGGCGAAAGCGACGGAGAACAGTGGGGTCCAGTGAGTCGATGTTGTCAGGAGGTGGGGTCAGGCGCATCTGAGCATTGGCCAAGTGGAGTACGATGTGTTCGCGTTGGTTTCGAACGTTGTCGGCTTGGAAGCCGAAGAAAGAGCCGAGCCAGTCGAGGAGGTCCATGTGGGGTAGCCATGGGGAGAAGGGTGGTTTGCGGAGGTCTCCGACGGCGCGTAGGGCTGCGGCGGCGGCGCGTACTTCGGGGAAGCGGAGAGATGGGTGGTCGGCTAAGAGGTCGTGGATGGGGATGATGTTGTAAGGTTGTGGTGAGTTTGTGTCGGGTCGGGTCGGACCGGGTCGTCGGAGATTCATAGCATGGACGGAGATTTTGAATTTGAATTGAATAAATCTAGAGAGAGATGCGGGTTTAAAGTGAAGAGTAATGTATGGAGTAGCAGACAAAAAATAAATTGAAACGATTCGAAAGTGGAAAGAAAGAGATGGGCCCGTGTAAGTTGTAGCGCGTGGATTCAGTGTGTGTATGTATATACTGCTGCTTTAAAGGTAATGGTTTGAAAAATTGATAGTACAGATATATTGTGACTTCGAAAATCGATTCAAGTCCTGACTTCCGAATTTGAAATAAGTCAAAATAAATTTATTCAAATGTAACAACTTAGGTAATCCACAAACGCACCACATGTCCCCAAAAGATCAATCATTTATTGGTGCACTTAGTAGTAGTACTCTTGCTTATATACTGAACAAATTATCTCAATCTACTCGATTTGGAACTGGGTGTTACAAACTCCCCCACTTAAATAATAAGCTAAAGTAAATTGGTCCAAATACAATAACTTGGGTAATCCACAAGCCCACCACATGCTCCCAAAAGTTCAATGATTTGTTGGTGCACTTAGTAGTAGTACTCTTGCTTATATACTGAACAAATTATCTCAATCTACTCGATGTGGGACTGTGGTGTTACAATAGTATAGATTATATAATGTTAAAGGTTATATCGCGTAAATTTTCCGAGTTTAAAAAAAATATTATATAAATATGTGAGGGTGTTATTATAATTATAAAAAATCATATATAATTATAAAAATATTCACCTTAAAAAACACCATTATCTTAGATAATTTTTCTGAACTAATCTTAGAAACTTTATTTTCATTATATAATTAATTTTTTTGATATATTTAATTACAAGAAAAATGATTATCTCATGAGATACAAAGTTTACATATCACATTATTTATTTATAGTTATAAAAATTTCTAAATCTATACATTATTAAATCAATGAACAACCGAATGATTATAAATTAAAAATAATTTGAGAAATCACTAGGAATCATATTAATAGTTAAAATTCCGAGTCACTCCTTGTATATTTAAGTGTCGCCTGTTTTTAGCTATATTTATTTATACATATCAAATTCCAATAGGGTGTTTTAAGAAAATAAGACAAAACATTAGTCAATTTATTCATTATGAAATTATAACTTTGCTATACCTTATTGTATTAATATAAAAATATATTGTTTTTTAAAACTAGATTTATACATATAATTAAATTAGATTTATAGGTACAACTAGTTAATGAATATTATTTAAGTGTATTGTAAAATTCACTAATTACATACATAAATATCATCTATACCACATTTTATTATATATTAATTTTATTATTCATTCAAAATAAAATAATAACTGTACCCATATCTCCCATTATTTTATGTTACCGGAATTACTTAACTACTTATGTTTAAAATCAAGATACCAAAAAAAAAAAAAAAAAACAGTTGACGACACTTTTATGCGGTAAAAAACTCACATGCAGTACCGGCCCATGTCAATATACTAGTAACCGGAGGTTTGGTAAATCGACCAATCCGATCCAAACTGTTCTTATTTTACTTGATTCAATTGAATTTTTTATAAATCGAAATGTATTTGGATTCAAAAACCGTAAACCTAATTTAAATGAATTGGATACGGGTTTCAGTCTTTTAAAACCGATCCAACCCTACTCGATTAAAATATATATATGCTAATTTATACACATTATATGCCCATTACACAGTTCCATTAATAGTTGATAGTATCATTGAAGTTGGTGAGTGATTCATTTCTGTTAAACTTTAAAGACTATATTTAGTATTTAATCAGTTAGTTTTTTTGTTACTATAACTTAAATATTTGACACTTGTTTGGGATGAATAATTGAAATATTTTGTTGAATTGTGTTCAATTTGTTTTTAACTTTCATTTTGAGTTTACTTATTGTTTAATGGGGGGGGGGGGAATTATTTATTTGTTAACCAAACTATCCCGACCCAAACTGATTGCAGTGGATTATAAATTTAATTTTAATGGATCGGATTGAATTTTTTTTAAACCGATTAAATTAAGTTGGGTCATAAAATACTCTCAATCAGGCCAATTCGAACCGTATACACCCTAATAATAATAAAAGTTATCTGGTTTTCCCGCTCAATCAAAGAGTTTAATACAGGCATACAGCCGCCACACATATCACAACTTCTTAAAAAAAACACTTCTCCAAATTTACCATTACTTCTAATTAATCTGTATTATTAGAAGGTCCTTGCAAATTTTATAGATGTATAAAATACTTTTTAATTAATCAGTATACAAAATACTTTTTATTAGTTTTTGTTATGTCATATTTTTGACATAGTGCTTTTATTTTCCTTTGTTTTTAGTATTAATTTCAGTAATAATCAATTGCTTAATCTCCAAGATATCCTCTATCTGAAACGAGGAAAGAATCAATCTCAATGCATTAATTATAGAAAATATCTCCAAACGATATCTTTCAAATCAGGAAGGTATCACAACGCGAAGATTATATCAGATAAAATCAATTAATTCCCATATTTAATAAATATATCCCTAAAGTCTCTCGGGGATATATCTAATTATGACAGAACTGGGTGGGTTTGATCGTATATAAATACGTACGTAGGCATATTGGCAAAAGGAATCCGATACACGTGACAAATCGAGACACCTCCCAAATCCAACCCAATCTTTTTTACAAGCTCTAATCTCCATTAACTGTCATATTATTATACTTTTAGCTCTATTATTCCAGCAAAACCTCCGAAATTCGTTGTTACGAAAATCCTCCAACAACAATTGCCGCTAGAAGGATGGGTTATTTTTCGTTTGTGGAGGACAGACGACATATCAAACAAACACAATACACATGGGGAGTTAATAAAAGATTTTGGACAACTTCAATGGGGAACCGAACGATGGAGTTATAGCGTGTTAAATAAAATACAACGATAAAGAGGAGTAAAAAATCAAGGGATTAAAAATGAGTAACCACTACATGCAAATCATGGTGTTGGGACCCTCACCATCAAAAGGAGCACAATATCTACATATCATATCCATCTGACAAAATACGAAATAAGTTTTCTTGTTTTTATTTTCTGCAATCACATATATTATTTGTCATGCATGAAATATATTTCATTATCCAAAAATTCGTGCGAGCTACATATATTGTGATTGAAAATTTGTGCAACCAATATTTTGGGAGACACGTATATTTTTTTAAACAAATTGTACAAGATTTTTGTTTTGATGATTATGGATATGTTTACAAGAATGTACGAGCTGCATAATTCTAAAGAAAAATATTAGCCGCCATGGCAAAACATACAATCTTTAACAAAATTCTTTCAATGAGCATATTTTTAGAAAAAATATATACACTGCGACATTTTCAAATCGGCATATTTATGGATGCGTTTGGATTGTGTTCAAAATATTTTGCAAATATTGTCGCGATAATACATATATATTTCAAGATTTGCTTTTACAAACATGCGATCTTAAATTATCAAGTGGGACAGTCATGGCAAATGATAATTCCCGCAATGTTACACGCTTGAAGTAAGGAGTCAGCAACCCCTTGAAGGCCCTCCTCCTCCAACGGGGAGTCGACGGACAAAACTTGCATTCTGGATTACCCTCCTCCTCAATGGGGAGTCGACGGGCAAAACTTGCATTCTGGATTACCCTCCTCCTCAACGGGGAGTCGACAGGAAAAAACTTCCATTCTGGAATACCTTCCTCCTCAACGTGGAGTCGACTGGTAAAACTTACATTATTAAAGTCCCACTTCTTCAGATGGGTAAAATTTATTGAAGGCCCGCCTCTTCAGATGTGTAAAATTTTTTGAAGGTCTCACTCTTCGACTAGGGGAGTTCAGGGGTGATCGAAGACATCATACTCTTGTGTGGTTCGCACAGACACTTACAAAGCGTGTACACCAATTCGGGATATATAAACGTCAAGGTCCTAACTTGACATCGCAATGAATTTTTACAAAATTATCATGCTCGCGCACTTATAAACCTTGGCAAAACATATATCTTATTTTGGTTCTCGCATGATGTCTACTTGCATCCGCATAGGAATTACGGGCACTGTGATGTTCCATGTTTTTTTACTAATCTTTATTTTTAGTTATTTCAGCAATCGAAGAATATTTAGTTCTCAACTACAGCAAGCTGCACTGAAGAACTGGGGAGTAGTTGTTATGCCATATTTTTGGCATAGTGCTTTTATTTTCCTTTATTTTTAGTATTAATTTCAGTAATAATCAATTACTTAATCTCCAAGATATCCTCTCTCTGAAACGAGGAAAGAATCCATCTCAATGCATTAATTATAGAAAATATCTCCAAACGATATCTTTCAAATCTGGAAAGTATCACAACGCGAAGATTATATCAGATAAAATTAATTAATTCCCATATTTAATAAATATATCCCTAAAGTCTCTCGGAGATATATCCAATTATGACAGAACTGCGTGGGTTTGATCGTATATAAATACGTACGCAGACATCTTGGCAAAAGGAATCCGATACACGGGACAAATCGAGACACCTCCCAAGTCCAACCCAATCTTTTTTACAAGCTTTAATCTCAATTAACAGTCATATTATTATACTTTTAGCTCTATTATTCCAGCAAAACCTCCGAAATTCGATGTTACGAAAATCCTCCAACAACAGTTTTGATTTAATTTTATCACCTTTATAATTTAATATAATATTCAAGCTCAACACTATACAGATACTTGTTTATTTTTTTGTCAAAATCGATTTATGCACTATGCAGGCCGGGGTAAAATTTATCATAAATCACTCTTCTTCTTACTAATTATGGGGGTGTTTGGCTTAGCTTATAAGTAATAAGTTTTTTTTTAAAAAAGTATTTTCATATTTTTTTTTGAAATTAATATTTATTTTAGAAATTTAAGACCAAATCTTATTTCCAAATTTGAAAATAAGTTACTTATTTTCAGAAAAAATACATATATACCAACTTTTTCAGCTTATAAATTACTTATAAGCAGTAACCAAACGGGGCCTATATCTTTTTTCTTCTGTCTTTCGACTTAATAATTTAAATGATATTTTTCTTGAAACCAAAAGTTAGATTCTTACTTTGGGAAAAAATGGAAAAAGCAAAGGAATCAAATCCTGCCTTTGAGTAGTTGATAACGAGACTCGTGAGAGGGTCCTCCGTTTAAACTTCTAAACAAATACCTTGTATCTTACATGTTCGAACGGCCTAATCTTTATAAGTTTTTTATTTTATTTTTTCTTCAATTTATTATACTTACGAAATGCTTAATTTTTTGTCACGTTTAAATGGTCGATAAAGAAATAAATAATAAAAACAAGAACGAGGAGTAGTAAATGAGAATGATGTATTAATTTAAGAGATGTATATTAATGATTTATTATTAAAGAAGAATGGTGCAAATTCCAAATATTGGAATTCTTTATAAATCTAAGGTCTCCTTAAAGTTCATTTTATCAATCATTCGAGAAAACTTTGTATTAAAGTCCTGATTAAACAAAAGCAATTATAGTTAAATTTTAATAATTGAAAAAAAATATTTATTTATCGAGATTATTTTTCAAAACTCAAAATATATTATTTCTATTATATTGAAAACAGAAAAGTATTGATATCATGATTCTATTCATTCATTTATTTATGAATTATTAATTTAATGAGTTTATTCATTTATTTATCGAGGTTCAAACAATATATTACAAACATTATCACCTGCTAATATTCAAATCAATATTGACTATTATTATCATTTTCTAATTACGAGGCGTCGACCTAGAAAAATCCAACTCCAATTTTCATTGACCACGCTAACAGGAAAAACAAGAAGAAGCTACAATATACTTGGTGGAAGAATTAGATTATAATACTGAATATCAATTTCCCAATCTCAATCTCAACCTCAACGACTTCTCCTTAGCGCCCACTCAAACTCCTGCCTAGATTTTAGTCTTTGCAGACCAAACAGTTGAAATTGCACGATATATACAATTTTTTGTTTTTAGAATGGAAAAGTATGAAATGTTATTACATATAAAATTTTAGACTTAAACACAATTTAAACCTAACATTTTTAAGAATATACAACTAAAATTCCTTTTAATATATTTAGTAAATTTGATCATACATTTTTAATTATATACAATTGAAACCTTTTTAAAAATAATTAATAAATTTAAACTTAACTTTTTAATTTCGGAATAAAATAAACCTTCCGACCAAAATTTGAATAAATATCAGTCAAATGCATTATTGTCAACTTTTTTTTATATAGATAATAGATATTATCTAATCATAATATATATGCAATAATCAGGGTTTTTTCTTATAAAATAAATATTTAGATGTTGTTTTCTATATTAATATGTATCTATATATATATATAATATTATATATGTCCAATAAAATTTTAATATGTATTTATATTATTATTTCCTTACCATCACACATCCCGCTCAATATATTAATGGATGTTCATCAGCTAATTTAATTTATTTCCAAAAATACATTTCTATAATTGCCAGAAATTGGACTAGATTTGGGTAAGTTTATTTTATTTCAAAACTAAAAAGTCAAAGTTAAATTTAGTAAATATTTTGAAATGAGGTTTAAATTGTATATAGTTAAAAACGCGGGGTTAAATTTATTAAATATTTTTTTTAAAAAAAAGTTCTAGTTATATATAGTTAAAAACGTATGATTAAATTTAATAAATATATTAAAAGAGAATTTTAATTATATATTATTTTTTATAACGAGGGCAGAACAAACTAGCGAGATAGCAATGGCCTGTGGGCCTATAGTAAGCTGTTAACAACATAATTTTGGTAACAAGTTAGACACTAGTATATACATATAGTAGTATTTTGCCCATCAATATCCTTCCCTTGCCTTTCTGTAACACTCCTTTAAATTTATATTTTTATATCATCTTTGCGTAAAATTCATTTCCAATTCAACTTTAAAATTTATATCATTTTTATATCACACTAAGTTACATCTAATTTAATTTAATTCAATTTTTAGAATTGTATGAATCTTAATATTTTCTTTATACTCATTTAACTAAAATAATTTAATTTTCTTTATACACTAACAACTTTATTATTTCTTAATATAGCAATAAAATAACTCCAAAAAGATTACTTTAAATATAAATTTAATATAAAAATTAAAGTTGATTTTTATAATATAATTCTGTAGATATACAATAGCCCACTGCCCATTAATATCTGTCAAGTTGTGACCTGAAAACTCCACTAATAGTATTATCAATTCGAGTCGAGTTTAAAATTTATTTGCTTCACTTCCAAACAATTTCATCTCACTCGCTCTACTACCAAATAATCTCATAATTTGTCACAGAGCATGATCTGAATCACAACTGTTAGTCTGTTACTGAATAGCAAGATTAAATTCGATATTGCACCTTTCCAAAGAGACCGATATATGGTGTAGACTGTAGATACTAGACTCTAGAGCATACAGTTGATTATGAATCAAATAATAAATCAACCAGAAATCCGGAATATACACAGGGCACCAGATAAATCCGAAACAGATCAAGCCACATTGCAATTTATAAGCACCAAATAGATATACTAATTGATTTCTTAAATATCCAAGCATTTCCAGTTCCAAATATGTACCAAATACCGTGCCAATTACATCAACTTTATTTGTAACAGCATACATAGACTAAAAAGACGTCATGACTGTCTCTGCAATGGGACAAATATTAGCAGTAGGAATACTCTGTTTACTTACCCAGACCATCCTGTCTGAGAACCCCCAGAAGGATGCACATTCAACCTGTCGAGCACAGCATTAAAATCAACAGGCTGGCCACTTTCCTCTAGCCTCTGAATTACACTCGCTACATGCTCTCCTCTGTATCCCATGCTCACCAATTTCTCAACCAGTTCATTGTAGGCATGGTTGCGCATAAATTGTGGAGGGCGAGGCATCATATTACTGCTGCTATTAGGTTGCTGATTCTGAGAATAACCACCTTGTGCAAAATGAGGCTGGCTTACATGTTGCGGCCTTCCCCCTTCAGCATCGTACATCATGTACGCATTTCCGGAGGGGAGTGTTTGGTGTGGTCCAGAAGTAGCATATCCATCTCCTGGTTGTGCTCCAAAAGAAGCCTTCAGATGCTGATGTGGAGGCTGCGGCAGAGGCGATGGTTGTGGCTGAGCTGGTCTGCTAACACCACCATATCCATAAGGCATAACATCTGCACGGCTTGGAACAGGTTGAGACATTCCTGAATATGGCATTTGCATTGATATGCTATTTGGAAGGGTCTCAGGAGGAGTTGCTGCTGCTTGACTAGGCATATAATGAGGATACACGGCAGGAGATGTTGGCCTAATCTGAGGCTGCATGGATGTTTGTTGCTGTTGTTGCCCTTGCTGGGTTATCTGTTGGGACCACTGCTGCTGGTACTGAGGTAAAGGGTGATTTTGTGGTGCTTGATTTACTTGAGATTGTGCAGGCTGTGGTTGAGTTTGATACTGAGAATTAGATGGCAGATACTGACCATGAGATGGTTGCATTGAAGACGGCAGATTTGACATCTGCACTGGAGGTAGATAATAGCTCGGTGCTGGAGTCACATTTTGAGGTGGCTGTTGTGGCATGGGCTGCTGGTGATGCTCCACAGGTCTGGAGTGAGCTGAAGGTTGTGGAGGCACTTGACTGGGTAAAGCAAGAGCTAGTTGTTGGCCATGGGCATCTGACGTACTGTCATTCTTCTTGGGGTCAGAAGCAGGGGGAGAAGCTCGTTCCTCTCCCTGCTGGGAATGGGTTGCAGAATTGGACTCTTTTTGTGCAAGCTGTATCTTCGCAAGTTCTTTTTGGGTTTCAGCAAGCTCCTGTTTGTCTCTTAGGATCTGCACCGACCTGTGGACCTGTAATGACAACATATACAAGGTTTTTTAATAAATCTGAAAACTTCGCTCCGGTCAAACTTTAAAGAAAACATAAAAAATGAAAGCACATAAAGTCTCATTACAGGTCAAACAATTAGAGCTATATCAGGTTGTTTTCAGTAGAAAGCAATGCACCTATGCAGCAATACCTTAACATTGTAGTATTAAATAGAGCTATGTCATGATTCATGCAATCTTGCTGGAAATTCTGTATAGTACTACTTCATATGTGTAAAATCTAAAAAAAATTACCTCCTGGAGATGCTTCTCAAGAAATTTAAGCTTCGAATCTGCCTCCCCATTATCACGAGCTAACTCGGAGCGCATTTCACCAATAGATTTATCAAGATTGTAGCAGTACAGTTCCAGTTGGGATAGTCTTGAACTAATCCCCTCCAGAAAACGCATCAGATTGTCAGCATACTTTTTCATAGTCAATTCAACAGTTGCAATAACATCCTGGTTAATAGATTCTTCTGGAGGACTGTAAGAGGAAGCAGGATACACAGCTGATTTTGCCATTCTACTTTTGTGAAATTCCTGCTTCAACATTATAGCAACCATTAGTTTAAGTACTATAATAGGCAATCCGCTAAGGCACTAATTATACAAATATATCAATGGGACTATCTGACTCGATAGCATACAGTAGATAAAAATCTTTTCAGGGTGAAACGATTAGCAGGCAGTGTCAGGTCCAAAAAGAAATTGAAAATAAGTATGTACAGAGATAGATGAAGATTGAGGCTCTGAATCTCGTCAAACTACAGAACATATAAAGCATTTGAAGCACGTAGCTGATAATTAGAGAGGACGGATATTTAAAACATAATTGGATCCCTCTCAAATTTTCATATCCTTCAAACAAGTCTGAAAAGAACCTAACAAATTTAAAATGGAAGATGTTTCAAACATATCAAAAATCATCATATCCTTCAAACATCAAGTTTTTCTTTTATGGTAAGTAATGATTTAGGTATTTTATGGAAAATGAAGTAGGTACACTCGCTGGGAATGATTGAACAAAACGGTATATGATCCATCTTGTATTCAAAAATCTTTTTGTTAGATTTAGCATAGTAAACAGTCGCATACAACCATAACATAAGAGCCAACTAACTAGCATACAACCAACATATCATCACGGTTTGAACACGTAATCCATCAAGTACTTCTTGTGTAGTAACCATCACCATTTCAAAATAAAATAAAATACACCTATAAGCTTCCGACCCATACTATTTTAGCACCATCTTATCGACCAAATCGAAACATCTCTCAGACATCATCTTCAGAAAATCAAGTCAAAGGTCAAAACTGCACAAAGTAAATCAAATCCCTAATCTCCTATGAGCTGAAAAATTCAACCACCCAAAAAGTAATTTAATCTATTATTCAAACCAAACCCACAAAAATCAAGATCAATACGCCCATAAATCACACAACCCACGTCAAACACAAAAATAATCAAAACCCTAATATTAAAAAAACACGTTTGACCTTAAAAATAAAAAAAAAGGTTTGACCTTAGAAGAATTGGCACCGACAGGATCGGATGAGTGAACGCCGTTAGAATTTTCTTGATTTGCGTAATCTTCATAAGAGCAAAGAATATCATCGGAAGCGAAATCATAGCCTTTCGGACCCGAATTGTTCCGACCCGACGAAGATCCGGAAGCCATAGATAATAGGTCTGTTGATTACTTAGCTGTGAGATGTGAAATTGAACAAATTTAGGGGGGAATCAAACCCAAAAATTGGTGCTTTTGTAGAGAGAGAAAGTTTATGAAGATGAACAGAGATGACAAGTATATGTCATATACTTGTATAAAATCAACTTGTAGATAAAGAAATGTGATAAATTATAAAAGCTAGCTAGTCGTAATTGAATCGTGTTTTGTATGTTTTTTTTTAACTAAAAAATCATTTTAATTATAAATAATATTCGATAATATATCAGAAAAATAATAAAAATTTATCATCTAATCGAAATGTATGCTTAATTAATTCAGGGGTTGAACGATTCATGAGAAAAAGATTCTCCGGAAGTTTAGATAATTAAAACTTTTATATCCGACAAAATGGGTCTCGTTAAAATCTAATAAGAGTAAAACCCTATGAGGTAAAAACCAAAAAAAGTAAAAATAGTGTCCTAAAACGATCACAAAAAACAATATATATATAGTGGTTCCTAACTCAAAAGCCAAAATTTCTTGAAGTTTTTTTTGAATCCCCAATGTTAAAAAATTATTTACGTCTTGCTGTTTCCGCCATTAAATCCAAATTATCATCTTCATCCACCTTCTCTTTACCCTTCTAAGCGAGTATCAAAATCATTCTTCTATTTATCTTCTATTTACACACAATAACACATTCAAATAAATCTGAAAAATAAAAAACAAACAAAAACAAATAAATCGATTAACGTGTAACAAAATATATAGTATAAAATTATAGAGGAAAACTTTCAGTTCATAATAAAAGTCATCTAATATGTCACAGAATCGTCATAAACGACAACCACCGCATATATGGTCAAAACATCATAAAAAATGGTCATGCCCCATATATGTACAAAAAATAATCACATATGACATAAAAATCGTTAAAAAATTCAGATCTTAAAGATGCGAAAACAAATACAAATGATATGAATCAAATATGAATGAAACGAAAACAGATATGGAGATTTAGAAGGTTAAAACTTTCAAATTTGAAAAGAGAATATATGTATTATATAATGAATTGTGATTTAAATCAAAATATTGATATAGAAAGAAAATAGTGTAATTAAAATTAGGGTTTAAAAAAAGAACGGGAAAAGGGAGAGGGAGAGAGGAGAGAGGGGAGAGATTTTTTTTAGAGGGATCCGTGGTTTAAAACTTGATTTATGTAGCGTATTTACGTTATATTATATAGCGTACAAGTTTTTTTTTAAACGTATGCTATATAAAGGAGCGTATGTACAAATATGTTTAGACTTTTAAGACTTTTTTGACTTAACTTTTTTAACCATATAAGTACGCTATATAATATAGCGTGCGTATGGTATATAATATAGCGTACAAGTTTTTTTTAATTTAATAATATCCACGTGACCATAGTAAGGGTATAAAAGACAAAAAAATAATAATTAAAAATACGCAACATTACAGAGAGTATTTTTTTTAAAATTTTAAATCATAACCGTTTATTTAATTTTTTAACGGCGGGAGATGAGTTGACTTAATTAACGATAACATCCGATTGTGCCGGTATAAGAAACCCCTTTTATTAATATATAATTAATTAATTATTCTTGGTCCTAAAATTATTAAATTAAACTGAGATGCAACTTGCAAGTTACTGTAACTTTTAGATCAAGACACAATAGCATGATTGACGCCTGAATTGTGTATAATTGTGTACATCTCGTATGAAAAAGCGACGGTTGCAAATTTGCAATGATAACATTTATTCTCCGGTGTTTTTAGCATAAATTAAATTAAATATTTAAAATAAATTTAATTTATATCTTAGTATTTGTATTTGAAAAAAAATCTAAATAATGTTTGTAAATACTTAAGACTCCGTTTGAGATTACTGTTAAAAACTGTCATGCTATTAGAAAAAGTTCGAATGAAAAAACGCTGTTAGAAAAATCAGATGAGTCTTTGGTATTTTTTTTTGATTTGAATATATTTTGAGATATTATACACAATTTTTTTTTAGGAAGATTTAATGATAAAATTTGTAATTATTTCTTGTAAAAACAGAAAAACATTTTTTTTCCAAAAGCATAGGAAACACATTTTTTCAGACTAACAACTTTTTAATGTTACCAAACACGACAGGTTTTGAGCAAAAAGTAATTGTAGAGGTAACGGGTTTAATTTGTTTTAAACTTAAATTTTATATTCAATTTTTTTATATCAAAATCATCGTTACAACTTACAAGTACCGAAAGTAGCAGCGCAGCATCTAAATTTCCTCAAAATTTCATCCGCAACAGCATTTTTGCCATCTGTTTGTACATTTTCGATATTTTTTTGAATTGGACTAGGCCCATATTTGTTATTGGTTGTGCCTCTGGGCCTTTCTCTCCATAGAAGGTGACTTGAGTTTCGAGATTTTTATTTTCTAATGGTACCCTGAATTCTACGTGCTGAGAGGATTCAATGCTTGTGGAAGTTGCAGCTGCTTTTGTAGCAGTTGTGATAGTGATACTGAAAAATTTCTTTCCTTTAGATTTTTTTAAAATATTTTTTATTTAGTTAGAAAATAAACAAATCCTGGTCTAAAAAATTTTGTTCCGAAAATTATGAATAAAAATGTTATAATTATTTTTTCAGCCGGATAGAATTTATAATTTAACGAGGACTTATTACCCATTTATCTAGTATAAATGTATTTTAAAGTTTTACTAATAATTTATTTTTATAAAAAAAGAATACAAATCTATTTTTTTATTTTTCTATATACTAAAAAGATAAAAAGAAAATCACTGTAAAGATGGTGTCTTTAAACACCAGCTGTAAAATAATTCAATCCCTAAAAACTTGTCTTTTCTTGAACACCTGCAAAACAATGGCGATGTCTTCATCTTACACCTCTGTCTCTAAAACCTTAAAATTATGTGCACGAAAAGCTTCAATTTTGAACGTCCATAACTCTTGTCCAGTCAAAACCCATCTCAAACCAAATCTCAGATTCAACCTAAAGCCTCCATCTTTGTCTCTTTCCTTCAATCACCACAAAGTCAAACCCCAAATTAAACAAAGTCAACACAATGGATTTGAAATTAAATCTTTATTCACTGGCATTGTTGAAGAAATGGGTGAAATTAAACAGATTGGGGTTTCAAAAACTGATGGTGGGTTTGATATGAAAATCAAAGGGAAGATAGTTCTTGAAGATGTGAATTTAGGTGATAGCATTGCTGTAAATGGTACTTGTTTAACTGTTACGCATTTCGATAAAAATTTATCTGAATTTACAGTGGGGTTGGCTCCTGAAACACTGAGGTTAACTTCATTGAGTGAGCTTGAGGCAGGTTCAGTTGTTAATTTGGAGAGAGCAGTGAAGCCTTCGACTCGAATGGGGGGACATTTTGTGCAAGGCCATGTGGATGGGACTGGTGAGATTGTAGGGACCGAGGTGGAGGGGGATTCATTGTGGATTAAAGTTAAGACGACACCCGAGATTTTGAAGTACATTGTGCCAAAAGGTTTTATTGCGGTGGATGGGACTAGTTTGACTGTTGTGAAGGTGTTTGATGAGGAGGAATGTTTTAATTTTATGTTGGTGGAGTATACTCAGCAGAATGTGGTGATACCATTGAAGAAAGTTGGGCACAAGGTGAATTTGGAGGTGGATATACTTGGGAAGTATGTGGAGAGGCTACTTAGTAGTGGTTTTGTTGGTGCTAGGAAATCGTCGTCATGATGTGAAGTTGGAATTGCCCACCGGTTGTTTACGCTATCAATATCAGAATAAATTAAGGTCATCTGTAAGTGCAATGTACTTTTTGAACCTGTTAATATGCAAGTCCACAAGTGGTTGGTTTTGTGTAATTTATTGTTCATAATTGGCAATATGAATAAGATTATATGCATCATTATGATCTTTTTAGTTTCCATCATGTATCTGTATTATGTTACCCTGACAAGGTACATATCCAATTTGATGTATAATATATTGCTAAATAGGGTTAAACGTTAGTACATTTTATGGTGCTTTGAGTATATGTGGCTGATGTTTATGACAGAAATGCTGTGGAAGATGCACCAAGAGTATATCCTTTATAGGCTTACTTAATGAATGTCTCTGTATATCTAATACTCTAGAATTTCGTACTGTGATGGCTAGCACTTGATTTCATTGTAAGAAGCACTACAGAGCATATGTACTTCTGTAGGAGTAAAATGAACCCATTCTCCTTCTTATTACTGTACAACCATTTATTTTTAAGAACCAAGCCACACTTAAAACTAAGCTAACCTATACTAACTAATTAATATTACGCTGTGTGTGATTTATCCATAAATTGACAAGCTGATTATAAATAAGCACTCTGTGGCATAAACTGCCACGGGTTCTTTTTGTGCTTTCATGTGGTGTCTAGCTTACTTAGGTTAGTTTCTAGAGCAACCAACTTTGTGGCATAAATTAGTGCTAGTTGTTATAGATTAACAGAAGGATTACCTTGTTTTGGGCAAGGTGTCTCTTTTGAGAATCAGCATATTGGTATATATTATGCTGCTTAGGCTCTTACGAAAAAGAAAATCTTAAATTTATTGTGCACAAGAAAGTGGTAGCCCTTGAAAGGTAAAAAAAAAAACTGGATTTAAAAATTCTATTGGTTTTGGAAGCCCATTACCTAGACTCTAGGATCAGTTAGTGTTGATAACTATCTTATAATTAGGGATATAAAACTTATCTTTTAGAGTTAGGTTTCAATTTGGTAAGCTTGTATGGTTTTATATTTAGTAGGGATTGGGTTCTGTAATTCAAAAAGATTATCGTAGAGATTTATATTGATAATTGGAATTCTAGTTCTCTGTGGGAGATTTATTACCGGCAATTGTTCCAAATCAGTAAATTCTAACCCATGTCCCCATTAGTTGTCACAAGACTCACAATAAAAACGATGTATATGTGTGTGAATAGTTTTTAAACTTGTAAGCCTCCTACATGTTCGATTTCTGACATTTAAGTGCCTAATTTTGATAAATGTGGTCTACCAATAAATAGATGACTCTATTGCTCATACATTCATAGTATTGTTTTAACCCCCCCCCCCCCCCCCCCCCCCCCACCGATAATTGTTTGAAGAAATGCGTAAAATTTTCAATCTTCACCAAATTTCCTCTGAGGCAAGATTATATAGCCAAGTAAACTGCAAATGATGCAAGTAGCACCGGTAGGAGATGAATTTAGAAATGATCTAAAGATAATTTAAGATGGTACATATTTATGTTTAAACACCTTTGATTGTACCATTTGTAGGAATGATATAATACTTAATTTACAACTCTGGAAGGAAGGGAAGGTAACTATAAGCGTTATAAATAGTATGACATAAAATGCTCATAAGTTCAGTGGATATCAATCAGCCATTTTACCATTAATAGGTGTTGTAGAATAGTATATGGGAGGGTGAGATAATTGAAAATATCCTCTTAAAAGAGTTAGACCTGGAATTAAGAATTGTTAAGTTTTTGAGTTATATGTGAGATCAATGTTTTCTTCTCCCAAACATTGACATGACTCTACTTCATTGTCAATTGTTAATAAGATATTAATAGCCGAAATTCATGGTGCTCTTTCTTTCACCAAATATCTTTCTACCTTCAGATTGGCATTCAGCATTTTGTCTGGGCCCCCAAGAGACTTGAAAACCAATTCTAAGGCGAGAAGCACGATCACAGGATTTGTTGTTGCCAGTGTCAGTTCTCAAATATAAATAAAATTTCCCAGTCTCTTATAAATGAGAAAAAAAGTAACCACTGAATAACTTATATGGACTGCAGCTGCAAATTCATATTTTGGTATATATTAATAATTCTGCAATTGTTATAAACCAGTCCAGGACGATTCAGAAAATTGCAACCCGTCCCTGAATGTTCAGAAAATTGTACTTTAGCTCCTGTATTTTTTAAACTGTGCACTTCAACTCCTGCAAGTTCTGAATTTGCAGTTTACACCTTGAGCTTTTGATGACCCAACTGTTTCCCCTTGCATCTCTAATATGTAGCAACAAACTTTTATGTTAAAAAAATAGTTGATATTGTAAGACCCTGTGACTTTAATAGCAAGTAAAATTCAAGTAAAAATGAAGCTGCCCTGATTGTATTCTACTTCCTATGAGCATCTCCAACCATCCACACCTGTTTGGTAAAAAATCTAAGCGTCACTATTATATACATATTAGCTAAAAAATATACCCCTCCAACCATAAGACCTGTTTGCAAAAATTATAGATATAATTTATTTCATCTTCTATATTTGTTGAGTCTCTAGCTATTATCTAAAACATACACGTCATCTTTTTACCTTATTTAAATTATACTACCTCCGTCTCACCCAATTGTTTACGTTTCGGGGAGAAGGTCCGACACGCATTTTAAGGTGCATATAAAATATAGTTCCATAACTTTTTTTTTTCTGAATAAAAATTTAATGTTTAAATTAATTAAATAAATAACAAACGATGTCAGACTTGAATCATTTGATTTATATAAAAGTACAAAACAGCCCATTCATAGATCTATATTTCTCTTCTCTTGCTAGCTAAAGGAGTAAAGGGGTATCTGTATCTGGAGATGAAACAACCCTTCTTGTTACCTTTTTCATTCTCAAGTATTTTTCAAGGACATGTATATGGTGCACTTGCAAGTACTTCTCTTCAATCCAGATTTGTTAGAAAATCTGAAGGAAGAGTTGTACAATGTTACCTAATTGGTGGAACTGATACAGCAAATCCTTGCAAGAAATTTAAAGTAGTTGGTGGTCCTTGTAGGCCGGCTTTATGAGGTCATCTATGAGATCTAAGTTTAGGAAAGATGCGTAAAGACAATATAATACAAATAGGAGCGTATAAAAGTATCATATGTGACAGAATAGTTTATTTTCACATGTTAAAGTGCTGATCTCAGGGGAGAAAATTATTATTATTTATTTAGGTGGCTGTTATTATCTTAGGGGAGCCGATTGCATAAACTAATTGTTGCGGAGTCAGATTGCAATCTGTAATACAACCCGCACTATACTTGCCTGTACGATTGATCTTGTCACTGCCCCCTGCAGGGCAGTATATAAATATAATGGTGATTTTATTCTCTCGAATATTATATATATTTGAAATACAACTGGTAATAATAGTTTTAATAAAGAATAAAATTGAGAGATGTTTAATTTTACATGACTATGCTAACTCAAAACCAGTAATACATAGTTCATCTAGATCACAGGATGCTTACAAACAGGGGAGTGGGGACTATGTACACTTAGAACATAGACCATGGAATCCATGTGCAGTGCAAAATCCCATGAATGATTTAAAGTGTTTATTTGGTTTGTGCCAGCAGTTGGTAGCTCTGTAAACTAACAGTTGCTTATGTTCTCTTGCCACCCTGTATCAACATCACATGCCTTTCTTCTTCTTTCTTCTTTTCTTTTTGTTACTAAATAACATCACATGCCTTTCTTAATCTGCTGTCGACACATTGCCCCCTGTTGCTTGCTTTCTTTTGTTTATAGTATTTATAGTCGTCTGTGTGTTCTTCCGCGTCCTTTCCTCCTGGGATGTGAATATGATTGGTGTCTTGGAAGCTTAGGAATTGTTTGTTTATTCTGGGTTTGGTAGTATTACATGTACTAGGAGTACTCCTTAATCATAGGATTATTAAATTTACATGTTACTATGAGTTCTGTTCACCACTTTTGATGTGAACTTTTTACTTTTTTATTTTTAAGGTCTGTGATTGAAGTGGGAATTAATTATATATGATTGGCTTTACCACCAATATTCTTGTATTGCTTGTGATATCCGGTAATTGTAGGTTGTGGTGGGTTGTGTTGAAGGCATGAAGCAATGAGTTTACTTGAGATTTAGGAGATGATTATATGCCTGATTCTTTTATACAGAAATGTTACATCGTCTGGGGACAATAAAATAAGGCCCAATATACTGAAAAGTGCATCACAAATAGGGTGAGGCTGAAGACTGACCATGTTGAATAAATTATGCATGCACAAATTGTATGAAAACAGTATATGTGCTTAAAATGTTAGATACATATACCGATATACGTATATCAACTCAGCCCTGTCACAAATAATTGTTTATCGTTAATAATGTGTGGGATAAATTGAAAACCTCTTTTATCTTAAAAAATGCTTGTCCTGTATTTACATAAAAAAAAACTTCTCTTTACCGCTATAATAATACGAATATGTACAGGAAGATATGTTGTGACAATTAAATTCGAACTACACGAGTGTCTATATATTGTATAATGTATACATACATGCATAACAACATCCTTTGGGAGTTATGACCAGAGAGGGGAGCGAACAATTTGCATTATCAACATTGTGGTGGAACAAGTGGTGGCATTATGATGCACAAGTGCACTACATATAGGACATGCTCTGTCAAAATAATTCAATGATAAAGCCATCCATTAGCAGACTAAGCCTTCCTGTACCAGTTGTACATATCTACTCCATCTCCCTTGATGCATTCAAATCCATCTTTTTAGTTGACCAGCTTTTACTGGAAAATTCTTCTTCTTTTCTTCCGTCAAGTCATCAACTTTTTTAGTACATCCCACTTCTCTAAAAATATTCCAAATAATTAAGGGTGACAACGGCTTCATGACCCCCCTACAACCCGAGACAACACTACACCATTTAATTAATTTGCTCCTAGTTAAATAAATTTAGTTCAAATTTTTTCAAACGTGTTTATGCAATATGCATACGGTCGGATATATGAAAATGAAATTATGCCTCGAATTTATTTTATTAAACAAATATTAGGATTGTAAAAAAAAAGAAAGTACATTCATATTTGTGAGGCGGTGACTTTAAGACTTGTATGAACAACAGCCTTTGAGTTGGTTATTTGTCATATCCACCACCTGTAGTGAAATATGATAGTGATCGCTTGGAAGCTCTATGCCTTACTTTCTTTCCCTTTTAACTTCTTGTTATCTGCCCTCGTTTCAATTACAGGCTAATATACTACTCCTCAGTAGTAGTACTAGTAGTACTCGTAGTTGTTTAGCCGACAATTATCGAGTATAAAGAAAAGTTAAGGGGATGTTTGATTAAGGGTAATAAATAAAGGGAAAGGAAAACAACAAGATTCATTTTCTTTGTTATTGTTTATTTTACAAAATTAATCATTTCTTTCGACTTATTTAAGTTTTGGGTTTACCCAAATGTCTCATTCTCTCATTCTCCACCACTTCCAAATATTTCATTTATCTTTCTCTTATTACTTTTTCTCTCTAATACTTTTAATCTCTATATAATTATATTTTATATCAATCCCAAGAATAATAATTTACTCAAAATAATTTATTAAAAATAATTATTTATTTTATTTCTGGAATTAAACCAAACAAGGAAAAGAATTGAAGGTCATTCTTTTATTTTCTCTTTAATTCACTTTTTAAACTCCATTCTCTTTCCCCGATGTAAACTAAACTGTCCTTAATGTTAATTATGTCATTAATTAAGTGTAAATTGGGTGGTTGAGGTGATTATAATGGTTGGGCTGACACATGTGTGGTTATAGATGGATGATCACTATAGAGGAGTATCAATTTGAGTATGATTGCTACATGAATAAAATATCTTTGTTTTGGTGGTGTTGGAAATTGACTATACACATTCTACTAATCGTGCTTAATTACGTAGATTAGTACTAGCAACTTTTTAGACGGTGAGAATTATTGAACACGATTATGAATTATCACATTATAAAAAGTCGGAGAATTTCATTTATAACAGGGATGCTGATTCAAATTTATGTAATAATAAAAATGCTCCATTTACAATACATAATATTATTTTGTATAGTTAAACACATTTGAAAATAAATTGTATGTAGCGTAAGAACAACAGTTAGTTAAAATATCGTGACATATTAAAACACTCTAATATTTTCTGAGAGAGATTTCTATTAATTTTCACCGGTAGAAAATTTCAATCATTTTTCTCTTTCATTTTTCTTGATTTCTCTTATTTCCTTCAATAAATTTTAATTTTTTTTAGTTTTGTTTAATCTCTCCTTATCTTCTTGTGAGAGTTTGGTTTACCAGGATTATATATGATTATATATCTGTGATTTTGATTCTATGATAAAAGTTTTTATGTGATCGCATCTACGTCGATTACTCAAAACAATTGAATTACAGCAAGTACATATATTTATAACATTTTCAAAAAATTACTTGGTTGTCTCTCTAAGAAAGAAGGATTCAACAGCGATATGTTTAAGTGTTTGTTCAATTTCAATTGTATATATAGATATTGTTGACTTTTCATTATTGAATTAATTTCACTTAAAAAAAGTTAGTTAAAATCATACACATTGATACTAAAAAAACTATATTATCTTTTTTATTAATTAGCCGCATTCGTCCTTCACCCCGACAGTGTTTTGTCCATGGCCGAAAGCCGATTGCTGTATCTTTTCGTGAGAGTTTAGTATGTCTCGGAATGTTTTGAGTTATTTTTCGTTGATAATGATGTATATGATATATTAGGGGATTTGGAATGCGCGCATCGAAGTGGTGTGGAATGAAACGGTGGTGGAAATCGCAAGAACTCATCTTTCACAACAGAAGTTTGTTCATACTATGAGGACATATGTACCTCCGATCTCAGTTAGTACAACTTAGACATTTGAACATTAAACTACATCTAAATATAATTATGATGCTACTGTTTTCGAGAAGATATCGAAAGTTTGTGTACCATTAAATTTATTTTTAAATTCAAAAATATTTGTATTCACTATGTTAAGCGATCCGGAAATAAAACTGCTAATTTGATCAATTATATTTATTAAATGTGTTTTCATTATCTAAGATTATTCATATTATCTCCTGCAACTTTTAAATATTTAATATATATTTATTATAATTATATCTTAATTTATTTAATTGATCTTAATTTCTATCTTATATTTTAAATTTTATATCATATTAAGTATAAAAATATTTTTTATTCTAAATTAAATTTATTAATTACTTATATAATTATTTTAATATAGATTCTATATTTATAAAAATATTAATATACTAATACAATACAGTATTTCTTCTAGTTATTTGTTTTATAATATATAAGACTAGTGTTTAATAATTACTTTTTCTCATATTTAAATATGTTATTATATTTTCAATTGTACTAACTATTTATTTGTATTTCTATATTAATATATATACATACTTGTATAAATATTATAATATTATCATTGATTATATTTTTATTGATTATATTTATTGTTTTCATCTGTATTGAATTAAAAAATTAACAAAATTTATTTTAATTTATAATATATATATATATATGTGTGTGTGTGTATGTGTGTTGTAGAATATAATCGTTAAAATATGATCGTTGAAATTTGAAAATAATAATAAAATATTATTTTTCAAATATAATTAATTATTGTAATATTATTATTAAATATCATTATTCAATAAATTTTAACTAATCATTATTCTATAATCTACGTGGTTATTATACCACTGTATTTTTTTGACAAATTTAAAGCAGTTTCCTTTAATAGCTTGAAAGAGGCTCAGCCAAGACAAATCATAAACTAATTATGCAATCACGTTAAAAAATAAATAAACGAGCTAAATAATTAGTCACTTTGTTTCCGGATCACTTAATAAAATGAATATAAATATTCTTGAAATTAAAAATGAAATTGCTGGCATCCCAAATAATCCAAATTACACCAACATTCTTGCAAATAGTATCATCACAATTGACCTTCACACAATAAAAACCAATTTTAGACCAGTGTTGATAACTTTCAGTAATTGCACCGACTGAAATTGGAGGAACAGATTCCCCGTATGATGAACAATCTTTGATTGTGAAAAGTGATTTTTTGCGATATTCGTCGCCGACCGAGATTTGATATGGGTTTTCCAGATCCCCACTACACCATGTAAATCATTCTCAATAAAATCAACATTGAAATCAAACTCGCACAATTTATATATTTAAATCATATTCCCTCTGTATTATATTAGTAGTCCATTTAAAAATAAAATGTTTCAAAATAATTATCTACTTCAACTTTCAATATCAAATTTAATCTAATTTATATTTTCAAAATCAACTCTATTTCATATATTTCTAATTTATATTTTCAAGATTAACTTTATACAATATATTATATTCATTTAATGCTATAAACACGAGTATAACCAATCAACAATAACTTTTTCTAATATACTTTATTTTTTGAAAATGAATTACTAATACGAAACGGAAGAGTCCTGCATATCGTAAAATAAAAATCTCCTCGAGGGGACGGTTGAATGAGCGAAGGGCCATAACCGAATCCTCCAGCAGCTCAGTTGGAAAACTCGTGTTCACAGATTCAACTAGTGTAAAGGGGTCCGTGGCGTCATCATATCCATACACCTGTCACCTTGCTACTGGGCTGCAACTCTAAAATATCAGGGCCTTATTGATTGGATTTGGTGAGCTGCTACGTCATTTTCTCTTCCTCCATTTCAACTCCCGAGATGCTCCTTGCTCATTTTTCCCATCTTAACCCTGCCCGTCTTCTCTACCCACACCACCTCTCTTGTAAATTCCAATACGCCACTGTAACAACCAGGAAGGGCCTCCGTCCATTTTTATTAATAATTCCCGCTGTTTTTTTTGGGTTTGATCAATTTGTTTCGATCGTGGAATATAAATAATAATAAATTTATTATATGATCAAAATATTTAATTATAATGTATCAAAAGTTTAAATGATGATTTTTTTTTACTTCTTGACATATATATTAGAATATTAAAAAAATGATTAAATGAAAAAATGTTAATTTTTATATTAAATAAAAGTTTAAATTCTAAATTTTTAGTTAACATAAATATTAAAAAATATATAAGAATATAATTTGCTTTTAACAATCATATAACATATCACTCTATCAACGAACGATTTCCTTATTCTTATCAACAATAACAAAATTGGGAAAGATTAAAATATCAATCAATAAGAACTTATTCTTTAACCTATAAATAGAGATGTTCAAAAAATTTAAAGTCAAAAATATGATTTGATCTAGGAAAAAAAATAAAAATTCGGCCCGAAAGATATATATCGACTAGTATTAAACAATATATATCCAATTATTAAAATTATTAAAGAATATATATCGAAATTAATCAAAAAATAAATATTTAAATAGTATCTTCTTTAAATCAATATAAAAATATCCAAGCAAACATCTTTTAATAATCATGCAATATGTATTTTTTCAGTGTACAAAGTCAAATAAGAAAATGTGGAGAATATGCACAGCACAGAACATTTAATAGCCGTGCACTCAGAAATGAACCAATAAACCATCGAACCATACGTTTAGTCAAAAAATTACGCACCCGGCTTCTAATTATCTAATTTGCATAGGAAAGGTAATCTGTAATTGTCTGTCAATCTACCTAGTAATATAAATAGACGTCAAACACAGACCAAAGCACCCAACTATTACATATCTCTCAACTTCTTTCTTGTTCTTGTTCTTGTTCTATATCTAACAAACCTATTCTCAAAAACTTAAAATTGATCTAGCTAGATCCATGAAGAAATCTGGATTCTTAGTGGCTGCTTCTGCTGCCGTCGTATCCTCTTACTCTACCTCCTCCGATTCTAAGATTCACTTCTCCCGTCAGGTAACTCTTCTTTACCAAACCAAATTCGAGGAGATATAAAAATTGTCATAATATTTGGTTCTCACGGTTTTTATGTTAAGTGTAACGTTCAAGGGGGAACCATTTCGTAACAACATATTTAATAGTATTATTATTGTGAATTTAATTACAGGAAGGTGAGCAGCAGCAGCAGATGATCAAGAACAAGAACCCGGAAGAGAAATTTGCGCCGAGGTTTGATGGATTGAGGTTTATTGAAACCCTGGTCACTGCTCACAGATAATATTGGTTATGAATTTATTTTTCATCTTGCAAAAAAAGAGGATTGGTTCGTTGATTGCACCGTTCCTCCAATCCTATATTAAACTAATCCATTTTTATTAAGAGAAATAGTTAAAAAAAAGCTTTTGTAGTTTACAAACTCTGGTAGTGAATGATTCTCTCCATTCATAATATTATTATTACACGGATAAAATCTTTCTGTTGTAATTTCATTTTAGATATTTTGCATCTTTGTATTTTCATCATCAACATTGAATGAAACTAGTCTCTTTTACTCTAATTTTCCCCCTTGATTTCCCATTGGCTGTTCTTAATTGTGATTTGTGTAGGCTCTAAAGTTGGCCAAAATAATTGCTGTTGAAAATAATAAAATATACTTATATCAGAGCTATGCTAATTTGTTTAATATTTGGGGCTCTTGGTTGGGAATTTTAATTGTAGTAAACTATAAAAGATATAGATGTTTCATTAATCAACGTTCAGTAATAAAGTAGAATATATATAAAATTAAAAATGATTTATTTACGGCTGTAATTCAATGGCGTTGAACTGACGAAGCATGGCTCTTGGCTCTTTCCATCGGCTACCACACCCCTCTCTTTGTCCTTAATTTTGAAGGATTATTTTCCTTGTATTTTTAACAAATTTTAAATACTCCAATCAGTAATTTTTTTCCAGTGAATTATAATATTTAGAAAGATATAAAATATTAAATATGTTTAACATTAAAAATAAGGAGTGGAATATTATTCTTCAATTAAGAAAATAATAAAACAAGGAAAATTGCTGGTGTTTTAAAAAAAAAGTCCGAATCGTCGCTTTGTTACTGAATTTACCCCGGATGTTGGCCTTATATGTCAAAATTTGGGAAGAAAATGCCCTAAATGACACACACAAAAAAATGGCATTAAATAGCACTCCAAAACGCTATATATCGTGTAGCGTTTTGGGGAAAAAAAAATCTCTCCAAACGCTATTTTAAGTTGCGTTTTGAGCCCAGAATCCAAGATAAAGTAGCGTTTTTTCCTGAAAAAAATTAAAAAACAGTGCAAAACGCTACACGAAGTAGCGTTTTCACTCCTTTTCCAGCACGCCACACTATGTAGCGTTTTGGAGTGTTATTTAGGGCCATTATTACGGGTTGTGTCATTTAGGGTATTTTCTCCCCAAATTGTGACATACAGGGCCTTTTCTCATTTACCCCCTGTAATGCACATAAAAATACAAGAAATAAAGTATAAAATGGATCATTTCGAGAACACTTTTTTACCCCTTTTGGTACCCCGAAATTGCTAGAAAACGACTCCATAACAGGGAAGCTCTTCCCCTTGACAAGGAGCCATGTATTTATAAAGACAGCAAGACAATGATACTCCCATTAAACGGTCCAAATTGAACTCATTTATTTTTGGCGTTTGGCATACAAAGCAAATCACCGTTCAGTTGGTGCAGACAATATAGATGTATAGAATATACTCCAAGCAATTACCATTAAATTGTATGTATAGCGGTATAGCCATTATATTATTGTATTGTACTAGTAGGCTAGTAGCTATAATAAGCTATGTTTTTCGCATCTTTTTCTCCTTTCGGTTGGAAATATATTAGTTGGTCTACTTTAACTTGCCAAAAGAGAGTCATGTCATGCCCCTCTGATGTATCCAACTTGCACCAAACTATATTATTTCAAACATTCGCCTACTGCCTATACTAACATAGGAAAGGTGCAAGCAAATTGCGTACAGATGCAGATGCTTGTGTTATAAAAAAAATAGTACTTACTTGACAACCTTACCTTTTTATATTTAACAAAGTCACCATGATTTTGTGTGTATCTTGTACATATGCAAGGACACTAGAGAATATACCCTGGCACAAAGACCATACTCCATTATGTTTTTTTCTTTCCGCATAACTTGACTTCTCGACCTACCGTAAAAAGAGCCAGAGCAAGATCGAATACGCTAGAAGCCTAGAACAAAAACTCTTTGGTAATGAGAATAAGGTGGGGCCGATTTTAATTCCAAGGAGAGTTACATTAGATACAATAATGCAGAATTGACCCAAATTAAAAGGAAAATAAATGAAGGGGGTCTAATTTTGATGCAATAATATGTAGCAGTAATTCCTTTAGAACAAATTGATTAGTAAGATGAGGAAGGAAGCTGTGGAAATCATCAACATGGTTGATTTCTCCGCTGCAGCAGCACCCGAAGATTTCTGCTGCTTCTGTTTAGATTGCATTACTTCATCGCAGTTGAGTCCTTCCTTGTCTTCGTGACACATGTTAGCGAAAAGTCCAGGAGGATATTTGCCATAGAGATTAATGTAACTAAACAAGGTTGTGGCACAGTCATTTTTCATGTCATTCAGCTGGTCACTGAAAGGGCAAGCTAATTCTTTGAAAGCACCGCAACATGATTTAGCTTGGTAATTAGGACCTTTACACTGGCTTGTAATGATTGTATAGTTCTGATTCTCAAAGTCTATGCCACAAGCTGCAATGAAAAAAGAAAAGAAAATGCAAGTTCACAAAACCAAATCTATGAATTTAACGATCGATAAATTTTCAAACATATGCTCAGAAGATAAAACAAAACCCAAAAAATTCTTTTTAAGAAAAAAATATTTATGATGTCAAAATCATGCATTTAGACAGTTATTCTTGCACCTAAAATTATCGAAAAGAACATGCTTCTATTCAATTTTCGGGATCCACATCTCAATATATATTTTTAGACATCCATTTGCAATATATTATCAAGAAAAAAAAACGAAATCATAGGACTAACATGCTTTTTGCTGAAGGAGGGTACGTCCGGGCAGAACCTGGGATTCAAATATATGATCTGCATAATCAAATGCAATGAATATCAGATGATATAAATCCCACATGCATACAAATATAATTGCACGATAGAAAAATATATTGCAATTACTTGAAAGGGTGGTTGAAGAGGCAAAGCCAGAGAGAAGGAAGAAGAGATGCAAATGCAAGAATGGTGTGGATGCCATTGTTGTCTTTTCTTCTCTTCTTCTTTGGTTTGATCAATCTGAAGGAAAAAAAACTGCCTTAATTCTCTCACATTATTTACAAACTTAATATGGATACATTTTTTCCTACAATTATATACCTTAAAATTGTGAGATGACAAGATTATGGGGTGCAAATTAGAGACGGGAAACATTTCATCTCAAGCTCAGAATAGTATGTAACATTTTTAATTTTAATCTTAATTTCTACAACTCCCATTTTCTCGTTATTTCAGATATTATTAGGTGGGACATTTAGATTATGACATGTTTAATTATGTACAATGTCATTACAACTATGAAATAAATTAGGAGATCTCTACAGTTAATTCAATGTTGTAACAGGTGACAGTATGATATTTATGTTATTAAATGATATAATTAAAACACTGCAGTTCACAAACAATCTTCCTCTGACAGTAAATATGTAACTATTTTCGAACCTTCAATAGTCTGGTACTTGGGTCCATGCAGAGTTGGTAAGAACAAGGTTAAACATTCAGAGTCCTATACTCCTTGTAATCAACTTTGCTGGAAAAGATTTACCATTGCTGCGAGGCTGACAACGAGAATTAGTCTCACACATTGTACACTGTATTGATACTGCCAGAGCACCTCACGATGATTATAAATAAAAAGTTCGTATTCTAGATGGAAACACATGTAGAAAACAAGAAAGTTGCAGGGAAGATTCTCAGTTCTTTCTGCCAACAGTGATAGAAATATGTGGATATTATGTGTGACACTACGTATGTAATGAAACAAAAAACTGGGATTAAAAAAGGCAATTTGAAGCATATTAATGTTTTTGAAGATAACACATACTGGGGAAGAAATAAGGTCCCTATCATAAATCACAGCTTTTTATATATTTTAACCTAATTCCGGTCTTCTTCTCCTACTTTGAGCAAGTCTTCCTCCAAAGTGTGTTCATCACCTTCAGTTGGATCATATGCCTTGAAATCGGACTTTGTTTCCTCTTTAGAACATGTAGCTAATCTCTCAAAGACATGTGTGTAGTCATGACCTCGTTCTGCAAGCAATCTTTTGATATGCTCTATACTATCCAAATCCCCCCTTTCTTTCAAGTATATCAGACAAGCATCTAGTACAGGAAAGTATAGTTTCGTCCCAGGTTCACTAGCCAAGATCGATTTATTCAGTGCTTCTACTGCTTTTTCCATTTGCTTCTGTTTGTGATAACCAAAAGCCACACGTGTCCATGTGCCCCCATTCGGTTCATTTCCATTTTCTAAAAGCCTCTGGCAAAGCGATTCAGCCTTTTCCATTAAACCCTTCTTGCAGTAGGCAGAAATGAGAAAATTTGGAAGTTGAATATCAAAAGTAGCTTTTTTCACTTCCCATTCATCAAATACTTTCTGTGCGGCATCTAGATCATCCATCTTTGCTAGAGAGCTCATCATGCAAAGATAGCCCATATTGTAAAATTTACAATGACTCTTGTACAGCTTCCAAATGCGATGCACTTCTTCTTTATTGCCCATGCTAGCATACATGGTCATATAAATCTCATAAGCAATTTTTCTTGAGCTGACTTCAACAAGTTGCTCGGATTTCTTCAACGATTCTAGAGCCTTTACCTTGTTACGAGCCCGTAAGTAACCTTTGGCTGCCACAACATATGCATTCCAGTCCATAGTGACTAACGGATCAGCTTCCATCCTCGTTAGGAGCTTCTCCAATTGGTCTATATCCAACGCATCTGCATATGCATTTAATATAGTATTATATGTGAATTTGCTGAACTTAATATCAAAATCTTCCATCTCTTTCATTAGAGAGTCTAGCTTGTCAAGCTTCCCAAAATGGGAATATAATTTTAACATAACATTGTAGGACAGTGTTTTCATATAACCCAACTCTCTCATTGACTGCATAACATCTTCAGCTTTCTTCAACAATTTTGCATCAGCATAGCAGACCAATAGAGCCCCATAAGTCTTGAAGTCTTTTGAAGAGATTGTCATATTATTAAAAAATTCCTCTGCTTGGTTAATACCATGAACCTTTGATATCAGATGCAGCTGTATTGCAACATCAGCTGATGATAGATCAAGAAAACTTTTGCCACTCATCCATTGAGATATCTGTGATAAGAACAAGAAACATAATTGGAGGCTACGTGTAACATATAGTTGGATCAATAACCTACTAGAAGACACACGCTAACCAGATAGGCAAGAGTTAATGAGAATTATTGGTGCCAATATTCTTTTAATAAACTTAAGATATACAAACCACGGATCTTATGCCAGGTTCTAAATGACAGCATTGTTTTGTCAAGGTATAATTTTTTAGGTCAAAGTTAGACCACTAAACCATCATTTCTCATGTTAACTGAAATTTGAAATCATGAGTCTTATAAGCTTTACTCGTCCCTTATTGTGGCCAAAAAGTGACTATTGCATCCACGTTTTAAATACTTATCTTATGTTTGGCTAATCAACTCCCGATTTACAATTCAACAGAAATGAATGCTAAAATTCTAATCAAGCACTGCCAACTTTCAGAACAGTCAGCAAAAAACCCCGGCACCAATTATAACATAAACCGTATTACTATACATTTTTCCTATATTGTCTTTGACCCAATTTAAAGCAACGTAGTTCATCTGCCAAACATAAATGGACATATACAGAGCAAAAAAATGGTCAAAACATTTCATAAAGAACCAAAAAGCAATAACCACGAATAACAAACAAACACATTTTACTACCATACAAAAAACACCCTTAAATTATATCAGTACATACATACAATAAATCCAACCTTAATCACAATGTAGTTAATTTTGTTAGAACCATTCATATAATCAAACTGTGTGTGTTTGTGTGTGTTAAAAAAGAGAGAAAGGGACCTCAAGAGCATGTTTAATACGCCTGAATTTTCTCAACTGTCTGATAATTTTTCGAAGCTCTTCGACAGAAATGCTCCTTTCTTCTTTAACCCATTGATCCAATACTGGGATTATTGAGACTTTTGGATTTGGAGCTTTGAATATTCTACTGAATAAACTAGTCCCAGGAGACGACGACGCCGTATTAGTAGTAGTAGTAGCAGCTAGGGTTCTTGAAGGCTCTGTTTTAAAAACCCTAATTACAGTTGAAATGGCACGAGATTGAGCTAGCCTCTTTATCATCATTTACTTGTGTTGTTGATTTAATAAAGTTGTAAACTTTACCACTTTAACGAAGGGTTAGCGTTAGACTCAGAAACGAGGGTTTAAGGAAGCCGAGCAAATGAGATTTGTAATTTGTATATATACACACACGGAACTCGTACGATAGACACAAAAATATTAAATAGTACTATGATTCTTGGAATAACTTGTCACATTTTTTCTAAAAATGCAATGCTCTCGTTTTATTATTTGAATTTAATTCTATATTAAGTTAAAGTACTAAGAGGAGGTCGGTCCTAGTTGGTTTTAGGGTTGATAAAAAATCGCGATATGACGGATGTCTGATTCGAAATTTGAAATTCAAAATTTTGAATTTACTGAATTTTTGGATTTGGATTTATTTTTTAGACCTAAAAATATTTGAATTTGGATTTAATATATACCGATCCGAAATCCGATCCGATTTCCGAAATTGAATTCAAATCCGAATTGAACCGAAAATCCCAAAAAAAAAACCAAATAACACACACACACATACATATATTATTTTATGAGTATATAGGTATTATAATATAAATTTATATATATATATATTATACAATATTTATAAGATATTATAATATTATATTATTATATATTTTATGTAAAAATATGTTGTTTACTTAATTTTTTGGTTTGAATTTCGGATTCAGGTTTTCGGATATCAAATTTGAATTTAGGGTTTCAGGTAAATCCGAATTGAGGGGTGACAATTTCGGATTTCAGGTCAAGTTGACAGACTCGGGTCAGAATTTTAATCCAATCCGAACCCAACCCGAAATACCGATGAATAACCCGAACCTGATCCAAAATAATTATAATTTATTAATAAATATAAATAATAAATTAATAAAAATTAATTATTTTTAATAATATTTAAATGAAATATATAATATTTAAATAATGAATTAATATATAAATAATGTTAAATATATTTAATTCACCCGAAATCTACCCGAAAATGACCTGAACCCGAAAAGATCCAACCTAAATTCATCTTTTTCTGGTTGGTTTCAGGTCGCGTAGCTGTGTCGGGTCCAAAATTGCCACCCCTATCCGAATCCGATCCGACGGATCGGGTTCAGATTTTAATTTTCAGATATTTTTCCTATTCAGGTTGAGTTTCGGTTTAGATTTGAATTTTATCAAATCCGACCCGATTGCCGTTCCTAGTGGTTTTCTATAAATATAATAAAATATTAAATCATAAAGTTAAGGTAACCTATTTTATATGTAACTTGTAACGATCTTCTCTATATTCATTATTTATTATTATTATAATAATAAATTTGAACCTAACTACCAGGGAAGAGTAAAAAAGAAAGAGAAAAGATGAGAGAAAAAGTAGTAAAATGAATTTTTTATTCATAAAAATAAAATAGGAAATGCTTAGAGAATCTATATTAGGACATGTTTAGTGAATTTGAGGATATCGTGCTGAGTGTTGGAATGACATTCTGTGACATATTCCTTCGAGTTTAGTAAAGTTATTGGGCTTCTCCTCAGGTTTGGTTTCCATTTTAAACGAAGTTGCTTAAAAAGCCAATCATTTAACCTTCAAGTTTACAAATTGTGTTTTATTATTTAGTTTATTCATTTTTTAAAATTAATTAGATACTGTTAACTCAAAAGTCCCTATATTTTCTCAGTTTGCTATTAATATTCACCTGCATAATTCAATCAACCAAACACAATATATGCTTCTGGAATTTTGATGAACATGGAATTTTTCAGTGCTTCCACTGCCTTCTCCATCTGTTTCTCTTTCTCATTACCATATGCCATAGTAATCCATGTGCATGCACTTGGAAGTTGGAACTGCTGCATGTGACGGTGAGAATCGATTCTACTCCTCAGCTCCCCATCCATCAAATATTTTCTGTGCATTTTCAATGTCATCCAGCTTTGCTAGAGACTTCATAACACGTAGATAGCTCTTAGAAGACATTTTGTAACCACTCTTGTACACGTTTGCATATCCGATCTGCCTCATCTTTTTTGCCCATGAGAGCATACATTATCGTTAGTGTCATAAGCAAAATTCTGTGAGGTGAAATGTAATACATACATTTATGACAGACACGAAGAAACAATGGATTGTGCAACTGAACCATATATATAACATCAACCCATCAAGTATTCCCAGTTTCCAACCAAATTTTGTAAAATAATTACAAGATATACATAACTAGAATAAATAGAGTTTAACTTGTAAATATCTCAAAACCCCACCTATGAACAATTCAAACTCTACTCAGCTCGGTAAAAGCGCAGCAACTTTAGTGATGAAATCTCTTCCTATAGTCAAACAAATGACAATGAGTTATCAATAAACACAGTCTCACACACAAAAATATGTAGCATGAGATGGTGATAAGATCAGATCATGGATCATGGAGCATTTTATTACAACAGCAAAAGCAACAACTAAAATTTCTTCGAACCTGAATTGCTTCTTCAGTCTGGGATGGGAACCTAAAGCCCAATGAGCAATTCTGCAACTCTTCAGGGTTTTTTATCCATGCTCTGCGTGCATCTGTAATTTTAATTTTATATTTGAACATCTGAAACAATAGAGAAAGGTTTGAAACATAAGAACTTAGTTGAATATTAAAACTCGGGAGGATTACAGAGATTGATTTGTAGGATGTTAAAATTCAGAAATCACAGAAGCAGATGAATATAAACAGGTAAAGTTTTATTTAAGAACCTCGGAAAGAGAAACAGGTGGTTTCTCCAGCTCATCTCCATGAATATCTATACCCGTCCCTTGGCATTCTGGACAAAACACCGAACATATTTTCTTCCCAATAAATTTTGCATCACCGTTCTTCACTAGTTCTTTCTTCTTCACTCCAACCTTTTTCCGACTTCTCGGTTTCACTTCAGAACCAGCAATCTGATTGTTATGTATTTCTAACTCAGAGAGAAGTATCCAGTGCACAAGGCAGGATATATGAAATACATGAAATGCCTGCAGGTAGAAGTATATTACACACTACACAGTATATAGAAGAAAAGAAACAGCATGAAACGAGATACTGTCATAGAGGGGAAAAATATCATGGCAGAATTTTACCCCATTTACATTCCTGCTACTGCAAACGAGTCTACCCGTCTTCATGTTCATAAGAGTTGCCACATCTTTACCAGGGAGCACCTTGTGTTGACAGATGTCACACATTCTTTCTGCAGCCACACGTTGCTGCTTTCTCAGTTCTTTTCGCACAGTTTTGCTCGATATAACACCTGATTCCAGAAGCTGATCATCATATCTACCCAAAGTCAATTTCATACTCGAACCATTTGAAGATAGATTTTCTTCCCCAGAAGAATCATATTGACTGCATCCCAAAGACTCACTAATGTCTTCTGGATCAGAGAATGATTTCCTCTTCCTCTTGGCAGCCCTTCCATTTACTTGCTGAGAACTAGGTAAAAGAAAGTGTTGCACATCGGTGAACAATGCCTTCCGACCCAAATCATAGTCATACGGAAAAGTAACAACTGCAAAGGCATGCTCAGGGATAAGGATATCTTCATTTTCAAGATCATTCTTTCCCAACCACTCACACCACAATTTACTAATATCCTTTGAAGTCCCTACTTTCTCACAAAATCTAGCAGCAATTTTAGCCACGCCAATGAACCTCACATGCAAGTCACAAATTTCATCTTTGTGCAAAACACCAGCGATGACCAAATCCTCAGTTCCATTCCCATTACAATCCCCACTGGAATCCTTGTCACCATCTGAGTAAACTACTTCCGAATTAGACCTATTAGGAGACTCAAGCCTGCAACACCCAGGATTCTTCTTTCCATTGTGAGGAACTATTGCAAGATTATTATTCACCTCAATTGCATCAATTTCGAAGAAATTAAAACAATCAGCATTCGAATCTGGCGACTTCTCAACTTGGTCAGACAAATCATGAAAGAAATATACACCATCATTAAATGGCCACGGATTTGGTTTCAGCAAGGTAGCTTTCGCAGCATCATATCGTATCTTGTGAAGATTACCTCTCAAATGATCATACAATATAGAGTCACTGTAACACGGAGCCAAACACAGCACACAAAAGAACACAGTCCTCTTCCTATCTTCCCTAAGCTCAACATAAGTATGTCCCTGTTTCCTAACATTCTCAAGAGTCTTTCTTGCTAATTGTTCCCTTAAAGTAGACGCACTCGACTTTGGAAGCTCTAATTCCCTTCCAGCCATCGACAATATTAAAACCTTAACTATCAAGCCCTAAAAACTACTACAGACAAAATAACAAACCTCAAGAACCCAAATTTCAGAAACATCTTCACAAGCTAAATTAGTAACACTTTTCAACATCAAAGATTCACAAAATACAAATTCAAGAAACACCCAGATACCAAAATCACAAATCTTGAAAGTACTCAAAATGGGTCCCAAAGATTTCAAGTAAAAATCAAAAATTTACCCAAAGAAACCCTAAAAGATTGCAAAAATATTTCTAACAAGAAATAATCCTAAACTTACAAGTGGGAGTTGAGTTCTGTATAGAAATAATATATGGGAATCGTCGCCTGTCAATTTGTTCAACAGCAAGAACTTGTACAACCCTAAGCAAAAACTCACACAAACAAGCTTCTTCCATTGCCATCTCCATTTCAATTCTTTAAGAAAATTAAAGATTTGCAGGGGTAAAACTAAAAACTTGATTCCAAGACAGATTTGGGGTTTGTATGTGTGTATATATAACTTTTTGTGTGTGTATATGGAAGGGGTTTAATTGATTAATAATAAAGCAAGTAGTTTGAGAACACAAGAAGTTTGCAGAGAGAGAGAGAGAGAGGAGACTTTTATTACAGACAAACTGGTGGTGCGGATCATGTGATGACAAGGAGGTAATGGACGGTGGAGATGGTGTTGATATTAATAGGGTGCCTTGTAATTAGACCGACGTTCTTAACCTGATCTAGTAGTACAAGTTAATTAATTAATCCTCTAATTTTTTCCGCTAATTGAAGTACTCATTTTTTAACAGTTTTTTTAAGAAACTTTTTTTTTGGTAAGTAATTATTTAAAAATTAAGAAATTATATCTAAAGATATTGTATATATAAAATTTTATAAATATACATTAATTAATTAAATAAGATAGCACATGCTTGCAACATTTCTCAAGTTCAGTGTCATGATTTTACTCTTATTTTTCTATTATTATTATTATTGGTCTGTTTCAAGCAAGAACCTTTTTTATTTTTCATCTTTTTAATCTAAACCTTCTTTTTTAAATTAAAAAAATATATAAAAAGCAAGTAAAGATTTCCTCAAGAAATCACAAGGCCATAAAAAACTGGCAAATTAAATTCTATATCTAACATATTGCTAAAACATTCCAAGAGAATCATGAGCCATTATAAAACATTATAATGAAAACATTACTCCATTGATTGCTAATGTATAATAAAACTAAACTTATTATAGAAATGATTGTGGGACAAAAAGAATATAGCAGAGATCTGGATACAGTATAAAATGAAGATGAGGAAGGAACAAACCAATCGAAATTTCTGTAACGATTCACATCTCAAACTACAAATGCCAAGGGGTGGAAACCAGAGAAATGAAAATGATTAATAACTGACCAATGCAAAGACAGAAACAATCAATTAATCAATAGTACGTAAAGTATCAGAAGGCGAATATCATCAGCCTCTGATTAAACCAACAAAAAGAAACTCCCTATCAGCTAGAAAAAAGCAAACAGGCTAGCCTGATCTAATGTTCTTGAGCTTGAGCCAGCCTTTCTTGCAAGATTCACCCAAAACCTTAGCTCCCTTGTTGAAATAATGCTTCATCTCCTTGGCTCTCTCTTTAACCTGCTTCTCAAAATCTCCCATCTTCCTTTGTTTCTTGCTTTTTTCAAGAGAGAGATACACAAACTTGCAAATACTTCTGAGAGAGAGAGAGATTATTGGGGTTGAGGAGTTGTGGGCATCAGTGGGGTTTATATTGTTAAAAAAGAGAGTGGAAACTTACAATAACAGCTAGCTTCTCAAAAGTGACAGCTACCACCATCCCCACCTTACAATTATACCACTCGCTATTCTCCTCCTTTTCTATTCTTTATTTTAAGAGTCTGCCGTTAATTCCGTTAGGCCTACATCCAATTTGCATGCCAAACCTAAAATTTAAACTTTCCCACCTCAATCAATTAAATTCTGCCTAAGCATTACACAGTTTTCTATTGTTTTTGTTATTTTTAACTATGCTACATGCCATGCGCCAAATAACTTTACATGCCAAAATAATCGAACCACCATAACTTTCAGCAGCTTAGTTAAGTCTAATATTTTTCCAGATGACAGCCTAATTCTACTTGCTTTTGCCCAAATGTATTCAAATTTTGCCACTGCAAACCTCGTAGGACCGGAATATAAATATTTGAATATAGACTACAGTATTACTATATTAGCCAAGGACAAAAAGCATGCACAATCTCGCTTCTTTCAAATAATTTCCCAACTCAGCTGTGCAGGAGCACTAATCTACTAGGCTTGTTTAATATAATTACATGTGTTGAAGTGCTGTTAAATCTACCTGGACATCACCTTGTATTCCTTGCTTTGGAATCTGCTCGTGTTCGCTGTTCTTTTATAGGCAAGTTTCCTTTCCCAGACCATTATATACCACTGTCTGCATCGCTTAAAAGAAGAAAACTTACATGAATTGTACTTTGCTTCCGAAAAAACACAAACACGACACTGCTGAAATCTGGTTGAATCATCAACCGTAATATTCAACTAGTCAATGATTCTGTTCAAAGTTCATAAAATGTAACTATTAAAACACAACTTCTGAGCTCGATACGTAAGAATCCACAAAACTCTGCATCAACATTATTTTCTACAATACATGAAACCACAGGATAAAGAACCATATACTTCTCAAAAGGATGAAATCATATATTCAACTTGCATCAACTTAATACCAAAATACTATTGAGAAATAATTAGAAGAATCTCACATAGAAGCAAAGCTGTAAAGTGCAAGAAGTAACTAATAACAATTAACATATAGGATAATATTATACATATATACTGAAATAGAGGAATCGACTCAAGAGAGACTAGTAAAATAAAAATATGTTCGAGATATATACAATTATTGAAAGTGATAGGAAAACAAAGTGAAACTAAAAAATGTGTCTTTCTGTGTGCTTGCTAATGTGCAACCTAAATTTGAAGTTTTAGTATTTTTTTTGTCCAGCATACATGAAGGGCTGCAGAGAATTGACAAGAAAGGTCCACAAATGGATATGGCTTACGTTCAGGAAAACATGCAACTGCATGCTGCTCCTGTTTATTATGCAAGGTTATGTCACTTAAGAATGGGCAAAGTCATAACATGTTAGTGACCGTGTCCACAAAGAAAATTGAAAACTATGCAGTAAAATAAAATTAATTCATAATTTACTAGGTAAATATTACTTATAGGGTAAGGGCATGACATATATAATAAACTAGCATGAAAACCCATGCGAGGCACGGGCCGCTAGCTTGATGACATCCGCAAATGCGCGTCGAGCCTAAAGTTACAATTAATAGTTATTTGAAAATGAAAAGTTCTAACTTCAAATATATTATCACAACATATTCACCTAAATGTGCACGTAGAAAGTAGTTGCTCACAAAATAACCTAGCCGCGAATGAGCTGCTGCTGAAGTATGACCCTTTCGAATCTCAATGTAAAAAATTAGAAGGAATGATTATAAATTAGCCTCACATCAGAGAGATTACTCGGGGACAATCCTGTGTGGAAAACCCTCAACAACAGCAATTTTGCCGACTCCTGGCTCTCCCATAAGAATTGGATTGTTCTTTGTTCTCCTCGAAAGGTTCCGGACTACTCTAAGAATTTCTTCATCCCTTCCAATGACTGGTTCAAGCTTTCCAACTTGCTCCACAAGGTATCGTCTGTATGCTTCAAGCGCCTGGAAATTTGTATCACCAGTAGCATCAAGGAAGTAGTTGCAGGTATTTCATCCGGGGCATGTGTTTGAGTGTCACATAGCCTGGTTAAGAACCTTTTCAACAAAGTTGGGTGCCTCTTCACTACCACCCGCATTAGATATCGCTTGGCTAAAATTGCCATTTGTATCAGATACGAGTGCACAACAATTTGAAGTGCAGTGTATTGCACATGCCCCACATTCATTGCAAACTCAAGAGCTCCAGGAAGAGCTTCATTTGTTTTGTTTATAAACTTCCCAGGATTCGTAATAGATTTAGCACAGCTCCAATTAGAATTGTCATAAAAAACAAAGTTATAACACAATCAATATATAAATATCTATATATAAATATATAAATATCTATTCAGGATCAATAAAGAACACATCAATGAAACACATTAGAAGGAACCTTAAAAACGCGAACTACCACGACAATCATTAGCATAATCAATTTGATTTCAACCCAGCATAAATAGCTATCCACATTTTCAGGTGGGGATGCACATATAAGAAGCAGTAGTGGAATGTCTGATATAACATAACAATTATGTAAGCTACAAACAGGGGTGGCCCTGAAGTATACGAGACTCTAGTCTTTTGGGCCCTAACGTATAACGTATATATATGCTGCATATTTCATATATATGTATATAAAGGACTCTGAAAATTTGGGGCCTTAAGTATTGGAGGTCCTAGCCCCTAAGCGTGAGTCTTGTTTGCCTATAACCAGGACCACCCCTCGCTACAAAATCTCTACCATCAATCACCAATATATATACACACACACAGATAACAATGACATAATGCCCAAATCAAAATGTTGCAATAAACACATTAATAACTTTTACATTGCGAAAATTAAAATAGTTTAGAGCCTTTTGATATTAAAATAAGTAGCTAGATTTGTCTATTTTTTTGTGGAAAAAGAGGCATTTATTAGAGTTTCTCAATAATACATAGTAATTGACAGGTCTGTCAAGGTAAGAAGTCGCGAACAGCTTTAAACTGAAAATTAGATATTGAACTACAATTGGCTGCAAGCATGAAACTTTATCGAAGCTATTAATAATGCCCTTCATTCTTTACTTTTACTTTTAGGAGAAGGATATGTCATGCGTGCATCTCATCCTCTCACGATCTTACTTACGAGTGGGACATGTTGTGCACGTTAAGTTTGGTTTCTTAACGATGACGGTCTCTGCTTGTGAAAGTTATTAGAAGTACATAATCTTTTCATGGATAGAAAATATAAACTCATACATATTCAGGCTATGAAATCGTATATGGACCGACTACCGGCATGGCATCAAGGAATGCACCAAAATTCATGTTAAAAGCATTTGTGAATTTTGGATTAAAAGAAGATTTCAAATAAACAAACTTGAAAAACATCCTTTGAAATAACAAGCAAATAGACAGTAGATACAAGAGAATTTTACAAACCCGATATCATTAAGAAAATCTGTACACTTTCACTTCATGTTTTTCTGGATTCCAAATTTGTGGCATCTTTAAGTGATTCTTGCGCATCAATGTCCATGCCGAGCTTGAAGAGGGTAGCTGCCTGCAGATAATATGTAGTTGACATTCTGGACACACTACTCAGGCTTGCATAGCATCTCCAAGAGCTTGATGTAGCTTGTCAGTCATTAGATATGATAAGCCATGCCTAGCAAAAACTGCCGGTGATACCATTGTCCCTCCATCAATGAACTGCATTTGGACGCAAAAATTATTTTAGCTCACTGATCAGACTATATGCAGTATCTTACAACCAAAATTGGATATCCATAGGATTTCACTTTTTAAATGTTAAAGTGATGGACTCCCCAGGCTTCTAGCAAAGACAAAAAGACAACTGGTGCTACTGACAAATACAATCAATGTAACCTGCCTAGCATCTCTGCTTTGTTATGTCTATAAGATTCCTTATGTTGGCAGTACACTACAATATAAGCATAATCCTATAAATTAAATTCTATGAACAGTAAACAAAAGGAGGCATATGTGTGTAGCAGTCGACTGCATTTGTGAAATCCTTTGCGCAGAAAGCAGAATCTTCTTGCTTCTTTGAATTCAATGTCTCCTGCATTAGATCTGTCCAGACCTGGAAAGATAGCTGCAAGCCAGATTGTTGTTACTGAAATTAGCTTTCTATTACCAATAAAAAGAGTGCTATATTCACGAAATCTATTAACAGCCCTACATAACAAGTTCTTTTAACGTCCTGTATTTAGTAACCAGTACTTTGTTAATCACAAATCATTAACTTGTGATATATAGAAAACAGTATCAAACAAATAATTTCAGTCTGGCGAGATACCTCATTGGAAATTCCTGCATCATCCTTGTATCCAATCTTTTCCAATATCTCGTGTAGCTGTCAAATCTGTTCTCAAGCAAGCTTCACCCATTGGTTCTGATGAGTTTGTATCTCCATTTGAAATGCACATTAATTCATGTGATGGTACCTGATTAAGTGGAACATAACTTATATATTGCTAGCGACGATCAGATACATGAAAGAAATCAAAACAATTATCTAGCACGAACACAATAACTTTGCTTAAATAACTACAGTTCCACACTTCCAGCACATCAACTACAGTTCCACACTTCCACTAAACTGGAAACAGAGACTCATATAATACCGGCACATACAATTCAAATTTACCGGTTCTTGTAAAAAAATCCTCTACTGGTCATAATTATACCACTCGCTTTACTTGGAGTCATCCTAGCTGTGAACTACTCATACATGTAACATGTTTGTAATATCTTAGTTCAATCTTTCAAATCGCATCATATAAACACTTTTTTCTAAAATACATTTAGATATAAATACAATTTTGAGTGAGATATATTATGTAGACTCTTTAACTTAATAATGATTTCTAATGTCAGGTGTGATCAATTTGGTTTGTTATTATTGTATATCTGATTGATGCTCGAGAGAAGGGTATACTAACCAAAAAAATACATGCAAACCAAAAAAAAGAAAAAAGAAAGAAGAATATTCAGACTCTGAAAAGGCTTAGGAACTTACATTGCATCATCCACATCTTGCTTGCGGCTTGCAGCGGAATTCAGCTAACAGCGCTGTGTGATCAGAGGACCACTCAGGAGAAGGAAGTGATGTATCCTTTCTACAGCTATCCTCATCCAAAAGCTCTAATAAAGACTACAGTTAAAGAGTCCGCTGAAGGCCAAAAAATAAATCATCAATTCAATTCACATATCCTTGATAAATAATATAATTTATCGACTACTAAAGAAAAGTCATCCTTCCACGAAATTAATGCACATTTAGGAATTCTTATGATCTGTATAAGCTGAAAAAGAGCTGCACCAACTTTCAATTCATATAGAGTGAAGCAGATGGCATTGGAGATGCCATTGGTAAGAAAAAAACAAAAAAAATATGAGCGCTAATATACCTGAGTAAAATATGTAAACAAGGGTACCAATAAAAATATGTAAAATGTGTTGGGTGGGATCCATCCTCCTCCTCTGCTGCTCAAAGCCGAGACCAGCTCCAATCCTCGCAAAACACGAGTATGCACTGACCAGTAAGAAAAGGCAAAACGTATTCATCATAAAACATGATGTATATGGAGTGTAGGTACGTAACACATCTCCAACAAATATTCTGCCATAAATTTATGTATAGAAACATATACCAAGTCAAAAAAACTCTTCAAGCACTAAGCAGGGAAACAACGGACACCAATGGCAGCTGATGCAAGAGTTTGTTGCAAGCACAAAATTCCTAGAGGGTCCAGACTCCAGAACCAGCTCTGAATGCATATGATCTACTTTTCTCAATGCCAGAAGTGCACGAGGAGCATTATAAATAAAGTCAAATATTAGAACAGTTATATTATAATGCATATTATTGGCTAGGCTCTAAACTAATACAGATAGCTAAAATTTAAGTGATTATTTTCAAGCACATAACATACCTTTCGGGCACTGAATTGAAATCTCCACATACTATACTAACATGAGGATGTCGGCATGGGCAGCTATCTTTTCCAACCCTTTCAATAGAGCGTGGACCTAAAAAAACACACGAGGAAGAAAGAAACATGCATATTGGCCTACGAATTACACAGCCATATATGCATTATTGTGTATACGAATAGTATATATGATTAGAATGAAAAATTCTTTATTTACATATGTAGATAGATGTGGGGGACAGGAAGCAGAGCAAGATCCAAGAACTATGGACAATAATAGGGATGTGAAAATCAGGGGTGGTTTTCTGGAGGGAGACGAACTGATAAAAACTGGGCAGACAAAATAGGAAGGCTACATTTGTACTTCAGGGGAAGCCCTTTGTACTACGATTCTAGAAACAGTGGTAATGCAGAGGGAGTGAGAGAGAGCGGTGGGAACCCTTTGCACGAGGGGGGGGGGAGATAGAGCATGCACTTGAAAGAGATGCACCTACCAATTATAAATTCCTTCAAAATGACCTGAAGACTTGCAATCATATATTCAGATAAAAACACAACCAGTTGCCAGTGTTCCTAGTCGAATAACCTGAAACACTGGAGAAATTTTTTCATCCAAATCTAAGTAAATAATCAACACAAAGAATGAGATATGAAACAGCAGAAAAGGAGATAAAACAGTATATAGGAAAATATTAAACACTATAAAACAACCCTTAGAGGAGTTTTCGGTTCTATTAAGGTAGCTCCATATTATACTACAATATCACAAAATCGGTAAGGTAGCCCCATATTATAATTCACTACCAGAAAATCTGTACTACACTAAGTTACATGATGGCGCAGAACATCTACTGCACATGTGTGCGCCACATGAGAACACATCTGCAACAAGCCAACAATGATATACATATAGCATTTGAATCATGGAAGGAGTGTTACCACTTTCCAGCAAAATATGACACATTAGTTAATATATAGACAAATTGACATAAGTTTGGAGCTGTAAACTCCACCAGAAAATGACTAGAACATCTAACTGAAAATATATTTAATGTTTACGATAAATGCTGTATATGTCAAAACCAAACCAAATCATCGCCACGCCACACAAAACCAATACTAAACCCTGCACTGCTCAAACAGTGCAAAATCAGTTTACTTAACAGACACCCTCTTTAACATCATTCACCCAACAGGTTCCTGGCTTTGATTAGTGCACAATATTGTGATCGTGCAATCAATGACACAAAAGTAAGAATATTGTAGGGGAAATGGTGGACATAGAGCAAAAATGTAAGAAATGTACCTTTGAAAGCTATTACATTTATTAAGTTGATAACAATATCTTGGACCAAATACTCCCTCGTTCCACAGGCGCCGCATGGAGAGAAACATATTTAAAAAAAAAGATATAGGCATACATGATATGAATATAACAGAAAAAGAATGCAGAAGTCAGCAGAACCAACAAGCTTGAAGAGAGCAATTCACTGACCTCAATCAGGTTGAATCATGAACTATACTTGATATGGTTGAACCACAAAATTCATAGAAACAATGATATATTATAATATCATGATCAAAATCAGTGTCGCTTAAATGGCATAAGAATCACAAACTTGACATCATAAACATCATCAAAACACAACCACAATTGCTAGAGTTATCCATCAAAGTTATTCAATAATCAGTGACATCAAATCAAGAAAATGGTAGAGAAGATGAAAGAACACATCTTAATAAGGGCAATCAACTCGAAGAGACCCCACCTTACCTCATTGAAACAAAGTATATATGCACCATCAGTAGAGAAAATAACTATATTTGTGTCTGCTTGTGTGCGCACAAAGAATAAGTTGTTTACTGCAATACAAGTTAAAATGTTAAATATATTTAATATCGGTAGAAAAGAAAGGGAAGTATAAAAAACTAGTTGAATTTAAGAAATTGGACAAGTCACAACTTTTAGTTGCAGTCAGAGTATATCAGGGATACTGTGGCACTACAAAGTTATAAGAAACAGTACTTACCAAAAGAATTCAGAACGGCATCATCATATTAAAAACTTTAGGAATACAAAATCAATCATCACAAGAATAAAACTGAACATCCCACTCTGGAGGGGGAAATAATATACAAAGAATGTATTCAAAAAGAAAAAAGAAAAAAGAAGGAATAGCAAAAAAATAACCCCTCATATCATAAACATCAACAGATGGGCAAGTTCAATCCAACTATCCGGCCAAAATGAGTTTTTAACTCTGTTTAAAACAGAAATAATGAAATAAGAGCATAACATGTAAAACAGAAATAATGAAATAAGCATATTACAATGATCTGGGAAATCTCAGTACCCTGATTCCATAACCATGAGAACTGAGAATTGTTCGGATCATTGAAAATTCATTCTACATAATGAATAAACCTTAGTAGAATAATGAAATAAGCATATTACAATGATCTGGGAAATCTCAGTACCCTCATTAGTCATTCCATAACCGTGAGAACTGAGAAGTGACCGGATCATTGAAAATTCAATCTACATAATGAAGAAACTTTAGTAGAACAAGAGGAACATCAGATGCTTGCTGCATATTTAATATACCTTGGCTAGCACATTACAAGCACTACTAATTACAGTGGGAGAATAAAATTTAACTGAAGATAGATTTATTACTTAAAATATCTGTAGTACATGCAATCAAAACCAAACATAACCATTGTCAAGCCACAAATATTAGTTCACTCGACAAAAGGAGGAAACAACAGAAAGATAGAACAGTTCTTAGGATAGACCAGACAACAAGACACTGAACTCAGACTTGATAACCACCACGGAGACGGAGGACAAGGTGAAGAGTAGACTCCTTCTGGATATTATAGTCTGCCAAAGTTCTTCCATCCTCTAACTGCTTCCCAGCAAAAATAAGCCTCTGCTGGTCTGGAGGGATCCCTTCCTTGTCCTGAATCTTTGCCTTGACATTGTCAATTGTATCTGAGCTTTCAACCTCAAGTGTAATTGTCTTACCCGTGAGGGTTTTCACAAAAATTTGCATTCCACCACGGAGGCGAAGAACCAAATGGAGGGTTGATTCCTTCTGGATGTTGTAATCAGCCAAAGTTCGGCCATCCTCAAGCTGTTTACCAGCAAATATCAGCCTTTGCTGATCTGGAGGAATTCCTTCTTTATCCTGAATCTTAGCCTTAACATTATCAATAGTGTCAGAGCTTTCAACTTCAAGGGTGATGGTTTTACCCGTGAGGGTTTTCACAAAAATCTGCATCCCGCCACGGAGGCGAAGAACCAAGTGTAATGTTGACTCTTTCTGAATGTTATAATCAGCAAGAGTACGACCATCCTCTAACTGCTTACCCGCAAAGATCAGCCTCTGCTGGTCAGGGGGAATGCCTTCTTTGTCCTGGATTTTAGCCTTAACATTGTCGATGGTGTCAGAACTTTCAACCTCTAGAGTAATTGTCTTCCCTGTCAAAGTTTTAACAAAGATCTGCATTCCTCCTCTAAGACGAAGGACCAAATGGAGAGTGGACTCCTTTTGGATGTTATAATCAGCCAAGGTTCGTCCATCCTCCAGTTGTTTCCCAGCAAAGATTAACCTTTGCTGATCAGGAGGAATCCCCTCCTTGTCCTGGATCTTAGCCTTGACATTATCTATAGTATCGGAACTTTCAACCTCTAAAGTAACAGTCTTGCCGGTAAGGGTTTTTACGAATATCTGCATCTGTGTGATTTGCAAACAATAACGAGAAATCAGGAAAATGTAAACCAAATCAGCAAAACGAAATACAAGAAAAGAAGATGAAAAAACTACAACTCAGTGTAGGGAATATACAAGAGGTTAATTAAGCAATAAGTACAAAGTTAAAATATAAGATGCAATTCAAAAACCCTGGAAAGTAGATCAAAACAATAACAATTATAAGATATTAATATCAATTTAGCTCTAACAATATACATACGATCAGATCAAAACAGGAAACCCTGGAAAAGATTAAACACGAAAGCGTAGAAAAGAAACCCTAGAAAATAGAGCAAGACATACAAACCCTGAAATAAAAAGAAGAAAACATACCTTGATCTATAACAGAGAAATTGTAGCACAGTGAAGACAAGTTGGGGGAGTGTGATGAGTATTTATAGAGACCTCTTTCTATTTAAACCGCCTCTGTTCAGCTCGCTTATTCATAACGCTACGCGTCACGCACCGATTCGACGCGTATTTAAGACGCGTGACGCACCGTATCGACGCGTAGCCTAGAATTAGACTTCTAAATTTTACGAACCCACCGCTTTATATGATTTTTTTTTCACTTTCTTTTTCCTCAATTTTAATATTTTTTTATCATCAATTTTTTTAATCAAAAAGACTATATTAGTAGGTTATATATTACATAATTAATTAATAATATTTTTTCATAAGATTAAAAGGTAACAAAAATAGTGAGACTTATAATTAAAAATTATTAATTTTGAGATTAAATTATCATTATTTATTTAATTTACATGAATAATTTGATCTGCGCCTTTAAGTTTTCTAATTTTAAAATTTTTGAATAAATTACATATAGAATAATTTCAGAAAATAAATTTTTATCTTATATTAAAACTTTTATTGAAAAAGTAATATCTGACATTAATATTCTAAATATTATTTTTATTATAATAAATTTTATTAGACGGTTTACGTTCAGCTTTTTTAAAATTTTACGAACTCGAACTCGAACCTGAATCGAATTCGAACCCTTATTAAGCCAAATATTTTATTTTAATTTGGTTCGTTTGTATTCACAAACCACTCACGAATACATGTTTGCGAACAATTTATGAACACATTTCATGAGCTAATACTCACGAACATAACTCGTAAATATCGCTCACAAATTTGTATTGGTGAATACCTTAATTTAGAGACTCTTCTCTTTCTTACAGTAACGTAGCTAGAAAAATATTATTATTGTGATTAATTTAAAAAAAATATATACTATAATATATATATATATATATATTAAAAATTTGATACCAAGTAAAATAGAGAAATTAGTGAATTAATTTATAAACAAATATATAAATAATTATTTACTATTTATCATAAATGTTTATAAACATAATTTCTTTCAAACAATTTCACCATGTTCACAACCAATATAATGGAACTTATTCACGAACCAAACCAAACAATGTAAATTGCGTTCACGTTGGAGCCGAAACACCGAACTGTTTTCACCAAGTTCACCACTCATCAGAAGCAGCCGGAAAGACAATTTAACATGGGAAGCAGGAGCATCACAGAACTTGAAAGAAACTCAAAAAATTGGGATAAATTAGTTGACCAAATCGTACGTTTAGAGAAAAAGATTTTTCCCAAACACGAATCTCTTGCTCGTTCTTTCGAAATCGAGCTTTCAAAGAAGAACAGCGGATTGCTTTACATTGTTGATTCGGATGATAATAATGATGATGTTGCTGGCTATGTTATGTTTTCTTGGCCTTCTTCACTCTGTGCTTGTATTACCAAACTTGCAGGTTTTTTCTTTACCCCCTTTTTGGATTTTTATGTAAAGTTTCAATCTTTTTGTGAATACATGACGACAAGCCCGTTTCAAGATTTTGTGTTTTACTTGCACAATTGATTCTTAATAGCGGTAAAGATTTTGTTATAATGAGATCACTGGTTTGAATTTGGTGATTCATGTTGAGCTCAACCAAGACCCCTTTGATTTTATAGCTTGTTATCGTAGTGATCTTTTTTAATTTAAGATTTTTTTTTAATTTAAGATAGTATATCTTTAAAGTTGCTTAAATTTTGTTCTTGGGGGTACATTTCGAAATTGGAAGTTTTTGGCAAATTGTTGTGGTGAGATTTTTAGGTACTCTTTATGTCAGATTTAAGCATTGCTTCAAGGCAAGTTCCTTGCTAAAGGAATGAAAATTCTATCTTATATAAATATATAGATTTCCTTCTGTAGCATCACGGTCGTAGCATTATATGCAGGCCATGAATGATTCTGATAATCATTTCAATTGAAGCTGCATTTAGGCCAAGGCATGCATGGTGGCTTTTGTGTTAAAAAACAACATGATTATGCCAAGCTGGTCTCAAAGTGATACCTTAGAATTCAACCTTTTGATACGGTGTCCTGTGTATATAAATACCTTAAAAGACATTCTTGTTTGGTGGTTATTAGTGCTCCATCCTCCATGTTTTAAAATAGACAGGCAAAATAGCTAGGTCCCTTCTTTTTAACTTGGAAGCTGAACTGTGTAAAACATCCCAAATTATCTGCCCCAGAACATTTATTTTATCTAGAAATTGACCTCTATATGCTTGTATATGAATGCACACCGGTTTAGACCTGCTATGACAAGTGGTGAAATTCTTAGGCTGGTTTGTAGTTCCTTTTTGTGCACGTGTTAGACTGCTTATTAGGCATATATAAGTAGGCAGCATAAGGAAGGCAGTAACTGTATAGATATCATTGTTCTATCCCCTGCTCATTATGGTGGAACCTATACTTCATCTTATCTGATAAAAGCACGGATAAGATTTTTAGGAAGTGATAAATTGTTAGGAGATTCAATTCTCTGGATGTGATATTCTCTTGTGAGTTTTATTAGTTAGTACTGATCTTATTCTATTGCTTGTAAATCATAAATCAGTAAAAGAGAAGTACAGGAGACAAGGACATGGAGAGGCACTGCTAAGTGCAGCAATAGAAAAATGCAGAGCTAGAAATGTCCACCGAATATCACTTCATGTAGACCCGTCAAGAACTGCTGCCTTGAATCTTTACAAGAAGTTTGGCTTTCAAGTGGATAGTCTTGTGGAACGGTACTACTCTTCGGACAGAAATGCTTACAGAATGTACTTGGATTTTGAAATATAGTAGCAGATGGAGTCTGGTTCATCTCCATGGCTATCATAGATTCTCTATATAAATACATAGTTTAGCCTGAAATGGTATTGGCAAAATTTTGTCTAGAATCTTATTAGGTGTTTGTCCCTGTTGAATGTTGATGGACAAAAACACATGCCCCTGCAGGCATACATGAACACATACGATATAACTTTCCAGAGCTATGAATTGTAGGTGCATTTTGTGCTGATGTAATTTCTAGTTTATGCGCAAGAGATGAATATTTTTTACATCTGGACTCAGGGTGTGTTCGGTTGGAGGACAGGAATGAATTTTCGTGGGAATGGAATGACCATTCCGTCGGGAATGAAAAAAGAGTTGTTTGGTTGAGTATTTGGGAATGGAATCACTCATCCCCATATCATTCTTATCCTTCCTAATAAGTCAATTTTGTATCCCACCCTCTCACGTGGGATAACCATTTTTATTCTTACTAACAATAATTTTTATCTTTATTTTTGCTCTTGAATATAATATGTTTGTAATTCAATATATTTAATGGGAAAAAAACTTGTTTAGCTATTTAAAATTTTTAAATGTTAATTTTTTTTAATTTAAATTATAAATATAATCTTATTTCTCATGGAAATTAATTTTGCCTTATATTTTCTATATTATTTAGTAAATTTATTATTGAATAAACCTTTTTTTAGAATTCATTTTATCTATATATTAAACAAATAAATTAATAAAAATGATCATTTCATTCTCAATAAAATTAATATTACTAAACGAACAAAAGAATGGAATGAACATTTTTATCCCACCTCATTTCCATCCCAACCCATTCCATTCCTTTTGCTCATTCTCATCCCAACCCATTCCTATCCTTCCAACCGAACACACCCTCAGTGTTATGATCAAGTGAATGTGCCACCTCAATTCCTCAGGATGGCAATGATCATTTTCCTATAAAGCACCCATTTTTATATGAATAGCAATGACTGCAAATATGCAACTGTCCTTTACCTGTACTGAAATTCCAAGTGGCAAGTATTAGACTGAAGATCAGGCACTAAAATTCCACCTTAACCGTGTAGTATTAACTAGTATGCGCAATCCTTTTTCCAAAATAAAATGAATCTGATGAGAGATAAGAAAAAATATTGGAAAAAAAGAAGATCATTTTAGAACTTGTATATCTACCATTAGCACTGATCCTGTATATAATGGCAGTATATTTAATTTGATCCCTGTTTAAATAAAGATGACTGAAGTTGGTGTTTTCCCAATTATAATATAGAAGCATGTCTAAATAAAAATATTTTATAAAATATTTTTCATTTTAATAAAAAAGTTTGGTAAAAAATTAATAAAGATAAACTAATAATTATATTAAAATATTCGTCAAATTTATTTAAGTAGAAAATGTAATTTTTAATGAATTAAAGAGTTTTAATATTAACAAAATTAATATGTGTAATTTTAAATTATATATTAAAAAAAAGAGGCCTATATAGCAGGTGGACTCGATTAGAATGCACATAGAAGCTGAGCTGGCTAGGCCAGTCATGTGACAGGTAGCTTAGCTAAAGTTAAGGAGCACCCTGTTTGGGTATACATACTATTAATTGAATTGAGATTGAGGGGGAAGATGGGGAAAATGGTACGGAGTTGCTTTCAATCAATGCTAAAGCTGGTCAATTCGCTGGTAGCGATGGTGGGTCTTGCTACGATACTTTATGCCTTTTGGATGTTTAGGGTTTGGCACAACAACATTGATGATTCTGATTTCTCACCTCCCTGGTATTACTTACATTCTGTGTGTGTGTGTGTGTGTGTGTGTAATTTGTTGTTCTTGCCACTTCATGTGATTTGATAAGGAGGACTATTATTCTTTCGATAAATGGTTTGTATGCGAATATCTTTAGTGATTCGAGTTCACTTGTTAATTAAATACTATACTAGACTATTTGCTTATGGTTGCAGTTTTAGGGAAAATGAATGAACTTTACCGTGTACTAAATTTTTACTTACTGTGCTTTGTTTTTTCCCCCAATGCTATGCAGGTTCATTTACACTTTCTTTGCCATTGGTGCTTCTTTGTGTGTAATTACATGCTCGGGTCACATTGCTGCCGAGACTGCTAATGGATGCTGCCTTTTCCTAGTATCCTTTTTTTTTTCAAAGTTGTTCTGGATAATGATAGCCACTCAGTCTTTTTCAATGTTTAAGTGTTCAATATCTAGTGTGTATCCTTATAAAGCCATTGCTTAGGTTGATGTGGGACAAGGAAGGAGAGTGATTAAAGAAAAAAAAATAAGTTGCCACAGATTCTTTCAAACTCAATTGTTCACTAATAAATATAGGTAATATGTTATCTGAAATTTAATGAGGGATTACACTTATACCATAACTTGAAGCAAAGTAAAAATAAGGGATAACTACTCCTAGTCAGTATTTACATCCTAATAATCATCAGTTCACATATATAGATGCATAAATAGTTTACTATGTGGTCTTAAAATGATGCTGAAAATAGATGCACATTACTTCTTTTTTCCCCATTTATATTTGTTTTCAGAAGTTTGCATCTTATAAAGGATTCTAGACTTTATAATGAAACTATTTATTCATTGTAGACCTTAAGTTGAGATTAGTACATGTTTTTTATCTTTCTGCTTCTCATGCTGGAAGCTGCAGTTACTGTGGATGTATTTTTTAACCGAGACTGGGAAGAGGTACATTGTAGCTATAAACTTTTTCTTTCAATTATAATGCATCTCTGTGTGCCATTCATAATCGTTCACACTTTGTATCAGGACTTCCCGGAGGACTCAACTGGAAAATTAGATGACCTAAAAGATTTTATTAAGAAAAACTTTGAAATTTGCAAATGGATCGGCTTATCCATTGTGGCCGTTCAGGTCTCTCTCTCTCTCTCATACACACACACAATATATATATATATATATATATATATATATATATATATATTCCTCTGTGCCATTGAACAACCCATTGAGATATTCCTCTGTGCCATTATGCATGACATAGTACACTCACAATTTAGGTTTGCTGATTCAGACATCTTTGGGCTTTCACATAATTATGGTGGTTGTTGAAATCTTTTGCTTCTTTCAAGATCATAGATCCTTAAACTTCTCATTAGTAATCATAGGGTGAAATACTTGTTCTTACGCTTATAGATCATATATATATATATATATATATATATATATACAAAATCCCTTTGTGGTAATTAAATAATTATGTTATTAACGTGCAGGGACTATGTATGCTGTTTGCTATGATCCTCAAAGCTCTTGGGCCACATCATGAGTCATCCTATGGAAGCAATGACGACTACACTCCAGAAGGGGTCCCACTCTTAAAAAATTACGTCCATCAACCTTCTTATGTTGCTAAGGACCCTCTCTATGGATCTAATGGATCTAGGAAGGATTCATGGAACATAAGAGTTAACAGATAAGGTATGATGTTCTTAATTTAGTGTTCATATAATTCAGTGTTGAAATTATAATGTGATAACTGTCAGCTCAAAAAACTAGGTTAAGATTTTTTTATATCAGTTAACATGTCAAATTTTGCGTTTCTGAGACTTGAGCTATTTATTTGCACATGCAAGCTAGTAATTGCATGAAGTTTTTAAAAGTTGCTTTGACCTTTAGGCTATGTTGCATGCACGGATTTTAATTCGGTATCATATTCTCATGGATCATAGTCAAAACGAAACTTGCATTCTTAGTCCCATTAAAAATTAATTCCATTGTGTAATATAATACAGTTATATGAATGCGACTTTTTATTGGTTGGAGTAATATGTCCTTATCTATAACGGTAAGTAAAGAGTATAACAGTTGAAGAGTCTAGTTAGTTTATTAATTTAGTGGAAGTTATTAATGTCTAAAAAGGTGATTAGTTCCTTTGGAACCTGGTTGAGCCATGTATTATGCAAGTCTCCCTACTAGCTTTTTTCCTAATCCATTAATTATGTGCCACTAATTAAAGGATATAAGCTCATATTTAATGCCCAATGGTTCCAACAAACAGAGGCTTAATGCCTCACTTGTGATTCCATCATATAGTCCATGATAATTTCCCCTCCTTTTTTATGGAGAGAAATTTTTGTACCAGTTGTACTTTTTTAGCAGTTTCAAGCATCGTCGTGGCTGGATATCGTCCTCCATTCACCCCAGAGATATGGAAAAGTTACTGAACCAAACAAACTACCAGTCTACCAGTGTGAAAATGAGCCAGTAAAACCTGGATTTTAGTTTCCATATATGTTTGTCATGCACTTGAGAGAAAAAATTGAATACAGGGCTCTTTTGGACAATATGGAGACTAAAATGAATATCTAATTTGGAAGTAGAGGTATAATCTGCTTACATCTCTCTAGACCCTGTTATACCCTGTTCCATAGTGGGATCTACCAAGTATTTTTCTTTTTTATTATAAAAAAATTCTGTTATCTTTCACAACATAGTCCTTGTTTTATGTGTTCTGTCCTTCTCTTCTAATGTACTTTTCACTTGTATTTTACTGCACCCTTTTATTATCATCTTCTTCTCTTTTCTGGTCCTTTCTGCTACATATAATCTCTCTTTGATATTCAATATTATTAGTTTGATTGTCTAACAATCTCGGGAAAAAAATGTATCTAAAATACTAGTGGTGTTTTACATATGTTAGGCAATTAAATTCAAAGAATATGTTTTATTAAAAAAAGCCAACAACTTATGTTGATATATTATACTTTTTAGAAAATGTAATCTCTATTTTCAATAATTTTAAAAGTTAAATTTATAAATAATTTAGTTTTAAGCAAAAGTTATTTACTTTAACTAGATCTTACTATATTAATATTGAAACTACTGTCTATGCTAGACAGAAGTAAAACATAACTGAAAAAAAAAAGAGACTAGGACAATCTAAACGAGAGTATTAACACAGGCGCAATTCTATTCATTTTTATAGCTGAGCAAAATAGTAAAGGTCATGTCTCTTAGCAATAAAGTCAGATTTGGTTTCATTAAGTGTGTTTGTTAATCTATTTTTGATCCAAGTTGTCTGACCGAATCAGTAAGTTAATGATAAAGGGGTTATTAAGTGTCATACAAAAGACAAATTGAATATTGAACATCTTGCATTACTATTTATTTAAAATCCTATTAATATTACTGAATTTGGTACTGAATCGGATGGAATTCAGTAAAATGACAGACTACCTTTTCACTTTATCGTGTTATGATATTAGACAAACATCCATAATTTCCATGAATAAATCTAATTTGTTGTCAATTAACTAGTTTACCTCTTGATGTTGCTCTATTCCATTTAAGATATACAGCTATATAGAAATTAGAATTAATGTCATGGTTCTTTCTAATTTATTTTGTTTGATATTTTTTGTATTTGTTGATTATATCTTTTCAGATAAACTGGTAAAGAGATTTCAATAGAATGAATGTTGCAGTCAAGCTATGAGGTGTTGAAGAGATTATAATTGAGAAAAAGTTGCAGTCAGCCACAACGAAATGTCTGGTCTATTGTTTATGAGGAAAATGTGCTTTTAAATTTGCCAGTTCAAGCACAAACAAGGAAAATTGAATGTGTAATGTGCATATGATGTAAATATCTACCTGCTTTACAGTAACAATAGCATCTTGAACAACTACTGTTTGATTCCCATTCCTATCAATGCACTCTACATTTTGCATTGTTGAAGTAAACAATTCTTGTATTATATACCTGCTTGAGTGTCTTATCATGTTGGTAATTTTCTTTAAAAATAAAATTCTAGGTAGTATTAGAACTCCTAGACAACAATATTTGGGGAGGAGATGGAATTCGGCACCTCTCCAGTGATGGTGTGGGCATGTGATTATGTTTCAAGCTGCCACTATATCCCCTAATTTTTTGGTTATGCTGGACAATTTGAACATTCCTGTTGTAGTTTAGCTAAGCACTTGACACGCCATGTTACTGGATCGAAACAAGAAGATTGGCAAATGAGAAATATATGAGTTTCTTTAGATGTTCGCACCAGGGTTTTTTTTCTTTTTGGTTTCAAGCAGTGAATATATGATATTGGGATCATTACTCATTGTGAAAGAAGACCTTATGGCTGATATGCGATTATCTAAAGCTTAAATATCTTTTTCTATTTATGATTTTTCTGAAAGTGGAGGGTAAGTAATGTAACCTTGCAATATTTCTGTTGTAATAAAACTTATTCTATGGTGCGATATACAATAATCTCAATAACACAAGTCATGTCCCTCCTGGCCTTTCCACAGCATTTCCAGTTATTTGATGTCAAAATGTTTATCCCAAGCAACACCAGCATATGATAGTAGTATGCTTGGCAGTCGTACTAGCATTTTGATTTGGGTACAGTGAGTATAAACTTGCCTCAATCAACCTATTAGTGAACAACCTTTTCATATATGTTTAATTAACTAAATTGGCTGATTACTATGTTTTCTGTCTTTCTGATGAATGTATTTAGAATGATCACCAGTGTTCATATATATTCTACTGGAGGATACAATATCTGAAGGTTCAAATAAAAAAATTGGCAAGGTGATATGGTCATTTTAAAATGCTTGATACAGTTACAGGTCCTGTATATTTGTAGCCACTAGCCTTCATCTGCCAAAACAATCTGATTCCCATAAATTTGACATAGGAATGGTTTAACTGGATTACTACAGACAGAGAGCACTGATTCCCATAAATTTGAGGCAAATACAATCTGTGGCGCTAGTTTAAGCATCACAACCAAATTACTCTTATTCCATATCTCCATATTAAGCGAGGTATAGATGTCGGTTATGGATACTACTAATATAATATAGAGGTTAATTAGAAACATGCACAGTCAGTTCATTTTGCAGTTCAGCCAGGTTTTGTTTCTGTGACTCACTTGCCTTCAGTTGCCTCTGCAGCAGCATCAGGAGTACCTTTAGCTGCTGCATCTTTGGAAGGCGAATTAGGCTTATTTCCATCCTTGGCTGCTTCTGAAGAAGCATTTTTCCCATCCTTTGCGTCTTTTTCAACTTTTTCAGGTGGGAGTATATGAGGTGGAGGATTTTGCTTCAGCTTCAAAAGCAATTGCCGCATTCTGGAAAGATCAGTCGGTTTCCCAGGCTTTGGTCCCTGTATGACTACTATTGAGGTCTTCTTTTCCCGTCTCTTAACACTAACTACCTCGTGAGGGATAATCTCTCTGCTATTGCTTTCCAATACTGTTGGTTGCACTCCTTGTGGAACTTCTCTTAATTAGCAAGGTATATCTGTTCCAACCACAAATTCAAATTATATACTATTCATCTACTGCCTGAAAAATGAAACATGGTAGAAATGAACAAGAAAATAAATATTCAGGATTTTACCTTTTCTCTTTCTCTGTTATGAGTCTTGTTTGTTTCACAATTGACCTTTCTTTTTTCAGTAAAAGCTTTCTTATACTCCTCGGCTTCTTTGATGATCTCATTCCTCATTTCCTTCTCCTTCTATTCCTTTTCCTCAAGATAAATAGCATTTTGCCTACTCAAAAACGGTAACGTGTAAAAAGCAATTGGCTTGGAGATAGTGGTGAACACGATAAGAACTGCAGGGGAACTTGCTATCCCACGGAGATTACTATTCACTACTTGATCATATCGTTCAAGAATCTTGACATAAGTAATAAGTAACGCAATAAGGTAAATCAAGCAAACTAAATTTAATACCAGATCATATTGTGGAATATAGGTCACTAGACTGTGAACTATCTAGCTGCAACTATTACCTGCATCAAGCATTCACATGCACACAGAATTATTATTTAAAACATTAATACCTCTTATGATTTACCAAAGAAGGATAACTGTTAAGCAAGCTACATTATGAAACAATTGATACAATAAAAAAGTAGTTCTAATTTCTGTTCAATTGGTACAAGCAAATTTTAGCAACAGATATGAAATCGGAACAAACACCACACACAATTCAACTCGATGCATTTTTTGAACAAGAATACTAGAAAACCTGGTATATCTTTTTATCATGGGGAAGGACATAAGCACCATGACATCTCCATCCATTTTCCAAATGTAATTAACACTGCTTCAGTAAGAAGCGGACTACACAGCATATTAACAGCTATATAAAACCTTAATCAGCCTACGCAATTTTTGAACTGGGATTGTTATCAACTTAAGATGGACAAATATGCATCATCAAATATTGTAAATTACAATTGCACAAACACTACCATCTAGGGACTGGGATACCAATTGCAGTAACAAAAACATGATCCAATTACTTTTCCTTAGATTGAAAGAACGGAGAAGAGGTTTAGTATTATATACAGCTATACTAAACTGATGAAATTAAGGTGGCGGTAGGGATAAGAAAATGGCGGATCGATATTTTATCAATGACATGCCAGACTTCGTGGCCGAAACCACGGCGGAGACAGCTGTAAAAGAAGAAGTATTAGCACAAAGAAGTGAAGAATTACTCATGCGCCTTGTTTCCATGCCTTATCACTTATCTCCCTGATGAGTTACTGTTTGGGAGAGCAGGATTCCTCTGGGCATGTTTATATCTAAATAAGCATCTAGGTGAGGGTACAATCCCTTCTGCCCACATGGTAAGATCTATCGTTTTGGTTTCTATTTATTTAAGGTATAGTGGAATGATTAATTCATTTTGTTGTGAAAATGTGACAGGGTGTGGTTGCTGATGAAATTATTGCAGAGGGGAGGAGAATTGGTTCCAAAGACAGGTGCCCGCTAATGTATGAATTCAATGGCCAGAAGTAATGGGGTACAGCCCATGGTTTGGCAGGAATCATGCATGTCTTAATGGATTTAGACTTAAAGCCTGATGTGCGCGAGGATGTTAAGGCCACTCTTAAGTATATGATTAATAACAGGTTACCAAGTGGGAACTATCCTGCAGTTGAAAAAGATGAGGGAGATGTTCTTGTGCATTGGTGTCACGGAATTGCACTAACACTAGTCAAAGCAGCTCAGGTACCATACATAATTTACTTGCTATGCAGTAGAACAAAAAATGTTCTATAACAGAATCATTACTCATTATTGTAGGAGCCCAGAAGGTTGGTGATGGTTATAATTTAGGTTCGTGCAGTCTTTTTTTATTATAGTCTGCAAATGTCCCAAAAATTTCCAGGTATTTGAAGATAAGGAGTTCTTGGAAGCAGCCATGGATGCGGCAGAGGTTGTGTGGAATCGTGGTCTACTAAAAAAGGTCGGCATCTGCCATGGGATCAGTGGGAATACTTATGTGTTCTTGTCGCTCTACCGATTGACAATGAAAATGGAGTTACTCTACCGGGCCAAAGCGTTTGCATCATTTCATTTTTACTGGATAGGGGGCACAAGCTTATATCATCAGGGGAAATGCATGGAGGCGATACCCCGTATTCACTCTATCAATGTGTTCCTTTTCAATCGATGGTCACTTGCAGATTGACTGACTATTATGAATACTATTCATAATAATGATCAGTAAGCAAGTTTAAAAATTAATGTACCTCGCCTTTTAAGAACCGAAACTATATATTAAACAAGTCAACATCAACTTTAAAAGGATCCGATAATGTGACCGTTTGGGGTTCCTTAAATTTAAAATAAATAGTTTATTTTATTTTTTACATATTTTCATATTTTTTTTAAAGATAAATATTTGTTTTAGAATTTTAAAATCAAATATTATCTTCAAAATAAAAAATAAGTTACTTATTTTCAGAAAAAATACATGCATCCCTATTTTTTCTGAAAATAAGGGCTTATTTTCAGAATTTAAGTGTAGCCAAACATGCCCAATATATTTGTGATAAAAAGACTAGGGAAGATGGCTAGTGGATAAATTAATATTATTTATAATTATGAGATAATAATAGTAGTATGAGATATATTTTATGGCGACAAAATTTATCAAAATTTTAATTTATTTATAGAACTAAATCATTATACTGCGGTCACACCACGTGTAAGCATGAGAATAGGGTTAGTGTCCAAAGCTAACTCATTTGTTAAAATGTATTCATGGTACATATTAAAAAAATATTAAAATATAATATCCGTTAGTTGTGATTTAAGATATTATACATATATATCAACTCTAACAAGTTCCCTTGTTCTTATGTCCTATTTGAATTATATTTATATTTAAAAAAATAAAAAGAGGGAAAAGAAATATAAATAAAAATAAGGAAGTGAATATTTTATTGATAAAAATAAAATAAAGCATGTATAGTGATGCTCTATTAATAAGACGCATGATGGTTTTTTTAGTATTTTAGGACACTATTAGAACATTATTAAAGTATACATTTACTTAAAATGCCCTAAATTTTAATTTTAGACAACATCGTTGGACTTGCTATTAGGACAAAACAATCACTTCTTCAACCCCTTTTTCAACCGCAAAGGGCCCCGTGTTAAAGATCAAGAAAGACAATTACGTAAGATTCATCGAGAAATTTGGAAATTTAGTTTTAAATTATTTAAATCTTTTAATTTGATCTGATTCAATTATTAATTAAATTTTAGTAATATAAATTATATATTTAATTAAAAATTAATAATAATTAAAAAATATTTATTGTAAGAATATATTAATATAGAATTCATTATAAATAAACGTAAACACGATAAAATAAATTATTTTTTGTTTTTGATGTTGCGATAAAAATAAATTAGTGAAGAGTCGTCAGGCTCTGGGAGTATAATTCCAAGTCGCATGCAACCTAGCTCCAGGTAGAAGAAGACAATGGGGGATCGGTATTTTCATAATAATATGCCTAATTTCGTTGCTGAAACACCGGTAGAGACAACTGTAAGAGAAGGGGAAGTAGTAGTAGCTCAAGGAACTGAAGAATCACCCATGCGCCTTGTTTGCATGCCTTATCACTCCTTTTCTGACAGTTTTTTTTTTTTTTTGACTAATTTGGCTTATAGCCTTACAAATGAGTATCTGTTCTAAAGAAATTCTCGGGATGAGTCAGGATCGAACCCAGAACCTGGGACGACAGAGGATAAGCCCTCAACCACTTGGGCTATCCAATCGTGCTCTGCAGTATTGATCATCTAGGTGTATTTGAAAGAATAAGTTGTAAAATTTGGTGAAATGATTAATTCTTTTAGTTGTGCTAATGTGACAGGGTGTAGTTGCTGATGAAATTATAGCAAACGGGAGGAAAATGGGCTCCAAAGGTAGTTGTCCACTGATGTATGAATTCAGGGGTCAGAAGTTCTGGGGTACAGCCCATGGTTTAACAGGAATCATCAATATCTTGATGGATCTAGAACTGAAACCAGATGAGCGCGAAGATGCGAAGATGTTAAGGCCACTCTTAAGTATATTGTTAATAATAGGCTGCCCAGTGGGAACTATCCCGCAGCCGAAGATGATGAGAAAGATGTTCTTGTGCAATGGTGTCGTGGAGGTCCTGGGATCGCACTGACACTAGTCAAAGCAGCTCGGGTAGCACCTCTAATTTATTTCCTTGAAAGTAATGCAAGTATTTAAGGGGGGGAAAGGCAATATACTGTAGATATACTAAAACTAAAACTTTCCTAGCAAATTATATATGTACCTAGGATTGGGTTCAGATATATGATGAATCTTATACATACACAGTGAATCCCATAGGATTGTAGAGTTTGTAGTGGAGCATGACTCTATCTAGACACTTCTGCAAAGTGTTCATATTTCCTTAAAACATACAAGTTTTTTTTCTTGTTCTTCCCTCTGCATTTTAAAGTACTAAACTAGTAGGTGCTTATGGAGATTATCTTGTTCCATAATTTAGGAGTAAGTTTAATTACTTCAGGTGCTATATGTGGAACTAGAACTACTATTATAGTTCGTCAATATCTCTGCAATGCTTGTGTTATATATCCGTGTTTGAAGTTAATAATTTAGTGAAAATAGAGTCCGTGTTTGTATGGTAAATTTTAATTTATTAAAAATTAAATCTAAAGAGTGTTGAGATAATAAAAAAAAATGAAATTAAATAGAATTTAAGTAGAGATAAAACTGTTTGATGAAAATAAAAAAAAAATTAAATAGTGATATAATAGTAGAATGTGAATAAATAGAATTTAAATAGAAGTAAGATTAGAGAAAGAATTTAAATAGAAATAAAACTAGAGGGTGAAAATAAATAGAAAATTTTAAATAGCGATATAATAGTAGAATGCGAATAAATAGAATTTAAATAAAAATAGGATTGTAGGGGTGAAACCAAATAGAATTAAGATTGGAGAAAGAATTCAAATAGAGATAAAATTGTAGGGGGAGATATAATAGTAGAATGCGAATAAATAGAATTTAAATAAAAATAGGAATGTAGGGGTGAAACCAAATTTTGGAGTATCAAATTTGTGTTTTGCTTATTAATAAAGAGCACGGATGTCTGAATTTTCTATTCTGTTCTCAATTTATTTCATTTCCACCAAACCACTCCACTTTTCCATTGTCACCCCAAAACCTATCACACTATCGGTAGAATAGATTCTGTAAAATTATACGATCATTTGCTTATGTAATCTGAAACTCGAGAAACCCGGCCAAGGAAAAAGAAAATGACATCTAGCATTTTCACTGTGAATTTCAGATATATATACTTGTGAGTATAGCAGCAAGATTGTAAATCCCTCTGTAGCAAGAATCAATTCTCGTTTTAATGACGTTTCTCTAGTAACCCTGGAATCTGGATACCAGCACTGTTATAATCTGAGTACGTTTCTCCCTTTCAAAATATATGGGATTATATATAGTAGCTTCGAACTTTTCAGAATTATAAACTACTTCCTTGCAACAAGGTGCTCAACATCGCCAAGCTCTACTTCACCTCGTTGCCTATCATGTTCTTTATGAAACAGCAACTCAATTTGCTCCAAAGATTTGCCTTTTGTTTCAGGAACAAGGGTGTAAACGAAAACGACGGACAGGGCTGATATTGCCGAAAAGATGAAAAATGTTCCACCCACTGTAATTGCACGTGAGACAGAAAGGAATGACATGGCAATTATGCCGCTGCAAACTCTATTTCCTACCGCCCCAAGTGCTGCTGCTTGAGCGCGAAGTCTTAAAGGGAAGATTTCAGATGTCAAAACCCAACACACAGGACCAATTCCAACAGAAAAGAAAGCTACATTCCCACAAACAGATGCAAGCGACAAGGCAATTCCGAGAGACCCTTCTCCTAGTAAAGATAGACTAAGGCCTAAGGTAAATAGACAGATGGTCATACCAATTGTGCTCACATAAAGCAGTGGTTTTCTTCCAATCCTGTCAATAAGTACAATGGCAACTAGTATAAACATGGTCTTTGAAACTCCTACAGCTACAGTTGCAGCAAGAACTTTTGAGTTGCCCTCAATACCAGCACTTCTAAGAATCTCGGGGCTATAATATACAGTTGCATCAATTCCAGTAATCTGTTGGAAACACTGAATGCCAAATCCAGTAATCAGCATGCGTCTGAGGGCAGGGGAAGGACTCAACAATTCGCGCCAAACAGCTTTTTCTTCATGTTTCCCTCCATTTGTAGTCCCTGCAGCTGTTTGTATTTCTGCAAGTCTCTCCTCCACTTCTACATCAGTTTCGTTTGTATTCATTAGCACTGATTTCGCTTCATCGGTTCGATTCTGCATAACCAACCACCTTGGTGACTCGGGGATAATAAACAGAGCTCCTGCTATGAAAATGGAAGGAAGAATTCCCACGGCAAGCATTATCCTCCAGTTTGTGTGCGCTGGAAGGCCTGAAAACGCATAGTTAGATACATACCCGAGGAGGATTCCGAGATTTATGAAAATCTCCGGGAAAGATGTGAAGGAGCCTCTAGCAATAGATGGTGATATCTCAGAAATGTAAACAGGAGCGATCATGACTCCAAAGCCAATACCGATTCCAGCCAAGAGTCTTCCAAGCATCAGTATTTCAAATGAATTAGCAAAGGTCATAATAGCTGCACCAGCTTGAAAAATAATTGCAGCCAACCCCATTGTCCATTTTCTACCAAGGGAATCTGATGCTCTTCCACCAAGTAAACTACCAAAGATTGAAACGACACTCAGAGAACCAACAAGGATTTCTTGTTGGACCTCTGTTATCTTCAGATCTTCTTGAATAAATAGGATAGCTCCACTCATGACACCAACATCTGCAAAAGAAGGATTTTTAAACCACAGTAAAATATATTGTCGAATGGTGTAGACCGAGAAATTTTGTAATATTCAAATCCACTTTTTACTATTGGTTTTTAGCTGGTAGACGACAATTAGACTTAAAAACTATTTTCTAAGACTAAAAAATTTGGTACTGTGGATGATCAAGATATTGTTATTTATAGAGCTTAGATGCCAAAAATTTCTTTCGAATGCAAGAACTAATTAATTAAAAGCTAATAAATTTTCAAATTCCTAGATGAAGTAGGGGTTTATAGCATCCATTTCAGTATCTAGCTAAAGTGTTTGTGTATAATAAGAGTATGGTACCAAGATTGAAAACATGTATAGGGATGTCACACAATTTTGCTGAATTCATTTGCAGTGGGAATGGCACAGGAAAACGCAACAATTGGGAGGATATCATCTCAAAATCCAAAATCAAGAAAAACAGAACACATTTTTCGTGTACGTTTAACCATTATAACTTCGTACATAGACTTTGATGAGGTCAAAAATATAGATCAAAAGGCTTTCGCATAATTAACATGTTAACAAGACAAATTACAGCATACAAGTTGTGATCAATTATATTGAGAGAAATATATGTTTATAAGTATATAGATAAGATATGAAGTTACCATAGCCAAGAAGCACAGAATTAAGAGATGCAAAAACAGCACAGGCAAAAACATATTTCCTAGTAGTCTTGCTTCTCTCCAGCTGAATATGATGATTTTGAGTAGCTTCATCAACATCATCATCAAAATCTGTGAGCTGAGAATCCATCCTTCTATACTTATTTTTGGTACCATTAACCAGCCCCATCTCACCATTCCCATTTTCTTGGAGACCCACCAACCCCATCTCTCTGATTACTGACAATATCTCCTGTTCTGAACCAGAATCAAGAAAAGTTCAGATCTTTATTATCTTCTAAGTAGTTGGTCTTGGATCTGAAATAAGTTTTGAGTTGCAAGTGGGGTATTATAATTTGTACTGTAAGAATTAAGAAAGTTTAAATGACCAATCAACGGGTAATTATACATTATTATCACACGGTCTTGACCTTGCACTTTAATTAGACCACAAGGAGCTTTTTATGTAACAGCTGTAAATATATATTCGGAGTACGTTGAATATGACCTTATCGAGAAAGTTGAAACATGCAGAGATGATTGTTTATCAAGTTTTTTTGGAGGCAAATTGTCAGTTGGAAAATTAAACTACAACCAAAGTTAATTTTTAGATTTTTAATTAAATACTATTAGGAAGTTCACATTTTATTCTATTTCTTGTGTTGTTAAAAAAATGAAAGAAGTGTAGTCGATTAAAATTTTATGAATTTTCAGAATTATCAGTCCATGTAATCGAACACGATAAAAACATAAGTTTTGGCCATCACTCTTATAACTTATAGTCCCAAATTAAAAGTTGTATTTGACTATTTTGTAATTAGATTAATTAAATTTTAGTTGAAAATTAAAATTAAAATTTTAAAAGATGAAAATTGCATTCTAAAATAAATTAGTTATATTATTTAATGATATATAATTTTCAATTAATTTAATTACAAAAAAGCCAAATCCGACGGTTAATAACGTAAGGGTGGTGATATATACACACACCATATTCTTGCACACCCTATTATGTTTATTTGACTAAATTACCATTATCTTATCTTATTCTACCCATTATATCCCTTCATTCAAATATTATTCAATTAAATTCATTTTTTCCTTTTTACATTTTCATCACATTCGTCTTTAACAATTTGATGTCTCTAATTTTTAATATTTTTTTGAGATTTTTAAATCAAAATTAGACCAAAATTTATAATTAGAATAAGTTATTATCCCGAACTCAACTTGAATTTTATTTTAAAATGAGCATATTTTTTACGATCCTGATTATGATGTAACAAATAACTAAAAAAGAAAAACTGCTTAATAAGAATAAAATTAATAAAATTAAATATCAAAACATTAAAAAATACCAAAATATTGATTTTAAATAAAATTAAAGAAAGTTAGATCATATGTTTCGGTGACTCTGGGTAAAAGAATAGGTCAACTGCTCTATTTTAAATTGCATTGTAATTATTTTATAAATTTTTGTTGCTTTTTTTATTATTAAGTTATAAAAATATAAGTTTTTTTGTTAAGGTAAAAATATAATTTGCATTATATGATATTATATATAAACAGAATAACTCATATTTTTTTTATACGATTCATTCATTCTATTAAAATGTGTTTATTTTGATTAACTATGCATATTTTGAAATAGTTTTATTATTATTATATATATTATATATATAACATCAAAATTAGATTTTTGTAAAATTAATTTGTGAACATTATTTATTGAAATTCAGTGAAAATAATTAACATACTATTATATTAAAAAATTGAAAAGACAAATGTAAAATTATTATGATCGATTATTCTAAAAGGGTGGCATGAATCAATTTAGAGTCGTAAACAATGTATTCAACAAACTAATGACCAAATGAACCACTTCTCAAGTGAAAACACAATTTTTATTGGACTACGAGATTGTCGACTACTACGGGTCAGCCCGTTGGTCTAAATTCAGAAGTCATTAGTGGCCCAAATTATGGAGCAAGATTATTTGTTTAAACTTTAAACACGAATTCACGACCTGCAGACTACATCTGTATGTGTATGGTCTCAATTTACCCGACCCGAAATCCGACACGAACCCAATCTAAAATAATATGAATTTGGGTCAGTAAATGTTCAACCTGAAACAACTATGTACAATCAGACATGAATCCGAAACCAAAAATGACCTGAAAATTAATGAACCATCTATTTATAACCCTACTTTTGAAATACTTTATATTTAAAATAATTAAATTTAAGTGCAATAAAGTAATTTTCTCATGTAATGATAGAGACTATTAGTTGATTCATAATTACTCCCTCCGTCCCTAATTAGTTATCATTTATGAAAATTTTACGCATATTAATAAACTTTAAATGTTATGTTTATTTTTCATCCATACTCATTTATACTTATTATTATAGCCGAAAAATTAAAAGTTTTAGTCGGTCGGTACGGTACTTGTCACAGGACTAAAAAATATACATGTATGAGATATAATTTTACTTATTATAATACAGACCCTAACTATATACAAACTATATACATATCTATATTGATTAAAATTTTATTTTTTAGGCCCGGTTATATATTAATTATAACACGAATCCAAATTATAACATATTTATATTAAATAGAAAAAAATATATATAAAAGAAGAGAACATATAATATTAACATAAATTCTTAATATTATAAAATTTTATATTAAATATCAATAAAAATATCAATAAAAAATTATTTTATTTAAATATTAGTTATCCCGTGATTCGCACGGGTTATAAACTTGTAATTAATGAGTTAAGTTTATAAGTATAATGGAAAAGTCAACATTGGAAATTACAAATAGGGATAACAGTTTTATCCGACCTGATGGATACCCAACCCGTTCCGACCCGTTTGGATTTTCCTGAACTCAATTTTTTGGATTTGGATCTTATTTTTAGACTCAAATAAGTTTGGATCTGGATTTAGATCATATGTATTCTAAACCGATACCCGACCCGAAACCCAAAATCATATATATATATATATATATATATATATATATATAATTCTATGAGAACCCCGTCTCACATTGAGTATTCGATGAAACATATAATAAATAATATTTTTTATGATACAAATACATTTTTCAATATGTTCAATATACTATATTATTCAATATATATTTTGTAATTTATTTTTTAATATGTTTTTAAACATACTTTTAATATGTTCGCTCTTATGTTCAATACTACTATAATTTTACTTAACATACTTTCAATATTTTTATAAAATTATTAACATATATTAGCATTCAATTAAACATCTAATTTATATAATTGAACCTTAATAATTAATTGTATCGGGTCAAATTAAAAAAATTAAAATATTTTGATAATAGTTTCGGGTCCGGGTCCGGGTCCGGGTCCGATCCAAACTTCGGGTTTCAGGTTTTACCCTATCCGTTGGATCGGGTTCAAGTCTCAATTTTCGGGTATTTTCGGGTCCGGGTCTGGATAAAAAAACCGAGTATGGATTTGGATATTGAAAAACCCAGTCCGATTCAACTCGTTGCCATCCCTATTGATAAATTTCAAAAGCTGTTGTTTGGAAAATCGTTTTTGGTCTAAAAGTTATTTTTAGAGAAAACACATCCCACCATACTTTTGGAAAAAACTGTTTTTCACAGGAAGTAGCTACAAATTTTATCATCAAACCTCTTCAAAAACATTATTTTTATATATTATATCTCAAAATATGTCCAAATAAAAAAATTATCAAACAGTCATCTGATTTTCTTAACAACACTTTTTCCAATGACACTTTTTTTCACAGTACATTAGTTTTCAACAGTAATCTCAAACGGAACATAAATGCTTTAAAACCAGATATTGTTTTTTATTTATTATCTTATTCTGTGGTTTAATGACAAGTGAATCATGTAACTAAGGATGAGCTTAGGATATTATCTAATGTTATAACAATTTCCTATATAAATATATAATGGTAGATTTGTAAATTCAAAATAAAATTTTAATATTTACATAAATGTCATTAAATTTGTATGAAATGAGCTTATAATCTCATGTGAGTTACCTGAAATCGTCCTCATGTCCATATTTCTCTAATGACAATTATGGCTTTCGTTTATAACATTAACACTACAATTTATGGATAAAAATGTCGAGTATTAGAATTTAATCGGCTTTTAAAATTGGGGATGCTAAAAATTATGTACTCCGTATCAAAACTTATTTATGATAAGGGCTGTAAACTAAATTTTATTAAAATAAAAAATATAATTAATTTTTGATAGATTGAGGCTAGTAATAACAAGTGTTAATAATCAGGGCGGCTATTTATTAAAATAATATAATGGGACGGTTATTGGAGTGTTGTGTACCCATTTCCAAATAACAACAATTTTGTTAATCTATTTTATTATTTGTAGTTTTGTACTACAGTCATTGCTCATATATAAATCGACATGATAACTATTAACTCCTTAATAAAGGATAGAGACGCCCGAGAACTATGAATATTAATTAATTACATAATCAGCACTCCGCAGGGTGTATATCGAATATCGATGTTTGAAATTAAGACCCAACATATTATACCCCGTCCGTCCTTTTTTAAATGTTTATTTTTAAAATAAATTTTATTTTTAAATAAATGTACATTTTTATTTTCAAAATAAATATAATGATAAATTTTTAAAATTGTTCCTATATATATTATTTTCAAAGTTTGACTCATTTAAAATTTAATTAAATTTTCAATTTTCAAGACAATAATTAGAGGTATATATGAGAAAATTTTATGTAACTAATTTTTTCTTAATATGTGTAATTTTTCTAAAATGGACTTCTAAATATGGAGTAACATTTTTCTTTAATTATATAATTAAAATTATTGTTTATGAATTAAAATATTAAATAAATATTTTTATTTATAAAATAATAATTAATTATATGATCAACACTCTTATAAATATGAAAAAAGTCAAATTTCAATTATTTAAAAGTTAATAGATTCTCGGGCGTGCTAATAAATATTTTATGTAGGACAAAACGAAAAGAAGATATTTTTGTAGAGCATTGAAGCCAAATAGTGAAGTTATTAAACAACCGAATATTAATATGAGAGAAACAAAATAATAATGTCATACACACAACGACAATATATACAAAAAAAAGAGCTACTTATATTTTCCATCTTCGCAGATAAAAAAGCAGAGCTTTGAGAGGGGCAGTTTGGTCAAGGAAATCACAAAACTGTTTCCTTCCCATTCTGTCCTAGTCTCTAAACATAATTAATTTTAACTACAACCATTAAAAGCATAAGTACCCTCTTTTTCCTAATACATGTAAATTAACTAATTACCATTCCTAATGCAAAAAGGGTCTGATAATATGCAACCTTGTTCTTGCAATAGTGGAGGTACCAATTTAGAAAACAAAGATGAGAATATTTGAGAGCTGAAATCAAAGGCAAGAGAAGAATGAGAGGGAGAGGCTCACAAGTTGCTATAAAAATCAGCAACAAGTGAAACAAGAAACTAAGGAGATTATATACAACCTTAGCTCCTGTGGTAGATGTGTTTTTTAAAATGGATTCATAGGATATGAAGAAGAATGAGTTGAAGAAGTTGAAAAAATGTTGTCTTGTGACTCAGAATTGTGATATTCTTGATTTTCGACATTTCCAAATGAATAATCGGAAGGCAACATAAGATTGTTGCTGGTGTCTAAATCATCCCAAACAGCACTGCCTGGACCCCAACCTTCTGCAACTGCATTAAACCAATCTTCTCCAACATCACCCCATACAAGTTCAGATGACACTGAAACACCTTCCCCTGTACCAGAACTCACAACATTTGCTTCACCTCCTGTAGTTACCTCGCTCGACCCGAACCCCGAATCATCATTCAGATTGTAGTCACCTAATTCAATAGGTGGTTCCAATTCTGCTGATAAAGGGACTTCAGGGAGCTGTTGAGGCTGTTCGGGAGCTTGTGAAGTAGAGACAGGAGACACTGGTTTATTTTTATTTAGAAAATGTTCAGGAAAATTGAGCCTAGCATTCTCACCTCTTAACTTGAATGCCTCGCGATCATAGGCCATGGCAGCATCTTCTGCAGTGTCAAAGGTGCCAAGCCAGAGACGAGTCCTGTTACGAGGCAGGCGAATTTCAGCTACCCATTTTCCCCAGTGCCTTTGTCTAACTCCCCTGTAAAGCTTTGTTTGCGTAACTGATTGAATAGGAGGCCTAAACATAGGATTCCTATTATTGTTCTGACCAAGTCTATTGATCATCATCATTCTGCCTCTTGGACTTAAATTCAATTCCTTAGTCCAGTACTGAAACAGTTGTTGTTGCTGATACTGAGCCAAGTCCCCAGAAAAATAAGGTGGGAAACCCTGGTGATTCGGAGCAAATGAAATCATTTGCTGCTGCTGATGGAGATGATTATGTGCAGGGAGTATTGGAAGAGGATTAGTCCGATATTTTTGCAGGCTTTCCATTGATTGTTGAGACCCGTTGTCATCGAAAGCAAAAGGGAATAATCGTGAAGATTGCGGGGTTGGTGTAGTAGGAGGAGGAAAAGAGGAAGTTGAAGAAGAGGAGGATTGAAATGAGTGTTGGCGCTTAAAAGGCCTAATAGTATTTGACATGGAAGCTTCTTCAAAAACTGTCTTCCATTGTCTACCTTCTAAGCTAGTGTAATCAAAGTCTTTGTTGCTGTCTTGATCTCTGCTGTTCCAATCCATGTGATTTTTCATCTTAGATTCATCCATGACTTTCTTTGCTTTACCGGACATTGATTCAGCCAAGAAAATCAAGATAATTCAGCCGCTCGCTCTCTGTTTTAGAAAATGGATTCAAGTTCTTGAAAAACAATTTAATAAAGATAAAATTCTAGCACCCGGAAATGAATTCAATCAAAAATAAAAAAGAAAGAGTCATTTGAAAGCCTGGGAGTGCTTAAAAACAGGGCAAATATTTTAGGAAAAAAAAGAGTTTAGAAAGATATGTAGTAACCCATCTGTAATATGTGATGAAAATTACTAGTAAGATTAGTGAAGAAGAAAAGCGTAAGAGAGCGAGCGGCCTTGAGGGAAGAAGAAGAGATTCCAAATGGCTAAGTGATTGTATTATGTTGGTGTCGTGAGACGTGGAAGAGAATAAGAAAGAGCTCTAAAAGCAGAGGACTCTGTTTTTGTGTTGTGTAGTTTGAGAAGAGGTGGGTTTATAAGAGGCCAGTAAAAGATATGGCATGCCAGCTACTCATTTCAATTTTTCCTCTTTTTTTATGAGTGGGGAAGGAAGGGGTTAGATATTTCATATTTCAGTGAGTGTAGAAGCATCATAATTCATAGGTAGGGCCGTAGGGGTAGCAATTCTTCTCCTCGTAATTAATTATGGTCAATGGTTTTGCTTCGTTTTCTCCATATTTATCATGAGTATATTGGTTTAGAGTTTTTTTTAGGTCAAAGGTGCGTATTCAATACTAATTTTAATAAATTATTAATAATTAAATAGATACTCCCTCTGTTTGTTTTTATTTGACGTTTGACTTTTTGACACACATTTTTAGGAGTTTTGACTACATAGTTAAATTTATTATTTTTAAATTTTCTTTTTTTTGATAAAAATATTAAACTAAAACTTTTATTCATAGAAATAAATTTTAAAAAATAATAATTCTAACTATATAGTCAAAACTCTTAAAATAGTGTGTCAAAAAATCAAATGTCAAATATTGCCGGATAGAGTGAGTAAAAAAATTATTTAGACTTCTAATGATTAATAATTACTCCCTCCGTACCATTTTATCTGCCTGATTTGACTTTTACACATATATTAAGAAAATTTTAATTTTATATTTATTTTGATTACAATACCCTCATTAGTGCATTAATGTATTATCCTCGTTCTTGCTTCTACTAATTTTCAAGAACGTGACTAGTGAAATACCTACCTCCTCTGTTAATAAATTGAATATACTAACAACTACTTGTAATTTTTTGTAATTCTTAAATAAAAATATAAATTTATATCACTATATTCATAAAATAATAAATATAAATTGCATTATAAACAATGTTTCTAGGTACTTATGTTTGTAGTTTGAAAGTATTCTTTGAATTGATTAACTTTTTATATTCAAACATTATATGTTGTTTTCAAATTTTTGATCAAATTATTTTATTTTTGTTCAATTAATATATATAATAAATTTAATTTAAATGTTAATCAAGTATTTATCGCTAAATATTTAATACCAATTATTAGTAATTAATTTGATTTTATAAAGTATTATCTTCATTTATTTTTAAATTTAATTGATTTTAACCAATAAATAGAAGAAATTATGAGAAATTATATTAATTTGTCACGGATTAAAAAACCAATTTCGACAATATATTGTATATTAATTTGTATATCAATATAATTTAATTTAATTTTAAAAAAAAATTGTATATTTATATTTTTGTGTTTAAAATAATTAGATATTTAAGAGACTTTGCATTGAATAATATAAATTGAAGATTACCGGTATATAATCAATAAGGGTATAGGTGGAACTTAAATATATATTAAAGGAAACCAGACAAATTTTTGCAACAAACTAATATAGCAACTCAGCCGGATAAAATCAGACTGAGGGAGTATTAAATACATTTTGTAGCTGCTATATAGGACTGAGGGGGGGTATGGTCCTGGCCGAAATTGGAGAAGCAATTGCATTCAAAGTAGTACAGTACTGGCGTGGATCAAGGAAGCTAACTTGAGTGTGCATCAAGTGGAGACGGATAGCTTAGTGTTGGTCGAGGATTGTAAACATTGGCATCCTTGAACAATGTTTCTTTGGATTTTGTTAAGCGGTTTGCTAACCGTGTCGCTCATTACATAGCTAGAGCCTCGCGATCTGCATTTTTCTAGAATCAAATGTTCCGGCGGATGTTTTATCAGTTGTAAGAAATGACTTATTTTAGTTGAATGAAAAGTTCAGTTCAAAAAAAAAATTCAATAATAAATACTATTTCTATATAAATTATTTATTTTTAATAATTTTTTAACTTTTGACACATATTTTTGAATTAAAAATTTTAAATTAGGAATTTTTTCTAAATAAATATTTTAATTTTTTACATAAAAATTTAAAATATTTTATAGAAATATTATATACTTTAAAACGGGTATATTTTGAAAACGGAAGAGTATTTTCAATGATCTGATTGAAATTCAAAAGACACGTTTTTCTTTCTTTCCATCTCAAATTTCAGAATGAAGATTTATTGCCGTCTTGAGAACACGGCTTTGCTGTTTCAATTTCATAAACAATTCTAATCAAATTTTAATTTTATTTTAACAGAATAAATTTTATATAATATAGTTAAACATTTGTAAAATGAATAAATTTGTATTCCCTCCGTTCCAAATTAGTAGTCATTTTTGGAGAAAAAACTGTCTCATAATACATGTACATTATCTATTTTCAATGCAATTTTATAGGTCGATTTTTAAAATAACTCTTTGACTAAGGTATTGGTATTTGGTACTAGTATTGTTAATTAATGTAGTATAGTTATCATTCAAATTATGTATTGAAACTATCTCAATCAATGTAATTAATATTAATACAAATAAAAAATAAATTTTATGTTAGAACTGCAAAAATGATATGTAAAATGAGACGGAAAGAATAATTAATAAATTAAATTTCAAAGTTAAATAAATGATATCCCCGTGTGGTGGCTAAAAATATGAATACGGTACTACGTTGATAGTGAATGAAGCTAACATTCTATTTGTCCTTCCACTGTAAAAGACTTTACTTCAATGTACGTGGCTGGCTACAATTGGTTCACTTGTTTTTGGAGCATGGTTTCGTTACATTTGTTGTGGTTTATTTTAGTAGCCTCTACGCCGGGCCACGTGTCAAAGATTCCGCCACAAATATTAGATTTTATCAACACCAAAAAAAATAAAAATATATAATATTTTATAATTATAACATACTATTACTATTTTTCGATGAAAATAATAACAATGTGTTTTATGAATACAAATAACTGAATAAGTTGCAAAAATACGATAAAAACAAAGAAAAGTATAATACGAGGTAATAATTCAAAACTTTAATAGCAGAATCCTTTTATTTAGATTTAATTTTTGTTCAAAATTTAGTCGAGAAAAGAAAAAACTTCTGTTAAATTATGAACTTAGTAAACTCTAATCTAACGTGAAGAATGAGTGGATGGTATATATATGCTTAAATTTAGATAAACTAGTACCGTATATCTGGCCATCTGGGTTAACTTTAACAATATACTAGTACATGTTATAAAAAATTGCAGATAAATAAATACATTAATACGTGGCATGATAAATGTCAAATTTTGATTCATGGTCGCACACGATTCATATTATTATTAAGAAAAGTTATCATTTATCTAGGTGACAATTCAGCATTTGAGAAAAAAATATGATAATCTATTTTAGGTAAATGATAACCGTATCTTAGTTAATTCCCTATAAAGATTATAAAATAATGGATTCCAGTGATTTATGTAATCTATTTTATATGCCAACTCCAACAATATTCTCTATATTCATTCCATATTATTATAATAATAATAAATTTGAATCTAGTTAGTCTTAAAAATGAAGAAAGAGATAAAAAAAGATATGAGAAAAAAGAGGCATAAAAGTAATGTATCTTTACTGTTATACCCTTAAAAACTTAGCATTTAATCCCTTCATAACACTACATATTAATTTAATATTTTTATTAATTATTATATTACTATATATATTAGTATCTCATATTTATTAATATATAATAACACTAATTATTTTATAATTAATATGTGTAAATTAATTGTTATATAATTATTATATGTTATATATATTTATTTATCAATATATGATATTATATATATTTATTTGTAAACATATGATGTTAATTAGTTATTAATCACATATAAAAATTTAATTATATTTTAAAGTATATGTTAATGGTTAGAAAACTGGAAATACATAGTATATCACTTGATTATGAAATATTTTAATATATTTTAATATTTGTGTAAGGCGATATCAATATGTTGAATTGATTAATATATACTTGATAATTTTGTCACTTAAAAAAATCATCAAATGTTTTATATTATTCTTGTATGATTGATATTCGAAAGCTGAAAATTTAATTACGTATAAAATTTTAATAGGTATGTATTATGAGAAATATCATATCATTAACTATATATTTTAAATTTATTAGTGTAACAAAAGTTAGTTTCTCAAATAGTTACTCATATATTATTACTGATTAAGGATAAGTTGTTGAAGTAATATGATTAACAATTAATCATGATTAACAATCATTGATTTCTGCATGAAATTTTTATTGCTTAAAACAAAACATTCAAATTCAAACAAATTAACGAGGGGGCCTCGCTTTCGGTGCGGAGGTTAGAAATTGCAATCGTTTCTTTATATAAAATTCTATGGATTTGTCTGTAATAGTCGGTGGAATGGGCACGTGTCGGTAGTCCGGCGTTTACCTTTCCTACCCAGTTTTTTTAATTATTCTTTCAGACTTGGGCTCCTCAATAATTAATATCTCGAATGCGACATTTATATTAAAATAATACTCCGTAAGTAGTGGAGTCCAAATTACTATTTTGAATTAGTTTACATTTTCTGTTCTTTTATTGTTTGCAAATTTATACCTTTATTTTATGTTAGTCCTCGCAATTTTTTTTCTTGAGAGAATGGATTAAAATTTATTAGAATTTTGTAGATAAATATTCAATAAATGAATAAACTATAAGACGAGTAAATTTTTATTCCAATATAATAAAATTGGCGTTTTTTAGTTTCATTTAATATCAATAATTAAATAATATTATTCAATTCATTTACGAATGATTAACTATACCTTATCCTGGATTTTAGCAGCTCAGAGTTCTATTTTCGGGAAAAAATTAGTGTATCAATGTTTTTTACATTATTTTTCAATTTCTTATGTTGCCTATGCAATATATATAAATTGTTAAAATTTATATGAAATTTTTAAATGAAATATTAATTAAATAAATTATTAATTGAAAACATATATGTTCTGCATTATATTCCGTTTATAATATAATATAAAATTATTACAGAAAATAATGAATAACATATAAGTCTCCAATTTGTATTACATGTTAGTCTACTGAACAAAACTCATCCATTATGCATATATTATTTTCTTAAACAAAAGTTGAGTTGTACATTTTAAAAATATCATCATATAAATTTTGTTCTATATTTTTGTATTCCCGTTATACCTCTACAATAGTCCTACAAAATATTATAACTTAAAAAAAATTGATTGAATGTACTCCCTACATCTCACAATATGTCTCTTCTTTGATTTCTGTGTGGTCAAATTGACCCAAATCTGACCGTAAATTAAAAATTATTCTTTTACATTTTTTAAAAATAAAAAAATATATTTTAAAATTTATTAGATATAATTTTTAATGATATAATTTTTAATTTTTTCTTAATTACATATTATGTATAATATTTGGTCAAAAATTGGTTAAATTAACTACTCCGTAATAAAGATAGAAAGATGACAATTATTTTAAAATGGAGGGAGTATATTTTTCAACATACGTGTTTTGTGGATATGCAAATATCGTCCATATTCAGAATTTTCTTTTAAAAATCGATATTTTTATCATTATTTTGTCAGAACCGAAGAATCTAAGACATTTGCCTATTTTACATTTTTACTTGTTTATTGTAATTTTTTCACTCACGTTTTTTAAACTCCGAACTCGGAAGTAATCAAAACCAAAGAAGCTGATAGGCCACTGCAGATATTCTGCAGGGGTTGTGCGTGAAGACTGAAGTGGTACATTCAAATAAAATACTCCGATTGATGTATATCTATTATCTAGCCACGTATGATTCATAACAAGATAAGATAGGAGCGAATTGAAGAACTTAAAGTATTAGATCGCATTGGTGGCGAAGTATAAATTCCTTTTCCTTAGACCCCAAATTCTTTAATTACTCCATATATTTCCAATTAGTAATTTAGTTTTACATTTATATGCATCAACTGTATTGAGAAAATTGTTTTATAATTCATTCTTTAAAATATTTATTTTAAATAATTAGTTAATATTCAATTTTTATTTAAAAAAGTTCAAAAATAACTTAATATTTACTTTCTAATATATATATATAAATTAAACTAAATTACTACTCCAATTTGAAAGAGAACAAGCAACAATATATAATAGAATATTTGTGGGCTCACGGAAATGCATCATTGTGCCACCAACCCCACGCACTATTCTTCCTTTTCTTCGTAAATAAATGTGCGTATATGGTATATAATCTAAGTCAAATTTAATCCTAATTTCTATGTATATTTTATATATGTGTGTGTGGTTCTACGGGAAAATCTTGCAGAACTGAAATCACATAATAATTAATATTTTTTATAATATAAATACGTACACCATGTTCTGTACTATACGTTTTATAATTTATTTTGTAATATGTACTAAAATATATTAAACTTGTATCATGTATTATTATAATTTTACCAAACATATTTTTAATATTTTTATAAAATTATTAATATGTATTAGTATTTAATTTACACAATTGAATTTTAATAATTAATTAGACGGGGTCAAATTAAAGAAATTAAATTATTTTGAGAGCATTTCCCAAATTCCCCCGCTATATATTTATAATTCGTCCAATATATGAACTTTTTAAATTATTTATCATGTTGTTATAATAGTTATAATAATTATATATATATTTTATAAAATTTTAGTATAGATAATATATTATAATTTTATTTATAACTTTGCAAACAACAATAATAATATTTAAATTTAATATGTTGTTAGCAGAATTTGAAACTTAAATTTTTAATAGGATTATAAATATTAAAATATATATTTTTTAATACTAACCATTCTCGTCTATTTATATTAAAAGATTAAACATTATAGTATAATTTAAATATGCCAAACCATTATTTAATCAAAATGTTACTATTTCAATTTTAATAATGCAATATAGATATTGAGTTTTAAAATTTTAGAATTTTGAGAAATTTATGTACACCGTTTATTTTTTAAATAATTAACTTTTTTGTATTCATTTTTAAAAGGTTTGAATTATATAATTAAAAATAAATTGTATGAATAAAAGTATTTAATAAATAGTTTAATTTTAAAAAGATATAAAATAATAAAATTTTAATTATATGTATATTGTAGAGAGAATACTCTTATATAGAGTTACAGAGAGAATCTACTGTAGAATCTAATAAATAATTTTAAAATTAACTATATTCATGTTTTATAAAATAAAAAAATTGAGCCTAATATAAAATATTAACCATATATAAGATTCACAAGAAATTTAATACTTAAAAAGTAAGTGAAAATTTGATATTAAATTTGATTATAGTATAGAATCATTTTAGGAGATTTGATTCTATTATAGAATCAATTTAAATTAATTTTTAATTCTTATGAGTGATTTTCAAGAAAAAAGCCTATGTAATTTTGTTTTTAATTTATTTAACCTTACATCAATAATAATGAGATAAATATATGTATATTGTGTATATACAATGATTCTATCTTTATACTAAAATATATATAGCACACGCTCGATTGTTTAACATGCTATGATGCTAGCCTAGTACCGATGAAGGCGTAAGTAGTAACGATAAACTATGAGGTGGAGGACAGTCATTGGATGACGGAGTTAAACATAGGTTCGGTGGAGCCAATTACTAATAAGAATATAAGATAAAATTAAAGCATAGAAAAGTATATGTATATTAAGCAATTAAACTAATCTTATTGGGCGGTGGTAGGGAGGGAGGTCAACTGCATTTGTGACAAGTGACAACAACATCATTGTACAAAGCACTAGCAATCTGGTTTCAAAAAAAAAAAATGCATTACCAATCTGGCATGCTCCCTTCATTGGTCCATTCTTGTAGTGCTTCATGTCTGTATTTTTTTCTCCTCATTACACAAGTAAATGGGAAAAATACAACATTAGCAACAAGTAGTAGTCAGCTCCCATGAAAATGTATGTGTGGTTTGCAACCTAGGACGAACGTGGACAATAAAAACGAACTTTTAATAACATTAGCAACAATCTAATATTTTTAGATTGATAGTTAGAATGATAATTAAAATAATATAAAATAATAATTATCTAAAATTTTAGTTAAAGAAAATGGTGAATATTTCAATGATGTTAATTATATTAATGATTGACTAAAATTTTATTTAAGAATAATAGTGACTCAACAAATATAGTTAATGAAATATAATTATCTAAATTTTTTGTTAAGAATGATAGGTTGTAGTACTACATTTTTACATTTTTTTATAGAGCATAAATTTTCTTAGATTAATCCCAGAAAAATTAGCTGAGATGTAAATGTTTTTAATATAAAATAATAATAATAATTTTATAATTACATATAATCTTTTATAATTATAGTAATACCTTAATATATTTATATGATTTTTTTTAATTTTAAAAATATTATGTGAAGTAACCTCAAAAATATTAATAACTTCTTCGTAACCTATGATCCCCATTAATATGTTAACAAAGGGGTCTCTCTCCTCAGAGCAACAGCTTGGTGACAAATTTTGTATTTCAGATCGACATTTATATATATACTCAATTGTTTTTTTTATAAAAGAACTCGTATTAATTTTTTAAATATTTACATTAATATATGGTAGTGGATAACAAAACCATTACACACAGGAGTCCATGTACTGAAGGCCCAGAATTATCAATATAGTGTAGCCCGTGTAGGGATAAGGGACGTACGCGCCAGCACAGGTTTGCATTAGTGGGTATAGAAAATTGAAATTTACTGACCCTAACATAAAAAATAAAGTTTTTTTTTTGATTAATGCGGCTTATAGCCTTATATCTGTTCTAAAGAAATTCTCGGAGTGAGCCAGGGTCTGGGACGACAGAGGATAAGCCCTCAACCACTTGGGCTATCCAACCGTGCTCACATAAAAAATAAAGTTTAATGACAAAATTGGAAATAAGAAATAAATTCAATGACCATTTATGCTACTCTTTCTACACGCACACTTGCTTTTCAACTTTGGTCACATTTTTTAATTTTTTTTTTGAAATGCATATTTTTAATATTTATCCACATATTTGCCTCTACCGATCGAGACTCGAACTCTCAGACGAAATATATTCTAGACTAATCACATTTTAGCCAAGGTATAGAAATTATTACATTATTGATGAGAAAATGCAAGCATGTTGCTTTTTCATTGAGCAGATTATATTGTATCGTAGCATGTATCTCGTGAATCGAATAATAATACATTTAATTAATATGCTAAATTTGCAATTAATAATATTGTCAATTCCAACTTCAATCTTATAAATCAGATTGGGGGAATTAATAAAAAATTACAACGCAACAACATGATATTGGAGAGTTGTGGTGCCTCATTAAGATTAAGGTCTTTTTATCGTAGATATTACGGCAAATGGATAGTTTAGATTGATGGTTGTTACTTGTTAGTGCTATGAATGCTCATATTATTCGGGAATGGAAGCGACATTTGTGAAAAATTTATGTTATTTAATTTATGACTAAGAGATTAACAAAAACAATAACTCTCTAACGAGAGTCAACCCAATCTCGGATTTTAACCGCCTCTTCTATTCTTTATTTTCTAAATCTACAATTCCCTTAACTGATTAAACCCTCTAAATTGGGGTTATCCGCTAAAAACTACGGTAGAGCGGTTTATGAATGTATTCACGACGGACTTGATTTTACCAAATACGATGAGAATGTGAACTCCCAACCATTTATGTGTTGGATGGATCGTTTCTTATTTTGTGCCGAAACAATTTATAAACCACATTATGAGGTCAAATCAAAGGGCATTACTTGAACGCTACTGCGGATACATGTGAAGAAATGATGAAAAGGGCTATATTTGCCAGAGAATTGGGAGTTCCTATCGTAATGCATGATTACTTAACAGGGGAATTCACAACAAATACTAGCTTAGCCCATATTGCCGAGATAATGGCCTATTTCTTCACATCCACCTCCTCTATTCTATTTTCCAATTTTTTCTCCAATAAATTCGAGATTTTATTCTAAACGTTTCGAAAAAATATCCTTTTTGGGTGAGATATTGTTGATACCTTATTATCCAGACTGTTAATTGGTTGCCCATCTTTTTGAGTGTTAGTGTGTTTTATTTGAATTACTTGTGTGTTTTGGTGTTGGTTTTGTTGAAAATGATTTATATAGTTTTTTAGGAGACCTGAAATTCTTACATCGAGGCTGAGACCATGGTGAATATCGCAAGAGCACACTTTTCATGACCAAAGATTGTTTATAGTTTGAGGCATCTGTTTCCCTAATGATGTAACTAAAATTTTTGAATATTGGGCTATAGGTGACCTTTATGTGAAGGTCAATTTTGATGCGGGTTGGTGTAGTTTGGATTATTCGGGAATCTATTTAAAAGAATTTTATTCTGTATGTTAAGCGATTGCGCCTATTTGTTTAGCTTTGTTTATTTGTTTTCCAATCAGGTTGTATTGTCAGTTCGGTGTTTGTCCCGTCTTTATTCTGATATTTTAATTAATGCATTAAATTTTGTTCGTAAAAAAAATAAATTTATGACTAAGAGGTTAAAAAATTAAGTTTATTAAACTGTTAACCATGATCAAGTAACACAAACATTCTTACAAAACCCAAAGCGAAAAAAGGGGCAAAACATGAGGAATATGAATGGCTGATTATGGAAAAGCAAAGGCAGGAAAATATCTCGGGGGTAATGGCGCCAATTGGGTTTCCTCTGTTCCTCCTCGTCTCTCTGTTTTTGCATGCACCACCACCACTACACTTTTTCCATTTTTCAAGCTCAGGTGCTCTGTTTCTTTCTTATCAGTGTTCTCCTGGTCCTGCTCCTTTTGTTTTCCTCTCCTGGTGGGTTCTTTCTCACCTTCAATTACCCATCTCAAATGCAACACTAAAATGTACGTTATTTTCACTCTCTATCCTTGAATGTGTGTTTTATATTTTATGCTGTTCGTGGGTGCAATGCTGTACAATCTCTTTGTCTTGCGTGTTGTCTAGACTTGTTATTACACCTTTTACGTCATTCTGCTATATTAATGAGCCCCATCATTATTAATTAACTTTTTTTATGTGCTAGAGTTGATTTTTTTAGTAATGGTTCATAAAGTTAATGCCAAAAGAGGACCCCTTTGATTGCGTTTTAATTTTTACTCTTTCTGATTTTTGCCTGGCTATAAAAATATATCTGTATGTATAGAGAGAGGATGGAAAATAGGGAGAGAATTTTAGAATGATTTGAGGTTGAATTGTAGGATGAAATTTAAGTTGGTGCAATCATGCATTTTCATGTACAGTAACTTTTTCTTTACCTTTCTCTTTGGATGGTTAAGAGAATATCATCCACCCCCACAATTTATTTTTGTCTTTGATGAGACTAAGGCGTAGACGATGCATTCCTTCCTGTTCTTCTCGACAAAGAGTAAGCTCATTCTTCATCTCTTCTTCCTTTTGTTTCAGTTTCTATCTGGAATAGGGATGGGGGACTTGACCCTCTTTAAGTTCTTAGCACACATTTTCAGTATAATATTTCTTACATTTGTTCTAGAGTTAACTAATTGTACTGAGCCAATGCTTTTACAGTTCATCCGCTCAGTGACAGTATTACGTTTTCGCTAGTTTAAGAACGTTTTACATGGTTAAATCAATGTAACTCATGGCGATTTCATCTAGCTTGAAACCTTGGCCTAGTGTATTGAACAATTTAGCTTTTCTTTGATATATCGCAGGCAAATGATGGGAGTGCGTATTTTAGCATATGTAGCCATGCTTAATTTTTTTTTTCTTGGAGTTGAGATAATGCTCATGACTGCAGTAACTAATATCGTTGTATGTGTTACACTGGTATGCAACTACTATTTGTTAGGGAATTTTTCCCCAGCCAAATTAACAATTGTCTACTAGCAGCGTCATTGATATATGGCTACTATCAAACCCTTTATCTGAATGTATTATGAATGTGGAATAGGGTGAAGATTAATATTTTCTGGGTAAAAAAGTATTTTATGTTTTTGGTGAAAAAAAATTGTATTTCCTTCCTTCTATAGTTGGCACTGGTGGTGGCTGAATTTTGTTTTCTAGTTGATTTTTTTTGGCTACTATACATGCAATTTCTACACACACAAAATTAAAAAATAATGTTGCTACTATGATTGAAGAAAGGAAGTTACTAATTAAGAGTTGGAACAGGAAAATACAATAAAAACCGATGCTTATAGTGTCTTTTGCTTGGCATTTTAACTTCAGGCTTATGTGTAAACTCACTCCACCTTTAGTATTACTCGCACACTCAGATCACCACTTTGACACTTTATATGCAGATAATATACCTTGTTTCCGTTTTCTTTCTCTTCTAGGGGGTTAGAGTTAGATATAAAAATAAGAGAGCCTTTAATAAGGGTCCTGATGTATTTCCATTTGCTTCTCTATGTGTTGGACCTCCAACTTTCTTTATTTGCATCCTACTTTTAATGACTAGAATTTCAACTCAGGTTGATGAAGACGCCATATTCTGGACACAAAGGAAGGACGATGACAAATTGGCATGGTCACAAAATTCTGCTCAAGTAACATCAGACTTGGTACCGTGTTTTTGTGAGTAAAATTGTCACACACCCTTCTGTATTATTGTATCTCTTTTGTTGTGCCCTTGTCTGTGACCTATTTTTTCTTGAAATCATTATGCATTTACTTCTTGTCTTCTCTTTGGTATATTTGTATTTCTCTTGGCAGGGTTCTCCTCTAAGAGTTCTTTTTGGTAAATGTTCAACCAATATGTTATATTTGTGTGTGTGCGCATTGGCGCATGCATGAGCTTGCATTTGTGGGTTTGTATATATGAGTCTCTTTGTTCAGGGCGGATCTAGGAAGGGGTATGGGGGACACATGTCCTCTTAAAATAAATTTGTTGTTTCCCACCATTACAATTGTTACAGAAATATAATGAACCCTACAAAAGTTAAAAAAAGATAAGAGTGTCTTCGGTCTTCCTAAAATTTGTTTCGTGTCCCATAAAGAAAAAAGTTCCTGATCCTCCCCTGTTAGTGTGTATAGAAATCCTCGTGGCAATTATCATACTATCATACTAAGACCTTGTCAACCAATCTAAACTTGTCTTCCTAATACGTTATTAGAGTGGGGTTGCAGGAACTAGATCCATCCTTTTTTTAGTTACTGCTCTTGGTATCATGTAGAGGCTGTATTTTCTTTTGGTAGAATGCCGCATTACAAAGTTTATATGATGTGCACAAAATTTTGTGGGCTAAGGATCTCATCACATATTAAATAACGAGAAATTAAAGATTGTAGCGATGTATAGCGTTAAATCTGAACTCTGTTATCATTGAAATGCTTGAAATCATTTGAATTCTATACCTGCTGCAATCTATTTGTGATTGCATGGTAGAGTAGATGCCATGGCTGACTAAGAACTGAATTGTTTTTGTAGCTAATGCTATGGTTGGATCAAGATCATGGATAGGAGGATTATTTAACAATAAACTGTTTGGAGGCGGAAAAACACCTGACAATACTTTAAATCCAGTTCAGGTAAATGTCGAAAGATACATGCAGGTTATTGCATTACATAGTGTATATAGTGCTCTCTATTCCTTTCTCCCTTTGTACCTCTCCCGCCATGGCATAAACTTTTTTTTACATATAGATAATATATATAATATATCTAATGGGAGTTATCATATCTGTATATATTGTTTGTGCTTCCTAATATTTTTACTATCAAATTCTTATCAGGAAGCAAGACTGCTAAAACTTCAAGAACGCATGAACATGCCTTTTGACGAAACTCGCCTTGACCATCAAGTACTGAAGTTTCTCTCTCCATTGTGTTAATTTAATCGGTCAATCTTTGTTATAAAGTCAGCAATGAGTTAGTTTCATTTTTATTTCATGAGACTTCTCACATGAAGTACATCATGGTAAGATTCTACTCAAGTTTTTCATTATTATGAGCAGGCATCTCTTTTAGCCCTGTGGAGAATAGCTTTTCCAAATGTTCCTCTTTCTGGTTTTATATCTGAGCAATGGAAGGAAATGGGCTGGCAAGGGTGCAATCCATCAACTGACTTTAGGTACTTCTCTGCAATTTCAGATGGTAGTTAGTCACTTATCAAAATAAAACTAAAATAGGTTTCTTAAAGATGGAGTCTGACGTTATCTTCTAGTGGGAAGTAGATGAGAAGTTTGATCACAATTAACTTCTACACTCAATACTTCAGGTTGTATGGGAAAAGCTACATTTGATTTAAATATTCAGAACATATTCTTTTGCTATATTGGCAATTGGATGAGTTTGCTGTGTCATCAATTGCAACAACATTAGTTAATGAACGATAGTTTAAATTTATATCTTTCGTTGCTTCATATTCATGCATGGTATCTCATAATTGAATCTTTTACTAAATCCATTCTGGCTTATGGTTCTGATTCAATAAAAAACAAATTAGTGTTTCTGTTCTACAGTTACAGAAAAATTTCTTATTATTGTTTTTTCATATTGGATATAAGCATTCCAAATTCTAGACTAGAAATAAGCAGTAAGGCTTTAGTTTTCTTAAATATAATCTTGATAGATTGAGTACCATAACTATACCATTATTACATGAAATAAACGTTAGCAAACGACTATATTATACTGAAAATCCATCTTTCTTTTAATTGGAAATGGAGGGAATTATAAATTTAATTTTCTGTACTTTTATCAACTCAAGCAGATAGGTAATAGTGAATCTTAGTCTTTTGGCCAATTTACAGAGTCAATGTTGGCATATATCAATTCTGAATAATAAAATGAAATATTCTATCCTCAAAGATAAGGCTATGCATGTGTGTTTTATGGAAAAAGTATAGAAAAACAAACCAAATTTCTCATACCGTCTATAGATTTATTTGGAAATAAGTGTAATAGTGCTGTGTTTTTGCTAACCAAAAAAAAGAAATTAATACGTGGTTATATTTTAATCTAAAAAGACAATAATTATTACTTCAAAATTTAACATCTTCGAATATTTTTCAATCCCAGTGCTTGTTCCTCGCAGGGGTTGTGGCTTTATTTCACTTGAGAATTTATTGTTCTTTGCAAGAACTTACCCGGTATGATTGTCATGCTCTCACTGAGTCACATTTATCTTAGTTGGATGAATATTGTTATTTTTCCTTCTCAATTCACTAGATATTATTGTTTTCAAACCAGTGAATCTTTCACTTGGATTTCTTGAAGCATGAATCCGAAAAATTGGTTATTACTAATTGTACTAAAATTCAAAATGAAGGCTTGTTTTTTTAGGTTGTTATTCAAAAAGGGGGGAAAGCGAGCCGCATGGGAATATCCATTTGCTGTAGCGGGCATTAATATCTCATTCATGTTAATACAGATGTTGGACATGTCCACAGGTTAGCATCCACTGTTCAGTTTCTTGTTCCTTTAGGTAGCTAATGTTCTAGCTTTACCGGCAATGCTTGTCTACTCGTGCATATAAAACTCTGAGTTATCTACGCATTAATAAATTCAAATATCATCTATTAGGTCTTTTACAAACCTCGATATATCTTCAGTTTGTTACATTTCATTCGTAAATCACGTATGTGATTTGGAGTGGAAAATTGAAAGCTTTCATAATAGGTCAAATACAGTATTTTCTTTTATAGTCCAGAGCTTTTTCCTGTCCTTTTCTGGATACTGTAGTCTGTAGATATCTTGAACCTCGAAACTCACCAATATCTTTTTGGATTATTAAAATTATTTGGTCAAGTACAGTCAAGTGTATCTTGAACTTGACCTCAGCTTTTAAGCTCTCCTTTCTTCCTTTTGGAGTGATTTTATTTACCATCAATAATAGAAAACTCATTATTTAGCAAAAAAAAAAGAAGAAATTCTTAGAAAACTTATCAGCGGTGGAGCTTTCAAACCTTAAATCTGTCAACTGGTCTATACGCCTTAAATATTTAACACACTTGCATGTTCTGTCACCAGAACACTGGTTGTTTTTTAACAGAAGCGTGAAATATAAGTTTTCCAGTTGACGTGGTGCAGAAAATTAAATTATTAATATGTATATATACTATGTTATCCTTAGGAATGAAATTAATATCAGGATTTTTATTATATAGGATAAATAGAATATTGGGAATATTCCAGGTTATGTTAGTAGGATTATAAATGGATTTATTTCCTTTATTTACTTAGTTCATACTGATTAGACTACTATCCTTGAGAAGATGTAAACTTTTATTATTTTTCAGGCATTAATTGTATTGAAATTGAATTATTTTTCCAGTTTTGATCCAAACAAATTACACATTTCTGCAGTTGGAAATCCTAGGGGTAGTGGTTCTAGAGTTAATTCACTCTAAGGCTAGTAATTTGATTGCGAACAATGCACCTAATTTTATTTTCTTATTTATCTTCTTTAATTATCTGTCCATCAGCAGTACATTCAGTTTATGAATTATATTAATAGGGTCGAAGCTGAAGCATAACCTGTGAGTAATGAGTCTTCTTTGCCATTTGATTTTATCCTTTAAACACCAATCCCAAAACGTTTTTACACCAAAACTAAGGACTTCACTCAAACAAAGATTACTCACTCATATGTCAATCTCATGTCATGTATTCCAATATCTGTGAATACATACAAAAACACTGTCTTTCTTTCTCATTAGCTCTCACAATTGGAATTACCTGCTAGTGTTAGCCCCAGACTGCTAGTATGTGTTAACCTTGATAATACACTGCTTTGCAAATTTTTTTTGCTAAATTACTGCTTTGCATGTTCTATAAAAGAGCTCCATATGTAAGTTTAACAAATATTTAGTACAACCTCTCTTCTCGTAAGAGTAGAGGTGATGTCTGCGTACGTCTCGTCCTCCCTAGACCGTACTTCCGAATGGGACATATTAGGCATGTTTAGTTTTTTATGTTTGTCCTTGCAAGTAATTGAAGTTTAGTGGAATAGCATGTGAATAATAAAGTAATTGTGTTAACCACATTCAATCTTGATGGGCAAAAAAAGGGATCTATGGGCAAAAAAAGGGATCTTTTTGTATATAAAAGTTCAAATTGTAAACAAGATTGTTTTTATTTAGAAAGGTCGTCTTTGAATGTTAGAAATGGAAGCCTGCAGCAACCCCATTCAGTGGCTTTCACTTCATTGTTTTGAGATACAGTTAGGTGTCTGCACGACTCTCACTGATTTTACTCTTGAGTATATTGCTGGTAAAACCCCATCAATATAAACACTTGATTGTTTAAATACATTGCTAGAATGTCAATGGTAATGGGCTAACAGCCAGTGAAAAGCTTGTAAAATCCAGTTTATGTTCTTAATATTAACTCACATAAAATATGCAGGATGAAATAACAAGAACTTTTTTTGTTAACTTCTGCAGGAAAACCAAAAGGTCGTCCCGGAATAAATTTTTTAAGAATTTTAGGAGGTAAGGACTATTACTCTGTACTGTATTATCACCATCTAGGTATATAAAATGCTGTCTATGTGATGACCCCACCTTTCCATTTATCTGTGATGACGAAATTTTCATTTAAACAATTGCAGAAGACGAAAATGCATTTGATATTCTGTACTGTGTAGCTTTTGCGATGATGGACGCTCAATGGCTTGCTATCAAAGCTTCTTATATGGAGTTCAATGTATGCTCTCCCCCACCCTATTTCTTTAGACATTTAAGTAGTAGATGCCACTCCAAACAAGATGATTGACTAATGAAAAGAAGAAAAAAGCCCTTTATGAAACCTAATACATATATGATACACAATTTAAGCTGGTGTGGTCAGGTCAATTGTCTTGGTGATTTTGTATATTCGTTTCAGGAAAGTTTTGGCTAGGTTAAGCAACACTGGTAGTTCATAAGCAGAAAATTGGTACGGTTTTAGTTTAAATATGTGCAAGTTATTATGGACATGTGCTCGTTGATTTGATAAGAAAACAGTGACGGAGCCGGGATCAGAAAAGGTGGGGGGCTGAAACTTTGTGGAAACCCATACATTAATTATATAAGAGTTTTATACATAATTCACTAATTTAAAAATATACTCTGTTTGTCCTATATTAATAGTCTCTTATATAAAAATAACGCATATTAAGAAAAGTTAGTTATACAATAATTTTCCGTGCGTATCATATTTATTATGACTATTTTATACTAAATAAAATAAGTTTTATATTGAAAATGACAAAAAAAGAGGATAAATTTGAATTTTTTTACATTAAAAGTAGAAATGAACAATTATAATTGGATAATTTTTTTCCAAAAGAGACTATTATTATGGGACGGAAATAGTATTAACATAATCTAATCATTCACACATTTTGAAGGGGCTAAATATAAATATCACAAAATTCTAATATTATATTACCATAAATAATGAAAATCATGACTAATTTTGTAAAAGTTCTTGACTTTGGGGTGGTGGCTGCACCCCCCTTTCTCAATCCCTGTATATAAATGGTTCCAATTCCTTACCTTGTACTATTGTCTAGGGATATAAGAGCATCTCCAAAAATATTAACTATAATCATTAGTTAAAATATAATAAAATAACAATTAACTAAATTATACATAATAAAAAAGGTGATGTGCTCCAAACACGTTAGTTATAATTGTTATCTATATTTGAAAAATAATATTTTATTAATAATATCTGAACAGATTTGTGTACTAGAAATGGCGGGAGAGAAGATGGGAAATGGAGGGAGATGACGTGGAAACACTTAGAGATCTGTATGGCTTTGATAAATATAGGAAAGTAGATGAGGTTATGTAAATAAAAATTAACTACAGAGTTGGAGTGATGGATTGCTATCTCATTAGCTAAATGGGCTTGACATATAGGACATAGCTAATAGTTATTGGTCCATTGGAGTTGCTCTAACTTTGTATCTTCTTTGGCTACAAGTGATGACTTAGTTGATCTGTTGTCCTACCTTATAAATTGAAGTTCGCTGACACTAGAATATATATTTTTGTTATGTGCAGGATGTTTTACGAACAACACGGATTCAGTTAGAGAGAGAACTGTGCCTAGAAGATGTTAAAAGAATATCAGACATACCAGCATACAACCTTTTGTTTCGATAGTTCTTTTTTCTTTCTTTAAACATTAAAGAGTCCTTAGAAAGCCCGTTAGTAATGTTTTTCTAGACACTAACAGTCCTTATTGTGATGAATTGAGTGGTTTTTCAGAACAAAATTCTATCACCATGACTGGTAAAAAGAAAACTGTAATTCCCATACTGCGTTTCGAACTGGGGGTCTGTTGCTGGTAATATTTGAGCGTTGTGGGTGAAATTAGTCTCAGGTAATACACTGAAAATCAAGAATTTTAGTTGGGGAAATCCGGTTCTCCCATCTGTAGGTTCAGCAGTTTTGTAGTTCTTATTTTAGAAGAATCATTTACGAGTTCGGAATTTATGTATAATTTTTACACGGTAGTGTTCCCAGTTGTAGAATCAGTCTTGAAGAATTTTTCTAGCTAGCTATAGATTGTTACGACCAGCTTTCAGTGAAGAACCTCACTGAACTAATCAAGCTTGAGGATCCATTTTAGAAGGTAGTCATTGCTTAAATAATTTGATTTTAATTCGACAAGTAGAACTACATTGATGATGACAAGTTAGCATTTTTCAAAAGATAATTGGTGTGAAATCAAACAAGAATTGGTGCCTCCTTTATTGAATTTTTGTCAATTCTCTACGCACTACGACCATGATTCATTAATATACACACAGTTACACACACAAACACACCGAGAGAGAAGAGAAGCTTTGACAAATGTGACCCATTACATGTGATAATATGTCAATCTCAAACATTTCTGAGTACATGCGATAATAATGATAAGAAATTTAGATAAAAGTAGCAAAGAATTGGGCCGTTTAATCATTACATCCACTTATGGTTGGACATAGTAAAGCCAGCACAAGTCCCAAGTCCATATAGTTGTTGGTAGTTGGAAAGCTGTGATTAATGGCTTCATCTTTGTTTGTTAATTTTCTCTCTGAATTGTTAAAAACTCTATTAGTAGTATTAGTGCTTGCCAATGTGGTTAGTGGATGCAAGCTTAATGTCATTAGTTCTTCTGCTTGGGATTTTGTTCACTGGCTCATTAAATTTGGATAATATATTTTTTTAGCAGATAATATTAAAACTTATGATGTTACCGACTTTGTAGTGTAAAATACTTTCAACTACTGTGTGTGTGTGTTGTTAGCTTAGTTTATTCAAATGGAATGCACTGTTCGTAGTACCTGCCGCCCCTTGTATCAGTATCACAGTGATTTTAAAAATCAAAACAATGTCTGGTTAAAAATATAGAGGATAAGCAAAATTATAGTTATAATTATTGTGTGAACATTATATCTTGTAGATAACTTATCGGATTTCATGAGATATAAAAGTAAGGAAAATTGTAACCATATATGCTATTAAATAAAAATTAAAGTATTATTGAAAGAATATAATTAAAAATAAAAATAAAAAGAAGTGTTAAAAAACAAAATAAATAATGGTAATAATATAATTATATAAGATATTAAATAGAAACAAAATATTATTGAATGAATAAAAATAAATATAAATTATAATTAATACAAAACATTAAATGCTGCAAATAGTAAAATATTAAAATCAAACCATTTATTAAAAATATAATAATATAATAATATAATTATACATAATATTAAATAAAATTAAAAATATGATTGTAAGAATAAAAATAAACATAAACTTAAAAAAATAAAAAATTAATTTACCGATCTTGCACCCATATTTAATTCACAGATCTTGCAATTATATTTAATTCACAGATCTTGCAATCATGGGCATTGATGTGAAATCTTAATAATTATTACTATCATATATTATTGCTGTATACTCTCTCCGCCTCAAATTAACCGTCTTATTTGATTTTTTTACGGTTAAATTAACGAAATTTTGACTACGATTTATAGATTATTCTTTTATAATTTTTAAAAACTAAAAAATATATTTTAAAATAAGTTATATATATTTTCTAAAGATATAATTTTCATAATTTTATCAATTATATAATATATGTAATTTTCAGTCAAAATTTGATCAGTTTGACTGAAAGATAAATTGGAACGGAGAGAGTATAAGATACGTATAATAATGGTATAAATAAACCATGACAATTCACAAATGTAAGATAAGTTAGATAAAATGTAATAATCAATTAATCATCAATAACAAATCATAACACGTAATTAATCAGATATTCATTTCTAGCTGTAAATTGTAATCCCGACAAATCAGTAGCAGGATTCTGTTTTTATATAATTTCGCCCCTCATAAATAAGAGTCACGTTCGCTTGCAACTGTATATAATTGAAAATATAGAGACAACCTTAAAAAAAAAGGTAATGATAGAGACCCAACGAAATAATCAGTTAATCTTGTTAATATTGAATTTAAAACTATTAAGCAATTTAAATTGTAGATAATCCTAAAAAAATGGATCATAATATGTAACGCAATTCGCAAGTTCTATGAGACGAAACAGTGAAACACACGTGGACTTTAACTGTGAAGGTAAGATTGTTTAAAGACTTTAAATGTGCTTAATTAGGGCCTTAAATTGAGTTCACGTTAGAATATATGTTCATAATTAAGTTTTAATAAAAAAAACAATACCAAAACAATTTAACCGGTTCCCACACGTAATGAGGGAATACTGCAATTGCAAGCTACGCGTTTGCCTATTAAAGAATAGTACCATATATGAATAATTGAAAAAAAAACACTCTCTTTCGTTTAAGATAATATGCAAAATTAGTACTCACCTAAATGAGACCAAAAAAATAATAAATTTAAAAACTAAAAATGAAAATATGATTTCATTTTACCAACTTACCATACAGTTTATCATCCTTTTACCCCTTCCTAACTTTATAATTAAAAATATGTTGAGAAAAAACAAAAACAAAATAGAAGGATAAAAATTGAAGTCGGGTGAGTTGAGTTTACCGTTTACAGTCGATGCAAATTACAAAAAATCTACAGGGATGAGGGAACCAAATTGCACATTGAGCACAAATGACAAGAATATATATATAGTTAAATTGATTGTTCAACCAAGGGAAAACTACAAAAATTTTCAATACAAAACAACAAGGGCACAATAATTTTCATTATCAATCTTTCTTTTGCATTTTTGTTTAGACTAGACCAAAAGAAAAGCATGTTTATCCAAAACTGATAATAAAACAAGAAAGAATTATGCAAAACCAGCAAGCATTAATTATCAAAAAAAACCAGCAAGCGATTTTCATTTACAGGGACTTTGTTAATCCATGAGAAAGTACAAACACCATTAGAGTTAGGCCTCTCCCTCCCTCCTATTCTTTCTCTCTCGCGCCCTCACAGTAGTTCTTTAAACTACATTATCTCACAATTTTTCCTCCTCAAATTTAGAAAATTAACATGTAGACAGAACGCTTTTGTCTCATTTTAGAGGCAGTCAGACCGAAGAAAAGCTCGACAAATAAGATACTAACATACAATCCTCTCGTTACTTAAGCCAGACAACTCTCCAAAGAACACAAAAACAAGACATGTCGAAAACGATTCAACAAAGTCAATATTTTTACGTGGGGTTCGATTTTTTCAGTGAATTACAGGAGTGTGTAGTTGACATTAGCCACGCCGAATCCCCGTGAAGTAGTTAAAGTCATGGTGCTGGACCCTCAATTGCTTTAGCCAAGAATCTGCAACACTTGACAGAGAGTTCAGTCTCTCATGGTCCCCTGCATTCTTGTTGGAGACCCACACATCTCCTTGCATCTTGTAAGTGGCCAATCCAAAAGGAGGAAGAGCAATGCCTTCAGATTTCTTCCACTTGCTATTTGTGTTTATCATTTCATCATCAACATCCAAATCTGTCCAACAGATATATCAGCTGTCGCTATTAACCAAGCATAGATTTACGGTGCAATTCAAGAAAGAAGAACGTTAAATGTTTGGGAAATGGGGTGAGACAGTACCTTGAAAAGAAGATGACAGAGTGTGGTATGTGAGAAAGCATGTAGACAAATCCTTTATTGTTCTTCCCATGGGAATATGATATATTGGGTACCTGAGATAATATTCTCATCAATAATATTTACTATAGTGGATTCTCCTTTCCCAGTTTTGATTATTAAAGAAATATACCGATTACTTAAGAGTCAGGTTTACATCACCTAAATGCATGCATGTTAATAAGAATCTTTATGTCCGGTATCCATCATTTTGTTCAGTGAAATTGCAGCAGTTGTAAGAAATTGTTTGAGAACCATTTACAATCAAACTACAAATCATTTTTTTAAGAAAAACAGCAAGTTTAAAACATAAAGGAGCTTCAAGCCAAAAGAAGAGAGTAAATTACCAAGCAACTGCCATCCAACTAGCCGGAGAGAGATCTACACTTCTTAATGACATTAATCCTGGATACTTTTGTGATAATGCACTAATCTGAAAACAAATAAAAAAAAGTTAGAGCAATAAGAAATAGTATCATCAATAAGACATGAGGATATTACGTCTCTGTTATCACAAAGTTAACCCATCTTTTAGATGGAATCTGTTTTTTAGGCAGTGTAGAAAACAACAAAGACAAGAAAATATGCTCTGGGAACAATAAATTATTTGATAAGCATAAGAGCGCAAAGAGGAGGTCCTTATTTTCTCGACTCATCACTCAAACATGAAGAATATAATAAAGTTGTATTATTGACAGCATGATTAATTAGTGTAAGGTAAGGGTAGAAATGTAGAAAGGATGTTAGATCTGATATTTTATACCCACAGTCAAAAGTATAAACAGATTATTATTATTAGATTCCCATGTTGATAAGAATATTTAAAGTTCTAACATATCCAGAATTCTCAAAGCTTCTAACGATATAATATGCAATAACCGAAAGGGTAAAAGAGTAAAGGAACGAATATAAATTGCCATACTGAAAGTATGTACTGAGAACTAAAGTAAGATAAACTTAAAATTTCAAAGTGCATATAGGAAATATAAATTGTAATAGGTACCTTATCCATGAGAGGTACCCTTCCATACGGAGTTGATTTTTCGAAGTACTGACAGTAAAGATGACCCAATCTATCATTTCGATGCCAGAGGTTCTCTTGTTCAAACACCCACTCTTCAGACGAACATCCGTCCCACCTCGATAATTTTTCACTCTCGCTCTCATCACTGAATGAATCGCTAAAAGTATCCCTCGTCTCACATGACGAATCAGCATCCTCCCTAAATAAACACATTCAAAAGTTCCAATCCATCAGATCAGTTTTCTAGCAGGAAACATGACATAAGACAAAAAGAACCAGTGCTATGATCAGATTCTACGATACAGGATTATATTATAAAGGCAATTCACGGATATATGACTTCTTGAACTATATGTTAAAAAAAAAATGTATAAGATAAAACTGTTAACTACGGTCACATTATATGATTATACAAAGTATGTAAAGTGATTTCTCCTCATTGAGTTTTAACAAAAATTGACAACACTAAAAGGCAAAAAAATATAAAAATTTCTATTTTTCAAGCAAATTATCATTTCTAGCAAAAGCAAATGACAAAAAAGGAGGAGTTACCAGATTAAAAAAAATGAAAATCAAGTCTCACCTCAGAGAATTCAGCGATTGATTACTAATAAAAATTTGAATTGCAGAGAGATAAGGCACATAGTACTGAACAAGGTTATCTCCATTGTCCAAGCAGATAGGAACACCGGCTCCATAAGCACTCCATTCATCATAACAATTCCACAGATCGCTCAAAGTAAAAAAATTAACCTTTTTCCTCTCCCAAGGATGCCATAGTTTATTCAAATTCCTGATCCCACTCTATACAATATTTAATCAAGAAAAACAAACAAGAATCAATCATAGACCACATAAGAAACAACAATATGCTATATTATCATACCAACATACTATTTTTGGCTCAAGAAACAGATCATAACAATAAGGCCAATATATAAACATGTGTATGTACATATATTAGAAATTGACAAACCTTTGATAAAAATTGAGACGAGGGCACTGGGGTTGTGGAATCAAGGAAAGAAGCAAGATTTGATTGCATTGAATCTTTCTTCTCCAAAACCATGATGAAGAAATGAGACAAGGGAGAGAGAAAGACAGGCTTCTACTGCTTTCTCCTCTCCTAACCCTGAAAACAGAGGACCCTACAGGAGACAGGGAAAAACAGAGCAACTATTGTGAGAGAGAGAGAGAGAGAGAGAGAGAGAGAGAGAGAGATGGAGGGAGGGAGAGAGGGAGGGAGGGGAGGGAAATTGATCTTCAAGAATTCTATTTATTGACGTCTAGACAGCTAAATTCTCTCCCCGTGCTGACTCTTAAAAGAAACAACTTATATATGCATGCGTACATTTTTATTAAAAGGTTGATATTTCCTGTAACCGGAAATTCCGGGCTCCGGCGAGATTTTCTGTTCAAACAAAATATAAAACCCCCTCAACAAACAAGAACTTGAAAAGAAATTATCAATACTGCTTACAAAGCTAACCTTAAAGAAAAAGGTCAAGCAGAGACAGAGCACTTGAGTTAAATATAGTTGTGAAAATTTATTTTAAGTTAAAAACAAGAACCCACAAATCTATAATAATATTGATTGCTAAGATTAATGAAATCACAAGAAAACGAAATGTATCAAATTTTTCCCATTAAAAACCTCCCTAAATTCCCGCAAGAAAACAGAGAAAAAATGGTGAGAGAGGTGTAAAAAAAAGAACAAGAATACAAGTCTTTGAAGACACGTATTTCCAAAATGATCCGAGACCTAGAAGTTATATATATACATACATACACAAATTATCTCTATCTCCGTATGCTATCCTGTTTAACGGAAGCCCAAGTTTTGTGAATAAAGTGGGATGTCTTTTTTAATGAGAAGAAAGAAAATGCAAAACTGACACGAGAATACGAGACGCTGACCCGTTTCTCTCTATTCACCGATATTTATATAAAATATGGACAAAAAGTTATTAAAATTTTGAAAATAAAATATATAAATAATATCTTATTTATATTAAAAAAATATTTTTATCAATTAAATATAATATATATACAGTAAACATTATTTTTTTCGTTATGATAAATTCTCCCGATTTATAAAATTTATAATAAAAAAGTTTGTATTTATAATCTCACATATCTAACCTCATAATCTCATACACAGAGAGATAAACGTGACTAGCATATACCTTAAATTCGGAGAGAAAAAGTTACTTGTTTATTTAAAAAGTTAAACTATATTATTTCTATTATATTGAAATTGATAAAAAAAATGTTAATTCATCAAATTGTATATTTATTAACTTGTATATTTCCCGCGTTATTTGTGTTCTTCATGAATAATATTCCAACTTTTATTCATTCAAACTAAATAAAAAATTAATTACTAGAAGTATTTAATACCTTTTCAAAAAGTTAATATCTAATTTCTCATATTACAGTCCGATATTTTTGAAAAAAGAGAGATAACGAGGCTATTATAAACTAGGACTCTAGGAGAGAGGGCCGATGTTTTATGTACGTGAGGTACACGCACAGAAGAGTGGAAAATTGTGCTGGTACGATAATGAAGTATCATTCCTTATATCATATGTTTCGTTGAATGGTGGAATAAATTTATTAATTTAATATATTTTTTAATGAGTAAAAAAAGATAAGCAGTTAATATAAAAAATAAATTATTATTATTATTTTCCAAACATTAAACAATATCATTATAAATTTTTTATTTCAAGAATTAACATGTAATTTTATAAATAAAGATAAAAATAATAATTTTTAATTTAATTTCTCGTATCCATAGCTCATACTCACCTCCTCGGATATCAAAAACCCATAAATTGTGGATTTGAGGTATATGTTTTAAAATTTAAAATTTTAAACCAAACATCAGGTATGAGTTTGAAATAAACAAAATCTCATATTTAGATATTACGAACCAAACTACCGTGAATAGTTTGCGGTAAGGGTGAACACGGGTCGGGTTGGGCGGGTTTTAACCATAAAACGACCCAACCCAATTAGTTTGGGTTGATAAAAACTGAACCCATTAATAAAAAAATTTATGTAACCCAACCTCACCCGACCCAATTAATTCAGGTTCGGTTGAGTTGGGTTGGGTTGGGTCGGGTTAAACCATCTTCTTCAAGCAACAAAACTGTAAACAAGTCTGAACATAATTTTGATATAGTCTGTTTCTGCCAAATGCCAATTTTTTATAACAAATAAATAGTCCAAATGTCTGACATAAAATATAAATAGTCACCAAATAGTCAAATAGACCTAATGGGCTATGCCTATATGTGTAAACGGGTTGGGTTAGAGTCAAAATATGTTAAACCCTAACCCAACCCAATTTATACGGGATTTTGAAAAATTAAACCGTTTAACCCTCGGTTTTGGACGGTTCAGTTTTTTCGGCCGAAACAAGGATTGAGTTGGGTTGAGCGGGTTGGTCGGATTATGTTCACCCCTAATTTGCGGTTTGTTAGTGAAGTTGAGACGCCGAAAATGGGACGCATAAAAATGTTGAAATTATTATGGTTTAAAATGGAGTAGTAGAACATGATTATTATTTGTATGTATATTTTGCCAGTTTCAAGCTTAACACAAGTGGGATCGGATTAAATATTTCCAATTATTGACTTATTTTCAATGGCAGATCCCTTGTTCGCAGTCGAGTATGCTGAACTTTGATATTTTCAAATTATTCTTTTTTTGTGTTTTTTTATTTTAGTAAGTATAATAAGATATTTTAAATCTAATATTAATTAACTATTTATAAAATATATACATGCAAGATGCAACTAATATTTAGGTATATAATTCGTTAAATTTCTAAAATTGAATGTTATTCATTTTAATTGCTAAACTCATTTTCACATGGTAGATTATTTTTGGATATTTATTAAAATATTATTTTTAAAATTATTTTTATGTATTTATTATCATTTTGAATTATTTTTAAAAAATACGGTTTGTAACTAAAAGTAACCAAATGTAATTTTTTTATCTACAATTTATAATCAAATACAGTTTTAAAAAAAAAAATACTCGTGATTCCATTTGAGTTTTATTTTTATTATATCAAGTTGTATTGGTTACAAAATCGTATGTTTATAAAAAAATTAAAAATTATATTTTTATAAAATAAAAAATACTTTAAAAATAAAATATTTAATATTTTTCAAAATAACCCAATTTCCCCCACTTTACAATTTTTTCTTTTTCACCACCTAGAAATTATTCCTAAATCCACTGTTACTTATTTTTATCTTAATTTTGATGGCGGTGCGAGCAAGATTTCAACACTTCAATTTTTTAACTTTTTTTTTTCGGAAAGGAGTTATACTATTTGTCGGTTATGTGTTGCCGTGTTGGTACTCATAGTTTTTATTGGAATTATATATTTATAAACTCTTTGTTTCGGAAAAATGGTCATATGTATCTCAAATTCGAAAAAATATTAGATATTTGATGGTATTCGGTTGATTTTTCTTAATTTCTATTTAGTTCTACTAAGGTAGCAACACTGATATATTTTAAAAGAAGTTGACAACTATTTACGGAATTAATCCTTTTTTCAAAAATATTTAGATTTGTTTAGGTTTTATATAAACTAACTTATAACCGTGAAAAGCACGAATGACATTAAATAAATTATATATTAATTATTTTATATAATTTAAATATTTAATTTAATATAATAATTTATTTTATTATTAATTGCGTTCTACATTTTTCTATACAATATTGTTTATATATTAATATTCATAAAATTTAATTATAAGTCATAATTTTAAATAAATAAAAGAGTTTGAATGATATGAAATTGAGTTAAATGTGAGTAACTATATTAAATAAAAATTATTTAAAATAGAAAATATAGAATTTAATTTAGATATAATATAATATTATCCGTAAGCAAGTTGTATAAAAGTAAAATTATCGGTTATAGAGTTATATTTATCTTTTTTAAAATTAGACTTTATTAAAATTGAATGTTTAATATTTTTTATGATTTACTTAAAATTAGACGGTTAGGATTTAGTCCATACTTCAACTCGGTAATGGAAATGGAAAAAAATGTTCTCTTAGGTTATAATAATATAATATATACTAGCTCTTATAACCGCACTTTGAATTATATTATATATTTTATTTATATATGTTATTTTTAAAATATATTTTGATGATTTGAAAATATATATCTAATGGTTATATTAATTCTTAAAAAAATTATACTATTAGAAAATTTTCATTCTTTTAATGTCTGCCAGAAATCTCAAAATAAAATACTTGTCTTAGATTTATCCTAAAAGAAAAAATTATATTTTGTAATGATCATTTAAGATGAAGAATAATAATAACATATCAAATAAAATTATTATCTGAAAATGTTATGTTGTGTATTACTTAAATATGCACAAAGCATAATAGTAGACTAATTAAATATATATAAATATATAATAAAAACGAAGATATTATAATTTAAATATGCACAAAGGCATAATAGTACACTAATTAAATATATATAAATGTGTAATAAAAATGAAGAGATTATAATTAATTAATAGGCTGACATCTGACGGGGTAAGGGTATAATAGAAAATATATTTTCAAAAATTTTTTTTGAATTTTTTTATTTTTTAACTATGAAAATAATTATATTAATTTATGAAGAATATTTAATTTATAATATATTTTCTTCTTTTAAAAAAACAAAGTCGTTTTTCAAGAAAATATAACATTTTAAAAGTAATTTTTCTCTTTTAAAAATATTTTTTTCTCTAAGATCAAATAAACATATAAAAATGTTTTGCAAAAGTACTAAATTTTCTGTATTTATTTGAATTTATTCCAAAAATCATCATTATTTTATATTAAAAAATATTCTACCCTCAGATAATTTTTTGAGACCGGCCACAAGAACTTTTTTCTTCATAATAGTAACTAATCAATTTTGTCAAAAACAAATGGTGACTAATCAATGTGGACACAATTTTTAATCAGAGATAAGTACACAATTTTTAATTAGAGATAAGTACACAATGCAATATAACTTTTATAATTGTTACAACTAATTGTTTTTTATCATACTCTTTAATCTCAGCCACAAATTAAATATTATCCAGTGACCCAAAATTAACACTTGCATATTTTAATTAACTTCTGTACTCCACTCAGTATACAATAATACAAAAAAATATAAAAGGTAAATATTTTTTTAATATTATCATCAATAAGCCAATCTTTTAAGAAATTGAGATTAAAATAATTTAAAAATCAAATATTAATAAGCTTTTTAATGATTTTTCACGATTTATCTTACTTATAATTATAATTTTTTTTATAGAGTTGACTGAAATTATAATGTAGCTAAAAACATAATTTAATTACTTTATAATTACTAGCTTATAGCCCATGCAATGCATGAATTTGTTTTTTAATAGTAATTCATAATAATTTTATAGTCAAAATTTTATTTTTTTATTTCTTTAAAATGCAATTTCAATATATTTATTTCATAATAATACTAAATTAGTTATTCATATTGGTTGATAATCAAATATTAATCATTTTGTTTATAAATAATATTAAATTAAATTATGTACTTATGGATAATCGAATTTTAATCAATTAATTAAATAACTAATAATACTTATGAAATTTACATATATACCCCTAACAACCAAACCACTTTAACTCTCTTATTCTAATTACATATAGGATTAGGATATAATAATACTAAATTAGTTATTCATATTGGTTGATAAGCTAATATTAATCATTTTATTTATATATAATATTAAATTAAATTTTGTACTTGTGGGGGATCGAACCTTAATCAATTACTTAAATGACTAATAATACTTATAAAATTTACATATATGCTCCCGACGACCAAACCACATTAACTCCTTTATTTCAATTACATATATAATAGAATAATACTAAAATAGTTGTTCATATTGATTGATTATTGAATATTAATTATTTTATTTATAAATAATATTAAATTAAATTTTGTACTTGTGGGGAATTGAACTTTAATTAATTAATTAAATAATAATATTTATGAAATTTACATATATGCCCCTGATAACCAAACCACATTAACTCTCTTATTCTAATTACATATAGGATATAATAATACTAAATTAGTTATTCATATTGGTTGATATGCTAATATTAATCATTTTATTTATATATAATATTAAATTAAATTTTGTACTTGTGGGGGATCGAACCTTAATCAATTACTTAAATAACTAATAATACTTATGAAATTTACATATGTGCCCCCAACGACCAAACCACATTAACTCCTTTATTTCAATTACATATATGATAAAATAATACTAAATTAGTTGTTCATATTGGTTAATTATCGAATATTAATTATTTTATTTATAAATAATATTAAATTAAATTTTGTACTTGTGGGGAATTGAACTTTAATCAGTTAATTAAATAACTAATAATACTTATGAAATTTACATATATGTCTCTGACGACCAAATCACATTAACTCCTTTATTTCAATTACACATAAGATTGAATAATACTAAATTAGTTATTCATATTGGTTGATTATCGAATATTAATTATTTTATTTATAAATAACATTAAATTAAATTCTGTACTTATGAGAAATTAAACTTTAATCAATTAACTAAATAACTAATACTCCCTCCGTCCCGGCCAAATGTTTACATTTGGTCCGGGCACGGAGACCAAGATAGTGGGTGTAATATTGTTAAAATAAATGAAGTAGTGGGTGTAATAGTGATTTTATTGTTAAAATAAATGAAGTAGCGGGTGTAATAGTGTAAAGTGTTGAAAAAGTGGAGTGAAGTAGTGGATGTAATAATGTATTTTATTGTTGAAAGTTACTATTTTTAGTAATGTAAATAATTGGGTGAGACGTCCCAAAAAAAAGGTAAAGAATTGGTTGGGACAGATTTCATAATATTTATGAAATTTACATATATGTCTGTGATGACCAAAACACATTAAATCACTTATTCTAATTATATATAAGATATAATTTAAGTGGCCGAACTTTTGAGGATATGTCGTGATCTAAGAAATTTTAGCACAGGGTCAACTAAATCTGCGGGCCTATAGGTTGGAGCTGGCCTCAATCGTAGAAAATGAGGGAAGTCGGCTCTCTCCAGTGATGTGGTTTGTTTTAGTCGCAAGTCGCAACCCTTTTGCGTCAAGTCCGGTCGTCATCACTTGATAAATTACGGTACAATATCATGCGTATTTTACTCTTATATCTAGACAATGTATTTGAGTTAGTATTATACCGTTTTTTCATAAATTTATTATTGTTTTTCTTTATCAGAAATTTATTATTACGAGTTGGTATTGATTGACTTAATTTAAATAAATATATTTTTATTAATATTAATATAAAAAATTGGTAATTTTTTTTAAGAATTGAGAACAATAGAAATTGTGCCATCGGGTTTAGTCAAAATAGGGGATGATGTATATGTATAAGATGACATAATGACAGGATAGTGGGAAAATTTTAATTTTACCCTAGTGAATTTTTTGGAAAGTGGAACCCATTTACAATAATATTATTCCATCCGTTCCATAAAAAAGTGGCGTTTTATAAAAAAATACAAGTTAAACTTATTCAACTTTGACCACTAATTAATAACTACCGGGAAAAATAAAAATTATAAAAAATATATCATTGAAAAGTAGATGTAATTAACTATTAGTTTGGATCTTTATTTTTATAAAAATAGAAATCAATAATATTTAATTTATGGTCAAAATTGAATAGATTTGATTTTTAAAATTTATAAAATGTCATTTTTTACGGAACGAAACCGAGGAAGTATTAATTTCGAGGATAATCATGATACGAGAAAAGATAGATATAGCCTCATAGATGATTAAATAATTACTTTATTATAGAATTAGTCACTCAAGGACACCAAACAAGTTACCTCCCAAAATGTTAATATCAGCAAGGCAAAATTATTATAATTGAACATGTAAATTTAAAATTTATTTAGTTACATGTAGGCTTGGATTGTTGCAGGGTATAAGTGATGCGTGTCATATTACTAAAGTTTCAATGATTTTGATAAATAAATGTAAAAAAACTAGTTGACAAAATTATTAAAATTAGGTTTTCTAAAACCACATTATCGTTAATAATAATTTTACTTTTAAAAAATATCAATTCACTTCCTAAGTTGCGAACTGTTTTTCCAAAATATTATGATTATATGTTTCTAAAACAACTTTAGTAATAATAATATTCCTACGACTTTTTTCGTTTCGTTCTGGGAAGGTAAAGTCAAGCGGACACAAATATAGACAACGTATGCATTTAAATGAAACTGTTCAACGATCAGGATAATACTCGACCCATTTCTGATCATTGAATTATTAGATCAATGACTGAGATTAATTTTTTTAAATTTACGCTATATAATATAACGTATATGCTATATAATACAACATATTTTTTTTAATTCTCTTTCTACCCCCGTAAAGTTTACGCTCTATTATATCTTGCACGTTGACTGCACCTTATTTACACTAGATTTCTAGATGAGTAGTAAGCTATACCATTTTTGTGTGATATTTCTCCATTTCTTCTCTCTCCCATTTCATATTAAATTTCAGAACAAAATGTAAAAGATTCAAATTTCATAACAAGTGTTTCATCAAAGTATAGAAGATTCAAGTTTCATCAAATGTTTATCAGAGTTTCTTCAATTAACAATAGGATAATTCAAGAATATTATTGTTGATTTTGATGTTTTTATTGAACTGGTTTGATTTTTTTTTATGGTCATATTTAATTTGATATTTTTACATATTATTGAATATGGTTCATTTTGAGTTTTGGTTAAAAAGAACAGGTTTTGGTTAATTAAAAGAATGAAAAAGTTTGGCGAAAAAAATTCTGGCCATACGTAAGTAATTGGGGGGGGGGGGGGGGGGGCTAAAATAAAAGCGTAAGTTTTTAACCTTTTGAAAAAGTTTACTCTATATTATATAGAGTAACCTTTTAACACTTTTAGAAATCTTACTCTAAATTATATAATTTAAATTTTTAACTTTTTAAAAAAATTTACGTTGTATAATATAGCGTAAGTTTTTAATTCTTCACACATTTTGCACGTACTGTTTAAGTGCTTTTTGGATAATAATTTTTTTTATAATTTACGTTATATTATACAGCATAAACGTTATTTAATATAACATATATTTTTTTTTAATTTCTAATCTCAACCCTTGTATTTTTGCTAAAAGACTAAACTTTTTGGGAGGGAAGACAGCAACCCATATTTATATTAAGATGGTATCACAATCAGCGTCACCGATAATATTAAAAATTTATTAAATGTTTGACAATATTTCAAAAGATATACTCCCATTATACAATGCCTGAAGCGTCCTGCAGTTATACTGTCATGTGGATATATCAGTATATTTCTATATACGTATCTAGTTTATGGATTTTTTTTTAAAATTTAGGGGTTTAGTCTTATGCTCGATGGATGAGTTTTGACGCATTTAATGTTCAGTTTAGGATTCTTGTTCAAAATTAACGTACTGTGAAAAAAAGTGCTGTCAGAAAAATTTGATGACTGTTTGGTAATTATTTTTTGATACATATTTTGAAATATAATAAAAAAATTAATATTTTTTGGGAAATTTGATGTTGAAACTTAAGTTATTTTCTGTAAAAACTGAAAAATAGATTTCTATTTTAAATAAGGGAAACATATGTTATCTAACAACAATTTTTAGACAAAATATACTTTTTTAAATGACAATTTTTGGATTTTAACAAATATTTTTCTGTCTGCATTTCAGCAAAAAGGTGTTGTTACGAACAACAATACCAAACCAACCTAAGTTAGAAACACGAGGGTTATAGGCTTGTATGCTTGTAGTAGCCATTCCGATTTCGTATAAAATCTATACTATATCCAAAGAATTTTTTTTTGAAACACTTGTGGTGAATCATAAAAAAAATTCTAACCGTTCAGTTTTAGGTGAATTATATAAACGATCCTAACCATTTAATTTTAATAAAATTTAATTTTAAAAATGATATATATCATACATATAACTCTATCCCCGATAGTCATCCCTTTATACAACTCCTCATGGATAATTTTTATATAATATTTATATTATATTATTATAATTAAAATATTAAAAGTTTTGGTCAGTACTGGGTCACGGGCCTAAAAAAATAAATATATTAGATATATTTTTTTTGAGAAAAATATATTAGATATAATTTTATTTATTATAATACGGACTCTAACCATATACATATGTATATTGATTAAAATTTTAATTTTTAGACCCAATTATATCCTTATTATAACACGAGTTCAAATTATATCTTTATTATAACACTAGTTCAAATTATACAATAAAAATATAAATAAATTATTAATTTACTTAAATATTCCATGCTTTTATAAGCTTGTATTATATAAATATTGTTCAAGTCGATCGTTCTTTAGTCGTAACCAGGACAGAAACATAAATAACAAAGAGTGAGATTGTATTTGACTAAAACCGGGAATTCTTTGTTACCACTTGCCTAGTAGAAAATTATTTAGTGGTGGTGGGCACATTTTTTGACTACTCAAAATTAGGTTGTATTTAGCGAATTAAATTTCACTTCAAAGCAAAATTTCATAAATTTATATACGTTTCTACCCTAACTTTTTCTTTTCTGAATAAAACCCTGACTTTTCTTTGTTTAGATTTTTTATATAACTTTTTCCTTTGTTTTGAGATAATATGTACATATTCAATTAGGTTGTACTCTGATGTGAAAACACGAGGATTCTATACGTCTTAAAAGTTTAACAATATACTGGTATATCTTTGGTTGGAGGAGATAATTTCCCTTTTTTTGGGTGAATCATAAAAAAAAATTTAACCGTCCAATTTTATGTGAATTATAGAAATAATTTTAATCATTGAATTTTAATAAAATATAATTTTAAAAGGAATATAATCATACATACAACTCTAACCTCAGTCCTCCTTTTATAATAAGATAAGATAAGATAATATTATATTATATTCTATATTTTTCTTTTACGAATCTTACTTATCATATAATTTTTATTTAATATATCATTAAAGTTTATCCTATAATTTTTATTTAATCTATACTATATTATTAAACCCGCAAGGGCAAATGTTTGGTCTGTCGTCGGTCTGGTCCTTTTATGTCTCACTCAACTTCAAATACACGTGTCTATCTCCTATTCAATTTTAAACACATCCTTTTAATCAATATACTACCATGTTTTAATTTTCTCATTAGTCAACCTCTTTAATTTATTTAATATCAGAATTTATTAATTAAAATTTATGAATATTAAAATATTATTATTATTTTATTTATAATATTAATTAAATTTTATTATTATGCTCTATCTATATTATATTAATCTAAACGAACTTCTTTTTTAATTTAAATATAGAGTTGTACTTGCATCTAATAACATGTTTCAATTCCTTCATCGCTCAAATACTTTAATTTATTTAAAATTACAATTTTATAATAAAAATTTGAATATTAAAAATATATTCTAATATATATATATATATTAAAACATACTCTTTTATATAATTTTAATTAAAATATTTTCTAATATATTCGAAACTCTTTTTATTAATAAAAATTTATTAATGCTTTGCATGGGTTATTAATCTATGTTAATTAATATAAATATATAAGAATATATTAATGAAAATTTAAACACATAATATAAAATGATTCAAAAATAATTTATCTCATGTACAACATTATATAAAAAATATTAATAACATAAATAATCAAATTAAATATTTAATTCATTTAAAATATACAATATATTATTTATTACTCTCCTCCCTGCTTCGCACGAGTTATAAACTAGTATTTATTATGTATGCAAAAAATAAATAATTGTCCCACATTTTTTTCATCGGATCTGTATTCCTTCTACACAAATCTATGGGAGATGACGGGCCTGACTCAGTCAATACTGAGTCCAGTATTAGGTAACGGCCATTCTCTTGTTCCGTCACCATTACCGTTCTATTGAATTTTAATACCTTTCCTAGCACTCATATTTTAAATGGATATTATTGTTCGGGCATTATATATATATATATATATATATATATATATTGTGCTTATTGATGTATATTTCCATTTAGTCAAGGTTTTCTTGTGACCAATTATCTAGTATGTATCGTATAGTTTGGTCATTTCGTAAATGAGTTTTATCTTGCTAGTAATGGAAGTCTAGTAGTCACTGTGCAGTTTTTCCAGTTTTCGGTGTTCATGAATTATAATTCTTATTTTGCGTGTTAGTATGAGTTTTAATCTTTGTTAATTAGTGGAAGCTGAGTTATTAGCATGATTGAATAATAATTTTGTCGATTCCTATAATTTATATGTATCGTATTTTGTCTTTGACTTGTTTGGTACTATCATTTTAGGTTAATTCATAACGTTTTTCCATAATCAAATATGCCATAATGATTGAGTGATTATATTTTTTTTTAAGGTTCTTAAAGTTTTTATAAATTGTAGATTGTGCCATTTTATATGAAAGTTTTGTGCCTATTAAGGGTGTGCTACAAATGTTGGCTTTTTGGAGCATTTATTGATACGTATTATTTGTCGTCAGTTGACAAATCTGTGTCATTTTAGATTACTTCTTTATTTGTTATGAAAAATCGGCAATTGATAAAAATAAAAAGAAATATAGGGTGATTGAAAGGAGTAATAAAAAGAAAGTACATTTTTATTTATTTATGATACTCAGAGTTTTATGTATTTAATCAAGGGGGACCCCTTTGGTTAGATATATATAAAATTCTATTTATCAAGAATATTGAACATAATAGATATTAATTAATATTTTGGTAATGTTACCTTCACTCAGTTTTTGTGGTTGATTTGGTGAATTTTCAGATTCACTTGGATGAGAAGAAGGGTAAATAGAAGGTGAATGGTGACAAGAATTTGGATTTAATGGCGGAAGCAACAAGACGTGACTAGTTTTTAGTACGGGGACTCACAAAGTTTCAAGAATTTCCAATCTTTGTGTTATGAGCCATTATGTAAATTGATATTTTATAATCGTTTTAGGACACTCTTTTTCCCATTTTGAGGTTTTTCCCATAGAATTTTACTAAAATAGGGTTTTAACGAGGTCTTGTCGGATATAAATGTTTTTTATTATCTAAACTTCCAGGGAAACCTCTTTCTTATGGGTCGTTCGATCCATGGATTGGTTAAACATACCTTTCGGTTAGATGATAAATTTTTATTATCTTTGTGATGTAATATCAGATATTATATATAAATAAAACGATTCTTCGTTTTTTCTTAAAAAGAAGAAGATAATTATGAATTATGTAAATTAAAGCAAACTAAAATTTGAAGTCCCACTATTATTAGTTAATCACTAATCAGAACTTCAGAAGCTAACTGAAGTGGCCTGGCCCTTTCTCATAAATTAGTCTGGACCAGTTGCATTTTTAATGACCTCGACCTAGACTAATTTACCACTTGATTAAATCAGGCCCAATAAGCAGGAAATAAGGAGTCAATAATGTTGCAAACTTGCAAGATCCGGACTTCCTATTTAGCAAAAAAAAAAATATGCACAAAATTTCTCGCTGTTACCAAACTTCTTTTTTTATACAAACAATCAAATAAATTACTTCTTTAAATAATATTATTACAGACTCCAAAAAATTTCATAAAATGTCTTTTAAAATTATGTGAGCCGTGCCAGAATAAAAAATTAATTTTAATTGATGTGGTTAATGTGAATGCACGAGTTCGTCTCATTTATTATTTTCATAATCAGATAAGTGATAATTAAAAACTTTTTAAAGAATTAATTGAGGAACCCTAACATTTATCTTTCTTCTTTGTAGGGGCAAATAGTACGTGATAGTATCAGCTAGGTTTCAAAAAAACCATTAATAATCCATAATAAATTATTCCATTTCTTGTAGTGATATATACAGCGACATATCAGTTGGGTTCATTACAAATGAAGTTTTGCTTGTAAAACTTCAGCATCCAGTATATATATATACACACGCAAGGAACCAAACAAGTATTGTACGTATAATAATTCTATCTTTCTAATTTACAACATTACCTAAATATTTGCATAATACTAGTAAAACGAACCCCAATTAACTCATAATTCACATAGTCCGAAAACAATGAATAGAATTTTAAATATATAAGTAGTATTAAAAATGATGAAGGCTTATCCTCCATTCCAGTTCTGAATTGGACTCTAATTCATCTTAAAATTTATTAAAATTTAAAGTTATAAGTCTGTTTATTCAAAAAGAAAAAAATACATTAATTAATCTTGCTCATCTTCCTCTTTGCAAAGCCTTCTCGGCAGTGGACATCTCTTCTAAAATCCTATCTCTCCTCTTGGCCGGAATAGGTGCCGTGGGTCCAAAGCTAATATAATGACCAGAAACTGCATTAAGAGCAGATCAGTGTATATCACCAAACGATGACCTTCCGAGCAGTGCTTTCTCTTTTCTGTATCTTGCAACCCATGAATTAGAAGTCTGTCTTAGTTGAGAATTAATAGCATAAGCGACATCAGGGTTTGAATTTTTTTGGTGGGAGGGAGGGTTTAGCTAGGGTTAACAAGAGTTTTTTTTAGTTTGTAGTGTGTGGATTTTGGTTTAGCCACGTTGCCTTATCATCTTATCTTGCTTTTCCAGTATGGATGGGATTGTGATATGAGCCATACTTACAAGTTTCAAGGACAAGATGAGTAGGTTATATAATGAGTATTTATTTATCGCGGAAGTGAATATTCAGTTTACATATCTATAAACCAAATAAATATATTTAAAATAATTTCATATAGGTATATATATATATATATATATATATATATATATATATATATATATATATATATATATATATATATATATATATATATATATATCAAACTGTAAAATATATTTTTTGAAAGAGTTTTATTTAATTTATAATTTTCAATTTAAATTTTCCAACTATCCGAGATATATATTTATATATCTAAATTAATATATTATTTTGACAATAATATTTTTATTTCTAATTATTTGTGTGTGTGTGTGTATATATATATCATGGGGATCCCACAGAAAAGTTTCCCAAGACAATGTATTAACACAAGATTATTTATTTAGAAAATTAGCCCAACAGACCCAATGTCATTAATTAGCCTTGCGGTTCATGTGAAATTCAAAACTTATTTTTTAAGTACATCAGTTTTTCTCATATATATATATAATACATATACATATATGCAGGTGCTCAAATGAGTACCCAATTTAAAATGATAACTTAGATCTAATCTCAACTCTCTATTTCTTTTAATCTCGATCATACAATAAATTATATACATAGATATATGTATATATCACCACTACTACAAATCTAAAATTTCTGCCACCACGTACTTCTTCATCCACCCATCATCACTAGCAACCAACACTTTGCCGCCATCTCCAGTCGCAACTCTCTCTTCTCCTGCCACTATCATATACTACCTGTCATTGATATTCCATGTTTTCTGATTTGTCACCGACATTTACCACTCTGTTCTTCCGATATATCAGTGTAAACTCCTTCATCCAGGTGTTCCATCTCTAATATGTTGGATAATTGATTCAAATAGTAATAACTATTATTTAAGAGCTGGTTAAATAAAATATAGGATTTTAGTAGTATGTAGCAGTTGGCAGTTACTAGAAGTTTATTTAGGAAGTTAAGAATGGGTAGTTTTTATGTCTAGTCAGTTCTTTGTATTTGAATGTATATATTGATGTATTTTATGTGTATTTAGTTAATATGATGAAGTAGTTTTCTCTTGAAACATTCTGCATAATTTAGTTTTCTAAATGGTATCAGAGCATAATTATAACAAGAGAGAATCTAAACCAAGTTCGATCTGCCTTGTCTCCATTTACAGGGAAAAGGTAATTTGAGAGAAACACTAGAAGATAAATTGAGTGAAACACAATGAGTATAATACATGTTAATTCATGGCCAGCAACAGAGTTAATCCTTCTTCTCAGCCTTTGATTCCCATGTTTAAAGGTGAGAAATATCATCTTTGGAGTATTAAGATGCAAACTATGTTCAAATCCCAAGAGTTATGGGACATTGTTGACTCTAATTATACATAACCAAAACCTCAGGATCCACCGGTGGAACCCGATCAGAGATTGCGCGACAACTGTAAACGTGATGTTAGGGCATTGTTTTTATCCAATCGGCAGTGGATGATGAAATCTTTCCACGGATATCATCGGCCAAGACAGCAAATGAAGCTTGAGATATTATCAAGCATGAATATCTTGGTGACAGAAAAGTAATAGTAGTTAAGTTACAATATCTTCGATCTGAATTTGATAATTTACATCACAAAGAAAAAGAGACGATATAGAGTTATTTGTCTAAGGTGTTGAGAATTGTAAATCAGATGAAGTCGTATGGTGAAACAATTGGTAATGAGAGGGTTGTTAGTAAGGTATTAAAAAGTTTAAACAGGGAGTTTAAACATGTAGTTGTTGCAATTGAGGAGTCCAAGGACCTTACAACATACACATTTGATGAATTAATGTGTTCACTCTTAGCCCATGAAGAAAGAAACAGTAAGTATGAAGAGAAAGTGGAGGAAAAAGCCTTTCAAGTCAAAATGGAGTCTTCCTTTAAGGGGAAAATGGAAAATTCCAGAGGCTGAGGCCGAGGATGTTATCGTGGTCGTGGTCGGGGTCGAGGTCGCTGTAGAATCCGTACCCAGGAGAATGTCACTATTGTAAAAAATATGGACATAAAGAGGCTGAATGTTAGTCGAAACAAAGAAATGAACAAAGGCAAACAAACTTCACGGAAAATATTGACGGCGACAACAACGAAAACAAGTTATCTATTACCTATAATTATAATTATAGATATTCTATATTGGTCTTCTATATTTGTCGAATCTCTAGTCATCCTGTAAATACATCTACGTTATTTCACGCTCAAATTTCTCCAATTTTCTTTATTATCTCATTTAATAGTCACCATAAATCAAGATTATTTTAAATATAGCCATTCATTATAACTAATATTATTGGAACACAACCCCTTACAGGTTCAACAAATTATAGATAATTTTTATTTTATATCATTATAGCTAATCAGTTTAGTTAATACCCTTGTAGATGCTCTAAGTGCTAATTAACTTATAGTAAAACCTCGATAAATGAATATTTAATTAATGAATAATTTTGTCAAATGAATAAATTTTTGCAATCCCGATTTGGGTTAATGGGCTTAACGAATAACCTCCCTAAATGGATTAATGAATAACAAAAAATCAAATCCTTGTATATCTTATGTTAATATAAATGAATAATTAATCACTATATTTTAATATATTTATAATATTATATGAGTATATTTCATCCCATAATAATTTTTATATACATTAGTAAGTCTCATACTCATATATTTTAAAGTAAATTTTGTTAGCTTGCCTGCTCGTTGAAAGCCATTAAATTGGACACTAAAATAGTAATATGATTATATAGTCAAAATAAGAATTTAGAATTAAATATAACATGTAACGGGAGTTCAGTATATCTTAACTCTAAATATTCTATGTACAATACTCTCAATTCACAGTAGTGTGTACTATGCATATGCATGCATATATAACTAATCTAGAATTTTAAAAAAATGAATATAATTAAGCTTTTTATAAAAGTTGTAACAACTTTAATTTTTAGTTACATTTGAATATACATAGTAATGTAAATATGTAAAATAATATAACTATAAAAAAGAAAGTCTAAAATTATTATTTCAATGAATTATTATTCATTTATCGATAAATAAATATTATATTCATTTATCGATAAATAAATATTATATTCATTTATTAATAAATAAATAATCTCACTAAATTAATATATATTTTAAATTCCAAACATATTTATTTATCAAAATTATTCATTTATCGAGATTGGACTGAATTCCCCGTCTCCTTCAATGCCAACTTATTTAATACCTGATATCTCACACCTACATCACTCATTCCTGTTAGCTTCTTCATCTTCAAGCGATTATAAGTCTATATTAAATTAATACATGATTAACAATTAACTCGATCCCATATGATAAAATCTGTCTTCGCATCATATTCGGTGATTCTTAACGATTTTAAATCTTTCATAAAACCAATAACAAATATACTCAATAAGACAATAACAACTATCAACACACAAATGGCGTGCTTTATCAGACCCCGGAAATCACAACTTTCCGAACTCAAAATCTAATCTTTACTGTTTAGATCTTAGGTATTGATGTTACGAAACTCGATTGGACCATGGATCGATGACAGATTTTAGATGCGTAAGGCTGAAAATTTGTGCAAGTTTTATTAATTTATTTCTTGAATTCCTTCTATTTAACGCGAAATGTACTAAAACTAGATATTGCGATTCATATAATTTGATAAAAACTCAATTTTATTATATAAAATTATTGTATTCAATCTAATAAAATTAAATAAATATAGATAAATGTGAATTAAGTTACATTTCATGTAAACCCGGCCTACTGACATACGTGACTGTGTTGGCACATTGCCATCCTTTCACCTATTATGCACGTTGAAATATTTTTAACTATTTTTATATTTGTATCGAATATGGGGATTCCACACATTTAAACTACTATAATGGTATATGCTGTAGTCTACCATATACTTTGCAGTAATAGTTATTTTCAGCAGCCAACTTTAATTGATAGTTATCAGGAAAAATCAGCTCTTTGTTTGTCTGTCCAGGCTAGAGGTCCCTTCCCGGCAGAAACGTGCGATATATTATTGTGGCCTACGGTCCAGGCTAGAGGTCCATAGGCTGGCTATACCGCTCCAGGAATCCTCCATCCGTTTGTTTTTATTTGATATTTGAATTTTTGACACATATTTTTAAAAATTTAGATTATATATATAAAGTTATTATTTTTAAAATTTTATTTTTTAATAAAAATATTAAATTAAAATTTTTATTTACAAAAAAATAATTTAAAATGTAATAATTCTAATTATGTAGTCAAATATCTTTAAAATATGTGTCAAAAAATCATGCGTCAAATATTATCAAACAGAAAGAGTACCAACTAATATTTATTTTTACAGATTTACTTATTTTTATAGATTTTAGATTTTACCGCGCCGTGTGTATGGCTTGTAAATTTATATAACTCATATCGGCTAATAAATAAAATTTTAGAACGATAAATGTTTCACTCCTAATTTTTGTAATCATCAAAATATATATATATATATATATATATATATATATATATATGGATGGATGGATAAAAGTATCCACAACATGCATATAATCTCTCTTATATACATGATACACTACACGAGAGAGTCTATTTTGTTATATATGCGAACGTTAACCAATCCACTTTATGTGGTTTGAATAAAAAACCACTACTGTAGTATTGTATGCTGATTTTTTGTCGTGTACGTATTCTGTGTTCTCGTTTCTCTTACATTTTACCATTGTTATTATCATTATCATCATTATTATATATTCCAATCTTGTTCCAATAATATACATATAAATAAAGTATAAAATATTCCCATAAAAAAATTATATATATATATATATATATACTAATATACATATATGACACACACAACAAGAATGAATTTAAACTTTAATATATAATTATGCGTCTTACTAAATCCGCCGGTAACAATATATAATTATGTCAATTCCCATTCGTCCCCAATAGCCTTGTTTTCCTTTTGAACTATGGAATGCAGTATATTTTTTTCTCAAGGTGATATCCCTTAAAAGGTGAGATCATGAGTGGATGAACTCTCTGTATATATACATCGTTGTTGTCCATGCATGGTAAAAAAGAATCTTTGAGTCACCGTGCATGCACAAATGTCTCTCTCATATAACGTACCACTAACCTATGAAGTTTTGTGGTGTAAAACAACTCACACTGTCGATGCTTTAATGCACTAATAGTAGATATTTCTAGAGGTTTCTTTCGCTAAAATGACAATACGCTCTGCAGGACAATAACTCGCATGTTGTGGGTCACCAACTTATCATCTCATATTATTACTTTGCTACCTATATATTTAAACCACATCTCATCTTATGTATATATCAATAATCAATATTACTAGAGTCCCCATGTCATGTAGCAAACAACTATTATATTATATTTATCAGTACAATTAATTAATCACTAGGCAGCTAGCTCTAATGGAACCGGAAATTCATAATTGTACTAGTAATGCAGATATCAGCAATATCATGGACGGAGGTTTCGACGGAGACGATGACAAAGTCATCCATTGGTTCGACGGAGTGGCAGAAAATGCAGGCAAAGTTCAGACGGAGACGCTTCGCCGGATTCTCAAACTTAACTATGGGGTGGAGTATTTGAAGAAATGGTTAGGAGATATTGATATTGAAGATGTGGATGCTTATGGTTTGGAGACATTGTACACTTCTTTAGTGCCTTTAGCAAGCCATTCAGATTTGGAGAGTTATATTCAAAGAATAGCCGATGGAGACAAATCTCCACTCCTCACTCAACAACCCATCACCACTCTCTCCTTGAGGTATTATTATATCTATATATACATCTGCATGTTGCAACTTCTCAAATTTAAATATCATATTTTTACTTTTGTTTGTTTTTTCTACTTTTAATTATAGAATTAATTAAGTACTCCGTATGTGTTTTAGTACGTGAAATTTTTTTAATATACGCCCACAATTACAAATGCGCACGTTTATAAAAGAAATGAATATAAAAGGTTATCTTTGACTAAGATTCCGATTTATTGGTCTTTATACATGACTGCTTCTTCAATGTAGTTCTGGAACCACAGATGGGCGTCAGAAATACGTACCCTTTACTCGCCATAGCTCCAGGACCACTCTTCAGATTTTTAGGTTAGCCGCAGCTTATAGATCAAGGTACCTTCTTTCTTGCGTTACACAATCACTTAATTCCAATACGATTTTAGTTTGTGATTTTATATATATATATATATATATATATATATTATTAAATTAAGTCTCATTGTAATAATAGAATTTATATTATTTTTTTGTTGGAAATTTATATATGATCGATGCTAGGGTTTATCCGATAAAGGAAGGGGGAAGAATACTAGAGTTCATATACAGTAGCAAGCAGAAGCAAACAGAGGGAGGTTTAAAAACTGGGACAGCCACGACTCATTATTTTGCAAGTAAAGAGTTCAAAGCTAAACAAGAAAAAACTAAGTGTTATACATGCAGCCCGGAAGCAGTTATATCAAGTGGAGACTACAAACAATCCACCTATTGTCACCTCCTTCTCGGTCTCTTCTTTTCTAACCAAGTAGAATTCATCGCCTCCACATTCGCGTATAGCATAGTCCAGGCATTCACCTCACTCGAAGAGCATTGGAGAGATTTGTGCAATGACATTAAACATGGAACTCTCAATTCAAGAATCATCACTATACCTAACACAAGAAAATCCGTGTTGGATATCATTTCCCCTAACCCTTGTTTAGCATCTCAAGTCGAGGCTATTTGTGAGGAATTAGAACAAGTTAAGTGGTATGGCCTAATTCCGAAGCTATGGCCAAATGCCAAGTACGTTTACTCTATTATGACCGGCTCAATGCAACCATACCACAAGAAATTACGGTATTTCGCTCAAGATTTGCCGTTAGTGAGCGCAGATTATGGATCTACGGAGAGTTGGATCGGGGTTAACATCGATCCTTCTGTTGCACCAGAGAATGTTACATTTGCGGTCGTTCCAACATTTTCATATTACGAATTTATTCCACTTCATAGATACAACCGAGAGTGTAGTTTCAATACTTCAGCTACTGACGATAATGGCTACAAAGAAGATGAACCTGTACCTCTTTCGAAAGTCAAAGCCGGACAACAATATGAGGTTGTCCTTACTACTTTTACAGGCAAGTCACCAGAATTTCAAATTGATCATAATCTTAGTTATTTGCTAATCACATACTACAATAATTGATCAATCATTAGCACAGAAACAACACAAAGTTAATTGTTACATATATACGTATCATTCTTAATGACATATCATGACATATACCCAGTTTGTATTGATTTGAAGGCAATTGTATCTTGCAATTTGAATGGGAATCTTTTAGTTCCCTTGAAAATTTGCATGTCAGCTAGCGCATATATATATATATATATATATTAAATTTCACTTAAAATTTGATACCTGTGAAGCAATATTAAATAAGTCAGATAATATGACACTGAAACATGTTCTAAGTCACTTAATAATATTGTTAAACTGTCCAAATCTCTCGACAGGACTTTACAGGTACAGATTAGGAGATGTGGTGGAAGTGGCTGGTTTTCACAAGGGAACTCCAAAGTTAAATTTTGTATGCAGGAGGAAGCTAATTTTGACAATTAATATCGACAAAAATACTGAAAAAGACCTTCAACTGGTGGTAGACAAGGGTGCACAATTGCTGACAAGGAAGACGAAGGCCGAGTTGGTTGATTTCACTAGCCATGCTAATATAGGAATTCAACCCGGGCACTATGTAATTTACTGGGAAATCAAAGGCGATGTTGACAGAAGCGTGTTCCAAGAGTGCTGTCGAGAAATGGATGCATCATTTGTAGATCACGGCTATGTTGTATCGAGAAGAACCAACTCAATTGGACCTTTAGAGCTCTGTATTTTGGAGAGGGGTACTTTTATGAAGATTTTGGAGCATTTTATTGGAAATGGAGCAGCATTGAGTCAGTTCAAGACTCCAAGGTGCACAAGTGATCGAGGCTTGCTTACTATACTAAATGCATGCACCATCCAAAGGTTCTACAGTAGTGAGTCTGGCTCAGAATGATTTGTATTTGTAGACAAATTGAAGCCGCTTGGTTTGCTAGCTCGAGAAAACCAACAAAGCAGAAGACGTTCTTTTTTTTCTGTTCAGTTAAGTTGTCGGAACTATAGTACTTTCTTTCAAAACCTAACCACCGCCACTTCCAACTTCCTCCGGGGTAGTTCCAACCACTGCTCAGAGTATGATTTAATCTATATTTTATATCTATATAAATCATTTTTAGTCTTTTACTTTTCCCAATTCTTGAGTCATGTTTGGATATTTGTTTGTTAATTTACCTTCATGTTTGATGGGTTTTGAGTGATCGATCGTGATCGAATTTCTTTACTTGGTTAATTAGGTCTAAGCAGATACAGTTTAGTTCAATTCTTGTGTAATTAATTTTTACTGTAGTTTTTTTATGCGCTTATATTTCTTGGATCCTATTATCCATTAATTTCCTTCGTTTCCGGCTTGAGGTGAAATTTAGAGCTCTTTAATTAAGGATACTTTTCCTTGGATGTAATTTTAAAATTGTAAATTTTCTCTTAGGTTTAGGATAAAATTTTACATCTTTGTGTTTGTACCTCCATGTGATGAGGAGTCATCTAATTAACAAATCATGGGCTGGTATTCGCAGCTCTTTGTGTCTCACAAAAGGGAAAATATTGCTTTCGAAAAGCTCTTGAAAAGCACTTCTCATTCAAGGAGTCGTGTGGGTGGAAGACTTACACTATTATTCACTCCACCTCAAAATAATCGTCTTGTTTATATTTTTATTAATCAAATTGACTAATTTTTGATCAAATATTACACATAATATATAATTAAAAAAAATTAAAAATTATATCATTACAAAATATATCTAATAAATTTTAAAATGTATATTTTAGTTTTTAAAAAATGTAGAAGAATAATTTTTATTTTACGATCAAATTTGAGTCATTTTACCTACACAAAAATCAAGGAAGACACGTGTTAAGACGGAGGGAGTATAAAAGTTAGGGTTTTAAGTCTTTGAAATGAGGGAAAAAATTGTCAAAAAGAGAGAATGGGTGAGATCGTACTGATCAGCGAGGTAATTTCGTAATCACGTTATTAGTTTATTTCTATATTATTATTAGTGGTTTATATATAGAAGGGGTGGTGAGTCAATAACAGAAAATAGTGAGTGTATTGCAACCTATCTCTGCTTATTCAGTACTCCCTCCGTTCCCAAAAAAAATAGTGTTTTATAAATTTTAAAAGTTAAATTTGTTTAACTTTGATCGTAAATTAAATATTATTAATTTATACTTTTATAAAAATAAAAATTAAATTTAATAGTTGATGAAATATATTTTTTAATGATATATTTTTCATAATTTTTATTTTTAACAACAATTATTAATTATTGATCAAAGTTGAATTAGTTTGACTTTTAATTTTTATAAAACACAACTTATTATGGAACGGAGTACATAGTAACAAGTTAAGTGACACGTTGGGACGTTATTGACATACACATTTGAGCGGGATCTTGTTTGGTTAAATATCTAGACTCCATAGGTCCACTCCTTAGTCGAAAGCGGAGCAAGTGGACTGTTGCATTAACCGGTCTTATCATGAGCAGCATTGTATTAGCTGATTTTCAGTTAAATATCTAGACTCCATAGGTCCACTCCTTAGTCGAAATCGATCCGTTCTGTCACTAAAAATTTGCACGTTAAATCTTACATAATTTAATTACTGATTATTCTCAGTTATCTGTTAAAGTTGTATTTTAGTTGCAACAGCAAAATTTTCAAACTAATATAGTTGTATATATATTCATAACGAGGATTACTGATGAGTTGCCCTTGATGATGCGGAGGATCACGAGCTTAACTGCAATCCAGGTAGGCAAGACTGCAAGTCTGTAAGAGTCAAGACACTAATGTAGCAGTGTATATACCTTGCTATAGTTTACTAGGAAATAGACAAGATCAATAATGTGAATTGGTATTCTCACAGGTTATTATACAATTTGTAATGTAAACATACTCACTCAGTCACTTTTATGCTGTGCCGCTCAAAGGAGGAGGTGTGGAAAAGATAGGATGTACATCTTATTAACAGAGAAAGCCTGTCTTACACTCAGTCTGTTGTTGGGAATCGGGTCACCCGACATCTGCGAAAGCGTATTTATATACTTATTTGTGTGTAAACTCCCAAATATATATGATGATAACGGAATATATATGATGATAGCGGCAACAACAAACTAATACTCCCTCCGTCCCAACCAATTCTTTACACTTTCCTTTTTGGGACGTCCCACCCAATTCTTTACATTACTAAAAATAGTAACTTTTAACAATAAATATATTATTACATCCACTACTTCACTCCACTTTTTCAACACTTTACACTATTACACCCACTATTTCATTTATTTTAACAATAAAATCACTATTACACCCACTATCCTTGGTCTCCGTGCCCGGACCAAATGTAAACATTTGGCCGGGACGGAGGGAGTAATATATAATAAAAGAGGTAAGAGATTTTGCGTGGTTCGGCAAACCTACATCCATAAGGATAATAACATTACTAGAACAAAGATTTACTAGGCAAATCTACATCCATAATGATAATAACTTTACTAGAATAAAGAGATTATAATATCCGGGTATACGACTCTGAATTTTATACACAAATTTATTCTAACATACCTATTATGTATAATCCTTCACCCAGTGGGATCACCTCCGTCACCCAGTGGGACCACCTCCGATAGTTGCGGTCAAACCTGAGCACTCTTAAGGGTAGTTTAGGTACGAGGACATTTTATCCCAACACTTCCTGAAAGCGGGATAAACCAGCTTCCCTACTAGACGGACTATTTTAACAGCTTTTATGAGAAAAGAGAAAAGAAATGTGTAATTAGTAAAAAAAGAAAAGAGGTTTATTTATAGGAGAAAGGAAGTGAGTTTGTGGTTGTCAGTTTAACGTGGGATAAAGAGTAAAAGTGAGAAAATATTATTTTGACTTAAAACCTCGATATCTTGTTTCTAGAAAATGACTCGTACCATGACAAATAAAAGAAACGAGTAAAATAATATTTTTAAATTCAAGCAAATTGTCAATAATTAACTTGCAAATTGTCAATAATTAACTTTTATTCTTCTACAGTACTCCATTAATTATACATCCACGTTCTTTTTACCTCCCAAGAATAGTATCACTAGTCCATCCGGATAACACTTTACTTTATACTCGTATCGATAAAACCAATTTCAGCATTTTTAAAAAAAAATTCTTTCCTCCCTAATTCCCTATACAGAATTCACCGTCAAATACAAAATACATGTACATATTCAACCTTAAAGTGATACTAGTATTTTCCTATTTACATAAATGCAAGCGAATAATGAAAGAAATTTTTTAAAAACAAAAAACGGCCCTCGTACGATAATGTAGAGGACTTGCCCGTTTGAGGAGCCTCTACAAGAAAATAAAGCATTCAAGTGAGACACGAGGATTGTCAAGTGACTCCCTAGAAACGGCACCATCATGATTCTATATTCTTTTACTCTCCTCTAGCTTTCTCACCCGTGACCGGACATCCAGGTTTCCGGTCACACTCGGCACTGCTGTTCTTCGGTCTCTGATCACTTCACTAACTGCAGCAGGATACCCTAATCTCTTCCCCGAACACACAACTAAACGATCTCTATCCCTCCGACTCGCATTGCGTCGCTGGACCATAGAAGCTGTTCTTCCTCGAACTGGCCTAGACTTCACCTGACTCGATGGTACTGGCGATCTATGGCCTCTAGTGATTTCGCGAGAATCAGATGACTCCAGGGATCTGAGTCCTCCATATTTGGCTCTAGCAATTACGCGAGAACTAGAACGTTTTTTAGCCGGAGAGTGATGAAACATCCTTTGATTAACTTCACCAGCTTCCTCCCCATCATTAACCGTAGTTGTAGAAAAGCTGCCACTAATGCTATACATTTCAGAGACAACACTAATCTCTTCTTGTTCTTCAAGAGGTTCTTTCAAGCGATCATTTGGTCCAAGCTGTACTCTAGTAGTTAAGCTGTTAATATGTTAGGGTAGTAGGGGTGTGTTTAAAGGGCATTTTAGGTAGAGAAGTGGGGGTGGCATCAAGATGGGTGTTTGTGTTTCAGAGATCAATACTTCTTTTACTGTTTCTTCTTCCTCGAGTATCAATGCAGGAGAGGGAGCTCCGCCTTTGACATCAGACTCCGGTAGCTTGTGGGCACCGACATCTTGATCCAGAGACTTGGCGGGGCTGGTTGTGCTTAGACAGCAACCCATGCATTCAGGTGGGTAGTAAAAAAAGTTCTTAGTAGGAGGAGATTGCAGAAGTAATTTTGGGCTGCTAAAAATATTCTTCTACGAAAAGTATCCGAGGGAGTATTTGTACGGGTCTTCTATTTAGCTTGGAGTCTTGGAACCGCCTTAAATCAATGTCCTTTATTACAAGCTTAACAAAGCTAGCAAAAATTTAACATATGAATGTGCCACCAGTGGGAGTATATGACTTTATTCACAACCATTCCTAAATTTGACTACACCTATTTCTACTACTACTAACAGTACACAGATTCCCTTTAATTTGTGATTTTAAAACATTTATATAATATTAAGAATATGTTGTCATTACACCACATAAAACATAATCAAACGTTCATAAATAATTAATATATTCTATTTCACTATAAATATTTTAGTAGACAAATATTTAGAGAACTATACAAATTTATTCAAAGATAAAAAACGGTGCATCACACAAATCATACTTATTTCCTAAAACTAAGTAATTCTCTTTTGTTCTTGAAGGTGCTCAACTATTAAATACTCCATTATACAAGTTTCATCACCAATTTTTGCAAAGCTTAAAGCTTTAATGAGCTCTGACAAAATGAGGGAAGCTGTCAAGAGGCCCTCAGGAAAGACTCTGTTGACAACAATTGCATGTGGCAACAAGAATCAAGTCCATTAAACTAAATATTAGAGTAATACAGTCACTTTTGTACTGAAATCAAACTCTCATGCAAAAATACTTCTTTCTTACTGCGGAAAAACGAACTGGTTTCAGGGCTTTACCAACAAAGTTTCACAAACGAAGACAAATTAATTTATGCTAAAAAGATCACTGAAAAGAGTTATACAAGCCCCCCTACAGTTTTATCTCTAAACCTGTACAAGTAATATGTGGGTCTCGAAGTAACTGGTAAAAAACCCTAAGAAAGTTGAGAACTACAGACCATGCTGGGGTGTCTACTTTGTCTCTCCTTTTTGTAATTTAAGGGCTCCATGGTCCCCACAAACACTGCTTCAAAGGTCCCATAATACCATGTTGACAACTACAGAACTCATGATCCAACATTATTCCAACTAAGTTAAAGAAGTATTTATATGAAGCAATACTGCCTCAGCCAAGATACTGTATGCCACTGCCAGCAAAGAGGCAAAGATTGTTACATGCGAAGGATGTAAAAGTCTACCAAATAAACATCATATAAAAGATACACCTCATATAATGTCATTATTCACATGTAGATATGCATCACAAATAATTGCTTGACCAAAGTCGTAACAAATGAAAAAAGATAGATACATAAATGTTAAATATTTACATGCATCGAGACATCTCATAAAAACCAATTAGCAAAAATGGGGGACAAACCAACTCATTTTGTATATACACGTGGAGAAACCCCCTGATATATTTCATTCAAGTTCTTGATTGACAATTGTTTCTTACAAATTCACCTCTTCTGCGATTTTGTAGCATCTTAAATTACAAATATTTCACTTGAGTTAAACAAACATACATTGATTCTATTCTTTGGTATGGGAAGGGGAACTTGCCATTTAATTTACCACAAAAAATGACATTAATCTCAACCATGTGCACAACTAAGCAACAATTATTTTCCTTATGAACGACATATTAGCAGTGGATTAATGGATCCTTCTGACTGACCGCTATGATGATGATGATGCAGCACGATCTGCTTCTATCATGGACTTGATATAGTATTCACCAGCCTTGTACGACGACCTGACCATGGGTCCGGATGCCACATAGCGGAATCCCTGAAAAACATTTGGGCAAAATCAAGGCATGAAACTCATCAATTTTTGCCAAATTAAAAAAATGAGTATATAACTAAATCTCGAAAAAGAAAATTATAATTCTTTCTAAATAAGTAAGCTTGGGAATAATATGGAGTATTATCATTACAAGTTTACAATTAAAGTCTCATACAATAATATAGTAAAACAATGTCTTACTCTTACCTTATAAATTATAATGTGTAACAGATTTTTTCCCAACACTCGATATGGACCAACATCCATATTAGTTTTAAATAAATTAAGATAAGATAACTAAAAAATAAAAATGAGAAGTTTTTAAGTGCTAATACTAAATAACAAGAAGTTGAATTGGTCTATGTGCATATAAGCTATTTCTGGGGGAGAAGGCTATCGCACATAGCTAATATTAATTAAAAAAACCCGATTATAATTTTATATCGAGAATAGCTATACTCCTCTATACAATAATTACTAAATATACCATATACAACTGAGATTGATAAAAACAAACTATGGTCCACACACTTAACAAGGAAAACAAGAGGACAAAGATATATGTGAAGGCAGACCACAAGTATAGCTCAGAACAGGGAAATGTAATGTCTACCGGAACTGTACAAACAATAACACCAAAAAAATTTACTTAGAAGTCGAGCATGACCAACTGGAAGGGAGAGAAGATGCATGACGCAAATGAACTAATGATAAATATGTGCCATACTGTATCTTTATCCATGTTAATATTGGAACCAGGAACCTCTCAATAGTAGGATATATTTTAGTACCCTAACTAGAAGAATACAAGTTAAACATCTATTGGTATTCATCAACTCATTCCAAACAAGATAAATCTACAAACGAGAATAGAAACTACTCACAACATAATGTAACCAAAAGAAAATAGGGGAGGAAGTAAAAGGCGCTTACCAAACACAAGAAGCACTACACATAATATAACCCACAATACACATAGAAAGGCAGAGACGAGTAAAACAGATGAAAAGAATAGCACAATAAACAAAAGCAATAAATGTAAAATATCATATATACATAGGTATGGTTTTCTGGTATCTATCTTTGCACTACCCTAGGACCAAGGTGGCTTCCCACAGCCTCAATATTGCTGGGAAGTCTAATTTCAACTGGATGTTTTCACTCTGGCCAAGTAGATTTTATTCTTTAAAATACTCTTGGGTACTCTTTATCATAAAATTTAAATTAACTTTATAGTTTTATACTAGTAATTAATTATGTATTATATTATACACATATACATATACTCCACTACTCCAGTACATTTTAAACAAAACTGAAGAGGCAGAGAAAGGGAAAAAAGAAACCAAAATAAGATGGAAGAGCCAAGAACAATTGGACAAGGAAAACAATAAAAAAAACAATTCCAGAGACAGAGAAATCTTAGACAAACCATTTCCATGCCAAGAATTCGATACTTCTCAAAAGCCTCGGGAGTTATATATTCAGACACAGGCATGTGGCGCTTCGACGGTCTCATGTACTGACCAAACGTTATCACATCAACACCTGCTGTCCTCACCTTCTCCATGGTTCTCACCACTTGTTCTGGTGTTTCACCACACCCCAACATTACTGATGTTTTAGTCAGAGTACCAGCAGGAGCAAATTCTTTGGCCTTCATAAGGACATCAATGGACTGCTTAAAATTAGCACGGTGGTCTCGAACCACACTTTGTAGCTCTTCAACTGTTTCAATATTATGAGCTAGAACTTCTAATCCAGATTTTGCAACTTTCTCAACACAGATTGGGTCTCCACGAAAATCAGGAACTGCACCATTCAAAATAGACTATTTACTATTTATAAGAAATTTTTTCCTTAAAAAAGTCCTTTTTTCCAACTGAACCTCAAGAATATAAATTCCTTCATTTTGGGCAAGCCCGTTGTCCTTCCAAAATTTTAATTAACGTGACTGAGTTTTTACTTTCAACCCCCAAAATTTATACTCAACACAGTTATTACAAAGTACTAAGCAATTATTCTTACCCAAAGCTTCAATCAACATATTGGGCTTCAATACCTTCAACTTCTGGACTGTCTCAGCAAAATGACCACTTCCTTGATCGGGCAGATCGTCACGATCCACACTAGTAATAACCACATAATCCAAACCCCATGAAGCTATTGCCTCGGCCACATTTGAAGGTTCATTTGGATCCGGGGGTGGTGGAGTTCGTGATGTCTTCACATTACAAAACCTACATATCAATAAACATACTTTTTCATTATATGGTACAAGAAAGTAAGGATGAATCACCCTATGCATCCGAGATGCAGTCCTTTCTATAAAATATACAGGTCAAACACAAAACTATATGAACACTGTAGACAAGAGACTTGATCAATTGCAAAACCCAAAAACAGGTTGGTAAAATTTTTACCACACATTGCTCATCTTCCATTATTAGATTATGTGATGCAGGATTATGGCTTAGAACTCAAAGTAGTTACTAAATGGATTTTTTTAACCAAAATAAACTTTGAGAACCTGATATAGTATTAGAGAAACATCAAAAAAAGTTTTTGCTTTAAGCAAATATCAAGGCTAAACAAATTAAACACAATGACATGTCGGCATGGTGAAGCTTTGTGGCCATGACTCTTGGTATTGTGGCCAGGATCTAAGTCAAGATCCAACAAACCTTAGTTGTCTCGACACTTGTCCTAAGAATATGGTCTAACCTAATTAACATGTACAGCTGACCAAAGTTAATTCTCGATACACTTTCTCCAATCTGGCCATTATCAAGCATCAATTGTCTGTCTAAACCAGATGGCTTCAAACTTCAGGAAGTTCCAAACTAACCCAATAACGTAACGGAAATAATTTCAAGAAGACATTCATGGTATGGGAAGCACCGTTATGCCCTTTTTGTCGATTGATCACACTGATTACCATTAGTAGTAGCCATAATTCAACTACACTGAGAATTTAAAACAAGAGAAGCAAAAGGGATGGATGATATGGCAACTTAACAAATGCAATCTAAAATTTATTAAAACCAAATATATTTCAAATGAATAGCATCATCTTATACGAGGATGAAAATGTTGCATGCCAGTCAGGAATACCATACAATTTATTTTAATAATTATACACTATAATTGGTCATTATGGCTGAGTTCTTTTATGCTTGAGCAAGTTTCTGCTTTGGCAGATATTACACCCCAACTTACCCTGAAGCCCACGAGATGGGATATTGGGTTAAATGAGGATGAGCATAGATATTGATATATGTATTGTACCAACTTAAAAATTCAGTTCAATCAATGTATACAAACATATTAGATATTAATTCACAATGTTTATTACAGTACCACGCTAAGCATTCCTATATCAGCAAGTTTGCTGAGATTAAGCTACTTAATTTCTAGTCTGATATTCCTTGGAAGTAGTGAGCTCATATGAAGAATTAAGAACTCTCCCGTTGCTGTCTCATTCTTATTTGCTTCTTTTATGTCTTATAATATGGCTTAAAACAGACTCGGAAAAAGTTTGGACAAGGTGCAAAAACGCATAATTCAGGCAATGTATAACCAAAACAAGACACTAATATCTAAATTAGCGCAATATAAACAAGTGAATCGATAATTCAAATACGATACTATCGAAAAAACATAAAATGCTATAAAAATGACTCGCCTGCATCCACGAGTACAAGTATCACCGAGAATCATAATCGTAGCGGTAGCAGTCCCAGTTTCGCCACCAGACCAACATTCCCCCAAATTAGGACACTTGGCCTCTTCGCAAACAGTATGCAACTTCAATTCCCTCAGCTTCTTCTTAATATGCGTGTACTTTTCGCCTCCCGGGATCGATTCCTTCATCCATTTCGGCTTCGGTAATGGCTTCTTCTTGGTTCCGACCTCCACCGAGTATTCCTGATCGGAATTGAGTTTGATAAAGTCGGTCAGCGTCGGCGATTCGGCGGCGAGTCGGTGGCGGAGAGATTCTAGGGTTTGGTGTTGAGATTTGGATGATTCGATTGAAGGCGATGAGGAGAATGATTGAGATGATGTGAATGTAGAGAGATAGAGAGATGTTTGGTTAGGTCTTGGCGTTGATTTTAGGGTTCGTGCTGCTAATAAGCTGATTCGAGATTGCATTTTTTTAATAATAATTAGCTCTATTAATTTTCATATATAGATACATATGTTTGTGTGTATGTTTTGTTGAGAGAGAGAGGGAGGTGTTCTGCAAAATTTGTATGGTGGTTGGTGGAAGAGAATCTGGATGAGGATGGTGAGATTACGTGGCTCTCAAGGTCCACCGGTAGTTATTGGGTCGGACTGGATGTAATGGATCGAATTACTGTAATGTATTGGATTGCATTATATGAGACCCATGATATTGGGCTTGATGTGTCCAGACGAGTGGATGTCCATTTGAAAGACTAAACGGTGGTTTTTTTAATGGGCATGTCATTGACATGATACGAGGTGAACCGGTAATTTGTTTATTTTCATATATGATACGTGTACATTTTGATTTTTGAAAAGCAAGATTAGCCTGTTTTTTTACGGGTCAAAAAATCTATGAAAAATGAGGGAGGGAGGCTATGAAAAAATGAACGAGGGCGGGACATAAAAGAAATTTTAAAATTTATTCTAAATGACGTTGTGTTCAATTTTAATTGGATTATTTATATATATAATAAGAACGTTCAATATTCTTAATGGGAATGGAGTTATTACACTGTGTTATCTAAAATAAAAAAATATTTTTCAGTCCCATAGTTTTTACACTGTGTTCCCGAGTTATAATTAAGAGAGAAGAGAAAAGAATGAAAATTTTTTTTTTGAAATTTTCTTTACAAGAAGTGTTCCTGAGTTTCTTGTAAAGAGAAGATACAATATTGAGAGAAAAAAATTTAAAAAAATTCTTCTTACAAGTTTCTTCTCGAAAATGGAACGATTGTGAGAGAGTCTCTCATATATTTAAAAAAAGGTCCCTGCATATATTTTTTTCAAAATTTTCTTTTAAAGAAAATTTTTTTGTTTCTTTTCTCTTGCATTCTCTTCTCCCCTTCTCTTCTCTTGCATTCCCTTGTTCAACAAAAAACTTGGGAGTCAAGTGTTAGGATAAAGCTTAATCATGAAATGAGGATAAAGCGAGGACTAGTGGGGCAAAAAAACAAACTAAAGTTGAAAATTACAGGACGGAGACGTAGGGGATTTGTTTGATTATATAGACATATAGTTTGATACAGGGACGGAACCCTGAGTTTTTTTAGGGGTGGAAAAATTTAAATAACAATTTTTAAAATCAAAATATGCATGGTATCATATATTAGAGAGGGTTAAATAATATATATTATGAATATTTATTGATAGAAAAATAATATTTTTTAAAATATTGATAATAATTTGAGGTACTAAAAAAATATTTTAAATTTTTGGGACTAAATACAACATATTATGAATTTTAAATATAAAATTTAAAGATATGTAACAAATTATGGGAACTAAATATACCATGAATTTTAAATATATATAAATTTTTGGAAAGACTAAATACGTTATATCATATATTTTAAACATAAAAATTGAACATATATATCCGAATAACTTTTAGGAGGGCGACGGGCCCACACGGGTAATCGGGCAATCGTTAATTACCGATGGGAGCTGGTAATAACATTATACAAATTGACAACGTTACTTATAACTATGGCTGTTAGTAAACGTTTGTTTAAATCCAAAAATACACGTCATATTATTATTTAAATTCATTTTTTAATCATTATATTGAGAAATGAATAATATCCGTATCCAAAATTTTAACATTTGAATTGATGGTGTTTTTAATAAATTTTAAATGTAATGCTTATTTTTCATCTATATCCATAATTAATACATTAAGTTTATAACTATAGTAAAAAAGTTAATATTGGAAATCACAAACAAATGAGTTTATTAGTGGGAAAAAACCCATATTTTTGTATTGATTAAAAAAATGAACAATTAAAATGAGACAATTTTTTTCTCCAAACAGACAATTAATTAGAGACGGAGGGAGTAATATATATTTCCATGCAAAATTATTGCGTTAGTCTCCAGAAAAAATCAATTATCCTGTTCATTTGTGGGGTATAGTACAAGTAGTCACAAAAAGTTAAAACGGATGGTGAATAACTGAATATTGTTAATTGAAAGGATGCGCAGGTTGTACACAACTTTCACACATGCCAGCGTGGCCACACCATCTTCAACTCCTCTCTCTCTCTCTTTTCCATAAAACAAAACACAAGTAAAAAAAAATATTAATCTGCTGTACGCAACTTTCCTTCTTCATCTCCTCTCACTTTCCATTTTCGTCAAACTCCTTTCTCCAGATTTACACTCACCAAGTAATTAATTACTAGAGTGCATTTTTTACTTAACCTCTTTTCTAATTTAGCCGTTAATTACTCGTACTTTTTATTTTAACTACTGCTCTTACTTATTACTCCACAGTTCACGCTAAATCTCTACTTTATGTGAACTCCAATTCAACTCACTTTCTGCTAATTACAACTTAATCATGTCTCCTTCTGTTTAATTACTTCAGGTTTTCTCCAAGTACGTATCGATTTATTCAGTTGTGTGTGCGCGCGCGTGCAATATACATGATTGCACTGTATTGAGTGAGAGTGGTGATTACTGTTAATTATACGGCATGTTTGCTTATTTGTATATGTTTTTTTGGTTAATTATAGTAATGTGTTGTTTGAATTTAGATATCAGTTAATTTGATAAGTTGCGGCGAGATCACTGATAGTTTGTGTGTGTATGTGTGTGTGTTGCCTTTTTGCAGATTCGAGAGTGATACATTGTTATTATATGCATTGGTTATGCGGGTTAATTTTTCAGAGAAAAAGTAGATTTAAGATAAGAGTTGGATTTCGGATCAATGGATGGGAAGAAATTTGCGTTGAGTGATTTGAATTGGCAGATCTGTGGTCAACTATGTCTTTTGTTTATTATGATCTCTGCGGCTCCATTTTCCCATGCTTATACTAATCCTGGTGATGGTAAGTGTATTTTACGATGATTTTGTTGATGTAGTTTAAGGGGCATTTTTATCGAACAGAAAGCATCGTAATGTAGCCAATTTATTGCCATTGTTAGCAGGAATCTAAGTGCATTGAATGTCATCATTTGGGATGATTTTAGTTATAGAATTTAACTTAGTGGGTTGGTCTTTTTGCACCAACATCATATGTAGAATATTCGAGGATGTGTTGGTTACTGTTTTTGTTGTGTTTAAATTTGTACCTGTTTAGCACACCTGACTATCTGAGGAGAAAATTTACGTCTTTCAGTGACACGTTAAGTGGTTTTGTATGTTGACTAGCTTGTAATCTTTCTTTTTGCATTCATTATAATGGTGAAATTCTGAGTCGTGGCTATGTTGGAACAGTTGCTGCTATTAACAGTTTATATGTTGCTCTGGGATCCCCTCTTCTTCCTGGCTGGGTTGGTGTTGGTGGGGATCCATGTGCTGATGGCTGGCAAGGCGTCCAATGTATTGATTCAAACATAAGTTCAATGTAATTATTTTGTTCTACAGGGGTTATTTTTGAAAACTCTATTAGTCCGTCCTCTTCTAATTGTTTTGCATTATAGTACCTTTATTGCTGCTAATTTGGGAGGAGAACTGGGTGATAACCTAGGATCATTTGCATCTATCAGATCAATGTAAGTGACTCTCCGCCTATTTCTCTTTCAATATGCATGTAGCCTTCTTTTAAATTTATTGGTAATTGTACTAAAAGTTTGTTGGAACTTCATTCACTGTCCTACCAATAATCGATGCAAATTTAAATATCTGTTGTCTGTTGAGACTGCTGCTTTATTTTAGTCAACTTTAACGGAGTAACTCACAAGCATGAGGACCTGCCGATTGAATTCTCAGGTCTTACTGTGTGATTTTACAAGTGACATGGAATTTTGTTTATCTTCTTAATATTAAGCTTATCATGTACTCGCTCACCATCCCTGTCTCTCTTGTCATCTATCTCTTTCGCGCTTTTCTTGTTACCCCTGATTCTATGATTTTCTCCATCTTTCTGCCTGTGATAATCATGCACTCACAGTGTCCTCGTTAAGCTTGTGATAATATTCTTGGGGGGCTAGTAATAAAGAATACCTTTTTCTAATGCACAAGCCTAGTTAATTGTGCATTATTCACTTTTGGCATATCACCACATAAGATCAAAATCTGTTTCAGTTCAGCTATCACTTTCCCCTATCATGATGTGTAATAGTTGTAAATTATAATGTAGCAATACTGCGTATATCTATTTAGTGATCTAAACACTGTTTTATTTGCAGAGATTTCAGTGGCAACCAGATCGGCGGAAATATTCCATCCAGTCTTCCAGTCACACTGCAGAACCTGTATGTTCACAATACTGGAGGATATTTTGAAGTTGAAATTGTTAATATGACAAAACTATCTCCTTAACGGCTTAACACAATTTCTCAATATGCTCAATTTTCCTTCTGTTGCAGCATCCTCCACTATCTATCTATCAAACTACTACTCCCTCTGTCCCACTCATTTCTTTACATCTTTTTAAAAATTTCTGACACGCATTTTAAGGTACATTTTAAGAATAGTTCCATAACATATTTTAATTTTTTTTTTGTATAAAAATTGGATTGTCCTATTTTTATATAAAAAAAGAAAATTTTAAAAACAAGTTATGGAACTATCCTTAAAATACACCTTAAAATGCGTGCCGTTTTTTTTTTTAAACGTAAAGAACCTAGGGGGACGGAGGGAGTATTAGATTTGACCACTATGTGTGGGATACTGAACATACATGATAACATGAAGGATATTGTCCCTTAATAACATCATGTTCTAGTGACATGTGACATGTAAGGTTATATTTTTTGCTGGAAAGCACAATTTGCTAATTTCATAGGAAAGGTGAGAACACATAGATCCTTAGGGATTGTAGGTTAATGCATAAATCAGAACATCATGAAGACATTGCAAAATGGGGTATTACGAGGTGACAGTTTTGTGAATTTCTCGATTTTTGGTCTTGTTCATTAAAGCATGAATAAGAATATTATTAACTAATACAACTATGCAAGATGAACAAATCCACATTGTATACTATATTAAAAGCATATTCATTAGTTCTGCAAAATCATGAGTAAAATCCTTCATTAGAATTTTAATTTATTTTTATCATATATTCATGCGGAATGAATGATAGTCTTTCCCTTTGGCAGTTTTCTTTCAGCTAACAAGTTCACCGGAAGTATTCCTAGTTCCTTGTCATCCTTAAGTCAGCTTTCAGCCATGTAAGTTTTCCTTGGCTTAGTTGACCAGATGTTGATGAGCGTGTCCGATGCCTATCAGACAATATTTCTAACCTGTAATCCTGTGTGTGTTCCAGGTCTCTAGACAACAACCAGTTAACAGGAGAGATACCTGATAGCTTTCAAGGCCTCACAGTTTTGGTCAATCTGTACGACCACATTCAGAAACTCTTCCCTTCCTGTGGATACTGTAGTGAGTTACTAATAAATGGTAAAATTTGTCTCTCACAGTGATTTATCTGCCAATAATTTGAGTGGACAACTGCCACCTTCACTAGAAAGCCTGTCTTCTTTGATGACGTTGTAAGTAGCTTCTTTTAAAACTTTTAGCCCCTTATATTCATCCTTTTTATTTATATGTTAACTTTTTGACTCACAGCCATCTGCAGAACAATCAGCTTTCTGGAACTCTTGATGTTCTTCAAGATCTTCCTCTTAAAGATTTGTACTCTTCTTAACCATTTTAATCCAGATTTTAGTTTTACATTCTGTCTTTAATATCTGTTGAGGATTATTGTCATGTATAAGGTGTTTTTAAAGGGATGTTGACATGTCATGTTTTGCTGACACACTTCCTCTCTTTCTCACAGGAATGTTGCAAATAACATGTTTTCTGGACCTATACCTGAAAAGTTGTTGAGCATCCCCACATTCACGTAAGAGCCAAATTATAAGACATTATTTAATGTTCACCTTTAATTAGTATTAGGTATGATACAAAGGCTTGCACAACAGTGGATGCGAATATGATTTCTAATGTTATGACCTGTGCATATTGTGCAACTTTTTTTGCAAAATAAACTGTTTAGAATGGGTGTGCGGAGTAGGGTCATTTTAATTGATAGTGCTAACATCACATTCTGTCTTGCAGAAATGATGGGAATCCATTCAATACTAGTGATTCACCACTGTCTCCACCATCTCCACCAACATTGCCAGGAACTCGGCCACCTGCACCGCCATTCTTTGGGGTTCCGTCCTCTGGTCAAACACCAGGGAAACAGAGACCCACAAAACAAACACCCGGTAACCCAGCTGATGGACCATCTACCACAGAGGATTCAAATTCTAAACCAACCGGAAAGACTTTGACTACCAAAAAGATAGTCTGGATATCAATTGCGTCAGTGTTGTCTTTGGTAATATTGGTGCTGGTGCTTTTGCTTTTTGTCCCGAGGTGTTTTAAAAGATCTCATGAGACTAACAGAATACCTAAGCGACATGAAATAGCTCCGTACACAGGCAACAGAGAGAATACTGGAGACAATGAATCCTTGATCCAACCTATCAATCAAAATGAGAAAGGTCTCTCTATCTCTCTCTCTCTCTCTGTATATATATACACATACATACATATATGAACTTGTTTTCGGTGCGGTACTGTGGTAATATTTATAAAAATTGACTTATTTCACAATTTTTTTTCAGTACCAAAGGTTCCCGCTGTAAAATCAAAGGAAGAACAGCCAAAAGGAACAATGGAATGGGCTGCAAAACCTAAAAGAGAAGAGTTCAATGTGCAAAGAATAAGTCAAACCACGAAACCTGATGACCATGAGATCGACATGACAAGATTTGATATGGATTCCATTAAACCACCACCACCTCCTCCGCCACCACCATCGCTTCCTTTTGACAAAGTCATTGTAAGACCCATTCCTGATGCTGAAATTCCAGTAAAGCCTTCCACTAGACCCCTTCCTCCAACTTCTGTGAGGTGTTACACTGTTGCTTCTCTTCAACAATATACAAATAGCTTTTCTCAAGAAAACCTGATTGGAGAGGGAATGCTGGGAAGTGTTTACAGAGCACGGCTTCCTACCGGAAAGGTACAACTGTTAGATATATTATTGGGTGATTCCATTAATTTTCCTTTTACATGTCCCTTTTCCTGATCCCAAATTCTATATCCTTTCAATTGCTACAAGCTGATAGATAATTATCCTAAAAATATGCATATATTTGTAAAAAACACATACTCGTACTTTTTTAGTGCTTTATTTTGCCATGGTTCATTCTCCTTTGCACCTTGCTCACTTCAGAATTTTCCTGTAAACATAGAAAATCACTACTTAACACCCATCCAAGTTATTAACTACTAATATATTTAAGTAGGACTAAATCATCACAGAACATGGATAAATAAGGTAGAAGATAACATAAAATATCTATAAATTAATCGTGTATCAGATACCTTTTATTTCATAAACAGGTGATAATTATATATTTTGATGTGGTGATTGGTGGTTTTGGTCCACATTATAATTATTTAAATGAGTTTATTATTTCATTTGAAAAATGAATCTCAGAATAATTTTAGTTGACTCAAGAGTCAAGAATAGCAGAAGGTAGGCAACTACTCAGTGGAGGAGTACTTAGAGAGTTATATCCTCTTAAGACCCTCCCCCACGGCCCACCCCCAATCCCCTTCCCTTGTAATCATTAAAATAATAATAATAAAAAATTAATTAATTGCTATACATATAATTCAGTTTGTAGATCTTAATGGGTTTTTTAGTGTCAAACTTGAGCTACTTGGTGCCTCTTAATATCGTACTCAGAATACATTATGTCTCAGTCTTTACAATATTATTGACTTTTTTGAATGTGAGTTCTGTCTTTCTCTCACTGGATGCGTATCAGCTCTGTCACCACGAGTGAGTTTTTTTGTATAATAAAATTCATTGTCAGATATTTATTTTGTTAAATGCATCTATAGATACTTGCTGTCAAGAAGTTGGACAAAAGGGCTTCCAGTCAGCTGAATGATGATGAGTTTGTTGACATGGTAAACAGTATTGATAAAATTCGACATGCTAATGTTGTTGAGCTAAAGGGTTATTGTGCTGAGCATGGTCAAAGGCTCCTGATTTATGAATACTGTGGTAATGGGACTTTGCAAGATGTGCTACATGCTGATGATGAATTTAAGAAGAGACTTTTATGGAGTACTCGTATCAGGATGGCACTTGGAGCTGCAAGAGCTTTAGAGTATGTAAAGATAAATCTAGAATATTATACTTTACCCGTCCATTTTGGTGTAACTTTCTTATAGATACCGCTTACTCTGTTCTACTCATGAATTTTTTTTACCTACTTCTGGGGTGGTTCTTGTTTTTACAACTGCAAAACAACACATCTTAGTAATATACAACCCTATATGTATAAATGATTCTAGTTATTCTATGCTATTAAGGTATCTGCACGAGTTCTGTGAACCACCTATCATTCATAGAAACTTCAAGTCTGCCAATATTCTCCTTGATGATGATCTTGCGGTGCATGTCTCAGATTGTGGTTTGGCGCCTTTAATATCATCGGGCTCGGTGAGCCAGGTAATTATGTTGTTAATTGCACATGTATTCTTGTATAGAATGGAGACGGGACTTTTCTATGTTGAGGCTGACTTTAGATAATTCTTTTTACATTATAGTAACATAATATCAGAAAGGACGGGAATGGAAAAAAATTGTAAAACTGTACCAAGAACAGCTATAACCGAATGGATATTTAACAAGTAATAATGTTTAACATTCCACCTTAATTCGTAACTGTGATCGCACAAATTCAGTCATTTTGATGTCCATATGCACTTGCAATGATACCTAAAATGATGGTTATACAATATGGCAGGTGATCTAGACATTTAACATTGCCCCAGGTCTAAGTATTGACCTTGTCCATGAATGCTTAGAGGTGCATCGTGACTTATTTCTACAGATGGTCCATGGACTCTATGTACCAAAACTAGGAATATCTATCAGACTAAGGTTTTTAATTCTGATCGATGCAAGGCACCACTGGTGATAACAAAGTGAATATATATTTTCTTTTTATTGACAAATTTCTTGCAAACTTTATTAAACAGTATTAAGTTGAAGGGAAGGTACTAACATGATTGTAAAAGAGTAATATTGTGCTACATGTTATCTACCTTCTCCTCTTAGCAAAGAACTGCTTGTTAATTTATTTATCAATATTTAAAGTATTTCTCATACGTGTGTCTTTGAAGTTTATTAATATTATGTAGTACATAAATGCTGCAGACTTAAGTTCTTCTCTTCAGTTGTCAGGAAATCTCCTTTCAGCTTATGGGTATGGTGCTCCAGAATTTGAGTCAGGAATCTATACTTCTATGAGTGATGTCTATAGTTTTGGAGTGGTGATGTTAGAACTCTTAACAGGCAGAAAGTCGTATGACAGGTAAAAGATTACAAAATGAACCATGTTGCCATGTGATGTTTCTATTTCAAGACTAATGTATTTCCTTTCAATATTATTTAGGACACGGACTCGTGGAGAGCAGTTTCTAGTGCGATGGGCAGTCCCTCAGCTTCATGATATAGATGCCTTGTCCGGAATGGTTGATCCTTCTCTACATGGGGAATACCCAGCTAAATCATTATCACATTTTGCTGATATCATACTGCGGTGTGTTCAGGTGAGTTTTATCACACTTTATACAATGTCAATTGTATGTTTTTTTAAGAATACTTGAAGGTAGGGGTCCAGTCTTAAGCTATTCCAAAGATAATATAAGTCAAGACCAAATGTACGCTAGTCTTTAATAATCTTGTCAAGTCCATCTCAGTTAGTCAGTTCTGCTTGGATTTATTCTTTGTATAGTGATATGTCAGTCTTTAAAACATAGGAGTGTTCTCTGAACTTTAAACAATGTTGTGAATTGTGATCCACATAAGATACAGAGTTTCCTACTTGCATGTCCTAAGGATGTTTTTTATATATACCAACATGCTAAGACATAAAAAATGTATGCATAATTTTAGCAAACATGGAAATGCAAATGTGACTCCTTGTACAATTAGGCGGAGGAGGAATTGCAATCTTTTGCGAAGATCAATCGAACTAATTATTTTTTTGAGCAAACAAATAAACAGGTGTGAGGCACCAAAAAGCTCGACCTACTTGGTTGTTGTCTGTCACGACTCACGAGTGATTGTATTATTGATTTTGTGCTTCCATAATTATTGTTTTGCTGTCGAGCAGTAGTAAAGTTTCTTTTTATTGCAGGTGGAGCCAGAGTTCAGACCACCAATGTCTGAAGTTGTTCAGGACCTCATACAAGTGATAAGAAGGGAGTGACGTAGATTTGGCGTAGAAATTCAGCTCATACAGTAAAGGACCACAATGTTAATTTGCCGAAAACAGGCATTAATTAGGCTGGATTCTTCCTTTAACCGTTCATATTCACAGGGGCGTGCTGGCAAGCAAATTATTGATATCTAGTTTAGGAAATTCTTTATACTTGGTAGTGATGTCTGATATACATGTACACTGGTAATAACGCATGGATGCTGCAGAATGTGCACTGACCCAATTATTTGTAAAGTATGCAGTAAAATTTCGTTATGGTTACAAAAATTTTGATAGTGAAAATCTTATTAGATGTATAATTTGTGCGTGCCTAATATTTACTCGATATACAACAAAGAAATGCATCTGTTTTCATTTTATTCTTTTTCTTCATCACTAAAGTTTTGGAGAACGTTGTTCAAATAAGACAGAACGGCATCTGATTGTGAGGGGCTCTGGATATTGGTAACTATTAATGATTTAGTGGTCTATCTGATAGCTAAGTGTTTATGAAACTTTATGCATGCATTTGTATTGGGGGAAACATTTCCTTGCGGTGTACAGCAAGTTTACATGTATTTCAGGGGAATTGACCAAGCTGCAGGATTACACTTCCTTCCTCTATACGCAAGATTATTAGTACCATATTACTAGTTAGTTTACTTGCCAATTGTATCTACGAATTTTTTCCCCAATAATAAAATTTTCCAGTTATTTTTCTTTGGAGATAATTGTCTATTTCCCTTTTTCCCCGAAACTTTCACTTTTTTTGGGGAAAATCGAACAATCTTTTTTGATTATTATGATATCTTCATTTTATCGACAATATATACCTCTCCAGGGGCGAACCGTCTTAGGGCTAGGGTGGGTTAGAGCCGGGTAAAATAATTTATTTTTACAAAATTATTACTAATAATTTATATAATTTCTGACTTAACCCGGGTAGAATTTTTCTTTGAGACTCTGCGTACTTCTTTTTCCGATTAAGTTGTTGATGATAAAATAAAAAAAAATCACATCACTTTCTTTTCCCCCCTAAATATATTATATATGTATAGTTACTGATTATATATTAAAAAATTCTCTTTATGGAAAAGTTGTTTGATAGTTATCTACTGCTACCAGAATCATGAGTGTTTAAATATAAATGAGATTTGTTTTAATAAAAATAATTAATAATAAAAATTTAGTTTCCAATCACTATCATAAATGAAACTAATAAATTATCATTCTAATATTAGACTTAAAAAATTGTTATTATAATATTTATTTATTAATATAGATAGTTATAATATATATATATATATATATATATATATATATATATATGACCATTTCTAAAATAATTAAATGTCAAGAGTATAATAAAATAAATTCATCCCCAATTTTTTAAAATAATTATATTTTTAAAGTAAAATAATAATATATTAGTATCATTATTATATTTAAAGTTTAGTTATGAGAAATATATTTGTATTAGACTTTCAATGTTAATATATAAATATTTTTAATAAAAATGATAGCCAGGATGTACAGTGAAACATTTTATGAAATATGGTTATTTTGTGAAAATAAAATAACATAATAATTTCTCTCATGTTTATAAGGTGCACGCATGTTTTAAAATTTAATGTTATTTTTAAATTTTGTTATGTATTTATTCATATCATTATTTTTAAATGAAAATTTTCCTATTTATTTTAAATTAAGGGTTTGTAATTATAATTTATAAATTTATTCCGTTATTTTTATAGTTTTATAAAAAGGTTTTTTTTGCAACAAATATAATATATATACTATTTTTAGATTACGAGAAAATATACATACTTCTATCGAATAAAGAAGTAAAAATTTAAAATACATTTTGTTTTCAAAAAAAAATTATTATATATATAATGTGATGATAAAAAACAAAAAAATTATATTAAAATAAAAAATCAATTATAATTATAATCCTATTTACAGTATTGGATATGAGGATGGAAAAAAAATTATCTCTTTGCAGGCTAGCCAGGTAAGAAAAAAATCCTGGATCCGCCCTGTACCTCTCTCTTTAAAGATCAGATCGAATTTTGTTAAAGTCATCGAATTATCTCGACCAACTCCTCCCTCTATTTAAATCAAATTAAGAACTATCACTCTCTTTCAATTTTAATGATGACTTCACCTCATCGAATCATCTCAACCATAATTACAATTGAAAATTTTTGTATGCAAATTCACAATTTCGTTATTAGGATGGGTAAGCTACCATTTCTTCATTTCTAATTTAGTTTTGATTATTTATTTGCAATTTAAAATTATTGCATATTTTATCGTTTTTATATACAATTTCACCTATACTTTCGTATTAGATTGATTTTATTCGAGTTTAACTTATCATTCCATTAGATTTTTATCGAGTTTAACTTATCATATGCAAAAATTTATATGATTCTTTGTTATGAATTTGGAAATTTGCCTATATATCATGGGTTTTGTTCTATTTAGCATTAATTGGAGAATATGTATCGGAATAGATTTTGTAATATATTATAAATAAAATATAATGCAGATAATATATGTTCTTCAAATAGTACAATTTTGTCCGGAGAACTTTTGCGTGTGTGTATTAAGAGATTGGGGAATGAAATCAGGTGAATATAAGAGTTTCGAAAATTGGAATAAATGAAGATATTAATGAGAAAAAGAATACAATAAAAACATAAAAAAAACAAAAAGAATGTAAAATTGTATTTTCGTATATTTGCAAAGAATATTAGACAAAATAGTATTTTCGATAAATAGTCTTTATATTATATTGCCCAACATATTTTTATAAATTCCAATTTATTTTGGATATTTGATAGTAGCTAAAAATTAATTTGTGATATTTAGTAGTAGCTTCAAATTAATTTTAAATATTTTGTAGTATCTTGAAATTAAATTTGGATGTTTGATAATTTTATAATATATAATCTTGAGGGTTTTTTTGAAAAATATGATTTTTTTTACAAAAATACGATTTTTTAATTTTAATTTTTTTTTTAAAAATACGACTTTATAACTGAATGCAATTAAAATCAACCTCAAATGCAACTAGAAGTAACTTCAAATTTTTTTTAAGAACAGAAAAGCATTTGATCGCATTCAGTTACAAATCGTATGTAAAAAGTTACATTTGATTGATTTTAGTTGTAAGACCGTATTTTTGTAAAAAAAATAAATAGAAGATAATAAAATAGTAATTTTTAAAAAAAAATTATATTTTTTATAATTTTTCTATAATCTTTAATGCAAAATCTCCGTCAAATGAAAAATAAAAAATCTAGATATATTTAGGCTAAGAACTGAAATTCATATAAAATTTAAAATTACAAAACACAACCCAATAACACTGTACTGGCTTTTACATTAAACATGGCATTATAAAATTATCAAACGTTCGAATTATTTAAATCTATTATCAGAAATTCAAAATACAATTAAATAGCTAGTACCAGAAATCCAAATAGCCGATATGAATTGATAACATTTATTTAGTGGGTGCTGTCCAGCTCAACAGCACTGTCATTTCCAATGGGCCCAACAAAATCCAATACCACCCCTAGTATGTATGTGTTTTCCCCCTATACAGTAGAGTAGAGTAGTGTATATAAACAGAGTTACCCCACCACAGGGTACCCCACTCACAAATATTGACCCCACAAATAAACCAACCCTCGTAAAAAGCAATGGCATCCTCAAACATGTTACTTTCCATCACACCAGCGCAACCACTGAGGACCAGCATCCCCAGAAACCTAAATAACCCGCTCTCTGTCACCAAACCGGTGGTCAAAGACCGGCACATCAAAGTCAACGGTCGTGGCCGCCGTGTCCGCATGCCGGCTCTCTGCGCCGCTCGTATCTTCCAGCTCACTCGCGAACTGGGTCACAAGTCCGACGGCGAGACCATTGAGTGGCTCCTGCGCCACGCCGAACCGGCGATCATTAGGGCCACTGGGACCGGGACTGTCCCGGCCCAGCTTTGTACCTCCAATGGTGCGGTTCGAGCGTCGGGGCCGTCGGTTGAGGCTCCGTTGAGTGGGTCTGTTGTGGGGTTTATGCCCGGTTTGTTTGGTGGGGTGGGGCCGGATTGTAGGTTTGATTTGGGAATGGGGGGTGATGGGCTTGGAATGGGAGGGAATGTCGTGGGTTATGGGAACATGGGGTTTTCGTCGTTGTTGATGCAGCGCAGAGCCCATGATGGGTCAGGTGGAGCAGCAGCCGGAGCAGCTTTCATGGATTTTTAGATATGGGGAATGTGGTGGTGGTAGCAGGGGAGTTAGGGCTGCGTTTTTGTGATTGTGGAATGTACTGAGCATTTTTAACATTGGAATAAATCGAATTCTTATGAAATGTTGTCTTTTTCTTCTATTCTTTTAATCTTATGCTGCTTTATTTTATTTTTTGTTTGAAGAAATTTTATTTTGTTATTATTTCTGGAACTTGATCATTATGAGAAAAATATATTATTTTTGAATTAAAATTTACAATGATAATAAATTTTTAGTATATGATTTAGTTCAGATTGCACACTGTAATTCGTTTGCATCAAAATCGGGATCACTAATAATCGTTCGTTATCGGATCCTATATATTATGAGAGTTGTCTATACCTGAAATTCGTTATCGAATCTTGTACACTACGAGAGTTGGCTATATCTGAAACAATGCTCGAAATCTACATTAATCGAAAAGGAGAATATCGAAGGCAATGTTAATGATTATAATGAAGTCGTTACAAAATAGTTGCACGTTTTAGTGATGTCGTAACAAAGTAGCTGCAGTTTTCTGTCATAGACAACTAGATCATTTTTCCGGAGAAAGTTTAAATATTTTGGTTTGATATTTTAACCGACGAATAGGATGTCAAATTTTGTACAAGATACTCCCATGTATCATAAAATAAAATTTAAAAACAATTAAGTGAAATGAAATCTTTTATAATTTTGCGCACAAAAAACATCAACAAACGTATCATAAAAAAACGTAATAAAAAGACTGGGATATCCTATTCCAAATGCATATCATATTCCTTTGAAGTTTTATTTTGTTACTTGTAATATTATCGAAATTTTATGATTATGAGAAAAATGATAATAATAATAATAATAATAATAATAATCATCGATGGTTAATGGGTCCCATTTGTGGAGTTATTTTTTTAATAGTTTTAAATTCATATTTAAGGTATTTAATATGATTAATAATGATGATCGTTTCATATTTTATTTCTTAATTTATACATAAATTCGCTATGTTTTAGCTTTGGTGTAGTTAGTATTTAATAAAATATTTGGTTAAAATATTTATTAATTAGTATAGTTTTCTTTTACATTTGAGGAATAAGCAACAAATTAGTGTTATGGATTATTCATTTAAATGATATTTTTTATTTTGGTTATATTTGTATTAATTTGTGTTAATGTGGGAGGTTATTTTATTAAAATAGAATATTATTTTTTAATTATACGTTTTTAAGTCACATATCCATTTTTTATTTAGGTATTATTTAAATCTATATAAATTGATTGTTAAAAGTATTTAATATTTTATATAAATTAATGTCTAGCCAAAGGATATCCCTTTGGTTAAAATTTATTTTTCCACTTATATATGATATATTTATGTATTTTATAACATTTTATTATCGTATATGATAATAAATTTAAATACTTCATTTTTATATTTATGGACTAATATTATTTTATTTTACTTTTTTAATTATTTTCAGGATGCTTGGATGAGATATTCGATATGGGTGTTTTCTTCTCAGTTATTAAATATCTATTATCTAAATTTTCCGGTCATCTTTGCAAGTCTGATGAAATATCTATTGTCATTGCTCCGACTATTGTATTCCGATACAATTCATTTGATCTTATATCTCTTGTCAAAATAAAATAAAATTGTAAGAGTTAAAATTTTCAATCAATCAATCTACTGTTATCTTTGTACGAGTTTGAAATGGACAACATCAAACGATCCTAATTGTTTTTATAGACGAAGAGATTTTACTCAGAGTCACTAGTTTGTGTCCTTGTAAAACCCTAAACAGTTCTTGTTCTAGTAACACGCGCCAAACATACTGATGAGTAAAATCATCAGATATAAAATATTTGGCGCCAATACTCCAAATATTGAGAGAGTAATTAGATATTAAGATATAAAATATTTGTGCTCATGGAGTTCATCTTTGTATTTCTTTAAGTAATTTTCCAACCCCTTGCTTGTGCGCAAAAGGTCTCTATTTATAAGCATATACATGGGTCCCATTGGTTTGGGGAAAGAAAACTCCTAATGGGCCGTATTGGGCCTTATTCCTACTGTAAACTCTATTACATTATTCTTGTGGGCTACGGCCCCCTACATACATTCTATTACATTATTTTAATGGGCTATGGCCTAACATTTGTCCCCTTCAATCTGCATGATCTTTAGATCCATAAAGCTTCGATACTTGATCTCTTTTGGGCTGACTGCTAAACCTTTTGGGCTTTTAGATTACTTGGGCCTGTAAAAGGGAAAAAAATTGTAATCATTTCATCTATTCCCTAATTACTTCCCGTGTGTTACACATAATCTATTGCAATTATTAATTTGGCGGTCGTCTCTTGTCTATTCGAATTCCAACGTCGTCTCGTTTCTTGAACTGCTGTAAAAAAGGGGGGTTTCATTCATAATTCCTGTTAATCGAAGAAATACTGATGTTGCCCTTGTTCTTTCATATTTCTGTAAGTATCCTCTTCCTCTTTTCCACTCTTTGCTTTTCGTGCTATTTCATTGAATTGTAATTTGTTAGTGCTAGTAGTCATCCTTTTGATTGCAACTTTACTTTGGCTTAAGAATGTCTTCATCCGAGACTGTTAGTGACTGCTACTTGGCATCTCCTCTGAAAAATGACGAGGTAGATAGTAATAGGAATCCAGGGAAGAGACCGATGTTTGAGGGTGAACCTAGCAGTCGTCCCAATAAGAAACCCTTAATCGACGAAGGGGATGAACTGAATCTTGATCACTTTGAGATCCATGGTATCGCTATGCTCTATTTCAAATTTGGGCTTCGATTACCTATGCATCCCTTCCATGGTTGTATTTATGAGCAATTAGGTTGTGGATTGTCTCAGCTGTCTCCCAACTCTTTTGTGCAAATATCAGGCTTTATTACTCGATGTGCAGAGGTGAACATCGTGTCTTCTCTTCGCTTATTTTTCTCGATATATCAAGCTAAATACAGCAACGGTCTTGTTTACCTGTATGCTCGACCTCGGAGATCGAAGCTTGTATATACCAAGTTTTCAAACTCTGACTACCATGAGCGGTGGTTGTACTTCCACGGGCCCGATCTCGAGTTAATGGACCCGTTTGGTGAAGTTGAGGCTGCAAAGATAGATTACCTAAACCACCTAGCGCCTTATGACAAGCATTTCTTAGATCACTTTCAGGGTTCTGATTGTTTATATGGCTATTTGAAATTCGACGATACATCTTTCTTAGGATCTGGCAACCATGAGTTATCATTGAATATTTTTTGGTTTCTGCTGACTTCTTGTCTTGTGATATGTTTTAAATCCTGTTTCTGCCTTTGTTGTTTCAGTGTGTGGAATCGCGTTAAGGCAGATATTGGATACTGGAGTGCAGACATACTTGCATTGTTGAAGAAGTCGGTAGTGGCTCCTAGAAACGAGCCTAATCGTCAGGGAACAGCTGGCCTGGTCGATCCAACTGCTAACGAGCCAAAATATTGTAGATAGCCAGTTTTGATTGGTAAAGAAAAGAGTGATTTTGGGGTTACTGAGAAAAGTTTTGAAATGGGTCAAGAAGATACTTGTAATGCTGAAGATGGTCTGGTAAAGTTTGGTTCTTTGGTTGAGGAAGTGAATGGTAAGGTGAGTTAAGGTGTTTTTGATGATTTTGATGTGAATGGTGATAATGGGATCAATGAAGGCGTAGCTACTGTTAAGAAGGTTTTGAAGAGTGGCATGGGGGAAATGAAGAATGATGTGGATGTGAAGAAAAGTAATGAAATTGTGAGTGTTGAAGGGACTGATGTTAAGAGTGGTGAAATACCAAATGTTGGGTGTGGAGGGGACAAGAGTTGTGAGGTTGTTGATGGAGAAGGGGATGGTATCATTGGAGGTTTTGAAGTATCTGGCTTTGTTGGTAACTGTGGGATTAGCAGTAATACATTGACAGTTGACTATGATGAAACAAAAAGAAATGAAAAAGTGAGTAATGATGAGAATAGTAATAGTGAATCAGAGTCTGTGTCCTCGAGTGAATCACAGTCTGAGGCCTCAAGTGAATCTGAGTCCAAGACCTCCAAGTCATCGTCCAGTAGCGAAGAAGAAGAAGATAATGATGGTGAGCTGAAGGAGAAGGGCAAAACATGGGAGGTGGGAGAAGTGGATGTGGAATGAATGTTAGAGGATTTATTTGTTCAGGAAATGTTTGGTTGGAGTGATGAAGAGGAAATGTTTGCTTGGAATGATGAAGACGAAGCGTTTGCCAAGGCTGGACCAATTATGTCGGAAAATGAGATCAAGGTAGTTTTTCACTTCTCTATTGTTTTATTATACTTAACTATTTGTTGATGTTGAATATTGTTGGTAACTTCAACTTGGTATAATATGTTCTGAGGGACTGATTAATGAAAATTAGGCGGGTACTTGACAAAATTATTTATTGATAAAAGGGCATTGTAAACCATTGGCAACGGCTGTGCACGGCTATGTGATGTAATTTCTCATACTTTAGCATATTGGTTATTGGAATAAGTAAATTTGTTAGGATTGGTTATTGTAGAAGATAACCTTGTTAGGTAAAGATAAGCATCTGCCGGCATTAAAGGATCATATGTGTAACTACTTTAAAAGATTTCTTCCAATAATCTACATAGCATAATGTTCGGTGTTGTTTATGCTTTCTTTGCTCTGGCCTATGCTAATAATATCCTGAATTTTGTAAGTTGTATGAAGAACCTATTTTGTAACCTGTATTTCTTTTGATGATCTTTAGAAAGTCTCACTTGTTATCTATAATTTAAAAAAGACCGTTTGTTCTTCCTTTTTAGATAGCATTCTTCCTTTTATAACAAATTCTTACATTTTCCTTGTAATTATGGTTTGCCTGAATGGTAACCCTATTGGATGGTTTTACCTATGAGAGATAGTGTGATTGATAATTAAAGGAAAAGAAAAATGTAGAAATGAACTTGAGAAAAGATAACTGTCAGATTATAAGCATTGAGTGCAGGTTTTAGGAAATTTTTGAAGGGGGGCACCGGATTATTTTTGGTAAGATACCCTTATAAAATTTAATTTTAGTGGGGGAACCTCTATATTTTTATGAAAATTTTAATGGTGAAATTTTGTCAAAATTTTTTTATAGGGGACATGTGTCCCCCTTACTACATTCGCCCGCCCTTGGTAATATAATTTTTTTCGATTCTTTTGTATGATACCCACATTAGTCTTTGGTTATTTGCGTATGACGAGGGTCCTACTCCCACCCTCCAAAATTTGATATATAGTGAATCAATTTACTGCTAATATAAACTACATTATCAAATTGCTGTTATCTTGTCTTTCAGGTTCTTCCTCTCGTTCCCCCTGTGGCTGTGACCTTGCAACCATGTCACGAGACCCTTCCAGTAGGAGTTGTATTTTCGGCAAGCTCATTAGGTCCTGAAAAAGGGTATACTGCAATTTTTCCATGGAGATTACTTATAAATTTGAAGTCAAATTCTATAACAATAGAACAAGTTTTTATTAGAAGTAGATATTTATAAGCTCCAGTACCATTGATCTCTAAATTTTGTTTATTGATACTCACGATCTCTATCTTTTGTATAACATTCACTCTGCATATAATCTGACCACACAATAAACATTATTTAAACCTAAAAAATGCTTGGTATACTTGCAAGGAATGATCAGTAATCAGTGCTGCCCTATGGTATAGATCAATTTGCCATCGAGGCTATTAAGAAACATTCAGTTTCACCAATTACATTTATCGATAATTTTCCAATATTGCAAAATAATATAAGACCCTTAGAATTCATATAATATTTTTTATGCCTTTCCCAGTTATATATTAACCTAGCAATCAAGTTGTTTGTGCACAGCGTTGACTGTCAGTCTGTCACATATATGTCACATATATGTCCTGCATTAGATTCTCTGCAATATATAATAAGCAGAATATGATGCAGAACATATATGTTCTCCAATTAATACTCCAAATAAGGTTCTCCATAGAACTTTTGCCTATATATATATATATATATTTACATCAGTATTGCCCTGTGTAGTGGTTCCTGATTGTCCAGTGTCGTTTAAAGAATTGAATCTTTAAACTTGTTGAATTTTAAGCTAGTCATGTGAGTGTTTGTGGTTGGCTGCATAATAACATTCTTATATAATATGTAGGTATCATGTTTGCTTTGTTTTATCTGCATTACCTAATCTTAGAGCCACTTTCAGGCAAATAGAAAAACATTATTGATTTTTTTCAAGTAAATTTTTGAGCCACATTGATACATTCACTTCATTATTCTGCTTCTGGGAATATCAAATGAACATCAAGAAGCGTTTTTTAATTGAACACCAATTTTTTATTGTTACCTTCTGTCTTCTGTTGAATTTTGAAGACTGTATAATAATATGATTGGCTTTGACACAGGTTGTGGGTGCTCAAGTCATTGTCGAAGGGGTGGAGAAGCACAACCCGCTTAATGAGGGTTCAATCCTCTGGATTACTGAAAAAAGATCCCCACTAGGGATAGTCGATGAAATTTTTGGACCTGTCAAAAACCCTTACTATAAAGTACGATACAACTCAGACAATGAAGTCCCTGTTGGGATCCAAGTTACTCTAATATTCTTTGTTTCAGATTTTGTGAATCATGTGCTCAACAATGGAAACCTCTACAAGAAAGGATATGATGCATCCAGTGAAAATGATGAAGAATTGTCTGATGAGGCAGAATTTTCAGACGATGAAAAGGAGGCAGAGTACAAGAGGATGCAAAAAGTGTCTAAAAGAGGGCCAAAAGCTCAAATTGTTAGTATTAGGAAAGACACTAATAATAAGGCTAAAAAAAGAGGTGATCAACATTTATCAGCCACACAACCAAATAAAAGAGTAGGTCAGGTGGCATCTTATCAAAGCCAACATTTTCCAACATCATCATCGCTAGATCCAGGCAATTGTTTTAACTCCTCGCGTCCAGTTCAAGCTCTTCCAGGTGTCCCTGGACTTGTCCCAATGTTTCCTCAGGTAACACAGGTCCCTGTTTTTGTTGCACCTTCTAGTGGAGTTTGGATGAATGGGATTCCATTTCAACCACCACAAAGTACGGGATTCCCAAATGGTTCTATTCCAAATAATATACTGCAGTTACAACAGACTTATGCTCAGCAACACTATCAGATGCTGTCCTTTAATGGAATCCTACTACAGAAACAATTTAGTACTGGTCAAATGTTGCCTTCCAACTTTGTCCTCCCAGGTGCGCAACCAAGTTTTGGTGCAGGAGCAACATTTACACCTATGAATCCAATGATGATGGGTCAAAATAAATTTGGCCAATTGTGCCATGAGTTCAAATAACTTTAGCCGGTCACAGGCTGCCATAAACATGCGAGGGCAGCATGGCATAAACTTTAGCCAAGCACAGGCTCCAGTAGGAATGCAAAGCCAACATGTTCCTGCGTTCATAGGTAAAGGAGAGCCAACATGTTCCTGCGTTCATAGGTAAAGGAGAAAAAGGGGTTTTGCTCACTGGGTGTCAGAGTGAACAGGATAGCAGTTCCCAACCGGTACTCCAGCCAGTAAAGGGGATTCTCAGGACTTCAGTAATGCAGTGGGAGTTAATATTGCAAGGAATTCACATTGAAAGGGTGGTGGGTAATTCGAAGGTGGAAGACGACAATCCAGGTGAATGTAATTCTTTTGCTCCCACATTTCCTTTCTTGAGAGATTTGTAGATGGTCTTGATTACCAAGGAATGAGATTTGCTTTACATTTTAGAATAATTCTTGCAATTGTATTCACTTTTCAAAACATGCCAGTTCGATGTTTTGGGTATTGATTTATCATATTTCATGTACTCGATAAATCTTGTCCTGCCCAATGACTATATATTGTGTAATATTGTAAATCTCACGGGTGTATCTTGTTTGCGAAGTGTTTGACAACTGCTCCACAATGCTTGCAATATTCACAATTTCAACTAACACTTAATTTAATCTATACTATATTATTTTAATCGAATTTAAAATTTTTGATTATACCAATTTTTTTATTAATAGTGTATTTTCGATTTTCGATTTATATTAAAAATCCTATTTATAATATAATTTTTATATGTAATAATTGCATAATATACAGTTTACTTGTACATTTTAATTTCATCACTGTTTAAAATCTTTAATTCATTTACAATTGTAACTCATTAATTAATCTTATGAATATTAGAATATTTTTATTCTTATATATATGTATATATATATATATATATATATTAAATTTTATGTAAAATTCTGCTAAATTATAATCTATATAATTTTAATAATATAAAATATTTAGTAATATAAAATATTTTATACTTTTAATATTTAAATCAGTACCATACATTATTGTTACTTCATTGTATACGCCTAATTATTGTTGTAATTATACAGTAACTGTCTAATGAGAAAACTATATCCCCATTTTCTGTTTGACAAAATTGCAATAAGAAATCATCTAATATGTTGACTAACTCGCTTCATTTTCTATTAGTGCTAGAAAGTGATCATCTGCCAGTTTGGTGATATAAAAATGCTCGAGTGAGTTTTGCAAAATTGGGCTGGAAGGGGATGTACAAAATGTTTATGCATCAGAAATTCAGAATTCATAATATGCTAGCAAACTATCAAATTAAATATAATATATAACAGAGGCACCACAAAATTAAAATAATATGTTTTATTGAATAATAAAATTAGTTGGGATTTCAAATTAAAATTAATTAACAATAAAATTTATATCAACGCAATATATACTCTTCGCCAGTGGTCAAATAATATGATCCCTACCTCAAAAGAAAAAAACTAATATAATCATTAATTTAATTTTAGTTTTTCCGTATAAGCTAATATGTGTTCTCTTTGCCTTTTCATATCTAAATGAAATATGATTTTAATTATTTCGATTTTTTTTAATTTTCATTGAAAGCTGAGAATAAAAATAATAACGTAATAATTTCTAAGTTAGTAATTAATATCAAATATTAAGTGTCACAAACAGTATTAATATATATCACTAGGACAGAAACTTTGTAAACCAAAATTTTATATTTTTAAACTTTATTTTACCTAAAGTATCTCAACATCCAAACCATAGTCCTTGTTAATACATAGGTAAACACTTGTAAACATGTGTTATGTGTTTGCTCAGTTCATGATAAGAAGTTCAAGATTAGAAGCTTAATGGAGTTCTGTGTTTTAGAAGTTAATTAGACAGATATATAGATTACTAGTAGCGTTATTGATATTCCTTTGGTAAACCAGTTTACATGAACAAAAGTACATAAAAACTAGGATTTAAGTACTAGAAATTAAACATAAGTACTAGGACGTCAGGGAGAATTTCTTGATCTTAGTCTGGAAGCTAGCTAGATGCACCACAAAAGTACCTAACTATGATTAAAGTACTAGAAAAGATAGGTACTACTCCGTCAGCGAGAATTTCCAGATTTTAGTCAGGAAACTAGCTAGTTCTTGACATTCCTTGTGAAATCAACACAACTCTGACAACTGCAATCTGTAAAACGGCAGATTTCACATCCGAAACACACACATGAAGTACAACCTTTGCATGTTTGAGAGCGGGAACAGCCCTTGTACACCCTTCGACTAGCTCGTTCTTCCTCATCGCTGCATTGTACTCTGGATCGAGAAGAAAGACGATTCCGAATGTTATGTTATAAATATGTTGAAACACCAGCAACAAATGCCAAAAGTGCAAAATATAAAATATGACAGCAGCTAATGATGTAATTATGATGTTAAACAGTTTGATATATGCAGAGAAACAGACCTTGCATTAGGCGTGTCCAAACATTTCCAGGCCACATTCCTTAAAGCATCATGATAAGCCCGACACTCCTCCTTGTTGCGCAGACGGAACCTACGTTGCTTTTCACAGGCAGTACAACGAACAAATTCATCATGATGACTTCTCCCAGCTTGAGATCTATTTGTATTGCCATTTTTTAATGCTCGATTGTAGTACTTAAGAAGCGCGGTCTTGACCAGCGGAACCTTCTGTCCATTAGCTATAACCCATATGTTGTTCTTCCACTTTCTGGCTGATTCTCTCTCAGAATGTTTCTCAAATGCAGCCGGGCTTAGTTTATCTGTTTATAATACACTCAAATAGTTACAAGACAATAAATAATTTTAAATGTTAATTGAAAATGTGTAAAAATATGTTCGGCTATAATAAAGAATTTGAGTAATTATTACTAAAGATAAGTGTCACAGAGAGCCACAATTTTTTCCCGAATGGTCATGATATCAAATGAAAGAATTGTTAAACTGATGAATTGTAAATTCTTAAAAACACATATATAAGCCTCCACTTGTACTAGGTCCTACTGATGGATGCAATTGCTTTAAGATGACAGTTATGCAAGAGAAAATTTTAGAAAACCTTACATTATCTGTATTGTAGATACATCGAAATCTATTTTTTACTCATATAAAAGAATTTCATTTCAATATAAATATCCTTAGAATTCTAATCTACTTAATTAGATATTATTTTTAGTATATGCATGCTTTTCCCAGAAAAAAAGAGTTATTTTAGAAGTTAAAACCTTTTAGAACCATCAATAAGTTTCCAAATTAGTGTGTAGTTTCAAAAGCAACTATATTACACTCATATATGATTATCATTCAGAAGATTGGTTGACAATATGGAATTGGCACAAATCCAATACTAAATATTACATCACAGCCATAATACACACAATTTTATCATACTAACATTACCCCGTGTATAAATTCATGATATAAAAGTGAGTAATATACTCTGCCACCAAATTGGCTGGCTAAGAAATAATTAGTTTGAGGATGGGAGAGGATAATATTGGTTCAAAACAATAAAAACATAACTTTTAATATGTGCATATAAATTAACCAAGAGTACAGGGTTCAATTTAAACAACACGCTACGTGGTATATGTAAGCTCCATTGTTTTCTTCGGTTTTATGATAGAATAACTAGTGCACTTGGTATTGCATACAAATTTATTTACAACTTAACAACCATCTAATATCATGTCATAAAGTTCCGAGAAAATCAGCTGTAGGATGATAATCAAAGGGTCAGAAATATATACAATAAACAAACAGAGAGTAATAAAATTCACATCAAATTTACCAATATATATATATTAGAAACATGCAGGGGTTTAATTGTACGATTATATAAGAAAAAGAATTGTAACCTTCATTGCAGCCGGGGGTGCAGTCACATTTGATTTCAAGATTGCCATTAAGGTAAACCCTAAGAGTCCCAACTGTATCACCGTATCGATGGCTGGTGCACCCACAAGTGACCTCAACATGATCGCCATCGCTTATCCTGAATCCACTTATGTCTTTCACCTCTTCATTGGTGAACATTGATTCTCTCGCTGCCATGCGGTTAATCTCCATCCTCTCGGTCTAAAACTCTGTTTAGGGCAAGAAATCAAAAACCACCCACAAAAGTTTAGTCAACAATTAAACAAAAACACACCATTAAAAGGATAACAAAATAAATGATTATGATAGCAAATTAAAAAAACCAACGAGTGCGATAGGATTTATATATGGTATAGTATGTATACGAATAAATAGATTTTTTTCTTCTTCTATTAATATATGCAGATATAGATATAAAGCTAGCTATTCCAAAATATATAGATAAATCATAAATGCATTGCTTCTGTTTTCATGTATATATATTACATGTATGTGTTTATAGAAAAAACTGGGAAGGACCCTAGAAAAGTTGAAAGGTGATGGGGATAGAGAGGAAATCTCAACAAGGAGGCACCTTTAAGGCTATGGCTGATGGAGATCTGATGAGAAGAAATCCGTTCAATAGGAAGAGAGAAAGAGAGAGAGAAGGGTTTTTAGATAGAGATAGAGAAGGGGAGTTTTGGGTTTGGTGATAAAAATGAGCTGGCCTGGGAAGAGTTACAAAGTGAAGGAAGAAAACTCCAAACTTTGTTACTCCTGTACCCTTTTTTTTATGTATATTTTTAGGTGGAGAAAAGTGAGATCAGAGAGGAGGTGTTCTTCATTGTTTACTTGGCTACTTGCATGACCTGGAAAGAGTTGAGGACTCCAAGTGTATCTATCATACCAACACTAATATAAACATATACAATAAGGGTATAATGGCCGGGTACTTTGGATTTGTAAATTTTTTATAAAGATAAAAAGGAAAATAACATAAATGACATAAGGGTGGGGACTGGGGAGGTTTTTTTTGAGAAAACCGTTCTCTCACAGTTAATTTACTATATATAGGTACTTTAAGACAGCAGGTTATAAGTAGCTTTTCACTTCTAGGTTAGCAGTGAAAATATGTATGTGTTGTTCTGTCTTGTTTACAAAGATGCTGTGGGACATACACTCGAACAAAGCGCCATCAGACAAGAGAGCGGGTGAGAGTACTGTAGGAAAGCTCATCACTCCCTTTCTCGGACCAAACTCTATACAAGGAACTTTTATGTGCTTCAACTGTGCATGTACATATATATATCTACAGCCATCAAAACACACACACAAATTGTACATTTATATGTGTATAGAATGCTTGTTCTTGCAGAACCTAATCATAGGTAAACTATATATTGAAATTCAATCATTTTTCGGGGTTGTGTGTACATGGAGAAGATGTTAAGTTTTCAATACTTGGTTATAAGTTCGTTAGTCTAGTCGATAACTAGCGGATGTAATTAGAACAAAGAACCAGCTCCTTCTAATGCATTTTTGAAGTGCTTGGATAGAGTAGTAATAGTAAGCACCACATTAATACACAGTCAAATACATTTACTGTTCTGTCACTCTATCAGTATATATAATAGTATCCAATCAATTAAGAGCCGACTAAATTACACAGAATGGAAGAAGATATATATATAAAAAAAAGTATATATGTGACCTACAGTCACTCTACCCTAATGCTTGATAAAAACTAGATAAAAGACAAAGGTTCTTGAGCCCAGCCATGTCATGTGAAATTATCGTTGTTTCCAAACTGCATAGACTTAAATCCTACAATTGTCTACCTAGCTAGTGGTGGTGGTGGTGGTGGTAGGTCCTCCGGTACGTGTTAGTGAGTGGATTAGTGTTAATTGTATACTCAGCATCCTTAATTAATCTCTTTAGAAAGATGGAATAAAAGAAATTTTAATAAAGCTTGATCGAACACGTAACATCAAAAAATTCTTCAATAAATATCCTTCCAGTACATAAGCCTGCGCTTCAAAGATTGGTGGAGTAGAAACCATCCTAACTTACTAATATAATCAGCACACATGTCGAAACAATTACCAGTATCAGATGTATAGTACTCCTCTCTATCGACATATATATCAAAAAAACAAGTATAGATATATAATTAGGGGTGGGTGGACCCAGGTGACTCCTGAACCATACATTTAACAACTTTATGGCTGATAGCTAATTAAGTTGGTTATAAAAATGTTGGATACCAAAATGTTGTATCCCGCCGAGCCCCCGCTGTGTACATGTGACCTGATGCTGTCTCAAGATTAGGTGCTATGTATATAAAGTGAGTTACATGACAAGATTTAAGTAGATGAATAAAGGGTGATTAATGTTGTTTAAATATTCGTATTTAATTTGTTTCATATATAGTTATGATTTCTGGAACGATGGCATGACAAATGTGTGATTTGAGCACGACTTCTGCATGCCATGTTAGCAAGTATATTCCCATTAGATATCTAGTATCTTACCTGCATCTATGTAAACCCCTTCCAAAATATAGTCTAAAATCTAAAAAGTAAACTATAGTTAAAAAAAAAATTCACTATTTTTTAGTTCTTGCAACATACTTTTCATTTTTCACTCACATTATATATTCTCATCCTCGATTAACACCCCATCCTAGCTAGCTAGCTTAGGAATCCCAAATTTTTATTTCTTTACAAAATTTGACTAGGTCTCTAGAGATATAATCTTTAGAAGAAAAAATCTAACTTTGTTTAATTTTTATATATAAATACTTTAAGAATTGAACTCCAACTTAGAATTCTTCATAGACTTCCCTAAAATTTTAAAATTTGCAAAAACATTTGTAGATCTAAAAGAACATAAATGCCATATTACGACACAATCCATGTGAGTATGCCAAAACTTACACCTTGATCCGAGTTTTTAAAAGCGAGGAAAATAAGTGAAATGTATGTAAAGTAGTTTCACTTTTAATCCTATTTTTGCTCCCGAGTTTTTAGTAAGGAAGGAAGCAAATGAAAATGAATATAAATTAGACATATTTTCATTTCAAAACTTTCACCCCAAAATTGGGATGAAAGTACTTTACTTTCTCTTCACTTGATTTTCTCGATTTATAAAACTCGAGTGCAAGGTGTTAATGTTTTCATTAGAAAACACACAGTCAGCGTGGACAAGTGTCATACCAGGAGTCACACTCCTTGAACAGTTTATCGATTTTGAATGGTATAGGTGATATATACATGTGGTGTTTTTATTAATTAGTTACAATATATCTTTAAATAAATATCTTATTATATTGATTTATACTTAATAACTGGATTACAGTCAATTTATCTAGGTGGCGTTCAAACCTAACATAGTAAAAAATATTATTACATTTATCTATAAATTTTTAGTGTACATATTCCCTTAAAAAAATAATTTGACATCTGTCAAAGTACAAGGCAAAGTATAATATGTATTTAGTAATATTTTGATATAACCATATGCAATAATAAGTGTAGGGTTAATATTTCACAATTACAAAATTTAATTTACACATTATTAAAAATAGAGATATAAAAGTAAATAGAAATAATATATATTATAATTTGTAAATATATTTATTTTATAAAAAGATATTAGGTTATAGTATATGTGTTCTTTTTATTAAAATCGTATTTTAAAAATTGGAAAATATAATTTATTTTCTAAAAAAACAAGTAAAATAATTATACTGTTTAACTTTTAGGAAACAAATTTTTTGGATTCAATGTGTGCATGCAGCATGTGGTTAAAAGGGGCTGTATGTAGAGGTGATCAAATGGGCGGGTCGGTTCGGATCAGCTCGCCTCAAATTGCTAGAAAAATTGGTATCAGCCGCTTCAAATTGGCAATGGTGTCTGCACATGGCTAGCTTAAAAAATTCCAATGACTTCAAATGAATCAAGGAAATTCACAAGGTTCGAACCAAGGAGGTTCAATGCCACCACCTCCCCCGATCGAACCCGATAAGATTTCGAATGCTTTTGTTTCTATAAATATTCATTTGTTATATTTTTAAATTATGTGAAATATTCGAATTTTTAAAAAAAACAATTGTTTTGATTTTGTAAATATTCATTTTGTTATGTTTTTAAAATTATTTGAAATATTCGAATTTTTTAAAAAAAATCATTTTTTTATTTTTTAAATATTCGTTTGAAATATTCAAATTTAAAAAAAATCAATTTTTTGATTTTTTAAATATTCGTTTGTTATATTTTTTAAATTATGTGAAATAATTGAATTATTAAAAAAATCAATTTTTTTGATTTTTTAAATATTCATTTGTTATGTTAAATTATTTGTTATATATTTTAAGTTATTCAAATTAATACGGGTACAATTTATTTTTACAGGTTCTTCTAGTAGTACTAGACATTCATCACACGTTTAGATTTATTTTTCGAGGCAAGGAACGAGAGATCAGAACAAATTTCTGGTTTTAGTTAAAATTGTAAGGGATATATTAGTAGTTCCAGCCTCTACAATTGCGTCGGATTTTAGTACATGTAGAAGAGTGTTGAACGAAAAGAGATCAAGTCTTTTACTAGATGCGATGAAAATGTGTGTTTGCAAAAAGGACTATGATCAAGCCGTAAAAAGACAACAAGGAAGAACAGAAGATGACTCAAACGGAGAAAAAGATCCGTGGATGATAATGGATAATTCATCCGAATTGGACACGTCAACTAGCAAACAACAAGATTTTTTATAAGTTATATAGTGGATAGAATATTTAATATTTTTAATTTTATTTGTTTTGTATTTTTTTTAATTTGTATATTATTTACAAGCGATTTGTTCCATTTTTTTATAGAGTAGTCCTCTCAAATTATTTGTAAAATATTTTTTAATTAATAAAATTTATAGAGGTACCGCCCTCTTTTATTCCAAAAATATTTGTATAATTTTTAAAAATAAAATTAAATAAAACCCGTCCAATCAGCCTTCGACATTTTATTCAGTAAAGTAATTATTAATCAATCACATCACTAGGAATAAAAATCAATTATATTTTATTCTATCTATCAAGTTTTGAAATTTTCAAATCAGACTTAGTCACTTCACTATTTCAGTCACATGACTCGCCAAACCGTAACTTGGCCTGACACCGACCCGCCTAATCGCAACAAATGGAATAAATATTTAAAAATAGAAAAAGACATATCAAACCCGCCAACCTGTACACTAGCTGCGTTTTGTCCGAATCGGCATGGCTTGCGTGTTGTGCCCGAGTCACGAGGTGACCAAATTGTCTCGCGAGCCTACTCGTTTCACCACCTCGAGTTGTATGGTCGCTGTACAACACTATGTCAAATTTTTATTAGGCAGCTTTCGACTAAAATAAACTTCTTAATGGGCCAACATAATTAACTTCCATGTACATTGGATCGATGCACTCAATTGGATTTTTGGGGAAAAAGACACACTCTAAAGGTTAACCCCAGGCCACATCTACTCTTAGCTAGTCTCAAGTGATTTGATGCATCAATATCTCAATAATATGGACTTGCTAGTTTCTCTCCGCAGATTTAAAATGAGAGTTTTGATTTTTGCCACAAGCTCTGAACTCGGGGAATGAGAAAGTTTTGATTTTTGCCACAAGCTCTGAACCCGGGTAGGCAGGGCTCTTTTTCTTTATAAAATTATGAAATTGGTCCCTTTCTGTTTAATTAGAATATGAGACATTCTTATGGCAAAAAAAAAAAAGAATATGAGATATTCTTTGGAAAGCAAATTCCAACAAACCGAGAATCCTTTAAAATTGTGTTTGAAAATATGTGATTCATTTTAAATGACATAAATTGGGTTGTCATTTTAAAATTTTAAATTTATATGTCTTGAATTTTAAGTGAAATTCAAATTCAAATTTTTATAATTATTGAAACAAATAATTTGACCAAATCCACAATTTCAAACAAATCATTAAAGAATTCATTTATTCATATTCGTACTCTTTCTAAATTAATGGAACAACCAAGTTTGAAATTTTATCTTGGCAACTAAATAATCTGCAAGAATACAAATTCCCTCTCACACAAAGATAAACTAATAAGTTTGTCTATAAAGACTGTTTTTTCCCGCTGTCTATCAGTGATAAGCCAATTTCAAATAATTTTCAATAATTTGTTCCTGTGAAAAATCAGTAAAATATCCCTTCCCAACTGCCACGCCCTCTTCCCCTGCAAGCGCTTCTACTTCATGCTGAACTTGATTGCCACCAACTTTAGTTGGCTCCAACAAGTTACAAGCCACCTCTATTACATCACCATGAACAAGTGCCATAGATTGAATCGAAGGAAGTCCACCTCCTCTTCCACTTACTTTTTTGGCAATTCTACGAACAGCTGCAAGATCACTGGAGAAGACTGGGATGTTGTAGTTATCAACCCATCTAGTAGCTCCAATTACAACTACTCCTTTTGCTTCAACTGCTTGAGTTGGACCTTCATCTGGCATCAGTGGTAAAACTTCTGACTGCAGGCCACCTGCCCACAGGTTTCCACCAACATTAGGCTTGAAATATCCCAGATCCCTCCTGATTGAATCAAGTGATTGTCCCTCTCCATGAGCTGCTCCATATAAGAAAGTGGGGACTGTAGGCTATGCTCAAGTTCATTAGCAATATAGATGGGTATAAATAAAATACACAGATATATTTGATGCAAAAAATTCAATTTTCACTAAAACTACTTGACACATTATCTTTCAACTCAATCACCTTTTCTTGTACCAAAAAAGGGGGGTCGGGAGCGGGGAAGAAGTATAAACAAGTGACCTAAAAACTGAAGTGATATTTTCACAAGCAGACACCAAACATGATATAGCACTCTACGCATTCCATACACCTCTGGAAACATCAACTCCAAAGAAGGAAAAAAAAGAGAGGAGGAGAAAAGCCAATGCTATGACACAGAAAAAAGGCACTGCTTGGTTGTAGTTCTATCTAAATTTTAACAGATTCTTCAGTTCCGTGACATTAAAGTAAAAACAATTCTTCAGAGATTGACTATGATATTAAATTATTAATACATTATATTATAAGTGGCCATAACCTGAGGACTTATTCTTAAAGAGATGTCTTGAGACTAGCAGATAAAGTTCATGCATTTAACTGCACATTGTCTTTCAGGAAATGAAATTACGGAGCAAATATCTGGCAAAACCAAGAGGCATTCACAGAACAAGTAATCATATGTCTGATTTAGTTAAGTGATGAACGATACATATTTTGTGAGAACATATATAAAACTACTACTTTCTGAAGGTTTCAAATTGAGAGGGACTGAAAGGATGGATGACTAGATTTGTTATCTACTATTTGTCATAAAAGTATGTCTGAACTCTGAAGTCTGAACGTTTTTCTTCTAAACTAGAAAGCAGTCAAAACAAGTATATTGAAATAAAAGTGAGTAATTCAACAGAAACAATCTTAAGACTAACTTTTCGTAGTTTTGTCTATATATTATTGTGTGTGGGACAGTGGGATGCAGTGCTTTGTGATGGAACAACTACAAGAGTATCCGAGATCATTGTTATATACATGGTACCTTGAAGTTTAAAATATTCAGTAAAATTATGGGAAATTCGCTTAGAACATAATTAAAACTTTTAACTTTCAAGCTGCCACATCTACTTTATACTGATAGTTGTTCAGTATTACTATTTCATAATTACTGAATAGATTTATTTAAAAGTACATAAATGCAACCAGTAATAACTTTGTAATTCTTAAAACAAACCTTGAAGGCTAGAGCCAACCTCAGCTGCCACAGACTTGGCAGTTCCAGCAATTTGATCAAGAGTAGTGGACGCCAACGGGTGAAAACATATATGATCCACGACACCAAGCCGTGGATGGCTCCCTTGGTGCAGGCCAAGGTCAATAGCATCAAAAGCAGCTTTCACCATCGCAAACACAGCATTCTTTAAAGGACACAAGTCCGATAATGGCACTGGAGCCAATTTGGAGACAAGGGTATAGCCAACCCTGTTATAAGTATCATCTTCAAACTTATTAATAATAACAGCTTCCGGAAATTGGTTAACAGCTTTTTCAATGGAGGCCAATGCAGCCTTGTTTCGGCTTTCAGACATGTAAACCTTAGAACAACCTAGCATCATTTTTAGCATTTTACTACTTGTTCTTCCGACCAATGCTCTCACAACTAAACAAACACAAACACAAACACATAATGTTACAATTACATACAGCAAAAAATGTTAAATAAACAGATAAAATTTCTCTACTAATCCAAATATAAAGGAGGGGAAAAAGTGAAATAAAAGTAAACAGGTAAAAATGGTGAGAAAATCAAGAATAATTTATTTATAAATTAATTGAGGAACAAATTATCTTACAGAGAGAATCGAAACAATTACGCGCAACCCAGATGCAATGTTCAAAGCATGCTGTATCTATATCCGATCAAGTATATGTCTTATTATTATTCTTATATTATATTTGAGAAATTGGGAAAGTGGAGTTTCATTGCATGACATACATGAAACAGAGATAGGAAGCTATGAGAACAACAGCTTAGCGATAAGTGGCCCCAGCCCCCTTTTTTTGTGTGAAGCCCCACAGCCCAGCCTTCTGGTTAAAACAGTTGCTTTACATATTCTTTATTTTTAAATTTTATATTAAATTATTTTAATAACTTATATAATAAAATACGCGTAAAATTCGTTAAATAATTTGGAATAGAGGGATTGTACATGACTGAAAAAAAATAAAAACTCAATTAAATTATAATAAATAAGTAAAATAATTAAAATCAAATTTGAGTGAAAAAATTAAGCAAAACATTGAGCTTAAACCAAAATGACTGTATCGAACATTCGAACCTCTATCATTAATTTTTTTTCCCCCACTAAATTATTATTATTTTAAGTAGCGCTAACACAGAAAAATCAAACTACTGAATAACGCAAAGAGTAATGTTACGTAGAGAGTTTTACTGAATGACGTGGTATCCATCTATCTTCCACTTTTATTGTTTTATCCCTTCATTTAATATTTAATTATATATATATTTTTATTAAAAATTTCATCTACTGTTAGTACTATCCATTGCTCAAATATTATAATATTATATATTTCTTTTATTTATTTTAATACTATTAATTTGTATTTTAAATTTATAATATTATATTAATAAGATGCATTGTTAATAAAATATAAATACTATTACTAAAACAATAATATATGTAACTATTCATATTTATATGTTATATAACAAAAACAAATGTAATAACAAATTTAAATATTAAATATTATTAGAATAATGTTAGAAAATGCTTTTAATTAAGTGATTTCAAATATATAGTAAAATTTTATTTAATATATTGTAACATAATTTTATACATTATTTTAATTAGCATAAGTGCATATTATTATTTTTGAATAATCCCAGAAATTCATTACTTGAAAAAGGCATAGCTCATTATAAATGTTTCCTGACACAAAACTTTCTAATTCCTAAACATATTCCCAGTTTCCCAAAGGCTTCTATCACAGGAAATAACTCAAATAATGTATTTTATGTTTTAAATTTTAAGCGAGTAATATTTATATTATTATAATTAAGTGTCTTATTAATTTATCTTTAAAAAGAAAGTGTCTTATTAATATAATATTTTAAATTTATAAATTATTAGTGACGTTATATATTAATTCTATAGTTAATAACTATCATAAACATTATAGTGTATATAAGAAATATAGAAATAAAAAATTAAAGTATAAAAAAGTGGGAGGTATATTTATTCTGCCATATGAATAAAGAGATGAAGTTTGTAAGCTGTCGCGACTTGCACCATTGACATTTTCCAGTGAGCTATGTTGGATTTGTCAGGGGCCTTGAAAAACTTCGGCACGTTTATGCAAATTTGCCACATCAGTATCCATTTTGGACTTAAAATCTTCCATATTATGAACTACTTTGCTCTCCTCATTAGATCGTTGCAATCTTTTCATTCTTTTGTAGATCTCGTGGACATACAATATTCATATCGTCTGTAACATTTTCAACATCTTCACCAAAGTTTGCCGAGTTTCGTGGTGGGATGTATGTCTTGACCGGTTCCTCAGCTCCACCCACAACACCTGCCTCCATATCTTTACTTGGTAGTCATACTTCCGGCAGTTTAGGAAAGGTCTCGCCCTCTCGGTATACACAATCTTAACATTGTATTTTATAAAGAGGTTGTTTCAAGGGGTTTGAACCGTCACCTAGCATATAGCAAAAGAACACCTATTTTGATCTTATTATTTGGCAAGGTAGGACACTGATTAGAGGTTTGTGATCGATTTTTGATGAACAGATAAGACCAATCAAGGTGACCAATGGACCCCTTTGAAAGAATTACATATTTAAACTTGTTTTGCCACAAGTTCATTTACAAACTTGCCTAATGTTAAGTGATCCTGAAAAGTAACATCAGAGGGTAAATAACTTTATTTAATTAGTCTTATTAGGTTTTACTTATAACACCCCCCAAGCCAAAAATATACAAGAAATTCAACCAAATTATACGACAGCATGTTATAGATTTGTAAATATCGCTACCACATCAATTGCACTGGAGATGTGTGCGACAATCCGATCAAAATCCAAATGTAGCCATGGTGTACAGTTGCGGTACTAAACCTGGTCAAAGTATTGAGTCATGAGACATTATAATAAATGTATATCTTAGCTTCAGCCGAGTCTGGTTCATTATTATCTCATCACTGATCACCTGGCAGAGATAATATTCTGTAAAACTAGATTAGATACTGAGATACTGAAGTCAATAATCTGGAGGACACTATGCATGGATGTCTTGTTGTTGTTGCAGCGATTTCATTTGAACAGACTGACACTTCAAACTCCATTCTTCCATCTGCCCAAATATGATCATTGTAAAGAATTTAACCAAATGCAATGAATTACAAATGGTTATTCAATACATGAACCTAATATGATAATTATCTATAAAATCTCATGACATAGGCCACTTGTTAATGTCACATCATATAAAAATTCATATCTTGAGTTCATAAATGTACCTCTAACTTCAAAATAAATCTGGACAACTCTAAGCACTCATCCAATATGGACTTCTCTTGCGCAGCTACTTCCGCTAATTCTGCGAGTACTGCGACATTTTTTTCCACCTATTCATGCAGATTTAGAAATTCAGTATCTCAGAATATAGCTAACTCAGCCTAGGCCACTCAATGCTAACTGAAATATTAAGATACCTCAGGTGAATAGGTTGATAACATGGACTCGATTGATACTGCCAAATCTGATGCATACCGCAAGGCAAGTGAAGCTGTTTCAGGTTCCACCTACAAATTAAGTTGTATTAGTTACAACCTGTGGAGAAACATGTTGTGAAACCCCTTTTTAAGTATTTTGTTTAGCATACCACAGCTCCTTCAATAAGGGGTATTCTGCAAACAGCAGAATGCAAAGAATCTGTGGTCATCAAAACTGCTGACTGGTGTTGTCTTTCAAGATCACTCCATGATTCCAAAGGCTTAATCTGTCACATAAATTTTCACACGTATGTTATTATCATAATATCATTATAATGCAAAAAAAAAAAATGTTGCAAACCGCAAAACCATGTTTACTGACCTGAGACACAATAATATTATTCAGCTTCATCTCCAATTTCTCTTTTTCTAGCTGCATTCTCTTTTGTAGCACAGAACTCTGCAACTTTACGAGTGCATCATATGTGTATATTAATTTGCTCTGAAAAAAACAAGGAAGACTTTTCTAAATTAGATATCTGAAGTTTAAGATTAATCAAACTTAATCACTCACACAATCTGTACATATTCATCTAACTTCTTCCCTCAGTATTCATGTCAAACATTAAATTTTCTTGAAAACCCTAATTACACACTAATATAACTCTGATCACTAGTTTAACCACATAGCACCTAAACCACATGGTTATAAAATATTTTACCTGAGGAATAAAAATCATTAATGTTCAAATATGTTCTACTTTACTCCTAGAGAAGTAGCAATATCGGTACATATAAAAGTAAAGTTATCAAATATAACTACATCTGTACATATTTAACGCTGCAATAATTATAGATACAGCAAAAACTCAAGACATTCAACACGTGCAATAACAAGTGATGTGTCTTGAAGATAGAATCCTACTGAACAAATTAAAAGGAACCTGAATATTGAAATTTAAACAACTGAATCTGTTAGATGATCAACTCTCCAAAAACCGTGAGTTGTTTAGGAAAGCCACTAATGGATCTTATACATTCAACAGGATCTAGTGCCTTGAATCAAATGTTAACTCACATATAAGACTGCTAAATAAAAATGTTAGCTAGCTCCACACCAGATACAAGCTTGTTACATTCAAAAATTATATATTTACAACTTAAGTATCACTTGCAGGCAGATATAAAAGGTACTGGTAGAATAAACTAAGTGATTGAATTTTTCAAAACAACACATGCAATGACAAATAACAAAATTCATACCTCGGCCTGAGTGGTTAAATTATCATTGACAATTGCACCTCGAGCACTAGTATATCTCCACTGCACTAAGCGATTATGCAACATTCGAAGCTGATGAACACTCTCTGCCACTGTGTTCATACCTGAAACCCCTACAGTTCCACTACGTGCACTACTACTAGGATAAGGTTTCTTATGCTTAAATAAATCCAGTCCCATACTAATAAAACTCCCAACCCCTTTCGACCTTGTAGGAGGCAACTTCCCCTTAGACGGGCTAGTAGGAGGTTTAGGAAACATATGAGGAGGTGACGGAGGCTTCAAATTTGATTGTTGCACTGGCGGTGATGACCTTTTAGATGGTGCAGTTAAGGAATTCCCTCTTTTCACGTTATTTTTCACATTCGTCTTCTTGAAATTATCTGTGGCAATGTTTGATTCGGACATTCCTCTTCTATGTCTTTGATCATTGGAAGAAGCTTCTAGACCAGACATTCGAAAACTCGAACTGACAGTTGGTGACATGTAAGATGCAGGAGAACTTGTACCTATAAAAGGCGATCCTAAACTTGTGTTAGAGCCATAATCACTACACTCTGATCCAGAATCCTGAATATCGGATACATCCGATGATCTTCCTCCAAATGATCTCTGACGAAACGCTGTCTCATCAACGGACAATCTTCCAGGAATCATAAGATCATCCTCATCAATCACCGGGGATGAGGATCTACCTGGGAATTTAAATTTCCCAGTGTACCTCATTGATCCACCAAAAAAAAAAGGCTTATGATTCTCTTTACTACTGCTACTAGTTGCATTAATTTGAGGACTAGTATCGAATCTCGAAAGCACACTACTGCAGCTTTTCTGCCTATAAAGAAACATGGAATTATCAGAGTTTTTGACATCTTTTTCTCCATTTCTAGATGATTTTCCAGCAGATGGCCAGAGTTTTCGTAATAAACCCGAGTCATGACTCGGGTGTTTTCGAGTATCTGTGGTGGAAGAGGATGATTTATTTATGTGCCATAACGGTGATGGATTTGATGAATAATTCTCAATAGGAATTTGAGGAGATGATGGAATGTTATGGAGATACCGCGAGCTCACTTGTCGGAACTTTGGCCGACGTGGCTCATCGGAACCTGATGATTTTCTCATCGCGTGTGTAAAAATGGAAATAGAGCAGGGCTTAGCGAGATGAAAATGATCGAGATTGTCAGGACAAGAGAATAACAAAACAAACTGGCGGCCAAATAGATTACAAAAGTGCAGGCGTGAGTGAGGTTACGAATAAGAGGGGTGTATTGGGAATTAGATAGAGAGAATATTATCGTTGAGCTTGGTAAAAAAATAAACAAGTAGTTAGAGATATTGTTGAGAGAGAGGCGGGGGTAACAAGAATGTTCTTTCAAAGTTACTTTTTCATTCCTATGTTTAGCCGGCATATTCGATTCTCTAATCTGCATTTGCCATGTGTTGTTTACTTGTTTCATATACGTATATTCTTTTTTTTTATCTTATTTATATTATCCTTTTGATTCTATAAAGTATGTTAGATACTCTTTTTGATTAAATTACTTGTGGATTTTATATATATTTCTGCCAAAAAACTAAAGATTCTTTACTCATTATACTGGAGAGTAAAGAGTAATTTATATTTAAGATTTTATAATCTTTTGTTCAACCTTAAATGTTTATTATACGGAAATAATTAACAAATGAGTACCTTGCATATGTTTTTACTGTGAGGATCAGCTTTCTGTGTTAAATGTTCCTCGAAATTATTACAGTGAAATAGAGGATATAAGATTATAGAATTATATAAGAAAAAGATTTTTTAAAAGCCAACAAAAAAATTGAGCAAGAAACATTGTTTGAAAAAAATGAATAATAATAATGATTGCAATTTAGAATCAGAAGATGAAGGCCTGCAAAATAAAGTGAAAATAAGCCCAAAGAATTTTATGAATGTACGGGGTAGGCCAGAACTAGGCCCAAGGATTACAGAGTTCTCAAAACGTTAAAAAGTACTCCACCTTTCATTAAAATAAAACGCCGTTGCCGGGGATCGAACCCGGGTCATCCGCGTGACAGGCGGATATACTTACCACTATACTACAACGACTTTTGCATTTGTGTAATTACATACCTCGAAATTCTCATAAAATTACCCTTACAATCTCTTGTTCGCTGTTTGCAAATCACCAACCCTGAATTTGTCACCATGCTCTATAATTATTTAAATAACACCCGAAAACACAAGTCTTTTTTGATTAGATATTATGATCAGAAACAAAGCATGGAACACTATACTATTCGCAATGATGATGAATCTTTTTCCGAAAAATTTGATCAAATTGAATTCCCACATAAAATTTCTTATGGTGATCTTAAGATAGTTGGGAGTTGTTGTGGGTTAGTTTGTTTGTGTCGTGAGGAGTTGGGATGTTTTGTGAGTATAGTTTTATGGAACCCGTCAATTAGAAAATGGCTTCCGGTTCCTATTCAACCGCATAAGTTTGTTCTTGGTTTTGGAGTTTGTGACGTAACTAATGATCATAAATTGGGGAGACTTGTGTATCTCAAAGATTCAGAATTTAATCTCGAAGTACGACTACCGCCTTTAGTTGAGGTTTATACGTTGAGTACTGGTTCTTGGAGGGGTATTAATTAGGCTACTGCTCCTTCGTGTTATATGGATCTAGACAAGTGGTCACAGGTTTTTGTTTTTGGATCTGTTCATTGGATTGCATATGATGAGAATGGGGAAGAAGGGGGTAATCGCAATTTGGTACTTTCATTTCATATGGGTGACGAAGTTTTCCATGAGTTGATGCTTCCAGATTCTCTAGCTACTGAGCGCATGACTGACCTCAACATAACCGTGCTTGAGAATTCTCTTGCTGCGCTTGAATACACTACGGGGATTTCACAGCTTGTGTTTGGGTTATGAAAGAGTACGGAGTTGCCGAGTCATGGACTAAGTTATTTAATGTTAGGCTTGAAACGAGGTGCACGACAGGAGGATTGAGGAAGGATGGTCAAGTTATATTCCCATTCAGGGACAGTGGCCTAGTTTCTTATGATTCAGAAACTGGTAAGATGAAGAATCTCGGTATTACTGCTCGCATATTGAATTCGACATTTTATATCGGTGCTTACATGGAAAGCCTAGTTTTGCTGACTAGAGGAAAACGTAGCATCCCCAGAAGGTATGCCAAATTTCTGTGCAGCTTGCGCAACAGAGATGCAGTTAAACTTTTGCAGTAACACGTTGAAAGGAAACACTCTGAAGGCTACCCATAGAACAAGGTAGATTACTCAATGCATTTATAATGATAATACATGTACTGTTTCGGACTCGTATAGATCATCAAAACGTTTTTCACAAAGACCCTGGGGCTTACAGTATATGAATTACTAATAATCATGTCAATTGAGTTCTTTTGTATATGTAGTAGATTCTTTATCTCCTTATTTTCATATCCCATATGCGAGAATGTGGGTTGATGGAAACCAATATTTGCAACCTTGAAACAGTAAACTGAACTAATTAATTGGAAGTATGGAGCTTGATTAATTTGAATCTGGTTGAATTACTACTTCGAGGACATGGGGATATATATAAGATAGATATGCCAACAAGCTGCTCGTTGCAGTTTCCTAACATATGTATTTGCTATTTACAGGCCTGTTGCAATTGCTACAAGCAGGGGTCCCTTGTACGATCTCTGTTTTTTTGGTGCATTGATTATTTAATGAGAATGCTTTGTTTGCATGTTAGAGTTCTCTTGACCTGTACTGTTGTAATGCGAGTCGAATCAATAAATATTTATGAGTTAGGAAAGGGAGCAGTAACAATGGTCGAAAACAGTAGCAGTTAGAAAATAGTAATACTCCAGTTGGCTAGTACTTTTCATCATCCAAATTTGACCATGATTATATACTCCAAAAGATAGCTGTAAGTCTGCAAGGGGGTTCAGTCTACCCATTAATGACCGTATACTGTTTTCTTGGATTTGTTGGGAAGGACTGTTGAAAAATCTTAACTTACAAGTTGAATTCTCAGCCTTTTTTTTTCTTTAGCAATACTATGCTTATTTTAACAAAACAATTATTAAAATATAAGTGCTACTCTAGTATCAAAATAATTGTATACGCCACCGTACTATGCTTATTGTAACAAAACAATTGTTACTGGTTTAGTTGTGTGGCTAGTTTTACAGTTTAATAAGTTCTGTTCCATCCCTAGTTCTTACACAACTGTAAGTCCATAATCAGAATTACTGTACTTAAATGATTAGTTCCTCGCAGTGATTAAAAGATACTATAATTTAAAACTTAACTAGATATAATAGTAAATCCCAACTTGAGGGGAACTGAATACAGACTGAACAAGCAATGAACATGATCTCTAAACCACTTAGCAATGTCTATCAATGTTGAGATACTAGGACCAAAATTTACGGACCGAATGATCAGTAAAATGGGCCGAAAGAAAACTGAGCATGACCAAAAGGAGTAAACATGTTGAGCAGGTGGTTAGGACCCTCATTTCCCGCTGCAGTAGAAGGAGCAGGAGCAGGAGGATCCTGAGGAACAGGAGTAGCAGGAACAGCAGGAAGAGGAGCAGAAGGATCTTCAAGCAGCCATTTCTCGATCGATGTCAGGGACGGGATCTCAATGTCATTGTCATCGTAAACGCTTTTCTTCTCCTGACTATTCTGTGGAGTAGTAGTTATTGAATTCCCTGCCATTGCATCCTTATGGATCTTGTCATAGTAAGCCTTAATGTAGTCCAATCCACCAGCAGTAGCAGCATCTCCATTCTTATGATTATAGTCTTCATGTTTCTTTGCACTTTCAACAGTACCAGAGCTATCAACAACTTTGCCCAGCTTCTTCTTCAGATGCGTATGCCAGTAGTTTTTTATGTCATTGTCTGTCCTGCTAGGCAGATGTGCAGCTATGGCAGCCCATCTACACATACATGCAACCAAATAAATTCAACATCGTCAATTCCATTAACATTTAAGCATACATTGTTCACCTAAATGAAAAATAAAAAATATTCTTAAAATTTGCAGAGAATGGTATATTCTAATCGGAATCCGTAATTAATATTGTTAAAAGTAATCATTCTTTTTCCTTTTGGTAGAAATGCATATCATGTCTTATAATTGCAGTTGTATTTACTCTCTCCGTCCCCTTCCTTTTATTTGTTCCGACTTTTTTGCACATAATTTAACGCGTATAAAAAAACATAGTTAGAAAATTTTTTTTAAAATTTTTTTTATATATAAAAGTTTAATATCTAAATTTTTATTTATCAAAAAGAAGTTTTGAAAAATAATTTATCTAATTATATTTTTTATTTATGTTTTTTGTTTAAAATATTTATTAATTGTCTATTGGAAAACCAGGAGAAATGAGTAGTCCAAAGAGCCGGTACCGGTTGCCAAGGAGAGCTTGTTGACTGATAATAATCATGTCCTCCTCAGGAGTGAAATTTCCACGTTTAATACCGGGCCGGAGATAATTTTTCCACCTCAATCTGCAGCTCTTACCACACCTCTGCAACCCTGTCAAATCATATATTAAATAAATGTACATAACTGATCAGGATACATAAGCAGATACAAACTCACAAAGTGAGACATGTAAATTAATAAAACAACAAAAAAAAAATGTATACAGAAGACATCATCGTTGTGTTTCGATGGATCGAATTTAAATATATTTTCACAAATTTATTGTGACAGAAAATTTTAGATACTATACTAGATACACATATACATATATGTACCAGCATTGTTAGGAACAAATCTCCAATTGTTTGGACCAAATTCCTGAATGTAAGACACCAATGTGATGTCTTCTTCAGGAGTCCATGGTCCTCTCCTTGTCTCTCCCACTCTTTCAGCAATAGGTGGTCTCCCCATCTCTCTTTCTTCTTCTAAGAGATATGAGAGACTCTTTTTTGCAGAATGAGTTGCAGAGTGCTGGGTATTTATAGAGATGCATGTGAGTGGTGACTTGACTCTTGAGTATTAATAAATCTTCCTTGACTAAATTATTTACCTTAAAAGTCAATTTTACAAAATCTGCATTTACTTAATCTTACAAAAGTCAGCTCTTATTTTTACGGATTCTTTTCTCCAGACTATATAATTACACACCATTAATATCGCTGCAGAGTGACAAACAGTTGTATATTCAATTCAATAACACTAATGAAATATAATATATTACTAATAACTTTATTTTAATTAATTAATCTTATCTTAATTAGAATTACAAATAGAATGAAAATAAGGTTTAAATGTATAATTCTAAATACGACTTTTTAATGTAGACATGTATGAATCAACACTTGTACATCATTTGAATTGTTAGATTTTAACTCGATTGATACTGACTATAAAATCCTAAAAAATATTAAAATTTTATGAAGGCTAAGAATCTACTCATTTGACTACAGTCTCCAACTACTAATATTGGTCAGCATATGGGACCTACATAATTTGAATTTGTAGTAGCATTCTTCGTTCATACCGCACTTAAAAATAATTATTCATTCATGCTCCGTCCGTCCTATATTACTCTCTCTGTTTAATTTTATTTCATGTTTGATTTTTTGGTATATATTTTTAGGAGTTTTGACTATATAATTAAATTTATTATTTTTAAATTTTTTTTAAAATAAAAATATTAAATTAAAACTTTTATTTACAAAATAAAAAATAAAAAATAATAATTTTAACTATGTAGTCAAAACTCTTAAAAGAGTGTGTCAAAAAGTCAAACGTCAAATATTACCAAACAGAGAGGGAGTACTTGTCTTTTTTGGAAAGATAAAGAAAAATTAGTTGTACAATATTTTTCTGTGCGTATCATATTTATTATGGTTATTTTCTATTAAATAAAGTAAGTTTTATATTAGAAATGACAAAAAAAGAGGGTAAATTTGAATTTTTTTACATTAAAACTAGAAATGGACAATTATTATGAGATAAATTTTTTTCTCCAAAAAGACTAGTATTGTGGGACGAAGTGAGTAAGTTTTATATTTAAAATGACAAAAAAAAGGTATAAATTTGAATTTTTTCCATTAAAAGTAGAAATGGACAACTATTACAAAATACTTTTTTTTAAGAGATCAATATTGTGGGACAGAGAGAGTATTTATTAGGGTATACGGAGTATTAATCTCTATAATAAATTTATTTTTTAATATCTATATATATTAGGATATACGGAGTATATATAAAAGGATAAAGTGTGAGCTAGATACACGGAGCAAGTGATACAATATCTATAATAAATTTATTTTTTATATATATTTTAAATCGGATATTATTGCTTAAGTATTTGCGTTTGTTTAGCCACAAGAGGTGAAATATGCAGCTTAAAGGAATATATTCAATTTAAATGTAGAAGGATATTTTTAGATTGTGTATTTAATTTAGATTTAAGTAATCTATTGAAATTTGATACTAGTAGTATTCAGTCACTATTTAATAAAAACTTGGGATATTTAATTAAAATTTTAAATTAATTTTTAAAATCTAACGTTAATCCGTTGAGATTTCGCATAATCTTTAAAATCTGGTAATATTTTGATGGATTTTTTTTTCATTTTTCTATGTGATGATTTTTTTAGTTTTTTTTAAATTCGATCAAAATGTCGAGTTGAAAAATCCATAAATATTCTATTTAAATATATTAAGACTCGATTATACATAACTCTCTTGGATATCACATAAAATTAAGGATATTTTCTATAATTCTATTGTAGAATTGATTTTTACCAATAATATCATTATATTTTTAATTTCTATCATGGTACCCTCAAATATATAGATTATTGTTCAATATACATTTTTATTAGACAAACATTAAAAGAATACCAAATATTAGGAATATCGTTGACAAAAGCCAATTCTGTACTCGTTTTAAAGAGAATTTTTCTATATTTTTACTTTCTTTTAGACCTCATGAATATATTTGTTTGAATAATTGTTATTAATATTTTATTATACATTGTTCAATATGGTGAAAACTAGCACTAAATATCATTGTAAAATTAATATTATAATTTTTAAGTATGTTTCAAATGTTTGTCTAACAAAGAGCATATCGAATAACAATTTATAAGTTTGAGAGTATAATGAATAGAGATTAAAAATGTAAAGATACTATTGGTAAAAGTCAATTATATAGTAGTATAATAGAGAATATTCCTAAAATTAAAATCAATAATAATCTTTAAAAATTATTATTAATCTATTTATATTTTCTAAATTTAAATTAGAATTGATAACTCTATCTAATTATTATAGTTCTATATAAATATTCAAATAAAAAAACTATTATAATATTTTGTCCATGATAAAAGTTGGTGTCTAATACTTGCATTTCAAACTCGAGTGGATATGAGAAAAATTGGAATTTGAATTCTGAAAAAATAAAAATTCACCTTGACATTTTACTCACTTAAAATCATTGTTTTAAAAATCAGTAATAAATCTTAATCTCTGTTTGATAATTCACTGAATTGATTAAATTCCTCAGTATTTAATTAATCATTTCAATTGATATCTAATTTATCCGATCAATCCTATTTTATGCCCTCACCAGTTAAGTCAAATTTCCACTTTATACTTAACATACAGCCCTAAGTTTTAGTTTTGGGGGAAAATGGAGGCCTTTCTCCTTGGTCCATAACATAAGCCATTTGGGCCCGCAACATCTTTTTATTCTCATATTCTTTTTCATAATTGTTAGTACGTATGTATATCCCAACTATGTTTATTGTCAAACAAGTAATATTTGTTCTGCTTGTATTCATTTTATTGTTTATATTTTAATCTTTAAACAAATATGAAAAATAATATTTATTGTTTTACCCTGTTTATCTCTAATTTTTTAATTTTAATTCTTTCAAAAAAACCTTCTTAATTTTATTATGTATTTCGAAGAAATGAATTTGCTATTCAACGAGGATTTACAATGTAGTTTATTATCATATACCTTGTACATTTTTATAATTATACATATTTTAAATAAAATTTAATATATAAATTTATAATGATTTTCAATTTAATATTTTACAATAAATATTATATTTATTGAAACTAAATAAATTTTGAGAAAAAAATACATTGAAATTTAGAAAAATCGACAGATCAGGAAAAAAATTCAGAAAAGCAAACAAATGTAGACAGACAAAAAAATACATATTTTTCCTATTTAGGGGCAAAAGAGTAAAATTAATCCCTAGAAATTATATAAATACAAATTCTACGATACTCATAGCACGAACAAATAATGATGAACACTTTTTAGGGTCCATTTGGATAGTTGTTCAGAGTTTTATTATGTTATAAGAAAAAATGTTATTGAAAAAAAGTGGTACTAGAACGATTAAATTATTGTTTGATAAAAATTTTATAATGAGCATATTTTGATATATAATATTTGAAAAATAATTTTTTTAGAAAATTTGTAATTATTTATTACAAAATTTGAAGAATAACTTTTTACAAAAGTATGTAGGAATATATTTTCTCTAATTGCAATTCAAATATTTTTTAATTATTTTTCCGTAAAAAATTATCATTGCTATCTGGAACCGTAATATCAAATGAGACCATAATTTCCTATAAACAATAAAAAAATATCCAAAAATGTGAAAATTAATTTCCAAATATGAACAAAGAAACAGAAAATAATTCTAGAAATGTAAAAAAACACAAGACATAATTAGCGCGTGAGAATAGATGGGATCTGTAAAAGTCGTGATCCAACGGCAAGTATCGCACGCAGAGTCTGTGTGGTACAGTTGGCACACAGCAAGTCCGAGTAACACGGAGCGCATTGTCTCATATACCCCCACGTTTCCCCCCTTTATAGGAACTGACCTTAGGGGCACAAACGTAAAATGATCTCCATAACTTGGTCGCTACTCCACACCTCCCTCCCTCCCGCCCTCTCATACTACTTGGGAATATATGTTACTATGTAGGAACTATTTTCCAATATTTCTGGAATAAGGCAAATACTACCATTCTGAAATTAGGGTCTCATATATACATATATATATATATACACACACCAGTTGTATCTATATATATATTGATATAAACGCAGCAGAGGCTTTCCCTTGGTGCTGGTGTGTAGAGAAAGATAGACCAGGGCACCAGGCTAGGCTAGGCTAGGCGAGGCTAGGGTTTATTATTTTTGTACATTTTAAAATATAACAATATAAAGAAGATGAGTACGTTTTATAAGAGAGCTACCGGTGTGTTTACTAACCATCCTGTTCTCACCAGATTATTAGCTGTCGCTACTCTCAGGTATCCTTTTTGTTTACTGTGTGTGTTTTGTGTTGTGTTTCCATTTTAAAATAATATCTCATGTAACAGTATTAGTGTGTGTATTTTGTGTTGTGTTTCCATTTTATTTCGCAGATTTATGTGTTATGACTGTAATTTTGGATCTAATTAATTTGTAATCTTTATTATGAATTAGTGTGTGTGTGTGTGTGTGTTGTTGTTGATTTTTTGTCATTGTTTTAAGTTTGATATCTCTTGTTACAGTTATGCATGTTGCCTTGTTTAGGTTGTGTATAAGATTTTTGCTAATTATTTAATCATGTCGATTTAAAAAATATGAGAATGTTTTTATTATACTACACTAACCAAAATTAACTAATTGACATGTAGACAGTTGTCTGTGGAAGAGTTAGTAACTTCACATTTTTACTGCTAGACTAGATTACAACTGATGAGTGGTTTGGGTGAATGTATATTATGTATATTGATCTACTGATTTCTTCGATTCCGTGCCGTATTAATTATTTGTTTTCGATTGTGCAGTAGCGGAGGTGTGGTGGTTTATTCTGGGGTTACACCATTTAATGGAGCATATGCCGATGCTGGACAGGGTGGTATTAAGAAAAAGAAAGTGGTGGTTCTTGGAACTGGTTGGGGAGGCACTACGTTTCTCAAAAATCTGAAGGATCCTTCTTACGAAGTTCAAGTAGTTTCACCGCGTAATTATTTTGCATTCACTCCTCTGTTGCCTAGTGTTACAGTCGGGACAGTTGAAGCACGTAGTATTGTTGAGCCAATTCGCAATATTGGAAAGAAGGTGAGCCATTACATTTCTTGTAATGTTGATTTAGATAAGTTCACTCTGTCTATTAATTATAATGATTTAGTTTTAGTTGCCCAGAATTAGCATCAAGTAATTACAGAATGTGTCAAACTGTCTCTGAATCAATGGTAATCGATTACGTCTGTGTCTAGGTGTGTAGATGTCAATTTCCAACCATAATGCTTGGATTTTCTATGTTGCTTTGTCCTTTGATAATGACATGTCAAAAATATTTGATATATGTAGAGTCCTATTGTATTGATATAGTTTAGGGTCCTGTTTTACAGACATTTATGTCTCTTTGGCTATGCGCTGATTACTGTTGTGTATCGACTGGCTATCCCTGCATAGATACTAACATTAAAATTACATATATTGTTTGGTCTTGCAGAATGGTTTAGATTTTAATTACAGGGAAGCTGAATGCTTTAAGATTGATACTGAGAACAAGAAAGTTCACTGTAGATCCACTCAAGAATCTAATTTGGGTAAGAAAGAAGAATTTGTAGTGGACTATGATTACTTGGTGGTAGCAATGGGAGCACGTTCAAATACATTCAACACTCCTGGTGTTGTTGAGAATGCTCACTTCTTGAAGGTAACTTATCTGAACTACCAGTGCGGCAGTGCCTGTTTCTTATCAGTTCAGATGTTTCCGCACAAGTTTTAAATTTTGGACGCCGCAATATATACCAAGTACACTTTTGTTTGGATAAAACCATCTATTCAATTTCCCATCATGCAATGTAGCTTACTAAAGCTAAAACTTGATTTACGGGTCTAATTTAGATGCATGAAAACAGGAAGTTGAAGATGCACAGAGGATCCGCAGGAGTGTAATTGACTGCTTCGAACGGGCTAGCCTTCCAAATGTATCTGAAAAAGAGAGGGAGAGAATCCTGCATTTTGTAGTTGTTGGTGGTGGTCCTACAGGAGTGGAGTTTGCAGCTGAACTTCATGATTTTGTGCATGATGATCTAGCCAAGTTGTATCCTATGCTTAAACAGTATGTGAAGATAACTCTTCTAGAGGCTGGTGATCACATATTGAACATGTAAGTTTTGCTGATCTAGATTTTAGTTATAGTGTTGTATTTTTAATTCTTTTATTATGTTTGACTACCTATTGATCAGTTTTTTCCTAACTTTTTTATTTATAAATCACACAAAATGTAACCAATCTTGCTATGCATCCATAGAATCGTCAGTATTATTAGAGGGTGTGTAGAAAACATTATATTGGCCTATTATTGCCATATAGCTTTGTTTGTTTCTGGTTCCTAGTTATACTGTAAAAGAAGTTAAAGAAAGTTAAACTGGATAGTGAACGAACTTTGAAGTATTCTGCGATCCCTATATACATAAATCATTTGGACTAAGGAATCGAGAGTAACGTAGTGAGTAGTGAAAAGGACTCATCCCCATCCCCTCCTCTATAAAAAAGCCCATGGTTCTGAATCCTCTTTCGTTACCCTTGCACGTAAAACCCATGTGATCTGCCGAAAAAAGGCATGTGGATGCACTTTACATATAGACCGTGGCACTAAAATTGGGCTCCTAGAGGGTAAAAGAACTATGTTCATGGTGTTTTAGCTATTTAACAATGGGTGCTAAGTGAAAGCTTAGGAATGTGGCTCTGGCGACTACTATTGTAGATGATTTATACATCTTTGTGTTGTCTTCTGTTATTAACAGGTTTGACAAAAGGATTACTTCTTTTGCTGAAGATAAGTTCAAAAGAGAAGGAATTGAGCTAAAAACTGGGTCTATGGTTGTAAAAGTAAACGAGAAGGACATATCTACCAAAGAAAGAACCACAGGGGAAACTGTGTCCATACCATATGGAATGGTTGTCTGGTCAACTGGAATAGGTACGAGGCCCGTTGTTTCGGATTTTATGAAGCAAATTGGTCAGGTTCGTCCTACATATAACACACTTCTCTTTTCTGATTGGCGCTTCTCATGTTCACTTCTGATTTGTTCAATATTAGGCATAACTCTTGCTCTGAGCTAGCTTTATTCTTTTAATCACAGGCTAACAGGAGAGTTTTGGCAACTGACGAATGGTTACGAGTTGAAGGAACTCAAAGCATATATGCTTTAGGTGATTGTGCGACAATAAATCAACGTAAAGTGATGGTATGTTTCCTCTGATCTCTCTACGTATCAACAAGTAGTGAATCACAAAAATAGTGTCATAATGTGTATGACTTGGTAATTTTTACTATAGACAACCTGGTAACAGATTGCATGCTAGTTAGTGAATTTTCTCTTGTGATACTAAAGCCTGTATAATCTTGAAATGAATATAAAATTATAATTTTTTGAATTTTTTTTTAGGATGATATTGCCGCTATATTTAGTAAGGCAGAAAAGAGTAACTCAGGCTCCCTTAAAGTGGGTGATTTCAAGGAAGTTGTTAATGATATCATAGAGAGGTATCCTCAAGTGGAGCTGTATTTGAAGAAAAAGCAATTGAAAAATTTTGTTCAGTTGTTGAAGAATTCTGAGGCGGGAGATGTGTTAGATATTGAAAAATTTAAGGCAGCTCTTTCTGAAGTGGACTCGCAGATGAAATCTCTTCCTGCAACAGCACAGGTATGTACATTTGTACCAACTCCAAATCCTCTATTCTTCTACAGAGTTTCCTCATATCTTCGTCTATGGCTTCTGATGTTTCAGGTGGCTGCTCAACAAGGCAAATACCTTGCTTCTTGTTTCAATCGGATGGAGCAATGTGAAAAGAATCCCGAAGGTCCAGGAAGGATCAGGGACGAGGGACGTCACAGATTTAAACCATTTAGGTATGAACACTTAATCTGCCACACACGGCTTGCTTAAAAATATTGCATGCAACCTTGAAACTTGAACAGTTATGCACATAATTAAACTGGTACTAATAAATTCAGTAACTAGTACTTCATCCAAGCGATTAAAAAAGGAATCATATCAAGCTGATAAATTTTCAGGTATAAGCATTTGGGGCAATTTGCTCCTTTGGGGGGAGAGCAAACTGCAGCGCAGCTTGAGCTTCCTTGGGATTGGGTATCAATTGGTCACAGCAGCCAGTGGATGTGGTACTCGATTTATGCAAGGTACTTTTATGCTGCAAAACTTAATCCGTGTCTCATTAGAGTTTGTTTTCAGTTTCAACTTTCAAATTATTTTATTTTTGCTCTTATATGTGATTCTTTTAAATGTTGAAACTTCTAGCAAGCAAGTCAGCTGGCGCACAAGATTTTTGGTGGTATCGGACTGGGGTAGAAGATTTATTTTCGGAAGAGACTCCAGCAAGATCTGATATTATTGAGAAGCATGTATGGATTGAAGCGACGATTTCTGAAAGTCTCAAAATAGTTTTGCAGAGAGCTCTTACCGTTTTAAAAATATCAGACGAAGTTGAGATGTTATTTAAATTTTGATCGGTTTTTCAGAATTATTTTCACGGTCTCATGACATCACAGACTTAAATGTCAGCATTAGAGAATGGATACATTTCTTCGCTTATCTTAGTTAACATGGAGTATTCTCTTAAAAATCTTAATTCTAGCAATCTAGTCTGTGGAGGACGCGAGGGCAGGTCTGGGAAAGAGGCGTTTTTTTTGAATTTTTGCATGTATTTTATGACATTAAGAAAAGTTATTCTAAATTTTTATTTAAAAATTGAAAAAATAATTAATGTAAGTCACTTTTTTCACCTCATAAAATGTGAAGGAAAAAAAAATAGAAATATATTATATAAATCAAAGATCTGTTTCAGTCTATTTGTTTATATACTTAATGGTGATTGACTTGTGCCTGCTTGTTTTCCAACTGAATATATTTCCTTGCAGGGCTCCGCCATTCTAGCTATTTAAATAATCACATTGACTAATGTGTGTAAGCTTTTATTAAGTCCCAAAATTAATTTGTACATATTTATAATTCGATTCTTTTAAGATTAAGAAAAATATAAATAAAATTTTGTCAAAAAAAAAAAGAAAAAGAAAGAGAAAAATATAAATAAATTTAATCCCCCGGCTCTGTCGTTTGATTTGGCACTTGGAGCTTAGATTAATGTAGTTTAAGAGTCAGGTTCAAATGTATGTATATTACAGCATGTTGTTTCATGCTTATTAAACACGGTACTAAGTGGAACGTATAGTAAAAACATTTATGTACATAGCATCAATCCAAACAGTCCCATACTTTAAACTTTCGAAGTCACTACTCAATATAAGGCTATGAGCGTTTGATGGTAGGGGACAGTGATAGTTACAAGGTGATGAAAAATAGCCTCCAACAGCAATGGCTGAGTGAATCAAAATATAATCACCTTAAACACTCGGGTCATAAACAATTCTCCTGAGAGAAGAGGTTGGAAAAGATATCAGGCAACAAAACTGCTTACATCTGCATTGTTAATCAAAACAGGGTAACGATAATGTGTTCTTCTAACAAGTAATCAGGTGACTGAAAACCAGAAGAACTTGAAATTTTGCAGTTGAACCAGGGAACAGATGAAGAAAAATCAGTAGACAGCTTATATTTAAAAAATATGAAACAAGCTACTCCACTGTACATGCAACTCAGAGCGACAGCCCATACAGGCACTTTGTTGTCCTTCACTGGATATTTAAGATCCGGCATCATATCTTCCCAACCGATAGTTTAGACAAGTAATATTCAAGATGATCTTGATGACCACAAATAGTAGCAAGATAAGCCGGTCATAATTATGACTACTTGCAACTGTGCTTCCATGAGACCTGATAGTATGCATTCCAAGCTTAACCTCCCTGGTCCTACCTGTTTATGAAAAAGGCAAAAGTAGATCAGTGAAATTCATATTCGACTACCACGAAGGTTATAACCAACTGAAGGGGTTCATTCCACAAGAGCATTTCCCTTGCATATGATTCAACTAGACTTAAAATTTCACGAAAGATGCAAAAAAAAAAAATTAAAAATATTTAAGTTCACTACAATATTCTGCAATAAAATTGTTTTATGTTTAAACTGGGGAAAAATTCAACATGTGATATGTTTTTATCTGTTAATAATGTCTAGTTTAGAATATTAACATAAATTACAAATAAAAAGAGATCATTACCCGATTGAAAATCAATAATACCAGCAACATTATAGTTAAAGGGTTTCACCTCATAGTGTTAAGTGCTAAAGTATCAATCTTTCCTTTTGAAGTACTTTGGACTAACAAGCTCAGGAAGCCGTGCATTCATCTCTTCAGCAAGGGTAATCGACAGTTCTAACTTCCCCATTTTCTTCAAATAGTTGACAAGTGAACGATATATGTATATAGATGGACGGATTTGCTTAAGCTTCATCTCATCAAAGAGCTTTAGGGATTGCTCAATCTTTCCTGAGCGACCGAAGCCCTCAATCATAGCAGTGTAAGTTCGCAAATCAGCTTGGATTCCTCTTTCACTCATCTCTTTCATGAACTCTAAGCACAAGTCTAATCTCCCAACTTTCTGTAGGTTGTTTAATAATGTGTTATAAGTAATGATATCTGGGAAAATGTTTGCCTCTTTCATGACGCCAAACTCTTGAAGCATTTCATCTATTCTACTGGTGCGACCCAAAATCCCTAATACACTATTATAAGTAACAAGATCTGGTTTACTTTTAAGTGTCTTAGTATAATTAAATATTACCAAGGCCTTATCAACCTGTCCACATGCAGCAAAGGCAACAATGATCCTGTTTACAACTGTAGCTCTCCTGGGAAAAGTCAGGTCTGACAATTCTCGGACAAATCTCAGTAGTAATACAGAATCAGTCATCTTAATAAAACCCTTGGCAAGGTTAAGAAAAGAAGTTGAATTCATTGATTTTCCAGAGAACAATGCATCCTTAAAAACTTGTAGCAGAAGATCAACATCATTTTCTTCACCTGCGGCTTCCAAAAGGAGATCATACGCATGAGGGCTAAGGAATATGTGATTATTGTGCAGGGACTGTTGTAACCTGGAAGCATATGAAAGTTTTTTGGCCTTGCAAAGTTTCTCTATGTGAAATGTACAAATTTTTTCACAAGAGTTTGGTGTAATCTCTATAGCTGAAAGAATTTGGCTCAAAACCTCGTCTACATCTTCCTTTTCCGTAGAAGATGCTTGTGTTGACGATGATGCTACCTGATAACTGATTGTGGGAGTGCTCAGAATCAAGAAGATTGGAGATATCCAGGAAAACTTAACTGAGCTGGACGCAATAGAGTTCTGTATTAGGAATACAACAATTAATTACATAAGCTTAGAAAGCTATGTACGATATACTAGAGTTGGAAAACAAGAGTCGTGCCTCAAAAGAAACCAGGCCCAAATAAGAAAGGATGAAAATTGATTCAAGAACATACAATCTAGACATCAAGGAGCGTCACTAATATATAATTTTACTAGATAATCTACAACGGATTTTGCAAAATTTCATGGCTATATACAAATCACAGCCTCATTCAGCCCCCCCCCCCCCCCCCCTATACTGAAAAAATATTAAAACACAAAATATCCCAAATTTCACGACTGATTAATTAGCTTTCAGTACACAACCTTCTATCATTATGTGTGTGTGTGTGTAATATATGGCCTAATAGCATTCACTCAAAGATCTGTAGACTTTATTTAAGTACATATGCATCTAATTTGCTGCCAAAACAAATTTAAATTATTATTATTTTTTATCTATTCTTCAACGCCATAGGCTCATAGCAAATTTAAATTTGCAGGCTTTGTTTCAACTTTCAAATATTAGGAACCAGGACTATCTATTTATTTTAAGAATGATGCAAATATGCTGTAAAACATTTTGTGTTCACACACACATTGTATTAGTCCAAGAATAATGCAAATTATCGCAATACTACATACAAGTGAGTGAGTATAAAGCATCAGAATAGGGTCGTAATAATACTTACAGCATAGGTCGATTGAGATATACATATTGAAATTGATGACTTTCTTGCCCAAAGAAGTGTCTTTTAATTGCACTCTGATTCAAGAAACAGCAAGTTGATAAAAAGGGCACCTTTGAAATTCCTTGTGGAACATTTTTCACAAGATATGAAGCAGCTATCATTATTGTGGGGGTTAATTCACCTTTTGGGGGTTTAGGGTTTATGGAACCTCATAAACTTTATTACTCGGGTCGGGTCAAATGGGAAAGGCGACTTGGCCATGTCCACTTTAACCAGTGAAACAGTTTTTTTTTTCTTTTTTGTCTTTTTTTCATTTATGAAAAAAACAAAACAGTTCACCCGGTAAAAGTACTGCAGTAAATTAGAAATAGATATAGATAGATTTGTGATTTATCGAATAACAAATTGTAATTTTAAAATTAAATGAAATATTATTTACATATTTTTTTGTGTTTATAATTTAATGGGAAAATCAATTAAAATATCTTTAAATTATATGTTTTTTTAATTTAGGTCCTGACTATTTTTTATTGTTATTGTGTCTTTCAATTATATAATTCTTTAGGTTTAAATTTGAGTCTTTAAATAAAATAATTACGTCTTTAAAATAATTGTTATATGAAATGATATCCTTATATCTAAATTTTTTAACAAACATCAATTTAATTATTATTAATGTAATACTTACTAATTTGTTAATATGATTTAACTAAATTAAAATAATAAAAGTTATGTTTATTATAATTGAGCTAGTTATTTTAATATAATAATAATATATATTATTTAATTCTCCAAAGTGAATTATAATAATTATATGAATTTAAAAATGTAATATAAATTAATTATTCTTTTGTAGGAGATTAAAATAATAAATATATAATTTAAATTAGTAAGAACTAACTAATATAAATTTGTATATGTAATTTAGTTATATTTTAATATTATATATATGTGTAGTATGTTTAAAAGTAATTTTGATTTTAAATATGTTAAGATTAACAAGTGTCACATTAATAATTAAATTGATGTTTGTTAAAAAAATTATGTATAAATATATGATTTCAAAACAAAAAGTAATTAAAAACGTAACTAAAAATTAATTTATTTAAGAATTTAAATCTAAAAATATATATAACTAAAAATATTATTTAAAAATTTAACTATTTAAGCCTAAAAGGTTACATGATTTAAAAACATAATTACAATAAAAAAAACAATTTAAAGAATTAAACTAGAAAAAGTCATACTTAAAATAATTTAAATAATTGATTTAACAAAGGCTGATCACTGATGCATGGGTTTTAAGGCTTAAAGCCATACCGAGGTTAATATATACTACTCCCTCCGTCCCATAAATCTTGTCACTTTTCAAAGTCAAATTAATCAATTTTGACTAACAAATAAAATATATTAAATAATAATATATATTTTTTAAAAAAATATCATAACAAACTTTGATTATCCTATTTTATGAATCAATTTGCAGATTTAAAAAATAATAAATTATTGTTTTTTAATTGTTAGTCAAAGTTGGATTAATTTGATTTTGAAAAGTCAAACCGAGACAAGATTTATAGGACGGAGGGAGTACCATTCTGTACTATAAAGAAAAACCCTAAGCTAGATATACAAAGAGAGAAATTGGGATATGGGTTTGATAAGTTGTTGGAAGAAGATTCAAGATGATGAAGATGAAAAGGGAACAGGGACAAGACAAAGATCCAACAAGCTGGTAATGAGGCGATGAGCTCAGATATTGAGTTTGAGGAGTTGTTCAACCCCAAAAACAAAGTACAAGAACAAGGTGAAGAGGAAGTATGTCAATCTATCAACACAGGAAGACATGATTAATTTATTTCCAAGGTTCGAGTTAAGGAGGTTTTTAAGGCCCAAAAAACACAACACTACTATGTATACCGAGCCACCAAAACAAGAAAACAAAATTATTAAGGGAGACGTGCTTGATTTATCTCAACTTCTCTTTACACAAGACAGGGATTTTCTCATCACACACCAGGGTCAGGTATACATCTGTGCTTTGTTTTCGATTTCTCTTTCTTCAAATAATATTTAAACTCGTTTACATATAATGTACCTCCACCTGGTGTCTGAAAACAAGTCGTTGCTTCTTCTGTATTGTACAAGTTATCCATCCAATTTACAAATTTTGTTTTGTTATTTTCCATTCCCCTAATAATATTTATTTATTATTGTTGATGAGATGATTTCTTTCAGGAGAGGCCAGGAGGCTAGTTATGGAGGGATGCTTAAATACTTCTTGGTCTTCAGTTGAAAGGGATTCCATTCTTTTATCGGTAAAAGGATAAGCCTGAGCTCCATACCAATAGAAAAGATCTTCAGCGAGGCATTGTGAAACCGTGCCTGTAGGATCAATGACAAATGAAACCGGAGATTGTGCAGCGAGATAATCAGAGAGGGGAAATCTTCTTTCCAAATATTTCCTAGACTTGATATCGGAGAACGGGATGGCGGTCCATGGCATGATAGAAAAATTATCATCAAAACATTTTTTGAGAGTAGAGTTATTGAGTAATAATAAATGCTGGTCGGAGGCGTCTGCAGCATCAACATCAACTCCAACAAAAACGACCTCGAAACCACCTTTTTGGGTGTAACACATGGTATATATCCAGCAAGATTGTTGTTTCATGCGTCAGAGAATTATCAGCCCACGGAACCAGTGATACAAAATGCAATACAACCACCTTACCTTCCAGGTGGTTAGCCTGGACCAACAATATTACAGAGAAAAGCTTGCCTAATTAAGAGTCCAATTGCATGATGTTAAAAGACTATACATGAAAGACAAAGTGTGTACGTGCGCGTATACATTTTATAATAATCATCACATCATTTTAAACATCCATTATTCAATACTGTAGTCTATTGAAGTAGTATATGTTCCCTCTGCGCCCTCTTATGAATTTCAATTACTTCTGGCTTCTCTTCTTAATAGGCAGTACCTCTTCATAATCTTGAAGACAAGGTCATAGGCTTTTTGTATTTCTATGAAGCTGATTACAACGACAACCTTACAATACATATCCGGTAGGCCTATGAACATTTGGCTAAAGAGAATTTTTTTGAAATCGTGCTTGTTCACATTCATGACACATTAGATACTTTTGGGTGTATAAATGAGGAGTCATACTGGAAAAAATTCCAAACAATGCCTTGGTTGGCACTCCCTTTTAAGGACCCTACCTGTAAGAAGTTGCAACGGTTTTTTGCTTATCCTATGGATGGATTTGATTATTCACAGCCAGACCCTAGTCTTGTGATTATTGGACCGCAAGGAAAATTCATTGAACATTATGGTGCTGGCATCTTAGAGCGATATGGTATTTCAGCATATCCATTCACCCGCAAAAGAGTTGTCAAGTTAGAGGCTTTAATATATAAAGGAACTGAAGCTGGACATGTTCTTTGATCAAAATGCTTCTTTCATAAAAAATATGGGTCCATGGTAAGTTTTGACATTATTGTGCTTGGTTCTATTCCGAATCTCCTCTTGTGTTTGGAAGTTCATATTACACTCTGCTTATTGACATTTTTATTTGACTTTACAGGTTCAGTTTTCGCAGCTTGTGGGGAAGAGAATCATACTTTTCATTGAGGATGAAAGGTTCAATCCCGCAGCCATGTTTTGGCGATGCTTAGAGCAAGGTATCTTAAAATGAAGGGCACAGGCGATGAGTTTTGTTGTGCGTCAATTTAGATGGTCCGGGAGGGCGCGCCAACACTGAAGGAGGGCGCGCCTACCAATTTACTAGAATTATTTGTGGATTCCGGCTAATTCTTATGTTTTGCTAAAAGATTTTTACTCTCGTTACCGGTGTTTATTGAAAGACATAGCTCCACATTCTTCGGTCGGGTTGTTCTCGTAGGCGAGTTATGAAGGCATATTTGGTCTTGTCTTCGAAGATCCTTTTCTTGTACTTAGGCGGGTTGCCCTCGTCTGGGGACTTAGACGTGACCTACGATTTGTGGTGTATCTAGTGCTGGCCTCCGGTCAAGTTATTCTTGGAAATAGCTGTAGTGGACCGGTTAGAACCCACAGTTTCCGGGTCAATGTCGAATCCATGAAGTACTTGGACCTTATAATGAGTTTTGAGTTATTCAAATAAACCCGAATACAGAGTCCTCTTACAGGAAGATTTCATTTGTCTTTTCAGCATTTGATTCGAAGAAGGAAAATCGAATTTTCTAACGGGCCTCTACTTTGCCAAGAATTAATTTTGCCTATAGATAGAGGTACGTAAGAGGGGTCGGAATTATTAGAGCTCACAGCCGCCAGAGAACACAAATCTCTAGTTATTCTGAAACCTAACAATCTCAGCCCCCAATCTCATATAAATCACCACGCTCCGACGATATTCAGCCGCGTTAAATCTTTTTCCGGCAAAGACATCGATCTTTGTTGATTATCAAATTTCTTCATCAACAAGTTTGAAGTAATTCACCTCTGTACAAAAAAAGATATTCATTAGGTAAGAATATTGCAACTACGTCATGGCTGAGGCATCCTGGTTTCTGTGGGGGTTCATCTCAATCGCTGCTGTTAAACCGGTGTTTTATTCGACCTGTTGGACTTCTTGCTTTTGATCACGACGGAAGGGTTGTCAGGAGAACAACATCTACATCAATTGGGAGGTGGAATCTTGATTTCCCCTTTTATGCTGGTTGTGTGGAAAAGGAAATCTTGAGGGAACTAATGTATCGGTTCCATTGGGTGTAATAATTGGTATTTTATTTAGACTAATAAATTAAAAAAATATTTTGTTAATATTTTTATTATTATTAATGAATATTTATCCATATTTGAGAGTTTTAATTTTATTAAAACTAGTTTCTTAAATAGAATTATAGTTAGATACCATAGTTTGTATTCCGTTAACCTTGTTTATATTTAAGGGGTCATTTTGTTTATGCAGTGATATGGGATTAGAATTATGAATGGGGTTAAGGTGATATGGGGATGAAATATCGTGTTTGGTTGAATGGTGGAATGAATTTATTAATTAAATATATTTTTAAATAAAAAAATATGTGCAGTTAATATAAAAAATAAATCACTGTTATTTATTAAATATTAAACAACATCATTATAAAATTTTTATTTTAAAAATTAACATGTAAATTTATTAACAAAGATAGAAATAGTAAAGTTTTGATTTGATTATTCGTACTCACACCCATCTACCCTCTTAAGATATCATAAACATATATATGAGTTTGAGGTATGCGTTTGAGGTATGCGTTTCAAAATAAAAAAATTTAATAAAAAACCCGGCATGGGTTTGAATCCCGGTAGAAATAGGAAAAGGAGAGTGATAACTTTGAAAGGGATTGGACTAGAGAATTAGTCTTCACTACTTTAATTTTTATGCTGGTGGTGTGGAAAAGGAGATCTTGAGGGAACTAATGGATTGGTTCCATTGGGGGCTCTTAATCATTAATTGAATATCGAAAAAGATTTATGTAAAGTTTCTATTTTAATTGAAATTCTAAAATGAATTCTAAAATTTATGAAATTTCGAAATAGATTCAAAAACTTTCTTACCATTTTTAATAATTACAAACAAGTGTGATTGAGATTTTGTAATTTATGTTTACAAAGATGTTGGCGTCAAGGTGTGGTGTTTAACAGTTAAGTTGGAAAATATTGTAGTTCAAACTCTGAACTTTGCATAAACTCTGAACTTCCAGTTCCAAAATTTTATCCTTGTTGTATTTTCTTTTTTCCTGGAGAATAGGAGAGAGTCAAGTTTTTTGGGACCGAGCTTAATTTACGTCTCTGAACAAATCTCAGAAGTAATACAGAATCAGTCATCTTAACAAAACCCTTGGTGACATTAAGAAAAGAAGCTGAATTTATTGATTTGCCAGAGAACAGTGCATCCTTAAAAACTTTTAGTAGAAGATCAACATCAATTTCTTCACCTGCAATATGTGATTATTGTGCAGGGACTGTTGTAACCCGGAGACATGAAAGTTTTTGGCCTTGCAGAGTTTCTCTATGTGAAATGTACAGATTTTTTCACAAGAGTTTAGTGTAATCTCTATAGCAGAAACCAAAGTTCATTCCATTATGAGCATTAAGATAGTGTGAAACAATTACACTGCTTATTTATTTATGGCAAAAACACAGAAAATAAACCTCGACAAATGTGTCAAAGCAAAGAATGCTTATCACATTTTAAAAGAAAATAAAACCCCACTTTTAACTCAACCTAAAAATTATACTTCCTCTTGAGCATCTTCATCCAGGAAACTCAGTGCTTGACAAACTGAAGCTTCCACTTCCGCGTCATCTTCATCAATGCTAAAGAATGACTTCTTCCCAACCATTTCAGACACTCTTTTTGCAGGCCCTGAGTCACGAGGAGTCTCATTCAAACACCGAGAAGTCCTAATTCTTGGAATCAAATCATGCATTACAGAAACAGATGATGGTGATTTTTCACCTTCCAAATTCGTAAAAACAACAATCTCATTCGGAATCTCCCATCTCTTTTTCACTCGGTTTTCACCATTCCCTGGCGTTTTCGCAACAAACGAAGCCCTCTTCTTGTCACACCTCTTACTCTCATCCTGATCATTTTCTGGCAAGAATCTTTTCTTCGCAGCAGACTGAACTGTACTTTGATTATTATTATATCGACTCGCTACAATTCTACCAGGCCTCGTTGATTTCTTAGCAACCCCCAAATTTTCCCCATCTCGAAACAATTTCTTAGGCTGAATTGATCCACGAACCCCATCATCTTTCTTCACACCTTTCCTTATTCCAATTGTAGTAGCTGCATTTCTTGTCACCAGAAGGCCTTTTCTCGATTTTGGGCTAACACTCTTTCCCCTCTCTTTATCAATCCTTTTCCCTTCATCAATCTCCGGTAACTTCCAAAAACAAGATTTACGCCTACTCGGCATTGCCTGAACAGGGGTCATCTCTGACTTACCCACTTGCCGGAACTTAACAATCTCCGACGGGCCCAAACTAAAACCCCTTTTCTCATCCCCAATCTTTTTCAATTTCTGTGCTTTTTCCGCTTTAAGCACCCCTAATCTTGATGACAGCCTATCAATTTCCTTCTCAGTCTCCTCAATTTCATCATCAATCTTCTTGAGTTCTTGATTCTGATCACAAAGAATCTTCATTTTTGAGTTTCCGATGAGCCCATTTGGCCTAATTTGTGCCTGACAAATCAAAACAAATGGGCTTTGATTTTCTTTAGTTGAATCATCAGATTCAAAAGAAGAGGACATAGACACAAATTGTGGCGCTTTGAGGGATGTAAAATCTTGAGAATCCCCATTATCAAAAGCTGCATTGTTCCAGATTTGAAGATCGGACGTGTTTTTGGCTTGTGGGTTTTGAAGAACATTCATTTTCTAGAAATGGGTGTTGAAAATTAGTCTAAGGGATTGTGATTCTGTTGAATTGCTGGAGGGTTTTTGAAGAGTGAGTTAGAGAGAGAAATAGACGCGTTTTGATTTGTGTTTTTGAGTTTATATGACCGTTGGAGAATATTAGAGGTTTTGTGGGCTGTCCATTTCAATCTTGATCGTTGGATTATCGTGTACGTTATTGTGGACGCTCCGATTTGGTTTCCCATTTTAGACCTTATTATTAAATCAATCATGATAAATTTTCAAATATAATAACAAAATCTGTTATTATGGTTGCTGAAGATTGAAAACAAATTTCATATGTAAATCGCTTGTTAATTACATGTATGAAACCTGTAGAAAGTCATATAATTTTGTGAATATTATGCGACTGAAATACAATATATTCATTGTTAACATTTGAGATTTGCTGGTTTGGCTTTGGTTAGTGTCCTTAAAGTACTTATTTGCAATTTGAAACTAATCTTAAGCATGAACAAATACTTGTTTGATTAGGATTGTAACTGAATGGAGTCAAATATATTTTCGTTCAAATTCGTCGTCAAAGATATCTGAATGAATTGTTCAAGCAATTACACTTACACCTTACTCCCGAATTTTAAAAGGGGAGGAAAACAAGTGAAAGGTAAGTAAAATGGTTTCACTTTCACTCCTATTTGTGCTTCCGAGTTTTAAAAATGAAAGAAAGCAAGTGAAAGTGAAGGGGTTTTAAAAATGAAAGAAAGCAAGTGAAAGTGAAGGTAATTAAACATACTTTCACTCCAAAATTGGGATGAGTGTACTTTACTTCTTATTCACTTGCTTTCCTTAGTTTTTAAAATTCGAGAGCAAGACGTTACATTCTTATTGGAGTGTTTGTCACGCTGAAGTCTGAACAACTTATTAAAACTCAGGAGTAAGGTGTCACATTCTTATTGGAGCGTTTGTCACGCTAAAATCTGAACAACTTATTAACACGTTCTCTTGCGATACTATTGATCCCAATAAAATCAACAAAACCTTAATGGAAACTAGTAACAAGAAATAAGTTACAAATGAAATGAAAAAGAAAAACTATGACAAACTTGGGACATTATCAATCTCATAAAACAAACATAACCATTATTAGGTAAGAGTCCCGTTAATGCAAAGCCACTCATTCACAAAGATTTTGCTGCAGTTAAGGTTGGGATTGATTGAGCCGAAGAACTCAGGTGTTATGTTGAGTGCAGCAGATACTGTGGAACATGTATCCCCACTTGCTGCTCCACACACCTTATTACACACCACCGTCTTAAACCCAACTGCAGAACAAGTACCAAAAAATTGTCATGATTTGAACCAGAATTATATAATCACGAGAACAAAAATCAACTCATTGTTGTCATTGGTTGCTTAGAGCGCCCGGGTGCAAGTCCTTTTCTTTTTTGTTAAGGTTGAAAGTTCGATCATCAGTGGATACATGAGTGTCCATTTCCTTTTACGAATCTTATTGACGTAACTAAGCTATTATGAAACACACATATAATATCACAGGGAGTTACTTACTGCCTAGAGTAATACTTCCACCATCAACAATTGAGACGATTAGGAGGAGAAGTGCTAAGATTTGAAGCATGTTGAAGAGCATTTCTATTGCTTTTGCCATTTCTTCCAGTTTATTAGACTAAAATGCCTGCTTGTATTTATAAATGCGCAACACATGGAAATATGCTAAATATTTCATGAATATACTCTAGGAAACTCCTTCAAGTTAATCATCATAGTACAATGCATGTTGTTATCCATCTGTTTTCTTGTTTCTTCAGTAAGCTCCAAGTACAAAGACAAAAAGAATAGTTGGACAGGAATGAACTATTACCTTACTAATAAACGTGTTATTTATGTTGCTCAAAAACAAAAAATCTAACCACACATACCCGTTCCGACCCACTAGCTGGAAAGCCCAAATAGTTTTTGGGCAAACTTAAAACCCAATACTATATATAGACTGTAACAGATATGAGTGCAAACTGAGTCAATAATGGATGCTATGAAAATAGTAGTATTATATTAGTTGAAACTTGTTGCTTTCACAATAATTGTTCTATATACAAGTGGTCTACCTTTTTAATCATAATTTGTGTTTATGTTACTTTTTATAATCCAATTATGTACTTTCTTACTCAAACATATTTGACAAATTCATAAACCATCCATATCACTTTCATCATCGAGTATTATTTTACTTTTAAAACTAATACTGTAAGGAGTATATTTTACTAACAGTTAACAAAATCAAACACTACTCTTGTTAAAATATGAACACTCAAACATTCAATACATTGACCTCTTCTTTTCTAAAGGGTAAACTCACAAATATAAACCTGGCTTGATTTTGATAAATATAAAATTTTAATTCATATATCAAATAAAAGTTTATAATTTTAATTTTTATATGATGTAAATATTAAAAGTAAAAATTACATAAAATGTAAAAAAAAGATTAATAATAAGTGTCAAAAGGAGTATGTTTTAGCATTAATAATAAGTTTGAAAGACTAATTTCCCTAAAATTGTGTGTTGGTAACTTGAAATTTGTTTTAAATAATAAATTTCAAATGATAGGATTTGAGTTATCATATTTATAGTAATATTTAAATATCTTGAAATTTAAATAAATACAAATCCAAATTCTTATGATTTTTCAAAGATTTCATTTAATTAAATTCAGAATTTTAAATAAAATTCATATTCTCATACAGGCCATAATTTTATTTACTATATTGACTAAATTTCTGAATGAGATTGATCATTATAATTACTACTAATCAAGTTATTCTAAAAAAAATAAAAATTATTAAACAACATTGATGGAAAAAGTTGATTTTTCTTCTCATTATTTGCATTTCGTTCATTCCAGTGATATACTACTGTAATACAGATGATGAGAAAAGTGAAAATCTACTATACATTTATATATATATACACATCTAATACACCCGACCCGACCCGACCCGAAGATTCCGACAAGTTCACTCTCACTCATCTCTCTTAGCTAGGTCCCCAACAGCTCAAGTACATGACTTGCCGGAGCGAATCATCAGCTTGCTTTCTAACCTCGTCTCCGTTACAATTCATTACTGCTCCGCCGTGATCGGCGCCGGCGATGCTCGCAATCGGCCGGACATCGGCATGATCGCCGGAATACGAAGAAGACGATGAGAATCGCCGGCGTCCGTGCTGGATTGACCGGAGACCGGACTTCAAGGTCTGGCCGCCGTGATCGCTGTGGCCGTTGACGACGGCGACCGTCGCTGCTGCCCAAACTCTGTTCAAATATGCCATGTTGTACCAACTGTATGTATCTATTATATATGTTTGTGTGTGTAATTGAGAGTTGTTATTGAGCTGTTTTGTTGGATTGAAAATGAAGAGTGAGGGATGGGATGTATTTATAGGCAAATGGGATGAAAAGCGGTTTTTATGAAACCGGAAACAGGATACCAGAAACCAGGGGTGGAGGTGGGTTCCTAGTGGGGCCCATATATAGATGGGTTGTTTTGGACGTTTTAACACATACAGAGATGGGTTGTTTTAAACTTTTCTCTCTTTTATTTATTATTATTCGTCAAACTAATTTCATGATATTGATATTTATTTGTATGCTCCTCTATTATAGACTATATATACTACTACTCTAACCATAATTAATTGTGTTTTGTACCCTAAATTCTGTTATACTTTCTAATTGTTCTTAATGGTATAAAATTCTCATGAATATTCTGTAAATTCAAATTTTGTTATTGCATTTTTTTACTAAATTTTTTGTTATTGCATTTGTTTGCATTATACTCATTTTTAACTCCATTCATATAATTTAAAAAATAAAAAAAAATAACGTTAATATATACTACTACTTTCATCCCATTTTAACTATTTTTTGATTTTTTAATATATATGTTAAGGTATTAAAAAATAATTATTATATTTGATAAATAATTTTGATTCTTATATAAAATAAAAAATTTAGTTTTTATTTGATATTAATATTAAAAATAAAATTATATATAAATATAAATCTTTTTATGTTTTAATATATGTGTTAAAAAGGCAAATCTGGAAAGAAAATAGAGCATTAATAAAAATCACAAATAAAAAGTGTGATTAACAAAAGCAAAGAGCGAGGAGCAACAATTATTGGACATGAGGGGGGGACAGGTGGCAAGCTTATCAGAGTGACTCATCACTCTATTTCTATTGCAAGATTCCTCCCCCTCACAGGCTACATGTTGGCTCGAATTTCTAACAAAATATACAATTAAAATATTATCATTTTTATTATCAGAATTATCAACTTTATCCTCCGGGGTGTTATTTTCTACTTTTTCTTTGAAAGTTCGGATAAATTCAAAGAAATATGAAGGGGACACGTGACTTGACACGGACCCTCTACCTATTTCTCTCTGCGTGATGGGATGGATATCTCTTTTAATTAGATTGGTAATTTTTCGTGCAACACCAAAACACAGACATTAAATTGACACGAAAATTCGGTGTTTATTTTTCGATTTTGAGTACATAATATGAAAATACACGATTGAAATTTAGTATTAATTTTGTATTTATCCCTCGATACACGACACCACACGAAATACATGAAATAAATAAATAAATATTATATATATATATTTCGTATTCATTTGTAGGTATTTTGGCTTATGTTTAAACTATAATTTGAACAAAAAATGAAAATTTTGATATTTCGTATACCAGTTCATATTTATCTTGTGTACATTTCATGTTTTTTCGTTTTCGTGTACCAATTTGTGTACCAGTTCATATATTTATTTCATTTACATTTCATGTTTTTTCGTTTTCGTATACCAAATCGCGTCATTTCATTTGAAAAAATTTTGTATATTTCGTGTCGTGTCGCTTTTAAATCGTGTCTTGTTCGTGGCACACGACTTCTATTCGTGTCGTTTCCAGTTCTATCCATCAAACATGAAAATACGACACGAACGATTTGTCAGGTTTACTTTTAATATCTTGTTACTCTTTTTCACATTTTTCTATAAAAATTAAGAAATATAAATAATTGGAAGATAAATATATATACAAAAAATGTAAAGAATTGAAGAAGAAAAAGTAGTATACAATTATTTTAGTAGAGGTTGTGTATATGATAATTTTCTTTTTAAAATTAGAATTCAGGTGTTATTATTTTGGCGAATTGATTAAAAAAAATGAAATGAACGACTGTCAAAATTATATAATCATGGCCCCTTCCTTTTTTCGGGCTTACCAATCAGTGGAGGTCGTTTTCATATGTCGTCTAGTGCCCTTTAATTAACATTGATTTTAAATAGTGTAGATAGGAGTAGTACGATAGGTCGACGAGTGATTAACTCATTTTATTATTATTTAACTCACTTTTCTTATACAGTAAAGACGAAAGATTAATGGCATGTTTGGCCTGCCTTAAAATAAGTTTTTTTGGACTTATTTTCGGGTAAAAATTTCATATTTTGATAAATATTTTTTATACAAGTATTTAATATATATTTGAGATTCTATAAGTTGCAAAAAAAAAATAACTTTTTTCAGAAAAAAGTTAGGAATCTCTAACTTTGTCTTAAAATAAATTGACTTATTCTGGAAAAAAGTTTCCCCAAACACCCCATAAGTTAGAGCAATTTTAATAAGTTCTTAATTTCTTTAATAATAATATAATTAAATTGTTTTTAACTATTTGAAATATAAAATTATTTATTATTTCCAACAATAACTTTAAACTATTTTTTAAAATTAAATATGTAAGAAAACGATAAGAAAAGGAAAGATACTCTTAAAAATGAGGAAAATGAGTTGCTTCTTAAATATTTGAGAAAGAATTGAGAGATTGTTGAAGTTTAATTTCAAAAAAAATCCGCAATTTTTAATTTACAGCTTGAAATAAAAAGTTAATAAAGATGCTCTTATCTAATTTCATTTACTAAATAATTAACTTTCCTAATTATATGACACTATCTCATATCTAAAGTATCGTATAAAATATAAATATCTGTGAGTATCCAGAGTATCTTATAAATATATGTGAGTATCCAGAGTATCTTATAAATATCTGTGAGTATCTAGAGTATCTAGTTTCATATCACAAAAAATTGTCTTGAGTATTTAAAACTTTTCATAATATATTTAATACAGAGTAGACTTTATTAACGCCCGCAATATTTATGATCTTCGTTAAGCCATTTGTTCATACTCTTTTTTTTTTTTTGCGAAAAGCCATTTTTTATAATTTTGTTGCCTTTTTTCTTCATATTTCACATTTTTGTTATCTTTTTTCTTTATATTTGTTTAATCATTTTATCATGCACCTCAACTTTAGCAAGATTCAATAAACATAAAAATATAAACTTTCAAGATTTTCCCCCCCATATCTACGAGTACTTTATATATACAAGTTGCATGTGGTTTATATTCAAATTTATTGGTAAACAATTTAATTTGAAAGTAATAATATTTATTTTAATTTGTTAGAATTTATAAGTAATAAAATTTAATTGATTTTTTTTCTGAATCATGTGATGATTTACTTATTATACACACATAATATGAAGTTTATTAAACTAACAATTTATTCAATTTTTATTTTAAGATATTACGCTATTTCAAACATACACATTTTTTTATAGTACTAGGTTATCGTCAAGATTAAGACATGTATGATAAAATGACTAATCAATTATTTTGGAGTATAAAATAAAAATAATTATTCAGCAAAGGAACATTACAAAGGATAAAAAAATAACAAATATCTAGAAAATAAATGTTACGTAATTAAAAACAATATTAAAAATAGTGAAATGCACGTAACTAGCCTTAGTCAACACATTATATAAGTAACAAAAATATGTTATTTAAAATTTATTTACAGATGTATTCTATGATATATTAATATAAAAAATTGTTCTACAGACGAGTAAATATTCTTAATGAATTATATTTTATCGAAGGTTTTGTATCTTTGAATGCAGAATAAGGCAAGATTTATGACATTTTACCTATTATTTGTGTAAAAATATTAAATAATATATAATATTAAAATAAACGGAGTAGAAGAGTTGCCTCAGCTATTTTATACCGTATGAAAGTATGAAAGAGAGATAGGAGAAGCAAACAAAAGAAATGTAACAGAATTCTAAACAGATGAGTTGTACGTACTTGTAATTGGATGTGTCGAGCACAAAAGAAATGAACCCCATTCTCCACTTTAACCCAACATGACGATATAATAAGGATGATAATTAAATCGCTATGTATGTATAGTCTACAACTTGCTTCATGGGACATGGTTTTTATCTTCGAATGTGGGCGTTTCTTGGGACAGATAATTAGCTTAATTCCTGCGGAATACATGGTTTATTTGGTAGTTTTGTTGGTTCAACGACTTATAAAAAATTATAAGTATTTTTTAAAAATTTTAAATTAAATATATATAATTTTATTTTATTTATAATATAATAATATAGTAGTTTAGATCGAATACAAAATATGCACAAACACACATTAATCTCTTAAATAAAATACATCTATATATAAAATACACAAATATTATCCTATCAATATATAAATACAAATAAATTATATAAAAATATATACATATAATATTAAATAAAATTTAAATTATTATATAAATAAAAATAAATTTAAATCATATTACAAATATTAAAAAAATTCATTCGTGCATCCTACGGAATATAAGCTAGTATATAATATATACAAACATTCCCCTCTTTCATCTCAGTTAATATGAATTACTTATTCCTTATATATATTATAGGTTAAAAATAAATAATTTTAGCCTTTATATTTTATTTAATATATTAAAAGTTTAATGTTCGTAAATAAAAGCATTCACTTACAAAAATGTTAATCATGTTAAATAAGGAATAAATTAATTAATTAAATACAAAACAAACAACAAATTAACAAGCTTTGTTTTGTTTGTTTACTTAGAAAACTCAGATAAAGTTGAGTTTTCCAAGTAGAAGAAATAATTGGTACAAATGATTGTACGTATAGGCAGGTAACGATCTTATCGGTAAGAAGAATGAGTGAGTGACTCATCACCAGTGTTTCTATTTCTCCTTTGCGAATGGATGGCTCACACTTTATCGTTGACCCTTTTGCAATATAAATACAATAGGTACTGTATATATTACTGCAAATAATTTTATATAATACATCAGGTGCTGTGCTCGTTTGATTGCACCGATGAATTTAAACTCACATGAATTTCAAATAAAATAATCAAGTGCGGAGTGGATAAACAACTTTTCATATATCATAGATATTTAAAGTTCCAAGAAAATTACATTTTTCTTATTTTTTTTTGAAAAAACGTACTTGCATTATAACTTCTCAGAATCAAGCATACAAATGATCAAATCTGGAGCATTACAAAGCCACTCCGTAGGACCTGACATAGAATATGCAACCCGAGCTAATTCATGAGCTACCATATTCGCAGATCTATAAGCAAAAACAACTAACACTTTATTAAAGTGTTTAATTAAATCCACACAATCATAACAATTCCATGGAAATAGGTAGTTCCCCGATTATCGCTTACTGCATCAACGAGAAGTTTGGCATCGCATTCGAAGATACACTTGTTGTTCCTCCACTCCTTCGTCCAGGCTAGTGCTTCCTTAAGGCTCATAGCTTCTGCCTCCCTTGGTTGAAATCTCCCCTGCACGACATTGCTTCTGGCTCGGAGGAAGTTTCCCCATTCATCTCTAACTACACATCCCACCCCTATCTGTCCTGCAGTTTGCACACAAGCTGCATCAATATTTATTTTGATCTAACCAGCAGGTGGCTTACACCACTTTCGATTCCCAGTGTGGTGTTGAGCTTTATTTGTTTTGATACCCTCCTCCATGGCTTTCTTCCATTCTGTCAGCACACCACACGCCTTTGAACGAACCCCAAACACTGATGTATTAATCCGGTTCCACAGCCAATCATTCTGTCTTTGCCAAATACTCCAGCATAACATACTTACCATCAGAATCTGCTCCATTCGAGCTGTTTGGAGTATCCGTTTCATCACTGTCAAAACTGTCTCATATGGCTCCACTGTAACCAGATTACTCAGCCCCGCACTCTCCCATACTTCCTAAGCAAACGAGCATTGAAATAAAACATGAATATCACTCTCTTCATGCATCTGGCACCAGGAACATGTCGTATGCACACTTATCCTCTTCGATGCTAAAGCTTGAGCCGTAGGCAAACAATTTCGACAAGCCCTCCAAATTAAGTTCAGTACTGTACCAGGCAACTTAAGACTCCACAATTTTTTCCAAAAAATAGCCTCTGGGCACTCAGCTTCCCCTCTCAACTTTCTATAACAACTTCTTACAGTGAATTCACCCTTATCATCGAATAACCAAAACCAGGAATCAGCCCTCCTTCTTCGTGACAGTGGAATTTGCCGAACAAGTTCCCTGTCTCTTTCATTCAATACATCATATAAAACCTCCTCGTCCCATCCCCCTCGAATATCGTCCACCAAATTTTGCACTGTTACTTGCTTTAATTCATATGGTAACTCAATCGTCAAAAAACCATTTTCTGGACACAACAACCAGGGCACTTTCCAAATTTTAATATCCGAACCATCTCCTATCCGACGTCGGCATCCCTGATGAACCACTCCTTGTGATTCAAATATACTTCTCCAGACGTAACTTGGATTTGACCCAAGTCTTGCATTCAAGAAATCTGAATTTGGGAAGTACCGAGCACTCATCAGTTGAGTGACCAGGGGATTTACATTATTTATTAGCCGCCAACCTTGCTTTGCTAACATTGCTATGTTAAAACTCTGCAATTTCTTAAACCCCATCCCACCTTCCTCTTTTACTCCACAAAGCCTATCCCACGACATCCATTTTACCCCCTTATTCGAATTCCCATTTCCCCATCAAAAGGCATTCATTGCCTTTTCAATCCCATCACACACCTCCGCAGGAAGTAAGAACATGTTCATCCAAAAGTTTGGAATTACTTGAGCTGCAGTTTTTAATAAAATCACCTTTCCCGCTTTAGACAAAGGTTGTTGCTGCCATCCTTGAAGCTTATGTCTTACTTTTTCCACCAGAAACGAAAATGTCCCAAGAACTTTAACTACTCAGGTATTTATATGTTAGCCAAACAAATTCTTAGATTTTGGAATAATAAATCATATAAGATCTTTAACTTTATTCTCTTTTAATTTTGATATGATACAAGTATGGGGTCAGATCCTGGCACAGATGTATGTCAGGAGAGAGTTAAGTGGCATACGGTCTCTCAACCGTTAGATTAATGAATGAACGCTCGGGATTAGAATTCTTTTTATTACGGATCGCGGTAAAATTCCGGGGCTCATCTAGGGACCGCGCTAATTTAGAGCAGCTCATGTATCATGCATCTAGAGTTAGACATATGCACGTGTATACATTAAGTTATTTTTATTAATTTCTAAATTTAAGATGTTATATCTTTAAAAAAATCCTTTAAATATTATTTACTTTTAAACTTATAAAAAGAATTCTAATCCTAAGCGTTCATTTATTAATCTAACGGTTGAGAGACCGTATGTTACTTAACTCTCTCCTGGCACACATGCAAGGGATCTGGCCCCTAAAAGTATTAAATACAGTACTATTTATGTTCCACTTATTTGGAAGAACGGTGGGAGAAATAGTGATGGGAGGGTCACGTGAGTTGGCATGCACCCTACTTACCTATTGGCTATTTGACCATTTCTTTATACTTTTTTATTCTTTCTTTTCTATCTCTGTTTCTCCGTTATTTATTATAATTTTAAAATTGTATTTTTATTCCTCATAATATTGTTCTTATTATCTAGTTTATAGTATATACATAAACATATTGTTATTTATTTATATTATTTCCTAATTTATTGAGTAAAGGTTTAAAAGTGAGAAACCGTAATTATTTTGGGTGACAAAGAAAAGAAGTATTGTCTATTATCAGCCAGGAGACTTTTCTAACCACTTATCTTTTCCCTTTTGTTCTGGTGAGCTTATGAATAAACTAATAGGAGTCATTTTCATATGTAATGCTAGTGGCCACTAATTGATGTAGATATAGGTGGACGAGCTATTAACTTTAATACTAGCTCTTACAACCGGCACGACACGAGCAATTTTTAAAATTTGAATTTTATATTTTTTTTCTTTTGAATAATTTTTTATTTTAGTATATTAGATTATTAGTGTATTATTTTTTAAATATGATGAGATATAGTGTGATGATTTAAAATATATATTCAGTAATTATGTCAATTTTTAAAGAATATGTGATATTAAAAAAATTCATAAAATTTATCACTAATGAGTTATATAATTTTATTAATTATATAGTTTGAAATATATAATATTGATATGATTTGTGATTTTTATTTATGTGAATCATAAGATATATATATTAGTTACATATTTTATTATTTTATGTTAATTATATGTTTTGTGACGTGGATGATATTAATGTTTTAAAGAATATAACAATAACATCACATTGAATTTAAGTGATATAATAGTAATTATACTCGATAAAATGTTTCTAAAAAACTTAATATTACTGTATTATATGATACTAGCTCTCATACCGTGAAAGATATGGGTTGCTCTAAAAGTAAGTTATATTTATACATTATTTTAGCGTATTATTCTTTAAGTTTCATGGGATATAATTTGATAATTTATATTATACACACTATTTTCGATAATACTTAATAAATGTGCTCCAGATTCTTTAATTGTTGATTGTTAAATGATGCATTGATAATAAAAGATATATTTATTAGTTGATCGTTGATTGACACGATGAATATTATCCATTTTTCATATTGTGAACCTGTAAAAATCGGAGAGCGTATAAAATTATATTATAACTTTTATGTAATTGCAAAAAGAAAAGTATTAGTAAAAGTTTATATATAATGAGAGCTTAGAGTTTACCAGCGGGTAAGAAAATGATGTTTAAATCGGATATTAAAGAAATTAATTTTAAATTGTAAGGAGTGAAATGTTAAAATTATAAAATATACATAAGTGCATACAAAATATTAATGGAAATAATAATAGAGTTAATATTGTAATTATTTATAAAATCACTACTTAAAAGAGTGTTTGTATTATTATATAATAAAAAGTTAATATCGTAATCATTTGTAATTTATGACTAATTTTACGTAACCGATGACGTAAAATAAAATCATCACTTTAAAAAATGTGTTGTGATATTATATATAAAAACTCTCATATCCGTGCACGACATACGCTATCTTTAAAAATTAAATTATATTTATACGTTATTTTAACATATCATTTTTAAAATTTTATAAAATATGATTTGATAATTCGTATTTATGTACATTATTTTTTATAATACTTATATACTGTATTACTCATAAATGTTCCCATAATTTTTTATTTATTGATTATAAAATGACGTATTCATAATAAAAAAATAATTTATTAAATTGAGATGAAGAGTTGGAGAGCATGTAGGTTTGTATGTATTCATAGTTGTTATATATAATAATAATAATAATAATAATAAAATTAACATTGTAATTGTAGTAATTAATGAATCTCAAACGATTAAAATAGTAAATTACTGAATAAAATGTTTACACAAAACTTGATGTTGTGGTATTATATAATAGGTAGATTATTTTCATTTCTATAATGATTAATGAACTTATCCAAAAAAAAGAGAAGAGAAAGTATAACATATCTTTCTATTTTAATAAATTATATTTATTAAACACTAAAAAGATCACAATCTAACTCCAATGGCAATATTCATACTATATTATAAATATTTATTTTTGTTTATGTTATATATATTATTTATTGCACTTTATAGTATCATAACAATTTATTAGTTGATACTGTGGAGTGTGAAGCAAGATAATGCAACGGAAATTCGAAAGGATGAGTTGTACGAACAAACTTGTTATTTGATGTGTGGGGTCCGAAAAGGATTGAACACCATTCTTCACTCTAACTAAACATGACTGACCATGTATATAGATTAAATGAAAATATGTCACCCGTATGTTCTACAGCTTGCTTCATCGGACGGTTTTTATCTTCATTGTGGCCGTTTCCTCGGTCATAATAATATTTTAATTTTTGCTTACCTACCTAGAGCCTATATATAAATAAAATTAAAATTATATTATACGGAGTTGATATTTACATATATATTATCATGTCCCCAACTTGTATCTTTCAACTTCCAAATTACGTGCGGAACTAAGCTACGCTACGCTGACAATAATATACAGCATACGCTGCTGATAGTATTAGAAACTCCCTCCCTCCCACTCAATTGTTTACATTTGAGTTGAGCACGGAGATTAAGAAAATTATATAAAGTATTATGAAAGAAAAGGAAAAATTAATAAAAAAGAAAGAAAAATGAGTAAAGTGATGGGGTCAATTGATATTTAATTGATAAATTTAAAAAGATGAGTAAAATAGTGGGTGAAGGTAAATTTTATAATATAAAAATTTATTATTTTTAAAATTTTAAAATATAAAAAATTGAGCAAGACATTCAAAAAAGAAAAATGTAAAGAATTCGATAGACAGAGGAAGTAGTTGTCACTTGACTGGAGAACAAAGGATTTACTTGTGTCGTAAAGTATTAAAACGTACTTACACTTGCACACACATACTGAAAAGTGAAAGCAAACAATTTGTATAGTTCATATATCTAGAGTGCGTTTTCTGTTTTGTTTTACACACAAATTACTTAATAATCTTCTAGCTGAGTCTGTTAACAAGTCTCACCAACTTTCACATGAGTATCCATTTTTTAGTTTTTACTCAGAATTCTTGAAAATTACATGGAAAAAATTATGTAAAATTTCTCTAGTAGACTATACGCTTTACAGTTGATTTATAACTGCTGCTGCTTGGACAAAAAAATAGGAAGGCAACAAAACAAAAAAACAGTGAGGGAATCTCTAGAAAAAAGTGACCGAAATAAAATAAAATGTTAAAGGCAGCTGGAGGAGCTAGATACATGCAGCGATGAACGGATTAGCGGCAGGTGGCAGGATATGATACAACACAAGCATATGACTCACCCACAAATCACAATGCTGCCCATTACGCACAACACCCTTTCCCATAACGTTATCAGCTTCCACACACACCGCGCCCATATGGTGCCCACGTGAATAAGCCTGTGTAGTGTGTACTTCTCTCTCCTGACCTGCCCTCGACTGCTCACTACTCGTATGGGTTTCCCGTTAAGTCCGGATAGCCTTCTTTACCTGACTGGTGACTTCTATCTCCAGATGTCAAAAAGAGAAACCCCTATTGGTCTACATAATTACTCCCTCGGTAACATTATTTATGCGTAGGCCACTACACCATACTTGATATCAACATTTCATTCTCTCTTCAATATGGAGTTCCCATCTTCTACAACTTTTTTTCCTTGTAAAATTTTGGAGCTTTCACATAATCGATACTTGTGTTTAATCTGAAAATACAAAATGGACCTGTTACTCTGCAGTCTGAACTGCTGTTAAAGGCCTTGATTATGGACCACATACCCAACCCATGATCATGTACGAGTATTTTATAAAATCATAATCAAATTGGCGAATTACATAATCTTTCAGTTCCAGTCACCCTAAATATAACTTATCCAATCAAATGCAATTTCAGGCAACATATATATAATGTTGATAGGGAGAATCAGTAAGCAGTAGCCTTTAGGGGACTTGCAGCCGCCACAACAAATAAAACATATTCTACCAAGTCGCAAAGATCATGTCAAAATTAACATAACACAATAAGCATACATTGTTTAACAATTTTCAGATTCAATTGCAATCTAAACTCCTGAACTCAAATAAAATTGTCACTAGAGTCAACTTCTAGTCATTATCTGCATCCTCCAGGTCCTCATCCTCCGGCACCGATCATGTCAAAATTAACATAACACAATAAGCATACATTGTTTAACAATTTTCAGATTCAATTGCAATCTAAACTCCTGAACTCAAATAAAATTGTCACTAGAGTCAACTTCTAGTCATTATCTGCATCCTCCAGGTCCTCATCCTCCGGCACCCCGCGCATATACAGAACATTGTTACATCTGCAGAATGAATATGAAACACTTTTTTAGCAAACGAAATTATTGAAACAATATGCAAAGTTGTTCTTGTGAATGTACTACTAGGCTGTCATTTCATAAACTTTCCCTTTTAAATACTTCAACGGCTACGAGCTCCTAAATTATCAAATCAAATAATGAAAGAATATACAAAAGGCAACTAAATAGTGAGTGCCTTCATGGCTAATATGATACCTGATCAGTATCTCTCCAAGGTTTCCTGTGAACTGTCCATCAATATATTCTTCGGAGTTCGCAAGCTGCAATATTGAATTGGCATCAGCGATATAAAGCAAATCATGAGGCATGTATAGTACTGAAAATAACAATCTTATTACAAAAAAACCAAGTCAAAAATAAAATATAGTGTAAATTTTATGAGTTGGAGCATAAATTACCTGCAAATTCATATATGAATCAACAGAGACGAGGAATCCTGCGAAGAAAAGTATCAAATATCATGTTAAGTCCCAGGATAAACCAATTTGGGTGCATTTATAAAGGTTGGATGTCTACTAGGTTGCCTGCACAATTTTTTCAGATGCACTTGAAAATAAAAGGATTCTCGGAAAGATAGTACCTTTGTATTCCATTCCCCACTTGAGTTTGACTATGACACGCTTTCCAGTTAAATTGTTCAAAAATGGTTTTGGATTAACTGGTACAGTCTGCAATAATAATTGATCCATAGAAACAGTAGATTAGTAACAATCGAATACATCCCAAGAGGATTACAGCTTGAATGAGAAAAATAACTGATTTCATCAAATATTTATAAAAAATTGAAAATCAGATAATCAGGCGTGAAGAACATATTGCTGTAATAGGAACAGATTCCTAAAAGACTAAAACTAATGACAGTCTGAAATACAACCTCTCAACTAAACAAAACACAGTCCAGTAGTTGAAGGAGGCTGTTCCTATCAGACAGGACTTCCTAGAGACGTAATTTTAGAGTATTTGAGAGATTTAGCAGTCAAGGTGAGTTTAGACTAATCAAATTTTATTCATGCAGCACGGTACCAGTATATGACTCAAAGGAAACATCATAATTACAATTATGTTACAGATCCCAAGTCAAGTACATCTGGTTGAATCTCTAGAATAACACTTGCCTGTCATCTAAGACAGCCAATTTATCACTATATACCAATGTTGTTAAAAGCGCGCGAAGCGCACCTAAAGCGCTTCAAAACCTATGAAGCGAAGCGCCTTCAATGAATCGCGCGCTTCAGTAGGTGAAGCACGAAGCGAGGCGATGCGGTGTGAAGCGCAACAATAGAGGCAGACTTAAAAAAACAGCCCAATTGGCCCATAATAACTTCCAAGCCCATAATAAGGGCCCAGGTACTTCTTTTAATAATCCTAAATCTATTCCTCTTCTTCTTTTCTAAAGCAGCCGACTTCTTCTATTCCTCTTCTTCTTTTTTCTTTTGATTCTTCTTCTCTTTAATTTTTCTTTTACTGATTATATATACATATATATATACACACATATATATACATATACACACACATATATACACATATATATATACACACACAGTCACATATATAAAGAACCCTTTTGTTAATTATTGTTACTAATTACTCTCAGCAATGGCTGCTGAGAGTAAAAAATATGATCCAGCATGGAAGTATTCAACGGCAGTTGCTAGTGCAAGTCGTGAAAAAGTCAGATGCAACTTTTGTGACAGTTTTTTCGGGTGGCCCATTCAGAATGAAAGAACATTTTATTGGGGGGAAAAGAAACGCAACAAAGTGTCCTAAAGCTCCTACAGAGGTCAGAAAAGAGATGGAAGAGTACATAGAAAGTAGGAAGAAGCAACAAGAGGATGGATATGCAAGAGTAGCTGCTATGGATACTAATTCAGATTCTGAATGTTCTATAGATGATATTCAAATGTCAAACAAATCACCGAAAACACATGGATCAGCTACTGCAAACGAAGGGTCCACTTGATTTGTATATGACTCCACATCCAGAAGCTGCTGTGATGAAAAGGAGAGGAAAAGGACAAATGAAAATAGATGAAAATGATCATGTGCGTAAGGAATTAAGAGCCAGAGCATCTGCATTTGCTAGGTGGATGTACGATGCAGGTATCCCATTTAATGTTGTCAACTATGATAGTTTTCCGGTAGTTGTTGAAGCATTTGGCCAATATGGTCCAAATATGAAGCCACCTAGTTACCATGAAGTGAGAGTTCCTTTGCTAAAAAAAGAAGTTGATCACACTAGAAAAATTATTAGTGAGCACGAGCAACAGTGGGAGAAATTTGGTTGCTCTTTGATGTGTGATGGTTGGACAGATGGAGTACAAAGATCATTGATCAATTTTCTGGCTAATAGTCCAAAGGGAAGTGTTTTTATTGAGTCGGTTGATTCATCAGCTTATGCAAAGACAGGAGAAAAGATTTACGAGTTGCTTTGTGGATATATTGAAAAGCTTGGACCATTTAATATTGTGCAAGTGGTGACAGATAGTGCCTCAAATAATAAATTAGCCGGGAAACTTTTGGAGGTGAAATATCCACATTTATTCTGGACACCGTGTGCAGCTCATTGCATGGATTTGATCTTGGAAGACATTTTCAACATTCCAAACACTAAGAAAACTTTTGAAAGGGCTATCAAATTAAATGCCTACATATACACTCGGCCTCCTGTTGTAAATATGTTAAGGCATTTTACAAACCAACGGGAGTTGGTCAGGCCCGCAAAAACTCGATTTGCTACAGCTTATCTCACCCTCGAAAGAATTCACAAGCAAAAGGGCAATTTGAGAAACATGTTTGTCTCAGAAAAATGGAATTCAAGTAAATATTCAAAAGAGGCAGCTGGTAAAAAAGTTTGTGAAATTGTTTTAATGCCATCATTCTGGAATAATGTGGTATATGCACTTAAGGTGGCAGGACCTCTTGTTAGGGTGCTAAGGTTGGTTGATGGAGAAAAAAAACCTGCAATGGGATACATATATGAGGCAATGGACAGGGAAAAAGAGGCAATTGCAAAGTCTTTCAAGCTTAATGAGAACAAGTACTCAAGAATTTTCGAAATTATTGATAACAGGTGGAATGTGCAACTCCACCAACCACTGCACGCTGCTGGTTATTATCTTAATCCGGAGTTTTACTATTCCAACAAAGATATTGAAAAAGATCAGGAGGTGATAAGAGGGCTCTACACTTGTATTGAGAAGATGGTACCTAATCAAGCTGAACAAGATAGAATTGGGGACCAAATTCCACTGTATAGAAATGCCGAGGATCTTTTTGGCATTTCTATGGCCAGACGCCAAAGGACAAAAAAATCTCCAGCGGAGTGGTGGATTTCTTATGGTGGTGGTGCTCCTGATTTGCAAAAACTTGCAATCAAAATCCTTAGCCTCACTTATAGCTCATCCAGATGCGAAAGAAATTGGAGCACATTTCAACATCTTCATTCAAAAAAGAGGAATCGGCTAGCTCAACAACGTTTGAATGATCTAGTTTTCGTCAAATACAATAGAGCATTGAGACGTCGATATGCGCTACGGGACACCATTGATCCTATATCATTGACCGATATTGACGAAAGTAATGAATGGTTGCTTGGGAGGCTTGATGGAGAATCTGATGAAGACAATGACTTTGTTTTTAATGAAGAAGATGGATTAAATTGGAAAGATGTAGCAACTGCTTCTGGTGCGGGGGAACCTCGCTACAAGTCTAGGTCACAGTCAACTTCTTCACAGGCAATTAACAAAGGGAAGCGTCCATCCACTTCAACTACTTTACACTTAATTGATGAGGATGATGAAGAGGATGAATTTGAATTTGAGGGAGGAAGTCCTAGCACCAACTTTGATGATTTTGATGTCGACCTCATAGAAGATGAAGATTGAAGAATGAAATTAGAGTAGACTTTTATTTTATTTTATTTTTGAAGAATGAATATTAAATCAGAATGCATCCTTGCCGGTATTTTAATTGTTATTTGTTGTTTGGTATTGCAGGTATGTTGCACTTTTAACCCGCTTTAATGTTTGCTTGATTTTTTTTACTATTTTACTTATTATTTAGGCTTTTTCGCATAATATACATTATACGCATGTTTTTTTACAATGTGCGCCTCACTTCGATGAAGCACGCGCCTCACTTCGATGAAGCGCGCGCCTCGCTTCGCGCTTCGCCTCGCGGATCCCCGGAACCCCTTGCGCATCGGTGCGCCCCGCGCGTTAAATAACATTGCTATATACTGATTTAAAAACTAAATATGAAATTAAGCAGGAGTCACGATTTTAGAAGTAGGAATAGAAACTACTTAACACACTTCAAGAGAATAGCTGTATTTCAGGATCAGTAAAAGGTCAAGAACCCTAACAAATTACAATCACAGCCTAAAATTCATCAACTAGGAGTATCCAACACCTAAGGCATACTACAACACTAACAAGAAGATACACTGTTGTAATATATTTCAAGCTTTTACAAAGTAGAATGTTAATTCAAACTATTATTTAACATTCTCTAATTCAGCAAGCAACGGATATTCCCTAGAGAGGATCAGGATCCATCTAAAATTAATAATTTACTTGTTCGTAAATCGTAATAGCCTGTATTACTTTTTAATGATGCTTACCGCATATCGTAATAATTAGTAGCATACAACTACAGAACATCATCATAATATAACAGCCCTAATTTGAAAGAACGAGATCTAAAAATATAATAATAAGTAAACACAAATAATAATCATGGATGAAATTAAATCGATATTAGTGAGAGGGAGATAAACTTACAGCCATATGGGTCGATTATAGAGAGAGAATATGACGGTCGAGCAAGGTTATTAAAGTGTTTAGGGTTTTGTTACAGTGCTCCTACGCTTGCCTCGGATGAACCAACTAAAAGACAACATATATAATCGAATTGAAGCTTAATTATTTCTGATATAATAATCTAAAATTATTACTGTATTAAATATATAGTAATATAATAATTTTATTATTTAATTTTAACATAGTGAATTTTTATTCATAATAATCTTTGTTTATTTATGATAAATTAATAAATTTATTTTAATCTTATTAAATTATAATATTGATTAAATCTAGATCATTCTTTAAAGTGTAATAATTTTATAATAAATTAAATGTTAATTTATGATTATATTATCCGAATATTTTAGATCATTGAAATATCTAAAATACATTATGTTGATCATCGTTTCGAATTACATTTTTATGTTAGAAATAAATTTGGGTTAATTATCAAATCCGTCAATCACTGTGTACAAATGTATCAAGTGAGTAATTTATTATAAAAATTATTTAATTTAGTCACTAATTTAAAACTTTGTATCAAATTGGTAATTGAAAATTTAAAAATTTGTATCAACTTATTTATTAACATATGTCTATGTGATACATATTTTCAAATTAGTGAGCGACCTAGTTGATAATTAACGCGGAATAAATTTTGAATAAATTTCTTAATGATAAATAAAATAATAAAATAAAAAGGTACTCTCTATCCTTTTTAATTGTCCATTTTATTTTGAGTGCGGTCAAATTAACCACTTTGACTATAATTTAAATATAATATATAATTTTAAAAAAATAAAATTTTATATTATTAAAAATATATATAATTTAATTTAAGATATATTTTTAAATTTTTTAAAATTATAAAAAAAATATTTAATTTTTAATCAAAAATTAGTCAATTGACCAGAAAAAAGTCAAAATCTTCCTCGATCCAGCAGAGTCCACAGAGAAAGGCAGGCTACGTGGGAAATCCAGAGTGGCCAAGACACAAAAACAAAGGATTTGGCCAGGATAAGCCACCCCCTTTATTACAGCCTCTCAACCCATTCCTTTTTTTTTTTTTCTTGAATATTTTCATCATCATCAGCTTTGCTTTGCTTGCTTCATTATGAATATGCATATACATATACATATACATTACTCCCTCTGAAGTTGAATCTCTCAAAACTCAACTCTTTCTAAACACACACACAAACACACACAGTTTGTAAGTAATAGAGTAATGGCAGCAGCAGCAGCAGCTATAACTTCACTGTCGTTTGCGTCACTGAGTACTAGTCAATCTTCACTTTCATCTAATCATCATTTGGATGCGTGCCGCTTTCGTTTGAATCAGTCCTGCGATTTCATCGGTTTTCGTGTTTCCACCAGTCATTCCAATTCTTCACGTTTGCTTGTTCGTTGCATGTCTTCTTCAACAGGTATTACTAGTATTTGATTGTGAATTCGAGCTTAGGTACTGTATTAACTACATTTACTTGCTTTTTTCTATTATAATTTATTGTTAGTTGATTTATAGTAGCTTCCTATTGTAACTTTGTAAGTTTGAAACTCTGTTCTAGTATGTAAAACGTTTGATTCATGTTACCCCTGCTGTTTCGGAATTAGATTCCGAGGTACATTGGATGATTGTATCCTCGAGCTCTGCAGACATGTCTCCCAAATATGAGCATGAATCATCCATTCTTATATATAGGAACAATACATGACAATTGAACCAATGATCAACTCACACATTCAAATTTAAATAATGTTTTATAAAAGCCAGAAAATACATTTAGATTAGATCTGAATAAGGGTTGATAGTAGGAGATAACTAGCAGTAACGCCTTTGATTCACGATATGGAGTTAGCTAATTAGTTTATACTTTACAAACTCACGAGCTACACAAAAAGAGAGATAAGAAATCATTATTAACAGCTTACTCTGTGGTCAGGCTCACAATAACAATTAACAGGTATGCCTCCAACATAATGACAACTTCTTTTAAAATGTAATAGGGCACTACACTACAACTGGGTTAATTTAGGCCAAAACCTGAATAAATTGTGATTGTTTTTATAACAGCATATTGAAATTTAATCAAGTAACAATCCTTGATGGGTTATTATTACCTTCAACTGTTGGACAAGTTAAGCTGAAACAGCAATAATTTATTAAAATTGTTTTTATTTAAAGGTAAATATTCTTGACTAGTGATTATTTTTTTCTTTTTATGAGCTGATTTACATAACAATAATTAAGAATCGGCCGTGTTCTGCATAGGCTCACAGGTTACAGCTTTTTAATCTAGTTTTGGTTATGGAGGGACTTTTAATGATCTAAGATTTTCGGTTATTCTGGGTGCAATACATGTATTGTCTGTCTGGTTATTATCTAAATCTATGTAATTTCTTCAGATGTACCCACCGTGTCTCAAACAAAAGCCAATTTCCTTCAGGCCTACAAGCGACCAATTCCAAGTATTTATAATACTGTGCTGCAAGAGCTAATAGTGCAGCAACATTTGATGAGGTACAAGAGGACGCATTGTTATGATGCAGTATTTGCACTCGGTTTTGTGACTGTGTATGATCGACTTATGGAAGGATATCCCAGTGATGAGGATCGAGAGGCTATCTTCAGGGCATACATTAAGGCATTACAAGAAGACCCGGAGCGATACAGGCCTGTCTACACTTTATTGAATATTTCTGTCGTAGTTTCCTTCATCTTTTCATACTCTAATGCCGGCCTCTCTTTTGACTTTTTGGTTGTTTATACTGGACTTGCCAGTTATGCTTGAGGCTATTCTTAACTTCACCTTAAAAGTGAATTATGAGTCTTGTTAATAGAAGCTGTAACCATAAAGCTTATAATTTTTAATTTGTAAGTGCTATGAATTTTTCTTCATAGGCAAGGACTCGCCTCAGGTAACAGGACTCCTGGGTTTATTGTAAAATGAGTATCTACTGATTGCTAAATTATAACATGCTACTGCATTAAATTGAAAATTTCAGTCCGCAAAATTCTTTAATGCACCTATCTAAAATAATCCTATGCCAAATTAAATATTGCAGGAGCGATGCACAGAAACTTGAAGATTGGGCTCGTTCTCAGACTGCCAGTACTTTGGTCGATTTTTCTACAAAAGAGGGAGATGTTGAAAGCATTTTGAAGGACATTTCGGAAAGGGCTAGGGCTAAAGAAAGTTTTAGCTACAGTCGATTCTTTGCCATTGGCCTTTTCCGTCTTCTTGAATTGGCAAATGTAACAGAACCCACCATTTTAGAAAAGGTAGTACTCATGCTTTAAAACTGTTGGAATTTCCACATAATAATAGTTTTTAATAGTGAACTGCTGAAATGATCTTCTGCCTATTTTAGTGAATGTTTAGATATTGTCTGAAGCTATATTAGTTACTACTTGCGGTGAAATGAAAGTTTCCGGCTTCGGAAGGGCTGAGTGTTCCTGTGGGCTTTCTATGTTTTTTTTGTTGAGGGGGGGGGGGGGGGGTTGGACAACCTAAAAATTACCGGTGACCCATGTTTTCAATCAACATTATGAGTTAATTTTCCTACCCATACGTTATCATAGGTAAAGGGAAAAGGTAAAAAAGAAACGAGTCAAGCCAAAGAAAAGGCTACAAAGATGTATTAACAATCAATTCTCAGGAACAGAAAACCACAATAAATAAGAAATAATAACAGATATTCCTACCAACCAAAGCTCTCACTTCCTGCAACATTGATAAGATCGCTTCTGATCAACATCTCTTGCAAATAAGCAGTCAAACTTGCTATTTAGCAGTAAAACTGCGGGTTTCCACTTAAATATTCTATTCTGTTTGTTTATGAACAGTCCAATGCTTCCTGTATTATATATACAATGTCCGAACTAAATCCAACACAATATATTAACTGAGTAATTGCAATCAAAGAACAACTGAAATAACTTTCTGTATTCGTTTCACTGGCATTCTGATTACTAGAAGCAGGGGCCATCTTAATTTATTTATGATTACGTCTCTGTTCTTTGAAGTGACTGCAACACCGTACACCAGCATTAATGTACTCACCAAGCAGATCGGGGCATGGTAACCGTCTTCTGTGGCTTGAATCTAGTCCAGAAAAACAGCTGAATATAAATTTAAGGAGACTAATAAGTTGGAGTACTCTTGATATTTCCTTTGGCATAGATATATTGGGAAGAGGTCATCTTTCTTTAATAGAATTAATACTGTACCCATTTAATTTATCAACTTATTGGAGTATGTGATCCAGATGTTGGCATCTTCACAATTATAAATCTACATGGAGGAAAATTAGTACAACCCTTTTTTTCGCTTAATAATTGATCCAATTTATTTCCCCCGTCATTTTTGGCAAGACAGAAAATGACTTGCTAATCAGCTTACTGTATATAGCGATTGTGTTTCTTGTACCCGTTGTATGATTTTTTTTTATAATCCATTCAAGTTGCAATGCGAGTTCTTCCCTTCTGAAAGTGATATTTACAAAAAGAGACTTGGTGATTTTATAAGGTTCTGATGGGAGCATTCTATTATATTCTTTGTATGTCTCTCCATGACAGGGAGCATGTTTTACTGTTTAGACCAAATTTAAACCTTCTTTTTGCATGTTCGGCATCTATTTGGATATCTGACTCTTTAGATTGATGATACAGCTATGTGCAGCGCTAAATATAGACAAAAGAAGTGTTGATCGCGACCTTGATGTATACCGTAATCTTCTCACAAAGTTGGTTCAAGCAAAAGAGCTCTTAAAGGAATATGTGGAGAGGTACCTTTGATATCTCTCCAACTATAGTTACTTTTATAGTTTTATTTCATGTTACTATATATAAATTATTGAAAAATTTTATACCAAATAAGATTTTAAACGTGCACCAACACGCAGTCGGGCTAATTATTGATTTTCAATTCCACACATTCTGCTACAAATAATAAGCGGACACTTTAACCAGCATATTTTCCTACTTCCTGCTTAAGGAACAAGTACCTTTATGCACTTGGTTTTAAAATGTTTGATAGGCGTATGGTTTGTTTTTACTTGGCCATCTTTTAACCCAGACAATTCAGAAGTATTATTTTAAGTCTGTTGGTCGAGAACTTTCCTGAAAACCTTGGTATCCTTATATATTTTGTTGCCTTGCAGAGAAAAGAAAAAAGTGGAAGAAAGAACAGGATCACAAACGGCCAACGAGGCTGTTACAAAATGCTTGGGGGAATACCAATACCTTGGATTGTAAATCCAGTTATTGATAGAGCTGGGGAATCAGGACCTCATGTTTCAGTCAGCTTATTTATACAGAGTCCAATTTTTGTTGTATACCTATGTAGAATTGCGACTGAAAGATAATTGAAATCTAGGATGGTAATTTGACTTTCAATTGTAGCATTCAAAAGTATCACCTATACCCATCACTCATCACAACTTCAATTTCTATTTACTTCAGAGACGCTGGTGTTTTTGTTACCAACCGCTCTCTATTATAATACTATTCTATTTTATATATAATAATTTTATGCTTTTTAAAAATCTTAATTAATCTATTTAACTAAAATATGAAATATATGAATTAAATTATGCCGGACTAAAATTCTAAAATTACCAAATTAACAGAGATTGCTGCCTTTGTATTATTCATGTACTCCCTCCGTCCCAACCAATTGTTATCACTTTTTTTTCACTTTCTGGCACGCATTTTAAGGTGAATTTTAAGAATAGTTCCATAACTTATTTTTAAAAATTTCTTTTTTTGTATAAAAATAGGATTGTTCTATATTTATACAAAAAAGGAAAATTTCAAAAATAAATTATGGAACTATCCTTAAAATTCACCTTAAAATGCGTGCCAGACACCCCATTTTGAAATGATAACAAATCAAAGGGACGGAGGGAGTATCATTTTATTCTTTAATCCATAATGTTGTTTTTGGTTGGTAAGAATGGAATGAAATGAAATAAGTGGAAATAAAGGAAATTTATAGAAATAGGAGGGAAGATTGAAAAAAAATGGGTAAGTGTAAAATTTCTTTAATAAGAATTAGGAAAAAAATGTATACGAGGGAGAATGGAGCATTCCATCGCAAATTGAGAGATTTGAGTTATAGTTTGGGTTGTTAGGAATGGAATGAGGGGATGAATGAAAATTTTAAAATTCACTCATAATTTAGTTCAAATCTCATCCCATTCCTTTCAAATTCATTCATCCCAACCAAACACAATATAAAAGAATAACTGAGAGACAGCTACAAGCACAAATAGCTTTCCAGGAGAAGCGCACCATTCCAGATAATTACTTAAATCTGAAGAGCATTACATCGGTTGCAACTTAAATCGAAGATAAAGTTGCTCGTAGTCCAATCAAATAAGAACTTTTCAATAATCATTGTCAATGTCAATAATAAGAATAAATAGTATAAACTAGACCAATCATCACCCACAAGCTTAACTGAGATGTGAAATATCAACCTCGTCAGGGATTCTAAAAGTGTCAGCGGCACCAAATTTTCTACTGCTCTCGTCTACAGCATCATCTTCATCATTACTATCATTGTCATCCTCAACATCATGACTGGTAGGAGTTGATGGCTCGCAGACACTCTTAGATCTGCAGTCGGGGGTTGCAAGCATCTTGACCTGACCTAAATGCGAGATTTCCACCACAACAGTGTCATCATCAACCGGAAGAGGTTGTTTCCAGGGTTCGCCATCGATTCTCATATATGTTTCTGTTGCTGCACCTTTATGAAATTCAAACTTCACCCTGTGGGCCTGAGGAGATAACAAATTGCATTCAGTTACTTCATGCATTTGTGTAAAAGATGAAAACAGCCACTGGCCGGAGCAATACAGCCAACTTTAGATTATTTTATGACTAAAAACTAATGACAGGTTACTGTTAAATAAACAGAATATTTAAGGGTCACTTCATCAAGGTGTTTAAACTTTGCCATTGGAATAAACATTCTGCTTTCGTTAAATTTGGTCAAAGAAGGTTTAGATAATAGCTAATTCAAAAAAAGTTCCATTAAAAACCTGTGCAAGACGAGTCCCGTGCCCATTTGGTGCAAGTAAAACAAGCCCATGCCATGCATCCTTAAAACCGACAATCTCAAGAAGGCCATCATCGACATAAGGTGGAGTCAACCCTCTCTGCAAGTCATGTTCAAGTGAAGATTATTTCATCACAGAAATGCATTTATAACCGGCAACCAAAGGTATCACTATTTTTATGATATGACACATATATCTTATATTTAGGTAAATATTTATTCAAAAGGGAATATAACACGAGCAATTGAAATGGGGTTACGAACATCACGGATTTTGTTCTTGTTTGGAGTTCCCCAAGGATTTAGTCCACCAGAGAAGCTAGGCAAGTTGAGGCATATGATTGACCTGATACTAGACATTGGAAATGAAATCATTTAAAAAATGATGCACGTGAAGCAACTGTAGAGAAATTTCAAAACGTGTTGTAGTGAAACAAAGAATATCGACAATACTAACGCAACCCAAAAATGGTTGTATTTCAATAACAAAACATTAAAGGCAAAAAGCAATATTTTGAATAACTAATTTTTCATTGAAATACAAGTGTGATTAAGCCTCAATACGGACTGCAATCTTGTGGTTTAACCTCTTACACTACATTAAAACAGGGCAACTCCGACTGAAGCATACCCAATGACTCTGCAAAAGCAATAAAACAGACCATACCGACCAAACAGTTGCCTTTAAGCGGGCCCCGTGTGATCAACCACCTCGACAAGCGAGACACAATTTATTAAATCTAAAAGATTATCAGCATACCTATATAAACTTATGCCTCAACCACAACTATTTGGCACTACGTATCGTTATGAAATGATAATACATACCTACTCTTGGCAAAAGTTACAAAAAAAGCCTTCATTGTTAATAAATACTTGATTGTACTTTTTTATTTGTAAATAAATAAACATTAGCCTAAAACTGTACTTTTTTAACTTCATCGCACTTGTCATACATTCTCCCCCTTCCCTTTCGATTAAATACTGGTGTTTACTGTTTTACAAATCACTGTATACTATGCTCCAAAATATTGACAGTCATATCACACTAAAACACACTAGGACAGAAAAAAATAATTATTCACACAGATTAGTTAAGGTCCTTGCCAAAACCTTCAAGGTTGTGTCCTGTGGTAACAATGAAATGAACTAAGAATGGGAAGTTATTAGGGAATTATGTGAAAGGATAGGATGATATAGATAAAGGGAACTGACAGTGGAAAAGATGAGGTTTAGGAAGAAGAAGAAGAAGAAGAAAGGGAAGAATTACTGAACATCCTAACTCATTAAAATGTTTAGCTTTGTTTCCAATAAGCAACGGTGTAACTGTTTGTAGATAAAAATAGATATTGATATACAATAAAGTACAGAACAACAGAGAGTTGACTTACTAATGAGGTACTTTAAGCTCTTGCCATTCACCGCGTCTTTTCATGATCATCACTTTCGCTAGCTGTGCAATATTCCTGCAACAAGTTTAAACTAAACTATGAAACAAACAAGCGGCTAACTTTACAGTTAGTTTGATGCAGCTACCGCACTTGACTTAGCTCCAAACCATATTAGCTAGAAAGCCAATTGCAAGAAGCTAGCTATAATTTAAGTCCATTATAGCAAAAATGAATTTGCGGTAATACAATCTCAGATTTGACATCTTGATGTAGGACATACATGGGTGAGTGATAATATGTGAAGCCACAAAATAACGAAATATACTTATCGTTGAAACTTATTAATATTTTATAATAATAATGGTCAGCACTGGTAAAGTGTTCTTGCCTCCACATGGCTATTTATATAGGAGACAAAAAACCATAACCCGGCTAGACAAAACACATATACAAACTATCTTCAAAACTCAATATTAAAATTAAAGAAATAATGGTTGATACTTTGTCCCATAATAAGTTCTCTCAGTGTTGAAAATAGTAAGAAACAAGTCTGCATTTTACCAAATGCTAAATATCTAAGATGATGAATGTACAGTGGATATCAGTTGAGCAACTTCTATTAGTAAATACACATAAAAGTTATAGATATAAGTATATAACAATATATAATCTTTGTAATACATGCTTCTAAACTATCTGACAATATGCAGGGAAATGATAATTATACATTGTGCATTTATATACTTACCTTGAAGAAGGTTGATGAAGAGATGCAGAAAACCATCCTTGGCTACTAACAAGCTTTGCATATGTTTTCTGAAAGCAGATAAACCACGTACTTGAATGACAAGCGCAAGTACTTATATAAACACATCTCCAGGAAAATATGAGTGGTAATTGGTAAACCTTTTATAAACATATATCAGCAGATCAAAATTAAAGACGAATGCATAAAAAGCATAGCCAGAAGTGTACAGTTATGGTCTGGGATCTCAAACAATCAACAGTCAGTTTTTGCATTGGAAATGATTTGTGTAGTCACTAGTTAGCATGTCAACAGGGCTTGATCATTAATAAATCATAACTAGACAGAATTGCAAACTGTGATATAAAAAAAATTGTCACTCGGTGCTGATATGATTTGATGATCAACAGGGAGGCTGATGTGCTAAAAGGTTCTTTCCTTCGGCATATGGAAAAAAGATAGATACATGATATATTGTACTGGAAAAGAAGCACACTATGTGTATTGCTCTTTGTCTTTTCTTCGGAAGGAACACCTTACTCCCCCCCCCCCCATTTTTTTCTCTAATCCCAGAAAAAGTTGATTAATTAATTATAGGACAAAACCTTTATTTTTTCTAACACGATGATGAAACATCCTCGGAGGAATTTTTTTTAACAAACATTGTTTGACTGTTTGTCATTGACGTTGTTCAATGCCTGCTTTAACCCTACATCTTTAAGTACTAGATGCAATAAAAGTAGTATTGAGTGTCACATAAACGGATAACTACGATGAACAAATTATGTGTGTAGTAGTAACATACGACCACTAAAATTTATACCTCATAATTTTGCTAATTTTAATTTAATCCATTTTGTCCTGTCGACCTACTTTACATCTCTGAAAGTTTCTTAGTCTCATCAGGTAATATTTACTTAATTATATTAATATACTCCTATCATATAACAATGATTTTATAATCACAAGACAATCCAGCAAAAATCTGTCTTCATATGACCTAAATTCTTTTAATGATGACGGGGCAACAACATATAATACTTCAAATTTTATAGTATTACATATACAGTGTATGTATATATTATACTGGGTTCATACCATCAGAAAATGGCTAGATAAAATAAAACAGAATCCAAATGATTGGAAACACGTTTTCTGCACTTAAGTATCATAGAAAATGTAATAACCTGATTATTATGCTGGTTTTTGAATTTTTCTGGATGTAGCTTTCGCTCAGAATGAAAAGCATAAGAAACTTGAGCATCCATTCCTGTCAATATAAAAATAATCATGAAACTTTCAACAAAACCTACCGGAATGAGATCTCTTGTATGACATTCACGTAAGAAGCTGTTACAAGTAGGCACCTCGCCAATGCAATACCTTTGAATTTGAACAGATAAGTTTTTTCATGAAGATTATAGCTGGAAGATGAAAGTATTACTGGTTGAAACCATTATGCTCTGCTATTTGTTCTATTATGTATTTATGTTCACACAAATACATAAACAAATGTAGTTGTCATAGAGATGGCTAAATGACAATATGAACCTACAAGTACCCATCAAGATATATATTTCTTACTTAAACTTTTCTTTTGCATATATTGAACGTCAATATTTCATAATTGAAGAAATTGTACAGTGCGACCATCACCCCGAACAATGGAACACTAGAACAGGATTAGAAGAATATATACACTTCGAACCTCATTATGTTCCCCCAAACACAATGAACCAAAGGGAAAAGAAAAAACATATAAAGAGTGATGATAAGATTACAAAATTACAGTTACAAATTAATATAAATTATGAGCTTACCTACAAAATACATTTTCTTCTACGGTCGTGATCACAATGTCACATGAGAAGCAAAAGTAGTGTCTTGATATAATTTTTCTCGATTATTAATATTACATAATAAGCTCGATGTCTTCAGACAAAAAGATTAAAGATAATGCATAATTCTTACATATTTGAAGGTTCGTGATATTAATTATACTAAAGAAAGCTAATTAGGTGATGATGATATATGCAACGCCTGCTGCTATCAGTTGGTTATCATATGCAAAATATTAACTCACCCATGCTGAAGTAGTTCCAGAAGCCTCCACGAAATGTGTGACAACCTTCCTGAGAAGTTATTATATATATACACACCCATAAGAATAAAATCATGCACAGTAAACTTGACAAAGTACTTGCACAATAAAGAAACAATAATGGAAGATATGATAAAATTAATTAGCATCTCTTACCCAGGCATAAAAGGTATTTACTCGCTTCTTTTTCTTTTTTTTTCTTTTTGACAAAACTCACTCAAGTACAGAATTTTTATGTTTACACAAGGGTACATATTAAATCAACAGAGGGAAACAATGAGTAGTGACCATACCCTGTTAAGATCATCCGTTGAAGACACTCGATGGAATGCATGTAAGGAATGTGGCAAGTCCAGAGGAGCAATAGGCTCACAAGCACCTCCTTTTGGAGCTCTCATCCTCAATAAAATGTGCCAGCTATTTTTATAAAAAGTTATAATTTTTTTTATTAAATTACATAAATAAGGCATTAAAATTAGAATTTGCCATAGAACGTTGATGGTACGGTACAAATTCAAAGTTTATGAAAGTTATTGGCAATCTATTAAAAAAATGATATTCCTTTAGTCAACTGGTTATATTCAAAACAAGAAGTTTACAAAAAAAAAACTAGTTGATAAAAATAGAGGATTTCTGAACTGCCTTACCTGTCTACCTTCATTTCTTTTGCTCCCTTTACTTGAGTAAGGAATGACAATACTGAATCACAGTCTGTTCCTGGATTCTTCTTTCCCTGAAAATCACAAAATTAAGCGCTTACTAAAGAAAGAAGGAAACAGAGAAAGGGGAAAAAATGCAATGAATATTGCTAAAACAAACTGAAGGTTTCACCATTGTTGCCCCTACAACGCGTGTGCTTCTTCTACACACGCATACACACAAAATAACTTAAAAAATACAAAAATTTATTTTACAAAAGTACAACCAACCAAGATATACTCCACATTTTCACAGTCAAGCACTACTATCAAGCTGACAATTTCATACATACCCATCCAAATGCAAATGGAAGATTGTTTCCGGTTCCCAAGGGAACTGTTGCAATGGGTGGTGGAAAGGATAATTTTAGATCAGAAGCAACCCCGAGCAGACAGCCAGCTGTACCATCCCCACCTGCAACCTGATGATATGCTTCCGGTGAGAAATTATTATGAGAACTAAGTCAAATACATCAGATATCCATCTTAAGCATATTACTTTAGTGCCCAAGCCCAACTTACGATTATTCTTAGCCTCTCCTGAACTTTAAGGGCCATTGCATCTCCATTAGTCTTGAGTTTTTCTAGATTTAGATAAAGTCTCCGTAACACATTATCAGGAGTTTCTTCATTTAAGTCGTAAACCTAATAAAAATTGGCACAAAGGAAATATTGATAATAAAGCAAGGCATGTCCTCATCGTGGAATTTGGACAAAGTAACACTTTGAGATGATGAATTCATAATATGACAAAGACCTGGTTTGGATTCAAAACTGAACGATAAGTGATGAGAAGATTCCCACCCAACTGACCACCACTTTTAGAGTTGATGAATACTACTACAGGGCATGCAGGTACATCACGAAGATGCTCACCCTTTGAGCCAGGAATAAGCAAGTAATCAGGGATGTGAAATTCTTTCAAAGTGTCATCAGAAGGAAAATGCATAGTTTCCATCACTCCTGAACTGCATAGAAAAGACCAAAAGAAAAGCTCAAGTAATTTAACAAAAAAAAACAAACAAAAACTTTTAATCCAATATTTTCTACGAAGGCCACTATGGTGTGGCTGTCATAAGAATACAATGCTTAGCTCTAACAAAAAAGGAGTACTCTTATACAGTGGCAGATCTAGGAAGTTGAAGGAGCACTCGTGGCCACCCTAATTTTACTTTTTTGTTATTTATTTACCATTGAAATTTTATAAAATAAAGGAATGATCTACAAAATTAAAAAGTACAGAGGCGCCCTCCTATTCCTAGAAACCCCTAAAATAAATTCCTAAATCCTGCCCTGCTTTCGAGAAATAAATTAGCCATACCCCATGTCATAAATCAATGAAATGCAAGTGACCAGAATTATGATTAATATGATTTCAACTACCACAATCTGATCAAGATTTACATGCCCACTTTGGCTGCTCATATAAAATAATGTCTTTTCAAGAAATGTGCATAAGCTTCATATACATACATATATTAGAATTCACATATTATGACAATCATCATGAACAATGATCAAGAACCAAACTTTTCGAGAAACCCAAAACAATTATACAGTGAATTGACAAAAATCATAACTGGAGAGTAGTAAAACAGAAAAGATGCAAAATTGAATAATTTTAGATTACACAGTTTTGGATCAGAGAAAAATCAAGAAAAGGTTATCCAGCCATATATTAATATCAAACATTAACAATATTTCATGTGTATGTATAATTATATGTATACACATACATATATGTATATACAAAGGAGAAGAATGAATATTTGAAAGATTAACCTGGCTACAGCCGCAGGTGCTTCTCAGATCAGAGACTCTCTGTTTTCTTTCAGAAAATAAGGATATGTATGTATGTATGTATGTATGTATGTATATGCAGTACAGTGGCAAGATTCTATACTTGAATGATTCAAGTGGGCCCGGACTGGGCCCACCTTTCATTTGTTTAAAATTTGTATAATTTCACGTGTTGACTTTATTACAAAGAAAGCATATTTTAAGTTTGTGCCAATCCATATTAAGCTCATTTGTTCTAGGCCTATTGGTCATATTTTAAGGGTTTTTTTTGTCAAGTGGTCATATTACAGGTCATTTATTTTTAATATTTTCTTATTTTTATTAAATATTTTATTTATATAATTTTAAAATTATTTTCATTTTTTAATTAATTTTAGTTTCATTCAATATTATATGTAAAAAAATTATATATATTTTTTATATTTATATTTGAAATGAATAATTTGTGTACTTATTTAGAGATATATTTTAATTTTTTTAGGTTTTTTTATTTAGGGATGGTTTATATGACAACTTGAGGGGTTTTTTTCATATTTATTTTTGTCTTTCTATTAACTATCTGCATCTGGTTTTTGCAATTTTGACTTCAAGGTTTTTGCAATGAATTTTACCTTCTTATAACTGCCCAAGCCCAACTCCCAAGTATGTTTATTTGGTCCAAGTAACTTTATTCGGCCCAATTTTGAATTAAACTCAAAATATATAAAGGACTCTGCCTAAATAATCCATCAGGCGGCCTGTGTGAAAAGAAGTCCACACAAATAAATTGCCTGAGGCCCATAACGTTGCTTTGACTAAAAAATTTAAAAATGTTAAGAAAACCAAACATATTCACACGGTGACACCGGAATAAATAGAAACATTGGATATCATAAAATTATAAAAATTATTTATAATTTAAATATTACCTAAAATAAAAGTAAAAAATTTTAGTTTTAATTATAATATTTGGACAATATTAGTATTAGTGTAACTTATAAGTTATTTTTTTTTGACAAATTTAAAACAAAATTCATTAATTTGAACTGAACTCAACCGAGAAAAATCTTCAACCGACTATGCAACCAGGTTAAAAAATAAATAAACGAGCTAAACAATTAGCCGTTTTGTTTCCGGATCGCTTAACATAATCAATACAAATATTCTTGAAACTAAAAAAGTATTCAATAGATTCCGAACAATCCAGCCTACATAAATTTTCGATGTCTTCCAAAAATAGTAGTATCACAATTGACCTTCGATGTCTTCCAAAAATAGTAGTATCACAATTGACCTTCATACAATTATATCTAGTTGTAATCCAGTGTTCAGATATCAGATATCTTAATTGTACTAACTGAGATCGAAGGTACATATGTCCCCGTAATATAAACAATATGAAAGATGAGCTATTGCGATTTTCACCACCGTTACATTCCACACCACTTTGATGCGTGCATTTCAGATCCCTCAATACACCATGTAAATCATTGTCAACGAAAAATAATTCAAAATATATCAAGACATACTAAACTCTCATGAACGAACAGATATAGCTAAACAACCCAAAAAATTGGGTACAGAAAACACACATTACCCAAAAATGAGTATTATTGAATGAAAAGCAAAATCAAAGCAAGAAAGAGTGCCTCTGGTCGGTTGATAAACCACCGTCGAAGAGATAAGAACGAAGGCGACTAACTAATAAAAAGGGAAGAGAGTTTTTGGGAAAAAATATATTTTGATTACTTATTAGTTATTAAAAATATAAATATAAACAAATTATATAAATTACACGTATAAATATAAATGATGATATTATTTTTTATTAAATAAAATAAGTTATTAAAAAAATCTCTTATAATATATATATCTATTTATTTATTCATTCATTTTCGTCGAAATTTATTTATTTTTACCACCATCATATATTTAATCAACTATCTATAAATTTCAATAAATGTGTAATTTTATTAAATTTATATACTTTTTTATCCGAATACATACATGTACACTTCTAATAATATAGAATACACTTCCGTAAATGAATAATTTCAATGAATATATAAAATTCTCGTGTCTGGAAGCATTCATTTATCTAAATTTAACTACATATATAACATATACTCAATGCATGAATACAATTTTCTACAACATTCTTCTTCATAATTCAATCCCGGATCTAGCTTGTCAGCTTGATCGCAGCTGCTATTTCCTATATAACTAAGCATTTGGAAGCAGGACTATATGCGAATGCTTGCGGCTAAGGTATTTAGTGCTCGAAGATTCCAAAATTTTCGAATTCTTAATATACAAAATATATTATAAATATATCTTTGATTAGGATCTCATATATTTGAGAACCGCTCCTATATATAAATTTAAAAATTAAAACGCTAACACATGTGAAATGGGTCTCTCTCAGAGACACAGCTCTGTGCCTCTGTTCATACATGCAGTGCACTATTATGAGATATATGACTACGTGCATTGTATAAACATTTTTAATGGCATGGATTACGTTTGATCTTACAGCAATAATACAATATTATCATAATCCATAAATATACATATATACGTCCATAGATCTTTTATCAGTTTATTTAATCCATATTCGTCAACTCTCTAATATACTATTAACAGTATGTTATATGTACGTACGTGGATGGTAAAGAATACCATATATGCATGCATACAACTTTTTTTCTTTTCAATTGCATCACTTGCATGCATGCATACAATTTAATTAACTTATTTTTCTAAAAAAAAGACATACTTCTTATTCTTAATACAAGTTTTAAGTTAATTAACAAGCTTTAACATTAGTCCAAGGAAAAGAAAAAGAAAATGTTTTAACAAGTTTTAATATTAGTCGAAGAAACTAGAATCCTCAAAAAAATTAGTATCAATAGGAATAATAGAAGTTAGTACTGATGCAACAATAATATGAGAAAATATTAGCAGAAATGAGTGATCGATCAGTAGTCATGAATACGTTATATACTATATATTCAAAGTTTGGTGGGGTTATTGAACACCTCACAACAACAAATAACAATATCAGATAACTACCATGCATGTATATATGTAATTTAGAATATATAAGATGCAGTACTATTGTTCTAGTCAACTTCTTGACGTAGGTTGCTGGTTAGGCCAAGCAAATCTCAGTTTGCTTTATATACATAACAAATAATTAGTATATACAGGAGTATATATTTACCAGTAGGTTTGTATTGAACAGAACAAGTGCCAGCAAAAAGTTGTACAAGTACTGTTCTGTGTAAATGTGTAATGTGTTTAATTCTAACTGTTATTATTATAAGCTTCTTCTCAGAAAGCATGTATGATTAATTTAACAAATTCAACGTTATTTCTAATTATGATATAAATGAAAATTTTGCGTTTCGACTTAAAAAAAATGTTATGTAATATGCACTATGCGTACTAAATCTAATAAACGAGTATGTGGCAGTGGTTTCTAATTTATTAATCATATCAATTAATTAAATATATATAGTATTAATCCTTGAATTCATTCCAAACTTGCATTTGATTTGATTTTTAATTACGGTAGTTAAAAATTATAAACATGCTGATAACAGCATTAATCAAATATACTAAATATAAACATGTCCCCCATTTCCTAGATACGGAGTAATAAATTTTAAAATGTTGCATTTATTAGTCTAGAAGATTGACATTGGCTTGTGGACAGCAGACGAGGGAACCAAACATTGAACCTGTAATTAAACAGATAAACCTGTATTTAATATTAATGGATCAGTACTTATTTAATCTCATGTCAGAGGGATTATTGAAAGTACTACATCATCTCTTATATAGAACAATTAGTAAACATGTTAGGCAAGCAATTGATGGCAACTTAACGGGATTAAATTTGACTTGGTAAAGTTTTAGTAGCTGCGGATTATGTGTTACAGTGTGTTATAAATCTTCTTAATGAATATAATAATATTTGACCAAAATCTTAACAAGGATCGTTATGGGAGGCGGATCAGACAAATGTCATAACTTCCATGACCACGATTGATCGATATCTGACATTCCCTAGCTCTGTCCTTCCGTTCTGATCTTTTTATGGTTAAATTAATTTATTTTTAATTGAAAATAAAAAATTATTTTTTTATAATTTTAAAATATTAATAAATATATTTTAAAATAAATTATATATACTTTTGAATAATATAAAATTTTAAATCTTTTAATTATATATTATTTTTAAATTTTAATAAAAAAAATTAGTCAATTTTATCCCACAAAATATGAAACAAACAACAAACTAGAGACGGAAGGAGTAATTAGCTTAACAGATTAACAAAGTTGATATTTAAACTATATATTTATATTTCCTCCTTGTTTAATCTAGAACCTAATAATGACATAATAGTTTTATCATTTTAATTATTTACAAATTTCTTTTAATGCACAGTCTACTTAATCTATTATATATTTAATAGGACAACATGAGTCAATTTAATAATAAATACCTCTATTAATATCTATTAAATATTATTTTTCTTCCATCAATATCTTTATTAATATCTATTATTTTCTTTCCAGCATTAATATCTGTAAATTATTATATATTTAATTATTTATAATTATGTTTTAATCGTATATATTTTATTATATTACAATTTTTATAATCTGTTGATAATCGATTCGTAAAAATAAAAACGTATGCATTTTTTTACTAAGAATACGATAAATGTATATAAGCACAACAAGGAGTTGGAGTTGTTGAGACAAAATGTTTACAATAAAATGACATGTAATTTTTTTTTCGTTAAAAAGCTATAAATGTATTTGGGTACATGATCGATGAGATATATTTACGTTAAAATCATAATTATACCTTTTAAATTGTAAAATAACATTTAACCCGTAATAAATTAAGAAAATATTTAGTGTAAAATAACAACTACAACATTTAAATTTTAAATTTATTATTTTTAGGCATTTAACCAAAATTCTTTTAGTTAGATAATTATTTGGTGGATGATAATATTTTAAAAATTATTGAATAATATTTATTGAGACAATTTTATTTTGTTTGTTATTATCATGATTTTGAGGCACACAGAAAGTTTTGTGAGAGACATTTATTGTTTAACCGTCCACATATATGTATTTCGATTAAATGAAAGAAACTTTTTCAATCAAAATTGTATTTGATACGCTTTATTTATGGAATTATTTTTTTCGTGACAAAAAAATAAAACAAGCAACTCATTTACATTAATGCAATTATTAGGAGTAATTAAAAAAATAAATTATTTACCTATTTTTTTTAAGGTACATAATTTTTTCAAAAATGACATGTAAAATGTAACCGAGAGATTATTATACTATCTTGCCCTTATTTACATCTCTCTCTAAAAGGCAAGGCAACCGCCTCCCTCCTCATTTATCAACATAGTCGACGGGGCTTCCACCGATTTTTCCGGTGAAAAGTCACAAATCCTTTAATTTACTTTGTTTGTTTTTTGTTTACTTCAATAATCTTCCTTTTTGGGGGAAGGATTTCTACCAATTTGGTTTGTTTTAGTTTGTTTTTTAAGATCTAAATTATCAGAACTTCTGGTTTTCTTACGTCTTCAATTCAAACGGAGCTTATTTGATTCGAGAATGGACCGATTACTTCTTATTATGGTTTCGTTTTTCAAATCTAAGTTTTTTTATTTGGAATTTCAGTTTGTTTGCTCTCCTTTGTGAGATGCTGTTTGTTCTCTCCTTTATTATGAGTGTTGTTTCTGATTTAGTGATGAAAGTTTGTATTGAATTGCATTTATGATCGATAGCTCAAACGGGTTGTAGCGAAGTGAGTACATGTAAATATATCATCTTCAACATATCGCTTGATTGTCTCTGCATAAAAACTGACGATTTAAACTATTTTATATTTGTTCGATTCGATCATTTTTGTAGATGTCGTATGCTTTTTCATTATTAAATTAAATTCATTTTCCTTAAAAAAATACTCATGAACGACCACAACTTAATAACAATTATTTCAAAAAAAAATTGAAATATAAAACAAACCCTTGCGAGGCACGGGTTTAGAGCTAGTTATGAATTTATGATATGAACTGATCAGTTTGAACTCTATCAATACAGTCTTGCTTTGAACAATGGCTAGCCAAGTTCTGCATGGTTCGAGTTTCATCATCAACCTTAGTTATTTGATCACAGATTTGTATACCTCCACAAATATGTGTGTACATATATATATGAATTAGATATATATCTACCTTAGTGGAGGTCACGCACTTAATTTTATTTGTCAAATTGACCTCTAGAATAGCTAAGAAGAACACGTAACAGCTTGCAATTTGACTAGCATGCTCCTCAAAACAACAGCGCTAGTTAGAACTAAGGGGCAACGTGGCTAAATCCCGAGGCTGACCTCATCACAGATTTACCACATAATAATTTACATAAACACGTTAATGGACGTACCTACGTGTCATTTATATAATACAACACTGTTTAAATAATTAATATATACAACATTGTCAATCGAAGAAAATGGTACGTCATATTTAAACAAACATATAAGAAAAAATTACATGATATACATAGAGATTAATAGACACACATGCACATACACTTGGTATAAATCTAATAACAATAGTACGTCCATGCAAAGTATGAACACTATGAGAAAGATGTATAAACACTTTATGCTTATATATCTTGTGGATTAGTGCAAATTCAACTTTGCTATTATGTTATACTCATATACATTTATATAATATGATTATAGGTAGATTTATTTCAACAGAAGTTTCAAAATGTCTCGAATCCGATCAAATTAGTTGTACTTAATGTTCAAAAAGTGGTTATAATTAATACCATGAAATTCGAACCTTATAAAGTTAATATTGATGAAAGCCCCACGTAAACAACTAAAGGAAACTGTGTTGATTTGGCGATGATAATTTTTCAATCGAAACAACTTAAACAAGCAAAGCAAAGAAAATTTTCTTTATAATTGGTAGTGGATCCAACCACCTATACCGACCAATGAGTCCAATTTTTATACATTATTATATGCTACAGAGCCATCCATACAGTGCCACCCGTCACAAAATATATAATCACATTTGATTTGACCATCATCAGATGTATTATCTGCTTTTCGAAGTAATATTATGAACATGATATTAATAATTATTATCTATTTTTGTGACACTACGAGACACAACACGCAGTAAAAGGGGAGAGAGAGAGGCCGGCGCCAAATATAGGTTGACTTTAAAATATTTGCAACTCTTCCTCTATAAATAGAGGGAATCAACTTCTCGTTTCATTTGGACCTACAAGCTCGATCAGTTTTTTTGTTGCAAACTAAAGAAAAAGCACATCTTTGTTTTATACATTCGAGTCAATCTTTAATCTAAAAGCTAATTTATAGCAGAATGGGAAGGTCTCCATGTTGTGATAAAAATGGAGTGAAGAAAGGTCCATGGACTCAAGAGGAGGATTCCAAACTCATGCAATATATTCAAACTCATGGACCTGGCAACTGGAGAACGCTACCCAAGAATGCAGGTACACCATCCACACACACAGAAACATATCGATCTTCATCTAGATTACCAAAACATCTGCTAATAGAATGTTTTTATCATTTTTGTGTTATTACAGGGCTTCAAAGATGTGGAAAGAGTTGTCGTCTTCGATGGACAAACTACTTGAGGCCTGATATCAAGAGAGGTAGATTCTCTTTTGAAGAAGAAGAGACTATAATCCAACTCCACAGTGTTCTTGGAAACAAGTAAGATTTGTATATTGTTTACTTAGATTAATATTCTTAATATTATCTACACACTTAATTAGTTAATTACACTACTAACTGTAACTTGACTTTCTCAAATATATAATTAATTTAGCTCGTCTACTTCAAGTTGCAATAAAAAACATTGCTCTTACGTAATGGAGAGTTGAGTGACCAAACATTTCAGCTACTAACTTTACTAATTCAATCTGTGATGCACTAAATTAGGTGGTCTGCTATTGCGAGTCGTCTGCCGGGAAGGACTGACAATGAAATCAAGAACTACTGGAACACGCATATCAGAAAAAGGCTCCTTGATATGGGACTGGATCCGGTCACCCATGCTCCTCGTCTCGATTTTCTCAACCTATCAACAATTCTGGGATCAGCACAGCTTAATGTTGCGAATTTGCTAGGCCTTCAAAATTTGGTAAATCCAGAGCTTGTATTAAGGCTTGCCAATCTTTTATCATCAAGCCATAGTCAAAACCTACAAGGACTGAACCAATCCAACCTGTTACAAACTCCCATGCAAGACATGAGTTCGATTATTAATCAAGCACAACTAATGGAGCAGAACTTGGTTAATTACCAAAATATGGAGGGAAATTATCAAAGTCCATTGGTGCAACAAAACAATGGACATTACGGGAATGATGATCCAGCTAGAATAAATGCATCTGAGATTGTGATGCCACAAATGATGAATGGCAGGCTGCAGGGATTTGAATATGATTCAGTGTTGTCGAATACGAATACGCCTTTATCAAGCTCAGTTCCCACACCATTGAACTCATCGTCCACATTCATTAACGGAAGCAGCACAGAGGATGAGAGGGATAGCTTCTGCAGCAACATGTTCAAGTTTGAAATTCCAGAGAGCTTGAATTTTGATGATTTTATGTAATACACTGTGCACGCACGTTTGGTTTATACTTTACATTGCCTCATTCAGCTAGATTAATTTTTTACTTGTCTATTGTGTTTTTTTATTATCATTTTTATTACTTTTAGTAGCTGCTGAAATTTTTTGTAATAGGGAAACATAGTTGGGTGTATCATGTATGTATGAACAATAACAGTTTGCTAGCTACTATTGTATACATATTTGTAATTTTTCCTCTTTCTGTAGTTGTTCATTTCATTCATTATGAATTTATGAAGCAACGTATTTATAATAGTGTTGTATGTACGTTGAAGTAGTAGTGCTTGTGCCAACGTCTGAAATTAATAGAAATCATATTAGTAGAATCATACTTTGTAATGTTTAAAGTTGTGAAATGAGATTTGGGCTTGGCGAGACAATTTCCCTCACCTGCGTTAAGGTGGAACTGGCCCATAACAGTGTAACAAACAATATTTTAAGTTAAGAGCAACTCCAATAGTGGCTTATTTGATTCATTATAAATATTATAAAATAATGAATTCCAGTGATTTAGTTAATCTATTTTGCATGTCAACTCCAACGATATTCCATATATTCATTCCCTATTATTATAATAATAATACATTTGAATGTAGTTAGTCTTAAAAATAATGAAAGAGAAAAAAAAAAGATGTGAGAAATTTGAGGAAAATGAATTTTTTATTTACTAGGATATCCTAAAGGATCCCTATTAACAGGACATAACTAGTAAAATTTAGAATTCCTAAATCAGTAGGATACTATTCGAGTTGTATTTTATGTTATATTATTTAGTGATGCTGTTTGAATTTTTTAATATAATGAAGTTAAACCGGAGAGGTCTTTTACGCATGCAATGTAAGAAGTATTTATGGAATTATTTTTTATTTTTTTATTTTTTGTCCCTGTATAAAATTTATATTTCTATACCAAATTAAGAAATTAGAAACGGAGGCATTAGCTATTTAAATAGTTGCTGCAACTCCGCAAGAAAAATAATTGTTTTTTTTATTCCAAAATTATCAAATTATTCCCGATTCCGACAAGTATACCAAATAATACATGCAAATGTCCCGAAACCGGAGACATACTTCTAAATTAATTTATGCAACTTCGCAATATAATGGTCATTAGTTTGCCAAGAACTTTCTAATCAGGTTGTTAAATAGTGAAGGGCTCTTGTGAATCAACAATACTAGTATTAAATTAAACAAAAATAAGTACTCCTACGTTGTACAGTGTTTATTAATTTAAGTAATGATGCCTCAAAGGCATGGGGTGCTTTCTATCGTCTCTTTCGGGAAAGGCGCATAGTAGTAGTAAATTATAGATGTAGATTTTTGAATGTGTGACCATTTTAAAGAAACAAGGTCCACGTACTGTAGTTGTCTACAACACTATATGGAGGCTGTAGCCCATTGTAGCACAATTATAATCATGATGTTATATGTATCCGAGGCATGGCGTGAAACATAAATTCATCATGCCACTGTGATTTTTTTTCCCTTTTTTCTCGATTTAAAAAAATAAAATAGGGTTAATTATACAAAAACACACAGAAATTAAAAGAACTCTTTCATCAACAGACTGCAGATATAAAATTTATTACACACAAAATAGGAGTACAATTATTTATTAGGTTTTAAAATAAATTATACCTGTTTAAGTTCTTGATTATTTTGGTTAATGCGGATTTTGCGAGTATATCAATTTTAAATAAAAACATGATGATGTAATTATGAAGTACAGTTTAAAGCAGTGTAATGATCAATAATCAATCACTAAATCGAGCTTACATAAACTTCGTACAGGTCACAAATATATTAAATAAAGTACAAAAAAGTGAAAAAGAGTTCGGTGATAAAAATATAATATATACAACTTTCTTTACATGAACAGCGTTTTATTTCCTTTATAATTCCTATACATGAAGGAAACTGTGTGAAATGATTTTTAAATTGATATTCTTTTCAATTGTTAAAGAGCAATCAATTCATTTAGATATTTAATTACCGATTTCTAGAACGCATTAATACTAAGATTAGTGCAGTTCAATCGTGTTTAAGGGCCAATTTGGGCAGGATTTAGATAGCAGCCCCTTCTGTTGTGATTCTCAAGAGTAGGTATATGTTCTTTGCATGTGCTAACCAAGCTTGCTAATCTTAAAAGAGAAATGGGACCTTGATCATACGTATTTTTGCCCCTAAAGTAATATGTCAGAACTTGTTTTTGAATAAATTGTTCAATTATATCAAAAGTTGGAATTGTTGGGGCCATTTTTTTGCTTAATTTTTGACTAGTCTATATTTTTTTTAGGTGTCAAAATTAGACTTGTTACTTCTTTTATCATAGTTTTTGATGCACACAGTGGAGATGCATGTAGTAGAGAATAATTGACAACTGCTTCTACCATATACTCTCTGGAGTCTGGATAAATGATGTAATAAAACTGATAGCCAAGCAAAGATTTAATTTGAGCTTATAAGACAATATTCATCATGTCTTCTAGAGAATGTGGTATGGTCTGAGACTACGATGGCAAACGAATAAAATAAAATCGAGTTTTTTTTTATCGAGTTCGAATTTAAATTGAAATGGTGTAACATATATATGAGTAGGTCTTGACCGACCGGAAGAGAGCAATATATAAATCTGTGGTTTCAGCAATATATAAATCTGTTGTGAAACCAATAGCTAGGCTACATAATATTGGTTTGTCCTATTAATGACAAGCTAATGTCTGTAAGAAAGTGTCTTCTCGAAATTCAACGGACATATCCAGCCTAAACTTTGTCACCTGCCATACACTCTATACTATATTATACTTCTTTGGTCATCACTTCAAGATGCAGAAGTATTTGCAAAGTTTTGGAGGCTCTCTTTGTAAGAACACACACACAGACAAATATATTAATATATATATATATATATATATATATATATTTAAAATCGCAATCTCTGTGCTTAATTAAGCTGTGAATTTGGGTTCCCAATAAGAAGATAGGAATAGAGAGAAGACTGAGCTCTGATGAGGAGTGATGTTGAAGTCATGAGTCTTTATCTCATCTGACAGTAACTTTGTGCAGTTAAAAGTACTTTGATGCTATAAAGAATTTTGCACCTTTTTTCTTTTGTTATCGAGAATAATCTACTTATATTATTATTATAATTATATAAATATTACTACTACTGTATTTTTTATGATACGGTGTACGTCTACATATTCAGTTGACTCTGGTATACTGTATTTCATGCAAACTGCAATAAATTATAAACGGGGGCACATATACATGTCGCGGCTCTATGCATATTATTATTATTATATATATATATATATATACACACCGCACCCTACCTTTTCATCTTCTCAGTTGTCATGGATAAGTAGAGTCTCCTCCCTCTATTACAAAACACAAAGTCAAAAGCATTTCTTGTTCTTTCAAGAATTAAACCCTTTGAAGATATGGATGCACAACTGAACCTGGATTTTTCATTACTGTTTCCTTGTGCTAAAAACTCTCAACTTACCAAATTTGACACTAGTCTTTTTGAGATGGAGTCTCAGCTACAAATCACACAACTAAACAACACTTGCATTTGTATTAGTAATAATAATCGGCGTGAAACTATCTCTTTAATCTTACAATTATCTCACAAGTTGGACCCTCTTCTATCTTACCTTGCCATTCATTATCTCCATCGCTTCATTTCTACCAAACCCATTCTTACTCAGGTACTTATCTATGTAAATTTTCTAATATTAATATATATAGTAGATTTAATTGGCTGCATTATAAATATTTAATCTGTGTGCATGTATATGTGTAGGATGGGAAACCATGGATGCCGAGGCTACTTGCAGTTTCTTGTGTTTCCTTGGCTCTAAAGATGAGGAAAACAGAGTTCTCTCTCGATTGTATACTGGTGAGAAATGATTAATACACTGTGTGTGTGTGTGTGTGTGTGTTACTATGCATTGTTATTTGATCTAAGTTTTGTGTATATAAAATGTATAGGATGAGGGTGGTTTGGTGTTTGATAAACAAAGCGTGCGACGCATGGAGTTGTTGATATTAGGAGGTCTAAATTGGCGGATGCGTACCATCACTCCTTTCTCTTTCCTCTCTTTCTTTCTTTCGTTTTTCCAACCCAAAGACCCGCCATTGACGGAAGCACTTGAAGCTCGTGCCACACAAATCATATTCGACTCTCAACATGGTAAACTTGTAATTTATTTTATCTTTAGTAAATAAATATTATTACATTTTTTATTATAACTTTTACTCTTAAAACAGCCTATATTTTTTTTATCACCATATAGATGGTAATACTAAATATCTGTATGCAAATTAATATTCTGAAAATATTGAAGATATCTAGACATCTATGATGTTATTGGATTTTAATATTACATTAATTCACCATCCATCTCAAAGCCGCAAGACGTATTTATGTACTTGTATTAAGTTACTGTTCATCTGAAACCTTGTAATATCTCCGAGTTGTTGTTTATATATAACAGATATGAATATACTGGAGTTCAGGCCATCTATAGTTGCAGCATCTGCTCTACTCTCTGCTTCCCATGAGCTTTTTCCCTTGCAATTTTCGTCCTTTAGAGACTCAATTTCAACTTGTTCCTATGTAAATGAGGTGCGAAATTATTTTTTTATACGATAATTTCCATTATAATTAATAATCTTTCGAGGTTATTTACAAGTAACTTTTTCAAAATAATGTATGTTTCAGGCAAATTTATCAAAATGCAACGACGTGATGGAAAAAATAGCGACGGAAAGCTATGAATCAATGTTAGAAATAGTCTCAAGTTCGAACACAAACACTGCCGTGAATGTACTTGACCGGGAGTGGTCTACCTCTAGCTCCGACTGCAGCACTACTGCTCTAATTAGTGACACAACAGTCGACACAGAAGTCCGGGGGGACTTTAAGCGACAAAAGATTAGTATAAGCAGTTTCGGAAGCGACGAAACGTTTCCGCTTTCTCACATTCAGCACTTGCTATAAAACATCCCAATCTTTGGCAAGCTAAATAACAATCACATGGAGCTTTTATTAAAGCCACAGCTGCGGAAGGAGTTATAAACTAGGGAAATTCTGTGAAAAAGAATGAAGAAGGTTTAATTTAAATCGAGGCTAATGGTAATGTAACAGGGTGGTATAATATTGTACATTAGTCGTTTCTAAATGTACTCCCCTCGGTTCATGATAAATAGCAACTTTGGTTTCTTGCACCTATTTTATTTCTTGGTGTACAAATAAAAGAGAAATGAATACATAATACGTCTATAAAAAGTCAAAAGAGTATCATTCACAAAGAAAAGTAACGTAGGTTAAGAGATATATTACCTGCGAGACCAGCTACAATCAGTTTCCTAGTTTGTTACCTATAAAATAATAAATTTTATTATTTTATATGTCAATTTTAACAATCTTTTTTATTCATTATTTATTATTATTATAATAATAAATTTAAATTTAATTACTTTTGAAAAGGAGGGAAGAAAAAAAGATAGAGAAAAAAAAAGAAAAAGAAATTTTTTATTCATAAAAATGAAATAATATCCCTATAAATAGAGAATGACTAATAAATTTTAAAAATGAATTAATAATTTAAGAAATCACTAGATATAACTATGACACCCTACCAGAGCCACGGACTCCAACTACCGTGATGTATCATGTAGGAACAATCAAGTTTCAATTTAGGGGTGAAATTGTATTATATAAAAATGGTATACCTATTAATTGGAAGAGGAGATAATTAAAAAATTGTGTTAATGTTTTGGTTTGGGGTTAAGTTCATGTAGTGTTAGACTTGAAAATGAAGGATGGAAATGATTGACAGCTGTTGTAGTATCTTTGTCAAAAGGAATTGATGTTCATAGTCATTGGCCCGAGGAAATGTAGCACATTAAATGGGAAATGTAGCACATTAAATGGGTTCATTTAGTATCTTATTTGTGTTTTTGTCTGATTGGAGTAAAGTGCGAAGGGCATCTCCAATCCTTTACAGTGTTTTAGTATAATTTTTATGTTAAAATAATGTAAAAGTTACATTATTTTTAAAATTTTCTCTAATCCATTTATACTAAATTTTACCTCAAATGAAATCTTTGTTGTACTACAAAAAATAATAAAATTGTTGAGACATGAAAAGAATTTTTTTTTTAATTAAAGAAATGAAAGAGTAATGTTGAGATTTAGAAAAAATTTAAAAGTTATACCAAATTTTGGTGTAACACTAAATTTGGTGTAATTTTTGATGTTTCACTAAGATAGTGTAATTTTTGGAATTCCTTTGAAAAAGAATTTTACACTAAAATAATATAAAAGTATAAATTTAGAGTTGAGTCAGGGATGGTCTCATAGCCTCACTTTGTGTTGTTGTGTACCGTCATCCTCACAAATTATTACAGGCTTATATATTTAAGCTCAAGCAAGAATATTTGTTGTTATGCTCCTTGTCATTTGTGCAAGAATGCTCCCCATTTTTTCTGCAAAATCAAATTAAAACACAACGGTGAGGAATCATAAGAACACGTTAATCTTTAATTTTAACAGTTTATTAATGGTGTTTCTGAGAGCTGTATATAATTGGTTCAAGTTCTAGAAAAATGTTAAAAATAACATTTTTTTAAGAAAAATAACAAAAATAACAATTTTTAGGTGCATGGACGATTTTTACTGGATTGACTATTACATTTTATATAAGATACACAACTCACAAATACATATCTAAAAAAAATAGAGATATGCATTTGTCGTTGGGATATCACATGTGTGATACACAACTGACAAATGCATGTCATACGTATTTCCTGACAAATGCATATCATATGTATTTCTCAATACCCATTCATGAAATGCGTATTCAATTCGTTATTTTTCACCATTTCTCATTTTGCATATTTTAATATTTAATTTAATATGACAATTTAAATAATATTGAGATTTAGAAAAATTCTAAAAGTTACACCAAAATTTGGTATGCCACTAAATTTGGTATAATTTTTGGCGTTGTACCAAAATGATGTAACTTTTAGAGTTCGGTTGGAGAAGAATTTTATACCAAAATGATATAAAAATGCAAATTTAGAGTTTGATCGGAAATGGTCTCACAGCCTCACTTTGTGTAGCTGTGTACCGTCATCCTCACAAATTATTACAGGCTTGTTTATTTAAGCTCTAGCAAGAATATTTGTTGTTATACTCCTTGTCATTTGGGCAAGAATGCTCCCCGTTTTTCTGCAAAATCAAATTAAAACACAATGGTGAGGAATCATAAGAACACGTTAATCTTTAATTTTAACAGTTGATTAATGGTGTTTCTGAGAGCTGTATATAATTGGTTCAAGTTCTAGAAAAATGTTAAAAATAACAATTTTTTAAAAAAAATTAACAAAAATAACAATTTTTAGGTGGAGGGACGATTTTTACCAGTATGTGATACATATTTGTGGATTAGGTATTCCATTTTATATAAAATACTCAACTCACAAATATGTATCTCAATACTCATTCATAAAATATGTATTCAATCCGTTGTTTTCACCATTTTTTTCAAGATTTGATATTTTCGTGAATGAAGATATGAAAACGAGTATTTTTCTCCAACACCCCAAGTTCTACAATTGTAAGCGGTTGGATTAAATCAGACAAAGTTAAGAGTGTAGTTGATACATGATATCACGGAGAAGCATCCGATGATCCCTACATCTGCTCAAGACATGTCTCTATCCAACAAATCTGCCCACGCCAATGAGATCTCTGTATTAATACAGAACTGGACCACTGTATTAGAATTTAGAGAGTAAATTACCATTTCAAATATAGATAGATACATAATTACTGTGCACCTGCAAAAGTAACCTTTGTCACTCCCCAGCAGGAGACTCTTTACATTGTCGTTGCCTGGGGACCTTTGGTCATTGTTGTGAGAATCGGTGAATTATATTCTAATTCTTACTTTTTGCTATTTCCAGGAGTCCAAGATATTTTCAGCAGTCAAGAGATCGATTGAAAAAAGAGTTACTAGTCCAAAAGTACTCGCACCCTAACGAGCCCAGGTCCTCGTAGCCAAGCTTAATTCGCGTATTTCAGCAATTTTTGATAACGAGAGTCACTAGTCATCGCCAAAATGGTACCGATCATCAAATTCGGATTACTAAGTTCACTTAATCTCCGTCAGTTCTGTGAATATCTGAACTGTTAAAACAACCACAACTACGTTAAATTTGATCATTATACAACAGAGAGATTTTTAGTGAAAACTTGGATGAAATGCATCTATTATAAGAAGAAAATGAATAAAATAGCGCATGATATATGATCTAATTAAACCTACTTTTAATGTTTTATGGTTTCAGAAGAGCTCATTACTAGTATTGGACTTCAAGCTTAGGGAGAAATTTTAGGCTTGAGCCACTCTTCGGGCCTCTTTATATTTATTTATTTCTGCGTTGGTAGGTTTGATGCTGGTCAAGGTGGGCAAGTATTGAATCAGAGTGATGAGTTGACAAGAAAACAAACATTTTCCGGAAGGGCCTTTGCAAATAATTGTGGGATTGTACACCAAGTTAAGTATGTACGCAAGATGTACATTACCACAATTATAAATTATACATGCAAAACGTTAGCCCTCACAACATGTGCAATTCATTTTCTTCTCCTTATAGAAAGAGTGTAAATAAAGAGAGGGCCATTTTTCATTAAATGTTTGTTTTCTGATTACTATATAGTCTGTCATTTTTAGACTTTTGCTTTCAAGGACACTACAACAAGCAGAGACACAGAGTGTGCGTGTGTGTGAGAGAGAGATTGTAATTTGTATTCCGTAATTGTTTTGTTCGAGTGGCTAGTAGTAGTTTCTACGGCTGCGGGCCTGTCGCTAACTGCTCTTCGGATGATTAAATACTTTGGCGCCTTTTTCCTTAACACTGTTTACTCCCATTTTGGCATCTACTACGGAGTACAGTATTAGTTTAAAAAAAATTACAGAGTAATGTACATGTTTTTTATTTAGCAAAGACTCCTAAGAGAATATTTTAAATTTATGTGAATTCTTTTATAGGGATGAATGCCTAATATATACAATTAAATTATAAATATTGGAATCGTAGGTAGGTTATATAGTTAGGAATCGAATCGAAATGTATCAAGGATGATTATTTTTGCATAATCATGATCAAATAGTGGCATGAAACCCTGTTATAACTAAAGGAAAATACATAACTCTGTTACTCAGCATTGGCCTATTGTTCAAGAAGAATCACAACTAATTAATTACAGCTAGTATTACAAATTGTAAAATTGTATAGAATCAATCAATGGAACACTGGGTAGTTTTTGAATAGAAGACACTTGTATTAAAAGAAGCTGTTTCTAGTGACGCTGGGAGACCAAAACATGCATTAATAGTACAAATGTGCGGCTCTGGGTCACTGGGTGTAACTCTGGATCACATGCGGCAGGAGCTAAGCAAACCTGAACGTACGAACATTACAAAGGCATAAATACAACTAGTGATATTGGGGAAAATATATATGTATGATTCATGAGAGGTAGATATATATATATATATATATATATATATATATATATATATATATATATATATATGCGCGCAGATGGTAGAGATAAAATTTGCAGAAGGAATTTAGTAGGGAGGGGTAGAGGGGGTGGGATCCCTAGCTTTTACCCTTCACTGCCAATGCCAAGGGGTCACATGAATTTACAAAGTCTCATCAATGCGTTTGGCTGTCTCTCTAGCTTTTACATCCTCTGTGTTTCTTGTTTTCCTTTAATTATTTTGTGCATGCATGTCTCTTGTACCCATTCTAATTTCTATGGCCCGTACGGGCACATGATATATTAGTCATGGTAACAACATTGTACATCACTCCCGTGCTGTGGCCGGGACAGGGACACATATTGCTCAAGGCAACAACATTGTTATTTAACCAAGTTTTTAAACCTCAAAATTTGGTTCCTATATATTTGTCTGAGTTCTCGAGTTCAAGTCCTTGTATTTAGAATCTCTGTCACCGCTTCGATTAGTCATCAATTTCCGAGTATCCGTCTGAATTAATCGATTTTTACTGTACTTATTTAAGCAAATCCTATCTAATAATACGCCTGGCAATGTGAGAAAATTAAAGGAATAAATCTCAAAGCGCACACACGACACAACTACACAAGGGTTTTCACTTTTCACAGTGTTCTAGTACATTTACTAAATAAATATTACTCCGTACTCCACTATTTTGTGTATGTTTAAGTTAAAAAAACGAAAAGACTGACTATTCATTTTAAAATATTTATGGGGAAAAATAATGCACCGGTCAATTTATATCGTTCTCATTAGTAGTGAGATGGTCATTTTTCCAAAATTTTTACAACTTGTTTTGAAATGTTCGCAAAATAAAAGACAAGCTAGTTGAGCTTCTACAAAAGATTGTGCCAGGATGAGCTGAGAGCCCGGATAATGCTTTTAGTATTTGGTAGCCTTTTTCTCAAGTGAGTTTATTTATGATGGGCTGCTTGTTCCTCAGAGCATCTCCACTATGTTGGATATAAAATCTGCGTCTCATGTATTTTATCTAATATCTGAAATATATATCACTTGAATGTTAATACATGTTATAATAATTTTAGATAACATAATAATATGAGCTTTTTACATTATTTAAATTTAATCTAGCCCTAAACATAATACATATGTGTATATTATATTTAATATATATGTATTTTTTTTTTGAAGAATAATATATATATATATATATATTATGATTCTTGTTTTATATTTAATATTTGAATTTGTATAATATTAAGTGTGAATTTATTGTTTTATTATTAATAAAATTATTAATTACTTACATAATTATTTTAATATACATTGCATATTTATATAAATATTAATAATCCAATATAATAAAATATATTTAAATATATAAAAGTAATATTTGTCAATTATTTTTTCTCATATTTAAATATGATATTATATTTTCAATCGTAATATATATTCAATTGTTGTTATTAAAATAAATATATTTTCATTAAATATATATTTTATTTACTTGTATTGAATACAATATTAACTAATATATATAATAAAATTATATTTTTAAATATAGCTAATCATTATACCTAATACAATTGGAGTTTGAACAAATTTTTAAATAATCATATTTTAGCTAATTATTTTAGCTATTGGTGTTGGAGATGCTCTTAATGAATGCATTTATTGGGCTTGTTATTATTTTACCCGATAAGAGAAGTTCGCTATACCCATGGGCCTTTTGGTCTACCCAAATAGGTATTTTTTTTGATCGCATATACTTATTCGTAGATAAATTGTATCAATATACAATAATCCGTAAAAGAATTTTTTTCATTCAAAAAATTTATTATCTAACCAAAAAATATGAAAATGTCCCTGAAAATTTGTACAATAAAGTCTTAATGTATGAGAAGAGAACACCCTTAATATGTGAGAATGATACACCAGTCATACTCCAATCAACAAAATACGTCTATTGTCCGACTTACCTGAACAGCTTTTAATTTAAGAAAATGCTAATTTTGGTGGCAAATTTTATAGGATGGTAAGCACATCAAGACAAAAAAAACATAAGATGAGTGGGCCTAACCGGGAAAGGCTCATAAATGGGCCGCTAAAGGTGTTTGGGTTTATTGGGCTTCTCTCGGAGTATCTAGTTTTAGGATCCAAAATTTTACTGCTGGACTTGGATCGGCTAGTATTTACAGTTTAAGATCATGCAATATGTATATTTGTGAATTGTGATCGTACAAGCCTAGGAGGCATATTCTTGCGGATTATCCGAGAGCGCAGATTTACAATTATTTTTGGAATTAAATACATTTTGTGTACATGAAATATGCACCTTTTGCAATTTGTGTACTTAAATTATCAATTGGACACTTTGTGTATCTAAATTTTATAAAAATAATTAGTTCGTGTACCTCAACTTTAATGGTACATTTTGTGTACATGGACTTAATAAAATATTTAATTTATGTACCAAAATTTTATATGCATGTGTAGAATTTTATTCTTTACATGAATTTTTTAAAATAATTGTTATTTAAAAATTTAAACTAAAATAATTGTATATACATTACATATAAGTAAGAAAAGATAAGAGATGAATAATTTTTTTATTTTACTTTAAAATAAATTTGAAACATTTTTTTATTGTAAAATCTTGGAGAATAAATATAAATTTTATAAAATTGGTGTGTATATATAATTTTAAAAAAATTTAAAACATTGCATTATATTATTTTAAATATCTATATCATATTACATTAATTTATTTTGAATATATATATATATGTGTGTGTTTTTTAATTTATTTAATAAAATTATACTAAATATATAGTAAATATACAATCAATTGTATATTTACACCACCAATATAAAATTTATTATTATAATTCAAAAAACTACATTAAAAAGTGTTTCAAATTTATTTTAAATTAAAATAAATAGATAACAAATATATTATTTATCTCTTATTTTTTCTTACTTTATATCTAATATATAATGCATAAGTATTTTAGTTTTTAATTTTCGACTAACGTTTTTCTAATATTCATATAAAATATAAATTTTTACACATGCATATAAAGTTCAGTTACTCAAATTGAATATTTTTATAAAGTTTAGGTACACAAAATGCACAATTAAAATTTAGGTATACAAACTGATTATTTTTATAAAGTTTAGGTATAAAAAATACACAATTAACAATTTTGGTACACAAATTACATAAGGTGCATTTAACTCTTATTTTTGCGATTTAACATTTAAATAAGTTACATATTCCCACATCCTAATATCCTATACAGCATCAAATATCAGGCTTATTACACAAAGTGAAACTCAAGTACTGAACTAAAGGCCGTGGTGACTTTACAAGCTACAACTAGACCAAATACAGGACCCAGTATAATCCCCGAGTAACTCAACTTATATATTAAATTTGTTGAGTATGTCTTCAAATATTCGAACTTTCTGCTGCTATGCTCTTCGTCTGAGATGATGTAGTTGAGTGCATGCTCTTTGTCTGGGAAGACTGATTTGAGGATGACTCGGTGAAGAAAACTATCTCCTCCTGATCATCAACAAATACTTGGAGATTTCTCGGGTTTGGTGGCAAGTTCACGTCTGAAACGCCTTCAAGAATCTGAACTATCTGACTCATCGATGGCCTTATACTCTCATCTTCCTGAATACACCAACAAGCAACTCTACATAGTCTTGTTACTTCTTCTACATCAGCATTCCTGTCCAACTTAGGGTCCACTAGACTAAGAATGTCACCTCCATCAATTGTTACTCTTGCAGCCCAAGTAGGAAAGAAGAGTACTTTTCCATCTGCATACTGCTCTGTGTTTCGCCTTCCTGATACAAATTCAAATACCATCATTCCATAGCTGTAGACATCGGCCTTCGCTGTCACAGCTACTCCTGATAGCCATTCTGGTGCAAGGTATCCTCTAGTCCCTCTCATAGTTGTCAACACCCTACTAAAATCGTGCCCAACAAGCTTTGCTAGACCAAAATCTGCCACTTTTGGACAGAACTCCGCATCTAAAAGGATGTTTTCTGGCTTTATATCACAATGTATGATGCACTCCCTGCATTTCTCATGGAGATAAACCAACCCTCTGGCTGTCCCCAGTGCAATTTGGTATCTCGTTTTCCAGTCCATCACTTTATCTCTCTTGTCATAGAAGATATGGGAATCCAAAGAGCCATTTGGCATGTAATCATACACTAACAGCTTCTTATTCCCTTCAGAGCAAAACCCACGAAGACGAACAAGATTCACATGCTGAATGGTCCCAATTGTGCTGACTTCTGTTCGAAATTGCTTCTCTCCCTGGCTGATGCCTTCCAGCTTCTTCACAGCTATCACTGTTGAATCCGGCAATGTTCCCTTGAAGACAGAACCAAACCCTCCTCCCCCCAACTTCTCCGAGAAATTCTTTGTTGCATTTTGCAAATCTCTATAAACATACGCCATCAGACCTCCCTCAGCCTTACTAGTTCCAGACAATCTTCTCCGTCTAAGCACAAACAAAATAAGACCTACAAGCATTATTACCATTACTGCTCCTACAACAGCACCAATGACAACCCCATTATTATTTTTACCATTAGAGAACTCCAGCGATAGTGAAGAGAGTCTAATATAAATGACTTTCCCACTACTATCATCTTCAGGCAGCTGTTGCAAATTCAAGAGGTCCCCAGTCCAAATTAAACAGTTACCACTGTCAAGCGTATAAGCCGTGCAAGAACAATTACTCAAACAGGTGGATTCACATTCCTTAGCACTTCCAGCAGCCACAGTCTGAGGTTTAGCTATAGCAGGCAATTCCAAATTAGTAGTAGGACTTGTCCACCGCATGTTAGTTCTCATTAGAAACTTATCCTTTTTCCCATTAGTCGTGCTAGTATTTCCACAATTCAATTTCATTTGCCTCACACATCCACCCGAGTAATCATTCAAATTCCAATCATCTCCAAACCTTTGTTCGAAACCAGGCAAACAATTACAGAAGGGCAACGAATTCTGACAAGCACCATAAGCCCCACAATATGCATAAACTTCACATTGTTGTCTCGGTTGAGACCAAAACAAGTTCCACTGTTTAGTATTCTCCAACCAAGTAAGTTGCTTAACTTGACCAGAGTAATCCATGATAAATCTCGATATAATCGTATTATCATAAAGATTGTAAGTAAAGTAACTCTCATTCTTATTATCAACATAGCTAAAATTATAGATATAATTCAATCTCATTTCAGGCACTAAACTAAAAATCTGCCCATTCCAAGCTCCACTAGTCCAATACTGTATAGACCTGTTCCACTTAATTATATACTGATTACCATCCGGATCAAGCTCTAACGAAAACAACCCGGGTGAAGGGTCCTCCTTGTTTTTCCAAGAAGTTAAAAGTTGTTTCCTATTAGTCCGTTTATCATACGCAATTTTACCACCAGGTAACCATGTGTGTGATGGATCATTTATACTTTCCCAAAGTCTTGATTTTTTCCCATCTCTTAAAACCAAATTTCCATCCTCAAGAAGCACTGCTTCTAAATTAGAAGCAGTAGAATTTATGTTTGTGGACCAAACAATATTTTTAGATTCATCAACAAGAACTAAATTACCATTATCAATCTTTAGTTGTGAAGAATACTTATCAGAAACATGTTTTTCTCTATTTGCTATCCAAGCTAGCGTTTGAGTAGAAACTTTATTGTACCAAATACCAACATAGTACTTAGAAGATTTACCTGGTTTGAAGAAACCAAGTTTGAAGTTTTCACCTACTGACACAATGGTTTGGTCCCCTGAGATTGATTGGTTTGCAGAGATGGTGTCAGCTCCAAAAGTTGTGCAGGTGCTGATGAAAAAGCAGAGTATGTAGATATAGTAAAAGATTGGAAAGCATGGTTTCTTTTGGAAATGCATAACTTTTTAAGGAAGAGATCAAGAAAGTATAGATATGTGTTGGAAATGTATAAGATTGATGACAATATGTGTGAAGGGAAGTCATGGATCTAAAGTACAAGTACTGCTGATGCAAGACTCTGTTTTCTTTATAGTCAACATAGACAAGTGAACTTACGATTATACCCTTCAGACATAAAAATGATTTAAAGTAACCGTCCAAACGAATTTCATTTTAATAGCTTTTAGTAATTTCAATTTCATTTTTTTATTTATACCAAATTACCTAGCTGGCAAATTAGTTACGGAGGGGGGCAATACAGTCATTGAACTCATTAATGTGCAAATATGAAATATCAGGTGTGGCTAATCTACAGCTGCGAGAAACGGTCCATGACCACGAATTCTATTTTTTTTGTATTTTGGAAGAAAAATCAAGAGTAAAACCCCCTTTTCAACTTTCTTATAGTTCCTGTAGAAACGACGACAATGGAAATTAAATATTATTAAAGCATCACAAGTCCAAAGTTATCTGGTGATTAAGCTGTAGGTCCAAAATTTAATTCTATTAATTGATTGCAGCTCTGGTGATAAATCATTTTCACTATAATGCGCACAACATAGAGGGGCTTCTGGGACGCAATTATTAAGACGATGCTGACAAAAAATAAAAATGAACTCCCTCGATCCAGGGGAACGTGATTATTTGTTTAGCTAAGAAACGAGAAAGATTGCAAAATTAAAAGGAGAAAATGTTTAGCCAATTTTCTAACAAGCAGAAGAAATACAAGGAGATGAAATTTGTGCAAAGGGCTATGGGTCACACATTTCAAGACCCAAGCCACACGGCATAGCATAGTAATATACGAACGTAGTTGAAACTAGTACTTGCAATTTGACACACGACATGACGTAAACGGATATGAGTTTTGATTTTCGATGTACGAAATACGAAAGTACACGAACACGAAATTACACAATAAATTTAGTATTGGATATGAGTTTTATTTTGGGTACACGAAATATTAATATATAATTTTTATTTTTTATATATCATAATATATATTATATACGTAATATATATATTTTTATATATATTATCATATATATACACGTAATATATAACAATTTACTCATTTTATGTATTCATTAGTATTGCGTGTATATTTCGTGTATTCGGGTATAATCGTTTCGTGTTATTTCAGGTCGTTTCGTGTAAACAAAAAGTATACAAAAATTTCGTGTACTTTTCGTTTTGTTTCGTGTAGACACGAAATATTTCATTTCTTGTTCGGATCGGTTAAACAAGTACACGAAATGATTTTGGATCATTTTCGATTTTAACTATAAGTACACGAAAACACAAAACGAAATTACACGAAAACACAAAACGAAATTACACGATTGCCAGCTGTAGTTGAAACATAACACAAGGTATATGCCAAACAACTAAACAAGGAACACACAAATAGACGATGTCTTTCAATTGATGCGCACTGAACCACCTGTTTTTTTTGGGCAAGATATTTGTTTTGAAAATATTTATAAACAAATTGGAATCTGAAAATACTTCAAACTCATCATTACTGTGAAATAGTACACAATTATTAGTATCTGAAGAATCTTATCTACGGAAAAGTAATATTAACTATCCAGGCCCTATGCTTAGTTGCTTACACCCATGATAAGTAACACAACCCATAATCTTTAGCTCAAAGACTTCCAAGGTGTCCCGCACTGCGACTCCTATGCATTGCAAGATCTGGCTTGAAACTGATCCCCCTGTTGCCGAAATCATAAAAACCAGTTTTAGAAACTGTTTTCATTCCACTTGGAGGCAAGCGTCCGTGTTTTTCCCTAGTTGGTTTTACTGGGGCTACTGCATGATGATTTCTTCGACCATGAATCACAGATGGTGGTTTCTTGCGAGCTGCAACTCCATGGCTTCCCTTTCGCACAGTCTTAAGTTCTGATGACCTAATCCCACGGTCAAACTGATGTCCAGCGATGCTTAATCTAGCTGAGCCTGAATCCTTCGTACTACCCGCTTTGATAGAACGCCTGTTATAGTAAACCAGCTGGGGAAGAAGACCTAGCAGATGTTTTTTTAGTTGCTCATCCCCAACATTCTTCTGAGCTGGATTCCCTTCGAAGCTAATTGCTTGCAGGGAATTGTAGTTAGCCGCAAGTTGGCCAAGACCTTTGGTGGTTGAAATTTTATTGAATCTGAAATCAAGGACATTCAGCTTCAGAAGACGGTGAAGACCCTCAACCTCGCTAATTTTGTTTCCAGCTAGGTACAACTCTTTCAAGGATGAGCAAGATGCTAGGCCTAACAGATAAAAGGAAAGTTTGTTGAGGGTTTTAACCAAGACATACAGCTTTAAAATCTTAAGTGTGCAGTCTTTCAAATAAAAGACAAAACTGTATAATAATTATGGACTTGTAATCCTTCAACACAATTTTTTATACACTAGTGAAATATAACATTGCACAAACATCATGACTAGCACACAGTCCTGACTCCTGACAAAAGGGATCATGTCTAGGATGTATACCTTGCAACTAAAGCAGTATTTAACAACTAAAATATATTTTTAACTATCTGTACAGGCTTTCAATTTTAACTTCCAGATCTAACTGTATATATAACTAATACACTTACAAGACAAATTTTGCAGAGATATGAGAGGCAAACGAGACAGCTCAAAATTGAACCAGAAAATAGAGCTAAATACGGTAGTTCAGGCCAAGCTTATCCTCTCAAGAATATTATTTCAAGGTGGAGATAAACCCAAGCTTACTATAATAAATTATCTTAGGAACAATTGAAAACCCACATTGGTCAATCAATATAATATATGTTGGTGAACTATGAATTGAGCATTAAATAAATCCATCAAGTTGGTGAAGTAGTTCTACTTATAAGGAAAAGTTTCAAGTTCTTATAAGAGACCGAAAACATTCGATTAACTTTCACAAATGTCACTTTAAAGGTCATACATACCATGTCCAATCCTCAGTATCCGATTGTAGCTCAGGTCAAGTACACGAAGTCTTGTGAGTTCTCGTAATCCTTCAATGGTCGAAATGTTATTCTTTGACAGATTTAAAACATGGAGTCCTCGAGGAAGAGCGCCAGCTGTTATCCTCACTAAGAGAGATTATTAGCCAATACCACGGTTAGTAAACTAAAAACACAACATCCGAATACAAAAAGGCAAACACAGGTAGGTAGCAGATGTAATAGATGCAAACCTATAGCATTTCCAGATAAATTAAGTGTTTTCAGGCCTACAAAGGCACTGAGGAAAGGTATCACAACCAATCCATGGTTAGCAAGCTGTGCACTAGTGGTTGTAGCACTCAATGAAGAGATATATCTCTTTACACTTTCCATGCCAGGTGTGATCTTGCTATCCAGCCTTGAAGTTGACAAACCATTTGACACATTGCTCCCAGTGTCTGCTGGATAATCACACGTTGTCGACAGATCATATATTTCTTCTGAAGGGCTGCAGTGCTGTAGATTAGATACCCACTCCTCGATACGTTTTATCTTAAAATCCTTGGTAGGATATTCCTCCCAATGATCGCCTGTAGATTCAAACTGATTCTTTGATGTGTTTGCTTCATCTGGGAGTATCCAATCTTTAGCTGTACCAGCATAGTTATAACCATCATAACCATCATTGGCGTGGTCCTGCATAATAGTATTGTCATTATGTTCTACACTATCATCTCTTTCACCATCTTGACTTCCATGTGTACCAATTTTGTGCGCCATTGTATCTTCCTGCTTTAAATCTATAGCATTTAGGTCACAACAAGATGTTGCACGGGGAACAGAATTTCCAGTAGCAGTATGTCCACCATATGCAATTACGTCAGACAAAGAAAATGATCTCGACAGGATATTTGCAGTCCGCGGATTGCATGGAGTATGGTTGCTACAGCCACCAGGAAACTGTGTAAAGCTGTCAGGCCATTCAACTTTTTGTTGGGGATCTCCAATTAGAAAAATTGACCCATCACGTACCAGATCGGAACTCAATTGCACAGAAACAGAGCGTAGAGCTTCTGGCAATTTTTCAGATGTACTAACCTCATTATCCTTCTCACCAAATGAAATAAGTGAGCCACTATGATCATTAGATCCATCAGCAGAAAACCCTTGATCTGTGTCCTCTCCTGAGTCAGCAACACCGATCAATCTTACCTTGCGATACAGCTCATTTCCTAAAGATTGGCTTCTCTTCATACGAGTAGCATGAGCCACATCCACGTCTTTTGTTTCAGCCATATGCTTTATATTTTTCTCATCAAATTTACAGTCATGACCAATGGAAGTGGAAGATGTAACCTGGTCAGAAGTAATGCATATACCATTTTCATTTGCCTTCAAAGCTGATGGTTTTACACTGGAGGAATTGTTCTTCTTCAACTCATGATTGTCAACACCATCTTCCAGCGCCTTGTGCATTGCTTCTTCTGGTAAGTAATCTGTCATCTGATTCGAGAAAGACAGAGTAATAAAAATATGTGTTACACACTTCAACTGTTTCATTAAATTCTATAAACAGTTAAGAGCTTTAATTTTGATTTCCCAAAAAGAACCAAGTCTCACCTTTGGTTTTGAGGAATGAATGTGGCTATTAAAGCATGAAAACCTAATCATCTTGTCACAACTGCACCAGAAACATCACCAGAGGTGTACTTGTTTCTTTATAATCTGCTTGCGTATTGCAATGCTACTCAATATATCCAGAATCCTAAACCAAATATCTTCAATCTCCAAAATTATATTGTATTTTTCCACAAGCTACCACATATACATCTAATGCAGACCTTAGCCATAGTCTAGGGATAAACCCATTAAGACACGATGCAGTCTCCAAATGTGTGATGATCTAGATCTTCTTAAAACACAAAGGAAAATCACACTTTCGTTATCCCCCCACAACCTCTTATAGGAGCGAGAACAGTTTAGTTTTGTTACACTGGCCAGACTGAAAGGGTACCCTTGGAAGATATATACTCTCAATCCTTAACACGATTAAGCGATAACCACCTGATGTATGACCGGAAGCAACACAAGCATGCAAGATTAGCAAAAGAAAGACAAATACGTGAAATAGATCACCATAACCAAGTATTGTATGAGTATGATAACATCTTATTCCACAAGTATTAAAACTATGAAATTTATTAAACATCTTAATAGTGAACTTTAGTTTTTTTGGACAAATTAATGTTTACTATTGACAAACTACCAGGTTTCAAACAAGTTACAATAGTTGGGAATAATATTATACACAAGGCAACAAGAAAACGAGTTATGCAAGTATTCCATTTTAACATTATAGGCCAAATTCCAGTCGCCAATGAAACATGATAATCAGTGGAGGATGCAGGGGCGCAAGGGTCGAATTTTACTATCATTATTGAATGTTGTAATATGTCATTTGTAGTCGTCCGTAATTCTGTTCTGATAATAAATGAAATTTGGGATAAATTGAGTTTCCACAAATCTAATTGTCATTAACACGATCAAAATCTGTTTATATAGTAAAAAAATTAATTTTATTCGACATGGACAATTTCTGTACCGGTTAATGTAGCTAAACAAATAATTACAAGCTAAAGCATCAAGAGAACAATTAATGTCTGAATGTGAAATTCTGTTAGCGCATTAAAACAACAATAATAAAGCATGTAATAATAAAATCCACACATGATCATTGCATTGCAACACATATCTAACCTCTTTCTGAGCCAGATTGTTGAGCGGTGATTATACAATCATCTGCTTTTCTGTTATCTGCAAAGTAACGAGACACGAGATAATTATCAACCATATATACACACACACAATATACTTTTCTTTATGTAGAGCAATAAAAACAAATATAAAATCAAACAAGATTACGAAAATACGAAAAACACTAACCTTATTCGATAAATTTCGTATAAAATTTAACAGGAATGTCCCCTCTTATGTATATATATACGATGGTGGGTGTATATATCACAGGAGAGGGAGAGTTAAAAATTTTGGTGAAAGAGTTTTGAAAAGATATTTTAGTTTTTTACTAAAAAAGACAGAGCTGCTTTGTAATTGTGTCCACAAAAATAAAGAAAAAGAAAACGTACGTTTACGAATCAGTGACTTAGGCGTACGGACCGAACATAATGCCGGTAATTTAGATTTTTTACAACAAAAGCAGAGGTCATCGTTGTCACGGATCAACGTTGTCCTCAATTCATTGGGCTCCATTCTTTTTTTATTTTGCGGGAAAAAATAATATGTTATGTATTTTTTATTAAAAAAATATTGTGTTAGATAGAATAACAATGTATTTTTTTAATTAAATTGTATAATTTAAAAATATTGAGATGAAATCAAAATATTTTCGGAGAAGTTTTTCTTCTCGATGTATTAAGGGGATGTATTCAATTAAGATTCTGCAATATTTTTTTTATATTTTAAAAATCCGAGGGTATTTAATCACAATTTTAATTAATACTTTAAAATCTAGAGGTATTCAATGAGAATTTTAAACTGTCCTTTAAAATCCGGGATATTCAATCAGGATTTTAATTAATGATTTTAAATTCAGGAGTATTCAATATGGATTATTATTAATTAATTAAAATTCAGGTGTATTCGAAAACTTATTAATACAGATGGATTCTAAAAATTCATGAATTATGTTGGATTTTATATATATATATATATATATATTTTTATTTTAAAATCTTGTCTCAATACGAGAGATTCTAATGGGTTAATGGTCAAATTCCATACGGACTCTATAAATTATATATATAATCTATCAATTCTGCGTGGAATCTAATCAAATACAATCAATAAAAATAACGACTTATAAATTATACTTTTTTGGATTAAATACACCCCTAAGTGTCGTTCAAATAATCTCTTAACTGAATATTCAGAATTTACGATGCAGAGAAAATCTGGATAATCTCCTGTAACCTCTAGAGACTCCAAGTCGTACAAAAATAAATCGGTTAGCTGGCTCATGATATTCGAGAAAGACGGTCGTCCTTGCCAAATATTTTCCAAAACTTACGAAACCTACAGGAATAGAATCACCTTCTTGCAATTTGATAACGAGCTTCTTTTCCCAGAATGCTTTGGATGAGAATTTGTCTCTTCAATCGAAACATGCTGCCAGTGGCAGGATTTCAGAAAACATGGGTTCATACCATCTGTAGCTGTTATCATATATGCAATACCATCTACAGACTTGGTAGGTTCAATAATAGTACAAAAATCAACAATTTTTTCTTCATAGTAACAATTAGTATGAATAATGTTCCAACAATTAGTGCGCAAGCTGTAAACAGAGACGTCGTATATGTTACCAATGGGAAATCACAATCACCTTATTATTGTTATCGAAATGTTCAAAGCTTATACCATCCTTCCTAACAAACCCGTCGCGTTCCTTGGAAATTCTAAGTTTTTTTGAATAATATGATCCTGAAGGAGAATTAGCAACTTAACAGTTCTGAAAAAGAGACGAGATCCCCACCAAATAATTGAAAAATTGGATTGGACTAGGCCCAAAAAGGGACGAACCCCTATTGATCCACTCTTCGACTCATAATGGGTTTTCGAGTGCGGGGATGTTGAATAATTTGATCGTAAGTCAGTCTATTAACACCTTGAGTTTTTAAGAGAAGTGGTAACTTAACAAAGTTCCTCAAGCTTTTTAGTTATCCTCCAAATCGGGTTCCGTAGATGTAAATTATCACCAACACAATACTCAGATTTATAATAAGTAAAACCATCAACACAAATCCCATCATTAGAAATACACATCAACCCATCACACATCCCATGAATCCTCAGTTGGGATCCATCACAAATGTTAATCTCTCTCTCGAATAATTCAGGAGTGTAGTATAATATAGAATGTTTAGTATGATCAAAAGGAGACTAAATTCAATTATATATATGATGTAACTACTAATATAAGTGCAATATACTCGAACAACCAACTACAATAATATTAATAATGAATCGAATAGCACGGCCTTCTGTAGAAAAAGTACAGAGAAACACAAGTCGAATCAAGTGCTGCAATCCCTGGATTCAAACTTGAATAAACATAAGAATAAGATTTTTCGGAACTATACAAACCAGAATGTCTTTAGAAATAGGACAACTAAACTCATATTAATCAAACCAACCAGAAACCAGATCATCGTCTAATTCCTATTTTGGTTCTTCCTACTTCGCAGGAGCGTCGACCTGACCACCATATGCAGCAACTGCAACCACAGAGCTAGCTAAACCTGGACGGATCCTAGAAAGTGAAATCATAGATGATTAGTCATTCCGAGCTAGGATAAAGAGAGCAATAAATTAAATTTGATATAATGGAGAGATGTACTTTTTGTTGCACAAAATTGACTGTGGTGATAAAGATATTAGGTTACTGCAACATGAAAGCTTTTAGAATAGTTTGATACAAGCTCAAGAAAAGACAGGCCTAATTCTGCTGATTATATCAGCCACTACAGAAACATTGGCACTGTCATTCTGATAAAAAAGAAAAGACCGCAGAGCAATACATTGGAAACATAATTAATAACTGGTCTTCTACTTGCACTTTGTATTAGACTATTACTGACCTTCAAAAACTCCATAACTTTATCAGGTTGCTTGTAGGTGTAGTCTGTTGCCACAGACAAAGCCAAGACATTTTTATAGGCATTGTTGAACATGCACGGTGCTGCAGCAATACTTGGGTATGAAATAGAAAGGGATACGGAAGCAACATTTTCCAACCCACTCGCAAACTTCAATGCAATATTATCTTCAGTGAGCTCAAGCATCTCTGGACCGTGGATAGAGCCATTTTCATGCAATGACTTCACTGTTAAAGCCATTTTCAAGGACAGTAAGAATGAATTCTACAATGTGCTAAGTGTATAGGAATGACCACAATCAGCAACTAGTCAACTGCCATGTGTCAACAAAAGAGACCACTTACGTAGTGGACTCTTCTACGATGATATACATTCATAAAATAAACAAAGCAAAATAAATAGAATAATTTCTCAGATTGCCTAAAATAAGATATCTCTCACCTGTGTGTAAATCGTTTAGAACGATTGACCTACTGTATATGCAATATTGCAATTTAGAATATGAGATACGATAATTGGATGATAATCAAGGGTAACCACGAGGTACGCTGTGGTTAGAGGTTAGTAATTTCATCATGACTCACAAGCATATAATTTTACTTTCTAATTGAGCATTTGATATATCAATACGGAAAAAGACCTGCAAATCTCCCATCATAACCATAATCATCCCTAGCACTAATAACATTAATATCATTATACTACATATGCTAGTCTAAAATGAAAATAGATACTAATTTAATCATAATTTTAATCCCTCTTTTATGTTATGTGTGGTTAAAACAAATAAAATTATTAGTAAAATTTATTTATAGATAAAATAATAATATTATTTTAATATTCATGAGATTTAATTAATAAGTTTTAATATTCATGAGATTTAATAAATAAGTTGTAATTTCAATTAAAAGTGAAATGAGATATGTTATTAGATTGTTGTACAAAAAATGATTCATTGCTGATAGAGTTATATGTAAAATATATATGTTTTAAAATTAAATTATAATTATATCATAATTGCATAAAAAAGTCGTATAAAAAGAAAACTCATGGATGATAAAAAGTGTTGTATAAAAAGAAGACTTACAGGATGGACGACCAACTGACCAAACTTTTTATTTTTTTTTAAATTTAATTAGGAAATTTTTATTAATAAAAAGAGTTACAAATATATTAGAAATATTTTAATTAAAATTTAAATAAAAGAGTATATTTTAATGTAGGTAAAATATAATATAATTTTAATATTTAAAATTTTTAATAATAAAATTATAATTTTAAATAAATTAAAGTGTTTGAGCGATGAGAAAAATTGAAACATGTTAGTAGATTGTTAGTACAACTATATATTCTAATTAAAAGAGAGGTTTGTTTAAAATAATATAATATAAAAGTATAGATAATATAGATATAACATAGTGATAAAGTTTAATTAATGTTAATAAAATAATATTATTATTTTAATATTCATAGAATATAATTTAAATATAATATAATATTATTCTATCCGTGATGAGTTGTATAAAAGGAGGACTACCGGGGGTTAGAGTTGTATATAAGGTGTTGATATCGGTCTTGTAATTTGAACACACGGATATTGATGAGAACTAGTTGTTCTAGTTTGAGCAAAGTTCTACTAATTTGAGTAGAACTTGTGTTTTGATAAATAATTTGTGTTATGCGATTAAAATAGGAAATAGATGGAAATTAAAAAAATGCATATTAAACATATCGTAAACTTTAATGATATACTCCCTCCGTCCCAAATTAACTGTCATGTTTGACTTTTATATATTTAAAATTATTACTTATCATTAAATTTTATGATTATTAATATATAAACATCATTATATACAACAATGTAAAAAATATTAATAACAAATAAATTATTATATTAAATGAAATATTTAAATTATATAAAATAATTAATATAAAATTTATTAATAGTATCCGTGTTTTGCACGGATTATAAGCTAGTATATATTATATTTAAACATTGTAAAAGATTAATTATTTATTAATTAAATAAAAAAATCTTTAAGAGTTTTCTCTTATTTTTGTTTATGGACCTATGGATTAGATTACCTTGTAGATTCGTTGTAGATTCAAGTTGTTTATGAATTTCTCATGTAAGATTCATTCATTTATTTTCTTAAGAATTAACCTTTATTTATATTACATTTGTGTTCTGCGTCCCGTGATTTATGAGTCATCAAAAACAAATAACGCATATTGTGTGATGTGTCTATATATTAAGTAATAAAATAAATATTGATGATTTTTTCGAGAATTATTAAATGTGAATGATATTTCTGGATGAATCTTTTTAATAAATTGTTAAAAATATTAAAATCTTTTGATCTTAATAATACCGAGGATATAACGGGTCAAGATTTTGACAACAGTTATAGTATGAAAAATAAAAATTAAGATATTTAAAAATAATTGCTTGATAACGATTTAAATTTTTTTAAGGCAAATTTAACATTTTCACCCAGGACCTGTCCGATTTGGACCGTGCCCCCACGAATTTGTATTTGGACATATTGCAAAATGTATCATATTAATGGAGTTAACTGATTACTTATGTACAAAAATAATTTCTTTTATTTTCTCGATGTGATACTTGGGTTGACACCACCCAACCCCGTACAATAATATTTCCGACAGGGTTCTATGAATCCATAAGCAAAACAAATTGATTTTATTTTATTAGGCTTACAAATTCATATGATAGTTTTCATTTTAATAATTTTTATATGATCGAAAATTAAAATCTGACAGTATTCATTTTCGAGATCAATAATTTTTATTTAAAAAGATAATATATATCTTATTTAGAAAAATTATATTACAGAAAATTAATTTTAATTTTTATCAAATTAGATACACATAATAATTATTCCTCCCTCATAAAACATAAATTTCTCGTCACAATCGTATAGACTTAAGAGTTTGGTTTGCATGTTGGCTGTAATATTGGGTTCAATACTTTTCTGCTCTTTAAACGTCTTAATTAAAGGCATAAAATTATGATTATTTTATGCAAATTACAAATTACAAAGTGGTACCAGAATGTAGACGAGTGTTCTCAATGTGTATGTCTTCGCCACATGTTCATCGTGAGTATTCGCTTTTAATGTTCACAAGAATTAGACTAACAACGTTCAAGTTTAGTATTAGAGACCCGACTTGTTTAAACCTGATTTAAGCTCCGTTTCATAGTGTTGTTAAAAACTGATGTGCTATGAGAAAAAGTATTGCTGGAAAAAGTGATGTCAGGAAAATCAGATGGGTGTTTGGTAATTTTTTTTATTTATGCATATTTTAAGATATAATATATAAAAATAATGTTTTTGGAAAGGTTTGATAATAAAACAGATAACTACTTCCTGCAAAGGCTGAAAGTAATTTTTTTCAAAAATATAGGGACATGATTTTACTAACAGCAGTTTTTAGACTAAAAGCAATTTTTCACACTAACAGTTTTTATAATTTATCAAACATCTTTCTAACAGTTTTTCAGCAAAATGCTGATATAATTGTCTGTAACAATAATACTAAAGGGGATCTTAAATACCTTATGACCAAATGGTTTTAGGAAACAACCTAATTAAACACAACTATTTTATTTACTAAAAAGCTCAACCTACCTAGCTAGTTTTAACACGATAGTGGTCTCAAGATTTATAGCCCCCCGTCAATTTTTTATGTTTGTGGTGGTATTCAGTGAAGTTACAATCAAGAATTATGGCTCAAGGCATTATTTGTTCTAACTTGGGTCATGTGATTTCACCCCATTTAATTAATTCTTAATCCGATTCGTATTCTCATTAATTAGGTTAAATCTCATAATCCAAAAGACTAATTCTCCATATTTAGATATCCTCCATAAATTGGCAATCTGCATATATATTAATTCTTGAATTTGGAGAACAATCCACGATCACCCTTTGGAAGTTTCATATGAAAAGACTAATGAAATACAATTTTAGCATTAGAAGAAGCCCGATGATATTGCATTACCCTTGATTCAATTCTCTCAAGCCGACGACAGCCTCTCCCTGCTGCACAGCTAATGACCATCTCTTGCAAAACCCGAGTATGCCCGAGTAAATATTTAACTAGACTAAATTCATTCTCACTTTCTGAAATTCCATGGATTGTCACGCTTTTTAGCTCACGAAGAAATGGCTTAAAGGCTTGACTTTGTGATTTCCAGTATTGTTCGTCACCAGAACTACTAGACAAGTTCCTGTCCAACTGCTGCAAAATAACGAAGCACAGTTATGTATGTACTTAAGTCAGTTATTCAGGACTTAAGAATTCAAATAACAGATAAATTTACATAAAAATCAATAAGATTTAAAGTAACGCTTACAGTACTCTTTTGGACCTTAGAGTCGCTCGTTATACTGATAATGAGTTTGTGGAGAGACAGGGAAGTCCTAAACAAGCTAGCTAATCCTCGAATTTTGCTTGTATGCAGTTCCAACGATTTGAGATTGACAAAAGCTTCAAATATTACCCCTGCAAAGTGTTTGTTCTTGGACAGAAGCTGCACAGATGTTGCATAATGCTTTAAAACTTATCATGAATATTGTAGTCCAAAAAAAGCCAAAGCTTTACAGATAAAACATGGTAAAAAAAATTGAACAAATTTTCCTGACTTTAATTTCATACGAACATAACAAATACAGTAATAATGAGAAATTCTAATTAAAATGAGAGTGGTACCTCAAAACAGGGTGTTTCAAGTTTCAGGCACTTTGATTGAGAGAGGCCACTGAAAAAGTCGGACATACTCGCAAGATTAGCTGCAGTCACACTCTCAAAACAAACAGAAGCCTCTTGCAAGGATATTAAGTTGTGTAACGAACTTTGGTCCGTAATAGCATTACCATTCCATATGATTTTGGCTAGCTTAGGAGCGTCAATCATAAGCAAACTATTGCTACTTGTAGTATTAAAACATCTAGACACTCTCATTTTCTCCAATTTCGGGCAACTAATCTCAAGATTGTCTAGTTGCGAACATTCAGATAAGGTAAACTTCGCAAGTGCTTGACAACAAACTTTCAAATGCTTCAAACCTTTACACTTATCCATACTCAATTCCTCAAGTAAAGGGAACGACAAACGATCCATAACAATATTAGGCTGTTCGTTAAATATCACAAGTGATAGTGACAAAGTGTTCAATGATTGAAAACCATCCTTCATAATAGTCCAAGGAAGCAATCTAAAACCATGTCCCAAAAACTTCAACTTAAGAATCTTCAACGAATCACTTTTCAATACACTCCGGGGCAAGTTAAAATAATCATCAGTAAAAACATCAATCTCAAGGTGTTGAACATTATGTTTAAGTACCGCGCAACGCATCAAGCTATTCAGCTGTGAGAACATCAAGCTAGCGCCTAAACGAAGAACCCTTATATCCGAACAACAATGTTGCTTTGCCCGAATCGATAAAATGTGGTTAATAAATTCCATCCCATGATGTTGTTTTAAGGTGGTGAAATCAAGATCAGGAAAAGAATACCAAATATGTCTCCAACGTTTTGATAAAACGCATGTTTGTGCAATGGATTTGATGGGTAGAAGGAAGAGTATGTAATGAAGAATTGCATCAGGAAGATCTGTGAGACGGTCTTCGCCTGATTCATTGTCAACATCTAGAAGCTTCTTCCTCTTGGCTGCAGATCTTGTCTCCATAATTTACATGCACGTACGTATGTTAATAACCATAAATTTAAGTTTTGCCTTTTCAATGCGTATGATCGATTTGATATAGTGTATAGTGTATAAACATGGTTGTTCTAATAAAAAGTGGGTTTGAAAGTTTCAAAGCAAGTGAAGCCTAAACTTAATACGAAAACAGCGCTGGATGATGGAGAGTTTGTTTCTTGTTTCCTAGTTTTACTTAAACTCTAGAGATTCATGGGAAAATTTAACCATGGGATTAATATTAAACACTAGTATATAGAATTTATTTGCTTTTAAGATAAACATTGTATGTTTCAAGATCAAGCGATTTATATACCATGATTTTGTAATTACCATTCATACCTACTATACCAAACATTGGCCAAGAAAGATGTATCTTGATACTGTGTTTGACTTGGGCTACGTTTCAGTAAGTGTATGATTTACTTATCATGTTTCCTTGCAATTTTTATACACATACTAGATGAGGCCCAAGTTACGGGCCTTTATTATTATGGTTTTATATTACGGGCCGGGGGTAAGAGAATCTAAAGTCCATATATAATATAATTTTTTTTTTATAAATTTATCTTATATTTACTTCATTTATTTTAAAATAATTAGATGATTTTGAATATGCATAATGATAAATAAATATGAAAATTTTCAAGTAATTTTATAATTTTTTAAATAGTTATCAATTTTGTTATTCGAATCAGTGTGTTTAACTGTTTATTATAAAAATTATATATATGATACCATTAAAATTATATAAGAAAAAATATTATACCAAATATAAAAATTTTAAAATTTAAATTAAATATATCCATATGTATTGCTAGCCGGTATTTACTTGTTTTCAAAGTTAACTGATCTCGTTGACAAAAAAAAGGTGTACTTATCTCCTCTTATGAGTCAAAATTAATTTATTACAATCACTATTATTTATTTTCCTATAAATACACCGGAAATACACATTCAAATATTTTTTGATTCGATTATATTTTAAAATTGAAACCGAATCAAATAAATAATAGTAGTTGGTTAAATTTTTCGATTTATCTGTATCGTGTTATACAGAAACCAAGGAAAAATGAAACAAAAATATTATTAATATTATATTGACTCTATTTGGCAATTAGCGGTTAGCTGAAGCGGATTGAATTAACTGTTTTGACTAACTGATTTAAATAGTTATTTTGACTAATGAATTGAATTAGCTGTTTTAAAAAAATTATTTGATAATAAGTTGTTTGTATTTAAACTAGGTACATGACAAATGTCTAATGCAAAAAACTCTTAAAATTAGTTTTTTTTTAAATTAATTTTTTCACCTCAATAAACTATTTCAATCAGTTAACTACTTAACTACCAAACATACATATCAGAGGATTCACTTGGTCAAATATCTAATTTACCTCAATTCTCTAAATTTTACTCAAACCTCTAACTTTCAAAGAAGGTCATTATATATAATCTTCTTCATCATCATAACGTACCCAGTATATCCCGCTTAGAGCAGGATCTGGGGAGGGTAAGATATACACAGACCATGCCCCTACTGGTTTGGTTACAATTAGGGGATTGTTTTCGTAAATACCACTGGCTTAGTGCATTACAAATTAGTGAGTGATATATATATATATATATATATATATATATATATATATATATATATATATATATATATATAAAGACAAGATTTACGTCAAATACATAAAAGAACATGGTCAAATTTTGAAACAAACATATATTTGATCACATAATTAATTTGTAAAGTGATTAAAATGATACTTCAGCCCATGGTTTCTACACATGATACTTATCCCATGGTTTCTACACATGGTACTTACCCGTAAGAATATCTGGCCATGATATTAACGGGGTTCATAGCAAATTGATTGTAGGCATATGTTTGTGATTGTATCATCACATCTTGTGTAAAAACTCATATGCTTGTAAGGGGAGATTATCATGTTCGCCCTCCTTGGATCACATACAGTTATTTGACTTTGCAATTCTCTCTTTCGTAGACGGTGTCAATTATTCGTAGAGACCCTTAAATCCAAAACTTATTCATTCATGCTATGCTTTGACATTAATTTGTTGTGTGATCCGCCCCTGATCCAAATTTAATACAACTAATCCTCATAAGTTTTGAACAACCAACCAAGAAGCCCCATGACACCAATTTTCCATAACCGTAAAGGTGTAAATATCACAGTGTGTATATACACTTGTAGAATAGAATATTGATGAAGTAATTAACAAGCCCCCGTTCTAGATGAATCAATTCTCTCCCAGACCCTGTCCATGTTCGAACCGGTTCTCCCTCGCAATGTAAAAGCAAAATCCCAACATGGGCTTTAGAACAATTTTACAAAATCCTTAAAAGCATATCAACGACCTAACCATACAAGGGATGTCGCGGACACAAAGGACGAGTGGATACAAAAGAGTTCTACAATACATATTTCATCTTTCAATACAGTTGTACATACTTTTTATTAAACATGAACCCACACCAACATTTATCCCATGCTTCCATGTCAATCCTGATCGCGGCGCATTATACATATTACATTTATCATCCCTACGTTTATTATATTATATATAATCCGATCATCAATATTACAGGGTCTTTCCGGTGTGTGCACCTGATGACACACTAGAAAATGGGCACACTAGAAAATTCGATATTACAAATATACTTTGCAACAACTTTAAAGTTCCAGCATATCCAGATGACAGGAATTCGTGAAATAAAATACTCCGTACAAACTATTATCGAATTTGGTAAAGTATGATTTATTTACTTAGTACTGACATAGCAAGTAAAGTTGAGTGTCATGAGCCAAGAAGTTGTCCCCTTCACTGGCTAAGAGTAAAGGGTTCGAACAATAACAACTTTAAATGGTCCTTGGTCCAGTGTTGAGGGTTACCATGTCCATCTCCGTACTGATAGAAGGTTTGCCCTGTTCGTGCAATATTTGGATTGGCAGCAAGAAATGCTTCGCCGAAAGGATAGTTTCCCAGCAAATCTTTATTTAGAATCTTCCATGTCTCGTGCACTAAATTATCGATATATTTTCGCGCCACTTCTTCGCTTGCACCGGTATCGTTCATGTAACACTGGACTGCCTTGGGATTATCTCCTCGTGCCATCTCATCCTAAAATTAATAATTAGTACATGTACAGATCAAATTATAAGTCTGTTTGTGATTATCAGATCATATATACATAACATGTGCAAATATTAATTAGTATATGAATATGTTAAGGCCAGTAGTATACGTACAGATGATGTTCCCAAATCGTTGGCAAGTCTAACAATCATGGAGGGGCACCGGATGACACTTGGAACCTTGTCTATGTAATCTAAAGCCTCCACGGTTATCTTCTCTGCAGTTAGGAAGTAAGCACAAAACAATAAGATTTGCACTCCAATTGAAACTGCAGCATTTTCCAAATATTCCTCTAATGTGGGCTTGTATCCCGAGTGATACCACTTTGCTTCTTTCAGATAGGCTTTACACAGATTTACCCACTGCAATAATTAGGGAGTAAGTTTCACGGAGCCAATTTATAAAATAAATCAGTCTACATCAAGTGCTATGATAATTAGAATAGTATATATACACATCAACTAAACAGAGTGAAATTGTTCTAGCACTTGAAAGTAATTACACAGTGATAGATCTCGATCTTACTTGTTTGCTTAAATAAGGCAGGATATTAAAATCTCGCTCTTGCATTGTCCAGTATCCTATTTCATTTGTGGTATTAAACATTGCAAGAAGAACAGTCTTTATATTCATTGGGAGCTTGTCAATTTCAGTAATATCCCATCTGCAAAATGTGCGTGGTTAAAAAAAGCTGTGCGTGGTTAAAAAAAGCTGTGCGTGGATCGAAGAAGATACATGTAGATTACATGGACAAACCTGTCAACATAATCTGTAAAGAGCTCCACCTCTTCTAAAGAGCCATATACATCGTACACATCATCGATGGTTGTTATTAAGCAGATTACTTTTGTTGTCATGACTCGGAAATCACTATATTCAGGATCTGAAACAATTCCATTGCACCAGAAATGATGTTCTACTAACCTGTCTCTTGCAAAGGTCATCTTTTGCAAACCAATGTCCACCCACCAACTGTTATTGTGATTCAGGACATATATACATATACGTACACACAGAAATGCCATATCAGATCATGTACCTACCTAGCTCGGAGTTAATTTTTTTCGAGAATGAAACTTAAATTGCCCATATATAGAACAAACTTAAACATCAAATTATACCTTGCTAGTTTGCTGACTTCCTTGTGATAAACGGACTGGACGATGTTGTAGTCCAACTTGGCTAACTTTATCAGGTTCGGAATCATGTTCTGCTCTTGCTCGTAAGTATCAATGTACCATCTTGCCTCCACCCTTGCTAATCTCCAGCGCAAAGGCATATCTAAGGCATGATTCACTTTTCTTGCCATGTTGGAGGATATTAAATTCCCTTTTACAGCATTCTTCAAGTGTATTGTTGAAAAGTCCTTGGCCCTGTCAATGATGTCTTGGTCTATTAAACCAAAAAAAGATGCTTCGTACAAGCTAAGCAAACCCTTCACATCCTCACAAAGATTTTTCTTGTAGTTACCTGCTTCATCTGTGAACCTCAGGAACACATCTGTACTTCCCCAAGAAGGAAGATAGGACGTTAATTATATAATGTAGAATTTAAATAGATATATAAGTGTCATGATTTTGAGATAAATATAAAGTTCAATACTATATTTGTACAAACCCTGTGACACGGTACATCCATGTTCCCGAAGAATCCTAAATCGTAAAGCTGTTGAATAAAGGTCATCACTCAACCATGCATCGCCGCTATTATTATGAATAACATTAACTGCTTGCTTTATATCTTTCTCAAGGAGATGCTTCAACCCTAGCCTCTGAACCGAGTCAATCAACTCAAGTTTGGCCAATGGCATATCCGTGTCTGCATGAATGACAAGCTTAGCTTCATCCTTCAAATCATTCCCCTGCTTTACATATTTCTCTTCCTACAGATAAAACGTACGTACACGTAGAGTTAGATAGCTTTAGAAAACTTTTTGCAAGGTAGCTAGAGCTTAGTTTTAATTACCCGACCAATCGACCATACGATCCGGCCAAGAATATTAAAGAATTATCTACGTGCATTTGTTTATATTTAATACGGTATATATATTATCACCATCCCCTTTCGGTCGTTTCCAACGGATTTAACCAACTGATTAAGGCTTTGGTCACGACAACTGGTCGGGTTTTGAGATTGAAACCACCAGCCCCAGCTCCGGTTGGTTATGAGTTTAAGTTCTTAAAAAATTCAAAGTATACAAGGTATATGCATAAAAGGAGACTTATAATATTAGTTGGGATGAGCAAGTATCAGTACAGTATAATCACTGGACAGTGACTTTATTTATTTTAACAATAAAATCACTATTACACCCACTATTTCATTTATTTTAACAATATTACACCCATTATCTTGGTCTCCGTGCCCGGACCAAATGTAAATATTTGGCCGAGACGGAGGGAGTAATAATTAAAATTTGACGACTCATTTTTTCCTATCGGCACGCAATAAAAAAACAGAAAAAATTAATACCTACATGTGAATAAACAAACACTAAATCATTTACCATAAAAGTATGTGTGTTCAGTCCAATCCGCCGGTCAATCGACTTTGTATTTACTTGAAAACTGTCTATTTTTTTCAGCTTATGCTCATCTTTTGCAAACCAGTAACTTTCTCCTTATTTAAAAAGGTCTTCTATCTTTTCATTTTACACCCGTCCTGTTTGGCAACTACTTATTTTGGGAAATAATTTTTTATTTTCGGAAAAAATTACATATGTATGTACTTTTTCAGAAAATAAGTAATTTATTTTTTATTTTGAAAATAATATTTGATTTTAAAATTTTAAAATAAATATTTATCTTTAAAAAAAATAAAAAAAATATTTAAAAAATATGAAATAATAACTTATTTTAAATTTAAAAAGCAATGGGACACTGTAGTCCTCTAGCGTGTCCTAAAATAAATTATTACCGTATATTTCTTCTAGACTCTTGGAAAGAATAAAATGAAATGCAAGAACTCCACATTCAGTCTATACCCTGGATAGATGTTTCAATGATCTTAATGTTTAAACGCTGTCATTTATCGAGAAATTAAGGAGGGTGGATTTAATCTAATTATAAAAAGATTTGAAGATTTAATAATTTATAAATTTTAAAATATATTGTATATAGAATGGGGTGCCAAACTAGGAGCCTGTGATCCCGCCGCTTATGTTTGTAAAGTTGATGTAGAGTTTAACTCATTTAATAAAAATTTATGATATTTTTTTAAAAATCTAGTGAATTTATGAGAGATTTTTAGAAATATATATTTTTTTGAAAAGTCTATTAAAATTCTCTATTTTATATGATCCATAAAAATACATCATAATACTACTAGATTTTAAAAAAGATTATAAAATTTTAGTGGAACATCTGCATTTAAAGTTCTTGTTAAATACCATAACAAAATTTTAAAATCAATACGACAAGTTTTAATAGATTTTTAAAAAATTTAAATTAATTACATCAATATATTTCAAATTCAAAACAATTCTTTTAAATTCAAACTAGAGCACCTAAAGATGTCAGGAAAAACCTTCACTTGTCTTTTCAAAGATAAATCTCTTATTTAATAAAAATATGAAAAACCTGCTTTAGCCTACCGACATCAATTATGTCAAGGAAAGCCATGTCAATATCAAAAATACATCTGCATTCAACTTCCAAAAGTAGAATGCTTTTGATATATATAGTCGTCAAAATTAGAACTTGTGTGGATATCTCTAACAATTTAAAGTCATCTGAATAAATAAGCTTAAAATTTAATTTCAAATTAGGGGTATTTATTAAAAATATTATCTTTTATAAAAAAATTGCGATTTACTATCTTTTAATTTTTTTTTATAAAAATATGTTTTGCAATTAAAATTAACCAAATACAAATTTTTTATATATAATTCGTAACCAAATACAACCGAATACAATTTTTTTTGAAAAAAATTGAATTAGCCGTAGTTATATTTGAGATTGATTTTAATTGTACCATATTTGTTGTAAAATCATATTTTCATAAAAAAAATTGATAAATCGTATTTCAAAAAAATATAAAATAAAAAACACATTTTTGCAAAAAAATAAAAAGCTCTCTATTTTTCAAAAATCCCTTATAAATTATTAGCAATAACTATATTTATCATAATATTATTTAATTTTAATTTTAAGTTATTGCACATCATTTTAAAGCATCTTATTTGAAAAATATGCAATGGATTAGCTACAGTTATTTTAATAATAAAATTCAATATTTCATTTCATAATATATATGTGTGTGTATTTTACTAACAATATTGGATGTATTTTTATAAAATTTAAAAGATATTTTTATATTAACATAAAACTTATATTTAATGTATAAATCTAAAATCAACATTAAATATATCTAATTTTAGCTAATTTTCAACCAATAACCTTTAAATATACAATTATACTTTTTTCCATTTTCTTAATTATTATTTATTTTAAATTCCTCACTTGCATAATATATATATAATCATGATATTAATTAAAAAGTAATTTTTGATATTAAAATAAAATTTAGATTCTAATATATAATTTTAAATGACCTTAAATATATTTAAATTTAAATATTTTTCAAACACCTAATCTTTAAAATATATAATTATATATGTCATCATAATTTCAATTATTAATTTTCTCACCTACTTACTAATAATTATGATAACATCGAGATTTTGATTCTATATTTAATAACATTTTATCATTTTAGATCTATACAAATTGAACAGGTGTATTTTTTTTGTATCAAATTATAAATATAATATCATTTATAACATTATACATTTTCTTATCGACTAATGGCAAATTATAAATATAATATTTTCTACATTTTAAAATAAGTATTAAATATTTACTAAAAAAATATTTATACAAATTATTTTTTAAATAAAAATATGTCATTTAAATTTTTATTAAAAAAATAAAATTGAAAAAATAGATTAAGGAATTCTTTTTTACTTTAAAATACTTATAAAAAATAAAACCACAATTGTTTTTTAGGAGTCATTGCACTGAACATACTCTTAACCATGATTACTTAAAAATCAGGAATTGAAATTTATCGATTAGGGTACCAATTTATGATTAATCAGGTAATTAAGAATTAATCGGAAAAAATAATTAGAACAATAATTAGATTTATTAAATCATTATAATAAAATTTAATATATTCATCTAATTTGTTGTAAAATATATTATTTAAAAATAATTCTTAAAAATTTATCAGATTTTATATATTGTATCGGTAAAATATTCTATGAAAAGAAATCGGGGATATTTTTTAAAAACTGACCGATTTTTAAAACACTAATGATTACAAATAATTGGTTCACCGGTTCACCGATGCTCTGAAGTTTATTGCTGAATTATTTGAAAAGATATTATAATAACCCGATGTTTTTGTTAATTAGTTATATATATATATATATATATATATATATATATATATATATATATATTTGATGACTTATATTTTTAATATAAATATTTTTATGTTGTATTTAATCGGTTACTTATAAATATTATAAGTGTACTTTCTCTTATTCCTAGAACAAAGCCTAAAATAAAAATTCTGCCTTTTCCATTCAGATTTGTCTTCATTCCATTTGTAAATAATGGGATATGCATGAATCTTTGACTCTTTAAGCACGCTTTACCTTTTACTTGAATTCTCTCAAATTACAGTAGTAGACTTGACAAACTAGATAGGAATGTCAAAACCATTCCTTGTATTTTCACTATCTAGTCTGTCACCTGAAACAGACTGTAAGTTTCACTAAAAATTTATTGTCAACTTTTAGCTTCTCTTTGTGACAGAGTCTTCGGATCCGCATACTTTGCTGTCATGCTAGATAGTCTTCTAAAACACATTGTCTTCCAAAGCTGTTGTCAACTATTCTCACCAATGTTGGTGTCAAAAATTTCGTCAAAGTTACTGTCAGTGAAACTTGTTGTCTTCAATTATTCATTCTCCGCCAAGTTTTTTGTCAATGGAATAGTTGTTGTCAGTGAAACTTGTTGTCTTCAATTCTTCTTTCTCCGCCAAGTTTATTGTCAATGTAATAGTTACTATCGGCTGTATCAATTGTGTTGTCACTTGTAATGTACTGTCATAAGTTTGAGTACTTCAAAACTTGATGTTTGAGTTTTGAATCATGCTGTGCATGAACACTTAGTGAACTTCTACTACACGACTCATGTTTATTATTTTATACAATATAATAACTTTCAAATGTACTGTTACCTAACTAATACTTTCAAATGTACTGTCTATAAGTGACTACTAACTATACTGTCAATGATTACATGTCAGTATGTTTTACTTAGCTAATTAAACTTAAACTAAGTACATTAGTTGATTACACCACAATCCCTAACAATCTCCCCTCATTTGTTTTTATAAAAATAAAGACAAATTAAAAGCTAATTGTAGATGCAAACTCAACTAACATAACTTGAAGTGTTTGTAGATGAAATGCATACAGAAAAGTTACAAGTACAAATACAACAAATTAATTTTCTCAACTAGACTCCTCTAGACTGAGCTGGTCTTCATTTTGAGCTTGAGCTTCCTTGACTTGGTTTCTTCCTTTCGTATTTATGAAGAATTTTTTTACAACTTATCCAAGTTATAATTTTTTATTTGTATGAAAGTTATTACTACTCTTGAGTTGCATGAATATAAATTACGGTTTATTTTGTTTATACTTTTCTTTATATATTCTCATTGTTTCTGGTAATATTTATACATTAGTAAATAATGCAAAAAAATTAAAATTAAAATAAATAAAAAATTGAATTTAGAAAAATAATTATGTTTTAATGTCTTTTAAATTATAATTTTTTTTAATTCTTGAATTAATATTCGATAATTTGTAAAAAAAATAATTGGCACATTAATCGAGAGTTACAACCAGATAAATCAATTTTAAGGAATATATTATATTAAATGATTCCCAAATCAGTCTAAAATTATAATGATATATTATTATAATTTTGATTGATTCTGAATATATATGGCAATACGCCTTATGATGATATTTAAAATACAATTATACTCAAACATATATAATTACAAGATTTATGCAATTTTTGTTTTTAATTTTGTATCAATCTCGAAATTCAAGGAATAAAAAATTAATTAAAACATTAATCAAGTGTTACAACTTGATAAATCGGTTTTAATGAATATATTCCATTAAATTCTTTCCAAATCAGTATAAAATTATAAAGATATAATAAATATTGTAATTTTGATTCATTATGAATATGTATGTGTATATATATGGCAATACGTCTTGTGATGGTATTTAAAATATAATTATATTCAAACATATTTAATTATGAGATTTATGCAATTTTTGTTGTTAATTTGGTATCAATTAGGTCAAAATATTAAGGAATGTTTTTACAAATTTATTCAACTTTCTTCAGACTATATAATGCATACATGATCTTAATATTATTACATTTCTGTAAAATATTTTCTCCATATTATAAAGTAAGATACTCTCTGTCTAAACTTATTATAAAACTATGTAATTATTTTTCTCACAGAACTCTTCATGCTGCAAAAACTGATATATTTACATAAATTTATTATTTGTAGTATGGGTTCACGTTTCTTTGATAGGTTAATTATGTTTGAAAATTCAAAGACTAGTTGAAAAATTAAAGAGCATGTAACTAAAATATGAGAAACAATTGACAATGAAATATTATTGATATATTTTATTCAATTAAACGAAATATGATAGATAAATTTCTAATGTTGTATACATTTATTTTGTAGGTTCTTTGCTCAATATCATCACATCCAGAAAAACGAAGATGCAAACCTATAATTCACTTTTTATTAATACTAGCTTTTATCCCGTGCGATGCACGGATGAATTTTTTTAGTTTTTAATATTTTTATTTTAATATTTTATAATGATTTGAATTTATTTGTATTTGTATAATAATAATTTAAATTTTATTTAATATTATATGTATATATTTTTATATAATTTATTTGTATTTATATTTTAATATGATAATTTTTGTTTGTTTTGTATAGAGATGTATTTTACTTAGGAGATTAATGTGAGATATTTTAGTTAGAAGATTAATATGAGATTGTTTTTTAGTTAGAAGATTAATATTTTAAAATTAGGCCCAACAATTAATCAACTATTCGGCCCAAATATTGACCGACTACCAAACTTTCAATGTTATCATAAATTTCAATGATATATTAAATTAAAATTATAGGATAAATTTTAATGATATATTAAATAAAAATTATAGGATAAGTAGGATTTGTAAAATAAAAATATAGAATATAATTTAAATATAATATAATATTATTCTATCTCTGATGAGTTGTATAAAAAGAGGACTACTGGTATTAGAGTTGTATGTACGACTATATTCTTTTAAAATTATATTTTATTAAAATTCAACGGTTAAGATTGTTTCTATGGTTCACTTAAAATTGGACGGTCAAGATCTTTTCTATGGTTCACCAGTACCAAACCAATCGACGACCAAAACTTTTAATCTTTCGGCTTTAATAATATAGTATAGATATAGTATAGATTAATATAGTCGTTAGTTATTAAATTTTATTAAAGACTCTATCATGTTTTGGATCATTTGTAATAATTTATGATATATTTGTGATGAGAATAGCAATAATATAATTATTTCATTTCCTATAGTTGGCATTATTCATTTTTTCAATAATTTGTTTTTACACACACTATAATTTTAAAATAAAAAAGTGATAGAAATAAAAAAATTAATTAATTAGGTGCGAAGCACGGTAAAATGTTAGTGTAAATAGGCAGGGAGGGAGATATTAAATAAATATTTTAAATAGTTAATATAACAAGAAATACGAACATGAATTTGACGACGTCGGAATCCTAAATATACTCTACCCGCAACTGCGTTCATGTCTACTTCATAAGAACTTAACATAGTGGGAAAATGGTAGGTAATTCTAGGCGTATATAGGCAGGCATATATAGCAAATCATTTTCTCTAATCACCCTTGAAACTTTATACACAGTGCCTCGTATAACTATATGGACTAATTGACGGAACCTCTTTTTTCCTCGCTCTAAACAGTTAGTGACGTATATTCACTCCCTTTAATCATATAGCAAAGTCATGCCGTACTAGAGAGTGATATATCCAGGGCGTCCTGGAGTATCGTTGCAGGACGCATCTTCCGGAAAATTATTGTCTGGATGCACCAGTACCTTGGAAGTCACCTGCCCGGTCAATTAATATAATTTGGCAGTGGAACTTCTCATTTAGAACTGATGTTGAACTTGTTGTATACCAAAACTTTTCCTTTGAAAGTTACGTGGGAGCAGACAAATAATCTTCACATACCTGTGTTTCCTTCGAACAGTTCCTCGAAATTACTCTGATCGACAAGGAAGTATTAGATTTGTGATCCAGGCTTTATAACATTATTATGCATGTGTGAAGATCAACTTTCATCATCTGAAGAACTAGAATCATTGCGACGCTGCTGCTTGATTGCAGGAAACAGGCGTTGCTGAAGGTTTGTTGGTGAAGGCGGCTGCTGAGATTCTTGTGTAGCTGATGATGCAGTTGAATGCATTTTCTTGGTTGTCTTTGTTGTTGACTTTTTCACTTCATTAACCACCTTATTTACCATTGTCAAGAAATCGCGAACAACAGCAAACAAATGCAACCCCTCATCTTTTCCTGCATTGCCGTGAAAGTAACCAGCTGTGCTTTGGATCAGAGAAGTCATCTTCTTTTCTTCTTCTAACAACCAAATGATATCACCTTCTGCCTGCTGCACAAAATTTGCTAGTGTCTCACGGAACGAACTTGTTTCATCTGCGCTATCCATCTCATTGTTCAAAAAATCTTTAGATTTTCTTAATGAATGGCCAAGTTTAAGAACAGTTGACCTTAGCACATCACTATCTATAAGTGCTGCCTTCTTTACGTTCTCAAGATCATTGCTTAAATTGGAAACTATCTCAATACCAAGGTTTCGTACATATTCTGCTGTTTCCTCAGTTGATTTATCAAGCATATCTTCTGTTTTCACTCGGGTAAGGCTATTGCTTGCTCTTTCTTTACGTGCAGCTCGTACACCCTCAGATCGAATAATCTCAAGAACGACAAAGTGAAGAAGTGTGGTCTTCCCATCAGTTCCTTTAACATCTGATAGTTTTAAGAGTGTATCAAGCCTAAATGCCTGTGCACCGCCACGGTATGTACCATCATTCATACGGTTGCCTGTTTTAAGAACTGCTTCCAGGAGCTTCAGGAAAAGTCTGCTGTTCTTAATCTCATTGCAAGCTACCTGCAATTTAAATGGGTTGTATGATTGGAACCATATCAGTTGTATTTATCTGTATAACAAGGTGCAGATAATAGAAATTAAACTAAAATTAGTGGCGTACTACTTTGCATTGAACTCGTTCACAGTGAACATCATCAATTTTGAAGCCAAAACACAATACCTCTATGTTTTCAAAAGATTCTTTTACGTTTGAGATCTCCTCGTCAACAGTACACATAAAAAACAATGATTCTAGACGCTTGAAGGCAAATGGAATATCAACCAAGGCTTTGAGAAATCGTTCAGCAGGACCAAGCTGAGAAAGATCCCCACTGTATAATCTCAGCTTTAATTCTTCGTCTGTTGTTGGTGCCATCTTCAACAACGTCTGGATGAGCTCAGAAGGAAGCTCGTTACCTGTTCACAAGAAGAGGTCTCAAAACTTGGTGAAATATAAGCTTTGACATGATAAAATATCCCAAATTTCCCCGGGTAGACGCTTCATTTTGGAATGTTAATACATTTGAGAATAATCCTAATCACATTAAAATTTGTACTTGCTGAAAATACTTAATATAGTGAAAGAGTTACCTTCCAAAACAGCGTCACAGACTTCATCAGTAGTCACATTCAATGCCCTTAATAGAATTGATAAATTCTGTGCTTTCCTAGGGTCGATAATTTGTATAAATTTGGGAGCTTCAAAGGCTGTTGGTCCTTTCTTACGATCATCTTTGTTTTGCTCCATAGCTTTATAACCAAATAAATTTTCCATCATCTCCTCGTTGAACCTGTGATTATAGAATTAGATCAACTATTATACATAGAGGATGTCTGTCTTTAGGTATTATGTACATGTGATATCACAAAATGAAGTTCTTACTGGAAGGACCCCGCTTTTAGGTCGTGCCAAACCATGGATTGATCAGGATTGGCAAGAACCTTGTCCCAGAAGAATGGCTTCAGCTTTGCTTTCTGATCCTCGCTACCTTCGGCATCATCTTTACAACTTCGACGCCTACTATATGGACCAAGAGGTGAAGGTTTTGGTGGCTGAGGTGGTGGACAAGCAACTTTTGGGGGTGGCGGAGCCTTTGGAGCGGGAGGTTCAGGGGGAGGAGGAGGAGGGGGAGGTGGCGGAGGAGGGGGAGGAGCTGTCGGGGCTGGATGAACTGCTCTTCTTCCAGGTGGAAGTGGTAATTCCTCATCTCCAGATGCACCTGATGACTGACCTCTAGCACCTGGGATACCAGAACCAGTTTTGAAATTGCTTCCATTAGCCGAGGAGTCGTAGCCTGTTTTACTTGAATTTGGTATACCGTTATGCGTTTGTAAAGAACCTAAAAGGTCAAACAGTTAGTAAGAAGTGTGTTGACAGTTAATTGCTAATAACAAAAAAGTTACTACAATATATACCAGCAGAAAGATTAAAAAAAGGCTTGTCATATATTTGTCCCTGAATCGCCTCATTTTTTCTCCTCCTCCTCTGTATGCCGCAGAACAAGAAAAGTGCAACAGCAACCGCTCCTGCCACTGAACATCCAGCGATAACAGAAGTTTTACTCTCACTCATTTGGCTCATATCTGTTGGTTCACTAGGTTTAGAGTGTTTAGTGACATGACCTTTTGGATGACGCTTGACAGGAGAACTTTCAGGGGATTCAATTTCTTCTATTGATGAAGGTTTAGGTGCTTTACTTTTCCCTGATGGTGAAGGTGCAGGTGATTTACTTTTCTCTGGTGGTGAAGGTGCAGGTGAATTACTTTTCTCTGGTGGTGAAGGTGCAGGTGAATTACTTTTTTCTGTTGGTGATGGAGAAGGTGAGTTGTTATTTTTTGTTGGTGAAGGTTTAGGTGCAGGTGATCTAGCTTCTTCGGCCTTCAGTTGTTCCAGGGCCTTCTCGATTTGTTTGATGGCAAAAACCTCAAAAATTGCTGCTGATGGTCCTGATGTTGTAACATCAGTTGAATCTTTAGATGCCTCAGGACTTGTACTAGCACCCGGTGGACTTGAAGGTAAAGATTTTTCATATTTTACATTTAGGGTTGCTAAAGAAGATTGTGGTCGAGCAGGAGCATTTGATGCAGTACGAGAACTCGAAGTTCTGTCAGGTTTTACATTTAAGGATGTTTTTGCAGATTCTGGTGTAGCTGCAGGAGCATTTGATGCGGTACGAGAACTTGAAGGTTCAGGAGCGCTTGGAACTCCGGCATGTCGAGGAGCTGCTGTTAGCTTTTCACGGGTATCTTTATGTTTAGGGTATTGATGGGGTTTAGGTGCGTTTTTATCTCTTTGTAGATATCTTCTAGAAATGCTAGGCCAATCAAAAAACAGCTTATGCCAATTTCTCTCAGAAGTCGGTGATCGAATGAGTGCCTTGTCTAGGCAATTCAAAAGAGTATGTTTCCTATGCGAAGGCAAATCAGTGATAACCTTGCGCAGAGTTCTCTTCTTTAACAATCCCAAATCTGATTCAATCCTATTCCGACCATTACTTGCTGCCGGATGAATGTAAAAGTCAGAGTAGTCATAACCCTTTGTAATTTCTAGTAGTTCTTTTCTGCAATGAAGCCACATTTGCTCTGCCTGAGACATTCTGTAACAATTTAGACAGATGCTTCTAACAACAAAGCAAAACTTCAAAAACCAAAATGTATATATATACAGCAAAATAAGAAGATGCACGTAGCATATTTTTATTCACACAAAAGTAATCGAAAGTGCATTGTACATTCTTTTCCTCGACACTTCTATGTAAAAACTAACATACCTTGTTTGGTCTATACCCTCTCTCGTGGTTCAATATTTTCTCTAACCATTATAATGGTTATATATGGTTGTCTATCCGCAAATAAGAAAATCATCTAGTTGCCTATCTTCGTAGGAATCAACAAACTACTAAAATGTGCTTAATAAACTTAAGTAACTTTAGCTCTGTACAAGTGATAACATATGTATATTGACAATGCAAGCAAGCACAAGCGCTGGAATATTACAATTATGCAGAACCTAGATCATCATAACATAATTAAGCAAACACAGTAACATCTGAATGACAGTGCTTTAAAACAGATCCTAATAGTTAATACAAGTATATGCTCTTACGTGTGCAAGAGATGAATGTTTTTTATTGATCGTACCGTATCTTCATCAATATTATCAATTTTCGAAGCGAGACCAGTTCCTAGAACATGTTCAGCGAATTTCCGGTTGGCCTCATGAGTTGGAACTACTAAAGAACAAAGAAAAGTAATAAAAAGAACAAAAGAACGATCCCTCATTGCCCCCTCCTCCAATTATTACCATTCCAATGTTCTGTATCATTCCTTCTCAATTCTAAGGAGAGAACAATCTTTGTATTTAAATAGGTTTCTCCAGGCACTAATTATGTGCCACCAATAAATAATAATAACAATAATAAAAGTAGTTTCAATCTACAAAGATTTCTTTTCTTTGCATGCATCACAGTTACCTGGAAATATATGTGTATATGATGCCAAAAAATATATATACACACACAAACAATATTTTCCAATATATATGAATGTTTATGTTGCTAACAATTGAAAGGTGGTCTAGAGGGGAGCAACTGGAAAATTTAAAACCCTTGTCGTTCGATTTTCAAATTATTGCGTTGGAATATTTGTTTTTGGTTCGGAATGGTTGGAGGCATGTGAATTCAAGAATGTGTATTTGTGCATGGGGAGAAGAAAGATGGATGGGCAAAACTATTCATTTTCGCCGCGGTATAGTTCAAACTTCTTTTTAGGTTGTAAACTGCATAATTGTTTCCGTATGTTGACATTGTTTTTAATTTTTGCCCGATATAATTTTTACATTTTTATTTAACATTCTCCGTGTAATAATGTAATGTGGGGAAAACAAACATTTTGCATATACTAATTTGTGGATTATTATGTTTACCATCTAATTTAGACTTGCCTACATCTTTTTTGGATAAAAATTATTTATCATTTTCATTATTTGTTATGATAAATATTTTCTAGGAAAATATATTTCAATATTTCTCATCAAATTTTTTTCATAATAATCACATTATGAGAAGAATTTTTTACATGAAAATTTTCAGAAACAATTTTTTATAATCATCACTTAATTAATTTCCAATCACTTGTAAAGTGTGTGATGGACAGGTAGGTAAGTTTATAAAGAAGCATGGGAACAAGTAAATAAAATATATAGATATTCTCCCTAGCTAGCTAGCTAGCTAATTGGGGTTCACGTGCTACCTACAAAGTTATCTTCACTCACTGTCTCTCTCAATTAACCAAAAAGACAGACAATGCTCCCAACCTAAATTATACCACATTCAACCAATTCAACTAGCCATGAACACTAAAAATAAAATTAAAAAACCACATATCAACTACTAGGATTATTATTACATCTCTCTCCATTTCATTTACATACACACAACACATAACAGACACAAAGCTAGGCCAGTACTAAAATGTGTTATGTAGGAAAAGCAACCAAGATTTTCATATTCATAATCACTGTCTTAGTCGTCACTGGTCTTGTCTTAGGTTTCGGTCTTCTCCGTCACCATGATAAAAATAAGTCATCTAACAACAAATGTTCCGATGATGATTCTTGTAGTCAAACTCAGTCACAATCTCCCATTCAAATACCTGGCAGCAGTAGCAGCCCCGTCTTTACTCCGCCGTTAAATCCAGTGTTATCTCCGCCGCCAATTATTACAAACCCATACAATGCTCCTCCGCCGCCGCCAACGCCATTACCACCTAGCTCTGTTACTACTCCCAATGTGCCTCCTCCGACTTCATCGGAATCTCCGCCGCCTCCGCCATCGACGGTTTTTGTAACTGCGCCTCCGCCGGTGTACGGTCCTCCGAGTCCGGCTGTGGTTGCTCCAGGTCCCGTGACTTCTTGAGATTAGATCCACAATTTCTTTTTAAAAGAAATTGTTTTGTTATTAATTGATTGACTGAGTTGGTGTTGTTTAGAATTTTGGCTTGGTTTTTGTTTTCTTGTATAGAAGTTGGTGTGATGGTGCATGTGGTTGGCAAAATTAATTGGTGACTTTTACATTTTTACTGCTACCAGATAGAATGAAATGAATGAACTCAGTTCTACTTTGATGCCCAATTGTTTTTCTCTCTCAAAATGTCCATTACTTTTGAGTCTAAAGAGATGACTAGGATATTTTAGAATCCAATGAAATTTGTATGCCAAGGCTTCAACAAAACTATGTACTCTGGCATTTAGAAAGGAAAATAAAATTATGGGCTCATCTGGGTTATAAATTATTCCGTTCATTCTAAAATATTAGTTATTTAAAAAAAATTATATATCATTTTTCTTATTCATATGTTTTTTATTAATATGTATATAATTAAAATATGGTAGTGATATATGCAGATCTTAAATGTATTTGAGAAAATAATTTTTTTTACCACTCAACTTTTTAGAAATCTATCACTCAATTAAATATTTTTTAATTATAGGTACTAACGTTATATTTATTTTTCATTTTAACCATTTCTTTAAATTTGATTAAAACCATTAAAGTTGACTTCTTTTCATTTTTTTAATTATTTTTTATATTAGAAAATTAATTTTTTTATTACTAAATTATTAACCTTTTTAGAAACATATCATTGAACTAAATGTAAAATAATTCTAATTAATAAAAAGAAGTCAACTTTAACGGTTTTAGTCAAAATTAACGGAATGGTTAAAATGAAAAATAAATATAACATTAATGACTATAATTAAAAAATATTTAGTTAAATGGTATGTTTCTAAAAAGGCCAAAGTGGTAAAAAAAATTATTTTCCCAATGTATTTATGCACACCCTTTTCTCATCATTGACTAAATTGACCTTTTTATATTGATAATTATTTTCTTAGATAAACTACTCTTCTTAGCACTTTTATTCATTAGAATGAAATTACCTAAAAAAAAATTTCTAACGGAAATAGTAACTAATTTAATTTTGTAAGATAATTAATAAGTGACTGGATTAAAATTTAATTTTATAATTATTAACTAATACACATTTAAAAAACTAAATAGTAAAACACATAACATATAGCACATAAAATTAATTAATAAATAAAAATATTTTATTCTACAAAGTATTTTTTATTTTAATTATAAATTCATATATAAAAAGATTGCAATATTAGGTGAAAGAAGTTAAAAAAATAGTATGTTTCAAAAAAATAAAATAAAAAATAGTAAGCAAAAAAGTATTAATTTTAAAAATTATTTTTGTAAAGCTTTTAACTCATGAATTTTAAAGAATAGTATGTTTTATGTTAATAAAATATTTTAAAAATTATTAATAAAGAATATCGATCAAATGAAATGAACAAAAAATTATGGTGTTTTTGATATAAAATTAGAAAGAAAAACAAGTATATAAATATTAAAATTTATGATTTAATGTTTAAAAATTGTATAATGAATGTATGAGTTGTATTATAATTTTAAGTACAAACAGTTCGATTTAGGCATATATTTCTCTTTTCTCACCCTACCCGAGGAAAATTATAGAATATTTTGGTGAAAATAAGATAGGGATAATTTGGTCTATGACTCTATAATAAAATAAGGGTGTGTATAAATAAATTTAGAATGTGCATATATCACTACCTTAAAATAGAGTTAACATTTCTATTAAAAAAATACAGTTTACATTTAAAATAATAAAATAAAGGAGTAAATTTAGAAATCAACAATTATTATTGGATATTTAAAACACATTTTTGTAAGTATTTTGTATTTGACTATTTATTGTCATAAAAATAATTGTACAGAAGTGCTTTATAGACAGCGCAACAAATATTTAAAGAAACAGTGAAACCAGGATTACAAAAGCAAATCCCGTTGCAAACCCACCTATTACTTTAATGTTAGTATCCGAAGAGGCTGAATCAGGTGGTAAAAAACCAGGTGGAAAATAATTTGCTGGATCTCCGGTTGGAGGAATTCTAGGTGATATTGTAGGCACCCCTTGTGTTGGCGTTCCTGGTGGTGCTGAAAAGTCTGGTGGGAATGATGGTCCAACCGTGGGTGGCCAAGAAGCTGGATCTGTTGGTGGAAAAGCAGGTGCAAGTGTGTTGATTTCAACCTTCATTCCTTGGCTGCAATGTCCATTTGTTCCACAAATGAAGTATCGCTTCCCTGAAGAACCGAGATGTATGGATGTCTTGCCACCTGAATAATTATTCTGAATTGGGTTACTGTTCTTGCATGCGTCATAGTCTACCTTGGAAACTTCAAGCACATTGTGGTTAAGTACAAAAGGCTTGTTAAATTATACGACTATACATGCCTAAATTCCCGAAAACAAGTGCTACGTAATAAGTATTATGCATAGATCATATAAGCAAGTTTGTGTGGTATTAGATATGCATATGCAGATTGTACTGTGTTGGTGGGTGGGTAGTGCTTACTTAGATCGTCTCCGGCCAAAAATATATTGCTTGATGTCCGAACTTGCAGGTTGGTGGTTATATCCCAGCCACCGCGATCCCGACTGTATTCTCTGTTGCTAGTGTTAAGTTGTGGAGCATGGCTGCAACAGCCAAGCTTAACAATATTGTAAAAGCTGACATTTGAGCAGTTCTCGTTATTGAAAATGAGAATAGATCAGAGGAAGAGATATAGATTGGTTTAGACATATAGTTCTATTTTTATACGACGAAACAAGGGAACCTATACAATGTCCTGACGCTACAACTTTCTCAACTATGAATTATGATTTACCCATTCATATTGTGGATTGTTGTTCCACAGTGTTCTCAATCTAACTCCTCTTTGTATTGACCTGATTCAGGAGTACCTTGCAATTGACATTTTTTAAAGTCAACCATATAAAAAATTGGATCGCATTATTTTTTTAATTTAGTTTCACATGTACAAAATAAACTCTGGGCTAGGATTTTTAACCCTTATCCACAAGAAGAGAAGCTAAAGCTGTACAGAGAACAATAGAACATGTAAAAAAACGTCAGTTTGTGGGGTTTTGTTGTTTGTATAAAAAACCAAAACACCTTTTTTGTTGTTGCTCATGGATAACGTTTAGGATAATAAACTGTTTTTATCAGTGTTTCAACAGTGGTTTAACAAACTCATCTCTGTTTTTATTAGAATTTTAACAATTCAGGCCAATGTATACACAAAACTCTTGAATTACATCTTATTTTAGCAAACTGCTTTTTATTGTTTCTGATTCTCATTATGCGTGCAAGCTATCGTTGTACATTCCTAAATCGAGAGTTTCCCTTCTTTATATGCCCATATGTTTCACCATACAACGCGAGGAAATCTTTCGTTTTTATTAGCTGGGTAACACATACAAATACATAGACGCTGCAGGAAGTTGTGTTAAATTCAAAACCCAATACATATACACGTTTACGATTAACAACAACGCAATGATTAACAACATTACAATAGATTAACGTTGATTATTTATGCGTTTTTGATAAACGCTTATTATACTTGCGCTTGTACAGTCATGTTACATTAAAAACAGGTTAACCAATGTCTTTTCCGAGATGAAATGAAAATTGGATTAATGGAACAGGAGAAAGATTTTCGCGACTCTACCACCCAGCTAATTCTGTTCCACTTAATCCCTCTTTCATGCCCACAAACCTTTCCGGCTAGAAATCAATCACGTTCCGTTAAAAAATCTCAATATCGTTTTCATTCAGAAGAAAAACAAAAATTGGGTATCTACCCTTGTGTAATTCTTGTTGTTGAAACATATACTCAGGGTGCAGGGCAGACGATTTTTAAACAGACCCCGTATTCATTAAATATAAAAAATCACTAAGATTTAATGATCTGCTGTCGAATTTATTCAAATTATAGGAGCTCGGATCGAATTTGAAGATTAACGCAATTGAAGAATGCGTTATGTTTGTGCTATTATAGGGGCTCGTTTTCAGAGTGTGCTATTTTGGATATTTTAATCTAAATTTGTGCTAAATTGGTCCAAAACCCTTAAACCAAAGGCTTGAGTTTTATAAAAAGAGTTATGAGTTAAATCATTAATATATTTAAATTTAATTTTTATAATTTTTAAAATATAAAATATAAATTTAAAATTCAAATCTCAACAAAAACATATTTAAATTTAATATTTATAATTTTGAAAACCCGAAATATACGTTTAATATTTAAATATCAATAATAACATATTAAATATAATTTAAAACAAATTAATAAATATAAAAATTAATTTTTTTTATTAATTAGGTAGAAAATTATGTAATCATGTTATTTATCCGGTAGCGTTATGTAAACGCTGTTTATTTAATATATATATTCCCCTATATATATATATATATATATATATATATATTTCAATTTTCAAACGGTGACACAATCGAAAGAGAAAGGAAGTTGATGATGATTATTATTCAAGATTAATAATGACAAAAGACTTTAGAGCTTGAAGATTCTACCGGAGCAGAGCTTGCCTTTACGACGTCGTTTCACCTGGCATGGCCGATTACTCTAAACATGATTTTCTTCAGCTAATCAAGAAATTTGGAGATCTTATCACGCTCAAGTTATCCAATCTCTTCCACGGCCTGGTCCTTTCCCTCAACTCCCCCTTCTCTTTCATATATGTATCTATATGTGTGTCTATCTGTGTGTGTGTTGTAGTATGTGTTTCAACGTGTTTTATTTGGATCTATTGTGTGCTTTATGACAATTGTGATTTATTGCACATTAGGGCTATTTTAAAGAAGAATCGGAAATTTTGATTTATTTGTTAAAAAAACGTAGTTTCGTTTGTTCAATCGAAGTAGTTGTAGAGTACGCACAGCGTCAGGATGAACATTATACTAACTTATACAATTGAGTTTAAGTGTTATGGTGGGATGATTCTATGTAGGATGGATGCAACTATTAGGGCGGTCCAACTACTTGCCTTTGCCCTAGTTGAATATTATCTTGCTCTAATATAATACGACAAGGTGTTATAGTCATGACATTGAGAAATTGTCCTTTATATTACTCCCTTCGTCATTTTGTCCACGAACACTTTTTTAGCAATTTACTATAAATACATTTTATTTTCTGCATCTACACTTGAAAAACATTGTATTCATAAAATTTTAACAAATTCAAAGTTTAATTTACCTTGATTATTGAATGTGACAAAGTTTTTGGGACAAGGTCCAGGGTTTGGGATTTAGGAACTTTTCTCTAGAAGTAGAAATATTTAGAAGATATAATGCTGACAAGGAGAGCACACAATATTAATAAGCAAGAGCTGATAAAGAAAAAGCTGATTATGTACCTCTACTTATGTCAGAGTAATAGCTTATTTTGAATAGTAAACAAATTAGTTCCTACTTAGTTTCTACTTTCTAGATTTCTTATAGATAACTTCGGCCATAACTATCTGAATTCTTGAATCCCTAACATATAATATGGATACTTGGATAGTCGATCATGAACACTTTATATCTAAGCATAAAAGAATAGAAAATAATTAACAAATTTAATTATTTCTTGTATCGCATCATGTGTCTGTAATTAACTGTGTTCCGTATTGGTTGCAGTAAGTTTATAAAATTGGGTGACAAAAACAATTAGTAATATTTCAGAGTTCAATTTTTTTCCACTTTTCTTGGCCCCCTCTCCCTCTAGGCCATGCCTGCTGAAGTTATAAATAAACAGAAATTAGCTAGCTAACTAACTAACTAACTAACTATATATATATATATATATATATATATATATATATATATATATGAATATTCAGTATGATGTTTTCATAACCTTGGTTTCATTACAGGATTCACGATCTGCTGGGGCTGTAGCAGGACTTGCTATTGCTATTGTTTTTACTTGGAGACTATTGAGATCACCTAGTGGACCTCAAAGAAGGCAACCTAAACGGCAAACTGCAGCACCTAGTAATTCTGGCGTTGCCAACCTTACAAATCCAAATCTAGTATCTTCTGGCGTATCCTCTGAAGTTTCTTGTGCACAAAATGTTGTTGATGAATTTTTTCAGCCAGTAAAGGTAATTTTTTTCCGTTTAGACCATAACTAATTTAGTTTGTTAGAGTGATGGTTTGTATCTGATTCTTTTCACATCTCTGCTGCAGCCAACTCTTGGGCAAATAGTTAGGCAGAGACTGAGTGAAGGAAGGAAGGTAATGTGATGCAACGCATGATTATCTTTTCATGAAAATCTATATGCGCTTTTACTTTTTCCAGAGAAATCACCCAATAACCTGGAAGAAAATTTTACAGCAGCTTAATAACAGGATCTGTAAATTTTAATCGATATTAGATACAGGGACCTTTTACTGATGTAATGCATTGATATTTCAAAGTATCAGGATCTGAAAATTTTACAGCCGCTTAATAACAGGATCTGTAAATTTTAATCTATACAAAGTAACATTACATCAGTTAGTCTATACTAATTAGAATTGGATATTAGCTCTTGTCTCTAGCATGATTTAAGTTTTTTCTTCTATCTTTTCGTGCAAAGGTGACATGCAGGTTGCTTGGCGTGATACTAGAAGAAAGTACTCCAGAGGAGCTTCAGGTTGAAAATGATATTTCAATATCAGTTATAAGATTCAAACACATTGCAAAATAATTGACATTGTGTTTTGCCTTCGTGTCTCCTTTTTTCTTTGTAGAAACAAGCTACTGTGAGGTCCTCTGTGCTGGAAGCACTGCTTGAAATTACCAAATTCTGTGATCTTTATCTTATGGAAAGAGTTTTGGACGATGAAAGTGAGGTGCACATACATCTAAATTCTTCTAAAATATAGTGAGAAATTGCGATTCTGTCCGTTATATGTTTTTCTTATGTAGTGTTTAAGGAAAATTTCTATAAAATAAATACTGTTGCCTACATTTGTGGGACTAAAAGTTCTTAACTCTGTCATGATGATTTATCCATGCTTAGTAATTAGTACTATTGCATTTGTACCCCTTTGTTGAGCCCTACTCCACATGGTTATTAAATTACTCGCTTTAAAGTTTCAAAAAGTAATTTGGCATGGCATCTTTTGGTTTAGTTACTAATGAGTATTCACTCTAGGATTTAGTTGTAAAATTATTTTTAAAATAGAAGTTGAACTCTGCCCAATGTCTCCCTCTGTCTTATTCTCTTATGTAGCATAATTAGTCGTTTCTCTTGGTTTGACCAAACCTCTATGTTCCTGTTGCAATATATAGTTGCTAAGTATTGTGTCTTACATATTAGTACTGGAATTTTCTCAAGATCAACTGAAACAATACTAATTTTTCTTCTCAAAACTCAGGAGGACTTGTATAAACATACGGGTCTTTATCTCACAAACAATAACATCTGTTCCACTATAAAATTACATCTTCTTTCAAATTATTTACATAGATTTATATAATTAGAACTTTTTTTCTTTAATATGAATACATTTATAAATTCAACTATGAACTCCGTTACCCCGATGTTTCATTTTGCCTCGAGTACCCGTGTTGGACATCGACACTTGGACATGGGTATGACGTATGTACACAGACATTTATTTTAGGCCAAAAACATGTAAATTTTTGCGGCATGCGATTACATACTACACGTATACTGATTGCCATGACGTAAATATAACGCCACTTATATTGCTGATAACAATCATTTTCAAAATGTATCTTTACTAGTGGCATCATTTCTTAATGCTTGATAGAACTTTCTGGTGTAAACTAAGCTTCTAGCGGATATGTCAATGGTCTGTTCTTGTATATGGAGTAGTCATGCTTTTTGTTTATGGGTACATTAATGCAGAAAAAGGCTCTGGTGGCTTTGGAAGATGCTGGGATATTCACATCTGGCGGTTTAATTAAGGACAAGGTAAAATTAGTGTTATTTATATTTCAATAAATAAAGGACGTTGTGGCATACCCACAATACTACAATAGTCTGCCCTAAGGTTACATTTCAGGGTCTTACTAAATTTTTTATACAAGTACACATCCGTCACACATGTTCCATGACATTTTACATGAACCAATATCTACTCTCTTTCCTTTGATCCAGTGTAGATTTATGGAGGCATGTCAAAGTAGCACTTCCCATGGCCATCCCTCTAACCCTTATATACATTGTGGTATATATTAGCAACAACGGTATAATGTTAGTGAAGAGAACACCAAAATGGTGGTAACCAAACAAATGTATAAGATGTGTGTTACCAAGGAGTATATTTTATACCCTTATGCTATCAATCATTCTTGTGAAAAAATACCATATATGTATTTGGGAACTGTTTGGAATCAATTTAGCTACTTTAGTTGGCTTATACAAATTGAAGATAACATAAATTAGCAAACAATTACATTCTGGTAGGAAAAGAAGACTCAATTTGTAATACCAGGTTTACACATTGCATCCTGGATATAAAATGATCTGTATACAATGGCTTATATATTAGACTATTACCAATTGTACAAAGAAATCATGATCTTTTGGGACCTGTGGACTGAAGTCAGTTGCATTTGTGCCGGTCGATTAATGAGACCAAATACCGATATTTGACATTAGATTTAAATATATGCGGGATTAAAATAGGTGTCAGGGCTGACTCTTGAAATTTCAGTCCCGGACTCCCGGTTATCTGGTCCAGTTTCCAGGTGTAAAATAATATTGTTGGTTGAGATAAACCCACAATGGCGAAGGGTCCGGAGGTGGGAGAAATTTTAGTATGACTCAGTTTTCCCACAATGCCCGGATATGTTTGAGCCCTACCCAGTACGCCAGAAGGTCTGAAGTTGTTTCTTTTGTGTCATTAAATGAGAAACCAAATAGTGGTTTTTGACGTAGATATTCAGACAAGACATACTGCATTATGAATGATATCAGACCGGATCCATAATATTGTATATTGAGTTAGTCTATTGGGTTTCTGGAGGTGGGAAACACTAGCTAGGATAATTTACACTGGGAATGATCCAGAGGTGGGACAAAGAAGCCACTGGCTAGGCAATAGACATCACACAATGGCTGGAGACAAAGGTCTTGGGGCTATGTGTCCAAGTTAATAAGTAGTTCAAGTGGGGAAGTGTGTAACTATTTCATGTCAGGACGCAACATGCGGTAAAGATGATGTCTATATAACTTCTTAATCTGCTAATCTTTCTGGGGCTTGTGGGGGAATGATGAATTTAAGTAGTTGCATCTGGGAAAGTATATAGAGAGACCAAATATTTGGGGTCTGTGATCTGCATTGGTGGTCTGATTAATCAAAGTAGTCGTGTCTGGGCAAGTATACTGAGAGACTAAATACAGTTATTTGACCCTTAGTTACATATTTTGACTTGCTAAAGGGAAGAGAAGATTTTGTTAATTGCTTTATATGCTTATAGTTGAGGCATGAATTATTGTAATTAGGCCGTGTTACTGGGTTAATATCTGAAGTTGATCATTTTAGTGGCCAACCTTGTATAAAAAGTTGATGCTCGTTTGTTGTGAGTCATACTATTAGTTAACTTAAAATTCAACTGCAGGTTCTATTTTGTAGCACGGAGACCGGTAGAACATCTTTTGTTCGGCAGCTGGAGCCAGATTGGCATATAGATACAAATCCCGAAATAATCCAACAGTTATCGGTAATTTCTTCTAATCCAATTAGTGATTGGTTACAATCACGTAATTTTAATAAATTTAGCTGCTAGTGTTGTTTGTTCGTACTTTGTAGTGCATTTAGAATTGTAATAAGCATCAATCATGTATTGTGTAAGTACTTCAATTCAGACCTCTGACTCCAGACTACCCACTAATAGAGATATGGAATATATATAGAAGTTTTGAAGTAGTTAATGATAGACCACACTGGAATAACCAACTTTTAGTTCTAGAGGTTATAATAGTGGAACCACATTTTTTTATCATCGACCTTTAAGTATCTAACACAGAGGTTGCAAAATACCAAGCTTTGCATTAAATTGATATATTCTAATGCTCAAGTAACCCTGATCGTACTATACTTTCCTTAATGACTTTAAAGCCGGTGTTCTTTTTCACTTTCCATTTTGCTGGATTTTATACTATATTTATGTTATACAATTAAATTACATGTTCAAGAAGCAGGATTAACTCTCGACCTTTTACTTTTGACTGGTTACAGAGGTTTATAAGACATCAACTTCACATAGCATCAGACAAACCTGAACGTCCGACTGGCAATATTCTCAGCTCTCCATCACTAGAAGAGTTCTTTGGCCGTGTTTAAGATGGAAATCAAGTAAAATTGGAAATAGGTTCTCAGTTTTTTAGATTTTTTATATTTAATGTGCATTAACCCTTTTTTGCTAGTTCATTATTGTTTGTTGTACTATCCTCACCTTGCAGTTGTCCCAGCAATGAGAATCAGAGACCTATCTTGTATTTCTAGTGGATTATTTTGACCTGACGGAACAACTCTGTAAAACAGACAACAAAGCAGCGCACAACCGTTAGCTAAGGATAACTAGCTTGACTAACCTGAAAACAAAGAACATTCATAAACTCTTCATAATTAATACAGTAGTAACACTAAATTCCTGTCCTTGATTACTTGGCTTTTAAAAGATGTGCTGTGATAGTGTGATGGACTTTTGCATCTGAATGTTTGCTTTATCGTCTCTACTCTGGGTTGGCAAAAGAGAAGAGCCATTATGCCATCTAATATTTCTTTCCCTCCACAGAAATTAAAGTTTAGTTGCAAAATACAGGAAAATGATCTGATGTTTAACTGTGGGCTACTAAATAGTGTCACTTATTTTGGGACAGACTTGTTTGAGACAGGGAGTACTTGTTTGCTTTTAGTAAAACTTAGACTTGTGCCCCATTAAAGTGCTAAGAAATATGTCTGTGATCACCAAAATATTGCTTTTATTAAGATTGTTCTCAGTGTTTTTAAACCATTTTGGTTGTAGCTAAAGAACTATCCCAAGTCTCCAATAATCTATTTTTTAAGTGATAGAATGTCTTTACATTTAGACTCTGTACGAGTTTTTAGTTTAAATTGTTTAGAAACAAATGAAAAAAATAAATAAGAATTATAAACAATTTTTTTAAATGCAAGTATAAATATCAAATTTTATTTCATTTAAGTGTGCATAATTTGATGATTTGTTTTTGATAGAACAATTGATGTAGGACAAGATAACCCATATTTTAGCCCAAGATTTTAGTTTCTATAATTTAGAAGAGGAAAGTTCAATATAAAATATCCTAAATTTATATTGGGTAAATTTATTATATTTACATGTCAAGGATAATATATATATATATTATCTTTAAATATTGTAAGAGATGAACAATTGAATTATTATTGATTGAATTAAAACCCTATAGAGTTTTCTTTTCTTTTCTTGTATATTCAAGAATTCTTACTTGTGGATTTAATGTGTTTAAAGAGTTTTCGTGTAAGAGTCCTTGATTTATTGTATAAAGATTAACATTTATTTTTCTTTCACTTTCGTTCTGTGTCAAGTGGCATCAGAGCAAGGATTTTGTCTCGTTCTACGATGACTGGATTTTATGCTAATATTTCATTATTTTATGGGATGTTAGAGATTGAAGATTTCTTGGATTGGATTTTGGACGTTCAGTGTTATTTTGAGTTTATGGAGGTTGTTGACTATAAAAAGGTGAAACTTGTGACTTGTAAACTACGGAGTGGTGCTGCGGTATAGTGGGAAAAGTTACAAACTAATAGGAGACATAAAGGAAAAGCACCCATTCAATCTTGGAGGAGGGTGAAACAGATGTTGATGAACAGATTTTTACCTCCCGATTATGATCAATTTATTTTTCAGAGTCACAAAAAATGTGCACATGGCAACCAATTGGTAACAGAGTATATATAAAAAGAGGCATAACGAGTTTTGACTTACTTTAGTGATATCAATAATGATACTGATGTGTTTGATGAAAGTCCTCAAAGCAAATATGATAGTTTTTTGGATGCGAAAGATATAAAAGAATTTGATTATGCTAGTGTGGATAATTATCTGGAAGATTTGAAAAGTGCAGAGTTAGTTGGAAAAGAGTGTGAGATAGTTTCTAAAGAGTGTACTATGTCTATGGATTCTGACACATTTGACATGATTAAAAAAGAAGACAGACGAGAATGTAAAAGAAAGTTTTGAGAATGTCTTGAAAGATGGCGTTGATGAAAATCATGTTTTAAACATGGAAAAATTGTCATTGGACACTTATAAACCGGTAGATGATTTGCAATATTCGAGCAATTACAAAAGTACTCTTATTTTTTATGAGATTGATACGAGTGCATGTCAATTAGTTCTCGATAGACCATATCCATTTGATTTGAATTTATGTCACAGAAGTAGTGAAAAAATAATTTACTTCATAAATGATGGCGAGAACTATATTTTGTATCCATCGGAGGATAAGGGTGTCTTAAATCCATTTTCTAAATGCGTGTTATCTGTTTGTACAATTGATGGGTTTAAAGAAGTTGCAGATGGTTCAAGTTCTATATTAACAGTTCAGAGTTTGTTGTTACAATATATTGATCTTGCGGAGGGGTTCAAATACAAAATTCCAAAAAGATGTTTGTCGATAAAAATACCACCACAGAGAGATAAACATGCAAATGAAGTCATTCATATCCAAAGATTAACTCGAGATCGAGTTTTTCACAAGTGTGAGAGACTGATGTAGGACAAGATACCTCATATTTTAGCCCGAGATTTTAGTTTCTATAATTTAGAAGAGGAAAATTCAAATTATATTGAACTTACTTATATTATATTATATCTAGTAGTTAGGTGAGGAATATTTTAAATTTATATTGGGTAAATTTATTATATTTTCATGTCAAGGATTATATATATATATATAATCTCTAAATATTGTATTGGGATGAACAAATGAATTATTATTGATTGAATTAAAGCACTAGAGAGTTTTCTATTCTTTTTTATGGATTCGAGAATTCTTGCTTGTGAAAGTTGTTTAAGGATTTCTCGTGTGAGGGTCCTTTATTTATCGTACAAGGATTAATATTTATTTTTTCTTCGCTTCCGTTCTGCGTTAATAATCTTACAATCTTTGTTTGTGAAAAGAAACATTTCCAATTAACTGGACAATGACAAAAAAAAATGAAAAATGCTAGGTATCTCAAAAATTATCCCAAATACCGAGTTGTTACGTGTATAAATGGTAACCTTCTTATAATAATATGAGACCACATGTGCATATGTCACGAATGAAAATAAATCATATGTCACGTCATGTCATTTGAAAAAAAAAATGGGACAATTTTTGAATTCCTTAGAGCATCTCCAAATAGAGGTGCCCTGAAGGGGTGTAAAAAATTGTCAACTTACTAAAAATAATAGTATTTTATTTTATCTTTCATTCACATCAAATGTGGCAATTTTTTACACCAATAGTTGGCATCCCATATAAATTTCTCAAATGGTCCCCGTATTAATTAGTTGTCCAATTAATATAATAAAAGAGATAATATATATATATATACAAACACACACACACACACACATACATTTCATGTAGTATTTGTTTTTTATCTATTTTTAGGAGCTGTCAAGAGATGCAAAAAATTGGCAATTTCATAGCACCCTTAAAACTCTAATAGGATGACAACAAAAAATGTCATGTTACATAGATTTGACACTCTTATTGGAGATATTCTTATGTACTAAAAAATTGTTCTAAATGCTGAGTTATCACGTGTACAATTGATATCTTTCTTATAATATTATGAGCCCCGTGTATAACTGATATCTTCCCTATAATATTATGAGCCCTGCCTTATAATAATATGAGACTCCGCCTTATAATAATACGAGATACCGCGCGCATACATAGCAGGAAAAGGCAATGTAAACGAGTCAAAAAAATAAACATGTTAAAACTTTTTCTACTGATTTATATCCACAAAACCATTATGGTTGTAAATAAAAATTACACCGTCGTGTATATGGTATGAAAACAATTTTAATTTGAGGACTGTAAAAAAATATGTTATGCCTGTAAATATAAGTAACTGTTTGGATTATGATTTTATGTCACACGTGAACAAGAAAGAACAATCCAGTGGAAAGCTTCAATCTCCTTCCTTCATCATCTTCATTTTTCAATTGTTTTTCTCCAAATTTTACAAACAAACATAACCCTGACCTGTTTAGAACCAAATGTTCAGCTTTTTCACCTTCAATTCATCCCCAAACACCAAGAAAATACTTTAAAAAACCACCTTTTAAATCTCCCGCCAAAAATGTACCAGAGTTTGATGAAGCAAATGCATTTCCCATGTCATTGCCAATCCAGAGAAGAAACCCATTTGCAATTTACAGTGATATTCAAAGATTTGCTAAGCAAAACAAGCTTAAAGAAGCTCTCACTATACTGGATTATATGGATCAACGGGGCATACCCGTTAACCCGACTACATTTTCTTTTTTAATTGCAGCTTGTGTTAGGTTAAAGTCTTTGTCTGTTGGGAAAAAGATTCATATTCATATTCGGATTAATGGATTGGAAAATAATGAGTTTTTGCAGACTTAGCTTGTGCACATGTACTCATCTTGGGGGTCTATTGAAGATGCACGCAAGGTGTTTGATGAAATTCCTAGCAGAAATGTTTACGCGTGGAATGCGTTGCTTAGAGGAAATGTGATTTTGGGCGGGAGGCAGTATCGGGAAGTGTTGCATTCGTTTTCTTTGATGAGGGAATTGGGGATTGAGTTGAATGTGTATAGTTTTTCTTGTGTGATCAAGAGTTTTGCTGGTGCGAAGGCGTTTAATCAAGGGTTGAAGACACATGGGATTTTGCTTAAGAATGGGTTAGGGAGTAGTTCGATTCTTCAGACTGGTTTGATTGATTTGTATTTTAAATGTGGGAAACCGAAGCTTGCACATAGAGTTTTTGAAGAGTCGGAGGTGAGGGATGTTGTGGCGTGGGGTGCAATGATTGCTGGTTTTGCTCATAATAGGCTGCAAAGAGAAGCATTGGAGTATACAAGGTGGATGGTAAAGGAAGGAGTAGAAGTAAATTCAGCTATACTTACTATGGTTCTTCCTGTTATAGCAGTTGTGAGGGCGAAAAAACTTGGGCAGGAGGTTCATGCTTACGTGATCAAAACCAGGCATTACTCGAAACAGTTGTTTGTTCAATCTGCTTTAGTTGATATGTATTGCAAGTGCGGGGACATGGTTTCAGGAAGGACAGTTTTTTATGGCTCGGCAGAGAGAAATGCCATTACTTGGACGGCTTTATTGTCGGGTTATGTTTTGAACGGGAGGCTTGAGCAGGCTCTGAGATCAATTGAATGGATGCAGCAAGAAGGGTTGAAGCCTGATACAGTTGCAATTGCCACTGTTCTTCCTGTGTGTGGAAATTTGAGGGCTTTAAAGCAAGGGAAGGAACTCCATGGTTACGCAGTGAAGAATGGCTTTCTTCCCAATGTATCTATAGCTACTTCTCTCATGATGATGTATTCAAATTGTGGTGTGCTGGAATATTCCATTAGGGTGTTTGATAAATTAGAAGTGAGGAATGTGATAGCATGGACTGCCATGATTGAATCAAACATAGCGAGTGGCTGTCTACACGAAGCACTTGGTGTATTTCGCTTAATGCAGCTGTCGCAACATAGGCCAGACACAATTGCACTATCAAGAATGTTAAGTGTGTGTAGTGGAGTAAAAGCGTTAAAGCTTGGGAGGGAAATTCACGGGCAGATTTTAAAGAGAGATTTTGGAGCCATCCCATTTGTTTCTGCAGAAGTAATAAAAATGTATGGAGTTTGCGGTGCAAAAGGTAAAGCCAAGTTAGGTAAAGCCAAGTTAGCTTTCGATGTACTTCCTTCAAAGGGATCGATGACATGGACTGCCATTATAGAGGCTTATGGATCTGGTGGCTTCTATCAAGAAGCAATCGACCTTTTTGAGCAAATGCTATCTAATGGTTCCTCTCCCAGTCATTTTACTTTTGGAGTTGTCCTCTCTATCTGTGATCAAGCTGGATTTGCAGACGAGGCTTGCAAAATATACAATTTGGTAACTCGAACTTACAAAATACCAGCCACCGAGGAACATTACGCTAGCATCATCGAACTTCTCAGTCGCTGTGGTTGCGATGAGGAGGCTCAAAGATTCATTCAACTGAGATCAGCCATTTCATGACAAATATAGAGATGAAGTCTTGTATAGCCACTGAAGAAAACTAATCTCCCTTGTTTATCCCGTTGTATAGAAAAATCATTGCATCATTTACGTCAATTCCCAAGACGAAGTAATTTACACCAGTTGTTTCCATATAATCATTTTTTGGAAAGCGTACGGAGGGCTGTACTGTATTGACTATTATTCGTTGATTTACCCTCATTTATCTAAACTAAACGGTGTGAATGTTAAAAAATATATATATAGAGGATCTTATTTATTCACTAGAAAATGAATTATCCTACAAATCGGAAAAGAATTTATATTTGGTCCGTTAGAGTAATATGTTTAATTTTTTTTCACCATATTTAAATGGTTAAACGGTACAAATTTCGTATATAAAGGATTAAGAAATATGTACAGAGAAAAAGTATTATTAAAAAAAATTGACGAAAAAGGGGTAATGTATACATAATGACATATATTGCGGATTTGCGGGTTCGATTGAAGGATTTTTTCTTCATGTGTACAAATTAACGAATTGTTATAGTTGGATATCGAAAGTGTTAATAACCCATTTTTTTTATTAACAATTATTTTGTGGCTTAAATGTAAATTTAACCATGTGTTTTCATCAATATAAAATTCAAACCCTCTTTTAATATATTTAGTAAATTTAACCCTGTGTTTTTGAACTATATATAATTGAAACCTTTTTAAAATAATTAGTAAATTTAACCCTACATTTTTGAACTATATACAATTTAAACCTTTTTTTAAAATATTTAGTAAATTCGAAAATTAAAAAAACGAACTGCAATTCCACGAATTTTTACATGAAATGAAGCCCATAAACCGATAGAACAACACATGCCATTCAATTTGGTTACTTATATTAAGAAAATTAAGTTCAGAATCACCTTCAAAAGTTGCTTTGATTCTCAAACGTTCTTGCTGTTTTTGAGACGTTCTGAGAATCAAAGCAACTTTTGAAGATGATTCCGAAGTTAGTTTTCTTAATATGAGTAACTAAATTGAATGGCATGTGTTGTTCTATCTGTTTATGGGCTTCATTTCATGTAAAAATTCGTGGAATTGCAGTTCGTTTTTTTAATTTTCGAATTTACTAAATATTTTTAAAAAAGGTTTAAATTGTATATAGTTAAAAAATGTAGGGTTAAATTTACTAATTATTTTAAAATTTTAGTATAATTTTAAAAAAAAGTTTCAATTGTAAATAGTTAAAAAATATAGGGTTAAATTTACTAATTATATTAAAAGAGGGTTTAAATTGTATATTGTTAGTAACACAGGGTTTAAATTGTAAATAAGCTTTATTTTGTTTTGAAAAAGAAGTCAAGTATACGGACAGGTTCACTAGAGCCTTTATAATAAAATTAGTTGGCGCCTTGGCCTGCGTTCGTTTGTTTATGGTATATTAAGTGTTGTCGTGTTGAATCAAGTGTTTTGTTTGGTAGTTGAAATGGAGATTATTTGTCCCATAGATACAAAATACGCACATCTCATCGCTACTTTTCTTGCACCTCCATCTGCTCAACAAGTTGATGTAACCTCTCTTCTCCATCTCAAGTCTTTATATACTTGTATAATTTTATATGTATGCAACTACTAATTAAACTTCAAATTAATTCAGGATTACTTTGATCAGCTAATAGCAACTAGGAAATGCCGTGGAATCAGAATTAAATATAATGGCGACTCAGGAAAGGGTATTGACTCTGTTGCTCACCACTTGTTTGATAGTATGCTTGAAAGAATTTCTTTTTTAGTTTCACTCCAAATATTTTATTATTTTTTGGCCCTGTTTCATTACGTATATAGGCGGAAATATATCGGAAAGATAGTGTGCGTTTTCTTAGAGATCGAAGTATAATTTGTTCGAATGCATTGATATGAAATTGCAGGTGTTTATGCTGACTTGGATTTTCAAAAAGGGGACCTTGTATTGAAAGACCAAATGCTTTTTGGGGTCCAACATTCTTCAAATAAGGTCCCAATCATGCATATCATAGTAGTCTGTTATTATGGGTTGCATGGTTTCTAAACTGTTTCTTTTACTTTCTATGCTGCAGATTGACTGTTTTGTGTGTAGTTTCTGTTATCGATTCATCAGTTCGATAGAGCACCAAATTGGAAGAAAGCTCTATCTGCAAAATTTAGGGGTTTCCACAAACCATGAATGTGATGAGGGAACAACGTCAGTTGTTGCAAAAGATTGGAACGGATCTGACTCATCTGATGACGAGGCAAATTTTGACATAGTTGATTGCCAGAACCTGGGTGAATGTGCTTCTAGAAGTTCCGTTAAAATACCGCTTCCTCAGGAAGTCGTACACTCATTGATGCATGAAGAGATAGTTTTACCTTTCTCCAACGAATTCTCTCAGCCATCAGTTATTCCATGTCGAGACGGATGCAGTGAAGGAATCTACTGTAGGTAAGGGTCAGATGTTCGTAATACATTTTTCAAAGAAATATTACCATTCCTCCGTTTCATGGAAAACTATCTTTATTCTCCTTTTGTTGAACTTTTTGTCCTTGCCATTTGTGACAACCATTACAAATGTCCGCTAACATTATCTATCTGTTGGAGTAGCTTTTGAGTTACCTATCTTACTAATGCCTATGTTTTGCCAGTGCCCTCTACTAGCATCTGTGGTAAAATGAATTCAGGTTTCTAGATGTTTAATATATCGTAGTATACTGGTATGGTAGGTGCTTATGTGTATTTTGTATTACTCAAATTGTAGTACGAGTATATGCTAATTGTTGTTCTGTTACAGCACTGTAGTGTAATTTTTTAAGCATCTCAATATTGTGCTGGATTTTTGTAGCAAGCTATGTATGGAGGCCGACTGGGAGACGTTTCACTCTTTACTTTGCACTGGAACAGAATTGAAGTCAAGACGCAAGGAAGCACTCTTGGCTTTCACAGAACATGCTAATGGTAAGGCTTTGATACTATAGGTTTTTCTGCCGAGTCAAGTTATTTTGTATATTGAACTGAAATTCATTTCCGTGTATCTTCTGCAGAAACAAATGATATATTTCTTCTTGCTGCCAAGGTATATTTACTTTGATATGATATGCATGAAGGTATAGTTTCTATTGTTGGCAGTAATTTTACTTGTCTGTTAGCTCATTTGTGAAGACATGTAAGCATTACTATTTTCCCCCTGTCACAAGTGTACTATGATTGGGGATACAAAGTTGTGTGAATATCTGTGTGTATATATGTTATTATTAATGCTTCCATCTAACAGTGCTTTTGTGAAATAAGCATGTTGTGGTCTTGGTATGCTTCATAAGAACGAAATTTAACATGTGAACCATAGATGTAAGCCAAGTTAGCAAGAGGTAATTATATAATATGAAATTTATTTTATAGGTTCTTACATGAATAGAGAAATATGATTTTCTGTTCCTTGTTTATATTATCTATGGTGTTCATTAATTGTATTGATTAAATAAATTGAGTTTCTAATTTTATTGTTAGGCAATTGCTTCAACCATATTGAAGTATAGGAAATTGAAAGAACAAGAAAAATATGCATGTTCTCAAGTTTCAGGCGATTGTGACTACGGTATGCTTCTTGAGGCATGGAAGCCCATATCAATGGGGTATAAGGGAAGGTACTTCTTTGGTTGGTCCCAGCCTACAATCCTTACATTTGATAATTCCAGTTCTGATGAGGAATATTTCTTTTAGGCGGAAGAGAATTTTTCTAAAATACTTGGTCCACCCCATTTATAAATTTTGTGCTGCTTATCAGTCCATCTTATTAACCCAGTTTGAGGACCAAACATCGAAAATATATTGAACATCTAAAAAAGTTATATGAAATCCCATGTTATATTGATAAAATGCTGATAATATTTTTTATTACTTTTGAAGCCAATTTTTATAGTAGTTTCTTATTCAACCACAATACCTAACACTAAGATGCTTTTGCATGTCTCTAGGTGGTGGGATCGTATGGCTTTGCCAGATGATGTTGATCCTTGTGATGAAGCTGCATTTAGGATGCAGATTAGGCAACTGGCATTCACGGTTAGTCCATAATAAAGAATATGCATGAAAACCACTTCCTTTCAACAAATTAGTCTCTAGCTACTATTCTGTGGTATTAATTTATTTCTGTTTTATTTGCATCAAGTATTGGTTGTTTAAGATGATGGTACCACATACTACTTTCACGTTTCACCTTCAGCTATTATGCTGACCGTACCTGACCTAAATCTGTCTTTGTTTCACCAGTCACTAGAACTATTGAAGGAAGCTATTTTTGACAAGGAATGTGAGCTATGTATCCTTCCATGCATCGAATAGTTGGCGATTTACCAACATATGTATCAAAATCTTTGTCTCTTGTTTAATGACTTCCAGTCCTTGACTTTCGAGTTCCAAGTATTTTCGCTTGAAATCTATGGTAATCTTATTGGCATGTTTGAGCTGAATAATCTGTAAGTATGTCATTTTTTAACTGTGTGTGCTCTTTTAATTGTATGAAGGATTTCTATGATGCTTGTAATTATATAGTAAAGCTCCCTGAAGATCCTTTAGTATGCTTTACTATTTACATTCTGTGATAATTGTTTAAATGAATTTTTGACAGTGATCTGGTTGTAGCATCTCCTGTAGAGGATTATTTCTTGTACGTAAATGAACTGCCAGAATCTCAAAAGGTTAGACAACATGGTTTTTAATGCTACGTCTTTTATGTTTATTCCCTTCAAAATATATTTCTTAACTTTGTAAGTTCGGCAGAAAAAGGCTGAGCAAATAACAAAACCTATTCTAAATGCTCTTGGTGATGACTATTCAGATTGTTGTCAAGGTATGATATCGAAGATTGCTGCTAATAAAACACTTGCCATACTTACTTTTGTGATTTTCTTAAAGAACTGTTTTGGTGGTCAGATTTTTGTTGAGTCACCAAGTATTCTTTTACTACCATTACATGTTCCTGGCCCTGCCCTGCATGGTGCTTGCTAATCTTGAAATTGATTTTATATTTGTTCATTTATTTTGTGATGCTATCACCTTAACTGCAAAGTTGTATATGACTATATGTTCATTTCCATTACATTTGTTAGTTATTATTGTTGTATTTTAAGAAGAAAGACAAGAGGCTAATTCAGTGACTGCTCTGTACCAGGCACTGCATTTTTTCCTTTGCAGAGTTGTATGAACCATTCATGCCTTCCTAATGCAAAAGCATTTAAGCGAGAAGAGGTATGCAGTGTTTGAATGTAGTTCAAAAGCAAAACTTTGTAAGTTGAATCCCCTAATAGAAATATTTAGAGGCTACACACCAAGTTGTGCTCATAGCTGCATGTTTGATCTTCTTGCTTGTTATTTATTTTTTATGAATATTAGTTATGGGGCAAGCCTTTCTTTTGATGATAACTATATGACATTTATAAATTGACCGTTAGAAATGCTATAATATTCTTGTTTTTCAATGCCAAGTTTGTATGGAAATATGAATTTTGCAATTTAAAGAAAGCTTGGATATATCTGTAGAGCAGAACATAGAATGGTGTTTTCATGAACTATAACATTTTCAAGTTCTTTTTTAATGTAATCACATGTGAAAGCTATTCCCAATAAGATTTTTATGTTAAGTTTGCTCTTGTGTTCTGGGCAATCATGACATGTCAGCTGAAGAGGAATTAGTTGTTACCTTGTGAAATAGAACTGATATAAATTGTCAGATTCTCTAAGATCCTTTTTAATGAAGAGGCAACACAAACAAGAAACTTTTGGGTCCATTCACATCTATTTCTGACAATTTTCTGCTTCATTTTGAGAAAAGCTTCTACCTCGGGATTTGTTGCGTATATGACTGTAGTCTGTCTATAAATCCTAAAGATCAGTTTCCATTCTTTTCCCTCTGATTTCTAATTCTTTAAGACTTGAAATTGCAGGACAGGGACGGGCAAGCAACAATCATTGCTCTCAGACCAATTCACAAAGGAGAAGAGGTACTTTCTTATGTGGAATCTCTGACTCCATTACCCGAGTTTATCATGATAGTTATTGAAGGATATATATTCTGCATTTTAAATCTAAATCTATATTTTGCTTGTGTTTACAATATTACAGATAACAATATCATATATAGATGAAGATCTTCCACTCGAAGAGAGACAAGCATCTCTTGCAGATTATGGTTTCAGTTGCCGGTGTCCCAAGTGTTTAGAGGAACAAAAGTAATCTTGTCTGATCAGATTCATTAGAAGCAAATCCACTATACCAGGGCACAAAGCTGCACATCAAATGGGTGTTTTGCTTTCTTCCATGAGTCGATGAATCTTGCCGAGTTGTATTTTCTTAATTTATATAGAACTCTTTTGCATTATGCCGTAGCAGCTGGACTTGCCATCGTCCAAATTTTGCTATTTAATTCATGAGTAGCCTATCCTATTTTTTTTAAATGTAAAGTATCTGATTATTTCATGTTCTTAAAGATGTATATATGAATATTGTGAAAAACAGTGTGATTTTGCTTTGTCGAGTCCCCTCTTGAGAAACCAGTCACAAGTTATAAATAATTAAATTTATATTGTTGCTTCAAAATACAATGGTAGAATACGAGAATTCTAAAAAATTCAATATTGAGAACAATCAGAAATGGAATTTCGAGCTCATAAATGACACAAATTCTTTTGAAATATCCTTGCTAAATGCGCATCACATAAAAAAATTTAAAAAATATTTCCCCTTGTTTTAAAATTAAAAAGTTTATCCTTTGGGATTTCTGTTTCGACTCTATTCACCCAAAATTTTATAGAATGGATATTAACGTTTAAGACTTTTTTCCTTTTCCTTATTGGAAGTGAAGAGATTATGACCCCGTTTGGCTGAACTTATAAGCTGAAAAAGTTGGTATATATGTAATTTTTCTGAAAATAAGTAACTTATTTTCAAATTTGAAAATAAGATTTGGTCTTAAATTTCTAAAATAAATATTAATTTTCAAAAAAAATATGAAAATACTTTTAAAAAAAATAACTTATTACTTATAAACTAAGCCAAACATCCCTGTAAGAAATTTAGCAACCTATAAGAAATTTAGCAAAAAAAAAAGAGATTACAACAATAGTACCATTTCAAACCGCATGATCACTTACTCGTATCTTGAAATTAAAAAATTTATATTCTACTTTTAATTAAATATAATACTCTGCTCGGTTTGATTTTATTTTACGTTTAATTTTTTGTCACAAGAGTTTTGATTACATAGTTAAAATTATTATTTTAAAAATTTTATTTTTTTGAATAAAAGTATTAAAATAAAACTTTTATTTACAAAAATAAAATAAAAAATAAAACCAATTCACACGTCCCTATCCAATTCACACCGTCTCTGCGCCTCTCTACCGCAGTTGCCGCCGACGTGCATAATGTCGGTGATCGATACGGAACCAACACAGTCAGAATCCGATGGCGCTAACGCAAACGCAATCGATGAAGGATTGGATCGCAGCGTAGTATCAGTGGATGATGAAGACCCCGATGTCAATGAGACGAGTCTTAGTGATGCCGAGAGGGAAGTAGTGTTGCCGGAGGAGCTGTGCAGGAGTGTGTTGAAACTCAGGTGCGACAGTTCTGTTGAAGGCGGTGAATGTGTCGTTTATCTTGTCGGAACTGCTCATGTTTCTATGGTATGTTATCTTAATTTACTCATTTTCATTCATTTCAATTGTATATGAATTCTCGAATTTCGAGGTTTTGTTATGTTTTTACTTTATTTTTTGTGTGATGTATGTATGATAATTGAAATTGAAGCATTTGAGTGAATAATTGAAATGTGATCCCCAAACTTCGATAATTGTCTATAGGCTATACTAATTTCTCTTCTATGGCTATTTAGTTAATTCATGGCTGTTTCTTTATATCTATTTGATTCTAAATGAAGTTGAGGAATCGAGAGGATTTATTGGTGTCTCCTGTATCTGATTATTGATAGTTTGTTTTATAATTGTTGAAACTGAAATATTTGATTATTTAAAACTTAGAAACTAGTAATTTGGAGCTGGTAGGTAATATGTGATTGATTTCCGACCTTTGATAAAAAATGCTAATTACATGTATAAAGGACGTCGTAGGCTGGACTTTGTGTAAGATAAGAATCCAGTCTCCGAGTTTAGGTTAACAGAAGTGGACAGATTTGTTTTTTGAATTGCTAGATAAATCGCGAAGCAGGAGCTTGGCTTAATTCTACAGCCACGATTTTTAGCCGATCGTGGAAATATGGATGTTTAAGCCCTTTGGTTGATGAAATGTGATGATTAGATATTTCTTTATGATCCAAATATTTTTCTTTAGTTAGACTCTGTCATTATGTCTTTTTGGTCCGGTGTTGAGGCAAGCGAAAAAGCCGCAGTGAATATGTAACCTATAGACTTTTGAAATTATCTAAGGACTGGAAATGATTAGTATGTTCTATGTATAGATAGCATCGGTAATTTTGTTCAAGAATATGTTGAATGGATGTTTATAAATATATTTGTTCATTCTTTAACAAAATGAACCTGTATTTTCAATTAGTAATGTAAGAGGATATTTGTGAAGATATATTGCATATTGGCGTTAAATTTAAGTAGAGGCGTAGAGCATACAGATAAGGGACATTTCCAGTGAAGTTATCCAAATAAAAGCTGAGAAGTCTTGTTGCCTTCAATTATTTTCTAACCAGTTTTTTGTGAATGCTAGTCGTTCTGGACTTTGGATATAAGCATGGCTACACGGAATGCTATATTCCAAGAACCGGATATAAGAACCTATGAATATTAATATTATATATTTAGAACCACATATAGAAAACAAAAATAATTTACTTTTACATAATAACCACAAAAAACAGCTAGAATATATATATTACTGTATATGATATTGTGATTTATAGTTCTCTGATCAAATATAATGTTCTGATTAAGATAATATAACTTTTATTAATTAGATCATATGTTTAAGAATATGACATCTATATCTTACATAAGTTATGTATATGATTTGTTGGACTTATTATTTTTAATTAAATTATGAATTATAATAGCACACACCGAACCAGGCATTGTCTTCTTTCATCGTTTCATATTTTCTTCTCCCATTTGCATTTTCAAATCATTTTACAGAGCTAATTTCGAGCTGTTGGCATTACGTCATCGATTTTATAACTTTTTGAGAGATGATTTTGTGTTGCCTCTGAATGAACAACTGTTTTAGCTATTCTTCGTGAGTTATAATCAAGAAAAGGCAACCAGGTTCTGGAAAAAATTTCTTTGTCTAGTTCTGCCATTGCATTGTTGTTTTTGACCAAGTCTTTTTATTTTGTTCAATTTTAGGGAACTGTGAGTAAAGGCTAGGAAATTTTACATTATTACTTTAATTATATATGACACTGGAAGAATAATGTTTTTATTGGCTACAGATTTTACTTTTTTATTTTTTAAAATTTCCAAGATTAGGGTATATTGTTTATTGGTTTGTTCAGGGTTCCTACTAGAATATGTTTCTTTTCCTTATAATTATGGATGTAATTGCAGTTTTTGAAATATTTACTGTAAAATAATTTTTTTAGTATATATATATATATATATATATTGTTTATTAGTTTACTTGGGGTTACTCCTAGTGTTTGTTACACGTAGATATGGTTGGGTTTGGACTTTCAAATACAGTTTAAGTAAAATTTTACTATCCCCCAACTGCTTGTTTTTTTGCCCTATTGCTTGTTGAAGATCCTAGGAGTAGTGTTTGAGTTGTAGTCATCCTATTTTAAAATTGATTTAATTTTCTATACAGATAGATGTTACTATGGGAACTCCTCTTTTATTCATGGACATTCTTTTTGGAGGTGATACTATTGAGACAAAGGACGATTAATGAAGTCTGACTACAGGCTTTTAACGTGGACCTTTATAGCTTTATTTTTCACTATGTTTTCTATATGCTTTCTTCAGTTCGGGTTATGTAGTGTTAAACATGTCTTCCTCCTCTTGTAGGTTTTATAAGTTTTGTTAGTCTCTAAACTTTAACCATAAAATCTGAATTTGAGATACAAGACAATATTGAATTAGATGATAATACTTAGACTTGTCATATGCAGTACTAAACAGTTTTGGAATTTGTAATCCAGGAATCCTGCCAGGAAGTTGAAGCTGTAATCAATTTCTTAAAACCACAGGTAAGTTATAACCTGTCAACTTCTGTTGATGCAAGGTTTTGAGCAGGTTAAGACCCGCTTTGTGTTTTTTTTAATACTTTTTTGGAGCATAACTATGGCCTTCATTGTAAATTTGTGGACAACAGGTTGTCTTTTTGGAGCTATGCGCAAGTCGGGTATCCATACTTACACCTCAGAATTTAAAGGTTTGTGCTTGTAATAGAAGATATTCAATGTCTTTTTGGAGTTATGTGCAAGTCGGGTATCCATAGTCCATACTCATGCCTCAGAATTTAAAGGTCTGTGTAATATAAGTTTTTCAGTGTCTCTCTTCTTCTTGACCAAATAGTGGGATGACAAACATATATATTCCTAAAGGAGCCACATGTACCTGCAGTTTATCCCATCACATATTATTATCAAATGAAGGCATAATGGTTTCTTGTTATTTTCATAAGTTAGGCTTTTCAATTACATCCTTGTATGCATGAACATACTGGTGTCCTACTGTCTTTAGTTACACTTCATGGGTTTTCGGGTTTGGACATAGCTGTCAAATTATAAATTGTGCAGTGAATCAATCACCTTGATCTTGTTTCTTATGTTTTGTACATAGTCGCACTGGATGGTAGGAAATTAAATGAAGATAATAAGTATTATATTTACTTGTGTCTTCTTTGTTTTCACATGTACTTATGTTTAGTTCACCAGGTACCTACTATTGGAGACATGATAGACCAGTGGAAGAAAAAGAAGAATAATGCCTTTGGGATACTTTACAGCTGGTTTCTTGCTAAGGTGTAGTATGAAGTTGAATTTTTTGTAGAAATCATATTTCTGTTATATTACATTTATCTTTCTCACAATGACGATCAGCCATTTGATTATAAGAAGCACTAGTAAAACCATTCTTATTTTTTGTTCTGCTTTTTATTTTTTCTTCCACAACTTGTTTGTGTTATATTAGGTTGCGAGTAAGCTTGAGGTTTTTCCTGGTTCCGAATTTCGTGTTGCATATGAAGAAGCAATGAAATATGGAGGCAAGGTGATACTCGGCGATCGCCCAGTAAATGTAAGATATTTTTGTGGATTTTTGCATCCATTTTATCTTTTGTTTTTATCTCTTGGTTCTTCCAATGATTTAGTTGTCTACCAGTGTATATCAAAAATGCATATACTGGTTTAAGTTGTGGAAGATATGTAAAACATGGTAATGATTAATTTGAAATCTTTTGAACTCCTAATGATTAGTTAGAGGAGGATGAGATGATATAATAGAGCTAGGACATTTATATTTTACCTAGATGGAAAAGGATCATGTAATCTACAAGTAGTTTAGACATAAATCTGTTATAATTTATTGCCCATCACAATTTCAAGCTTAGATCATGCCATTTAGGGCTTAGATTTATCATCTATTGTTCCTCATTTGTTGAAAAATTTTGAGCCATAAATTTTTATATGGTTGTGGCTTACGGGTAATACTAATTAGTACCCAGGTGATGCACGGTTATATTGTTTATTTTCATTAAAAAAAGCTCTTAATTTGTTTAACTAATTATTTATATAATAGTTACTTTAGTTCTGGTAAAATAAATTAGATATGATTTATTTTATATTTGATTAAAATTATGTAAGATAATAATTTAATCATAGGTATTTACCATCGTAAATGGAAATATAACTTGACATACCTAACAATTTTTTTACATATGCACATAACTAATTGTAAATGCATTTGGGTTGGAGCAGATTGGGTATCAGATCGCTTTAAATTGCAATCTCCAAGCCTTACATAGTAAATAAAGTTTTGAAGAAATTTAATGTATATGTAATTTTATTATTTAAAAAATTCATTATTAATGTTTTAGAAGAAAAAAAATTATTATGTATTTTTGTTCATAAATTTTGAAATGTAAGGAAGATATATTAAGATGTGCAATTAAATTTGATAATGGAAAAGTAGGAAGAGAGAATGAGTGAAATGTATTAATTCATGAAGAGAAATAGGCGGAAACTCTTTTATTGATTAAGTGGGTCTTTACAGTAGTAATTGATAATAGTTATTGATGTTTAGAATCTGATGTTATTTGCATGTTTTTTTTGACAGATAACTCTGGGGCGCACATGGGGGAAAATGCCACTTTGGCATAAGTTGAAATTACTGTATTCTTTACTATTTCAAGCAATTCTTTTACCGAGTGCAGAAGATCTGACTCAAATGGTAAACTTTATTAGCTAGAAGGTTCCTCTATAGAATTTCAAAAAATTGAGATCAGATAAACATAGAAATGGGGTTATCTGAAAATTTGCGAATCTTGCTAATTTATTTTGACCCCTTTGATGGGTTTTGCAGCTGAAGGAAATGGACGATGTGGACATGCTGACCCTTGTGATACAAGAGTTGAGCAAAGAGTTTCCCACTGTAATGGAAACTCTTGTTCATGAACGAGATAAGTTAGTATCTCAAGTTTATCGTTTTCATGCATATAGTATTCATCCTGCTAAAGTTTCTCGATCTCCCTCGTAACTGTTAAATGTTTATATCCTCCTTTTTCCTTCGAAAATCTATCTTGTTGCTTTTCTCTGTTTTTGTGCTTTCATGTCTTCAAAATATTAAATGATATAAGTTGATCAATTACTTTTATGGTATGTTTGAGAACTAGGATTTTATTTTCATATAATGTATTTGGTCCGAAAGACATTCTTGGATTTTCATAAAACCATGGATTTAAGTTTAGCTTAAATTTAAGAATTCAAAATGGCAACTCAATTCATGTAATTTAAATTCATCTTTTGAAACGAATTCCATGTATGTAAATACAAGCTAAAGTGATATGAAGTAACTTAAATTTATCAATTCACAGAGTAGGGATGTGCAATTTGCATATGTATTCTTTCTTTGGTGTGTTTGTGGTGCCCTGACATATGATGGCCACTAATCTTGTATGATAAATTTAGTAAAATCTGTAAATTTCCTGCAGCTAATTAGATTGCCCATCCTCTACTATTTGTTACAGGGTAAGTTGATATATTCATTATAAATCATTATGCGGTAAAAATTTCATGTTCTAGGACGGGGTTAATAATGAATATAGAATTCATTTCAAATGACATGAATTGGGTTGTCATTTCAAATTCTCAAGTTTATACTAACATCTGAATGTCTTGGATTTCGAATGAAATCCAAATCCTAATAATTATCCAATTTTTTTTTGGAATAGCACATTAGGAAATTATGTGGTATTCCGGTCTCTAGAGACAAAATGTTTTTGTTGCATATTGGCCTAGTCCCCAATACTTGCACAATTTTATTTTATTTTAAGTATTTATGTGCGAATTGTGTGAAATTTAGACAGTAATGCAGTACCATCTGCAATAACGCATCTATCATGAATGCCACAGATTTTTCTTACATAATGCAGTCATACAAAAAGACTTGGATGGGACATGTTATAATCTATACAATACAATGAATTTTTTTTATGTAGCCTTCTTATTTATGTTCAACAGTTAATTTGGTTAAACTAATTGAACTAGAATTATCCACCCGGGAGGTGTATCATGACTTCCTATTTAAATTTGTATATATTTCTCAAACTTGGTTTTATATTCAGGTATATGTCATCTAGGTTATTAAAAGTTGCAAGTGAGCACAGTTCAGTTGTTGCAGTTGTTGGAAAGGGGCACCTACAAGGAATAAAGAAACATTGGAAACAACCTGTTGAGGTTAGTGAAAGAATTCCGTATTTGAGGAATTTTCTAGAAAAGCATCTGCGTACTGATCTCAAAGTCATTGACCTTATGGTTGAAGCAATTTCGTTATTATACTGACCAGGAGTTCTTGATTGCATTATTCTGATTGGATTATTGCTAATTTGGGATTAGCCAACTCCTTGGGGCCTTTGATGGCCATTCTTTCTTTTAGGTAATAGCTATGTGCCTATGTTATCCAGACTCGGGTATGGGTGTCGAACATGAATGTGAACCTAAGTGTCAGATTCTTAATTTTAAAATATTTATGATTCGCGGATATGGGTCCGAAATTGGACACGGGTATGGGGATACGACATGAAACCTTGGCACATATGCATATATATATATATATAATTTATTTTACATTGTTTTTAAAATAGTGTTATTTACCAATAAAACATACATACAGTTATATATGTCAAAATTATAGCATAAATCAAAAGGATAAATATTCATCTATGGACGTCACTCTTCATACACAAGTGAAACAAGTTGTTGTGAAGTCTTGTAAATCATTTTGAACTAGATTGTTTCGAGATGATATTTATTACCGATGTTAGAATTATAGAATATCACTCCAGTTCTACCTGTATATTATTCTTAGCTCTGTTTTATGCCCATCCTTGGACCATATTCTCTATGAATCAAAGTCAATAGAGACCCAGTTGTGTGGTATTTTGTCCATTTGAAGTGTTCGCCATTAAAAGCGATATCTATGCTATGAGTCTTGGTTAGTGGATATGAAAAGTCATATTTACTATTATATGCAATCTTCTTGTTGTGCAGATGAATGATCTTTTAGCTATGCCTTCGAAAAAAAGAGCTATATCTGCAGGCAAGATCCTCCAAACTATTGGTGTTACAGTCGCTGGAGTGGCCATTATATCTGGCCTTTATCTTTCAAGTAAAAAGTAATGTATTATATAGTATTCCTTCATTTCAAAATATGCAGTTAATTTGTGAGAAATTTAAGTTTGGTTGTATTTCAAAATTTTGGAACCGTAGAGTTTTTTAGTTGATATGGTTTTTACCATAATGAATTTCTACTTGTGTTCTTACAAATTGGATATCACCAAATGGAATGCAATGGAATATAAAAACCGTGTTCTTCTTACGATCACTATTGGACTGCTATAAATGTAAAAAAGTTTGGGCGGCAATGGCGCAGTACAAATGTACGTGAAGAGGACTTGACTTGTAACGAATTGCAAATCTCTTTGGCTGTAAATGTGCTCCCACAGTATGAGGAGAAGAGTTGGAGGAATAACCATTTGGATGTAAAGAGAAAAATAAAATAAAATAATTTATAGTGTTATGCCTATATTGCAAAAGATTTAGTTTGATTCTGTTTTCTTATGGTCTTGGGGGTTTGAATGTTTGTTTTGTGCTCATAACAATCACTTCAAGCAGTGAGCAAGATAGACTTATATTTGAAATGCATAATTTTTAAAAAAAACGTTTCGAAAAATAAAATAATTTATAGTGTTTTGCCTATATTGCAAAAGATTTAGCTTGATTATGTTTTCTTATGGCTTTGGGGGTTTGGATTTTATTGGAATTTTTACAATTTTCAGGGAAAATGATCAAAGACAAGTTCATAGACATCAGAATTATTCTGTTCTATTTACAACTTTGGAAGCATTAAAAAATGCGTTCTATGTGAAAATAGTACATTCTGTGTATAATATAATACTAGTTTATAACCCGTGCAAAGCACGAACGATATTAATAAATTATAAATTAATTATTTTATATAATTTAAATATTTAATTTAATGTGATAACTTATTTTATTATTAATTTCTTACTATATTTTTTATACAATTTTGTTTATATATTATTATTACATATTAATTACTTTTTTTTTAATATTCATAAAATTTAATTATAAATTTAGGAGTTTGAATGGTGATGAAATTGAGTTAAATGTGAGTACAATTATATTAAATAAAAGCTATAGTGTAAGTAGGATTCTTAAAATAGAAAATATATGTTATAATTTAGATATAATATAAATTGTGAGCAGTTGATAAAAAGATGATTGCACCGGTGATAAAATTATATGTATGATATATCTGTTTCAAATATTATAAAAATATATTATATTATGATATTTAATTTTAATTAATTAAAAGAGATTGTATAAGGGTGTATTTTACTAAAAAGAGTTTGTATAAGGATATATTTTAAATAGAAATTGTGTTTGGAGTTAGTAGGAGACAAATATTACTCCTTCCGTCCCATATTTCTTAACTGATTTGATTTTTGCACATATATTAAGGAAGTCGATAATACTTTCTTATCTTAACTAATAAATGTCCTCTTTTTCTTAATTTACCACACATTCCAATAAATAATTATTGATAGATTGATATTTCTATACAATATTCTATACAAATACATGTAAATAAACACTTTTTTTAAACAATTAATCATTGATAATATTGAAAACATCAAATATGTATTTATATAGTATTGGTTAATAGACGTCTTAATTAATACCTATGAAAAAACTAGGTTATTAATTGTCATTAGTCAAAAATAAAAATAGAAATCAGCCAATATTATTTGGACAAATATAAAATGTAATTCAGCCAATAAATATGGGACGGAGGGAGTATAATATAAGAATGAATTAGAAATTGTATTTAAAATTTGTGCAGGAGAAAAATATACCAGACGACCTACCAAACATTTGCATATTCGTGTTTAATACTAAAGTATAGATACTGTATTATATAGTAATAAGAAACTAAGAAACTAATTCTTTTCAGAATAATGTCAGAGGTCACAAATTTGTTATTAAAATATTTCTTAAATGATGAGTTATCAATTTATTATTGATCATTAACTTACAAATAATATAAATTCCGCATATATTAATACACGCTTCACCAATAAAATTAAGGTATGTATAATTAGGGAATAATTTTGGCATCCATTTTGATAGTTCCGGTATTACTCTTCTTTTTAAATTCATAGTTTTTCGACTGATGAGAAGGCGTAGGATATATCCGGCCAGTAATGCAGGGCGTTGGATGAAAAGCATAGAGTGCAAATCATGACATAGTCGAAAGAGAACTTGTAAATTATTACTCTACTAGTCCAAACTAGTTTCCTAGTGATGTCCTTTCCATCAACTCCAACTTGAGAATGAAAGACACGTGTTACGTTACTCACTTTTTATTTATCTCCACAAAACTATATTCAGCAATACTGCAACTCTACAACGCATAAATTCAACCGAACACCCGTCCACCTATAAATCGAGTTTATTTATACATTTTTTTGGATATAAAATTAAATAACTATGCACAAGATTGAGTACATTATTGCTGTGTGGAAATGGGAGTCAACATGTTACTTCTCCCGGCTGATCGTATTTATAAGTTGTTTAATTTTTTGCACGTAATTTTATGTGTTTTGATCATATAATTCGAATTAATAATTTTTAAATTTTCTTTTCACTATGTAAATTGACGGAAAACACGTCATACATTTTAATCAAAAATTTTGAAAATATATAAAATATATAAAATAATATTATAAATTTTATAATAAAATACAAAAATAATATGTATGGTATATATAACACGCTCCCACGATCCCGTTTGATTTTTTTTTAAAGACATGTAACGTAATCCCTTTTGATAATAATCAGTCAAATGTACACCTCAATCGGTTCCTTGCCTTTCCTTATTCTATGCAATTGTTGTTGGGACAATCGAATCATGATGCTGCGTTTTATGATATGAAAACGAATGAGTTTGAATAGAAAATTAACCTTAATCGCTACGGCGCAAACGATTCAAATCCACGTCTTCTACTGTATTCTCGTATTCACCTTGAGCGAAGTGTGGCCTTCGATCCTCCCAAGATTGCCTCCCTTCTAGCTTTGAGATCTTGGAACCCTAGTTCTTGGTTGCCTCCTTGAACGGCTGCTCACAAAAACCCTAGTATTTTCCAACTCATAGCTAGAAGAGAATAAGATGAATATATAGGCTACAGTAGGGATCCTGGATAATTAGGTCGGGTCTTCCAATGACATTCTGGGTCAAGCCCAATGTCATTAAATATTAATTCAATCCACTAAAGAATTAATATTTGCACTACCTCTCCTAATGCCGTAATTTAATTATTTAATTCGGCTCCAATATTATTTGCTTATTAAATTCCCCATGTTTAAGATATCGAATGTCCATTAATTAAATTAATTTCTGATAATTAATTTAATCAATATCTTTTATCCTTGATCATCCACTCAACCTTATAATTATGCAAGAACAAATCTGCCTGCAGGACTAAAGCATAATTATCTTTATGAGCTTTCAAGAGGACATCATCACCCGAATATTTTCGGACACGGTTTCCTTTTATAGTCAATATCCCACTCTGTATGCAATGTCATTGTCCAAAACATAATATTGTGATTAACAAAAAATCACATCACATATGAATCAAAACATGTGCATTGCATACAAGTGTCAATCACTGTATCCGGATTAAGAACCTAAGCAATAATAATATTATAGAATCTTAGTTCTTCTTTATTATCAGAATAGAAGAACAATTCTAATATTTTAATCCCGTTCAATATACACAAAGCATACAAGTATTATTCAATAATCAAGATAGATTATTTCCAAATAATACTTCAGTCATTCCAGTGGTTTGTTTAACTCCACTTAAACTGTGAACATTTATTATATTATATATAGACACTGACAATCTAATCTTCTGTTATCCCATTTGATACTAGATTATCCACAATATATAATATACAAACCATGTTAAAATACGCATTCAAGATTCTCAATAAAAAAAGACAATGTCATATACTTCAAACGAATAGTTCAGTATACTCCCTAACAATCTCCCACTTATACTCAAGCTATTCTTTGAGTATATCAGTGTTTTATTACAAGCAATCCACTACCAATTAAATAACTATTATGTGACCATACATCTGACTCCTATCGCCTCCACATGCTGCTCAAAAGCCTTAGCTGGTAAGCTCTTTGTGAAAGGATCTGCCCGGTTGTCCTTTGATGCTATATCAGTCACAATAATATCTCCTCGCTTAACGAATTGTCGTATAAGGTGATATTTACGCTCGATGTGTTTTGCTGCCTTATGGTCTCGCGGTTCCTTTGCATTTGCCACAGCACCAGTGTTATCACAATACACTGTCAAGCTCCTAGGCAAATTAGGTACCACATCTATGTCCAAAAGAAAGTTTCTGAACCATATTGCCTCTTTGGCTGCCTCCGAAGCTGCCACATATTCGGCTTCCATGGTAGAGTCAGCAACGCATTTCTGCTTTACACTCCTCCATATTACAGCTCCACCTCCTAAGGTAAACACATATCCCGAGGTTGATTTCCTCTTATCTCTATCTGCTTGGAAATCTGAATCGGTATATCCTAGAGGTAACAAATCTGAGGCCTTGTAAATTAGCATATACTCCTTAGTCCTTCTCAGGTACTTGAGTATAGCCTTTACTGCACTCCAATGTTCCTGTCCTGGGTTTGACTGATATCTGCTAACCATGCCCACGGCAAAACAAATATCAGGTTTCGTACATAACATTGCATACATTAAGCTTCCGCATGCCGAAGCATAGGGAACCGCTTTCATGCTCTCTATCGCCTCTGGTGTCTTAGGACACTGTTTCTTTGATAGAGCAACTCCATGTTTATAAGGCAGGTTACCCTTCTTGGAGTCCTGCATGTTAAAACGAGCCAATACCTCATCAATATAGGGCTCTTGGGATAAAGCCAACATCCTTTTCTTGCGATCCCTTATAACTTTGATCCCAAGGATGTATGCCGCTTCACCTAAGTCCTTCATTTCGAACTGTTTGAACAACCATGCCTTTACCGCTGATAACATCCCTACATTGTTTCCAATGAGTAAAATATCATCTACGTATAGCACTAGAAAAGTCACTGAACTACCCTCACATTTCTTGTACACACACGACTCGCATGGACATTGATCAAATCCGTATGACTGGATTACCTGATCAAAGCGAATATTCCAATACCTAGAAGCTTGTTTAAGTCCATAAATGGACTTCTTAAGCTTACATACCAGATGCTCTTGGCCTTCCTTAATGAATCCTTCTGGTTGTTGCATATAGATGATCTCATCATCAAGACTCCCATTTAGGAAAGCTGTCTTGACATCCATTTGCCAAATCTCATAATCGAGATGAGCTGCTATAGATAAAAGAATCCGGATCGACTTTAGCATGACTACTGGCGAAAAGGTTTCCTCATAATCGATCCCTTCTTTCTGAGTATACCCTTTCGCAACAAGTCTTGCTTTCCAAGCTTTTACCTTTTTGTCAGATCCTCTTTTTCTCTTGTAGATCCACTTACATCCAATGGGTTTTACACCTTTGGGTGGTTCCACGAGCTCCCAGACTTGATTTGAATACATAGATTCCATCTCAGATTTCATTGCTTTTTGCCATAGATCTGCATCTTTGTCTTGCAGTGCTTCCTCGTATGTCATGGGATCCTCATCATGTTCCTCAGAGACCAAGTCCGAAGACTCTCCCAATAACATGAATCTGCTGGGTTTACGAATAACCCTCCCACTACGACGAGACACCGGTGTGGTATTAGTGATAGGTTGTGTGTTCTCTTGTGGCTGTTCTACTTGTACTATTGGCACTTGTTCATTATTTGTCTCTCCCACTAGTTCCTCTAAAACGACACTGCTCATGGGTTTATGGTTCATCATATAGTCCTCCTCTAGGAATCTAGCATTGGTACTAACAATGACATCCCGATCCTTAGGACTATAAAATAAATATCCTTTCATTCCCATGGGATAGCCTACAAAAAGCCTTACTTCTGTACGAGATTCTAACTTAGTCACGTTCTTGTTCAACACATGTGCTGGACAACCCCATATCCGAATATGTCTTAGACTAGGTTTTGAACCAGTCCACAATTCTTTTGGAGTCTTAGGAACTGACTTAGAAGGAACTAAATTCAAAAGATAAGCTGCTGTTTCTAAAGCATGTCCCCAAAACGACTTGGGTAATTCTGAATAACTCATCATCGATCTAACACTCTCCAAAAGAGTACGATTCCTTCTCTCCGCTACACCATTCTGTTGGGGTGTTCCAGGTGCAGTCAACTGAGACATGATCCCATTCTTTGATAAGTAATCCCTAAATTCTCCAAGCAAGTATTCGCCACCACGATCTGATCGTAGTGACTTGATACATTTTCCATGTCGCTTCTCCGTTACAGTTTTGTACTCCTTGAACTTGTCAAAACACTCTGATTTACGGCGCAACAAATAAATGTATCCATATCTAGAATAATCATCAATAAAAGTGACAAAATATTCATAACCACCTCTTGCTTGAATATTCATGGGTCCACATAAATCAGTATGAACCAGTTCTAACACTTCTTTGGCTCTATTCCCCTTTGCCTTAAAAGGCCTAGTGGTCATTTTACCTTCCAAACATGATTCACAGACTGAAAATGGCTCCACTGCCAATGAGCCTAAAGGCCCATCTACTACCAGTCTTTGAATCCTCCTCAAGTTAATATGACCTAATCTTAAGTGCCAAAGATATGTTTGGTTCAAAGAAGAAGGTTCTTTTCTTTTAGTAGTGATAGAAGATGTGTTATTTAATACCCTATGTTGTAGTTGCAGTGCAGGTCGATTAGGAGTGATTATGTATAAATTGTCTTGCAATGTACCAGAACATATAACTAGTTTATTCCTCATAATTGAAACATTATGATCCAAACAAACATTATAACCATCCAAAACAAGTTTAGAAACCGAAATTAAATTCCTTCTAAACGAAGGTACATAAAGACAATTGTTCAAAACCAAATTCCTATCATCACCAAAAGATAAATTAACATCTCCCACTGCAACTACTGCTACTTTCGTAGCATCTCCCATGAACACATATATCTCGCCATCTCTAAGCATTCTGGATTGCTGGAACCCCTGCATAGAATTACAAACATGATCAGTGGCTCCTGTATCTACACACCAAGTGCTCGTAGATATAGCCGCTATATATGTTTCTGTAACTAGAGAAAGAGACATACCAGTATTGTTTTTCTTCTTAGGAAGAGGACAATCCTGTTTCCAGTGACCCGACTGCTTGCACCTGAAGCACTTGCCCTTGGACTTTTTCACAGCACCACCTTGAACTCCCACAGCTTTCACAACTTTCTGTGTCTGAGCCTTTTTCTTCTTCTTGGCTTTCGGCTTAGAAGAAGAAGGTTTCTCAGCCACATTGACTTGAACACTTTGCTGAAAAAGTCCTTCAGCTGCCTGAAGTTCTGTCAGAAGTTCCGCAAGACTATACATCCTTTTGTTCATGGTGTAATTCAAGCGGAACTGCTCAAAACTTTTGGGTAAACTCATAAGGATGATATCGATCTGGGTTTCCCCATCAACCTCAGCACCAAGGATCTCCATCTCATTCAGATGTGACATCATCCTGAGAACATGATCCCTTACAGGTGTCCCTTCAGCCATCTGAGTGTTCATTAAAGCTTTCATTGCTACTTGCCTTGCAGCCCTATTCTGATCTCCAAAAAGTTCTTTGAGATTAAAGAGCATATCTGAAGCAGTGGCCATAGCCTGATGCCGATGCTGCAAAACACCTGACATTGCTGCCAGAATGTAACATCGCGACATCTCATCAGCCTTAATCCACTTCTTATAATACTCCTTCTCAACTTCAGAAGCATTCTCAGCAGGCTCCTCTGGCTTGGGTTCATTAATGCAAAATTTGTACTCCTCAGCAGTCAACACAATGTCCAAATTACGTTTCCATTCAATATAGTTAGGTCTAGTAAGTTTGTTATCCTTAAGTATGGTAAAAAGTGGATTAAAGCCCATTATATCCTGAGAATCATACATATAACACTTAATTAGAGGGTGTTTAAAAAAATTGGTTCCTCTAACAATTATTTAAAATTAAAACACCAACACTTAAACACCATAGGTTTCCGGTATGCCACGTTGGGTGACTTATATACCACCTAAATTTATTTAAATGTTACTTCGGTCCTACTACTAAATAATTAGTCACGTTAGGGTGATCTATATTATTTTTCATAGCTAAGTGTATACCATTATTAAATCTTAAATTAATAATAATAATACCAGATGCGCCTTTTGACTATGATAAATTCTTGCTCCTAACAATAAGATACTACTAAAATTACAAATCTAAAGAGTATTCAGACTGACTGGCCAGGCCGGTGGAAGCATTGCCAAGAGGCTAACCACTTTTCTAGACACCAATCTAAATGGCCAGGTAAGCTGCACGCTTTCCTAGACACCAACGCAAGAATACTCAAAGATGTGTTATTTTAGATTATCTTCCTAGTTGAGCATGAAAGCTATCAAAAAATAGAGTATCCTTTTATTATTTGAATTCTATGAAACTTAGTACGCCACGTTGGGTGACATATGTACCTTCCAATATTCATAATTAATTTTAGAAGTTTGTTCTAGTAATTTCCATAACACTCTAGACACCATAAATTACATGCCACGATGGGTGACGTATACATAATTTATATTCGACTTAGTGTTAAATTACATACAAACAATAATGGAGACCATGAGATTTAATACCAAATTAATTCCCTCTCCCACTTAGTATTTTACTATGAGGATTTTATCTAGATGCATCGTCCTATGTTATTTTTTCACAGTCCACATGTATCATAATAACAATACATATAACACATAACATAGCAGCATACTCATCATGATTAAAGCATAATAAAACAGCCCTATGTCCATGTCGTTCTAGCATGCGAAGGGTTAGTATCACATGACATAACAAACAAACATGGAACACATAGTAGTAATAATCAAGATCAGCAAACATTATGTAAAACATAATAAAATACATCCACTATTATGGCCCTGAATAATAATCTTCAAAATCATCCATCGATAAATTTTCGAAAATCTTCAGCCGCCTGTTTGACTGCCTAAACGAGCTCAGAATGGCTTGAAAAATCTGGAGATGGTTCCCATCTCAGCCTGTAGGTCTCGTTCTGCCGTTTCCGAAAAGGTATTATTCGCCCCAATCGGATATCGTATGCAAAATCTGTAGCCAGAACAGCGAAGCAGCCACGAAAACAGCATATAGCAGCGGAAGAACTCTGTTTCTCGCATCTTCGTTGATCAAACAATTACATACGACAAATACAACAGAAAAATCTATTCTATTACATCAGATCATAATCTAAATTGAATACAATTCGAATTACAAGATTACAATCAAAATAGAAATCAAAATTTAAAACTAATCATGATCAACCCTCATGATTTAATTTACAACCACGATAAACCACGTGGGATCCAAAAACATAATTACAACCATGACCATAATAGTGGATAACAACCTGCATCAAAAAACAATACAAACCCACCACTATATACATACATAATTACGACATGGACATCATATCATATAACGCAGAACCCTAGAACCTGGCTCTTGATGCCAATTGTTGGGACAATCGAATCATGATGCTGCGTTTTATGATATGAAAACGAATGAGTTTGAATAGAAAATTAACCTTAATCGCTACGGCGCAAGCGATTCAAATCCACGTCTTCTACTGTATTCCCGTATTCACCTTGAGCGAAGTGTGGCCTTCGATCCTCCCAAGATTGCCTCCCTTCTAGCTTTGAGATCTTGGAACCCTAGTTCTTGGTTGCCTCCTTGAACGGCTGCTCACAAAAACCCTAGTATTTTCCAACTCATAGCTAGAAGAGAATAAGATGAATATATAGGCTACAGTAGGGATCCTGGATAATTAGGTCGGGTCTTCCAATGACATTCTGGGTCAAGCCCAATGTCATTAAATATTAATTCAATCCACTAAAGAATTAATATTTGCACTACCTCTCCTAATGCCGTAATTTAATTATTTAATTCGGCTCCAATATTATTTGCTTATTAAATTCCCCATGTTTAAGATATCGAATGTCCATTAATTAAATTAATTTCTGATAATTAATTTAATCAATATCTTTTATCCTTGATCATCCACTCAACCTTATAATTATGCAAGAACAAATCTGCCTGCAGGACTAAAGCATAATTATCTTTATGAGCTTTCAAGAGGACATCATCACCCGAATATTTTCGGACACGGTTTCCTTTTATAGTCAATATCCCACTCTGTATGCAATGTCATTGTCCAAAACATAATATTGTGATTAACAAAAAATCACATCACATATGAATCAAAACATGTGCATTGCATACAAGTGTCAATCACTGTATCCGGATTAAGAACCTAAGCAATAATAATATTATAGAATCTTAGTTCTTCTTTATTATCAGAATAGAAGAACAATTCTAATATTTTAATCCCGTTCAATATACACAAAGCATACAAGTATTATTCAATAATCAAGATAGATTATTTCCAAATAATACTTCAGTCATTCCAGTGGTTTGTTTAACTCCACTTAAACTGTGAACATTTATTATATTATATATAGACACTGACAATCTAATCTTCTGTTATCCCATTTGATACTAGATTATCCACAATATATAATATACAAACAGTGTTAAAATACGCATTCAAGATTCTCAATAAAAAAAGACAATGTCATATACTTCAAACGAATAGTTCAGTATACTCCCTAACAATTGTTAATGTCTTGATGGTATCTTTCAAGCCATGATTAGTAAATAAACGAAACCTGATTAATTTAAATCAAATAATTGCCTGCGGCCAACAGTTTGGACCATTCTTTACTACACGTTGAAATTTAAACTAATAACAACAAAAACAATAAATTAAATTAGTAGAAAAAAAGAGCAATGAATTACATAACCCAATTATTCCCACAAGAAACGACACACACATCCTCCTAAAAAAATTAATGAGACAAGTCCAAGCACGGCTGATTGCTTACAACCAAGGAATAATGATACCTAATCATTCGTCTTTATTATATGTATAATGCATTAACACTAGCATGAATTTAATTAATATATTCGAGACAAACTAAATACACATTTATATATGAGTAATGTTAGAGAATCAAATTTTTTTATAAAAACTTTCTCAAATAACTCGTTCAGATTAATTGTAAGAATGATTAATGAGATGGACCCTTCTATATTCAAATTAATCATATCAATTAAAACTACTCATCTTGTCATATGCATCATGTCACATCATTTTAGGAATTTTGTTTGGAAAATTTTTTTGATTCCCTAGCATTACTTTTTATATATATATATATATATACACACACAAATGGGCAATAGAATCGAACGATTTGGATCATAAATCGGATAATGATAATACTCATAATATGTATCTAATATATAAGTACCTATATGTATACGCATACATGTTTCATGTTTTGACTAATAATCTTAAGTACTGTTTTTCCGTAATTCTAAACAAGTACTCTACCTATTTGAGGTGTTTAATTGACTTGGGATCATTAATTATTATTCGAAATGGCGAACCATATAGGATTTAAGTAATAGATAAAGTTTGGCCACCTTCTACCTCGTTATAAAAGGAACATACTGTAGACAAACGAGGAATAAAAACAAGACAGGAGTCGCAGAAAGGCACTGATCAACAGGGAAGGTCCCCAATTATAGTGAGTGTAACATAAAACTACTCCTATGTATATCTTAGAAAATCCAAATCGAAGGGTGATGAAGACACAATTGGGAAGAAAACTGACTTTTATATTTAACTTGTTAAAACTCTAAATGTTAACGCTACAAGAAAAACAGACAGGAGTTTTTGTGTATTACAAAATTATGCCTAATATATGTTTAACTTGACATGATAAAATATTGACATATTGTGGCCGTTTGGGGTTCCTTAAACTTAAAATAAGTAACTTATTTTATTTTCATTTTTTACATATTTTCATTTTTTTTAAGATAAATATTTATTTTAGAATTTTAAAACCAAATATTATTTTCAAAATAAAAAATAAGTTACTTATTTTCAGAAAAAGTACATACATCCCTATTTTTTTCTGGAAATAAGGGCTTATTTCCGGGAAAAAGCTGTAGCAAAACAGTCCCATTAATAGAGATTTCTGATCGATCCACGCAGTTGATTTTATTCATGAGTTGGAAATAAGTTTTTATTTTAAAACAATACTAATTTATTATTATATCATATATGAAAGTGATATGCCATCTGCAGCAACTTATCGGATAAATGTTTGAAAAAAAGGGTCGTTAATAAATGGTGATCTTAATTGCAACGGATTATTTTTCTTCAGTTAATTAATTTCTTCATTTTTAATATTCAATTTATAGGGAGAGTTGATAAATGGACGGACATGCAACAAGCTTAATTAAGAATGCATCTGCACAAAACTATTGTAAGGCTAATATTTGGTGATCTGCATCATGTACAGTGTTGGTACATGAAAATAAATAAGACTGAAACAAAATTAATCAGAAACAAGCCTGAAGGTTCATGATATATATACACACATATCAGCCTGAGAACTTTTTTTATACTGATTTAACCTAGCTAGCTAGACTGGCCAGCAAATCGATCTGATCCGTCTAGTCTACGTTTGTCTTTTAACTCTAATTAAATTTCTAATAGTTTTTTTTATTTATATACTACATCATTGAATTATTGATATATTATATCTTCATTTTCCCCATTTATGGTCAAAGGCACACACATCTGATATATAAGTTGGTACTGAAATTATGCACACTTTTGTATTAAGAAGCAGAAAGTACAGAGTTCTCCGCGCGCAGAGTTATTCAAAATCTTACAATAAAAAGTATATATGGAATGGCCTGCTTAATTGACAAAGCCACAAGTCTTTCTTATTTCACCAGCACTACCGGTAACAACTCCAATTTGTCCCATTTTAACCATAGATACCTTGAAATCTGAAAAGAATGAAGATCCACCGGATGCGACTTGACTAGTCACATATTTTTTTGTAACGGGGTCATTGAGAAGAGCAGAATCTGATTTGAATAAACCGCGCCTCTGAGATACAAGAGTGTAATAATCATTGTCGAATGTTCTGGCACTTCCGGGGTCCATTTCTACAATTGTTGTGCTATCCCCAGGTTTACATTTTACCTTGAGACGAGCTATGTATGTTTGATCCATTGTTGGATCAGTATCGCCTTTGCCACTGTTATTGTATAACCGGTTTGTGAAGGGACCGCAGTGAGAGTTCCCTATCGTGTGTCCCCCTATATATAAAACATGAAAACTTTTAATTAAATAATTTTTTTTTTGGAAAGATCAAGCATGTCAATGAATGTCTGTTTGGGAATCGTAAAGGAGTTCAATCCGAAATACTAAATATTTATTTGCTTGTTTGTTCCGATGCATAATGATTCAATTTTGAGTAGCCCTCAAATACATTAATTACCTGATAAAACTGCAAGGTCCTGAGCATTCAAGCCTTTTGAGCTAAATAATTTTTTTAACTCATCAATGTCGGCATTTGGAGATGGAAGTATGCTATCAGCCTCTGATTGGATTGATACTCGTCCATCTCTTCGCCCCATTGGGACAGGCCAATAAGGTCCATTGATCTGAAATTAAGATAAGTTGAAAAATAATAAATTTGACAGTCCATGTAATAAGGGATGCTAATCCATTTGACTAATACATGAGATAGTTAGTTACCGCAGCCACAGCATCTCGAGCAACCAAAGCTAAAATATCAGCGCAAGAAACAGTGCCAGGACACTGTTTCTCCAAGGCTGATTTTGCCGCATCTATAACCTGGTAACCTCGGAGGCTTGAATTTGGAATTGATTCTTTTTCAGCTTTGTGCTTGGGGGTAGAGTCTAATAATACTGATCCATCACATCCCTGCATTAAATATTCACATATATATGTTAGGCAAAACTATCAAACTGATCCGGAGTCAGAACAACATCGTTTTTTGTTAGTTTTTTAAACCGCTTTATCAAAACTCGATTACGATATTATATATAGCATGCGTATTTACGTATATTACTAATAATTATTAAGAGAGGAGATGGAGGAGAATGACGTTGGCCAGCATCAAGTACATACGTCATTCTTCTCATGCTAATTAATTTAACGTATATACAAACAATAAGCTCTCAACATCAATTTACCTAAACAATAAGAAATTAAGTAATTAAATAATAAAGAAAATATACTTACCCTAACAAAACAATCATGAAAATGCATTCGCAGTAATGGTGCAGCAAGAGATGGTGCTTTAGAAATATACTGGGCTGTAATCTTCTTTACAATGCTCTCAACAGATGGGCACGATTTCTGATAAAATCCTTCACTTAGTGCATTAGTGCAGTCTAATAAAGAATGAAGAAGCATGAGCTGAAATAAGAAAACAGAGAGAAGCTTGGGAGTTGTCATTGCTTAACTTCTAGCTGTAGAGTTTATTCCTACACGCAGTTGATAATTTTGCTTGGACAGAGACTGAGTTTTATAGACGAGCGGACACAGTTGATTTTTCTACAAATCAATGCTAGAAACATATTATTTTAGTACTATATATGTTTATTACATTTTTTTTTTGAAAGTTATATGTTTATTACATATATTCTTATGTTTGAAATGTCTGCCAGTGGTCAATTTAATTTTCATAGTTTTATAATGTAGTAGTTGAGATAACTACGAGTTTAAAATATTAATTTTTTTGTAAAAAATTATTTTGGTTTAAATCACATTTTTATCATCCATAATTTATTTTCGGTTAATACCTATCTATCTATACTATATTATTATAGCTGAAATATTAAAATTTTTAGTCTAAGATTAATCATAAAAAAGATCCTAAACGTTCAATTTTAGATAAATCATAGAAATGATATTAACCATTCAATTTTAATAAAATCTAATTTATATATATATATATATATATATATATATATATATATATATATCATACATACAACTCTAAACCCCGGTATTCCTTATTTTATATAACTCTTCACGAATAATATTATATAATATTTAAATTATATTCTATATTTTCTATTTTAAAAATCCTATTTATCCTATAATGTTTCCCCTCATGTATATTTGTTGCGAGACATGTAAAAGTAAATTTCTTTAAATTGCTGGTGATCCTAGTTATATTTGTTAAGTGTTTCACCCACCTCTTAATATTTTTCTGGTTAGTGGGTCATGAGTCTAAAAAATATACATTTATTAGATATAATTTTATTTATCATAATACAGACCCTAACTATATACATATCAATATTGAATACTATTTTTGAGGTCTAATTATATATTTATTATAACACGAGTTCAAATTATAACATATTTATATCAAATATAATAAATTTATATAAAAAAAAAGAGAACATATAATATTAACATAAATTCTTAATATTATAAAATTCAATAAAAATATAAATAAAAAATTAATTTACTTAAATATTAGTTATCTCGTGCTTCACACTGGTTATAAGCATGTAATATTAAAATTTGTTTAATTATAATCTTGTCCGTTTTGATTCGTCTTTGGGGTTCTAATTTGGTACATTATACTGCCCACGATCTTTTCTTTTTAAGAATACATGATTTTTTTTTAAAGATGAAATTAGGTAGCTACATACAAGAAAAACTATGAATTTCAGAAAATATTGCGACAATATTCATTATTTTGCTAATTTGGCTTAGGCAAAGTTGATCGGGGGACGACATCTTCGTAACCCCGTTATATCTTATATATAATAAGAGTAACAATGATCTTATCTAAATATTACAAATGTCAAAAGATCGATTTTTAATAACTACATAATATTATGTACTAATTATTTATAAATCATAATTATTATTAAGATTTCTAACAACTATAATTTTTCTTACCTCATTTTATATTATAATTCAAACTCTATTAAATATCTTAATAATATATAAATTTGAACTTAAAGATCAATTTTGAAGTTAAATTAAAAATAAAATTCATAATTATTGTGTTCTTTACATGACAGACATTGTTTGTGCCATATTTTGAATGTCAGAAGTCAGAATTGAGCGATTTTATGGTCTACGCGAAGCTTACAAAATTATCTTTAATTATGAGGTGGTCCAACGTCTAAAATCCAAATAGAGCAGCCCGTAATCTAGAGAAAAAAGACAGTTACAAATTTTTATCGGAGAATTTTATTCCGTTTATAAAACCTTTTTATAAATGATTTAAAATATTTTTTATATTAGATTTATATAGAGATGTGTTATATATCACACATTATTATGTATTATTATTATTATTTTAGAGTAGAGATAATACTAGAATTTTATATACAAAGAGATAGAGGAAGGGAGTGAATTTTCCCTATGAGAGGGAGGATTAAAGTTTTTATTTTTCAAATCTTTTCTATAAAAATATTTAATATATTATATAAGATATAAGGGTAACTTTATACGGAGAATGAGTTACACTTAGAGGAGAAATTATTATATTGGGAACTCAAAAACCTTATTAATTCATTGATTTTGATCGAATCGAAGAAATTAGGTATTTTAAAAAAATAATTATTTGAGTTTCGCGGCTAAAAGTTCAACATTAGCCGATGATATTAAATACACATTCTATTTTGTTACTATATTATATATAATATTATATCAAAAACATGTTATCACATACTTGAAATCATGTTTTTTGATAAATAAAATAAATTAATAAATATTAATATATTTTTTAAATTTAATCAATTTATATATGAGAAAAAATGTTTTGTTCAATAAAGAACCTGTCATATATTAGTATGAAAAAGTGGATTGTAAAAATTATTATGACGGTAATTGTTATGTATCATTTTATTTTTTAATATTAACTTATAATTTAAATCTCATTAGCAATATATTAACATCTATTATTTATTGATGTAAGATTTAAAATATATATTATATAATTATTTATAAATTGCAACTAATATTATACTACTGAAAATCAAATAACATAAAAAAACTTAACCAAATTAATAATTATATTATCATATTATTAACATATATATTATATCTCATATACCATAATATTTATTAAATTTTGTATAAAATTAACATAATATGGATCTTATCAAAAATATATTTAAATTTAATATGTAAAATCTTAAATATATTAAATATTTGTTTGATATATTAAAAAAACATGTTCATTGTATTTCGAATTACAAAATTTTACATATTTATGTATTAATAATATAAATTTATATTTTGTGTTATATGCATATTTATTTTTAATATTGTATAATTTTCTTATTTATATTTAATTCGGTTGATGTAAAAATTTAAATAATTTAAAAACTAATATAATTATAATATATTAAAAGTTTTTAAAATTATAAAAATATTGATAATTTTCAAATAAATAATTTAATCAATAAAACAAAATATTCGTGCATCGCACATGTTAAAATCTTGTATTCTTAAAACCGAAAGATTAAGGTTAAAATCTTGTATTCTTAAAATCGAAAGATTAAAAGTTTAGTAGTCAGTGGTCGTTGATCGGTGTTTGGACCGAATAGTTATTATTAAGCCTAATTTTTAAACACTAATCTTCTATGTAAAATACATGTCACATTAATGTCCTAAATAAAACACACTCTAAACAAAACAAAAAAAATTATTCTATTAAAATACAAATAAAGTATATGAAAAATTATATAAAATATATACATATAAAATTAAATAAAAATTAAATTATTATTATAAAATTAAAAATATATAAAGAAAATATTAATTCAATTCGATCCTTGCATGATATAGGCTATAAGCTAAATACGTTATTTTCTATTTTGGTTTCCAGTAGAAATAAATAAATATATATATATATATATATATATATATATATATATATATATATATATATATATATATATATATATATATATATGAAACATTTAAAATTTTGCTTTTGTACAAGTTTATATCCCTGTAATACGCGGGTTATTATGAATCTCTATTATTTATAATTTAATATTTCTAATATAAATAAATTTTAATGAAAATAAATTTCTAAGTAATTAGAGCTAAATATTCCTTATAAATATGCTTAAACTATAATATTTAAAGTTTATTAATTAAAATAGGTTTTAAAAATTAATTAAACTCATTAAAATAAGTCGAAAATTAACCCACCTTCCGAATTACCATAAAAAGGAAACAACATCCGTGTTAAATTGTACAGGAGAATATGGGAAGGTATATAGAATCGGCGGCCTAAAGTACTAGTCATAGATCAACATGTATTATAATATATTGGTTGGTATCCTGTCGGTAACGTGGTCAATTCCTAAGTTACTTATATTGAATTAATTTTGTGGTATAATTCCAACAGTATTTGGATCACTTGCTTGGAATTGAATAAACTTTTTGAGAACAACCTTGAGTTGTTAAATTGGTGCTATGAGAATATCCGAGCAGTTGACAAGTTAGCTTTAAGTTAGCGAAGCATGCAAGCAAGATGGAACGGAGAGTATCTACTTCATTGTTGATCAAGTTGTCTAACATTTTTCTTCTATTAATGTATACATAAATATACAATTAATTACTTCATATGGACATCACTAATAATTTATTATACTTCAAGATAAAATTATTTTTAAAAATTAATATTATACACAAATATCTCCTACCATAGGGCGCATATATATACCTGAAAAAATCCAAATCTTTTCGGGATCGATGAGGTCTCAGTAATAGAACTGAAAAAAATGCAAGGATTAAAATGTTGCATCCATGCCACAGTCATCTTTTGGAGCATGCAACCTCGCATCTCAACATCACTAAGTCAAGTGTCGAGGCGGCTATACATATAGATTACATATTTGATTATATGATGATATATATATTTCTATTTGTTAAAAAACTATAATATAATTTCCTCTCTGAATGCATGAATGTGAAACTTAATTATATAAATAATTCGTGTAAGAAAATCTGAAACATGGACTGCGCGCGTACACTTTTAGTTAGCTAGGTTTGCAGAAAACTTTGTAAATAATTTTGATAATGTACAATTATTATTGGAGTGTCCAAAATATGAGTTACAATTATATACGCGAATATATATATATTGGGATATAAACTTTTTACGTGAATATATTCATTTTGCGAAAGTATATCACAATACTGTGTTTTTCTATTTATATTCCTTCAATTCTATTCGTGTTCCTAATTAATCTTCTAATTTGAATAATAATCAAAACAATTAATTATATATTTATCATTATGACACAATATATATTAACACTATTTCATTTAGTGCCTTTTTGAAAAATAGCAAACTTTTTATTTTTTTTTACAAAAATACATTTTTTTATTTTTCATTTTACAAAAGTACAATTTTTAATTTAAATTTTCTTTTGTAAAAATACGGTTTTGCAACCCATGCAGATGTAACTAAAATTAACATCAAATGCAACTACGAGTAATTTCAATTTTTTTCAAAAAAAAGTTGCATTCAGTTTCATTTGAAGTTGATTTTAGTTGCATTTTTTGCAAAAAAAATTTAAAAGATAGTAAAATCGTATTTTTTTAAAAAAAGTAGTATTTTTGATAAATACCCTTTCATTTATCATATGTGTATTTATTTGCTATATTAGTTTTATTTTTGCATTAGTTATATATATATATATGTATATACTACTCAATATTAATTTAAAATCAAACCTAACATCACAATATGCAAACCCAAGAGCAAAATAAGCAGTCAAATACTCCCATACGGCTAATCTCGAATCTTGTTTCGACTTACATTTAGATATTAATAAATCAGATGTATATTTACTGACTACATATACTTCGATTTGCTAGATAAATTATATATATATATATATATATATATATAGGCATGCTCTAAATACAAATCAAGTCAAATCTAGAAATTAATCTAAATCACATATTTAATTTAATTTAATGATCCCTAAAAGGCACAACACACAATTAAAATACATCAGCACAATCTCATCTAATTCCCTCCATTTTTTATTCGATTTTTTCCCGCTAATTAGTGAACTTTTTTTCAAATCTAATTTCATCATATTTTTTTGTATCTCCCAACGATCAGTTTGCATACCATATGTGCAATATTCCTGCGACTTTCATTTTTCCGGTAATCTCCATGTATATTTATTTAACAAAACTGGTTTATTTAACAAAACTGGTGATTTTGGTGATTTTTATAATATAAATTAGTGATTTTTAACAAAACTGCAACCGTCATTTGGTAGATCCAGGGTGATGATTTTTTTAAGGCCAGAGGCATAAACCTTAATTGATATTACTGCAGCTAATTAAACCTGACAAGTATTTATAATTTGTTTGGTGTCAGTGAATTCGTATGGGTCCATTTTACATTTTTACATGGATAATATAAATCAAGTTTATTATTTTAATATTATAATTTCATAAAAAATATCATCTTATTAATAAAATATTGTTCTGATAGGATTTTAAACTTACATATATACTAATTTTGTGTATCTGTAAAAAATTAATATCTGATCTAACTGCAATATACATATTGCAATATTATTAGGTACTAAACCCCCCCTCTCCCGGGTGCTGCTCAGCGAGTAAATAATGTAATTAATATTGTTTAACTAATGCGTAAAGTTTATTTTCCATTGTTGCATCATGACTTGCATAAGGTGATCTTCGTATGAAATTCAAATAATCAACCCTGTACGTGGTATATATGTTTTTTCTTTAAATTACTTTTCATATATACTAGCTTGTATCCCGTACGATGCACGGATGATTTTTTTTAGTTTTTTAATATTTTATTTTAATATTTTTAATGATTTGAATTTATTTGTATTTGTATAATAATAATTTAAATTTTATTTAATATTATATGCATATGTTTTATATAATTTATTTGTATTTATATTTTAATAGGATAATTTTTGTTTGTTTTGTATAGAGATATATTTTACTTAGGAGATTAATGTGAGATATTTTAGTTAGAAGATTAATATGAGATTGTATTTTAGTTAGAAGATTAATATTTTAAAATTAGGCCCAATAATTAATCAATTATCAGGCCCAAATATCGACCGACTACCAAACTTTCAATGTTATCATAAATTTCAATGATATATTAAATTAAAATTATAGGATAGACTTTAATGATATATTAAATAAAAATTATAGGATAAGTGAGATTCGTAAAATAAAAAATAAAAAATATAATTTAAATATAATATAATATTATCATATCAACAGAATTATATTATTATATAAAAGTAATGTTTATATTTTTTAGAATTATAATGTTTATGAATTGTTTGCATAAAAGGAGGACTACTGGTATTAGAATTGTATGTATGACTATACTTTTTTAAAATTATATTTTATTAAAATTGGACGGTCAAGATTGTTTATATGGTTTAATAAAATTGGACGGTCAAGATCTTTTCTATGGTTCACCCAGTACCAAACCAACCGACGACCAAAACTTTTAATCTTTCGGCTTTAATAATATAGTATAGATATATATAGTATAGATATGTTTTGGATACTTAAATTTATAACGACGGACCCAAATCAAATGATAAGTCTGGGAAATGAGAGAGTAAACCCACTAATCTTTCACTCTTCTTTCTGCTCCCCCTTATTTTCCTTCTCAAAAATTTTCAAATTTACATCTCTCGTTCAAGGTTTTCACCAATTAAATGATTATAACGCAATGCTTTTACATTCTCTTCAATCGCCTTGTCCACGTCTTTTTAATGCTTTAATTTTTAATTGGGAGTCTTCTTTCGGACCCCCCATTTTTCAAAGCTTTGACTTGTGGATTTTCTAAATAGGGATGACAACATATCGGGTTTGGTCCGATTTTAGTGAAATTCAAATTCAAATATTTTCGGGTTATTCAAATTTAAATTCATCGGGTTTTTGATCGAATCAGGGGTTTTCTAGGTATCCAAAATTTTATTGAAAAATGTAATAAATTTAATATCTTCAACACAAGCGGAAAAAAATAACTACATTTATAAAATTATAAGTGATTAAATTTCAAAAGATAATTAAATATAATATATTATACGAATTGTGATATTAATTTATCATTAATATACAATTAACAATTAGCTAATAGTTCACTAAATAAGTAAGTATTGACTATTGAGTAAAAATGAACATATATAAATTATTTATCCTATATTATATATTATTATATAAAATAAGTTATATTTATGATATTATATATATAAATATATCAGATTTTTATTGGGTTTCAGGTTTGGATTAAGTTTTGGATTTCAGGTCGGGTATCCGTTCGGTATACCTGAAATCCAAATCCAAAATTTTGAATTCGGTAATGGATTGTGTATCTATTTTGTCATCGTGTTTCTAAAGTCTTAGACATTCTCTGCTTTAAAGGAACATTTACTCCAATTGTGATTGTTATCCATCTAATCTAAGTTGTTTACGGATCTATGGATCTGACCTAGCTATGACACCGGAAAATCATAGAAATGAAAAGAAAACTCGCCTCCGGTTCAGATGTGAATGATTTGATCATGGTTGCTTCTACTCTGACAATCTGACCCTTTTTATGATGACAATTGACATGTACATTCTCCCGATTGCAATATTGGATTTAATATTTTCTGCTACCTCCGTCCCACTTAAAAGGATTGATTTGATTTTTTAATAGTCAAAATTTTTAAAGTTTGACCGAATTTTACATACATTATATAATTTAAAAAGATTATAAAATATTTATCATTGAAAAATTTATATAATATTCTTTAAAATATACTTTTCAGATTTTGAAAATTATAAATATATATTTTTAATTTTTGATCAAAATTAAATAAATTTGACTATTAAAAAGTCAAATGAGACATTTGAAATGAGACAGAAAAAATATACTCCAATTTGGGGGTTATTTAATTTGTTATATTAACTTGGGATGGATTATGCATGGTAATTATATGGCAATATTAGAAGGCCTGCTATCCAATATGACTGCTTGTCCCACTCATGATTATTCTAAACAAGGGCCAAAATATAACTTAGTATGTAATGGGCTGCATATAATTAAACAATAAATATACAAATTATTCCAAAACATACAATGTATATAATGAAAATTGGTGATTTGATCTTCTCTTTCGTTTTCTTATTCTTCAAACTCTTCAAGTCGTTATCTTTCTTTAATAATTAATAGCACATAGAACAAAAGCAAATGTTACTTGGGTGTACGTCTTAAAAACAGTTCTTTCCCCGTTAACATTTGAATTAGAAGAAAATAGCGTGAACAACTAATAAACGAACACAAAAAAATGATATGTAATATAATGGGATTATGCCCTAGATAAAACCTACTGACGTTAGGTTTTTGATTTCCTACTGTTTATTAGTTGGAAGTCTACCAATTAAAATGACACTATCTTTTGGAATTAAAAGTTATCAGCCGATGATGAAAAAGATGGCGGTCCGAACTTATATAAAACTTATTATGGGCGGTAGTTTTTATTTTCTTACTGATATTTGGTCGGATAACTTGCAATTTTCTATTGTTTGAAGTGACGGAGCTGATAATATGAAAGGTGGGGGATCATCCTATATTAAAACTATCGTCGTAATTAGATTTTATGCTCCTACCAACGTATATGATGATCAAAAACTTAACAAATAAAACGATGCTGTTTTGTTACTTTAAAAATAGAGATGCTGTCCGTAAATGGTTGATCAATTTCAACCAAAAAATTGATAAACTTTATATGATAGGTTTTGGAATCATATATAAAATCATTTTTTATTAATTAACTACCTGCAAATCATACAATATATAGCTATCATTTTGGGGTTTAATCGAAAGGAATCATTTTGCATAGATGGCCTGAGTTGACACAAAATTGAATTTGATTACTAGTTATTCAAAAACAAGAGATTGATCCATGAAGGTAACAGCCCTATTACACAGATACAAGGACTAAACCCATGGCCAGCTGTTAGTACTATAGTTAATTATTAACACTAGTGTCAATCACCTGAAAGAACAAATATTAAGTTTTTTACATTTCTGGAGGCATATGAAGATTTGAGTTGAGAGATGTTTGCAAATGCAGGTGTTAAAAATTTCAAGGTCACTTGCACTAATTATATAATTATTATTAATTTATTATAGACAGTTAAAGAGGGATCGAGGAGTGTGTTCCTGTTAAGAAATTGGTTGTGTACAGGGATGGGTCAGTGACTTTGTAATGGGGTTGACTTTAAAACCTAATGTTTTAAGCATTTTTTTTAATTAATTTGTGTTAAAGTAATTTTTATATAACATTAATTTTAAACACATTTTCTCGCTGTCAATACCTGTCTTACACCCGAATCAAACTCTGATTTTTGACCTGTTAAAAAACCGTATATATGTAAATATGTAATCGTTGCTACTTTATATTTGAAGGAATTGAATAGTTTCCTGAAAATTTTCACCACTCCATCTGGGGCGGGGGTTGGTCTAGGTGGTGAACATCATTTGTGGTGAATTATATATTATTAATATCTTGATGTAAAAATTAAAAAGAAGAAATATATATATATATATATATATATATATATATATATATATATATATATATATATATATATATATATATATATGTCATTGTTTATGTTAAATTTCTCGCATTTCTAATTGATTTAGAGTATATATATATAGTTCTTCATTGTACACATTATTAAAAAGAGAGTAAAATCCAACCAAATTAGCAAAAAAAAATAAAGGAGGTAAAATCAACTATAGACGTACGTATATGGAAGACCGTACCGCATGAGAAAGTTCTAAAATATTTTTGTTCGTTTGTGATCAGTGATCAGCTCATATTGAGAGTCAGCTTGCAAAGTTGCAATATTGCTCGTGGTAACTAACTAGTACACTTGAAATTATGAAGCTATAATAAGTAAAAAAGCAATAGTTTATTATTGGGACGTCTTAACCCCGAAAAGTTGTGAAGCATTTATCCATGCAATTACATGATGAAAAGCTAACGTCAAACAGAAATCAAATAACCTTCAATATATAATCAACATTTTTAAATAATTGGAAACTTAAAGTGCATGTCCTCTCATGCATCAGTTAATTCACAAAAGCACAGGTCTTCCTGATTTCACCAGCGTTCCCGGTAAGAACTCCAACTTTACCCATCTTCACCATAGAAACCGCAAAATCTTTAAAGAAAGTATATCCTTTTGTTGTAGCCTGGAGTTTAACATAATCTCGGGTTTCTTTGTCGTCCAAAAGGGCAGCATCAGATTGAAATAGTCCTCTCCTCTTAACTACAAGGGTGTAATAATCTTCGTCAAATGTTTTGAAGCTTCCTGGATCCATCTCAACCAGTGTAGTGACATCCGTTGCCTTGCATTTCTTTTTTAGCAAAGTTGCGTAATTGGGATCTAGTGAAGGGTCCGTGTCACCTTTTCCAGAAAAGTTATATAGCCGTGTAGTAAAGCTAGAACAGTGAGAAGTGCCAATGGTGTGTCCTCCTGGCAACAATATAATTAATCAAATACTTATTTATTTAATTATTAGGGTTTCGGAATTGAGCTCTCTCTCTATATATATATTGCGCAATGGCTGATTTATTAGGGGTTAATTTCATTTTGCAAAATCGGGGAGACCAATTAATAGTGTGTATTTGAATAGATTTAAGTATGCAAATACAAAAGTTTAGTACCCGACAAAACCACCAAATCTTTTTCATTCAACCCCTTGGAGGCAAATGATGTTTTGAGTTGAGAGATGTCAAAAAAAGCAGGTGGTAAATTTGTTAATGTCTCCTGCGCGATCGACACTCTTCCATCTCTTCTTCCAAGGGGAACTTTCCAGTATGGTACTGGTCCCTTGAGCTGCACGAATTAAAAACAAACATATGCAAATAATTATATATGATTATATTACAATATATATATATATATATAATTAAGATGTGTTCTCGATCTTGCTAATTATACCATTGATACTGCATCTCGAGCAACTAAAGCTAGTATATCAGCGCAAGAAACGACGCCGGGACATTTAGATTCCACTGCAGCTTTTACTCCATCTATAACCTGAAATCCTCGTAGGCTGAGGTTAGGGAGTCCATCTTTCTCTGCCAAGTTGTTTTTCGTAGAATTTAGTAGAACTGATCCATCACAACCCTGCATCACAAAAAAAGTCTCATAAATACATGATTTGTTCTTAAGGTATATATATGTAAATTAAATATTTCTCAATCTAAACACGTATATGCTAATAAAATTCGGTGTAATTAATCACCATTTGATTTCTAGCTAGAATTTATCCATATTCCTACCAGAGTTGACATGCATATTTGAATCAAAAGAATATAAAATAGGCTATACACAAGTATATAGGTGTGTGTGTGTGCATATTAATGGACCACGAAAAAACATACCCTAACAAAACAATCATGGAAGTGCATTCTGAGCAAAGGAGCTGCAAGAGTGGGCGCTCGAGAAATGAACTTAGCTGTGGCTTGCTTCACGATTGTTTCAACTGCTGGGCATGTCTTTTGATAGAAGCCAACTTTCAGACCTTGTGCATTAGCAAGATTTAGAACGGAACAAACTAATATCGTCAGTTGCATAAAACCCAAAACACTCTTTCCAAGAGCCATAGTTTATAAGCCAATTTAATCCAGAGAACTTAGAATGTTTGTAGTTTGGAAGTTCTGATATTAAGAGTTTACAACACATTTCAAGTATTTATATCAGCTCTAGTATTTGAATTTGTCAATGATTGCCCTGTCACCCAAGTTAGTGGGTGAATTATTTTTTGTTAAGAGACTTATAACTAATAATCATGAATCTAGTAGTAATATTTAGGGTTGACATCCAAGCTGATCAAGGGGTTATCCAAATGTATTTGTTTACGTATATATTTGTATATGTAATATTAAATTGCTTTCTAGTGGCCAGCTGGTTCTCTATGCAAATGTATTAATTCATTGTTTCTACTATTTTAATGGCCTCCTTGCAACAGAGAAAACAAAAGAAATAGCACGCCGGTGCTATTTCTCCTCTTTTTTTAAATACATATTTTAGATATGTAAAATTAAAGTTTTTAAATATAATTCACATAAAAAAATTGAATCATAATTGTTTATAAAATAAATATCTATATCTTTTATACATCTGATTAAGTTAATGTTCTTATCGTTACTCTTATTAAAAGGAAGTAAACGTTATAGGATGGATCAGCTGGCGGCCGGGTGATGTATAACTGTATAACTATAACCCTCCCTTTCCCCTGTCTCTGTAACTATATATATACGAGCGTGTTGTATGGCACTCTACTAGCTAGCTCGGTCTTAATTGGCCGTCAACGATCTTGGGCCAGACAACATAACTACGCCTAAGATTCGATCTGTCTCTTTTTAATTTACTGCATTCAGATGGCTGCTCTATCATTTATATATATATTAACATCATGTTTTACTCGTATGATATTGTTTCAAGACAATCTAATCACTAACTTTCTGTCATATACTTGAGAATATTTGTACTTAATCATGTTGGTAAATCTTGTTAAAAAAACTAAAGTTGATATTAATTAATACTGAATTTGATCATTAAAAACGACCATTTGTGTATTGTTATGTACGGAATTGAACAAGGAATGTCAGTATGGCTATATTCCTAGATTAATACTCCCTCTGTCTCTTATTACTTTTCCTGTTAATCATGTGCAAGTTTGCCAACACACACTTTTTGATCGTTAATATCTTTAATTTCGTATTAGTATTAAATATAAAATTTTTACTGTATTAAAATACTCACAAATATGAATCAAACAAAATCACTCATGACTATATTTTATCTTATAAATTATGTGTAAATTAGTGGTCAATCGCTTACAATGAAGAGGGAGCATCCGTTCTGCTCCTACATCTGTATATTTGTACCCGATAAAATAAAATAATTAGGAAACGTACATCCAGTGTACTTAATAATATTAATTAAGTTATATCTCTAAACCAGTTGACCTTTATAATAAAATTCACTAGCTTGAAATGATTATTAATTCTAAATTAACTATACAGGAAACCTTCAACATGTACCAACTGCTACGAAAAGAATTGCGTAAGAACTTTCACCGAATATAGGTATAATCAAAGAGCAATACTTCTGCTTCTATATTTTTTTCTATTCCAATATTTGTCATAATCATCACATATCTTACAATTATAATCTTATTATTCATATATATACTAAATTAAATTATAGCTAGCTGTAGTTCATATATTTTTCCTTTGTGAACCTATATGTTTATTTGTAAAATATTGCAAACCATTCCGATTCTTTTTCTCACTAATAAAATATGATTAAACAAGGGGCTAGCTAGGTCGTCCGAACCTAAGCAGATTACATATAATATAATTAAACGATTGATGTAAAAATCCACCACAGCCAAATAAAGTTTTTTTTTGCTAGTTTTTATAATATTTTCACCAGGTGTCCGGCACCTCAACTTATCCGGGAGTGTCCAGCTTATTTCCATGCGTAGAACTTGGGATTATAAATCCCAAAGTTCATGATCTCAACTAACTGAGACACCTACGGGACCAAATAAAGTTGATACTTTGTTTCTATTTGCATTCTACCTCACTATATATTGTATAATTGTATTAAACTATTTTTAAAAAAATTTAAAATTGCCGGCAATAAATACCATTCCGACAAAAACAAATTCTATTTTATATCAATAAAAGACCAACATCCATACTCCATTGTATTATTCATGATTAGAGAAAGTCACTCCCCTTTTGAATCAGTCATAGGAGAAAACGAATTCGAACTCCCATGGCTTGTATACTTAATACATCATATATTGAATATTTTATTTTGTAGTATAGTATTATATTTATTAAATAATTATTTATATAGTTCAAATAAAAATGATCCTTAATGCAGGGGGATCACAAATTATTCAAGAAAACGCCATCTACCGTGTATTCAAGAAAGAAGTCAAAAGTTTCTTAAGGAATATATGTAGCCAGTCTTCTGCGACCACTCAAAATGCTTACTTTGGAGTTTGGATGATTTTTCTGCGGATGTGCACGTTGCATGTCAAATCTCTCTAAAAGAAATGTACAAGGAGATGGCAAAGAAAATGGGGCATGGTGGTAGTTCTCTCCAACCTAACTCCCATAACATTGAAAACAACCAAATTGCTGATCGAGCTTAAGGAAGAAGAAGAGGTCAATGTCAATGGTGAGCGGCTGCCGTTAAATGGTTGCAGTTGGTTTGCCTGCAGCTCTGAATTGAATGAGCTATCTGGCAGGTGACACGAAGGAGCAGGAAGCCCCAGGAAGCATCAGGAAGCAGGAAAAGAACTAGTGCTTAGCCCAATTTGCTGGCAATATTGTTATTGTTTATATATATGTGTTCATGTTTCTCTGATCATAGCATTACTTCGAACTTGACCTTCGTGTTAACGTACCTTAGTGAGCATGTATGATGTATTATGACTTAGCTTCCTCCGTTGGAGACGAAGCTCCATCTCTTATTTCTGTATAAATATAAAACTTAGTAAGAAAAAAGTTGCAATATGCTTGAGGTGACAACGTGTGCACATGAAATTATGAAGCTATTATATATATATATATATATATATATATATATATATAAATATAAAGAATTTTTTTATTGGGACTTTTTAACCGGGGAAAGTTGTGAAGCATATACAAACACAATTAATCACATGATGAAAAACTAACGTTAAGAAGAAATAACCTTCAATATAACATCAACAGTTTTATGTAACTGGAAACTTAAAGTGCATGTCCTTTCATTAGTTAGTTGACAAAAGCACATTGGTTCTCCTAATTTCACCAGCGTCCCCGGTAAGAACTCCATTGTTACCCATCGATCTTCACCTAAAAACCCTAAAATCTTTAAACAAAGAAAGTATAACCTTGTGTTGTAGCCTGGAGTTTAACATAATCTCAGGTTCCTTAATTTGTCGTCCAAAAGGGGAGCATCGATCAGAATGAATTAATAGTCCTCTCCTCTTAGCTACGTACATCCTACAAGTGTGTAATAATCTTCATCAGATGTTGTGAAGCATCCTGCCTGGATCCAATCTCAATCAGTTTACGTGTTGACATCTGTTGGCTTGCATTTCTTCTTTTAATTAACTGCATAATTGGAATCTAGTGAAGGGTACACGTTACCCGCATTTTTTCTTTAAATTAACTGCATAATTGGAATCTAGTACTGAAGGGCCGGCGTTACCTCCGCCAGAAAAATTATATAGCCGGTTAGTAAAGTGTAGCATCCCACATTGTTTAAATACATAGGGCACGTCAACAATGGACTCCGTATATCAATATTAGTAGATCTTTTGAACTAAATTGATAAATAAGTTTAAATTACTTTTTATAAGGAAAAATAATATATACCAAAGTTCCTAACTCTTTTAGATTGATTTGTGGGTGAAATACATTAGATCTACGGTTAAGTACCTGATAAAACAACCAAGTCTTTTACATTCAACGACATCTTGGGGGCAAATGATGATTTGAGTTGAGAGATGCCCAAAAAAGCAGGTGGCAAATTTGTAAATGTCTCTTGCATGATCGACACTGTTCCATCTTCTTCTAAGGGGAACATTAATCCAGTATGACACTGGTCCCTTGAGCTGCATTGAAAACAAACATGTGCAAATAAATGTGCTGTGCATTTGCATGATCTGATATATAATTTGAGTGTATTATCACCATGGATACTGCATCTCGAGCAACTAATTAAAGCTAATATATCAGCACAAGAAACGACGCCGGGATACTGCATCTCTGCCGGGTTGTTTTTTCGTAGAATTTAGTATATAAGTACTGATCAATATGTATGCTCTATAATATTATTGGTATCTCACTAAAGCTTTATTGTATGAATTCTTAACACCCTCCTGAGATTCTACATAAAACAAAACACTAAGCTCATAACCATTTAATGTTATAAAACAAGCTTGTTACAAACACCATTAACCAAATTATCTTTCACTCAAAATCCAATAGGCACTCCGATAATCCTAACCGGGATAATACAAGCTGTTGTTAACCTGGATGTATATATGTGACTATGTGATATGATCGATATAATTAAATTCTATATGGTATAATTGACTAATTGTGTACCATTGGTACAGAATTAATTAATTTATATAACTAATTAATAGCAATTTTACAAAAAATCTATCTACATGTATATATGTATTTACAACAAAAGCTAGTAATTCTCATTTTGATTCGACTGAGTGAAGAACTATAGAATAGATGAGTAAAATGGACATACGAACGTATTAAGCCACCTATTTTAAAATTGTGTTGTTATTTAATTAATTTATTCACTAATATTTTAATGAATTCAATATATATATATATATATATATATATATATATCCTAAAATAAATTTATATAATTATTAAGAATTAAAAATCATTTTAAAATTTATAATATAAAACTTCCCACAAAAAGAAAGTGCCCGTCAACTTTGTTAACCTCCTATGTTTTGTTTAATAATTTGAATAAAGTAAACATATTTATGTCGATATTGTTGGCTTATCTTCTTGAGCGAATTTAGGAGTAGAGTATTTATAATTAGTCAGCAAAAGTACATAAACACGATTTTTGCTTTTTAACACAATTGGATTTTTAAAATTTTAGAAAATTATGAATAAAAATATTATGATCCAAATTCTGGTAAACATATATTTCAAAAGATAAAATTTACAATTAAATGAGATTTGAAACTTTTACAATAAATATCAAAATGTTCAATTGCAAATAAAATACAAATCTGATAATAATCATACAAATAATATTGAAAAAAATATGAATTAAATATAATAGGTGTCGGTTATAACCTAGTATCTATATATAAGCATAGTTGCTTCGATATTTATAGAGTAAATAACACTTTGCACCCCTTATCTTTAATAATTTTTTCAATTTCTTCTCAAATTTAAAATTTTGACAGAATACATCCCTCAACTTTAAATTTCGTTTCATATTTCACCATTTTAATCATTTTCGGTAACAATTACCGTTAATATGTATGGGTAAAATTGGATTTTTTTTAAATTTATATTATGACCGAATGCCCTCGAACTTTTTATATTTTGGCAATTGAGATCCTAACTAAAAATATACATATGTATAATTTAGACTTTTATTTCATATATATTTAGATTCAAATATATTAATAATAAGTTAATAAAAATAATATTTATTAGATACCATAAATATGATAATTAAAATTTGATTAAATCTAAATATTCATTTAATTAACATCTTAAAATACTAATATTATCACTTAGACAAGTCTAATAATTTATGTAACAACATTATACATGCCGGAGCTTTCTTAAGTATTAAGTATTCAGATATATGACTCTGATTCAAAATGGAATCCAACTTCCAAACACCCATAGAGCAGGTTGGAATGTACTCTCTGTCTCTTTAATCTCTAAAAAAGTTATTTTTAGTTTTATATAACAAATTAGTCTTGACTTAAGTTTTAAGTTATAAGCATCAACTCACTCGGGCCTTATTTGCCTACACATGTACAAGTCATGACTTGTAAACTAAAATTAATTAATTTACATTAATTTATATAATAAATATAAATAGTTTATTTAAATTTTGAAAAGTAAAAATATATAAAATTATATATTTTAATTTTTATAATTTAATTTTATAAAATGTATATAATTTTTTAAAAATGTAATTTTATTTTTCACTATAATTTTGTTAATATTTATATATAATAATTTGTAAATTACCAATAAAGTAATCCACATAATAACCCATACTCAGAAGTTAAAAAATTACATTTTAATCAAGGCAAATCAAATACTAAATGTAAAATAGTTATAATCACTATTACAATTTGAAGTATTGTTTTTGATGTTAAAATAAAAGGTGTACGTATAAATTATAAAGAAGTAATTCCCATTTTCATTCATATTTCATCAAATTCTTTCATTTTTATGTTATATTTCCATTAATTAATGATATGTTAAGAATAATTATTATCATTTTCAATTTTAGATTCTGGACAATTGATTGTTATATCCATCTATCTTCTATGTATTTTGGAGGCTGGTTCTAGAATTTTTTTACTCTATAAGATATATTATAAGGGAGTGATGGGCATGGCTACATTGTTCCAGACCAAAACCCTTTAATTTTATATGTAGAATCAGATGTATTTATCCAATCAATAATGATTATGCGTTAAAATACGTTTTTGTGATTTTAATTCTTTATTATAAGTTATAAATGTATAACCAATACAGCTATGTGCCTGTTTTCATAAATGATAAAATATTATTAAATAAAAAATAATTGTTTTCTATAAGATAACGTCCTAGAGATATCAATAAAATCAATCACGTTGAGAGGTTATTTTTGAATGTGTAAATAATTGTGGATACTTTTATTTCAATTGGTCATAGTCTAAAAGAAGATATATGCCACTTTTTATTATTCCTCTACTAGCATTTATTATTATCGTCTCATATTTCTTGTCTTATTTGACTTTTCAAAGTTAAATTAATTAATTTTGACTAATAAATTAAATATATTATAATATATATATATATAATATTATAATAAAATTTAACTATTTTATTTTATGAATCAATTTGTAAAGTCGTAAAATTATAAATAAACATTTTTAAATTATTAGTCAAAGTTTAAAAAAATAATTTTAAAAAGTCAAAATGAGACAACAATTGTGATAAGGAGGGAGTAGTATCATTGGAAAAGTACCTTGCTAAATAGTTGTATAACAGTAAATACTATCATTTTAGTCCAAATTATGTTATTTTTTACAAAGATAATTTCATTGTGTTTGTCTTCTTTGAATGTATTATATGGAGTATTCATTAGTCGTTTCCCTCTGCCTTCATATTTTGATTTTGAGAAATAATTTACCAAACAAAATGTGTTCAATCATAGTAACCAACATTGTGTTTTTGTAACTGAATTAATTAGAATAGGGTGTATATATAACAAAACATCCAAATAACTATGGGCTAAATCTTTTTAAAAAAATGGTAACCACAAAAACTATATAATCTTTTTTTGCACAACCTTACATATTTCTGATTGTCAGTGTGTAATAGAATTGATTCAAAAATTAATATGTAGCCTTATAATTAATTAATTTGTCTAATAATAAACCAAATCATATTAAATGGAACAAAATATTAAAATATTAGATAATGCAATATTCAAAAGCAAAGACCAAAGATCATTTGTAAAGATAAAAAAGACAAGCAAATTAATCTTGCTACAGAGTCAATGGATATTCATATAATATCCGATTAACAGAATGTAGCAACATGTGAACAAATCTGAAATAAATGAAAACTGAGACATATATAAACTCTAAACCTAGAGTTTAAGATCCAAATCAAGATCCTCATCTTCTTCTTCCTCTTCAGCCTTGACACCAGCGCTGTTAACACCATCACCGGGAGGAATTCTGGCTGCAACAGAAGGCCCGAAAAAGTCAGGCACTCCAAAAAACATGGTACTTGCGGGTGATGGAGGAGGATCCAAGGGAGCCGGTGGACGGGTGGGAGCCAAAAAGTCTGGTGGAGGAGGGGGAGCCCAGGGAGCTTGTGGATGCTGAGGGGGACCCCAAGAAGCTGGTGGAGGAGGGGAAGCCAAAAGGGCTGACGGAGGAAGAGACGTTATTTTTCCAAGATGATGAAAATCTTGCCTCATCTTCTGGGCAAGTAATAAACTATAAGATGACAATGGCTGCATTGATCCCACGGGTGGGATTGGGATCAATGGCTGCATTGATCCCACCGGTGGGGCTGAGATGACAATGGAATCCACCTTCTGTTGGGATATTGAAGATGGGTCGAATAGCGAAATTCCATGGCTGGAGTAGTAGATGGGCTTGGGCCAATCAACAGCACGCTCCCTTCTGTGAGCATTCTGGTGTCCACCCATCGCCATCGGGGTGGGGAAGATTTTGTTACAGCGGGCACAAGGATAGCTTGGTCGTGCTCTGGTGTTACTCTCAGCGTTAGCTATGGGCTGTATGTCATTATTCACGTCAGAGGAGGCAGAAGAGGAGGAAGAAGACATTGGGGCTTGGGAGGAGAGGGTGATATTTGCACTTAGGTTTATATGACAAGAAATGACTTCGAATTGGCTTGCAATCCTCTCTAGGGGTACCCTATTATATAGATATTATTGTGAGGACTGAGGAGTACCAAATACCAGATTTTTTAAAAAAAAGATGGGAACGTCAGTTACAGCATTGAATTACAGAGATTCTTTCTATTCTTTTTAGCATTCTTTTTATGTACTTTAATAATATATTTTTATCCAAATTCAAAATTATTATTTTTCTGTTTTACTATTGATTAATGTTTGAATTTCTCTAAACAGACACATGTTTTGCAAAATTTCGGGGAAATTTCCTAAACCATGTTTCAAATGCATGTGTAATTGAATAATTATAAATATCAATCCAATAAATAATATTATAGGCAAATTTTTTATCAAAAACCTGAATACTAATGAAGATCATATATATCCTCCAATTTCTAATTTACCCTCCATTTAAAACGAGTACTCGAAATCCTTATATTATATATTATAAAACATTAAGGGGTTGTTTTCATTCCAATCTATCTTGTATTTGGTTGAAAATTTTCAATTTTAAAGTTTCTGATACCTTAAGTAGGTAGGTATGAGATGAGTACGAGAAATCAAATTAAAAATTTACTATTTTTTTCTTTATTTATAAAATTACATGTTAATTTTAAAAATAAATTAAAATTTAACTACTTTTATCTTTATTTATAAAATTACATGTTAATTTTAAAAATAATTTTTTTATAATAATGTTGTTTAATATTTAATAAATAATAGTTATTTATTTTTTGTATTAACTGTACATATTTTTTTATTTAATAAAAAATATATTAAATTAATAAATTCATTCGATCATTCATCCAAACATATAATATCACGATACTTCATCTCCATCTCCATCCAATTGCTGATTCTAACAGCAATATAATTACATAAACCAAATGACCCCTAAATTTTAGGAGACGTTGAGTCTGTTTGACAAACAACTTTAATCCTGACTTAAAGTTGTTTTTATATATCGGAAATATTGTACTGTACGTGTACGTATTCAATTTAGATTTCAATAGATTATCAGTAATTTAAGGATTTTATAGATATTATACATATATTCAATTTAGATTTTAATATATTGTAGTTAATTTATCCGGTGTAGAGTTTATGCAACTCTTAAACTCTAGTTGGTAGATTTTGAATTGAGTCCAAAATCCAATAAAATCTGAGATTTCAAAGTTCATAAAGTTTATTGTAAAATTTAACGGAATTCATAAATTTTTAAAATTGTCAATGAATTTTTTAATATCATCAAATTTTAATAAATTATTAATAATTCATATTTCTAAATTTTAAAATATTATTTAAAATTCTAATTAAATACCATAAAGATAATTTTAAATCTTAATTGAGCCTAATGTACCCTTCACGAGTTTTTGAGATTAATAACAAGTTATTTAACGAGTTTTTTAATGAATTGTCGAGTTAGTGCGTTTGATAGTTATTTCGAGTTTATCGAGGCAATTAAATTTATGGAGTATTTAACATGGTTTTGAGTTTTCGGATTTTTATCAAGCTTTAGTTTGATATTCATAAAAATTATCTAGTTATTATATATTTTTTTCAACTTTAACCTAAAAATATATTTTTTTCAATTAAAAATGACAAATAAAATTTTAAAATAACACACTTATGTTATGTGAATTAACATATATTCAAATATAATTTAATTGTATTTATCACTTAATGTAAATAGTATTGATAGTTAACTTTTCAAATAATTAAAATAATTTTTGGATCTTGTATTCTCGTTCATATATACTTGATGTCACTCTATTTTTATAAATTGTATATTTGAAAAATATAATAACAATTGAGAACAATAATAATATAAGAATATTATTTTTGTTGGGGAAAATTAATTTTATTTTTTCCAAAATAAATATACGCAATAAGCGCCAAAGCATATAATTACATAGATTTTAATTTAAATTTAAATAAAATACATCAAACTACAATATTAGAATTTTTAATGTTTTGTTGACTTTGGTTGTTTAGAATAAAGTTGCATAAAGTATATTATTGAAAATTGGATTAAATATAATTGATTGATGTATTCATTAAGAATTAATCAGAAGTAATAATCAAAATATTTAATGTGTTTTTTAATATAATAATAATGTAAGTTATTAAATTATATTAGGCATACGCATATTTGTTGTATAATACGTCTTATAAAAATTAATCGCTTGCTTCGGTAATTTTTTAAAACCATTAATACATGTAAGTATGTCAACATGTACATTATTAATATTATGGGATGTCAGTGTTAAAATTTATAAATAAGATAATTTTAATTCAATATTATAACATAATATATTGAGGGACGTCAATTATTTAGTGAGCATTTTTTATTTATAGAGCTATTTATAATATTTTATATTAGAAGATGTTATAAATGTGATTGTGGAAAAATATTAATAAAAACATATAAAAATGTACAAAAATTAATGAAACATATATAAATATTAATAAAATAATCAAGTTCCTATTCAAACCGAGCATAGTTCTCGTTAAGTCGAAGTTCAAGTTTATCGAGTCGAGTCCAAACAAACCCAACTTTATTAGACTTTTTAATCGAACCCAAAAAATTATTCGAGTCGAGCCCGGTTAATATTACAGCACATTAACTTCAAAATGGGCACGTTCATATGTTAAAAAAACAGTAAAATATTTGCCACTTCTGTGTTAAGAAATAAAATTGTATATCAGTGTATATATGAAGCTACGCCTATGTATGTGTGAAAGAAAATACTACATCTCATTTTTTGGAATAAACCATTACATGTATATTTAAAATAGTGAACACCCAAGGTGCTGTCAATAAATCATGAGCTAAATAAACAGTTTTATATACTTAATCAACTATTAACACTACTTCTGCCGCTAAAAACACTCAACTGCGCTACTTGACCTAGTCTTTGTTGTTATACCCACATATGATAACAACAATTTATTTAACGTAAGTTTTAGATTAATAAAATAAATCCAACAATCTCTCCCTTAATCTAAATTAAATAACTAAATAATCTAAATAAGTTTAGATTAATTCCAATAAACACTCCCTTAATCTAAACTTATTTACCAAGTTCCAAGTAAGTCACGCATCACTCGATCAATGACATTATGTTACCCATCTGACAAGATCATTTTGCCCATCTAGCAACTTCTTCAAGCCTGTATGGCTTTTAACTGAGCATGTCTAGCCTTTTGTTTACCCATCTGGCATGTTATTTTTTTGCCTGTATGGCACGTCTTATTTGTCCGTCTGGCACATCACTTCTGTCTATAACAAAACTGGTTCATCATCCTCGATATGTGCAAGGTTTACTTCTTATTTATGTTCTCTGTCTCGTTGTGGTTTATCACATTCTGCAACGTAGTGTCCAAAGATGTTGTACTTATAACACTTTATTTTGCTTTTGTCATGTCCGTCATTTCTGTCATATGATCATTCACGAGTTCTTGCCTTCCATTTCTGAGTTAGAAGCATCTGATTCCCATTGTCCTCAACATGTACACGAACCATCTCTTCATGAGCTTTTAGCCTCTCGATTAACTCCTCAATAGTCATGTTGTCCAAATCACTAAATTGTTCAATCGCTGAAGCAATCTGCAGAAACTTTGATAGGACTGCCCGTAGTAATTTCTTCACAACATAAGACTCTTCCACTTTATCTCCTAGAGATCGAATAGTACTCACAATATTATTCAGTTTCATACAGAAATCATCGAGCAACTCTGTCTCTTTCATATTCAATGCTTCAAATTGAGCTCTCAACGTCTACACCTTTGCACTCTTCACTCGATCCGCTCCCATACACATTAATTTAATTACATCCCATGCTTCCTTGGCGGACTCCTTCTCAGCTATTGACAATAACATATCTTCAAGAATACCTTGATAGATAGCTGTTAATGCCACATTATCCAGTCTTGGCTCGATTACTGCCTTTGGATCACTTTTCTTATTAACAACTTCTCAGACGCCTTGTACCTGCATGAATACCTTCATTTTATCGACCATACAATGTAGTATGACAGTGCTAGTATAAGGTAGCTTAGACCTACTGAACCTTCCTTAGCTTTCGATGATTCCATTGTTGTGTGTTTGGGCATATATTTTGGCATTCACTATGTGCTGATACCAAATGTTTAGAAATAAAGCCGTATATCAATGTATATATGAAGTTACGCCTATGTATGTGTGAAAGAAAATACTACATCTCATTTTTTGGAATAAACGATTACATGCATATTTAAAATAATGAACACTCAAGGTGATGCCAATAAATGAGGAGCTAAATAAGTAGTGTCCTATATTTAATCAACTACTAACACTACTTTCATTAAATGCTAAAAATATTGAACTACCCTATTTGAGCTAGTCTTTGTTGTTATACCCATATCTGATAACAACAATTTATTTAATGTAAGTTTTAGATTAATAAAATAAATCCAACATTTTGTAGATGGATTCTTATGAAGATATAAGTCTAGAGAAACAACAATTGATTTATTAAAAGCTCTTTCCGGATTTTGGAAAGTTCGTAAACCTAAATACTATCAATTGAAAACAATATTGTTGTTAAACGAGAAAGTAGATTTATTATTCCGGTTACCCTAAATGAATTAAATGATTTGACAGGCTTATGTATTTTGATTTGTTAAGTAGGATTGTAGGAATCGTATTCATTCAAGAGACAAAATATATTTACACAGCAATTTAGAAACAAACTCGATCACTAGTCCTCAGAACTCGAAACTACTCAAGTGCTAATAACTACTCCCTGCACTGGGGAATAGAAACCAACAATACACTTTACTAGTAGTACATTGACAGGAATTTAAAAAACTCTATCCTGCTAGCTTGCATTATTATATTTCTTGTTCATGTAGAGATCTTTTCACGCCCACCTTATTTTATAATTAATCTACATTAACTTCGAGCGAGAGGAGTGTATTCTGTGATTACGCTCATTCCAACTTCTTTTGGGCGGGGAAAAAATATAACAAAAAATTATAAATTAGTATTTTTTTAAAATATTTTTCTTCTAATGGGGTTTAAAACATTTGTATTAAATATTTATATGTAGTTTTTTTCCTGATGAGGGTTTTAAATTCCACCACCCTGCGTACGAGCCTATTTGGCAAATAGTTTTAAGCCCGACTTAAATCTGTTTCTATCTTTAAGCTGAAAAACGTTTGTTTGTGTAATAAGTCAAAATTCAGAAATAAGTAAGAAATTGAAAGTCAGAAGTAAGTATTATGTATTTTTTTCAGTGACTTGTTTTTTTTATTTTTCTATTTTTATAAAAGTTATCTATATATAATAAATTACTCATAAATTAGTTTTTTTATTATTATTATATTTTTAAAAACTCACGAGTCACTCATAAGTCAAAATTACTCAAACATATATTTTAAACTCTCGGCTTATCACGTTAAACTACTTTAAGTCACAAGTGACAATTTTAAGTTTAGTCAAATGGACTCTACATATCTCAGCCACGGGTGACTGGGCTGTTTGATGCAAGTGCATGGCAAAACGAAAAAAATGATTAATCTTGGAAAAAAGAAAAAGAACAAATGATTGATAGATTTATTATCAGCTCTGCATAATACACAAGTAGGAGAGGTTTACACAATGAATCTAAGCTTTTCATATATCCATCCTTCAAGTCTCCTTTTAAAAACCAATTAGCAACGATTTCGATGGGCGACCAGTAGATGATCAAGAATTGTGGAAAGCCCTATGAAAACATCAAAACACTAATCAGTAAGTATATACCCCAAAGCTGCATCTTATCAAATTGGCAACAGTAAGGAAAGTCAAGGCATGGATTATTTGGAAAAAGAATGATCATCAGATCTTCTTTTTTTTTTGAAAGAATGATCATGAGATCTTGTTTCAGCCTTATATTTTGTTTTCGCATCCTATGTATTTATAAGGGGAAATGAATAAATATAACTATTATTTATTGATCAGAATACTGTAAAGAACAATGACTAATGTAAAATTATTTATAATAATATATATGCAATAATACGATTCAAGATGTATAATTATCTTGATATCAACTTTGTATAACTCTCAATAATTCTATAAAATCCTAATCCGTTGTTATAAAAAATTTGACAACTAATAATTATACAATTAAGAATATATACAATTATTATATATAATCCATATTTATTTATTGATAACTTCCTCTCTTTTTTTATTTGTTATTTGTTATTTTGCGGCAATTTTCCTGTTTTATTAACCAATTCCATTTTATTTTTTTATAACTTTTCAAATTCTGCCGCACTTTTCATCTACAATGCTAAGTGTGTATTTGCCTTGCTCTATCAGCCCTAAACTCTCTATCATCCTAAACTCTGAAATTCAGATAGTCTTTGTCTCTTTGAGAGTACTAATATTTTGTAAATTCTGAACAATTACAGATTCTTTAAAATTCTTCAAATCTTTAAGTTGACTAAGTATACTATGTACTTTACATAACTTAAATATACAATCTGCTCAAGATTTATTATTATATTTTGTATAAATGATAAAGACTATATAGTTTGATATCGATATTGATATAACTCATGAAATATATTGGACTAGCACAAAAGATATTAGATTGTATTGGGAAATTTTGATTTCATTTGAAATTATGTATTTCAAATGATTGAATTTGAGGTGTAATTTCAAATTCTGGTATTTGTATTAATATTTGAATTTCTTGAAATTCAAATGAAATCAATCAAAATTCTTATGATTACCCAAATAAATTGAATTTAGAATTTTAGATATAAAATCCATGTTTCGAAACAGGCCATTATAATATTATTAATTCAAATTTAACTCATAAAATAATTTACTATAATTATATTTTATTTATTATGTCTATACTTAAATAATATCATATTTATAAACATTAAGTTTATCATAATTATCCAATATGGACAAATTCTTAAGATAAAAAAAATCATAATAAATGGAACAGAAGAATACAAGTCTTAAACGTTGGCACAACAATTAGTACAAGTTGAGCAAAGAGGGCTAAGCTTATCACTTCGTAGTTTCTCGGGAATGCAAATTGGCATTTTGTGCAACAACCCAGAAAAATATTACTACTTGATCCTTTTAATTTTTTACTTCACGTACCGGATAAAGATTGAGGATGCATCTCATTCCTACTCTTTTTATACTTCATATCCTTGTAATTTTAAGCCGATTAATATTAGTAATATCTATAAAAACAACACAAATATTACTTTTATTAATTTGACTAATGGCTATTTATAGTAAATATTTGGATGAGAAAGAAACCCACCGGCGAAAATCTGGAACGGTGACGCTTAATTAACAAGTGTTATCATTTTTAACGGGTGTTGGGTGTGTAGATAATAAGCCACTATACTGACTAAATTTCAAAAATTTATATTTGCATGACGCATACGAAGTGGATATATATTAATATTACTCCATCATATAGGGTATATATATTTACGTGCCTTGTTATTTTAACAGATAAGGTCATACGTATATATATAGCCAACTTCTTCACTGGAAATTTCTTGGGATTTGGATCTTTCTTCGTCATGCATGATCTATCTTATCCTGCCCATCTCATCCCATGGCCTATATATTGAGGCTACTCCTCATCAACTTTTCATTCTACATTCAGTTCATTTTATTTATATAGTATTTCGGAGTTGTAGCCATGGCTGCATCTTTCTCTAACCCTTCAATGGTAACATATCTCTATATCTTCGATTAATATTCGATCTCTATATAATTTGTGTGATTATTTGTATTTATGTTATAAGCTAATATTGTTTCATGCAATGTTTTTGATAAATTACAGATTATGGAGGAAGAAGGAAGGTTTGAAGCAGAAATAGCTGATGTGCAAGCATGGTGGAACTCTGAGAGATTCAAGCTCACGCACCGCCCATATTCTGCCCGTGATGTTGTTTCACTCCGTGGCCACCTCAAACAAAGCTACGCCTCCAATGAGCTAGCTAAGAAGCTATGGAGGACTCTCAAAACACACCAAGCCAATGGCACGTCATCAAGAACCTTTGGTGCACTTGACCCTGTCCAAGTGACCATGATGGCTAAGCACCTGGACACAATTTACGTCTCCGGTTGGCAATGTTCATCAACTCACACTTCGACAAATGAGCCTGGTCCTGACCTGGCGGATTATCCTTATGACACTGTCCCGAATAAGGTCGAGCACCTTTTCTTTGCTCAGCAATACCATGATCGGAAGCAAAGAGAGGCTCGTATGAGTATGAGTCGTGAAGAGCGTGCTCGAACACCCTTTATTGATTACTTGAAGCCTATTATTGCTGATGGTGATACGGGATTTGGTGGTGCAACTGCTACTGTCAAGCTTTGCAAGCTTTTTGTGGAGCGTGGTGCAGCTGGTGTCCATATTGAAGATCAGTCATCCGTGACTAAGAAATGTGGTCACATGGCTGGGAAAGTTCTTGTTGCAGTGAGTGAACACATAAACAGGCTTGTGGCAGCTCGGTTGCAATTTGATGTGATGGGGACGGAGACTGTTTTGGTGGCTAGGACTGATGCTGTTGCAGCTACTTTGATCCAGTCAAATATTGACTCTAGGGATCATCAGTTTATTTTGGGTGTTACTAACCCAAATCTCAAGGGTAAAGGCTTGGCCATGGTCTTGGCAGAAGCAATGGCTGCTGGGAAAACTGGGCCTGAGCTTCAAGCCATTGAGGATAAGTGGTTGTCAATGGCTCAATTGAAGACTTTTTCGGATTGTGTCGTTGATGCAATCAAGAATTTGAATGTTGGGGAGGCTGAGAAGAGGAGGAGAATGAGTGAATGGATGAACTGCTCCAGTTATGACAAGTGTTTGTCAAATGAGCAAGGTCGGGAGATTGCTGAGAGATTGGGACTAATTAATCTTTTCTGGGACTGGGATCTACCTAGAACAAGAGAAGGGTTTTATAGGTTTCAAGGATCTGTGATGGCAGCAATTGTTCGTGGTTGGGCTTTTGCGGCTCACTGTGACATTATATGGATGGAAACCTCAAGCCCTGACCTGGTTGAGTGCACGAAGTTCGCACAGGGGGTCAAATCTGTCACACCTGAAACTATGTTGGCATATAATCTGTCCCCTTCTTTTAACTGGGATGCATCGGGTATGACCGATGAGCAAATGATGGATTTTATTCCTAGGATTGCAAAGTTGGGATATTGTTGGCAGTTCATAACACTGGCTGGTTTCCACGCGGACGCTCTAATCGTGGACACGTTTGCCAAGGATTTTGCAAGAAGGGGAATGCTGGCTTATGTTGAGAAGATACAGAGAGAGGAAAGGAACAATGGTGTTGATACTCTAGCTCATCAGAAATGGTCAGGTGCTAATTACTATGACAGGGTTCTCAGGACTGTGCAGGGAGGCATCACTTCAACCGCTGCCATGGGCAAAGGTAACTACAATAATTATTAATCTTTTCTATAAATTAATTACTTCATCAATGTGAATTGCTATTGCAGGAGTGACTGAGGATCAGTTCGGGGAAACATGGACTAGGCCAGGGGCTACAAACATGGGAGATGGCACTGTGATGATTGCAAAATCAAGAATGTAAGAAGCATAGTATATCTAAGGATGCTGGCAGGAGGAAGAGGGAGCTTGGAAACTTATTTTCTGTCCTTTGAATTCGTAATAATATGTTATAGTAAATAAACAATGGTCAGTGTGTAGTTTCGCATTTTTATGGTCCACACAAACTGTTGCGTTGCTGTCATAGCTAGCTGAAGCTTTGTTGAAGAAAGAAGTTATTTGGTTTAATAATCTGGTAATATGTTTCATGTTCTGTTCTTAGTTAACATGTGAAAGCTTTTATACTTCTTTTTTGGGTATGTAACATATTTTGTACCATCTTCACTCAGCCAAGAGGCCAAAAAGGGATCTGGGCCAGGATAATGAAGCAAACTAGTTAATGTCCTTGTTTATCTAAAAATGACAGACTATACATTTGAAAAAATAAAATTTGTGCACTATTCTCAAAATATCTGTCATGACTTGATCACGCGTCCGCCCCCCATCCAGAGAGAATTTGTTTAAAAGTATGAAGAATAAAACCATACCTCAAGAGACATAACGCCCTTCACTATACAGGTAAGCCCTTAAACTGCCAGGAAAAAATTCATGATCGAACTCATATATTATTACAGTATTGAGTATCCTGAAGTCCTTTATTATCCACTGGTAATGATTTTACCTGGAGAGTATTACAGTACAAAGCAAAAAAAATGGCATGGTTAGTGTAAGAAATCAAGAAGTAGCTAGATTGCAACTAGGGTATCCAAGCTGCTGGCACTCAACTGAAAAGCTGTAGTAGCTTATTTGTATCCTAGATTCTGTTATGTTGAAGCCTATAAATTAATAGCGAAATCAATATATAATTGATCAGTATAATCCGTTGATTCATTTCTTCCATGGTTTGACTATGGAGAGTACGATGATGAGGGCGATGACTAGGACGAGGATAATGGCGATCATCATACATTTTCTGGATTTCTTCTGCAAGCTCTTGGCAGTATTTAGAGCATCAGTTCCCCATTGCACATGGTCTACAGCATTTGCCACCTACACAGTGAGTTAAATATATAACAGAAGTTTATTTACCAACCACTTTAAGCTATAAATTTTTCTGCAAGTCTCTTGAAAACATGTCTTGGGTATCAGGTATAGTGATTTATCTAACTAGCTCTGCTGCAATAAGATCACTGACTTGCTCCGTATAATCTCTTCAAAAGGCATGCAGTCTACAGTGTGTATAACTAGATGCATTTTGTTCCACGAACCATCACTTAAATTACACAGGGCTACTTTATAATTAACAATACTCCAATAATTTATAAAAGCACGCCGCAGTCTAAAAGAGGGCGATACCAAGTTACTATCCATAAGTGGACCATGACATTCCCTTGTACACTATTCGGTAAAAATCGAGGACCAACATAAGTTATTCAAATCTTCGGTGACTGTACCATTGAATAGTGTAAATGGTAAAAACCGTCCTCTGAGTTCTACTCTCGCTCACAATTATTTACAAGGTTATAAATTTAAGAGTAAATTGCAGTTTAGTGGTATGAACTAAAACGTTTTTACATTTTGATGACCGATATATTTGACTCAACACTTTAATAGCTAAACACCATTAATTGAAAAAATATTTTAGTTGAGACCATCAAACTGTAATTTATTTTAAATTTAATTATTCAAAAAAATAGTGACTAAACATAAGACACGAATTGTTTTATTTTAATTATTATTGCCACCTAATTTAAAATTATTCTTAAAACTCCGGTATCGACTTTTAATTTCTACTCTCTAAAATATGTGTACGAGGGCACCCTCTACTTATTTCCATTATACGTGAGTCTTTGGGTATCTAACATGGAAATAAATTTGACAACTCTATCATTTTTGTCTATAATATGTTGAAGAAATTTGTGAATATCGTCGTCTTATATATACTATGATGACCTAGAAAAAATAATTTATTCAGAAATTGATATATTTTATATTTATAAATAACAAGTATAAAAAGTTTGGACTATCAAACACAGAGTATTAATCCCTCTATTTTTCAAATATTTGTCGTCCAGTTATAATTATTAATTCAAAATTTTTATTTTCAAAATATGTAATTACTATTATAATTCACAAAAATAAAATTTTAAAAATTATAATTATGTTGAAGTCAAATCACAAATATTTATAAATAGAGAGAGCAGCAATCTCACTATATACATTTATTGTTAATTTCTTAAACACAAAAATTTGTTTGATTGACTTATACCCGATTTTATAAATACCCCATCTACTAAGGTTCTTGCAACAAATTTTGTGATCATTTAGGACACCAAAATTTCCTAGAGTATTTTAGTCGATAACTACCCCCATTCTATTAACTGTGATGTATAAAGCAGCAGACAAGATAACGATAACATACCTGAAGAGGCATGCTATTGTATCGACTTGTATAAACCTTATCATTCGCCTTGAGGATTACTTGAGCATACACTGTAACCCGCTAAGACAGTAGCAACTACCAGAACTTCCTTCGTCTTTGAATATATATTCACGATATTTAAATAACTTCACATTAAATATAAATTATAATCTTTTATTAGATTGTGAAATTATACTCTGTTATAGATGATAACAACAAAAGAAAGTGTAACAATTTCTTGGCTTCTTGTTTTATTACTTAACTCTGAGTTTCTAATTAAAGCGTGTAATTTAAGAATGCACAAGGCTGAGACCCTTGTAAAAAATATACTCCCTCCGTCCCAACCAATTCTTTACACTTTCCTTTTTGGGACGTCCCATCCAATTCTTTACATTACTAAAAATAGTAACTTTTAACAATAAATATATTATTACATCCACTACTTCACTCCACTTTTTCAACACTTTACACTATTACACCCACTACTTCATTTATTTTAACAATAAAATCACTATTACACCCACTATCCTTGGTCTCCGTGCCCGGACCAAATGTAAACATTTGGCCGGGACGGAGGGAGTAATTATCTTACAGTTTTGTACCAGAATGATAATTTTCCATATAGAAGTAAACAATAAACTCACCCAACATTTATAAAAACAAGAAAATTACACATACTATAAAGCATTAATGAAGCAACTATAGAGCACATTTTAGCTAGTGTAGTGAACGTAGAAAGCAAAATATAGACAATACTACTTGCATAGTAACTTTAGCCTCAACTTCTTATATGCACCAAATTATTCACGGTCATCTCAAGTCATGGGTTCGTTCTCGCTCACCCTTAGATTTACTGGGAATGGATACTACTAGCTAGCTATAAGCCATATTAAAAAAAAAACAGCAAATTTAAAAGAGAAGCTATATCTTAGTTTAGAAACCAAATAGGCAAAAAATATAACACAGTATACTGAGATAACCAATAGCTAAAAATATGCTTTTTATGAAGCTCATTAATATCAACATAATGGATTTGTTTTTTCTGTTTTCAAACTCTCACTCTCGGTCACAAATACCAACAAAGCAATCACACTTTACAGGGAAAAAAATTAAAAAATGTGGTTTGTTAAAAAAAAAGTCAATGAAATATGCAGTAGAGGGGGGAACTTAAGGCGATGCTTTCAGGTATCAAACCATAAAACTATGTTTTCCATCGCTATATGGCTAGTACACAGTGACTTTAAGGGAGGACTGAAGACTCAAGCACCGTTTTTCTTCCAAGGTTTGAGAACTCCAACAACTATAATAGCAATTATTATTAAAAGAATAATACTGGCAATGCACATCCATTTTCGAGAGTTCCTCTGCAGTTTCTTTGCTTTCTGGAGTGCAGTTGTCCCTGATTGGACATGGTCGACTGCATTCGAGACCTGAACAATATTCTCATTAACGCAGAACCCAGAGAAAGGTATGCCGCCCTGCTACAATAGGTTTATATGCAGAAAAAATATGAGAGAAGAAAACCTGGCTTTCGATGTTATCTAATAGATCTCCTTGAGCCTCAACCAGGACAGACATATCGAGGTAAATCTGGCATATATCATTATAGAAAATTAATAAGGAGAATGTGTATTAATATATTATGCATTAAAATAGCTTGCTGGAATTACCTGATGCAGGTCAAGAAGCTTTTTCTCAATTTCCCTAACAGCATCGTGCCTCTCCTGGATTTCTTGCACTGTATTTAGCACCTGAGACCACTCTCCCCAGGATATAAGGTAATATTCTGACCGATGATGAATGGCTTATAGAATAGATACTAGGAACACCCCCCCCCCCCCCCAACCCCAAAACCACCCCAAATAATAATAAAAAAAAGTTCCACAAGTATGCTTAAAATCATAAATATACCAATACTTTAAAGTTTAAAGTCTTATATCCTATCAAAAAAAGTCTTATAAGAGCTGAAGTTTTAAACTAACTATAATAACTTACATAACTGGCAATTCCATGGTTGAGAAATCTGAGGCATGATATACATAAACATCAACAATACTTGTCAACTTATACATTATTCTATAATACCATGCTTACTGTTCCAACCACTAACTTTATATTCTTACATGATGTGTAATAAAGACAACATTGAAGATATAGGTAAAGGGAAGCCTTAGTTCATATTATGACAAGTCTAGACAGCGGCAAGATCGCGAACTCTATAATTTGGATTATGGATTATGACGGTACCTGTCCTCGCCCCATTTCTTGCATGGCATTCTGGAAAATTTGTTCACTATTACCAGTTTCAATAAGGTGGCTGATTGTCTGAGAAATCATAAACAAATGTCAAATTAGGTTACACTTTTAACTTCTAAACGCTATAATAATCAAAGATTTCTTTCCAGTTTAAGCTAACCTCTTCATCTGGCCTGGTTCCAGTAACTACAACATTAAGAAACCAAACAAAGAGAATATGAGTAAAAAATATAGCAACGGTTTAAGGGAACACATATCATAACTGTGGTAAGTCTGATAACAATAACATATTCTAATAGCTAGCAAACTGAAGTTATAAAACCTGTTATTACTCTTCTCTCCACGACCTCGCGATATTCATCATCGATCCTTTGTCTCAAAGTCTGACACAATAAGCATTCATGTTTGTATGAATATTGACAAGAACACAGGGATGCAGTTAATATCTCTGTAATTAGGCATGTGAAAATATACCTGAAACTCTATCATCAGATCTCTGAACTTCTTAGTCAAAGCACTGAAAATTAAATATAATGTTAACTTAGTTGAGTCAAACTCGTGCATAATGATTTAAAATGTGATTCATAACTGAACCAGTAGCATACTTTGTCATGTTTGTCCTTGATCGGTCAACCCCTGTACCCTTTCCGCAACCAGGCTTTTGTCGATTGGCTAAGTTCTGAAGAGAAAGGAATGTGAATTGCAGATCTTCCAAATTGTGAGGAAGAAACAATTAAGTATTCCTATACCTCTTTATTCAATGCTTCTATTTTTGCTTTTACATTCCGCGCAATTTTTCCTACTTCATCAATATCTTTTTCCATTCGCTTCCTGATTGCTGTGGACAGAATATAATTACATTGGTTATGGATTGTGGACCAGTTAAAAAAATCATACTGAACTATACGAACAACTTATGGGTGCAAGGATTTTTGATCCGGGAGTTGTGATGCCAATGCACTTAAAAAAATATAAACCGTGCCTAAAAGATTCCCATTCATGATAAGACTATAAGTATGTAAATATATTGTCAGACTATCCGAACGAGAATCCATTTACAAATTGCAAGATTAAACTGTTATATTACACGTATCCGTGCCTTCAATCTGAAAAATAAGATGGAGTATTTTACCTTTCATGGAAGATGCTTTAGTAACAGACTTTGACTCCTCATTTGCGTCCTGAAAAAATAGAATAATTGCAAATATGAGACAATTGCATCATGAAGTAAATGAATGTGTGTTTCCAGTACAAGTTTACTGTATATATCAATGAAAATTTCAGCTATGTGTTTTCAGCAACTGTACAGGCAAGAACATTTACCACTTCCCTTCTTAGATTTATAAACTATTATATCTGAATTTCTAAAATTAAGAAGATCTTCAGAGATGCAGATGCCAATAACTAATAGGTAAACTGGAAAAATCTTTTATATATAAAACCACAATAACAATCTGATATGAGCATCAAATTGTCGCACAATCTAGTGGCCTTGACTAAAAGGATCCGTATCCATTAATTTTCTCAGACTATCTAGTAGCCTTGCTGGGAAGTATTTGTATCCAGCACTTTTTCTTAAACTGGAGTGTATGTTCTTGAGCATTTATTCTACGATCGCCAGTTAAGACAACAAGCACCAAGTGACTTCACAAGGTCAAGATGCAGAGTCAACCTCAAAGCTTGCTATCTCTCTGGTGAAGGGTGTGATTAAAAGTTGATCTTTAAAAAATTGCTACGGCATATTGGCATTCTTAATGACATGTCATATTCTTTTGGACCAGAACTTCAGCCTGTGTATGCTAACTTCTTTTCCCTTAATAAGATTCTAAATGAGTCGATGACTTCTGATAACCACAATGACCAGGGCTAAGAGACATTGAAACATCGTGATTATAAAATTGCACAATAAAGCACATCATGCTGGATGTAGTGGACAAAGAGAACTTCATCATTTGTGCTTGACTTGAAAACCATTTTTAAATTTGGAGTGTAAAAGCATTTAGATGTATTTATTAATCCTTGAGGGAAATATTAAGATTATGAAACTAAAATAAATCTCAACATGTATCTGAATATCAAACATTATTGACGCGCATCACTGAAGCAAATTGAACCAATCAATCACAATCTGAAGGTAAGCACCCGAGTTGCAGAAGAATGCATGATTTTTTGTATTTATTGCAGTAAGAGAGATGACCATATCATCCATTCTACAGCCAGCGAATACCAAAATATATACAAAGCTGGTTGTGAACTTGACTCCAATACCTAAGGTTCTGGTTTCACTCGGTAATATACAGGACCATATCATCCATTACATGTTTACTTTGAAAACTTCTACAAGATTAATACAAGTTTCACTCTACATTAATTATACATGTCTTCTTTCCAGTTGTCTCTAATCAACGTATTTTAGCATCGAGGTTATTTTTCCATGTTTAAAGTTTCAAGTTTTATCCCCGATAACCATTATGATAAAATGTAGATAGCTCATTAAAACAGTGTGAACTTTTTATTTTGCTGACAATAAGTCTTCTTCCTATTTATAATCGCATCTTCACTAGTATCACATATCCATTCACATTCCCCAAAAGAACTAGAATATATTGAATCTTTAAGCTACTTGGAATTCATGATGTTGCGGAACTGGAATGTCATCTAAATAATAAAAGTGTTTTGCAAAGCAGCATGGCATATTGTTTTTATATTGAATCAATCTTCACAAATGTAATCAAGCAATGATATGGTACGCCTCTTGTCAGAAATCACTTTACTACTATTTTTCTACAACATAAAGGATACAATATAGGAAATGCAAATACCTTAAGTTTCTGAAGTAATCCAGCAACCTTATCCACAAGCTTGTCCACTTCCTGTACCTGCAACGCCCAAAATAGATATATACTAGCGCACTACAAGAGCAAGTACTCCCAAGAAAGCATAAAATCGCAATTTTGAGATTGCAGGAACAGGAAAATTTCCACAATTGATCCTTATCATAAATGAATTTTCGAGTATCTAGAAGTTCTTTTATTCCACTTCCTCAACTCGCCATTCTCACCCTTATTTGTGCAACATTGTATTGCATTTAAACCGATATCTACATTTAATATAAACCCAAAACAACTTCAAAAGTACCTGCATGTTAAACGCTTCCATTCCCATATCAGAGTTACTCACTGGAAGATGAGTGCCCATCTCAATATCGACGGCTCCTCTTGAAGAATTATTTCTGCCATTGCTAACAAAAGAATCCTAAAAAAGGAAAACATTATGTCAGCTTCAGAAACCAAAAGATCCAACTACAAATAATCTACACACAAAAGACCTAATTCTTAAAGAAGGCAACTAACCGATACCTAACACACAATTGCCCTAATATCCAATTATCACCCTATACTTCTCTCTGAAAAATTTGTGTTGGAGGCTACAACATAGAAAGAGTACACAAAAACAATAAACTACTTTAGTTTATTACAGATCTCTAAGCAATCAAACTGAAGTACCATATATGTATATGTAAATTTATATATGCTGTACGATATTAACTTCTAAACACTAATTGTTTTGCCAAGAAAAATCAATTTCTTACTAATTTCCCACAATTTATGACTACCTTAACAAACATATATCATCACATTATAAATTAATTCCAATTTTAAATTAGAAACACGACTCTAAAACCAAAACTCACAAAAAAAATATAGCTAAGACATGAATTTCATGTAGACACGAATTAAGGTAGCTGAAATCGAAACTTACTGTAAGAAGATCGTTCATCTTGATGAAATCACCTGGAGAGAGAGAGAGAGAGAGAGAGAGAGAGAGAGAGTATTGAAATAAAAATAAGTAAAAGATTATAGTAGGAAAGGTTAATGGGGGGTTATGGTATTATTGAAACTTCATTACAGCACACAACCAGTTGGCAGTTGTTATGTTATGTTATGTTATGTTTTGTTTTGTGTACTGCCGTGTCTAGCCGGCGATATTAGCGGAGTTGTAAACGAGGAGCGACAATACAGTATTGCTTTACTAGCTGTTTTCATTTCAATCTCTCTTTATTTTATTACATTATTATTTCAATAATGGAATTTTATGTTTATAAAATATTTATGCACTATAAAAAAGTAGGTAACCATCGAATATTTTTCTATTTACTTAAAATGTATATAATTTTCAATAATCCAATTCGTAATATTTTAAGCAACCATCCAACATGATTAAAACGAAATGAATAGTTTAAAATATTGATTCGGTCTATATTATATACATTCATGGCACTCGATTAATGATTTAACTAGTTTAAGACCGTCAACTAGATATACTGACTTATAAATTGTTAAAAAATTATTTGATTTGTCGATTTATCAGTTAATTTATAAAAAAATGTTAAAATCGATCCAAATTAATTAAAATAAAATTTTATTCATTAAAGGCACACGGCATCCACAAAAATAGTCTTTTCAATTGATAATATAAGTTAAAACCAATAAAAAATATAATTTTATTTAAAATTTTATTCTTTTTTTTAATAATCTAACAGATAAGTATATGTTCTACAAGAGTCTTCTGGGGACGAAAAATATGTTCTAGAAGAGTCATTATCCGATGGCTCTCATCTTGAAAATATTTAAATTGATATCACATAATAGGATACTATATAATACTTTTAGATATTGCATTGGGATATTAGTACTTTTTGAATAAAAGTTTAATTCACGGAGCAAGCCAGTATTAGTCATATTTTCAACCTTGAAAGTATCTCTGCCTATTTGATACTGAATAATTTTTTTACATATTCAATCACGATATTATATCCTTGATACCTTTTTGATGGTAAAGGGTCAGCATTGGGTTCGGATGTACATATATCCCGAATGAATAAATTTATAATAATTTAATTTGAATACGATTCGATAAAATATGGTTCGGTATTTGGAATGTATATTAGATTATTTTGGAATATCGGTTTTTTTTCCGGATTTTTGGATTATCTAAATTATCCGATAAATCTGAATTAATTTATTTAAATAATATTATATATTCTTTTATATATTTTAATACTATTGTAATTTATACAAGATAAACAATATCAAGATATAACTCTTATTTTTTTTCATTATATTTTTATCAAATATATCTTATATATATTCATTTTATAGAGTCATGATTTGCTTAACGGAGTGATTGAATTATTATTTATTTTATTATAGTTTTGGTAAATTCATGATTCTTTATTTTATTTTGTCTGATACCTAATCAAATTTGAGAGAAATAATTTTATATTCGGACTTAAAATGATTATTTAATTTATAAAATCTAACATTTTACTTGACGGTATTTTATCATACCACTTTTGTGTTTTTTATAAATTTTAGTTTTTTTGGATATTTTGAAATCCGAACCGAATTAAAAAATTTGGTTCAATTTTCAATCGAAAATAATTCGGTTCGGTATTTGGATATGAAGTTTTATTTATTTGAATATTCATATTAATTTCGGTTCGGTATTCAAATTCCTGAATACTCACCTAGTCAAGAAGATTTTGATGCATTTTATTCTTTTTAAAAATATATATAATTTAAAAGCATCTCTAATATATATTGCATGATAAGTACTTTTTACGATACAATTACATTATTATATTTTCAGGGCCTCAAATTTTGATACCTTTTAATCTTTTATTCTCCGTTTCTTTCTGCAACATCAACCAACCACTATCCGGTCCTCCTCGAAATACTTTTTACCCATATCTTACAGAACAGGTCTCGCGATTTGGAATAAGTGGTGTAGGAATATGATACTCAGGAGGCATGCAGATTAGAATTACATGTATTCTTATCTATTTTTTTACTATTTTTGTATCTTGAATTTTTGTTAATGCATGAGATTGAAGAATGATTAGAAAACATGTACATCAGCGCGTTTCCTTTGTTCGGACATCTGGTGATGAAATTTTACCATATCACCAGTCATGTTGTTCTACCAGACAATTGAAATTGGTTGCATTAAAGATATACTTCTGTTTAGCAGCAATCATAATCAAAGTAAGGTTGAAAGGGCCAAAATGAAACTCAAATATAGAACCTCTTTTGCCAAATAAAAAGACATCAGTACCACAATTTTATATCTCGATTGCTAAAATACAAAACCGAAAAAGACTCTAAATAACAGACACTCATGAGCAAAAACAGTTGTTAGCAGCTGACTGACGAGCTTAAAAGATTTCAAGCCCTCTTTTTCCTGTTCAACATAGGTCTCTTGCCAATTGTGGTAGTTCTTCCAGAATGTGGCAACAGGCCTCGCAATATGGCTAAAAGAGCAAAACCCAAGAAAGGGTAGTACAGCATCATGAGCTTTTCTGATGCTCTTCCTGAATTCTTCATCTCTGCTAATATAGCTACCTGAGCATATTAGAAATCAATTACAAGTTGAACATTAGGGGTCATTGATTTCAGTAGAGTTTTCTGTACCATCAAACATAACTGTTCAAGTTTTCATTCCACTTTTGATCGTATATCTAGAAAACGGGTAAAGGCAACTATATGACCAAGCTGAAAATAAATGAAGAATGAGCGGCTAATTCCAATTCAAATATCTTCAGTCACATATGTTTTGTATCAAACAACGGTGTGGAGTGAGACATGACTCAAAAGCACATTTCAGCCAATGCCAATTTACAGTCGGTAAAGGTATAAAAGTGTTATGTTGTACAGCCATGCTGACTTTACAAGTTATAATCGGCCACTAGCAAGTAACAACATCAACTAAGACATATCAAAATGTTCCAATATGATCATGAACTAGTTTTGTTACTGCTCAAAGAGAACCCATATCAACGCAGAGTAAAATGGATTGCCGTGTATCAATGGTTAGGTCAACCTTTTTAAGAAGGTATCTTAGTTAGCAAGAAGAAATTGAACATAAAAAAACAATTGTATCCTTTCCTAAAGGAGAAAAACAGACTTTTAATTTATTTCATTTTTCTAATTCCTTCTCAGAGAAAAAACCTCATCGATCACAATTTTCCCTCATCTATGGGCCTCCTAAACCATAATAAAATGATTAGCTTACAAACTACCAATGCAATTTTTTCCAAAATATGATTTAAGGTGCAGTACAGGCAAGAATGGGTCATATTCTTTATATACTATAGTGTATGATATATTGTTTGCAAATACAACCATTAATCAAAAATATATATTTGCATTAAATTCTACTAATAATATATCATGCATCTAAACAATCTGCTTGAAGTAAAATGAAGTAAAATTATCTCCACTTTCACAACAGAGCTATGAAAGGGGAGCAAAGTGAGTAAAAGCCTTTTAAGTACTTTTTCAATTCCAAATATAAACCTATAGTATTCATATCCGCTCTGTTTCTTTTTAATTTACTTCCATATATATCCCCTCTACTTTCCATCATCCTCAAACACCATACTAAGAACTATTATGTATCCCCTCCTACAATCCCCTCTCATTCAATCTTTAGAAAGCTCGCAAAGATGTCTGTAACCAATTTAGTCTTCCTTTGTTATCAATACAGCAAAAAAAAACATAACAATCTAAAAATTACATCGTATCTTTAAAAATTTACACACTCACTTGCATATAATACATAACCCTTGCAAATTACTTGTATAATCAAACATAAACTCAAAATACAGTTCCACACCTTCATAAATCTCAACACCACCAAACATAAAAAAAAATCCCCAAAATAACATATACCCACAATACATACATAATTTACAGTAATAGTGCATAATTAACAGGGAGAAAAGAATAGTACCACGGCAGTGAGAGTAGAGGAGCCATACATCAAAGAAACAGTCTTGACCCATGATTTCCCAGCAAGAATCCCATAAAGAGCAGCAATGGAAAGTGGCCATTGAAACAAAAGCTCTAGCCAAACAATCCCTACAAAGAAATGGGGTTTCTCGGCAACCAAATAATCACCATATTCTTGTGTGTACCAGTTTTTGATATTGACAAGAATATCTGGGTATAGATCCCGAGGAAGACATGTTTGGGAGTCAAGAATAGGAGCAGCCACCGCGATTATCAAGAAAAATAGGAACAGTATTGCATCTATAAGCTTTGTTACACCTCCCATTTTTTGATGTTGTTGTCTGGACTGTAAGTATATGTTTTTGTATATTGAAATTGTTGAGGGGAGTGTTAGGGTGTTTGAAAATGGGGATCTTAGATATGATTAGGATGTTCAATACTTGAGTCTTGAATTGATGTTTATCAGGTTGTAAAACTACTACATGGGACACTCGTGGGCTTGTGTTTTGTCCACGTGGTGCTGTTTTTGTTTCTGAAAAATAAAATAATTTTGGACAATAAATTTCTTTTCTTTTTTGCATTTTTTTAGTTAATTGTACGACATATTTCTACCCAAGTGGTTCAAATTAGAATGTAGTGACACAATGATTACTCTTTTCTTATTAATCAGGTTTATAATCTTATAAACGAGTATTTGCTCTAAATAATCTGAGCGTGAGTCAGAGTCAAAGTCGAATACAGGACCTGAACAACAAAAATAAACTCATTAACACTTGTTATATCAATTGTGTTCAACTACTTTTAATTTTCAATTACTATTTTTTACTCTTTTTAATTGCGCCACAATTTTAATTTTTGTAACAAAACATATGAAAAGAAATATCTTGAATTTGTTTGAGGATAGAGTTATATAATTTATTATTGGGATATTCTTTGTGTTACCATCGTAAAATTGGTTTTCATGAATAATACTGTTACATTTTTTGCTTATGTTTATGGTACCCTCAAACTTATAAATTGTTGTACGTGGTACATTTTTATTAGTCAACTATTAAGAAAATATCAGATTTTAAGGGTATCATTGGTAAAAATAAATTTTACGATGATATTAAAGAGAATTTCTCTAAATTTTGCCTTAAACCTTACAAATATATTTATTTGAGTTACTATTATTAATATTTTATCATACATTGTTGAATATGGTCAAAATTGTCGCTAAACATCATGATACCAATATCGTAAGTTTACAGGTGTTTTTTAACATTTGCCTAAGATAAATGTACCGTAAATAACAATCTATAAGTTCGAGTTACTATGAATAGAAAGTCAAAAATGTAAGAGTTTGTTGGTATTAGTTGATTTCCTATAAATATTATAAAATAATGAATTGTAGTGATTTATGTAATATATTTTATATGTCAAATCCAATAATATCCCCTATATTCATTCCATATTATTATAATAATAATAAATTTGAATCTAGTTAGTCTTAAATAGGATGAAAGAGAAAAAAAGATGTGAGAAAAAGGAGGAAAATGAATATTTTATTTATTAGGATATCCTAGAGGATCCCTGTTAACAGGATATGGCTAGTAAAATTTAGAATATCCTTGAGATTTAGGGAATCACTGATACTGTTGGAGTTTGTATTTTATGTCATATTCCCTATTTTTGAGATTAAAAACTCATTTAGATGTTGTTGGACTTGCTCTAATGGTACCATTGGTACGATAGTACGGAATATCTCTTTATTATTTAACAAAATTTTGCGATTAAATATTCAACATTTAACAAGTAGAATGATCCGCACAACTTAAAAGAATTGAGAGCTAAACATTCGTACTGGATTCAAATTTTTTGATTTATTTCTAAAGACGAAGGTAAGCTTACTTTCTGATCCAGTAACGATTAGAAAAGAGATATACATAACATGAAGATTAAGAAAGACTACTCAAGTTAGGACTTGGAGGTTTAACACTCCCATCAAACTGGTTGATTCTATTTTAATTCCTAAGAGCATCTCCAATATTCTCTATAAACAAGTTTTTAAATTAAAAAAAATAGAGAGCATAACAAAAAAATAGAGTTCAAAGAGACTCCTAGTGGTTCTTAAAAACCTTACAGTCTCTTCTTAGGAGCCTCTTCGATTCTTAACTTTTTTATGTTAATAAAATGTTCATTCCCTCCAAAACATCCATTATTTTTTCTATTTTTTTTCATAATGAGGTCTATATATTAATAAAAAATAAAATAGAGAGGAAATATAAAGAGCATGATCGGAGTTGACACTCTTAAAAATGTGTTAACTGACTAGGAGTTTAATATTGTATATTATATTTAGGAGCCAACTAGGAGAGTCTTAGAGATGCTCTAAGGCGATAAAGATTCGGACAATGTACATATGGAAAGAAGGGTGCAGTCTAGAAATCAATGATGGGCTCTCCAATTGTTAAATTTCGCTCTACGGACCAGGGTAAGTTGAAGAGCTTGGCTGCTATGAACTTGAAGATTTTGTTTACATTTATGTTGTAGCTTGCACTTGAGAAGAATAGTGTTGCATTCAGTGCCTTTGCATATCCTCTTGCCTGTTCATCATTAAGTTAAACACATGCGAGTTTGTCACCTACACATATATCGAACAAGTACCACAACCGTGCTTACTTTTGGCTGATCCGTGTTTTTGAGTTTGTTACCTGATTAGCGATTGTCCACTGCAAATATAGTGGTAACCGGACAAAATCGTCAAATTTGGTTCCTACTAGTACTGGCATTGCACTCTGCAAATACATTTAGGTCATAACATAAATTCTTAACAAGTCGTCTAATTGTAGGGAAGGTACAAGAAAATTCACAAAAAACAAACGGGTTGTTTAAATTTTTAATCTTTACCTGGTTCCAATTTCGAGCTTCTTGGTACCAGTTTATGACACTGTTAAAAAAATAAAAACAGCCTGATCAAAGATCAAGCTATGAAATTTCTTTGTCTTACGAATTGATTTGTTTTCATGACAAACAAATATCCAGAACTGAATATGGAAAATACATGGTTTGGTTCTAAATTTTTAATGGAAGTGAAGAACAAACCTGTTTAATGTACACCGGCTTGTTAGATCAAACATGAACAACATTGCTACAGAGTGCTTGCAAGCAAGTTGAAGGTGATTCTGAGAATTATCAGTTCCTACAGCACATAGAAATCTCTGTTCTTATTCCCTGTGAACAATACAATTCATTTCTAAAGAACTTGACAAAAACAAAGCTTTCAAATATGATGTTGGTGAGACGATTATTCGTGTCAAATTTATACCAGTCCTCAAAATAATCCCGTACACAATTATACTAGCTTTATCAGATTCTGAATAGAGATTACACATTCTTGTCGAGATTTAAATTTTGATTATTGGCAAGAGATTACAAGTACTAATTAAATGGTATCTTGTATATTATACTTACTGATAAATGGCAAGGAATTCTGGTAATAGATCAAGTCCTCGAAGTGTATTTATTGATTACTACTGCACTTGTAAATGATTTTTGACAGTTGGTTCTTGTGGGTTGTACCCCTGATCCTTGCTGACTTCATCTGCTTCCTTGATGGTTGTTTCAACCCTTTGAGTTGAAGGTTCTTGTGTGTCTGGCCTTGCTGAGATTGCTACCTCACTTTGAGAGGCAGGTTCTTGTGGATCTTGGCCAAATGAGACTTGCTTCTTCTTCTTTCTTGTGAAGAGCTTTGAACTGAGAGAGACTGAAGATGATTGAGATTTTTTTGCCTCCATTTCCTTTCTAACTTCTTCAGCCAGCTCTTTCACCCTTTCATAATAAATCTCTTTAATTATTTGTTTTGGAGAGTTAGCAGGGAATCAGATATAAGAACTATAGTAGCTTCACCTGCAACATGAGTATCAACATTTGCATCACCACCAACTAACTCAGACTTCATCAATTCATCAGAGTTTAATCCTTCATCAGGGTTTAATGTAGCATCAGAGTTTAAGACTGCTACTTGATCAAATTTTATTTTTGCGTCATAGTTTAACACTTGAAGTTGATCAGAGTTCGTCCGATTAGAGATTAAGACATCAGAGTTTATTCATTCAGTGTTTAAGTCTTCAGAGATTGCGGCCTTGACCAATCTTCTTCTCTTCTTTTTTATTTCTAGCATTGGATTGACATTGAATGGCTTCATGAAAGGTGCACGAGAAATCTCAGAAGCCTTTTTGACAATTTTTTTACTAGAAAAACCAGTCCTTCACCACTTTATTTAGAATCTGTATTTTCATCAACTAATCTTCTTTTCTTTGGAAAAGACTCCATTATTGATTTTCCCTTCCTTTTGTTACTTGGGCCTTGCTGTTGAGAGGTTTGTTTTACAACTACAGTCTTTTAGGAGACTATAGAGGTTGGCAACAGTGATTGGGTATCAGTGTTTGGATTTTGACTTGGATTAGAATCAGAGGGTAGGTAGTCACTGATAAGAACTCCCTCTCATACACAGTAGACATTCTCTGATGTAAGAGAAGCCTGACCCATGTGGGATAAAACAAATTAGGTAATTTACCTTCATCTTCTTTCTTTGTATCCTTCCTTACTAGATCAGCAAAAATTCTTTTGTTCATACAAAAACTAGTTAAACTCTGATCATGTTCAAAACTTACATCAGGCAATAAATAGCTAAAAATTAACTATAAAAATCTAGCAAAATATAAAGTGTGTGCATCATCACTAATCTTTGTAGCTAATTGCCTAATAATTAATTAGGGAAAATAAAACTGTAAATTGTGGGTCAGAGAATACCCAATTTATTGTGAGAGTTGAGGAATTGCATCAAAGTTGGTGCATTTTGCTGTGAAGGCCCTTGTGATGCGATCAAAGAAGAAGTTTCACTCTCTTCTTAGATTTGGCCTAGTGAGACTTCCCAGCTTTTTTAGACTTCTAACATAGCCTATTGCTTTAAAAAAACTCCTTGATTTGTTCATCCCCAACAAGATCATCATACACAACCACTTCTGGAAGATGAAGGGCTTGTCGAACCACAGCAGGAGTAATCGAGTATTTTTCATTACACTGGAATGTGATGATAGGCTCCTCATAATCATAAACATTATTGAACTTTGTCGAAGATCAGATTTTGAGCAGAGATTGAGCAGAGAAATTCGAGGGTTCCTGAAGAATATACCCAATGTAGCTATTCTGTAGAAAATCTTGAATTACATGAAAATCTTGGGGTATATCAATTTTAGACAAGTGTGAGATGTAGTTTATAACAGTAAAATTATAGTTTTAAAAAGAGAGACCCTTAGATGCCAGTGTAGAATAGAGATTAACAGATATGAAAGATTAGGGTTTATAATAAATGAGAGAGAAAGAGAGAAATAAGAGATACATATGAATAATTCAAATTGAAAATATGAAATAAACTATTCCCTCTCATTTGCATATACTCTGTAGTGGGACATATGACAATTTTTGAGTGGAAGACTAATGAGTAGTGCAATTCTCAAAATACAGCATGTATGTGTGTATCTGTTGAGTCGGGTCTCATATTACCACCCCTAAACCGTATAGCTTTTAATTTTGTTGTTAATATTTTTAGTTTGATTTTAATTTTAAGTTAGACTGCAGTTTTATTTTGAGCAAGTAGTGTAATAAATTCCTAAATTTTTTTAGTGGGTTCACTTTATTTTTTCAGTGAATTCCTACATATGCAACCTTGATTTTTTTAACTTAAAAATCCAACCTGAGTGGGGTCCTAGGCACCCACTCAGGACAGTATAGATCCGCCCCTAGGTGGAGGTACATTATATGTAAACAAGTTTAAATATTATTTGAAGAAAGAGAAATCGAAAACAAAGCACAGATGTATACCTGACCCTGGTGTGTGATGAGAAAATCCCTATCTTGTGTAAAGAGAAGTTGAGATAAATCAAGCACGTCTCCCTTAGTAATTTTATTTTCTTGTTTTGGTGGCTCGGTATACATAGTAGTGTTGTGTTTTTTAGGCCTTAAAAACCTCCTTAACTCGAACATTGGAAATAAATTAATCATGTCTTCCTGTGTTGATAGATTGACATACTTCTTCTTCACCTTGTTCTTGTACTTTGTTTTTGGGGTTGAACAACTCCTCAAACTCATATCTGAGCTCATCGCCTCATTACCAGCTTGTTGGATCTTTGTCTTGTCCTTGTTCCCCTTTTCATCTTCATCATCTTGAATCTTTTTCCAACAACTTATCAAACCCATATCCCAATTTCTCTCTTTGTATATCTAGCTTAGGGTTTTTCTTCATAGTACAGTATATGGTAGTATATATTAACCTCGGTATGGCTTTAAGCCTTTAAACCCATGCATCAGTGATCAGCCTTTGTTAAATCAATTATTTAAATTATTTTAAGTATGACTTTTTTAGTTTAATTCTTTAAATTATTTTTTATTGTAATTATGTTTTTAAATTATGTAACCTTTTAGGCTTAAATTTATATAAATTTTTAATACATAAATTCTAGAAAAATTAGAAAAATAGTTTCGAGCGATTTGAGAGCATCTGAGGATTTTCATTTATTATATATATATAGATATATAGATATAGATAAGAAAATTTTAAAAATTATATTATTAAAAAATATATTTAATCCATTTTAAAATCTATTTTTCAATTTGTGAAAATTATAACAAAATAACTTTTAATTTATAATTAAAATTTAATCAATTTGATGTCAAACAATTATGAAATGAAGGGAGTAAAAATTTTATAAATGATAAATTACGTACAAAAAAACAATGGAGACATACATCCAAGTTCTAACAGTGCACCGCCATATATATTTTTTGCTAATACAAGTGCATTGATTAAAGTTGCTTGAAGTTGAACAGCTTGTACATAAATAAATAAAAAAAAGTTCATATTGAACAGCTTTTGTCCATAAAAAAAAAAGTTCAAACAACCTGAAACTTTTGATATTTTAAATTAAAAGATCCGAAACTCTGAAAAGGTGATAGGGAAAAAAACGATGAATGCCGGCCAACCAACTCCAGTTAGCTCCCAAAACTGAAGTCAGATAAATATTTGAGCTTCTCTCGTTTTCAAATCATACAAAAATAAACTTCAAACCCTTGAAAACGAAAACAAGAACTCTATTATCTGCCTACTGTGTCCTCCATACCATACTGTCCTCTGTGTTTATTTCATTAATCTTTTGTCTTTTATCTTTTTGCTAAGTTTTTTATCTTTTCTTTTTTGTAATTCTATATCAAACTCGATTTTTCTGGAAATGATTAGGCGATAGTCTAATGTTAAAACTCGTATGCTTTTTACAAATTACAATGAGTTTTAATATTTATGTAATATATCGGTGGCTTTTCATAAAAATGTTTTTTTCATAAATTACATGGAAGACTGCCTATATATTTTCTACTCCCCGATAAATGCAATTTACTCGATAATTTACTTCTCTCTGCTTGTTTCCGGTACTCCCTCCGTCCCAAAATTAACTGTCTTATTTGATTTTTTGGTGATCAATTTGACTCAATTTTGACTAAGAATTAAAAATTATTCTTTTATAATTTTAAAAAACTGAAAAATACAATTTAAAATAAATTAAAAATACTTTTTAATGATATACTTTTATAAAAATTTTTCATTTATATTTTATATGTAATTTTCAGTCAAACTTGAGTCAATTTGACTCCTGAAAAGTCAAACAAGACCATTAATTTGGAAGGGAAGGAGTATACTTACTTAGCTACAGATAATCAAATGTATACATGTACATTAGAATTTTGAAATTATATAATTATATTTATATGTTAAGAAATGTAGAAGAAATTTCTATTTCTATTTAAAACTACAACCAACAGTTTGGTACGGTGCTTTGGCAGTTTTGTAGTATTACTATTGCTTAAAGCTTTCAAAGAAGATTGTGGTGTACCAAAGTGACCCCCATTCCCAAGAGCTACAAGCAAGCAAAGTATCCCAAGAGGCCAAAATTAAACATATAAATATATTCTGTGTGTCTTTATTAACAAGCCAGCCTTTGATATCCTCACCTTTGCAGTTTTGACCAGATCAACATAATCGAAATTTTCGTTTCCCTTCGCTTATATTCAAAGGATTATGCTGTCGATGTATTCTAGAGATTAGAGTTTGGATTAACAATATAGATTCTCTTTGCACAAATAAATAATATATGCATCTGCATTTTATATCAAATGAACTGTAACTGCTTTTTGATTCTTGAGAGTGGAGTGAATCTACGTAAACTAACCTTTTCATAATCATTACTTTAATATTGTCGGCGTCAAAACTTAAGCAAGCAATGAAGCTACTAACTAGTTTAACAAAGTAGACTTTTGTGTAGCAAAAAGTCCATTGAGAAAATTGAGATATATTCTTGATTTTTATTAGTCTCATCTTAAATCAGTCGACCCGATGTACATTACTTTCGAATATGCTTTCTTTTATATTGGTCATTTCATTTAATTTAAAATCTTATGATTAGACTAATTAAATTTTAACCAAAATATATATATTATACAGTGAAAATAAATATTAAAATTTAGATCTACTTTACTTTAATATGCAATTTTTAAAACTTTAAATTTGTGGAAAAATAATATGTAATTTTAAAGCAATTTGATTGGGAAAAGTAAAAAGACACTACTACCCTTAAATGGACAAAATCAGAAATTTCGGTTTGAACAACTAGGTGATAGATGCGTAGTAGTAAAAGCGAAGCATGAGTATATGATGACACGTGTCAGGGAAGCTCGTGAGGTGGACCCTCCACCTAGTGAAGACTTTTATCCCGACACCCACGTTAGACAGAATGGAGGCTGTTACTTGATAGAGTGTATGACAACTTAAGGTGTCTCATTTTATTAACTTCCAATACCACATCGCCACGTTTAAGTTCGTTAGATCTGAACACGTGCCGTTTGGTTTCTCAGTTGCCGCCTTGCTGGGACGCACGTGATCGCACATTGCTCAAATTGGTTCTTTTTCGGTCTTTCATCTATTTCCTAAAACAAACTTAATTAAGCTTTCTTTGCTTATAGATCAAATTTAACCTTTTGATTTTTAGGCATAATTTTTTTAATCCTATTATTATCTTAATTTTGATTTTTTTACCAATTTGTAAACTTTGTAACTAAGGTTTAATAACATGTAAAGCTTAGATTGTTATTCCCTTTGCCCAGATTAAAAACTTTTATTTGACATTTTGAAGAACAAATAGAAAAATATTTCTTTTTTAATTTGTCAAAATTAAAAGTTAAATCTTTAAATATTTTTCCTTATGATATATATATTTAAAATATATATTCCAAATATCATATATAAAATTTAAATTGTAAATTTGATCAGTCTAAATATCCTACCACTGACCTTTAATTGTCATTCGTCTACATTACAAATTGAGGGATATTATAAACGTAGACTTTGTACAACTAACGAAAAATAGTACTATACTATAGTATTTGGGCAGCCGTTGGTAATTGCTAGTACTTGTCAAATGACTAAAGTGAAGTTTGACCGGCCGTGTTTCATGGATAACTAGCATGCATAACCTATAAATGGTGGTAATTACTTAACTATACACTCCTCTAAGGCTCTAACGTTAACTTGTGCTGTGTACATATATTAGAGTATATTATTAATACATGCCTATAGAGTGTATTTGACGAACAGCTTTAAGCCCGACTTAAAGCTATTTTTAATTTTAAACTGAAAAATGTTTGTTTTTATAATAATAAGTCAGAAACCGATTTAAAATCAGAAATAAGTTATTAAAGCAAGAAGTAAATATTATACATTTTTTCAGGGATTTTTTTCTTTCTATTTTGATAAAAATTATCCATAAGTAATAAATAACTCATAAGTCACTTTTATTTTTATTATTATATTTTAAAAAACTCATAAATCAAAATTACCAAAACATACATTTTAACCTCTAATTTATTACATTAAGTCACATAAGGTCACAATTTTAAGTCAACCGAAACGTAAGTCTACTGTCTACGTGCAAATGAAATTAAGAGGAGACATATTAATTAAGTCTAAGCTTTCTGGCAAATAGAATAACAAAACGTGAAGATAAAAATGATGCATTATGTACGTTAACATAGTCACTCACTCACATGCAAAAGCTGCTATTTCATATTCCTATTTTAAACCTTTAAAATAGTTTATCCTTTCCTCTCATTGGTATACGCAAATGTTACACACTGCACCCCCTGCAGCGCCCGGAGATTTACATTTTTACATTTTGAGATTAACTATCAGACTTATAAATACTCACTATATATAGGATGGTGCGAATACGTACTCCGATTCCGATAAAATATACTGTAACTTAAATTTTAAAAATTTACCATTCTTAACAAGATTTCGTATTAAAATTGTGGGATTTTTTAGGAGGACATGTAAGGAATTTAAATTGCAGAGCTGCAGCGACTCTATAAAAAGAATATTGACATATCCTTTGTACAATCCATAAATGAAACTAATGACACGTAAAGACATTCTTGTAATAATGTGTGTATGCCTTAATGCCTAGTACACAATTTGTTTATGATGTTTATTATCAGTATTTGTACTACGACACGCATTAATATTATCTCTTTTTTTGAGGTACCACCTTTGAAACTGTGGTTTGCTTCAGAAACACAGACACAAGTTTTTATTGATAATATAAATTAAATATCCGAATTCAAAGATCACTTATCTAAATTTACAAAAAGTACTCCTAGAATTCTACAAACGCTACAATATATAATAGTCTAAATATTTTATAAATGAATTTATATGTCAAAGTCTGGAATAAACTGGTCTGAAAGAAAATCTAAATTGTATGATTGTCGAATTATAAGAAGAAAACCAGTAATTCGTATACATAGGCTGCAGAATGCAGAGTACTAATAATCTACTAGATATGTTTAAACCCAAGTTTTACGTCGTGTCACATGACAAAACTTGATGACTAATGCCTAGATTCGTACATTTGCATGTGACTGCCGCTGTCATATTAGCCCCAGCTTCCAACTCTAACTGCCCAAACAAACATTTCTTACAGTTACACCTAAAAGTAATTACAACAAAATTAAATAATATAATAACTGTAGAAGGGTAGTTATGTCAGTGCAAAACATATGTTACAGTTGCACCAAGAAATCAAGATCGAGTTTTTAATAGTATGCAACAAGGTCCATAAATAAGGGCCCGTTTGGTAAACTGTAAAATAGTATAAAAGGCAGGGGCAGTTGGGGTGTCTCCTCTCACTTGTGCTGGACTTCGAGAGAGATATTGAGCCAAGAACAATTAAAGAGTCACACAGGAATAGATTCTGTGATTAAAACCAGAGGCACCACCACACTTTTATCTTGTTTGTTTTTATTCCTTTCTCTCTTTTTTTGATGTTAAGGCCAGCTTTTTACATTGGTTTTGCTAAATCATGAAAGTTTGAGCTTCTGGGGTGTCATTTATTGCACTAGTTTTCATAAGCCTTTCATGTGTATAAGCCTGAGTTAGAATTCAGAATATAGATATATACACATACATATGTAATTGTATAGAACTAGGAGGAGATAAAGAAAATATGTTGTTAAAGAACAGAGAGCCAAGTTCAAGAAGTAGCAGTGTTATATCTCAGAAATGGACTCTCTTGCTTTGTCTTGGAAGCTTCTGTGCTGGATTGTTCTTCACCAATAGGTTTGTCTACTTTCCAAGTTTTCCCATGTGTGTGTGTGTGTGTGAATCTTCTTGAAATTATGATAAATTATGCAAGTTTACCCTAATAAGATCTATATTGAAAGATTTTCCCTGAGAACATAAATTCTTGATATATAAAGTTGATGGTGTTTGAAGTTTTTGTACCACTAGTCCAGAGCATACCTTTTCTTGGATATTCATCTTTATTTTAACCTCACATTTTTTAAAGTCAATGTCATAAGTTTGACCAGTTACTGATGAGAGAAGAAAGATCGATGTTGAGTAGATTTCTGATATATATGTTTACACTTGAATATTCAGAGTTTTAGATGGTCAATCATTAGTACGCCATGCTTGATCATAAATTTCGGAGAAAAACTGTCCCAGACTGTTCTTTGCCAATATATAAATATTAATATATAATTGTATGTTGATTTTCTCTCTTTGTTTCTCCCTTATTCTTTGTCCTTTCTAATAAGTATTCATAGCATAATTACTGTTGCTTTCTTTTTATTTATATGTATAGTTTGATGTTACGAAAAGTTACTAATTATCATGATCTTTTTTCATATTTAATTTTATACTGTATTATATTTAAAATATTGCATGATTTGAGATTATTTTATGATTCGTATGTAGTGCGAAATACTGGTATATGATAGTTTGACAAGAGGTTTAATATTTGATGCAGAATGTGGACGGTACCTGAACTTAAAGGTCTCGCACGGACTACTTCAGTAGAAGCTGAAAGCCTAAATTTAGTTTCAGAGGGTTGTGATCCAAAAGCAGTGAGTAGCTACAACCTTTTTTTTCTTCTTTTCTTTGTTCTAATATTCCATGATTGTACTTTATTTTTTATGACTGCTACCTAATTTGTAATCTGACCGAATTGTGGGTGAGTTTCTGCAGTTGCAGGAAAAATATGTAAAGGGTGAAATTGAAGATATATTAGGGGAAGTTTCTAGGAGTCAGAATGCAATGCAGTGAGTTTTCTCATTTTCTTCAAGTATATATATTAACCAAAGATCGCAAAAAAGTATCTATAATCTCAATATGAATTAATTGAGCATTTTAATGATAGGACACTGGACAAAACTATATCAAATTTGGAAGTGGAGCTAGCTGCGGCTAGAGCAGCGCAGGAGTCTATTCTAAGTGGTTCTCCTCTATCAGAAGATCTGAATAATACTGATCAGTTGTCTGGTAGAAGAAAATATCTTATGGTAGTAGGAATCAATACTGCTTTTAGTAGCCGGAAAAGAAGAGATTCAATTCGTGCCACGTGGATGCCACAAGGTTCATGACTAACCCGCCTTATACTGGCTCGTACCAATATATATTTTTTATTTACATTATCTTATCATGTTTTTGTTATCTTTTGTGAATTGAGTATAGGTGAAAAAAGAAAAAAGTTGGAGGAAGAGAAAGGCATTATCATTCGTTTCGTCATTGGCCATAGGTGAGTAGCATAGATTTGATGATTATCTCAACATGAACATACTTGTTGGAATACAACTTTTGAATTCACTACATTATTGGTTTAAATCAAGCTGCAACTGTGAATATTAAAGATCCTATGAACTGCTGTTTGTTTTTAAAATTTATAACTCACTTGTAGCCTAATGTGCTTCAGACTTCAGTGGGGTATTTCTACACACTGTTCTATCATCAAAGTACCGTTTGCATCTTAGATTATCATGCTGTGAAGGTTTCATTTTTAAGTGTAACTATTTCTGGATTCACGACACCCCAAAATTATATCAAAGATTTTCAAGGCTATTAAGTATTTTCAGGTAGGTAAATATGAGGATAACAAATCACCATGTTAGATAGCACTGTAAAAAATATAATGTATGCAGCCTTAGTTTCCACTCACATTCATAAATCTTTCTATTTCGTTACAAATGTAGTTTTTTGTGTTAAAATATTAATATGATTAACTTGCTATATTTTCAGTGCCACAGTTGGGGGTATACTGGACAGAGCTATTGAAGCAGAGGACAAAAAGCATGGAGATTTCTTAAGGCTGGTAAGGTTTTGTAGCTTTAAGTAATTCTGTACTACTGAGTGCCTATCAAGTTTTCATCATTTCTTGCTTGTATACTGGCTTATTAATTAATGTATTTCCATACGGGCAGGATCATGTTGAGGGGTACCTTGAGTTGTCAGCCAAAACAAAGAAATATTTTGCTACTGCTGTTTCTTCGTGGGATGCAGAATTCTATATCAAGGTTGATGATGATGTCCATGTAAATATAGGTAATTACAAATTTATTTTTAAAGTATCAGTCATAACTCCACTTGTCAACTATTTTGCTGAGATTGAGCTGAGGAAATGTTAGAAATAAACATGTAATGTAGCACTTGATTTCCTTAATTATCTTCTAAAATGATGCCAATAAGGATGTCTACATACGTCTTTTCCCAAATTAAGCCTATTCTATATCTGTTTACGACTACAAGTAGATTCATTTTTTTCATGTAGATTATGTAGGTTAGTAGTTATGTTATACATTTGATATTCGTAACTTGTTATCCTCTTGAGCTTCATTTCATTATCTTGTGCAGCAACACTAGGAGAAACATTAATAAGACACCGCAAAAAGCCCAGAATATATATTGGATGCATGAAGTCTGGTCCAGTCCTTGCTCAAAAGTAAGTCTATTTGTAAGCTAAATGTGCTTTGATTTTTTTTTATATGCACAAGTAGATGTGCTGTGACGTTCTATGAAGAAAACCAAATTATTAACTCTAATACAGTAGATGCCAATACTCTAAATTAAAAAAGAAAAAAAATACCTTTACTGATTGAAATGTTAAGATTTGCTCAGCCTTTAACCAATGCCAATCTTTATATGTTACAGGGGTGTGAGATACCATGAACCTGAATACTGGAAATTTGGGGAGACAGGAAACAAGTATTTCCGACATGCTACAGGACAATTATACGCAGTTTCCAAAGATTTGGCTACTTATATTTCAGTAAATCAGTTGAGTGTTACTTTTCGTTTGTGTCTATTAAGAGCATAAGTCCATTTTTAAGCCTTTAACACTTTGCTAAGTTTAACGTAATAGCTTCTGACACTCACCATGTTCAAACTTATTTCAGGCATGTGCTACACAAGTATGCCAATGAGGATGTTTCAATGGGAGCTTGGTTTATTGGGCTTGATGTAGACCATATTGATGATCGGAGACTTTGTTGTGGGACTCCACCTGGTAAGTTAAACTTCAAATTCATTGTTTTTTATTATAACCTTGTTATCGACAACTAGTTTCATCACTCTATTATATCTCAGTCTTCACATGCAAAAAAATAATGTACCAAGTAATTACTAAAAGATAGTCTTAGGACAGTGCCCAGTGGACAACTTTAATAAGAGCAAGTACAACTGTAAAGTAATCTTGTGGGCTTGTGGCTGAAGAGAACCAGATTTCTCCATTTAGTTGTATAAGTTTAGTGATGTAGATTCCAATATGGGACACATTGCCCCTTGGCCACATCTGCACACACTCATTTATAACATTGACAACTACACTACCGGCTGTTTTAAATGGAGAATATGAAAGAATATAGAACATGATGTGCCAGTACACTTATTGTTTCTTCCACTTTTGTGCATCAGTAAATCTACAACTACAAGCCCATATGTTTATAGAAGTGGCTTCTCATACCCAGCATTATTAATTCTATCACATTTAAAGTGCACCAGAGAAACCATATAGCAATAATTATACACTGAGATTTCATCTTTAGTTATGTACTTGATGTAAAAACAAGTTGCATCGTTTTATGTTTTACAGACTGTGAATGGAAGGCACAAGCGGGGAATGTGTGCGTAGCTTCATTTGACTGGGCATGTTCTGGAATATGCCGGTCAGTAGATAGGATTAAGGATGTTCATAGACACTGTGGCGAAGGTGAGAATGCTGTGTGGAAGGCGGCATTTTAAGAACACAGATAACAAGACTAAGCACTACTCGTGCTAGTTTTCAGTTACACTTGTAATGATTACATGTGATATACATGGGGAGGGAAGAAGAGAGCGAAAGAAAGAGGCAGGGCGCCCTTGCTAAGCCAATTTACTCCATTTTTGGGGAGACAAATTGACTGAAAAGCATTTTAAAGTGCAAGCAAGTGGTGGTCACCACCAATTTTTTTACACTGCTCGGAGGACCATATTGTAAGTCACATCAATGGTTACTGAGCTCATAATAAATAATTTTTGTATTTTTGCTTCTTACATGTACATGAAATTATTCACTAGTATATGAATTTAGAGCATTGTAAACTGAATAATAAAACTGGTCAGATTCAGATTCCCCGAACAGTGAGTGAATGATCACTTTACAAGTTGACAAATGATACCAAGGAAAATATCAAAATCAAAAAGCACCCATCTTCGAATATATATGATAAATAGGCGAGCCTTCAATTATCAAAAGAGTTGTCCTGCATTTTTCTAAAATCGTATACGTGTATGATATTTGGGCCTGAGCCGAACCGACGAACCAACCAAATTTTGCTTTGTTTCAATTTCAACTTCCAAAACCTTAACCATGTTCGTATCGCTGGCAAAATGAAAGGGTTAGCATTGTTTTACTCCAAGCACTCAACAACATATTTCCAATTCAGTAGTATGAGTTTGCGACGAATCCTGGGAGTTCCAGGTTAGTTGGCGATATTCGATCGAGTATAAGTTGGACGAATCCCCGTGCCAAAATTTGTTTCCAGGAGGTCATGGACAAGAGCAGTTTCTTTAACCTTTTTTTCCCCCTCACCAAACTACTACGGATTACGGAAGCAGGGTTTGATAGCTGAGCTTGAGCTACTTTGAGTGCGGTGGCTTCATAAATTCAGATTATTATTAGCCTGATGGTTCAACTACTTGTAATTAATTAAAGAAAAACATATTTCTAAACAATTTTGGGGTTAGGTAAGGTAATCGAGTAGGCCCAAATATTACTAATGAAAAAGGCTAAACGCTCCTATACTTTAAATAAACAAAATTTCGTAATATTAGTATTAGTGAGTTTAGTACTATAGAGTAATATTTTGGTGAATTATAATATTAATTATATATTTTCATTTATATTAAACAGTCAATTCCGTGTTGGATATCAGGAATTTTTAAAAATTAATTGTAAAATTTGTAGATTAAGATTTCAAAATGAAGTATTAATAATACCAAAAAGAAAAACCAAAGTAAAGTCCAGTTGTACATAACATTTTGCACATAGTATAAAATTGCAGTTTGGTATGTATATAATTAGAACAAGTATAAAACATGGAGAGTGAAGAATAGAAGCAACGAATTTCAAAAAGGAGATGAAGAAGAAGTATAAAAGCACCATATTAGGCCCAGCTCTTACGGGCTCACTATGTTGCTATCATATTCTGTTACATATATCGAATTTAACACAGACCAGCCCCACCCAATCCAACCCAGAATAGTCTGTAACGCCTATCTCATTGAAAGTTTGAAACACACATTACTGTGGAACAACAGGAAAAAGGTGCTACAACTTGAGCTTAATTGAGAATCCAACCAACCTACACAATTTTAGCCACGTATCAATAAGAATCTGTAATTCCTAGCTATATGGACACACACAATCATTTAGGAATGAAAACAACAAGTACAATAACAATCACATACTGCATATACAAATCTGAATCCGAAATCATTAACGAAAAAGACCTAACAACGTGAAAGGTAAAGTATAAAAGAGCTCTATATAGGGTAATGATCTTATAGTTTGAAATTTTTGCACCACAAGTTACCCAAAATTACCTCTACACGGTCACTATTGCAATTGCGTTAACAGTATACAATATTGGACCCTTTGAAATGATAGCACCCTTTTTATAATAATTACAAAAACGATACGAGTATAAATAGATTTCGGAGAACAACACGTGATATTGGCACGGCTCAATCAAAAAGCAAAGTCCCTTATATTTTGAACACAACCTTCTTATTGAACCGGACCAATATCCCGTTTGATTCCTCCTACACACACGAATATATGTCAACATGCACGTATGTTTACATTAGATAATGTATGTATATGTTGGCTAACTCCAAACGTGGTTTATATATATGAACGAGGGAAATTGAGAGAAAAGGAGAGGTGAAGAAGATGAGAAGGTGACAAGGAGGAGTGTTGAAGAAATGGGGTGTGTGATAAAAAAGAAGAGGGGGGAGAAGTAAGCAATAAATATTTTCAACAACCCATTAAGAAAAGAAGTTGGGAATATTAATTTAAGGAGACTCAGAGGGACAAAAGTGGAGCTTTAAATATACTGCATTCAATGGTGATGGGTACAAGTAGCAGAGGATGTTTGGTTTACCTCTGTTTCCTTCTGCTTCTTTTATTTATTACCATCATTCATTCATATTAACTGTTCTATTTGGCGCTTCTTTTTATATAACCTATAATTATATTTAATTACTCCCTACGTTCCACCACGGAGATTAAGAAAATATAATAAAAAATTAGTTGAAAAATGGATAAAATAGTGTGATTTATCAATATTTAATAATAGATTTGAGATAATGGAATAAAATAAAGGGTGTAATAGTATTTATTTAATAAAAAATTATAAAATAGAGAAGTAGTAGGTATAATAGTGAAAAGTAGTGTTTAAAAATAATAAGTATAGTAAGTTCATTTTTTCTAGACATTCTAAAAAGATAAAGGTCATATAAAATGAGAGAGTGAGTATGAAAATGGTGAGATATGAGAGTTGTTCAAGACTCTAAGTACCAGCTACGTTACGTTTCATTTGTAGTGATGTTAACTAGGTCCTTGGCTGTTTAGCCAAATTTAGTCTTCGATAAAACGTTTTACTAACACTTTTGTAGGGGCCTTAAATAATGGTATTCTAATTCTAATGCTTCTTCATTGCCTCTTCTTTTTCCATTTTTTAGTTGATTGTACGCACACATTGACTTTGTCTTTAAAAATTTGAACACTCAACCTCAGGTTAACAGTCGAGGGCGGGAGATGCTAAAACAATATGTCTATATAGTTGGATTATTGACGGGACCTAGGTCTGAAAAATCAAAATGTCCCTAATGTTCTTAAATATGATATCCAAATTACTCTTGTCGTACCTGTTTATTCAGTTCTTCATGACTGCATCTACCATGCATGTGAATATTCCAAATATCTTCACTAAAAATGATGCATGCATGCACGACTCTTGTATAATCCTCAATAGAAGTTATAACCATTATTTCCCTCAATAAAAGTTAGTAATTTTTACTAGCTAATTAACTTGTGAGTGTATAATCCAGATGCATGCACGACTCTTGTATGTTTCTTTTATCTATATCTTTATAATAAGGTTGTTGTAATAGTTGTACTAGCTAGCTATTAGGAAATGATATAGAAAGAAAATGATGAACGTTCAAATGTAAAGCACAAAATCGAGGGTAAGTCTGGTCTTATATATTGAAAAGGCTTATTTACTTCTCTGCCCTTAAACTATTCGACTTTGTACACGGAAATCTTTAAATAAAAAAATCGTATCTTCAAACCCTCAACATATGGCAATTCGGATACTTCAATCTTTTGGCTAATTTTCTTCCGATATTACCCCTAAGGGCTGATATGTTCACTAATACATATTTTAAGGGTAAAAATGTTCAATACGAAAAATAATTAATTAATATTTTTTTATTTTTATAAAAATATTTCATGTGTGTATATTTTATAATATACTTTTTAATAAAAAAAATTAAATAAATTATGAATACGTAAAGTTTATTCCAATTGAAAACCATATTTCAAATATTAATTCAAACTAATATTTACTTTAATATAAATAAAAAGGTAAAAATGATATTTTTATAAATATTTTATTTTTTTGAAAAAAGGTTTTAAACCAACAAAGTACTTTAAAATTTAAAAAATTATAACAAAACTTATAAATTACTACTTCTGTCCCACCCATTTGTTTACGTTTCGGAGAGGAGTTCTGATACGCATTTTAATGTGCATATAAAGTATAGTTCTATAACTTATTTTTTTAAAAAAATTTCTGAATACAATTTTTTAAAAATAAGTTATAGAACTATACTTTATATGCATCTTAAAATGCGTGCCAGACCTTCTCTCCGAAATGTAAACAAATGGGTGGGACGGAGAGAGTACATTTTTCCTATTAGGTTTTTAGTTATATATATGAATATTTTTTGGATTGAAAGAGCAGTTTTTAGATAGTATTGATATATATATTTTTTGCCGTTATCGAAATAATTTGACAAATCTTTTTAGAGAAGAATATATCATTAACATAACATATTTTGCCTAACTCAGATATCTAGATTTTGAAAAAATATTTGATCAGTCCAAATTATACTCAAATCAAATATTTTTAAAAGAGTATTTACTCGATTATAGAGTATTTAATTTTCACTTTTTTATGCTAAATCATGAATTCAATTTTATTCTCAAACCGTAAATTCACTATGTTATTACCTATATTAGGTGCAAGTGATGGTTTTAATCATTTTATTTAATAATTTTTTATTAACTAAGAAAATTTAATATTTAATTGAAATTACAGGTGTTTGAACATTTTTGTCCTTGAAATATGCAATGGTGGACATATTAGCCAATGAGTAAGAAAAATAGTCAAAATGGTTAAAGGACCCAAGTTGCCATATGTTAAGGGTATAAATATACGGTTTTTTTCTTTAAGGGTTCATGTGTACAAAATCGAATACTTTAAGGGTAAAGGAGTAAATAAGCCAACTGAAAATTATATATTTTCTAATTTATAATTAATTTATAGTGAAACCCACAGGGAACAAATGAAATTGAGAAAAGGCTTAACATGCTTGCAAGTGGACTTGTTCACAAAAAGGGGCAAGAAGTTTGTTTTCTAGGTCCGTCGAAGCATTCTAAAATAAACTGGAATTAGATATTGGGCCAGCCGATCATGTTTGGACAAGCGGTATATAGTCTTGGTGGGCTTACTTAGCTTTATGTCAAAACTGAAAGAAAGAAACACATAGAGATTATGAGCAAGAGCAATAGAGCATGCATAAGAGCTTGTCCAATATTCCTGTCATTTTGATGTTAAAATAAAATTTATATTATATTATTAATATTTATTAAAATAATTAAAAATAACTATATTTTGTGATATACTATATTAATATTATTCACTTCTCTCCGTTTTGGACATTGATATGACAATAATAGATATATTTGTTTTGATTGCAAATTTAGAATCACATTTATCCATATTTACATTCAAGTATAAAATCAAATTAAAACAATTATTTATACATTTAATTACATATTATGATGATACAACTAACTATCATACTTTAACAAATATAAACAACTAGTACTATAACAAATATAAACAGGCGGTTTAGAAATTTACAAGAACATGTTATATTATTAATTATAGAAAATTTATTATTATAAAAAAATTTAGATGGATCAATACTTTTATTGTTTTAGTATCAAAATTATTAATAAAAAAATTTAAATAACAAATTACAAAAATACTAAATATATATTCAAACACAACCTAGAGGATATGTACACATCTGACTCTCTTTTTATTTAATCGGTGTTTATTATTTATGTGTTCTATATAGTATTGGAATTCGAGAGTAAAAATCATTTGTATTATAAAACTAAGAAATCAATCTAATCGTTTGTTCAAATATTATAAATAAAAGTTTAACACATTTAAACCATAGACTTGAAACTAAAGTAATATATAATTTGACAATAAACTCATTCTTTTCCGATTTCTATAGCAAAGGGTAAAAATGGAATACAACCTGGTCGTTAAGAAAAAAAGAAGAAGCAAACACATCACTTTAATTTTGCCAATTTAAAATACGGGGGTTACATAAAAGCACTATAAGGCGTCACTTCAAATTAATAAAGTTAACAAGACTGAAGGTAGGTTGATCCTGCAATATAGTGACCGTAGTCATCACATTTACGCAATACTACTACTTTCTTTTCTTGGCTTAACGATAATATGTAAGAGGTTGTTTCTAGACTTCATAAAAATCAAGAACAATGTGTTATAAATATTATGGTTGATTTTATTTATTTTAATTTATAATTAATTTACAAATTAAAAAATATATGTAATTTTTAATTTGTAAAAAAATATAAACTCTCTCATATAAATTATAATTTAAAATGCTACAACTTAAATAATAGATATAACACAATTATATAAAATTGAAATGATAATATAATTGTGATATATTTTATCTTTTATTTTCAGTTTAATTATTATTAAATAAATAAATAAATAAATATATATAGTATTATATGTGCATGTATTTTTTTGAGAACAATTATAAGAGTAAACACATAATTTTTAAGTGAGGCAATTGCATTTAAATATTATAAGAAAAATAATTAATTAACCTGATGCATAGAGTGGCTATTTGGATATTCCATATATTTTCACCCACAACAACATATTTACTATGCTAACTTACGTCTCTTTTTTTCCGTCAGCGTATGTTAACTTACGTTATGATACTCATGGAGTCACGGGAAACACAACAACATGATAGAAAAAATATCTCAAAAGGCGCTTAACTTTAAAAAAACCCAGAAAGATGAAGTACAAATTTTGCACAATGATAGAGAGAGACACTCCCTTCACATTTTTGTAGCAAGGGCTCCGTCTTAAAGTATGGCACACAAAATCACAAATACATAACGAAAACTTTCATTTGTATGTACGTACATTATTCAGCAAATACTCGCTCTATGCGTTAGAATTATAGTTGGGATGAACGTGGTGGGACATGCTTAGTTACATTTTCTCATTCCAGTTATAAGTTGCATCTTTCTGTGTATATACATGTATATGTCCAGTAAAAGTTGGCCGAGATTTGAGGATTGTTGAAATGCATGATATTTTTTTTGGTCAGATCTATTGTCTACACTTTGCAGTAATGGTTTGCCAATGAATTATATCAATAATTAATTTTGTGTGTCTTTTTGATTTGTTAAATTTTGTTAATTGCATTGCTGTGCAATATTAAGAATGTTCTTTCGAAATGAGGAGATGAAAAAATTTCTTTTGAACTTTTAATGTACATTGTCAATAAAATTTATAGTTTATAATCATAATACTACGAAAATATTTCAAAATAATTAAACACACATTAGTCAATGTGATCTGTGTCTTGCATCGAAAAATAGTTGGTGTCACAAATTTATTGATTTGTACAATTGAATTAAAAAAATATACCAGACATTATTTTATATTCTAAAATTTTTAATATTTTTATTTAATTTATTATTTTGAAAGACTTGCCTAAAAAATACAATCTATGGTAGATTTACAATATTTTTCAAGTTTTTAAATCTTAAATAATTGAAACTAAAATAATTTAATTACAATAATAATTTATTATGTAATAATCGTTACTGAATTCTTGTTAGAAAAAATATACATTTTTATATTATTTTGAACTCTTATAAATATAATTCGAGTCATCTTCTCTCATATTAGATAAACATTATATATTATTCAATAACAAATACTACTAGTCTATAAAATATTATTATAAATTCATATATGTGAAGATTTTTATATCTAAGGTTTTTTATAAATATAATATTTTTCTTAAATAATTCTCTAAATTTGAAATAAATCAATTATGCATAATATAACACTGTAAAAAGTGAATTTTATTTATACTTTAAACAATATAAACTTGAAAATAATCCAATATTCAACCTAATTTATTGCAGACATTAAATAAAAAAAACTCACTATTTGACGTATACGTGTTGTCCCATTTAGAACGGTTACCCGAAAACATGTGCTAAACTTAGCAAATTGTAAAAGAGAAGATATCTTTTGCGAGATTTCGGATATGAACTACTTGAGCTTCTCGTGAGTCGTGACAATCCTCTCCCCGAAAGAGCCGAGGTATTCAAGGTGGTAAACCATATGTTTGTGCCTTTGTTCGTTTGTATATACAGAATAGATGATGACTAACCCATATCTTATGTTTGCATGATTTTAGTTCAATTGATGTAGATGAGAAAAACATATATAGCTATTGAGATGATTTTTGTATACTTCTCACTAAAACTTATGTTCAATAGTGAAGTTAAAAAGATTTATAAGAACCGGATACTGCCTAAACCTAAATCAAATACTTTTAATTTTATATAATATTAAATTTAAAAATACCATTTTATTATTAATCACATTTATTAGATATTAATTATATAACTATCTTTATACATTATATATTTATAAAATATTAAAATACTAATATAATAAAAAAATTAATTATATGTTGTTTTATATTATACAAAAATAATGTTTTATACTTTTACTAAAAAATGGAAAAAAAATTAGAATTTTTTTTCCATTCTTAAAATAGTGATAAAAGTCATAATTTTTTACACATAGGAGTTCTTTTCACTTTCAGGCCTGATCTGAGTACTTGTGATTGAGCTCCACTTTTAACATAAAATTTAAACTATAAAATGTAAAAACTTGAGTTTGGACCATCGAGATCAGTCCTTTGTTACCATAGTTTGATTTAATAATTTTTTGACAGTAAAATTTTATGTGCAACTTAGGTCTTGTGACTGAGAGCACATGCACCCTCCACTCTACCAATTTATCAATTAAACTGATGGAATTGATTCTTATTCACATCAAAATCATTTTTTTCATAATTTTTATATAATAATTGAACTTTGTTAATTTTTTAATTACTATTTATTGAAATAAAAATCATATACTATATTGTTTATTTAATTCTAATTATTTATTTTAATATATTTTATCACTAAATATTTTTATAGATTTTGAATAATTGATATTTTTTATATTCATAATTTTATTTTATTTAAAATGTTATTATTTAATAGATTTTTCTTAATATTCAAGAAAGCATGTATACAAGGGGACGAGAGTATTTGTATTCGCAATTTAGCCTTATTAATCAGACTGATTTAAGGTGCAGTAAATTATTTTTACCAATTAAGTAGGTGGTCAATGTTGTATATATAGAGAAATTGCATAGAGAAATTGCAGATGAACAGAAATGGACCAAATCTGGAAGCATCTAATAAACAAACCAACTGCAAGTAAAATTAATATTGCTAAGAACTAGTTGATACTTAACAGTCTATGAAAGATTAAAGCAGCTAATTATACTGTTACAACACTCGCAGGAGAACACATGGAATAACTATAACAACCATAGTAGTGAAGACTGAAGAAAGCACACAATTGATTCGACAATGAAGTTCAACTAAATGAAAGGCATGCTGTGGCTAAGAACGAACACGAAACATCTTGTTCCAGCAGTAAATATCCTCATCCCAATCATCACGGTTGTCTGTTTTTATATTAGGTACATGAGCAATTGTAATGTTCGATGGCTCTCTACTCGAATAGTTACTGTTATTATTACTGCTACCAACGTCGTACCACTCTGGAATACACACCGGAGAAGGGCAGTCCAGTAAACGTAGTAGATCGTCGTCCATGATATTCATCTCGTCTGCCTTTTCATCATTGATTCCTACATAGCATATATGCATATACTATTAAAAAAAACATTTACATGTATACATATAAACAATTCTGTAGAACTATATAATACTAACCAATGGTAGAATGACCAGAGATAAAAGCTCCACTGTGTGCTTGATGTTTAGGGTTGCTAAGGCCATTCGTATTGCCTGCCTTGAATTCTTGGAAAGTATCTGCTGATAATTCATCATCTTGGGCCTTGATGTTCTTCTCTAAATTATCTTTGCGACGCTTGACACAATGAGACTCAAGTAGATCTCCTAGCAAGCCACTGTTGCCTCTTGAACCCTTATCATATTCTTCACCACCATCACTTGATGCTACTCCCATCACATCATCACTTCCCGTATACCCCAAAGTTTGTACTGTATTTTGGATTGAAGAGAGCTCGTTATTACCTGTGCCCATACCAAATAATCCCACAGGATCAAATGAAGTGGAATTAGTAATACTAGTAGAAACTGGATCAGGACCGGAATTAAGGCCAAGATTTATATCAAAGGATAGAGATTTCCCCGAAGGTGCCTCATGGAATAGCTGCGCGTTCTGGAATGAAAAACCATTACTGCTGGTCAAACCATTGTTGTTAACTTGTTGGAGTAATGGAAAGGAGTTGATAGGATTCATGTTATTGCGGTATGGAGGGTAATTAAGAATATCTAGAGGAGTGCAAATTTTCATTAAATCGACAGAGTTTTGGTGCTGATTTTGATGAGAGGTGGATGAGGAAGCGGCCGCAGCTGCAGATATGATAGAAGCAAAAGAGGATGATGAAGAAACTAAAATATTTTGGGGCGGGCTATGGCGGTGGTTGTATTGTTGGAGTAACTCCACAGGGTAAACCGGTAAACCAGCTCGCTGACGTCTCTTAAGCCTTGTGTTCCAGTAATTTTTTATCTCGTTATCTGTTCTCCCCGGAAGCTGCGTGAATAACATAAGTGAATTACAAGTAATATTTATAGTTAACAGATTATAAGCATGATTGGACCAAAACAAAATCATAAAGTAAATTACATACAAAACTTACTATTAGTTGCTGGACAATAATGCTTAATTAATTTCTAGAAAGCTCAACATATATTTTCTTAGAAGAGTTTATTGTTTCAGAATGTTTTATCAAATCATACTACATATGCTGAATGAGTTAAATACAAAAAAGCCATGTATTATCTATGTGCATGCATTATATTTATAGAAATTTACCTGAGCAGCCATGCGAGCCCATTTGTTACCGATCTTGGCATGAAGATCTATGATGGTTTTTTCTTCATCAGGAGTAAAGGGACCTCTCTTGAGGAAAGGCCTCAAGTGGTTAGCCCATCTCAGACGACAACTCTTCCCACATCTCTGCAAGGCTGTATTCTTCTGGACAGCATTCCAGTTCCCTTCTCCATGCCTTTTAACATACTCCAACAACGCCGCGTCCTCAGCTGTTGTCCATGGCCCTTTCTTCAACCCCACATGTACTCCTCCACCAACACCCCCGCCCTCTCCGCTACTGTTGTTTATTCCGCCCCTCCCGCCGTGTGACACCATCTATTATCTCTATTTATCTGTGATTTATGTTTGTGTTTGTATATATTCTTGTTAACTGGTCTGCTTATGAAAAAATTAAATTAAGGAAACTAAGCTAGAAGGCTTGCTACCTAGAGGGAAGTCTTAGGTTTGGTTTGTGAATCAACTTGGAGATGGAGATGAAATGAATATATATTGAAGAGGTTTTGTTCGATTTGTTTGTTTTTTAATTCCTGTTTGTTACTATAGTATACATGAAGGTGAGAAATAAAATCTAGAGTGATGGAGACCAAGTAATCAAGTGAAGATAGAGATATAAAATTGAACAAAGGGTAGGAATGAAGAAAATGATTGAAAGGAGAAGGATAGAGAAAAAAAGGAAGAAAAAGAGAGAAAGAAAGGAGGGGGATGTAATGTTATTAGAGGTGAGATGAAAGAAGAGGGGAAGGGGGTGGGAAGAATTTATAGGCTTGAGCATACATATCGCCCCGGTTTGTGTGCTGCATGCTACGTTTTCTATCCCCGTATTCTTTGCTCACTTCTTTCACATTCACAGTCTCTTCTCTACTTTCTTTCCTTACATTTACATTTTCATCTGTCCTTTTTTTTTTTATTAAACTACTACTTGTATGATTAACAACTTGGGTTCTGTTTTGCAGAAAATAAGATGAATCCATGTTATTTTGCTCTCGTTTGTCGTTTTTTAAGTATTTAAAATTTAAAAATATATACAATTTTAAATTTATAAATTAATTATTAAATAAGTCAGACGGACCTTTTATTAGACAGCACGAAAGTTACAATCTTGATTTAGCAAAAAACTAAAAATAAATTACAGTCTTATATTTTATTATATATTCTCAATACTTTTGCCTGGCAAGTAATTTTTCAATGGTTATGCAAGTAATTTTTCAATGGTTATAGGATAAGACTACACTAATATATACAGTAGTAATTTTTTCTTCGCAAGTGAAAATCCGACCACGTTTGCTAAATTGTTACTCGTATGTACTTATATGAATGTACTTTATAGTACTTTTCTTATTTTTTAACCCACTATGAATTGTAATTTTTTTATAATACCACTGCCATCGCAGTTCACTGAACGTGATGGATGTATTTTTGCAGTATTTAATATTTATGGCTTTTAACAAGAATTTGTAGCTACCAAGATAGTGTCAATTTCATTGATGGATTTAATTTGTCATTATAAATCTGGTTTGCTACGGATAAGAAAAATTATAATCAAGCTTTGCTAAAAGATAATACTAGGCTCTACTAGTTTATTTGAAAAAGCATTAAGTTTCGGCCAACTATGAGATAAAAGAAAACACAAAACTATGGTCCATATCTGATTTGGAAAACAAATTCTCTCGTGTTACCCCAACATGTGACAGAACGCAACTACCGCGGACTTGGTATAAAGGAAGTAACAAAAGTGAGAGAAATGACTAGAGAAAGTGCAAGATTTCATATCATCGCAATACAATCTAGCAACACAATCTCGAAGAATTGAGAACAGAGCAAAGCATCAACGCACACTGAACTAATTATCCACCAAAAGCTTTTGCAGGACATCTAACATTGGATACTGTAATGTTGTATTGCATGAACCATGTAAACAAGAGCTTTTGCATATGTAAAGTATAATTTCAAGTTTTCCATGTTTAAACTACTGTTACTAGAGCCACATACATGATTGGGGAGTGCATATAAGAGTATCAGTATAACACTACTTACCTCGAAGCCTTTAAGGCAATGTAAATGTTATTATTTGAAGGAAGAAGGATATGCTTCTTGTTTCGAAGTTTCTGTAATCTGCAACATATTAGTGCCACACATAACAGATAAGAAAGAAAGCCTATGCATATCCACTAAGTATCATATTATGGACAAGCATGTATAATTCAAAACCTGTGTTGAATTATACAGACAACAAATAACATCCATGTTGAATTATATTGCTATAAATATCTGCCCGATAATTTGTGGGGAGAAATAATAGGCCATGCTGAGCAGAGACCAAGAGCTGAATTCATCTCTTCCATGAAACATAAGAGGCTGGTATGGCTAGCTTATACACGAAGAGGTTTACAAATCCTTGATCATATTCAAATTGCATTGACAATGAGGATGAAGGTTTAGAGTGCCTCTGATGATTACCGCAAGTCTTTGATGAAATCAAGGTTTAGCGTGTCTCTTACTATTAGGAATAAGCCAAGAACTGTAACAAGCATGATTCCTGATGACATAATCCCTTGCTCTATCTCCGAGGGGAGTTTTTTCCCACCTCTAGCTGCTTCTACGAGTATCAATGCCAAAGAGCCCCCATCTAAAGCTGGCAAAGGTAGAAGATTTATAACCGCAAGATTAAGATTTAAAATAGCAGCAAATTGGTAAAGCCCATTTGTGCTTGATTTTGCAACTTCTGCTCCCACTGCAATAATAGCAACAGGACCGGAAACTTTGCTTGCAGTTTGGGAGAAATTAAAAAACGTTTGTTTTAAGCTATCCAAGACATTGGATGTCAAACCAAAGAATTCACGTCCTGTGTATTTAAAAGCTTCTATAGGATCCTTCGGTCTAACATTAGAGAACTTAACATTCGGTGATAACTGAACCCCAATTCGACCCGTACCATCAGAATTCTCATCAGGCGAAACAGTAATATCAATATCTTGATTACTTCTCTTAATCTTAAGCATCACATCAGCTTTCGGGTTTTTCTTAATTATATTGACAACCTCAGAAACTAAACTAGGGCCTTGTTTCGACAATTCAACACCATTTACCCCTAAAATCACATCACCAGGGAGCAACCCAGCTCGAAATGCAGCTGAAAGTGGTCGAACCTCAGGCACAAGCACCCCAGGAAAATTATCTTGAACAGGCAATCCAACAGATAATATTTGCACAAAAATAATCAAATAAGCAAACACAACATTAGCAATCACACCAGCTGAAACAACAAGAACCCTATCAAATATAGGTCTATTTTTAAGCAAATCAACATCATCAACAGGAATATCACTATCAGGATCATTATCAGGAAACCCCACAAACCCACCAAGTGGAAAAGCTCTAAGTGAATACTCTACATTATTTGCATTAAATTTAGCTAAAATTGGACCAAACCCAACAGCAAATTTGCTTACACGAATTCCCTGAAGATAAGCTGCCAAGAAATGACCACTTTCATGAACAACAATTATAGTAGTCAACACTGCAGCTGCTTCTACCACTGGCTGAACACTATCAAAACCACTAAAATCATACCCGGGTATTGCACAAGATTTGAAATTTAACCTTTTCTGATGCGGGTTTTGATTCTTGTAACAAAAAGATTGGTTCTTGAAATTTGAAGAACAAGAAAATGAATAAAGTGAAGAAGATAGACGTTTTGAGCACATGGGTGTTTTTGAATTTCGAATCTTGGTTAGATTGAATGAAGAAGATGAAGGTGAAGATATAATCATTGTATATATAATTTGAGAAATATATGTTAGGGTGTGGTTTAAAAATGAGAGGGCTTGGGGTTTACAATTGGGGAGGTGGAGGGAAGAAGAGTGAGGAGGGATTTGGATAATTCATATTTATGGTATATGTGGAGAGGAAGTGATCCGGAGATACTCGTATAATTGTTTTTATATATCGCATAAGCTTTGTATACATCTCACAAGTCACAAATGAAATTTTTTGTTTTGTAAATTTGGTGTTTATATGAGGTTCCGAACTTCCGGTCGACTGATAGCTTCGATCAAATATCCTACATAAAAATATAATATAATATAATATCGCAAAATTTTAATATAATATTTCTAAATTTTATTAATTAATTTAAAAACATAATTATATTTTTTTGCAATTTTAAATTAAAATAATTATTTAAAACGAAAAAAATTTGAAGAAAAAGTCGTGAGTCTCTTCGATCCAAGTGATAAGTCTCATTGAGTTTTTGGGCTAACTTTTCAAATTTTGGGCCGTACGTGTTGTTTACTTTATGCAACTGATAGTCTCATAGAGTTCTTCGGCTAACTTTTGAAATTTTGGGTTGGGGCTCGCATAGCAACTGATAGGTTTATACTATCTAACAATTATCAATGGACCAATAGATAAAAACATTAGGCCTCGATTAAGTTTTTTTTTTTGAAACTCAGTCTTGATAAAGTTTATTGATATATTTTTGATAAAGTTTTTAAATATATTTTCTGTAACTTTTAATTTAATTTTAGCTCGTGGTTACTTTTTTTTCAAATAAATATTTTTGCTTGATAAAAAATTCAGATCAAACCAAATTCTTAAAAGTTCGACTCAAATTTGATTATTTAGATTTAATTTCAGCTCAAACTCAATAATATATTTATAGTAATATAAAGGGTTTAGTGATTGTAAAAACTTTTAAACTCGACCCAATTTGTATATATGTTGATGTTAGAACATATTTTATAACTTCAATAATTTCAAGTATTAAATTTTAAAAAAATTGATAAGGATGGATGGAACAATTATCCACCAGTATTATAATTATAGATGGAAGGATGAATGATGAAGAATAAAGATTAGAAAGCGTAATTGCCGACGACGCTTTGACATCTAATTCTGAAGTACTACTACAAAGTTGTTAGTATATAATGAAGGCTAATAAATCTCTCCCAGTCTCCGTAAATGTTCTCGCCCTTTGACCAAGGCTGCCGAGTTTGTGTCAACGGTACCCACAACCAACCACGGTGTCAACCCAAAGAACGAATCTAATTAAGTTTTTGGAGCATCATATTACTGGCCGGTTTTGCTTATCTTATATTCCCTCTATCCCATAATTTTTGTCTCATTTTAATTTTTTAAAGTCAAATTTAATAAATTTTGATTAAAAATTTAAAAATATTTATTTATAATTTTACGAATTTATAAATTGGTTCATAAAGTAGAATAATCAAATTTTATTATAATATTTTTAAAAAATATATATTATTGTATAATATGTTTAATTTGTTGGTCAAAATTAATTAATTTAACTTTAAAAGTCAAAATGAAATAAGAATTATGCGACGGAGAAAGTAAGTAACTTAGAGCAAATCTAACAGCTCCCTAAACCTTCTTTATAAAATATTGTCTTCTAGTGATTTAGGACATTACTTTCCTATATGCACTCCAACAACATTCCTTATCATCCTCCCTTATTATTAAAAAAAAATATTTGAATTATAAAAAAAGAGGGAAGGGAAAAAGAGTGTGGAAAAGGAGGAAAAATAATTTTTTATTAATAAAAATGAACTAAGAACTTGCTAGAACATCCTTAAAAATATGGAATGGGAGAGATGTATTAGCATTTTAAATAACCATTAATGAGCTGTTGGAGCAACTTCTTTCGTTATATTCCTTATAATTTAACTTAGGACATGATTTAAGGAAATTTTTGGACTTACTCTTATATGTTGAAAAATATATGTATTTTCTAACTTATAAGTTAAGATAAATGGTCCACTCGTACTAGAGAAAAGTCCTCTCAATCTCAATGCTCTAACGCCCATACCTGATATAGACCGAATTGTCTCAGAACGTTCTGAACCTCTTTCCCAACAATATTGTTCATAGATTAAATTATTTCGTGGATTGGACAAATAAAAATAAACAACAAGTATGGAAGCTATAATTAGTATCGGTAAAATCATGCGTTTTTTTTAAAATTAGCAAAACCATACGACAGTAACATATTAATTTTAGTATTTTATAATATTAAAACACTCTAAACTCATACATTTATATAATATATATAAATATTAATAAAATTATGATGCGAAATAAATTGAAGCATCCTTTATATTATCAAATCACAATTGACACCATACCATATGCTTTGTTTAAATTTAACCACAACTAATAAAAACTAATGAACATATATGTAACAATATAATTAATTTGCAAAATAATTTCCCGTAAAAATATTGTACGAATTAAAGCCATACTTTCTATGATTTAATTACCTTCCTCTGCAAAGTGACGTTTAGTGTGTGTATATATATTCATCGTATCATTTTATTAGTTTCTCTTTCATAAAATGCTAGCTAGAAGTGCCTGTATTATTTTGCACCGTCTTGATTACATACATTGCTAATTCAATAATTGAAGCCTATCATGTTACACTATTTGATCTATATCAAAGTATGTATGGGCCACTTGCATGTATGTTGACGACTGCGCATATATATCGAACTAAAGAAAAAAAGTCGCCGGTAATTTAGGGTAGGAGTTAATGTTCCCGCTATATCCCCAACGGTTCAAACGCGCCCTGATAAACCCTCATTAATGATACGTAGTGGGACTGAATCCTCCAAAGACTTTCCTTGAAAATAATAACCTGCCCAAGTGGATAATGCTTCACTATATAATTCGAGCTTCTATAGTGCAAACAAGCAAGTAAGAGTACTGAAGCTGATCAGTGCATGCATAGATATTTAAACATGAGCTATTTTTCACATAAATGGGTTTGTGCTCTTCTACTCTTGAGCATTGCCTTTCAGTTGACTTCAGTCACTTTTGGTGATAACAAGCTTCATAAAACTCGATGGGATGATGTTGATTGCCGAGGTCGTCGAGGCTGTGGAAGGTTTGGGGGTCGACGAGGAGGAGGAGGCTTCGGTGGAGGTGCAGGAGGAGGAGGCGGTCTTGGAGGAGGTTCAGGTCACGGTGGTGGGTTTGGAGGTGGAGGTGGTCTTGGTGGAGGTTCCGGAGGAGGTGGTGGTCTTGGAGGTGGATCAGGTCATGGTGGAGGATTTGGAGCTGGTGGTGGTGTAGGAGGTGGAGGTGGTCTTGGTGGAGGCGGTGGTGGAGGTTCGGGAGGAGGGGGTGGTATTGGAGGTGGATCAGGTCATGGTGGAGGATTTGGAGCTGGCGGAGGTGTTGGTGGCGGTGTAGGAGGTGGAGGTGGCCTTGGTGGAGGCGGTGGTGGAGGTTCCGGAGGAGGAGGTGGTGTTGGAGGAGGATCAGGCCATGGCGGAGGATTTGGAGCTGGAGGAGGTGTTGGTGGCGGTGTAGGAGGTGGAGGTGGCCTTGGTGGAGGCGGTGGTGGAGGTTCCGGAGGAGGAGGTGGTGTTGGAGGAGGATCAGGCCATGGGGGAGGATTTGGAGCTGGAGGAGGTGTTGGTGGCGGTGTAGGGGGTGGAGGTGGTCTTGGTGGAGGTGGTGGTGGTGGTTCCGGAGGAGGGGGTGGTATTGGAGGTGGATCAGGTCAGGGTGGAGGATTTGGAGCCGGCGGAGGTGTTGGTGGTGGTGCAGGAGGTGGAGGTGGTGTTGGAGGTGGTGGTGGAGGAGGCTCAGGTGGAGGAGGAGGAGTTGGTGGTGGTTCAGGCCATGGTGGAGGATTTGGAGCAGGAGGAGGTGTAGGTGGTGGTGTTGGAGGAGCTGCAGGAGGAGGTGGTGGTGGAGGAGGTGGAGGAGGCGGTGGAGGAGGTCTTGGTGGTGGATCAGGCCATGGGGGTGGTGGAGGTTTAGGGGGTGGAGGAGGACTAGGAGGTGGACATGGAATTGGTGGTGGTGGAGGTCATGGAATTGGGGGAGGAGTTGGAATTGGAGTCGGCATTGGTGTCGGGGTTGGAGTTGGAGGTGGTTCTGGCCAGGGAGTTGGTGTTGGATCAGGCAGCGGCGGTGGTGGAGGACATTAATCACAACACTAAGTACTGGATCGAGCCAATTAAAAAAGAGATTCGTATCTTTTTATTAGCAACCTGGTGGCTCTAACTAAGTATATCATGCTGCTTATATATAATGTAACAAGTTACAGCTCAATTTGTTTACCTGCATAAAGTTTGTGTTACGTACTTCATTAAAATGTTATTGTCTGTGCCGTTGTTTCCAAGAAAATATAAACGGGATTATTGTGCTTTTGTCTGATGTTTTCCATACATAGCTATGGTACAAGATGTATATGCATGTTTATATATAATTAATTAGCTAGGTTTGTAGATGTGTTTTTTCTGGTAAAAACAAAACCCTAAATAATGAGGATGATTTCGTGGTATGTGTATGGGTATATGCATGCATAGCTGTTTCATATATAGAAATCGAGTCCTGCGGTTAATTTTCTGTAATAATAATGGCATGCATGCATAGCTGTTCCAGAGTGATTGGCTAATTGAGTGTGATTCTACAGAGTATTAAATAGATAATTAGGTTTGGTTATATATACCTCTTTGAAAAGATTATATATATGCACGTTTCCTAATCTTTAAAATTAACATCACGTATGGACTATTATTTTCAATCATATTTTATTATAATTCTATATATTATTTAATCTCATCTTCTAGACCTATGAACTTTTAATTATTCTTATGAAAAACAAACTAAAATTGAACTAATATGGAGTTGGTGGAAAACTTATAAAGATAAACAAATTGAAGTTGAACATTGACCAATAGGAAAGCTGGAACGGAAAGGGAAGTAACTACTTGGCATCTGAATCTCTCTGAACATACTCCTGTATACAGGTTTCTGTTTAATAATAGCGCGCTGAGTTTCAAATTCATGGGGCATATATATTTATGTTCATTAAATAAGTGGTCAGTAATTATATCATAAATACTTCATCTACTCGGCAGTCGGCACACCGACACTATCCAGTATACATGAATAATAGCCAGAGATCTATATTTTTTTCTCCTCTGTAGTGAGATGTATACAATTCACGTGTGCAAAGTTCTCAATTTTTGGTTGAAAAAAGAGAGGAGAAATTGTTATGATTCAGACAGATTTTGCTAAGTAAACTGAAAATTAGTTTTATCAAGTTCGAAGAATACACCAAGATATATAATTTGCACAAGTGGATTTTTTAGATTTTTAATTTCGCGTCAAATATTGTAATTATTTTGCTGGATAGATCTTTAAAATATACTCCCTCCGTCCCGTTGAGTTGTTATCATTTCAAAATGGGGTGTCTGGCACGCATTTTAAGGTGAATTTTAAGGATAGTTCCATAATTTATTTTTGAAATTTTCCTTTTTTGTATAAAAATAGAACAATCCTATTTTTATACAAAAAAAGAAATTTTTAAAAATAAGTTATGGAACTATCCTTAAAATCCACCTTAAAATGCGTGCCAGAAAGTGAAAAAAAAGTGATAACAATTGGGTGGGACGGAGGGAGTACATGTTTGTATTATAGTGCTAAACCTGCTACTAGTCCTGCTTAAATTTACATCTTTGTATGATACAATTTAAATTAACACCAAATCAGTTCCGATTTATTTGTGCATTTATTTCTGAATCTACATTGACATGCAAAAGTTAAATTTTAGAACTTAATTTAACTTCAAATGGGTGCTCTTATTTATTGTGCTGGTTCAATCAACTTTCATAAACTCTCGAAATAATAACTGAAACTAGCTAGGGTGCTTGTAATAAGCAGCATGACGCCTATGTTGCTATGCATTACATCAACGTGACTGGCCGACTACCATATGGTCCTTCCAAGATTCAAGACAATATTTTGTACTGATGACCCAATAACTGAGGCCCTTGTTATTGCTAGCTCAACACCACTCAGACGAGCCCAATACGTACAGTTTGACTTTTGATTCAATGATTCCGCCAATACAATTTGACTTTTGATTGCGCCAGGCCTGCTTGCAAGTACATCCCTCGTTTCATTCTGAAAAATACTCGTATAAGAGAACAAGTGTTTACATAAAAGAACAATCTAGTTAAGTATATTTTTTTTGTGGTACACTAGAAATGCAACGTTTTAAAAAATTTATAATTTATAAATAGTTAGCCACAGGAAGACAAGTGTATATTATCAAAAAATTAATGCATAAAACTTAGAGCTACATACAATAGATATAATCTAGCTTATTGTACACGTATATTGGTAATATAGTATGCATATCAGCAGCAGAAGCACATGCACGTATATCACCTAGCTACTTGTAATACTTATCTGTTAACTTTTGGAATGAAAATAAGAAGTAATGTATATCTCATACTTTTGAGATTTATGTTCTTTATCGAACATCCATTAGCGGCTACATGTTTGTTACTCGTATATAAATAAACTAGGTTGTGCTTATCAAAAGACAAAAAGATTAATCAACACACGTTTGTCTGCTCGAGATCTAGAAGTGCTGATGCTATATATTCCACCGCACCTACTTGACCACTTGACCAGTCCCTACATTGATTTAACTTCACCTAAAGTGCTATCACAATTTTTGTATATAGATTATGTGGGACAGTGGGATATGGTGCCAACCCATTATAATCACAAATGCATTGCACACACAATATATATGATTATAAAATCAAATCCAATCTTGACGTCAAGACTTGAAAAGTGATCAGCAGAAATATATATATAGAATGTCGAAAAAATTAGTTTAATGGTAGAAATGGAAAAGAGCATGCCTGGATGAGGTGGATTCCACAAACTCGAGGGATAGCCAGCTAGAGGCAACTTGCGTTTGTAGTTCTTGATCATGTCCTTTTTTACTCTGTGGAACCAAAAGTACACGACTTTAATATACGCACAAACACACACATACACGCACACATTCTACACAAACAATTCCCTTTTTCACACCTATCTACTTTTATGGTATTACCTTTGGTATTTGCTTTTCACTTTTGACCTTTAAAACTTGAACCGGAATAATATATATATACACGCGAGAATGCGAGTCCCCCGAGTAGTTTAAATAATTTTAACAATATGAATAACGAGACAGTTTTGGATTTACAGAACAATTGTACGTGCGGGATCTTAAGAGGTATATACCTAACAAATATTGAGTCCTGGACGCATGCACGAATGTCTCTGTGACAATGACGACGGTGGTTAGAGTGAACAGATGAGCGGGCCGGACGAGTCAGTTTGGCCACCGTGAGACTCGGGCATGGCACGCGGGAAGGCGAGCCGTGCCCAATCGGGCGAGATAGGAGAAAGTGTAGTTCGTGTGCAGCATGACGGGTTGGCGGGTTTTATTTATTTATTTATTTATTTAAATTTTTATTCACTTTATTCGTTGTACTGTACTTTGCTCATCATTGTTTCAATCATTGCAGTCGAACCCGCCCGCGTGCCGAGTTGAAGCAAGCACCTGCACATTTAATATATAGTTGAATTCAGTTTTTTTTTTAATTTTTCTTTTTTAAAAAAGAATATGTTTAATCTTTTATTTCATATTTTATACTTATTTTATACGAATATTTTTGGAATAAAAGAGGACGGTACTTCTATAAATTTTATTAATTAAAATATATTTTATAAATTATTTAAGAGGACTCCTTTCTAAAAAAATGGAACAAACCACTTGTACATAATAAACAAATTAAGAAAAACAAAACAAATAAAATTTAGAAATACAAAATAAAAATATTTTAGCAACTATTTAATTTATACAAAATCTTGTTGTTGTTCATTAGTTGATGTACCTGATTCGGATGAACTATCTATTAACATCCACGTGTTGTCTTTTCCATCCGAGCCATCTTCTTTTCTCCCTTGTTATTTTTTTCCGGCTCAATCGCAGTCCTTTTTGCAAACACATATCTTCACCATGTCTGGCGAAAAACTTGATCTCTTATAGTCCAACACTCTTCTACCTGCACTAAAAGCAGACTCAGACGCAATTATAGAGGCAGAAACTACTAATATGTCCCTTGTAATTTTTGCTAAAATCGGAAATTGGTTCTCATGATTTTTCCACCACGTTAGTATTGAAAAATAATCATCTAATTCATAATTATAAGAAAAAAAACTCCCTAATGATACTATAAGAAGAAGCAGGTACAAAAAACGTAGTGAAAATTTTACATTTTTGTTTTTTAGTTAGAATAGATGAAATAGTACTATTAAACATACTAATAATATTAGTCTTAGGTGATACAACATTTTGAATTTTGGGAGTATAAATATCTACAAGTCGATATAATAATTCTAAACAATTTTGTACATAAAGAGTATGATTATACGAAACTCCTAACACCTCATAATAACGTTCTAACATATTTTCTAAACCTTCTTTTCTAAACCCTCTTTTCTACACTGGGATCAAGAAAACATGCAACACCATAAATATAGGGAAAATCTGTAAAGTATTATATCCAGTTAATTTTCATGCTATAAATAATTGCACTAAAATAATCATTTTCTTCTAAATCACGTAAAGTAGTAATAATATTAACACACTCAATGATAACATGATATACATTTGGTTCGTAAACATAAGAAAAAACCTTAATAGCATGATGATAACAATCAAGTATATCGCGTACATTAGATGCCAAATCCCACTGAATATCAGTAATCAGTCCACCCTCAAATTAGTTTTTTGAGTCTGAATTATATAACTCAGTGATAACTACCTTATATTTAATTATCTTATTTAATAATTTATACGTCAAATTCCATCTCGTAGGACAATCAATAGCCCATTTTTTCGACCTTAACCCGCTATCTTTACACAATTTTTTGTATTTAGACCGTAATGTGTGTACTATACATAAATATTTAACTATTTTTCTAATGGATTATAATAATACAGTTATTTCTGCAATTCACTTTTGAGCCGATAAATTAATTATGTGAGCACAATATCTAACATGCAAGAAAGTACCATATAATATAGTGGGAATGTTAGCCCTAATATAATCCATGACTTTATTATTTGCAGAAGAATTATCAAAAGATATTATAAACACCTTATGAAGTAAATTAAATTCTTTTATTATGTCTAATATTTTTTGTTTTATGTTAAAACCGGTGTGTGACTCATCCGTAACATCAAATGCAATAATTCATTTTTGTAATAAGTAGTTAGCATCAATCCAATGAACTGTAACACAAATAAAGGGCTCACCACAACTCAAACCCTAACAATCACTAGTTAAATATACCATACCATCAAAATGATCAAAATATTCAATTAAATCTTTTCTTTGACTATAATATTATTTTTGTGTGTGACGTTTAAGTGTGTTCCTAGGAATTCTTCTAAATGCAAGGTTTATTGACTGTTTCATCATATACTCTAAATTCGGACTCTCGCTGTGGTAGAAAGATAACTCATCTAATGTAATATAAATAGCCAAATTTTCAATTATTTTATCTCTATTATAAGATAAAGACATACTTCCACCGACAGACGAAGTCATGAAACCACCAATTTGTGTTTGTTGTGATTCTCCCGTGCTTGTCCACTTTCATGACTCTGCTTCAAAATTTCATGATGATTTTTTAAGTGCCGATCAAGTGTGCCCATACCGGTCCCCTTAGCGTGAATAAAAGGAGCTTATTGTCGACCACTTTGCATACAAAGCAAACAAAAAACTTTAAATCGGTTCAGATCTTCCGTTTCTTGTCTCGAAAAATAAGTCCAAACGTGTGATGAATGTCTACTGCTAGAAGAACTACCTGTAAAAATAAATTTTACCCAAATTAATTCAAATAATGAAATATTTTAAAAATATAAAAATAAAAATTGAATAAAATGAATATTTTTAAAAACATTAAATTCGAATGTTTTTGAAAATTAAAATAATGGAAATACTCTAAAAATACAAAAATTAAAAATGAATGTTTTTAAAAACGTAAAATTCAAATGTTTTTGAAAATTCGAATAATGGAAATATTCTAAAAATATGAAAATTAAAAATGAATGTTTTTAAAAACATAAAATTCGAATGTTTTTGAAAATTTGAATAATGGAAATATTCGAAAAATATGAAAATTAAAAATGAATATTTTTAAAAACATTAAATTTGAATGTTTATAAAATTCAAATAATGGTAATATTTTCAAAATATAAAAATTAAAAATGAATGTTTTTAAAAACATTAAATTCGAATATTTTTGAAAATTCGAATATTAGAAATATTTTAAAAATATGAAAATTACAAATGAATGTTTTTAAAAATATTAAATTCGAATGTTTATAAAAATTCAAATAATGGTAATATTTTCAAAATATGAAAATTAAAAATGAATGTTTTTAAAAACATTAAATTCGAATGTTTATAAAAATTCAAATAATTGAAATATTATAGAAATACGAAAATTAAAAATGAATGTTTTTAAAAAAATAAAATTCGAATGTTTTTAAAAATTCAAATAATTCAAATATTTTAAAGTTACGAAAATTAAAAATTAATGTATATAAAATATATATTTTTAAAAACGAAAACTTACCGGTTCGACGGGTGGGGGTGGCAACATTGAAGTGGCTTGGGTGGAATCTTGTGATGATACTGTGCCCCTTCCTTATTCCATTATTTGAAACTCGTCAAAAAATTTGAAGCTCGCCGGAATGTGACTACTGACTATGTTGCTCGCCGGAATTGACAGTGAGAGTGGTTGAGAGTGAGAGATTAGGAGTGAGTAGATAGCAAATATCGAGAGAGACTGAGAGAGTGAGAGACAAATAGGAGAGTGTGGGAGAGAGTGAGAGACAGACAGGAAAGTGTAGGACAGAGTGAGAGATAGAGAGGAGAGTGTAGTGTAGGAGAGATAGTGAGGGGCTGAGAATATTTATACGAGCTGAGAACTGAGAAGAATGACGTTGGAGGTAGCCACTGAACGTGTAGATAGCCGTTGAATAGCAGCAGTAGAGTAGCAGCAGGCGCGTGGGCAACCCATAACAACAACGTGTCGGGCCAACTCGTCGGGTTGAGGCGAGTTTGGCGAGCCGTGTCGGGCCGATTACGATTCTCCAAATACTAACTCGTGAACAGCCCGATTTTCAAACGATCCGTGACAGTTTTTGAACCGGTCCGATTTCCAGGTAACTAGCACGATTTTTAAGGCGAGCCAGTGAGCGAGCCAACACGCCCGTTTGGACACCTATAACTGTGGTGCCAAATTGTAATGGTCGTACAACCTATAAGCCTACTAATCCAAAACAGATTCCTAGTCTCGATGTATGGGTCCCGTCGCCCACTAAAATTAGCTGTAAAGATTAGAACTCATAGTCAAGTACCATATATACCGCGCGCATAGTCAGTCCATTTAGGCTAGCCACTAGCCAGCCACCTAAGACGGATTTATCTACTAATTTTACTAAATTCGTCAGTGCTCAAGTAATGTTCAAAGAAGCAACTTACACCCCCACCTAAATGTATTCCAACATGCACTCGGCTCTCTATATATAGTATGCCTACGGAGCGAACCCTTCGCTGATATAACAAACTACTGAAATATGAGATGAAGCAAAAAATTTGTCTTGAAATGCATGAGAAAGAAACTCTGCCTCAAATCGAACTTGTCATCGATGAATCATCGTCAATAATCTCTACTCAAACCCAACACAGCGTCAGTCTAAAAGCCTTGAAAACCATGGCTTCGCCAATGTTAACTAAATTTCATGCCGGATATTTTAGAATAAGTCTCTCACTTTGCAGCCAAGCGTTGCTTTGGAAAACCCTAGGGCACCCGCCGGTCAATGCACACGCTTATAGGCGCGTGCTAGGCATGTTGCCCTCTACAACCTTCATCCTGCTTTGGTCACTGGCCTTGTTGATACTAATCTCCCTCTCAATTCTTTATATACTAAAATGTTTCTCCAACTTTGAGAGTGTGAAAGATGAGTTTTTGAATCATGTTGGAGTAAACTACTTATTTGCACCTTGGATATCATGCCTATTATTGCTTCAGTCTGCGCCATTTTTTACTCCAAATACTATATACTATCAACTACTGTGGTGGCTCTTTGTTTTGCCGATACTTGTGCTGGATGTTAAGATCTATGGCCAATGGTTTACGAAAGGAAAGAACTTTCTATCGACAGTGGCGAATCCAGCCAGTCAATTATCAGTAATTGGTAATTTGGTTGGAGCCAGGGCAGCGGCTTTGATGGGATGCAAAGAGAGTGCAATTTGTCTGTTCTCTTTCGGGATGGTACATTATTTAGTACTCTTTGTTACACTCTATCAAAGATTAGCTGGGAGTGACTGCCTTCCCGCGATGCTACGACCAGTTTTCTTTTTGTTCATCGCAGCTCCAAGCATGGCAAGCTTAGCTTGGATATCCATCTCCGGAAGTTATGACAATTCTTCAAAGATGCTCTTCTTTCTTTCATTGTTTCTCTTCGTGTCCCTGGTGAGAACTTGACTTTATTCATCCTCTTTTTTTTTCCTTTCTATTTGTCTTGATACAAAGTTTAAGTTGTAGGGAAATACTACAGTAGTTGTCACTTTCATTGAAAATCAAATAGAGGTCAAGAGAGACAAAAGGAACACTGTAGGTCCGTAGTACGTAGAAGTGTTCAAGTGTGCTTGCAACTCTATCACTTCATAGACAAAGGGAACCCTAAGAAGATCTGTGTTGTTAACTTTGGTACAATATTAACTCCTTGACGTTGTAGGTAGGAAATTCATGCAAAAATATCATTTTCATATGGAGCTCTGCATTTAAGTTGGGTCATACATGCATCAGTTCGATCCACTATGCCCCTCATTTTCATTGTAGCCAACTCTATGGTGCTGGACCATAAATTTTGTGAAGTTGACCCATATCTATATTTAATATTATATATACACCAACTTGAATTTGGTTCCATATAATTGTCCCACAATACATGAAAGTCAATTCGATTAAAGTAAAACGTTAAGCAACAACATCAACACTTGCATATTATAGGCTTAAATATAATTTAAACCCTGTATTATTAACAATATACAATTCAAACTCTTTTTTAATATATTTAGTAAATTTAACATTACATTTTTGAACTATTTACAATTGAAACCTTTTTTAAAATAATTAGTAAATTTAACACTATGTTTTTGAACTATGTACAATTGAAACCTTTTTTAAAATAAATAGTAAATGTAATCCTACGTTTTAAAACATTTAGTAAATTTAACCTTGACTTTTTAATTTCGGAATAAAATAAATTTTACGACAAAATTTTGAATAAATATTCGTCAAATGCACTATTATCAATTTTTTTTGTATAAATATTATCTAAGCATAATAGATATTTACAATTATTAGGGTTTTTTCTTATAAAATGAATATTTAGATGTTATTTTCTATATTAATATATCTATATGTATAATATATTATATATGTTCAATAAAATTTTAATATGTGTTTATATTATTCCATCTTACCATCACACTTCCCGCTCAATATATTCATGAATGTTCATCACTGAATTTAATTTATTTTCAAAAATACTCTTCGGTGAATATATTCTCGAAAATACTTTTTCGATATAAAATTTATTTTATTCCGAAATTAAAAAGTCAAGGTTAAATTTACTAAATATTTTAAAATGTAGGGTAAAATTTACTATTTATTTCAAAAAAGGTTTCAATTGTACATAGTTAAAAAACATAGGGTTAAATTTACTAATTATTTTAAAATTTTACTAATTATTTTAAAAAAGGTTTCAATTGTAAATAGTTAAAAAACGTAGGGTTAAATTTACTAAATATATTAAAAGAGGGTTTGAATTGTATATTGTTAATAACACAGGGTTTAAATTGTAAATAAACCATATTTATATGCGAATCAAAAAAAAAAGGAAAGATAAGTTTATATCATAATAAGGTGCAACTGGTATATAACAGTACTACGGCAGATGCATTGATGTTCACGATGCTGACATTTAGCAACTTACAAATTTAATTATATATATCGGATTCAAAAAATTTCAATGCAGGAGGTCATGTTTTTAATTCCTTATCTAGTTTATATATGAATTTAAATGTTTTTCAGAAACCCTATTGCTATTTATCTTTTTCGAAAAGAACATTTTTGCATTTACTAACCTTTTGTTCGATTCGTTTATTATTGAAAATAGGTGTGTAGGCCAAAACTATTCAAGAAATCGATGAGGAGGTTCAATGTCGCATGGTGGGCATACTCTTTTCCTTTGACAGTCTTGGCATTATCTTCAACAGAATACGCACAGGAGGTGAAAAGCAGCATAGCTCACTTGCTGATGGTGATTCTCTCAGCCATTTCAGTTCTTGTTACACTTGTTTTAATGGTGTTCACCGCAATCAACACTGATTTGTCGTCTGATTCGCTGATTTCGAGATCCTCTGATGATTTGATTATAACAACTTCTAGTTCCTCGACAGAATGACTGTAATTTGCATTCAGAAAAAGCCATTTATTCATCAATTATAAATATCCCTTAACCCATTTAACCTGGAAGATATATAGGGAATCTAGTTCTTAACTAGAAAGCCTTAAAAAACACGAGTAGTTGGAACAGTACGTTCTCAGTAGTTGACCAATTAATTGTCAGCTGTCTGTCAATTCTCTTGTAGGGCTTTGAGAAACTCAATTCTCTTGTACACGGGCCTTGTTAATTTGCAATGGATCTTGTTTTCTAAATTCTAAGGAACGCTCTTTGCGGTTTAATATTTCCATTCGAAAGCCTATATATTTTTGCCTCGCATGGTCCATCCTGGGGTGACAAAATGATTTCGGTTGTTTCTAATCCAAAATTAATATATAATAAATGTTTAACTTGTTTAAAATCCAAAAAAAAATACTAAAAAGATTGATTGTAATTAACTTAACATAAAATTAGTTTTACATGAAACATTTTAGATTTAAAATAGTTTTTCGTGTTTTTAATAATTTAAAACTAGTTTTTTTGTGTGTGTTTTTAAACTAAGAATTTTATCAACAATTTGTTAATGTGGGATTCCTTATAGCTCTTGAATATGTAAACTATTTGTAATTTGTCAAAAGGAAACTAATTGCAAATTATTTATCAAATATATAAGGGCTTCTAGCCGATTTGAGCCCGTTTATTCTCCGGTACACCACCCATGAGCTAGAGGTTTTATCGATAATTTGCACTAATGTCTTTTATATGCTTTCAAAGGTCATTTGTTATTTGATGCGTTACAGTCGCCATAACATTATATATGGGGTGTTTGGCTTAGCTTATAAGTAATAAGTTACTTTTTTAAAAAAAGTATTTTTATATTTTTTTAAAAAATTAATATTTATTTTAGAAATTTAAGACAAAATCTTATTTCCAAATTTGAAAATAAGTTACTTATTTTCAGAAAAAGTACATATATACCAACCTTTTCAGCTTATAAACTGCTTATAAGCTTAGACAAACGGGGCCATAGTTATACACTTTTGCTTAATTTATGATACGATCCATATATGTATATATATACAAGAATTAAATAGAGTTTCTTGCATCTCTCGACCGAAAGTTTTGATAGACAACTGTTACTCTAATTCAGGTTTTCTTTACAAAGATCTCACCTTGTCATTCATTCCAGTGGCAAGTGCTTAGTTATTTGTCCTTAAGTTTCACATGATTAGTTTAGAAAATCATATTGAAAGTCCATAACTCCATATACCTTTTCATTAAGTTTCACATAAATAAATTCGTTGTTTTAGAAAATCATATTGAAGCCAATATTACCACTGATCTTTATGTTAATTAGTTGAAACAAAATGAAATTGAGGAAAAAGAAATATATTTTTTTCATGAATAACGTACTATTTATGTTTTGATTTTCTAAACGGCTAATTATAATTTATAATTTATAATAATAAATAGTTATAAACTACAACTGATCTTTGCGTTTTGATTTTCCGTATTACCACTTATCTTTAAAAACATAATTTATAATTTTGTCAACTGAAGCTTTTCTTAAATATTTAATCCACAATAAAATTGTCGTACTTCAGTGCCTAATTTTAACAACCGTGAGTTTTGAAAATCGTCTGCCTTTAATAGAACCGAAAACAAAAATAAAAAGCAGAAAGTTATTTTTTAAAGATTTATCTATCTATCTATATATATATATATATATACAAATCTCGCATATCCTAATTTGGACCACTCTCATGTATCAACTACACATATATGTCTGTTAGCTGTTAAACATTAAGCCGAAAATGACATTTTGTCTCCATTTTTAATTTACAGTAAGGTCACTCCTCATGATAACTAGTTCAATATTTAGAAATTTGAATGCAACCTAAATTAGTTTCGAACCTAGAAAACTACTCCTGATTCTTCTAATTCGTAAGTTTTGGAACCATGTAATAAAGACAAAGTCCTTGTGAAATATAAATGTAATTGTGATTTTGATATTACTATATTATACGGAATAATGATTAAGATACGTACCTAACATTGTGCATATGGGATTTAATAAATAATATCGGCACTTACTAGCTGCTATTGTGATACTAAAATTTAGAGATTATTAGAACAATAAAATTATAATAGTATAGATTAGAGTTTTTGAGATATCGGGGGCCGGATTTGAAAGTGTCTGGACTAATATGTAATACTAAACAAAAACTTTCCTAAAATGTGTGCCATAAAATCTCAACCCAATATTCAACTAGTGATCATTGAATCACCTAATACTGTCGTCCCAGCCAAAAAACGAGCAAACATTCCCATAACAATCAAAAATTTAGTTATGCCAATATTAACAAAATTTCATGCTGGTTACTTCAAAATTACCCTTTCAATATGTAGCCAGGCCTTGCTATGGAAAAACCTAAGCGAATCACCCAAAGATGCACATATTTATAGACGCATGTTAAATATGCTCCCTTCTGCAGCCTTGATCCTTCTCTGGTCACTGGCATTATTCACATTAGTATCCTTTTCGATTCTTTATATACTAAAGTGTTTATACATCTTTGAGAGTGTGAATCTTTATATACTAATTTGCACCTTGGACATCATGGTTGTTATTGCTTCAATCATAGCTTCTACCGAATACGCGCATGAAGTAAAAAGCTTCATAGCTTACATGTTGATGATGATCCTATCTGCGTTTTCTGTTGTTATTCTTGTGTTAATGGTATTTAGTGCAATCAATGCTGATCTAGTTCTTAGACCATGCAACGATCTCATTCCTACTACTACTACTTCCTCAACTGAATGAGTCGTTTATTTCTGGCGATGATTCAGAAGCAGGTGTGCTTCTGAATCATGGATCTGGCACCAGTAGTTGTTAAAATAAAGCTTAAGCTGAATACATCATGGCATTTTCTCATACCATGACAATCGGGAGCTAGGCTTGTGCAATAGAACTGTTTTGTTTTATTTTTATAAATTTGTTATTTAAATTTAGTGTTTTTTCTGTAGTTAGAGATCATGTACGCCTCTTGTAATATAAAATGATTATCATTCTTTGTGATCAATATAATTACTTACAGTCTTAGATTTATTAGGTCTGCATATAGACTTCATTTTTTAAGTTCTTTTTTGCTGGTCTGCGAATCCAAAATTCTTATCAGTTGAACTTGTTTAAGGTTTGGCAACACTTCGTTCATTGTTCGTTTTGGAGTGCTGCCTAAGCATGGAAATCGTTGCATTAGGGATTAAGCAATACTTTAGAAAAACTATATTATTTACAGCCGTTACATTAGATCAAAGACAACCTGTTTCATCAATTATGCATCTACCTAGCCATACAAACTATATAAACCGTCGTAGATAATTATAATCAAATGTTTTAAAGAATAGGCAACACGTGTTTTGTATTGGTTGTTTTCCGCAAGTTGAAAGGGAGCACTTCTGTACACGAACAGTTTTCAAAATCTAAATGCATTAAATATTAACAGATCAGACTTGTCTTGAGGATTTTTACTACAAAAATAGGCTATGCAAACAATCCTTGAATCCAACTAAGCTACAAGAACTTCAAAAAAAAAATTCAACTAAGCTAGATTTGCGGAACTGATGATCTAACAAACAATCTGTGTGTGCCATTTGTTGGGTCGAAATCAAAGCTTCTGTGCTTCAAGATCATCAGACATATATACATTGCATCTCGTACAAACGAGGTTCCCACTTTAATGAAAATATCCTGCGGCAAACATCACAAAAGAGTATTCTTCACCATCCTTTAAAGAAAATCACGGGCCATCATACCACTTAAATAATTTCAAATTAACTATTAATCTGATACAAAGTAAGAACGAAACATAGCTCAATTAGCTATAGTCTATGGGGTCTTTAATACAGTCCCAGAAATATGTTTACTACAACATGATTGTTTCTGACGAAATGAACACCACTTCATCACGACTAACATCCCACCTGGAATAAAAAATATGTGTTTGAGTCTTTTATAAGGACAAGTCAATAGCTAATTTATACCAAAATTCGCTAGCTTTTATGGGTTAACTTGTGGTGGGTTGTTGGGCCCAATTTGCATTCGGTTATGGGTTTGGGTTGTTATAAATGATGGCCGGAAATGGTAAGGCACTGCCCAGATTCTGTAAGTTTGTCCGTAAACTCGACGAGGACATCAACCCAATAAGGTGGGATATTTGTAACATCCCACATAATAGAAAATGTGTGTTAGGACAAGTTAATAATTAATCTATACCAAAAATTGCTAACTTTTATAGGCTACTTGTGGTGGATAGTTGGGTGCAGTATGCATTTGATCATGGACTTGGGTTGTTATATCATGTATCCTTTGAAACTTTTTGCTCCGATTAAGGCTATACATTGGAAAATCATTTTTTTGTCAAGAATTAATGGTAGATCATATTAAGAATACGTACGTAGAAAATGCAATTTGAACACAATGCATGAAATTTGTTCTCCCAACAATACAGTGCACAATCCTTAATAAAGCCAAGTTGGGCCTGGAGACCTAATCTGTAATATATATATTCAGATCCAACTGCCGAGTTCATATGGCCCATACAATAATAGACTTAGCTCAGTATTCTTACTTCGCTAGTTCGCTCATTAAATTAGCTCAGTTTAATTATAGTGAGTCAATTTCTACAATTCTACGAGAAGATACTTGATAATTAGCCTGTATAATAATAATGATGGGAGGAGAAAGTATATATTTTAACGAATACTAATTTTTATCCACGTTACAAAATTAAAATAATAATAATAATCTAATAGTGTGACTTTCATCCTAAAGCCATGTGACTCATGAATCACATAAGGAAACACCTTGTGGAATGCGATGTTGGTATTATTTTATAAACGATTTCTTATTTATAATGTGGTGGATTATGATTTTTTTCAATAATTTGTATGAAAATATTTAATCTGACTTATTTATCATTAAATCTGTCTAAACTATATACAACTAACAAGTCTGTCTTTATAAAGTAAACATAACCCTTATAATATTCTAATGTTCAGCTTAACCACGTTTTTATTTAAATGTATTCGAAAAAGTTAGTAGATCTCTAGATATATCCGGTACTGGGTAGAGCAGGTCTAATGCAATGCTATTGGATGTACTATTTCTATAATATAACATCAATTATAAAACACAACACCACAATGCAATGATATAGAAGGTGCTAAAATAGAAAAATTATATACTTGGTTCTATATATTTAGTTGAAAAGTTACTTTATATTTATTGGTTCTATTTTAAAACCATAAATTGAAGCATGAAATCTATTTTAACACCAAAGTGTGTTTTTTGATTTAATATTATAATAATAACTACATTTATTTTAATATTAGTATTGAACTTGCTCTCGGCAGTTGCAACTATTATCTGTACATGTGCAAGCGAACAAGAATTTACTACTACAATTTCTACATCTAACAATAATATTTTTACCAAGATTTTTACAATTTACAGAAACTTTCCAGCTCCAAATCATCACCAACCATTCTTTGTATATGTCACCGGTCCCCCACATTCTTGTCTTGTTTCACACCTTCAACATTTTCTCTAATTGTGATCCACGTTTCCTCCCACTCCCAGTTTGGTGCTCTTGAATTTAACCACAGCCCTCCGATTCGCCACGATAAAGATGATGTTCTCGTTTCGACAATATTGTCCATTGTTTCCGATTCTTCTGTGGATGTCCAAACCCCGTGATCAAGAATACTTGTTGGTGAACTTGTGATGGACTTATGATTTTGCCTTTGGCTTAGATTGAATTCTTCAACAAATGGGTGGTGGATGAGTTGTTTAGCTGTCCAACGTGATTTCGGATCTCTTTGCAAACATTTGCCAAGAAAATCCTTTGCTTTTGTGGAGAGGAAAACTGGAAAATTTGGCAATTCTCCTGAATATGCAATTTTGTAAAGAATTGAGAGGGGATCACTATTGACATTAGGCCACGGTGACATCCCGGTGGCCATTTCGATAATTGTACAACCAATTGCCCATACATCAGCTGGACACCCCTGTTCTTCCCCACGTGCCACTTCCGGTGCCATAAACATTGGCGTGCCAGCAATAGGCATGGTAGTCGAGGCCGCAGAATTACTCCACTTGGCACAACCAAAGTCGGCAATTTTGGCTCCACTTTCAGTTAGTAATATGTTTCGGCCCTTGATGTCACAATGCACTATGCCATTTGAATGAAGGTACTCTAGGCCATGTACAATTTGATGTGTGTACTGACCAATCATAGACTCTTGAAGCCGTCCGTGTTGATTTTGAATGGCATCATATAGTGTGCCAGCCGGAGCATACTCCATCATGAGATTGTACATGAGCTTGTTGTTTTCCATTGTAACGTTGTAGCCCACGTATTTAACAATCTGAGGACTGCTCAAAGTGGACATAATTTTTCGCTCTCTTTGCAGCATCTCAGACTGGGAGAATTCGACAGATTTAGCGGCAAAAATGTTTCCGGACTGACAAGAAGTAGCAACAGAGACGGTAGCAGAGGATCCACGGCCAACAATGTTGCCCCTGGTCCAATTCATTTTTATTCGAAAATGTGTGAAGAATGAAGAAGAAAGTTTGATGCTTCATGTTTTAGCATGTTAGTAGAGTTTATATATAAGGTGGGGTTTTTGAAATGCAAATGTGTGCATTGTTGGGTAGGAAGTCATTAGGTGGCCTCTTTGCTTTTGCTCTCTCTCCTCAATGCCTCTCTCTACAGACCATAGTTGACAATTACTTCAACGGGAGTTGTACAATAAGGCAAAATATCATTGGGAGATGGAAAAATGACTTGGACAAAATGGCACGTGAAGAATTGACAAGATGAATCAAGGGTGCGGAAATGGCCAACAAGTAAGCATATTTTGCATATTGTTTTTTTTGCTAGTTCATATTTTGCATATTGTTGGTTGTTGACTTGCTGCAACTTTTTTATTTATTTATAATAAAATTAGTAATAGTTGGATGTGGTAGATCGACTAGATTAATTTGGATGCAATTTGCAAAAATCCCAAACCCTTGTAATTGGATTCTTTGTTTTGTATTAGCCAATTGCAATTATATAATTAGCAAAGACTTTGAAAAAAATATTACCAAACTTGGAGTATTATGACTTTTATGAAGAGTGAGAGATAGGTTGAACCACTATATTGGTTGATCTTTGTTATTCCTCTTTTTGGTAGGCATTTTGAAAGTTATAATGTGAATATATATAGTTAAACACAAGATCAAACACCAAAATTCAAGTCTTAAACTTTGGATTTATATACAATTTGAACCCTAAATACAAGCACTCTGAAGTCTGATCCACCAAGTCAAAAGATAGTAGGAAGATTTGTTATTTGTGCATTTGGAATTAGATGGTCAACTACTAATTCATCAGACCATCTCTTAAGTAAATACTATATGCACTTTTCATATGCCTCGGGCCATTAAACTAACAACTAAATTTTTAAGTAAATGATAATACTACAAGTTGCATAATTTAGTTGATGCTCTACAAAATAAAAACAGTATTTTTATGTTACTGGATTTTTGTGTATTTAATTATTATCCTTTCAGATTAATAGAGTTCTCTTATGATTAATTGATTTAATATTATATTCAATATCTGGCTTAGATCTCGAATAAAGATGTACAATTCGAGTCAAATTCACATTAGTACTAAATATTTGTTCTGAAAATTTGGTTTAGAAGCACATATTGTACATTCGCATTTTATTAATTAGGCTAAAATCTAAAGGACCTTGATTGAAATTTCTAATTAGTCGAAATTGGCCTACATCCCATCACATTCAAAGAGCTGGCTTGAAATTACAAACTGTAGCTAATTTATATGTTCGGGACAGTTACACATGATATTGGAGCTTGCAATACAAATATAATAATTTTAATTTTATTAAAAAAGCTAATAAATTATTTATTTTAATTTTATAATTAGATGAAAAGGTTCAAAAACAATCTTATACAAAGGACCCCCGCTGCTCCTTTCTTCGAACTCTTTAACTTTTTGAGGGGACGGCTTTTTTATGATAGAAAACTTTACATTCATTGCTTAATTAAATGGGGATTAATACTTTCGTCAAAAAAAAAAAAATGGGGACTAATATCGGCAGTGCTTGGCGTGGCTGCTTCATATTCTGAGCTTTAAAACAATGTAAAAATCGTGGAGGACAAGGTTATTTATTCTGACCGACAAGCCATAATATTGCCAACCCATGACTACCGAGAGCAAATCCTATTTTGGTCCCTAGAATATAATAAAATAATGATTATCTAAAATATAGAAAATTAAAAAATTATTTTACTTCAATGATATTTCCCACAATTATTTCCTATAATTAAAAAAATACTAATATTTATTCAATGTTTTAGGTAATATAGATAAGGAGTGATATAATTGGAGTAGATATATGTTAAATTATAATTAAGAAAAGATGATGTTACATAATAAGGAAGTAAATTTGGTTACACAATTGTAGGGAACCATTTTCTTTCTCCTAAAATTTTTAAGCAAGGAGTGTTGGAGTTGAGTTTTTTTATATGATTATCTAAAATTGTATATGTGACAAAATCATAAGGAGAGAATGATGGTGGGAGATGCTTGACTACTAGGGCAACTCGAATCCAATTCGGTGACTACTTAAATTATTATAAAATATTGAGTCGCTAAAACTTAGTTTGATGAAAATATATATTACTTTGAGCAGCTATATTGGTGAATTATTCTATTATTACATTAAATAATAAGGCAGGCAATAAAAAATAGTTAAAAATAGAGATAAAATAATATAAAATATAAATATAACTCGTAGATGAAGTTAGCCAAATATAGCCGGAAAATCTTGACTATGTAAAAATTTACAGAGCGATATTGGTTCCTTAAAGAAAAGTAACTGTTCCCTCCATTTCATAATTCTTGACTATATATTGTAATATATATATTTTTTAAAAATATTATAATAAAATTTAATTCTTATATTTTATGTATCAATTTATAAAATTAAAAATAAATGGAGTTGTTTTAAATAATTGCACTGTTATAAAATAAATGTCGGTTGTGTATTTTAAGACGTAAATAAGTTTATAAACTATCCTTTTAATACAAATTTAAATACTATATTTTAACTTTAAAAATTTGAAAAAATAGTTTTTGTCTTTTATTCCTTCAAATACCCGTAAAATGGTTATTTACTTTGAAATAAACAATTTCAAAAACTACCCGAAAAGAATCACTCAATTGAAATATGGTTCTTAAACTAATTTTCTTAAACTAGGTTTCAACCCGTACGATATACGGATATTTTTTTTAAGATTTTAATTATTTATTTTTAAATTATTAATATCTTTTTAATTTTAAAGAGTTTTAATATAATAATATATTTTTTAATTTATTTAAATTTAATATATATACACGATGGTGATGGTAATTAATTATATATCACTAAAATAGTTAACAAAGACTAATTATATATATTTTTAAAAATGTTGAAACTAATTTTTAATGGCAGTATTGATTTTAATCGAAAGTTAAAAAAGATAAATGTCGCATAAAATAAAATTTTAATTATATTGGATATATGTAAATTGTTAGTCATAACAACATAAACTTTGATCTCGAAAATAATTTTGAAATTTATACGTTAATTTATAGATTATATTATAGAAATTAAAAAAAAAAGTTGAAATTTTAAGGGTAAATATATCAATATAATATATTGGTATTAAAAAATAGTTCAATTGCAAATAGTTTAAGTTTTTCATTCTAAATTTGATGAGATATTTAAAAATAAAAATTGAGAAGGAGATAAACAATTAAGGTCTAATTAAAATATTAAAAAACAACATTAAAATCTTGTTTTTTGTACATGGTAGAATTCGATCACTTATTTGATAGTATTTGGATAATATCATCCTCAATAATAACAATAATAAAGAAAACAACAAATAAAAGCTATATTATATACAAAAAAGTAAAGAAAAAATAGGGAAAAAGAGGATTCAGGAGACATGTAAAAATCAAGATAAAGGCAACCGAACCAACTTGATATTTTGGTATTATCTCCATAAAAAAAGCTTTCGGATTTTTCTCGTCTCCCTCGTATCTTCGTAGAAGATTTAGGATATCTATATTATATTATTAAAGACGAAAGATTAAAAGTTTTGGTCGGTATGGTACTAGGTGAACTTGACCGTTCAATTTTAAGTGAACCATAGAAATAATCTTAACCGTTGAATTTTAATAAAATATAATTTTAAAAGAATATAATCATACATACAATTCTAACACCAATAATCCTCCTTTTATGCAAACAACTCATAAACATTATAATTCTAAAGAATATAAACATTACTACTAAAATACAATCTCATATTAATCTTCTAACTAAAATATCTCACATTAATCTCCTAAGTAAAATACATCTCTATACAAAATAAACAAAAATTATTCTATTAAAATATAAATACAAATAAATTATATAAAAACATATACATATAATATTAAATAAAATTTAAGTTATTATTATACAAATATAAATAAATTCAAATCATTAAAAAATATTAAAATTAAAATATTAAAAAATTAAAAAAATTCATCTGTGCATCGCACGGGATATAAGCTAATAACTTTATAATTTTTAACTCTATCAAAAGTTAACTTGTTTATAAATTAATACAATCCATAATTGAAACTTACCGCCCCGTTTATTTAGCACTTCGCAAGTTATAGCAAGTCTAAAAACTTACATAAATAGTGTCCTATGTTAAAATTTAAGAAATGTAACAAAAATAAATATTCCAACAATATCCTAATAATTCCTTAAATCATTAGCACACTCACTTCCTTTCTTATTTTTAGAAATCTCTCTCTTTGTCCTAATTAATATTTTATTATAAATTATTACAAACACTTTCTCTCTCTATTATATATTATACTTTAATGATGAATAGTACTTTTAATAATAAAATATTGAATAGGGAATGGAGTTAAGGAATATTATTGGAGATGAAATTAATTAATTATTCATTTCCTAAATTACTAAGAACTAATTTTTTATATTATATTTAAGAAATGAATTCGGATATTTTTGGATTTGGTCATAGCAGTAGTACTTTATTTTTTAGATACATTGGAAATTTTCGAGTCTTTATACATACACCATGCATAGACTACTTAAGAATAGATTCTACTTGTCTCTGAACTGCATTGGAAATTTTCGAGTCTTTATACATAGCCCAATGTGCCAATCCACAGCCAGCGATATGAAAAGGAAATTATACAGCATAGGCTGGGCCGCAGATCATCATAATAACATTACAAAACAAGGCCCAAAAAAGAAAAAGAAACAGCAACTTTCACTTCAACAAACTGCGAGTCTGCAAGAACCTCAATCGAAATATATATATATATTTCGATTGATAAATTGAATTTAAGAAATCTAAAACAGGAATATAATATCGTATTTAATAAAAATATTAGAAACTCAAACTATATATATATTTTTCGATGTATAAATTGAATTTAAGAAATCTCAAACAGGAATATAAAAACGTATTTAATAAAAACATTAGAAACTCTTTTTAATTATTTTTTAAAATATATATTATGTAAGTTTCATAAAACGAACTATTCCTTTCGAGGATAAACCCTTGGAGCCGTAAATGAACAAACTAAGGATAAGGCGTCGAAGACTTTTGGATACCTCAATTTGTCACGTATAATAAATGATAAATCTGTCAATTTAGATATAACGTATACAAAATCTATGAATGTGGATTGTTGACTATATCTGCAAATTAAATTAAAATGTAATGATGTGGCTTCCGAAGTAGGTAGTAGTTCTGAAGTGGGTAAGTAGGCCGTTGGGGGGCATCTAATTTTTTTGGGATAAATAGTTGTTCAAATTTTTTTTAATATATAGAAATAAATTAAAGAATAATATTATAAGCTGGTAAATAAAATACAGAAATACACGTACAATAAAAAAATATTTACACTTTTCTGTCAGAAAAATACTTATTTACATTTATTCGATTAGAAATGCATCGAGTTAGTTGCATGCATGACTTGGACTTGACTAATAGAGGTGGTGAAACGGGTGAGTTAGCGAACTCACCCCAACTCGCCCCGACTCACCAATTTGTCTTGTGTTAGACACTTTGAATCGGGCCGATTCATGAACCGACACAAATTAGGGGAGGGAATGTGTCATATACGAGTTGGATTTCGGTGAACCGGAACCGGCACGGCTCGCCTAACTTATGAGTCTTTGACATTACATATGATTCATATTCTATGTGTTTTGTTTATAATTTTAAATCTTATTTTATATGTTTTATATTATAATATAAAATCATTTTTTTTGACAGTACATACGAGTCTTTGACAGTACATGTGAGTCATATTCTATGTGTTTTGTTTATAATTTAAAATATTATTTTATATGTTTTATTTTATAATATAAAATCATTTTCTTGACGGTACATATGAGTCTTTGATAGTACATATGAGTCATATTCTATGTGTTTTGTTTATAATTTAAAATCTTATTTTATATGTTTTATCTTATAATATAAAATCATTTTTCTTTGACAGTACATATCATTTTTTAATTAATAAAATATATAGACGTATCATCCTCTTTTATTTCAAAAATATTCGTATAATTTTTTAATACTTTTAAAATTTTAAATGGAATTAAAATTTTAAAAATAAATAAACAAACACGCCTACCCGCGGAACTGCACACGAGTCAATCTTTTTTTTGAGAACTGACTTGACTTGACACGATCCGGCAGCTTCACGCGCCGTTCACGAGTTAGGAGCTGACCAGACCGGCTCACCCGCGAGCCGGCCAGCTCGCTCGTTTGGCCGGCTCCATTGACTACAGAATAGTATCTGCATGTTTGAGCATGTCACCCCAGCTGAATTGTCACTGCAGCTCCTCCAAAAATATATCAAACACTCGAAACAAATCAAACAAATACATTCTTTTTTAATCACTAACAATCTCCTGATCTTTTGTCCAAACCCTAATACTTATAAATGGATGAGCACACTTCTTTACAACACTCTTATTAGAGCTTACCTTAACATTAATAAACCTCACAACTCTTTAGTATTGTACAAACACATGCTTGTTCATCAAGTTTCACCAAATAGTCACACTTTCCCTTCTCTTATCAAAGCAGCATTACATTTACCCTTCTTTGAATTACATTTTATGTTTGCTAAATCACTTCTTAGTCAAGTAATCAAACGTGGGGTATTAAAAGACCCATTTGTTCAGACGTCTTTTCTATGTTTGTACTCTCAAATGGGCAATCTTGATGATGCACGTAAGATGTTCGATAATATGCATGAACCGTGCATTGTTTCGTATAATGCTATGCTTGATGCTTTATGCAAGAATGGGGAAATAGGGTCGGCTCTTTTAGTGTTTCAGAGCATGCCCTTTAGAGATATTGTTACTTGGACTAGTATTATTAATGGGTATGGAAGAAACCAGTGTTTTCACGAGGCGATTGAGTTTTTTAGGATAATGATGGTGCATGGAGATGTGAGGGGTTTCTATGTAAAACCAAATGAAGCTACATTTGTTAGTGTGCTATTCTCGTGCGCTAATTTGCTAGGTGCAGGTGGTTTGGATCAAGGAAAGCAAATTCATGCGTATATGATCAAGAATGAAAGTGAAATAACTGTGTTCACGGGGACGTCGTTGATAGCACTTTATGGAAAATTGGGTTACTTGGTATATGTTATAAGAGTTTTCGATTATATGGTAGATAAACAAGTGTGTACTTGGAATGCACTGATATCGTCTCTGGCTTTGAATAGTACGGAGAACCAGGCGTTAATCATGTTTGAGAAGATGAAAAGTAGAGGGGTGAAGCCAAATGAAGTTACTTTTGTTGCTGTCCTGGTTGCCTGTGCTCGTGCTAATCTCGTGGAGCTAGGTTTAGAATTGTTTGATTTGATGTCGCATGTGTTTAAAATCGTTCCAAGAATGGAGCATTATGGTTGTGTAGTAGATCTTCTTGGCAGAGCTGGGCTCTTGACAGAAGCACAAGAACTTATAAGAAGGATGCCTTTTGAGCCAGATGCATCTGTTCTTGGAGCTTTAATGGGTGCTTGCAAAGTGCATGGAGCCATTGAGTTAGGGAATGAAGTTGCAAAAAGAATTATCGAATTGCAACCACTGCATTGTGGACGATATGTACTTTTGTCGAGTATATATGCTGAAGCTGAGAGGTGGGACAATGCTGCTGATTTAAGGAAAGCCATGGTGGATGCAGGAATACAAAAGGTTCCTGCTTATAGCATGATTGACTTGATCTAGAGATTAAATGAGAAATTTAAAAGCTGCTTCAGGATAATTATTCTGGCGTGAGGGAGAAAATGCAGGTTTAATTTTACGTTTTAAATGAGACTAATTTGGTTTGCAAAACAAAATGGTCGGTACATTATCGGGTTAATAAAATATTAAGTAGTTTCATAATGTGAAATCAATATACAATTGACAATTTCATTTGACTCATGTTTATATCTTTCAAACTTAATTGGCATCCTGATGTCTATGTTCTTGCCGTTTTAATTTCTATTAGGTTATGTTTGGTTGGGATGAATGAATATGGAAGGAATGTAATAAGATTTGAATTATATTATGGGTAAAAGTTCAAAAATCTCATTCCTTTCCAATTTTATTTTTAACAATTTAAACTAAAAATAAAATCCACCAATTTGAGATGAAATGCTTCATTCTCCATGTGCTCATCCATTTTTGTTTCATATCCTCCCTCCAACTTCATTAGTTTGTACTTATTTTCACTCATTTCATTCCATTCTCTTCAACCAAATACAACATTAGTCTAGTACATTAGTCTAGTGTATAAAGTGAGCTTGTCTTTAATAAATAATATTTATAATAATATTATATAATTTCTTTCTTTATACGATTGTGTTGTACATTTAAAAGTTATAATTAATCTATAACTTAATCTTAGAAGTAAGAATTGAAATAATTATTTTAAAATTATTAATTTATGATTATATTTGTAAAAAAATTATTACTATTGTTAGGTTATATTAGTGTAGCTTTTGTATATTTGTGCATTTATATTATTATTTGCTCTAAAAATACTAGGTTTTGAATCGTATTAATTAATATTTATAGTTTTAAAATACAAATTTCAATTTAAACAATTAAAAAACATAGATAATTTATTAAATAAATATTTATATTTATATTAAGTATAAATATATATAAAAAACCCTAAAATATATTAGTTTATAATAATTACATATTACAACTTCCAATCTTATATTAATTTACAAATAAAATAATAAACTTTGATTATAAATAATAAAATAACTTTTTAGTAACAATACACTTACGACATGATAATTCAATTAATCCTTGATTTATTTCAAGTGTACAAGTAACTTAGGCAAAAGTAATAATATCCTTGCAATTTTGATCCAATATTATTTTCATAATTTAATAACATAAAATTAAATAATAAGACTAGTTAAATTTTGAATAAAGATTTGTTTTACTTTCCTAATATATTAAACAAATGTATATATACTTGTACAAGTTAGAAATTAATACCGGTATAAAATTATTAAAGTACATTTGTTTAAAATGTATTAAACGTGGTAATCACTTTAGGTAAGAATTGATATAAAATTTAAAGCTAATTTACTAACCCCGTGAGTAGTGTGATTTTGATATACATACATAAAAGTATGTAACAAGGAATAGTGGCTAAGAAAACTTAATTCAAGGACAAATTTTAAAATATTATCTGAATAGATAGATGATAAATCTCATTTAAAATATTATCTGAATACATAATTATTAATTATTGATAAAGCATGATTAACCATACACATTTATTGTTTATTCTCATAAAAAGTAAATGACAGAAATAAAAAAGTTCATCCCTACATATTTTTACTTGATAGAAACCATCCTCATTGCAATTTTAGTTATCCAAGATGTCGGGTAATTCTCGAGTTGATTAACTTCATTTTGTTGAAAATTCAGAGTATCCCATGGAATGTTTGCTGGGGACCGTTGGAATCAAAAAAGTTGGGTTGGTCATTAAGACTGTGTTCCGGTGATAACTCGATGTCATTGATGGTTAGTCTACGCCTGGCTGGAGGAGTCTTTGAGTGCATGTGTTTCTCGTACTTCTGGGCATGACTAGCGATTTGAGCTGCAGTCTTTGAAGTCACATACTCTTTTGATATGGTTTTCCATTCTCCTTTTCCGCATTCTTTTAACCCTCTCAAGAAAGACCTGGTATAATTTACATAAACCAAATAATGAGAATAAAACTATATGTCATCATAAATTAACCGGTAAAGATAAACATATAGGTTAGTAATTAAGATTTAAGATATAATTATTGAAGATGATGAAAAAGAATGAATTAAAAAAATGTCAAATTAAAAAATTAACATTAAACAATAAAAATATTACTTGTGTTCTTCTGAGGTCCATGGTATTCCTCTTTTTTTTGTTTTACGGGTCACCCTTTCAGTTTCTTCTTGGATCTCTGTACCCTCCTTTTTAGTTTCTTTTTCCATTTCCATATCCTCCTCAACAAGATCTTCAAATTGACCTGTAGATGATTTGATAAATTTCATATCCTTCAGCAAAACTTTTTCATGATTTTTGATAGAGTCAATAGTTTGCCATGGCATTAAAAGAGCCACATGCTCAAAAAATTCCATAGAACTAGTATCTTCAAATTTTGTCATTGCATTTTCATATATCTTATTCTCTTTGAAACTCCAACCATCTTGAGTATAACTTGTTCTAGTTTCATCTGATGAGTTTAACAAATGATGATCAGAATTGGAAGAGTTTGCAAAATTTAAATCCATAGATGTTTATGATATGTATTATGAGAGGAACTAGAAATGAGATGCAAAGGTTATTGAAAATGTGTTATGTTATATAGGCAGTTCAGAAGATCCGTATTAACTAAATGAATCAATAAAATATAAAATCCACTCCAGACAGATACAGACTTATCAGATATTTGGATCGTGTAAAATAATAAAAATAACTACACCGTACTGGGGATAAACATTTTATCCTCAATATATATTCTAATAAATATAATATTAATTTTGGTATTTAAAAATAATTTAATTGAAAAAAGTTGCACGCCATATGTGTGATATCCAATGTACCAAATATTTGTTACATATTACATTAATAATATTAAGTTTAAAATAGTTAAATATTTGTGTTACTTTAATTTATAATGAATCGATATATAAAAGAGATTAATGTTACTCGGTGTACCTCACGACTTTCTTGAGATTAAAAAAAATTCTTAGACGAGAATGTTACTATAATTAGAGAGAGTTATATACAATTCTAAAAATACTCACACTAAAAAACACTAGCAACTTAAATAATTTTCCTGAAATAATCTAAGAAACTTTATTCTCTATGTAAAAAGCATATAATATCTAAATAAATTAATTTAGTAGTTAATTTTAAATCCTCCTGATAGAAGGTTAAAAAATATGTATGTTTACTCCCATTTCGTAAAAAACATGAGAAGTTATATTTGCATTTTTTATATAATTAAATATTAATATACTCTTATTATTAAAACCTCTGCTAATAATAAAAGATAAAAAATGAAGGGTGATATAAATTTAAAAAGAAATGTAACTAAAAAAGTGTTAATTGTGATAATATTATTGAAAATAAAGAATAAATTAGTAGAATTATAGACAATTTTTTAATTACTGAAACTAATTTGAATACATTAAAGTGAAGTTTAAAAAACTCAAACATTTATTATTATCCTTGGACTATTGTTCCTTGTTACTAATTATATATAGCAATTAAATATTTGTGATCAGATGTATTTAAAACTTTACAAATTTATAATTTAACATATAATTATATAATTTAAAATAGGATTTTAATTTAGTTACTTATTTTGGTTGATTAGATTAGTAACAATATAAATATATTATATCTAATTTATAATATTTAGATTGAATAATATTGTTTAAATAAAAAATTATTTATATAAAACTAGATAATATTTAATTACAATAAATATATACATTTTTGACAATAATTATTGAGAATAGAAAGTATTATTTATAAATTTACAAATCAATGATATTATAGTTCTAAAATTTTAATATATATTAATTGCATATTAATTACTATTTACACATAATATATTTTAGAAATGAAATTACATGTGAAAAATATGTAATATCCGTATAAAAATAACTTAATATTTTAAAAACAATTACTGAATACTATTATTTGAAACTCTTTTAGCTACCTGTAATAAGATATAGCCCTTTCATAAAAAATAAATAAGATATATGATTTGATTTTCTATGTTACTTTTAACAATAAAATTTGAATTTCTTAACAATTGAGAAAAACATGTGTGAAAAATAAGGATAAGAAAGAGATTATATTTTTTTTATCAACTAACTTTGTATAATGTTTGTCTGTTGATTTTAGTTCATTTATTAAATAAATGCAAAATGACTCAAGGTACCTGTACGTGTTAGAAAATCAACCTAGGGTTTCACCATTTTTACATATGCTCTAACATAATATTAAATTGCCGGTTAACCGAAACAAATTATATGTTGTTTTTCAATAAATGAGTGTGTACTATTTCGAAATTTAAATACGTGTCATTTATTAAAATACAAAGAATTATGAATATGGTAATATTTATATTAAGTTTAAAATAGAAATGATATATTTTTGTATTTACTTGTTATTTTAAATGAGATGTTTATCTATACTTTAAAAAATAATAGATGACAAAAAAGTTTAATAATAAAATATTCTACAAACAAAATTATGTACTTTTTATATACTCATATGTATTATTTTTTTTAAAAAAATTGTGCTAGTCAAAAAGCAAAAAACAATTGGTGTTTTTTTTTCACAATATACCAATTAAAAAATATACAAGCCATTCAATAATTTTAATCTGTAAATATCTTAAATTTATTTATTAAAAAATTTGGTCAACAATCCATGTCATTTAAATACTTATATGTTTCTTCCATTTCAAAGCGTCAAAAAACAAATTTTTGGTATCATGATTTGCTACCTAGACTATTATAAAAGGGGATTAAATATAACAGTACAAAATAATCGAAACTAGAACACAAATATAAAACCCTTTTGTGTTTTGATGATCACTGTTAGCAAGCTGAAAGCTTGTATTTGATATAAAATAGCAAGCTGTTATATGTGGACTAACTTGGTTTTGCAGGAAATAGCTTACTGATATGATTTATCAGTATAATATGTTTTAGTACATTGACAGCAAGCTGAAAGTAGGAAAACAGGGCGTTTCAGCGAGCTGACAGCAGGAAATATTCTGTCTCAGCAAGCTGACACTGGAACGCAGAAACTGTTGGATTTGCAAAGGAAGTCCGATTTTCTTGGAGAATTTATAGGATCTTACTTGTACAAGTCTATCTAATATATATATGGTTATATATTATATTAGAGCTCAGTTTTAATTAATTCAAACATATTTTATTATTTAAATTATCTTTCCTACTTAATAGGAGTTGGAGTTTGACTAAAACTTATCCATTATTTAACCAACTCTTATCTATTCATTTAAACTTATATTGAGGTTAATTTCAAACGTACTTATTATCTTCTTTATCCTCAATATACGTAATTTCAAATATCTATATCTTAACAAAATTGAACGTTGTAATTCTAACGTTCATTATCCTTGTTAATTCGAATATAGATATAAATACAAGTGTGTATAGCTTTTCTCTTTAATAAAGTGAAGATATACTGATTTGCTAAATACATACACACTTCTTCTCAAACTCAATCTTTCTTAGCTAATATCTTTGAGCTCTAGTATTCTATATAGTTATATATATACGAGAGAGCTTATAGTTTGAGTTGTAAATTCATTCATTTGTATTCGTTTGATTGTATTCAAGTTGTGGCTGGATTGCTAGGCTTGTGAAACAGGGTTCAAGGGAACTAGAGGCTAGAGAAGGCTATGCTAGGGTAGTATAGTGCTTAGAGGGCAGAATAGTTCAGTGGAACAGGCGTTTCAGCAAGCTAGGATCAGCTGCAAGGGATAAAGGGTGGAATATTATTGTAATCTGTAATCGTGGTTGATTTGATTAATAATATTCTCTCTTACCAGTTGGTAGGGGACCAGGACGTAGACCATAGGGGATTAGGGGTCGAACCTGGCTAAAAGTCTTGGTGTTATTTACTTTTTCTGTACTGCATTGCATATAGCAGCTAGCTGACAGTGTCTGTTAATCAATCTTAGCTAGCTGACAGGCTTAATAACTCGGTAAAATTAAAATTGGTCATTGTTAGCCATAACACCTATTCACCCCCCCTCTAGGTGTGCATTTTCATTTGGTATCAGAGCAGGCTATACTAATATCTTCTGTAACAGGAAAGTATAGAACAGATGGCTGACAAATATCCAATGGGAAGCTCAGGTTCGAGGGCACCTCTTCTACTTGGCACAGAAAACTATAACTGGTGGAAAGGTAGAATGAAGCAGCACCTGGCCAGAGAACCCATGGAGTGGAGAGTTACAGAAAAAGGTCCTTTCAAGTTTCTCACTACAGATGGTAAAGAAAAAGATATAGATGAACTCACTGCTGATGAGCTGATCAAGCTTGCTTACAACAACCGAGCTATCAACACTATCATGACTGGTTTATGTCCTGAAGAGAGTGACAAAGTTTCTTCATGTACTTCTGCAAAGGAGATGTGGGACACTCTTGAATTATGTCATGAAGGTTCAAAAGCCTTAAAGAAGGTTAAACTCAGCAAGCTGATGAACGAGTATGGAAATTTCAAGCTCAATAAAGATGAATCTATTAAGGATGCTCAAGCTAGATTCCAAGTCACTATGAATGGTCTCACTTTACTTGGCAAGAAAATTCCACAAGAAGAGATCAACATGAAAATCATTAGTGCTGTTCCATGGATCTATGAACCGAAGGTCACTGCCTTAGAATCTTCTCCAACAATTGATACAATGGACACTCTAAGTGTTTTTGCTGAATTGGAGCAGTTTGAAAGCAAGATAAATGCTAGCCATGCAAATTCTACTTTTGATCTCACATCAAAGATGAAGAATTTGGCACTTCATGGTGATGACAGCAAGCTGAAATCTGATGATGAATCAGATGAGGAAATAGCACTCATGTCCAGAAAAATCAGAAAGATGATCGAACAGAAAAACAAGATGAAGAGAGATAGACGGAGTTCAGATTTCTCTAAAACCAAAAAGTTCTCCAAAGATTCCAAAGGAGATTCAACATGTTTTGAATGTGGCAAAACTGGCCATTTCAAGAAGGACTGTTACAAGCTAAAAGGAAAACAGCAAGCTGGATACAAAGACAAGAAGAAATTTAAAGCTTTGCTAACCTGGAGTGATGATGAAGAAGACATCTCACCAAGTGACAGTGACAACAATGATGATATGGTCAACCTTGCACTAGTTGGAATGGAGGATGATATTGTTCGTGGTTTAACTGAGGAGATCACTGTTGAAAGTGATTCTGAGGATGATACGAGTGAGGTAAATTCATTTAAATTTGATATTTCTTCTGATAATATTATTCTAGATGAACTAACCATGCAGGATCAAGATAGTATTTCTATAGAGGAATATAATTCAGTAAAGACAGAAAACAACAAGCTGTCAGAGAAGAATTCATATCTTAGACAGATGGTTCAAGATTTAATGGCAAAGGTGGAATCACTAATTGAAAGCAAGGAACCTGTCCAAGCAACAAATGAAGTCAAAATCAAAGAGCTTGAATCAAAAATTGAAGATCTAGAAGATTTCAACAAGATTCTGTTGAAAAGGAACAATGCTCTAGCTGATGAGATTTCTGATCTAAAGGCTGACATAGAGGCAAGAGATGCATGTCTTGAAACATTTAAACTCAGAGAATCTTCCAAGAAAGAATCATCTCAGCCTGCTGAAACTACATCTCAGCCTGCTGAAACTACATCTCAGCCTGCTGAAACATCATCTCAGCCTGCTGACAGTACATCTCAGCCTGCTGCCACTTCATCAAAGCAAGCAGAAAGAATTATTTCCTTGGAAAAAGAAGTCATTAAGCTCAGAAAAGGCATGGGTACTTTTGTTCAAGGAGAAGAAGGTCTCAAATCAATGATGAAAAGCATCAAGGTACCTTTGGACAAAGAAGGAGTTGGTTTGAACTTCAACAAGAGGGCTACTGCACTAAAGTATGAAGGCAGACAAGGAAAGCCATACAAATATGCTATGCCCTGGACAAGCTGCAAGAAATGTGGTGGTAAAGGTCATTTAGCTCAAAATTGTAGATCTCAGCAAGCTACCAGAATTTACCAGAAAGAAGCTGACAGGAAGCCAGCTTACTGGAACAAACAGTCAGCTAGCCGAAATGGTTCTGGCAGGAAGAAAAGAACAAAGAATTCCTTTCCCAAAGTGGTTAAAATGTGGATCAAGAAATCTGAATTAAATGTTCTTTATATACTTGCTACTAACCAATCAGGACCCAAACCAATATGGGTACCAAAAGGTTAAGTGTTGTTTTTGTGTGTTTTGTAGATATGTCTTGCTGCTAAGATCAAATCGAAATCATGGATCATTGACAGTGGATGTACAAGACATATGTGTGGAGACAAAGCTCAATTTATTAATCTCAAATTCAAGAAAGGTGGAGGTGTCACAATTGGTGATAGTAAGACTCTTCCTATTCTAGGTAAAGGTAAAGTAGGTAATGACACAACTTTTATTGATAATGTTCGTTATGTTAAAGGCTTAAAATATAATTTGCTTAGTGTAAGTCAGTTGCATGATGATGGTCATTCAGTTGTTTTTGATAAAGATAAATGTGTTATTACTGTTGCTACTAATCAGATTCCTCTAGTTGCTAGAAGGGAAGGCAATGTGTATGTGTTAGACTTTGAATTGCAGGAAACAGCTTGCTGCTTAGCTGCTGTTGACAATGATCCAACAATCTGGCATAGAAGATTGGGTCATGCTCACATGGACTTGCTCAACAGACTATCTAGCAAGAAGTTAGTGAGGGGTTTGCCAAAATTGAAGTATGTCAAGACACAAGTTTGTGATGCATGTCAATTGGGCAAACAGATTCAAAGTTCTCACAAGGCCAAAAAGGTTGTATCTACTACAAAATCCTTAGAATTATTGCATCTAGATTTATTTGGTCCAGAATCTTATAAAAGTATTGGAGGTAAACAATATGGTTTTGTTATTGTTGATGATTATACACGTTTTACTTGGGTTTTATTTCTTCGTACTAAAGATTCTGCTTTTGAAGAATTTGAGAAGCTAATTAAGGTTCTTGAGAACAAGCTGGACACAAGACTTGTAGGTATAAGAAGTGATCGAGGTGGTGAATTCAAGAAAGATTTTGTCACTTACTGTGAAGCAAGGGGCATCACTCATGAATTCTCTGCACCTAGAACTCCACAACAGAATGGAGTAGTGGAAAGAAAGAACAGGTCTTTGGAGGAAACTGCTAGAACTTTATTGCAGGAAAGCAAGCTGCCAAGGAGTTTTTGGGCAGAAGCAGTAAACACAGCCTGCTATGTTCTTAACAGAGTGGTGATCAGACCTATTCTTGAGAAAACTCCCTATGAGCTGTTGAGGAACAAAAGGCCTAACATCAGTTACTTTAAAGTGTTTGGTTCAAAGTGTTTTGTCCTCAAGAAAATCGACAGGGATGGTAAATTCGATGCTAAATCTTATGAGGCAATATTTCTTGGTTATTCTTTAACTAGTAGAGCATATAGAGTCTTTAATTTAAAGAAACGCATTGTTGAGGAGTCTATTGATGTTATATTTCATGAACCTAACAATGATCTGTCAAGAGATGAGGAAGATGATGCAGGTGATGAAGCTGGAAGCAATAAAGCTACTGCAACGTCAGGTAGTCAGCAAGCTGATAAGACAAAGGAGCAAGCTGCTACAACATCTACTGCTCAACAGTCAGACAGTCAGCAAGCTGGAACAGCCAATCAGCCAGCTGACACTGCAATCTCAGTAGATGATACTATTGAACAGTTGTCTAAACTCAATCTAGGAGGGTCACAAACTCCTATAGCAAGGACTACAACTTCGGTTAGAACTGTTCATGAAGAGATATCCCAACATTCTCTCCCTAAAGCTACAAGAACTGTGAAGAATCATCCACCAACACAAATTATTGGTGATGCTTCTGAGGGTGTCAAGACAAGAAGAGGGAAAGCAAACTTCTGTGCTTTTGCAGCTTTCCTAGCTCAAGAGGAACCCAAAAATGTTCAAGAGGCTTTAGAAGATGAAAATTGGATCATGGCAATGCAAGAGGAGCTGAATCAATTCAAAAGATGTGATGTGTGGGAACTTGTGGAAAAGCCTAAAGATGTTTCAGTCATTGGTACTAAATGGGTCTTCAAGAACAAAGCTGATGAATTTGGTACAGTTACAAGGAACAAGGCACGGCTAGTTGCACAAGGCTACAATCAACAAGAAGGAATTGATTTTGATCAAACTTATGCACCTGTTGCAAGGCTGGAGTCTATAAGAATGCTACTTTCATTTGCATGTTACAAGAAATTCAAGCTTCATCAAATGGATGTCAAAAGTGCATTTCTTAATGGCTATCTCAAAGAAGAAGTTTATGTCAAGCAACCTCCGGGCTTCGAGCATGAAAAGTTTCCAAACCATGTCTACAAACTAAAGAAGGCATTGTATGGACTAAGGCAAGCTCCTAGGTCTTGGTATGAACGGTTAAGTAAATTTCTACTTAAAAATGGCTTTATTCGAGGTAAAATTGATCCAACTCTATTTCTTAAATTTGATGGTAAGGATATTCTTGTTGTTCAAATTTATGTGGATGATATTGTTTTTGGATCAACTAATGATGCTATGTGTGAGTGGTTTTCAAAGTGTATGCACAGTGAGTTTGACATGAGCATGATGGGTGAACTCAATTATTTTTTGGGTCTTCAAGTCAAACAAACAAAAGATGGAATCTTTGTGCATCAATCCAAATACATCAAGAATCTACTCAAGAGATTTGGATTTGAAACTGTCAAGGCAAAATCAACACCAATGAGTCAAGCTAGCAAGCTGACAACAGATGAAAAAGGTGTAGATGTTGATATTCGTAAGTATAGAGGTATGATTGGTAGTTTACTGTATCTTACTGCTTCTAGACCTGATATTATGTATGCAGTTTGTGTATGTGCTAGATTTCAATGCAAGCCTAAAGAGTCTCATTATAATGCTGTTAAGAGAATCTTTAAGTATTTAAGTGGTACTATCAATTTGGCTTTATTTTATCCTATCACAAATGCATTTGATCTTGTTGGGTATAGTGATGCAGATTATGCAGGTTGTCACACTGATCGAAAGAGTACAAGTGGTGTTTGTGCATTTTTAGGCCAGAGTTTGGTCACTTGGCAATGCAAGAAACAGAACTCTGTTGCTTTATCAACAGCTGAGGGGGAGTACTTGGCAGCTGGCAGCTGTTGCTCTCAAATGTTGTGGATGATACAAACACTAAGGGATTTTGGAATCAAATGTGGAAGGATCCCAATATATTGTGACAATACAAGTGCTATCAACATTTCAGAAAATCCTGTCAATCACTCAAGAACAAAGCATATCGATGTGAGACATCATTTCTTGAGAGACAATGTGGCAAAAGGGAAGATCAAGCTAATTTTTGTGCCTACAGAGTATCAGTTAGCTGACATCTTTACAAAGCCACTGGCAGAAGAGAGATTTTCTATTATTAGAAGGGAACTCGGCATGTGTAACATCTAGTCAGCAAGCTGACACCAGGTTTTTCGTAATCTCAGCTTACTGATTACCCTCTTAAACTGTTGGTTAAATTAATTTATGTTACATGCATTATATGATTTTGTGCCGTTGCTGGTAGAGTTCCACTTACTTGTAAGTTGTGCATGTCTATTAGAGTTTCTATGTGTGTTAAATGTTATTAATTGTTTAAAGATTGCTTTTAAATTAATAATCTAGTTCGTATTTAACTAGATAAGCCTTATCTGTTTAGTTTTTAATTTTATATAATTATCTGCTTAGTTGATAAAAGATGTTTAGTTTAATTAGGACTGGGGGTTTTATAAAAACTTTTTATTCAAATAATTCTCAAAATACACTCTCCTTATATTTTAAAAGAGGAGTTGTAGAGGCACTCCACTCTCGGTATCTCAAATTTATCGTTCCCAAACCCAAGATTGGATCTAGGGTGTTCAAACTCATCTTTGGTAAATATACATTTACGGTGATTGTTTCAATCGGTCTCTATTTCAAGATGAAGAGCACACGTCGTACTAGGGCTTCGGTCTCAGTTCCAAAGGACAACAAAAATAAGAGGAAGTTATTGGATGAGGAAGAGATTGTGGTTGCTGTCGATAGTGGTGATGAGTTCTCTGGTATCAATCGCTCAGTGGATCGTGATTTGACTCCCTCAAAGCGGCTCAAGTTTGGTTTTAAGTTTATTCCAGAGGAGTTAGAACAGAGGTTTCATGCACTTGACCTAGGCAATCGCAGAGTAATTCCTGGCAGGCTTTTGTCTGGTAAGACTTTTGTTACTTGTGGTGCTGTTAAGCTATTTTCAGACTTAGGGTTTGAATCGTTTCTTGTTGATATGCCGAAAGATGTTTAACCAGACTATGTATATGAATTTTATGCAAATTTTATTCCGGATCAGTTTGGTAATTATGTGTCTTTTGTTCGTGGGAAGAAGATAACTCTTAATGTTCCTGTACTTAATTGTATTTTAAGAGTTGAGAATGCATCTGATCTGTCTGTGTACACCAAGAAGGGTCCCAAGGTTTTGGATGATTTATCTGCTTTAGATCAGTTGAATGCAATTAGGGGTATGCATGGTATACTTGAGTTTTGCTGTCCAACCACATCTTGTGTGATTCCCATGGCTAATTTGCTTTTTAAGATTTGCATAACAAATATCTGTCCTAGGCTGGGAAGCAGGTCTAATTTTAATTGTCAAGACATTGTGGTTGTTGCTATGTTGTTGTTGGGAAGAAGGTTTAATTTGTCTGAGTTAATACTACAAAATATGATGGATGTGTATGATAGTAACCCTAGTTGTGGTTTGCCATATGGGTTGTTATTAACAAGAGTTTTTGATTGGTATGGAGTGGAATTTTCTGATGTGGATAAGCACTCAGTAAAAGAGTTTTTGGATGGGAAGAGTTTGCAACAGTCTCACTTGAAGGTGGAGAAGGATGGCACTTTGGTGCAGTTGGAGATTCCTACTCATTCACCTATTGCTAAGTCAGCAATGGCAAGTGGTTCTGATTCTGAGATACTACAGTTTGTTAAGAAAGTGAATACTGATCAGGTTCTGGTGATACAGAAACTGAATGAAGTGCTGGATGAACTTAAATTTTTGAGGGAGTGTGCTTTTGGACCAAGGACTCCTGCTACTGTGTCTGCACACACTACAAGGTCTGGTGAAGATGCTTCTGCAGATTTGGATGGATTGCAGGGTTTAGCTGATGCAGCAAGGAAAATGGTGGATCCAGTGGCTGATCAACCAGCTGAGAAGGTCAAGTCTAAATCTCCAGAAGACAAGATTGCAGCTGAGGATGCAGAGGAAGATCTTGTGGATGCCTAACTCTACTCTTTTAGATGATTAAGGGGGAGTATTAGGAGAATTTGATGAATTTTTAAAAATATTTTCTGGGGTTTGGATTTTGTTTCATATTATGTTTGATGGTATGTCTGAATATTTAGGTCTGGTTGTTAATTTTTTTGGATAATTGCTGGTGTTACATGCTAGTAAGCAGGTGTTTGTTTTGATGGATATTATTTGCTGGTACATGTTGGTATGAAATGCTATGATTTGGGTCTAAATCTATCTGTTAAATGCTTAGCATATTTGTTGGACTTAAATCAAGCCTAGCCTATTTAATTATCTGTCTTGCTGTAACTTAGTTTGTGCTTCTGTAATAGACTAGTGACTTAGTAATTCATGTGTAATTTGTAACTAGAAGTTGTCTCTGTTTATCTTCAAATTGTAAATTAAGTCAGAAATAAAGTCAGTTAGAAGATTCAAGTTGAATCATGCAACCAGACAAAGAAGACTGTGAAGAAAATAAAAAGAGAAGTTATCTGAGAATTCTACTAAGGCAAGTTACTTGGTCGAGAAGTCAGCCATTCGAGAAGTCAGAACTGTGGAAACATTTCGAGAAGTCTCAAAACTTCTATCTGCTTAGTACTCGATCGAGAAGTCAGTCATTCGACAAGTCAGGTATTGAATCCAGTCGAGAAGTGTCAATTATGAGGCATTCGAGAAGTGAAAATAAACAATTCGAGAAGCTAGCAAATGGAGCATTCGAGAAGTGATAAGGCTGAGTCATTCGAGAAGTCAATATCAAGCATGTATTCGAGAAGTCTAATCTGATCGAGAAGTCATCAAGCTGAGTATGCGATCGAGAAGTCTAGACATTCGAGAAATCAAGTATTCAGGATCAATCGAGAAGTCACAGCTGTTCGAGAAGTCAATCTCCTTGACTTATCGAACCAACTTCAAGAAGAGTACTCGACTGCAAAAGAAGCTAGTTTCAAGGAAGAATTGCAGAACAAGACTGATGATGTTGCAGCTCTGTTTATGCAGGATAAGTCAAACCTGCACAGACAGAGACAAGTCTACAATGTAGCTGGGAAGATAAGCCAAGAAAAGTGACAGAAGAGATAAGGCAGGATGGAGCAGACTGTCACTACAGTGTTAGCTAGAAATAGTCATTAGTCAAATGTAAAGCAATCTCTGTCTATTTCTAGTTTTAGCTAAACTGTCTCATGTGAGCATGTGCACAGGACATGTTGTCTATATACTTTATGCACAGCCACATTTGATAGTGTCTTGAGCATTTTTACAATAGTAAGAATCCCAGAACAAGAAGCTGAAATTCAAACTGAATTTCAGATTGTAGCAAAGATCATTCTAATACAAAATTAGATTGAAAGTTACATCTGTGTCTATATTATTTCCTGTTATATGTCTTGATAAACACCTTCGTAATTCCATCTGTTCTTCAAGCTTCGAACAAGTTCCTTTCAAAAACAAGAAAATTTTTGAAGTATACATTCACCCCCCCCCTCTGTAACTTCTGGGCCTCTAAATTCCTAACAAGTGGTATCAGAGCCAGGCTGTAAACAAACATACAGACTAAAGATCAAGATGAGTTCTCAGAAGTTAAGCAGCATAAAAATTCCTACCTTTGACAGAGAAAATTACAATCTATGGAAGAAGAAGATGCTGATGTTCATAAAGGCTGCAAACCCCATGTATCCAGAAATATTAAAGAATGGTCCTTTCATGCCAGTAACTCTAGTTCCTGAAACTACTAGTGGGTCTGAAGTTATTCCTGCAACATGGATACCTAAAGATCCATCTCAGTACACAGACTCAGAGAAGGAAAAGGTTTCTCTTGACAATAGCTTAATGTTAATATTAATTGAGTCACTGGATCTTGTGATGTACAACAATATTGTCAATTGTACATCTGCCAAACACATATGGGAGACAATAGAAATTCTGTGTGAAGGAACTGAGGAAGTAAGAGAGAATCAAAGGCAGCTCCTTGTTTCCCAATATGAAGCATTCATGTCAAAATCAAATGAGGGCATAACTGAAGTATTTGAAAGGTTCAATAAACTGATCAATGATCTTCAACTTCATGGGAAATATTATGAAACAAAGGAGAAAAACATGAAGTTTTTGTTAACTCTCCCAGAGCACCTGGAGCATAAAATCTCTGCAATAAGAGAAGGAAGAGATTTGACAAAACTTCCACTTGAGACACTCTATGGAATACTGAAAACATATGAGCTGGAATTTTATCAAAAGAAGGCCATTTTAGCAAATAGAGGAAAAATGGCAAATGTCTCAAATGCCCTGGTTGCTAAGGAACCATCAACAATTGAAAAGACTGGTACAAGCAGGAAGTTGAAATCTGAGATGATTGAAGATCAGGAACAGGAAGACAAGGACTCCATCAAGAGTGAGTCAGAAGAAGATGACTTCTACACCATTGAAGAACTTGAAGGCATGGACAACAAAACAATGGCCTTCATGGCAAAGAAGTTTGGAAATTTGAGATTCAAAAGAAACAAAAGTTTCAAACCAAAACCAACCTTCAAGTCTTCAAGCAAAGGAAGGAATCCACAGAGAAGCTCCAATAATGGAGGATACAAGACTGGAACAGTTGATAGATCCAAGATAAGATGCTATAACTGTAATGATCTTGGACACTTTGCAACAGAATGCAACAAACCTAAGTCAATCAAGAAAGATAAAGACTACTTGGAGTTGGAAGCCAAGTATGAAGCTCTTCTCAAAAAGCAGACAGGAAAAGCCTATATTGCTGAAGGAAAATGCTGGGATGATACAGATGAAGATGAGGAGGAAGAATATGGGAATCTGGCACTCATGGCCAACTCACATGCTGGAACTTCATCCTCAAACTCTCAGGTACCTTCTTTAATCTCTCTTGATATGTCAAATTCTCAATACAAGAAAACTGTGGAAGATTTAAGTATTGAGATGTTTAATATTCACACCAGTATGACTGCTGCTTATGAGGAGATTGCTAGGTTAGTGAAAGCTAATGAGGAACTAGTTGCAAGAAATGAGACTCTAGAATTGTCTGTTATAAACATGGAAAACCTTAAACAGGAAAATGAGTATCTCAAGAACAAAATTGTTTGTTCTGAACAAATTGAGAAGTTTCTTAAAGAACAAATTTCTGAAAATGAGTTGAAAATTAGATCTTATCAAAACTCAGCAACCATTGTTAAAGAGTTTCATGAGAAGAACAAGGAAAGCACTAGGATTGGAGTTGGTTTTGATTATGAGAATCTTAAAAAGAAAAAATCTGTTTTAACAAGAGGCAAAAAGATTGAAATCCAAGGTAATCCTCATATTTTGAAAAATGTCAAAGAACCAATTTTTAAGAAGGCTACTGTTGAAGTAGATGAAGCCAGTATGGTTATCAAACAACAATTAGATGATGAGGATAAGGAAGCAATTGAAAGAAATTTGGCCTCTGTTGAAAAAGAAGAACCCACAATCAGAACCAAGTCCACTCCTGTTCAAACTGAAACTAAACAGGATGCTCAGAAAAATGATGCTATGCATGCTAAAAAGAAAAAGGCTAATAGAAATGGAAAAATAGGCATTGACAAACACAACAACTATGCACCTGTTCATAATGCACCAAGAAAGATTTGTAAAAACTGTGGTTCAACAAATCATCTTACTCACTTGTGCAAGAAACCTGTTGTGGGAAATGATAAGTTTGCCTGTGGTTATGTTAAGCCTTTAATGCATGATAATCATAAATTTTGTGACAAATTTGATTGTATGCCATGTAACATGAATATCATGAATACCTGCTTTAGGCTCAGGAAACAGTTTGTTGATGGATGCATAAGTCAGAATTTGTATATCAACAGTCCTAGGCCTAAATCTGCTAGTCCTGTGAAACACAGAAAACACTCCATGTCACCTAAGCATGCATCTAGTTCTGAAAGCACTAATCAAGCAAAAAATCAAAACAAGAAAAATGAAAATGTGCATGTGCAAGTGACTGAGACTGTTAAGAACAGGAATGATATTCATGTGACTAAGTATAAAGGACCCAACCTTGTTTGGGTACCAAAGAAAACTTGATTTGTGCTTGATTGCAGGGCACAAGTAAGAAGAAGGTCATGTGGATTTTGGACAGTGGCTGTTCAAGGCATATGACTGGTGACAAGGCCCTGCTGTCACAGTTCAAGGATGAGGCTGGCCCAATGGTAACCTTTGGAGACAACAGCACTGGTTTTACCATGGGATATGGCAAATTGATTCATGGAAATGTTGTCATTGAAGATGTAGCCCTAGTCAGTGGTTTGAAGCATAATCTTCTCAGCATCACTCAATTCTGCAACAAAGATTTGAAGGTGGAGTTTGATAAGGAACTGTGTCTCATATCACACAGGAAGACAAAGGAATTTGCTCTGCAAGGAGTAAGAAAAGGAAGCCTGTTTGTAGCAGATTTGGACTCTGCAAACAAGGAGAAGATTTGCTGTTTCTACACAAAGGCCTCAGAAAATGAAAGTATGCTCTGGCATAAGAGATTATCTCACCTAAATCTCAAGAACATTAATTCTTTAGTCAAAAGAGAATTAGTGAAGGACCTGCCCACACTTGAATTCTGCATAGAAGGATTATGTGAGGCATGTCAAAAAGGGAAAATGAAGAGATCTAGTCACAAGAGTAAGGAATTCACTTCAATCACAAAACCACTACAATTAATTCATATGGATCTGTTTGGACCAGTAAATGTCATGTCCATGTCTAAGAAAAGATTTGCTCTAGTCATGGTTGATGACTTTTCAAAATACACTTGGGTGGAATTCTTGCACTCAAAAGATGAAGCTCCTGAGATCATCATTGAAAATTTGAAAAGATTGGATAAAGGCCCTACACCAGTAGTTGCCATAAGGAGTGATAATGGTACAGAATTCAAAAATGCTATACTCAATGAATTCTGCAAGGAAAAAGGAATCACTCACCAATTTTCAGCCCCAAGAACTCCACAACAAAATGGAGTGGTTGAGAGAAAGAACAGAACTCTCATTGAAGCTGCAAGAACCATGTTAGCAGAAGCCAGTCTACCAACTAGCTTTTGGGCTGAAGCTGTTAGAACTGCATGCTACACTCAAAACAGGACACTCATCACAAAACCAGTTGGAAAAACTCCTTATCACATCATGACAAATAGAAGACCATCTGTAAAATACATGCATGTGTTTGGAACCAAGTGCTTTGTTCTCAAAGATGATGTCAACAACCTTGGGAAGTTTGAAGCCAAGGCTTATGAAGGAATTTTTGTGGGATACTCTTTGGACAAAACTGTCTATAGAGTATATGTGATTGATCAACAGAAGATTATGGAAAGCACAAATGTGACATTTGATGATTTCAAGTTCCCTACTATGAATCTGGAAGGAGAAAACTGTGACACCTTGAGGTTTGAAAATGAAATAGAGACTGGAACATTTGCAACTGAAAATGTTACCAATATGCATGAAGAGTCACATGTAGATATCTCACATGGAACAAATGTGGAAAGAGAAAATGAAGACTACAGTCATATTCAACTTGAGAATTCTCCACACAATCCTAGCATTCACTCAGGGGGAGATTCTCAAGGATCTGCAACTATTGGCAATCACTTCAATCAGGAAGAAACAAGTTCAAATGATAGAAATGGAGCTCATCAAATTAAATGGAGTAGAGCTCACACAGCTGATCAAATCATTGGAAATCCTGATGAAGGTGTAAGGACAAGAAGAGCAACTATAAATGAATGCCTATTTGCTTGCTTTCTGTCTCAAAATGAACCAAAAAGGATTGAAGAAGCCATGTTGGATCCAGACTGGATAATTGCCATGCAAGAGGAATTGAATCAATTTGTGAGAAACAATGTTTGGGAATTAGTGCCACCTCCAAAGGACAGGTCGGTAATTGGCACTAAGTGGGTCTATAGGAACAAAATGGATGAACATGGAACAGTTATAAGAAACAAAGCAAGGCTGGTTGCAAAAGGCTATTCCCAGGAAGAAGGCATTGACTATGATGAGACTTTTGCTCCTGTTGCAAGATTGGAAGCAATTAGAATTTTTCTAGCCTTTGCAGCACACTCAAATTTTAAGGTATATCAAATGGATGTGAAAAGTGCATTTCTCAATGGTGAATTAGAAGAGGAAGTTTATGTGCAGCAACCTCCTGGCTTTGAAGATCCAAATTTTCCAGACTTTGTTTACAGACTCATTAAAGCATTGTATGGACTCAAACAAGCCCCTAGAGCATGGTATGACACCTTGTCAAAATTTCTTCTAGAAAATCATTTTACTAGAGGAACTATTGACAAAACTCTTTTCTACAAAAAGCATGGTGAGGATATCATACTTGTTCAAATCTATGTAGATGATATCATTTTTGGATCTACAAATGAAAAACTGTGTCAAAGGTTCTCTAAGCTAATGCAAGGTGAATATGAGATGAGCATGATGGGAGAGCTCAATTATTTTTTAGGCCTTCAAATAAGTCAAAGGGATGATGGCATTTTCATAAGTCAAACAAAGTACATCAATGACTTACTCAAAAGGTTTGACATGCAAGACTGTTCTACTGCCAAGACTCCAATGTCTACAGCTACAAAACTTGATGAAGATAAGAAAGGAAAAAGTGTAGACATGAAGACCTACAGAGGAATGATTGGATCTCTCCTTTATCTCACAGCTAGTAGACCTGACATAATGTTCTCTACATGCCTATGTGCAAGGTTCCAGGCAAACCCCAAAGAATCTCATCTCATTGCTGTCAAAAGAATTCTGAGGTATCTAAAAGGAACATCATTCATGGGGTTATGGTACCCTAAAGAAACAGGATTCAACTTAGTTGGATATTCAGATGCTGATTTTGCTGGGTGCAGAGTGGATAGAAAAAGTACCTCAGGAAGCTGTCAATTTCTTGGACAGAGATTGGTATCTTGGTTTAGCAAAAAGCAACAATCAGTTTCTACTTCCACAGCTGAGGCTGAATATATTGCTGCAGGAAGTTGTTGTGCTCAAGTGCTTTGGATCAGGAATCAACTAAGGGACTATGGACTAGTGTTAGAAGGAATTCCTATTATGTGTGACAACACTAGTGCCATCTCAATTGTAGCCAATCCAGTCAACCATTCCAAGACAAAGCATATTGATGTAAGGTACCATTTCATAAGGGAACATGCAGAAAATGGAGTAATTAAATTATTCTATGTTCCTACACAAAAACAGTTGGCTGATATATTTACTAAACCACTTGATGAAGCCACCTTCAACAGGTTGGTTAGTGAAATTGGAATGCTAAACTCTTCAAGTTAGGTGGCCAAATAAATATATCTTTTCAACTGTTACAACAATTGTTTCACAGACATGAACTCAAATGATTTATCTAAGTGAAACAAAACTGGTATATGTTTATAAATATGTCAGTTATATTGTTGTACATATTGTTAACAAATGTTTTTAAAACTATCTTGGAACTATTTTCTTGTTCTGAGAAAGCCTGAAAAGAATTATTATACTTGTGCATTATTAAATAACAAGTGTGATAATTAAAGATTCAGGAATATCAATCAGACACATTTCTCTTTTTAAGATGAATAAATGGATTTTATTTATCTAAGAAATGAAGTCTGTAAATTATTATTCTATTTTCTAAGTGAAAATGGAATAATCTGTCAAAAAAACTAGAGTTTGTGATTAAGTTGCCATCATTTTCTGACTTCTCGACTAGTTACTTATTTCTTTTGAGTTCTCGACTCATGATTTTGTGAGTTCTCGAATAGCTCATTTTTAGAGTTCTCAATCGAGTACTGTCAAGAGTTCTCGAATCATCAGAGTTCTCGACTATCTCAGTTCTCGAATCATGTATATATATTCTTGAGAGTTCTCGATCAAATTCTGACAGTTCTCTACTGAAACTAACTTTACTCTTCTCTGAGTTCTCGAACATACAAAATCGATTACAATTCTAGTCGAGTTGTCTAAGTATTATACATAGCACAGTAGAAATAACATTTCATTTCTACACTTAATTTCAAACTCAAAGAAACCCTCTCATTCTACAGCTACACTTGAACCCTTGCTATTCTACTCTCTAAAACCTTCGATTTCTTCGTTTCTCTCTTTCTATACACAACTCTATGGCATCTTCAAGCTCGAAACCTGCAACTGAAGTGTACGTAATTCCTGAAACCAACTTTCTCGCCATTGCAAGAGACGCAGATGCTAAGGCGCAGTACAAATGCTTCACTAGGTTTCTCATCGATTCCTATCTGAATGAAGCTCTGTTGGCAAACCCCACACTGTATCTCGACATTCTTGAGCAATTTTGGAAGACTGCTGACTGGGAAAATATAGCTTTGGAGGATGGTAGGTCAAAAGTGGTTGTAACCTGCAAAATCCAAGGAAAAGACATCAGTTTTGATGAAAATGATGTGAATACAAGCTTGAATATACCAACCGAAGAGTTTAATGAAGAACCTACTGAAGATGATCTTCTAGATTTTCTGGACTTCATTAGGTATGCTGATAATCTAAAGAGAGGAGTTGATGAGAAGTTCAAGCTGGGTAAATTAAACAAGAAGTACATGAGGAAGGAATGGTCATTCCTGTTTGATACCATCCTAAGAGTCTTCACCTGCAGAAAAACAGGGTTTGACCAGATAAGCCTCATTGCCTTGAAGCTGGCCTACTCATTAGCATACAACCAAAAGCTCAATGTTGGAAAGCTAGTTCTTGGGGAACTCATAACCAGGATTCCCAAGAGAGGTAATGAAATTTTCTTTCCTCGCTTTATTCAATTAATTCTCAATTATAAGAATGCTGGTTTAATTGAATTGCCTGGAATGAACAAACAAAGAATTGGCTACTCCAAATCCATGTCAAAAATCATTTTTGCCACATTGGATAGGAGAACCACTGTGAATGTCCCTCTCATAATCACCCCTCACATGAGGAGTGTATTTGAGGGATATCCACTAGTGCAGCCTAAATATGGTTACCTTGATACAGTAGGAGGTCCTAAGGTTGCAGAAGTACCAAATGCACCTAACCCAAGGACTTCCAACCCAACTGCTAGCCCTTCTTTGAAATCCCTAGATGTTAGCAAACCATCCTCTACATCCTCTCAACAGGGTGTAGTTGCAAAGAAGAAGAAGGAGAAAGCTGTTAAGAAAAGAGTGTTAGAAACAGTTGTAGAAAATGAATCAGATGAGTCACCTGTGGAGCCTTTGACCAGGAGAAAGAAAAATAAAAAGGCCACAACAGACCACTCTACATCCTCTCAACAGGATGTAGAAGTTAACAAGGGATTAAACCTACTTCTAGGTGCACTTTCTCAACAAGGTGCATCTATTGAAATTGGGAGTCAGCCCACTCCACCCTGTACAGAGTCTGCACCATTGCAGGAATTCACTCCTGTCAATGAAGAAGCTGTAGTTGAAAAAGAGACACACTGTGCACCAGTAGGATCTTCTCTTGAAACTTCCCCATTTTCTCAGGGGGAGTTGCCAATACTCAGTTCTACTCACACTCTACCTGCTATCTCTCAAATTTCATCTCAACCAAATGTGTCCAGCCAAACACATGAAGTTGTTGATCATCAGGACTCTTGTTTCCCTGGTGAGCCCCATTCAAGTGACTTGGTGCATGACACCTTGTTCACCACTCAGGACACTCCTTTAGATGGTGAGGGAATGCATGCTGAGGCATATCCTGATGACACCATCAAAACCACAGAGGTTCCAGGAGTTTTTACTTCAGACTCTGTGGGGGCTCAGGCATTTCAAAGCCAAGTGTCTTCACAGACATTGGGTAATCTGGGGGACCTCCACACCATGCAAATGGCATCCCCTAGACACTCCCCAGTCATTCAAAGACTGTCTCCTCAGGAGAATTCACCTATCCATCCAGTGTCTAATGAATCATCTGAGAAATTGGATGAGGAAATAGATGCTGAGGGGACTACTGTCACAAGTGGCCCTAGCTCTCACTCTCTGTCACAATGGCTGGAACCTGTGCAACATGACAGGGATTCAGGACCATCATCTCTTGGTGGGTCACTTTCTGATGAGAAACTAAAGGAATTGTATGGAGATCAGTTGGAGGGCTTCTATCACATTGCTCAGCAGCTTGTGACTTCTCATTTGCCAAACAAAGACTATGCTGCAATCATGCTTGAATATGCAAAAGATCAGGAGGAGTTGAAAGAAAAGAATGCAAATTTGGATGAAAATGAAGGTGAAAATGTGGATGCCTGGCTGGATGGTAAATCTGCAGTTAGCATGCAAGAAGTTTTGGAGTGGACTAGACAGAAGTATCTCACTTCTCTTGGATCTTGTGAGAAGATTTTTACTCCAAGTGCCATGTATGATGCAATTCATGAAGCTGCTAAAGTCCAACTGCAATCAAATCACTATCTTGCCAAAGGTGTGCAATCTGAGATAGATGATCACAGAGCTAAAGTAGAGGGCACCTTGAGAGCAATGGAAAACAAACTGAAGCCTGGAGGTCTTCTTGCTCACACTTCAAGAGGGGATTCAGGAAAGTCCTCCATTCTTCACACCAAAATAGACTCTATGGAAAAGGTGTTTAAGGAAATGGTTCAAGGTCACACAACCATCATAGACAATCAAAGGAGAATAAACAGTATGGTTGAAGTTCTGTACAAAAACAGGCATGCAGATCGGCTGCCTGAGGATGTGCCTCTACACACCTTATCACCTTTCCAAGTGGACCTCTACTATCAGTCAAAGGCCAAGGATGAAGCTGCAAAGGCCTCCACCATTGATACCTTAAATGCCAGAGTGGATTCTCTCACATCCACAGTTTCACAAATTGTCTCAGATGTTCATAATCTAAAAAATGAGTTTGTCTCTACTTCTGCAAATCAAGGGACTTCTCTTGCCAGCATCTCAGCACAACTCACCTCTCTACAATCCCTCATCTCCAACCTAAGCACAACTAGTCAGGCTCCTCCAGCACCTTTGCCAACTCCAAGCTGGACTAAAATTAAGCCAAGTCATTCTTCCTTTCTCCAAAGTCAAGATATCAACCCTAAGGGGGAGAAGGAAAGGAGAGAAGAAATAGAGGCTGAAAGGCAAAAGGCAGTTATGAGAAAGCTCAGGAGTGAAATTTTAAAGCCCAAGCCCAACTCTGACAAGGAGTTTCTTGAACTTCTGCATCATATCAAAAAGCAAGTCCAGGGAAATCATTGGAAATATAAGAAGATGCTTGAAAATGCTATTGTTGCAGTAAGGGGAGTTAAGTTTGAACAGAATGGACAAATGTTCAAAGAGCCACTCATTCAAATGGAATCTGGCTACTTTAAAGTTTCAGTTACTCTATTCCAAAGGCTTTCATATACTGAACTGGAATGTCTGTACAAGGGAGTGGAGTTGGTAACCCAGGAAGATGAAGAATTGAAGAAGAAAATATTGGGGCCTCTCCTACCTCTTGCTCTACCTGAATCCTACTGTAGTCCAGATGGTGTGATGTATATGGCTAGAGAAGAAAAACTTGCTCATTTCAGGATCCCTCAACATCTCAATTCAGGCAACAGAAGTCAAATTATTAACCTAATTGAGTTTATTGAAAAGAAGAAGGTGAAGCAGATAGAGGACAATGAAATTGTAGTGAAAATGAAAAAGTTTATCTCTGGACAAATCTCTGAATTTGCAAAAGAAGAATTGAAGAACAAAAAGAAAGATGATGACAATGAGGATCAGGACAAGAAGGATAAAAGGTCTGAATCAAGGAGTGATAAGGAAGGAAAGGGAGAAGACAAGAAGAAGAAGGATGAAGACAAGAAGAAAAGAGACAACTCTGAGGACAACAAACAGTATCAAAGAAGAAATTCCTCTAAGCAGCAAGCTGCTGGCACTCATTCTAGTTCACCTACCAAATCTCAGGGTACTAGTGTGATGTCAACAGTTTCTGAAACTGCAACTGCCATCAAAACTAAATCTCCAAGAAGGATGTTCATGAAAGTTACTGCACATGGAGTGATAAGGAGGGAAATTAAAAAGGAACAGTCAAAGAAACTGAAGCCAAGCCAACATCTCAAAGTCAACACTGCCACATCAACCAAATTCAAGAACTCTACTAGCTCTTTGCTAGTAAGATGTCCCAAGTGGAGAAAACAACTCATTGTTCCTGATAAAGGTCTACCTATTAAACCTATTCAAGAAATTGCTGAAACTGACAAGGTGAGGATCAAACTGTGGAAGGCTGACAGAATTGTCAAGGTAGAAGTCAGAGACAAGAGGATGTTTGTTACTAATGTTGATGGAGAAGAAAGAGGATTTCATCATGACAACAGTGATGCTACCACTCATGACATTAGGAGAGTGATTAGCCTGTTTGACAAGAAATGCATGATTAACAAGCTGAGAATGATGGAAATGGCTCAGTACTTGGAAAGGAAGTATCAGAAAAAGACTGACAAGGTAAGATACATGGAGGAGATGATTGAGAAGAAAAGGAGGGAGGAGGAGAGAGTAGAGCAGTTGTCTGAAGAATTGAGAAGACAGGGTAAAAGTAGAGTGTTCAAAGATCCTGACAGAGTTGAATTCAAACTGAGAAGTGGAGTCACTGTCAAAGTTAGACTCAAGTTTGTCCAAGACTATCCAATGCTCACTCTACAGATTGCTGCAGACATGCTGAAAGATGCAATTTTGATTGAGGAAATCATGGCCAGACAAATGATACTGCAGGCAATTGAAGAAAACAGGGCCAGGCAAGAAAAGGAAAGAAAAGAAAAATATGATCAGGCAGCTCATCAACAACAACAATATAGGTAGGCTTGATATCTTGTATTAATTTGTAAAATTCATCATTTTCCAAATTGGGGGAGATTGTTGGACTTAAATCAAGCCTAGCCTATTTAATTATCTGTCTTGCTGTAACTTAGTTTGTGCTTCTGTAATAGACTAGTGACTTAGTAATTCATGTGTAATTTGTAACTAGAAGTTGTCTCTGTTTATCTTCAAATTGTAAATTAAGTCAGAAATAAAGTCAGTTAGAAGATTCAAGTTGAATCATGCAACCAGACAAAGAAGACTGTGAAGAAAATAAAAAGAGAAGTTATCTGAGAATTCTACTAAGGCAAGTTACTTGGTCGAGAAGTCAGCCATTCGAGAAGTCAGAACTGTGGAAACATTTCGAGAAGTCTCAAAACTTCTATCTGCTTAGTACTCGATCGAGAAGTCAGTCATTCGACAAGTCAGGTATTGAATCCAGTCGAGAAGTGTCAATTATGAGGCATTCGAGAAGTGAAAATAAACAATTCGAGAAGCTAGCAAATGGAGCATTCGAGAAGTGATAAGGCTGAGTCATTCGAGAAGTCAATATCAAGCATGTATTCGAGAAGTCTAATCTGATCGAGAAGTCATCAAGCTGAGTATGCGATCGAGAAGTCTAGACATTCGAGAAATCAAGTATTCAGGATCAATCGAGAAGTCACAGCTGTTCGAGAAGTCAATCTCCTTGACTTATCGAACCAACTTCAAGAAGAGTACTCGACTGCAAAAGAAGCTAGTTTCAAGGAAGAATTGCAGAACAAGACTGATGATGTTGCAGCTCTGTTTATGCAGGATAAGTCAAACCTGCACAGACAGAGACAAGTCTACAATGTAGCTGGGAAGATAAGCCAAGAAAAGTGACAGAAGAGATAAGGCAGGATGGAGCAGACTGTCACTACAGTGTTAGCTAGAAATAGTCATTAGTCAAATGTAAAGCAATCTCTGTCTATTTCTAGTTTTAGCTAAACTGTCTCATGTGAGCATGTGCACAGGACATGTTGTCTATATACTTTATGCACAGCCACATTTGATAGTGTCTTGAGCATTTTTACAATAGTAAGAATCCCAGAACAAGAAGCTGAAATTCAAACTGAATTTCAGATTGTAGCAAAGATCATTCTAATACAAAATTAGATTGAAAGTTACATCTGTGTCTATATTATTTCCTGTTATATGTCTTGATAAACACCTTCGTAATTCCATCTGTTCTTCAAGCTTCGAACAAGTTCCTTTCAAAAACAAGAAAATTTTTGAAGTATACATTCACCCCCCCCCCCCTCTGTAACTTCTGGGCCTCTAAATTCCTAACAATATTATATTTGCAATTTTATATCATGTGTTTACAGGATTGCAGGAATTTAGGGGGAGTATTTTATTCTCCTAAATTATTTTAGTGTTAATCATCAAAAAGGGGGAGATTGAAACCCTTTTGTGTTTTGATGATCACTGTTAGCAAGCTGAAAGCTTGTATTTGATATAAAATAGCAAGCTGTTATATGTGGACTAACTTGGTTTTGCAGGAAATAGCTTACTGATATGATTTATCAGTATAATATGTTTTAGTACATTGACAGCAAGCTGAAAGTAGGAAAACAGGGCGTTTCAGCGAGCTGACAGCAGGAAATATTCTGTCTCAGCAAGCTGACACTGGAACGCAGAAACTGTTGGATTTGCAAAGGAAGTCCGATTTTCTTGGAGAATTTATAGGATCTTACTTGTACAAGTCTATCTAATATATATATGGTTATATATTATATTAGAGCTCAGTTTTAATTAATTCAAACATATTTTATTATTTAAATTATCTTTCCTACTTAATAGGAGTTGGAGTTTGACTAAAACTTATCCATTATTTAACCAACTCTTATCTATTCATTTAAACTTATATTGAGGTTAATTTCAAACGTACTTATTATCTTCTTTATCCTCAATATACGTAATTTCAAATATCTATATCTTAACAAAATTGAACGTTGTAATTCTAACGTTCATTATCCTTGTTAATTCGAATATAGATATAAATACAAGTGTGTATAGCTTTTCTCTTTAATAAAGTGAAGATATACTGATTTGCTAAATACATACACACTTCTTCTCAAACTCAATCTTTCTTAGCTAATATCTTTGAGCTCTAGTATTCTATATAGTTATATATATACGAGAGAGCTTATAGTTTGAGTTGTAAATTCATTCATTTGTATTCGTTTGATTGTATTCAAGTTGTGGCTGGATTGCTAGGCTTGTGAAACAGGGTTCAAGGGAACTAGAGGCTAGAGAAGGCTATGCTAGGGTAGTATAGTGCTTAGAGGGCAGAATAGTTCAGTGGAACAGGCGTTTCAGCAAGCTAGGATCAGCTGCAAGGGATAAAGGGTGGAATATTATTGTAATCTGTAATCGTGGTTGATTTGATTAATAATATTCTCTCTTACCAGTTGGTAGGGGACCAGGACGTAGACCATAGGGGATTAGGGGTCGAACCTGGCTAAAAGTCTTGGTGTTATTTACTTTTTCTGTACTGCATTGCATATAGCAGCTAGCTGACAGTGTCTGTTAATCAATCTTAGCTAGCTGACAGGCTTAATAACTCGGTAAAATTAAAATTGGTCATTGTTAGCCATAACACCTATTCACCCCCCCTCTAGATGTGCATTTTCAAAATATATAAACGAAACACAATTTGTATTAACTTTGACAAAATATAATACAAAAATTCATCAATGTTATGATAATATGTATTGAACAATACGATAATGTAAACATAATCAAATCAAGCGTTTATAAAGTACACAGCTACCTATCTAAATAATGCAAAAATAATGACTAATTAATACAGAGATACGATTTCCATCATTATCAGCTTCAAAAAGGCAATCGTCTTTTACACAAACACTTCCTTTTCTGTTTTCAATCATGATTTATTGAATTACCATTTAAATCATCTTAGACTCTTGTCGGTTGAATAAATTCTAATTTTATAGACTCTCGACGACATGTTGTAGACTCAGATCAACTTAACTCTGATTGATAGATTCTCGACTAACAACATCATTTCTTCATATTTAAATATATCTCATTTTTAAATAAAATAATTGTACTTTTCACCTCAAATTATAAAAGTTCTTTTTAAAAAAATTGTATTTTTAAAATATAAATTGAATATAAATAAAGATAAACCGAAAACGTTAAAGTCTCCATTTTAAGTAATTTTTAAGTATTTGAGAAAAGTTACTAGTACAAAGTCATTATATAATAAAATAATAATTTGATGAATTTATACTTTTTAAAATATTATTATTAATTAAGACCCCATATATTTCCTAATTACTAAAAATGTTGTTCAAGGTTAATTTTCAACAATTTTATAATTTATTTTTGTATAATTATTTTACATTGGATATACTTTCATATTTCTTCCGTTATATATAATTAAAATTTTAGCCTAGCATGTTCTTTTTTATACGTACGTATAATTTTAATTTTAATATAAATATTTAATAATTAATATTTTATGTTTTTCTAATTGTTTAAATTAAAATTATTTAATTTTTTTAATAGTTTAGGAGAAACAATATGAATAATATATTCTTATTGTTTTCATAGCTAATATTTCTATTGTTAGTTTGATTCAAATTTCACATTTAAATATTAATTATAATTTATAAATAATAATATAATTATACTAACAAGGAGTTTTATACAATACTAAAGGGAATTTATAATTACAAGTACTAGTAATAAATAGTCCATACCCTTTTTTTTTAATTGATGTTCATATTGAGTTTTAGAGGTTTATATAATATGACTTTGACTTTTAACAAATGAAGTAGGAAAAAATATAATTATATTTAATAATAAATTAAAATGTTACATAACATAAAAATACAGATTTTTAAGTTTTATTAAATATAAAAATTTAAGTTTTAACTTTCTTTTATTTTAACATATGCAAAAAAATCAAAACTACTGTTATATTCTTTATTTATTTAGGTATGTAAACGCTTATAACTGATTTTATGTGTCAGTTATTTAGCTTTTCGCGTCGGTATTGCACTAGAACCCAAACAAATGCATCGGGGTTTAAAGTTTTTGTGTCGCTTTTTGTGTACCTGTAATGATGAACTTTTAATTATTTGTTTTGCGTGATTTTATGACGAATTATCACTTTTAGCAGATTCAAAAAATGTATATCATATGTTTAAGCATGAATTTGAATTAAAATTTAACTTCAATATATAAAAAACCTTGCTTGCAAATTAAGATGACAAAAATGTATGATCTAACCTCCCTTCCCCCAAGACTTTCTGGTTTCTATTTCCTAGCTGATTTTTACTGGGTGATTAGGATTTATTGATAGACAGGTATACGTAGACACTAGACAGATTTCTCACTTCTGTTGAATGACTTTTAAGAATGCAATTATATTGCATTCCTTGCAATCAAGGTAGATTTATAATCAATATTGCTAAATCGGCAGGCCATTTGAGGACTTGAGGCTAATGATCTTGGGTGTTCTCGGTGGTCTTTTGAAGAAGATAGAGAACTCCTTCATAAATCAATATTTAAACCTTAAGGTTTAATACTTTACCCTAGGATTATTAGAATCATTTAGCAGCAGCGACCGGACATGAAAATCTATTGTAACCTAACTTCTATCTTCTGCTTGCTAAATTGGTCTCAAGCATTTAATAAGAGATATTATGTATCTGTAATATCACTACCTCTGTGTCGTTTTCTTGCTACTTCCTTGATCATATACAGTATGTGTTTACAGTGATAGAATTTTCATTGATATCTTGCTTTGTGCATCATCAACCTGCAAAAACCACGTAGATTTATATATAGTTTGCGAGTACATGAAAAGTGCTATTTGTTGATTGATTTAAAATTAAAATTTATGTTAATCAAACGGTTACCTTGTCTATGGACTAAATTGAAGTTATGTCACAGAAACTTTTGTATTTTTTCAGAAATTGTAGAGTGGCCAGCTAAAATCTTTGAAACTAAAGTAAAAGCATGCATACTGCGCAAAAGGTCTATCAAGAAGAACCGGCTATCCATTTGCATTATCAGCTGAGTTGGGTGCTTCAACTTTTTAACATTGATAATTTGATGAGAATGGGTCAGAGTAGATTTTGAATCGAGTGTAACCTTTACATCATTAATTTTGGTGTAAAAATCACACTAAAATCGTGTAATGGGTTGGAGATGGTCTCAGAAGAAGAGTGCATTAACTTTTTAAAAATCAGAACTACCAAATGTAACTGCCAATCCCCACTCTATATTTCCAATGATTCTAGATGCAGACAAGGAAGCTTTGCAAGATAAAAAAATATTACTTTGAATAGTACATTAATTATGCAAACTTAATTGTAAAACTAACCCCTTGGTAAAAGAGGAAAGCAGAATGAAGGAAAAATTAGTACCACCGCACATTAACTGTCAAGCCTGCTCTATATATAAATAAATCAAACAATTCAGGTAAGGGGCAACTTTGGCTTATTTTTTTTAGCGATTTCACATATCCTATATCTTTGTAAGCTGACACGACTGTTGCAGAAATATCCGTGTTTCAATCTTACTTTTCGTATTGACGTTTCAGTAAGAATTCTTAGAGATCAGCATCTAGCAGTCAACAGATTATGGAATGTGTTCAAAGCACCACAGTCAATTATGTAACAAGTCTCTGCTTTCATTCATCAGACAACAGACGATAACCATGATTTGAAGACAATGGCATAGAACATAAGACAACAGGAACTAAACATGATTTGAAGACAATGATACTATATCATCATAGAGCATATATAAGACAACAGGCAAGGCAATAATCTTGATTTAAAGACAGTCAGAATGGCATAAAAACTTATGAAGTACTTGTTAAACTGTTATAACACTCGAAAAACTGCTAATGAAAATCAATATTAAGTGCACCGTAAATTATATAAATATCATCCACTTTATGAACATAAATAGCAGCAAAGTTTCTACTTGGCTACTGGTGATACGACAATACTTATATTAATGAAAATGGTAATCCCTCTGTAAAAGTTACAGGATTTCAAGATATGGGAATAACTAATGTTAAATTATCAATTATAATTACGGAAGTGATGCATGAAACCATGTTCCAAGCTTTTTATTACTTCTTTTGGGAGAAAATCATCATAACTATATCTCTTTGCACGCCTCTAGTAGAGTGTTAAATACTATATACCCAATACAATTTTCAAGTAGATTGAAGCTATCTTTCCTTTGACTTTGCAGGCAAAAACAAAATACTAGTACTCATATTATGACTTATGTTGTCATTGAAATGAGAAGCTTAAACTGTCGGAAAATATGGCTCTTGATCATTCCTAGGAAAACTGTAGTGTTCAGACACACTACAGTCAGGCCAGCATTTAAATCTCTTAGAGGTTTATCATAGTAATGAAGAAAGAGTATTCAAACATAAGGAATCATATCTTCCTCTAAATTTTAATTTGTGATGCTTTAAATCCCTTAATATTATTAATTCACATGATACATGCTATGAAAAAATTCTTCCATCGGCCAGGACTAAAAAAAAAGAAAGAAAAGTGATCAAAGTGACAGGCTAAGTGACATGGAAGCAATGACATAGCAATATTAATATACATGTTACGATACTTTGTTAAACCTAATTGAAGGAGCAAGCATAATTTAACAACAGAAGAATACACACCTGTCTGTAATTATAACTTCGGACAGATATGTGTTGATTGCTACAGCAACATTCTTTATTATCAGGCGAGGAGGTAGAAAATAGATTTGACTATGAGAAGCTACTAAACTCAGTGTCTTGTAGGCTATGGCTATAATTCGACACATATCATCTGGCTCTGCTCATCATCACCAGTGTTTCGAAATCTCTTTCTTTCAAGCCATTTGCAGAATGACCTTGAGTACAAGTTATGTCTGATAAACTATTTATCAAGAGAATTTCCTTGTCTATCAATGGTGCTATCACTAGGTGCGCTATTATTGTTGACTTGGCACTGATTATTGTCAACACAGTCAGCAACATCAGAATGTCGTGGTGCTATGTTGCCAGGTGAGGAACCATCTTTTGCGTCAACACTTCCATTAAAATTCTTGAAGTCATTATTTTTAGGCGTCCTGACTACTGAGTCACCTGTGGAAATACTTGATAATGAAGCAAGTTTCTCTTCACCTACAAAGGTTTGACATCGACTACTCTCAATCAGCTCTGTAACTGGTTCTTCAAGTGCACTATATATAATACTCGGAGATTTTGAAAAGATATTCCCCAGGTAAGCTCCAGTTAAATTCAAAGATCTGCTCAGTTCCAAAGCCTTGTTTGTAACACTTGTTTTAGGCTTTTCGGACTCATCCGACAGTGCTATGTGAAAATCTAAAAGATCGTGTAAAGAAATTTCTTGCTCTTTTGGCCTATGCCCCTTGTTCAATACAAAATCTTCATTGCACGACCTAACACTTTCCTGCATAATAATATAACACCATTTAAACTTAGCAATCTATTCAAATAATCCCAAGAAAGTGATACAAAACTAAACACATGCACATGCATACAGTTTTTAAGGTACTCTAATATAATCTAACTCTAGACTTCTTCTAGCACTAGGAGCACCTTGGTCCTGAGCATCCCAGGAATATTAATGTCACGCATTCATTAAAATAGAGGAACATAAGCAATGCACGCATTATACATAAATTCAAAATACACACACAGGCATCCTTTTATTCTTATATATATATTAATCCTTAATAACATGTACATGCACATGCACATGCACATGCACATGCACGAGTATATATATTTATTTAAATGCTTACTGATTGATCCAAGTTTAAGGAGTGAAGTAACCATTGACAGCCAAAGGAGGAATTAAAAGAAATGGGGTCTGGTAAATTATTATCCTTGATTTGTATTTTACTGCCACAGTAAATACAAATTAATGAATGTGTCCCTCTCAGAAACTTGGCGTCGCAATTTTTACACCTTGGGTTCTCCGGGTCGAGCTCGGGAATCGAGGCTTCGAGTGAGGGAAGGGGATGAATAGACGGGTCGTGATCATCATAGGTACTGGATAGTCCGGATTCTTTGCGGAGCAAGGCTTGGACTTTCTTTATCAGATCCTTTGGGATCTCAAATGCCATTTATCTTGTTGAATTAGGGTCTGGTAATTCAGGCTGATCTAAATTTTACAGTTTGTTAGTTTTTACCGTTACCAGGTAAAGATCTCCGTCCCCAATCATTTGTTGAATTTTACATTAATTGTATATTTTTATTAAATTTTATTTAAAAAAATATTTAATGATAATAGGAGATCAATACACTTTAGATTAAGTATTATCAAAATAAAATGAATAAATAATTTGCGATGGAGAGTATTGAAGATTGAAAATAACACGTACATGTGATAAAAACCAACTTAATTAATTAAATTGGCTCTAATATTTGAACTTTTATCATATAAATAAGATTTATGTAAAAATGAATTTATATTTTTATTCATAAAATTTTACATAAATTGATTCTTGAAAGGTTTAAAAGTTATTGCTCCTCAAGTTCTACAATTCCCAGTGGTACACCTTGTAAATGCATCTGCTTTCTGATTGCTGTAGACTGTAGTCTGTAGTCTGCGACGACGTCAAATAAAGTCATTCGAATAATTTTTTGATTTATTAATTTACAAAAACCAATTTATGTAAAAATGATTCTAGTATATAGTTTTATATTTTTATCAATAAAATTCTAGATAAATACTCGTATATATTGATTTTTGATTTTTGAAAGGTTTAGTTAAAGTTAATGCTGGTCAAGTCGTACATTTACAACTTGTGCTTGGAATTTAAATTATTCAGGTTTTACCAATTATGGACGTGCCTTTATCTAGCTAGTAGCTAGCATACAACGTGTCTGCTTGCTGTAGTCTGCGACGACGACCGTGTGCCATGCACAAGAAAAAGTCATTGTTTATATAACTATACAATTAGTCTAAAGACTTTTTTCTTATACAGGGAGTGTTTGGGGGAACTTTTTTTCAGAATAAGTCAACTTATTTTAAGATAAAATTAGAGATTCTTAACTTTTTTCTGAAAAAAGTTAACTTTTTTTTGCAACTTATAGAATCTCAAATATACATTAAATACTTGTATAAAAACATTTATCAAAATATGAAATTTTTACCCGAAAATAAGTCCAAAATGACTTATTTTAAGGCAGACCAAACAGGCCAATAATCTATATGAACTGGAATTTAGAATAATTTGTTGATTTATTAGTTTAAAAATATATTTATATACAATCAATCACAAAGAATTAAATACTCACAACTCAAACAAATACATTTTGAAGCTAGCATTTTATCAATAACCCAAACACCACCACAATGTTTAGTGGTTTATTATTCGAAAGATAAATTGAAAAAGACAAACAATATATCAACTTGCACACATCGAGCATGTCGAACATGAACCCACCCATTTTAGCTAGAGATTATATATGTTTAGCCTTTTCAAGTGCCGTGATCTTGGAGCCAGCAGAATCAAGCGTGATTGAATCATACCTTTGAAACAAATGAGCCACAAATAAAGCCGCCGTGACAGGTACATAATCTTTAGCCGGACATTGCTTGTTGTTCGCACTCGGTGACTCGGTCTGTGGCCCATTTGACCAGAACAAATGCCTCAGTAACTCGTTCCCTTTTTCCTTTGTAAACCTATCCGCTACAAACTTCTCCGGATCATCAAACACCTTCCCATCTCTCATAACTAGAGGCTGATACCCACAAAGCACCTCTCCTTTCTTCACTTGAAATGCCGAGTCATGAGAACTCAGTGTAAAATCCTTCCTCGCCCTCCCAAACTGCAAAGGCACAGGCGGGCTGAGACGGAGAGCTTCGTATACAAACGAGTTAACCAGGTCGAGTTTCATCACAGACTCAAAACTCAGTGCGTCAGCCTTGCATGTATCTCTTACTTGTTCCCTAAGTTTCTCTTGCAACCCTGTTTTATCATTTCCGAGTAGTTGCAAGAGAGTTGGAAGAAAAGCTAAAAGTCCACCAAAGGCATTAAACCCTAGTACAAACATAAGGTTATGAAGTGCATCTTCTTCACTGAGTCCGAACTCAGTTGTTCCTCGGTCCAAGACCTCTGAACCTTCTTTTTTCACAAACTCAGCTATCTTGTTGTAGCCGCCATTGACTAGAAAAGAAGGGTAAACAAATGAATGAAGAAATATTTCTTCAAAAGGCTGACAAAGGCCTAGTTTGATGGTGGGGATGAGTTGAATGAGGAGCCACCGTTGGATCCAACTGTATCCTTTTTCCGATATTTCAGGCGATTTTGATAAGTCGGCTCTGATTAACGCCCGAGTTAGAAAGCTGAAGATGAACTTTTTCAAGGGCACATCAAAGGCGGTGTCGCCGGATTTTGATTTGGAGATGTCGGAGTCGATGGAGTCCCACATGGTATCTAGGTTTGTGGTTAGAGAGGGGACCCATATGCTTCTGCTTCGTTTCAGGATGTCCAAAATATACTTCTTCAGCTGCAAGTATGGTAAAAAAATATCTTTAAATGGGTATCTGTTCTAATTTATATAATTATATACATTTAAAAAAATTGTTAAACAAAGATCATGTTTGGTGTAAAACATGCATACCTGAGCATGTCTGGGCTCAGTGGTATCGAGATATATACAGGTACGAATATCTCCGGTTAAGCTAGTGCTTGGCATGTATTCTCCGGCCAATACATCTTTTTTTTCCACAAGCTCCATGTCGAATAAGTGAGAGAAAGATTTGACATCAAGCACAGCAATTATGTTAGGATTAATATTTGTAAAAAATGGAAATGTGGGAGGTATATTAGTTCGAAACACACTGCTCTTGTTCTTGTCCATCCTCTTCCTAAAGAATGTTTCAGCTCCCTCAAACCAGAAGTAATTTAAACGATCGGCTAATGGCCCCAACACCGGCCACCCGTAGCTGCCGGGAATTGTACGGACCGGCAAATGAGCAAGTGTTGATGGTGTCTCTCCGCTAGTGGACATGATTGTGTACAATTGTATTGTATCTAGCCAGTTTAATGTGGTATGCAGTGTGTTGTATCTAGTTTGTGTCGTAAATGCTAGTCTTGTTTGTGTTTTACATAGTTGTAGGCGCTATGATATATATAAGAAAATTCATAAAACGATCAAAATTAAACGCCAAGGCGGTTATCTTTTATTGGTTGGGATAATGTGTTTGGAACGTGTGTATATGCGGCCACTTGTGGTTACTAGAGACGGTCTTCCAGGTTATCGGTGATAGAGCTATGGACGCTATTGTGTTTATATTTTTTTATTATTATATTATATGTACGCTCTAAACTTGGTTTATGTCAATTTTATAGAAAAATAATGGCATTTCAAAAAAATCTGGCGAATTGTATATATATTTAATTAGGACGATTTTAATTAAATAATGAAACTGGATCACGTGATGCATGAATAAGCAGAAAGATAATAACAAATATGATTATGACAATTTAACTGATTTCTTTTGATATTATCTATATTTTCAGAGCACGGCCTCACGGAGGTGTTGGACCCCACAAGATCCTCCAATAAACTAGGGCACATTATGTGTATATATAGTATAATGTATATTGAAAAGGAAAAGAAACAACAACAAAAATTATAATTATTATTTTTGAATTTTTAATAATTGTAAATAAAAAAAGATTAGAATATATCATATATTTATATAATTTTTAGTTATTATATTGAATAAGTAACATAAATTCTAGAAATACTAATATAGAAAATATTTTAATAGAAATAAATATTTGTATGGGGAAGTGTCACTAGCTCTCTTTATTATTTTTAATAATTTCATTAAAGTTAATTAATTTAAATATGTACACTAATTTTTTTGTGTGACAATATATACAATATTATATCATCCAAGTAATGATTCAATGTTTAAGTAATTAATTTATTTTAAATTATATCTATTTTTAATGTATATATATTAGGGAATTTTACAAAACTACCTAACTTTTTAAGGTTTTTTTTCAAAAATACGGTTTGAGTTGCAGATGAGGTTGCAGCGCTGGCGCCACAGGTGAAAAACGGTTGCAGATGAGGTTGCAGCGCTGGCGCCACAGGTGAAAAACGGTTGCAGATGAGGTTGCACCGTATTTTTGAAAAAAGTTTTATATGTTTGGGTATTTCTGAAAAAAGCCCTATATATTATATGAAGCAAATCAATTTAAATATAAAATGAATTGAATAATGGGTTTATACAATAATACAAATTTAAACAAGTTTACAAATAAATTAATTTTTATCCATAGAAAATAGTTTGCTAGAAAATGGTGACTATAAAAATATTATTAGTCAGTTTGCTTCAAAAAATGTTAGAAAATCAATTTTCAGATAATTTATGTAATTTATGTACTTGTTTTATTTTTTTTACAATTTTCAGTTAATTTCTTTTATGTAATAAAATTATTTTATGCATTTTAATTATTGTGTTTTTTATAGTTGTCAATTAATTTTTATTATTTCATCAACTTTTATTTTTTTTAATTATTAAGACACTTTTTTAAAATTTTATACATAATACTCCAAATCTCATAGACGACTCCGAATATTTTGCTCATTCGTCCAGGAAACTAACACAAAAATTACAGACGGGTCAACTAGTAATTATTACATTAGTCAGATCCACGTTTCAGCGATAAACAGAGAACAACTACAATTTTCGAGCTACAATTATAGTATTCCAATAATACACTTGCACCGAATTTATTACTCATGTTTCTGAACCAAATTAGTTCACCAAAGTTTTATGTTGGAGGATGCTGGTTAACCTCATGTGCACAATAAGACACCTAAGGGTTGATGTAGTTTCTTTTCTGTTTTTATTTCGATGTTTAAATTCAGTTCATTTAATCATTAGGGAACACCCCCCCCACCCCCCAAAAAAAAAAAAATATTTATTTATTATAATAGTAATTTATATCAAATTGCATTTGTCAACAAAATAAATTGCATTATATATGTGTTTAATTTTACTGTACTCCTTATTTTTCGGGTAATACATACTCCGCAAGTCTTTCTAAAAAATTTATTCAACCTTTCTTTTTTTTACGTAAGTGATAACCTGACGTTGCACGCTAACCATAAAAGTCAACCACTTTTTACAATGGAATTCACAATTTATTTACGAGTACTACATAAATAGTTCCCTAATAATTGTGCATTGCACACAAACAATTAAAATGAAACTAATTTTTTCCTAAAAGAGATAATTAATTAGGAATGGTGGGATTAATTATAACAACCCAAACTCACAACTTAACGCATACATACTCAATCTATTCGATATGGGATGTTACAAACACCTCATTTTTTTAGGTCGACGTCCTCGTCGAACCCACATACAAACATACGGAACCTCGGCAGTGCCTTAACACTTCCGGCCGAGTATGGTTCTGATACCATTTATAACAACTCAAACCCACAACTTAACGCATACCGGACTCAACAATTCATCACGGATCAGTCCAAAAGAACTAGCAATTTGACGTGGGATGTTACACTACTCAATTTTAGTTGTTGACTTGTTCTTATAAAGGCTCAAACATACTCAATATCTTTGACGTGGGATGTTACACTGCTATTCTTATGCTCAAAAAGAAAAAATATATATATCCTACTCTTTTGCTCAAAATGAAAAAAAAATGTAGACTACTTTTTTGTTTTTTGTTGGACAACCGTCTATTTGTATTTTACAAATAGGGTGTATACTTATATATTGCAATATAATTTCCACCTCTTTTTTTTGGCAAAAACTTGTTTTTTTCCATATATATATATATATATGTATATATATGTATATATTATAAAAAATAGGAGTATTTTGATAATATGTATCCGTCCCCGAAAATTTTGATAATAGTAGCTAATTATTTTTTCTAAAAAATGCGGTATAAAATCATTTTGGGTATCAACCGGAAGAAAAACTGAAACAAGCTTAACTACTTATGAAATGCAAAAACGGATATAAAAGATCAATAATCTGATTACCGTGTATTTGTAATCAACACAATAAAAAGAAGGTATGCTCCTTTTGAAGGATAATGTAAGTACCGTATGCAATTTTTGGAATATTTGAATTTCTTTTAAGAAATCTCATTCCAAACTAATTTCTCATTATTGATTTTTGCCTCTCCAACCCCCGTCAGATAATTTCTTTGGACATCAAAAACTAAACTTTAGTTGAATCCTAGAATTCCCACATTTGTTACTTTTCGATCTCATCTTTACCACAAATACTCCTTAAAATTTCATTGTAAGCGTCATTTGCTGCTCTGTTCAGAGCAATTTCTTTCTTGGCTCTGTACTCGCCCTTTCCTCTAAGCTGATCGTCAACGTAAACTTCGAAAGTCCCTTTCTTTAACCACATATCTTTAAAACGCACCTTCAGTCTTTGTTTCTGGCACATCTCTTGAAGCTTCTTTACAGGATTCGCCTGTATCATTTCTGGAGTAATTATGGGCTCGAGCAAATCCTTGGCTACCTATACGAAGAACGAAAGATAAATATAATTATATTAAAAATTACAAGCAATCTTGCAATGTCTGATTGTGAAACTAATTTATCAAATCCAGATAAAACTTTTTAATGAACAGTTGCAAGAATCTGTTAATGGTGCACACACAAATGTGTGACTTCGGTATTTGCATACTAATAGCACTTGTCAAGCCAAATAAATGGGCCACTACAGCATGTAGATCCAAATTGCACTTGTACAAAGAATATGCCAGTTCGCTATCAAAATACTAATCGCACTTGTCCCAGACATTCAGAGGTAGGTATCAATAGCAGCGTAAAGAGACATAGTCAGAAAAAAATTCTTTACTAAAAAACCGACCATTAAGAAGACACAGCTTTGATTACCTGGGCTCCTAATTACCATTCAAGCACATAATGGCAACAGTGTTACTCCTAATTCTATAGTAGCAAACAAATAAGAGAGATTGATGACTTCAACTCTTATATATGAATCTTATTTAAGTAGTTGAACTATGAGATTTTAACATTGCCTAAAACAAATTATGACATAGATTTCTTCTGAAAATTGGATTTCGATTATTAAAAGTCGAGCCTAAGTTGTATTAAAATGTATTAAGAAAATTTACATATATTACATGTTTTTTTATGTTGACATAATTTTTCGCCACAACCAGAGCTGGCATGAGTACAAGGCCAACAAAGCTATTGCTTAGGGTTCCACATATTTTAAGGGCCCCAAATATTTTACAGTCAACTGTAACATTTGATTTAAAATCTTTACTTAAAAGACACTTGTATTTAATATATTATTACTTTAGATAAAATTTATATTATATATATATATATATATTTACATCGGAGGGTGGGGTCAAACTGGGTTAAAACGACCCTAACCACAACCTGCATAAGTTCAGCAAAGAGCATGTACAACCCCAAACATCAATTCTGAAGCTGATGAATATGGGGGTTCATAAAGCCTCGGAAAATATATTTTGTACTCTATTCCCCCCGCCCCCAAAAAAAAAAAGGATCCCCATTCAGATATCTATTGTATGTTGAAGGGAAAAAATTCTAGAGACATTTAGGACTATACCTCCCATGTTATATCCATTGAAGAGTTGCTGTCAATGAATACGGCACCTATTGTGGATTCAACAATATCAGCAAGGACCTTTGGAGGATCAATTAGTCCATAGGAATGCAAAGGATACTGTGGAAGAGCCTTTAAGAAACCTTTAACCTGTACAATTCTATCAATTAATCAGAAGAAAAGAATTAAATAAGATAGAATCATTGAGCACAGGAGAGAAGGCAGCTAAAACACTCAGATGCTTACTCTCTTCTTAAAGGACATTAGATAATTTGAATACCTATATTCGTAAATGATAAGTTGTCTAAAGTGCATAACATATTTTATGTATTCTTATTTTCTTGACCTTAGAGATCAGTGTTGTTAAAGGCGCGATTAATTGCGCGATTAATGGCGCTTCGCGATTAGGCGCAAGATGTGCGATTCGAAATTAAGCGATTTAGCGCGATTCTGAAATCGTCCAAAAGGCGCTCAAAAGGCGCTATTAAATGTAAAAAGGCGCTGATAACAAAAAAGACGATAATGCCCTTAAAAAAAGGGGTAAAAGGAGAAAACCCTAAAGTGTTTCATAAGACCCAGTCTCATCTAAACATCACAGCATCCATTTAAACGTAAGTCTTTCTCAGTATATACACACAGATATATACGTATATTTGCAGATTTCTCTTCTCAATTTTCTTCTATGTCTCTCTTAATCTCTCTTCATCTCTGTCTCTGTCTCTTCTCAATTTTCTTCTCTGTCTCTCTTAATCTCTCTTCATCTTTTCTGATTCTTCTCTGATAATGACTCGCACTCCTGATATTGGATGGAAGTATGGAACTCCAGTAGAGAATGATAAAAACAAAGTTCTATGTTCATTCTACAAGAATATTTATAAAGGTGGAATTTGTTGATTCAAGAAGCACCTTGCTGGTGGATATAGTCGAGATGCAATACCTTGTGATAAGGTACCAGCCCCTGTTAGAGATGAAATCAAAGAGTTTATGGGAAAGAAAAAGAAATTGAAGAGTACGAAGAATATGGAGTATGTAAACATCGAGGATCAAGAATCTGAAGATGCAGTGAGTACACAATTCAGTCAATTCAATTCAGAAGAGCCACTTTATCGCACGAGATGCTTGACAAGAAGCAGATCCACCTCTAATACAACTCACGGAGCATCTTCTTCAACTCTAATAGATGAAGATGATGAAGAGGAAGAGCGAGAATTTGAGGGGCCAGAAATCGAGTTTAATGACACCGAAGCTTTTGAACTAGAGAACCTTATCGATTAAGCCTTAATTATTGACACTATTATCATTTTATTTGTGTTTTTTATTATGTTTGAATGTTAAGATTATGTTAAGTACTAGTTTTTTGTTAAATTTGTGATTTTTTTTTGTCAAAAGGCGCGCGATTAATGGCGCCTCGCGCCTCACGCTTCAAACTTAGGTCTTGCGCTTTTTTATAATTTGTGCCTTAAACAACACTGTTAGAGATTTACTAAAAAAATGCGTTTAAGCTGAATACCCTAATCTACTTGCAGCTCATCTTCCGCATTTCGAGCTTATTATTCACATCTAGGGAGTTCTAAAAACAATGACATATCTAAAAACTGTGCATATACTTAATACTATTAACTATATAGTAGTAAGTAGTAACTAATATTTTTTAACCAGTTTCTAAACAAAAGGATATATATTCCAATTCCAACCAGCATTAAGGCTACATTGATATTGTCATTTGCCATCTTGGAAGTGTAATCATTTATGAAAATCCTCATTAGTAGACATCAACTGTTACAACATTTAACAGGGTAAGTATTACCAATAAAGTTCATCTTAACAGGCTACCAACAAAACTTTCAAGCAAGCATGAAACGAAAATCAACAATTGTGGTTACCATATGACAGTCACTTACTTGTTGACTGAGTTTACGGTTATTATGCCGTAAATACTTAAGTAAGTCATATTTGATTGCCACACGTGCTAGCTTCTCCGTGTCAACATTAGCAGAACGGAGTGGAGACAACATCCCCGGAGGAAGATCTGGATACATGTAAAACTGCTGTTGAGTGACCAAAAGATTAAGCACAGAGTCGCCAACAAACTCAAGCCGTTCATACGATTCACATTTCTGCTGATACGATTGATGTGTAAAGGCTTGTTGCAATAAGCTTTGGTTCTTAAAATTATACCCTATAATCTTTTCCACTTCTTCAAGACTCGGCAATGACTCGGTGCTACAACTGGTGTCATCGTCTTCCACTTGTATCGGACTTCTCAACTTGTCCTTAGTAATTACGTCATTGAGGACATTAATCAATGGAAGACCTATTTAAATAAAGAGGCATCGGCACTTTAATAGTCTGGTTTAAAATCGGAAGGCTATCAATAAAATAAAAAGAAATTATATAAGAACATCATTTCCGACAATTTATCCGTGCAGCATAAATCTGTAAGTGTATCAGTTCAGCAAATTTACACATTAAACCTAAAGCACAATGTCTACATATATGCTTGAATTGTATGTATAGTTACAAGTTCATAACATCATTTATTACGCAAACACATAAATAATGCAAGTCTATTAGGTATATAAATTGAACAACTAGTTTAGTTTCAATTAAATTGATGCGAAAAAATAGTGTATTAGATACGAGTATAATTAAAGTGATCCAAAAAAACTGGAAAAAAAGAGAGCAGAAAATATACATATAGAGATATGATATGACCTTGAGTGCGGAGGCGTTTAGAGAGGGCGATTAAAGTGGGAGAGACGAATGATTGCAACCACGACGGCGACGACGCCATCACCGCCTGAGCTCTGCGATTATTATCGTATTGGATTTTTAAATAATGTCTCTCCTTTGCAATTTTTCATGCCTGCTTCGCATCAATCTTTTTTTATTTTACTCTTTAATTAATACAGTAGTTCTACTCCACAGTAATTACATTTTTTCTGATACATACATTTATTTCTTGTACAGAAAATAAATAGAATGTTTAGCGTGACAAAAGCAGTAAATAAAATCGCGCATCTCTTTTGAGATGATCAAATTATATATCATAGAATTTCTATATACTCCAAATGGGCCAAATCAGTTGTATTTATATGTATGCTCCAAATAGAATTTATTTTTGATATTTGTATTATTAGTAGTACAATTTAGTAATTTAATATACAATTTTGAATATAGTCATTTCTTCCCACCTCCCAATTCAAATATTAATATAAATAATCACAACAACTTATTCGGAAAAGTGAGAATGCTCACTCAAATCATATCATGATTGTAATAATTTACAAACAATAATAATGTATGTAACTATGTAAATGACGAATTGGAGCAACTTCATGCCTCGTGCCAGAAAAGTTTGTGGAAGGCCCCCAGACAGCACATCATTTCTTAGAACTACCTTCCAGACATTAGATTGACCATATCATGGTTTTCAAAAAATGAACCAACATCCCAATCCCCTGTGGAGGATGAGAGAGTCATCAGTGCGACAACAATAGATCTCATGCTTGGCCGCAATTGGGGATTTTCAAGTGTGCAAGCTCTCGCGAGCTGCGCCAACTGCCATCAAAAAGCACCCAAAGAAGTTTATAAGACTACAAATGAATAAGATGAAAATCGGAATAAAAAAAGGACTTTAAAGGAGCTGTTATACAGTAAATCATACAAGGTATAACAGCTATGACATAATGCTTACCTTGCGGACAGAGTCTATAGGGTGGTCATCTCCAAGTCTAGGGTCCACCAATTTGTTAAGGCCTTCTACTGGATCCAGTTGATTAAAAGCTTCCTCAAACTGAAAAGTATCATAAGCAAATTAAAATTAGCTTATATAACTAAATTCAGATGGCAAGTTTGCACTTCTTGTTAAAAGATTGCTTCAGAAAACTTTTTGTCTAGGACCCGCCTACAATGACCCTATATGAAGCTAAATAGATAAAAACAACTTGCCATTGCCACGAGCCCTTTTGACTCGGCAGCAGAATCATTTTCCCTAACTATTGCATTTTTGGCTGAAATAAGCTCGTAAAGGACAACCCCAAATGCATAGACATCAACTTTAGGAGAGATATCACCGTACTGAGCATATCTGCACCCATGAAATGTTAATTATTAATAATTAGTCTACATCAGCAAGGAGAAAAAGCTAAAAACACATCTTATACTATGAAATGGGAGTGATCTGGTGAGCGGAAAGTAAACCATAGTTTAAAAACTAAAAATTCAGACCGTGCATGATTCTGACTATTTACTCTATTGAAAATAGACTGAGAACAATTAAAACAATGGGACTATTTACTCCTACAATACTCTAGTAAGTTCGGTTATATATTTATCATCTTAACGAGATTCCTGAAACTCAACTGATACATCAAATCACAAATCAGTCCGTTTACCAGCAATCCTACTAACATTACTCCAAACTGAATTATTTACAGTAGAAAAAAGAAAGGACCGTATTACTCTGGTGGCATGTATCCAAATGTACCGACAAGACGTGTGGGCAACGATGTACTTCCGACTTCTGTTAGTTTTGTCAATCCAAAATCTGCCACCTGCAAATAAGTATTTTACCACCATGAACATCACAATTTTTCCCCATAACACAGTGGGAAGGGAAATAAGTAGCAGTAAAGCATAAAGAGTTTAGATGATTGATAAGAGGTAGATGGGGAATAAATTAATTTATAATGTGAAGTTCATAATTTATAAGTTAAAATCATTGTCAAGCTGTTTCATATGTATAACAAAGAAAGCAAACACAATCTTTTACAACCTTTGCTCGGAAGTTTTTATCTATCAAAATATTTGCTGATTTAATATCCCGATGGATATAGACAGGAACAGTATGCTCATGGATATATTCAAGTCCTCTAGCTGAATCCAAAGCAATTTGCACCCTGGTAGACCATGAAAGCGGAGGTCTTCCTGAAATGTTGGAAAAGACGGGGGAGAGAAGGATGGGGGTGTAAATGTGTGAATAACATATTTATATGGAATGATAATAGCACATGAACTGTATCCTGTGGACGTTTCATTACCTGAGCCCTGCAAATGTTCGCTTAAATTTCCATTCTCAATGTATTCATAAACTAAGAAAAGGGAATCTTCAACACAATAACCGATTAAGCGAACCTGCATAATATATTGTCATAGGGGTGTCAAAAGAACTATATGCTGGTGCTTAAATAGTAAAGTTAACAATGATACTAGGTAAGACGAGGAGGGTGATGTGACTATCTATTGCAATTTAATAGTGAGAAATCGGAGCCCAGATGTAAACAATCACAAGAAATTGAGCTTATTTGAGATGATCTATTACTAACCAGTGGCGGACCTACCCTATGCCCAGGGTAGGTCTTGGCCCTCCCTGAGATTTTTAAATTAATGTAGTAACTTCAGTTTTTCAGTATATACTTTAAGTTGGTCCGTGGTTTTGCAAGGTTTTTCATATATATATGGATATTTGGGTGAATTACACCTTGGACATAGGCAAACATATTTTATATGGTTTTACTTGCCTGTGTTTTGTTAAAAATATATATGTATCTCTATATATTTCAAATGGAATGCAAGTTTCCAAACACACCGTCAAAATATTGTAATTGGATTTTTCTCTCAGATTAAACACTATGCTTGGCCTCCCTGGAATTTGAGTCTAGGTCCACCACTGTTACCAACAATGACCCAATTATGACCAATGACCAATCTAACAACTACTTCTGTTACTAATTTTCAGGCCTTCGTAAGCTTAAAAGTATGCCAAAAATATTCCTCAGGATTGCTCCCACAGCAATGTATGACCTTCATTCACAACATACATAGCCACACATGCACATATTTATTGATGTTAGTCTAATGATTTTGTGTCTCTCACAATAAAATGATATTACATACATTGTGCTGCAGTATAATAATACAAATACAAGCTAGAAGGCAAAAAAAATGAAGAGGGATATTACCAAGTTCAGGTGATGAACATTCGTTAGAACCTTTAATTCAGCTAGAAATACTTTTGATGCTTGCATATCCATCTTCTTTATTGCGGCTTTCTGCACTAAAAACACTATTACTGTCCCACAAATTATATTTAGGATCAAATAAACTACACATATTAATAAAGTTCACTCGCAATTGCAAATATGCCAGTAGATCAACTTGACAAAAAAAGGCCTAAAGCTTAAGATGAACAGACCTGTTGACAGATTTTAGAATTCTAGAGATTAATCACACACCATCATACATATATACAATATACCCAGCTGCTAGAGCATGATATCTTACCAATATCAAGACCAGCAACCCTTGAACCCGACTCTATAGATATTAAATTTGTGCAAAAGTGAACTAACCAGGGAAAATTTATATTTCATATTACATAACCTCAGAAGAAGACATATAAACATATATTAACTACCAGTTAAAAAAAATAAAAAAGTAGCAGATCATTGGGGAATACATATATAGAAATACTAGTAACTTGACTATGACAAATAGTGAGTTACCAATTTACAATAGAGTCTAAATAAGTGGCACATACACCGTGGCGGAGCTAGAAATAGAATCGAGGAGGGGCTAAAATTAATTATTTTTAATATTTATTTTAATTATATTATAATATATTTTAATAAATAACAGGTTATTAGTAAATGAACACGAATAATTGGAGTGTTTGACTAATTTTCTTCTTTTTTTTGAGAAATAAGTACTTTTCAGGGGGGGGGGGATATACATTTGCATTTTTTTTTTCTGAAAATCATTACTTATTTCTAAAAAATAAAGTAAGTACTAAACTTGTTTTTGAGAAAAAAGTGTTTATTTAAAAAAAATACACATAAATATATTGAAAATAAATACTTATTTCTAAAAAATAAAGTAAGGGATAAACTTGTTTTTGAGAAAAAAGTGTTTATTTTTTTAAAAAAAATACATATTTATATATTGAAAATAAATACTTATTTCTGAAAAAAAATAGACTCAATATATTGGACTAATATTGGAAACTTAAAGTCATACTTATGAAAGAAATAAAAGTTCATAAATAAATAGTGCATCATATTGAATAGCCATTTTTAACTTGTATATTATCTATATACTTTAGCAGTTATTCACAGTTCAGGGGGAGCGACCGCTTAGGCTCGCCCTAGCGTCCCTCCACCCTTGCACATACATATGATACATAAACTATTGCTGAAGGTTACAAACCTCGCCCCTGAGTTCAGCGTAGTAAACAGCACCAAAGCCACCTTGACCAATCTTATAACTAATATTGAAGTCATTTGTAGCCTTTGCTAACTCTTCCAATGAGAACTCCACAGATTTATCTACACTTATGCCTGTCAGGCGTGGAGAAGCCACAACTGAGGACTCTTGACCTTTAAGTGAAGTGCCACCTGGAGCTACACTCAGAAAAAGGTAAAATCAGAGTACAGGAAAATTATTGTGATGTAAAAAATAATCGGCAAGAAGTTACATTATATTCTCAGTCAAATACAAACATAAGGACTCAAGTAAAGTTAAAAGATTGGTCAATATAGTCAGTGAAACACTTGATATTATAGATACGTAATATATATACACTGCCATGCATTATTTTTTGCAGAATCATGGTATATAATACAAAAAAACCATCATATAATGTATGTTTAAAAAAAAAGTTAATCATAACTGAGCAAAAAAATTGTTAATCCAATCTTTATGCAAATCAGTACTATGTCCTTACTAAATTTGGAATCCATGAGAAGAATCCAGAACATAAGATCCTCAGAAATCTTAAAATTACAAAACCACTTCACTAAGAAGCCCCAAGAAATGTTGTTAGGTTACCAGTTCTAAAACCATGTTAAGTTCCCACTTCTCCTAAAACTCCAAGGAATTGGGCTTAAGAGGATCTTATTATTATCTTTAACAAATGCAAAATAATACTTTCCACAACCAAATACATCTAGTGTCTCCAAGGCCTCTCATCCATGTAGCGAGGATCCCTGATTGTGATTGTATACTGCATCCCATTTGTTACTAGATACATTGTGATTGATGTTACCCAACTTACTGATATAGTTCCTTTTTCAAAGAAATATACCAGGGTGGTCAAGTGACCTCGTAATTTCTAACAGGGACCGAGCCCCATTTCGCCCAGAACTTCCTTCTCTAAGTTATTAGTTCATCATCTATCTTGATTGTCTAAATACTTTAAAAAATATTATATATCTAGTGAATTCCGCTGTCATAATTCTTTAAGCAAGCCGTAATTTAATGTTCATAGATAAATATGAGCAGAAAAAAACAGAGAGAACCACAGAATACCATGAGCAGAAAGATCTTCACTTTCTGCTGAGAGTCTGATCCCTCCAAATTTTTCCTTTCTGTAAAATCCAAAATAAGCTACAAGTAACAGCAATCCTACTACTGCGGCTACAGCAATGCCAGCTATGCCTCCAGTGGAAAAACCTGGTTCCGTAAAACCAAGACATAAGCTTAAGCATCATAAAGACTCCATACTATTATCTAAAATCTCAATTGTAGTGAATGAACAAAGTTAAATCAGCCAGCATAAAAGGTTAGACCTCCTTTGCTGCAAAAAAGAAAACAAACTAAATCAGATGTTAATTAATAGAGAAAATTTACAATAATAAGAAATTTATAATTTATTAGCATTCCCAAATTAGACATAGAGATAAGCTACCTGGATTTCAAGGGTAGAAAGTTTCCGTCTTTATCTGCAAAAGAAAAAGGGCAACTTTAAAAAGATATCTCCTAGCGGAACTAAGCAGATTAAAATTGAAGTACCTAGCATTTGGCTGCACAATCAAAATGTCCATACAGGTATAAGCAATTGTGAAGATTTAAATACCAGCTATTCAGGAAACATACAGCATACATATAAATTAATTACTATTAAACGATTTGTATTACATAGTACTATATATCTAAAACACATACTCAGTAATGTAATATATCATTACTCCTATCTAAATTATAACAAAACAAAATTTAAGCTTACGAAAACAGAAAAATCACCTCTGCCAGGAACATACACGGTTCCTCTTCCCCCATAAAAATTAACACCCGGATTATACCTCTTCAACAAATCCGAACCATCCATCCCCGAACTAAAATTCAACTCCCTCAAAACAGAATTTAAAGTTTCCCCAGTCCGGAGTGGGTACGTAACAAACAATCCATAATCTTTAGAAACCTTCTTATCCCCACACGAACAATTAACAGTAACATTTAAAACAACATTAACCGGAATATTAGTAGCCTCATAGGAATTAAACTTTTGCACCCAAGCAGTATCGGTCAAATTCGACTAATAAGTTCTCGCAATTTTACAAGAAGTATCCCCATCGTTAACACTATATCTAAAAACATGACCAAGAAATTGGAAATTGCTTGTCAATACAGTCACAACTGAAAGGTATATCGATTCGTATCCCGGATTGAATACTATCTTTGTTTGGGATCTGCTCCTTGCTGTAACTCATGATTTCCTCTATGGGAGTATTGAAGACTTGAGAAATGAAGGCGAGGCTGTTTTGGTCCGCCACGTAGTAAGAGCCTAGAGCTAAGTCACAGCCTTTGGTGCACTGTGATTGTGTGTTTGTGTATATCGATGTAAGTATAAAAAAGCATAACTGCAAATTGAAAAGCATGATGGATGATTAAACCCTAGGTTGCATTGGGAACGGCGAAACTGGGAGACTTATGAATGAAATGAGAGTTGACTTCAAGAATCAATGCGTTGACTGGTTTGTATGTTGGGGATTATTATTAAACTGAGATTAGGTAACAATGGAGGCGGTGGGATTAAAATATGAGTAAATTGTAGTTTAATTGCTTATATATTAATGTTCTTACATGTTGATGGTTAAATATAAAAAATGATGAACTAGTTGCTAAATAATTTTGGTATACTAATTTCAGGGGTCCTCCTGTTATTAGAGTAATTGTCAAATTGCAGGGATATATGTGTCAACATATATGTGAATGCCCATATGTATATATTTCCTTAACCCAGCAGTTTCATTACTTAATCAAAATTGTTTTAATAAAACCCGATATGTGTTTATATGGTAGATGCCTAGATGGGCTCTTGAACTTCCGGTTGATACTGTTCAATTTGGAAAGAACTCCTAAAAAGGAGTGCAGTACCGGATGTGGTAGGCTTCGTTTATCTATAATTGGTCGGATCATCATAGAATTCATCGGTCTTGTTAGAAATTAGAACTAATTCTCCAAATATGACATTAGTGTTTTTTCAGGGAGCTTATACCATGTTTCAAATCCTTGCACGCATTCAACAGGAGAGTGTAGGACAGATAAAGGAGCAATGGAAGCACCCCTATGGTGAATATGAACTAAATAGTTTTGGCCATAATCCATATAGTTATCAGTAATTGTGAAGATTAAAATACCAGCTATTCACGAAACATACAGCATACATATAAACAATAATTATATATCAAAAAAACATCTCAGTTCTATCTACATGAAAACAAAACAAAATTCAAGCGTACGGAAACAGAAAAATCACCTCTGCCAGGAACATACACGATTCCTCTCCCCGCATTAAAATTAGCACCCTGATTATACCTCGTCAACAAACCCGAACCATCCGTCCCCGAACTAAAATTCACGTCACTCACAACAGAACTCAAATTATCCCCAGGCCGGAGCGGATACGTAACAAACAATCCATAATCCTTGGAAACCTTGTTATCCCCACAGGAACAATTAACAGTAACATTCAAAACAGCAGTATCCGGAATATTAGTAGCATCATAGGAATTAAACTTCTGCAGCCAATTAGTATCGGTCAAATTGGAATAATAAGTTTTCGAGATTATATCATAAGTATCACCACTCCTAACCCTGTAACTAAAAACATGACCAAGAAATTGCTCATCAATACAATCACACCTAAAAGGAATGTCTATTCGTGTACCGGTTAGAATAAAATCTTTGTTTGGAATCAGATCTTCGTTGTAACTTATAATATCATCTGGTGTAGTACTGAAGATTTCAGATATGAAGGTGAGGTTGCTTTTTTCCCACACGTAGTAAGAGCCTAGAGCTAAGTCACAGCCTTTGGTGCACTGTGATTGTGTGAGTGTGTGTATTGATGTAAGTATCAAGAAGAAGAATTGAAAGTTGAAGAACATGGTGGATGATTTAACCCCAGGTTGCATCGGGAACGGTGAAATTGGGGGAATTATGAATGTTGACTAGAAGAATCAAAGCGTTGTACTCCATTATTAAAGTGAGAGTGGGTAATAATGGATGCGGTGGCGGTTAAAGGATTAAAATGTTTAATTAAATCATCATCTTTCGGTAATTTTGTTCTCTGTTTGTAGAATTTTTAAACGGTGGTGTTCATTTGCTAGCTGGCACGGTACTCTATTTGCCGCCATACCTAATTAATTGTCTTTTCCATTTTTTATTTATATATTAATGTGTATAAATAAATTAATACGTATAAAAAATTATTAATTAAGGCGGATGGAATATATTATAATTAATATATTTATTCATCATGTATATAAAAATTAGTTAACATTAAATATAATAGATAATTAGAAATTAAGTTTAAAATAATATTTACAAATTTGTATTGAAAATAAAATTTAATGAATAATTTTTTCACAAAAAAAATACTACTAGTCCTACTATTCATTTAATTATTCGTCCATGTAGACACGGATGCAGGATATTAGAGTAATTGACTTGCGCCTACCTGTGACCTGCAAAATTACTTTTCGTGTGATTTGACTATTTCATGCTGCTCTTTTCATTACAGGCTTACAGTTTACAGCCCAGTCAATGTGGACTAGTTGGATTACAACCGGGTTTGTTTTGTTGTTGGAGCTTAGAGCAGGTCCAACGGGAGGACATCTTTCTTACCTGACAGAGAGAGAAGATAGTTGGCCTTCAATTTAGGCGTTGGAGTGAAATGGGAAAAGTTGGTCAGACCTATCTCCCCGGACTGGCCAACTCCTGCAGACAACTTGTTTTTTCTTTATTCATTAATATTTTATACATTTTATCTTACAAAATTTTGTGTATAACGTTAATATTAATGTTAAAAAGTAATTAAACGTTATAAATGGCAGAAAAATTAAACGTTCATATTTTTGCTACTATAAATATGAAGTCTCATAATTATTTTTTTCATACTTCTCATCTTCTAAAAAAAAATATTTTTTTCAAGAGAAAAGAATGAATCCCCACCAAAATTCATCTTCAAATCCACAAAATACAAATCCGAATTCTCAATCCTGAAACACCCAATTAAATATAAAAAATAAATATAATTTTTTACCATTTTTAATCATTCATTAAAAATAAAAAATATCATAATTTAATTTTACTATTAGTTAAATATAATATATAAATCGATTAAGATTAATTAAATATGGCCTACTAAAAACTTGGACTCGGCCCTTGCATTGGAGCAAGCTGTCCACTTTCTTCAAAAGTCCACCATTTGATTACGTGGCATGTAAAAGCAGGGTAGTGACAGGAGAGTTGGTCCTTGGCACTGAACTTGCTCTTAAAGCCCAATACTTGCGATTTTAAACAACTTTTGTTTTATTTTCTGGACCCACTTGGAATTTTAAATTTTTAAAAAAATTAATTCATTTAAATTTGTTGTATAATTTTGCGTTCTACATTCCTGCTGACTTTCAACGTACACGACTGTATATCTAGATTGATATGTATGTATGGTGTATTCGTGTACGATTGTAACACTGCCTATATGAAAATATAATGTATCGATCCGACAGTGTGGAGTCTAAAGGTGTGCTGCAAGTTTACAGCTAGCTAACTCCATTCCAGTTTAACTCGTTTATACTTGCTTCAGACAGCTAATTGTATTGGCTTGCTCTCATAGATGAGTCAAACTATTTCTCTTTTTCTGCAAAAACGATATGCTTAATTAAGGTCACGTCTGACGTTGAACACCGGGAATAACAGTTTTTTACTGAAAAACAGATAAAAATTTGTTTAATTAATAAAACAAAAATATTCTGCATGATTATTCTAAAAAAAATTAAGTTATAATTTTTTGTAAAAAAGGATTATAATTATAAATTAAAGAACAACAAATCACTTTAACAATAAAAGCCCCACCTTATCATTACAATGCTGAAAACTACACCACGTCGGCTACCATTAAATATGTATGGTTTTAAATATGAACACGAGGTATGAAAGGATGAGATTAGTTGCGCTAGTTCGAGAAATCCCAGTAAATGCAGGCAAGGAAACTTTACTTATAAGCTTGAGCATGGTCACGGTCTCATAAATTGAATTTTGGGGCCTCCTCCAACTGTCATTGTACCCTCCTTATCCCTGTGTTTAGCCAACTATATGTATTTTATGTGTTGAAATAATCAAGATCTTATGATGCTATTAAATATCCGTAATAGACTTTAGCAAGATTCAACTGTTACGAAAGCATTGACCGCCAAATTTAATAAAATATGAAACAGGGACCAACCAACCATGCCATTATATAAACATGTAATCGTGACTTTCTTATCACACAAGTCTGTCTCACTACAATCTACGTAATTCTTAAGAACCAAGCCAAAAAAAAAAGCATGAATAGGTTTCAGGTATCTCTCTTCATTTTCATTCTCATTTGTACTACTACCACCAAAATTTCCGGCATTAGGATCGGTCGACAATTTCCGAGCCCAGCTACAAGAAAAGAACAGATGGTTGTATCCACTGCACAAGTCTCCCGTAGGATGGTCCGGGAAACAAAAGTGGAACATGTGTTTAATCCTAATGTAGAAGGTCCTATAGGCACCGATTTTGTGTCAGAAAAGAGAAAAGTTCCGACTGGACCTAATCCACTGCACAACAAGCGATAGCTTAACAATTATTTTGCAGCCTGTGGATGATGCATGCAGCTACTTCAGCTGCCACATTAAGCTATTTTCTTTTTCTTTTTTTACTCCTCTTTTTTATAATGGTGAGTTATCTACTTGTGTACGTTACTTGGGAGTATAGTGTTATAAAGATTTTGTATAGAAGATGAATATACTTAGATGTATGATTATTTAAATTTTCAAAATTGATGTAATGATATTAATTTAATTATTGGATTTTGATTCAGAAGTAGAGTTCCGAGATCGATTTAGCTTGTGTTTCATTGTTTAGACTCGAGCATCATCAAGTTTCTCCTGCATAGACTGTTAGTTTGGTGCTAATATTTTAGAAATTGTATAAATATTTTTATGCAGTTTGTTTGATAGAAAATGCGGGAATCAAGTCAAAGAAGATAAGGTGCTGATTGTTATCTTTTATAAATTAAAAATTATATACATTTTTCAAGTTGAAGATAAGTCGAGCCCTTAATTTCACCGAGGAAAAGTCAAAAACGTAATTATAGAATTTATTGACAAGCCAGGCGAGAATTTAGGTGGAGCCGGTGGCTCAGGGTCGGTTTGCCCACTTAATTAAGATTTACTAATTACTCAAAATTAATTTATACTTATTTGTAAAAAGTAAAAGTCTATTATGCAATTACTTATTTATTTTAATAGTTTAATTAATATACTGTTTTATAATTTTTAATGAAACATAAAATAAGAAAGATATTTAAGTTTAGTACTGATTTTGATCATTTATCATTTTTTACTACTCGATATTTGTTGCTTCTTCAATTTCGAATGTTGTTGTGCTAACATTTCCGCATAGATAAGTAGAGAACAAATTCTTCCTTCTTCGTTTTCGATTAAAAACAAACTTAAAATAATATACACCATCAATGCTATTGTCCATCATATTGCAATATTACATTAAAAACAATAATATAAAAATTAGATTGGTAACATACCATGATAATCAAATTAATTTCGTCAGTCGAAAAAATTAGTTATCTATACTGTATTTTTAAAGCTGAACATATAAATGTTTAGTCGATTTTCTAGTAATAATATTTATATTTACTCATCTTCGAACACAATTTTTAAGTAAATTTTAACTAAACTTTATACAATCCCTTTTATTTAACTAAAATTATATATACTTCTATACAAATTTCTTTCATTAGAATACACTTTTATACAAAAAAAATTAATTAATGAAAATAAAATATATAATATATATATTACTTTTATTTATATATATAATAATATTTTAATGGAAACTTATAAAAAATTTAAATATTAAAATTATCTGAAGTACGGTAACTCAACTAATAGTTAATTAAATATTTTATTATAATTTTACAAATAAAATTATTATTCTACATTATATAATTGGATATTTTTCTAATATGTCCCAAATTTAAAAATTATTTACAAATATGTCCTATTTTTATTTGTATTTTCAAATATGTCTCGTACACAATTTGTTTCATATTAATAATTTTAGAAGGACATTTTTATCCTTCTAACTTAATAAAATTTAACTTACAATTTTGTTTTCACAAAAAATTATATATATATAAAAAGAAATAAATAATGTTAAGATATAACCAACCTATATTTTATATATAAGTATAATAAAATTTGAGAATATAATTATATCATTATTCAAATAATCAGATAATAAAAAATATGTATTACAACACTCATCATCTTCAAAAAAAATTGAATTATTATAAAATCAAGACTTGTGAAAATAAAATAATTATATATCAACTCATTAATTATTAATTACAAATCATATAAAGTATGTTAAGTAAATCTAAGGATATATTAATCTTAATATTTATATTTAAGTGTGTTAACAAGATAATAGAACATATTTATAAAACATATATAAAAAATGACATATTTATAAATGAAACCATTAATTTGGGACATATTATATAAATTTTCTATATAATTTTAAATTTTATTATGATTTTACATAATGGGATCGTTTAGTTCGGAGATTTCTATAATGAGGTTAGAGATGTACAAAAACCGGATCGGGCCGGATTCGGACCGGATTGAAAAAAATCCGGATTTTTTTAAACCGGATCGGATCGGGCTTTTGTAAAAATCGGGCCGGATCGGGCCGGATTTCCCTGTAAAATAGTAGACCCATTTAAGGCCCGCGGATCGGGGCAAATCGGGCCGGATCGGAACCGGATTTTTTTTAATAATATTTAATTATTAATATTCTTTTAATAATATTCCCAAATTTTTAAAAAAATAAAAAATTAATTTGGTTGGAGATCTTAGTAGATCACTACTATATTGATTAGTACTCGGAACTAGTGTTTTGTCACGGATTATTGTTTCTGTTTTTTAAAAAATATTTATCGACAATCCAACCGTACGGATGTCAAGATATATCTAATATAATGTTATTCCCAAATTTTCAAAAAATAAAAAATTAATTTGGTTGGAGATTTTAGTAGATCACTACTATATTGACAACTCGTAACTAGTGATTTGTCACAGATTGTTGTTTCTATATTTTTAAAAATATTTATCGACGATCCAACCATACGGATGTCAAGATATATATAATATAATGATATTCTTAAATTTTTAAAAAATAAAAAATTAATTTGGTTGGAGATATTTGTAGATCACTATTATATTGACTAGTACTCGAGCTAGTGCTTTGTCATAGATTGTTGTTTCTATTTTTTAAAAAATATTTATTGACGATCCAACTGTACGGATGTCAAGATATATATATATAATATAATGATATTATCAAATTTTCAAAAAATAAAAAATTAATTTGGTTGGAGATCTCAGTAGATCACTACTATATTGATTAGTACTCGTAACTAGTGTTTTGTCATGAATTATTGTTTCTATTTTAAAAAAAATATTTATCGACGATCCAACCGTACGGATGTCAAGATATATCTAATATAATGATATTCCCAAATTTTCAAAAAATAAAAATTAATTTGATTGGAAATCTTAGTAGATCACTATTATATTGACTAGTACTCGTAACTAGTGTTTTATCACAGACTGTTATTTCTATTTTTTTTAAATTATTTATCGACGATCCAACCGTACGGATGTCAAGATATATCTATATCCAATATTTCATTACATATTTTTTTTTAAAAATAAATAAAATTTTAAATATATTTCGAATTTTATACGAATTTTTCAAAAAAAATCCGGACAAAATCCGGATCGGATCGGGCCAGACCGGACTAAATCCGGGCCAGACCGGATTTTTATCCGGATTGGGCCTAAATCCGGTTTTTTTTCGGATCGGGCCTAAATCCGGATTTTTTCCGGATCGGATCGGGCCGGATTTACTTGAAAAATATGTGGCCCATTGAGGCCCGCGGGCTGGATCGGGCCTGAACCGGGCTTTTTCGGATCGGATTTTTTCCAGCTTTTTTCCGGATCGGATCGGACGGGCTTTTCGGATTCGGATTTTTTTTGCATATCTAAATGAGGTATTAGTTTAGAATGAATAGAACTCATACATCATATGTTTGTTTCAATTTTTTTAAATTTTAAACTCATACTTCAAATTCATAAAATATGAGTTTTTGATAATCAAAGGGGAAGCGGATACGAGGGGAATGTATAAGTATTAATTTTAATATTATTATCTTATTATCAATAATTAACAATATTAATAATATATAGAATATTCAAACATTACTACTAATAAAAAAATATATTTATATATTTTATATAATAATGCTAATAACTAATTTAATAATATTTTATATTAAATAATTTCATTATAAAATCACACACAATATCGATAATCAAATTTTTTTGAGAACACCCTAACCCTTGTACCAAACCCATGCGGACTGATAAACCAAACGACCCGAAAGGTTTTGATCAGGATTCAGAACTCTTGATTATAAACACAAATACTGAAATACACACACACGCACATACAAAACCAAGAGGATGAGTTTCCTTGGCGGGGGTAGATTAGCAGGCAAAGAAGCTGCTTATTTTTTTCAAGAATCCAAACAAGCCGTTATCCGTTTAGTTAGACAAAAACAAATGCAAGATTCCCTCTTCTATTTCTGATAAAGAATTACAAGCACGATCAGCGGAATCAGCAGATATATTGCCGGAGATTTCAAGAGCCGTCTAATTTATTCCGGCCACTTTCTAATTCTTCTTCTTCTCTCTCACCTACCAAATGGACCTTTCCTTGTTGTACTGAAAATTCAAACTTTATACTTATGTTCCTCTGCCTCGGGTCACTTTTGGCCCTAAAAGGTTACCCCCTCTCTCTCATTCTGAACTATGTATAATTACTATAAAGCTCTCTCTCAACTATGTATAATTACTTGGGAATTATATTTATTTGATCTATCCCGGGTAAAAGAGGAGCTTTGGTTGTACTAGACTAAATGCTTGTTAGTTGTTACTGTAATTCTTGTCTGGTTTGATTAACCTTTTTTACTATTGTAGAATTTCTGTTGCAAATGAAAACTGGTTGATGGTAACGTGTTTTTTCTATGGTTTTAGCTTGGTTGATTATTTATGTTTTGATTGGGAGTTACATGTAGGTGGCAGTTGCCCAATGCGGAGAACTCGTTTATAGCGTCCACTGCAAATGATTCTCGTCAAGATAAATATGTTCCTGTTAGTCCTGAGAAGTTGAATGCTGCCACCGCAGGATTTTCCCAAAGTAGGTTTTAGCTGTTAGATACTTATTGTAATATGTTTGATTTGAAATGGTTTTTTTTTCCAAATTAATCTGAATGCTTAGGTGATTGGTTTATGTAAAATGTTAGTTACTTGGCTAGTTAGGTATCCATAAGACTAGTAGTGCCATGTTGTTTGCTCATTGATCATTTGGAGATTCAATCAAATTTAGATGACTAATCTTGCTTATGGGAAAAGAAGAAGGAATTGTTATATATCTATGTCTATTGAAGTGAGCCGTGTTTAAATGTTTTACTATGGTTTTTCTTGAGTGACCTAACATCGTGTTATTTTAATGTAATTACATATAGTTGCAAAGGCATTTGCTGCCGCCACAGCTATTGTGTTTGGTAGTGCCACTCTAGTGTTTGGACTTGCAGCCTCCAAGCTTGAGGTGCATAATGTAAGTGGTTAAATACTGTTGCCTTTGTTATTGAGGATCTCTCTCTATTATAAGAGGCTTTGTTGCATTGCAATTTTCTGTGCAACATGAAAGAGGAATATTAATTGTTATGCGAGATGTCAGCTTGTGCACGCCCACAACCATCCTATTGGATTTATAAGTGTCTATGATGAGGAAATTGATCAAAGATCTAGTGGTTCATAACATAGTTTTTTTAAAAAATAGTCGGCTTGATGCTGAGCATGCTAGCTCCAAACAGTCATGGATATAATAATCAAACCTGCCAAACGGATTTTCATAAAGTGGCTCACAACTGAGAGTGAAATTCTGAAGACTGAAAGTCAAAGAAAGAAGACACACACACACACTGGTTGGTCTACAACTTCACATAGTGAATGAAATGGAAAAACAATAGGCTTCAGTTTGGACTTTCTCACCCTTGGCTTTGGGAATAGGTATTTTATTACTTCAGTTTGGGCTTTGCGTTTTAGAGGGTTCCTTTGGGCATATATACTCGTGGAGAATTGGGAACCACTTTTTGCTTAGTCGTTAGGTTCGAATCCCATTATAAATTTTCTATTATTGTGTTTATAGAACATATTCTGCCACTGATAAAATTAGGCTAATACAATAAAATGAAGCTTCAAGGTATTTGAAGATGAAAACACCTTGAGCAAAACAGTTTCTTTCAACCTCTGAATTGTGCTTATTGGCTTTTGAATTTGGTCGAGCATTTGTGCTATATTTCTCCACTCTAATTCCGTCATTTCATCTGCTACAAAATCTTTTCATTTTCGGTTACTCAATTCTGGACACTGATAACCTTGTGACAGTAGATAGTGTTAATGCATTTTAATACTCCCTTTGGTCCTTTTTATAGGGCACTGCACACAACTTAAGGTCTAAATAAAATGAGTTCTACTTACTATTTTTTAATAATTCTTTTTTTGAATAAAAGGGTTTTAATAATTCTTTTTTTGAATAAAAGGGTTTTAAAAATACTTTTATTCAAAAAAAAGAATAATTAAAAAATATTAAGTAAAACTCATTTTATTAAGACTTAGAGTTGCGTGCAGTGCCCTATAAAAAGGACTAGAGGGAGTACTTGGATTTGATGCAATGTATTGTTTTGTAACATAATAAATGATCGACAGAGTGATGACATTCGGATAAAAGGAAGAGAACTGGTGAATCCAAGATTTGAAATGGTCAAGGAGCGAGTTATCCCCTTGCGAACTTGGGCATGTTAAATCATAAATTTATCTTCTGTTTATATATATAAATTTGCTCAACTTCCATATATTTTTGTGAGATTTAGTGGCATTTAAACCTTTTAATTTCAGGCTGAAGGCATGTCGAAAAAATGGCATTTTGATAAGGGACAAAAAGTTAAAAATAATCCTCTATTAAAGGAGCTCTCAAAACAGATGGGTGCAAAATCCTCAAGCTAATATCTCAGGATTCAGTAGTAATAGTGGTAATGTTGTAAAATACTAAAATCTATGTATATAAACAGCTGAGTCGGATGGCTGTCAAGAAATAAAGGAGGGCGTGCTTACATATTTTGATATATACGTAGAAGATATGCTGTTATTCTTCGAGGCTGGAGCCCTTGTATGATAATTAAATTATCAACTATCGTCTTTTGTTTTTTGAATTAATGGTTTAAAAATCAATGTCATATAAGTTTCTTTTCTTTTTAATGTTCTAAATGTGATATTAACAATTATCAATTCGGTGAATAACCTTTTACAGTCTCTGCATTTCAATCGGTCTCTAAATACGAAACACTGTATTATTTATACCATACCTAAACATGTGGTAACTTTGTAGGGTGTTTCTCTAATGCATCACTTTATTCTACACTACAGCGCGATAAAGAACTATGACAAAACATAAATTGCAAAATAAATGTGAAACACTCAATAAATGTAAATCTAGCGGCAGATATTAATGAAATTCTCTAGTAAAGCTTCTAGTTATATACTGTATCAACGAGACGACGACTCCTTAGAAACGGGAACAATATAAAGCAATATAATAATAATAATAATAATACTGCTATTGCTTAGGAAAGTTTAATGGAAATAGAAAACAATAAAATGCTCACAAGTGGAATTGCATTATTATTATTAGGAAAAAATGTACGGTATTAATATAATTTTGAGAAGTTTACGTGATATAGAGCCTACATTTATTGAGACAAATTATTACTCAAAGATGGACGTCTCTTTACACTTGTGAATCTTATATTACATCTTAACATAATGGGATGTGGTTTTGATATTATTGTCCACATAGCTGTGTTAATACTTTTCCTTTTTAACTAATTAATTTGCTGCCAATAATGCTGCGTATAGGGGTCACATAATCACATTATACACGATTCTTGCTATAGAAAGTAAAAAATGATCATCAATGCTAGTACAAAGTGACAATCCCTTGCTTCATACACAAATAACATTGTATGATAGAAATTTCAAAATACCATCTCTAAGAATCAGTTGAAGTATGATACACACGCCTCCATGGCCAAAAACAGTACGGGGAATAGCCCAGACCCTGCGCAAAGATCAAGAACTAGATATAACCTTAATATCCACAAATCCCACCGTCTGTCATACTCAGCCGGCAGAGTGATACTAAGATTTCCTAGCAAAGTGGGACTGACACTTTGCTCAACTTTAACTCGTACAGATTACCTTTGTATGGTCATCAAAAGGTTGATGATGACGAGAACTCGAGTGCCCGTGAAAAGTCATCTTCAACTGCCTGCATCAGTTGGAGAACTTGTGCTAGTAGAGTCGAGCAAAACTCCATTGCTCCCAGCCTTGGATGCAGCGACATCTTCCAACCGCTTCCAGGTGGATACTCGTTTACTTAATGTTTCTTTATCCTTGATTTGATATTCTTGGAACTTGGATAGGCAGTCATCAAAAAGAGCCTGATCTGCATCTGAAAAGATTTTCTTCACATTAAGTGTCAAGCTTTGAACAGCTTGATTCCAGTGACTCTTGGTGTTGCTTTCCAAGGCCGGGAAAATTATAGGAAGTATAACCTTGCGATTCTGTGTGACAAGAGTCCTTATATGATCATTATTCCATAGGAACAATGCCCGCTCAGCTACCTGCAACAAGTAAATGAGAAGTTATGAGCATTTATTATAAATATTATTTTAAGTACAAGCAAAGAGGAAAACACAACAAATTACTCAGTATATTTATACTGGAAATAGAGATCATAAGTGAACTCTTAATGAACGGAAAGATGAAGAACACAAATCAACTATATCAATCATCTGTCTTCAATCCTCTCTGCTTGTGACATTATTACAGTATAGACTTATAGAATCAGATTCATGATTTAAATGTCAAGCTCCTACTGATCTACTCTTCATGATCACATTAAACATACTCCACCATTGCTGTTCTTATAGAGTATAATTTGAAAACATCAAGCTACTTCTAAAGAGACACTGTACTGATACCAAAGTTCGTAACTTGAAAACCACACTTCATGGCTGTTCAACTGTATTCTGATCTTTTTTAAGGGTCCTGGTCCCTAGAAAACGAGTGATATAACCATCTATCCGTGGTTTTTTTTAATAGCGGATAGTATTAAAACTAGGGTTTTTATGTGAATACAGGGGGCCACATCATTCTATCCGGCTATCCACGCTTTGGGGGAGCATTCTAGGGTTTTTATCTATCCGCTATAGAACAATGCGGATAGATGGTAACTGATAATCATAATTATACGATTATCTTCTGATGGAAGTCCAAAAGTAGTAATTTTATATTATCTTCATGTATGAGTATAAACTAAGTTCATAAGATGTGATGATACCTTTATCTCGCAAAACAAGCATAACAAGAAGAGAAAGTATATATAGTCCAAAAAGAAACCGAGAACAACAAAAACTGTAAAATGGAGGGGGGAAATGGGTATAAGCGGCTACTAATAGTTCTCTCTTTCAAACTTCGTCTACGACATATCTTGTATGGGGACAGGTAGGGAGAAGATCCAAAAGGAAGAGATGAATACGATATAGTGCTTGTATTTTATGGAATACGATAAACTCAGGAACATGTATGGTACATTGGTATTGTTCATTCAGTAGCCTGTAATATATTATGGCATGCCAATATCCTCCATGATGGTAGACTGGTAGTTGTATAGCACTCTTCAGTATGTCTTACATGTATTACATGCTACATATTCAAGTGGCTTCCACATATGTCTAATAGAATAACTTGCACAAATGAACATCACCATTACACAATTAAGGAAGTGACAAGTCAATATTTAGACCACCGAGTGTCTGGTACTAGTACAAGATGACATATAATGGTTGTATTTAGTTCCCTGTAGCATCAAAGAAGTACATATTTAGCATATACTGATATATTACCTGAAAGTGGGAGCTGTTGAGGCAACGACCAATCTGACGGAACAATGGAACCATGCACCTTTGAAATTCGGCAGCTTGGATAGCTTCCAGAACTTCTTCTAGCTCACCAAGGAACATAACCTCCTTTGAACTATTAGTTATTGGCCAATACTTCAAAAGACCTCGGATCACTGAATCAGCCAGCTTAGAGTCTTTCTCGACAAATTGGGCAATGCAATATGAAAGTTGTTGGTGATACATTGATATACTTTTGGGTTTGTGGAGGGGAATCAATGCACGGACAAGGAAAAGCTTGTGTTCTTCCTTCAACGGCAACGCAAAACCATTAATAATGCTACCCAAGATTTCAAGCAATTCGGAGATCCCATTATGGTGGTCTGTCTCAAATATAAAATTATAGAAGACATTGTTGATGGATTTCCTAATAAATGGACGATGCACCATGAACTTCCCATATATGCGGTGAAGGATTGTCTTCAAGTATTCCCTCTCTCTCTGGTCATCTGAGTCAAAGAGGTCAAGTAGTCTCAATATAAAAGTTTGGTCAATGTATCTTTTAGCCAGCTTTGTATCTGTCTCCGGGGAAGCAATAAATCTCAAAAGAAATTCATACACAATTTGGAGATGAGGCCATGATGGCTCCAAAGTCGGTTCGTCATCCTCTGGGTCATACACATAAGGTAGTTTATTATCATGATTTGGCAAGGCCCGGAACAAATTTGCAGCAATCATTTTCGTGATTTCCTGCATTGTAATCTCATTGAACTTAGATGTCGCCGATGAAATGCAATCAACAAGTTCAAGCAAAGTCAGTCGCTTTATATCCTTCTCTTTAAGATTCTTTGAAGGATCAGCAAAATGAAACACAATACAGCACATACTCAACTTCCTGATAAAAAGATCGTGCTTTTCAGAGCTCGGAACATCCTTAAAGCTTGGCAAAGCTTCATAAACAGCATGATCCATCCCTTGATCAGCTTGCGACCCCATTGGACCCAACTTGTTTCCTTGATTTGATTTAATACCAGTACTCACTGGTTGTTGAACATGTGCTCCATTGCTAGAACTATAAGCTCCCAAACCCGAATTAAGCGCCTTCCCAGAAGCAGAATCAGTCTTAGAATTATTACTAACACAACCACCACCACCACCAGCTAAGCTCACAGAATTAAACACACCCTCATTGCTCAAATTACTACGCGAAGATTTAGACGATGTCTTCCGAGGAAGTTTACCTAATATCTGCTTAATCATATCAGCAGAAAAACCCAAATGGGATCCTTTTGAGAATCCCCTTTAGGACCAATACAATATAAGGTTTCCACCTTGAAGTAATAATCTATTTTTCAAGCCTAAACAAGATAACCCCTCTAAATATATACGAAAATCTTGATCAAAAACACAATATTAAACCCAATATCAAGAATCTGAAATGGTCAATTAATCTTCAGAAATGAATAGAAGAACTTACATTGATGACATCACTGAAGATCTGTAAGAGAGAAGAGATGAGAAACAATGATTTTATGGGGAAGCAGAAACAATAACTTTATAGAAACTCTAGTTTTAAGTTTGGGATTCAATCTGGTAAGAACAATAAATAATTTTATTAAAAAAAATTGAAAAGAAGTAAATAAAAAGATTGGCATTTGAATTAGTAACAAGTAAATTGAATCAGCAGGCGTTGGCCGAGTCTCCTCTTACTAATTCCACAGTGTAACAGTAATTAGGCTTATTTATAATTTAAAACATGTGTTATTTACGCAATCAAAATCATCTTTTAATATATTTAGTAAATTTAACTCTACGTTTTTTAACTATTTATAATTGAAATCTTTTTTAAAATAATTAGTAAATTTAACCTTATGTTTTTTAACTACGTACAATTGAAACCTTTTTAAAAATAAATAGTAAATTTAACCCTACATTTTAAAATATTTAGTAAATTTAACCTTGATTTTTTAATTTCGGAATAAAATAAATCTTACGACAAAAATTTGAATAAATATTCGTCAAATGCACTATTGTCAAAAAAAATTTGTATAAATATCATCTAAGCATAATAGATATTTGCAATTATTAGGGTTTTTTCTTGTAAAACGGATATTTAGATGTTCTTTTCTATATTAATATATCTATATGTATAATATATCATATATGTTCAATAAAATTTTAATACGTGTTTATATTATTTCATCTTGTCATCACACTTTCCGCTCAATATATTCATAAATGTTCATCACCGAATTTAATTTATTTTCAAAAATACTCTTCGGTGAATATATTCTTGAAAATACTTTTTCGAGATAAAATTTATTTTATTCCAAAATTAAAAAATCAAGGTTAAATTTACTGAATGTTTTAAAACGTAGAGTTAAATTTACTATTTATTTAAAAAAAGGTTTCAATTATACATAGTTCAAAAACATAGGGTTAAATTTACTAATTATTTTAAAAAAGGTTTCAATTGTACATAGTTCAAAAACGTAAGGTTAAATTTACTAAATATATTAAAAGAGGGTTTTGATTGTATATTGTTAATAACACATGATTTAAATTGTAAATAAGCCTAGTAATTATTACTCATAATATAATTATTATTACTTTTATTACTATTATTTTTTTATTTTTACCATTATATTATTATTATCATTTTTGAAAGAATTATTATTATTATGATGATGGGTTTAAGTAAATATAGCCAGTACTTCATGTTGTAATTTGCTTTTAGATTATACTTGATCGGAATTGTTATACATTTTATAATCAATTTTTTTGTTAAGTAGATAAAAATGATTTTTTGATCTTTTCAGAAGGTAATCGTCTAACGGCTATTTTCTCACTCTGGCAGGACTTATAATCTCTATTATCCTCGTATATAGTAACATAGAAATATTAACTTCACAAGAAAAAGAAACGTAGACATATCTTTTGTTGAAAAGGAGCAGTAGACATATAAGGTCATGCTTGTTGCCCCCATCACAGGTAATCTATAAAGATTATTAACTAGACCTGCCCAGTTTTTATTTGAAAGAGCTGTGAATGATATCTAGACCAAAATAATATAAATGTAGTTTACATGTTTGTTAATTAATTTAATGATTATTTTCTCTAACCAAGGTTTTATTGTCCCCCGCTAATTTGAAACACAAAACAATAAAAATTGACACAATCATTCAAATTATCAAGCATCCAGCTATGACAATCAGGATGTCCCGCAACTCCTTGTTTACTTTTTCCCTTGATTTAGAGAAGGAAATTTAAAAAAAAATAAAATAACTACTACGACACAAAAAGAAAATCGTCAAAGTGGTACACAACTGGCGTAAAATAGTTTCAGTCTCAATTAAATTTGGTGTCATGTCCCAGTCCAGCATGTTATCTCTTCTCTGCGCTATACAAATCAACTAGACAACAACAGCAGCAATGGAGCTAATACAGCAAGGAGATGAGACTTCAGATTAAGTATCACGATCAGTCATCTCTTCCTGCGCTTTGGTTCCACCTAAGATTTTTGTCAAAATGGAAGGCAGCGTCAGAGGGGGACATTTCACACTGCACTATAAATTTCAACAATTTACCAATATTAAAGGGTTATAGAAAAAACAGAATTGCAACGACCTCGAGCTGATCTACCCAATCCTGATATCTGGGACCAAAACTACTCTGGGTAAAAAGTATACCTTTATGATGCAAAAATGTACATTTGCACTTTCCACGAGGAAATTCAGATGCATGTAACCTACTGATATACTATATCAACCACTGTATGCATTCTAATGTTATATAATATAAAAGTATTCTAGTAATCTCATTATTGCACCCAAGCATGCTGAAAAGAAATTCTTCTCAAATAAAAGTTCTGAACTAATTACTGGAAATCTCACCCCCAAAATAGAAAATTTTAACTGATTCTGCAGACTGATCAGAGCCGGCAACAAAAAAAACATTGACAGCGGAAGTATGATGTGAATTATGACAACGTGAGCATGGTTATTATGGCGCCAAGTCGAGGCTTGACGCCCAACTACCTTCGTGAAGACTAGTCGAAAAGTCGCTCGACTAGTCGTAAAAAGTTGACAACTTGTTCATATACATATATTTACTAGATTTAATAAATAATATTGCTAAACACATCAATTTCACAATTTAAATAAAAAATAATAGTCATGAGTTCAAATTAAGCATATTCACCGCATAATATCATGCAAGTACCAAATAACAAATATGTCCAAGCAAATAAATGACGAAAATCAAGCAAAATAATCCATCTCAATATTAAGTTCATCTCTATCCTTTTCTTGTGTATTGTTATTGATCGAATCATGCTATTATACACCATAATCATCGTTATCACGATGCCAAGTCGAGCGTCGAAAAGCCTCGGTGCCCGAGTACCTTCGTGTCGACTAGTCGATGACTAGTCATCTTCGTAATAACAATGAACGTGAGCATGTCTAAAGACAGCCATACAACTAGTAAATTGGGAATCCCAGATCGGCAAAAAAATGTAAAGAGGTTCTTCTGGTAGAATTTAAGTGTATAACATTGCTTGCAAACATGATGATGAAGTTAAATTTGCCTAACTTCTGCATTGTACAACATGTAACGGCAAATAATTCTCATTAACTTCCTCCACTTATTAAATTATACTTTTAAAATTGCATATACAATTCTCTTCATGTAATGGTGTACTAAACATGTTTATAAGTTTATGCTAAGAAGCAGTTGTGTAAAGCAAGTTCCTCGAATGTCTGTTCAACTACCCTAAGGACGTAATCACCACATTTTGTGCACAAAAATGACATGATGTAAATACTTTCTTGAGAATATGAAAAGCTTATCCAGAGAGAGATTGATATAATGTATCCATCCTTTTCGTATTACATTATACTTTTCCTCACTAAAAAATCAAATAGCCAAATCCACCCATTAATATGTGATAAGTACTGCATATGTATCTTCATGTATGTTATTTATTAGTCTCAAGAACAAGTAGGATGATCTATTTAAGTCACACACTGAGATTTTAAGACATCCTCACCTTAGCCTCACCATTTAGAGATAGTGGCAAAGAGTTCAAGGATCTTTTTGAATCCTCTTCAGATGCACAATCAGAACAAATAAATTGTTCCAACTTCCTTGCTTCTTCAATGGTCATACCCATACAAGATGGATGAAACCTGAAAACTGAGGTAGATCAGCATTTCCCTTGGAAAAACACTATCAAGTACTAAAAGTATGTATATAACTTATGCCCTGTGCTAGGCTATGTAACTGGGTAGTTATATAGTGTTGTGTACATGGAGCTAGTAGTCATGTTGACATTGTGAACACTTGATCGCACTGAAACATGCTTGATAACAAATTGAGTTCCCAAAGCTAGGGAAGTTGTTTGACCACCCGCAAAGCTAGTATGTAGAAGCATCTAGAGTTAAAACTTTCAGATTAGGCAACAGTCAGGATGCCACTGAGTGGATTAATGATATGCTATGGGGTGGTCAAGCGATGGACCTAAGGAAGGCTCCAATACAGCTATCCCCCCTGACATGCGTCTCCAAGTCATCATGTAAACCACGAATGCAAGATGGCTTGGCACCTCATTACAGTGAGAGACGCCTTGATTATTGTCTTGTTCTATAAGGAACATAAAGTCAGCAAATCATCTAACTTGGTATATTTTGTAATATATCCATATTCAATTATACAGCAAGTATGCCAAGAAAAAAATCAACTTCAACATAGACTTAGGATATCGATACTTTTGATAATCTTTGAAGTAAGAAAACACAGGAGGAAAAAATTCAATCTTGTTGGTTAATTGTTTTCCCATCTCGCTAGGAAACAAGTTCACCACATTATATTTAACATTGAAATATAAATAAAATGAAAGTTCATACCAGTCTTTGCAACCTTCGCACTGTACCATGAGATCATCCGGATTGTACGGCATTTCACACTTGCAATACCTACAAAAACAAAATCAACTTCAATTAGCATTCCTACTAAAACACGAAGAATAATAACGCACAACATAAAACATTCAAAGCTTAAAACAACTCACACAGCAACACGATCGGGAATAAAGCCTCCGGTAGAAGCCTTATACTCAAACCGACAAAAGTAATCCTCAGTGCCAACATTCTCAAGCTTAGTATAATTCTTAAAAGAATGCACAATGCACTTCCCTTCGATAGTATGCGCACTTTGAACATCGTAATGGTCCGATAAAAACAGCTCCTTAGCTCCATGAAACTGACGACGACCGCCTTGAGATTCTTCGGGCCGGTAGTACCAACGAACCCTAACTTTGACATTGCTCCTATGATCAGCCTCGAGTTTCTCAACTCGCGCAACGTACGGAGCCTTGTCGGAATCAGAAGGGCGTAGCAAAACGCAGTCTCCAGCTGCGAAACAGGAAAGTCATAATTGAAAATTAATTGAATTGAAAAAATAAAAAGAAACAAGAGAGAAATTGAAATTGAAATATTTACGTCGCACGACTTTGTTGGTGCCTTTGATTGTGTATGTGTCTAGGTCTTTTTTGCCTGGTTTTGTCTTTGCCATCAGTTAAGTGCTTGTGTGTGTGTGTGTGTGTGTGTGTGAGAGAGAGAGAGAGAGAGAGAGAGATGGAGTGAAGTGAAACCCTAAATTATTGGGGAGACAGAGAGAGGGAGAGCTACAGTTTAATTGGAGTGGGAAGGAGAGCACGCGATGATTGGCTGATTGCCCTTGCCAAAATCAAGGGTTATAACGTTTCAAATTCATATTTATATTTCAATGTTAAAAGATTTGGAAAATCAAATAAATAATTTTTTTAATTAAATGAGAAAAGCTTTTAACCTAATCTGTTTATTGTTAAATTAATCAAAAGAAGTTTTTATTAATTTAAAAACCATAGTTAGCATATAGCTAAAAAAAATTAGGTCATGTTTACTCGAAGAAATTTTTTCCACTTTTTCTAAAAGTTTCTAAATTTTCCATTAATTAGAAAACTATATTAAAAAAAACATATTTTTAGTTAGACTTGTTTTTATTTTTAAAGTCATAATAGTAAGTACTTAAATCACTAATCACAAGAATTCTTTTGATCATCTTGATTTTTAATAAGGGTTAAGGAACGAAAAACCCTTGTAGTTTAGGCGCATGAGCGAATAAACCTTGTGATTTAATAAAACTCAAATAAGCCCTTCAAATTAAAACTAATGATTCAATATAATCTCTCTAGTTAGTTTTTCTTAACTATGGTTAGAAAATTACTATATTCATGTATATTGTGACATTAATATTTTAAAAATATGTCAAAATATTCTAATTTTAATATTATGACGTTAATATTCATGTATATCGTAACAATATTGTTACACGAAAAAGTATATAAAAAAATATATTCTAATTAAAACTTATCTTTAAATAATTTATATCCTACACCTAAACTACAAGGGTTTTTTCGCTCATTAACCCTTTTAATAATTATATAAATTTAATGAACCAAGAAATCATCAAACTAATAATTATACTAACATCATTTTTAAGATCTCCAACACATTTGTCTTATAAAAGAAAAAGATTTTCTAATACTACATCACAAGATTGTCCAGCAGGTGAAATAAACTTCCTATTACATCACAAGCCGTGAGGCACATTTGCTGGATCTGTCACAACAGAAAGCTTCAATGATACCCATCAGAAATGCCACATATGCCTACTTCTCTAAACAAAGCTGCCGCACAAATCGAGCTGGAATTTGTTGAAACCATCACAGAAGCCAAGTTCCATAAGCCAAACCACAGAAGATTGGATCATTATTATGGCTACTAATTACTGTATTAGCTTTCTAACAAAGAAGTATGTTAAGTGTTCAACTAGTTCTTATATGATGGCAATATAACTTAAAGCCTGTAGTAAAGAGCATATTAATCTAATACAAATAATCGTGCGAATGTAAATTTGGTCACCTTAAAATTCACACTATAGGAATCAATTCTTCCCAACATTAGCAATTCCACTATTAGCAAGGCGGGGTACTACCACAGGTCCACCACGAACCTTATCAAGCGCATAGCTGATCCTTAAAGGTCGCCCTAAATATGCCTGCAAGGAATCCATCTTCGTTAGATATACAATGTAACAATTGACCTAGTGTATCATACAACCAAACGTACAAACTAGAATTAGCTCCTTACTGACCTTTCCATCCATTGCATTTTTTGCAGATCCAGCATCATCTCCATTCGAGAAATATACAAAACCAAAACCTCTTGACCTTCCAGTATCTTTATCATACATTATCCTCACTACACAGCTCATCAACATAATACAGACCAACAATATAGTAAATAAAATTGAAATTTGCTCGTATTCCTTCAACTATGACATCAAAAAACAAAGACATTGATTATATCCATAACAAGGTCACAGGTTTGAATCCCGACAAACCTTCCTTGTACTTAAAACTATTACGGAAACTACCATGGTGAAAGAAAAGCCTTGATCACACATACCAAAACCAAGGTATTTAACTCGATCAAAACGATTCATCTATATTACATTTTTGAATAATTCTTTCATGAAAAATCACAGAATTTGATTACCATTCATATCGATTCCACTAAAAATATCGTAAGTTCAACAAGAAAATGAAAATAAGTAACACCTTGCTCCCGAATTTTAAAAAGGGAGGAAAGCAAGTAAATGGTACGGAGTGCTCCCGAGTTTTTAAAAAAGAAGAAACAAGTGAAAATGAATATAAATTAGACATGTTTTCACTCCAAAACTTTATCCCAAATTTGGGATGAAAGTACTTTAGTCTTCTTCTCTTGCTTTCCTCAGTTTTTAAAACTCGGGATCGAGGTGTAAAAAACTGTAATGGGTCACGCATTTTGTCAAACACATGGAGACCCAAATAATGAAAACATAAATGCATACCTTCAGTAACCTCACCAAAAGAGGAGAAAGCATCTTTCAAAGATTTCTCATCAACAGACCATGACAAACCTGATAAAGCACCCAGAATTAGAAGTGATAGATACAAAAATTTATATATATAAGACGAGACAGAGAACGAACCAGCAACGAAAAGCTTGTTAGTGGGTGGAGAAGAGGATGAAAATGAATGGGAGAAGCTAGTTGAATATGAATGATGGGGTTTGTTTTCAACTGCTGCAATTACGCTCATTCTTCTACCCAGTAACATTAAATTCTTATTCATCTTCAAGTTTACTCCTGTTTTTTTACACAGTTTTGTAATGAAATACAAATATGATGATACATTAGCAGCTTTAATCGAATGTGATTAATTATGGTAAATAATCACAAAACTAATAAATTGTATGATAATAGTAATAATAATAATAATAGTTTCCAGATTTTTTTTAATAATGTATTCGCAATATGAATAATTTGAGGAGTACTTTTTTCTTACAAGTATCTACTTAAAACATGAGAACATAAATAATCAACTCATTCGAACTTTCGATGCACGAGTCGAACTATTAACATAGATTAAGCTCACTAATATTCTCATTATAAACAAACAAAAAAAAAAGCAGCTACCAGAGTCCTTGCTGTAAAAATGATACTGATTATCTATGTACACAAGGGAAGGGACCTAAACTCCACTCTCATTATTTTTCAAGTTATTATTTTATATTACAAAGGGGTGGGAAATCTAGAGGGTGGGATATATAACCAAGATCGAATCCTGGACTTATTTTGCATTGATAGTACACTAGTAGTTCGCTTCTCCCTTGTCCTTGATCTGCATTATTTCGAACAAATTGTGATTCGATCTCTTTTAAAGCAGATATTAGGCCTGAACTCCAAGCTCCAGCGTTAGTGTTTGGTTGTGGATGTTTGATGTTGGACCAACAAACTGAATAGGACCTGTCAACATTGTAAAGGAAGTCGATGTTTCGGCGTGTAAATTTGTATATGTTATGTGGAAGCAGAAAATTGGTCATTGCAGAAGAAACCTGGACATATATATCTGTTCTTTAGAGCCCATTCATCCCGCATGGATGCAAATTTCTTGAAAGGAGCTCCTGGTATGACATAGATAGTGACGCTGAGGATTTAGTTTGTCCATTGAGAAGAAACACATATGTGCATCAGTGCATGTGTGTGTTTGAGAGTTTGTTTACGTACTACTACAACAACCTACAGTAGTTCGAACATATTCTGCAACTACATTTCATAAACTAAAACATAAACTTGTATTGTACCTTCAAGTTCTACCATTGCCTTCTTAATCACGGGCTTGAACTTTCCTGCAAAGAAGGTATAAGCTTCTTGTAAAATAAGAACACAAAAAGGTGTCTGACAAAGAAAAGTAAACGTCTGATTTGGAATGTTCAACTACGTACTCTACTACTTTTCTACCACTATTTATTTTACTATGTATCTGGAAACCTTCTAAAGGAATCATCGACAATAGACTTTTCTTGGAATTGCAACTTAAGATTATAGCAAATTTATAGCATTTTGAGTTAACAATTGTCGAAAGGTTTTTGCCAAGTCATTTTAGTAATGAGTTGCCGGGCAAAGATGAGATAACAGTAACAAAGACTAGCATAGTACATGAAGATAGATGGCAAGAATTATTGGTTTCTAGTCATATTTAAATATCTACCAAGTCCCAAGTGTAGAACTTTTGCATAAATGGATAATGAAATGTTTCTTGATAGCAAGATACTGCATCATGGCTGCCACTGTGTAAGAAAGAAAAGGTTTATACCGTGTCTCCTTTCCACATCCATAAGGCTTCCATATCATGTGCAGCTGCCATCTAACTGAATCTATGGCTGCAAGAGAGAAGCGGGAAAAAAAAGTACTGCGAGAGGGGAAAACAAGGCCAGAAGTGTCACAGAAACAAGAAATCCTGTAATAATGGATATATAAACATTTAAATTCAACTGCACTAGGAGAAAAATTACATACTAGATGATCAATTTATGTTAAGATCAAAGATGTGAACTCAGTCATTTTTACCTGGCGGCTAAAGTCACAAAACCCTTCATAGAGAGTCAATGAGGACTAGGGTTACTGTCATCCACTCATCCGGGTGGGTAACCACTCATCAGAAGATGAAAGTTTTTCACAACTCTTTCATAACTGTGGAAAGACTGTTAGGTTGTATTCACTTGGAGAGACTGGAATAGGGAAGTAATGGAATGAAAGATTATGAACAAAATTGAAGGAGAAGGAAAGGATGCATAAGTGGATAGTGAACAGAGTGGATGAAGTTTGTGGGGAAAATGAGGATGAATGAGAATATGGAGCATTCCTTCTAAAATTTGTGGGTTAGCATTAGCATTCTAGTTTAGATTGTTAGGAAAGGAATGGTAGAAAAAATTAAAATTATAAACATTCCCCCAATTGAAAGAGTACAATCCTCCTCCATTCTCTCCTCATTCTATTGTATCCAAGTAAACACAAGTTAGGTGCGCGTATTTCTTCTAAAAAATTGGAATTAAATAGTTTCTAGGTGTTGGTGCAACATACAGTCACAAAAAATGGCCTTGCAAAGAAAATCTAAGGATGAATTATTATTTAACGCTACACGTGGGTTGAGGATAAAGTTACACATAAAAGTTGGTTAGAACTGAATGTGCGTACCTTCAAACGATCCCTTTGTTCAGAATATTTAGAGAGGATAGCAATTCCAGTTGCATTAGCTTCTTCCAGCATCCTTGAAGAATTGCGAGCAGACTGCATTGCTTGAGCTTCCTCATCAAAAATTCTCAAAACATGTGACGATTCCCCATTCTATAAAACAATTAGAGCGTAAATGCAATGCAAACAACAGCATACATACATACATAATATAAATGTACAATGAGAGAGAACCGCGTACAGCTCTTCCCAACAAGGCTTCCCTCTCTTGAGTTTCTTGCATTCGTCTGTGATTTCGTTGGAAGTACTTATCCAGACTGTCTTTCAGCGAATCCGCCTCTTCAGCTACATGCTCTACTTTCCTAGGTGAAGAAACATACAAGCAAGAGCATAATAATAATAAGTAGTAAATGAATAGAGTAGCTAGGGTTAAGTATGGTGTCATATCACTAGATTCAAACACAGGTATATAAATTTACAAAACAAGAGAGCAGATGAATTAATGATAAAAAAAACCTCTTCCAGAGATCACGATGAGATTTGGAAGCGACGGATGGCCAAAGGAGATCCATGTTAGCGCAGAGAGAATGGATGTGAGAGATGTCTGTTTCAACGGAGTAAGAAAGGTCGGTGGGTGATGAGAATTCGAGACGCTCAAGCCGTTCCAACCCATCTCTGCTCTTCAATAACAACCTCTTTGACCTTTGATATAGTTCCGATAGACTTGTTCCTCCCCCCTCCTCCATGGCCCCGCCTCAGATTAATCAATTGGGAAATCAAGATGGAGATTCGAATTAAGTTTCATTCGGATTAGTACAATTTCAATTCAACCACCTTTTTCCTTTTTTCTCAACCCACTGCTAAAGACGTCACCTTACCAATCACAGCTAGCCACGTTGGACTTGTGTGTTAAATTTTAATTTAATAAGTATGATCATGGTAATTATCTTTCTTTTTTTCATTGACAAATATGGTCGAGTGAATTTGTCAATGGATAAAATATTTTTTGAAAATTTAAAAATCAAATTAGAAAAATGAAATCCCATAATTTTATACGAATACTGTCAGCCAATAGAGTTAAAATTGAAGCAAGTCGTAACCATTAGTTTTCATAACCTATTTTATAAGTTATAACAGAGATATTTAGCAACAACAAAAAAAAAATTTGTAACAGAGAGAAACCCATTAACTACGTACATCCAATCCTACTGATTTATTCAAGAACTATATAGAAGTAAAAGAATCACTTACCCGGTAACTCTCTATTCATTAGCAAATGACATCCACATTTTCATAAACACAAAAAGAAAATGAAAATTTTGCAGTCCTGGATTTTCATTATTTTAGTTTGAACTTGTATCTTACAATTTACAACAAAATAATTATCCAAACAATTCCCTGCTCGACTAGCAGCCGCGATCAAAACCGCTAGACTACCAGAGAGAGTAGAGCATTTTCAAAACTGCTAGACTAACGGAAAGTTGCACTACGGTTCCCCGTCACTGGAAAGGCTTGGCGCCTTCTACCCAACTGAAAGCCTCCACTTTCTTCACTTCCCTCCAACTGACCTTTACCTGCGTTCTTTTTTCTATTTCCTGTATCACGCTTATTCTTCCCACCTTCATTGCCATCGTTTCTCTTGCGATCTTCTCCAAAACGGACCTCTTTTCTTGCAGCTTCATAGTCGAATGGTTTTATCTGGAGTAGGCCACTAGGTCCTTGCTCTTCGGAATTCTTAACTAGCTTGGTTTTTCCCGCGGTTTGGAGGTGTGCAGAAGGTAGGTCAGAGAGAGACATGGTCTCATCTTTCTCGTTGGAAGGCAAACAAGTGCTTACTATATCCTGCGGTGATTCATCACTTGCGGACTCAGGATTAACCTTTACTGTTTCCTCATCAGAATCGTCATCCAACATTATAATATCAAGCACAGGAGATTTATTAGATAGTACAGCATTGCCATCAGTCTGCTCTAACTTATTATCCATAAACTTTGGGTCATCTTCAAGTAGCTCCTCATCTGATTCCGAGTTGGAAGGCATATTAGCTGGGGTGTTGCCTTCAGTCTGCTCTAATTTATCATCCGCAGACTTCTTGTCATCATTAAACATTTCTTCATCCGAATCATCGTCTATCACTAAAATATCTTGCATTTCTGAGTCAGCAGCCGACAAAGCGACAGGTTCTTTATGGCACAAACTCTGTGGTGATTTAGCAGGTTCCGTAACTGGTTGCAATGTTTCAACCTCGCCCGAGAATGCATGGAACGGAAGGTTCACAGAAGATTTAATCTGCTCCAACTTGGCCTCTTTGCTTTCCTACAAAATATAGTACAATAAAAGAGATGCACAATTTTCAGCATATAATTTAAATTATATTAGATCACTATCAATGCCAAAATGTCTAGTTGTTTAAACATCAACGATACAAAAGAGCATAGCTGCATAGACTGAGTCCACTTTAAATGTTCGGGCAGTTGCCAAATATTGGTAAAACTATATGCTATCTATCTAAAGAAGTCCTAAACTAGAAAGCATTACTACCTATCAAGAGAGAAATATCTAAAACATCATGAATCATAATAGAAGACAATATAAATTCTCCAATACCTATTTAACTAATGTCTAGTAATAATACATGCAATCCAGGGCATAATATTACAACTCCATATAAAACATTTTGATTAACTTACCACTTTCTCAGAATCATATTTTCTCTTAGAAGCTGAATTCCCTAGTAATGCCCCAAAACCACGATTTGGTTTTTTAAGCACCTGAACAGTTGCTTCAGTTCCAGATCCCTACAAATGAAAAACGGTAAAAAGACAAAATGTTCACTGATGAGAATCATGTATATTATCTCTTTTTTTTGCAAACTAATATTATGTTACTCTTAACAAAATGTCAGCATGCCGGATGCAAAAAAATTGTACTTGCCTCTCTGATCTGGCGCGACATTGTCAAGTTATTTCTTGGATGGGCAGGTACACAACCATCTTTATCATTTTGTGAGTTCAGATTCTTCCTTGAATGATCAGAAGAGCCCTCGTGCTCATTTCTTTCCACCTCACTAGTATTAGTTGCCAGCTCCAAAATATTCTCATGTTGCACAGAATCTGTAGTATCAGGTACAGCTAAATGAGACAAAGCTTCAGACCCATCAGCGACGACCAACTTTCCATCAGATATCTGTATGGTATGCAAGCTATTTATTACTAACAGAGTTTTGTATATGGAAGTTGGTACAATGTATAAAAGCGCAATAAAGAATACGAGAGTAACGAGAAAAGTGGACAAGTAAACCAATGTGAATTTTAGATAAAAAAAGAAACTTAAGGCCACTTTTTGAAATGAAGCAGGTAATCAACTTCATCACATTCATTTTGAGCAATTTTAAAATCGTTTTAAAACCATTAGTGCCATTTGACAGTTGTGAAATAATCCAAAATACTAAATAAAAAACGCCACCAGAGGGTACACAGAATATTAACAATCAGGACAACTTCATGTGTGAAGCTAGGATTAAAATAGGATAAATTTCTTGGAAGGATTTTGACTTGAGAAGTTATCGGCAAATAGATATATCAGCCTATTCATTGATAACCTAGCCTGTATACATAGGACTTACTGCCTTTTTGCGATCCTCCTTTAGTTTTTCAGCAATAGTTTCATAAGCAGCAGCATTTTGCATCGAATTCCTAATGATGCTAACAACAGAACCAAGATTACGGTCAATATAATGGTGCCTCGACTTCACGGCTCGTCGTAACATGCTGGTGGTGGTAGGCATCTGTTTAGCTTGATATAAAACAGAGAAGAAGAACATGTCATTTCAATGCCCCCAGACACAGTGAACAAATAAAATAGACTAAATGTAAAAACGGATCAGTTTCTATATACCAATTTCAAGAAGTATTTTGTTTGGCAATATAAAACCAGTACTTTCATCTTCAGCACGCGCAACTACATCCCTCCACTCAGAAAGGCCCTGAAACCATATCCAGTAGGACAATTTATGTCAAAAAAATAACTAAACCATGCATATAATTTCTTAAATTAGTAGTCACTCGTATTACTCGACAAATACAACTCATATGAGATTCTTCCAATGCATAATCAAAAACACCCAATGAGAATGCAGCAGCAGTCCCAAATTTCTGCAGTAAATTGGCCACCACACTACAAATATGAGAGTCGGAAGTCGCAACCTGAAGTGAGTAATACTTCGACCAGTCCAATATTTTACTACATGCAGGTAACATACCCATGTTTTCCTTTGTATATTGCACTCATATTAGCTAGCAGTGTATAAAACATGATGCACAAAGACCAACGATACTTACTGCAGCTACTGCAAGTTGCTGAGAATTGAGGTCAGCGCTCTGTATCCTGTATGGACAAGCATAAAAAGTATACATGAACATAAACATGATCCAACAAAAAATAAGCAATTAATGGCATAATGAACCTCAAGAAGACGAGCAATGTACCCATATATGTGGAGAATTGTACTATCAGTCAGGACATCTTTCTCATATAGCTGCATGCAAATATCATAGCTGCGCTGGTATACCTGCGTTAAACTTGGATCACTACGAGGCATATTACGGAATTTCTAGAAAAATGTTGCTTGTATTTATAGATACTAAATAGTGCAATCATTACAGGAAAGATTCCGTTTCTAAAAAAAATTGCAAGGGAATTAGAATTTGGACAGTGTAAGAATAGAACCAAGCAACAAGAATACATAATATTACTGTAATGTCTATACACAGATTTATTTCCTCATGAGGTAAAGTGTCCATAGTATCTTCCGCCTGTTTAACTGCATCGGATACACTCAGGCTCAGTAAACAAGTCCCACCTACAGTCCACTTCTCCACTGGAGCACCCAAATTGGCAACCTAGAAGTAAATTTTATGAATCAGGAAGTCAGATTAGAGTATGAGACACAAGGATCGCCTATATTTAAAGCTTCATAACTGCATATGTATTGCGACAGCACTAGTAACCTTAATCACATCGATAGTGATAAAGGTAAATCAATTAATTTGTAAGAAAACTGTATGTAAACAGTAGCTAGAAATAACTACCGAGGAAATCAATCCAGTCTTCCCAGATTGAAGAAGCGCTGCAGCACCATAACCCAATGCATAACAGTAATTAGAATCAAAATTGGAAGGCAGCCCACATCTACCCTCATAGCTGTAACCGAAAGTCTCAAAGAATTAGTGTGACAAAAGAAGGGTCGTAAATGCACATATCTCAATGAGCCACTGGAAGACATATTACTTACCCGAAAAAGTGATGTTGGCCTATAAAAGTCTTGTTGTATAAACCTTCTTTCCGCCTCTTCTCCAGTTCAGTTCTTATCATTTGGATGAGCATCTTTTCCGTTTCAATCTTAGAAACCTATATAATGTAAAAACGTGTAGTAGGAGATTATGAAGGCTATACTCTCGCCTATAATCAAGCGCAAGGTATACAATAAACAAACAGACTTTATACCTGTACATTCCCGTGTGGATCTCTCTCAAGCAGTAGTTGGTCCTGAATGTCCTGAGGTAAAAATTCAAACAGCTCGCAAGATTGGCTTCTAAGTTTCTTTTTCCAAACACCTTCTTTATCGACGGCATCGTGGGCTAGTATTTCGTTAAGCTCTGAAATAAGTTGTTGAGCCTGCAAAGTAGAAATTTTGGACAAGAATAACCTTTTCACATCCAACAAATACCCAGTTGAAAGGCCATTGAAACAGAACATGCAATGAGAAAACCGAGTGAATTTAATACCTCCGGAATGAAATCAATAAGGCCTTCTGGTATAAGTATGACACCATAATTATAACCAAGTTCTGCACGCTTGCAGATTATGTCCGTAATATAACCCGTGACATTTTTCAATGTAAGTTTCTGGGCAGCAACCTGCAGCAGATAAAAAAAGTATTAGTATAAAATTGATTTTACTGTTGTTGCAAACAATGTAGTCTCCAATATGTTAAAAGATAACTGGAATTTGCCTGTGACTTCTCTAAAAAAAGCAGCCAAGACAGAATAGTGTTGTGAATAATAACGAGGAAAATTTAAACATATCAGTAGAGATTTGTCAACACACAATAATTTAAACAAATGTAACTTGGATGATTTTCCTCTACAATGTTGCATAAATCGGTATAATTTATGATAACATATATTTACATATAGATGCATATTGTACCTCTTCTCCAATAATTGCGATATTTGGATGAGTCTGCAATGCACATTCCAACGTAATATGAGAAGCTGCACGGCCCATAAGTCTCACAACTGCCAGAAGAGACTACAGCTTCATGAGCAATGCATAGAAACATGAAGTAGTGATATGTCTAAAACATAATGTACATATTTATAATTTAGTGGGACCATATATAGATTGAGATGTATGTATGTTTGTGTAATTAAATCAAGCAGATGTCTCAGCAAACACAGTTAGGTTCAAATGGGGGGGGGGGGTGTTTCATTGGTAATCAGAGTTGATAAAGGTTAAATAAGAGAGTCGGAAAAAGGCCAAACTACACACTGAAGGCAAATTTGCATAACCAATTAAATTGCCTGATATTATCTTTAATCTTCGTTCGTAGAGATTATGATAAACTTAAGTGTGATGCATGTCCATCTGAGTAGAATCTTTTTATTAAGACTAATTAATGAATTTTGTGTATAATCGCTTTCTTAGCTGTTAAGAGACAATTACAAGTTGGCAAACAAAACCATAGCATATATTTCAGAACCAAATGCTCGAAAACCACAGGTGTGCTTACAATGATAGTATTTTCCAGTTGAGCGAGCATCTACCATAACATTTCCAATCAATTCTGCAAATATCTGCATGGGCGGAGGCAATTGATGTCTTTAACAAATACAAAACTTACTTGGCAGTTATTTTAGGAAATGTGATATTCTTCTACCAACTACTGGTATCTCACATGATTCTAATCCTTATCAGTGATATATGGTCTATGATGCAAGAATGTAATTACCTTGGTTGCAGTATCAAATCCAAAACTAATCGGAACTTCTTTGCACTTTAAGTCACCATCAATTGTCTTGGGGCATCCAATGACCCGGGTTTTAAGATTTTGACCCCTTGTTGATTAATTAAAGAGAAATTAGCTTTTAGTCCAAAAACAAAAAATATTAAGATAAACAACATATTTCATAAGCATTGTTTACCTGAAATATTCAGCTAGAATGCAAGCGTTAGTATTTGAATCATCCCCACCTATAACTACAAGCCCATCCAGATCAAGTTTTTGAACTGTGTCGGCAGCTTGCTTAAGCTAAAACACAATTATGTATAAGAAATAAAAAAAAATTAGAATAAATATAATGCTTTGACTATTTGACAGGACAGTAAAGTATGTATTCAGTCATATAATAACACTAAGGTTCTGAACGATGCAAAAAGTAGAACCTGTTCAGGAGTTTCGATCTTATCCCTGCCACTGCAGATCATATCAAAGCCGCCCTGCCATCAAATGCAGTAATGGTCACTTACAAACATCAAGTGTCTACGGAGCACTGTAATTGAATGATGATCTCAATGTTTACAATGCCTTTATTATTCATAACACACAAGTTGAGTAAATACTATGGCGGCATGCTTGTTAAATTTGCAATTAATAAAAAATTGTCCTCAGAGACAGAAATCTTAACAACAAGAGGAATAACAATAATACATGATGCAGATGTGTTTAAAATGCGCAATCTCACCTGATTTCTGTAAGGATTAATAACATCTGAAGTCAATTCAACATATTTAAACTTCATTATTCCAGCCGGTCCACCCTTGAAACCGTACATTTTGCTACCCTTGGCTCGTTCCTGTAAATAATCTAACAACAATAAAAATAAAAAAATTAGACCATAAGCTAGAACATGTCGGTATATATAAACACAAAATATAACAAACTTTGAAACATTCAAGTCACCAAAAATTCCCGAAATCACATTATGTCCTCCTGGTGCCTGTCCTCCAGAAAGAACAACACCGATCCTCAAACTCTTATTATCTTCATTTGAACCTCCTCCAGGTAAAAGCATTACCGACGATTGTCCAAACAAATTAGGAAATCGTTTCCTAATTTCATCTGCAATATTAAATATATCAACATATTTAACTGTTTTAGTTGCAATCAAAACCATATATTCTGAACCTTTTTTTTTTGTTGCTAGCAAGGAAATGTCGTTCACTTATTGTTCTACATTTTGTTCTGTCCATTTCTTATATAAACCTGACCCTATGTAAATACTTTATAGTGTATAATAATATGTTTATTAAAACCTGGATTTCCAACGGAAGAGCTAGGCGGACCATCGACAAGTATGAAATGATTTCTTAGTACGGAAGGAAGTGGAAGAGATAACTTGAGGCGACTACTTTGTACTTGACTAAAGCCGGAGACAACTCGCCAAGGTGTTGGCGTGGTGGCTCCGGTGAATAATTTTCCGGCAGTGAGGGCGGCGTAAACATTCCCGTTTGAAGTCATCAGCTTGAGAAAACGCGAGTTACAGTTAACTATGAATATGATGTTGTAAAGTGTGATCATTTGATCAAACTGCTTTTAACATGGAGAGTTCGTTAAGATGCAAGGGTGTAATTGTCATTTACGTGCCCGCGACTCGCGGCCCTTTTCCAAAACCAATTCTTTTCGGGTTTTGCACCAACACAGGGAGTACTGGTCGAAATCTAGAACATGGTTTGACAATATTTTAACTTAGATGATTCTAGAATAATTAAAGACTAAAATACAATTTTTGTGTAATCGCACTTAAGACACCACATATTTAATTCAAAATCGAGCACTTTAAATATCAATATTTATATTTCATTACATTACATCTTGTTGCATTCTATTAAATTGAATTAAATCTGTTAGTTATTTAGTGAATAAAATGTATCATATGTACTCACATTTTACTTAATATACATTTGAACTAAAATATTGTAAGTGATGTTTTTGATTAAAGTACGAGTACATAAAGTGTATTTTACTCTCTAAATTACTATAAGAGTTAATCCAAATTAACATAATGCAACAAAGTGTAATAAAATATAAATATTGATATTTCAAGAATTCAATTTGAAATTATAGTATTGCATGCGGTGTCTTGACTAAAGTGCGAGTACATAAAATGTACTTTATTCATAACCAAAATAAGAAAATTACGTAAGTTTATCAAAAATAATTAAACAGTCACAATATATTTATACTAGGATATTTATCAAAAAAATTATGATTTTACTATATTTTGATTTTTTTTCAAAAATACGATTTTGCAATCCCGTTCAACTAAAATCAACCTTAAATACAATTTTTTGAAAAAAAAACGTATTTTTATAAAAAAAAATTAAAAAATACATTTTTACAAAATAAAGCCCAAATTATACATTTTAAACTTCAAAAACTGTTCTCTTAAAGTAATTATGTAAATTTTGTTTGATAATAATTTAACAAGTTACGATTTAATCGAGGCTGATGAGTGATCAGATAGTCGAGTCTGTTTTATTCCCATTTCCCCTCATTTAAGAATTATGAAAAAGTTATTTAAAAATGAATATTATTATTAATAAACTTATAAATTTTGCTAAAAAAGTAGAAATCGCATGAACCAAACTACGAGAGGTGTCTGTCTTAGTTTTGATTTTCTTTACCTTCCTCGAGAAGTGAAAGTGGCTGGCATAATCAAATTCTAAACTGTGTGTAAAATCAATTATATAAAATTATCTGAGTAGAAAGAAACAGGTCCACTGTATAAAAGACCCGGAAAGAAATAGAGGGAAAACGCACTAGGTGAGGGCATAGTTGTTGTGCAATCATTTCATATGATAATTTTGTATATCGTGCTTTTTAAATTATTATTATTGTACGTATATTTAATTAGTGCATTATAGAATTGTAGTCATCTCATTGGTCGACTTCGCATTCTTTAGGTCATTTTTTTGTGTGATTATCTATTTCAATTATACTAATTAAATATAAGGTGTGTAGGTGTGTGCTTTCGCATCACTCATAAGTCACGAATTAATACATAAATTAATCTTTTTTTAACTATACATACTTTATTTAAAAATAAAGTTCCGCCAACTTATGTTAATGAATATTATTCATATTTTATTTAAAAAATTACTTGAAAATAAAATAAAAAAAATACAAATGAATTATATAAATATATTTGTAATATTATACCACTTAAATTTTATATTATATATGTCGTAGTATAGTTCTAATATTATTTATACTATTTTCTAACCCGTGCGGAGCATGGATGATATTAATAAATTATATATTAATTATTCTACATAATTTAAATATTTAATTTAATATAATAATTTATTTTATTATTAATTTTTTTCTACATTTTTCTATACAATGTTATTTGTATATTAATATTCATAAATTTTAATTATAAAACATAATTTTTAATTAATAAAAGAGTTTGAATGTTAATGAAATTGAGTTGAATGTAAATACAATTATATATAAAAAAAATTATATGGTAAGTATGATTCTTAAAATAGAAAATATATAATATAATTTAAATATAATATAATATTATCTGTGAGTCGTTGTATAAAAGTAGGATCATGTATTGGTCCCGCTAAATCCATTATATATATATAAATATATAAAAAAAAATCAAAAGCTTTCATAACTTTAATTGACAAGTAAAAAAGAAGTCATTTTATCATACCTCTTCACATTATTAATTGAATTAAATTTGAACAGATGTGGATTGATCTAGATATAGTTATTTGAAACCCTTTAGATTTTGATGATCACACTGTTAGCAAGCTGAAAGCTTGTATATGATATAAAATAGCAAGCTGTTATACATGTACTAACTTGGTTTTGCAGGTAATAGCTTACTGATATGGTTATCAGTACAATATATATTTTAGTACATTGACAGCAAGCTAAAAGTAGGAAAACAAAGTGTTTCAGCAAGCTGACAGCATAGTAACAGGTTGTATCAGCAAGCTGGCACTGGAACGCAGAAACTGTTTGGATAAGCAAGGAAGTCCGAATTTCATGGAGAATTTATAGGATCTTTACTTGTACGAGTCTATCTAATATATATATGGTTATATATTATATTAGAGCTCAGTTTTATCAAATTCAAACAGATTTTAATATTCAAATTAATTTTCCTATTTAATAGGAGTTGGAGTTTGACTAAAACTTATCTTCTAAAAACCAACTCTTATCTATACTATATTGAGGCTGATTTCAAACGATTCTATCATCTTATTTATCCTCAATATACGTATTTTTAAATATATATACGTACCTTATCTTAACTAATTCAAACGTTGTAATTTCAACGTTAGTTTTGGTTTGATAAAATCGAATATATATATACAAGTGTGTATAGTTTTTCTAAGAAGAAAAGGAAGTGAAGCTAAACTGATTTGAAACATATATACACACTTCTTCTCAAACTCAAAACGTTCTTAGCAAATATCTTTGAGCTCTAGTATTATATATACTTATATATATACGTTAGAGAGCTTATAGTTTGAGTTGTATCTTTATTCACTTGTATTGTTCAAGGTGTAATTGGTTGTGGCTGGATATTGAGCTTGTGAAACAGGGTTTGGGAACTAGAGAGCTAGAGAAGGCTGTACTAGGGTAGTATAGTGCTTAGAGAGCTAGAGAGTTCGATAGAACAGGGTTTCAGCAAGCTAGTATCAGTTGCAAGGGAATATGGGAGGAATATTATTGTAATCTTGTAATCGTGGTTGGTTTTGATTAATAATATTCTCTCTTACCAGTTGGTAGGGGACCAGGACGTAGACCATAGGAGATTAGGGGTCGAACCTGGCTAAAAGTCTTGGTGTTATTTACTTTTTCTGTACTGCATTGCATATAGCAGCTAGCTGACAGTGTCTGTTAATCAATCTTAGCTAGCTGACAGGCTTAATAACTTGGTAAAATTAAAATTGGTCATTGTTAGCCATAACACCTATTCACCCCCCCTCTAGGTGTGCATTTTCATTTGGTATCAGAGCAGGCTATACTAATATCTTCTGTAACAGGAAAGTATAGAACAGATGGCTGACAAATATCCAATGGGAAGTTCAGGCTCGAGGGCACCTCTTCTACTTGGCACAGAAAACTACAACTGGTGGAAAGGTAGAATGAAGCAGCACCTGGCCAGAGAACCCATGGAGTGGAGAGTTACAGAAAAAGGTCCTTTCAAGTTTCTCACTACAGATGGTAAAGAAAAGGATATAGATGAACTCACTGCTGATGAGCTGATCAAGCTTGCTTACAACAACCGTGCTATCAACACTATCATGACTGGCTTATGTCCTGAAGAAAGTGACAAAGTTTCTTCATGTACTTCTGCAAAGGAGATGTGGGACACTCTTGAATTGTGTCATGAAGGTTCAAAATCCTTAAAGAAGGTTAAACTCAGCAAGCTGATGAATGAGTATGGTAATTTCAAGCTCAATGAAGGTGAATCTATTAAGGATGCTCAAGCAAGGTTCCAAGTCACTATGAATGGTCTCACTTTACTTGGCAAGAAAATTCCACAAGAAGAGATCAACATGAAAATCATTAGTGTTGTTCCATGGATCTATGAACCGAAGGTCACTGCCTTATAATCTTCTCCAACAATTGATACAATGGACACTCTAAGTGTTTTTGCTGAATTGGAGCAGTTTGAAGGCAAGATAAATGCTAGCCATGCAAATTCTATTTCTGATCTCACATCAAAGATGAAGAATTTGGCACTTCATGGTGATGACAGCAAGCTGAAATCTGATGATGAATCAGATGAGGAAATAGCACTCATGTCCAGAAAAATCAGGAAGATGATCGAACAGAAAAACAAGATGAAGAGAGATAGAAGGAGTTCAGATTTCTCTAAAACCAAAAAGTTCTCCAAAGATTCCAAAGGAGATTCAACATGTTTTGAATGTGGCAAAACTGGCCATTTCAAGAAGGACTGTTACAAGCTAAAAGGAAAACAGCAAGCTGGATACAAAGACAAGAAGAAATTTAAAGCTTTGCTAACCTGGAGTGATGATGAAGAAGATATCTCACCAAGTGACAGTGACAACAATGATGATATGGTCAACCTTGCACTAGTTGGAATGGATGATGATATTGTTCGAGGCTTAACTGAGGAGATCATTGCTGAAAGTGATTCTGATGATGACAAAAGTGAGGTAAATTCATTCAGATTTGATATTTCTTCTGATAATATTATTCTAGATGAACTAACCATGCAGGATCAAGATAGTATTTCTATAGAGGAATATAATTCAGTAAAGACAGAAAACAACAAGCTGTCAGAGAAGAATTCATATCTTAGACAGATGGTTCAAGATTTAATGGCAAAGGTGGAATCACTAATTGAAAGCAAGGAACCTGTCCAAGCAACAAATGAAGTCAAAATCAAAGAGCTTGAATAAAAAATTGAAGATCTAGAAGATTTCAACAAGATTCTGTTGAAAAGGAACAATGCTCTAGCTGATGAGATTTCTGATCTAAAGGCTGACATAGAGGCAAGAGATGCATGTCTTGAAACATTTAAACTCAGAGAATCTTCCAAGAAAGAATCATCTCAGCCTGCTGAAACTACATCTCAGCCTGCTGAAACATCATCTCAGCCTGCTGACAATACATCTCAGCCTGCTGCCACTTCATCAAAGCAAGCAGAAAGAATGATTTCCTTGGAAAAAGAAGTCATTAAGCTCAGAAAAGGCATGGGTACTTTTGTTCAAGGAGAAGAAGGTCTCAAATCAATGATGAAAAGCATCAAGGTACCTTTGGACAAAGAAGGAGTTGGTTTGAACTTCAACAAGAGGGCTACTGCACTAAAGTATGAAGGCAGACAAGGAAAGCCATACAAATATGCTATGCCCTGGACAAGCTGCAAGAAATGTGGTGGTAAAGGTCATTTAGCTCAAAATTGTAGATCTCAGCAAGCTACCAGAATTTACCAGAAAGAAGCTGACAGGAAGCCAGCTTACTGGAACAAACAGTCAGCTAGCCGAAATGGTTCTGGCAGGAAGAAAAGAACAAAGAATTCCTTTCCCAAAGTGGTTCAAATGTGGATAAAGAAATCTGAATTAAATGTTCTTTATATACTTGCTACTAACCAATCAGGACCCAAACCAATATGGGTACCAAAAGGTTAAGTGTTGTTTTTGTGTGTTTTGTAGATATGTCTTGCTGCTAAGATCAAATCGAAATCATGGATCATTGACAGTGGATGTACAAGACATATGTGTGGAGACAAAGCTCAATTTATTAATCTCAAATTCAAGAAAGGTGGAGGTGTCACAATTGGTGATAGTAAGACTCTTCCTATTCTAGGTAAAGGTAAAGTAGGTAATGACACAACTTTTATTGATAATGTTCGTTATGTTAAAGGCTTAAAATATAATTTGCTTAGTGTAAGTCAGTTGCATGATGATGGTCATTCAGTTGTTTTTGATAAAGATAAATGTGTTATTACTGTTGCTACTAACCAGATTCCTCTAGTTGCTAGAAGGGAAGGCAATGTGTATGTGTTAGACTTTGAATTGCAGGAAACAGCTTGCTGCTTAGCTGCTGTTGACAATGATCCAACAATCTGGCATAGAAGATTGGGTCATGCTCACATGGACTTGCTCAACAGACTATCTAGCAAGAAGTTAGTGAGGGGTTTGCCAAAATTGAAGTATGTCAAGACACAAGTTTGTGATGCATGTCAATTGGGCAAACAGATTCAAAGTTCTCACAAGGCCAAAAAGGTTGTATCTACTACAAAATCCTTAGAATTATTACATCTAGATTTGTTTGGTCCAGAATGTTATAAAAGTATTGGAGGTAAACAATATGGTTTTGTTATTGTTGATGATTATACACGTTTTACTTGGGTTTTATTTCTTCGTACTAAAGATTCTGCTTTTGAAGAATTTGAGAAGCTAATTAAGGTTCTTGAGAACAAGCTGGACACAAGACTTGTAGGTATAAGAAGTGATCGAGGTGGTGAATTCAAGAAAGATTTTGTCACTTACTGTGAAGCAAGGGGCATCACTCATGAATTCTCTGCACCTAGAACTCCACAACAGAATGGAGTAGTGGAAAGAAAGAACAGGTCTTTAGAGGAAACTGCTAGAACTTTATTGCAGGAAAGCAAGCTGCCAAGGAGCTTTTGGGCAGAAGCAGTGAACACAGCCTGCTATGTTCTTAACAGAGTGGTAATCAGACCTATTCTTGAGAAAACTCCCTATGAGCTGTTGAGGAACAAAAGGCCTAACATCAGTTACTTTAAAGTGTTTGGTTCAAAGTGTTTTGTCCTCAAGAAAATCGACAGGGATGGTAAATTCGATGCTAAATCTTATGAGGCAATATTTCTTGGTTATTCTTTAACTAGTAGAGCATATAGAGTCTTTAATTTAAAGAAACGCATTGTTGAGGAGTCTATTGATGTTATATTTCATGAACCTAACAATGATCTGTCAAGAGATGAGGAAGATGATGCAGGTGATGAAGCTGGAAGCAATAAAGCTACTGCAACGTCAGGTAGTCAGCAAGCTGATAAGACAAAGGAGCAAGCTGCTACAATATCTACTGCTCAACAGTCAGACAGTCAGCAAGCTGAAACATCAAATCAGCCAGCTGACACTGCAATCTCAGTAGATGATACTATTGAACAGTTGTCTAAACTCAATCTAGGAGGGTCACAAACTCCTATAGCAAGGACTACAACTTCGGTTAGAACTGTTCATGAAGAGATATCCCAACATTCTCTCCCTAAAGCTACAAGAACTGTGAAGAATCATCCACCAACTCAAATCATTGGTGATGCTTCTGAGGGTGTCAAGACTAGAAGAGGGAAAGCAAACTTCTGTGCTTTTGCAGCTTTCCTAGCTCAAGAGGAACCCAAAAATGTTCAAGAGGCTTTAGAAGATGAAAATTGGATCATGGCAATGCAAGAGGAGCTGAATCAATTCAAAAGATGTGATGTGTGGGAACTTGTGGAAAAGCCTAAAGATGTTTCAGTCATTGGTACTAAATGGGTCTTCAAGAACAAAGTTGATGAATGTGGTACAATCACAAGGAACAAGGCAAGACTAGTTGCACAAGGCTACAATCAACAAGAAGGAATTGATTTTGATCAAACTTATGCACCTGTTGCAAGGCTGGAGTCTATAAGAATGCTACTTTCATTTGCATGTTACAAGAAATTCAAGCTTCATCAAATGGATGTCAAAAGTGCATTTCTTAATGGCTATCTCAAAGAAGAAGTTTATGTCAAGCAACCTCCGGGCTTCGAGCATGAAAAGTTTCCAAATCGTGTCTACAAACTAAAGAAGGCATTGTATGGACTAAGGCAAGCTCCTAGGTCTTGGTATGAACGATTAAGTGAATTTCTACTTAAAAATGGCTTTATTCGAGGTAAAATTGATCCAACCTTATTTCTTAAATTTGATGGTAAGGATATTCTTGTTGTTCAAATTTATGTGGATGATATTGTTTTTGGATCAACTAATGATGCCATGTGTGAGTGGTTTTCAAAGTGTATGCACAGTGAGTTTGACATGAGCATGATGGGTGAACTCAATTATTTTTTGGGTCTTCAAGTCAAACAAACAAAAGATGGAATCTTTGTGCATCAATCCAAATACATCAAGAATCTACTCAAGAGATTTGGATTTGAAACTGTCAAGGCAAAATCAACACCAATGAGTCAAGCTAGCAAGCTGACAACAGATGAAAAAGGTGTAGATGTTGATATTCGTAAGTATAGAGGTATGATTGGTAGTTTACTGTATATTACTGCTTCTAGACCTGATATTATGTATGCAGTTTGTGTATGTGCTAGGTTTCAATGCAAGCCTAAAGAGTCTCATTATAATGCTGTTAAGAGAATCTTTAAGTATTTAAGTGGTACTATCAATTTGGCTTTATTTTATCCTATCACAAATGCATTTGATCTTGTTGGGTATAGTGATGCAGATTATGCAGGTTGTCACACTGATCGAAAGAGTACAAGTGGTGTTTGTGCATTTTTAGGCCAGAGTTTGGTCACTTGGCAATGCAAGAAACAGAACTCTGTTGCTTTATCAACAGCTGAGGGGGAGTATTTGGCAGCTGGCAGCTGTTGCTCTCAAATGTTGTGGATGATACAAACACTAAGGGATTTTGGAATCAAATGTGGAAGGATTCCAATATATTGTGACAATACAAGCGCTATTAACATTTCAGAAAATCCTGTCAATCACTCAAGAACAAAACATATTGATGTGAGACATCATTTCTTGAGAGACAATGTGGCAAAAGGGAAGATCAAGCTGATTTTTGTGCCCACAGAGTATCAGCTAGCTGACATCTTTACAAAGCCACTGGCAGAAGAGCGATTTTCTATTATTAGAAGGGAACTTGGCATGTGTAACATCTAGTCAGCAAGCTGACACCAGGTTTTTCTAAATCTCAGCTTACTAATTGAATAAGTACATATATAATTTTATTGTCAATCATTTTTAATTGTTATGTGTTCCATGGTAAGTTTGGCAGATTCCACTATCTTGTTATCTGTGTATGACTATTCGGTTTTCTAGGCTAAGTAATTAGTGTAACTTTCAAATTTTAAACTAATTGCTATTTCATGTTATATAAAATGCTTATCTGATTAACATGTTAATTATCTGTTTAATTGATAAGTGTGTGGTATTATCATGATATGCTATGGATTTGGTTTTAAATCTTATCTGTTAAATGCCTAGTGTATTTTATTTGCAATTTTATATCTGTGTTTACAAGATTGCAGGTATTTAGGGGGAGTAATTATTCTCCTAAATTATTTTGGTGTTAATCATCAAAAAGGGGGAGATTGAAACCCTTTAGATTTTGATGATCACACTGTTAGCAAGCTGAAAGCTTGTATATGATATAAAATAGCAAGCTGTTATACATGTACTAACTTGGTTTTGCAGGTAATAGCTTACTGATATGGTTATCAGTACAATATATATTTTAGTACATTGACAGCATGCTGAAAGTAGGAAAACAAAGTGTTTCAGCAAGCTGACAGCATGGTAACAGGTTGTATCAGCAAGCTGGCACTGGAACGCAGAAACTGTTTGGATAAGCAAGGAAGTCCGAATTTCATGGAGAATTTATAGGATCTTTACTTGTACGAGTCTATCTAATATATATATGGTTATATATTATATTAGAGCTCAGTTTTATCAAATTCAAACAGATTTTAATATTCAAATTAATTTTCCTATTTAATAGGAGTTGGAGTTTGACTAAAACTTATCTTCTAAAAACCAACTCTTATCTATACTATATTGAGGCTGATTTCAAACGATTCTATCATCTTATTTATCCTCAATATACGTATTTTTAAATATATATACGTACCTTATCTTAACTAATTCAAACGTTGTAATTTCAACGTTAGTTTTGGTTTGATAAAATCGAATATATATATACAAGTGTGTATAGTTTTTCTAAGAAGAAAAGGAAGTGAAGCTAAACTGATTTGAAACATATATACACACTTCTTCTCAAACTCAAAACGTTCTTAGCAAATATCTTTGAGCTCTAGTATTATATATACTTATATATATACGTTAGAGAGCTTATAGTTTGAGTTGTATCTTTATTCACTTGTATTGTTCAAGGTGTAATTGGTTGTGGCTGGATATTGAGCTTGTGAAACAGGGTTTGGGAACTAGAGAGCTAGAGAAGGCTGTACTAGGGTAGTATAGTGCTTAGAGAGCTAGAGAGTTCGATAGAACAGGGTTTCAGCAAGCTAGTATCAGTTGCAAGGGAATATGGGAGGAATATTATTGTAATCTTGTAATCGTGGTTGGTTTTGATTAATAATATTCTCTCTTACCAGTTGGTAGGGGACCAGGACGTAGACCATAGGAGATTAGGGGTCGAACCTGGCTAAAAGTCTTGGTGTTATTTACTTTTTCTGTACTGCATTGCATATAGCAGCTAGCTGACAGTGTCTGTTAATCAATCTTAGCTAGCTGACAGGCTTAATAACTTGGTAAAATTAAAATTGGTCATTGTTAGCCATAACACCTATTCACCCCCCCTCTAGGTGTGCATTTTCATTATTGTCCCTATTTCGTTCTTTATCCGAAATATTTTTATTTTTTAAAATAAATTATATATATATATATATTAATTCATTTTAAATAAAATCCAAATTTTACCACGATTCTTACCAACAAACAAAACCAATCAATAGTTTGGAGTTGTAGTTATTCGATGATGGAGTTGTAATTATTCGAGTTGTATGTATGATATTTTTTTTTAAATTAAATTTTATTAAAATTATATGATTATGATATTTTCTATAATTCAACTAACCTTAGATAGTTGAGATCTTTTTTATGGAACGGACATGAAAAAAAGTTCTCTTCTTTATTTATAAAAATATAGTATATATTTATATTATGATACTTAAATTCATAACATATGATCCCCGACCTACTTATGTTCATGATCTATCTAACTCTCAAGATAAAGTTTGATTTGTTAAGAAAATGAAACTTAAAATATTGTTTAAATATAACTTATTTAAAAACTAAATTGATAAACCGTTTATCTTAATTCAAACATCGAACCCATAAGAATTTCAACTTATTTAGAACCACGAACTCAGATGATATGTACTTTTTCTCTTCAAATTCATGTAAAAGTATAAGCATGTATAATTATTTTAACGTTAAAATGATAAATTACTCCTATCCAGAAGTTTAAGTTTTAATAAAATCTAACGCAGCCATCGAGCTGGTCATTTCGTGCTCTGCTGATGTTCTTAGAATACAACTAGTTTGAATTAATTTGATACCGTTTAAATTTGAAAATTGACATTCAAGAATTCAACCCGTAAGCCATGATGAAATTATAGACCTGTCGTCCTGTCCTTAAATTTTATTTTTTCTTTAATAAATTTCCTTAAACTTTTTTAATAAACCAAATAACAGAAACTATATAAAAATATGTTGTTAATGGCATCGTTTTCTTTTTCCACTTTCGAATAGGGTTCAGCAGTGTTCTTAATTTTTAAATTCAGTTAAAATCATTGAAGAAATTTCATTAAATGTGAAAGGTAGTCAAAGCAAGACAATGACATTATCTATGTTCTTAACAAAACCGGGGATTGATTTAGGCGGCTTATAAGTTGAAAAATACATACATTTTTTTAACTTATAATTTACTTATAAAAGGTAAGTCAAACGAGCACTTATCATTTTTCTAAATTTCACACACATATTTTTTTTTTGGACAAGAATTTCAGATATATTTCAAAAGTAATATTTTATGTTTATAATTCATTTTATCCTATTTTCAATTAGTTAAAATAGTTAAATTCTAATGCTTTTTAAAAAAATTAAAATTGAATCTTATAATAATATAATTTGTATAAATAATATTTTAAAAGATTTTATATTTAGAATAAGACTCGGCGAGAAATTACTTAGTAACCGTTGAATTAATTTTTATTTTATAAAAATTTAGTTATTAAATAACTATGAAAGACTACTGAATATACAAAAATAATTAAAAAATACATAATACATAGAAAATATAGAACACAAATGCTGAATAATATTACATAATTTTGTGTTCTATATTTTTTATGTGTTGTGTAATTATTTTTTTTATTTTATAATTATTTTTTATGTTTTACAATTTTTGTAATGTTCAACAAAATTTTTAGGTGCTATAATTATATTTGTTAATGATTTTTTAGTTACTCAAATAACGAGTTACTCGTGGAACCTAACTCTATATTTATTATATAATATAAATAGATTTTATTATTAAATTAAATAATTTAACTAAAATTTGATTACAGTGATAAAATAAATTGTGCGAAGAATATAAAGTTGAATGATTTTTATATGATTACTTTTCGATTGAGACGAAAGCAAGAGACTAAAATTTTAATTTTATACAGTGAGACTAAAGACAGGAATAAAGGTATATTCCACTTCCTTTTTGATTTTCCTTCCTCGGCAGACACCTGAATGCTGAATATGTTGACGGCTCGACGCAATTGAAGTGGACATTACAACTTTACAAGTCCCATAAAAAAAAAGTAGACATTACAATATATATATAATTTCATATCAGTACCTTCACGAGAATGTACAGCTTATTAATGTACAGTACACATTATGATTTATTTATTTATTTATAAGATTTTGTTTGATATTCTTAGTGCGTATAATAACAGTAGTATTTAGTTTAAAAAATAGGTAAAAGTTATTGGTTAAAAAAGATTTGGAAAAATATTTTAGAACAATTATATTTCAATTTTAATTGGATGTGATATAAATTTAGTAAAGTACTGTAACATTTTATTACCAAGGCAAAAAATTTATGAAAAATCTAGTACTAATCGGATAATATATATGTACCGCATTATATTTGGAAGTGTTTGACATAACTTATTTATGAAAAATAAGTACTTATTTCTGTGAAAAAAATACACACTTATATACTTTTTTTTATGTAAATAAGAACTTAATTTTGAAAAATAAACTAAAAACTAAATGAGAAATAATTATTTACTTTCAGAAAAAATATACTTTTACATACTTTTTTCTAGGAATAAATACTCTCTTCATCTCAAAACAATTGTTCACTTTCTATTTTTGTTAGTCAATTTGACCGAATGTTACACATAATATATAATTAAGAAAAAATTAAAAATTATATCATTAAAAAGTAGAACTAATAAAGTTTAAAATGTATTTTTTCAGTTTTTGAAAAATGTAAAGAATAATTTTTAATTTACGGTCAACTCGTCAATTTGACCACACAGAAATAAAAGAAGACACATATTGTGAGACGAAATGAATACTTATTTTTAAAAAACAAGTTCAGCCAAACGGATCAAATATATTATAAAATTTAATACAAAACATATATGTTCTCAAATTAATTTTTCATTTAATAAGATTTTACATGTTCTCAAATTAATCATTCATTTAACAGAGTAAGATTTTACATAAAACAAAACGCATACATGAATTTTAAAGAGTAAAGTAATACACGTAATACTGTTGCAAAACCAGGGGCGTAAGTTGTAAGTACCTTTGTTTCAGTGCCTCAGTAATTTACCATATCGTTTACTCTATGTCTATTCAATTCAATTTAATACAATTTAATACAGTACTACTTTAATTGCTGTCTAAAGCATTTAAAAGAATAATCTAGACCAACCTAAATTCAACCTGCTAGATGTATCATTGGCCGCTGACGGCTCTCCTAGGATAGTAGGATGACACTATAAGAATTTAAAATAATTCAAAATCGAACTCATATTAATATTTTAGTCTAGTTAAAATTGTTAAAAATAAATATTAGTTTCAAGAAGGTCTTCATCTAGAAATTACCTGCAATTAATTTTTTAATTTGGAATATAAATAAAGATTGAAAAGGTATTGCTCATTTTTTATACGGGGCCACAGCTGACAGCCCACATTTTAGTATTGTATCGTTTGCAGATCTGCAGTTGTGATAAAGTTGGGCCATCTTATACCCGGGCTTGCCATAAAATTGGGCCTCTGGAATGTACACATGATTCGGATCAAGCCAGTGTCGTCTTGTAAAACCCTGGTCGCCATTTTTACATACACGGCTCCAAACCCCTCCCTCTCCTCTCTGTAAGTATTTTCATTACTTGTCACACACACACGCACACAAAGAAACAGTTTCTATGATTATTTATAATTGTTTACTATGTTAAAATCTGATTATTCCAGGATACATGTATAGGTAAAATGAGGAAAAAATTATAATTGTTTGATGTTTTGGTTGTATTAAGCTCCTCTATTGTTAATATTGATTTAATTAGTAGCAGTTTCTATTTAGTTTAGTATCAAAGAGAGCAATGTTTTCGGAGATTAGTATATTTTTTTTGCGATTGAATAATGTATGGCAATGCAGGCTATTGCAGGGGAAAGCATTTTCCTACAAATTTTAAACGATTTTAGTGTTACCTTTCTTTCAGAGTACAATTTGTTGAACATTGGGTGGCAATTTTGGGTTATGTTTTCGTATTTAATTTGTCAATGTTATGTCGTTTATAAATTTACTGATATTGATGGAAATAAATATGCAAGCTTAGAGTTAAAGGAATAAAATTTTATTAAAACAAGTAAAAATGTCTGGTCATATTTTGAGCTTTGTCCCTGTTGGCTTATTTATCCTTTTGATCATCAAGTTTAAATTTAGTCTGCTAACTCCCTGATATTTTATTTAAACTTACTAACCGCTAGTTATCAGATGTGTAACTCCATGAATTCAACTTCAACGCTGCTTATATTCTTGACATGACCCTAGATATTCTTAACCTGCGCATTTAGTCAAAAAAGTTTGATTGCAAGTTCAAATGGTGTCGGTAAACTTTCTATAATTTGGAAATTCTTCTCAAATGTTTCCTTGTCAATGTTAGGTTTAAGAAAATAACAACATGCTGAATGCTTTCAAGGCTTATAAAGCTTGTGTCCCGATTGCATGGAGTCCGAATCTATACATAACTTTGGTCAGGGGAATCCCAGGAACCAGGCGGCTGCATAGACGTACTTTAGAAGCATTACGTTTGAGGAAGTGCAATCGCACTGTCATGCGATGGAACACTCCCACTGTTAGAGGAATGCTTCAACAGGTTTGTTCAATCCTAAAAATTCATTGAATGAGACAATTTCTCTGAACACATAGTAACTCTCAGGTTCCTCTGATTTCCACTTAGGTTAAAAGATTGGTTGTGATTGAGACAGAAGAAATGTATAAAGCCCGGAAACAAAAGGATACAGACCATCGGGCTATACGAGCACCACTTGTTGTAAATCATTTCCCTACCTCTGCAAGTGGTTCTTCCCAGCAATCCATGTAATTCATATGTAGTAAGTGTCTCGTTGCCTGATTAGAAGGGCTTTTGTTGATCAAGTTAAGCAAAGGGAGTTTTAGTGTTGCTTGGGTGCTGTCTTCTGTTCCAAAAACTGTTTTTGTAACTTCTTGTTAGTTTTAAGACACATGGTTGCAATAATTTTAAATGTTATATCTCTATCTTATTCTTGCACTTTCTTGAAGTGACTGATTTTTGAAATTGTTAATAGATTTAAGTCCTTCGGTGCTAATATTTTTGATTTTGTTTATAGTTTTTGGGGTTTGTGGGTGGACGTAACAAACCAGTAAAATCTCTAGAAAATCTGATAAGATTGATGTTATGAACAAATGAGATCATATGTTTACTTGTTCATAGTAAGTTAAAAATCTGAAGCAAGTAGAGATGTCAGTAGAACACCCTTAATTCTTATCATAGCCAAAAATAGTTACCTAGAGAAGGCCTGGGCTCCCTTGTAACTGAGTGGGGGATGAACAAACATTATAAAGCGTTAATCTATTGTATGATTTTAGAATTTTTGGATTGCTTTTCACTTGGTGCCTAATCATATGTTATTGACTATTCCTGATAATTAGTTGTGCAACTAGTTATAAGTAGATTAATTATTGGTATGTAAATTTAGTTACACATTTTGCTACGAAGAAGATGTATCTGTATGCAAACAATGTATATTCATCTGTAATAATATAGAATAATGGGCTTGTATATGAAGCCCTGAAGGATTGTGTCACAGTTTTAGACTTTTAGTTAGCAGACAATAATACTCTCGCAAAATTCCCCTCTAATCGGTGGGGGTAGACCAAACATTTCTAGTATATCACACTCAGAAGAAGTAGGGTTGCGGACGGTGAGAGATTTTCCTACTACTCTCTTAAAGAGGTGTTTTTGCTCTCTCTCACACGCAAACAAACTATAGGTTGTATGGTAGGCTCTTACTTCAACATGGTAACATTAATATTATCCTCAGATTCTTTACCTGATTGTCAGTTGATCCTTGAGGTTAATAATCCTTTTATACTAGGTAAAATCATAACAGGGGTCGTTTGGTTCGGAACTTCTAGGTATCAGGTATGAGTTTCGTTCATTCCAAATCCATACCTGATGTTTGGTTGAAATTTTTTAAATTTAAAACTTATACCTTAAACCCATAAGGTATGAGTTTCTCATACCTTAGGGGGGAGGTGAGTATGGGATGGAGGTATGAAGAATCAAATCAAAATTTTACAACTTTTATCTTTATTTAAAATTACATGTTAATTTTTAAAATATAAATTTTATAATGATGTTGTTTAATATTTAATAAATAATAGTGATTAATTTTTCGTATTAATTGCACATATTTTTTTTATTTATTAAAAAATATATTAAATTAATAAATTCATTCCACCATTCAACCAAACGCGTGATATCATGAATGATACTTCATCCCCATACCACCTTAACTTTAACCCGATTCCTGATTCTAAACTCATACCACTCTATGAACCAAACGACCCCATAGTTAGTTGTGTCTATAAACATGGGACAGTTGCAAAATTATATTTGTTCAAGAAAGTGGCTTGAGAAGGAAAAGCAAGAATCTTCTTCTTCTAAGCTAAGAGGGCAAGAACATCGATCTCTTGATAAATAGTTAAAGGAAAAGCAAGAATCATCTTCTTCCTGTTAAAATAGCCACAATATTACCACTCTCCCCCGCTATTTTGTACAGACATGTACCATTGCAGCAAATTGAGATACGAGGCTGATACGAAAACTAAACACGATGAAGTGAACTATCATATTTTACGCCTTAGTATCTGTAAGGCACAATGTTATGCTTTATCATATCTTTTGTTTCTGATTGTTACTCCAAAAGCCGGAAGCAAAGATATAGAATTACATCTGTATAGAAACGTGATATATTGTTCTTAAGCTGTACCAATTATAGATAAACATCATAGTCCCTCTCGTGCAACAATTCTTCCCGGGAAATTCATTTTTATTGTTTAAATTTGCAAGAAGTTGAGTAGATTAATAGTATAAAAAGACATGGATGATACATATTACAGAGGTATTCCAATGGCGATGAAACAACAGGCTGCCATGGGTCTGATAAATGTTGTTGCTGCAATTTTATTTATTTTTCGTTTGTTTGGCCATGAGCAGACACTAATGTGTTTGGATATTCTAAAAATTCACTCAAGTAGAAATACGTACTCACCTACTTGAGAATATTAGCTAATTTAAGGACAGTCTATAATTATTTAAGTAGTTGCTGATTACGTATGTGATTGAACTGGCGATTCATAGCAAACATATGCTATGGAGTAGTTTCCTACACGCACGCACTATGTACGTAGATTGTGCTCTGTTAGTACAGGTTTAGAGATGAAAAAGAACCCCATATCTCATCCTAGTATTAGATGCCAAAGTTAGAGGCCCCTTTTTAAAAAATTAAAAGGTAACTAAAAATATTCCGTTTGTTATATATCTAGTGGTTTATGATTTTGATTCGAACCAGTACGTGTCGCAGATAGTGTTTTGCAAACTCAGTTTTTTGATCAAATAAAATATGGCAAGGTGGTTGGTTATTATCGAGGTCTCTTGCTTTAGACCATTTTTCTGTATGAGAAAAATATTTTATTTAAGTAATTTTAATTTTGTTATGATATCGTGAATCTTTTTTCCTATTTAGTTTTACCACGGCATCATATAGTTTGTGTTCTCCAATAATATACGAGAAAGCTTACGAATTTAAAAACACTTCTAATGTTCAAAATTTCAAAACAAACAGAGAATCATAATTTATAAACTGTAGTGAATGATCACAGAGCAAGGGAACTAAGGATGCATATAAATATTAAGAAACGCAAAAACTTACAAAACTGTAGTGAATGATCACAGAGCAAGGGAACTAAGGATGCATATAAATATTAAGAAACGGTTCTGGTCCTCTAACGAGGGCGTGGGTTCAAATCCCACTTCTGACACTTAAAATTGCTTTTTTGTAGCAGGAGCGCTCACATTCAAGTATTCACAAAACCAGTGTATCCTTCTTTTTTTTTTGGGTTGAAAAAGTTAGCAAAGAGTTAAACTTCAGAGTTTGAGGAATCTGATGCGAGTAAAAGTTGAGATTTGATGTTACATCCAAATATATCTATGAGTTGAGTAAAAGTTAGGTTTTCATAATTTTCGCTTGTTTAGATTCTAGTTCAATTATTGGCCTAAATTTTTTCCAACTTTCGATTTTTCTGGATTTTTTTTACCTCTACTGAAAAAATAATGCCCCAAAATTTATCTACATTTTTACTACATTAAAAAAAGGGGGAACAATGATACTGTCTTTACAATACTCTGTTTTTTTTAGTTTTTCTATACTCGAAATCTGTGCACTGTTTGATTGAAAAATGTCAGATATTATTCGAAATGAAGGTTCTAGAGTATATCTTAGAAATTAGAAAATCATTTTTTTACTGGAAAGAGAAGCATGTGCATTTTAAAATTTTTATTCTGTGACCTAATTTTTATTTTCTGCCACTTGTCTAGTCTAGTATTATAAAATAAAATGTAACATGATGCACAACGGCCTCTACTGTTAAGTTAAAAAGAAAATAGTAGAAAAGAATGAGAAACAAATCAAAACAATTATCGGCGTCGTCTCATTTCTGACACATATCCACGGCTCGATCCAGCTATGCAAATTCAGTGTGCCATTTTTCTCTATCTTGGTTTTCATTATTTAATTTTTTTAAATAATTATTGTAATTTCATCTTTTATTTCTTGTAAGAGCAACTTCAACCTTACCTCCTCTTAGCTATAATACATGACATGACAGCAAACAATAATCAATTTGGCTAACAGACCTTATTTTCCCCAACTCCAATCGTGTCACTTGTTAGCTAAAATTTTAGAAAACCAAGTTAAGGGTCGACAGATTTGGAAGATAAAACTCACATGTTAGCAAAAAAATTGTTAACCCAAATCATCTCATGTGCAATAACAATAATAAATATTAAAAATTTTAAAAATAAAATTATAATATTAAAATTTTAAAAATAAAATTATAATATTAAAATTTTAAAAATAAAATTATAATATTAAAATTTTAAAAATAAAATTATAATAGTAAAACTTTAATTTTTTTTGATAAACATAAATAAAATTATAATATTTAAAATAATAATAAAATAATATTTTTGAAATATAGCTAACCATTATAACTAACACCATTGGAGTACAACACCTTACCGGTTCGGCAAATTTTACATAACCATTATTTTATATTATTTTAACTAACCATTTTAGTTATATCCCTTGGAAATGCTCTAAGAGTATTAAATATAAAATATTCGCCTTCGCAACACAGTTAATGGGTCCCACCCATGATGGTAATAATCCCGAAGTTCTAGAGGGTCCTACTCGTAGAAGGAAGTGTAGTTTGTAGAAAGTGGGTCCCACCCACTTTCTACTGCTGTCTTGTGTTTTTTATCTCTTTCTTGAATAATACTCCTCCGTATAAAATGTTTTTATAAAAAAAATTACGTATATTAAATTTATTTTCTATTTATATTAATCATAACAAGATAGTTTTGATTTATAATTTGAATGATAATTATTTTATGTCAATTATTAATAAAAGTAACAATATTAGTATTCATAATACATGTTAAAATGATTTGGATTTAAGTAATTCAAGATATAAGTAATATTTGCATAATATTATGAATATTATCCAAATGAATCAAACTGAATTCTGAAATTAAAATATAGTTTGGACTGTTGTAAGACAGAATTGTGCCGCACCCAAAAAAAGCATTAACATCTTTGTCATCTATCCTTAATGTTGATTAATTTCACAAGATACTCCTCGACTTGGTATACAGTATTATCCACAGTGAAACAGGTGACTGGACGAGTCATGCTATACATGCACACAAGTACAACATCGATAAATGAATATTCGATAAATAAATAATTTCGTTAAATAAATATTTTTTTCCGGTCTAATATAATAAAGACAATGTATTTTTTAACTCGATAAATGAATAATCTCGATTAATCCCAAACATATTCATTTAACGATGTTTAACTGTACATTATAGCAAATACTATTGAAACCTATTCTAGCAGCAGTTATTACTCGCTAGCTTCGACTCATCTCTAATCTCCGCCCGTATTTAGCTTTTGCTTCGATCCGCGTGTCTTACGCACATCTTCACCGTCCACGTGTCCCTCCGACACCGCCTTACCTGTTATGAAGTTCTTCGCCGGTGATCTCTTCTCCCTCCTCCATTCCGCTCTCTGTTCAGGTTCTCAATTATACACAAAAACACACCCCTGTCACTTATATATATATATATATTATGTATAATGTCATCATAATAATAATATTATTATTGGATTATTATTATTATTATTTGGTGTATAATTGTTGATTACTACTGTAATTAAAAGCAGGGTCAAGAGCAGTTTTATACCTATGGGAGACTCCAACTGCTCTGTTTCTCCCTTGACAACTCTTCAAATTGGGTACCTCTCTCTCATGCATTGAGTTTGTAATTACTTCAATTTTACAATTTAGGATATATATAAACATTCAAGGGAAATTGATATTATAGAGTTTGATTAGGCACAACAATTCTTAATGCATTTTTTTAGTAGATAAGCTATAATCTCAACTAAATGCCTGTTCCTCTGCAACTTTCAGTGCCTAACCCACATATATGTTTTTTATGATGTTTCTTACAATTTACAACTAGTGGAATGTTATTTCACTGAAGCTATGATCCTAGTGTTATGATCGATTTTAGATGCAAAGTAACAAACTGATTGGAATTTCTGATAATTGTATTAAGACCAGTACCGTCCTTAGCTGGCATTTGACTGTGTATATTTTCGTGTTGATCAAGAGTTTATTATTTCAGTACACTGTCTATTTTATTGAATTATTGTTTTGACAATACATTTTAGTTGCTATTGCTGAGGAAAAATGAAACTAAATTTCATAATTTCATAATTTCTTCCATGTTCTGTGTGGACTTCATCGAATTCACTGTTTTCTATTGCAGGGACTTGCAGTCCTATCTTTCATGTCTTAACCTTTTTCTGGCTCCGGAAAGTAGAAAATTTTATATCTTGGTGGACAACCGGCCGTGGTTGGAAGACCTTGTCTCCCGTCCTGCGCACATATGGCAACTGATGGTCACTAAGGTTGTTACCGTAGAAAGTCACACTATTTTTTATTTTATTTTATTTTTATAATGATGTTTGCATATTATGTAATGCTTTTGTGTACCACCAGTCTAGGTTGTCCCCCTTTGCGAACACTAGGAAAAAGAAGGAGAAAAGAGATATTGGAGATCTGTTTGAGTTGAAGGGTAATTCCAAACTAAATACCAGCAAATCCAGAAACTTAAAAAAATGGTTCTCAGTGATTGACGCTGCTTCCTTATCTAAGAAAAGAGCCTTGTTGCCTGTGAAGAAATTGAGAAACTCTTTAATTTTGAATAGCAAGTTGCATAGGACCTTGTATGGTTTCATTGTCTTTGAAGTTGCATGGTCTGATGTTCGCGGTATCAACTACTTAAATGAACTTCAGGTAAATAAACAAATCGCTAATGTATCTTTTTTTTCCATGGATAATCTGCCAGTATGCCACTGTATCATATCTATGCAATTTGCAGACAGATACATCTTTGGTGATTGAGGCCAAGTTTATGTCAAGATGGGAATTCGAGAGTATAGCGCAAGCTGCTAAATGCATATCGTCATGGTTCCCAGGGACTCCTTCTGAGAGGGCTTGTTTGAAAGAGCATCTAGAGTGTGCGATAGGTACTGTCCATTTTTTTCCTTATTTTCGAAAGAAAGAAACTCATTTGTTTTATGGTCTTCGGATGCCACCTGATTTCTGTAAGGACTCTCTTTGCTATGAAAACATGTGAAAATTGTTTATGGGCTTATGGCTTTATTGTTATATATTCTTTATGCCGGCAGTTCTTTAATTTAAAGTATAAAAGTATATGTATATATACCTCTCTGACTTCTAGTTATTAATTTTTTCCAACCTGCCCATGTTGTGGAAGGTGCATGATTTTTGTGGTTTATTAGTGTCAGTTTGCATTTATTTCTCCTATGGTTTGTAGAGTTTGTAGTCTAAAATGATCTGTAGCAGAACATGTATGTATATATATATATATAATATAGCTGTTTGTAACTTCCCCAGGAGATGTCTTCTACGATGCTCCAGATTTTTTCACAACAAATAGAGACGAGGAGGGAGATGAAACACCATGTTCACCTTGTAGCAGCTTCAGTGTATATCCAGCAACTGTGGAGAGGAGATCAAATTTTACACCACGCACACTGCCACCTGAGGATGGGCCTTACAAAAGGCGGAAGGTCATGAGCTCCATTGATCCCGGATCTAGAGTGGATACATGTTTGGAAGAAGATGATGAAAATTTTGCTTCTCCAATACCCTCCTATGTACGTTGCGCAAGTGACTGTAAAGAAGCTATTGAAGATATTCAGTACAAGGATGTTTTAATTTTATTTCGGTTTAATGACCATGACCTTCCATTCAAATTGAAGGATATAATTACTTCTGACTTGCGGCTACTTACTTTATTAGAGTCGGGCCTTCCTTCGTGGGTTATCTTTCTTCAGTCTTATCCAGTATTTTGCCAATTTTATCGTCCATGGATGTGTCCTCTAGTAAGAGCTCTGTATGTGCTGATATCTATTGTCACCGTTTTGATCGGATTTTATGATTTATATAAAAATGTTCCAGTTCTCAAGGCTACAGCATCTCATTTTCTTGGGCCTCTCTTAGATTGGATTGATACGTGGGAGATGGTATCAAGAATCAAGTATTTGGGCACAATGTTATTTTTGCAAAATTCGCAGAAGGCTATAGAATGGTTGTTGACGACCTCTCGAACCATTAGATCTTTCTTCCGTGTTCTCACTCAGCCAGTAGCAGGACCTATTGTGGTTTTGTGGGAGCTTCTTGTTCCTTTTTGGGATACGTTTACACAGATAGCGGAGAGCTTCTTCACGCTCATATGGATTGCAGTGGAGTCTTCTTTTGGTTTACTGGAGAGCCTTGCTGAGACTGTATTGTTTCCTCTGTGGCTTATACTGTCACTTTTATGGAACATTGGTGCGTAACTCTGCTACTATACTTATTTTTTTTTTGAATCTCTTTGTTTCAGTTTAGGTATTTCATGAGTCTATTACTGACAGAATCACCATTAAATGATTTAAATATATTGCAGTGGCTTCCTTTTTGTACCCTATATTCTGGATTCTTTGGGAAATACTATACGCTCCGATTCGCCTTGTTCTTGGAATATGTAATCTTATAGTGTTTATATCTAGCAATGTATATGCTATGATCGGAGATGTATGGTTACTTATCAGTAGCATCTTCCATTTAGCTTCAGCTGCCGATGCTACAGTGAACGCTGAGGTTTCCCTGTGGCGCACTTTGTGGAACGACCTTTTTTCGCAGGTTATAAACTTTTTACCTTGTTATTTTTTGCTAGGATTCAATAAATTGGTTCTAGTTGGATCTCAAGTGTTATTGTTCTAGGTCTTTCGTGCTGTTCGGAGTATCTTGAATGGTTTTGTTGCATTTTTTACAGCCTGCAATCGTCACCGACTAAGGTAGGTAGAGCTATGGTACTGTATAGTCAGTATAATAATCATTTACTAGGTCTATACATATGTAGCCAGCATTCTTGACCCTTTTTTTGCTGTGAAGTTTTGTTCTTTTTGCTGCTGCTTTCATATTCTATACATTGTGTATACATGAACGTCACCCATTTTTGTGACTTTTTTGTTGCTAATTACATTTCTGTTAGTAACATACTTCCTGTTAACTAATTTACTCAGTTTTGCTAGTAGTATGTTTTCCACTTGTACGATGTTTACAAGATTTGCAGTTCCTTGTATTGACCAGTGAAACGTGCTATTATTGAATTCGTTTAGTTTACATCACATGGTCATTTCCACTCAAAAGTCAAAATATACCTGAACTTGAGTTATTAAATCATTTGGTTCCTGCTCATGTTGATATGGTGGGATCTGATCTGGCATGTAGTTGAATATATGTACATTCTGTCCAGAAGTCAATGCCCAAAGCACCTACATTAATATGTCTTAGATTGCTGCTGAATAATTAGTCAACTGGTGCAATGAAATCATCAGGATGTACTATGGGGACGGCAGTTAATTTAGAACAAAAATATATTATCCAAGGAAAGAGATCTTAAATTAATAAGTTTAGAAAGATCATACCCAGTGCCCAAGTTCACACACATTAGCAGGTCCTGATGTACGGAGTCGTACCCTTACTTTTCATAAAGTGATTGTCATTAATCTTTGCATTTTTTTGTAAATTTGTTGTCTGTATAATGCGAGTTGTTATACATATCAAAAATTTACATGCTCATATCAGTTTGTTTAAATTATGTGCAAGGACCAACACCAATTTTTTTCTTTGCAGTATCTATAATCATGTGCTCGAGTTAATTCAAAGACTATCTCAGCGACCGCAAAGATTTCAGCCGACTGATTCTAGGCAGAGAGGACAAAAATCTGAATCTCCAAATTTGTAAGTCATCATATTTCCTAGAAATTTTTAAGTGGTTCTTTGTCCATGTTGCTCATTTTGCACTCCAAAGTAACGGTTCTACCTTAAGTTTCTCTGTAAAATGATGTTGATTGTACTTGGAAACAAGTTCTTACAGTTTGAATTGCTATAACAAGTTAGTCTTATGAAATAATGTTGTGATCACATTAAGTACCCTTCTTGATTGCAAGTCAGTTGATTGGCCTAATACTTTTTGAAGACGTTAAAATTAACAAAAGTTTTGAAAAAACAGTGAAAGATATTTAAGAAACTTATGACAATGAAAAAACTGCTGCAAATATAAACAGCTCCGTGGAGGGCAATTTTTTTGTAGCACTGCTTCTTAGTGGTAGCCACAGTAGATAGTCACAGTTACTTGATTTTTCTCTTGCCTCTTTCCCATGCGTGATTGCACACTTACTCGAGTGTGTCTAATAAAAATTTCTCTTTCAAAAGGCGATATATTCCCTCATGCAAGTTCCATGATCTTCCTTTAGCTGTTAGGCTCTTGTCAGATATAATGTTAAGGAAAGTACCTAAAAGATATTCCGTGAAAGTGACAAACCAACAGTTTTTTCTCGCTACATGTAGTGGGGACTTCTGGTGTACATCGTGGCAGTATTGCGCCTTAACTTTGGTTATAATAAAGAGCTATTTGTTAAAATATAATGAGTAAAGCTCTATCATCAAGTAGAATTTGCTGCTTATCTTTAGATCGTAGTGTCAATGTATTAAATTTTTTGTTACAAGAAGTTGAAGTAGTTTGGATCTATCTGCATGCCACAGTTTAGTGTATATTACTATATTTAATATTTCCCTGTAAAGTATTGTTGGATCATACCCTTTGGCATATGGCAAGTATTAGTATTCTCATTTGTCTAGACAATGCTGTTGCTCAGCAATTGAACTTGCTGACTATGAAGCAGAGATGATATGCAATTCTTCTGCAGAATCAGAGGAGTGCTTTGCAGCACAACATTTGCCTTCATGGCTTCAAATGCTGACTATAGAACAAATTTTACAACACATATACACGAGAACTACATCATCAGAGGCACTTTTTTGACCCAAGAAATACAAGATAAGTAGATAAACTGCACAAGTTGAAGCATTGTTTTGACCCAAGAGATGCAATTTTTTTTTCCGCTATAGTTTCCTCTATATCTCAAATCTGCAACTTGTAGACAGTTTTTTCCCTCATAAAGTTGCTATGTTAATAATGTAAAATAATAAGATATTTGGCTACATCTTGTTGCTACAGTCGAGTAATCTTGCAGAAGTATAATAAAGAAGGCAAGTACATAGTGGGGGCAACTCATATTCATTTTTTGGGAAGAGACCACATTAATATAAAAGCTTTTTTAGGACACATACCCTGTATATGTACAGTATAAAATAATGTTAGACGGGTAGAATAGAGTAGAATAGACTCGAGGAAAGTGAAATGACAAAATGTCCATGTGAAAACAGAGTTTTCTATTATGACAAAGTTGTATAACACCATAATTTTGACATTGTAGTAGAAAAAGCAAGGATATCACAAGGATTGCCGAAACATATTTTTATGAATTTTGTTTCAATCTTAATAATAAATTTACATAATTTAAATAGAAAATGACATATTATAGCGATGAGATAGCTTGAATAGTAAGAGTTTATCTTTTACCGTTCCAAAGTGCTGGATTCAATTTCGAAAATTGTTTGAACAAATATTTATTATCAAGTGTTGGTGTAGGTTTTCCACGATGAAATGCAGCAGCCGACCTCATTGCATGTTAGTTGGAGTCTATGATCTCAATCAATCAACAACAATGTTTAAAATCTAACGGATACGAACATCTTCAAGAATGAACCGCTAATCTAACGGATACGAACATCTTGAAGAATGTCTAGGTACTCTCTATTAATAGCCTACCAGACTACTACTAGTGTGGGCCGGTATAGCGAGTACAACGGTATCCAAAGTCATTTCCTATAAAATATTGGGAACTAATAATTCCGGAACATTAATTTCAGTGTCAAATTTCAACATCAATCTCTATTCTCATTTCATTATTATTATAATAATAAATTTGAATCTAATAACGAGAAAAATGGGAAAAAGAGAAAAGTAAATATTTTATTTATAAAAATAAAATAAGATATGGCTAGTGGATACCCATTATTAAGACATGGCTAGTAAAATTGAAAATATCTTATTAATTAGGAAATCAATACTATTGGAGCAATATTTTTTTGTCATATTCTTACCTTTGAATTTAGAAACTCATTTTAAAGAAGCGGATGGACTCCCCAAGTTAAAACTCAACGCCCCACCATATTCCCACATCTCTCCCCCCCAAATACGGAGTGAGTATATGATAAACCTACCCCCTCTTGTTAAGCATTACGGTCTGTCTATGCTCCTCCCTCCACACAAACAACACTGACCATGGACCGTACCATTTCTTCCATCTTGATCACATTTCTCTTCATTTTCTCACCCACATTCTCAGGTATTCACGCACATTCCTAACTTAAAAATGAGTATTGATTACGTACATATAGTTGTTTTTAATGAGTGTAGTAACATGTGTGTCGTTTTTATTTTCATGCAGATGGAGGATCAGTGGGAGTTAACTACGGGCGCATAGCAAACAACCTCCCCTCACCAACTAAAGTAACCGGCCTCCTCCAAACCCACGGACTCACCCGGGTCAAAGTCTATGACTCCGACCCGGCCGTTCTCAAATCTCTATCCAACACCGGCATTAAAGTCACCATTGACCTCCCCAATGAGCTCCTCTCCTCCGCCGCCAAATCTCATTCCTTTGCATCCTCATGGGTCAAACAAAACGTCGTCGCTTACCACCCTGCTACTCAAATCGAATCCATTGCTGTCGGAAATGAAGTGTTCGTTGACCCGAAAAACACGACCCGGTTTTTGATACCCGCCATGAAAAATATCCATAATGCCCTTGTCAAATATAATCTACATACATTTATTAAAGTCTCTTCCCCTATAGCTCTCTCAGCTTTACAAAACTCTTACCCGTCTTCATCCGGATCCTTCAAACCCGAATTAATCGGGTCTGTTATCCGATCCATGTTGGAGTTCTTGAGACAAACCGGGTCGGATCTTATGGTCAATGCTTACCCGTTTTTCGCCTACGAGTCCAACTCTGACGTCATCCCGTTGGACTACGCACTTTTCCGGCAGAACCCGGGCATGGTTGACGCCGGTAACGGTCTCCGTTACTTCAGCTTGTTCGACGCACAAATCGACGCCGTTTTTGCAGCAATGTCGGCGTTAAAATACGACGACGTTAATATAATCGTAACGGAAACTGGATGGCCGTCAAAAGGAGACGAGAACGAAACAGGCGCGAGTATGGAGAACGCCGCTAGTTATAACGGTAACCTAGTCCGACGTGTATTAACTGGTGGTGGGACCCCCTTAAGGCCCAAAGCAGATCTGACCGTTTATTTGTTCGCTCTTTTTAACGAGAACCAAAAGTTTGGGCCCACTTCAGAGAGAAATTATGGGCTTTTTTTCCCGGACCAGAAAAAGGTTTACGATGTACCGTTTACAGTGGAGGGGTTAAAAAGTTACCGGGACATCCGGTCGCCGGTAACCGGTGGCCGGAGAGAGTCGACGCCGGTGAGTGGGAATATGACGGTGAGTGTGAGTGGGCAGACATGGTGTGTAGCGAATAAGGATGCGGGGAAAGTTAAGCTACAGGGGGGTCTAGATTACGCTTGTGGTGAGGGCGGGGCTGATTGCCATCCGATCCAGCCAGGGTCCACGTGTTACGATCCTAATACACTGGAGGCACATGCATCATTTGCTTTCAATAGTTACTATCAGAAGAAAGGGCGCGTGGGAGGCACGTGTTATTTCGGGGGTGCTGGTTATGTTGTTACTCAACCACCTCGTAAGTACTCCTTGATTAATCTTTTACTCATATACTGTATTTTATTAAAAACTTTTGTAACTGCATGCATAAATAATTGTGATGTATGTATGTATGTATGTATATGTATGTATGGGACAGAGCGAGGGATATTGACTAATGTACATATTGTACTAATGTTGTTTCAATACTTGTTGGATTCTATGAGAAAGATATAGATAACATAACGCGGGAATCCAATGGGATATTTTGGTGGAGTATATATGATATGTATGGGAAGCATGTGATATATGGGGACAAATACACACACACACACACGGGTGGTTAGACTTATTGGACTTTCCCAATATAATATAAGACCCACTCATTAGTGCTTACTACAATCACCCACCCCCTTGTGTACATCTTGTTTTTTCTACTAGTAATAATAATAACTAATAACGAGTGAAATTCATAGAGGAGGAGATTGTAATGGTTTTGTTTTTGCAGGGTTTGGAAAGTGTGAATTTCCAACTGGATACTAACCACAAGACTTTGAAAGAAAGAAGACTAAAGAGCAATGATGGATGGTGGTTGGTTAATTAAAATAATTATGAGTTGGCCGTCAATTTTTGGGGGTTCTTTTGGTGCAGTTTTAGCTGGTGATTAGTTAATAGATTATTAGGAAAATATTTGTATTACTAGTAGTTGATGTGTATAATTAACTATGCAGCATGTAGTAGCTACTTAACATTATTTTATATATTAGATCATAGTAATGATACATGTTGGTTCGCCTCTGTAATATTTGTCTTCGTTTTATCAAATATTGTATCCGATCGTTTCCATTTATAAATTGTTGCTTTGTAAAAAGCGTGACTTTTTTATGGACTAGATATAACTCTGCAAACGGCTGCAGCCACTTGCTCATTTTAAAATCAACAGCAAATGTTCACTTGTTTCTATTAGAAAATCAACTCCACTGCGTTGAATTTGACAATTGTTGCCCCAAAATCTCTGAATCAGGTTCTGATATGAAATGGTTGCAGAAAATTGCGCGCACATTATATTAAATAAACGTAAATAGTACCATCTTCTCATATGTAACACTAAATCATGATGACAAAGCTATATCATATCTCAAATCTTATGTACAAATGCTTCCTTGTACGCAAAGATAATCTTCTTCCCTCCTATGATACCCTTTGATCTCATGAGGGGACGTTCAATTTTTTAGCAATAACTGCCAATAAGTGTTAAGAATTAAGAAGGAACATTTTAATACCATGTTGTCGAAATTATAAAAAAAGGGAGAAAAGAAGATGTTAATACTATGAAATAATTAAATTATTACTGCATATACTATAATAAAGAAATAACACGGTAGAAAACCCGGCCATGTTCGGCCATGCACATCAGCACATGCATTTACTGCACCTCCATTATATAAAAAAACCACTACAGTTAATAATATTATATTATATACATGTGACTAATTTATACTTTGCGTACCTTTGTTTTTGAAAAATTATATTTTGGGTATCATAGTTTTCAAATCAATATTTTACATCTCATAATTTTTAAAACCGTCTCATTTTACACCCTTTAACCTAAATTTCATCAATTATCAACGTTAATTTCATATTCTGTAGGGTTAATATGAGTATGTAATATTTAAATAGTTATTTTAGTGCTCATATTTCTTGGATTTTGTGCTCAATTCATTCCAAATATCTCATTTACATGAATTAAATGTGTTATTAATAGATTATTGATACAAAAAATAATACTCAATATGTCCCATTTTAACTATTTTTTGGCTTTTTGACACATATCAAGGTATAAAAAATATTGATTCTACTTAGTATGAAATTAACGTTAATTGTTAGGAATATAATAATTTGATGATGTACAAAATACTAGAACAGGATTTAGCACAGTCTATCTGCAAGAATCAATCAACGGATATCTATCTGCAAGAAGCAATCGACTGATAAATATCGATCGATAAGTCATCAACTGATAATAAGCCATCGACTGATAAAGCCAATCGAGAAGTCATCGATCGAGAACTCAAGTCATCAACTGATATTTATGAATCGAGAACTCAAGTCATCAACTGATATTTATCAATCGAGAACTCGATAACATATATTTCCTGATCGAGAACTCATCAACGGATATATAGTCATCAACGGATATTTATTGATCGAGAAGTCATCAACGGATATTTACCAATCGAGAAGTCTCACAAGTACTCGATTGATTAGCTCACAGCCTGACTTCTCGAAGCTTAAAGGAGATGAGTATTCGGTTGATTCAAACAGCTAGTTTAAAGGAAAGTCTTCGAAGATCAAAACAAATTTATTGCAGATATACTATGGGAAGGAAAGGGAAAATTAAGGAAGCTGTCGGTCAGAGTTTACTCTATCAGAGAATACTCGATCAGAGTTTACTCTAACAGAGAATGCTCTATCAGAGATTATCAACCGACAGAGTTTATCAGAAAAGGAAACAGACAAATCAGAGTCTGATTTGGATAGTAAGAAGGAATTCAAGTGCAAGTTTAATTACCTTATTAAATCTATTCTTATCATAATCTGTTTTGTAATTATATTTGTAGCTGTGTCTATATAAACACAGAGATAGGTTATAATTCAATGTCGAATTATATCGAATTAAGAATTTATATAAAAGCAATATCTTGTAACCTAGCAGCTCTTAAGAACTTTATATCTTGAGAGAGTTTTGTATTCAAGTTCATTATTAATACAAAACAGCAATATCTTGTAACCTAGCAGCTCTTAAGAACTTTATATCTTGAGAGAGTTTTGTATTCAAGTTCATTATTAATACAAAACAGTATTCCATTCAACATACTTGTGTTCATAATCGATTTACAGGCACTATTACATTCAACCCCCCTTCTGTAATAGATTGATTATTCTGGGAAACATTAATAATTGACGGAATTTAGTTTAAGTGATGTAAAGTGAGACTGATTTAAAAATTATGGAATGTAAAGTGCTGATTTGAAAATTATGGAACCCAAAATACATTTTTTCAAAAACAAAGGATATAAAGTGTAAATTAATCTATATATATACATGTTATATCTTTAATCACTGATTATTCCAACATGTCCTACTGGTATTGAAAATAATGTTGTTACATCCTATTTATCGACATTCTCACATTCGTCTTGGATTAGATCAGGCAGTAAAGGGTTTCTGTAAGAGATTGCAGAAAGAACTTGATGCATTACTTTTATTTGAAATATCGAATTCCATAAAATGGTCGCTCACATTTTCTAGTATATTCAATGGCCGATTCCCGCATGGTTTTTCAATTTAAAATGTTAATTACATTTACTTACAGTCGTTTATATTGTTTAGAAATTAGGATGATGGACCTGATCTGGTACGTTACGTACGTACATCATATTTATGTGTGTTTGTGACTGTGGACCCCGAGTGTAACACCCCCTTCCCAAAATGAGATGAGGGGTTACTTCCAAACCACAAACCTGTATACAGAGTACTAAAATCCACCTTGTAATAAATAAATAGGTCCAACAATGTCTCTCAAATTAATATTAAAACCTCCAAAATAATTCAAAATGATAAATGCGAATAAATCCAAAATCTCTAATAATGAAAATGACTAAAATAATCTGAGAAGTTCAAATGTCCTAATAAATGGAAATAAGGGAGCTCTCCATCACACAGCCCAAGATCCCCCTAAGTACCTGCCAGAAGAAAGAATACGGCATGAGCCAAATGCCCAGTACAGATTGGAATACAGTTTATAAAACAAGAAGCAAGATATATATAATTTGACATTAATAAATATTAATTTTTAAAAACAAGGCTGAAGCAAAGAGGGGTTAGGATATTTCATACCGATACAAAACAGATAACAGATACACACATCATAGGGTACCTAATGCGTGCAACAAACCGGACAACGTGTACGGCATATACAACGTCACCGTCAAATATCAAATCACAAATCAAATCAGATTGAGTGCACCCACGTATCCTCAAACAAATATTAAATGCGCAAAGCTCGCCACCTGAGCTATCAGAAGGATACGCCGTGACTAATCACACTGCCACGGAAGTGTCATGCCACTGGTGCCGCAATGACATGGCTGTAGTACCCCTACAGCTGGTTAACTCGGTATACCCTATATCACTCTAAGGTTTCAAATAAAATAATTTTTATAATTTTAAAATCACCTGAACAGATATTTCAAATATTCTACACAGATATGTAACATACATAATTTTTGAAAATCGTTGAGACAAATATTTAAATATTTCAAAACAGAATTTAAAATAACTTTCGGAGAATCAAAATAGTTAAAACGACTAATAACGGAAGGAACAGATTTACGAACAGAATGAATTAAATATAATTAATCCTACAAAGAGTAGCGCTGAAGAGAAAGGGGACGAAATCCGTACCTCGAAAATAGCGAACACAAATACTAACGATATCCACAAATGACTCGTTAAACACTCGGCTCCCAATCTAATTATAAAATACAATATTAATATTAATCGTCTCACCCTATAAAACAAAGCATAACAGTCTGCACCAAATCTATATATACGATTTAAAGGCCATGGTATCATTACTACTTGTTAATAATATTAACACAATTTATTAGTATATTAAAGACTAGATGATTAAAACACCATATATAACTCATATTATTAATCTTAAACCAGCACGTGCATAGTGAATCAGACTTCTAGTATCTTGGCCATACTTCGACCACATGGCTAAACACAGGAAATTGATCAACCATTATCATGCACTATTTAATAATATACATAATAACGATTACATCCCAGGAACTTACTTGTTTATGAAATATTTTCCACCTCAACCCAATGTTCGCCTCCTCTGCTCTGTTGTGCTGTTGTGCGGTTCTACTAACGATTGTATTCTTAGGGTTTTTAATAAATAACTCATATGTTTATATGTATATATAGACTCTTAATAATTATCCTGCTTCTAATCTAATTACTATTTTATTACAAATTCTATTTCTAATCAAATTCAATATAATAAATATTATGGTTAAAGAAAATAATCTTACAAATTCTAATATAATTCTAATTATTATTACTAATATCTAAATAAATAAATTTCGGATATTACATATATACCCCCTTAAAAAATGATTCCGTCCCCGGAATCTAACGAAACTAAAACTCATTCCTGAATCAAATAAGTGTGGATATTTATCACGGATAAATTCTTCTAGTTCCCAAGTAGTCTCTCTCTCAGAATGATTTTTCCACAAGATTTTAACAAACAAAATACTTCTCTTCCTCATAAGAAAGATCTTCCTTAATATTATGTAACGGATATTGAACTACGCGCAACGGATGATACTTGTAGCCTCTTAAAACAGACATATGGAACACATTATGCACATGAGATAACTGTGGTGACAATGCTACTCTATAAGCAACTCCCCTCACTCTCTTTATAACATCAAAAAGACCAACATATCTTGGACTAAGCTTCCCTTTCATACCAAAATGTTTAACACCCTTCCAAGGTGACCTTCAAAAACACATGATCACCAGGCTCAAATTCACCAAACTTCCTCTTTTGATCTGCATAGCTCCTTTGACGCGATTGAGTTTTCTTTAAGTTTTCTTTAGCCTGCTCTATCTTTTCGTTAGTTACCCGAACTAACTCTGACCCTTCAATGACTCTTTCTCCAACCTCATTCCAACAAGTGAGAGCTCTACATTTTCTACCATACAACGCCTCAAATGGTAGCATTCCAATACTCGCTTGCCAACTATTATTGTATGCAAACTCCACAAGATACAGATACTTGTCACAATCACCAGACCACTCCAAAGCACAAGTTCTTAACATATCCTTCAACGTCTGAATAGTTCTCTCTGACTGTCCATCAGTTTGTGGATGAAAAGTTGTACTATAATTAAGCCTCGTACCACAAGCCTGCTGAAATCCCTTCCAAAAGTGCGAAGTAAACCTCGTATCCCTATCTGAAACTATCGACATAAGCACACTATGAAGTCTAACAATATCTCGCTAAAATATCTCTGTCAAATCATGAATAGGAGTAGTCTCTCTAATAGGTAAGAAATGAGCCGATTTTGTAAGTCTATCAACTACCACCCAAATAACATCATTCTTCCTGAAGGTCCTCGGTAAACCGCTCACAAATTCTATGGTAATGTTTTCCCACTTCCAAACCGTGATATCCAACTGCTGTAACATTCCACTAGATCTCTGGTGTTCAATCTTCACCTGTTGACATGTAAGACATTTCCCCACAAACTCTGTTATGTCTCGTTTCATCCCACTCCACCAAAAGTGTTTGTTCAAATCCCTATACATCTTAGTAGAAATTGGATAAATAGAGAATGAAGAACTATGAGCCTCAGTCAAAAGTGCTTCACGAACTGCTACATCTGCAGGTACACACAATCTACTACCCAACCATATTACACCATGATCATCAACATGAAACTCCATTTGCTTGCCATCTGCCATATTCGATCTAATAGCTTCTAATCCTATATCATTTTGCTGAGCTTCCTTATCCCTTGAGACTAGATTTGATTCCACCTTCAAACTTGCCATGCGTGCAGCTGATCCTCCAACATACAGCTCCACACCCAAGCGCTCCATATCTGAAATAAGGTATTGTTGAGTAATAAGAGATGTAAAACTTCCCAAATTCTTCCTACTAAGAGCGTCTGCCACTACATTCGCCTTTCTTGGATGGTACTGAATTTTAGTATCATAATCTTTAATAAGTTCAAGCCACCTCATCTGCCTCATGTTTAACTCTTTTTGTGTAAAAATATATTTGAGACTCTTGTGATCAGTGAAGATGTCACAAGTTTTCCTATACAAATAATATCTCTAAATTTTTAAGGCAGAGACTATTGCTGCTAACTCTAAGTCATGGGTATGATAGTTTACCTCATAAGGTTTAAGCTGCCTAGAGGCGTACGAAATCACCTTCTCATGCTGCATAAGAACACACCTCAATCTTCTCTTAAAAGCATCACTATAAACTTGATATCCTCTACTCCCTAATGGTAAAACAAGTATAGGAGCTGACACCAACCTCTTCTTTAACTCTTGAAAACTCTGATCACAGTCATCATTCCACTCAAACTTAACACCCTTCCGCATCAACTGAGTCAATGGCAAAGCTATGGATGAGAAAACCCTCTACAAAGCGCTTATAGTAGCCTGCCAAACCCAAGAAACTCCTCACCTCTGTCACAGTGCTAGGTCTCGGCCAATTTGTGATAGCCTCGACTTTCGCAGGATCCAAATCAATCCCCTTACCAGACACAATATGCCCCAAAAATGCAACATGCTCCAACCAGAATTCACACTTTGAAAATTTTGCAGACAATTTCTTTTTCCTCAAGATTTCAAGTACAATGCGCAAATTTTCCTTATGCTCTCCCTTACTCCTAAAGTATATCAATATATCATCAAAGAAAACCACAATGAACTTATTAAACTAATCGTGAAGGACACGATTCATCAAATCCATAAATACTGTTGGTGCATTCGTCAATTTAAGAAACATCACATGAAACTCATAATGACCATATCAAGTACGAAATGTTGTCTTCAGAATATCTTCATTTCTTACTTGTAACTGATGATAACCCAATCTCAAATCTATCGTCGAAAGAAATATTTTCCCCTTGCAAATAATCGAACAAGTCATCAGTGTGTGACAAATGATACCTGTTTCTAAAAGTCATCTTATTCAACTCCCTGTAGTCAATACACAATCTCATAGACCCGTCTTTCTTCTTCACAAAAAATAGTGGAGCACTCCATAGAGATACACTCGGTTTGATAAATCCTTATCCAACAAGTCTTGTAGTTATTCTTTTAATTCTTATAACTCTACTAGTGTCATCGTATACAATCATTTTAGATAACTTCAGCCTTGGTGACAAATTCAAGAATAACATATACATGCTTTTGTGAAATAACACATCTTTTCATGTCTCTGGAGTATTCTCAAACCTCTATAAAATTCATCCACTACTTTCTTTTTATACTCCAACATCTTTAGTTATAAGGAACCACTTAAGTTAGATCTCAATTCATATTTAAATCTCTCATTACTTTAAAGATGTCTCACGAACCCTTCGAGCAATCCAACCTAACAAACCTTTTTTTTAAAAATGTAATTTAAAATATTCTCATCATCATCCTACCTAATAAAATATAACATCCAAAGGTAAATTTCTTTATACACACTTGAGAAATATTGCATGATGAACACATTAATAAATCAATTTCAATCCATTATCATCTTGAAATTCTTTCATCTAGTCGCATTCATATTCCCGCACCACATTTCAAATTTTATATATCTGATTTCACATCCTACCATGGTAGCGAACCTAGTATCTCTTTGCATTTAACTCATTGATAATCAATAATCCTTAGTATGTAGCTCGCTTCCCTAGTTGAAGTCTAAAAGCCATACAATCCTTAGTCAAAAGTTATCTTACTCATAGAGTTAAAATAATTCTAAATACACCTTTCATTTAAAAATCTTGACCTACAGTTACTAACATACCTGCATCTTCATAGATCGTTCACTTTCCTTTTCAATCAATTGCTCCAAAATGTTAAATTAATAAATCCTTAAGATTTAATCAAGGTCATGCATCACTATCGGTAATAAGTTTGCCTAGATAAGTATATTCTACAGATTCTAAATACTCTTGATAATTATCACGAAGGCACATAAAAGGATCCATTTACGAAGACTAAAAGGAAAGATTCTGAAGATATGAGAAAGAAGCAACAAAATGAGTCAAAACATATTCAAATAATGCAAAAGCTCCACATCTAAAAAGGATTCACAATATCAAATACAGATACGAATTAATTCGCAGAAAGAGGCAAGCTGAAGTATTTTATAAAAAAAATTGTGACATAATGTTGAAATGAACGCAACTACATGAAGTCTCAAAATAGAATACCCATCCTAATGGCTACCCAAACTCACAGGTCAAACCTAAATAGGTTTTCTACAATAAAGAACCTAAGCTCTGATACCATCTCTGTAACACCCCCTTCCCAAAATGAGATGAGGGGTTACTTCCAAACCACAAACCTGTATACAGAGTACTAAAATCCACCTTGTAATAAATAAATAGGTCCAACAATGTCTCTCAAATTAATATTAAAACCTCCAAAATAATTCAAAATGATAAATGCGAATAAATCCAAAATCTCTAATAATGAAAATGACTAAAATAATCTGAGAAGTTCAAATGTCCTAATAAATGGAAATAAGGGAGCTCTCCATCACACAGCCCAAGATCCCCCTAAGTACCTGCCAGAAGAAAGAATACGGCATGAGCCAAATGCCCAGTACAGATTGGAATACAGTTTATAAAACAAGAAGCAAGATATATATAATTTGACATTAATAAATATTAATTTTTAAAAACAAGGCTGAAGCAAAGAGGGGTTAGGATATTTCATACCGATACAAAACAGATAACAGATACACACATCATAGGGTACCTAATGCGTGCAACAAACCGGACAACGTGTACGGCATATACAACGTCACCGTCAAATATCAAATCACAAATCAAATCAGATTGAGTGCACCCACGTATCCTCAAACAAATATTAAATGCGCAAAGCTCGCCACCTGAGCTATCAGAAGGATACGCCGTGACTAATCACACTGCCACGGAAGTGTCATGCCACTGGTGCCGCAATGACATGGCTGTAGTACCCCTACAGCTGGTTAACTCGGTATACCCTATATCACTCTAAGGTTTCAAATAAAATAATTTTTATAATTTTAAAATCACCTGAACAGATATTTCAAATATTCTACACAGATATGTAACATACATAATTTTTGAAAATCGTTGAGACAAATATTTAAATATTTCAAAACAGAATTTAAAATAACTTTCGGAGAATCAAAATAGTTAAAACGACTAATAACGGAAGGAACAGATTTACGAACAGAATGAATTAAATATAATTAATCCTACAAAGAGTAGCGCTGAAGAGAAAGGGGACGAAATCCGTACCTCGAAAATAGCGAACACAAATACTAACGATATCCACAAATGACTCGTTAAACACTCGGCTCCCAATCTAATTATAAAATACAATATTAATATTAATCGTCTCACCCTATAAAACAAAGCATAACAGTCTGCACCAAATCTATATATACGATTTAAAGGCCATGGTATCATTACTACTTGTTAATAATATTAACACAATTTATTAGTATATTAAAGACTAGATGATTAAAACACCATATATAACTCATATTATTAATCTTAAACCAGCACGTGCATAGTGAATCAGACTTCTAGTATCTTGGCCATACTTCGACCACATGGCTAAACACAGGAAATTGATCAACCATTATCATGCACTATTTAATAATATACATAATAACGATTACATCCCAGGAACTTACTTGTTTATGAAATATTTTCCACCTCAACCCAATGTTCGCCTCCTCTGCTCTGTTGTGCTGTTGTGCGGTTCTACTAACGATTGTATTCTTAGGGTTTTTAATAAATAACTCATATGTTTATATGTATATATAGACTCTTAATAATTATCCTGCTTCTAATCTAATTACTATTTTATTACAAATTCTATTTCTAATCAAATTCAATATAATAAATATTATGGTTAAAGAAAATAATCTTACAAATTCTAATATAATTCTAATTATTATTACTAATATCTAAATAAATAAATTTCGGATATTACACCGAGTCACAAGAAGTGCCTAGCAGAAAAGATTCTGTGTGTTTCTTACATATTGTGACGGAGTAAATCACATGTTGATGAATGTGAGCGTATGTATAATTGATGAGTTTGTGGCATTTTCTAGGTTCTTCCTACAATCTAACATTTGCTTTGGGACAAGTTGTACAAGTAGCCCATGCATTCTGTTGTGTTGAAATCTTGATGATAACAGTCTATCAAAGTTGTTTGACCTTTGTCAGATCCTTGTATTTACCAATGCCTTCCAAACCTATAGCAAACACAGTTCAAAAAAACAAAAAAGAGAAGGTGATGATAACATGACATATACATTCACGGACACTTGAATGTTTGATCTTTTAGCATTGACAACTTGTCATTCTGGAGGTGTAACATAACCTGTAATCTATATATTTACAAACATTCGCCTATTTTAATGTTTTCACCACTCTGTCAGTCTTTTAGAACTGTTCAATTCAAAGATTATATATACATTTACAGTACTTAAAAAATGCTAACAATCTTGTTTAGTGCAGGATACTTAGATTATTCGACCTGGATCTTGTCCACACACATGCAGCACAAAATTCTTATACACACCACGTACACCTGGGTTCATAAAAAATACATACGTCGTGCATATATACATGAAAGAGAGGTGTGTAGAGAAGAGATTCGGTATGCTTCCCACTTTGGTGATCATGTACTGTAGGTCTGAATCACATGCAAGCCTGACTGACACTCTTTTTATTATCATTCGATCACATTTTTGTCCTTTTCTTTTCTGTTTCTAACTACTACCATTGTTTTTCCTACTCAAATCTATGCATTTACTCTACCATCTATCTCCTCACTACCCGTGCTAATTTCAAATTCTGGGTTGAGTTAGATTATACTGATTATTTCAGGTTTGATTTTTTTTTAATCATAACTCATACCTATCGGGTTCGTATTGGGTTTTGGATTTCACCACTTCTACTATTTTTTAAAATGATTGAAAATATACTCATATATTATATACCCCCTCTGTCCCGATTTATATGGATTGATTGTTTTTCAAATTTTAAGACAAAACAATTCATTTCTCTTTCATTACACGTGAAAGTTACCGTTCAAATATATAATATGTACTGTACCCACTTTGTCAGGTATAAAAAAGGCAGAATATGTATAAAATATTATTATTACTATTAAATAATTATGAACCAACTAACGAGTCTCTATCATTACACGTGACAGTTACTTTATTGTACTTAAATTTAGTTATTTCAAACACAAAGTATTTTAAAAGTAGGATCATAAATTGAGGGTTCATTAATATTCGGGTCATTTTCCGATTTCGGGTTCGTGTCTGATTGTACCTATTATTTCGGATTGAATATTTACTAACTCAAATTCGTCCCATTGATATTCTATTTTAATATATGTATATTCTGTTCTGAGCCCAGATGTTTTAACCCAGAAGCCCAATGCAGCCCATGATCATAATGTTTTCGTCTCGAAAGTAAACTATAGTTTCAAAGCTAATGGACAAGCTAAAAAATGGTGCGAGTCTTTATGACCTCCGTGAGGTAATGAGAGACTCAAGGAGAAGCCCTCGTTCTCAATTTCCATCAAAAAGAAAAAAAAAATCTTGCTCATTCTTCAACTGCACTTTCTGCTCCCCCTTGACAATTTACCTTAAAACAATCAACTTCATTTCTAAAAGATTATAAACTCCCTTGGTATTGTTTATATTTCAACGCAAATCAAACTTTTGGTGTAGCCAATATTTAAACCAATCAAACGTCTAACTATGCCAGCAACATATTAATACTACGAAAGCTACAATGCCGAGCAAGCTTACAAAGGCAATTGGAGCAGTAAAGGATCAAACCAGCATTAGTCTCGCCAAGGTTGCTAGCAGCACAAACCTTGAGGTTGCAATTCTGAAAGCCACCAGACATGAGAATGTCCCAACTGATGAACGTTACATAAATGAAGTTGTGGAGCTTGTTTCTTCTGACAAAACTTACGCAAAATCATGTGCCAGAGCCATAGGCAAGAGAATAGGGCGCACCAGAAATTGGATCGTTGCACTGAAATCATTGATGCTTGTTCTTCGAATATTTCAAGATGGCGATCCATATTTTCCTAGAGAAGTTCTCCATGCAATGAGGCGAGGTGCCAAAATCCTCAACCTTACTAACTTTCGTAATGACTCCAACTCAAGCCCAGGGGATTATACTGCATTTATGCGCACATTCGCTCTTTACCTGGACGAGAGGTTGGACTGCTTTCTCACGGGAAAGCTTCAAAGACGATACACGTTTAAAGATAGAGAAAAAGGTGGTCATAGGGGACACCAAAGGCATAATGAGGCCATTCGTGATATGAAACCCCCAATGCTGCTTGACAGGATCACATTTTGGCAGCGATTGCTTGACAGAGCAATTGCTACAAGTCCATCTGGTGTAGCCAGGACTAACCGATTGGTCTTGATATCTCTTTACGCGATTGTACAAGAGAGTTTTGATCTGTACAAAGACATCTCTGATGGACTCACTCTTCTTCTCGATAGTTTCTTCCATTTGCAGTACAATTTATGCATTGGTGCTTTTGAAGCTTGTGTTAAGGCCTCAAAACAATACAAAGAGCTTATTGAATACTATTCTTATTGTCAGAATTTAGGTGTAGGGAGAACCTCTGAGTACCCTAGCGTTCAAACAATATCTCAAGAGTTAATCGAAACATTGCAAGCATTCTTGAAAGACCAATCGTCTTTTCCAGCAGTTGCAAAATCTCCACAGATGCTAGCTCTCCCAGCACCTCCAACATCAAACTCATCACAACACGGAAGTTATGATAGCTATGGTGGACAGTCTGAGTTCTCTGAATTTTCCACAAGATTTTCTGAGGGAGTTTCAGATTTCGGATCACATTGTACATCATTAGAGGAACTAATGAATGCTACAGATACAGTACCAAGACAGGGGATTTCTATAGACTTGGAGGCTTATAACACTGATCAATTTGATAGTCACACTCCACGAGACGAGAATCTAAGGACAAGTGACGCAGGTTCAACTCATTCATTACCCGCATTAAATGCAATGGCGGATTTACTATCTTTGGATGATTGGCCTGAACAAACACAAGAATCAACATCGGAGCAACACCAACCACAATTGAGTTCAGCTTCTAGTTGGGATCTTATGCTTGCAGAAGCCATACTACAACCAACAGATCAGCTGGATCCTAATGAATCAAACACTTTTAATACATTTCCTCAACAAGAACAAAACGGTCAGGAGACAAATTCAGAAAATAACTGGGAGCTTGTGTTGGCAGAAACCAGGACACAACCGATACAACAAATGCAAGATATAAACTTTTCACTGGACAATTTGTATAATCAGTCAGCTGCATTGCGGCCAGAAAATCAGGCATTGTTACATTTAGAGCCTGACAAACCAAACGCGTTTGATCCCTTTCCAGAACCTGAACATATAAATGGACAAGAAATGAGTTCGGGACAAGGTTGGGAGTTGGTGCTAGCGGACACTGCAACACAACCATCGCAGCAGCAGCCAGATTTCACCGCATCAGTAGACAATTTGTATAATCAACCAGCAACAACTTCAACAATTACGTACAATCCATTTTTGGAGGAATCAGGTGAATCAGCTATAGTACCTAGTGTCGCAGATCCAACTACAACTAGCACTAGTCCAGCAAATTTTGAGCCAGATTTTCAGAACAATGATGCAATTTCAGAAGCGCCTACGTTTCAAGCAACAACTTCAGCATATACAAAGCCTACATTTCAAGCAGCAACCACAACATTTTATGCTCACAATCCAAATGAGAATGACCCTTTCTCTGACCTGGCCACTGAACAGATGTTCAACCGGTCCATGAATGAACAAAATTTGTTGCATGAACAACAGTCATGGTTGTAGCAACAAAACGAGATCATAGCAAAACACATGGCTTAGCTTACGAACAATAGAGATAAATATTGAAATTTTAAAGTTTTTCTTTTTCCTTACTGTTAATGATATAATCTATGATCTAGTTTAACATTGGCACCGGTTAGCTTGCAGTAAAATTTTCTGGAATCTCTCTCTATATGTTTTCTTTCTATCATTAGGTATTTTATTGTCACCGCAACTTTAAAGAACTCCTAATTAATCAAGTTCTCTTAATTTGTTTGTTTGCAGAACTGGGGAAAAAATTACCAATACGAAATAGAATTCTTCCTTTGTAATTTCCTTTAAGGATGTAATATGCAAGTCCGTGTTCTGCTATATCGAACAAGTCTGAGCTGAGGTCGTGTTTATTTAACAGGTTCCTAAATTCAATGATCGGGACATATGATTACAGATTAAGAATGTAATAACTAACAATCAATATATCACCCAATTCTACGATACACCAAAAGCGTCCGGGAATTGGATTGGTATAAAGCAAGAAATTGGACAGACTTGGGCAATTTGTCCAAATGATTATAAGATAATAACATTTGAAATAAGCTAATGCATGTGAAGACGTCCCAGCCGTCTCCTCTACAATTCTCAAATGTAGCTTCACGTATCAATAATGTAATTCTATATTCTGGTTAGAGACACAGTGTTAATATAATGCGGTGGGTGGCAATTGAGAATCAGTCCAGATTACATACGCACATTAACACTACTGGCAACTATCCTACAGATAAACTCTTAATTTTTAAAATGCAAGTTCAAAATAACCTTTATAATTAGATTTGATTAAATATGGTTAAATACATGTTTGAAATTTGAAGATATTTTTAAATATAAAATTTATTTAAATTATTTTAAGACCAAAATATGTTATATTATAAAATGAGTTTTTGGGTAAAAATAATTTATTTGAATTTTGGCAAAAATGATATTTACCTATTTGTTTAATTTTAAAATATTACTAAATCAATTCGGGTTTATTATAGAATTATACCAAATATCAAATGTGTTAAAATTATTTTTCATTAATTAATTTGGGATAAAATTAATCATAGAAATTAATTTTTGTAATTATTATAATACTAATAATTAAAATATATATACAAAATTAATTTGTAACATTATTTTATACATAAATATTTCATTTTTTACTTAATATAATTGTTCTAAACAATATTTTAATTTTTTAATTTTTTTTATGAATATTTAATTTTATTATTAATTATTATGTAATTTAAACTTATAACTTGATATGTGAATATATAAAATTATAAAAACTTATTTGCTACTTCACTCAAATTATAGAGTAATTCTTTCCTCCATATTGATGATATAATATTTGAGATAAAATATTATAACCTTTTAAAATTTCATACATATATTTAATCATAGTTTTTGAAAAAGGAAATCAATTATAACCTTTTAAAATTTTATACATATATTTAATCATAGTTAATCAAATTTAACCATAAGTACTAACTTGAACTGAAATTTTAAAGATTAAGAGTTTATTTGAACCATACTAAAATAAAATGGCTTATTTGTTCTACATAAAAAACAATGGAGGTTTTCGCTCCTTAACCCTTAATAAAAATATACGGAGTATAAAAAGATTGACCTAATATGTATGCTTAATTCTGATTCAACAAGATCTTATCTCTTAAAAAGATCCATCTCAAATAGAAAAAAAAATAATTTTAAAATATTCAAAGAGCCCGAAAGTTTTGGTCACTATACATACAATATGTAAACACAGGGACATGTACAAGGCAACTTTCTATCTTACCCATGGCGATGTTGGCTGCAAACCAACACTTGTTCATAATTTTGGACCTAACCCATCCCCTAATCTATATTATAATGTCATATTTTTACACTTCAAAGCCTAGTCCCTTCTATTCCCTAAATCTGCGGCGGGGCTTCATGTATTCCTTTCTAACAAAATATCCCTGTGAGCTGTGAACAACAAGAGGCCCCTATCTTTACAATTACACTCCCAAAGCTCACAAGTCACAAACCCCCCCCCCCCCCCCCCCCCCCCAATTTTATCTTTCTTGAAACTATTTCCTTCTGATGGAAACACTGATTTGCTGTATAAACATGGATATGGTAGTACAGTACTGCAGTTTATAAGAATATCAAATATGTATTACATGTATTATTAAGGTAATTAAGGAACTCCTGTCCTGTCAGCTCACAAAGTCTTAAATAAAATTCGACTCGATTATTACCAGCAGCAAGTCCACACCATCTCCAAATTCTCTAAAATGTGCCAATTTATTATATAAAGAGTTCTATAAACTTGTATTCATTCTCTTCACCAGAGTTTTACAAGCACTAGCCTTGATATTGATATTCTATGCTCATAAATACAAAGAAATAGAAATTATTATCCTTCATAACTATCTGTACATAACCTTGGATGGAATAATAGAGATGCCAGATAATTTCACCGCCACTGGAATAAGATAACATGCAATTCTTTAAGCATACAAGATACAGTTGGTAGCCGCAACTACAGCTTTCTAATTTCCGTAAAACAAGGCACAATATAATTTTATTATAAAAATTTGAAAGACAAAAAATCAGACCCTTTTTACCTATTCCTCTCACTCATCAGGGTTAACAAAATTATCAAGAAAAACGAAGATACTCCCTAAAAACCGCACCCATGCCGTTTCATATCAACCTTTGAACAATAAAAATAAATTACAAGTCTTTGTTTTGTTTTTACGATGAAATTATATATACAAGTTAGTATAAAGATAGCATATGGGGTATACCATATTTGAGTCTACTGCTGCTAATGGAAAGTAGCTTCCACGACAGTGAGAAAAATCCAAGAGAATTCCAGTACAAAAAGGAAAGGCAATCGCACAGATATTAGGACAAACAAATATGAATAAAATCATAAAGCAAGCAATTGCAATGATTCCACAAGATATCAGATCAGTAAATTATTTCATCAGGAATCAAACACCAAGTAATAAGCAAATAACATTTGTTGCAAAAACATTAACATACTATATGAATAGAATTTGTACTGTGACAGTGAATCAAAAGAACAACATTTGTAGTAAAGATCGCTAGAAACAGTTGGAAATGTATCATCTAACTAACGCAATGTGACTTATCTACAACATAGAGCCTAAACTTTTACAGCATGACCTTCTATGATTCCATAATCCCCTATAGACAATTTGCTTTGTTGTTATATCCTATTATCTGGAAATTATTACCTTTGTTGGAATAGGCAGGGTTGGTGATTTTGCATTTTAGTCCCTCCAACTACTGCTTAGTATACTCTTAAGCCTATTTCCAGATAACTTTTGCAATGCTTTTCTGGCTCCGGCTACCTCCATTTCAGCCAAAATTTGTAAATATGTACAAGCACCAGCAGCCACAAACTTCTTTCTACAACCCTTACTCCCTCCTGCCATAATGGCTGATATCACTGCCAGTGGAAACTTCTTAGGGACTTTCTCATTCTTGGGATCCAACATCTTTACCAATCTCATCACACTCTCGTCATCTCTGATCAAATATTTTCGATTCGGTTTGACAGTCAAGAGCAAAACAAGTGACTGTGTCGCCGCCTCCTGCAATCCAACCGGCTTTGCTACCTCCATTAACTTCACCAAATAACACATACATCCGTAAATATTTTGTTTATTCCTCTCACTCATCATCGATAAATCAGCCAATAAAGAAACAGCAAGGTGCTGTAGAACCAAATTTCCATGCTTTATCAATTCTGACAAATGAATCACAAAATTACTCGATAACGATAACAACTTAATGGAATCCAAAGACAAAAGAGAATATATAGCGTGTAAAACATGTTCCACCACAGACAAATCAGACGACTCATCTAGCAAATGCAGAAGAACTTGTAGCCCTTTTTCTTGCAATATCAAATCACGACAATCCTCATCCACAGAAGCCAAAACTGATATACAATTCACAGCTTTTGCTTGTACCGAACTTAATAAAGTAACCACAATCCCCACACCGCCTTCTTCCCTCAAACAAATCCTTATCTCTTCAATAAACGCAACATTCGTAATCGCCCCCAACGCGTGAGATTGTGCAACAACAGAACCATATCTACACACATCAATCAAAACAGTCACACCGCCATAAGCTGAAACCGCCCAAGCATTATGGGGATCAACAGTAATTGCCTCAACAGCCATCACCGCTCTTTCACTCAACAAAACCGAACTCGATTCAATAATCCTCAACAAAGGACCTAAAGCCCCTTGCTCAAACACACATTTCCTAGAGTCATCACACGCAGATGCAAGTAAAGCCACAACCATAACTGCCTTTTCGCGTAAACATTCATCCACATTACAATCAAGCAAACAAATCAAATACCTAACATATCCTTGTTTTGCAACCACATTGGCTGCCTTAACATCATTTCTCAAAACCTGAATTAACGAATCCATGGCCTTGTCCTTAAACTCCAACCTCCCATTTGCAATCGCGTAAAAACATCGCGAACATAAAACCCTAACTCTCCCAATCCGGAACCACTCCTAGGTTCCATCAACACAATCGCATTCGATTGTTCAAGCATACCAGACCTAACAAGCAAATCCAAATCACAAACCTGTTTCGATATCGAATTGATGGCAATATCAAGGTCGCTCTGCGTCAACAGCTTCCCCGCCGTCAACGAACTGTCCGTACACTTGTCGACGAGAGTTGTGGGACCAGTGCGATGAATCGGAGGTGATGCGGGAGAGACGAGACGAGAGATTTGATCGGATGATTTGCCAGCGACAAGTGAAGTGTTTTGTAGAGAGAGAGGAAGGGAGGAGGAGAGAGAGGAGCGTTGTTGTTTCTGTTAGGAGGGGGGTTTCCACGGCGGGATGCATTTCATTTGGTGTATACAGGCGCCAATTCTTGGGGGTTGAATCACGGCAAAGTTTGCATTTCTGTGTTTTTATACACCCTACGTATAGTATTATATTTGCTTTTAATATAAATTAATTAAACTAGTGAAGTAATTATTATTGATTAGTTAAATTAGATTTGTGTCGTTTTCAAATTATATTTTCTTGCAATATAATTGAATCGGTTTTGGGATCTGAGTTGTAGTACGTGATATCAACATAATAATTTATGCATGTCATATTCATTCTTTCAAACAATCTATTTTCAGTTTGGATTTATATGAATAAACAAAGACAATGTGTCAAATTGCGTTTAATTTTTAAGAAAATATTAGACTATAATTTATATAAATATATTTCGCTTAATGCAATTTGATTTGGATTTTTCAATGATAAATATCTAATCACTAGTGGGGTGTCATTTGAATAATGATTTTCAACCACGAATGAGGTGGATTGCTAGACACAGTGAAGAGTTTGACAAACAAGCACTGCACAAAAAGTGTATGAAACAGAGGTTCAAACTTCAAACTGAAGTAGCTGTGACATGCATTAGTTACACCTGATGACTACAGGTGAATTAGTTGCACCTGTATTACAACCTACTGAATTGAAATTCTGAATTGGTCCTGGATATATTCGTCAGGGAATAAATCTTACAGCTTCAACCGTTCGAGAGGTGAGTGAACACCATACTACAGTCAGATGATTATTCTGAGAGTAATTAGCAGTCTAGCTAATTAATTAATTAAACTCCATTTTGAATGCAAATAACAACCGATTACAAGACAAGCAACAAAAAATTATCATGTTCGTAACCTGTTTGAAAAGAAAGATTAGAGCCATACCAGATTAGACTAATAGATAATTGCACAGAAAAGAAGGTAAGAAAGGATCTGATCTTCATATATATTGACTTGCGAGATTAAATTATTACCGCTGATCAACTTCTCTGCTAGTAATCACTGGAAATGATTCGCCATTACAGAATAAACCAATTTAGTCGCACACAGGCACTATGGAAGTATTATGTTCACGGCCAATAAAAATTACAGAATGACTATTCCTACAATGTAAATATCTCTGATAGTAGATACTAGTATCACAAATAATTCACGAATTACAGAAGAAACCAAAGTTAATCACACAGGCACTCCATGGATTTATTCTATATATTTAAAATTGAAGGAAACGATGAATTCATACCTCACAGCCATCAGTTCCAAACAGATATAGCCATCTGAATAGAAAACTCCATGTTTTGCTCTGGATTCGCCTCCAGACACAGATATCTACTAACAGCAGGTACGAAAAAAGCAATGTTTGTCACACAAATTTACTAAAACAATCCCTAGTCTTACCCTTACTCTCATCATCTAATCTGGCAAGTATGGGGGATGTCTTGACTTTATTCAATGCAAACAACACAGAACTCCGTCTTCGTTTGCACAAAAGGATCCAGGCTATCTTCATTGATTAGAAGAAGGCTCTCCACACAATTAGAATCTATGCGGCTGAGAATGTCTGGATATACATCACCTTGAGCTCTAAATTCTATAAACTCCAAAGACTCCACGTCACACAAAAAGTATTTGGTCAAATTCCATTGAGCAATGACAGTCCTTACCATATATTTACCACTATATAGAAACCCTACCAGATGATGAGTATAAACAACTCCTTCCAATTGGATCACAAACTTCTTTTCCCAAGGTGATCTGGATGAGCACTTGTCGTCTCTTAGAATCCACATGGCTGGATATATTTGTTTACATCCCACCACAGCTATTGTTTTCCCATATGCTTCTATACCAGGTTGGAGAAATTCTTCTGGCAACTTCAATTGTCGACTGGTCTCATCTTTTAAATTAAAACAGACTACTACCGGGACACGTATTTTAGACGTGTAACCTTCTACAACATATGTCACCATATATGCAGTACTCATCTACAAACCTGGTAGGTTGGGGAAGCATAAAACCATCAAAATCAAAAATAGCAGGAATAGTCTTCCAAGAATTAGTTCTTAAGCTGTAAACAGAAACAATGTATGCATGACAGACATGATAAATCACTATCACCTTATAATCGTCATCGTAATATCCAAAGCTCACCTTATAATCGTCATCGTAATATCCAATGCTTTTAATTTAGTTATAAATATATAATGAGTAATAATTATCTCATTAGTGTATATTTTTAAGAATTGTGTTTAATGAAAACAAGATTATTATTAGTAAACTGATCTATTCGTAATCACTTGTATCACAAGTAATAAGTCACCAATTAGATAACAAACCAGGCTAGTAATTCTCTCGTTAATGACCGTGAGGGGCTATTAATTAAATTTGACAGTCCATTAAACTATCAAGGTTATGTTATCATTGTGGGTTATTGTAATTGTAATGGGTTGGTTGGTTTAGCAACTCTAGATAAACCTGCATTCTTGTGCTCGTGGAACCCATCTACTAGAAAATCAAGAATACTGCCTAAACCTGATAGTATTGTATATGTACGTACATTGTATGGGTTTTGCTATGATAGATCGAATGATGATTTTAAGGTCTTTTTTATCTTTGATTACTGGCCTTACGAATATAATGAAGTGTTTGTTTATGGCTCAAATATCTGATTCTTGGAGAATGATCAACAAATTTTCTTCTGAAAAAGTAGGGGAGCTAGTCAAGGGAAAGTTCTCAAATGCACGAGCTCAACATTGGGTTGTTGATACCAATATGCAAAAAGGTATAATTATTTTTCTAGATATAAAAACAGAGACATATCGTGATATCGACAAGTTTTGGAGGCAGATTGTGAAGAAAATGAACATGCACTTAATTTCGACGAGAACCTTCCATTAGTTTGTCGCCAATAATTCGCATGCTGCTGATTATTGGTTACCGAAGGAATGTGAGTTAAATCGGGTCAAATCCCGAGCTCCTGTTGAAATCGGGTCCAAGTCCCAAGTCGAGAGTAACATTGTGATTATAAGTTTATCGCATGTCTCCGAAATATTATAATCTATTGGTACACTTATATTCTAACCTATATATTCTTTATTATTATATGTATATATTATATAATAATAACATGACATATTGATAGTTTTGAGTCATTTTAATTCTAAAAATATGAGTCATTTTATTCAACTAAAATGATTATTATACCCCTCAATCATATAAATATAAAAAAAGAATCCTATTATGCTTGTTATATGAATGGAACACGTGATCTGCTTAATTTAAATGAATTTAATATACTCCCTCCGTCCCACCCAATTGTTATTACTTTTTTTTCACTTTCTGGCACGCATTTTAAAGTGAATTTTAAGGATAGTTCCATAACTTATTTTTAAAAATTTCTTTTTTTGTATAAAAATAGGATTGTTCTATTTTTATACAAAAAAAGAAAATTTCAAAAATAAATTATGGAACTATCCTTAAAATTCACCTTAAAATGCGTGCCAGACACCCCATTTTGAAATGATAACAACTCAACGGGACGGAGGGAGTACATGTATGTAACTACTCCGTATTAAATTGCAAACTTTTTATACTTTTTATTTTATAATTCATTACTAACATGTTGATTTTTATAATATATTTTTCAAATACTGATTTCAATTCATTTATAATAAAATAATTATTTTGTTAATGTGTCAAATATTATAAATGAGTTTTGGTCCAGAAAATGTGATACGTAACCAACCATCTATCCGCACTCTAGCTAACTCATTCAGAAGCGTGGATAGATGACGTGACCCTCTCGATTCATAAAATTTTCACGTGTTAATGCTATTCGTGAAAAATTATAGCTGATAGATGATTCAGACAATCGATTGTCAGGAACATGATCCATTATATATAATGAGTATCATTATTTTTTTTCACCCGAATAAGTTTTTATTTATGTATCAAGTTAATTATTAAAATTTATAATATTATATGATAAAAAAATTATAACTTATTAATTAAGATTATATAATAAATTATATAACATCCATCCAACTATATGTATATATAAATTTATAAATTTATAAATTAAGATTAAACTGAATATTAAACAATTATTATCATAAAATTAAGAGTATTTTTATGAATATGAAAGATGAATTTGTGTTTGAAAATCTATATATACTTATATAAAATATATTATAATTTTTTTAAAATTTTAAAGAAATACCAACTTTTTACTATAAAAAGAAGAGGGGGGAAAATCATACAAGGCGGTGGGTTCGTACTGTAAAATTGAGAAGTCCAATAAATTTCTAAACTACGCGTCTTAAATACGCGTCGAAGCGGTGCGTGACGCGTAGCGTTATCGATAAGCGGGCTGAACAGAGGCGGTTTAAACAGAAACAGGTATCTATAAATACTCATCATACTCCCCAACTTGTCTTGTTCACTGTGCTACAATATCTCTGTTATAAATCAAGGTATGTTTTCTTCTTTTTATTTTAGGGTTTGTATGTCTTGCTCTATTTTCTAGGGTTTCTTTTCTACGCTTTTGTGTTTAGTCTTTTCTAGGGTTTCCTGTTTTGATCTGATCGTATGTATATTGTTAGAGCTAAATTGATATTCATAGTTTATAATTGTTATTGTTTTGATCTATTTTCCAGGGTTTTTGAATTGAAGCTTTTTCTAAGTTGTCTTGATTGATATTTGTATTTTGCTTTGTACTTATTGCTTAATTAACCTCTTGTATATTCGTACACTTTGTAGTTTTTTCATCTTCTCTTCGTGTATTTCGTTTTTAAACTGCTGATTTGGTTTGCATTTTGCTGATTTCTCGTTATTGTTTGCAAATCACACAGATGCAGATATTCGTTAAAACCCTTACTGGCAAGACTATTACTTTAGAGGTCGAAAGTTCCGATACTATAGATAATGTCAAGGCTAAGATTCAGGACAAGGAGGGGATTCCTCCAGATCAGCAAAGGTTGATCTTTGCTGGGAAACAACTGGAGGATGGACGAACCTTGGCTGATTATAACATCCAAAAGGAGTCCACTCTCCATTTGGTCCTTCGTCTTAGAGGAGGAATGCAGATCTTTGTTAAAACTTTGACAGGGAAGACAATTACTCTAGAGGTTGAAAGTTCTGACACCATTGACAATGTTAGGCTAAAATCCAGGACAAAGAAGGCATTCCCCCTGACCAGCAGAGGCTGATATTTGCTGGGAAGCAGTTAGAGGATGGCCGAACTTTGGCTGATTACAACATCCAGAAGGAATCAACCCTCCATTTGGTGCTTCGACTCCGTGGTGGAATGCAATTTTTTGTGAAAACCCTCACAGGTAAGACAATTACACTCGAGGTTGAAAGCTCAGATACAATTGACAATGTCAAGGCAAAGATTCAGGACAAGGAAGGGATCCCTCCAGACCAGCAGAGGCTTATTTTTGCTGGGAAGCAGTTAGAGGATGGAAGAACTTTGGCAGACTATAATATCCAGAAGGAGTCTACTCTTCACCTTGTCCTCCGTCTCAGTGGTGGTTATCGAGTCTGAGTTCAGGGTCTTGCTGTCTGGTCTGGTCTGTCCTAAGAACTGTTCTATCTTTCTGTTGTTTCCTCCTATTGTCAAGTGAACTAATATTTGTGGTTTGACAATGGTTATGTTTGGTTTGATGGCATGTAGTACAGCTATTTAAGTAATAGATCTATCTTCAGTTAAATTTTACTCCCCACTGTTTAATTAGTAGTGCTTGTAATGTGCTAGACAAGGTTTATTAAATAAGCAGCAATGTTCTTCTGGTTCTACTAAAGTTTCTTCATTATGTAGATTGAATTTTCAATGATCTGGGCACTTCTCAGTTCTCACGGTTATGGGATCAAGGTATTGAGATTTCCCAGATCATTGTAATATTCTTATTTCATCATTCTACCAAGGTTTATTCATTGTGTAGAATGAACTTTCAATGATCCGAACACTTCTCAATTCTCACGGTTATGGAATCAGGGTACTGAGACTTCCCAGATGATTGTAATATGCTTATTTCATTATTTCTGTTTTACATGTTATGCTCTTATTTCATTATTTCAGTTTTTAACAGTCAAAAACTCATTTTGGCCGGATAGTGGGATTGAACATGCCCCATTTGTTGATGTTTATGATATGAGGTGTTAATTCTTTGCTATTCTTTGTTTTTTTTGAATGCATTCTTTGTATATTATTTCCCCCTCCAGATTGGGATTTCGGTTTTATTCTTTTGATGATTGATTTTGTATTCCTAAAGTTTTTAATATGATGATGCCATTCTGAATTCTTTTGGTAAGTATTGTTTCTTGTAACTTTGTAGTGCCACAGTATCCCTTATATACTTTGACTGCAACTAAAAGTTGTCTTCTCCAATTTCTTAAATTCAACTATTTTCTTTATACGTCCCTTTCTTTTTCTACCGATATTAAATATATTTAACTTGTATTGCAGTAAACAACTTATTCTTTGTGTGCGCGCACAAGCAGACACAAATATAGTTGTTTTCTCTATTGATGGTGCATATAAACTTTGTTTCAATGAGGAATGGGGTGAGGTCTCTTTGAGTTGATTGCCCTTATCAAGATGTGTTCTTTCATCTTCTCTACCATTTTCTTGATTTGATGTTGCTGATTATTGAATAACTTTAATGGATAACTCTAGCAATTGTGGTTGTTTTTTGATGATGTTTAGTCAAGTTTGTGATTCTGATGCCATTTAAGTGCACTGATTTTGATCATGATATTATAATATATCATTGATTCTATGAATTTTGTGGTTCAACCATATCAAGTATCGTTCATGATTCAACCTGATTGTGGTCAGTGAGTTGCTCTCTCTTCAAGCTTGTTGGTTCTGCTGACTTCTGCATGGTTTAGTATTGGTTTTGTGCAGCGTGGCGATGATTTGGTTTGGTTTTGACATGTACAGCAGTTATCGTAAACATTAAATATATTTTTAGTTAGATGTTCTAGTCATTTTCTGGTGGAGTTTACAGCTCTAAACTTATGTCAATTTGTCTATATATTAACTAACGTGTCATATTTTATTGGAAAGTGGTAACAGTCCTTCCATGAATCAAATGCTATATGTATATTATTGTTGGCTTGTTGCGGATGTGTTCTCATGCGGCGCACACATGTGCAGTAGATGTTCTGCACCATCATGTAACTTGGTTTAGTACAGATTTTCTGGTAGTGAATTATAATATGGGGCTACCTTACCGATTTTGTGACATTGAAGTATAATATGGAGCTACCTTAATAGAACCAAAAGCTCCTCCGAGGGTTGCTTAATAGTGTTTAATATTTTCCTTATACTGTTTTATCTCCTTTTCTGCTGTTTCATATCTCATCCTTTGTTTTGATTATTTACCTAGATTTGGATGAAAAAATTTCTCCAATGTTTCAGGTTATTCGATTAGGAACACTGGCGACTGGTTGTGTTTTATCTGAATATATGATCACAAGTCTTCAGGTCATTTTGAAGGAATTTCTACTAGGTAGCTGCATCTCTTTCAAGTGCATGCATGCTCTCTCTCTCTCTCTCTCTCTCTCTCTCTCTCTCTCTCTGTCTCTCTCCCTCTCTCTCCCCCTCGTACAAAGGGCTTCGACCGCTCTCTCTCACTTCCTCTGCATTACCACTCCGTTTCTAGAATCTTAGTTCAAAGGGCTTCCCCTGAAGTACTTTGCCTCTAAAAACAATAACAGCAAGCAGTTATAAGTTATTCCAAGTTCGGTGCAGCTCACTCATCTGGTGCAATCTTTCCACAACTATACATTATTGGACTTGGCTCTGTCCTTGCATGCTCTTGTTATTGGACTGAAGTTAAGTTCCTCCCCATCCTCTATATATATAATAGTAGGACATGGGGATGGCTTTGAGTTATTTTATTTTAAAAAAATTATGAGTCATTTTATTGCAAGGAAAAGTACAAATTTAGCCTTCCTATTTTGTCTGCCCAGTTTTTATCAGTTCGTCTCCCTCCAGAACCCCCAATTTTCACCTCCCTTTTATTGCCCATAGTTCTTGGATCTTGCTCTGCTTCCCGTCCCTGCATCTACATATGTAAAAATAAAGAATTTTTCATTCTAAAGGCAAATTGGCAGGCATGATAATGAGCATCTCACAAGTATTTTGGTAACTAAATGAGATTAGATAACTAAGATTATACAAAATAATCGACAGTAAGCGGTTAATGATGTGTTATGCTTTCTAATCATATATACTATGCTTATACACAATAATGCTTATATGGCTGTGTAATTTGTTGGCCAATACGCATGTGAATATCCACCAGGATTTGAAGGATGTCAAGAGTTGACATGTTTTGGTTGATGCTTGTACGTCTCTTTATTAACTTGAGTTTTTCATAATTGTTTCTTTCTTGCTCCTGTGTGTTATTAGGTCCACACTCTATTGAAAGGGTTGGAAAAGATAGCTGCCCGTGCCGAGTGCTCTCATCCTCATGTTAGTATGTGGAGATTTCAATTCAGTGCCCAGAAGGTATGTTATGTGCTTGAAAATAATCACTTAAATTTTAGCTATCTGTATTAATTTAGAGCCTAGACAATAATATGCATTATAATATAACTGTTCTAATTTTTGACTTTATTTATAGTGCTCTGGCATTGAGAAAAGTAGATCATATGCATCCAGAGCTGGTTCTGGACCCTCTAGGAACTTTGCGCCTTGCAACAAACTCTTGCATAAGCTGCCATTGGTATCCATTGTTTCCCTGCTTAGTGCTTGAAGAGTTTGTTTTACTTGGTATATGTTATACATAAATTTATGGCAGAATATTTGTTGGAGATGTGTTACGTACCTACACTCGGTCTCAGTTTTGAGCAGCAAAGGAGGAGGATTGATCCCAACACAAATGAGCCTTTGTTTACAAACTGCACTAGAGATTTATTGGTACCCTTGATTACATATTTTACTCAGGTATATTGGCTCTCATATCTTTTTTGTTTTTTACTTACCAATGGCATCTGCTTCACTCTATATGAATTGAAAGTTGGTGCAGCTCTTTTTCAGCTTATACAGATCATAAGAATTCCTAAATGTGATTTAATTTCGTGGAAGGTTGTATTTTCTTTAGTAGTAGATAAATTATATTATTTATTAAGGATATGTGAATTGAATTGATGATTTATTTTTTGGCCTTCAGCGGACTCTTTAACCATAGTCTTTGTTAGAGCTTTTGGATGAGGATAGCTTAAGAAAGGATACAGCACTTCCTGCTCCTGAGTGGTCCTCTGATCACATAGCGGTGTTAGCTGAATTCCGCTGCAAGCCCCAAGCAAGACTTGGATGATGCAATGTAAGTTCCTAAACCTTTTTACTTTTCAGAGTCTGAATATTCTTCTTTCTTTTTTTAATTTTGTTTTGGTTTGTATACCCTTCTCTCGAGCATCAAACAGATATACAATAATAACAAACCAAATTGATCACACCTGACATTAGAAATCATCATTAAGTTAAAGAGTCTACATAATATATCTCACTCAAAATTGTATTTATATCTGAATATATTTTAGAAACAAGTGTTTATGTGGTGCGATTTGGAAGATTGAACAAAGATATTACAAACATGTTACATGTATGAGTCGTTCACAGCTAGGATGACTCCAAGTATAGTGAGTGGTATAATTATGACCAGTAGGGGATTTTTTTTTGTAAGAACTGCTAAATTTGTATTGTCTGTGCCATTCTTTTCTTCTCATTTTCTATTTATAGATCCTCCGAGGCAATAAAGACCTAGATTAAAAAGTGTTACAAACTTCACAGAATGGTGATGTAATTTTATTGAATGCAACATGGTGGACAGCGCCTCGTATAGAGTAATGTACCTGCTGATATTGTCTACACAATTTTGATAGCTATTGTTAACTCTCCCTTTCTAAAAGCTCTAGCAAAGACCAGAGTAGTTCCTAGCACTACTTATCTTTGAAGTTGCATTGCAAAATTGACTTCATTGTTGCTGCATAATCTTTGTTGTTATAAAGAAAGACAAATTTATTATCCTATATCGATATGAAAAACGTATATGCTATAATGACTGAGACGGTATTATATGAGTCTCTGTTTCCAGTTTAGTGGCAGTGTGGAACTGTAGTTATTTAAGCAAAGTTATTATGTTCGTGCTAGATAATTGTTTTGATTTCTTTCGTGTATCTGATCGTGCTAGCAATATATAAAATTATGTTCAACTTAATCAGGTACCATCGCGTGAATTAATGTGCATTTCAAATAAAGATGCAAACTCATCAGAACCATTGTTATTAACACACCAATGGGTGAAGCTTTCTTGAGAATAGATTTGACAGCTATACACGAGATATTGGAAAAGATTGGATATAAGGATGATGCAGGAATTTCCAATAAGGTATCTTGCAAGACAAACTGAAAATATTTGTTTGATATTGTTTTCTATATATCACAAGTTAATGATTTGTAATTTATAGGATTATGGTTATATTGTGGTGTACTGCCAACATAAGGAATCTTATAGACATGACGAAGCAGAGATGCTAGCCAGGTTACATTGATTGTGTTTGTCAGTAGCACCAGTTGTCTTTTTTGTCTTTGCTAAAGGCCTGGGGAATCCATCACTTCAACACTTAAAAAGAGAAATCCTATGGATATCCAATTTTGGTTGTAAGTTACTGCATAGTCTGATCAGTGAGCTAAAATAATTTTTGCGTCCAAATGCAGTTCATTGATGGAGGGATAATGGTATCACCGGCAGTTTTTGCTAGGTGTCGCTTATCATATCTAATGACTGACAAGCTACAGCAAGCTCTTGGAGATGCTATGCAAGCCCAAGTAGTTTGTCCAGAATGTCAACTGCATATTATCTGCAGGCAGCTACCCTCTTCAAGCTCGGCATGGACACTGATACGTAAGAATCATTTTAAGATGCCACAAATTTGGAATCCAAGAAAAACATGAAGTGAAAGTGTACAGATTTCCTTAATCATATCGGGTTTGTAAAATTCTCTTGTATCTACCGTTTATTTGCTTGTTATTTCAAAGGATGTTTTTCAAGTTTGTTTATTTGAAATCTTCTTTTAATCCAAAATTCACAAATGCTTTTAACATGAATTTCGGTGCATTCCTTGATGCCATGCCGGTAGTCGTACATATATGATTTCATAGCCTGAATTTGTATGAGTTTATATTTTTTGTCCATGAAAAGATTATGCACTTCTCAAACTTAACGTGCACAACATGTCCCACTCGTAAGTACGATCGAGAGAGGATGAGATGCAAGCATGACTTATCCTTCTCCTAAAAGTAAAAGTAAAGAATGAAGGGCATTATTAATAACTTCGATAAAGTTTCATGCTTGCAGCCAGTTGTAGTTCAATATCTAATTTTTACTTTAAAGCTGTTCACAACTTCTTGACAAAAACCTGTCAATTACTATGTATTATTGAGAAACTCTAATAAATTCCTCTTTTCCACACAAAAATAGACAAATCTAGCTACTTATTTAAATATCAAAAGGCTCTATAAACTATTTTAATTTTCGCAATGTGAAAGTTATTAATGTGTTTATTGCAACAATTTTGATTTGGGCAGCATGTCATTGATATTTGTGTGTGTGTATATATATTGGTGATTGATGGTAGAGATTTTGTAGCGAGGGGTGGTCCTGGTTATAGGCGAACAAGACTCACGCTTAGGGGCTAGGACCTCCAATACTTAAGGGCCCCAAATTTTCAGAGCCTCTATATACATATATATGAAATATGCAGTATATATATGCATTAGGGCCCTAAAGACTAGAGTCTCGTATACTTCAGGGCCGCCCCTATTTGTAGCTTACATAATTGTTATATCAGACATTCCACGACTGCACGACTGCTTCTTATATGTGCATCCCCACCTGAAAATGTGGATAGCTATTTATGCTGGGCCGAAATCAAATCGATTATGTTAATGATTGTCGTGGTAGTTCGTGTTTTAAGGTTCCTTACTTCTAATGTGTTACATTGATGTGTTCTTTATTGATCCTGAATAGATATTGATATGTGGTACTTTTATCATTTTTTTTCCTTTTATATATGATAGAGTGTGTTATAACTTAGTTTTTTGTGACAATTTTAATTGGAGTTGTGCTAAATCTATTACGAATCCTGGGAAGTTCATACATAAAACAAGTGAAGCTCTTCCTGGAGCTCTTGAGTTTGCAATGAATGCGGGGCATGTGCAATAATACACTGCACTTCAAATTGTTGTGCACTCGTATCTCATCCAAATGGCAATTTTCACCAAGCGATATCTAATGCGGGTGGTAGTGAAGAGGCACTCAACTTTGTTGAAAAGGTTCTTAACCAGGCTATGTGACACTCAAACACATGCCCCGCAGATGAAATACCTGCAACTACTTCCTTGATGTTACTGGTGATAACAAATTTCCAGGCGCTTGAAGCATACTGACGATACCTTGTGTAGCAAGTTGGAAAGCTTGAACCAGTTATTGGAAGGGATGAAGAAGTTCTTGGAGTAGTCCAGATCCTTTCGAGAACAAAGAACAAGAACAATCCAATTCTTATGGGAGAGCCAGGAGTGGGCAAAATTGCTGTTATCGAGGGTTTCCCCCACAGGATTTTCAGAGGAGATATCCGAGTAATCTCTCTGATGTGAGGTTAATTTATAATCATTCCTTCTAAATTCTTACATTGAGATTCGAAAGGGTCATACTTCAGCAACAGCTCATTCGCGGCCAGGTTATTTTGTTAGCAACTACTCTCTACTCTCTACTCTCTACGTGCACATTTAGGTGAATATGATGTTATATCATATTTAAAAATTAGAACTTTTTATTTTCAAATAACTATTAATTGTAACTTTAGGCTCGACGCTCATTTGTGGATGTCATCAAGTTAGCAGTCACACGGGCTTTCATGCTAGTTTGACTGAAGTCTCTACATGACTTGATGTAAAGACTCGGGTGTTACAAACATGTTGGAAGAAAATAAAAATTATGCATTGTGTTGTCAGTAGAGATGCAATGAAACATTAAAATTATAATTAGTGAAGTTCAAAATTATGGATTTGCTTGCAATGTAGCTTTCTGCAAGCTTGTTCTGCAAACTCTTGATTTGTTTGCAATTTACCCCCTTGGTAATTTTATGATTCAGATTTTTGCTATGTCGAACTCGTTCACCGCCTGTTTCAACATACAAAATGCCGCACCGTCGGTGGCTTTTGTGATGTAACATCTATGACAAGAGTAGAGCAAGTTTAACATGTTACCTAAATGGTGTCCTAAGGTGAAATATAAGTAATGTGGTAAAAAATTACACTCCAAGAGTGTCTTAGTGATTACCTAAATCATTAGGACATGGCTCTCATTACCTAACAATAGGTAACCACTAGTCATTATTTATTTCATTTGTTTGAATGAAAAATTATTTCCCTCCTATTTTCTTCCTCTTTTCTCTTTTTTTTTTTTTGTCTTTTACCTCCTTTTTGAAAGTAGTTAAATTTAAATTTATTATTATTATTATAACAATAAGTAATGAATATAGAGATTATTGTTGGAGTTTATATGTCTTAGTGATTATCTAAATCACTGGAACTCGTTATTTTATAATATTTATAGGTAATAAATTAGGACACTGTTGTATTTGCTCTAATAGTGAAAAAGTTTGTAGTATGGCAAGTATTCAATTGCAGTGTTCTTTTTACTCCCATTGTATGCTTTCAAGTTACAACTTTGTCAGGACGTTAAGATGTTAAAGAATAAGTAGGTTTTTACTTTAAGAAAAGTGGCTTTGAGATCATCCTCGCAAACTACCTGAGGTTAGATTGTACAAAATTGAAATGATAATTTTGTAAATAATATCTCATTCTCTTGCATTTATATAAATATCCTTATATCACTATTGTATTTTGTTTTAACCTCAAGATATTACATGAGAAAAAGAATGACTTTGGGAGCATCAAACTCTTTTACTTTTTAGTAACACACATGTATAGTGTCTGGATCTTTATTTTAAGTATTTTCCAAGTTATCAGTGGAAGCGATTATTGGAGTTGCAACCCAATCAAGCACATGTTTTGTCTCCATTTTCCCCTCTTAGCGACCATTTGAGGTCCATTGATCACCAGATATGTACAAATGTGGAGGGACAATGACTGTTTATAACCTTTTTCTTTAGGCTTAATTATTTATTTGCCTTTGAAGTATTTGACTTTGTACACAGTAACATATGATAATTAGGACACTTCAACTTTTTTGCTAGTTTTCTTCCGATATTACTCGTAAGAGCCGATGTGTTGACTAATACATATTTTAAGGGTAAAAATGTTCAATACGAATAATAATTAATTAATATTTTTTTATTTTTATAAAAATATTGTATGTGTATATATTTTGTAAAATAATTTTTAATAAAAAATTAAATAAATTATGAATATGTAAAGTTTATTCCAATTTAAAATCATGTTTTAAATATTAATTCTTACTAATATTTACTTAATATAAATAAAAAGGTAAAAATGATATTTTTATAATTATTTTATATTTTTGAAAAAAGGTTTTAAACTAACAAAGTACTTTAAAATTTAAAAAATTATAACAAAATTTATAAATTGCATTTTTTTCTATTAGGTTATTACTTATATATGTAAATATTTTTTGGATTAAAAGAGCAGCTTTTAGAATATATCGATATTTATATTTTCGGCCATTATTCAAATAATTTGACAAATATTTTTAGAGCGGAATTTATTATTGACATAATATATCTTACCCAACTCAAATATCTAGATTTTAAAAAAAAAACATTTGGACAGTTCAAGTCATACTCAAGTTAAATATTTTAAAAAAGATTTTCTTGATGACGTAGTAAACTTATATATTTAATTTAATTTTCGCTTTCGTTCATGCTAAATCATGAATTTACTTTTGTTCTTAAACTATAAATTCACTCTATTATTACCTATATTATGTGCAAGTAAGGGTTTTAGTCAGTTTATTTAATAAATATTTATTAGTTAAGAAAATTTAATATTTAATTGATATTATATATGTTTGAACATTTTTGTCCTTGAAATAAGTAGCGATGGACATATTAATCCAAGGATAGTATTGGAAGAAAATAGTTAAAAGGTTGAAGTGTCCGAATTGCCATATATTAAGGGTATAAATATATAAATTTTTTTAGGGTTCATGCGTACATAGTTGAATACTTCAAGAATAAAGGAGTAAATAAGCCTTTTCTTTATGACGGGCATAAGAATAGCGAGTGTGGGGAGTAATGGTTGAAATTCTGGGATTTAATACGTTTATTTTTAACAATTTTTAAATGTGTCACAACTGAATTTGACCAAGAGAACACATTCCACGGTAATTTTATCAACTACAAAGAAAAAAACCCTCCAACTTTCTAAACAAATATACACCAAGATCAACAAGGCAGTTTTGGAACTAGTTCTCACAATATTTCTGGTGAAAAACATGGTGCCAAAATATTGGAACGTGCCTGGAAGCGTGAAACGTTTACTTACCGTGCGCTACTCCCTGAACTACACATTCATGCATGGTAAGAAAAACAGAGATGCGAAGAGCATAAACCAAGTGCATTATAATTGTATGAGAATGCAGGGGGTCCTCTGAGAGTAGAAACTTTAATGTGAGTGACGCGCCATGACGTAGAAAGTACATTTTCATCATTACTTGAGACTAAAGCACTGCACCACTGAATTTTGTACAGACGAAAGAGAATTTCAACATATAATAAATAATAAAATAGTATACTGCATTGCATGGTTGGTTGGTTGGTTCTTGTGGTGTTACTGTGTTGCTAAATCCTTCTTGAGTGGCGTGACTGAGTTTGTGTATAGTTGTTCCAAAATAATAGTCAAAACAGTAGCATTAGCACAAGAATCAACTAGCACAATTGTACAATTACAAAAATTAATAGTAAGTTTTGATGGTTAAGTAGTAACCTGAAAAAGGGCCGATAAATAAGGACATTTATTTCAGATTTAGACCTCACATGGGACTCCTGCTTTCTCCAGAGCCCTACAAAAATACATGCATGCATGTATGAGTATGTGTGTGTAATGATACTAATTTGAATTTAAGTAAAATCCAGAGGAAGAAGACATGGGTAATAAATAATCAGTTCAACTACTAGCTAGGTAGGAGCAGGGGTGGGGGAAGTAAGATTGAATATGAATACTAATATAGTGTACATGTTGTATGTATCAATGTATGAAAAAGGAATAAGCAGGGAGGGACAAAAGGAGTTGTCATATAAAGTTGAAGCTCTGAAACACCCATCCCATTTTAGCTAACTTCTGGGGTTTTGTTCTCTTCTTTCCCTTTCTTATTAATTACCTCTCCTCTCCCCCCCTCCCTCCACCTACATTATTATACTCACCTTGCATCTGCATTTTCTATCTCACTAGTATTAAACCATTTCTGGAATCATTAGATTTAGTGGGAGCTATAACTGTAATAAACATATAATTAAGCCAAATATATTATAAATACAAATTTCATTCTTATCTTTCGCAAAGAAGTAAACCTGTAACCTAACGGATAACAGGTAGATACTAAACAAGACACACTAGTTTTTAATCACTTTTAGTTGGAAAATAGACTAGGGACAAAAGACAAAGAAAGAAGCCGGGTCAATCAATTTTTTTTATAAATAATACTGGTCAAGGAGGCTCAGTGCTTCCCTTTGACAACTAGCTAGTGGGAAGAAATTAATAAAAGGCAGAGCATATTTAAGTAGTACAAACTGCATCAATACACAGGGACCACCACTCTATTGGACTGTTATTATACTCCTCACTGCCATAATAATGCATGAAACTTTCAGTATTTTTGTCTCAATTTTTTCAATGCACGAAATGATAAAAGGAGTCTATTATTTTGTCTACTTTTTCTTCCCGTGATCTTCTCTTTTTTTCCACATTGTCTTATAAACGATCCTGGCCGTTGATCATAATGATTTCACATATTCTTCCAAGAGAAAAAACATTCACAAAACATCGGTTTTGTGAGTAGCTAACTCCATCTATTTATTTGACTCTTATTACACATCTCTCCCTAGAAAATGACACATCAGTGGATGTTTTCATTATAAATAGTTGCACCTTCTTCGTCAATATATCTCTGTATCAAAATATGGAACTACTACTGTATCAGAAGCTTTGGTCAACCCTGAGAGACATTTTTTCTGGAGCATGGCTAGCCATGGCTCTTGGGGTTGATGAACCAAAGTTCCTCCTTGTCATGCAAGGGAAAATGTGATGCAACCCATGGTGATATCTCTCCTGAGCTTTTTCTTCTTACATCTATTCTTTCTTTCTTGGAACTTCACTATGCGTGTTCGTGTTTTCTTGACCTTGCAAGTCCTCCTGATGACTTTTCAGTGGCAAGATGATACATTCGACAATGACAAATGGAGCTTCTTCTTCTCTTAATAGTCTTCTACTGTTATCTTTAATTTTAGGTTGTTAATCGTTTGATGTATTAAAGATGATTTTACAAATTTGTAATTGTCATAGAAATAAATCCAAAGGAAATGTAGGTATAGATAGTAATTTGTGTTCATTTACTGCAACTCATTGTTGTAATTCACAGAATAGCTTTCACCGTCCATTTCATTTGATATTTGGTTCCTTGGGAAGATAAATAAATTTGACATGCACTTTGTTTCTCGCCTAACTAAAACTAAATGACCTGTCATATTTTATCGTTGCCATCACTAATTCACTGGTAATAGTGGTATGGTTTAGATATCTTGAGACCAGTAATCATCTATCTTTACCTCTGTCTTTTCAGTGATGTTTGATTATTTCCTGCTGTACCTTCCCGTTTGCTTCATCCTTAGCATTGTGGCATCTGCAAATTTTACTTTTCTCATTCTTTGTTTATTGTAGGTTTGTGTGTGTGTGTGTGGGATTTTTAATTTTTTTTCTTTGTATTAGTCAGCATCTTGCAACTGTGCATTGGTAATAATCAGTTCAGAACAATTATTAGAATCACCTCAGCCTCACTCAACTCACCTTGCCTGCTCATATATATTTATGTACAATTTCATACTCATTGAATTACAAAATGCTACAGCAGAAGAGTGTTTTTATTCTCTAGTGTCTCTAAAAAATGATTTTACAAAAATAAAAATAAAAAATAGCTTATTCATTCTGATAAAACAAGCACTTTGATTGTTCCTTGGCTGTTGGCAGCTAGCAGTGTAGAACTATCACTCATCCAGCAGACAGAACTAATGAAGTAAGATCCTGATTCTTCATCAGTATCATCAGAATCAGGTGAACCAAATCTATGCCAAGTCATTGGTCTAGAAATTGCCTGTAAATTTCAAGTTAAAGTATTAGGAATTAGATTTTTGTATAAATTTGAACCAATTACACAACAATATAAGACACTGCTAACCTTGTGGTAAGCAAACACTTCATTAGTTTCACTCCCACAAGCGATGAATTCTTTATTCACAGAGAGGCCGACAAAATTCTTCTCATTTGTGTGGCCATTAAAGGTACGGACCTAAAAAGTCGACCAACCAATACATATGATGAAAGGCTAATTATAGGAAGAATCTAAAGGCAATATAATATATGACAATTGTACCTAAATCATGGAACTCAGATAATAATATGTAAACTAACTCACAGGCAAATTTTCCTTCACATCCCAGATTCTTAATGTGCTGTCGGTTGATGCAGAAGCAACCTCACTGGTGGACAAGAACTTAACATATGAAACAGTTTTCTTGTGCCCGTTGAACACATGAAATGGCTGGCTGGTGTTTCTAAGGTCATAATAATGGAGGTTATGGTCAGCAGATCCAACCTGCATTCCCACAAAAGGTATCAAGATACGGGTGCTGTAAAGAATTAAGAAAGATTCAAGGGTTAGAAGTTTGTCTGTAGATACTAATTAGACTAATTGCCAACCAATGTGCTTGATGGATCATTTTTCTATAGTGTGGATTCAAGAGCTTAAAGAAATATTAATAAAATGAAAAGATTCTTCAGATTGCTTCCCTGACTCATGAGAGGACTAAGTTACAATAGAACTCCTACATGCACCAACATGAACAGTAATATAAATCTCTGATCAACACCAAGCTCGTTAAGCAAACACCAAAAGTTGAAAGTTTGCAGGACTCTCATTCGTGAAGGAAATGGTAAAATTTTAAATTTTATTTAGCAAAAAGAAAATTGAAAACTTTCAGTTGCACGGCAGTTGGTATGCAGTAAAAGTGACCCACAAGAATTTTTTTGACCTCTAAATACAAACAGGTTAGGACATACAAACTTAAAAAGCATTACCCCGCCTGGACCCGCCACTTCCTGCCTCATTCATTATCCAAAACAACAGAAAGAAAATCCAAAAAACTAAATTGTACTACTATTAACATAAATTGAGAGATGGTGTGAAAAAATGGATTATAGCAACATGAATGCTAAATCCAGGATTATATTTTTAGTTTCTACAACAATTAAAATGAAATTAGAATTATAGAAAAAATACAGATGGATTACCGCAACGTGAATGCTAGATCCAGGATTATACTTGACGCAACATATGTTTGCCTTCATATCAATGTTAAGAACACTTGTTTCCTGCTTCGTGGACCACACTTTAACCTGTAATTGACCAAGTACATATATGCAAAGGAAAGTGAGTAGGTAGAGGATATATATGTGATCTGTAACCCAGGTAAGACTTGAACTAGCAGAAAGAAGACTTCAGTAATTAATTTCCAGTAGATAGAGTAATAGAATTTTTTGAACTTATTTTAGAGCTAATTTGGCTAGGAAAAAAATCAAAAAAACAGTTGTGTCGTGTGTGTATGCATTTTGTATTTAATACTCTGCAAAAATAATAATTAACTATAAATAGTTTAGATGTAGCCCATACATAAATTTTAAGTGATGATTACTTATATTTTAAACTTAAAAAGCAAATTCAATTACACTCCGTATTTAATTATAAAAACCTGTCAGACTCTGTATACAGAAAAGGTAAAATTTAATCAAAGGCATGAAAACCTTGCAATCATCACCGCCAGATACAAGCATTGATGGTTCTGTGGAAGAAAAGTCAACACTCCATGCTCTTTTCTCATGCTCCTCATACTCTATCACACTCTAGATATCCCAAATTTATATATGCACAAAAAACAACTTGTTAAGACCCATTGAAAGAACAAATTTACAAATCAACCAGAATAGACATGGCATATAAAATCAGAAATTAGAATTAACATTAATTTTAAAAATACCTGTCTGGTGGCCATATCCCATACAGTTACTATTCCCTCGTAATCACTACTAGCTAAATGGTTCTTCGTACATTTGTTCCAACTCAAACAACTAAGTTTAAATTGTGTGGACATTTCTGCAACAGGTGAATGAACATCTGCAGGTTCATTTACAACCTGAAAAGGAAAAATCAAGTTCAACAGAGATTTAGCAAATGACCCCCCCCCCCCCCCACCCCCGGGGATTATATGTGAAATAATGGCTAATTACAGGGATCACAACCACAACATAAAGTGACATATGGAATCACAGTTCATTTAGAGTAATGATCATTTTTTATGTTTCTCTCGTATTCATAAAAAATGTGTTCAATTTCCATTTTTTCTTAATTATTACTTTTTAAAAAAATGAGCATCGAGTGGTGTCAGTATGTTATCAATCCTTGTACAATGTGCATCTACCATCATTATGCCTCCTCATCATGCTCAATTGCTAGCTTTGACTTTTATGACAAATGTTAAAATAGATGGAGATTAAAAACTCACCGAAGCAAAGTCAAAAACCTTTATACACCTCGAGACTCCAGCAGTGGCAAAGAGTTCATCATCACGATCAAATTCTATACTGAGTAAACATTAGATATATTGTCAAAGTTCGGCAAATTTAATTGTTATAAAGGGAAGAGTACATGCACATGCAGGCAAACCTAGAGACAGAGAAACAAATGTAATTTGAAAACGACAATTCTTTTGTTTGCTAGTTGCTCCAATACTAAACTATAAGAAAAACATATTCCACTATATCAAATATATTTATAATCACAAAATCACTGACAACAAACAAAGCATACCAGAATAAATAATTTCAATTCCTTCAGCAAAAAAGAAAGATCCAACTCACCCCTACTATGTCATCTAATTATACAACCCTGACAAGCAAACATATTTCAATCATGTCCAATCTATGCAACTCAAGTCTAGGAGTACTAAAAGATTAGAATGTTTGACTAACATTTTGTCAATGCCACCAACATCATATACATGATGGACATCAAGGGTTTTAATAATTAACATCAAGTGTTCTGAAGCATCCTCATTTTGATTCTTACCTTTTCTGTTATATGGTCCATTAGTATACATGCAAGCTTGTATAAAATTTAGATAGGTCAAAAGAAAGGATAAATTTGCATTGTACTAATATATAATGCATATATGGTTTGTTAAAAACTATATCCCGTGTTAAATGATAATCAAAGAGAAAGAAAAAAAGCGTAAGATTAGAACATAATCACTGGGTTTCTTACATATCTCACAAGGTAACTGAACATAATAAGTTCCCTTAAAAAAGAAAAGCTTTGAACTACAAAAGTAGAATATTGCATCAATAGAAGAATTTTAGATAAATTCCAATGCAACAAAATTTCCAACTATCAACTATCCAAAAAATACGTTAACCTAACAAGGGCTAAATAGATAACAATGAAGCAGTTGTAGGTAGATATGCAAAACAATCAACTCACCTCGATACTATGTTGGCAGTGTGCATAAGGTCTCCATGTCTAAGTTCAGCAATCACTCTCATACGACTGTTTTACAATGAATTTAGTTATATGTAAAAAAAGATGGGACTGGCGAAGAAAATAATAAGGTAGCAATTTTCAGTATAGAACTTCTGATTTCATTGTCACACCTGTATCTTGTGAAGGTTGTCAGAACAGACTGAAAATCCGAAAGACCGGAACTAAACCCTTCCCTCTGCGTGACATTAGATTGACTTCCAACCTGGTTATCTACTTGGTCCACCAATTGGCGACGCTTTTGCAAGTAGCACTCTTGTAGTTCATTAAACTGCATTCAAGGATCAGAATTCACAATGAGAACTTATACTCAGCACCTTATTCAGTACGAATTTTACTGACTCTTAATTATGCCAAATTCTACAACATAACTCAAGTGTTTTATCTGACCTTGGGTTTTAAGATTTTTTAAAACTGTAATAGTTACAAGAAACTGTAAAACCACAAGATGGTCACCAGGTAAAGTGCCAACTCTACCTCACTATGATCATTATAGACACATTGATTAATACCAATGTTTTGACTAAAAAAAGAAACCCTAACCTGCGAGTGCACCCGCTTTTTTCGCACAACAGAAAGGCATGACTGACTCGTATGTTGTGGGTTTGAAATACTTTTATCCTTTTTATGAGGTCCAAGCTTACTAGCTTGAGTTTTACCAATCATATTCTTGGACAGAAAATTCCATGTCGACATTCCTCCAGGTGAATTTTGAGAGCTGGAGATGGAGCTATTATTGTTCTTCTCAATTGATGAAGACCAAGATCTAATTGTTGTAAAATTATCAGTGGACATGCGTAGTTTCGCCGAAGACCTGTTCCTTGCTGTACATGAATCTATTCTTTGTCTCTCAACCACATTTATGTCCTCTTTTACAAACTGCATATCATTTTGTATCTGGAAAGGAAACAAGATAAATTATCTATATAGTTTTCAACACAGATAGCTTTGTCATATAGGTATTTATTTCAGAAAGATATTAATAATAGGTCCATGTTCATAGCACAAACTTCTGGAAAGGTGTGCCCAATATCTACAAACCTCCTTAAGCTCATCCAATCTTTGTTTCCTCAAGTGTTGCAGCAAGTCCAGCAGAATTTGCATATTTCTCTCCGCTTCTTCTTGCTCCAGTATTCTCTTTCTCTCCAATAGCAGCGACAACAGTGCATCGAGTTCCTTAACTGACACCTCACAACCCTGTCTAACAATTAGAAGAAAATGTAATATATGACTTGTGCAGTCAAATTGCATCTACAGCGTCAAAAGAACAAGAGCATCATGACCAACAGGAACAAGCTACATTTCTGCGATGCAAGCAGCAGTGCCTAACAATATTTGAATGCATACATATTGTATGTCACTACAACTGTTTAATTTGGGGTTTAATAATTATAAAAATAACAGCTTTGATTAAAAAAAAATTACTGAATGAAATTGCTTGAATACCCCCATTAGTAACAGTATAATGGCGTATACATTCCATATACACTTTAACTTTAACTTCTATAAAGACTCAACACACGAGTCCTTTTGGCTTTGCTCTCCATTTCCTCCATCCTCATTTAATCACTTGTTCAATGGAAACCTAGAATGTATATATTTGAACAGCCGGGGATATATTAAATATATAACTTCACTCCTCCCGAAAGAAATATTCCTTCTTTCTATATACAATGGTGAGAGAACATCGATTCGAAATAGATGCAGTATTATAATCCTACCAACAACAATTTGGTCATAATATCCATGATGAAAGAATAGCAATAAGAAAAAATGGACAACAAGATCATTATCTTTTGAAGACCCAAGTTCCATAAATATAGTAAAAGTATGATTAATAGAGACCTGGAAATTGGAACAATGACCAAATAGAGCATATCTATAATCCTGATATGATCATTAAATCTAATTTAAGACCAGTCTGTGTATTATATGGTTTAAATTTTAAAACCATTCACTATTCAAAAAGACAAATTAGGAACTGAACTTTAGGTATTAACCCAAAATGAGGAGTCAAAAAGATACAAACATACATGATAGAGCACGACTGCAGATTTATGCAACACTTTCCTTATAACATATTATACAATTTCAGGAAGAAAACGATTGACATATTTCATAGTATTAACTACAAGAATGCATTGCACTGATATTACAGAGAGAACATATCACATATTTAATATTGTTACATTTCCAAATATAATGACTCTGCATACTACAATATATGATCCTTTAGCACTAGAATATTACCTTCCTCATAAATCAATAACCACGCAAGTACACAGCCATAAAGTTCTTTACAACTGTGGTTAACATCGGACCGGAAGTTTATATCTTCGCCGAATAATCCAGTAAAGGTCTTGTATTTCTTTTTCTCAGTAGGTTCATTCTAGACGGACTACTATGATACTTGATCTAAAAATATATTAGCTAGCTAAGAGAAACCATGAACTAGAATAGAAGAGCTTGCCCCACCCACAAGTAAATATTTCATACCAACCACCCATAAGTAAATATTTCAAAGTAGCCTCATTAGACCGTACATCTGGAATAGGAAGCATTAGAAGAATGGAATGCCAGGAACCAGGATAAACTAACAACAAAATTGAAAAAAAGAGATAGATATCAAGTGCATATAGACTTACAAGGCATACCATATTAATGAGCATTATCTGTAATCATAATTCCTCTGTTTCAATGTAAATTACAGGGTTCATATTATTTGAAACAGAGGGAGTAAGAGTATTAGGAAGAAGCAAATTTTTGATAATGAACTGAAAATTTTACTGTACAAAGAAACAGAACTCACCTTCTGTAATGCCTGACGAAATTGTTCAGCAGAGGAGACAGTTTTTGAGATTTGACGGGTAGAAGCCTTCTTCAATAGCTACAATGTGGTACATATTAAAACTTATAACAAGTTGTATTGTGAGGCAAACCACTTCAAGGCAGGAATTTTGTTAAAGTTAAGATATCTTTCTAATTCATTAATACAAAAAATGTAACTATTTCAATAGAAAGGTCAAGTTATAGAGGAATCAATATACATACACGACAGCATAAGTACAAAAATATATATAGCTAAAAAATATATTACCAATAGATTTTGATTCGGCGGGTCCTATTCCTAAGGCTTGTTTTAAGTTGTATAGGGAGGAGATACTATATATTCTTGTTTCAGTCGCTAAAACCTTACAAATACTACCACACTGCTTTTATGTCCTCAATTCAACACTCACAAGATCATCAAGGTAATTGTCTGCACACGTTTTATACGTTCTATTATTTCTTCTTATGAATATCCGAGGAAGAAACCATTGTCCTGGGTGGAGTTTCACGAGACCCTTATTGTTCCCACCTCATTTGGTTTTCAGCCATATCTTTATTATTTTGGATCCGAGTTTTATTTATTGTGGTACCATTTTCTTAAATATCGTATATGATTTGAGATATCTCGTGATCCTTATACTGTTCCCTTTTGTATCGTTCAATTGATTAAATCTTTATTGAGTTCTTGTGTTGGTAAGACACAATCCACTATATTTTCTAAAATTCCGCATTATGTTAAAATATATTCGTACCGGGTATTTGGCTCACTCGTATTGTTTCTAATCCGCAGGTAATCAGGGATAAAGCAGGAAGAGGGAAGAGCGATGAGTGCTACCGAGACCTTAGTTTCAGTTTGTCTACAACATTTCGAGGCTTGTTCAAATTGATTTTAGACATCTTAGTATTTTTATTTCGAGATTTAGAAATTTATGTTTATGAGGATTATAAGTCAATTTCTTATTTCAGTTTATTAATATTTAGATTTGTTCCGCTATTAGATAATGGTCCAAAAATTCGAGTTGTTACACACAAGGTTCGTTAAGACAACCTAGCAAAATTTAGTTTTCTCTGCTGATTATAAGGTAAGGAACTATCATTGAACTGTTTATCTACACTAGTTCCTATTCAAACTCAAACACATTTCCCAGTAAGTGGAGACTTTAAAGGCCGGTTCAATTTATTCGGTTTCTTAAATTAGGAAATGAGATTAATAAACTTACTTTCCTCAGTTACTCCAATCTGGTTGTTTATTCACATCACATTTTATACGTAATTTCATCATATTATTTTTACAACGCAATCACGTCTCCTAATACTAACATGTATACTTGTACATACAGTATTCGTAGATGATCCTATCATATTATTATTTGTCAATCTCGTATCTCCATTTCATGTATGGATCAAAATGTAAATTCCAATAACAATTAAAACACAAATCAAATATCCGCAAACTACAATAAGCTATACTTAAACATCTAACTAACTGAATCAAATTGAAATCGAAATCGAGTGCGCAATTACAAAAACAAACCTTATCGAGCACGAAATTAGGAAAGAGCTGATTAGCAGAAAGGAGGTTTCCACAACACGGACAATCATGTTTGTTGTGGAGATGCGTGACAATACAAGTATAACAGAAGCTGTGTCCACACGCCGTTAGGAACGCGCCTTTCATCATTTGTATACATATTGGGCATATCAGCTCCTTCTCCACGTCCATCGCCCCTACTTCGCCCATCTCTGTAGATGATCCGTTTAGCTCCGCCATATCCATGTGTTGTTGTATGTATACAATTTACTGAGGCGGCCAAGATAGCTAATATCGGTGGCAATTATAAGTTAAAAATCTTTCTTTCTAATATTATATTTATATCATACTATTAGCGGTATTATAACACAGATCTGAGAATAACTTACTGCCTAAATTTATAACAATTTCATATATAAATATATAAAGGTAGATTTATAAATTTAAAATAAATTTTTAATATTTATAAAAATGTTATTAAATTTGTATGGAATGAGCTTATTACCTAAGCCCAGCCCATTTTTCTCTATAATATATTCGTATAAAATACTATTAGTTTACGCATTTCAATTTTATTACTGTTTTAATTATCTATTTCGTTGGAAATTGTGAATTTCATAAATATTAGAATATATTTTTTATTTATAATAATTTTAATAATACATTTTTTATATTTTAATATTTGCATTTTATACTTATATATTTAAATTATCGAGTAAATTTTTTATTTATAAGAATTATAATATGTTTGTTAATAATTTACACTTCATAGTAGGTATTAATCCCTTGAATACGAAATAAAGATGGGTTTAAAATATTTTATATGTTAAAAATGCCCTAGCCCGTACGAAGTGCGTAGAGTACTAGTTTTTAAACTGAAAAACCACAAATTTAATTTGAACGCCACTCTAACAAGAAAATAAAATAAAATTTGAACGTCGATCGGCTAATATTTATGTCTTAATGTCTTAATTCTCTCTTAAAATTAAAAAGAAATATAAAAGACTGGTATATGTTTCAAAATCATAGCCGACTTTATATTTTTGTAGAACCTTATATATATATATATATAATATTATTTTATATTTTATATTTCTCATACTAAAATATCAATAAAGTATATGTATATGTAAATTAACGATTCATTATTTGTCAGTTCGAGGATAGAAATAAAATGATCATTCCAGTTTAATAATTCTCCTTTTTGCTATATATTAAATATTTTACTTACTCTAAAATAATTATTTTGGGAGGGATAATTTTATATAATGAATTTGATTTTTTTTTTTTTGAAATATCTAGCATATCGTATCAGATTTATATTTGAAGTGAAATTTATATATTCATTTTTTTATCATTTAAATTTATCAGAAATTATTTTTTAGCATTAATCGACTTGCGAGTTATAACTCATCAACAAATCTATATCATGTAAAATGAAGAAGAAAAAAGACACTTATATATGTATGTGTTTGTACGGGGAAAAAAATTTCTCACGATGCTCTCCGAAATTTTTTATATACAAAACATAAAAGAACAAATTTATAATATCACTCTATTCCCTAAATTTACATAAATATCCTTTAATATTATAATTATTTTTTATTATAAACTCCGGTGTAACTTCTCAAGGTTCAGTGATTGACTTCGAACCCATTAAACCCACATATATATATATATATATATATATATATAGGTGAATGCTCAAAAGAAAACCAATATCTTTGAGAAAACTAAGGTACTTTTATCAACCGTTGATTTTTAATTGATCTGATGGTTCATATTAAATTAGACTATTAAATTAGAATATTAGTTTCCTTTTCAGTTGTTTGACATTTATTTACATATATTTGGAAACTATTGAACGGTGTAGATGATGGTCTCTAAGTTTTCTCTAGATCCCTACTCTCTTTATATATATATATATATGTAAGTGATCAAATAGAAAATAACTTAGAATAGAAAATAGAAAATAAGATCTACACCACATATTCAATCTAATCTAATTACAAGGGGGAACATCCACACACAAATCAAATACATCCTCATACACTCAATCCCACATAATCCCTCCGTTTTTAATTTGATTTTTCACGTTAATTAGTAAAGTTTTTTTCAAATCTAACTCCACCACATTTTTCTCCATCTCCCAACAATCAGTTTGCATACCATATGTGATATATTCCAGTGACTTTTATTTTTTCGGCGATTTCCATTATTTTTTGTGAACTCAGGATATATAATTTAGTGATTTCTGTAATACAAATTAGTGATTTCTATAATACAAATTAGTGATTTCTGTAATATTATTTAGTGATTGAAGTTTGAATCTGAAAAGTGACGAATTTATTTTAATTATAAATTATATTTGCCGAAATATAGCACATATGGTATGAAAACTGATCGTTGGGAGATGGAAAAAAATGTGGTGAAGTTAGATTTGAAAAAAAATTTGTCAATTGAAGGGAAAAATCAAATTAAAAACGGAGGAGAATAGATGGGATTGTGTGTGTGAGGGTATATATAATTTGTGTGTGGGTGCGGCAGGTATAATGATAAGATTTTCTATTTCTCATTTAAATTATTTTCGAGTAGAACTCTCTCTATATATATATATATATATATCACATCCAAAGATGAATAAAAATCGGCAAAAAAAGAAGAAGAAAGTTATACCAATTTTTACTTAGGAAAATATAAAACTATGTTGTTAAACTTCGCAGGAGATCTGAAACTTTTGATAATCGAATCGGTTTTGGATGGTATCAGTTTTGAATTAGATTAACTTCTAATTATAATATATTTAAATACGGTTTCAAAATCATAGTTAGACTTCAAATTTTTGTAGAACCTTATTTATAAACCCCATTGATTGGCTAATATTTATTTCTTAATGTTTTAATTCCTTCTTTAAATCAAAAAGAAATATAAAAGACTAGTATATAGTATATGTTTCAAAATCATAGTCGACTTCAAACTTTTGGAGAACCTTGTATATATAAACCCTGTTGTTATATTATAGGGATTAATTAATATTAACCCCGCCTCTACGTGCTTCAGGGATCTTGTGCTCAAGTCGTAAGTAATCAAATTCCTTGGCGTTGGTTCTTTAGTTTTGTTGTTTTATTCGATCTTACAAGTAATAGTAAAACATATTAGCTGTTCAGCAGATTTTTTGCATTCTGTTTGGCGTTCGTAGGCATGTCAGCCATTATGGATTTACCAGCAGAGATTGTGGCTGACATTCTATCGAGAATTTCTATCAGGACACTAGTCCAGGCAAGCTGTGTATGCAAAAGATGGCGTAGTATACTATCAGAACGTTATTTTATTAATCTGCATCTTTCAAAGTCACCTGCAGGGATTATATTACATGAAAAAAGTCACAAACGTGAAGATGATGTCTTTATAGTGGGTGAACTAGAAGACAAGTCGGACAGCTCTGAGTCTGACAAACATGATATTCACCCGGTGACAAAATTTATCGTAGGACTTGGCTTGAAAGACACTGTGTACTTGTTAGAGGGTTCAGTTCATGGGTTAATTTGTTTATGGCATTGTGATGCATATTATATATGCAATCCAATTACACGAGAGAACCTAATCCTTCCGGATCACAAGTACACCGGGTACTTCAGTAAATCATATGTTTTTCTATTTCATGGCTTTGGATTTGTTGAAGCTAGGAACCAGTACAAGGTTGTATGTTTTTATGAAGTTGATCGTACATCAATTGAAGGTTTGGATAAGGCAGGTTGCCTGGTTTATACCATTGGAACAGGTGTTTGGAGAAATTTAGAACACGCCCCTTCTTTAGTCTTTCGTCACCAGAGTGGTATATTTTTCAGTGGTAACCTTCACTGGTTAGCTAATAGTCGAAAGGACACCCCTAATAATGAAATGGTGTGTACGTTTGATTTGGAGAAGGAGTTATTTCAGCTGACTAGTTCAGCTCCTCGAGTTGGCGAGAGTACAGATTATAGAAGGCTGGGAATGCTACGAGGGTGTTTGTGTATATGTGATAACATGGCAGATTCTGAACTTGTCATTTGGGTGATGAAGGATTATGAAATGAAAGAAAGTTGGATTAAAGAAATAGTCATTCGAAACAAACCTACTAATCTGCTATATGAGTGTATTCATCCTGTTAAAGAATTGAATGATGGAACTATCTTAATGGAATGCTATGGTTGTTTTTTGTTCACTTGTCACCCTGAAAATAAAACTTTTCAACTTTACAGAGGCGGCACCAGAAGGGTATGTGATGCAATGGTTTATTTCCCAAGCTTTATCAGGCTCGAGAATTTTTTGTTGGAGAAGGTTTCAGCATTACAAATTAAGTAGCTTATAGTTTAGTTGCTTTCTAAACGATGTATGCAAGGTTTTAATTTACTGCACGTTTGCACAGATTACTAGTATGCTGGTGCTTTCTAAACAATGCGATGCAATGGCTTGTTCTCTGGTCGATATTATTTTCTTGTGATTCATTCTTCTGTTTAATTATAGGTGTTTTCTAGTTCTTTCAATCCTTTTGAACATTTAGACCTGGTCTAATTATAATATACTACTCAAAATGAAAATGAAAGATGTGCCCTACAAAATACCAATAACCTCTCTCGAATATTAATGGCTTCTCTAAAATACAATCAAGTCTATTTTCATGGTATCATGCAATTTAGAGACATTAAACACAGCACCCTAACTCCCTAACAATCCGTTCTACCTATTTTCATGGAGAAGTTCATGTCCTTATTGAATCAATCACAACCATCTAAATCCAACTTTCGTTGATAAATAGATACAAGGTTCAAACAATACACATAATCGCGTCTGACATGTTATTGCTAATTAAGCACAATCCAACAAGTAAGAGCATATAACACAATTATATTGGGGGTTGGGAAAAATCATGCATCAATCATAACTAGGGTTCAACTTAACCCTAGAATAAAAATCTACTCAATCATAATTAAATTAATAACACAAACAATATGAAAAGAATACATAATTAATATTAACGAGAATAGATATAAAAAAAAACCTTCAATCTTCAATCTTTTACAAGAAGAAAACTGAAAATCCTTGCTCTCTTCTCTCTCTATATATGTAAGTAATAATAATCTTTAATATGTCTATAATAAAAGTATTTTAATACCTAGAGAAAATTACAAGTACGTTTCCTAAACTGATTAGGCTTCTACAAGGAAAATTCGTAGTTGACTTTTCTGCTACGATTCTGGGATGGTCCTGTTGGTTTTTAATATCTGGACCACTTTAGAATTAAGATAATTTAATTATCTTCGCGTATTATGATGTGTAGAACTCAAGATATTGCTCAAACAGTGAAATATGTGTGTGCAACCCAATTAATTCGAATTTCCTTTCAATTTATTTCCAAATTGGACTCTTTAATGTTCAAACCTTCCAAGTTTAGGATTTTCTTGCAACTTATAATAAAACATTAAAATCTAATTAATAAAAATCCAATTACATACAATATATAATAAATATAGGGAATAAAATCATATAAAATATATATAAATATATACTTTATCAAACATCCTCACACTTAACCTTTTGCACGTCCTGTGACAAATAAAAGAAAGAAAATAATCATAACTAACACCACTTTCGTAGATGATACGATTGCATTGAGCATATGCAACAAGCCGTTAAAGCCCTAGGCAGCCCTAGTATGACGAGTTTTGCCTCGTGAGGGTTTATAGTGAATCTACCCACAAAGTCCATCTACCTCATGTAATAATAATATAGATGATATGCAAATGATCCCAACTTAATAGTGTACGCCAAGTCAGCTATAACATTCAGCATATGTAACAAGTTTAGACACATCAAGCTCACACAACAACATCGCCATATAGTAAACACAAATACAGAGCGTGTGTGTGCTTATCTTAAAAATATGCTCTCTAATAAATCAAGACATGACAAGTCATGCAAGTTAATAGCTCCCAAGTTGAGTAATATAATAAATCTTAAACACTTCGTTACTCAGAATTAGCCATCATTCAAGTTTAACAAGGGATCTCTATGCCTCCTTTTATTGCTACAAGCTAATATTTTTTTTATTGATCGGTCAAAGGTCGGGATGCTTTTCAGGGTAAGTGAGTTACGACCACCATTAGACTTCACTAACTCGTTATCTTTTTTTTTTGAAGTCAAGTAATTCTCCGATAACTAAGGTCAGTGAAAAGTCATAAAGAAATATTTATTTCTAGTACAATTGCACTTAATACCAGCACATGTACCTGGATCGTCCCTTTCATATGATATTGCATTTGCCACCCATTGATCTCAAAAGAGTACTTGATGCTTTGCTTGCATTTTTTTCCCGAAGAAAACATTTACACCCCATAATTTCACCCAAATTTAAGCATTTATGTACTAAGCTCAAAAAGGAATAGTCAAAATTCTAATCATCAACAAACGGCTAATCTTCGAGACATAAGCATGTCCAAGCCTCAATTTATCAGGAGCATAATAATTGTGTCAAAAAAAAATAAACTCTGCACTAGTGACACTACACATATAATATTATTAAATGTGATCACAACAAGAATTAATCAAAAATAAGTTACACACAATATTATCATAAGTTACTGACTTGAACTACTATTCAATGAGATCATGCAATGCAAATAAATTTTCTAGATTATTCATGAATCCTGGATATGCATTTCACACAAGTATCTAACTATTTTAAAAGGCTAGAATTATATTTGGATTTTTAAAATTTTTAATTTTTTTGTGATTTTTTTAATAAATATATACATAAATTACAATATTGAGAACATATCACCACATTTAAATAGTTTATTGTCCTCAATGAATTATTAAAATGAAAAAAAATCTAAAAGGATCCTAAAAAAATTACAAAAAGAAAGAAAAAAATGAATAAAATAATATACAAAGAAAAATTAGAAATGGCAAGGACAGAAGGCAGCTCCATCATGGTGGGCTGTTAAAATGAAATGAAGTGGGCAGGGCCTGGTCCAATCATGTTGGACTGATAACTTGCGGCAGGTCCAAATGGGTTGAACATTATTTAACAGTAATAGGCCTGAGCTGAAGGAATCCATCCCTGGACCAGTTATGTGGGTTTGGCTGATATGGATGCAAACTGGGCTATTGAAGTGCCGTTACATGGCTGCTGTCACCGTGATCTGTTTGAATATGTTGTGAAATAGGCTGGGCCCATTCTGAATTCAGTAACAAAAGCACATAGGGCAGCAGAGAGTTAAAGCACCGCGGGGACCGAATGTGGCACTGTGGCGCGCGCATAAAAAAATAAATTTGCTAAACAGACATGCGCACCGTGGGGAGGTTATCACGCACTGCGATGCGGATGTTGCTGTTAATTTGTACTGCCCTCTTGTGCTTTTTACAGGGCACTGCACGTAATTCAAGATCTAAATAATAAAAATTTTATTTAATATTTTTTTAATAATTCTTTTTTTGTATAAAAGTATTTTAAAATATTTTTATTCAAAAAAAAAATAATTAAAAAATATTAAGTAGAACTCATTTTATTAAAACTTAGAATTTCGTGCAACGCCGTATAAAAAGAACCGAAGTTTTTTTTGAAAAGGAACTTGGTCATTTCTGAAACACTTCACACAAATTATCAAGACACCTTGTGGGAGTAAAAATTAAAAGTAAAATCTAATCTAAAAGAAATACAAAAATACTACTACTAATAATAACACATAAAAATATTACTCCCTCCGTCCCGTTGAGTTGTTATCATTTCAAAATGGGGTGTCTGGCACGTATTTTAAGGTGAATTTTAAGGATAGTTCCATAATTTATTTTTGAAATTTTCCTTTTTTGTATAAAAATAGAACAATCCTATTTTTATACAAAAAAATAAATTTTTAAAAATAAGTTATGGAACTATCCTAAAAATCCACCTTAAAATGCGTGCCAGAAAGTGAAAAAAAAGTGATAACAATTGGGTGGGACGGAGGGAGTATTATATTACCAATAAAATACAAGAAAAATTACTAACCATTTGTTGCCTCCCAAGAAGCGCTTTTTTAAGGTATTTAGCTTAACTTATAAACATACACATATCAATCCCTAACCCCTGATCCCCGACTCCAAAAATTTTATAAATTTTTCCCCGTTCCCTGTCTCGAACCCGAAATATTCCCTGATTCGAACGGGACGAGGATCGGATCGGATCGGATCGGATCAGCCGGGCGGGTTGAATGCTCATCGTAACCTTAGAGCATTCGGACCAAATTGACACATCAATTGAACACAATATTTTTATTCTTCTTTTCATGCCTATCATTTTTTTATATCATTTTTCTTAAAAATACATCAGGCATTTCTATAGCATCCTTATAAAACTGTAAACTTTTTACCCTATTATATTTTTATATTCTTTTTACAAATTAAATTCCAAAATATTACATATTTATTAATAAAATATTATTTTATATTTTTCATACTAAAATATCAATAAAGTATAGGTATAGGTATATTAACGATTCATTATTTGTCAGTTTGAAAATAGAAATAAAATGATCATTCCAGTTTAATAATTCTCCTTTTGGCTATATATTAAATATTTTATTTATTCTAAAATAATTATTTTGGGAGGGGTAATTTTATATAATGAATTTGAAGTTTTTTTCTTTGAAATATCTAGCATATCTTACAAGATTTATATTTGAAGTGAAATTTCACGACTTAGTACATATATATATTTTTATCATTTAAATTTATCAGAAATTATTTTTTAGCATTAATCGACTTAAGAGTTATAACTCATCAACAAATCTGTAACATGTAAAATTAAGAAGAAAAAAGACACTTACATACATGTGGGTGTTTGTACGGGGGGGGGGGGGGGGGGGGGGGGGGGATTTCTCACGATGCTCTCAGAAAATTTTGACATACAAAACATAAAAGAACAAATTTATAATATGACTCTATTCCCTAAATTTACATAAATATCCTTTAATATTATAATTAAATTTTATTATAAACTCCGGTATAACCTCTGGAGGATCAGTGCATGACTTCAAACCCATTAAACCCATATATATATCACATCCAACGATGAATAAAAATGGGGGGAAAAGAAAAAAAAAGTTATACCAATTTTTACTTGGGAAAACATAAAAACCATGTTGTTAAACTTCACAGGAGATCTAATACTTTTGATAATCGAAGCGGTTTTGGATGGTATCAGTTTTGAATTAGATTAACTTCTAATTATAATATATTTAAATACGGTTTCAAAATCATAGTTGACTTCAAATTTTTGTAGAACCTTATTTATAAACCCCATTGATTGGCTAATATTTATGTTTTAATGTCTTAATTCCTTCCTTAAATCAAAAAGAAATATAAAAGACTAGTATATGTTTCAAAATCATAGTGGACTTCAAATTTTGTAGAACCTTATATATATAAACCCTGTGTACTTGGCTTGAAAGACACTGTGTACTTGTTAGAGGGTTCAGTTCATGGGTTAATTTGTTTATGGCATTGTGATGCATATTATATAAGCAATCCAATTACACGAGAGAACCTAATCCTTCCGGATCACAAGTACACCAGGTACTTCAGTAAATCATATGTTTTTCTATTTCATGGCTTTGGATTTGTTGAAGCTAGGAACCAGTACAAGGTTGTATGTTTTTATGAAGTTGATCGTACATCAATTGAAGGTTTGGATAAGGCAGGCTGCCTGGTTTATACCCTTGGAACAGGTGTTTGGAAAGGACACCCTAATAATGAAATGGTGTGTACGTTTGATTTGGAGGAGTTATTTCAGCTGACTAGTTCAGCTCCTCGAGTTGGCGAGAGTACAGATTATAGAAGGTTGGGAATGCTACGAGGGTGTTTGTGTATATGTGATAACATGGCAGATTCTGAACTTGTCATTTGGGTGATGAAGGATTATGAAATGAAAGAAAGTTGGATTAAAGAAATAGTCATTCGAAACAAACCTACTAATCTGCTATATGAGTGTATTCATCCTGTTAAAGAATTGAATGATGGAACTATCTTAATGGAATGCTATGGTTGTTTTTTGTTCACTTGTCACCCTGAAAATAAAACTTTTCAACTTTACGGAGGCGGCACCAGAGCGGTATGTGATGCAATGGTTTATTTCCCAAGCTTTATCAGGCTCGAGAATTTTTTGTTGGAGAAAGTTTCAGCATTACAAATTTAGTAGTAGTTTAAAGTGTAGTTGCTTTCTAAACAATGTATGCAAGGTTTCAATTTACTGCACAGATTACTAGTATGCAGGTGCAATGCAAGAACCCAAGTCACCCTTTGTTTCTTTGGTGGATATTATTTTCTTGTGATTTATTACTTTTTGTTGAATTATAGATGTTTTCTACTGTACTTTTTTCAAACCGTATTCCTAAACCCTGAAAATTGCAAAATCTAATAACTCACAGTTTGTATCTTTTTTTCAAACAAATGAAAATGATACAATTTTATAATCCAAAACGCTAATTCAAACCACCAAACCTTAAACTCGTAAAGCCTAAAATCCAAATACAAGTAAACTTGTCCCCTTTAGTTGGAGGGCTAGAGTTTCTCGACCATGAACATCAGTTGTCCTATGTGTGACATTCCTGCATCCTGCTTGCAGCCGGAAAAGTATCACAAGGTCAGTAAGTGGATAGGTACATAGACGGATACGCAACAGACCAACCACTGAAAGTACTATATTTATTGTGCAAATTCTTGTAGCTAGCTAATTAGCTAAATCACAGAAGCAGTAACATTGTGATATCCTTTTGGAGACTATAGCTTGGCCGGTTGCCCTCAAAACTAGCTAATATGATAAAATCATAATATGCCAAGTGTAGTTCAGTTTAGTTGTTAGCAAAGCATAGAAGTTCTAATATGAGGTGCAGTATTAAACGACAAAACACGGTACCCCACAGAAGTTTCACAGAAGTTTAAGGCTGCCTAGCTAGCTCAAGATCTTCAAGCATATAGATTTCCAGGTAAATGGAATCCAGTATAATCATGAAAATCAGAGTAATGGAATTAATTGACAATACTTAAGATCTGAAACGTACCAAGACTCCCCACTGTTGCTAGCATTAATAAGTGTTCTTAAGTTTAAGTTACACATTAGTTTACATGTTTAACAAAATATATAGCACCTGGGGCATGGGATGCATTGTCGACTGACAAAAAGAATCAGGCTAACTCCGATAAAGTAGTAAATTTTATATTTTCTACTAAAATAGTTTTTGATGTGTGCTTCACGTGTTTAAAGTGCATATTTAAATAGCATGGGACAGCACACACATTTCACAAAGGGTATATAGCAAATGGCAAACGGAATGCATCCTGGCCAATAATATTCTTAATATCATCATCAAGCAAATGGGTTTACATAAAGATACTAATGACAAATGAACGCGCATTAACAAGTTACAACTTGAAGTTTTCATTCATATATAGATGTTGTCAAGATGAGTTTCGTAAGAACAAATAGTTGATCTTTCTATTATCATACAAATAGTTATAGATTCAAAATTTACTCCATGATTGAGTTACAAATCTACTAGACGATGACATTAGAAGAACTGAGCACAATGTGTTTATAGTAGATATAACAAGATACAGTTCAGGACCAGTTCTGAACTTAAATAAATTGCTGTTAAATCACTTGGGACCAGAGATTACAACAAACTCATATTATGAGAAAACAATGTGCAGGTGTTTAGGAAATAAACCTTGTTGAAGGATCAATATATGATTCCGCAGCATCCTGGACAGTTTCAAAGTTCGAACCCAGGATTCATGGAAGGCTCAAATCATGTCCCATGCTGCCAAAAGTAACTCGGTCCCTGTGACCCAGTCAGTTGTGGAGACTCATATATATTTATATATCCATAGATCATACAGGGAATCTATGTTGTCAATTGGGTGATCATTACATCAACACAATGATGCAAAATCAAAATTACATCATTAGAATTGGAACATATATGAGGGCAAACAAAATGAATTATCAAGACAATGAGGCAAAATCAAAATACATCACTAGAATATTTGAACATATTTGAGGGCAAACAAAATGAAACATCAACACAATGATGCAAAATCAAAAAAAAACATTAACTTCTTGAAATGAAACATATAAGGCCAAACTTAAGCACTGTGCACAATTTATTATTAAAATCACTAGCGTTCATACTATTAGCAGAAAATTGTAATACTGTATTCCATCACCCTACCTATTAGCATAATCAGCATTATGCGCATGACCAGTATTATACTACAATTATACCTTTATTAGAACATACTCATGATTAAAAAATTCTTGTAACTATCTATCCTCTGTAAACTTTACTAAACCATCACTGTTTCTAGCGTCTCTGTGTAACTGGAACAAAACTCTCACTCCAACTTCGACCGACCCTAAAGTTAGCCGGCAATCCCAAGACTTCAATAGATAGACTTTTAACCTCTTTGCCACTGAAAACCAACCACCTGAATCTGCCCCCCTCCTTCACAATCAAGCAATCCTCAGAACAAACAACAGGAACAACAACGCAATCAATATAATCCAATAAAATGGACAATTGTGTCCATGATTCCACTACACCATATTCTTTCATAATCCAAACATGAATTCCAACCCAAAATTCCCCAGTAATTAAAGCAAGACTCTCATGAACAATTTCAAGCTCCGGAAGAAATTTATGTTCCAAATCCTTTAGAAGGTCCCCATTAGATGGGGCAGGCACAACTTTGAATACCTTATCAGTGTAGGCAGTAATGACTAAAGACACGTCGACATTCTTTGCTAACCAATGAAGAGCTCCCTCAGCCAATATGCCACATTTTGCTGTCACATCAAAATTATATAATGTGGGTACAGGAGGATTCCATCTATGCTCTCGGAGCGAATAATCAAAAACAAAAAACTCTTGTCTATCGGCAAGAGGGGTTGAGTACCAAGATATTTCAATCACGCGATAATTTGTGATTGAAATCCAATCCATATAAAGATTTTTTTGTCCTGAACCAATATACTCTCAAACCCGGAGCGAGATTCTTGGACTTCTTGGTAGTTGGATTCAATAAGGCCATGTTTGAATCCGAATCTTGAATTAGGACCAATCCTCTACAGGACCCAAATATCTCGTCAGAAGAAGATACCACAGAAAGATTACATGCGAACCCCTTTTTAGCACAGAAACGAACTCCATGAAGATTGCTCGGAGTTGGTCGTGGCTGTACTAGCAATTTGGTTTCAGTGGTTTTTGACAGATGCTCAAGAACGGTATTGGGGTCGGAAAGGGTGCGATTCCATCGTTTTTCAATGCACCTGTAACCTCTTATTTCGAAAAGCCGCTAAAACAAAAAATTATATATTTATTAATGATAAAAATCTGGTCAAAGATACAATTGAAAGTCAACACAAAATTGAAGTTCACAAATAAGAAGCGCATCTCTCACAATAAACAATACTAAAATTTAAAAATAAAATTAAAAGGTCTCATAGCATGCTTGAAGTGTCTTTACACATCCCAAATATAACCTAAAATATTATAAAGGAGTGAGTTACAAAGCTCAGCAAATAACGAGAAAAGACCCTATATGTCACAATTTGAGGAGAAAATGCATTAAATGACACAACTCGTAACAATAGCCCTAAATAACACTCCAAAACGCTACACAGTGTAGCATGTTGGAAAATGAGTGAAAACGCTACTTCGTGTAGCGTTTTGCACTTTTTATTTATTTATTTTTTAATTTTTTTCGGGGAAAAACGCTACTTTATCTTGGGTTCTAGGCTAAAAAACGTAACTTAAAGTAGCGTTTTGGGGAGAATTTTTTTTTTCCAAAACTCTACACGATGTAGCGTTTTGGAGTGCTATTTAGGACCATTTTTTTGGGGTATACCATTTAGGGCATTTTCTCCCCAAATTGTAACATATAGGGTCAACACCCGCAAATAACTAATCTCGCCACTAGTATGGTCAAGTAAGTATAATAAAAACAAGTATAGAATATATCTATTAAAAATAATTTTTGATATATAATAAGATAACAATTTCGATACAAAATCCGAAAACATTTTTATCCCCACAGTTTAATAGTGTCACTTACCCGGTGACACGGTCCTTAACACAAAATTGTTAATACTGCGCCCCTTACTAAGATATCGATAAAAGTGCACATCCCCGAAGAACCCAAAAGTGATGCGCTCTGGTAAGGTATCGAAGGCTAGTTCCGGAACTATAACGCAAAACTAATGGGGGGTCCAATACAAAGATTAAACGGGGTACAAAAATCTTACATTTTATATGTTAATGAATCTAAAATAATATCACTTGACCATATTTTAATAAAGTAAACATGGCATAAAACAATATTTTCAGAGTTGAAACATATAGATATACTTTTCGAAAATCAACTAAAGTTCCAGAGAGAAACTTACCTCAATCAACAATCAAGCTATTCACGAAGAGATCCTAAATTAATCACATATTCAACACCAACAACAATGAAAAATAACATATCAGTATTGTTGACCAGATTCATTGACAAATATATGTGCTATAAAATTACAACTAAGTGATAAAAGTAGTGAAATATAACAATATACAAAAGAGGTATTTGATACAAAATTTGAAATAATATAATAGTTACATAACAAAATAGTATCGATGCGAAAATATAATCATTAGTAAAATTTACAAAAAAGGGTTTTGACCCAAAATGACTAAAATACTACATACTATACAAAAGAGTATGTAGTACCATAATTATTCATAATAACATATACTATACAAATATACAAATAGGCTCTCTTACATTGTAAATAAAGATTGACATACCTCAATCTTAAAACAAGTCTAAAATACTATATAATATACAGTAGTAGCACAGATAACTGACGAGTAAATAAATCAACACAATATACATATATATATATATACACACACACGCACACAATATTATAATGTTTACAAAAACTCAATGTAATATATATGAATTATATATCACATCAAGAAATTACTAAGGACATAAAAAGAAATGCTATAACTCATATTTGTTTACCAAAACTCAATATAATATATATGAATTATATATAACATCAAGAAATTGATGTGGACACAGTAATATTGCTAGAGAAACAAGACACTGCCTAAGGTGAAAAATGACTAACTTTGTGTGTGCATTTTTCTTTAACCCAAAGTCTCTATTTATAACCCTTAACACAATCCCTAATTGATGTCAGAATTAATACTCATAATATTATAAAAATCAATTCAAATTTCAAAAACTTTCCAAAACAAAAGATAGGCATATCTATTTCAATTAAAATAAAAATAATTATTATAATACTTTTATAATCATATCTTTTAATTACATATAATATACAAAGTCACACCCATATATATAATTTAACATATATATATTCAATAACTATAATTAATATTAAAAAAATGAGGATATTACATTCCACCCTCCTTAAAAAAATTTGGTCCTCCAAATTTATAACATGACAAAATTTCTCATCACAACAATTAATCAAAAGTCAACTTATGAGTAAAAGTTTAGCGTACCTTAATTTGAATTAGGACACGTGGGTAACTTATAGACGCGCCCGTAGTTTGGTTTTAGTGCCGCCAATGTACCTTTATTGGTAGTGTTCTCCTTTTCCATTTTAGGGCACTCTGCTATCTTGTGCCCAGTCTCTCCAGAATGAAAACAACCTCCCGTATTCCAACGACATTCTTTCTCATTATGGTTACGCCCTATTTTATCTTTCTGTGGAAATTTATTCCCACTATTCATATAAGGCTTCTTTGCCAGTCCGCTTTGAGATGATACTCCACCTCATGGTTCAACTCTCTTCTTGTTATCAATGGCCTTCTCAGAATCTGCCAAACCTCTTTCAATTATCAATGCTTTATTCAGAAAAGCCTCGTAGGTTTGGAGTTCAAAAGCGGCCACCGCATTTCGGATATTGCTCCGTAGTTCTTCCTTCAATCTCCTTGCTCGGCTTGCCTCATCCGCAACCAATGTTGGTGCGTACTTAACAAGCTTTGCAAACTCTGCCTCATACTCAGTTACCGATCTCCCACCTTGTTCAAGCCGAATAAAATCCACTTCTTTCTGCAAGCGTACGGTCCTTGGGAAGTACTTAGCCTCCAATGCTCCTTTAAATTTCTCCCATGTGTAGGGCCCCTGATTTGCCTTTGCATTTCCCTCATTTTTTCATTTCTCCATAAGCCACCAATCATAAGCACTACCTTGAAGTTGATATACCGCAAGGGTGACCTTTTGCTCTTCATTGCTGCCCAACAACTCAAATGTCTTTTCCATTTTTTGTGTCCATTTTTCCACTACTGCTGGATCAGTTGCTCCATCAAAACTTCTTGGGTTAAGCCTCTTAAATTCCGAAATTATGCTCTGTTGCGTTGGTTGTTGATTCCCTACTAAAGTGGCTAAAGTATGCGCTAACTGATCGAGAGCTCCACCATTTCCATTGTTGTTACCGTTGTTGTTACCATTATTGTTACCATCATTACCGTTGTAGTTACCATTGTTACCGTTGTAGTTATCATTGTTACCGTTGTTGTTATCGTCATTACCGTTGTTGTTACCGCTGTAATTGTTCCCACTTCGAGTACTCCTGGTTTCTAGAAAAAAATAATTTCTTATATATAATAAGTAAACAAGGAAGGTAGTTTTTCGTTTTAGTGGCTTTTCGAAATAAGTTTAATATCCCAAAAATGCGGATCTTACAGCACCAATTGTCTTCACAGGGAGACTCAAAAGAATCTTGATGAACAGATTTTTGGGAAGATATCTAAAAAAAGTTTCTTAATCTTGCAAGGAGTCCGACATAACGAGAGATGGAATAGAGCGAGGGAGATGGAATTTGTGAATGAGAGAGATACAGATAAATTTGAGAGTGGGACGAGAGCGAGAGAGAGATGGAATTCGTGATATATATATATATATATATATATATATATAGAGAGAGAGAGAGAGAGAGAGAGAGAGAGAGAGAGATGAAATTTGAGAGCGGGACGAGAGCGGGAGAGAGATGATCTTTATTTATAAAAATATTTTTTTGTTGTCTATATTATTTATAAAAATAGTTAAATTAACATGTAATCACTTATATAATTTATATGTCACATATATATACAATGATTTTTATTTTTATAAAAAATAAAATAAAAAGACAATTATATTTAAACAAATTAATTTGCACATGCAAGTTGATGAGCGGGAGTAAATGTAGAGATGCACTGAAAATATATTGGGTTGGCCTTTATAAATTTTGGATTTTTCAAAAATTAGATTGGATCAATTTTTTACTTTTTTCTAAAATTGGGAAGGATTGAACAAGGTTTCTTTGAAAAAATCTAGGGGATTTAGGCCAGGGAATCGGACCCGGATAGAAATTTTTCTTAGAATATAGAGTTTAGTTTTTTTTCCTGCCGAACCGAGCTATGCCAAGCTTTTTTATTTGCACAAAAAGTGTGTTTAAACTCGAATTCGTTAACAAATTGAGCCGCACTTGAGTTTTTATCGCACAAAAATGAGTCGAGCCAAACTCGAATCCTTAATAAGCAACTCGCGAACAGTTAATTTTTACATAAAAAAAGTTCAAACCCACTTGACTCAACTAATTATCGATTTTTGACTAAACTCAATATCGTTCGGCTCTAACTCATTTTCTTAACGAACACATTTTTGCGTTCGAGATTGAACTCAAGTTTTAAACAAACTAAGTCGAACGAGCCCTTAACGAAACGAGCTCGAACTTGTTTCCGAACCAGCTCGGGGCGTGAATTAGTAAATAACAACCTTTTGAATTTTCTTAACAATAATATGTTTTTTGAATATTTTGTAAACATTATTAAAAAACTTATCTTTTTATCTGAGATCTTATTTAAAATTTTAAAAAATTCAATCAAAATTTAAATTTATTAGATTTTTTTTTAAAAAAGGATAAAAATCAGGTTAGGTTGAGTTTTTATTGGAGGCGGACCAGATTTTACATTGATTATTAGATCTGACAAAATCTATACTAAATTTGGCAAAATCGTTTTAAAATAAATATAACCGGTAAGACGCATAACCTAAAGCTAAACACGACGTGCAACAATAAAAACCGGTGATTAAATTGTTTCCTACTACCATTTATCTAATAAAATAAGATTTCATAATTTTTTAATGATATTCGCTGTAAATAATTTAAAATGATACTTATAGTCATACGCTGACTCACGTAATTGATAAAGTTTTATTAATACAGTGTTTTTCACTAACGCACATTTCTTTTTATTTTAAAATAATAATGCACGAAAAATATTTCAATAAAGTGAATTAGCAAAAAAAGAAGAAGAAAAATTGAATAAAGTGAGAAAAGAGCAAGATGACGAAATCACCACGGTACGTCAGTCATCACCAAAAGCCAAAGTGAGGATATTTTTGCCAACTGCGTCCGACAATAATATTAAATTATTCGTACACGAGGGGGGCTTATTTTTCCAATAAAATAATAATTAAACAATTAATATATCGAATCAATAAGATAGTACTACTAAATTCACGTTTTCACACCCTAGGAGATCTAAAACTGAATATAATAAAAAAAGAAATTTACATATTACCATAATTATTAGATTTTATTTAATCTTCATGATCACAAATTTTGCGTTCTTAATCAATATAAAAAACACAAACACACATGAGGGGTTGTTGTTTAATGATACGATGAAGAAGTGTTGTTGAGTTATGGTAATATCATAAACAGCTTTTTTACCCTCATCCCATACTTATGATTTGATAGATCCTTCCTCTTTTATTTACTGTTGGGTTTTGATTTTTTTCACTTTCTTGGACACAATTTCTGAAATTTCTCTACTGTTTCCTTTGGTTGTTGAATTCATTATTTACCATATTTTATATTATTCGTGTTTATTATATATATACATATATTCACCTCTTTTTCTCCCCTCTTTTTTTTACACACACACACACACACACACACGAGAAAAGCACTTAAATTTTAGTTTCTTGGTGGACATCGATGCCGGATAATCGGCAGGTTAGGAGGAATGTTGGTGTCTCCAATTCAACCCATCCCTCTCATATTCAAGGTATTTTTTTCTTCATATATATGTATGTATACATATGTTTGTGTTTTTATTATATGTGTGTGTTGTGTGTGTGTGTGTGTGTGTTGGGTGATCAGAACTCAGAAGATCAGTTTATGATGGTTTCAAGAATTGCTTGAATATAAAGCAGTGATCTTTATAATGTGATCAACTACTTTTTTTTATTCTTGATTTTTTGTTTTTATTTGTTTTATCTATTTGTGTTGCTTAACCCCAGGAAAAAAAAACTATTTTTTATGTGGGTATTAGAAATTTCTGACATTTGTGTACATGTGATTATGTATGTATTAACTGCAGAGTCTTTAAGGAGGTTGAGAATACAACCTAATGAGAAAGATGATGGTGGTGGTGCTGGTGGTACTGATACAAGTACCTATCCGGATCGTCCGGGGGAACCCGATTGCATATATTATTTAAGAACTGGAATGTGTGGTTACGGGGCTAATTGTCGATTTAATCATCCTTCGAATTTAGGGTTGCAGGTATTGGTTTTTTTATTAGGTGTTTAGTTTGACTGCAGAGGTATAAGAGTAAAGATTGTATAAAATAGTATTTAATTTGCAGTATGTTGGTGGTCCATTATCAGTTTTAGAAGATTCTTTATGTCTAGTATTTTTATTGTTATTGATACAATTTAATTTACAGATTGGTCAGTATGGAGCTGAACTGCCACAGAGAGTTGGACAACCTGATTGTGGGGTAATGTATCTTGGCCATCTGAGACTGGTGTCTTATTATATTATTATAATATTACATAAATGCAATACCCTTTTCAGTTTTTCATATCTTTTTGGGTGGGGTTTTTTTAACACAAGGAAAAGAGAAGTTTGAGGTGGGGATAAAATGAGATTTTTAGTTTTAAAGATAATTAGCCATTGCTTTCATATAGAGTTCTCTTCAGATATTTAGGGTAATAAAGTTTTGAAATTTAGATCAATTAAGTACATACTTTGGCTTTGCTAATGCAGTATCATATGTTTGCTTAGAGGAGCAATTTCTTTATGAAACAGTTTAAATTTATGCTTGTGCCTTGCAGTACTTTCTGAAGACAGGTACTTGCAAATATGGAGCATCATGTAAGTATCATCATCCACGGGATAGGCATGGTGCTGGACCTCTTGTACTGAATACGTTGGGGCTTCCTATGCGTCAGGTGATTATCATTATATATCGGAGTAAGATTTTGAAATTTAATTGATCACTATTAGTTTTTCTTCTGTGTGCCAAATGATATGTTTGAAGTCGTCTTAACCAATAACCAAACATGTAAAAATAGTAAGGTGTATAACTACTTTTAAAGCAGAACTCCAACCAGGACTTCTTAAATTGTGTGTTTGCACAGAAAACCTCTTGCTTAGACACTCAGTAATTTGCAGTTCCCATGTTTTTTGGCAGAGAATTTAATATGTAGTAGTTGCTTAATAAAGGAAACTTGCGGCTTGTGCAACTCATATAGATAGTTATCTGAAGATTTCTTTCTTGTTTATCCTCGTTTTAACTAAAGTTTTGAGATTTAAATATCTTATTGGCATTGTCCAGGACGAGAATCCATGTCCCTACTACATGCGCACCGGAGCTTGCAAGTTTGGAATCGGGTGTAAATTCCATCATCCTCAACCAGATTCTGCTGTACCTGTTCCTGGACCTGCTGCGTATGGATCGACTCCTTCCTGGTCGGCACCGAAATCAACATACATATCTGCTTCTCGATCAGGTGGTTCCCAGACCTACATGCCAGTCATTTATCCGCCCTCTCAAGGCATGGTATCCACACCAGAATGGAATACTTACATGGTTAGTAAGACTAACTTGTATTGACTAACCGACTAATGTGATTTTCCCATGTTTACTAGCTATCGCATTGCAAGTTCTGATATTTAGGTTCATTTGATTTATTCGTAGAAAGCTGCTCTAGGCTAGATATGTAGCTTGATTAGTTCTGATCTTTTATTTTGTTTGATTCATTGTCTTTGTACTCAGTTGCTCTATAATCTGGAATAAGGTACACAACACCTTGTTTTTATTAGTTTAAAACTTATATAAAATCATTTGTGTCTTGTCTATCTATAGCTATCCTCCTAGTGTTTGAATAAGCTTTAGTATCAGCCTCCACTTCTATTGTCTATAGATGTAAGCAAACAGATTAGTGCACTTGTCTGCTGCACTCCATTTGGTAAGCTATAGAAGGCATATATGATTCGTAGACTTGAGGGACAAAGCTAAATCATAAAGTTGCTAGTTTATCAAATTACCCAACTTACCCTATCACGTTATTCGGATCTATATAATAATTTATGACTTTTATCATATGCTGCAAACGGAAAACTGAATTGATGGTGCTTCTCTTTATCTTGTTGCCAGGGATGTTCCCCAAAGATATAAGCTGAACATTATGACTAATTGGTAGTACTGGTTTTATTTGTTTACACATGACGAGGCTCCAATACATTGTAATGAGTTTGTTATACTTTATGAAACTTCCTTTGCCTATTTTTAGAATGAAGATCGCATTGTGTTTATTAGTCTGGTGATTACATAATAATCCTACAGGACCTTCTTGTCTATTTTTCCTGAATAGCTTACACCAAATTTTATTTTTCTTTGCATTTTATTAACTCTAGAATTTTATGATTTCAGCTTAAATGACAATTTATTGCAGTCATCAATATATTCCTTAACTATCCAAATATTATTCCTTTCATTTTTTTACTTGTTTGTCTGGTGTTCTGAATGCAGCTTATGCAAAGAGATGCATGTACTGCCTAACAATCTTTAGCTCCGATTTACTATTAATTTCATCATTTTGTTACTTAAAGATGAAATGTGTCAATTGTTAAACATATTTCAATTCACTTTAGAACTTCTGTGCTTCACTTTTCTATATATCAGTTGTAGAATGCTGCATGAGAATGATACTTTTAGAGAGCAAATGTAATTCTTCCCGTGCTGTTATAATGCAATTTTCTTCTATGTGTATCAGAGTAATTTGAGCCCTTCACCATCCACCAATTTTTATGGCGATTCTGGATACAGCGGATCTGTACCTCTTTCATCTGCAGGAGTTTCTTATCTGCCGGAGAGGCCTGATCAACCAGAATGCCGATACTTTATGAATACAGGAAGCTGCAAATATGGGTCAGATTGCAAGTACAACCACCCGAGGGAAAAGATTGCCCAAATAGCAGCTAGTTCTTTAGGTCCACTTGGCCTTCCTTTAAGACCTGTAAGTTGAATTCATGCATGTTTACATAACTGGTTTTACTGCTCTGAAAATTAGTCCCAGATTAAAATTATCTTTTTAAATTATTAGTAACGCTTGTTGATTTCCTTGTTTTGTAGGGGCAAGCTGTATGCTCATATTACAGTATGTACGGACTTTGCAAGTTTGGCCCCACTTGTAAATATGATCACCCTTTGTTGGGATTTTCGTATAATTATGGGATGAACGTGCCTCCTTTATCCATACATCCACCGAACTTTCCTTATCAAAGAAATTCGTCAACTGTTCATTCATTGGGGACATCTCCCTCGAAGTCTCCAAAATATCCTGACTGGACTGGTAAACAAGAAACTGCAAACAACAAGAACTCGAATGCTATCACCCCTGAAGATTCTCCAGAGAAAGCTGGGTCTCCCTCAGCTAAGACAGAGGTTCCAGAAGGTCATTCAGATTGAGAATCTCTCCGCCCACTTTTTTGTTTTACATTCCTTGCTTACTGAGCTGTTACTGACTTTTATGTGAACGGAAGATTATAGCTTGCATCTGTTAAACCCCCTTTTACCTGGTTCATTCGTTGGGGGCAGAATTTGTTACTAGGAGATAATTTGAAAGTCAAAACTAGAGGATGTTGGATGTGTTTCTATTTGGTGAATAACACTGGTGAAAGGACTGCTGTTTACCTTAAGTTTATTTTGGTTTAAAATCAATCATCATGTTTTCTTCAGTTGAAGATCCTATATATAGTTGTTATATACAGTAGTTTTCAGTTCTCCAAATGTTTTTGGGGTTAATTTCTTTTTTCAATTTTCGATGGTAGTTAAAAGTTAATTTCAGGTTTGGGAGGAGGATATGTAGGGAAATTTGATTTGTTTTCAACTGTACCCGTAACATGTGTTCAGTAAGGTGATGCTAGATTTGTAACAGTTGAGACTAGAGGCTACAATAAATAAATCTTTTCAGTTTTCCCATCAGGATTCAGATAGCCAGGACTCTTCATTTTAATAACGACTCATTACTTGTAGGGTTGTTGATAATAAATGAATTGTATGTTACAATTACGTTTTTGTGCTTCCATATTATCTTGTTTTATTTGTTCAGATAATTAAATTTACATCCCTTTTTGTAGGGGATTGAATTTCCATCCCTTTTTTAGGGGATCGAGTACTACAGATATATAGGGTACTTTGACCCTTGAAAATATATATACGCTACAGTAAGTTTTACCTTTTAGAAAACTTTCTATTGCTACTACTAATACAGAATAATATGTTACATGATGAGTAAAAACAAAAACAAAAGGCTTAATCACTAAAACTACAAAATGTTCTTTGTAAGTTACTATCTATTGCAAATTAATTCTGCAACTTCAAACTACATAAAATAAGCACTTTCTATTCTCCACAAGCAGTCTTTCCTTAGAGGAGAATCGGTAAATATTGCTTTAATGAAATCCATTACCTGCAGAAGTTTTAGACAGGAATGTACTATTTAAGAAATTGTTGAAAGGAAAAACATTATAAAATGGAAATGCACAATATGTGAGCGTCACAAATTGCAATAGGGGCGCATCCACAGACAATAAAAAAAGGTACAACATATAAGGTGTTTATAGCTAAATTCATCATACCTCTGATTATACAAAACCACAACAGAACAGCTCCCCACATTCCCAGGCTGATGTAATGGATCGCAAAGGCATGTCCAGTAATTCTATGTAATTGTGTTAATGAAGGAAATGATAACTTAGTTGTCAGGAAATCATGCAAAAGGAATCCTGTACTTGTCGGGGGAACAAGAAGGGCATATACCTGCAAGTTTTCGTATTTTTCGCAGAGAAGGCACAAGTTCATCAATTGATTGCACTGCGCCCTCAGGTAATTTCCTTGTATCAGTAATAGCATTCAAGGACTCCAATAAAGAAGAAAGGCTCTCCAGAAGCAAGTGAATTAGCCTTTGAAGCTGGAATTTTTTTAAACATGTTAGCTTAAAATTAAGGTTTCCAACCAACTACAAGCTAGAAGTTTCATCAGATGTACTTGTAAAGTTTCTTCTGCTGCCATATCATCTAGAAGGAGTATGTCTTTTGTAATTCTTGAAGAAACTGCCTCTAGGACCATTGACATGCACATCTTATATGTCAATGATAGCAGCAGTGGCTCCCAAATAATATGTACTTTTTCAAGAATAAAAACAACCTGAAAAAAGTTAAGAGTCTTGTCAGTGCGTATGAGCCATAAGCACCCATAAGAGGACATTCAAGTAAGAGGGCTTGACATGGCTACCTGATCTATACTGAACTTTGCAGATTCAAACTCCTTCATTTGGTGGGTATTTTGAAATCCGTCAGCACCATCAACTGCCTGGTAAATTAAAAGGTTGACATGCTAAATGAGCCAACACAATTTATTTCCAAGGATAGTCATCGTATCTGGATCAGATAACATTTTCGTTAACTATGGTTATTATATGTACCTCTTTCAAGTTATGAATGACAAGTTGAACTTGTCTATGCAATATATCTTCTGCCATCAGCTGAAATCTTGGAGTCAAATCAGCAAATACAACAAATTCTTTGAGTGAACTTGGGAAGTCTGATCGGTACTGAGACAAATGTGTTAATTTGTATGAGCTAGAGATGCATTTGAATATCTTGCAGAAACAATTCTATTGAACACTCCTACTCTTTAGAAAGATTCAAAGAAAACTAGGTAGAACATACAACAATATAAGTCTGTCGCATAAAACAAGAGGCAGAAAGAGAAAATGAAAACTAAAGCTAATCTAAATTTTCAAGACATAAAGGAGAGCGATTCATCAATTTTCTCTCAGAATTTTATCCTTAAATATAAAAAGATTGAGGCAGGCAGTGAACCACTTCTTCATTATCACTTCTCTCTCTTTTAATTTGTTTTCCTCTAATAAACACATCTGTTTATAGAGAGAACTATTTTTTATTCAGACGACATAACCCTGGAACCATTCTGAAATTTCATACACTAGTTCCAGCTTTAGTATGTCAAAATATAGAGAAGAAACCAAGAAGATAAAGATTTGCTAGAATGAGTACATGCAAGTCATAATTGCAAATCCTTTATTAGGAAGTACTCCCTCTGTCTCAACCAATTCTTTACACTTTCCTTTTTTGGATGTCTCACCCAATTCTTTACATTTCAAAACTTTCTAAAAATAGTAAACTTTTATATTATAAAATTTACTCCCACCCATTACTTTCCTCCACTTTTTTAAATCTATCAATTGACCCCACCACTTTACCCACTTTTTCTTCTCTTTCATCCACTTTTCCTTCTCTTTCATACTACTTTATATAATTTTCTTAACCTCTGTGCCCAACCCAAATGTAAACAATTGGGTGTGACGGAGGGAGTAATGATTTTTCCTATAGTATGATCAATGCTTTGCACCACCTGAAAAAATGGCCCTTATTTGCCTGTCTATAGTTGATGCACAAACTCTAAGATTCTAAATTACTGTAAAATCATCTTATGTGAATTATTTATAAAGTGCAAGTATTTGCAAGATGGATGCTCACAACATGTTGCTTTTTAATTTAAGGAGCTTGCTAATTTACTTCAACAAGTCAAATGGTACTTCTGATTGTACCAATAACAGCAACAATTTATCAGCTTAATAATATATTAGTTTTACACCCTACCGATCTTAACAAACCTGAGTTGGCTATTAAATTAAGTCTAAAATAATGTTTAGATAGTTTGTGTGCTTGTAATACTGTGGGTTCTCCTAATAGCATAAAAGTAAATTACAACAGAAAAAATTGATGAAGGAATTAGTTATTTGAAAAAACTATAAGATGTTGGATTATAATCAAAGCCATGTATACCTCAAATGCAAGTCCAAGAATTTCCTGTGACAAGTAAAGACAATCATTGTGAACAAGGACAGCAGCCTGGTTGATGCTATCAAGCTGCCTTCCTAACTTCATAGCGCAAAATAAAAATTATTAGGGTTGTAATGGGACCGTAACACTTAGGTTAATCATATAGCTGGCCATTAAAAAAATGGATAGGTAGTAGGAAAGATCTGATGCAGAGGACGAAATTTCTAAGATAAGTTATTGGTACAAACACTCTTGTGATCAATAACTATATATGATGTGATTTTTACAATTAAAATGTTAAAACTAGTATCGAACCAACCTTAGCTGGTATAACAGCCTCATAAAGAAGTAAAGCATCCCAAGCAGCATGGGAGAACTCCAAAACCACTCTCGTGGATGAAAGGCAAACATCCTGCAACATTTCTATTTAGAATATATATATATATATATATATTCAATGCATAACACTGGAAATTGATTGCTTATATAAAAATAAAATTCTTCATTACTCGGACTCGGCTGGAGGTGTCCAACATGGATATGTGTTCAAGTGTTGGACTTGGCAATATTTTGAAAAATTCACATGTTTTTGGCCTAAAACAAGTGTTGTTATAGAAATAAAGTGACAGCAAACTTTTTGTGGAAAGATGATAATGTAACTCCGAAGTCGAACTTGAGTGCACCAAAATAACTTCATATATGATTTCAACAAATTTACTTAATACATTTAACTTACGCATTTTTGTTCCAGAACCAACATGAATAATATACTTATAGCCAAACATTACAGCAATTGAGCAAAAGGATCATATGTATAAATGCAAAGAGGTGTTCAAAGCAAATATAGAGTATTTGTATTTCTGGCAAATCAATGTTATAATACATGCTATGACATGTAATAAATATTACACAGCATCTAAAATATAGTTTCAATGATTTACATGAAAACATTAGACATTTTACATTTATGCTCACCTTAAGTGTTTGATGTACTAAAGCCATCAGCTTAGCAGCTCCTCCAGATACAACACACCTCTCTGATGAGAAAAGCAAATCAGCATAACAAATAGAATTCTCATTAGTTGGTTGATTCTTCGACATGCTGGCCTCCCTGGCAAAACCCTGTACAGAAAATAATATTTCAGTCACTACTCACTAATGCATCTTATTAATTAAAATAAATATACAGTTCAAGTGTAGCAAACTCACAGAAGGAAGGACGAAGTCTGACTGCAGAAGTAAGCTTCTGGCCTTAGCTAAGATCTCAACCTTCTTCCTAGATGCAAAATGAACCTCCACATTGTCAGCAAACTCGCTTAATTTTTCATCTTTGTTATCATATGCAGAGATGAACATCAAATCCTTTAAATCAGTTTCAAATTGAGATGTAAGTCGTATGATATTTTGGAAGTCTGCAAGTTTGGAAGGATCATCTGGAACAACCTAGCAATGATTAAAATGAACATTAGGATGACCAAAATACTGACCATTAATTTGTAAAATATTAAACAGATTATGTGGTACTTGTTCAAACGAGGCCCAATGAAATAGCTGTCTTTACTCAATAGATTATATTGATTAAATTCATCAATAGCAATTATATTCTTAGATTGTATGAAATAGGGAAGAAAGATATTAGACAAACCTTGGACAAGAAGTTTGATATAATTAACTCCGACATTCTTGGCCAAGTCAATCTTCCAAAACATCGCATCCAATGACTGTTTTGAAAGCAAAAGGAGTTGTAGATAAACTTTACAACCTGAATACTACCTGTAAAGATAGCTTGACCATCAATGCCTTTTAACTGCATATAGAATAGGTATCACTAGTTATTCTTTGATTGAAATATACAAGAAACTAAACTTTGAGCAGAAAAACAAATTTTAACAGTTGGTTGTTATTTTACATCTTGAATGTATAGGAATACACTATGAGAAATATGATTAATCTGGTAAACTACAATATAAGAACCTTTGAATTTGTTTATTGCAAAAGATATGTCCAAACAACTAAATTTCATCACAGGGACTGCGACCTATATAATTGTATAAGCAAGGCACAAAGAAAAAACAGTATCCCGGGTTTTAAAGAAAATTTATCTCTCTTTTGAAACCAGTATATAATGAGTAAATAAAAAAAAGCACTAGCATGTGCAGTAGTGCTTTAGCAACAAATAGTCTAGTTGAAAAAAATCCAATAAGGGGTAGAAATCCCCCCCCCCAAAAAAAAAAACTGTTTACAGACGATTTTTCTAATTTGTTACCAGCAAATGTATTATATAACATATATGGAAAATTTGTCAAAAAAAGATCTGTTTCCAAATTTAGTATATTATTACAATCATAATAAATTTTTAAGAATTAAAATTAATTAAAGTTCTCAGAAGAGAGATTTCTAATAATTATATTTAATGCATCTCTACCCCTATCTTCCACCCAGAACGTTAGGCCTTGATCTCATACTGTAATGTTCACAATTGCAAAATTTAGAGTTTTATAAAGGAGCAAGTTAACCACTTTGGCAATCGAACAGATGTGTATTGATTGCTTGAATGATGTGTGTGATCCCAATTATGACAGTAATTTCTATGTCAAGAAGTTGGTGGATCATTTAGATGATGTGTCTGATCTCAATCATGACGGTAAATTCTTTGTTACAAAGGATATGAATGGCGAAAATTTGGTATTGGGAGATGCTAGACACTGTTGTATATTGTATGGAATAAAAGAGTAAAAGGCCGTGCATTTCAAGGAGACAAGCGCAAAAATGATATGGATGGATCCACAAGAGCCTTTTCCTCTAACTTTTCAAACAAACATGGAAATAATTTTTACTCAAAGGAAAGCCAAATGTAATGAGTTTCAACTTATACTCTTTGTATCTATATTTGATATTTATCTCTTATAATCTCTCAAGCACAGGGATTCACTTAGTTTATCTTATAAATAGGTAGTTCAGCAAAATTCCAGACCATACCATGGTGACTATCAAAACAGAAATATTGGGGAAGTTGCAGTTACAAAAATGCAACAACTAATGACATTTTTTGATTGATAATGCTAGAAGCTATGTGCATCAAATTCACAAATCGAGAGCAACATGATCATTTCATGTCCAAGATTTACCTCGGGATCAAAAGAAGGGACCATCTTCAAAACTACCTCAGTAATTCGTCCAGAGTCTTGACTCATTTCTTCAGAAAAGGAAAAATGGGATTTAGGATTCACAGCCTGAGTGATGACATATTTAATCATTAAGTCTGCTACTTTTGCAAGTCCAAAATCCATCACGCCAACTACCTGAGGAAGACAACAAATTAGATTAACTAACATAAAAAAAGTTTTTTCTATTTATTATTTTTTGTGAGTACAACCTCAATTTTAGCTTAGAAAACCTATCCATTCTTAAGAGAAAAAAAAAATTTGAGTCTTCAGTATTGGTTCTAGTCTGAACTAGAAACGGGAAAAAATAGACGTATCACGATATGCTTTTTTCGACTAAAATAAACCAAAATGATAAAAGATGCAACTAAACTCACATCCATTGCCGTCAGAACTGTATGAAGCTCAACACTGTTGTTTCCATTTATAGATGATTGATACTTCACACGGAGAGCATTACTTTGCTGGTCAAAACTCACAGCATTTTCCATAAACTTTGCAAGTACCTCTTGTATCTACAAACCCAAATCCAATTCTTCTAAAAACATTCAAACTCAACCAAAACCACCATATAATTACTGCCATGAAATAAAATCAAGTAAAACATGATCATAGAAATACTCAAAGCAATCAAAACAGTATAATTCTTAGCACATTAAGTAAACCAACACACATACAATCACAAATTAAAATAAAATACTAGATTCACTATGTATCTATCTGTTGCATCCATCGTTCACACTAAAAATACAAAATCACATATATATTCATAAACAGAACGAGAAATTCACAGTAAATCACAATGCAATTAAATCAGTATTTATCAATCTTACCAACACAAACGTAATCACAACAACTATTCAATCTAGTACCGTTACTGAACTCCAAATAATATAAATTAACAAGAATGTGTAAATTCACTATACCTAAACAACGTTATTTGGCAAATTCTACGGAAACAGCATAATTGCACAAATACGCAACCACATTATTATCAACCAACATAAGTTCCCAAAAAAATTGCACAAACCTCTTGAAAGCATTCCATCCACTCATTCCTCAACAATCCATAAACCACAGGCTCTCCATTCTCTTCCTTCACCTCGCCATCGCGTATCCGCAACGCCTTCTCCAATTCCCTCACCGCCTCGGCAGCCTCAACAACTCTTCCGCCACGCATCTCCTCCTTCACAAACTTCAACTTCTCACTCACCTCCACAATCACACTCACCAACTCCAAAACCTTCCTCTTCTCCCTCACTTGTCTCCGAAAACATCCTTAATCTCAACGTCTATCGGAGAGTCGGAGAGCAGGCGGAGCAGATCGGAGACCTGGCCGGAGAGATGTTCGGAGCCGGAAAAAGCGTCGGAGCATTGAGAGAAGAGATCGGCGAAGTCGGTGCGGTGAGAAAGGATGTATTTTTGGACTTTGGACTTGATTTGGAGAGATCGGACTTGGAGATGATCGATTATGAGACGGAGATCAGGCGCCGATAACGGAGATGAGTCGTCGAGATCGTGAGATGGAAGGAGATCTCGGACGTCGATTGACTTCAACGGAACGTCCATTGCCGCCGTCGATTTGGTACTAGTGTACGGCTGATACGCTAGTTAATTTGCAGTTTGCACTTGCATTGCGATAGATATATTTAAATTTATAATTTTTTTATTTTTATTAATTTATATTTTATAATCCACAATCTTAAAAATAATTATACATTAACATGCACGATTTTTTATTCGGATCAATCATTTAATATGAATTATATTTATTTATTAAAATACAAATTATAATAAATTATTTTTTTTCAAATAACCAATTAACTTCTTTTGAATTTAATTCTTACTTATTGAAATTTATCACAACAAATGCTATAATGCCCTATTTGAGAACATGAATTTCATTTAAAATTTTGAATTTGATCAAATTATGGGCAGTTACAATAATTTGGATTTGGATTTAAATTTTATTTGAATCGTAAGACATTCAAATATTAATGCAAATATGATAATTTAAAATGACAATTCAAATTCAAATTATGACATTTGAAATAACATTGAAGTTGAGTTGTTATTTCAAATCTATGTATTGACAATCTAAATTTATTTAAACAAACTTCAAAATACATTGAATAAAATAAAATATTATTTTTTATTGCTAATTGCCAATTCGTCGTTTTACATGGTGACTTGTTACAATTTCGAGTTTATATAATCTGATAAATGCCCATACAATTACTAAAAACTAATGTTAACTAAACATTAAGAACCCTTTCAAAAAAAGACTAAACATTAAGAAAAATTTCATGGTGAAATCGATTAATCGTTCCATTTAAGTTATGTATTAGTTACAAATAATTTTTATGCTAGTACATTTTTCAAAATAATAACGGTTTAATTATTTAAAGAGTAAATTGAATCGACCAGCACTTTTCGCCACGTTTTTAATTTATTAACTACTCCCTCCGTTTTGTTCTATAAGTGGCTTTGATTTTTGACAATTTTAAGTGTTTTGACCGTATACTAAAAAATATTATTTTTAAAATTTTCTTTTTTTGAATTAAAGTATAGATCACATATTTTAATTCAAAATAAAAAATTTTACTATGCAGTCAAAGCATTTAAAATTGTATGTCAAAAGTCAAAACGACTTATAAAAAAATGGAGGGAGTATCAATTAGATTAATGATTTTTTTATTGTGTATCCATGGGTACACATTAAGTGCTAACTAACTTTTATGAGTATGACTCATTTTAATTGATGAGATTTTTGTGCAGGAGTTTATCATTATTAATGAATAGGAAACCAATAAAATTTTGACAACTAAGCTTCTAATGTGTACTCATGGGCGCGCACACTAGAAAACTATTAAATTAAATATCATATTAAATCCACATTATATTTGGGGTTTTTTATCAATTGAAATGTAAAAATTATTGTATATAACATTATTTAAGAAATATTTTGTAATAAAATTAATAATGTTAAATGTTTGTCATAAATGGAAGATTGCGGTTTTTTGTTTATTTCAAATATTTTTCATTTGAATAAATGTAATTATCATATGTTAAAATTTAGAAAATATCACAGTTGAATAAATTTAAAAATCATATGCTAAAATTTAAAATTTGATAAATGGATGATCGTATCCCAGTTGCCTGTGGAAATAATACTACACAAAGCAATGGAAAGTAGAGAGGAAAATGATTTGGAAATATACCGATTATCCCTTTTTAGTACACTTGGGAAATGTCGCACATTATACTAGACATAATATATCAATCTAATAATAACACTGTGGATCGAAATGCTTAACGTTCAAGTAGAATACATAAAATAAATACCTAGGCGATTAGCAGATACCAATTGCCTGGGAAAATGCTAATAATAAACTTGTAATATGCATGCAGGTAACGTCTAAAGAAACTTGTGAAGAACAGTCTTAACAAGATGATCGGAGATGATACGACTTGTTTTCTGAGTAGGATGAAAGGCATCCCAGAAAACATATTTGTCTGCATCTTCACAGGACAGTGCTCGAAATCTTGAACATGCATAACCCATCTCGAACATTCCTGTGGCACAACATGCTGTTTGAGCTTCTTCAAATCCTGTAATTGAGTAACATGATGATATCGTGATTAGGTCTCCGTGATATCGTGATTAGGTCTCCACATTCAGTTGTTAATGTGTGTGTGTGTGTGTGTGTGGTTAATTGGGGGCGGCTTATGTTAGGATATATACTGTTTAGTTCAGCTAGCAAGTCACAAGTCATTCCTGAATCCTGCATGGATGCATTCATTTAGAGTGGTTACGTTGAAAGGAAAGGCCATGATTTGCTGCAACGTACATGAGAGTGTGCCAACTTCACATTAAGGTTAAAGGGACCATGTCAGATCATGAGAATGTGCCAACTTCACATTAAGGTTAAAGGGACCATGTCTATCCATAATTGATCAAATACCTATAGACCTCAGAAACTCATAATTAGCTAATAGTGGTTGTATTCGGTGTATAGAACTCCAATAGTTATGATATTTTTAGCTTTGTACTTGACTCATCTTTAGTTCATCTCTCGGTAGAACAAGGCTCCATCATCGGATTATCAGATTCACACCGGTCGAGGCACTTCTTATAGTAGCGGCATTCTTTTCTTGACTATTTGCATCTTTCTTTAAGAGCTTTATTCGTTCCTGTTGTGAAATGAATAAATAATCAAGCCATTGCACGGACGAAGCTGTTAGTACGGTTATGCTCCTCTTTCTTCGCTTCGGGGACGGAGGTCCTACGGTAGGTAACACGCCAATAAGAAGTGGCATCCGTTCCTGCCCTCTTATTTTGATTTCTCGAACCGAGAGATCCATGAACTGCGGACGACGCCAAAATAGACTCTATACTCTTTCTACCTCATCAAGCTCAAATAGTAAATTAACCAGCTAATAATGTTAGCCATCGAAACAATGTCAATCATTTGTTAATATTTCTACGTTTATATTAAAAATTGTAGGTGTTATCACCGTCTAATTAGAAAAGAGAAAGAAAATCACGCAGTAAGAAAATGAGCAAAGAATGAAATTTTTACCATATGAGGAAGGTTTCTTAAGCAATTCGAGGAAAACATCATAAGGGTTTGAAAACACAACTTGGACCCCTTTGAGTTCCTTGTTCAGCTTAGTTACCAAACCACTCAACTTACTATTGAAACTTAATGCCACCGTGTTGTAACTCTCTAAGCATTCATATCCATTAAACAGATTTGTTGTTCTTTCTAGTGGCATGCATCCCATAGGAGGTAGTCCTCCAACTGATATTTTACGTGCTCCTAGTTTGTACAAGTCTGTAACAAACTTTTTGGCGATTCCAATGAGAAATACTTGATATTGATCGACAGTAAATTGATTTCTCCGGTCAGGCATTGTGTAGTAATTCTCTAGGAAATCGTTTGTTCCTAAGCTCATCAGGTACAATGCTTCCTTTATTATTATCTTTGCCTTGGCTTCACCAAGGTAGGCTCTCAGTTTCCTTTGGTACTCCTTGTAGTATTCAAGCTCCCTAGATAAAGATATCACAGACTGCCAAAAATAGTGCCTTTAATACATGCATATACTACATAACTTGTCACAAAAATACCCCTATATATGTATTATATTGTTAATTAGTTTCAAGAGCTTACCAAGACATCAGAAGTTGCATTGTCATAACCGCTTCCTGCAGAAGCAAAGGTAACTCCAACAGAAAAATCTGATATGTTGTACATCGAATCAAGGTAAGCTGGCACAGTAGGTCTGAGACCAAAAGCTTCCGAGATGAAATCAGTCGGAACCCTACCATTTGAGAATCTCCCTGTTGGTATTCCACCAGGAAAATCGCGACCATAAGGCACAAAATTGCTTCTTGCAATTGTTGGAATCTGATTGTTGTTTCCAGCATCAACGGATGAGTCTCCAAATACTACAACTGCAGGAACTCTGGCTTCACTTTTACTCATTAGCATTATAAATTTATAGAAGATAATTAGTAGCCATATTTTATGCATGAATACCATTTTCTTCTTCTGACGGATAAACCACGAAAATATGTATGTTTGTGACAAAATATGTTTACCTATATATAGATATTGTTGAGTTCTATGAAAATTCATTCATAAGTACATAATAATAATCGTTTGTGGGGAGTTCTAATTAATAGCAACCTAATGCAGTGCTTGCTTGTCCTTGCCAAAAAAAAATTGCAGTGCTTGTACTAGCTAGTGACAATATTTAAGATATGGTTAGCTAGCTCGATTGTCTACTGAATGGTACATTACATTATGTACGTACCTTTGTGAAATAATAACCCCCGATATATAATCTTTCAAGAGTCAATAGCAGCAACTAATCGATGTTGCTTTTGCGTTTTGGTAGTTGGATATATACATATTTGCTCTGTTATTTTACGTTATTGTTTTCTTGACAGCGTGTCTTGATCTTATACCTTTAAATGGACTTGATTTATCGGGCTAGCTAGACTTCATGTTAGGTGATCATTTTACTACTCCAAAGACTCGCAACAGATTTATATAAATGCATTGGAGTTTTAGACAGGCTATCAGAGGGTAAAAAGCATTCGGCCCGTATAATTTAACCACAAATGAGTGATGAATTACAGTAAAAATGAGCATTGTCACTAAACTATCGATGAATCATTAACCATATGATAGATTATGTTTTGGTGTAATGGTGATTATGGTGTGTCCTAACACTAATTTCTTTTTTGTTTTAGTATATATAGTACTCGTGCTAAGATAAAAATAGTACAAGTCAGAGCTAATTAATACATAGTATTAATTCTGCAGATTAAGACATTTTAAAATGAAAGAAGATGTAGTTTACAGGAGATCTATATTCTTGATAATGTAAAGAATAATACAAGCCGGAGAGTCCCATGAAATAAGTCTGTTGAACCACACACAATTGCCAACACTTCATGTTTGACTTATTGTTTGTGGTAGTTAAAAAAATGAAATGGGCCAAGATACTTTATAGTGATATGGATCCATGGAGATGATAAATAAGGTGCATAACTTTCGGATATCGAAGTATACCAACTACTACAAGTAAACAGTGGTGGCTACTTAAATGAGTCGAGAGTTCCACCAGAAATGGAGGCTGCTTGCATTTGATTAAATTCACATCCTTTTCATTCTTTCTTTCATATGTCTGTTGATGGTTGTGTAGTTGCTGCAAAATTCAATGCTGCATGCAGGTTACACACACTAACTCAGTGTTAATTCCGGACTAATTAAGGTTGAAAAAATAATGAATTTTTTTATATCAAACTTATTTTATTCTTAAAAATTAGAAGAAATTTTATTCGAGATCAGTTGCAAATGATCCTTAAAATCATTAATTAGAAGTTCATTATAAAATATATCAGCTCTTGGAACCTCTTGAAAAACGATTCCACGCACCCATACCATTACCTACACGTATGCGTGTGTATACTAGATAAAATGTGTATATATGCACAGTCCTCCCATCAGACTCCATGATCCAATGCATCCATGTGTGAATACACAAGCTGTATAGTTAATAGATATGGGGTCACAAGACATGTAACAAATAAAAAAGGGGACGGTCTATCACATTTACTGAAAATGAGCACCGAAAATTAGGTGAACACAACTGTATTTATACTTGTGCAGTTCTGAGATATATATATACAAGTATGAAACCATTTCGTTGTGTTTAAAATTTTGCAGAGGCTTTATTCAGTATACCCATTAATGGCCAGCGGTAATTTATAGGTGTGTAAATTGTAACTTTTTCTCGTAATTAATAATTTTTTTACCAAGATGAGTATATGTATTATATACATAATTTATCTGTTACTCCAATCAGTCATTATACGTTTTGTACATGCCTGTTATAGTGCCCGTTTGGCCCCCATTATAAGTCAGAAATAAGTGCTTATTTCCAGAAAAAGTTAGTATGTATGTACCTTTCCTGAAAATAAGTAACTTATTTTCAGTTTTGGAAATCATATTTGGTTTTAAAATTCTAAAATAAATATGTATCAAATTTTTTTTTTTGAAAATATGTAAAAAAAAAAATTAAAATAAGTTACTTATTTTAAATTTAAGCTACCCCAAACACCCCCATAAACTACTTTTTTTTAATAATTAATGAAAAACGCTAGAGACCCCAAAAATTTTACCAAATGCTAAGTTGTCAAATGTGTAAATGATAATTTTTCTAATAATAATATGAGACTCGTCATTCATATGCATACACGAATCAAAACTCATCATGTCATTTGAGAAAAATTTTGGCACAATTTTTGAGTAGCTAGCCCTACTCATAATTAATACACATGTATCTAAATCATCAACCTCTTTGAAGATCCAGGGAGATATCATAAAATTAGAAGTTCATCGATACCTAGTCTAGATAAACTTTGTATCTATGTTACAATATATTGTGGTAATGTCAATTGCACGAGTCTAGATATGGTCTCAACTCTCAAGTCTCAATCCATTGATATGATTCTGGCATCGAGTTAAAACAACACTATAGATCACTTTCTTTTCTTTTTTTATTAATGTCTCTATATAAGAATAAAATTTTATATACAAAACATATATCTAGAGAATAAATGTTGATGTTTTTCCAATTCCTCTAGAAGCATATTTTAATTAATTAAAGATTAGAGTTTCCAACTTCAAACGTTTGTAATTAATATATATAATCTATGAATTACAGCATAACATTGGCCTCGTATATATTTGTTCGATTAGTAGAACCATATACTCCTCTTATTAATAGAAAAAGCATGCAGCAATCTACATTCAATAGTTTTTGAAAAAGAAAACACAACAATACTTGCAATAACAATTTAACAGAAAATCAGCAAGGGTGCTTATGGTACATGATATATATTTCTAGTACTATTATGAAATATTACATGATATCATTTGAATCACAAAAATTCATGGAGAGCATTCTTCACTACATAATCGGAGATAATTTTGTTTGTTTTCTGGCTAGGATGAAAAGAATCCCAAAATACGTATTTATCTGCATCAGTGCATGTAAATGGATTTAGCCTGTCACACATATAGCTCATCTCGAATAATCCTGATGAACAACATGCAACTCCTGCAACTTCAAACCCTGCAATACACACACACACACACACACACACAATATCAACATCCAATCGATCACAATTTGATTCGAGCTTACTATAAATAAACTTATACGAATAAAAACAGTAGCAAATACCGCGAAAATTGGAAATCATGAAGAATGAAAATATAAATTACCAAATGAAGAAGGTTTGTGGACAATTTGTTTCAGAATAAAGTATGGATTAGATAAGACCACTTTGATACCAGAAAGCTCCTGATTTAGATTTTTCACCAGACTACTTAACTTGGAATTGAAATTCAAAGCCACTCTGTTGTAATTTTCGTTACATTCACCGCCATCTCCTCTGAAATAACCCTCAGTTCTCTCCAATGGCAAACAACCCATCGGAGGAAGCCCACCTAAAGATATCTTTCGAGCTCCCAGCCCGTATAGTTCTTTTATAAACTTTCCTGCAATTCCACTCAAATAGTCTTGGTATTTGTCAACAGTGAATTGATTTCTTCTGTCAGGCATAGTATAATAGTTTTCAAGAAAGTCATTTGTTCCCAAGCTTAGTAGATAAAGAGCTTCACTTGTAACTTGATTTGCTTTTGCATCACCAACATGAGCTTTAAGTTTGCTCTGATACTCTTTGTAGTACTCCAATTCTTTCCAGAAAGGTATCACAGACTGCAAAAACAATTAAAAAAATAAATAATGCCAGTTAATTTCTGGTGTCATACTTTAATGCAGGCGTTAGGCTATAGCAGAGTAATAACATGCATATTAATTTGTAGGTTATAAAATGTAACAACTTTTGCAAGATACAGTAAAAGACAATTTAATGAATTCAGCTAGCATGGTCCTAATGATATTTCCAAAAGACAATTAATGTATCATTAAGGCTCATAAAATTAAATGTACAAGTTGAATGACTTACAAGAACATCAGATGTTGCACTGTCATAGCCTGTACCAGCAGAAGCAAAATTAACTCCATCTACAAAATCAGAAATGTTGTACATTGGATCCAAGTAGGCTGGCACAAAAGGCCTGAGACCGAAAGCCTCCGATATAAAGTCAGGAGGAATCCGGCCATTACAGAACCTTCCTGTTGGTCGACCGCCATAAAAATCACGGCCATAAGGCTGAAAATTACTCTTGAGAAGAGTTGAAATTTGGTTATTGTTACCAGAATCAACAGATGAGTCTCCGAACACAATGATAGCCGGAACTTTAGCTCTAGCAACGGGGAGTAGAGTGAGGATTATGTGACCAAGTAAAAGAAACAATATTGGTTTATGCATGGTTGCAATATGTTTTTTTTAGGCTGTTGTAGAAATCTAATGGTAGAGTAAGGAGGAGGATGAGAGTTTATAGTAGTGGGAATGTGGATTAATCTCATCAGTTGGAGCGAAGTTCGTTGGAAGCTATTAATGACTAGTAAAATTGCACTTGAATTTTTCTTGTATTTCAGGTGAAAGAAACTATCTGTAAATCTATGCATTTATTTATACTATTATTATGTTCATTAATCTGCACCAAAATTGAGATGAGAAGATTTGTTTTTAGTACTGTAGTCACCAGCTAGTAGCTAGTCAGTTTATAGAGCCATCATGGAGTGTTGGCATCAGTGATACTCTCTTTGGTTTTAATTGACGTTACAGGGATTGAAATTTGTTAGGTTATACTCCATATGTTTGGTTTTACTTGACGTTTGAATGACAGACATATTTAGGAAATTTGATTACATAATTAAATTTATTATTTTTAAATATTTCTTTTTTTGAATAAAAATATTAAACTAAAATTTTTATTCATAAAAAGAAAATTAAAAAAATAATAATTTTAATTATGTAATCAAATCTCTTAAAAAAGTGTGTTAAAAAATTAAACGTTAAATATTATCAGAGGAAGAAGAAGTATTCGACGTTCTCATTTCCCACTGCATTGTTATCAACACAGGTCATGTACGGAATACACTACCCTTATTTAATCTTCATTTTGAATTTTCAACACCTAATCATAATTAATAAGATAGTTTATCAATAAATTTATTTATATAAATACTCATAATACACATATTACTTTTTCTATACTACTCCTATTTCATTAGTTTTTCTATAAGTTTTCTCAAATAATGATGTAAACGTATACAGTATTATTTTCTCTATCATTTGAATTTTGTCAGTTCAACTTAAAAATGAAATTTTATATGTTTTCAATTTAATTTTAGAATAATTTTATATATTTTTAATTTAATTTTAGAATAACTTTTTTATGTTATAGAAATAAATAATTTCAATTTAGAAATATAATGAAACTCAATTTAAACTTATGATTCAGAGTAAATGGATCAAATTTTTTTAGTTTGCATATGTTTTATGAACTCAAAAAAGGATCCAATGAAAATAAATTAAATAAGGCATAATAAAATTTAGATTTATCAATGGTTGTCAGTCTAATGTAACAAATAATTAAAATAATAATTTTTTTATAAACAAGTGAATTAACTAGCCCTAACGAAAACTAGCCCAAACGAAATCTATTAAAATAAAAGTAATTAATTACATTGATTCATACATTATTAATAATAATATTTACAATATTTAATGAATATAATTAATGTTTTAATTTGTAAACTTGTTAATGTAAACAATTTATAAACCCAAAAGATAGAGAAACTAATCAAATTCTGTTATTGAAAATGGGAGGAGGGAAAAGAGTTATTAAAACTTTTTTATTTGAATCAAATTATAATTATGGAGGAAAGTTTTGAAAATTAAAAAAATAAAAGAAGCAGGTAAGTTTTAAGTGCATGAAAAAAGATGACACGATATATTCCCATAAATTTACAATAATTATTTTTATAAGTTTTCATGCATTTTCATTAACAGTACACAACATACATGTTTTTTATTAAGGATAAAAATGAAAATATGTCTAACATAATCGTAATCCAAATATATTGATAAGGTTACTTAATATATGTGTCAACACCTAAAACGATAATTAAAACCAAACAGAGGGAGTAGTAACAATAAAATTATACTCTCTCCATTCCGTTTTGTTAGTCACTTTTTTTATTAAGGGTAAAAATGAAAATATGTCTAAACATAATTGTAGTCCAGATATATTGATAAATTTTCGTAATATATGTGTCAACACCTAGAACGACAATTAAAACCAAACAGAGAGAGTAGTAACAATAAAATTATATTCCATTTGTCCCGTTTTGTTTGTCGCTTTTTTTATTAAGGATAAAAATGAAAATATGTCTAAACATAATCGTAGTCCAGATATATTGATAAGTTTTCTTAATATATGTGTCAACACCTAGAACGATAATTAAAATCAAACATATGGAGTAGTAACAATAAAATTATACTCCTTCCGTTCCATTTTGTTAGTCATTTTTTTTATTCAGAGTGAAAATGAAAATATGTCTAAATATAATCGTATTCCAGATATATTGATAAGTTTTCTTAATATATGTGTCAACACCTAAAACGATAATTAAAACCAAACAGAGGGAGTAGTGACAATAAGATTATACTCTTATTTCACTCTTATTTCAGATTTTTGCTAGTCGTTTTAGACTTTTGCTCTTATTTCACTTTATCAGTCGTTTTGAGTTTTCAAAACATATTAAATATTTGATTTTACAACCGTTGCCCCTGTATTAATTGCTATCCATTCATTTCACTCTCTTCTTGTAAAAGGTTATAAGAGTAATTTTACAGTAATATTAATGATAGTGTAGTGTAGTTATTATACCTCCTTGGTCGGTGTAAAAAAACTAAAAAAATGACTACTAAAAAGGAATGAAGGAGTACAGTGTATGTGTTTGTTTTTTATGGACAATGACGGAATCAGAATTCTAAATAATGTGAGGTTGAAATTTTTATTTATACAATTTTTCTTGATTTTTCGATATTAGCAGGACTTAACGTAAAATTTATATAAATTTTTAAGGATAAAATGAGATCTATAATAATAATAAAAATTCACAATTTTTTTTTAATCTCTGGATGGCTCAATATTGGATTACAAGGGATATGGATTGGAGTATCATATATACAAGTAGAACCTCCGATAAATGAATATTCGATAAACAAATAATTTAGTCAAAATAAATAATTTTTTCCGGTCTCAGCATAATAGATACAGTGTATTTTTTATCTTGATAAATGAATAATCTCGATTAATAAATATAAATTTTCGATCCCGCATATTCATTTATAAGGTTTAACTGTGTGATGTGTCATTAGAGATTTTGTGTTTGGGAGAGGGGTTGCCATGATCTAATTCATTAATTAGCTTTTTACATAATTTAAACAATAATTAATGTGTGAGTAATGCTATATGAGTATAATGTGAATTAGGTGGTGTATTTAATGTCCATATGTTAAGTTTCATCGAGGCGTTCTTCTGGATGGTTTGAAAAATGGGAGAAAGAAAAACACATGTTTGGTGACATTATAAATGAATGAATGTTTTCTTCCTAAAAAAATAGTACTCCTCTATTTGATGTTATGGCATTACATTTGTTGCTGGAAACTCCCTCAGCTACTAATTTGCTAGTAGCTTTAAATTTTGAACCTGCTTGAATATTTAGTTGAACAATACGTATGGTGGTCTGAAAGTTTCAAAAAGAAGGTAACTTCCTCAATTTAAGACCCTCTATTCTACTACACCCTCTGGCACACTGATCATGGCTGTATGCTTACATTGGTTATGTTGTCAGTTGTATGAGATTGATAATATTAGGATTATCAACACATTTTAATTTTACATCACTTAAATTTTCATTTGATTTTTTTACCATTAACATTTTTACAAAAGAAAAACGACCTACTAAATATTACATATAAGTTACATTTAGACGTACAATACCTTGAGAATGTTAATATCTAAACACAACAATAGTCAGTTATATAATGATAATTAACAATAACAAGCAGATACCAATTACGAAACAAACACGAAGATAAACAAATTATGAATCAATAACTGTAAAAACGAGAAAAAAAATAAAAAACTTAGCTATAACATAAACTTTATCATACACTGATAGAACCAAAATGAACAACAGAGTCGCCAAGTCTTGCAAGAAGTCTTTACAGTTCTTGAAGAGATAATTGTCACACTACGTTGTGTTGCGTTGCAGCAATATCACTTTTAGGATAAAACAGTACAAAATACTTCGTATACGGATACGTAGCACACAACAACAACTAGCACCTCAGTTTGCCCAAAAACTTATGCAATTTTTTATGTATGCATTGTATGCAAGGTACAAGAAGAGGCACACCTAAACTAGATGTGCACACCTCAATATATAAGTTTCTTGAGTTCCCCTTCTCTTATTCTAAGAAATAAAGTTTTACCAAGAATTGAGTTTTATTTGTTACTTATATTATTCAGATTAATAAGGAAGAGGCACGCCTAAACTGTGCACACTTCAATATATACTTCTCTTATTCTAAGAAATAAAGTTTTACCAAGAATTGAGTTTTATTTATTACTTATATTATTCAGATTAATAAGGAAGAGACACGCCTAAACTAGATGTGCACACCTCAATATATATGTTTCTTGAGTTCCTCTTCTCTTATTCTAAGAAATAAAGTTTTACCGAGAATTGAGTTTTATTTGTTACTTATATTATTCAGATTAATAATTGAGTTTTATTTGGTACTTATATTATTCAAATTAATAAGGAAGAGGGACGCCTAAACTAGATGTGCACACCTTCTCAATATACATGCTTCTTGAGTTCGTCTTCTCTTATTCTAAGAAATAAAGTTTTACCGAGAATTGAGTTTTATTTGTTACTTATATTATTCAGATTAATAATATTAATATTGTAATATATATTTAGAGTCTGATTATTGAAATAATCTTTATTCAGTATATTTAATATTAATATTAAATAATCAATATAAATAAATCAAATAAACTTGCAATTAAAAGGTATAAAATATTCAATAGCATCATGTGACATAACTATTCAACTTACACTAGTATTTGTAAATAATACTAACACAAGATGCTATATAAACTCATTATCTTTCATTTACAAATTCAATGTGGGACAAACCTCACATAACTCATTTTAAGCTAGCAACTTCAATTCAATTTATTTATGGATTCCACTAATAAAATGTTTTAGATTCAAATATTGAATATTTGGATCTATTAGTTAGTTACCGGAAACTATATCAATAATATATATAAAATATGTCTTAAAATTTTTATTTTCTAACACAATAGCTACAATTAAAAATTTAAAATCATAGGCTCGCCAAATTTTGTGTGCCTTCGTATATAATAATATAGCTATGGACCAAGGCCTGTAACTGTGCTATCAAACAATAGCCTTTTACTCATGTTTCAATCTACGTATAATTTATACATCATGTTGATCGGGACAGAAGGCCATAAGAAAAGGATAGATTGTATTTTCAGATACCATCTCGCAATTAAGCAATTAGCAAGTCACGTTCAATTTAATACACGCCGAAATTCTTAGTCATCATCTCGCATATATAATTTAAGATGTTTCAAATAAATTTTAAATCTCTATCGTTGTCTCCCCAAAAGAATAAATAATTCAGCTGTCTCAGATTTTTCATTATAGATTTTCTAATAAAAGCAATCTTAAACTCTGATCTATAAATATCAATAATTACATTGTATTTATTCATTGTTGTGGTCATTGATGAGCTAACATATGGTTGGACATAGAGTCTTCATTACATACTGTATTAATTAATTTTAATGAGTTTCTTCAAGCTTGAATTAATTAAATGTAAGTAAATATGCAAACCCATTCTAATAAGCTCAACTGACTAATTCCAACCAAGTTTTTTTTTTTTGAAAACTTCCATCCAAGTTTTTAGTCATTGAATTAAAAAAAATTGAAAACAACAGAAACTGTTTCTAATTGTGTCCAAATTAATTTAATTAAATAGGATCTATAATGATTTTTCTGGGCTGGAGTTTCCCCTCCGAGCTCAGACCTTTGGTCCAATCCGTTGAAAGCCCATAAAATCAAGAACGGGTCCAGTGCTGGAAGCAGATCCAGTCCAGTGATGGAAAATAATTTTCGTTCAGGTAGCTTGTTCCAGAACAATGTCTTGTTCACAACTATCTGAACGCGAATAAAAAAAAATCTTAAGCTCTTCAAAAATACGGATAACACGAAATCCCTGAATTTATATCAAAAATCTAATATTAATTTTATTCGTAAAAAAAAGCGTGAATAGATAATTGCATTAATCATTTGCTATGGATTCATGCACCAGAATCCTTCAATTCATATGAATTGTTTTATACATTGTAAAAAAATATAAAACAAAAAGAGGTAATCATAAAAATTCAAAAACACGTTGAAGTTCCTAATTTTCGATCTTTCATTATTAAAAAGTAACATATTTTTTTAAGTGTGTTAAATTATTAGGTATCAAACCAATTTAAAGTTACTATCAAATTGGCAAACCGCCGTTGCATACATCTGGTTAACATAAAATGACCAGCTCAACCCACTAATAATGTCACTCAAATCTCTCAGCCACAACTGTCCCTCAAATTCGCAAGTACCATCCATTTTAGCCTCATTTGCATTTGCCTAGCTATATATATGTATATGTAAAAGCTCTCCAAATCTGTCAAATTAATGTAAACTCCCCTTGCCTAGATCAATATATATAAACACAGGATAGTATTCTTGTATCATACAATTTTTTTAAACCAATTAACAAGTATATATACCTACATATAAAACTCGTACATTAATTTATATAATCATTTACATAAAATATTGTACACGTTTTAACAATGACTAGCTTGAATCACCGCGGATTCGCTCTCTTTTGCCTGGTTGCGCTCTTGGTTTCTGCACTGTCAACGCGACAAATCAATGCCGGGGCTAATGAGCCAATGGTGGATGCCCATGGCAGTCAGGGTTATGACGATCCCAATGATGATAATAATCAGGTTAACGATGGAGGGTTCGAAGACGAGAGGGGAAAATTAGGAGGAGATGTGCGTGTTCGTGGACATTAATAGTATATGCCTACAATGTTCTTCATTTTATTTGTTCGTTCAATGTTAATAAGACACTGATAAATACATGAAACTTTCATCTATACATGTTATTTTACTCATCAACGGTAGGATTTAGCGGTTAATTATACATTGTAAGATGATAAAGTATTTGATATAAATTGTAAAACAAAAATAGTGGTTGCTGCAGGGCCTGGCACACGTCAAATCACAAAGGATGGGTAGATGATGACATCTTTTAAGTTCATTCACCCATTTTTTTATAAATATTTGAGACAACTCCGATATGTAGATAGCTACCACCCAATTCTATAACCAATAACCACAGAAGCTAACCAAAATAGGAGATATGTAGTATCAAGTTATCAACTATAACACATAAAATTAGACTTTTAGAATTCAACATGCAAGAACCAACTATTAATTTAACAATCAGTCATACTGTAATAAGAAAACGATATTCCTCTATGATAATGGTAAAAAATAAAAGTATACTATCGACGACACAACCAACTCCCCAACAATAACAACATCAGCAGAAATCTCTGATAGCGTCATTAGCCTCTTAATGATAAAAATTCTTGACCAGATCTAGGGTTTTAGTTTCGGTATTCGACGACAATACTACCTACAGTTCCACACACAATCAAATCATACACAAAAGTAAGGAGTCAGTAAAAATAATACATTTGAGCCCTGTAATTAAGAGAAAGGGATGATCCTCGTCTTTGATGAATTTAAATAAACACTTCATGAAATCCCCAAATAACAAATACCGGCATAATCAATCAAAATCCATAAACTGAATATCATGAAATAAACATTATCGAGCGAGACAAATTAATAAATACATATAAAATTATGGTAAAGAATTTGAGAAAAATTGAAGATATAAAATAGGAAAAAGAAAGAGTAATAAAAAGATTATGATTTTTGAAATTTGAAATATGAGTTTATGTTTTAGGTAGGAGAAGATGAAAGAAAAAGTGAATGTTTGAATTTTAAATTTGAAATATGTGCTTTGAATTTTGAATTATTTAGATGAGAAGACATGTATTGATCAAGTTTCTATTGTAAGCTTACTGTATGAAACTGACACGTGTTATACAGTACAGTCTCGATTGTTGGCAATAAAAAACGATTGTAATAGTTGTAATATTAACTAATTTTACGGGTAAAAACTTAATTTAGGTCAAATACTTTTTAAAATAGGGAGTAACAATTATAATATATACATACATAGATTGTAAACATGATGATAGAGGATCTTTATTCCGAGTGACGACATGCTAAATAATAATTGATCAATATTGAACCGTAAAAATTATCTTTTATAATTATGAAATAATATTTTATATTCCGTAATATTATATTGAAAATTCATGTTTACCCATAATGATCCTATATTTTTATTGAATATAAATTTTTGATTAAAATATTAAAATTTTATTTTGTTAATTATTATGTTATAATATTGAATTGAATTACTTTTAATTTTACTTTTGTTTGAAACACTATAATAAATGAGGTTATTATCGCTCCCAGTACAAATCCTATGCGCAGATTATTGAACAATTAATATATGTATAATTATATCTATCCTTTTACAACATATTGGTTTGTGTACTATTAAAATTAAATATTGATGGAAGACATATTAAATAAATAAATTTGAGAATACATTTTAATATCTTAGGTATATGGTAGTGAAAATCAAAAATACATTTAATTTCAACGTTTACAGGAACAAGATATTACCAAGCACATTCAAACGTTTAAAGAAATAAAATATTAATATGTTTTAGTTGGTCTATAATTCTACAAAAGCATAAAAGGTTTTTTTGTCAATATTTCTTCATTTCTCATAGTTTTTATAATAACACAATACATCTGTAAATAACAATATTATGGATCCTTCTCGATTGTATCCTCGATTGAGACGAGTATTTGTATAGCGCCACCATAACCAAATCATCTATGAGTTCTTTTCCCCCACCCACCGCTTTGTACACCCCATCCATGCTTATAACCACTATGAGTGTGTTGGTATCTGCCATGATGGTGGCGATAACCTCCGTGGCCCCGTTTTTTGCCATAACCACCATGGTATTTACGTCCGTCACCCATTATTCGAACAGCTGATAAAGTAGCTGCACAAACGAAGATATATAGTTTAATGTTACATATCTTATTATTATGCATAGCGAAAAATTACTATCATAATACTGTAAATCATTGTTGTACCTAAATCTTCATCTGTAGTCCTGATTTTAAGAGAGTAATTCCATATCAGAGCAATCAAGAAGAGATTCAAGAGCAGCATATTTTCGGACCTCATTATTTTGTATATAATTTCTTAATAAAGTAAACCAACTTAATTACTTGTACGGTCACGAGATGTATGTTTGAATGTATTAAGTTTTTTTAGTTTGGTGTCTATTTATAGAGTTGGCTCGGGGGTTTAAGAGATAGAACGGTACTAAACGGATATATATGATATATCTGTAAGCATTTAAAATTGTCTTATTTGATCAGTTTGTTGGAAATTTGGATTTTATATATTTATCACTTATTTATAAATTATTTTCAAATTTGTCTATTCATATGTACGAAACAACTTCTCGTGGATATGAAGCCATTGTAATCTTTATTAAATTCGTGTGTATTCTAACATGCAAAATATTTTTAGAAATTCTATTTTAAATATTTATCGGACAATAGTTAGAAGTACAAAATAATATGTTAAAGTAGTTAAAATTGATTAAATTTTTTATTGAATATATATGCACGAAAAATGTATTAAAAAGATTTAAATGTAAATTTTTTATAACTTTATTGCCTTATTATAAAAGCACATTGAATAAATTTGAATATTTTTTAAAAAATTCCTAAATTACTAAAAGCGCAATATATTAACATTAGTATGGTTGGATCATCAAAAAATAAAAATAAAAATCAAATCATTATACAGAATAAGACTAGTTAATGAGAAGTTCTATTTTGACTATTATAAAAGTACATCAAATAAATTTGAATATTTTTTATAAAAATGTCCACATCTCTAAAATTATAATATATTAACATCTGTACGGTTGAATTGTCGAAAAAATAATTTAAAAAATTGAATTATCATTCAGAATAAGACTAATTATTATAATAATACTATAAAATATAACTGCAATGCAACATCATAAACTGTTATATTTACTCATAGATAGAACATCGTATGGGCGCCACATGTGAGACTCACACGAGTTATATTTGTTCATAGATAGAACATCATAAAAGCGTCACATGTGAGACTCACACGGGGAACCACCAGTGGTCTCCACTTTTTAGTGGTCCTCATAGGTAGACCTCATCTGTGGCCTGATTTTTTACTGTCCTCACTGGTAGACCCACTTTTTGGTGGCCTCCATGGGTAAACCCAACCTTTTTATGTGAGCATATATTAAAAATAAAATGAATTGTTAATGTAACATAATAAACTAATATTAGCATATTATGCAATACCATGACTAAAAAGAAACAGTAGATTATAGCGAATATTAAACAATTTAAGTTGTATTACAATAGAGTCAAAATTTCACAGCTATCCGCTGTCACAATGGTTTCAGTGCAATGCTTTCTAAAAATATTGCTTGTGATTTGTGAACGCTTATGGCGTAGTAACAAATAAATTCAATAACTTGATTTATATATTAAAATAATACAAGTTTATATACCGTGCGATGCATGATGATTTTTTTTATTTTTTTAATATTTTTTATATAATTTGAATTTATTTTTAATTTATATAATAATAATTTAAATTTTATTTAATTTTACATGTATATAATTTTTTGTATTTATAAATAGATAGTTATAATATTAACTCAATCTTACCAATCACTAATTAAAATTTATTTTTATAGTCATTGACTCTATATATATATATTAAAAATATTTGTAATTTAAATTAAGAAAAAAAATTAAAAATTTTCATTTTTCATAAATAAATTAAGAGAAAAAATTAAGATTTTCACTTTCCAGCTACAAATGATGCTAACTTATGTCCATTGCGATGCACAGATGATTTTTTTTAGTTTTTTAATATTTTTTATATGATTTGAATTTTTTTTATTGTTATAATAATAACTTAAACTCTATTTCATATTATATGTATGTGTTTTTATATAATTTCTTTATATATATATTAATAGGATAATATTTGTGTGTTTTGTACAGATATATGTTTTAAGTATGAGATTAATGTGAGATATTTTATTAAAATAAAAAAATAATATTATATGTGAGGAGTTGTATAAAAGGAGAATTGTCGGTGATAGAGTTATATGTACAATATATATCATTTCTAAAATTAAATTTTATTAAAATTGGATGATTATGATCGAATTTATGATTCACCTGATATTGAACATTTAAAAAAAAGTTCTCTAATTTGATTATTATAATAATATAGTATAGATTTTACAATGTACGGTCACAAACTTGGTTTGTCATATACATAAATATATTAATAATTAACGTAAATTTTTGTAAATATATTTTATTTTAAGTTCTAGACAATATATATTTATGATAGTTACTGTTATGTGCATTGTAATATGAAATTTATTGTCATGATGATTTTTTTAAAAATATATATTATTCAGCCTAAATATAATATTTCGCGTATATCTTAAGACTAAATATTTATAAGTTTAGTATACAATTTTTAATAATACTGAACAATCACAAATTTCTAATAATTAATTCATATGTCTCTATTAATTTATAAATAAATTGAATAAAATAGTCTTTTGGAGTAAAAGCATACTGGTAGACTTATAAGAAAAATGAAAATGTTATCACAGTTTAAATATATATTAACCTAAATTATTTTTATGAATATATACATATTTAGAATTTTAATTTGATTTTCTTTTTCATATATAACTATTATTAAAATCTTCAAATAAAAATATACTTCTATTTATTATTGTAATTTATTTAGTATAAATGTAATAAATCTTTATAATTCAATAATGGAATCCTGAAAAGTATGTTTATATAATTATTTCGTTGAAAGAATTTTATATCTATTGATTTTATCTTGACAAAATTAACAGTCACAGGACTTAATAAAAACATTCAATTTATATACATATATTTATATATATATATATATTTATTTATTAAACACGAACAAAATATTATAAAAAATTTGTTTGTTATATTACATTTAAATTTTTGTTTATTATTTAGAATTATTATAATATATATAACCTATATATATATATATATATATATATATATATATATATATTTAGATATTTTATTTAGTTAGATACTATATAAAAGATGATATAATAAAATTAAAATTTGAATGCAATAGGACAACCTAATTTAATATGATATAATTTAAACTTAAATTTCGAAATTGAGAAAATTTGATCGGTTGGTTTAGTATAGTTCGCTACTTCTCTCGAATAAAATATTTATCTTTTATCTTTTTAAAACTTACTAGTTTATAAGCCGTGTAAAACATGGATACTATTAATAAATTATATATTAATTATTTTATATAATTTAAATATTTCATTTAACATGATAATTTGTTTTATTATTAATTTCTTTTTAAATTTTTCTATATAATGATGTTTATATATTAATTTTCATAAAATTTAATGATAAGTTATAATTTTAAATAAATAAAAGAGTTTGAATGATGATTAAATTAAGTTGAATGAGAGTAACCTATATTAAATAAAAATTATAGGAAAAATAGAATTTTTAAGATAGAAAATATATAATATAATATAATATAATATTATAAAAGGAGTAATATAATATTATAAAAGAAGGATTATCGGGGATAGATTTGTATGTGTGATATATCTTTTCTAAAATTAAATTTTATTAAAATTGAATGGTTCTTGGAAAAGAAAATGTATGACTGGGATCGTTTCTATAATTTATTTAAGATTCAACGTTAGGATCTTGACCCGAGTTTCAAAAATAGTACTACCTTCGTCCCACCCAATTGTTAACGTTTTGGAGAGAAGATCTGACACGCATTTTAAGATGCATATAAAACATATTAATTTATTCTGACCTTCTATACGAAACGTTAACAATTAGGTGGAACTAGGGGTAAACATAATCTGGCCAACCCGTTCAACCAAAACCAACCCAACCCTTGTTTCGGCCGAACAAACTAAATCGTCCAAAACCGAGGGTTGAACGGTTTAATTTTTCAAAAACGTGTATAAATTGGGTTGGGTTAGGGTTTAACATATTTTGACCCTAACCCAACCCGTTTACACATATAGGCATAGCCCATTAGGCCCATTTAGTATATTCATTCCTATGAGTTTCTTGACAAAGGTAAACCAAACTGATTTAATTATAAGAGGATGTTCTTTATTATTTAACATAGACTCATAAATGTTTTCATTTTTTTAAATTCTGTAAGTGCCAAAAATAATATTGACATTAGTGCATCGAAGGAGATACTCAAGGTCAATGCTATCATCGTTATTGATGATTGATTCGTCATAAAAAATGTTTTTTTATTTATTTTAAGCTAACCAATTGTTATTGGACTATTTAATGTTTTGAGTTAGATTTTGGATTGTATTTGATGACTATTTATATTTTATGTCACACATTTGGACTATTTATTTGTTATGAAAAATTGACATTTGACAGAGGTAGACTATATCAAAGTTATGTTCAGACTTATTTACAATGTTGTTGCTTGAAAAAGAGGGTTTAACCCAACCCAACCCGAATTAATTGGGTTGGGTTGAGTTTAGTTACATAATTTTTTTTATATTAATGGATTCAATTTTTATCAACCCGAACTAATTGAATTGGATCGTTTAAAACCCGTCCAACCCGACTCGTGTTCACCTAGATGGAACTGGGACTGTATATATTTACGAGCTTATACAAATTACATGCCCTGACTGTAGAGCCACCATCGCAATAAGACATATACTCCGTATTAAACACTTCAAAATTTAAATAATAATTTATTTTCGACAATCTCCGATTTTTCCTCAGATTCCTGCATTTTTCAAAATTTCCTAAATTACAGGGCTCGTCTTTTACAGACCACAATCTGTTTTATATTATCCAGTTTCTTCTTCTTTCTTTCTTTTTTTTTAAAAATCTGTCCTGCTTTTCATTTTACCAGAACCCTTAACCGCCACCTTCTTTTCTCTCTGTATATTTTTACAGAGAGAGAAGAAGTGGAACAAGGGTTCTTATATTTATCTGGGCTGTTGTCTATTTGTTCTTTCTTTGATTGTGATTTTTTTATAAGCACCCATTTGGAGAAAGTTTGAAACTTTACACTTAATTCATCAATTTGTTTTGAGGGAACTAGTGTGTTGGTGAATTTTTTGATTCAAGATAGTCATTTTTTTGGAAAAGAACCCAATTCTTGATTTTAAAGCTTAGAGCTTTATTGCTTATATAATTGACAATTTCATGACATTGTGATTTTTGGGTGTTTTTTTGATCTGTCTCTGTCATTCCATCTTTGATTATTGGTAGGCCATTGTGAATTGTAATTTTAAGAAATGTATGGAACTCGGAGCAAGAGAGACTTGGCTTTAGAATTGCAGGCACAAGTTCCTATTTTGAGGCCAAGCATTCATTCTCGAAGGGCAAACCTTGTTGTAAAATTTCAAGATATTTACGGGTTTACAGTTGAAGGCAATGTAGAGGATGTAAATTTATTGAATGAAGTTCGAGAGAATATCAGGCGACAAGCTAAAGTTTGGTGGGCACTGGAAGCTAACAAAGGTGCAGATTGGTTTATGCAGACTCATGCATCGTCCTCCCTTACGTCATCGCTTAAGTTTTCGTCATTAGTCAATGCCATCACTCTTAAGAGGATGATTAGGAAAGGAATTCCTCCGTCTTTGAGGCCTAAGATGTGGTTTGCATTGTCTGGGGCAGCCAAGAAGAAATCAACTGTACCAGATAGCTATTACAATGAATTGATCGTTGCGGTTGAGGGTAAAGTCACACCTGCCACAAGGCAGATTGATCATGTAAGTAACTGGTTGCTTCACTGTTTTTACAATGTAGGTTTTAATTTTAATGTTTTTTCTAGTGGCATAGTTGATTGTCCTTAAAGTAGTGGATTCTGTTTGTAATTTCTATAGTGGTTGACTGGTTGCGGTATTCCTTAATTTAATATATTAGTATATTATGCATTCATAATAAAAGCCACTACTCTCATTATTAGAGCTAACAGGAGAATGAGAAAAAAGACTCTTAAGCGAGTAATTTGACACGGAAATGATTTGGTGCACCATGCACACACACTCATGAATCTTAATAAAGTGCAAGTTTTGAATGTATTATAATATTTAAAAGATGCACTCATCAGTTATTAATACATGTAGGAAATATCAGATTTATTTATGATTGACGATATTAATATTAATGATTATTTGATTTTAAAGAAAACGCATCAAATATCACCAATATCTTTTTCTTTCTGCCTTATGACTCCACAATCTCTTTATCTACATGATATACATGATGTTTTTATTGGCCGCTGAAAGTGTAAGATGGTCGTATTTTAAGTAATGCTTTTTTTTGGGCAGTTAGAGATAATAATTTGTTTCATGGTATTTACATTGATTTAAGTTGAGTAAATCTACTTTTGACTACCTCAAAAATATGATACTGATTCTCCTGTTTACTTTGGCTGATATTATTTAGGACTTGCCACGCACATTTCCTGGCCACCCATGGTTGGATACTAAAGAGGGCCAGGCTTCTCTTAGACGTGTTCTGGTTGGGTATTCCTTCCGTGATTCTGACGTTGGTTATTGTCAGGTGCGTTCAATTCTTTGTATTTGGTGAAAGTTCAGCTTAGCCTAACCTCATTATTATATTGATATCTGAAAAAATTCATTTATCGCTTTTAACCTTCCTAATTAGATGAATGGGTTAAATATGCCACTACTAGGAATTCTAGTGTAAACTTGAGCTCCTATCTCTTAGCAAAGAGAGATAAGCTCATGCTTCTGTTAGTTTTGGACACCATTCAGATATTTGAGCAGTAATCTCTAAAATCCTTATAAATAATCTTAATAAGATTACTCGTACAAATTAGTTAAGCTCAATTACGTGTTTCCCTCTAAAGTTTCTTGCATTATAATCTAAAAGGGAAGTACTTCTAGTGTCATTACACCCATGCTTTTTTAGTAAAAAAATTAATTTCTTCTTTGACCGATTATCACAGCTTGTATCTTGAATGCACATAATATTATATTAGTTTTGTCATGCTTAAAATCTGTTGCTTTTGCAATAATCTGCAATGTTGATTACCTAAAATTTCACCCGCATTTATGATAAAGTGTGAATCCTCATGGAAGTATAGTTTGTTGCATCAAAATGTGTACATACTGTTTTTGCTTTCATTTTAGTTAATAGAAGAAACCTTACTATGGTATACTGATTTGCATGAATCTTGATACAGGGATTAAATTATGTAGCAGCATTGTTGTTGCTTGTGATGAAAACCGAAGAAGATGCTTTTTGGATGCTAGCCGTCCTCTTGGAGGATGTTTTAGTGAATGATTGTTATACGACTAATTTATCAGGATGTCATGTTGAACAAAGGGTGTTCAAAGATCTGCTGATAAAACATTGTCCAAAGTATTAATCCTCCTGGTTTTAATGATTACTTTGATAGGCTATTCTTGGTAAGTCTAACGTTCAAAATCTATTGCAGGCTATGTGCTCATCTAGAAGATGTGGAATTTGATGTTTCCCTTGTTGCAACTGAGTGGTTTCTATGTCTCTTCTCAAAAAGCTTACCTTCAGAGGTTAAACTTCTCTTTTCCCCTCACTATTCCCATCCATGCACGCAGTTAAATATACATAATGTTATCTTCTTAAAAGCTCAATAAGTTAAATTCTTATTTCTGCTCAACTTTTCCAGACAACCCTACGGGTGTGGGATATCCTTTTTTATGAAGGTACAAGTGTTCTTTTTCGCGTAGCTTTGGCTATCTTTAAGGTGAGTATTTTTTTTGCAGACAGAAAATAAACTATGCATATATTAAGAAAAGTCTAATATTAAACAGTTAAGTTTTTGAAAGTTTTTTTTAATTAATGATGACAGATGAAGGAGGAAGAGTTAGTATTGACACAACATATTGGAGATGCAGTCAACAGAATTCAGTTGACCACACATCGTCTCTTTAATCCTGATGACTTGATGACGGTGAAACTTCTAATTTTACTGCATTTTCCTTCTAATTTTGTGCCGAATTCATTTTTTCCTATAGTTGTGTAATGATTTTATTTTGTTGGTATATCTAATTTAGAAGTTAAAAGGCTGCAGAAGTCTTGCCCCCTTACATTTGCAGATTTGAAGTGTAATATTTTTAAATTTTAGGTCGTATTTGATAAGATTGGCTCAATGGCACTTACGAATATATCAAAGCAAAGGAAAAAGCAGGAATCAGCAGTAATGGCAGAGCTAGATGAGAGATTGAAACGCCTAAATTCGCTGCCCAAAGATGACAAATCGCCCAGGTAGTGTATATGATAAATGAGCAAAGATAGATCTAAACAAGAGCCAGCTCTGGCAATGTTAGATCTTAGCAAAGCCAGCTCTGGCGAAGGTAGTGTATCTGATGAATGAGCAAAAATGGATCCAAATAGGGACAGCTATGGCAATTGCCAAATTTTGTTTTATGTTGAAAAACATGTGTAGAGCTCTCCTTGTTCCAGAGATGAATGAACAAAGGTGGATCTAAGAATGAGACACACAGATATGGCAATTTCCAAGTTTTGTTACATGTTGAAAAATATGTGCAGAGCTTTCTCTGTTTCAGAGTGTACATTTATTCAGATACTCTTAGATTTCTAATTACTTAGATTCAGGATAAAAAAGGTCCCTTCTTCACAGTATTCATGTATCTATTTTTTAAAATAATATATAAACTTATATTTAATAGATTAAAATAAATGATCAACGGAAATAAATTAAAATCTCATACACTATACAGTTTTGAATATTGCTGGAATTAGTTAAAAATTTGTATTTAACTTTCCTGAAGGTAAGTAATACTTCTCATTTGTTAACCAATTAAAGTTCTTTATATATAGACAACCACAACAAACGACCTTTGAGGCTAATAGGTGATCCAACCAAACGACCATTGAGGTTAATAGGTGATCGGGTTTAAATTTGAAGTGACTTTTATTCTGCATATGCATGAGCTATAATATTAATAGAGGAAAAATAATTAAAATTAAATACTGCAATATTATTTTTACTTTACATTCACATCGGTAATAAACTGTATTTTTAATGAAATAAGATTTTTTTTCTTATTCAAAATATTGTTATCCTATTATTAAATTAGTATCACTGGTCCTACTATAAAAGCATATGATTGTGTAAAAAGTGTTTTTGCAGCATGCAACTTCGAAAAATAAATACAGAGACTCATCGACCTCATTCTTGTTAACTAGGTGTTGAGGATTCAAGTAAAAGAGGTGCACGTACTTGAGTATTTAAAGGTGCACGTACCTTGAGTATTTAAAGACTGATTATTTCCATAAAAAAAATGAGCACTCAATATACTGGAATAAAGAATATACACATTCAGTTCATTTTTCTTTTTTTAATTATATGTCAATGTTGTGCCTTCTGCGTTAGCTCGTAAAGGGTCTTCAGATTCATGTCTCTCACCCAGTGCATCATCAAGCAGATTATTATCATAGTCATCATCCTCAGACACTGCTGTTGGAGATTGATTAGGAGCTTTATTATCTAAAGAGGGCCTCACGCTGTTCTTCCGGTTGAGACTCCAATGCATGATGCTAGCCATGAGACTGAGGATCATCTTCTGCTTCACCTGTTGTTGCAAAAAATATTACAAAACGAAAATAGAATGTTCAAGTTATGAATTTATGCTTAATTTCGAACTGAAAACGTAATTAATAACGTAATGCTTTTCGCTTTTTGCTGGAAAAAACTTTGTTAAACAAGGTTGTTACACTACTTCCGGACACAAGGAACTGGTTACTTATATCAAATGTTAAATTTCTAGGAAAAACGTTTACGTCTGCAAATGTGTCTATGAACAAATTGTTGGGACATTCAAATTATGTAGACGAGTTACCTGCATATAAGATCACGTGCTAAAGAAATTAATAATTATGAGGTTAACATAATATACCTCCATGATATCTTCAGGCAACAAAAAAATGGAGCATCCTAGCTTTCGTGCAACACTGATTATATATGTCGCATTTGACTTCTTATCCTCGTCTGCAATTGCAGTAGAAACCCTCATTACAATATACCAAGCCATTTTAATTTCTACAAGTTCTAGTGTCTTCGTACCATTTTCACCGGTAGTGATAAGTGCCCAATTGACAACTCGTGGCTCCACAGCACTAAGAAGTTCAAGCAAGAAAATCCCATCCGAGAGACTTTTGTCCTGATACAAGTTTTGTAATACATCAATCAAGTTCATGTATATTTATTAGTGAAAGACTGAGATTATCACTTGCCTTAAAGCTCTCCATCTGATGCGTTCTGCCTGATCTTTTAACTTTGTTATTTGCCCAATCTATAATATCAGAATCAGTTATTTCCTTTCCTCGGGAGTGAAACCTCAAGTTCTTTAATAGTTGGAGTATACTGAACCTCATTAACTGCCACAGAAAGGCTGAGACAAAGGGTAAACAAGTCAATATACTATTAAACCTTCAAATAGATTAACAATGATAGATTACTTGCAAGAGGTAAATGATAATCACACTAAAAATCCTCAGACAGTTAGTTACAAAAAAAGAGCAAATGCTAAACTGAGAAAGTATGTTGACACACTCAACTAAGGCACGACTAACACAAAGTGAAGTTTGTGCTTTATCCGAATAGGACAAGTTTGAACTATGTTGTCCTAGAGATAGTATACAGAGTTCGCAAAGCTAAGTAAAAGATACTTATACTTTATTGGTGATTCTAGAAATGATTCGAACTTCATAGACAAATTGCTGTAATCGTCCAAATAAGAATCACAATTATAAGCAGTTAAAGCATGTACATTGGTTGCATGGTCAGCATTCTGCAACATTTAGAGTGCTTTGTAGGTTTACTGTACCGGAAATATTTACTTTAAGGGAAAGCAACATCATTTATTCTTAAAGAGAACTTAAGGCTGGGTTTAAGTTTAGATCACTAAATGCACTAAACTGACCACTTCAAATGTTGAAAAATAACAGACCTTACAGCTCTTAACTGGCATCAGGATATGGAACAACTGAAAGCTGAACTAACATGTAAAAGAAAATAATGTCTGAACATGTCTGAGCTCAAGAAAACACCTTCCAATAGTAAATGGAATATATTATAGATTGACTAACCCAGTATGAGCTTCTTGTTTCCTTGTACGATATCGCTTCCATCTACATTTACGAGGGAAAAGTTTAACTTCTCCCCAATATGTATAACTTGGTTGCAATTCTCAATTTTTCTAAAAGGCATCTTAATCGGAGGCTTTGTTGCTTTCTTCCAGTTGACTGATCGAGGGGAAACTTTGTCGAGAACTTCCAGTATAACCCATCTGCAGGCGAGGGAATAAATATCTAGAAGCATATGCAAGGGAAAATTATAGTAACGCCAAAAATTCTATGCTCACCCATTTCTAATATCCTCGAACAAATTATTAACATGTGTATCAACTCCAAGACTATTGATCCACAACCGAAACCATCTCTCTTCTCTTGAAGTTTCAGCATCATCAGACATCATCTCTGCATATGAATGTTTTGCATTTTGTAGTGACAGGCCATTCCTGCGGAGGAGAGTTCTTTCTTGTGATCGGATGAAAATATAGGTAAAAACAAGCAGTAAGCAAATAAAATGCAAGATAATATTTACCTATTGCAGAATAGGTTTGCAAGAAATGCAAGATTTAGGTTTGTTGAGCCCTGAAGGATATCTTTTGGAGTAACGCATCTTTTGCATTGCAGTTTTTTTACTTGTTCAAGGACCAATTTTGCTCTTTCAGCGGGATTTTTTGCCTCCAATGTGGTGGTGGTACTATGTTCCGGGGCAAGAACATTAAGCAAGTGTGCATACGCCGTCCCATCCTGAAAGTGGATATGGAGACGATTATGCTCTCTACGAGCAGAGGAAACATTAGAAAGGCTTAATGCATATATGGAATATTGGACATCTCTAACTTGAGTTACTAATATGTGTCATATCGGCCATTAAAATCGCTATTCAATGCAACGTCAGAAAGGATGTCTTAGCTTTTTGTCCAGAACACAGTTATAAACGTTTCCTCACCTTCAAGTCAGATGAAAAATTTGTAACCTCTTTCTCATATCCTGCTTTCTTCAGCTGGAAATTCATCCATTTTAGAAGAATCTCTTCAGGAGCTAAACACGAAATCTCCTCCACATCCTGCGAATATGATGTATCTCTTATTCTTCTATATATACTGCTTATACAGTACTCCAACAAGTACATGCATTAGTAAAATTATAAACAGTACGTAGTCAATGAAGATCTTGCAACCTGGTTTTCTGCCACCAATTCCAATAGCTGAGGAGTTCTGGTGAAATCGAGATCAGCTAAAAGTTGCGTCTGATATTTTTAATACATGAAAGTAGAAAACATATAGATCATCTTGGTGAACCACTATGTGCATCTTGTAATAATCTTTGATAGAATCTAGATAAACAAATAAGAAATAGGAGATACCTGCACTATTTGGGAAATTAAACGAAGTACCAGATGAGGCTGTAGAAAGTGACGACGAAAGAAAGGAACTTTATTAGATATATTTTCTAGCAAGTAGCAACTATCTCTTTAGAACAGAGGTAGGACTGTAGGAGAGGTAAAAAATCGAAGTCTTTGTCCTCTAAATATGAGAAGATCCTTATTACACCTTTATTCGATGGAAAAACAAACATAGATATCGATACATATGTATGTTGGAGGTTCAGTTCATATTTGTATGCCTGGTCGGAACTTGGAATTCCCTTTCAATCTTTTATAAGGCCATATTTATTACTATGACTAGAAAGTTAATTTATCAATCAATTGCCATATATCTAATCGCATTAGTCATTGAGATAAAAGTCCTCGAGGTTTTATTTTTTTAAAGAACATAATCTATGTATTATTATAATGCATGTATCATGAACTTAACTTACTCTAGCTTCGGCTAATTCTTGTGTGCCAATGTTCACTACAGTGCAGCCTATGGCCTTTGCAGAATTGAGACACAGGGTGTGGTTCTCAGTCCTTTCCCAAGGATTAAGAATGTGTTTTGTATTGATAGCCCGCTCATCTATCGTACCAGGGACAGCCACGTTGATGAGCTTACTGCAAAACATTGTTCCCAAATCCCAAATGTATCAAGAAACACATAGAAAATAATACCTATCATATACAAATACGAGTGGGCCCATTAAAAGTACCACAGTAAAATACCATCCTTGGCAAGATCAAACAAAGCACTGGTAGAGGGATCTAGAGGAAGAAAATCCTTCAAAAATGGATCTTCCCCTAGATAGCTATTTATGTGGGAAACATAGAAGGCTTTCTCTGACTGGGTAAGGGTGGTAGTATTTGTCTTGAGAAATGAAGTAGCATTCACAAACTTTTGGCCACCTGACTTAATTTGAGCTTCGCCATTTATATTTATATATGCCTGCAATCATGCAACTGCAAGCTTAATTCTTTTCCTGTCCATTACGTCGGAACAATGAATAGTTATGCTGTTATATTTAAAGTATGAAAGTTGAGCCAAGAAAGAATCATTTGTTAGAAATAAACAATTAAAGTTGTTTTCATTTCCTTACAGTTACTACTTCACTAACCAAACACGAAAAATATCAGATACATATATGTCACAAACACTTTAAAAAGGTTTATCAATTAGTCTAATGAGCACCAGCATTACTTTGCCATGTTTTCTCATATTCTAAAAGTTTTAAGCTAATTAACTAGCACCAACATTAGGGACAATGAGTAGAAATCAACGCCGTGTTCACTTCAAAGGAATGGCATTAGTGATGATAGAGTGAATTTAATATAGAGACAAATAAGCGGTCAAAAAAGGACAAAAAAGATCACAAATCAAGAGTAGACGATACAGTAAAACAGTTATGAGTAGGTTTGTAAACAGAATGAGTATGAGAAAACAATGATCATTCATTTAAAAATTGGACGGGGTAAACCAGTAGAAAGTGAAGGAATGAGTATAATGCATTAAATGTTAAGAAAATATTCCAAATATCATTCCATTTCATACAGCGCAGGTGCACAAAATGAAAAGTTGTCTCTGAAATTATCATATCAGGAACTTACTTGAAGAAAGGATTCGTAATCAATTTCTTGATCCATGTTAAGGTCTGACTCACTCAAAATCGCTTTAACCTCCTGTTCCGTAAACAACTCACTGAAATTCTTTAATTGCAACATCACTGCTGACAAATCTGCTAATGTGACGCGGCCTAACTGATTCCTTGCTAAAAGAAACTGCAAAACAGGTGCCAGGTTTCAAACGTGACTCACATAATAATCAAAGAATCACATGTTTGCAATATCATAATTACAAGGGCAGAATATATAGACAAAATAACTCACTTTGGATTCGAGGTTCCGAAGCTCAACTTGAGGAATTTGACTCTCAAGCAATGAATCAGAGACCACAACTCCCAAGAAACCCGACATCTTTAGTAGAATTCTCTTCTTCTTGTTCGGATCTCAAACGATAGGTAGCAATCTTATGCTCCAGAAATTAAACAAGTATAGAGATTTATACACACACATATAGAAACTTCAAACATGAATTTTGACAGCACAATATTTGATCCAGAATTAGTTTATTAGCCCAATACCCTTTCGGGGAATCTGTTTTTAACATGCATGCATGCTCTACCTTTTATTATATACAATACAAAAAGAGATATGCAGATAAATTGGATAATGAAAAATCAAAGAAAGCACACCTTGCAGATTTGATATTCATCAATGGCAAAATGCAGACAAGGGTATGATTTGGAAACATTTTTATATTAAATATAAAAATCTAATGGATATATTTTTGGAGTAAAATCCTAAAATATTAACTGTTCCCTTAAATAAATAAATAATAATCCTCAAATTTTTATTTGTTTTAATACATAAATATACGATATATTACTGTAAATTAAATTTATTTTACCAAGAAAATAATTTTATATACCAGAAAATATAATAAAAAAGACCAAAAATAAAAGGCAAAACCGTAATTTAGGCAAAAAGGAATTTTCAGCCCACCAACCGCAACTCCGCACCAAATCTCTCTTTTTCTTCCCTCTTTCTCCATCACCACTTTTAACTCCTCTACGCTACATACATATACTGATATATGTATATATATGTGTGTAAGCCTGTGTCTCTAAGCAATTCATGGAGTTAACAGCCAGCACTTCATCTCTTAGCCGCTATATATCTCCTCATCCCTATTCATCTCCACGTTTCACTTCTTGTGGTCGTCGCTGGCTAAATTTTCCGATAAGGCCCCCACCAAAATTACTCTACCAATCTTTCGAACCCATTTTGTGTCGACCCTTATGGATAAATGTCCGGGGCTCTATCATGTGCAGCTCAGGTGTTCGATTAAAGTCCCCAGAGAGTAAAAAAGATGAAAATAATGTGAAAGTGGAGAGGTTTGTGGGGTTAGGGAAATGGGGTGTTTTGATTGCTGTTTTGGGTTATAGTGTGATTAAATGTCAAAGGGTTTTGGCTGCTGAAGGGTTTGTGGCTGCTACTGGGGTGTATTTGAAGGATAATTGGCCCAAGATTTTGCAGGTTTTGGGTGTGTTTAAAGAGCAAGGTTTGATATTGTCTGTGCTTTTGGGCTTATCTGCTTTCTTTTCGATGGCGGAGACTTCAATTACTACTCTATGGCCTTGGAAGGCATGTTTTTTTTACTTTTCATTTGTATATATATGGTTGTATGTAATCCCATAATGTGACAGGTTATATTTGTAGATTTTGAGATTATTCTTTTAGTTAGTAGTGCAAATAGTACAGTTTAGCTAGCTTCTACAGCTAGTTGACCATAGCCTATCTTATAGTTTTGTTTTAACATTAAGATATTTGCTTAATGTTTTGTCCTGCATCTTCCCCAAGACTTCATGTTTGTCCCCAAACTTTGGATTGTCATACTTAATTTCTTAACTGCAAAAGAATGAAAACAAGAAACAATGATTAGATTCTCCATATTATTTCTACATTCTATCTCCCATAGTCCCATCCTTGTACTCTTCATGCAGTGTGGTCTATGACCTGCTTATGTTTTCTAATCCTGTTTTTACATGTCTAAATTCATAACGAAATATACTCTACAATCTGTAAGGTGTTACATTTACGTAATCTATATTCTGTACTTTGTTGAATGATCAGTATATGTGATCCTTATAGAAGCTTTTCACTTTGTCCCTTAATTGTTTGCCAAGTAAAGATTATTATTTATATTTGAAAATTGGGAGCTTGGCCCCAAACATTTCCTTACTGAAACCGTTCACTCTCTCCCCTTTCTATATATCTATGTATGTGAAAAGTCAAGATTTTTTTACAGGTGCGCGAGCTGGCTGAAAAAGAGCCAGAGGATGGTGTCTTCAGAATGCTCCGTAGTGATGTCACTCGCTTCCTTACAACCATTCTCATCGGCACTACGTATTAGTTTCCCTCAATTGCATAATTTTCAGTGATGTATTGTTTATGTTACAAATCACAGTTAGTTAGCTTTTTCTAAGGTCTAAAGCTCTGTACTTTGATTTTTAGTGTTGTTAATATTGGAGCAACAGCACTCGTCACAGAGGCAGCAACAACACTTTTTGGTGAGGCGGGTATTACTGCAGCAACTGGTGTGATGACGGTATGTAACTGTTTAATAACAAAAATGAAATAATTGGAGCAATGTACATCTTTAAGATGCTTTCGGGACTTGTGACAGTTTATGTGACAACAATTAACTGATCCTCACTCAACAATATACTTCGATATAAAGGTCTGAATATTAGTTTAACAATGTGGGAGCTAGAAACAAATTGTAATGCTAAACGGTATGACTTGAGGAGAACAGAGCAAAGCCAAAGAATGGGAAAAGTACCTCACATGTGAAGACATGTCAAATTTACCTCAATCATGATGGTTTATGGTTCATTTTCGCTTTTTTGTATATAGAGCTCATATATTCTTTAAAAGAATTATCTTGACTTTTATGATTCATGAAAATATTAGAACTCTCAAGCCTTTAACTAGGTGTGTTGTAGCCAATTTTCGTAAGATTAAATGTATATTCGGGTATTCAGATAGAGATTATAAGATGAAAGATGTAAACATGCATGTATTTATATATATATATATACACACACACATCGGTAGGTTCTGGTACAAACTTTACAAACTTTTTGAGCCATGGTTATTTCAACTCCGATTTTCATAAATAATTAAAAAAATGATTATTACTCTATTAAAAAACTTATTTGGGATGTTTTTTATGAATAATTAAAATTTTGGGGTGTTCAAACACATAAATAACTTAAGTTCATCATCATTTGTTGAACAATAGTTATATTTGTGTTGAAACTATGTACTTCAAATATTTTTCAATGGTATGATTATGCAAACTATATTAAATAATTAGTATTCTGTATTTTTATACCCTAATTTGGTATTGATGAACCCCAGAGGGATAGTTGACAATTAAATATAATTTATTCAACACAATTATAACTATAATTCAACACAATTTTGAATCCCAGTTATATGTGTGTTGAATGCACGTTATACGAAAATCTTATTTATTTGTATTTTTTATAGAATGATGATGTTTTTTCAATTATTTTCAACACGGATACTTAAATTTTAAAGAACCATAATAAAAAATGCAAAAAAAATGTTCAGATAAACTTTTTTATGATAGTTTTGCAAATAAAATTATGTTTTGCACTATTTTTTTCATTTTTTATTATGGTTCTGCAGAATTTAGTAAAAGTTTTCACGGTTCTCACGCTAAAAAGTTTGCAGTGGAGTGTTACCATATAGGGTATATGTATGTGTATATATATTTATATGAAGAACATAATTAGGATTTTTTGGGATTATTTTTTCGACAGAATGCTTTTTAACAAGTAAACCTCGAGTGTGACCCAACACCTAGCAAATCTCTAGTTTTTTGCACTGGTAGGTGGCCATAAGAAATGTTAATGTTTGCTGCTCCCAGGCAACAAACCCATAAGGCCATAACCATAAACTCTTCAACATTCTATTGTCCACTTTACAACCACTAGGTGTGTAGTCCACTTCTCGGGGGCTTGGTTTTTGAGACTAGGTGGGTAGTCTACTTCTCAGAGGTTTGGTTTCTGAACCTGCTCTTGAAAGTATTTAATCAATAATGATTTAGAAATGGATCAAGTCCACGTAGTTGCATTTGATTTAGAAATGGATTTTTGGTAGAAGTTAGCCCCAGTCCAAGTCCACTTCTTAAGGAGTAAAGTCCAAGTGGAAAATCTCTTTTAACATATCGTTCTAGATTTAGGTTTCTAGCTTAATAATATTTTTCCATTGGCATACGCTCCGGATCCAACATTCTACGGGCTCCTCCTCATCTATTGTTTTAGGGTCATCATCAATAAAGAAGTCCTTCTATATGTTATTGATTTAACCTTCGAACACAGAATATTTTTTGCCCAAAGATAGTGACTTTGTTGTGTTTTGCTTTTAATCTGCGCTTTTTAATAATACTTACACTTGATTCAAACATGTTCTCTAGTTTCTTCTATATTTCAACAGCTCTAAAAATTTATCTGAAATGACAAGCTTTAGCCATTTTGATACTTTTGCATTTGCCTATTTATCGTGGGTCAAATCTATCCAATATATGATATTGAGAGAAATAATTGTGGGGATGGTTACAAGTTATATTCATAAAATTGTAGTTTCTCAGTGTAGTAATAATTATTGTTATAATGCTTTTTTTATAATGCTGAAACTCGCAAACATTTATACCTTTTAAATGCATTAGTTTTTTTTTTAATGTTGGGTTCAGAATTAACATATTCTGTTAGTCTTTTGCTCAAATACTTTTCTGATTAACTCTCTTTCTCTCTCCCTCTCTCTCACACACACACACTCTCTCTCCCTCCCTCCCTCCCTCTCTCTCTCACACACACACACACACATAAGAACAGTACATACACATATTAAAATAGGTATTATGTGAGTAGTAAATACTTGCGTGTAACATGTCCATATACTTTTTTTGGTTATAATTTTACATATCCTGTACTTTTCAGGTAGCAATTTTGCTCCTTACTGAAATTACCCCAAAAAGTATTGCTGTGCACCATGCTACAGAAGTTGCTCGCTTTGTGGTATGTTGGATTGTACTTTCTGATTAGCTACGCTAACTCTACAGTCAATGACTATGCTCTGGATTTCCATCAACTCATGCATAATAATTGCGGATTCATTGTTGCTAATCCAAAGTTTTTCATGTGAATTCTTTAGGTCAGGCCAGTTGCATGGCTTTCTCTGATATTGTATCCCGTTGGAAGAATTGTAACATTTCTGTCGATGGGGATGCTTAAGTTACTTGGTTTGAAAGCAAGAAGGTATTTTTTCCCATCTATTTCCTTTGTCGCTAGTTCTTTTTTCCTATACTAGTATATTAGTGCTTAACACTGAACATCATACTATATTAGAACCAAATTACTAACTTAATCATTCACCAACACTTGTGTCAGAGATTTCTTTTTTTATTTAGTGACTTCTGACCTATGATTTTAAAAATTGTGTACCTGGATGGGCCTAGTCTTCCAGATGATCATTTATTAAAAATTACAACAACAAAAAAATAGTCAGCCGCAACAAGCTGAAATTTAGATGGCAACAAGAATTCTTCATGACGAGGCTTGACTTCATTGCAAGGGTAATCATTAGTGAATCTCATGCCTTAATAGCGGTTATCCTAAATGGAAAGTGAGGCCATGCCGGAATGAATTTCCAAAAGTACACCTGTAAGAAAGTCTTGTAATGGTTGTCCTCAAAACTATGTAAGTTGAACATTACCCACTGGCCCCACTTGGTTTCTAGCATCAATCCATCTATGTAAATTTTGTCGGTTAAGAACATCCTCCTAGTTTAGGAAATGACCCTTGTACATTCTTTTCATTGTTTGTATTATATAATTTTGAAGAAGATAGCTTAAAGATTGAAGAATTAAAGTTTCAGTCCATGTTTTGGCTTATTTGTTATGAGAGTGCAAATTTTGCATAGACGGGACCGGATCCTAATTTTGTAAATAGTATTTAGTTGTCTAGAGGGCATGTAGCGCAATGCATAATTGCAAAAAATTCTTGCTAAAGATACTCTAAATTGACAAATGCTTTAAGATTAGCTTACTTAGGTGAAGCATAATGAAAAAACATGACAAAGGGATTTATTTTGAGTGAAGAATTGGAGACTGAGTGATCCTTCGTTGGAGAGAAGATAAATGGGCGAGTGAACAAATGTACTTGAAAAAATAAAAAGGTGAAGTTTGGTATATTGGACACGAGGGTGTGGTCAGTGGTCCCATTAGCCATACGATTAACCCTTTTAAATTAAGGAATTAGGAGTCCAAAATTTTGAAAGAATCCATACCAGCAGAAGCAACTAGTGCTCGAAATAGCATATATCTATCTATAATATAATATTAAAATAATGACAATATAGATTATTTAATTTTTTGTACAGGATTACAATGATAAAAATGGGCTATTTGAATTAGATGTTAGATAGTAAAATATACATGAGCTATTCATTTAGTCCATATTATTAAGTCTTTTGGCCCATGTTAAAATAAGAAATTGATAAATAAGCTCTATCCATTACTATTCCCATAACTTCTATGTACCTTCCTCAACGATACCATGGCTAAATATGTAATTAACATGTAAAAAATTAAGAGGTATGATGATAGATACCAAAAATATTATAGATGAGTTTTTCTTCTAGCCCGAATGATTTAGTCTTTTGGGTCAAATTAAAATAATAATAATATAGATTTTTTAAAATAAGATGTTATATAATAATAACATAGTTGAGTTATTCTTTCCGAGGCAGATTAAAATAATAAATATGAACTCTTATAATAAGATCTTAGTTGCCTTTTCAAATTGTATGAAATACACACTTCTAATTTGATTACAAAATCAATAATGTTAATACTTATTATATTTTATATATGTTAGTTCCTATTTAAAATTTACTCATACTATAATACTCAATGTATGTTAATTCAAATATTTAAGATTTGCTTTAAATTCTTATAATCCTATTATAATTTTTTCAAAATTACTTATAATATTATATATATGTAAATTTGACATACGACTTAATCATATTATAATATTGTATATATGTTCAAAATATATAACATTTATTTTCTAATATTTATATGTTCATTTTGTTTAAGATTTATTATAATAGCTCGTGCTCGCCAGTATCCTTACTATTTTGATTCCACCTAATAATTGATGCAAAAACTATTATATAATAGATGAGTAAGAACACACAATGAAGCTGACTTTTTAAAATTGTGGGATATCTAATTCTTTCACTAATTATAAAAGGCATTCATCTTATGCATAACTTTGAATTTTTTCCTACACATGCGTTTTTTTTAAAATGGCAGGATTTTTATTATAAAATACACATTTTAAAACATATATATTATATTATTATGTATGATTACCTTTTAAATGATTTTTTTTTTGTAAAATATTGATCAGACAAAGGTATACCATTTTTCAGTTTTGTCCCATTCAACAATTTTTTTACTGTGATAGTCAACTTGAGATTTTATTGATTGATTTATCTTTTCCACCAAAAAATGACGGTGTAGCCGTATTTGTGTAACCATGTGCAAACTTATAATAAATGGAACAAAATGATATATTGAATCACTTTGTATATACTTGATTGACTAATATTGAAAAGTAAAGACCATGACCATATAAAAAGAAGGTAAGGACCAGTAGATAAATCCTGCTATAGAGTCATTGGATATTCGTACAATATCCAATTAACAAAATGTAGCAAGTAACATGATATTGAACTAATTAGAAACAGATGAAAACTGAAACAGCAGCATATATAGTATCTAAATCTAGAGCTTAAGATCTAGATCGAGTTCTTCCTCTTCTTCTTCCTCTTCATCATTGTCATCCAAGATAATAGCAGTAGACCTGCTTGCTCCATCTCTTGGAGGATATGTGGGTGCTACAGAAGGGCTGAAGAAGTCGGGCACTCCAAAAAACATCGTACTTCTGGCTGGAGGCGAAGAAACCAAAGGGTTTGGTGGATGAGGAGCCAAAGGGGCTGGTGGAGGATATGTGGATGCTACAGAAGGGCTGAAGAAGTCGGGCACTCCAAAAAACATCGTACTTGTGGCCGGAGGCGAAGAAATTAAAGGGGCTGGTGGATGTGGAGCCAAAGGGGCTGACAAATGAACAGGTAATGTTGGCCTAACATGTTCCATCCTTAACATTTGAAGCCTTTCCATGTAACATATGTAACGCCAATTCCTAGAGGAAGAAGATGAAGATGATTCCGCTGTTGCCCCCACAAAAGATGGCTGGTTAGCCATGGGCTCCAGCCTCATTTCCGCCAAAGAAATCGGGTTGACAACCGACAATCCACTGTTGGTTAAGTAAGGAAGATTATTACTATGGGCTCCAGCTTGCAGTATTGCACCTCGCACCTCTTTTTGCGCGTTTTGGTGTCCGCCCATCGCCATCGGGGTAGAGAACGGAGGATAGGATGAATGGAGGTATGGGAAGAGATGAGTTCGTTTACAATCGACTGTAGGGCAGCCTTTAAATAGATAAATTTGTGACTGAATTAGGAATAGCAGATACTGTATAGATACCTTATGTACAAATAATATGTAGTTATTATTCTTTTCATCATTCTTTTACGTACTTTAAATAGAGTATGATTCGAAATACCGTAAATATTTTATATTGACCATTTATATACTTCAAATTTCTATTCTTTGTTACTTAAATATATATGTAAAGAAATCCAGAATATACTTTTTTCAAGATTATAAATATCAATTCTTGATTATAAATATCCTAAAAAAAGATGTCTTGCTGACCTTTTGCGAAATTTCGTCAGATCTATTTCATAATGTTCAATTAAATCAAATTACTTCGAAACATAAATAAAAATCCGGTAAAAATTATATATTGTTTTCTTCTATAATACAACAATACCAGGCTTTATTAACAGTTGTCATTGAAAAGAAAATACCCGAGATTGTAACTTTTTGATCTACTGTTTAATTTATCATGACATGATATAAGTGAATATGTTTATAGCTATCACGGTATGCTATATATAATAATTTACTATATGATTACATAGATTTGAAGGTTTATAATTTTATTTTATTTTTACTTAAAGAATGCTGGTAAATTAATATACGTTAAAATTATATTATTAGTGAGATTTTTTTTTTTGACAAGTTATTAGTGAGATTTTTAGATGTGCTAAACCTGCAAAAGGGAAAAAAATTAGTAGAAGCCAAGGAATAGTTCTAAAAGAAAAAATTGCTAGTCTATCTATACTATATTATTAAAGCCGAAACATTAAAAGTTCGGTAATTGGTCGTCGGGATAATTATTATTGGGCCTAATTTTTAAACATTAATCTCCCAACTAAAATACATCTCACATTAATCTCCTTAACTAAAACATGTCTCTAAACAAAACACATAAACATTATCTTATTAAAATACAAATATAAATAAAGTATATACATATAACATTAAATAAAATTTAAATTATTATTATAAAAATAAAAATATAATCAAATTATATTAAAATAATAAAAAAAATTGATCCGTACATCGCACAGGATATAAGTTAGTATAGGATTGTATTCAAATACAAACTTTCTAGGCCTACTAACAAACCTATTAAACTCACTAACATCGACATGGATGCACCAAAGTATAAGTAGATTTCACCAAATATTTTAAAAATAATATTGAAAACATTGTTTACATAAATGAATTGTAAATTTGTTTGTTATATAAACATTGTCCTTGATAGATATAAATGCTTGTATTTTAAACACAATTTTATTTACACATTTTATTTTCCGAATTTTATGCGCGCAAGCGCGCACACACACATATAGTGTGTGTTTGACCCCCATTAAATTATGAAAATAAGCCCTTATTTTCGAAAAAAAGTAGGATACAGTGTACGTTTTTTATAAGTAAAATTTTATTTTTCAAAAAAAAGTTTTGTTCTTAGTTTGTTTGCCAGAAATAAGTACTTATTTCCAGAAAAAAGTAGGTAAATGACTACTTTTTTCCAGAAATAAGCACTTATTTTTCAGAAATAAGTTTAGCCAAACGGGCCCATAATATGCTGCTGAATGTGAAAAGTGTACCTAAGCTTGATGAGATAATTCACTAGGATTAGGAGGAGGAGCAGCAGCAGCAGGAGTACTAGAACTAAATACAATTTCCAAAAATCAAGTCTTCCCCAAAAGTCTAGATAACAACGGAAGTAAAAGAACTCACAGCATATAGAAGTGAAGTGCAATGATGAGCATGACTGAAAATTAAGCCCGGAGTAGTAAGTGGATGATTCAGACCATTGCTCGGCATTTCCCTTGTTCCCACTGATTTGCATAAAGAATTATCTTAGAAGCTAGCAACAGAATCTGATCAAGAAGTCTTTCTCCGCATGGACTTGGTTGAAATATGTGATTGTTAAGTAATCACAACATGATTCTCGCTGAGATATTTTGTAACTTTGGCTCCCTTCAATTCGCTGTTATTACTCTGAATGGCCAAACCTCTTAGCCTCGAACCATGATTGCAGAGTAGGTGAGAGAGAGAGAGAGGGAGAGAGAGAAAGATTTTCAGATCATTCAGTGCAATGAAATTACAAAGGCTTGATATTTTCAGATCATTCAGTGCAATGAAATTACAAAGGCTTAGTGTACTACTGATTTTATCACTTTAGTAATTATGTGATGTTAGTTAATGCAACAAAAAATATCAACAAGGATTTTAAATAACCATGCAGCGGTTTGACAATTAGCAAGAAGTGACTAACCAAAATATTGACAAAAGAATATTGGTAAAGGCAAAATGGTGTGCAAAAATGACGGGTTGCTCTAAAAGAGCAAAGAAAAGGATGCTCAGTGAGTCAAGCTCAATTAAGTGGTGACTCGTTAAGAGTAGAGACAGAGAATCATTATAAGAGATACAGTTACACAAACATCATGAAAATTTGCAAAGCCTGTACGCACACAGTAGCTTAAAATATGAAACAAAAAAAAGGTTATATTAAATTATGACGGAAAACATGCAAGTAACCTAGATTTTCGTGATACAAAGAGAAACCTAAAAGAAATGTTACTTGAAAATAATTCTGTTGCGTAGTCTAGTATTTGTTAATTTACATAATTGCTGATTCTTTTAAATTTTCTTTTATCTATAGTGATCCGTATGTAACTGAAGATGAACTGAAGTTGATGTTAAGAGTTGCAGAGTCAAGTGGTGCAATTGAGGAAGAAGAACAGGTAACTTATAACTTTAATTGTTTAGCATCTGTGGCTAGCCGATAGTCAGTACGTTACTTGATCTCCTTGAAGTATATCTGCCACTTGGATTACTGTACCTAATGAATTTTGGTCACACTAATTGTCAAGAACTTTGTAGACTTGTAGTCTTGTAGATATCTTAAAGAAGAATTTCTAGTGTTCCTGTCTGAATTAATTTCAATCCTTGGTGAATTGTTTGAGGATTTAATTTACCAGTTTAATCTTTTGCGCAAAAATTCTGTAGTGGACTCAATGACTGAGAAAAGGTTTTGGTGGGGGTCAATTATAGAAAGTCAAACCATTCATACTCCTTAAGTGGCCTTCGATAAACTGATAAGCTGCAAACTCTTCAAATCGGATAAAGTAGCGATTAATTTAAGTACGAGTAGTTGATTTAAAACAATTAAGTGACATCACAGTTCTCCAGGCTTCCAGTGTATATAGACCACATCGTAGATGAAATTCGTGCCGCAATAGTTTTGATCTGAAGGTTTTGTGTAAGTATGAAATGGAATTTCACAAATTTAGACCTTCATCACTGTCTGCCTTAGTATACTGCCTCTGTATAATTGTTTTGCCATTACAAATAGCATCTCACTTTATACCAAGGCAAAATTCTCCAAACTAGCAACTTTCTCTGGTATATAGGCATATAGCTGATAAAGTTTACAACTTGAAAAATTATCTACTCATTGTGAATGCTGCAGGATATGATTGAAAATGTGTTAGAGATAAAAGATACACATGTCAGGGAGGTGATGACTCCCCTTATAGACGTACTTGCCATTGATGCGGGTGCTACACTATTAGATTTCCACAAGTTCTGGGTGACTCATCCATACTCCAGGTATGTAATTTTCGTCAAGTTACACTTTATACATTTCCTTAGCTTTCATTGACTAGGGATTATTAAATTGAGTGTAGGGTACCAGTTTTTGAGCAGCGTATTGATAATATTGTGGGTATTTCTTATGCAATGGATCTACTAGACTATCTGCAAAAGGCATGTCAGTTGCTATTTTTTTCTGTTGAATTTTCTATTACTAATAGATGTTGCGTTTGCATAGTAATATATCTGACAAATTATTTTGCAGGGAGAAGTACTTGAAACTACATCTGTGGGAGACATTGCACACAAACCGGCATATTTTGTTCCTGGTACGACTTAATTGCCCTAAATAACTGCTAAATACGGGTTTTCTTGCGGAATGTACTGGTTGGCCCGTGTTACAGACGCATATCTGTGCGTTCTTCTAGGAGTTTATCCTGGCTGATCTATGATGCTCCAGTGTTGTTGAAGGCTGAATCTTGATTTACTTCTCAACAATTTTTTGGACACATTCTCATCTCTTGATTCTGTTGCAGATTCAATGTCGGTCTGGAATTTACTTAGGGAGTTTCGCATTCGGAAGGTCCACATGGCTGTAGTTCTTAATGAATATGGAGGAACTGTGGGAGTATGTTCATGCTCATGATATCCATTGTTAAATATCTGTTATCTCATGTAAAATTACACAATTAATTACCAAATGTCATTAAAATGCAGATCTACTTGAAAAGCAATACACAAACACACATATTGTCTTTATGTGATTTTGAGTTACTGTTGCTTATGATTATATATTCTGGAGTTCTGCCTGTCATAGCTAATAGTCTGTTGAAGTCTGCAAGGTCTGTATTTTGTATATCGAACATTAAACACTCTTATATATCTTTAATATTTACTGGGGTCTTACACATTGTCTTTGTGATTCGGTTGAAGCAGATAGTTACTCTGGAAGATGTTGTTGAGGAAATTGTTGGTGAAATTTTTGATGAGAATGACACAAAGGTAGTCGGTGTTTGAATTATAATGTCCTATTATATTGCAGAATACTTTTCATAACTGACTGTTATTAATCTATTGTTATTCATGTATAATTAATTGTGATGAGATTCTTGTGCAAGGAATTGTCAGCTTTTATGCCACATATAGTAAGCATTTATTTAACTTTCCAAGTTAAAACTAAAGTTTGTATCGTATGAGACTTGGTTATATGAACTATACATAATGAAGATTGTTAGTTGGCCAACTACCCCTAATACATTATGATAATATAATGTTAGGAGAGAGGCCTAATTTGTGTACCAAACACATATCATGACAATCCACAGTTGCGATTCAACTGTGGGCTCGAATGTTTATCACCAGAAACCAAACTTTTAAGGCAACTGTCAGCTATGGTGTTTTATGCTACATGTGAAAAGTAGGGGAAATGATATGCAAAATGACCAAATTAGCACATGAAGGGGGGCAAGTGCCAAATGGCACTCCTGAAAAGTTGGACCTTTAGGCACTGCACAATGCAAATAAGAGTTATGTTACATGAAAACACAGTTTTTATGGTATCTTCCTTTTTTTTTTGTAGTATAATACAATTTATTGATCATAATGTGCTATAAAAAGGGCTATGAAAAGGGCCAAAACCCGATTTCATGTTGGCTGACTAACTCTCCTAAAAAGCTTGAGACATGACTATTAAGGACTTGTATGAAATCCTATATGATAACAAGTTCTATTTCTAACACACATAAATCGTTACTGTAGGAGGAAATTCAGAAGAAAACTGGCTATGTTGTAATGCGAGCAGAAGGAGTCTTTGATGTTGATGCAAATACATCAATTGACCAACTTTCAGAGGATCTAGATATCGTCTTGCCAGAGGTGTGTTTCTCTGGAAAATTGTGTATGATGTGGTTTTTTTTCCCATAAACAGACTACTAAATTTTACACCCGCTAGCTATATTTGTTGGAAACAGGCAGCTACCTTTATGTCTTAAACAATGGAAAAAGCTTTCTTTCTATAATTTTTAATCTCAATCATGCTCTCCATGCAGTAAACATGTTACTAAATGTATATGTATCCTCTTATCATTAGTGTATTCGTCACCAGGATAATTTTCATTGCCGCTTCCCACAGAAAAGGAATACCACTAGAGAGAACAGTAACATTTTAAAGAAAAAAATGTAGAGCAATCAGTTATTTTTCTTATTTGATGTAGTATTTTAGCTATCTTTGTTCATTGTATTTCTTGCGAATTACATGGGGTATGTTTAAATGGATGTACCTTTTCCCAAGCATCTTTATATTTATACGGTAAATGAGGATGCACTTGGTATGGTACTCATGAACATGATGAGACTACTATGGGAATCTTATATATTTTTGGACCTATGCAGATCTCAGTTTATTTTTATTTTTTTGCTAATATATTGAGGTACAATTTTATTTTTGTTAATATATTTATAAGCTTCTACTACATCTACTAGATATTTTATTCAACAATCGGTTCTTCTGTTCTTTAATGTATTACAGGCACATCAGTATGAGACAGTATCAGGTTTCATATGTGAGACGTTTGGGTATATTCCGAAAACGGGTGAAAGTATTAATGTAGTGCTTGAAAAGACAAAAAGAGAGGAGAGCAGTGATTACAATGAAGAAGAAAATGACCGTCATGATGAGAAGAATACACATCAAGCATTCAAGCTTGAGGTACAAATTTTTGTTTTACTGACAATTGTTGCAGATTATTTCTAGAACCACTCATAGATATTCTTGGTATTTGTCATATAGAAAAATTTATCGTCCCAAGTTCTTTTATTTTCTGTGGGTTATATGTTTTGATAAACTCTTTCTCGTGCCTTCCCTTTTAATGAAGAACCAGGAATTAATAAATTATTTTGTATATATTATACTATTTATATAGGAATATAGTTAATTGTAATTGATTAGCTATTTTAATTATATTAAGTATATTATTAGGAACATTCTAGATTATAGTAGTAGAATAATAAAAGGATTTGTTTCCTTTTATTAGTTATGGTAGTAGATATTGATAGGTATTTAGTTTTTTTTTCGTTAGGAAATTACTTCTTTTTTTGACAGGTAAAATAATTCATTAATTAAAAGTCATACGACATCTACAAAAATAATCGAAATTCAACGAATACATCATATAGATCAAATCAATGTTTCTTTCAGTAAGACTACTATCGTCATGTTGATCATACATTGCGGAACATCCCTCGTTAGGAAATTACTTGGCTTCCGAGTAATAGTTTATCTATATAAACTCTTGTAATTTTTATTTATTAAAATAGTGTTGAATAATATGAATTAAGTCTGAGGATTTATTGTGTGTTTTGCCCATTTTCTGTGAGAGGCCATTATCCCTAGTTCTTACCCTTTTCCCACCCTTGTCCTGCATCACCTTTTCTCTGTATTCTTGTAATCTTGGAAGCGGGTAACTCATAACTGTATCAGTCACAGTTTCCGCATTGGAGCCACAAAAACATTAAGATTCTTATACCTTACTTTGTAAATTTGTGGATGCACCATTGATATGCTACCAGGAAATTCTTTTTTGTCATCCTTCTAAAAAACCCTAGTTAAAGTTTCTGAATTGCAGAACTTGATATTCTTAGGAATAAACTTATAGGTTCAATGCATTATTGCATTCTGCAATTGCTGTGACAATTTGTTTGGTGATGGCTTTTGTTAAAAACACTGGAACCTTCCTCTAAGAAATCATTTACTACAGTCTGACAGTCTCCACTAGTTACTATATCAAATCACATACTTCTTTATATCTGTATTGTGTTCCAACTTTATTAGAAAAGTTCAATAACATAATCCGTAATCTCAGGCGTAAACCCCTTTTTTGGCATTAGATACAGAACATGAAGTGTTACTAAACAATAATTTACTTGTTTTCACCTCTGTGGTGCAGATATTGGCAGGAAACTGTAGAAAGGTTAAAGCTGTTCGATTTACTCGGAGAAATCACGATTCAACTACAGAGACCAAAGAGATTACTCGAATGATCCCTAGAATCTGGAAACGGAAATGGAAAGATAATGAAGATCCAGGCCAGAGTGATGATGATATATATGATGAGGGGACACCAAACGGCAGCAGTATACCATATCATGTAATTATCGAAGATGAAATTAATCAAAATATATAGAAACGATATTTTTTTTCTTTTTATTCCCCCTTTTTTTTCTTACAGTAACTAGGTAGAAAACCAAAGGGTCGGTGGATAATTGAAACATAATTTAGGTTGCCTGACTACAGTTGAAGTGAGGTATTCACTTCATATTTTTTTAAGGTGTACGATCGGGTGATTGCTGCTGCTGCACTAGTTGACCATAATTTTGTAGAGGGCGACAAATTCGTAGATTGAGAGTCTTCATTTTTGCTATCTCTAGCCCAAGAGAGTGTGAATTTTGTTAAATTGGTCTGAAAGAAAAAACTGTACTGTTTAGGAAGCACATCCTGGCAGGTTGAGAGGATATGGGTGGCATAGTCTGTATGAATTTCGAGAAAAGCCTTAGCTTTTGCTCCTCTCTCTCTCTCTCTCTCTCTCTCTTTCATCCTTTGCAGTTGTCTGAATATTTCTTGTAGTAGAGCAATCACTATAGTTGGATCATTACTTTGCCTTGGTATGTAGAAGGTAATTGTAATGTTGTAGACACAACTGTATAGTGCAGAATATACACAGAAAGGAGATGTTGTGTGGTCAGTAGGACCTTTTTTTCAGGAGTTCAATGAACTACTGCAACATAATGTGCTTATATAGGCAAAGAATGTAAATTTTGTTGCAAGTTAACTTGTCAATTTTAATCGTCCACTGTTGAACTAAATCCAAGAAGATAAGTTGCCCTCAGGCTGAGTTGTACACGAAAGCATAGAGACTTTTTCAAAGGAGGAAAAGGTGGTAAATATGTCCAAAACAGGTGAGTAGCATTTGGAAGATTGTGCTCTGGAGGAGAAGATGATGCCACCTTCCATCATCTTTTTGTTGCTTATTAAGGTTGACCTGTTGGGGATTGAAACCAATTATCATGGTTACTTATCGTAAATGATGAATTATAGTGCTAGAGTATGTGTTTTTGTATCGGGTATTGCCGATGTTGATTTTGTCCAAATGTTCCGGCCATACTTTTTTAGATTTTTTTCAAAAAATTTAGAGAAGAGCTAATGGTGGGAAGAATGACCATCTTGGAAAACAATGCACCGTCATTTTATAACTATTGCTATCGCTTTACTTTGTTGCACTTGAATTTAATAATTTGACTGTGTAAACATGAATATTATATTTTTTGAAATTGGTATTTTTTTGGAAACAAACTCAATAAATAGCTTCGCCTCCTTTCAAAAAAAATTGTATAATCTGTCAACTTCCTAAATAAATGTAGTAAAAAAAAGTTTTATAAATATATTATGTTATAATATTTTATTACTATGTTATAATAAATATCTATGAAATTATGATATAAATTATATAGGATCAAGCACGTAACTTGAACATGAGATTACATAATAATTAATTATATCATTATTTTTTAAATGTCCTAGATTATCACAGAACTTGCTTACAAAATTCTTGAAATTTATTAGATAAAATTGACTAACTGCTAAATTTATGTACAAAGGTGTACCTTACAATTCAAAAGAGGTTTCTTCCTGGGAACATCTGGAAAGGAAAGGCACTCAAATGATTATTATAATAATAATGGCCATAATCTGCTCACTAAATTGTAACACATTGTCATTTTATTTACAGGTAGGCCGAGCCTCATTTTATCCCAAAAAAAAAAAATCTAAGAATCAGAAAGAGGCACAATGATTCATAGATATAGTCAAACACCCACAGCTTGAAATAATTTAATTATTATCAGCAAACCTAACCTGACGTATTCAACATCTATCTTTGTGTTAAAGCACTTGTATCGACATTCCTCTTAGAAAGTTCCTGGGAAGCCTGAGAACTAGAATCCTAATGAATTATAAACAGGCAATGCCCGAATTGCATTACTTGACAAATGAAGAAAAAATCAAAGTGATGTATCATCATCCAGGTTTCTTAAATTTTCACCCTGGCGTGCATCAATACATTTATCTACTCTTTCCAACTCTTTTGCCAAAATATTATATGAATGAGAACTAGGAGCCAAACCCTTGCTCTCCATTTTATAAAGAAGCTTCATGCATACATCTGCATCACCCTGTTGCAGCAACCCATCAATTAAGACTGTCCAAGCAACCTCGTCGGAGTTCCATGGTGTCTCAAACATGTTGTCAAACACATTTAGCGCTTCAGCTACCAAATTTGCTTTGCAGAGATCTCAAATCAGTGCTTTATAATTTGATAAATGAGGCGTAAACCCTTTCTTTACCATTAAGTTATAAATTTCTTTAGCAGGGTCCACTCTCATATTTCGGCAATAAGCAGCTAAAAGAGAGCAGTAGGTCTCTTTGGTGGGACATAAGCCTTTCTCTTCCATATGATTAGCCAACAGACCTGCCTCACTAACCTTTCCTTCTCTACATAGACTGATTATTAGAGTGCAATAGGTGTCAACAGTGGGTTCACAATCACTCTCCGTCATTCTTACCAAAAGATTGTTTATAACTTCCAAACCAACATCCTTGTTATGTGAACCAGAGGCGTAAACTGATTTATGCTGTGAAGCAATCTTTTCCACATTAGACTGGTATTCCTTTTGCAACCCTTTCATCAAGTCACTATAAGTTCGATAATTAGGTTAACAGCCCATGTCAACCATTTTTCGAAGAACAATGAACGCATGATTTAACTTGCCCAACATCACAAATCCATCAATTAAAGTGGTGTAAGACACAGTATCAGGAGACAATCCTCTTCTCTGCATGCCCTCCATTAATTCCTCTGCCCCATCAGTCTGGCCTTCTAGACATAAACCATAGATGAGGCAATTATAAGTGTTCACATTTGGCAAACAGTTTCTTTTTATCATTTTGTGCAAAACCTTGATAGCAAGACTTGCCCCACCATTCCGACAAAGCCCATAAATCAAATTTGTGTAGGTGATGACATTTGGAAGCAACCCTTTTTCTGATATTGTATCATGCTTCATCAAACTCACCCTCTCTGGCAAAAGCATTTATAACAGAATTGTAAGTTTCGGTGTTTGGCATGCACCCATTTGCTTCCATCGTTTGTAGTAATAACATTGCAGTGTCACATTTCCCATCCTTACAGTGACCATCAATCAAAGTAGTATAATTGACCTGATTTGGGCTTAAATTCCGATCAATCATTTCCTCAAAAAGAACAATAGCTGAATCAAGTTTGCCTGCCTTGCAAAACCCAGAAACAAGTTCTGAATAAGTCCATTCATCTGGTTTACAATCATTCTCCTTCATCAAATGCAGTAATCTTATAGCATTTTTCAGCTTACCTACTTTCAGGTATCCACCAATGAGCGTATTATATGTAACAACTGTTGGTAGAAAACCCACATTCTGCATTTTGTTAAAAAGAACCATTGCCTTCTCTAATTGTCCAGTTAAGCACATGATCTTTATAAGTTCCAGTGTTGCACAAGGTACCCTGTTTCTCCATCCAATCAAATATTCTTAAAGCATCACTAAATCTGCCTTCTGCCATGCACAGGTCATTTATCAAGACATTATATGTAATACTATTTGGAACCAAACCATCCATCAACATCTTGTGGTAAAATCCAGCTGCTATCTCATAATTCCTGGATCGAGTCAAACCACTAATGAGAGCCGTGTAAGTCTGCACATTTGGCAAGCAACCCCTTCTTCTCATACTGGATACAAGATGAATAGCCTCCTTGACATGCCCAACAGCACATAATGAATTAATCGGGACAATATATGTAAACACTGTAAGTTCAATATTCTTCTCAATCATTTCATTAAGCAACTCCAGTGCCTCATCCACCCTCCACTCATTGCAAAGTCCATTTATGAGAGTGGAATCGGTTACCGAGTTAGGAAGACAGCCTTCCTTCAGCATCTTATCAAAAACTCGAAATGCTGCAACCAAATCCCTCTTCCTACAATAACCAAGAATCAGTGAAGTATACGTAAACACGTCCAGGACCCAATCACATTGATAAATCTTACAAAATATCATCTCAGCCTCTTGAACCCTTCCCCTCTTGCACAACATATCATCGTGTTTAATGTCAATAAACTCGGTTGGATCCCAATGCTCAACAATTTCAGATACAAATCCTTAGCATCATCAACCATACCAAATTTACCAAACTGAATCAACATAGCATTAAAACTATATAAACCAAACTCAAGACCTTTCTTCCTAAGACCCTTCAAATATTCAATAACCCATCTCACATCTTCCTCATTTCGACAACTTTTAATCATCAGAATCCTAACATGATCCACATTCACAAACTGCTCATCTCTAACAAGCCTATCCAACATAGCTACAAAAGTGCCCCTATCATGTTTGTAAAAATGCCTCTTAGAAAGCCAATAAAAAAAATTGCAAAACAGAATCACAATTGAAATGGGATTCAATAATCTTAGCAACCAAATGGGTATTGAGATTTGGGCTCAAACTTTCAAGTTCTGGATTAGATTTCCAATGGGGTTGGCTCAAAATATCACAGAACTTGCATACTAAATTCTTGAAACTTTCTTGAAATTCATTAGATAAATTGTTGGGCAGGGATAAAAATTTGAGAAAAGATTGAGACTTTAACAAGGGACAAGAAGGCTTATTAACAAAGTAAAAAGAAAGATGTGATTGGGGTTTAAATTGCTTTAACATTTGAATTTGAATGAATGAGAGAGTTCATGAATGATTGCAATGAGGAGGAGCAAACTCAGTTTCGCCTCCTTTAAAAAAAATTCTATAATCTGCCAACATCCCAAATAAATGTAGTAAAAAAACAGTTTTATAAACATTGTATTACTATGTTATATAAATATTAATATAATCAATATCTATGAAATTATGATATAAATTATATAGGATCAAGCACGTAAGTTGAACGTGAGATAACATAATAAATTAATTAAACCATCATTTTTTAAATGTCCTAGATTATCACACAACTTGAATACAAAATTCTTGAAATTTATTAGATAAAATTGGCCAACTGCTTACAATTCAAAAGAGGTTTCCCTGGGAAAGGCCTGGCCAATTGTGCTGGTTCGGTCCGCAAAACCAGACCTAATTCACGAAATTATTCGTTAAATTCGACTTGAACTGGATCGGATCAAAACTCATACAACCCGTTTAAATATTAATACTAATTATGAGTTTAAAAAACAGTAATCGCAGTTTAAACCAGACTGACCCATTAAGAAAAACTGGCAAAGACCGACTCGTTAAGAAAAACCGGCACGGACTGCAACTTGCACAGCCCATTGCACAACCCGCATAGAATTAGAACCAGTCCCTCTGCATATTTAGTCACGCGTGCATATGTTATAATATGGAGGAGGAATTACAACTTGACTTCATTAAAAAAAATAAAAACTTCAGTTACTAGTCTAAGAGCATTTTCAATGGGGTTGGTTATAATAATATAGAATAGTGGTTGGCTAAATTTTGTTGAATCTGTGAGGTGTTCTGCTCCAATAGGGTTGACTATAATGATTGGCTATATTTTGAAAAGTTACTGTCAGGACCCTGAAAAGTTACTGTCAGGACCCTGAAAAGTTACTGTTAGAACAGAAAATTTACTGTCAAAACAGAAAAGTTGCTGTCAGGACCCTGAAAAGTTGCTGTCAGGACCCTGAAAAGTTGCTGTCAGAACAGAAAAGTTGTTGTCAGAACCCTCAATTTAAGTCCAAAGTTGTTGTCGAGACTACTGCAGATATCAAGTGCTTCTTGCACAACACCATGAAAACTATAAAAACCAAAAGTTAGGTTCATCAGCCAAGATTTCATAAAGTTGAAATTTTTTTAGGCTCAATAAATTACACATCCCAAATCGTAAATATAATCCACAAAAGTTAAAAAATTGATGAAAGACATACATGTTAGAAGAAACTAGCGGAAACTAGCAGAAGAGAAATCAGCTTGAGAGGAAATGGAAAGCAGCGGGAGATGATGTGTCAATTGTTACAGATCTGTAGTACTTTGACAAATAGAGCCAACAATGGGAGAGTGACTAAAATTTTAGCCAAAAAATTTAATGCGTTGGAGAGGTTCTTTTTTGTACTATTAGCTATATTTTGTACTGTTCACCCGTCACGTCACTATTATAGTCAATGGTTTAGAACGGTTGGAGATGCTCTAAGTCACCACATCAAGTCACTATATATTCTCATCAATTTACCATCCGTCAATAAAACAAGCAGCCATTTAAATACGAACTGATACATAACAGACTTAGAGTATTGGACCGGCACGGCCCGCTCGTGACCAGCTTACACAACACCCGTGAATCGTGACTTGCACACAGCACTCGAGCGAGTTGCAGCAAGCTAGCAATCGCATGCCGAGCCGCCAACCTGCGAACCACCTAACACGGCCGCAGTGCCGGTCCAATATTACATTTCTCCGGTTCAAGCTTAAACTCGACACGGCTCATTCAACCTTAGTATCGGTTCAGTACCGGGCTATTCAGTAATCGACCTGTGTCAAACTCGACCCGAACCGTCCTACCTGCACAAGTGGTGGCCTCTTGGTACTCTCCGACCTCCCTTTTACATTCTTTTTTTTCCAATAATAAATTTGTTTACAAATTTTTTATAATTTTTATTTTATTTATTTATAACCAAATAAACATTAAAATTCATATTATTAATTAAAAAATTATTTATAATTTTATTTTCAGAAAATATATCTAAAATTATAAGTCTTCATTTTTTTTCCAAATAAATATTTTGAAAATCGGCATTTGTTTATATATATATATATTAAGATAATATTAGAAAGATATATCAAATATATTCATTGTCGTATACTATTTACTTACAAAAATTTCTATAATCATGATTTTAAAAATATCTAATTCAACTGATCAGTTCCTTACAAAATATTTTATTAATTTATTTTTCAAATTCGATTAATTGCCATAAATTTTATTAATCGATATATTTTATAATAATTTATTAAATTTAAAATCATACTTTTACATAGATATAAATAATTATAAAATCTATGATATATTATATAATAAATAATTAATAAATTAAATATTATTATAATATTAAAATATATTCAATTATTATTCCCATCGATCGACGATTTTTCGATTAATTGTGAATCACTATCTTTAAAAATCACATAAATAAATTTGTACCTTTATTTTAAAGTTTTTGTTTTCTAACAATTTTTTTTTTTGAAACACCTTCGTAGAAACGTTCCTCTGTTTTCTTGTACACAGCTGAAACAGAGCAACTAAAACACACTCGCAAATGGTGCAAATTGTTGCCTCCCAACGACCCATACAATCCTCCGACATCTTTCATAACCTAGACTTGTACTTGTCCAAAATCTCTAAAACCCCTCAACAAGTCACACAGCTCCACGCTTTATCCATCAAAACTGCAGCTTTAAACAACCCATTAATCTCTTCTCGGCTTTTATCTCTATATGCTGACCCAAAATTCAATAATCTCAACTATGCAAGATCAGTTTTTGATCATATACAACAACCCAATTTGTTTTCTTGGAACACCATCATCAAATGCTATGTTGAAAATCATCGTTCGAATGATGCACTCCATCTGTTTGATGAAATGCTTGGTAGGTCGGATTGTGTGCCGGATGATTTTACTTTGCCTATAGTGCTTAAGGGGTGTGGGAGATTGTGTGCATTTAAAGAAGGTGAACAGATTCATGGGTTGGTTTTGAAAATTGGGTTTGGGATAGATATGTTTGTGCAGAGTAGTTTGGTTAGTTTGTATTCGAAATGCAGAGATATTGAGTCGGCGAGGAAGGTGTTTGATAATATGGTTGACAAGGATTTGGTTTCTTGGAATTCTTTGATGGATGGGTATGTGAAATGTGGGGAGATTGAGCTGGCGGTCGAGTTGTTTAATCAGATGCCTGAGAAGGATACTTTTTCGTGGACAATGTTGGTTGATGGTCTTTCGAAATGTGGGAAAGTTAAGGACGCGAGGGAAGTATTTGATAAGATGCCTAGTAGGAACTTGCCTTCTTGGAATGCTATGATTAATGGGTATATGAAAACTGGGGATATTAATGCAGCACGAGGCTTGTTTGATGAAATGGAAGGAAGAGATATAATTACATGGAATTCAATGATAGGTGGGCTTGAATCAAATGGACAACATATGGAAGCTCTGGTATTGTTCACCACAATGCTCAATGCATTTTTCACTCCTAATCAGGTTACCTTGGTCAGCATACTTTCTGCGATTTCAGGATTGGCTGTCATAAGTAAGGGCAGGTGGGTTCATTCTTATTTGGCTAAGGCTGGATATAACCTAGAAGGTGTCCTTGGTACATCCCTGATAGAAATGTATTGCAAGTGTGGGAGTGTTGAGAGTGCATTGGCAGTTTTTCGCTCAGTACAGAAATAGAAATTGGGCCATTGGACTGCTTTAATTGTAGGACTAGGAACACATGGACTGGTCGCAAATGCTTTTGAATTATTTCATGAGATGCTTGCAGATGGTGTAAAGCCTAATGCTATAACCTTTATCGGGATGTTGAATGCTTGTAATCATGCAGGATTGGTCAGTGATGGCCGAAGGTATTTTGATATGATGTTAAAGGAATATGGAATAGAACCAACTGTTGAACACTATGGTTGCCTAGTGGACATCCTATGTCGAGCTGGTCATCTTGAAGAGGCAAAAGAAATGATAGAGCAGATGCCAATGAAACCAAACAAAGTGATTTGGATGAGTTTACTAAGTGGTTCCAAAAATCATAAAAATGTAGATATTGGGGAATATGCAGCTCAGCGTGTGATTGAGATAGCTCCAGGAACAATTGGATGTTATGTGCTTCTCTCAAATATATATGCTGCTGCTGGTCAGTGGGACAAAGTTTCTAAGGTTAGAGAAATGATGAGGGAAAGAGGAGTTAAAAAAGATCCAGGTTGCAGTGCGATAGAGCATAAAGGCGTGGTTCATGAGTTTGTTGTCGGGGATAAATCACATTATCAAAGTAAAGACATATATTCCAAGTTAGATGAGATGAGAGGGAAACTGAAATGCATTGGACATGTACCTGATACGACCCAAGTATTGTTGTGTATTGAAGGACAGAAAGACAAGGAAGCTGAACTAGAAAGCCATAGTGAGAGGTTGGCTATAGCTTTTGGTCTCATCAATGTTGGATCAGGAAGTCCAATCCGCATTGTAAAGAACCTTCGTGTGTGTAACGACTGCCACTCAGTGACAAAGCTCCTCTCTAAAATCTATGGTCGTGAAATCATTGTGAGGGACAATAGCCGTTTCCATCATTTCAAAAATGGGACGTGTTCTTGCATGGATTATTGGTAAAAAAAAATTGGTCCAATTAACTTAGGCGACAAAGGAGTCATTCTAGTTCTTTTTTCAGAATCCAGATATGCAAACATCAATTCACACAGGACTTCAATATCATCCCTAGTGCACCGGAATTCATTAATTTTTTCTAGTGTGCAAAGATATTATGTAGCACCGCAAGAGGGCAAGTGTACGAATGTAGGGTTGCCAAGATATTAGGGGGCTTTCCGAAGATTGGTGTTTTGGCCTTAAAACAAAGTGCTTGGAAAGACAAGTTAACCATCAAGAATGGCCCAATTAGAGTCGATCTCCACAAGGTCATAGTTTTTTGCAACTATATCTCGTATCGGATACGTTCGTTCTAATTCAGTAAGAAGAATCAGTTAAAGTTGCACTAGAAATCGTACAAATAGGTGCATCACCAAACGGCGTAGACTTGGGATTCTACTTACAATCATATACAATATATCTGAAAGCAATATAGATAAACAATGATGGTTTCTTTCAGAAATGTGTATCTAATTATTAACGATCATACTCCGTCAATCTAACAAACTAAATAAATTAAGCTTTGTTTGCCAGATTTTATTTAAACAAATTAAACAACATATTTAATTATACCATTTTAAACTTTAAAGAAAGGATTAATCAAGAACTATCTGCATAGAATGAAAAGGACTAGTAAAAAAGAAATCATTAAATTCATTTCACTAAATCCATTTTTCCCAACAAAGCAGACAATAACCATCGTAGTTTAGTTTTACATAGTGTTTTCAGTAAAGATTTGGACAAGCATTGACAATACACTTCAGCAGCAAATTATAAGATGTAAAAAAGATGGCTTCGTACATCAAAGAATATCCTCCAAGTAAAAAACTAACAAAGCACCACCTTGATATACTTTACATATTGGACAGACAGAAAACGTAAAAAGGGGTTGTTTCATGTTTATTGTGTCTTGGCCAAAAAAATGATAGATAAGCTCCAAACTTTACCAATTAAGCTCTACTAATGCATTTTAGGTGTAATACATCATGCATATAATGTTGTACATTTAAGCTTGATCAGTAAAATATGGAGCCTATTTTATCAATTCCCAAAGAAAAAACTAGAAGGGTATAATAAATACTAGCAGATCTCTCTCATATCACTGTTCTAGCTTCAAGGAAACTACTCTTGATTGCCTATTGCGCTTTGCTGCCCTGACAAAGACTGCTGAGAGGCAACATGGAGCCCACCAAGGACGACGGACTTTTTGTTCCCCCTTCAAACACGCCACTAAGCATATATTTGCAGTCAGTAGAGGGTATAGAACAAATAACAGAAAAAGGAAATGGAAACAACATGATAATGATACTTATTCTCTTTATGTGCCATATATTTTTAATGTACAATTTACATTCCACATGTATCCCACAAAATGGATATGACAGCAGGGGTGTTACTTCTAATAGGATTTGTTATATAATTACTCTATTGCTGAAAGAAGAGAGTATTAGCATCTTCTGATGGTTACATGACAAGAAAAAACATGCAATTAACTAAGGAACCAAGTTAAGTGAATGGGCACAGTTGACATTGTAATTACCTTAATGTTTTTAAGGGTACTGCTAGCTCAAGTGTGGAAAATGAAAACTGGAGAAATTCCTTTTTCTTTAATAATACAAAAAATAAAAACCATAAAAGGGTTGTTGATAATTTTTATATAAGCTTTACCCACAAATTTTTTTTGAAGTTGCAGATCTCAACTACGTCAAAAATAAAATTCTAGTTACCCCCTGCTTTCTTGCATGATTTTATTTCTACTTATCAACTTATTTATTTTATTGGCTGGAAATCATCGGGGGATTGATCTAGGAGCATCGAATGAATTCAAGCTCGTGGTCAAACAAAACATGCAGTTGACCATATACACAAAGTAGAGGATACGACCCATGACATTTTTAACTAGCTTTAAATTTTAATTGTTATAGCTAAACAATGAGCAAGTACAAACTAGTAGCTAAGGTTTGATGTGAAGAATGAACTAATGATTAATTATGACCCAAAGTACTAACGAGACAACTAGAAAAGACAAACCACAGACAATAGCAGCAGAGAATACTTAGGAATGTCACATAATGAAACCAAATAAGAGATATACCTTTAATTTGCCTGAGTTCCTTGCACAGTGTTATGAAGTCTCCCCATTTCATGTGACACCGCCTTATAAACCGAAGTATTTGCTCAGTCGTAAACATGGACATGCCTTCAAGATATTCTCCATTGACACCATTTTCCTTAAAGATTTCACGGTAGCTACCAAGATTTATCTCTTCCAACCACAAGCCTACATCCTGGCAACACAAAAGCGGCAGAAGCATACACAATGATCCATCAGTTTACTATTTTGTGTTATTACTATGCAGAAAGAGGTCAACTTAACATTTATATATAGTCTACATGGCTTAAGCTCAATATAATGAATTCCATTCAATCTCCTGACATAAATAATATATTCTTAACTAACATGAAACGGAAAACTGATCCAGGTGCAGGATCTGCTAATATGCTCTGGTGTAATGTATGCCAAATGTGTTATTATATTGCTACGCAGATGGGGAGATTGAATTCTTCTCACAGAATATATTGGCTTGTGTTATTAGTCGCATTTAGTTGTCAAACAGCTTACGACTATGCAGTAGTCGTGTACGAAAGAAACAAATTCCAGAGCCAAATTCCGCTAGAAAATAAATTCTAATAATTTTTGGTTAAAAGAAATAATATAAAACCCCAAATTGGTATTAACAGGTGGTAAAAAAGGAAAAAATCTGATCTTTTTCAAAATAACTTAAAAAGAATCAAAGAGCTGCAGCTCATTTCTGTGCACAAATAACATATTCACACTCAAGCCTAACCAACAAGATCAATTCCACCCCATATCTTAGTAATACAAGTGTGCTAAAGGCAATCAAAAAGACCATAATCATATAGAAATAATAATTAAAAAAAAAGACAATTAAGCAAAATGAAACCCTAAAATTGAACAAAGAAAGACAACATGAAACAAGATCTAAAAAAGAAAGGGTTGGTAGTAAACCTCAACGGTCCAAATAAAAAAATCTAATGGCTCGGGTGGGCCTTGAGCGATCATCTCCAAGAATCAAATACCCAATACACCCTAAAATGAATTTTCGTGGGTTTACAATCAGTAAAGTTATATGTGTGTGTTAATAGTAATGAATTGAAATTGAAAGTACCGTGAGAGAGAGAAAATAAATTAAGAAACTAGAGTAGGGTTCGCTTTAAACAAATCTCTCTACACTTGTAGACTCAGAATCGAGAGAGAGAGAGAGAGAGAGATTTGTTCTATTTTTGTGTTTACTGTTTACCTTCATTTAGAATGCACGTATATATCTCATGTCATCAGCATTTATTAAAAGATTATTATGACAAAAAAGGTACGGTACTATAGTTGGATTATTTTAATTTGTAATGTACCATAGTTTCCGAATATGTTAGCTTTGTTCTTAATTTTTAATGATTCATTATTACTAATCATATTTCGACGATATTTTCTGATTAGCCAAACAGCTCCGCTCTTGGAGGTACATATGCACAATGGCCTTCCCGTCTTTGTATAGTCACGTTCTTTTAAATTGTTACTTGCATAGTTGCATGCGATCACGATAATACATAATTATTATTCATTCATTATCATTTTTTAGTTACTAGTATCGACTAGTGATAATAAGTCAGTTATTTGACTTATTTTTTAATGATTGGGGCTTATAAGTTGGTTTAATTAATAAACCGGATCACGTGGTCTCCTCTTCATCTACAAAAATAATGTCTTGCTCAATTCTTTTTCTGTAGACGCACCGGATAACTAATAGTTTAAATAAATTAATTTTTTATTTATATTTTTATTAATATTTAATATAAAATTTTATAGTATTAAGAATTTATGTCAATATTATATGTTCTCTTATTTTATAAAAATTTATTCTATTTAATATAAATATGTTATAATTTGGACTTGTGTTATAATAAATATATAATTGGAGCTAAAAAAATAAAATTTTAAATAATATAAATATGTATATAGTCATATGCCGTATTATAATAAATAAAATTATATCATGTATATTTTTTAGATTCGCGACATAGTACAAACCGGCCCTCTAAAATTTTTAATCTTTCGATTATATCAATCGTAAGCGGTTAAACGTACTAAACATTCATGAACCCATCCTATTTATCGTCTTTACGCAGGAAATAGTAGACATGATCCGATGCTGCATCACTATTTACATTTAGAAGAAGCTCTAATATTTTAAGAAAATCTAATGTTAAAGATACCATCCCATACCACGCTGAAATTGTCTATGAAATTAAATGAGAAGCTTGCACAAAAACAATCAAAATGATATCTCTTACAACCACAATAATACAACCAAGAAAACAACCGTTTCCCAAACTATTATCACACTCTCTGTTATTTAAACCAGGTAGGCCAGACAAGACATGATAGTGGGCCAATTTATGGTCCACTTCGCTATCATGGGCAAAGGATCTGGGCCTGCAGAAACTGGGAGATTTCAATCCTTAACAAATAATGTGAAGATTCATGATGAGAGGATGTATCACCTGTGCATAAATTCTAATCAGAAGCTTCTGCTACTGGGAGACTTGTTCCCTGATCAGAGAGTGGTATCAGCAGATCCAATAGTGGTTTTGCTAATTAACCCCTTTCCGAAATACTCGGCAATCACAGAAAAACCATCCTCTGAACTCTTAACTTGCTGGAAAAACTGATCTTGATTTTTAGAATTTTGCTCCAAACTTCTCTTCATTTCCAGGACCGATCTGTACTCAGGAGCACATTCTGGACACTCTTTTTCATTGTCCCCAAGGCAACGTTGATGGAACGAGTGCATGCACATAAAGTGGACAGCAGGCAGGTCAAGGGTGAAAGTGCAATTAGTACACTTGCTGAGCTGAAAGATTCTTGCATTAGTCCTAAGATCATGGATCTCTTTTCTCATGACTTGTGTTTCCTCCTGTCAAATAATATATAAAGAATATATTACAAATGCATCCACACACTTTATACTGCTAGGATTTTAAAAATATTTTACATTCTCATCATTCATCAAGAAGAAATTGATAACGAGAAAAAGGTAACTGTCAAAATTTTTAAAGGAAAACTAAATTTAACAGTTCTCGAATGTATAATAGAAGTTAAATGATTAAGTGTTCAGTTTTTTGTTATAAAAACAGCAGTTAGTATTTACAAAGTGTAAGTTATTTGAAGCAACAACACCCTTCACATGCTTGGTTCAGAAAAACTGATGAATACTGATGTCCTAATAACTCTTATACGCCTAAAAAAAATTAACATCCAAATGCCAAACTGACTCTGAAGACATAAAACTAGGCTCTATTTAATGTGCTATCGTTATTCTAATAATAATATGTTATGCCGTAAGTGAAGGACCAATAATTTAAGAAGACATAAAAACAAGAAGTCAGTTCCTGCTTTAGCCTGTAATTACATTCAAAGAGCAACTTGATCCTAAAAATGAAAAAAGAATGTTACTTCTCATTAAAAGTACCTTAGATATCATGTTTACTGATATATTTCTTATTTATTTATCAAATTTGACCTCTTCCTTTTGGATACACACACAAAAACAAGTTTTTGATATTGCATGGAGACTAGAGAGTGGATAACACATGCATGTACTGTATAATTTCATCAAGAGATGATAGGTTAAAAAATCCAACCTGATACTTCTCAATTGCACGACGATCCTGATCAATCAGTTTTGATTCCTGCTCAAGCTTTCGAGCTATATAATCTTTAATGACAGATAAAGTGAGACATGGGTTTCTTGACAAAGTCTGAAGAACTATAATTGGAGGCAAAATATCATCCCTCTCAATGTAAGATAAAACTTCCTTTACTTCTTTCGAACAGTCTTCGCCAAGTTCACCAAAGTACTTTAATAAGTCTGCCCAAAGTGACGAGTCACCTCCCTTGCCAGAATCTCCAAGTCTCTTACAGCATGCAATTAGACCCTCATGGTCATGTGCTTGCATGTAGCAACCAATCACTTCCTTATAAAGTTTCATCTTCTCATACAAAAATAGGAGTCCTTCTCTAAAACCATTCATTTCACAAAGAATTATAGCAAGATCAACATCATACATTGGAGTTTCCTGATCTGATGGCCAAGCACTCTCAAGTAAACGGAGACCCTTTTGAAATTTCTCATGGCACTCTTTTGCTTTGATTGATTCCTTCCCTTTCGCTGAAGACTGTTCAGCTCTAAGATTACCATTTTCTCCAACGGCAACTTGTGGGGACGGTGGAAAGTTCACGTCATTAGACAGGTATATCTCCAAAAGTGTGTTATGAATTTCTAATTGAGCTGGTGAATCCTTCACTTTGTTCGTGTATTTTTCAAGAAAATCCATTAGTGAGTGGGGATGATGAATAAATATGTTTACAAAATCAACTGGAGATGGTAGCATAGGTACATATGTACCATTTGAAGCCCCTCTTTTCGCTGCTTCTGCTTCCTCTGTGCAAAGCCGCAAGAGTATTTCAATTGTTTCAACTGGCTTGTGCTCAATGAGTATTTTGCCATACTCTTTAATTGTAACCCCAGCTTGACTTGGTTCAAGACTTGAAATATATTTTAATGCTTCTTCATAGCTGCCAAGGTCTTCAAGTAAGATCTTTAAGTACCACTCATGCCTCCCAGCCTTCTTTGCAACATACATTGCATGCTCATGATAATTAGCAGCTCGACAGACCCTTATTGCTGTTTCCACATCAAATTTACGTTCCCCGTCCTCGCTTTTTATGAAAACATTTAGCTTTTCAACATCTTTTAATTTGGTGAAACAATTCAACAATAGAGTCGTGTGGTCTTTAGAAGCAAACCCCTTTTCATGCAATTTTTCCAAGTAATTCGTAAGGTTGTGGATTCTTTGTGCATCTAGAAATTTTTGTATCACATATGATGGTTCAAGGTGACCAATGGTGTGAATATACTGAGACATAGCCACATCGTAGTCTTGTTTGCTATATAAATGATCTGCATACTTCCTTAGCACCTCAGCAGTTGCTGCAGCATCAGCTTGTTGACTTTGAACAAGATTGATAGCTACAGTGTATAGATTCTTCTTGAAAAGCATGTCTAACTTGCTTTCCATGTCTTTCTCCCCGATACATAAAACTGATTTGTCTGTCATTATAAGTACTACATTTCCCCATTCACAAAGCATGTGAGAAACTTCTTTGACCGAGATACTGTGTGCGATAAGCCGGTTCTTCAGGTCATACACATTGAAAATATTCTGACCAGTTCTCTGATCTTCAACAATGCACAGAAGGTATCCACGAAACCAGCCAAGGAACTTCTTTTCACCTTCAAAAGCCCAACAAGGACCCCGACCATCAACCTCGTAGAAGTATACAGCCTCTGGTCGACCCATGATCAGTTCCTGAAAGATTTATAGCTATGAAACTGCAAGCTTAGTAGCATAAAGAATTTAACATTTTTATAGGCTTTAAAGAAGGGGTAGTATACCAAGCGATCACTCATTGCAACACTACTGACGTTGCATCCAATATTATCTAAGGTTTGCCGACTTGGTGGTTGAGTTTTAAAGTTAAACAAGCTCACTGAAGTAGGTGTGACTGCAAATAATTGAAGAGTTTGTCCATCAACTCGGAATGCAAGGCCTGTTACTGGCAAATGGCTTTTATCTGAAGTGTTCTCCACCTGAAGCTTAAAACGTTTGATCTGCTTACGTGCAATATCTCCTCTAATATAATATATGCAGCCGTTGTCTAACCCAAAAGCAATGAGTAAAATTGGTGGAGCTTCCTCTAGAACTGAAAATGAAGTAATCTGCATAACATCAAATAAATAGAACTGAGCAAATGTCAACACTTCTCATGTCCTTGTCCACTTATAACACAGTTGTTTCAACTTTCAAGTAAGAAACTGGTAATGTATTTAATACATATAATATACAAAACAAATACCTTGGCTTCAGGAAAGTCGTCAGTGAAAATTCGCAATATCTGAATACATTCAGGACTTGATGTGCTTGGGCCCTCGGGCAGCAGTGCCTTGTCAAGATCAAAAACCTTCAGGACAAATGATAATTTCTGCAAAGATATGTCCTCATCTTCCCCAACAGTTACTAGGAAGTTACGTTGCTGGTCATGGGACAAGGGGAACATCGTGAGTGCCACACATTTTAATTAAAAAAAACTTCATTGTACATTTGCATGAACAGATGCTCAAGATTATTTATTTTCCTACAATCTTTTCTTCAAATCTTTAAAGTTCATTACAATCTTTTCCTCAAATCTTTGAAGTTCATAATTTTGCATGAATGGATGCTCAAAAGTATTTCTTTTTCAATAATCACTTGTTCAAATCTTTAAACTTATATAAAGCATCACTTTGTTTCCTGACAATGAACTGTCTGAATTCAAGATTGTCACGGCCTAATCAAGTCAACTTGATAATAGACTAACCCCACAACTACCCAGTAAAAAAAAATTAACAAAACATATAGAAACTCATCAAACACACAGCTATCATCATATAATTATAAGCACATATATACATAAAAATTCAAGACCAATGACAGAACTAAGAATCTTAAAGAAGTAACAAATCATCTCAAATCAGAATCGACATAATTTTTTATTCAAATTATAATGAAGAATATCTATAAACATAAACTTCACATTGAAACAAGCTAGTGTCCTTTACTTTACCCTGAAAGATAGATCCACTGAATTTATGTTTCTAACAGTGTATTAAGTCATGAACTGACTTCATCACTCATCGTGATTCAAGTTAAGTTTCTCAAACCGATCAACTGATCGGCTACTACTACCTGCAAGTCCAACTCAGTCAAACACTCCAACTTGTAGTCAATGTGCCTACTAATCACAACTTGGGGCCTACGACAGCTACTCAGCAACTAATCAAATAATTTCCTATCGGAAAAAGCCTCTTCACGCAAAAAACCTATCCGTAAAACTGCACCTAGCTAATGGAATCCCTCCAAAACCTAATCGTCATCAAATTTAACCGCTCTATAAGCAACTAGTACATATATAAATCACATACATAAACATTTTCAATTCAAAACAAGTTAAATTCATATCCGTAACTTAATCATCAAATTACACGACTATTGAAAACAAATAATGTTTCGAAACAATTATATATATAAATAAGACCTTGAGGTGATGGAGGTAGAGGACTGAAGAAGTATGAACTTGAAAGGCGTAATTGAATTTAAAGCCTCGATCTAACAAACTGACAGTGCCGTCGTCGCATCCGACCACGATCTTCCCTCTGCCGCTCGAACAGCACTCCAATTTTCCGGTGACTTCATCGGGAATCGAGATTTTCCCACCGAATTTCTCCTCGAAGAAATCGAATTTTCTCCACTGGTACATTTCTCGCTCTAGTGTAGGACTTGGTTATTATTATCTGATAGTAGTGTGTGTATATATAATTATAATATATTGAATTGGATGATTGATATGGAAAAAAGGTTTCTACACACCAGCCTGTACATGTCTTCTCCGATTCGTTTCCAACAGGATGCAGCATGTACCGACGTCGTATCAATAAACTTTTTGTATTTAATTACAAATTACTGCCTTTTTATTTTCATATTTTTTAGCTTCGACCCTCTTTTTGAGTCTTTTGCAATTAATAATTTCCTAACAAATTCAATATCCTTATTATCATAAAAATTATTTCGTGATTCTATTATAAGCTCAATACAAGTAACAAAATGTTACTTGAAAAAATAAATCTTCATTTCGTGATTCTTCAGTATTCAGGTTTATTGAAATAAAATTTGAACGAAATACTAAAAAAAGTTATTTGTAACTAGCTAAAAAAAATTTAATAACAAATATATAATTTGGGGGCTAATTTCTATATTAAGCGTATGTTCGATATTGTTATTGTTGATATACAATTTTTAATTACAATTGTTTGGTGGAATCAGTTTTATTATAAAAAAAATTTAAAAAATATTATTTTTTATTTCATATTTCAAAATTCTAGAAGATTTTTTCGTCCCGTTATAAATTTTTTTGTCAGATTTGTCCCATTATAATTATCATTCTCTTCATACATTTTTTTAACAAACCTTCAATAGTATTTTTAATTTTATTCCCCTCGTTTATATATATTGATTCATGTATATATATTGAATCAATGCATTAATTATGAATAGACAATGAATAGAATATTATAATTAAAATTATTAATTATTCATAACAATTTCAAAAGTTAATATTAATTTGAGATAAACGCAATTTCAAATAATCATTTAATTTTTCTTTCAATACTTTTTTAACAACACCTATTTTATAATATAATAATTTTAAATAACAGTTTCAAACATAACATTAACAACTTATCTTGTTATTTGCATAAAATTGTTTATGGGTTTACTTAAAATCCACAGAGAATCGGTAATAGATTTGTAAATAAGGGTTCCTCTTATTTTTATTATAAATAGTTCCTCCGTCATTCTTTATTTATCCACGAATAAAATTATATTTTTTATTTTTATATTTATATAATTTTATGTGATTGGGTTTAAAATATTAAAATATTTATATTAATTGAAGCTTTGTTGATTGATTAAAAAAAACTTTAATAAAACTAACATTTTATTTACTATATTTAGTGAATGTGCACAATATTTTTAGAATAAATAAATAAGGAAATGAGGTATAAAAAAAATTGGGACCAAGCAGACAGCTTATAAGCAAAAATATATATATTTTTTGAATTTTATTTAAAATTTTAGATTTTATTAAAATATATATTTAAATAGTTAAAATTTTAAATTTAATTTTTATTTAAAATCCAAAATATTTAAATATTTATATAAAATTTAAAATAATAATTCAATTTATATAATTTAAATAAATTTCATATTTTCAAATATGACGAGTTTAGGTATCTATTATATGTATAATTGGGTAACATGATCAAATTTAATTGTGTGAAATGACAATTTAACATCTATCTAATAAATATATATATAATATTTTATTTATATAAAATGACCATTTAATCGCTATTTAATAATTACATATTAATATCACATATTGTTAATGTATGTTAATTATTTTGTGATTAATATTTGTCTCTTTAATTATTCCATATATCATATCTCATGTTTATTAATATACATTAACTGTTTTGTAATTAACATTTATATGTGTATAATATATATTTTTAACCTCCTCTAATTTCTTTTTTATTCAAAGTATTTATCTTTTTTTCTATTGTCCAATCTATTATGACCGTATACAAGAGAAAAAAATCATTGTACTAAATTCTTCAAACATACATTATTTTAGGTTTGATCATTTATTTTTCATGAAAAAAATATATGACAGATAATAATCACAAAAAATACAATAAATTTAATAAGTTGACCGTACATAATCAAGTTAGCAGTAAAATCATATGAATATGGATATAAAAATAAAAAAAAAACTATCATAGATCAATGATGTTAAGCCTCGTAATATCAACTTTAAATTGTATGAAAAATATTTTTTTTAAGTTTTATAAATACTATGACTTTAATAAGGATAAATATAGTTAAAAATATTTTTAAATAATTTTTTCTTTAAAAATTGAAATTTAGAACAAATCTGAAAAGTTACATTAACAATAATGTTTATATATATATAACATTTATTTTAAATTTTATGCATATTATGACTTTAACAATTATAAATATAATTTCAAAAATATTAAAATAAATAATTTTAACAATTGTTTTCTTATATATTGAAATCTAGAAAAATTACTTAAACATTCAAATTAATTTGAAAGAAAACCATTTAAAATAAGATATATTACAATAAGTATCAAACATATTACTGTTCACACATATTTTGGAAAAATCCTGCAGTAGTAGCTTTTGACTTTTGAGGTTTAACATGAGTGTATTTATCTTGACGAGAATTATTTGCAGTGAAAATTATAAATGAGTTTTTTGCATCGGGCAATTGTACACTACTAAAAAAATAACCAAACAAGACAAGAATAACAGTAACATTAAAGTTCCCTCTTTTACTCAAGAATAATTAAAAAAAAAGTAGTAAATATATAATTTTCAAATTCTCCTTTATGGGCAATATGTGTATTATTTAACTTTATTGTTATTATTATACATAGTTTTGAAGGAGGGAGACTGAGACTTGAAAGAAGAAAAATAACCTTTTAGGGTCAAAATTGACTCAGGATAGAGAAAATATGAGATTTAAGTGGATTAATGGCGTCATGAGATACAAAGTTTAAATTTTTAGTATGAGAAAGAAGAGCCCATTTGATAGTCGATAGAAGAAGAAGAAACATCAGAATGTGGCTGAAATATTTTAAACGATAGAGAGTGTCTGAGAATCTTCGATAATGTATATGTCGATTCTAATGATCCTGCTTATAATTCTTTATCAGAAGAATAGAAAATTTTGTTTTTGTTGTTGTCAATTAAACGATTAACTTGTTTTGATTGGACGGTTTGCTCCAGTTGAAGTAAATTTTACATATTATTAATAATGATGAGTGAAATTCTCAGTGCATCAGAGAGTTTTATAATATCCGTAACAACTTTTTGAGTGTTTAAATTTTGAAATCGGAGATGTTCTAGAACCAAATATGTTACATCTCAATTATTAGTTGATTACTGCTATATTATAACTCTGACCCCTTTACTATTTTTAACTTTTTGTCAGTATAATCCATTAAATTCATTTGAGAGAAAAGAAAGAGGTCTAGCGTCTAAATAAATAATCAAAAACTACATGTTGGATGAAATGTTATGACAAATTGAATTTTTATCATAATAATTACTTTTTAAATTTTATACACTTGCAGAATCTTTAAAACAAGATTGGATACATTATTCACCAATTATAACTTACAAGCTTGCAGCAGGTTCATTCTTCATACACAACTTAATTTTTTATTAATAAATTTTAAAAATATTTATAAAAATAATATATTAACGATTTAAAGTAGAGGTATATACTATAAATCTATAATTCAATTAGAGCATACATGCACAGGTTTAGAGCTAGTTACGGAGTATAAAGCGAAAGCTTTCAAACAGCAGGTACAAAACATACAAGTACTACAAATGATTCTCCATAATACTGTACACCGGAAACCCACCAAGTGAACTCATTTACAAATCAGTTGTGGGCCCCACCGTTACCACCCTGAATAAGTGGATAAGGATAACAGTTGAGATTATTGAACGTAATTAGTGGTCAAAGCTAAACGAAGGGCCCTACATACTGAATATGTAAAACAACTGTTATGTTTACTATGGTACAATCAAATTCAATAACAATCATAAATCAAACCACCTTTTTATTTATAAAAAAATAATATAATTTTTCTTTATTAAAAAAATGATTCGGATGTAGAAGAATTTTCTAAGGATAAAAACTCCGTAACATAATAGCAAGGTAATGCTCAGCAGCTGACTATAAGTATGCATGAATATATATCAGATAAAAATGTTGAACTAATTTTAGAGATATAAGTGGGAGGATGACTTTGTTGACTTTGAAGTAGTTGATAGTCTTGATAACGTGACTATTTCATCCTATTTCGATATCCAAGCCGAAATTTTCATAATATTTCCCGCATAAATCTGTAACGACATACACTACATTTTGATACTCATTTATCAGGTTCGTTTTGATTTTTTTTAATATATTTAAAATAAGTGTACAAAATATAGCCTGTCAGAGCAAGTGATATCAGTTGTTTAAAGTATTGGACTCCTGCTACTACTTATATATATAGTACGTGTGTGTGTGCAAATGAGTAATATAAATAGTAGTATAGTACTGTGAGTATATTTTTAAATGTTCGTATAAAGAGTATTTAGGAGGATTTGATTATTTGATTCGAAGTAAAAGACAATGTGGCCTTTAAAGATACATTTACATCTGTCATTTGGATTTTTAAGAATGGGTTCGAATAGTTGGGCAGTGGGGGCCGTGGGGGCACAGCAGTTTATAAGACTAACGTATATTATACATACATAATTACATATATACATTTGATTGTATATATATATATATTCTTGTAGGATATAGTAAAACAGCAGCAAACACAGAGTTTAGAGATAGATAAAGAAAGGGTAATGGAGTAGTCGTGTAATGACGGGGAAGAAGAAATTTCAGTCCATGGATTTGTTGGCTAACACTAACTTGTGTCTATAATTTTTTGTGGGTTTCAGGGTATGTCAGATCTTTACTCTCTCATGTTTTGTTTTTTTCAGAGCTATGTAATTTATTTTTTCAACCGTGTTTTTTTACATAAAGAAAAATCTGAACTTTGACTGTTTTTTTAATATTTATTTTATGAGCACATTGTGAGGGTGTTAACTGTTATGTTGTTTCTTTTGATTGTACATTAACTTTAATTTGTATGGAAGAATCTTTTTTGAAAAAAAATAATAATTTAGTTCTAGGTGTTTGGTTACTTGATGATTCTGGACATATATTAGATGCTAATCATGATTGGTTGTATCTTTCCTTGTTGTGACACTGTTTTTAAATGGTACTCAAATGCATGCTTTGTTTTCATGTTTGTTTGTACTCATTACTCATTTTTAAGACGGGGATTCTGAGTATAACTAGAAGCACTATTTTTTTCCCCAAATGGTAGTCGTTTGATCTTGAGAAATGGTCTTTGTTCTGTTACCAAAACTGTTTAAGTTTATTACCTGAACAAATACAAATTTATTGTGATTCTAATCGTGTAATTTTGGTTTGCCCATGAAATGAAATTTTTAATTGTGGGTTTAATCTCCATGAAAGAATATCTATGTTATTGATTTATTTTTCACTTTTTTCCTATTTTATAAAAAATCTTCAAGTTTTATCTTTATGTATTCTTCCTTTTTTGAATTTTGCTTTGTTGTTTCTATTCAAGTATTCACTGTATATGTCCCATGTGAAGCATTTTGCAGGTTTCCTAAAGTTATCTACTCCGTATATGAGTGTCACGGGGTGGACGAAAAGAAAAGAACTAACTCAATAATTTTGAATGCTAGCTCATATTTCACTTCCAATTATCATATGGTTGATATATTGATTATATAATAATCATAATTTAGGTGTAATTTATCTAGAATTTTATGATAAGAGAAATACCATAGACTTGTGTGTTATAGGGTGTTTAGCATTGTTTGATGTTGACAGTTTCTTTGTTTAATTACATTCTAACGATAAATCAATGTATGACTTGTGAAGCGGTTTGTTAGGTTAAGATTCGATATGGACTTTACAGATTCTACAAAAGTTGTCTACAATAGAATACAGAAACTAGAACCAGAAAATGTTTCTAAGATTATTGGTTATCTCCTGTTGCAAGATCATGGTGAGAGGGAGATGATTAGATTAGCATTTAGCCCAGATAATGTTCTACTATCTTTGATTGACAAAGCTAAAACTGGATTGTCATCCAACTCGGTAGCTTCTCTTTCAGTTTCACCTCCTCAAATGAGCACTGTACGAAACTCGGAGATTCCCTTGCAGTTCACTTCATTTTCTCCATCCCAGTCCTTTTCATCGCTAATTCCAGCAATCAGAGTTCCGAATATCTACTGGGATCCCCAAATTTCTGCTGAGCAGATGCCAGTTCGTCACTTGGAATATGTTCCCGTAGGATACTCAGAATCTGCTCCGGACGATTACCGCCTTCAGAACCAACTTCAGTTGTTCTCATTGGAAGATCAAATGGACGCGGTAAACTCAATTCAATCTGATGTGCCAGGCAGTTACTATCTGCCTAAAACTGCAGTTGGCCCGAGAGCCAGCCGAAGGTCTCCAAGTTTTCCTGAATTTCCTGTCAAGGTTTGCCACTATTTCAGTAAAGGATTTTGTAAGCACGGAAGCAACTGTCGCTACTTTCACAGTCATCTGATACCAGAAAGCTTCGGTCAAATGTTCAATTCGAATACAAATGAAATCACAAATGAAGATCAAAACTTTTCACCAGGATCGCTTGAGAAGCTAGAAATGGAGATTACTGAACTTTTGAAATCGAGAAGAGGGTTCCCAGTTTCTATTGCTTCCTTGCCGATGTTGTATTATGAAAAATACGGGAAGACACTTCAGGCTGAGGGGTATCTTACAGAGAGTCAGAGACATGGAAAAGCTGGATATAGCCTGACTAAGCTTCTTGCCCGACTAAAGAACAGCATTAGACTTATAGACAGGTGGAATTTATGAACTGTTATTGTTATGGATGTGTTGCAGTTCCTCGTGTTCAAAGAGTAGTTAACTTTTTTGATTTTTCTGTTATTTAGCTACAGACCACATGGTCAGCATTGTGTTATATTAGCAAAAGATGTTTCAAAGTACATGGACTCCAATGGAGAAAGAAATGAGCATGGAGGAATCCTAGCTGGCTCTCGCCAGATATATCTAACTTTTCCAGCTGAGAGCACTTTCACCGAGCAAGATGTTTCCAACTATTTCAAGTAAGAAAAAAACTAGATTACCATCACCTGTATGCTTTTGTCCTTCTCAATATCATTCTGTAGCTAGCAATTCTAATCTGTTTAAAAAAATTCTCAGTAAATATGGACCTGTTCAAGATGTTAGGATTCCTTGCCAGCAGAGGAGAATGTTTGGGTTTGTGACTTTTGTTTACTCGGAGTCAGTCAAACAGATTCTGGCTAAAGGGAATCCCCATTTTGTATGCGGTGCACGTGTTCTTGTAAAGCCTTACAGAGAAAAATCAAGGCTTTCTGAGAGGTATGTTGAATTTGATTTAACAGGAAATAATGTACTTTATATCTCCACGATTTATTTATTTTCTCTTTCAATACTGTAATTCTCAACATCCAGTTTGAAGCCTTATATGTATTTTTTTTTTTTTTTTTTGTTTTTAAAAAATAGCATCTCTTTCCGCAGGAAGTATTCGGAAAAATTTCACCATTCCATGTACTACGGTTCTCATATTCTTGATGCAGAGTCTGATATACACTCAAGTGAGTTTATGAGTACATTATAAATAAGATACAGTTAACAACTGGCACATGCATTTTATGAGATCCGCGTTTTTATGTTTTCTTCAGCAGGTCACAGATTTTCTGATAATTCAAGGATCCTAAGGAAGCAGGTTATGGATGACAATGAACGTCTACTTGAGTTTGAGAGAATGCGCTTCTCTGAGATACAGTTAGCAGCTAAATCCGTGAACCATCATCCCTACTTTGGCCATGTAAATGAAATGAAGCTTTCAGAAGGTTTTACACTAGACTTGATGAACTGGAAGTTTTTACATTTTACTTTTAATATTCTTTCTGATTCTTGTTTTTTGTATGTATATATATATGAAGCACATGAAGAACAACAGGAGTTACCATCAGCTGAACGATTTAATTATCTTTTGGATGTTCTGAATAATGGTTCTGGTACTACTGAAGAGACCATTAGGAATATAGAGACCAAATATAATGATCAGGAGAGGTACAATAAATTTTTATTTTCTTGTTACTTCTCAGTCACAATCATAGACTGCCCTCTAAAACAATTATGTAATTTGATGTCTGTTTCCGCGTCTGTCTAACTTATGGTCTGTTACTATTGTTTGACTTCCCAAATGTTGCAGCAGTCAGGGACTAAACCTTCCGGATAGTCCGTTTGCATCTCCGGTACGCAGTGGAATTTCAACAGTTTCATAGGTTAGAGGAGGTTATAGGTATAGCGACCACAGATATTTCAAGCTCTCATTTATATTAAGTTAGATACCTAGTCATGGAAACGGAACAGAGAATTTTTCATCTTTCGTTTGAACTATAGGGGAGAAGGGACCTCAAAGAAGATTTGGTACGGATAATGTGTAACAGTTTATTACGTAGTTTTTTAGCTCGAGTCTTGAGTAGACTTGCAAGTAAAATCTTCCCTAGTAAAAGAAGTAGCGGTTAAAAGACATGCAGGGTCTCTTCAGCAGTTAGAAAAATTTGCCAATAATAGTTGCACTTATTTGACAGTCAACTAGACTTCATAAATGATTTCATCTTCTTACTTAATCAGTATTCAGATCTTCTTTGTATGGTTGCCGTCTTGGTGATGGTCTTTTTTTAACGACCGTAGCAAATATTTTCGGGGTATCGTGGAAAATTTTAAAATTGGGCCATTTATATACTTTAATATACATTAAAATTATTAAATTATATTTTTTAAAATAAAATAAACTATTGAAAAATATTGTAAATAAAAAAATGAATTCTAACAAATTTGATATTTATTATAATATTATCAATATTTCTCAACTTTATTAACCAATCATAATATTTTTGTTATAAACATCTATAAAAATATATAAAATTGTGCGAATTCAGGGATCCTAAATTTTTAGGGATTATATGCGTTCGTTCAGTCTGCACGGCCACCGAGGCCCCTAATAATAAATATAAATAATTGATCCCAAAAATTATTAAGTTCAATTTGACCCACTCTCTAGTCCATATAATTTTCCAACTGAGTTTCAAGCTTGAGTCTTGTCATTGTCACACTGAAATGGAGACCGCTATATATATTAATATGCTATGCGTAGACCCGGCAATTTTGGACACGATACGATTTACACCACATGAAACGACACGAAAATTTAGTGTTTGTGTTTGCATTTTTAGTACACGACACGAAAATACACGAATACGAAAGTACACGAGCAAAATTTAGTGTCGATTTTGTGTTTACCCTTTTAGTACACGACATGACACGAAGTATACGACATAGATAATTATATAAATAATTTTTAAATATAAATAATATTATAATATAACTTAATAAATTTATAAAAATATTTTTATAAGATATTTTAAATTTTAACAATTTCGTGTAACAGTTCGTTTCCATTCGTTTCGTGTACACAAATGGTACACGAAAAAATTGGTGTACTTCGTGTCGTGTCGTGTCGTGTCGTGTACAAGTCGTGTCGTGTTCGTGTCACAGTTCAAAGTACACGGTTTGTAATCGTGTCGTTTTCATGTATACCGAAAGTACACGAAACACGACATTACACGACACGACACGGTTTGACCGGTCTAGCTATGTCATTGTTTCTTCTTTTACTTGTACTATGTGGACTTTTTATTTAAATGAATGTCTAAAATTTGCTTTTAAAAAAAAATATAAAACAAGCTTTATAATTATAATACTCCGTCTATTTTTTTATATTTGACGTTTGGCTTTTCTGCACATATTTTAATGTGCTTTGACCGAGTAGTTAAAATAATTATTTTTCTAAAAAAAACTTCTGAATAAAAATTTATAACTTATACTAAAATTCACAAAAAGAATTTTTTAAAAATAATTATTTTAACTATACGGTCAAAATATTTTAAACTACGTGCAGAAAAGTCAAACGACAAATATAAAAAAATAGAGAGAGTAATGTAGCATATTCAATTTACTCGTTATTTTTTGATTTCAGTCGCAAAGCTGTCGTGTCGTTCTCCTTGGTATTTGATAAAATGAGAAAATAGATAGAAAATGGGGTTTTTTGTATTTCTCAACGTTTAACTAAGGTAGCCTCAGTGCTGTTTTAACTTTATACTTGAAGATGTAAAGAAAAAAGAGAATAATAAAGAACCTCAGATATATTTTAGATAAACTTTTTTCAAATATTTTTTTTTTTAAAAAAAAATAAAAAATCTGAGATACATCTCTCAGATAATGAATAAAATAACTATATTTTAATTCATATAATATTTTAATATACACAATATTTTACAAAACACATAATTTTATTTAGTATCTCAGGAAAGTTATTTAAAATTTATCTCGAGTTATTCTTAAAAAAAATGAGATGAAGCACTTACTTTTAAACGTCGCCAAATATGACCAAAACACAGACGCTTAAAGTGAATTATTAGTAAAGACACCACGACGACACCAGATTTAATTCAAGTATGTAACTACACAAACTCTCCGACAATCAAACTCTGTATAATTTACTCGCAACCTCCAAAACAAACATACATAGCTTCCTGGCGTATTAAGTAACACAACTTGAACAACATGCACTAGGTAAAAGGCCATCTCCAACTTGCTCATAATGTTTTGTAGGTGTGTCTTAAAAAAAAAAAAAAGAACTCTGCAAGCATGTGTATTAAATATGCAACAAAAAACGTGGAAGGTAAAACTCTGTGTGTGTGTGTGTGTGTGACAATAAGTGATTGTTCTACAATTATGTAGAAATAAACACCTATGTTACATATTTACATGAAACTTCCAAGTGTAAATACGTATTCATTTCCCATCAACAAGGAAGAAGAATAGAAGATGACCATACAAAGGCCATTAACTAGACAGCAAGAGTAGTTATAAAGTATGTAATATTCTAATAAATCTTCCTTATGTTACTTATGTTACTAGTAGTCCCTCTTTGGAACAATTTTTACAACCAACCGAGGTTCATACACCTTTAATTACCATAGATAACATAAACTTGCTAATCTTTCCCCCGCCTAAACTATGCAGTTCGAGTCAACCAATTTCTCCCCCCTTCTCTCTTTCAACCCCATACAATAAACAAACAAATCAAAGATAAAACGCGAAGAGAATAAGGATAAAAAGTGCTCCAATGCACAAGAACGCTCGTCTAGGTCAATAATTATCATAAATTATTATATTATGTAGCTTACTGTAAGCTCTAGATATGTTGCAGAAACCGGTGCTTATTCAGTTGCATTAACATGAACAACCATTTCAAGACCAGGTGCTTCCTTTTCATCTGTTCCAGATCTTGGTTCACCATTCTGGGGATTTACATTTGTATCAGCTCCAGATGTGTTATGAGTAACTGTCCGTGCAGAAGGCATGGTATGGTCATGTTGCCCCTCGTATGTGGTAATGACAACTTTTGGATCATGGGAAGCCCTCTCAACATGTTTCTTAACAGGGCAACCAGTGTTTGAACACCTATAGTAACTCCTGGTAACAAGAACAAAAATTAGAATTACCAGAAGGAATCAATTTTCTTGAAAAGCTAGATCTTCATAGAATATGCTATCGTAAATTATTGATAATCCTCTTTGGATGTCAACATAATACATACGATAATCGCTTTTGGCATCAGCCCCAACATTAGCATGGATATTTGCAGGTATTAATAGTCTCTTGCACCAATACTAACAATTTTGATCCAGCAGATCAGAACCAGAAGGGTAAATCTGGCATTCATTTATGGATACAAGAATAAGAAGTAAGAACTATGTCACATTGACTGCTTGTAACTACCTATTAATAAGCAAGTATATAGCTGAATAATGCAATTTCATCAAACATTTCAGTAAGACAGCCCAAGAATTGGATGCTGTTGTTCAGCAACTATGTCCCATGATGCTTGTTTCTCAATTAGTTGGGATTAATTATTAGCAAGTATGGTATATTTTTTCTGTACCCCAACATGCATACCTAACATCCTGGCAATCAGACAAAAAGAAACAGGGTTTCGAAATTAGGAAGGCACCCCAGAGAATTTTTTGTGATGTAGATCACCTAATCCTGGTTATTGATTCATTAAGCAGGAAGAGACTTATAATAAACCTATGTTACTCGGACTCGGCTAGAAGTGTCCAACATGGATACGTGTCCAAGTATTGGACTCAGCAACATTTTGAAAAATATACATGTTTTTGGCCTAAAATAAGTGTCCATGTCTGAGTGTCGAGTGTCTGACACGGGTACTATTTGAAGGTAAAATGAAGAGACCGAATAACATAGTAATAAACATCTAAAGCGCCTTAACCGGGTGACGATACCGATGTGCACTAAGATAAATACACATAAATTAGTTCATTTCCACAGGCGCCTTCATATATCTTATCAATTACTCCTCCCGTCCCATATTAATAGTCTCTTTTGGAAAAATAACGCATATTAAGAAAAATTAGTTGTACAATAATTTTCAGTGCGCATCATATTTATTATGACTATATTATACCAAATAAAGTAAGTTTTATATTGGAAATGACAAAAAAAGAGGGTAAGTTCGAATTTTTTTACATTGGAAGTAGAAATAGACAATTATTATGGGACAAATTTTTTTCCAAAAGAGACTAATATTATGGGACGGAGGGAGTATCAAACAAGAGTAATGGAAGAAGATAAAACAAAAAACAGTAATTTATAGACAACTCAAGAGAAAATAGATTAAACCACTATATACCATACATAAAAGTTTTACTTCCTTTAACACAAGAAGCATCATTTCCTTCTAAACAGAAGTTGACTACTATCAGTATGTCGTGCACAGACTACTTGGAGCTAATCACAAGATGTAAAATAGACTTGCAAAATAAATTTGAAAGTGAATCTGCATTCTGCCATGCACAAGGAACTAATGATTGTCAGTAATTTTCATACACCAACAGAAGCTATGTAACTAACATTTCTGGTAATCATTTAAAACCAGAATAGTAAACCTAGAATAAGATTTAATGAGTCTGTTATTCATAGTTATCCTAGCAAGGATATAGTTGCTTTTCTTTACAAAGTATACTGACACCTGTTTGCTTTGTTCCTTGCTCAGGTCAGATACATATTACATGTCCTGTAATAAAAATGTTATGCAATGACAGAAAGTGACATGTTTTAATTAGAATTAAAATTTTCCTATTGTATCTTTTATTCTCTTTTTCACACCTGAATTTAAATGTCTCCTCTTTTTCACACCTGCCTTTGTCTCAATTCTTGTTCGTGTCTAGTTGATTCCTTGCTCAAATTAAGTCGAGGTTTCATTCATCATAATCTATCCTATTCAACATTTAAATTCTTAACTCCTCCAAAACTATGTATATTCTCTCACAACCATGTATCAAAATGTCAAATGTCTCAGTTGGTGAACTCTCGAATTTCGAGTTATTTTGAAGTATCCAATCATATCTAAGGTAACTATTTGAGTCTCTAATGAGCAGCCATATCTGATAATTTGTTGTTTCACAACCAAGTCCAAGCAATGTTTTCCAACCTGACTTCCCTTATTTCTTAGCAAATTTTTGGGTCCAAATAATAACTGAAAGACTTGATAGCTGTAGTAACTACCTATCAGAGATGGTTCTTATATCCCATGAAGCATCACAAGCTGAGATCTCTCCTATGTTGTAAAAGGAAATAAAGCAAAAATGCCTTTACTTCTCTTTATTGATACAGATGATTGGTAGAATGAATCCCTTGAATATTTACCCAAGAAAAAATGGGCAAATCTGCTTCAACAGAACCAACTTCATAGTATATATTTATATCATTGGAGATAAGATAAGCAACGAAAATTTAATCGTTGATCAGTTTACAAAAACGCAGGAGGGTGGACAGAGGAAGGGCAGTTTTGCTACACCTTCTGGGCAATGCTATTTTTGTAAGACTCACGTGATAATAGTGTTGGGGAGCAAAACCCGAGATAACCAAACAATATAAAGCACGCAACAAAATTATATGACACGGAAAACCCGTGTCTCAACTTGTATTATTAATCCAAACAATAATCAATAATACAAATAATCTCATCAAACGGTGTTTCACTCACACGATGCCAAACAATACTCAAGCATACCTCTCAAACCTCACACAATACTTAAGCCAAACAATACTCAAGCATACCTCTCAAACACATAACATAGCCATCACAAACTTAGCCACCAAGACTAATTACCTAAACCAAATATAATAATAATTGTCTACCCATACAATTATTACCCAATGCAATTATATCTTGTATCACCAAACACATACTGCCTATTGGGTATAAACCCAACAATCCTCTCCTTCAACCCAAAAACAATCGATTTAACGGTCACCATCATGGCATCAACGTCGATCCGCCAATGCCTTCCCTTGAATAGCAACCTCTCCTTCTAACATAAAAAGATTCCTCTTGTCCTTCCAACCTTTGAGTATCCCTAAATCTCTTTTAGTGACCTCCAACACACTGTTCATCATAATGTATATCCCAAATCAACTAATTTATCCAATGAAATTAGATTTCGATTTAACTCTGGTACGTACCTTACTTGAGTTAATCTCTAAACACGACCATTGTGAAGTTTCATTGTTACCTCACCAATGCCAACAACATTTACCCTTTTACCGTTTGGTAAAGTTATCATCTTTCCCTCACACTTCTCGTAGGACGAGAACCACTCCTTCCTAGCACATATGTGATGAGAACATCCCGAGTCAAGCACCCATTCTTCTTTCGATCCCTTATCTTCTTGAACCAAAAGAGCATCTTCATTAGCTGCTACATGCGAAACACTACCCTTTCTCGAGTTTTCTTCAACTCCTTCAAATCTTCTCTTGCTTTTGCTTTTGGGCACATGTATTGTACATGACCCAATTCTCCGCAATAAAAGCACTTAATATTAGGGTTATGTTTCTTACCATACATCTTATTCTTGTCACGCGCATCTACCACAAGTGCACTTCCATCAGATTCATCACTCGATCCTTGTTTCATCAATCTTTCGGTCTTCTTTCGATCCCTTATCTTCTTGAACCAAAAGAGCATCTTCATCAGCTGCTACATGCGAAACACTACCCCTTCTCGAGTTTTCTTCAACTCCTTCAAATCTTCTCTTGCTTTTGCTTTTGGGCACATGTATTGTACATGACCCAATTCTCCGCAATAAAAGCACTTAATATTAGGGTTATGTTTCTTACCATACATCTAATTCTTGTCACGCGCATCTACCACAAGTGCACTTCCATCAGATTCATCACTCGATCCTTGCTTCATCAATCTTTCGGCCTTTAGAAGAACGACAATGGTCTCATCCAAATCTAACTTCGTTTTCCAAACCAATAAAGATGTAATCACAGTATTGTACTCCTTTGGTAAAGACACAAGTAGAAGAACAGCTTTGTCCTCGTCCTTTAATTTTTCATCCAAATTATTGAGTTGGTTAATCAATCCATTAAAACGATTCAGATGATCTCTTAAATCTCCATCTTCTTCCATCTCGAGACCGAACAAATCTTTCTTGAGGAACAACTTGTTAGCCAAAGACTTTGAGTGATATGTCTTCGTCAACTTCTCCCACAAATTTTTAGGGTTATTCTCCTCAAGAACATCATACTTGATTTCCGGTGCAAGGGCCAACCGGATTGTCGATGCCGCACGTAACTTCATGTCTTGCCCCTTCGCAATTTCCACATCAATAAGCTTTTTATCTTCAAGAGTCGCATATAACCCTCATTGAATTAACAAATCTTTCACTGTGTTCTGCCATAACATAAAATTATTTCTTCCATTAAACAATTCAATCTCGAATTTTCCTCCACCCATATCCATCACGAACATGGCTCTGATACCACTTGTTGAGGAGCAAAACCCGAGATAACCAAGCAATATAAAGCACACAACAAAATTATATGACACGGAAAACCCGTGTCCTAAGTCCTAACTTGTATTATTAATCCAAACAATAATCAATAATACAAATAATCTCATCAAACGGTGTTTCACTCACATGATACTTAAGCCAAACAATACTCGAGCATACCTCTCAAACATAACATGATTATGTATATATAGTCATCACAAACTTAGCCACCAAGACTAATTACCTAAACCAAGTATAATAATAATTGTCTACCCATGCAATTATTACCCAATCCAAATATAATAATAATAATTGTCTACCCATACAATTATTACCCAATGCAATTATGTCTTGTATCACCAAACACATACTACCTATTGGGTTTAAACCCAACAAATAGATGATAAATGATGACTTATAGATGACAGTTAATGGTACTCTTATCATACTGTAGACATTTCTCTTTAAGAAGGTTGTTGAAGCCTTCTTGCATTCTTCAGTAAAAAAGTAGTTAAGAGTATTAGTAGTATCAAACTATCAATACTAAGGCTAAGCTTGGGATAAGACTATTTATTCTAATTTATCCTACAGGGAAACACATATATAATCTTTACATGGTTCTGTGAACTATTTCTCATTACTTACGCTATTTGAAGTGGACTATATGTTCCCGTGCCTTTTCTTTTACCTTTTCTTTTATCCAGTATGAAATGAATTAAAAGAAGAGAACATTTAGTCCACGGGATAACTCAAATGAGTGAGTTTGGGCTTAAAGTAAACCTCATAGTGTAAGATCAGAGGAATCAGTCCAATCCTCACCATCATTTCTAAACACAAAACTCAAGTGTCAAGTGAGGAAAACATTATGCAACAAATATAATTCGACCCAGTTTTCTACAAACTCTCGTTTCCTTCTAGTTACTGTATTTAATTCAACCATGGTGAAGTCGTGAACGAAAATGTATTACATGGGGAACGAGGCCTTCATTTGGTACAAGGCCCACTTACCCCAACTATTTTGCACTTTGGCGCAAATAAGATTTTCTAGATCTTGCGATATCTGGTGTATACCGAACATTTTCTAAGAGAGTGAAATGTTTTGCACATGTGACTTTTTCCCATTACACAAAAAGGGCTCCTTTAGTACTATAGCTTCCTATGCATCCTCAATGACCTTTTCAATCATTAATCACATGCTCGATGACCTAATACCTCTTACACCCTCTCCATATATTGCAATGTGTGTGTGTCTCAACACTGTCCGCTAGTGACCTAACAATTCTAGAGCCAACTCCAAATATGTTAGAGTTTAAATTGCATTATGAGGAGACTTGTTACAAACCAAGATTGAAGTTTACAAGTATTTTAGATGAACAAGAAGAGCCTCTTGGTCAAGGAAAACTTGTTTAAACTCCGCTAGACACAGAGCACTGTATAGGTAATTTTTAAAATGCATCTTCATTCAGTATACTCGAATAAATTTAAAGAAAATTAGTAATAATGCACATATTAAAAGAAATTATTGACCTTCTAGTAATAATATTGGTGCAACAAAGATGCAAAACACTATGATGTGCAAAATGTTTAGAGAGGGAAAGCGAGCACTGATATCACGACCACTGTGTTTTTATTTATTTGCCAGCTGGCCAGGACTAGACAAAAAGTATTACCTGGGATTTGAATTGCCTTTCACTAGTTTTTGTCCGTACTTCCGCCAGCGATAGCCATCATTTACTATATCAACCAGACTGGTACTCTGGATTACAATCCGTGATCCACCATTTGTCCTGTTAGCTGAAGACAAATTATCATCACTGGTAGAACTATCCCTCTTCCTGTTTTACAAACAAATAAATTAGAATACAATTATACAACAGTCTATTGCATTCTTCAGTAACAGTATATATAAAGAGCTTATCTCTTTACCGTCGTTTAGAGTCTGGATCAGCATCCTGATCAACCCTGTCTTTGGATTTATTTGATTTTGAAGCAGAACTTTCCATAACATCAATGCTAGATTGATCACACAAGGGCTTAGGAGTTTCTATTAGCACAATCTGTTGAGTAATCTCCTTGTGAACGTCGGTGGTTTCATCTTCAAATAAAGCGGAAACACATCAAACAACTTACTAGAACTCAAAAAACCAAAAATCAGTAGTAAATTTCATTACATACCTTCGCTTCTGGTCACAGAAGACTTTTCAGGTCTTCTTGTTTGAAGTGGCACAGGTGTTTGAGGACTTTGTTGAGGTTTGGGATGCTCATGGTTACCCCGGCAAATAATATTAGTAATATTCCCCTCATGAGTTCGTTCCAGTTGTTTTTTAGCTGGGCAACTTAAAAATGTACATTTGTAATAACTCCGAACAAATTGGTTCCCTCTGACAAGTTTCTGCCCATATTTTCTCCAATTATATCCATCTTCTGATGGTTTTTCAGGCAGTTTACTACGAGGACTCCCTTCTTGAACAGATTGTAATGCTTGAACCCCGATATCAGGGTTCCTACGCAGGGGTAATTTTTCCAAAACTTTCTCCTGCTTTATGGATAAACTGGACTTCTCTTGATCGGAATGTGAAACAGCGTCCTGATTTTGCTGCAATGGGTTTGGCACATTTTCAGGCATAGTAGAAAGAGCTGTTCCATGTTCAGCAGTTTCTGAGGTCAGGATAACAGTACCAAGGCTCTGTGTTGGCAGCGAATTATCCAACTCTAACTCAGGTATTGTAGAGAGAGAGCTTCCTTCCTGAAAAGATTCTGATGTTCGTGTAGCACTATCAAAGCTCTGCCCTTGATACAAATTGATTGGCTCTGTCTCGTGCACCATAGATATAGAGCTTCCATCTTGGTTCGACTGTGATGCATCTGTTACATCATCAAGGCTTTGTACTGGTTTTAGATTATTTAGCAACTTCTCCGGCTTCACCAAATCGATGCTGACTTCTTGACTGGCTTGTGATGCCACTGCTTCAGATGGGTTTTGTCTCTGTTGCAGGTTATCTGGCTCTTCCTTGTCACGTACTACAGAGGGAGGAATTCCCTTTTGGTTGGACACAGGGTCAGGAAACACAGCATCTGGGTTCTCTCCCTGCGGATACTTGTCAGCAGAAATTGCATCAGGCATGCCTTCCATTGAAGTAACCATTTGAGTTTTCAACATCCTTGCAGTAACAGATCAGATAGAACGTTAGTTCGTACTGGGACACCATTATATTCACATGCTAAAGTGATATAAAGATTCAAAGACTATACCAAAACTAACTTGAGACTTCGATACAAGGCTCATACTACCAGTTGTTTGGTATAGAAACCTAAAAAGTAGCACATAGTGTAAATATTATATAAAACATGAAAATTTGTAATTATGATCAAATTGCATATAAGGAATATAATTTAATATTGAAGGCAGCTATGATATTAGATGGGGGCGGGAGGGATGCCTAAAAGCTGCCAAACAAGGAAAAAAGCTGTCATATGTTAAATACCGACAAATCCGCAAAATTTTATAGTCAAATAAATATAACTACAATACTTTAAATATATTACTATACAAGAGCATATAACAAAGAAAATTGTATTGATCAAAGCAGCTATACTAATTACGGAGAGAAAGAAACTAATTCTGAAGGAAACAGAAAATCATTGATATATATATACTTGAATTTCTAGTATAAACTATTGCAATGTTCTAGATTCGAGAACTATACTTGAATATTAGAAATTAACTGTACTATGAACAAGTCAAGAAAGGAACCAAGTACATGCTATAAATAATGCATTTTGTGTCTCCTTACTCTCAATTTCCTTTTATGAACTTTGCAAGATTAATGACCCATGATTCGAGGCAGACTAATTAGTTTATTAGTTGCTTAGATATGTTTAACATCATTAACGATGGTTCTAATTATTAAATTTCTATTCACTGGGATCTACAGGTAGTGAACTATGGAGTTTCATCCAAGTTATGTCGTTTACCTATGATATATCTTCCCCAAAATAACCCTCCTACATCAACAGGAAACGGTGGTTCCAGTACACAGTTAAAATTTAGGTCAAATAATAAGAAAGATACGCTGGTTATTATGGACTAGAAAGCGTAAAAGAAAGGTGTCGACTGATATGGAATTAAAAAAAACACAACAAGCAGTACAAGCATGCACAGTTGCCATAAAATAACTCTGTAGATTGTAATTTCATTAACCTGTAACAATAGTCGTGAAAATAAAAGTTGTTGAAATAGTAATTCAGTGTCACCTACACCTTCAAAAACAGGAAAGTGAAACTCAAGGACAGAGATATTGCTGGCCAATATAATATATAAGACAAGAGGAAATTTTTAGGGAAGCCGGTTAATGTGACAATGGAGGTGAAGGTTCGAAGACAATGGAAATGTTGATCAAATATTGTAGGACAAAATTTAAGAGGTCAAACTTTCTTTATATCAAATTGTTGCAGAATGGAAGCACTGAAGAGTTTAGATTGTTGCTATAAGCTACCAGTTGGACTCGAGTTTTTTTGCGAGTTTGACAACCCGGGCAGGAGTCAGGTTATATACATTGTTTTTGTAAGCAACGAGGGTTTTCCTCTGTTAGCAAGAAACAAAAAATTTATGTGAAACAGTACCTTTTACAAAATAAATAATAAGCTGAATGTTAGAAGAAATAAGTGAATTTAGTCCAGCACCGGAAAAAAAAACACAGACTAAATCAGGCTTAAATTTAAGCTACAAAAAAACCTAGAATTTGTACTAAAACTTAAAAGTTTCATAAAATTACCGGTCAGTTACCAAATCAGAACTACTGCGATAATTGTAGAGTAAAATTTTTCATAATTCCTCGAAATTCATAATTCCCAACAAGAATCAAATCAGTGAATTCCTATCAGTTTGTGAGGTCAATTTATAAATTAACAAATTATCAAACATAACCCGGATATATATATATATAATAATAAAAATAATAAAAATTCCAGAAATAAAAAATAACAAAAGGATTAAAACTTAAAGCACAACAAAAAGAGAGGGGGCAACATAAATTGATGAGAGATTAGAAATAAAGCTAGTTTAACAGCAGATCAGGGAGCGTTGAGATGTGTAATTTAACTGAATCGTGATTAAAATTAAGCGCAAGGTAAAATTTAATAAAATTTTAGTAAAAAGTAAAAACAAGGGGAAATTAATTAATTAATTACCTTGATTTAGAAAATCGAAACTCCGGTGAGATAATCGGAGCGTTCAGTCGCCGGCCGGCAGACGGAGATAGTATAGATGGCCGGATAATTAAGACGGCAGCTCGGAGATTTTGTGTGTGTGTGTGTGTGTGAGAATTGACTAGAGAGAGAGAGAGGGGTGTGAGGGGAGAGATGAGAACAAAGTGAAACAAGTTAGAGAGAGAAAGCTGGTTTATTAATTAAGTAGTAATTAATAACCCCTTTTTTATCCTCTTTTCTATATTAATAATTAATTATACTAATTACGGAGTATATTAGTATTAGTAGTGGAGAATTAATTTATACGAGGTGAGGGGGTTTAGTTTGATGAGCAACGTGTTAACCGTCGGATTGTTTCTGTTGCGTTTTTAGAGTGGGACCCGGTAAGCTCTCACGTGTATACACACATTCCTCGCTCTTAAGTGGGGGCCACGTATGCAACCATTAATCGTACTAGTTAGACTTCTTGTAAGCTTTTATACTACCTGATACTACTATCAGGAGCAGTTTGTTTTAGTTTTACCATATAAAATAATAAATTTAATTAATCTTCTTCAAAAATCAAAACAATATATAAATTATTTCAAATTACATTATAAAATTAAAGAATTTTCATATATTTTTATAATTTGTCATTCTGTAGACCTATATATACATTACAAAAAAAATAAAATTAAAAACGAACTATACATTTTTATCAGAAATGGGACAAATATTACAGTACATTAATGAATTTACGACAAAGTAGGGTTGGGAAGAGTTGTTCATTGTAGGGTTTCTTTCATTTGAGCCTTAAATTACCAATTTACAAAATTGATTGTTGGTTTGGTGTTCATGATTATTTACTGATTGATAAACCCAAAATTTAAACCTGTGTCAGCCAATATTGGGCTTGCATGCACGAACTGCTAACTGCACTTCTTTTTCTTCTTTTTTAATGAAACGCTATGATTAAGCCCATTGATAAAGAACAATTCAGCCCAACTTTAGTCGCGTCAAATACGGTAGAACGTAACTCCATCCTTGTACTTTGAATCCGGTCCCGTTTGGTCAGAGTTATTTTTTGAAAATAAATATTCATTTTTAGAAGAAAAAAAATATGTATTTCTAGAATACAAGTTTAATTCTTGGTTTATTTTTTAAAAAATTCAAAAAATATATATATAAATATATATTGTTTCTGAAAATAAATATTTATTTTTAAAAAATAAATTTAACAAGACAGACCGATCATTAACCACGATTTTAAGTTGCCAGGTAAGTTGGTGCAATTATATCTGATATCCTATACATTTGCACCGTGAATAAGTTATAAAATTACTAAAATTCAAAATTGCGATATTATACCTTTTTTTCAATTCATAAGGAATAACACTTAATGCACACAAAAAATTGTTAAATAAATGGATATTTTAATTTTTTTATTTTTTAATAATGCCATTTTTTAAACTTATACAAGTGTACGAGATATACGGGCAATTATATTAATAATTTGTTACAAAAACAAATGATTTAATTAAATATTCTTCTTAGCATAAACTTTTAGAATAAATGATGACTTGACATTAAATTAAGTTTGCCTTTTAAATATTCGATTTTTTTCAATTGTAAAGAGCGATATTACTTCAAAATAAATAAGGCGTAATCTTTTTTATTTTGATGATCACATTATGAACAAGTCCATAACCTTATTTTAATTTTAATATAAAACAATTTATAACTCGTGCAAAGTACGGATGATATTAATAAATTATATATTAGTTATTTTATAAAATTTAAATAATTCATGTAATATGATAATTTATTTTAATGTTGATTTCATTTTACATTTTTCTATACAATAATGTTTATATGTTAATATTTATAAAATTTAATTATAAGTCATAATTTTAAATAAATAAATAAATAAATTTGAACGGTAATGAAATTGAGTTGAATGTGAGTAAACTATATTAAATAAAAATTATAGGATAAGTAAGATTTTCAAAATAGAAAATATAGAATATAATTTAAATATAATATAATATTATTCGTCAGCAGTTGTATAAAGAAAATATTATCGAGAATAGAGTTGTATGTATGGTATGTTTTTTTAAAATTAGATTTTATTAAAATTCGACGATTATAATCATTTTTATTTTTATGGTTCACTTAAAATTAAACAGTTAGAAACTTTTATATGATTTACTAAGTGTTTTAATTTTTTTTTAATCTTATTTAGTTATAATAATACGGTAAAGATGTCATGTTGTACTAACTTAGTTTTGCACTACTTTAACTTTTTTTTTGACTAATTTGACTTATAGTCTTATAAATGAGTATCCGTTCTAAAAAAATTCTGGGGGTGAGCCCAGGACCTGAGACGACAAAGGATAAGCTCTCAATCACTTGAGTTATCCAACCGTGCTCGCACTACTTTAACTTAATGGTACTTTATATCAATATAACATGTTGGAGTGGTCAAATCAGTTTCCTTTCTCTATATTTTGTATGTCACGTCAGATACACATGCACATACAGATCTCATATTCCGATACACAAGTTTATATTCAGTTTTGATAATAAACTGTTTTATATTATATTATCTATATAGATCTCATATTCTGATTTTTTTTCCAATTATTCACATACTTGTTGAGCATTTCTTTGTCTCACACTTGTTTTTTATCTGTATCTTATCAGACTGTCTATAACAGATTAGTGATCCTTAGTTGTTGGTAGGGTCAGTGCACCTCTAATTTATTATGTTATTATTGTTGGTTGTTGACGGGCCAGTGTATCTCGCGTTTATTATTATATTATTATTATTGATTGTTGATTGGTTGATGACCCCCGAATCTAGATCCGGATTTTGAAGCCGCTACATGTTTAATTTTTTAGGGTTAACTTTGAATGAGTTTTGATCACAGATTACATATTTATACTATATATTATTATAATTAAAAGATTTAATATTTTGATCGGTTGATCCATCGGTAATGGGTCACGGGCCTAAAAAATATATATGTATTAGATGTAATTTTATTTATTAGAATACGGACTCTAACTATATACATATTTATATTACCTAAAATTTTACTTTTTAATCTCAACCACATATTTATTATAACACATGTCCAAATTATAACATATTTATATTAAATAGAATAAATTTATATAAAATAAAAAAACATATAATATTAACATAAATTCTCAATATTATAAAATTTTATATTAAATATTAATAAAAATAAAAATAAAAATTAATTTATTTAAATTTTAGTTATCACACTGATTATAAACTTGTATATATAGGCATATATATATATATATATATATTATATTGACTAAAATTTCACTTTAAAGATTAAAAATTTTGATCGGTCAATCGATACTAGTACTTGTCTAAAAAATATACGTGTATTGAATATAATTTTATTTATTATAATACGAGTCCTAATTATATATATATGTTTATTTATTTATATTTATATTAACTAAAATTACTTTTTAACCAAATTATATGTTTATTGTAACACGAGTTCAAATTATAATACATTTATGTTAAATAGAATAAATTTATATAAAATAAGAGAATATATAATATTAACATAAATTATTAATATTATAAAATTTTATATTAAATATAAAAAAAATCAATTTACCTAAATATTAATTACCTTGTACTTGACACGAGTTAAAAAAATTGAATTATATAATTATAAAAAAGCATATCATTAAAAAAATAAAATTAAAAAATATATTTAATCTATTTCTTTTTGAAAGAATATTTAAAATTAAAATTTTAAATTTTAAAAAATGCAAAAAAAACTGTGCCTAATCTTTGTTCAAAATTTAATTAATTTTACCATAAAAAATCAAAATTCTAGACTTTTTGTTCTCAAGAATTGATAAAATCTGGTAATATTTAGAATTGATAAATAAATTTACAAGTCATGGACGGAAGAGAATAAACCTTATTATTTAAAATATTCAATCTCGCACATTCGTATCATCAATCAATATATTAGTGCATAATATAGTGAAATCTGTCATAAAATTATTGAAACTCCCAACACAGTGAGGCTCGAATTTTTTTGCCACAGAATACTGTAACGCAAATTTTGAATAATTTTACAAATTTTTATTTAATTTTGAATTATTATAGTTATTCGAGCTCGTGTCAAAAGCCGAACTAAGTAAATCAACATTTGAAAGAAAGTCGACCCATTCAGATTTGGTCGGAGTGCGGGCCAAGTTTTAGCCAAAGTATTGCATTAAGTTTTGCAAGTTTCAGAAAACGAACAATTTCACGATCACCACAATTCATATATTAAGCCGTATAATACTAAAAATTAATTATTTTTGGATGATTTAATGATCAGCGTAAAACTGAATATGGATGATTGTGCAAATAATAAAGTAGGTTTGCAACAAAAAAAAAGATGCAAAAATACATTAGAAATTTTGAATTACGAATAATCCTCGGTATATTGTCAGCTTTACAAATCTCATCTACAAGTTAGAATCCCACGGAAGAAATCTGTTATTAACATGGTTTAGAATTTGTTTCGACATTCAATCGAATCAACTACATAAAAATTGATAAAAAAATAAAATGTGTGCCACAACTGGATAGCCATTCCTAATAAAATAAAGTTAGGGGAACAACTTGAAAGACAATGGTGGCCAAGAATATAGCTTATGAATTATGTTGAGTACTGCCGGCGAATTTTTATATCTAAACAGCACTGGACCGTCCATAAGCACCCCATAAATACACACTAACAAAAAACAAAAAAACGATGAAAATAATAAAAAATAAAAAAAGCCTCAGAATTGCAGAATTAGTCAACAGAGGACACAAAGGCCCATTCAGTCCCGAAAGATGGTGTTGTTTTAATTCTTATTTCCTCACTGGCAGTTTTAACAATAAAAGAAAAAGATGTAAATCTCATGGCAAGTCCCAAATGGTAATTACAGATAAACTGGTACACCACAAGGCAATAGGATATGAGATTGCTTCCATTGCTCTTTGAATCACGGGAATCGAAGACTCAACCGCGACCAACGAAGCGAAAGCTTAATTTATGACGATTCGGAGATTATTGGATTTTGCGAATACTAATTTTAATTCGCTCCAATTTCAAATAAGCCTCAATCGTCATTAGTAAGTAAACAAAACAATGAAACACATAATAATAATAATAATAATAATTTGATTGAGGCGGCCAGGCAATCGGGGGCAATACTGAAACCCTAGGGATACAAGTAGAAGAGAGAGAGGCGGTGGGTTTTGGGGTGAGATATGTGGGTGTATATATAGGCCCAGCTGGTTGCTTGTGTTTTAGGTTTGTGGATGTATATGTACTTATGTAGGCCTAGCTGCTTGTGTTTGGGCCGTTTGTTTATTTAATTATTTATCTATTTTAATAAAATTGATTTTTTTTAAAAAAAAATAAAAAAATCCCTCTACTTTCTCCTCAACACCTCAAGAGTCCTTTGTTTCATGATTGAAATTTTAAAACACATATTTCAAAATATAAGGTATATATATTTAATATTTTAAGTGGAGATAAGTATGAGAAATTAAATTAAAATTTATTTTTATATTTTTTATTTATTAAAGAAAACTAATTAATAAATTTATCTTACCATACAAATTAAAATATTAAAAATCATATTTCATCTCCACATTGTTTTAATTCGATTTTCGATTTCAATTGGATCCGTGATCTAACCACCCCTGATTTATATCTTAATTATTTACATGATGGCAGAGTGTGTGGGAAAAGCTACAACACGGTTTCATTAGGTAAAGAAGATATTATTGGCTTACTTTATAAAAAAAATAATTTAAATAATACAATGTAAAATTTCAAACTTTTCATTTATGAATAAAAGCAATAAATGCGGAAATAATAAACAATACTCATACAAAGACAAACAAAAAAAGAGAGAGAAAATACGGAAAATGCCGGGACGCAGAAATGATTTTACATGCAATATAGCATTACACACAGAAAAACATTTTATAAAACCTAGTTTACACCTCTAAATAAAAATGAAGCACACTAAAATATACAGTCACGTTGCATAATTAGTACAAGAAAGAACAATAACTTCTAGCAGAAGATAGGGGAATGATTGGACTATTATGGTCGCCACAGACATGAAACATTGTTTGATCTACATACAGTCATACATAGTTAACATAACATTGGTTTTTAAGATTTAGAAAACGATGTATGTAATGTTCAAATTTTTGGACAACAGATCAAATATTTATAAATAAACATTTTCTCATGACAGACACATATTTCTAACACTTTGTTCTTACAATAATTTAGTGAAATATAAAATTTTAATTCCACGTGATATTATATTTATATACATATAGGATTACACAGATACCTTGCACCTTTCACTTTGTATATTTTTTCACATCTAGTTTGTGCAAAGAACACAGGGGGCACTTATCATGCCCTCGGTTCTTAACATACCACCTCATATCAGATCTTAGCTTTCTTTTTTTCAAGATTTATCATCTGGGTCTTGTTCAATAGGTCCGTTTCATCTGTAAAAATTCGAGCTTTTTTGCTTCATTTCATCATCTTGATTATGAATCTGTATTGTTTTTTTTGTTTAAGTTATGTAAGAACATTAAGTTATTCTTGGATTGATCATGATTGAATCTGATGAAATTCTATTGTTACAACTAGTACAATCATGTGTGTTACTTTTGACATTTGTTGCTTTGTTTGATTATTAGTCTAGATTTAGATGTCATCAAGTGATAAGTAAATTATATAAGTTTGATTACTTCTGATTATGTCTGATAGTGTTCTGTTGTCTGATTATATATTTGAATTGTAAAAAGCTATATCTGATTGTTGATTATAAAATTTTTAACTGATGTAGATTGTTTTTGGGTGTTTAGATAGGATGCAGTCGGATTTGGGTAAACTTTTTATTGGTGGAATCTCTTGGGATACGAATGAAGAACGTCTCAAAGAATATTTCAATAGTTACGGTGAGGTTCTGGAAGCTGTGATTATGAAGGATCGAACAACAGGCCGTGCTCGTGGTTTTGGTTTTATTGTATTTGCTGATCCTGCTGTTGCCGATCGGGTCATCAAAGAGAAACATAACATTGATGGCAGGATGGTAAATTGATGCATCAAATATACATTTAAATTCACTTTAGCTAATTTAGTAAGTACGATTGCTTCAAAAAAGGGAAATGGTAAACTCTTTATTGAATTCGGATTCAAATGAAGTTTAACTGTGTTTGATGTATGATTAAATTATCTTAGAGCAAAATGTAGATGCTGGAAGCATCCTAAGTTGATTTTAACCATAATTGATGCTATGATGTATTAAATTAGAGCATCTAGACTCTAGAGTAACCTGCATTGTTCTTGTTTTACTGCTCTCTTTGATTTCATGACTTGTAGAGGTCCATTTATTATCAATACTGAAAGGACCTACATGTGTATTTTGTACTTCTTTTTCTCACATTCTTCCTGTAATATAGGTTGAGGCCAAAAAGGCTGTTCCAAGGGATGATCATACTAACACTATTAGTAGAAACAGTGGTAGCATTCAGAGTTCTCCTGGTCCAATTCGCACAAGAAAGATATTTGTTGGAGGTTTAGCTTCTAGTGTCACTGAGAGTGAGTTTAAACTTTACTTTGAGCAATTTGGAACAGTCACTGATGGTGTAGTGATGTATGATCACAATACTCGGAGGCCAAGAGGATTTGGGTTCATTACATATGATTCAGAGGATGCAGTGGATAAAGTGTTACTAAAAACTTTTCACGAGCTTAATGGTAAAATGGTAGAAGTCAAGCCTGCAGTCCCAAAAGACTTATCCCCTAGTCCTAATCGAAGCCCACTTGGTGGATACAATTATAATTTGGGTAGGATGGGCAACTTTCCTGGTGGTTACAATCAGGGATACTTGCCTAGTGCAGCTGGAGGATATGGTGTCAGGATGGATGGTAGATACAGTCCTATAACTGCTGGAAGAGGCGGGTTTACTTCATTTGGTTCTGGTTATGGAATGGGGTTGAATATCGAAGGAGGGATGAGCCCAAATTTCAGTGGAAATGCAAACTTTAATAGCAGTATCAACTATGCTAGGAGTATGAACCCTTATGTTGTTGGTAATTCAAACAGGTTTACTAACTCTGCAGGTTTTGATGGTGGGAATGGAGGAAATACTTCTTTCTTTAGCTCACCTACTCGGAATTTGTGGAGTAATGGAGGTCTTAACTCTACTAATTCAAGTGGGTATCTGGGATCTGGAAGTGGTAGCATTGGAGGAGTAAACTTTGCAAACACTGGGCTTAATTGGGGTTCTTCCCCAATTTCACCTCAAGGCGGAGCAAGGGGGAATATATCTAATCAGGGTGGAAATCTCGGTAATGGACGTGCTGATAACAGTTACAGTCTGGGTGGTGGAGTTTACAGTAGAAACATTGCAACTACTGTTGCACCAACGTCATCATATGCTGCATCAAATGGTGGCTACGACACAGCTTTTGCAGACTTCTACGGTAGTAGTTCAGTATATGGAGACAGCACATGGCACACAGCAGATTCCGAGCGAGAGGAGGCTGGTGCTTTTGGTTACGGGCTTGGTAGTGGAGCTACCGATATCGAGTTTAATCATTCTCCCGCTTACATTGGTGGTTACAGTGTTTCCAAGGGACAGACAAACAGAGGTAACAACTACTTCTAAACTTGGAACTCTCTTAGTACCATCTCATGTCTAATATCAACTGTGCGCTAAACTGCTATCCAACATGAAACTATATTTTTGCAGCACATACATATGATTTGTTCACTCAGAATTTTTGACATAAGATACTTTAGATTCGTACTATGGCAAAAAGATTTGTTGCTTAAAAAGATGACGATACATGGATTGGAAGTAAAGTTATACAAGTATACAACTCATGCATCAGTGCGGCATTTGATTATGTTCTATTACATTTTTCCAGAGTTTTCAAATTGCATGAAGTTACTTAATTTTTACTTAACTAAGCTGGTTCATTATTATGTTTACTGTCTAGTAATAATGATCACCACAAAAATATATTCTGTATTATGTGTTTGTGAATTGCATTATGGGTGTATGTTGTATGTAAAACTACTTATTCATACCCAAGTGCATTGATTGTAAAGGATGGAGTTTTCATGCTTACGGTACACGTTTATGGCGCTGCTATATAAGCTTGCTGATTATGATCCCCACACTTGGTTTTGACCCTGTTAAGTATAAAGAGTATATATATACACATAGTGTCTAGTCTACGTTTACAACTTTACATTTATAAAGTATATGATTTTGTTTGGATCAAAGTTGCTTAGCATATCTAGTATGAACCTGTTACCCATGATTTTCAGTTTTTTGTCCGACTGAGCTGTATCGAATACTAGGCCTATAGTTGGTTTATTCACATGGGCCGAAACCTACTTGGCATAACCCCTTGGGGGCACCAAGCATCATTTCATGATCCGCCAGGGGCGGGACACTCCAGCATTTACTGATGACAAGAATTGGTTGGTCTGCTTTTATCAAAGCAGAGACTAGTGATACCATTAGAAAGTAGAATCAGAGGCAACATTATACATGTCACACCAATATAGCTACTTATCAAAAACAATTAAAATGTGCCCCTGTCACTTTGAGTTAGTAATTAATTTGAAAAATCAACTTAAACAATTTTAATTCCAAAATTAAGAGGATATCAATTTAGTCAAATTTATTATAAATGTTATGAGTGATCCACATTTACAACTAAATAGAAGATATACTGCGTCCACAATTCAAATAAAACCATATATGGATTTAAAAGAGCATCAATGTGACTTTAAAAAGTCAATACTGATCTTATATACATAGCATGAAGGATTTTCTCATGTACCACATCTAAGGAAGCTTCTAGATATAACAAGTCTTTGGTTACAGATGATTGTTTGTACTCGCTGTACATTAGCAGCGAGTATTAAAACATGGCCATCAGGAATTTTTCATTTTATTATGTTGGATGAGTACCTTGGCAGTGTCACCACTGCAGATAACTCTTTTAATTGCAGAGACATGTAATTTTGACTTTGTAAGACAATGTTCCTTACATGTATAATATTTGCAGAGATACGTCATACATTCCATGATCTGATGATTATTAATGAGAATTAATGTGCCACTGGATTTTCCCAGATGATGCGGTTTGAATTTATGCGAATTCTCCACACAAGCTACAACTTTACAGAATTCACTGCAATATAGTTGCATGCTTTATTTTTCCCCTAAGAATTATTTTGTTTATTATTTTTCTGAATCTATCTTCACATTAACAATGCCGTTTTCACTTGCTACAGAAATTGCTAGCTAGGAGGATACTGGAAGCTGGGTTATTATAGTAGAGGAAAATGGTGTAGCAGGTGAACTGTGAATTCTGCATACTGCCTTTTTGGTAGATTTCCAGTTGGAAAGTTAAAAAGAACTGATCATATAGGGCTAGTTGCAATACCTGTTTTGAGGAACTAGAGGTTTAGAGATATAGAAACTATAAAGGTTTTCTGTTTGGGGATTTTGTTTTTGAATTACATTTAAATGTTCTTTTTGGGTTTGGGTGAGATGTAAAATTCTGTTTACGGCATATAGTGAAAAATGCATCATACATCTCTGGTGAAACAGTGATAGATAAGAAAGGGCCAGACCTTTTCTTTTTGGTTGATTACCAGGTTCTGTTAAAGTGATTGTGCTGTAATATTTCAGGAAAGATGCCTGTTAGCTGGAATTATCTTGTTTACTTCACTGGTTTTGGTTTCTGCTTAGAATGCAGATTTGGTTCTTGTTGAATTTAGCCTTGTCACAGCAAGGATACTGCTGTAGGGTTCTTATTGATTAAGTTGCTTTTCTGTTCTGATATTTCTTCATATTCTCTATGTAAGATGCTAACTATCTTAATATCTATCTTCAACACACGCTCTATGTTGCTTGCTTTGTTATCTTATATAGGGTTTACGGGTTAATAAAGGCTCTAATTTAATTGACATTTCTAGAAATATAGTCCAAGCATCGCGATATACATATATTATGTATGTGAGAACTTTTCCCTAAACTGCATTTCTGGTTCTGGACATTGTTTCATATTAATATCTTGATAGTGATCATCATCAGAATGCAGAAAAGAAAATAATGGAGTACTACACATGCCTAATACTCTAATAGCCTATTGTCATTGACACTTCAATCATTTAATCTGTTCAATAGTAGGTGCCCCATTGAAAAAGACATTCTGGCCTCGTCATCTCACATGAATACACTTCTGCATTTAGTTTATGTGTTATGATCGCGGTAATTACATTTTAGCCCGATTAATCTTGCGCTTATATGCTAGAAGGTCCTGTTCATGTACTATTAGTTGTTTTAAGCCAATCAAGTCCGAACTAATGAGTTTATTTTATAAAAAAAAGAGAGTCAGAACTGATGAGTAATTTGAATTAAGGAGGCGGGAGGCGGCAAAAAATAAAATAAAATAAAATGTGATTTTCAATACACGCGGGGCTTTGTGAAGACTTGTATGGTCTTTAAATTGTAGGTGGACTACCAATGAAGACTTACAGTACAAATCTGTATTAGAAAAGGGTCCCTACAGAGCCTTTCTTTCATTATTCGGCCCAATAATCTGGATAAGACCCTGGGTCAGTCACGAGTCCAACCATTATACTCCGCTGCATTTTAAATGGTTTTTTTTTGTACTGAAAATTAATGTAATTATTTTTTTATAACTTTAAAAAAATAAAAATTATATTTCAAAGTAGATTACATATATTTTTTATTTTATTATAGTTATATAATATATGTAAATTTCTGTTAATCTTAATTAATCTGACCATTGAAAAGTGAAACAAACCACTTAAATTGTAACAAACTTATAATTCAGCCACTTGTAGGTAAAAAAAAAATTATTTGTGAATACATACAACTTCCTCAGTTTCTCGTTTTCTTTCACATATTTATCTTCTTTTCAATTAAATAAAAAGTCTCGTTAACACTATTATATATTTCTAGGGATAAAAACGATTTCACATGTGCAATAAAATATATACAGATAATGTGCGTGTGGTATATGCTTTAATGGTTAACAACATTAGAATAATTTGGTTATCAGACAATTCAAAGCAACAATTGGGTTGTGTTTGATAGTTTTACAAAAAAAAATGCATTAGCAAATGATCTGTGATAGGGGGGCATATGTATGTGGGAGCTGCTGTGATTAAACTAAGTTAGGAAAAGTGAAAAATAAGCATGCCTAATCATTCAAAGGCCAGAGGCACACAACACACACACATATATGTTTGCGACTTCTAAACATATACCGGATATCAGAAAAATTTGAGAAAATTCAAGAACAAAAACACTATAGTAGCATGAAATAGTTTGGCAACAAGATTTAAATTTGCATATAATTATAGCACAAGTTGTAGCACTAAAAGTTCGAGTCATTTCGAATCCAACATAGGAATATCAAAAAGATTAAGACTTTTATTTTACCAAGCTACGGTTAGTTTCTGCTGAACTTATCAGATAACCGTTCAGAAGAACTAGACATCAGAAACAACTTAAAAGAATGCCCTGCTTCCGTAGAACACTCTCGGGCTCGGGCCACTATCTTTGGATGTTTGTTCTTTCTTAGCCAAGTCTTTCTCCTCTTCCTTCTTAGTAGCAACGATCTCTGTACCACTTTCCAAAGGCAGATTCATCTTTGCCAGAGCCTCAGTGAATTGTTGCATGCTTTTCATGTACATGTCGACGTAATCTTGTTGCACCACCTTCTGTTCTGGTTCTATGTTCACACTGATAAGGGGCTTGATAAGGGGCTTGGTAGCATCACTAACAGGAGCTTCTCCAACATCCTCTGTCTTCTCATTGGGTGAAACCACATCGTGATTCACAAAGTCCGAAGCTTCTGCAACATCCTCCCTCTTCTCTTCATGAGATACCACATCCCCATTCACAAATTCTGTAACCTCTGCATGTGTCTTCTCTTCAGGTGATACCCCATCCTGCTTCACCAATTTCGAAACCTTTGCAAGATCCTCTATCTTCTCCTCTAGTGAAACCTCATCCTGATTCATAAATTTCAAAGCTCCAGGAGTGCCGCAAGCAGATGGAGAGTTTGTCGGAGACGAAGAGTTCGTCACTACTGGGCCTGAAGGAGACCCATTGATCGACACACTACTCAAGGGGGTTTGAATCTTCATAACTTCAGTAACCTCATTACTTTCCACCACTGGAGCTGAATGGATACTGTCATTAGTAATAATGTTGTCAATAGAGTCTAGATTCACACACGGGATCGTATAATACTCAGAAACCATCATTTCATTCTCATTTACAATTTTCGGATCTAGGAACTCAATCATTTCAAAATCCCGAGGAACAGATTCGAGTCCCTCATGGCCATGTTCATTTGCACTCACCTTCAAAGAGGAGCGAGCCGAAGGAATTTCAAGAACTTCAGGTGATGCTCCATTGTAAGCCAAAGTCAATTGGATAGATCCAGTAGGAGAATGGAACATATCATCCGATGTAAGCGAAAACTCTTTCACCAATTTTCCATTCTCAATGACAATATCAGTTAAAGGAACCAATGTAAATCCTAGTAACTGATCTTGAAGATAATTCTTGATCCGACTCAGCATCCATACCTCACATTTCAAAGAAGATTCAATGCTTCGGACGTCAAGCCGGAGATTCTCATTGAAAACAGGATCCCTCCCTCCACCATTAACAGTTTGTGTTGAAACAGTTTTCTCCGGATCATCTGTTAGACAAATCTTTGCATACACATCTTGCTTATGATAAATGCAAATGTTCTGGATATCTCTTGCTCGGTGGATGTAAACTTCAAGAACACCAATGACACCTTTTGAGTTCTCTAAACCTCCTCCCTCCATCAAACCATCCCCAGATGAATTTCCAGGATTCTGAGTAGCTAAATTCATCTCGGGTTCAAGAGGGTTTGGAACAACAGAAGAACTTGGTGACATGATTTCCTACCGCGAATTAGTTACAACAATTAACACACTTTGACCGAGACAAACTAAAAGCAAAGCAGCACAATATCACATGAAAACTACACTAATGCTCAGTACTTCAAATTAATCACAGAAATATATTCCACACGCACATAAGCTCAGTTCTGAAAGTATGTCAATTCTAAAACAAATCAAATTCGCAACTTACTGAAACATAATTGAAATTCAAAAAACTATTCAACCAAGAATACTAAGCAAAATTAAACCAAACCCTAAACTTTAAAATTCTAAAGTTAAGCAAATTCCCAAATTCAAACAACTTTCTGGAGCTTAACTGAAATTGTAGCAATCTATAACTAAGAATCACTTATAAATGTAACCTAAACCCCAAAATTCTAAAGCAAATCAAACACCAAAATCTAAGAACATTCTAAAGCAAAATTCTTAAACAAGTAACTAGAACAAAGCAACTAAAGCATAAAGCCTAAAATCAACACTTACCACTTACCACTTACCAGGCAAGAATTCAACTCTGAACTTGTTGCTGTAGTATCTTTACAAACCCAATTGCCCTATATCTCAAATAAAACCCCAAAATCGGTATAAATAAATCAAGAACACAGGAAAAGACACAAACTTTATAAAACCCCAAGATACCAAAACAGTAAAATGTGGACTTTTATCAAGAATCAAGCCAAAAAAGCGCTTGACAATTTTTGCCAAGAAAACAAAACAAAAACAATCATGGACCCATCAATTTTTTTTTTAAAATCAAAATCATGCACGACTTCCCATAATAGCACCTACTTTTGATCAATAATAGTAACACTTGTCAAAATCCAAGGCATACAAGCACAAGAGAATGAGTTTAAATAATTGAAAGGTTCAAGAAAATCAAGAAATACAAGGGTATATTTAGAAATGAAAAGTGAAAGAAGAAAAAGATAAGATGGGGTTTGTTTATCTTGAGGCCTACTTACTTTTCAATGTGACCTGACCCGACCCTTTTGGTGTTGGTGCACAGCAAGTCAATTTTCTCAACTTTGTGAGAGCCTCTAGAGTTCTTCTGTAATAAAGCTCCAAAATTATTTGAACTGTATGTGTGTGTAATTGGCTGTGTGGTTGTGTTGCATAATCAAATTTTTATTACATATATATATTCTAGATGGGGAAATGGTGGATACTGTATCGTACTGTACTAGATTAGGTATGTATCTATGGATTGTAATAAGATTATTTGAATACTTTTTTGTTGATGGAATAAAATGTACACCTGTCACGCTTACATTCTCTGCTTTATCACAACTCATTCATTTTATTTTCTAGTGATAGCAAAAAAAAAATGTTTTTTGAATTTAAAATATGATTTTTTTTAAAAATGTATTGGGATTATTAGGTATAAAATAATAAATAAAAAAAACGTGACAACTATCAAGATTTTCAAGATTTCTTCTATATTGCTAAAAACTTGAATAGAAAAATTGAACATATGATTCCTTATTTTTCTTAAAATAAAAAATCAATCATAATATTGGATAACCCAAGTACCCAACAATTGGCACTAAGATCCGACTTTTTTTATCAGCAACAGGATCGGATCCTTAACCCTGTAACGCATGCAAGTATGCATTTCTCATGGACCCATGACCCCATGTAAGCATACTTTCATTATTTTAGACAAAGATTTAGTTGTTGGAAAATGCATTCATGGACAACTCCAGTTTGCATGTTAAAGGTCAATTTTCAAATTATATGCTCTTTGATCTGAATTTTGTATTTATTATATTTCTGTTGATTACATACTAATGCTGGATTTTAGTAGTATTATTATGTCATGACTCATGGTCTACTTTGTTAGTATGTATTTTTTGTGCTTAAAAATTCATGTTTTTGATCAACATTAGATTTTATGCTTTAGTATTCTCTTTCTGCAAGTTTCTTATGTCTACTGGTGTGTTTTTCACGATTAATGTACTATGTACTTGTGCAATGTAAGTGCAGCTTCTTTTGTATGCACATTAGTTCCTTTTATTTGGTCTGCTATACTCCGAAGAGCATTTTTAACTTGGCGCCATGCACTTTGGTATAACCCTGTCCACATTCTTTACGGCACATACTGATGTGCTTTCTTTAGTCTTTTAGAAATCGTGACGCTTGTTTGATATGTTAGTTGTGGTCCTTAACATTTTTGTCATGTTTAATCTTGGCGTCGTAGTTGTGAGAAAGGGCTTAAAAGGATATTGGTATCTATGATGATGGTGTTTCTTAGTCTATTTCGAAAACTAATTCTCTCCCTATCTCATGCTTCCTATAGCAAAATTTTCAGAGAGGTGAGCCGTACTCGACTGCTATATACAGAAGAGACTATAATATAAGTTAGGTTCTGGTCAGATTTCAAATCGCAGCATACAGGATCCAAGTAATGTAAATCTGTCATTCTGTCCTAATATTATCTGCTAATGATTTGTATACCTTTGCCAACATGTGTGTTCATTACATTTATACAAGACATGTGTGAGTCGGTTGGTGGTTCATGGTTATATACTACTACCATTCACAACTTGTTTGTTCGGTTAAATTTTGTATTTGTATACTAATACCTGCTGAGAATGTGATGGACGACCCAACGTTTAAGTGACACTTTTTTCTTGTTGCACTTATCTTCTATCTGAAAGATTTGGGCTAGGGTGGATAAAAATCTTGAAGTGTAGGGGGGGCAGGGAGAGGGGATATAGTAAAAAAAAAAGGAAATCACATAGTTTAGTAATTTGAAATGACACAGTACTTCAACTATATAATATATGTCTTATCTACCTTGATCATCACGTCCTAGCAATCAACAGCTAATAAGGATGAATCGTGGATGTTATAAGTCGAATGCCTTCTGGAGGTCAAACACCCTTCTCTTTTTGCCATCTGACTTGGAATTGTTTTTTGGTGAAGCCTTAAAGAATAACCCCGAGGTAACAAATTTTTAATTCTTATTCCGGGGCAAAAATATGCATATTGAAAATGTACAAGATGTGTGGGACTTATTTGGGACTTATTATGTTATCTTTTCAAGAGCTTGAAGGAAATCCCAACATAGCTACGGCACCTATTGATCTGACCTTCACATGGTAGTTTTACTTGTAATATCCAATTTTGCTATCCTGTTAATAAATCAATCTGCAAAGGATTTAAGATTTGGTGGAAATATTGCATTCATGGTACATGTAAGGAATATAATTAGAGGTACATATAATTAGAGACTCCGTTACCTGCTTGAGACATGGTTAACCTTGGTCTTGTTAGTATCAACCACGAGAAAGTACTTGCACTCCTAATTCTATTCTCTACACTACCAGAAAACCAAGATCCCCAAAAGATTTAAGATTAGTTGAGGATATCTCGTGCATTTGTGGAACATCATTAGAAACTGCATATCCTGATTGCCAGACATGATTAACTTTGGTTATGTTAACAAGTGGACCTAGAACAGAAAATATAATCATCTCATTGTTTCTATATTCTGCTGAGATGTTTGACACCTGAAATGTAAGAGTTGCGGGAATCATTGAAGGATTGTAGTCTGATATTGGTGTCGGGTATACTATCATGCTTCCATTACTGTTGCGAAAAGCTACAAGTGCTTGTGCTCCAATCATGCTTGTTTGAGTTGGGTTTATAGCCCAGGCAACCCACCCCTTCAAATCTTGTCTGGCTCTGTATGCCATCGCAACTTTACCAGTGGATGGAAAATAGTTCCAGTGGAGGTGAGCATGATGATAAGGAAGATCAACACAAGAATTAAAGATTCTATTTGATGTGAATGTGTGGCTTTTGCAAGTTTGAGCATGCGACAAGAGGAAAAGGCAACCACATATGGTGAACACGAGAACAGATGTTGAGTTTAGAGCCATTTCCCCAATATGCTGAACAACAATGGAGAGCAAAATATGTTTTTTTGCTGGTATATACTAAGCTAGGCGAGCCAGGTAAAAGTGCAGACTAGTGTGTTGAGCGTAGATACATCATGCAAGTTTTCTTTTGTTCCGGTTGTGTTATTCATTCCTTTGGTAATACAGCTCTGTTAGTAATGACTTCATAAAATTTGCATTGCTACTTGATTTTCAGTAACAATATACCTGCTTTGATTTAGAAGTATGCATTACCATGTGATCAATCTAATTTGCAACTGACAGCAACTCCTTAATTATAGATGTTTGCAAAAACAAAAAAACTTAATGGCAATGAGAGTACTTTTTAATTTCTCTATTGTGTTCAACTTCAAAGTGGGTTAACTTAAATTGGTCATGTCAGTGCCTGTGCATTATCCTACAAAATGTTGTTTGGATTGGGACGATAAGTTCACATAACTTTGTGCATGCATTCCATTTTTTGACGGCATTTTTTCAGCTGTATTCGAATATAAAAAGATATTTCAAGACAACGTGTGACTGAGCAAATATAAAAATACAATATTTGGTAGTTCTTGTAGCAATATTTGGGTATGCAACACTTCGAGAGTTGAGTTTGAAAATGCAGGTGTTTAAGTACATTCTACTAATTAATTAAATAGTTTCAAATCAGTTGAAAGGATTAATCGAGAGATTCGTTGAATGATTTTTAGAATATCGTGTTGTGTGTAACAAACCTTGTTGTGTTAACAATATAAACGAAGTTGATAATGTATGAAAATTATCTTCCGTTTCTTTTTTTTTTGAAAATATCTTCCTGTTTCTTCTTCCTAGAGACACGTCCTAATAAAAAAAATGCTTACACAAAAGACTCGGTGAAACACCCCCGTATTACTTGTATAGCCTCTCTATACAATTAACTCAAGAGGCTACTCCTCTATGAAAATTTCAACTTCACTTGTCATACACCCATCACTCCCTTATAACCTGGGTAAATATATTGACATACTAAAATTTTTATTTTACAAAAACTGGGTTGAATTTTGATTTTTTTTTTGCGTCTCAGTTTGAGATCAATGAACATAATACTAAACACACTGGTGTTTTCTTATTGCTTGGGCGCTCAATTTAGATAAACCAGGGATGGTTGGAGCTCAGAGCTTGATAAGAGCTCAAATGGCTCCATGCATGCGTACACTTTGCCTATAAAGTCTTTGAAGACTACTTTATCAAAAGAACCATTGAGCTTTAATGTTTCAAAGTTTACTGCGGAGTTTGTAAGTAGTAAAAATGAGATAATTATATTTGCTAACTTGAAACTTCCGCCTGGTCGTACAAGTTTTAATCAAGTATGGCAAGAGGGTCCTGTTTCTGATGGAGCTCCACGTATGCATGGTCGAGATTCAGCTAATTTTAGAGCTGTTGGAACTATAGACTTCAGTACGGGTAAAACTAGTTATGGTGGTGGTGTTGGGGGTTCCAATAAACACAAAAGAAATGTAAGTGAATCGATATTTGTTATTTTGGCAATCTCTAGATGAGGGTATGTTAGGTTTGGAGTCTAATTCTGATTATTTTTCTAGATTCATGGCGTGTTGAACACAGTGGCTTGGGGAATTTTGTTGCCTTTGGGAATAATTGTCAGCTAGGTACTTGAAAGTTTTCGCTGATCCGGCTTGGTTTTACCTTCATCTTCTCTGCCAATGTTCTGGCTATGTCATAGGTATTTCCAGATGGGGCACTGGCTTCAAACTCGGCAACGATTCCCTGACATTGTACATCACAAGCACAGAAACATTGGCATAACTTTATTCGTCTTTGGATCTCTTCAGGTACTTGAACTCTCAATTTTGTATCTGCCCTTGAGCAAAAAAATAACCAAAAAATGAGACTATATCACTGGCCTATAAATACAAAAATTACATTGCTCTTCCTAACTATTTCTGAAAAACTAGTAGCCTCCACAATTTATGTTATCATATTCTAAATACAGGCATTTGCCCTGCTCTTGAGACCAAATAAGGATCACTCACACAGATTCTACTGGAACATTTTTAACCACTCAGTCGGATACATCATTATAGTTTTTAGCATAATCAACATTTTCGAAGGACTAGACATACTGGACTCGGCTAAGAAATGGAAAACAGCATACATTGGTATGGTGGTAACTCTGTTATGCATTGCAGCAATTTTAGAGGCATTTACATTGTTTTTTGTTCTCAAGAATAGAAAAGATGATTCACAAGAAGCAGCTTAAAAGGTACCATACATTATTAGCATTTCTTAACATGCACTTCTTCATATATGTCCTGCACCACACTGATTGCTCAACCTCGTAAGCAATCTATCAGGAATGATCTCGCAAGATTACAAGTTTCTAGTTAGTATCAACGTAGTACTTGAACACTCCTAAATCTATTATCTACAGTGTCACACAATCAAGATCCCAAAAGATTTCAGATTAGTTGAGGATATTTCATTTGTGAAACTAGTCTTATGCCCGCACGCACCAAGAAAAATATACTTTTTTTTGAAAAAAAAAACATAAATACGAATTGTAGGTGCACTCTCTATTTTTATTAGCAAAGATTACCAAAATATCCTTATATCTTTTTAATTTTTAGAATTAAATCAACTAATTACTGAAATAGTTTCTGAAATCATAATATACCTGTTGTTTTTGTAATTTAATTAGTGGAGGTCTTATATTTTAAAAAGATAAAAAAAATTCCAAGAAAATATTATTTTATATTCGAAAAGAAAAAACTTTGGGACAAAAGTTTTTATAAAATTTAATATTGTAAGAAATTAAATATAATTTTAAGTTAACTTTCTCATTATGAAATAGTTTATGTAAAAAAAATATAAGTTTATTTATATACCATATTTTTATTATTTTTATTATATTATAATTTTGAGATGAAAGAATATAAAAATCTATGATTAACGAGATGGAAAAATATCTATATTTCTATATTCTTAAGTCACTTTTTGAAAATATATTTTTTTTTTAAAATTTTGAGTATTTAATTTAAATGCAAAACGAAAAAACAAAGTAGGAAAAAGGAGCGAACCCTGCGTAGCGTGCTTTCTGCTAATATTATAACTCAAGCCTTGTCTGTTACCCAATTCTGGGTACAAGAGTTATTGGAGGATGGAGGTAGGCAAGTCCTAAAATGGTTATTTTGATAATATATTTTACTTTATTATTGTTATATTGGTTAAATTGTGGCTAGTGCTTTGCATTAAAATAAAGAAACGTCGATCACAAGAGATGCACTTACTTTATAAGTTTTTGTATGGTAATGTTAACATTATATGCTGATCTGGGTAATTATCATAATAATTTAATATATAATGCATACACCAAACTGCTAATCACCTAGTGCTCTCCTGATTCCAGTGTCTTCTAAATTGTGTAACCTGCGTAGCGTGCACTCCTGCTAGGCTCGTTTGGTTGACCGGTGCATTTGGAATCAGAAATAGGGTTAATGTGATATGAGTATGAAATATCATTATTGTCATTGTGGGAAATAAATTTATTAATTTAATATATTTTTTATTGAGTAAAAATATATAAACAGTTAATATGAAAAATAAATCATTATTATTTCTCAAACATTAAACAATATCATTATAATTTTTTTATTTCAAAAATTAACATGTAATTTTATAAAAAAAAGATAAAAATAATAATTTTTAATTTGATTTTCCATACCCATGACTTATACCCACCTCCCCTGAGGTATCAAAAACCGATACCTTATGGGTTTGAGGTATGAATTTTAAAATTTAATATTTTAAACAAAACACCAGTTTTTCTGAGGTATCAAAAACTCATATCTTATGGGTTTGAGGTATGAGTTTTAAAATTTAAAATTTTAAACCAAACATCAGCTGAGTTTGGAATAAACAAAATCCTATCCCTAACATACATCTTAGAGATAATATATAAAAATATCAATATGGATATCTTATGGGTTTGAGGTATGAATTTTAAATTTTAATATTTTAAACAAAACACCAGTTTTTTGAGATATCAAAAACTCATATCTTATGGATTTGAGGTATGTAAAATTTTAAACCAAACATCAGGTGAGTTTGGAATAAACAAAATCCTATCCCTAACATACATCTTAGAGATAATATATAAAAATATCAATATGGATACATGACAGTGAAAGATCTTTCAGTAAAATTACAGTTTTATTCCTCTATATGATCTGCTCTTACATATTTTAATCTTTCATGCATCATTCTTTAACTTTTCTAGAAGGAAAGGCCTGTATCATGTATATATTTTACCCTGATTTTGTCATGTTTCATTAATTTAAAATCAAATTAATTAAGTTTTATGTATATATCCAGATTGTTATAAATTTAACCTCAAATTAACTTCAATTAATATGATATTATTCATTTAAACTGAATCGAAATTGTTTTTAAATTCCTGTCAAAAAATCTCATATTAATGAAGTTGTCGATAAATCTTTTTATTTCTCGATCAATATGATTTATCTCCACGATTGACATGGGGTTTGGGACTTCTACACGTATTACCACGTATATATCAAACAAATATATGTATGTATATTTGCAGGCATATTTAGCGATAGTAGACTAAACGGTATAAGTAGAACAATAATTTGTGGGACCAACTTTGAGTCTTTTTCATAATAATATCAAGGGGATTGATTCTTTTATGAGTTCCTGACAACCTTAGATTCTTGATCTAATATCACAAGCTTAATCAACCATAATTGTACGTGTACGGTGTGATCTATCTATAATTTGTCATGGATTATGAAACCTCTTCAGATAATGTCTACGGCAAGTGCTTAATTAATATTCTAAATCAAGATGAATTAGCTCTTTAATTAGATTGGTAATACGTTAAAGATCCTCAGCTTCTTAACTTTTGGGCAGCAAGATCTTCTTTACGGCCTTTTTAGCATGTAATTCAAGTATTCAACTATGGTACAATATTAATACAATATCGTTATTCTTGTATATATTCTGTTTTTCATAATTCAAAAACTAAAGAGCTAGCTTGTGTTAACAAGGTTAGGTAGCTTTTGTAGCAAGTTGGTTTGAAAGACCCCACAAAAATAGAAAAACAACATATATGAATGTCCTTAAAACCAACCAATAAACCCTGTGTGATAAGCACAAGCACTATCCGCACCACCACTACCTGCTATTATTACAAGGTATAAAGAAAGAAAGCCTGGCTTTACAATCCTTGCCTCTTCAGTTCAGAGTTGAAACTAAGTCTTGTTCTGCTTTATCAAATTCAGACTTCAGCTAGAGTTTCTGTTTTTAAGCTGAAAAAGATGAGGCATATGCTGGTGACAATGAGGCAAAACCTCCAAAACATGAGGAAGAGTCCGCGTGTAGCAGACGAAAATATGCTTGGTGATCAAGCGAATGGAGTTGGATTACCACATAATAATGCAGGCAGAGCGCGACATGGATGGCATGGATTTTCTGTTATATGTAGCATAGTTCTCGCGCCTCTCTCGCTTCTTTCTTGCCTGTCTCACCCTCATATCAATGCTACTGATGGAGTTTGGGTTTCAGGTGATATCGCACGTATATCTGAGATGAATCATCTCATGGTTAGCGACAGCATGCGTTATGCCATCTTGATGTAAATTAGTACCCGAGGGGTTGATCGAGTTTATATATTTTTGGTGTTTCTGATTACTTGTTATAGAATCAGGCAACTCAATGGTCAGGATCTGGACTGACCAATAATTTTGTATCCTTGTATTGTTCATCATTTTAGTATAAAATACGTGAAAGAAACACATTAGTCTACTTGTTCAGTATAATTATTTGCATGTAATTAATATAATAGTATTGTTGATCAGGGTCACCTTGTCGTTCCTCAATAATTCATTTTTAAATCTATAATGGCACTTTATTAACAAGGCCCATTTGGTTTTTGTCGAGAAGATTGGTTAATTTAGGCTCTCGGTGGAATCTTTGGAGCAAAATATTACTAATCACGGGAGATATTGTCAAATTATTAGTTTTCTTAGAACTTTGAAGTGTTAGAACGATGTTCAATGGTATCTTGATATTATCTTTAACAATTTATTCTAACTTGTGAAATTTATGGAACATGAACTGAAAAATCATCTTCTTTACAGCTTGGACATCACCCAGGAAGTTTTAAGAGACAATATGTATGTGCATATCTTCTATTGCACATCGTATTGTTTTGGTTTTTTAATCTTAAAAGACAATGCCCTGTCTAATCTTAAGTGGACGCAGTATAGATTCAGTACAAGCTATATTAGCTTGGTTTGATGTACAAATCTCAAATCATGCGACTGCAGCAACCAGAAAATCAGTGTTACAAAAAGGTTGTCTGTTTTGTATTGGTTCTCCTCTGTTAACCTTTTCCAGCAATCTCAGCACATGTGATTTAGGGCTACCAAGTTACTGCAGAATCACTTTGCTGCTTTGTTTTTTTTGGTTAATAATTACTTCGCTTTTCATTTGAAAAATATCCAAATTGTGATGCACCAAAATACCATACTTTTTTTTTCTTTTTCGGGTAAATCCCCAAATTTTCACGCACAGACTGCTTGAAATTTACTATTAATAGCCAGTGACTTTCAGGTATACAAAACTAAATGTTACTATTTCTTAATTCTATCCCACGTCTTTGTTTCGCACCTGGAAGATCATAGAAGCAATGCAGCAGAAAAAGAAAATTTGTTGCAGAGAAAATGAGAAACTTTTCATTCTCTTTCAATATTACAGACTACCATCATATTAATCTTATCATTTGTTGAAGTGTTTTTCGTGCTCAAGTTCGACTCATATTTGGAATGAAGCCAATCAGCGAAGAAGTGTGTGACAAAGTGTGCATCACTATTCGGTACATCAAAGAGACTGAACCGATAACTTGCAGATAACATGTGAACAGAAATCACCTTTTGCTGCATCATTTCTTACAACTACAAGTGAGCTGACTGTTTATATAGTCTCATCCAGTACTTTAATCGACAATAACTTTCTACTTATAAGTACCAATTAAGCACATGCAATGTTTGACACTCCACTCACAGTGGTGGACTATGCTTATTCTAACCGAGAGCCTTAAAAAAGTATAATCATGTTGTTTTGTTCTGGAACATACCAAGTGGAACTGGAGGATGAGACTTCAGAGTCAACCATTGTCGTTATCTTAACAGAAACTAATGGACTCTCAAGTTGTAAAAATCTGTTAATCGCAATGTAGAGTGGCTTGACTTCTCATATCCAGAACATTCTATATATCACAACAGTACTAAAACTATGACCGACTCTTAAGTGCGCCATACATAAAATGTTCAATGATGCATGGCAGAGCAGAAACCCGTTAAGTAATATCATCATACATTCATATATCGACAAGTCTATTAGCTAATGATTACTCAAAAGTTAAACACCATTTTTCTAACCTTGTCCTAATCCTAGTAGTATGTTTATGCTTCCCTTTCTCTATAAACTTCTGTGCACACGCACTCATAAATTAAGGTGAGAAATAAATATATTCATGTGGATGATGAAGAATACTTGTCAAGAGCAGTAAACTAAACACATACGTAAATATAACCATATACTAAGACACTGCTAACCATTACTAATGTCACGTATCTTTAGTGAAAATGATCTAAATCATCTTTTACTTTTAGTACGTATCGATCTGTATGCGGGTACAAAATTAGAGCAGCAATAGTAATGAAAGTAACTGCATGGGAACCACAGTCATGACTAAAAGATAAACAACAAGGAATTAAAGTACCTTTTGAATTGAAGCCCAAGCATTATCTTTTTCCCTAATAAAGTAGACCGTTCAAGTGCTAATCACTGATTCCCTCCAAAAAATCTTTATTTTTCTCATCAAAGCTGAAAATGACAATGGGAATAAAGTAGATTATCAAATACTGAAGCAAATTACTTAGTGCTGACACACCACAATTTTTGTTAAAATAAAACATGATAAAAAAAACATATCAAAATTTCAGCCTGCAGTTCTAACTTCTCCATCTCTTTATCAATTTGTCAATCTATGAATCTGTTAACAGAGACATGGCCGACCAGTTTCAAACGACGTAACACTGCATTCGATTTAGAAATGTTGACATGTAAGAGATGTAGAAATGTAGGCAAATCTGCATGGGCAGCAGATATCACCAGAGAGGAACACCTCCACTGCAAAAAGTCATGCCTTGTGAGAATAGCATGCATGACTATAACCTTATGCGCTGCAAAGTTAAATGATCGAGGGTGAAAATAAAAACCATATTAACAGTATGTTAGAATAATATAAATCGGAGAATTGGTAACTTAACATCTTATAGCCCTGTTTTTTAGCGAGTTTCTAGTGTAACTGTGTTTTACACTTGGTTCGATATTTAATTGTATTTTAGGCTGTGCATACAAGGCTTAAGTCCATCTTTTAGTGAGTTTCAAGACTTTGGTAGATTTTTAAGCGAAAACTGATGGAATTGAAGGTAATTTCAACAACAGAGGTAGTCCATATATAATTATACAATGTCTTGAACGGATATATGTACAAGAGTTTTTTAAAAATTGTTACGATGGTGGAATGCAGATAAAACAAATGAATCTGTAGATGATTACAGTGGAGGGAGTATGTGGAATTGGGATAGAACACGTGAATTAAGTTTATCCCTAGAAGATATGAACGTATGAAAGACAAATCTAATGGGAAACACCTTTATCCTTAAATTGAACATAATATTGATGATCATTGAGTGGAAGACCAACAGCATCAAGTGGGGGATCACATATATATGTCAATGTTTGGAAATGAAAGATATTTATCTCAAACGCTCAAGTGTTTTTTTTCTTTAATTTCTCATGTCAAGATATTCAAGTTCTTTTTTTTTAATATCTTTCTTTGGTCTATATGTTCTTCTTCTTTTTTTCTAGCTAGAAATTTACACCATCCCTCGTAGACGAAGATGCGGACATGAAGAGACAGAAGCAAAAGTTTTATGTATGTATGTATGTTGCTGTGACTATAACGATTAGGACAAGTGTACTATATTTAGGTTCTGCGGTTAAAAGTTTATGCTTGCGAGAAATATGTAATTTATTTTAAATGACATAATATTAGTTATTATTCTAAATTATACTTCATCCCTCCCATTTTACATGTCACTCTTTAAAAAATTACACATTTTAAGAAAAAATTAGGTAGATAATTACCCTAATAACATTAATGTAGACGAGTTACTTGTATATTTAAATTAGTTAAATATTGAAAATAGTAGTACAAAAGTAATTTGTGAAAAAGTTTTTTAAAAATTTGTTTTGGAAAAAGAGTGTGACAAGTATTCTGAGACATTTTTTTTACAAAAGTAACATGTATTACGAAACAGAGAGAGTATTATGGTCAATTTGGGAATATAGATTTAATTTGAAATTATGTATTTGGTCAAATAACATGTTTGAATAATCAAAGGATCATCTCCCTTCTCCCCATCGTAACCCTCCCCCTCTTCTCGTTCTTTTCTTTAAACCATAATTTCAAATACACTATTTCTTTTTAATATTTTGGTTTAAATCACATTTATTTATATAAATAATATATCCTCTTTCCAATTTAAAATTTTTATCCTTTCCAAATCTTCAGATATGTTTCTGTATCTTTTGGATTTGACCCATATCATCTGTTTCTGTTTTCATATATTTCATATCTAAATTTTTGAACGAGTTTAGTGTCATTTGTGATGACTTTTGTACGTATATGGAGCATTACCATTTTTATGACATTTTGACCATATTCATGGTATTTATATGTCATTTATGATTATGTTGTGTCATATTAGATGACTTTAATTATTAATTGAATATTTTATGCTATAATTTTATATTATATATTTTTGTTACACTTTCATCGACTTATTTGTCTTTTTTTGGTTTGTTTTTTATTTTCAGATTAATTGGATGAGTTATTGCGTGTAGATGGAATATGAATTGGAAGCAGGATTTTGATACTCACTTGGATGGAAAGAATGGTAAAGAGAAGATGGATGGATGGAGACATGAATTTGAATTTAATGATCTCATTATAATTAGATTTTTTTTCTTCTTATTTTTAGTTATTTTTAATAGGACATTCTTTTCCCCCCTTTAGATTTTTTCTCATAGGGTTATACTCATGTAGAGTTTTTAATGAGACCCTTCTATGGTGGTGTTTTACTCTCTCCGTCCCAAATTAACTGTCTTGTTTGACTTGTACTTGGTCAAATTGACCAATGTTTGACTGAGAATTACATATAATACGTAATTGAAAAAAATTGTAAAAATATATCATTAAAAAGTATATTTAATTTATTTTAAAATGTATTTTTCAGTTTTTTGAAATCATAAAAGAATAATTTTAATTCTTAGTCAAAGTTGAATCAAATTGACCACAAAAAAGTCAAACAAGACAGTTAATTTGAGACGGATGAAGTATTTTCAGACATTAAAGTGTTATTGTCTAAATGTCCGGAGGCAACATGCATGCCTTTCAGTTAAATGATAAACTTGGTGAATGAAATGAACTCTTTTTTTAGGTCATTGTACTTCGATACAATTCATTAATGAAAAGTTATTCATGTCAAAAAATAATAATAATAATAAATAATCAAAGTTCAAAGGATTTGAATTTGGATTTCGTTTGAATTTCAAGATATTCATGTATTAGTACAAATCAAATCTGAGAATTTTAAATGACAACTCAAATCCAATCATTTAAAATTATCATTTGAAATGAAACTTATGTTCTCAAACACAATATTATGTTTTAATAAAACAAAAAGAAACATTAATGTCTAAAAAAATATTATGTTTTAATAAAAAACTAACTATGTATATACAATAGCATTAATGTCTAAAATATAATGTAAAATTGAACCGCAAATTATAGTTGGTAATATATTCAAAAATTTGATATCCAGTTACAAATTCAAATGACAAATAGAGTTCTTGAACTCAGCGTAATCACTAATGTTAGCATAATGCATCGTACTGTGGCGGACCTGCTCATCGATCACGCTAGGTCCCAAATTCCCAAATTCCCCAAATCCCAATCCATCCTCAAAAGAGAAAAAATGATCTATGCACATTCTTGCAGTTTAGTAAAGCAGCAATACCTACTATACATACGAATAGTCTAATAGATGCTTTGGTTTTTTCAATAAATATTTCTTACTTAAATTTTACGTAATTATCAGCGTATTTTAAAATCTAATGTACCATTACAAAAAATTATCATGATTTCATTCTTTCTTTTTCTAAAAAAATTGATAAAGTAATATGCCGTTTGACTTTTCTTATAAATAATTTATTTTTTATTTTAAAAATAAGATTTGGTCTTAAAATTTTAAAATAAATACTTATTTTTGAAAAAATATATACTTTTTTTTATAGAAATAAATAACTTATTTCTTATTTTAAATAACACCTCGATATCACGCCCACACAAAAAATATAATCGGCCCACCTCACCAAAATTGCTGCATAATTACGCGTGGAATTGAGAAAAGGCACAAATACTAATGGGCTCAAAGTAGCACAAAGCATTTACAATTCTGTGGTCCAACTTTATCTTCTACGCACCATGATGATCGTCCAAGCCATATTTTCTTAACCCGTCCCAAAAGTTTGACTAACAACATCTCAACTAACCAACAAAAATGCAGTAGTTCAACTTCAGTAGTTGAGATGCATTTCTCTCTATTTTAACATATTATCTTAAAAAATATATTTTATAAGTATATTAATTAATTAATTTTTACCTATTTTATATCGAAAAAAATATTGATAAATTATACATGACAGTTAAAGATTTTATGTACTTTGCAGTGTTTGTTGGATCATATTCCTACAGGCTACAGTATTGTTGCACGTTTATCCTTGAATGGAAATTAGCTGATTTTTTTATTAAAGATATTGCAAAGTTTATATTTTTCGTCTGGTTATGAATTTTAATATTTATAAATCAAGATGATCAGACTTTTACAAGTACTCTCAGCAACGAATTATGAATACACAACATATTAAATTTAAAGTCAAACAAAAATGAGCATTCATTTAATTACAAGCACTCATGTTCATAAATCAAAACTTAAAAAAAATTGAATAAAACTACTAAGCTATAGATCTAAATGAGTTGTTAAACAAAATCAAACAAATCATGTTTTTCAACTTATAAATTACTTATCACGAAAGGAAAAACAAACAAAGGAAAGACAAACGGTACCCAAGTCTGTCCTTGATTTGTTACACTGTTTGTGGATCTTTTATCCGTTTACAATGGTGTTGTTTATGCAAATTCATTGGCTTCTCGTTTCTTAGTTGGGAGCTACAACTATTAATTGCATTGTAGTAGAAAACATTAATTGAAACAAGTAAAGATATAAATCTCATTTAATTTAGGAAAGCAAACCAAACCAGTTTACTCTTTCATTTCAAATCAAAGCATACATGGTAGTAACAAATAAATGAATGAATATATGGATTATCTACCCTCTCTTCTACATAATTTCTCTTTTTTGGTCTAATTTATTAAACTATAGTGGAACAGCCAGAAGTAGAAGGATCAAACATAGCAGGAACCAAGTATTTCCTGCCATTAGCACCATGAGCATTGTAGCTAGCACCACTTGTTGGATCCACCAACAAGTCCCCTGCATATCCCGGGTAGGCTCCCTTCGCATAAACCCCGGTACAAGCAGAAGCAGCCTCTAAAGGGGCTTCAGAGGAGCCCTGGTAATAACCATTTCCAAAAGGATTTGTCGCGGTCCCTGCCAATAAGCTAGCCAAATTGATCACCATTCCATCCAACCCAACATCATTGTTAGGCGCAACAAGTGGTGTAGATTGTGGTCCGTAAACAGGCTGGTGAAATGGCCAGGCACAATAACCAGGACATTGTGTCTCGGAGTTTCCAACCCAAATGTAAGCAAACTTGTAGTTCTTTCCCTTCATGTTCCCTTTCTTGACTGAAGATGATCCGTGTGTTCCGCACCTGTTGGAACAGAAACCAGGCACAACAACATCGGAGGCTGTCAGAACAACATTGATCGCATTCCTGTCATCGCCTTTGGAAGCCAGGCTAACTATTTGTTTCTGTGACAATGATTTCCCTAACGAATAACTCGTGTCAAGTACTTGTTTGCCTAAATTGAGAGACAATGAAGGGCTGGTAAATTTCTTGCTTGATTTAGCAAGATTGTAATATTTCTCGGTTGTTTTCCACCAGGTGGAAACTGAAGGCTGCATAGAAGAAGGGGTTGATGAAGACAAAGATGTGATGAAATCGGAAATAATGGCTCTCTGGGAAGCCTTGAATTTACCATACCAAATAAGATTGACTGATATTTTCCCAGCCAAGAGTTGACCATTATGGTATTGTAATTGAGTGGATGGGTCTTCAACAAGCTCATTAAGAGTTCTTGTTGCAAATGTGAGAGTGGAAAGTGAGATTAGTACAACAAAGAGTTGTAGTAGAACCATTGTGTTTAGATGAACCATGTTTGTATGTAAGAATGATAGATGCAAATAGATTGTAAGTATATGTTGTAGACTAGTTTAGTAGAGAATTAGAAGGGTGTGTTGGATGAAATGGAATGAGAGGAGGGGTGTATTTATAGGAGGGATGTGATTTAATTTTATAAATTCAAGGAAACAGAGGAGGAGAAACGTATAGAACGCGTTTCTTTAGTTTTGGACTTTTGGTTTAAATGTGAGTGAGGTGGGATGCTTTTATTTTCGCTTGCACAACGGACAACTTACAGCTTAGTTACAGCTGATTCAACCATTTTGCTTTTTAGGCTTAACTGTTTTTTAATATATACTCTTATATTTTTAATATAATTCGCTTTCATTTAAATTAATGGCGTATTATATAAATTTGTGACTCGTATAAGATGTTGATATTATATTATTATATTAAATAGCATTTTAAAAAAAGTATAAAAATAGGACAAGTGTGGAGTGATAGCCACAAAAAAGTACAAGACTCGTTTGATTTATGTGATTAGTATTTTATATATTAAAATTTAGATATATTTTTTAATTTAATTTACAATACATTACTTATAATAAAATAAAATAAAATACAGACAAAGGGTACCTAAACGGGGAGTGAGAGGATAGTTAGAATGCTAGTATTAGGATAAAGATAGGGGGAGGAGAGTACTGGGGGAAGTAAATAGGGTCCAGGCTGGAGTAGTTATTTATTTGGGGAAACGCGGGGATGCAACTCCAGGCTCCAGCTGTATACCCCCATTTGCCCGTTGAGATTTATGTCCTTTCCTCGCTCTCTTCCCGTCTTTAAAACCTCCTCAATTATTGTTACATCCTTTGAAATTTCTTGTTAATTATTTATAAGTTAAAAAAATATTTTATCAGTCTTATCCATTTATTTATATTTAGGAGAGAGTGTTTAAATTTTTATTTAGAGGCAAAAAAAATTAGAAAATAAGTTATGAAATTATACTTTGTATGTATTTTAAAATGCGTGTCAGACTCTCTATCCGAAATGTAAACAAATGGATGGAACCGAGAGAGTATATATTTTTTTCAACTCATAAGCTCATAAGAGAAAATAAACGGTGAATATATGTGTGTCATTTTAATCCATTTTTTATCAAATTATTTATATTTTAAATTTTTAATCTTATACCGACAACGACGATAGTATAAATTGGTAACTGTTATTTAATATTAGTTGGCTTAATTTTGTCCCACGTTAAATATAAACTTTTATTCCAAAAACATATAATTTAATTAAACACTTATAACATGTATAGTTTTTTGTAATAAAGATCAAGCAATTTATACAAATTAATATTTATTCTAAAAAAAATTAAAATGAATAACTCAGGACCAGAATAAACCTTTTATCGGTTATTCAATAGAGCTCTTTAATAATTAAAATTAAATTCGCAGTATAGTATCCTAGGTGTTAATGTGTAGTGACGCGCCTGGACTCTCTCACAGACACACAAGTTTCCTATTACTATACTAATTACTGTACAGTATAAAATGCGCACATAAAGGCCTCGTGAGTCGTGAGTTGGGACCGCCAGATGTATCAAGCTATTACCTGACAACTGTACCCACCACTGCCACGTCTACACTTCTTTTCCCTGCTTTTCTTATCTTTTCCATTTCAAGTTTCATACTCCACTCATTTGCTTATACTTTAATCACTCAACATGCCCATCTCCAATAATTAATTCTATATGAATTAACTTTATCTTAAAATATTCATCTTTTCATTTCATCTTTTTATTTCTTTTTCAATTATTCATTCAAATTTTACTTCAAACATATTTTATTTCTACACACAATAATACAATATATAAAGATAGAAATAGATATATAAATGTAAAGTTATGTGATAGTTGATTATAAAATCAATATCTTTAAATGAATAGTGTTGCTTCAATTTTAGAGTTAAAAAGTTGATTGTTTTATATTTGAATATAGAGTAATTGATGGTTGAAGTATGATTATTTCATTTATGAAGTGAAATATGAAATAATTAGATGTTTAAAAGTATGATCGGAGATGCACTAATTACTTTTACCTTTATCTTTTTTCTTCTACTTTCCATGGGAGCACATTTAAATCATGACATGATAATCTTTCATAAAATAATAATTTTAATAAAAAACTATAAAATATTATCCCAATTTAAATTAATAATAATAAAATATATCCACTAAATGACTTAAATATATGTTCTCTTTTTCAAAACTATAGTTTAAAAGAAATAGAAAATATTTAGAGGATACTTCATATTTTACATTTTTTTAAAACTAAAGAAATGTACGTTATACAAAATTATGCATTGTTGATGGATTAAATATTTAATTTTTCCTTTCCAACTATTTTTTTTTATCAATATGCAAATGCATAGAAAAATAAAAATTACAAGAGAAATTATCAAAAATACTATTTTAAAGGTTTTTTTTTGCAATTTTATGATTTTTTGAAATTTTTTCCAAAAATATGGTTTCAACCAAAAGCAATCCAGCTACAAGTTATTTTTCAATTTTTCAAAAAAATAATCGAAGTTGTTTTTTGATTGCATTTGCGGTTGCATTTAAATTTTAATCATGCAACTTGTTAAACAATGTTATGCGATCAAAAAATAATTATTTTGACTAAATTTAAAATTGCATTTGTGGTTGCTTTCAGTTGCAAATATGATTGTAAAGTTGTAAAATAGTATTTTTGCAAAAAAAAATTGAAAACTCTTATTTTTGCAAAAAAAAATTAAAAAAAATTGTATTTTTGCAAAATATTTTTAAAAAAGTCAGTATTTTTGTAAAAAAAGGTTTACCCTTAAATATTTTTCAAAAAACCCCAAATTACTAACCCATATTATTGTATAAAAATGATTAAAACACCTTATTTGAGATTTCAAAGTTAAAAATACTGATTTTAAAAAAAGACTTTAAATACTGATGGAAATTGTATCTTGGAGATGTGTAATTGCTTTTATTTTTCCGACTTATATATATCCTAATAACATACGGATTTCATTGAGTTAATAGAAAAACAAGGGAGTAATACACATTTTCAAAATGGTCCACTCGACTTAAAATGAAGAAGTTAACTTGAACACACATGTTGGATGATGTCTTATATCATTTGTTTCAGGTAGACCGATAATTGTATCGTTTCATGTATTGTTAGGTCCAAATGATTGTAGAAGGGGGGTTAAATACAATCTATAATAAATATTAAAATCTGTTTCGGATAATTTTTGAATAAACAATTTAAATTATTATCACGAAATAATAATCAAATAAACACAGTTCAAGTAAAATACTTATATTAAACTTGAGGTTAGTTACAAGATTAAATCAGAAAAACACTAATAGCTCTTTAGAATTTCTACATAATATTTAACATGAATGCTCTGTATTTTTCTTTTTAGCTTCGAATAGAATGTTAATTGAAGTGTTGAATCCACAGCTGTTGATGATATAATTTTAAATCTTCTGTTTTCACACCAATGTCTGTAGCTAACCATTTCTTCTGTAGTAAAGAATCTTCTCTGTATTTTGCCAACACTCTGTGTACTGTCTGGTTCACGAGTGATTCACAACAAATAAAATTCTTCACTTGACTTTTATAATGGTTCACTTCTGCTCCTTCTGATTTGACTATTTCTGATGTCACACAATATTGAAATCTTCTGACACTTGTAGCTTCTTCAAACTTAAATACTCCACTGAGGCATGATCAACTAAATTGAACTTCTTTCAATGTAGTACTGCTTCAAGTCTGCAGATTGACTTTGATCTTCTTTTTCTTGTCAAATAATACCTGCTGAAGATTCATGTGACAGATAATATATTTACTTACAAATTATCTATGTTTGAGTTGAGTTGTCATCTCACTAAACAAATAGGCTTTTAAACATATGACTTTCATGTATTTATAGTTTAAATTGAAAATGATTCGAAATCATTTCATTTGCTTGTTTAAATTATCTGAATATGAAACAAAATATTTCGTGTAAACACGAAACGAAAAGTACACTAAATTTTCGTATACTTTTCGTTTAAACGAAATGAACCGAAATAACACGAAATGATTATACTCAAATACATGAAATATACACAAAATATACATGAAATGGTAATGAATACATTAAATGAGTGAATTGTTATACATTACGCACACACACATATATATATATATAATATATTTCATATTTCATATATATTATGATATATAAAAAAACAAAAATTATATAATAATATTTCGTGTACTTTCATATACCCAAAATGAAACTCATATCTGACACTAAATTTATCGTGTAATTTCGTGTTCATGTACATTCGTATTCCATGTATTGAAAATCAAAATCCATATCTATTTTTTTTCGTGACGATTCGTGTCGTGTTCATATGTCATGTGTCAAATTGTCGGGCCTAGTTCCAAATATCTTTCTTATTAACATGTCCATTATTTATATTACTCCCTCTATCCCTATTTACATGTTAATTTTAGAAAAATTACAAATGTTAAGTAAAAGTTAGTTAAACAAAATTTCCCTATGCAATGCATACTGATATGGGCTGAAAATAATCCTAGAGACGTAATCAATGTCACATTAATTAAAAATGAATTAGTCCACAAGTAATGCCTAATTAATAAGGCCCGAAAATCTTATTATTACATAAATCTGTAATTAATTAATGAGCAAATCAAATATTCCTATAAGGAGTTGGTTTCCATAAGGAAGGATCTAGAAACTCATCTAAATAGGTTACTTCCCTTCCCCCAAGAATTATATTCCTACAAAGAATATGTGTTTGAAAACTCATATATAAAAAACGTTTATTTTTCCCACATCGAGGAGATATGAAACAAGCTATGTTCTTTTTGCTATATAAAGAGACTCACAATTAATTTATAGGACAGAGAAAGGACTTGAACTTATCCCACATTGATTGGATTTGAGTAACAAGTCCCTCGAACTACTATATATGTTTGCCTACGTTTGAATAGCAAGGGGGAAAGAATTATGGATACAACTCCATATGTCTACTAAGCCCCGAAAGCACCATCAACATGCCTCATCGACATTACTTAGCCCCGAGAGAATCATCTTCATGCTTTGAGGGCAGTACTAAGCCCCGAGGGTACCATCACGATTCCCATGGGCATTACTTAGCCCTGAGGGCATTATCACCATGACCTGAGGGCACCACTAAGCCCCGAGGGCACCATCACCATGCCCAATGGACATTACTTAGCTTTGAAAGCATCATCGTCATGCCTTAAGAGCACTATTAAGCCCCGAGGGCACCATCACTATGCCTCATGGACAATCCTAAACTCTGAGGGCGTAAGCCACAAAAGCATAATTGTGATAACCCGAATATTTTTCAAAATTTATTATTATTATTTAAATATTTTATTGATTTTTCTCAAAAGAGGAAGAATATTTTTATTATTATTTTAGAAATTATTTTCGGTTCAATGAAGCTGAGTTTGATTTAAAAATTTTATGTTAATTTACTAACCGGGTTAGTAACTCGAGTCGGTATTTTTCTTCGGGTGAAAATTTTATTCGAGTAAATTATTTGAATATTCAAAATTTAATATTTTTAAATATTCAAAATATTTAAATATTATAAAAAGTTATTATTTTTAAGTTGTTTTCAAAATAATAAAATTTATATTTTTATCCAAAAACATTTTATAGATTTTTGGGATTAATTAAAATTATTTAGAGTTCAAACGTGATATTTAAATAATTTTGGAAAATATATTTTTATAATTTATTAAACTTTTATTTTTAAAAATATATATATATATATATATATATATACATACTAGTAGTATAAAATTTGGTGTAAAAAGATTGTTGAAATCAATTGTGGAAATTTATGGATGGAGTCGCAAGCAGGATTTGATTTGATTATTTGAGGTTTATAATAATTGATGTTTGGGTTTTGGATTCTTATTTCTAGAATTATAACCTAAAAGATCTTGGTAATTGGGGTCGTAGCTATAGATTTCAGATATTGAATGACTATAGGCGGTTTAAAATATTACTCCCTCCGTCCCAACCAATTCTTTACACTTTCCTTTTTGGGACGTCCCACCCAATTCTTTACATTACTAAAAATAGTACTCCCTCCGTCCCGGTCAAATGTTTACATTTGGTCCGGGCACGGAGACCAAGGATAGTGGGTGTAATAGTGATTTTATTGTTAAAATAAATGAAATAGTGGGTGTAATAGTGTAAAGTGTTGAAAAAGTGGAGTGAAGTAGTGGATGTAATAATATATTTATTGTTAAAAGTTACTATTTTTAGTAATGTAAAGAATTGGGTGGGACGTCCCAAAAAGGAAAGTGTAAAGAATTGGTTGGGACGGAGGGAGTAACTTTTAACAATAAATATATTATTACATCCACTACTTCACTCCACTTTTTCAACACTTTACACTATTACACCCACTATTTCATTTATTTTAACAATAAAATCACTATTACACCCACTATCCTTGGTCTCCGTGCCCGGACCAAATGTAAACATTTGGCCGGGACGGAGGGAGTATTAAACAGGTGATTTTATGTTGAGAATTCTCACGTAACGACCAAATTCCTGATCCCGGATTTGGGGGCATACAAGATGGTATTAGAGCTGAGGTATAGAAACTAGAAACGAGAGTGTGTATGAGTGTGTATAGTTAAGCAAGGAACATCAGAGCTCATACAGAGTTCGTGTTGAACTATTGGATATAGTAGCAATGAATAAGTTAAGATTGGAACGCTTGCTTAAGACGGTTGTGTTGAGCTGGATATAACTCCTTGTAGCTATAAATATTTATTGTTGAACCTTTAGAGACTACTATGAGTCTACGACGAAGTAGGGTATCAATAACTTTAGGACGTGGAGAAGAAGAGTTGAAATCGAACGATGGTCCATCAGAGGAGCCGACAAAGAAGACATCAGTGGAGACCTTGACAATACCTTCCCCATTTCTGAATTATTTTAATTAACTTCCCAATCAGTAATTTATTTTGACACATTTTCCAGAATGACTTTTGATAAAGAATATATCCCATACTTGTTTATTATGTAATAATATTTTCTTTTCTGGTTATTCTTTTCTCCAGGAATAGTACATTTAGAGTGTTCAGTTTTAATCCAAGGTGTGCATCAAAAATATTCAAAATGCATCAATTATTAACCTGATTTTATTTTTTTTCTATTTCTTTACTCCAACTGAGACGAACAAACTTATTTATAGGAGACACAAGGACTATCTGTCTGTGTGATAGAAGATTGATGGGACGTCATTAGTTGTGAGTTGTGCATTACAAGAAGGTTAATTACCTTTACTTGTAAGTGTCTTAACTGAGGCACACAACATTAAGTTCTTTTCATCATATTGATGATCACTCAGTTATTTTTTACATTTCAAATGCGATTTATCTTAAAACTCAAAATCTTATGATCTCAAATTTTGTGACACTTTCTTTGATATGAAATCTTTTCTCTTCAAAGTTCTGTGATTTTTGTTATCTCTAAAAGAAATTTTTTGAAGGTATGTCAACCAGGTCGGGCTAAAGTAACTTTGCTGACATAAATTTAAAGCCGTAATAAGGCTATCATTATATTTATTTTTAAAATAGAAATGAACATCTATTTAGGAACAAAATTTATTTAAAAAATGGACATGTAAAAGGGGACGGAGGAAATAACAATTTTTGCATTAAAATATTATTTAATGGATGTAAAAATTATAGACATGGCAAGCAAATAGAAAAATAAAAATTCAATGAATGAAAAGAAAGATAATAAAAAAATGATTGAGTACAAAGGATAATTTAATCTAAAACAAAATAAGTGTCAATACTCTTATAAAATTTCATTATTTTATTATAAAAATTAAATAAAACTGTTAATTTAAGACCGAGGCAGTTTTGGGACATGATGTTCCCTTTATTTCAATTTATATATCACTTGTCTTTATATTATATGCTTTAAAAAGTTTTGATTCTATATTTAAATTATTATTTTTAATTTCTTTAAATTAAAATCTGTATTTAAATTAAAATTTGAAACAAAGTGTGTTACTCCCTCTGTCCCATATTAATAGTCTATTTTGGAAAAATAACATATTAGGAAAAATTAGTTGTACAATAATTTTCCATACGTATCATATTTATTATGACTATTTTATAATGTACTAAATAAAGTAAGATTTATATTAGAAATGACAAAAATAGATTATAAGTTTGAAGTTTTTAACATTAAAAATAGAAATGGACAATTATTATTGAATAATTTTTTTATGGGACGGAGGGAGTACTTACGTCATTGATTACAAAACAAATCAATAAATAAATGAATAAGGGTAGTGTGTGCTAGACACATACATTTTGATGTGTTGTCAAATTTTCATTGGTTTACTTAGCACTAATAATAATTTCCCAATGCATGCACAAAAATCCTCATCAATAAAAAATTAATAACTCATTAAAAAGTACTTACTCGGTACCATTTAAAGCGGATGATTTGACTTTTCAATGGTTAATTTTTTTTAAATTTGACCAAATATTACCTATATTATATAATAAAAAAAATAAAAAAATATATTATTGAAAAATTTATATAATTTTCTTTAAAATGTACTTTCAGATTTTGAAAATTTTAAATATATATTTTAAATTTTCGATTAAACTTAATTAAATTTGACCGTTGAAAATTAAATAAAACACTTGAAATAGTACGGATGAAGTAGTTATTAGCATGTGACCACCGGAAACACTCAATGAATAACTACACTACACCGTAGTATATTAACAGTAAGCAAGATCATCAAGATTAAGATGATTTTAATACTGTCATTTTTTAAACAAGCAGTGCGACATTCTATGTTACTACTGGTATTAGCAAGCTGTCTCTGATCAATGAATGCAGTAGATATGAGTTAAAGATGCTTTATTCGATGCATTTGTAATGTAAATCCTGGTTTATCAGACGTAATTAATCTACCGTTACCTACATTGATGAACGTGCGAGTTCGTCATTCTAGCGAAAACCTAAATCAACGAGCCACCATACTAAGTACATGATCAACTTGCATCTTAAACAAATACTGACCATTTTACATTCACATTAATATATTGTTAACAGTGCACTGGAGCTTAAGATTTTGATTTAATTAATCAATTTTGTGATGTACTAATGTCCAGGGGTGAAGGCACTAGGTGATAAGGTTTACTCGGTCCCAGTTTTTTATTGATAGGAATATACATTTTTAAAATTTTAAATATTTTTTTGTTAAGCAAATTTAAATAATTTTGATCGAATGGATGTTTGATTGTTATATAAAAAATTAGATATTTTAACAAGGTTCAAAATAGGGTGGAAAAAAGTGAATTATATAAAATTTAGGCAAGAAAAATATTTTTTAATTAAAAAACTCTTAAATTATGTGCTAAAGCTCACCTATTATTTTTGTTACAGTATATATATATATGCACATATACTTCCATAGTTCCCTGTCTGATGGGTTATTGAAGCTAGCATGGACATAGCTGCCATGTCTCGTTATTCCAACATACACTGATATACGTGACTAGCATTATGGATTAATCAAAAGTTGTTTAATGTTCGGGGCTACACGAGTGATACATATATACAGAATCTAGCTCCAACTTGCTCACTAAATTAATATAATTAAGATAAGAAGAGATCTAAACACCTTGATTTGACGAATTTTATAATGAGCGATGGAGTAACAACTAACACCCCTGCTTAGCCAGGATGAGACCGAAAGAATATTATTGTTGAAATGTGAGTCTTTTATACGTTCAACTGTTTTCATACACCCAGTTAGTACAAGTTTAGCAGACATCATTAATCCTAAATTCTCCATATTTAGATGTGTATGTCACATAATTTTGAATTTCGAATTTTAGGTTGTCATGATATAGTTGTGTATGAGCACTGTATTTTTCTCAAAATTTCATATACCTGTTTAACTTAGAGTAATATTAGATAACTTAGTGTAATATTAAGGGTATAAATTAGTTGTAAAAAATTGTTTTAAGATAATGTACGCGGTACTGCTATTCTTCTCATTCATTAAAAATTTTCATATACCGTCGATTTTTAAAGAATGAGGAGTATCGTATGGTCGAAATAACATGATAATATATTTTTGTAAAAATATAATACTATATATGTATTCAAGTAAACCCCAATCCTTTATCCTTATCTCTGCCAGGAGACATAATAGACAAGTTGATTAGCTTGGTTTAGAGGTAAGTTGAAGATATTTGTTTTGTAATTATACATAATTATATATAATTTAGATATGTATATTATCTCGCTAACTAGGTTAGTGGTGCTGGATAGAACGTCTTATGGAATTTTCTTTGATTAAAAAATGTAAATTAAAGAATTGCATTATTGAGGCAGAAAAGCCAAGCTAAGTTAATAATATTGGGTGTTTGCTCTTAAATAGAAAATATGAATTGTCCTTGGAAATGTTTGCTGGCTAAAGTTTTAGGCTCCGTTTGGCAAACCTTATAAGCAGCTTCTGAAAAAGTTGGTATATATGTACTTTTTTTGAAAATAAGTAACTTATTTTCAAATTTGAAAATAAGATTTGGTCTTAAATTTCTAAAATAAATATTAATTTTTTTAAAAAAATATGAAAATATTTTTTTTAAAAAATAACTTAATACTTATAAACTAAGCCAAACACCCTCTTAGTCAAATTTATTTGAAGTTGACCTTGATCTAATCATTATCTTCATGTATTTCATTTAGTGAAATTAAAGCTAAAGTATACTATATTATATACTCATATACGTGGTGTATAAAATATTTTATATCAGATAAAAACATAAAAAAATGCAGTCACTTAGAAAACAAGCTGGTTTGGCCGGTTAAAACACGGGGAAAGGGGAGCACTAAGCAGCATATTGGAAGGCGCTTGGGAAACATCCAATTCTATTCATCTCCGTTGAAATTGTAACACTAATCATCATAAACAATCAATAAAGTAGAATAGGATGTGAATCATGTGATACAACAAAAACTAGTGCATAAAATGTTTACTTAACCTCACTTAACCTCTTATTAATAAGGATATAATATTAAATTATAATAAAGAATAAAATTCTTGAAATTATGTCATGAAAAAATTACATGAAATGTAATATAATAATGACATATATATATATATAATTTTCTATAATTATAATAATATCTTCGTATATCTTTTTTGAAATTTTTTTAATCTGAGAAAAATTATGTGAATTAACATCATAATTAAGAAAAAATTCAAGCGACTAACTCTTTATTATTACAGTAAGATAAAATGTTTTTTTCACAATTCTATATGCATCTGTACAATTGTACCTTAAAATATTAAATTTGAACTTTTTTTTGCAAACAGATTGATTTCGATTGACGGCTTGAAAATAAAATTTCATTTATTCAAAAAATCGAATTCAGTTGATCTGCATATTCGAATATACACATATTCATCCCCATTGAAAATATACACATATCCAAACTATCTTCCTTGGGAAAAAGTTAATTGAATAGGTAAACAGTGGTGCTGTGAGTCATGGGAGAGCATGGGGCAGGCAAGCAGGTTGTGAGTATAAGCCCATATGACAAAGACATGGCGTACATTATTAATTCAACCCCACACGGCCACACCGGTATGGAAAAGGCTTCATGTTATTCCTACAACAAAGCAACCTCAGCTCTGTTTTTGCCCATTATGCCAGCCCAGGTGCATTGCACTTCATTTATACTTTTTATTACTATTTCTCCACACTTTTTTAACATGAAATATCTATATACATATATGCAGTCCCACAATTTTGGTGTTAAGACCATTTTACATACATAACCACAACCCAACCCCACAATCATTTACAAGTCTACACCTCCCAAGCTTATGTCCTATGTGTTCGTTTGTTTGCACCTAATTACAATTTTCAACCATATACCATTTTTTTAATAACTTTTTAGTTCTTAAAATTAATATTATTTTTCTCTTATTTGTTAACGCCACCTTCTCTTTAAATATTATTATTTTATATAGTATTTAGCTATGTAATCTGACTTGGTGACCTATATGTACTTTTATTTTTAACTTCATCATTAGTCACTTAAGAGGCAGATGTGATATTAGCTTACAATAATAAACACATGAATAGTTTAAAAATAATTAATCTGGTGAAGCAGATGTTTTTTATTCTTTTTTTGGCTAAAAGGTAAAGCAAATGTAGGACCAAACACATACTGTGTGACCAATGACCATGACTATCAACCCCACGGACCACGGTAATGAGTAGTTCATCATTATTAAATGTTACTAGGCCCAAGGACTTTATAGTATTAACTCCGTCGGGCTTTAGCTCTGCCAAGCTCGTGGGCTCTCGTTGTGGATTAGACAAAGAGCATATAATTGCTCAAGCTCAAAATCATACTCCCTCCGTCCCATTTGATTATTAACGTTTCTAAAGGAGTGTCCGTATTTTAAGGTGAATATAAAGTATAGTTACATAACTTATTTTTATAATTTTCTATTTTTGAATAAAAATTAAATATTTAAATTTGTATTCAGGAAAAAAATAATTTAAAAATAAATTATAGAACTATACTTTATATGCACCTTAAAATGCGTGTCGGATACTCTCTCAGAAATGATAAAAATCAAATGGGGCGGATGGAATAACATTTTAGCTTTAAATTTTAGTATATGGTATTTTTTGAATAATTTATTTTATTTTAAAACATTTTGTTAAAAAAATATATGTATTAAATTTTCAAGTAAAACTTAAAAAAACAAAATTATAGTTTGATCAAGGGTCAGTGGAATTCTTTAGCCCAAAATTTGGCCTAACCCAAACTATTTTGAATGATTTTGGACTTTCCCAACATTTGTAGGCTGAAATCTGGACCAACCCAATCTTATTTCCAAATGAGCCCTTGTTAGTTAAAACTTATCTTAAATATAGAACACCAAAAAATATTTTCCCATTTTTTTAGTAATCTAAATACTTTAATTTAATAATGATGTATGAAATTCTTTATCGGTATGTTTTCTAAATGGAGATAATTTGTAATATTGCTAGGAAGACTACAAGATCAAATATTATTTTGTTGTACTTTTCAAGTAGATTGCAGGATTGAGGCAGTGATAATTAAGTTAGCACGTGAACTCTGCGTTTTGCAACTTAAGCCTTTTATTTTTATCAGAGGTATTCTCGAAAGTAACATAACAACACATGGGGGGTTCACTAAAACAAAGTGGAAAATTTATTGAGAAGGAAATCCACTCTCTGCCATGCATGTCTATGAGACCATCCACCATTACAATCAACAACATGATGTTTATCCCAACTCATAAACTAAATCAAACATATAATTTCATGTATTGTTCTACAAAGTATGTAAACTAAGTCAAACATATATATTGTATATCTTTCTACAAAATACTGTCAACAAATAAAAACATTTTATTTAAATTTCCCTTCTTTTTTGGTTTGGTTATTATGGAAATTATGGACAGGATTAACGTGTCTTATATGATATATCTGGCCATAATTACTTGTCATAGCTTGCTTAATATCATAATAAGCAACAGGTAACAGCACTTAATTTGGATCACGAAAAAAAAGAAATAACGAATCAATGTTGAAATGTGTCGAAAAATTGATATGTCAAGATTGTGGAATTAGCAATTGTTGCTTATCCCCCATGCATGCATGGTATGACTGGGAGAGGTAGCTTCTTCAATGATAATGATCGATCATGTGTTTGGACTCTCCGAAGTAACGGCTTCAGCACCGGCTTCTGTTTGATCCGTTGAGGTATGCTGTGGAGTCGGTGGATCTGAAACCAACCATGATCATATCACAGTTTAAAGAGTGTCATTTGTACTTAGAAATCACAGACAGTTTTTCAAGTTTAGAGCTGAAGAAACTATATTTATTTTCTTGAAGTTGAAAATTGACAAATTCTCCAGCCATCTCTGCTCAAGATGATCTTATATATCCATAGTCGTTCATCAATGTAACATTGAGGGTTTGAGATTGAACAATTAAAGGTAGTATTTATATTTTAAAAAATAATAAATAAAATGATACGGAGTATAATTAGATATAACTCGAAATTAATCTAATCATAGCTAGGGGTATCAGTCTAATCATGTATATATAAGACAATTTAGATAGTGTCTATTTGCAATAATATCCTAAAACCCTGGCATCGTTTATTTGCTGTATCCTTAAACCCTAGCAACAGTGTGTTTTTGTGTATTACTAATTGAGAATATACAGTTCAGATTTCAATTTATCTATATATAAATATATCAAATAAATATATTCAGTTATTCCTACAGAGTAATATAGTACGGAATCCACATGCGGTCATTGTTAGTGTGCCAACTGCCTCTCTGGCTAGCTTGGTTTTTAAACAAGAGGGCCATTGATTGGTCACAACACAGAATAACCAAGACAGCTCATATCACATGCTTAGCCCTTATCAACTGTCCCCCTCCCCCCCTTTTTTTTCTTTTTCACCAGCGGAATCTATCGTATATACTAGCTAGCTAGTATTATCAATTATGTAACATAAATATTGTCAATACGTACAACTACACAAGTCAGTAAGTTGCATTTTGATGATCAAATTTTTCACCAAATTCCAAAAATGTAGTTGTAATTCGAGATTTTTAAATCGATCGTAGTCTAAATTTCATTTTAAACAATAGTTTGGTGATTTTCTGTTAACAGAATTGCTTACATGACAAACTAATATATACATTCTTTTCGTCCCAAATTAACTATCTTGTTTGAATTTTTGTGATTAAATTAACCAAATTTTGATGGTGAATTATAAATTATTATTTTATAATTTTAAAAGACTGAAAATTACACTTTGAAATAGATTATATATACTTTTTAATAGTATAATTTTCAGTCAAAATTTTGACTGAAAAAAAATCAAACAAAACAGATAAAATGAGATGGAGGTAGTTTATATAAAATGAAATAAATATAGGAATATTAATTAATTTACCTGGAGTAGGAGGGGGGAAAGGATGCCTGGTGGGGTGAAGTAAAAGAAGGGGTGGAGGAGGTGCAGGATAGGTAGTAAATGAGGAGGGATCCTGGTGGTGCATGTGTGTAGGCTGAGGATAGTAAGGATAAGATTGTGGTGGGGGTATTCTGTGTGCACCAGAATATAATGTTCCCCTTGTAGCTTGCATTGGGTATCCATAATAATAGGGTGAGCTTATTGCTGTTGGAGATGACACTCCTACTCCATATGCCTGCTGATAATATTGTGCCTGCTGCTGCTGCTGCTGCTGCCCCTCAACTTGTGGATTGTACATGCTCTGCATGCATTTATATATTCATCGCCTTAATAATTTTCTCTTAATTAATACTTTTATTTTTACTTTTTTCCCCCAAAAAATAAAAACTCAGTCCTTTTGTTCAGGTCTTTAATGTAGTTGAATACATACACTGATACACATAGTAAATGATAAGATCCATAGCTGTGAATTGTCATGTACAAAAGCAGCAATAGACTAGTCGTAATATTGATCGTGTAGATAATTAATAATATATATTTAATAAAAAAATATTGAGAAAATGTTAATTTGCTATGGACCACTTATTTATACGTTCGTATAGATGATTAGATAATAGATATAGATATATCGACCCAAAGAGGAGGGAACTAACTTGGTGGTAGCCGTAATCTGAAGGGTAGGGTGCGTACCTGCAAAACCATATATATATGGAATAGATTCAGCTTAACAATCACCATTACTGCAACATGCATCATATAAACCTAGCTAGCTATCTAGCTACATCACCATAAAATTATTAAATACTGATTTTTTTTCTTTTTTATTATGTTATACTAATTTTTAATTGTATACTATAAAAATAGCACATAATCTTTTTCAGAATTATGTATATACACACACAAGCAATAAACAACTTATCTATATCTGTATGTAGACTGTCTGATGACAACTGTCAATGTCCAACATGTAATGCTGAGCTGCTACTTAGATTTTCCAATAATTATATTTTTTGATTGAGTTGTTTTCAATATTGGAGACTACCCTTTAGTTAAAAACCTCTGAAATCATATATGTAATGCTTGTAGTTAATATATATTATTATGTAATACATATTATACTCATGTTTTACATGCATACAGTACATACATACAGTTGGTATCCGGTCTTCAATTAAAATATGGTATTTATTGAACTTTTTTTTATTTTATAATTTGAAAAATACTTTATAATAAAATAGTAACTGTATATGTACAATTATTGTGGAAATGCTGTTTATTTTTCAGATCAACTATATAGTACAATATACGCCGTATTATATAAACTGTGTCAGTGTGTCATATGGTCTATAGTGGCTTTAAATGTATATATGGTCAAACCATGATATTATATGGGATGAATATATTATAATTAAGAGAAGAACATGAAGAGTGGTATAATTATAAAGATACAGAATCTCTGTAAGACTGCATATAAATAAGGCTCACAATGCAGATAAATGACAAGATAGTGTTCCCGATCTTATTTTTTCTGGTAATGATTTTTGGATTCCTGCAGAGTATTACTGCTGGTACTGCTACCAAAACTGTGGGAGGGATATTTTAACATATAGATGCATGCATATCGCAATTTTTAAATTTTTTTTTTGAAACTATCCAGTATATTACGGTAAATACTATTAATACATATATTAATCTGGGCAAAAGATATTTTTGAATTATTTTTAAAAGTAATCCGGTCGGAATTCGAGTAGAGTATCCGGACTCTATGTATGTTATTATTATTGGAAGTAAATTTTTTTTACTAAAACATATCGCGACTGATCACTCACGGGCACACATTGTTTTGGTTGCAGCCTTAGAAGCATGAATGGAGAAGTAGAGCTACACAATGACAGAAGCACATGGAGTACATATAGTAATTGATGACATTTGTTGAATATTACTAGTACTCGCAAACAATCGCGCTTGCTTATTAAATTTTTATCTGCCAATGTACAAATTGCATTAATAAGAATCAACGAACTTTATATTTCTTAAATGGCAAGCAAGATGCTAGCTAGCTAGCTAATTACCACTACTATCATTCATGATAATTAATGTGCTTTAACATTTTAGCACATACTGTACTGTAGTTGTTAACACAGTTGCAATGCAACACTTAATTATAGAAAATTATTTAACACACAAAAAAAAAGAAGAGATAATTGCTAAACTAAATCCGGCAGATAATTATTAATTAATCTTATTTATTAAACTTTATAATTTCTTAATTAACTATATATGGGTAACTTCTGCATTTCATTTATAAAAGAGGGATATTTCTAGTTGTAATATATATATATACACCACAGCAGAGACCTTTCCCTATCAGTATTTATCATTTACAGCATGATATAATATATAAGAAACTAGTGAAATACCTAAAATAGATTTATATATTATTAAGTGAAAAGAGAGAGAATTGAATAAAGACAGTTACCCATAAGGTGGATAAATGACAGGTGGTGGTGGGGGTACTGGTGGAGCTAATGGCACTGCCGGCACTCCACTATAGGATGATGCTCCACCTTGTGTTCTTCCTGCACTACAATTTCTCAGTCATCTTTTTCATTATTGAAATTAACTTAATCATCGATCAGGTTTTAGTTACTAACATGCAAACTTATCCACTAATTATTAATCTATACATCACACCACCTAGTGTATATCAGCCACATTCCTAATTAGTAAATCAATCTACTAAATTTTGTGACAAGCTAATTTTTTGGACCGGGGGAGTAGAAGTATGCAATCAGAATATATATCAGAGTAAGATTAATGCAGAAACCTCGAGGCGGCGAAGGTCGAGGCCGGCCAAGGGAAGCAATATTGCAGTTTGCTTTTCTTCCATCGATCACAGGGTTCGGTTCAGCACAAGCTCGCCTAGCTGATTCAGCATCGCGAAAAGTTACCTGTTTAATTATCCAAACATTATTATCCGTAATTAATTATAATCAATTTTTTCTATATACAATATATTTTCTTATAATTAATGACTATGTATTTACTTACAAATCCATATCCCTTGGATTTCCCTGTATTTTTATCGGTGATGATAACAGCTTCAAGAATGTCTCCAAATTGCTCGAAATATTCTTGCAATACATTTGTTGGCGTCTCCCAAGCAAGTCCACCAACAAAAACTTTAGTAAATGTTGTGTCCCCGAAAGGTGATCGATAATGGTGGTACGCCATCACATCTATTCAAGAATCAGATGCATGCATTCCCTTGACATATAATATGCACATTATACAAATTGACTTTAACAATTTCGATCAACAATGTGAGCTTTTCTTCAACTCTGGCAAGCTAGCTAGCTAGGCTCCTCTCTCATGTGCTTATTAATAACTTAATCTCTATATTGTAGGAGTTTTAACTAATTGATAAATGAGAAAAAACAAAGGGGGAAAGTTGAATTTTAGAGAGGGGAATCCGACAGTTGCAAACTATTATTTGCTGGAAATGAGAAGGAGGGGCTGAGTGGCTTCTTTGTATAAACGAATGACAGCTAGCTAGCTCCTTGCCAGCATGTATGTATAACTAGCTTAACTGAAAGGGGTGTTATTGGTATTCACTCTTATCTTTATTTCTTCTTCTTTATACAAATGGATGCCCTTCTAACATTATTTTTTTACAACTAAAAGATTAATTTCCTGGGAAAAAAAAGAGAGCTAGAACTCTCAATATATATATATATATATATATATATATATATATGACATTGCGCCATGTATAATTAATATAACCGTTTAGCAAATAATATACTTTCACTTCATTATTCGGTACACTATTTGATAAATATTTAAAAGACGTTTCAATTTTGAGCGGATTCCGTAGCCAAAGAAAACGTATTCATTACAAACCGTCTACCGGTTAAACCAGATTTGATCAGCCAGAACGATAGTTATGTTATGGTTTCATATCTGTCTAATTTGCATTAATAAATCCATCCGCTCTCCAATCAGTTGCTAACAATAATAATCTCCTTCTCCTCCTCATACTTGGTTGTCTTCTTGGTCTTTTCTCCTTGTTTTCTCTAGCTTCTGGTTATGCCTAAATCTTAAATCCCCTTCTAAACTAGTATTAATAGTGATCTTTTTCTTCCTGATATGTTTTTTGTTGATAGTAATATTTTCCAAATAATTTGCTTTATTTTCCTCATGTTTTTGAGTGCCCTGTTAATCAGTGGTGGGGTTGGCACAACCAACACTTTGGACCCTCCAAAAATCATCTTCTGTTGCTACTTTAAGATAGTTACATTTTTATAATTTAGTTATTACAATGCTCTGAAACGCACAAGAGTTGCTTACTAAATTGGTTTGCATATACAGTAATAAAGACTTAGCAAAAAAAAAAAAGACTTGATTTTATTTTATTTTACACATTGACTATGTTATTGAAGTGGGTCGGTGGCAATACAGTTAGTATTCACAGTCCTAATTAATCAAATATTATCATATGCTCCATGTTCCTAACCATCGAATCATAAGATGCACAATAGCAGTATTGATTTATACATGTATAAAGTATAAATCAACTCATGATCCAGCCAAAACAAATAGGTTCGACAGTTGTGATCAATTATTTAAATCAAGTTGTATGTATTCGTAGAAAAAGAACTAGCAAATGTAATCATGGTGGAATCGAAATTTCATGCTTACATCTATATATGAGATAATACACTAACTGATTTCCCCGCCGGCTACAACTGATATGTAATTTGTGTTATTAGCTGGTCTTAATGCGTGATCATTATAAGGTGTCATCATACATCATATCTAATGGTTCGACAACATTCATCACATAATTATTATAATTACTGTAACTTGTTTCAAATACATCCTGTCTTTGATATGGCAATGTTTAACTCGTCTATGTTAGGCTAGCTAGTTAGTCTCAATTACTGTAAAAATCTCGATAAAGTAATAATTTCGATGAACTGTCAGAATTAGCGTGGATCGAACATTATTTTTACACGCACAAAGAAGAAATGAGTATAATAAGTTTGACTCTGTAATTTGTAGAGAGGACGCGATATCAGACAAATGGAAATGGTCTTGTCTACTGCAATTAAGAAGGAATGAATCCTGGTTTTGTTGATAGATGTTGCTATGTTTTTAGCAATAACTATGATCCCAGACTAGTTGCATCTTCAACTAATTTTATACCCACTGTCTAGTTTTTGTTTTAAATATCACTCACAATTGGTATTATAAATCCCATGTAAATGAACTTCAAAGCACAGATCATTTCTAAATGTTGTGTGATTCCCAAAAAAATGCCTGTCTATCATTACTAGTTATCTTCATTTCCCATAAAGAAGGTACTTTGTGTGTGCGCGCAGCTACGGCCTACGGCCTTCTAAAAAACATTGCTCTATTGCTTATATTCTATGCCTGTGTGGATGTTGCAGGAATCTGGAATTAGTGGATTGAGCGGCAAAAACATATGAAGTTAATCCAGTGGATGAGAGGAAGGGACTGTGTAACACTGTATTCTGCCTGAAAACCACATAATAAGCCAAACATAATTAATCTAATATTTCAGGGTAACAAAGCTACCGAGGAGAAGGCCTTCTACTAGAAAGTGAAAAGCAACATATATGTATACATCCATATAAAAATGAAAATATTTTCTTCTAACCTTTTTAGCATTAAGTTCATATTTCATCTTCTCTTAGTAATTAATTATTAGAGCGTACGTGTTCAAATTCGTCATCGCAGAAGAAAAAGTCAAAAATAACTTTCTTGTTATCTCTAGGGGTCGTCAAAAGTATTATTATGTTAAGAGAAGATGAAATATGAACTTAATCCAATTTAAAGGGTGAACAAATTTGACCGTAATCTAAACTTGAGTAAACGCAAAATTAAAGTAAAAATGAGAACTTGAGATTGCATTTGGGTCGGGACTGGGGAAGGAGGATACTAGATACACACACATATATAGTAACAACAGAGAAGACCACAACATAAGACTAAACTATATTCGTAACAAGTTGCGTTCTCAGCTTCTGGATTAAGATCTACATCTACCGGTAAGCAATCACCTATCATGTTACATCAGTATATCATATCATATATCTACATTGTTTGTGTTTTAATTTTGTTCATTTTTATGTTTGTATTCCTTTATATGATTTTGTCTGTGTGTCTGCGAATTTAAATAAATAAATACAAATTTCGAATGAAAAATCACAAGTCATAGTACTTTTTACGTACAGCTGAGAATAGTTGTAAACATTTGCAAAATGTTAATTAGTGCTTAGTTGGATTGCCTTGCTTCGTTAATATTATGTAAAAATTGTTTCTGTTTATTGATACTTGTTAGAATATAAATATATGATTAGGTAAGTCGGATACTTTAGGAGAACTTGTAACTTAACAATACTAGCGTATTAGTACCATTAGCGTGAGATTCTATGCTGTTAGTTGAGTATTAGTCGTGTAACCCTTGATATTGTAATACCACTAGTAACGAGTGAGTGGTTGGCTAAGCTGAGTAGTAAATTTTGTAATCTAGATATAGCAATTTGATACTATTTGTACAATTTAATTTACCATATTATTATTAACCAACTTATTCTCTTTTTCAACTTGACTGGCACTAGTATTTGTTAATCATAAATGTAGTAATACTAGATTGTTGTGTCCCATGAAGCAAACGCAATGACTTCGACTGGTGGTAATGTGAATGATGAGAACTGCCTTGGATATGCAGCCAGAGATCCTTCTGGATTTTTATCGCCTTATAAGTTCAACCGCAGGTACTCCATTTGTGTGTTATGTCTTAAAGATATATAAAATGCAAACTACAATGATGCATCTCTGTCATGAAATTGAAACAAGTTAGCAAGTCTTTTATACTTAATATGCAATTCTAATCAGATTGCTAATATTAAATAACAAGTATAAAAAATCATTTCACTTTTGTTATTTACTACTTTGTTCAATACAAGGTAGCTTATATAGAAGATTTAACCAATGAGGGATAAATTTATATTAACAGGGAAGTTGGAAGTTGCGATGTATCATTAAAAATAACACACTGTGGTGTTTGTTATGCGGATGTTGCTTGGACGAGAAATCTATCTAAACACTCAAATTATCCCCTGGTTCCCGGGTATGAGACTTGTTTATATGTTCAATAAAGTATTTTGGTAGCCTTGTGTTCTTTACTGATGGATATCAATGTTATTTATTGCTAGCCATGAGATAGTTGGAATTGTAAGTGAAGTTGGTTCCACTGTCCAACGTTTCAAAGTCGGTGATTGTGTTGGAGTTGGAACATATGTTAACTCTTGCAGAGACTGTGAGTACTGTAATGATGGCTTAGAAGTTCATTGCTCAAAGGGTTGTGTCTACACATTTGATGGAATTGATGATGATGGTACCATCACTAAAGGAGGATATTCCACCCATGTAGTTGTCCATGAAAGGTGAATGTCAGATTTTTCCTCAATTTCAAAGTACTGTATGTGTTTAATCTTGAGTTCAAAAGGTCAAATACAGACCATTTTTTATACAAGTGTATTTGATTACATAAATGTTTCCAATATAACATATTTAGCTTGTATACTTTTGAGACAGTTTACAATTGTCAAATTATATTGAATGAACGTTTATCATGCATCCCCTAAAAATGTGTTTATAAGGATTTGGATTTAAGATTTGATTTATATTCCTAAACTTTGGTGTATGAAAAATTGCTTTTTCTTCCAAGGCCAAGAGTTGAAAGGAAACTAGTTACTAAGTAGTCTGTTTTACTGTATTGTTCAGGTACTGCTATAGGATACCCGAGAACTACCCTCCAGCATCAGCAGCACCTTTGCTCTGTGCTGGTATAACTGTTTACACTCCCATGATGCGGCATAACATGAACAAGCCTGGTAAGTCACTAGGGGTGATCGGACTAGGTGGCTTAGGTCATTTGGCAGTCAAATTTGGGAAAGCTTTTGGGATGATTGTTACGGTGTTCAGCACAAGTTTATCCAAGAAGGAGGAAGCTTTAAATCTGCTCGGTGCTGACAATTTTGTGCTCTCTTCCGATGAAGAAGAGATGAAGGTAAGCGATCATTAGCTTGGTGAGTAGAAGTGTTTTATTATAATTTTGAAATTTATGTTATTGCAGGGGCTGCTTAATTCACTTGACTTTATAATTAACACTGCATCCGGAGATATTCCTTTCGATCAGTACTTGCCTCTTCTCAAGACAGGCGGTGTGCTTTCCTTGGTGGGCTTCCCTAGTGAAGTAAAATTTCTTCCACACAACTTTATTCTAGGTATGTTGTGAAGGTTCAATCCACTATCAGTTTCATCCTTAAAGATTCCCCATTCGTTGCATTTTGTGGGCATTGTCTAATTAGGGGTTAATTCTTGTAGGCATGAAAACCATTTCGGGGAGTCTCACTGGTGGTACAAAACAAACGCAAGAAATGCTGGATTTTTGTGCTGCCAACAGAATTTACCCAAATATAGAAACTATTCCAATTCAGCATATAAATGACGCACTTGAGAGGTTAATAAATAGGGAAGTGAAGTACCGATTTGTGATTGATATTGAGAACTCCCTCAAGTGACATGAAGTAGCATTCTCAGTGTCGTTACGATCTTCAAATCTCCGATGACTCTTGCTATAACCGAACTCCCTCTCATCTCAGATTAACTCTACATAATAATTATGAAGTTTATAAATAAACAAAAAGATCAATTTCCATTTTGGTCAAAACATATGGAGTACCAAGCCTGCAAGGAAAAACCCTAGTATGTGATCCATTGTCAAAAAGAATTACCAGAAAATCGGGATTATTCTCTGTATGTGTAGGAAATGTTATTCTTGTACCGTGCTATAGACTGCTTGTGCTGGATTGGTTAATTGATTTTCGATTGTGTGATTGTTATTAGCTTTCAAATTGCGAATATGAAATATATATTCACGTGTTTATTGTTAAGCTTTAAATTTCCAATCTCTCATTGCCTCAAAATATTGAAGGCCTAAAGATTTTATGACACTACTGTACCGTTTCCAAAAATGTTGTTCACAGTTCACACCCCCATTAATATGACAAATTTAATATTAATTATGTCAATTTATATGAGATATATAATACGGAGTACTATATTTTCATTATTCTCAATTTATTTTATACTAATAATTCAATAGAACATGAAGATGAATAGGCGGGAAGGAGTGATAAATTATAGTGCTAAAATTGGATTTGGACAAGTAAAGTTAAACGTAAGCACATTTGTCACATCTTTTTAATCCTTTACCGTAATCAATTCAATCAGGCTACGAGACGATAAACTTAATTAATGGTAAACTAATTTGACTGAACACATGACTGAGATTCATTTGGAGAGTGTATATATATATATATATATAAACAAGATAGAAGACTAAGCAGTAGTAACTAAACTGGTAAGATATCAATTCTACAATTTTATGATTTTTAATTGTATCATTCATTTATGTTCTTGTATGTATGCTTCTCTGTTTGTTTTGTTATCTGCTTTCATGTGTGCAAGTCTGCATGCTAATTTTATTCAGTCATTATACTCAATATATTCTCAAATTTTTAATAAAAATGTATATAATTAGCTAGTATAGTTCGTTTGCACTAGTATCTGTTAATTAACATGTACTAATGCAATAATGCTACCTTGTTGCTTCCGATGAAACATATACAATGACTTCGACTGGTGGCAGTGTGAAGGATGCAGAAAACTGCCTGGGATATGCAGCTAGAGACCCGTCTGGATTTTTATCGCCTTACATGTTCAATCGCAGGTTGTGCATCTATGTGTCATGTTTAAGAAAGACATGCTTGTCTTAAGAGAGATGCAATACTCAGCTATAACTAAAATTAATCATCTTGCCAAGTCTCATATATATTACTGAGAACTGCAATTCTGACTGATTGTAAATATTAATTAAATAAGACTTTAAAAAAACAACAAATTTTTGTTATTTAGTATACCTGGTTTAGTGACATGTATAAAAGTTGAAACCAGTTAGAGGTGGAATTATATATATACTTTTAACAGGGCAGTTTGAACTTGCGATGTGTAATTGAAAATTACTCATCGCGGTGTTTGCTATGCGGATGTTTACTGGACGAGGAATTTTCGTGGACACGCAAACTATCCATTGGTTCCTGGGTATGAGACTCGATCAATTATGTAAATTTAAAGAATTTGTTAGGCTTGTGTTCTTTACTGATGTATATCAATGTTACTTTCGCTAGCCATGAGATAGTTGGAATAGTCAGAGAAGTTGGTTCCAGTGTCCAACGTTTTAAAGTCGGTGACTGTTTTGGAGTCGGAACATATGTTAACTCTTGCAGAGACTGCGAGTGCTGCAATGATGGCTTAGAAATTCAGTGCTCAAAGGGTGGCAAAGTCCTCACCTTTGATGGTGTTGATGTTGATGGTACCTTAACTAAAGGAGGGTATTCCACCTATATTGTTGTCCACGACAGGTGAATGTCAGATTTATCCTCCTTTCCAATATACATGTTCAATCTTTACTGTCTTTGGAGTGCATTTGCTCAGATTATCTTCCTGATATTACTATGATAGTATAGTAGTATACTTTTAGAACAGTTCACAACACTCAAAACTGTATATGACAAAATGAAAGTGTTTGGAGTATGAAAGCCTACTTTCTATTCAAGGTCAAGAGTTGAAGGAAACTGGTTATCACACAGTCCGTTGTACATTTTTGGGCAGGTACTGTTTTAGAATTCCGGAGAACTATCCTCCAGCATCAGCAGCGCCTCTGCTCTGTGCTGGTATAACTGTGTACACTCCCATGATGGGTCATAACATGAACAGGCCTGGTAAGTCACTAGGGGTGATTGGACTAGGTGGATTAGGCCATTTGGCCGTCAAAGTGGATAAGGTGTCTTCTTCTACTTCCAAGTTCCATCATGCCCCAAACAGATTATTTCCACACACACACACACACGTCACAACATGTTATGTCTTTGTTAACAGATGAACATTGGAGTTCAGGGTAGAATTTATCTGCTATCTTCTTCGCATATAAGAACAACTACATTTCTTAAACCATTATACATTTTGTATTAATCCGTAAACCATTAGAATTAATCGCTGTGAGAAGATCTCTAAGTAGTGCTCATAAATCTAAATTTTATGTAAACTCAGTGCACCAATATTTAGCTTAATTTTAGTTCATTTTCGGTTATAATGTAACATGTGTTTTGTTTTCTGGCTTTACAGAGCTGTTTTATCGATAAGTTGTGGAGATTTTACGTCTGACAGCTGAGCTTTGGATTCTACTTGATCATTTGTGAAGTTTGTACAATAATTAACATTCGATTTAAACATACAGAGTACTCAACGTGTATGGACCCAGTATTTGATCTTTTGTAAATTTTTACCAGATAGCATGAAATATTATATTGTGAATGTATTGTAATAATTTCATGGCGTTTTGTGCATGATTGCTCCCTCGAGGTCCCCTTTATTTGTTTTTTCCTATATTAATTAAGGAACTTATAATCAAAAAATATATAATTATTAATTTATAAATTTCATATTAAATAAGTCAAACGACCTTTAAATATTGATTTCAATAGTGGTGTGAATCAATATTCATTAATTTTTCATCTGCAAAAAATTAATTATTTGACTTGTAAGGTGGACTCAAAATTTGAAAATCCTATAATCAAAAGAAGATACGCATGATTTCCTAACGTCTATTTAATTTAGAAAAATAGTGCTTATGTTTTTTAAATTCCAGAATTGTTTTATACAAAAATAAATTGTACAGTCTCGATCGAGATAACCGCATAGATATAAAGATATTATTTATTAAATTTCCAAAAGAAAAAAAGTTGGTTATTTCAGAAGAATTAAAAAAATTCGAAAGTTCCTGTCAAAAATAAAATAAAACCGAAAGTCTTAAAATAAATAAATCGAGCAGGAACATTACACATAATTGGTTTATAGACTAATGATACGCACATGGTCGACTTTAGATTACAGCAAATAACACGTACCATAAAATGATACACCGCACAGGAACGCGGCTGGATGGACCCACTTGTTGAACAAAGAGTACAAAAAATATTCTATGGAACACATATTTCAAGTTATATTTGCATGCGACTCCTTTTTCTAATTCTGAATATTAATATGTCAAATAAAAAATTAGAATAAATATAGTATGCTTGAAATTATATTATCGATACATCTAAGATTTCATTTCCCCAGATGGGTTATATTTTTGGCCTTATTCATAATATCGCATTTGGATTTGAGACGAGACGAATAACAGGTTGAAAAATTGCTATTCACTCAGATATCCGATCATTTAGTATTATTTAAATTATGGCCTACGGGAACTACCTTGTTATATTTATATATCTATTGATAACTTAAACAAATCTCATATATACGATGGATTAATAACTATTAAGTTCTGAAAAAGAAGAAGCATTATCCTCTACATGCCAGGAGCATCACAAAAATTAAAGATTTTAGAATGATTACTCCCTCCATTTTTTATATACTGTTTTGAAAGTTCATATAATAATAGTAAAATAAAAGGCTTATATATGTATGAAATAGAATGCTCGGAAAGAAATGGACTTTTTTTATGTTTTAAGAAATTTTTTTATTTACCGGACAGTAACTCCAAAGTGGTGGTGCTATATTTGAATATATCCGTGCAACAATGCATTCTTGGTTCTATATTTGAAATCAAGAATGGATTTATGACCACATAATTAATAACTAAAATGTAGGTAAAAATTAAAAGTATTGGAATGGAATATTTATTTTAGTATCAAAAAACACTTTTTGATAATTTATTATAATAATAACAATAAATATTTAACATTTAGTATTAGACTTGTTCTAAAATATATAAAAATACATGTAAAAAATGAAAACGACATATTAAAAAAAGGGGGGGAGTACCATCTGATATGAATAAGCGAGAGCCATACATGGGTACGAGAATGGAAGACCATCAAACTAGTGTGTCTTGAGTTTGTTGCGCGCTTGTGATCTCAACAACTCTCAAATCTACATTCTCATGTTTACACTATTCCAATTTCACAAAAAAAGTCATTGAACCGGCAAGCCAGAATGAGAAAATATGATAGAGTGAGCCCAGACGGTACATATGTGATGTGTCTACAAGTTGCATACCACATGTCTGTCTAAAAATGAATAAATGACTGTTCAATTTTGAATTGCAACTGTTGTTGTTGAGAGCTGAGACCGACTAAAATATTATTTGTATTTTTTGATAAATTTAATGTTAGGGGTGGGGGACGAGTGTGAAACAACTCTCACCTCATTATGACGGGGGTGTTGCTATCTTTAATTTTCTCAACTGCTATAAATCCATTTATACTACACTACTGCTATTACGTGTATGTATTGTGGCTATAAGTTTGTTAAGAGCCCTTCCCCGAATTTAAAATTATGACTTATGATTCAAAATGAATTAATGTAATAGTTCGGAAACTTAAAATTTATGTTTGAGTAATTTTGATTCATGATTTATGAATTTTTAAAAATATAATAATAAAAATAAAAGTGATTTATAAGTAATTTATTACATACGAGTAACTTTTATAAAAATAGAAAAATAAAAATAATAAGTCAATGAAAAAATACCTAACACTTATTTCTAATTTTAAATCAGTTTCTAGCTTATTTCTGACTTTAAATCAATTTCTGACTTATTATACAAACAAATATTTTTCAGCTTAAAAATAAAAAAACAGCTTTAAGCAACACGCTCCAGGTGAGATGGTAATTAAATATACACTAGTTGCGTTGCGTGCCTTTGAGTTAATCATATCCGGCAAATTCGGCGGATATAGTGAACCTGAATTTTATTATTACTGAAACGATGCAAAATTGAATTCTTGTGTCTCTTTTTCATGATCAATCCACGATCGATCGATCCACATGTACGACCACTCTCTTCTGGTGTTAAATTATTTTATTTTCGAGTACAATAGTAGAATGTAAAGAATTTTAAGTCTTTAGCTCATTTCCCCGCTAAAATTGATTTTAAAAGTAGTGCTGATACTAGGGGTGACCAAAAAACTGAATTGAAACCGAACCCGAACCCGAATCGAAACCGGTGAAAACCGAAACCAAAACCGAATCGGCGGTTGCTGTTTTTGATTTTTAAAAACCGAGACTTTCGGTTCCGGTTCCGGTTCCGGTTATAGGTCAAAACCGAACCGAAAAAAACCGAACCAAACCGATCATTAAAATAAATAAATTTATTATAATATATATATATATATATATATATATATATATATATATATATATAATATTTAAGTATTAAATTTCCCTAAAACATAGTTTTTTCAATTATATTTCATATTACAACATCAACTATACTAATATTGAATGTGAGAATATGACAACCCCTTTACAACATTTTATTCCTCTATTTTCCAATTAAAAATCATATAATCAGGAGTAAATATCATTAGACATGATTATGTGCTTTTTAGATTGCATACTACGATAAAGGACATTCACATTTTGTTGATTTAACCTTAAAATTTGATTGTTAAAGTTTCTTACCTTTCTTTTATAGTGTTATTATGCAGAATGTGATCAAATATTTGATTGTATAAAATTTGAATGTAAAAATATAATGATTTAAATTATATATTTTTTTCATTTTTATTTATCCGATTTTTTAACCGAAATCGAACCGATAAAAACCGAATCGGTCTTTTTAAAACCGAAACCGAAACCGATGGTTCGGTTGCGGTTTTCAATTTTTAAAACCGAAGATATGCGGTTCCGGTTCCGGTCAAAAATCGAACCGAACCGAACCGCGCAAACCCCTAGCTGATACTAATTTAAGTGACCTCTGCTCATCAAAATTAATATTTTAATTTATTTTTAGAGAATTTATATTATATATCTCAAATTAATGTAATCATTTATCAATATGTCCATTTTTATATTTATTTTATAAATATGTCCTATTACCTTATTAACACACCTAAATATATAAATGTTAAGACTAATATATTCTTAAATTTACTTAATATAATATGACTTGTAACTAATAATTAATGAATTGATATATAATTATATTTTATTTATAATTTTTTGTGAAACCAAAATTGTAAGGATAAATTTTATTTTAAACTTTATATGTTGAATGTATAATAGAATTATATAATAAAATAATTTGGTCTCAAATTTAAATTTAAAGGATTGAATTTATAAATATTACATTTATTTTAAAATTTCAATTATTTTAAGTTACAATGATAAAAATGTCATTCTAAAATTATTAAGATGAAGAAAATTGTGTATGAGACATATTTGAAAATACAACTAAAAATAGAATATATTTATAAACAATTTTTAAATTTGGGACATATCATAAAAATACCCTTATTTCTACACATATTTTAAAAGAATGATTTTATAATTTATTTAAAAAAATAAGAATTAACAAAATTACTTTTTCTAAATATCTTAAAATATATACTACTAAATGAAGGCGTATAAAAAACCAAGTTTATATATTAAATAAATTTATAATAATATTCAATAAACTATTTATTGTGGATATAAATTTCGATTATGAAAAATTAAATTAATTTAAGTCGACACAAACTAAATTTTAATTAATAAATAGAGTCAAATCTAACCAACTCATGCACCAGAGTTCCAAAAGATTGATAGGCCACTACAACTGGAACTGTAAATACTGTAAATATATACATACATACATTATGTATCTATATATATGAATTTATATATCTATTCTGTAGTTTCACGAGTAAGCTCCTCCCCCCTCCCGTGCTTCCATTAGATCCCCCATTATTATTATTATTATTATTATTATTATTATTATTATTATTATTTTAATCTCTCCCTCTGTATCCAAAGACGCGTAGCTGCCCAAATTCTTGTAATTTTTTTAAGTGGGTTTGTTTGTTTGTTGCAAGAAAGTGATAAAGATTACAAATTTAAGTAGCCCATGATTTTCAAGAAAGTGATGACACTATCTTTATATTTTTCTTGAAAAATAGGCTTAAATTCAGGGCTTTAGCCTTACTCACTTTCTCAATCTACCTCATTCTAAGGTACCCTCTAACTGATTTTTCTGGGTTTTTAATTTATTGGGGTGTGTTTATAATTTTCATGTATGCATTGTTTTCTTTATTTTGATTACTTTTAGGATTGGGTTTATATGGGGTTTTGATGATCAGTTTATTTTTGTGTTTTTTATATTATGGTAAGTTCAAGTTTGATTCTTGGCTGGCAGGGACTGAAATTTACTCTTATTGATGTTAAAAGACTTATCTATCTACTTTATCTTGACATTAAATTGGATCAGATTTTTTTTTGGTCTAGTTCATACATTTATGGTTTTTAGGATCTGCACTTGCTTAGTTGCTTGTATCTGTATTTAATTGCTTGGATGCTACTAGTATATTTCATATTTTAATTAGGGGATCAGTTATATACACATTATTGAATATTTTGATTGTGGATCTTAGTTTGGCAAATTGCATTATTAGTTTGGTAGTTTGGCAAATTGCATTATCTGTCCTGTGGTAATGCGTGCTTATCTTATTAAAGTTTATTTCGTGATTGGTTTGTGTGGGATTCTAGGTTGTAAAAATGTCGAGGCCACTCCAACGGGGTGTATCTGGTGGAGGGAGATGGTCAGGAAGCATGAATGATTTGTGGACTGACTCTCAAATGAAAGACAAGACGGAGAAAGATGACATTGACAAAAGTCGTTCTGATCGTTCATTTTTATCTCGTGTAAATCTGTTTGGTTTTCTTTTTCAAGATAATTTACCTACCAAAAACAATGTAGGTGAAAATGGTTTTGTATCTGATCAGTTCAATCCTGCAAGTACAAGAAAACGCAATAAATTGATTATGCTTTTTCTCAAGATTAGTTTAGCTGTTATTGTAGTACTTGCTATTACTGGATCATTTTGGTGGACAATTTCTATTAGTACCTCATCGAGAGGTCAAATATTTCATGGATATAGACGACTTCAGGAACAACTTGTGTCAGACTTGTTGGAAATTGGAGAGCTTTCTAGTGGTACTGCAAGATTGAAAGATTTGGAATTCTGTTCTGACGAGTCAGAAAACTATGTTCCATGTTTCAATGTTTCCATGAATCTTGAGTTGGGTTTTCCTAGAGGTGAAGAGAATGACCGTCATTGTGGATCTTCATCGCTGCAAAACTGCTTGGTGCTCCCGCCAGCCAATTACAAAATTCCACTTAGGTGGCCTACTGGACAAGACATCATCTGGGTCTCAAATGTTAAGATTACTGCACAGGAGGTACTTTCATCTGGAAGTTTGACAAAAAGGTGAGAAAATAAATGATTTATTATCACGGGCAATAAATTAGCATTTCCTTCACAATTTGAGTTAAATGATTAACATCAACTTACTATGACTGCAGAATGATGATGTTAGAGGAGGACCAAATCTCCTTTCGATCTGCATCTCCGATGTTTGATGGTGTCGAAGACTACTCTCATCAAATTGCAGAAATGATCGGGCTCAGAAATGAATCTAACTTTATACAAGCTGGGGTAAGTGAACTAAGTCTACTTTTTGAACTTCTTCAGCTCACACTTTGCTTATTTCATGTTCTTTTTTGATCATCCATAAAACGGTTTCTTAAATGCTGCTTACTTATCAGTTGACTTTTCCGGAAAGATCTTTAACTCTTTTAGCTTTTCCAGATGGCATTGTTTATCTGATTTCCTTCTCCTTCATTTGAAATTTGCATTTATAAAATCTTTCCTTTGATTTTGTTGTGCTTGAGGTGTCATGATTTTATTTTTGTTTATGTCTAAATGGTAGTACTTTAATTAGAAGAAAATTTCCAATGATGATAAACAAGGACTTAATTCTGCACACACACAGATATATATTGGATAAGTGGGCCGTGGCTCAATATTTTTACACTCCACATAAAAACAAATGATTGGATGATGCAATTGATTTTTTTTTTTGATCATACTCTTAACTCATTACAGAAATTAAACGATGTGCCTTTGATTTTATCTAATTGATAGTTGTTACCTGATTTGTCCCATTATTCAGTTTTTGATTTTTCAAGTTTTATGCATGTGTCGTTGATGGGTCTTCACAGTTATATCACATGTTTTCTGTTGTTATCAGGTAAGAACTATCCTGGATATAGGATGTGGTTATGGTAGTTTTGGAGCACATCTTTTTTCAAAACAATTATTAACGATGTGCCTTGCGGAATTTGAGGCTTCAGGCAGTCAGGTTCAACTAACTCTCGAAAGAGGCCTTCCAGCAATACTTGGGTCTTTAACTGCGAAGCAGTTACCTTATCCGTCACTCTCTTTTGACATGATACATTGTGCTCGATGTGGCGTTGACTGGGATCAGAAAGGTATACATAACATACAACTTAATTATGACATGGTTAGGTGCATATAAACAAATAAAACAGTACTGCCACAGTGTAACCCTTTGGTCCCCTCATATACCATTATCCGGGTTGTATTTCTTATAACATAAATGCTAGAAAAGTTGCTGGAAAACCATAAATTAAATCAAAAGATCTTCTTGCTACTATTAGACTTTTACAACCAAAGTATAGTAAATTACTAAATTGTCTAATTTGTTGTTACTGATATAACCAGTAATGAATTACAGGTACCTAAAGTTTAAGATTCAACTATATTTGTTTTTGTCCTTCATAAATTACCCTCTTATCTTTATAATTATTTTTCATTCTATCTAAATCAAAATGAAGCATAAAATGGCGTGGGCCTCGGGTTGTTTTTTATTTTTCAGTCTTCTCAGATACAAAGAAGGTTCAATCTATGGAGTCTTATAAAATAGCTAGTAAGATTCATAGTAGTGTCATGCCATTTGTATGTAGCATACAAATCTGAAAAATAACATGCAAGACAATACAATATAAATCATGTGCATGACACTGTTTTTTTGTTATGTGGTACAGATGGTATCCATCTGATTGAAGTAGATCGAGTCCTGCGTCCTGGTGGATACTTTGTCTGGACTTCACCAGTCATTAATACACAGGGATTCCTTCGTAATAAAGAGAATGAAAGACGCTGGAATATTTTGCGCAATTTTGCCTCAGGTCTTTGCTGGGAAATGTTATCACAACAAGAGGAAACTGTTGTTTGGAAAAAGACTAGCTTGAAGAAATGTTATGCTTCGAGGTGAGGCTAACTTAATGCATAATCTTTTTACATCATGTTTATATCTAGCTTACAAATTCATGAATTATGAGTTGCAAGGTAGTGAATATGTGTGTGATGAATTGGTTTATTCTTTCTAGGAAATCTGATTCCGGCCCTCCTGTATGTAGTAAGCGCAATGATATTGAAACTCCTTATTACGGTCTACTTCAAACGTGCATAGGGGGGACACAAAGCCGTAGATGGATTTCCATTGAAGACAGAGCACCTTGGCCTGCTAGGTCTAATCTGAAATCCAATATAATTCAAAATTATGGTAATTAATTCTTGGTGTTTTTTATATTTATCTGTTTTGTTCTTTGTCTTTGTTGTTATTAATTATATAAGATCACGTTACACTTTAGGCATATTAATAACTATCTCATGTTTTGAAATGCCAGAAGTTTAGGTTCTCAATTCATGAATTATAAAATATAATTATGCATCACAGCAGAAACTGATAGCTGAGCACAAGGGAAGAATGAGGAACCTAGTAAATTTATGATATTTCTTTTATTAATACTTCCTATGACTTTTCAGGTCTGGATCTACGTCCAGAGGATCTTGATGAGGATACCCTAAATTGGAATTCTGCAGTAAAAAACTTTTGGTCTCTACTTTCGCCCCTGATATTTTCAGATCACCCCAAGAGACCTGGTGATGAAGATCCTTCTCCACCGTATAACATGGTCAGGAATGTTCTAGACATGAATGCTCGTTTTGGTGGTTTTAATTCTGCTCTGTTGGAAGCAGGAAAATCTGTTTGGGTCATGAACGTAGTGCCAACAATTGGGCCCAACTACCTTCCTCTAATCCTTGATAGAGGATTTGTTGGCGTATTGCATGACTGGTAAGTTTAAGTTATATCTCTTTATACCTAATTATCTTTTGCCAACTTACATTGTCTGTTTTTTTTAGCAATTCATTGTTTTCATCCTTTGTGTGTGTGGAAACTATCCAATAAATGTTAATTCTGTCCAACGTGAAATATTACTGTTAAATGATACGAACTATCATTGCCATGAGATACATCTCAATTGAAACTGAATATACATCAGCTGCTGTATATTCTTGGTTCTTAACTCCTTGAATCAGAGAAATGTCATAAAGTTGTGGTAATTTTGTTTTCATGATAAAACATCTTTGTAAGAGAAAGGATCCTTGTTTATTAATCATTTGCACTTATGGATTGCTTGTGGCCTTCTGCTCATCTTTGAACTAGAATTCAAGCTCTATATACTTGATTGAATTCCCGGTAGTGCCCAAAATTTGATTTATATGCTGATCTATCAGAGTTTTTTTTTTTTTTTTTTTTTTACTTTTGGTTTGGTATGGGGGAATTCAAATTAGAGGTCAAAGTAATGTTTGCAGTCAAATCCTTATGCTGACATTAAGATCACCCTTCTTCTCTTGCTTTCCTGAGAAGTTGTGAATATGTTACACTGCTTAAAAACTCTTTCCTGAGAAGTTGTGGATATGTTACACTGCTTAAAACTTAGTGGGATGCATATTAAGTAAAACTTGAAGAAAAGAAAATACAATGACATGTGTAAAGAAATCTATAGATGTAGATCCTGAAGATCTATTAATTGAAGTGAATTTAATATATGTTATTTTCATAGTGAAATGTGATTTGAACCGTGAAACCATTTCTGATGTAGGTGTGAAGCATTTCCAACTTACCCGAGGACCTACGATATGGTCCACGCTGAAGGACTTTTATCACTTGAAACTGGTCAGAAGCGAAGATGCTCCATGCAAGATTTGTTCTCTGAGATTGATCGCTTACTTAGGCCAGAGGTAACATTGGTTTACTCTCGTGAAATTACTCATATATTTAACATGGTCATAATTGCAACAAGGTATATGTAATGTATAATAACCCTGTAGTTTCTAATATGGTGCTGATGAAAATGATGGAACTTGTCATACACAATGTTATATGCTAATCACATAACATATTTCTTGGTAAATGTAACATTGAGGAATAATACATGTAAAATTATATCTCCGTTCTAGGAATATGTGAACCTTGAAATGTATGAATCGGAATATTGAGAAGTACTTGGCATTTCTTGCAAGTACCGGCCTTCACAGACTAATGTGAACAATTGCTCTAATGAGTAATGAGCAAGCTAATTGACGAAGTCATCAATGCCCCCAAATTCTTGAAGCAAGCGAGACCGTTACCTAAGAAATTTGTACATGTATATGGTTATAGGTGTTATTCCCTTTTATTTGCAGCCAATGTCTTTCTAACGGTAAATTTAACACTAATTTTGTTTCTCAAGCACCTTGTAATATAATCATGATAACAATTCTGTTTGCATTTCGGTGGTGGTCTACATATTTTGGTGGACAACAATAACTAGTATCTAATCTTTTTGAGTGTGCCAGTATGTGGATACATATAATACTATCAGTTTCTTTTTCTGATGGCAATAGGATTGGGCTCAGCTAAGCCTTTAGATCATTGTAGGATCTTACTAGCAGTATGGGCACTTGTATAATGCACTCAAGAATAATGATTATCTAAGAGAAGTTCTTTTGAAATTTTGCATTATTTGTATTCCATCCTCATCTTTATTGGAGTAGGATATTTTGTTTGTACTCCCCTCCTATACATATGCTAACATTCATGGCTTGTTCCAGGGATGGGTCATTCTACGTGACACGACTTCACTAATTGAATCAGCAAGATCCCTCGCGCCACTCTTAAAATGGGAAGCTCGGGTTGTGGAGATTGAGATTAACAGTGATGAGAGACTCCTTGTTTGCCAGAAACCTTTCTTCAAGAGACTAGCAAACTGAGGTGTACAGAAGAACATAGCCCAAAAATTTTAAACGAAGTTCATATATGTTTGTACGGATCCAAAGTAAAAGTCGGTACAATTCCACCTACATTGGGTGTGGAATAAAAAGTTTTGGAGTGAAAGCAACAAGAGACGAAAGGTGGGTTCAGCTGCTAGAACCAACACCTATGGAGCCGTAAGGTGTACATAGGACCATGTAATTACACAATTGAAGCACAGGGCAGGACAAAAAACTATAGGACTACACTTTACATTTTCTTTACATTAGATTCTGAAGGTGGTTACAGAATAAGCAATTGCTATTTTACTTGTAGTATATCTAGTCAGCAGTTACCGAAACATTCTTTGGTTCCATTTTTTGGTTGCTAATCGAGTATTTTTTTTTCCTCCAATATTATAAATTTATATTCATATTATTTCAGTTGAGGTCTATTGACAGAATTTGACCATAACAATTAATTGAACAAGATGTATAGGCTGAATAAATCTCTTAAATGGCAAATTTGACCCGATACGAACTCAAAACACCAAAAGATCTGATTTGCTTGGGTAAAAATTTGCCTAAAAAATTCGGGTAAGTTTGAGGTTGATCTAAAAAATCCGGATCCGACCCCAAATTTTTAATATATATAATATATTACATATAATGTATATATTTACATTATATAACTATATATATATATATAATATTGGTAAATTATTTAAATAATTATAATTCATATATCATTAAAAAATTATTATAATATATTATATGTATAATTTATTTTATATAATTAAAATAATTAATGTTTAATTATTTTCAAATCAAAACAGGTCATATTTATCGGATATTTATTGAGAACATAACAGGTTCAAGTTGAAATTTTTAATATATTCTGTAATCACTAAACCTGTAATAAATAAATGTGTGTTGTGTATTAAATAAAGGAATATATATATTCTTATATTATATAAGAGAAGATATTATTTACACTCATTATAAGAGTGTTTTATAATCTTATAAATAAATAAATGTGTGGTGTGTATTAAATGTGTGTGTTTTCAATGATCAAATTTTTTAAAGTTTAACCAAATATTACATATATTCTATAATTAAAAAAATTATAAAATACATATCATTGAAAAATTTATATAATTTTCTTTAAAATATATATTTCAGATTTTGAAAATTATAAAAAAAAATATTTTTAATTTTCGGTCAAAGTTAATTAAATTTGACCATTAAAAGGTCAAATGAAACACTTAAAGTAGGACGGAAGGAGTATCTTATTTGACTTTTTTGTGATCAATTTAACTCAACTTTGACTGAGAATTAAAAACTATACTTTTATAATTTTAAAAAACTGAAAAGTACATTATAAAATATATTAGATATACTTTTCGATGATATATTTTTTATAATTTTTATCAACAATATACTATATCTAATTTTCAGTCAATTTGACTATAAAAAAGTTAAATAAAACAATTATATTGAGACAGAGAGTAAATAATGAGACAGAGTAAATAATACGAGGGCCCGGACCGGTCTAAACTTCCAGAAAATATTTGAAACTTTTTAGGTTTAATGCACTGGTCGCCTTCAAACCCCTTGCTAATTTCCTAGGAGGATGAGAAGGTTGTAGGAATAGTGGTCGTGATTTATGATAATTACTAATTATATAGTAAAAATTTTGTTTTATCTTATTAGCCTAAATTGGTTTTTTTATTAATTGTTACAAAAAAAATTGCAACACTGAAATAATTTTTTCTAAAAAAAAAAAACTTTTTACTAGCTTTTAACTTTTTTTAACTTTAAATGATCTTTTTACTTGTTACACAAATACACTTTCTTTTTTTTGAATTTTGAGTCGAGTTGCTAACTCGAAGGGGGAAACAAAGACTCTCTAAATCCATTTGCCCTGATTGGCTCAGGAGGAACACCTTTAGAGATTGCGATCTTTGTTGCTTCTAATGCTTCGACTGCAGACTCCTCACAAGCAATTTGTTCCTGAGGCGGCTGCTGTTTCTGCTGCAAAAGCTCCATGCGCTTCAAAGATGGCACATCACCGCTGCAATACCTTCTCCACATATTTCTGTATGCCAACTCCAAACCACTGCAAAATTTAGCTCCGTCACAGAGAGGGGAGTTGGCCATTAAATCTCGCAAACCCATTCGCAGGTTTGAGAGAGCCGCAACATCTGAGGCTAGCTGGAGTGCCAGTTTGACATATTCATCTTCACTTCTAGCAACCAGATGTCCTAGCCCTGCAACACACCATACATGTAATCATAATGACTTTATACATGGATCTAAATGCAGAAATTATTCGTAACTATCTTGGACCGTGCTACGCATTTAAGAAGAAAAAACATGGTAAAAAACATTGAAAAAACTTCTCAGAGACAGCCAATCAGGTCCAGTACTTAATCATTTAATCCCTCTCCAGTTATGCTCGGATGCAACAGTGTGCACGATTCATGCTCCATTAAACTTTTTTAGCACTCTTTATATTCTTTCTTGGTAACTTCAGCACTAGAAAACTATGACTACAACAGCAGAAATATATGTAAAGGAATTCAAGTCACGAATGTCTTTCTAAAGTAACTATCACCACGGGAAAAAATGCAGACACTATACCAAAGAGATTCACAACTTCATTAAACTTACAGTTCTCAAGGCGTTTTTTAATTTCCACTTGACCATTGTCTAATTGTATCCTATATATTCCTATGTATTGCATGTGAAACGCTTAGGAGCACAAAGCTAATGGAAAACTGGTAAGAATATGTTAGTATTGCCCCTAACTGATTAATTTTCTACAACTTAGGGCGCAAATAAAATTTTCCTTCTTTGAAATAAGAATGCACAAGGTTATACCACAAAAATTAGAAGCTCTGTAAGGAACCTACAGTTCAAGGATTAATTAATTATCAGCCATAGATAAGCCAGATAGCTTTGAAGCTTTTACACCTATGAACATAGTAGTACAATCCAACCATAAAGAATGGCACCTCAGTGCTGCAAACAATTTACACTGGTTTTAAACTATAACTCTGCATCTAAATTCAAACTATTTCAAAATTCATTTTCAATGTTTACTTGAAGGAACTAGGATTTAAGAGAGTTTTGGCTCTATTCATATGACAAAATGGAAATATTTTTAATTTTTTGACATGGTGAGTTCTGAAATATAAATTATATATGCAAGTTTGAATTGAAAATCAACATGAAGTCTGAAAACAATTATAAAGCATTTGTAAAACTAATAAGAAGTCGTTACTGAACAAGTACAATATACTTCCATACCGACTGTGTTGAGAAGACTCACGCCAACATTGTTGGCATGCACTGAACCTCCCATTGTGACACAAGGAACTCCCATGTACAAAGATTCACAGGTAGTTGTGGTTCCCGCATATGGAAAAGTATCCAAACTATAAAACAACATAAATTAGTAAGCTCCTCAAAAATACATGCAAAGTTATATTTTAAAGGTAAGAGGAATATAGGCAAGGTAGATGCATATAGTTTAACCAACTTCTTACCAATCTGCAGCAAAATGATCCATATGTATCACAAGCAATACCATCAGTGCAAAGACCTTGTGAATCTCTAAAATTTAGATACATTTTTGGTATATTAAATCAGCCTTTATCACTTGTTTTCTTTTTGTCAGTATATTCTCGAAAACAGTATTTGTAATACAGTATTCATATTCAAGAACTATAATCTTAGAAATTATTCATTTGATTGATTCTGTATATTATATGGTTGATTCTGCTTATAGGCTATGTTTCCTGGACTCGGGTACGTAGTGTTGGACATGACACATTTGAGTTTTAGACCCAGAAGTCAGGAAATTTGGGACATAGGGACAATATTCTATTTTTGGAGGGGCCACAATATAATATATTAATAAAAAAGCTACTTTAGATAGGACTTTTAGATTTAAATCCTAAGTTTATCTCATTCGTGGTCTTCCAGTTGGTAAAAGTTCCCAAATTTCAGAAAAAAGGAACCGATAAGCATCATGTCTGAGGGTCTGAGACGGGTGTGGCAGCTTAAAAGGAACGAGTCTGAGTAACATAGCTCATGTGACAAGTTCTCCATATCCTAATATTTAGATTGCACGGATTGATTCTCTAATTGTCTGATGATCCTCTAGATCCAAGGGATTGATTTTCTAGTTATTACAGGCATCAAAGCTAGTCAGTCATTGGATAATGGATTTATGAGTGGATATAAATTATCTTCCTATTGTAAATTTCAACTTTAGATGGCAGGGATGATGATGCAGGACAACTTGTAAAATATAGATACGATACGATAATATATAAAACTTGGGTAAATGAACCGCAGACCACCCACTACCCCAAGGGTTTCTCAACCGCAGAAGGGAGAAAAGCTATGGATCGCAACCCATAAAAGAGACCCAATTCAATATTTCAAAGATATTCTCAATAATCAAGTCTAATTTAATATGTGGGGATTACAATACTTATATAGAGAATAGAAACCCTAATCAAATAACCTAATGGACAATGGCCCGTTAACACTTGGGCTTATTATAAATAAACTACTTATTTAATAAACTAAAAGCCCCACATATAAAACATATAGATAAATATATTATCTATCTCTACACTAAACAAACAATATCTAATTAATAACATATGTATCAATTCTTTATTCTCGTTCCCCATTAGATGGGATGGGATATACTTTGTTTCTAATATTTTACGAGTTAAAAGTCCAATCATTTACACCAAAATATGAAAAGAAGTAACATGGAGATTAGAGAATGGTTATTTTGCAATTATCATAGATAACTGAATAATACTATTACACGTATAATAGTAGCACTACAATAATCAATAAGGATTATATATTTATTAGAAATTTACCTGATGTCCATAAGAGCATAGGCTTGCATATGATCATGATTGAAGAGAATAAGAGGCAGAAGGTCAACACGCAGTGATTCCAACCCTAGTTGCTCCAAGGTGGAAAGAAATCTCTGCCTTATATTATCACAACAAAAAGGCTTACACTTCACAACAAGACGTGAATTTGGAACTGCGCATAGAATTCTGGCCCAAACTTGCAATACTTCGGGTGTTATCTGATAGAATAAGATATGTTATAATTAAACACATATCCTATGACAGAATAGTTTAAATTGGAACAAGTTGGTACTAAAAACAATGTTCATTCCAACCTGATTTGTACCTTTGCTAGATTGTTAAAGCTTCCAAATGTGATAAATCCATTAGAAAGAGCAGGAGTCTGGGTCAGGGGTCCAGCTTCAGGAGATGGTGTATAACAAAGGAAACAATCTGGTAATCGGACCAACTCTTCCACATGACTGTCATTATTAAGACAAGTGAGAAGAATTTTCAGCATTTTTATCATCTTCATCATCCCACATTGTACAATATTAGAAGGAAAAGATACAAAGAGAACACTTACATCTGTTTCGTATTAGGAGGATCAGCCAGTGGATCAGATATTCTGTAATCAATGGTTGGCAAACCAGTTGTATTTGGGTATCCAATCCAAGTCACCTATAAAGCAAGTCAAAGGATACAAGAAAATATAATTTATGGAGTTGATGGACAAACTACATGATTTAGTTTTGAAACAGCAGTAAGTTTGAACTGTCTTGCTTAGAATTTATGCTCAGGTTCTAGAACAAAAGAGGTATTTTTTCTTGGTAGTGATGATAGAAGTTACTCTGAAAAAGAATGGGCTATAGACCTGACATTCCCCAAGAACAAAAATATACGCCTTAGATTGATGTATATTTGACTGTTCAAAAAGCATGGGAAGTAAATAATAAATTCATCAACTTTCCTACAAAGAAACACCTTTGGTACTAGAACTCATGCGTTAGCGTTACGGAGCATGTTATATTAAATTTTACTTGTACCAAGGCTGAATTTACTATGTCCTGGAACCACAATATCAGGCTGGGCAAGAAGGTTAGGATTAGAGATCATTAGGAAGCTAGTATAATGCCTCTTGTAAGTGAAATATAACAGCTACATTACTGTTCACTAGCTACGGGTCTGTTTCTCTAAGAGAAACTGTAGAGAATGTTTACTATACCAATATATTTGCCTTTGACTAGAAAGGAAAGAAATAGGGACAATGAAATGCTATGAGTTCTACTATTCAATTTTTCCATAGGTAAACAGGGCAGGATTTCTCGAAAAAATCATTGCCATTTGATAGACTTAATGTAAATCAAGCTGTATGATCCCTGCTTCATTCTCAAGAGACAATCTTTTAGGTTGATCAACTTTTTTTTTTTGGGGGGGGAGAGTACAGAAGGGATCTGCACAATTAAACTACACCAATCAATTTACAGATATTAATTACTACGTCTACCAAGAATGTTAATGAATAATATAACAAGGAGAAGTGATAGAAGTATATTCTTGGCATACCTGAACAGGTGCAGGCTTGCAAGCCAGCATTCCCAACTTATTATTAGCAGTGTGACCAGTTAGTTCTACCAAGATATCAACCTTGTCTTCTCTAACCATGCTTGCAACCTTCTTCTCATCAATTCCATAGATATCTCTCCATATTCCTCCCTTTCTCAAGACTCTGTCTCTAAATCTATTAGTTTTTGCATCAGCCTGTACCATCATAGATGAAAGATATATTGTGACCTCATATTTGCAATATAAAGGTTCTATGGAGAACTACTTCATTTTGAAAACTTGGAGAACACTCCTTATTTTGTAAAAAATCATCACATATTTTATCATAAATACATGTGTTCTGTAAAAAAAACACAATTATGAGAAAAATTTATGCATTTGGATAAAAAAATGAGTAAAAAATGTTTAGAGAACACAAGACATTATAGTCGTCCAACTCTTGTTTTGTAAAAATTATATCATGTTTCATCAAAAACACATGTGCTCCGTAAATTAAAACAGAATTATGAGAAATAATCATGCATTTGGGAAAACAATTAATGAAAAAATATTTACAGAACACGTGTTATGTATGTGGAGAACATAGTAGTTCTTTATATATACTCTTAAAATTAAAACTAAGAAGCCTTTATATCATTATGCTGTACTTGCATGTTCCAAAACATTTAGTAAACATGTCTCAAATTTAAAGTAATACCTTCACAACTGCTGAATAAACAACCACTTTGTAGTTGGCATAGTCATGGTAAATAAGGGGCACCTCAATGAAATATGATACAGAATGAGTAAAATAATCTGGAGATACATATCCAATAACAAGTGGCCTTTCTGGATCTTTCGGGTTCTCCCAAGATGTATACTGCTGATATAACTTCATGAAACGCCTACCCCAGTCTCTGCAACAAGCCCATGATCTCAGATACGAATTTGCAAAAGCTCAAGATTTAATTATTGTTACCAAAAATAGATACACAACAATAGAATTTGGAAGAGGAATTTAGAAGGGTGGATGTCAACATGCTTCCCGAAGATGCAGTACATCCATTTATAAAATAGTGAAACGGCTATATTATTAATCGAGTTTTCCAAATAGTTCATCCTTGGGTTTGACAGACTGTAAAACCATGCAATCACAGTAAATACTAGATAGTTCATTCTTGGGGGGAATATAATTATAGAATTTGTGTTTCATTGGAGTCCATTTGGTCAATTCCTCTGATAAGACCCGTTTTTACTGCTAGCTAAAAATTATATATAATTTTCACCTTTGCCAGCAGCAGTGTATCCGATTCCCCTTTATCTTATAACTACTTGAGTCGCCTACTCATATGCAGCTAGCATCCAAAACAAACTCACTTTAAATAGTATAACTTGCCCATACTAGTCCTCTTTAACAAACTTGATTAAGAATACATAAAACATCATGCAATTATTTCAAATAACCATGATACAGACTCTATCAAAAACTGAACACAAACTAGTCCCACATAGGAATATAAAAATAAAAAAAAAACTAGTCCCGCATGCTGAATAAATCATAAATATAAACAAACTCAAAAAAAAAAAAAAAGATTACTACCACATTAATAAACACAAACTTTATCATTTACAAATCATATTCATATAGTCACGTGTATTCCTAAATTAAAATATAGATAATCCCATTTTCCATGAAAACACACACATACACATAATATCCATCAAACAATAGTATATGTATGTGTGTGTTACATAAATATATACATACATATGAAACTTGTCCCTTTAGCCAAATGAACAGGTTCCAGAATCGTACAACTCTTGAACATCTACTTTTTGGAACAAAATTATAAAGAATTAATGTATTCTATAACTGTTACTAAACAAATACATAGAGCAAATATGTTCCAAATCCTTAAATTCAAAGGTTTAGAGTATTTCCGAATCTCTGAATTGCAATGATTACTCAATTCTATGTGTTGAAGGTTGACACTAAGCTATTGGAGTATAAATACATCCAAAACTTCTCAGGAAAAGAACATCTAGTACTCGAGAGAAAACCTGACATTTTCCATCTTCGAAACTAAATTACTAGCTCTTGCTGTTAGGAATCTCTTACAGCTAAATATTTGTTATAATTGTAAAAAGTTAAATGGAAACTGTTGATGGCTGGAACTCATATACACTGACATTCAAATGTGCAAGAGAACAAGTAAAGTATTTGAACCTGTGAGCTTCAAACAGTTTATCATCACTTCCCTCATTTATGTAATTCATTGCAAGCAATCGATTCTGCATCAAAAACAGTAGCAAATTAGTATATTGATGGAACTATATAAAGTGCCCTTAAAACATCAAACAGCATAAAAAATTTCCATAATGTTATGGGTAGCCTTTCTTAGTTCCGTGGGTTTTACTTGACTCGGTCTACAGCAACCAAACAAATGAGAGAGAAAGAGAGGGCCGGGGGCAACAAAAAGATAAAAGTTATATTCAGTTTTCATAATTTAATGGTAGGTATTCCTGTAGTTGTGAGATACATGTAAGCATGTGTGAACATTACTGAGAAAGTTAGTTATTCCACAATCTTCTCTTACATGAAAAGTATATGCATACTGCATTCACTTACAAACACAATAATAGTTGCCCTACAAAATATCATCCCAAATTTGTAAGAGAGTATTGCCCCATATATAGCTCAGTTTTATCTAGTGGTTGAAAACATGGATTCTTCTTATGCTGATGCATTCCTATAACATGACTGGGTATAAAGCATAAACAGAAAGGGTAGCAAATGTTTAAGTGCAGAGTATATATACAAAGCTTACGTGCAACGAACTTCAAGAGAATGTTTACGACTTACATCTCAGATATACAGATGATGTAAGTAGCAACTAGCACGTAATAATACCTGTCCTGCATTGCGAGAATCAGGATCTATCTTAAGGCACTGCTCATAAGATTCGATAGCCAAAGTTATATCACCTGCATCTCTGTACAGAACCCCTGCATGTTCCCAAAAAATAAAAATGACAATGACAAAAAGTATCATATATTCACTAGTCACCATAGCTAATTGTTAGCTTATCACAAAGTACTAACAAATACAAAGACTATCACTTTTGGATGATTTCACGCATATAAGTAGACTGTAGATAGGTAGGGAAACCTTTTGACTTTTATGAAGAAAAGAAACTACTTTATTCTTTACTCCAACATAGTCATGTCCTTGTATAAGTTAGATAAATTAAATCCCTCTTTAAAGTTCATTTAAACAAAAAATAACACCTGATAAAACAGTCTGGATAAGACAATTTGCGAGACAGATTTAATACCACAGTGGACTACAGAAGACAGTTTCAGAATGAATACTACTCATAAGTCATAACTATACGCAGTACTAAATTCATTAATATGCATTCTAGCCAAGTGTCTGCATAACAGAATTTCATGAAAGGAGATACATACTTCAAAGGGGGAACAATGCTTAGTCAGCCTTGAACAATGAGCCCTGATAGCTTTTGTTTGATGACTTAAACTTAATCTGTAATGTGTATTATTTAATAGTATTATCAATTTACCATAAACAGAACCTACAAATCCATTATATTCTAAGATCATTAGAACTCTCATCTTCACTGTAATGAAGCTAGGCTGGGGATGGAATAATTTCTCAAGTCTCACCAATTACAACATCAATATAAAGGACCTGCTAAAGGATAGAAGACGGCAGCATATGCGCTATTATACAGGATGCTCACCTAAGTTATTATATGCTTCTGCATATGTTGGGTTCGCAACAATAGCTTTTTCTATCATGCTCGCAGCAGCATCCATTTTACCCTGCGCAAAATTAATGTTATCATCAACTTTCCCAATATATGGTCATTCAATAATCAAGATATATGCAAAGAGTCGATATTACTGACCTGAACAGTGAAAACTACCCCGAGATTGTTCAACGATTGAGAAAAGTTCGGTTTGATTGATAATGCCAGCTACAAACCAGAAGTGCAGTTCAACAAAAATTATTGCATCCACATAAAAGAAAAGTTATTACAAAATTGGTTATAAGATTTACCTGATAACATTCAACAGCTTTATCGAGATTGTCACGGTCTTTATATATGACACCTAAATTGTTGCATGCCTCCGCACAATGAGGGTTAAAGTGGAAAGCAAGTTCGTAGAACACAATCGCCTAAAAGGATGAGGTAAAGTTAATAAAAATAGTAATTTCTAACTTGGAAAGACCTAAAATAATTTCAGTAGATATAGAAAAAGAATTTGAGAAAGAAACATACAAGAACAATATAGAACAATATATTGAAGAAAGACATTACAAAACAAATTAAATTCTCTTTACATTGAAAAAGAATAAAAAAAAAAGGCATAGACTTCATTTCTTGTCACGTACCATGTCGAACTTCAACATTTCACCATATGCAACCCCTAGATTATACATTGCATCCGCATAATGCCAGTTATAGTACAGAGCTTTCTTGTAATACGCCACCCCTTGGCTAATATCACCCTCTAATTTTACCTGAATGAAAGTATCAAGAATCCCTATCAAGTTTATCGAACTAATACAGCAGGTATGAAAGTCTGATAAAAAAAACTATTGCTTCATCCTTTTTATTACTTAACTTCAATATAGTTATAGTGTTATACTGTTAATATGCCAGTAAATCAGGTTTGTACAGGTACCCAATAATTTTTCATAAATGGACGGGTTGACACACATTAAGTAATAACTTGTAATGGGATTAATAAGAACAATTGATTCACATAATTATGAAGAAGCACAAATCACCATATAATAGAACTCATGGCATTTATACAAATAAACTCACACACACATACACACACAAAGGGAGTTGAAAATGGAAGATAATGTCAGCAGTGTGCCTATAATGTTCAATGTTTCTACCATACCGTTACTATTAACTCTTTACAGTTTACTGTATATTGATTTTAATGAATTTACTTGCAAGAAAGGAAGGGAACATGACACAACTGGGTTCAAACTGGAGACAGTCGAAACCTTTAAACGTGACCGGACTGAACTCACCGATACATACATAAATACATACATACATACATACATACATATATATAATACCTTACTTGTTAATCTAAACCAATTTATGCATAAGTTGCAGGAGTACTTCCATACTGGGCTACCCATTACGAGTCGACCCATTTACCAAGACTCTGTTAATTACCCACTATATTTGTAGGCTAGGAATTTAAATACATTCGTTGTCTCCACACTCTACAAAGATCATACACGAACCGTCTTGTCCGGATTAAGAATACACGTTTCAGGAACAATTCATAAGTCACACATGGATAAGCATAACAGGTAAATCAAGGTCTCGAATATAGTACTCTTCTCTGAGTAAGTGTGAGAGTGTGCGAGCATACCAACAGTAGAGAAACAATGCAATCAAACAGAAGTAATTAATCCATAATTTTACAAAAGAGAAGCTGACAAGTCCAGAAAAAATAAATCTAAGAGCTGTTGATAAAATGATATTAAAGCTTACTTCCATATAATATACATAATGTTCAAATTGCACACTCAAATTTATTCAGTATTATACTAATCTAGCTTGGCAAATTCCTTCCAAAAGTGAAATCATAATTAATTCTGTAGAGTACAAGCATGACTCGATATGTACGCTATAGTTCCACTTAATGGCATAGCATTATATGTGCACTTGCTCATAGTCAAGGATAAAGGTTAAATATTATTATTCTTAAGGATGTGTTAATTATGGTAGGCTGAAAGATATTGAATCTAAATAATCTACTTCTTAATATCTAAAAAAATGATGAAAACCACCTTTGTCCCTAAATCTGTCAAAGCAATAGCCATATTATTTTTTGCAATCTCAAAGTTCGGAGAAACAGCCAGACACCTGCATAGTGTAACAGTAAACAATTAATTACCAGAAGATTATGATAATAAACCAGAACAAGTACTTGCTTGGAATTTTCATATATAATCAAAAGAAGAAGATTTTAAATTTAGATGCTAACAAGCAGGAAACCTCTCATAACAAGTGATAGCAGACTCCAACTCTCCACGATTTTTATAGATAACCCCCATATTGCAATATGCTTCTGCATACATGGGCCTTTCCAGTGCAGCCTTCTCATAGAAATTAAGTGCCATGTCATATTGCATCATCTCAGAATAAACAACTCCAAGATTATAATACGCAGGCTGCATACAAACTCAATCCATCAGTATACAACTTTTCACCCTGTAGTATATATATGTGTGTGAGTATGTCCTCTTTATCAGGATAGAGAAATAGCAAAACTTGCCGCATAATGTTGATCAATCTTGATAGCCTCATAATACTTTTGAATACCCTCCTGGGTGTTGCCAGCAAGCTTTAAGCTGGTACCAAGATCTGTTAGCACTACTGCTAGGCACTCTGCTGCAGGTTTATAGCCAGAATCTGCTTTCAAAGCCTTCTCATATGACTGAATCAAAGGAAAAGAAAATACTACTAACAATGAAATTTAAAAGTACAATTCAAAAGCATGAACATATGTTTGACTAAATTAATAACAGCTTCGAACAATAAATATTCAGAGAAAATTAAAATTTGCAAATAGAAAATGAAATGGGAAGTACAGCAGGCCAAGACAGTATTTTAGAAGGATCCAGTAGCAATGTAAGTTGTTAAAAAACACAGATTCCGTGTACTTGTACCAACCAAAGACAATTAATTTACTTGCAACCTTTACCACCCCCATACAACCAAAACCAAGTTTCAGTAATACTATTAATTTATTTCAAATAAAATTTTTAAAATAAAAAATTATCATCTGAGGAGGATAGTTGTTTCAACTTTGTATGTTACAATTATAACATAGTAATAATAATATAATGTTTTGGAGACAATTAATTAAGTTTGAAAACTAGCATCGTCCAAAAAAATGACATTTGTGTCAACTTTGCATTTTTAAGTCTATCAGTCTACAAGACAAATACAAAATCTTCAACAGTATACCTATTTTCTAGTTTGCCGCACTTCAGTCTCTAAACAATATCTTTCGCAATACTGTTGTGCTTTATATTGTTGTGTACACTCATAATAATAACGATAGCATAAACAATATATGTGCAACAGTCCATATCTTTAACCACCGAATAGAACCAGCATATATGATGATCCTGAGTTAGCATAAATTTCAAGGAAATAAAAATGTAATCTAACTACTGATGCGGGACAGAAATTAAAACAAGAAAAAGGATAGATAATTGTGGATTAACCGCAAAAAACCCACGGGCCCTAAGGTGATCCAACCACAGAAGAGAGGAATTTGCATGGATCGTAACCCATAACAAAAGAGAACAATCTCAAATTTTAATATCAATCAAAGTCTTCCAATAATAAAATATTAAATCTCCTTATATAGGAGTAAATCCCTAAACTTAGCCACCAAGTAAAATCTTAATAGTAAAGGAAAGAATTCTTTACCATATTCTAGAATATTCCTAATATAATACATATGTATAATTAAATTTTATAATGAATTACAATTAAATACATTCCTAAATAATAATATAAAATAAATATAAACTAATGTTTTAATTTTCTGTTCCGCATCAACTACCCAAGTACATCAAAATTATCTACCCAGTTTCTTTCTACTAGAAAAAACCTTTCTTATTATATTTTGATATGTATGTGCAGCCAAATGTGAATAACATGACCTTGCGGTGAGAGACTACTGATATATTGATACCCAATCTCACATGGGTAACATAATATAAAGTACAATCCAAGTTCTTTGCAAATGGAAATTGAATCAAACTGAAGAAATTATACTGTTTGGTTACTAATCAGGGCAACTAAACTAATGTACAAGGCAAGCAACAAATATCTTAAACAATAACAAACTTGACATCAGGACTTCGACATTAAAATAATTATAAAATAAAGTGCCCCTAAACAGTAGAGTTCTACAAGCATACCTCAGCAGCCTCAACCAGTCGACCTTCGTCTTTGTACAAAATCCCGCAATGAGTGAGGGCACAAGCATTTTGTGGATCCAGCTTGATAGCTTCAGAAAAACTCTCGAAAGCAGGCCCCAACATATTTTGAGTCTGCAGGCAAATTCCTTTGCCAATAAAAGCTTCAACATTACCACCATCTTTTTCCACAATGCTCTCATAGATAGCAAGTGCGTCAACAAATTTATTCCTGGAGCGAAGAATGTAGGCATAAGAGAGTGCATCCTTGCTCTCAAAAGCATTCTCTACAGAACCGATGCAACCCGGGGTTTCTTTGGAAGCAGGAGACAGTTTCCCTTCTTGCAAGCACCCGTTATCACCAATAACTTTCTTGTCTTTGCCACTACCAAGTTCCTGCTCCGTCCACGCCATCTGCTTGGCATTAAAAGTTCAATATTACTACTCACTATGAAATCAGCCAAGTAATTCAAGAAACACTAAAATAAGTTTAAAAAAAAAAGAAGAAGAAGACAACCCCACAAAGCTTTTTAAACACGTCCACAATGTAGTGTAAGAATTAGACAGAGAAATACAAACAGTTAAGTTAATAATTCAACCCAAAAGCAAAAAAAAAAAAGGGTTATAGAAACCCTAATAGATACAATATTAATTAATATAGTAAAACACAAAATAAAAGTAGAATCGTACATGTGAATGAGTTCAGTGAACCAACATAAAGCAGTTTATTCCAATAAACACACAAGAAAGTGAAAATATAATGAGTAACTAGAAAAATTCTAGGGTAAAAAATTGAATCAAAACTAAAAGACATAAGATACTGGGTAATACTGTAATAGTAGTAGACTAGTAGTAGTATAAATACCTGGTCAATAGAGAGGCGTGTAATGAAATCTCTCCCAATCTCTCCCAATCTCTCTCAATCTCTCTGTCTCTCTGAGTGTGTTGTATACTTTGAGAATTTGGAGGAGGGGGAGAGGGAAATATGAAAAGAGGGGGGAGGGAGGCGGTGGCTCTCTCTCTCTCTAGAATCTCTCTGGTACTTTCTCTATCTAGAATGAGAGAGTATTGTTATTGTGGACCTGTGGTTGTATCAAAATTGAAGAGTGGGGTCCACTTATACTTTCCCGTTGTCTCCCCTTCGCGTTTTGATTGCGCTACTGTGTGCTGTGCCAGCCCCATTACTATTATTTTCACCACTCAATATATTTTTATTCTCCATTTTACCCCTGCTTTTTCAATGTTATTACACCTTCATACCCCTCGTCCGTTTCTTTATAAAAAAATTGTTTTATTTATTAAACAAATAATTAAATAAAATTTTAAAAATAATTTTCAACTTATATAATTCATTTTATATATAGTTTAATATTAAAACTAAAAAGAAATTAGCATATTCAAATCCAAATTTAATAGAATTTAACGCGATACAGTTTTAAATGCATACAAGTATACATAAGATATGAACTGTATTATGAGTTAAATAATGGTGAATTTTATAGTGATATTATGAAAAATAATTATTTTTGACTTATTATTGATAAATTCTTTTAAAGAACTATTATGATAATAATAAAATGCAAATTCAGCGACTGTTTCGGTTCAATCTCATGTGCAATGACTTTGTAGTAGATAACTTTTCTTTTTCTTTTTTTGATTCAAAGTCATTTTATGATGTCAGCCCTTGAACAACTGATAAATCTTTTATATATATTAAGACGATACTGAGTATTAAACAATTATATCATAAAATTAGGAGTATTTCTATGAATATCAAATACGAATTTGCATTTGAAAATCTATATATCCTTACATTTTTATATTATCAATTTTTTTAGTTTGAAGAAATACAATATAATATAACATAACATATTTATAATATATTATTAAAATATTAAATTTTTTTATCGAGCGATCAGCAATATAAATAAAATTTAACCAAAAATAATACTCACATTATTTATCAACGTACTTATAATTAGGCCTCGCACAGGCTGCCTATATTGTAGGGCTAATTAACTTCTTCAGTATATTTTTTATAAATAAAAAGAACAATTCCCTACATAGATATCATTTATACAGGTAAGTTTTATATTCTTATCGATGACTTTATTATTATTATTTAATATTGACACTAAATATAAATCAATTACATTTTTAAAATAAATTATTATAATGATTTTATCTTTTTGAAGTAGACTTTTATTTTAATATTATTATTGAATTTCTTGCACTAATTTATCAAATTTAAAATATTTCACAGTTAAATATATTTTTGTATTATACAAAAAATTGATAATAATGTTAAAATAAAAGCATTGTTAAAAAAGATAAAATTATTAAAATAGTTTATTTTAAAAATATATTTGATTTATATTTAATCTCAAAATTGAATAAAGTACAAATAATATTAATAAATTTAATGATACAAATGATATATGTGTTATGAATTATTCTTTTATAAAAATAAAAGTTTAAGAATTTTTAATTCCCTTATTTTTCTAGTTGAATTGAATATAAAAATAAAAATTACTCTCTTCGTCCCACCCATTTGTTTACATTTCAAAGAGAGTGTCCGACACGCATTTTAAGATGCGTATAACATATAGTTTCATAACTTATTTTTAATTTTTTCTTTTTCTGAATAAAAATTTAAACATTTAATTTTTATTCAAAAACAGAAAATTGTAAAAATAAGTCATGGAACTATACTTTATATGCAACTTAAAATGCGTGTTAGACACTCTCTCCGAAATGTAAACAAATGGGTGGGACGGAGGGAGTAGAAGGTTAACAAACAAAAACACACTAATATAGATTTATTAATTTTAATTTGAAGCTTTTAATAATATATTAAAAGTTATTCTTATTTTATGATAAAAAAGTAACTATGATAAAAAAAGAGGGAAGGTAGAGAAAACCATAATCAATTTGACGATCAAACCACTATATAATTATCTAGATCAAGCCTACAATGTCAGCTAAATTTCAACAAAATGATCTCTAGAATGACTCATCACAGCTTCACTGCAGCTCCAGTCTTCTCGAATACATCGTGTGGTAGGCAAGATTGGGCAGATCTCACAGCTAACCCCTCAAGATTCTGCAGTTGCAGATTGCACACAGCAAAACCACTTTTTCTGCAAATAAGCAATGATGAAATTTCAGAAATTCAATATGAAGAAAATGTGTCAAGATTGTCCCTAGCAATTCTAGTAGCATCCATTATTATTATTCACAGCTTCATGCTTTCATTAGAGACGGAAAGGTAGTGGTTCTGGAAAAACCACAACTATCACCTTACAGCAATAGACTCCTAGAATGGATAAATGCATAATGGGTTGACACTTGACAGGATGATTAAAAAACATGTACACGAGTAGAGAACTTAAGAAGAAATGCAGTTACATCTGGAAAAAAAACACATCAAAAACAAGTAACAACCAAGAGGTAAGATCTTACAAGAGACAAATTCAAAAACTACACTTGGAAAAGGAAGGAAACACGTCAAAAGCAAAATTGAGATACTAGGCATAGTATGACACTTTCTCTATGCCCCAACCATAAACCAACAGTAAAATACTAATACTAATATATAATATTTAGTAAGAATAAAAAACATGGCCATGTTCAACAGATGGCTATGGAGCTTTTAAGAGTAGCTTTTCTTTTCGGAATATAAGCCAGTAAAAGTCTAACTACTCATGCCTAACATAGTTTAACTACTCGTGTCGAACATAGTCTAACTACCTTTTCTGACATAGAATACTTCACACCCATAATCATATAAGTGTGATTTCAGAAATGGAGAAGGGGGAAGCATGTCAAAGTCTGATAAACACTTGAGTCATGGAAGTGTTTGTCTTACAGGCAGAGGCTTTCCGAGAGTTGCTTTACGTTTGAATGTTGAGCCATTTTTTGGTGGTGAGTCAACCCTGCCACCTGTTCTTTTCTCATCCCGGGCTTTGTTAAAGATCATTGAAAATCCTTCCGCTGATGCAGGGTTATTGACATCCCATTCACCAAACTTGGGCAACGCTAGACCTTTATCCTGAAAGAAGCAGAAGTGTATGTAGCATTTTATCTTCCATTTCAGAAAAAGGAAATGTAACGGTTACAAGGATGTTATACAGTTTGCTAGATGAAACTGAGCTACTTCAGCAGTGAATGGCAAAATAAAAAGTAAATAATGCACGTTTTACAATTATAAATTATCACAATATTAAACCATATTTGGCATAGCAAACAGCTACTCATGTAGTCTATCTGTCTATGTGGGACACTTATAAGGAAGGAAGCAAATCTATGTTGTGAACAATGGAGATATAGAGAGTACAAAGTAAGTGCATGAAACATATTTAATTCAGTCTGTTGTGACAAGCAATTACAAAATCCAACATGCGGATGATCAATTTATTAGATGTTAAGTTACGATCTAAATTAAAATTCTATTTACTCTACGTTAGTACCACTAGGCAAAAAAGAAATTCACAAAGTACATCTCTAAAAAGAACTTCACCAGCTACATTCGGATAGTTCCCTATCAACAATTAAAATTTCAGGCGTATAATTTGGAGGGTGTAAAGTATACTTGTTCAAGCATGCTTCACATTAAAGTTCTGTAATTCTGATATGAAATTAACAATTCTAAAGTAGTATAACTATGTTCAATAGAAAATAAATACTCTCTGTCCCAAAGATATTCTCTACTTTTGGTTATTTTTAACTTAAAAAATGGACAGTATTTGTTAATACGGAGGAAAAATATTGAAGCAAAAGCCTATACGCATTGACACTGCGACTCACACGAAGTGCTAGTTCTTCGAGACATCTCAAAAACAAGTATTACCAAAACTTGTTATAGCCCCTGTGATTCACCTTCAACCTTCTGCCGCTAGACCACTTATTAAATAAATCCATTACACAATACGCTAGGCATAAAACACTAGCATCCTATTTATATTGAATACTCAAAATTCAAATCCGCGCGACAAGCAAATAATAGTTGGAAAAATTAAATGAGCAACCAACTTATAAGTACAAACATAAACTTTATATATAGAAAAACAATAATACATATCAACCACAATAAGGCAAGTTAAAGTACAGAAAAGAGATTGAATCAAACAAACAACTAAAACCCACATAACAACAAAGCTAAAACTGAAGTAAACAGGCGTTAATACTATAAACTGATAACATAAAATACATACAGTACACAACATATGAATAAAAAAACACACAGTCATGTCATGTTAAAACTGCTGCTATCATCGACTATACATACAAACTTATTCATATACATATACAGATACATAAGAGTGAGAGAGTTGAGTTTAGTACCGCCATAAATATGAATGATTATGTAAGAAAATTAATGAAATCCCTTCTTTCCTGTTCTTCTTTGGTTGTGCAAGCGAAAATATATGTATTTATAATGATTACTTTTATATTAAAAGAAAGCAAAAAACAAAAAGGGCTTGGTGTAAGAGTACAGCTGGCTATTAAAGCCCATGTGAAGGCCCAAGACATTGGGTCCACTTTTAACGCCGTTGGTTTCTTGTCGTTATTCTTTCCTTTTTTAGCATTTTCCCCTTCTCTGTCAATAATTTTTACCAGTCAAACTGGTCAACGCTTCAAGAATCAAATTTCTGAAAAGGAATATTCTAGAGGTTCTATCTAATACCCTTAAATACAATTTTGTAAAAATATTTATATTATTACTTCTATTTCAAATGAAAAATGCTAGGTATCCCAAAATATAAGATTCCGCGTGCATACATATGCGTTCACGAATTAAAATAAACTATATATCATGTCATGTCATTTAATTTTTTTTTTTGAGAATATTTGAAATCCCTAATATTTCTCATTTAAAATTGTTGTCTGTTAACATCACTTTAGTTATCTTTCAATCCTACCTTTTTTAGATGCAAATTTTATGAATCAAGAAAATAAAATCAATTAGCTGCAATCGAATCGATCAGTAGCTATCAGTATCCTTTAAAAAAATTAAATAATAAAACAAATACGATACGGTCTATACAGGATTATTTGCTAATATCTTGATTGAATAAAGAACGAAATTACAGTACAAATATCTAGTTAAATCGAATGAAGATGGCTAATAGGCACTGTATTTTGTACAGAAGAGAAGACAAGGCTCAAAAGTAGCAAGCCCGTCAATTTTGAGTATTGGGTATGTAATAGATTTGGGGATCGTGAGTTCTAACTTAAGATGATTCGAAATTTTATTAGAATAAATTCAAACATAATACGATCTGAAGTATTTATGTAACTGGACACGATCCAGAATAATAATGATAATAATAAATAATAAATTCTCTTTTTATATATTTTTATAATAAATTTCAATATTACTGGGAATTACAATTTATTAATTAAACCTCATAAATATTATATTATTTCAATTTTTATATAAAATTTTATTAAAATTTAAAATAATATATAATCCTGCCAAATTAAAACGGTGGTAGAAAATTATGTGTACAGAGAAGATAAAAAATATTACTCATATTTTTGATAATACATAAAAAGTTTGGGATGAAGTCTGAGCTTCTGAGACATCATAGTTGCAGCAAAATGCAGAGATATAATGAATCTCATAGCTGGAGATATGAAATATAATGAAGAGATTGAATCACATAGCTGGAGATATATCTAGATATATACTTTAACATCTAAAATTAAATTCTCGGCGAAGTTGCTTGTTCTAGTTGAATACGAGTATTAATTATATGCTGAAACGTCCGCAGGCCTTTCCGCGTTGCTTATGCATGCAAACAAGTCCAGTGTGCTGCATTCACTTTAATTCTCCAACTGCAACACACCCTGCTATGTGTCATCTTTGTGCTTGGATAATCATCTCAAAAAAATATATATACCAGCTGTGATGAGAGATGCTAGTACCATTTCTATCTTCTCTAGCTAATTCTCTTCATTGTCTTCCCTCTTTTGTCTAGTAATTTTTAGCTTCTCCAAGATGTCTTCACAAAAATTAATAATAATCCTGGTAATTTTTGTGCTCGTCTCTGCCATGAATTGCATGCAGACTCAAGAAAAGATTAATTACCGAGACGTTATCTGTCAGTATCCAGAGAATTGCACCCAACCTCAGCTTCCACCCCCATCTGCAGACCAGCCATATGGTGTTCCACCACCTCCGAAACCGAAAAGTTATTCACCTCCGCCATCCATTCCTGTGCAACCAGTACCAACAGGGCACCCTCCATATGCTGTTACTCCACCACCTCCTCCAGCTGGATCAGCTTATCCAACAAATAGTCCACCACCCCCGTCACCTGCTGCTGAAGGCCAGTACTCTGATTCGTCGTCTATGAATCCACCTCCGAATCCCTACACTTATTTAAACGAAACGATGGATTCTGCTGATGCACCACCCTCTACCCTGCCTCTATTCCCACCGACAACTGTTTTTTACTTATTGTTCCTTTTTGCAAATTATTTTAAATCTTTTGCGGTTTGAGTCTATTGTTCTGCACTTCTGCTTTCGATCTCCAGTATGTATCAGTTAACTACTTTTGGTTTAATTTTGTATTTAGGAGATTTGGTATTACTATTGTAATTGTTCTCTTGACCAATTAAGGGTGTCTTTTTAAGTATGATGTTCGATGTAATTTAAGTTTTAATGGTTCATTTTATAAATAAATTGTGTTTGATCTCGTCCAAGAATGCAGTCCTTAGTTACGTCTTGTTGATCTGATATCGGTCATCTTCAAAGAGATTTTACAGAGGTGTATGTATCATAATTCATATGGGATTCAATATAAATTATAATAATTTGAGAAAATAAATTTCGAATTTCTGATTCGGCTTTATACACGACCATCACAAAAGAAAGACAAAAAAAGGTGCAAATAAAGGATAAGGATCTGCTGGTTTCAAAAAAAAAAAAGGATAAGGATCTGCTAATGGAGATTTATATTCTCTATTAATAAACTTAAAAATCCCAATGCCATAGATTAAGGTAATAAAAGGGGAAATTTGCCTGTACTGGAATCCAATGTCAAGTAAGGGCAAAGTTACAACACTAGGACTGAATACTGAAACAAAGAAAAAGTCATTAATATGTCTCATATCTTAATCAGATCCGACACTTGCCAGGATCTTTTTTTAAAAAAAAAAGTAAAATACAATTGCAAATTTACAGTAAGACTTGCTTATTAGGCACACAGACAAGACCGTCATCATGCTTCAATTTCGAACCTTGAAACTTGATGGAACCCATATTTATGTCGATTTCGATCAAATTATCTTCTTCATTGAATTCTGCGAAGTGTTCATTAAGGCCATGCTGCCCAAGAGTATCATTTGGTAACAAGGTTGGAACTTTCTGCTCTGATTGAACTTTGTTATCTTCATCTTTTGGACCAAGTACATATTGTTCACCTGTAAGTGCTATTTCAATCAAGCTTTCCTCGTCTGATATTGAACCATCTGAGAAATCTTGGCTCCGACTGGAACATGGCCACTCAACGTCGGATTCATCACTTGTGGATAGTTGATCAGTGCTTTCAGTTTCTGAATACAAATCTGCTGACTTATTTGCCAAGTTCCCTTGAATCTGATCAATTTGATTTACTTCTAGGACTTCTTCCTTGTTATGTGTCACTATAATCGCATCATTTCCAGACTGTAGTTTAAGTACATCTTTATCAGAGCTAATTGCAGTTCCATTTTGCAGAGTATTCTTAACAAGAACTGGATGTTGCTTAAAGTATAACATAAAGAGAACCATTGATATTATCGAAACTATAAGTCCATAGCCATATATGATACCACAAGTTAGGAAAGGTATGACAAGGGCAGCATACAATGGTCTTAATTTTCTGAGAGAATTCAAAGGGGAAGTCATTCGAACCTTTAACTATATATGCCAAGAAATATTTTGCAATTAGCCAAGGAAAATGGTTCGAGAGAAAGGAAAAAGATGGCAAACTTTGCTTCAAATAAGTACCAAACGAAAGTGGGGAGAGTGAGATATATACTCTCTATGCATAGCATAAGTATGTATCTTAGAGGAATGAAGGAAAGAAAATAAAAGACAAAAATCTTGGACTGAATCTGGCTGATGCTGATCTGGCCTTGCAAATATGAAGGAACTAGTAAAATAGAAGTTGCAAAAAGGAGCTTCTTTGATGCTAGATCATACCAAGTACATGTAGTTGTGCTTCCACTTGAAGCTAATTGTAGTCTTCTTTCTTGAATCCCAGACTCAAAACTCACTGTTATCTGTCAACCAAACACTAAAAAAGTTGAGGCTTTTGAAATCTGGCAACAACCAGGTGGTCCTCCTCTGCATCTAATTCTTGAAAACTCCAATTATAAGTTCTTCTGCATAAATTTTACAGTGTCAGTTTGGAAATGTGGGAAGCCATGTGCAAATCTCTGAGATCAGATCACCACATGCTACTTGCCCTCCATTTTCTATAGTGAAAAACAAAACCATCCAAATAATACAAAACAAAGATAAACACCAAGCTGCCATATCTAAAATTCTGTTTTATGTTCTTTACTCTTATAAAGATTTGCAATTCCTAGAAAACCATTATCACAATATCTCAAAGCCATACCTGAAAGATTCATCAAAGATATCCAAAAGATTATATGCGCAGCCACCCTCTCCCCCGACCCCATAACTTTTAGTACTCGAATTAAAATTGAAATTAACATGGCCTATGAACTCACTAGCCCAACTCTGTTTTTGAAGTAAATTTCTTTTACTATTTTATGTGCTAGTAGGCTAAATGCTAAAACCACTCACAAGCACTTGACTTTCTATGCTAATGGACTGTGTCCTTCAGTTCCATGTCTTTGACCATTGTCAGATGATACTTCTCTTCTTTCAGAAAGCCATCTTCAAATTGCAAGAGTGTTTGATTAGAAAGTTCGGCTCGATTTCACAAAAAAAATAAAACGAACCCAATTTTAAATAATCAAAACTCAACTTCACTCAAGCGGTTTAATGTCATACTGCTGAGTTAGAAAATTTGGATGACTATATTATCAATTATCCAATGTTTTAAAGTGTGACAATTTGGTCTAATCTATTAATAAAATACATCAGCAATTATGATCATTACAGTGATGTATAACAATAATTAAGAAGGTTAGGCTTTGATTAGAAAAGATATTCCCCATTTAGTAGTGTTTTATAAAAAAAATCATGCTTTTATCTTTGTTTGATACCTTTAGGCTTAAATGGTGGCTTTATGCATGCTCTAAACATATCAAAAGTTAAGTGTCCCTCATTCTGTATATACTAATAGATGGCTTATAAATTCCCCTCCCACGGGCCAGGCCTATGGACAACGGTCCTTCGGGATGTCCCCTACGGTCCAGGCCCTACAGTATGCCAAAAAATTCAACCTAAACACAAGGACACACTCTCACAACCGAAGAATCAACACCTATCCTGATGATCCAAACATCCAAACAGCTTAGTCACCCCGAATTCCCCGGGTGGTGTGCCAGCAAGCTGCTATAGCTCAAAGGAGCTGGCAAACCTAGGACCTACCATTAGAGTGACATATGTCAACCTCTAAAGAGGGGAGAAGGATGACTCACCAAATGATGAGGATAAAACAGAAAGGAAGAAGAAAAAGAGGATTAAGCTCACATAACTATACACAAACGCACACTTTAGAACACACACACAAACACTCTCAGCAAGAATCACCATGATCGCTACGGATTGCATCTGAAAATCCTACGGTCATCACAAATTCTTCCCAGCTCCCCAGCGTCCACTATGTACATAATCCCGATACCCTGCCCCTGGTCACTTAGTGTCCCGATATATTTGTCCAGTTTTTTCAAGATTCAAGAAGGCAGGGATCAAATGTGTCCTTGTGGATTCCTAAAAGCCAAATGTCATTGATAAGTAATTTCATGTAAAATTCAAAGAAAATAAAATTCAAAGAAAACCAATTGATGCAGTATAGAATTGCAGAAGAAGTAATAATTAACTAGCTATAAGATAAAAACACTAAAAATATATATATAAACTAAGGGTGATTGAGAGTCTAAAACTCTAAATATGCCAAGAGTTATGAAACCAAAGAAGGGATAAAAGATGGATCACAATCCAAAACCAAAAAGAGTCAATTCATAATTCAGTAATCAGTCTAAAATGACATGATGGATTATATTACGTTACTTTAGGAACATTTGCCCGAGTAAAATAATATAATTGACCAATGCTTAATTTAAATAACTGAGTTTATAATGAATAAACTACATAAGAAATATATATTTTTTGACTAATTAGGCTTATAGCCTTACAAAGTGAAGTGAGTACAACTAAAGAGTAACACATAACTGAATTTTTTTACACTTTTTTCCTCTTCTCTTTCTCCTATTTCCAGGATGTATCTTCACTTTCAGCTATGGAGTTAAGGTTCCTTTGCGACATTCTTTACTCGTCCCAAAGTCTAGCCTGATCAAGCAAAGTAAGATAGAAAGACAAACATATAAAATGAGTTGATATGTTATAAATTTTTAAGTATATATCATATATAGGTGTATAACAATGGAGGAATATTCAATAATAGAGATTTTATCAAACCAGATAAATCGCCTTGATCACTTCATAATGGGCGTCGGCGAACGATGGCTTTTCAAGTTGAGAAGATATAACAGCTATTGCGAAAAGAATAAAAACAGGTGTTTCTATATACATAGGTGAATATTCGAATTTTTTGTGGAAAAAGCAAATATGGTGGCAATTGCAAGAACAGGAAGGAGTGGTAGAATAGTTGTCTTGTTCTTCCTCTTGACATTTGTAGCCTGTTTCCCTGATGTTGCATCTAATGCAATGAATGCAGTGTGTACAACTGGTATCACAAGTACATTTATCCGTAATGCTAAAATCGTCTTCCTCACCAGAATAATCCACATGATCATCAGACAAAAATGATGATTGAGCAGAGGAAGAAGAAGATGATGGACAACTACTTCTACTACATGAAACAGCCAATGCAGAAATGCAGAATTGGAGGTATACAAGCAGGCGACTATAGTTATGAAAGTGAAAACTACCCCATATGACAATAAGGATGCCACAATTCTAGACATCGTATCAGCAAAATTACGATAACTAGAAGGGTTAATTTGTAGAAATACCAACACTAGGCTTCATCATCGTAAAATTTTCAGCAGCAAAAAGATCATCGTGGTCATTATTATTGTTATTATTATCTTGTAAACTACAACTAGTACGATGATGATAAGAATAAAACGGCGGGTGAGTACCAGGTACAGTAGTGGTAACGACATGGGACAATTGATACTTGTAACTATTGTGATTAATATATTTTGAGGAGGAGGGAAAATTAATAGATGTTACTTGTCTCGTAGAAGAACAAGAGGGGTACGCTAAAACGTTGTCGCACTTCCAACCCATCATCAACATCGTTCCTGCGGCGGAGTTGAGCTGTGAGATTATTGTAGCCATAATGACGTCTGAAACTACAAAAATACGCTAGTTGTTTCTACTCATTGTGTTCATAGATTAGGGTTCCAAGGTGATCAAAATAATCTAATAATACTATTTTCACTATTTTTTAATTTAATTTTTATTAAACTAAATTTCTTACCAAAAAATGCAGTAGCTTTAAAAAAAAAAAAATAACTGTAACTTATTTCCATCTAAATAAATTAGCTCTAAACAGCCTGAATATAAGATGAGTGTATGTATTTCCCACATACTATGTATAATACCATGTCTTGTTTTACAAATATTTTCAAACATTTATAACAGATTAAATATTTCTTAATTTCATACTTAGATATGGATTATTATTTTGAATTTTCATGTGTTGCCTGTTATCATTTTTGATTCACGAATATTTTATTGAATTCTATTATTTCAGTTAAATTAAAATTTACATAAATAATCATAGCTATAATGATTTGAGATTTTGTACTTGTGAATTTTCAGTTTTATGTATTCGAATCGGAGTCTATATTTATGTTAAAAAAATAGAGTACGTTCAGGTATAATGAATTGTTAGCGGATTAGATTCCGATTAAATATTTCAACCTATTCAAAAATCAAATCAGACTTAAAAAAATAAATAAGACCGTCTTGATAGAATCCCAAACCAACCCAATTATAAGATCTCTTCAGCATCAGTTTTCCAATAATTTGCCATGTGCAAATCTCTGAGATCCATCAGATGCTACATACCCTCCATTTCCGAATAATAGAAAACAGAGATGATTAAGCAAGCTGCCATATCTAAAATTCTGTTTTATGTTCTTTATTCCTGTAAAGATTTGCAATTCCAAGTAAACTATTATCACAATATCTGAAAGCCATGCCGGAAAGATTCATAAAAAATATTTAAAAGATTATAGTATATGTTAGCACAGCCCTTCCCCCCACCCCATATATGTTACTCCTTCAAATTTTAATCAACTTGGCCTATGAAACTCATTGGCTAAACTCTGTTTTTAAAGTAAATAATTTTTACAATATTATTTTACATTATGTCATGTGCCAATAGGCTTAATGTTAAAACCACTTATGTTGTGTTTGGATGGAGATTTGGTTGGAGGGATTGTAATGGAATGAATAAAAAGATTTTTTTAAAAAATTAATTAAGACAAAATAAGAGATTTGAAAAAAAATTAGCGAATGTAAAATTTTTATAATGAGAATTGACAATGAAATTCTTTAATGAGAATTGACAAGGAAATAGTAAGAAATAGATGGAGCATTCCATCTCAAAATTGAGTGTTTGAATTTGGGTTTTAGTTTGAGTTAATAATAATGGAATATTAGTTCAAATCTCATTTTATTCCATTCAAATTTTCCCAACCAAACACAACATTAATCATTCTGCGTTAAGGGCAAACCATCAAAATATTCAAATTTAGGCGGATTATCCTAAATCCTCCTTCAGCAGTGATCCAAATGATGATCATTGAATAGTGTTCATCTAAATTTAAATCATCACTGATCCAGATTTTAATAGTAATATTTGGATCAGTTGGTTTAATAATAAAATAATGATTTTATTATTATTATATTTTCATTTTACTAAATTTAACATTGATTTATAAATTTTAATTATTTAATTAATAATAGTATATAATTAATAATTGATAAAATTTATTTTTTAGAATAAAATTTATAATAATGAGAAAAATATATTTCATTAAAATTTAAATATAAACATTAAATACATAATATAAAATCATATGTTAATTAATGAATGAATTAGTATGTATAAATGATATTTTATATGTTAATTAATAAAATGCATGTGTTTAAGTATACAATTTTTTATGTTATTTACATATATTAAAAAAAAATATGTTTAATTTAATTAATTTAGTAAATATAATATAAATAATTGATAATGATTAAATATTAAATTTAAGATTAAATAATATAATATAGTATTTATATAATATAATATATAAATAGTAATTTGGATCAAAATTTATATCAAACTCCTGGAATTAGTCATAAATTTGGATCAAATTTTGGATGATCTAAATTTGAATTTTTGGATCACAACGGTAGATGGTCTTGAATTTATGTTATGATATATTAGTTAATAAATGTATTAAAAATATAAATTCTTATTATAATATTAAAATATATCCGATTATTATTTAATTAATCATTTCAATTAAGTTCTAACTTATTAATTAAACTTCAATCAACACCTTAATCAATTTATTCCTACTATCCTAAGTTGCACAGAGTACCTTTTAAATATTTAAAATACAATTATTATGATTTTATATTAATTTATTTGATATATTATAATTTCTATTTCTATTTTTAATTTTATAATAATATTAAAATATTAATATAATAAAATAATTACTTGAAAATTACTTGAAAGATTTTTACACGCTCGTGAGTAGTGATCAGCAAAAATTACTACTTTTATGAATCTACGTACTACAGAAAATAGTTTATAATTTGTGAGTATTTGTCAATTTCCAAGAACTATATTTTAACTAAAGTCAGCTTCAGTTTCTTCACGTGCTGCCGAATCATATCCTCTTAACTGGTTAGTTTTACACCCATCTCTCTGTGTGTACTAGTGTGTTTTGCTTCAACTAGCAACTTCTACTTTAATTCAATTGTATCATTTGTTCTTTGTAATTGAAGCTACTTTTTTTAACTGGGTTTTCTTGAAACAAAAGATTTTAGCTGAGCTGATGTTCAATTGCTATTGTTTTCTGTAATGGGTGTCTAAAGATTCTTGCTTTTTGAGATTTTGATGATCCAGCTTGCTTGTATTTGTTTTATTACTGGAATTTGCAAGTAAAAAACAACTGTTAAGGTATCTTCTTGGAAAATTCTGGACCCTTTTTCTTTAGCTTAGTGGGTTATAATTGTTGTCTGAGAATGGAATCATTTTGCAGATGGGTGTATATTTATCTTACTTTTTATAACCCCCTTTATTGTTCTTGTGGGCACTAAATTAGATTTTTTGATATCTTTTGTTAGGTTTGGATTGGGGGCAGTGGATATCACTTTCTTCTTCTTATCCTCTTTTTGCCTTGCTCTCTAGATTCTTTAAGACTAGTTTAGTTGGAATCAGGATTGATCTCGGTGTATTCTATGAATCACCTAGTGGGAGTTACAAAAAGTTTGTTGTTTTCGTACAAGATTCCAGTTTGTGTGGGTTGTAGTAGATGAAAGGATGCATTGGGGGTAGAAAGTTATTGAGAAAAGATATTTTGAAGTTGAAGAGGGTGAGAGGTGTGAAATGTCTTCCAAATCTGCAACTAGTTGTTCAGAGAGTAGTTCAGTTGCTCGACCAAAGCGTAGTGATCGTTTGAATGCTCAAATTCCAATTGATGCTCAGCTTGATGTGGAATTTGAAAATGCGGAACAAATGTTTGATTACTCTACTTCTGTTGAATTTAATGCATCCGCTTCCACCAGCAATGTTCCTTCAACAACCGTGTCAACTTACCTTCGGAAGATGCAAAGAGGGAGTCTTGTACAGTCCTTTGGTTGCATGATTGCTATTGATGATCAAAAGTTGACAGTTCTTGCTTACAGTGAAAATGCGGCAGAGATGTTGGACTTGGCTCCACATGCTGTTCCTAGCATGGAGCAGCAGGAGGCTTTAGCTTTTGGAATGGATGTTCGGTTGCTATTTGAATCCTCAAGTGCTGCTGCAATACAAAAAGCATCCAATTTTGGTGAAGTTAATTTACTCAATCCAGTTATGGTTCAGTGCAAACACTCTGGAAAGCAATTCTATGCAATTTTACATAGAATCGATGTGGGATTAGTCATAGATTTGGAGCCAGTAGATCCGTCTGACACACCAGTGACAACTGCTGGATCATTAGTATCTTATAAACTTGCGGCAAAAGCAATCTCAAGGTTGCAATCTTTGCCAAGCGGGAACATATCATTGTTATGTGATGTTCTAGTTCGAGAAGTGAGTGATTTGACAGGCTATGACCGTGTGATGGTGTACAAGTTTCACGATGATGAGCATGGGGAAGTTATTGCCGAGTCCCGCAGACCAGAACTGGAGCCCTATCTTGGCTTGCACTACCCAGCTACAGATATACCACAAGCTTCAAGATTTCTTTTTATGAAAAATAAGGTTAGGATGATTTGTGATTGTTTGTCTCCGCCTGTTAAAGTAGTTCAAGACAAGAGATTGAAACTGCCATTGAGTCTTTCTGCATCCACACTAAGATTTCCTCATGGGTGTCATGCCCAATACATGGCAAATATGGGTTCCATTGCATCGCTCGTTATGTCTGTCACCATCAATGAAGACTGTGATGACACGGGAGGTGATCAGCAAAAGGGAAGAAAATTGTGGGGTTTGGTTGTTTGCCATCACACAAGCCCTAGGTTTGTTGCATTCCCATTGAGGTATGCTTGCGAGTTCTTGCTTCAAGTATTTGGTGTTCAGGTTAGCAAAGAAGTGGAGTTGGCTGCTCAACTAAGGGAGAAAGATATCCTGCAAACGCAAACCGTGCTTTGCAGCATGCTTTTGAGAGATGCTCCAGTTGGAATTGTGGCTCAATCACCTAATGTGATGGATCTTGTTAAGTGTGACGGAGCTGCACTTTATTATAAAAACAAAATTTGGTCACTTGGGATCACTCCTACTGAGGCACAAATTAATGATATAGCTGGATGGCTTCTTGAATACCACAAAGAAACTACAGGCTTAAGTACTGACAGCCTCTTAGAGGCTGGCTACCCAGGTGCTTCTAGTCTTGGTGATGCTGTGTGTGGAATGGCTGCTACACAAATTACTTCGAAGGATTTTCTGTTTTGGTTCAGGTCCCATACAGCAAAAAAAATTCAGTGGGGTGGTGCAAAACATGATCCTGGTGATAGCGATGATACAAGAAGAATGCACCCAAGGTCATCATTCAACGCCTACCTTGAGGTGGTTAAAAACCGTAGCCTTCCCTGGGAAGATGTGGAGATGGATGCAATCCATTCTTTACAATGCATACTAAGAGAATCTTTGCAGGATGAGACTGCGGATGATTCTAAAATGATCGTGGATATTCCATCAGCCGATACTGGAGTGCAAGGGGTGAGTGAGCTGCATATCCTAGCCAGTGAAATGGTCCGTCTTATTGAGACGGCTTCAGCTCCAATCTTTGCAGTTGATCACTCAGGTGCTCTCAATGGTTGGAATACAAAAGTAGCTGAGCTGACTGGGTTGGATGTGCAACAAGCTATTGGTATGCAATTGACAGATATTGTTGCAGAAGATTCTATTGAAGCAGTGAAAAATGTTCTTGTGTCAGCTTTACAAGGTAAAATTCTCTGCTTATGTTTGCCTTGGTTCTAAAAAACAAAATTTCGCAAGTGTAATTAATTTTGTAAAGGTTAATAGTTTATTATTCAACTTGTGACAATATTTTTGGAATCTTAATATAAGATTATTTTTATGTTGAATAATCTTTTATTTTATTAGTATCGGTTTCTTGGTTGGTCTAAATCTTAATGGCGATTACTATTTCATGATTTCACCCCCTCTACCCCCCTCCCCTCCCCTCCCCAAGGAAAAGAGGAAGCCATAAGCATCTAATTCTACAACTTTGGACTAGTCATATGCATGACCTTCTACTGTGCCACAATGTTTTCTTTTTCCTTCCCAGTGCTGTTCTTAATAGGATGCAAATTAAAACAGCTTCTGTATCTTATAGCTCAATCCCCTAGAATGTAATAATTACTTATTTTCAATCAAACTAGGGTTATGTAGCTAACAAATTTTAGGCTCATGCAACCCCATAGAGATCTTTCAGTTAGTTTCTTAATGATTTCAGAATATATATATATATATGTATGTATGTATGTATGCAAGATTTTTATCTGATCTGACAATACAATGGCAGGCAGTGAGGAGAGGAATCTTGAAATGAAACTTAAAAGATTTGGGCCCCAAGGAGATACTGATGTGATTATCTTGGTTGTAAATGCTTGTTGTAGTAAAGATATGAAGGGAAATATTGTAGGTGTTTGCTTTCTCGGACAAGATGTTACAGGTAACAAATTGATTATGGACAAATATGCAAAAATCCAAGGTGACTATGTTGATATTGTGCGGAGCCCTTGTGGCCTTATCCCCCCAATATTTATGATGGATGATTCTGGTCGCTGTTTAGAGTGGAGTCGTACAATGCAAAATTTGACTGGTTTGAAAAGAGAGGAAGCCATTGATCGGATGCTTCTTGGAGAAGTTTTTACTGTTAATAATTATGGTTGTCGTGTGAAAGACGAAGACACACTAACCAAACTAAGAATATTCCTTAGTGGTGCAAGTGCAGACCAGGTAGGGGATAAATTGTTGTTCAGGTTTTATAATCATCAGGGTAATGATATTGAAGCATTACTCACTGCAAACAAAAGGACTGATGCGGAAGGGAGAGTAACTGGCGTTCTGTGCTTTCTGCATGTTGCAAGTCCAGAACTTCAGTATGCAATGCAGGTTCAAAAAATATCGGAACAAGTTGCAGCAAATAGCCTTAAGCGATTGACTTATATTCGTCATGAAATCAAAAATCCTTTAAACGGTGTAAAGTGCATTCAGAATCTGATGGGCTCCTCTAATTTAACCCAAGATCAGAGTGCGCTTCTGAAGATGAGTATATTGTGCCAGAAACAGTTATCCATGATTATTGATGATACAGATATTGGGAGTATTGAAGAATGGTATGCTTAGCTACTCCGTAGTAGTTTACTATGCTTGTTGAAATAATTATTGTTATTAGTTGTCAGTGATAGACCCACTTGCCTAATTTTTGTTTTTTAATAACCGTCAAATACTTTTTTTTATACTGACATGTACGTGTCTTATTGATTTCTTTAAGCTCTAATTGCTAAGGGAAGAGAAGAAAAGGAGTTTTCGCTAAGATACAAGTCAAAAGTTTCAACTTTTTATTTTCTCTTAATAAATACAACTTAGCAAACCTCAAATAATACAAGTACAATTTGGCCTCAACAATTTCAAAATTACAAGTGCAATTTAGCTCATTCAACAATTTTTTGGGGTCTGCCACTGGTAGAGTAGTAGTTAGGTTCAGAAAACTACCTTGTACTAATTTTGATCTATATCAAAACCCTTTTTCAGTTACAAGGAATTGGGTTCAACTGAATTCAATCTCAGGGATGTACTGGATGTTGTTCTAAATCAAGTTATGATGCTGAGTCGTGAACGAGAGGTCCAGATCACATGTGACGCACCAGCTGAAGTAGCATCCATGTACTTGTATGGGGATAATGCAAGGCTTCAGCAAGTACTCTCAGAATTCTTAACAAAAGCTCTTATCTTTACTCCTGCATTTGAAGGATCAACAGTTCTGCTGAGACTAATTCCAAAAAAGAAACGTATTGGGTCCAAAATACAGATTGTCCAACTGGAATTTCGGTATCTCTCTCTCTCTCTCTCAGTTGGTGATCCTCTTTTATGATCCATGTTTTATATATTCTATTTAGCAAGGAGCATTATCGTCTTGAGGATAAGAATAGAGAATTGTTTAAGAAAATGGTAAGATAACCTTATTGAAACCATCCGAAATTTAGTGCCTTTCAGATTGCCAATGTGGCCTCATTAGAGACAGAATGTGGCTAAAGTTTTTAAAAGTATAATCAAAATTAACCGCAGCATGTTAAGACCATTATTTAAAGGCTTAATACATGTGATTTGTGCTATTGAAAATATTGTGATAAAAAAAACTTTGTAATTAACTCCGGTTTGTCAGACATATAGTGTACAATGACAAGAATATGAAGAAGTTTTTCTAGTAATTGCACATATCTAATCATCAATCACATGTGTGCTATGTCATTTGTCTGAATGACACAAAATAGATCAAAACAGAAACCAAGGCCCTTACATTGGCTGCTCTTTCAGTTTCTAATTCCCTTGCACTAGATTTGGTCAAACAAACCTTCCTGTAATCTCTATATCTTTGTTTGGGTTCGTCAAAAAGTTCTCAAATAACTCCATTGTTCCCTATTTTATGCTTACTCATGGCTAATTTTCAAGTATTTATCAATTCCCTGAAAACCAAAAATTGCACATATTATATCAATATTTCAACTTTAGAATGTATTATCTTAATGTCCGTGGTGCAGCCTATATGAAGGCAGCAGCAGTTGCATGTGCTTGAAAGTATGGGCACTAATGTATATTTGTTCCGGACTGCATTCTGACTGGAATGAGTGTGCAACACAAATAAGTATAGTAAGAACGATTATGACAATAGAGATAAGTTACTGGCAGCCTAATAATTGGGTTGCTATGTTATGCAATGTTAAAAAAGTTCATGAAATGTTTGTTAATGGTTTACAACAATTTGCATAGTTCAAAAAGTTTTGTTACCTTCGGGCTCCGGCCTTCCTAATGACTTTTAGCAATCTGCCTGCAGTTATTCCGTTATAGGTTTCCCTCCTTGTCAGTATTTTCCATTTTATGAGGATTGTGCTTTCACAATTATGAAAATCATTTCAAAATTGCATGTGCATTGTGTGTTCTCCCGGTGCTACTAATCCTAATGTTTCTTGTAGATTGAGTTGAGGCTTATTATTATTGTCCTTGTAGTGTTAAATATTAGGGTGATATTAAGTTCTGATCAAATTGTATATTTGGCAGGATTATGCAGCCAGCTCCAGGTATCCCAGAAGCTTTAATTCAAGAGATGTTTCATCACACCAAGAATTCGTCGAGGGAAGGTCTGGGTCTGTATATAAACCATAAGTTGGTAAAGATCATGAATGGAACTGTGCAGTATCTCCGAGAGGCAGATAGGTCATCTTTCATCATTCTTGTAGAATTTCCAGTAGCTAAGACAGCTCAAGGAGATGTGAGAGCACCGGTCAGCAAGAAAGCAAAAAAGCAAATTACATAATTGAGCTTTACAAATGGAGGAATTATTGGAATCTGATTCAGTATTCTTGTACAGAAACTTGAATGCATTTTTTTTTTAAAACTTAATTTACTGGAAACGAATCAACCATAAGCAGGGAATGCAGAGGAAAAATCTTAACCAACAGTGTACCCGTGAGTATTTTGTCTTTGATCAACTTCTGAATTGAATGCCGCATTTCTATCACCATTTTTAATCCACAACTTAGATTTTCTAACCAATTAAAAAAAACTTTGATTTTGTGAAGTCACACAATTTCCTCTTGTTCGGATTTTGTCAAGATATTGTCGTAAAGTTGCTTCGAGTTTAATAAAGCTGCTATTATAACGAATTGATAATGATTTTTGTTAAATATCCATTATATTCTTACAAACAACTTAACAAAATATGAAAAGTTAATTAATTAACGATACATATTTCTATATATTTTTTAATTTTATTAATTTTTTAATATGCAAATAAATGTTATTCTTATTAATTTTAACTAAAAAATTATTAATTTTATATAATTTTAATTCCTAATAACGGACTTGTAAGTGGCCGAATGAAATGGATCCAATTCAATAGACCAGCATATATATATATATATATATATATATATATATATATATATATATATACACATAAATGCCCAATTGCATATCCACCAGGCGTGGAGAGCGAGCTAGAACCAGGGTTCTTACAGGGTTTAATTTTAACTCTCAGGTATGTGATCATTCGATTAATTTCATGAATTTTCATCTCGATTAATTAATTAGCTCATTTTCAATTATAAATTTGAATAATTATTGTTAGATTACTATCTGTTTTATTTAACTGTCTACTGCAAATTAGTAATCTAATCATTTCAGATGATATTTTGTTAGGGTTTTATATACGTTAGGTAGATGTGCTTGCATTTTGTGTGCAATTCGTATCGTAAATGACAACGAAACCGTTAAACAATATATGGATACGACGTCAGCAATGTCCTTGTGGAGATTGGAAATGTTATATTAAGAATGAGGGTGATGATCAGGGTGCGAATGGGTGTAAATTGGATAAGAATGAAAAAGTGTTAGTGGCACAATCAGTAGATATTGTTTATACTCCGTATGTAGGCCAGATATTTAAGGCAGACGATGAAGCGTTTGAGTATTATAGTAGTTTTGCTCGTAAGAATGGATTCTCGATAAGGAAAGCACGATCAACTGAAAGTCAGAATTTAGGGGTGTATAGGAGGGATTATGTGTGTTATAGGTCAGGGTTTAATCAGCCCAGGAAGAAGGCTAATGTGGAACATCCGAGGGACCGGAAGTCGGTGCGGTGCGGGTGTGATGCGAAATTGTACTTGACGAAGGAAATTGTAGATGGTGTAGTTCAGTGGTATGTATATCAGTTTAGTAATATCCATAACCATGAATTGTTGGAGGATGATCAAGTTCGTTTACTTCCGGCTTATAGAAAGATACAGGAGGCTGATCAAGAACGTATACTCTTGCTGTCAAAAGCTGGATTTCCTGTTAATCGGATAGTGAAGGTGTTGGAGCTGAAAAAGGGGGTTCAACCAGGACAGTTACCTTTTATTGAAAAAGATGTTCGCAATTTTGTTAGGACTTGTAAAAAAACAGTTCAAGAAAATGATGTTTTACTTGCTGAGAAAAGGGAAAATGATATGTTTGAACTTCTTGATGCTTGCAAGGCTACATCACAGAAGGATCAGGGATTTGTATATAATTTTACAACAGATGAAAATGGAAAAGTTGAAAACATTGCATGGGCATATGGCCAGTCCGTTCGTGCATTTTCGGTATTCGGAGATGTAGTTACTTTTGATACTACATATCATTCCATCACCTATAATTTGCTTCTAGGGGTCTGGTTTGGTATTGACAATAATGGCAAACCTGTTTTTCTTGGGTGTGTTCTGCTGCAAGATGAAACCTCTCGGTCATTTTCTTGGGCAATACAGGTTTGTAACGCGAACTCATGTAATTATTCTGAATATGTATATTATGCATCTCTCTTCTGATTATCATCTTCTTTCAACAGGTATTTGTTCAATTCATGCAAGGAATTCGACCACAGACCATTGTTACAGATATGGACATGGGGCTCAAAGATGCTATATCTTCTGAGTTGCCAACCTCTAAACATGTTATAAGTGTATGGCATATTATGTGCAAGTTATCTAGCTGGTTCTCTGTGCTCCTCACTCTGCGATATGCAGATTTCAAATCAGAGTTTGATATGCTGTGTCATCTCGAGAACATTGAGGATTTTGAACAGCAGTGGAATAATCTGGTTGCTCATTATGGACTTTGTTCGGATAAGCACATTACTCTTCTATTCTCTTATCGAGCATTCTGGTCATTTCCCTACATTAGAGGTTACTTTCTTGCTCGTACATTGACGGCTGAGTACTCTAAGTTGGTGGATGCATTCTTGAAAAGTGTTTTAAGCCTGCAGTCATGCTTGCAGATATTCTTTGAACAGGTTAATTGATCAGACAGTCATCTTTTATAGTTACCTCTCGTAAACTTGTTTTATTTAATCTAAGTATCTTATGAACCTTTTGCAGGTTGGATATGCTGCCAACACTGTAAATCAAAATAAAGGGAAGCTTTTGTATATGCCTATCAAGACATGCTTGCCTATCGAAGAACATGCAAGAGGTCTTTTAACAGCTTACTCCTTCAGTTTCTTGCAGCACGAAATTGTGCTGTCTACGCAGTATGCAATGACTGAAATGGCTAATGGTTCATATCTTGTGAGACACTATAAGAAATTGGAAGGAGAGTGTCCTGTAATTTGTAGTTCAGAAGATGAGCAAGTTCACTGTTCCTGTAAGGAATTTGAACATTCGGGCAGCCTATGCAGGCATGCTCTTCGACTACTTGTAGTGAAGAATTGCTTTCAGATTCCAGATAGATATATTCCTATCCGGTGGCGGCTTGGGAGTTCCTTAGTTCCATTGGATGATCAAATAACTCAAGGCAGCCGCAGCAATGAATATTCTCAAGCATTTCATTCTCTTACCGAAGCTCTATTTTCAGAGTCATTGATTTCCGAGGATCGGTTCACATATGTTCATAGAGAACTTACGCAATTTCTTGGTCATGTTTGTGACATGCCTGTCCCTGATGAAGTTCCCTTGAATTTGGCACCTAACAATGTTGCTGACTATTAGGCGTTGATATACGTAAATGGTGACCAATGTGACTTTAATTTGCACTTCATTTTGCTCCTGATCTTACTGAACAAGGCATTATCATTTGTCAAATCACAAATGTTTCAGAGATGCATGAGATATTGTTCTTTCGTAATTGACAGAAGCATCATTTATGTGCAAGTCATAGAGGCTGTCAGGCTGTAACTACATATTCTTTGTCTTTTTTATATATGCAGACAAGTTCTATGCTTGTGTTCTGTTTTCTCATATATGTGTTTCCTTGTATCTTTTCATTTAAGTTTTCAAGAGTCATCACATTTTTTTTGGGAATCATGCATAGGTGTGGCCTCTTTTCTTTTTGGACGTGTTTCACTGTCATTTCTTGCATGCTTACTTGGTTCAAATTTCAAATAAAATTTCCTTTGTCAGAAGAATCAGGTGCTAGTTTCGTTTTTGATTGTTTATTTGTCTCATTTTCTACTCCCGGGTACAATGTTGGTATTTCTATTGAAAATGCATTGGACCTTATTGAATACAGCATTAAGCAATTCAGTAGATACTGAGTATCATCACAATAGGCAAATGAAATTCTTACTTAAATCTGAGTTAATCAATAGTCATTGTGGCTTCAAATACATGATATTTTTTTTTTTCAGATTCATTATATGATCGCTGCATCAGTTCCATGCCTATTCATTAATTCTATTTTTGTATATGATATCATCATCTCTATTTATCTATTGTTGTTTTTTTATCAGATCTATTATACAGTTTTGTAGGATTCATGCAGCAATGCAGTCTCTCTATGATTTCTGGAAGAAGTAAGTTTTAAATTCTGATATGCTTTTTTTGATAGTGGTATTCTTGTTTAAATGTTTATTCCACTAGCCCTTGCCAGTATACACAAATGCAGACGAAGTTTCAACCCCCCCCCCCCCCCCCCCCAAAAAAAAAAAAAACGCAAAATGTTTTTGCTTCCAATTTCTCACACAGAGCAAGCACTTAGGAAGGAGAAGCCCTTCAAATGAAAATGACAGCCTTTGAGAACTGTGTGAATATAAAGAATGGTTTAGTAGTTTTTTTTGGTGATTTGAAATTTAGGCAGCACAACACAGTATTATCAGACATGAGAATCTAATAATTAGTGGTTGTTCAGAATGTTGCTGATGCTCTAAATTAAAGATGCAGCCTTTAATGGAGATGCTTGATTCGTAGTTTCATATATACTAATTATAGGTCCATGGTGCCTTGTCTATTGTTTGTCATCTGACTTCATATATACATATGTATGCAGTGCCCACACGTGTATGTGTAAGAAATGTATGTCACGTCCAGTATTATGACTAATCTCTCTGTAATTAGGCATTGTGCTTGTGCAAGCGTGAAGCGTCTCAATTCATGTGAAATAGTTGAACTTACTAAAGCACTTGACAATATAGTTGTGATCTTTTCATGGGAACGACGAAGTGGGTAATTGTCTCTCTTCTTGTTATATAATTTTACTACATATTTCACATCTACTATGGAGACAGCAAGTCAAGTAGGTGGTTGCCTGCTAGGTGCTAGCTTCTTATTCAGGTTAAGAACTACTGGGAAAGTGCAAAAATATCAGTGTAACATGTTTAAAGTAGAATAGAAGAATGTGATACTTCTGCCACTGTTTTATTTGTTTCTTTTCAATGATTTATGATTTATACTCTAAACTTAGTTTTATAGTCCTGGCCTGGTCTTGAAAAAATAAAAGAAATTAATATATTTTCTGGACAATTCTGCATTGCATGCCATTGTTATTTGTTGCAAATCAAGTTTGAAAAACGCAGTAACATTTGTATAAATTGTTTTGCAAGGGCATTTATGAGGCTGCCACATCAGAAAAGAAAGCTATCATTTGCAGGTACATGATTAATTTGAATACCTAAATTTCTGATGACCTCCTGGTTCTGACTTTCAAATAGTTGGTCAAGTGCTTAGTTAACAGATGACAAGAAAGTTCCAAATATATTCGACACAACCTTTTTAAAGACTGCAAATATTGTAATTTGCTTACATTTCAGCCAACATTTGGGATTTTGTGGGGTGGTGGGTTATAGAAGCTAGGAACAGTAACACAAGGCCAGTTGCTGCATCCTGATACTAAACCATGATAAGTTGTCGATCCTCGATTATGATTTCATGTTTCATTTTCCTTATAAAATCCTCACATTTCTTGTTTAACTCGTCTAAGCTCAGTAATCCTTCATTTTCCTCTTCGTATTCTCCGGTATTAACAATCTGCTGCTCTTCTAATTCCTTTACCATCTTAAGAATCTTGTCATTTTCTTCTTCAATTTTGACTTCATAGTGTGCCGTCAAGGTCACATTTTCATCATTTTCCACCCTTGTCATATCATTCTTATTTTCAATAGTTTCTGTGATCTCAGTCTTAGCCTCTACTATCAACAGACTATTAGATGTAAATGATTTGTTGCATGACTTTTGAACGGTTTTCTTGTCATCCTTGTTTCTAAATGCTTCATCGTGAATGTTTTTCTTGTTACCATTGTTTCTAGATCCTTCCATACCAGAAGGAGCAGACAAGCCAGAGGTTTTGATGATAACAAGAATCACCCCATTGCAGAGGAGGAAAATGTAGTTTCTTTCAGTGGAGAAGCTAAAGAGTCTGCTTGAAAATGTGGAAAGATATAGATGATGTGGCAACTGCGAAAACAGGAAAGAGAACACAGAGAGTGATAGTAGAATTCGAATGGATTTCTTTGAAAAGTAGATTTTGTTTAGCGGACTCAAAATTGAATTCTTGAGTTGAAAATCCATGTCTTGTACAAAGAAGAAAAGGTGAATGTTAAGAGGGAAAAATAAGAAAGAGATGAAGTATTTGAGATTATATGGAAATATATGTGAGAAGACATGGATGCTTACTTATATAGAATGATGAGAAATGTCAAGTAGCCAACAGTTGCTTGATTATTACTGCAATGTTGGTAGATAAAAGAGAAGACATAAAAAGGGATCCAACTAACCAACCTCTAAAAGAATTACTGTAATTATTATTGATATGGAGATGGATCGGCTAACTTGTGCAGTGGGGCGACGTGGTCTTTGGGGTATCTTATCTGAACCTCTAAACACGTTTCGTAATATGGCCTATGTTTTGTGAGAGATTGCTAGAATTTATTCGAGGCATTTTTATCTTTTTATTTGCATATATATGATTTCTGTTCTCAACTAGACCACCGAATTTGACTATCAATGATAACTTCAGTTTAAATATAGACATCATTTATGAGATCTTTCGTAGATTTAAATCTCTGTTGGTCGGTCATTCCCGTTGGATGTAGGACCTTCATTTCTCATCGATAGGTCTGAAAGATTACGACGAAATCAAAAAATTAATTACTTTTTTTTTATTTCTATATTATTTTTTCCCCGTTGATGGTGAGATTTTTACGTTTTGACAATTTCAACAACACAGAAACTCCATAGTTTAAAGACCGGGTGATAGTACCCTGCCGTTGCCAATGCAAAATTACACAAAAATGTACTCTTTACTATGGGAGAGTATTAAAGTGCGCGGAAATGGAATATTTATTTATATATTTACGGACTAGTTGCTAGAGTCCTAATTTAAATTCTAAATAATAAAATGGGGAAAATAATAGAAACTATAAATATTTACCAATACAGTAATTAAAATTATCTGTTTCATTATTCACTCAACCGAATGCTATGGAAGTATTTGAATTATTTAAATAGATTAATCATAAACAGACCCATCTCGTTTCCAATTAGCGCTAGGCCCAGGCATGTTTTATTGAGAACGTATCGTACACAATTATAATTATATTACAAAAATAATAAATAGTGAATACAATTTGAATTTTAGGCCAGTGAGCACCTGAATCTCTCCAGGCTACTCCGTTCAAATGTGTATAAGCTCTTGGAATGACGTAATGACACTGACTGGCAAACCTATAAGAACTGTAGTTCCCGTTTTAGACTCAGCGCCTGAAAAGAAAAATGCAACTTCTTTTTCCGGCAAGGTTACGCAACCAAACTGCGTTGGCTCTCCCCACCCGAAGTCCATAACCTTAAACGCAAGCCTGGTCCATGAAGAAACTAGTAGAGTCGTTGAATAAGAAAATTTTTCTCTAGTTATTTCGAGATAATCAATTTTCGATTTAATAAATTCATCATCCACCATGTTTATAGTATTTTGCACAAGTTGCACTGCATAAGATAATGGCTTCTCTATCAAATCCCCTGCATTACAAACACAACACGTTAACACGATTACGTTCCCAAAATAACCCTTTGGCAATGGTGGATTTTTCAACTTGGATCTCCCATCCACCACTAATATAAGCTTGGCTTGTTGCTCCTGTTGCATGTTATAGGCTTTGCATTTTGCACGCCAGATCAAGGCAGTAAGGGCCACGAATGTGGTGCAGTTGTTGATGCTTCCATCTTCCATTATGATTTTCTTTAGACTAGCCAGCTTCTTCTGATCAAACTCGAATAATTTGTAGACTATTTCACCTTGTGAGGATTGTGTGGAAATGCAATCTGTTTTCAACAACTGGTCGTGAGGGTTGCTGATGATCGGAGGTTTTCTTGAACTTAGAGCTGATCTATCGATGTGTGGTAATGTCGATGGAGATACGCCTCTTGCTATTTCACTCCATGAGTTAACGAACTGCATTGTTGATATACCGTCGGCCATGCAATGATTTAGTGCCATTCCCATTACGAATCCTCCACACTTGAACCTTGTTACCTATATGATATCGATTATTATCAGACGCTTTAATTTGTCAGTACTCCCGTCTATGACAAACATTTGATAATTACCACCAAATGCTATTATAATCCATTGTTAATAATCGTTTTAGGTTTTTCAACCTATAAATTATAAATTATATCAGTGTCACATTATGCCAAATACATAGTTAGGACCTATGGAATATAACATGACAACATATACAACTACATGTCTACATACTAAGCTATCTAGACTTTTATCTTTCACCCGTGTTGTTGCACACCCGCTCTCGTACATACTGATTAGACACTTCATTTCGGCCAAAAAGAAAATACAATAGTTATAAAAAATATTTCCACTTCCGGATTAAAATTTTAACGGAGTAATGGGAAACTAGTACCTGTGCAGTTAGTATGGGCATCTCTAGCATGTTCTTAGCAGCAGGATCCATATAAACAAGTCTGGTTAACACGGAAGGATTAGGAATCGTGATATCTCCTAAAACATCGAGATCACAATCCGCCACAGCTTCCACAAATGGCACCCCATTGTTTGTGCATTTCACTAGAAGCTTTCCATCACTATTGATTGTTACCTGCAAGTGGATAAAAATGAACCAAAACTTTTGCCAAAGCTTCCCTTATAACACGTCCAACGCCTTCCACGCTCTTTTTATCATCATCTGGTGCCTTATAACAAAACACTGTTCGAACCATTGGCAAAAAGTACTGATCAAGATTCGACAATTGGACTTCTTGATCAGTACTTGTCTTAGTTTCTGCCCGAACTATCACTACTTCTGACCGTGTAATCATAAAACCACCATCGTTATCGCATACTTCATCCATTGTAATTAATTCGGTGCTGATTAATTAATCACCTGCTAATGCAGAAAACTAATACCATATTCTATTTAGTAGAAAATAACTATGTCTTTTCCGTCAAGCTGTTTATGAATAAATTAAAAATCATTTAGTCCCAGAAATGTTGGGCATATATAGTAAGCCAATGCAAATCTGAATTGGTGATATATATGCATGTATTAAGTATATGAAAACATTATGATTCCCTCTAATCTAATTTTAATCGCTAATCTGTAATATCCTCATATTTTGTATAAATAATATTTAAATATTAGTTAATGGATATTTGACCTTTAAAATAAATACGTGTGATTTTATGTAATATAGCTAGTCAAAGGTGTGATTGATTTAAATCTTTTAGATATAATTTTGACTTGATTAAAATGTATTTTATTATAACAACTTGGAAACTTTTTGAATTCTAATTAGGTGAGTTAACTGTTTTAATTATTTACCTTACTAGAATTGGAAATTATGTTGCTGATTGTACGAAGATACTAGAATTATTTAATTGACATCAATTAGGTAGTAATTTTAGAAGTACGTTATAAGTTGCACTTGTATATAACAAAAACACATCAAGGTAGAGCCAGACAAATTGTTCATCTCATTAGGTAAATTTCTTTTATTTCCTGGTAAAGCCTGGTAAAGCTTAATAGTCATATTTGAGTATGGTATATATATATATATATATATATATATATATATATATATATATGGGATTCATTATATAGCTACAGTTGAATATTATTGTTAATCAAATCAATTCATCTCCTATCATTATAGAACGTATGTCTTTAAATTTTTTTTGTTCTTTTATGCCCTTACTATGGTCACGTGGATATTATTAAATTAAAAAAAACGTGTACGCTATATAATATAGCGTACGTACGTTATATTATATGCCGTAAATATATTGCTAAAAGAATCAAGTCAAAAAAACCTTTAAAACCTAAACATGTCTGTATATGCGCTTTTTTATATAGCGTACGTTTTAAAAAAAACTTGTACGTTATATTATATAGCGTGCATATATGGCTAAAAAAGAACTAAGTCAAAAAAAACCTAATATCTGTACATACGCTCTTTTTTATATAGCGTACCTTTATTTTTATTTTTTCTACTACTTAAATCAACTAATTCAACTCCAAAATACAACCAAAAATCAAGATCAATACAAATCTTAACTTCAAAATACCATAAACAACTTAAAACCATAATATAACTTTAACTTTGAAATTGAATCTTCTCCTAAGCTCAATTTTTGAATCTTCAAGAAATTGAATCTTCTCCTCCCACGCTTAATTTTTGAAATCTTCAAGAAATTGAATCTTTTCCCAAACTCAAAGTTTATAAAAAAAAATAGGTATTAGATAGCTCAAAGTATATTGAGGGTATGAAATGAGTTATGAAATGAGCAAATTGAAATGGGTTTTAGAGAGCTCATAAAAATCTTTAAAAAATGACATGATAAAGGAACAAGTGTATTTCTGGAAAATTAGGATGTGTATTCTTGGGAGACATATAATAGAACGTAATTTTAAAAGGATAAAATGAGAATTAAAAAAATATGTTCATACGCTCTAGAGCGTATGTACATTATATAATAGAGCGTATGACCATTTTTAAAAAAAATCTCAGCCGTTGATTTTTTTTAACGGCAGGTGATGAGTTAGTTGGATATTAAAAAATATTCGAACTTGTTAAACAGTAGTTCACTGCTGCCATTGGGCCTCGCAGGAGGAGTGCCCTGGGCCTCAATCAGTGTGCTGGGTGAACAGTTTCCATTTTAGTATTTTTGTTAAATAGTACTCCCTCCGTCCCAACCAATTCTTTACACTTTCCTTTTTGGGACGTCCCACCCAATTTTTTACATTACTAAAAATAGTAACTTTTAACAATAAATATATTATTACATCCACTACTTCACTCCACTTTTTCAACACTTTACACTATTACACCCACTATTTCATTTATTTTAACAATAAAATCACTATTACACCCACTATCCTTGGTCTCCGTGTCCGGACCAAATGTAAGGAGTAGTACACTGCTACCATTGGGCCTCGCAGGAGGAGTTCCCTGGGCCTCAACCAGTTTGCAAGAATAGTTTAGTGTAGAGTCCTGTTTGAACTTGAAAATTTGCAATTCGCAACCTGAATTTGGTATTGGGCCTCAGCTTAGGTTATCAATTCACAGGTTGTTTGGGGCCTTTGGGCTAAAGTAGCTGCCTATATAATACTTATATAGGCAGTTTTGCCGGTTTAAAGAGGCTGAATATAGATTTAAGTATATAGATTTGGGCATTATCTGTTGCAGTTTTGCTTTTTCAATGTCTTCAAACACTTACGTGAGTTTGCCGGTTTAAAGAGGCTTGGAAATCAAATTCTTATGAGAGCCCAAATCTTATGGCCCATGTCCCTAGTTTGGACCATTTAACTTTTACTAATCTCAAATGTACATTATCGCAATAGAAAACACACCCTAATTGTTTTTTTAATCTCTCCTTTTCTTTTTTTCTTTTTCTAATGCAAAGTGGTAATCAGGACATTAAAAATTAAAAATTAAAAACTACGAAATGAGTCTGGACACAGAATCTTAATTAAATTTGAAATATTCATGCATATTAAAAATATTTAAATTTTATAAATATGTCCCCTGTTTAGTTAAAATTAGTATATTATTTAATATATATATAAATCAATATTAAAACTAATAAATTAAAGAATTAATATTAAATAACTAAATAAATAGATAAATAAATAAAATGAAACTAAAAAATACTTTAAAACCCCACTAGAAAGGAACCGAGGGAGAAGGATGTTACAATTCATCACCCATGACATCTTAACAAATAATTATATTATAATAATAGATTTTTCTAGTGCGAGGGCATGAGATTTATTATTTGATCATACATTCATACCAAAACTGTCTCCAGAAATTCCCATTCACATATTTTGAAGGAGTCTTGAACAAATCACCGAATCCAGTTATGCTACAAGTAGGGTTTAGATTAGATGAATAATTTGATTAGACCTCTTATAATAAATTATAATCCGTGGGTTAACAAAATAATACAATATTCCATCGGTATCATAGCCGCTGGCCACCCACATGTTAAAAATTCATTAGGCAAGGTAAAGCGCGTTTTCCGGTCTAAACACATGCTAAACTACAATCATCTACATTAAAATCTGAATATATTTCCAATTCTATCTCGGTTTAAAATTATTATTATTTACTAACAAACAAACGCTTTATAATAAAATCTACGTACCTATGTACTTTCGAGGAGATAGAGAGATGATAGACCCGGAAGTTCAGTGTTCAATACTCACAACTTGAGAGTCTCAAGACCCAACATCATTGTCATTTTATATTATAAATAATATTATATGTTTGCATAAATTTTTACAGCTGTATGAATGTGAAGATTGATTTACTACGACATAAACGAAGGTAAAAAATATAAATAATTATATATTATTTCCTATCGCAATTTATTCATTCATATACTGTATTATTTTCCAAAGTGAATTATGAGGTAACTTTCATTTTTAAAAGTTGGCTTTTAGTTTCTAATAGTATTATTTTTGTAAAAAATTGTTAATGGAAGTTAAAAACAAGGATCTAATAACATATCATATTAAGCTTTATCTTTTATTTGAATAATATAAGTGAGAATGATTAGTCACCGATATAATACTGTTTTCTGGGGTTTTCGGTACTTTGCTAAATAATATAATCATCATTCATCGATTAGAGAATGTTAACGGTTGTTTCGCTCAAAAAATACTCTTAAGACAACAAAATTTTCTTTATTAACGAGGAATCAATCTTTTAAATATATTAACGAGGATATATACGATTCCAAATTTCAAAGTACATATGCCAGACCTATTTTAATTTAATTTAATTCGAGTTATTACTAAAGAACCTAGTATGACAAGGACATAAAAAGCTATGGGCTACAGTCTACAGAATTGCAGAATATTAAACATGTTTTCCGGTTTCTATTAGAAGAAGCAATTACTGTTGTAAACAGCAATGATACAATAGATAATAGATATCATATAGTCGTGCACGAGCTATAAAAATTGAAATGAAATTACACAATTTTTTTAAATATCATCAACCGAAACAAACACACATATACAATAATAAATAATAAAAAAATGCAACTACACACTCAAGAGCAAGTCCAACAATGTTCTAGTTGGTTACTTATAAATATTATAAAATAACGAGTCTTAGTTATTTAAGTAACCTGTGAACTCCAACAATAATCTCTATATTCATTACATATTATTATTATAATAATAAATTTGAATCTAAAAAGGAGGGAAAAGAAAAAGAGAGAGAGAAAAGATGAAGAAAAATGGAGGGACTAGATTATTTAGTTCAAAGAACTGAAATAGTTAATGACTAGTGGTTACCTAATAATATGTAATGAAATGCATGTTCTAATATTTTAGGTAACCACCAGTGTAGTGTTATTTTTTGTAATATTACCTATATCTTAATTTAAGATATCAAATAAGTAAACTGTTGGACTTGTTCTAAGATACATATATATTTAAGATAAACGATTTAAAGCAGGTGTGTATTATAATATACTTGGCGCTTAATACTCACGATAAGGCAAAATACAATAAAAATAGATTCTGTATTAAAAAAAAAACCTTATACTACTTAATTTCAGACGATAAATATGACGCAGTACACGAGTAGCGAGGGACCAGCCCTCTGTATTTGTGTGTTTAGATTAGATGCAGATTGTTGAAGCAGACCTTTTATGAAAAAAAGTGAGGCCTCAGCAATCAACTTTTGGGGCATCTTTTCTTTCTCTCTTGTTCAGTGCCAAGCAGGGATCAGGGATGGGATCCGACTATAATATTTGGAATTTGGAAGGCAGCGTAGGGTCGAGTCACTGATTCACGAGATTCAAATCTGACTAGCAATGCCTATCCGCCTGTACAGTACTAACGTTTCATTGTCTTTTTGTGAATAATGGTGACTAACTTTTGTGAATTAGTATAGAGTACCCTCGACGCAAATTAAATTATAGTACCTTGCTTCTTTCTGGCCTGGCCTACTCACAGCTTTTACCTCCTCGGTGAATCCAAAGGCTACCATGTTTTTTAACCTACTGCTCCATTTCATCTCTCTCTCTCTCCCCGCACATTCAAACTTCTAAAATATTGCAAGTACCATCTGTATGAGATGACAACAGCTAAGGTTCAACTTCGTAAATATGCTCAAATTTTAGTTCATTATTAATAGGAATGAAGTATTGGTTTTTTTTTCATATGTTTCTTTTATTTTATTAATACAATGGGAGTGAGAATTTAAATTGCTACCATTTTTAGTCATAACTAGAGACTAGAGATGAGTCCCGTCACAAAGGCTAGTATATCACTTTTTATGTTTATTTTGTGATAGCAATCTGGTAATGATGACTTTATTAAGAACTTATACTTTGTAATATCAGATGTGATTCTTTCATTTTTGAAAATTACATTATTTATTTCATTGATTCTTAGGATGATAAATTTAAAGCCGTGAAATATGTTTAAACAATCGAATAATACCAAGGTTGTTACGATGCCGCGGCGAGTTGCGGCGCCCGAATACCTTCACAACAATACGGCGTCGTTGCGTTTGTTGTGACGTCCGTATGACGTCGAAAAAAATCATAATATATGCAAAATTAAAAATTTATTGCTCTACATACTAAGTTACTAATTACTAACAATAACATTAATAGTATTAAATAAAAAACCATTACTTATAAAATATAATATCATACCAAGTCAAGTAGAAACAAATTGATTAATACATAAAGGTTAAAACATAAGATTATCAGGTTTTAATTAGGTAGGAGTGTAAGGCAATGGCAACATGGTAGTAGGCAGTATGACATTTAGAGGAAGTCATGAAGCATCTTTTTTTTTAATTTTGTTGTTGTTCTTGGACAAATTGTAATGTCCCCGAAACCTCCAGCAAGATGTTTTATTCGATTAATTTCACCCGTCATTTGTCTTCCACATAAGATGCATTCGACCAAGTCTTTTTTTTTATATTTGGCCAAAAAGCATATTTCCATTCTGGATCACTTAAATTTCATGATTTTCTCTTTGGATCGTCTTTAGGCTGAATTTCATTGTTAATACTATGGAATTCTCTATATTATCTGTAGGACATATTTGTTTTCTAGAGGTTAAACTTTTAAGGAATAAGTTTCCATATTTGTTTTCTAGAAAAGGAATATTTTTTTAAGTTAAAAGTAATTTTAATCTTGATTAAAAGAATTAGGAAGCCAGAAAAAATATATAAACAGATTTGTAAACAAAAGCCCAACTTATTTTGAATATATATATACATATACTTATACATATAACGTAAAAATAGAAAATAAAGATACGAAGAAAGAAAAAAGAAGACAAGAGAGAAGAAAAAAGATAAGTCAGAAGAGATAAGATGAAAGAGAAGAGATAAGAAAAAAGAAAAGATATAAGAAGATATGTATGTATATGTTATATGCATGTATATATTACCTGATGTCTGGAATCTGGAGATGGAGAACTGGAGAAGAGAAGAAGAGATGGAGTTTGGCGGCTTCTTTTATAGATTATTAGGATTTTCTCACCCTTTCATATGTAAGTAGTGGATCGGGCTGGATCGGGTAAAACTCAATATGCCAAACTTTTTTAAAAAAAGTCTAATTTTGTGACGTCCGTGGCGTCCTGTGGCGTCCTAAGTCGTCATGTGCCGCCTTATGGCGCTGGATTGATGCATGTTCGTATGTCGATATCAACGTTTTAAGCCTTTTACACGCTATAGCGTCAAATGGACACCACAGAGACGCCTTAACATGCTTGAATAATACATTAGTCAAGTTATTCAAATAATTTAAACAAATTTAAATTCTTAACCGAACTCAACTTATTTAATACATTAGTCGAGTCGAGTTTTCTCGCGAGTTAGTCGATACGATTAGCACAACTCGAATTACAACCTAACCTAAATGGCGAACATGCATGTTTCCGAATCAATGTACTCCGTCGTAGAATGTAGATTTGTGTGAATAAATGTGATATTAACACGCTCCATATCATTATTATTTTTTCAAAAGGGTTTTTGTCCATAAACACATATTAATCACTTACTTTTATGATACTTTTTTCATGTGGCTACTTTTTATTGGTAGAGTTTTTTTATGTAGGGGAGTTAATTATCATTAATAAGTAGGAGTTAATTAAAAATTGACAACTGATCTTTTATTGTGTGTCCTTAACAGTGAACACATACTAAAAAAACCGTTTTTCAATATATGTGTGCGTTCATGGGTTTGAACTCAATAATAATCTGAATTTATGCATACATATTTAAATCGAACTACTTGGAAAACAATTATTTATGCATACATGTTTAAATGTGGTCAGTCTACAATTTTAAGGTTGATGGTCGAAGAACTGACCAAAAGTGAAAACTGGAATTAACCTTGATTGTAAAAGGTAAGAAACTTGGAAGTGATATGAAATATAGAAATGCAATGCATTTGCATAAAGAGTAGTAGATGACTGGTCTTACTCGGCTTGTGTCACGTGTACGTTTTCTGTAGCTTTGTTGGGATTTTTGTCGAGGGCTAGCTTCTCTCGAGGTCGGCCTTTCCTCTATTTTAATATTAAGAAAAAGAATTCACATGTGTATAAAAACAGTCTTTTGGTTGTTCGGGCTTAAATAATTATCTTGAGTCTTGTCTTTCCTCTCTCCCAAACCCTTTTTCCATATTTGTATTAAGTTATTCTTCTTTATTCGTCTTTACACTTTTCGAGTGAAAAACACTAAGCTAGCTAGTGCCAACAAAGTTGTGAAATGGCACTTGAAAATGTGCTATTCCCCCAAGATCCATTTTATTACGGCGGCAGGGAGTTTTGGGGTTGTGACTTTATGTTACAAGAACATGAAGAAGAGAAAGATTTTTCTCTAATCTCGAATAAAAATGTTAGTAATAATTTACAATACGAGAATATTAGTGTACATCAATCTTGTTCTTCTTCGGCAGTGATGATTAACAATAAGTTATGGGGCCAGAATGATTCTTCGCCTGACGGGGCTAATACTAGTTGCGGCAATAATGGGCAGTTAGTCTCCGGGGAAGTGTCACCAGCGGAAGCGCCGGTGGCTACACCTGACCGGAAAAGAAGGAGAAGAACAACAAGTTGCAAGAACAAAGAAGATATGGAGAGCCAAAGAATGACTCATATTGCTGTTGAGCGCAACCGTCGCAAACAGATGAACGAGTACCTTGCTGTTATCAGGTCATTGATGCCTGCTTCTTACGTTCAAAGGGTAAGAACAATGTACCTATGTATAATTACTGTATTTGATTCATAATACTTTTTGTTAACTTAGTACGTACACTAGAATACAACTTTGAAATACTAATGTAACGTTTACTATGGGTCTCTGTGTTAACCTTTTTGGTGATTCTTGAATTCATTTTTAATCACAACAATGTCTTTACTTCTCAACTGTGAAATTAGATATATATTTCAGTCGATATCTTTCGTGACTTTCGAATAAATCTTCAATCACAATACCGGATATATATATATATATATATACACACACACACGCACAATGTCTCTACTTGTCAAGATCGAAGTGTAAAATTTGCTCAAATCTCGTCATTAATATACTTCACTAGTCCTAATTAACGGTGAATTGGTTTGGTTAAATATGTTTCAGCAGTTACGCAGGACTCAACAAGATTAAATTTAGAAGCTAACTCATAGTCTAGCTAGCAGACTAGCACCATTCTTTTCTCATAGTTAAATTCTGTAGCTAGCTAGCCTTGGGAATATCAGCTACTAGCTAGTCTACTCTGAATTGAATACGGAGTATTTATTTACAAATTTTGTCGAAACGTTGCTTGTTCGTATTATACTACTAATGAAAATTGTCTCCTATATGTTGATATATTCGATTCTTTTTGGTTCCTTCCAAAAATTTAGCTGCTGCTGCTTTCTCATTTACTAACCGACATATATAGCTAATTAATGTCGCTTTAGTTTAAAGGTTTGGTCACATCAGGTACTGAATGAATAGTCAAATAATTCACTTGTAATCCTATTTTCAGAGTGACCAAGCTTCAATAATTGGAGGAGCCATAAATTATGTGAAGCAACTAGAGCAACAACTTCAAACCCTAGAAGCACAACAACATCAAACAACTATTCAAGAAAATTCCAACAATTATTCTACTACTGTTTCTCCTCAATTATTCTCGGATTTTTTCGCATTCCCACAATACTCAACATGCACTTCAACTCAATCAAGCATTTCCTCTGAGAATGATCAGCCGGTGGCCGAGCCAGAGAGACGCTCCGTCGTGGCGGCTCACGGGGACATCGAAGTCACCGTAACGGAAAGCCATGCAAACCTCAAGATGCTAACGAAGAAACGTCCCAAACAGCTCATGAAAATTGTGGCGGGTCTTCAGAGTATGTGGCTCACAATTCTACATGTTAATGTTACAACGGTTGAACAAATGGTTCTCTATACCATAAGCCTTAAGGTAATTAATTAATTATTTAATAGAATAATTAAATCACCGTTTTCATTATTTGACATATTGATAAGATTATGTTAATCCATATATGAACAGATTGAAGAGGGTTGCCAGTTGAATACGGTAAATGAGATAGCTGATGCTGTAAATCACTTGCTGGAAAAAATTGAAGCTGCTGCTGTTTAGTTGTTCTTTTTCTAAACCCCATTACATGAAGTTTCTATCTCTTTCTTTGCTTTAGTTCAGTTTAATTTCATTCGTATTAGTAGATGGCATTTTATATGATTATAAATCTTATGTAATAAATGCAATAATCTAAAGAATGATGGATGATGATATATTTATTATTCTGAATTACAAGTAGAATAAAGTGGGGGCTCAATAAAAATACATCTATATATAAAGACTCTTAATTAATTAACAATATAAGTAGTCACGGTTTTGCTAGACATGCATCTCCGTTCCTACATGTATAAAATATAAATTAAGTGACATCATGTAATTGTATATATATTGCCATATAATTAATGCATGCCCCGTAAATTATTGACAGTCGGTATCGGTTCGCTAGCTAGGCCTAACAAAAACAAGTTTTGCGTTGCCTGATTTAATATTGTATACATCGAATTGTTTTTGTATATATTTTGTATATATGTGCAGTGTGCAAGTGCGATCATGGCCTGGTCACATTACAGATACATATATACATAAAATGATAAATTTTTGGGAGTTAAAATAAGAGGTTTTCGGACAACAGATACATGCTGGTAACATGGTATGTTTCTACTACTGTTGCCAAAATTGCAATCTACAAAACAAAGCTATAGCTAGGCTAGTGGCTAGAAATTAAGACCGTAAGACTGAAGACCTTAATGCTACAACTTCGCAGCAGTTCATACTAGTAATCTTGTGGCTATTTTTTGTAAGAAGTAAAAAAACAACAAAAAAACAAAATGAACGTCCCCATTATATCTTATGATTGTTATATGTGATGGCTCATATTTTTGTTTTTGTATTGATTTGATTTGGTGCAAGCTAGAAAATTGTTGTCCAAATGCAAAATTATTAAGTTCGTTTCACTTCAAAGTAGGCCCCGTTTATAAAACAAATCATAGGCCCCTGGACTAATCGGTCATTGATATATGTTATCACTGGGCTTTGAATGTTTACGACTAATTGGGTAGAATCAATCTTATATTCTTATCACTGGGCTTTTATAATTGGATCGAGCGTGTAAAACTATTTAAGTCGGACCAATATCAACTGGACCTATCTCCTACATTTATATCTTGCAGATCATGTTTCTGGCAAATTATCCGAAATGCTGATTTTCAGAATTTAATGTTTAGTTCTTTAACAAACTTATTTTCGATAATATCGTAAGTTAAGGATTTTTTTATCTATAATATATATAACTACATAGATACGTGCAATTTTATCTGAAACATTTTCTTTAATAAGAATATACTTTAAAGATAATTAATTTTAATTTTGGTTGCTTCAGTTTGCAATAGATTATTATTTTGGTTTTTTCCACTCATACACCCACCTTATTTTTAATGAATTTAACGCGAAGCTGAAGGTAAAACTGCACATAATTGCAACTCATTTGCCTATATATATATAAAAGACAAACACCTAAAGTATTACAAATCAAAACGTATATAAATTGGGGGAAAAAGAAGAAAAATCTGTTGATACATTTTGGGGTATGTATTGAATTGTGGAATTGGTCCACTATTACATTATAGTCTTTGAAATAATCTACTCTTATCATGACTGCCTAACCTTACCTAATTTTAAAAAAGAATAGCAATAACTTGCTGCTTGTGTTAGTAATAAAAAGAGGAAAATAAATAAAATAGTAAGGAGAGAAGTAACATCAAACCAGATGCTTAACTATTTCACAAGTTGCATAATCGATAATTTCTTACAATGTTATTTCTATGATGATTAATTGTGTAAGTTAGAATATACACGCAATTCCTCCCGGGCACAGTCAATCGGCATCAGTAGACTAGTAGTCTGGTAGATATACCAACTACAAGCAACTTATTTTTCTCACTTGAATCAAACTGGTCTTAACCACAGGTTTTATCTGAGATATATATGCCAATGCCTAACGGCTAACGCAACCTCGTATCTTTTAGCCGTTGTCAAGAGAAGAGGAGTAACGAGAGATTACAACATAACCGATGAATCGAAATCACACCACACTAAAAAGTATAAATATTTTCCTCTAGGATGTATTTCATGTTACAAAACATCAAGCAAATTTTTCGATAATAATCAAGTCAGGAACATCGAAGGCAATCATCAAAATTCAGAAACTAATTAAGAAGATACGGACCATATTTGATTTCCCAAACAAATATTGGCTGGATTTATTATTATTTTTGTACAAGAGCCAAACAATCATCACACTTAAGTAGTTGCTTACTAATCCTACCCTCTGCATTTTCAATCTTTCTGAATCTACTGGTGAGCAAACATGCATCTCTTCATCAGATCGTTTCTATTTTTGTGATAAAATTTGTTCCTTCTCATCATACTCTATCTTCCATCATTGGTTTCTTCTTTCTGTTGGCGATTTTCTGCCTCTTCACTTTTGTCAAAAAGTGCTCAGACACATTTGTAGATTGAACATCTATCAACATATAGAACAGAGAAAAAATCTTCAAGTTTTACGACGGAAGAATAGCGCTTTGGCTTCGAAAATGCCTTGACAAGAAAATTTTTCCACTACAAGAAACTGATCTCTTCATTCCCACAGGAAGAGTTGATGAGGATCTTTCATCAAAATTTATCACAAAAGTATCTGCAGTTGAATTTAAATCCACTGAAAACGACCTCTTCAGTGTTTTTATATTTTTGCTTGAATTTTCAATTATCTCATCTGCTTTGATACTCTTAATCTCCTTTCTTTGATCATCAATCTCACAGTTTTCAGTGCCACCATTATCGGTGACTTCCCTACTTGCAATAATCTCATTTCTCACCTGATTAAAATCCATAATTTCACCACCAATTGCAACATTTTCCAGACGTGATTCTTCACTTGTCCCTGAAATACTCAAATTTCGTTCATTTTGAGCTAAATTAGAACAACAATTTACATCATAATGAGGCACGATACCAGCACGACACAACGGACAAGTTGTATGTGACCTTAACCATGTATCAATACAAGGTAAATGAAATGCATGGTTACATTTTGGCAACAATCTTAATGTCTCATCATCTTGAAACTCAGTCAAACAAACAGAACAATCCGTCCCTTGAATCAAATTATCACCTTTTTTGTACTTCAATATGGTAATTGAATTGATAACAGAAGACTGTAAACCAACAGTGGTGATGTACCATATCGGATGATCAAGTATTGGGCCATGAATCTCATCAACAAACTCCACTTCTCCATCACCAGTACTCTCCGTCGATCTTGTTGTTCTTCTCCTGAACCTGCTACATCCCCTAGAATATTTTATGATAATCACGTAGTAACCTACAAGTAAAAACAAGCTAGCAAGTAAGCTGACTATAATAATCACGTAAGGCGATACATGTTGGCTGGACTTGTTGATTGTGAGATATAACTCCGGGGGAGGAGGTGGTGATAACGGTGGTGGAAGGACATCAAAATCAGGGTACGGAATAGTTGGGTCACAAATATCAGGACAACCATCAAATGTATTGTTCGCTGATGAAGATGGAAATAGTTTTCTGTGTTTCATAGCCATTTTAGTGTGCAGGGGAGTTGCAATTTTTCACATTTTCATGATTTTGGTTGTGACACCTTTGCAATCTAGAAACATACCTAATGAGGAGTAACAGATTGTTGAGTAAGGGCACGATAGTACTTTCACATAGTTACTAGTTGGTTAGGAGTTTGTTACACAGAGTGGAGAGCAAGCTAGTTATATAGGCACTCGTTATAATACAACTGGGATAACAATGTATCATATATTCTAGAATTGCTTAATACAATTGCTTTATCTTCGAGAACTCGATCACTTTAATCTTTCTTCAATACCAATATAGACTTGGAGGTTACATGATTGGTTTGCTAGGAATATGTGTATAAAATGCTTTCTGTTTATTTTTATGGTGGCGTTTGGTATACAATAAACGTGGTAATTCTTTATCAGATGTCGGTGGGATCTTGACACATTTGTACGTGTACCAGTGTATGTGCTTTATGCATAGTTCTTGTATGTGTATAATTTGTACAAAGCAGTTCTGCTTTCCAACATTCTGTGGCGGTGGGGGGTGAAAACAAGTTTACACCTAATGAGAAGTGAACACCCACTGATAGCAGGGCACTTAAACGTTGATGACCAGCACGCACAACAATAAACTGAGCCATTTCAATTGAAAATAACATACATTTTATTCGACTACGATGAAGTTTTAGGTTAAAAAAATAGCCTTCGAAAATTAAACCCTGCTTACATGCCATGAACACAACTAGTGAACTACAGAACCATTATCATGGAAACAACAGCTTAACTTGTTAAATTCAATATAAAATATATATTCACTTAGTAGAGTAGTAGTATTTCTTTATCTAGAAAGTTTATTAGTCCCATTAGTTAATTATGATGACAAATTGTAATTATATGCAGAAATGAATATATGTGTATTTTTATTTGCATGCTTGATATTGTGATCCAGGGTGTTTAAATTAATATCGGTGGAAAATCTAACTATCTAATATGTATATGTAATATGTTTGTGTGTAAAAGCAAAGTAACGGGGGTGAGGTCTCTAAAAAGTTTTCAAGGTAATTTTTTAAAAATTGCTTATTTTTCATTTTTTATTCTCAATTTATTCTTAAATTTATTAATTAGTCATTCATTACATTTAATGCATACATCTTAAATTTATTTTATGCTATTTTTAAAAAATCTCCTATTTTAATTTTTTTATTCTCTGTTTTCTCTTAAATTTACTAAAATCTTAATTAGTGGCACCTAATAAATACACCTCAAATTTTTAAATATTTCAAGTTACCAAAAAGTTTCATGAATCATACTTTATTACCATCATAATTATTATGTAACTTACATAATTATTCCAAGAAATCTAATTAATGAAATACTTGTATGTATCTAAATAATATTTCCTCCGTCCCAAAAAAAATTTGTAGTCAAATTGACTTAATTTTAACCGAAAATTACATATATCATATCATTATAAAAAATTATATAATTAGAAAGAATATGTAATTTACTTTAAAATACACTTTTCAGTTTTTTAAAATTATAAACTAATAATTTTTAATTATCGGTCAAATTTTGATCAATTTAACCACAAAAAGTCAAACATGACAGATAAATTGGGACGGAGGGAGTAAAATATACAGAGAGAGTGAGATTAAAGAGTCATGTTGGAGTAATTACGGACATGTTTAGTTTATTTAATAAATAATTCATAAATTGAAAATTATATATATTTCTTAATTTATAAAGAATAACAAATAGAACTTATATGTTTTTACTTAAATCTTAAATAGGTAGGAGGTGATTTATTTATGTAAAAATATAGAGTTTAGAAAATTGTTCAAGATACTCTGAAGTGTATAACGGGATTGGCAGAGTTCGGGCCTGTACATTATATAATTTGCGTTATGTAATTTGTGTACGTAAATCACGAAGGAACAAAATCGAACCGAAAATTAAAACCAAACCAAAAATTGCATGAAATCGAACTGAAAAGTTTCAAACCGATTAAAAATCGAATTGAATAAAAACCGCACCGATATTTTGATTGCGGTTTGGTTTTTAAAATTTTATAAACCGAATAAAAACTGAACCGAACCACAATAATATTTATAATAATAATTATTATATATAATAAAATATTTCATATAAATTATTTTTAGTATAAATATTTATATTTAGTTATGCACAATTACATACTAATTAATTTCTTTTTTATAAAATCTTAGTTATTTTTCTTTGTACTTCAACTAATTGTTTGATTCATTTATTTACTATAACAATTTCTCTCAAATTCATTTACTATATTTACACTATGTAATTGTGAGTGATGTAATTAAGTTACGGTGTTTTACGGTAACCCTAAATAACTGAGAAGTATAGTTATTTCGTTCATTTTAAAAATTATACAACCAAACAATATAATTTATACAAGTTTCAACAAAATTTGAGTTACATAACTGGGTTATAGACAATCAAACAAGGCCTTAGTGTAACCCAAATTTAAACTGGTTCTTATACTCCAACCCATCGGGCCCACACTGTTGAAGGAGAGTCTGATAAAGATCCATTTGGTTTAGTATGGGCTTTCTCTTGGAGCTAGTTTATCAAAAATCCTGAGTTTTACTATACCGGGTCTGGTAGTTTATATACAAAAATCTGGTAGTTTTATCAAAAATCTGGTAGATTGACTAAATTTTATATACAAATTTAGGATAACATGAGCAAATTTAATAGTATGAAATGACAATTTAACTCATATTTAATAAGTATATATTATAATATAATTATAAAAAATGATCATTTAATCCCTAACTAATAATTATATATATTAATATATATTAATTATTTTGAAATTAATATTTATCTACTTAATTAATCCATATCATATATCATGTTTATTGATATACATTAATTATGTTATAATTAATATTTATATATGTATAATACAATATATCTTTTTAAGCTTATATAATTGAATTTTTTATTTAAATTATTTTCTTTTTCCACTATTGTCCAATCTATTATAACCGTATACAAGAGGAAAAGTTACAGTACTAAATTTCTTAAACATACATTACTTTAGCTTGATCATTATTCTTTGTAAAATTATGTAACAAACAATAATCACTAAAAAAAGTTACAGTACTAAATTTCTTAAACATATATTACTTTAGCTTGATCATTAATTTTTGTAAAATTATGTAACAAACAATAATCACTAAAAACACAATAAATCTAACAAGTTGACTTTAACATCCCACATCGAATAGATAAAGTGTATTTGGGCCTTTTATAAGGACAAGTCAATAACTAATGTATACCTAAAATTGCTAGCTTTTTATGAGCTTGGCCTGTGATGGGTTGTTGAGCCTAGTATACATTCAGTTATGGGCTTGAGTTGTTATAAATGGTATTAGAGTCTTGCCTGGGCGGCCCGAGTTCCGTAAGTTTGTTCATGGGCTCGACGAGGATATCGACCCAATAAGGTGGGGGTGTTTGTAACATCCCACATCAAATAGATAAAGTGTATTTGGGTCATTTATAAGGACAAGTCAATAACTAATGTATACCTAAAATTGCTGGTTTTTTATGGGCTGACCTGTGGTGGGTTGTTAAGCCTGATATGCATTCAGTTATGGGCTTGAGTTGTTATATTGACGGTTCATAATCAAGTTAGCGATAAAGTCATATGAATATGAATATAAAAATAACAAATTTCTTTTATCACAGTACTACATGGATTAGGGATGTTAAGTCTCATAATTCCAACTCCAAATTGTATGAAAATATCTTTTTAAGTTTTATAAATACTAGGATTTTAATAAGGATAAATATAGTTAAAAATATTAAAAAATAATTTTAATAATTTTTTCTTTAAAAATTGAAATTTAGAACAAATCTAAAAAGTTATATATATATATATATATATATATATATATATATAACATTTATTTAAAATTTTATGTATACCATAACTTTAACAATTGTAAATGTAATTTTAAAAATATTAAAATATATAATTTCGACAAATTTTTTTCTTAAAAACTGAAATTTATAAAAGTTACTTGAGCATTCAAATTAATTTGAAAGAAAACTATTTCAAATAAATAAAATTATTTTTTTCAAATAAATGATATTATAATAAATATCAAACAAATTAATGGTGTCATGAGATATAAAATTTGAATTTGTAGTATAATAAGGAAGAGTCTATTGGTAGCTAAGAGAAGAAGAAGAAACATCATACGGTGGCTGAAATAATTTGAACGACAGAGTGTATCTGAGAATCTTCGACAACGTATATGCTACTTTAATAATCCATTTGTAATTAGAGAAAATCTTGTTTTTATTCTTATCAACTAGATGGCTAACAATTTGTTTTGGTTGGACGGTTTACTCCAATTGGAGTACATTTTGCATTACTATTAATAATAGTGGATCAGTGTATCAGAGAGTTTTATAATGCCCGTAACAAGTTCTAAAAGGTTTAAATTTTGATGTTGTAGATATTCTAGAATCAAATGGGTTACATCTAAGTAGGCACTTCAACCTCTCAAGTATTTCTAACTTTTTACTAGTATAATCCATCAAATTCATTTGAGAGAAAACAAAAAGAATGACAAGGTTTAGCGCCTAAATAAATAATTAGACGCTTTATGTTTGATGAAATGTTAAGACAAATTGAATTTATCGTAATGATTTATTTTTTGGATTATGTATATGTGCGAGACCTTTGAAACAATAAGATTAGACATACCTAAAATGATTTTTATTCACCAATTATAAGTCTGTAGCAGTTTATATACACTTTAGTTATTTATGAATAAATTTAAAAATATTTATAAAAACAACATATTAATAATAAAAAGTAGAAGTAGAGCATACTCGTGTCTCGCGCACGGGTTTAGAGCTAGTTACACATTTAAATACTAACATATGGAAATTTATTTTCAATATTTGAATTTAGTAATCATGAACCAAGCTTTAATTTGTGTAATATTTAAAATTTACCCCCAATTAGGTGACTTTGTATTTCCGGAAGATTGGACACGGCTGGTCTTTAATTTATTTAAATAAATTTTGAGAACTCGAGTATTTTTCTTTTTTTATTAATTATTAAGTTGTCATCTAATCTTTAATTTATATTTTCTTATATATATAATATTAAGGTTATGAGCATGTGAATATTATATATTCAATTGAGTTTTAAAACTAAAAATAATTTGCAAGCATAAAATTATTGAACAATAACCCAATACTTTGGAGGAGGAGGATTGACTTGGGAACTTGAATAATTTGTTTACTAGCTACCCAGATTTCAATTTTCAACAACTATTTTGCCTAACTAGTTTTATACGCACATATCTATTACTCTCATCAGTCATCAACATTTCTTACTTTTCGTAGCATCTAGCTAGAGTTGAGAAAATCTTCTCTACGTAACTAATACGGATCATTGAAACTTAGATCCAAGATATGTCTGTCTCACAATCAATCGCCTGCAATATTTCCAGCAAGAACAGAACCCCGTTGCCTAGATTTCAGACTTTCTTGTTCAATCCTATCTCCCAAATACGGATACGAAAACAACAAGATATATCTTCATGCTCAACAAATCGGAGCATCCACTTTTCAGTATGGCAACATTCGAAAATAAAAAGGTACGTGCAATTCTAATTAAGGCTACTAACATGTTCGGTAAAAATTTTCACTAAAAGAATTTGTATAAATTGATGTAGGAATTTTGTGGTCTGCTCAAGTAGTGTTCCACCGGAACCTTCAGCTTCTTCCGGAGGTCTTCCCGGAGGAATTCCGGGTTCTTGGAAGGGTTGGCTGGTGGGGATCCTGATGACAGTTGTTATACCCTTGATGACTAACAAGTGGGGAGCTTTGTTAACATGGACACGTAAGAATGAAGATTTAAATTCATGCACTAAGCTCATTAATAACAAGTACTTTGCGAAGCTCTAATTAATCATGGGAACCTATCTCAGATTAATAACTACTGTTTACTCACCAAATTTCATGCCACAAAAATCTAATATCCACATATACATGCAATGCATTATATACAGATCGACGGATAATAAATTTTAGTCAACTTATTTTATAGTATTCATAATGGGAGTAAATTTTATAGCGAGGCTACGATATGTTTCAGTTTCTCATCTCGTTCCTTTAGCCTGAATTGTGTAAGAATCAAAATTCGATCGAACCATGTCAATTATGATCTGGAAGTCGATCCGAGGCAAGCATAATTAACAGGTTTATATTTATCATATATGAATTAAGTTTGCATTAATATTATTATATATAAATCGGTGAACTGATCATGATCTAATTGCTTTTTGTTGTAACCAATTGATCCACAGAAAAATTAGAATCGGCTGTACAAACGGTGGAAAATGTGGTGGAAGCGGTGGAAGAAATAGCGGACAAGGTGGACAAATTTACGGAAGAAATAGCCGATGAATTGCCGGAAGGGAAACTCAAGGACGCACTTGAACGTATCGAACATGTAGCTGAAAGAGTAGCTAAGGACGCCGACCAACTTGACAATATGATCGATAAGGTCAAAGCCTAACTACTACCTTTAATTATCTTTTTTAACTAATCTAATCTAATACAGTAATAATTAATTTCTTATTAAACGGAGCATGTGATCACTAAAACATTGTTTACACTCGATGATTGCTTGTTTTCCACCATTTGACCCGCTCCCTGCGGGCTTATATTATTTCGATACAAAAAAATTTAAAGAATTTATTTCGATCATTTTTAAAATCCATTTTTATTGCATCTGAGCTGTACTGAAAATTACGCACATATGCATGCACGTTCGTAAAATTAATGGGTTTGGTGGAAATTAAATGCATTATTTTTCTTTCTTTTTTATATACACACGTGTATATATAATTTTGACCCAACCATAAAAACAGGCCGGTGAGATTCATTTATTAATGAAAATCTTTTCGTTCGATTTATAGTTGATAGAGTTTAAAAAAACATTTCATTAATTTTTTCGTATTTAATATTGCAGGTTCAAGAAGTAGAAGATAAGTTAGAAGCTTATATTGAAGAAGAACAGCGCAATTCGGCTGCCAAAAAAGACCAAGGCGGAAAGAAAGATAAAGTTGATTAAAAAATAAACATTGTGTTGTGATTGTAATATGAAATTATGATTCATTTGTGAGTTAATTGGCGTTTAATTTCGTACTAATTGCTGTATTTCTGAGGCATATCATCGCTAAGCAACTTGCAGAAGAGATTAAGGGATAATTAACCAGTTGCAAGTTTTTTTTGTTAGGATGCCAATTGCAAGTTATTGTATGCAATTAGTGTTGGGTATAATTATACTACACCCCAACAATAAGGCAATTATATAAATAATTAATAAGAATAGGTAGATCAAACTGAAAAGAAAAAATACTTAGCTATCATTATCGCTTTAACAAATAACAAAATATTGAACACAGCTGAGTTGCCAAGGCCTTCTCACCGTTCTTGAAGTGTTCGCCCAAAAAACTGCAATTTATTATGTATGCGAGTAACAGAATGAGGCACACCTCAATTTATCCGACAACCTATGCAATATTTATGTATGCAAGGTACAAGTAAGAAGAGTTTTGTAAAAAAATGAGTTTTATTTGTTACTTATATTATTTAGATTAAGTAGTATTAATATTGCAATATATATAGAGTCTGATTATTAAAATAATCTTTACTCAATATATTTAATATTAATATTAAATAATCAATATAAATAAATCAAATAAACTTGTACTTGAAAGATAGAATTCTCAATAACACATTGTGGCCGTTTGGGGTTCCTTAAACTTAAAATAAGTTACTTATTTTATTTTATTTTTTACATATTTTTATATTTTTTTTAAAGATAAATATTTTTTTTATAATTTTAAAATTAAATATTATTTTCAAAATAAAAAATAAATTACTTATTTTTAGAAAAAATACATACATACCTACTTCTTTTCAGAAATAAGGACTTATTTTCGGAAAATAAGTGCGGCCAAACAACCTCAAATTATCACATAAGCATTCCACTTATAATAGTAGTTGTAAACAACACTAATATAAGATACTATATAAACTAATTATCTTTTCTTTACTAATTCATTGTAGGACAAATCCACATAACCCATTTCAAGGAAGCAACTTCAACTCAATTTATTTATGGATTCTACTAAGAAAATGTTTTAGATTCAGATATGAAAGTTTAAGTACTCATAACGATGAATAACCTCCATTATTTAGTTTCTAGAAATTACGTCAAAAACATATATATAATATATTTTAAACTTTTCATTTTCTGACAATTACGTTTTTTATAATTCATGAAAATCATTTTAGTAAATTGCTATATTTTTATTAATAGATTTCGAATTTGTTTCTAATTTTTTCTGTTTCTAAATTGTTTCCACGTCAATATCTGCTGTTTTCAAACGTTTCTCTTTGATAAGTCAAATTTTTTATTACAAATATTCTGTTGAGGGATCAGAGAGCTAGAAACTAAGGTTAATTAAGTTGCCAAAAAATAATAGCAGCTCAAGTTAAAAAAAAATGCGTATAATGGTAATACTGATCAAAGCTAAAAAAGACTTTTAAAAGGCACCTTTAAACACGTATAAGAAGCTGGTGTATGTCCTGTAGGACGATTGGACGAGGGAGCAATTAATATACATAAGTATTTTTGTATAAAAGGAGTATATCTTACAAGTTACAATGTGTAACAATGTATTATGTCAAAGTAGAAGAAACTTCTAACAGAATGGCGTGTAAGAATATAAATGGGACATTGGTTCATTACCCGTCTTATTTGGAAAACGATGATTGACGAGGAAACTTGAGTAATTTCGTAATCCGTACATTTTAACAACTTCGCCACCATTTGGTAGACTAGTTTTAGTATATACATTCGCCTCGATCTTAATTTCAAACCGCATAACAAAACATATATACTATCAACATCTGATATGTCGATCACGCAATCAATCGTCCGCAGTTTTTTCAGCACCAACAGAACGCCATTGCCAAGACATCAAACTTTCATCTTCAATCCTATCTCGGAAATACGGGTACGAAGACACGGCGATAAATCGTTATTCTCCACGAATCGGAGCTTGCAGTATTCAATTCGGCAACATGATAGCAAAATGAACAGGTACGTACAGTTTCAGATCAAATGCGTAGTTATTAACAGTTTACATGTACAAAAAAATTAACATATATTTTTAAATATAGGAATTTTGTGGTCTGCTCAAGTAGTGTTCCACCGGAACCTTCAGCTTCTTCCGGAGGTCTTCCCGGAGGAATTCCGGGTTCTTGGAAGGGCTGGCTGGTGGGGATCCTGATGACAGTTGTTATACCCTTGATGACTAACAAGTGGGGAGCTTTGTTAAAATGGACACGTAAGAATGAAGGTTCAAATTCATTTTTAATTTATCTAATTAAAGTAGGACACTTTATTTTATAGTTGCAAAATTGTATGCATTATGCCTCTGAAAATTCTCAAACTCATGAATTTTCTTCGTTACAGAGCAAGAGCATGTTAGCTATACTACTATACTAGGAATATTAACTATTTTGTCCATAATAATTATCGACATTTCTTCTTGTTCTTTTGTTGTCTCGGTGCAACCCTAGTTATATATATATATATATATATATATATATATATACACACACACACACACATATTCTCGTACGCATGTGTGTGATATTATACAGAAGTTGCTGACAAATATAATTTACATAAATTATCATGCTCATTAATGTAAAACGAATGATAATTGACAGAACAAATAGAAACGGCAGTACAAACGGTGGAGGATATCGTGGAAGCGGTGGAAGACGTGGCAGAGAAGGTAGAGAAATTTACGGAAGAAATCATCGATGACTTGCCGGAAGGTAAATTCAAGACATCACTTGGTCGGATTGAACATGTAGCAGAACAAGTTGCCAAAGACGCCAAGCAAATTGACAATTTCATCGATAAGGTCAATACTACCTACCTACCTTAACTATTTTATTATTCTCTTATCTACTTGTAATTACTTTATTATTCAAGCATGTGACCCGGTACGTCTCGTGCTTGTAATATTCGTTAACCCATCGTCTTTGAAAATTCAAGTTTGAGGAATCTATTCAACAACAAACAATTGTATAGATAAAACATGCACGTAAACAAAGTTAATGGTTTTGGTGGAAAGTGTAACGTCTATCTAATATACTTGGCGATAATGCGATATACACAAATTATATCCCAATTCCTAAACACGTCTTCGAAACGTGTGCATGTATATATATAAATTAATTTGTCTCCCACCCTAAATAAGTAGTGAATGCTTTATATAATATGGTAAACAATTTGTTCAACTGTTTCTTTTAATAATGACATGACATGGCATGACATGGAATTAGTGATCTGTTAGAGTGCATACTATATTTTATTTTAACATTAGTTAACTGCTTATATATTTAAAATAATTTATCCTTATTTTCTGAATTAATACTCCTACAAATTTTATTTTAGTTAATGTAATTGTAAATAAAAAAATTAAACTACAACTCCTGAATTAAAAGTATTTCGTTCGATTATTTATTTTAATGTGACCAACTATGATTATTTCAAATTAGCTGAAAAAACTATGATTATTTCAGTTTCAGGAAGTAGAAGATGAGGTACACGCTTATATTGAAGGAAAACAAAGCAACTCGACTGCCGAAAAAGAAAAACACGGAAAGCAGATTTAGTAAATGATAAAATATTGAACTGTAATTGTAATTTGTTTGTAATTAAGGTGGCGTTATTATATATTAGTATTTGTTATCATTTTTGTTGGAGTCAAGAGAGTCATTGTAAATATTGAACCCATTTGCTACTTACTGTAATTTATTTGCATATTTATATCTAATATTTTTTTTTGCTGAGTTAATTAAGCCAATTTTAGTCTATTTTCAAATGCCAATGGAAATACTAGTATTATAAAAATGATGTGGAATTTGATAAGCACAAATTGTAAGTATACTATACTATACCCCAGCGGTCCAATAATAATTCTTACGATGTAGGGTGGATATTACAAATTTTACTGGGAGCGCCTGGCCCATCCTTACTTTTGAAATTTCATTAAACTTGGGCCACGTTTAATTTCTTTTGTCAGCCGTTATGTAATACAGGTCCAAATCTTTTTTCTTTCTTTTATTCTTTCTAATCAAAATTCGATCATTTTGACTATAATTTAAATATTTTTTTATAATTTTATATTTTCAAAATATATATTTTATAATAAATTATATACATTTTCTAATAATATAATTTTTATAATTTCTTCTACTCTATAATATATGTGAATCGTAGTGATATATTGTTCAGTTTAACCATTAAAAATAAAATAAGACAAAAGACTTGATGCTGAGAGAGTAATATATTACGGTTTAAGAACATTAAATATATTTTAAATAATTAATTTTAACATGAAAAAATTTGTGTTGCAAGTTTAAACTTACAAAAATTTATGATTATATTTGAGTAATTAAGAATTAAATTAATCAAAATTAAATGATTTTAGTTATTCGAACTATAAATATAAAATTTCAACGGACTTTCAAATTTTCGAAATAATTTTAAGTTTTGAAAAGTTTAGCTGACTAACTCGGGTCAAATTCTGAGCATTTTTTAAAATTGGGTCAAAATCTTGAATCCGAAAGCATAATACATTAGCTTAATGCAACAACTTTTATTCACGAGTTCACCGTAGACCCTAAAAAATCATAATTTGTTAGTGCACTTAATCACTTAAATTCCTGACAAGCTGAATAGATAATTAGGCTTAAATCCGAGTTGGCTATGATATCATATATAGGACTCATGTCAAATTTCAAGCTTTTTAAAAAAATGAATCAAATCCTTAATTCATATCACAAATAAGTGAAAAATGTGGAGAATATACTAGTCTGAATGTAACAGCTTGATAATCCACAAATTCACCGCATGTCTCAAATGACCCAAAAAATCATAATTTATTACGATATTTAATAATAATACTTCATCTTATATATTCAAATAAAATCTAATTAAAATTTTCACGTATTTCAATTTAGAACTGGGGTGTTACAAATGAGTCGCAAGCTAATATTCATCAACCGTATGAAAACATATATCGATGTATAATTAAGGGCTGTAATATTTTACTCCATTCAACATCCTGTGCCAACTTGTATTATATATACTATATAGTGTTTCCGTGCACATTTTTTAATTCGTAGCAGCCGGAGCTCAAAACTTCTTCTCGGTCTATATATGTAGTAGTTTGGAGAACGATAATTGACGGAAAAACTTGTTTCATTTTTTACTACGCGCATCTCCACAACTGCTCTCCCCAATTGGCAATTACCATATATTATATCATCCATGTGTATATATATACTGCCCTCATGCACAGTTGTTGATTTGTAGCAGTTGATCAAAGTTCTAAACTTCTTCTTGATTACATAATTATAATATATACTGCAAAGTGTAAACAGAAATCGATCGAGTCCTTTAACAAAAACTTAAATATATACTATCAAGATATGTGGATCATCGGAGGTCTTCCTGGTTCTTGGAAAGGTTGGCTGGTGGGGATGGTGGTGACTGTTGTTATTCCCTTGATGACTAACAAGTGGGCAACTTTTTCAAAATGGACAAGTAAGATTATGTTCAAATTCATTTACAATTGATCCGATCTATTATATATCTAATATGATATCTTTATTAATATCTATTAAATACTATCTTTCTTTTTTTTTTTCACTATTAATATCTATAAATTTTTATATATTTAATTATTTATAATTATGTCTAAATCATATATATTTTATTATATTACAACTTTTATAATCTATTGATAATCGATTCATAAAAATAAAAATGTATGTATTTTTTTACTAAATTAGAATATGTTAAATACTTAGATGTATATGAGCACAACAAGGAGCCGTTAAGACAAACTACAATAAAATGATATGTAATTTTTTAACACCTTAAAATGCTATAAATGTATTTGAGTACGGGAATCGATGAGATAAAATCACAATTATACTTTTCAAATTATAAAATAACATTTAACACAACATAAATTAAGAAAATATGTATTGTAAAATAACAACTACAATATTTAAAAATGATATTCTAACCAAATCTTAAATTAATACCGTCTTAATTACATATTTATATATAATCTTTAAAATAATAAAGTATTTTATAATTAATACTTTTAGGATAATTTAATTATACTTTTAAATGTAAAGATTTATTAATTATATATTATTTAAATATGTATATTATTATTTGTTATTTTTAGGTATTTAATGAAAGGATGATTACTGCCAACTCACCTAATTTCATGTCCATTGAAATCATTAAAATTGTCTTCCTTTTTTGGTTGTTATTTTTGAATTGTGACACGTACACCTGAAACATCCACGTACCTGACATGCATTAATCATGTGATTATAAATTGCTGATAAATTTTAACTGATGATGAACTTGCTGAATGCTGATCATAAACGAATAATTTACAGAAAGAATAGAAGATGCGGTACAGAAGGTGGAAGATATCGTCGAAGCGGTGGAGGAAGTGGCAGAGAAGGTGGAGAAGATTGCAGAAGATATTATCGATGACTTACCGGATGGACAACTCAAAACTGCCCTTAGTTTGTTTGAACATTTAGCTGAGGAAATAGCTGAGGATGCCAAGCAAATTGACAGTTTCATTGACAAGGTCAGAGACCCTAGCTAACCACTACCTTAACTACCACTACTTTTTTTTTTTTATCTAATTCAATAATAATATCACCAATTGTTCACGAGACCATTCACACATAATTTATATCCTATGTAAATATATTTTTCCCCATTTGACTTATAATTATTCTCCAATAATTTTGATTTTTTTCGTATATATAAGATTAAAGATCTCTATTCATCTATATTATAACTATATCCAAATATATATGGTGCTCCACCGCAAAATTCATCATTCAAATTACAATATTAAGATTTATTTTTTATATTCAAATCAATTTACATTTTCTGTTATTAATCAACCTTTTCTAATGCATTGTTATTACTTATTTTATCTTTTCGTTTTTATATTGCAGTTTCAGGAAGAAGAAGATAAGTTGCAAGTTTATATTGAAGAACAACGCAATGCGAGTGCTAAAAAAGACAAAGACATTTAGCAAATTTTGAGAAGTCATTTGCAAACTAATGTGTGTTCCAAAATCTTATTGTAACGTATGAACATTAAGGATTTGATAGTACTTGCGGCCTTCCCAATTTAATGTAATGAATTTATCAAAATTCGTAAAATCTGTATTTTGACTTGAGTTAATTAAATTAATATTGATTATTTTTTTTATAAATAACTCCGCCTATTTCGTAAGGCATTCCAAACTTGGCTCGTAAAATATTAAAATTCAACTCGACTTTAATCAAACTTAATTAAAATTCAAAATTTTCACATATATATTTTAATTATTAACTTGACTTGCAATTCTAAATCAATTTTGTTTTTCTTATTATGAATATGTTTATAAATTAATAATTTTGAGATCACTAAATTTTATTTATTCATCAAAACTAATATATTATCTTTTATTATGTTGATACTATAAAAACTAGTAAAAAAATTTAAAGTTTCGTGAAATATCAATACATCAGTTACTAAAATTTAACGAGATTTTAGTAATCATAATAAGGTCACACAAAGCATTGATGAAATTTACCATGACGCATGTAGTGTTCTTAACTTTTTATTTTACTACTTATGTAATGTTAATTTGGTTTCCAACAATGAATTAATTTAACTACTTTGTTATTAGTTAAATTATGTAATTGTAATAGACTTTTCATATGGTTCTGCCGCGTTAGTTTGATTCCCTTGACCTCTAACATTGCTACAGTTAGATCCCTATTCGTTTATAACGTTGAGATCCGTCTATTGTAATCCGCTTAATTCAAATTTATAAAATATATAAATAAATTAGTTATAAAAAAAAAACAGTGACATAAACGACGCAGTGCTCCCCCACTCCACAGGAAAAAAAAATACTCATATTCCTAAACCCCCTTATCCAAAATCGAAAAATCCACAACCCTCAAATCCCTGTATCTCACACTCTCTGCTTTCTATCATCAACTAAAAATTTAAAGTAGAGTTTGATTTTTTTTTTTTTAATTATCAGAAATGGCTTTACTAGGTCTCGAATCATCATCACTTTCTCATTTCTCTACTCAAAAACTCTTTTATCCTTCTTCTTCGCCCACAAATTTCATTACTTTTCGTTCCTCTCTTTGTTTCAATTCATCTCTATCTTATAATATTCCCAATGCACCTTTTTTTAAAACCCACAAGTCCCCTTCTTTGTTTTTAGCTCAAGCTGCTGTTGAAACACCTGTTTCAAATGCTGTAATTGATGAGGAGGAGGAAGAGGAAGAAGATGAAGAATCAAGAACTAGATTGTGTGCACAAAATGTGCCATGGAGTTGTACTGCAAGTGATGTTCGTCCTCTTTTCGAAAAGTATGGAACTGTTGTTAATGTTGAGGTTAGTTCTTGTTTCGATTTTTCGGGTTTGTGATTTTATAGTTTTTGATGATTTGGGTTTGTTTTATTGTTTGATATATAATGATTGATTGCATTGTGTAGAAAGAATTTTTTTTATTTAATTTGTGATTGTGATTCTTGCATAGCTATACTCGAAATAATGAACTAAATTTACACAATGATCAATCCAATGTGTAGCTATAATGGAATGAATAAGTGCATAGAATGAGTTATTTATTCAAACATTTATGCACTCATTTTGTAAATTTGATTCTTTATTTAAGCATACAGCACCAACTATAGCTATAGGTATTGTTGCCACATCACCAGTTCGGAAAAAAGTTGTTAACTTTAATCTAGTTGGTTCAATTTTAGGATCAAGCACCGAAATAGAAGTTTTATTTTAGCACCGAAAGCCAATTGTTGGTGCCAAAGTATAGCAATGACTATAGCCATAGAATTAGCATTGGAGCTGCTCTTACATGTCTGTTATTCTGAAGTGGATAATTATTGTAATCTCATCAATGTTTATAGTGGTGCATTCTCAAACTTTGTACCGAATTGGGTCTTTTTCATGTTATGATTGGCTAGCATAATCTATAATGAATTTGGTTGTGTTGATTCTTGTTTTTATTTAGGTTTTTGATTATATTTGATTGTTTTTCTGAAGTGGGTAAATGTTGTTTTGTCTTGGTAAGCTGTCGATGTACAACAAAACAAGGAACAGGGGTTTAGCTTTTGTTACAATGGGGTCACACGAGGAAGCGGTAGCAGCTCTCACTAATCTCGAAGCCTTCGTAAGAATTTTGGGACTTTTGAGATGTTCACATATCTATTATATTTCCATGTTTAGAAACTGAAGGTAGCTGTTAATTGTTACGGAGTATATTTTATGGTACAGGAATATGAGGGTAGAGCTTTGAGGCTTGCATGGGCGAATCCACAAAAGAAGAAGGTTACACCTCCTCGAGTTCCACCAAAGCAGGCGCCGATACACAACTTGTTTGTGGCCAATTTGCCGTACCAGGCCAGGGGCAAAGACCTTATGGAGTTTTTCAATTCTGAAAATGCTAATGTTGTTACTGCAGAAGTTATTTTCCGTGAAAATCCGAGAGGGTCTGCAGGCTATGGATTTATCTCCTTCAATACTAAAGCGGAAGCTGATGCAGCACTCTCTACTTTTCAAGGGAAGGTAATACTGTGTGACAATTTGCTGTAATGTATAATTTGGGATATAATATTACTTGTTTTCCAATTATTATGTGGAAGATTTGTGTGGTGATTTCTTGTTTGTCATTAGATCTGCTGTACGAAAGGTCTCTTAAAGTTTTGGTGTCTTGCAGATGTTTATGGGACGACCGATTAGAATAGCACTTAGTAAAAAGTTTCTGAGACAAGAAACAAAAACGAGTATGCAACAAGAAAGTACTTCAAGCAGTAAGTTGAACTCGGATGGGGAGCAAACAGAGGCATCTGCTGAAGTCTAATGCGTGTCACTAGGGAGCTGAGTACTTCTACTTATCATGTTCATGTCTGTCCGGATTTTGTCTATTTATTGGAAACTAATATAAGCTTTATATATTTTTGTCAAATCCTTATATGCCTGTTTCATCTTTCACTTTTTGTTGTTTTTAGACATTTTAGCTAAATAGCTTTCCTGGAACAAGAGTATGTTTTATGTTATATAAAAAGTTATACCTTGTGACAAGGTTATGAATAAGTATTTGCATCCCAAATTAATGTACATTAATAGGCACTCCATCCCATATCTTTCAACATCTACGGGAGGAAAATTTAGAATGTTAAGAAACCAATTCATTGAAATATGAGATATAAATCATCTGCTTGTACCAAGTCCTAAAGTTTTCATCAGCTCAGCCTTAGATCTGACCAGTCGGAATTGTGTGATTAACTGAAAGCTGTATTACCCAAGAGCAAAGCAGTTCTTGGCTATGTTGGTCTATTTTGTTTCATTTTTGAATAATTGTTGTCTTGTTGATGATAAACCAGTTTCAAAATCTAAAATTGACTTGTGTCTCGAGTTTTTTATGCTCCTAAAACTTACCAATTAGGTTACATGTTTGTAAGCTAAGACTGTCATTGTCTTCACGAAGGCCTCTCTCTCTCTGTTTGGTGTTTAAAGTAGTTATTAATATGCCAACATTAAAAGACTAAAGTGATTAGAAGTTGTATATGAAGTATTTGTTAATGCGTGTACTTTATAGTGATTATTACTACTTTGTGTGTAAAAATAGTGATTACAACTTGATTACTAAATCAAAATAATATTTGTCAAAAAAAAATCAAAATAATAAAAGTAGCCTTTGTACACATGTATATCGAAATTTTAGAACATGAAAATATATTTTTGAATCATTACAAGGCAACCTATATTTACTGAATTTTATAAGATTTTCCTTTTTCAAAATTCTTACTTTACGAGAGAGTTTAATTTATCATTAAACATTCCTTCATGGGCACTTTATTTAACAGGAAACCAAACTTTCCTCTTATTCTCTGGTAACATAGCAGGAAACTGTAACTTTCTGCTCTAGTATAATATACACATTCCGTGTATCTCGAATAAATTAAATAAATATTTCAATTTTAAAATTCAAAATTACCATAATACTAAAAGTGACCAAAAATTTAGGAACAAGCAAAGAAAAACGTTTCCAAAACAAATGTGAAGCAGGCAATGTACATGTATATATATTGCCGAAGGCCAAACCATATAAAAACCGATATCCTCCAAGTCTTGAGCAAAACAACCAAACACACAAACATGGCTACAATTTCAAGTTGTGTGGCCCTGAGTTACACCGTTGGAGACTCGGCTGGTTGGGGACTCGGTGTTGATTTTTCATCCTGGAGTGCAGGCAAGACCTTCAATGTTGGAGACCACCTTGGTAAACCTATATAATTTTATTTTTGAAGATTTTCTTTCTGTTGTTGAACCAAAATTTCAGCTTCTGATCATGTAATAATAAATTTTGGTTTTTTTATTCGATCTCTGTTACAAAAACCAAGATTAACTTATGTTTTTTTTTTGAACTAAATTACTTTTCTTTTGGAAAATTGTAGTATTCAAATATGTTGCTGGGCATACAGTAGCTGAAGTGAGTTTAGAAGATTATACTTCATGCACAGTTGGAAACTCGATTAGCACGAACAAATCAGGTTCTACTGATATCTCACTGAAAGCACAAGGCACACATTATTTCATATGTACTGTAACTGGCCACTGTGCTGCTGGTATGAAACTAGCCGTTACTGTTTCTGCTACCCCCGGGGGATCAGTCACCACTACTCCACCAGGCACTATTCCTTCCCCAGCCAATGTTCCTCCGACACCACCCACAGGAGGTTTGATTGTACCGCAGATGACATATAGTGATGCTTCAGCAACATCGCTATCATATGGTACATTAGCTCTGATGCTCCTACTACTCGGGATCAACTGAGGCAGTCACTAGCTGCTTGTTTGAAGTTTTGCTTTAGTTTTCTAGGTTTGCAAGAGTTTTATTATGTAGCCAAGAGGCATGCATACCTTTTTCTTATTTTTTATCAATTTAGAATATATGAACATGGCTTTAATCGGCTAATAATGCACTTAGATTTATAAAATTACTTGCGTCGGTATCTTATGTTCCGGCCGCGGAGACATGTAATGTCGAAACTTTACATATCACTTGTACGACTATGTTTATATCTTAGTATCGTTTGTTCCAACTTCCAACTAAAGTATATAGTGATTGCGCGCTGGATAAGAATTTGATAAAAATAAAAAAAATTGGTTGAAATTAAGCAAAATGTGAATAAATATAATTAAATGTGAACTATAAATAATAACTAGCGTAAAAGGCCGTACGATGCACTACTTTTTCCGTACAATCGTAAAATAAAACTTATTTTTAGTTGTATTATTTATTTTAATTAATTTATTATTATTTATTTTTAAAATTTTAGTTTTAAACGCATCTATATATTTTTATTAAAATATTTATTGATTGATATAAATTTCATACTGAATTTATAAATACTAAATTAATATGTAAAACATAATTAATAAATCCCACATATATTATGCAACTATATCTATGCATTATTATATATTTTGATTTTGATTTTTTGACTAAATTATTTTTTTAACAATTTAATGTATATAATGTAAAAAGTTCTATTTTATGAATTTTCTAATTTTTTACCAAAATTTACTAAATTTTTTTATAGACAATCTAATATCTTATTTTTAAATATAATTTTCTAAACATTTATTATAAATCCATTTTTTATATGAAAATATATATTTAATACAAATATATACATACACGAACATAATCACATTCAAGTAAATTTATATTTTTTTAACTATTAATTTAATCAATATATATGTATATTGTAATAGTTTATTTTCAAAATGTATCATCTAAATTCAAATATTTTCACCTCTTACAATTTGACTAATAAATTTTAATATTTTCTATTTTACATAATACGTAATCTTTTATTTTAAATTTTTTATCTATTTCTAAAATAAATATAAATTTGAATCATATCATTTTATATAGTATTATTATTTTAGTGTTAATATCGCAACTATAGCTCAATTCCATATTTTATTCAAATATTTAACTTATTTAAATCTAAATTTGTTATAACTTTTTCAAAAGTTTATTTAATTTGTACTGATAAAAAAATTTAAACTCAACTATACGAATTTTATTTCTCATATTTAAAAAAAAAATAACAAATAATTTATATATGATGCATTTATAATATTAAATTTTAATATATGATAAAAAAAACTAATGGTTTGTGTGTTAAGATTTTTAAAAGAAAAATAAAAATCCAAGTAGATCAAATGGTTGCAACAATGACTATTTAATATGAGATTACTCGTTCCATTCCCAATGATGATAGACATGATTTTATCCTTCTTTTAAAAAAACAAAATTTGTGGTACATAAGTAATTATGAAAAATATAAGAATACAATTGTCATTTCATACTAAATAAATAGACAAAGTTTGCTTGAGCTTTAATATATAGTAATATATTTCAGAGATATAGTAATGAAAATAATATGCCGATCAACATATATTTTATATATTACAATTTTATTCTAAAAGAACGGTTGTTTTTTACTTCTCTAAAAAGATTAAATATGCATTTTATTCTCAATCAATAATCTTTTGATTTCGTCACTTGTTCAGAACTTTAATTTCAAGTTTCAAACCTTTGAATTTGATACATGATCCCCTGTATAGAATAATTTGGAAAATTTGTGGAATTATTTTGAAAAACATGCAAATGTACCAACTATTAGTATTTGTGAAGCAGGAAAGTTTAAACGATTGATACGGTTTTAACTTGCAAAAGTACGAGAATTGATAAGGTAACATAAATTATTGTATCGACTAATCAGTTGATTCCTCCTATCAACAAATACAGTATTAAAAATTACTTCATTTATCCCATTTTAATTTTAAATTTAAATAATTTTTCCTTTAATATAAATTTAAATTTCATTCATACCCCTATTAATTATGCATTGGTAATATATTATTTGTATTATTAAGGCAATAACTCCTCTTTTATGCCTATACATTAATCCATATTATATTATTAAAACCAAAAATTTAAAAATTTGGCAGTCCTTGGTCGGTATTTGGGTCAAAAAGTCATATTGGGCTTAATTTTTAAACACTAATCTCTTAATTAAAATACACATCACATTAAATTTTCTAAATAAAACACATCTTTAAATAAAACACAAAAACATTATCCTATTAAAATACATATAAAGTATATGAAAAATTATATAAAATATATACATATAATATTAAATAAAAATTAAATTATTATTATAAAATTAAAAATATATTCAAATTATATAAATAAAATATTAAAAGAATTCGATTCGTGTATGGCACGGGATATAAGTTAATACAATTATAAGGGTATTATAGTTAAAATACAGATAAAAAAAAATTTATCTGTGTGTAAAAGTCAAACAAGTCAATTAAAATGGGACGGAGGGAGTAAAATCTAAGACGGTGTGGCAAATTTAATAGATGGAATTATCTTTTTAAAATTCTAATTAGTAAGTCTCTTCAAATAAAAAAAGACACAAATATACTTTCCTTTGTTAGCATTGAACAGGAATAGAAAACCCGACTTTCCTTTCATTGCATAGTAAATAGTTGGAAACCTTTACTTTTTTTTATTTGCTAAATAGTTGGAAACCTTTACTTGTGCTCTATATATATTACGATTATGCGAGTATATATATTAAATAATCCCTAGCTAGTAACATTGATATATTCATCCTCCTACGTAAACACAATGGCGAAGTACATGTCTGTAATTACATGCTTATTTGTTATAATGATTACAGGTTGTGTGGCTGTTGATTACACTGTTGGACACTGGGCTGGTTGGACGCTTGGCCTTAATTATACTTCCTGGAGTGCAGGCAAGACCTTCATTGTTGGAGACAACCTTGGTAATCTTCTTTCTACTGTGTACTAGTACTATTTTTATGCCTAATGAATGTTAGGTTACTATTTATTTATTTTTGGTAAAATATGTGTTTTCTTGTGTTGGTTGGTGATTAAACCATATTCAACTGGTTCAAACTTCAAAGTTAAACTATTGTACTGTAATATACAGGTTTACTATCTAGGATGGGTGATATTTATCCATGTTTTGTGTATCTTTCTGTTAACAAAGCAGCACATAACTTAGCTAGGCATGCTTGTTCATTCCCATAATGTGAGTATTAGTACGACGGAGGGAGTATTATCTAGCTACTTCGGTTTTAGAAAGTTTCTAATGCAATAAGTATTTGATATTAAAAAAAAAACATTGTAATATACGTCATATATACTCGGCGAGTAGAGAATTTGAGAGAGACCAATCTAAAAGTTTCGACAGGGTAAACAAAATTAATATGCAGTTTGGGGGGATTTTCTCGTGTTTCGGCCAGAAAATTTTATTTAAACACAATGCAGAGAAACTAACCACTACGCACGTAATGTATGTCCATTCATGAATCATGAGTCTGGAGAAATTGATATATAGGTAGATGTTATTACAAAAACTTCATTATTCCCTTGAATCCCTTGGAGAGATGATTTTGATTCTTTAAAATACAAAGGAGACGCGTGAGACTCTCGCGTCATGCAGCTCTGACCCTATATGTTAAATAACTGAAACAACAATCGTGGTCATTGAATCGTCATTCTGATTCATTTTTAAGGCCTTTGTACTTGGATCTTGTAAAAATTATAAATTGTTCCTGGAGAGATAATATGATATAGTGATGTTTTATTTTTATGTTTGATTCGGATTAACAGAGATAAAATTGTATTGCTTCTTTGTTTGGTTGATTAATATGAGTGCCATGTATTGTTTTTTTTTGTTTTATGATCTCATGTCACATACATGACGTTAACCTTTTTTCCCGCTTTGGAAATTATAGTTTTCAAATACAGGGGAGGGCATACAGTGGATGAAGTGAATTTAGGGGATTATACTTCATGTGCACTTGAGAATATAGTTAGCAATTTGGCAAAAATACAAAGCAAAAGAAAGTCAAGTAAGAGGCACAAGCACAGGCACGGGCACAAATCACGCACTACCGTTATTAAACTAGAGGCACCAGGCACACATTATTTCATTTGTACTGAACCTGGACATTGTATTGCTGGTATGAAATTTGCCATCAATGTCTCTGCCAAGGAGGAAGCAGCCACCCCTACGCCCACATGTAATGACTGTCCTCCTCCAACACCTTCTAATGTCACTGCTCCTCTTGCTCTGAATCCTCCATTCAAAAAATCAGGCAGCCAACGTGCTGGCTTGCCAATTCGGCCACGTCCATATGTTGAAGTTTTGCTGCTAGCACTTGTGTTGCTTTAGCTTGTAGGTTTATTTAATTTTTGTAGCAAAGGAACACTTTTTTTTATTCGAACTAGTACGTACTATCATATGCATTATCGCTAACCTTATCAAAGCCCATAAATCATTGTGTCCCTTCTGTCATGTTGATGTTAAATGCTCGAAACTTTTCCATATCTTAACAGGCTGGAGCCTGGAAAGGAGAATTGTTTTTTCAAGTGGATTGACATTATGCTGTTTCATGAACTCTATATAACTATATTATAACGGGGAATATTATAAAGTGACTTGTTCTCGAATATTGAAGGCAGTGGTCGATCTAGCACAAACTAGTTTAGATTCTAGTAATTTTTACCGACCTAGTATCAATTAAAATTTAAAATTTTCAAGTTTCACCTAGTTTTCATATATTAGAAGATTTTTTTTCAAGTCACGACTATCAAAAATCAAGTATGACAAAACATTAGTCCCTACTCTCTCTATACCGTTTTCATTGATATTAACCTACAGTGTTGGGATCAATTTTTAACCAGATCATAAGACAATGAAGTAGTGAAAGTAGTGAACCTCCAACACGTCTCGTGGCTTTGCACACTTGTTCTTTTGTCAAATATTCGATTTTTGTTGTTAGGATTTTTACGAAAACAACTTCTCTACGCCTAAAAATAAATTCGTAATCTGAGTGTGTATTATTCTCTCGAGAAATATACCTGCTACATTAGATATTTGTTAATTAAATTATAACACTGTAACAAATACAAATAATTGCAACCTTGTCACTTGCCACCAATAATTGGGTCACTTCTCTCATGATGAAGAAAAGTTTTGCCTGTATAAGAACATGACAGACAGACTAATAACAGGCTGGAAAGTGGAAGAATTGTTTTCTGGTGGATTCACATTATTGTTATTTTCATATAATAATAACAACATGGTTAGAGCCAGAGGTAAATTCAAAGGAACCCTATACATCTACAAGACTACAACTAGCAATATATCTAATCAATCTCACATGCAATAGGCCACCAAGCTTTGTTCAATAGTTGCACTGCACATGCACTTTCACTTTCACTTTCGCTTGAGCTCCCCAACCACTGCTCCACTACAAGTCTACAACTATTTATTACTTACACTGGTCTTACTCGTATTCATTCTAAATCGAATATTGCTAATTGACAAACTTTCATAATTTTACGATTTCTTAGCAACAGAAGCTATATATAATTAATTTGTTAAAAAATTGATTTTTTTTAATTGGCGGGAAAAAAATCACGTTTCGGTATAAATTCAGCAAAGCACCGTACTGTATATGAAAGGGGCTTAATTGATGTAATTATTCGATTTCAAATTAAATAAAAGACGTTGAAAGAAAGAAATAATTTTATTAATAATAATGGTAAAAGAGAGGATATATGCAAACGATCAACACCCAAACAAATATCAAAGCGAAAAAATTCAGAAAATTAAATCCTACATAATAATAAATCACAATAACACAAGTGTAAAACTGAAAAAAATAAATAAAACTCAATCTCCGATCGATCTCTACATCAACAAGGCCACGGCGGCGAACAATGCGACACTAGATCCGGCAACGGTAACTCTGTTCAAGACGGCGGCGTTAGGAGATTCGGTCGGAGCACCGCCGGGAGTAGATGAGATCGTCGACGGAGGAGCACCGGCGGGAGATTCAGTTGGAGCAGAAGTAGGAGGCGCCGGTGGAGACGCTAATGGAGTTTCACTCGGCGGCGATACGGTGGGAGAAGGAGTGGGAATAGCAGTCGGCGGCGTTGCAACTACCGGTGGAGGCGCGGAGACCGGAGGTTTCACCGGAGTTGGAATCGGCGATGCTCCAGGAGCCTGAGCGATGGCAGATCCGGCAATCACGAACATAATAGCAGCAAACACGACTCTCGAGAACGCCATTGGTAAATTTCTCTCTCTACAAAAACACTGGAATTGAAGTTTTAGAGAGAGAGAGAGAGAGTTGTTAAAGAGAAAGATCGAGAGAGAGAGTGTGTTTGCGAGAGAGATTTGAGAAGGAAGAGTACGAGTAATTATATATATAGGGGGGTATGTAAGGCGGTTTAGAAGAGTGATTGAATTGAATTGCACTTCTGTCTTTTAATCATTAATTGACAACTCATAAACAGAACAGATTCATCTGGACCGTTCATTTCGTTTACTTGCCGTTGAGACTTGAATTAAACCGACCGTTGATTATTTTAAAATTGAGTTATTAAGCTGGGGTTACCGTTATGAGTGGCACGTTCTATGCTGGATTACTATATAGATTCATCTTCTTTCCTATTGCTAATCCACTTCAATTATTGAATTCATTAATTTTGTTGTGATTTTATTTACAAACCGACAATTTGTTTATTACTACCATACTAGTTTATAATTATTTTAATATTTTAAATAATTTTTATATATATGATTTAAATTTAAATTTTTATAATAATTATTTAAACTTTATTTTAGTATTATATGTATTTTTTATAAAAAAATTCATATACATTTCTGTTTATATTTGTATTTTAATAAAATAATTTTTGTGTGTTTTACTAAGAGATTTATATTAGTTAGAAGATTAATGAGAAATGTAACGCCCCCAAATCCGGGGTCGGGGATCTGGTCGTCACGTGAAAAACCTCAATATAAAATCACCTGTTTAATAATATTTTACACCACCTGTAGTCATTCAATATCTGAAAACTACAGCTATGACCCCAATTACCGAGATCTTTTAGATTATAGTTCTAGAAACAAGAATCCAACAACCAATTATCAATTATTATAAACCTCAAATAATCAAATCGAATCTCGCTTGTGACCCCATCCATAAAATTTCAAAATTGATTTCAACAATCTCTTTAAACCAATCTTATATTACCGGTATAACCTCGATAAAAAGTATACCAGCAGCTAGGACGGGTCTATACCAAGCAATATATATAATATACCAATATATATAAATAAAACTTACTCTAGATACAGACGTTCTGGATCCGAAAACTTCTTCGTAAAGACATCTTACTTTCTTCTTCCGAGCTACGCAGATAAATCTCGTCAATCTACTTTTTCTGAAAGGCTAATATTTTCTCATCCTGTCTGGAAAAGTGTATGATGAAAAGCAAGAGTGAGCCAAAGAAATGCTCAGCAAGTATATAAACAATTGAAATTAAATCAAGATATGAGATCTGTATCGAGAATGGAATATAACACAGTTTATTATGAAAACTGAACAGTAAATAAATCACAGTTTATTTCAACTGAAACAATGCAGTATGTCATCAAAATGAATCAACTGCTCAAAATCAATATATAATAGCCACACAGGCAATATGGATTGGATACACAACATATAAACACTATTGCTCCCTGATCAGTCTAAAAGCAATAGGACCTCTTTATACCCTACCGGTACATTTCTATACCCGTAGTTATAACAAGGATTCATAAAATGGGTACCAAAATAGGCAAGTAATGTTAGCCTATAGGAAGATGGATTGGTTACCATATCCTCCTCAATAAATGCTGGACTATTATTTCAGAGCCTCTTACGCTAGAATTCCAATCCAATAGAGCAACCCCAAATAAAATAAGGTATGCTTAGTTTCAACTACAGACCATATCCTCGTTATTTATACAATAATTCGCTGGATATGATGAGTTTATTATAATCATCTTCCAATATTCAGAGTACGAATAACAAGTAACTCTGATGCACAGAATAAAACAGGAATCATAAATAGTTCTGAACAATAACTATTTATCATGATATGAATAAATGAAAACATAAACAACAGTGTTTATGATGATCAAGGAAGAAATACTTGCCTGATATAGATGCGGTCCTAAGCTGGAATGGGTCGACTACACTGCCCGTCTCACAGTATCACCTTTTAATAATTCTTTAATCTGATGCTCATGCGTTTGCTACGAGTCTGAACTATTGAGATCGAGTCCGCACGTCTACATCTATAGTCAAATATAATACGGTACTTTAGTCCTTGAAGTACCTCGCTGTATTCCACGAGCGTTTATAACTTAACTATACTTATATACTTATCTCAGACATATTCCTGTTAACAAGAAACTCACATCACACCTAACAAACCAATAAATAAAATATAAACTCAATTATTATTAACTAATCCTCAAACCACCAATTAACCCTCGAGACTTGAGTATTAAACAACAATTAAACCTCGAGACACGAACATAAATAAACAATTAATCCTCAAGACTCGAATATAATTAAACAACTAATCCTCGAGACTCGTATATAAATAAACAATTAATCCTCGAAACTCGCATATAAGTAAACAATTAATCCTCGAATAAAAAGGAATAAAAACTAACAATTCTAATTCATACTTTAAAACTTATAACGTCTACCCTCGATGACGTTATCAAATTAAACAAGTAAACATAACGTCACACATTTTATAAATATTTTTAGGCTAGAAACGGATCACTAAAAAGTCGTAAAATATTTAATCCGGGTTCGTAAAGAAATTTAGAATTTAAAACTATTTTTATAATCTCCGGATTATTTTTCTAATAATAGGAATATTTGTTTCGTTTAAAACAGATAAACAAAATAATAAAATTTTAATTAATAAGAATAAATCAATTAATAATTAAATCAACTGATTATTCAAATTAATTAATTATTAATCATTCTTAAATAAATCATTCTTCAAAATAGTTAACTACTTAATATTTTTAATCAAATAATAATTGAAACTTAAAATAAATACTTTATTATAAGAAAATTTTTCGAAATAAGGGCTTTGAAAAATGAACTTTTCCCGGGATCACAGTCCCTCAAAAACAGTCTCAAACGATACAATCCAACTATACTAAAATAAAGTAAATAAATTTAATCCACAAAACAAATTATACATATACACATAAAATTACCAGAAACAAAGAACACAGTCATCAAAACCCAAAAATCCGGCTAACAGGTAACTATCTGTAGTATAAAAACAATCTCTAAAAATTATGAAATTAATATATATAAACTAACATGCCCGAATATTTACAAGCGTCAAGTCAGGATCTTAAAAGTCTTACCATAAGATCAATTACGGACACCCCACAAGTCTTTTCTGATGTCCGGAAAATATGCTCAAAAAAATCCGAGATTAATACCAATGCATATACACGTGCTGTACTGCCTCCTAGCTTGATCACCATCTTCAAATCACCTTTCTAGACTCCAAAATATATTAAAAAGGAAAATCTGCCCAGAAAATAATCTTCTCAAAACTTAACCAAATTTATACCCATGCGTAGGTCTTAAAGCGCTGGTCATTTATATATATAGATATCGAATATTGGATGCATGATTTGTAAGATATGAATATTTAGAGTTTTAATTAAATATAAATACGTACCGAGAAGACAGACAGAGGAGCAGCAGTCAGCAATAAACAGAAGAGGGGGAAAGTTGTGCGTGTTCAGCAGTGGAGGTGGTGGTGTCTCGCGCGTGTATCAAAGAAAAAAAAAAGAGGTGTTAAGTCGATTACAGAGAAAAGGCAGGAACAGGGGAGAGTTTGTTTGGGGGGTTGTCTGGGTAGAATAGATTTATTATATAAAATTTTTTTTAACACTTTTATAAAATATAAAACATATCTCGTAAAATCATTTTAATATCACTTTTAATTTCTAAATAATTTTAAATAATCTCAAAAATCATATAAAATATTTTTGGGTAAAAATATAAATTTTACTATTTTTAAAACGACTTAAAAATAATAACTTTTCACAATATTTAAATATTTCAAATATTCAAAAATATAAAAATATTAAATTTTGAATACTCAAATAATTTAACTCAAATAAAATTTCACCCGAAGAAAAATACCAACTCGAGATATTAATCCGATCAGTAAAATAATATGAAAATTTTAAACTGAACTCAGCTCCACTGAACGGAAAATAATTACTAAAATAATAATAAAAATATGGAAATGCATCCAACTGGAATAAAATATAAAAATTTTATTCCTCCTCTTTTGAGAAAACCAATAAAATATTTAAATAATAAAAATAACTTTTGAAAAATATCTGGGTTGTCACATGAAATATGTTTTTGTTAGGAGATTAATGTTTAATAAAATAATATTTATGTGTTTTGTTTAGAGATATGTATTTGTTAGAAGATTAATTTGAGATGTGTTTTAGTTAGAAGATTAATGTTTAATAAGATAATATTTGTATATTTTATTTAGAGATGTGTATTAGTTAGGAGATTAATTTGTGATTTTTTAGTTAAGAGAATAATTTTAAAAATTAGGCTCAATAATAACTATCCAACTCAAATACCGACCGACTACTAAACTTTTAATGTTTCATTTTTAATAATACAAGCTTATATGATGAATTTTTTAGCTTTTTAATCTTTTTTATATGATTTGAATTTATTTTTAATTTATATAATAATAATTTAAAATTTATTTAATTTTACATGTATATAATTTTTTATATTTACAAATGAGTATTTATAATACCAACTCAATCTTATCAATCACTAATTAAGATTTATTTTCTATAGTCATCGACTCTATAAATTAAAAATATTTTTTATTTAAATTAAGAAAGAAAATTAAAGTTTTTCATTTTTTATAAATAAATTAAGAGAGAAAATTAAGATTTTCACTTTTCAGTTATAAATGATGCTAACTTATGTCTTTTGCGATGCACGCTTTTTTTTAATATTTTAATTTTAATATTTTTAATATTGTTTGAATTTATTTTTATTGATATAATAATAATTTAAACTTTATTTCATATTTCATATATATATATATATTTATATAATTTATTTATATTTATATTTTAATGAGATAATATTTGTGTGTTTTGTATAGAAATATATTTTAGGTAAAAGATTAATGTGAGATATTTTATTAAAATAAAAATATAATATTATCCGTGAGGAGCTGTATAAAATGATGATTATCGGGTATAGAATTATATGTATGATAATATATATATATATATATATATATATATATATATATATATATATTCTAAAATTAGATTTTATTAAAATTTAATGGTTATGATGATTTTTATGAATCACTTAAAATTGAACGGTCAGGATCTTTTGATATTTTATTAAAATAAAAATATAATATTATTCGTTAGGAATTGTATAAAAGTAGGACTATCGGTGATAGAATTATATGTATGATATATATCTTTTCTAAAATTAGATTTTATTAAAATTCGATGACTGAGATAGTTTCTATGGTTCACCTAATATTGAATGGTCTTGATATTTTTTTATGGTTCACTCTAGTATTTTAAAAAAAAGTTTTCAATTTTTTGTTATAATAATATAGTATAGATAGATAGTACAGATACTATAGATTTTAAACTATTACGCGGTGGTTCTTTCTCTAAAAATTGTAATTGTTGAATAAAATTAATTATAGAAATAATTATTATTTTAACTTATAGTTCTACATGATTTGATAATTGATACGAAATTATGGGGACCTTGTGAACTCTGAATGGAACGCTAATTTATTAAACATGTCGTTGGTTAGACTAGACAGTCTTTTCAAATTTCAAGTGGGGATAAGTTAGTCGCAAAATCGTTCGGTTCAAAATTTAGTATTACTCGAATTTCGATCAATTTGAGGTGTAATCCGTAATCACCGTTAATATTCTCTCTGTTGTATTTGATTTAATTGTTAAATAAAATAAATTGATTAAATATATGAAAAGTGTAATTTATAGAATTTATTATGTGAATAATATTTGTAGGTTACAAATATTAAGTTAATGATATTGATGATATCTATTAATATTATAATTCTTATTAATTCTACATTTTATTTTTTCAATTATATCTACGATTCAATAACTTTCTTTACTTTATTAAGGGTATTCAAGAAATTTGTTAAATCAGGCAATTAATTCAATTGTATTACTATATGTTATTCTTTTATGATTGAACCTCACTATCTAATTAATTATAATTTCAATATTAACTAATTATACTTATATTTGATATTCAAATTTAATATAAACTATTATAAGAAATGAAATAATAATTTTTAAATCAATCCATTTTATTTTCTTTATATTGAGTTTTTTTGTCAATATCAAAATTTTATTATTAATTTAAATGAATTTATTTTCTTTCAAAATAAAAATGCAAAAGATATCTTTTCACAAAATTTTTTATTTTCTTTATCTTGAATTTTTTATTTGTTAATATTAATATTTTATTATTAATTTAAATACATTTATTTTTTTAAAAAATAAAAGTGCAGAAAATAATTATTTACAAAACTATTACAAATAACTCATAAAATTTTCACGTCCCATAAAATTTAAATGATTTGTGATTACACACACTATATTTATATGGTTGATTTATGATTTCTCAAAAGCAAAAACTATATATTAAATTTAATTCATTTATTTTTATACTTTTCCTTACTAAAATTATTGAATATATTCAATAATTCAAATAATATAATAATATATTTAACTATTAACTTAATATTTAAATAATAATTTTTAATTCAAATATAATTATCTATTAATATTATAATTCTTATTAATCCTACATTTTATTTTTCCAATTATATACTTAATTCAATAATTTCCTCTATTTTATTAAGGGTATTCAAATAATTTGATAATTCAGACAATTAATTCAACGGTATTATCATATCCCATTCTTTAATAATTTGACGTCACTATTTAATTAAATATAATTTGAATATTAAATAATTAAGGGTTATTTTCTTTGTCTTGAATTTTTTTGTCAATATCAAAATTTTATTATTAATTTAAATGTATTTATTTTCTTTCAAAATAAAAGTCCAAAAAATATTTTTTCACAAAATTTTCTATTTTCTTTATCTTGAATTTTCTATTTGTCAATATCAAAATTTTATTATTAATTTAAATGCACTTGTATTCTTTCAAAATAAAATTGTAAAAGATTTTTTTCACAATTTTTTTTATTTTCTTTATCTTCAATTTTTTATTTGTCAATATCAAAATTTTATTATTAATTTAAATACATTTATTTTCTTTCAAAATAAAAGAGTATAAAATATTTATTCACAAAATTATTACAAATAACTTATAAAATTTCCATGTTCTATAAAATTTAAATTATTTATAGTTACACACACTATATTTTGGTTGTTTTATGTTTTCTCAAAAGAACAAATTAAATAATAAATTTATTACGGATAACTTTTATCAAAATATAAGTCACTGAAAAAAGTACGTAATACTTATTTCTGGCTTTAAGTATGCTTATTTCTGATTTTAAACCGGTTTCTGATTTATTAAACAAACAAACATTTTTTTTTAGTTTAAAGTCCGAAACAACTTTAAGCTCGGGCTTAAAGCTGGTTGCGAAACCGACTCTAAATATGATGAGTATTTTTGTGAAGAAAATTTGAAATCGGATAATTTTGTTCTTTGTCCTTCCTTTTGCTATGGTTTGAATGTTTATTAATTATGGCATGCATTTATCTTATACATCAGATACAGAAAAATATAAAATAATATAAAGAAAAATATAAAATAATATGACAGAAAATATATTACTACTATATCGAATACAAAATAGTTAAAGTTGATATTATAATTTAAAATTAGAAAATGATTTTTTGTATTAAACTAAAATATAACCTACGCTTTAATCAATTATTTATAAATTTAATTAACATTTTATTTTAAATTTTCATTTTATTTAAGGTGAAAAAGTTTATCCTTTTTCTAACTATTTAATGTTTGATTTTAATTTTAAATATACAACCAAATATTTATTTATATAATTAATTAATTAAATATAGTTACGGTTCGTATAAAATAGACAGCTAAACATCTATACAAATTATAACACATGACAAGTGGTGATGGGGATAAGACAACCGTTATAAAGTCCCACACTCCCACGGGTCCCACCGGCCAGTCATCACCCATCTGTTATCCTTTGATAGAAAAGCAGACAAACACGTGTTATCATAGGACAGACGTGCTTCATGTACAATTTCTATGAATATTTAGTACTGGTATTTCCAAGAATGCAATAATACCATAACAAAAAAACATCGCAACTTCAAGTTGAACATGGGTTGGCGCTTTTTTAATGGACAACAAACATGATAAATTTCAATTTATGTCCCGTCATAATTACCGTAAAAGATAGCAATTGATTTATGAGTTTTTTTTTAAAAAAATATGATTATTTTACTCTTTTTACAAAAAATGTATTTTTTAATTTAATATTTATAAAAATAAAATTTTTAATTTTTTTTTACAAAAATAGACTTTACAACTAAATGCAATTAAAATCGACTTAAAATGTAATCGAGAATATCTTCAATTTTTTTAAAAAGGTTGTATTTCATTACATTTGATTACAAATCATACATAAAAAATCACATTTAGTAGTTTTTAATTGCAAAACAGTAATTTTATTAAAAAATTCAAAAAACAGTAAAATCTCAATTTTTTTTAAAAAAATAATTTTTATATTTTCCTTGATTTAAATATTTAATGCATGTCCAAATTCCAATACTAATGGTCCAGTCTTACTCTTACCTGCCAAAGTTCTAAGACTCTATAACAAAGGGCAGCCAGTTCAAGACTTCAAGCCCAATAAATTCAAGCAAGCGACAAGCTATGGGCAAAACTCGTACAAGTCCAAACCATGAAGATCGACATAACATACATTAAATTGAAAAAAATATGAATTCGGAAAGTTTTAAGATCGCAAATGCCGGGTTATACAACATTTAATAATATTTAACGATCACATCTGAATTCATGAATTCATGTTCCCCCTTTTTAAATGACAGTAGGGTACTGGTGTTGATAATTACTCCCTCTATTTTTTTATAAATCGCTTTAATTTTTAATACATATTTTTAAGTATTTTAAAATTATTATTCAAATTATAAATTGAAAATATTTCAATAATTCTATTTAATATATAAATACAAATACAAATGAAAATTGATTTTTATATTTATTTTTTTCAAAAATAATTATAAAATGTATAAAACTGAAATAACGATTTTACGTGTGGACGTAGAAGTTTAATCAAGTAAACTTGAAGTACCGTACTTGTAAAACATAAATAAATTGGGTTAAAATTCGGACAAACAGAGATAGACAGGTTGTTTCAGTTAGAACGGCCGCGCCGCGCAAATATATATAAACGAGCCAAACTTAACTTGTGCCGCCTCTCTTTTATTTTTCCTGGTCAATATCTAGGGTTTAATTCCACGCGTTCTTCGCCTTTCTGGTTTGTATGTATGTGTATCTATATTTACATTATTCTTATGTTCTTCATGCGTTCTGATTTTGCTTCTTTCAGCTCTCCTAATCCTTTGTTTGTGTTACTTTTGTGTTTTTTCTTATAGTTTTGAATTCTTACACAATTACACGCCTGCCTATTATTATTATTATTCAATGGCTCTTCGATTCGAGGTACGATATTGATTACTGCTGAAGCTGTATTATTACTCAATGGCTCTTTGATTAAGTATTTTTTTTAATTAATTTTTATCCACCATTACATATATATATATTAAAGATAGTAAAGTGATTCTGATATGCGGTCGGTGAAATAATGTGGTTTATGAACAACCTGTCATGGTTAAGGTTGTAGTGCTAGAACTAGAAGGATACTCATTGCATGAGTTAGAAAAGGAGGAAACAAGCATATGTAAAAGCTATTTTGACGGAATGCAAAAGGACTAACTATAGGATATAGCCCGAATTCAAGTGCATACAGTTGTTTTTTACTCTATACCAATTATGACGAGATAGATTTTGCACAATAGGGATATAATTGGATTATTGTTTTTTATAGCAAATTCATGTTATTTGTGACAAGATAGATTTTGCACAATAGGGGATATAATTGATGTTATTTGTGACATAATAATTGACTAGGCAATGTTGTGTACTTTCGTTTTTGTGTACTTAAGTGTTAGACACAAACACGGCACTAAATGGTATCTTGTACCTGCATTCTGTATTTTTGTGTCGTGTTATCGTGCGACACTACATAAAAATAAATATATAAATAAATGAAAGTATTATATTTTTACAATATATATATATACATACAATTTTATTAAAATGTGTTTATTTATATGAATATATATATATATATACACATATATATTAATTATTGATAAATAATTATCTTTATTTCGTGTACTTTATATATGTTGGAAGTCAAATGTGTAAGTTAAATTGTTATTTATCTTTAAGAAACTTGTACCTTGATAAATTCAAGCATTGGTCTGTAAATAGATGACACTGGCTCATATGTGTATTATTCTTTGTCACTGCTTAGATTCTGGGAAGATTTAACCGTGCCAGAGCAGCTCAGCTTATACTTCCTCACTTTGTTTGCCATACCCCTCTATTCATGCCTGTTGGCACACAGGGTAAGTATTCCTGATTAAATTGTTTTTACTTATATTTATTATTTATTTGGAGATACATTATTACTGTTCTAAAAAATTCAAGGCATTTAGTCTTCTAAAACATTTACATTTAAATATTCACATTGCCAGTTTTAAAATTATGCCTTGAATAACACGTGTAAGCAAAAAAAAAAAATCTTATTTTTTTGTCATCAACCGGAATGCATTAAGTATCAGAAGCAGTGCATTTCTTACCAACTCTCCTAGTTTGTACAAGTTCATCTTGATACAGGTTGCTTACCCTCTTGGTCCAAGACAATTATTGTATATAGTTTGATGCACTTCTTTAGTTAAAGACTTAAAGTTAATATTCAGATGCTTGCAGGATTTAATTTCTTCATGCATTGAAGAATCAATTTTTGAGTTTGCAGGAACTATTAAAGGGCTGACAACCAACGAACTTGAGGAAATTGGCTGCCAAATAATACTGGGCAATACATACCATTTGGCTCTGCGTCCAACTTCGGAGCTGATTGATGAAATGGGGGGACTTCATAAATTTATGAACTGGCCAAGGGCATTGCTTACAGACTCTGGTGGCTTTCAAATGGTTATCCTCCTACCACATATAAATATCAAAATTTATAGTATTGATATTTTGAATCTTAGGTTATTGCAATGTATCTGCTAGCTAACTCAGAAGCTACAAACTAGTTGAAACACTGCCACCCACAGTTCACTATTTAAACATTCATATGAGACGTGATTACATGGACCTCAGTAGCAGAAGTATAGCACATTTGTATAATAGTAGACCCAAATTTCAAAAAGATGCTAGGTGTTCTTGTAGAAGGGTTGTAAGTGGAGTAAAACGATGATTTAATCTTTCGATCCTCTTAATTTATATTAAATAAATTGTTGATTATCAAATCTTAGAACTACTAGCCATATTATGAATAAAGTATGAGGTGAGACTAAGAGACTTTGTAATCTCCAATAGATGTTAATACAATTGCAATTACTGCATCCCTTTGAAACTCAAAAATCTCGATGTATATTGTATGCAAAACTTCTAGGTAGCTAGATGGAAATATAAATGTTTAAGAGGCTTTTTAGCATCAATCAAGGTGTTAGACCGAATTGAAGTTATATATAATTATATTCGATGAATTATTATAGGGATAGAATACCTAAAGGAAGGGTTGTAAGAGACGCGTCGAAGTGCACATCACTTACCTTGTTGGAGGTGTAGCGGCTTCAGTGACCTTGTGGAGGTTGCATAACAAGAAACTAAATCCTGAATAATTGTTTCACTAGTATGAATGATTGTTATTATTTATATTTTGTTTTATACCAAATTTGATTGTGACAATTTAAATGTTGAGATGCAACTAACATAGGACTAGTATGACGTTTTCAGGTCTCATTATTGCATTTGGCTGACATAACTGAAGAGGGTGTAACATTCCAGGTTCTCTCTTACTTTGGGTTTTTTTACGACTTGTTAGATAAATATTAAGTTGTTTGTGTGCTATGTTAAATGTGCTACGTTGCGGCATTATGCATGTGTTAATACAATATTGCTTATAGAGTTGAAATGTTTGTTCAAACTTCAGCTTGAAATTGAATTTGAGCCAAGTCGAGCCCATTTAATCAAGTCGATCGAACTTAGCTCGATTCAAATTACTGCCCAAGTATAGCACAATAGTCGGTACGAGGAAATGTCCTTTGATAATATTATTCCGACAACAGTTACCAAAGCTTCAATCCTTTGGCTAACGACTAAATTAACCCCTAATTTCCTCAATTCATCTAATTTAGGTTGAAATAAGACTTCTTGACCTTTTTAAAGAGATCTTGCCACTATAATTCACCTATTCCCCTCTATGTTTCTTGGTAGAGATAAGGCTGCGTACATCCTATTGCCCGAAAATCTTTTATAGTTCAGTTCTGTTGCATTCATCTATTAATGCTTTTTTCTATTTCTTATGTTTCAATTTTTTTTACATGTTAAATTATATTATGTCGTTATTCTATCAATGCATATGCTTTGAGCATGCAAATCATGACCCCCATCAAGTTTTTTTAGTGTTGCCTTCTCTTTCTCTTTGCAGTCACCAGTTGATGGCAAGCCAATGCTCCTAACACCAGAAGAATCTATACAAATTCAAGTAGGCTCATTCTTATCCTTATTTGGGTTTTTGCTATCAACTGACTCACATCTTCTTACTGATGACATTTATAATATATACATGAATATAACTAGGCAAAAGAAGCAACTTTTGGTATTAATAGTTCTTTTGAAAAAACTCACATTCAAATTGGAAGCTCTTTCACATAAAAGCTATACACTAGAGTCTAAAATATATTAGTTTAGGATTAAAAACTGAAACCGCTTTTAATTAGGAAAGGGATGCCTCTTAAATTAAAAGTTATTTATAACATGATATATAAATATATCACAAGTGTACATAGTATTGACATAAACTTATACTACAGCAGAAGAATTATAAAAAAATAAGGATTAGAAAATAGAAGTTAAAAGTGAATATATCTAGACATAAAAAATCTTTTAGTTCAATAGGTCTGTAACACTCGAGGTATATCTTACAACAATTAATTTAAGTTATGATTACTTGGTAAAATTGTTGTTTGATTTGGATTGTGTAAATATAGATCTTTTAGTAATCACAACGTTGGTTCTATATCTGTTGTACCTTTAAAAGAGGAGAGACTTTTTTCATATAGAAACAATTTAGCATTTAGCTTTTCGGCCAGAAAACTTTAACAAAACTATTAAGTACATGCGTGAGTTTTGTTCAAGATTCCGGTATTAAATTGTTTGTGACCATCTCTCCCAGAACCATAAGGTGATGGGGAAAGCTACTAATAGGATCTTATCCCCCTCCCTGCGCGAAAGCCGAAAGTTCATCTTCGGGTTGGGGAGTGAATCGTAGGAGGTATGAGCATAAAATTAGTGCCCCAATTAAATATTTGCAAACATGCGACCGCTCAGTACGACAGGGTTTTTCTTTTTATATATAGTAATAGAAAGTGTTCAGGGTTGATATTCATATTCTTAAATGTATATACATTTATCAATCTGGACTTGTTACGTTTCTTATTGGTTTCTATTATCTTTTGCAATTTGTTGTCTTCCACTATCAAACTTTGCAGAACAGAATTGGGGCAGATATAATTATGGCACTGGATGATGTAGTAAAAACCACCATAACAGGTCCACGGATAGAAGAAGCTATGTACCGTACTTTGCGGTGGATAGACAGGTGCATAAAAGGTATATACATAATTGTGTACATATACACTGCATATTTGATTGGGAAAATTTTCTGTCACCAGCATAGATACCCCAGATAGAGAACAAAGAGAACCTTGGTGAGTGTGGTTTTAGGTTTAGGTTTTTTGTCTGTACAATTGAGGAATCTAGGGCCATGAGGAGTTTACATTTTAAGGCTTGGTTTGATCTTCTTAGGTTGTCTATTGTTGGTGATGTTTTAAATTGTATCTGAACTTTGAAGTTTGAAATATAGTGAAAGCAAAGGATTAAATACTTTTGTTCATTTTTAATTTGATCCTCTATTAGTAATTTTGTAAATTTGTATTGTATCAATCTATAATCGCAGCTCACAAGAGACCAGCTGAACAGAATTTATTTGGCATTGTACAAGGGGGACTAGATCCAGTGCTAAGGTACTTGACAGTACAATCTGCTCTATATATCAGTCATTTATATGATCATCAACTCCACTATTATGTTATGCTACCTTCTTTTCAGGGATATATGTGTCAAAGGTTTGGTGGAACGCAATTTACCTGGGTGTGTTTATACTTCTCCCACTGAATTTTATTTATTGCAGCCTTGTTATGTGCGTGAAGGATTCAAGAATTAGTGGTCTAAAATTTGTTTGGAAAAGCAAAGTAGTAATGATCTGATGCTTTCTGACTGTTTTTAAAAGTATTGTAGCTGATAGTTTTTGGAAAACTAGATATATCTTGACCTTGTTATTCGTAAATGTATGGATGTAGGTTTAAGGTTGAACTGTAACAAATCAGTAACGTCACCAAGATGTCTTCTTTGATTTTCTTTAGGTAGCTGTTTCTAATATCCTTTAGAGAATAAATTCATTGTAGATGAAATTAGCTTTTCCTCTATTTTCCAAGTCTTTAGCTGGTTTCTGCACTGTACAGATACTAATTTCATTTTAGATGCAATTTACTTATGCTTTTAAGTTCTGATATTTTTTTTTTTTTTTTTTTAAAAACTTCCATCTTCTATCTTTCCTTATCTACCTTTCTAGGGTTTTGCATATGTTGAACCCATTACCACCCTATAGCAATCAAATAATACAGGAAACTTGATGGTTCACTGATTAAGGATGAAGTTATAACAAAATTTACTTCTGTGACAGTTACGCTATTGGTGGCCTTGCAGGCGGTGAAGATAAAGATTCATTTTGGCGAGTTGTAGCTCAGTGTACTGCTTCCCTGCCTGAGGATAAGCCAAGATATGTTATGGTATGGATGGCCTAATGATTTTGACATATACCTCTAAATTTCTTGATGTCCATCAATTTCCTTGTCTGCCTCCCAAAATTCCTTTATAATGACATATTGGTCCGGCATATTTGGAAGGGTGTTGGCTATCCACTGGATATTGTGGTTTGCAGCGCTTTAGGTGCTGACATGTATGATTGTGTCTACCCCACACGTACTGCGCGATTCGGCACAGCTTTGGTACCTGAGGTAGGAATTCTTTTTTATATTTTTACTTGATCTGCGTGTTTATTGTATAAACACAAGTACGAAAATAGTCTCTGACAAAAAAAAGGGTACGAAAATAGTCATATCGCACTCTCCAATCAATGTCAAGCAGTTAGTATTTTAAGAAATTTAAGTCTTCGCGGGACTACTATAATGTTTATGTTTATTTTTTTTCCTTCCGTTTGTCTTGCACAGTCTTGTTGCTTTGGATGCTAACTTTCACACATGTCATAATTTGAACGACCATGCTGAATCACATATACTGTTTTCTACTTTAAATGCTCCTGTGGCAGACACAGTCAAATGTACTATTTTGACGGAATGCCAGATGTAATACACTCACCTGTTTCCTGTTCTAGTGACTGGCACACTCTGCTAATCTTCAACGATTTGGGTATAATCAGCATGCTTCTTTCTCCAAATGATATGCTCCATGTTAATCATTGCAGGGAGTTCTTAAGCTTAAACACAAGGCCATGGCTGATGATGTCCGCCCTGTTGATCCGACATGCAAGTGTATGGTATGTGTACATAGAGGATATCGGGTGATACTACTGTTGATTTTCAGTGCCATACCGCTGATGCTCATCTATTTATTTATTTCTCTTTCTGCAGGTCTGCAAAAACTACACAAGGGCATATATTCATTGCCTTGTCACGAAAGATGCTATGGGCTCTCAGCTTCTGTCATATCACAATTTATATTACATGTTGAAGGTGGAAACTTATAGAAGCTTTTATAAAATTAACCCTTGGGGCTTAATCTTCCATCTAACTTATTAAATATTTCAAACTCACAGCTTAGCAGGGATCTACACTCTTCTATTGTCCAAGGATGTTTCCCACAGTATGTCTGCATTTCCTTTTATTGACTTCAACGTTTTTCCTCTCCTTTTATCCTCTTATAGGCTTCTATTTCAAATGATACTTTGCCTTCTTTATCTCATAATATAAATTATTTCTTTGCAGGTTTGTATGCCAGTTCCTGCAAAAAATGGTATGTGCGTTCACAGATATTATAAATTTGTCTGCTTTGTCACATAATTTGGTGATTGAGATACTCATTGACTATTAAGGCCTAATTTGTTTTACAATTCAATAGAAAGTTGCATCCAATTACCTATCTTGTGATTAAACAAATGACAAGGCTGTGGTGTCCTTATGTAGTAGGGTAAATAATTATGATTAATTTAATATTTAATGAAAACATCCACAGTTAGGTATCCCCACTAGCGTGATTAAGGCAGAGATAAATTCTTATCCTGTTCAATTGCAAAATATTACTCATAAGAAAAAGGATATACCGATATACCCTTAATCACCCATAACTTCATTGAGTATTAATGATTTCCCGTGACTAATTAAGCCTATTTCTGTGGAAGCATTCAAATTTAGAGACCTTATCACTGACATCCCAACTTCCTAACTTTCAGTTCAACCTTTTCATGATCATGTCATTGTTGAACTAATCACAACCATATAAGTAAAAAACTTTTGTTGTAGATATTAGATTCAAAGTTCAAACAGTACACATAATTACTTCTGCAATGTTATTCATAATCTAGCACAATTCTATAAGAACATATAATCCGATAAATTAGGGATTAGGGGAACATCATGCATCAATCATCAGTAAGGTGCAATTAAAATATACTCATTTGTGACTAAACTAACAAAATAAATTAGAAAATAAGATAAGAGATGTATTAAAAAAAAAGTTTAATTGAATTGAACGGATGAAATATTAAATCTTGAATGTTTGAAGAACAAAAAGAAAATAAAAATGTTTATGTATCCCTCATCTCTGTTGTCTAATGCCTAACCGGCTATAACCCAATCCAATCTAGTGAACCACGAATAATAATATAATCTCAAATATGTCACAAATTATAATAATTATCTAAAACTAATAAGATTCTAAAAGGAAATTGTGAGACAACAGTTTATGTTTTGTTTCTGGGCTGCTAAATCCAGAATTTGGTGTTGAGCCTATACCTGATTGACCGATTTTGTCAATAGCTCAAAATCGGCTGTGATTCGGACCCTTAGAGCTCAAGTAATGGTCCAAACTAGGAAGCTTGCGCAGCCGCCTGAAAAACCCAGATTTTTCTGCAATCCAACTCCAAATGACTTTTGAAAGCTCTAATCATTTTACAATTTCTTCCATGATAACATATTGAATTCTATTAGACAAAATTCAGAGTTCATACAAAATCTGTTATAACATATTTGCAATCATTTTCAACATCTATATATAGATGTTGAAAATTACCATAAGTTACTTCTAGTCTGTTCACTGTTTTTATGGAATTAGTGAGGTTTTATCAGATATTTTGCTTCCCCATCATGAGTTTGGGTTGATAATAAAGTTCAAAAATTTTATCTTACGGTCCCCTCGTGTGGATAACTGAATGTACACGTGTGCATCTATAATTAGCATATATGGGGTTGAAGAAGTCTCCAGCTACGCGTTTGCTGATTTTAAAGTGCAATCTATGTTATCATTTGCGATTCAGTTGTTAAACCTATTATAATGTGTATTACTATGTAGTTTCCGGAAGGTGATATTCCAGAATGGGTCTGCAATGCTATGGAGGTTGCTGGAATTGATATTTCTTCCTGCTGCGCTTCTTTCCCAATGTCACAAGATGAGATTAAACAGTATAATAAGCAAGATAGGTAGTGTGATAATACACGTGTATAGACATGGCTTAAGTTTAAAAAGCTCGACTGTCAGCATATATTTTGTAGCCCATATGCTGATCAGTAGGCAATAGGTAAAATTTGTACGGGAATTAGGATTAGGCAAACTTTATCATTAAGAAAAAGGTTAGTCTTTGGTGCTGAGAAAGGAATTGGTTTACGAAAGAACAGGGGGAATACAAAACTACGAGGACAATTGACACATATTAGTATGTTTGTTTAGGTCTGCATACTTCTGTAATCTTGGATTGAGATGTATTTAACCCATCATTCTCCTAGCACTCGGTTTCCAACTTCAGCCGTGTGTTGCAGTTTTCACAATGTACACTCTGACAAAATCCGAGTTATAACTTTCTTTCTACAAAGATAACAAGTTTAGGCCTATGATCCCATTTGTTCTCGTAAATCTTTCGTTCCAGCGTTTTTGTATATTATATTTATGACCATATGTTTTTTGTGCTCGTGAATCAGCTTCACTAACCGTCTAACCCTGTTACATTATTATATATGCAGTGTAGCAAGTTGATAAATATTATCTTGCTGTCCAAGTTGATTTCGCATGGGTACCAAAAGAGATTCTAGACTTAAATTTAAGATTCTTTGCAAATTCTGACAATTTCTTTTTGTAATTAATATCAACTAAGAAAATAATATTTATTCTGGAATAATCCGTCAAATCCAAAATCATCGCCACCCTGTTGGATGAGTGTGTATTCAAAACTGTAATACAAAATCAAACAAAAAGGTAATGTAATGGGCCTTCTTTTAAGTTTGGTCCTTTACACCTAATCTAGGGCCCGCAAGATCTCTTTCACACAAGGCAACGTGGCCCTTTGTGCAACACTAGCTCACTGCCCGCCTCGTTTTCCCATATATATATATATATATATATATATATATATATATATATGTAAGTGATTAAATAAAAAATATCTTAAAATATAAAATAGAAAATAAGATCTAGACCATATATTCAATTTAATCCAATGGCAATCAGGGGCGTACACACACAAATCAAATAGACCCTCACACACACAATCCCAAATAATCCCTCCGTTTTTAATTTGATTTTTCCCGTTAATTAGTGAAGTTTTTTTTCAAATCTAACTTCACCACATTTTTCTCCATCTCCCAACAATCAGTTTGCATACCATATGTGATATATTCCGGTGACTTTTATTTTTTCGTCGATTTTCATTATTTTTTGTGAACCCAGGATATATAATTTAGTGATTTCTGTAATACAAATTAGTGATTTCTATAATACAAATTAGTGGTTTCTGTAATATAATTTAGTGATTGAAGTTTGAATCTGATAAGTGACGAATTTATTTTAATTATAAATTATATTTGCCAAAATATAGCACATATGATATGCAAACTGATTGTTGGGAGATAAAAAAAAATGCGGTGAAGTTAGATTTGAAAAAAACTTTGCCAATTAACGGGAAAAATCAAATTAAAAACGGAGGAGAATAGATGGGATTGTGTGGGTGGGGGTGTATATAATTTATGTGTGGGTGCGGCAGATATAATGATAAAGTTTTCTATTTCTCATTTAAGCTATTTTCTATTTGAGTAGGACCCTATATATATATATATTCACAAGTTATTAACGTAATTAAAACTTGTGAGAATGAGAACAAATAATTTGGATCACATAGATAAATTTGAAAATAGTAAATCGTATCAACCGAATAATTTAAAAACACTTAAAATAAATAAAGAGAACCATTGAGATACAATAATAATAATAATAATAGAAAAGAAAGTTAGAAAGTGGCGTACAGTCCATGTGACATATAGCAGAGGGGGCCATTCTGGGAAATTGTATATTAAAAGAAAATAATTAACACAGCATGTGATATAGTTTGTTTTGCAGGTCTCAGTTATTTTGGCTGGCACAACTTTTAAATAAACCCCTTATTTTGTTTTTGCGCAATTACAGTATAATAATTTGTGCTGTCACCCACCGCTTACGCCCCCGTTCCGTTTAATATTTTGGGTGCATCTTGGTAGTTGGTTATACAACCTGGACTTAGCTTGCATATCTAGCTCATTTACTTACCCCAGTGTCCTGTGACAGTGAGTAATACTACTATTTCATAGTATTAGCTTACATATGCATGCACCTTTCAACATTTTTGTTTATAGAAATTATATATTGCAAGAAAAACGGGGACTTTTAAAATTCAAAATATATAGATACCGTCCACAAGTTAAATATATATTCCGTTTGGCTGCAATTACACACTGTTGCTGCACCAATATTATTTAGGTACCATTTTTCTAATTTTGAGACCATATAAATAGCTTACTTATAAGCTATGAAGCTTCCTACTACTACTCTCCCAAGTCCCAGGTCCCTTCAGAGCTTCTTAAAGTGGACAAGTTTCTTGGTAGAGAAAAACATAAAAACGAAGGGTATTAGCCATGAAGCGCTTCAATTCCACAAATTCATTAATTACTTCACTCTATGCACCTCAAGGTACGCACAAGATTATGCAACTACATAAGTTTATATATTGTGTTTCTTGCAGGGTTATTTCAATTTGTTTACGGCTTAAAAGCATGCATTATGTATGATTTACTTCAGAGAAAGAGCAGCAAGAGGATAACTGTCATCACACAAGAGAATTTCAGGCAATGCTGGATGGTTTGGATAATAATAATGACAGCACCAGCATAGATGAAGTCGAGCAGAATACGGACAAGAAGAGGCGATTGAGCCACAATCAAGTGAAAGCCTTGGAGAAGACATTTGAGATGGATAACAAACTCAATCCTTGTAGAAAGGTGGCACTGGCTCACGAATTAGGTCTCCAACCACGACAGGTTGCAATTTGGTTCCAAAATCGTCGTGCTCGTTGGAAAATAAAGCAGCTGGAGATGGACTATAACAATCTTAAAGCCAATTATGAATCTCTTAAGCTAAACTATGGTCAGCTTGAACAGAACAAACTCATTTTGACAACTGAGGTAAATGCATGTATATAAACATCTAAACCCTATAGCTAGCATTGGTAACTGAATAATTTTATTCGAAATTGATTCTTCTTTTCTTAGTTCTTCTTTGGGTTTATACTGTTGCAGTTGAAAGAGTTGAAAGCTAAGCTTGGCCATGAAAATGTAGAGAAGAATATGTCGTTTTGTGAATCAGGAAGTATGGGGCGTAGAAGGAGCTGGAGTGAGCCTAAACCATCTAACAATGCAACAAACTCAGTAGAGACTAAAGTGTTATCAGGTAGTGACTCCGGCAGTATGAATCAAGAAACTATTCGTAACTTTCAGTTGCTAACAGCGCCTCAGGACCTGTCAAATCCAGGGTTGGACTTTTGTTCGCCATCTCAATCGCATGCTTATGAAGAGCTTATGCATTCAAAAAGTGTTTTGGGGAATGCACATCAGCAGCAATGGACGAAAATGGAAGATGGGTGTCCTTTTGGTAGTGTAGAGGAATCCTTCAATATCTACTCAGTTGATCAAGTACTCACCTTCGGCTGGTAATTCAATTTGTTGAAAAATTCCTAATGCACTTGACATATTGCCTATATAGGTGATGTTTCTGGAGGAGCTATGCAAAATTAAATATTTTCTTTTGGTAATTTTTGGAAACAAAATCCTGTGTCGAATTTCTGTAAAATGAGAGCAACGTTGAGCAAAACAATAACCAATAATGTTAAGTGCTACATTCAACTCATATACATTATTAGGTGTTACTTCAAATATCGAAAGAAGTTTTCAAAAAGGCGGCAGCAAGACTCCAAATAATGTTAAGTTGTCAACACGAAAATAATCCAGGAAAAAATCACAAAATAAATTAAATGCGAGAAATCCGTTTATGAATTCGTGAAAAATCCTGTTTAGACCAGAATCATCTTTAGGTTAAAAAAATAAGAATGAATATTTATTCATTCTCATCAGTATGGTGATCCTGCAATATAGAGTCCAATGAGAGACAACTCCAACCCTTTAATATGAAGACATGATACTTCAATAGTTCAATTTATTGCTTAGTATCCATGTCGGGAACAATTATGACACTGATAAGATTCTCGTAATGTGAGAAACATTGGTGATGGGTGCAGGAGCGCAATTTCATGAAGCAACACATCCAAATTCAGATCGTAAGATATCATACCCTCGAATTTTTAAAAGAACATCAACCCCGTCAACTCTATCATTCTCCTACATTTCATTGTAAATATTTTGCGTTGCAAAATATACTTGTACAATAAAGAAATAAGGTTTAAAGTGAAGATGTGCTTGATTTTGTAGAAATAGAAGATGATGACTCGTTTAAACTGTAAAACTGTGTGACAATATTCTGAACTATAAAGTCAATATGAATTATTCATTCAATAAATGTGATTATTCCGTCTGTGATTGTTGATATAGTTGTCGCTGACAATGCTGACAATATAACAGTAATCAATTTTTCATATGAAATTATTCCAAGAAAGAGATAAAGAGGAAAACTCTGTTAACCAGGTTATCGACATGGATCCTCGAGTCTCGCTGATACCACTGAAAAAACAACATATCAGCCCGTGGAAGAGACCAAGCTCGTTGAAGTCGTAGTTGAAAACCCCGACAAGATCGTCAAGGTTGGGAAAAACCTCAAACATGTGTTAAAAAAATCACAATCCTTAGTGATCGTATAAGGTATTCAAATAATAGACATAAATTTTATGAACATATGTCATATATAACAATAATATTTATATAAAAATATATATGATATCTTACTATTTGAATTAGGATGTTTAGTTTTATAATATCAACTTTATATTAAATTAATGTAAAATTAACATGTATCTTTATGTATTAAATTAAATATGCAAAAAAGAGAATAAGAATCACCATTCCATTCTCCCTAAAACAAGTTTGAAAAATCAAACATATGAAATCCACCAAAGAGTTCAAACCAAACAATATCAATGCAACTAAGAACATAAATATTTTTTTACACACTCACCGAGAACTCTAGCAGAACTGATGTAATGAGCAGGCAGTGGATGACCAATCCCAGGCGTCAAGTGCCCAGCCTTTTGTTGACGACTTGACGGTAAAAACTAGCTAGGATTGGAATAGGCTTGGCCGATTATTATCATTATAGTTATATTATGAGTAATTTTTAACTTAATAATGTATACATAATCTAGCACTTTAGTTTTTTAAAAGTTTTGATGATAAAAATTAGACATGCATTATTTTTATCATTAATAATGTACAGTAGGTGGATTTTGTGTTCCCCGTGGAACAATGTTGCTGGTTGACGCGAAGGCCGTACAAAATGACCCAAAAATCTGGTTGGACCCTGAGATGTTTAGGCCTGAGAGATTCCAGGAGGGAAATTTTGGGTTCGGATGGATGCCATTTGGGTCAGGGAGAAGGAAATGTCCGGGGGGAAGGATTGGCTACGCGGGTAGTCGTATTGGCTTTGGGAGCATTGCTTCAGTGTTTTAACTGGGACCGTATTGGTGAAGAGATGGTTGATAAGAGTGAAGGCCATGACCTTTTTCTCCCAAGGCTGTGAGCTTGAGGGCAAAGTGTGGAGCTCGACCAAGTATGGTCAGCCTTCTATCTTAGATTTGAGGAGATTTGCAGTAGATCAAGTCGATTCAGTCTAATCTACCCTGATCATCTACTCTTTAATAAATAAGAAATTGATATCAATTTGTATCTTCTGTGATGGTTATGCCCAGTGCTGCATGGTTCGTGGGTGGAACCGCGATCCAGTTCCCTCGTTCTGGAACACAATTCTTTTTCAACCCGGATCACTCGGGGTCAAGCTCCAGTTCGCCAAATTCGGCGATCCCCCTTTTAACTCCGACAATCATTATGTAAAAAGGAGAAAGAATAAAAAAAACGAAGACAACTTGATACCATCTTGATTGAAATAAATTTTGAAACATAAATTTGAAAACGAATAAAAACGTGGAAGAGAAGACACACAAGGCATGCCTCGTTTACTTGAACATATTTGAATCTCCTTAATATTATGTCTAGTAACTTTGAAATTTTACATATCCCGATTAATTTACTTATATATTTTAGTTATAAAACAATAACTAAAACATAGATACAATAGCAAATATATTTTCTAAAAAAATAACTATAAAAGGGATTCTCGTATCGACCCGCGTATCCGATTCGTGGGTCACCGTACCCGATTCATAGAAATTACTGTTTCACGTACCCGATCTCGTACCACGTACCCGAATGACCTGTGAAGCGTGCAACATTGGTTATGCCACAAACGAGCCGAAAAGCTCATGAACACTTGATATTATTGGATCGTTTATTAATGAGTCGAGTTCAATATTTTAGAATTCGGTTCCTTAAAATTTGACTAGGAACATCAATTTTAATGTTCACTGAAAAATTCAACCAGTATGTTAGTCATTAGATATGTCAAATCTTAAATTTTCTGCTGATATATGCATCCCAGACAAAGTGTATCTTGAGAACTTGCTCGTGCTAATCGAATTTTATAACATGCCCCTCTGTTAGTTCATTATTATACATATATATGCAATTTTTTCCGTTTTTTTAAACTGTGCGTTTGACATTTCATTCACCATCGTCCATCTAGCGTAAACATACATTGAAACTTCGAAGTTTGGTCTGTTTAACTTTATAACTTTGAATGAAAAAAATAAATTGTGAAATTTTTTAAAATAACATGCTTGTAATTTTTCTCTAATATTCACTAAGAGAAGAATAAACATGTGCCATGTCTGTGTTATCCACCTATATAAATTTAAATTAAAATAAAAATTTCAAATTAATTAGTCTAAAAGATTATGGTTTTTTTCTAATATCCCAAAACGTGTCACCACAAAAACAATAATTTCACGTAATTTTACTCTTTAGAAATTTTATCCCTGCTAATATTTTTAGAAAATAATATGATATATATAGAGTATAAAAGTTGAATTCGCGATTAATTAATGATTATTTGATTATCTAATATTGAACCAACCTTAATTAAATAAACTGTTGTGTTTGTGAACAATGTTAGGAATTTACACTAACAATTAAAACACTAATCTCAAACTAATAATTAACACATTTTTTTATGGAACTAATAATTAAACATTACCGTAGATAGTAACAGTTAAACTAGAAAAAAAAGGAAAGTATTGGAGTAATTAATTAGATATATAAATGCACTAGTACTTTTTTTCCATATTAAAATCTCAGATCAAATCTAAACGTATATTAATATATAGTATCATTGAATATAATTTCAAGATCATGGTATATCGTAATTGGCCAAACTTCCCTATTTTACTCACCCAAATAATTTAATATATAAAAGAAAATTCCCCAAATATTAAAACTAAAAATATACACTCATCTACAGTTGTATACAACATACACACAAAAGAGAACCCAGAAGAAAGGACTATACATGCATCATTCAATATACATACAAGATTGATGGGGGGTTCCTGATTGTAGGGCACAAAATCTTGAAGGGTATTATAGATATAATATATATAGGGTGATATATATAAAGAAATGCTGAAGAAGAGGTGGTGGATGAAATTGGGATTGTTGAGGAAGTTCTTGAGTTTTGCAATATGTGTGATCTCTCTGGTAGCTTTGATGTCTGCCCATGTTCATATTTTTCCTCACTCTCAAGTCCCAGCCTTCTTTGAGTTTTACAAGCTCCCTAATGTGAGTCTCTCCCTGTTAAAATATTGCAACTTTAGTGATTATATTCAATCTTTAATTTGCAAGAATTTTTTTTTTATGCTTCTTGATTCATGTTTAGATCTGTGGTTTTATCCTAATTGGACAGACCCATGATGGTTTTGTAATAGATTTGTCTTCTTGATATATTTTTCTTTTAAAGTTTGTATTTTTAGGTTGTTTCAATTTTAGAATGCTAGTGGCCTTTTATTTGTTTTAAGGTATATGGTGATTGGGTATGATGGTCTGAGTGTTATGATTGTTGCTTTTTTTTTTTTGGGGGGGGGGGGGAGGAGGCTAGTGTAAGGGATGGTTTTGAAATATAGTTTGGATTTCAAAAATTAAAAGCATGTTTCCATCTTGTAGCAACATGATATTGAATACCAGAGGCTAAGCAAAGAGCAAATATGGACTCGGAGCCTCGCGCCGCCACATTTTTTGGAAGCCCCTTTACCTAAAAAAAAGGTTTTGTGTTTCTGTTAGTATTCGTCTTTGCCTGTTTTTTATGTTTTCTTTTAATTATTTCTGTCGAGAAAGTGGTATTGTTTGACTAAATATGGCATGTCATGGTTTAAGGCTCGTAGATATAGGTATGCACATTTTATACGAAGTAGTCATGCATCTTTCATGTTTTCACTCCCTTAGACTTGACAGTTGGATGGTGCAAGTGGAGTATTGGATATCGGCAAGCTGTGGAAACCACCTCCAAATCGAGACTATGTGCCATGTGTCAACAGGAGTTCATCCTATACTTGTAAGAGTTTTTTTATTGCTTCAAGTTTTACATTATGTTCCGCCACTGATATAGTTATTACTATGATGGCTTCAGTTTACGGAGAGCCTCGAGGCTACCTGCTTGTACATACAAATGGTGGGCTTAACCAGATGCGCGCTGGGGTTTGTACATTCCCTCTTTATCTGTATTTCATGTAAAAATTTAAAGTAATCACTGTCTATTATCTGTTTGCCCGAGAGGTAATTTCTTATATAATCTCTATTTTTTTTCGCATAGCTTGTCAGTAGTTCGGTTTTTTTTCTTCTTCCAAAATGACCGAATACAAAAATAAATGTCCGATAGCAAGTTGATTTAATAATTCAATAGCACACGATGTTGGTACCCTCCAGCCGAATCCAATTCATTTGTTTACTTATTCAATGAGTGTATTTTGAAGCTCAACCTACCGGTTATCAAAATATCTCGTGGAAAGCAAGTTAATTTGGATTCTTATGGCATCCTGTGCAGACTTAATCTATTTCTATAATGTAAAATCCTGAAAGTCAATGTGAGTTATTACTTATGGACTTAAGTATGTGGTATACAAATTAATCATCAGAATAGTAGGTTTATTAACTTATTACGATTGATAACTTGCAAAACTGAACTAACTCATTCTTACGAACCAAAGATCTTATTCAGATTCAGATATGAATAAATATGAGGAATGCTCTCTCTGTTCTAAGATTTAAAGGGAATCACGAATTTAAGAAGTTTGATTTTTTTTTTTAAAACAGACGGTTTGCTTGAGATATTTAATGTTTTAAATTTCAAGTATATCATATCCATGTTCATACTGATGAGTGGTAATACTCTTATATTGCATGTATTATATTAATGTGAAGTTTAATAGTCTAACATAAGTAGAACAATTTCTTAATTAGTTGTATATTATGCGGGGACATTGAGTTTTAGCTACGTTTTAATGAAATTTCAGTTGTGCACATAAAGCATGCTTAATCTCATTTATTAATTACTTTTAACATTTCCTAGACCCCTTTAGATTAAATTTGAACCATTAATAGTCAGTGCAAGTATGACAATTCAGAGTTGCCATAATTTTTCTACATTTTAACTCTAATTTAAATAGGATGGGATTTATATGCCTTTATATGTCAATTCAGTTTCTGTGATGGGTGATGCTACTGGTTATAACCAGTCAACCAAATATAAATAGCCAAACTCCTATCCATTAATCTGTACTGTTTCTGTTTGGACATCACATCAACTTCCTTTTGTTCTGATGTATTGGATTATCTATACCACACCATGTGAAGACACTAGTTACTTTGTTGTGAGTTTAGTAGATTGTTAATTTAAATCCCCCCCTCTCTCATGCATGTTGAAACTTCTATAAAATTAGACCACAAAGGTGACGTCATTTCTTTCTTTGAACAATAGTTATACCCTAGCCAAGTGATTAGTTCATAAATGCAAGTATGCAACTATATAAACTAAGGAATGGTCTCATTATTGACTTGCAGATATGTGATATGGTCGCCGTTGCACGTATCATAAATGCTACCCTTGTAATTCCTGAACTTGATAAACGTTCATTTTGGCATGACTCTAGGTACCATTTGCTTTGTTTGTTGTTGCTTTTTGTACCAATTCCATGTATTATGCTAGATCTATTCCTTGTAAAAATCTGTGCTACATGCATACTGAAATTGTTTGTATTATATGTTTGATCTGCAGCAACTTTTCTGATGTCTTTGATGAAGACTACTTCATCAATACTTTAGCTAACGATGTTAAAATAATTAAAAATCTTCCTAAAGATTTATCAAATGCTACTAGAGCAGTTAAGCACTTCAGAAGTTGGTCTGGTGTCGATTACTATCAGGAAGAGATAGCGAGCATGTGGGAAGGATATAAGGTATGTTTACTAAATGGTTGGATTGTATCATTTGTGGGAGGCTTAGGTGCTACTATAGAAGTGTACTATACAACCTAGCTTTTAGGGTTGAGATTGGTCTAATAACCCAACAAGTGATACAGAGCCAATGTGGGGCACCTTGACAGAAATGTATTGCTACATTTTCCCCCTAGTACAGTCGTACTTGAAATGAAAGTTTTTTAGTTGCAACTAATTGAGATGATATGCTTCTGTTAGGTTATTCGGGCAGCTAAATCCGATTCTCGACTAGCAAATAATAATCTTCCTCCTGATATTCAGAAGCTCCGTTGCCGTGCTTGTTATGGAGCCCTACGCTTTGCACCCCGAATTGAAGCTATGGGAAAAGTAAAATTCTGTTCGAATTCTCATCAAATTACAAAGTTGAAAGTATCTACAAAATTAAGTATTATTCTTTCAATTTTCAGCTATTGGTAGATCGTATGAGATCACATGGTCCTTACATTGCTCTACATTTACGTTATGAAAAAGACATGCTTGCTTTTAGTGGATGCACTCATGATCTATCCCCAGAAGAAGCTGAAGAATTACGCATGATAAGGTACAAATATGACTATTATTTTCTAGGGCATGTTTGGTAATCTTTGGTACTAACATTCAACAATAGCGTTCTTTTACTTATATTGCTGCAAATGACATTTTCTAGTACGTCTGTTCTGTACATGTAGAGAAAACACATCATACTGGAAAGTGAAAGACATTGATTCTACTGAGAGAAGAGCCAAAGGTTTTTGTCCTCTAACTCCCAAGGAAGTTGGAATGTTCCTTACTGCTCTTGGATTTCCATTGCATACCCCTATATATATAGCTTCTGGGGAAATATATGGGGGTGATACTCGTATGACTGATCTGCGATTACGCTATCCAATTCTAATGAACAAGGTATTTGAGTTTAGGGGCTGACATTATCTTGTTACATGTTAGTTCAGTTTTAGTTAGTTATCTTCAGTTAGTTTTTTGTGCACTCTGGTGATAAGTCATGATTGTTATATTATTCTTTTTTTACTTTTTTCAAGTACAAGGGAAGGGTAGTGACTCGTGAGGATACTGAACCTATGATCCTTTGCTCCTAGGGTATACCTGGATCCTTGATATTAGTTTTATGTGCACTAAGGTGATAAGTCGTGATTTTTTTATTTTATGTTAAACTTTTTTTTATAAGTACAAGGGTAGTGACTAGTGACTAGTGAGGATACTGAACCGATGAGCCTTTGCCTTTAGGCTATGGCTGAATCCTCGATATTCTTCCTCTTTACTTTTAAAATCATATATTTGTGTAAAGCTGTTGTTTAATCTCAATAATTATGTCTGAATCCTTGATATTCTCTTATGTCGTGCACCTAGTCAAATTGGTAAAAAAGGCCAAAAATTTTAGGTGTAATATTTTGGGCAAATAATTGTCAAATCATGGTATATTTGGACAGCACCCTAATATAAGCTAAAAATGTCTCTGCTTCAGTCCTCCAAATTGATTTAGTTTTTTTGCGACTCCTTTGAAGGAAAAATTGGCAACAGTTGACGAGCTTGAACCTTTTAATAATCATGCGTCTCAACTGGCCTCACTGGATTACATTGTAGCTGTCGAGAGTGATGTTTTTATACCTTCATACTCTGGAAACATGGCAATGGCAGTTGAGGGTCATCGTCGCTTCCTGGGACACAGGAAAACTATTTCTCCAGACAGGCAAGATATTTGAATCCTAAATGAATATATCATATATGTTACTGAAACTTGCTGCATGAAAATCATTCTCATGGATCACTTTTCTACATTAGGAGATTGCTTGTTCGTCTTTTTGACAAAGTTGAGCAGGGAACTATGAAAGAAGGCAGAAATCTGTTTGATCGTGTCATCGAGACACACAAAAGAAGGTACATTAATAGGAGCTTCTGATTTGGGCCTCTACTATAATTGTTTTCTATGATTATATGGATATCAATATGCTATTATCTGGTCAGGGAGAATATAATTCTGGCTCTGCCTTTATTATATAATGTTATCACGAGTTAGTGTGTGAACATATGCTTTGTGATGTCCATTTAAGGATCTTCATAGTGTCTATTGGACATGTTTTGTACTTTTGTTGCATAACAAGGAGGCTGTATTTGGATGACCAAGGTCATGCTGATTTTTTTAGTAAACTATCATGCTGATTTCTTTATTCCTTTAGTTAGTAAGTTCTTCTTGACATTCAAGTGTTGAGATTATGTGAAGTGATCTATACTCTGATCTTGTAATGATTTTTTACGGTGGAATGGTGAATAACTAAGAATGACTTGCTTTTTCTCTGGTCTTTCTTCAGAGGGTCATCATATGTTTATTTTTTTATATCAAGGGCCTGTTATTACAGTGTTGAAAATTACCTTCTTTTTTTCCCGTGGCCTGGCCTGGTAAGTGTAAGTATACCTAGCTGGAACAGATTTTTTGTATTAGTGTCTATTCTGAAAACAGAAAAGGTTTGCTGGTAAAGCAACCAAACAATGAACAATATCCATTCTTACTGCATAGCATAAAAAATATCAATTATCGTTATTCTTCATTTTTTTTATTTTCTTGACAACTCTACTCTTCATGGAATGGAAAAGAAAGAAAACCATGTATTCTAATAATTTTTTTTGTTATATGATTTCAATGGTTTTGGCGCATAGCATTTACGAAATGCATAAGCATGCTTATTTCCTAAGACAGGTCATTGTTAAGCACAACTGCACAATATTACCAGAAATTGAGGAGCTAAAGAAGGGCATGCCTAATTATTTTTTATATTTCTTTAGCGCATAAGCACGGTTAGCTGTTTGTATCAACTAATTAGCATGCTTAAGATATAAATATAATCACACGGTGCCTTCTTTCACTAAATCTTTTTACCTGTCTCGTGGGCCTGTACATGATGCCTCCTTTCACTAAATCTTTTTACCCGTGTTGTGGGTCTGTTTATGCAGGCAGGGTTCTCCTAGGAAAAGAAAAGGTCCAATTTCGGGAACAAAGGGCACAGATAGGTTTCGTTCAGAAGAGCCATTTTATGTGAACCCTTTACCAGACTGTTTATGTCATAAGGATGCTCTTGATGTGAATAGTTCTCTCATTTAATAGGTAGATTATGGGGTAACAAAACTGATCTCTGGGTTCACCGGAGAAAAAAGGACTCCCTGGAGGCACATCAGTGAGCTGCTGTGGGTCATTAAATTATTTATTGAATTCAAAGAAGCCGCTGTCGCTGCCACGAACATATCAGTGTTGTATCCTGTGAAATGCATCACAACTATACATGTAGATATGTAGGAAGATGGACACAGCCAAAGAGCTAGACGATGGCTGTCATTCTAATGAAGTTTTGTTACGGTTTAGATAATTATTATCTCACTTTTGCGGATGGGGATCGTGGGGAATGGGTTCGAGGGAAAAAAGTGTAAAATAGATATAGAAGTTTAGTGTTGGTTCTGATGTAGGATTATTGCTCAATTTTTGGGACTTGATTTGCAATAAAAAAGAAGAATTTTATTTGTTTCTTTAGATATTGATGTCTTAGTTATAAAAAAATCATTAATTTTGCAGGATCTTTATAATACTAGGAAAAAAGATAAAAATAACAACTTTCAAATTAAAATTTACAAGAAAAAACAATTTTTAGAAGTATAAATTATTCTTAACGATTACGATTGGATAGTTTAAGTGGTAGAGAGTTTATCATCTGTCGTATTCTGGTTCACTTCAAGAATTTCTTAATTTCTTAGAAGAGAGTAGGCTATAAGTCAAATTAGTCAAAAAAAAATGATATGGATTTGTAAATAAGTATTCCATTTATATAAGATAATACTGACAAAGGCATATTAAAAAAATAATAATGATTATGAAAATTAGCATTTTTAAAACAAAATTTAAGAAAATGATAATTTTTTACCTCACCTTTTAAACAATTACATGAATCGGTAGATGGGAAAAAAACATACTGTGAAAACAAAATCTGTAGGAAAGGTCTATAGTTGACACCTATGCAAACAAAATCTAAAGAAAAGAAAGATAGGAGGATAAACATAACTCACAATCCACACATACTTGAAACTGAAACCCCACGGACACACAACCATCCCTGTTCTGTTCCACCTTGTGCAAGAAGCTCTTGGAAATGGGGTTTGTCTCATTCCTCTCTACACTCCCTTCGATCCCAGTTGCTCCTTCCTCTTCAGCAACTTCTCCCATTCTCTCTCCTGTTTCGCCTGTAAGTTTCTTTTCTCACTTTTTTTATTAGACCATGTTCTATTTGCATGTTCACTTTTACAATAACGTACTTGAAATGCATGAATTATGTGTGTGTGTGTGTGTGTGTCATGATATCAGAATCAATGTCCATTACATGTTTTGAATCAAGAAATCATAAATGTATGTAGTATCTTGATTGATAGTAGTTCATTTATGGAGTATAAACAGGGTACAATTCGTTGTAAAATTCAAGAAAATGCTGCCATTGAGGAGCATGGATTCCGCCGAAGAGACGTTATTCAGTCCCTTGGGGTTACCTTTGGAATGGTGAGATCTTATTTTTCATTTTTCATATTCATACACTTTTCTGTTTTTTCGTGTGTAGTAATTATCTTTTGAATGTAGTCAGCCTAATGTTCTATGTTTCTTGTGTTTCTTTCCAAAGAATACTCACTTTTTTTGCTAATTGAACCTCCCTCCCCCCTAAAAATAAAGGGGTTAGAGCAATACAGCTTGAACATGAGCCCTTTAGTGCACACTCGGCTACTCATTAAGTTACGATGTTTACATAACTATTAAACTTTGGCATTTTTGCTCTGTAGGTAACTTATAAGTTTACTAGTTGACTGATTCTGTAATAAGTAAAAATGACTTATAAGTAACAAAATAAGTTGAATTCTGATAAATACAAAAATGTACTTATTTCAGTTATATATTTTGATTTTTGCAATTTGTCTTCATAAAAAAAAAATACTATCCCTGTTAAAGGTAACTTCTGGTAATTTTTTGTAATATTGTAGGAATTATTAACAAGCTCAAGCTCATCCGTTGAAGCAGCTTATGCTGCTGATCTGATACAGCGCGGGCAGCGTTCAGATTTTCAATGTAAACCCTCTATAATGTGAAGCATGTTACAGTAATTACTAAAGCTTGTGCTTATGTCTCTACTTACTTCATATATTTTATTTGCAGCAAAAATCAAGACAACCCTTTATACATCTATAAAGGTATTTATTCATATTCATATATGGTATCAAGTTTACCCTACTTCCATCCAGAATTTAACATCATTCTTGTCTATCACAGGCAAATCCTGATCTTGCTCCCTCCATATTAACTTTGGCACTTAATGATATTATGACGTTCGACAAGGTTGAGATAAATTGTTGATAGTTCTTTTCCTAGGTTATTTATGAAAAAGAAATTTGAAGTATTTATATTTAAGTTTGTAGGCTACAAAAACTGGGGGTCCAAATGGATCGATACGTTTCAGGTATTCCACATGTACCCTTAACTTTTCATATTCCTTTCATTGCTTGTTAACATAGTCGTTTACAAGTAGGCAATGGCATTATTTCTGTCAGGAATCATATTAGACCCATATCAGTTGAAGTGCTATGTCTTCTGTCCATCATATTCAATCTTTATACATTCATTTCACCTTTACCACCAGTTTTTGTCTTTCTTCTTGTTCCTCACAATAACCTTGATTGTCTTTTGCATATCTCTTATCGTATGAAGCTCAGAAATTAGCAGACCAGAAAATAAGGGCCTTTCCAGTGCTTTGGATCTATTGGAGGAAGTAAAGAAGGAAATTGATTCATACTCAAAGGGGGGCCCCATCTCATATTCAGATCTCATTCAACTTGCAGGTGAGGCACGATTCAGTATCTAGTTTAGATATTAGTTTAGAATTAGAAGAATTAAATCACTAGACTATGGCTCAGAACAACAGGTTCTTTCTAAAATGGTTACTTTTTTATACCTGGTTAGAACTAGCTAGGACTGCTAGTAGCCTTTATAAGGAAAAACTGGTCTAAAAGAAAATTAACACATGTTTTAAAGTTATCGCGGCACTATTTAACTCATATTCTGTGTATAAGAATAAGAAGGAGATAAAATTTTGGCATAGGCTTCACAAAGTCTAAGAAACAGAAGACAAACCTCAATCTGCATTTGGTAATTTCTGTATGTCATTTATGCAGCACAAAGCGCCATGAAATCTAGCTTTCTGGCTTCTGCTATAAGAAAATGTGGTGGGAATGAAGAAAAAGGGAACATATTATACAGTGCATATGGTTCATCTGGCCAGGTTAGTCCTAACCAGACATAGGTCTAACTTCATTAAATGCGTAGAGTTGAAGCTTTTCCAAAGTCTCAACCTTGTTCATAAATGAATACACTCTCTCGAGTTTACTTCATTAACTTCCAATCTGAGTTATGAGCAAGAATAGTTAGCAATCATCTATTCATCATTTTTTTAAAGATAAACAAACTTGCATATAACAATAAATGCTTGATATAGACTTATAGTCGCATATTTTTCCACTTGCAGCCATATTGAAAGAAACAACTTCACAGTCAATTGTATCTTACTGGTGCAATGTCATCAAAAATGCTTTTATTAGAAGTTTTTGTCGACAATTACCACAATGAAGCAACTATATTTATTGATATTTTCTTTTATCATTATTAATTAAGCATTTGAATTCAATAATAGGCTAGTGTTTTGCTGAATAACCTGGTCATACCGGAATTATGACGTTTTTTTTGTGAAGAAACTGGATTACATTTTAGTTGTTAGATACTGGTGCAGCACTAATAAGCATGTGTTATAACTTGTCATAGCCTCTTGACTCCAACAGCAACCAGTATCTATCCATCTGCAATAACAGAATTATCCTAATAAAACTGAGTGAATGATTTGACTCCTTTCATATGCATATAGAAATTCTGAAGAATCAATAAGTTCAGCTGGTGTATCTATCAAACAAGTTGTTTCTTCTGCCTGCAGTGGGGCCTTTTTGATAGAAATTTTGGGAGGTTGGATACCCAAGAGCCAGATCCTGAAGGAAGAGTTCCCCAATGGGAGAAGGCAAGCGTTCAAGAAATGAAAGATAAATTCTCTGCCATCGGCTTTACTCCGCGCCAGGTACTTCGATTAATTGAACAGATTTGAGAATTAACTAGGATCTTCCACTGCAGCATTCCATTATTGCCTCAGGTTTTATGAGGTATATACCAGATTCTTGAACCTCTTCACCATGCTAATAAATCCTTAACCCTTCCCCCTCTTACTAAGACCACAGAATGTTCTTGTGGGTTAAAGTAGATTATTATGTTTTTGGGCCATTATATTCCCCGGCTAGGAATAAGGTAGACTGGGATAACTAAATGCAGTTACAAGTTACATGGAGTATCTATTAACCTTTAATTTTCCAAGTGTGTCATCTCTCTAGACAAATGTCACAGAACTATGAACCAGACATCAAAAGTCATGTAATCTGAAAGTATGAGATCACAACATCTTTCAGTTGGTTAAATGTTCTCTATTTCAATATGACTTAATAATTGTAACTTTTGAATGCATTTAACAATGTTCAGTCTCTTATCCAGTATTTTTCTCCAATTATATCTGTGCAGCTAGCAGTGATGTCTGCATTTTTGGGTCCTGATCAAACAGCAACTGAGGCATTATTAGCCACCGATCCAGATGTTTTGCCGTGGGTGCAGAAATATCAACGTAGCAGAGACACAGTATCTGAGACAGACTATCAGGTAATCAAACTCATCTCCATGTCTAAACACACACCAATTATTATTGTGGGGAAAAAGCTTTGGATTTTTCTTTTTGAAAATTCAACTGCTAAACATGAAGTTTAAACTACTTAAGAAAAAAGTACCTGTGTGATGAAACTGCAAAGGCATTGTTGAGACAGTTCCAGACTTCCAACATTAAAGATATGTCATTAAAAGTATAAGAAACTTCCAACATTAGAGAAATGAATCAATTTGTGTGTCACAGATACAGTGTCCATATAGCATGCTGACAACTGTTGTTTTACTTGTTTCTCAGGTTGATTTGATCACTACTCTTACTAAAATGAGTTGCCTCGGTCAACAAATCAACTTTGAAGCATATACATATCCTGTCAAAAAAGTTGACTTCGGCAAACTCAAACTGTAAAATATATACAACCGCTACTTCTGACATATGGAGATGGTCAGAGTACTACAAAGACATGCAGAGTTCATCCCGTTATACCCCATCCGTTAGTGGTAGAGTTTTGCGTCTCTATTATATGGAAGACGGATGGAAGAGGATGAAGTAAAAAATTTGTATTACCAGACAAGTACAGGTGACACCTTCATAATAGTATGTGAAATGCACTTCCATTTTCTTCCCTGGTTGGTTTGCTATTGTTAATTTGTAGCTGCCTGAAGGCGTTTTTGTACATGTACAACACTAAAATTTCATCCCATTGGATCGCGACTGTTGAATATATATCTTGTTCAGCCTTTGCAGTTAGAAATAACAAAAGAGATGTACTCAACAGAAGACAAATGTGAATTGTTTCAACATGGATCATGTGTGTGTTTTTCTTTCCAAGTTAAGAGCTTTAACAGGTTAGCAACTTCGGGGAAGTAACATTCCGTCTCTTGATTTTTTTAAAAAAATTTCTCAATTACTATTAGATTGAATTTGATATACTCCATCTGTCTCATAATTCTTGTCTCATTTTGACTTTTCGAAGTTAAATTTTTTTAACTTTGACTAACAATTTAAAAATATTTATTTATAATTTTATGACTTTATAAATTGATTCATAAAAGAGAATAGTTAAATTTTATTATAATATTTTTCTAAAATATATATATTATTATATAACATATTTAATTTGTTGGCCAAATTGATTAATTTGATTTTGAAAAGTCAAAATGATATCGAGGAAGTAATTTGCAAGTACTAATATCCACTACTAAAAACTAAAAACTGAGTTAAACTAACGAATTTGCAATCTCATAAGAGCAGTATACAGTAATAAACCAAATTTATGTATTTACCAAAGATATATAACCAAGAAAAATTGACCTTAAGTAGAAAGTAAGCGCTCAAAGTGCTCCATTTAAGTAGTTGCCAGTTCTAACGCTAGCTCCGTTGTCCATTATTACAACATCGTTTGATACGTGCTTTATTTTTTCACGTGGGATGTTTTGTTAGAGTGAAGTCCAAAAATTTCCTTAAATCATGTTCTTTAGTTAAAATATAAAGAATATAAGGAAAGAATTTGCTCCAAAACCTTGTTAGTGGTCACTTAAAAATGCTAAGCATCTCTCCCATTCGTAAGTCCTACGTTCACTTTTATTAATAAAAAAATTATTTTCCCTCCATTTCCGCACTCTTTTTCAATTTCCTCCTTTTTTATAATTCAAATATATTACTATTTTAATAATAAGGGAGGAGGATAAGGAATATTGTTGAAGTGCATATAGAAAAGTAATGTCCTAAATCATTAGGATATACTCTCTCCGCCCATCCAATTGTTTACGTTTCGGAGAGAAGGTCCGACACGTATTTTAATGTGCATATAAAGTATAGTTTTATAACTTATTTTTAATTTTTTTCTGAATAAAAATTTAAACATTCAGAAAAAAAATTAAAAATAAGTTATGGAACTATATTTTATATGCACATTAAAATGCGTGTTGGACCTTTTTCCCGAAACGTAAACAATTGGGTGGCGGAGATAGTAATATTTTATAAGTAAGCTCGGACTTACTCTTACGTGAGAAATGATCGTTTGGCCCACCACTTATATCGAGGTAATACTGTATGATGAAGTATCAAGTTATGTAATTTATGTCCCGTCAAAAAAAAAGTTATGTAATTTATGTCGATTTTGTGGTAGGGAAATGTGCCATATATGGCCATTAAACACCGATATCGAAACAACTTAAAGCTCAAAAGTACCAAGTCTATACAAACTCCGATGTTACCATTTTGTGACGTTTCGTATGAATACACGATGGAGTAACACTCAGCAGGTAAGTTTAACTTGTATATCACCCGTCCCCTTCAAACGGAAAGTGCAATTCATTCATTGGGAATCTAAAAAATTGACTACTGCTACTAGAGTATTTACCAGTTTGCTTCAATTATTTCTCCAACAAATGGTAGAAAGGAGGGTAAATAAGAGTCAAAAGCGAAATGACTACACACGAATTTTATTCCTCCTACAATTTTATTTTTCCTTTTTTTTTATTATTATAATTTTAATGTTCATTTACTTACTATTTTTTCTCTTGTTTAATTCAACTTTACTTTCTTTTTTAGCTTCTAAGTTCTAACCCCAACTTTTTCATAATTCCTTGGTGCAAAGATAACACAAGCACTCCGGTAGTCCACCAGGCTGGAAGAGAAAGGCATCAAGGCAACGCAGTACAATATAAAAGACATCCAGACAATTTAAAAGACGCACTGCCAAAGAGGGGTTATAATCACCCATCAAACTTCTTTCAAAACAATAATTGGGTCTTAATTTGTAGGATTAAGACCCCATTTATCTACTAATCATCATCATCATCAACATCAAAGACTTTTTTTAACATCAAATAAAGAATCCAAGTACCGTAAACGGGAAAAAACAACTCTTGGGCGGTTTATTTGTGAAACTGTATGTATAGCCAAAAACGGACCACACCTCCAATCGGGTCGGGTCAAGTTCTAATTGTTCAAGTTGATTCTGTAGTAATACGATCCACTAAGCCCTATTTGGCCACCCCATGAGCAACCGTTCATGGCCATTGTGGGGAAATTCTTTACGAAGGAGATACATTAGTTACATTTATATAAGAAAAATCACGATCTGGTGATATAACAAGAGAAAAAAGATAATAACATGAATAAGCAAATACAAGAAGAAAGAAACAATTGGCTGTCAGAGGTCCACATTAGTCCAAATCACTCCAGCAAATGGTTCAGAGCATAAAGGCACCACAAACTGTACATTATATATTCAATCTGGAGGCAGAGATTCCACAAAACCTGTAGATATAATCAAGATTGTACAAACCAAAATATATAAATGGTAAAGATGCATGCAAACCATACGAATCTTTGGAAATAGGGGAGTTATAAACTCACTCACTGGTTACTATAAGTGCACGGGATACCTTCTGGGGAATGAGTTTGAGGGTTCTGAGTTCTGACTCACTAAGAACATCTCCAATATACTCCTAGTACACTCCTAAATATATTATAAAATATTAAATTCTTAGTTAACACGTTTTTAAGAGGATGAACTCCAACAATACTCTTTATATTCACTCTCTATTTATATTTTATTCATATTTTAAATTCAAAGATGTGTCATGTAGTGGGAACCTATTGAAAAAATTGGAGGGAATGAATATTTTAATGATATAAAAAAGTTAAGAGCCATATCGTGACTCCTAAAATAGAGGAGAGAGAGTAGACTCCTAAAAAACTTAGGAGTCACTAAGAGTCTCTTGGAGCTCGATTTTCAATCATACTCTCTATATTTTCATTTAGGAGCTTGTTTAGAGAGTCTATTGGAGATGCTCTGAATGAGTGCTGTGCTGAAACTAGACATTACTTGGATAATTTTTAAAAAAACCAGAAGAAAGCTCACTTTATCTTAATTTACTTGTAGATGAGGGGAAAGCAAGGCGGAACAACTAATCAAAAATCCCAAAAATAATCCACACAGTTACAGACCCAACCCCTGCCACCAATTCTCATTAACATTAATTTCACTCCGGTGTGTCATTATGGTACTCAAAAATAATTTCATTCCAAAAGAAATCGAGAGACCGGGGGAAAATTGTAGTCTCGAGTCTCGACGCTTAGCTACAGCAAAGCTGCTTGAGGTTGCTATCTCACTCTTTGGTTGGGACAACAGACTTGATCACAGAGGTAATGGGTAACCAGCAACTCAGCAAGTGTTTTTAAAAATACAGCTCCCTAGTAAAAATAGGGGACAATGTAAAAAACTTGTCAAACAGAGCTGTGCACACAAGGAAAGACAGTTTCTAAAATTGAATATAAGAATTATCAGCTTACCAACAGACTAAGATGCAAGAAACTATGCAACTACAGTAAACATCCCAAAACATAAAGCCAATTTTACTTGGAAATCCATCAAACTTGTGCTCTGTAATAACCTGGAATTTCTTCAGAGAGAACTACATATCAAACAAACATGCAGGTGACATGGAAGAACAACTCCAACATAAATTTATACAATGCCAAGTTTGAAATAACAAATCAAACAACTAAAATGGAAAAAATCAAAAGATAGATTAACACACAATAGCCCTAAAATACAAAGCATTACCTAGAAGTAGGTAAGCATATACAACCCCCATGTTTGTTGCCTCATTGAATCATGCAAGTAGTTAATTGTACACTTTATTATCACATTTACAACACAAAATAGTCGGGTTGAACAGCGACATATAAAAACATTTTACTTTGAAACCAAAAACACAGTTTTGAAGCCAAGCAAGAATCAAACAAGCCCATGCACAAATCACATTTTATTTCTAGATACCATCTCAAGTCGGTTATCAGCTATAATGTGTGTAGTTGAACAAAGTGATTGAATTCCATAAAAACCAATTCAAACAAATCAATACACAGTTATATCAATATCACTACATACGAGCATAAACGAGTCAATAAATTAAGACCGAAAAACACGAATACTTTGAAATAATAGTTGAAATACATCCAACCAAAAGAACACAAATTTTAAACATTCATCAACAATCACTATCCAACCAGAGATGCTAAACCACATCTAACCTTGTGTGTCCAAAGTCGAAAGATTTTCGATATACAAAACACGAAATAAAAACTATAAATTAAGCAAATATAGTTAAAACCCCCACCATCATTTACAAACACAATTGTATATCATTTCATAAGCTCCTACAAACCCTAGACAAGCCTTACCTTCCAATTGAGTGACACAAACTTCAATTTCCTTCCCATCTAGGGCTCGGAACCGTTGGCGAAAGCGGAAACCCTAGCGTTGACGGATACGGCGATTTCGGAGATGGTAGGCAACCGTACGACGATGAAGGCATCGGGAACTGAATTGATGACGACGGAGCTACGTTCTCCGGAGGCGGCGGTGGCTGAGTGAAGCCATTCCATCGCGGTGACGGAAAGGTTGAGTTTTGAATGTGCCGCATGTAGGCAGAGACCGGAGACTCCGCGGCGGCGTGCACCGACGGGAACGGCGGCAGCGGCGAGAGAGGTTGCCGGTGAAAACTAGGGTTTAGAGGCGGCGGATTGACGTTGATTTGCGGCAACGGCGGCGGCCGGATCTTCTGCAACCGAGAGCTCGTCGGTTTAGGCGGTTGAATCGGCGGCGGAGTAGCGAACCGGTCGTGAGCCGGTGAACCGGTGAGTTTCTGAACCACATCACGAAAATCGTTCTTATTGATATTATAAACCGGCGGTTGGTGTTGTGGCTGTTGGTGTAGATTCAGCGGCTGAGATTGATTGTGATTGAAAGGCGGTGCTGAAACCAACGGCTGAGATTGATTGTGATTGAAAGGCGGTGGTGGGTGTAAGGGAAGGTTATTGAGAATGGCATTATTGTGATTATGATCAAAAGCGGGGGGTTTTTTAGGCTTGGAAATCTTATGAGAGAGCTTGTTGACATGTTTCAGAAACTCATCTCTTTCAGAAGTAAGAGTAGGTTGTGTAGTAGAAGATTCAGTAGCTGCTGCTGTAAGAGAGTGTTTTTCCATGTTGTCAGCACAAAATATCTCTCTCTGTATCTATAGATCTATTTCTATACACTCAATCGCTCGCTCACTCTGGAACCAAGGGTAAATGGATATATCGTGTGTGTGTGTGTGTGTGTGTGTGTTTCAAGGAAAAAGGAGAAAAAAATGACAATCGAGAATCTTCGCGTCCGTACGTTTTTATTTGACCGTTTTCGTATCATTAACATTTTCATGGACGGATTTAAAAAATTTTAAGAATAATTTTAAATTTTTATTATTTATATTTAATTTAATATTATATAAAGAAAATTTATGTCAAACTAAATATTTCTATAAAATCTATGTATAATTAATCATAAATTCAATAAAATCTCTTATATTTAATCGAGATATGGAATATATAATAAAATCTAACAAAATCCTTAAAATTTTAAAATGTTTAGATTTTAGTTGAAAAGTCTACTGTTTGAAACAAAATCTTTAGATTCTAAATGATTATTAATAATTTATATTAAATATTGTTAAATTTTTAAACATTATTTAAAATTCATACAATATTCTCAAATTTTAAAATATTATTTAAAATCCTGATTAAATATACATAAATTTTAATAAATTTTTTAAACCATTAATATATTTTATCTGTTGACTTCCTTTCCATAATTTATATATATATATATATTAATATTTTCTTAAAAAAATTATTTAGGTATAATATTTTTGATTTTTTTAATAAAAATTTAGAAAACTTTTATATTAGAAAACAAAATTTCAAAAATATTACATATAAATATTTTTTTTTACTCCTTAAAATGCATGAAAAAAAATTAACAATGATTAAAATTATAAGATGGAGAAAGTATCTTTTTAATTAATTATTATTACCTTACGGTTAAACATATTTATAGCCTAGGAGTCGGTTAATTTTACTAATTAAATAATATTAAAACTATTATTTTTATTATATTGATATTATAAAAATAAATATTAGTTCATTATAGTCTAATAGGTTGCTTCTTTATTGAATTTCTACTATATTAATAATATAATTAAGGATATTATTTTATAATTTAAAAAATCTAAAAATTATTATTTTTTAAAAATTAATCAACCTACCAAATTAATAAATTTCCACAAAAAATAAATATCACCACGGGACTTGTTATTTTTTATTAGAAATGAAAATTGCATTATCTCTTTTTGATTATTTTAGAATATTAATGTTGTGTTTATGAGCTTTTTGGATGAAAAAACATTGAAAAAAAGAAATTAAAAATGAGAGAAGGAAAAAGAAAAAAAATTATTTTTCCTTTTCACGTTTCAGAAATTTCTTTAAGAGAAGAAAAAAGTGGAGATCAAAAAAATATTCAATATATTTATCATAATAATTTTTTCTTTTCAATCTTCCCATTTTTGAAAAAATATTTATAGATAAAATTGACCGATATTTTATCTTTTTTTCATTTTCAAAGAAAACTGAAAAACAGACAAAAAAAATTAAATAAACATTTCCCCCCTCTGAATTCAAATTCGAGAATACTAATTAGAGGTATTCATCCAACTTGATTAATCGCACATCGCACCGCCCAACACCACTACACCAGACTGTGAAATACTGTTTTTAATTTTTAAGATGCGTTTGTAGGTTGAATTTTTAATAAACTGCACGCTTCATTACGGGTTGTGATTTAAAATTTTGATAATGCGTTCAACCAATTAAATGTAACATACAAAATAATATAGAAAATTTTAGAATTCATCTCCGTAGTACCACTACAAAAAATCAGACATTTTATGATTGATATTTTACACTGTATTTGTCATAAATAGATTATTTTTCGTATTACCTGCACATATTTTTTTTATTTATTAAAAAATATATTAAATTAATAAATTCATTACACTATTAAACCAAACATTTGATATCAGGAATGATATTTCATCTTCTGTTCCTGATTTCAACCTCATACCAACCAAACGACCCTTATTTGAAATTAGATCAAGGATTATAATTTTTTTAAATATTAATTTTTTGTTTGTTTTCATGGAATAAGAGATATGATTATAATTATCTCTAATACTTGATTGGAGGATGTATTATTTAATGCTCTCTAATAATTCATTTTTTAAAGAATTATAATCCCTTCATTATAATCCAATGTAAAACAAACAAAAGATTAGAAAATTTAAAGGATAATGATCACCTTAATCCTTCTAAACAAACATAATATTACAATACTTAAAAATAATAATAAAAGATTATAATACATGGTAATAATCCCGGGATTATAATCCCATCCTCCCTACAGCAGCACTCCGGATGTTAAAACGACTGGCCATCCATTCCTGTTACTTCATTTTTCATCAACTTTGACAAGAAGCAAATAGTAATTACTACATACTTGTACACTCTGTTGCTAGTTTGTCCCCGAATATAAATCCAACTATCAACCCACTTCCAAATCCAATGGCCACAATAATCCCATCAACCGCACTCAACGAATCATCGCCATCATCATCTTCTTCTTCTTCTTGTTTAGAGCTTAATGGTGTTTGCTCTTCTCCGCAGTTTGTGGATAGAGGTGGTCCACACAATGCCGTGTTTCCCTTGTAAGAATCGCTCTGAAATGAGTTGAACTGTTTTCCATGCGGTATGGGTCCAGATAGATGGTTAAAAGATACATTGAATGTTGAAAGGAATCCTAGACCTGCTAACTGTTGAGGGACTTTTCCTGTGAATTCGTTTCTGGAAATGTCAAATGACTCTAGGGCAGTGAGGTTTCCTATAAATGGCGGTATTGCACCATTGAGGCCATTGTTGGAAAGATTGAGAGAATGAAGATTCGTAAAGCTACCGATGGAGTCTGGAATTTCCCCCGTAAATTTGTTGCTAGAAAGATCAATAAATGTAACTATGTTTGAGACTTTCTCATACAATAACTCAACGCCTTTGTTTGTGATTTTTATAGTGAATTCTTCAGTAAATCTCCAACCAGCAATAGAAGGCAGGATTGTAGTGTTCAAATATGTCAGCTGGTCTACCTCGAATTTCATAGCATCACAATTTTTGAAGTGTTCAAGTGGCAAGTTCCCTGCAAAAGAATTGTTATAGAGGTCAATGATCCGCAACTTTGGAAACTCTGATGAATTGGTGGTATGATTCTCTATTGTACCATGGAACTTGTTGGATCGCAATATTAGGACCTGCAGTTCTGGAAGAGTTCCGAGCCATAAAGGAAACGAATCATCTATTTGATTGTCTCCCAAATTAAGAAGTTGAAGCAATGTACAATTTGTTAACGATCTTGGTATTTTCCCCTCAAATTGATTCTGACTTAAATCCACCATCCTCAATTCCTTCGAACTTATTTCAGGTATAGTACCACAAAAGTTGTTTCCATGTAGATCTACAATCATCAATTCATTGCTGAAGTTCCCTAAACATGACGGAATCTTGCCACTTAAGCTGTTATAATACAAGTCTAACATATAAAGAGATTTCATTTGGCAGATCAAAGGTGAGATTTCCCCTGTCATTCTATTTACTGATGCAACATAAGCAAGGGTTGATGGCGGGGGAACCGGAAGTGAACCTTGAATCATGTTTACAGAAATGTCCAATAAGCGTAAACGAGCCCATGGCAGGACAACTGGATTATGTTCAAATCCTGTTATGAGGTTTTCTGCAAGCCATAGTGAGTCCATACTCTTTCTGCTCCTATTCCAAACCCATTCCGGTATTAGACCTTCAATTTGGTTTCCATCAAGAAACAGGCTTTCCAGCTCATCTTGAAACCGAAGGAAACTTGGGAACTTCCTTGTGTTGCATGCACTCAAACCCAAGTACTTGAGTTGTGGAAGAGTAAAATTGGTTTTATTATTTTCTACAAAAGATATAGTGGTGTGTGAAAGTTGTAGATAAGTTAGTTTTTTAAGGCTAAGAAATGTATCTGCTTCAACAATGCCACTGAGATTAGCATGCAATAGACTAAGATATTCAAGATTCTCAAGCTGGAGGAATGATCTTGGAACTAATCCCTGCACTAGGGTGTAAGAAAGGTCAATATGTGTTAAATGAGTTAGATTCATAAGCCAAGAGGGGATAATGCCTGAAAATTCATTAGAGCCAAGATCTAAATAAGCTAAACTGGTCAGATTAGCAATGGATACCGGAATCTTTTCACCAAAATGATTGGAAGCAAGTGAAAGATAAGAGAGTTGTTGCATGCTTGTAAGGGGAGGAACCTGGCCTGAAAACGTATTATTTCCCAAGTCAAGTTTAGTAAGCTTGGTCATGTTACTGAGTGTGGCTGGTAGAAATCCTGAAAAGAAAGAAGAGGAGAGATTAAGAAGTGAAAGACTCGACAGAGAAGCTATTTTGGATGGAATAAAGGAGTAGTTAAAATGATTGTCAGCAAGATTTAAGCTGCGAAGATGAACAAGGCTGAAGAGGCTGCTTTCGGAGTCGATAGAACCATAAATAAAACTGCTACTAAGGTCAAGGCTAATGACATAACCCGTGCTTTCATCACAATAGACTCCATCCCATGAGCAACAATCAGTACTTTTATTGTCTTTGAGCTCCCAGGATGAAATCTTTGGGTAAGCAGCAGGTCCCGGGGACTGGGAGGCAGTTTTTTTTATTTTGAACCCTTGTTTGAACTGCAACAAGGCTATGTTCTCCTCAACATGGCAAAATGGTTGCATGGAAGAATTTGATTTAGTACTAGAGACTAATCTAGTATGAAAAATACATAGTATCAAGAGAGGATGCAGTATGCAAAAGATATATGAAGATACCGGCTCCATAGTATATATTTGTTTATTATGGCTATCGATCAGTGTTATAAGTTACGACAACTGAAGCGGGTTATATACGCATGCAGTACTCATGTTCTAAAGGGCCCCGCAACAAATACAGCTCACAAGATACGAATATATTTTGTTTACGGCCGCCATAATACTCCGTATATACATTCTCAACATAATTTTTGGTTATATTTTTAAAATATTACAGTATGATATATCTAACTTAGTATATAATTACATTTAAATTTTATTAAAACTTCAAATGTTATATTATATAATTTAAAAAGACTATTAGAATTGAGCATGATACTTTTTGTAATTGGATGCCGGTTTTAATATTTTTTTGACTAATTTAATTGTTAACTTCATAAATGAGTATTTGTTCTAAAAAATTCTCGGGTGAGCCATAGATGACAGAGGATAAACCCTCAACCACCTGAGCTATTTTTAATTTTTGGTTAATCTTATACTTGATAAAATATTATATTTTAGATAATAAATATTAATATTAATAAATGTCCGAACATTTGAAATTAAATACTTACCCCGCAAGATTTGATTTTGTTGATGCCACCCAACAATCTTCTCATCAAAACCTATAAATCTGAACTCTCATACTGATAAAATTATTCCTTTCCGACTTGGGCAAGACCCAACATATACGGTACTAAAGAAGCAACTGAATAATTATATGGAAAAGACTTGGATTCCAGAAATGATTACTTTTCTATTAACAGAAAAGGATGGTGAATTATAGTAGTCCCACGCTAGATTTTGTTAGATTCACCATCCTAATGAATTATAATAATCTTAGGGGAAGTATCTACCTAATGAATAATTTTTTAAATAAACACTTCAAACCAAAACTAATGACTTTTAGGCATCTTGAGATCCCAAAGAATCAACTTCAAGTGACGAAGAAAATTTGTTATTGTGAAGAAAGTGATTTCAGAATGAAAATGACACATGAACAAACCTTGCTGGCTCCAAACTAAATTTTGTTAGGTTAACAAAAAAAAAGATTTTAAACAAAAATCTCAATCTCATCAACATCAGAGGGAAAATGATCTGCAGCACTGCTGCACTTAAAAACAAGACATCATAATTCATAATATTGCTACACAATAAGATGGTATGTCCCTTAGCGTAAAATATAGTGTCAGGTCTAGACACAAGAAAATTTTTCTGTGACGCTATAGTGAATTGTTCTTAGCAAGACTTGTCCTTGACTGAGTTTCTTTTCAAATTTAATTTTTGAGACAATTAAATTTTGTAAAGGCATTCATAGAGGCTAGAGATAGCTAGGCTGCATATAGCAAGAGATGCTGAATGGAAATCAGCGTAATAAGAATGGAAAGAAGTCGTCAGCAGCAGCAACAGTTGTAATATCCAGACTTTATTTTTCTGGTTTTGTTTTACTGTTAATTGTCTATTTACTACAGTAGTTGTTAGATCACAATCTCTGGATGGGAAGTTTTTATGGTACGCCATAGTATGAATTCATATTAAACTACTTTTAAGAAAAATTAATTATTTAGGAACATTTAATTTATTTGTGTGAAATGAAAGAATTTCAACAATGCCTTGTTGCCTTGGTCCATGATGTTTGTTGTGATAAACAGTGTTTATTATTTGTCAACATCATTATGAACATTTCATATTCATCGCTATCAAAGTGTATTGAAGACATAAGACAAAGTTAAACATGATTCTATTTATATTTTGTGAAAAGCAAAGTCTTTTTTTACAGATTGAATACCAAGAATGACTAATGTTGCAGACGACAGAGTTATGTGAAAAGCAAGTCATTTTTAACAAGGTTAAAGATATAGTAGTATCTTAAGCATTGCAACTGACATTACATAAGACAATTGGCCTGTTTGGCTGGACTTAAAAATAAGTCCTTTTGGACTTATTTTCGCGTAAAAATTTCATATTTTGATAAATGTTTTTTATACAAGTATTTAATGTATATTTGAGATTCTATAAGTTGCAAAAAAAAGTCAACTTTTTTCAGAAAAAAGTTAGGAATATCTAACTTTGTCTTAAAATAAGTTGACTTATTCCGGAAAAAAGTTCCCCCAAACACCCCCAATAACATAATGCTGAATTATTTAGTTCAGAAAACAAGTGTAGTAGGTGATTTCAAGGAATGAAGGGGGTGGGAATTAAGTTCAACTCATGTTGTCTCCTGACAGCTGTTCCAAATCCCTCTGACATATCAAGTTCTTCTGGCTTAATTCCGTCAGCAAGTTTCCAGTTGAATTGATATAAAAGTTGAGCTAATGGAAGTTCAATATTTGCGATTCCAAATGATATCCCTGGACAGGCCCTTCGACCTGCACCAAATGGAATCAACTCAAAATCTGCACCTCTGAAATCTCTTGAGGATCCATAAAACCTCTCTGGTGCGAATGACTCCGGATTTGTCCAATGATCTTGATCCCTGCCTATTGCCCATGCATTCACAATTACTTTGGTTTTGATTGGTAATTTGTATCCGTTGATTTCACATTTTTCCTGAGATTCTCGTGGAAGTAACAATGGTCCTGGTGGATGCAGTCTTAGAGTTTCTTTAATTATCAACTTAAGGTAGTGCAGTTTTTCAATGTTCCTCTCCTGAAATTTGTTCTCTCCTTTACAGACCTGTCTGACTTCAGCTTGTGCCTGATGCATTACTTTGGGATTTCTCATTATTTCAGACATTGCCCAATCTAAGGTTGTAGATGAAGTCTCGGTCCCAGCAAGGAATATATCCTGATTTTAGGAAATTCCAAAAAATTAAAGTTGCCAATTCAATCACACATATTAAATAGTAAACTATTTCAAGCAAGTAAACTAAAATTTAAAAACATCCTGATTATTTTTTCTTCAAAAAAAGAATCCGGAAAATGTACCAAAATGATGGCTTTGATGTTCTCAGTTGTGATTGGAACTTCAAGGTCACTGCTTTCTTGAAGTTTTAATAGGACGTCAACTAGATCTTCCTCGGCTACTGTACCAGAGCTCCTATCAGCTCTATGTTCATTAATAATATTCTCAAGAATATCATCAAGTCTTCTATGTATATTCTCCAGTGCAGCTTTTGCATTACTAATCGGGTGAAGAAACTTCAATGAAGGAAAGATATCAGGAAACATAAATCCTGAAGCTAACGTTGATATTTCTTTCATCATATTAATGAAATCTTCCTGATGCTTGCACTTGTGACCAAATGCTGCCCTCGACACTATAGTGTTTGTCATAGAGAAGAATTTTTCAGTCATATTAATAGTAGATTCACAAGATAAAGAAACTGATCGAATAAGCTGCCTTACCTCCTCTTCTCTTATCAAACTAAAAGACTGAACTCTCTTTGCACTCAAGAGTTCAGATAAGAAAATTTTTCGCAACATTCTCCAGTAATCCCCGTGGTTGACAGATATAATCCCCGTGCAGTTGTAAAATAGAATCTTGGAAGCAAGAAGTTGAGGCCTATTTGAGAAGACAATGTCATGAGTTTTCATGACTTCTTTAGCTGCTTCTGCCGACGAGATTATAACAGCTGAAATTTCGCCAAGTTGTAGGTGCATTATTGGTCCATATTTTTTGGCCAAGGCCTTCAACGAGTGATGAGGCAATGCACCCCTTAGTTGTAGTAAGTTTCCAATCACGGGGAGTTTCCTAGGCAGCAATTTTGGGTTTGATTGTCCACATTTTGAGTTGTTAAAGTGCTTTGTAATCAAGAAAAAGAAGAGCAAAGAAACAGAGAGTAAAGTAACTGTAAATTATATGAATCAATTGACAGTTACATGAATCTTTATTATTCTGCCGTGTCATTGTAAAGTTATCATATAAACAAGATGAGGACGACGTTCGAAAAAGTGATATAGACTAACTGTCTAAATTAATTCACATACAATTTTGTTGTAAAAAAGCGTATCTATCACTACAAGAAAAAAGGCTTCGTACAAGGGTTTTTTCCCCGTTGTCTAAAGGCCACAAATCCCGTTGTCTTTTGAGATGCCGTTTGAAATGCATTTCAGAAAACGTTACATAATTGTTGTGCAAAACAAAGTCAGACAACACAGGCGCGTTTAACTGTATTGTCCAAGAGTTAGAAAAAACAACGCTATTAAAAAAACCTATTGTCATAAGTGGTCTATAACAAGTGTTTATCAGTTTCTTCGTGTTGTAAGAAAGACATTACGACAATATTTTTATTTAATTATATAACTTAAAAATTTGTTTGTTTGGTGTTTACACAACTTTGTTTATCATAAATGTCTTGTACTAGTTCCCTCTACTCAAAACTTTGTTTGTAAAGCATTGTTGGTAATCGATTTAAACAATAGTTTGAGATTTTACAAATATTGTATTTCGTGATAGCAGACTATGGTTTATGTTCTTCACTCTATTGTTCCTATCTTATTCATACAACACAAAATATACAAATTATTGTGAGAATAGCTTGCATACAACGTTTTAGTTTAGATTTCATTGTTTCTGCTGTTATTTGACAACGGTTATGTGAGATCCTTCCATTGTCTCTAAAAAGAATAGACAATGGTGTTTTTGAAATAACAATTGTTTCAGTTTTATAGGCACAATGCTTTCTCTAGCAATTGATTTAATTCATAATAATTCATATTAAAGCCGCAACATTGACTAAGAACACATTAGACAATGGTTTATTTATGAAAAAAGAAGTGGACAATGCAATCGACATGCCAGAAAATTACCAATACAAAATTTCATCATTCACCATACATCATTAAAACTAAGTTCACCCTCGCAACCAAAAGACCACTACCACCACCATTCACCACAACCAATATTCACCGACAAAGACCAACAAATATTCATCATTACAACCAACTAAGTAAAAGATATACATCCACAAAAAAGAGATAAGAAACACAGATCATTCCTAACAAAGGAAAATAATATTTTGGGATGAACATATCCACAAAAGAGACTGCAGGCAAGTTACCCCATAAAACTCCCAAAAAATTGTTATGTTCAACCAAAAATATCCAAAAATACTACTAAAAGAAGTAAGAGAGGGACACTAAATGGTATATATAGATATTACATATTTACTATCTTCACGATTTCATATTAATTTATTATTCATTACTCTTGCTTCTTACTTTATTCCCTTCATTTCTTGCAAAAATAATGTCTACAATCTATCCAAATGCAACCCAAAACAACTAATTTTTTCATATGGTTCTAAGCAGGTTGGATACAGTTTCAGTGCAGTATATGTAGTGCATTGAACTGTACTAGTGTCTGCATTCGATTCATCAAACGTCAAATTCCTAAAGAAAATGAGACTTTAGGTAAAGCATCGCGGTGTCTAATAAGCTAAATTAGTGAAAGTGTGAAACATTTTGTAACATGTTGTAGCTTAGCATCACAGCCACATTCAATTAGAGGAGTTTTAAACTGCAATACATAAACGTGAGAGCAAGTGATCAGAAATCTTGACCAGGATTTCTCTTTACTTAAATTATGTTAATCGAATATTGTAAACGAACTTTGCTTATATAATACAAGTACTGGGAGCGAGAATACCAGTAGTGAAGACTTCCCATGTGCTATATATGCATGCATCTCCGAGCACAGAATTACATTCAGTCAATTCTTCATTTATATATATACATGACTTGCATACTTATCCACATACAATGGACCAACGTTTACAACAGTCTTGTCTGTCTTTCTGTCTCACATGTGTTTGCTTAATTACTATAGAAATAAATTTATACTAACCTATAAGTACATGAATATATATAATAGTAACGTGTCAATTATTATATATGGGTTGCACATCTAATTGCCAGTAACTAGTGGGGGAACTAGAATTTCGAAACAATCACATATTTGAAGTTCAGTCTAGATTAATTAGCCTCTCGTCAAAAAGGAAAAAACTGATATATGAAAAGCTGAGTATATATACATTATACACATTATTATCATTTATGAGTGTATGCATAGAGAGATAGAAAAGATAAATACAGATCAAGTGATGTAGATGTGGGGAGCAAGACATTAAAGAGATGTGATGTTGGAGAGCCCACATGTTTCAACCAAACTATATGTGTGTTTCTGATTCATATATTCGCACACACATACATAGATAGAGTGTGAACCGAAACAAGTAAACATCATCAAAACATCAATATTCTTTCCCAGTTTGCTTGCTGATGTGTTTTTATAAATATACATAGCACATTACAGTAAGTCACCCCACTGTCTCCCTCCTCCCGATCCCTCCCTTCCATCGAGACATTTAGTTGAGTTCCTAATTAATTTGTTGTTTCCGTTCATTCTTCTCACCTAGACTATTTATCACTAGTCTCTCGATCTATCTGTCACTACATTATCACATGACAATATTCAAATTAACCCCGCACGTACTAGCTTCTTTCTGTCATGCACTGCATATGTTTAACGCACAATATTTTTTATTGAGTCAACATACATATAACAAATTTTAAACTACTAATCTTTGTTTAAAGAAGTTTAAAGGTTGACATTTAACTAATAATCGTCGTATTTAGAGGGTCGTCTCGGAAACTCATTGATCACTAATCGGTCTCACTCTTTCAGCATACTATCTATCTGGTATCTACACATATATAGGGCAATTATATTATGTATCCCTAGGTTTAATTTTATATATATATGTAAAATATTGGTGGATATGTTAGCTACAGCCTACGCACAAAGTATTTTAGCATTATGGTAATGAGGATGAATAGAGCAAGTAATATCCATTTCAGCCATGATTGAATACACAAAATTGCCCCCTGAATATTCTATGCACATAATAAATGAAATATATACTACTCCTATATAGAATAATAGTCATATATGCACATATATCTAGAATCATGGATGTAGATGCATGCAAATGGATGCTGCATCAGCTACTGGTAGGCTAGTGGTAGCAGCAAAAAGATGTTGAATAGATTATTTAATGCAAAATATTAAAATATACCAGTATAGACACATAAATATGTGCAATTTGCTATTTGCACATCGTGTAGTACTAGTACAAATGTACAATGTACATATCTGCAAATGCATTTTACCATGGTTATAATATTAATAACTATATTAAAGACTCCTACATGTATATAGATATATTGTACAAGTAACTAGATGACACATCAATTATCTAAAAATGAAAATTAAAGAAAAGTATATACTCTCTCCGTTCCTAAATAGTTGTCCATTTTAATTTTTTTCTGGTCAAATTGACTAATTTTTTTATTATAAATTATAAATTATTCTTTTATAATTTTAAAAAATTAAAATGTACATTTTAAAGTAGAATACATATACTTTATAATAATATAAAATTTTAATTTTTTTTAATTATATATTATATTTAAATAACAATAAAAAAATCGACTAATTTGATTATATTAAAAATAAAGTGCACAACTGACAGGGACGGATGAGTAACATAAGGAGATGATGAGGTAGGAATGAATAGATAAGGATGGGAGGCACTTAAATGCATGCGAACACCGCCTAATACTAAAACAGATGCGTAAATACTCGTATGAGATCTGTGTTGTGCCAGCGACAGCTTTAGCTGCCAAGTGTTGGCTGATGATCTCAAGTGTCAACAATATTTGACACTTACACTACACTATACATTTCTGCTACTACTAATTATGCATCCGTAAGTATGTGTTTGCATAGTTGCAGGGAAAGTACCGGATAAATGCTCATGTCCATATTATTTATTATGCAGAGGTCAGTTTAATATCATTGTCTACGGATGATAAAAACCGAATCGAAAACCGAAACCGAATTGAAAATCACGAAATCGTATCAAATTGAATCGAAAAAAATGAAATCGATTAAAAACCGCACCGATATTTTGGTTTTGGTTTTAAATTTTTACGAATCGAATAGAAACCGAACCGAACCGCACTAATATTTATAATATATACTAATATATATAATAATATAATATAAATTATGTTTTAATTTAAATACTTATAACTAATTATATAATATAAATACCAAATATGTAATATTACAATATGTTAATACATGATATAATTGATAAATTACTAATCTAATTGTTTGAACCGGCCTTTTTACAATATTAAAAGTCTACATACGGTCAAATAGACAAACATAATTAATTCGTTTTATTACTAATCAATTATCTGTTCTGTTTTTGTGCTAAACTCAACGTACTTTTTTTCGTTTTCTTATTATTTTTGCATATTTAGGTCTAATCATGTATACTTGTAATTAGGGATGAGCAAAAACCAAATCGCTAGTAATATTTACCTTAGATCTTGCATTAATAAAAACGTATATTAATATATATTAATTCAGTGTCTTTAGAAGTAAAATTAGTCACATTCATTTATTTTTGTTAGTAAGAATAATATTAATAGTTTAAATATACAATGATTCATGACATCATATAATATCAAATTTAATATACGATAATACAAAAATATGAACTACATATTTTTTTATTTAAATATAAAAATATATTTTAAAACTGAAACCACTTCATTAAAAAATCAAATCGCAATTTTTTAAACCGAACCGAACCAATGGTTTTGATTTCTATTTTCTAAAACCGCACTTAAGTGATTACGTTGTGATTTGAGCGCAAAATCACACCAAACCGCACCACGCTCATCCTACCATTGTCATTAAATCTTCCACAATATTTAGAAAATGAACATACTTTTATATGTGTGTGTATGTATATATTCTGCTGGTTAGCGAGCTGCCTAGCTATTCAAGTAGACTCGACATATATTGGGAAATTAAATGAGTCAGTCATCAATCATCTGCATAATCTTACACTAAATCACATGTGATTCAGTACCAATGATACAACATTAAATCAAATCAAGTACATTTAAGTTTAAATGCAAGTAGATGTACCACGACTAGAATTAAGAACAGCCCTAATTAAGGCTAGTTAAAATAATCCCTAAAATCTGAATGAAACTAATGTACGTACGTCCCACACTCCTCTCCCTAGTACATGAACGTTTATTACATAATACATAGTTATATAAATAGATAGATAACATAAATTATAAAGATAGAAATGGGAATTAATATATGGAGGGGAGTTATTTGATAATTTAGGGCAACTTTTTACCAAGAGTGTGCTTGTTATTATGCATCCAAACCTTAAGAACATGACGTTTGAGGCCAGTCTCTGCACAGAAATTTTGCACCACCGCCTCATCTTGCTTCTGTATTCGCCACCCCAATCTCTCCGCCAGCTCCAACATCCTCTCTTTCTGATCCGCCGTAAACTTTGTCCTGAATCTCTTCCTCGAAGACGACCCACCGCCACCTCCACCACCGCCGCCGCCGCCACTGCTACTTGGATTAGACATATCTTCATCCATCTCCAACTCCATCAAGTTTGATGGAAGAGCCAGCGGCCTCTGTTGACTCATAGGCGTCACGTGTAAGTACCCCGCCGGACGGTGGTAATAAGACGGCGTTAGCTGGTGGAGCTGTTGTTGTTGGTGCTGCTGGAGAGATAATGTTCCTTCTACTTGTATTTCTTTGCGGTGAAAATTTCTGTGGCAATTACAAGCAGCGCATTTGAGTGCATCTAGGGTTCCTTCTTCTCCGGCTGCCATAAACTCGCCACATCCATCCACAGCACTGCCGCCTATCCCCACAGCGTGGTTTTTTAAACACTCCTTGTATCTATAGCCGCCCATTTTTCTAGCTCCCGCCGCAGGAGCAACCATAGGAACACCCTCTCCAGAGCCGCCAATTCTCGGCCTTATCATTGAATCGTAATTTGAAGGAGTCAGCTGCATCCCTATTTCTTCATCTTGATCTTCATGTTCCTCAAAATCCATTCTTATCTCTATCTTCTTACTCTTGAACAGTTCTGTAATATCCGGCTACTATCTGTGAGCAGATCCAACATCTTGTTCGGCTTTTATATATATACACATGGTCATATGTTCGGTTACATATAATTTTAGTCTATAAATTTTACCGACCACCTATATATAAATGATGACGATATTACGGAGTATAAATTATCGGTCGTCGACAATAAATATATTTAAAATGAAATTATGCACACACATGTGCATATATGAAATGGACATTTTTAAAGTTTATATAAATAGTACGAGTAATAATATTTGTATAAAGGAGTTGGAAAAAAATGGATGACATTGACAAGCAAATAGGAGGGTTAATGGGGTAGATCAGGAGATAAGGGAGGGAGGGGGCACCGGATGGACTGCTAAATCTCATAAATTAACAACTCTCTCTTACCCCCTACCCCGTATGGGCCGAGTGATGTTTTGTATTGTATCTACCGGCTATTTCCGGTGGTGTTTGTTCCCTCCAATTAGACCATGATTATATTTCTGACTTTCTTCTCTATTTCTTTTTTTTTTCTCTCAAGTGAAAATGCCATTCTCATCCTCCCAGTCTCCGCTTGCTTACAATTTGCACCCCCAAAGTTGCGAAACTTCTAATAAATTAAAAAAGTTTAGAAAATCCCTTCGTCTGAATAAATCTCTTAAAAAGCAATATGGTGCATGCATTATGGTCTCAAACTTATAAAAAATGGGAGTTATCACTAAATTATAAGAAATCGATTTTACAATTGCTTCGATATATTATAGTGTAATCATGCAATCTTCCACTTCGTTACTATGAAACATTAGAGCAAGTCCAATATATAGCTATACTTAGTTCTATATCTATAATATAGAACTAAGTTTGCAAAATTAGCACTCCAATACATAGTTACACTTAGTTTTATAATTGCATAAATAGATAGTTGATCTTATATTTAGGACTAAAGATAGATATAGTCATCATTGTCAAATCACATCCACCCAATCACATAATTCTATATATCATCAAAAAATGTTAAAATACACTTTAAATGTTAATTTTAATGTAGTTGATCATATTTTAGAACTATGCATTGGAGAATTAGTTGTATTTAGCGAGAAAAAAATTAATTAAAGTTTGTCAAGCGGCCCTGGGGTTTCTAGTTTTTCAACGAAACGAATCATGATAACCTAATTCTCAAAAAAAAAGGGTTTTGTGAAAGTGATATAAACCACATAGTGAAGATACTGGCTATATCCGGGAAGCTATATATGTTCCCTATAGTTGGAGCATCGTAGTACAAATAGTAGTACTATTCTTGAAGCATTGAATAAAGATGAGAATCAATTTATTTTCTTTTTTAAAATTTAGGAATATTTTCTCAAGAGGGTAAAAGTAGCGAGACACTGAGTTACTACTACTTTTCAGTAAGCATGAGAACGGAAATTTAGCTTGCCTTGCGTGTTTTGTCAATGTAATGACGTACACCTTTCGAAATCAAATCTATTATTTCTGAGTACATGGAGCAGTTTCATCATTCATGGTGAGAGCATGTGGATATTTTTGACAACGCAAATTCGAATTATTTTAAATATTTGAATTTTCAGATAGAAAACAGTTGTGATGACCGAAAATTCAAGTATGATTTATTGTTGAAACAAAATAGATTTAAGATCAATCACAAAGTTAAAGAGGCGGACACCATTAAAATTTTATTTTATTACGATAAAAGTAATTTAAAAGCGATGAAAAATTCCTCAGATTAATTATTCAGTTCCAAAAATAAAAAAAGAACATCCATCGTTTAATATATAATTTTCACGTAAGAGTTTAGTACTCAGCAAGTCGTAACAAATCTCTTTATTTTTATAAACATTTGACACCAAAAGTAACGGAATATGTATAATTCAATATTCCACGTTTTATTAATCTGTAACGCTTGATGGTGTAAACAAAAGCCGATTAGATAAGCACTATATATCTCTACACTATATCGTGTACTGTACAGTAAACTACTCGAACACCTTTGCCCCCTCTCAACTTGGTACGTCCTGTAGAGTAATTGGCCCCTTAATAAAATAGTGACATGTGTAAATGTTATAATTTTTTTTTATTATTATATTAGCTTATAACCTTATAAATGAGTATTTGTTCTGAAGAACTGAGACGACAAAGAATAAATATTTTACTACTTGTGTAAATTTAAATAGTGACATGTGTAAATGTAATAGTTTTTTTCTGAATGTAAATGTAATAGTTAGTTGCAAGCTATTTCCATGACTTCAGGTAAATTCAGGATGAATATATGTTTTTATGTACCTTTACATGACTTTTAATTTTTACTTTATTACTATCTAAGTTACGAATTTACAAGGTTAAAACGACACCAAACTAGTTAAGACACTTCTCTAGAGACTCCGGTGCCTTGTATATGACAGCAGGTATCAAACAAAACATATCTACTGTATTACATATCCCAGGTAAACCTTGGCCTAAACACTAATCTAATCACACAAGAGTGAGAGCCTAGCCAATGCCTGCTCCTTGCTCCTTGCTCCAGGCTCCGGACCTGTTCCCTGTCACATATACAGGTGCGTATATAAACTATACAAGTACATAATTAAATGAATGTCACTCACGGCATTTGAATTAGTGGAGTAACCGTTCTGTGATTACAGGGAAAAAGATTCTGGTTCAATTTCTGTCAACTCTGTGACACTCACTCAGTCCTTCACTGTGTATGTAATGATGTTGACAAGAGAGAAAAGGAGAGAGAGAGAGATGGGAGAAAAAGTCTGACTCTCCTCCCTCATTTTCATTTTCATGCCAAGTAATTTCGCAGCCTTTACTTCTTTTTTGTTTTGTTAATCACCAATTCTCTAATCAAACAAAGCAATCAATCGCTACTAAAGTATCATTCCTCTCCCTCTATCTAATCTTAGCCTCTCTTTTACCTGCAAAAAATGCCTAGCAATATTATTACACTTTATGGGTCCCTCTCTATTCTTGTCCCTACTGTTCTCTTGTCAGGCCTGTCACTGCTCCCCTCCTTCAATAATCGTAGTATTACATACTTTCATTTTAGGAGCAATTCCAATTAAAGTGCTAAATGTGGTGCTCTAGTTCAAATATAATTTCTGTTTGGATAATAACATGGTTCTAAAAGAATCTATCGTTATTCATGCTCCCAACAAAATGAGGGAAATAGGCACTCGGATTATTTTTTTAAAAAAAATTTGTGAATATATATTTTAAAAATATTATTTTTAAAATTTTGATTAAATATTTTAATTCAAAAAAATTTAAAAATAATTCTTTTTTGTAATCGGTCAAATCACTTAAACATGTGTGCTCAAACTCAAAACCACTTATTAAAAAAACGGAGGAAGTATATAGTTTAATTAAACATGGTTGTAAACATAACTTAGAGCATCTCCAATAGAGGTGCTAAGAGAGGTGTCAAGTTTATGTGACATGAAATTTTTGATTGTCACTTTATTGGAGCTCTCCTAAGAGGGTGTCAAAAAATGTTGTCAATTGTTGGCACCTACTCAAAATAGATAAAAAAAATGTTATATATATGTATTATCTTTTCTATTATATTAGTTGGAGAAGTAATTAGTGTAGAGACCATTTAAGCACTTTGTATAGGGTGCTAACTATAGGAGTAAAATGTTACGACATTTAATGTGGATTAAAGAGAATATAAAATATTATTACTTATGGTGAGTTGACAATTTTTGGCATCTCACTTTCATGAATCATATGATTTGAACCTAGTTATGAAATTTTAATTCAAAATATATTAAAATTTTATTCTCTTTTTTATTTTCCAGTTCAACTCTCATGAGTTATATAAATAAACTTCCTTGGGTTAGTTAAATTTAAAATTACTCAATATTTTTTAATAATTAAACACACACTCACACACCAACCTTATTTTTGATAATATTCGACATTCGAACTCTCGTAAATGAATCTCGAAACCCAACTTCTAAGTAGCAGCAAACTTTTTGTTTCTAAGATGTAACGTTAAATTTGATCCAAGACGATGACAATTCTGAGTTGAACATTTATATTTTCGCAAATTTTACATGATGTGATTGTGTGGGCTACAATACTATGAAGCAAGGAGAAATGAATTATAAAAAAATGTATGCAGATGTGATTTTTTGGCATTGGTGTTTGAGAAATATATTCATTTTTCAAGCTTAGCAGTTTCGTTTGAAATGCTCAAAGATACAAGAAATAATTTATCAGGGCAAAGAGGCCCAGGGTTGGACAAGTTTCGTTTAGGAAACCCTGCCGAAGCTCCCCGACCAAGATTGCCAGATGAGGACATGCAGATTTGGACGGCCCACATGCAGATTTGGACGGCCCACATGCAGATTTAGACTCGACAATCAATCTGGGCCCATCACTCACTTGGAGCTCATCTTTTTACCTATAACGAGCCCACTATGCCCACTATGCCCACTATGCCCTGCGCCCCCTGCCTCACCTCAATCAATCCTAAGCAATTGAGGCCTCATTCACTTACCAATGTCATTCACATTCTTAATAACAAAAAATGACATCAGCTGTTAAATATACGCAATTAGATTAGTATCAACTGTTTTTTATACAATCAGAAAATAGATACAGCCCTAAAGCTTTAAGGTCACAAGCAGGCATAGATACAGCCCTAAAGATTAATATATACCACACAACAATTTAAACGCCGTGACTAAAATACGAGCCCATAGAATTCAACTATTTAAGCAGTAAAAAAACCTAAGGCCATGTTTGTTTCATGGATTATAATCTCGGGATTAGTATCCATTTATTATAATCCTTCATTATTGTTCCTCAGTATTATTATAATTTTTTAAATTATCCAATACTATGTTTGTTCGGAAAGATTAAATTTAGGATTGAATTATAATCATTTAAATTATAATTATATGTTTGTTTTGAGGAATAAACATATGTATTGGACTATTATCTTTTAAATTTTCTAATCCTTTATTTGTTTTACATTGGATTATAATAAAGGAATTATAATCCTTTAAAAATGAGAATTAAATAATACTCCCCCTCAACCAAGTATTAGAGAGGAGCGTAATTCTATCACTTATTCCATGAAAACAAACAAGAGATTAATATTTTAAATAATTGTAATCCTTGATCTAATCCCAAATAAGTTTTTATAAAACAAACATAAAATTAAAATTTTTAAAGGATCACAGTCCTACCCCTATTTAATCCTATAAAACAAGCATTGCCTAAAGAAATTACATGACATGATATTCTATTTACAACAACTTGTTCACAAGGCTAAGTACAGCCCACCTGCTAACTTGCCAGAAAGATTGGCCAGGAACGAATTATCAAAGCCCAAGAACCAAACTCGTGATTGTCCCCCGAGATCAACTGGATGTATTTTTAGTAAGTGACTTGAAGCAAACAAGCTTCGATTCAATTAAAGCTTCACAATTGATTTGAAACTTTAAGGTCCTAAACAAAACAAGTTAATCTTCTGAGTACAATGTCAAGCGTCTCCGATTACTCTGGCCATAAATAATATCATGCACTTGTAATTAGCCTTTACTCTGTCATAATATATTCAAGTACATGTGAGTGTGTGGGGGGGTTTCGAATCACAATAAAAAAAATTAGAATTTAAATTACAAACCACACTGAATCTTGCTACATTTTTGCTGTGAAAAATATAAAGCATTTAATCCATAAGAAACAAATCTAATGGATAATAAACTCTTAATTTTTATTGCTCAAGATAGTATATAAGAATAATTTCTCTATTATAATCGACAAGGAAATATAGATATATGACTAGCAACAATTTTTGCATTAGTAGCAAAATACAGTAGGAACATCCAATCTATTGGTCCTCTTTTCACCATTTAAGACAGAAATGACATTTTTAATGGATAAATAGATTATATATATAGGACAATCAATAAGACAACAATTTCTGTCCATCAAAACGCGATCAGAGTAAAAAGCTTGCTATCAGATATGTAAAGGATTGACACAAGTTTGGCCTTTCATCTCAATGGCTTTGGCTTGTTTACCTGAAGCTACTGCTACTGCTACTGCATTTTACCTCCAACTTTGAGAACTGCTTCAAGATACATACATACACACAATAAAGTTTGAGAACAAATAGGACTAGTGTATGGATACAGGCAACCAAGGTCGTACATTTTTTATACAGGACATTCTGTAAAGAAGGCAAAATAAACAACTTGAGAGCAATATAAAAGGCTTTGGAAGCCCAATATTTAAAAGACTCTAGAATTACTTTTATAATTATCTCTGCATGAGATTGCTTCTTGAAAAGTTTGTCTCAAGCCCGGCCCATCAAATTATTTCCATCTTCACCACTTGTCCTTGGATATATCATTGCCCACTCTTTAGTTTTTTCTTCTTTTTTTCTTCCCTGTGCTTTTTAATTCAGCTGTGAGGACCACTAATGTCCTACCACTAATGTCCTAAACAGGAGTCATTACAACTTGCAAGTAATCTCGACTAAGTGACTATTTATAGCATTTTAGAAAAGTATTTTGTGAAGGTAACAGAGTTCCGGTCATTAAGGTTCCTGATTTCTAGACATCCTTCCCCTAAAAGAAGGCAACAATCCATCTAAGCCATCTTAAATTAGAAACTCGATGCAGTACCTCCCTAGTTTTGATCATAGAGATTAAGTTTATGAATCACAGATTGAGGAAGAAAGATATATAACCCTTGAACAGAAAACAAGTCAGATTTTAGAGTTGTAATTTCCCTGTGCCAAACACATTGAGTAGATCCTGGAGCAAAGTTTATTCACTGAAGGAAGGAAATTTTTCCTATAAAGCTTAATAAAAATTTAGGGAGGGCTAGAAAAGTAACAGGGCGCTCCCTAGGAAAAACCAGAATTAAAGTGTGTAGTGGAAAGAGGCACATTAGCAAAAATACAAGTTTCAGCGGAGATCGCCGAGATTTTAAAGAACCAGAAGCTTGGTTTTTTCTGGAAAAGCAACTGTAAGGTGGGATATAGAGCATATTTTAGCCTTCCAGTGGAAATCAGACACAGGAGAAGAGGTCAAATGCTTCAACTGTGAAAAGGACAGTTCCCTTACCTTAACCCTTTTTGGCCCTTAAAGAAGCCTTTCGCGGAGTCATTGCTCTTAAATGAGCGCATGCAGGAGATTACACAACATTGAATCCATTTAGTAAACAAGATTGGAAACACCATTTGACTCTGAAAAAAAGCACCAGGAGACGAAGGCTCTATGGATGTCAAGCTTGATGGCACATCCAGGAAGGCAGAGTTAAGGTGGTAACTGTTACCAAGAGATTGGGGATATTGTCACCAATTAATCTTCAAGGCACAAAGGACAATTGACATTTCAGACCATTCATAACCTTTTTCATTCTTAAGGCCAAAACTTTTTCATTCTTAAGGCCAAAATCTTTACAATTCATTTTTTACATAACACTGCAGTATGATATTGGTATGGAATGAGACCAAAGAGAAAGGCATTCCTCCTGTTAAGGATAATGGAAATGGCTGTTGAACTGATAATCTTTGGCAGGTGGAATCATTTGAAATATACAAGACTGCATAGGTTAAATCACGACATGTATTGGAAGAAGAAGCGAGAAGGGATTTAGGAGAAAATCCATCAGGATCTAGCCTCTTGGACTTGTGCTAAGAATTTCTCGAAGTGACAATACCATCCCTACTTAAAAACAATACATGATGAAATAGAAATACCTAACTGCAAAATATCTGCTTAAAACTAAATCAAGTAATTTGTTTACAAGTTACGACACATTGAGAATGAAAATATATATTGATTCCAATATCTCACCTTTGAACCCAAGAATTTGTGAATCTGAAATAATGCAACAAATTGGGTAACCTTTCAGAGAAGATATGAACACTGCTGTTTTTAATAGTATGGTATTTTCTTACAATATCCTCACAAACAGACTGCGTCAGAACTGCACAAATAAAGTTAAGGAGGGCAAGTTCTAGGAAATGGTGAGCCGCATCACAAACAGATCATAAATTATATGATTTCATGGAGTAAGAACAATAGAAGGCTTGCACTATGAGCAAAATACCAACTTGAGTTCTTGATTTATTTCATTAGATTTATTGTGGTGCTTTTTTATTTCTTTTCAAGTAGAACGATCAGTAGGATGCTATTTGTGATTTATACCTAAAAATGTGAGTCTTATTCCTTTAAATTTTCAAACTAATATACCAGAAAGATGATAAAAGCGACAATAATATGAAAGCTGCTAAAAAAAACAATAACATTAAAGTCTAAGATCATGTTGGTGCTAAAACGATTTTTATGATGCATTTTAAATCTCTCTCAGCGACCTACCCAGCTTATCCTCTAACACCGCCAGATCTTTCATTTTTCCAAAAAAATGATCAGGTAACTGCAATCTTCAAGGCATGATTTATATCATGAACTCTTTGTGATGAATTTTTGCATGCACTAGCACTAGGAGCTTGAGCCTGCCAAGTAAGCCAGAAAAATGAGCAACATGTTAGCGCTGAGAATTTAGAGCAGAGAAGAAACTATTTATTACTTAAAGATGAACCCTTAAAGCACGGTTTTCTCCACCAAGCACAGGAATAACAATCTATTATGATAAGGCTTGAACAACATTTAAATGAAACTTCAATAACAATCTCCTTTGCAGACAATTTCATGGTTCATGCTCCAACCTAGTGTTTTCCATCTCAATGTAATCCTGCAGATATTTTTAAACACAAAGGACTATCATTTTAAACCAAAAAAAAATCATGGACAGAGTGACAGTTATGAGTTATCAAGTGGCAATTAATCAGAAAACATACCTATGTGTTTAACGGTTAAAAGACTATTGATTCTAAGGATTTTGTTACTTTAATTTTCCTCCCACGTGTGCCCCGAACAATTTCAAAGTATAACTAATGACACGTTATGAACTTTGCCATTAGAGTATAATAATTATGTACTGTAATTCAATCTTTGGAGAGGTGCAAGTGTGCAACAAGGAATACTTATTTAGAAAGTGGATCTCGAAAAAACCTAGGCATGGCTTGAAGTAAAATTAAACTTGAATTAGGGACAATAGTCTTCTATAATTAAGTTGAAGCAACATATAACATATTGCAAGACAATGTACTTATAATCATTAATCAATAATTAATATTACTCTTAGAATCAAAGTTAACGTATCAATATCATCAATGTATATGTTCTGGTTGTTAAAAATATTAATGAAGATGAAACGTGTATATGAAACAAACAAACAAACATATAGAAGCACCAACAATATGCAGAAATTATAGTGTAAAGAGCATACCTGGACTTTAAAAGCACCGGAGAGGTCATGTTTGTGCCGCGGGGTGGACCGCTAGAAATAGAAATGGAGTGTCTGTGCTTCACTGAATCACTTGCGAGACGAAGAAAAAGATTTTAAAATAAATGTTGTTATTTTCTTTGTGCGTTCTTAACTTTTTTTAGAAAAAGGATTATTCAAAAAAGAAAAAAATTATGTATTCGGGAAGTCACTAGACTGGTATGTCTCGGGTTTCGTCGAAATTAATTTTTATTTTAATTATTCGTTATTTCTTTTACAATTTTATTCTTTTCTACTAAATTTATTGATAACATATCAAATTTGAACAACTATATTTTAATTTGTTTTAATTTTAGTCGGATACTTATCAAATACTCAAACCTAACAGTTTTATGTTTGATACATTCGGATTGGTTAGCGAGATATATTAGTTAATTATTAATTCTACACTGCAATATATTATATTTATCTATTTATTTAAATTAATCAACTTTAACACATGTTACTGTAGAAATATAATTATAGTTGTTCGCATGTGATAATAACTTGAATATATTTTTTTCTCAAATTTTGGCAACTGAATTCAAAACCCTGCGAATTTGGATTTATATATTAAGATTTTAATTTAAATTTAAATTATAATCATTTTTAATTACTTAAATTTAAATTGACGAAACCAGTCTGTTGTTAATTGTTATCACCACGTTTCACTCTCCATATTCAAGTTGATTTCAGTTATAACTAAAATTATCCGCATTGAAATATTCTAATGCCGCCGACATATTACTCTTCGATAAAAATTACTGTACATGTTATTTGAAACATTAGATAATACTTCAATTTCAGTAAATATTTATATTTTTTTCATCAATAATTTTTTTTTGTGATTGAGTTGTATTAAAATATAATTCCATTTTCGTAAACAAAAATATTATTGGGTATTTTTCTCATATGTCATAAATTTAAAAATCGTTTACAAATATGTCATATTTTTAGTTGTATTTATAAATATGTCTCATACACAATTTTCTTCATCTTAACAATTTTAGAAGATATTTTTATCCTTATAACTTAAAATAATTGAAATTTAAAAATAAATGTAATATAATTATAATATAAATATAATATTTAAATAATATTTATATATTCAATCCTCTCAACCTAAATTTGAGACCAAATTATTTTATTACATAATTCTAATATACATTGAATATATAAAGTTTAAAATAAAATTTCTCATTACAATTTTGGTTTCACAAAAAATTATACATAAAAATGAAAAAAAAAATAGTGATAAGATCTAACAAATCCTATTTTATATATATACGTATAATAAGATTCGAGAATTAAATCATATCATTATTCAAACAACTAGGTAATAAAAAATAAGTATTACAACACCCATCTTCAAAAAAAATAAATTACTATAAGATTAAGACTTGTGAAATTAAAATAATTTTATATTAACTCATTAATTATTAGTTACAAGTACATTAAGTAAATCTAAGAGTATGCTAGTCTAAATATTTATATTTAAATATTTTAATAAGGTAATATGATATATTCATAAAATATAAAAAGGATGATAAATGGCTCCATTAATTTGGGACATATTATATAAATTTTCAACATAATTTTGTAAAAATAAAAAATTTAAATTATTTAATCAAAAAATATGTAAATATGTCTTCGAATATTTACATAATAAAATATTCATCTTTGAAAAGTAGATCTAGAAAAAAAATCAACAAAAAACTAGGTTTAAAATATTAATTACATTTAATAATGATATAATAAATTAAAAAACTAATCAAAGGAATTTCATTGGCACCGATAAAAATACACAATGTAATATATATTTTATGTAAATGTAATATATAACAAAAAAAACTAAAAATAGCTTAAATTTAGATAATAAATTTAAATTAAATACTCATAATACATTCCTCAATATCAGTTTATAAAATATATTAATAATGTAACAATTATTATCATTAATTCATAACTATATTAATAATGAAACAATTATCATTATTGATTAATAAAATGTAACCGAAATTTCAAAAAATTAAAATTATAAATGGTATATGAAACCATTTTTAATTACAATAAAATCTATCATTAATTATAATTTAAAATTATTAAAAATATAGCTCCATGTATTACACATATCAGCCCTTAATCTTGGCCCAAAATTACTTTTCAACAATATAAAATAAACCAAGAAATAATTCTATTCATAGTGTAAAATTTTATTAAAAATCAACTATTACCAGAAAATGAACAAAATAAATAAAGTAGATGTCGTAAAATTACCACGCAAATAATATATTTAATCTTCCTCAATTATCTCAAAATCAATTTAATTATGACAAATATAACATAATTTATATCTATATTAGCATCACAAATCAACTAATAATCATAAATTTCAAACCATCAAAACAAAACCAATCTTTAACACAATTGATTAAGTAAAAAATCAAAAAATAAATATAAATTATTACAATAATATGATATAGATCTCAACTGTTTCACTAATATAAACACATATTAAAACAAATCAAATAACAAAACGATGAAACAGATTAATACAACAATAAATACAATAAATTTAAATAATATAAAAAAAATCAAAACAATTCAGACATATCAGATCTCAATTTATAAAAAAATGAGAGTGAATTAGATGAACATACATAAATATACAGCTGTGGAGAAAGAGAGAATAAAAGAGGATCATTATTATTATGGGATTATATTATAAAAAATTGTAATTTTATGTATAAATATCTTACATCTCAATATCTTATCGATATTATAAATATAGACAAACAAATCTCACTAGAGCCTTTCCGTACTTGAAAATTCCAAAATTTTCAATTTTTTTATACATAAATGTAAGAAATATATAATATAAATATACATTAAAGCTCCGAAAGCAAAATTTGCCTGGAACATTATATACTTCAATTCAATACCATCCCTGATCGATATTTAATTTAAATTCAAAACTACAATTGAACAATATGATTTTGGGACTTTATCAGTCAAATAACCTACTTTAAATTCTTCACTTTTTACGTAAAACTATGGGGGTGTTTGACTTAACTTATAAGTAATAAGTTACTTTTAAAAAAAAGTATTTTAATATTTTTTTGAAAATTAATATTTATTTTAAAAATTTAAGACCAAATCTTATTTTCAAATTTGAAAATAAGTTACTTATTTTCAAAAAAAGTACATATATACTAATTTTTTCAGCTATTTATAAGTCCAGACAAATGTGACCTATATTTTAGAATTATTATAAGTATGAAAAAGATAATTAATCCAAAAAATATGTACAACATATATTGAGCCACGACTACGATCACGAATTCACGATGGAGAGATATCCTGTCCTCAATTTATTTAGATTTTAATATAATTAATGGCATCATCACCTTTTATGAAAAAGCAACTAGCTAATATACGAGTAAGACTTATAGAGACTTGAGGAGGCATATAGAATCTTTATGGACAGATAATTAGAGGTGGGATCAGAAAGGGTCAATCCAGCTTATCCATCCTCAAGAGTTAATAGAAAATTTATTTTTTGAATTATAATTTTAATTAAAAATCAATAAATATTTGATATTGAGTCACAATTAACCTCTAGAATTTAATAATTTATTATTTTAAGCCGGTTCAAAATTCTGATTCCGCAAGTGCAGATACTACTACTACTACCAGTGATATACTGATATATCGGGGGTGTTTGGGGGAACTTTTTTTCCAGAATAAGTCAACTTATTTTAAGACAAAGTTAGGATTCCTAACTTTTTTCTGAAATAAGTTAATTTTTTTTTGCAACTTATAGAATCTCAAATATACATTAAATATTTTTATAAAAAACATTTATCAAAATATGAAATTTTTACCCGAAAATAAGTCCAAAATGACTTATTTTTAAGCTCAGCCAAACAGGCCAATCATATATCATATATATAATTTATAATTTATTTATTAATCAAACAAAATAATAAATAAAATGAAATAAAGTAGAAAGAGATTGATCTATAGAGTGATAGACATAGACAGCTGAGTATGTAATGTGTACAGTATACACCTATACATACATTTATACATACACACTCTCCCTCTATCTCTTATATTACACAACACAGTTTAACTGTTCGACTAGTTAAAGTACACCCCCAAATCTCATAAACCTATACATACACAAACATGTATCTATATATCTTCTCTCTCCTAAGATAAGATGTACTAGTATTATAATCTTTTGATTCCTCCTATGTCTGTGATCTATACATATACATACAGAATACAATAGATTTCTGTATCTATATCTGTATGTGAATTATATAAATTTTGACCTAGATTTATCACATGAGTGAAGTTAAAATGTCGGAAGACGACGCGGATCTCGCCGCTGCCGGCAACATCCGCAACGCCGTCGTCGTCACCGGCGACTACTCATCCCCCTATCCAGATCAAGTACTGGAGAACGTTCTAGAAAACGTGCTTATTTTTCTAACGTCACGGCGTGACCGTAACGCCGTGTCGTTAGTGTGCAAATCATGGTACCGTGCGGAAGCACTCACTAGATCGGAGCTCTTTATCGGGAACTGTTACTCAGTGTCGCCGAGACGAGCTACGGACCGGTTTAAACGAGTCCGGTCCGTGGTTTTGAAAGGGAAGCCCCGGTTCGCTGATTTTAGTCTCATGCCTCCTGATTGGGGTGCTCACTTTACCCCGTGGGTTTTGGAAATGGCTGATGCTTATCGTGTGCTAGAGAAGCTTTATTTGAAACGGATGAATGTTACTGATGATGATCTTTCGATAATGGCTCATTCGTTTGTTAATTTTAAGGAGCTAGTGCTTGTCTGTTGCGAAGGGTTTGGGACTACTGGCCTTTCTGTTGTTGCAAACAAGTGCAGGTCAGTATATTGACTTCAATGTTGTTTTTATATTTTTCGAATATCGAAATGTTGTTGAGATCTGTTGATTCTAATTGCTGTATATGATGTGTTATGTTTCTTGATTTGTATGTAGATCTGTAGTTATTACGAATTATTGATTTGGTAATATGTGAGGTTTGTTTAAGTTAAGTGTTGTTGTTGAGGGTATGAATTGTTAATGGTTGATATGTAAGTGTTTTGAGGCAAGTTATTATAATGTTGTTATTGATGGAGTTGTTTTACTTTAGGCAACTTCGAGTTTTTGATCTAATTGAGGCTGAGGTATCGGATGATGAGGTGGATTGGATTGCTTGTTTCCCGGAGAGTGGAACTTGTCTCGAGTCTCTGATTTTTGATTGTGTTGAATGGCCAATAAATTTTGATGCATTGGAGAATCTAGTGGCAACGTCGCCATCTTTGAAGAAACTTAGAGTGAACGGATATGTTACACTGGAGCAGCTTCACCGATTGATGGTTCGTGCCCCGCAGTTGACTCATTTGGGGACAGGCTCATTTAGTCCCTCGGAGAATCCTGGCGAACATGAGCCAGATCTTGTATCTGCCTTTGCTGCTTGCAGATCATTAGTTTGCCTTTCTGGATTTAGAGACACTGTACCAGATTATCTACCTGCAGTGTATCCAGTCTGTGCTAACCTCACTTCTCTTAACTTTAGCTATGCAAACATCACTGCGAACGAACTCAAACCAGTCATAAGAAATTGCCATAAACTCCAGATTTTTTGGGTACCCGCTAAAGCATCCACAACTGAGCTCTTCAATCTTTATTTACATGTTTGGACATGTTTTTCTCAAATTTTAAATCTGAACCAAACTTTTGGTGTGTACAGGTGCTGGATTCTATATGTGATGAAGGATTGCAGGCAGTGGCTGCTACTTGTAAGGATCTTCGGGAGCTCCGGGTATTCCCTATAGATGCTACGGAGGATAATAATGGTCCTGTTTCTGACGTGGGCCTTCAAGCTATTTCTGAGGGGTGCAAAAAATTGCAGTCTATTTTGTATTTCTGTCAGCAGATGACTAATGCCGCTGTGATATCCATGTCGAGTAACTGTCCAGATCTTGTAGTTTTCCGTCTTTGTATTATAGGGCGATACCGTCCGGACCGTAGTACTGGAGAACCAATGGATGAGGGTTTTGGAGCAATTGTAAAGAATTGCAAAAAGCTTACAAGGTTAGCAGTTTCTGGTTTACTTACTGATAGGGCTTTCAGTTATATCGGACAATATGGGAAATTGGTGCGGACATTGTCATTTGCTTTTGCTGGAGATAGTGACATGGGATTGAAATATGTTCTTGAGGGTTGCTCTAAGTTGGAGAAGCTTGAGATCAGGGATTGCCCTTTTGGAGATTCAGCTTTGCGATCTGGTTTGCATCACTATCACAATATGAGGTTCCTTTGGATGTCAACTTGTAGGGTAACTCGCCAGGGTTGCAGAGAGGTAGCTCAACAAGTTCCTCGGGTGATTGTGGAAGTATTTAGATGGAATCAGCCTCTAGAAGAAGGGGAAAAGTCTGATCTTGTGAACACGTTGTACTTGTATAGGTCACTTGAAGGTCCGAGGGCTGATGCACCAAAATTCGTGAATATCCTTTGATTGTGCAGGATTGTAATGTTCCAGCTGTTCATGATTGGCTCTTCTCTGCAAGAAGGTGTATTGATCCAGAAATTTCTACTTTTTTCTTAGATACATTAAATGCCTTCAAGCGGCGGTGGACCTTGTGTCCGGAATTGGGTTATTGAATGACAATAAACAGTGAAGCCCAGAAAATTGTTTGGATGGCATGGGTGCTGCGAACAACGGTCAGCATGAGATGTTGTCTCGATTTTATTATGAGGAATCCATTGTTGTATTGGTACAATTCAAATTTCTTAGCTATTTTTGTTTTTCAATATTCATTTAATAAAAGAAGGCTCCAAGAATACCTAGGGGAAGGATTGTTGAGTTGCTTTACTGCTCTAGGCCAGGTGGGTTACACATGTTGTACATTTATGTTGTCAATGTGCGAAAGTTGATTAGTTGTGAATCCCGAAATAGTGCAGATGATCACACCTGAGGTTTTGGTCTATACCGGTCTTTTCTTCGAAGCACACAAGGTTAGAAAGATATAGCGAATGCTAATTAAAGTCTGATTATTGGTTCAAACACTAGTTTTCAGATCCTAAATTGTAGCAGGTGAAGTAGTGTGATGCCCCCCTCCCCCCTTGTTGGTTTAAATATTAGTTCCGAGATTTTAAGTTGTAGCAGGTGAGAACTTTGATGATGCATTCTCTTCTATCTAGCCTTCCTTTTTTCTATTGTTTACTTCTCTGTGGTGTTGGAAGTACTCTCCTGACATGTTATTTTTATTTGTTAGAAATGTGATAGTAATAAAGTCCCAAATATGCATATATGGACAATGTATATTAATGTGACTATATGTATGTGTCTGCCCTCCCTTTTTCATTAAATGTTGGAATAATCAGTTTGATAGTGAGGACCATTAATAATGTATGGAAAGCATCGTACAAGTACAAAATGCAGGGCCCTTCCTTTTTCCACTATGTGGGTTCCATTCGGTAGGTGATGAGATTTTCAAAACTTTTCAGGCAGTGTGGATTACCCCCCCCCCCCCTCACATCCCTTTATTTTCAATGAAGGGAGAAGCCTGCAATTATGAAAAGAATGGTGCATATAATTGTGTTGTGTTGATCTGGATAGATTTGTATTTTTTTTTTAAAAGCCAGCATGATATACAGGGAGTACAATTTAAGGGTTTGTATGGTGCATATTATTGTGATGATCTGGATAGATTTTCATCTTCCAAGCCAGCAGCATGATATGCGGTATTATGTTTATTACAGTGCAGCGCTCTCTCTCTCTCTCTCTCTCTCTCTCTATATATATATATATATATATATGTATATGTATAGTTGCATCAAGTGGTATACTGATACTAGTATGACATGTCCTACTCCTTGTGTTAAAGGCTTCATCATACTGTATGATTTGTCATAATCTTGTGTTTGCCTCTTGTAGAGGGCGGCTCAAACTTGTGTAAAGCACCTGTCTTGTATGAAATGGGGAGGTTATGATAAAAACAGATGAGAAATGTTAAAAACAAAGGTTATAAATGAAAGTGGGATCTGAATATACAGATTGAATTTGTGATGGGAAGCAAGCTTGCTTTTCCTTTCTTGTCTAACCATTTGTTGGTGAATCATGGGTGGGCCGAACCCTAATCTTTTATATTCCTCTTGTCATATTATTATGGCTTTATCCCAATTTCTGTTCTTGTTTATCAGCTGAGCTCTCGAAGCAGCGAAGTTTAGAGTACATATATTAATTAATCAATCGAAAAACCGACACATGTACTGAAATGGTAGAAATATTTTTTAGCTTGCTTATTCATACAGACATTTTACATTGTCCGGGTCTATATTTGCATTTCCATGAACCAATCAGTAGAACTCATGACCACTGTGCTTTTAGTGGTGTTATATCAGGGACTTAATTTTTGGATGGGATATGTATAATTTGGGAGTAATATAATTCAATGGCATTGCAATTGCTTGCTATCCAGCATACTGTCTAACATGGCATATGTACGTTCTCAATGATAACTGCAAACCTAAACCTAGGATGGGATCCTCACGATTCACTACCCGAACTGATTCCATGGTCTATGTACATATGGAAACTATATCCGTTCCAAAATCCATGATTACCATAGTATCCGCTCCGTCTCGTTATTCGATTACTTAAACCTAATGCAGTTTATGATTTCATATAATATTTTATTAATTTACCGTAAAATTTAGTTAGATTCTATAGTAATAATTAGGAGTGTACATGATTTGACCAATACAATTCAAATCGGTCATAAATATAGTCAGAATGCGGTGTCTGCTTTAGACTTGTAAAATACTTATGAAAAGTAAACTAAATTACTCAACTGAATTATTTGAAACCAGAAATAATTACGTGTACATGTGCGTGTGTTAAAGTTTGATGTTGTACAAGTATTCTGCTGGTATAGGAAGGACGGGACAGACTCTAAATTTTACAGAATCTTGATTGAAATTAATTTATGAGATCCTAAATGCGCATTTGTTTATTTATATCTAGAAGTGTTTTTTTTTTGAATTCTTGAATATTGGAGACTTTAATTAATATGTTTTGTCTGCTTATAGCCAGTCTTAAGAATAAGTTTGTGTACGTGTTGCGAGTCTGTGGTCTTTAAAGGTAAATCAGTGGATGAAGTAAGCAAGAATTTAAACACTAAATAATGGTCATAATTAAGCTAGTGATGCTCCATTCTCATAGTATTTCTCACTAGTTTTGTGATTTGTTTGGCATTATTGTTTAAAACTGCTGTGTTTGTGAGAAAGAATGTTGATATAAAAAGTGTTGTCAACAAAATTTGATGATTGTTTGATTTTTTTTTATTTATGCATATTTAAAGGTTATAATATATAAAATAATGTTTTTGAAATGTTTGATGATGAAATTTATAGTTATTTATTGTAAAAACTGAAAAGCAATTTTTTTGAAAAGCATAAGAAGATGCGTATTTTCTAACGATACCTTTTAGACTAAAAACACTTTTGCAGCCAGCCGTTTCTAGACGTAACCAAACATTTTACGACTGTTTTTCAGCAATTTTTGTTGTTATTATCCGCAACAGCTATAAGAGCAACTCCAACCTTAGCTCATCTTAGCTATAATACATGACATGACAGCAAACAGTAATCAATTTGGCTAACAGGCCTTATTTTCCCCAACTCCAACCGTGTCACTTGTTAGCTAAAATTTTAGAAAACCAAGTTAAGGGTCGACAAATTTGGAAGATGAAACTCACTTGTTAACAAAAAAATTGTTAACCCAAATCATCTCATGTGCAATAACAATAATAAATATTAAAAATTTTAAAAATAAAATTATAATATTAAAAATAAAATTATAATATTAAAATTTTAAAAATAAAATTATAATATTAAAACTTTAATTTTTTTGATAAACATAAATAAAATTATAATATTTAAAATAATAATAAAATACTGTTTTTGAAATATAGCTAATCATTATAACTAACACCATTGGAGCACAATACCTTGCAGGTTCAGCAAATTTTACATAACCATTACTTTATATTATCTTAGTTAGCCATTTTAGCTATCTCCCTTGGAGATGCTCTAACAAACCAACCTTTAATTACTTGCTATTTCCGTGTCTTTTGTGTGCACTTTTTCTGCTGCACTTCCGGTCCCAGGCTCCATTTTAATGGCTTATACTTGTTACTTTATTTACTACTACTACAGTACTGTATTATTATTATTCCTTCCTTGTTTCATTCGTCGGTACAGAGAAACAGTATAAAATTGTACTTCTTTCCTTCTTATTTACTCCGTATTTGGCTTTATGTGTTTAATACTCCGTAAGTTCCTGCGTACTTGCAACTTGCGTACGTATCAATAACGCACGGGGAATAATTTTTTGTACATTTATTTTATTACGAAGTTAACAAATATAAATTATTTATGAAAAATACTAATATTTTGTACATTTATTTTTATTACAAAGTTAACAAATACTCCCTCTGTCCCAAATTAACTATTTTATTTGACTTTTTTATGATCAAATTAACTCAAATTTGATTGAAAATTACATGAAATGTATAATTGAGAAAAGTTATAAAAAACTATATCATTAGGAAATATATCTAATCTATTTTAAAATATATTTTTTAATTTTTTAAAATTATAAAAGAAAATTTTTAAATTCTCAATCAAAATTGAGTCAAATTAAATACAAAAAAATCAAATAAAATCGTTAATTTGGGACGGGAGGGAGTATAAATTATTTATTAAATAAATCACACGTATCTATATAATTCGCACGTACAATACCGTTCCAAATATATATTAATGATCAGGATGATATTGAGCACATGATATTCGTATAGATATTCAGAGTTATCATAAATTTGTTGCATGGTCATTTTCATGATCAGTACTGATAGTAATTTAGTCATCCTCCATCGACGGTTTTCCTTGGCCACTTTAAAAGAGTGATGGCTAAGTAAATCATCTGATCTTCATTTGTTTATTATACTCGCACCAATATACATGTATATAATTGCCAAATAGTTTCCCCCACTTAGGTTGGAATTTGGATGTTACAATACTATTATCCAAACCAACACAGCCTTCAAAGACCAGACTTATTACATAATGGGCCATATGCTATGGTAGATGTATTCATTTGATAAGATATATTGATATAGAAATAAAGTATGATATATATTATCACAAAAATGTTGAACACACTTAAAATTATAAGTAATTTGTATGTAAATATCAATAGTAATTTTATTATTTTAAAATTTACCTCTTATAATTATAAATATGCACTCATGTACTTGTATGAAAATTTTCTTTAATCTCCAAATATGGAGCATAATTGCATAAACCAACCAATCTTCTAATCGTTGTCCTTCGTGACTTCCTATTTTTTATCAATGATATCCGAGTAAATATATGATTTTTCTATTTTCTATTTTTTTTGGATAAAAATGTTTTTTCACTCTAAGAAATAAAAGATGTATAAGTTTCATCCCGTATTTAGTGGTGAAATATATAAAAATATAAAAAATTGTTAGTCATATCAAAATTCTAAAATGATCAGATACAAATGAATTATCACTAATTTTTGAACGTCAATCCAAATTTAAAATGTTTTCATATCAAAAGATCATTGTTTAATATATAAAATTAATTTTCAAGACACACCAAATTTAAATCTAAAAAACCTTTCAACTAAGTTAGGCTTAATGGGCGATTTCACTACACATAAAGAATCAATAAAGTGCATGTCAGAATGCAATCATTTGATAAAAAAAATATATTCAGAGTATAGATAAGTGCATATAAAATTAAAATGTGTTAAAATCTTAGGAGGGTTTAAAGTACCACACATTATCCCAAGACGGTGATTTTTTTTCTTAGGAGAGTTAAGATACACGAGTTAATTTTTGACAAAATCATATATCAATAAAAATTTATAATTTTAATAATAGTACGAATTGATATGCAAATTTTCTGTAATCCAAATATCCAGTGACTCGACGCATTTCTAATCCAACACATCCGCGAAGCTATTACTATATACACAAATAAATTTTATGAAGCGATAAAGAAGGGTTGTGGAAGTGGATATTAAGAACAGTGCGGACGAAAGTGGTGGGGTGCGGACTCCTGACGTGCTGTCATCTTCTGCCAAACTGAAAAGAAAGTGGAGTCATGACTTATAATTTATTATTTTATAATATACACACAGTCATACACAAAGGGAGAGGAGAGAAAAAGAGGCGTAGCTTTGCAAGTGGTCAAACCCAACTTTGAGAGGAAAGAAACTATTGCTGTTGTTTCTTTCACGGATAGAAAAGAAATCTACATCTAAATCGAATCTTGGGACACTTTCAAACGAATACAAAACCTGATGAGCACATCAAAATCTGCATCGCAGATGGCCATTCTCCCCAACCCACTCGCATTCGATTCCCAAACCGGTTTCAAATAAGATGGGAAGAATCTTAAAATCTTAAAAAAACTTGAAGATTAGGATAACCTCACATCTAATAAATCTAGAGATAAACGAGAGTCAAACCCAGAACGGAGGATGACATAGGATAAACATTACCAATTAGGTTATCCAATAAATCAGAGGATTTAACACGACAATTTAGTTGAACAAGAGACTTTTTGATAATACAGGAGAATAGAAATCATAGTACTGCTGCAAAATTTAGCATTCAATTGGTGTATGTTTAACTAAAAGTTGGTAATAAGTAATAACCGTGCAAGCTTTCACTAATATAATTAGTTTCAGACCTCAGAAGCAACCTGCAGAATCATACTAATGTTTGGTTGGATTCCAATGGAATGGAATAAAATGGAATGGGTGAAAATAAGTCGAAATAATGGAGTTTGGAAGGAGGATATGAAACAAAAATAAATGATAGCAACACTTTTATGATGAAATTTGATTAAAAAATGGGTATAAGATAGAATGAAACATTCCACCTCAAATTGGAAAGTTTTATTTCTACTATAGATTGTTTTGACTTCTGAACGTAATAGGGAAGGAATGAAAATTTTAAACTTTTACCCATAATATAGCTCAAATCTCATTCTATTCCTTTCATATACCTTCATTCCAACCAAACACTAACATAAAAGGTTAACAATTAAAATGATAATCATATTTTTAATAAATATTATTATCTTAATATATAAAGTAATATTATATATGTGTATTATACTTTTAGAGACCAAATAAATGCAGAAACTGAAATATTTTCCTCTTTTCTAAATAATAAACTGAAAGAGCACGATTGGATAGCTTATCCTCTATTATCCCATATCATCTCATGTCCTGAGTTCGACTCTGACTCACCCCGAGAATTTCTTAGAACAGATATTCATTTGGAAAAAAAACTGAAATAGTAGGGCCAACTTTTAACAATACTGTAGAAAAATAAATGTAGATCATTTGAGGTAGTATGAATAGTACACAGCATAGCTTCACGGTTTTATTATTATTTTTGTAGCTTTAATTTATAATCATTCATGACTAGAAAATACATTTATGCTGCTATATAAAATAAATATGACAAGATATAATGACCATATTATCAGCAGAAGAGAAATTGGACGGTTCTGTAGTTAATTTTTCACAATGAAGAAGCTGCAAATGCTAGTCAGGGAGCCAGCCGATCAAGCGTCCACAACATCCTCCCGTCAATCTCTTTAGGAGAATAACGTAACCTGTGTATATTGATGATACGCAACAATCCAAAACATATAATTTAGATGGTTTTATTCATGATTCTTTAATGTAAGGAACTTAACAGGTACTCCCTCCGTTTTTTTATAAATCGCTTTGATTTTTGGCATACACTTTTAAGTGGTTTGACCGCATAGTAAAAATTATGATTTTTAAAATTTTCTTTTTTTGAATTAAAATATGTAATCTATATTTTAATTCAAAAAAAGAAAATTTAAAAAATAATAACTTTTATTATGCGGTCAAACCACTTAAAAGTGTGTGCCAAAAGTCAAAGCGACTTATAAAAAAACGGATGGAGTAATTCCTAAAAAATTAGCATCTCAGCTCAAGTGAATCTTGAAAGGATAATATTTGTATATAATGCATGACAGAACAGATTTAATATCATATTTGCATAATATCTATGCATGTTTCACGAATTTCATATTGGAATTCACAATAATTAAGAAAACTTAGACATGTAATCATAATATAGGGATCTGTGATTCTCCTTTAAAGGCAGTTATTACACAATTCCGTCAGGGTAATTACAGGTTTGTGATCCTCCCTTTTTTCGCCAGCGATTATTGAACTCTCTCTTTTAGTGATATCTATGCCAGCTTTTGCTCACTAAAAGTCATTGTTTCACATCAAAAAATCCAATTCAATGTCACAACTCTAGCCCAATTTCAGTCAACAGACGTTCCAAAGTTGAAGTAGAACGTCCTTGCCATGTAGCACTGTGATTTGGGCTGAGCAGAGTTTTTGATTATCGAGTTTGAATTTTATCTTATTATGTTGATTTGAGCTTATAATTTATCGAGCCTAAAGATTCTGTTCGAGTTTGGCTTGTGTATTAAACAAGTCAAGTTCATTTTTTAAACTCAGTAGGGAGCCCAACCCAATATTAGTAAGCCCAAGTGCCCAACTCATTACATTTACATTACATATAAATATAATCAAGTTTGAGCCAAATGAGTCGAGCCCAAAAAAACTCGAATCTGACTCAAATCATTGTCAATCCAAAATGCTTGTTTGAGCTCGAAATTGACTTCAAGTCATCTTGAGCCCATACTGTCGAGTTGATTTCGAGCTGACTATTCGAATTACAAGCCTTCTCATTTCTCCAAATAAAATTAATTTAATAAAATGGCCGGATAAAACAGATCAAAAGGGGTATATCACAAGTATGAGGCAAATAAAATAGAAGACATCTGGAATAAGACATACCTATCATGCAAGCGAGATTGTTGTCCTTGCCAGAACTCAAAAACCTTTGGTTTTAGCCGGTATCCCCCCCAATGTTTTGGTTTGGGAATTGTATTTCTGCACATTAACAAGATAAATTGTTAAAGAGTCGGATCAAAATCTAAAAACTACTATGGAAATGATCTTCACTGAAACATAATAAATCAGAACCATGACTAAGTGGCAATATTGTCGGCAATAGCTCGACATAGTTTACATTATTGTAAGAAAACTAAGATCTTATGGACAAGAAAAGCTTGCACTCCTAAGGGGGCAGTAAAACCACACATATCCTAAATTCCCAATTAGATAACTCATATTCGCTGTACTTTACAATGGCAGAGGAAGCATATAGCAAATACCCATTATGAATGTAAAAAAGAACTTGCTTTCAACTGCAATACTTAAAAGTTACGGATGATGCAACCAAGACACGATGTAGTCAATTGTTTGGTGTACTTGATTTGATACAATCAGACAAAACAAATCAAGGTAAAAATATCAATGTTTTTGTAGAACTAAAGTTGGTTAGCAAGCCCCAAAAGATCAGAGATTTCAATTGCTGACCCGTCAGAGAATTTTTCTTCTAATTCTTTGTGATATTGCTGGAGAACATCCCGTCCAGGAATCACTGAGCTCTGAAATAGATATAACAAGACTAAGATGTGACTGTTATTAGCGGACATCTCATATTCACACGAAATGGGATTAAAATACCTGCTTACTAACTATAGCCCCAATTTGACTTCCACGAGGACGGCTATGAAAGTACTCTTCGGATTCTTCATCAGAAACCTTCTGCACTGAACCTTCCACTCTTACCTGGAAAAAGTGTAACTTTCTCTATTTAGAATTCATCTAAAAAGGGGAATTGTGTGGGGTTGGCTCTATTACATGATATACAAGGTTGAATTTTTCTATTGAATAAATTGAGTGGTGAAAATTTACACTATTGTATTCTAGCTTACTTATTGGTGTTCCAAAATCACATTTGTACTACATTTTTGGGAATGATCAGCTTCTTGAGGCAACTTCAAATGTTTAACATAAATCTAATTCTAAACTGCATTTACATTATTAGAAACCTGATTTACAAACATGTCCACATAAAGCTCATCCTAGTTTTAGTACTAATTAGTATCCAGTCTAGTCTACCCAGCATACAAGTATCATGGTATTGATTCAACAAATCCAATCTGGAAGTATCAAAGAGTGCATGGATCGTAATGAAGAAGTTTAATGGGGTACAAAGCCCTCCTAAGTTTTTACAGCGTCCAGCTGAAAACTAGAGATTTACCTGACGGTTTAAACCATCCCAGTAAAAAAGAAGTGCCGCATGAGGATTTTCAGATAATTCACGAGCCTTTTGGCTTCCGTAATTAGTATACCTGCATATAAACAGTAGTCATTTACTAAACAAAGATACTAAGTATATAAATAAGCTACTTGAAACATTTTGCATATTCCATCATACAAGCTACATAAGATGACTAACCAGACAAAGCCATCTTTATCAAAACCTTTCAGCAATACCATTCGTGAAGAACTGCAGCAAAAAGATCAAAATCAGGTAAGTGGCTTCTATTAGAATGACTAGAAATCAGCTGCACAACAGAGGAGCTAGAAATGTTGACAAGTTACTACATTGCTCAAAATGTTTGAGCTCTTAATTAAACTTCATCAACTATAATCGCCACCGTAAAGACACTATCTGCTTGCCAATTGCAATCAGGGTACCACTACTTCTCTTATTATTATTGTTATTAACTTGTTTTTTGGTTATGATCAATTACAGAAATTTAAATGCTCACATACATGCCTCTTCTAACCCCTACAGTCACAGGCTCACAGACTGTCACCTTTCTGACTGCCTTGAGGGCTAAAAGCTTTCTCTTGCAACACTTTCAAATATAGTACTATAGCAATGCAGGTTTCTGCTGAAGAACAATACATTGTTCAAGTTCTGCAATGTTGCCAGGAAGGTACTTAATGCCTATGTTACTCGGATTCTTCATTTTACCTTCGAGTACCCGTGTCGGACACTCGACACTCGGACATGGACACTCGGACTTAGACACTTATTTTAAGCCAAAAACATATATATTTTTCAAAATGATGCCGAGTCCGATACTTGGAAACGTATCCATGTTGGACACTTCTAGCGGAGTCCGAGTAACATAGCTTAATGCTAACTTGTCACGGGGTGATTTGCTAGGATCAAGTTTACTTTTGCTAGATTTATAGAATTCGGGACTTTAGGTAAAGGAAAGTGGACCTGAAGAGAGTTGTTGTGATGGAGACAAAATAAAGTATTTACATGTAATGGAGTAGATTGAAGAATTAGAGGGGGTAATTTTTTTTACTCAAATTGACTAATACCACCTGATTTTGCTCTGTTGTTATCTCTAGTGCAACTAAAGTTACTAAACTACATATGACAACAATAACTTGAACCTTCTTTTATAGTTATCACTGTGATATTATGGAACAGAGTCATAACCATTTGCTTCATCACTAAGAAAGAACAATAAGCCATCATTGATGCTTTTAAGTTTTAACAGGAACAAAAGTTTCCATTTGAAAAATATAGGAAATCAAGGTAAAGGACTGCTAGTCTGATGTCGAAATTCCTGGTAATTGGTCTTCAACTAAGAAACTCCAAATGACACAAACAAATTCAGAAAAAACAAATACTTACGGTCTGCCATTTTGCCCAGCAGTGGACAACGCCATAGCATTTGGTTCTTTTAAGCTTGCAGCCACTGCATCATCAAACCATTTCTTGAACTGTAAAATTAAGAGATTGATGTTTTAATAGTAAAGCAATGAAGATGCTTTCAAATAAATGACAGTTTTAAAAAAGATTATAACGGCTCATATTAAATGAAAATTGTTGCAACATTACATCACAAAGAGGGCACCATTTCTACCTGATCAAAAGGGTCAGCCTCCACTTGGTCTTCACGAAACTCAGGAGAAATATAGTTCTCTCTTAAAGCTGATATATCTATATTGAGCGCTTTCCCAATCCGAACACACATAGAAGTGCCAGGATATGGGGGTAGTTGTAGCTTGAATTTGTTTATAATTAGAGGAGGGACGAACCTCCCGCCAAGAAAGTGGTGCATTCCCTCAAATTTCTTTGCACAGAGCTTTGGAGCAGTTAAGGAGACCTAGAGAAAGGATATGACACACTTAGAAGTATAAGTATAAACTTTTACCCATATGAGTACAAACTGAAATTGTCTAACAATGCTGACAATAAATTCCCATCATAGACGTACCAACATGTCAGGTTTTATGCCTTCACCTGTGATATCTCCATCTTCAACATGCCAACCAGATGGGATATCTATAGAAATAACAGGTAAACCGTGATCAACAGTTCGTTGATGCACCAGCCTCTGGATCAGCTCATCAAAAGGTGGACGCGGGGTACCTAAAAAATTATATGAAAATGAAGTTTAAGGCAATGAAATTCTCAAGAATTGCACTCATCAGGTGTATCTTGTAGTGAAAGCTACTTCATTGTACCATACCCTAAAAGAAATTTGTGTCTGGTTGGATAATAGTAATAGTTTTCTATCACAGTACAGCAACTGAGGCACACCCCGTCATTTAAGTTAGTCGGTGAATGAGATTAATAATTTTATCCAAGAAAAATCCAAAGTAAAGTTGCAAAGATAATAAGTTGGCATAAATATAGATCAACTACAAAAATAGAGTGAGAGTCTCGGACTAAATGGATTAACTAAAAGACAACAACATCTAGTCTTGGCCTCGTTATAAAGGCCTACCTGGACCAGAGGGTAGAAATAGTAAACTAAGGTTCGCTATACATACTAATACTATAGGTGATAGTTACCCTCTTTCTTCTTCTAATTTTCTGTTTTTATTTATTTCCCAACGTGTCCTTTTTTTCCGAAATTTGAAAAATATCCTTGTCAATATAGTAACTAGATTTGTGAAACCAGAAATTATTTTCAAGAAACAATCTATGGTACTAAATACATACATATGCTTATCATAATAAAGAAAGAAGAATCACCATGAAATGAGAATCCAAACATTGCATCCACTAGAATATCAAAGTTATCTGATAAATCCACAGGCAGATCTTCCACTGGAATGAAAGAAACTCCTAGTGATTCAAGCTACAAAATTATTGTGATAAATGAGCATTTAATAAATTTTAGAAAATTAAGCTAATAAGATTTGAGATATAAAATTTCTAGACCTGAGTCACCAAACCGGTATAAAGAGTCTTTGCAGTACGCTTTGGATAACAAACTAAGGGTTTATATCCAAAGTGATGTAGATGGCGAGCAGCAACAAGACCATCACCGCCATTGTTTCCGGGACCGCAAATGACAAGTACATTGTTATATTTGCCTGCTGAATAGACCTTTGGAAAAAAAATGGTTTTCAATATACTTCATCGATGCTGTTAAACAAAAAAACGTATATCACATCCTTTAGGCTCATATAACTTCAAGGATTCCAGAGCCTCAACAACAGTCACATGAAAATAAAAATATTTGAGATGCTATGTTTCTTTGACAAATAGTGCCACAGATATTTCTGAACTCCAAATGGAATTTAATTACCTGGAAGAGATCACCTAACAGCAGCTAATGTAATATGTATCAGCCTAATAATGTAATATGTATCAACCTACTAATAGGTAAATAAGAGACAGACAGACTCATACTTTTTTAAATCGTACATTAAGCATTGAATATAACGTACCCTTACTAAAAGATGCCAGGCATCCATGAAGACTTGTTAAGCTGGAAAGGACTCAATATGCAGAGTATGGATTGAAATGTCAGACAAACCATTTTTTTTTCCTAAATTGCTCATATTTCAAAATCATAATTTTATATTCCCTAACCTTTTCATGTTATCATATTAAAACTAAAAGTGAAAGTCATACACCACTTACCTCTGCTATTGCCGAGGCAACACTCAAACCAGCCAATTCCTAAAAATACAAAAACACTCCACTAATCAATATACAAAGCCTTGATAATTGTATTAGCGAACTAAAAAGACAAGAATTCACTTAACCATTAGTTGATCAACACTAAAGCCTAAAGGCCCCATAAGAATCTCATCAACTTCAGCTGCTTCTTTCTGAGATAAATAAGAAATAGCATCCGAGTTCTCCATACTTTGCAGCGACGACACCATTCTATTCGCCATGGCTCTGCCTTCACCAAAACTCCTACAGAAACCTTGAGGTTGAAACCTCGAAGTTTGACCTAAGAAACCCTACGATTACAATTTTAGATGACTGTTAGTGACAATCATACCTTCAAAGATATAATGCTACATGTGTGTGGAAACTTGTCAAGTACCGAATCACATATATAGAGAGAGTACAATACAACAAATTGATGGTAGTTAGTGGCACCTCCCTCTCGCACTGTCTCCCCTCCCTCCCTCTCTCTCTCACACACACACACGCGCAGTTTACAACTACTAATTATCTGATTGATGACAGTCGTTAGTGGCAATTAAACCATCTCAGAGAACTGGTGGGTGGGTGTGTATAGGTTTGTGCTCAAATGATAACTTAAAATGAGAACCGGCAATTTTAATAGTTAAAACTGGTGATTCTAATAGAAAATATCAATTTCAACTAGAAAAATTACATTTAGCAGTTTTCATTTGAAGTTAGTAGTCATCGGAGCAAGACTCTCTAAATATATGCGTGTTGGTGCGTGAAATGAAAGACTACACCATACAATTAAGTAATTAACAACACAACAATAGTAATTAATGATAAATAAACCACATATATACACACAAAGCCTATACATATTATACACATATGACACGTGTGCGGAGAGAGAGAGAGAGATTACCGAGAGAGAGAGAGAGAGAGGGAAAGAGAGAGGGAGAGAATACCGAGAGAGAACTAGGGGGAGATTTGTGAAGAGAGTAGTTGAAAGGCGAGTAGGATGAGTTGGAGGCGAGGAGAGTAACAGGGTGTACAAGCAATTGTGTGAGGATACAGCTACTAGTAATACATGTCATTCTATTGCATTTCCGCATTAACAATTGCATATTGTATACCCATCACTCTTCCATTTCTTCTTCGCCCTAGTTTTGTTTTCTGTGATTCTGCGTGCGGACATTTGTTTTACAAATCCACCTACATTTATCTTTTATTTTTTTACGTATAATTTATATAATCCAATATTTTAATATATGGGACGACGATAGTCGGAAGGAATCGGTTAAATAGTAGGTAATTATCATTCCGCATTTGCATATATATAAATTTTAAAATGCTTCTGTACATAAACATTTTAATTTTTTCGTGATAAAAAATTGTTACTAAAGAGTTGTATTAATAATTTGGAAGGATCCGTTCAGTTAAAATGAATAATGTGTCATTATATGAATACATGCAAGTTATTATATTGTTAATTTGATTCTTTAAAATTTTATTATTAAATCAATTAAGTTGTATTTATTTATTTAATGAAAGGAAAGTGGAATTATTAATTGGATATTTGGATCGTACCGACAGATTATATAAAAACAAAACCGCAGCAAAATCACGACCAAGTCATATATTTTTGAAGGTTAGTAGTTGGTACACACGTATGGCAACGAGTCGGGTTCCAAATCCAAATTTAAATATTTTCGAATAGTATCGGATCGGGTTTTTTTCGGATATCCAAAATTTTATAAAAAAATATAAAAATTCAATATAATTGACACAAACGGATAATAATAATCACAGTTATAAAATTATAAATGATTAAATTTCAAAAAATAGTTAAATATAATATATTATACGAATTGTGATATCAATTTATTATTAATATATAATTAACAAGTTAATAGTTCATATATTAATAAAAATGAAAAGTTTTTATAAAATAATTCTTAGTAAAATCTATTATAAAAATGAAAAGTTTTTATAAAATAATACTTTGTAAAATTTAATATACGTTAATAAAATGAAGAACTAGTTAACTAAATAAGTATTGACTAATGATTAAAAATGAAATAATAAAATGAACATATACAAATTATTTATCTTATACATATATATATTATATAATAAATTGTATTTATAATATTATATATATATATATATATATATATATAAATATTGAGTTTTTATCGGATTTCGGGTTTGGATGGGGTTTCGGATTTCAGATCGGGTATCGGTTCGGTACACCTAAATTCAAATTTAAAATTTCGGATTCGATAAAATTCAATCAAATCAGAATAGATCGGGCATCATCGGATCGGATTATTTTACCCAATACAATGGTTAATATATTTTGAAGTACCAAATAACAATTTTAGAATTCAACCACTTGTATAAGGAAGAGGATCAAAGATTCCTTCAACTAGAGATTTTTCAATCGCTGGGAAAACTAAATCAAGAACGGATTGAGACCATTTCTATAGCTGGGTTTTGAGTATATGACCCACTAGTTCTGAACCCATGTAGGCAGTAGGCAAAACGATTTGGGATGTTTACTTCAACAAAAATGATCCATTTTTCCGTTGTCAGTTTCTCTAAAAAAATTCAGTTTTTCTGTTTCTTAAAAAATTATTAAAAATTGAGAAAACATGTTCCAAAATATATTTTTAGTTAGCTTTTTTCTTTTTTTTTTATTCATCATACGTACTTAATTATTATTTTAACATACGATTAGTAATTACAAGAATTCTTTAAATAATCTTGTTTCTTATTGGTTGTTCAGGTTTAATTTCTTTTATTAATTTAAAATTAAAACAATATTAAAATTTAGTTATAGATAGTATTTTATAGTAAAAATAATAATTTTTCATACTTTCTTTATTTTGTATGTTTGTGTGGGTTTCAAATTTATATCACCATAAATTTATCAACACATTTTTAGGTAATTTAAAATAAATTTCTATTTATTAATCACGTCTTGTATCTTTACACATTAAAATCTTGCATAAAATATAATAACCCATATTTCATTTTCATTTTAAAAAACTCAAATGCATTGGGTTATATTAATCAGAAAATAGTATTGCCTAAAAATATATTACTATCCGATAAAATTTATTAGTAATTTTCTATAATTATAATGAATGTTCTTTTTTGAAAAAATATGATTGTAATTAATGTTATATATACTGTTTATGAAATTAATATATCAAACTAGATCAGATATATTTATGTTAGAAATTGGTGGATTTGTTGAGATTGGATAGTGGATAATGGGTAGTGAGTACCATATTTTTAGACGTGTGTTCCATTTTTCTAAATTTGGAAAACACATAAAAGATGTTTTCTATAATTTTCTAAAGTATAGTTATAATTTAGAAAAGCTTGTTTTCCAACTTTTCATTTTCTGTTTTAGAAAATATCAAAATTGAGCGTGCTTTCTAATTTTTCATTTTTCTTAGAAACCTTTTCTAGAAAACAAGTGAAGTAAATAGCCCCTTGGGTTTTCTTTTTTTACTTGAATGACAATTTCACTACTCATCTAATTTGACATAATTTTTGCTGAGAAATTATTATTTCAATTCTTATGAAACAAAATTAGTAGCCTGCTCAAGATTATTATATCGATATGTTTAATATATCATTTTTTATATCAACAAAAAAATATACAATTATTGATAAAACGAAATAATACATACTTTTCTATTGGATATCCAAAGAAGAAATGTAGCTAGAAAGGGCTACGCTGCTAAATAGGAACTCAAGAGTACAGCTAAACCGAATGTCTGCATCTTTTCATATCACAAGGAGCTTCCTCTAAAACTTTTTTGTTCCCTTTCCTGGTTGGTAACTTCATTCTGCATCTTATCGAGGAAACTCAGCATCAACTCCAAACCCTTTTCATCTGAAATAAGAATTAACCTTTTGGTTATAGTAACAATATTATTATTATTATACTCCTGACAAACTATTTTTTTACAGTCCACAGCACATTATGTGAAAATTACCAAGTCTTGGTATAGTGTGCCCCTCGCCATGATGAATCACTACAGGATCTAAAAATGATTCTAGGAGTACAGTCCCGTGTGATTTAAGGAAATCCAACTCGCCTGAAAAAAGAAAAAAGAAAAGAAAAGAAAAAAGACTTCTTGATACAGCCATAATTTCAGAAGGAATGTTAAACACTCTTCAATTATTATGCCTGATCAACATTTATGAGAATCAACAAACATACGGAGAAGTTTAGGTGAAGAATATATCTGGAATAAATCCCTCTGTCCAAAGGTTAACTGAATTGCGAATGACGGATAATTAGGCTAAAAAAATTATTGTTATAACCGTTTGCACAAAATAAGTTGCATTTCAAACAGTGGTCTTGACCCATAATTTGTATCTCGACTTTAAAATGGAAGCTCGCCTAGGATGTGGATTATAAAAAGATGCTATTCAGAGTCACATGTGTATACTTGTCTGGACTACTGCTAGAAATTGATTTCTTTTGAGGTTCAAAACATAAACCTGCACTCATTTTGCAAAGACATAATGTAATATTAAAATACTCGACCCATGGCAAGTTTTTTCTCAGCTCACTGTTAATACATTCTAAGCGATTTATAAAGATATATACTGTATGTATAATTGTCTATTGATGCTCTTAAGTATTAAAACTTCAAATAAAGAACTATTTTAACTTCCCCGCTTAGCCCAATTAATCATTCACTTAAGCAAAAGAAGGACCAACTCAATTTGAAGCGCTACAGCAACTTCAATGCTGCTTGTACATATGATTAGAAGAATGAAGGCTCGACTATTAGTTGACTTTAAATGCTTTTCACAACACTTTTCCTTCTACATTGTTTATAGGTTAAGTCTGTCACAGGTGCCCACAAATGTACACTGACAATACTCTGTTGACATTAAGTTCTAAGGTCAAACTGAATTAATTACATGTATATCATTTTTAGGGATTAGACATGAACAGATCAACCTTTTCCATTTTTTTGGTGTTCTGTGTGTGTGCGCAAGGCAGAAACACTGGGAGGTGGGTCCTTCGGGCATCAGTAATAATGGTTCAAAATAACAAGCGCTTACACATCTAACTTTTCAAGTTGATTGTATATCAATAGACCAAGCTAAATCCTTTCAAAAACCAAAATATATGTATCCTTGTTTAGGTGCATCAAATTTATAAAAGTATCCATCTGGTAAACTATTTAGTGTATTTAAACCATAGAATCAAATGAAACCAAAGATGTACCTAAAAAATGCAGAGACGGGCAACAAATCGTGTTTGAGAATGCCTTCTCAGCCCAAGCTTCATTCCTCAATTTAGCGCCACTAATAATGATTAAGAATTTTAATTTTGGTACTTTTGTAAGAGCCAATCCCTACAAACAATTTGAAACACCTAACTTCCACCATAAATAAGAACCAAAAAAATAAATATCAATGAAAAACATATCGCATACCTTGGCTTGTAAACCAGCCAATGCAGCTGATAACATAGACCCCTTAATGTAACACAAGCATCACGCATAAATTTCAATTACAAAGAAATAGTAATGTACAAAAATTAAATAAGAAAATAAACTTTCGTAAGACAACAAAAGTTAAATGCACCTGCGAAAAACCAAGAAGACCATCAATAGGTCCATGCTTAATCATACACTCTTGAATAAACTCAATAGACTCATCAAAATTAGCATACACAAATTCCTGCAAATTCAAACATAAATAAAAAGGCTTTACCTTCTTTCTAACAAAAAATATTATAACTTTATACAATCATCCACACACACACACACACAGTTAAATGGTGATTTTGACCTTGTTAGAGTTGAACCACTCATAATAAGGAGGATCAAAGAAACCTTCAACTTGAGATTTTCCAATTGATGGAAAAGGGGCATCTGGAAAAACTAAATCAAGCTTATCAAGAACAGATTGAGGCCATTTTTGAAGCTGGGTTTTGAGTATATGACCACTTGTTCTGAACCCATGTAGACACAACAACTTGGGCTTTCTTTTTTCTTGAATCACAGTTTCACTACTCATCATCTTATTGTATTTCTTCAAGGCTATGAATTTACAGACTGTTGTGGGGAGAAATTTGAATGAACGTATCATTTCCGGTAATAACAACGTGTATAAATGACTGCCAGAATCATACGGTGAAGTTTCGAATAATAATTTGGGGTGAATAATAATTTTTTCAAAAAAATTAATATATAGAAATTTATATTTCATATCAGAAGTGTTGTTATATATCTAACAATTTATTATAAAATATATTTTCTAATAAAATTTGTAATGATTAAATGAATTTTAAAATTTATATAAGTAGAATTTGTCATAAGGATTAATAGATCGAATTATTAGATTTTTAGAATCATTAACATGTAAATGATTATTCACATTTTACATTTGTTTTTCTATTATAATGATTGGTTAAAGCATATTTCACATTTCCAAAAAATCATATAATAGTTATATAATCATTTTTTATATTTAAAATGTTAAACAATTATGAGTATTCAAAGGAGGTTGAAAAACTTACACCGCTCCAGAGATTTATGCTGAGAAGAGGAGAGAACTAAAAAATATGTAAGAATTTTTTTTTATCATGTTTCTGAGTTTTTAGTAAAATAGGAGATAAAATTTTATAAAAACTAAAATAAAGGGAAAATATTTTTAAAAAAAATTGTAAATTTTTATTGAAAAAATTTCAATCACTTCCTTTCTCATCTCAAAAAACTCCGACACACAATATAATTTTTTCAAAAACTTTCTCTTTTACGAGTATTATTTTCTTTTCTCTTCTATCCGTGTTTAAACTGGCGGACACAATATTAAGTGCCTGTTTGGCAAAACCACTTATTCTGGAAATAAGTGCTTATTTTCAGAAAAAGTTAGTATGTATGTACTTTTCCTGAAAATAAGTAACTTATTTTCAGTTTTGGAAATCATATTTGGTTTTAAAATTCTAAAATAGATATGTATCAAAAAAAAAAAAATTGAAAATATGTAAAAAAAAAATTAAAATAAGTTACTTATTTTAAATTTAAGCTACCCCAAACGCCCCCTAATTAAGTTCAAGGTCATCTTTACATCTTTTTAGGAAGATAGGACAGAACAATAAAGTGTTTTAATTAATTAAGCTTAACTGCATCTTTACGTATCACAAAGACCTTCTTCTAAAACTTTTTTGATGCTTTTCCTGATTGGCAACTTCATTCTGCATCTTTTGAAGAAAGCTCAGCATCAACTCCAGACCGTTTTCATCTGAAATAAGAGATAACCATTTGTTTATAGTAATAATTTTTTACTCTTGACAAATAATTCTTTAAGAGAGAATTTAATCTCTTCAGAGTTCAGACATCAAACTATTTGAAAATTTACCTAGCCTTGGTAATTTGGTATAGTGTGCCCCCCGCCATGATGAATCACTACAGGATCTACAAATGATTCCAGAAGTACAGTCCCATATGGTCTCAGGAAATCCATCTCGCCTGAACAAAACAAGAGACTTCTTAATTTAAGTATTAGTAAAGTTAAAAAATTAAATGTTCTTTTTGCGCCAAAGAACAACTAGTTTATAGCGATAAACAACCATATATATTGTATTTAAAAGATGTTATACACTCTTCCATTATTATGCATGATCAAGGAATGAGTTAGCAAAAAAAACATTTCTGATGATTAACGAACATATGGACAATTTTAGGTCGAGTCGTGTAGGCTTAAGAAGATATACGTAGTGAATCGATCTATCTGTCTAAAGGCTAACTAGATTGTGAATTACTAGTTAAGGTCTTTGTTATACCAATTGCAGGAAAGAAGTTGCACTTGAAACGCTGATCTGTACCCTTAATTTGCATCTCGACTTTCAAATGGAAGCTAGACTAGGACGTGGATTAAAAATTGGTGTTCCGAGTCATATGTGTATACTAATCAGGATTGCTGCTATAACTTAAACAACCTGCACTCACTTTGAAAAGGGATAATAGAATAGTAAACAGTAAACTAAACCATGGCGAGTTTAATCTCAGTTCACTATTAAATATTAATGCATTCTTAACAGTCCTTATAAAAACAGACAATCTGTATATTAATGTTTTAAAATTTATATATATTCACATAAAGAGAGATTTTAAGTTCTCTATGTAGCCCAATTAATCATCCACTTCAGCTCTAGAACCGACTCAATTTGAAACAATCAAGCTGCGTTAGCTATGCTTAAACATCTGGTTAGCAGAATGAAGTCATTCTGCTACTTAAATTTAATTGACTGATAATGCTTTTCACAACTGAGAATTATTTGAGCTCTTAGGCCTTCGTGGGTTCTACCTAGACTGATATATACACTGCTTACAGGTTAAGTCTGTAACAGGTGGTAGTGTGGTACTGGTACCCTGGCTGGGGTCTTTCGTTTTCAGTTTATATCATTCACTCTGTATTATACACAAAATATTCTGTTCACTGAATTATGAAGTCATGCTGAATCTATTTACATATATTTCATTGAAGGATCAGACATTGACTTTTTCCATTTTTTCAGTGTGTACGGGGTAGAAATAGTGGAAAGTGTGTGGGCTCTTAATGTTCAAGCTTCAGCAGACACTCAGACAGCAATGGTTGTTACAATATCTAACACTTTCACATTTGCATCAAATCTATAAAATTGAGCATCAGATAAACTATAAAATTATAGTGACAACAAAGATGTACCTAAAAAATGCAGAGACGGGCATCAAATTGTGTTTGAGAATGCCTTCTCAGCCCAAGATTCATTCAATAATTTAGCGCCACTAATCATGATTAAGAACTTCAGTTTTGGTACTTTTCTAAGAGCCGAGCCCTACAAACAATTTTTATGAATTAGTGTAAAAGTCTAAAAGAAATATTAACAAAAAAAAGGGACATCAATGAAAACATATCGCATACCTTGGCTTGCAATCCAGCCAATGCAGCTGATAACATGGATCCCTAATAGAAGTAAAGCATCAAACATATATTTTTCAGTCGCAACCAAATATGCATTTAGATAGATTTGAAAAAAAGATAATTTTTTTTTTATCAAGTTTCGTTAAATAGAAAATGTTGAATGTACCTGCGAAAATCCAAGAAGACCATCAATAGGTCCATGCTTAGTTATACACTCTTGAATATACTCGATAGACCTGTCAAAATCAATATACTCTGTAAATTCCTGCAAGTTGAGACATAAAAAAAGATGATTAACAATGAACTGAAATTATATACAATACTATTTGATCATATATACACATGCACTGACTGGGGAGTTTGACCTTGTTAGAAGATTGGAACCATTCATGTAAAAGGGGCATCCGGGAAAACTAAATCAAGTTTATCAAGAACAGATTGAGGCCATTTTTGAAGCTGGGCTTTGAGTATATGACCACTTGTTCTGAACCCATGAAGACACAACAACTTGAGTTTTCTTTTTTCTTGAATCACAACTTGACTACTCATTGTACAGTATTTCTTGAAGAGAGAAATGTGAAGGAATGTATGATACTATGATCAACATCAACTTTTGACTTGTATATAAATCTTCGTGTGTGTGACAGATTGAAAGGACAACGTGACAAGCAGGCTCTGTAATTTAATCATATCAAGCGATAAACCCTACTAGATAGTAGGAGTAGATGCAATGCTTTATTTTTGAATTTTTTGACCTCCACATTTTTATATTTTATTTAAATATATATTAATTTTTTATGTGTGATTTTTTATATAGTATTTAAATTTACGAAAACTTGCTTAATAATCAAATTTGTACTATAAATTTAAAACATCACGTATTTTCAATGTAAAACATTAATGCTGTATAGAAAAAAGTATTAAATAATAGTCTCATAAAAGAGTAAAAGTTATATAATTATATTTAATAATAATTTTTAATTTTTATATTAGATAAAAGTTTAAAAAATTATTTAATATAAAATTTTAAAATTAATTATATATCTTTTACTTCTAAAAATATGTATTAAAAAAATAAAAAACATTATTGTTTAAAATTACTTAGGACCAACGAAAATATAATATTTACATTTGGTTGTATCAAATATACACAAATTTTGAATTTTTTAACATACACGTTTTTATATTTTATTTTACGTCACATTTAATTAATTTTAATTATTTTAATTAATATTATTATGTTATTACTTTATACCAATGCAAGATATAATTTTTTATATACTTATTTATTAATTTAATATTAATATTAATATTTTTACATTAATTGTTTTTTCATGTGTGGCGCCTTTTCTATATTCATTTACATTGAATTTTTATTCCCTTTATAATACTCAGATAAAAACTTCTTTTATAATAAATAATATCGGATTAAATACTTTCAATTGATGATAATAAATTCTAATAACTTTTCAAATAATATGAACTTTTATATTAATAATACGAGTCTTTCAATATTTAGCTCAAATTCTATTAAAATCGCAATCTATTATATATAATGAAATATTATTAAAATTAAATTTAATAAAATTAAAATAATAGTATTTTTTATGAAGCAAAGATAAATAAAATACAAAAAAACACTATCACTTCCATTATATATTGCAAAAATCATCTACCGTAAAAAATACAATTATAATATTTTTTTTGATTGATAAAAATTAGAATAATTCCTATAATTTTTAGTCTATATATATGTTGCATACAACTCCTTGGCCCGCGTAAGAACTCAGCCATCACATAGGGACAGAACACAAAAACAATGGCAACTACAACCACGCCATTCTCCACAACCTTAAACCCTTCAAAAACCTTAAACCCTAACAACCTTTTACTTGTCAACCAATCACAACTCTCAAACGTGAAAACAACGACTCACAAATCGAGAAAATTCACAAAAATCTGTTCATCAACAATGTCCAATCAGAATCAAAAAGTGTGTCTTGATTCTTTGAGTAACCAAGAAAGGAGAGAACAAGTAATGGAGGCTATTAAATCAATTGGTCTGAATAATTGTTTATCTGAAACTAATCTTCACTTGTCTGTTCCTTCTCTTAAATCGAAAACCCGAGGCAAGGTATAATAGATTTATATGTATAACGTATTTATTTGAACTTAAACTGTCGTATGATGATACTATGAAATGAATGTTTATGCTACTCGTGATGCGTTTGTTTCTGTGTAAATTTTAATTGTAGATGCAGTTCTGATTATAATCTGTATATGAATTTTAGCCCTGTAACATTTTGTTTGTTTCGTGAGACTAGACGACTAGTGCCCAATTTCTTTTCTAATTTTACGGTTTATTAGTGCTTAAGTTACTAGATGTATTTAATTACGATCATTTTGTAGTTTATTTGCATAGGATTCATAATGTCTTAGGAGAGGCTGAGAGTAGTAGTTCTTTCAAAATGAATCAGATAGTTATTAATATTTGATACACGGGACTAATTCAAGGCATTTATATGGTGGAATGATTGGAAATTGTATATAATATGGAGATTATTAATCCCATGAACAAACATAGGTTTGGTTTTAGGTTTCGTGTTTAGCAGAACTCATGCAATACTTATCTTAACAAGATTCTTATACACACAAAGGTTTTGGACTTTGGAACGGACACAATATGTTGGACTTGTAATCAGATTTTATTTTCTAACATCAACCACAAGAATAAGCTCTATTGATAGGTAAAAGAATTATTAAGATAAATTTTGTTTGGTGTATCAATGATACATTCATTTAATTATAAAGTGTATATAAAAATTAGGACACTCAATACATTTGAAGGTAGGCTGTGGTGTGCTGCTACTAGAATATTAAAAGGTAAATTTAACAATAAGCTACATTTCTCTCTGAATATAATAAAGCTTAATTACCTAAGATGAAGATAAAGAAGCTGGCCTTGATTGATTTTGCAGGTTCGAGATATATATGATGCGGGGGATTATCTTGTTTTGGTCACAACAGATCGCCAGAGTGCATTTGATAGAGTTCTTGCTTCAATTCCCTTTAAAGGCCAAGTAATGTGATCCCTGATAACCTCATATCCCTGGCTTTCTATATCCATGTCTGATTTTTTTTTTTGTATAAACATCTTCTGAATCAGGTACTCAATGAAACAAGTTTATGGTGGTTTGGTCAAACTCAAGACATAACTCCGAATGCAATAGTATCATCCCCAGATAAGAATGTCACAATTGCAAAAAAATGTTCAGTTTTTCCTGTTGAATTTGTTGGTGTGTACTTTTTGTTATTCCTGTTTTCATAGTGATCATTATATTGTTGTTGTGTACTTAAAATAAATGCATCTGTGCATGTAAGCTGCTTTGTACCTTCCTTTTGTAGCTCTGATCTCCAATTCTGTGATTTGATTGTGTTTTTTTTAATCTCTTGATGGTTATCACCTTTAGCAAGTCTTTAAGATTTGAAGAAAATCACTTTATCTCTTTTATTTCATGTAAATATATAATGGCACAATATTGTCAACAGTTGTTGAACAATGTAATTTGCTTCCGAGTTTTCAGGTGTAACTGTTATTTAGTTGTTTTGAAATATTATGATTAAGATATATAATTCTGTGTTTTTTCTTAAAAGTACAATATTAAAAGATTAAAAGGTAAACTTTCATTATTGCTGATCGTATTGTTATGTGTCATTTCACTCTTAATTATAAGATAAGAACTTAGTGACAGGTTCTCTAATATAGTTCATTATCTCCTTCATAACTTTCTAAAGCTTTAACCATCCGTGATAGAACTACTAGCTGATGTGCTTCAGCCTCTTGTATTTTATTCCGATCAATCCTTTCTGAGTCCTGCATTTATAATCTATTAGCATTGGAAAATAAGCTTTCATGTTCTAATCAGTTCCATGATATATTCTTGTTGCTTCCCACATCAATAAGAATATCCACTGAAGTTAAAGTAGTGGTCTTATTGAACTGGAAAAGGTGCCTTTGCTCTTCTGATTCTAAATTTTAGGTACCTCTTCCTAAGCTGCATAAAGAGGACCCCTTTCACTAGAAAAATATACCTGTGTTTATACATGAGACACTGTGATGACAAACTAGAATTTGATAAATAAATTTCTACTACTCTGTGAGAGTAAGTTCGGGGTGGTTTTGGTAAGAGGCTTAGCTGGCGAAGTTTCTGCATATGGGAAATCTATGATGAATTACCTCACTCTCTTACACACTTGTTTTTCTGGTTAAGAGTTCATGCTTTGTCGGAAACTGGAACACATGGTTGGATTGACCAACTTGCTGATATAGTAAATCCATAATGGTATGAGAGATTCATTTATTACATATTTTACGTGGATATTCAAATTATTAAGTTTCATATCATCCATCTTGTTGCTGTACTTGAAACAGTGTTACGTAAGTAATTGTCATATGCATTTGATTATTACAGTTTTAGCATCTGATGATCTTGGTGTAATTTCATTGCAATGTGAGTTCTTGCATGGTTCATTACGTTGCAGCCGTTATTATAATAGTCTCTAAATCGCTGATAATTTGTAGTAAGAGGTTTTGTGACTGGAAGTACTGATACATCATTATGGACGGTATACAAAAACGGAGTGAGGAACTATTGTGGAAATTTACTACCAGATGGTACACTTCATACTCACAGTTACCAGTTTTGCTTACCAACTTATAATAGGATCCAGAACTGACTTTATTTTGAAGTTAATGGTATATACTGATATGTGTAACAGACTTGGTAAAAAGCCAAAAATTACCATCAAACATACTTACTCCGACAACTAAGGCTGCAGACCATGATGTTCCCGTAACGCCAGATGAGGTCTGCTCTTATAACAGTATCTGATACATTAATTTTAATTTCTTCCTAGTTTCCAGTCATAAATTCCATTACTAATCAATGTTACTAGTCTTCACTATTTATGCGTCTGCCAATAATAAGAAAAACATTATGCACTTGGTTTTAGACTTTTAGGCAAAGGAAATAAATTAAAAAAGAAAACAGATTTTTTTGTTGCAAGAAGGTATATAATATATTTTTTATGTGTTATGTATGCACATGTGTATGTACCTGATTTGTAAATACTAGGTAGGTGACAACTTATTTGCTTCAGTGTAGGGCTTATTTGTTGATCAATGAGTCAATGACCAAATATCAAGCAGTGACTTTAGTGCCTTTAGAGTTCTAAATGCAACTTTCTCTGTTCTGGTGATATCTTCGGTGTGCTTCGGATCTAAATAAGTTGTGTTTGTAGGGTGCACATTTGTAAATGAATTTAAAATGCTTCAAAGTTCGAAATGAGCGCAGAATATTAATCTTTTAGCTTTTCCACCACCAACTACTGAGTTCTAAATGCAACTTTGTCTGTTTCTGGTGATATCTTCGGTGTGCTTCAGATCTAAATAAGTTGTGTTTGTGAGGTGCACTTTTGTAAGTGAATTTGAAATGCTCCCAAATGAGCACAGTATATTAATCTTTTAACTTTTCCACCACCAACTACTAGCCACTTCATAAAAGTCAGAAGGCTAATATGAAGGCAAATTCTGTTATGATTTGGAATATACAGAGATGCACATGTTTGTTTATTTTGTTCAGTTTTCTTGTTTTTTTGCTGCATAGAACTGATATGTGTTACATATGAGCTTTCTTGCAGATAGTGAAAAGTGGGCTGATGACTCAAGATGAATATGATGAAGTAAGTAGGAAAGCCCTAACCTTGTTTGAATATGGACAGGTCAGTAGTCTTCTATTTTTGCTATATTTGTCTATGCAGTTACTGTAACACTCTAAAGTCTTAAAAAGGCAAACTTTCAGTACATCAGTCTTACCGTCAGAGTCCTGAATCCTAATAACAAAGGAGTGGAACTTAGGATGATCATTTGATAGTTTCTTCTTTAAATATGGCAGACCTTGTTTACCATGTGTGTTGCATAGTTACAGTTTAGGAGCGTTAGAGTTATAGGCTAAACCAATAGATGCTATTTGGTCATGCCTTAGTTCATTGAGTGGATATATTATCTGCTCCCTCCGTCCTTGAAAAACTGGCTGTATTAGATAACTTTTTTGTACTGAAATAAATGGTGGTATAGATATATATTACTTAACTAACCCTTGTTGCACGATTAACAAACCTGTATATATACAAGTTTATCATTCATGTTTTCAGGATAAAAAACAATAGACGTAAAGTTTAGTTTTTAAAATTTTAACTTTATAAATTTGTGTGTACAAACAATTGGAGATTCGATATAAGTTGTGTTTCAAGTGAAAGAATATTTTCATCGCATGATTCTATTGGTGGAGATTCATTCAAATTAATTGGAGATGATAAATGTGAGATTTCACTAAGATCAAAAACTAGTTTTGATTTGTCTGGAAAACTCATGGTGAGAATAAACAAAATAAATACAGAAGAATATCAAGAGGATATAAGTTTGGAAACTTTGAAAACACAAGACAAATAGTTTATGACTTTATGTGAATGGTAGTTAATCAGTATTTATAGATAGATTTGAAATATTTTGAAACAAAACTAATTTCTTAATGGATAGAGTTTTAAAAATTAGAGCGGGTGTTTGAAAATTTTAAAGGTTAATATAGTCCATTATATGAAAAAAGTTGGTTTTCTTAATTTTAAATTTTTTTGATATACCGCCAATAACATCAGGACGGAGGGAGTGCATATATATCATTAAATCTATTTTTTTTTATAAATATTATGCAACATATATAACAAAGATTAAAAAAATATGATTGGGTCAAATTACAGATGCCCTCAAATTTAACTTCATCCCTGTTTAGAATACCATCCTAAGAAGTGCAAGTGAGGATGTCTAAAACAAACTTATAATCATAATTAGAGGAGTGTCTTCTTTTATATATAATCAGGTATTTTCTTGGTTATATTTTTCTTTTTTGTTGGGTACAAAGGGATGAGACCCTGTAATTTTACCAGTAAAAGCAAGAAGCCCTAATATACAGGCACACAGGGAACTCCCCTTGCCAAGGAGAAAAAACCCTTTTAAGATGCTTCAAGAGTGAAAGAAATTTACAATCCTTAGAACTTTATAATTGTGAGCTGGAAACCTAAAATTAACCTAGGAGAGGGGGTTTGCCTCTTTCCAGAGATTCTCACTAAATCAAAAAAAATTAGAAAACACACCCATGTATAAGGGTACGTGTAAATAAGCCTATGATATAATAGGAAGTGCAAAGCAAAAAATAAATTAAATTTAATCAAGCTGAAGTACGAACCAGCTAAAAGTGCCCGTGGACGACATGCCAACACATGAGCATCCAAACAAAAAAGTAGACAGCATTCCATAACGAGTTAAGAAAGGTCTCATTGTTAACTGCACCACTAACGCAGCAAGTGAAACTTTTCTTCTGCTGTATGTGGTTTGCAAATGCGGGGGCAGATGTGCTGATACAGATTCACAAGGTTGCATGGCTTAGATTGAGTGTCCAGTTATAAATGTGTATATCTAATAGTTTGATATGAACAATCCTTAACACTTTCATTTTTCTGTCCAACAGGCAACTGTAACAGGGCTTTTGGTTTTTGTAAACATACTTTCCTTTCATTAATAACAAAGCTAAAATCTTTCAGCTTTAGATTTTACTATTGTAAATTGTAATACTTTCTCAAGTTTCCCCCTCTATCAACTGTTAATATCTTCTAAAAAATTAGCATATATTCTTAGAGAAGAATATATTCATGATACTTTGGATCCTTATTAATTTACAGTGTTACTTGTTGCAGTGTGTGGCATCAGAACATGGTCTAATTCTAGTAGACACGAAATACGAGTTTGGAAAGAGTAGTGATGGTACAGTGATGCTGATTGATGAGGTTGAGATACCCTCTTGCTTTTGCTGTCCTTGTCTACCCCCACCCACCCCTCTTCCCCTGGTGCTCATTCTCTGGAGCATATAGACATAGATAAGCAAGTTTAATGCCTAATTATATATTTCATGTTCTATAATAGGTTCATACTCCTGACTCGAGCAGATACTGGATTGCTCATTCTTATGAAGAACGCTTTAAGAGTGGTCTTGAACCTGAAAATGTTGATAAGGTCTAGTAATATTGCATATGCTCCTTTTTTGTCGATTTTCTTGTACCTGTTAATATGCTTGATTTAATTTTACACCAAAAATTCTATCAACTGTAGGCATATGCCATATTCGTCCTTTCTGTCAATTAATGTTTGTGTCAAATCTTGCATTCTTTTTTTGATATATTATCTGTATAGACCTTGTGATTGTTTTGCACCTTTGTTAACATGTTAAATATTAAATTATTAGGAATTTCTGAGGCTGTGGTTCAAGAATAATTGCAATCCCTACGAGGACGAGGTAAGTTTAACATTAAATTTTTTATCCCTTTTTTAGCGAAGTCTAAAACTTTTTATCCCTTCTGTATGAGGGTTAATGAGTTTTATTGATGTTGAAATTATATCCAGGTTCTCCCTGCTGCACCAGAAGAACTTGTTTCTGAATTGGCTTGGAGGTATGTCTCATTACTTTTATACCTTTTGCACATTAATACACTGAAGAAAAATATTTCTCTCGTATCATAAAATATTATCCCTTACTGCAGATACATTTTCTTGTTCGAGACAATAACAAAATCAAAATTCCAGATTCCCATGACTAAGGTAAATTCAAACCTAGGCCCTCACTTCAGTTCTATATCCTGAGTCCAACATTTATTTGCTCATGCAGGAACCAATACATGATCGGATCTCGCGAAATGTTTCACAAGCACTGTCTTCTCTGCAATAAAAGCATCAAAATGAGAACCGCAGACTTCATGTGGCACATGTTGTGATAATATTAGTATGCAACTGATGAGATAGAGCTCAGGTGATTGAAGCTTTGCGAAATAGTTTTACAAGTAGTCTGTTGATCGTTTTCAAGGTCGGGTGGTGAAACTCATTTTAATTGGCGGAAAGGAATTGTCTGTTTTTGCAGGAGGGTTTATGTTATTGTATAACCTCGATAATGAGAATGAATGGATTAAAATTTTATGATTGGTATAAGAAACTCATTCTTATTGACCAGAGCTACTCCTACATCCCCATGGAATTCAAAGCATTTCCATTGTCATTCTTACTTACCTTCATTCCCATTTCTTATTCTCATAGAAATTAAACGTCCCCATTACGTGACTTGCGTCTCAGTATGTCTATTGTCCAGACTCCAGAGATAAATGCTCAAAAATATTATAGTGCAGATAAGTTTAACTTAAAATTTTGCCACCACGTATTATTCAAAGTTGTCAAATAAAAGTTTTTAGTTTTGGTATGTTGTGAAAGCTAACGAACTTTATTCCATCGGCAGGACTAATAAGTTACATTCTATTTGGTTTTATTTGACGTTTGATTTTTTGACACATTTTTAAGAGTTTTGATTACATAGTTAAATTTATTATTTTTAAAATTTTCTTTTTTTGAATAAAAATATTAAACTAAAATTTTTATTCACAAAAAAAAAATTTAAAAAATAATAATTATAACTATATAATCAAAACTCTTAAAATAAGTTAAACGTCAAATATTACCGAACAACGGGAGGAATGTGTATCCAAAGTATCATTTTATTCTAAAGTGTTTACGGTAAAACATATACTTCCGTAATAATATATAATAAGATATCATATTCTTTTGTCTATATACATATCCATATATTGGATGCATGACGCTACGCAAAATGATCAAACAGGAAGCTCATAATCACCAACTAATTACTCAATATTACACATTAGTCGGTCATAACTGCACAGAAAAGGTCCTTTTAATCATAATTTGAGGGTAAAATATCTAAAATATCACTAATCAAAAAACTGTCCCTCTCTATTACAAAGCACGCTACTTTAACTCACGTTATTGAAGTTGAATATAACACACTGCATTGCTAATGGACTTGGTTTCACAGGCTTAAAGGATGGAGCGTGGTTTTCAATTTTTTTAATGATAACGCATCTTACGGATGTGCATTATAAAAAAAATAATCAATAACGCAACCTGGACTTGTGTTTTCGGAAAAGTTTTTTTTTGAAATTTTTTAATAAAAACACATTTTAAAGTTGTATTTTCAAGTGATAAGAGGTCATTTTTTTTTAGTTATGATATTTCGGACCATTTTTCTCCGAACTGTGATACAAACTGCCCATTACCCTGACTGCAAGGCATGTGGACGACATGTTGAATGCCTCTCTTCGCTTGATCATATACGAGCCTTATCAGATGTTTTCACCTTTTTGGTAATTTTTTATGGATAATGACATTTTAATATAGTTAATAAAATGAGAATGATATTTCAATATAGACTAATTTATACTTTGCATTCTTTTGGTTTTGAAAAATTGCACTTTAAGTTTCATAGTTTTCAAATTAACATTTTGCATTCTAAAACTTTTAAAATCGTCTCACTTTGTACTCTTTAAGCTAATTTTCGTCAATTATCAACATTAATTTCATATTTTGCAGGGTTAATATGAGTATTTAATATTTAAACAGTTATTTCAATTTCATATTTATTAGGTTTTGTGTTCAATTTATTTCCAATATCTTATTTACATGGTTTAAATGTATTATTAGTAGATTATTGATACAAAAAATAATACTCCATCTGACTCATTTTAACTGTTTAAATATTAAATACTCATATTAATCCTGCAAAACATTAATAATTGAAGGAATTTGGCTTACGTGATGCAAAGTGAAACGGATTTAAAAGTTCTGTGATACAGAGTGTTGATTTGAAAATTATGAGATCCAAATTACAATTTTCAAAACGAATGGAATGCAAAATGTAAATTAGTCTTCAATATATTGTTAATCAAGTTGAAAGATTAAAACGATTTCGTATTCTTGATGAAAATTTAGAAGGATCCCAACGTATTCTCTCTCCATAATACAACATTGATTTAGTGACCGATCACATTTCACACTTCACACATACACAAATATGTTTTATATTTCGATATTTTATTTGCCTTTTAAGTTTGAATTTGAAAATATTAACACTTGGAGTTTTGAACTATATACATGTGTCATGTAATTACAGCTTTTATGTTTTATATTTATATATTAATTATTTTTTCGGTTGAAGAATGCGTACAGCTATTGAGAAGAGATCGAGTATAATAAATTAGGATGTATATACCGATTGCATGTGAGATGAAATCACCGCCACGAGCTGGCTACACGATTGGATGAAAGTTCCCTAAAGGATGGTCACATGGATCTTCTATTACGTATCTGTACCCATTTTTTATTGTACAAATGGTCGATATTTAAACTCGAATATTGGTAAATATATATATATGCGTATACGTTTATTTTAAATAAAACTAAATAATCATATAGTCAACTCGATCACCGAATCTTGAAAGCTACCTCTATTATTAGGACGCTAAGTTATTATCAGTAACCAGGAATATCATATCCCTAATTAAAACTTCTTCATAATTTGGTTGCAAATATTCCACACAGTCGTTGAAATTATACGTACACTTTAAAGGACTAATATATAGAAACATGATTTTAATTATTATCATACCATTGGACTACAAGTTATTTAAAAAACAAAAAAACACTAGTGTAATTAGGAATGGCCTGGATGTTGACTTATGTACAAAACATACGTGGACTTGAGACTACAAATTTAATGGAGTGTCTGGTGTGTATATATCTATACCAAGTTTGATAAATAAGCAGCTGGTTAGGCAGTTAATTAAGTGTAGATGACAGCTCGATCTTGTTTATCATAATAATACGTAATATATTAATACGAAAGTTTCTCGTACGAGTTGTATGATGCGTCTCAGCGTCTGTATGTCATCTAATTTAACACTAGTGTGAGTTGGAATTGTAATCTGTGAAATCGGGAAAGGATTGAAAATACTGATAATAATAATAACGGAATATATATATAAATCTGAATCTTTACAACCATAAAGTTACAAGGGGAGGCTAATAGATACAAATGCGTGTTTGTAATGTATTGATAAAGTAATCAGAGTGGGTGAAGAAAATGATCTCATAACATGGGTCGAGATATATAAAAGCGGTGGAAAAAATAATCAATTTATTAAACGTGTCCATCAATCTTTACAAAACGGTATACGTCCACTTGATAGGAAAAATAAACAAGAAAACAAAACAAACAGTAGTAGGTTGTTCTCTTTTGGCAGAACAAAGTTGACCTTTCTTTGCCAAGTAAGTCAACATTCCGGTGTCGATTTTAGTTGGCCACTCTCCATCTGCTTCCAAACAATCAATACGTACAGGAGTGTATGTAAACTTATTGTAACAAAACATCACACGAATTAAGATATGGAAATTTGAAAATGAACCCTAAGGCTTTATATACGTACATTAGCCGGTGAGGGCTCGAATTAAATTATTATCACGCACCACCAGCTGCTCCACTTGTTGCGAGGTGATGAGATGATTCTCCCACAGCATGGTGACCATATCCAGCGGCTGCAGCAGCTGGGACCATAACTGGCTTCTTTTTCTTCTTGTGCAAGCAAAAGAGTCCCAGTGCTAGAAATGCCAGGAAGAATACGCCTCCCAATGTGGCGCATACTACGATGACAGTGGTGTGGTGGTTTTTACCACCTCCTGAGGGTGGTGGAGTTAAAATGTTTGAGCCAGGTGGTAGTGTTGGTGGAAATAGTAGAGGACCTGGTGGTGTGGCACCTGGTGGGAAGACAGGTGGATATGCTGATGGTGGCATTATTGGCCAGTTTGGAGGGGCTCCTGTATCTGGTGGATATGAGTCACCACCGGGAGGTGATGCGCCTGGTGGCTTGGATGAATCAGGAGGGGATGCACTCGGTGGCTTATGAGGTGTATATGGAGTATGATCGGGAGGTGATGCACTTGGTGGCTTGGATGAACCGGGAGGTGATGCACTTGGTGGCTTATGAGGTGTGTATGGAGTATGACCAGGAGGTGATGCACCGGGAGGGGATGCACTTGGTGGCTTATGAGGTGTGTATGGAGTATGATCGGGAGGTGATGCACTTGGTGGCTTGGATGAACCGGGAGGTGATGCACTTGGTGGCTTGTGAGGCGTGTATGGAGTACCCGGAGGTGATGCTTTTGGTGGATGTGCTGGGTAATGTGGTGGTGAAGCCTTTGGTGCACATGGGAGTGGAGGAGGAGGAGGAGGAGGACTTTTATTGTGGTGATGTTTTTTAGGAGGCGGTGGTGGTGGAGAAGAGTATACATAAGTTGGTGTTGGTGGTGGTGGTGGTGGAGAAGAGTATATGTACGGCGGCGGTGGCGGAGGAGAAGAATAAAGATACTGAGGTGGAGGTGGCGGTGGGGAAGAATAAAGATAAGACATTAGTTTTCTACTGTAACTCATTTTTGTGATTACGATGCTGATAATATTTGAGCAATAGTGCAAATAGCTAGTGTACGTTGTGCTCAAAAGTTAGTAATTGTTGATTATGGAGGGTGGAGTAAATATATAAACCCCAGGGGCGGCTCGAATACTCTTTCAAAGTCCAAATATCCAACTGTAAAGTGAACAACTTGTAATAAGAAAAAATAGTAATGATCCCTACCTAAGGGCTAAGGTCATCTTAACGTCTAATCGCATAATAAATATGTTAGGTAAAAGACTTTTGACCCTTAGTTTAGTCATTCTTAGCCAAAACCAAATGATTAAGCACAAATATTGTTCGTTAGACAACGCACTAGTGTACAAATGAATGCATGCATGCTGCCTAAACCTAAAATACACATATATGCATGTGTTCTCACGTGTTTAAAATCAGTATCTTGATGGCTAAGAGCCTAGCTAATTGAGGATCCATGGTGGTGTTGTATTCAAACAAATCCTAACGTATCATAGCGTATATTTTTATTAATTACAAGTTTTACTTATCTCTGTTGTGTGTGTACACAATGTCCCATCGTAGAAAACTAGAAATATTCTAAAAACATACATGTAGAAAAGATATGAATATTGCATTTATCTTACATCAGGAAACAAAATTATTATCATAATAATTAATTAATAAATTGTATATTATTTTCTGACTTTAAGCGGTTTCAACTTTCAAGGCTGTTAAACATATACTCATTTTTAGCTAAATTAGCTAGCCATATACTCCGAAAGTTCCCAGTAAATTTAGCTTGTTTCCTTGCTATCTTTATATTATTATATTTGTATACTTTGTAATCTACCTGTCTCCGTATTTGTGTGTATATACAATAGTTGATGTATATAGTGTACAATAAATTAATAGAATAGCAGCAGCCAACATAGACTCCAGACAATACGATGCTGCTGTTTATGTACATCTTATACTCCCTCGATTCGAAAGCAATTAACGTTTGATTTTTTGGCACACAATTTTGATTATTTAGTTAAAATTATTATTTTTAATTTTTTTTTATTTTAAATAAAAATTTTAGTTTAATATTTTTATTCATAAAAAAAAATTAAAAATAATAATTTTAACTATATAGTAAAAACTCCTAAAAATGTGTGTAAAAAACTCAAACGTCAATTATTTCCAAACGGAGGAAGTATGAGTTATGGTGGGGAACTTGACAAGCGATTTTATAATTTATTTTTATTTTTATAATAAAAAAAGTAAAAAAATATTTTATGATCGGTTAAGTGTTTCAAACTCCTGAACTCGTATAAAATGTTATGTTAATTCGATCCACCATAAAAAAAAACTACTTATGAAATAGAATAATAATTGCTTGGGAGGATTGTGGATCCATCTTAATTATATATACGCTGTAAATGGTTAAAATTTTAAAGTCACTATTCCTTTTATTATTCTGTCCTATTGTAATAATCCCTTTTTGTAAAATTTTTTTAATACATATTTATAAAATAAATAAAAAATTATGTTGATTTCTTTGAATATCCAAAACTTTCTTGCCCAGAATTTCAAAATTGACAAGTCAGGAGTACATGTACTGTATAAATATGAATAGACAGCTGGGCATATTTATGAACCCATGTGCATGTGCTGCCCGCCAACTAGGGGGCGACTTGTGTTTTCCACTATCATTAATACAGTATATAAACGATTATATTATGTTTGTATAGCAGATTCGTAGTTCCTCGGTGCAAACCAGAAACTGATCCAAACATCCAAATTTGATACAGATTATTAAATTCTCCTCCAACAGCTAATTTAAATTTGGATCTGTGATTGTTGATCCAAATAGTGCTAATCCACTTATTTAAATTTGGATTAGTTGGTTTAATATTAAAATAATAATTTTGTTATTTCTATGTTTTTAGTTTATTAAATTTAAAATTGATTTGTGAATTTTTATTTATTTAATTAATAATAGTATGTAATTAAAAGTTAATAAATTTTAAAATAATGAGAAAAACATATTTCATTAAATAATTAAATATAGTATTTATGTAATATTATATATAAATAATAATTTGAATCAAAATTTAGATCGCGCTGTTAGAATTGATCAAAAATTTGGATCAAAATTTAAATCAGTTAATGATCCAAATTTAAATTTTTGGTTCACAGGTGCGAGAAATAACCCAAGTCCTCACTGTTGAATAGTTGCAAAACTTGAAGACCGCATCTTCGGAAAATAAAGCTTTTGTGCTTCATTTTTTCTTTATTTCTTATCCACTCGACGCAGCATATCTTTTTAATTTATTTTTACGAAAAATACAAGTGTTGTGGGCAGATGTGTTTAAAGAAAAATAGTTAACGAAATAAATAATATTCAAAGTGAAACTGTCAATTTATATATTCTTTTGAAATTAATTAGTTAAAGTGAAACTATCAATTTTAGATTCTTTTGAAATTAATTAGTTTGGAAGCTGATGTTACATTTGTATAAAAAGCAACGTTATCATATAGTATATTATTTTTAGCTGGAAAATGTTTTAATTATCTTGCACACATTACTTTTTGATCTTCTTATTCGAAACACGTTTACTGATCCTATTCGGTCAAAAAGTTTCCAACTTTTTATTAAATACTCCGGTTATTTACTTGATAATCACGTTGGTAAAACGAATTGAATTCGAAGAAGACTAAACTTTATATTGCCGTGCACATAAAGTATGGTTTGTAAAGGCAGCAATTACAACACATTGTCTTAAATTCTTTGTGTCGAGACGAGCATAAATTGCCCGGATGTCATTTGCAGTGGCAAGGGTTTATGAGCAAGTGTCGCGTGCATTTTCATTTGTTTTCACTCATTTTAGGTATAAATATTTTTTTTTTTGGTCAATTTTTTCAAGGCGGACGTGTTTTTAACGGTCTGCTCCGAATTCAAAATACAGAGAAAAGAAAATAAAAGAAAATCTCAAATTAAAATATAAAGGAAAAAGAAAGAAAATAAAAGAGAAGTTTTTTAAAAACAATTATTTATATTGTTCTCCCGAGAATAGGAATGATCGAAATAGAAAATTTTCAAATTTGTGCTACCCCGAGAATGAGAGTTGGGGTTATTCAACAGATTTTAAAAAAATAAATTAGTTTTCTTCTTTTCTCATATCTTATTTAACACAAATTTGTGAAACTCCGTATAAAAGAATATACCCTACTCAATAATTAGGTATACATATTGACATTTTTCAATATGAAAAATTATTCTACATAAATGGAAAATAAATAAAAATTAATGTTTAATAAATGATATTCACTTTTACTTAAATGAATTAAAAAAAATATAATTATTCGCTAATATGATGAATGCAAGATAAATAATTTTTTTAAAATATAATACGATGACGGATATTATAAAGTTCAGCTCAAACCTTGTTATTGTCATCCCTAATAATGCTACAGAAGTTTTATTTATTTGCTAGAATAATAAATATTAAATGGAGTATAAAAAGTACTCTAAAGAAAACCCAACTACGAGGTTAAACTCAGTCCCGTTTGATATTGCTGTTCCAGACAGTTACAGTAGTTCTTTACTGAAAAGCTGTCAAAAATGCGTTTGGTAAATTCTAAAAGCTGCTATCTGGAAAAACACTTTTGATCTAAAATCTGCTGTTAGCAAAAACATGTCCCTCATGCTTTTGTAAAAAACTGCTTTCAATTTTTGCAGGAAGTAGCTATTAGTTTCATCATCAAACCTTCTCAAAAACATTATTTTTATATATTATATCTCAAAATAGGCATAAATCAAAAAAATTACCAAACAATTATCTAATTTTCCTCACAGAACTTTTTCCACCAACATTTTTTCTCATAGCACATCAGTTTTCAATAGCCCTAGAAAACAGAGCCTCAATCTTTTTGTTTATATGTTACCTAACACAGCTGGAGCTGGGCACTGCCACGCTGGTTCTACTAAACGAGTAGTAGTAATTTAAAAGGCCCAACTATCAAGTTGAACTGGATCTTAATTTTAGTTTCGAAAACCCAATATAATAGGTTAAGCAAAACAAATAGAGTAATATATTTGAAAAAGCCCAACTATCAGGTTGAACTGGATCTTAACTTTTGTTTGTAAACCCAACACAGCTGGTAATACTAACCATTTGATTTGGGCTTAATTAGGGCCGGTCTTTTTTGAGTAGCTGTAACCAGTAGTAGTTTACTACAGTAACAGATTGCAAAATGACAATCATACCCTCCTTAAAGAAGTGCTTTGCCGTTGTGATATTGAGGGGTTAGGGTTTTATCTGTGAGCAAAGAAAGCACACACTCTTGGCTTGTTCGTCAACTATTGTTGTTCTATTTCACGGTAATTTCCTTTTTTTATTTTTATTTAATTAATCGTTGATTAAATTGGTGTTTCTATGATTTTGTAATCAACAATTAGTATTCATGATGTATATATTGTGTCCTTGTTTATATTTATGTACTCGTATTTTGTGTTTGTTTGTATTTAGTTTTGAAATTCTAAGATTAGAATTGTGAATTGAACTGATTACTGTTTTTAAATTACTAAACATTGGTGAAACATTGTTATGATTAATTGGTGAATGTACTCGATATGAAATTTCCAGAGAGAACCTTGTTAAGATTAGGGGACATATCGATATAATTGGATTGTATATTATCTTATCAAAATTTTAATTAGAAATATTGGTTGTGTGTCTATGCAGCGATATAACATCATTTACTTTGCTGATTCTATGACATGTGAATACTGCGTATGTAGCGTCTTTTTGTGATACGGTTTTGTAGGGGGTGTTTTGTTTGTGTCCAGATAATCCTGGCTATGCAACTTTGCTTTATAATCACTAGCTTACTTATAAGAAAATAAGAAATGTTTCGGTGATTAAAAATTTTATCAGCCTGTTTTGCTGGAGTCATAGTCGCTAATAATTCTACAGATCTTTTGAAATGAAGTTAATGTTGATAACTATTTGATTCTTTGTTCCTGTTAGTGTGCTTTGCTGAATGTTTTTCTAACTCTTTGTCAACTTTACTCTTTAGTCATAATCCCCCGAGCTAAGATACATCATTCTAATAAAATACTGTGAATATGCAACTTTAGATATAATAGAGGCGGCTTATACTTCTAAAGCTCAGTTGCGTAACTCTTATCAGCCACTCAATGCGCATGTGGCAGCCAATACAGTTTGTGCATCTCTATTTTACCCATGATTTAATTCCATTTGTGCATTTGTTTTGTGCTTCTAACAAATTGTGTCAGTTTAGGATGCAAGTCAGTGTTTTAAGTATGTGTGTGTATAATTGGTTAGCATGCTGAGAGTAGATTATATCATAAGATGGTGTTTGATATCCTAGGTGTTCAAACAACTTATGCATTGTATAGTCTTATCTTGCATCTCGACCATGTTATTTTCTTTGCTCATAGCATATTCTTGGGTTTGAATTTTGATGTTTGTGTTCTCAAGGCCTGACCCATCATGGTCACCTTGGGAAATATATCGGCTACATCTCAGTCCTCTGTTTTGCTGCCTCAAGTTCAATTCCAAGCTTCTATTCGAGGGCGGCCTTTTCTTCCTCGCAGTGTGACTTATGCAGGAGAATATACTGATTGTACATCTGTATGTTTCTTGAAGACCAGGTCCTACGGACAGTCTCACACAGTTTCTGCTCTACATCAACAAGAAAAGCGTGCAACCTGGGTAGTTAATGCCAGTGTGATCCCTGAATCCGTAGTTCAAACCTCGTCAACTGTCAATTCAGCTAGTGAAGGTGTTGGGATTGAACCAGATACAACTGGAGGTGGAGGTGATATTGGGAGTGCAAACGGAGGCGGTGATAGTGGAGGTGGAGGCAACAATTGGGATAATAAAAACGAAGGTGAAGGAGAATCTGAACCAAGCGAGGATAGCAACAAGAAGATGGCCATGTCAATGTCCCAGAAGCTAACATTGGGTTACGCCGCTCTGGTTGGATTAGGTGGGCTAATGGGTTACGTGAAAAGTGGCAGCCAGAAGTCAATGATATCCGGAGGAATATCTGCTGCAATTCTGTTTTTTGTTTATGCTCAGCTGCCCACAAATCCTGTTTTTGCATCATCAGTTGGTTTTGGAATGTCTGCTGCTCTTTTGGGAGTAATGGGTACTCGTTTTAAGAAATCTGGTAAAATATTTCCAGCTGGTGTTGTGTCCTTGGTGTCCTTTGTTATGACGGGTGGATACGTTCACGGTATTATGCGTGGTATGCACTGATGATGTTTAGAATTACGCAGATGGCTATGTTAACTGTACTCTATGTGATCAGTTACCAAAATATTAGATTCTGTTTTATTTGGAGTACTTTGAATAAATGCAATGGTAGCAATGGATCTCCGATCTCTATACCTGTACTTTCTGCGCAAGCATGTGTGTGATGCATGCATAGGGTGTCTTTTATTCTGTCCACCTTGTTTGTTGAAGAGCCTGGATTTTAGTATTTTACCATCACGTCTGCTTTTTGTCTGAGAACTAAAATTTGTGGTTATGCTTTGTAATTGCAGTTGGAACCTATTCTAGTTTCACATGTTTGTGAAGAATAATTTGTTTTTTCAATAATGTGACTTGGAATCGGAAAGTATATTTACAGTATTTGTGAATATAGATCCGGGATCAGAGTACATAATATCATTTATGTGGTGCGTGACTAAAATTTATTGCATATAACATATCATATTAATAATGCTGTCAACTTCCAAACCAGGTGGGAATGACTTATTTCCTTCCAATAATAGATCCTGGAAGAAACATTGCATATTTGCACGCCTTCTATCATGTCACGGGGTGGCAGAATTATCTAGATTAGACCAGTAACCAATTAAGCATATAGAATTTAAGTTGCCGGTCCAACACTTGCATGTTTGGCATATACTAGATGATCATAAGTATGAGATAATGAGGGCAGTGTTGGTATTGCACAGTATTCAGTATTCACTCCCCGGAAAGATGAATGTTTCCGTTACCCTCCTGGCAGTGGCCAGCTCTTGTAATGTCAGATTGCCGGCACATTCTATAAACTGCAATTAATTAATAACCATAATAATGCTAGGCTGGTCGCGGAGAGATATCTGGTAAACAATTAAATCAGCATTTTTCTATGAAACCAAGTACAAAATGATAATTGTAAAATCAATAATCAAGTTTCTTAAGTTGCTTACCTAAACTATCAATCAACAATTTAGACACTTCCAATAATTCTCTACTGTTTGCTCTTTTCACATTCTTATCTGCTCCCTCTTCTTTACTATTCTCAACTAACTCTCTACCCTGCAGCACACTCGTTGACCTTGACTTTCTTAACACTCTCACACTACTCATCTTCACACTCACTCCTAACTTCTTTCCAACCACATTCTCATCCAACATTCCAAACTCAATCTCGTTTATCGAACCAATCGACTTCGATTTCAACCTAACCCGACCCCAACTAGAACACGAATCCAAACCCGACCCGAGCCCTTCACTTTCCAACTCAGCACTCACAACACTAGACACTTTCCTATTCCTTCTATTCCCGCCTCTCGAGGCTTTAACCACATCACTACTACTAAATTTACATTCCTCCAGCGCCTCATACATCAGGCGACGAGTTGAACAACCCACGCGCCGTCCAAAACTATTCCAAATAGTCGATGATGACGAAAACACTCCTTTCCTTGCCGCTTTTAACCATTGTACCACCTCTATCATCTCCGGTCGCTTCTCCGCCTTCGATTTCACGCACCTCGCCGCCACGATTACAATCTCTCGCACCACCGCCTCGTTCTCCGGTCTTTTGATCCTCCGATCGCAAATACCGAGGTGATTGCCGGACTTTATGATCGGAACCGCCCAATCCCCCACCGACGGCGGACTAAAACTCGTATCGATCGCTTTTCTACCACTAATTATCTCTAATAATAATATTCCGAAGCTAAATACATCACTTTTTGTACTGAGATCACACGGCGCAAGATAGCAAGGATCTAAATAACCGAACGTCCCAGCCGGCGGCGTGCATTTCACTCGCGCATCATCCACGTGTCCTCTTAACGCCAATCCGAAATCACTGAGTCGAGCGTTCCGATTCAAATCAATCAACACATTCGACGACTTGATGTCGCGGTGAATTACAGGCGGATTCAACGAATGTAAATGTGAAACGCCTTTCGCCATTTGAATCGCGAATCGGAGCCGCCGATTCCAACTCGGTACGGAAGCGCTGACGTGGAGGAGATCATGTAAAGTTCCGTTCGGCATGAATTCAACCACAATGAGCCGGCGATTACTCGAATCAATTGAAAATCCAATTAAATTGACGATTCTAGGGCTACGAATGCGAGAGAGGATCTCAATTTCGTTATCAGCGGCAGAGAGTGAAGACAATTTGACGGCGGCGATGAGTTTGCCGTCGTAAAGCGAGGCTTTGTAGACGGAGCTTTGACTGCCTTTACCGAGAAAATTAGAAGAAGAGAATGCATTAGTCGAAGAATGTAGTAATGAGTAAGACAAATGTTTGATATGGTAGTTATCGTTAGATATCGTTTGGTTAGATGATGAAATGCATGTTGAAACTGAGATAGAGGAGTCTGCATTGCAAGAGGAAAGATATCCCATTGTGATTTCTACTAGTCGTATTACTACGATAAATTCTGATTCTCGCTTTTTACAACATTGATTGAGTACTAGTATGGTGTATGTATGTATGTATGTATAGAGATTTTTAGAAATAAGTAAAATGGAGGAGGAGAAGTAGGTGGTGATGATGTAAAACTGTAAAGTGGTAGAAAGAACCGACAGGCCGTTGCAATTTACAGGCCTTTATATTTCCGTGTGTGCCTACTACTTATTACTCCCATGCTCACGGAAATAAAGCAACACTTCCCTCTAATTCGTTTTCGAAGTGTTTAAAATTTAATAAAAGTCTTTATAAATAATTTTTTATTTTTTGTTAAGAAAACTCGAGTTTATACATCAAGCGTTGGTATACAAAGTCAGACTTCAGATAAGCTAGTAAATATATTTGCGTGAATCGAGGTCTTGTTTGTTTAAATCACCGTTTTCATTGTGAGCCGTTTAGAAATTATTGTTTACACTACTGCTTTCGACGTGCAAAGAAAGCCGTGCAGGCTTTGTTAAACGAGGAAAGAAAAGAATAATGGGACTACGGCACAAATCAGAGACAAAATGTCCAAAATAATACAACTTATAAAAATGACTTTAAATGTCACTTCAAAACTCAATATAATGTAATGTAGTGTTTTTATTTTTGAATACAAAACGTCACTTAGTGTCACATTTTTATTTTTTAATTTTTCTCATCATCATATTTTCTTATGTCTTTTCTTTTAACCAATATTAAATGTAGTATGTTTAATAGTAAAATAAAATTAAAACATAACCCCCAAAATCAAACACATCTTTTTTAACCGTTCTTAATATTTTAAGGTTCTTCAATTCTCTAGTTGGGTTTTAGAAATATTAAACTTAAATTAAAAGTTAAGTATTTGAATTTATAAATCTGTAATAGAATGTTCAACGATTTAGAGTTTAGGACCCTAAACCCTAATTAAAGTTAGGACCTTAATTTAACCATTTTTAATATTTTATGGTTCATTAATTATCTAATTGTATTTTAGAAATATTATGCTTAAATTAAAAGGTAAGTATTGAATTGATTATTTTAGAAATATTATGTTTAAATTAAAAGATAACTATTATTTTTAATTTTACAAATATTTAAGAAAAAAATTCTGTGTAAAACCCAACTTAAAGTAATGTTTTGTCCTAAAATTCCGTTTTATCCTTAAAATTTACTTCATCTTGCGTTTTGAATTTTAAAAATTTTAAAAAACTGCTCAAAACTCTATACGATGTATCATTTTAAGTAGACATTACATAAATTAGCGTTTTAGAATGACATTTTGAGTCATTTCTCCTATGTGTGCTATTTTGGGCATTTCTTCTCACTCATGTGAGATATAGGGCCAACACCGGAAGGAAAAAGAGTGTGAGAAACACGATAGTGTAGTTAGTAGGTTAGTGCATGGAGTGTTGTATATAGATGTATGTATGATAACAAGGCCGGGGAGGGGAGAAGGGTCTTTAAATTAAGGTAGGGTGGTGGGGGATGGGGGTAGGTGGTTGTTTAAGAAAATGCAACTGTTGATTCACATTTTGACATTACATGTTTGCTCCCTGTGCTTTTCACATGCGCATCAACTTCCCATGTGGGTTGTATTGTTATGCTTTTAATTCATATTCTTGCTGTGTCAACACATTCAAGATCGATTCAAGAACCATGTATTACTTAAAAAAAACAGTAACAATAACTTGTATTCTCAGTCAAGTTTACTATTCTTTAACTAAAATATCAAATGCTGTTGTATAATAAATAAATAAATAAATATATATATATATATATATATATATATATATATATAAACAGAATAAACTAGAAAATGCAAGAAAGAAGTATATTCTTTTATTTCTGTGTTGTCTCTTCTTCTGGTGTACATTCAAAATGGTTGGAGCATTCCAACTTATAGGTGAAAAACTCGGCACCGAGTATGTATGAACATACACTCGTATCATTAATACAACAGCTGTGACATACTTATATTCACGTACCGCATGAGTAAGTGAGTTGGCTAACTACCATTTCACATTTACCCGTAATGGGAAGGCAATAATATTCTTTGACAATCAATGTATAACAAATGTGTTGTTTTATCAAAGATTCTGGCAAGAAATATACTGTGCAATGCAATGTATAGAAGATATATACTTCCACTAGCATTCCGAAAACACTCACGTATATCTCTTGTTGTTTATATATCCCGACGAGTTGGAAGCCATTTACATTCGAAACTTTTAGGAATTTAAATCCTCGTGAATCTTAGTGAGTTAGTGGAGTGCGTAATTTATTCGTTGAAGCAGACTGCAAAATCTAGAGCACTTCCACCAGGCTTTTGCTTTAATTACTAAAAGACTTTTGGTCACTTCATTAATTAACTAATACTAATATGTGCCTGCTTAGCGTATTAATTAGGAAGTTGACAATTGACACTACCATACAATTAATATTATTGTGAAGTTCTAGTAAAAAAAACAATATTATTGCGCTTTTACTTCTATAGAATCTCATATAATGTGGCGTTTTAAAGAAGAGATATTGAAAATTAATAAGGAATCATACATTCACAGCAAACCTGGAACGATTATTGATGGAATATTTTGGTGTTTGGTTCATTTTAACGAAAAGCGAAATTTCAATCTCACGTCTAGTACTCCCTACGTCCCATAATACGTGTTAATTTTAAAAAAAAATTGTCCCAAAATACTTGTTACTCTCTCTTTTCAAAACAATTTTTTAAAGATTTTTCTACAACTTACCCTTATATTATTATTTCTAATGTTTAACTAATTTAAATATAAAAACACTTCATCTACATTTAATATAATTATTAGGTGTAGACAGGTAAATAAATTATTTATCTAATTTTGTTTTAAAGATGCGTAATTTTTTTTAAATTGACATATAAAATGAGATGAAGAGAGTAAATTAGTACGAATGGATAAATCATACCCATAACCCACCCCCTCTTCCCTGATAACCATATCGTACCTTCCTTCATAATGAACTGCTAATATTTTCATATTATATGTCTATCTTCCATATTTTCAAAAGTTTACAAACAATTTTAGCTCCCTTTAATTAAACACTTTCAAGTTAAAATTACTTTTTTAAGGGTGATGATATATGCACACCTTAAATTGATTCTTGCACATCCTGCCATACTTATTTGACTAAATTACCCTTATCTTATCTTATTCTATCCATTATATCCCTTCATTCAAATATTATTCAATTAAATTCATTTTTTCCCTTTACATTTTGATCACATTCGTCATTAACAATTTGATGTCTCTAATTTTTTAGATTTTTAAATCAAAATTATACCAAAAATTATCATTATAATAATTTATTATCTCAAAATAAACTCGAATTTTATATTAAAACAAGCATATTTAGTTTTAGGATAAAATGTTAGAACTTATTGTAGTTTAACCATCCAAAATATTATAAAACAAATTATTATAATAATAGTAATCAATATAACAAATGAAATAATAAATTTATTTAGTTTTATATTTAAAAAATGAGAGTTATATGTTTAAAAATTATTATTATCATATAAAGAATAAGTGATGTATTTATTATTAATTTACATATTAATTTTTATTTTTTTGTATTTAATATATAAATAAAAATGGAATAAATATAAAAAATTATATAAATAATAATTAACCAGTCCATATTGGTCCAATTCCGGTCATGTATGGGTTTTACCAGTCCGATCCCAGGACCGAATATAACCTGTCCGATGTTCGATCCACACTTTCAAAAAATTTAGTCTTAGATCCGGTTTTAACTTTTTGTAAAATTAATTTGTGGAAATTATATATTGAAATTTAATGAAAATAGTAATATATTGAAATTTATTGTAGTAAACTACTCTAAAAGAATGTGTCATAAATCAATTTAGAGTGTGCATGTATCACTACATTTTTTTAACTTTGATTGTTTAGTTCAAATAGGCAAGGTGGGAAAAATATCACATTCGGACCCTCGGAAACTTCAAAGACTAACCGCACCCCCGGCTACTAGTTGACTTGAACTCAGTTAGCCGAAAATTTCAAAACAATTGAAAAACTGAAACCGCCATGGTCTATAAAGCTTTGTGCTTATTTAAAGATAGTACAAAATAGCTATTATTAGTATATATACTCCCTCCATTTTTTTACAAGTCTGATTTGACTTTTGATACACACTTTCAATTGTTTTGAAAACATAATAAAAATTATCATTTTTAAATATATTTTTTAAAATTTATATATATATATTACATATTTTAATTCAAAAAAATTGAAAATCACAATTTTTTTAATACGGTCAAAGCACTTAAAAATGTGTGCCAAAAGTCAAAGTGACTTGTAAAAAAAACGGAGGGAGTAATATTTTAGATATATATTACACTACAATTTTAACACAAAATATTATATAAAACAATTCTCCCGGACACATGTTAAAAATACTCTACATAAATTACAACAGATGCATAATTCTAAAGTCCATATTTTGTAGACATGTTTTGTGTTGCACATGTTTTAAACACCAACTAGGGCACAACGCATTAAGAACTCAAAATCAAAAAGGAGAGGAGATTATTAGGCCCCCATTATTAGTAGGGGTTGGACCACATTATATTCGGCACTGTACAATCTCCTGTAATTTGAAATTTAAACTTGTATAGTCCAATGCATGGTAGTTTGTTTCCGGGTAGCTCATCCACCCGAAAGTCTGCAAAGCCAACACTCGTATTGTCCAACAAACTTCAAGTTAAAAGTATGCATTAACTGTGGGTTAGAAATGTTGTCGGCTAAAACTGCAAGGGGATATTTAAGAAGTTATCAACCCTCTAAGTTATATACTTAAAAGAGACTAACCATAAACTATTTGATACAAAAAGATGAAACCAAACTATACACTCTTGATTTGCTTCACTTTCAACTGTACAATAGGACATCAACAATTTAATGTTGAATCTGCAATGACATTTAACATCGAGTACACTTCCGCGGCAACATCGAATCCCTGTATTCTCTGCAAGAACAGATTCAGAAAAGGACAAGTGTGACTAGGAAAAGAAGATCAATAATTCAAAGTGCATATTTGCCACAAACATAAATGTCTTATATATGTAATAAGAAAAAACACGAATAGAAATTTTAAAAAATGTTGGGCTCAACTGTCTCGGTCCCCACCGGAGTTTCCTGCCACCCACTAAACCATTACTCTCTATTATGATGATTTTGACAAAAAATAAGCTTGCTGAAATCTTTACTTGATCAAAAACCAGTCATAGTTGCACAATATTTTTCCAGGCAGTCAACTCGAGAGAACTTTCTACACTTCTGCAAGTACACTAGATTACATGTTTGTTTGGTTGACAAAAAAGATAACCGAGAAGTTGAAATTTCTCAGAAGTGACACTTTATGTAGTTGTTCGGTTGGTACAAACAAGGGATGTGAGAGTCCCTTAGAAGTTTGAATCCCCCTCAGAAATCTCCCCTTGGTATCTTGCACTTCCCATGAAAAGTTAACTCCTCTATGCCAACCAAACAAAATTTTTTACTTCCTAGATATTATAATTTTCAGTGGAATTGCAACTTCTATAGGAAATAACTTACAATTGCAAATAAAACAAGCACTAAAATCCACATCAGGAAACCCATTATGGAAAGAAGAATATATGATGACAACACTAAACGCTCATTTGAAAATTGTACATGGATAATAGTGATTTTTAGAGATACGAGACTTCCTGTAAATGCAAGATACATAATCATCACAGAAATCATCTACTCACAAGATCAAGTTAGGTACCTATTCAATTTGGTTTACAAGCTTAGCTCTGTGTACACTCAAATGGGTGAAGGGTCCCTTCTGTAATCTCATGCATCCGAAACCTCTCCAAAAGCTCAAACGGTCTGGAAAGTGAACCAGTAAACGTGGTACTATAAGTAAATGACCAAAACAAAACGTGCTACAATAATATGTAAAAAAAGCTATATGGTGAAATTATGATGTACAGTTTTAATAATGTAAATAGTGATGATATGAAAATAATGTTCTGCGTTGCAAATGTTCATAAGAAATATGATTCGTGCTTTCAGTTATTTTTGGGATAATTTCAAGCCTAATAAAGTACATTTGAGTTTGTTAGAACACTAGAGCACAACTCAATTTACGCAACCTGTGCAATCCTGGGAAACAGAATTCTAAATCAGACACCATAAAATTTGGTAATAGATAAATCTAGTTCCAGATCTCAGTTCTGCGTGTCATTTTTGTGGCTCCCTGCAACCTGTCTTACCTTGATGCACTAGGGTGTTACACAATCCTATAATCGCTTTTTTCCTTCCAATATTTTTCTATCGGAGCTTCCCTCGTACCCTTTATCGAGCATAATGAAGCCAGATGTGATCATTTCATATATAAAAGCTCGAAAGGTTATTAATTGATTGACAAGTCCCAGCTGCTGCATATCAGAAAGAGTACGAATTTCCTTTTGTAGGACAGCACCACCTCTATTTATTGACTTACGTAGGTCTCTCTTGCAGCTAAAGGAAGAATTGTTTTCGAATAAGCTGTTTGAAGGAATCTCTCCATAGTACTAGGCAAGACAGAAACCAATCTTAGAACTACAAGATGATACCTTAGAAGCATCCTAAAGTACTGGCATGAGCTAATAGCAACGATATTTGTGCGATCTCAGTAAGCATAAAAAACAATGAAATACCAAGATAGTGTCTATGGATGGAAGTCACTTGGTTCTCCAAGGATCTATTAGGATCCTAGGTTTTCAGGATCTTAGTGCAACAATGAACCCTAGGTTTTACAAGATTTGAGGCAGTCGAGCTCTGCTACCAACTTAACAATTATACATTTGTAATGGTACTTGCAGTTCAAGAGTCTCTATGATTGACGAACCCTGGACCAGAAATGAAATTACCGAATCAGGACTTTCTCATTCCTGCTGGTAGATACTTTTTATATCACATACTAATCTGCCAGATTTTGAAGGCAACTCAAGTTACTCAACCTAAGGCTGCCTACTGCACATCAACCTAGGTAGAACAAGAGTCTATGCTGATTGCTAGACAGTAATTGTATTTTATTTTTGCACAACAAATATATATATAGTCCTTACAGCATTGCTTCACGGTTACGACACAGTCTCCGCTGATTGCTTTCCATGACATCCAAAACATCTGCAGTCTCTGGTCCCGCTGCTCCACCAGCCACAATGGATGCAACTGAAGCACTCGGTGTCCAAATCTATTTTTGAAATAATCCCTGGTTAAATAGTTCCCCCCGGTAATAACATTGAACAAGGTTAAAAATATTTTACCTTGACAGTATTATCAATCCCGCTAGTAGCAATGGTGCAATCAAATGGATGGCACTGCACACAGTTCACGACTAGGACGAGAAAATTGATTTATAATGGTTTGACAAAGTTAGAAATATATTTAAAAATCATATAATAAGTTTAAAAGAGACTTGCCAGCTTCATCCCCAACAAGCACTTTTATCAGTCTACCAGTTCTTTTTTCCCAAATAAACCACCTTCCATCGTCACTTCCACTAGCAACATAATCACCTGCACTTTCAACAGATGTTCAATTACATATTTACTTATAGATTATAGTATAGCTTACAATCTGATTACATATATGTGTATATATTACCTGATCATACACTTATAAGATTTCTAATTAAACATCAACAAAATAAAAGTACTATTTCATGAAAATTTGATTATCCGCGTTAATGTAATATACTTCCTCCATCCCATAATTTTACTATTATTTTGACTTTTAAAGGTAAAATTATTCAATTCTGACTAATAAATTAATTATATAATATAATTAATAATAAATATTCAAAAGATATCACTTGAAACACATGTTAATCTATTATAAATACGAATTTGTAAATTTTTAGAATCATGAATCAATAATTTTTAATTTTGAGTCAAAGTTTGGTCAATTCAACTTTTTAAAAGTCAAATGAGACAAAAATATATGGGACAGAGGGCGTAATATTTAATTGTTTATTAACTATTTATTCACTTTTTAATTACTTTCATATCAAAAAATTCAGAATGGTAACATAACATATCAGTAAGAAAAACCAAGTTTTACACTTGCAATAATATATACTACTATATATATATAGTATATATATGTATGTATGTATGTATGTATGTATATACATAAATTTATAATTAAAACTTTTCATGTAGATGTAGTGAGCTCCATACAGACACTATGACAGACTGCGGGTGTCCTCGCGCTATATCAATCTCGAGGACCACAAGCGCGCACCCCTTCCATCTCTCTATATTGGTTTGGCACAGACCTAGATTTATCTATTTCTAATATAAGCTTTTATAATATGTACAAGTTGTAATTGGTATTTATTGAATGCAAGAGAAAATTTTAAAATCATATTTAATGAATACAAGAAATGAAAATATAGCACAAGGATGACATGAAAAGTGGAAGAAGAAATACACAAGAAGAGGAGATTTTAAGAGGAAGAAAGGCGACGAGGAAGTGTAAAGGAGGGACGAGATTTAAAGTTTAACATGGAAGAGAAGATTCTGGGAAATCATGTTTATAATATAAGTTTATTAAGTTGGCAATACCGAGTATTTTCTCTATTATATATACATAATAGTAAAAGAAAGGCATTCAAGTTGGGACCATGGAACCACTGGAACCTACTTAGCTCTACCAATGTGTACAAGTAGAAGCAGGCACAATGAGGGAGAGGGACAAACACGCTGTACAAGACAACTGACTGAAATTCTTCACCATTAAGTTATAATAATGACATGTACCTCGTTCACCGAGAAAACTCGCTTGTTTTATGTCGGTCCCCACATTACAGTGGCCAGCATATCTCTGCTTCATATCTATGACAGCCTCAGGCTGCAACAGCACATGGAAGCACAAAACAGATGAACAAGAAATATGAGAAATTTTTAAATCATATGCATAAGAGCCACAATAAAATATTCATAATTTGCATAGCGTGCTGGACATCAAATTTTCTCAATATCTCCACACTTCATAAAGTAACACTATAAAACAAATAACAACGAAAGATAGCAGAATATATACTACTTGGAACAATGCATCATCTCTTGAATTGATAATTGTATAGCATAAGTGCATAACTACTAGATTTGCAGGATATTATTGCACTCCCAGACTGGAACTTTGCTTCTCAATAATCAGTACATGAAAGAATTATTTGGCCAATTCATCTAAAACATCCTCAAAAATTGACGAAACTACACTCTCACTATTCAATATTCTGCTTCCACAGGTCTGCAGAAACAGCAAAGCGGCTACGCCATTCTAATTATATGATAACAGTTCCTTGTTTTATCCCACAATAGGAAGATCCAAAAAGATCCAACTCGTAAGATAATAGGAAGAAAGGAAAGGAAGGGATTGAGAATATGTATGTAAAATTTAATATCCGTGCAATACACGGGTTACTTTTAATATTTATTATCTTGTTGTTTATAATTTAATATTTCTGTTATAAAAAATATGGTATAGAATATAGATGTACAGAAAAACACACACATCATATAAAGAAAATCAGGACCAGTCGGAATTACTTTAGAAGCAACTGAGGATAGTTAAGAAAGAAATATTGAGGTCATAAAGAATGTGATTTTAATCCTGACAGCTAGAAAAAACAGGGGATCCATGTTTAAGACAAAAAAAACAGGCTCAACCTGGTAAGTTTTTCCATCACTTTGAGAGGTAGGGGATCCAATAGAACCATTTGACTGATCCGCACTTATGGATGATTCATCTTTTCCATGGATTCTTAAATTTATATTTTGATGGACCATGTCTGTTTCAGTATCATGTCCTTCATCACCTGATACCGATGTTTCAAAATCCAACTCCAATTCCTCATCATAATCGGAATCTTCTCTCTCCGATCTCGGATCATCTGGTGAAGAATCAATATATGATTCAGGACGATAGAGGATATCACTTAATGATAGTGTTCCTTTAGCTCGAGATTCGGTTGTAGGAGCTACATTATTAAATTTCTTTTTCTCAGATTCAGCTGACACTGCAACAGTATAGTATACTGTGTATGAGAATATTAGTATATTACTATAATCACAACAAGATTAACACATACTGGTACAGACCAGAATAATATATTGCATCAACCATAATAAATTCTCAATCAACACTTATTACATTAATGTCAATATACAAGTTGCTTCGTTTAACTGAAGTCTTTTTTCATTCGAATTTCAACTTGCCATTCATTAGTTGTAAATCTAATACCCCGACATTTGAACCCTCTTATTTACATATATTTGTAAAATAATAAAAACATAGGTGAACTCTGACCAATTACCATAGTCCTCGTGTTCAAAATTCACTATTAATTATACTTTTATAAGCAAGCATTTAAATGTGCACATTCAAGCATCATGGTTCAGTAGCAAGGAAGACTAACTTTATCCAACATAATAATATGTTGCCAACTGAAAAATGAATATTTTAAGTATTCATCTAGAGAGTACTTTTAATTTGATAAGGTTTAGACGGCATGAATAAAGAATACAATGGCATGTTACATCGTCACTAACCTGCACTGAGCTCCTCTTGTATAGATTCCACTGTTCTTCTGATTTCTGAATTTGATGGAGCCAGTGCTTCAGCTGCAATAGCGAAGTCTAGAGCTTCTTTATGCTTTCTTAACTGCCCAACAGCAACAATAGAAGATGAGAAATTTACCATGATATCGCCTTAAAATTTGATAAAGTTGCAGGAGTAAATGGTAACTGCTAGTTAATTAGTTGTCCTTTTGGATAGTGGAGTGTGTGCTTTCATGTTAGATTAAACAGATGGCGAGATAATTTTACATCAACTTGATCATCAATAAGATTCTCAAAATTTATAGATATACATCATATATGTGTATTTACATACAGCTATTCTTTTTTATACACACAAACCCACACCCAGAGAGAGAGAGAGAGAGTCCTTTCTGAACAATCTCAAAAAAACAATAGAAGTAAAATATATATCCTGTCCAACAAGCATCATAAAATAACATAAAATATCACAAGTTCACAGAAGCACTTCTCGTGGGGACCGGGCATTAACACAGAAGATCAAAGTTATTCATGACTGGATCTACCAAGATCCGATGTAGTTCTACCAAGATAACTGCAGCAAACAGCTAAAGAACCAATATAATATTGTATTTTAAAAGTTATTACACATACCAGGGTAAAAGCTTTAGAGATACAATGGAGTGCCCTAAATGAAGAAGAATCAATCTTTCTAGCCCTCTGACAATCTCTTATTGCCATATAAGCATCGTTTTTCCAGTTTCGCTGTATCGAAAGTCAGGATTTGATCAATCAGAGACGTTTATGAAAAGGAATAATATTAAATGAATAAAGAATTCTACAATCTTATATACAACCCATTATGAGTAAACCTTGAGGAGTAAGGATGCACGTATACACAGACATTCATGCATCAACATAGATCCAATCTCGTGCCCATGCCCATCCAAGACTTCGTTACAAGCTTCAATAGCATAATAACAGTTTGTCCCCACTTTTAAAGATTTTTCCGCTATCTGGACTAATTTCCGGCACGTGTTGAGCTGCGTCAATTGCAGTAAACTTCAAGCTAAGTAGGAGAAATACTAAGACATTCTTCATTGTCCAGCTAAGAACAGTTGGAAAAAAAAACTAAAATACATGTTTTGAGGGAAACAAGAATCACACACCTCGGAAACAATGTTTCTTTTTTTTGGGAAACCGTTTGGGAAGACCCTAGACACTGAAGACTTTAAGTCCACTCCATTAAGAATGGGATTCAAACTCATAAGTTTTAGGGAATCTCCAGACGTATATCGCATAGCACTCCCACTGGCTGCCAAAACATACAATGCCAAAATGAACAATGATGTCTTCATATTGCTAACTATAACCTGTTCTGATAGAAACAAAGATGTTATTCTCTTTCATCATCTATTCATTTTCACTTAATTCACTCCGTCATTCATGAGTCCATCCCACCCTGTTTCCCACACAACCATCAAAGAAATTCTAAAACATTCAAAAATTGCATAATAATCAGTTGGTTAACCGATTAGGGGCCGTTTGGTTAGGGATAATCAGTAAAGGAAAAGGGAAACAACCAAATTCATCCCCTTTGTCGTCGTTTGTTTTATAAAAAGAATCATTTCCTTTGACCCTTTTAAGTTTTGGGTTTACCCAAGACTCTTTCACTCTCATTCCCACCTCTCCCATTTCGTTTCCGGATAAAACCAAACAAGGAAAACAATTCAAGGTCATTCTTTTCCTTTCTCTTTAATTCCCTTTCTAAACACCATTCACTTCCCCCATGTAAACCAAACGCCCCCCTAACATGTTAACAACCTCACAACACCAAGAAAACATGAAAGCTTCGGAAAGAAATGCATACAAGGATCCATATCCATTAAATAAACATGCTCTCCACTATAGTTAAGAAGCACTTCATCTCCATCTGGACTAAATGCAACGTGGGTTAAGTGCAAGCTAGCAATCCCCTGAAAGATGAGAAGCTGAATTAAAACTTAAATAACTTTGAAAGTAAAAGGTTGACTAAAAATTAAGGTATTTGGGTGTGTGTGTACAACTGTATATGTATATATATATATATATATATATATATATATTCAAGTAAGGCATAAATGGAGATATTTGGATCCTGTCTTAGGATCATTTTAGCAACTTCAGTTTTTTTGTCTGTTTCTAAATTTTTAGTTGCCAAATTTATATGGTTGGTGATGAAATCTTATTAAGTATTTCATTTACAACACTACATACAGCTAAATGGTTTGTTTTAGAGTCTTCCATACCGTTATAACAACTCACATGTGTTAAAAGTAAATTTTACTTTACATGTCGAAAGTCGTGCTTAGCATTTTGCTGGGCAGAGAGGAGGCAATAAATTGGGGTTTATCGAGACCAATGGTACGAGCTTCTAGAATACAATGGGACCTTCGGAAGGTTGATCATTATGAGTCTTACAATAAAATTTATTGGGGAGTTCAATGGCAAAAAGAAGGGGATTCGCTATCTCGTTATATATTACGAATCAGTGAAATGACATTTCCATTTTGAACCAACTCATAGTAGACTATTTTAATCTTTCAAGATAATTTGCTTTCAACATTTAGAGGAAATATGGTTTGTTAATGATTCTAAATACTAAACCGTCTTTTTCGTCAGATAATGGATAATGGATTACTACATAAAATAAAGTCCACACTAGGATATACAAGACAAACAGGTAAAGATTTAAGAAAAGAAGTGTTACTGACACGATCCGAAAGATGCATTGGACAGAAGTAATTGACACATGGAGGTGGTGACAACTTTTTCATGGAAGAAGATAATGGCGGCAGCATACGTCTATCATATAAACGAGCGAAGGCATCACTGCATTCGTAATGATAGATCAGGAAATAATACCAGATTGATTAGAGAAAGTTCTAAAAAAATTGGCACAACAAAAATAAGAAGTACCTCCCACCGACAATGAGCAAATGAGGCCTAGTAGAACTTATATCAAAAGTTTTCAGTGCGAGAGGTTGCTTAGGAGTGTCAGATAAAGACTTTTTAGCCCCACATCGCAAATCAAGCTGGGATCAAGCACTAAATATATTACAACCACATAACGTATATCAATTCAGTAAAACATAAAGATGGAAATAGGTTCAAAATCGGAAAATATAAAAATTTAGATTAGAAATGCATGCTAAAATTTAGAACAGATTCAAATGTGCACTCCAATGGGAAACAGATTTGTGTATGTACGTGTGTGTGTGTATTTAAACAAAACATTCCTGTTCCACTCATCAGAGAAACTAATATAAATGTCCTGGAAAATGCAAAAGTAAGAACTCAGCACTGTCACTGGAATCCCATTTCAAGGATCCAAGACAATACAAGGAACTGCAAAAAAAACAGGTTTAGTTTATGCAGCACTCATACTCATATTATGTAGACAAGGCTCATTTCCATTGTACTTTGGTGGAAGTAAATTCTACAATTCTTCATTCACAAATCGTTAATTCTTCACTCACCCACATAAAATACGATGTAGGACAGATAGAGGAGAAGAATACAACCACAAAGAAATCACTGTTTTTTACCATCAGTCAGTAACTAATTTTAATCTCACTAATAATGTAAAATCATATGGTATCCGTTAAATTTTAGAACATGGAAAACAAGACCCTAATATGAAGTAAAGCAGTTCTAATTGATATCTGTTTCCCAATTAGTTACACAAACATAAGTAAATAAAGGAAACAATTAGTTTGATAACTCTACTGCCATCAATATTTACCCGATATAATATAATATAATTAAACTACATATTTAAGTGCCGCTAAATTTATATCTAACTAATAACCAAACTAAACACACTATCCCGCTTGTGTAATAGCATAGTTCATATACAAATCCAATTTTTAATGTACTGCAAAGGCTGTGCTGTGCCTGCTGTATTTGCAGACACTTGCAAGTCAATCATTCTATTAGTTCAAAACTATTGAAAATTTTCTAGCTATTAGGCTTAAATCCGAACTGATCATACCCAGCAACTTCATTCCGTTACAATTGAGTTCAAGCACGAATAAATGGCCACCAAGCCTGAGAAATAAGATAGTAATACATACTAAAATGTTGCGACATTCTTGATGAGCAGATCCGATGGGAGGACAAGATGCACCTTCCCGAAGATCATGCTGCCTCAAAGTGCCATCTTCACTGGCACTCCAAACCACATTAGGATTTCCAGCTTCCACCTAAATTATGAAGATCATTGCAGATGAGCAAATATTTTAGTTAGCAAAGTGTAGTGTAGGTAACCAAACCTTAAGTTAACCTCTTCCTTCAGTGCACCTCAAGAAAAATTCTAGCACTACAATTTTCACTGAAAACTATGCGTTAACGTAGATACTTACAGTTATAGTTGTTATTGATAAATTTTTTGACTTGCAATGTGAAACAATAATATTTTTTGACGCACTCCCCAAACCCTCATTCTATTATTTCCATTTTTCTTACTCACGTTTTGATTCCAATGTTCCAAACACAAGTGAATAGACATCTTACCGCTAGTTTTTTAACTCTTCTGGTGTGACATTGAAAGATTGCTGATGGATTTATAGCATTCTCTTCGTGTCCTTCACCACCAAGACGAGACAAATGAAAAAGGCGTACCTGGCAAATACCAATACTTTTAGTCAACCTGAATAAGTATAATCCATTTAGCACAAGGAGAAAGTCACGGAAAATAAAGGTGAACCCGTAAAGACATTACTTCAGCATCTCCTGCACCAGACACTACTAGATCATCTGAAGTTTCAGGAACAAATTTAGTGCAGAATATGTTAGCAGTATGACCAGTTTCCACAGATTGTAAAAGCTTATGGTCTGAATAACTCCATATGTTAATCTGCAAAAACACAAACATCTCTAAATCATAATTCTATAAAAATAGCAAAACATATAAAAAAGAATGTGACGAGGATGCGAAACATAATTCTTAAATCAAAAAATCATCACAAATTTCCATAGTTTTAAGCTTTTTTCAAAACTTCCCAAGATTATTTTTTTAACCTGGGGTCTTCAAGAAGACGGTCTTTCTACTCCGAAGAGTAGGGATAAGGTCTGCATACATCTTATCATCCCCAAACTCTTACTTCCAAGTGGGACATACTAAGTTTGTTTGGTTCAGTTTGGACCATATCTCTACATGTGAATCAAATTATATGAAGGAAAAATGGTGCTGAAGTATACTCGTGTATCATCAGATCCAGATATCAAAAGAGAGCCACTTGAATTCCAAGAAACAGCATTCACACAACCCAGGTGCCCCTGATAAGAATATGAACATAATTATTGCAAGATTTGGCATAGAAGTATATAAACATGATGACAGTATGACCCAGATGTATGGCATCATTACTTCAAGAAATTAATAATCCGATAGGAACCCAAAACATGATTCAGTTATTCAAGCTCAAACCCAGTTCTATGAACTCTAAACATATTCGGCTAAAGGTCAACTTGTTAGTGTCTGAACTAGGCCCTGCAAGATGGAGCAGGTCTGACACTGGGTTTTACTATTTACTATGAACGTATTTGGCTCAAGGTTGACTCTTTAGTGTCCGAACTAGGCCCAACAAGCTGGAGCAGCTCTGACTCGTTAGCGAATGTAAGGTTATCTATCAGAGAACTGGAATGCATTATAATCATGCTTTTTGTTAGTCCCATTTTTGATCTTTTGCTCAAACTTAACATTGTATAAGGACTGTAAGCAACAGAAGCAGTACAAAAGCACTATGCAGCAAGTAGTTCATGTTTGCCATGCACAGAATTGATAGTGGTGAACTAGCAATCAAAGCAAACTTAACAGTTGAAAAGCATAGTCAAAGGAAAAAACAGAAAACTAAACTGGTAGAAAACAATACCAAGACATTAGAACAATGGAAGAGATAAACTAAATAGTATTAAACTAGGTGAATTAAGCAATAAATTACTTCCACTTCCCTTTCTTCACTTTTTTTGGAGTCTCGGACACACAACTGATATTAAATAAGGTTTGAAGTTGCACAAACCTCCAATTCCTTTTCCAGGGAGAGTCTCTGTATCAACGATGAATGCATATGCAATCCATGATCAATGTCCTGCAAGATATACGTAACATAAAAGACAATAATTCAGCCAATGGTTGATAATAACGCTGCAAGTAAACCTCGCAATGAGATTCGTAATACAATTGAATTTTCGATAAAAAGCTGGGGAATAAACCTGGACCTGGATTGTCACATACTAAGTAATTTGTCTATATATCAAGCCAATATAAACACAAAACATTAGCCTCGGTAAATTATTTATTCGCAGCCTATCAATTATACATCCTGTTAAAACAAATTATTGTTCAACAATATCATCATCAAATAACAACATACATACATATATAGCAGTAATTGAACATATATAACATCGAAATTAAATATAATCTAACGATGATGAGAAACTATGAAAGAGAGACGTACAGAGCGAGCGTGGAGAGAGCGACGGTCGATGAAATGAGAGATGTTGCCATCGTGAAAAGGAAAGGAGTCCATTGATGATCGCCACAAAACCCTAGAATTGAAAACCGATTTGAAAGCGAGTGACGATGAGTAAGTATGTGATATGTAATTAACAGTGATCTATTGTGTGTGTAGCGGAAACAAACTGATGGGGATAGACAGGGAGAAGAGTCGGTTGGGATGTTTTCACATCAGCGGCAGCAATTTAGCATGTCATGTCTTATATATATATGGGATGGGATGAATTGAGTCGGTTATCACCGCCTTTAGCAAAAACAAAAATATTTTAATTTGTGCTTGTCAAAAAATATTTTAATTGTGGGATATTCATATATATTAATTTTTATGTTATTTATTTATTATATTTAATTTATTAAGGTATTATATTAATATTTTGTTTCTTTTAGTCATTTTTTAATAATAATAATTCAGAATGTAGAATATAACTAAAGCATGATTTAAATTGTTGGATTAGTTGGTCAAATTTAACTCCAACTTCATTTAAAATCACCCAATTTTTTATTATTGATTATAATCTACATGGAATTGCAACGAGAGTTACTAATTTCATCATATTTATTTAACAGAATGAAATTGAAATATGGCATGAAATTAAACAAGGCACTTATTTAACGAAATATAATTATTAGTTATAGAGAATTCATAAACAAACCTTGTTAATTCGTTATATATTCCTCACCCCTCTCCCCCGTATTTTTTTTCTTTTCTTTAAATCTGATTTCAAATATATTTTTTCCTTCTATACCAGTTTTTGGTTTAAATCACAATTCATTATATAAGAGACATATCCTCTTATAAAATCTGAAAATTTTAGTCATTTTAAATCTTATAATCTGTTTTTATATCTTTCGAATTTGATTCATATATTCTATATTGTTTTCACACCCTTTATATATGAATTTTTGAATGATTTTAGTATTATATGTGATAATTTTTTGTACCTACATGGGACATGACCATTTTTATGGCATTTTGACCTATGTGTTATATGTCGTTTATGAAGATTTTGTGTCGTTTATCGACTTATTTATCTCTTTATCGGTTTGTTTTTTTGTTTTCCAAATTTAATTGTATGGATTATTGCGTGTAGATTAAAAATGAATGAAAAAAGGATTTTGATGTCCAATATGTATGATTTGTAACTTATTCTCTAAAATGTGTTATCTTTTCTGATACTTTTATGAAACGAAGGTGTTATTATTCTATAGGAATCTTTTTTTATGTTAGTCGTAATTTAGCTATAAACATATCTTTGGGTTGTTACAATTTCTAATTTTTTTGGGATATATATTAATTAAACTTCAATAGATATTGTAACATTTTAAGTAAAATGCACAATAATTATAATATATTATTTATAGTTTAAATGATAAAATTTGAAATTTATGTATCACTTGTATATATATATATACAGTACTACATGAACCACCACTAATTATCAACAAAAAAAACCCACCTTATTACACGATAAATGGAGAATACAATTATCAAACATTTTGATAAATTATCGAATTATACGTTGTATCTGAACAAACCTTCAAATTAATCACATTTTTCAAACAAATCATCATAAATATGATTAGAACGTTTTTTTATATTACAAATTGCCAGATTCGAGAGCACAATTTGAAACGATGGTGGTTGTTTTTTTAAAGCAGTTATGTTAGTTGTAATAAAGGTTATAAAAGAGAAGGAAGAAACATAAATACGGAGTATTTGAAGTTGATTAACGATGATTATAACGAATTAATTGGCTGGATTCATAGATATGGAGAATCTGAAATAGATGGTAGTTAATTGACTTTGACGCGGAGATGGAATGGTTTAAACTGAATAAGTTACTCGGGATTTGTTTGAAATCATGATATAAACTTGTCGTCACAATTCTCACAAATATGAGATTATTATTTGATAATATTTTTAACTTTTTAATGATTTAAGATAAAACATAAAAAATAATACTTTTTAAAAAAATTTATAATATAATTTATAATTATTATAAAAAACAATCTGTTCCAAAAATATGAAAACTCGGTTTCTCTAAATAAAAAAAATTGTTAAAATCTCTTATTTAGAAAACTATTTTTTAATACTTTTACCTTTTTTAAAAAAAAATGGCATCGTCTATAACAGTAATACCATCTTAATTGCAATAAAGACATATGATTGAACTTGAATTTTTTTTATTTTAATTTTAAGTTTTTTGATTCAAAATTTTGTCAACATACAATCTAGAATTTGAATTTTTGAATTGAACTCAAACATATGAAAAATTTAGAGCGAACTCGAGTTTTTTTTTTTGACAAGAGCGAACTCGAGTTTTGAATTTACAAAATGTTAATTATATTTTTTGGTACCCAAGCCCTTTTTTTCATTCGTTGGGAAGTGAATTAGATTTATCAAACCCCTCCACATCCAGACTTTAAAAATATTACCAGTAACATTAAAAATAAAGGAGCATTAGCGAATCTCAGTAGTTTAATTATTAATAATACAAAAAGTGGTCCCTCAAGTCACGCCTCAGATTTGCACCATTTCAAGGACCAAGAAGTCAGCACGCAACATCCATCACTCACTATCTCAAACTATATACTAGTACTGGTATGAATATATTCTACAAGACTACTCGCAACAAATGCATGCATGCCAACACTCAACACAACAGCCAACCTATATGTTGATGCTGCTACTCGGCTGCTAGTGAGTAGTGCCCAATACCAATATACCATAAAACAAGCAACAACACAATCAAAAGCATATTTGACAACAACATTCCACCAAACAAATGTAATACAAACTCAACCACCAACTGCTTACACACACATTATATTATATATAATAGTAATAAGTATTACACAGCTGCAAAGCACACCAAACATGTTTATTACATAGGAAATAAAAATAAAATCAAGGAGTTCACATATGGACCTCAGCTACTATAATAAATAGTACAATGAAGAGCCCCCCCCCCCCCCCCCCCCCAGCAATCCATTTGTAAGAGCTTCAAACAGGTAATGAGAGATTCATTCACCCCACAGGAAGTGAACATAACAAGATTACATAAAAGCAAGAAAGTGAGAGTTTGGGTCCAACTCACCCACCGGGCGTGCATTCTTTTTCCTTTTGTGGGGTCCCCTTTCTGGTCTACGAAGGCAACTTCCATGTTAGGTAGTGAGTGTTACTCTCACTTAATCTTCAAAGATATGTAGTCATCGTTCATTAACCTTTATTCCAAAGCAATATTTATATACTACTGCTTTTTTTTACATCACTAACTCAAGAGTTGTGTAAAAACTCCTGAATCAAAATCACCAGATTTGACCTTATGCCAACAAACTTCATGGGAACAAAGACCATAGACAAACTTGAACCAAGTACCATTAAAACTGCTACCGATACTGGTGCTGGTGAGAATATGCATGTGTCTTACTGGCCATCGAGGCCTAATACTTTAGCTTTGTCCTTTAAAGATCGCAAATACTGGATAGCATCGTCAATAACCGCAATAGAATTTTTACCTTTTCCATCAGGAATTATGGTCTCTAGAATGCTTATGGTCTTGCGTATTTTGTCGATTTTAGACTGTTGGTGAGACACTGAATCTGATTCCCCCAACACATTGTTGCTGTTACCACAACTAGATTCTGCATCATCTTCGTACTCAATGCATCTGTCACTTTTCAAGGAACTTGCAGTGTCCATGATTGATGGAACATTATATCCCTCGCCTGAAACTCTGTGCTTTTTTGCTGGCATAGCAGAACTAGCAACTTCTTCTCCACTCTCATCAAACCATACTCGTTTATTACCGAAAGGAGTGTTATTGGGTGAATGGCCAGTGCTTGCCTCTTCCTCATCCTCGGAGTAATCATCTTCATCATCAGAGTAAAGTAGAGCATCAAGTTCTTCGGTGTCTTCGTGCATCTCACTTCTAACATCAGTTTCGTAATCTTGTTCAATAGATCTTTTATGTGAAAACTGCATAAATGGATTACTTGCATCTCTTTTACTTTCCAGCTCCTCCTTGTAGAGAGTAAATGCATTAGAAGGTTTTGGGCGCAAAGAAGACATGTTGTTGAGAGACCCATTGATCCCAGAACCGAATATCAATGTGGTCTGATCTCCAGACTGATCAAAAACAAGAAACCTTTTCGGAGCACTCTGAGTATCAAGAGACATTTTTGGAGGACTCTGAGTATCGAAAGGCACAGAGTCCCCACAATTTTTATATGGAGAAGCAGAGTTCAGCACCGGGGCAAAAGCCTGACGGAAACGAGGCAGGCAGTAAAACCAACCACAAGGTTCATTTGGTTGACTGGCCTTGCCCTGAGGCTTCCCAGAAAATCCATGCATAGGCAGAATGCCAGTTGTAGAAGTGAAATTACTGCATGGGTTCATATAAGAAGGGACTGTAGTCTGCTGCCCCAAACAGTATTGAGAATTCAACATATTTAAATCGGGTGATTTCCCATTAGATTGCTGGTGACCAAACCAGCTCCCAATGCCCCCTTCCATCCAACCGAAACAACCACCAGACAATGAAAATTGAAAGGGTAAGCTCTCTGTGAAAGTAAAAAACATTCAAATTAGTCAGAAATATACGAGCTTTCAACTTCCAGAACGCAGATACTGATGATCATGAAAACATACCCGCTTGACAACGTGTGAATATTGATGACTATTGACTGTTCTTTGACAACAATGTAAAAAATAAAACTAAAAACTCCAGCTTAATAAGTTGAACACAAGTGCGAGAAAACCAAACTACGTTACAGGCTTGAGCAACTGACGAAAGTATTCAGCCTGAAAAACAGTATGCAAGCGTTAGACCTCTCCACATCAAGCAGAAAATAATTCACAACCATAAGATATAATAAATATAAGTATCTAACTACTAACCTGGCAACCCTGTAGAGGTTGAAAGCAAGCAATAACTCTAACAATTATGGTGGCACCCCCGGCAATTCCATTTTCATGTTTCAATGCTCGAAATTTTGTTTGACCAGCTGCTTGACACACCATAACTACTTTTTCCCAACCCTTTATAAATTCCCCCCTTTTTGTTAACCCAAACTAAATATTCCAACAAGTAAATTACCCAAAGACAATCTCTCAGCAAAATCAACGCAACTTCAAGACAAGAAAATAGCCCGATATAAACCCGAAAAAACGAAATATTGGAAAGGAAATTACTCAGACAAAAGACCAAAAAGGAACACACTTTCAACTGAATCCGATAAAACTAAAGCGAAAGAACGAAAGTAGATTGATTTAAACTAACAAGACGATGAAAATTGAACTAATTTTCAACTAATCAAACGACAATAACAGGGAATGACAATGAAAAGATTAGATCCCATTGATGAATAGTGTGTGTGTGTGTGTATTTATAAACCAAGAGAAGGGGTAGCTCAAAAGTATATAACAGTCACAATTAAAGAGCTAAATTACAGAATAACACGACAATACAAGCTGATAATGAATCTACGGACAACATAAACAGAAAGACTAAACCACCGCATGTTGTTCTTTCTTGTATATATAAAATCTGATATATATAACCAAGATTCTCAAACCGTCACAGATTTAAATCCACCTGTAAATAAAAAGTCACATTTAAGCAAGATTCAATACAAACCCATCAAGGAAACATACAAATTTAACATGAATATATACATACAGATAGATACAACAGATCTAACTAGTAAACATAGATCAAACATACAAAGATAGCTCATTTAACGAAAGAAATGGATACTTACAGTGAGTGAAATTTTCTTGTTTTGAGCACAGATTGTTGAAAATTTCAGATCGGAGAGAGCAGAGAGAGATTGCAAAGAGGAGATAAGAGTGTGTGTTTTTAGTGTGTATAATTTGTTTAACAGAGAGAGCATAATAATAGAGGGAGAGGAGTACAGTGTGTAAAAAGACAAGAGATGTGAAATGACGAGAATATCCTTATGAATTAAAGACGGTTTGGTGAATCACGCGTGTGTTAGTGCACGCTTGCTTGCATTGGGTTTTGATGAAAATGAATGAATGAGTGAATGGGATTTACAATTATGTTCTGTGGGTGGACCCCGCCTCACATTTCTTGCCAATTGTATTTCTCTTTTTATTTTAACTGGGGTTTGTTGACCCGCCTGTTTTAGTTTTTATTTTCTTTTCCACCTTTTTTCTGTCACAAATGTATTATACCCTCTGTAAATTAATAATGTTACCTCGACGAATTTTATTAATTTATTATTATTAATTAATTGAGATAAAAGATATACTGCTATTACTATGTTAGGATAAAAATTTGAAATATTAGTTTATTAACATAGGGCTCGCTGTAAGTCTACATGGTAAAAAAATTAAAAGGAATGATGGTGAAAAATAATTTTAAACACACTTTACTTCAATAATTAAAATTAAAATTAATCTAATTATAAGAACATGAATATCATAAGATATATAAATATGTATTTTTTTTATTGCAGTAAAACAAGAATGCTACACAGATGGATGACTTTAAAGCCGTGTAATGTAGTCAAATCAATTACTAAGCTTTATGGGCCAAGATAATGTATATGGACCCGTTTTTGTTGTATCAATTTCTAACATTACCTTTTCTTTTCCAAAACCTATTATCTATTACAATTATCAATTATTTATTTGTTCTATTTATGTAATTATGCAGACGAGCATGAGATACAGTGGGATGACGAATGTGAATATCTTTGTCCATTCAAATCATGATCAATCACAAAACAAAACCACTGAAACACGACCCAATACAATGTAAATATGTAATCAGCAAGCAATAGATACAGTCATACAGATACAAGCCTGCGTGAATGAAATGCGCCCTCTCGTTTTCTTGATGATTATATACCCAGTTTGTTTGAGTTTACAAATCAATTTAAATAGAAAAATAATAAATAAACTTCATAAATTATTAATTAAACTCAAATGCACATCATGTGCCAATTATGCAATATTTTTCTTATATTTTGTACGTACCACCTTGCAACCCTTAATTCATTTGCACAATTGAAGATTAATTAATTAGTAAAGATACGAGACAATTCAGTAATTACTTTTAATATTCCAACTGTAATAACAAAAAGTATTTATCAATAGGTCAGAAAATATTTTATTTTCGAAATTAAAAAATAAATAAATTTAGGGGGAAAAAGTGAGTTGGCTAGACAATTCAACTATAATCTTTATCATAGCTTGTAGGATTAGGGTTAAAAGGAAAACTCATGCCGACCGTGGCCTACAAAAGACTATAAGATAAACTTCTTTTCGTTGATGTGATTTATGGACATGTCTCAATCATCGACAAATACAAATGACTAATTGTACACTCATTTTATCACCGTTCTACAATTATACAGAAGAAAATCTGCGTACATACACAATGTGTTTTGCATATACGAGTATATCTTTTACTGTATAAAATTAGACGTATTGTTATTGTCATTATAACACAGACAATTAATTAACTATGATAGGATGAAGCAGACTCCATTACTCATGGTATAATACTTTGTTTAACATGGTCTAATTACTTGAAGTATAAAACATGATTCGTGATGAAATTATGTGTCATTGCTTGGACTTTAAAATTCATGTAATGACAACATGACATGCTCCACAATTATTTATTTATTTTTTCTTTTTCCTCTTGATAATAAAATGGGAGCAGGTATTTGATAGTCAAACTTCAAATGTCGTTTATATTCTTTTTTTATTTAATTATTAATAATTTTAATTACCTTGTCCATAAATATTTAAAAATTATATTCAGGATTAACAGTAGTACAAGAGAGTAAAGCGGTAGAATACTCGTAAATGTCACCTTCAATTTTTTTCTCAAGGAGAGTATAATATGATTAATAGATCATGTGTAAATAAAACCACACAACTCTTAGGGGACCGAATCGTAACTAACCAAACTGAATATGTGTAGATGTCACGTCTAAATTTTAATTAATTAGATTAACCTGATCTAATATTTATTAATTAAAAATTTCTGACTAAGATCATGGACCGGGCGAAATTTGAGGGGTTGAACCAAGTCCTAGCCACCTTCAAGAATAGAATTTGTTTTCAAATCATGATTTTTAGTTAAAAATTAGTAAATATTTGGTATTAACTCTGGTTAATTTCTAAAATTTAATAATTCATTATTTTAGATCCGATTATTTCAAAATTCCAATTCCGTAACTTAGTAATTTATTATTCTACAACAGGTTATTTCAAAATTTTCGCGACTGTGAACGGTCGATAAATAATTCATCTATTTCGTCAGTAAACTATGAAAACTCATAATGAATGGTGTCAGAAGATGAATAGGACAAGAATATTAAAAATCCATCAAATGAAAAGTTAATTATTTATTTAACTTTTCTTAGTTAAATATAAACTATTGACAATTTGGCATGCACTGGCTTTTTTAATTAAGGAAGCGTCATGCCGAGATATTTGGCAGTGGTAGAAGATCTGCGAGCATCCAATTATTCAACCACTGACATATAAAAATTGTATACTGCTGTAGTACATGAGTATTACTTCAGGATAATGCGTATTACTGTGTGTGTGTGTATACGTATAATACCTATTGGTTGGAGTGGAGGGAACAATATTCAACCCTAATCAAGTTTATTCCATTCTCCAAATTCCACTGGATCTTTACTTTCAAAGACACTCCACCATCTACAGATAAATAAAAACTAGTAAAGCACAAAAGGAGGTTCAATTCAAAACTAATTTAAACCTATATTACTTTTACTTTACTTATTTAATTATTAACCCATATATGCCTGGCAACAACATGAGCTTTAAGGATTGCCCACTTAACAATGGGTTGGAGTAAGTGTTTACTTATTTTAAATTAAAATTTAAAATAATTAGTATAATTTTATATTTTAATGTCTTAATAGTTACTTAAAATATTAGTATAATCATTTTATTTTCAAATTTTAAATAATCACTAATTATTACTTATTTAATATTTTTTAATAAAAAAATATTTCTCTCTTGTTTTCATTTTTTCTGTCTCTTCTTCATTTCTTGTACCTCTTTTTTCAAATTTATTATTATTATAATAATAATAATAAATGAATATAGATATTCTTATTAAAATTTATATATAAAACAATATTGTAAATCACTTAAAATTCATAATTTTATAATAAACTCGCTACTTTAGGGGTTTCGGTTTAAAATTGAACTTAACCGAACCAAAAACTGAACTTTCAATTTTTTATGAACCGAAATATCTTTTTATACCGAACCGAAATATTTCGGTTGGTTGGGTTTTAAAAAACCAAAATTTTAAAAATTTATTTTGATTTAAATTGAACAAATCGAACCGATCAACTTTTTAAGAAGACAAAACTGAACGAACCAAAATTTTTCGATTTGATCCGGTTTTGATCACAGTGAGCTACTCTTAGGTATCTTTTAGTGCCACCATCAATAAATTATCAGATGACTTTCTATTATATTTGTAATTTCAACTCTGTTTTTTCCGTAAATTACACATATGCAATTAAGAGCGTGTTTAAAATTGTTTATAGGCAACTTAGTTATAAATTAAAAAAAATACTACTCTAACCAAACCGACTCTAAATTTTACCTGTTTTTTTTAAGGTGGAGGTAAAGTTATCAAAGAGTCTTTACTGTGTGAAATATTTATTCCTGTGAATTTTGAGTAAAATCTCTATAAATTAATATAATTGGGACCAAAATATTTTATTAATTTAAAGATCGATAAATTAATAATTATTAATTTATAGAGAGTTTTTGATATCTAAAAAAATTAAATTTTATTTATATAAATTCAGATACAATGAATTGTACTATTTTATGTATTATACTTAATTCAATAAATATTACTTATAAATTCAAAGTATGTCAATAAAATTTAGTGTACTCAACTCATTAAAAATACTTAAATTTATTTTAATATAGTTCGAAAGTAATACATCAGAGTTCTTGGATGTAATAAGGAAGATTAGAGATGTATTTCATGAAAATTTAAACTTTAAGAACAAGGGTTAACAACAGAATCGTATTTTACAAATTTGTAATATATATATAATTATTGTGAATTATTAATTTATGATATTATTGAGATCATATATATATAAAGGAATTTTTAAAAAATTATTATATTATTATTTTATCAAAATTACTCATTTTTTGAATTAATCCAAGACCGGAGAAATATATTATTCTAGAGAAGCTATTAATTTAAAGAGTATTAATTTATTGAAGTTTTACCGTATATAATCACAAGCCCGCATATGTATATTACACACTTTTACGGTTAATGCTTGAAATGATATCAAAGAGTGATTGCAGTGGGGGCATCAGCCCCATGAAAGCGTATGGTTGTGGATTCGCCAACAAAAACATCCACGCTTGTATTAAATATATATAACCCTCTTTAAGACTTTGCTTTTACAAATTTTAATACATAGTTGCCTATATAATTTTCTTTTTCTCTTTTATTTAGTAGTAATTCAGGCAATGAAGTGAAGCTCGACTGATAGCAAACAAGTGGAGCCAATTTAATCCGACCCAGTTCTATTAACCAAAAAATATAAGATTTTCGTAAAGGTGCGGAGCATGATTACCGAAGATCGAAAAGTTAAGATTTAATAAAAATAAATATGTATGGATATAACTTTACTAAAAAAATATGTATGGATATAACTTTACTAAAAAAATATGTATGGATATTTAAATTTTTATCGTTAATCTAATTATACTCCTATGTATGATTACGATATATAATGACCGAATACATATATCAAAATAGATCGATAATTCGATAGGCAATACAAAAACACCTAGCGCAAAAGGAGGGAATCCTTTCCAGGCCTTCCCTACACACCCACGCACATCATTTTATATTAATTATTTTATCCATAATTATTTACGTACCACCAACTTTCATTTTGTAACTCAAATATTAAAGATAATTTTAATATTTGATCAAAAGCACCAGCACCATCCATAGTTTCAACCTTCCCAGTGATATTGAAGACATGTTTATATGTTTTTGCACTTGAGAAATTTGATTAATATATTGTTAGCGTGTATTAGGTTTACTATTTCATCATCAAACACGTGTGGTTAATTGACACGTAATTAGAGAGAGCCTACTTCTTAATCTATACATAGATACAATACTATACATGTAGTATATATAATTCTATAAAAATATAATTTTAAATATTAATTCCGTTAAACTGTAAGATCGAAAAAAACAGCGCGTGTGTGTGTATATATATATTTAGTTTAATGCACGGAGTAAACTTTCTATAGAGCCATTCAGTCATTCAATTTATTTGTTACATATATATTATAAACTAGATATGAACAAAAGTAGATGGAATTAGCTAGGAAAGGTTAATGGGTATGATGTCGGATCTGATACACCTGAAAAGGGGTACTTAAACAGTTAAACGATATTCCACTAGCATTTTATCTTTCTTTTCTTGTTAATTTCAGATGATGAAAAGATGTATTAGTTCCAATGGAACATCTCTAATATAATTAATTAGGAGGTATGGATTCAAATTATCTCTATGCACACGTTTTGGCTTACATGCGAAGGAAATGAATTGAAAGTACTCCTCTTCAAATTAGTTGTTTTATTTGACACTTTTATGATTAAATTAATTAAAATTTTCAATTTTAATTTTTAAAATTCTGAAAATTAAATTTCAATATATTTTTTAAAGATATGAATTTTAAATACTTTTTTAATAGTATAATATATATATAACTTATAATCATAGTCAGTCAAAAATTATATATTCAATATTGAAATTTTCCGAACTTGGAATCGACACGTGATAAACCTTCTCATCCTTAAAACTTTTCTAACCTAATGTAAATGTTTTTCACCGTCTAGTTACGCTGTAGAGTAGTGAAAAACAAGTGTTAACCTCCTCAACATATCAAAATCCCAAGTGTCAATGATATTCTGTATCACTTTTATTCTCAAATTGAATTCTATTAGTAATAAACTTTTCACAAAAAATTTAGAATTTTTAAATTTGCTTTCTAGATCTTAAATGTCATATTACCTATTTTAAAAGGTTATAATTTATTAAATACATAATAAATTAAACTCAATCATAACGACATCACATATATCATATATGAAGAATAAATTTAGATATCCAATTTAATATTCCTCGCAGCACTAGTGACATTTTCTGTGTATTTGGTTCAATAAATCTTTGTCCAGCTTACTTTGTCACCCTCTCATTAAATGGATGATATCGGCATTTTTATGTGTCAATTTCTCATTAAATCTCATTTTTAAAGTAATTATACTATATAATTTTATTTTTTCCCACTAATTCTCTCTCATCCTCCACTAATTATCTCTCATCTTCAATTCTCATGACTCATTAATTATCTCTTTTTATTATTTCTCATTCTTCTGCTACTTCTCAATATTATTTATACATATTAATTTAATTATATTATTTAATAAACTAATTTTCTACATATAATATTTATATAATATATTTTATATAACTTGATTTTTTGATCACTTACTTAAATATTTTGACCCCGTAATAAATTATTTTTTTCATAAATCATAATATTAATTAAAATTAACATACATCACCTATATATTTTTAAAAATGTATTTTTTTAATTCAAATAAATTATCTTTCCATCATCTAAGTTAAGGTTTCAATCTATTATTAAATTATGACCTCGTTAAACTTATGTGTCATTTTTATATAAAATTGATTTATCATTATGACGTGTTATATTGACCATAAACCTCATTTTCCATCCATCTATTTTACAATTCTCTTTGTTACCATTAATTCTTTCTCATTCGTATATTTAGCTTTTTCTTAATACATTTTCTTAATTCTACTAATTATCTTCCTTTATATTTTTTTATCTATCTTTAATACTATTCCCATTTACTTCATAACGCGCTCTCTATCTCTTTTCACTAATTCTCTTTCATCCACATATTTAACTTTTCTTACTTCTACTAATTATTTTCCTTCTTTTTTTATCTTAATTTAATATTATTTACATGAATATTTATTAAATTATTTAATATTTTTGTAGCTAAATAAATATTTACTATTATCATTAAATATTGGTATAATACAACTTTTTTTATAATTTTAGTTCCCGCAATAAAATTATACTAATTAAAAATTTTATTTAACTCAATTAAAAAGGGGAAAAAATGATTATCTTTACGTGGCATGAATCTTATCTCAATTTCACCTTTTTAAGTCAAATTAATTAACTTTGACCAATAAATAAAATATATTATATATAATAATATATTTTTTTAAAATAATATTATAACAAACTTTGATTATTTTATTTTATGAATCAATTTATAGATTTATAAATTAATATTTTTATTTATTAGTTAAAAGTAAAGAAATTTGATTTTGAAGAGTTAAACTGAAACAAAATTCGTGGGACCGGAAGAGTATTAAATTAGCCTCATTTAAAATGTGCATTTAGGTTAGTTAATAATAAAAAATAAGAATATTTAGTATGCTATTTTCGCTACAATTTACTTTTTGATGTTTATGATAAAATATAATTGATTCCCTTTATGTGCTTTACGGATTAAATTTTGGTTCAATTAAAATGAAAATTTTACTATTTATAAACATATAAAAATTTACTATTTATAAAATTTTTATTAAATAAATTATTATTTAAATGATTATGTAATTTTCAATTGTATTATAAACATATACATTGTGAAATCATTAAATTAGGTACTACTCTATTATTATGACATCATAAAGCATATGTGTCTTTTTCTTGTTAAATTGATTATATCATATAATGATAATGATGGTATTTACATTCTCCCTAGATCTCATTTTCCACCCGTTTATTTTATAATATTTTTTATCACCCTCGTATTTAATTTTTTTTCTATTATCATTCTTACTTTCACTAATTATCTTTCCTTTCATTTTTTATTTTCTTCGATATCATTTATACAAATATTTATTAAATTATTTTATGTTTTCATAGTTAAACAAATATTTATTATTATTATTAAATATTTATATAATACCACTTTTTTGTAATTTTATTTTACATAATGAAATAATACTAATTTAAATTTTTACATTACTCATTTAAATAAGTTAAAAAGTGATACAACATATCTTATAAATCTTAAAACTTTTTCTCTTAACTGAAAAATAATAATATTTTTTGCATTTACATGTTAATTTTGTATATTTTTTAAAAGAGCCATTCTTTTATTTAATCTATTTTCTAATTTTGATATTTTTAAATTCTATTTTCAATAAGATGCATAATACAAAATAATAATATATTTAATAATCTCAATTTAATTTTTATAATTATATTTAAAATAATAATAATTTTAACAATATCTCAAACTATATTTATCTTATTGAATTAGTTAAAATTTTATCTACACATAACATAATTATAAAACCTAATTTAAATATTTTGAATAATTTCTAAAATATAACATATATTTACAACATATATCACTAATCACTTTACTCACTCTCTCTTGATATAGTTATAGACTTATAGTTATTACGAAAATATTTGTAAACTTGCAACTAACTTCTCATTAGTACGAGCAAGGAGAACATAAATGTAAGTATGAAAGGAATAAAATTTGGAGTGGGATAAAATAAACTGTATAGTATTAAATAAATCTTGGAATCCCGACAAGAAAATCTAGTACAACAGAGGAGCAGACTTTAGTAGAAAAAAGGTAATCACTACTCACACTCCTTTAATTAACACGCCCGCCGTCTTCTACTTCCTTTGCAGAACAAACATCAACAAAAATCATCACTATGCGTATAGATTTATTTTTCGAATTTTTTAAATATATATGTAATAAAATTGAGAGGAAATAGTAGATGAGTTCATGTTTTATTATTACTTGTTTTTAGGTTCTACCCTATTTTATTGGCCGAAGAATTGTGATCAGCGCATACATAGCAGTATAAAAGAATAAAATCATTAAAAATAATTAATATTATGTTTTTTTAGAAGCAACTAATATTATGTTATTATTGAACAATAATATTAAACGAAACCTTAATTATATTAAATATTATATCCTATATATAATTGGAAGCCTGCATTATGAGTGCTTTCTATTCCATCTACCAACTTCATGGAGTGATATCAATTGATTCAAAGATCTGAAAGAAACTTTTCCCCTTGATGATTGTGATTTGCGATATAGGATCCGATCTAAAGGGCTACCTTATAAGGGTTTTTGATTCAATTCGGGTGTCTTCGGTCTGCCATTGGTTTGGACACTTTTTCCGAGGCCTGCCAAATACCTTTTCTTCAAAATACTGCAAGGCCCAATTTTGTGATATTGTTTTTTAGAAATTACTGTAGTACTAGATATATCGTGGCCGTTTGAGATTTCTTAAACTTAAAATAAGTTACTTATTTTCATATTTTTTTACAAATTTTCATATTTTTTTTAAAAAAATATTTATTTTAAAATTTTAAAACCAAATATCATCTTAAAACTAAAAAATAAGTTACTTATTTTCAAAAAAATTACATACATACTTACATTTTTTCAAAAATAAAGGCTTATTTCCGGGGAAAAAAGTTAGCCAAACACCCTGTTCTTCTAATTTCCGTTCTTCTAACCAAACCTTCTCCTGCAATCCAAATCTCACCCTCGCTATATCTCACGAGTTTGGTGGAGTACACAGTTTTGGGCAATGAATGAGAAAGCGAAAGCGGTTACTTTCATGAATAAAGTCAAAAGATTATTTAATTAATGCATATAAAATATATACAAGAAACAAGTTCACAAACAATTATGGCTAGTGAATCAACTTAATAAAAAATTAGTGGTTAGTGTGTGCGTGTGGACACTTATACTTTGTTCGAGTGATATATCGCTACAAGTCAACCACTCGACCCATTGTCTGGACATCCCAAGCTTGTTTTAGATTCGGCCCAAACCACATTGGCCCAAATGATAAAAAAAAATGAAGTGTTAGAACTTGAATACACGACTTACAGTAGGCCCGTTTGGCCTGACTTATAAGTCAGCTTATAAACTGAAAAAGTTGGTATATATATACTTTTTCTGAAAATAAGTAACTTATTTTCAAATTTAAAAATAAGATTTGGTCTTAAATTTCTAAAATAAATATTAATTTTAAAAAAAAATATGAAAATACTTTAAAAAAAAAGGTAACTTATTACTTATAAGTTAAGTCAAACACCCCCTATATATTAACTTATAACCGTGCAAAACATAAATTTTATTAATAAATTATATATTGATTATTTTACATAATTTTATATTTCATTTAATATGATGATTTATTTTATTATTTATTTTATATTTTTCTATACAATAATGTTTACTTATATATTAATATTCATAAATTTTAATGATAAGTCATAATTTTAAATAAATATAAGAGTTTGAATGATTTTGAAATTGAGTTGAATGTGAGTAAACTATATTAAATAAATAAAATTCTTAAGACGTTGTATACAAGGAAGACTATCGGGAATAGAGTTGTATGTACCATATATATCATTTCTAAAATTATATTTTATTAAAATCGGATGGTTATGATCGTTTTTATGGTTCGCCCAAAATTGGACGGTTAGAATCTTTTTTATGGTATTTAAAAAAAAAATCTCTAATTTGATTATTATAATACAGTATAGATGTTGTATTTGTAAAATACTAATACATATTTATTTAAAATAATAATATGTATTTTTACTTTATAAATCATTTATAATTATCAGTTAAATATTTAAAGAAGTTGAGTGGTAATGAAACCAATATAGTTTTGTTAGATTTAATATTATACCAAATTATATGCATTTAATTATTTAAATAAGTTGAGTGTTTATTTAAAATAGTAATATATATTTTTACTTTATAAATCATTTATAATTATCAGTTAAATATTTAAAAATGTAGTTGTGTTACATATACAATGCCATACTAAATTATATGCATTTAATTAATTTTGAAAGTTATTTAGTTTTTTTTGGAGGACCCTAAACCAACCAAACTAAACCAGACTCATATTCGTTTATAATAATATGGTACAGATATAATCAGACTCATATCCTCTCTTCTTTGTTTTTTGGGTCAAGGGGTTAACTTTATATTCTATGTACGTTAATTTGAGATAATTCGAAACCACATATCAGAAATTCAAAGGAAAATTTCCAGGAAAAATATTCATGACATAATCATAATCAACCAAGTTTTTACTGCGGATTCACGAGTTAAAAAATAGATCTAAACTCAAAGTCGGGTTGACTGTGTGTGTGTTTGGAATCACTGTCTGTAAATTTTTTTCTATAGATTGATCAAGCATTGCACATGAAATTTTTTTGGTCAATCTTTAATAAGGTGATATTGCATTTACCAAACATGAGCATTAAATACATACGTGTGAAAAATAGCCGAAACATTCTGGCCTTGTTGATCTTCTCCCATGGGCGTGAGACTGCGAGAGACTTTATTGTTGGGCCTTGATTACATGTATGTCTGAAATTCAAACCATGTGTACATATCTGTGTCTTTTCAACAATAAACACAATTTCTGCAGCAACACCTTAGTTTTATTATATTTCCATTCAGTTTCCGTGACATCATTTATAGCAGAAGCATCTAACATTCACTATTAGAAACTCTGCATATCATGAGTAATTTATTTTCATCTATCTACTTGCTGCATTTATGTCTGAACTTGCACCTTCTGTACATCACTCTATGGCTTCAAATGTTTATAACATAGGTAAAACAAAATTAAGTACTGTATTAGAGGCAGTATTAACAACTTAATGCAATGCAGTATCAAAACCAAATGACTTGTGAAAATGTAATAGAGCAAATGTTAGATGACAAATATGAGAGTATGAGACAAACATAAAATTTATTAACAATATCGAAGCTATCTAAAATTTTCATTACATCCGGTCCTATATAATCTTTTTTTTCTCATTTCACAATCAGCAAAAGGGAATGCATTAAGCCTAGTACAAATTTTATGTCATAAGCAAATGTACTTTTTTAATCCACTCCATTTGTGCTAATAAACTTGTCTTCTCATATCTTAGCTGTTAAAGAAGCCTACTATTCGAGAGCTGATGGAGGCTGCATGCTAAAAGCATGAAATAACTTCTAAACTTCATTTATCATGGCCTTGCCTCAATGACCCTACTTCTCGAAAACCACTTGTTTACTATTTGGCATTTAATTCTCGTTCACCATTGGACAAGGTTTGGGGGGGGGGCATAATGTATTTAACTTAGCTTCCTCCTTTTAGTGTTTTCAGCATAATGAGAAGAATTTAAACATGACCCAACTGCTGAATCTTCACTTCTATAGCTTAAACAAGCAGCATCCAGCACACCACTTGGGCTCTGGGGCAATGATGATGGGATTAATCCATTTGGACCGCTACTACTTATTGCACTTAAAGATGGTGATGATTTCTTCATCAGTTCAACACATTTGACCAATCTATCCTGCAAAAACATAACGGAAAATCTTTGAGAAAATTTTGATATGTTAAGCACTGTTCTGAAAGTTCCTGCTTAGGCTGATGATTGTACGCTTAGGCATTAGAACCTAAAAGGTGATACAAATTTTGTGATCACTCAAGGCATTTAATGACTTTGGTGGCCGCTTAAGTATCCAATTAGAAGTATCCGCTTAACAATTTTTTAAACACTAATGCACGTAATCAAACTCAAATGACAAGGAAAAATAAAAAGCTAAATATGAAATCATTTCATTCATAACTCTCCACTTCTATACTTTTTAGCTATTGCGTCATTTCATTGTGACTCCCCCATCCTCTCCTTTTTAGTTAATGGACCACAAATTTATTACCTTTTGTAAATGGCAATTGAGTTCAAATAATGCATTCTCAGTTTCTACTATTTGAGTTTCTCCTGCAACAGACAGAGCCACTGCTGCTGCAATTTCAGAAGGCCTGAATTCCAAGAATTCAATCCCTGAATTAAATCACATTAAAGATAATATCAGCAAATGCACACAAAGCACACACATATGAACCACCATAACAATAATAAAAATGACCTTTTGTTAGGCTTGATATAAGTTGTGATGATCTAAATATTGTCGATGTTGATGCAATATGATCTCCCGTAGTCTTTGCAAGGAAATAATCAATAAATGAGAATGGGGTTATTGATTGCATTCTCCACTTCAATGTGCTTAAAACTAGAAGTTCCATTCTCTGTATGGTTCTTGCTTCAAATACAAATTTTGATTCACAAACCTGATAATTATAATTAGAAATCAATCAGGAGAATTCTATTAAAATCACCGATGGAGAATCTTTAATCATTCAGTAATTACTCTTAACTACAAATCAATCAGGAGAGTTATATTAAAATCACCAAAGGAGAATCTTTAATCAATCAGTAATTATTCTTAACAATGCTACAGATACGAACCTGTAAATCTAAGAGCAATGGCACTTCAGTCTCCTCCGTTTTGGCTGCTAGAGATACACAAGCAACAGCCAACAATTGCATCATCCATGCCTTGTCAGCCTGATATACAGAATGGATCTATCATACATCTATATATAAACACACACAAGATTACAAAAAAACTCAAATGTCATAGATTTGAATTACTTTAGGAGCTTACTGGTAACTTATAGTCAGAGATGAATCTGTCCAAGTAATTCACAGATAGATATACACACTGGGGTCCAAAATTGAAATGGGAATGAACCTATAAAAGAACCAAAACACATACCATCGCTTAATTTTCAAGAACTGAGAATAATATTTCTATACATATAGCTTCAATAAACATTCACACACCAGATAAAGATCTAACCAAACCCCATTTCAATTTTCTCAATCAAGAACTAATATAAATCAAAACCAGCCCAAACAAAGCCCATAACATTCTGAAAATATACAAAATGTGAGTGTACACACACACAAACACACACACACACACCTTTCCAATCCAATCAACAGCCTCCTGCCTAGCTTTTGAATCCAAACCTCCATTTCTCAATCTTTCCAAATAATCAGAAGCAGGCAAATGTTCACATTCCTTTTTAAACATCAAATCCAAGAACTCATCACTTTGTAATGGCAATAAACTATTCATACACCCTTCTTTAACCTCAAAGTTTTGATTTTTACTAGTTTTATGGTGAGAGGTGGTCTTAAACTCTTCAACACCCTCATCAAAATATATACTTTCAGTTTCTTCAGCACATAGCAGGCTTGACATAGCACAATCAAGACTTGGTGCCATTTCAAAACAAATATAACTCCAATATAAATAGATATATATTAAATCTCTCTGTCTTCTCACCCAAAATCTTGATAATATATATAGCGGAGAGAGAGAGAGAGAGAGAGAGAGAGAGAGAGAGAGAGAGAGATGGAGAGATGGAGGGAGAAGGGGGCAAGGTTGGAGAATGTGGGAGAGGGGACTGCAAATATAGTAGTAGTAGTAGTAGACAGAAAAAAAAAAAGGTGGTAGATTATTTTTATTTCTATTTCTATTTCTTTCCTAAATAAAAATTTGGTCTATTTTTGTGATTTTAATTTATGGGGATAGTTATGACTCGCTGACAGCTCAAAATGCAGGCGTTGCCAACTATTTTAGAAAAGTTTTAAATTTATAGAAAAAATAACAAGGAAAAGAATATGTGTATTTTTTGGTAAACCTAGTTTGATGTATAATATTTATAATTAGAAATAAAAATATAAATCATATTATTAAATATACAAAAAAAATCAAAAAACATGATTTCACTTTAACTACGAATATATATTTCTCCATTCTCAAAGGTAATATTTTCCTCATATTAGAGTAATATAAATATACAGTATTTCGTTTTTTTGAAAATATACACGATTTCTTTTAATTGTTTTTACAACTAGACAGAGATTCTCATATTTGTGCTAAGAAGTCGAGTAGACAGCCGCGAAGTTTCAATATTTCTATTTATAGTATATATGTAATTTAAGAAATTTGAACCGTATGATTATAGGAATAGTTTCATCATATTTAATCATTTTAGAATAAATTATTATTATTTAATATTTACTATAAATTTTCAAAATAAAAAATTTTAATATAGATAATATGTTTTAATAAATAATATCTTAAAAACAAGATAAGACAAATTAGAGAAGTTAACGTATTAATATGACAACCATGTTTTTTGAAAAAAGATAACAAAAATAATATAAAATGAAAAAGTATAAAAAATATTATTTTTAATTACATGACAAAACACACTTCTTAAAAGATGTCGATCATTAGAATTACTACGAGGCTGCAATATGCGGTAGAAATGGACTGCAAAGTTGTAAACTTCGTTATCTGAAACCCTCTTATACATGTAAATTCAACAATTTCCTATAAGATGATTTATAAATATAATATTCTAATGATTTAGAATATTATACACGTACATCAATTATAATAATTTGTCTTATCCTCATACTCTATTATTAAAATAATAATATATTTGAATTATATTTATATTTGAAAAGATAAAACGAGGGAAAAGAAATATAAGAAAAATAGGGAAATGAATATTTTATTAATAAAAATGAAACGTGACAAATGTGTAGTCTTGCCCTATAGGCATGTGAAGTATTTTAGGACACCATTAAAATATTATTGGAGCACCCATTTATCTAAATTACCTTAAATTTTAACTTAGGATATTATTGGATTAGCACTTAAGTCTTATATGAGTTGGCCAACAACCAGTGTAGTAGGATTAAAAATGGTGGACACAAAAGAGTGACGAAAAGAAATAAAAACAGTAATAGGCTTTTGCTTTTTAGTACTTTGGGGGAGCGCTACTCTTTTTCAAGTGTTGTAGCATCACAACTCAGGAGTTGTCCATAAATTTGATTCTAACAATTGTTATGAATAATATATTCCTCCGTTTTTATATATAAGACGTTTGATAACCAATTTTACATTTCAATAAATTTTGAATATGCATTCATTATAAGGTCATTTTACATTTCTATCCTGCAGTGTTCAAGATATTTATTGAAGAGTACATTTCATCAAGTAATAAATGAAGAGAGAAAATAAGGGTAATTATGTAAATAAAATATTAAATACACATTAATAAGTGAGAATGACATAAAACAAAATTTTAGTACATTTCTAAAACGTCTTTTAAATCAAAACAAAGGGAGTACAAGACAAACGTGAGACACCTCGCATTTTATAAAAAATTCGAAACCATACGTGTTTTTGTCACCCGCATGTTCAGAATACACTTAAACACTAATTTAGTGCATTAATAATATTCCCTCCATTTCAATTTATCGGTCTTATTTAATTTTTTATGTTTAAATTGATCAAATTTTGATAGATAATTAAAAATTATCAATTTATAATTTTAAAAAACTGAAAATTGTATTTTAAAATAAATTATATATACTTTCTAATAATATAAATTTTATAATACTATTTAATTATATAATATATATAATTTTCAATCAAAATTGAGTCAATTTTATTTGACTTAAAAAATTAAATATGATAAATAATTTTGGACGGAGAGACTAGTATACAACAATTGATTAACCCAAGTGTTAGAGGGTTTATCCACCATCATCTTAGCCATGAGTTTGATTGTGACTCAAGAATTTCAATGCTCTTCTCTCATTTAGTTTTTTAACAATTCTTACAAAACAGTAGCAAGTACCACCAACCTAAAACACATTTTATTTTTTAAATTTTTTGTGTTCAACTCAAATAATAATAACTAAATATGATAAAAAGAGAATAATAGATGATATTTATTTTGTATTTAAAAGTAGAAGTGATGTATCATTACCGAGATGTGAATTTAAAAATACCATCATTTAAGGAGCGCATGCTATAAAATGTCATTATTAAGAGCATTTTCAAGACTAGCTAAATTATCTGTGTGTTATTTAGCTTACATTGTATAGAGAATATCTAAAAATTGAAGCATTCTAATTTTTTATTTTTTAATAAAAAATATAGATAATTATATTTAATTTTCTATATTTACTGGACCTATAAACCTTTTAGAGTTTTAAGTATAATTTTACATAATTGTAATTATAGATAACTCCATTGAAATACATACACTTTCTCTTAGTTAAAATATTACATAATTATTTTTAATCATTTCAGCTAATAATTTTACATATCACGCTTGGACATGTTTTAATCTGTAATTAGTCAATGGAAATGTATAATAGACTAACCAATGTTATAGTAAGTGTTTTGAGATGAAAGGATAATTTAGGTCTGAACAGGGCTACTAGACCACGTAGGGAACTTGATAGAAGCTTATTCGAGTGACAAGATCTCAATTTGATTATTGAATTTATTCGGATTCGATCGTTTAAATGAATGGAGTTTGAGTGGTCCATTTACATTATTTGCTCCTCTCCTTTCCCGTCTGTGTTGAATGGATTTGCCCCCGTACTTCAAAATATAAACTTTTTGTCTTATACATAATCAATTCAATTCACTAACATCATTCTAATTTGGTATTCAATGTCAAAATATATTCTTCTCCCCTAAAGGCCCGAAGTCATAATCATACAATTCAAAGGCTAAATTATTCAAAAATCACATTAAAATTGATCCGGGGACAATGGTAAATTTGTTTTTAACTTCGGATTCTAGCTACGTTTTTTAATATTCATTTTTTTCTCGAATCCCTTCTCTTTTTTCTTGAATTCTTTCTAAAAGTGTGAAAAAATCCAGTAAAGATACTTTAGACACGAATTTCAAACCCTTTTACCTCAAATTCCATAAAATGTGAAATCTTTATAATTTTTAACTTTTCATATCACTCCCAAAAAACTGCCTTGGACCAAAATATATCAACAACCCATATGATTCATGTCAGAGTTTTGTGTTATATATATATATATTTGTATAGCTAATATACTTCATGTTGGTGGTGGTCTATTATATTCTCAATGTCTTTTTGTAGTAAGATCTAGCAGAAGAGCACTGAGGACCCCCATGATATTCATTCTATCTTCCTCTTTGGGTGTCTTTTCTTTATTTTATAGCAGAGTCTTGCTGCAATTTTGTTGAGATCTGAGCTATTTTATTTTAATTTTAAATGTCTTTTGAAAAGACTTTATAATCTGTTAATCTTTTTTACTCATGCAAGGCCAGTGGATGATAGATTCATACCTGCACATGATCATATTCCCCTCTTTTACATGTGCGTTTCATGCTGTATGTGTTTTTGGGTGGTCAAAAGACTCAAAACGACCACTGTCATTTGTCAAGTGGGATACAAATATGTTACACTAGCACTAAAAAGAAGATGTTTCTGTATTACAACATCGATAAATAACTAGATGATTATACGAATTTTTATGATAGAAAGTTACATACATATAACATCTATACTTCTATTGAGACATGCTAAATGGACTATAATATTTTATTGACAATATGCCACTCCTTTTCATAAAATCGATAATAAGTATTTTATCTAATTTACAGGAAAGTAAGTAGTACTATGACTGCATAAAGACATATAGAGTCTACGTATATTATTATATTAATTAATGATTTCAAAGCACAAGAAGGCAGGGTTAACAATACATTCGTCCAATATTCCAAGAAGAAATGGACAGTAAAGAAAATATTTATATTAGTAATGCAGTACGCATTAATTAGTGACTGAGAATTTGTCGGGGGAGTAAGAAATGCTGCTTCACTTTTATGTTAGATTAGATCATGATTTGGTGTGTGATTTAGCTACCACCTTCTTAATTTTTTAAGGATGAATATCAGGGAAATATAATAAGATAAATGTAAAATCAAGTAATTAAAATGGAGTATAATTTTCGCAAAAAAAAGAGAAAAAATTGGAGTATAAAAATTTTCATTAATTTACTTTCAAATTTAAAAATTAGAGAGTGAAACTACCCTAATTGAAAGAAAAATATATAACTGATTACTACCTTCATTTCTAAATAATAGTCTTATTTTGATCACTAAAATACTCAAAAAAAATTGTAACTGTGAGACGAGAGCACTATTAAATTACAATTCCATACTTTTATTTAAAGTTATAATATAGAATGGAAATGTATATTGTAATATCAATATTTTTTAACCATTTAACCAGTGGCGGAGCGAAGAATTAGGTTCAGGGTAAGCCAAATTTCTGGATCTAAACGGAACATTTTTTTTAAATAATATTTTTATTATTAGTTTGAAAATATAAATAAAATTATAATTAAAATATAATATAAAATAATAAACTAAATTGATATAGTTACCGAAAATATTAGTTTATAACCTATATATATAGTTTATTATTTTACAATGATATTATAACAATTTTAGAAAATATATTACAATTATAATAAGTTTATATTTTTTTATTATATTTTATATTTTTAAAAGAGACCCAGTTGAATTAAAAAAAATTCATCAATAAAGATTCATAATATCTATCAATCACGTTTAATATAATAGGATATATTATACATAGTTGCTATCATTTTTATTTTATCCAAATAATAAATTTTACTGTATTAAAAACTTTTTCTATTTAAATAAAAACCATACAAAATAATTGAAGATAAATAATCATTTATATTATCTTAAATATACAGAGATTTGGTGCATCTGTTATTCTGTAGCCTAACTTGAAACTTAAAAAAAAAATTTAATAGCGTATGAAAACTCAGGGTGAGCTACCGCGTATTCTCGCCTTACGGTGGCTCCGCCCCTGCATTTAACTAAAAAATATTTTGTATGCGGTTTTCTTTTCATCTCATTTTTATAGTGAAACTAAACTGTACATTATATATGAGTAATATTGCAGTAAGAACTTATAAACTTTCTAAATATTAAAATTTTGTATGCGGTTAAAATAAATAATTTAATTTTAACACAAAATTAAAAAATATATAATACATTCAATTTAATTATTTATAAAATTATTGACATTTTATTAATAAAAATTTGGAAAATCAAAAATTTTCCAAAAATTATTGCTATAAGACTAAAACTATTCATATTAAATTATTTGAGGTTATACAAATAAAATAATTTTTAAATACATTTTTATTATAATTTTTGATTATTTAATTGATTTGGAAAATTTATTGTCAGGATTTTCAAATCATAGATCCTCTAGTCCCACTGTACACGTGAATAATTTACAATCAACTTGAAGAGCTCATTTCATATTGCAAGGGTACTATATGAGTCTAGCAGTCGTAGAATACCATTGTGATCCGGAATTTTCGAACCCATCTATCTATCAATACTATATTATTACTATATTATTAAAGACAAAAGATTAAAAATTTTGGTCGGTATGGTACTAGCGAACCATAGAAAACATCCGGTCAATTTTAAGTGAACCATAGAAATAATCTTAACCGTTAAATTTTAATAAAATATAATTTTAAAAGAATATAATTAAACATACAATTCTAACACCGATAATCATCCTTTTATGCAAACAACTCATAAATATTACATTTCTAAAGAATATAAACATTACTACTAAAATACAATCTCATATTAATCTTCTAACTAAAATATCTCACATTAATCTCCTAAGTAAAATACATCTCTATACAAAACAAACAAAAATTATCCTATTAAAATATAAATACAAATAAATTATATAAAAACATATACATATAATATTAAATAAAATTTAAATTATTATTATACAAATACAAATAAATTCAAATCATTAAAAAATATTAAAATTAAAATATTAAAAAAATTCATCCGTGCATCGCACGGGATATAAGCTAGTTATAATTATTTCCGTCGGTGATGATAACTAAATTCTAAAATTTAGTGATCGAAAATTTTCATTAATTAATAAATTATGCATGGATATATAATTAAATTAAGACAAACACATGTCAACAATCGACTATTTGACTCTATTATTAATTAAAGAGTAATGCTAATGAACCAAACAAAATTCTCAAAATATTTTTTCAAAATGACGTGACAGAATAGAAAGTTTTAATTCGTGTATTAATTTGAATGTACAAGAGATCCATATCATTTATTGTTTTGATAAATAATTAAAATTATACATGTGTTTTTTGAGAATTTTTTTTGAGACTCTAGCATTTTTCTTAATTATATATCCACAAATGTGAAAAAGTAATAAAATAATCATAAAAAATGGTAATGATGTACTGATGTAGAGCTGCTCCTCCACCGTGGTCCGCCATCTCAACTGTCTACCCTAACATCCGCCGCAACTTTTGTTTCTCGATCACCACCTCGAATTATAAAAGTAGAAAACAATTACACGTGCACACTTGCCTAAGTTTTATATATTTTAAGGCGACCAAAACCTAGTACGTAGTATTTGATTGGACGTAACATTTGGCCTGTTTGGCCTGCCTTAAAATAAGTTTTTTTGGACTTATTTTCGGGTAAAAATTTCATATTTTGATAAATGTTTTTTATACAAGCATTTAATGTATATTTGAGATTCTATAAGTTAGCAAAAAAAATTAATTTTTTTCAGAAAAAAGTTAGGAATCTCTAACTTTGTTTTAAAATAAGTAGACTTATTCCGGAAAAAAGTTCCCCCAAACACCCCCATTAAAACATGACTTTAAGCCAAACATTTCGAGCTGGCAAGATTGTCTTTAGCTTAATTATTTGATTACCTATTTACCCCTAAGATCATTAGAATACGTTTAATTCTTTCTCTTGGGCTCGTGATTTGTTGAAGGAAGCAGATCCATGCATATTGCTCAAAATTTAAGGGATACGGCCCCCCCCCCCCCCCCCCCCCCCCCCCGGTTTATAGCTTCATTTCTTTAATTCAACTAGTCAAATGTAATTACTTAACCAAAAAATTTAGTCAAATGTAATTTTTTTAATTAAGATGCTTTGTATAATTTTTAATGTGCAAGTTGGGATTTAAAATTAAATATTCTTTGTTCAAATAAGCCACAGGGATAAATTATAAATGAGGAAAATAAACCGAACCTGTGATCAATTATACAGAGGATTTTAATTTCTGCTACTTGATTAGAACCTCATTCGACACTTAAAATTAAATACGATTTGGCTGTATCAACCATCGAGTTTGATGTTGTGATGAGAACTTTTTTTAATCCATTTGACCACCCCCGTCTAGATTCCTTAAATTAAATTTATAATTTTAAATATATATATATAATTTAATTTATAAATTATTTATAAAATAAATTAAACGGACCCATGATTTGGATCACTTAAATGTCTAATTTCTTATATCTTTAGAAGAAGCAGGCGTCATTTAGAAGAAACATTGCGACTCCTTAGAATGGATTATGGGCTGATTTAATTTAACATTGTAAATGGGTAGTTTGCTTTTTGGGCCTCCGTATTTTATTCCATTAACTATCGGGCTTTAATGTTTTTATTCAAATTCAACATAGCAAAAGATAATATACCCGTTTATCTTTCCTAAAATTTATAAAAAAGAATACTACTAACTACTTATTTTAAAAAATATAAATATATACTTTTTCTAGAAATAACAACTCATTTCTTAGAAATAAAATTTAACCTAACGGAGCTATATAATTATAAATTTTGTTTAAAGAAATGTTTTTATTTTGAGGAAAAACCTTTGATAGATTGATGGAAATTTTTAGTCATTGTTTATTTAAAAAAATTGAATTGAATTTTGTAAATGTAAGTTTATACCGATACTAATCCTTGAAAATTTTCCGTTATTTCTATCTAAAAAGAAAATGCTTGTTGGGACATAAATATATGGAGGTTAATTTATAGTTAAAAAATAAAAATATATACTCAACTAGTAATTTTTAAGACGAGAATGTTGGGAGATTAATGAGAGAATAAAAGCAGCAGCACTAAAATGACAGCACTAGTAACAAAAATAAGGTCCATATTTTCATCACCGGCGATAAGTAGTCGCCGACTTCCGATCGTCGGAGTATTTTGCGTCCTGAGTTTCGGCATATCCAATCTCTACACTTCTCTTTCTCTCTCGTCCAAACCTTCTCTTCTCTCCAGGTACTTGTACTCTCTCTCTCTCTCTCTCTAATCGTATATGATATATCATTGCTGCATATATGTATGTTTAGTGATTTTGTGGCGAGTGTAGGTCTAAAAGTATACATACAAGCACAATCAGGATGGAAGCGAATAACAAGACTGTGCCTAGTATTGTTGTGTATGTCACTGTTCCCAATAAAGATGCAGGTACTTAGGGTTTCATTTATTTTTTTAGTTCTTAATTGGTTGAATTTTAATTTGATTAATTGTTGTTATTATTTTTATTTTTAATCTCATGTGATGGATAGTTTGATACTGGCTATTTAGCAAAGCTGATGATGACTGTGCAACTAAGTAATTGAATTAATTAGAATAGAAATGGGGCCCGCAAGGGTTGACTCAGTTAGTTAAAGAGAGGCATATCATCCTCTTGGTCACAGGTTCGAATCTCACGAGAGGAGAATTTGTGATTATGTCATCCTGGGTCAGTCGCACTTGTGCGGTTTACCTGATTCACGTGGTTTGCAGGCTATTGCGTGAGCCCGTGGGTTTGCGCACACGCCCGTGAGTTTACTGCGGTTTACCTGATTCACATGCTTTGGAGGCTATTGCGTGAGCCCGTGGGTTTGCGCACACGCCCGTGGGTACGCCCGTGTGTTTACCCGGTGCGCACCCAAAAAGGGTAGTGGCTGCGGTTCCCGCAGTAAAAAAAAAAGAAAAAGAAAAGAAATCGGCGAAGTACGATGGAGAGGAAAAAAGCGATATGTTGAGTGTTCATATGAAATGCAAGAGAGGATGCAAATGCACGACTTATCAAGTTCCCTGTGTGCTACTAAACCACACAGGGAACTTGATAAAATTTAGTCATCATGACTAAGAGAAAACTTGCAGTCTCTGCTTTGCTTTATGAAACAACGAGTTGGTGTAGATGTAGGTATTGCGGACTATAAGTCCCCTATAAAAAACTGTGCGTAATTTGGATGACATACCATTTAATCAATCAGTTACTACATTCTTCATTATCAATATTTCACTTGTCACCGTTGTGCAGGAAAGAAACTAGCAGAAAGCATAGTCAAAGAAAAGCTTGCAGCCTGTGTGAATCGAGTGCCAGGTATGTGTGTTATAAATTTGTGGGGTGGTAATATTACTACCTCAGAATAGTGTAGTATACAGGTCCTACACTGTAATTAGAGGATGTTGCTTAGGCGTTTGAATAATTTATAAGATATATAATTATTTAAAATTAGTGTACAAGTTTTGAATTAAGTTGCTATTTCATTATCTCTTTACCTGTTTACCATGCTTCTGTATTGTTGCTTGATAAAACCTTGTTCTTGGAATAATCCAACATTTATTAACTGCTAAGTATTAACTCATGCAAATATGTCCCCATGTCATTTTGTACACTGTATGGGTTCCAGACAACGGTACATGAAAATGTTGAATTGTGTGCTTACAGTAGCGAGATGAAAAAATAAGTCCATGATCATCCACCTTGTCCTTGCAATTAGAAGTGTATTAGTACTTTTGTGAATCAAGTAGATGATACATTTGTAATTTTGATGCAGGTATTGAATCGGTTTATCAGTGGCAGGGACAGGTAAATTTTCATTTTAACTAATAATACAAGTGTGTGATTATAAGTGGTAACTTGGGCAGCAAAGGGTGCCTTGTTTCAGAGCGAGGTCTCTGTATGTGTGTGCTGAAAATATGCAATAAATATGTATGCATTTTTTATCCTGCCATGTCGCTGCACAAGAGATGGAGTGTTTAATATTGATGATAGATAGAAGCTTGAGCATGATAGATTGCTAAAACTTCCATTGTCATTTAGTCATAAAGCATTTATCGTATTTAAAGATTAGGAATTTTATACCCGAAAAAGTTGCTAATAGGGAATTATACTCGTACACTTGCCATTATTTTTCATGATGAATTGTTTTGTACTTTCTAAATTGTAGATGCAGAATTGCCTGTATCCACTCATGTTTGCCCAAGACGGCTAGACCTCCTATACCTGAAAAAGTTGCTAACTGAATTTTCTAGTTGTACTTTCGCGGTTGTTATTACTTATTCATGATGAATTGTTCTATACTTTCTGAATTGTAGATACAGAATCGCCTTGACAGTAATTTTTAGTCAATTATTCTGAAATGGTTAATTTTTTGCAGATACAAACAGATTCTGAGGAACTTCTTATCATCAAAACCAGGGAGTCACTTTTGGATGCTCTAAAAGAGCATGTGAAAGAGAATCACGAATACGAGTAAGTAGTAATAATAAGTACATAATATTGGAAAGAAAGAAGAATATGGAAAAAATGTGCTGTCAGAGAGGTACGGGAGAGAGATGTAAAATCTATTTCACTGAATATGTAAAGAGGTTTGGTGGTGTTTATTTCTGAACAAATATGAGTAAATAGTTTCAAGGTACACTGACTTCTTTTTGTAAGTGCATTAATGCTGTCTTTTCTTCTTTTTGTCTGGATGTTTTACAGTGTGCCTGAAGTGATAGCATTGCCAATTGTTGGTGGTAGCCTCCCATACTTAGAGTGGTTAAAAGAAAGCACAAGGGACTGAATTCATCCTTAGTATATTAGTATTTATGCGGAGACATGAGAATTTGCAGATCCTCAGGCATCTGTGCTACTGGATGAGTTACTCTTTAGAACATGATCAAGCTATGTTTGATAATTTAATAAAGCTAGAAAGCGATGCTCAAGTCTTTTCAGATGTGTGTATTATATATTTTACTTTTTTGTACTTTGATTATACACTTAAATGTTCAACCACAGTTTGGGTAGAGCCCTATGAAACTTGGAGAAGAGAATGTTTTTGAAGCATAATACCATTGCCAAGTTGAGTGTTCCTCGTTGAAATCTACTTTTGACAATATATACAAAAAATGGGCTTCAATAGCTCTGGGAAGTTTGTCTGGTTACTGGTGCAGGAGGAAAGATATTTTTTTTTTTGAAAATACTTCTTTTGCAAATTGATCCACTGATAACACGAGTGTAACTTTTAGTTATTATTTTCAATTATGGAACACTAACAAATTAACAAAATGCCTCCGAATAGAGTAGTTATGCAGTAAAATATACATATATACTTTTATACTTGATACAAAAGCTGATTTTTCGGATTGTTCTTCATCTTCGACATGCAAGTCAAATATCCAGCGCACAAGGAAAAACAATTGTAAAATCGTAGATATTTTTAGTGGCAGCTGAAGTAATGCCATGCTTTCTTGACATTATCCTCTTGGCAATTCTTTTAAATTTTCTTGTTCTGTACGTTTGAGACAAGGAATGAACAAAATAAACAACTCCTTGCTAAGTAGACTGCAGTGACCAAAGCAGGTGATGCCTAATGATCACTTGCATAGTTGCATCCCTTAGCAACAACCGGGGAAGACCAGGGGCTGCCTGCAAAATGTCTCTGTATCTTTGTGTATCAGATTCCATGTACGATATCCAAATGTTTTGCATACTGAATGGCGAATGCACAAGGGTTAGAAGAATGATAGGTCAGAGAGGAACTATTAGCACCACTTCACCAGACAAGTAATATAATTACGAAGAGAGCATCCCACTTATTTCTAACATTCATCATCTGAAGCTATTAGTTTTACAAAATTGATCAATACTCTGGAACCATTTGTAGCCTCCAATTCAGCATGACAACTGGACAGTCTTTATGGGACAACTTAATATGTCATTATATATCTATTTCAGCAGCAAGAAGGCCTATAAATTGCAATAAGGTATATTAAGAAAGATTGTACAATCTTATCATACTGATGAGCTGCAGAGACCCCGCAGATTCCTCGCCCAATTCTGTGCAATTATTGCATTCTTTGTTCGGTACAAGTTGCTAAAAAGAGGAGGCAGAATAATGTATCTGACAGTTGGCAAGGCAGAATATTAAATAATGCAGCAGAATAGACAGAACATTATACCCTGCAATCGTCGTAAACGAAGTTCTGGATTGCTGAATCACACCTTTTAAATGGGTACTTACTACCCTTAATTCCAACTTTTATGTCACAAACATTCTTTGAAAAGGGAAAAGGAAAAACCATAACAATATTAAAATGAAAAAGCAACTTTACACTTCTATCAGTGCAGTTCCAAATCATTCTAGATTTCTTAAGCATGTCTAGTAATTAGAAAAAAAAACCAAAGTACGAAATGATGGAAATTAAACCACATATGATAGTCAACATAAACATATGACATTCAAGACAATTTCCTTCGAGAGATAGTAAGTGCAGGTCAGCCTACAAATCATGCTTCATCCAGTTGGTCCTGCAAAATCCACACATTTTGAACTTAGATTACAGAGTTTTTATTTTGTAACCTTTGAATCATAGAGGTTCCACGAAATAGTACAAAAACAGAATATTGCTAAGTCTAAAACCACTACTGTTAGGCTTAAATTGTTGATCATGCTCACATGATATATGTTATATGTGTGTCGTGGAGCGAGAAAGATTAAGGTAGCAGAAATTACTTACTGGTATGTCGGAGGTCCAGAGGGTGAGGTTGTCCCTCAGGAGTTGCATGATGAGAGTACTGTCTTTGTATGACTCTTCACCCAAAGTGTCTAGCTCAGCTATGGCTTCCTCAAATGCCTATTAAATAATACAAGAAAACAGAGTACTAATAAATGTATTGTAACAATTTGCGAACAAGCATACATCCAATGATCAGATCGAAATGTAATCTTCATATGGAGGTGCCTCGGTCTCTTTTTTAACAATTAAAAAGAAAAATTATCATGTATATTGCTCTCAGCACACTGACACGATTATAAAAAAAAAACACTGAACAAATTGCATACCACATTTAAGCAAGGTTGTGAAAAAATATAAAATTTATTGATTACCACCACTCCTAACAAGTTTCTATAATTAATCCAGTCACCAGGTAAGTAAAAGTACATCCATAAAATACAAGTGTTACATTGTGCATACATGTGCATTATGGTCAAATTAAAAGACAGCCCCTTTAAAGATAACAATAATGATGAACCTATATTAGTAAAACAAGTAAAAACAAACGAAAAAGATACCTGCTTGGCCATACTACAGGCTTTGTCAGAGGAGTTAAGAATCTCATAGTAGAATACTGAGAAATTGAGTGCTAGCCCCAGTCGTATTGGATGTGTTGATGCCAAATCTGCCATTGCAATATCCTTCAAGAACAAAACGCAACAAGTTAAACATACCTTTTTGAACTACCTATAAAATTTTAATACCTGATATGCTAATATATACATTAATTATATTGACTTGAATCCGAGTTTATTAACAAATCATAACCACACAACTCGAAAAATAAACACATAACAGAATCCAAACGTAATTAAACAATCTCAAACACAAATTCATAAAATCCCTAAAAATTAAATAATCTCGAATCTCACAGATGTTTTCCAACAGCTTTTCCTAATTGGTGATTATGTAAATAAAAACCAGAATTTTAGTATTTATAAAACTAGTTTGGGCCATCTTTAGTTTTCATCTGGACCAAAAACGAGTTAAAACCAAACGTATTAGTAACAGAATCAAACCAGTAGTTACTAGTAGTAAATCATGCGGAAACAAGTAAAAACTAGACACATAAATAAATACAGAAAATCCTTAAAATAACCAAAATTAAATAATAAATCAGTAATGTACCTGAGCAGCCTTATAGGAAATCATGGTATCCTCCGCAGCACACTTCCTCTCATCCCCAACCTTAAACTCGGCCATATACCTATGATAATCCCCTTTCATTTTCAAATAAAACACTTTGGCCTCACTCGTCGAAGCCGAAGGCACCAAATTCTTCTCCAAGAGCCTCAAAATCCCAGCACACACCTCCGATAACTCCGATTCAACTTTAGATCTATACTCCTTCACCAACACCACGTGATCCTCGTTCTTCCTCGACTCCTCTTTCTGTTCAATCGATGACACGATTCTCCAGGCGGCTCGGAGAGAGCCGATCACGTTCTTGTAAGCCACGGAGAGTAGGTTACGCTCCTCCACTGTTAGCTCGGCTTCTGGAGCCAAGCCGATCACTAGCTTCTCCATGAATTGAACCATCTCTTCGTAGCGCTCGGCTTGTTCTGCGAGCTTTGAGAGGTACACGTACTGGTCTCTGCTTAGGTTTTCAGCCATTGCAATGTCTGCCATTAGAGAGAGATAGCGAGAGAGAGAGAGAGGGGGGGGGGGGGGGGTTTCTCTTCTGCTGCTGATGTATTATATATACAAGTCAAGTGGCTGTATTGAATGAGATAGAGATTAATATTGGCCGTTGGATTAGAGAGGTGATGTGGAATGGACGGTGAGATTGGGGTATAAGCCATGGATGTGTACGGCAAATTAAAAGTATTTTCGGAAATATAGAGAAACAGACTTCATTTAGAATAGGAAAGTCAGGGGTTGACTTTGGCAACTTTATTCTTTATCTTGGAAATAAATATATCCTATTTTAAAATTTTAATTTACAAGCTAAAATATTTATTACAAGTCTAACTTTACAAAATTGTATACAATGAGTCAATGATATAAATAATTACTACTTTTTATTTCAATAATTTTGCAGAACGTTTTCAACTTCTTTTTAGCTAAATATATATGCAATATGTTATTCATAAAATAATCAATCTAATCCCATTCTATTCCATCTTATATATTTAATTTTAAAAATTTCCTCAAAAATATTTTATGCAAATTGATTGAATATAGCCTTTCTTGAAATCTCTTTCAATTTCTATAATACTTATACCATATTATATTATTAAAATTAAAATATTTAAAATTTGATAATCATGATTGATATTTATACCAAATTATAATTAAAACGTATCACTAAACGAAATACTCAAATTTTATCATTTTTAAATTATAAACACAATAAAACATACAAATTTTATCCTCTTTAACTATAAACACAAATAATATATATATAAAAAATTATACATGAATATTTAATTATCTAATATATATGTTGTAAACTTGTAATTAAATATTTAATTAAATATCGAGTATATATATATTGTGTTGATGTATTATTTTTATTTTCTTAAAATTTTAATTTCACAAATTTTTGAACTAATAAATATTAAAAAATTAAAAAAATTAATTTACTTTATATTTTCCTGAACTTTCTCCTTAAGTCAAATTACCATCTTAATGTTCTCTTTCAAATTAAATTACCATATCAATATTCTCCTAAAATTTATTTTCAAGTCAAATTTACCATCTTAAATTTCTCCTCCACTTTTTGTTCTTAATATTTTTTTTAAATTGCTATTCAAATCAAATTATTATCTTAATATTAGCTTCCACTTTCTTTTCAAATCAAAATTACCATCTCATGTTCTTCACAATTACACTTCAAATCAAATTATAATCTTAACATTCTCCTGTACTTTCTCTTATAATCAAAATATATCATCTTAATATTTTTCTTTACTTTCTTTTCAAGTCAAATTTTAAAAATTAAAATAAATCTTATTTATCTTCCAAATTACTATTTTATCTTCTTAGACTTTTTTTTCAAATAAAATTTTAAAAATAAAATATATCCTAATTATCTTATAAATTGCCATATTGTTTTTTAAATCAAATTACCATCTTATTATTCTTTTAAAACATAATTTATAAAATTAAAAGAATACTAACAAAATGGCATAAATTAAATTAATTTTAAAAATATTTAAGTTTAAATTTTATAAAATCATAAAATAGACTAATACATAATATAATTTGTTCAATAGATTCATTTTGAGAAACGCATTATCCCATAAAATTTGAAAATAACGGGAAATTCACAGGAGAGAAACATGTTCAACGAGAGTTTAACATAGTACAATACACTCTAAATATCATGTTATCTACTAAAATTTAATATTGATGATATGATTTTTACTTATATGTTTCAAAATACAAGTTGGTATTTAATTTTGAAATAAATAAATAATGACTATTGGAGATAATATTTCACTAATAAAATGTTAAACAATCATTCTTTTTTACATATGATGGATAACTGTTTATTTTATTTAAAACACTTTTCAATCATGTTGACACATAATTATTTTTGTTCGAATTAATCCGATACTGAACTTTTATGTAGTATTTCAAGAGTAATGATAATAATATCAATAAAAAAATTTAATTTTTTATATTATCTTATATTGAATTTATTACTCATTTACTAACTAATTTACAAAATATGAATTAAGATTATTCTGTACTATCATTATATAGTTACTTAAATTATTTCTAAATTATAAAAATAATTCACATATTTTTTTGAGAGATTAGAAAAATATAATAAGACCAGCGCAGCATATTAAACTAGTGACTCTATAATTTTCAAGTCCAGTGTTGAGAGTAGAAATCAACAAATTATATCTTAAAAAAATTGTGAGAGCATCTTGGAACTTCAGCACTACTATCCTTCGAGTTTATGTGCTGCAATCACAAGATAGGAGAATCTATATATAAATTTGAAATTCTACCCTTTCTGGCTACAAGGCACCATTCAAGTGCAAACTAGAAGGAAGGGTTCTTCAACTGATGAGATATTTACAAGAATTTACTACTAATAAGAACAAATCAATCAAATCATGCTTCACACATTCACACTAGGAATCCTGTACGATACAAAGTTATGTGCCCCGATAAGCTGCTTTTGCAACACTGTACAAACAGTATTTCATGCATTACCAGAGCCTTCACTAGGAAGCAACACTGCAGTGCTAAAAAAGCTTTGATATCACCCTGCACGAGGTCCAGAAGGCTGCTGAAGCTGCCGTGAGAATAGCTGGATTTTGGTATATCCTGTTTGAAAAATTAAAAAGAATCAATCTTTGTTATATGTGAAAAACAAACTATCACGTTACACACCACAAAATTAAGCACAACTCTAAGTTTATAACCAATATATGGTCATACTATTGAATAAAATAATAAAAACTGGGTCATGCCTAGCTAGGAAATCCATTATCCAGTCATATAATTTTTTTCCCAAGAAGATATCCCATATTCCCATCAACCCTATATGGGAGAATAAACAAGAAAATGCTCTGGAGCATGTGATTTGAAATGTTCATTGCCTAGACAAACACAAAAGAAAGAAAAAAGAACACAATTTCTTCTTCCCAGTTTCCAACGTTAAAACTTAGAATATTCATCTCCAACGTTTCCTTCATCCAACACGATATAGTCACATAGAATCTTCTCTAATTTCTTCATCGCTATTGGCCACTGACAAATAAATTGCCAAAGTTTATGGCTAGTGAGTCGGTAAGAGATTTGTACCATTTAAAAATATAAATTATACTACTGATTTATTTTCCACCCTTTTAATTGTAAGTTTTATAGAACTATATGTAATTAGTTACAATTAGGTAACTATGATTTTATGTATCAAATAAATTTATATGATGTATCGCTATTATATGTTACATAATAATAATTCTAGAAGTACATATACATACATACATGCATACATATCTATATTATTATAACCAAATTTGAGATCTTTTGTAGTCGGTTTGGTTAACCCCACTCTTTGGTTAACCCAATTCTTTTTAGTATTATATCTAAATTATAGCCATAACTTTATATACTTATATTAAGAATCCTATTTACAATATAATTTTCATATACATAGTTATACCAAAAACAATCTACTAATACATCTCAATTTCATCATCACTCTTCAATTCATTTAAAATTGTAACTCATTAATTAAATCTCACTAAAATTTTAATATTATATAATTTTAGCAAATAGAAAATATTTAGTAATAATAATATTTTTAATATTTAAGCCCATGGTTTCCACGAGTTTTAAATGTACTTGTATATATAAAAGAACAGAATGAAGATGGGGGAAATATAAGAAAAAGAAAAGAAGAAACAAGAGAATGTTACATAGTTTTCCCTAGCTCCTATAAAACCTCCTACGTTGCTTAGTGAAACTACAAACTAAGAATTATAACAGGTTTAAGGGAAGTAATTTTGGTGCAAGAAACAGGATGTACTACAAACATTCTATATGTGAAACAAACTGCTGATAGCATTTTATTGTGGTTTTTAATTTTCGTGCATTTTTTCCTTTACTCCCAACATCTGGCCCCTCCAAATTTTACATTATTCGCAAAACAAGGTTTCGTTATATTAAACAGAATAGTAGCATTAACTACCGCTACGATGTAAAGAGTAAAAGAATACTACAGGTTTTAGGTTCTTGTGGTGCAGAGATAATCTATTCTATAATTTATTTATGATTTTCGCTAATATTCAAATGCATTTACCATTTGCTTCGCTCTCTTAATCATTTAAGGAAGAGCAGTTTCTAAGAGCAACTTTAATGCTAACAACCTAAAAGGTTGTTGACATTCTCCATATCATTTAAAAATTAAATATTTTACATTCTCTCTCATTTACCTAATTTCTAACAACTTTTACTTTAAATCCTCTCCAATCCTTAACAATTTCTACAAAGTTGTCATCACTCATATATATTCTAATTTAATATACCATATTTATAATTCTAAATATTATCATAAAAAATATTTATTGATATAAATTATATATTACATAAAATTTGAATTACAAGAATTTTAAAAAATACTAAATAAAACAACATTTTTATTCCAATTTTTTTTTTGAAATTTTGAGTATTCATTTGGTATTTGTAAAATGATGTAGGAAATAAGAAACTGGGAGAGTATGTATAATAAAAAATTTGTCAAGCTATACTATACACTGAACCAGCTCAATACAAGGAACATACCCGATTGCTGTTGCTCCCCATGATGCAACATTGTATATGAGTTTGCTTCCATCCCATGCCTTCCGAAGCTTTCCTTTTTTCTTTTTAAGGGAGAAGGTCTTGCTCAGGGCTAAAATAAAATCGAGCTCATGTTAGACCCCTTATTTTCTAGGTCGGGAATTTCAATTGTAGTATAAATAAAAAAACTAAATCAACAAGCTATACTTTTATACAAAAGCACTATCAGAAAGCCATAATTTGAATTTAAAGAAAACCATTGAACTTACCATCTTGAAGCTGATTTGGTGTTAATTCCTGTTTAAAAAAGAAAAATGGTTCGACATTTAGCTTCCAAAACAGAGGTAATGGAATACCATAAAGCTAGGATATGAGAGCCATTTCTTCTCTCCAAATTACAGAAACAAGTACACTAATACAGCCATATTATTCACAAATGTAAAATGTCATGTGCATGTAATTTGTTATCCTCTTTGAGATAAATTCAGAATGATCGGAAAAATAGACAATAATAGTGTAATCCCGAGTATCCTAGAATCTAGATGTTAAGTGACCTCAAAAGTTGTCATGGGAGAACTTAGTCTCCAGTTCTCCACTTGACAGGAAACACGGACCATGATTGCCCTGGTTACACGTGAGTGTTGTAAGGGGACAATGCAAGTGCCTTGGCTACACCATATATAAGACAAATCAGCCTAACAAAACTTAGTCTAGCAAACAGTATAACAAATTTGTTCCAGTTTCAAGTATTCCAATTTAAAGGGACCAGGCCTTTCCATTTATGGTTTACTAAATATATGAATAAAATTTTTTGGATTCCAGTGACCACATAGAGAATTGTAAAAATTATATATCTTAAATAATAATATATAGATCATTGTAAATAACACTTGAAAAAAAATCGTTAGCTACTTCACATATAAATAAGTAATAAAAAAACAACTGACAAAAACATAAATATAGTACTGTCTGTGATTAGGTCAAACTCGTAACAACAATTTAAAAAAAAGAAGACAATTTCAAGAAATTATACAAGTACGCTACTGAACGGCATTATGCTGCAGATAAGAAGCAATTATTTTTCTAGTGAAGCAGCTAATATTTTGTGTAGAACATATTTGAAGAATGGAGCAATTGAACATTCTGAAGCAATCAGAAATGCATTTTAAATTCTCGACAGATGAGCATACACTCATTAGTATCAAGATCCGTGACGGAAATTAGAAATTAATCACAGAAATGAGGAATGTCACCCAATTTTTTTTATCTAATACAACAGAAAACCACATACCTTAGTCTCTTTCAGTGACACAAGATATGCAGCCATGAAACATGCAATACCATCCACTATATCTTCTTGCCTAACTAGAACATAATCTTCTTCTAAATCGAGACTCCCCCTTTCCCATGCATCCTTTTCACTAACCATGTCCCAGGTACTACAATCTTCTGTCATCACATAGACATGTTAGGATTTTATCAGTTATTACAATCAAACCGTAACATATATAATAATAGGAAACCTATAAAGAAAAAACATGCTTGTTCCACAACAGAGAAGTTGTTCAATTATAACCATACACTACAGGCAAAGAAAAAAACAGGAAACTTAAAGCGCAGCAGTGAAACAGTTATTGATGTAAAGTATTTAAGATTAGAATAGAGTGCAGGTCGTATATTCCTTGAAAACATACCTGCCATATTCTGTGGCACTGGCACCTGGGAACTTTCAAGCTTTTCAAGAAAATCAGGGCTCTCAACTCTAGATTTAAGGAGACTGCAGAACTAAAATAAAAGAAACATGCAGGGTAAAAGATTGTGAGTCCAACAAAAGATATTAAGTAAAACTATACTAAATTATAAAGTAACTTCTTTTGACTTTAGAATCTATGTAACAGCCAAGAAAACCTAAAATGGGAGCATGTTTAAAGGCAAAGCTCCATATAAGCAAATATGACTTGGATCTAACTACTAGGAAGATTTTTCCATCATATTTGCAGCGTGCACAAGGCACAACCATTATACTGTTAGTAAGCTACTTATATTAATTAGCATACTCTGCTATTAGATGTCTATGGTCCATCACAATTAATCGATAGCAAATGCAAATTTACAACTTCAAGTGCCACTTTGAGCTAAAGGGGTCAGTTCAATTAATTAGCCTCTTTTTCAAGAATTTTTTCATCAACATTCATACCATGAGCCAATAAAATGGAACCATGTACCCGCAAGGTCCTTCCATTTTTCATTATGCCACCAGGCCAAACTCTTTTTAATAGTGTCTTGCTCCTAAACATCAACACTAAATAAAACCCACAATTCCCATCCAAACTCTCAAATCTCCACAATTAAAACGAAGTCAATATAATACTACAATACAAACACTACTTTTAAGTCAATCCAAACAAACATCCAGATTTTATACAAACCATGCCAAACATATAGGCGGTATCCCAGCGAAATCAAACTTAATTTTACTAAAATAAATAAATAAATAAACAAATTAGACTCGCTAATTCCACTGAATTGCAAACAATTAAACAATCATTACAATCATCAAAGACACACACAAGTTCAGACACGAAGATAAACACTACAGCCTAACCCTAGATACTAATTCAATTCAATTCAAAACAAACAAAACCTAATTTATACACAATTCAAACACACACATACACACACAGCTCAAACAATACATACACATACATACAATATGTACCTCATCCTCATCAGCGTTGTTGTTATATTCTTGATCATCATCATCATCATCATCGTCAACAAAGCCAGTGTCATTAAGTAATTGAATAGCTCTATGACATTGCTCCAACACAGAATTCAACGTTCGTCTCCTCACACGAACCCTGCTTGTATTGGATTTCGTGCCGTGTGTATAGTTTGTATCCATAGGTCCTCCAATCTCCGTTACTTCCATGCCCTAAAATCAATACACATGTATGTATGTTATGTAAGTATTGCTTTTAATTAGTTTTAGTTTGTCGTGATAGAGGAGGTCGTCAATGAATTTATAGACGTTTGTTGTTGATATGTTGTGGTGGAATTAATTAATGATACAGTAATACTTTCAGTGTCGTGTACTGATTATGAAAGATCATGCTGATTATACAGCTGTTATTTCTGTGCTTAATTAACACGTTATTCACGTGTGTAATATTGTTAACCAGATTTTGTAAATAAGATCAATAATTTAATTTTTTAAAAATATATTATATAATATTGTATATATATATTAAAAAAATTATGATTTCAATATTCAGATAACTAGCAAGCTAACATAATAATTATCTATAAATATAAACAGAAATAAAATAATAACACTTAAGTCATTATAAAAAAATTTAATTATATTTTGATGACATTATAATATTTCTTTTCAAAAATTATTTAATATATAACAAATATTAATTATTAGAATATTAAAATTTTCTTTCAACTATCATCTAATGACTTCTTAAAATTAAATGTATAGTGTATGTAATATACGAGCAGCTAAATAATAAATTCAATTTTTCAAAATACACATTCCGTCAAACTTGCAATAATCATAGAAATTAATAATATTCTTAATTTATGTATTATAATAAATATTAATATTTAATTAAAATAATTAAATAGTGGGTTAAAATCCAATTTAAGATTGGATTCCAATTTTGGCGACTAGAAGAATACATATATAAATGCACACATGAACATACGATACGGGGCATAATAAACGGGAAAGGCCGGGTGGAACGAATGGGCAAAAAGCGCACCGCTCATATTGTAAGAAGAAAATTAAAGCTTGATGAGAGAGAAAATCACATTCTCTCTTCTCCTCATCCATCTCTTCAATTATAGGTATATTAATAATATTTGCACTCTTTCAATTTTTTTCATTTCTTTTTTATGTTTATATAATCACGTACGATCGATGCAGGTTGTCTACGTGATTATCGTATGTGGCTAATGTGCTTGTAATTTAGGTTATGACTAACAAAAATGAAGACTCTTGTCAGGTATATATATATATATATATATGCGTGTGTGTTTATATTTTGATGAATAAATGATTTGTGGTGTTATTTAATGTATGTATATTCATCAGGTGAGTGCTGGTAAGGATCCACTTCCATCTGCACCTGCACCTGATCCTGCTCATGATGAGAATGCCCAAACTGATAAACCTGATACACACGGCGGGAACAAGGTTATATTTGCATTGCGATATCAAATTTCAGTTTTCGATATACAATTTGAACTAATTCAGATGTTTATGTTATTTTGTCCGTTTTTTTTTATATTGCAATTTGGATACCGCGGATTGTTTATGGGAAATGTGATTTGGCTAATTACGGAATATGAAATTACCTGACCCACATTCAACTTTTGATATGTCAGAGTGGCAAGAAGGGTGGTATTTGATTCAATTGTCATGCTTTTCTTTTAATATGCTTTACCGATTATGAAATTACCCGCGGAAAATTGAATTGTCTGTAACCCTGAAACTCCATGCCCGATTTAGTTGTTTGTTTTTGGGTTTTTAATTCGTAGCTAATATGGTTTAACCATTAGAAAAGCTCAGTATCTAAACCTCATATCTGCCATGCAGGTTTACAAGAGCGGGCCACTATTTTTATCTTCAAGAGGTCTGATATGTTTATTTGTTGGTGTATATATTTCCTTGATATGGTCATGTTTTTTACTGCATTCCTTGTAGTTGAACATTTAGTTGCATTCTGGTCTGCTATTCTTCCCCTTCGATCTCTAATACTCTTAAAAGATTATGTTAACTGGGCTGGAAATGGTCAACCAAGACACGCATCTAAGTGTTGGAGTCGACAATGTTTTGAAACTTTTGCATGTTTTGAACCAAAATGAAGTTTCACTGTGTCGGGTGTCTATAGCGGCGGTGTCCGGGTGTCCAACACGGCACCTGGATATGAAATAGGGTGTTGGGGGTAGCATAGCTTAAATACACTCAATTTTCAACTTTAACAAGAAAATTTGGTTTAACATAATTTTCTTATGACATTGTATTTTCAGGTATGTTTTCCTTTGAGGTGATACAAAGTCAAAATGTGTTGGAGGATTAGAGATACATTCTTAGAAGTAGTAAATCAAATTTAAGGAAAATAGAAGCATATGTTGAGCAGCGACAGTAAAATTGCCAAAGTGAAATAGCATTACAGGCTATTATGGACATTTAGCTTTAAGTCACGTCATTAAAAAAAAAAGCATCAAGTGTCCTTTGTTGTTAGTTGTTACATGTATAGGATATAGAGAATATTGGTTTTACATGCTTTTATGATGCATATGTGTATGAGGTAGTACCTATATAGTGTTAATCAGATATCGTAATTCTCTCTCCAAAGATTGATTTAGTTTACTTGTACTAAAAAAAAGGATATATTTGTAAAATGTAAAATTACAGTCCACACATAATCCGTATTGTAAGTTGTGTTAACGAAGAACATAATAAAATTGCTAAGAACTGTAGCTGAGTGAATCACTGATGGTAAAGTTATATAACAGTGTCACACATTTACATGATGTAATAACTGTATCCTAGCAGTAAAATAAAAAAGATATGCCAAATAACCCAATTTTGCTGTTTATGTACAATGCTTCTTTATATTAGTTTTTCACATAGAAAGATTTAAGCCATCCCTTCTACATGACTTAATGTTCTAACTATTGTACCATAGTGTGAAAGACAAAATTGAGAGAACATATGATGAGAGAAATAGAACTTGACCAGGATCTAGATGTTTGTAAACATTGTAATTGTAAGAAAATAAAGCAGTCTTTTATTAAGATTGGATTCGTAGGGCTTAAAAGAATTACCTGTATTTTCTTCTCGTATGATATGTCTCATCCGGAATTCTGAATCACCATCTTGGAACTCTTGTGTAGGTATTGGATGGACCTCTTGGAAAAAGAGATGGTTTATCTTAACACGTACCTCACTGGTATTCTTCAGAAGTGATCCAGTAAGTTGGATCAAATTGAAATATTACCTCATTGTCATGATATTTAATATATCCTTATATGGGGGTGGGAAATTAGTGAATGTCTTAAGAGAATTTGGGTTCTACTTCATATGTGGACAAACTGCCGAGAGAGTCCTTATACCTTCTGGAGACTATCTAGTTACCCAATAAGCTTGAAAGAAAAATATCATTGTGATTTTTTTGTTTGACAAGCTGGATGTCTTGCAATTAGACAATGGTTCAACTGTGTGTACATTATGTTCTTGGGTACTAAAAGGAGATTTGAGTATTACGCATCATGGTATTGATTTGCTTTTCATGTGCAGTAATGAAAATAACAGCAAATTGTAAATAAATATATTTATACAAATACATAGTAACCATCTAATCAGTCATTTTATTAACCTTTTGAAAGACTTCATAGTGTTCTTTTGTTGTGCATACCAATTGTAATTTTTTTTAATAATACATCCCCGGTGGCTTTCTTTCACTTTTCAGAACGCTCCTCCTCCAAAGGGTGGTGAGGTGAATCTTACTCTCGGTGGTATTGATCTGAACAGTTCAGGCAGGTTGGCTTGTTTACTTTAATGCGCAAAATCAATTTTCTAATTTACTTCTTGACCTAATTTTCTAGCAGTGATTATTCATTCTGCTAGTTACTCTAGAATTATCATTGTTTTCTTGGAATTTTTCAGTGTGGTTATCAAAGCGGACAAAAAACTCTTGACGGTGCTCTTTCCTGATGGTCGTGATGGGAGAGCATTTACACTTAAGGTTCTCATCTGATGTTGCCTTTTCCTATTGTCATAACACCTATTACTGTTCGTCGACTGTGTGCCGCTTCCAACCGTTATGAGCTGGAAATGTGCTAATGACTTCAAGAAAGATGAGCTGGCTATATTTTATTTTGTTTTGACTTCTAACCTCATAGAGAAATTATTACCATAATATGTTCAACAAAATTCACATATCCAACTTGATACAGGGTTGTTGCTTAAATTATAGAATGTTAAAAATTAATTTGGAAATGGTACACTGTTCAAACTAAGCGTGCTGAAGGGGTTTCAATTTTTGTTGTTGATAAATTATAGATTGTAAGATGTGTAAGTTTACTAGTGACATTTAACATCATATGTAGTTAGACTTTAGGGAGGTTGGGGCAGTTGTTTTGTCACCAGACACTTATCTAACTCCCTTCAGGTAGGACTTTGATGATTTGGGAGGCACATCATTGTATACTTTGGACGTTTTCTTTCTTTCCTACTTCATTTCAAGATCAAGGGATATACGGAATGGAAGGACTCGCAGGACTTAAAGTTTTAGAAGTTCCCTCCTTTTCCTACTCTTCCTTTACTTGGAATATAAATTTAAGTAGCATCACTGTGGTCATTATGGGTGTCCGGCATTGCTTATTTTGGATGAATTGTTTTTCTTGATGTTTAAATATTTTGAAATTAGTTTTTCATTCTTCTTCTTCTTCATCTTACACTATATATTTTATTATATGTACTACACCCTGTTAAATCTTACTGGGTGCCTCTTCAAAAGAGAATCTCGAAGAACTAGACGTTTTCATATTATTTTTATCATCGTCTTGTGAAAGAGGTGCTTTCATGTACTAATAAGCAATTATTACTACAGGCCGAAACCTCAGAAGATCTTTTAGAGTGGAAGGCAGCATTAGAAGAAGCCTTGGCAAATGCGCCGGGCGCGGCTAATGGGATAGGACAAGATGGAGTGTTAAAAAATGATCAGCCTGATGCTGCTAATAGTCCTACGAAAGAATGTAAATTCTATATATTTACAGTCACATCTCATGTTTACATATTTACGTGATATTATAAGTGAACAATACAAAATTTTAATATGAAATCATAACATTAGAGTATTCAAGAATTGGCTTTCGTTCAGGGCAATAGGTACTCTGACCCTCACATAGTATTATAAGAACCAAATAAATCTTTAGCTCCTTCCTCTTAGTGTTTCCCTCCAAATTATTAATAGATTTATTTCTTTCTCTTATTTTATCTTGTTAACAGGTTGCTTGCTATTATTGTACCTTATGTTTTCAAGAGCTGATTTTTTTATAACTCTGTTTAATAGCAAAGGACAAGCAGACTCCAAAATCTTTAGTCCTCGGTCGGCCAATTTTACTTGCTCTTGAGGATGTAGATGGGACCCCGTCATTCCTGGAGAAGGCTCTTAGATTTCTAGAAGAGCATGGTTAAGTTCTATTCCTATTATATTTTTGTAGTTGAAATATCTGTGGTTAATTATTTTGTAATACAAGGCGTAACTTCCTTTTCCTTCTTCCTTGTTTATTTTAGCTATTGTATTTATAATCTACCTTCATAAATCATAATTACACACTTACAAGGAAAAGAAAGATGGCGATGAAAGGTTATAGCATGTGATTTTAAATATTTCTAAACAATGGACCGTTACTGCAAGTCAATAATATATACAAGTTACATATGTCCAGTTTTTTTTTAAAAAACAAGTTAGTTTTGCTCTTACTTTATTCTATTTTATTTATGTATATGATAAAGATATGCTGTGCACAACCCGTACGATCTTATTTATATTAAAATATTTGTTTTGCTTTCTTGTAAACATGCATGACCCATATGATCTTATTTATAGTTGATATATTCATGTTTACTTATCAAACATCTATATCTAATATTTCAGGAGTCAAAGTAGAAGGGATCCTGCGGCAAGCTGCAGACGTTGAAGACGTTGAAAGTCGGATTCGAGAATTTGAGCAAGGTCGGCTTGCCTCCAACTCTTCTGATTGATTATTCCTTTTTTTTTTTTGCTTAACTTTTCTACAACTGGCTGGCCGTGTTTTGATAGTGGATTTTCTTAAGTTAAAACCTTTTTCTTTTAAGGATGTTAGTCTTAAGCTTTGATGGGAAACAGTTAAAATTCATATTGTGTACAAAATCTTTCTGAACAGGGTTTTAGTTTAGGCTTTCTTGTTAACATATCAGTAGTCAGCAACTAATTTCTCTTTATGCATAGCATACAAGCATAGTACATTCTATCCTAAAATGCTTTTCTGTCTTCATTTTTATATCAAAGTTTTGAAAAGATAAAACTTGCTCTTCTGGACATCCCATTAAATAAATACCCATGATAAACCTGATAAAAAGATGACATAATAATATCATTATGATAACTAACGGATGGATGAAGATAAGGCCAGTTAACTGGTAGGAAACCAATAGTCTCATTTTGTTCAGAGGACATGGCTGTCTTCCATCCTCCCATTTTAGTGGAAATTATTATTGGTAAGAAATAAACTTTACCGAAATAATATTAATAAAGAACAAAAATATTGCAAGAGATAAAAAGAGAAAAAACCTGTAGACCCATTGTTTGCTACTGAAGTTGCATACCCCAACAGGTCTGTAAGTGTTGCTAATCTTGCTTCTATTGTTCTCTGATACAGGAAAGAATGAGTTTTCTCCTAATGAGGATCCACATGTTATAGCAGATTGTATCAAGGTATTTTGATTATAAAAAATCAAATGAGCATGTATGCTGTAATATTGTTGGAGACCACTTTATTCTCCTTATATTTCTATTTTCAGTATATTCTCAGGGAATTACCCTCTTCTCCAGTTCCTGCTTCTTGTTGCAATGCACTACTAAAAGCACGTCGTAAGTTTGTTATAGTGAAGCTTACATTTCATTGCCGCTTTAAACTCTTTTCCAGACATGCAATATCATATGTGTTCCTTATATGCATAACGTTAGTATTGTGAGTAATGGTGTACAAGTAGTTAGTTATATTTCCACATTGAACGAGTGGCAAACTACCAAGAGATACAAGGCTGAGTATGCAAAAGTGTTTCATTTGTTTTTTTTTTTTTACAAAATGGTTGTTCTGTTGCAAAGATCTTTTAAAGATAACAAGCAGGCATCCAAAGTTTTTCTTATGTTAGCATACTAGGACCAAAACTAAACTTTTCCCTGCACTAATTACTGGAGTTTTTGGGTTGTGAGGGTACGTTAAATTTCAAATTTAGTGTTACAAAATTTATATGGGGCTTGCCTGAATTAGTTGTCTTTCGTTGTTTTACTCTCTTAGAAGAAGCAATTTAAAATTTTGCATTTTTGATCGTGGCAGGTACTGATCATAACAAGAGAACTGCTGCTATGCGTGCAGCTATATGTGAAACATTTCCTGAGCCAAATCGTCATCTACTACAAAGGTAGCTTAGATTCACGTACTTGCCTTATCGTTGTCAAGTTTTCCTATTAATTTCTTTAGTAATTATTTTGTACTTCTTCTTTATGGAATCATAGATCACATTTGACCTTTTAAAGCCAACTTCAAATTATTTTCAGATTAAATAATAATTTATGTTCATTTATTATATATTACACACAATCTGTAATATTTGTGTGTGTGTATCAGTGTTCTAAAAACGTGCAGGCAGTGTGAGGCCGTGGACCTTCTCGCACTTAAATGCTTTAGAGGATGGATAATATTGTACATTTTACCTATCTAAGATTTTAAGTTATTCATGACAATTATATTTGATTAAAAACTTGTTCATTTACTGCTTCTTTGTGTTCTTACGTAGTTACTGATGGCTTACCTTAAATTTCAGAAATAAGCTATATTACTCGGACTCGGCTAGATGTGTACAACAAGGAGACGTGTTCAAGTATCAGACTCGGCAACATTTTGAAAAATATACATGTTTTTTGCCTAAAATAAGTGTCCATTCATGTCCGAGTGTCAAGGGTACTCGAAGATAAAATGAAGAGTCCGAGTAACATTGGAAATAGGTACTTATTTCCAGAAAAAAGTACGTGAATCAGTAAATGTATACTTTTTTCTGGAAATAAGCACTTATTTTCCAGATTTAAGGAAAGCCAAACACCCCCTAATATTGTTTGTGTTTTTTTGTGCATTGTTACCTTTTAGTTCTTTACATATTACTTTGTCATTAATTATATACTATTTTATGTTTCTCAACGTTTTTAGCCCATTAGTACGAAATCTATACCCTAACCCTCAATTCTGCTTAAGCAGCTGCCTAAATGTCATTATCTAAGCTGTATTATTAACTAAACCATTCTAAGATTCATATTTCATCTGGACTCAACGTACATGCTGTAAACTACTAATATAGTCTTGCAAAAAGCAATGGAACAAGTAATAAATAAAGTGCCATTATTGTGAAGGACAGTCTAAACTGGTTAGGAATACCCAACTTTAAAGGGGGTGTTCAAGACTCAAGATCTTCTATTGAAAATTATTATATAGCTTCTAATCAGTTCCATTCTTGGTTGTACAATATAACCGCGGTTAGATAGGAAAGCTATGACAGGATGATCTGGTTCACTTTCTGCTAACATATTGCCTTGTTCATTTCCTTTTTTTGAACTTACTCACATGTGTTTTCCTACTCTATTCTAATGACTTTGATTTGTGCCATTAAATCTTCAGAATTCTTGCAATGATGCAAACCGTGGTTTCTCACAAGGCTGTGAATCGTATGAGCACTTCAGCTGTTGCAGCTTGCATGGCACCATTGCTTCTTCGCCCTCTTCTGGCTGGTGATTGTGAGCTTGAAAATGATTTTGATATGGGTGGTGATAGTTCAGTTCAACTCATGCAAGCAGCTGCTGCAGCAAACCATGCTCAAGCCATCGTTATTACTCTCCTGGAGGAATATGATCAATTGTTTGGGGTACAAGCGATTAATTATTCCAATGGTTGCATCCATAAATAATATTATGTCTAATATGTCATTTCGTTACAGTATAGACTGAAGCGTACAAATTGATATAGAAATTTTACGGAAGCTTATACTGCGTACTAATATGGTTTGGTCCAAGTCTAAGCAATATTCTACACTATGTCTAGTCGCATGGCCTTGATAGATATTAGGTTTTCAGTATAATTATAGATGTCACCTTGAACTGTGTTTGGCCTTGTAATATGTGCTTTCAAGGCTCTAACTGCTGTAGCACCTGTCCGTCCATAAAGAAACAAAAAGCTGAGTCAACATTTGGTCCATAATGAAATCTTATTATAACATACTAATTTTGAAAGAATAGTTATTGCCATTGATCTTTTACTCGATATATACTCCAGAATCATCATAGGTTAGTAAATTAGTATTATTACATTCTGCAAATTTATGATGGCCCAGAAGACAGCAGCATCCAAAACCGTTATTTAAACCCAATGGATGGCTTCATTTGTCTTGGTCAGAAGGTAAACCTTGAAGTCTCTATTAAACAGCCAGACCACAATTAATCACGTGAATTCTCTAGTCCCATTGCGGGAAACTTGCTTCTGATCAGAATGTTCGCAAGAGCGAAGAAGAAAAAATGAAAATATAAGCGAAGTCTCCAACTTAACTTGTGCTAGTTTTATACTATAAGATAGTAAAGTTAAATTAAGTTTTTGTAAGAAGATTTGCAAATTTCTTGGAATTTGATTTATGCAACTGTTATCTGAATCTATAGTTGCACAAAGTCATATGACTTTCTTGTTTTGATATTAAGTATAATTGTTAAGTGGTTGCATATTCAGATTTGTATTTTCCCCATATCAAGCTTCCTTATATTGACAGTCTTTCTCTATGTTAACTAATATTACATGTAAAATATTTTGCAGGAAGGCGCTATGGCCACTGGGTTTAACTCTGACTCTGAAGAAAGTGGAAGTGAGAGTGAAGAGCTTAGTGATGATGAGTCCTTTGAAGATGACGATGAAGATTATGAAACTGAGGGTTCATATGCAGAATCAGATGAAGGTTCGGAACATGCATCAAGCGGAAGTTTCACCGGAACTGGTGATTCTGAGGATGATATTTCCGAGGACAAGGTTGGTTTCTTTACTCAGTCTAGGCTTCTAGATGTTAAACCCAGAAAATAACTGAAAGGTTCTATACACTTGATATCACAAAATGCTTCTTCCATACTGCCAGTATCTATATGACCAGGGTGAAATATTGATGTCTGTTAGATTTGTCTAGTCATTATTTATTGCCCTCTCAATTTTGTACTGCCTGATTCCTTTCTTCTCTTTGTTAATAAGCTTTAAAAGTATGGCACTTATATAACATATGATTTTCGTCTAAATGCCGTAAGAAACATATCTCTTTTACTATCTGATTTTCCATGCAATTGAAAACTTCGTTTTTCCAGCATGTATATTAAGTTTTAAGTTTCTTTCCAGTTACTAATTCTGAATGCATGTGATCCCAGGGGAAGAAGAATAGGCCTACGGAATCTGTTAATGCTTCCCCAGAAGACTCGTAAGCATTCATAATTTATCCAAAATTTTCATAATTATTCACTAAACCATTTGAAGCCTTTTCTCTCTTGAACAAGTGATTAATATGGCCGTTTTGGTGTTCTACTAACACAATAACAGTGTAAAGTGTAAGGAGCTTTCATGCAATATGCAGCCATAATTTTTTCAAGGCTTTGATGAATGCTGTTGCCCAAACTTAAAATTTTATCTAGTAAAATATGTTAGTTATATTTGGATCAATCTAAACACTTGTTGGCATTACGGGTGATTGTGGTTTAAGAAGGGTATAATTAACTGAGAAATGTGTCTGTATACTGTATAAATCATTATCATTAGACAAGGGAGTACAACTAACAAAGATTATTTGGTTTATGTTAAAATATAGTTCTGAAAATATAATCTTTAATTCGTTGATAATAAGTCTTGGAGTCAGCAGTCTGCTTCTTCATCTTTCTATTGATTAACATGTATTAGCATGTGTATGCATTATGTGCCTTCATACTGAAGTATGTGTTCTATGTACTCTGGATGACCCTTATCGACTCTGATATTTTGAGACTGTCAGGATTAAAGTTGAAAGGCTGGAGAACACCAAAGCAGCGTTACAGAGTGGGATTGAGGAGGAGGTATATAATGTACCCTTATTATGTATTTCTAAATTTATTTGTATTATGTGGAACTATTCATGTTTGTTCTAAAAAAATGATCTCCACACTACAGGAAAAATCAAAAGCAGCACTACTGGAGAAACACAAGATTTCTTTACATGAACAACGTTTAGCACTTGAGCAAGATGTATGTGCGAGGATGCCTCACCCAGATTCTGAGAATTCATCTCCTCTTCTTATCACTTGTTAATTCAATATAAGTTTCAGAGTTGTCAGATGTTGAAAACCAAAGTTGGATAGTCTAAATATGAGATGCATCAATGGCAAAATGAGTGTGTGAGTGTGTCCAATTAGCAGGAAAAAAAGAGTCTGTACTTCATATAGCCTATTGTTGAATGTGTTTATATAACTATGTGTGTTGTTTTTTTCCTTTCTGAATGCTGAGATGACATCATGGTCAAATAGTTATCTCTGTCAGAAGCCAGATCTGTGGTCAGTCTGATGTTATTACAATCAAAATACATGGCTGATATTGCTCCTAATGATTTTAACATAAATATTTGAAGCACCTAATGAAATTTCTCCTCTGGGAAAATATTGTCTTATGTAGCCAGCAGCGCCGTGTTAGATTTCACTAATTATGATTTATCCATATCCTTCATATATAGCAGTGCTGAGTATGTTAACATTGGCCTTAACTTGCATGTGTTTAGTGGAGTCTACTTCTGAGAATTACCACCACCTAGGTTGATAGTAGACTTTGTCTTATCAGGTGGCAAGACTCCATGAACAGTTGCAGAAGGAGAGGGATTTGAGGGCCGCACTGGAAGCTGGACTTAAATCATCCAAGGGGGGCCTTCTTCTATCCTCCTCTATTGATCAAAAGGTCGGTTTCTTTACTCATCACTCATCAGCGTCCAGGATTTATAGTAATATTTATTGAATAGTATTTTTTTAAAAGGTCAAAGCAGAGCTTGAAGATATTGCATTAGCAGAGGCTGATATTACTAATCTAAGGCAGAAGGCTGATGATCTCACATTACAACTTAATCAACATGCCGAACAGAAGTTTTGTTCGATGAGTGACCAGAAACTGTAAATTTTTCCCATTGTTTTTATACCACCCCCGGCCTCCCCATGCACGTGTTTGGGTCGAATTTTCTTTTTGGATTTCATAGTGTGATTAGGGGTGCAAGTGGCAACTCCAGCTTTTGGTCAAGATAATTGAAAAGATAGTCGCTACTCAAAGTACCTGGAGTTAAAAAACTTAATGGTGTTTTACTGTGAATAGATTGTGTACTTGTTGTAATAAACTTTCGATAGTTTTATACAGTTCTCCTTTTAACATCCTGATGCCTATTGAAAAGTTTTATACAGTTCTCCCTTTCATACTGATGCCTATTGTTGTACCTCAACCTGCAAACAGGAAAGATAAGCAGGATGGAGTTGCAAGCATAAAATGTTCTGAGAAATCAACTAGGAACAAGGTACATACATTGATCAATAAATATTAGTATTTCCCATGTTTCAGATATTATTTCAATGGCAGTCCTAGATTAAGTTTTTCCTTTGGTTGATATTTTCTTCCTCTAAAACCTTTTCTGTGCTGATCTTTCACTTCCCAACTAGGTCAACCACGTGCAAAGTTGCGTGAAGTTCCCATTATCATATAGTCTATCTCCCTTGAATAATTTTCTGCTCGCATTCACTTGCGAATTTGAAATATCCCTGTACTTATCGATCAATTTTCCTCAGATTCGCTTGCAAGAAGATCTTGAAAATCATCATACTTGGTGTCAAGACTTTGTAGCTTTTTCTTAGAAGCGTTTTCCTTGGACAAGATAGACAATCAGATTAATCATAATATTCCAGGTAAAGAAAAAACATCTGCCATAAACAAATTAAAGATACTTATTACCTCAAGTTCCACAACCATCAAGTCCAAAGTTGCAAGTTGGCCACTGATAACATTCTCTTAAAACCTTAAGGTGTTAGGAATAGGAAGCAGACTTACTACGATCATATTATTCAACATCCCCCTCACTCGAAAATCCATTATGGGTGGGTCGAAGAGTGCAGCACATAGAACCATCATATAATGTTATTAAGTTTCACGTTGGTTGACACAATGAGTATTTTCAGCGGGAAAGATAAACATTTTGTATGAGTATGTTTATTTGTTATAAGAAATCTTCATGGGTGATCTATGTTTATTTGTTATAAGAAATCTTCATGGGTGAGCCAGAAGTCCGGGCAACTAATGGAATTAGGTCTCATTTTTCAACTCTGACATTTTCCCCCCCAAACTACTTTTCTGAAGGAAAGAAGAATCTCTTTATTGTCTCACCCCCAAATAAAAACTTGATAAAATGACAAGGGTTGTCTCTTCGAACGAGCAATGTCTAATGCAATTCTACATCAATTTTCTTCAGGGCATTAAAGGCTAGACGACTGAACGGTTAGAGCATCTTCAACAGGAGTTGTCAAACTTATGTGTCATGACACCCTTGGTTGCCTAACTATTTGGAGTTGGGAGGTTGTCAAAAGGTTGCCAACGGGCAACTTCCTAAATTAGCAAAAAGTCATACAAAACATCTTAAGTTTATATTAATTTATTCACTTTTATATTGAATTAAATATAAAATTAATATTCAAGGAATCACATGAGCAACCTTTAAAGTTGCTTAACTATTGAAGTAAAATTTTAATAAATGTTACAAAAAGTGACATGGATGTGAGGGAAAATTAAAAAATAATATATTTAATAATTTGTCATGATTTGATAACTTTCTTAACAACCTCTGTTGGAGATGCTCTTACAGGATCGAAGGCCTCAAACACTAAATGAGTTTGACACGTAAATGGTCTAAATATTCCCTCGTAAACCTAATATGATAACATAAATAACGACTTGTCAATATCAACAATCATATTGTGGCACATTTCACATGCTAAATTGGTCCCAACATGTGCTCACTTCTTAGTAGCTCAAGCTCGTGGACACCATTTAGTCCGTCTAATGTTCAAACATATGGCCGGCGCAAATTTCGAGGTATCACTCTAAAACCTTACTCCTTGACCTATGAAGGAAATAGAGTTTTGGGGATGAATAATTTTACACACACATATATACACACTATTTTCTGCATATTTTCTATCTTCTCCGTCAACCCCATCTTATTCTCACATCGGAAGGGCGGCATCCCGGCCCCTCGCCGGTATTGTTTTGGAGGAACTCATATCCCACAACTTCAGCAAAAGAAGAAGACCAGGAGGCCTGGGATTTGGCGTTAAATGTGACATAAAATATTGGTCTTTTTTCTTTTTGCCAACTTGAGAAATAATCTTTAACATCTCATTAGTCTAATGTTTTAAATAGCATGTTGGTTCTTCTTTTGCAGTAGGCACTTTGTCAATTTTACACAGCGGTTCAAAGTTTTGTTGTTGATGCTGTCCAGACTTCTTTAGATCGCATGTCTATGTAACATTTATAAAAAAAACAATTCTTCTGTGAATTACGATTCTGTAAGCAGGATCAATCAAACAAAGCAGATGCGAAGATAGATGTGAAGCAGTCAGATCCTGTACGCAATTGAAAAAATGAAGAGAAGGATGGGGAACATCAACCTACATCAACAACTAATAATCATGCACCTCGGTACGCAGCTCAAAAGTTTTTACTCGGTACGCAGCTCAAAAGTTCTGACATGGTACGCAGCTCAAAAGTTCCTGCTGCGACTAATTCCAAGGGGCAGGGTTCCAGGGGTGAGGTACATTTTATTCTCTTGCCTTGTGCAGAAGGCCAACACTTAGACTACGTTCATGGTTCATATATGATATATCTATGATATATCTAGATAATCATCCTTTCCCCTTTGACCTAATACCCTTTCAACAAAAACTATGTACTTTTGCATAGGGTTCTGCTAATAGTGAAAGGGCTTGTTGTAGAGAAAATACTGATAGTAATTACAATTATTATATGTTACCGTGAGAAGCTGTAGTTTGGTTTTGGACTTGGGCCAGAATGCATGCATAGTAGAACTTAGGAAGTATAAACATTCATCGAGTCAGTTAGAAGGACATTGTCAAGATGATGAGTGTTGCATGCTTTTTTAATCTCTTTTCACATTCTCTCATCCTTATGACGACAGCAGTGCGTTCAACAAAAAATGGAAGTGCTACTATTTTAGCCATTTACTGAAATGTACAGAATTGGTGTGGCCAATGCACAAGGGAGGCAACACTTCAAGCAAACTTTAGTGTACAATCATCTTTCACAAGTGGTGCTGGTTACATTATTTGCAACCTTGATCTGGGTTGGTTTAAGGATAAATTAGGGTAAATCATTCATAGTGTGCATGTTAACTACAATGTTTATTCGTTAACCTCTCCCATAAGTTAGTTGAGCATTCTGAGGTCGTAATGCTGCTCACGGGAGCTTAAACAAAGTATCAAGAATTTTTTATATGAAATCAATCTTATATATAACAAGCGATGAGGTTTGTTCCACTTGTTATGTCTCCTCGCACTTGATCTATATATGTGTACGAGGTTATATATAACAAGAATTTTATTTTCTTTTATGTATATGTTAAAGTTGTTGCAAGTCAACTCAAGGCCTTGGTAAACACATTATAATGACAAAGGTTTATACTACCGCCTCCCACATGGCCAAGGTTTGTTTGATAATTGCCGGTGTCACTGAGAACAGAAAGAAAGACTAATATCTCGAGTGTTTCCTCGCAACAACGAGCTATATTTGTAAGAACCTTCTTCCAAATTACTAGTGTTTTAGAGTGGGTTTGCAATATTTTACATGCTTATCAAGTCAAGTATCTTGGAAATTTGCAAAGTATTCAACAACTCGCTAATAATAATCTCGTCACAAATATTTAAAAATTCTAAAAAAACGATACAAATTACACTCAAGAAAAACTAATAATAGTATTCTTGTTGCTGGTTTTGTTGTTATCTTGACTAATTCACTATAAACACAAATTATTAGTAGGAATATTAGTCAAAAAAAAATTTCAGAAAAATCCAACGTGCGAGCAGTTTTTTGTTGAATTCTTCACGAACCAGCATGAATTCAAAGTTTTGAATTTTATTACAAATGAATTTTGTACAAGCCAGAAAACACGAGTTTCAACTCACAAACATAAACTGCATTATTGCGTAAGAGTATTTATAATTTACAAATAATAGTATCTAAGTATCAAACATCATAACAAAATGAAAATTGGACCAGATGCTTTATTAGATTTCATATTTTGTTTTGTTTACTTTACTCTTGTAGTGTTGTAGGCTGTAGGCCTGTACCTGTAGCACGTAGATAAATAAATCAAGAATGTAGAATTTTGGGTTGACGTAGTGACACAACATTATTCTGGTGTGTGCGGTGGTCCAGTCCGAATATTTCACAACTCAAAATTCACGCTTCTCTATCTTAAATTCCTTGTTTCCTTTCCCCTTTCCCAAACTCTTTATTGTATATACATATATGCACTCCTATATATAATTATTAAAATATATTAATAATTAAACTAAATACTCCCTTTTTAAAATTATTTAACTTTTTATCACAAATTTTAAACAATTTTAACTATATTGTTTCAAAAAAATACCTATATAACTGAAATTATTATTTTTTTAAATAATTAATATTTTAACATAAACAGAAAGAATTTTAAGAATATATTTTTTTAATAGTTTAATTTTTTACACGGAAATTTTCGTGAAAAAGAATAAAAAAACTTATATAATAAATGTGAGAAATATTTAACATATTAGTAAGATTTTATACTATAGTTAATTAAAAGTAATGATAAGGAATCAAACAAAATTCTCAAAATGATGTAGCAGTAGTGACGTGTCAGAATAAAAAATTTTAATTCGTGTATTAATTTGAATATACAATGGATTCATCTCATTTATTGTTTTGATAAATAATTAAAATTATAAAAATATTTTTAAAAAATAATTTTGGACTCTATCGTTAATTAATTACTCAGGTTACATCTATGCTCGTTAAACCCACACTTCACCGCTTAGTTTCTTATTTTAAAAATCGATACAACACTGAACTTTACAAAAAATTGTGTTATTAATAAACAGTATCTGGAATTTCTCGGTAATATCAATGTAAATAAATAACCGACATGACTTTATAGAATGTGTATTCTCTGACTCTAGTAAAATACCTACTAGTATTACTCTATCATCCTCCGTATATATACTTACATGTTTTGTATGTATACAACTCCACTTTCTCTCTCTCTCTCTCGTTAAGCCCTAAAATCTTCATCTCTAACAAAAGAATAATCAACAATCGTCAAACATACATAAATATATGTATATATATATTTATATACATACACCCTCTTGTATCTATAGCTCTGCTCCTTTTTCTTGCCCAAGCTACACTCTTCTTCTCTCGAATTGTATGCATAAATTATATACTTATATGTGACGTGATGATGTAATTGGCGAGCTGTATGTTAATTGATGATAATTGAATTGAATTAGGGTTGATGTGTTTGTATAAATGCTAGCGAGAGGGGATCTAGGGTTTGTGGCGGGAACGGTGGTGGTTTTCGCGGTGATCTGGATTGTGATACGCCGGAAATGGAGGATAGCGGCGGCGAGAAGGGAGGAGATCAAGCGGCTTTTGGTTATCGCGGCGGAGGAATCGGCTAGAGCTGAGTTTGAGGCGGCGGTGCTGTACGGGACTGCGGTGGCGACCGAGGAAGAATATGTTTCTCAGACGCCGGTGCAGAAGAGTCAGTGTGCGCTTTGCTTTTCGCCGGCTACTAAGTTTTGTTCGCAGTGTAAAGCGGTTCGGTACTGGTACGGTAAATTTTAAGTGTTTCGATATGTTTGATTTCGATTTTGTGCATCTGAATTAGTTGCTTTTACATGAAAGTGATCATCTTTAGGTATGTGAATAGAATTGAGCTGAAATGATTAGGGAAAGTTTTAGTCTTGTGGTTAAAATGGATATTGTTGTTTTGAATCTTTGTTTGATAGGTTTTTGTTGATGTAAAAATTGATATTATGCAGCACGGAAGTTAAATGTTGATTTTGGATTTCGATAAGTTAGGCATATTAACTGTTTTTTGAATGGGTCATGTTATTAACTGTAATTTGAATCACAAGGAGTTGGTTTTTTGTCGTAGAGCTAATTGAGTGCCTGTATCATTAATTGTAAGTGTCGTTATTAGGTTGTTGAAAAATATAGGTGTTGTATATGATGTTTGTTTGTCTTAAAGGAATTAATGTTTTAAGAGACACGTTTGATAATTTGTGACAAATGATGCGTTAAATTCCATAGGAAGGTGGATGGTGTGAATTTCTTTCTAGATTACTACATTTTGAAGTGAAAAAGCTATTGGGACTTGCTTCTTTATTTTTTTGGATGAAAGTGCTTGATAGCTATTGTTCAATGTATATTATGAAAAACTAACCTTCACAATAACATGTCTGCTCAAAAATAAAACTGAAAAAGTTGGAATAGCTGGACAATTCTTTCTGACCACCCAAAATTTCTTACTGCTCAACTGGCAAGCTTCGTGCTGAGTTGGGTGCGTGTGTTTAACTAGCAAAAAAAAAAACTTTGTGCTAAGTTTTTTAATATGATTTTTGTGACCCTATACTGCATGTTTTTTAGAATAATTTAGTTCTGGGTACAAATGTTTCAGCTCTGGGAAATGCCAAATAATTCACTGGAGACAAGGTCACAAAAAAGAATGCCGTCCATATACCGTTTTTAATAAGGGAAATGAAGGTAAAGTTTCTGGTCAAAAGGAGTTTAATCAAGAAGAACGTGCGAGTTACGGTGATAGCTATGAGTTAGACAAGAAGCGGCATGCCAAGCAAGTTGAAACATTTCCTGAAAATTATACAGATGTCGGAAACTCTGATGTTGTGCACAGGAAGGATTTTATTAAGAGAGAAGGCCTTACTAATGATGTGGACTCTTCTACTTCCCACTTGTCTGAGGGGCGTTCTGAACCGACTAATACGTCCAGTAATGCTTCAGTTGATGCTTCTGTTTACAGTTTGCATAATTCTGATGGTTTAACTAGAATTCAGACTGTCAGCGGTATCCCAATCAAGTCTGAGACCGTATGTGTGAACACGGATCAAAACAGGTTGCCATTTTCTGAGAAATCATCCAATCTGAAAAAGTCATCCATTAAGTCTGCTCAGTACAAACCTGTTTGTAGTGATGGAGATGGTCATAGTTTCTCATGCAGTTCATCTGGATGGAGTGTTGATGGTTCAAATGATTCTCTTTCTGAACCTTCCACACCCTCTTCTGGATTCTGGGAGGGAACTATCAACTCTAGGAGGTCTAGAAATAGTGCTAATGATGATGGCACTCAATCCAGTTCAAGTGATTCTGGTGGGGAGGTGATGTTAGGTCCTGGATCTTCTCTGGGATTTTCAACTGACTTGGCTAAAAATGTTACTCCTGCCATGCCTCAACAAGGCTTCAACTCCAACACAATGGTGTCCGATGATGGTCTAAGTTCATCAAGGACCAAGAGGCATGTCAGTGAAGTTGCTTCATCAGTAAAATTTTGTAAAGAGATTTTGAAGTCAACATCATTGAACTTAGAGACGTCTACAAGTATGCATGTTGACACTGGTTGTAATTCACGGGTGCTTAAGTCCAGAGAATCCAGGTCTACTTCATCAAATCATTGTGCTCGCCCATATGCCAATGAGCAAGGGCATTTAATGATGAAAGATTTTAAGAATATCAGTAACTCACCCTCATTGTACTCAGAAAGATCAAATAAAGTGGGCAATGACACAATCAGCTCTTCACGTACTTCAAGATCTGAGGATGTTGGATCTATATTGTCCAGAGATTCTGATATGGGATTGACATCCAGTAGCGGGCGGGATGCAGGTCAAACGGTAAACTTATCGAAGGTTGGTGATAGTGTGCATGGGGTTACCACTTGTTCCTCCAAGTTGCCAACTGATTCTCCAACTGCCAGAACTGGTTTAAAGTCAACAATGTTGCAAGTTGTTGACCAGCTCAAACCCTCTAAAATTTCAAAACATTATTCGATGGGGTTAGGTAGTGAGACTTTGGGAAAATACACCGTCAAGGTGCTGTACTACCTCTTAGATTTGATTCGTGCATTTTTTCCAGTTTACCACACTTAATGTATGCCCCTTTTAATCTAGATTTTTTTCTTATTTCGCGCAGGGCTTGTTTTCTTACGAACTGTTTGTTAAGCTGTACAACTGGAATAAAGTTGACATGCAACCATGTGGGCTCATAAATTGCGGCAACAGGTAATTGTAAGCGGGCTTTTCAAATTAAGATTGAGATAGGCAACGGTGTTAAATAATGACACAACAAGGATACAAAATTATGAAGTTGGAAAGAAATCTCTCGAGTCATATACATCGCATGTCAAAAGCAACAATTTTTTTCAAGTATCTAGATTGCATCAAACAAGTCTTCAACTACTGGCCTAATGGCATTTGGCCCTTATCAACCACATCTCACCCAAGCATTAATGACTCTTAGGCTCGCTTAGTAGCACAGTTGTAGACATATCCACATGTTTTGGCATGCATGTGATATCACATGCTTGCCTAAAATCACATTTCTGTTTATTTGAAAAATGATGAGATTTATATCTCTTGATACTTATACAAAAATTTTAAGAATGTCAGTCGTATAATATATGGAAACATTAATTTGTATATGATATGTTTTTTCTTTCAAACTTTAAATTCAGGCTGACATGTTTCTCGTATAACTGTTTTGGTTGAAAACTGTTGTAGTTGTTATGCCAATGCTGTGCTCCAGTGCTTGGCCTTCACACCACCTATCACTGCTTATCTTCTGCAACGACTCCATTCTAAAACATGTATGCTTCTTGCTGGCTCTTTCAGTGGGTTTTTAAAAACTATTTTCAATTTGTGTTTTGTGTAAGGTTCCTACCTCAGCTAAATTCTATACTTGTTTATTATTGTTACATTAGGTCAAAGTAAAGATTGGTGTTTTACCTGTGAATTCGAAAATCTAGTTGTAAAAGCAAAGGAAGGTAATACTCCATTGTCTCCAATTAGAATACTTTCCCATATTGAAAACATCGGGAGTCATCTTGATTATGGGAAAGAGGAAGATGCACATGAGTTTTTAAGGTGAGTAAATTTGCTTCAGTAAATTTTTAGTATATGGAGGCTTGTCATAAGTATAGAGTGTAAGACTACAATTTATTGATTTGACAGGTGCGCCATTGATACATTACAATCCTCTTGCCTGAAGGAAGCCGTCTCAAAAAGCCCAGGCTCTTTGAATGAAGAAACTACTCTCATAGGCCTTACATTTGGGGGTTACCTCCGCTCCAAGGTAATATATGGTTAATGAAATGTGAATAAGTGATATAGATAAACTCTCCCCCCCCCCTCTCTCTCTCAGTTATATAAATAAACTCCCTCTCTCCCCCCAAACCGTACTTGTTTCCATTTCCTTAAAGAGCTAAATTGGCATTTGATTTTCTTGTATATGAAGTATTTTGATATTGTCTGTAAATGTCCAGATAAAATGCATGAAATGTGGAGGCAAATCTGAGTGCAATGACAGAATAATGGACCTCACTGTTGAAATAGATGGAAATATATGTACCCTAGAAGAGGCTCTACGAAAGTTTACAAGTACTGAAATTCTTGATGGTGAAAACAAGTATAATTGCAGCAGGTTTGTTGTCTTGATCTATTTTCTGCAAACCGGAAAGCTTCTTTTGGCATATATTTTCATTTAATTTAACTTCGGTAATATATGAACTTAGCACAGTAGAAATCAAATTAAAAATCTATTTTGTAAAGCATTTTGCAAATCAGGTGTGTTCCCTTTTCTCATAGACCATGCTAAAAGATTATTTAAGCCATTTGGCAAGTTTTATAGCAGTTTTGGTGTAAATTAGGTGTGTAGGGATGTCTATGTTTGAGAAATATTATGAGTTTCCCACCTGCTGTTCTAACACATGTTTTCCACTATTTAGTTGGTTACATTGTCTTAAGTTCAATTATTGTTTGTGTTACCCCAATACCTAACTGAATGGCTTTTCCATTAATGTTAAAATAATTTATTTACTGTGTTACGGGCTTCTTTTGTCAGATGCAAATCTTATGAGAAAGCTAAAAAGAAGTTGACCATAGTAGAAGCTCCTAATGTCCTGACTATTGCATTGAAGAGATTCCAGGTATGTTACATAATGACCTTTCACCGTACTTGGCATGTGTTCCATACTTAATTATTTGTTTTCCTGGCACACTTCTGCAGTCAGGCAAGTTTGGAAAACTTAGCAAATCTATTCAATTCCCAGAGGTTCTGAACATGGCCCCATTTATGAGCTCGACAAGTGATATGTCTCCGATATACCGGCTTTACGGAGTTGTGGTTCACTTGGATATTATGAATGCATCATTTTCTGGTCACTATATCTGCTATGTTAAAAATATTCAGAATAAATGGTTCAAGATTGATGACAGTTCGGTATGTTTTCTCCTAACCTCATTTAAACCTGTCCTTTTTTCGAAAGACATGTTATTTTTACTCTTTTGTGGAGGTTGTTAAAAGCACTGTAAGCACATTCCTGAACACCGGTCCTTTCCATAAGAAAACTTTTTTTATGCACGGCTGAGATGAGAATTAGAAGTGTGGAACAAGTGTAATGGGAAAGAAAAATGGCTGGCTGAGTTAATAATTACGCCGACTATAACCGAGTATTAGAAACGCATTAATAACTTTGACTTAAAAGGAATTTGTATAAATAAGTCATGACATTAGTCTTCTACTTTAGTTAAATTGTTTGATTATAATATTATTTCACTAAGATTATGTTTTGTTCTTTTACTAGTGTCCAGGTTATGTTTAATATGATTAACATTATTCTTGTATAGTTTTTCAAACATATTTTGGTATGCTAAAATAATTAACTTCCTCTATGTATTTGAATCATCACTTCCTCTATGTATTTGAATCATTATTCTTATATATCAAATTTGACTTCTTTAGTTTGCTAAAATAATTAACTTCCTCTATGTATTTGAATCATCACTTCCTCTATGTATTTGAATCATTATTCTTATATATCAAATTTGACTTCTTTAGTTTGCTAAAATAATTAACTTCCTCTATGTATTTGAATCATCACTTGCCTATTTAAATTGCAAAGCTGAGATATAAACATGTCCATTCAATTTCTAATATATAAACAGATAATCAGGTTCAACCAATTTGTTTTATCGGCAATGAAGGTACAAGAAACCACTACTTGGGGCATACCTAAGCCTTTTGCATGCAGTAACTACCTGGGCAGAGTCCGTTTCTAAAATAATCCACATGTAGATGATCCTATATATTGTGACAGAGCTACCTTGTAGAACATAGAACCTTCCAGAGAATGTCTTTAGAAACTCAAGACACGATTACCTGATGTATGGATATCAGTCACTGTGTTGGGTTGGTTGGATACTTTTCTCTGTTGGTCTGATTAAGTGGTTTCGTTTAGTATGATATCAAGATATATTCTTGACTTTCATGTTGGTGTTTCATATTATCTTTTATTGTATTGTTGGGATTCAAAACACTGTTGATAGTTAACTCTTATGCTTGGATGGTTTTACAGGTGAATGCTGTGGAACTTGATAGTGTCTTGACAAAAGGAGCATACATGCTTCTGTATGCGAGGTACGAATATCAACCGCTTTTTTCACCAGTACTTGAATTTTTATTTTCTCTTTATTCACATGACATTTTTTTAATAATCTCATTTATGGACTTATAATTCTGCTGTATACCCATAGGTGTTCTCCACGGGCCCCGAAGTTAATAAGGAACTCAATGGTACCTCGTGATCCAAGAAAACCAAAGAACCCATCATTGAAGTCAAGATCCCACTCCACATGTCCATGTGATTCTGCTAGAACAGATCATATAAATTATCAGACTAGTGAAGGCTTGTATCAAAATCATCCCAGTTTTCAACGGGTTTCTTCCAGTTTGGAGGACGATTCATCAAGTGACAATTCTTCCTCCATATTTTCTGAGGCTGGTTCATGCAGCACCGAAAGCAGCACCAGAGATTCAGTGAGTGCTGATGACTATTTTGATCAAATATTTGGTGATTCCGGGCACAACTGGAACAGCTCCTGGTGGAATACATCTGACTCTGACACTTCATCTTCTTCATCATCACCCTCCCCTCTGTACACTAAAAACATACCGTGCACCAGGTCAGATCATTATGCCACTGGTTACAATGAAGAAAGCCACTGTTCAGCTGATCCTGCAGAATCAGCGGCGATCCGCCGTGAAAGCTTTAAAGGTAAAGGAAGCATCCCCATTTTGTATTCTGACAAGACTAAACAATGTAGAGAAGTAGATAGTAATAGTAGTTGTAGTAGCTATAGGGAAACTAACTTAAACAGATTAGGAAAGGTCAACCCCTTGAACAATGTGAAATCTGGGATCTCTCACAGAAGGTATAGTAGAGGACAGTTGGATTAAAGATTGCTGACACAATGATAGCAAATTAAGACTAAACTTGTTCACTTGGCATTATGGAAGCAAAGGAGGAGGGAAAGGGGGTACACCCTGAGCATGTTCAAGGACAAGTACATTGCTAGCTCATATGCCTGGGGTGTGAGGCAAAGATCTGGAAGAAATGACTGGTACCGGAGGAAACTTTATTCTAGCACCCCTCTTCAGCCTGAAGTCAGGCCGACTTGGAAGCAAGCTTTTAGTAGAGATCAGAGAGAAGATAGATGCCCAGACATTATATTGATAGCAGAGTAAGGACTAATAAGAGTTTGAAAGGGTGGGGTTTATGGAGTAGGCTTTGTATCTATATGTACTCTTGTTGGCTTTGTTGAAAGAAATGAACCAGCATTTTGTCACCCTCCTTCCCCCTATTTACCGAGTTCAATAAAATTATGTGTATGTTATATACTTCCTTGGAGCATGTTTTGTTTTCTAAATCAGATTATCGTATTTTGTACACTTCTTTTCTAACGGTCTTGTTTATTTTTTAACATAAAAAAATTTATGTTAACATGTTGAATTTAATATAATAAAAGTTATATATTTTACTTGCTAATCTTAATTAAAATAATATACTTTAAATGCGAGTAAAATTTAAATTGTCAAGATCATTCTTTTACTTTGAAAATTAGTAAGAAGGTGAAGGGTGGTTTTTACAAGCGTGTAATTAATTAAATAGCTTTGCACGATTTGGATGGGCCAATTCCGAAGAATTTATTAGAATAAATACTCATTTTATAAGATTATAAGTTTAATTAGTAAAAAAAATAAAAAAATAGCTTTCATTATTTTTAGACCCCAAATATTAGTAATCTAGCAGTAGCCTTTTTTTAACTTGTTTTGTAGTCCTCGCACCTCATCTTTCATGCCTCTTAAAAGCAGGGAGTTTTTTTTTTTGGGTCAGGCATATAACTATATAAGTAGGGAGTTTGAATTAGCTTACTTGCCTTTCATGATATAAAATAATTATCTAATACTTCCACATCTTACAAGAGGGAGATAATTCAGTCAAACGGCCTCCGTGTTAAATGAAACTCCGCCATGGCACCATGCATACTCTAGATTACCTATACAGGCTATGTTAATTTATTTAGAAACAGTAAACATCTTCCCACAAAAGCGAGTTTAAGAAAATTAGATTTAATAAGATGCCTTTATTCAATATTTATCCTCGAAACCCCTTCTATAAAGTATAAATCTACAACCAGCAGTTTGATCTGCATTTTTAGTGGTTTATATGAGGATATTAGCCTTTGTTTTTGCCCAGTGGCTAGAATTTTGGCAATTCACACTTTATGTATCATCTTAGTTCACAAAGTGTACACCTTTTATGAGGTTGAAGTTGGATGTGTTTTGTATTTAAATTATACTTCTATAGTTCTATCATTATGAAAGCCAACTTTTTAATACGTTGTAGTTGCACGGTCATTTAGATATTAAATTATGTTTGTATTTTTGTTTAAAAAGCAAAAGTATTTTGATGTATAGATTATATTGTAAACTTTTAAAGTATTAGAAGTCACTAAATATCGAAAAGTCTTCAAAAATGAAATGACTTGCACCTTGCATCAACAAATAGGTTTTAATCCTCCATTTGAAAAAGAAATTAATAAACAGATGAAATGACATACTAGTACTGCAAATAAAATACATTAATAAAAAATTTTATATTTATATTATTTCAATTGAGGTCTATTGACACAATTTGATCATAACATTTTAACTTATCTCGTTGAGTTCTAATTATTGATAAATAATAACCTTATAACTAATATATCTTCGAGATGCACCTCTATTTTCTCATACTTTATTACACGATTTTGTAGGGTGAGAACTAGTGTCATTCCGTCCTTTCTAATGGAATGAGCACCTCTATTCGTCTCTATTCGTTTCTCTAACTTAAACAGTGTTTTGTAACTATGCACCTGCCGAAATGACATACTTAACATACTTACATTTGCATACCATTCGTATGAAGTTCCTCGGGAGAAAAAATATAAAAACTTGTTTGTATGAAGTTCCTCGGGAGAAAAAATATAAAAACTTGTTTGTGGGGGCAGTGGACTAAGGATAAGCAACTATACCAACATTTGCACCTTGTTTGATGTAATGAAATAGGATTCAAACCAATATACCAACATTTGCACCTGTATAGTGTAATGAAACAGGATTCAATCGAAATCAACAAGTGAATAAAATCAGTGCTGGATGGAAATGTGACCGAAATGGAAGCGGAATGAGTATGATGAAGAATATTGAGGATTATGCGTGTAGCAAGATGGATATAATTTGTGAAATTTTAGTAATGGAAGTGACAAACTGTGAGGACAATATCTTAACATGATTTATTGAAATGAGGCGAGGCTAGGTTAGAAATGTTTATCAAGTTTATGTCAAATGGAGTAGGCTAACAATAGGTTCATTATCTTATGTAACGCAACATTAGGGCATATCAGAACTATCCATGAAATGAAACTAGGCTTAAGGTTGATGCCAAGGACGTAAACAAAAATCCAAGTTGTTGCTGAATCGGCAAAATAGAGACATATCACGCAATTCCAAAGGTGGAGCATTATCAACATAACTCAAATTGTAAATCAGGAACCATTCACTAGTTGCCTAATCACTAAAATAGGACATATCAGCTTTTTATAAAAAAAAGGACATATCAGGCAACAACTTTCCAGAGAGAGAGAGAGAGAGAGGGGGGGGGATTATCAACATGACGACTGGTAAATCAGGAACTATGCAAAAACCTTGGCTTCTTGCTCAAGTAGTTAAACAAATTGACATCCTATGATCAGATTCCTACAGAATGAAATTTGACATAGATTGCCAAAAAGAACCAAGTTCAATTACATTAAAACGTACTCCAAGGTAAATTCAAAATTACCATACTTACGCCCTAGACCCGCACACCAATACCACATTTTATACCCTTGACAAAAGTAAAACACTGTCTTCAGCTTGAGAAAATGGAATCAAAGCAACATTGCAAGTTACACCACTTTATACCACATTTAACTATATTAACCATTCAAGATCTGAAATCTACAAACACTTATCTTCTACAAGCAATATACACATCATAAGCAATAAGAAAATAGAACACTAAATGCCTACTCTAAATGCAAAGCTCACTCAACTTGCAAATTCTAGTTTTTGTGCCTTGAGAGGCAACATTAAACACCATAAGCAAAGGATAGTGAACAAAAAAACAAATTGTTTACAATCTGAGAAAAACATGACAGCAATACCACACTTTATACCCTTGACAAAAGTAAAACACTGTCTACAGCTTGAGAAAATGGAACCAAAGCAACATTGTTACAACACTTTATACCACATTCAACTATATTAACAATTCAAGATCTGAAATCTACAAACACTTATCTTCAACAAGCAATATACACATCATCTAGATCAAACCAAGAATAGCAAAAAAAAAACAATAAGAAACGAAAATACCTACTCTAAAGCAAAGCTCGCCCCGCTTGCAATCGTAGTTTTTGTGCCTTGATAGGCAACATTAAACACCATAAGCAAAGGATAGTGAACCAAAAAAAATTGTTCACAAACTGAGTAAAACAAATGACAGCAATACTCAAAGCTACAACATTTAAGCAGTTAGTTACAAATTCATGATTTGAATCCTACAAATATCCATCTTCTACAAGCAATTTAGCCATGATCATTGTGAACATAGAACAACATAATAACCAACAAAATAAAGAAACTACCTACCTACTCCAATTCAACGCAATGCTGCTCGAACTTCTGAATTTAGCCAACATTTCTTAATAATAAAACCTTAAACTTCTTAAAAAACCCACGCTTCACTACACATTCTTCCTTGGCCTACCCCTTTTCTTAGCTCCCTTTGTCGGAACAGAACCCACATTCACATTCCTATGCACCGGAGTAACATTTCCACTCACATTCACATTCCTATAAACCGGAGTCACATTTCCATCCTCATCCCCTCCATTCCCATCTACCCCTCCCCCATTCAAATTATCCACATTCACAGGTGGAACCCAGTTAGGAACCCCCGAATCTTTCCTCCCACTTCCTCCTCCAACCCCATCCTCCTTCCCCGAAAACCCCATCGGGAAAAACCCCCAACAACAATAATAAGCATCCTGCCCTTCCACAACTGGAGGCAAAGTCCCGATCTCGGTAGCATGAATAGCCCTGTTACAATTCCCACATTTCAAAACACAATCCTGATAAACCCTAGGAAACTCATACAAATTATAACAATAAGGACATGCAGTCCAAAAACTCGACAACCTCCTCGACCCACTCGAAGAAGCCTTATACTTATCCTGATAATTCTGATGCTGTTGCTGTTGGGGCTTTCTCCCCAAATTAACCCTAGTAAAAACCCCATACTCACTATCAAACGCCCTTTTCTTATTCAAATCAGACAACACACCCCACGCATCCGAAACAAGCCGAAACGCATCATGGGCAAAAGGGTAATTATTCTTATCAGGATGAAGCAACAAAGCTAGCTTACGATACTGTTTCTTTATAACTTCAACATTCTCAGATTTCGAGTCAATTTGAAGAATCGCGTACCAATTTGGACGGTTATTCACCTTTTTCGTGTCGGCGGCGAGGATCACGTCGGAGATTGCGAGGATTTGATCGGAGCCGTCGAGTAACGGCGCCGTTTCTTGAGCTAACACGGCGAAGTCACGTGCGCTTGAGAGATCCTTGGATTGTAAGAACTTTTCGGCGATCCCGAGGAGACGTTCGGCTTCAGCTCTGGCGTCGGAATCCATTGTTTGTGTTTTTTCAGGTGGGGGATATCAAGGGAAGGAGAGATAGATTCATGAGATGTATATACACACACTACTGTATCTGAGTAAATCTCGTATATATAGTAAAATATCCAATAGTATTAGTTTGAACATTAAATGAGGGTTAAAATATAGCAGTGTCAAAAGCATCAAATAAATATTTATAAACAATTCAACGCATTTTATAACAAAATACATTTTGTATAAATTATTTTAATGGCCAGATTTTATAATTTTGAAAATTATTATTAGAGAATACAATTCCTCAACTCGGATACTTTACCTGTAATGACAATAAATATTTATAAATAAATAATTTTAATTAATTATTATTAAATATTTATTTACTATTTACTTTATTTTAGTTATAAATTAGAAAATAAGTAATTATATAATTAAAATAATACACTTAAATCATAAAATTATTATTCTCGTATCATTATTATACATATAATTTTTTTACTTTTAACTAATATTTAAGTAAACATATTTTTTATATTATAATTTTATAGGTGTTTGATATAAAAAATATATTAAATTTGTGTAAAGTTGAATATATATATAATCAATATATATAATACTTTTATGAATATAATTAAAGTTAATTATATTTAATATTAATATTTATATATAAATTAAATATATATTAATAAACTTTTATTTAATATCAATGTAGATAACTTAATTAAGTAATAGATTAAATTTCTTTCTAATTAGTTTATAATGTGTAATTTTTAAAAAGGTCACAAATATGTATTTAATTTATCAATATGTAATTTAATTAATTTATTACGTAATAAATAAATAATATTTATAAAAAAAGATTTGAATAAAATTATATTTATTTATTTTAACTGATATATTAACTATGATACTATATTTTTAAATTTATCGTTATTATGGAGTTTTTGGTACATTTTTATGTCTGGGTTATGAGAAATAATAGTTCATTGTTAAGAATTTGTTTGATATCACAATTATGATAAAAATTTTAAAAATATTGTGAGAAATCAAATATACATATTTCTGGTGATTATAACAAATTGTTAAACTGTTACTCGAAAAAAGTTATATATTTCAATAATAACAATAAGAAAGAGAGATGTGATCCAACGAAAGATTTACTGATGCAATTTTGATAAAATAAAAGTTGATTTTATTTATAATATATATTGATTAAATTTTGCTTTTGATTATTTTTATAGATAGCACATGATTTTTAATTAAATAGCTGTTTGATTATAAAAAAATAAACAATTTTTTCCCCTTGATACTCGTGTATGTACTACTCGCCCCACGTACTCGTAAATGTCTAATTTTCACATTTTTGATTAAATTAAAAGTATAATTACAGACTTACTACACATAGACAATACATAAATATAGTATAATGTACGGTAATATTGAATGCCTGTCCGCGTGTACAGTAAATTCCAGCTGGACAATCATCCACGCGTCTATAAACACACACAAGCCTATATATATATGCGCCCGGTCTCAGAAATTCACTGCTTGCCAAGTCCCCCAGTCAATCAATTATAAACCCTAGTTTGTCGTGCCCTTGTTAAATCATTCGTTCATTGTTTCATCTCAATCCCTCATTCCGACCAAATAAACCCTAATTTTATATATCGATGATCGCAATTTGAGTTTCGATCGCACCGAGTGTAAAGATGAAGAGTTCACTCGATGTTTTCGATTTCGACGAGCAAGACAACGAAGCCGAACTTATCGCTGCCAAGTATTCTAGTAAATTCAACAACTCTCAAGCTCTCGACAACCATAGCTCTCTCCAGAATGGTAACACCTCTCTCTCTCTCTCTCCCTCTCCCTCTCACGCACACACGGAGAAACGCGTTTTTATGTGTACTGAATTGTGTGTATATATGGATGATTATCGCTAAAAGAGTTTGTTTGATAGGAAATTTGTAATTTTTAACCCTAGGTTTGTGGTTTGAAAACAGCTCTATTTTATACACAAACACACGTGTCTGTATGTAGTGAAGTGTATGTGTAGTTTCTGAATGGGAATTTCTGTAATTTGAACACTAGGTTTAATTCCGAGATGGGTATTGTAATACCTTTTAAGAAGAGTTAGGGTTTGATTAGGTGAAGTTTAATATTTTACTCAACACTTGAAATTTTGAAAAGACAATGAGAAGCAGTTGATAACCTAGAAGCCAGTTTGGAAAGAAAAACTATTCATTTACTATAATAGTTATTAGTACGCATTTGCATATTGTCGGGTACAGATTTTTTCACTTCATGGTTAAAATTTGGCAGAGTGAATTTGAGGGTTGACAATTTGTTGTCTTCTTCAAGATCTTTGGCCTGTAATTAACTAACGAGGTGAGACCTATAATACCATCTCCTGAAGTCATGTTACCGCACTAATCTAATTTATTAACAAGTTAATCAACTTCTTCCTTAGATTCAGATTTGTTTGTCGTATTTGGAAACCGGGAGCTGTGTATTTCTTTAAATACAGAAGTTCTTATAACTATAATTATAAATCGTATACAATGAATTTGTCTATCAATAGTTGAAGCTCCCAAAAAGGTTTTGGACATGTTCTGTAAAGGAAGTGTTATTAGACATGCCTAGGCGGAAGGTGCACTAACCTCGACCCGCATTGCCGTATGTGAGAGAATCTAAAGATGTGCACTAACCAGTCTTTTGGTGATTCTTTTTAGTCATGCATGTTTCTCTCTAGTAAGACATTCTCCTCCCATCATGCCTTGTGATTAGACTTTGGGATTTTATAGTAATATACAAGTAGCAAAAGTTTTTAATTGCACTGCCACTACATCTGCACATGCTTTTTTTCTTTTGTAGGAAAACTGATATTTATGATTGTATTTTATCTTCTTTAATGTTGATTTTTTTCTCTAGTTGCCCAGGGAAAAAATGTGCAATCTATGGAAATTAGCAATACGGCATGTGTGGAAGTTGATAACACTATGTACAGAGACAACAATAAGTGTGCTGCTTCATTTGCTTCTATAAGTGGAGAGGATTGCAATGTGAACAAGTCTGTGTTAGATGCTGTGCCACACATGATTCCTTGTGTTGCTGACGAGCTCCCTCAGCATAGACCAAGTAAAGTTGAGCCTGGAAGTTCCAGTTTTCACTTGGGAGGAAGTTCAGAATCTAAAACAGCTTTACCTGCAAATATCAGATCTAAATGTCCCCGGGATGAGCCATCAAGCGTAAGTGAAGTCTATACCAATTTTATTCTTCAGAATTGAGCTTTGTTAAGAGCTCACAAAAGGTTGTACTTGTGCAGGATGAGTCCTCTAATGTTGTTCCAGGTGCTGATGGAAGCTTGAGTGAGAGATCTCCATCAACTTCTTCCTATGTTGGAGATGATGATGATTATGGTGGTGATGATGATGGTGATGGTATAAGCACAACTCTGTAAAGAATATATATAGCTGTGGTTTCTTTTTAGTTCTTACCCTGTTAGTCAGTGCAAGAAATCATCACAGAGATCAAATAGTTGTTATTTCCGGAAACATAACAGTTTTTAATGGTTTAGCACATATAATTGATTCATCATGTGTTCTGGCAATAATGAATATCAGATATAGCTGTAGTTTCTTTTCAGTTTCTACCCTGGTAGTCGGTTCAAAAAAAGCGTCACAGTGATGCTACTAATTATTTCCGGAGAACAGCTTAATATTTTATGGTTTAGCACATAAAATTGATGCATCATGTGTTCTGGCAATAACAAATATCAGATATACCTTATTTCCTTAGTTTTTATGAGAATTGACCTACGTATCTCACTGTGCTGTTTACATTCTCAGTTCCTGTTGATGGGTCCGAAAATGACTGGTTTGGCTACATGCAAATGGTAAACAGCTACTTTTTAGTTTTTATTTTGAATCACAGTGTGTACTTCATTTGACTCCATTCTCCATAATTGCTTGATTTGATCAAACATTTTGTACTTTTACCTGCTAAAGCTCTTTAAGCTTGTTGGCATCCAATTTGAATCTGATTATAAGATGCTGGCTAAATTCAAATTCACAAGTTAAATGTACTGTTATATCTCTGATTCTATTGTTAATACCAATGGCATTAGATACAAGCTCTGTTTCCAACAAAAAAGAAATAGTTTTTTTTTATTAATAATTTTATATATTATGCATGAGTATCATTATATAAGGCAATTAAAAGCAAATTCAGTTAATTTACTTGTCAATGTTGAATGGGAAATTTTAGACTAGCCAAAGTTGGTAGCTATCATTGATATTATTCCGCGGTCCAACCTGGAGCAGGTTTGGACTGCTTTAACCCACACACTGCACCTGGCACAGTATTGTCTGTGTTAACTTTTTGTTATAAATCTCGTTTTTAACTTGCATGAGGATCTGGACTCTGAAATTTTAGGCTTCTATCAGGTCACGAACTTAAATGCTCCATAGAATGAAGATACCCCCCTCCCCCCACCGAAGTGTACAAAATTCTTGTCCTCTAACCTTTTTGGTTCTTGCTATCTTTTTTGCAGGTTGACGGAGATTTGGGTGTTGAATGTTTCCCTGACTATATTGTGTACCGTGATAAACATCTGACAGACTATGTAATAATCTTTTCAAGCAGCTGGATCAAAATTAAAAGTTCAAAATATCATGTAGAAGATGAAACCTTCGAATTTCAGTGGGGAGTTGACGATGTCATCAATATTGAGTCCCAATGGTGTGAAAGGGTAAGCTTCAATTATATGTGTTCCTGTTCTTGTTATTTGAAGTGTTTGGTTTGTATACTGTCCAAATTGTTCATCTCTTTCATGTATAATGTTCAGTTTGAGATGGCAATGGTAAAGATTCACGTGATTTCAAAAGGATCAGTTTTGGCTGGAGATCTACATGGCACTTCAGGTTTGATGCTGGAAGTACAGCTTATGCATTCCACATTTGTTTTGCTATCCTTTTGTGTTGAATACTTGTATCTTTTTGTTAATTGCATGTATTTTAAGCAACTTAACGTACTTCATATGTAAGTTTTTTTGATAGTTCACATTGAAAAGATCTACATGTTCTATATCAGGTTTCAATAGTATGATTTTAAATAGTTTTTTGAACTACGAGCGATGTAACTAGGATACTAGACTCATCAAATGAAACACAGACCTAGAATTACTAAGTTTCTCAAAACCCCAAAAATTGCATGTAGCCCAAAAAAGCTACAGAATACTTTGAACTCACGGAGACTTATATAGGCTGCGAAGGTAGGGAAACTACATTTTAACGGACATTGACCTGTATTTAATTATACTGATATATAATCATCTCTCTCTATAATTATGCTTGATTCTTGTTCTCAACATTATATAGATATCGAGGATTTGAAGTTTTCGATCGTTGGAGACTGGTATGGGAGACAGAATGCAATTACTTCTATGGATGTTTACAAGCCTTTGTGGAAAATTGTGCTAGAGTGAGTGCTTTGAACTATTCAATTTTTTTTGTTTGTTTTGACATACAATTTCCTGTTATGACTTACGATAATACTCTTAATTACATATGTACGAATGTTATCTTGTGAAATATACATATGGAATCCGTAATCTATGTAATCTTATATGGTCACTCGCCATTACTATGGTTAGTAATACCCTTTTAATTCATATTAATGATATACAAGATTAGTCTGTATTTGTTTTGTGCTGTTATTTATAAATATCGTTGATAATGATTATAATTGATAGATATGTTATCAGGGATTTTATAGCTTATGGTAGTAGGATAATAAAAGGACTGGTTTCATATACCAGTTTCCTTATTTGTAGATTTTATGTGTTTGTTTAGACGGAAAGTGTTCGTGTTTTACTCCAATACAAGGAGATATAAATATTATGTTGATAGGAAATTATTATTGAAATTGGTATTGTTCTCTTGTTATGGTAGGTTGTGATCCAAAAAAATTCCTCTATTTAGCTGATGAGAATTCATAGGGATAGTTCTTATGCAGTTGGATCATGTTCAATTTTAATAGACTTGATTGAACAGAATAGTCAGAAAGTATCTTAATTTTAACCAGTGGTTGTTTCTTATTTCTTCAAACTGTTTAAACCTGATGTTGATTGGTGGATTTATGTGGTATCTCTGTTTTATCTCGTGTGCAGTTATTGTTTAGATATATTTAGTTAGTTCTGATACCATGCACAGTTGTGATTAAAAGATTATGTTAGTACATAGATATATTATAACGTTAACCCTAACATATTCTATTACATATCTTATCTCGTGAAAATGATTTGTATTAAAAATAATAGATAAAAATCATAAAATTGTAGAAATGGAAACTATGTTTGCCAAAAAAACAACAACAAGAGATTGATCTTAATCAATCCAAACTTTAAGTCTTCTTCTAGTGACCATGCCAATAAGAATACTAACATCCACATGCATAGCCTTTTTATGTTTGCATAGTCATCTACATAAGCTGTCCTTAAAATCTGAATTTAATAAATTCGACTCTTGCTCCTCAAGCTCCTATTTTTATTCGAAGTCCTTGATTTTTACATAGAACATTAAAACCTAATATATAAATCCAATTTGATACAAAATAACTGAAATATAGGGACTTGTTACTACCGAATATCACCTGTGCTGGCTTGGTTTTTGATACCTGTGTTGGCTTTCCCTTGTCTAATGTGTAATTCTTGACATCTTATTGAAGTCTTAAGTACATTTTGTAATATATTAATATCAGCTCCAGATCATAATGCCTTGTAGGTTTGAGTCTTCTTTTAGTGACCATGCCAATAAGAATACTAACATCCACATGCATAACCTTTTTATGTTTGCATAGTCACCTACGTAAGCTGTCCTTAAAATCTGAGTTTAATAAAATCACCTCTTGCTCTTCAAGCTCCTTTTATTAGAAGTCCTTGATTCCTACCATAAAACATTAGAACTTAATATATTAAAATCCAATTTGGTACAAAATAACTGAAATGTAAGGATAAATTACTACCAAATATCACCTTTGTTGGCTTTCCCTTGTCTAATGTGTAATTTCACTTCAGTGTGCACATATCTATTGTACATCCTTCACCATCTTCTGCATTAATATTTTTGCTCATGCGGGCATGTGGAATTTTGACTGGACTATCTAGGTCATTTCTTTGATAATTTCATCATATGTAATGTAGGATTTGTACCGAGTGTAATACATGAATCATTAAATTAGTTTCCTTTTTATCAGCTCTGAAATGAAGTGCAACAATGAAGTTTCACTTGGGAACAAAGGTGTATTGCTCTCGGATCATTATTTTCCCAAGTAAGTGCAAATTTGCAATTCTGTTGTCTATTCTCACAAAGCAAGATTGTTGCTCCTCGTACTTCTTTGTTCTGCAATTGATTTTTTATTTACCACGGCCTCAAGTGTAACTCTTATCTTTCATCTCTTTTGATGCCTTAATATTGTCACACTATATTTTCCACTTACCTGTCACCATTCTATGCGATTCTTATATATGAACAATGTTCTTGTATATATTATAAAAACAAACTCCTTTCTTAGTTTCTGATTACCTTTGCACATTTGATCAGTTGGCATAAAATTTTCTGAATATATCTATGCCGTCGTTAATGTGCAGTAAACATGACCTGCTCATATGAAATCTAAATTATGCGTGCAGCAGCCTTCATGGCCTAAGTTATTTCAAATATATGGTAGTCCTTTATGGAGTTAATTTTTTTCAAAATTTACAAACACCACTGTTTAACTAGTTGTGCTCCGTGATTCTAACTAGTGTTATCTATTTGAGTAGTAATAGTCAAGTTTTATATTTGTTTCGCCAAGGGCACATATCAAAATGCAGGTTGATATGGTTTGCCAAATGGCTATTGAACATTGTAGACTGCATATATTAAATCGTGGTATGCAAATATCTTTCTTCGTATATTCAGAGTTGTCACTTGTCTTTTAATCTATATGCAATGAAGCTAAATTTCAGGAAGAATTTTACTTTCATCTTGAAGATACGTTACACACAGTTTAGTTATTGAGCATATAATACTAGGCTAGAACATGGTAATAAATGAACATATATATATGGGTAAAACATTAGCTGTAGTACTGGAAAAACTATCCCCTTTAAGCAATTAATGAGTGGCAGATACACATACAATTATTCATCAGCAGTATCTCTGTATCGCGCACACACACAAATCTTATCTTTCTGGGCATCATGCATTCATGTGTTGTGGAGTTCGTGTTACTTATTAGAGTTGTTCTGAAGAAGGGTTCTTTTTCATTTATAAGTTACTTTAATTATCTTGTTCATGGTTGTGTTTTAATATTTGTATTCTCCAAAATGTGAACTGGATTTGCATGTGACAATTTTGCAGTTTTGATAAGGCTTTTGAAGATCTTATATATCCAAAAGGGGATCCTGATGCTGTTTCAATCAGTAAGAGGGACATTGATCTTCTACAACCAGACACATTTGTTAACGACACTATTATCGACTTCTATATCAAGTAGGTACTTTGTGGTATTACATTGTAGTCTTTCTTCTTTGCAGAAGCATGCAGTATCGCCATAACATTGAAAATACTCCTAACTATACCATCAGATGACAAAAAGGTAAAAAGGGTGGCGTTGTTTTTTTTTGGGGGGGGGGTGTTGGTTGGGGATGACAGTGATCTATAAATTTTTCAATCACTGGATTAGGAATAGGCATCCCTTTGGTTTAATGTTTAGTAAATAAGCTAGAATTAAGTGTTCCCAGGATGATGTGGGTGGGGGTTTCTTGTTAAACTTGGAATGGTCCTATTTAATAGATGCCTTCCCTCACACATTCAAATTTCATACGGAACATCCTTAAGCAGGTATTTGATTCATAAAAGAAACAAGAATCTAGAGATATCATACTATATCAAGCAGCTGGTTGATAAATTCTCCACGACTTCTCTATAATATATGCCCAGAAGGTAAATACAATGAAAAGTCCAGTAGAGCTTGCCACATCCTTCTTTTTTGTAAATATCCCTTCTCAGTTTCAAATATAAATATCTGAATATATTTTCATATATGTGATCTGCAGACTGCGGGTATATTCCTATATTTATTTATTTTCTGAATTCTTACTTTGTCATATTACTGTAGATGTTAAATATTTATATTTAACTGTGTATGTTGATTTATATATGTTTCATTTCTTCTTAACATTATTATTGTTGTCTCTATGTTCTATACTTTATTATTGTTCTGATTTCTCGATGTCGCATAGGTTTTACATTCAATTCTCTATAAACATTTACTATACAAGCTATGTTATTGTAACATCTTAGTAAAAAAAAATTGTTATTTGAAAGGAGACTGAAAGAGTTAGTTCGTGAATTCTGCTATATTAGTTTATAACAATTTTGTAGGCCCATCTTGTTTGTGATATTTACTTGTTAACCTAGTTCTTGTCCTGGATATTGTTTCTTCGTACATTGTCTTACTTGTTTGTCTAATGTCCAGATACCTGAAGGACAAAATTGAACCTGGTGAGAGACACAGGTTTCATTTTTTTAATAGTTTCTTCTTCCGGAAACTGGCTGATCTTGACAAGAACCCATCCAGCGCTGTGGAAGGCAGGGCTGCATTTCAGCGAGTTCGGAAATGGACTAGAAAAATTAATTTATTTGAAAAGGATTATCTTTTTGTTCCTGTCAATTTCAAGTAAGATATAAGCTGTAGGCAATTTTCTTTTCTGAAAACAATGTCTGCTTAAGACTGAGTTCACTTGAAAAATGTGCGCCTTTGGTGACAGTTACCACTGGAGTCTCATTGTAATATGTCACCCTGGTGAAGTAGCTGAGTTTCAAGGCAAGTTTCTGTAGGTAAATTACTTTCGAAACTATATCAAGCCTACTTATCTTATTATAATTCTACTTTTTGAGTCTTTAGATCCCGACCCGCGCAAATCTCTTAGAGCACCATGTGTATTGCATATGGATTCTATCAGAGGAAGTCATTCTGGTCTGAAAAGTCTTCTCCAGAGGTATCAGCATACCATTTTGATCTGACTCTTATTTGAACTGTGTGAATGTGCAGTTGTACAAGGTACAATATGTTGCACTAAACTTCCTTGAATCAATTTTTAGGCTTCTTCCGAATCTAAACCATTTTTTTGCAGTTAGAACTTGAACAAATGTTCACCCTTGCTTATTCTTACAAGTGATAATTTTCTTTTAGCACCAAGTGGCAGAGCCAGGATTATTTTTTTGGGGAGGGGGGGGGTGATCGTGTTCCCTGTAAAAATCTTTAAGTTTTTTGGCTGTCTACTGAATTTAATTATTTGATCTCAATATAAGGATAATGTAAATTAGCGAATTAGGATTCTAAGCACAACAAATACCAGGAGCTAGATGCTTCTACAAATATCAGGAGGGAATTATATTGATGTGATGTCTAACCCAATGAATTCAAATACTCCTTATGTTCTATTCTTAAAAATTCATGAAGTAAAATAAACACTTATTTGTAAAGAGAGGTGAGTCAATTTGCCAATGTATTTTCAGGCTTTTCTACATCCCAAGTGGACAAGTCATTCAACGCACATGTGTATCAGGTTTAGGCCAATAGGTATCTTTATATGATTTTAAGTACGTACTAACTAGTAACCTTCATCAGGGAAACTCATTAAGGTAGTAAGCATAACTAGCCTTTCAACTGATAGGGTTAGTTTGTACATGCCTTAGCTTATCCTAGCCTATCAGATTGGACGGTTAGAGTCTGTAGATTGGCTGGGCAACATGTGGTTCTGTTTTGGGATTCTAATACTTAGCTACAAATAAAATTTTAATAATACAAAAATTAACGGCGAAATTTAATTTGACTAGGAAACAAAAAGCATATCATAAATATCTTAACTACTAAAACTGATTACAATCAGTTATGTCTTTACAATAATATATACTGGATATTAGTGCGTAGTACGGGGATACGGAGATCCAAAAAATTCTAAGATATGGGGATACGGGTGCAGGGGGGATGCAGCACCAGGGAGCCAAATCCCTGCTATGTAAGCTCCACATCATATATTCACTTTGGATGAGTTCAGTCATGCTATTTTGTAATTAAATTAGTGATTTAGAACTGGATATGCTGGAAAGTCGAACTATCGAAATCTGGATATTAGGAATAAGTAAACTTTGTAAGGATTCCACTAGCATGGGCTAATTTCAGTTGCATAATAAAAATGTATTTATTCATAGAAATTCAGCTATCAGAGTAAATTGTAAAAATAGATAACGGATTTTTGTGTTTTGATTTCTTAACATCTTTGTTTATTTTGTAATGGCAGTTACCTGTGTGAGGAATGGAAGGAAAGGCAGAAGGATTCATCAGAAGATATCTCCTCAAGATTTTTAAATTTGAGATTCCTGTCACTAGAGGTACAGTGTCAAGTTCATATTGTATGTAATGAAAGTAGAATCATGTGTAAATGAATTGTTTAGATAAAGAGATAATCATGTTAACCCTTTGTAATTCATTATTGATCTCCTTTTATAATTTTTACTTAATGGAATTACTTACAGCTGTATGATATTGTTCTTATATATAATTATGTCATGTGCAGCTTCCGCAGCAGCAAAATTCATATGACTGTGGACTTTTCTTGCTTCACTATGTAGAGCTCTTTCTGGAAGGAGTTCCTGTTAATTTCAACCCATTCCAACTAACAAAGTTCTCCAACTTCGTAAGTAAAAATAGTTCACTTCAGTTTTTGTAATTTGATTTGGTATCACTTTGGTTTTGTTCTTTAAATTTCCTCATTTGAAAATTCCATTATTTGGGGTCTATTTCTTATGTGGTATGCTAGCCTGGATTACACAAATGTTATGTTGATCTCGAATTGGGATAAATATTACTCAAGATGGCAGTAAGTTGATAACTAGATAAAGAAGAGTTAAAATTATCTTCGTAGTGGTCTAGTGGATAAAAGTGGTGAGAATGGTGTTGTTTGGAATAGGAGTTTCTAGTCCGAACTTCATAGATTAATTTGCTGTGTTCAGTCTCAGAGATCCTCATTTGGTGAGTTCTTGGTTTACTCCGTTGGTTCTGTTTGGTTTCAGCTGTCTTGGTTGTCTCTAGAAGCCGTGCAAACTATTTAAACTTTGAATTATTTGTATGAGCTACATGATTTGCCTTTTCACAATTTTCTGCTCTTTGGTGTGTCAAGATAATAACACTTTCTTGCTAATTGTTTTTTATGCCATTTCTGTATTAAACAATATAGCAGAGGAGAAACAACACTTTCATAGCTTCTCTTTTTTTTTTGAGGTAACACTTGCATAGCTCTAATTAGATTTCCGCTATTTTGTATTTTCTTAGAGAGCTCACTTGACATCTAAATTTGAGTCCAGAATCCAGATACATGGGCCCAACCCAGTTTTGATTGAAAATTCTACATGTTTGCAATCGAATCATCGTAATTCACAATGTTCTATCCTGCATTTCAGTTATACAATGGCACCTTGGTAGATTATGTCAATTAATAATCCTTTATCAATCAAATGTACAAGGTTTTAACTCTCGATCTACTTCATGAATCTTGTCAAAGTACATAATTCATCTCCATGTTATTAGTTTTCCTTCTTTTGACCAAGCAATCTTAGAACTGATTTAGTTGGAGCTGAATTTGGGTGGAAGTTTCATTTTTATTCTTTTGTGTCCTCAAGAATGTACATCTAATATTTTTTTTCCTTGCGCCTATAGATAAATTGGATCCTTGCTTGTTATACTTTGTTTTTTCAAAGTGTTATGTCTAACAGTGCCCAATTTTCAGCTTACTGCAGATTGGTTTGTACCATGTGAGGCTTCCCTTAAGAGAACCTGTATTCAGAGAATGATCTATGATCTTCTAAATAATGGGGTTTTACATCAAACTTATCCTGGTGCTGGAAGCAGAAAGGAATTCATCTCAAACTGTTCAAAGTCTTCATTTCAAAATGGAACAAGTGTGGGCTTTGTTTCAGAGAGATGCAGTCCTTCAAAAGCTTTGCACGGGAATGCCATGAGTTCTCAAAATGGGCAGGAACTTGAATTGACTTCATTACAATCTTCCCTAAGAAGTTCTGGTTGTGATAGAGATTCAGGATTGCTTTATGGAGACCTTATTGAGTCTGGTCATGCTCTTGGGTCGTTCTATCAATCTCTAGAACAGTCAGCTCCTTTAAATGAGTTGAACAATGCTATGCTGCAAATGGAGGTGTGGCCAAAATTCACATATGATTTATTTGCTTACATATGATTATTGATGTGATCGACATCCCATGTCTTTCTCATCAAACCACTGCAACTATATTTTTGGCATTGTTGTTATATGCTGATTGGTATGCTTTAGGTTATAAGTTTTTATATAAAAGCAAACAATATTTGCTTTAGCTTATAAATGTTATGAAAAAACAACAACATTGGATTGTTGAGTAAATGTCCACACTCTTTACATTACTTCAATATGAAGCATTTCCAAATGTAGGGGAGAATGATGCCGTATGTAACAATAACCAGAAGTAAATGAACTTTTGTTAGGTGAACTCAATCATTTTATATACTGATGAATTGATTCTTAATTTGGATATTTGGCTGAATTAGAAAATATTATGCCCACTTGCCTATTATAGTAGTCTAGAGTCAGAAATAGTACTCAGATAGTCCCTATATATTCCCCTCAAAGATATCTTTTAATTAGATGGTTTCCAAATTGTTCATTTAAAAATATTTTCTTTTAGTTTTTATCATCCAACTTTCAAATACCTTCGATGTGTAATCTTCCTATTGCCTATCACATCGTGATCTTAAAATTTACTCATGATGATGTTTACCATGAGGTTTGTTGTTTTTTAATGACCAAAATGAAAGCTCTTTAGTGGCCAGCAACACCAGTAATGTATTCTAGCCTCCTTTAATATGTATTTTGTTAACATTACACAACACTTCTTATTTTTCAGCAAGAGAAAGAGACGGATGGGTATTGTGGCTCTACAGCAGCAGCAGAAACTGGGCTTCAACGGTTTGTTGCCACCACATCTCAAGAATCTAATCCTTATTTATCTACAGAATTTAGAGGAGAGCCATCATGGAACTTAGGAACGTCTGTTCATCAGATAGTGCCCGAGCATACTAGCTCGTTACTAGACACATCTGTGTGTGTCACTGACAAAACATTAGATGTAGGGGTCGTGAACTATGGTCTAGAAGGGACAAATCCAAATTTCAAATTACACATAGGTCAATCCAGGCCAGCAACAGATAATGGAGGGTGCTTAATGGATGGCCTTGGCTCTGCCCCCAGTAGGATACTTGAACAAGTTTCTAACAATCCTGATCATATGCACTGTGGCAATGAGGACAAGGATTTGGTCACACCCTGCCTAGCGAATTCACTTGGATCATCTGCCCTAGATTTTGATGCAGGAGAGGAAAGGATCAAAACTTGCATAAGTTTGCAATCATTTTCTGATGCAGGTTTAGTAACCCATGAGCTTCATGATGCTAAGAGAAGGAAGCTTATATTTCTCGAAGAAGGGCTGCCAGCAAATTAGGCAAGGGACCTGCATATAGTAATTCAAATCTTTGGGGCGGTTTTAGTTAATATAGTTATGGATAATTATATGTGAATACTCTTAATATGTTTTGGCTTCCTGTCAAAAAATATATATGGATCGGCTGTCCAAGGTCATTTAGGGCTAGTAGTAATAGATTTTCCCTTTAGGTTGGCAAGACAGTTTATGACTGCATGTTGGCAATTATCGCATGTGCCAAGTAGGATTATAAATATTTTAAGAATTTGGAAAATTAATTGCAGACCATTATGAATTTTTTGGGTGGACTTGCGTTTGTTTCGATGGACTTTTAGGAAGTCCTTGACTGTCTGATTAAAATAGCAGCATGTATTAATGTTAATGTTTATTTTAGGAAAGGTCAACTACTCAAATTCAGACGATCTATCCTCCATCCTCCGTACAGAGGAGAGAGGAGGGAGTTATCAGATAAGCCTTGTATTTTTTTATTGAGATTGAGGATCTCGCATAATTTAGATGAGGATATATTTAAATCTCATATTAAAACCTCGCGAGGGTGCTATTGTAATTTCAGAATATTATGTATAATTATATACTGGTTATTAAAAATTTATACTAAAACACTCTATTTCCTCTTTTTTAAGGTTAGTTTCAGGTTTCTTTTTCTCTTTTTTATTTTTTTAAAGATAAGTCTTGGAGTAATGTGTTTTTTGTTTAAACTTTAATTATAACTTAAATTTACATACAAAATGAAAGATTTATTCTAGGGATAGTAGATATAATAAAGACTCCAGGTCTGATTGATAACATATATTTTGGCTCCAGGCAATCTAAGTGCCATTTTGGTGGCTTCTATTTCATACAGAATTTGTAAAATTTAAAATTTCGTATTATTTTGTATAAATTGTAAAATTTTAAAGTATTATTTTGTATAAATGATAGTTTTCTTACGATTTATCACAAGGTATCTAACCAATGGATTTCCTTTAGTTAGATTTTATCTTGTTTTATTTTATAAAAATAATAGCTATATGTATTTTTTAAAATTTATGATCCCTTTGGTTAGATTTTATCTTATTTTATTTTATAAAAATAATAATTGTTTTATGTATTTTTTAACATTTATGTTCTCTGTCTTTCCTTTTCTATTCAGATGGAAACTAGTTATTTTTTTATATTTTTGTAATAGGTGTTCTGTTTTCAAACATTAAAGATTTATTGTCTAAATTTTCAAAGACATCTCAGCATGTCCTTTACTTGCATAATAAACTTTTGTATATGAAATAACTCCATTTTTACGGATTGTATTTCAATTCAAAAGGTTGTTACTCATAAAAAAGAGACTACAGGTCTGAATTAAGAACGTAAATAACTAGCGTCAAAACTTGTGCAAATACACATCTTTTTTTAAATTGATTCTTGTTACATAATTTTTTTATTAAATTTTATTTCTAATTTGAAGTTTTATATTTTAACTAATTTATCTATATTTATAATTATATGAGTATGATATAGTTGGCGGTTTGATAAAATCACTCGTGAAATAAATAAATGAGAATAAAATTGACAATATTATATCTCATATGAATTGTAACATTTTATATGGCCTAATTATATATGTAATATAAAATTATAAAATAATTAACGAGCTTTACCTATGAATAGAAACATAACTTGACTTCTTTTTTATTTTTGAAACTTTACATAATTTAATTTTTATCAATTCGATTAGAATTATAATATTTTACAAATATTAGATAATATTGTATCAAATTAAATAATAAAATTAATAATTTTATTGAAACAGATTAAATTCGGTCATTTGGATTTATTAATATTAATATTAAATTATTTATTATAAACTCTATTAAAATTATAATATATTACTTTCACAAAAAAATATAATATATTACAATTTCAAAAATATATAATTATAACTAATATAAATTATTTAAGCCAATTTGATAGAATAAATTAATTTATACGTTTAACAACAAATTTTTTATATTAAATAAAAATAAAGTAATTGTTAAAAATGTGAAAACAAATATATAAAAATATTATTAAAGTATAAATATCACAATATTAAAAAAAAATCTATACATATTGGACTAGTCTTTCAACTTCCGTCTGACTGTTGTTAGCCTTTTTTTTAATGCTGTAATTTATAGGACAAAGTTAACAAGCTTAGTTTTTACTAATATATACTGGACGTTTAATTTTTTAAATGTAATCTTAAATAATTTATTGATTCTATAATTTGTCTAAACCGGTTAAATTGCATCTTATAATATGATTTGTGCAACTAAATATTTACACAGGGTAATTTGAGAATTGGACTAAATTACATACTTGATTCGAAAATTTTAATCAATAATTGAAATCACGAACATCTCTATAAAATACTTCAATCATAAGAGAGGCGCAATATTTATTGAAAATATTTCATTTAATTGATACGGATAAAATGTACTATTAAGAACTACAAATGAAAACACACGAGCATCCAAACCCACCGAGATATGGACCTATGCAAACTCCAATGCCCTTATATTTGTCTCTACAAGTCGCAACGCAATCCGGACATTTGGTTATTTTTATAATATCTGTGCAAATTGCCCCTTCCACCTCATGTGTCTCTGCAAAATAGACATGTAATTTATCTAAATTTAATATTTCACAAATTAATTTTAACGAGGGAGATATATATTATTTACACAATTGTTTGTTTAAAAAACTTATACAGTTTAGTAAACTAGCAAAAAAAAACTTATACAGTTTAGAGGGAAAAAAGTTTAGTGTTACCTGAGAGAAAAAGGACCAGGAGATAAAAACAGAAGTAATGTAATTTTCCCATTACTATATGTGTGTAAATGACTTATGTTAACCAAGTACACTTGTATGTGAAGATCGAATTGGAAATAGCTGCAGAATGGTGCTACCAGTATTTATAAGCCGAAAGGATAATCTCAAACTATGTAGTTACGAGCCTTAACTGATGGCATAATACAAGTATTAAGGTATAGTTAGACGTATTAACTATAGAGATAGAATATTAATGTGTTCTTGGGTCCCATCTTATAAGACTTTTGACTTTAAAATTTGTTGACTTTGGATAAGACATGCCATTTGGGTGTTTGGCCAGCGGTTTACATTAAAATCATGGACAGAATATACCGTTGACCGTAGTACTAGAATTAACAAGTAACTGATGGGGTCCGGCTTATGATTACAATTTACAAAGAGTATTTTGGACTTTTGGTAGTAGGTGCTATTCCCTCTGTTTTATTTACAAAGTGATATTCTTTAGTCCAACACTAATTTAATATAAAATATTAAAGATTTTTAACATTTAATTTATATAGACTTCAATAATACCTAAATAAAAAAATGTATGCAACTTTAAAATGTATAATTAAAAATTAATATTATTTTTTAATACTATAGACTCCCATATTAGCACAAATTAATATAAATTTTCCCAAAATAAAAGAAATTAGCAAATTGAAGAATGAACAACACTTCTTTATAGCTTATTAATCAAATGTAAAAGAAATCTACGCTAATTAATAAGTATTTTCACCAAATATTATATTAAATACTAATTAAACTAAAGCTAAAAATTAGTAAATTTATGTAGTATAAAGTAAGGAATAAAATATACAACGGTAATCATAATTAATCACATTAAATACCTTAATTGTGAATTTAAAACTATTAAAAAATAACTGCACAAATGGTACATATTAGCCATCAATCATGACACGAAATTATCATTTAAGGTATCAAAAAACCATCATACATGGCCACCAATAAATTTTCAATTCAGGGTACACAAATCAATTTAAACTTAAAATTTCTCAACTTAAACAAAATAGTAACATGATTTGAGGTTCTTGATACTATTTTATTTAATGCAGAAGTCGGATGTGCTTCTAAATCTATATTACGGATGTCGGTTCCAAATGAGATTCAGCATGGTTCACCTTCACCACCACCTCCACCTCCACCTCTTTCAATGATATTCTTTATGATTGTTTATTAATTTTAAATTATCTTATGTTTAATTTTTCCTTTTTTGAATCAGGTACACAATATAGTGACGTTACATTGAGGCTGTTTGAAATATATGGTTTATATCTTGATAACTTCCTACTAAAGTTAGAGGACCTCAAATTAGGTCTCGGAAGTTCGAAATAGGATTTGACCTTTATAAAAGTAATGTGAGTTTAATGACTCGTCGATATTGATATTATGGATTGTCCTATTTTTTTGGGTTTCTTACTTTTAATTTAGTGTTTGTTTGGTTATAAATGCAGAAAATAAATTATCGTAGGAAATTGTACTTACTTTCTATAAAAAAACATGGGAAGTGTAATAAATTTGTTTGGTCGATAATTTTGTACTTTCTAAGTAGTTATTTTCCTTATATTATTTGATTGATTTTATTTTGTATTTATGAGCTAGATTCTGTGTGATGTAAGAATTGTTAATTAACAAGGTGGGGTGGGTAAAGTGACTTTCTCAATTATGTAGGTAGTTGTACTTCTCATATAAATCTATTACCCATGATTTTAGGCAACTGAACAACTCTATCGTATTTTACTTTCTAGGTATTTCAAATACCTACATAAATTACTGTCAACTAAACGACCTCTTAGTTTTCTGATTATATTTTGGTTTTTGGTTGCACTTATAAGTGGAGGGAAATGTCGAGAGAAAAACAGCAAATTACGAAACACATGATATCAATAATGAAATTTCATCTTTATATCAATTTAACTCGATTCTTGATATTAAACTCATACCGTCTCATTAACCAACTCCTAAATACAAATCATAATATATTTATTGTTTACAACGTAATCGTTTCGGGGCTCAACCCGTTGGGCTTTCACCTAATGTTACTCTTGGGAGTTGGGCCATACAATATGATCATTTTGGAAATTCAGTTATTTTGATGTATTTATTATCTAATTTGTTTAGATATCTTTCAGGGTTTTGATAATTAAAATTATCAAAAAAAATATGGACCGTTTGACCTATTTTATAAATAATTTATAAATTAAAAAATATATGTATTTTCTAATTTATAAATTATTTATAAAATGTCACAGACGGTACCAATATCTTTTCGATAGGTGCAAATCTCTTATAAGGAGTAAATCTTGAATAAAAAATCAAACATTGTAAATAATTTTTAATAATAAAGGAGAGATATGAAATTTGATGATAATGTTTAATTATTACAAAATGAATGGGTGAAAATTATAAATATATCAAAATTAAGAATTACATTGGTAAAAACAAGAGCAAGCCTTTTCGCCGGCGCACAATGAAGTAGTGCCATGTTTGGTGTATTTCTCGTAGCACAAATTCAAGCAAGCTTGTTTCTCACATTTATATATTAATATAATGTCATAACAGTTATAGAGGGTGTTTAGCTTAGCTTATAAGTAATAAGTTATTTTTTTTTAAAAAGTATTTTCATTTTTTTTTTTGAAAATTAATATTTTTTTTAGAAATTTAAGACCAAATCTTATTTCCAAATTTGAAAATAAGTTACTTATTTTCAGAAAAAGTACATATATACCAACTTTTTCAGTTTATAAGTTGCTTATAAACTGAGTCAAACGGGTCAATAGTCAACAACAGCTTCCTTTATCATCAATGCACCTGCAAAAATACAAACTCAAACTTTTGTATTAGAATAATATAAATATATTTTAGTAAGATTTGTTTCGAAATGTGAATAAATATAAATTTTAAACTCTGAAATGATATAACAAGATGTGGAAGAATTACCTGAGAAGAAAAGGGCCTTGAAGCAGAAACAAAAATAATGTAGCTTTTCAGTATTAATCTATATGCAGTGTCACTGTTATATTTCGCTTCCATAATATATATGAGTGAGTTTAACTTGAGAACTAATAAGTCCTGCTATTAGAGTATTTATTTATTTATTTATAAGACGGAAGGGACAAGGACTTGTTTGGTTCTGTGATTTAAATATTTTTTTATTTATAATTTATTGCTTGATAATGTATATTTTAGTTGAATAATTTTATATCTTAAACTTATAATGCATGAATTTTTTAGTATATTCTGAATTTAGCCGACGAGAATAATATATTCCGAATTTTAGTATCCTGTTTAACCTTTTCTTAAAACAGTTTCTATATTTTATTCATGTATCTCTCTTTTTACATAAATTAAAATATACTATTTTAAATATACTTTTTCAAATATGGCGAATTTATTTTTCTATATTTAAATTATTATATACCTACATATAATTAGAGTAAAGGGATTAATGTGGTTGTGTGATCGCCATGGTTGGGTAGTTACTCGAAACTAAAATATATTAAATTAAAACCCTATTTCAAATAACTTCTATAGGCTATAAAATCAGTATAAGTTTTATAATTTAAATTATAATTCATTTACTTTCATATATTCAATACGAATAAAAATAATAAAAGTATTAATAATAATATTCTAATAATTTTATATATATGTACATATTCTAAAGTAAATTATAAGCAAACAATTATTATATAAATATTATTTTTATATAATATATAATTGATATGGGCTGAAAATAGCCCTAGAAGCGTAATCAATGTCGCATTAGTTAGATCTGAATTGGTCCACAAGGAAGGCCCAATTAATAAGACCCGGAAATCTTATTATTACATAAATTTGTAATTAATTAATGGGTAGATTAATTAAGCTTATTAATAAAACATAATCTTTGTCTGCTTTGAAAAAGAGTAGTCTACAAGTCAAATATTCCTATAAGGAATTGGTTTCCATAAGGAAGGATCTAGAAGCCAATATAAGGAGGTTACTTCCTCCCAAAAAATTATATTCATACAAAGAATATGAGTTTGAAAACTCCTATATAAAAGGCGTTTACTTTTCCCACATCGAGGAGAAGTGAAACAAGTTGTGTTCTTTTTCCTATATAAAGAGAACAAGTCACTCGAACTACTATATATGTTTGCCTATAAATAGCAAGAGAGACAAATTTATGGATACAACTCAATAGGTCACTAAGCTCCGAGGGCATTACTAATCCCTCAGCGCACCATCACCATGCCCCCTGGGCGTTACTTAGCCCCGAGGGCATCATCACCCAGCCACATGGGCATTACTTAGCCCCGAGGGCATCATCACTAAGTCCCTATGACACAATCACCATGCCCCATGTGCATTACTTAGTCCTGAGGGTATTATCACCATGCCTTGAGCATGTGCATTACTTAGTCCTGAGGGTATTATCACCATGCCTTGAGGGCACTACTAAGCACCGATGCACCATCACCATGCCCCATGAACATTATTTAGTCCCGAGGGCATCATCGTCATGCCTTGAAGGCACTACTAAGCCCCGAGGGTACTATCACTATGCCCCATGGGCACTCCTAAACCCTGAGGGCATATCATTATTGAGCCCTGAGGGCATCGAGCTCCGTGGGCAATACTAAGCCCTTATGACATTACCACAAAGCTCAACCGACACTACTAATCCCTGAGGGCATCATCAACAAGCCCCGTGTGCACTACTAAGTCCCGAGAGCATCATCACCAAACCTTATGAGCATTACTAAGCTCCGAGGGCATCATCACTAAGTCCAATGGGCATTACTAAGCCTATCATCACCATGCCCCATATGCACTACTAATCCCGGGGGCATTACCATCAAGTTTCGAGAGCATCATCGATTAAGGTTCATAACCCTAATATGATTCTAAGACTCTCAACGTCTATGTAAAGGTCATAACCCCTCATTCTTATAACTACATCTGGCTTGATTCTCATACGCACTGAGATACATAGGCATCCTGTGAGTGCAGAATTAAGTCACGAAACACAAGCGCAACCATTAAAACTCAATAAGTTCTGACACACATCGCAATAAGAACACCCTAGTTTTTAATCCATAACAATAATAAAATAAAACATATATAACTAAAAATATTTTATTATATTAATATTTTTATAGATATGCAATATATATAAGAACAACCATACAAGTAATTAATAAATGTAGTTAATAATAAAATAATATTTTTATATTTAATGTTATAAAATGTAAATATATTAAAAGAATTATAATATATAAAATAAAATATATTAATTATAATAAATATATTTTAAATATTTAAAAAGTATTCTGTGTATCGTACGAGATTTAAGTTAGTATTGAAAAAAGAAGAATAAAAGATTAAGATTCATTGTTGAGTATTAAATATAGGGTATCTATAAAGAATATTACCTTTTTAAACTTTTTTCGCGATTTTACTATCTTTTGAATTTTCTTGTAAAAAACGATTTTGCAATTAATGCAACTAAAATCAACCTCAAATGTAATCGAATGCAATTTTTTTTTGAAAAAATATAAAGTTTCTCGTAGTTATATTTGAGATAGATTTTAGTTGCAATATGTTGCATTGGTTGCAAAACCGTATTTTTACAAAAAAAATTAAAAAATTGTATTTTTGCGAAATAAAAAATAAAAAGAACGTATTTTTATAAAAAACAATAAAAAGTTTGATATTTTTCGAAAAATCCCTTAAATATATGCATAATATTCTATATGTATGAATGAAATATATAAAATGAAAAGAAAATTATAAAAACGAGGGGATTGATTTGAAGAAAAAAATAGATGAGTGGAATTTTTTTATAATGAAATTTGATTTAAAAACATGTATACTTTAGGGATGCAAGGATACTCAAATTATAAGCCGTGGGATGTGTGAATATCATATTCCAAGTTTTAATATAGTATTTTTAAAAACAATAATATTTAGTATAGTACTTTTATACTTTTTAGATTTTAATGATACTCCCTCCGTCTGTGAATGTACACTTTATTTTTAGTGCAATCAAATTAACTAATCAGCTTTGACTGTAATTTAAAAATAATATATAATTAAAAAAATTAATATTTTATATTATTGAAAAGTATATATGATTTATTTTAAAATATATTTTTTAGTTTTTTAAAATTACAAAAATATAATTTTTAATTAATTATGATCCAAACATTAGTTAATTTGATTCCAAAAAAGTTAAAATGGATATGTAAATTGGGACGAAGAGAGTATATCATCATGTTGTATCTCTCTCACTTTTTCGGAAAATAAAATTTACTTAATATAGCTGAGACGATTTTTTTTATTCGATAAAATCAGATATGGAAAATTCAAATATCACCCGCAGGAATCTGTTTCCGGTTTCATTCAGATTCATGATATATGTTTGGTTACCAAAACGAAAATTATATGTTAGCCTCAAAGGTTAATAAATAATCCAGTAGGCATGGGCAAGCAATCAAAGCTTCGGTACATGTTCAATATTACCAGACAATAAATCAGATGATAAGATTCTTTTAACACAACTCTCGTACAAATAAATCAGATTATTATTTATTTTACTAATGATGTTTTATTTGATTACTTAACGGAAAATAGTTTAAATATTTACCGAAACTAACGATAACATTTGTAAAAACAAGTGCATGCACTTGGGCCGACGCAGATTCCAGTACTGCCTTGCTTGTGTCTGTCAAAGCAAATTTTGTAGCAATCTGAAAGTTTACAACTAGGGATGGTTATAAAATCAGGACAAACTGCAACACCTTCCACTTTATTCATCGTCAATGCATCTGCATAAATTTCGTAAAGAAAAACAATTAGATTTACGTGAAATAAATCATACAAGTGTATACGGCCTTTAAAACTCTTGGAAAAATCAAATCGGAACTTGGATACTTGTTATGTTACTCTACGTGTTACATGTATAATGTTCCAAGTTTCATCAACCCCCAACTGCCAGTCTGCCACCCAATTGCCACATTTATGCTATTTTTGTATGTCGCCTTTTGACCCCTGAATCAAGGTAGAGCTCCATTGTTTCTCCATACCATTTGATCATGTAAAGTCTATATATATATACTTGACAGTTCGTACTTGTGTAAAACTGTAAATTGAGGAAATATTTATTTATTCAGGAGTTACTCGATCGGGTCGCGTCGGAGTTTGTAACTGTAACAAAATCAGAAAATGGCTTCATGGGATTTTCTGAAACCGGAAATCTTTGCTGCTATAATCAACTTGTACTATTCTTCTGGCCTGCCTTTATATCTTGGCTCAGTTGCTGCTGTTGCTGTTGCGAAAGAGACACTTATTCATGACAAGTATATTTCCAAACATTCATTGCTTCCTGCTACAACTTTGTTTTGTTTCATTCTATCGCCAACTGTTCAACGAACATAGTATCGGTATATTGAGGTGTAGATTAATGTAAACATGGCACAAAACATCAATTGAATTTTTAATACGTTGAACGCTGTTATGTTCATCCATTTTACTAGATTTTTATTAGTTTTGTGCAACATTTTCCCATACTTGTCGATATTTATTGTAGTGTTAAATTATTATATAATTCAATTAAGCTGGTTAAAAAAATAAAAATTGGATGAAATTGGAGAGTAAATTTGAATTTTTCATTAGAGATAAACAATTATTATGAAATAAATTTTTCCCCAAAGAGGAATATTTTTTATGACACTGTGACCTTGTATTTAAATGGGGTTGAAATTGATCATTTAAGTTTGGAGGGGTGTTTGTACTCAATTTGAATGAAATAAATATTTCACCTTTCTTCTAATTTTTTAATTAAAAATTTCACCTTTCCGAATTTTTCCCATTGCGAGAAAAAAAATATTAAGAAAGAAACTGTAATATAAAAGTAAACCATAGGTGAGGTGAATATGAAAAGAAGTAACGACTAACGAGTACCGGGCCATGTTACCAACGTCTACAAACAAACACACATTTGAAATTCATACTTATTTAACCGCCTCTCCTCTCAATTCATTTTAGTATTTTTCATTTTCTCAGATCCTCGCCATTTGTATTTTACATGTCTCTCTCTCTCCGATTTCAAAACACACACACACACACACACACACACACACACACACATACTCACTCTATTATCTCTCCACACTCAATTTCTCTCTCATCCAATCTTCGATCCATCTATTTGTATCTATTAGATAGAGTTATATAAAAGCTAGGGTTTGTGCAGGTGCTGAGATGGAGGGTTCAGAGAGAAAAGATTGCGTTCGAGTTGCGGTGAACATCAGGCCATTGGTAACAGCTGAATTAGCTGTTGGCTGTACTGATTGTATTACTGTTATTCCCGGTGAACCACAGGTATAAATACTAGTTTATGATCTTTTTCGATATTATTAATTGATCCATGTTAATTGTGATTTTTATTAACAGGTTCAAATCGGAGCTCACGTGTTTACGTTTGATCATGTTTACGGTAGCTCTGGACAACGTTCATCGCAGATTTATGAGGAATGCGTTGCTCCTCTAGTTGATGCACTCTGTCATGGATATAATGGAACTGTTCTTGCGTATGGTCAGGTAGGGCTCTACTTACTTCTTAATTGTGATTTTTGCTCATTAATTAATTAGTATATTTATATCATCAAATTTTCCTTTATATGCGTGTGTATTTTTATGGTATATGTTAGGTTTAATTTACTTTTCCTTTTGTAATTTGATGCTATTACACACGGTTAGTTGATTGTTTATTCACGAGGAGCGTATTTTTTTAAATTTGTGCAAAGCAATTTATTGCGAGGGAGAAATCTCATATCCTTTTCTTGTGTCATAGACGGGATCAGGTAAAACATACACAATGGGAACTAATTATAATGGAGAAGGGCACAATGGAGGAGTTATTCCTAATGTGATGGAAAGCATATTCTCAAGAGTCGAAGCGGCTAAGGAATCCACAGAATTTCTGATAAGAGTATCGTTTATTGAGGTATCAATTAATACCTAATTTTATTGCAATTTTTATATGTTAAAGCCGAACATGTAATATAATTGTCTATGTATGATATCATTCCCCAGATATTTAAGGAAGAAGTATATGACCTTCTGGATCCAAATCCGGTAGCTTTCTCTAAAGTTGATGGGACTTCACAAGCAAAGCCCACAGGTCCTGCAAGAGCTCCTATTCAAATCAGAGAAACTGCCAATGGCGGCATCACACTTGCTGGTGTAACTGAGGCAGAAGTCAAGACAAAAGAAGAAATGGCTTCATATCTATTGCGTGGTTCTTTATGCCGTGCTACTGGGAGCACAAACATGAATAGCCAATCCAGGTGCAAGTCAGCTTAGTTGTAACTTGTACCACCGTGTAATAGAAAAGGAATAACTTATAACATGGATATTAAAATGTTGACGAGTAACGTTAATTTCTATCTAGTTTGACATGCAATAATTAATCACCACTGACGATAGACTTTATATGTCTCTAGGTGACCATGTTCATTTTTGTGTTTCAGAACACTGACATCAACACAATTTGCAAGGAGAATTTTTTTGTACCTAAATCTTTTTGATTTATGAATATAATTGCATGCTTACTTGTTTATATCAGAAGTCCTATACTTGGTGGCTACGATTAGACCGTTTATTTATGCTAAGTATATTTTTTTGGCTACAAGTAAACAATGTAACAACCCAATTAGCTTTAAAGAAATTTGTTGGTAATAAAGTTTAATTTAATGCATTACTGTTCTCTTTTATGAGCTTTCATTACACTCCATTTGCAATATTTTAACTACTAGACTTTATATATACATAAAGTGATGGGAAAATATAGCATTTTGAGCATCTATGCACAAAATTCAAATTAGTAAAGTACATATTCTGGATACAATTATGTCTATCGTATACACTAAATGTTAACAATCACATTTAACTTTGATCATGATTTCTTTATAGTCGATCGCATGCAATATTTACAATTTCGATGGAGCAAAAGAGGTTTTCTTTAGCTAATGGAGATATGCATGATTCCGATGATGATATTCTGTGTGCAAAACTCCATTTAGTTGACCTTGCTGGTTCTGAGAGAGCCAAACGAACTGGAGCAGATGGGATGCGTTTAAGAGAAGGTATAATAACCAATTTACTAATGACATAGTTGGAAATCATGTTAAGCAATTGCATTAATGGGAACATTTAATTATGGATTGCTTAGGTCATTTTAATTTTACAGCCAGATTTGTTTAGAATATTGTATTTATGCTTAATTTTTTTAAGGTATCCACATAAATAAGGGGCTATTAGCTCTGGGAAATGTAATAAGTGCGTTGGGTGATGAGAAGAAGCGGAAAGGAGGCCATATTCCTTACAGGGACAGCAAATTAACTCGCCTCTTACAGGCAAGTTTTTAACTGGACACCTTCTCCTATTCTAAAATGCTTTAAATAAATTGACGACCTTTTTTTTTATAATTGTTGTTACTAGGTAAGAAATGCTACATTAATATCTGCTTCAACATAAAACTAAAAAGAGTATGCAACTTTTCAAGAATAATTTTCTACATGTTTTTGTCTGCTCTAAGTAGATGGATTATATAGAATTTTTAAGGGCTGACTAGATAGTGCAGTAGTATAAATTGATTCCCGGAAGGCTAGAACAATGCATTTATTAAGCAGAGGTAATTAAGATTCTTGTCAGTATTTAATATTGTATCATCTGAGTTTGGGTGCAAAAACATCCTGGATCCGTATCTTGATCAGGGCCTAAATGCCTCTAAATCACGCTGTTGAAAGATCACCCACCTTATCCATGAATATTTAGTTAAATTTATGTTTGTTTTTGGCTATGCCTCGGTAAACACTTGTTGAATATCAAGTTCTCATAAATTGTATATTATACACGCAGTGATGCATTGGCTATTTATTGTTGTATCTTTTGATGTATGAGAAATCTTTAGACTGATTTATTTCTTAAATTGATTATCTTGTAAATTATGCTTTTTAGTAGGTTACTAGAAAACCTGTTGAAATTAAGTGATATGAGCATACATGAGCACTAAATTTTTGGTCACTTCCATTTCTTTTGTACGTTTTCTGTTAGTCAATTTACCCTGTATAAATATGACAAAGCAGATGAATTTGACACTTCCATGTACTCAAGTTATAGCAGTTTCTCTCAGCATTATTTCCGCAATATACTTATGCATCTTATTTAGATGAACTGCCAAATATATATCCTAATCGCTTAAATTAACATTTTAGGACTCTCTTGGAGGAAACAGCAAAACAGTTATGATAGGTATGCTTTTATACACCTCGCTTGTGTTCCTCATATAGATAATAGAGGGAGTTTGTTTATGCATACATTTGATGTTATGAATTTACAAGTAAGTTTCAGTGTTGCGTTTTTTCCATATATGGATGTAGCTTGTGTCAGCCCTGCAGACACAAATGCAGAGGAGACACTGAATACTTTAAAGTATGCAAATCGAGCCCGTAACATCCAAAACAAAGCAATTGTGAGTTATTTCCTTTCCACCTTTTCAATGACTTTATGAAACAAGTTGTATATGCTTAAATTATTCTTTTGCATCTTGTATTTTCCAAATTGCAGGTCAACCGTGATCCAGTTGCAGCACAGACCCAAAGAATGCGGAATCAAATTGAGCAGTTGCAGGCTGAGCTGCTTTACATTCGTGGAGATTCTGGTATGCCGTTCGAGGAACTTCAGGTAATCTGATAGCATAGCCCATCACGTGGCTGTGATCTGTGGATTTTATGTTCCAATTTCATTCTGGATTATCTGAAGCTATGATCTTCATTTTGAGTTGATTATTATTTTTGTTCTAGATCCTAAAGCACAAGATATCTTTGCTTGAGGCAAGTAATGCAGAGCTACAACGGGAGCTTCAAGAATATCGAATCAGCACTGAGCATCTCTCACAAAAAGCTATTGATGCTCAGGTTTGATTTGTTAATCATGATAAATTCCTTAATGGCTTCCGGGAATGCATTTTTCAGTTCTAGCTAAGATTATCATGTAATTAGTCACAATATATGAGCTGGTTTTGTATTTCAGGTAGAAAAGGATAATCTGATTATGAAACTTGAATTAGCACGAAGTGGTAAGTCTTGGGAAGAGATTGAAGCTGATCCGAACCAGGTATGAAGTGGTGTTAGCAGCTTACAGACTGTTACATTTCTGGAAATTCTCTGATCTTTGCGTAAAATATTTCAGCGGAATATTGGGTTGGTTAAAAATTATGTGACAAAGATTCAGAAGTTAGAAGGTGAATTGCTTCGACTACAGAATTCGAAAACTTCCAAACACAATGAACTTGCGGATTACCTTGATTTGGATGATGTTGGGTATGCTCCAAAAAAATCTTTGTTCGATCAATCTGACACAGGAGCTACAGATACTCATGGTAAGTTTCTGCCGTATATTTTTGTAGTTTCCCAGTAAAGAATTCATGGGTTCCAGTCACTAGTTATTAGTTATGAAAATTTGTAGTGCGACCAATATCTTTTGTCTTTAGCTGACAGTGGACATATAATCGTGCTTGTGGCTTACAGCTTACTTGTATCAATAGTTTGAAATTTTAAAATTTTCTACTTCTATCTACGAATATTAAATTTTATGTATATAAAAAAAAACAAATTAAAATATGTAATCATTTGTAGGTGAAGCTGAAGTTGATGTGAAAGAGCTAGAACATTCTAGTATTCAGGAAAAACTGGATATGGAGCTTAAAGAATTGGACAAAAAACTTGAACAGAAGGAGGTATACATTATCATACTTTACAAATGTACATCAGTAGCTTACTAGCTTCTATATGAGCTCTACGAGACCATGATTTTGATCATTCTCTAGTTATTTAACTTGCAGAAATTCCCAAGTGGGTTTATTTTTGCTTCTTAACTAAAATAAACTATGGCATTCTTTCTTCGAAAGCAACTCATGATTATAATATATTTTTGACATGCTAACTTTGTAAATTTTCATTGCCATTCATGTAATGGAAGGCTGAAATGAAGCGGTTTGCGGGTGCCGACACAACAGTTCTAAAACAACATTACGAGAAAAAAGTTCTGGATTTGGAACAGGAAAAGAAAACTCTGCAGGTTGAAGTCTCATGAAATTTTATATTCTCTTTTACATGTGCTTTTGATAATACTACATACTTGTTACTTATATTGTGATCAATTTGCAGAAAGAGATTGAACAACTGAGGTGTAATCTTGCAAATATATCATCCACTACTGACGGCAGTACTCAAAAGCTGAAAGAAAATTATCTTCAAAAGTTAAATTTTCTCGAAGCACAGGTAATTTATTTGTCAATGTTTCTGACTGCACTTTAAAGTTACTAGCTTGATAGCCGACTCCTTGTCAGGTTTCTGAGTTAAAGAAGAAACAAGATGCTCAAGCACAGCTGTTAAGGCAAAAGCAAAAGAGTGACGAAGCTGCAAAACGTTTACAGGATGACATTCAGAGGATAAAGACCCAAAAGGTGGTATTCCTTGTTCTTTTCAACTAACAAATATTCTGTATTTCCTATAATACTTACAAATCTCCTGGTGCCAAAATACATCATATAGGTTCAATTACAACAAAAGATCAAGCAAGAATCTGAGCAGTTTAGATTATGGAAGGCGTCACGGGAAAAAGAAGTTCTTCAGGTACGCATAGTGTAGATTTATAAAAGAAGTGATCAGCTGATTACGATGCAATCATCTCAGCTTAATTCAAGTGGAAATTGTCCATGTGTCTTAAGGCATTAATGAATGAGCATTTACTTATTTCTTATGGGTCAAAGTAGCTTCCTTTATATAATACCTTTCAAATTATCTGCTTAATGTGTGCAATCCATATCTTCTTGGTTGCTATGGATTCTGGAATAAGTATCCCTCTTGATGGTGTTAAATTATCTGATAGCACAGGCAAATCTCACTGGATAGACTAGCCCACCTATTCTATCCTTTTATATGCTGAACACATATTTTCTTGTGCATAGCAATTTCAGTTCAGGTAGTACGCTGGGCCTTCTTGTGCATGTCAGTGATTCAGGGCCTTGAATATTAAATTAGGGATCAAAGTATCATGACGATGAGAATTTATTGGTAATTAAGTGTTCAAAAGTATGTTATTTTTAAGTTTCTCGTGCATAACAATTTCATTTCAGATGGTAAGCGGGCGTGCAACTGAAAGCGTTAACATACACTAAATATAAAATGTTCACTATGCTTTGTTGCCAAAATAAGGCCATTTCCTTAAACTACCTAGTGCTTAAGATATACTGAACTTTTTCATTGTCTCTATGGAAACTCGATTTCCTTCAATATTGGAACTATATTATCTATTTGTCAGTAGGATCATCAGCTTTCATTACTATGTTTTCCTTTGTTTACTGGTAGTTTACCTTCTTCTTAACAGCTTAAGAAAGAGGGGCGCAGGAATGAATATGAGATGCATAAGCTATTAGCTTTGAATCAAAGGCAGAAATTGGTAACTATTCCAGGTTTCCAACTAAAGTCTGAAATCTTCACCTGTCAAATTATAATAAAACTGTATTTGTTCTTCGTGTCAGGTATTACAAAGGAAGACAGAAGAAGCAGCTATGGCTACAAAACGGCTGAAAGAGGTTTTAGATTCTCGAAAGGCTTCATCACGTATACCACATGGTATTGAATTTATGAAAAGAATATTCTCATTACGTTTCTTTTTCATTTTTTTCTTCCTGTTTTTATAATATTGTCGTTAATATTATTTTGCAGGTGATGCAAATAGCAATGGTTCGAGCATTCAGGTACAGGTTAATTAATTGGCCGGAAACAATTGGGTATAACCAGATTTTGTTATTTGAACTGGCGATATAGTTGTATGTGGCTTTAGAGGTAGCAAATAACAGGGTTTTCAATGGGGTGAGACAAATGTGGAACCTGCCCTGTTAACATAGTGTATGGGGTGGTTAATAATATGTTGAGAGTATGAGATTGGGTATGGGGTAATTAATACTTCATAATATGGTGAGAGTACGAGATATAGATCTAGAGGAAAATTATACCCGCAATAGTATATACTGTAATGCCTTAACATAGGGGTGCTTATGTTTATGTTTAATATACATTATTATTTATCTTCTTTTTTTTCCTTTGCAAATTTATTTTGGTTTCTCTTTAAAATATATTTTATCGTGTTTATAAATAAGTTTTTCTCTGTCTACTGTCTAGATGATATTTAAATAGGCTTATAAAGTTTAAACACAATATAACAACTAAAATTGCATGGTTCAACCCGTAATAAAGCTCCTTCAATAGTAGGTAGACGTGGATTTGATCTTCATTGATATCAAATAATTTACATTAGAAAATAAATAAAAAAGATACCATGCTGCAGGGATACTGGGTGAGTATGTAGTCCGTACGATACAAAATGGAAGTTCCTGATGTTGAATTGACTTTATCACTACTGGGCTATTGGATTAACTAGACATGGATGTTGGCATTCCTTTTATTATTCTCTTGGCCCATTTTTAGTAACTAATGATATCATGCTATTCATAGGCACTAATGCATGCAATTGAGCATGACATTGAAGTCACTAAACGTGTACATGAAGTACGTTGTGAATATGAGCGTCAAATGGAGGAGTAAGTACCACTGTATATTGATGAATGATATGTTCTATAGTTATGTGACCATTTTCATGAAGTGTGTGTTAAATTATTGATCAAAAACTATGATATGTTGTGTTATAATCTTTATTTTCAAAAAAAGAGATGTTTGTTGGTTTGCTCAAGATGACTACCAACACTGCTAATCATCTGGGTGCAAGCTGTCTCTTGATGTTACAATTAAAAAACTCTTCTTTTAAACTTATACTCAAACATGATTTTTATTTAGCTGTAATTAAACTTTGGTTGATTAGGAGCAGCTTAACGCTTGCTATATGAGTCTATGTCATGTAGCCTGGTCAATTTATTATGTACATTTCTTGTTTTCATAATTTATTGAGATCCTGCATTAAAGCTTGTATCATATGTTCTATATTTTAAAGTGTCTGTTAAGAACCCAAAAGCTTTGAAATAATTTGTTAATTTTTCTATGACCTATCATTCAGTTAATATCTCTATTACTCTGTAGGGTTGTTTGAGATCCTCCACTAAATGCTTCTTTTTTTTCTCAAAATTATTTTGGATTATAGGAGGGCTAAAATGGCTAAGGAGATGGCTGAATTAAAGGAAGAAGCACAAATTCTTAAGCATAGTATACTAAGGTTTGAAATTTTGTTTTGATGTAGAATTTCTTTCCATTCCAGATTTACCCTTACTTCCCATTTTTCTTCTCTTGTATTTTTTTTCATGATCTTAATGTTTAATTGAAACTTCCTAATAGCTTTCCCTGGTATTTGCATTGCAGTGATTGTCCTTCAGCAATGTCACCTGGTGCCAGAAATTCAAGGATTTTTGCTCTTGAAAACATGCTTTCCACGACATCCAGCACCCTTGTATCAATGGCATCTCAGTTGTCAGAAGCTGAAGAGCGGGAACGAGCCTTTACTGGCCGCGGGAGATGGAACCAAATTCAATCTCTCGCTGAAGCAAAGACAATTATGAATTTCTTGTTTAACCTGGCATCCTCCACAAGGTAAAAACTAAAAGGAAAAAAATACTTATGTAGCTCCAGAAGTGTAGAAATATAATAATTTGCTAGATATCTCTGCAATTCTCTACGAGGTAAGGAAATGTTTCCTAGTATCTGATTATCGTTGTTTTCATTTTGTGAAGGTGCTCACTATGGGATAAAGAAGTGAGTTGCAGAGAAAAGGATTCAGAAGTAAGAGATCTGAAGGAAAAAGTGGTACATTTAGTTCAGCAACTGGAAATGCAGAAGGCTGAATTTATACATCAAGAAAAATTATTGGTTCGTATTTCTGTCATACGATGCTCTTGTCCATGTTATTTCTAAAAACTGATTATGGATATAAGTGGTTTTGAATAATTTATTTCTGAAAATTAAATAATGGATGAAAATGCTTATAAATCATTTGTTTTTCATTTTTGTATATAAAGTAATTTTTAGCTCAACTTGTTTTTGTGTATGGTCAACTTATTTAATTGAATTCTTTCACCATAGTCCTCGAGGATCCAACTGTTGGCCTTCAGCAGAATGTTGATTGACTTGATTCTCCTTTATATTCATCAAATTAGTTCTGTAGATATAATATCCTTACAAATGCAAAGATTGTAACAGAAATCTTCTCTCAAGAAATCTCTGAAGGAAAAGGATGCCAACTCCGAGGAGTTCATACAAAACCAGAAATCACATGTATATGATTTGCGGCTAAAGGTATTCACTTCATTCCTTGATGTATTAGCAAGTAGCCATGATTTCCTACGTAATGTATCATTCCGTTCTTGTAATAATATATATTCTAAATAATTGCTCTTTAAGAAGTCACACACTTTGATTATTTCAGGCATCTCGGAAATCCACCATATGTGATGCTGGTGGATACATTGCCGAGTTACTGGAGGACATGGATACATCTGAATCAGAGCATTCAGATCAAGAACATGATGATGACTGTGACTGGGAAGGTTCTGGTCCAGATGAAGGGGAGGAAAGTGGCTGGGGGCATGCTAAAGTAAAAGGAAAAAGGCGTCAAGCCAATCGAAAAATGTCTAAGAGGGAAATTCATTCAGTTTCACTGTCAACTTCAAGTTCCATTGAATTAGGAAGTGTGAATGCGGTGTCTGCAGTTGCGGAAAATCCTATCCTGCAGGAAACAGGATTCGTTTTATGCTGCTCATGTAGCAGAAAATCCTCGTGCAAGACAGGAAAATGTGAATGTCGGGCTGCAGGGGGAAGTTGTAGTCTTTCTTGTGGGTGTCATCCTAACAAGTGTAGCAATAGGGAAGCAAAAAAGATTAAGGTGTTGGGTGCTTTGCCTCAGTTAGAACAGGTTGAAGGTACAGAAAATGTTTTAAACACTGATGAAATAGAGAGTAGCCACCGTCTTGCTTCTCATGGTGCAATGTTACTTCAGACGGCACTTACTGAAATTTCTGTCAACACTAAGAATGACACTGCAGCAAAAAGAAAGCCATTGTCTGACATTGGGAACACACTGGTATGTACTTGCTTTTTTTTATAATCCACCCTATTTTTTATCTAGGAAAACATCCATATTGCACTATTTTCTCTATTGAAATGATGGTCCCGAGATTTGCTAACTTTCAGTGTGTGAAATTGACCTTTAGCTCTGACTTCATTTGCAAATTTAATCTTTTTTCTTGCTAATTAAAAATTTGAATCACTTCAGCTTAAATCAGTTGCACCTAAGCCTGAGAAGAGGAAAAAATGGCGAAAACCAACATTTAAAATTGTTCAAGATGCTCCACCTTCTCAGCTAGAAAGTTCTGAAGTTCCAACGAGCACTGCAGTTGAGCCTGATATTCCTCTGATATTACCAAGAGCTATGAGATCTATGTCCTCAAATACCACCTTGAAAGAAAGAAATTTTGATCAGCAGCCCAAAGATCCTGTAGCTACCAAGGGGGCTGATATTCCAGCTCCAAGAAGTCATTGCCTACAAGAAAGACCAGCAGATGACAAGGAAAATGGCCTTTAAGTTGCTGAATTTGATTCTATCCATATCGCTGTTTCTAACATCTTCGAAAAGTTATCCTTTTGCCTAAATTAAGTCATCTAAGGGAAGGTTAGTGCCCTCGTAAGGAGATTAATCAATCTCCAGTTTCATCCAATCATCTGCACATTGGATTTTTCATCATGTATTCTAACTAAACAGCTATTGTGTTGGTTGTTTGAAGGTGTTACTGGTTTTGCTCTTTTAGGAATTTTAATTAATGGGAATGAGATTATCTCTCCCCGTGTTTTAGGATTTTTTGGAGTAATGTAAATTAGCAATATTGAGGAACATAATTCCAAGATTTTTCCATCCATACATATAGCTTGATATTTGAATGTCAATCTTTATGTTATAATTTTTTCCCATATTGGATATGTGTCTCATATGACATTATCACGAGGTTCATAAAATTAGATACCAACGGTAGATGCTGTGTCATTATGGATATTATATCCATCTGGAAATACTCAGAAAATAAAATGGGGTCTGAGAAAAGATGATAGTGAAAATTTTTGGTTGCCCAAAGGACGTGTGGATGTGTTTAGCTTTAATTTTATGTTTTACTACCTCTTGTTGGGAAAAGCTACGAATTGAATTGAATTTATTTTTTTTTAAAAAAAACTTGATTTTTTTATATCTTATTTTAAATGGATTTTTTTAATTTTTACTGCCCCAATTTGGGATGAATAAAATATATACGTTTTGTTATTATGGTGTTTTAACAATCAAAATTTGTTTATTTCTCATTCAATTCTATGTGCTTTAGATGAGGTGATTGTATAATTTAACCCATTTTTTATATTGCACTTGTCCAAGACTGAATCTACTGGGCAAATGTTCTGTGAAAAGGATTACGATATTGAAATCAAATTTCTAATTTAACTTCACAAATCACAATTGTTGTACATAATCTGCTCTGGGAATTTTTTATTGGAGCACCCCGTACTTTAGATAAGATGCACTTTGTACTTGCAAACATCTAATATATGTGAACGATATATGTGAAAGATGTTTTAATATATATATATGCTTAATTAGAAGAAAATAATGTACATGAGGGTAACCTTAGGGTACTACATGAGTTTATAACAATTTCATATATAAATACATAAGGGTAGATTTGTAAATTTAGAATAAATTTTTCATTAAATTTGTATGGGAGGAGCTTATAACCTCGGGAGGGAGTTACCTGAGGTTATCCTCACACCCATTTTTCTCTAATTAGAAACTCCTTATTTGAATAATTGAGAAACCAACAAAAAATATAATTACAGAACACATGAAAAAAATTGTTGAACATTAAAAAAATTACGGAACACAAAAAACAATCACAAAACAAATAAAAAAAATTACATAGTATACATAAAAATATATAACACAAAATTACAGAACATTATTCAATATTAGTGTTCTGTAATCTGTGTTCTATACTTTTTTTGTATATTATGTAATTTTTTGTTTGTTTTGCAATTATTTTTTGTGTTCTTTAATTTTTTACATGTTTTGTAGTCTTATATATTTATTTGTTAATCAAATTCTTATAAAATATGAATTGGTTCATCAAATAAGGAGCTCCTCGTTGAGTCTTACTATATATATATATATATATATATATATATATATATATATATATATATATATATATATATATATATATATATATTATAATACAAATCTTAATTTTATTTTTCAAGTGAAAATAAGTACTACCTCCATCAAATTGGATATTTCTTTAATTTTTTGCACACATGTTAACAGCCTACTCCAATATTTCTTTCTTTGCTTTTTTTTATTCCTGTCAAAAAGGTACATTGATCGAATAATTTTATAAATTAGAACATTTTAAAAATAATTTAAAAAATTATATGATTAATACATCTTAACATGCGTGCCAAAAGTCAAGAGATGAAATAAGTAATTATTTAAGTATCTAACATGCGTGCCAAAAGTCCAATACAATGATAAAATATGTGTTATTTCTACAATATAACATCAATTATAGAATATAGCATTCCAATATAATGCTAAAAAGGTGCTAAAATAAAAAAAATGTTATACTTTATTATATATTTGGAACCAAATATAAATGTAGTTATAATTGTTACATTACCATGCAAGTAGGAAATTAGAAGAAAATGAATATAAAAACATCTCTTTTAGCAAAGTCCAATAATATATTTTTCATTTTTGATTGAAAAATTATTTAATTTTACATCTATTTGATTCTATTTTAAAAACATGTATTACCGTATGAAATCTATTTTAACATCAAAATATACTTTTTGATTTCATACTTCTATTTTAATTGTGCATTGAACTTGCTCTTACAGTTGGATACTTATTTTCATCAAAAATAAGGTTGTGCACTGAAAACTGTATAAAATTTGCAACAGTATTTTGCTTGCCTACGGAAAATTTTGAAGACGGACCTTAGCACACAAAGGTGATATAAATTTATGATGGAAAGTACAGTCTAGTACATTCTGTCCACGAACACATTAATTTTTCCTACATAGTTTCTCCAGGTAGTCTAGATGTAGATGCAACTCTTAGTGATTAAGTTTTTTGACATTCTATTTTCTAATTCTGCAGTAGACCTACAAATAGGCTTGAAGATGAGTAGATAGGCCTAACAATGAAAGAACGCGGGTAAAGAATATGCCTCTTTTTGTGCTCATTCATACAGCATAATCTTTGTAGTGAACCAAAGAATATTGATAATAGTGAGTCAAATGTTTCCTTTAGCAATCCTAGTTGAGTCCTTGATGCAGCAATTTTGTAGTCGCACATGTAAAGACATAATGCAAGCCTTCCAGGTACAGATTCCTTGCAAGACATTCATGTGTTTTCGTTGATGCTGAGCCTTGTCATCCAGTAGTCCAGTTGACTAGCAACACATTCTGAACCTGTGGATCCATATGAGCTGAATTTCCTGATCGAATTTTCGACACCAAGATACTCATATACATCATGATCAAAAACTGGACTTATGCTTCTCAACTCATCAAGAGTCAAGTCCTGAAGCTGACATTTTCTGGATACACACAGCGCAACAGATCTTCCAACTATGTCATGAGAAGTTCTGAAAGGTATTTCCTACAAAAGAATAATGAGTTAAATACACGTGTGTCATCAACATTAAACTTCCGATATTAATACTTGCAATGAACATCTTTTACAAAATGAAGCTTATAGGTACTCCTATTGATTGCATAATTTAGTTGTACCGTAGTTTATTACTTTTAAAAATATATCACATGCCATCCTTGTGAAATATTTTCTCAGGTATATGTGTCCCATGCAAGTATCAATTCTCAATCTACATATCATGTGTCTTAGAGAGTCGGACACTCCCCACATACCCGAAACTTCCTAATTTTAACATGTCATGACATAATTTTGTAATCTAGATCGATACAAGATGCACTTGAAACTTGCAAGGATCATGATACCAAAACAAAGTTGCATAATAGGGGCGGCGCTGGGATAGCACGGGGTGAGCGACCGCACAGGGTCCCCGAAAATTTAGGGCCCCAAATTTATACAGCCTTATATATATTTATAGATATTTGTAATAAAAAAATTATGGTTTATTAATAAAGTTGAGAAATATTGATAATATTATAATAAAAATTAAATTTGTTAGACTTTATTTTTTATTTACAATATTTTCCGATAATTTATATTATTTAAAAATATATAATTTAATAATTTTAATGTATATTGAAGTACATAAAGGGCCCAATTTTAAAATTTCACACAGGGCCCCGAAAATGTTTGCTACGCCCCTGTTGCATAAAAGCTTATAAGTCTGAATAACAAAATAGACAAAAAAAACTCATAATTCTATAAAACAAGGAAAACCTCTTAAAAATACAACTTACCTTCTTCACCAGATAATCAGCTAGTGTAGTTGCATCAAGATGGCCTGCCGGCAAAGCATTCTGTATTCTCTCTGAATTAAAGGTAATGTTTTGTGCAAATTCTGCCGACACTTCAAGCATTCCTGTGATTGCTTTGACACTGTCGAATACAGGCTCCTTATCTTCCTGTTTACAGAAAAGAACATAGATATGAGATGACATCCGACATATTGTCGAGATGAAGCTCACCGTATGCAGGTTTAAAGAGAAACATATGATAAAATGTCCAAATATTTTAGGCAATTACATAAAGCATGTAGCATCAGAACACATTTAATACAAGGTCACATGCAGGAGGTGAAATGCTGATATTGCTATGTGATTTCAAGGTTTATAAGGCTGAAGAGTAGTAACATTTGAACCCCTTGGAGTCTACTCAACAAAAGAAGCCCTCTAAAGAATCACCAGAAATAAAGACCTACCTGCAAATCACGGTTGTAAGCATGAGGAAGTCCCTTGCATAAAACAAGAACGGTAACCAGATCTCCAACAACCCTAGCAGATTTTCCACGAACAAGTTCCATTGGATCTGGATTCTTCTTTTGTGGCATAATACTGCTTCCGGTTGATACAGAGTCACTTGGTGTTATAAAGCCAAACTCTTCTGATGCCCACAATACCCATTCTTCACCAAGTCGAGAAAGATGAATGGCAGTGATGGAATTAGAAGAAAGAAACTCCAAAACAAAATCTCGATCTGAAACTGCATCAATGCTATTCAAGTAACTATGCGTTATGAACAGTCATACACTATAAACATGTATACACATAACAAATCGGTATAAAAAGAGAAAAGAAGAGTAAAAAAAAATCAACTCCCTACACACCAGTCGAGATATCATGATTTCCAACAGGCAATAAAACAAAAGACTTAGAAGAACGGATTTAGAATAGAAAAGGTATTTAACTGATGTACATACAGAAGAATAGACCGATTATACTATGCCGAATATGCAATTAAGATATGAAATATTGAGAGAACTTATAATATACAATTTACTGTTTCTTTATAAATTTAGAATAGCCATGTCATCAAATAATATGTACCAAGAAAGTATAGATGATACCTGTTCCTCATAGGTGCACTGAAACCCAAAGCATCAGAAGTCATAAATCGATCTATAGGAAGGCCAGTACCAGCTAATGCACATGCACCCAAAGGGCAGAAATTAAGTCTAGTTCTGCAATCTAGTAAACGTCCTGCATCGCGTTCAAGCTGCATAAAAATTTATTATTACTAGGGTTTCATCAATGTGTGTGTGTAGAGAGAGAGAGAGAGAGAGAGAAAATAAAACAAAATTAAATTAAATCCAAGGAATGAAGTACATGTTCCCACTTCAAAAGATTTTATTAAATTAAATCAGGTTCACAAAAATCACAATTAATTTATAACGCTGACATGGCAAGTGGCTAGTTTTGACTGGAGTGTCTAAGGTCTTCTGTACACTCATAAAATAAATTAAGTAGCACTTTCTTAGGTCCACACTTAAAGTTTCCTACAGGTAACTTTCTGTAAAGAACACTTGAGAGAAGCACCATCATGTCCAATTTGGAAACTATTTTCTCTATTATGTCGAAGGGAAAATATAATGTAAAGGTGCATTGAAACGTTAATTTCTTGAGTTTTTAGTGAAACTTATAATTGTCCTCTTCAAATATTTTACCAATCAATCTGTTAAAACAATCTTGTTTACTACTGATCCTCAGAACCTCCTGGATGAGCACCATGTTCAAAGAAAAATCCTGAGCCATCCTAGAGCAATGCTCTGACATAGAGTTTGGTAGTTCAACACCAATCACATCTCAAGCATGTACATAGTTTAATTATGAGATCATGATTTTATAATTATAAACATGAGAGTGGAAGTAAGAAGTAAAATAATAATTAACTGCAGGTGCAGGTGCAGGTGCATATGGATTAAAACATAAACCCACAAATGATTCAGACCTGCTCAACATACGCTAAAAGGAGATGTTGCAGTAGCACGGGTTGCGCCCTCTGCAAATGTGTATAACCAGGAATAATCAGGCCCTCATTCTTCTTAGCCAGGATCACCAGTGCAGCCTACATTTTTAAAGAAAAATATCAAGAATTAGAGAAAAACATATGCTGACATCCATATTTGGTTTTTTTAATGTGATCAGTTAGACCAACCAGAGGTGAAAGTGGGATGCTTACCATATCATCAAAAAAATAAAGTTTATATGCAACCCTAATATATTGGACAACCAGGCCAATGTTATTAAAAGCATTAAGCGCACCGAAGCGCAAACCTCCTGGAGCCTAGGCGCAAAGCGCAAAAGCGAAGCGCACGCTTCTTTGAAGTGAGGCACACATTCATTAAAATTTTTAAAATATATTAATTAGGATTGTGCATATAATGACTTGGGTTTATAAGATAATTTATACTTCATAATATATTAAATCACATTTCTAGAGCAAAAATAACATAATATATATACTTTATAATATATTAAATTATACTTATAGGGCAAAATAATATTGAAATTTAACATCAAGATTCGAAATTTAAAGATTTTAGCTACAGGCTATCCAATTCATCATCTTCATCCAAGTTCCAACTTCCAACATTGTTAGTAGTAAAAGTTTCTTACGTGAACTCTTACTTAAACTTGAAGCAAACAATTGATTTTGACTCCGTTTCAATTTCGAGGCTGATTTTGATTATGACCGAGAATCACAGTGAGGCTCTCCAACATCGGAAGCTTTTGCAACTTCTGCGGAGAGTGGCTCTGAACTTGTTTCATGACAATATAGGTTTCCTTTTCTTTTAAAGTGGCTGCCTGTTTACTTATCTTGGGATTTTAAAGTTTTATTTTGCTTTGGGCTGTATTTGTTGGACCTTAAAACTGATTCAATAACAATACCCTATGTATTTTTGCTAAGCTTCAATGAAGCGCGTTTTTCTGGCGCTTCTCGCTTTTGCACGCTTCGCGCTTTGCAGCCATAAGCGAGCGCTTCTTTGAAGTTGCTTCGCTTCAACCATAGCAAAGCGCTTAGGGTGCGCTTCGCTTCGCTTTGTGCCTAGGCGCGCTTTTGATACCACTGAACCAGGCAATTTTTTTAGCAGCTATTAAGATCCAAAACTAACAGAAAACAATCGTATAATAATCACATAGTTGTTGAGATGATTTCACATAGACATGCAGTGACCTTATAAATTGTGTGCATATGAGAACAAAGCATAGAATTGTCTGAACAAAATTTTTTAATAGGCATGTGTATAATTAATACAACCTGAAGATATTTGATGCGAGAAACAATCATGTCAATGGCATCTCGACACCATAGGCGAAAATCAGTTGAAACTTGATCATTTCGACTTCTAGCAGTGTGAAGCTTCTTTGCAGGTTCACCAACCAAATCAGTAAGAGCCGCTTCAATATTCATGTGCACATCCTCCCTATCGGTCCTCCACTTAAATTCACCCATCTCAATTTCCTTTTCAATTTGATCAAGACCTTTAATAATGATATCTTTATCACTTGCATCAATTAATCCCTAAAACAAAACAAAAAATAAGATACCCGGCTTAATACAAACTTACAATGTAAATAAACATGGAACTCAAATGAATTATCCATCACTGGAAAACAATTTCTAACGGTAGCTAACTAAAATTTTCTCCACAGCATACTACATTGCGGAAATAGTTTTACAGCAACCAATAATACGATTAAATTCATCAAGTATGGAAAAAAAATACTAATATCATTTCCACTAAACATTTATTGACTGCTTGATATTTACGCTCTCTGCGCCTGCATTTTCATCATTTTACGTATTCTATTTTCTAGGAATTATTATTGCATAACCTATTCATTTCTCTAACAAAAAAACATTTATTAAAAAAAAACCTCATAATCATTTAATCAAACACCTGGTGTGCAAGCATAGAAGCATGAGCACGACTGCCCATAATGTCCTGCTTATAAAGAGCTTTATCGAACGAAATCGATTCCGTAAACCTCTCAACCGCATCAGTAACCCCCTCTTCAAATCGTCCGCCCCATAATTTTGTTTCTTTCATTTCCACTTGACTTTTACGGACAGTGCAAGACACTGTTAAAGACTTGGGAATAGTGTTGGTTTTAGAGGTAAAATATGACGGGTGAAGTAATGGAGGACGGGGAGTGAGTGAAGAATAATAAGAGTGTTTTTGAATTGTACTAGTATGTTGAATAGATGACGACTCCATTGGCGACGGCTATACTCAGCTCTTTGCTTTTGCCTCCTCCACTTAGGTTTGTGTTTGGCTCAAAAGTAAGAATTGTATTTTTTTTTTTTTTTTAAATTATGCTTGTATGTCTTACAAATCAATATCCGCGAGAAATATTATAAGATAAAATCCCTGATCACTTGTAAGAATTGTATTTTAGTTAAATTTATTATAGCATTTAAATATCTTGTTATAAACTTTCAAAACATATCAGAAAAATAAATGGGTTTCCATAATTTTTATTTTTATTTTAAATCTTCCTATAAAATCTGTGCTCTCGAGCGGGTATGCAAGCCTATATAAAAAAACTCAACAGGCTAACTTTTCCTTTCCAAAAAAAAATTATAAGTTAACTTATCTATAAATAGATATAAATTATAATGTGTAATATGAGTCAAAACAAATAAATATTTTTTCTTTAGCAATTCATATTTAATATTTAAAAAAAATGCATCACACCACCACAAAATAATTGCAAACCAACAATTAATATTAAAAATATGCCCACTTTACAAAAATTACTTTTAGCTTACAGTTAACTAAAGATTCTAGACTAAAGTTGACAGTATCATTTTGACTAGTTACGAGCGAAAACAATACTCAACAATCACCAAATGTAGACTTGAATCCAACTACATCTTCCATAGTCACCAATCGACTATCCATATCATCTCCAACTACAATTGATTCCAGAACCTTTTCCACAGCTACACTAAGATTCTCATTGGCATCCACACATACTTGTTCATCTATTTTCTTATTCGCACTATAATTCTCGCAAATATCCATATCTACATGTTTGTTATCACCACCACAATTAGCAAACTCTTTCGGTGCATGCACAGAATTGGGTATTATGCCTTCCAAAATTTTGGTCCCATCCTCAATTACGGTAGCAACTTTATTCATATCAGATGCCACATTCAATCTAGGACTAGTTTGGCTCTGATGATTGTTGTGAAGTGCTGCTCGTGTAGGTTTCAGAATTTGTGATCGCAATTCATTAGGTGAAGCACCGGAATATGTAGAAAGCGTAGTCGTTAGACCAGTGCGAATGTAGTGCACATTACTAGGCAGTGAATTTCCGCTACTTTTCAAAAGCGACAAATCACAAGGAGTAACAATCCGAGCCCCTGCAGCAACCGCAGTAGCTTTTACCATCTCATCTGAGAAAGGCTTTGTTGAAAGGGTACTTAAGTTAACCAAAGATTTAGATGAAAGCCCTAATACAATGGATCGTTGTGATGCTCCGGGTTCCAATGTCCCACATCGTTGTGCTGGTGTAGTTGCAACTAAATCCACTTTAGATGAAGGGGAAAACATTTCAGACCGTTGTATTGAGGTTGGGTGTGAATCATATTCAGACTTTGGTTCGAGCTTTAGGTTTGTAGAAGTCCTGGGAGCAGGATGATGCAATATACTTGTCCCACCTGTTTTAAGATCCAATGGATATATATTATTTAAAAAATCAGAAACAAATTTGGATCAATATTCACAATTCTAGTTTTAATGTACACAACTGTAACTATGTACGCTATACAACTATATTTTGACACAGACTTAACTTAGCAGCCTACAAATCACACCAATAAATCAAAAAGACATTTTACTTGGCTTTCTAACAGAATGCCTTACATCATCGATCCTCCTCTTCATTGAGGAAAAAATACTAGATTTAACTAAAGAAAATGATGTGCTAATACATGTTTCTATTAAGTTGAGGTTTCTATAAGATGAGTGTTGATATTAGAATTTGGTTATCACGATAACAAATCTAAGGATCATTTCAACACTTGTCAAATAACATCGTATTCTTTAAGAGTAACCCTATCATATTCACAAGACACACCCAACACCTATAACAATACTCCACAAATACATTCCCACTCACCCATGATAGATCATTAACTTTCGAAAACAAAACCCAAAATCACAAGACCGCCATGAATCTAAATACATATATATTGGCAAATAGTGACAATAAACAAATATTCTTTGAATGATAAGCTATCAACTTATTATCACATTAGCACATTGGTAAATCATTATTTTGTACTAATAACGTACAATTCTAATCATAAACTAAACATCACCACATGACACTTAACACACATTTGCACTATATTATTTACTTATTTAGTACCAACCCCGTAAAAAAAATGTTGCAATATTAATACATTAATTATTCTAAGAAACATAGATAGATTACCGCGGGAGGAAGAGGCCTTCAACTTATCTGTCAAAGGCATATTGAGGGCTAAAGACATTGCCCGACGAGCTGCAAGTTGAGCCTCGGAGAGTTGTGCGCTGCCTCCCAAACTTGAGTTGCCCTTGCCTCCGGAAGTTGAGTTGCCGACTCCTGGAGTTGAGTTGCCCTTGCGTTTTCTAATAATGTTCCACCTCTGCATGTATTCATTATCTCATGAAAATTGGTGGAAAAGAACCATTGATAAATTAGTTGAAAAAATATGTTATGTGACCACTCGATTTTCAGTGTGTGCCTGTGATTACACAAGAAGACTCTTGAATCAAAAAAAAAGGAGAAGAATAAGAGTAAAATTAGACATTTACACACACATGTAAGACATTTCTCCGTTGCCGGGAATTGAACCCGGGAAACCTGGGGAACCCCAAACATCCTAGCCATACTGGATAACAACGGACTTATGTAATACATTTCCTATAGAAGTATCGGGAGACTTAAGAACACTATTGTGGAAAGCGGTGGTGACCATTGATGTCTCAAGTGTTGCATAAACTCCCTATGCAATACACAACTCGTTTCCTTTTCAAACAGTTAGTGTCACTTTTTATAGTCTAAACATGTCTATTCAACCCAAATTGTATTTATTGTTAGATACGATTTGATTAACGTTGGGAGAGGCTCATGAAACTTTAATTATTGCACTCATATAAAATAAAACAAAAAAGAAAACAATTAATTCGCTACGAGTATTACTTCGTATGAGAATCTTTTGAACATATAATATAATGAACCAATAGGAGTTCCAACTGACATATAGAAACTAAAAACAACAAGAACTATGGGCATAAGCTATCCAAAATGAAGATAATAACAAACCACAATGGCATCATATTTCTCCCATGGCTAATATGTCAAAGTTAAACATAGTGCACCCTTTGTAAATGGGATAATTAAGAAACAACTTCCATTGGCTTATGATGTAGAAAATATATTAATTTTACCCTATCTATTGCTATGTAGTTAACGCGTTTCTTTTGTCCTTCAGCCAAAAATTAACTAATAAAATAGGAGTGTTTGAGGCAGAAAAAAAAAGCAGAGGTCTGAAAAGAGTAAAATTCACCTAAAACTTCAAAATACCATTTCTTGGCTAGCTTAAGAAGGCGATTTATAGGTCTAACAATTAATATCTTCTATGCAACTATGCGTGAACTTGTATACATATGCACTTTAGTACAACCTTTATGAACACAGTCTAAAGACTAGAACATTGATGTAAGGGGCAGCAAAATGAATAAAATAAAAGACAGCTAAATCTATCAAGTACTAACAATTCTATAGTGCACGATTTGGAAGAAGCTAATGCAAAACAGTTGGATAAACAAATTAAGTGAAAATAAGCCAGACAAAAACCTGAGAGAGTTGTGAAGCTGATCTTTCACTCTTAAAGTCCCCTTTCAATATATTTGCCCAGTTACCTTCACCGCATCTTTTTACAGCAGCAATTAGTTCTAAATCCTCCGCATCAGACAATGGTTTTCTTTTCCTTCGAGGAGGTAGGTTCCCACTATCCAATCCTTCCGTAGGTGTAGCTGCAGGCATAGTAGGTGTAAGTGCAGGGAGTGGTTGTTTCTGAACACTAACCGGAACCGTGATATTTGTCCCGACAAATCTTGAATGCGGTATGTTTTCCGAGGAAGCTCTAGCTGATTGTCCATTAGGTATGCTTATAGTCAATGGAGCCTCGACTGTAGACCCATTTGGAGTAGAATTACTTGGCATACCAGAAGCAATCAGTACCTGAGAAGACAAATAATCACTATAAAGACATTTCATAGCAACAATGCCACAATTTACAGTGGAACAATAACCAGAACTCGAAACATGCATCACATCTAATCATTTACCGATCTTCAGAGAGAAACCAGTATATGTATACAATCACACAACACTATGCCACAAATATCACAAAAAACAGTAGTGATGATGATTTAAAATTGTCAGCCTTACAAGCAACTAAAATAAAGTCAAAGTATAGTAGCAAGTGATTATCTCTCTTGGACTGGGAAATAATCATATTAGAGACTAGTTGCCATCCAATCCAGTTCCGTTTGCTGAGAATCCATTGCAAAAGAAAATGACTCAAAGAACAATGTCCACGATCCACCTCAAGTATAACACACCTCATTAAACACTGAATATATTGTCATCTAAAGTTTTTCTGCATACAACACAATTGACTGCATATTCAATATATTTAGGTTATATACCTAATTATAATTTAAAACAATACTTCATAATCACAGAAAAATTTCTCAGCAACCAAACTTGAAAGAATTTACATGATAATCCACAGGGAGTCAGTGTAATAAATCACCTTTACACATGCTACAGCCTCGGCAGAAGCTTCAGGCGTAACAGTTGGCAAAGCTTCCAATTCATAATCCAGATCACTATCATCATCCTAACACAGGAAAATATAATTACAAAATACTCATCTCAGTATAACGATTAGTTTATAATTGAAGGTGGATTTTTTTTTGTAAATTTCAATATCATGAATTAGAATAATATATGCTCAAATCGATGAGTGTGGATGAATTCGGACTGATCAGTAATCGAAAACACCAATTAGACTCAAAATTAATATCTGCATATCAAGCAATTGTAAGTTCAACAATATTAAAAAAGAGAAATATTTGTTAAGACTTTGAGATTAAAGCATGTGCGAGACTAAAGAGTAACAAAGTACACAATGGTCCATTTGAAGAGTGCTTGGGTCCAAGCATGGTAACAAAGCTAGGTAAAAATTAAATACAAGCTGATATTTGTGAAGCGTCATGTTTACACATACAGTGATACAAGATACTTTTAAAACCAAAACCGTGCAATGCAAACATAGTCAACATTCCACAAACACTAAACAAACAAAGGTTACAGTAAACTTACAAGAGGTTCAACCTCCTCGTCATCGATGTTTTCAACCAACGACGTACGATAAGCCAAGTGTCGCCATAGCATCTGGTATTCCCTGGCATTTGTTATACCAGTATTCGACTTTTTCACCATCACATTCCAATCAAACTTCTCATCCGGAGCTTGCGCTAGCTCTTGAAGTAATGCCAGAATCATCGCTGCTGAATACCTTTAAAAATCATATGTGTTATAAAATTAAAATCAGGAGATATCAGACCGTTACGGATACAATGTCGTGTATAAATATTGAATAAATATATAAATAAGAACCTCCGTAAGATGGTGGAGATGTCTTCTTCGCTTATAAATCCTTTTTTGTGTTTCTTCTCATTCTCAACCATTGTGATTAAACCCTAGCTTGAAAACAAAGGGTTTAAGAGCGAAATCAAGATTTTTGGCAACCGGAAAAGGAATATTCCGGCAAATATAGTAGCTATAAAGGCTAATATAGGAGCTAAAGCGAACGGAGTACAGAGCGTTGAGTGCACGCGCCGCCCGGAGATGATGCCCCGAAGAGACTAGAGAGTCTGAAAGGGAGTGGAGAGATATAATACTAGGAGAGTAAATTTGGAAAATAAAATATATTGTGTCGAATTTACTATAGTGACCTCGAGTTTCTTTTTTAATTTGATTTTGTGGCCGAATCTCGAGGACGGTTTATATTGAGTAATAAGAGTGGTTCTCGGGGAAGTTAAAATCCGTGTTGGATTAAAAAGAAAGTGTTTTTGGTGTGGGTTCGCCGACATATTTTAACAATCAATTTTTGATCAGTTTATTGATTATAATTGGTAGAAAATTTTATGTATAGAGAAGTACTATTATTATTAATAAGAAGGGAGTCAATAAAAATAAATTTACTCATCGAAAAGTGATTGTTAAAATATGTTTACGGGCACACATTAAAAAAAATTTAAAAGAATATTCCGAACTAATGACATGCATATTTTGTGTCTATGTATGGATGAAGAGTTTCGGGTCATCACCCTAGCATATATGATTGTTAGGGACCGTTTCGACAACAAACTGTTTTTCTGTTATTCAATTCTTAACCGAACGGTCAAGATTAAAAATAATAATAATACACTGTGTATAAAATAATCACGGAAACACTAAATACATTTTTCTATACGCGGAGTTATCTCAAAAACATAAATTAGATGGACTACCACTTTCTACGTGACAGGACAAACAAATAAAAAGTATCTATGGCACTAGATTCATAAACTTTTATAACACTCGATTCATAAACATTTTATTAATAAATTTATAATTTTATTTTATTTGTTTTAATAATTATAATTCAAATATAACTTTTTTGAAATATAAAATTTGAAATTAATATTTTGGTCAATTTTATCTAAAAACATTTATAATTTGAAATTATAATATATTATATTTTACAAACATAATTATGATTAAATATTACAGTTATAATGTATTATATTTTAAAAACATGATTATGATTATATTTTATAATTATAATAGAATTATACTTTACAAATATAATTATAATATATTATACTTTACAAACATAATTATGATTTTTATTTTTTTCCAATAAAAAAAGTGTGTGTATATATATAATATGTAAATGCTATTGAAATTATTTTAAATAAAATTTTAATTACAAGTTGTAAAATTATTTATATTATAAATTTATATGTTAGTAATTATATCAATAAAGTAATTATAATTTTAATAATAAATTGTTTTTTGCAAGTGATATGACAAGAAGAAAGAAAGTAACAAAGTATTAGCAAGTTAATGAATTAAGTGTTATACTATACAAATATCACTCTTAGTCAATTTAAGTATATATGTCTTTAAGGCAGCTTCGCGTATATTTATAGTGGACAAGATAAATCATTCGGTGATTATTTTCCGCGGAGTGGATTGTTTTCTTTTTTAATTTTGAATGTCCAATTAATAATCTAACGACAAAAAATACAGTTTTTTGTTTAAACCTGACAATACCAGGACAATTATCTAATGATTTTTCAAGAGAAGAAAATGTATTCCATTTTTACTATATCAATAATTAAACATTATTTATATAGAATAGAAAATATCAATATTTATATAAAACATTGCTTATTATAAAAAAGGGAAATTAAATGTAATATCCTCATTTTTCTAATATTAATTCTAGTTATTGAATATATATATATATGTGTTAAATTATATATATGTGTGTGTGATTTTGTATATTATATATTGTAAAAATTATGATTATAAAAATATTAGAATAGTTATTTTTGTTTTAATTAAAATATATATGACTATCTTTTGTTTTGAAAAGTTTTTGAAATTTAAATTGGTTATTAGAATATTATACTGATATTATGAGTATTAATTTTGACATCAATTAGGGATTGTGTTAAAGGTCAGGAATGTTATAAATTGAGGTTTTGAATTAAATAAAAATGCACACACAAAATTAGTCAGAGATTTTTCACATTAGGTAATGTCTTGTTTCTCTGGCAATATTTATATGTCCACAACAATTTCTTGATGTGATATATAATTCATATACATTACATTGAGTTTTTGTAAATACATCTAAGTTATGGTATTTTGTGTATAAATATATATATGTATGTATATAGTGTTGATTCATTTACTCATCGGTTAGCTATGATATTGATACTTGTTCTCAAAATTTGGGCTATGTCATGCTTTATTTACAATGTAAAGATCGACGGAACTTTAATTGTATTGTAATATCATCAATGACTATGGTGCTACTACTATATATTATATAGTATTTTAGATTTGTTTTAAGATTGAGTTATGTCAAGATTTATTTACAATGTAAAGATTGACAGATCATATTTGTATATTTGTATAGTATGTGTTATTATGAATAGTTATGATGCTACACACTCTTCTGTATGTACTATTTTAGTCATTTCGAGTCAAAACTCCTTTTTGTAAATTTTACTAATGATTATATTTTCGCATCAGTACTAATTTGTTATGTCACTATTATATTTTTCAAATTTTACATCAAATACCTCTTTTATATATTGCTATATTAATTGATTTTATGACTTAGTCTTCGTTTTGTAACACATATATTTGTAAATGGATTTGGTGAACAATACTGATATGTTATTTTTTATTGTTGTTTGTATTGAATATGTGATTAATTTAGGATCTGTTCGTGAATAACTTGATTGTTGATTCAAGTAAGTTTTTTTCCAGACCTTTAATTGATTTTCGAAATGTATATCTATATGTTTCAACTCTAAAAATATTGTTTTATGTCATATTTTACTTTATTGAAATATGGTCAAGTGATATTATTTTAATTTCGTTATTGTTAAAATGTAAGATTTTAGTACCCCAGTTTAGTCTTTGACCCGTTAGTACTTGCGTTATAGTTCCGGAACTAGCATTCGATACCTTACTAGGGCGCACCATTTTAAAACATTCGGGGATGTGCACTTTTATAAATATCTTAGTAGGGGCGCAATATTAGCAAATTTGTGTTAAGGACCGTGTCACCAGATAAGTGACCTAAGTATTAAACTGTGGGAATAAAAGTGTTTTCAGATTTTGTATCGAATATTGCTATCGTATTGCACATCGAAAATTGTTTCAAGTTGATATTATTCAGTTTACTTATTTTTTTACTTGTACTTACTTGACTAGACTAGTGACGATGTTAGTTACTTGCTGAGTTTTGTAACTAACACGTTTCAGGTTATATTAGGGATGAATAAAGACGCCTCAAACATACTATGAGATATTTTAATTTTATATTTAAGTTTCAGTATTGTTTATTGTGAGAGTTGCGCATCTTATTTGTGAACTTCAATTTGAGTTTGACCTTCAGTTGTACCTTAACTAGACTTTTGCCATTAATAAATATGTAATTTTTCCTTTTAGTGATTTTTCGATATAAGTTTGATATCCCAAAAAATCGGGATGTTACATTAAACCCGTGTGTTTGACAGAGATTTTCCTTTCATTTATTTATTTAATTAAAAAACAAAATTAATAAGTGTTTTATCATAGTTTCGTCAAATAAACAATTTTTTTGATATATATCAATAATTATATATGCTTATTTGATTGTTTATTATTACTAATATTTTTACATTTGGATTTTTTTAGTTAGAGAAATTGTTGATTAAACAACGGAAAATAGTAACAACAATATAAGAAAATGAAATATATGAAATTATTTATAAATATTATATATATATATATATTGTATATATATTATGGTGAAATTTGTATGATATCATTGATTTAGGTTGCGGTAGTGGTTAACGGTAGTATGAAAAAAAATTGGTTGATATCATACTCCAATCTCTTTAATTCTTATTCCGATTTTAAACATGAATTTTTAATGAGTTATTATTATCACAATAATAATAAAAAAATAAATACATTAATATATTACATCTTTTATATAATTGGATTTATGAATTTATGAATAAATTTTCGGGAATGCGAGTGATAAATAAATTAAGGTATCATGTCATTAATATAATTGGACCTACGATTTTTTTTAAGGAATGGAAGTGAGTGAAAAAGGAATGATGAGAATGCGTTAGTTCAATTTTCGGATCTGAAATGAGTCGAGTGCATTGTCTCGACTGAAAGAACTGATTAACAAAATTAAGTTCTGATTTCAAGATTAAACACTTTATAAATGATATATAAACTTTATCATATATATTGATATTTTTTAAGAAAGTGGATAAGAAGAGAAATTTTTGTCATCAATAAATAGCTACATGCCTGATTTAATCGAATTTTAATAAATCATAAAATTAAATTAATTTTTAAACATAAAATTCAATGAAAATTTCAATTCATAGATTTTTTAATTGAATCGGATTTATTTTGATCACCTAAAAATTAAGAAAAATTTAATCAATTTCAATATTACCAATATATGCAAATAAAAAAAATATAAAACATAAATTATAAATCACTAATCATAAATAATCAAATATAATATCATCTCTAATAAACTATAAAATCATCACTATGATATTATTCGTTGAATTTTTTATTAATTGAAATATAGTTATTTATTTTTTAATTTTTTTTATGAACGAAACTGATTTTAATATAATATATAAAATCAATGTTTGACTTGTAAATATCTAAAATTTAAATGTTAACTAAAAAAAATTATATTAGATTATTAATTTTTAATAAACAAATAAATATTTAAAATTAAACTTATAATAAACCGAGTATTGATTTTTTTTTACAAAAAACTGAGTATCGATTATTTTATTTTGTTATTTACACACACCAGCACTCAACAATAAAAAGGACATGCGTGTGCGGGCAGCGGGTTGTTATATTTCCTCCTCGCAGACGTTGAAGCTTCTGTGAAGAATACACAAAAACACACACACCTCTCAGATCTCATACTCACTAAACCCTATCTATTAAGTTAATCGATACACACAATCAACTGTTCGATCTAATCAGGTATATTTTTAATTTTACATCTACATCTACTTAATCAATCACGATCATTTACTCATATCGTGATTACACACACATGTGCGTGTATCTGTATATTATTGAATCGAGTCTATGGTCGTGTTTTAAGTGAAAATTCACTAGTTGAATATTATTCACTAGTACAGATAAGTTTATTTGTGTGTGTATTGTAACTGAATTGGATTTTCGATTAAATTTCGGTTTATCTGTCAGTGAATTGATAACTTATTTACTGTTGTTTCACGCTTTATTCGGTATAGTTAAATTATGATGCGTGAATTAAGTTACTGCTGTAACTTAATTTGATTTTCAATGAAATCAATCGTTAGCGGATTGGATGAGTTTGTTTATTGTTGTCGTAAACTTCATTTTGCGGTCATAATTATATAAATATAGAGTTAGTTTCCATTAATTGATTGATTGATTAATTCTCCTCCTGAGTTCAGTTCTGTGTTTTGTAGAGTTGATTGTAGTTGCATATATGATATATCGGATATCTTAATTATGTGTGTCTAATCTGTATTTACTTGCATTTGTTTTGTTTCCATGTTCTGATTTAAATGTAGCAGAAATCAAAGTTGATGGCCTGTGATGGTATTTTATCTGTCAATTGCTGGATTCTGAAGTCTTGCTAGTTGGATAATATTGGCGGGCTAGCATGAACATTGTAAAGGGTGTTGCTGACCTTATACGGAGGTCATCTACTGGTTACACTTCAGAGTCTGGAGTAGGGTCGGGGAGGTTCCCGCCTCCTAGTCCGAAAATCTGTTTCAGGTACAAACCCTGTGGTGGCCTATTCATGTTAATGTTTACTGAGGACTGAGGAGTAGTTGTTCATTGGACCATTCCTTTGGGTCACAATAAAGTTCTATCATCATCATGGTGATTATGCAATATATAATTTATCAGTGTTAGTCTAATTGCCTCTATACGGAGTGGTTTGTTATTTGGTTGACAGTTTTGTTAGGTCATCTGACTGTTGCTTTTGCAGTTCTTTTTCTCACTTTTGGGATGTACCAGTAGTTTAGACTTAATGCTCAAATTAGGGTTTGCAGCCTTTGGAGTTTGGTTCCTTTTGATTAAATTCTCAGCGGTTGACATTGTTTGATTATGAAACATAAATGCTAAAAGACTCCTGATATCCGGTAATGACCAAAGCATAAACAGTTGTGAGAAGATACGGCACATATAACTTGTTGAATTGTGTAAATAATTTTTTTAATGTAGCATGGCAGTTCAAATACTTTTGGGTTCCTCTGTTAATATGTTTAGAATTTTTTATTTCAAATAATTTATAAGGTAGAGGTGTCCTAGGTTGACAATTTGAAGCTCTTATGTGTATTGTAAATATTTAACTAATGTTGGTGGTGCATGTGGTCCTAGGAAAAGGTACCCTGTTGATTGATTAATTAATCAGTATTATTTTCTCTATCGTACAAGACATTTTTAAATTTGAAGCATCTCTCCTTTCTCTAGGGATTTGCCTTTATTCTCACAATATTTCATGTCAAAGTATGCCTTTTGTAGTATGCATCTACACTTCACTAAATGGTGGGGTAGAGAGGATCAAATAAATATAGTTGTATGATATAGAATTTCACATGTTATATCAGACTTTGCGGGTATGAGTTAGATAATAGTCATGCTATAAAGATTTTGTAAGTTTGTTGGTTTCTTTATTATAAATAATAAAATATGCACTTGAGGTTTTTAATTGATTGTAACATGAATTTCGTATAAATTGTTTCAATTCAGTGAAATTGGTGATGAGGCAATTCTAAGTACACTTTGGGGAAGGTACAATGATGCCTTCAATAAGGTATCTTTCCATATTCCTTTGTCTTATTTGTTGAATGAATAAATGCCATAGGACATCAATTTTCCTACAGGGTTCTTTCTGAGTATAATATATGATTCAATCTAGGCCATGAATGATTATAGAAGAATATCAATTTTTCAACGGTGTTAATGAATTTCTCCTTGATTCTTTTTGAGTATGATATATGATCTATCAAGGACTCCTCCTAATATCTTATTGTTTCCGATAAACCAACATATCGTCTCGGAGAACCAATAAAAACTTCTTCTACGAAATTGTGCTAAATAAGAAATGCTCAATTTTATTATTTTTGTTGGCCTTTCTTTCTTCACGAGCACTCATGCAAAGGAGAAGTGTTAAATATAATATATGATCCAATTAAGGGCTCTTGGTAAAATTTTAAGGCATATTAAGGTATTTGGAGAGATGGAAACTTACAGTTCCTTATTGGCCTTTTGCCGTGGATAGTACTTTGAGTATTTGAGATATTGTAAAGTTTCGTTTTATGCTTGATTAGATAAGTCTGATTTGTTGCCTCTACACTTTCCTCTGTTTACTTTTTTTTGTCCTCCCAGGGACAAGCATTTCCGTTGAAACATAAGATGTTAGTTATAAATCATTATGTTTGAGATTGAATGATTTTTACTGTACAAATTTCAATTTTATATGAACTTTATATTATTTTTCATAGTATATTCCGTGCTGGTATGTTCCCATTGTCTTCATTCTTGGCTGCATGAGGATTTTTTCGTTTTCAGAATGCCTCTGTAATTAGTTATTTCTTTTAACTCTATTACCCTTCTAATCGTTGATTGCCTAGTTGCCTCTTTATGTTTTCTTTAACTCAATCTCAGGTGGAAAGAAGAAAGTTCTTTCTTATGTTTCTGAAGCAGTTCTTAATTGTGTATAAGAATTGGAGGCCGGTAGATCCAGGGCAATCCCCAGAGTCCGCTTCACATGCTTTCCCACCAGCAGAATATTCACAACATGAAGATGTCATATTTGGCTGTTCAGTCGGTCACCCTGCTGAAATTACCGTAACCTTAATCGAAGAAATTGCACATATAACTGCCATGGTCTCTGAATGTAAGTTTGCCTTATCTTGTTGTAATGTGGGTTATTTGGGCATGTGAATGAACTTGACGATATATACCCTCACGATCAGTCTTGTAGACTGCTTTCTTTATCATTAGTTTATTGTTATTCCCACTGCCACTTTGTTGGAATCCTAGTTGTGTATATGTGACTTCATGCTATGTTTTTTGGCAAAGCCAATATAACTATGCTCTTTTCTTTGCTAAGAAACGTAATATTAGATTACTAGTACTGCGTTAAACTAAATCAGACGTGAATATATACACATATACAAATAATGGAAAGAAGAATCGGAACAATTCTACAGTGCAGAAAGTGAGTATATTGGAACTTTCAACATTAAGTTGGAATAATTTCAAGTTAATATAGCTAGTTTTTTCTGTAGGCTATAAGTTTCAGAGCCATGATCTTAGCTACCATTAGTAAATGATGAAAGAATTCAATGAACTATGCTTTCTGCATAGTTCACTCTTTCCTTGCAAACTTATCTTTCTTAGTGTTCATTTCTCGTTTGTTTAGGTTGTTGCATGTTATTTCTGTTTTAAGTTTTAGTATCTTAAACACTAGAGAAGTTTAGCCTGCAAGATCTCTTTTTGCATTTCTTCCGTTTGTATTTAATTAAACATAAGAACTTTGTTGTACTCCAATCTACTAGGAAGTAAATGGTTCATTGGTAAGTAAACTTAGAACAACTTTGAAAATTATATATTTTTCTTATTCTTATCCTCTTTTTCCAAATAATGCGTAGCTACTTGTTCTACATCGCACAAGCAGGCAGATGCAATTCTTGGGGGGGGGGGTATGGTTGTTCATGGGTTTTTAGAAAATGGGGATTTAGCTGTGGCACCCTTAAATACATATCAAATCATTCTTTATATGTAATTTTTTGGTGCATGCTAAAAAAAAAATGTTACACTGAAATAAATTTACTCTAACATAACTGATGCAATTAGCTTACATGATTGTACATGGAAGTCCATTTAATTTGTGATTACCTTCCTGTAGAGAAGCTATTGGTAGTAGCATAGTAACATATCCTTCATATGTTCAGCATATACTGGGAGCGCTTATATAAAGTTACTAGACATTGAAGTTATTTATTTGTTATATATAGTATAATACCATATTAGCTGAATTATTTAAATTGCCCTAGAGCCCCACACAGGGCTACCAAGCCCAAATCAACAACCTTTACCTAAGTGGGAATATTAACATTAGAGCTATACAACCACTAGACGCAAGTAAATCTACTAGATAGATATTAATATTTTCATTGCGTAGCATGTAATAATGTCTTAGTAGTGAAAGTATAGTATTAAGTGAAGATAAAAGAAATAAAGTTTTAATAGTAGAAGTAAATCACAAGTCAATATTTGACCGTGATTGTGATGTGGCGGAACACAACTAAAATATTAATTTCTATTAATTTTATGTTATTATTTAGGAATGGAGGGTATCACTATCGTATCTCATAATGCTCCCAATATTTATCTTGTTGAACCAAGAAAAATGAAACCGGACCCAATCTTTATAATGTTGGCCCAGCGTAGTATGATATAAATTAATATTGCTCATAAATATTAGTTATTTGATTGAGTTTCTATATTATTGGATAAATTATTTGTGTGAGTATAAATCCCGTACATGTTCAATGCGTGACCAAATATTATTGGGACAATGGTCGTGAAGAAATAAATAATTTTTTGTAGGCATCCATAGATATACACTACTTTTTTCTAATTTTGGTATTTTTTATACATATAACTTAAATTTCTATATGGAACTTTTAGCTTTGGAGTTCTCAGTGACGGGGAAATAAGTAGAGTCAGGGTAAGGAGTTAAGTAGGGATGTCAATTGGGTCGGATCGGATTTGGCAAAATCCAAATCCAAACCCGATTTTTTTGCCATATTCGAACCCGATCCAAACCCGGAAAATTGAAATTCATACAGTCAATAACTTTCTGAGGGCGGGCACTTTCCATTTTTCTCTTTAATTCGAGAAAAATAAAAAGGACCTACTGACTTATTTTGGGCATGAATAATAAAGAATTAAAGCTAAGACAAAAGTGTCAGTCTAGGTATTATGAAAAGGTTATAAAACTCTTGTTTGCTATCTTTCCAGTTTAGCCCACATCTGGGATGAAAGCTTATTTATAGAATTGGAGGTATCTTTGACTCTCTTCCTTGCCTTTGTGAACAAAATTTTCCAAATCTCCTCTGCTGCCTTCTCCCTATTCCAATTAAAGGTTAGGTCCCAATGTAAACATATTTTAATATTGCAAGTTCAACCATGAGGCAGTAACTAGGATAATCAGGATTGGAACACTAGTGGTTGGTTATTTGAGTTTCGTAGTGTATTGTATCTCCTTTAACCCAGTTTATTTGACAGGTTCACCTTTTTCATCATATTTAAGATTTATGATATTAATAGATTTTACCATTTTCGCATGGTATAGGTAAACATTATAGTTGCAGATGCATAATCTTTTTTTATATAAATAAATCCTAGTATGTATATTACAGTGATTACACAAAAATTAAGTTTGCTTCATCATTAATTCCAAAAATGGTCCAGTCGACAATGAAATTCGGAAATTTCCAAGGAATAATAGAATGTACATTCTCCATGTATAATCAAATAGATATTTTGGCTGGTTGATCTCTGTAGCCTTCTTAAGTCCATTTACTTTATGTTTTATGTTTATATCAGGTCTATTGAAAAACTTATAACATCTTTTCAGAAGGTTTCCGTTGTTTTCTTTTTAGTTACATCTGTAAACATGAGCGGGATGATCTCAGCCACCGAACGTTTAGGGAATTTAACGAGCTTAACCCTTACAACTGAAGGGTTGCCCATTTTGGATGCTCTTACCATTGTAACAAGGTCCATGCACAACTGCAAAGTCTTTGGTTACTATGGCGGGATTCAAAAACTCACGGCATTGATGAAAGGTGTTCTCTCTTTTCCTTTCATGTTATATAAACAGTCAATAACTTTGTTATGTGTTTGTTTTGATAATTTAATAATATTCCATACAGTATATGGAAAATGAAGGGGGAAAAAATGTGGAACAGAGTGTGCAGTGTTTATGTTAAAGTTTGGTTAACTAGTAGTTGAAGATTCTGTTGTCCGCAATCATATGCTTTGTTATAGCCCTTGTTACTTGAGGGTTTAGCTGTCAGGTTGAATGAGAAATATATGTTACTAGTACAATCAACCTGTTATGTTATTTGTAAGGTATTAAACTAGTTTACCAATGGAGATAATTTTATTTATGTTTAATTGAAAAAATGGGAGACTTGTCCGCGAAATTTGAAAATATATATCATTTGCAATAAATAGATTTGAAGCCCCATGGATCATAGTTATTATGTTGTCACAGCTACTTACAGTGCCAGCAGACTGCCTGAATAGTTATTGTGTTTGATGTGTGATGTTCATCTCATTATTGCAGCGGCCGTTGTCCAACTGAAGACAATCACGAGTGCGCTTTCAGCAGATGAAAGTTTATCAAACTCCATCCTAGAGAAGATTACATTTCTGCAAACTTTACTTAGACACGTCGTCTTAATAATTTGTAGCTTTATCAATATACATTCAGATGTTTACGAACTCTCCCAACCATACTACAATATGTTGACGTTTGGTTTCCAGACGGGTGGTTCAAAGTCTGTAGGATCTTCTACTGAGACGACAACTCCTTCTGAAGCAAGAGTTTGTTGGCACCAAAAGGCAGTTATTTCAGTGATGGAAGCTGGGGGGCTAAATTGGTTAGTAGGTAAGGTAGGCCGCTTATGTTCTGTTGAAATCTTACTCGTGAGTTTAATGTTGTTTGACCTTTTTACTTATTTCGCTTGAGGAACAATAGTGCATATGCTTGTTTTTGCTAAAAAGTCTTGACGTTGCACTTGGAAATAAGGTTTCCAAAGAATTGATGTGGGCACATTTACTATTCACTAATTTGCTAATCTCAAATGTGGTGACTTATCATATTACAAGTAGAAAAATTTGACAGTTTTGCTGCCTTTTAAGATTGTGTTGGTGTTTCAAAGCAAGTAATTGTTAATCAGTTTTTTAACTAAAATCTTTTCTTCAGAACTCATTACGGTACAAACTACTCCGAATGTAGACACTAATCAGAAATTTAAAATTTATAAAACAATACATTCTTAAATGATCTCGAACATGCTCTTAACAAATTCTATTAATTCGGGATATATACAAATGGTGCTCAATGAATTATGAAAAACTCCAAGAGGTATGATTTATTATAAGAAACTCATAAACCTACTTGGAGATTTGCAGCTATGATTTGATTCTAGTGTTTGTAGTTTGACTTTTTTGAGTGGGAAAAATATAATAGAGATTTATTCTTTAACCATTCTGACTCTTCTAGACATTCTATGCTATATGCAGTTTTTTCAAATGCAATATCTTGCTTATGTAATATGTTTGTTTTCAGAGCTATTGCGAGTAATGCGAAGGCTGAGTATGAAAGAACAGCAGATAGATATGGCACTTCATTGTTTTACTCTAACAAGCCTTCGATCAGCATTAGTAAATAACCCGCGTGGTCAGAATCATTTTAGAAGTATTGGTGGACTTGAAGTTTTATTGGACGGACTTGGATTTGCATCGATTAACATATTAAAATCAAAGAATTCATCTTCCTCTACCACGGAAAGGTAGTAACTGGGAAATTTTCTACGGCTCTACCTGGTTCTGTTTCCTTGATATATATGCATGCCTTTGTGTATCTTAATGTTTTTAGCTATGTAATCTTTGACGCCACTTTGATGTTAAGGTGACTAGCATTGTTTGCTTGTAGTATGCAATATTATAAAACAGCAAGTAGATGTTACAGTAAAAGGTTTCAAGTACATGTATTTAGTCTGACAAAGTTAGTTGTAGCTATTAAACAAATCGATAGTACACATTTAGGAATGTTTACTAGTGGCTGCTTTATACATGCACTTTACTACAACATCATGTATATTTAAATTTAATTGAAGCCATGTGTATAAAACCTCTTGGAGCATTGTCTTAATTGCATGGGTACATAAGCCCCTGCTCCCTTCTCCTCTCCTTAATCATATGATTTCCTCTTAGTGTGGCGAAGCACATGCCATAAAGGACTAGGATGTTTCAAAGTGCATGTATTCTGAAGTACGTGTTTCATGTCAAATGATGTGATAGCTTAGCAATTAACAGTCTATTACTTTATTATGATTCTGTATTTGTTTAGTTAGTGTACTTGAGTAAAATTGTCTCTGTAAGGTTTTTTTTTTGCCACATTGACGAATTAATGTATTATGGCAATAACATTATGTATTATTACAAAACCATGATAGAAACAACAAACCAATGTTAATTTTTACTCTATCTGCAGCCGCTACGTTTTGCCGAAGTAATATCTTAAATTACAATATTTTTGCAGAGGGGAGAATGCTTTTGGGGGAATTCTGCTGCTCCATGTACTTTCCTTGGAGGTTCTTAGAGAGTCTGTGTATCCTTATTGTTACAAGCTACCTTTTGGTGGATATTATATACACTTTGAAATATTCCCTTTGTTACAAGCTACCTTTTGGTGGATATTGTATACCTTTTGGTGGATATTATATACTGAACTATATAGGCTCTTTGTTTGCAGGCTAGCATTTGTGTGCATGTAGAAATATTCCCTTTGTATGTACAGTTAATAGTATTTTTCCTAATATATTCCCTTTTAAAATGGGAAATCTTATTCCGCCTAGTGTTCAGTGCTAAATAGTTTTGTACGATAAATCTTAACTTTCAAATTTCTGTTTGTTATGATATAGAAGGGGAGTAATACTTAAGTTATTATTTGCTGTTTCTTGGTTTCACACAAATTAGTAACAGTGTTCTCTTGATTCGGTGATTTCAATAGATTTATTTAAAGTTCTTTACTGGACCCAAATGAAAGGACCAGTTATACCCTAATGTTAGTTTCAGTTGTTTTGTTTAATCATATCTTAGTTGTAATGCCCTTAACTACTGTCCAGCTTTGGGAATTTGAATAATTTGCAGTTCTTATGTGAGAATGGGAGAATACACAAATTTGCAAACAGTTTTTGTGCACCTGCATTTATGCTTCAGGAATACAAGCAGCAGAACACGGACTTACTTGTGCAGGAAAATTTGTATCGTCTAGTTTCAGATGCTAAAGACGCTACTACAGAATATCATGGATATTGGAAAAATTATGTTGTCAAAATAAGCAGAGTCCTCACTGCATTCCTTCTTGCGCTAGAAGATTCATATTCTCACGATTTCCAATCATCAGCTGGTAAAACTACCTTGCCAGTTTCTTCAGTTTACGGTGAACTTGCAGTGAAGTGGATCATGAGGGTTCTTCTTACTGTCTTTCCATGCATTGAGGCCTGTTCAAATCAAAATCAGCTACCTAACTATTTAAGGTTACTGATGCATTTCCATTTGTGTGTTTTGGAGTGTTTTATCTTTATCCTTACAGTTTGCAGGCTGATCAAGTGTTTCTGCTACCATATTAATGTGTTATCATTGTTTCCTCTGCTACTTTTGACTCTTTTTCCTCATGTCAATAAATTCTTTCTTGGTTTTGTTCCACATGGGCAGGTTGTTTGTCTATGTATTGCAGCACCATGTTCTTTTTGTCTTGAGGAAGGTTCTTATACTGTCACCATCACAACTTGATGTATTTCGGTCAGAGGGCGTGTGGGATTTTATCTTTTCAGAGAATTTTTTCTACTTCGGTCCAGTTTCAGCTGAATTTGCAGTGGGTTGTAATTCATATAGCGAGATTCTTCCCTGGGACTATGTATGCAATTTGGATTCCAACATCACTGAACATCAAGTAAACAGTAACGAGATAGAAATTCTTCAAATTGAAGTGATTTCGATATTGGAGCTTGCTGCAACTTTAGCCGGAAATTCACATAATCTGGTGGGTTATTGTTTTATTTTTCAATCCCCATTTTGATGTTTATTATGTTTCCATGGTTAAACATCTGCAATATTCTGCATGCAAAATCTTCAGTTCTAAAGTCCTCCGTTACCCTGGCTCTTCAATTTTGCACTCATATTCATGTGGGCTAGAAATTGCATGGGTACGGGTATGGGATCCGAGTCGGATCTTTCATGTAAAAACTGGGCACTTGATCACTTTGAAGCTATCTAGTTCAAAATGATTTGCAAGACCTTGCAACAACTTGTTTATAAAGTGTGAGGTCCATAGCTGACTATTTCTATGATATCCTTTTGATTTGTGCTATAATTCTGACATATAATTTAAGTGTATGTTTGTTTAATTGGTAGGAGACATTATTTTTAAAAAAAGTAAAATAAATAAAAAATATGTATACTTTCGGATCCATATACGCGAATCCTTAATATTTTAATACTAAGAATCTCACCCTTGGATCTGCACCCGTGTCCTAGTCAATGTAACATAGCTAAAGTCCGTATATTTTTATTCCTTTTTGAGTTTTTTTAATTAGTATTCTAAATATCAAAGATATTATGCAAGTGTGAATAGTTCTGAACAAATGATTATTATTAATATAACACGTGAACATTCTATCATTGAATATGCTATGAAATTAGTAGTTAACATCGGTTGTGCCTAATGTCTCTCTGGATTGCATTTTTAGTTAATCTACCCACATTTATTAATTTGCATTAGTTTTATAATTATGTAGGCATTTTGATTTTTGTTTTGATGTAATGTCACACGAATACTAACTATATATGCAAATATGTACCTTCTTCATATTGTATTGCATAAATTTTTGTGTCAATATGTGTTGGCTTAGTTTTAAGGTTGTATCTTTGTCTTGTCGGATGAGATTGATGAATTAAAAAGCACGAGGCGACCGCTCATGAACTATATGGCCTGTACCTGTATGCCTTTTCTTCTAGAAAAGAGGTGGATCACTATCAGTGGATGTGATTGGGCTTGCTATTCATGCATTAGCTTCTAATATATCAGCATATACTATCATTATCAAGCATTTCTGGCATGTGAAAAAAACATAGAAATAATCAGTTCAGTGTTATATGCTGTTTAATTGTGTCAGATGCGGACCATTTCTGATCCAGTTGCAGTGATTTCTGCTAGCTGTATTATATCAGGCATATTATACATAATTGATAGTCTCAACTCCCTGACTTCCATTTAGTTTGAAGGACTTCTCCCTAATATGTTTTTAGGTGTTTTCATACTTGTGAAACTTTTAATCATACTCTTTCTTTGCATTGTAAGAGTTTTGTTGTGTTGTATTAATTTTGGCTTTTGCAAGAAGTCTTATGTCAAGTACTTACAAATCTGTTCCAATTCACAGCCAGAATGTTCTGTTTTATTGGATGCCCTTGAACATTCTGCGTGTAGTCCTGAAATTGCTGGTGCTATAGGAAAATGCTTGCTCCGAATTTATCAGTATGCAACTGAAAAAACTGCCTCTTCTTTTAAGACCCTTGATGCGATTTCGCGGGTGCTTAAAATTGCTTGTATTCAAGTCCATGAATCTAGGAGGCTAGACTATGATTATGCAGAGTCTGAAGGTTTTGGAAAATCTAATCCGCAAGAGATGATGCAAAGTTGGTATGCAAGCTTGGAAACATGTATGGAGCTCTTTGGGAAATACTTTTCTACCACGGAAGATGCAAGAAGTTTGATTTTGCGGAGTTCTAGTTGTATTGATTGCCTCTTTGAGTTATTCTGGGAGGAGAATTTGAGAGAACGTGTGCTTGCTTATGTTCTTGACCTTATGAAGGTCTGCACTGCCGACTCCTTTGTGATGCTTGTTTCATGTGATATTTGAGCATTTGATTGAATCCCTATCCCTCCCTCTTAATCCCTTTTTCTGAGCTGTTTATTTTTTGGTGGCTTGGTCATTGTTATACAGATCATTCCATATGCTGAGCAAGACCGAACTGCTGGGTTGTATCTATGTTCTAAATATTTAGAAACATTTACTCATGTGAAGGAACAGGAGAAGTGCTTTACAGAGTTGTCGATTAATTTATTACTTGGTATGAGAGGCATGCTCCAGATGAAGCAAAGGGTAATATTTTCATTGAAAAATATCTTCTTGTTAACCTAAACTGTTTTTTCACGTTGGACACCTTGTATAATTTGTTTGCTTTTTTGTTTTCAGTATTATCAGGATTTGTATCGTGACGGGGAGTGCTTTTTACACGTTGTATCTTTATTGAATGGGACTCTTGAAGAAGAAAATGGCGAGAAGCTAGTTCTTAATGTCCTTGAAACTCTGACATGCCTGCTTACAAATAATGACATCTCAAAGGTATTCTGTTTGTGATGCTTATTCCTTGCACTCTAAATAATCTATACTTCTACTTCCTCAGATGTATACAATTGAGATCTGCTGTTTCATTGGACACCTCAAATAAGTTATAGTTATTTATGTCATTACAGATCTGATTTGAAGACATTCTCTCTCCTAAAAAATATCTACTTTTTTTCAATTTGTTGCTTATTTGCAATAATGATTTTTTCTTCTGATGAGTGTTGATGACCTTTCTATTTCTTTCTTCTAAGGATGCATTTAGAGCTCTTGTAGGCAAGGGTTATCGGACTCTGCAAAGTTTGCTGTTGGACTTTTGTCAATGGCGGCCAAGCGAAGGTCTTTTAAACGCTTTACTCGACATGCTTGTTGATGGAAAATTTGATATGAAAACAAAATCTTTTATTAAGGTGATTCTGCAGATACTTTACGTCAATAGTTATCGGTTCTATTATAGGATCATTTTCAACATCTGATTCACTTTCATATTTAATTTTGTACATATGTTGTTCTTTCTCGGACATTGATTTTACTGTGTTTCTTTCCTTTTTTTTTTTTATAACAGAACGAAGATGTAATTTTACTGTATTTCAGTGTTCTGCAGAAGGTCGGTAATTGTTTGTTAGAGCACATTATTTTTATTCCACTTCCTCCCTGTCTTTTTATGTTGGCTTATCCATTGCCATATTTTTAATGGGCAGAGCAGTGACTCGTCACGGATTCATGGACTCAACTTGTTTCTTCAATTGCTAAACGAATCAATTTCCAATCGAGCTTCATGTGTCAAAGCAGGAATGCTTAACTTTCTTATTGATTGGTTTTCGCAAGAAGAAGACGATGACATGGTCCTGAAACTGGCTCAATTGATTCAGGTCACTGGTGGGCACAGTATATCTGGAAAGGATATAAGCAAGATGTTTGCTCTTCTTCGTAGTGAGAAAGTAGGAAACCGTCAGCAGTATTGCTCAGTATTGCTGACCCGCATTTTATCAATGTTGAATGAGAAAGGACCAACAGCCTTTTTCGATCTAAATGGCAATAATTCTGTAAGTCTGATGCTTTTGACTACATCACTGAAGAATCACTATAGCTGAATATTTGGATAACACACGTATGTTTTACTGGCATGTTTGTGTGAACTAAGGTTGTTATTCTGGAGTTACGATAACTAAGAAAAGCAATAAATAGCTGTAATAAAATTATTTTTAAAATTTGGTCCAATAATAAGATCTTCATTAATATCCGGTGTATTTAAATTGACTCGTCGAATCTTTAACAAAAGGAGAAACAACTCCTTTTTAGGGCCTACAACTAGAAATATCGTTTTGTTGCATTAGGCAGCCTTATGTTGTTTGCACAGGAAAAGTATTTGATTGCTTCAATGCCAAGTACACAATGGAAAGGAAAAAAACTCAAATAAGAGTTCTCGATTAGACGATTACATACAAGAATGTCCATAGAAGGCAACAATGAAATCAGTGTAGCAGAAGCTAAGTAAAAGTCTTTTGCTCATGCTAAAGCAAATTTAATAGATCATTCTATGAAAATCCAAGACCCTTGCAATGTTGAATGCCTTGGAAAAAGAAATTACTGTCAAATTTCTTGGTCTATGCACCTTCGGAGGCTTTAACTTAATTCCTTAGGCTCACCAAGTCTAACACCTTTGTGACCCATTTACTGTGTCTTCCAGAAAAAATATATTTTATTTATTTTCTTAAGCGCTGCAATAATAACTAAATCTCCAGATGAAGGGTTACCTATATACTCACGTATGGACCTCACTTAACTAATGTCACAACTTATTTTGTATTTAAGCGCTCAAAGCTTGATGCCTCTTGACTTCTGAAGCTCTATCGAGTTCTTCTAGTTGCACTTGCCCCCACTCTTAATCTTCCATCTATATATGTATGACTTTATCCCATATTTACTGCAATGGGTTTTGGTCTCGTCAACTTGAATTATAGTATCTGAATCAAGCAAGATGTGAAAAAGATCCCATCTTCAGAAGTATCATCTAAACATGTACATTTGTTTATGTTTTGTGTTATCAATCATTCTCAATTTGCTGCTGTTCATTGAGAAGTACGTATTCTAAATCATGAGTTATTGTTTTGGTCTCGTCAACTTGAATTATAGTATCTGAATCAAGCAAGATGTGAAAAAGATCCCATCTTCAGAAGTATCATCTAAACATGTACATTTGTTTATGTTTTGTGTTATCAATCATTCTCAATTTGCTGCTGTTCATTGAGAAGTACGTATTCTAAATCATGAGTTATATACCTTTTAAGTGCTACTGTGAAATCTATATATGTAGTCGAAGCAATTTCTTGGTTGCATTGACCTCATATGATGCTTCCATGGTGCATTTTTCTTTGTTTCATAAAAATTATATGAAACAAACAAAAGAATATAAACAGTATGTAGTACGAGTTAATAAATTTGTTAAAAAGATTGAAGGTTCTTTTAAATGAACACATAGCTAAATAACTTTGCTAGTGTTCCTTTCTGCTGATTACGTAAATGTCTGAATTGTTTTGTGTTTGATTTCCTGAATATCTTTCATGTATATGTTGCATTATACATGTTTTTCATTGTCATCTTCCTTGCAGGGTATCATAATTAAGACACCCGGGCACTGGCCTTTGTACAAGGGATTTTCATTTTCTTGTTGGCTTAGGGTAGAAAACTTCCCAAGAACTGGAACAATGGGGCTCTTCAGTTTTCTTACAGAAAACGGAAGAGGCTGTTTAGCCGCTCTTGCAAAAGACAAGCTGTTCTATGAGGTGCGATTTATTAAATCCCAGGAGGATTCAATACTTTGTTTCTTTTATGTTATTGTACTTGCCGTGCACTTTGTTATACTAGCAGTAAGATCATTAGTTCTACACTTGTAGATGCTTAATCTCCCTAATATTGAATGTAGAATAAGTTTAACATTTATGACTTTCATCTTATTTGTTTTGCAGTCTGTTAATCAGAAACGACAATTTGTCTCTCTGAACATGAACCTTGTTAGGAAAAAATGGCATTTGCTCTGCATAACTCATAGCATAGGTAGAGCCTTTTCTGGGGGTAGCCTGGTGAGGTGTTATGTCGATGGAGTTTTTGTAGCGTCAGAAAAGTGCAGGTCAATTACATGTTATATCCTTCTTTTTTTAAACAGTTACTATCTTATTAATCTTAAACTTTGAACTTTCGTCTGATCGACATATTCTACTGATTCAGCTACGCAAAAGTTAATGACACCCAGATGAGTTGCACAATTGGCACAAAGATAGAAACACCTTCAACCGAAGATGAAAATTCTGTGCCCTGCATTAAAGAATCGTCATCTTTTTTTGGTCAAATTGGTCCAGTCTATATGTTCAACGAGCCAATTAGTTCTGAACAAGTACAGGGAATTTATTCCTTAGGACCAAGTTATATGTATTCATTCCTTGACAATGAAATGGCATTTCGGTCAGACAATCCATTGGCTGGTGGAATTCTTGATGCTAAAGACGGTCTTGCATCAAAAATAACATTTGGACTTAATGCTCAGGTTCTTTTGTTTTTATCCAGTGTATATATACTTGTGTACTGTGGTTCTAGTGTCGCAAAGTGACAATATTACCTGTTATTTTATCCAGGCTTGTAATGGTAGGACATTGTTCAATGTTTCACCAATGTTGGATCATGCGCTTGATAGGAATTCATTTGAAGCAACGGTCATGGATGGTACTCAGTTATGTTCTCGTCGGTTGCTGCAGCAGATTATATATTGTGTTGGGGGAGTGTCTGTGTTTTTCCCCCTTTTTACTCGTTCTGAGTTGTACGAAAATGAAGAAAGTGAAGAAGTAGGACACAGTTTGCTCATTCCTACCAGAAAAGAGCGTCTTACTGCCGAGATTATTGAGCTTATATCTTCTGTCCTAGATGAAAATATAGCCAACCAGCAGCAGATGCTTCTTCTTTCTGGATTTTCAATAGTAGGATTCCTGTTGCAATCGTTTCCTCCCAAACAACTTAATTTGGAAACTCTTTCGGCCCTTAAATATTTGTATAATGTTGTTGTTAATTGTGGTAAGTTTCCTTAATTTCTTCTTCTCATATTAAACACATACTGGTTTATTTTAATTTGTCTCTCTAATAATTTACTTGAATGAAGCGTAAGCTTTCCCCTTTCATTAGTTTATATTTGTTTTTTCTCCAGGCTTGTCTGAGATGCTCGCTAAAGATGCTATCTCTCATATCTTTCTTAATCCGTACACATGGGTCTACACAGTTTACAAAGTGCAACGTGAAGTATACATGTTTCTCATCCAACAATTTGATAATGACCCAAGATTGCTCAAGAGTTTATGTCGCCTCCCTCGTGTTCTTGATATAATACGCCAGTTTTACTGGGATAATCCCAAATCTCGTTCTGCTATTGGAGGCAAACCTCTTCTTCATCTGATAACAAACCAAGTTGTTGGCGATAGACCAAGTAGGGAAGAAGTACAGAAAATTCGTCTTCTTCTACTAAGTCTTGGTGAGATGAGTTTAAGGTAAATATCTCCACCTGTAATTCCTTGCTTTTCCTGTGACTTAGCTTTTAGTTAATAATCAGTGACAAACTGAGTATGTGCAGGCAGAGTATTGCAGTATCAGATATAAAAGCCCTGGTAGCTTTTTTCGAGACTAGTCAAGATATGGTTTGTATTGAAGATGTTCTACATATGGTCATTCGTGCTGTTTCCCAGAAACAATTGCTTGCGTCGTTTTTGGAGCAAATCAATTTGATTGGTGGCTGTTACATATTTGTTAATCTTCTAGAGAGGTATTTACTCTTATATTAACTTTTCTGTGGTGCCTCTTCCTCATATTTCTCCTTATACGGTGAATTAAAATGCTCAAGAATTGTGCCAGGTTATAATTTTTACACTAGTTAAATGTAATAAAGGAGTTCAAGCGGTTTTTAAGATAGCTCTTCTATCTGCAACATTTCACATGTTAAAAAGAGGCTATAGTAGTTTGGCATGTTAGTAATTCTGTTCTAATTAGAGGTAGATTTTGTTGTCGAATTTTACAAGTGAAAGTACGTTTCTGATACCTGTTCGCACAATGCAAAGTATGATCTTCATTTCATCCTCTCTTTTGTTCTACAACTTTAAAGTGAAGTTCATTTCTCGCAACTTGCAGTTGAATAATTTTTCTTCCAATCACATCTTTCAGCAAGTTATCATGCATAATTTTCTTCCCTGTTTTTTGTCTCTTTAACCTCTAATTTTCTTCACAACTTTCATTCTACTAATTTATTCTGTTCCAACCGACTGATTGCAACAATAATCTTAAAGAAATAAATCTATATGTTTGTGTTTCCGTTGGTTATATTCTCTTATAAGTTACCTCACATCTTCTTTGGGGTAAATCTGGTTGTATAGAGTTACAACAACATGAGGCAGGTTTCACATTAAGAAATGCTGTGTTGTAATAGATTTACAATGTAGTTACTATTAGGATCTCTAGAGCATTGTGGTAATTTATCTGGAAACTGACTTGTAGGATTGTGTACAATCTTTATGCAAGGTTTAATCTAATGTCAATCTAACTTGTTTCAGGGATTATGAACCCATCAGGTTGCTTGGCTTGCAGTTTCTGGGGAGACTTCTGGTTGGTCTTCCTTCACAGAAGAAGGCATTAAAATTTTTTAGTATCAGTGTAGGAAAATCAAAATCTCTTCCAGATAGCAATAAAAAGCCTGGTCTACAGATGCAAACTATATTTTCTGTCATATCGAACAATCTTTTCAAGTTTCCTCAGACAGATAACCTCTGTGCATCATTGTTTGATACTCTTCTTGGCGGTGCTAGTCCTAAACAGGTGATTTGTGGTGACTGAATATTTCTTTCTGTCTTTAAGTGTTTAATTCTGGATTTTTTTCGCTGCAATTCTCCTTTTATTTGTAAGTTTAACATATTTCCCATTCTATTTTTCATTATTGTCTATGCACATAGATTATTAATATTTTTATTTGTATTTTATCTATGCATGCCTAAATTTCTGTCATTATCCTATATCAATTGGTTGAGTTCCTTTGCAAATATGTTTGCAGGTTTTGCAGAAACCTAATCAGTTTGAGAAGCAGAAGGGAAGGATGACCAACTCACAGTTCTTTCTTCCTCAAATCTTGGCTCTTATTTTCAGATTCTTGTCAGGTTGCGAGTCTGTAGCCGCAAGAATTAAAATTATTGAAAATATACTTGATCTGCTTGATACCAATCCGTCAAACATCGAAGCTTTGTTGGTAAAAAGTTTATTCGTATTTGGTGGAATTAGAACTTTTAAACATGTTATTCTTGGAATTGTCTTGTATTTCTTGGTTTTAATATCATCTTCCATAACAGGAGAATGGATGGAATGCATGGCTAGTTACTTCAATAAAGCTTGATGCTTTACAAAACTATAAAATGGACTCGCGAGTTCAAGGACAGAGTGAGACGAGTGAGCAAACTTTTGTTAGGAAGCTTTTTTGTGTTGTCCTTTGTCATTGTATCCAGTCTGTTAAAGGTGGCTGGCAACATTTAGAAGAGACTGCAAATCTTTTGCTTATGCATTGTGAACAAGTATGTTTAACATTTTTATATTTTAGACATACACTCGTAGTTGGACGATTTATCTATATTTACTTCTCATGTTTCTTTTTTCAACAGGATAGGATTTCATATCGATACCTTCTCCATGATATATACGAGGATCTAGTTCAGAGGCTGATAGAGTTATCTTCTGAGGAGAATATCTTTCTCTCACAGCCATGTCGAGACAACACATTGTACCTCTTGAAACTGGTTGATGATATGTTGATCTCTGAAATAGATGCTAAGCTTCTGGTATATTATATGTTTGCATTTTTATATACAGATAATAACTTGGATTGCTTTCATTTTCATGAACATGTCGTAACCCTAGAATAGCAGTTAGTTAAAAGATTTTTTATATATATATTTTTGTATATCATCTTACGCATATTATAGTAGTAGGATTTTGTATTACTAGCTGGATGGAAAGAGAAACTTCTTCTTTTTAAATGTTTGCGGTTTCTTACTTGCAATGCGACGGAAGAAATTGTATTGATATTTACTTTAGCACTATTATAAATATTAGTGGAGTGCACATTTTTCTGTTGGCAGTTGAGAGTTATTACTTAATAATTTGTTTAGAATATCAATTAGATTGTTGCAGGTTCAAAGTGATGCAGAACTTAAGTATCTTAACTATATATCAGAAAGTAAGTATATATTTCTGAAAATAATATTTTATTTTAAATTATCTTCTTGGTGTGCAGTTTCCTGCTAGCTTCACTGATTTTTCTACGGACTTCCTAGAATTAGAAAGTCACAAGGATCTCAGTTCTGTTCTGTATGATGGTTTGAATGGAGAATTTGATGACCAACCATTCAGGTATTGCAAATTTATTTTCCTATCCAATATTTACAGACTTCTTTGTACAATATCATTCTCTTGTATATAGTTTGTCCTGATCTTATATAGTCTATGACTCTATAACTGTGTAATTCGTTGTTTTATAAATATTCAGAAACTGTATTAATTTCATTGGAGGATGTGTTGGTTGTTATACCACATTCTTCTGTTTTTGTCAACTGACGACATGCAGGTTTTTTTTTAATAAAGTTATTCTTCCTGAAGAATTTAGGTTATCCACAAATGTTGATTAACAAAGACCTCCATTTTAGCCTCTGATTACAATACCATCAAGTTGATTGCAGTTTAATAGGAACACGTATGAAGGCATTGGTTTACTTATATATATAATTGCCTCACGAGTAGCTTTACCACATTACACCTTGTCCTCTGACGTGTCTCTGTCCACAACCATCATATTGTATTTTTGGTGTACAAATACAAACAGAGATATTTCGTATATTTAATAAGTTGCAGTGTAATATGTTTATAAGGATTCATGTTTTGATATTTTTTTCCTTTGTAGTAATAATATGGGAAATGTCATTGCCGAAAACAATATGTTTGATGAAGAATGGTGGAACATATATGACAAGATATGGATAGTCATTAGTGAGATGCATGGCAAAGGGCCGAGCAAGTTAACAAAGTCATCTTCATCTGTGGGGCCATCTTTTGGGCAAAGAGCACGTGGTTTGGTAGAATCCCTAAATATTCCTGCTGCTGAAATGGCTGCAGTCGTTGTATCGGGGGGAATTAGCAATGCACTTGTTGGAAAAATGAACAAAATTGTCGATAAAGCCATGCTATTAAGAGGGGAAAAGTGCCCACGAATTGTATATCGATTAGTGGTTGTGTATCTATGCAAATCTTCTCTTGCAAGATGTTCTCGATGTGTCCAGCAGGTCATTCCTGTTCTGCCTTATCTTCTGACAGCTGATGATGAGCAAAGCAAAAGCAGACTGCAGCTTTTCATTTGGTACAAATATTAAATACCTTATATGAGTTTGTAATGTTTGAAAAAAAAATGTTTTCTGCTTATATTTGTAACCCTTGCCTATATTCTTTGTGTTCCATATTTTACCTTTGCATTTGCGTGCAGGTCGTTGCTTGCTGTTAGGGAACAATATGGTATGCTCGATGATGGCGCTCGGTTCCACGTAATTTCTCACCTAGTTCGAGAAACGGTCAATCATGGAAAGTCAATGCTAGCCACCAGTCTAGTGGGAAGAGATGATTCATTAGATTTAAGCAGCAATCCAAGAGAAACAAGAGCAATTCATAATCTCATCCAGAAGGATCGACTTCTGGCTGCGGTTTGTTCCAATCCTTCTTAAATTACACCAAATGTCAATTTAGTTTTTTTGGCCTAAACTTTAGTTTCACTGTTTGCTCTGTTTGTTGGTATTGAAAGTAAATATTCTTGGAGTTAATTAAAGCACTAATTTTCTGTAATCCCCATTTTTTTTTCAGAGCCATTTTTTTATACGAATTTAAAAGAACATTAATTCAAGATTGTTTATGACATAATATTATATAAGACATCATACTACTTTTTAGAACCGAAGAGGTCGACTACTGAAGTATAAGGTCCCAGTTGGAAGCGGCATTCCCCAATTTGGAGGAGCTTGTTATAAATTGGAGGAGCTTTCAGTTATTGGCCAGTTAACTTTAGGAGGAAATTTATAGAACCGTCCCTATTAATTTAGGCTCTGTTCCTGCCACTAGTATCGTGACCAATTTATCCTTGACAGTAAAATAGTACCCAATGGTGTCATTAGTCATTTGACTTGGTTGTGCTCTAGGCTTATACAGTTATACCTAATATCCCATACTCATTATCTTGTAGAGATCATGTATTTAATGGTCTCTTCCCCTACTTTAAATTTTAAAGACCCCCCCTTTTACCTCATCTGTTTGCATGTACTTTAATGTGTCTATTAATGGGAGAAATGAAAGAATAGCACAGAAGAGTATTCTCGCTAGCTCTTAAATCATGCGACCTTTTGTAAAAGTTTATAAATGTTATATTTTTTTTGCTTGTGTTTGCCATCGGGTATAACCGAATGTGTTTCTCTTGACAAAGATAGGAGTCTTCTTTAGTTAATACATTTTTTAATTTTTTTTTTACTTTCATCCTTCTGTCTATAGGTTTCCGATGAAGTAAAACATATTAAGACTTCAAAATATGATCAATCCAGACAGTTGCATGACCTCTGTGCAAAGATGGATGAAAATGCATTATCTGATTCAAGCCAAACTCAATCTTTTAAAGATGAGATACAGAATAGCTTAAATGGAATTCTTGCTTCAGATGATGGTAGAAGAGCTTCTTTTCAGCAAGCTTATGAAGAAGAGCAACAAATTGCTGCTGTAAGTACATATCTTTTCAATCCCATTAAAGTGGTCTCATCTGCATATCCTTTTATATCTTTAGGATGAAAATTCGTTCCTGTGTTTAGTCTTAGTTTTTCAATTTTGATGGCATGATAACTAAACTACGCTAGGGAGCAAAAGATGCATTTCTTAAGGAACTACAATATTGACAAGTAGGACAATATTTGTGGGGAACCAAATGGAAATTCTTTGGTGTTCTGGTATATATATCCAATCTTGTTGTTGGCCTTCTTCATGTTATTCGTGCCCTCTAGTTATTGTGATTCTCTGTTGGAGCATCTTTAAATTTTAAATTACTACAACAGGACAAATGGATACACACACTTCGCACGTTAATTGATGAGAGAGGTCCATGGTCCGCTGTTCCCTTTCCAAACAGCAGCATAACACACTGGAAACTTGACAAAACGGAGGATGCATGGCGACGTAGGCAAAAGTTGAGGCAGAATTATCAATTTGATGAGAAGCTTTGCTATCCTCCCTCAAGTATACCAAGCACCGAAGGAATTCACCTTGTTAATGAAGGAAACATTGGTTTTGGATCACATATTCCTGAGCAGATGAAGAAATTTTTACTAAAAGGAATTCACAGGATAACAGATGAGGGGTCATCTGACAACGTTGAAAACGAAGATGAATCTGGTGTGCTGAAGGAATCTGCCTTCGAGGACTACTTGGACAAAAAGCAATTTGAGGTACTCAAAGAAAACAGCAATCAGAAGGATTGTGCACTAGACAAAAAGGAACCTTCCTTCATTGCAACAGACTCACAACCTAGCGAGGTATTTCTTTTGTTATAATTGTTTTTGTATGTGTAAATAATATTGATGATGAGACTATATTTGTAAACAAGATCAGTTTTCAGGTTCTGAGGTCTGTCCCCTGTGTGCTTGTAACTCCGAGGAGGAAATTAGCCGGTAATATGACAGTCATGAAAAGTTTATTGCATTTCTCTGGTGAGTTTTTAGTGGAAGGCACAGGGGGGTCATCTGTTTTTGAGAACTTGAACACATCAGGAAATTTTGATGCAAGCAAGCCTGATCAACCGGGAGTCCGACAAAAGTTTCTGATCAGTTTAAATTTGGATTCTGGTAGAGGTGATGCTGTTGACAGTATAAATGCCACCCGTGGTAGTGCTCTCAAGAAGCAAACTAAATCTATAAAGCGTCACAGAAGATGGAACATTTCCAAGGTAGTCAATTCATAATATATTTGTTTGTTTGCCTCACATATTTATGTCATATTATGTGGCTGCAAATTTACATTTTCTTTTTACCAATCGCAGATAAAGGCTGTGCACTGGACTCGGTATTTGCTTAGATACAGTGCAATAGAGATTTTCTTCGACAATTCGGTTGCTCCTGTATTTTTTAACTTTGCATCACAGAGAGATGCTAAAGATGTTGGAACCTTGATCGTTGCCACCAGAAATGACTCTATGATTCTGAAAGGATATAAAGATAAGAGTGGGTTAATATCCTTTGTTGATAGACGTGTAGCAATGGAAATGGCAGAAACTTACAAAGAGAGCTGGAGGAGAAGGGATATTACAAATTTTGAGTATCTAATGAGACTTAATACTCTTGCGGGACGAACCTACAATGATTTAACTCAGTACCCTGTTTTTCCATGGGTACTTGCTGACTATTCTTCTGAGAGTCTTGATTTTAACAAGTCATCAACTTTTAGGGATCTTGCAAAACCTGTCGGGGCACTGGATTCAAAACGGTTCGAGGTTTGTTTATTTGTTTTCGGTTTCTTGAGTGATTAAGTACCTTCTCCTTCCATATATTTTCTACAATGTTAGTGGCTACTTTTCATCTGTACAGGTTTTTGAGGACAGATATCATAGTTTTTCTGATCCTGATATTCCCAAGTAATTTTCTAGTTCTATTATAGCTTACTTGGAGTTAGTTCCTTATTCATTAATTGTACTAAGATGGATGTACTCGTTTGCAGTTTTTATTACGGATCTCACTACTCCAGTATGGGAATTGTGTTGTTCTATCTTCTTCGGTTAGAACCATTTACATCTTTGCACCGCACTCTGCAGGTATTGTGGTTGTAGCATTTAGTCTGACAAATGAAAACTGTGGATGTTGTCATGGTTCAAAATGCAAAATTACTGGCTTATATTTCCTTTTACTCTATGAGTCAGCTATGATCTTATGCTGTATATCAAATAGAAATGAGCATCAGATTGCTAAATATGGTGTCAAAGTTTCTTTGATTTTCTCTTTTGCACTTGACATGTTATTCCCTTGTGCATTTTTAGCTGACCGTGTAATGATATGTAACACATTGGTTTTTGCCAGGGCGGAAAGTTTGACCATGCAGACCGCCTTTTTCAAAGCATTGAAGGGGCTTATAGGAACTGCCTCTCAAATACAAGTGATGTGAAAGAGTTGGTTCCCGAATTTTTTTATATGCCAGAGTTTCTTCTTAATTCAAACTCTTATCATTTTGGGGTGAAACAAGATGGCAAACCCTTAGCAGATGTTTCCCTCCCTCCTTGGGCCAAGGTATTTGATGCTGACATTATTTTACTGTGCAAGGCATATTCCTGTTAAGTAATCATTTTTGACGGAACTATACTTAAGATGATATATAATGCTATTTCACAGTTCCTTGAGTGCAGAAACGTGATAATTTTGAACTTGCACTGTATTTTGGAAGAATTGAGCTTCTAGTAACAAGAACTAGTGTAGTACATAAAATGTCTTTGAATGATATGTTATACCCCATCGGAACAGGAGCAATTAGTGACTGTAAGAACTTTAATTTGTACTATTTAGTATACTAATGATCATTAGTGAGTTTTTCTTCCCTTGTGGTGGGTTTACATGAGTTTCTATGTTATACTAGAATATACTGATAGTGGCAAGTCACTGCAAGTGTCTCTAGTAATACGTCAAACTGATAGAAGTTCTGTTGTCAGACCCAAACCAGCCCTACTGTTTTGTGCATTTTGATACGTTGTTACTTCGTTAGCTTGTTAGTATTTGGACCAAGTGGTCTCAGTATAACTCCGAACCAATTCTCTATCCACTAATCTTTAAACTTGTTATTAGAAAGTTGTTGGCATGTTCTGTTGTATGTTTTTGTAAACAGATAACCAGGTCATCTTAGTATAAGTTGTTGTGCAATAAACTTCCTATACCTTAACTGATTGATATTGGACTATTGATACCTGTGTTCACCATCATATTAACTTTGCATTCTATTTTTGATACATGGAGTTATAACTTAGTGTGCCCATATACTGATATACATATACATTTTTTTTTTATTATTCTTATTATCTTCCTAATCATCAGAATTACTTTGAATTATTTGATTAATTACCAAGTTTATTGATGTAATATAACTTTCTCCGAAAATTTAGTTTGTTTATATTATTAAAGATGTGGCAAATATAAGCATTTTAGGAAAAAGTTACCCCTTGTTTAACAGCTTGTTAAATCTAGCCTATGTTACGATTAGTCGGCTACCACATACTGGGTCCACGAATCACAATAAGCCATGTTTCATTACAGTTTATTTTAAATTGGTAAAGTTGGGTATTTCCTTATAAATGAATTCAAAGTTCTAGTGAAAGTCTAACAGAAGTATGAAATTTTGAATGAATGGGATGCCAGAAGATGAGAATAAGAGAAATATCATGATTTTTTGAATGGTAGAGGATGTAACATTGGTGAGTGAACTGTAGCAGTTGATTGTAATTATTAAAAAATTTATCTGATAATGTTTGCTTTGTAAACACAATTAGATAGTGCGCCACTGTAATGAAGTTTTGTGATCTGCGATCCGGGGGTGTAAGCACTGAGAATTCTAGCTATATTGGAAACAAATGGATTAGGGCTTTGTGTATGGGGTAGTTTAGTGTAATGCTAGCAACTAGTAACAGAACTTCATATAAAGCCAATGATATAGGCAGATCCTTGTAGCAGCGGATTGAATTCAATGTACTTGAGTACCGAGTTGAGTTACATATGATTTACAGTTACAAATGATTTACAGGTTTACACTTAGGAGTTTATAATTATTAAGTAAGATCCTTTCTTTATAGGTCGTTGTCAGATGACTTGCCCGCTTTCTGTATTTACGAGGAGCCATAAATACAGTCTTTATAGAAACCTTGCTATACTGAAGCAACTCACAAGGTCTCAATTTGAGTTCTAGAATAAGCGGATAAATAGTGACGTATATTTTTCCCAGTACTTAATATCTTAATCCGAAGTTGATCATTTTTCCTTGACCATTTAGCGCACACTTTCCATATTGATTTCCATCTTGCAATGGAGTAAAAACATAAAAGATCCATGTTTTTTTGGAAAAATATCAATTGCAGGATTCCCCTGAAGAGTTTATAAGCAAAAATAGGGAGGCCCTCGAAAGTGAATATGTTAGCTCAAATCTTCACCACTGGATAGATTTATTGTTTGGCTACAAGCAGCGTGGAAAACCAGCAGTAGAGGTATACCAAAAAATCTAAAAACTGAAAACTATCTGATTCCTGATTTTGATTCTAACTTCATTTCCATCTTGGATCTATTAACTCATAGGCAGCAAATATCTTCTACTATTTAACATACGAAGGAGCTGTTGATCTGGACACAATAGAAGATGAGTTGCAACGGTCAGCCATAGAAGACCAGATAGCTAATTTCGGTCAGACACCAATCCAGATATTCCGCAGAAAGCACCCAAGAAGAGGGCCGCCAATTCCAATTGCTCATCCTTTACGCTTTGCCCCTGGTTCTATTAATTTGACTTCCATCGTGTCAAGTACAAGTGATATACCTTCAGCTGTTTTGCATGTTGGTGTAGTTGACTCCAACATTGTCCTTGTGAACCAGGGCCTCACCATGTCGACTAAGATATGGTTGACAACCCAACTGCAATCTGGTGGAAACTTCACTTTCTCTAGCACACAGGTATGTAATTGATACAAAGCTAAGATGAAGGATTCGGCCAACCTAGTTTTCTGTTTGGATTTATGGTTCAAACTTTTACAGGACCCCTTTTTTGGAATCGGTTCAGATATACTCTCTCCTCGTAAAATTGGGAGCCCTTTGGCTGAATATATTGAACTAGGAGCACAATGCTTTGCTACCATGCAGACGCCATCTGAAAATTTTCTGATTTCATGCGGGAACTGGGAAAATAGCTTTCAGATCATATCTCTAAATGATGGAAGAATGGTGCAGAGCATTAGACAACATAAAGATGTTGTTAGCTGCATTGCAGGTAGGTTTCCTGGCGAATTTATAAAGATAATAGTAGCAAAGTCTGAGTAAATACAATAGTTTAGTTTGCTCTAAAGTTTTAAAGTCATATTTCCTCACGTGGTTTCATCCTAATGCAATTTTAAAGTCTGAAGATTTAGAAAGTTTCCATTAAAGATCAATATAAGACAATAGAATCGTTTAAAATTGATAAACACTTTATGTGAACCGTCTCAGAGTTGCTATCTGATTAATTTGAAGCTCACAATAGTTATAGGCTCTGTAATTATATTAATAATGCCTTGGGATACTTTTTAATAAATAATTGCATTTAAGATTATGGTGTTGAATTGACAATGAATTATATGCTGTTATTGTAATATAACATTCTACTAATCTATAAGTATATATCATATACTTAATTTACTAAGGTTGAGTTGTAAAATGGTTTAGAAAAAGTAATTAAAGTGTTTTTCTACCATATAGTTTAATATTGCAATATGTAAAAAATACTATATTCTGATTGGGGGATGTGCTGCAGTGACTTCTGATGGAAACATCCTTGCTACTGGGAGTTATGATACAACTATTATGGTTTGGCATGTTCAGGCTAGGACAGCAGAAAAGAGAATTCGAATTGCGCCATCAGAGATGCCACGTAAGGACTATGTAATAGCTGAAACGCCCTTTCATATTCTGTGTGGGCATGATGATGTGATCACGTGCTTATATGCAAGTACAGAACTTGATATAGTGATAAGTGGATCGAAGGATGGAACATGTATTTTCCATACCCTGAGAGAGGGAAGGTATGTGAGATCTCTTCGACATCCTTCTGGTAGTCCATTGACAAAGCTTGTTGCTTCACGTCATGGACGGATTGTTTTTTATGCTGATGAGGATCTCAGTCTGCACCTGTATTCTATAAATGGAAAACACCTGGCAACGTCCGAATCCAATGGCCGCCTCAATTGTGTTGAATTAAGTAGTTGTGGCGAGTTCCTGGTTTGTGCAGGAGACCAGGGTCAGATTGTTGTAAGGTCTATGAACTCACTTGAGGTTGTTAAAAGGTATAATGGAGTTGGTAAAATAATAACATCATTAACTGTGACCCAAGAGGAATGTTTCTTAGCTGGTACCAAAGATGGAAGTCTTCTTGTATACTCCATAGAAAACCCTCAACTTCGTAGAGCCGCCGCCGTTCCTCGGAATCTAAAATCAAGAGCTTCTATACTTTAACAGATTCATGTTAAGTATGACGTGCAGGTTGTGACTAATTTCAACATTCAGTGATTCAAGGTATGCTGCTGCTATGATATATTCGTTGCTGATCTAAAAAAGATTTTCTCCCGTGGGTCTTAAAATAATGAATCTAATATGCAGACTTCAGGTAGCAGTTGCGCTCCTTGGCCAGAATCTTTTTCTGAAAGACTGAAACATAAGCAACTTTTTCACCCCTTTACAAGAACTTTTGGCATTTGGGAGGTTAATATTTTCCTTTGTGTACATGCTGTGCCATATATATATATATATATAACACATACACTTCCAGTTTCACCCTTCAAGTTGGAAGAAATTTGATAAGTTACCCAAGATATATATTCGGTTTTCTTCTCATCCATCACAACATAGTTGGCTTCATGGCTGCAGAAGGATAATAATATATACATGTACAGTCTTTTGTTGTAACGTTAGATTATAAATGTTGTGTATTCGCTACAGCAAAGGACAGGCTCTGCATTTCTTCATCATCTGTGTAAGTGTTAACAATTTTCAGACGATTGTGTATGATGGCTCAACACTTCCTATAGTACAAGTAAATTTTTTGCTGCAATATACTGATGCATCAAATTACCACATCTTTTCATTGCTTGCAGATGGTATACTCGCATGTTATGCAAAAATTTATGTCGAAGGACTCTTCCGGACCTACTGTAGAGGATATTGTTTATCAATTCTACTAGTGCTTGATAGGACACAAAATTTAATTTGCTTCTGGCAAAGTTTAAAAAAAATATACCCTACAGTTGATGTAACCTGTGTCCATACAAGATTGCCAATGAAATAGACGCTTATGTTCAAAGATGATAGGTTTGTTTACAATCTTTCTAATTATAAGGCAGCCAAACGAATGCTGAACGATATCGTGGCTTAAGTCTGGAAAAGACGTTGAAAACAGTTTTCAAGATGCAAGTCCCCGGTGTTGAATCAATGTGTATTGGGAAGGACAGTTGATACCGGATGACAAATGAAAAGGTGATATTGGAAACATCGTCTATTGGACTTTTTCTTGAACAGACCCTTTTAGACTTTTTCTTGAATAGACCCTAAAAGGGGATAGAGGGAGTACGACCCCTAAAAGGGAACAGAGGGAGGACGTAGTCACTACTGCACTCAATAGTTGTGACAACTTATACGACTTGTACTTGAGATTAATATGATATTGGATTAATTCAATGCAGAGCAAAGGTAGCCTGACGTTCCATACTTAAATATTACAAGGTGATAGCAACTGTTCGTTTGTGTTCTTTATGATTCACATTTTAGTTGGGCAACCCCAATATTGAATTTACCAATTAAAAGTCCTCCCCTTTTGGAGAATTAAGACAAGATGACCCTTCTCCTACATTCATCATAATAAGTGATGTTCAATTGCAGCTCACAAGTAATCTGTACATAAGACAACACAAGAGAACACAAGAGAGAGAACTACAGCACAAGCTTCTATACATGTTCTATTTAAACTTAACCAAATCTATGAATCGAAGTTTGTAGGAATATCCATCTCAGCTTCAGAGGTATTTACGAAGTCAACAAGGGTATCCTGCAGACCCAAAAATTTGAGTACGTTGGCTCCTAAATAAGCAATTACTTGAAAACTTAGCTACTAAAAACTAAAGTACACAAGCTAAAAACCAAAGTACACCAGATCGTTGAAACTGACAATTCTTAAAGTAGCATACCTGATCAAGGGTGCCCGAGGGACTGCCAATGCCAATAGGCAAACTTTTGGCAAGTGCTTCGGCTGCATCAGAAAATTTCTGTACGAAAGGTAGAAATTTTGCAAGGGAATCACAAACCAAATTAAGGATTTTAATAGATAAGTTATCCACTGACCAACCAACCAAATAAAAAAAAATCCCTATTGTTTTTTTATGTTAAGTGTAAAATCCCTACTGTTAGATGTACTTTATATGGGTCCCTATGCCAATCCACCAATTATATTATCATTATGGACCCAACCAGATAACATCAGCTGGAGTCCAATGTTAGACGTTCCTATAGAAAAGATAAGCTTGGGTGGATTACCATAGTAACTTGTCCAGAAAGAAAAATCAAAGAATAAATGTCAAAATTGGACATACTTTATCTAGGTTGATATATTGATGACTAGTTTCTTCAACAATAATAGCCTTTGAAGCATCTTCTGGAATAACCTGCATGCACAATACATTTATACTTTGTCATTTATAATTTTTAGGTCATTTTTCCAGTGTGTTAAAATGAAGCATACTGGATCATCAAGGTTTCTAGCATAATGTCGATCTTCAAGAAGTAATGGCTTAATCTCGCTAGGTGTTCCCTGCAAATCCCATTGACATATCAAGAAAACCAAATTTATCGTCAGCCAAAAAAAGAACTCTGGGAAACCATGAACCTATAGTCCTATAGAGAACTAGGTATCACATCTCTCATACGTTTACCAGTTCGCCTTGATCAACCGGATTATTCCTACCTCCTTTACGGAGATCTCTTAATGTTCCCTGAAAGTGGTCAGACAAACTGATCACAAGATTGCTACGACAAAATATAAATGTAAAAGCGCCATCATCTATGAAAATGATGTTCACAAAACACAGGTAATTTCTTTTTTATCCCAAGTAATAACACTGGCAGTTTACGCAAACACGTAAATAACGGTAGGAAAAAAGAAATTGAACAAAGTGAAGAAGCTATTTAACACCATATTCGAGACTGCAAAGATGCCGGAGGAATGGAGGCTCAGCATGGTAGTGCCACTTCATAAGAATAATGGTGATGCTCAAAGTTGTAGCAACTAACATGGTATTAAACTACTCAGCCATACCCATGAGACTATGGGAGTGAGTGATTGGATCTAGGGTGCGACAAAAAGCGGCCAACCAATTCAGTTTTATGCGTGGAAGGTCGACAATGGAAGCAATACACCTCCTTAGACGTCTAATGGAAAAATATCGAGAACATATTGTTTTGTTAAAGCTTAAGGTACTTTAAAAACCACCTCTTCATTCATTCTTTGGAATGGAAATAAGGTCTGTGTGCATCTCACCCTCACCCTCACCCTTCCCATCTAAGAGCGATATATACTGTGTATGTTTGTTTGGTTGGTCATGCAACTGCTTCCTACTATATAGGTAAAATAAAGAAACTGAAGCTTTTTGCAACTGCTTTCTATTATATAGGTGAAAGCATGCTCGCTGTATCAAAATAGTTTCTCGGGTGGATTCCGTGACTTTGCTGAATAAAGGTGTTTACCATTCGCCTTGTGTTCAAGAATAAAAATGTTAAGATTAAAATAATTCAATGAAGATAAAAGAATCTTGTAATTATGTTTGTAGATTGTCATCTCATCTGTGATTCAGTACTCCGCCAAAATTAGAATAATTAACAATTTCCCAAAAAATTCCAACAAGAACTATACAAACCTTATTGGCCCACATAAGACCACATGCATTACACAATGTCCTTGGTCCTGCTGGTCCACGACGCATAGCAGGAGTAGAACTTTCACTAACACCACAATGATGACACCTCCGGGGATTTCTATGAGCCGGGGATACAATAAACAAATTTAAGTCAAATTTTTCTTCAAAGATTCATTTCAGAGGATCAAAAAATATAAATATAAATGCACAAACAAAAACTTCAGAAATGATTTTAAACTCACAAAGCTTCTGGATGACGTGTACCATCTACTTGGGGTGAACTCCTTTCATAATCCAAATTTGAAGGCCCACAACCTTCTTTCAGGGATGCAAATTGTCCATTTTTTCGATGCATCCTGGTGTAGATATACACAATGTTAAAGAACTTGGAACTCATAAGCTATAATAGCACCTTTTCTTAGAAGATTTGAAACTCATGAGTGATAAGCTTTTAAAATAATTTTTTCCCCCTTTACTAGCCAAATTCCTGTTGGAAATTTAGTACTCGTATGACTAGAACTTCCACAACTTTCAACTTGCAAAACATAGTTACACAATAGGTTCATTATCGCAATTCTTCCATTTTTGGTAATTGGACTAAATTCCAGTTATATATTTCTGCCTGAGTGCTACAGAACAGACGACTTTGCATGCATGCATCAGAAGCCTATATAGTCCGGAAGTTTACAATCACTTGAATGGATTAAGCACCATATGCCTTGTCAATCGAGCATTACTAAATTCAATATACAAGAATTATGGGTTGGACAATAACATGTGATTTTTAAAGATTTTTTCACAACAAAATGACAGAATTTAGCTCTAGATATTCATATCCTATACATTTAAAGTATATACAAAATGAAGTAATCGATACCAGTAGTACACAACTGATTATTATATAGTACAAGATAAGCTTCACTGAAATACCAAAGCAGGCATACATTTCATGGACTCGGGAATGTCAATGCTAGTTAATAGCGAATAATAAATGTATGTAATCCAAATTATTAAACTATAAAATCTTGGCAAAGCCAAACCATATACAGAGAGCTCAGCTTAAGAAGTTTTTATACTTAACACAATGTTCTTTTAAAAATAAGTTTAGCACATATAATCTCTCACCTCTGAGCAACCTCTTTCCGGACTGTGTACCTTATCTTTTTGTCAAAGCATCTCTCCTTCCGTTTTTCACGGAACCTAACCAGAGATGCTATTCTCCGGGAAAGATTTGAACGTTTTGGTGTATCATCCACGACCTATGTACAAATTACAATCATGTAGACATATATTGAAAACAAATCTTAAAATCAATAATAGCATGTCTCTGTGACAGAAGACTTACCCTGTTGTTCGGAACAAAAGAAACATCAAGGGGAACTCCAATAGGAATATCATGTCCCCCCAAAAGCAAGAGCACAGCTTGCACCTGTGGCATAAATCTCCAGCAATATTATGCACCGCACCGAAACTATATATTCCAAACTCATTATGGTTTTTATTATGATATTGTGTGTGGGAAGAATAAAGAAAACCATATATGCAGTTACTTTGGCCTCCATCCAGATAAAGTTATATTGCATCCAACTTAATACTGATCCGAGAACGAGATGGAATTCTCAGTACTCTTAAATGCCAAATATTTTTTTGAAAATTGAGGTATGTAAATATCATGTCAACAATCTATAACCTCAAATCCTGGAGCCTCCGTGCATTCTTCTAACAAGTAAGAATTTGAAGGACTATCAAATTACTTCCCTAAATCTAGATAATGATTAAAAAAATTCAGGCACTGTTTCGAACATTTACACTATCTTAGAGTAACAACTATTAGTTAATTAATAAAATTTGACTCTAAATGTAGTTTACTGACTCCATATATAAGTTACATGTCAATTATAAGAATTAATTAACTAAGCACATAAATTCACAGCATGTACCCGTAAAAGCATTAAATAACAAATTATAATACTATAACGAGAATAAGGATACTAAGGTAGACCTCAGGAAAGTAAATAGTGATCGACTCAAATATATTATATTAACTACCTAATTACTTACTTTTCTAATATATAAACAAAGTAAAATAAATGGTAAGTAAATATTTAACAATAAATGAGTAGATTTATTTGTTCACATATATTTGTTGTGATCTTTGGAAAAGTATCCTGAGGTTAACCTAGGATCCTTATTCTCTACTATATTAACCCATGAAACGAGACTCTCTTAAACCATCCTTCCTATTAAGATCATTTTATTGCTTCTTTTTACTACTGGACGACACCAGAAAATTATCTGAATGGTTGATCCTAAAAAATGAAGCTGAATGGCCCATGACTAGTCCAACATATGTTATTAATAATATATACAGTAACTGTTTTAGTCTTTGCAACCTTTATACATTCTATAACACTTTAACAACAAATGTCATGTAATCATTTAAAATAGTAGTTTAGTTGCTTTGATTTTGATATTTTACTTAAAGCAATTTATATAACCTATCTTTTTCATCTATTAAATGTATAACTACTTTAAATTCAAAATTCTAAAACTTATTAAACGCAATGCGTTGAATTTTCAAGGAGTGATTTTGATAAAAGAGTATAAATTATTATATAGTTTCTGACAAACATGATTATAATTTATAGAATAAAAAAGATAAATACAATCATTCAGAAAATTTAGATATGTTTATGAAACAGTTTTATTCATTCAGTATTCAAATTTACTACTCATTCAGAAAAGTTGACGGTTTAGATTAAACAAATGAACTTGCATTTAAATAAAAACAACTCTTGACAACAAATTTATACCTACCTACCTACCAAGGGAAAAACAAAAGAAATACCCAATCTACCTATTTCTTACTTTTGAGTATTTAATATATTTTTTTGGTTCAGAAAAAACTTAACCTCGGTCCCAATTTTTTTAATTAAGTTGTCAATCAATATAATAAAAAGCAAAATCACAACTAAATACAAAATCAAACACTCAATTAAATGAAAACAGTAAATCACCTTGTCGGGAGTAACAGCCGGGAAGACATAAACCTGGCCTTGGAAAGAAACACTGAGCTCACTAGTCCGCGACCCAACCACAATTCCACTACTAGCATTAATGTTATAACTGTGCTGCTGCTGCTGCTGTGGCGGCGTAATTGCCGCCGCATGACGATTATCCATGTCGTCATCATCATCAATATAATCATCATCAAAACCAGCGCCTTCTTCAAACTCAACCTCCTCGTCATCGTCTCCGTCATCATGTATTTGCATATGAGTATCGTACGGACGAGCTTGAATTGGCCTTTGATTCGCCGCTGTCGCCATAACCAAACAAGTACACCGAGCTTCAACAATATAAAATACAAATATGTATGTATGTATTACTTAAATTATAGTATATGTATGTATGTATGGCCGCTTTACTCTCAGTATTGTTTCCTCGTTTCTTTACTTTGACTAGTTATTAGTACTACTACCATTAATGTATTTAGCTCTCGATTATATTTTTCGTTTTTTTAGTTAGTCAACATAAAAATTGAAAGAATAATTATACAGTATTTTTATTATTAATACATCCCTCTTCAACTCCATAGAAATGCTATAATCATGTATCATTAAGGTTTAATTAAAACAAAATATAATTTCAATTTAAAAATGAAACGTTTTGATAAAAATAAATAAATTAGTGAACTGGACCAAACAAGCACATCTTAAATATGCGTATATATCATATCAACAATATTTACTAGTTAAAATTATGATCACAAATAGATATAAAATGTTGCTTGATAGATTTAGAATCCAGAGATATTTTAAATTTGTGACGTTTTACAAATTTCCACATCTTATGAAAAATTTGGGTTGTTCAATTTGGGATACATTGAACCAAACATAGCAGCGGAATGCGTGCACTCTGTAATCCATGTTCACATAGTATCAGTATGACAACTGCAAAACTCAGGATTAGTTTTTATAATATGAGTATGATATTTCTCAAGTTTTCACATAGTATCCGAGTGTCTCGACATGTTGGGTATATTGTATAGGACGAGACCCATCACAAGTACCACACTTCCGTTAAGGAAGAAGGGGCTTAAGGTTACTTCTTCTGGGAGACATGGCAATGGAAGTGCCAATATGTATATTGAAAGTGGCACTGCAAGATAGCGAACACGTTTCGTTTAGTAAAGCACTGTATACCAAGGGAGTGAAGTAAAAGCAAGAGAAAGTAGCGAAAACCTGAAAGTAGTACAGCCAGGGAAGAAACAACTGCAGAGGAAATTTTAACCAGGTTGAGCAATGATACATTAAAAGCTATATTGGTGATTATGTACAGGAGAGGTAATAATGGCGCTCCATCACAACCTGATGCAATGAAATGAGCAAAAAAGAGTTTGGTTAGTAAAGAACGTCAAGACTATATTTTTCTGATATCTCATATTTGCCCATAACATTCCTGTAATAAGGCAGCTGTTCAATATGAAATTCTCAAGTGAAGGGTGCAGTGGGTAACAATGGAGATCAACATAGCAAGTTGAGAGGTTTGGCTTTTTAATTATAAAACTAGTCAAGTGACATGGTATTTTCTACAATGTGCTTTAGCCCACATTTCTCTTCTCAATATTTACTTACTATTTGACTCGTCCAATTTTAATTATAAATCACATTTGGATTGAATAAAAAATAAATAAAAATGTCTTCCATTGCGGAGCTCTAAGCACGGTTATCATAGATACTATACAACTTTGACAAACAAGACACCTTACAACAAGAAAGAATTGCATCAAGTACCACGTAAAATTTGTAAGAAGAAGCAACATATTATAGTACCTGTTGTATTGGTGCTAATATTGAAAAAGCAACCGGCACCACTCTTAATGTATAAATGGAGTTGAGAGAATGGTATGCCTTTCAAATTTGAGAGTAAGGGCAGACAGAGAAGTACAAAAAGGGCCTACATATCGAAGAAAATGGAAGATTGTCAACTCATAACAGATAGTATGAAGATCAATATTTCAGTTTTATATAAAGAGAGAATCAAAGAAGCTCCATTGTCCGTTAAAGACTATATATATTGATTACCATTCATATAATCATATAACAGATAAAAATAACACTTATTATGTAAAAAGCTAGAAAGTATGGGCAACCACACAGAATTGTAAATGCTTTGAACGTCATTTCCCCACGTACAAATATTTTTTCAGCATCTTAACAAGTCAAGAGCCGCCTGTCAATCTTTTCCTTCCACTAATATATATTGGCTTCAACATGATACTTAATCTAATAAATTCGATCTGTTTAAGTTGTATGTGTATGTGTCTCGGTGTCTACTCTAATAAGGCCAGAAAAGGCCTCAAGTTTAAAAGTGTCTTCAGAGTTTTCTAAAGATAAAAGGAGAGTACAGGGCAGGAAGAAAGCTAAACTTTCATTCTATTCCACAAAATTTAGGAAACTCTGACCGAAAAGAATCCTTCACTTCCTTTATTTTGTTCTTCCTTGAGGTTAAAATTTTATTTACCTTCGTTCTCATAAATTATTTTCTTCACATTAAAATTACATTGAATGTTTTAAAAAAACTTAATGACAGGATGATCAAAAGAATTTTTTATGCTATCTCAATATTGTCAGGGTTACCAATTTTGGACTAAAGCTAATGAATGCGGCGAATTTACTATTAAGAATGTACGTGCTGGAAGTTATAATCTTTTTGCATGGGTGCCTGGTTTTATAGGGGATTATCAATGTGATGTTGAAATTTGTATAACATCAGGTTTATCATCTCGTTTTGACTTGAATCTTATACCAATCGTTGTAGCTAAAACTTAAATTTTGTTGTTGTTTGTATGTTGATCAAGTGTACATTAAATGCCAAAGCAGGTTGTGATATTAACATGGGTGATTTTGTGTATGAACCTCCAAGAGATGGTCCTACGATGTGGGTAATTGGGATTCCTGATCGTTCTGCTGCAGAATTTTACATTCCTGACCCTGACCCGAAGTATATCAACAAACTTTATGTCAATCATCCAGATAGGTTAGTTTTCTTATTGTTTAGAAAGTCTGCATTGAAGAAACAAGTATTAATGCTAATTGACGGTGATCTTGATATGAACATGGCAAACAAATAAAAACTGATGCTTGATGGTTGAAAGACAATAATATCTACTGGATTTTTTTTTCCTGACAGGTTTAGGCAATATGGCCTTTGGGAACGATATGCAGATCTATATCCACATAAAGATTTAGTTTATACAATTGGTGTTAGTGACTACACAAAAGATTGGTTTTTTGCTCAGGTCAATGGGTATTCTTCTCCCTTTTTGTTTTATTTTCTATTATATAGTCTCTTGTTTTCCATCCTGGTAGTTCAGCTATCTATCAACTAAACAAGTTAAATTATAGTTCAGTTGTTAAATGATAGGAAAGTTGGAGATGGCACTTATAAAACAAGTACATGGCAGATCAAGTTTGAAGTTCTGAATGTTGAAAGATTTAAAAACTACAAATTACGTCTGGCACTTGCATCTGCACATCATTCTGATTTACAGGTAATTGGTTCATGGTATTTGAGCTAATTTAGTTGAAGAATAATAAAACTAACAAATAGAAACTATATTGGCACTGTATAACTTTAAACTCAAAAGTTTATTTTAAGATATATATACGAAACAATTCACTTGGATGATGAAAAATTTATAGTAATTTCTCAGTGTTCATACAAATAATAAATATTTTGATTGATATACCATCTTCAACCCTTTCCAAAGTAAATATTAAAACAAATTCAGCACTTTAGTTGCATTTCCTGCCAAGTTCTGGCTTATGATCAACATGCACTTTTTCCTTCTTTCACCAAAGGTACAGATTAATGATCCTGAAGACGATGATCCTCTGTTTTCCACTGGAGAAATTGGGGACGATAACGCAATTGCAAGGCATGGAATCCATGGGCTCTACTGGTTGTTCACTGTAGACATTCGGGTGATCAACTGGTGGAAGGGGACATCAACACCATATATTTGACACAATCAAAGAGCAGCAGTCCTTTCCAGGGGATTATGTATGATTACATCCGTTTGGAAACTCCTTGTCCAGAAAATTTTAAAGCTACATCATTCTAGTTTCCTTCCTCTTCATGTTAATTATAATGATTTGTATGATCCTACTCTCATTTAGATACTCGCAAAAATTAACTTGTTCCAGAGACAAAGCTGGGCACAACCCTTGGTAATAAATTGTCCTGTGACATCTCGTACATCTTATTTTAAAGTTGGTAACACTTGAACAACAATCCTAATAAAGTTCACAGTACTGAACTATTCAAATCTTCCCAATAACTGTATTAAGAAAATTATAACTATTTTGTATGGAAAATTGAGCTTCCGATACACGAGTTTGAACTGGTACCGAACATTGAGCTTCTTAAAATCGAGGTTATTTGTTTGAGCCCCGGCTAAATGTTAAAAAGTAGCCAAAAAATTAATGAAACTGTTTCGGAAGTCTGAAGTTTTTGTCCCAGAGTCCTATAGAGTCCTTGTTCCCCTAGTTGGGTGTCAGAGGCTGGATATTTGAAACAAGTGACTCTACATTAACAAGTAGGTGAAAAGTACTCATCCTAGTAGCAACATCTCTGGGTTGAGATAGAATGAGCACCGCCCAACACAAATAACAAGCAATTTACAGATGAAACATAAAAACTCAACAAACTCCGGCCCGGTCACCAAGCGTTTTAGTAAAATGTACATTATGTTCGAACATTTCAAAAAAGGGATGATATTTGGAGGGTATAAGGAACCTACAGATACAGAAAGAAAGAGTGGTAAGTACTCTTGAGTTAAATAATTCAAAGATGGTGTACACGCAAAGAGATTCTTTTGGAAGAGAATTTAAAAGTGGGTAAACTTGTCTTCACGTGTTCATAACACACACAAGCACAACAGTTCAAAACCACCCGGTTCCCTTATCTCTGTTTACAAACCCAAAAGTTACACGCCCTGCATTCTCGATGCAGAAATTTTATTTCAGCTTATATTTTTTTTGTATATACTGGAATACCTTAGTGTCAAGTATGACAGTTGAATTGCATATTTTAGATGATCAAGCAAGTTTTTTGTATTCTTATTATTAAAGAAATTTATTATAAGCATTTATAATTGAAATCTCCAGTTTCTTGTGTCCTCAAATGAGTGCAGCAATTGATCCTTTCATGCATATTTATCAAGTATGTCAGATTTTGCAAGTGTAAACTGTAAAATGCTAGTGTTTTACAATTTTATTGTTTTAAAAAACATTTTAATGTTCTCTGCAGAAGTGTGTATATATTAATAGAGAGAGTAAGAGCATGCTACCCTTGAAACTATGAGTTGTTTGTGCTTGCAAGCACAATAATGGGTTCCATAAAGGATCTTGATTGTTACATTAATTCTTGCTTGATTTTTTTTCTGTTTTGGGGTTGTTGTACTTCTCTATTAAAAGAATGAATGACCCCTTCTATGAATTCTTGAAAAAAGTAAAAAACTGACATACACTGAATAAGATGGGTGAGTCAATTTATTAAACAGAACTGAAGAAAAATTGTTGCATTTGGTAAAATGTAAAGCACTCATTCTATAATTTTTATATCCGTGGTACATATGAAAGCTAAGTTTGTGGTTAGTGCAATGGTTAAGTGGTCGAAAAGAACCTCTTATGTAGTATTATTTTTTAGTGAACCTCTTATGCGGTATTACACAAGAAGATTGGCGAGTATAGTGATAATTTTACACAATCTGCATTTTAGGTAGATAGTAAAATTGGTATATTAAATATTGATCATTCATGTTCAGGTGGTGATGTCTAACGGCTTGCTTCAACTTACATTTACAAAGCCAGGGGGTCACATCATTGGACTTCAATATAATGGAATTGACAATTTGCTAGAGCTTCACAATCCAGAGTTGAATGGAGGGTAGGATGTTTTGAAACTGCATCTCTTACAGTCACAGTCGGTGCATATCCTAGTCTCAAATAAAAAACCCAATGAAAATAGGCATTGCTGTGCAAAATGAGATGAATGTAAATTAAGGTTTTCAGTTAAAGTTACACTGCAAGATCATAAATATTACTGATTTGAGACAGATGGTGTAAGAATTATAGTTTGCATAGACATTTTGTGTTTGTTATCGAAAATTCTATTTTTTTTCATCTGTTTAAATATACTGATTTGAGACAGATGGTGTAGGATTTGTAGTTTTAGACATTTTGTGATTGCTATTAAATATATGTTTTTTCCTTTCTTTTCCGCTTCTCATTGTTCCCCTACACTGCACATGCACTTCATGATTTACCAAATAATGTTCTAAATTTTTGATAAAAATTGCAGGTTCTGGGACCTTAAATGGAGTGACCCAAAAAATACACAAACAAGAAGAAAATTTGATATGTACCCCTCTCTCTCTATCCACACACACATATCACATGAACAATTACATGCTGTCAGTAACTTCAGAGTTGTTATATCATCGCTTTGGCATCAATATGTTAAGAGTGCTAACATGGATTGAATGTTGGAATGTGTAGTCTCTCTCTATAAATATATCATATGTGCATATTCATGAGATCAGTGAGGTCAGATTTTTTATATCATCACTCTGGCACCAGTATGTTATCATAATATGTATTGAATGTTGAATGACTGTGTAGGATCAACGGAACAACCTTTGAGATTATTGTGCAGAATGAAGAACAAGTAGAACTCTCATTCAAAAGAACATGGGATTCCTCGTTCAAGGATGAGCAGTCCCCTCTACATATTGATAAAAGGTTTCTTCTTAAGTGTCGAATAATGAAGATAAAAACTATTGGCAACCATAATTATGATCATCTTGACTAACAAATGTTGTGCAGATGTTTTAGGTTCATTATGCTTTGTAATTCTTCAGGCATATACTCTTATGCCATATATGAGCATCGAGAGGACATGCCTTCCTTTAGCCTCAACGAAGCAAGGCTGATGTTTATGCTTAAGAAAGAAAATTACAACTTTCTCTGTTAAATTTTGATTATGATTTTTAAAGAATTTGATTATTATTGAAATCAGTGGATTCTTGCTATATTTGTGTAAATCATTAATGCTTTTATGCACATGCGAGAGAAGGCTGATCTGTTAATAAATTCAAGTTAACTAGTTAGTATTATTTAGATTAAAAAACAAATCGGTTGGTCTGGACTCCAAGCTTTTCACTGAATATAGCTTTGCAGAATAGGTATCACAGATTTGGCATTTCTTTTATTTCCTTGTATTAGTATTTTCTTTACCTTTGGGTTTAATATATTGGCAAAAATTACTGTTATTGTATGTAAGATTATATATATGATGATAATGTGAAGGTTACCTTTATGAATCTGTTTCGGCATGCAGTTGCGGTATGAGTCAGACCAGTTGAAACTTGCAACAACTCTCTAGTATCATGCAATTAGCTAGCACAAAAAAAAAAAACAAGAAGAACTCTTTGGTATCCTCTGTAGAAGAGCTAAAGCAGAGAGGGTTTTTTTTATAGAAAAAATCATCATCCTGAAAATTAATAAGAAATTGCCAAGGGGAAAGTCTAATGCCTTTATCTATGTTAATGGAGTTCCTCAGTTAAAATGCCTAAGAATCTATAATTAATTAGAAGTAAAATTGATAAGGCCGCTGAGGTTGTGTCTGCATTCCAGGTTTCACTACATGGCCATGGCAGATAATAGACAAAGATACATGCCCCTTCCAGATGACAGACTACCAGGAAGAGGTCAAGAATTGGCCTATCCAGAAGTTGTTCTCCTTGTTAATCCCGTGGAGCCAGAATTCACAGGCGAGGTACTTTTAACTCTTTTTATTCCAAGAATATCTATAAAATCACGCTGTTAGACTGCTTTTTGAAATAATACTTGAATTTTTGGCGACCATATATTTGATCATCTAATTTATTGGTTTGTTCATGAGAGCAGGTGGATGACAAATACCAATATATGTGTGTGAAAACAAAGATAACAAGGTCCATGAGTGGATATGTCTTGATCCGCCTGTCGGATTCTGGCAAATAACGCCCTCTAATGAGTTCAGAACATGTGGACCTCTCAAACAGGATTTAACCTCTCATGTCGTCCCTGTGAATCTTGTTGTATGTAACTAGTTACTCACATATTCCTTCCACAGATCTATTATCAGTACCACTCTATTTGCAGCAATTACTTTCATCAATTTTTTTAATTGCCTAATCTGTAGATAAAATACTCCTAATGATTGTTTTGGAGAAATATAAGAATATGATCCTATATTTTTATTTTTATATATTTTTTTAAATAAAGTTGATAAAAAATGTAGCAAATAAAGGAATGATTCTCGTGTCGCATAGTAGTTGTTCGCATATATTATTAGCTGACTAAGTTATTCTGAGTTTAATTGTATCTCTACTTTCTGTCCAAATATACTGAAGATATTTGTAAGTGCTCATTATGGAGGTGTGGATGTAGTGCTCAGCTTCAAATCTGGTGAACCATGGAAGAAATTTTTTGGCCCTGTTTTCATTTATCTTAACACCACTTCAGATGAAAAGAATGTTGTTTTGGTACTCTAGGAAAATGCCAAAGAACAGGTTTCAAGACAACTTCATGCGAATTTTCTTCAATAATTAGCATGAATTAACTGATACGAAGTTCAAAGTTGCATGACCTTTAGAAGATGCAACGTATTCCTCTTCATTTTCTCTAAACTTCAACATTTTTCATTCTTCAGATGAGAACTAAAGTCCAAAGCTGGCCATACCATTTCCCATTGTCGGAAGACTTTCCACAATCTGATCAAAGGGGTAGTGTTAGCGGCACCTTACTAGACAGGTAATCGGTTTATTATTCACAACTATTAATGTTCATCTTGTTTTGTTCAATTCTTATTGATGATAATATGGTTGAGCCTTTAGCTATGTCAACAATCACCATATACTTGCAGTTGGTGCTCACATAGGATTAGCTCCACCTGGAGAAGTTGGATCTTTCCAAAGAGAAGCCAAGGTGGCTCAACATTTCCATTTTCTCTTTCCTTTTTTCTAAAACTGAACACAGTAACATTAAATGTATTCTAAATTTATGTTTTATTAAGCAGGGTTATCAGTTTTGGACCAACACAAATGATGATCACTTTTTTATTGAGAATATTCGACCAGGAGATTACAATCTTTATGCATGGGTCCCTGGTTTTATTGGTGATTTCCGATGGGAAAAATTCATTACAGTAACACCAGGTCTAATACCGTGTTGAGTTTTCGTCATATTTAAATGTTTCTGTTCATGAAAATATATCTGCATCTTAGCAGGTGGGAGCATTGATGCAGGCGCACTAATATACAAACCTCCAACAGATGGACCTACCTTGTGGGAAATCGGCACTCCTGGTCGTTTTGCTGCGGAATTTTTTGTTCCTGCACCTGATCCAAAATATATAAACAAACTCTATGTCAATCATCCTGACAGGTAATTTGTTTAACATGGACATCTGTTATGAGGTATCGTTACTTGTATAAGCTCCTGCTGATTCTTTGATCAATAAATGAGCCACAGAATTTAATATGTAATTTTTTTTAACTCAAATCATATATATTAATGACAGGTTCAGACAGTATGGTTTGTGGGAGAGATACACTGACTTATATCCAGATAAAGACTTGGTCTACACAATTGGTGTCGGTGAGTATCACAAAGATTGGTTTTATGCTCAGGTGACTGGGTATGATTTTTTGAATATAGTCTTTAAAGTCTTATAACTAATAAAATGCACTTGGTTATTCTCTACCATTGGAAATTAGGGGCTTTATGATAAATTGGTCTAAAGTACAATGATCCGGAATATGACCCAACATAGAACAGATAGCACTGACCTATGATCCGGAAATTGAAAAAAGAATCCATGCACATAATGTTGTTCGACTAATTTCAAATAACTTTACATGGTGTATACAAGTATTCTTAACCTTGTTCAAAATCTGAACTTAATCCCCTCTCTGAGATGAAAAATCTTAAAACATTATATTCCTTGTCTCAACTGAGACATGTAACTTCATTAAGATTTGATTGGCATATGAGTGTTTCTATAACAGGAAAGCTGGTAGTGACATGTATATTGGAACTACATGGCAGATTAAGTTTACACTTGGAAATGTTGATCATACTGGAATCTACAAACTTCGACTGGCTCTTGCATCAGCAACAATGTCCATATTAGAGGTGAAGTTCAATAAAGTGTGCACGTGCATGTATAGTCTAATTTTTTTGTGCAGCATAAGAAATCTCCAAATTTCTTCCAGGTACGAGTGAACGATGAAGAAGCGAATCCACCAATCTTCTCTACTGGTTCGATAAGGAAAGACAATGCAATTGCTCGGCATGGAATCCATGGACTTTACTGGTTATTCAATGTGGATATGCATTGTACTCAACTTGTCGAAGGTGAAAATACCATATTTTTAAAGCAAGCAAATGGAAGTAAATTTCAGTTTGGGGTTATGTACGACTACATTCGTTTGGAAGGCCCTCCACTGTCCTAAGAAAATGGCAAATATCCTATTTATATCATTCAAGGGTCATACTAATAATCATCCATGGTTTCATTTATATATTTATCTTCTGCTATTTTTTTTTTCAAAAAACAGAACGGCAATCTTTATTCAGTAGCATTGCAACAACTTCGCAGTATTTTGAATTTGATCAAGTCATATATCCTTTAATTTGGAATAGGTTTCCATGTATCTAGTGTAGTTCAATTGTTATAACAGTAATCATTATATAAATAGAATTTTAAATATTTTAATAAAATTATTCCTTTTTTTTACCGACTGAGATTTAGAGCTAACACTAATATTTTTTTGACTAGAAAATAATATAAGAAAAATTTCTTAGAATTAAATCAACTAAAATAGCTCAGAACCAAAAGGACTGGCAATATAGCTCTAGTGAACTTGTGATAGTATCTGCACATTGGCAAAGTAGTTCTTCAAACAACTTCTAGCAATTTTGGTGCAGTGACTAATGAGCTCGTTCATCTGGAACTCATAATTCCGAAAAATGGTAATAGTTCTGAATTGCAAAGTGGCAAAGTAGTTCTTGCAAACAACTTCTAGCAATTTTGGTGCAGTGACTAAATGAGCTCGTTCATCTGGAACTCATAATTCCGAAAAATGGTAATAGTTCTGAATTGCAAAGTGGCAAAGAGCTCCTAACACAACAAACATGCCATAACAATTTCATCAAACGCCTAGCTACAATGTTTTTGTCTTGTTTTCTGCAATGAGGTTTAAAAATCCGATATTAATTGGAAGGGACATGGTAGAATTTGCCATGACACATGCATCGGTAGACAACAGGACAAGGTTCAGCAACACTGATGGAACACTTGAAGCTCACAATCACTCTCTTGCATGGAGAACAAGGACCGCAAGCATGCGAACAGTCAGGCAGACTTGAACCAGTCGGATACAGCTCCTCCATCCTTGCTTCGTTTCTTCTCCTAGTATCCGCCTAGATTATTCATTCAAAATTTTAGTTTCTTCAACGCAACACCACATGCACGCACAAAAACACATCATACATTACTATACTGCATTACTACATTTCACATGTTTATATTTTTCTAGATGAGAAAACAAACCTCAGCCTGATTATGAGTTTGGCCTTGATAATATATATGATCCTTTCCATAGTACATAGCTGAAATTTTAAAGCATTACTCCAGCATTAGACGCATATTATTATAAGATAATGTACAATGTAGAGAGAGAACTTACAGTGCTGCGGACGGATGCATTTAGCCGGAATAATAAGTACCACGAAGCTAACTGTCAAAGGCAACAATACATTGATAACTACACAAAAAATCTTCTTCATGTTCCCTTTTTTTCTTGCTCGAGATCGAAACAACTATATATATTAATAAACAATTGGATGTTGTTTTGCAATGAAATATTGTGACAACTTGTAAATGGGCGAACATTTTATAGACAAAGTGATAGTATAAATCTAGAGCTAGCTGGAGGAAGGTTTAAATGAACAATGCATATCATATCTAATGCACTTCACATGATACACGGCCACTTCCTGAATTAAGGTTTCACATGATCTAGTGACTGAGTCTCCCCTGCCTTGAAGGATATAGATTTATCTATATTTATTCTTACTACAGTTTCCATATTCAAGTATTGTAAATGTAGCAGTGCACACCAGGAAGAGTTTGACCGGCTAGTGAATGCTAGTACTCTTGCAATTTAATTTCGCAATATAATATTTCTATACCTCATCAAATTTTTTTTTTCCTAAAAATGATTTGACATGACATCGATCCCTCCAAATAATATTTTAGCAAGTATTACCTCCTGCCCACCCAATTGTTTACGTTTCAGAGAGAAGGTCCGACACGCATTTTAAGGTGCATATAAAGTATAGTTCCATAAATTTAATGTTTAAATTTTTATTCAGAAAAAAAATTAAAAAATAAGTTATGAAATTATACTTTATATGCACATTAAAATGCGTGTCGGACCTTCTTTCCGAAACGTAAACAATTGGGTGGGATAGAGTGAGTAATTGTTTATCGGGTGCCGTGGTGAAGATCTGAAATCAAATTATTATTTTAAAATAACTTGATTTACTGACATGTAATCTACAATATATGTGATTTGTTCGACCAAATTTGACTTATCCTGTTAACTTTGTACTAAAAAAAACGAACAAACAAAAAATTGCTGATAATTGTAAATAATTTTTTTTCCAATTTTACAAATCTTAAAGTTATTATAGTTGAATGCATGAAAATTAGACTGTTGGGCCATGGAGGAAGTTTTTGGTTCGAAGATGGGGTCAAGTTGAAGTCATGACTACCATAAACGTGAAGACAACGGCATTTGAGCCTTCAATTGCTTTTGTTTTTTTATGTCACGACCCACTAATAATAGGTATTTTCTTGTTGTCTTATTAAGTTATAACTATATTGTTAGTTTTATTTTTATTTTTTGAAATTTTGAACCAAGTTTACCCTAGGGTTGAACCAGCAAATGGGCCAAACCTTATAGTTACGATTACACAAGTCTTAAAATGTTAGCCTTTATATTCATGCACTTCACAATATTCAAACGATGAATATATTATTTAATTTAAGAAAAAAAGATTTCAAAAACTTTGCTGCAGAATAATGAAGGTGCGGAGACAGCAAGATATACTGAAGTCACGTTCAACCTCAGTAATACAAAAATAATTATTTTCTAATAATCGTAGTTTTCTTGAAAAATTCGACTTCCTGACTTTCTTTATTATGAAAATTAATCTTTGATAATCAGCAATTATCACTCCATATTTTTTATAGCTCATAGATGAAAATCCTAAAAACATTCTTCTAAATGTGAATAGAATAACGTAATTTCTTGAATTCATCTAAAAAAATTTAAAATTAATTTTATTTGTTATAAAAAATTACGGACAAATAATTCTGATAGCGATAAGAACGCTTTTAATATAAACCAGTCAATATTGAACGCAAAAAATTTGGTTTGATAACAAAAACCTCTATTACAAAGTTCAAAACAATATACAAAAACCAGGAGTAACTGCTTATATAATATCCGTGGTTATAATTCTTCATTTCTTCTTGTGGCCGAACATAAACCGTATCGATCTTTCACCGCGCAAATAGATATTAAATAATGAGAGATTAGTTATTAATAAGCTGTAAAGTAAGCTTGTTTTGTCGTCTAAAAATAAATCTACTTTATTCCGAATCTTCTTAAAATAAGATTCCACTTAATTACTTCTTTTGATGCCAAAAGAAAATTAAACTAAAATTTCAGGTCATGGTAGTTAGGTTTGCTTTAATCGCTGCAGATATAATTATATAAAAATGGTTTATATGCAGTTCAGGCCATTACCTTGAGCTATGAAAACTGGGGGCGTATCTGACCAGCTCTTTTAAAAAATTAATTTAATTTTACAATTATTGATAATATATTATCCTTTTACGTTGACAACTTAGTTTAATTACTGTTTAAGTTAAGAAGATAGAAAACACAAAGCTAGCCAGGAACCTAACCACTTTGTAAAGCTTCTCTCTGATATAAAAAAATTATTGAAAAGATTGTCCTACTTTTCAAATTAAATTTATAAATCTATTTTACGTTAATTAAAAGTGACACTAGCTAGCAAAGTAACAAGTAATCGAATGCGTTATCCATTTGCTCCACTTTAGATGAAGCAGAAAAGCAAAAGTTAGTTACCTCTCTCATTCTGCACACACACATATAACACATTATTCATAGCGGAGTATATATATAATTACGTAAGATGAGATGTTAGCATCTTTCATTAATCTAAGTGCTGATGCAGATATCTTTTATTCTTAAACTCTTCAATGTGAAAAATGGCAATGGCAAGGATTCGTAAAGCAAATACCAGGTTTCGTCGATCTAGAAAGTTAAAGTACTGGTGTCTGGTGACTATATTTTATTTTAATACAAAAAATGGAGAATTGTCTTTCATATCACAATTTGAAGAAAAATGACCCTAAATATCACAATTCATAAAAATGGTTCTTTTTATTACTAAAAAAATAATTTAAACTTTGATTTCTTAAAAACACAACTTTATAATATGTTTTTATTAAAAAATTAAAAAAAAAGACTTTTTTGAAAACGCAAGATTAAATTATGTTACTTAATTTCTTTTCTTTTTTATAATACACATCTCTAAGATGCGTTATTGTCAAAAAAAATTGAAAAACCTATGAAACCATGCCCATTAGCAATGTACAGGGTATATTCAAATTCATCAACATAATAGAGATTGAGAGGACCATCTTTTTTATTACCGATATTTTAGACATTTTATTTCTAAATTGTGATTAAAAAGTTCTTTTTTTCACAGAAAATTAGGTTTTTTTTTGAAATTAACGTACTTGCTTTTATTCAATTGAATCGATGATCAACGCATCACAAATACAATCAGGAGGGGTATTTATCCACTCATGAACACCTGACATAGAATAAGTAGTCCGTACTAATTCGTGAGCCACTACATTGTGAACCACTACATTCGCAGACCTCGGAACTTAATTTACTAGCACTTCATCATAGTGCTTAAATAGTTCAATACAATCTAACACAATCAAATGAAAGTATGTATTCCCTTACACGCCTCTGCAAGCTTCCACAAGTTCACATAAAATTAGGTTTTTAAACGGATTGGAAACGTAAATTAATTGACTACAAATAATTTAAAGTATATCACTATAGGAGTAGTAAATTACTTATTTGTGTATAACCGAATCTCTTGCATTCAAACTCTCAAATTTGTGTGATGTATGTGTGTGCTATACTGCTATGTGCGCGTTTATTAAATAAAAATAAAAGTATTTTTTGGAAGAACAAAATATATATTAAAATATTGAAAATAATAATATATTAAAAATAACATGTGTTTAATACATATAAATTAGTTGTCATCATAATTACAACTAAAATGGACGGAACTAGTTCTGTCAAAAAAAACAGAGAGGACGGAACCAGTATATATTTTAATAAAAAATAATGCATTTAGTTAATTATCATTTCAATTTGGTTTGTTTGTATACACTGTAATATTATTGTTTTTACTAGTGATATTGTAGAATCTGAGCTAATAACTTTAACACACACAGAGAATAAAACGTAATTTTGTTAACTGAAAAAACAAGATTGATATTTTCCTTACTACTTGGAAAGATTACATGCAAAATATATAAACGGTAACTAGGAAATATGGACTCCTATAAACCAGCAACTACTTTCCTCACTACACTGAACTACCTTCACGATCCTACAAATACTGAAACTACTTCTACGACTAGGTCTATGCTGTTTACATGGGCCATGGGCTGGGCTGACAGCTGAGTTTATTCGAATTTAAAACATAAACCAAATTCAAATTACTACCAACAAACACCCCCTTAATTTTAAATTTGGTTTTGCAGGTTTCTGATTCCCAGCAACGCGCGTAACCTTTCAAACTTCACTGTAGCCATAGCTTTTGTCAAGACATCTGCACGCTGATCACCAGACCCAATGTGCTTGATCACAACTTCACCTCGTTCGATACACTCACAAATAAAATGGTATCGGATATCAATGTGTTTACTCATGCCGTGGAACACCGAATTCTTGGCCAAATCCATTGTTGACTTATTGTCTATATAGAGAACCACATGACCTATACTTTCTTCAGCAGAGCCACACAACGTTGCTTCTGGGACACCCAAGTGATCAAGCTCTCATTAAGATATAATGACATCCCTCTTGTACTTCTCCTATCATCGATTTGCCCTGCCAGATCACTATCTGAGTACCTTGACAGAATGTTGTTATTGCTTCCTCTTGAATATACCAGACCATAGCTTAAAGTTCCTTTCACATAACGAAGAATTCGTTTCACAGTGTTCCAGTGCATAAAAGTGGGTCGTTCCATGTAACGGCTTACAATCCCAACAGCATATGATATATCTGGTCGAGTATGGACCAGATAACGTAGACCTCCCACAACACTTTTGTACTCAGTTGAGTCTACAGAGTTCCCATTTGCATCCTTGTGTAACTGTACTGTAGGCTCCATAGGGTACTTTGTAGGCTTGCATTCTGCCATACCACTCTTTTCCAAAACTTTCTTTGCATACGACGTCTGCTTCAATTCTATACAATCCCTCATCTGAGTCACCTCTATTCCAAGATAATGAGAGAGCTTTCCAAGATCACTCATATCAAACCTCTTGTTCATCTACTCTTTAAATTGTTGAATAAGTGCGATGCTTGTACCTGTGATTAACAAGTCATCCACATATACTCCAATTATCAACGTCTCATCCTTCTCACGCCTTGTGTATACTGCATGCTCGTATGGGCACTTAGTAAAACCCATGTTCTCTAAACACTTACTCAGTTTAATATACCAGGCCCGTGGGGCTTGACGAAACCCATATAGCGCTTTTATCAGCTTATACACCAACTGCTCCTTCCCTTACTTCACAAACCCTTCCGGTTGCACTACATACACATTTTCTTGCAAATCACCGTTTAGAAATGCTGATTTAACATCTAGATGATGAACTTCCCAGCTATTTTTCGCTGCTAGAGCCAACAATAGTCTCTATTAAATTAAAAAATTAATTTAATTTTACAATTATTAATAATATATTATCCTTTTACGTTGACAACTTAGTTTAATTACTGTTTAAGTTAAGAAGATAGAAAACACAAAGCTAGCCAGGAACCTAACCACTTTGTAAAGCTTCTCTCTGATATAAAAAAATTATTGAAAAGATTGTCCTACTTTTCAAATTAAATTTATAAATCTATTTTACGTTAATTAAAAGTGACACTAGCTAGCAAAGTAACAAGTAATCGAATGCGTTATCCATTTGCTCCACTTTAGATGAAGCAGAAAAGCAAAAGTTAGTTACCTCTCTCATTCTGCACACACACATATAACACATTATTCATAGCGGAGTATATATATAATTACGTAAGATGAGATGTTAGCATCTTTCATTAATCTAAGTGCTGATGCAGATATCTTTTATTCTTAAACTCTTCAATGTGAAAAATGGCAATGGCAAGGATTCGTAAAGCAAATACCAGGTTTCGTCGATCTAGAAAGTTAAAGTACTGGTGTCTGGTGACTATATTTTATTTTAATACAAAAAATGGAGAATTGTCTTTCATATCACAATTTGAAGAAAAATGACCCTAAATATCACAATTCATAAAAATGGTTCTTTTTATTACTAAAAAAATAATTTAAACTTTGATTTCTTAAAAACACAACTTTATAATATGTTTTTATTAAAAAATTAAAAGAAAAAAAAACTTTTTTAAAAACGCAAGATTAAATTGTGTTACTGAATTTCTTTTTTTTATAATACACATCTCTAAGATGCGTTATTGTCAAAAAAAATTGAAAACCCTAGTCACTCCTCTAAACCTATGAAACCAGGCCCCTTAGCAATGTACCGGGTATGTTCAAATTCATCAAAAGAGTTTGAGAGGGCCATCTTTTTTATTACTGATATTTTAGATATTTTATTTTTAAATTATAATTAAAAGGTTCTTTTTTCACAGAAAATTAGGTTTTTAAACGGATTGGAAACGTAAATTAATTGACTACAAATAATTTAAAGTATATTACTATAGGAGTAGTAAATTACTTATTTGTGTATAACCGAATCTCTTGCATTTAAACTCTCAAATTTGTGTGATGTATGTGTGTGTGCTATACTGCTATGCGCGCGTTTGTTAAATAAAAATAAAAGTAATTTTTGGAAGAACAAAAAATATATATTAAAATATTGAAAATAATAATATATTAAAAATAACATGTGTTTAATACATATAAATTAGTTGTCATCATAATTGCAACTAAAATGGACGGAACTAGTTCTGTCAAAAAAAAAAAGAGAGGACGGAACCGGTATATATTTTAATAAAAAATAATGCATTTAGTTAATTATCATTTCAATTTGGTTTGTTTGTACACACTGTAATATTATTGTTTTTACTAGTGATATCAGACTCAGAGTGTTTGACATGTGCAATATTTTACATGCAGAACCACATGAAAATAATGTTATATCTTAAACATATAATATTTCTGCCATTCAATTATCCTATACAATTCTCCACTATCACCAGTTCACCACCACCCAGGCCTCGACCATTATAAGCTTTGGTTTCTTGGTCTTTTCTTATTCACCTTCTGCCAGAACTCAGGAGTTGAGACACTTTAGATTTTATTTGTAGTTTAAGATGATAAGGCCAGAAAATTAGATTGAGATACACATGCAAATTGCAAAGTAGTAATAGTAATGTGTGTGTGTATTTTTGTGATATAATATTCGAAAGAAATTTAGTATTAGTCTCCCTTAACACAAATTTAATATTAGATTATATATGGACCTAAGAACAAGTTCAACAGTATTCTAACTCATTCTCCGTAAATATTTCTCCATCTGTCTCATAATTATTGTCTCATTTTGATTTTTTAAAGTCAAATTAATCAATTTTAACCGATAAATTAAACATATTATATAATAATAAATATTTTTTGAAAAAATATTATAATAAAATTTAACTTTTCTATTTTATGAATCAATTTGTAAAGTCGTAAAATTATAAGTAATTTTTATTAAATTGTTAGTCAAAGTTAAATAAATTTGACTATGAAAAGTCAAAATGAGACAAAAAATATGGGACGGAGGGAGTATAAAATAATGACTCCTAGTTTAGGAACACTAATTTTAGTGTTAACTCCAACAACAATTTCTATTCTCATCCTTTATTATTATTATTATAATAAATTTGAATCCAACAAGGAGAGAAATGGGAAAAAAGAGGTGGAAAAAATGAGGAAAAAGAGAAAAAACTGAATATTTTATTTTTGCGATCGGATCTATTCATTAAAAAGAATCGATTCAATACATTTCTTATGTACCTATAGGTGCTATATTGGATTTGAATCAGATTTCGGATTTTTGAGGTTAAGAACTCGTTTTGGGAAGGCTTTGCCTTGCTCTTGAATGACAAAGTATCAGTACTAGAACGTAAGGTGTCTTTTCTCTTGACAAGTTGGGTTTGCCTTTAAGCATGAATCATTCTTCTCTTTATCATTAGTTAAGTTATTTATTACCATTAGTATTATCACTAATTATACTAGTAATATTTATTGATTATAGTATGTTATCAGCCTAATTATTGAAGCTGCTTTGTCTTTGCACAATACAACTCCAACTGGTACTTCCACTTATGAACAGGTTACTGTTCATCCCTCTCATCAATTTTTTCTTGTCTTTTAACTTAATAATATTCATCCACAGTATGTATGTGTTTCTGTGCGTGCCATATTAGTACATGTATGTTATATGTATGTACGTGTGTTTTTCTGCAAGTAAATTTGTATTTCGAAGTTGATCCAAAAAAAGGTCAGTATACTTTTAGGTAATTATGAGTATAATATAATTTGATTGTATAATAATGTAGTTACTATATATAGACCAAATCTTTGTTATGTCAACTTATAGCATATTACCAATCCTCCAAGTAAATTGAATAGCTATAACTAAAAGAAGATTTTATTAAAATATATATATGTGTGTTATTGATTGGTTTGCTCTATATGATCTGTTGTTCATGAATTAGCTTTCTTCTAAATTTAATAGACCAGTTAGCTGCAAAATGGTGAAAGTTGTTTGATTTGTTTTCTAAGTACCAGAGCTACAAGGCTGTTATTAATGGGGTGGTGTTATAAAGTTATAAAGTTATAATAAGCATCTTCTTTTTTGGAAACCGAATATAATCATCATGGTTCAGGTATCACTGTGTTTTATCAGAGCTTCACTATAGACTTGATATAAAACTACGCTCTCAGCCTCTTCAGGAATCTCAAGTAACATAAAATTTCGAGTTTGATCAGATTATGTTCTTCTATTTGTGTTCCCATGGAATGTTTGCGATGATAGTAATTGTTTGATTATGTTTTTATGAATTGAAACAATAGTATGGCATCTCCGTCAACTCAATTCGCCACGACGAGGAGGATGGGAATATATGATACACTCCACCAGATTAGCATGTGGGAGGACATGTTGGGAGGCGGTGTTAGTCCAGATACATGTACATCTACGAATTTGAAAGAAGATGCGAGGCTGATTCATAAGGTAGAAATTTTTTGTGCTTGTTGGGGGTATGATTAATGTCTTTTAATCATTGTGTTACTACTGATATTCAGTTTATGTTCTCTAGCCTGAGTATACTTCTCAGGAATCACTAGGCCCTTCATCAGATAATCAAGCAGCAAAAATATTATCTGAAAAGGTAACCGTGTAGCTCCATCAGTTAGTCTTCCTAAACATTGTAATCTGCAGCCTTTGAATATTCGTACTGAGTAGGTTATTTGGCAGCAATAGACTATCGGCAGAACTAGAGATGTATAAACTATACCATGTGGTATTATTATTATTTTTGATACTAGAAGTTGTAATATTTGCTACATTTTGAATAATCAAATTGCAGTTGCAAAGGCGGCTAGCACAAAATCGCGAAGCTGCGCGTAAAAGTCGTTTAAGAAAAAAGGTAAGCCAAGAGGAAAAACCTGCAACTTTGTAATATGAAAGGTATCTTTGAATCACTTGACTTGATTATACTTCTAATTTCTGCATTTACAGGCTTATGTTCAACAATTAGAAACAAGCCGTCTAAAATTGGCCCAACTGGAGCAGGATCTTGATAGAACTAGACAACAGGTAAGGTTTATATTGACTTCTATATATCAGTATCCTTTTACTTCTATGGATCAGGTCAATCTGTTATGACATGACGAATCAGTAAGTTTTATTTACAGGGTGTGTATACAGGGGGTGCTCTGAATATGGGCAATACTGGATTTTCTGGTACAATGATTTCAGGTGCTGCATTTTAATGTGCTTAGTCACTTTATCTATCTTTCAATTCTTCTTTTTTTTCGGAATCCTCTTCACAGATGCCATAATTCTCTAGTTAGTCTTTTCTGTCATGAATTATGAGATGGTTCAACAGTATTTGTAGACTAACATTTGTTCAACTGAAGATGTATTGAAACTTTATTCCAAGGATGTTCACTATTATCTCTAGGTTATAAAGATTGACTCTTAATAAGATGATATAATTTCTTTAATCAAAGATACCTTATGTTTATGTTTTACGTCTTTTATGTTTTCCATGTATATGCAGATGCAGGACTTGTCACCTTTGGTATGGAATATGAGCTCTGGCTAGAAGAACAAGAGAAGATGAACTGTGAACTTAAAAATATGTTGCAAGCCCACATAAGTGATGCACAACTCCGTATGTATGTTGAGAGTGGCTTAAACCACTATGCTGATCTTTTCCGAATGAAAGCAGATGCTGCAAAGGGTAATGTCTTTTATCTAATGTCTGGCATGTGGAGAACAACAGTGGAGCGAATCTTCCTCTGGATTGGAGGATTTCGTCCATCTGAGATTCTAAAAGTAAGTCGATGGGATTGCTTTGCTTAAAAGTAGGGAAAAAAATTACCGTTTTATTAGATTAAACTCAATATCTATGTTGTCCATGAGATTACATACAGTCATATGCCTATGCCTTAGTGGTAACAAAACTTTAATTTAAAATGGTTCTGAAAAACACGACAACTTTCTCAAAATTTGGTCAATTGTGGCGATGTTTATATGTGTGCTTAGTCTATTTTATGAAATCATACAAGTACGTAAATGAAATTGTTGAGTTATAAAATAGCCCTGCATTTTGGAATCAGGTTCTTCGGATCAAGATTTTATCTTTGTTTGTTTTTTACTTTCTTGTGGTCCTGGGAGATGCCATTTGTGAAAATGTTATTTTTAATTATGTTTCGTAAGTGATATTTTACCTTACCCGGTATGGGTTTGTCATTCGAATTCCAAGGAAGCACATAGTGCACTCGTCAAATGAAAATGCTTACATTACTTTCTTTTGTAGATTATTAGGCCTCAACTTGAACCATTGACTGAGCAGCAGCTTGCAAGTGTTAGTAGTCTGTGCCACTCATGTCAGCAAGCAGAGGATGCTCTTTCACAAGGAATGGAAAAACTTCAGCAGACCCTAACCCAATGTGTTACTGATAGTACTTCAGGTTTAGCAAATTACAGTTGTCAGATGGTTACTGCCATGGAGAGGTTGGACTCGTTAGAGAGCTTTATAATACAGGTAATATGACTTATCTTTCTCAAGTTCTGTACCGTGTGTTATAATGTTTCTTAGACTCTGATCAGTCATAATTTTATTCCTTTATGTTAGTTTTAGACTTTAATTGATAGAAGAATCAAATATTCATATCGGAAATTAATTAAAAATAAGTAGCATGCATCTAGGTTTGCCAATACCTTGACACAGTACGATTAGTAAGGTTTAGTAAATCCTAAATGGCCATGGCATAAACTCATAAATTTGTATGTCCTTGTGCTCATTTAGTACCTTAAACAAATTAAGACAAACTATCAAATGCATTATGAATCTAAATTGCTTGGTAAAATTAACAAATCTTCAAGGAAATTTGTTCCAGAGAGATCTTGCAGTGCACAGTTTCTGTTGTCCCGAAATTGTTTATAAAATGGATTTCTGTTACCCACTAAAGCAATGCTCTAAATCTGTAAACAGGCAGATCATCTTCGCCAGCAAACTCTGCAGCAAATGTTTCACATCTTAACTATTCGCCAAGCAGCTAGAGGGCTGGTTGCTTTTGGGGAATACTTTCATCGTCTTCGTACTTTAAGTTCACTTTGGGATGCTCGATCTCATCAACAAATTTAGTTTCGAAACACCATGTACGTTTGCCCGCCATGTATTACTTTTAAGCTAAAAAATAGCTTTTCGTGTATGGATTACTATCGATTCTCTTGGCAGTTTTAGCCTAATCAGCCCTCGGATTTGATAATTGTATATATGTGTGAGCAATAAAACTGAGCATGTGTATGAGTCTAGGTGATTGAGTCAAGTTGGTATTGAAGGTATATGTATAATATGTTCTTCGTTATGGAAACTTAATAGTTATAACAGATGTGTAGTCTGGTATACTTACTGGGCGTTTCTTGATCGTTCATTTTCTGATATCAATCACCCTCCTGTTTGATTCACAAATTTGATTGGAAAAAATGCAAAGCTCATACTTAAATCAAACCAAACCAAACTTTCGGGATAAATTGGAGTATTCTTTTTTACTTAAGCTCATACATATTCGATAAATACTACTAAAAAAACTGCACCACTCTGCTAGTGTCGACCTTTCGGGATTCAAATTGGAGTATTCTTTTTTCTTTTGAATGGAAATTGGAGTATTCTTAAGCTAGCCTTTACTATATCAATAATAAATATTTGTTAAATTTGGAGAAACATAATGACTATATTTTTTGATTTTTGTAGTGTTGTATCCAAGCATGGGGAGGGTTCAAAAATAAATTTAGGCGATATGAACCCTCATGTAATAAAATTATTTATATTAAACAAGCTTCAATGATATAAGACAGTCTCACTAGCCAACTTTAAGTGCCAATTATGATGCAACTGAACAAGTGACGTAAAAGTAGAAATGAGTCACCAGGCAATATAAATACAAACAGAAGAAAGGCATCAAAGATCTGACAGCTATCACTGTTCATATTCAAAGAACAAGTCTTCAGGCATATTTGATCAGCTAGCCTAATATTAGAGGCACTGATAAGACTTCACATTAAATCTAACAAAATACACATTATTCTTGCAAAAATGAAAAATGAGATTCTGCATTCAGTATAATATAGTTTAGCATAAAAAGTGTTGTAAAATGAATGTGCAATCACAAAGCACCCAAGTAAAATCTAAGGCAAACGAGGATATGCAAATGCCAGAAACTTCCCTCACTTTGGGCCGTCATTGCTAAAGCCCTGGATGAGGATTACAAAGCTATCACTGCTAGTGCGCTGGACTGTTGTAACTTTTCCTCGCAATAAACACCGATCCCAATAGCACAGCAACTCCAGTTACTGCTATACTGTATACAAGGCGTTTCGGCGAGAACTCTGGGGGCGGTCTTCTTTGAGGACCATGTGCACTGCCAGTCCCCTGTGTGTCCCTGGCGAGATGCCATTTGATTGCATTAAGCATAATTGTCACTAAATGCTACGGCCGTTAAATTGAGAACTAGACAGTCAACTGTGTGACAAACTTTAAAAGTAGAAGGGCACAGCCTGGAGTCTCAAGTGCCTCTTTGCACTGTGAGCTAGATTCCTCAGTACTTCATAGCATTTTCTTGCGACCAGAGTAATATTTTAATTAAACCTTGAAATTAGACATAACTTTCTGGAAAGTGGTTTAGTTAAAGTTCCTAACAGAGTGAAACATGAGCATATGGCAATGTGGCAGAAAATGACACATACCCTTTAGTCCTACACCCTTGTACCATGCAAGAGTACATTGCATGGGTTGGATAAATGGCCCTCCAGCAAAACTGGTGGCAAGGGGTTCAACTTTTTCAATGTATAAAAGCCATCTTCAATTTATCCAAGAAACACTGACCCTGATTAGCAAAGTCAGCTATAATGGCTCGGTCCCAATATGTACCAGCACACATAAAGAAAAATATGATTTTTTATAGAAAATTAAATTCATGATTATGGTTATGGTTCTCTGACACCAAGCCCCAAATCAACAAGAGTTGGCTACATGACAGCAAAAGCCAAAAGAAGCTGTTTCTGGTGTTATCAATTGAGAGATTTTGTTCTGTATTATAATTAGATGATTTAAAAATTAATGCTTGTAAAAAATTAATCTTGTTACCTAGATGATTCTGCAGGAATGTTTGGAAAACCATTGCATCTGCTTTCATGGTTAGCTCTTTCCCGAAGTCTAACATATCTGCTACATAAGTTACACAACTCGGTCCGGTTCCCACATACTTCCTAATGTAAATAAATAAAAATATTAGAAATTTAACCAACTGATACTTGCAGCTTCATTTAAAAAGCACAATAAATTACTACCTGATGCCCTAATAGATTAACTGCAGGCAATGGAAACTCACAGTAGTCACATTCCACAATTCTTTGCAGGCAATATTGGCCTTTATGCTCACCTAAAATTTCACGTTTCATTGTCTCATTGCATAGTGAACAAGATATCTGCCCCAAAACAATAGTCAGTCAATCACTGATACAGAAAATTGCATTAACAAAATAAGAAATTAGGCAATCAATGTTTTCTCTACAATTTTTTAGAGCAATGTTGTACTTAAGTCATGGCATTATAATATAAGTTAGGACCCGAATGACAATTAGATGTTTATTCGTTTAGGCCTAGTGCAAGTCTAAGCCTCAACTCATAAAGTGGATACAGACTCCCCAATACTGTGAGCTTGCGTAAGACACAAAAATCTGAATCCTAACCCTTCTATGAAGACCAGCGTACAAATATATGCTCTTTTATGCATATACAAATTATGTCTTTCACATTATTAAAATGTATTTTGTCTAAAGGACAATCAAATAATTTTGGTTAATCAGTTCTGTGTCTACTTAATTAACTTATATAATGGTCATTGATACGTAAACCTTATCTGGTAATTAAATACAGCTGTTGATTATGTGAACAAAGTCTGATTGTAATAATCTTTCCAAATATGGATTGGCATTCTTTTACTTGCAACAAAATAGATGACGATATTTAAAATTGACCAAGAGAGAATTGTACAGGCAAGAGAAAGAAAATAAGATATGGAATTATTCATTTGAAATTAAAAAAAAGGGTCATGTTGTGATGATTTCAGCTTTACTAGAGGCTGACTAGGAGTTGGCAAGAAAATGCCTCCACAACCAATGATGGCCCTACTAGCCATCAAATTGATAAAACATGTATGAACAAATCACTTTATCTATGGGAAAACAAAATCAGCTACTTATTTAACAAAAAAAAAAAGCAGCTACTTAATATCGGGCAAATTCAGCAGATGATACGGACAGTTGCATGGCTGCCTAAGAAATGTTCCTCAATAAGTTTCCCAGGCACCATATCGCCACAAACTTTGCATTTTACAAGATTCCGGGAGCAGTGAGCATAGTGCAAGTCAAGATTTGGAAAAGGTATTAATCTGTCGCTGTCAACATATGAGTCAAATTTATCAACTAGAAAATATAGCATCAATGACGTCTGCTAGGACGGGATGTCAGCAAAATTTATAGCATTATAACATCTATTAGGAGGATGCAAATAAAATCAATTAGAAGCAAATCATTCAACCTTGAGTAACAATTTTGATGGAAATGAAGGACCCTTGAACAACGCTTATGTAATAACACATTACGGAACAAGACATTTGAAATAAAATAAATTAGGATATAGGTCTCATGGATGTTCATACTAGCTCAAGATCAAAAGTAATAAAACTAGAACAGAATTCCAAATGTAGGTTAAGAAGGATAATATATGGAAATCGTTGTTTAGATACCTAGACGGCTAGACTCATTGTTGTCACGAGGCTCGATTAATCGGTTTTAGAGGCCGTTTGGGATTACTTAAAATAAGTTACTTTTGACTTAATGGAGGTGTTTTTAACTTAATGGAGAAAGTAAAGTTTTTTACTTTAAGTTGAATGAATGTGTTTGGGTAATGGAACTTAAAGTTAAATGGGGGGTTTAATAATTTTGACTTTAAGTGAAATTTGACTTTAAAAAATTTTAAATTCATATTATTTATACTTTACAAGAGTCATGGAAGCAAAAAAAAAAAAAATCGAAAAGTCAAAAAGTCAAAAAGTCATAAGCAAAAGTACCTTTTAGGTACTTTTTACTTAATAGAACTTTTCTCCTAAAAACTAGCTTAAAGCCGGAGTACACAAACACGTCAAAAGCTCCTAGAAGTCATTTTTTACTTAAAGCCATGTTACACAAACAGGCTCTTATTGTGTATATTATGAACCGTGTCACGTCTTAAACTTTATTACCATAAACAAAATTTACAATAACCAACAAGTACTTTTTCATCTCTTGAAATACACGTATACATAGACGGAAACAACCGAACAATGGGTATAAGAACATAATATATTCATGATGATTCAATGTGATCGGATAATTGAAAAGCACATGTACATGAACAATCATAACTCCAATGTGATTTGTTGTGCAAGATTCTCTTATGTCAGACGTATAACGAAAATTAATAAAATATTTCACAATAAGAATTGTATACACCCTAAAAATAAATTAATATAAAAGTTTTACCAATGACTGCAAGTACTTGATGCCTGATCTTCTGCCATAATTAACAAGAATTGATGATTATACTCCACAACACTTCAACTACTTTATTTGCTGCATTAATCACAAGTAAAGATCAATCAGATTCTTAAAAAATATCAATACAAACCACTTATATATATACTTAATTAAATAAAAGTAATCAAAAATCATAGTATATTGTTTTCGTTCAAGCTCCCGTACCTACCACCAATCATAATATACACACGTATATGAATTATATATATATATATATTAGCAAATGCTCAAATAGAAACCAAGTCAAGTCTAGAAACTAGAAACTAATCTAAATCACATATTTAATCTAATCTAATGGCCCCTAGAGGGTACCTCACACAAGTAAAATACACCCTCTCATACACAATATCATCTAATCCCCTCCGTTTTTAGTTTGAATTTTCTCGCCAATTGATGAATCTTTTTTTAAATCTAACTTCACCACATTTTTTCTTATTTCCCAACGATCAGTTTGCATACCATATGTGCTATATTCCGGCGACTTCCATTTTTCCGACGATCTTCATATATATTTATTTAACAAAACTGGTGATTTTGGTGATTCTTATAATACAAATTAGTGATTCTTATAGTACAAATCAGTGATTTATCTAATATAAATTAGTGATTGCATTTTTTCTGGTAACATATATAATATAAATTTATGATTAATTTTGAAGTCGCAGGAATATAGCACATATGGTATGCAAATTGATCGTTGGGAGATGGAGAAAAATGTGGTGAAGTTAGATTTGAAAAAAAGTTTACCAATTGACGGGAAAATGGAATTAAAAACGGAGGAATAAAATTAGTTTCTAGTTTCTAGTCCAATTTAGTTTCTATTAGAGTAGCACCCTATATATATATATATATATATATATATATATATATATATATATATATAAAAAGAATGAAAAAGAAGTATATAGAACTGGAAGTATTATAGAACCTGTAATGGAAAGAAGATTCTTAGGTTGGATCGAATCTACGAAATTGATGTAAGAGGAGATTCTGATTCTCTGACAAAACTCAACAATATACGACTAGTCATTAGTTTGTTGTCGACTTGGATTTGGTGTCAAACTTTACGACACCAACTTTCGATTTACGAGTATTATTTAATTTAAAAAATTGTTTTGTTTTTCTAATTTAGCTATATAGTATTACTGTATTGATTACCCACGCGAGCATGAGTGCGGGGAGACTGGGCCAGTGTTACATGGTTCACGAGTCGTTCGAGTATGTGATACGGGATCGGGTATGTGAAACGTTAGTTTTTATGAATCGGATACGGTGACCCGTGAATCGGATACGCGGGTCGATACGAAGATCCATTTTATAGTTATTTTTTAAAAATATATTATGTATATTTACTATTGTATCTATGTTTCAGTTACTATTTTATAACTAAAATATATAAGTAAATTAATTGGGAAATATAAAATTTTAAAGTTATTACACATAATATTAAGGGGATTCAAATATGTTTAAGTAATCGAGATTATCTTCCTATTTTTTATTCTTCTCATTTTTACATAATAATTTTCGGAGTTAAAAAGGGGATCGTCGGAGTTGACGAACTGAAGCATGATCCCGAGTGATCCAGGTCAAAAATGAATCGTGTTCTGGAACGAAGGAACTGGATCGCGGTTCCATAGGCTAACCCACGAACCATGCAACACTGATTGGGCCCGCATGAAATCCTACTTTCAGCCCAAAGACACTATCAATAGTCTGTTAAGTTACTATTTTAGTATTTTTCATACTATATTTTATTTTCTTTTTCCATAGAATGATTTTTATTCCTAAAAAATTAATTATACGAGAAATTCTAGAGTTTTCAAAAAAAAATCTAAAAAATTCTTAAAGAGTGGTACACTAATTAAAAACATATCTATGTAAATTTGATGTGGCTGGTAAGGTGTTAAAATTATCATATATATTTTTAATTACTATTATTATTATTATTATTATGGGTAACAATCAGGTAATAAAATTATGATTATGCACTATTTTTTTTATTTTTTATTATAATTATGCAGAATTTAGTCAAAATTTTCACGATTCTCACGTTAAAAAGTTCACAACACAGTGTTACCCATTATTATTATTACTAGCTTAAATCTCGTGCGATACACGGAGCACCTTTTAAATATTTAAAATATATTTGTTATAATTAATATATTTTATTTTATATATTATAATTCTTTTAATATATTTATATTTTATAACATTTAATATAAAAATATTGTTTTATTGTTAACTACATTTATTAATTACTTGTATGGTTGTTCTAATATATATTTCATATCTATAAAAATATTAAAATATTAATATAATAAAATATTTTTAGTTATATATTTTTTATTTTATTATATATTATATAAAAATAATATTTATATAATACTTATTTGCTTATAATTTACTTTAGAATATGTACATATTTATAAAAATATTATAATATTATTATTAATATTATTATTATTTTCATTTGTATTGAATATATGAAATTAAATGTATTATAATTTAAATTATAAAATTTATAATAATTTTATAGCTATAGGGCTTTAATTTTATGTGTTTTAGTTGACGTAACTACTCTCACAACAACCATAGCACACGTAACCAGCACAATGACCACATTAAACCCTTTTACTCAAGGTATATAATTAAAGGAAGGGAGTAATGCACGATTCTCACAAATATAAAAATTAATTTTATATTAATGTTATAAGTAAATAAATTAAATTCAAAGTATTAGAAATAAATAAATATAAATCTACAAACACTAAATAAAATTCATAACAATATACATAATTAATAAAACCCCCTATATTTTCAAATATAAAGACTCTTTTTTTCAAATCATGCAATATATAGCTATAAAAACCCTAATAAATACAAAACTCATATGTTACAAATCATGCAATATATAACTTACAGTTCATCCTGGCATGGAATATTGTTACAATTGGTTGGCAGCATCATCTAGGCTCATATGTCTGTCAATTGTCCAGGCAAGATTTTGGACCTATGGTAACATACATCTATGGAATCCTTTAATTAATAAATACAAAACTCTTCCTGTGCTAAATCTACCACTTATCAGCTGGCCAGATTTTACGATCGTTCCTTGTTTGTGTTTATAGTGTAAACACTGTTTTTATAGTGTAAACACAAATTCTTGGAAAATAAAAACTATTGAAGATAATTTTTTGGTGGCCATTCCTGAGGTACCTGAGTTTCTTTCTATTAATGGTGTTTCATATTGGAGAGCGGATAGGCAGGCTGTAAGAACACTTCTATCCTATGATACGATGAATGATGTAGTGCAAAATATTTCATTACGTCCAATGGGTTGGTCAATGACTTCTTATTTTATTGGGGGACGTAATTCAAATGTTTTTTCCATGTGGATATTAAAACAAGACTCGATGAATGATTTCTTTTGGGAGAAGAAGATTAGTGTTAATTTAGATAAAAATACTGGTGCTCGAGTCTTATTAGGTCCAAGGAACAATGGGGAACTAATATTTTCAAGACTATCGGATTTGGTTTCTTATAATACCGTAAATGATTGGTTTTGTTGGATATGGATTGAAATCATTGGGAGTATGTCTTCCGCCCCATCACTAATACAAGTTTTCAAATTTATGGGTGTGAACAATCGATCATGTTTGATACATATTGTCATTTTCAAAAATTACAATCAATTTACAAAATCAAGGTGCCGATTACATAATATTTTTTCATTATTTAGCCATCTAACTTGAGTGAGTTGATTTGAGTTTCTTCAAATAAGTTACACTTATCCCATGCATTGCTATATTTAATGGTAATCAATCAGTCGTGATTACTTACCAATCAACTTATCAGTTGGTTATATTAACTTGAGTTCTATCAACTTACCAATTATATATATTACTGATATAATTCAACACAAACTAGTACCGTACTATACCGTACCCTATCTCTATCACATTTTTTAGTCCAAACTTTAAGTGTAAAATTCTGTCAAATGTCCATCATTTTCCTTTCCCTGCTTTGCTCTTTCTTGTTTCAAACTGCATGCTCTGATATTGGTTCCATTGGAGTGAACTATGGTAGAATCGCTGATAATCTTCCTAGTCCTTGGAGAGTGGTAGAGCTGCTCAAATCTAATGGAATCACCCGTGTTAAAATCTTTGACACTGATGCTTCTGTCCTCTCGGCTCTTGCTGGTTCAGGCATCAGTGTCACAGTAGCAATGCCTAATGAGCTCCTCGCTTCCGCGGCTGACCAATCATCTACTGATGCATGGCTCAAGTCCAACATAGTCCCCTTCTATCCCAATACTAATATTGAAGCCATTGCGGTGGGGAATGAAGTATTTGTGAATCCGCAAAACACTCCTTATCTTGTACCCGCTATGCATAACATGTATGTTTCCCGACAGAAACTTAACTTTGACATTAAATCTCATCCCCTGTTGCTCTTAGTGCCCTCGAAAGTTCTTACCCGCCATCATCAGGATCATTCAAGTCCGAATTGATTGGACCTGTTATTTTACCCATGCTTGCTTTTATTTGACAATCTGGTTCGTATTTTATGGTCAATTCTTACCCCTTCTTCGCTTATGAAGCCAACACTGACACAATCTCCTTAGACTACGCTCTGTTTCGCCCCAACAATGATGTTACAGACTTCGGCAATGGGAATGTTTACAAGAGCCTTTTCGAAGCCCAACTTGATGCCGTCTTTGCAGCTCTTGATGCATTAAATTTTAATGACATGTAAGTTGTGGTTTCCGAGACTGGCTGGCCCTCTGCAGGAGGGGAGAAGGAATTTGGCGCTGGAGCAGAAACTGCAGCATTGTATAACGGGAATCTAGTTCGCAGAGTACTCACAGGCGGTGGCACCCCCTTGAGGCCTAACCATAAACTCAACGTCTTTTTATTCGCATTGTTCAACGAAAATCAAAAGAACGGACCTGTCTCCGAAAGAAATTATTGACTTTTTTATCCAAACGAACAGAAAGTTTATGACATTCCTTTGTCATTGGATGCATTGCAGAAAGGAGGAGGAGGAGTACTTGGTGGGACGTGTAATTTTGGTAAGTTTTGATTTTATATTATTAGTGTTTATTTATAAATTAATAATTTAAACTACTTTTTTTCCAGGTTTAGGCAGGTGCGACTATGGTGGAGCCACTCAGAGCTCAGGGTCACTGTTAAAATACCACTTATATAGATATCAGTTCAACCAGGATATGGTTATGCAATGGTATATAGGTAGCCTTTTGTCTTTGTTTTGTTTGCAGAGGTTTGCATGTTTACAAAATTATGAGCTTATTTTTGTTTAGTTTTTTATTAATCTCTTCCTCCTTTATATTATGATTATGATGACAGTTACATATTTTATTTGTTTTTCTTTCAAGGGGAAATGGCAAATTCACCATTTAATTAAGCTTTTATGATTGCTGATAGCTTAAACAGAGAGTCCTAATGTTTAGCGGAGTTAAAATTTGTGAGAGATTTTGAAGGATCTTGCAACTCAAATGAAATTATATATTTAAAATATTATTTAAATTTTATATTATTCATTATTTTTTTTCATTTTCTGCAACAGCTAAAAATTTAAATGTTATATAGAAGAGAATTTCTGGTGAAATCAAGATTTTAGAGAAGCAGAGGCTAAATTAATCTAAAAATGAACATTAATTGAATTTTTTTTGTATTCTATAATAAAAAAATTCTACTGAAACTGTGGTTAAAAACTTAAAATGGTTGAAAAAATAGAATATTCATAAAACGGATAAATCTCTGCTGGAAGAATCAAATTTTTGACTGATTTTCCGGTGATTAATCGGCATTATAGTTTAAGTTCTAGAAATCTGTAAGATACAATTTTCATTTTTAATTAATGTTAATAATTTTACTTTTAAAAAAAGTTCACAAGCACTATCAATTGATAAACAAACATGCCATGATACTGCTTCAGTATTCTAAAAAGGCAATAACCCAAGTGGGGGATGATGAAAAGGGTTTGGGCCTAACCTTAACAAGAAAATCATTTTAAATTATCACCTGCAGATTGGGAGGATTAGAAATGGTCTTGGGCCTAAACTTAAGAAAAAAACATTTTTAGTTATCACCTTCAGATAGGGATGATTAGAAAAGGGTTTGGGCCTATCCTTAAAAAAGAAGGCATTTTTAACTATCACCTTCAAAAAGCCCAAAATAAAACTGAGACTTTTCTACAAAACATACTTAAAAATAAACCCACATTTTTTGGTTGTCGCCCCAAAATCTTTGCATGAATTTTTGGATAAACTGCTAAAAATTAAGCAACAGAGAAGGCCTTCTTCTTCTTCTTCACTGTTCACAAAAATTCATCAAACAGTAAGCTTACTCTTTCATTTACTCTCTTAAACATGTTTAGCATAGGTGTTAACTTTCTTGCATTATCTTTATAAATTATATAGGAAATTAGGACTTGAGGATTGAGTTAATGGACTTAGGGGTGCCTATGCAGCAAACACATGAAGGGTTATGCTTATTTCATTCTGTGTATAAGGATCATAGTAGAAAGATTCATACTTTGAGGTTTAAAGATAGGGTTAGAATTTGTTCTAGTATTGGTCTAGTCAAAGTGTTTGATGGGGGCAGGTCATGTTCTCTTGTTGTTTCTAGGGGATGTGGTAATGGGTTTAGGAAAAAAGAGATTTTTCGGGAGAAAAGGCGAAATGGGGTGGTTGCAGTTGTGAGGTCTGAGAATTTTGGTTTGAATGGGCAGGTGACTAATTTTGATGTCAGGAATGGGGGTAGTTTGAGTAAGTATTGTTCTTCACGTAATTTTGAAGAGTATGAGAGTAATAATGGTCTTCGTAGATTGGTTAAAAATGGGGAGTTAGAGGAAGGTTTTAGGCATCTGGAGGAAATGGTTTGTCGAGGTAATATTCCTGATATTATTCCTTGTACAAGTTTGATTCGTGGGTTTTGTAGACATCGGAAGACGAAAAAGGCTACTAGAGTTTTGGAAATTATTGAGGAGTCTGGTGCTGTTCCTGATGTTATTACTTACAATGTGTTGATTAGTGGGTATTGTAAGCTGGGAGAGATTGATAATGCATTAAAGGTGTTGGATCGGATGAGTGTTGCTCCTGATGTTGTTACCTATAATACTATCTTGCGTAGTTTATGTGATCGTGGCAAACTTAATCAAGCTATGGAAGTTCTTGATAGGCAGTTGCAAAAGGAGTGTTATCCGGACGTCATTACGTACACAATTTTGATTGAAGCCACTTGTAAGGAAAGTGGGGTAGATCAAGCAATGAAGCTGTTGGTTGAAATGAGTAATAAAGGTTGTAAACCGGATGTTGTTACTTATAATGTCCTTATCAATGGTATTTGCAAGGAAGGGAGGTTGGATGAAGCAATCAAATTTTTGGATAATATGTCATCATTGTATGGGTGCCAGCCAAATGTAATCACCCATAATATAATTTTCCGTACCATGTGTAGCACTGGTAGGTGGATGGATGCTGAAAAGCTTTTGACCGAGATGCTTCGCAAAGGGTGCTCTCCTAGTGTTGTTACCTTTAACATATTAATTAATTTCTTATGTAGGAAAGGATTATTGGGTAGAGCGATTGATATTTTGGAGAAGATGCCTAAGCATGGATGTACTCCGAATTCATTGAGTTACAATCCGTTGCTTCATGGATTTTGTAAAGAAAAGAAAATGGACAGGGCAATCGAATATCTAGAGGTTATGGTGTTTAGAGGGTGTTACCCTGATATTGTGACATATAATACGCTGCTCACTGCTCTATGCAAAGATGGAAAAGTTGGTATAGCAGTCGAGATACTTAATCAGCTAAGTAGCAAAGGTTGCTCTCCTGTTTTGATCACTTACAATACAGTGATTGATGGCCTTGCAAAAATAGGAAAAACAGAGTCTGCTATAGAACTGTTGGATGAAATGCGAGGAAAGGGTCTCCAACCTGATATAATTACCTATTCATCACTTGTAGGAGGGCTTAGCAGGGAAGGTAAAATTGAGGCGGCAATTAATTTCTTTCATGACTTGGAAGGACTCGGTGTTAGGCCTAATGCTATTACCTACAATACTGTCATGATGGGGCTTTGTAAAGCTTGTAGAACTGATCGTGCCATTGACTTCTTGATTAATATGGTAGGGAAGGGATGTAAACCTACTGAAGTTACTTACACTATTCTCATTGAAGGTTTAGCTTACGAAGGTCTTGCGAAGGAAGCCTTGGAGATTCTGAATGAGTTGTGCTCCAGGGGAGCTGACAAGAGAAGTTCTGCACAACAGATGGTGGCCAAGATATAGGTTCTTAAAGAGTTGTAATGTTATTATTTTGAATTTACTTCATTTTGCAATGATTATACCTTTTACTTTTCAAGGCCTCTTGTTTTACAAGCAGCTAATGCTTGTCTTGCAGCAATAGCCAGCGTCCAAAACCTATTCTGTTGAAGTTCCAATTTATACTGCTTTTTGTGCTTCCTGCACTAGAAATGCATTTTGTGCTTAATTTCAGTATTTAGTCGAGATACATTGGTCTGCTAAACTGTTAATACCACCCATATGTTTTTGACTATCATGGCATCTGGCTGTTTTAGTTAAAGCTGATTCCAGCAGATTGTTTATAAATTTAACCCTGTATTTACTTTAAAATCAGCTTGAACTGTACATTTCTCGACTAGCAATTTTTGAGTTACTGAGTTTGAAATTTTGAATAGATATCTCTGTATGTAGTGATCTTGCATATGCATTAATATTGTCTGGAAAATATACTAGTGCATGCATCCTTAATTCATACAAGTATATAATAGAATTTGAAACAGAATAAGTTCCCAGTGTCACACACTTTGCACCTACTAGTGCTGCATCCTTAATTAATATAAAGAGTACATATAAACAAAATGACCAAGTTTCACCAAATCTTGCATAAAAATGACAACGAAATTCAAGAATATAATGGACATCCATCAACTGCTATACCCTTTGCAGTTAGACATGTAGCCAGATCATAGTGCTCGCCATTAGATCCCCACCATGATATGCTTATGTTTTCCATGCTCAAAGAGAAGTACAAAAGCACCCCCATGAATGCTAATCCTGCGTCTAATGCTGCAGAAAGAACATAATTGTACCTCGTCCACCATTGTTTTCTGTATCTGAAAACAAAGAAATTGAACACTATTCCCAAGAGAATCCAGCTGTTGTTGAAGTTCAAACTTGTTGCAGGAGGCATTATAGCTGTCAATCCAAATATTACAGGAAGGTTTATCAGTTTTATCCACTTCTGATTTGGAAAGGCTTTGTGTAGCAGCCATACTAATATAGGACCTAAACCCCCTATTAGGAAGAACCAGTTAAGCTTAGAGTAATTTCCAAGTGGACCAAAGATCCGTATGGGACCCACTAGGCCCCAGATCACCGATGCATCAAAGAAGACTCTGTCATTAGGGCACGTCCACGGACTGTTAGGCGGGAGTAGTTGATTCTGGCATATGTTGTTGATGGTATTTAAGAGCCACCAAGCGACACCAATGTTTATTGTTCCAGCTAGTACAGTTCCGATAAACTATTAATTGATAAAAATGAGTGTCATTAAACATAAAGTTAATTATGAATGATGAAGAGGTTACAAAATTGGATTGGTTGTACAATGAAAAGGTGTGATACCTGAATTATGAAATCGATCTTGGTGGAATCTTCATGTAATAGCCTAATTTGAAATCATTTAGAAAGGAGACAGCCTGCGTCATACTTATGTAACCAAAAGTTTTAAAGCACACATTCGCAATTGGTCTTCCAGGATAAATGATACCCCCATTATATACTCTGTGATGATGTTTAGTCCTGGTGTCTACAAACAAAATTTTAGCAAGAACATGAGAACAGTTCAAAATACACAAAACAACAAAAGCATATAGAGTATCTCTCTTTTGACAAATAAAAACATATAGAAGTTAAACTGGTTGTTTCAGAATGGATTGTTGGTTCTTGAAATGGACCAAAGGCATCTTTGTTTATATTTAGCTGAGAAGATGCAAATTTACTAAAGGACTTTATTAGAACAGGGCACTAATGATTACTCACTTGATTTGTGGTGGCTGTTATGACACTAACAGGAAGAGTAAATATTGAAGCAAGGGCAGCAGCAAAGAGGAGTCCCCACCATGGCAATTGGACCTGTTCGTTCATAAAAATGCAGAGGACGAGGGATAGAACAATAGCCCCCACCAGCAAAATGTGAAACTACCAGTTTGGAATGTCCTTATACTTCTTCATTAGTTTTGTGTGTATATCTTGCCTTCCTTTATGTGCAGCTTTGAATTGGCTGATTATCTCGCCGTTAATACAGACTTATCACATACTTTCACTATAATTTACGACACAAATATAGTACAATACATTATAAAAGACAGTTTTAGTATTACGTCAGCATCATAATTGACATGGGTTTCAGTTGAATTACCTTCCATTAAATGCGGCCACATGAGACAGCGTAGAGATACAGCAGCAAAAACCACATCCGTAGGTAACAGCAAAGAAGGTGCTGAGATATATAGGTCCCTGATTCTGATATGCTGGTATATCTAGCTCAAAGTTTTTATTAACAATTGCACTAACATTATAAATCTGGCCCTGAGAGGTGTATAAATGTGAGGAGAAGAAGGGGAAAGTTTTGGCCTTGTACAAATTCAATCCCCAATATGATACCGGAGCTAAAATATAGAGAATAATCATGTATCCCACCATTACATTGACAATGGCAAAAAAGGGAGTAACAAGAGGACTACTAAGATATGAGGCGATAACAGACCAATCTACTGTGAAGGAGGCAATTCCTAGTCCTCGCATGCCTGATCCAACTTGTTGCGCTGTCACAGATTTTGGAAGGGCCAAACAGAGCAAGGAAATGTTGGACAATGTGGGGAAGAGTAACCTGGGAAGACATACCAGGAGAAGCTACAAACCAGGGCAATAACAAAGAATTTGCCTCGCGACATTCGTTGATTATCTTTCTCCTGGAGGGCTCTGCGCATAGTAATAAAACTTAGTATTTTTCAGTGTCTACTTTGACTACAATTTTTTCATTTTTCCTTGATAACATTAAGGTTGTATCCACTTGAATAAAATGGAGAGAAAAAGAGTGAAAAATTTTACTCGCTCATTTTTTTCACTATTTATTTAAACATTTTTCTTTCTCCACAAATTTTGTTCCTAATTTTTTTGATTTCATTTCTTCCCTATTTCATTCTCTCTAAGTGGACACAACCTTTGCATAATAGATAAACAAATTAAGACCAATATATTACACAACAAATCACGTGTATTTCGACAGTGGGAAGCAAACAGAATTGCGATGATCTTACCTGAAAAGAGATACTTGAAACAGACTACTTGGCCACCACATGTGCGCTGGCTCCACCACATACTTCTCAGAATCCCTGCCCAGCCATATCCTAGAACCTGCATTATTCCAACAACAGAGGACATGGAAGTTGAGTTCAGAGTTTGCATTATCATTGTAAAACTCTTAAAAATATCTATTTCAACCTCAATATATGAATAAACTAGTATACAGAACTTTGTAATTTCTAGTTTCTCACAACCACATATCTACTAATAAGAGGTCGAGAATCAAGATCTAGGTTAACTAGAGGCTCCATATTAGTCCATTACTATACTACATATGTATACATAAACAGTAAAGAAACAAAAAAAAACATAATTGAAGCCAGGTTGGAATAATTAACCTGAGTAGTGATAACAAGAATCCAACTAGCCACAAACGAGATTTGCCTACGATAAAAGGCCCGAACAATAGTAACAATCCCGACAGCATAAGCCGCTCCACCACCAAAGGAAGAACCAGCATTCGCAAATATCGATATCAGCACATGCTCCTTGGTATTAAACGGACCAGGATTCAACGAAAACTCCCTGGAGCCAAACCCTGGAATCCTAAACCTAGTAGTAGGCGACACTCTAGCCATAAACTTACCTATAGGCAGAGTAGCAACTTGTACAGGTATCATAGTAATCACTAACGGCTCGGTTCGATAATAAAAAAATGTATTTAAAAACGATAATAAACAGCAGGAGACTAATCCGAGGAACCACATGCGAAATGTCCAAACAGGGAGTGTTGGATCATCAGTGTTCGAGACAGTGAGACGAACTTGTTCAACCGGAGATACTTCGTCGTCGTTGTCTGTGTTTTTGTATGCATGTGAGTCATCTATATCCAGCGCCGCCATGGGAGATGAATGTTACGTGCTGTGTATATGTTGTTGTATCTGGTTATATCTTGTATGTAATGTAAATATATATATACAACGTAAACTAGTTAACATAGGAGTGTGAGGAGGTGGAATCAAGCTGGAATCGCGATAATTGCTCTTCTTTTTAGGGGAGTATAATGTTTCTCTTAAATGAAAATTAATTATTTTTAGCGGTTATTGTATATTTGTACTGTATTTAACAATGGGTGGTGCTAAATGCAGGTCATTTTTATCGAATGCAGTTTGCTTATATTACTTAAAAACCCTTATATCTATTAAATGTGAAACCCTAATAAATACACACAGCGCGCACTTATATGTTATTGATTGTCTTGTGTATATTAAAGTCTTAAACATGTGACATTATATTTTATTAATAGTTAAAAATTTTATACCTGATTGTACAGAGACCAGAGTACTAGAGTAGGATCTTGTGACTTGTGTGCTATCACCGTCACCGGTTATTCTTAATTCTTAAAATTATAATGGGAAAACACTTAGGTTTAACGTCTGTGACAATACTCACTAAACTCACTAATGCTTAGTTTAGGCTAGTGTAGTGTAGAATATGTACTTGATTGGTACCTTACATTTTAATTTTAACTTATTCATCCTCCACACTTAGATTTTAAATATGAGTATCAAATACTGTATTTGCAATCAATTTTCATATTGTTTCTTAAAATTTAAAATAAAATGAGTCATATATTTTAATTAATAATAGATTTTTAATTCTTACCCCCCCTTAACTTCAATTAATTATTTTCATGTTTGTGAATAAATTCAAGTAAGAATAGGTTATATATATAGGTGAGATAGAATATGAATGATTATATTGAGTTAAATGTATTATGAATAAAAAAAAGGAGAATATGAATGTATTAAAAATATTATATATATATATATATATATATATATATATATATATATATATATATATATATATATACATGCATGGAATAGAATATGAATAATTAAATTATTTAATGTTGTACTTTTCAAAAATAAAGTTAAATGTATTTTGTATAAAATATAAGTTAAATGTATAATGTTAAAAATAACATACATTATACAATGCATGTAGCTGGTGTGTACAGAAAACTAAGACATTACACAATATATTTATTCCAGGTCACAGAAAACTAGAAAATATTTAGGTGTTTTGTGTTTTGCACAGAAAAATAGGAGGGTTATATGTGTAATCTCTATGAACTGCATTTGATAAAATTGACCTGCATTCAGAAACTATGTTAATAATTTATTAATGCGTTACAAATATGATATTTTTGTTCTTTTTGTAGCGAAGAACTCTTACCACGTTTGGATATATTTGCACCACCTACATTTTCAATCATCTATTTATACTGGGTTATTATGTTATTAAAATTAAAGAGAAAAATTAAGTCTTGGATAATTTCTTAAAATTTTAGTACAAAATAATAGTATATCAATAAAATTTTAAATGAATCTTCATATTACAAAAATACCCCTTTAATATTTGTATATAAAATCTTATGCATCTTATGTTCCCTTATCTCAAAATTAAAATACTAAAAATGTGTTAGTTAATTATTGGTGGGTTTATGGATTGAACTAATTAATTAAAAATTTTAAATATTAACTTTTAAATTAAATTATATGTTTTAAACAAAATATATAAATTTTATCTACTTTAAATATAAATACAAATCAAATATATGAAATATAATATAAAGAAATTTACATATATTTTTAAATAATATTTAAATGATTATAAGAAGAATAAAATTAAATTTGAATCATAAAATACATATTAAAAAATTAAAAATTCAATATATTACATTTGATCAATTCAGGGGCCGAATTTCTAAAAACTTTATTAACAAACGTAATTAGAGCCTATTTTAATGAGATTAATAATTTTTAAATATTTATTCTAATTAAAATATAAATCACTATCGTAACTAAAACACATTCAAAATCTATTTATTTTAAAAAATATATCTTACTGTAACAAAATAAAATTATAACATAATATAATCCCTGTGTTTTAATTTGTTTAATGGTAAAAATGGATTTCGTAATCTTTTAGATACACACTCCACTTTATAATACAAATCATTAAAAGTAAATCATTATTAAAATTTACTATAAAAGATTGGTATATAAATTAATAATATTTTTTATTTTATATTAGATAACAAATATTTACTATATTATAAAGTTATTTTAATTTCCTATTTAGTTATATCTCCTTATATAATATAATATTTTTAACCCTGCATCGTTGATTTAGTTCTGGTCATGTTGCAGAGTCTATATCTGTGCATTACCAAGAGTGTTTGGAAAATAATTAATAAGCATATACTATGTTTATTTGTAGGGATTTGCATATTAAAGTAATTAAAGTAATTTGGTTCTAGTGCCTTTAATTTCTTTTTAACGTTAAAGTGATATTCATAAATATGCATTTATATTTGTTAGTTGATCTTTTTGTTGCAGCAAAATCAAATAAGAATAATTATTTTGTTATTCTTTTGTTTGTATTTAATATTTGCCTTTATATATTTTTTAACAATATTGTTAATTTTATTTAAAATTATGAAAATATATATATAATTAATCATATTAATTGATATTTTTATTTTTATTAAAAATGCATGCATATATACATGTATTATATTATTATTGAATATTTTCTTATAGTTATATTTTATTCTAATTTATATTAAATAAAAGTTGTATATGTATAATTGCACTTTTTCATTTTTTTCCCTGTTAATATTTCTTTTAGATTTATCGCCACCAATTTTGATAAAGTGAATGGTCGGTTTAATTTATGTACATTTTATAGAAAAAATACTCCCTCTGACCTCTATAATAGTTTTTTGACTTTAGGAGTAAAAACACATACATATATTTAACAAAATTTTAAAAAAAATATATATCAAATAAAAATAAAAATTTAAATTTTTATGTGATATAAAAATTAAAAATAATATTAATTATAATTATGTGTTTTCTATTCGTAAAGATGTGTGTCAAAAAGTTAAAATGCTAATTATGTAGATAATAAAGATAAGTAAAAAATGTTGAACGAAACATATGAACATGCTCGAAACATAACACATTATCAAATTGTCCTGTAATAGATTCAGAATAAACTCTTTCATGCCAAAAGGAGAAACAATACAAAAAGAAAACTAGATTAAACAGTTTTTCTTAAGAAAGACACTACTAGTATATATCCTGCTTGTGCCCATATTCTAAACTTTATACTCAACTACGAGCTGACTCCCTTTGATTTTATCCTTAGATTATTAAAAACTTTATCCCAACCCCAATAGCTAGATTTACAACCTCTACATGCCATGCCTCAACTGCTAAATGGCGAGAAATTTTACTACAAGGTTTTACAAAAAATTAAACAAGAAGATTAACTGATGAAAGAAGTAATCATTAATCAGCAAAGCCCTGGTAGTGTCACATTAGACTGCCATAATCCCCGCATGAACATTGACCATTTACAAATTTGTGGAGTCGCTTGCTATCACGGATGATAATTTCCCTTTCGGTCAGTGCTGAGATGAATTTGATGAAACTGTGACAATCCTTGCACATGCTAATACTCTTGATAACACGTATAGGCGATGCAATTGGTGCATTTATCAAACCATATGCTACAGCCAACTTTTCACTGTGATGAATGATCTTGGAAGTTGTTTGCTCCTCTTCCTCATCTGTTACCTCCAAACTTCCTTGTGCCTCATATCCAATGGTCCTGGCTTTCCCAAGCAAATCACCCAACAACAAGTCCACCTCTCCACGGGGAGGACAGAGCCGGTCATCAGGTTTAAATGAATAAACTTTGTCTCTAATGCTAATCCAGCTCCAATCCTTTAACTTTCCTACTTTCTCATCTTTCATCCTCTTTCTCACTCTCGAAACATCTTGATATCTCCCTGCAGAGAGGTACATGTTCAACAACAAGAAGTATGTCTCACAATCTTTTGGATCAAGATTGAGTAACTGTTCAGCAGCGTAATACGCCAACTCTAATTTCCCATGACTTCTACAGCCTGCAATCAGGTTTGACCATATAAACTCATTGGGTTCAAATTCCATCTTTTTGATAAAATCAAAAGCTTCATCTAACTGACCTAACCTCACATACATATCAATCAAGCATGCATAATGATCCATCACAGGTTTGATTTTGTATTCATTTTTCATCATCTTAAAGTGAGCCATTCCCTCATCGACCATACCAGCATGGCTGCAAGCTGATAGAACAGCTACAAAGGTAATCTTGTTTGGCCTAACACCAGCTAGTCTCATGTCTTCAAAGAGTTGCAACGCTTGCTGAGAGCAGCCATGCTGAGAGAAAGCTGTAATCATGGAAGTCCAAGATATCATAGTTCTTACAGACATCTCCACGAAGGCTTTACATGCTTTCTCAATGCTTCCACATTTATTATACATGTTAAGTAATGCAGTCCCTACAACTACATCAGACAAAAATCCAGTTTTAATGGTTTGAGCATGAAGCTGTTCACCTTGTTCCAAAGCTACCAAAGCACTACATACCGTTAATACACTCGAGTAGGTGAAGAGATCAGGTTTCATATTTGATCGATTCAATCTTCTGAACATGTTAAGTGCCTCCATTCCACTGCTGTGTCCCGAAAGACTATCCTCCGCTTGTTCCATCATCTGGGCATGACCTGCAATCATAGCATTCCATGTAACTAAGCTAATTGTCTCCATTCCCTCAAACAATTTCTTTGCCTCATTAATCCGTCCACATTTCAGGTACAGATACATAATAGAATTTGTTACACGTAGATTATTTTGAAAGCCAAGCTTGATGCTCAATGAATGCACCTGTGACCCTACACCCATAGCTTGCATTACACAGCACAAACTCAGAACACTAGTAAACGTGTATTCATTCGGTTCAATACCGACATAGAGCATTTCAGTAAACAAACTCAATCCCATAACAGAATCACCATTATCACCACAAGCTGATACTGCTGTGGTCCATGAAATCACATTCTTATCCCCAGTTCTTGAAAATGCTTTCACCGCAGAATCCAAACTACCACATTTAGAGTATAAGCAACAAAGCGCATTCCCGATACTCGTATCATCTTCAACTTGATATTTTACAATAAACCCATGTACTTGTTCCCCTAATTTAACAGAATAAAGTAAGGTACAAGCATGAAGAACAACTCCAAGAGTGTAATTTGTCGGATAATCCCCGTCCTCTAACATTTCATTAAAAACCCGAATAGAAATCATTGGCTCTGAACTCTGTATGTAACCCGACATCAAAGAAGTCCAAGTAACAACATTTTTTTTAGGCAACCCATCAAACAATTTACGCGCAAAATCCATTGCCCCACACTTTCCATAAACATTAACAACAAATGTCATGAGAAACAAATCCGTAAAAGTCCCAGTTTTAATAATATGGGCATGGATAATTTGAGTCTGTGAAACTGACCTATTGGCTATACATTCTTGCAAGATTGGGAGATAAACATTCGACTCAAAACCAGAACTACCATCTTGTATTACAGAAAGAGCCTCTCTAAAGTCCAAACTCTCTAAATCATAAGATTCAGACAACTGAGTGGTTGTTTTAATGTTATAATTCCCCTAAGAATAGATAAACAGACAGATATAAGAATAACATATAAAACAGACACACACACACACACCAGTACATACAATTATGTGAAGAAATGAAGTGAAAAGTTGTTACCTTTTGTTGTAAGGAAAAAGAAGAAGTGTTGGGAATATGTTTCTTGAAGTCTGGTTCGAGCTTGAGTGTGTTATTACCAACTAGAACTGAAGGCAGAGACGCCATTAATTGAGAATTTGAGTAATTTATGAGTTTATTTGTGTTTGGACATTCATTGTTTCTCAAGAAGTTGAATGATATGTTTGTATGTAACTTTATCTTCTTCTTGTTAAATCTTAGTATACTTGTTCTCTGTTTGGTTGAAATTCAATAACAAGCTATCTATCTCTATCTGCTAGACTTTTTGTCTTGACACGTCAGCTATTAAGATGCTGAGTGCTGACATGTCATGTCCACTGGTAGCGGTAAATGTCGTTTACAGTTATTATCTGAAGAACGAGGGAATAAGAATATGTGATAAATTTACAGATCATTTATTTAAAAAATACATCTTTTGTAAATGCATATTAATATTAAAAAAAACCTTTACATATATTAGGAAATTGTATTAGTACACATCTGAAACGTTTGGAGTCTCAATTTAAGTTTTATAATCAAACAATATGTTGTCAACTCGTAAAATTACCTTGACTCATATATCATTGAAGCTATCAATATTTGTTATTCCTGACAAGTGTGAGAAGTACGATGAACAATTGGTATTACATAAAAACTATAAATTTTGCTTATATAGAGATCAGAGAACGCTTGGTTGGTTCAATACTACACCAGATTCGTAAAGTTTTACACATTGCTGGACAACAATCAAGCTGAAACCTTGACAGTTCCAAATAACGATAACGATACCCCCTTCCTCTCTACCACGCATTTTTGCTCACAAACAAATCCCCAAAAAAGATTGTTCACGGAAAGCTGTTAACTCTTTCTGTCTCTGTTCAAGTGGAACTACTGCCCATGCTAAGCCACTATTTCAGAAAATTACACAGGACGAAGTATTAGACAAGCACGAGACTAGAAAACTAATGGACAAATACAATTAACATCTGCCAAGTATAGATAACGGGCAACACAAATCACATTTAATCATAAATACGAATTATCTTGGTAAAACCAATCCATAATATGGCATACCTGTGATACATAACTCTTTAACTTCATTGTTTGTATTTCATAGTTTCCTTCTCAAAACCAATTGTAGGAAACTGTTTGGCATACTCCTCCACTTCATGCCTTATGCTACTTATTTCAGATTTATAAATATCATCTTTCATTGCTGCCACAAAGTCCTTCAACTTCGTTCCTGATCCAGTATATACAGGTCGTGCATCAGCATGCAAAAGCCATATATATAATTGTTAGGTTTAAAGACTTTAATGAACCTTTTGAATCAGCCTTGATCTTCAAAGCCAACTTCACTGCTGCATCAAAGAACTCGGCAACTTTTACAAAATCCTCTTCAACAAAACCCCTCGATGTCAGAGCAGGTGTTCCTGAATCACCGGGTTAATAACATACAAAATTAGCAATTGCCCTTTACTCCAGACTTCCAGTATATACTGCAAGATGATCAAAGGCGAAAGGATTTACCCATTCGAATGCCACCAGGCACCATGGCAGATACATCACCGGGAACGGTGTTTTTGTTTGCTGCAATGTGCACAGATTCCATAACCTTTTCAACTCTAGATCCGTCAATTCCCTGCAAAAAACAAGTTCAAAAATAATCAAATATTAGGAACTAGATTTCCTTTATAAGTTTATATGAACTGTCAAATGATTTATATCAGGTAGCTACATAAATATCTCTCTTATCTACAAACCAGCTATTAGTAACATATTATATATTTTCCCAGACCTTATCACAAATGCTTTATGTAGATAATTCTTATAAAGGCATTTATGTATTATGTAGCATCCTAGTACGTTATAAGGTTCCATACTTCCATCAGCTTTAATATGAAATATTTAGACAACCAGTAAGATGAATTCTCCCCCCAAAAGCAATTATACATAGCATGAGAAAATTGATCCATGAAAACTGACCTCATACAATCACCAAACATATATTTAACAAATCAAAACGATTTTCAATATATTTTGTCCTTTTACCTTGTTCTTTAGATTTACCAAAACCAAATGGTTCTCAGTTCCACCAGATACCACTTCATATCCCATTTCTGTCAGACTCTGGAATTAAAAAGTACTTCACAAATGAGGCATAACAACAAATTTGACATAGTAAAAATTTAGCAGCTGAAACAATTGTGCACAATCTAATTTATATAAGAACCTTACAAAATATTAAGTAGGTTCAGTACCTTTGCAAATCTCGAACAGTTGCTTAAAACTTGTTCTTGGTAAGCCTTGTACTCAGGAGTTCTAGCCTAATATGACATACTAGTCAGAATGCAAAACGGAGAAGTGGGGATTTTATAATTTATTCAAACATTGACCATGCAACTTCCAAAAAGCAGCAGCAAACAAGCAAAAGAAAATAAAACCTGTTTCAGCGCAACTGCTAAGGCAGTAATAGTCTGATTGTGTGGACCACCTTGAAGGCCAGGAAAGACAGCCTGGTTGATTCTATCCTCGTAGTCATACATCACCTATTCGGGGAAATTCAGATGTTAATTAAGTTGTTAGGACTTAGAACTTCAATTTGAGCTGTATGCATAGTTGAAAATGACAAAGTGAATGCCAGCCAGACTAAACATACAAAAGAAAGTATTAGAAAAATGGCAAGCAAACATAATGTATATGTTCATTTTCAATGAAAACTCACTTCTTCCCCCTTTTTGTTGATCTCTTTTAAACCCTTCCTAAAGAAGATCATTGCTCCACGTGGCCCGCGCAGTGACTTATGAGTCGTAGTTGTCACAACATCTGCATATTCAAAAGGAGAAGGGATTACACCCGCAGCAACCAAGCCACTAATGTGTGCCATGTCTGCCAGCAAAACAGCTTTCTGCTTGTCACAAACCTATCAATTGAAACAAGATTCATGGTTCCATAAGACCAATAAAGTAAAGATGTAGAAAATTAATAATTAAGGGCATTCACTCAGCCTGGACATATACCTTGCGGATACGTTCATAATCATACAAGCGAGCATAAGCACTTGCACCAGCAACAATCAGTTTTGGCCTAAAGAGTACGGCACTTTTCTCCAACTGCAATAACAAACCAAGTTTTTATGCACAACAAACATGATAATATTAAGATGCAGTTATTGGTAACCAAATGTCATCATAACACATATACGAATGAAGAACTTTTGGTATGAAATATTAACTATGATAACAGTAGAACACAGAACACTTTGTTGTGATTAGTCACATGAAGCCTAAGACTCAATAGGAAAAGATAAGAACTAGTTTAAAATCAGAATTCAAGTCATGGAAAGATTGAATACTGCCCTTCTATTTTAAACAAGATGAAGTTGATATAAAAAACTTTGTTGGGTGTTACAAGCACTTTACAGTTATAATAGTCAATCTCTTTAAGAGAAAGTTGCTAATTGTAAATATAGTAATTGACATCACTTTAATATTGGCATCAAAACACACACACTTCTCAGTTTCTCATCACACTGGTTGTTCGAGTTACAATAGCTAAGATGGTAATAAGCACTTGCAGGGATGAGAGAGGAATAATGTAACAGATAAAATTTTTATGCTTAGCAACATAACATGTTGCTTTTTCAATCCGAGTCGATTCATTGGCATGGCACTTAACACATTTCATCTCAGAAATCTATAACTTGAAACTGGAAATTTACTGCTTACGAGGAAGAAAGAGCAGATTTAACACACATGTGCACCTGTGTTTGTGCACACACACATATACACACAAACACACACAAAAGAGCTTTAAAATTAATGAACATTTGGTACCTGGTCATAGTCAATATAACCAGTGCTTTCGTCCAATCTGTACGGCATTGTCTCGAAAAATATGGAGACGGCAGATATCTTTTTGGTGTCCGTCTGCAAAGCGAAAAAGATGACAGCCACCAAAATATTATGATAAGCTCATGACCAGCAGCTCTATTGAGACTGACAGATTTATATTTATAAAGTTCTGCATCACTAGGTGATGATTTACTGGTTTCTTAAGATACACAAATTCATCGAAGTACTGTGCTTCAAATTGTGTTCAGCAGTTACTAAAATAAAAATAACAATGATAGCACCAAAAAAATATTGTTGAACTTTATAGTATATGGAAAAAAGCTGCTCAAAAGGTATTGTTCTGATGCTCGCCATTTAAAATTCACATAAGGTTGCTATAAACTTGCTACTCATTCAATGAAAAATGAGAGATTTTAAAGTAGATGTCATTGTTAATCCTTTTATATTTGAAGCGAAATGATATGGTCATAGATTTCAAATTATAACTATTAGTAGTTCATCATTTATATGAACCTTCCGTATCTGTACATGTACATATTTGTGTAAATGCACCTGATAACCATGAGAAAGATGTCCGCCATGAGGAAGATCAAGGGCCATGATTCTGTCATGGGGTTTCAACAAGGCAGTATAAACTTGAAAGTTAGCTGGAGAGCCAGATAGGGACTGCACATTGACTGCAAGAAAAGGTACTTGGCACTATTAACAGAACTGTTATCCATAGTGCTAGTCACTCTAAAAATTAAAACATCAATATATATGTGCTACATGTGTGGCTTGAAACTAGGAGCCACAAAAAACAGAGGATGAACAAAGTTATAAAGGCTTGATGCAACATTTTTAATGCTTGAGAGTGGATGCCTAATCAGATAATACTACCATTCTGATAGCTTCTGCGCACTTATTAATATTCAGGAAAAAACACATTCCCTCATGTGTACTCATAAACATATGTAACTAATATCCAGTAAGAATGAAAAAGAGGATTGTACTTTACCACCCCATTTAGCAGGATCTAGACCAAAAGCTTCTAATGCACGCTTCTGACACAATCTCTCAGCCATATCAATATATCTAAATATTTACCAACCAAATTCCATTTAGTGTTTGCAAGTGTGTAAAACACAGGCCGGCTATCAGTAATATTGAATTGGATTTACGTACTCATTTCCTCCATAGTATCTTGCACCAGGATAGCCTTCACTGTACTTGTTCGTCATGACTGAGCCAACAGCTTGCATGACAGACAATGACGTAAAATTTTCCGAAGGAATAAGCTCAAGTCCCTAAAACAAGTCATTTCATATTATGTCCAACATCACAATACAAAGATATGTAGCAACAAAACAACAATAACAAAGAGACGGAATAAAGCAACAACTTTTGAGTTTATAAAGCATATGAAAAAAGCAACAAACTATTGGTGTGTACATATTCAATGAATAAATCCTTTATAAATCGAAAAAATGAATGATATGAGATACAACCTTCCATTGCCTGGCCTTTTCGAGTTCGATAATGTCAGCAATCTCTGGATCGATCTCTTCGAGTGGAGCATTCAATTGATTGATCCACTGATACCGTCAAGTCATCAAACACATACACGTATAACAAACAGGATATATCAATATAATAAGCATCATAGATCTCATAACTCAAAAAACAAAATAACAACAAATCACGCACACATATAAATCCTATATGTATATATCAATGGATATAGAGGGAGAGAGAGGGGGTACAGTGACGCGAGAATCTTGTTTATCGCCAACAGCTGGATTAGGCAAAGAAGACTGCAATAACAAAAACAGAGACTATAAAATAAAAAAACCAAATGAATTATAAAATGAAATAATGAATGAATGTAAGGAAGGAAGAGAATGAACCATGTAATATGAGAGACGAGGATGAGATAGAGAGCGAAGAGGATTAAATGAAAATGATGAAGAAGAAGAAGAGAGCCTTCGGAGTGCCATAGCCATTGCCATCTTCTTCGCTGCTCTGTATTAATATTGTTTTCTTTTTCTTTTTCCAAATCTAAAGGGGTGGATCGGAGGGGATGTGTGTAGGAGTGTGTGTGTGTGTGTGTGAGTGGAGGGGTTGGTGAGTGGTGACTCATTTAGGTGCTCATGACGCATCCCATAAAACTGATTACGCATCTTCGGTTGCCTGCTGAATGCCCTGACTCTGTTTTTCTTAACCCCTTTTTCAATTTATTTACGAGTCTTATTATTGAAATTATTAACGTCACACTTTTCTCGATAAATATATAAAAAAAATATATTTATAATATATAATATATATTTTATTTTTATTAAATACAGTTTATTAGAATATATATATAGGAGTATATATACATATATATATAGGGTGTTACTTTATTAGAAATCAAGTTTGCCCTAAAAACTAGAAACTAAGGGTATAATAGCAGGGACGGAACCAGGATCCTAAACTAGGGTGGGCTTGACAAATCATTAGCAATGTTTCATGCGGCGATCACCCATACCATCAAATTCATCGATCATCGAATCTATGTATATGTATATGTACTAATTACTAATTACCTGCACTGCTGCACATGAAAAGAGATATATGGGCTGGACTAATTACTAAGAGATATATGGGCTGGACTAATTACTAAGATATATATGTATAACTACTAGTTTTTTTAAAAAATTTATCCTGAGCTTAAGCTCAGGGGAGCCCTTCACTGGTTACGTCCTTGTATAATAGTAAGTGTACATGTATAATTTAGCCAACTAAATTTCTCTCTTTTCACAAACTTTGTTCTCTATAGTCTCTTTACCCATTTTCATTTTCTTTACTTTTCTCATTTCCACCGCCAGCAACAACCACAATCATCACCAATAACAACCCTTACTTTTGATGAAATGATTATATTTAAACATCACTTCTAATAAATTATTAGATTTAAACTTCAATCATTAATTTAAATTACAAAAATCACTAATTTGTATAGAAAAAACCGCTAAAAATACATTGATATACATACGTAGACACATCATTATACCCACACTTCCTACGTCATCATCAATTTCTAATCTATTTTGGTCACTATCATCACTTAACAACCATCATGTTTAATAAATTTACTATATTCAATTATTACTTCTACTTATTCAAAATTTGAAAAAAAATAAATAAAAACAATTTATTCACCAAATACATCTAACTCACACAATCACAATCAACAAAGGTATATGATTATCAAAATTAAAGACGTTTTGTATTTAAATTCATAATAACTGATTTGTATGAAGATAATATATATACACACACACACGAATTTGTATGTATAACACATATAAATGGGTGAATAGGTAGAAATGAAAAGGAGGGAGGGTAGATCTATGTCTATGATTGTTCAACGAAGTGTTTCGTAGATGCTAATGGTGAAGAAGATGAATAAGAAAAAACCGGATCCGGGGAGAGATATAGGAGATCGAATGAATAAAATCTAATAATAAAAAAGCTATACATATGTGCATATAATAAATGGCTAGGATTTAATAAAATATTAAAAGATGAATGACTTAAATTAGTTTCTAGTTTTTATGTTAAAGTTGGTTTCTATTTTACCAATTACCTATATGTGTGTGTGTGAATATTGTAATAATAAAAATATAAATACATTAATCCACATGTGATCATAAACTTTCATATTTAATTGCTTAAGTATCAAAATTTTAAATTTATATTCAGTTTTTTGTATCCGGTACAATCCAATATATACATGCATAAATATTTATTATTATTTAAAGCACTCAAGCCCGAATCTCTTACAAATCTTTAGCAGAATTATATATTTAAAAAGCGAAAATCGGACTTAATCGATGGAGGCATAAATATGAGTTAATCGAATGAATCGGACATTAATCGGAATGAATAATTAGATAATTGAAAATTTAATCAATCCGATAAACCACAGAATAGGGATTAATCGATGATTAGTCACTTTATTTTTTAGACAAACAATAACAATGTACAAAAAAAAGTTAAATGGATAAAATACATTTCGTACATGCAAGTAAAATAGTCCTATCTTTTTCCTTCTTTATATAATGATAAAGGATATTGATCATTTTATTTCTTTCTTTTATTTCCGTTAAATATTTTTATATAAATTAAAATTGAAAAAACTTTTTCTAAAGATGACTTTAAACAAGTTATTTAATGTTATAATAATTTTATATGTAAAATTGAGTGACATTTTATAATAATAGAGTGCACCCTGTATTTACAAAATTACTACTGATGTGCTATTTTTTTATTTTTAACCTTAAATAATTACCTAAATTCATTTTTAATAGTATTAATCTCATTCAAATTCATGTAGTAAAGTAAAAAACTTGGTCAAATTATAAAAACAATGGCAACGCAGTCTCATGATCTCATCATAATATCGTACTAGCATGGATGCCCGCTCCGCTGAGTTAGAATTTTTTTATTTTTTTTACTTTTCAACTGGACTTTGTTGAAAACGGTCACTATTGTTTTTCTTTAATTTGATAAATATAAAAAAAATGATCTAAAAATTATTACAATTGAATTTGTTATTTGTTTATTCTATCATAGTATGATATAGAAAAATAAAATATAAAATGAACACATAATATTCAGTCTTTGACTTTAGATATTAACATCAAAATCTGAGTTACATATTCTTTTAATGTAATATTTTTTTCATTTTATTATTGGACTGCATTACTGGTCTGTATTTGAAAAATAAAAGATTGCAATTAATTCTATGTTTTATATGATAAATTAGTATATAAGATTTATATTTATTTAAAATTTATTGTTAAATAATATTTATTATTTTTTTGTTAATATTTATTAACAAAATATTTGTTTTTGTTTATTTATAGTTTTTGAGACATTATATATATTCGTTTTAAAAAATTAATTAGAAAATTCAAAAAGTGTAATTTTTTAATAGTAATTAAAAAACTTTTAACATGAAAAAATTATATAATCAATTTACAGGGTTATAAATTTTTTTTATGAAAAGTATACATCTTCAATAAAATTAAACAAATATATTTCTTTTATTAATAAAAATAATATTAATTCCTTGAAACTTATGCATTGATAATATACTATTTGTATTATTTAAGACAAAAACTCCTCTTTTATGCAAATAAAATTATGAAAAGTATAGGGTTATAAAAACTCCTCTTTTATGCAAATAAAATTATGAAAAGTATAGGGTTATAAATATACTATCTGTATTATTTAAGACAAAAACTCCTCTTTTATGCAAATAAAATTATGAAAAGTATAGGGTTATAAAAACTCTTCATGTATAGGGTTATAAAAAAAATTATGAAAAGTATACATCTTCAATAAAATTAAACAAATATATTTCTTTTATTAATAAAAATAATATTAATTCCTTGAAACTTATATTTAATATTTAATAACAATACTTCTCACTTCTCAGCATTGCATTTGACGGCGCCTCAAATCTTATACTTTATTAAAATTAAATTTTAAAAAATAAATTTAGTGTAAAATATAATACTGATATTATAGGAAATAATATTATTTCCTATAATTTATATTTAGCACTCCCTTTGTCCCATTTTAATTGACTGTGTCTTCTATTTTAGTTTGTCCCAAAAATCTGTCTTCTTTTTTTTAATATACATTTAAATTTGACTTATACCCTTATTAATTATGCATTGATAATATACTATTTGTATTATTTAAGACAAGAATTCCTCTTTTATGCATATACATGAAGGAAATGATGGGCTCCTGGTCATCACTGGCATTATTAAATTTGACACCATATCCGCACGAGAGTTTGAGGTTGCTGTTGTCAAGAAAATCAGAACGTGGAAATCTCAATTATAAGGATATTATAGTTAAAATAAATATAAAATTAATTTTTTCTAATATATGTGTAAAAGTGAAATAAACTAATTAAAATGGGACGACGGGAGTATTTGATATCATCACTTCTCGGCACTGCCTTATCCTTGACCTAAATACAGTAACTATATTACTCACATTTCATATTTTTTTAAAGATAAAGCCAAAATAGTTGCAATACAATAATAATCACAGCTTGAGATGCTTCAATACAGCCATATTCATGATTTATCTACTCTCCTGATTCAACTCGCCACCGCCTTGTCTTCCATCAACAGCCTGGAACTGCTGCTGTACCACCCCTCCCACCGCCGTGGTGTAATACACTTGCCTTCCTTGCGCGTCATATCCTACCTGTCCATACCCGTGCTCAGCCATGTGTCCCACAGTGTAGGCCCTTATATTCTTTTGCTGAAATGACTGTTGCTGTTGCTGTGGGATTACACTGTATACCTGCTGCTCTCGGTAAACTTCCGGTAACACCATTCTCTGCATTCCATAATAACCTTGACCGACTTGCCCGGTCACCGGTCGAATCACCTGAGTTTGATGAACTCCGGCTGCATTAGCCGGAATGTAGTACAACTGTTCACTCCCTGGCCTATCCTGATAGTAACTTGCCGGCGGTTGTTGAACATTCTCCGGCGGCTTCTGACCGTAAAAATCGCCGTAATAACCGTCTCTAACATTCGAATTCTCCTGATCAGATACATTCAAATTAATCCTCTCTATATCCTGTATCTGTCTCTGAATCTCCGAGTCATTTACACAGCTACGATCTTCAACTTTCGAACACTGTACGGACTCCTCCACCTTACACGGCGGCGCGTGTCCCCCCTTATCAAAACCGAACAAAAAGTCCGGCGTCGTCACCGCAGTCGACGAGGCAGAATCGTTAAGACTCTGATTCTGCACGGAGTTCAACGCGTCAACGAACCACTGCCGATCGGACTTGGAATCCGACGAACTAAACGCCGACGACGGCGCCGGCGGCGACGGAAACAAAAACAAACGGAGACGAACAGGCTTCGTCGAAGCGCGATAGAGACGATCGTACTCGATCATCATATGCTCGAGATCCTCATCGTTGGTAACAGAAATGAGCGCATCGAGATCTTCGCCAGGTAATTGATACCGAAAGCAAAGAGAATTAGGGTGAAAATCAGAGAGAGTGGATAGTTTGGAGAGGAAGAGAGAGAACTTGATGTTCCGATCGACGGCGAAGATTTTAGTGTCGCCGGCGACGTAAGTGAGCTGATTGTCGTGCTGACGTGGCTGGATCTTCCCGCCATAACTGCACATAAGCTTGATTTTGTAGTTGCCTAGCGAGTGGTGTGAATCGTCGTCCCAGGTAGCATCACTGGTTGATCGTGGAGATGATTGAACACTAGAGTAGGAATAGTTGTCCATTTTTTTTTTAATTTTGTGAGTGGGGTGGAGGGGAATTAATTCATTATATTTATATCGATTTGTATATATTCGTATAGATTAAATTATTTATTTTAGTGAAAAGATGTAGATAATGGAGAGTTGGTGGAAGAAAAATAATCGAATTATTCTACGGAGTAGTTTTTTTAGACAAATGAAATGATATTTTATAATTTTTGATGGAATGTAGAGGGCCCTGGCTGAGGTTCGATCTAATCCACAATCATATACAAATAATACAAGCACACGGAGAATGTGTGTTTACTGTTTAGTTATGATTATAAGAAATTTAAATTAATTATTAATATTTTTAATATTATATGTATATATAATTTTTGTTTTATATCAAATTTTTTAAAACTAAAGAACTCGATAACTTAATAATATTTTACGATCAAAATGATTGACTACATTCGTAATTTTATTTCATAAAACTTCATTAATGTATTCGACTCAAACTCTTATATATTTGTAAGTAAATTAATATTATTAAAAATACTTTTATATTTTAATAATTAAAAATCAGTTAATTTTTTCATGCTGAAACTCAACAAGCTGTGAACAAGTTGAGGTGAGTGCTGCCTCTTTTAACTCTTTTTCAGAAACGTATAATGAATCACCGCCACATACAAATCCTCCAGGCCTAGGATGCGGAACATTGTTAAACTCGTGGCAATAATAACAGCCGTTCGTTTTATCTTCTGCAAGATGAATTCATAGAGTTACCAAAACAAGTAGCCCCTAAACTTGTTCGCGATGGACAAACAAACAAATTAGTAAGCAAAACAAAAACAAATGTGCATCAAATAGCAGTAGGAGATAAATTAGATCACATGGCCACTTATAAAATATCAGAAACAAACCTGAAATTAACTGTTCTGGCTCCAGCAAAACGCACAACTTACAAGAGAGAACCCCGCTGGTACTTGTCACTTCCACTAAAAAAATCTCCTCTCGAGCAGTAGCATCATCAGTGTCCTTAGCCGTGAAGTTGACATGAAAAAGTAAGCAAGTTGGCAGGATAACACGTGTAACGAATCCCGGATTCACCAGTCCATAGTGTATAGGCTATGAATTTTACGTCAAGGCAAACAGAACATAAACAAATATCAAGAGAATCCAACAAAAATGGTTATTCATGATTCGATTTAAAGAAAAGCAAACGCTTAAATTCCAAAGAAAACTGACCCATCTTTCATTGTACAACTTCAAGGCTTCAATTGCGATATGTTCTCGCGTTCCTTTTTGGGTTCAAGGGACCGGTAAACTTGTTTAAGCCTGCAATTCAGATATCAAGACAAGGGTTATTTAAAATATGCAAGCAGCAGAAATCAACAAAAACAATAAATTAAATATCAACTGGCAAATAAATAGAACTCAGAAACTAACAGGAGCAGATAAACCAAAACCAATCAATCTAACAGCACAAATTTTTTTAGAACTCAATTATGTAAAGATTTCAAAACCCCATCTCCACTTCTGTTATGTATATATCTTAGTAAAATTAAATAGAAGAATAATCAAGATGGCACATCCCTCGAACGCAAAGGTTTCAAATAGGAATGGACACATCCGTCAAAGACCCATCCCTCCAAAGGTTTGCAGTCGGTGGTTGAAAAAAACTATCATCAATTCCCCCTTCGAATTAAGAACCACGGTCTGAAGGTCATTATATAACCTCTCTTTTCTTTTCTCCCTCTCTCTGTTTCTATGTAGCTAATAACTAGTTTCGTTTGGGGCCTTTGGCCGATAGTCAGGTCAATAAAAGTGATATGCTTTTCTTTTCCCTATTTTTCATAAGATTGTGAGCAAAATAGAGAAAGAGAGAGACAGAATATTGGTTAAAATAGTTCAAGGCTTCCTCTGCCACTTGCAAACATGGATGAGGATCAGGATCAGGCCGAGGCACCTTTTTGAATTGAAGATGGCCGAACGCTCGTTCACGGCTGCAAATATTAATGAAAACCACCAAGGGGAGTTAGGAAATAGCTTGGCATCAAATCAAATTGGATTAGTGAGTTGTAATTAAGGGATAGGTTTGGATACAGAGGGACATAAAAACAATAACTAGATAATATAATTACATAAAAGGAGATGATGATGATGATGAATTGCACCTGCATACTTACATAAGAGTGTAGGTATAATATCCCGTATTTTTTTTAAAATAATAAAATAAATTAACAATAATAGAAAAAAGATTAAAATTGAATAGAAATTAGGAATTAGAATTGGATTAGAATAACGGGCTTTCGAATATGAGTCAAATTTGAATCAAAATAGGTTTGGTTATAGGGTTTAATACTCTATATATAGATTGAGATCTCCTCGTTCTTTTATATTCTTTTCAAGCCACCAAGACTAAACAGTTATAAATCTCTCTCGACACAAATCTTGATTCCTTTTGTTCATCTTTATTATTGAAATTCGTAGGATTTCACATACACAACTCAGCTATCTTGTAAAATTCGTAGTAAATTCGTCATAAGTCGGAATTCAGTGATTTTGGACTTTTCAGAAAGGTCTTTTCGTTCTCTACGACTTTCGTGTTTTAAATTTTTCCAGAAAATATCGTTTAGAGGGTCAAAGAGGTGAAATACAGATCTGGGCAGAATTAGAGTTACGAAAAAGTTCGACGTTTGAGACGTTTGAGATGTGATATTTTCGATTGAGTGCTAAGGATTGAATATATGTTCTAGGATGTTGTTAATTCTTGGTATGCAAGGTTGAGGTAAGTTTACTTTTCGTACTTCCTGGATTATTTTAAATGTTTTATATTTATAATATTTTGCTATGAAATTTGGATCAAGAATGTTATTTTAGATATAAGAAATTTCCAGTTAGCTCTGCTTTTTGAACCCGTTAGTAATTGCGTATAGTTCCGGAACTAGCTTATGATACCTTACTAGGGCGTGCTTTTTATGATACCTTCGGGTGCACACTTTATGATACCTTAGTAAGGGGCGCATTATTGACAACTATGAACCTATGATACCGTGTCACCGGGTATTTGTGACCTTAGCGAATTGTGGAATTAATTTATACGTACTGAAATTTGAATTACGAAATTATGATTTTTAAACTCTGAAAATTATGAAAATTCATAAACTTACTTGATCCACTAGTTGGTTCGAATTGTTTTCTTACTGGGCTGTGTAGCTCATTCTTTCAATTTTCAGGTTTGATGTAAGAGGAAGATGAAGTGTATTAGAGTTCGAGGATCTTAGATTTGGAGTAGATTGGTTGTTGATTCGTCATTGTTAACTGCGCTTTTGTAATAGTTAGCTTTGTAATAGAGATTTGGAATAAATATAATTGTTTTATATTTTGTAAGATTAACGGCTCGAAAAGGGCGGGCTGTTACAGTATGCATGCATATCAACACAAAATATAAAAAATGAATTGAAAACCCTAAATCCAGATGTATTATTTATATGTTGGTGCAAATTAGTTTACCTAGCAATCATTTCCTCACGACTGGATACATAAAGCGAATACTTGGATTTGTCGGCAATTGATGATGAACTACTACTCGCCGTTCGCCATTGTCTTTCCAAGTACGGATCTTTAACCTCAATTATACTTTTATTTGCATAATATGTTTCCTTCATAATTTTTTTAATTTAGTAATAAAAAAAACATATTCTTATTAGTTAATTGTGTTAATAATTTGAGTAATGTTAGGATCAGCGGGATACCCGGTTGGTTGGTTAAAATTTGGATTCAAAAATCGTAAACCCGATTTAAGTGGATTGAATATGAGTTTTGATTTTTTTAAACCGATCTGATCCAATCCAATTAAAAAATATATATACTAATTATTTAAATATAAAACTATAAGTAAAAAACGTAAATGAACCCTTAAACACAATGTTATGTACTAAACATTTTATGTAATTATTTATACTAGAATCTAATTCTAGATTTCTTTTTAAGTATCGGGCTTCAATATGTAAAGGGTTGAGTGAAATGTTCAAAAACTTTGCATGGACTATGTCAGTACGCCCTCCGCAACTTTTTAATAACAAGATTAATCGATAGCATGCTAAAATATTTATTTGGCTTACATGCAGTTTTGTTGACTAGAAAGGCTTACATGCAGTTTTATTGACTAAAGGGATGCATGAATTGTTTATTATCTTCTTTTTGGTTAGAAATTACTTACTATCTTAAATAATGGAAAATATGTAAACTGTTTTCAGTTTACTTACTATTTGATAAAAAATAATTTTTTTCCCAGTAAAATCGGACACCCCGACCCAAACCTAATGGGTTGAATTGTATTGGATTATAAATTTGATTTTAATAGTTTGGGTTGAAAATTTTCTAAACCGTTTAAATTGGATTGAGTCATAAAATCCTCCTAACCTGCTCAACCCAGACCATGTACACCCCTGCTAGGGTATAAAATTAGGTACAAAAAATTTATCCCAAATGATGTGATATATGTGATGTATCAATTCAGAAAATTTTAATTGGTGAGATTTGTGTAAATACATTGAGGTCCATTACATTAAATGAAATTACAATTAATCATAATCTGCCATGTGACATTTGAGAAATAAGTAAAGATTTGGTATACAACAAACTTGCAGCGTGTGGAAGCTAAATATTTCGAATGAGAATCTTAAAGATCATATATAATTTTTTTGGATTCTGAGTTTTCTTTTTTGAGCAAAAATAACACTTCTTCTTTGAATCAAATAACACAATGACATGTATTTTTTCAATCTACCAGGCATTTGCTTATTCAGCTCATAGCTCAGCAAGCCTTATCTGAAAACTATTTTTTATATAATTTATTATAATATCATAATGCTATGTACCGACCTACAAATAACATTTCCTTCCCCTTCTCTCCGCCTCCCCCATCTTCTTCCCCATCCCCTTCTTTCCGTCTCTTCATTTTTTTCATTTCCTCTTCTATATACTCCAAAAACTGTTCTTATTTATATTATATTATTTTAAAAATTTCAGCCATTTCAATCTCCAGATTTTTTTAGATCTATTTCATATACTTCAGATCCGTTTTCAAATCTGACATTTTTTAAACGATTTTATTATCATATGCTATGTTTTTTAGTACCTATATGAGGCGGTGCCATTGTTGTTGGCGTTTTGACCATATACGATGGTTATTATATGTCTTGAATGACGGTTTTGTGTCATATTGGATAACTTTTATTGATAAATTGAGAGTTTTATGTGTCTAATCAAAGATCCTTTTGTTTAGATGTAATATTATTATTATGATTTTATGTTTTAAATCTTTTTGATACTTATTATTTTATTTTGTAATTTCAGGAATGTTTTTCTAGATTAGATAGTAGTGGTATTTTCTGATTGGAGTATGACACAGACTGGAGTATGATGGTAGGCAGAGAAGTGATCATTGTTTACTTGTCATATGTTAGTATTAATTCAAATTTCAAATTTTAATATGTATTTTATTTTTTTGGATATTTTCTTTTCAGTCATTAAAATTTTATTGTCTAAATTTCCGGGGACATCTTTGCATTACCTTCGATTAGATAATAATTTTTTTGAATGAAAGAAATTTCTTTCTCCAGAATTTATATTTTCACTCCGGATATTGTATTTCAATAATAGAAAGTTACTTTTGTCAAAAAAAAAACACAATGACATTAACGGGCAAAGGTGCAACTTTTCTAATTTTCAATAATTCCAAAATTTTCTGATAATTTAAATTTTCTCTGTAATGATATAAAATTAATTTCGTACTTCTTAGAACTAAATTCATAAACCGTTTATAGTCACATATGAGTCAAAGAATAAAATTTTAACTATAAATTAATTATTAAATAATACAGATCGGACCTTATTTAGGTGCTAGATATCCTGTGCGTTCCCAGACAAAACCTTTTTAGGGGCGTTCGGTTGAGGGTAAACCGTAAAAGAAAAGTCGAAAAATTAAATTTAATTATTTTATTGTTGTTTATTTTATTTATAAAATCATTCTATTTAATTATTTCTAATTTTCATAGATGGAGAATTTCATTTATCTTTTTCATCTTCCTTATGTGGGACCAATTCAACTTGTTGATACTCTTTTTTAAATCAAACTCTAAAACAACAAATAATAAATAAATTATATACACATATATATGAAGAATATGATTTATCGGGAACTGGAAAACGCTCAGGGAAGTAAATAAAAGTGTAGTCCCACAGTGCAGCGAAGAATGCTTGTGGTTTGATGAATTTTGCGGTGGGTATGTGTGTTTTATGGGTTAGGGATAAGATCGAATTTTTATGTGTTTTTTATAGGAATTTTTGGGGGCAGTGTGGTTGTTGTACATGGAATGTCAGTGGGATGATGATGATGACGTTTTCCTTCGACAATGGGTGCGTAGGCTTATATACAAAACCAGGAGGGTGGAAACGATTCATGAAGGTTGTATGTAGATTATTCAATTATGGATGTCAACGAGTATGATACTCCACTTCTCTGCAAAATACATGTGAGGGAAATGATATACAATCCATGGAAGCAAACTAACCGTCATCCAGACAACAAATCATCAATATTATGGCGGAAGGGATCAAAGTTTCTGCTCAAACGCTATGAAAGAATATTATCAAATCTGATTACAACCACGGGAGGGGTACAAGCAATGTCGATTAATTCATTTCAATAGACTGCATTGAAATTGAAGAAAAAGACGATTTTGCATGGAATTTCATCATATTCACTTATTAATGAATCTTTTTTTATTTTCAACAGTCACATGTAAGTTCCATGTGCTAGAAAATAATGGGCTCATGTATTGTTTCGATCATTTTACAAATTATGTAATTAAATATATTATTAAAAATTGAAACTAAGATTTTCTCATATGTATACATTTGATGTATAATTATATCACTCACTAATTTGTCATGCATTAAGATGGAGGTTTTCACGGAAATAGCCTCTTTGTTCTTTTAGAATAAGAGTATGACCGAGCACGGTTGGATAGCCCAAGTGGTTGAGGGCTTATCCTCTGTCGTCCCAGGTCCTGGATTCGATCCTGGCTCACCCCGAGAATTTTTTTAGAACAGATACTCATTTGTAAGGCTATAAGCCAAATTAGTCAAAAAAAAGAATAAGAGTATGACCTGCGTATATTTTACTCTCCCCAACTCTAAGAAGGGGTATGTGATGATGATGATTCTATTTGACTTTATTAAGTTTTGAATTTACTTAAAATTCTACATTTTCATTTCGCACCTTTAGTAAGATTTTTTTCAATATTTTTCTCTCCAATACATCTATTCACTTCCAATTAATCTACACATAATTACATTTTATATCAATTCTAAAAATAATATTTTATTCAAAATAATTTATTAAGAAATAATTATTTATTTCATTTTCGAATCTAACACAAATAGATTTCCAAAATCATTTCCCCCCTTTTTTATTCCCCTCTCCCTTATATAAACCAAACGCCTCCTTAATTTATCTTCTTTAATGTCCTTTATTTTTTATTTAAAAGGATCTTCTCTTTTTTTCAAAAAATATTAGATATCCTAAAAATTGTCCTAAAAAAATGTATCAAATGCTGTGTATAATTAGTAATTTTTCAATATACGAGACACACACATATAGGTCACAAATTAAAATAAGATATACAATATTTGAAAAAAAATTGAAATTATTTTTGGATACCTAACACTGCTACTCTATTTTAATAACTTAAAACTTTTTTTAAAAAAAAGGGAATCAATTCAATAATGAAAACGCATATGACGTCTACAAATACAATCGAAATTGAACAAATACTTAAATATATCCTTCTTTCTTGAAGCGGCAACCAAACGATTTTCTGAAGATGTTGTGAATATATGTACGTGTTGTCATCCAACTGTTTTAAGCAATCGATCGTAGATGCGATCCATAAAAACCTTTATCATATAATCAAATCCAGCAAATCTATAATTTCGGACATGAACAACACCAAACAGAACCAAACTCTCATAAGAGAAGAGACTAAACAAAATCTAAAAAAATTAGGAACTTATTTAAGGAAAACAAATGCTTAATTAAGAAAAATGAAAAAGTAAAAAAAGATAAAGATTTTCCATCGATGAAAACCGATGAAAATCCCTCAAAAAATAGTAGGGGCATCTATTTAAGAGAGAGGGGTAGGGTTTTGAGAAGAGGAGGAGGTTGCTCATAATTATTATAACCTAAAACTTGAAATGTTAGCTTGATCTCTCTTTTGCTTTTTACTCCCGAAAAGGTTATGCAGGGGCCTTAAATTATTAAAATGGTCAAACTCGTGATTCCTGCTCTCCTCTTGCTTTATCTCTACTTCACGGGTCTCCAGCTCAACCCTGCTTGACTTTGCTTTAGCAATGATAGCATGAATATTAAGATAAATGCGAGTGTCACGATAATTCGATATATATATACAGATTCAAATGAGACGTAAATGATATCGAATTCCAACTTTCATAAGCAGTAAATCTCCTTATTTATTTATTTGATGACCGAACCCCGAACGTGCCTAGTTGAACAAGTTCATATTTGATTTTATTTTACTTATAAAAAAAAACTGTCATGAAAACCATGTAGATAGACAATGATGAATAGATCCTGACGTGTACCTTACCTGTTGTTCAACTACTTATCCACGCATGCATGACAAACTGTTTCCAGACCCAATGTGAAATCTTCTTCCCCTTATTTTATCGCTTCTAACAAGTATTTATGTACTGTTTCCGTAAATTAATCCATTAATTAATATTGTACTCCGTACAATATAATTGATGCAAGAGGAATGTTATTTATTTTAAAAATAATTTCAAATTTTTTTATGTGACATGATATATAATTTATTTTGATTCATAAGTGTATATATATATGTATACAGAATTTTATATTATTATTAAAAAAATTATCAATTACACCGTCTAACAGGTCTGGTCAATTCATGTATGCTTGAAGTAACGTATGTCTGTATATTCTGGCGTGAAGCCTATAAAAAGCCACAAACCTACAAGTGCCATACCATAACATCACGGTTTGTTATATCCCGTTTCTATCTTGTTCCCTGCAGCTGGTAAGCTCTCATTCATGTTTCTTAATATCTTTTATCTTTGGATTTTTAGGCTATGTAGTGAAATTTGAATGTATACATGGAGAAAATCAGTTACAATAGTTCCTTTGTCAAACTATGTGCAGATATATATATAATTAATTAGCATCGCGAATTAAAGGGCTAGGATTTTACGTACACTACAAGTGAAAATGAGGGGAAATGAAAGATCAGGAGGGCTGGCAAAGATCGATACAAGAAGAACCAAAAGAGATGATGAAGAGATATGTCATGACGACAGTGCCACGCCTGTGAAAGCGCAGACCATCGACGAATTACATTCCCTTCAAATTAAGAAATCAGCTCCTTCTACTCCAATTCAAGGTGGTACCGGAAGATCTTCTTTCGATTCTCTATCTGATCAAGACCACCGAAATAAACAGCAACTTCAGTCCATCAGGTTTATATTTCTTTTTCGAAAATTATCTGTTGCGGACATTTAAATACGTCACACCTCTTATTATGCACCAACACCTTGTGCCTATATATGTATGTGGATTGCAGCGCATCATTGGCATCATTGACGAGAGAAACGGGGCCCAAGGTTGTGAAAGGGGATCCGGCATCAACCAGGAAAGCTGCAGACACTAAACCTAAACTATCCTCTGATCATCACACTACTGCTGCTCCTAATATTAGTGACAGTTCCCTCAAATTCACTCACATCCTCTACAATCTCTCTCCAGCTGGTATGTATATATGCATATTCTATTTAGTGCTTCCTTTTTAATCTAGCACTGCTGGTTAGATAAATATTTCACTTGTACTTACTAACATGTTGCCAAACATAACTCACATCCTCAACCTAGGCAAATTAAAAATAAATCGACTGTGGAAAAAGTCTTTGGAGATAAGGCATTTACTTAATTTTGAGAAAGCCTAGTTAATTTCGACCCCAATAAAGTCAAATCTTATGCATCAAGGCACCCTTTTAGTGTGTTAATTTCCTCAATGTGTGAACATCTATAGAACTTTACGAGCAAGCAATAAAGTATGAGAAAGGATCATTCATAACTTCAAGCGGAGCTCTAGCCACACTCTCCGGTGCAAAAACAGGTCGATCTCCGAGGGATAAACGTGTCGTTAAAGATGACTCCACGGCCAAGGAGCTCTGGTGGGGAAAGTAAGTCTTATGAATCTCTTTAATTTGCATGTGTTTTATCCGTCAATTATCTTCTCCTTTGATTATATATATCATATATCTGCTTTAATATTGTGTATATATGTCCTATATTTGTAGGGGGTCACCCAATATTGAGATGGATGAGCAGACATTCTTGGTCAACAGAGAACGAGCTGTTGATTACTTGTGCTCCTTGGACAAGGTACTATCAAATTATCTTAATCAATAAAAAATATATCAACTAATTATTTAGATGATTACCGTTTTAAGCCTTTAATATACAAAAGATGATTGTACAACGTTTTTTTAGCAGTTCAGTTGCGTGTACATGTGACTTATTAGCTGAGCTATATAGAGTATAATTCGATCCTCGTATAATAATAAATCAAATTCTTGTTGTTATATCTATCGGATGCTCGACTTTATCTGCACTTGTGTCATTATCGCATAGAAACGGTTGTGGTGCCATGACTACATTGTTTGTGTTTGTTATTGTATGGATTTGATGATGCAGGCATAAATACACTTTCCTGAAGAGGTATCCTACTACACCCTATGCTATACATTATATGCAATGACATACACATATAGTCGGGTAGACATTATAATCTTTTTGTAAAATTGGCTGGGTCATAATACAGCAATTGAGAATAGTAGATAGTCTCATACAAATTAAACATTACAGTATATTGTTTATGGACATATATGGATGATTACATAGAAAATAAAGCTTGCATATTGATACTAGTATAGGCTTAATAAACATAACTTACTGTCTCATAATTCGAATGAACATAACTTGCAAGAAATTTTGCATTCAGGTAATTAATATAACTGGGAAGAATTTCGCATTTCAGGAATGAACATAACTTGCAAGAAATTTTTCATTTCAGGTTTTTGTAAATGACCAATACCTAAATTGGGATCCAAATCACCGCATCAAAGTCCGTATCGTATCTGCCAGAGCCTACCATTCTTTATTCATGCATAACATGTAAGCTAGGCGAAGAAACAGATGCTGTGTTGGTTGTCAAAATATTGCTCTCAATAGATGTGCATTGGTGCATATGTGTTTATGTACATTGCAAATCTTCATTTTGCTTTAATTTTTACTGAATTTGCAAAGATATACAACTCTGTGAATTTCAGGTGTATACGACCAACACCTAAAGAATTGGAGGATTTTGGCACCCCAGATTTCACAATATACAACTCCGGACAATTCCCATGTAACCGATATACTCACTACATGACATCCTCTACTAGTATAGATATCAATCTTGCTAGAAGAGAAATGGTCATTCTAGGGACTCAATATGCTGGGGAAATGAAAAAAGGCTTGTTCAGCCTAATGCATTATCTCATGCCGAAACGTCAAATCTTGTCCCTACATTCTGGCTGCAATATGGGAAAAGCAGGCGATGTGGCCCTCTTTTTTGGACTATCAGGTTCTTGAATCTTATTTTGAATTGTCAAACAGACAAAACAATGATCCTCCTCTTTTCTAACACTTAGCATTGTTTGTGAATTATGACTTAGGTACTGGCAAGACTACATTGTCCACGGATCATAATAGGTACTTAATTGGAGACGATGAGCATTGCTGGAGTGAGAATGGAGTGTCGAATATTGAGGGAGGATGCTATGCAAAGTGCATTGATCTTGTGAGGGAGAAAGAGCCTGATATCTGGAATGCCATCAAGTTTGGTACAGGTACTAATCATTCTAATCCCAATTAAGCTAGGCAGATATTTCGTTTAAAATTAAGTTAATTTGGTTTTATGTGTGACAGTGGTTGAAAATGTGGTGTTTGATGAGCATACCAGAGAAGTAGATTATTCGGATAGATCTGTATCAGGTACATTACCAAACTGTATTATGAATTCATGAAGCTATAGTAGTTATCATTAGACATGTATACTGTACATATTTAATATTTTTGTAAGGCAAATTCGTAAAAATCACAAGATTTGGTAAGTGCAAATCATGATGTATGATCAACCTGTGTTTTTCTGTGAAGAAAAATAGAACTAGTGAAAATAATATATATATATATAATTACTGAAATAAATTAGACTTATGTTCTGTTTTTGGAAGAAAGTGAGATGGATGTGACTAGGGTTCTTTTTTCTTCCTAGCGTCGACAATTCAGTCTTTCTGCATAAACACACAAATTTGTGCGTTTCAACTTTCAAGAGCTTAATGTATTGGCATTTTAAAACTCACATAATCGTTATTTTTGGACACACAAATGACGCGCTTTCTTGTGAAACACAAGTAGACACACTTCCCACAGCAGTATGTACCTTCGAACCTGATGCTATTTTTCTTATTTACAAATTTGAATTTCAGAGAATACTCGAGCAGCATACCCAATAGAATACATTCCCAATGCTAAAATACCATGTGTTGGTCCTCATCCCAAGAATGTCATTCTTCTTGCCTGCGATGCATTTGGTGTCCTTCCACCAGTGAGCAAGCTGAGCTTGGCCCAAACAATGTATCATTTTATTAGCGGCTACACTGCTCTGGTAACTGATTTCCTTTGATTACAAGATTTTTTTTTGAATTCGATTAAAAAGATATTTTAGTTCTTTGTTTCTTACGTAATACTTTTTAAGTTTTTATTGATATACGATGCAGGTGGCAGGAACAGAGGATGGAATAAAAGAGCCACAAGCTACATTCTCAGCCTGTTTTGGAGCAGCATTTATAATGCTGCATCCTACCAAGTATGCGGCAATGCTTGCTGAGAAAATGAAAACACATGGCGCTACTGGATGGCTTGTTAACACGGGTTGGTCTGGTGGAAGGTATGGTCGGAGACACACACGCACATATATCTTTATGTAGTCTAGGAATTTCGGTTTTCTTCCATTCTAAAATTTTGGCTCTCATTTAATCCATAGGTACGGATCAGGTAACCGTATCAAATTATCATACACCCGAAAAATTATCGATGCCATCCACTCTGGGAGCCTTCTTCATGCAAACTATTCTAGAACTGAAGTGTTTGGGCTTGAAATTCCAACTGCAGTCGAGGGTGTGCCTTCAGAAATTCTCGACCCAATGAACACCGTAAGTTGAATAATTCTATCACCAAATTTTGCAGTGTTTGCTTTTCTTTCTAGCTAGTGTAGTGAGTTCTAGTGAAAGTAATGCCTATTTATATTGTGTTTTATGTAGTGGTCGGACAAAAAAACTTACAATGACAACTTGTTGAACTTGGGTGGTCTGTTTAAGAAGAACTTTGAGGTATTTTTGAACCACAAGATTGGAACAGATAACAAATTGGCTGAGGAAATTCTTGCAGCTGGACCGAAATTCTAACTAGAGCAGTTCTGTGAAATTCAAGAAATAAAAGATTAGAAAACACATGTACCTCTTATTTTTTTCTTTTTTTGCTAAATTATATTTGAACTTTAGTATACCCGCCAAACAAAATTTATATTTTTGGTACTTCTTTTCATTTAAAGTTTTTGTAATTATATTTGGTTCTTCTCATATTTTATAAAATATTTTTAACTTTTGAATTATTTGTATCCTGCTTAGGTTTCTGCATGTGATTTTTTTTTGGTTAAATTTTATGTGAACTTTACTACCTGCTAAACAAAATTTGTATTTATGGTGCATTTGTAGTTTCATTATATTTCTGTGTATGTTAGCAGAGGTTTCTGTAGAAGCAAAGTTGAAAGTAAGCCTAAAATTCAGATAATTAAAAAAAAATTGCTTGATTATCAATTCAAAAATATTAATAGGTAGAATAGAACACTGCAAAAATTATTATAAATAATAACATAACTTAAAAATATAATGGACATGAACCACTTGATTGAATATGATAGAAACTATATATTAAATTTTAATGTGTAAAAAGCTCCATTAAAAAAATGTGTACAAAAAGTAATTATTATTTTTAAAATGAAAGTAGTAATTATTTTTACACCACCCCTCTCTCCCGTCAATTCACACCCACACGCACACAATTTCCGAGCTGCCGCCTTTATTATCCGGCCATCTATACTATCTCTGTCTTCCGGCCGGTGACTGACCGCTCCGATTATCTCACCGGAGTTTTGATTTTCTAAATCAAGATGAGTTGTTTTGACTTTTGACACGTGTTTTAACGGCATAGTAAATATAATCATTTTAATTTTTTTTTAAAATTAAAATATTGATAAAGTCAAAGCGACTTGGGATTAATTAACTTGGCCTTGTTTTTACAATTTATCAGTGTATGTGACCGGCAGTCAACTTAAACGATACTGAACTGCAGATTCTATGCAATTACTGAACATATTTCTTCAGATCTACAGACACAAGTCTTCCAAGGGCACATATATAACAATCATAACTAATAATGCAATTCTAATTAGTCAAGCTTTAGCAAACAACAACGTCAATATGAGGATAACTTGGCCTTGTTTTCTAATAGTGATTCTGTTTTCTTGTACACAGCTGAAACAGAACAAGTAATAATCTGAAACACACTCCCAAATGGTCCAAATTGTAGCCTCCCAACCCCTACAATTCTCCGACATCCCTCGTAACCTGGACTCGTACTTGTCCAAAATCTCTAAAACCCCACAACAAGTCACACAGCTCCATGCTTTATCCATCAAAACTGCAGCTTTAAACATCCTATCAATCTCTTCTCGATTCTTGTCTCCATATGCTGACCCCAAAATCAATAATCTCAACTATGCAAGATCAGTTTTTGATCATATTCAACTACCCAATTTGTTTTCTTGGAACACCATCATCAAATGCTATGTTGAAAATCAAATTGGGTTTGGGTTAGATATTTCTGTGCAGAGTAGTTTGGTTAGTTTGTATTTGAAATGTAGAGATATTGAGTCGGCGAGGAGGGTGTTTGATAAGATGGTTGACAAGGATTTGGTTTCTTGGAATTCTTTGATGGATGGGCATGTGAAATATGGAGAGATTGAGCTTGCGGTTGAGTTGTTTAATCACATGCCTGAGAAGGATACTTTTTCGTGAACAATGTTGGTTGATGGTCTCTCGAAATGTGGGAAAGTTAAGGACGCGAGAGAGGTATTTGATAAGATGCCTAGTAGGAACTTGGCTTCTTGGAATGCTATGATTAATGGGTATATGAAAACTAGGGATGTTAATGCAGCACGATGCTTATTTGATGAAATGGAAGGAAGAGATATAATTACACGGAATTCAATGATAGGTGGGCTTGAATCAAATGGACGACATACAGAAGCTCTGGTATTGTTCACCACAATGCTCAATGCATTTTTCACGCCTAATCAGGTTACCTTGGTCAGCATACTTTCTGCGATTTCAGAATTGGCTGTCGCAAGTAAGGGTAGGCGGGTTCATTCTTATTTGGCTAAGGCCGGATATAACCTAGAAGGTGTCCTTGGTACATCCCTGATAGAAATGTATTGTAAGTGTGGGAGTGTTGAGTGTGCGTTGGCAATTTTTCGCTCAGTACAGAAAAAGAAATTGGGCCATTGGACTGCTTTAATTGTAGGACTAGGAACACATGGACTGGCCGCAATTGCTTTTGAATTATTTCATGAGATGCTCGCAGATGGTGTAAAGCCTAATGCTATAACCTTTATCGGGATGTTGAATGCTTGTAATCATGCAGGATTGATCAGTGATGACCGAAGGTATTTTGATATGATGGGAAAGGAATATGGAATAGAATCAACTATTGAACACTATGGTTGCCTAGTGGACATCCTATGTTGAGCTGGTCATCTTGAAAAGGCAAAAGAAATGATAGAGCAGATGCCAATGAAACCAAACAAAGTGATTTGGACGAGTTTACTCAGTGGTTCCAAAAATCATAAAAATGTAGATATTGGGGAATATGCAGCTCAACATGTGATTGAGATAGCTCCAGGAACAATTGGATGTTATGTGCTTCTCTCAAATATATATGCTACTGCTGGTCAGTGGGACAAAGTTTCTAAGGTTAGAGAAATGATGAGGGAGAGAGGAGTTAAAAAAGATCCAGGTTGCAGTGCGATAGAGCATAAAGGTTTGGTTCATGAGTTTGTTGTTGGGGATAAATCACATTATCAAAGTAAAGACATGTATTCCAAGTTAGATGAGATGAGAGGGGAACTGAAATGCATTGGACATGTACCTGATACAACCCAAGTGTTGTTGTGTATTGAAGGACAGAAAGATAAGGAAGCTGAACTAGAAAGTCATAGTGAGAGGTTGGCTATAGCTTTTGGTCTCATCAATGTTGGATCAGGAAGTCCTATCCGCATTGTAAGAACCTTCGTGTGTGTAATGACTGCCATTCAGTGACAAAGCTCCAGTCTAAAATCTATGGTCGTGAAATCATTGCGAGGGACAATAGCCGTTTCCATCATTTCAAAAATGGGACTTGTTCTTGCATGGATTATTGGTAATAATCCATATGTAACTGAAGATGAACTGAAGTTGATGTTAATTGTAAGCCCCAAACGATTTAAAATTTTGTGCTTAACAATTACGCCCTCCATTTTTTTACAAGTCGCTTTGACTTTTAGCACACATATTTAGGTGCTTTGAATAAGATAAATTATACTTTATGATATTAAATCACACTTTTAGAGCAAAAATAACATTATATATATATATATATATATAGTTTATAATATATTAAGTTATACTTATAGGGCAAAATAATTTTGAGATTTAATATTAAAACTCGAAATTTAAAGTTTATATTTAAGTTTCAGGTTATCCAATTAATCATCTTCATCCAAGTTCCAACTTCCTATATTATTAATGGTAAAAGTTTCTTACACGAGCTCTTACTTGAATTTGAAGCAAACGGTTGATTTTCTCCAAGTATGAAATATGGAACTATACTTTCTTGCAAGGTGGCTGAGGAAAATGGCACGAGTAAGGGCTTCGGATTCATGCCCTTTCTGCTATAGCTGCTCTGCATCAATCTTTTCTTGAGGGAAAGCAGTTGTAAGTCCCCCGACCTCCTCCTCTTTCTGCATTTTTGCACTGTTTCTTTATGTTATTTAGTGATGTTTCATTTATAACTTTAGAGTCAATTGCATTATGTAATTTCCCCGTAGTCATTACATGCATGTGCTAAGTTTTAATTGTAGTTAGTTCTTTGATGTTATGTTACATGTTTCACACTTCCCTACTACACATGTCAGTTCATCTCTAATCATTTTTTGTAGTAAAAACTATACATGGATGCTGGGTTTCTGCTAATCTAAATGTCTACATGATCATCAACTTTCATACCTGTGGTCTAAATTATTGCTTTTTATCTGCTTAACATAAAGACTTCTTATACTGTCAAGTCTAGTGTCATGAGTTGCCTACATTGATGTAAAATTCAAGGCATTTCTAACGTGTCTAACATTTTTTAACTGCTTGTCATAGTTTCTTGGTGGAGTAAAATTCTTGTCCAATCTAATTATATGGTCTACGTTAAGATATGTGTCCAAGTTTATAAAGAAGAGTGAGAGGGAGAATGCATGTGAAGAATCAAATTTTACAAATCTATATGCGAACTATCTTAGTGAAGACGTTACAGAGGATGTCCTTCGGGAAAGGGTTTTCAGAATATGGGAACATCTCCAGTGTGGTCATTCTGAAATCTGAAGGACAGTTCTGGAGTATCAAAAGGATTTGGGTTTGTTGGATTAAATTCACATGAAGATGCAAAGAAGGCCTTTATTAGATTATTACACAAAAAGTGGGACAACATTTCGAGCTTTAATGGATTTGTTTACAACACAAGTAAACTATGCAAGAAAGAAACACATAAGATATTTAAGAGCACAATACAACGGGATCGATCAAGCACGAAATGGAACCCGCCGCAGCAGCTAATAGATATTACTGAATTTCAAAACAGCAAATCCGACATTTGTCTCGTGATGGGAGAGGTGCACAACATTCACAAGCAACTAGCCAGTCATACAGGAGTACAGGACCATCGTATCTCTGCACATTAATTTATATGTTCGTTAGAATTTGGCTAAAATAATAATCTTAATTTCGAAGCACGTAAAATTAGCTTTAAAAAATAAAACTTTGAAGCATGCATGTGCCTACAAATATTGTTGTCGCATGTCTTGTAATTTTAATGTGTGCGAATAATTAAATTTCTTGTATCTAGGTGCCTCAGACGGTATTGCTGGTGAGATAGCAATGGCGCGAGGAAAACAGATTTAAGATTAAAACATGCCATTGTTAGAGTTATTGTATATAAAATAAAATGATTATTCAGAAGGGTTGATCGATTATCATGCATGTGTTTATAGTGTATTTCACAAGGACAATTTTGAACCAAAAAAAGGTAGTAGTGTTCATTAATTTTTGCTTGTGCATAAAATAAACACAAGTTAAAATTACTCAAATTTGAATGAGCATCTATTTGTGCACGAGTGGTAACTTGTTTGAGATTCTTAAACTACTTTAACATTCCTTTTCTAGTTAGCTACCAATATATCCTTTTGATTATTTTACACCAAACGAAAAAAAACGCTTATTCTTTTCTGTAAAATATAAATAACATGACAAAAATTTCAGTACTCCAATGCTCACGCCTTTGTTCAGTCTAAACTACAACCTCTTGTAAGAAACTATTGGGTCCAATCTGCGTCTTTGTTCAGTCTAAACTACAACCTCTTATAAGAAATTATTGGGTCCAATCTGCTTCATAAATTGCATATAACAAAGAAAGCAATCCAAAGTATGTTTCCATGGTCAAAATGCTGAAAAGGAAACTAGAAATTGCTAGAAATATCAAACAAGAAAAGAAGCGTCTCCTACCACCAATTCATGAGCAATTCAGACTATAACAAACTTAGCCGGAGAATAAGCACCACATGTAATTCATTGTCCACACATACGCCACGTCAAGTACAAATCATTGATAAAAGGTACATTAACAATCAAATTTCACATCAAGAACAGATAAAAGGTTCTACTTCGGACCCATAGCAGCAGCTGAGAGTCATCGAAAGAGTTCCAAACATATAATATCGCAAGGAATTTACATGCTGAAACTCAAAAAGCTGTGAACAAGTTCAGGTGAGTGCTGTCTCTTCTAACTCTTTTTCAGAAACGTATAATGAATCACCGCCACGTACAAATCCTCCAGAAACGTATAACCCCTCTTATTTATTTATTATCTCTTTAATTTTTCTTTCCCAAAATTCTTTTATCTAATTCCTCCCATCTTTTTTTCTATTACCAATATTACTATTATAACTCTTAATATAGCCTTAGAAAACTTAAGACTTTAATTAGCCAATTAACCGCACATATTAATTATCACACTTATTTATTCACGTGAGACCTATATTTTTCTTATATATATATATATGGATCGGTTCTACAATTACAGTTGAATATGATATCTTAAAAGACCAACCAATCTATTACCATTGAAATTTAAAATCAAGGGCCGAGATTGGAAATTAAAAAAAAAAGTATACACTATATTAAATAGCGTTTACGCTGTATAATATAATGTAACTCATAATTTTTTTTTATTACCTAAAGAGCCCTTAAGAAGCACGTATGAAATGTGTGAAGGGTTAAAAGCTTACGCTATATTATACAGCGTAAACTTTTTGAAAAGATTATAAACTTACGCCATATAATATAGAGTAAACTTTTTGAAAGGGTTAAAGCTTACTCTACATAATACAGAGTAAGCTTTTTCAAAGAGTTAAAAGCTTACGCTATATAATATAGAGTAAGCTTTTTAAAAAGGTTAAAAGCTTGCATTTTTTACATAATTTTTTTGCATCAATTACTTACGCTATATTATATAGCGTAAGGCCATGATTTTTTTTCCATCTTTTTCATTCTCTTAATCAACCAAAATCCAAAACGAATCAAATTCAATAATATATAAAAACATCAAACTAAATATGACACTAAAACCCCCCAAACCAATTCAATAAAAACATCAAAATCAATAATAATATTCTTGAATTATCTCATTGCTAATTCAAGAAACTTTGATAAACACTCGATGAAACTTGAATATTCTAAACTTTGATGAATCACTTGTTACGAAATTTGAATCTTCTAAATTTTGTTCTGAAATTTGATATGAAATGGGAAGGAGAAGAAGTGGAGAAATATCACACAAAAATAGTATGGCTTACTACTCATCCAGAAGTGTAGGTAAATGAACTGCAAGATATAATACAACGTAAACTTTACAGGGGTAAAAAGAAAATTAAAAAAAATAAACTTACTTTATATTATATAGCGTATACGCTGTATTATATAGCCTAAGTTATAAATATATATATTTAATTTCAACCATTGATCTGATAATTCAATGGTCAGAGATGAGTTGACTAGAATTTAAAAGTTATCCAACTATGGTTGGTGAACCGTTTCCATATATATATATATATATATATATATATATATATATATATCGTAAGGTTCAAGTGAGATCCTCCTTATCGAGAGAATTAGAGACATTAATCCTAACTGTAAATTCTTTTAATCCTAGTAATAAGTTCTATTAAACTAAGATTCTTTTAATTTTTAAACTAAAATTCTCTTAAACAAAATCTAATTCGTTGGATTAAAAGTAAGTCAACGGTAGATATATAGGATCTCTGGTTCTCTCGCTAAGAAGGGGGTCTCTATTGAACCTCGCCCTATATATATTATTATTTTCCCCATAATAATATTTTTCTTTTCAATTTACCCACTCCTATAAATTTAAAACTAATAAATTATCATATATGTTAAATTAACAACATTTACTCTCTCTTGCTTTACATGGTCACCGTGCTATTTTTATTACTAAATTTCTAGCCCATGTCATTTTAGTTAACATGTTTCTTTTCATTTACATACACTTCTCATTTATAACGTAATTAAGTGATGTACCTTTAGCCTAATTAATTAATTAATAACATGACCATAGTTTCAATTTACTATCTTACTAACTTATTATCATTAAAACAAATATATCCAAATAAGTAAAATTCAGATATAATATAAAATTATATCATTTCCCCAAGTCCAATGTCTACCGAATAGATGCCAATATATTTATAAGTTGTCCATATTTATTATTAACATATGTTAACTTAATAATATTTACAGCGAGTCAAGACACCATTTCACACTTATAATAATACTAGCTTATAACATGTGCGATACACGGATTTTTTTTATTTTTTTTAATATATTTAAAATAAATTGAATAATTTGAGCTATGATTAAATTAAGATATTTATATTATAGATAGAAAAATAATAATATCATATCTTTCTTGGGATGTAACTAATTAGTTGTTATCTTAAAACTTAAAATAGATAAAATAATAATTATATTATATTATAATAATTTGGAAGCGATTAATTGAGATGTTTAGATTGTATTTAGTATATAATTTCAATTTAATTTAATATAGATAAATAATATTATTATTATTATTATATTTATGAGATTTATTTAACTAATTGATATTTTAAATGAATTAAAGAGTTTGAGCGGTGATGAAACTGAATTCAGTAAATAGATTTTATTTAATACAACTACATTAAATAAAAAGTATAAATTTTAATACAAGTATAAATTTTATGTTATTATTTAGACATAATATATATTAAGATTTAATTTTAGGTGAAATAAAAATAAGGAATAATCAAAATATAGATTATATATATTTATTGTTTTTGAAATTTTAATACGATTTTAAAAGAAATAATAATTTATAATTTAATTGAATTTAAAGAATTTGAATAACATTGAGATTGAGATATATAAGTCAACTCTATTGGTTAGAATTGTATTAGATTTGTACTACTATATTATCTATATTATATTATTATAAATAAAATAAATTATATATTATAATTTTAATGGAGTTTAAAGAGTTTGAGTAGCATTGAGATTGAGACACATAAATCAACTGTATTGCTTAGAATTGTATTAGATCTGTACTACTATATTATATTATTATAAGTAATATTATATTATAAATAAAATAAATTATATATTTTTAATATTTTTGGAAAGTGCTTAAATTTTTTTGAGAAGGGGTTACCAACTACCAAACCAACAATAAACACATGTTTTGCTTATAATAGTATAGTATAGATGTGTCTTACTATTAATCACTTCTTTTTATTATTCTAATCTACCTTTGTTATATAAATTCAACTTTCTAATTCACAAATCTATCCTTTAAAAATTCATCATCATTAAAAATATAAATATTTAGCTCTTAATAATTTATTTAAATAACCATATCTTAAACACTATTAGTTAAACATGTCTTAAAATTATATTAATAAATAGGCACATATAAATAAAGTACATATAATATTTAAACCAAAAATATTAAATTTTCAAATATATGCAAAGTGACTCATTAACTATTTAACAACCTATAAATATCATACAAAACTAAAATGCATATAAATTTTAAATGTATATGTAAAATTTTGTGCGGTTGGGATAGAGATGTGACATCTACTCCCGCAATGAAATATTTGCAGGCATCGTAACACTGTAATTATGATTCCGCCCTTATTTTCAAGTTTTGTATAGGACTTTTAGTATTATGATTTTACCCTTATTTTCAAGTTTTGTATAGGATTTTACTAAAAAATATCAATTTTCTCATAATACTTTTTTTAAGGGATTTCTCATAATACTTAATTATAAAATAATATTTTATTTCATTATTAAGGCAGAAAATAATAATTTTCATTATTTTATTATATATTATGAGTTATCTCATAATATTTCATTACAACATATTTTTTATTGATAAAATATCATTCTATTTTCATTATTAAAGGAGGAAATATTACTTTTCAATATTTTATTAATAAAGATATGTTTTCTCATATTATTTGTTATAAATTATACACTTTGATGATAACATAACAAATTTATTTGTAACTGATCAATGAATATATGTTCTATAAATATTGATTGACCAGGATGTCATTATCAGTTGACGTGTTCAATGTATCAAACTGATATTTGCTACATTAGAAACAATGTTATTTCCAAGTCATTTATTCAATAATCAATAGATGAATATCTCTTGAGAATCGATGGATATCTAAGTCAACAGATATTAGTCATCAATTGATGTAAGTCTAGACTGTTAAATTGTAATTATTTGAAGATATTAATTTTTACAAGTGATGAATGATCAACGGATAAATATAGGCTCAATGGATATTCAAATGATCGAAAGATATTAAAGACTATTAACGGATGTCAAAGACCCATCGATTGATAATATCAAATATAAATCGATGGATATCAAATATCAGTCGATCGATAAAAAGCCTTTCTAGAGCTCCATACAAACAATATCAGTGGATATGCTTAAGAACAAATTATCGATTGATGTTGACAATATATGAAGATCAAATCAGGATGATTTTCAGACAAGAGATAACATTAGAAAACAATCAAATTTGTTTTGTCTGTGAAGACTCAGGTAGGAGCCGTCTTTCTCGGAAGAATGGAAGACAAAAACATTCCCCAAATTGCTCAGTGCAAAAGGAAAAGACAGAAGTAGTTGTTTTCTAGTTTTAGTTATTCTTCTTTTACTTGTCAATTTGAAAATTATATAAAACACTTTTGTAATATATGTACCATGTGTTATAGCAAAGTTGAAAACGAGAGGCACGAGATAGTTTTACAATAGATATGTTTTCAGAATGTAAATTATTCAGAGTTTTCAAGCAATTCTATAATACATTTCAACTTAGTAAAAATAACTAGATTTTTAGATCTAGATTATCAGAGTAAAATATTTGTAATAAATCAATATATATAAAGGAGTAGATGAAAATGCATTTTTTCCAAACAATAAATTAAAGGAAAATGAGCTGACTCGAAATTTGGGTCCAATCTGCTTCAAAAAACTTTTGCAACTGCAAAGAAATAGGTAAATAGCAAAAAAGGGAATAAACATGAGATTAGAGAGTCTAAGATATATCTTAGGTAAGATACCTAAGGTATATAGAATTTTATATGCAAACATGGCAGGAGAATTTTTGTAAAATCAGGATTCATTTAAAATTTTATTTATATACTGTCATTTTGTACTAAGATCTTAGGAAATTACCTAATATGTATCTTAGGTTACTTTTTCTCAAAAATACATTTGGGTCTAATATGCTTCATAAAACTTTTGTAACTGCAAAGAGCAGTGCAAATGCAATTTATATTATATATACAAATTGCAAAGAAAATAATGAATTTTTTTGTGCTGAACTTTTATTTCGGAATTGGCAGGCCTAACATTCTGACCCCATAAATTGCATATAAACAAAGAAAGCAATCCAAAGTATGTTTCCATGGTCAAAATGCTGAAAAGGAAACTAGAAATTGCTAGAAATATCAAACAAGAAAAGAAGCGTCTCCTACCACCAATTCATGAGCAATTCAGACTATAACAAACTTAGCCGGAGAATAAGCACCACATGTAATTCATTGTCCACACATACGCCACATCAAGTACAAATCATTGATAAAAGGTACATTAACAGCCAAATTTCACATCAAGAACAGATAAAAGGTTCTACTTCGGACCCATAGCAGCAGCTGAGAGTCGTCAAAAGAGTTCCAAACATATAATATCGCAAGGAATTTACATGCTGAAACTCAACAAGCTGTGAACAAGTTCAGGTGAGTGCTGTCTCTTCTAACTCTTTTTCAGAAACATATAATGAATCACCGCCACGTACAAATCCTCCAGGCACCCTAGGATGCGGAACATTGTTAAACTCGTGGCAATAATAACAGCCGTTCGTTTTATCTACTGTTTCATCTTCTGCAAGACGACGAATTCATAGAGTTACCAAAACAAGTAGCCCGTAAACTCGGTCACGATGGACAAACAAATTAATAAGCAAACAAATGTGCATCAAATACCAGTAGGAGATAAATTAGATCACATGGCCACTTATATACGATCAAAAACAAACCTGAAATTAACTCTTCTGGCTCCAGCAAAACGCACAACTCACAAGAGAGAACCCCGCTGGTACTTGTCACTTCCGCGAAAAAAATCTCCTCTGGAGCAGTAGCATCATCAGTGTCCTTAGCCGTGAAGTTGACATGAAAAAGTAAGCATGTTGGCAGGATAACACGTGTAACAAATCCCGGATTCACCAGTTCATAGTGTATATGCTATGAATTTTACATCAAGGCAAACAGAACACAAACAAAGATCAAGAGAATCCAATAAAAATGGTTATTCATGATTTGATTTAAAGAAAAGCAAACGATAACATCCCAAAGAAAACTGACCCATCCTTCATTGTACATCTTCAAGGCTTCAATTGCATACAGGCCTGCATCATCAACTTGTTGCGATACGTTCTCGCATTCCTTTTTGGGTTCAAGGGACCGATAAACTTGTTTAAGCCTGCAATTCAGATATCAGAACCAAAATCACTAAAATTTTGAGCAGATCAAGACAAGGGTTATTTAAAATATGCAAGCAGCAGAAATCAGCAAAAACAATAAATTAAATATCAACTGGCAAATAAATTGAACCCAGAAACTACAGCAGCAGGTAATCCCAGTGTGAATAATGATCAGATAAATCAATCAATCTAACAGCACAAATTTTTTTAGAACTCAATTATGTAAAGATTTCAAAACCCCATCTCCACTTATGTTACGTATATATCTTAGTGAAATTAAATAGAAGAATAATCAAGCTGGCACAACCCTCGAACGCAAAGGTTTCAAAATAGGAATGGACACATCCGTCAAAGACCCATCCCTCCAAAGGTTTGGAGTCGGTAGATGAAGAAAAACTACCGGTCATCAATTCCCCCTTTGAATTAAGAACCACGGTCTGACAGTCATTATATAACCTCTCTTTTCTTTTCTCCCTCTCTCTCTGTGTCTATGTAGCTAATGACTAGTTGTGTTTGGGGCCTTTGGCTGATAGTCAGGTCAATAAAAGTGATATGCTTTTGTTTTCCCTATTTTTCTGATGATTGTGAGATTTTATGGCCTGACTTTTTCTCCTGGTACTTTTTCACGAATCAGAAGTCCTGCTGGTATTTTTTAAGAGAGAGAGATACGGCTGGGGCTTGCACTGCATAGAAACACACAGGTATTTGATCCAAGACAATGACTTTACTATTCATATACATAGATATTCTGTGATTTGGAAATAAACAATTGATAGGTACAAATCTTGGTGGAGTATTAATGGAGGACAGTCGGGGTTTAATACAAGAGCCAAACAAGCACTTACCTGGGCAAGCGCTTTTCGTGATCGGGAATTGCATTGTTCTGGTTGATGTCACAGATGTCTTGTACTGTTTTGTACCAACGATCAGCGCCACGTACGAATCCTCCACTTGTAGGATGCCAAACCTTGTTATTCTGGCGACAAAAATAACAGCCATTCAATTTTTCTCCTGCAAGACAAATTGACAGGAGTTACTAAAACAAGTAGGCTGTAGCGATTGACAAAGAAACAGTTGAAACAAGGCGTGGCTGATGTTTTGAGTGAGGGAAGCCGGAGCAAAGCAAAAGAGAAATGCAGGTAATAGTAGTAGGCCATGGATAAAATGACATGAGCAAAAGTAGAAGAAACCTGAAAGAGAGTTTTTCGGCCCCAAGGATACACAGAGCCTGACAGAAACCCGTGTGAAATATGTGAGCTCGGTGAAAAACATCTCCTCTGGAGCAGCAGCAACATGAGTATTCTGAGCCGTGAAGTTGATATGATAAATCGCAAAGTGCCCAAATTGGGCGAATGTAAAAGAACCAAGCTCGAGGAGTTTATACTTTTGAGGCTATGAATTTTAGGGGCAAGGCAAACATAAGACAAGAGAAAGATTAATAGAATCAGGGGCAAGGCAAACATAAGACAAGAGAAAGATTAATAGAATCAGAGAGAGAGAGAGACTGACAGAATATTGGTTAAAATAGTTTAAGGCTTCCTCTGCCAGTTGCAAACATGGATGAGGATCAGGATGAGGCCGAGGCACCTTTTTGAATCCAAGATGGCCGAACGCTCGTTCACGGCTGCAAATATTAATGAAAACCAATAAGGGGAGTTAAATCAAATTATCAAATCAAATTGGATTAGTGAGTTGTAATTAAGGGATAGGTTTGGATACAGAGGGACATAAAAACAATAACTAGATAATATAATTACATAAAAGGAGATGATGATGATGATGAAGAGGAATTGCACCTGCATACTTAAATTAAAACCTCAGAAACTAACCCACCCCAAATAAGAGTGTATGCATGCATATCAACACAAAATATAAAAAAGGAATTGAAAACCCTAAATCCATATGTTGGTGCAAATTAGTTTACCTAGCAATCATTTCATCACGACTGGATACATAACGCGGATACTTGGATTTCTTGGCAATTGATGACCAACTACTAGGATTTATTTGCCTGCCGGAACGTACAACCTCCGTTGTCTTTTTCCCTTCTTCTTTCCTTCGCCCCCTCCCCTTCTCGCCCGTCTTTCTATAACTACTTTCACAATACATTTGTCAACCCGACCTGTAATGCGTAATACTGGGGTATTCAGGTGAATGTAAGGGTGGAGTTATATTTAAAAATTTTACCATCCTATGATTTTGAGTCTAATCTCTTGTAGTTTACTGAGAATAACCTAAGGGCCATTATTTTCTTTAGATAATATATTTAATTATTTGTAACTTTTTCAAAATATAACATTACTGAGAATAAAGTTTCGAAGGTTATTTTAGAAAAATTACCTAATATGTAAGTATTTTTTAATGTGATTATCTTTGTAATTATATATAATTATCTGTAATTATAATAAAAGTCTCGTGTATTTGTACGTGAATTTTTATTAACCTTAGAAAAATTACGTGAATTAATTTTAGGAACATTAATCTCAATATTATATAATAATATATTTAAATTGATTATAAATTGAGTCGGTTGAGATGTTAGATGTAATAGATACAATTTTTGTATTTTATTAAAAATAATGACACACACACATAGGAGTTAGTTACCTAACTATAGTTAGATAACTTTTTCACACTAACCATAAGAATAAATAGTGCGTACATTGCGATAGCATCTACTCCTGTAATGAAACATTTGCAGGCATCATAACACACTGTAATTATGATTCTGCCCTTATTTTCAAGTTTCGTATATGACTTTTAGTATTATGATTTTGCCCTTATTTTCAAGTTTTGTATAGGATATTACTAAAAAATATCAATTTTCTCATAATACCTTTTTAAGGGATTTCTCATAATATTTAACTATAAAATAATATTTTATTTCATTATTATGGCAGAAAATAATAATTTTCATTATTTTATTATATATTATGAGTTATCTCATAATATTTCATTACAACATATTTTTTATTGATAAAATATCATTCTATTTTCATTATTAAAGGAGGAAATATTACTTTTCAATATTTTATTAATAAATATATGTTTTCTCATATTATTTGTTATGAATTATACACTTTGATGATAACATAACAAATTTATTTGTAATTGATTAATGGATATGTGTTCTATAAATATTGATTGACCAGGATGTCATTATCAGTTGGCATGTTCAATGTATCAAACTGATATTTGTTAGCTTAGAAACAATGTTATTTCCAAGTCATTTATTCAATAATCAATGGATGAATATCTCCTCAGAATCGATGGATATCTAAGTCAACAGATATTAGTCATCAATTGATGTAAGTCTAGACTGTTAAATTGTAATTATTTGAAGATATTAATTTTTATAACTGATGAATGGTCAACGGATAAATATAGGCTCAATGGATATTCAAATGATCGAAAGATATTAAAGACTATTAACGGATGTCGAAGACCCATCGATTGATAATATCAAATATAAATCGATGGATATCAAATATCAGTCGATGGATAAAAAGCCTTTCTAGAGCTCCATACAAACAACATCAATGGATATGCTTAAGAACAAATTATCGATTGATGTTTATATGAAGATCAAATCAGGATGATTTTCAGACAAGAGATAACATCAGAAAATAATTAAATATGTTTTGTCTGTGAAGACTCAGGTAGGAGCCGTTTTTCTCGGAAGAATGGAAGACAAAAACATTCCCCAAATTGCTCAGTGCAAAAGGAAAAGACAGAATGAATGTAAATTGTTTAGAGTTTGTAAGCAATTCTGTAATACATTTCAACTTAGTAAAAATAACTAGGTTTTTAGATCTAGATTATCAGAGTAAAATTCAATCCCGCAAAGGATTGTTCATTGAACTACTATCAAGATTCTTCAAATCATATTTCCTAGTATCATCCCGATGTGCATTGCTATACCATCATTTGCTCTGTTATACTCAATGGACAAGGTAGTAGTAGATCCAGCTATGACTATCAAAGCTATTGGACATCCTTTTGATAGTTATACGATTCCAGAAGATGATCCAGAATTGGGGCAATCAAGTTTATTAGAAGTGGACAATAGAGTGGTTGTACCAGCCAAAACTCATCTACGTATTATTATAACACTTGCTGATGTACCTCATAGTTGGGCTGTACCTATTACCCGTGCCGAATGCACGGGCCTGGACCCCGTGGCGGTTGGGCCTACCGGAAAGACCGGCCCCGTCGAATGAAATTATTCATCTATACTAGCTGCCACGCATGACACAGATTTTTGCGCCCCTCTCTAGATAAGAAGTAGTAGAACACACCATCACCTACAGCCCTTTCCTCTACCGGGGACTTCCATGAAATGAAAATGGGCGGCATCGCCATATGCTCCACTTTTGTTGCCCTAGTTTATATCCCGGAGTACTCCTATGGCTGATCTGTCACCCAACCTACTTAAACAACCTAAAGGCTTGGCCCCGTCCCGTTTGGAGAATGACCCCTTATGGCATGGCTTAGCCAGTTCTCTCAGTTCAGATAAGATTCAGACCGCCACTTCTCTGAAAGCATGGTTCTTGCCCCCTTTCTCCCCCTCTTTGAGCTCGTCCATTCGTTGGGTGATCCCAATACCTCCGCTAGTAGTTCTTGGAAGAACTTCCTGGATTATCAAGTTGCGAGCCGAGTGAACAAAATGACTCAACCGAGCCGAGGCACTATTGCTCTCACGTTTGAGTGTTTACTCGTCGTTTAGGCCGGTAAGTGAAATTTCTGCTCATTGTAGTCACCTCCGAGTTTCTTCACACCTGAATAGTACCAGAACCCTTGTGCCCCGACCCTTGATCAGATAAAGTTGCCCGCCCTATGACCCGCAACTACAAATGAGCCTTGCGACGAGACGCGGGCATTCCCCATGCTGTGGTTCCCTCTAGTCCGTTCCCGGGTTGGGTTAGGGGAACATCCGAGCGATTGCCTTCGCGGATCCAAATGCGCTCACAAGGCGCGCACAATAAGAATAAGACCAATAGAGACTTCATAAAGGACCATTTGAGCTGCAGATCGTAATGCTCCTAGAAATGCATATTTCAAATATATAGGAGTGAAAGTTCCCAACAATCAACGACTTTTTCATATCCTTATATGAAGTGTACAAGCACGTTATCTGTCACCCCTCACCGTGCTTACGGCTCTATACCCCAACCCTACTTGCTCTAGCCCCCGGTCCTTCCTTTCTATTTCTCGGTAAGCGGACCGTGGGAGCATGGGAGCATGGGGGCGGTATCCGTTTTTTTACTTATTGAAAGCATATCTCTTTTGTTCCTCCTGACCGAACACGAACAAAATAAAAAAAAGTGGTTTTTAATGGGAGAGTCGCTTCGGAGACATCTTTATCTGAGGAGGAGGCTTCGTCATCCGGCTCCTCATAAATGATGTTAGGATCGGCCGGCTCATCCTCGGAATTCTAAAATAAAACAGAGATAGAGCGGAATCACTTTGTTTCAAGTGACATATCTAATCAGACTAAATAGGATTTGAAGAGCTGTCACGATCATTCACATCAATTTCAGCAGGCAGGATGGGCGCGGAAGCTACCGTTTTAGAATGCAAGCAAGCTAGCTTGCTTACTCTCCTAGTAGCGTACGTTGGCGGAAAAGAAGGAGGCATCGAAAAGACTAGACCATACTAAAGTAAAGAGGCATTCAGAAAGTGACTAGAAGGCCGACCACTACATAGAGAGATCCCATATACCAGTCATGAGCGATAGCGAAACCTAGAGAGGCAGAAGCGGTAGTTTCTAGGACGAAGCCAAGCCGATATGATAGGCGGGCGAAGGGGGCGAGGCCAAGCAGAGCCACTAGTGGAGTGGCGAAGGAGGCCTACTATACGAATACTTGTATAGTAACCGGTGAAATAAAAATGAAAAAAAATTAAGTGAACTATTAACTATTGAAGCTATCAATGTGATTGATCAGACAAGTACCAAGGGCTTTCGGTAGACTTCTTTCATTTCCTAATATGCTTGCGACAAGTCCTAGCATTAGTATGAGTTCGTTGACCGTATAATGGCAATCCGTCTTGATGACGAATTCCACGATAATAAGAAATAGAAATGAATCGTTCGATGTCTACCCGTTCTCCCCTCTTCGATTCCCAATGAATAACATGATCTTGACCTATCATTTGTTCCATTTGGTCGATCTGATACTTAATTATTTATCTTTATATTCCCACTGATACCTAATCGAGAACGAACCTGAATGGCTTTTTTATGCCCAATTCCGTACATTTTTGTTGAGGCAATTCTGACTTGTTTCTCGGCAACTGATCTAGCTCCTGAAATATATAACATGATTGATCCTTCCTTCTACAAATCCTGAAATTAAGTAGCAACATGTGGATAATTTCCAAGAATCATCTGTAGAATTGTTGATAATATGTAAAATATAGCAGACATCATATAGCAATCTAGATAGAACACCAACTCCCACTCCCAGCTTAATAACAGCAGAATTTCAAACTCCAACAACTTGCTCAATTTAAATAGGTGGGAAAAAATGATGAATAGGGAACATAAAATAGTAAAGAATTGCCAGCATGGACTATTTTTAGACTAAAAATGAAGGCCAACTTCTGATTTTCTTGACCATATATTATAAGTAACATGTTAACTGCTCATATAGTCTGACATAAAAACCAATAGGACATCAAGGATTCAGTTTGATCCTCTTGACACGTGTATGTTATGTCTAAATAACTGGCCAAGGACTTAAAAATAGGTGACCGTGTTACTTCCTCAAAGTGTTGAAAATCTCTGAGAATTCCATCTATATGTATATACACATATATGACTCAAAAAATATATAAGATAAATTGTGGGAGTACCTTGAATGTATTGAGCAACCTTGAATTTATATTTGACGATAGATGATTATGATATTCAGAATGAGCTTGACTCTAAAGATATTCAATCAATAAGTTGTTCATATTTTAAATATTGGACTTTGAGAGACCCACTAATAATCTCCAGTTCACATGAAATTACAAACTCGTTATAAAAAAAAAAAATATTTTAAACAAATAACCAATCAAGCAGTAAATCCAAGCATTAAAAAATTAAGAGACAATCAATTGTTAATTATAAAAACAAACAATCAAACAGTTGATCCAAGCATTAAAAAAACACATCAAATCATGACTGTGGATGAAGGACTTATAGCATTCAAAAAAACATAGGAAATGATTATATGTTTCAATCAGTGCTTAAGAACTTATACATGGGGAATCAATGCGCTATTGTATTTAAATTGTATGAATTCCTTATTGAACAACAAACCTTTTTCAGAACTTTCATCAAACATGTACACTATATAATAAATATTAAACACATCAATAAATCACTATAAAAATCGTGTGAGAAATAAATGAGACTATAAAAATCAAATAATTGTTCAGTGTTTAAGAACTTATACCTGATTGGGTAGAATCAATAATCATAACATGTGATTATTAGAACCAGACGACATTTCTTCACCATTATAATACCTATATCAAAGAAAAAACATAAATAACATCGTCAAATAACTGCACTGGCTGAAAGATGAAGAAACATTCAAATAATAGAAGACAGTGATTGTTAATTATACACACATATAAATACAAACATATATATACACATACGAAACACAGAAAAGAAAGCACACAAACATATAATGAATACAAAAATCAAAAAACAATAGAGAGAAAGAGAAGACGATGAATGGGAAAAAAAGTATAGAAAGAGAGAAATAATACTAATGAATTCAAATGCTGGATAATCAATTAGGAATTTGAATTTTGAAAAGAGATGAGAAAGGATTAGTGTAACAATCGTGGTTATTGATCCAAAAAATAAGGAAAAAACTGATTACATAATATATGGATAATCCACAGATCTTATAAAATATAATGTAGATGTAGTACAAATAGGATCCATTGAGTAAATTTCTTTTACCCATTGAGTAAATTCCAGAATATTCCTCAACTGAATGCACAAATATTAAAAAAAATAAACTGAATGCACAAATCATTTTTTTATTAAAAAAATATTAAATAGATATTAAAAATATTACAAAAATATCATTTTTGTCCTGAAACAAACACTAATTGAATGCACAATTTTATAATTCTAAATATTAAAAAAATAAGCTGAATGCACAAATCAAGGAAGATATCAATTAGTGTTTGTTTCCATACAAAAATGATTTTAAAATTCAAATTTCTAAAATGTAACCAACTTGCTAGAATACGGGTCAAAATATGGATATTTCGTGGATCTTACAAAATTATATGGGAATCAACTGTAAGAGGATCAATTGGGTAAATTCTTTTATTCATTGGGTAAATTAAGTAGTACACTTTAAGAATATATAGATATAGATGATTTTGCCCTTATTTTCAAGTTTTGTATAGGATATTATTAAAAAATATCAATTTTCTCATAATACTTTTTTAAAGGGATTTCTCATAATACTTAATTATAAAATAATATTTTATTTCATTGTTATGGTAGAAAATAATAATTTTCATTATTTTATTATATATTATGAGTTATCATTATTATAGTCTCAATGGATATTCAAATGATCGAAAGATATTAAAGACTATTAACGGATGTCGAAGACCCATCGATTGATAATATCAAATATAAATCGATGGATATCAAATATCAGTCGATGGATAAAAAGCCTTTCTAGAGCTCCATACAAAAAACATCAGTGGATATGCTTAAGAACAAATTATCGATTGATGTTGACAATATATGAAAATCAAATCATGATGATTTTCAGACAATAGATAACATCATAAAACAATTAACTTTGTTTTGTCTGTGAAGACTCAGGTAGGAGCCATCTTTCTCGGAAGAATGGAAGACAAAAACATTCTCTAAATTGCTCAGTGCAAAAGGAAAAGTCAAAAGCAGCTGTTTTCTAGTTTCAGCTATTCTTCTCTAACTTGTCAATTTGAAAATTGTATAAAACACTTTGGTAATATATGTACCATGTGTTATAGAAAAGTTGAAAACGAGACGCACGAGATAGTTTTACAAGAGATGTTTTTTTAATGTAAATTGTTCAGAGTTTTCAAGCAATTCTGTAATACATTTCAACTTAGTAAAAATAACTAGGTTTTTAGATCTAGAATATCAGAGTAAAATATTTGAAATAAATCAATATATATATATAAAGGAGTAGATGAAAATGCATTTTTTCTAAATAATAAATTAAAGGAAAATGAGCTGACTCAAAATTTGGGCTCAATCTGCTTGAAAAAACTTTTGCAAGTGCAAAGAAATAGATTTGGGTCCCATCTGCTTCAAAAAACTTTTGCAGCTGCAAAGAAATAGGTAAATAGCAAAAGAAGGAAAAAACATGAGATTAGTGAGCCTATGATATATATCTTAAGTAAAATATCTAAAGGTACATAGGATTTTATATGCAAATATGGTAAGGGTATTTTTGTAAAATCAAGATTCATTTAAAATTTTATTAATATATTATCATTTTGTACTAAGATCTCAGGAAATTACCTAAAATGTATCTTAGATTCTTTTTTCTCAAAAAACATTTGGGTCCAATCTGCTTCATAAAACTTTTTCAAACTGCAAAGAGCAGTGCAAATGCAATTTATATTATATATACAAATTGCAAATCAAATAATGAATTTTTTTGTGCTGAACTTTTATTTCGGAATCGGCAAGGCCTAACATTCTGACTCCATAAATTACATATAACAAAGAAAGCAATCCAAAGTATGTTTCCATGGTCAAAATGCTGAAAAGGAAACTAGAAATTGCTAGAAATATCAAACAAGAAAAGAAGCGTCTCCGCAATTCAGACTATAACAATCTTAACCGGAGAATAGGCACCACATGTAATTCATTGTCTACACATACGCCACATCAAGTACAAATCATTGATAAAAGGTACATTAACAGCCAAATTTCACATCAAGAACAGATAAAAGGTTCTACTTCGGACCCATAGCAGCAGCTGAGAGTCGTCAAAAGAGTTCCAAACATATAATATCGCAAGGAATTTACATGCTGAAACTCAACAGGCTGTGAACAAGTTCAGGCGAGTGTCGTCTCTTCTAACTCTTTTTCAGAAACGTATAATGAATCACCGCCACGTACAAATCCTCCAGGAATCCTAGGATGCGGAACATTGTTAAACTCGTGGCAATAATAACAGCCGTTCGTTTTATCTACTGTTTCATCTTCTGCAAGACGACGAATTCATAGAGTTACCAAAACAAGTAGCTCGTAAACTCGGTCACGATGGACAAACAAACAAATTAATAAGCAAACAAATGTGCATCAAATACCAGTAGGAGATAAATTAGATCACATGGCCACTTATATACGATAAAAAACAAACCTGAAATTAACTGTTCTGGCTTCAGCAAAATGCACAACTCGCAAGACAAATTGACAGGAGTTACTAAAACAAGTAGGCTGTAGCGATTGACAAAGAAACAGTTGAAACAAGGCAAGCAGAAGAGAAATGCAGGTAATAGTAGTAGGCCATGGATAAAATGACATGAGCAAATGTAGAACAAACCTGAAATAGAGTTTTTCAGCCCCAAGGATACGCAGAGCCTGACAGAAACCCATGTGGAATTTGTGAGCTCGGTGAAAAACATCTCCTTAGAAGCAGCAGCAACATGAGTATTCTCAGCCGTGAAGTTGATATGATAAAGCATGAAGGGATGAGTGTAACAGAACGAAGCTTGAGCAGTTTATACTTTTGAGGCTATGAATTTTAGGGGCAAGGCAAACATAAGAGAAGAGAAAGGTTAATAGAATCCAGCAAAAAAGGCAGAGAGAGAGAGAGGGAGGGAGGAGACTGACAGAATATTGGTTAAAATAGTTCAAGGCTTCCTCTGCCAATTGCAAATATGGATCAGGTTTATGCCAAGACACCTTTTTGAATCCAAGATGGCCGAACGCTCATTCAAGGCTACAAACATTAATGAAAACCAAAAATGGGAGTTAAGAAATAGTTTGGGATCAAACTGGATTAGAATTACAACTCTGGAATATAGCTGCTGCATTTCCAAAGATGAAATCAATTGTTCCTTGAATTGTGCACTCAAGGTAGAAGTGTCTCAGAGAATGTGCATAAAGGGTGTTCTGGTGAGAGATAAGTTTCTTCAAATTATATTCCTTTAAGCTTCACATTTATCAATTCATTTAATAAATATAGTACGACACAAACAGGACAAAAACCTGATACATATAACATTATACCAAAGAAAATAGGAACCAAATTTTGGTTGTTTATTATTTGCTGCTATTGATTGTTATTTTTGGTGTTGCACCAAAATGGTGTAACTTTTAGAGTTTGGTTGGAGAAGAATTTTACACCAAAATGGTGTAAAAGTGCAAATTTAGAGTTGGGTTGGGAGATGGTCTAATAGCCAATAAACTACCACTGTCAGTCATCAGCCAACCACCAAACTGACTTGGCAACCACCAGAAACCTTAATCATAGCCATATATATTCAATATTTTGGCAAACTACATCCACATGCCTTAAAGTTCTGAATTTTTCAAACACACCAACCAATCTTGGAAGATAAAAAAATGTCACCGCAAAGAACTCCAACCATTATTGCTTAGGAGATATCTTGTGATGAAACACATCATCAATCTATGTTAAATTTACTTTCATCATTGCATCCATGTAGCTCTGATTACAGGATATCATACGAAAAGTGGCAACGATATGATGATACAATTAGATAGTTGGAGTGTGAGTATACACAATCATTAAGGAAGACAATAACAAATTTATATACTAGATTGGACGTAATGCAGCAAAATATTGAAGTTGTCCAAGAAGTTCAAACAGAGCCTATCCAAACAGGTGTGAATGTTGAAACAGAGTCTATTGCTAAAACTGAGTCTATCCATACAAGTGTGAAACATAAGGAGAAATATGAAGGGATAGACATACTGAGTTGCTTGTGTGAAGGAAAAAAAGATGTAGTTGATCGTATTGATTTTGTTATTTCGAATGAAACCTTTGTGTCTTCAAAGCTTCCTGAATTCTTTATTATCGTGACAGATTCTATGCATGAACTACGTAGTTGCAATTGCAACATTGCTCCTGGCTCATGATTTTTTATTCTAAATTTAGATTACATACTCTATTTCTTAAACTTGATGCCTCCAAATATAACTGCAGCTTTGGCCTTGATGAAATTGGAGCTTAAATAATAAAAATAGGAATTCATTAATCAACTCTCCTACTCCTATTGTTTTATATGTAACTACCATATTACATATTCCTATATACAGAAATTACCAAGCAAGCTTCGGGTAAGGAAACAAAAGTCAAAAAGTAGAATTGCTTGTATGTCTTTTAATTCCATTTTCTTATATTTCCTTCATATTCTTTGATCCGGAAACTTAGAAAGAAGAAACTTTTATGAAGTAGCTTTTAGAGTTTCAAATGCTATAAAGTTTCTATACAACTATGTTGCTTTGATGACTACATACATATGTAAAATTGTCTATTTCAATCTTCTATATTCTCATCGTAGGATTACAAATATGTCTTTTCTATTCTGTGAAGAATGTAATTCTGCATACTACTCAACGATCTTTTTTATATGGCAATTAATCTGTTGGTCATTTTTTACGCACATACTCTATCTTAATTATGTTTAATAATGATTTAGATTATATACTCTGTTTCTTAAACTTGATGCCTCCACATATAACTGCAGCCCTTGGCTTGATGAACCAGTAAAGAGATTAGCAGCAGCCCTCAGATACCCTTAAACGTTAAATGACATTTGGTAAATCTACCAGGTATCAACTCAGAGCTCCAACGTTAAATTACATTTGTTAAATCTACCAGGTATCAACTCAGAGCTCCAGTTAGCTCTTTTGGAGTTCCTTTATCTTTGTACAACATATTTATTTAGTTTTTTGTGTTTTGAGTACCATTGCTTCAAAATTGATATGATTCGGTTCCAACAATATGTTTTCATTTTGTTTCCCCTTTTCTATTGTTTGAATCACTTTTTAAGATGCAACTTAAATTATACTGAAATAACCCTTATTCATTCTCTGTTCTTGTTATATTTTTCATAGGATTTTCCACTTGGATAACATCAATACTACAGTAAAACCTCTATAAATTAATATCCTTACGCCAAGAAAAATTTATTATTTTAACGAGGTTATTAGTTTATCGATTAATGAATATTTTATTATTTTATCAATAAATTAATATTTAATAGTTTACACAATATTTCATACTGTATAAAAAAATTATTCAAAAACCAATACCGTTCCATATTATTCAAAACCCAATACCGTACAATTTATTCAAAACCCAATACCGTATCATATGAACCGTCATAATAAATTATATATATTGGTACGGTTCTTAATTAATTGATTCATCTATTAAAAACAAAATTAATTATCGTAAATTAAAACACGATTCATTGAGAGGATTAACAATTTTATTATAAAACTAAACATATGTACTAGACAATGCAGATCGAACTATTATATATTGGGAGCGACCAGATGAAACTCCTACTGTTACTCAGTCCCGGAGTAACCACATCCCGTAGTCGTCTCGACAGATAAGTCTCATCAGCTGTGCTTGTATAAATTGGCAAGTAAATCCGATCTGGATGTAGATCTACAAATTCCATTGATACTGTTTGAGCTGAGATGTCGTCCTTTCTTTTTTTTGTGTTATTACTCCCTCCGATATATTATATAGAGTAAATTACAAAGTGGTGACTTAACTTTACACTCATTTTTAAAAAAGTGGTCAGACTTTCAATTTTGCAAAATAGTTGCCAGATTTGCCTTTTTCCTTTCAAAAAGGTGGCTGGAGGCGATTTTCAGCTTTTTGGCAGGGGTAAAATGGGAAAACAATGCTAGAGACCCTAAAAATTATCCAAAAAAATTCTCAAATTAATATGTGTCACCATATGATTGATTATATTCATAATAATAATAATAATTCGCCTTCGGCCACCATTTTGTAAAATTGAAAGTCTAGCTAGATTTGTCTTTTTCCTTTCAAAAAGGTGGCTGGAGGCGAATCATTATTATTATTACTAATATAATCAATCATATGGTGACACATATTAATTTGGAAAATTTTTTGGAAAATTTTTGAGGTCTCGATCATTTTTTTTCTATTTTACCCCTGTCAAAAAGCATTTTTTTTCTATTTTACCCCTGTCAAAAAGCTGAAAATCGCCTCCAGCCACCTTTTTGAAAGAAAAAAGACAAATCTAGCTAGACTTTCAATTTTACAAAATTGTGGCCGAAGGCGAAATATTATTATTATTACGAATATAATCAATCATATGGTGACACATTAATTTGAGAATTTTTTTGGATAATTTCTAGGGTCTCTAGCATTGTTTTCCCATTTTACCCCTGCCAAAGAGCTGAAAATCGCCTCCAGACACCTTTTTGAAAGGAAAAAGGCAAATCTGGCCACTATTTTGCAAAACTGAAAGTCTGGCTACTTTTTTGAAAATGGGTGTAAAGTTCAGCCACCACTTTGCAATTTACTCTATTATATATGACATTTTAGAGAATGTGTTTTGTTTTTATATGGCTAAATTAAAATTATACTAACTAATTAATATAGAATATAAATCTAATAAAATTAAAAAATATTACAATAATACATTGTTATATATGACCAGTGTTCTAAAAAACGGTTGTCTTAATGATTAATCGGTCGATTAATCGGTAAGACAGTCGGGTCCCGTCTCGATTAATCGAAATCGAGTCAAAAGACGTTTTTTAAAATCGGCCGATACGGTCAAAAATCGGTTGAAACGGTCAAAATCGGTTGAAACGGTCAAAATCGGTTGAAACGGTCAAAATCGGTAATATATTTTAAAAAAATTAATAACTAATATATTTTTTTATTACAAATTTACAATAAATATGGGTTGTATAACCCTAAATACTTCATAAATTTTAAATACTCACTCAAATTGCTAATAATTTTAAGATATATTATGTAATAACTATTAACATTAACTATTAAATAATGATTATTAAATATAAACAACTTAAAATGTTAATGATAAGTAGTATTTTCGTAAATGTTAACAACTAAATATATATGGATTAATGATATATGATATTTTTTTCATTATAATTTTATAATAATTTAAAAATGTTTAAATATAATTATATATTATTATTTATTAAATTAAATTATTTTCAATTAATCACTAGAGAGTACATTCACCGTCTAAATCCGATTTTCGTCTTTTAGAACACTGTGTATCAATCAATCAATATCAATATATTCCTGATTCCTACTACAATTCTTTATTTTACTAAAACACCCTTTTTTTCCTTAACATTCATATTAAAATCTGGACATCACAGTGATTTCCATTCATAAACCGGGTTATTGGATTATCCATGTTAAACCCGGATATAATAAGCACACGCTCTATACTAGCAGTTGCATCTTACCCGCATATTCAAATTCAAATTGTTGTTAACTATCCACAGTTTCAGTCAAGATTCACGTAACTTTTACAGGTCTCTCATATTTTCGTGTTCTTGAACATATGAAGAACAAGAATTGAGGTTGAATAGGTTTTTGAAATTAGATTTTAGTCATTTTACCATACACATGGAAGAGAAATCAGAAAAAAGTACATCATGAATATAAACTTATCAACAAAGCAAACGTATTCCTCAAATCCTCTTTCAGGTACAATTGTAAATATAATTTCGAGTTATCAAATCCTAAATCACGATCTCTTGCATATGCTTTTAATATCATTGTGCCTATTCTTCATATTTGTCTATGCTCTCCAATTTTTACTCCCAATTGTTTATTATTTCTATCTCCCTAATTGGCTTCTTCATATCATTGTGATTATATTGGTGGCAATTGATATTTTATTTTTTATAGAAAAAAAAAAGTGATAATGAATGTGACCCAACTCTTAAGCGAGGTATAGAGATATGAACAAAACTTACAGGTAGAATTCATTCACATGCTTTATAAAATTTTAAGATCTTAATGTTTTGTGTTTCGTTCTGAACCTAAGTCCTAATAGATTTAATTTTACAATTCAATCTTTTGTGTTATAATTATTTGTTCTTTATATATTTTTTGTGCAAGGAATTTTTATACTCTTATCCTAAGATCTTAATATATTTTATGTAAATTCTGTTCTTTGATATTTTGTGTTATCCCTTCACAATTTGTTATAATTTTAATTATTGTCTTGCTATAGTAGCATGGATGTTTCTCATATTTAAGTTGATAAATAAACAGTTATTCCGGAAACTCTAACTTTTAAGATTCAAGTCGCATTATTTTTTTATATCATTCTTATAATGTCAACTATAAGAATAAAATTGTGTTACCTTTTTGTGGAGGCTAATTAATTCATACAGGTCCTATGAATTATAATTATAAAGCTACTTGAACCTGAAGGTGGCTTTGACTCCCTTACTTTCTTCTATGTTCTCGGTTCTTCAGTTTTTGATGGGCTCTGACTGCCATTATTACTCTTTTCATGTATAATACAAACAACAGTGCTAATGAATTCTATATATTAATTGTAATTATCAGAGTCCTGTTTCAAGACTTATTCAAGCTAATCCAATTGTGAATAAGAAGCATGCTACTTTCCGGTTGCCACCATCTAGGGTCACTCCGCGTAAAATTTTAGATCCACGAGTTCATCAACGATGAATTTTTGATACTTACAATCGTGGTACATATTTTTAAAATTTAGTAATGAGTCATATGATAGTATATCGTGACTTCCCTGTTCTTTTTAATTATGGCACCTCCTTCACTTGTTTGATTAACCCAGCTTACACGAGGCTTAAAGAGAGTGTAAATGCTTAAACTTTTAATGTTCAACCTACATTTTTCTTATGTTTCTTAAGGCTAACAACTTTTGTAACTTCAGTTTCATTCACAAATACAAGATAAGTGACATGCACCTGATCCAATGATCCCCTTCCTATATTGTTATGATATAAGGTGAACTTCATATAATGGCTCACTTGGTTCTGTCAACTAATTATTGGAGACTATTTGTTCTCCTTTTTCATATGAGCAGCCCAGGCAGGGTCCCCTCCCATTCAACATGTTTTTTTTATCTAATGTTGAAGCCAATGACCAAAGTCATTATTCATGTGGAGAATTTATAATATGTTCCTAATCCATGGGATATTCAAGATTTTGGTATGGTCGATCTCTCTTCTCTAACTCTTTTTCCTTTTGATTACAATGAAGATAGGCATTTAAATTTAGTTGCAAATGCCAAGCAACTCAGTGATTGAAATGCCATAGTTGATTAAATGTGGCTGACTTTCTCTAATATGCTCAAGAGGATCTGCCCAAGGTTAAGCTTCACCAGCAACTAAATTCTAAGACGAAGGCAGCCAATAATGTTCCAGGTGAGTTGTCTCTCAATGTGGAAAAGTTGATGCAGGTTGCCTAAACTATCAATTTATGTCATTAAACCAGGAAACTTTCACTTTTTTATTATGTTTCCAATTCGAGCGTAGATTCTTATGCATTGTTGCCACTTTACTTTAGATGATATGCCAACCAAAACTTACATTGCTCAGTGTTTACTACGAACCATAACTCACATTGCTCAGGTTTTCCTAAACAGAATAATAATCCCAATGTTGTGAATACACCATCATCTGTTAGAGGTAAGTACAAGGAAATTTTATATCCTGTTTTTTTCCTTTGTACAATTTGATCTTATGGTTCACATTAAGCTGCTCTGCGTTGTTGTATAATATTGGTCCAGTTACATCTACCGCCAACAAATGCACGAGGAAAATACTAACCCCAACAACACACGGATTTCCATAATTTGGAAATAAACGGTGTTACCCAGGTTCCTGGCAATATTAACCTGGACACAAATCACAAAGACAACTACTTCAGGTTTGTCTTGCTCCTTCTGTGATGTATTAATTTTCACCTCTTACGCATATTGATATTAGTTTATCATTGTGAAATTTGATAATGTCTTGGATCATATGACAACACATACAGAATTTAGCAATGGTAAGTTTTTACTTATTTCTAAAAATTCATGCCAGCACACACACTTTAATGTACTTGAAACTTGAAAGTGTTATATACTGATATGTCTGCTTAAAATTATATATATTCATGTTCTGGATCAACACTGAAACATATTTTTGTAATATTTCCAAAATTTACAGCAGAGTGGTGTAACACAATGTTCTAATATAACTTTATTTGACACACAACCCAAAATAAGTAAATCAGGATTGTTTTTGTACCATTACTTTCAATTTTCAACATTCAGCATTATTTTTGTTTATCCACTTCGTTGAAGTTCTTCTTTTGGAATTGTGAAGCTTTTAATAGACTCAATGAAGGATTTCAGTATGCAAACAATTTGGGTTTATGTGGAGTTGAGTTTTCTCCCTTAAATATTTGCAAAATTCATTCATCAACCCGAAGAAGCCTTAATCATTGGGGCTTCCGCAAAGGGCCTTGCTTCCAAAGACCTTTTCGAGTCTGCTGATTTTAAACCAGATTGCAGCCAGAACCATTGCTCAAATACTCTAAACACTCGCATGTTGTTGCTTTATGTGGAGTTATAAGATTAACTTAGTTAGATGACTGGTGCAATGTATTTATAATGATTAGAATATCATATGACCTATATTATTTAAGGTCACCAATAATCACTTTCTATATATAAATAATGTGTGCTTAATCTTAAAAATTAAAATTTTAGCAGCGGAAGTACCTTTCTTGAAACCATGTTGGTCTTTCTAGAATTCCACACTTTGATCATAAGATCCAAGCATTCCCGTCTTCAACACCATTGCTCCATCTGATGTAGACCCAACACCTTTTCAAAGTGCAAAAAAACCTCCATCGACAGTGATTCGAGTCAGAGCAGGGAAGGCATTGGTATAATGGCGATGCTGAGCATCGGCATTGGTATAATCAGCCTGCATACGAATAAGTGTCAAATCTGCTGGCTACCAAATACCAATAGTTGCTCCAAGGCTCTGGCAGTTAATCAACACATAACTTTTGAATACAAAGGCAGGGGATTCCCATGATTGCCTTGATGAGTTTATATAATTTTAATGACATTACTTCATATATTATTTTAACTAGAGGTGTTCATCGGACCGCCCACACCGCATAAACCGCCCACACCGCACCAAACTGTACCACAAAATGTGGTTTTGAATTTTCGTGGTGCGGTTTGAATTTTTTATAAACCGCGCGGTACAGTGCGTGTTGTGGTTTGATACTTAAGTAATGCGATTCAAACCGCACCGCAATTATATATATAATATAATTTATATATTATATTATTTTAAGCATTGATTTTTAATACATATATTTATTATTATATATAATTATACTCCCTCTGTCCCACTCATTTCTTTACATCTTTTTAAAAATTTCTGACATGCATTTTAAGGTACATTTTAAGAATAGTTCCATAACATATTTTTAAAACTTTCTTTTTTAGTATAAAAATTGGATTGTCCTAATTTTATACAAAAAAAAATTAAAAAATAAGTTATGGAACTATCCTTAAAATATACCTTAAAATGAGTGCCGATTTTTTTTATAAAACGTAAAGAACCTAGAGAGACGGAGGGAGGAGTATATGTTTTCGGTTGTTTTTTCAAATTTATATTCCATTTTCTACTTTTTCATGTTTGTAATTTAACTTCTAAAAAAATTCTAACTTTTATTTTTTCACTTAAAATTTGCAATTGTTATTGTAACTTTCAATTTTGCAATTTATTATAACTTTTATATTGACATTGTTATACCGCACAAACCGCACCGCATCACACCACATTTATGTGGTGTGGTTAACGCGGTTTTTGAATTGCGTGGTGTGGTTGCGGTTTGGAAATTTAACAAAATCGCATGCGCGGGTTGGTCCGTGATTTTAGAGAAAAACCGCATTGCCCGCACTGCGAACACCCCTACTTTTAGCAGTTTCTTTTGCAATGGCCCACTTTGATTTTGTATTATCGATGGAACTTAATATGATGGAACTTAATATGTTGCTAGCTTTTATTTTTCTTTGCATTTTGTGTGTTACAATATCCACACACCTGTTATATTATTGTCTCTATTTGTCAAGATTTAATGGACTACATCATATTTGGTATATATTGGAACCGATAGATAGCGCATATGTAAGCAAGAAGTTCTTCTTGAGTGATGATGAAACACTTGAGGCAGCTTCAGCTACATTTTGAACCACCATGGAGGCAATCAGTGCAGAGGCAGTCAATCATTTTCTCCTTGAAGGATGCATTAACTTTAAAGCTTACAGAATCTTTTGATGCCACCATTGCCTTTGAAGACCTCACTGGTAGAGTTTGGTAGCTTCTGCTGGCTTGCAGAAGTTATTGGCATAGCCATGGAAATTGCAGAGGTAGAGGCCAGTGCAATCCTTTCTTTTGTTGTACAACCACCATTTTTTAAGTAACGTTCTACTACCACCATCACCATTTTTTTAAATAATGTTGTCTTCAATAATCTATATTTATATTAGCTGGACGTCTGTAGCCGTTGTTTACACTTTAAATTCAAATAATATGTTCCATACGCATGCACCAACCCACAAGTATTATATAATATATGAGAATAAAGTTCCTGAGGTGCAAGTGTTTTTTAATGTGGGTGTTTTTGTAATTACAAGAAATTATATACAATTACAAAAATACCCACATTAAAAAACACTTGCACCTTAGAAAAATTTCATAATGTTACCTCAGGAACTTTATTCTCATAATATATATGCTTCTGGAACAGTTTAAGAATCTACATTCAAGTCGCATCTTCTGGCAATGGTAATGCCATTGTGTAGGTAAAAAATGTTTTCTATGTACACACCATTCAAGAAAAGGGCACCATTTTTTTGTCATTTATTTTGTTACTGAAACTACACGCTTGCATGGTTCCACTACTAACTTAATTAATTAATAATACACCCAGTTCTTACATAATTCGTACTTGAAACCAGACACTAAGTGTCGCAGAGATTGAACACCCAGGAAGTTGGCTTTGCCAACATTAGAATTCACCTGCCAGCAGATTCCAAAAGGCCAGGTATAGTTTCTTGATTTAAATTTATTCTATCAACTCCTTTGCAATAATATCTGTAATCGGATTGTGGTGTGTGTATATGCACCTAAATTCAATATACCTCAAATACTCAATGTCCTGCACGCTCTATAATTAATTATGTTTATTAATTTGTGTAGGTGACACTCCGAATACATGATATTTTGCACCAGTTAACTTTCTTTGCTATTTAACTTTTATGATCACTTTTTATTTGCATGTTACTTTGCTGTCTGATTTTTGTTGTTCTGCATGTAAAAGTATTTTTTTACTGGCATTTTTTCCATGCTTCTATTTTTCTTGACCATACTGATGCTATATAAAAAACAGACATGTATGAATTCTAAATTCTTTCTGATAAGTTTTTGTTTGCACTCTGATTTCTGGCAGATATGTTTAATTTTAAGGCAGGGTTTTGACAGGGACACTTACCCAGTTAGTCTCACACACATGCATGTCTGATATAGATATCCACTAGATTACACGTTGTGTAGAGTCAGATTATTAGAATAATTTAATATTGATAGTCAAAGGAGTTTGAATTAGCTTGATCAGGTGTTCTTTGATATGGTTGTTTTGTAATTGCTGCTCAGGTTGAAAAGATTGATAATATTGAGCACAATGTGGTCACTGTTGTATTGGTGGTACATGGAACTAATAGTATGTTCTATGCTAAATAGATGAAGGACGAGCGTAACAAGTGGGTTTATTGTGTGTGTTATCGTCTTAAAAAGATTTCAGAAGCAAGAATTCAACAACAAAAAAAAGAATTGAGATTAGTCATTTAATTACTCACTTTTGTGATTTTAGATTTTAACTTCTATTCAGAATATTTGGACGATGTATTCATTTTTTATTGAACTTGCATATTCAAGAGTCTTCGGTCTATTTCTTTTTTTTTTGGTTGGTTGGTTTGACATTATTTGAATAGGGTGCAAAGGTTTGAAAAAAAGGGTGTTGATAACTGGTTTAATCCGATCATTCATTTAATAATAAACTTTGATAACTGGCTTAGGGGATGAGTATTTGAAACTGGATTAAGGTGGATAGGTACATAAAACATTCTTAGTGGAAGGTAATTTGAAACTATTTTCTAAATATGTTCAATTTATATAATGTCAAGTATTTGCTGACATTCTAATATTTTTTGTATGGTTTACATTATAAGATATAATTTACAAACTTTTAATTATATAGTTTCATAATAAAAATCTATTTATTAGTCCAAAATCATTTTATGTATTACATTTTTCGTATATTATAGAAATGGTAATATATAATATCTATCATAATTTTTTAAAATTATTTTGAAAAAATTTAAAATTTATATATTAACATTTATATAATAATAAATATATTCTAATATTTCAACATATTCCGTAAAGATTTATATAATGTAAATTATATATTAATATTAATATTCCTCAGTGTTTTAGTATCTCAATACACTCCTCTGACAGTTGATTCATTGTATTCTAAATGTATATATTTGTTTAGTCATTCTATATTAAAAGATTCCAAAGTACGAGAGAGAATTTAGAAAGAGTTCAACATAGAGGAGAGGAAAGATAATAAGGGAACTGTGAACGGTATTAATTACAGAGTCAACTAAACCTTCGTAGGTGTAAAAAGTCTTTAAACGTTATATATATATATACTATATTATTAAAGCCGAAAGATTAAAAATTTTGGTCGTCGGTTAGTTTGGTACTGGGTGAACCATAGAAAAGATCTTGACCGTCCAATTTTAAGTGAACCATAGAAACAATCTTAACCGTTGAATTTTAATAAAATATAATTTTAAAAGAATATAGTCGTACATACAACTCTAACACCAGTAGTCCTCTTTTTATACAACTCATCAGAGATAGAATAATATTATATTATATTTAAATTATATTCTATATTTTTATTTTACAAATCCTACTTATCCTATAATTTTTATTTAATATATCATTAAAATTTATCCTATAATTTTAATTTAATATATCATTGAAATTTATGATAACATTGAAAGTTTGGTAGTCGGTCAATATTTGGGCCGGATAGTTGATTAATTGTTGGGCCTAATTTTAAAATATTAATCTTCTAACTAAAAAACAATCTCATATTAATCTTCTAACTAAAATATCTCACATTAATCTCCTAAGTAAAATATATCTCTATACAAAACAAACAAAAATTATCATATTAAAATATAATTACAAACAAATTATATAAAAATATATACATATAATATTAAATAAAATTTAAATTATTATTATACAAATACAAATAAATTCAAATCATTATAAAATATTAAAATAAAAATATTAAAAAACTAAAAAAATTCATCCGTGCATCGCACGGGATAAAAGTTAGTATATATATAAACAATATATATATATATATATATATAAACAGAGGGAATAATACTTAATGGAGTCGCTTGTGTTTTTCTACTGTGCACAAGGGTGTACACTAACAACAACTCCTTTGGCACATTTTTATTGTGTTTATTTTCATTATTCATTAACAATAAAAGTAGTTATTATGTAATATTTTATTATCTTTTTTGATTTTTCATCTTTCATCATTTATCATATTATTTATTAAAAATAAAATTTATGTTAATGTTGGTACTATCTTAAAAATTATATTCTATATATAAGAGGACGAATAATCTTATCTTATTTAAGGTTAAAAATTTGATATTTGTTAGTACCATACTTAATTTTTAATATTTATAATTAAGATTTTAATATTTAATATTTATATAAATTTAAGAGTTTGATATCCGTTAATAACATAGTTAAATTTTAATGTTTACAATTTAAATTTTAATATTTATTATTTATAAAAGTTTAATATCTGAATCTATATAATAACATATTAAAATATAATATATAAATTTAAATAAAATGTGACGCCCTCCTAATTCGGGATTTAGAGTTGGGGGTCACAAACCAATCACAACAATATATAAAGTAATTATGCATCTGACCCCTTACCGACCATGGATCTTTAACAGATTATGGTATGAAACAAGATTCTGAAACATAAAGTTTAAATCCTATTACAAACCAACTTAACATTATCAGCATACCTCGTTTAAAAGTTATACTTATAATAAAATGTCTAGATAAGATTTATTATCTGTTCAAATTTTTATTACAAGCCACTACCTACCACTGTCCTGCAATAGTAAAACAAGTACATGGGCATATACTGTTGCCCTAGCTCTAGGATCTCTGTGGTTCCTCTTTCTAGCGGTAAGGTATGTGTGAACCATCTCTGGTCTTGTCTGGAAAAATGTATAATGAAAAGCAAGAGTGAGCCAAAATATGCCTAGCAAATATATAGTAAACTTTTAAACAAAAACATATAGAGTGGATCAGGATATATAATTGATAATCAAAACATCTCGTAATAATCACATCAATAGTTATATTTCAAATCATCTAATTGATAATCACATTTCATCATAGCCAAACAGGCATACTGGATTTGGACATTCATACTCATATCCCCCTGATCAGAAAGAAATAGAGTACAGATTTATACATATCCGTATAAGTCCAACAAATCATATTGGGTACCTTAGACACACATGAGCCTAATATATAACACGTAGGATCAGGCTCTATCCGCTATCGGCCACTACGCAACACGCATGACCAGGTTTCATCCGCTACCGGTCACTGCGCAATCGTCCAATCCGACTAACCAATCCGGAATGTTCGGGTTGCTTAAACAAATATCATAATCCTTCACTTTTCATAATAATATCATCTTTTGATAAAACAGGATATGATATATTTATTTAAATAAACTTTGCAATATCAAAGGTACTGATATTAATAATTCTGTTTCGCAATAAAAATTTAAGATTCACAAATAACTCTGAACAATAGCTATTTGTCATGATATGAATAAATGAAACATAAAACAAAATTATTTAGGATGATCAATGAGAAAATATTTGCCTGATAAGTATAAAAACTTACTCTTGCTTGACTTGGGTGGCTCACACTTCGCTCGTATCTATAAATAAAATATATTATTTTAGATACGTGAGTCAACTCAAAGTGCCAGACAAAAGCTTCCTTTATCTCTAGTGTATACTCGTGCGATCTATCGATATTAAACAGATATTATAATACATTTAAAACAAATAAACACGCAGGTCACATATCATGTAAGTCACGTAATACATAAATCAACAGTTAAATGACTCGTCTAGACATTCCTAAAATATTTCAAAATATTTTTAACATACTTTTCGGATCGACACGAGTCACCTCTATCTCCTCCGGATTATTTTTAGGGTTGTAGGGCTTTTCGTTTCGTTTAAAACGGATAAACAATTTATTTAATATCTAATTAATAAGAATAAATCAATTAATATTTAAATCAATTGATTATTCAAATTAATTATTTATTAAATAATTAGAAATAAATTTTTTTTTTTCAAAATAATTAGATCCAATTATTTCTAATTATATTTAGATAATAATTAATTAATTAAATTAATCGATTAAAATAAATTAATCAATTAATTAAACTAATTGAACTATTATCTAAATAAATTAAAATAATTAAATCACATCAATTTTGAAATTAAAATAATTTATTTTGGTTTCTAAAATAATTTTCGAATTTTAAATAATTTTTAAATTATTTTTCAAATAATAATTTAATTTTTCGAATAAAAGTAAATAAAAATAAAAGATTTAACCCAAAAACACTTTCTTAAGAAATCAGCTTAGGGTTAGAGGATCAAACACAGCCCCAACAAGAACAATCGTCGGAAAGATCAAGAACTAGCCACCGGACTAAAATGTTCCGGTGACCGCCAGACAACGAAGACTATTCCGGCGAGTCCCGATCTCCTCCCTCGCATCTCCGTTTTACTCGTTTTTGGTGTCCACGAGTTCCCCGTTCACCCAACTACACAACCCCTGTACACAAACCACCAGCCCCATCTTCAATCGGCAAAGCCGATTACAGCGGACAAATCTCCGGCCGATCTCAACTCCGACGATTGCAACTCGCGACCAACAATCACCAAACTCATACCCACACATTCCGGGAAAGCCCGGCAACACATCCATGATTTCAAAGTCAAGAACCGATGTATAGAACTCTATCTCCGGCCAAAACCAAGCAACTCCGGCCAAAACCAAGCAACTCCGGCCAAAACCAAGCAACTCCGGCCAAAATCTGGTCGTCTCCAAAACGTAAACCAAACATTAAAATAAAAATAGTTACAAACTCCTAGACTCACGGCACAACCATGGGTTCAAATCAACCAAATAATCAATCCGAAACTAAGATTAAACCCGAAAATAGCAAAATACAAATCAAGCAATTTCTAACGAAATCGGAACACATAAACATGCGGAGCATCTCATGAAATTCATTTTTTTACTCATATTAAGAAAACTAAGTTCAGAATCACTTTCAAATGTAGCTTTGATTTTTAAGAACGCTAATAACACTTTCTTCCCTAATATTCCAGAAAATTACTCTGTCCGTCCCAAATTGGTTGGGTACGGATATTAAGAAAATATATATGATAATGGTGAAAAGTGAGGATAGTGGGCGAAGTGGTGTGACCAATCAATATTTAATGTATAAAGTGAGTATAGTGGAGGAAAGTAGTGGATGTAGTTGATTTTTATATTATAAAATTTTACTATTTTTTAATAAGTTTTGAAGTGTAAAAAATTGGGAGCAACATCTCAAAATTAGTAACTTTTTGATAAGTTTTGAAGTGTAAAGAAATGGATGAGACAGAGGAATACTATTTTTAGTAACTTTTTATATTTTTTGTAAAAATTAAAGCCCCAAAATTGATTTAGGGTAAAAATCCCCCGTAATTAATTTTAGAAACCTTAAAAACAATAATTATGAGATATAATTATAAAATTTTGCCCGCAAAAATTGTCTCAGTTAATTAAAGAGAGAAATATCAGTGGTTTGCAGGTTATGTGGCTGCGGGTTCCGACAATAATATATATATATATATATATATATATATATATATATATATATATATATATATATATATATATATATATATATATATATATATATATAATTTTTATTTTTAAATAAATAAAGTAAATATACCAAAATTTCCTAAAAATTATAAATGTTCCAAAAGTGTTAACATAAATGAATTTGGAAGAACATATAAATTAAAAAAAATGTATAAAAAACATGGGCTCCGGAATCCCAATAGGGACTCGGTTCAATAATTTTTAATCGAAATTTCAGTTTTTAAAATGCACTACTATTTTTAATAATCACTATAAAATATACTACGATACACAAAATTCACAAAAGACAAAACAAATACTTCTCTTATTTATTAAAAATATTACCATTTAAAAATGCATCAAAAATAATAAAATAAAATAAACAAAACAGTTTATCACATTTAGCACATAATTAAATATTATTAATTAGTCGTAAATTTCCTGATCGTTACATAAAATATATTGAGGATTTAAAATTTAAATTCAATTAAAGTGTAATCATTTGGGGAAAAAATTTAAATATTGAAAAAATTTATACCTTTGATACAAATCAGCATTATAAGAAGCAAAAAAAAACATGTTATCTTTAAATCTTTATTAACGCATATCCATTCATAAGCATACATATTTAATTAATATGTACAATTTTAAATTTTATTAAAGAGAAATCAATTAGAAAAAAAGTTCTAATTCTAATTTTTAAAAAAACTTAGTACGATTCATTCATATTGAAAAATTTTAATTACAAATTTTGATATTTTCCTAAACATATAAATGGGATGAATATGTTGAATTTTAAATTTAATTAATTAATGAGCTAATTAAAAATTGAGATAAAATCGAGTGATGAATTAGTAGTTAAAATCAATTTCAATATGCACGTCAGCATTCATGTCATTCTTCCGTTACGATTTTTAACGAAATTGACAGGAATAACCAACTTTCAAATTTTTAAGTACGTCATTAATTGATTAAAAGTTTTTTTTAAGTTATCACTTATTTGCAAGTTATTAGTGATTGCAATGATGAATTATTTAACCCTTTTTTATAAATAGTTTCCTTTTCTGAATTATATTAAAATATACTTATTTTAATATTTCTAATAATAAAAATGATAAATAAATTCTAGTTAAAACTTAACCAATTCGACATAAAAAAAAACACAAAAAAAATCTTAAAAATATTTGGTACGGAAAAAGGGAGTTTATCCAAAATTTTGGTTGTGGCCAAAATAATCCCAACCGTTCGATTTAATATTACTGCATATACCAAACCCGTGTATGTAAGAACTCGGTGAGACACGACTGATATATATTTTTTGGATAAATTTGTGTATATGCTAATTAATTTTATAACTAGAAGTGGACAATATTTTGATTTTATCTTATAATTGTTTAGTAATTTTGTAATATTGCATTATTATGAACCAAATATTTTATATAATTTAAATTATTTAAAATTTGGATAAATATTTATACAGTAATGACAACATAATTATCTTAATTTTGAATTGATCAAATATTAATTTAGTTTTCGATAGCGTGGATCAAATATCTTAATTTTTATAATTGAACAATTGGATATAATACAAATAATCATTCTAGCATAATTGTCCGTGTACAACACGAACGTATGTAAACTCATGTGATAAATTTTTCATATATGTAGGACTATTTCTTGACAGATTATTACAATATCTCTCAAATTTACGTAATAGACATCGTGTGGTTGTCTTGCTCCTCTTTTTTGTTTTCATACATACAATATTTGTACATATTAATACATTTTTAAACTCGGGGTCCGGTTCCTGTAAAAAAAAAAACTCGGGGTCCGGTTAGAGCAAACCACCACAAGTTTTCGCGATACGTGTATAGTAGGTTTTTTTTATAGCTAATTTGTTTAATATTATAAAAAGATAGAAACCTACCATAATCTATGTTATCATAGAGAGAACATGAGGTGAGAAAATTTCACCTCCAAATCATAACTATGCCAAAAACATAGTAAGTTTACTAATTTATAACTTGAATGAATAAAAAGTTAAAATCTAATTTTTTTATATTTTTTTACTGTGAGAACCCGCAACCTCTATCCTTTTTGGGTGCGCACTGGATAAACCCACGAGCTCACGAAATAGACTGCAAATCACGTGAACCAGGTAAACCGCACAAGTGCGACAAACTCTGGCTCAGGATGACATAATCACACATTCTCCTCCCGTAGAATTCGAACCTGTGACCAAGATGATGATATTCTAATTGACTATTCCATATTTGAGCATCAACTTCGGCAACCTCCAAACCTACAACTAGCTAAACCTTTGTTGTTGATGTTGTTGCTACTACCTGGGTGTGCATCCATCTACTGCAAGTTTGAGGTGTTTGTCTTGGCTGGATCATCCGCCTCTTTGCTCTTATTCTTCTGCCCTGTATAGCTTTCTTTGTAGTTGGCTATGCTGTTGCTTCCGGAGCTTCATTTGTGGCTTGCTTTGTGGCTCCCTGGATAGCTCGTATCATTCCCATTGTCTTCAGCACAGTCAATTCCAATACTATCTAAAGAGACATGGTACCTCATGAAAGAGGACGAGTCAAACACCATGCGGTCATTGCTAATAGGTAGGATTCTCTCCGGAATCTTAGAGGATGCGGCATAACAACATAAAATAGGGGTATCAGCAAGTAGCTCTTCATTGTCCCCGTAAAGAGGTACCCATACTTTTGGAGGATTGGCTTGCGAGGATAACTTAAACAACATTTGAACAGCAATGCTTTGGCCGTTTCCAACCACTCAAGGTCCCAAGGCAATAAACTTCTCAATCATACTTGTTACATACTTAATACCCTACTTATTATAGTACGACTTTGGGATAGAAGACAGAGTTACCCAAACATATTTAGCAATAACAATTTGACAACATAAACTTAGGCTTTCCATCTAGGGCTTAACAATAAGCGCACACCTCTCCATAACAAGACTACCTTGTCCTAAAACTGTGTTTTTACTGAATCGGGGGGGGGACTCAAGAATAAAGAAGCCCTTCAAGTTAAACGCTACACTCATAAGTCCCAATTTGGCCTAGCAACTCATAATAGTTTCTTTAACAGTTTCAATAGACAAGGGTGTGCCAATGATAAACCCCATTAAAGCATATTCATTCATAAGCATTACTTGGACAACATCAGTGCTTTTAAGGGTGTTTAAGGGGCAGTCCTCAAAAGCAACAGAGTAAGGGGTGACATGACCGGGAAGTTGAGTTATTAGTTTGTAGAGGTACCTGATTCTTGAAACGGATGAACCCGTTGTCATCCACTAGCTGGTACAAGACGGAGGGCTTCTTGCTTGAATTCCCAAAAGAGGAGTCAGCGTTGTCGAAATAGTGCATCTTGTGAAGCTGATGAGTTTCAACACATAGCCTTACTTGTGAATCGGTGATAATCGGAGCATTCCAGCATTATCAACCCACTCTTGGGTCTGGGTATTTTGAAGTCCACCATCATCGTTAGCCACAACCCTTGAAGAAGGAAGTCCTCATCGACAATTTCAAGCGGGGGAGAATAAGCAAAGTCGCCCGAAAAAACCCATCATAGTGAATCAGATGAATCCGAATAGTCCGGGGACGAAGGGCAAATCTAATAGTAATATGGTGAGTGAGAATTGAGAAGAAATCACACGACGGTTGCTAGGGTTAGAGAGTGATAATTGAGAAGAAATCACACGACGGCTGCTAGGATTAAGGGATAAAGAGAGAACAGGAGAAAATGGGAAAAAGGGAAAAGCAAGAGAGAAAGAAAGGGAGGAAAGAGCATAGAGAGAACAGAGAGAAAAGTCGACTCACGAGTTTTTGGCGAGAACATTTACTATAGGAGGGTTTTTAGTGTGCATACATGGCCCCATTTTTATTTGTACAGCGAAAATTTTCCGTGTCTACTAGTCTACTATACATAACACGATATCTAAGATTCTATGTTAAAAATTAGGCAAATTAAAACATATTGTATATTTATAATTTAAAATTGTTTTTCAATTCAACTTTAATTTTGGTTTCATCTTATATTGATATACGTATATCATGAAAGTTCTGAGCAAATGCAAAATTGTGTAAAAGTTTGCAAAACTGGTTATTGGCCAATAAAGCACCTTGGAGTAAATGTAGGCGTGTCTCATAGAAGAGAGCAGTTTTGGTCACCATTGCTTAGAAAATTCAAACAAAAACTAGCTTCTTGGAAAGTTGTTTCTTGAAACCAGGCAGGTAGATTGGTGCTGCTGAAATCCACACTTTTAGCAGAAACACTGCAAGAATTATTATACATAATGACATAATTTAAAAATATAATGAACATGATCCACTTGATTCGAACATGACAGAGAACATATATTAAATTTTAATATTTATATATCATAATATCTGATCAATATACAGATGAAAATCCTAAAATTAAAAAAAAAACTGAGTCAAATATTTATTTAAATAAAACTAATACTGTTAATGGAACAAATAAAAGCGAATGTACATGCTACAGCTAATTAAAACACAACAAAAAATTAGGATACGCATGAATAATTTTGGGTGAATATATATCACAACCCAAAATTAATACCACAACTGTTGAACAAGCTCCACCCTGTTTCTGAGCACATGCCCCCTTCTATAATTATTTTAATTTAAATTTTCACGCTCTTCGAATCTATCAATTTTCTCTCTCCTAGGGTTTCAATTTCCAATCTTCAATTAATCCCCAATTATTTCCCTCTCTCTCTTGTATGATCTACACTCATCTCACAAATGGCTTCAATACGAATTTGGCCTAGCAACTCATAATAGTTTCTTTAACAGTTTCAATAGACAAGGGTGTGCCAATGATAAACCCCATTAAAGCATATTCATTCATAAGCATTACTTGGACAACATCAGTGCTTTTAAGGGTGTTTAAGGGGCAGTCCTCAAAAGCAACAGAGTAAGGGGTGACATGACCGGGAAGTTGAGTTATTAGTTTGTAGAAGTACCTGATTCTTGAAACGGATGAACCCGTTGTCATCCACTAGCTGGTACAAGACGGAGGGCTTCTTGCTTGAATTCCCAAAAGAGGAGTCAGCGTTGTCGAAATAGTGCATCTTGTGAAGCTGATGAGTTTCAACACATAGCCTTACTTGTGAATCGGTGATAATCGGAGCATTCCAGCATTATCAACCCACTCTTGGGTCTGGGTATTTTGAAGTCCACCATCATCGTTAGCCACAACCCTTGAAGAAGGAAGTCCTCATCGACAATTTCAAGCGGGGGAGAATAAGCAAAGTCGCCCGAAAAAACCCATCATAGTGAATCAGATGAATCCGAATAGTCCGGGGACGAAGGGCAAATCTAATAGTAATATGGTGAGTGAGAATTGAGAAGAAATCACACGACGGTTGCTAGGGTTAGAGAGTGATAATTGAGAAGAAATCACACGACGGCTGCTAGGATTAAGGGATAAAGAGAGAACAGGAGAAAATGGGAAAAAGGGAAAAGCAAGAGAGAAAGAAAGGGAGGAAAGAGCATAGAGAGAACAGAGAGAAAAGTCGACTCACGAGTTTTTGGCGAGAACATTTACTATAGGAGGGTTTTTAGTGTGCATACATGGCCCCATTTTTATTTGTACAGCGAAAATTTTCCGTGTCTACTAGTCTACTATACATAACACGATATCTAAGATTCTATGTTAAAAATTAGGCAAATTAAAACATATTGTATATTTATAATTTAAAATTGTTTTTCAATTCAACTTTAATTTTGGTTTCATCTTATATTGATATACGTATATCATGAAAGTTCTGAGCAAATGCAAAATTGTGTAAAAGTTTGCAAAACTGGTTATTGGCCAATAAAGCACCTTGGAGTAAATGTAGGCGTGTCTCATAGAAGAGAGCAGTTTTGGTCACCATTGCTTAGAAAATTCAAACAAAAACTAGCTTCTTGGAAAGTTGTTTCTTGAAACCAGGCAGGTAGATTGGTGCTGCTGAAATCCACTCTTTTAGCAGAAACACTGCAAGAATTATTATACATAATGACATAATTTAAAAATATAATGAACATGATCCACTTGATTCGAACATGACAGAGAACATATATTAAATTTTAATATTTATATATCATAATATCTGATCAATATACAGATGAAAATCCTAAAATTAAAAAAAAAACTGAGTCAAATATTTATTTAAATAAAACTAATACTGTTAATGGAACAAATAAAAGCGAATGTACATGCTACAGCTAATTAAAACACAACAAAAAATTAGGATACGCATGAATAATTTTGGGTGAATATATATCACAACCCAAAATTAATACCACAACTGTTGAACAAGCTCCACCCTGTTTCTGAGCACATGCCCCCTTCTATAATTATTTTAATTTAAATTTTCACGCTCTTCGAATCTATCAATTTTCTCTCTCCTAGGGTTTCAATTTCCAATCTTCAATTAATCCCCAATTATTTCCCTCTCTCTCTTGTATGATCTACACTCATCTCACAAATGGCTTCAATACGACGAACGTTATCGCCGTATCACGACCGTCAACACACTAACGGCGGCAGTCCATTTTCCGTCCACTCTCCGTCACACAAAAACAACAACAGATCTTCCTCTTACTCTCTCTCTAGATTTCTCGCTGGTCTCTCTCTCCAGAGATACTCCCGTAAAAATCAACCGCTATGGAAAAAATCACTTCTACGGTGCTTAATTTTCTTCCTGTTAGGTTCCTTATTGGGATTAGCGCCGTTTAATGAAGTTGATGACGTGTCTAATCATGATTTTACTTTCGAGATCATTAAGCCTCCGCCTGATAATGTTATTGAAAATGTTGTCATGAATCGTCCGGTTCAGCTCGGAGAGCGAAAACTGGAGAAGAGTGTTGAGTTCGTTTATCGAAAACAGGTGATTGTCGTTACGCCTACGTATAATCGAGCTTTACAGGCGTATTATTTGACTAGGTTGGGGAATTTGCTTAGACTTGTGCCTCCACCGCTTATTTGGATTGTGGTGGAAATGAATGTGGGATCGTTGGAGACTGCGGAGATTTTGAGGAATACGGGTGTTATGTACAGGCATTTAGTGTGTACGAAGAATTCGACGAATGTTAAGGATAGAGGTGTGCATCAGAGGAATACAGGGCTTGAACATATCGAGCGGCATAAGCTTGATGGCATTGTTTACTTTGCGGATGATGACAATGTGTATTCACTTGAGCTGTTTGATAATATTAGGGAAATAAGGTATACGATTTAGCTTTATAATTAATGTTGCTGCATTTCGATATTAATCTTTGAAAGTTTGATTAAGATTCGTGTTTCTAACCACAGTTATCAATATTGAATGCCCATACTGACGTTGTTGTTTGCTGAAGCTTGACTAATTAGAATTGCATTATTAGTTATGATTGTTATATATGTGCCCTTGGAAGACTTGTGTTTGTAGATCTGAAGAAATATGTCCAGTAGCTGCATAGAATCTGCAGTTCAGTATCGTTTTTGTGTTTAATTAATGATGTACTTATTAAGTTGACTTCCGGTCACATACACTGATAAATTGTTCATGGTGCATATTTAAGTAGGATTTCCAGTTACATATTAACGTGGAAGTGTTTATTGTTGAGGTGCTGGCTCGATTCTATTATTAGATCCGATACTTTGGTCTATCCTGTACATTCTCTGTATTTACTGGAAGTAATTCCCAATGATTTATTTCTATATTTGTGTATCTTGTATATACTAGTCCGACATATAAACGTGCAAAAAAAAAACACAAATTAGCCCATGGTGTGCGCTTGTGACTGGAACTGTATCCAGTGTTATTAAAAGCCTTAAGCGCACCGAAGCGCAAAACTTCCTGGAGCCTGGGCGCAAAAGCAAAGCGCCTCGCTTCTGCGCACATTCATTAAAAAAATTTAAAATATGTTAATTAGGATTATACATATAATGACTTAGGTTTATAAGATAATTTATACTTCATAATATATTAAATCACACTTCTAGAGCAAAAATAACATAATATATATACTTTATAATATATTAAATTATATTTATAGGGCAATTTTTTTTTGAGATTTAACATCAAGATTCGAAATTTAAAGTTTTTAGCTAAGTTCCAGGCTATCCAATTCATCATCTTCATCCAAGTTCCAACTTCCAACATAACAGTGGTAAACGTTTCTTACGTGAACTCTTACTTGAACTTGAAGCAAACAATTGATTTTGCCTCCGTTTCAATTTCGATGCTGATTTTGATTGTGACCGAGAGTCAGCACCAGAAGCTTTGCTTTTGCAACTGTTGCTCTGAACTTGTGCTGAACAATCTAGGTTTCTTTTTCTTTTAAAGTGGCTGCTTGTTTACTTAACTTGGGCTTTTAAAGTTTTATTTTGCTTTGGGCTGTATTTGTTCGGACTTAAAACTGATTCAATAACAAAACCCTATATATTTTTGCTAAGATTCAATGAAGCGCTTTTTTTTTTCTGGCGCTTCTCGCTTTTGCACGCTCCGCACTTTGATTCGTTTTGTGCCTAGGCGCGCTTTTGATAACACTGACTGTATCCCTATTTTTTTTCCTGCTGATGGTTATTTGTTTGAACTCTGTGGATGTTGTGCATTTATATTGTTTGTACCTTCTCGTGGATAGCATATTCAATGATCTGCCTGGCTGCCTTTGTATTAATTTATTTATTTTTTCGAATAGGAACAAATTATTCCGTGTTGTACTTTGTGCAACATGTTTGAACCCTGTATTTTTAGTCATTTCATCAGATTGAGCTCATGAAACAGAAATTGATTTACTCCGTGCAACATGTTTGAACCCTATATTTTGTCACTTTAGTAGATTGAGCTTATCGAACAGAAATTGGTTTGATAAGGAACTACTGGCTTCTTCTTTTCTTCTGCTATCATGGCCATGTCAAGTTGGGACCTCTTTTCGATTTTAGATCGCTTATGATTGAGAAAATGAAAAAAGAAAAGAGGCGTATATTGTGATGTCCTGAATTGAAATTTGGTTAGACCTTAGGTACTCATTTGTCAGGCAGCGGCTTCAGTTTATGGAAATAAGCTGAAGTAATGTGGTCTTGATTTGATTAAATGGTAGAATGCTAGAAGGTTATTGATTATTTATTTGATAGTATACATATTTGATTATTTTCCGATATCAGGCGATTCGGCACATGGCCGGTGGCCATGCTTGCACAAAGCAAAAACAAGGCTGTCTTGGAAGGTCCAGTATGCAATGGAAGTGCAGTTATTGGATGGAACACCAATGAGAAAAGTAAAATTCTTCGTAGGTTCCATGTTGACATGTCAGGCTTTGCTTTTAATAGCACCATATTGTGGGACCCAAAGAGATGGAAGCGACCCACCAAAGAACCAATTCGACAGTTAGATACTGTGAAGGAGGGCTTCCAGGTAGGCATCATATAATGCATCTACGATATCACTATCAGTTTTGTTTACGTGTCATTAACTTCACATAAATTTGTTTACTCTGTGTTTTAATAGGAGACCACCTTCATAGAACAAATAGTGGAGGATGAAAGCCAAATGGAAGGAATTCCCCAGGATTGCTCAAGGATCATGAACTGGCACCTCCACTTGGAAGCTCACGATCTTGTTTATCCTGATGGTTGGTTGCTTCAGAAGAACCTTGATGTTGTCCTACCTACTAAATGATGGAAATTTAATTTTGTGACACTGTCTTGTGTGCACTGTTCATTTTTGACTTCTTCAAAGGAGGAATATGCGATCTTGAATTTGTTGGTTGGGAGTTCACTGTGGCCGTCATGCAAACTCTTACTTTGAGCAACATAATTCAGATCTCATCTTTCAAGGCAGTTAGTAATTATGCATCTGCTTCATGACTGGATCATTGTGGCTATCTGGGACTGGAGGCAGCAACAACACTGCTAAATTCTGGCAGTCCAAACATAGATTAAGAAGTTTATAGAAATTTTTATTCAGATTATTCTTTTGGAAAAACAACATTACATTTTTATTATTGTAAAAATCTGGAGTTTTCCTGTGAGGTGAGGGTGTTATTATTATCTTTACATTATCAGAAGCAATTTGTACTTTACCCAAAAATGAAAGAAACATTATGTTATATATGAATACACTTTGAGGTGGACACTAGAATTTTTACTCCGGTAGCATAGCTTTTCTCCCCCTCAAATCTGCTTTTATGTCTCCCTTCTCTTCTCCCCTCAATAATATTTTATTATTGTATATTTAAAATTTTCTTGCAATTTTCCCCCCAATATTTGAACAAATAATGACCAAAGAACTAATAAATTAGTTAATAAATAACTGAAGATGCATAATATTATTTTAAATAATTTAGTTTTATAAATTGAGAAGAAACCAGTGCGTGAACCGGACTTAGTCGGTGAATGCACTGGATTAATCAGAATGACTATTTGGATAATCGAGAATTTAATCAGATGAGCTACCGGATAAGGATTAATCGATGATTAATATTAATCACCGATTTTTAGAAAGGCACTGGATATGGATTAATCGGAATGACTATTTGGATAATCACCAATCGGGAATTTAATCAATTCGATGAGCTACCGAATAGGGATTAATTGATGATTAATATTAATCACCGATTTTTAGAACAATGAAAAAAATATGTATTAAAATGTGCGCTTCATAAATTTAAATGTTTTTTTATATGATTAATTATTAGTACAATTATTTTAAAAATATAGTTGGTTCTTGTTACCATTGGGCTTTCCCTCGATTCTGTATCATCTAGACTCCTACAAGTTTAACGAATCGATCCAATACTATAACTACTATGAATCATTTCTAAATGATTCATATTAGATAATAGTCTTTTGGGCCTAAATATGGACTCCCAAATTCCAATTGTAATTTCTATAAATTTCTAAAATGTTGATTTGTTGGAGTTGGAACTTTGGTACCTATCATATATTAAAAAAATAATTTTAAGTATTATAATTTAATATATCTCTGCTACTATTTCACCAATAAACATTTCAATTATAACACGAAAGATATATAAATTATCCAATTGAACCATGATACTAACATATTAAATAAATTTAATTTATTTTGAATGCAAAGATTAGATCTCCTCGGATAATATGGGGAAATTTTTAGTAAACAAAAAAGGAACGTACCCTAGTGAGAAGTATATTTTAAAAAATGATTTCATCTTTAATCATATGAATAGAATTTTAACCAATCAATTACAAAATTAATTTAAATTTAAGAGCAGTCATGCATGCAATGAATCTGTAATTTACATATGATTTCTTTTATAACCGAATTGTAAACTATGTAAGCTTTCAAACTTCCTACACTAGACTAACATATGGCAGATAAGAATAAAAACTAGGTCAAGCTTCGTGCACTAATAATATCCGCATGTTATTATTGTCGCATGTTTCTTACTTTGACTCACATGTGACAAATCATTTATGTTAGTTATATAAGATGATACGTAACTTTTACCTTTAGTTTAATTCTTATCTGGACTATCATGATGAATGCAGATAAAACTTTGAATAAAATACCGTTTCTCCTATATATATTTTGCTACTGGTTTCTTCTCTAATATGAAAACTTGTTTCCATAACGACAATTATCATGCAGATATTTTTGGTGTTCATATGGGAACTGATGTAAGTGCTTGGTGACGAGGGAACTGATGTCTGAGTACTCGACGCTTTCACTACTTATCAACTCATGTCAGCCTTTGACTGGATTAGCCGGTGCATCTGTAGTCCTAATGGCTAATGTTCATCTCCTCATTTCATACATATGATGTATATTTTCATTGACGGAATCAGAATTATGAAATAATTGAATTTTAAAATATTTATTTTTAATTAATTTTTGAATGTCAACAAAGATTAAAAATATTTTTTTTTATTAATTCTTAACTAAAAAGTTGAGATAAAGAAAAATAAAATCTTCACTAATTATTTAAGGTCGACATTGGAAGCTGTAACTTAAGTTATCTCCTTATTCCGTATATATCTATACATATCTATTGTTTTGTGGACAATTGACCATTGTGAAAGGCACCAAGAAAAGCAATGGTCATCCTATGGTATTTGATTGTTTTTATTATATTTCTTTTCATAATGCTATAGTGCCTGATCATGTCTTCTTCGACTTCTTTGCATCTTTCCTTTTCTGTGAAGTCAATTTACAAAACTGGGTGCTGACTATATATCCAGATGGTCAACTTATAAAACAAGAACAGAAAAGGTTTCAGAACACTAGCATTTTGTATAATAGAACATTATAAATTTTATACATACATACACAGATAGAGAAGATTTTTATGGAAATCATTTTTAAAATTTTATTAGATCATTTTTTAGTTGGAAACCGGATGACTATACACCCTATTTGAAAGTTAGAGGTTTGAGAAAAAAATAAAATTTTAAAAGCTGCTTGGAGGAGTTTTTTCAATTAGATGATTATCATGTATCTATTTAAAATAAAAATAACTAATTTAACAGCTATTTACCAAACAACTAATTCAATCTGTTAGTCAAATCAACTAATTCAATGATCAAAACACTTAATTAAATCCGTTAACACAGTTTAACCGTTAACCGTAATTCCCAAACATGACCTATATATATTTTACAAGTAAACAATAACATATATTGTAGAATAATATATTTTATAATATTCTGCAAATAAACATAATTTTTACCGTCCCAATTAAATAATGATTTTCATAAAATAAATACATGCAGTCTCCCATTGTTTGAGAATAATTTAGATATTTTCAATATTAATTAATTTACCGCCACACCACAAGCTTCCAATATACTGCATGCCAAGTAGAAATGCGTGTATGATTAAAAAATTTAGTTTGAATAGTTGTATCTACATATCATCATCTTTCATTTCTTTGATTGTGGATTGACTATATATATGCATGGAGAGATATGATGGAAATCTAATACGGGTAGTGAGAAAACATGACCAAAGGTAGCTGGGCCAAAAGTGCATGTTTTGTTGCAACATAATTATTTTTCCAACATTCCAAATTGGATTTAAGTTCTAAATTATATATGTAGAGACAAAATTAAGAGTTTCCCAATTTTGTGAAGCAGGCATTGGCCCTAAAGCTAATGTCATGTACCCTACAAATGACAAACGCTGCGTGCATTGCGTACTCTTGAGTGGTACCAAATAACACTAGGTGACACTCGTAAAGTCATGCCTTAGTGCATGTTACAGCAGTGGTAAAAAAAAAATGGTCCATTTGTCCATTTGATAGCAACTCAAAAATTGGGACCCTAGCTAGCTATATTAGCCATATTATAATTTTTCTTTGGAAATGAAGTCCATACGGGTCTGCAATTCTCTGCATATTGTTTGATGCCACACGATTGGCATCTTTGAATGGTAATTCAACTTTTGGAATTGCGTGTGTGCATTTTTAGAGATTTATTGTCTTTATGAATAATGTATGTATAGCTTGGTGGTGCGGTAAAAGCCGTATTCGTTTCACAATTAAACTCTTAGATTTTATCTCTACCAAACGATATGATGACTAGCTAGCTCTATCCTCATCCAAATATTAATTGGACCGTACTCTAAACCAACATATAGATTCGGTAAGGCTTAAGGCATTTATATATCCAGCTGATCATGTGGGGAATCGAAAGACGTGTATTCATAATTAGCTAGGTGGCTTGGCATAAACTAAGACAAGACATAAATTTTCATTATTAAGATGACAATTCCAACTTGTAAACATTCGTATATCGTTTGTATTTATATAGCCTGGTGAACAAGCTGCTCAATCATTGCAAGCTAGCTAGTTTGTCTAGTAAAACGACTATCGTAGCGCATATTAAATCATATTTGTAAGATGTTAGAGTTGGTAACTTAATTAACACGTTGCACACTTGCAGTAAGCATTATCGACTCTTTTTCTTAGGCTATAGATGTAATGAGATGATATACCTTTCGGCACTGAGGAGATCGATAGGTGACGACTTGATTAATTTCCTTGCAAATTTATTATAACTTATCTTTAACGTCTAAAATAAGAATGTATCAACGCTTGTAAAGCAAAGCAAAGCAAAGTTTTAAATATTAGTGGGTATAAACTGTCCATTCACTGCCAGTTTATAAAGGTCATAGTGGATGGTTCTTTATTCGGATTATTGATGATTTTTAAGAAAGACGTTAGCATGTAAATAAATATAGTAATAAAGCAACAAATACGAATGCCAAATGTGTTTAATTTTGGCAAATGACTTGACATAAACAATTTAGCTTGTCTCTCATTGTGCTAGCTCTCTTGTTTCTTTTCTACTTTTGTGGAATTTTATGGTGCCCGCATCAACCCTACCACTTGATCCACCAATAGTGCGGCAGCTAGCTAGTTAGCTAATTCTTTTCGCCATGTTTGAAAATTAGGGATTTGGGAAAATATTAGAAATTTGAGCCATATTAGAAATTTAATCATGTGAATCTGGTAATTAGTGGGTTGAAATAGCGGTTTAGACTCAAAAAATTAATTTTTGAAAAACTACTTTGAGGAGAATTAGAGGATTGGCATGTCACGTGTGTCTAATTAAAGTACAAAAAACTACTCAAACACTATTTATCAAACAATTTCATACGAAACAGCTAATTAAATCTGCTAGTTAAAATAGTTATTTCAATGAGTTAATCAAAACAGTTAATTTAATCCAATAACCGCTAATCACGAAACAAGTTCTATATATCTATAATGTGGCCCCCGATTATAACATGTAAAGCTTATTTTATATATGAACATGCACATAATAGTCATTCACCCTCATCGCACTTCATGTAAAAAAATAGAATTTTCATCTTTTATTTCATGTATTTATTATTTGTGATAAATTATGCGAATTCACGTCTACCGTTGAATATATACTTATAAATTGAAATATATATTATTTTTAATTTGTAAATTATTTATAAAATAAATCAAAAAAATATAAGTGGCACAAGTAGCATAAAGAGGATACTATTAGTTGGTGGATTGGCAAGTTAAGTGAAGTGATTAGAGATACTAATACACGTGTTGAATAAGCACCGTCAAGCACTAATTAAGCGGGGAAGAAAATCCCATCGGAAAAAAAACGAACTTGTACACGTACGTGGCATCATATTATTCGATGCTGAAGTGACAAAACAATGATGTGTTAGACAATGATGTTGTGTTGAGGTTGATATTTCATACAAAGTAAGATCCAAGTATTTGTAGATTCCCTTCATAAAAATCCAACCATATTCAATGTTTATGATTATATATATAATATAAGCATATTTGTATATCTTGTACCCCATGAGTTTAACGTTGTAACATTCTTAATGAAAACGTTTTCATGTACTTGCTTGGAACATAAATATATACTCAGAAACAAGAAAAACAAAACACTATATTATTGCATGGCAGTTGTTAGATATGATATTGCAGGCCGGGAAATATATTGGATACCAGCAAATCATGCAGCAATACATACATGATACATATAAGTTTCAATAAGAGCAGACATGAGTTGGACACACAAACTGGGAACTGCAGGAGTTTGTCTTTCCACAGAGATTTAGAATTTAAGGCCCCCGGGCATGCATATATACATGCATTATACAAACTTAGGCATATCACTAAAGTTGGTAGGACACACTCGTTTTCACCTTTGCCAACACTTTCACTTATAATTAATTTCTCTCGTTAATTAGAATACTTATCACACAAAACATACTATAACATCATACATCGATAAGATTTAGTTGTTTAAAATCTTTACAAGGACATGTATATCGAATTGTCAACTTTTTTGGACCTATGTTATATATGTGTTGTTGAGTCGGTATGTATTAAGTTGTGGTTTCAGAATCGTCATTATAGATACATAGCAAATGAAAATTTGAAAGATTTATACGTGTGTAAATTAAGTCTATAGTTTTTAGTAGGGAATACATATTTCTAGGGGTAAAAAACTGATGTGAAGTTAGTAAGTGTGGGCATGACCGTGCAAGATTATCTTCTGGAAAAAATCTTTAGTACTTGGAATATAGCACGTACTATTAACATTGTCCTTGTGTTATTTCAAAAAATAAAAAAACATTGTCCTTATGTATATATATAATCGAGAATGTTGTTAGATATAAGGTGCTGACATGACATGACTAGAGAAAGAATATTGAGATTTCAATAAAAAAATGTATTAAAAAATTAATATAAGAGCCATTTAAGTATGACCACGTACTTTAGAGAGGGAGCGTTGTGGGAAAGTATTAGCTCATCGCCATAAGTTTATGTTTTTGTTGATTCAGAGATCGCGTGTATGCATAGTTTTCTGATCGTCATGATCATATGCTGAATTTAAATAGCATCTTCTCGTGAGTAAATTTATTTTCTGTTTGATTATTTGTCTTTGTATGGACTTTTGGCCTAATTAATAATTGGAACAGGTTCTTGTCTCCTTAATTAAAAACACATTTTCAGAAGGAAAAAAAACTGTATACTTACAAAATTAATAAAGGCATCCACTTGTATTAGATGCGGGATGCGGCACATTGGAAGTACTATATTATATTGATATTTCTGCAATAATCCAGGTGAGTTATTTATATCCAGGATTCATTTTTACAGTTAAATACGAAAAGGAAAATGTTAGAGTCCTTAAAATAATAAATGAAATGACCCCTTCTGCCTTCGCATTAACACATTAATAAAAACAAATTCATTCCTGTTGCCGCATTATTTTGGGAATATTTTTTGGATCACTCAAAAGAGAAAATGAAATTCAGAAAATAGATAATTAATTGTAAAAATAGACGAGCGTGTTTAGAAATTCAAGTAGAAGAGAATGAGGGGATGCTTACAAATAGATTAGATATATCATATATGTATGAATTAGATTTAGTGAAGAATCAATTTGACGTGAGAATCTCAAGAATCTACATGTTATTGGATCATTTAAAATAATAAAATGTAATTTAAATTATTTATTGATATGAAATGAAATCTAATTTTTAGGTTAAATTTGATCCTCTTTTGAAGAAACTATATCCGATTGGTAAAATATTTACTGGTTAACAACAAATGTATGCAAGTTTTTTATATTTTAAAATTTTATAAATATGATATTTATTTTTTCAAAATTTTGTTTTTGTTTTAACTAGAGAAAATACATATATATACTATATTATTATAATTTTTTTAAATCTCATAAATCTCATAATATTATTATTATTTTATCTATATTAAATTTTATTAAAATTCTATATAAATTTAAAATATTATATAGTTATAATAAATATAAAATATTTTATAATATTTTTTTATTTATTTATAATATTCAACCCCATTACTTACACGAGTTTTAAACGTTTATATTATAAAAATCAAAATAAAAAGTATTACAAAAATTGAAATAAAAAATGTTTGATAGTCTGTTAGTCCCAATTTAAGCAGGTCTATCTATTTAAAAACCTATTTTAACGGTCTAATTATATAACAAAATTACTCTACTTAAAAACATTTAACTATTGTAATTTAAATATTTATTTTAAAACATAAACAATTTATTTAATTATTTAATTTTATTCTACTTAATATATATATATAATATTTTTAATTTAATTTAAACATATCTCTACAACCAAACTAAATATTAAAATTTAGAAAAAAATATTTAAAATAAAAGCTAGTCTCCGTGTGTGTGTGTATAAAAACTGCCGGGAAAAAATGGTTAGAATTTGAAATAAAAACGAGAAAGAGAGTGTGGCAGTGGGGGGGGCAAAGAAGTGCAGAGCAGAGGTACTGTTGCAAATTTGTCATATCTTAACAAGTAAACAAAGAGCCACTAGTAGCTGGATTTTGTTTTTTCACTTGGAACCCCCACCCAAATGAAATGCCCCTCAAACCTCAAGTAGATCATACTTGTCTAGCCTACTACTACCATTTTATCACTATCTTCTTCACTCATCCCTTTCTTTTCTACAACACACACTCACTGGGTAAGATTCCTATTCTTTTTATCTCTACTACAATCTGCATCACTCAATTTAGTGAATTAAACTATTTTTTCATAAAATTTTACTTATCATGAGCAAAATCTTGAAAATTTCGATACAAATATATATATATTTGTGTGAACACTTGAAACGGAGGCAAGAACGAGCGAGTATTTGAACTCTGCTAGCAAACTAGCACCTCATGTGTATAAATACCAAGAATCAATACACCTTTTACTTTGAATTTGACCATTTTTTTATACATATCATTTTACTGTAGCCAAAATAAAATACTTGGAATATTTAAATTAACAAGTTCTAATTGTTCAGATGAGATAGCCAACAACTTGCCAGTAAATGCTAGATGCTTCCGCTGCTTTTGTTTCTTTTGGGAATCCAAAAGCCTTTAGTGGCATTTTTCCTTTACATTGGTCCACAAGTTGCAATATGATGAATTACAAGAGTCCCCATATTTTATCTCAAGATTTTAATATTTAGAATTTTGAAAAAGAAAGTTAAAATTATATTAAATTTATTTATATTATAATATATTTAATAGTTAAGTGAGAAAGTTTCAAATTTATATTAATTAAATTTATTATATTTCCATGTCAGGTCTAAACATTGTAAGAGGGATAATTAAATTATTATGAATTGCAGTAGAAATCCTATAGATTTTTCTCTTCTTTTCTTATGAATTTAAGAATTTTTTCTTTAAAATTTTTCGTGCAAGAGTCATTTATTTATTTTTTAAAAATTGATATTTTTTTTCTTCCGGTATACGTCAGAATATCCGCAAGTGCACTCTTTTTGGGGTCTATAGTGTCCGAATATTTACGGGAGTTCATCATTAAATTTAAAAATATTTAAAGTGAATTATACATATACTATAATCGGTTGTTTCATTTGACATAAATACATATCAACCAATTGGCAATGTCGTAACACACACCATCTATACTGAAATGTGTGCGGATCTATATTGGAAATATAGGATTTAAAATAGTAATATATGTTGTGTAAAATATACATTCAACTTATAAAATTCTAGCTTAAATCCCACGGTAACTTTTTAAATATTTAAAATATATTTATTATAATTAATATATTAATTTATTTTATATATTTTAATTCTTTTAATATATTTAATTTTTATAATATTAAATATAAAAATATTATTTTATTTTTAACTATATGTATTTTTTTATTTTTTTTATTATATAAAAATAATGTTTATATAATATTTTTTATCATGCTTAAATATGTTATAAATTTTTAATCATAATAATTGTTTACTTATAATTTACTTTAGAATATGTACATATTTATAAAAATATTATAATATTATCATTAAATATTTTATTATTTTCATTTGTATTGAATATATAAATTAAATAAATTATAATTTAAATTATAAAATTTATAATAATTTTGTAGCCTATAAAAATTATTTGATATAAGATTTTAATTTTATGTGTTTTAATTCTATGTAACTACTCCTTCTCTAATCTATCATAACCCCACCATGAACGACCAAAATAAGTATTTTAGTCTAATTATATATAGGTATATAATTATAAAATATGCTTCTTATATCTCACAATTAAACTTTTCACATATTTTAATATACGTAAAAAACAAAATTGTATTTAAAGTTTTTGATATTTTTTTGATAATAATTTAATATTCAAATTTTTATATTAAAGAAAATAACATTTCAAAAATATTATATATAAGTATTATTTATTTTAAAATGTTGAAAAATTACATTGACAAAAATTATGTGATAAAGGTAATATTATATTTATAATAGAATTTAGATGATTCTCAATTTTATTAATATACATAATAGATCTTTCCTATATAATAACTATTACTAAAATGTAATGATCTTAAATGATCTACGACTCATTCTAAATTTATTTAATTTTATTTTTATATAAACAAATTACCCCTTTAAAATATTAATAATGTTTATTCTAAAGAATCGAAATTGTAGTACCTTTTTATAATAAACGAGTACGGATATTAAAAAAATTACTTTTATTTCTTCCCCTTCTTCTAACACCTAGGAAAAAAAGAGGAAAAGTGTATATGAATACTTTACATGAGTGAACAAACTACAAAGTAAGATTAGAAAATAAAGAAATGAAAAGTAAAAAGTGTGTGAACAATTTATCAAGCATTATGCTAATCTTTTCCATATTAGGTAGTCAATGTAGTAAAAACTTATATGGAAGGGAACAACAACAAATGTACCTACAAATCCTTGCATTCAATCCCTTATATTAACCGACAATTGAAACACCTTTTCTCCTCTCTCTCTCTGTGTATATATTCTTTCTCTCTTATAAGTTCAAAGTACGTAGAACTCCACTGGAAAATATGTATTTATATTTTGTTGTTCCACTCAAGTTCTTTTAGTACATCAACATGACATTAAGAAAAAAGATAAAAAGAAATGTAGAAGCATAAATTAACTAAAAAGGAAAAAAGCGAAAATAATAGAACAAACCCAAAATGAAAAACTCTTGTACTAATCTCTAAAATGATAAGTGAAAACTGAAAAAAGAAAAATGTTGGGTAGGGGGATTATACTAGTAAGTAGTTAATTAATTAAGTTAATTAATTCACACACACTCTGTTGTTGTAGATATGAGAGGGTCTACTTCGAGAGCTGCAGATGATTTTACCAACTCATCATCATAATTGCACAATATCTCTTCAAGATTATGACCATTTTTCTTCTTTGTTGTAGCACTTGAATTCAATGAAACTATAGGCAATATCGAAGTTGTTTTTTGAGATGGTGGAGATTTTGTAAGCTCTTTAGCTCTTTCTACTTGAACCATCCAATCTGTTTTGCAAAGCACGCATAGCATGAGAATGGCACATGAGGCTTGAGCTGCTAAAAGTCCAAGCCAAAGTCCAGCAAATCCCATTTTAAAGACAAACCCCATTAGAAATGCAACTGGCATTCCCACCAAGTAAAATGACCCCAAGTTGATGTTTGCTCCAATGGTAGGCCTAGCACTCCCTCTCAACACTCCACATCCAGTGGTTTGTGGACAATTTCCAAGCTCGCAGAGCCCAGCTATTGGCAATGCCATTGCTGTAAGGTCAAGAATCTCTGTATCCGTTGTGAAAAACCGTCCCCAATAGTGCCTCATCAATGTGGTGAACAGCATTGCAGCAAGGCCTAAAGCAACTGCACATATGAGGGAAATAATCATAGAAATGCGAGCTTTGGCAGGGCGGTTGGCACCGAGCTCGTTACCAACTCTTGTGGAAACTCCAAGGCTCAGTGCAGATGGGAAAACGTAGACTAGAGAAGTTGTTTGGATAAGAATTCCCATTGAAGCAATGGTTGCTCTAGGGTTCACAAGAAGTCCACAAAGCATTATCATCAACTCATACCACCACCACTCAAGACAAACGGACACACATGTTGGGATTGCAAGGGCTAGTAAAGAAGACCATCCTCGGATACAATCCATGCTCGGAGTAACCCAAGAATCTTGATAAACACCCGAAAAATATATGAATAAACATAACAAAATGAAAAGATTCAAATTAGTCCAAACCATAGCTATTGCTACTCCAGCTATCCCCATCTTGAAATGCACAACCAATAACAGATTAAGAGGAACGTGTATCACGACAGATATAGCAGAACAAGTTGTGACAGGTAATGTAATGTTTTGAGTCCTTAAGTAAACCCGGAGAGGGTGAAGTAGAGACAGAAAGAAGAGGTCAGGAATGGCGAAAACAATGAAAGTTTGGGCCATGGATGAGATTTCCTTATCTTGACCACACCATAAAAGGATCGTGTTCACATTAAACCACATGAAAGAGACAGGTATAGAAGTTAAGAGGAGTAAAAGAACAGTTCTTTGTAATGTAAGGCCAAGAAGCTTCATCTGTTTTGCACCATAAGCTTGTCCACAAATCGGTTCCATCCCCATGGCTAAGCCAGAGATGACAGAGTATCCTGTAATGTTTGCGAAACCTATCGATAAAGATCCTGCAGCTAGTTCAAGCTCTCCAAGATATCCAAGAAAAAGCATAGAGATCATAGCTCTTGAGTATAGTAATAAGCCTGTCATAGCTGTTGGCCCTGAAATCTTCCCTATGGCTTTCATTTCCTCCAGGGCCTAAGAATTCAAGAAAAACATTGGAATCAGAACATGCAAGAAATGACTTTCTTTAGTGATGCAATAATTATGCTGCAGATATTTATATAATTATTTACATATGCATGGTTTGAAAATAATGTTTCTTGATATATCATGTATGTATGATAAGGTTACATAATTACCTCAAAGGGGGTTGGCCATCTTTGAAGTTCATCATCATGAGTGTGAAGATCCATTGTTTTGTTGGGATTTATTTGATGGGTTTTTTTTGAAGTAACAAATGTGATTGGAGAAGATGGCTTGTGGTTGCACATGCCTAAATATCTTTTTTGTTCAAGATTTTCACAACAAAGGATTTAGGATTAAAAAGGGTTGAAATTTAAAAGACAAAGAAAACCCCTGCTTTGTTTAGCAATTGTGGCGTGTTTAGTTATTTCTGGTGGACAAGTAGAGAAGGCATTTAAGTGGAATGGGGATTAGTGGGATATTGAAGAGACCTATACATTACGCATACATATATATAGTTGAAGTTACCTAGCTAGCGATTGGTGCTCTTTCCCCTTGTTGGGCTTTTATCAAACGTGTCACTATATTAGGACTCAAAGAAAGAATAGTGATATCAGAAAAAGCGGTTACTATTTTTTTAGTGCTATAAAGAGAGATAGAGAGAGGGATGGGGGCTGAGCCAATATTAATATATAGCATTAATATGCAATGGAAAATTGATCGGCCATTATAGTTGAATTGATTGTATTTCATATAACACCGTTGATAGATGATAAAAATACGTTGATTTATGTCACAAGAAATTGTAACATAATAGTATTACGCTCTTTTCAAATTTTTTTATTTCACTCATCAACGGTGAAGGAGGGTCGGATGAAATTGATCTACCAATTTAATTGTGGCCATAAAAATGTCCCATATACATAGATGTGTGTGTCATTATATCTGTGAGAGATTTTCTCTATATCATAACAAATATCAGCAGAGCAAGAGAAGCACAGAATTGTTAATGGGAGATCACATTCATCTTATCTAAATAGCAATAGTCAGAAAAAATAGTGAAGGTCCATGTAAATGATTAGTGGGTTACATTTGTTTTTACCGTCCAATGCTTTTTGAACAGTATTGTAATGGTTTTTTGGGTTAAGTAATTAGGATAATGTATTATACCTTCACTTTTTAGGTTTCCATTTTCTAGCATAGAATTTGAATAAAAATTGTTATCTTTGAATTTGCTCTCGTGGGGGCGAAAAGGATTGCAATTCTGGACGATTCAAATGCCTCCTTTATCTGGTTCTGATGCAAGGACTGATGAAGTTTGTAATGTATATACAATTATGCATACAGATTGTGATAGTATGTACTGTTCACAACTTATTTCTCCTGTGGTGGCCATGGATATGTTGGTCTGTTCTTGGACAAGCATTGCACTGCTTGTTTTTCTTCTTATCTTTTCTTGACTTGCCTTGCCAATTGTCGCGTGAAGAACCTAAGCACCCTTTACAAAAGGAAAAAGATAATCGGTTTTTACAAGTTCAAACCCTCAACTAGCTGCTGATAGACATTTAATTATCACGACAAGTTAATCTTCAAAATTTAGAGATTAATGGATGTTAATACCGAAGATTAATCGAAATGATCATGAACTTTTGGAACAATGGTATGCTTTATAAACTCCATCATCCAAACAAGCTTAGCCTCTTTGCCTTGCCAATTTGAGAGGTACAAGCCTAGTGTGATGTATGATACCATAGGTTTCCTTGTGGTCACCTTAGCTTTTTTCTTTTGATAGCCATTTCATTATTTTGGGCGAAAAGAGTCACACAAAGGAGAGCTAATGGTCAGTTAACTTCTTCGTTGTAATAATAGTATTATTGCCAACCAAAGATGGCAAGGGAAGCTAGTATTTTTACTATCAAATCCCTCTCTAAACACTACATGAATTAATTACTAGTAGAAAACTTCTTCCACTAACAAGTCAATTTCTAAATTAAGTTTTACACGGCTAAATTAGTCAAATCAACTATAAATGGTCGGTTATTGGTGGGTCTTTATGGTTAATTTCGTTATGATCATCAGATGGCCCTCTTCCCTAGTGATCTCTCTCAGTCACTTACCTAATGCAATACATAATGTGGTGGTTGCTTCTCTATATTTCTTAATTTATACAAATTGTTCAACTCGTAATATAATATAATTTATGTGTTGCAAAAAAATATAGTTGGATGTAAGGGAGAAATAAAGCGAAAAAGGAGAGTGATAGAAATGATAATCAAGAAATTCAATAGCATTGCATTGTAAAGAGATGTCACCCAAAATATCAATTATTCCCAACCAAGAAAAGGTTACAAAATACCATATACAACGATTATGAGGAAAAGATGTACATATGGGCACCTTCAACCAAAAACAAAGTAGATTCCTCCAAGCATTTGCTATTTGAATCAAGGAATAAGAATAAAATGTTTAAAATATACACAAAATATTTAATTAGTACAAATGAAAATGGTTGTTTCAAAACAAGACATCTTATTAGTGGGCGCTCTAACTCAATTGATAGCATCTTATTTATTTTTACAAAAAGAAGGGTTCGATTTTCCTCTGCAAATGTCCATCCCATTTTTTTTGAATGATTAAACTTATATCCTTAGAAAGTGGATATATGTTCTAATAAATTTTCGAAGTGAGTTACTCATGAAAACATCTGAATTGTGGTGTTAACTGTTAATAATATTTTATCCATTGAGTAACTTCGCAAAGCTTTTTTTATATATAATTTGAAATTATATATTTATAAAAAGAATGTTGGTGGATTTGCAAGAGAGGGAAAATAAGATTATTGGATAAAACTAGAATCACAGTGAAGGTAGATACTCCCTCTATTTTTAAATAATTGATATTTGATTTTTTAACACATATCTTTAGGAGCTTTGATTATATAATTAAAATTATTATTTTTAAAATTTTATTTCTTTGAATAAAAATTTTAGTATAATATTTATATTCATAAAAAAAATTTAAAAATAATAATTTTAACTATATAGTCAAAACTGTGACAAAAATAAATCGTCGATTATTTCCGACGATTGGAGAAGGGAAGGGAAGGGAAGGTGTGCATGATTGGGAAAAGGGAACACAATTTGAAAGATAAGACGAGGCAACTAAATCAACAGTATATCTACTATGTGTTTTAATTTCAACCATTGATTTTGTATCACTTTCCTCGCGACATCGTCTGGATTTTGCTCTCTTTTATGAAGCATTTATTTAATCCTCTCTCTTCTGTCTCCTGTAAAACTGATCCCTCAATTTTATTTTATTACTGTAGTTTCATTGCAAAATTCATACATATAAGACTCTAAATATTATATTATTTTTCCATACTTATCCATAACTAATGTATTTATTTATATTCTATATATACGAAGAGTGGTAAATATTAAAAATAACAAATAAATAAACACAAGTTTGAAATATTATTCATAAACTAACATTAAATATACATGTATACAAATAATTTAGGATAAATTTTTTCCCCAAACAAAACTATTAGAGCGTGAATAACTGTCAACCGGAGGCCCTGACCTCTCCATTTTCACAAGCTCTCACAGTCTGTTTCACCAATTTCAACAGCTAGCAAATTCCCTTGATTTTTCCCTTGGGAGTTGGGATTCTCAGTGTGCGTGCGTGTGTATGTATACTGTAGTATATATCCCCGGCTCTGAAAATGTTGCTTGGATTAATTCATTTCCCTTAAAACTATCCATATTGTCAGGTATCATTATCATGTTTCCTGAACTCGATAAATTTCCCAAGTGGGGAGCTAGGTGTATTGCAACAAATAACGCATTTCATCCTTTGTTGACAGGGATGGCAGGTGCACAATATACACCCACACGCCCCCCCCCCCCCCCCCCCCCCCCACACACACACACACACACACTACAAGGTTGGTTAAAACATAAAACATCTAACAAACATGCAAGAAGATTAAAAGAAAACAATTACATGAAAATGATTTCTATGACGATATATATTTCCTTCAATTAATAATCTAATGCATTAGCCAAATTTTATTATTTGACTACTGTCTATTCAAATCAATACTTCAGTGAGGTTTAATTTTTCATCCTTTGTTGATAGGGATGGCAGGTGCACCCCACCCCCCACACACACACACTCTACAAGGTTGGTTAAAACATAAAACATCTAACAAACATGAAAGAAGATTAAAAGGAAACAATTCCATGAAAATGATTTCTATGACGATATATATTTCCTTCAATTAATAATCTAATGCATTAGCCAAATTTTATTATTTGACTACTGTCTATTCAAATCAATACTTTAGTGAGGTTTAATTTTTACTCATTTAAAACTAGAACTAGAATAATGAAGGCAGGTACTCGTGCCTTCCATTTTCCACTACAATACATCCACCAAGTTGCCAATTTTCACTCGGATCTTAATAAAATTTAACAAAAAAGACATGAACTCTCAACCCAAATGAAACGCTTGATTCCACATGTTCAAATATCAGACATATGTAAAGTGACAACAATAGAACTACAATGTGCAAGACCAGTTAATACTACAGAGCATCAGCTTGCTCGCCAAATTATTCTAAATATTATGGCAAACACAGCTATGAGGATCGGAACATGTTTTTAAAGTGGTACTTTTGAGAAGACTATGATACATAAGCACAAATTCCTGCCCTTAACCTAACCGGAATGGATGGTTATTTACGTGTATTCAATTGGAATGTGAAACGAGCATAGTACGAAACATGATATATAGATATATAAATTTACTTTGCTCAAGCATGCCTGAGTAGACGTCCTCAATCGTCAGACTCAAGAGAAGTATCATTATTTAATGATATTATTCTTAATATAAATATGACCATGTACAACAGAATTCAGAGAAAGTATTACGATACGCGGGAACATTAAAGGGATACAGACATGTATTGATACCGATAAGTGCAATTAACATAAGAATTTATTCCAAAGTTCAGAATGAAGCAAGAAAAAAGAATATATATAAAAATGAGATCTTACAGAATCATCAACCAAAAGCTTTCCAGCAAAAATTTGAACAATGGCATGTCTCCATCAAGGTTTCAATCAGCATAATTCACAGTAACTCTTGGCAGCTAGCTGGAATAATAAACAATACTTGTTCACCGATTCTATGCGCAAACACAGCATGAGATTCCAGAACATTTGAATGGAAATAACAATCCGCAATCAATGTTCCTAATCAGATGTTACTCTTCATAAGAATAAGTCCCAATTACTTGTCTTCACTGGTAACCAAGCCTGACAGTGATACCATATCTGTAGTGATTGTATGACACCACTCAGAATGATTTAAAGAGATACTCCACTGTCTGTAAATGCCTTGTAGCTAAAGTATCATTCACAGGTGACGTGAAATCTAAATTTGATATATCACAGTGACAACAAAAAAATGTGTTCTCTGTTTGCTAATAACTTGCTTCACTGCCATGCTATAAGCAACCGATTTATGAGCAAATAACAGCCTTTCAACGTTATATACCATCTAGATTATAGTAGTCTAAGGTTCAAAACATTGGCAAGGAGATGTCTACACTCTAGGTATTGGAATGACTCAAAGAGTAGGTGAAAAGTATAGTCAGATCCATGTTCTTCGTTATAATATATGCATATATAGACTCTATCCATCAGTTGTCATGAATTTGTTGGTGTCCCTTTATTACGCTTTAAGCTTATGGACCTGGACCTTGTGCAGCACAAAATTTTGATGGTAAATAAAAATAACCAATTGCAAACATCCTATTCTGGTTTGAGAATTAAGAGTATACATCAAGAAAAAATAACATTGCAATCCTTTCTCATGATGGCTGACATGAACATATGTGCTTCATATTTTGACTGGTATAATAACAAAGGAGCAACCTCATCACATACAAAAACATTATTTATTATTATAACTACAGCAACTTGGCAGTTGTCTACTTGTCTATGCATGATAAAATTTCAATTTCAAGACCATGGCTTTGAGGTTACAAAAATTAACGACGACAAAAACAAAAATATCAATAACAAAACCTCAAGGAAAAAATGTGTGGCAATAAACATATTTAAATCAATTGAACAAAATATATTTACATAATTCATGATAGCTGTTGCATTTCAATCAGGTTTGTATATAAATGTGAGGTGCGGGAAAACAAGATACAACAATATACCTCAGTGGTGGATTCTGGATTTATCAACCTTTGTTCGAGGTATGCCTAAGAGGGCTACGAGTCCAGCAGCAAAGGCAGATAATGCTGCCACTACAAAGGCTGGTGAGTTACCTCCACCAAATAACTGATCCCATGGTCCACTTCCAACAGACACCACAACCTGTTCAATGAAATCAAATCTTTATTAAATACTGAGTTGTAAAAGATAGTATTGCTATCCAGGTGTACCAATTTATAGGTTTCGAGGGGTTATCCCTTTTCGATCTTAGCCAGAAGTGGGATACGCTTTTGTATATTTAGTTCTATGATTGGAACTTCAGGGATGTGTACTTATTTGTGTTTCCATTAGTTGTTAGGTTCTTGTTTGTGTTTCTGTTAGTTGTCTTCATTTTCTTGTTGTTTCCATGTTCTTTTCTTATTTCCACAGTTTTTCTCCGTCTTAAGTGAGGGTTATCACTTGTCAATATATTTAAGACGAGGATAGTGTAAAGGACCTCTGTCTTGCATAAAAAAACAAAAAACAAAAATTGCACAATGTCTAGCTAGTTTAAATGGAACTTGATCTACATGATATCCATCTGACAGAGATTTGAATCAGGCGGATAAAAAAAGTATTGGACTTGAAGAAAATACAAAAAAGGATAGTCTGATTCCTATCAGCGATATCTGCTCCGATTCTAATAACTATCAATTTTAGTTTCATTCAACATTAGCATAATATTTGCAATATGATATAATGTTGATAATCTTGATCTTTATATAACATTAAACATAAGTTTATTCTAATAGCATGGACGAAATCGCTGATAACATAAGTTTATTCTACATGGCTGGTTGATCATTATTCTGAACTCTAACATGAGTCTTTCCAATTAACATACATGCTAAGTTACCATTACAAACAGAACAGAAGTTACTCAGATTTAATACAACAAAAATAATATCCCCAAAATATCAGGTATTTGTATTCATCTTCATCCAACATGCATAATCTCTATTCCTACCACCCAAAACAGAAATAATATCTTGATTTCCCCCGATCCGAAACTTCTTGGAGTCAATTTCCTTCCTCAATTACCAAACAAATCAAATATCCTTATCCATTTTTATGCATTTTTATAGTTCTAAATCTATACATTTCAAACATTCCCCTAACATTATTCTATTATCTATAAATGTACAGTGTACACAAATGGAGCTCACTTCTACAACTTATTTTTACCCAACAGTGTAAAATGAACAAGAAGCAAAATGAGCTCGGTAACACTGACATAATAATACTCACTGAGTAGTTTATTAGAACTTATTTTCATCGTGCATTTTTTCCCTGGTTGGGTCCAAAACCATGCCAGAGCATTTTATTATTATAAAATTTCTCCTCCAGGTAGCATCTTTTAACAGAATTCACTATATAGCATATAACTCATAAATGTTCTACAGAGAACATCACCGGCACCTGATTTTACATATTTGATATTTTCTGTATGGTAGTATCTCCAAACTGACTATTTATTTCAGAACATAAGATATTTGAAGTCTATAATTGAAAATGCATGCATTAAGTTGGTTCAAGTATATAACATATTTACATCATTTGCATTAATTCTGAAGTCTTAAGCTCACAGATATTTCCATGTTAGGACAAGGACCAATTACGGTATATATTCAGTGATTAGAAGATTCAGAAATCTAGAAGAGAAGTACATAGAAGATATGCAATATATTTACGTTAGGAACAGCATCAGCTACATTTAATATATAGAGATGTGAAGGTAGAAAATTTAGACGAGATGTTACAGAGTTTATGAACAAAGAGAAGAATATTTAGGACAAAAAGAGAGAGACCGGAACAAATCCACTTGTGTATTCAAACATATATAAATGAAGGTACTGCTCCGGTTTACAACCAAAGACCATGGCTTTAAAACCACAAAAAAAAACACATGCATATAAGCACCATAAACATAAGACCGCTACATAAAAGGCTACAAAGTATACAACAATTGTAAAATAAGATGCACTAAATTAATGGATACCAAGCATGCAGATCATGAGCACAATAAGAAAATATAGTTAGGTTCCCTTTGTCTGCCGGAAAATAACTTGATTTTGGAAATATTTTCCAAGATTTTTTTTTGTTAAATGAATTCTGATTAAACGTTTTATCAGGAATCATTTTCCCAAAAATATTTTCCACCATTTGACTATCATGAAAAAAATTATGAAAAAATGTTTTCCTCTTTTGAAGAGAGGAAGTCAATTTCTAGAAACACATAACATTTTTCAAAGGAATTTTCCTCAAAAAAATATTTTATTTTTCTAAAACCAAACACAAGTCGGGAAATTCTGGAAAATATTCCACAAGATAAAAAAACAGTGGAAGCTCAGGAAAGCATTTTCCTGGAAAATATTTTCCATCAAACAAACGGAGCCTAAAGTACATAAATAAAACACATACAAATATATATACAGAAACAATACCTGTGGAACAACAATAGCTAGATTCAAAACACCCATGGACAAGCCTGCATGAAAAAAAAATCAATTTCAGCACAAAAGTAATAACACTTGGAAAAAAATAGATGGAAAAGACATTAAGGTAACCCACCTTGGCCTAGTCCCAGTGACTCAATCCGTGTAGCAACTAAGGCATACGGAACACTATAAGTGATCTGCAGTAATATTTCATCTGGTCATAGTTAGTTTATTAAACAGAATCAACTGATATCCTTTTATTTACAATAAGGTTATGCCCGCAAAACTCCCATATAATGGTAAATAAATACACACACACAGAGTGTGCGTTAATGACCACACAAGAAGCAAAGATGTGAATTTACAATAGCTGTCAAATGTTTATAGGCTAAACTATTGATGGACATTTTTTTAAAAGATTTTAGATTGCATGTGTCAGCAAAAAATTAAAGTAACTTTAAATATAATCTAATTGATTTAAATGGAACAGGAAAAAAACTTACAGCTAATGGAATGCCAAGAACTGCAAATACTATTAATGCAGCAATCACAATTTCATTTGGAGGTGGATCAGTGCCGTAGTCCATATTTTTTGCTATGAATGTGATTAAGAGCATTGCAAAGAAACAGATAGTCATAAGTATGTTTGACAGCCCCCACATGAAACCAGACCCCCATTTGCGACAGAGCTTTTCCATAAGAACCGAAGTAATCCCAAGGACGACCGAATTCAACATTAAGCCAAATGCTCCCATTCTGACTCCATTACTGTAACTTAGCCCTTGATTTGGCTCCCCGCCATAAATTTCTCTACCCATCCAATCAGTGTCAAAGAGAAGAAAAGGAAACCACCCAATCCAATTCAGGCAAGTAACGAGAAGGATTACCCATACCGGACCTGGTAGTAATCTAAAAGTCCCAAACAATTCCCAGAGGAAAGCTTCTTCAATATGACTAGACTGTACAGTCCCATCTTCAGACAATGGGGTGCCATCATGGCTGGAACTCAATGGTCGCTCCTTAGCAGCGGTGACGCTTATATATGTAGTAATTACAATAAAGATAATGTCAAGATAGAAAGCAGATTTAAGGTTGGCACAGTTGATGGTACATGCAGAGGTGAGAGCAAATGGGAATATTTTGTACCAACCACTGTAAGCACCAGTAGCATATCCTAGAACATTACCAACAGCCATAAACAAAGAGAAATATGCATTTGCCACTCGAGTCCTCCGGGGATCATTTCCTGATAATAGAAAAACTTGTAAGCAAGTCTAAATAATCATATCAAACTTCAAGCTCCAAACTAATAGATAACAAAAAGCGGCCACGCTTGTGTAGATCTTCTCGTTTTTCTTTTATGCTAGATTACACTCGTGTAGATCTTTGCTTATGTACCCCCAAAGCCCCAAAACTCAAGATATGCAATTGTTTGGAATATAAGCCAAAGTGCCAAGCTTAAGTAAGAAGTTTGATAAAAGTAACAGCAGTATCTGTACAGCGTCAGATTTGACTCGTTTCCCATTCAAACTACTTGTATAATACAAACAATGACTTGGTATACTTGGACATACAGATTATGTCATAAAGATTTGGATAAATCTATGCTCTTAAACTCATCCTTTTAACAAATGAACAGTTATAACTTTGCACGTCCACCTCATCAATGATTAGCGTACATAACTGGCTACCATATGTTATTCACATAAAGGAGATTTGTTCGTATCGTACTTGCGAACTATACATTTTCATTTTAACCTCTCATGTGGGTTGCATAACCCTTCAGATTTTAATGGCTTTCTATATCATTCACAACTTTCAATTTTTCTTCATTCAAATCTCCATCATAGAAATCATCAAGATCACACTACTTTCTTTGCCACTATATTGACTCTATCAATAGAAGTTTATTAGAAGGACAATCAAATATCATATGCCCACTTCATTGAATTTTAAAAGCACCCATGAGATAAAATCACAGCACGAGTAAGGTTATTAATATTTGTTTGTTATGTAAGGTTGTTAATATTAATTTGTCAAATATAGACCTCTTAAATAATTTGGCCTGCAAGAGACTCTATCATTGTCATTCCTCAATTTTTTACTTTTTAAATCATCTTCATCCCATGGAAATTCAAATTGTGCATCCAAATTATAAATCTGACGAGCATAATTAAGGAACTTACTTCTTTGTAAGAGTTCATAAAATTGTAGAAACCCATGTTTTTATAATCAGCTTGCTTAAATTGGGGAACCAATGTATCTCTCTTGTCTTCCCCCATGGCTACATGATAATATTGATATATTTGATATTGTTCCAACCAAATACGATCAACTATTAATCTTGAAACAAATAACATCATCCTTTTAGCATCAGTGAAAATATAGCATATTAAAATCACCCAAACAATGTATCCAATCCAAAAATGCATTTGGTTCTTAATCTCCATGAATTTCAGCAAGCAAAATCCAGCCACTTCAAACTCTGTATTCCTTTCAACTTCACTTAACGAAGCTGGTGTTGAGGCAGAAAAGAACTTAAAGGTGGAGAATTTTGACGTCTGACAACATGCTCCAATCACTGAATACAAGCCGTCAACTGTAAGAATATTTCTTGCAAGCCCTCCACTTCAGTGCTCAACCCAGCCATATTATCCTTAATATATTTGTAATCTTGTATTAGGTTGTTTTATACATGTGTCCATGCAACTATCAACTTCTCTTGCATTAACCATTGTTGCAAACTAAACAGAATTGCAAATTTTGAGAAGTTTAGGTTTAAATTGTAAATTTTGGAAACTTCAAAGGTTGTTTTACAAAATTCATAAATCTAAACGCCTGGTATTTAATTTCCATGAGGGTTCATAGGCTTTTGAATAGATGCCTGAAACTTAAGAAATTTTGATAAACATAAAGTTGGGGATACATTTATAAATATGGAACAAAGTTGGAGCTGGGTTGTAGTTTGGCAAGTAATTGAGGAACACCCCATTGTTTAGTTGTCTACAACACTGAGAAGTAGCTGCAAGCAGCGGGCAGTGGTTAGTGTGAGGTGACAGAAACAGTTCTACAGGCATGTTACCTCCGGCCATCTTCCCTCTCTCTCCCGGTCTATTGTTCCCCTTCCCCAGTTTTTCTTTGGTTCTTTATAAGAACCATCAATTTGTGATGTAATGTCAATTGACAGATTGGATAATAAAGGTGAATGGTGTTCGAGGCTAGGATTCTAGCTCATTTATTGGATGCCAAAAGAACTTAATCTTCTAAAGGTTCAAATTTGTTTGGTTAGCAGCTAGAAATACCGACTGTCAAATGGTTGCAGTTATATATCCTTTTATTCATTAATTCTTATACTAGTTCATCCCAATTCCAAACAAAGAATGTTTTTGAAAATACATTAATGGTGTACGTCTATATCAAAGGTTCAATCAACAAAGCAATGGTCCAGAAATATACTCTGTGTTCTAAACTTGTACCTCCGTAGTTAATGAACACTTAATGGGCATTAAATCTAGTCCCCATATATAAGTTCTTTTATTTATTTCCATAATTAAAATCATTCAGGATATAGTGGTACTGTCCCATACTAATGCATCGAACATGGACACAAATTTGCCTTATTTCCAAAAATAATACTCAGTACTAAATCTCAAAACTGACTTGGACTCAATTCAACATCAATGCAATTTAAAGACTACATATGTCATAACCAACTAATTTTCTCTAGATAACAAAACTGATATGCTAAATATAGACCACAAAAAACAAAAATACGTATTCACAATAACTAATTTATTAAAAATATCATTAAAACCACTGTCCCTTATTAAAGAAGATTCAATTATATTCCTATTGGCCATAAGAATAACAAAGTTGATTCTATAATCTAGGACTATTATTCATTTTCCTAATCTTAATCTCAATTAATCATAATTCGCACAATCTCAGTTTTGGTAAAACAAAAATAATTAGACTTCAAGCTCGCGTTCAGGGTGATAACAGTTTTATCGATATTAGCATAAGAAGACGCGAGAATTATAAAATTGTAGAGAAGATACTCCCTCCGTTCCTTTTTATTAGTCGTTAGAAGTTTTTGCACAAACCAAGAAAGTGTACTTAATACACTTTAATGTGATTAATAATGTTGTCATTTTACTTTTATAACCTTGTAATTTAAGGTGAATATAGAAGAGAATATGAACAAAGCGGGTAACTAGTGAATGTGCTTTGAAATTACAAAATGACAAATAAAAAGGAATTTCAACAAAAACTTAAAGCGAGTAACATTTAAGGAACGGACTGAGTAGTGATTAGTACCGGTAAGATCAGCGAGGAGGGCTCGACAAGGACCTTGAGTCATATTATTAGCAACATCAAGCAACCAAAATCCGATAATAAAAGCAACAATCGCCATTGTTCTGACCTCGCCAGTGTCTCCTAACAGTCCACCGATATCAGCTGAATGCGCAATTATAATAACTGACAGTATAATCGCCGATCCTCCGGCGACGATGAACGGTCTCCGGCGACCGTACTTACTAGTACACCGATCACTCATGTGTCCAACTATAGGCTGAACTAACAAACCAGAGAGGGGCCCACAGAGCCAGATTATACTCGCCCAGGCGTGAGGGATGCCTAGTTCTTGTACATAAGGTGTGAGGAGAGAGAGCTGTAAGGCCCAGCCGAACTGTATGCCGCAGGCTACGGATGCGACACGGAGGAGGAGGCGGAGAGAGACGCGTGATCGCGGCGGTGCTGCGGTGGTGGCGCGGTGTCGGTTCCGGTCGGCGTCGGGAACCGCCATTTCTGGTTTGTTATTATTATTGTCTGTTTCTCTCTCACACAGTGATGAGAGTATTGTGTGTGTTTTGTTTTTTTCTCTCTCACGCAGTGGAATGCACGCAGTGAAATTGGAGAGAGATGGAAAAGTGGCGGTTGACAAGAGCGCGGGCGGTGTTGGGAATGGTTCTCTCTTTGTGGCTGTCACTCTTTTTGGACCAATTTGCCCTCGCAAATGTATCTCTATTGAGTGCATCATATTTTATTACTTATTCTGAGTATTGTTTTTTCGTTTTTTATTTTAATATATTATTACTACTACATTCTTTTTCAAATCAAAATGTGTGGTGTGCATTGTTCGAAATGCAAATTTAAATATACGATGATGTTTTAAGATTTCGAGATGATAGGCACGTCATGTATAATTATTGACGTGTCCTGATTATAATTTAATTATTTGAAAATATTAAAAGGAGTTGAGCTTTAGTTTAGTTTGTGACAGAAATGTAATTTTAAAACTAAAATCTGAAAATGTTAAATTTTACTTTTTTTTAGGTTATTATAAACCGATTTCAAATTATGAAGTCCTGCTCAGATTCGGAAAATTTATTTATTTATTCTTCATAAATAATGTATAAATCAAAAAGTTTATATATTTTAATTCATATTATATTTATTAAATAATCCAAACTGTGTGATGATATTATGTACGACCTAGGCAACTTTTGATGTTGCAATTGTTACAACGTGTGTAGCTTACTTGAAAAGAGAAAATATGTGGAGCTGGAGTTGGAGTGAATTTGTTGGTTTAGTTATTGTTGTGCAGAGATGGGAGTGTAGTGTTTTACAGATAAGAGTTGAGAGGATACTGAGAAGTGAAAAATGATTTAGGTTTCAATTTCTGTTTGTGCACAAATACCTATGCTCGCATGTATAGTGCCGTATTTAGTACTGTACTGTACTACCCCTTTCATTTTGTGTGTATGTTATTGATTACTAGACATTTATAATATCACTGTCCCTGTCCAACACGAAATCATTGTTGTGATATTTGTGCATGCCTTTTAAATTACTCTACTCATATTCTATTTTAGTAATATTATTTTATACAAGTCGGTCGTCTAAATTTAAACTTTATAATTATAGTAGTTTTAAAATTCACTATTAAATCACTTCAAAATATTTTACTGATTTAATTTTTAAAATTTAATTAATTATCATATATTTTTTAAATTAATTATTATCATATTGTAGTTATTTCAATTAATTTCTAATTTTCTAATTAATCACTAAAAATCGTCATATCAAATTAATATCGATTACTAATTTTTACAATACTAAAAAATAATATGATTATATTTTTCATTTTCTCAAAAACGAATAATATAACTTTTTGTATCTATACATAATATAGAATGCTCCGAAAAATAAATATTGTCTTTTGTTAACTTCAAGCTAACTCTTATAAGGAAAAAAATCAAGTTAACTACTCCCTCTGTTTTTTTATATTTGTCGTTTGACTTTTCTGTACGTAATTTAAAGTGCTTTGACCGCATAGTTAAAATAATTATTTTAAAAAAAATCTTTTTGTGAATTTTAGTATAAACTATATATTTTTATTCAGATTTTAAAAAAAAAAAATTATTTTAATTATACGGTCAAAGCACTTTGAGATATGTGCAGAAAAGTCAAACGTCAAATATAAAAAAACAGAGGAAGTAATAAAATGGAATAAATCTAAGGAATATCCTTTTTACAAACTGCTAAATACAAAAGAATTAAATGTAGTATAATATAGTGACTAAAAATGTTATAGTATTAAATTAATAATAGAATCTTAATATTCAATGATTGGAGATTGTATACGTGTTGCCTTGGAGTCCCCAGTCTGGCTCCCGCTATTAATATCTAATCTTAAAGACTAAACTAAGGACTAGTACCAGTCTACCAACCCGTTGTTGTAGTTAGATTAATTTCTTGAATGGGAAATATATATTTTACATTTTAAAAAATTTAAATATGGTTATACTACTTGATTTTGCAGTTTAAATTCGAGCATTCATTTAAATCTGATTCGGTTAATCTTCAAAATTAATAGTAGATTTTTATAACACTGATATTTATACATATAATAATTGTATGTAACTGAAAGTTTTAAACTTTTTTGACTACGAAATAAATAAAAATTACATTTATTGAATTTATGCAGTTACTTATATTAAAAAATTAAAGATTTATCATTATTTATAAAAATACAAAAACTCATACTTGCACGTGTAAAAAACAGGAAGGTGTCTTTCTTTGAAGCTTCTCTTTTTTATCTTGTTTCATATTTTAGCCGTTGTCTCCTTTTTTTTTTTTAATCTTAATAAATAGAGAATCCATCTGTATTCTAAAATAGTTGAGCTTGAGCCCAATAAGAGATAGAGATTATGTGTGTGGACTTGGACATCATAATTGAAACTAGGCTCAACACACAAAATATATTTGATACAAACCAGCAGACGGGTCATTTTTTCAAAATTTTTATTATTTGATTTTTTTACTTTTTAAAATTTATATTTATTTTTAATAATAATTTTTACTTTTATTTAATATCATATGATTATATCATTATATTTTCAGTGATTAACTTTAATATTTTAATATTTTCATTTTTATATTTTCTTAATTTATATTAGTTTTTTGCTCTTTCATTAATATTTTTATTTCTATTTAATATCATGTATAATTATATTATTACCACTCTTTTTTTATCTTTTATTATTTTTAAATTATATATATTTTTAGTTTTTTAATAATATTTTTATGTAATATCATATATAATTATATAATTATTGCTCTTTATTTTTATTTTTAAATTTTTTTAAATTTGTGGGATTCAATGATGATTAAACCATTAGTCCTGACTCCTGAGTCCCATACTCTATATATAGGAAACAATGATTTGATCTCTCTGTGTGTTACAAAAATTAGTCTGTATATATAGAAATTGATATGTATTTTTGAATATGTTTAACTTTAACAACTTATAATCATATATTTGAAAGAAAAAAAAGAACTCGTAATCATATATTTACTTTTAAGGATTAATAATTTATAAATACATAAATATTTTTGTATAGATTAAAAAAACATTTAATTAACAAATAAATATTCATATGACTAGCCTTTATAGTTTATATCATGCCAATAATGTGATAACTGATAAGCATAGGAGAGACAAAAAGGAGGGTGTTGCTGTTAATAGAAATAGACAAATAGGGTATAGAACAACATAGAGTACTTGAAAATGGCTTCTCAACCTACACTCTGTCTCCAACCCAATTCTTCCCATTTGCAATTTGCTGCATATATCTCAATTTCTTTTTCACATCCTCTCTAAACTCAAAGATGAGACTACTTACACACGAGGAGGAGGAGGAGGAACACTTCAAAGTAACATCTTCATCTATAAAATTTGTTGTCAGGACAAAGATGCACGTACTTAATTGCTTCTACTGAGGTATTACCATATAACTCTTCCCCCATATATTTTTAGGGACATTCACATCACAAATGAGCCTGCACACCAATAGTCACATTAATACTGTAGGTGTAATATTGATTGTCTGCACCACTTCTATATCTTTGGAATCACGTGGAACCAAGGCAAACAGGATGGAGCCAGGCATATACTTCTTAATCGATCAGTTTCAAGGATGATGTTTTTTATGGCTATACTTGTATTATATATTCATGTTTGTTAAGAAATATATTAGGATATTGTTGAAATTAAAATATTTTATAAGAATATTGATATGTTTTTATTATTAAGAGATATTATATTTGTTGACCAAGTCTTGTAATATATATATATATATATATTTAAACTATTATGAATGAGAAAAAAAGGAGATTGAGAATTTTATCATGACATCAGAGACATGTTAAATTATTTGCGAGGTTATGTGAGATGAAGGAGAAAAGAAGTGAGAGAGAAAACAATTTTCAAGAGAGAAAATAATATTATATCAAGAGTTTAGTGATTAAAAAAAATCTTACAAGAGTTTGTGAGATATGAAAAAAAAACATATTCAATAGAGGTCGTGGGTATGAGATTGACGTACAATAGTTTGTAGTTTGATTAAAAAAAATCTGCAAGAGGTCGTGGATGTGGAAAAAAAAATTACTAGAGTTCGTAGTTGTAACAATAAATAAGGAGATTATATGAATGATTTAGTGTCAAATGGAGACAGTGACATTGATGAAAAAGGCGACAAAGAAGATATTGAAATTCGAAGAATTGAAGTTTTTTTTGTGCAAATTGGGTATTCAAAAATTAAAATATTTTATAAGAATATTGATATGTTTCTATTATTAAGACATATTATACTTGTTGACCAAGTCTTATAATCTATATGTATTTGAACCGAGAAAAATGGGAGATCGAGAATTTTATCAATGTTTCTAACTGGAGGATGGTGAAAGACGTGTGCATGCAGCATGCATAATTATATAATAATAATAATTATTATTTTACAGTGCAGCATGTGTAATTAGCTCGATCAGACGTGTCCCTGTTTTTTTTTTGTAGGTCAGATTTTGCATCTTATATTCTTATTTGTTGATTTTTTTTTTCGGGGGTGGAAATAATTAGTAATGCACTTAAGTTATGGCCTAATGGGTCTACTGGTAAGCTTCGCTAAGGAGCTAGTATCCAAAGTATGTTCGTCTAGCCCAAACCCAAAACGTATAGCCGACCAGTGATAACTGATAGTCAATCATTCAGTATGTTAATCATTAGGCAATAGGCAACGGATTTACGAATTTAAATTTTTTTTATTAGATAAGAATTTATATATGTGGTTTCAGTTTTTAATTTCGATTCTAATTTAACTCAATATTTAGTAGAATAAATATTCATTTATTAAATTATAAGTCAACTAAATCAAAAAAAAAAAATCAAAGATGTGAGTTTCATGGGTTTCAATATTTTTATTATTATATTAAAATCAGAATAAAAACAATATTTTAATATGTTAAATCCGATTAAAAATAATTTCTCAGTATGTTAGTCTGATAAGTTGATATTACGGGCAAGCGAATTTTAAATAATTTACATTAGTTATACATTTTAATATAATAATATAGTTCAAATATTATTAAAACTTCAAATAATATTTAATATTTAATAATACAAACATAGATCATTTAATAATAATTTTATCATATAAAATTCTGTACTTTACAGGGTCTACCCGTACTTGTTTGGATATACAGAAAAAATTCGTTTCAGGCGTAACATTATTGAAGATGAATGCCTTCTTTTTAATAATAAATTAATTGATTTATAAAAGTTTATATAATATCTATGAAAATAATTAAAATTGAATAAATACATAATAAAATAGACAAAATAAGGATTTTATTTGTTAAAACAACAATCATGAAATAATAATCTCTTCATCAAAATATGTAATATTTAGTTTTTTTATTGATATTTTAAACTAACTTTTTGTTCTTTATTTTTGGGATTTTACCTCTCGCCTTTCATGTTAAATTCATGTAGTTATTTAGGCTCGACCGGAAACCATTCAAATATAGTACTACGTACATAACGATAAATTAGTTATGTTTTTTTATAAAAAAAAAATTCCTTGTTATAATATTTTCAACACATCTTAAGGTAAACAAAAAGAACAAATTCAGGCATAATATTATTTATTAAACGTTCTGTTAAGTTTTTATGCATGATAATAAATAAATGTATAAAACAGTATTGTATTACGCTTCATCTTTAATTAAATTCATCTTTCATTTTTAATAGTTATTTCACTTTTACACGTATTTCAATACATATAAAAAATATAGTTTCATAAATTATTTTTTAAATATTCTCTTTTTAACTAAATACTTAACATTTAAACTTTTATTTAAAATAAGAAAAATTTAAAAATAGTTTATTAAATTATATTTTTGTGCACAGTAAAAAAATATATAATTTTAAAAAAATAATTACTAAAAGAAAAGGGCGGAGTATTTTATCCAGTACCTCGAACAAGGTGCAAAATGCCAAATAACTTGTGAAGATTCCTGACATCAAGGAACAAATTATGGACTAGAGGGGGGTAAATATGATTCTTGGCCTATGCTAACGCATTATTGTGAATTTTGTTTTTCATTGTGGCATGGTACAGTATTGTTGAATTTAATTAATTTATTAAAATTATATTATTAATTTTCAAAATTATTAATTTATCAAGTTGTACCATAAAAGGGTAAAAAAAGAGATGTATTTTAAGAAAGTAGTTATTTGATACTTCATCCATTTTAAATAAGATGTCCCTTAAATTTTGACACGTATGTTAATATGTATTGATTATATAACTTTTTAAATTATTTATAAAATATATTTTTTGTAAAGAAAAATTTCATACTATTTACGAAATTATGCAGTCAACGATCGTTATTTAAGTTAAAAAACACTGCTACTTTTCACGATAATTAAATTATTCACGCCAAAAAGATTTGAATTTGATCCTTCCTTATCCAATATATTAACGTAGTAGCCAAAACATATATGCATATAGTTTTGTGTCACAACTCTCCCAGAGTCCCAGTCACCTTTACTTCAGAAATGAGACGTACAAAATGAAAGTAAAGATGATGGGGATGAAATTTCACTATCAAAGAAGACTGAAAGATTCGAGTTACATAGCAAAGTGGCAGTATATGATGAACTCAAACAGCACAATATTATTCGAAAATAAAGCTACAGTAGCTTGGAATGCATTATGCATATGCAATTCTTCTTGTTATATAATCACAACTCACAAGTTCATACAATTGAATATGTGAACACGACACGCGAACCGATGATGCGGAAACTAGCGGTGAATGATTTGATTCGCCTATTGTATGAGTTGAAATTGTGGCAGCAATCAAAAGACGAATGCGACAATTCTGTAGAAATATTGGTCCACTGGCGGAAAGCAAACAAAGAGAAAAATACATAAACTGCAATTCGAAGAAAATAGTACGATTGTTCCGCATGTAAATGGAGTCATTTGTTGTCTCACAACAATAAGTGTATTTATTTATTTTTGTGTGGCCGAAAAATTAAAAATTATTCTTTTATATTTTTAAAAAATTGAAAAATACATTTTAAAATTTATTAGATATATTTTTAATGGTATAATTTTTAATTCTTTCTTAGTATATATTATGTGTAATATTCGATTAAAAATTGGTTAATTTGACTAACATGAGTTAAAACAAGACAATTATTTTGAGATGAAAATAGTAATATTTGGTTCTGTTTGTTTCTTCCTATAAATTAAAAAATGTTATATTTTTAATTAATAAATTATTTATTTTATGCCACTTTTTTTTTAAGAGGGCACTTTTATCTAGTAATATTCTGGTATTTGATCTAAGAGTTTGATTAACGAGAGCATACAAATTAAGAATCTAACACATGATTAAAAATTAAGTATTTAAGAATTTTTTATTTCAATCAATAAATGATTAAAAGAACATTAGTACTGGTGAGAATAAACTACCCTTGAGTTTTGTTTTGCTTCAACTCTAATGTTCTTTCGACTTTTATTCTCATTTCAACCAAAAACTTTGACAATATATATTAGGTGTTGCTTTTCGAATACTACAACTATGTGGAAAAAGAAATTTAAATTCATAACTTTTATAGGAAATATATATCCCTATGAACATTATTGAACTAACTGTTCGATTTTGAAAAAATTCGGTTAGATTATCACAAATTTGATTTCAGTTTAGGTTGCTACGATATGTTATTGCTAAATAATACCCCTCATGTCTTCTGGCAGCCTACTTCCATTTTAGTACTTTACACTTAAAGGTGCTAAACAAGAATAATATTCAGCTCCGATAGAATGCACAACATGAAGCCATAAACTGAAATGAAGGTACTTGTGCGAATTATATGATGGAGCCGAAATACAGTGCTTGAGCAAATTCAAGACTAAATTACCAAGCACTAATGCAGTACTTCAGTCACATCAATTGCCAATGTAGCTAACTAGCTACTAGCTATCAAACGCAGCTAATTATTTAGGATTATTTGATTTATCTTTTAAGTAACTTTTATAAATTGAAAAATGTTTATATTTTTCGACTTGGCTTATAAACAACCACAAACAATACCTATATATCACCAGTACATAAACCTAATAAACTTACATATGCAGCCACAGACCATTTTTTTTAGAATATTAGCAGTTCAGAAAAATAAAAATCAACCCAAAAACAGTTTCAGTTAATTGCTTTGAGGTTTTAATATATCATTATTCAGTTTTTTTAATTCTACAGGATTTTATCTCAATTGATTATCTTTTGATTTTATTCCTCTCTCCCACTACCAGTAATTATTTATTTTTTAGTTAAATTATTTATATATTTATTTTTCAAGTGTGTAAATATATGTTGCATTATGATGTGAACCGGCAGGGAATGTAGAATCCGTTATATATTGAAAAAGATTAGTATCAGATTTTTCAATTAAGATATATTATATTTGAATATAACGAAGACTGAATAGTAATTTAAGAAAATTTCGAAACAATATTACTAATCTATAGCTGTCTTGGTTGACTACTTAGGCTCGAAAATTTGATATTTACAAGAATATTGAAGGGTCGTTGACTCTAAATATACGAACTAAAGTTGAACCACTATTCACTACTTTATAATTTTTGATGCGGGGCAGCGGGGGTGCTGCTCAAGGAACACTCGTGACAGTCATTTTTGGACTCTGGCGTACCACTTGACTTTGTGCGACCCCAATTTATATTTTGATATTGAATCACCAAATATATTCTTTTATATGATTATTTTCTATTAAGCTAGATAATAACAATTATTGGTGACAACTAATAAGATTACAATAATGAATAATTAATATCAAAGCTTGAAAGTATTTCGTTATCCTAATGCTATGAAGCAAGATCGATAAGACGAAGTCAGCAAAAGAAAAAAGATCGGTAATACGGTAACAAGTAAGAATGTACGATATATAGTTGTTTCTAGCTATTTGTATTATGGGTATATCCTATATTTTTTTGTGGTAATATAATCTATTTAATACTCTTTTTATTTGAAAATAATTGGCGTTTGACTTTTTGACATACATTTTAAAGAGTTTTGACTATATATAAAAATTATTATTTTTAATTTTTTTTTTAAATAAAAGTTTTAATTTAATATTTTTATTCATAAATTTTTTTTAAAAAATAATAACTTTAAATATGTAGTCAAAACTTTTAAAAATGTGAAACGTCAATTATGTTGAAAGGGAGTGAAAAAGAAGAAGGTAAGAGTGTATAAGATCAGTTCATTTAGTTATAATTAGTACCCGTTTTCATTTGTTTTTCTCAGGTGATTAGATTGAAAAATGCAGGCATCAAGAAACACTTACAACACACAAAATTATTATTTTTTGTCTCTAAATAAACTAAAATATCTTTTCTAATCTAACACATTGTGCTTAAAGATAAATCTTGTGACTCGTTCCTTCGGTTCATCGCGTCGATCTATTACTCAAAATCACATGCAATGTTATTTTACTTCTTGTCTAATTACACTTGAAATTATTTATCTATTTATTAATATTTTTTCCACGTTAATTAGTTTTGTAGTAGCTTCTTCTTACGAGTTAAATGTTCATTTTTTTTTCAAATAATACTTATAATTATTTTTTCTGAAGAGAGTAGAGCAAAATTAAAAGGAACATTATAATAAATTATTTCTCAAATTTTTGATAATTAGAAAAGAACATCTGACAACTTTTTAAATAATTCTCAATATATTATTTTTTTTAAATTCTCCATTTTTACAATAAATTCGAGAATACACGCAAGAAAACCGTATTAAATGTCTCCATTTTATTTTTACCCTTTCACCTCTTCTTATTTTCTTTTATTCTCGTCAACAAAAAACTCACTTCAGAACACATTGATATACCAAACTTAATTCATAATCTTCGTCGTGTGTTATATATTTTCCAATAAATTTGAACTAAAAACTCTAATGAGAATTTTTTCTCCTCAACTTACTTTCTCTACAAAGTTTATCATATCACTTGATTATTATATCTAACATTCTATTTTATTTTATTTTATTTATACATTTTTATTTCATTTCTTCAACCTTTCACAACACACTCTTAATAAAGATCAATGAAATCTTTTTAGGGAAAAGAATCATTCAACGTTTGTGTAATATTTTCTAATTTTTATATTAAATATAAACTTTTGGATATTATATTAAGTCTTTATATGTTTTTAAATTAAAAAATAATATTACATATACCTATTTATTTTGTGAAATTGAACAGAACAAATATTTAAATGAATTCCATCTTAACGGATTATTTAGGCAGTACTCAAACGTGACCGCTGCATGAAGCCGGAATCGCTAGTAATCTTTGTCGTTGTTCACGCATCACAAATGTAATGATAAAAATACAATTTTGATAATAACGTGAACTCTACAGTAAGGTATAAATTCCTTATTATCCGTAAATTATATATTAGTAGTATCTTCTATGCTCTTTCGTTTCTTTTTTCTTTTAGTGACTTATTTGTACACATATTTTTGTCCTCGAAAGTCCATTGCTACTTGCCCCCCCTTATATATACAGCTCCTCTTCATCTTTAAAGTCCATACACTTGTTTCTGACTAGAGAAAGAAGTACAGTAAGAGCAATGACTACTCAAGTTCATAAACAGACTTTCTATACAGAAAAACTTGAAGATGGTGATACTGCCAAGAACTTCGATGACGATGGCCGTGCCAAGCGAACCGGTACTATAAATAAATACATCTTATATATGTGCACATATGCATGAAATGCAATGATTCTCATGTATGAAATTGTGTTGTAGGAACATTACTTACTGCGAGTGCACATATAATAACAGCAGTAATTGGGTCTGGAGTTCTGTCACTTGCATGGGCTATAGCCCAGTTAGGTTGGGTCACCGGAACGGCTGTTCTTTTAGTTTTCTCGGTTATTACTTACTTCACTTCCACCTTATTGGCTGATAGTTACCGATCTCCTGACCCGGTTTCTGGCAAGAGAAACTACACTTACATGGATGTGGTCAGATCTCATTTAGGTACTTTAATTTTTTGCCCTTTCTACCGTCATATATACAATTTTATTATTTTCCATGTTTTTTTAAATATTCTTTGCAGATATGGAAAATTAAACACATGTTATACAGATTTAAAATTGTACCCGAATCACATTTTAGTAATCTTAAAATATTAGTTATCTTTCGCAATATTCCTTTTCTTTTCTCTTTTTGCTTCAAAATAATGTTTTTATTTATTAATAATTAGAGTACTTTATATTTTGTACGTGTAGATTAAAACTTAATTTAGGATCTCTTAAAATTTTGCACAAGGCCGTATATATTATCTGTGTTTTTTTAAAAGAAGAATATTTATTCTATATTTTGTTTGTTTTGAGACTTTTTAATATTCATCTTTATTTCTGCAAATACTGTAACCAAATAATGACAATAAATCAATAATTATATTGTATGTAAATGGATTATTATCAGGAGGTTACAAGGTTCAGCTATGTGGAATAGCTCAGTATGGAAATCTTATTGGAGTGACCATCGGCTATACAATAACTGCATCCATTAGTATGGTGTAAGTAATTCTTGTTTTTTTACTGCTCGATAGATCTATTGAGCGCGCTGGACAGAAGGATTAAAGTGTTGTACGGGTTTATACAGGGCTGTGAAGAGGTCAAACTGCTTCCACGACAAAGGCACTCGTGATCATAAACTATGCTCAGATTCAAGTTACCCATTCATGTCCGTGTTTGCAATAATTCAGATTATTCTGAGTCAGATACCCAACTTTCACAAGTTGTCATGGCTATCCATTTTAGCTGCAGTCATGTCCTTTGCTTACTCCTCCATCGGCCTCGGACTTTCCATTGCCAAAGTTACAGGTATAAATATATCTTAAAGTGTGTGTGCTTGTGCTTGTGCTTGTGCTTGTGCTTGTGCTTGTGTATATTAAATGATGAATGGATTGAGCAGGAGGTGGTGCACATCCAAGAACAACACTGACAGGGACAACGGTAGGAGTGGACGTGACAGGGTCCCAAAAGATCTGGAGAACATTTCAATCTATCGGAGATATTGCTTTTGCTTATAACTATTCCACTGTCCTCATTGAGATTCAGGCATGCATGTTCTACTTCTTTTTAATTTATCTAGCCTTGTCGGTCATATACGTCTGCACGTTACTCGCACAATGAATTTAGCTAGGTAAAGTCGCAAAGTTAATTAATTACCGAACATTTTGAAACAAAGTCGATCTCTATAGTTTACGCATGTCATCACTCATTGTAATACCCTCTTGGTGACTAACTAAATATATGTGCATATACATATACATATAGCAATACAGAAAATGATGACAAAATAGATCCAAGCCCTATCCTAAAGATCAATTGATTGGTGTGCCATATTGAAATTGAATGAGGCATCCGTAGCCCATAGCCCCATTCCCGTGCCATTAAATGAAAGTCCACTTGTTTGATGACTAAGAAGTAATAAGACATGGCATGCCTCATGCACACTGTCTACTATGTTTTTGTTTTTGTTTTTATTTTTTTGGGAACCAGAGAATTCCGGACTAAAAATAATATTTATCATTAATTTTTGGAGGATAATTGAGATTTAAAATATATTATTATTGATTTTTAACCAGATAATGAATTTTAAAACTAAAATCTGTATTAATTTTTCAAGGTCCGGTGAAATTATAACCACTTGCTCTTTCACATATTTTAATTTACTATTTCAGGATTATATATGTTTATTCTTCCGGAACTTTAAAAGAAAATTTTAGCATGTGAAATGTGTATAAAAAGTGACACAACTGACGAGGAATTAATGGTAAAACATGTTAAGTTATCAGTTCTCCTACCTTTCGTGTGTGGCAGAGAGTCGAACCTTAGACCCCTGCCAACTCGAGCTCTGATACCATGTTAAGTTACCAGTTCTCCTAAAACCTCAAGGTATTAGGAAGCGGGCTTAGCAGGATCATATTACAGACTGATGTCTACTTGTATGTGTCTCTGTGTATCTATTTATAGATAATATGAAACCATACGTCTGTTCGTTCGTAATCCACCGAATTATGGTTAGGTCAAGGTGTCGTCTTACAGGGGGTTCATTTATTACAGTCTTAGGTAGGCATATAATTAGATCAACAGAACAGCTCCATATTTGTATATGCATATGCATGTGTTTAATTAATTACGTGGTATATATCTGTCTACATTGTTATGAATAACAGTACTCTAATCGGTTCAATAGTTTGTTTTGTACCTCTTTCGATGACCTTAAAAAAACTGTTTATATATGCTGGGATTACCTAGTACGTGGTATGTATTAGCAATATAAAATTGTCAACAAATCAATAATGCACAAGCTACCTAGTAGTCTAGTAGTAGAATTATTCATAAGCTCCGTGAAGAAATTATATACTTGCATCTATTATTACTAACAAGAGTACAAATTTATCTCTTAATTATTACATATCTTTTCTTAATATACTGTATGATTTGGCCGAGCCTATATATATTAAGGTGTATGAATTAGAATCGTCAACTATAAAAATTGACCTTTGGGACCTCCCTAAGTCGATTCCATGTGCATAGACATAGATTTGATAATGACACCAAGAAATTTCATTATTCTACGTTAATAAATAGTAGCCTCTATGTCGAGTTGTAATTTTTCTACTCCGTGTAAGAGAATAATTCTAGAGTAAATATATACATACATATAATGTGTAGGTTCGAATGTGGACACTCGAATTGATGGACCACGCACATTTATATTTGTTAATATACCATCTTCTTCCTACAAGTGAAGTGAGAAGAAACTCTATCTTTCCTCTCTTGCACTTTTTGTGTCAACCATTCTTTAATTAGACCTCTCTTTTATTTGTGGTCACATGATATATAGGTGTCATTTCATTTAGAAGTCTAATATATTCTTAAGACCTCCAATTGACTAGGGCTTTTCTTTCTATATATAACAAGAACTAGACTAGTTTGGAACTATTTCATCGACTACATGGGCTCTCTCCATTATTATGGAACACTCGTGTAGTTGGGAAATGTTTGTCTTAAAAGATTAATTATAATTCTTAAATTATTATCTTATTTATTTTAAATTTAAAAAAAAAATTAATCATTTTTATAATTTATTTCCTTTGGATTCTAATAAATTGTAATACCTTCTCTCACAAATAATAGATTAGTATATTATGAAATTTAAAATTATGTTATAAATTTAATGGATTAATATCCCATGAAATTAGATTTTAATGGATTATTATTCCAAGGATCAGATTTTAATCGTGTTTTAATTAATTTTCATGAGATTATATTACCTTAGAAATATTTTCTCCATGGACGATTTAATGATAATTTAAGGTTTTAAGAGAATGACTGTGTATAATGTTTATATATTAAAATTATGTTATAAATTAAAATTTTCAATTTAAAACTGAAAACATAGAAAAATTTGTGCACAACTAGAAGCGTAATGTTTGTTGAAAACAGGACACACTGAGATCACCTCCATCAGAAAACAAAGTGATGAAAAAGGCTTCCTTGGCTGGAGTCTCCACCACAACCATGTTTTATATGTTATGTGGTTGCTTAGGTTATGCTGCATTTGGGAACACGGCACCGGGAAATTTTCTCACTGGTTTTGGTTTCTATGAGCCCTTTTGGCTAATTGATTTCGCCAATGTTTGCATTGCAGTTCATCTCATTGGTGCATATCAGGTAATTACCTTTACTACACGACCTTTGCAAACCAAATTTTATGTTAATTTGGCCTTGCATGTAGTAAGCAAAAAAAGGTTTAAAGAGTGTATTTCCCTTAATTTATATGTCCTTGTTGCAACAAAATAGGTGTTTGCACAACCCATATTCGGATTTATAGAGTCTCGGTGCAGCAAGCGATGGCCAGAGAGCCAATTCATAGCAGCTGAACACCCCATTCCCATTCCATTTTGTGGCGTGTTGCACGTCAACTTCTTCAGGATGGTGTGGCGAACAGCCTACGTGATCATTACCTCTCTGATCGCCATGTTACTTCCATTTTTCAACGATTTCTTGGGATTAATTGGGGCTGCCTCTTTCTATCCATTAACTGTATATTTCCCGATAGAAATGTACATTGCGCGCGCAAAAATACCAAAGTTCTCTTTCACCTGGGTGTGGCTTAAGATTTTGAGTTGGGTGTGTTTGACCGTGTCGATTGTGGCAGCTGCTGGATCTATAGAAGGCCTGATTACAGATCTCAAGACATACAAGCCTTTCAAAAATGCAGAGGATTAAGCGCAATCGGGTGAATGATTTGTACTGTAGTGGTTTGTATAATATATTAGTCACAAAGTGAGGATGATATGAAATGTTTGGAATTCTATAATAATACATCTAGGATTTACTTGTTCTTGCATGCAATCTAGCTTGTAATGGAGGTTGCGTACTTGCGTATGAAAAATCATATGTTGCTTGCGACTTTGCGAGGAAATGAATGTAACAATATTGACATTAAAAAATGGTGCTTATTACAATAATGTATCCGTAAAGCTAGATTAACAGAGCCAAACCTGAAAGAGGCTGACAAAAAAAGATATCGTGGAGTACTTTCATATATTCTTTACATTATAAATTACATCCACACTTTCAAGGAAGATTCTTTGTTTACCACTAGCCAACTCCCAAACATAAACCATATGTAATAAAAAAAATTGTTTATATAAAGTCAAACTTGCTGTAGATAAATTTGTAGTTTAAAGTTAGAAGCATTTATTTTAAGTACGATCATTGCATTCCCCACTATCATCACAACTTGATCTCTCTAATAGCCTTCAAGTGAAGTAAGCAGTAATATTACAACTACAGCAACTAAAACTACAGTAGAAAGATCCGCAATCCCACTGAATCGACTTAAAAGGCAAGAACTTTGGTAACCACAATCTTCAACTCACGAGGAGTCGGCATCAGCGATACGCAACACGCCACAATCTTCAGCTCACAGAAAGTCAGTATCAGCAATTTGCAAGTCATCTGTATTAAATATACACTATAGCCAAAAAAGATTGGGAAGATTGTGCTTCACCATACATATTGCAATACATTAATTAAAACAAGAAACCACGAACATAACCTCAATTTAAGAGATCATGCTGCATTAGACTCGCTAATGAAATGCTTGTATAAGACTCTGTGCTGCATGTGTCTGTTCAGGGGTACCGGATATTATAATTGCAGTTTCTGCAGCTCTAGATTTTGGATCAGTAACTGTAATTTTGGCATCAGATATCTGAAACAAGATTTCAATAATTATAAAGTAACTTTAAACAGTAATTTTAAAAAAAAATGATAATTTAACTATGAACATTTATGCATAACCACCATAGTGCTTGCTAGGCAGACAATATAACAAAACAAAACTACCAAAGTGAATATTTCCTCTAGAGTTGCACCTTTTTTTAGCAAGAATTTTTCTCTCTCTCTCTATTAAGGTGCTAATGAAGCAATCTTAGCAAGACCCCAGTTATTATTGTACGGTATTACGTGCATACTCTTCCACCATCTGTTTACTTCTAAAATAAAATATTGACTATATACTGAAGATTAAATTTTCAAAAATAGGGATTAAAGAGCTGAAAGAGAATTAGCATGTCCATCAGATAATAAAGCTTTTTCAGAATACAGTTTCTTCAATTTCTGTTAAGGTGCTGATGTACAGTTTTAAAGTGCACATTTCTTTAAATCTGTTTCCTCGTATACTAATAATATATAGAAGGTTAAAATCGGGAAAAAATATAATAGGGGCTTAAAGAGGATATAAATCTTCCCCAGTTAAAGGAAAAAGTTTGAATTTTTTTTTAGTAAACAGGTGTGCTTAACCAAATAGATATTGTATGCTCACACAGGGATGATATATACTAATCCTTGACAGTAAAAAGCAGTCTTTTCCGATATCATAATATAGATCAGAGAAAGATCAGATTAAATCTAATCAAATCTCTTTTAAATCTCCTTTTACTAACAGATATACACTCGCCATACACAAATAACCAGAAATATGCTCAGCACAAATATATACTGTAACATGATCTCATACAGATTGTCATCAACACAAATATAAGACAACTTGGGCATTCTGCGTGTCCCCTGGTATAATAATTACTCTACAATATATGCACCAGACCAGATGATAAGAAATCAATATACCAAAACGAAAGACAATCGAAACATACTATAAACTTGATCCGGAAAGATATGAATTTAGGTATGTTCTTTTGTAAGATGGATTAAAAAATATTTAATGCCTGCCTATATAGTAAAAAAATATTTTTTATGCCACTTCCTTTTTACCAGAAGAGTACTTATCATGGAAATTTCTGATCACAAGATGTACCTCTCGGATTTGTTTCAGACAACCACCATCCTCGCCATAGATTGCAGAAACAGCTGAACGAGGCACAACTACTTCCAAAGTGGTGTTAGTGATGATAGCTTGCTGGCTTCCTCTACATTAAGAAGATAACATCGAGTGTTTATAATAATATAGATGATTTAGATCAGGCAGTTCAAATCCATTACAAATACATAATTTAATCAAAAAAACATCAATACCCTCCAAAACCACTCATTCTCCTGTGTGGGCCTCCTGGATAGCCCGGCAAGCCTATAGGTCCACTGCCTTCACTAGGTCCCTAAAAGCCATTTTGGGCAGGAGTCATACAGTCAATTAAGCAATTATATTACAAAAAGAAATAACATATACATATGACATATCTATTTCAGTTGAGGGTTGCTGCCGTACAACTATATTCTTCTATAAAGAAAACACTAATCGGTGATCCTACGCCTTCTACACTAAACTAGTTGAGGTAGGTTTTCCCTTATTTATCAAGAAATGTTGCGGACGCTCTTCTTTTAGATTCCTTGCAGTAAAAAAAAATCAGAAAAGTACTAATCAAGAAACATACTGCCACAACTTTTAAAAGCTTGCCGCAATACATCAAACCAGTGCAATTTTCTGAGAAATCATCATCAACAAAAATGTGGAAGTAGCAACCGGAATACTTAATAGGACAATAGATAGAAACCCAAAGTACATGCTTACAATCATTAGAGAAAAATATCGAGAGAAAAGACTTTGTACGTACTACTCATAAAATATAGAACCTGAGACCACCATGTGGCTGCAGGTGGCATTCTTTCAAAAATATGTGGGGAAAAGCCTGGTCCGTGGAGATTGTGCATAAAAGGAGGGTGATCATGCAGATCAAAACCACCATGCATAGGAGACCCATCAGCATTAAATTTGTGAATTGATGGGCCAAGGCTGGAATACATTCTAGGTGGTGATAGTTCCCTTCTTCCCATGTGTGAAGGAAATGGAGGTCCTTTTTCTGAAATTGCACGATTTGAAGGATGCTTCATGAAAGGAAATGCATCACGGAAGAAATGTTCACGCAATCTGTTCGTTATCTGCAGTAGGGCCTCTTGAACTTGGACAAATTCTCCCTTTATCTGTCTCATAAAAGGTAAAACCAAAGTTCGAAAAAGTTAAGAAGTCTGTCACTCATATACATAACATATGCATGGCATTTGCTAATGTGCTAAAACATGGAAGTCAATGCATTGTGTTAAATGTTAAACCATATTATTGTTAGAGAAGTAGGTTTCTCAAAAAACAACACACAACCACACCTGTATTACTTCTTCATTCTTTGAGGCACACTTTGGAATTTGATCCTTTGGCAGTATACGTATATAAGCCCCAGTAAACTTCCTCATTTCAGTTATGATAGCACCACCCTTGCCCAGGAGACAACCAATTTAATTGGAGGATATAAGAATTTTTGCCATCACTGTGTTCTCCTTGCCCTCAGGTGCAGCCCTAACTATTTGGGTCTGGATACGGAGAACTGCATCTTGCGGAGCAGATATTCTATCATCCGGATGCTGCATTGTGATTTTCTTAAATGTTATATTTTGTTTATTGACCGATAGCATTGTATATTATGCTTTAGAAGAAAATAACATAAAAATATTTAAAAAAATACAAAACTATACCGCTGGTCCTGATATGATGATGACACGATCCTCTGAATGAGAGCCTTCGAGAACTTTTATTTCACAGTCACTCTCATGTTGTAATGCTTTAATAATAGATCCTCCCTTCCCAATCACAGCTCCAGCTTTTTCATCAGGACACAATAATCGAAATGTCAGGATATTTTGTGAAGGATTCATGCGGCCTGGGATACCATTTTCACCATCACGAGGCCCAGCAAAAGGGGGCCCTTGAGAAGGAAAAGGATAGTTTCGTACTGGGTACGCCTCTGGTTTCTGAAGAGGATGACCAGAAGAATGAGAAGACAGCCCGCTGGTGTTGATGGTGGATTCATCAACCCGAGGAGGAAGTTCCATAAGTTGTAGAGAGACAGATAAAAAAGCTCTCCTTACTGTATCCAGGCTCCCAGTTATCTGCATTGAGATTATGAAAGACTGACTGACATGGTGTATATAAGATTAAAATAAATACAAGTTAAAACAATTGCATAAGCCCAACAATATCAGTTACTGCTGGATGTCACAGATTAAATTAAAGACCAGGATTATATGTCAAAGTTGAGGGGCATCTCAACCAAAATGTCCACCCAGACCTGACTAAGGATAAGTGATTACGCACTACCTTGTTGAGCCCCTTAGACCTTAGTTACTGCTTTTATGGCTCTCCACATGTAGCTTACACCGGTATATTTGTTCTCAAATGGAATGTTGAAAAACAAATACAAGGCATTTTTAGTTATTGGCATGTGCATACCAAAGACACGCAATATTATCAATGATGTCGATACACATATGACACAACTGATGTAAGCTTATTTCTTAAAAATACCATCGTGTATGTAATAACAACTAAATAATACTTCTTGCTTCCCAGTTTGAAATTATTACGAATATAAAACAAGTAATGATGTAAGCTGATTTCACGCATCATCATCTTGTAGGTAGTAACGACTACATAATACTTCCTGCTTCTCAATTTAAACATCTTCTTCTTCTTTTGAGAATGTTGAAGATGTACTCTTTCTGCAATAGGTTTCAAACCAATTTATTCTACAACACCCTTAAATTGGTTGAAAAACTTAGACCTTGCCATATAATTAAAGAATAATTGAATCAATGCATTCTCAAATTATACATTTTTGTACTAATTACTGTGATTATAAGAAACACTTTTGAGCATAAAGGGAGAAAAAAGATTTGAAAAATAAAGTAACGAGGAAAGGATGTTTTATGGGAGAATTAAGTTTAGAAAATAAAACTGATATCATGAAAGTTGTGAGTGGTGTAATTATTGTAACTAAATACTAAAATATTTGAATACTGTTCAATTATTATCACACGCGTCAAATTTGGAACTATAGAAGTTTTTCAACCATCATGATGTAACAGATATGACATCTAACATGCTATGTAGGAAAGAGTTTGGTTTTTGGGGGTGATAATGGAAAAGGACGGATTGAAAAAAACAGATGTCGGAAATTAAACACATGTAATTATCAAACCTGGACCACGTCATTAAAAGAAGAGGCACAAACAGGTACTTTATCCCTAGGAATAATTCTAATCTGCGCCCCACTTTCGGATGCCATTTGTTTGATTACTCTGCCTCCTTTCCCCAAAATGCAGCCCACTTGACTAGAAAGAACAAGTAACCTCAAAGTAAATGTTGAAGGCTTCTGATTTTCTTCATCACCCCCATCTGTTTCTGATTCTCCTTCAGCAATTTTTTCGAAAACAAGTACCAGCGCTTTCTGAGCAGCAGAAGGTCCCTTTTCAGATCCTGAATCTTCAGCAGCAACAGATTTCTCATCCTTACCTTCATTCTCTTGTTTATCTGCATCATCAACTTCGTCACTAGTATTCTTTTCTTCCTTTTTGTTCTGTTCACTACCACCTTCGTCACCCGTATTTTTTTCTTCCTCTTTGTTCTGATTACTACCACCTTCATTTTCCACATCAGATTCAACAATGATAATGATTCTTTCATCACATCCGGGGACAGTTTCCTCAACTCTGACCGTTGCACCTGTTTGTTGACCAATATGTGAGATGATGTCCCCGTCCTTACCAATTACATTGCCACATTTAGAAGCAGGACAGAGTACACGGAAGAAGGTGGTTTCAGGAGGGATTCTCAAATTTTGTGAAGTAAAAGCAGCAGTCTTCTGCCACTTTCCCCTAACATTTGGCTCATTGTGATCGTGCTGTCTCTTGGACGGAATCAGTTGAATTGACATGTTGACAGAAATTGAGATGGACCTGTAAAGATACTACTTATACTGAACATTTGGAAATAACTAAATTTTATAACTTAAGAGCAAATTTGACTACGAAACAAGTGAACATTCACTCTCAGGTATGCTTTTTTAATCAGGCGTATCTGTTAAATGTAATATGATTATTTAAGGCCTCTTTCTAACACCTTAGCTCCTTAAAGTTTTGGGAGTATTAGTTACTTAACATGATATCAGAGCTCGGTTTAGGGTCGGTTCTAACCCTCCCACTATCAATTATCAAAATGTAATTGTTTGTTCCGTTTATTTGATTGTCCACTCATACGAGTGAGGGAGAGTATTGAATGTAATATGATCCAATTAAGGCCTCCTTCTTAAGGTGGTTTTCGAAGATTTGGTTACTTAACAATATGTTCTTTCTTATCATCAGTCGAACGTTACCATTCAGTGTTTTTAGTTTTCACACATAATAAAAAAAAACCTGTTGTCGTCTAGTTTAGTACTCATTCCATATCATGAACTATGTAGTGTTATACACGCGTCAACCGGTCACTTGCCAACAAAGATTTGCACTGAATTTTTAAAACTGATATTGACACTACAATTCAATACGTCGACTAAAATCTTTTTATTAGTTTTTTCTCACATTTAGCATCCCAGAGAATGAACAAATATTAGTAAAAGATACAATCTTTCCAAATAAGATCAAAAAACTGATTTTGTCAAAACAGATGAAATAAAAATAATAGAACTGTATCAAATAAAGGAGCAATAATTCTTGAAATAGTAGAATGTAACAATTGAACTGAAACAAATGAAGTGAACTCATAAACATAACATTAAAATTCACATTGGCATGTAAAGTGTTTGTATGTATACTAGACTGAGAAAAAACATACCTTAATACTTACCCACGAGATCGAAACTTATGAATTTGCTATAACCCTTTTCTTCTTTTCTGTCACTCTCGCTAAACCTTAAAACAATATATATACAGGCGCCCGTATGTATTACACTTCCACGGTTCCACCGTCAGAGGAAACCCCTGAATCGTATATTCATATACCTATGACCCAAATTGATTTGTTTTTAATTAATATTGCATTTCATTATACAGTATATATTAATTAATATTGTACAAGAATTTAATATGGAAATGAAATATAAAACTTACTAATGTATCAGTATAGTATATTTAAATTTTTAACTAAAATTTTACTTAACCATAAATTAAGTATTAAAATATTGTTTATCTAAAATTCCATACAGATTAATTAATGTTTGGATTGAACTTTAATTAAATTTGACCGAATTGGACAGAGCCATTATTCTCAAAATCAGGTATTTTATTTTTGTACATAATTTTATTTGAGTTAGATTTAGTATTATAATATAAATAAAAAAGATTATAAAAATGTAAAAACGTGTAAAATACAATATAATAGGCTATTTAAACACACACATATATTTATATTTAGAAGAAATTATATAAGTTGATATCGTAATTTAAAGAAAGATTAAGCGTGATAACAGGCTAGGGTTTTGTGTGCGAAAACATACAATACAATACAATGAGAGAAGATATAATAACAGAGTATAAAAACGACGACGTAAAAGAGAAAGAAGAGATAATTGAGTTTGAAAAGATTGTGGTCGTTGGCTATGCTCTTACTTCTAAGAAGATCAACAGCTTTTTGCAACCTAAGCTTCTTCGTCTCGCTAGGTATTATTATTATATTAAAAACACACACACAATATATATATATATATATATATATATATATATATATATATATATATATATGCATCTACACGCACATAATTTCAAGTAAGAATTGATCATGAATTTGTAGTTACATATATTGTAAAGATTATGATTTCTTGGTGTTTTTCGGAGAAATATCGATATCTTTGTTCAGTTTTATCAATTTATTCGACTGATCATGATTGATTTTTTGTTTTTATGTTATGTTTAGATTAGAATCTTGGTATGATGTTAGAATATTCTTGATTTGATATTGCCAACGTTTTATGGCCACTAAAGAGACTCACAATGATTTCAGTGGCCCCTAATAATTGTAATGTTTTGTGTTTTTATTCTTTTTTTATATATTTTTTTCTAGTTTAGTCTTGCTCTATTGAATAATGTATATATTAAAATATTAATGGTTGTCTGTGTGCTGTCAAGTGTCCAGTTGGCATACCGACCTTGATTTGGAGTTGTGAGAGAGTGATCATGATTGAATTTTATTATTATTTTAGGATAGTTAATGTATTTTCTACTGTAGGGGAGGGGGGTGGGAGAATAGAACTTTTGACATTTTTTAGCACTAGGAGCAATTTAATATGAGAATCGAACTTGTTGATTGAATTTCTAGTTGCAGTCATCTGCACTTTCTCTTGTTGTGGATTTATTTCAGCGTAGTTATCTTCCCATATTACTTTTGATGGAGCTACTTGTTTTCTTGGCAACGAGTTTGTCTGTTTTCTATTTAACGTGATGATGATGTATTTGAATATATAGGTATGACCTAAGACGGAACTTCATTTTGTATCTATTTTTTCTTGCATGTGTTGCGTCATGTTGTTCTATGCATGGTGATAACTGAGGACCATCTTTCTTCTCGCCAAATCTGGCGTGCAGCCAACTGCTGAAAATTAATTTACTGTCAGTATCTTATTTATTGTTATTAATGAATATGTGTTCTCTATTTTTGTTTCGAGTACTCTTTTTATTGGATAAACTGTTGGTGAAAATCCAATATAGCAGGTCCTCATAACTAAAGGCCCAAAATAGGGGTCAGATTTTCTGACCCAAAATAGCAGAAAAAAACTCTTCTTCAAGTTTTGTTACAAGTCACCACCGCACTTTAATACGTGTTCCTACTTATAACTCTCTTTCATTATGCATTATAACTAGTAACTCCATCCCAATCTGTGTTATACTTCACAACTCTACACCAATAGGCAATATATGTTTAATAATTAAGCGTATTATCTGAAATTAGAGATGCATACATGATGGGATGTGTTGGGTAGATATCAATTAGATAAGATTTTTTTAAGTTTATAATGCATGACAAACACTTTCTATGTTGCTATGAAGTTTTAAATTTTGCTAATTTGAACACCATTTAGTAAATAGGTGTTATTTTGTACTGACACCTTCAGTTGTGGCGTACTTGCGTTTTATTGTGATAGTGTGCTTTAATATGTCATTTATTTTCAGGCATGAATTGGAGGCGTAGACTGTCCATTGGTCCAACATCTTTATGTTACTCTTTATGTCCTCTATTGGCTTTTCATTTGCTTTCTGTTGCTCAGTAGGTATACTGGTTTATCTTTGGTTGTAATACAGGAGTAAGGGTATCTCGTTTGTTGCTATTGACCAAAGTAGACCACTTTCAGATCAAGGTCCGTTTGACATTCTCCTACATAAGGTAATTGCCTTTCCACTTTATCTGTCATTGCACCTCTTTATCAAAATACCTCTAGTGGATCTTGGTCAATAATGCTTCTAATGGTTATGTTTTCCTGCTCTATTTTTTTCTACAGCTGTCGGGAAAGGAATGGCGAAAAGCTCTCGAGGTTGGTTCATGAAATACTGCTTCTCATTCACTTATACTGTTATACAGTAAGACCATTAGACTCTTTAACTGATTGACGGATATGATTGTAGCACTATATGATAATTTATAATGATGTGAATTTGATTGAGATTATTGTGACTAACGGCAGTTAAGTCTCTTATTACTGAAGACTTGTGTCCATGTGACATAAGTTGCAGTGCCAGCTCTTTCCTCATGTCGTGATTCATAAAAAATCAAGGTCCTCAAGAATCCAGAAGTCTTGTGGTCAATATAAATAATATGATCTCTTTATTTTTCAGTGTTCTAAAATACGGAAATCGGAGTTAGACGGTGAAGGTACTGTCCAGTGATTAATCGGGTAATCGGTGATTAATCGGAGCATTAATTGGAAATAATTTAATTTAATAAATAATTATATAATTATATTTAAACATTTTCAATTTATAATGAAAAAAATATCATATATCATTAATCCATATATATATTTAGATGTTAAGATTTACGAAAAAACCACTTATCATTAACATTTTAAGTGGTTTATACACTAAAATTTACAACGGTTTTGTTTTCCCTGGGCACATCGCCAATTCCTCTATCAAGCTAAGCCGGAAGCAGTTAACTGTGTCTTTTTCTTTTCTAGACTTGGTAATTTTGCTCTAAGGTGTTTTTATTACTATATAGGATTGCATGTTATCATTCTCTGATAGTCTGATTATATTTCCACGATTACAAGTTAAATAGGAATTATTAAGGATTTCTAAGTTTCTTTGAAAGAAGGCTAAGGTACCTTATTCATTTTAGATTAGTGTGCAATTCATCTTAAAGTTCACTAGTGATTATATTATGAAATTTGTGGGGAAGTATATATAATTTCTCTGAAAGCCCCTATTTTATATTCATTATATATATATATATATAATTTCTTTGAAAGCCCCAATTTTATATTCATTTTTTTATTCCGAGTTGAAAAGCCTATATTCATTGTTTGATGTTTGGTCAATTACATCTAATGGGGAGTGGGGAAGGAAGAAATGGGTATTGGAAAATAAGGATAAAATATGTATGTCAGCATATTTTTATAAATATTTTAGGGAATGGATAAATAAGCTCCACACTTTAATATTTAAACTCCAATTCTAAATTTTTCCAACATATATTACATAATTACCCATAACTTTTATACAACTTCCTCACCTATACTATGGGTAGTAATGTAATTTACATATCATTTGGAGCTTAAATAGTAAACGATGGAGCTTATTTATCAATCCCCATATATTTATGCTATAAGTATAAAGTTTTGTTGTAAGCTCAATGCCCAGTTATTAAATTTCTAGCGCATTTACCTGCTTTAGATGTTGAGCCCCACTATTGAGTCAGACCAACAATTGATATTTATGTACATGTTTCATTGGAATGAAAAAGTAAAGAGTTATCCTAAAATTTACATTAAATTTTGTGATCAGCCGCAGGCATTCAAACTAACTTCAGAGGGAGATATGTTCTTGTTTTATTTAATGACTCCATTGTGTTACAGTTGTATTAAATTTTGTCAGTACCTCCATATTCCGCTGATTAGAATTTGACTATGAGTTTGAACGTAAGTACTTCTATATTCCGCTGAGTAGGATTTGACAATTTCCTCTATAACTAATATATTAAGTCCAAAGTTTATGCTATTCGCCTATTCATTTGAAATTTTAACATGGCTGCAATCAGTAGTGCTTTCTATATATAGTCTTCATTCTTGAATTCGGTGAATCAAAGGAAAATATATTAATACTGAATATGAAATTATTATTGTATATGTAGAACAAAGGGAGTTTATAAATATATGCTCATATCCAAATACAAATCTCTTGGAGTTTCTAATATATCATTAGTGTATATTCTCACGTATGTCATCGGATATTTGCTGATCTGTCAAATTCAATCTAGACATAGGTAGATAAGCTTGCAGCAGGCTGGACGTAATAAGTGGACAAGTGTGTTGATCTATCAAATTTAGAATGTATAGCTATAAGAGAGCACACAACCAGTCATTGTAAAAGAATTTGCCAATTCTTGTGCAATGTTTCCTAGTTAAAGGTAGAGTTTGTTATAAATGTCCTCGAATGCATTTTATTAATGATTGCTAGCAACAACCATTTTTTAATCGTAATATTGTGTGTGTGTGTGTGGGTCTGTGTGCATTGCATTTACATTGTTTGTTTTCTTCATTGGTTATGAAATTACAATCTGGTGCACTTTCTTGTTAGTAACGCAGTATTTAGCTAGCAATTTAAATCGTCTTTTTTACGAACAAGTAGTTTTCCTGTTCATAATTTCCTGAAGAAGAATATTGCAAGTAAGAATTAACAATGTGCTCCATGTCCGATGTACATATTGTCAATTGAGCAGTTGGCCCTTACTTTCAAGTCCTCCTGTTACGTGCTGAAGTTGCATATTTGTGAAACACACTTCCCATCAAATGCTTAGTATTTCTTTCATTTTTTTCCCATTTATTTTTACAAGGATTTTCGGCAGATGCATCCTGAAGTTACAGTCCTTGATCCTCCAGATGCCATACAACATCTATACAACCGCCAATACATGCTCCAAGATGTTGCTGATCTGAATTTCTCTGATGCATATGGTAATTCTCCGGCGTTTATGATTTGTGTAATTATGGTATCCATTTGTCCCTAGAGTATCTGACGTCAAAATTTACAGATCACAAGAGTGTTGCTTGTTACAAGTCAAACTCACAAAGCATGATAGCAAACAGGACGTCGTAATCTAATTTTTTGCTAGAATCAAAGAAATACTATATTATTCATGTATATGTTTTTTTTCTTTGTGAAAATGAATTGAAAATGCAAGTGCAATATGTTTCCCACTTTCTTCTTTTGTTATTGGAATGTAGGCTTAGAATGCCTTTTGTAAGGTTCTGACAGACTGACAGTATCCTAATGAGTAAGAATATGGCATCTGAAAATTCTGGAATGCAATCTAGTTTAGTGATCCATTATAGAATAAGTCGTCATATTGACATTTTATCTATGATGCAGGCATAGTTCGCGTTCCAAGACAGTTGGTGATAAAAAAGGATCCATCGTCTATACCTGAAGCAGTGAGTAAAGCCGGGCTGATTTTACCCCTTGGTATGTTCTCATCACGAATATGTTTTGAAAAATTGTATTTGAAATTTGTTGTGTCTCCAAGCCCATTACTCAACTTGGAAATACCCGACAACAAGAACAAGCAAATGATATTATGCTGGCGTGTATGTTAATTAAATTGATTTGGTGTCTCATATTTTAGGCTTCTGCTAGTCTTCCCCAATGATTTTTTCAAGTGCTATCAAATTTTTTGAATGGTTTTTTCTTATTACGTAACATTAGATTAAATTAGAAAAAAACTAAGAAGCATGTAAGAAAACATGTACTTTCCTCCCTCCAGAATTAATCGATTCTTTTAATTTGTACTAGACATAGGCAGGTAGCGGAGGTCGTGCTTGGCGTGATGGTCAAGTGTCTACTTGCAATCCGCTAGGTCACGGGTTCAAACCCCTGGAAACAGCCTGCTGGTGCAGGATCCTTGTGAATATTATGACCTTTTTATAAAGGCAGGTAGTCATCTTTTTAGGATTGGAGTGATTATTAGATCTATCAAAAGTCAAAAGTAACTTATTTTGGTGCTAAAGTGGCTATTACTGCATACTAACGGACTGCTAAAATTACACTTTTTGGTGGAATATTTGTAAGATTGTATTGTACAAGAATATATTAATGCTTGATTTTAATATTTCTTACTGTCATGTTTTCATACTGATAATAAGTTTGTGCTTGTTTTAGTTGCAAAGCCTCTGGTGGTAGATGGAACTGCGAAGTCACATGAGTTGGCATTGGCTTATGATCAGAAATCTCTCCAAATGCTAGAAACCCCACTTGTTCTTCAGGAATTTGTTAATCATGGTATGCTATTGTAGGCATAAGGCACTTGTTTTATACATGTGTACCTGTAAGTGAAATTTTTTTTTACCTCTGCTGGACTGTGTACCCTTGGTGTGTCTAATGGTATCATATTGGGACATGCTAATCTGTTTGAATTTGCGGTTGTAGGAGGAATTCTCTTTAAGGTTTATATTGTTGGGGAAGCCATCAAGGTTGTGCGGCGTTTCTCTTTGCCTGATGTTAGCAAACAAGAGTGGTCTAAAACTGCTAGTGTATTTCGATTTCCAAGGGTTTCTTGTGCGGCAGCTACTGCAGATGATGCAGATCTAGACCCATCTATCGCTGGTAAGGAAATCAAATTTCAGAGACAGCCTTCTCTATCTTTCACAGAATCTTTGTCACAAACAAAAGTTCAATTTTATATGTTATGGAAACCTTTAATGAAGCAGAACCATAAATTATAAATATCTTGCACGTAGCTTGATTAAACGGATCACTAGTAGGCACTTTAATGTCCACTTAATTATTCTTTATTTAAAGGTTGTAGTTAAAATTCTTACTGATACTTTTTGCATCTTAATGTTACCCTCTTTTCCACAATAATTGTATGGGAAACAAAAACAATGGAAAACATATAGTATATTCATGCACCCTTGCTGCTGTCAAAATCACAAAATGTTAACATATGCTATCACTGTGTACAAGTGAGCTAATGCAGCACAAGTAACATCAATGATATGTGCAACATTCACAATCAATCAATGTGTTCAGCATACACAAAATTATAAAAGTACCATTTAATTTTTCCTTTCATCCCTCTAAAGTCTCAACAAACCCTGTTCTGGGACCTCTGTTTTCCCTGATTACTCTCTTTTAACCCAAATCGCCTTGTATTTTCTTCCTCAAGATTAAGCAGTTTAGTTAAATATCATCACCATTATCATCTGTGATAAAAAGTGATACTTTCTGTTAACGAATAACGACTTGTATATGCATAGAACTTAACCATTATGGCCATTATACTTTATTTTCCGTCAGATGATACTCGATGGTATGTAGATGTTTAGCTTTCATTAGGTATTTCCATAAATTCTCGCATACATGAAATGATACTTAAATACCCACTTGTTTTTCCTTTATTTAAATGGTGTAGTCAAAACTCTTATTGATACTTTTTGCATTGTTATGTTACCCTCTTTCCCACAAATCCACAATAATTGTATAGGATCAGTGTTGTTAAAATCGCGATTAATCGCGCTTCGCGAGCAGGCGAAGGTTCTGCGAGTTGTGTATGAATGATTTTGTGCGATTATCAAATTGGCATAAAAACGCTCTTACTCACAAACAAAACTTGTAAAAATCTTAGTTTAAAGTGCAAAAAAACCGCATTATGTATAGATAGACTGAAATACCCTTAAGTTGAAAAAACCCGTAATTATCTTTATTATGCAACCTCATAAATTTTGCACATCAGCATCCTCTTATCTTCAAAGAGGTATGTCGTATACTTTTATTTTCCTTCTCTCTCTTGCATTATTCTCCCTGCTTTTTTTCTGTTCATCTCTCTCAACTTCTAATCTTTATCCCTACTTTTTCTTCACTCTCATAGATGAAGATGGTGATGAGAAAGAGAGGGAATTTGAGGGAACTGAAATTGAGCTAAACGATTTGGAAGCCTTTGACTTCCTAAATGTTATTGAGTGATAGTTTGATATTTTTGTGTGATGTTTCTACTATGTTGCTGACTTTATATAATATTTGAAACTATTCTAAGTGTTATTCTATTGTTAAATATTATGAAAATATTTTCAGAAGCATATAGGTATAAATATATATAATTATATAAATAACTTCATTTTTGGCAAAAAAATCATGCAAGTAATCGCGCTTCAAAATTGGATCTTGCGCTTTTTCCGACTTCGCGCATTTCACAACACTGTATAGGAAACAAAAACAATAGGAAACATACAGTATATTATGTTCATTTACCCTTGCTGTTGTCAAATTGAGAAGATATTAACATATGCTACCACTGTGTACGAGTGAGTTAATGCAGCACAAGTAACATCAATGATATGTGCAACATTCACAATCAATGTGTATCCCAGAGACAAAGTTATAGAAATACCATTTTATTTTTCCTTTCATCCCTTTAAAGTCTGAACAAATCCTATTCTGAGACCTTTGTTTTCCCTGTGCTCACTCTCTTCCAATCCAAATCGCCCTCAATATTAAGCAATTTAGTTAAACATCATCACCAAAAGTGATACTTTCCGTCGAGGAACTGTATAGGCATAGCACTTGACCTTTGAGGAACTGTCGATTAAATGAATCTCTGTGTATAGTACTTAGATGTTTAGCTTCCTTTAGGTATCCCATAAATTGCAAATCAATGCATACGTGAAATGAAACTTCTTAATGTAACATTGTATCAAGTGCCTAGCTGACAAGGTATGTTAAAATGTAGAAGATGACTTCTTTGGAGTTAATTAGTTTGTTTAAATTCATTGCCAGTGAAGCTGTAGCCACTAAGCAATTTAGCAATTTTTATAACTTGTATGGGAATAGTGCCCATGTGAATTCATCAGCAGATCGCCTTTCAGCTTGTCGAATATATGGTTAATTGACTAATAGTACATCTAGAGTTTAATTTATTGCATTTTTGTAAATTTTTAATGTAAGAAAACTTTTTCTTTATGTATGAAATTATTTTTTTTGGATATTTTTAGCTTTCTTTTTTCGTTAAAAGAAGTTGCCCTACTCTCTTGTTAAAATGTGAATGTTGTCAAGGAATCAAAACTTACTTTGTGCATTGTATGATTGAGTCTTTGAATCTGCATCTTCATATGCTTGTATTATGAAATTATGGCGGTTCAAGTGTTTTCTTATATCTGCAGAGCTTCCTCCACAGTATCTACTTGAGAGACTTGCTCAGGAACTTCGTCACTGCCTGGTACTTGACCAAACTTCCTTGTATGTTTTGCAGTTAGCGTTTTAAATTATTTCACTGAACACAATTATGTTTGTTTGTAGGGTCTACATCTCTTTAATTTAGACATTATCAGAGAGCGTGGAAGCAAAGATCGATTCTATGTCATTGACATAAACTATTTTCCTGGTAAGGACATGTTTCGGAAAAATAAATTGAAATTTGTTGAGCTAACTTTCGTTTGGGAGAGCCTTTCAAGGAAATGATATAACATATGGTTCTAAATATGTTTCACAGGATATGGAAAAGTACCAGACTATGAACACATGTTTACGGACTTTCTTCTCAGTTTAGTGCAAAGCAACTACTACAAGACAAACTCAACTGGTGCATGCTGAAGAGGCTTTGAATATACCAAAAGTGCGCAGAAATCATGGTCAATGCAGTAAAAAACCTGGAATGAGATTAAAAACAGAGAACATGTTTGACTCATACTACAATCGTATGTCTCGGTTCAGCTTGGTTCAACATGGGTTCCCATTCAGGGCCCTTGGCAAGTCTGTACAAGCTCTCGTCCACATCAAGCATGATTCCCCACTCAATGTCTTTGCAAACACTATGTTTGATTCCTTTATGCGCATCATGTGTTTGCAGCAGTGTTTCAAACCAGTTTGCAAAATGTTTAGAGTTGGAATGCATTTTACTTTTCAACAAATTCCATTGTCTGTAGTTAATTTTAGTGTATTTAATTATGTACTGATAAACTGCAATTGGATTAGAAGATTTTAGTTATAAAACTTGCTTTCCGAATTTCTGATTAAAATAAAACTTTATTATGTACTGTAGCAGAATTTCATAATCTCGATTAATTAATATATTTTCCGGTCACGATAACATGTAGTGCGAGGATGCGCGAACAGTTTCTGCCTGGACGAAGACTGTAGTAGTAGAAATATTGTCGAAGACAAGAGTCCACTCCCCGGCAGCATTTCTGGCAAGAGTCCACTCCCCGGCAGCATTTCTGGCGGAGTTCTTGGCCCTTGTTTTGCTATTATTGGCCCTTGTCTTGTTATTATTGAATACAAATTTTTTTTATTGAATCTAAGTGTGAAATTTTAAATTAAATATAATCAATTAAAATTATTAATAATCTCTTACCCCTTAGTCTTTTTCAAACAAAAACATTTTTATTTTACAGAATGAACTTTCTAATTATATTTTTATTTTGATATTGAAGAATAATTTTGTCCTTTTTAAAAACATATACAAACTTTTTGATAAAAATTAAAAACAATTTTTTTAGATAGAAACTATTTTTCAAAAATTATATTTCAAAACATGTATAAATCTTTTGAAATGAGTTTACATCAAATAAAAACCAAATTTCCTACAACTTTATGAATATCAGGAAAATCATCAGTTTGTAATTTTGAGAAATTCGTCATCCATGTTCTATTTCTAAAACAACTGTATTTATCAACCATTTTCAGGGTATCGCAAATTACTGGCACTAGTTGAATCTAATACCACCCCCATCCTCCTCCTCCTGTTATTGAATGAATAGGCAAATCAGAATATGAATAGAATAAGCTTTTTTAACATACACTTGACGACAATGGATTTCTAATTTTTTTTTCCACGTTCCTGCCTTTCCATAATAAAAAATATACACATAAATTTATACTCCGGAAACAAACACAGAGGAGAGCAAGTATGAATGTGTATCATCATAATCCATTAATACCCCACCCCTTTTTCTAATTATTTAACACAATCAACAACAAAATGTATCCCACCAAATCAGAATCACTCAACATAAATCAACATTCATTCGTTGATATTGTTTCAAATAGAATAAGGTTACTTAATAATCCAACAAGAAAATTAAAAGAGGAATGAAACAACAAACAGATAGATAGATAGATAGATAATCAGGGTGGAACTAGTGTCGCAGTGATGGTGGCAGCGGCAACATTATCATTATCATCATCGGTGACGAGAGTCCACTCGGGCGGCATATCAGGCAGAGGAGGGTACACTGCTGGACCACGCTTAACATCCCAAGGCTGAGTCTTCTTGGGCCTTGTCTTCCTGTGATGAGCTGTTGCTTTCTTCTGTGGCCGCGATGAATTCTCTATCACTAGTCTCCCATAAGACATCATCCTTGTCGTCGTTTTGGCGCATGGAAATGAGCTTGCCGGAGGAGGACCCTTCAACGCGAAGATTGCAGAAGCTGACAACATTTCGATAAGATAAAATGTCTGGTGCCGCCAACTATATCTCTCTATCTACTCATATCCATCTCTATATTGTCATTCATGGGCCTTGAAGCCCAATGGATTGCCCATTTTTTCTTACCTATAATGCTTTTGCTGTTTCTTATTGGCCCAAGTATCTTCTTTTTATTTATTTATTGTTATTAAATAATAATTATGGAGATAAAAAGGTTGTGGTAACCGGTAAGAAAAGGATAAAAAAGGAAAGAGTTGCTACAATTGGGAAAGAGGGATAATACAGCTGCTAATTTCTAATTTGGATTTTACATATATTATTAAGTATACAAACAAATAGATTTTATCAGTTAATTAAATCCTTATTAGTCCAATTCATAAACACTAGTATACAACATTACCCAAAGGAGAAATGTAATGAATTATTAAAGGTATTAAAGCTCTTCTTTAATAATAAATTTTTGTTTGTAAGCCCCCTAAGTTGAGATTATTCTATAATAATATAGTATACGCTCAAACTTTCCTCCTTACTCATAATTGTACAAGTTTTTAAATTTGTCAATTTTTTCTCCTAAAATTAGACTTTTTAACCATACACATATTTGTAAATTCCGCAAGATTTTTTTACCTGTCATTCTAAGAATCGGGAATTTTTATTTTCCAAGTTTTGGAATTTAGAACCTGCTGCCATTAAAATAATTCCATCTTTGGAAATTTGAATTTTATTAAATAGTATATTTAAATTCAAAGTCAAACACATTTTAACACTAATATAATTAAAAAATATAAGATACTAATTCAATTCATATCATTATAAATTCATTGAAATAGTTGTTCGCAATTCTTTCCAAAGATAATTTCAAATCAACTCGGGTACTGTTTACCATTTCACATAAGTAAACTTATAAGTTGTAAAATATAGAACTTTTTTTGTTTATAATTATTTATAAAATAAAATAAACCAAACCTACCGTTAAGCAAATCAAATCATGAGTCCATTTACAGCACAGCCCTGCAGTCTAGTGTATATAAATACAAACTTACATAGTTACATACAAACCAGTTTTCTAGTTTTTATTTTATTTTATAAATGAGTATATATTTCTAACGAACTAGCTGAGTTATGTGGTCATTTGGGGTTTCTTAAATTTAAAATAAGTAATTTATTTTATTTTTATTTTTCATATATTTTTTAAAGATAAATATTTATTTTAAAATTTTAAAATCAAATATTATCTTCAAATAAAAAATAAATTATTTATTTTCAAAAAAAGTACATATATCCCTATTTTTCCCGGAAAGAATGACTTATTTCCGGGAAAAAGCTGTTGCCAAACAGCCCCTATGTCCCCCTCCCTATTCTCTTACAAAGACACAACATATAGATATCCATTTAATAACACATCCCCACGAGTAGGCCACACAATCCACCACTACACGTGTCATCCATCCTCACCTTCAAACACAAATGTTTGATTCCAATCCAACGGCTACTATTCACACCACCAACTGGGACCCAAATTCTCAAAAAACAAAGAGTAAAAAATAAGAGAAGGCAGGGTCAAATTGGTCATAAAAATATATAAATAAACAGCTGCACGAGAAGAGTCCCAATGGCAACAACAATATAATCTAAGCATAAAAACCTATACCTACAACATAATTATCTATACATACTGGATACAGCTGTGTCCAACTCATAACCTCCTTCCCTGTACATACAAATTTATTTAAGTAAACAAATAATCAACTTTATAAATAAAATAATATATACATACAAGCACACACATATATATACAGATGAGAAAGCTTTGCAGGTGAAGTGGAGGCGGTAGAAAATATGAGCATTGAGCACGCATCCCGAGATATACTACTACCAGTACTCCCACTACCAGTACTCCCATAACTACTTGTTTCTTTCAATTCTATACATACAGATATACATACAATTTTGTTGTTGTGTATATATTGTGGCTATGGATCCATGTCCGTTTGTGCGTGTAAGTATCGGAAAACTAGGTTTGAAGTTTCCAGTAGCGTCGAAGCCGGCGCGGTCGGTGATTCACCCGTCGTCGTCGCCGTGTTTTTGCAAAATCAAGCTAAAGAATTTTCCGGCGATTACGTGTGTTGTTCCGTGCATTGCGTCGGAGAGTAACGCAAACGAAGCTCAATTGAACGGTCTAGCGGCGTCGTTTCACTTGAACAAGTTGGATCTCGAGAAACTGGCGGGAAAATCGTTGTTTGCGAAGAAAGTTACGGTGAAGATAGCGATTTATACGGGCGGGAGAGGGAAGAGTTGCGGACTCAGTTCGGGGAGATTGTTGGGGAGAGTGTCGGTGCAGTTGGATCTCACGGGGACGGAGTCTAGGGTTTGTGTGTTTCATAATGGTTGGGTTAGTGTTGGTAAAGATAACAATAAGTGTGGAGCGTTGTTTCATTTGAGTGTCAAAGCTGAACCGGATCCCCGGTTCGTTTTTCAGTTTGATGGTGAACCGGAGTGTAGTCCCCAAGTCTTTCAGATTAAAGGGAATGTCAGGCAACCGGTTTTTACTTGCAAGTTTAGTTTTCGAACTAATGCTGGGAATCAACGTTCCAGGTTTGTTACCCTTTTTTAATTTATTTATTTTTTGATTATTACTCGTATGTTATGAGATAAGATTCTTAGTATTATTGTTTTATTTTGCGGATATGTCGTTTAAATTTATGGTAAAGTTGTGAAAATTGGATTTTTTGAATGAATTTGTTTGTGTTTTTTGGTCAAAGTAGGGTGGGTGAGTGATCACGAGTTTAGATTCTTGGTTGTTTTATTTGGTGAGTAAGATTTAAATGTTTGATGGAATTGTACGGTAAAGTTACAATATCTTGTGATTTGGAATCTAAATTGGAATTAGTATTGGACTTTACACTAAGAACCAAATTTAAAGCCGAAAAGTAGGTGCTTTATGTTTTGTGCTTTTTAATGTTATGTTAAGGTTATGTTTGATTTTAGTTGAGGAGATAAAGACTTTGATTTCAACTTTTTGTAATGTGAAGTTTGATTTAGTATTGAATTTGATTTTTGTAGATCGTTACAGTCTGAGGCTAATGTTACGAGAGGATGGTTAAGTTCATTTGGTAGTGATAGGGAGAGGCAAGGAAAAGAGCGGAAGGGTTGGTCAATTACGGTTCATGATTTGTCTGGCTCGCCGGTTGCAGCTGCATCGATGGTGACTCCGTTTGTGGCTTCCCCTGGATCGGATAGGGTCAGTCGGTCTAATCCTGGATCGTGGCTCATTCTCCGTCCTGGAGATGGCACCTGGAAGCCATGGGGTCGGTTGGAAGCTTGGCGTGAGCGTGGTGCTAGTGATGGTCTTGGTTACCGGTTTGAACTCAGCCCGGACAATGGGGCTGCGGGGATTGTGCTAGCTGAGTCTACTCTCAGTTCTTACAAAGGAGGCAAATTTAGTATTGACTTGGGTTTGGGGGTGGGAACAGGGGGCAACACCAATGGGCAAACAACACCTGTCAATTCTACATCTCCAGTTAATAGTCCTAGGGGAAGTGGAGACCATGGTTACAATTTGTGGCCATATTGCAAGTACAAAGGGTTTGTAATGTCGGCAAGCATTGATGGAGAAGGGAATAAATGTAGTAAGCCGACTGTGGAAGTTAGCGTGCAGCACGTGAACTGCACGGAGGATGCAGCGGTATTTGTAGCATTGTCTGCTGCAATTGATCTGAGTATGGACGCCTGCAGGCTTTTTTCTCAAAAGCTAAGAAAGGAGTTGTGTCAGCCACAAGATCAGCCATAATGCTTAATTTTGCTTTCCCTGTGTTTCTGGTTTGTGGTAGTGTGTTTTTGGAGTGTCTAATGGTTTTTGGATTCCATTTGACAGAGGTATTTAGTTACTGCTACTAACAAAATAGTAGTGTAGATTCTGTACAGAGCAGACGATGAGATGGAGGGAGATCACCAGGCACTTGGTTTTTTAGTAGGTGTGTGGATTGTTTAATTTTTACCATTTCTTTGTTTTAGGGGAGAGTGGTATTGGTTAAAAATTGTGTCAACTCAGGTTTATTTTTCTTCTGGTTGAGGACTTGTTTATGTAGCTCTAGTTTGGATCAAGTAGTTATGTTAAGTTTTCATTTGCCAAGAATGCATCGGATTACCGTTACCCGAGTGCCGTGATGATATATCTTGGGTTTATCATTATTTGGTTTTGTATATTTATCTTTTACTTCACAGTTTTTCTCTGAAACTTGGATGAAAATGTGTAAGATCACTCTACAATTTTTGTTAAATAAGAGGGGGTAAATATTATACTACGTGGGTTAGTATGCTAATCAGTGTAAATTACATTGTTTGTACGTAGAATGGTGGATCAAGAAGCCTTTTTGTTGTTAAATAGTTATAACGGGACACAATCTAATTGGGTTATACAAGATTAAAGGTCATCCAACTATAGCACGAACAACATGGGTCAGTATGGTTCCCATTTCACACCTAAAAGATGAAGATGATATCTCTTGAAACAAACAGAATTTATTTCCATGGAAAAAATGTTATTGTTTCTCTGGCGGCAAAGAGATGATATTAATCTTTCAAAGATGCCCGTTTAAAATTCAAAAAGTGAATGAATTTGCATATGTTCAATAACCCCGATGATGCATCTGATACATGCAGGTCTACACCTGTCCCAAAAAAAAAAACTTGCGTGTACATAGTCGATTATGTCGTATTTGTATTTGTGTGTTTTGTGGGATATCTCTAAGTTTTATGTTTTAAAAGTTTAAATATATCGTATGTTATCTGAATTCATACAGTATCATACGCATGATTTCATAATATAAAATAAAGGATTTTTCTACTATGTGCCCATTTACACACACTAATAACCGTTTTTTTAATGAGTTGACAAATTTTCATTTGCTCTATTCTCATTAATAATAATGATCATTTTGTATGTACAAAAATCTTCACCAATTAAAATCAGTTCATTCATTAAAAAGTGGTTATTATAATGTACTCATAGGCACACACTAGAAAGACCCAAAAATAAATATCATAATACTACAATATCATAAAAATATCAGTATAAAATTTTATAATTATAAAAATATAGAAATTTATGAAAAGGTTAATAAGTTATCTATTTAGTATAGTATATGAAATGAAAATATACAAATTAAATTTTTAGTGTACCTTCATGTTCATATATTGTTATGTTTTTGTTTGTATATCAAAATTTCAAAATTTATTTGTCAAAAAAAATTCAAAATTTAAGTACTAAACTTGTATCGGGTACAGTGTTATTGGATATAGTACGTGTATCAAAATATCAATACGATTTTTATCACATGCATATAAATGTAGAAAATTGAAATATGTTCTCTAAAATTATATCATCTCGGGGTATATTAGTAAATGAAATAGGTGCATGAATATATCCTAAATGAATAATCTGTTTAGCTGTTGATCTTGTGATTTGATTTTGCACTGGGAATCCGTGTAAAAAGTTTTGAAGATCCCAATCATATGAATCCCTAAATTCATGCCCACATATGGTACAACTAAAACTACTAAAAATTGAAAACAGGGCCTTCACATAATATGTTACTCCATCTAAACTTCAATTTCACTTCATTCCTCAGCTTGTACCAATTTTTATTTATTTTATTTTCCCAAGAATAAGAGAAAGCAAAATGATTTCACTTTAACACGAAGCTTCCGACTTTTGAATTTGTTGCATATATTTTGGGACCTGAATATATTAGACTTCACTTAAGCTCGTACATAAGATTCAGACACACTGAATGTTCTATAAAAGGGTACAAGATTGTTGAGTGATCAAGTGGATGGCAGCTTTGCTTGATTTCAGGCTTGTTGGGGTACAAGAAAAGAGTGAAATGTAGTCCAAATCATATGTATATTAGCGAAGATCCGGTTAAGATCTATTGCCTCAATTACTACTTTTTTAAGCTAAGTAAATGCTCATGATTACAAACTTCATGATCCAAACTAAAATGACTAGTACTTTTTTATAAAGAAAACATGGTAACGGTAATAAATTTATTTGATTGATAATTTTGTATTTCCTGAATAGTTACTTTCCTTATATCATTTGATAAGTAATGCTGCGTAACCCAAAAGTTATCCCAAATTTTTTTCTCAAATAGCATGGCATGACATATGGTTTGTTTTAATTGGTTAACGTATATGTATGTACGCGCAGTCTTATATTATTATAGAAAAATTACAAATTATACACATGACAACTCAGCATTTGGGACAATTTTTGGAATACTTAGTATTTTCTTATTTGATTGATTTTATTTTCTATTTATGGCCTAAATTTTATTTGATACAGGAATTGTGAATTATCAAGGTAGGTGGGTAAGTGATTTCCTTACGTAGGTATTTGTACTTCCTAAGTTGCTAACTAAATTTACTATTCATGATACAACCAAACAATTATACCGTATTTTACTTTTTAGATATTTCAAATGACTATATGAATTACTATCAATCAAACGATCTAGGAGTAAAAAAATTGTTATCGAATAGTGTCATAACGGTGATGCGATAATTTCGAAAATATTAATCAATGTAATTCATATAAATACAGGGAGTCCGTTATATTTATTATGTCAAATGATATCTCAGAAATATTTTTATATTGAAATATATAATTTTAGCATTTTCCAACTAAAAGACTCCATTTAAATTTTCTTGTTTATCAATGAGCAAGATTTCGAATTGATGATGATAAATCTATACGTAAGTGAATATTTAATTTTTTTTCAACCTGAACTTATAATAATTAAAATAAAATACTTACTTTGAAACAAGTGTTCATGAATTGAATGTATATACACACTTGTATTCAAATGCTTTTGAGTCCTGAAATCGGAGGGACACAAAAGGACGTGCAAAGATCCAATACACGTGTCTGTGAATTTTTACACTCTTGAAAAAATGGGCTGGCAAAAGTAGGCCCTCCAAAATTGAGAATAGGTTACACGTTATCCACTTCTACTGGGCCAGACCTGACTATGCATACAATAAAGCGCATGCTCCCAACCTCTAAATTTCAATTTCATTTGTTATCCCGAGACACGAGACACGATTCACGATTGGTTATCATCATATGCATGCATACCGTGGACTGTGCACGGCATGCACGAAAGATCATGAAATTTAAAATTAGTTGTCGCCATTCCAAAGTAATAAAAATTAATCTTAAATTATTTTTTTACTTTATATAGCTTGGGACAATCTTGACAAATTTTAAATATTATATTTAGCCAAGTATGTTAGCCTCTTTCATTATATATATTTACACACATTAAATATAAGATTGTTTTAATGTTTTTTTATATAATCTAAATATATTTTTATTTTTATAATAATAATTTAAATTTTATTTAATGTTATACGTATATATTTTATATAATTCTTCATATATTTTATTTATAATTTAATACGATAATATTTGTGTATATTTAATAATTTTTATAAAAATTTAATTGGGTCTAAATAAAGTCCAACCCAATCCGGTGCAAACCCGAATTAAATCTGGTGCAAACCCAAGACAGATGTTCAATGCCACCTAAAAAATCCAAATATTTATATAATTTTTAGGAAAAAATTCAACAAAACTAGTACTAAAATTATCATAGTAGAAAAATACGGACAACATTTTTATGACAAAATGAAATGTAAAATGAGACATATTAAAATAGGCCGAATGAGAATATTTAATTCTGATCTTTCTGACAAAATTATATAAATTAAATATCAGTAATTTATCCAATAATTTCGACATATGTGCGGGCTGCCTTTTTGAAAGTCTTTAATCCAATGATTTCGACTTGTGTGCTGTGTGTAGCTCATTTAAATGTCTCTAATCTAATTAATCTGATCTATGGCAGCCATGCTAGCTCCATGTATCTAGCAACAGGCACAGCTGCCTACAGCCAAACATTGACAGTAGAAACTCTACAATGCATTAATGGGCTTCGTTCTTTATACTGTATTAGCTGTATTAGCTTAAATTCCGTGCTAAATCCGTGCATTCACGGAATATTTTTTAAATATTTAAAATATATTTATTATAATTAATATATTTTATTTTATATATTATGATTTTTTTAATATATTTACATTTTATAACATTAAATATAAAAATATTATTTTATTTTTAACTACATTTATTAATTACTTGTATGGTTGTTCTTATATATATTGCATATCTATAAAAATATTAAAATGTTAATATAATAAAATATTTTTAGTTATATATACTTTTTATTGTTTTATATATTATATAAAAATAAGAATTATATAATAATTGTTTGCTTATAATTTACTTTAGAATATGTACATATTTATAAAAATATTTTTTTGTTACTCCGTATTATTTTCATTTGTATTGAATATATGAAATTAAATGAATTATAATTTAAATTATAAATTTTAAAATGATTTTATAGTATAGGTTATTTGATATAGGGTTTTAATTTGATATTTTTTAATTTCACGTAACTACACCAACCATGATGATCACAGGACTACATTAATCCATTTATTAGAGCTGAGATTTATGAAGAACTATTTAATTGGAGAACTTTGGAAAACATTTCTTATTTTATAGAAAAACAACACCTTTTTTGTTTACAATATAAGTGTTCTATAAATACAAACACAATTATATCAGAATTTTTTTAAAATTCTTAAAAAATAATAAAAAAATGTTTAGATAACACATACATATGATTTACAGAAAATATTAGTACTAAATTTCTCATTTCGTTAAAAATATCACATTTTTAGTCAAGAATATATGTGTTCTGTAAATAAAAAAATAATTAAAAAACTAAATTATGTATTTGGAGAAAAAAATAGTGAAAAAATATTTGCTATCAAAGTAGCAATTTTACGAAAATCTAGTTCTCATTTGAGTATAATTCTATGTTAGGTTTATAATATGGTCACTTTGTATCTTTATAATTTATGATCACAATGCCAGCCTATTTCGTTTTACGTTACTGTGGAAAACAAGGATACTTAGTTTTGTTGTAATCATATAGTGAGTTCTGTTGTAATTTTAACTGTACTTCAGTAATCTTACAAATTGCATGTTAGTAACGCCTGGAAAGTGTGGACCAAGGGACTCATGAACGATGTCGTATCTGTGAATTAACGAGCATTATGTCATTTTGCTAAAATCAATGATATTAAAGGGTGAAAATGGAAGGCTCTAAGAAATTTCTCAAAAAAATTTAAAAACTATATGTTAAATTTTAATTGGTTCTTTCAAAAAAAATAATTAATTGGTTCAACTCTTAAAATAATATACCTTATTACAAAATGTTAAAATATAATATAATATCCATTTACCCACTAATATAATAAATAAAAAAATATGTGCAGTTAATATATCAGCCATATTTTTTATATAGTCTTTTTATTATCTTTATTTTTAGTATTAATTTCAGTAATAATCAATTGTTTAATCTTCAACATATCCTTCATTACAACGCAAAGATTAGATCAGATAAAATTAGTTAATTTACATATTTAATAAATATATTTCTAAAATCTCTCGAGAATATATCCAATTATAATAGAATTTCGTATGTTTGGTCGTATATAAATACATACGCATGCATCTTGGTGACAAATCAAGACACCTTTTAAGTTGAACTCAATATTTTTCATAAACCTTAATACCCATTATCAAACATATTATTATATTTTTCCCTCTATTATTTCAGCACACCTCCAAAATCAGTTACGAAAATTCTCTGAAAACACGTATAAAAACATTAGACAAATAAAGCCATTCCATCCGCCAAAAAATATTTTGGACCTTTTTTTTTTTTGAAATACAGGTATTTAATCATTTTCTCTTTAAAATGCGTCACTCCACCCTCACCCTCTCAATCCCGTTCCGTTTAGAATGAGGATTCACCTATCTTTTTCCGAATGACGATTGAGAGATCCTTTTATATACAAAATGAGGAATTGAGAAATTTTTTAAAAAATTTCAGGGATCGAGAGGGGACAGAAATCAGGAAATTAGTAGATTTTAGATCTGCACAAAAATAAACAGGATTCATGTTCAATCTGCGCAAAGATGCATGGCTCCGGTCACTGAGCTCAATATGAATTCCGCCACGTGCAATCCTGATATCATCGCGAGCTTCATGGGTCTGTGGAAGTAGATTTTGAAAAGTGATAGCGTTGCCATCAGTGGCGTACGCTGAAAAATTTTCAGGGTCCAAAAAAAATTTATTGCATATTACGTTTTTTTAATTATTTGATTAATTCAATATTAATATTTACAAATTAATTTTAAAATTTTAACAATATAAATTGTTATTAATTAATTTAATATGTTTCCTTAAAATTTGTCCATTTTAATAAATTTAGAAATTTACATACTAATATTCATCCTCTAATAATACTCGACAATTACAAAACTTTTAATTTTTCGGCTTTAATAATATACTAGTTTATATCTGGTGCGATGCCGGGAATGAAATTTTTTAATATTTTTATTTTAACATTTTTTATATAATTTGAATTTATTTTTATTTGAATAATAATAATTTAAACTTTATTATATATATATATATATATTTATGTAGTTTATTTATATTTACATTTTAACAGGATAATATTTGTATGTTTTGTATAGAGTTAGTATATTTTGTATAGAAATAGTATCTTAGAGATTAATGTCAACCGCTTTGAAGTAACTAATATTTTGCAATGTAAAATATATGAACAGAATACACACGATTATTTCGGTAGACAATAGTAAAATATAAAAAACAAAGTATACCGAGATTCACGGCATGCCAATATGATCACTCACTATTACATGTACTGATGTACACTATTGTACTAATTAAGCTTACCATTACAACTTGCAAGGTTTGAACTTTGAACAAATACACAGTGCTGCAAACTCCATTAATCATGTATCTTTACTCTCTTAAGATTCTGACCGCCGGTAGTTCTTGGCACAGCAGCAGGTAGTACAAGTATAATATGCAGGTCTTAGAAACCCACTGCAAATTCTTTGATGATCACAACACAAAACTAAATTTTCAATAAAAAAATAAAAATACATCTCTTATAATATTACAACATATATAGCAGTCTCATGATCACATTACCGAACATTACACTGAATTCATAAAGACAATCATATATTGTTTATAGGTACATGGCAGGACAAGAAATCATTATTGTCCAGGTGGTTTTGCTAATTATGGCCCCAGTCGATAAGGACCTTCACCAACATAGTGGCCCTCCATGTATAGAGCTGCATTTTGTGGATGAAGTCCTTCCATCACCATAAATTGCATATCTTCAGAGGGTTTCCAGTGTCGCTTCCTTTGGTTGATGAACCAGTTATTGATCTGCTTCTGGTCCAAGCCAGTTGATTCTGCTAATGCAACTTTCTCCGTCTCCTGTGTCATTAACACATTCCATTTGATTACATATCTTGAGTATTTTTAACTATGTTCTGCATTGCATATATTATACATTAGCATGCAGATATGTATAGAAACTTAACATACAGAAGGATATGGCCATTTGTAGTGCAAGTCCCACCAACTTAGTAACTTCTGGCGGGCATCTTTGGGTAGCTTTCCTTTCTTCTTTTTCTTGGACAGTTCTTGCTTGAGACTACTTAGGTAACCACTGTATTTCTTCAATAGGTGGTTCTTCAGCTCCCTGTCTTCAGCACGTGGATCAATCTCAGGAAGATCTGCCTCTCCACCGCTATGGTCTTGATCATCTTCAGATGAACCGATTCCCTCACATTTCTCATCTAGTTAGTCACAGAATTGTTAGATATATACTAGAAAACAAGAGTACACCCATCATTTTATTACAAGTCTTATTATATACTCGGCTATATTAGGGCAACCGGCTGAGATAACATGTATATATATAATATATTATTTTAACAAAACATCATACGAATAACTATGCACTTCAAGTTATATGTTTAACGTGTCATATGTTTTATTCAGCCAACAAAGTTTCTAGGTGAAAACAAACTTTTAAAATGTTTTCAAAATTGCCTCTATACCAGTCATAGACACAGATGCAGAAGGACAACAACCTTAATTACAAATACAAAACTCATATCTTGTGAAAGATAACCCAAAAATATAACTCCGGATACAATCATGGAAACTGGAAAATTAGCTCTGGAATGATATTAACTGTGATATGCTACAAAATTACTAAACAATATGTTACATCACTTCTTTACTTCATAGGGATACATGAAAATATTAACTCAGATTAACCTTCAGATTTATGTTTAAATAAACTGCTCTTACCTTTCACTTCCCTTTACCCTAAAAAGTGTTGTTTAAATTTGTACACTAATAAAAATAATTGTGCAAGCTATTATCCAATTAAACAATAATATTTAGGATCAGGCTATCAGCCTTTCTAGTTTTATTGTTGCCTTGAATCACAAGAGAGCAAAGACTATATATGTTACTGAGGCATGTGCAAGAAAGGTGAGATAGCAATAGCAGGAAATCAAGAAAATGCATAAAAAATCATGAAAACTAGCAGAGCCTGATTGTCAAACACAACGATGGGATCAGTTTATGAAATTTCTCATATGGGGATTCTACCTTCTAGCACTTCAATATTAGATTAGATGAATGACCCCAAGAGCTAGAAAGAGCTAAAGATAAATTAATAGATATAGAATGACCATTATAACCCTCCATAGACCATAAAATTCATTAAACTCTCTCAAATTTGGCTAGAAATCATAGATACCTTGATACTCAAACTCCCAAAGTAGAGATGCATTTCCTTTTTCATTCCATTTAAAAACTAGTACTAGATTTTTAATTTTACACTATACAGTGTCATAAAGTTTCTATCATGATGTTTATGGTCTAATATTGAAATGATTTATGTCATCGCTACTCAATACTGTTCCAGTTGCAGCTTATGCCAACGATGAATATTTTGGGAGAAAACAAATTGCAATCAAAGTTGCAATAAACTGGATTTATAACTTACAATGACAAGTTACATTCAAACCTGAGAAATGATGCCGTTCTTAAAATTATTTGGTAAGATATCATTGAAGGACCGAATGTCCGAAACAGAAAGTATTCATGATGGCGTGAGAACCAATGTTCAGCACTTTCAAAACCAATGTTCAGAAATTTGCAGAGCAGTACATAGAGAAAGTATAGAATACTTGTTCTCGCGGTTTTCCGATCCTCATTAGAACACAAGCATATACACTTTTGACAGAATTACTAGCAGTATTTACAGAGTTTCATATTAAAATCAAAAAATAAAAGGTTTTCCTTATTAGAAATTTTTAGTATTGAAATGGGGATTATATATGTTCTGGAATGAACTAACAAAGTAACCAAAAAGAAAAGGACCCAGGTAATAAATCACAAAAGCACGAGCAGACAAAGGCATGGCTCTTAAAAACATTTCTTTCAGGCTTTCCGTCAGGATCTGATGCAAGAAACCATACAATTCAAGCACAACTGGACTATTAATTAATGTAGTGAGAAGTCACAATCCAACATATTGATCAAGTGAGTGAAATAAATTCAGTACAAAATCACATTTCAACTTGGTGGAACAAATCAGCAGAGCCAGAGAGTTGGGGGTTATTTAATACTTAGAAAAAGACTAAGATGAGTATTTTAGTACATCTAGCAAGCAGAAAACTAGTAACAACAATGGCACTAAGTGACCCTTGTCATCTCAAATAAGAGAAACCATTAAAAGCAATAGTTCAACACTGTTCTCATCTTAAGTATAAATAGAGGTCTTGATGACTAACAAGACTTGGGACTCTGCAAGTTCGTTAAAGATCCGAGTGAACTCCATTGAAAAAAAGTTTAGGTATAGATGTAGTACAGTAAAGTCTAAAATAAGTACTTCAGTTCAGCTCATTCCATTAAATGTGTTTAAAGTGTTAAAAAAATGCTGGCATTTTAAAAACCAACCATATTGTATCCTAGAAGTAATCTTTTGGTGTAGTTATGACAAAATTATTTATTGATACCTAGCAACAACAAAAAAAGTATCAATTGACATCTCCTCCTGCAGCCCTTTTGTATTCTTTCTCCTTTCATCCTATTATTTGAAGTTTCCCTAAGCCACCAATATCTCCTAAACTTAGAGTATGTCACTACTCACTATCGCATATCAACCCAGAATGTACCACAAAGTCCTCAGCATCTGCCAAGCACCTACGAAATATATCCAGACTCCCATCAATTCTTCTTAACGTTAGCTCTATATATTAAGTTGTTGCCGACTAATCAGAACTCTACCAAGCAATGTTGTATCCTATGTGCTATTGAATGGGTGAGCTGTTTCAAAGAATTTTCCATGTGACCAATGATTTTATGTATGGTACTGGAACCTCCGATACATGCTTGTAAGAGCATCTCCAAAAGTCTCCCAATACAGAATCATAAGTTCATTTTTTTAGGAGCATGGACGAAATGTTGCTCCTTAAATCGTTTGAAAACCTCTCTTTCCTCCTCATTGCCAAGTCTCACCAATTCCTACTCAATTTTAATTAAATAATAAATTATTGAAAATAATATATTATATGTCTTTACTCCTTAGTTTAATTTGTTTTTATTAATGATAGATAGTATATTTAGTAATATAAAGAATTAAGGGTTAATAGGGGGGAAATGGAAAGATGACACATTTCAATGTACTTTAAGCGGATAGAAGCAAAATTCTTTATAATAACTTCCGGGATTTAGAGTCTCCTCGAGATATTTTAGTCTTGTTGTCTTGTTACCATGTAGAGTTGTTTCTTAATTTTTGTAGCTCCCAGGAATATATAGTTTTGCCAATAATAACTTCCTCGCATCTTACTTTTCTTAAACTAAAGAGAAATTAAAATATAATTCACAAAAACTTTTGCGGAGTAGAGAACAATAGATTAAGTTATGTATAAATAGCTTGAGTATATATTGATTAAAACATACAAACTTCTATAGTACTTTCACCCCATAAAAAGATCAATGACAAATAGAAGGAAATGGACTTTAATTTTTTTTTTTAAATGTGCATTTTCCTTATGATCTGGCTGTTCATATGAATTCACTCAATAGTTTCATTAAATATCAGTATATATGGGGCTGTTTGGCAAACCATAACTTATGGAAATAAGGGCTTATTTCCGGAAAAAAATAGGGATGTATGTACTTTCCAGAAATAAGCCTTTATTTTCGGAAATAATTAAGTTCATATTTGGTTTTAAAATTCTAAAACAAATATTTATCTTTAAAAAAAATATGAAAATATGAAAAAAATAAATAAAAATAAGCTACTTATTTTAAGTTTAAGGAAACCCAAACACCCACTATACAGGACCAAGTATATAGCTTAGCTCTTCAATCCATACCAACATAATAAACTGATAGCTAAAAAGTAGATCTAGAAATAGTTTACATGCATAAACTAGGACTATATATTATAAATGGTGAAAAGACACAAAGTAACTGATATAATTGACACTTCAAATAATTGTAAAAAATGTGTAAATTAAATTGATAAAGAAATAAGGAAACAAAGGCAGAAAATATTGTACAGGCTACATGGGCTAGGTCTAACTTGATACAGCATCCTATGGTCTTTAATTTTCAAAGGCATGAAGACAATCACTCCACGGAACCACGAAAAAATGTGCAGAGGCCTACTCGGGAATGCAAGAAACAATAAAAATAATTACACCGTTTAATATCTCAAGGCATACATATATACATACCTTGATATATGTATATACATACCTTGATATATGTATATACACACCACTGTAGTCTGCAGTAATGCAGTTTCTACAGATTTAATGAGATAAAGTAGGCTGACAAAATGACTGTTTAGATTAAATAGGGGAACAAAACCCTATTTAAGAATAACTGTGTCAGATGGATATACAGTAGAGTATATGATTAGTGAAGCAATCAATGAGATTAGCTGGTAAAGGAGTGATTTTATATTTGCTTAATTTGATCATATTACCATTGTTTAGTGTAGTTCTACACTAAACTAATCATGTCTCATCATTAGGGTTTCAAAAATGAAGCTCCAAATCTACGAAGACACACATATTTGTTTGAGGGGGGAGAGTACCAGAATGAAAGATATGACGTGGACCGGTGCTGAGCATATTAAGCTGAGTCTCTATCCTCTGCATGAACTCCATAGCTTCTTGTAATGGCCTGCTTATCTCCTCACGGTACTTGACAAGCATGTGGTAATAAGCCTCCTAATTTCACAAATATTCCCAATATTTTTTTCATGATTAATACATCAAATCTAAAACAAATTAACCCTTTAAATTAATTATGATAAAACAAATTATATAAATCCAAGAAATTAAACAACACCATAAATTGATCGAGTTCTGGATCCTTGCAAGCAGTTTCAACACAGCTTGCTGAAGCTTGCTGCTGCCTAGCCTCAAACTCATGCCTAACAGCCGCTAGCCTAGCCACCACTTCTGCTGGAGCTCCAACCTAATATCAATTCAAATATAGATGCAACTAGCTTTTGAGTTTTAATCAAGAAAATTAAAAAACACAAGTTCAAAGTTTTATGGCATAGATCGAATAATTGATATAAATAGGGAGAGAGAGGGAGAGACGGAGAGAGGGAGAGGGAGAGGGGGGGGGGAGAGAGAGAGAGAGAGAGAGAGAGAGAGGAGTACACCTTTTGACAATCCATGTAAGCTTGAAGAAGACTAGAGTATTGAGGATGAGCAATGATCTTGGCTTTAATAGCTTCAGCTGCAACAGCTTCATTCGAGTTGTGATGATGATCATTACTTTGTTGATAATAGTTGTTGCTTCTGATCGTAGAAGGGTAACGAAAGTTGTGCTTAAGAGAATTATTATTATAACTTCCACCTTCCATTTTAACACTCGGATTATGAAACCTGTTTGACTCATCAACTTGGTTAGATGATAACGGAAGATTAAGAAACCCTCCACTCATCACCGGATGCATCTGTTGATGAGAGCTATTGCTTCCGTACAAAAAACTACTCCTTCCTCTTGAATCAGATATATTACTACTATTATTACCACTACTATTTTTGCTCTTATTTTCTTCTACATGATCACTATAATCCTCCATTTTGTACAAGTAAAAAAACAAGATGGATTTAATATATATTATATATTATAAATACTTTTAATAGGGTTTCATTGAGGATGATGAGGGGATTTTCCAGTGGGTTTTCCGACAAAAAAGGCTGGGTGGGAGATGGAGTGACAAGACCAGCTTCTCCTTTAGTTAAAGAAGTAAACAAATATAAATACAGTTGTGTGGATATGATTTATTTCTAGGACTAGGTGGAACAGTAGCAATGTATATTAAAAGCAATAGTCCGATTGTTTGATGAATTTTCATGATAAGGTAAAGGGTATGTAGTGTTTACCAATTGAATTTTTCTCCCTTTTGTTTGCTTCTATGTATTTATTCTTTTTTAATTATTTATTTTTGGATAAAGATTATAATGATTAAAGAAAATGTCCGGTACAAACTTTTTTATCTTATAAATTTTGAGTATTCACTATAAATATAATAAAATATAAGTAAAATTAATTAAATAATATAACGAGACATTTTATTATATACCAATTTTAATAATATTTTTTATGTGTCAGTTTTTTTTGACAGAAATTATCAAGTACAACCAAATTTATATATCAGTATTATAAGTGAGATAAAAATTAGAGTACTATTAAATGGTTTATTAATTGAAGAATATGTTCATATTATAAAATTATTACAAGAATATATATGTTTTCAATTAATACTCTATTTAAAGATATTTTAATGTATAAAATTCTATCATTTTAAAATGTAGCATTTTTTAGTATTGAATATGCTTTTAGCATATAATATGGCAATTCTGATTAAGTCCCCATTTTTTAAAAAAGTCAATAAAATTTTAAATTGGTATAATAAATAAATTTAAAGTACACATGCTTCAATCCAAATATTATTAATGATTGATACACTAAATATTAATAGTATTAGATTTTTTGCATATCTCGATGTGTTATTTTAATTATCAACATTCTCCTGAACATGTAGTCTATAATTTTAGATTATTTTTTTTCACATTTAAAGATTTCTGTCATTACGAGATAATATTTCTGATTTTTATATTCTCATATCTGGTAATTTAGTACACATGCACTTTGAGATTTGGCTTTCATATCAAAAGTTAATATTGGGATCAAATTTTGATTTTTTTTTCCAAAATCAAAATAAAAGTCTTAACTCCATATCACAAAATAATCTCAAAATATATTAACCTAAATGTAACAATATAAGTAATTTATATACCCAAAAATTAACGACCCATTCATTCATTTAATAATAATCCTCTACGAGAACTAAAATGTCCGCATATTTAATACGAGATTGATGTATTGCATTCTAAGTTTCTAACATGTAATCTCATTTCATAATTAACATCGTCCCATAATAAAATACATGAACTTATACATAATTAATTAATTACACACACAAGGTGATGGTGATGGTGATGGTGATGGTGACAGTGAGTAAAGGAAGTGAAAATTGAAGAAGTGATGCAGAGGTTCCAGAGATGGAAAGAAAGAAAGGCGTACGAAATTTCAACGGTAAACAGTGTGTTGGAAAGAAATGGCCTGGCGAGGGATGATTGACGGACAATGAATTTTCACCCTCTGTTCTTGATTTAACCCGCTTTTCAGTTAAACCACGTGCATGCATCTTTCCCAATCTCTTCCAAATTTTACTCTACACACCTTAGAGTCCATTCTTTAAAAAAAATAAAGAAATTTTATACTGAAATTTATTTAAAGTGAAATTTTAATTTAAAATTTGTATTATTTTAATTCATTTTATTGTTATGTATAAATTATACGTTGTTTAAAATAAAATTTCAAATTGTACCTGTAATAATACTGACTTTTATCAAATAAAATTAATTATTTAAGGGTGATTTTAACAATATATTCTCATAGTAAGCTCTTCTAGGTTTAGTTTTATGCGTCACATTCTTTTTCTCTAAATTGTCAGAAATAGGTGGAAAATGTACTACTGATTATAAATCATTTAAGGGTTGGAGAGTGGGTCCTACTCCCACTAATACCCCCGCGATACCCGCGTTCCTCTACTGTCACATAAAGTGACTGTCACTCTCCCCTCACAGTCACCCCTGCTGCCTAGCTTCAAACTTTTTGTTTCGGTAATATCTTCATAAAAATTTATTTATTTTTAAAATTTATAAAAGAATATTAAATTTATTTAAGATTTTATAAATAAATTAATTTTTATTATATTTTGAATTATTTATTACTCCTTTGATTTTATTTGACGTTTGACTTTTTGGCACAGATCTTTAGGAGTTTTGATTACATTGTTAAAATTATTATTTTTAAAATTTTCTTTTTTTGAATAAAAATATTAAACTAAAATTTTTATTCAGAAAAAGAAAATTTAAAATTTAATAATTCTAATTATGTAATCAAAATTCTTAAAAGAGTGTGCTAAAACGCCAAACGTCAAATATTATTATTATTTTTATTATAATTCTAGAAAATTCAGTGAAGATTTTTATAAGAAGTTCTTAGCCTGATCTCTATTTATATATACATGTATTTTGTTTTAACTTTATAACTAGAATTATTATTTTTAATTTTTTTTAATAAATATATATAATTTATAACTAAAATTAGTGTGCGGTTTTAAACATGAACTAGTATTTAACTAAAATTTATAATTTAAATTAGTTTGCAAGTTTTATTTAAATATCGAAAAGACATTTTGTAAGTAATATTGGTATTGAACAAATTATGTATATTGATAAATGTTAGTTAAATTAATTTTTATGTGTATTTTAGTTATTATATTAAAAATAAAATTGTAATTACATTTTATAAAAATTAAACATTAAAAATAATGAATATAGAAATAGTTTTTTAAAACTATTCATAAACTTGTTTTAATGATAAAGGAGGATGCACGGGACGAATGGAGTAAGTATCTTACGATATACTTCATCCATTCTAGAGGCTTTGATTTTTTGTATGTATATTAGGGTGTAAAAAATATATTTTTAGATTTGTTATAAAATTTAAATTTTGTGTTAAATGAAAGTTTAAATTTTATATTTTTATTTGATATAAAATTTGAATTTAATAATAATTTTAATTATATACTTTTATCTCAATATATGTGTAAAAATTTAAAGATAAGTACTCTCTCACTCTCATATTAAATTTTTCGTATGTATCATATTTATTATGGTTATTTTATACTAAATAAATTAAGTTTTATATTGGAAATGATAAAAAATTATAAATTTAAATTTTTTATATTGAAAATATAAATGAACAATTATTATGGAACAATTTTTTTCCTAAAAAAAGTATAATATTACACTGAGGGAGTATTATTTCATGATTCATTGTGTTAACCACTTAACCCAGCTCCTAATTCTCTCACCTCGAGTAGTCTATAATTTACCTGGATACACAGTAGAATCTAATCTCTTGAGCAATACTTATTAAACACTACTCCTAATAACAAACCTACAACGCCTGACTGAGATCCGTGTTTAAACATACACTAGTTTGGATAATAAACACTGTGATATGATGGAACCGTACTACGTTTGTCATATAAGACTCCATGAGTTTACGTTATGCAAATATAAAAACGGGAAGGAAATGAAGTATGCGTTGGTAGAGGGGCAGTGGGTACATGAATAGGTGAATGTTTCAGGTCGCCCATTCGACTCCCCCGCCCTATCTCGGTGCCTCACACAGTCTCACACAGTCTCACACGCACAATGCACCTAGCTAGCTCTCTTTCCAGCCCTCTCTCAAACACACAATGCACGCCTACTGTTTCTAAGTGACCATCAACGTTAAGCAGACTCCCTACATGAATACATGTGATTATGTAGCATGTATTTGGAAGGATACTGGCAGATAATATTTTTTTGGCTTAAAATTCAAACTTTTTAATAAATGAATATATTATATAAAAATATAATGGATAAATATCTCCTTCAAATTCCTTAATATACGTATAAAAATTTAAATTATATTTGTTAGAAAATTCATACAATAATATAACATGTAATTTTATATTCATTGCTACATTTATTTTCTACTACAATACTCCAGTGTTTGGACTTACAGATTGAACTGTGAAGAGTCTACCTGCACACTGTATCTAATATCATATCCGAGTCAATTAATTGCAAGGAAGCAGATAGTGGGTGTCTTTCATTTGATGTGATTTCTGAGCCCATTCTGTTACTTTAGGGTTTTGGTACCCACCAGAATATTGGGGTGTCTCCCTCCCCGTAAATTCTGGAAATAAATGTTTATTTTTAGAAAAAATAAGTATGTATATATTTTTTCTGAAAATAAGTAACTTATTTTTTATTTTAAAAATAATATTTCGTTTCAAAATTCTAAAATAAATATTTATCTTTAAAAAAAATGAAAATATGTAAAAAAAAATATGAAATAAATAACTTATTTTAAGCGTAAGGAATTTCCCTATTTACAAATGACAAAATATTACTCCATTATAAACTGTGGGGTTCCCAGTGTTCCAACTACATGTGGCACACCGCACACTGTACAAAATTTAAATTATATATACACAGTGTTAGTCATCACTCAAATGTCTTTAGTCTCTCTAGGCTGTAAGTATTTTAGACTATTATCTGTAGCATGAACATGTAGTTACTGCTTGATAGTTCATTAGATTCTTATTATTTCTTATTTCTTATTTTACACAGTGTCATTCAATTTATTATTTCAAATTTCAGAACATGTTATATTTATTGAAGATGAAACTAATTGTTATCAAACATTTTAAAATTGTTAGGGAAAGTAACGGATCCAGAAATAAATTTCAGTGGATTATTTATATAAATATTTAAATTAAAATTATAATAATTAAAATTTTATAAACAATTTATAAATAAAAAAATATTCTACGTTCTCTAATTGATTTCCGTAAAATACGGGTTTTTAAATATATTTTATAAATATTTATATTAAAATCTTTAATTATTTTAATATTTTGTAGGCTTCTATTAATTTGATTTCTTTTTTTTTTTACAGAAATAACTTATCATTAATGAATTTATAACGAAGTACGATGACCTAAGTTTATTTCATTCATCAAATTTATCATCTAACCGAAAAGCATGCATGTTGTCTCCATACATTTAAACAATAACACCTTAATATCTGAAAATAAAACATCCCCGCCTCTTAAAACCCCACATGAGCAAAATTTCATGGGAAAAAAACTAAGGGGAAAAAGAGTGCACTACTAAAAACAACTGAGTACAAAAAAAAATATTTAATTACAACGATACTATTAAATAAAAAACTGAAACTACTTATTGTTTTGTGAGTCCTTATTGCCACTATTATTTTGCTGCACCCATGTCTTTTGAAAATCAACAACTTAAAACTCTATTTGTTGCTTGGCATATATACTTGCTCATATAACACATGAAATCGATCGGCTTTCTACTCTGTTTCACAATGTATTTTCGTCTATATAAAACTGAAACCACCAAAATAAAACATACCAAAAGCTAATTAGTCGATCAGACAACAAAATTAATAAGACTCTTAAATTCAAAAAAATCATATATAGAATATACAAGCCATTAAAATGGCACTAAATAACCTCTTAAAGGCCTAGAAATAAAAATCATCAATCATAGCCACCCAAAATGGTATACATAAATCAAAACTTCTTAAAACCCCAAAATTTTAGTCCGTCACTAATAAAAGAAACAAATATATAGCAAGAAAATCAATTAGCAATTAAACCGATAAATATTACCTAACTTAAAGATGAGATGTAACAGAATTAAAAATTGATTATCAACCAAATAAAGATTGAAAAAGAATCTCTGATTAGTCAAAATACTATTAAAAAATATAACTGATAATACAATTACAATTACTATAAATAATACTAATTTATGAAAATAAAAAAAAGACATTTAAAAGTGACCGAAAAATTATAAAAATTCCAATTTACAACACTAAAAAGTAAATCATGCCTAAAAAATAGCCAATAATAAGAGAAAGACTATTAAAAAAGTAACTATTTTAGCCACCACATCACCGACACATACCTCATAACAAAAATACCTTAATGATCAAAACAAAACCTAGATCTACATATGATCTCTTGAAACAAAAGATCGTTGATACACTAACAAACAACAAATAGTAAAAGAGACACGACAGACACAAACTATAATAAAAAAGATGCACTTAATATTCAAAAGGTACTAATGCATAAAATCAAATTAAAAATAATCAAATAAACAATTAGGAATATGAATCAGAAAAAGTACGCCTTATTTTGTGGAGTGCATTCACAGAAAAATATTATAGAGAGAGATAGTTAATTGTGTGTATATATGTATTTGAATGTGTGATACTTACATGGCCACGACAAGTGTAGAGAGAGATCGAGAACTTCTAATTCCGGTAATAACAAATCAACACATAATTTCTATTTCTACTGGTTAATTGAATTCCGGTCTCCGGTGCAAGAGTTCTCATATTCGGTACCCCTATCATCCAACTGCCCCCTCCCAACCCTTATTAATTTGATTTCTAGTTCCAATGAATTTTTTATATTACTTTTTAGTTAATTCTTGTTAAAATTATACTATAATTTTATTTTAACAGGAGTTCAGTAAGTGTCCGTCACCCATAGCTCAAGCTATGGGTCCGCCCAGCGCACCGATTTTTCTCGTATCAATTCTTCTGTTATTTTGTGGATTGAATGCCAGAATTTATGAAAAATATCTCTTTATGTTTTGTTTATCGATTTACCAATAAGCTAGCTGATCGATTATGTTGCTCAAGCTCCGTATTCTCTCCCAGATCAACTTTTTTTTGGGATCCGGACTGAATGATATTCTATTTTATTACGCAATTCAGCTTGGTGGATGAACGTTTTAATCCTCTAAAAGAACAATCCTATATATTCCTAGGGTCCTGGTCCAATAAGTTGTTTTTCTATCGTTCAATTTTTAATTGAACGGTCAAGATTAACAAAAAAAAAATACCCTGCGAAAAATAATCGCGGAGAAACTATACACATTTCCCTTTATCGGCCGTAAATATACGCGGAGCAGTAGAGCTACTTAAAGACATATACTAGATTGACTATGAATGATCTTTGTATAGCACTCAATTCATTAACTTGCTAATTCCTGTCATGTCACTTGTAAATAATTTTTTTATTATTAAAATTATAATTAATTTATTGATATAATTACTAACATATAAATTTATAATATATTATAATATAAATAATTTTACAACCACAATTAATTAGCTGTAACTAAAATTTAATTTAAAAGAATTTCAATAACATTTACATATCATATATCTATATATACATTTTTATTGAAAATAATAATAAAAATAATAATTATGTTTTTAAAGTATAATATATTTTAATTATATTTATGAAATATAATTCTATTATAATTTTATAATTATGAAGTATAAGCATAATTATGTTTATAAAATATAATATATTATAACTATAATATATAATCATAATTATAATTATAATTTCAAATTATAAATTATAATTTTTTAAGATAAAATTGACCAAAAGATTAATTTCAAATTTTATATTTCAAAAAAGTTAATTTAAATTATAATTATTAAAAAAATATATTAAATTATAATTTTAATAATAAAAAGTTTATGGATAGAGGGTTGTGATCCTTTCTGTTTGTTTGTCATGTCACGTAGAAAGTGTAATCCATCTGGTTTATATCTTTGAGTTAGCTCAGCAGCTCCGCAGTATATTTACTGTGGATAGGAGAAATGTGTATAATCTCTAAACAGCTTGTTGCCTAAACGATTCCTACCAATCGTATGTTAAGAATCTGAACCGGACCCGAATTCCCACGTTACAATGATTTTTTGAGAAACAAATCTTGTATTAATTCTTTTGAATGATTGTTAACTAAGAACTATTATGATGTAATCACTGTAACTTTATCAGCTTTAATCAGATTTGATTAGACCCCGGATTAGCATCTTAATTTGCACAGCATTATCTTTATCTTGTCGCTTGTAAAGTTGTAATTATTTCAGTACTGTTGACTGTTATTTGACAGAATAAAAATCAGTTTTACCCCCCCCCCCCCCTCGTATTAGTATATACTCCGTATCTTGTGTTTCTGGTTGCTAGAGACTAGAGTCCTTGGCGGAACCCGTAAGAGTACCATCTAGATTCTAGACTGAAATTCAGTTGAAGTAAATAAAATTTATGATATATTTTTATATCTTGAATCTCATTTCATCTTCTCAAGTATAAATTATAATTTAAGAACTAATTATAAAGTATCAACTAAAATTTAGTTATTAAATATTTCAGCTCTGGATAATTTTAAATCATGATTCTAACCAATACTTAAATTAAAGCCGGACCAAATTTCAATTTTACCTATATATATCCCGAATTAAAAAATATATCAACAATTTTTTTTTTCTAAAACATATTCAAACTTGTACGCACACAACATCAAATTACAGTATAAAAACCCAGTTCTTCTTCTTTCATAATTAAGTAGCTCTCTAAACCCGTGTGAGGCACGAGATCGTTCTATATACTACAATTTTTAAGGAAAAAATTATCATTAAAAATATTTATTTTTTATATTTCACAATAATTTATACTTAAGTTATGATGTATATAAAATATTTTAAAAGAGTATTATATTTACTCTAATATATCAAATATACTTGTTAACATAACTTTACTCATTTATATGTATGTTTGTTAATTAAATTGTGGTCATTCCGGAGTTAATATATAATTTAGACACACTATTTAAATAAAGGTGAGATAGTATAATACTCCCTCCCATACATTTTAAATGTCATTTTGAAAAAATCACGTATCTTAAGAAAAAATTAGGTAAATACTTTGTTTGTTTGATTACCCTAATAATTGCATTAAATGTAGCTGAGTTGTTTATATATTTTTTTGTCAAAAAATAATAATTCCATAAATAAAGTGTATCAAAATATAATTTTGATTAAAAAATTCTTTTATTCAATAAAGTTTATCATCTAACTGAAATACATATACAAAACGTCTTTGAAATCTTAAAAAATAAAAAGTTAAAGTTAAAGAAAAAACTAACATAAATATCAAACTATAGTTACAAGTAAAATAGTCGAAATGTCTACAGTTTACTTAATACAGTAGAACCTCGATAAATGAATATTCGATAAATAAATAACCTCATCAAATGAATAATTTTTTCCGGTCCCAACATAATAGAGACAGTGTATTTTTGACCTCGATAAATGAATAATCTCGATTAATGAATATAATTTTCCAATCCCAAGCGTATTCATTTATCGAGGTTTAACTGTATGTTTAGTTGTGTCTGACACCCACTTAAGTTTAAAGAAGTTAGATATTGTTTTATTGTAAATATTTTGTCTTAAAGACTTTTTGTTGTGCTCGTATACATTTATTGTGCTCTGACTTAGTAAAAAATGCATATGCTTTTATTTTTATGAATCGATTATTAGCATATTATAAAATTTGTATGATTTAGACATAATTATAAATTATTAAATATGTAATAATTTATATATATTAATGATAGAAAGAAAATAATAAATATTACTCCCTCCATCCCTAAATAGTTGTTAACTTTGACTTTTTTTCTGGTCAAATTGACCAATTTTTGATTAAAAATTTAAAATTATTCTTTTAGTATTTTAAAAAACTAAAAAAATACATTTTAAAATAGATTATATATACTTTTCATCAATAGAAAATTTTAATCTTTTTCAATTATACATTATATTTAAATTACAGTAAAAAATGAGTAAATTTGACTGCACTGAAAATAAAGTGGACAACTAAAATGGGACGGACGGAGTAATAAAGATATTAATGAAAGGAAGATAGTATTTAATAGATATTAATAGGTATATTTATGATTAAATTTGCTCATGCTGTCCTATTAAATATATAATAGATTTAAAATAGACATTCAGACTAGATCCTTAAAAATTGGAAATCCCAAGTGATTTATAATTTTGTGCTTAATAATTATTCAAATTAAATATATAAATTTATTCTTCTAAAAAATTATTCTTCTAATAATTTTTTTAGCAAACTCATTCACGAGTTTTTCATATTCGTATTCTAATTTTTCTTTTATACCTCAATATATTACGATAGTTATCTTCTGCTCCTTAACAAAAAAAATATTTATCCCTAAAATTTTAATCTTTTACGATATCCCCACGGACCGGCTCTATGTGGACATTGTTAAGAGTCAAAATGCAAAAAGGATTGGTAAATATAAGTCTAAGTCTATAATTAACATTTAACAAGTCCAATCTTAATGCCGTCTGTGATCTACTTGAAAGCCCAGGCTTTCAGTTAGTTGAGATCCATTAAATCCAAGACAATATGACATTGAAATTCCTTTGCCAGCCCAAGAAAATACCAATTTCGACCCAGGTTGGTCTCGTGGTCAATCACTACTCACTAGTCCTGTACGTACTTGCAATGTGTAAAACTTCTTGTTATCCTTGTCATCAATAATGAGGAACAAATGATAATCAAACAAGTGTAGCCCACTTTTTCCATATAACAAATTAATTTTAATTAGCTGCAATCTACTTGATTAATACTTATGACATGACCCAAATCACTTTATTATTAAACTCAATTCCTTGAACAGCTTATCCTATCAACAGATGACGCTACTAAAAACCCCAAGTTTAAAACAGTGTCTACCTAAACAAATAGAATTAAACAACTGGGAACACACTTATCAAATGTTTACACGGCACTAAATATAGTTAATTAGGTACTTAATTAAATACTGGTTTTTAAAACAAATCTGTTAAATGTCACGCCGCCTCCTCCACGTCCGGGCAAACATATATCACTAAATCTCTGCATAAGCACTAGTGCACTATTGCACTAGTAGACACATCTTGACATATGCATACATTAATAAGTTCACGCGTGCAGTAAAATAAGTAAACAACGTAAGAGTTACTATAATGTTACTGTATATTTTACAGTTATCAAGTATATATATAGGGCGTTGATAAGAATTAAGATATGGGTAGCAGTGTAGCACACCGCACATGCATGATGCATGTCGCTAATTTCGGTACAATGATGGGGAATGTTAATATATATAATCTAGAGCTTCAATGGGATGAATAATGTTTTTATGCATCTCTGTATGTTAGCATGTCCCATAAACTGTCGGAATACTGGTCATTTTGAGTTTGATTTTATTTTACGTTTAACTCTTTAGCACACAATTTTAGGCGTTTTGACTGCATGGTTAAATTTGTTATTTTAATTTTTTTTTAAATAAAAAATATTAAAATAAAACTTTTATTCACAAAAAGAAAATTTTAAAAATAATAATTCTAACTATATAATCAAAACTCTTAAAATAGTGTGTCAAAGAGTCAAACGACAAATATTACCAAACACAGGGAGTATTATTTTGTTACTTATTTCTTAAATTTTTTTATTCTCAAAAAAAAATTATTCTGAATTAAAATATAAATAGTAATTTTTATTCAAAAAGAAAATTCGATAGAATTTTACTAAATTACTTCGTTTAATAGTAATTTACTGAAATTTTACCTATCGATAGAATATATATTTTCTCATATTATGAACCACCTAACGTTCAATTTATTTATATATGTTTTTAGTGAAACTTAACGTTCAAATTGTGTAAATATTTATTTTGGTTAATTAGCCGATTAATTTTAACTGTTTCAATTCAACTAAGGTTTTGTTTTGTGCAGCCTGCAAGCCAAGTTTAAGGCATTTCCAATTACGTAATTTGCTTATACAATGATCATATACCGTAACGTATAAGTTAAAATCTTGCTGAAATAAAAAATCTGTGTCAATATTAATTAATTAATTTTCTTTTCAATAAATTGGAAAAACATCTTCATTCATTTATATATAGACTATTACTACGTATTTCCTCTATGCATCAGACTGAAGTTGGAGGAACTTGAAGATGATCTCTGTTATACATACAAATTTCAGTAAATATATGCGTGTCTATATATTCTAGCTAGGCGAATTAACATTTAAGGAATACGTAAAATTAAAAACGAAGAAACAAGAAAACAAAGGTTGCTAGCAAGCTGCAGACGAGTGGTTATTGTTTCTTGAAAATCGAGGCTTGGAAGAAATTCGATGCCTGACCGCAGGCTCACCAGCTCTCTCACAGGAAGGGCATATGCTAAGCGTTGGCGCTGGCGCTGGCAGTTGCATATAAAATGGAGGTGCTGCCGCTCGCTTCAGTGCCTTGAGCTCCTGCACTTCCTTTCGAAGCTTTCGATTCTCATCTGTTAATGTTTCACACAACTTCTTTAGCAATTCACACTCTATCTCTGTTTGTTTCAGCTTAGTCCTGTTCATTAATTTCATCAGGCTATAAGATCTCAGAATATTAATAAAATTAATAATTTAAAGAGCTCTAAGTTAGATGTCAAGATTAATTTATAACGCAAGTTTAATTTAAAGAAACTGCCAAATCAATATTATTGCCTCTAAGAATTTTAAGAATTCGATCAATAATAATCAATTTGTACCTAATTAACTCATTTATATGGTATGCATGTCATGGTAAGCACTCTATTGCAGAAAATTAAATAAAGTTCAATACGTACTCTAGCAAAATTTATTTTTTACTTTTTTCCCACTCCACATTATGGACCCGCCCTCATAATAATAATCTATATATTATTCTAAATAGAACCAAGCATGAAGAACATACACTATACCCTGTGTCGTTTGTTTGCTAGAATGATGATTAGAATATATATAAAACTTTTCACAAGATGAATCATTGTAGTATAATACATAAGCTACATATAGAATAATAGTATTGTGCAAATCCTGATCCATGTAAACTAGTGACCCTAAGTCTATTGAAATATTGTGCAAGATCAGGAATTTGCATATGCGTACCTGGCTCTTCTGTTCTGAAACCATACTTCTACTTGTCGAGCCCTCAGATTCAGCTGTTTAGCCAACGCCTGCTTTTGCTTCTAATCATAAGAAGACGATGATCATTAAAATTTGCATTTTTTTTAATACAAAAAATAAATAAAATATTCTTGTAAAATGATCAAAGACTTGATTAACCAGGAATTAAGATGGATGAATTACCGGATTAAGAGTGATATGTTCTTTGAAGGTGTCTTCTAAAATGAGAGACTGTTGTTTACTAAGTCTAAGTTTCTTTCTTGGGCCACCTTCCTCTTCTTCTTCTTCAATATTTTGATCATCACTTGTTGCTAATTTCGAGTTGTACACACTTTTAATTTTCATCTCATCCTCCTCGCTTCTCGTTTCTTCCGAGTGAGACATACTTAATATGTTTGATTTCATTTGATTTACTATTTTAATTTTCACTTGTTCACTGCTCGCATCTCTGTCTCTCTTCACGCTCGAAGAAATGGACGATACCACACTAATCGAAGAAGCCTGTCGATTCAGAACCGTATCATGCACTTTGCTTGCATCAAAGGTTAAGCTGCTTTTGCTTGTTACTTGATGATCCGAAGACAAGGCTAAACTGAGATTCGTAAATTTATCCGAATAGAAAATCGCTTTCCTCTTACGATGACGAGGATGATCAAGCTCAAAATATTGTTTCTTAGGCTGTTCAAGATGAGAAAACAAGCCAAGACTGAGGCCGGTGTTGTGCAGATCCTCAAAAGCCATATTATAATTGAATAATTAGATGGATGAAAATAATGAACACAAAACTTGGACAATAAGGAAAGTAGTATTGGACATACATATATATAGCGGAGATATGAAAAAGAAAGATTATTATTACAATATTAAAAAAGGTGGAAATGATTTGAGTAAATGAATCTAGACCGTTGTAGCGAAGATGGTCCATTTTCCTTAGTTTTCTGGAATGACCAAGGAACTCTCATGAAATGCAACATTATGAGGGAATAGAATAACACGACTATGTGGGATGACATATATAACATACATTATACATGCATACACATGGAATAATGTACATACATATATATATATACGCCGCGCGCGCACTTGTTTAATTGTGGGTATATATTTGATTGATCGAGAGCCCAACTACGTATACCGATGGAAAGTGACAAATTCCGACAATTAGATATATATTAATGAGCCATCGTTAATTTCTTGAGAGATTGTGAGTTTTGATGGTTCGAATATGTATGAATTTTTGTAAAATTAAATAAAAGTATGAGTGTTAAATTTCTACTCCCTCGGTCCCAAATTATCTATCTTGTTTTACTTTTCTGTAGTCAAATTGACTAAAGTTTGATCGAAAATTATATATAATATATAATTTAAAAAATTTATAAAAAATATATCATTAAAAGATTAAAAGGTATATTTAATTTACTTTAAAATGTATTTTTTCAGTTTTTCAAAATTATAAAAAAATATTTTTTAATTTTTAGTCAAAATTGAATCAAATTGATAAAAAAAAATCAAACAAGACAGTTGGTTTGGGACCGAGGGAGTAGTATATATATTAATAATGTATCTTGTTGAGAAATTAATGGGTAAATAAACATTCGCAGTCCATTTTTTTCAGGAAAAAGGAGGGTGTTTTGTAAGGACATTTGTAAAGGAAGTGTTAAGTCATACGTTATACTAGTACTCCCTCCGTCCCGGCCAAATGTTTACATTTGGTCCGGGCACGGAGACCAAGGATAGTGGGTGTAATAGTGATTTTATTGTTAAAATAAATGAAGTAGTGGGTGTAATAGTGTAAAGTGTTGAAAAAGTGGAGTGAAGTAGTGGATGTAATAATATATTTATTGTTAAAAGTTACTATTTTTAGTAATGTAAAGAATTGGGTGAGACGTCCCAAAAAGGAAAGTGTAAAGAATTGGTTGAGACGGAGGGAGTACTTTTTTTCCATGTTAATGGCCTAATATGCATTCTGTTATTAGTAGTACACGTTTCAATCATGAAGTTCGACAACTATGCTGTTTTACATTGGTCGCGCACACAGAATATTTATATTCTAATCTTCTGCCATATTCATATGCATTTCTCGGAGAGGTTAATGTCACTAAACTACCTATCGGATAAACAGGTATGAGATAATTTTTGGGTCCCTAATATTTTTTATTAAAAATACTTACTTTCAAACGGTAAGAACTAGATTTTTTTTAAAAATATATATTTTATTTTAGAATCATTCCTTCATAGGAGTATTTCATACAACTACAAGTGACAACAGGCATGCGCACACCGCACACGCATGCACTTCGTTTATATACTCCCTCCTTCACAGGAGTATTTCATACTTGTGTTCAATACACGCAGCGGTACAGTATTTGAAACTTCGAGAGTGGTTGAATATTAACAGTAATGACACCAATTATACTCCCTCTGTTTCATATTAATAGTTTATTTTCAAGAAATAATGCATATTAAAATTTTTTTATTATTGATTGGTTGTGTTCATATTTATTACATTAAATAAATATAATATATGGTATGAAGTTGATTTTGAAAATATAAATTAGAGATATGTGAAATAGAATTGATTTTAAAAATATAAACTAGTTTAAATTTTACATTGAAAGTTGGAGTGAATAATTATTTTGAAACAATTTTTTTAAAGTGAACTACTAATATGAAACGAAGGTACTAACACTTGTTTGTATCAGAATTTTCACCTGTCAAGACATGACGACTGCAGTGATGTCTCGACATGAAGAGACTCGACGACTACAAACTGACACGACAGAAGTGGAGGATGACAAGACCAAGTCTTTTTGTTGTTCAACAACCCTTGAAAATAGGAGGAAAGTTATCAATCATCCCTAGTCTGTAGCTGAGTGGAGATAAAGTATGGCTGAAGAATAGGGCAACTGACGAGTACACAAGACATTGACAAAAGCTGACTAAGTCTACCCGTCAACCGACGACAGCAAGAACATGTCTACCCGTCGGTCTACTATCCTGAAAAATAGGAGAAAAGGTAGAAATCTTCCCTACAATGATGGAACTTGGTGAGCAAGTATCTCCTATTAAATAGGATCGTGGTATACAATTAGAGTTGGAGAAAAAACACAAGTCCTAGCCTTTCACTTACACATTTACCATATGATACATATACACAACTACATCACAACCAAAATATACTACCATACACATATTATAGGGTTAAACCTAGAGCTAAACATACAACATCTTATGCCAAACAATTTACACAACACTACTACTACACCATACACCCATTACATTACCCTACATCGCATTTGAGAGAACTGCCACTTCTATAATCACACAATACATATGTATATTCAGTTGACGAGTAGCAGATTAACAGTTGACGAGTAGCCGACGAGTATATACACATAGCCGACGAGTACAAACTACAGTGGACATATAAGTTGTTTTGTACTTGTATTTCATTTCCTATCACTTGTAACAATTGTATAACTTATTCTAGTGGAACATCTTGGCTGAGTCACTCTCACCCGCAATTTTTAAACTTTCACAAGGGGTTTTCCGCGTCACCAAAATTATTTGTGTTCTTGTTCTTTGACTTACTTTTCTGCACTTGTCCATCTACTTTGTTACTTGTCCTTTAAACACGAAATCGATTAGACTTAATTATTAACCCTATAAAATTGGGCTAAAACAACAAAATTTATCTGCCGACAATCCAATCATTTTCTATTCAGTTTTAATTTCAAATTATTATAATGTATAAACAAAACAATTGTACATCTTATAACATTTGAAAAGGTAGGTTGAGTTGATATCGTAGCCCATATATCTTAAGTTATTGATTAGGTGTTGATTAAGAGTTTAAGATAGCATTATCCCAACCTTCTTTCATAACCTTTCTACCATGTACTGATGTATACATAATCCAGGATAACAATTAGCTGAAAATTTTTTAGCAATGAGAATCGTGAAAACATTCATTAAATTTTGTAGAATCATAATAAAAAATGAAAAAAAAATGTTTAGATAAACGCTTTATTATAATTTTGCAAATAAAATTATGGTTCTATATTATTTTTTTATTTTTTATTGTGGTTCTGCAGAATTTAGTAAAAGATTTCACGGTTCTCACGCTAAAAAGTTTGCAGCGGAGTGTTACCCATACATATATACATAAATATTCCTTCATTTTATAAATATAGTGTAGTATCCCTGAATTTTTTTTAAGTGTAATTATTTATTTTGGAGTATGGATTTGAGTTTTTAAATTTGGAAAATTATTATGGAAATTTGAAAAGAGACTCTTAGTTGAGATTTAATATTTTAAGTATATTTTTTAGAATTATTTTAGCGGTGGATTTATTTTATAAAGTCCTAAAATACAGCTAAAATCTTTAAAGTCCGAAAATTGAATTTTTATATATTTTCGGAAAAGAGGAGATGCTAGAATTTTACAGTCATGTATATAATTATTTTGAGCAAGGACGCTATTTTAGAAATATTATTATTGTGAGATTTATTTGGAGAATATTTATAATATTTTGTGGTGGTATTTAATTATTAAAAATGCCTAAGAAACCACTAAATATTTAATTAAAAAATAGAAGTGAGTTTTATTTGGAAAAATAATACAATTTTAGAATTATTAAAGTGAGACATGAAACTTTGACCCATAGAATATTTTCAGTGTGGATTAAATTTATTGAAATTGGATCAAGTATTCTAGAGTGGACTTTGGGCCAATTTTTATTATTTATATAAATAGCATTTTAGAATTGGAAAATCATTTTATAAACATCTTCTTCTCTAGCTAGAGAGAGAGAGATAAAGCCTATTTCTAGAGAGAGAGTGCAAACTTGAGAAAATCAAGTAGAGATCCGACGCCTTGATCATACATGCAACTATAGTTTTGGAACGAGTAAGAAGAGCTGAATTCACGGTGTAATTGGTGCTACATTTTGAGGAGGATTTTTAGAAAAGTTTCTAGAGGTCTCGGTCTCGTAATCTGTGAAAGGTATGATATTCGATATACTCTAAGCTTTATGTTTATGTGATTGTTAGACTCGGATCGTTACGTTTTGGTTTTGCATGCTACGTATGTTTGAGTTGGAATTTTTAGTTAAAAATCTTATCTTTATTATTTATTAGTAATTAGAGAGAGAGAGAGTGTCATAAATTGAGGGTGGTGATAAAAGATTTATTTTGAGACTTGTATTTAATTTTTGGAGATTTAATTTATTTAATTAAGTTTTAATAAAATCAATTGGGATGGAAATTATTAGTTGGGAAGTACCAATTTTAATTTAAGGGTTTTAATTCTATTTTTGGAGTATGTTGAAAAGGAGTTAAAAGATGGGTTACTAATCGGGGAAAACCCAAATTGGAAATTATGGTTTTTATTTTTTTTAATTGGGTGTTTGGGTTTGAGACTTTACAATTGGAATTGGAGGAGGCTGTGACATGGTGTGTGTAATCGGAGACAGAGGGGGAGCTCCACCGCGTGGCGACGGTGTTCCGCAGTGGTGGCGTCGCGTCGCGGCTGTTGCTACAGGAGGCAGGAGGTGGGGGTGATACACACATATATATACGATGTGTGTATCAGTGTGTGTGTGTGTGTGTGTGTGTGCGCAAATCGGTGTGTGTGTGTGGTCGGAGAAGACGAGAGAGAGATGAGGGAGAGAGAGAGAACAGCGACGGGAGAGAGAGAGGAGAAGAGAGGGAGAGAAGTTGGAGAGGAGAGAGAGATGGAGGGCTGTGGTGGTGGTGTTTTATTTTATTATTTTATTTGAGTGTTCGTTGTAATTTAATATTTTGGAAATATTTTGGTGGAAAAATAAATATTAAAAGGAGGATTTATTATTTTAATTTGGAGAATTGATTTTTAATATTTTTGGGAGTTGTTTGTTATTTTTGGGATATATTAAGCGGAGAAAATGGAGTTGGGTTGATTATCGGAGTTTAAGTGCTTGTTTGGTTAAATGTAGGAAGTAAATTACCGTAGAAAATTGTACTTTCTTTTTATAAAAAAACATGGGTAGTGCAATAAATTTGTTTTGTTGATAATTTTGTACTTCATGAATAGTTACTTATCTTATATTATTTGGTTGATTTTATTTTGTATTTATGAGCTAAATTCCGTGATGCAGGAATTGTAAATTACTAAGATAAGGGTGAGTAAGTGACTTCATCCATTATGTAGGTATGTGTACTTCTCAGATAAATTTATTATTCATGATTTTAGGCAACCAAACAACTCTATCATATCTTACTTCCTAGGTATTTCAAATATCTACTCAAACCAAACGACCTCTAAATAAATATTTTAGAGGATTGGTTTGATTAATAATTGAGTTGGTTGTTGAGATGGATTGATCATTTTACAAAAAAGATATTTCCGTTGGGAAAAAAAAGAGTGAATTATTTTGTGAGAATAAAATATTATTTAATTATATAATTGAGACGAGAGAATTAGTAGTAACAAAGTTGGATATAATTAGAGACTATAGTTGGAATTTATTGGATTAAAAATGAGAATAATATTTGGAATGGAATATTATTATTTTATTAATTTTCAAAAAGGAGAGACTAATAATTGGATTTTATTTTAATAGTGAAATGAGACAAGTGAGTGAATATTTTGAAATAGTGACTTGAATTAGAGTTACTCAAGTTGACTTCGAATAGTATTTTAATTTGATTTTAAGTTTAAGAGTTATGTCCTTAGAGTATGATTAGATGAGATAAATATTAATAGAGTTTAAAGTGGATTATTTGGTGAATATTATATTACTTGGATATTAAAATCTAGATAAATATGAGTTTATTAAATAATTTATTGATTGATTTTAAAGGGTGAATTGGAGTTTGCGGCTAGAATTAATTTCTGGGTCAACTCAGCTTTTAACTATTAAGCTTAAGTTTGACGGATCTGAGACAAGTTTATTGATATCTTTACTCTGAGATATTGTGATATTTTAAAGAACATGAAGATGAGTTTTGCAAAAGAGATTTGATTTTGATTTCTTTCGTTTATTTTAAATTCATATTCTAGTTTTATTCTTAATCATGAGAATTATTTTGTTTCATGGATTGTATTCATTTATTTGAGACGACCTCGTGAATGTTTATCTGTTGTGAATTATTTGTTTCTTGAGACACTGCTTAATTTATATTGCTTAATTTTTATCCTGGTATATAAAGATTCTAATATTGCTCATGTCCTACATTTAGTTAGTGTTCTTTTCTATCTCGGAGCTGTTCTCGTTATTTTGAGACATCTTTGTTTATTAAAATATTTATTCTATGCTAGCTACTCTCATAATTTTCGAGGTAGCTATAGTTCTTTCGAAAGGGAGTTTGATGTTTTTTTTTTAACTCAATTAAAGTTATTTTAATCTTATTGATCCATTGTTCGGGTTAATTGACTCACTTTCAGACCAAATAAATATTATTTTATCTGTTGCTGATTCTGATGTGAAGAGATGTTAAGATCGAGGATGAGTTCGTCATCTTTATCATACTGGTCAACACCAATGGGTAATTCTGTGTACGGACAGAACATAATTATATATATATATATATATATATATTGGGCACTGATGTTTCCTAGGGGTCTAAGAGAGAGACCTAAATACTAGCAAACGAGGGTGAGGGTGATACCTTTGACAAAAGACATGGTAGTGATCGTACCATGTGGTATCACGGGTGGGTATCACGGGTGGTAGTATATCTGTAGTGGTTTAGTGGTTGATCGCACTATAAAATATCAAGAGGTGAACCGACCAGTTCTATAATACTTGTTGATACTTGTTGAGTATCTTTTTTTTTCCGTGGAATCACTTGTATACTTTGAATTTGATTTGTGATTAATTGGTGATATATATGTCATCCAAATATTTTATTGTTTCCTTTGTTATAGTGATTCCTAATTGAGATTGGAAGTCGAGGTGAGTTTATTTTTGACCTTATTTTTTACCTCTGCTATTTATGAGAATTATTTATTTGCTAATTACCATAGTGGTGTACTTGCTTATTGCTTAGTGGTGTACTTGCTCTCATTCGCTCAATCATTTACTCTTACTTGTGTATATATTTTTTTGTGACATTGTTCAAAGTGAAACGAGAAAACACTGAGAATCCCAATTCAACCGATAAATGAAAGGGGATTATCCATGGGGATTATCCAAAACTGATGAGATTCAAGTTGTTTAACCCTGCTTTTATAGTTTCTTAGTCCAGATGTCGAACTAGTTTAGCTACTTTAGACAACAAGAGATTTATGACATGTAATAATATTATTTTTGAGTTGTGTAATATTATATTTAGGCTCGTATGAATCCCGGTTATGCTTGACACATCGTCGTTCCTCTACAAAGGTTAATCGTGGATGTGCTCTATTGTGATCAAGTAAGTTTTGTACTTGTCTATGATGAGTATGTGATGAGTTGAGCCGTAAAAAACTTGAAACTGCCAGACTGGGGTACCGGGGTACCGGGGTTTCGGACTGTTACATATAGTAACATTGTATTTGGTTGGTATGTTATAGAACATTTATTTTCAAATTAAGAATTAAAATTCTAATTTAAATAAATAATTTATGAAAATTTTAGACTTTAAATTTCATTATATTTTCTCTAATTTAATTCACATACCAACCAAATACAATGTTACTATATGTAACAGTCCGAAACCCCGGTATATATATATATATATATATATACATTTATTTTATAATGACTCAATTTTTTAAATTTTACATACTAATTTCATTCTTTTTTTTATTCAATTACATTCTTACTGACCAAAAGAGTTAGTTTCTTTGTTCAAGACTTGCAAGTCATTTGAGGATACAAGTATAAATATTTATTATTGTGAGGAAAACAAAAGGAAAGACGTATATTTTACATATGCAAAAGAGTTGGGAAATATATTGTAGTTTATGCAATTAATTTATTATTCAAATAGGGATAAATATCAGAAATACTATTTTGTATTTTTCAAAAAAAACCTTTAAATAGTTTGCATTTAGTACAAAGTAAAAGTCACTTTTATTTAATATCTAAAAATCTATAATTTATGTCAATTTAACAATATTTAAGGGCTTATAACTAGAGGAAAGGTAAGAAGAACAAAATTAGTAAAAATAATTTTAAGGGCATCTTTCTTTAGCTTTAGTTTGCTGTTGCTCTCGAAGAAATGCATTTTAGATTGTCATAAGCAGGGCCTAAACAAGGCTGAACTACAAACTCCTGTAGTCCTATATCTTCTATCATGTGTGTGTATTAACATGAACTATAAATTTATACTAAAATTAAGACTACTTTCTTATCTATTGTTCCTGAAGAATCTAAACTAGCTAACGAAATCTCAAAACATGTCAACTCCAAAGTGAAAATTCCTTTTTTTTTTGTGGGGGGTGGGTGGGTGTGGGGGGGGGGGGATACAAAAACCAGGTGAACTAAAGTGGATGTCAGAACTGCTGTAGAGCTTTTCCAGTGCCCACAACTCCCTGTGGATAGAGTTGAAATACATGTATCTGTCTGTGCACATGAAACTTGATCAATGTATATAAAGAATACAACTCAGTGTAAATCAATTATTGACTCCTCTGTTTCAAAATGAGGAAGCTCGACCAGTGAATTTTGTGGGGATTGATTAGATCTCTTAACTGCAAAATGGATGCGATGCTCAGCAATTAACTAGTAGTAGGCTTTAGATTTCTATACAAAATTGGGGATGATTTAGCAAAACCAGCAAAATATAAGTAAAGGAAGTTATTGGTTAGTCACCTGAGATTATATTATCTGCATCTTGAAGCTCGTGATCATCCTCATTCTTACACTGGTCTAGGTGCCCAGCTATAGGTGAGTTATGATGGGAATTGGATTTAAAGGTACAGAATGTCGAGCGCAAATGTTCATTAAGCTCTTTTAGTTGTCTATCCTGAGGGGAGTTCGGTGAAGATGATTGGAACTGACAATAGGCTGAACGCAACATTTCATAAATCTCTTTCAGTCTTCCAGAAAGCTCATCCTGCCTATCCATCTCCATGACAACCTGGAGAGCACAGATACATTTAACTACATAGAAAGAGCGCTTTTCACAAGTCAAATTGCTCTACATTTTGTGCAGTACCTGTGCAGAAGGGCTTTGAAATAGTGGAAAAAATCTTTGCCTGCAGTAGAAGTGGAAGAGGAGAGTGCAAATGATCAGTGTGGTGGTGAAACTTGAAGAAACTTCTGCTTTCTTGAGAGTGAATACTCCCAGGACAATTGTTTGTGTCAGCAGCAATGAGAAGATTATTGCATTATGTGCAACAGGCCAATAAAGTCCACCAGTGTCGTATTTTGTGATGTATACATTGATAAACTGAAAGGTGCAATTGTACTTTTTCAGATACAAAACTAAACATATAAAAGCACTGGCAAGGGTTGTTTGAATTAAGAACAACGATAACAAGCAACTTTAAACATATTACATTTTCCACTTCCAAAAACAAAAAATGCATTAAATATCTTCTCAATGTATATTAATATGACCACTAATAAAATAAATAATGGCTAAACATTTAATTTCATTCTCCTATAAACCGAACCAGACCAAACATTACCCAGTATGTCCCTATGTAGTGTGTACGCAGACTTTATTAGCTGGTAAATGTTCAACCAGAACTTTGGGCTTTCAAAATATTATTACTAGTCATAATCTGTAATTATTTGCAGGATTTAGAAGTCTGACAAGGTTTTTCCCCCTCAAGTGCTCCCATCTTTAGGCAACTCTAAACTTATTTCTCCACAAAATAAAATGTAAACAACTTTGCACCTAAAGTTGAAATACAACATAAATGTGAAATAAAAGCCATCAACTAACCGGCCTAATTATATTTTATTAAGTGAAAAATAAATAAAAAGCACAGGAACAGAGAATCAAGATTCAAGAATAGCACAGTGGTGGCGAAGTGATCTCCGGTGCTAGGTCCAGAGTTTGATTCTCACCACCTACCCGTGTACTCTGAAAAAAATAAAATAAAATGCACTAAAAATATGCAATTACCAACAAAAAAAAAAGAGTACAGGACTCCTGAAGTGCTAAAAAGCAGCTGGCAGAAAACCTTATAGGCTGATGGGGCAAGAAGGCAAACTGTCAGCACGAGGTGACATATTGACAAACCAAAGACTGCTTAATTCTTCTTCATCATAGTTTAACAAGTAAAGATAATTTTTAATTTCCATAAACAACTAATGATGAACTCAAATGTTTGCAAGACAATTCCAGAAGCAGAAAGTATGTAGTTTCAAATCATCAAATTCCATTAAAAAAAACTCGCTGGATAAAATTCTGAAAGTAAATCTGGAAATATTCAGGATAGTATAAAATTATCCAGATTTCTGGTGGCATCAATCACACTTCACTAGATCGTGAAGAACTCATCCCCGTGTTAGGTTCTCGCTGTGTCCTTTTTTTACTTGAAAAGGTCTAGAAGTATATCATACGTGATGTGGATTCTTGAATCTTCTTTTAACCAAAGATGAGTACACTTGTAGGTAAACAAGGATCAGAGTTGAAGTTTAATCATTAAAACTTTTGATTGTTCCTAAAGAGGGCATCTATTTAGAAACTTTTAATTTCCCTATCATTGCTAAAAACAAGATAATTTTCAGTCAATAAAGGCTTCTAATATCTTCCTCATAATTTACATAATCTTCATAATTCCTATTCTGTAAACAGCTCCAAGATGCTAAACTATTCCTAAAATATCAATCGCCATAAAAGCACATACTTTTAGGTAAGCTTGTATGGAACTCTACAAAATCCGGAAATATTATAATACTTTATAACTAATAATATTCTTTAACATTGGCTTCGCCAAATAGTGGAATGTATAAAGCTTTTCATGCACTTACAGTTTGTAGGTACTTAAAGTGAAAATTGTGGAAATGAAAATAGGTCCTTTCATGGGAGATCTACATGTTTTACCTTATATAACTTAGCCTATTATGATATTAGAATAGAGTTGCCTTCCATATCCCAAATTTGTTCTCAGGCTACAAGGTGATATTGATGCTGATTTCACAAAGGCAATATGTTAACGCGGGAGTTTGAAGTAGAAAAGGTGATACTAATGATTTTCTCATGTTGTAGGTCTGCATAACATATATGTGCATCTGTGCAGGTTCGTATCTGTATATAGTGCTTATCAAAAAAATAATTGAGGTTCTAGTTTACTTCCTTTCTCGTACAGTCCCATTAAACAAATTAACAATTTACACAATGAGTGAGTTTTTAAACAATAAGAAAAGCAAAAAAACAAGCAAGATCCCTATAAAGCAATTCCAAATTTATCAATAGTGTCTTCACTAAGTAGAGGCTATGACAATGTGAATAAGTAGTATTGTCAACTATAAAGCAACAATTTATCAATATTATTCACCTTACGTGAATGTAAAATGATAACAGGAAGCAATTGATCGCTGTAATTGTACTGGCAGAGTAATTTTATAGAGCAATTAATTAAGCAGTCAAACAACAACCGAATAGCCATTATTTACAACATCAGATTTGAAAAAGTATGTTTATCCTTGTTAAGTTTAAAATATGCTCACCTGATTACGGTACACAAGATAGGCAAGTAAAAAGTAAACCATCAAGAAGGGTAACATTAGAGGTGCCGTAACAGAAGCAGTGAAGCCTAGCAACCCAAACAGAAGAATTCTGGGAATTTCAGTGTGGTATGGAAAAGTAATTGGACCACATGACACAACAGTCTTGCCTCCGAATACAATTATATCCAACCAATGGCACAAAAGGACAAAAGGCTGCATTAACTCACAAGCCAAACCCGCCCACCCTGATGTTAACACGTAAGTCATAAAGAAAACAGCCTGCAAAAGTATAATTTTCATGGTCAATAATTATATACAGCTTCATAGTAAAACCCTTGCTTCACGTATAATAATTAATAGAACTGTGAAAAATGCTCAATCTTTTTCAAGCGACAGTTTCAAACTCCTCTGGGTAATGGGTGGAGATGCCTGTTCCATAGCACTAACTACTAACAGTCTTATTTTCCTTTACTAAGTATAGAGTTTAACCAAACTAAAGCAGACTTGAACAAAAAAATGAGCAATTAATATTGACGTTTTTGCCAACGAACCCAAAACCTAGGTTGTTTTGTGGAAAGACAAGTATCCTACATATGATGGCATGCAATACTTTTAGTCTGCAGGCGTGGGACATTTTCACATACTGTTGACTTGGGGTATATTATTTGCAACCAAGAGAAAACATAACAATGCGCAAGAAATAGGCCCCCATCAATCCATATAAATAAAGGGAAGGAGTTATTAGGCCAGTTGGAGCTGTAAGTGCAATAAATACTTGGGACATGTTAAAGATGCCATAAAAATAGACAATTAAAAGTGCTGAAAAAAATGATATAATTAGAAGGGTGTATACCATTGATGGCACTCCATTGGCAAGTTGCAATGGAATGTCTTTCAAACTTGAAATTCTATCAAAACTCTCTAAAACTGACCCTGACAGAATATTAGAAAAGAAGACGTTCCAAATCATGAAAAGTAAAACTTTGTGGCATGCACTCATCTTTCTGCCACTACGGGCAATAGGACCCTCTATAGCTGCTAAAGTCGACATTAGTGGTGGAACAGAGTATAGAAATAGCATCAACATCACACTTGGTAGGTATCCAGTAACCATATCAAAGATTAAGTTCCTGCAAAAACATTGGAAACAAGAACTGCATATAATCTGGTGTAATCAGGAGGCTACAGAATAATTTTACTCTTTATATCTATGTTATTAACTGGCAAAAATAAATCATATGCGCTGAGACAGTAGAAAGTGCATAGATATCAAGCAGAATGATTTCTCACGTAATGAGTAGGGTACTCTGTACAGAAACGAATGACACACCCTGGGAACCGAGCTTGGCACACTTGGTGTAAATTCGTTTAATTATTTCATGTACTTTATCTGATGAAATCATCACAATCTTAAATATCATTCATGTGATATGCACACTCGTTCTGTAACAAATTCTTCCATTAAGAATATGAAGTTTGACAAGCTGATAACTTTAAACTTTTGGGTAAGAATAGTATATACCAGTAAATCAATAATGTCTTCCGATGAAGTAAAAGCATTCACAAACGTTCTAGTAACATATATTTAGGACCTCAACTCAGCTCATTTGAACACAAACCAATTAGCATAGGCTCACAAAAACAATATATAAAATAAAATAAGAACAGAAGACATTCCAAATTAAGAACATAAAACTTTGTGTCATACACTTATTTTTATGCCACTATGGGCAATAGGACCCTCTACTGCTGCGGAAGTCGACATAACTGGTCGAACAGAGTACATAAATAGCATGCTTTAATTATTGCATAAAAATATGTGTTGTATTTTATCATATAAGCTCAATAGGTTTGTCAAACTGAATTCAGGTTTGACATGTGAGTCGGAACAGAATGAAATTCAGCAGGCTTCAAAAGTGTGAACTTGACAATATTACCTACCTCTCATTGCTCAACCTTCTCACGAAAGCAAATTTTTCCTTAAGCCTCTCCAGGTGGACAAGACTTTGCACAATCGACACAGGCACAAAGAAGAAAATCATTAAGACAATAGCAGCCAAGTGAGTTCCTATCTTGCGGACCCAAAGCAATTTGTATGGTACACAAAGGTTTGTCCAGAACACATCTGGCGGTTCTGGAGCAATATCTGTAACCCAGAGCATAGGATTTGGTGATTGTAGTGTCTGTGCAGCAACCAGAGCAGCATAGCGAGTTCTGAAAAAAACTAAAGCAGCTGCACACTCCTGCATGGAGATACCGAGTAATTAAGATAGCAAATTTATAAATTTGCTATCATGTGGTTATGAAATCATGTGGTTGACGGTTAGATTTCAGGGTTGCAACTTGTAAGTAACGATTTTTACCTAGTGTCACAAGAAGATAAACACATAGAGGACACTTGATAACTTTACCATAAGAATATAGAATTGTAAGTCTTGACAAAGGAATCAGGCAATGGAAGTATTAAGAAATTGAACAAACAAATCAGACGTTGTCATCGTTACATTTAACACTAGTATCATCGACACCACACGGGCTCATGTTTTTACTATAAATTTGCACATGTATAAGATAATACCGTTATATTGAAAATGAAATGGAAGTTAATACTTGATCCAAAGCAGATTAGAGATTTAAAGGGCATGACCAAATTAGCCTACACAACCATTGTTGCTTTCCAGATGAGAAATATATAATATCAATAGATGCATAATGATTCTACAAAGATAAAACAATGAGCTGCACTCAGAGGTTTAAGGAGAAATTGTAAAATATATGAGAAGCTTGTGATACACTGATGTTACACCTAGACACCTAGTTATGATAGCTGGAGTAAGAAATTTAATCTGTTGAGAGATGATGGATAAATGGAAGGCCTGAAAGATACTATGTATGTTGCTTCCAACATTAAGGAGAATTACCAACTCTTTAGAATTGTTGACTACTTGGGTCAGTCCTCAAATTTGCTTTTCAATAAGATTTGTACAGTACTATGATACTACAGCAACTGATGTCTGAGAATTCTGAATGGTCTTTATTTGATGTTGTAAAATATCTACGGAAACCAACCCAAGGTGTGAGGAGGCTGTAGACAACACCAAAAGGACAAACAGACAAATGATTATATTTACTCAGGGTAGGAGGGTTCGAACCCGGGACCCCTCATGGTGATACCATATTAAGTAATCAGCTCTCCCAACACCTTAAGTTGTAAGGATACCTCAATTGGAAGATATATTATATTCAACAATAGAATCAAAATTGTGTTTTGAGTCCCTAAACAAACAGGGTCTCTAAACATTTGTTGTTCCACTATTGCCAAACAAAGTTGCTTCAGCCTCTTCCTTCAGGATATAACAAAGCAAAAGGATTGCCTATAAATGCTAAATTCCTTTTAAGTGATTAAAAAATCTATTTACAGAATTGGCTGCACCTTTTCACCGAAAGATGCGTCTCCGGCCCAAAAGATATGTCTCTTCTTACAATTATAATCATTGTGTTTGGCATGATGATAAGGTGCCTACTTGCTATCCGCTAGGTCACGGGTTTGAACCATGGAAACAGCCCATTCATGGAAAATAAGGGTAAGGCTGCATACATCAGACCTCCCAATAACCTGCTAATGCTGAAGTCTTGTGCACCAGGTACAATCTTTATTATTTTGAATATACTAAATATATTTCTGCAGTAGCATACATTAAATTATCAGATAACACTAATATTAGATTTTCAAGCAGTACGAAACAAGTTACCTCTTTTCTTAGATCTTCTGCCAAACCACGTCTATCCTCATCATCATCATCATCACTGCTATATATTCTCTTGGAAAGGATCCTGAAAGGCTTTTCACTTGCTCCACAAAGGCCACATCTTATACTTGGTCCACATTGAGACACATCAGGGGACTTAATCATATTGTACATGTACTCTGCGTCTTTCTGGAAGGATTTAATGAAGACAAAAGGCTTATAAGGTTCAAGTGGATAAATTTTTTTAGATAAAAATGAAAATCATCTCAAATTAATGATGACATTGTAGGAACCAAATCAGTATTACTTTTTAGTAAAAAATTAACACAGTGGTGTGAAAATCAAATCAGTGATATATTTTAGTAAAAATTTAACTCAAAAGTGGCTCTATCTATGATCAGGTAATCACAAGTGCAGTTTGAGAATAATTGTAAATGTGTGCCAACAATTACATTTATACACACGCACACACAGTTGATTTCTTACAGTCTTAGAGGTAACAGTTTTCTTGTTCATCGTCTTATAGTGGAAAAACCAATCCAAAACAATGCTTATTTATTAACTACTCAACATTTGACTGCAATTATTCAGTGAGTGAAAGCACCATAGAATTTCAAGACTATTATTCCCTTTGAATTTGGACTCCCTTCAAATGTTGTAATTGATGTGTTTGTGGTTTATCACCTTGTGTCCTTGTTTGTGTCAATAAAGAGAATGATCAACAAGAATTTTAATACCCAATTTCTGTTTCATAAAATTTAATCAGAATCCTGACTGATGAGATTCGTACCATATCATGCTGTGCAATTGACTATTCGCCAAGCTACTAAAAGAGGAGCTCAATGAAACTATACATACAATTTCTGGATAGCATAGTGTAAAAAGATACACGTACAACAAGATGATTAACAGAATAGTAATATATACAAGTATCAAAAGTGGCATGTGAATGTCTATGTCAGGAGCTTACCACAAGTTTCTGAACTGTACCAGGGAGATAAACCATTTGGTGTGATAAATAACTTGAAGAATAGTAATTTGTGAAGAAGTTGGTTACTGAATCACTATAAGAATCTCCTGAAAAGGGGATAGCACGAACGATAACAGTAAAGAGGCCTAATTTTTTGTAATTACCGGTAATATAGGCGATCCTTTTCTGTGCAATACTTTTACTTTCCTAGTCCAAGCAACAACAATTACACAACTTAAGATTCACAAAACACCAAAGGGAATATATAGCGATTATATATTTTCATGATCAATAAAATTGAAATTCTTACAATGTACAGGAGAGCAAAGGCACAGAAGGTTATTCCATATAACACAAGACAGTGAACCCAAAGCCTGAAAAAGAATATGTAAGATGAATTGGAAGACACCGTAGACAGAGGTAAGTACACAACAAATAGTGGGTACTGTATAATATATTAACATAAAAGTTTATTTTCCTTACATGGCACTAGAATTAGTGGAAACAATACAACTTAACTTTCCCTGGATAATTAATCATGGCAGAAAGACTAATAACCACCAGAAACAGACTTATCAATTTTTATTTGCAAGTTATAACAGTAATTATGGGACACTACTACTAGCATTATAGCCTAGAGAATAACCCTGCTCTCTTGGTAACAGGAGGTTGAGTGTTCGAGCTCAGTGGAGGCATGTGTGCGCGTGAATATTTAACTTTCTGTAATTGATCATACCCAAATGAAATAAAATAAAATAATCATGGGACATGAGATATGAGATATGGGATATTAAAATCTTAAAAATAAGAATTATTACGAAAAAGGTAGTCCTACACATCTCATACTTAAAGCTGGAAACCAGTAGGCCGAGAAAAAAAATATTACAATCTTCTAGACCGGCCTTATTTCAGTCTTACTACAACTACACAGTGTCTGTTTTCCAGCATAAGTGAGAATTGAAAAGCTTCGTGTGGTTAAGATATAAATAACTCAATTACAGATTTAATTATAATATGGAGATAAGAGTCAGACCAGTCTGATCCTTCTTTAATATTCGCGATAGTGAACACTCCGAGAGACTCTGCACGAATTTTCTTATGATGTACGGCTTCACCAAAATAGTTCAGTGGAAGCACTACACAAATGCATATAACACCAGCAACGGAGAACAACCTGATACTGCATAAATGCAATGCCTATGGTAAGTATCTGAAAAAAATAGAAGCACAGTTCCTAGACAGTGATAAAGATGCATGTGTAGTTCAACAACTTAGCGTAAAAATGTTACAGCATGTTTGAAATCAAGCAAAGAAAAATACACTATTCCAGTTTAGTTACCCTTATGAAACTGTGTATCCATTTACAAGCTATAACACATATCAGATTGATATATACGATAATTCTACTACCAAACATCTAAGTATTCTCAAGTATAATGAAAGCAAGTGAACTAAAAAGAATAAATCTAGTCCGCTGCTCGAGTTCATTAATCAGGGTAGGAACTAATGAGAAAGGAAAAGAAATGAATCCTACACGAGACAAAGTTGATAAGAGGTTTCATTAATCAGGCTTTTTGTGTACCTAGAAATCCCAGCCACCTTGTACTGAAAGTGAAGTTGCTTACTTTCTACTACATTTATCCATGGTTTCTCCTGTTACTACAGGATCTGATGCACTTTTTCATATTAGTAGGTCAGAGCAAAGAAATAAATAGAGATGGCAATTGAGTCGAATTGATCATGTCAAGTACACGCCATTAGGAAAAAAATATCATGATTACTTTCTCTAACCAGGTAGATAGAAAAGCAAGTGTGAGACGTAATATACTCCAATATAACGAGGTTTTTTTAATTGGACCATCGTGAGAAAGGTGGACGATCGTATTAAGAGAATCTGAGCATATTTTTTAGGTTCATTAAACTAACTTTAGACTAAGAGAATTAAATCGCTCATTTCAATAAGAATCTATATGAACATAATTAATCTTAAAATTTTAACACATTCAAATGGCTCATGAACGTATATTTTAAGACCTTTCCTCTTATGGAACTTCTGACTTGGAATGAATAAATATCACCCCGAATGAATCTCAAATAGTAGAAAATAAGTTCCGATGACAAAAATCTAAGGTGTATACTTACCAGAAAACAACTATTCGTATAAAAACAAATGCATCTAGACCCCCAATCTTCAATAAATCTTCTTCAGTCGTCTCCCAAGCTTTAACTATCCAGCCAGCTGAAGGAACAAATCTGTCTAAGCAGAACTGATCTTCTAATTGTACTTGAGCGAACCTTTGCCCAAAGTACACACATGCATTGCTTGGTTGTTTTCTTAAAATAGAATACAGCGAGGAGAGCACGATGCACAAGGCTATGTTGATTGCAGCAGAAGTCAACAAAGCAGACAAATTCATATCCTTCCACTATGTCTGAAACCTTAAGACCGGAATATAACACAAGGAAAACCGGGAAGTTACCATGAAGACTGATATTGTAGGAACAAAGTGGCACACCGGTCCAGCAGCTGGAAAAGTCACCAGCCAATGTCTTAGAAATGTAAACTGACTAAAAAAAAATTAGTCTAAAACAAAACTCTTTTTACATATAGGGGAGAAGTACAAGACATAATCGTATCCGTGTGCAAATAATGTGCATAATAACGCAGCATTTCTTTTGACAATAATGAGAGTTCCCAAAAACTTATAAGAACTGTCTTATTATTATAACAGTCATAAAGAAACAAAACACTACATCCTAATGTCTGCAAGTAATTCAAAAGTGACTCTGGACAGGAACCAGAATTACAGTATTTATTCTTCTTATGCATTTTAACAATATCTTAGTATTGAGGAACCTAACTTTTTCATCTAAATTTAATCATTAAGATAAATGCTGATCATGGATTTAATAATAAAGTTTAAATAATAAAAGAATAGCATGCAAAATCTGGAGATAACAATTAAAAAAGAATATAATACCTGTAACCGATGTGAAATTTGCAAGAAATGCAGGGAGATAAAAGGCGCTACATTAATTAAAGAATGATAGTATAAAGTGTGATTATATATGTGGATGGGAGTAATTGAAATTAATCAAGTGTTGTGTATTCTTGATTATTTCGTGCTTCAACTTGTGATGATTCGTAGAAAAGAAGAAGAAGAAGGAAACCCTGACGCATGTAGCGAAAGAGAACATATGATTGTGCAGATATATGCTATATATAGATGTTACTACACAAGTACAAATCAATAAATCATGGTCAGGTACTTAGGTCGGGTGCTCGGGTCGCTCCAGGTATATGATTTCTGGTAATGGAGTTTTTCGATCTAATATTTCATATTTACTGTTTTAGGTTTAAATTTTAACTTTCGATCAAAATAATGTTAGGTTTAAATTTTGATCTCGTATTCTCAAGAAGGTAAGAAATTTGATCGGTATCTTTTTTTTAGCTGGGATTTTCGCCCTTTAAAATATGTCAAATAACACATCTCTAACCACGTGATGTCAATATTTAATACATAATATTGTAATATTTCATATTTATTTAAAACTAGCTTATATCCCGTGCGATGCACGGATGAATTTTTTTAATTTTTTAATATTTTTTAATGATTTGAATTTATTTGTATTTGTATAATTATAATTTAAATTTTATTTAATATTATATGTATATGTTTTTATATAATTTATTTGCATTTATATTTTAATAGGATAATTTTTGTTTGTTTTGTATAGAGATGTATTTTACTTAGGAGATTAATGTGAGATATTTTAGTTAGAAGATTAATATGAGATTGTATTTTAGTAGTAATGTTTATATTTTTTAGAATTATAATGTTTATGAGTTGTTTGCATAAAAGGAGGATTACTTGTGTTAGAATTGTATGTATAATTATATTCTTTTAAAATTTAACGGTTAAGATTATTTTTATGGTTCACTTAAAATTGGACGGTCAAGATCTTTTCTATGGTTCATCCAGTACCAAACCAACCGACGACTAGGGGTGAACACGGGTCGGGTTGGGCGGGTTTTAATCAAAAAATGACCCAACCCAATTAGTTCGGGTTGATAAAAACTGAACCCATTAATATAAAAATTTTTATGTAACCCAATCCAACCCAACCCAATTAATTCGGATTGGGTTGGGTTAAACCCTCTTCTTCAAGCAACAATACTGTAAATAAGTCTGAACATAACTTTGATATAACATGCCTCTGTCAAATGCCAATTTTCCATAACAAATAAATAGTCCAAATGTGTGACATAAAATATAAATAGTCACCAAATAGTCAAATACAATCCAAAATCTAACTCAAAACATTAAATAGTCCAATAACAATTGGTTAGTTTAAAATAAATAAAACAACATTTTTTGTGACGAATCAATCATCAATAACATTGATAGCGTTGACCTTGAGTATCTCCTTCAATGCACCAATGTCAATATTATTTTTGCCACTTATAAAATTAAAACAAAAAATGAAAACATTTATGAGCCTAGATTAAATAAAAAAGAACATCCCCTTATAATTAAATCAGTTTGGTTTATCTTTATCAAGAAACTCATACTAAATGGGTTTAATGGGCTATGCCTATATGTATAAACGGGTTGCTCGGGTTGGGTTAGGGTCAAAATATGTTAAACCCTAACTCAACCCGATTTATACGGGTTTTTGAAAAATTAAACCGTTCAACCCTCGGTTTTGGACGGTTCAATTTGTTCGGCCGAAACAAGGGTTGGGTTGGGTTGGGTTGGGTTGGGCTGGGCGGGTTATGTTCACCCCTACCGACGACCAAAACTTTTAATCTTTCATTTTTAATAATATTTGCAAGTAATGTTATTATATTATGTAGCTTATTTTATAATTTATGCATTACAAATTTGTGTAAAAAGCATTTTCAAGTCGTAATGTAATAATTGAATGATCCTAAATTTGTTAATTTATAAAAAAATTAAGAGAATAAGTTTTAGGTAAATAATGATTCTATTTCAAAAAAATTAGAGACCAAGGGGTTCAAAATTCCTCATAACGTATAAGTTAGACAAGGAGCATGCAAGTTAGAAAATATACATTTTTTTTAATTTTCAGAATTATTTTTAATAAAACAAATGTACAGTTTGCATAAGAAATATCTTTTCAAACATTTTTTATGAGTGAAATATACTATTAAAATTTTGCCAAGTTTGCAAGGGCTGTTGCTCAAATATATAGGGAGAAAACATTTTTTTGGCAAAGAAAATGACACAAAAAATGGTTATTTTAAATTGATATCTATTTTTAGAGAACAAAACTGAGACTCAATAAATTTACGTTCATATAAATATTGGAATCTTGATTCCACATTCTCTTGGTTATGAAGCCTGAAGAGTAAAGAGAGCAAGGTGGAGCTACTGCTCATGAGTGAAAGCATGGGGATCGTTCTTGCCAAAGAAATGAACAAATCAATAGGACAAAAATTGCATTTACCTTGGAATTTACACATGCTCAATAAAAAAGATACTGAAAAGAAAACAACCTCAAGAAACACAAAGTACATTAGTAATATCTTTAGTTGTATTCAGATCAGAACTTTTTATCATCAACAAGATGGAGGAGCTCTGTAATACGCAGGTACTGTTGCAGGGAAGAACATCTGCCTAACTCCTTCTGCCTTGATTATGGGAAAAATGATTCCTGATGCACTCTGTTTAACACAAATACAAACTCAAAAATGTTTAGATTCCAATTAAAACAGTGCAGTTCACTACAAAAATTGGTGAAAGGACAAGGAACAAAAAATATTATAGTAGCACTCACGGATATCAATCTGGCTCCAACCCACATCCGTTTAGGTGAAGGGAACGGCAGTAACAAGCGGCCTACACCAAATATTGCCACAGCAAAGAAATGAACCACCAAGCTTAATGGGCGAGGGTTCAGACCAGACAGGAAGGATACCGGTCCTTCTGAGAAAAAGCCTCCAAGGCTAAGATAATCAAAGCAGGCCTCACGCATTTCCTTCCTTGCTTGATCAGGGGACGCACAGAACACCTTATACAGAGCACCAGCCAGTGTGTTGATGGTGGATGCCACAGGCTGTTAATAGAAGCATAAATGTACAATGAGATCTGTTTGGTGGAATCTCATATTTAACTTAAAAAACAATACCTTATTTACAAGAATAATATTGTAGGCACTACTGCAACTTTAGTTGCTAGCAAAACTCACCTTGCGCAATGTGTAAAACGATTCAAGATATTTGCATAAAGTAGATGCATCATTCATATCAGTGAGAGGCCTTAGAAGATTGCGTAGGACAACAATATCAGAAAGGGCAACAGTCATGCCACCACCAGTTAATGGGTGGCGCATGTTAAATGCATCTCCCATAAGCAATGCCCCTGGAGTAGGATGAGGAGCAGCTGGCATGCTTCTGTTAGACATTGTCCTTATTTTTCCTTTATCAACTGTAGTGATGAAAGCATCAAGCAGCTCTGGAGGAATCTGAATATTTGAAACATATTAGTCATGTGCGCTACCAGGTTGAAATTTAACTGGACAATTTTGCTGTAATTAGATAAATCATACTAGAGAGTGATAGATACCTGCGGAGCAACAACAGTCTTTAGATATGTGGCCATTTGGCCATTTGCGACTGAAGGCACCTTTTGACCAGGAACATCAACCAAACAGCGTATTTCTGTGCTACTGATGGGATAAAATAAGATAGGTGATGGGTCTGCTAAGATAACATGCCCGTGGTTTGCATGTGGTAGTTGGCAATTCTCCAGGATCAAGCCTACAAAACTAGATGGCACTTCCACCTGCAAAAGATATAAGGTTACGGTGAATGGACAGCAATCAAAGTAGCTGGACACTATATTTGGTACTAATAGCAGATAGCATATAATTACTGTTTCCACCTTTGGGCTACAAAGATTACGTCGCAAGTTTGAAAAGCAGCCATCACAGACAATAGTTAGTGGGGCATATGCATTCACTTCTTCACCAGTTTTCGTCTTGTATTGTACACCTTTGATAGTTCCATTTTCTTCAAGCAGAGATATGACAGTTCCTTCCTCCAGTTGAACACTATAAAAGAATAAACTTAAACCAGTTACTATCGATTTCAGTGTAATACTAAAACCAAAGTTTCTTTTTCTAGGCCCATGTCAATCTTTCTTTGATGTGACAATTTATTCCCAATGAATATTAAAAGTAGGGGGTGTCTCATGAAAACAACATCTCCACTTCTAGGAGTAGGGGGTAAGGTTTGCTTAAATCTCGCCACCCCCGACTCTGCTTACGAGGCATACTTATTTTAATATAACTAAAAATCCCTGTGAATCCTCTTATTTTATAAGTATGTGAAATACTTCCTGTCAATCTTGGGGGTGGGGGTAAACAAGAAAAAGATGTATACTTGGGAAGAGTTGCAGCCTTATCGCGCATTCTTTGAATAAATCGCCCATTGTGAAAGCTTCTACCAGACACATCAGAGTGAAATTTCTCTAAAGGATAAGAGAGTCTAGTACTCTTTCCGTCCTTGAAAAGAGCATAACCAAAGACTCGTTGAGCATCAATTTCCTCCACACAATCTGCAGTGCAAACAATAGCATGTCTTGTTGAAGAAGAATGTACTGATAAAATAGACTGTTAATAAAGCCAACTTAGATAGCTAATAATCAAACAAATTCTGGTATACCTTCCAGTCCTAATTCAATCAACTTCAGATAGCCACCTGGTTGTAGAAGTTCCCCGACGATCCTATCAGGCTCTGTCAAGTCTCTTTCAATTACACATACCCGACGTCCATCCTACGACACACCATAAGATTGGAATTTAAAGGTGCATCTACAGTAAATTTCTAATAAGAATCACCAAGTCAAAGTTCACAATTAAAATAAAATTATTGTATATATAAACAAGCAAAAGCCATAGAAAATATATAAAAACTTGCCAAACATCAGATTCCCCAATATACAAATAAGAAAAACAGGACAAAACATGACAAACAATATAGATACAGTCGTCTTCGTAAAGGTGGAAGCCCAATATTGTACTTTTAACTTAATTTAATCATCTTATAAGATCATTAACTATCAAACAAGAACAACTTGCATAAGAAGTGATGGTAGAGAAAACAAAAAGAATTCAATAAAAAGGAAGCTTCCTAAACTTCACATTGTCCCCGTCCTACATACAACTTCACCTAACAAACCAGATCTCACACATACATAAAAACTTGCATATAAAATATAGCATTTCATTAACTGAATCAAACACACACACATATACATAACTATTCCTAATTACAATATCTCGATTCGATTCCGCAATATAACTGCTCATTTATTCTTCATCATATGAATCACAAAAATGTAGCAACAATAACATTAATTGCACATATACATATACATATAAGAAAGGATCATAAATATAAATGAGATGCAGCGATTATGGTTATACCTTGCCGAGCGTGTGAGCGAGTGCAGCGCCGGCAACGCCAGCACCGACAATAATGACGTCAGTGTCATCTCCGTGGGCGTTTCTAGATCCGCATTCTCGTGCAACGGGAGTAGTTGTATTAGCGCTCTTCTCGGCGTCGCTAACGACGTCGTTTCGTTTAAAAAACAAAGCGTAGGCCAAAACAAACCCTAACAACGCCGCCAGAATCGATCCGTACAGCAAATGCTCCTCCATTGCTAGACAATGCGGCGGAGGAAGAAACAGTGACGGAGACGACCGGCCGGAGTACGGACGGCGGTAGTTTTCTCTGAAGAAAATTGAATTATGTATATACAAAAACTTGTATGTATATATTGGATTGGAGTGGTGTGTGGATGTGTTTGGTGTATATGAATTCTCTCTCTAAAAGTCCTGGCTGGCGTTTAAATGTGTGCTGTGCTGGTGAACTACGTATACTACTTTATTTATAGAGAGAGGAGAGAGAAAGAAATACTCCAGGCCAGCAGCTCAAAATGCCACATACTTATTTGTATATGTGTTTCAATCTATGTACGTGGTTAAGATATGAAAAGCCTTGTAGCTTGTTAATTACCTCCTGTGACTAACACTTGCTCCGGAAAACAGAAAAACAATTAATATAATTTGTATTCTTATTTATGTTCCCGATTTTTTTTTAAAGAAGAACGTAAGTGCAAATTAATGAAAATTTTACATGTTTTTCTTTCAAAATTTTCACTCTAAAAATGGGATGAAGAGAAAAGCAGGTGATGAGTGTAAATTTAAAACAAAAATATTAACAATATATTTTTATTATCTAATTCTTACTTTCTAAATCTACGGATAAAATTTTAATTTAACAATCAATTACATGTTTTTCTTCCAACTCGGGAGCACATTAATAAAACTAGTTTCATTCTTTAATTTTTAAACTCGGGAGCAAGTTAATGAGTGTTGTTATACTTACTTCTTTAACTTCCATCAGTTTTCCACCTATAAAAAACTCGAAGTAAGGCGTAATGTCATGTTGAATTTTTTTAGTAATATGCTCTATTTCTTTAATTTTTGGCTTTCATACGGCAACAAATAATATTTCTTTGAAGTTTGAATTAGCCTGATTCACAGAGCGGCTCTGAATCACTTTTCTTTAAATTAAATAATAAAATGATAAATAATTTTAGGATTGGTGATTCTTATTTAAATATTAAAACAATAAATAACTTTGGGACTGATTCTTTTTATTTAAATTTTGAAACAATAAATTGCTTTGGGACTGCTAATATTTAATATTTTTTTGGAATTAGTAGCGCATAAATCACGATTCGAATTTTTCATTGTTAAAGGATGGTATTTGAAAAATAAAGTACATTTTATGATTTGTATTATTGTTGATAGTTAGCATTTTAATATACAAATATTCATATTATTCCAATATTTTATTATTATTTATTCATGTGTTTAATCAAAGGGATTCTTTTAAATATAGAGTAATGACAGGCTTACAAAATTATTTCTCAAATAACATGACATTAAATACTGATGATATATTATTATGGAATGTTTTACTATAATTGATAAGATTTATGTGAACGAAGGGGAGTTCATTATTATTAATTAAGTTAGAGCCAATTAAAACATAACACTTGACATTTGGAACAAATCTAAAGTATGGAAAATTTCTCTTAAATTTATTAGTTTAATTTTAATAATATTTTCAATGATTTTTGAATGATTATTACTCAATAAATGATTATTATTCCATTATTTATTTATTTTCCCGTGTAGTTTATACTAATAATCTTGTATTAATGTTGGATTATAAATCTTTAATTTATAAATTTATCTAAAATATATATATTATCATATGTTATTTCATATACAAAGGGATCACTTTTTGTTAGATTTTATCTGGATATTTAATTTATTATTACTTAAATAATATTATATTATATATTCAGTACAATTCATTTATGTGGGGAAAAAATTGATAAGAAAGAAAATAAATAAAATGAATATTATGACTGGCCTCCTTTATGGGACTTTTGCACGTTGATAGCTGGGTGGTAATTTTCATCCCGATCCGAAATCGACACGAATCCAATCCGAAAAAATATGAATTAGAGTCAGTTAATATTTAACCCGAAACAACCAAATACAATTAGACACGAACCTGAAATCTGAAACCCGAAAATGTCTTGAAAATTTATGAACCCTCTATTTATAACTCTAATTTTGAAATACTTTATCTTTAAAATAATTAAATTTAATTACAATAAATTAACTTTCACGTGCAATGATAGATACTCTCTAGTTGGTTCATAATTATCTAATAGTAATGACAATATTTTATACATGTTCTGTCCTTTTTTAAATCTGACAAAATGGGTACAATACATATTATACATTTAAAATGTAATTTTCAAAGTGCAACAAAAGATAAATGAACTATTTTTTCTTAAAATTTGTGCAAAATCAATCGGTCCATATAAATTGAGAGAGATGGAGTATATAATATAGAGGTATATTTTCAATTACTCTAAAGAAAAGTAGAAGCGATGAAACCCGAAATGACTTGAAACCTGACACGAACCCGATAAGTACAAGATAGGATTAGAAAAAAATCAACCCAAAAAATACATGTTAGAGTTAAAAAAAACAACCCAAAACAATCAGTACAATATGATCCGACACGAACCCGGCCCAGAATCCAAAATTGACATCCCTGGTTTATCGCAATCCCGCTTCCAGTTTTTGTAATTTGGTTTGGGAACATAAATTTTTGGAATGCTAAGGTAAAAATCTCCATCATCGTGGGCTCGTGGCCCATATATAACTTCGGTGTACTCATTTAAGTTAGTAAGTTTAATATTTCAAAAAAAAATTAAAAGATCAAATTTTAGGTGTTTTAAAAAATTAATTTTTTTGATTAAGTCTGTTCAGATCTTTAATCAAATTAAGTTTTTTAGAAAATATTTGAAATTTTTTAAACCCTATATAGACCGAATCATGTTGAACTTTTATCCGAATCTGGACCAGGCCGGCATAAGATTTATCCGAATCTAATTGATTTTTATTCAAGTTATTAATATAAATTATTATACATATAAACTGAATGATATATTATTCATTAATATAAATATTGTAAATTGTATATTCGTTTACATACTTTTTTAAAAATAATTAATCAACTATTTGTGTATTTCACATATATTTTATTAATGTATAATAAATATAAATGTAAATTAATTATTTTAATTTATGAATATATATATATATGTGGATATGTGTGTGTGAGAGAACTAATTAAAATTAGGGCTGTCAAACGGATAATCCGGATACGGATTTGGCTATATCCGAATCCGAAATTTTTTAAAAGTTAATATCCGAATCCGGATCCGACGGATACTATCCGGATATGGATAATATCCGGATCCGAATCCTATTTTTAATAAATTTTTTAAATTTATATTAAAAATTCAAAAAAAATGCAAAAAAAATATTAAAATTTTAATTTAATTTTTTTAAATTGAGTTAAGAGTTAAAGGGATTTAAGCCTATTTTATTTTTTAAAAAATTAATTTTTATTTATCTTTTCAATCTAATTTTGTTATCTTAATAATATTAAACTCAAATGATATTTTTATATATGTCTATAATATTTTTACAATTATATAAATTTTTTATAAATATATTATTTAATGAATATATATACACACACTACAAAATTAATAGAATAAATTTTAAATTGTATATATATATTATTTATGTGATATATATGATACGATTTAAAATGCATAAAATACTATAGAAATATAAATTGATATATATTGAATATAGATTTTAAAGTATAACCATGTGTAGTGTATATATTAATTTATTAAATTAAAATAGACATTAGAGTTGAGCTAATTAAAAAATATAATTGAATCAAATTAAATGGGTTTATAACTATAAGTGTATATATAAAAATATATAAGTAGGCTTATAACTATAAATGAGTTTAAAAATATATAATTATATATTATATATATTAAAAATATATATTTATATATATTATATATAATTAATTTCGGATACGGATATTTTCGGATACGGATGTGCCTATATCCATATCCGTATCCGGAATCTTCGGATTCGGATACGGATAATATCCGGTTTCTTCCGGATACGGATAATATCCGTTTTTTTCCGGATACGAATACAGATATTTCGGACGGATATCGGATTTTTCGGATTTTTTTGACAGCCCTAATTAAAATCAAGTGAGATAGGACAATACTTCTACCTGATTAAAATTATTCACCCCACACACACATATATATACTCATATCCAGCCTAGGTATATATATTAATTATTAGTTTTTAAATAATAATTATTTAATTATATACTCTGTTTTGTTACAGGTCGGTTTAATTTTCAACACACATATTTAGGTATTTTGACTAGACAGCAAAAATTATATTTTTTAAATTAAAATATCGATTATATATTTTAATTTTATAAAAAGAAAATTTGAAAAATAATAATTTTTATTATCCGATCAAAATATTTAAATACGTGTGCTAAAAATTAAAACTAAAAAATAAAAAAAATGGAGGTAGTATAAAAATATATTTTCGGATAATGTGTATTCGGAAATCGTAATCGAATTTTGAACAAATACAGTATACCAAATGAATAAAAAGAATATTCTATTCTACACAAAAAAAAAATCCAATTTATTTTTGGAAAATGCGTCGCCCCGGCTTCCCAGTTCCCACATCAAATTCACCCGCGCGCACAATTTTATTATTTCCAAAAATAAGCTACCCACTATATTCCTGTCAGCAACGAGACCAGAGTGTCTGTAACTAGGACCCACTGAAAGATATAAAACACATACAACACACACTAAAATATTACATACACAAATCAAATGCCAACCTCCGATCGTAAATCTCGCCGGAGCCCTAAAATAACGCCTCTCCTCCCTCTAAAAGACGATGACTCCGTCGTCCAATCCGGTGCCTCCTTCTACGGCGCCGTTTTCAATCTCTCCACCACGATCGTCGGCGCCGGAATCATGGCCTTACCGGCCACTCTCAAGCAGTCAGGCGTGATTCCGGGCCTGATCATCATTGTTTTGGTAGGTATATTAACGGAATCATCAATTGATTTGATTTTGAGATTGACTCGAGCTTCGAAAGTGTCGTCGTACTCTGCGCTGGTTGGAGATGCGTTTGGTGGTGGTGGACGGACGTTGTTGCAGATCTGTATCGTCGTCAATAATCTCGGCATGCTTATTGCGTATATGATTATTATTGGTATGGTTGGATGATGGTTGTTCCCTTTTGTTTATTAGGTAATTTTTATTCTGTTTGTTGTTTAATTTGATTGAATTTGTGATTACATACTCTTGCAACTTAGAAGACGATTTCGTAAATGTGTGAGGTGATCCGTAAACTATATAGATGTTGTGAATTTCTTTTTTCAACCTTTTTTAAAGATTTAGTAATTAAATTTGGAAGGACTGAATCACAAACTGTAATTACTTGTTATGGTAGTAATGTTGAAACTATATGTGATTTGATTGTAGGTGATGTTATATCAGGAACAGTTTCAGATGATGTACAACATCCAGGTTTGATGCAAGAATGGTTTGGTGATCGGTGGTGGGCATCACGTTCTATGATACTACTTTTCACCACTCTGTTTGTTTTTGCTCCTCTGATATCATTCAAACGTGTTGGTGAGTTACAGACATTTGACTAGCAACCTTCCTTGTAGTCTACATTATCTATTTAGTGGACCAATAACTAATGCTGTGAGAATATGCTGGTGTTAAATATCAATAACGTGTGTTAAAAATTCAATAAATGAGAAATCAGTAACATTGAAGCAACCCTGGAGTTTTCAGTCCATTTAACTAAGTTTGAAGGGACAACAGATTTCTGTTGCTTTACTAAATAAAAAATGCAGCACTCTTTATGTTTCTATTCTTATGGCCAAGAAGTCCTAATAATTGTTCGTATCATGGTGATAGCAACCATATATGCTTGTATACTCTGATTAAGCCACTGGTATATGTTCAATAAGTGAAAGACTAGGTGAAGTGGTAAACTGAAATTTTCGAGGTTCTAACCTTAATTCCGTAATACCTTATTGCATCACAGGTAGAGATATTTAAAAGATCCGAAATCTGATCCGATCTGGAAAAAATATGGATCCGGATAAAATCCGGGCTTTTTGAAAAGCCCGATTTTTTTAAATAAAAATTCAAAAATATATAATGTTTTTAATAAATTATAATAATATTAATATATAAATTAAAAAACCCGGCACGGCTAGATCCGGTCCCGGGCCTCAAACGAGCCTTGTTTTTTTAGGGAAATCCAGCCTGGTCTGATCCTAAAAAGTCCGGATAAAATCTGCCGAACTATTTGTGCATCTCTAAATTCATAGGTACTTGTTACATCCTGCTGGGAGATTATTTGAACTTCTTTGATGATATGATTTTACTTGAATCTAGTACAGGAAAGAATGTCTACAAGTCAATAACCGAAACAGTCTCTGTTTTTGTCCAGTATTGAAATATTGCAAACGTATTTTAGATATTTCAAATGAGCAATTTTATTTTATTTTTGTTTTGTTTTCTACAGACTGTGTATTGCTTTATATTCAGTTTAACGATAATGTTATCACTGTTTTTCTGTTTCATCATTAGTATTACTAAACAGTACTAAAACATGTTGATGTGCATGTCAGAGAAATTTTCTAGTTGGTATTCCTTGTAATGTGTACATTAAAGTATTCATATATCTTACTTTTTTGTGGTGCTAGATTCATTGAGATACACATCGCTTTATCGGTGGGATTGGCAGTTGTCTTCGTGGTAATAACCGCTGGAGTTGCAATCTTAAAATTAATTAATGGAAGCATTGGTATGCCACGTTTGCTGCCTCAAGTTGATAATCAAGCATCTTTCTGGAAGTTGTTCACAACTGTTCCTATACTCGTGACTGCTTATATCTGTCACCACAACAGTAAGTTTGAAACCTATAATCTGTTGCATTTTGTTAAACACACACCTCACTGTTGACCATAGTTATGATATAAGGATAAAAACGTCTAGTACAAGGTTGAGGCTTGAGCAATATATCATCTGCGGTTCCTTTGTTAGTTTGTTTCTGACTAGTATTTGATTAAGTCTTACTGTAGTGAAAAAAGTTGAAGAACGTTATTGCTAGACCTGATACTTCTGAGTTCTGATAGAGCATTAATTACAGTTGTCAAAATATACAGTTCTTCTATTTTTGAGAAAAAGATAGCCAGCCAACAATTACCACGTCATAATGTAAGTACTTAAGTTGAACACAGTGTATTGGCTGGAACGTACATGTAGGCCTGAATCCTAATTAGGCCCACATGAGTTTTTACAAATATTAGCCAAACACTGTTTGGAAACAAGAGTTGGGCTGCTAACTAAGCCTCAAAGGTCTTGATGTAATGTGTAAACTGTAAATACGACATAGTTGCTCACAATCATTGCCACACATTAGAAGTTAAGTTTTTAAGCTTTGTTCTCGATACTTCATTTTAAAATTGTATTGTATTTGTATACTAGTTGAAGTATCTTGGCTTCATCGTCCTCAGACAAGCCTGTCTGGATCTCTATAGGTTAGATGACTCAGAGTTTGATCCTTAATTCAATCCATCTAATCATCTAATCCTTGGCCTTTTGTTGCCTTCTCTATATTTGCTTTCAAATTTTTGGATGATGTAATGCTTACATTTATGAAGTAATATACGAAATAACTTTTTTTCATATTTATGAACCAGTTTTCTAATTCTTTTTGTAGTTCATCCCATCCAGAATGAATTAAATGACCCGATGAAAATGAAGTCCATAGTGAGGACATCAATTGTTTTCTGTACATCTGTGTATATTACAACTAGCTTCTTTGGATTTCTTCTGTTTGGGGATCAAACTTTGGATGATATACTTGCAAATTTTGATGGCGATCTCGGGATTCCTTATGGCTCAATGCTTAATGATTTAGTAAGAGTGAGCTATGGTCTCCACGCGATGCTTGTGTTTCCTCTTGTTTTTTATTCACTCCGTCTCAACCTTGATGGCCTTATATTCCCTCATGCCATTCCTCTCATCTTTGACAATCGAAGGTTTTTCTCAGTGACAATAGTTCTCATGGGATTCGTTTATATGGGAGCAAACTTTGTGCCTAGCATATGGGATGCATTCCAGTTTACGGGGGCTACAGCTACTGTAGCAGTAGGTTACATTTTTCCAGCGGCTGTTGCCCTTAGGTAAGACAAGTTGTATAACCTCTCACGATAATCAATTTCATTTTATTTAGTCCCCATCCACCAACTATTAGTAAATTCAGGGTTGTTATTAATTGAATATAAAAGATCACCTGCAAATTAAAAGAAAAATTTAGTAAGTGATCTTAAGTGCTCTTTCAATTAACTTTTCTCATATAGACCCTGTCAATTTGCATGTCCTAAATCAAGCCCGTATAAGTAATTATTGAGTTAGTCTGATTTGTACTTTGCAGGGATGCTAATGGACGTGCAGTAAAGAAAGATAAACTTATGCCCTGGGTAATGATGTTGCTGGCTGTATCTTCAAGTACTGTAGCCATCTCTAGTGATATATATGCTATTTACAAAAAAAGAAGTGGGTTTTTAAGTTAGTATTGAAGTGATTTGACAAAGTCATTCACTTGGCCGAACTGGTGAGCCCCTAATTTTTAAGTGACTTTAATCTATTGAAATGTTGCTGCTAATCCACAAAGTAAAAGAGAAACAAGCAAGTCTGATCATTCGGGGAAGATGTACAGAAAGTAAATTTGTGTTAACTCATTATTACAACAGCAATTGAAACGATCTAATTACAGAGTTAGAAGTTTGTGATAACTTGTTAATGGATTATACCACCTACTACTATTGAACCAGTCTAATCTTACACTAAAGATCTCTCTAGGATGTTATTATTACTCCCTTCGTCACACCCAATTGTAACAATTGGGTTGAGCACGGAGGTTAATAAATTATATATGATAATAGTGAAAAGTGAGGATAATGAGTGAAGTGGTGGGATCAATTAATATTTAATGTATAAAGTGAGTATAGTGGAGGGAATTAGTGGATGTAGTTATTTTTATAATATAAAATTTTACTATTTTTGATAAATTTTGAAATGTAAAGAATTGAGAGGGACATACCAAAAATGAAAGTTTAAAGAAATGGATGTGACAGAGGGAGTATTAATTAGTGCTCTCTTATGTCACCCAATTGTTAACATTAAGACAACTGAAAAAATAAAAAAATGTGTGTGAAAATTAACGAGACTTGCTAAAATTTATATAAACAATAATAATATTTGAGATAATAATAAGAAATGAATAGGATATTTTTTTAAAATGGTGGTGATATATGCACACCTTAAAGTTATTTATGCACACCATTTACTTGTTTTAGACAAAATTATCCTTACTTTATTTTTTTTATTTTACTTTTTTATCATGTAATCTATTGTGTTAGATTTCTCTTCCGATAATCGAATTATTCATATCTAAATTTATAATACAAATTTAATATTTTTATATTTTTTTTCTAACTTTACATCAAGAAAACATACAAAACTAATTTTAGAAAACATATAAAATGCTCATTAGTTATTATTATAGAATTAAATTTTTATCCGACCAATTTATTGTCTTAGAAAATTAGATTATAAGAATTTAAAAAATAATTAGAAACTAATATTTAAATATTATTCCTACACGTATCTTCCATATTAACATGTGGATTATTTAAATTAACAATCTTTGTATTAAAATATATATTTTTTGGGTAGGAAAATTATAAGCATAGCAAGCAGATAGTGAATCAAAAATATAATAAATATAGGTGAAAAGAAAAATAATAGAAAAATGATTGAGTGGGGAGGATAAATTAATTCCAAATAAGACAAGGACGTGCATGCTTAAAATTGTATTACTAAGAAACAAGTTGAAGGGATTATTCTGTTACATGCCGGATGAACCTGCATAAAATGAAACAAATGGCCGATTAGATGTTTAGACAGAAAGTCTTTAATCTACCTAAATTAGGGTAGGGACTTCCTGATCGACGACCTAAATTAGATCCAGGTTTCTGGAGACACGTGGAACGTGAGAGAGTAGACTAGTTTCTAAACAGACAAATAACAAATCCTTCACACAAACCTAGGCATGTGAAATGTCAAGGGATCGCCGGTCCGTCTGTATCTGTTTAACTTCATATGGTATATTTTTATAAAATCCAATTTAAATTCGATTTGATTTATAAAATTGACTAATTAATGGATCTGATTTGGACTAATCTTCATTCAGTCCGACCAAAATTCGACCCAGGATAGAAGTTGAGTTATAAACCTGATTTGTTTTAGTATCCAAATAATATGTTTAAAAATTATTTTTGTAAATTTTAATACCTATAGTAAATAATGAATTGAAATGCCACGTATTATTTGATACGAGTGACGCGCGTCAGAAACAAAATATAATCAAAAGTATAATTAAAGAGAATCGATGGTTATATGTGTTAATATTCTACGTTGACAAAATGAATTGAAGGACGCTTAGCTTGAGATGAGTGGTGCAAAACTGTAGATCGTAATCAGTAGACTTTAGAAAGCCATATCAACTACTCTAAAACAATGATTAAAGATGTTGCACCATTTGTCTGACCACCGAATGTTTCTATTATGTTCGTTTTTTTGAAAGAATATTATTAATTATAAGTTGAGCACCGGTATTATTATCAAACTTATTCAGTAAATATTTCCGTTGAATATGTATTTGGACGAGTAAGATTTGTAACTCAAAAAAAATTGCGGTGAGCTTATTATCCGTTAAACTCATATACATGTAAGTTAGATTTTAATATAAAGAAAAATTCATGTATCAATTTTTTTAATTATTATTAATATCAATGATTTTGAGGAAATATTTATGCCAGTACTCGTGTTGAGAAATATATTAAGCATCAAAATTAGCATATATATATATATATATATATATATATATATATATATATATTATAATATATATAGGCATCAATATGTAGCGGGGCTGTGATCCATAATCAATGGACGCGTAATTACCAACTTCGTAGTTAACTGGAGACTTTATCTGGAGTAGCTTTCTTGCAAGTCATAATATTCTTTTGTTTTTTTATTTGAATTCTATATTTAATATAATGATCTGCTTTTATGGTTTAAGGTTAAACTTATATAATAGAATTTCAATCATGTTAATAGTTTTCTGTCGCCATCTTTAGGTATATTATACTGACTTATATGACACCTTACCGACCATAGTTTAATTTTTAGAAAACATATTAGGATCAGCCTTTAGTACAAAATGCATGAAATTAAGGTTAAAAACTGTACAATCATTGAGTTTTAAATAAAATAAAATAAAACTGTACGATTAGTATTAAAGAACCTAACAGGATTTTAGGTTGTTCTAATTGTAGTAATTAATTAAAAAAAACATATACAAAAGATCCATTTTCTTATTTATCTACGAGCCCAACACTCGGAGAAGTAAACAGAATACAGTGCGAAAATAATGCACACTACTATCAAAACTAGAAGTGTATTTTTCAGCTGACAATATATATATATATATATATATATATATATATATATTTTCATTTTTGGATAAATTTCCCCCATCTAAACTCGCAAATTCAGTCCCGTCTAAAATCAATCACTAATTCAAACAAAAAACATGACAACATATCCTCAGACCTTTTGGTCGTATACTAATATACGAGGGAGAGATAGAGGTGTTCACGTACATATTATTACAAATTTATCACTGTCATTCATTTTATATAATTTTCTGAAAATAATAATTTTGGTGTTCTTTAAATCATGAAATTAAATTAAATTAATAACTATTAGACTAAAATTATAATAAAATATCATTTTCATTTTTAATTGGTTTCATTTCATATCGTGAATGAAACCACCCCAATCGTATCAAAATTTGAAATGGTAACTTGTACAATTATAAGTTTGTGACAAATTCACAATGTATAGTGTAGTCACAAAAATGTGAACAGATGTCATCCCGTTTATATATACAATTATACATACATAGAGATACAGATAAGCCTAAAACAACATATACTGATATACATCTTATATATGGCAACTCTCGAACAACTTTTGAATGGTTTTCTCCATTTTCTTCTAATCAGGAAACACAATAAAGATGATGAGATAGGCACAGTATGCATTGCCCCTGGAATAACGGAGTAACTGATTGAGTTGGTCTTGATGACATATGTATAAAAACCCACCTTATATCTAGGAAAATTAAACGTATATTTTCATTTCTTAAGTAAATAATACTCCAATATAGTAGAATATAAAATATAAAAACTGTACGAGTAGTAGTAGTTGTTGTAGTTGGTGTGTGTAATAATTTGTACATGTAACGTGCTTCACTGCCCATGCACTGCATGCTTGTTTAGTTGTTTTTGCTAAACCCAGACTTGGTCCTTACCCCATCCCATAGCTGACGCTCTTAGTTAGATCTCCTCTTTCATCTCTGACCAACTTTTTTCATTTCTCCTTTTTTTTTATACGAAACTCTTATTTTATATTTAAAAATGAAATTCATTTTATTTTTATCTTAATGCATAGAAAGTAAAATATATATTTGAAGAATTTACTATACAACAGTACAAATATCGAGGTGGATAGATAATAACATAGATTATTACTTCTCGAAACATATATTGAGTTAGTTATGCGGTTATATTATTATTAAACAAAAACTTTTGCTCACAATAATTCTTTAATGATAAATTTTAAAGGTAAGTGTCACTTTTTCTTCTTACCGTTTGATAATTCTTTATATTTTTTGTTAAATTTATTACTACATAATTTGAAACTAGGGAAATCTAAATATGGAAAACGTGTGACAAGAACCTTTTTTTTCAAATTAGAAAATGAAAAAGACAAAGCAAATATTATGTGTAGTGTGTGTGAGAGAGTGTTGTTTTTCTGCAGCTGTAATTGAAGAGGATGAAGCTGTTTTGTACTCATCTTCCACCTCCATCCTTGTAACAATTCTAAATTTAAAAACCTTGCCTTTCTCATCATCTTCTTATATAAATCATAATTATTACACACATATATAATATATCTCTTTAATTCCAGTCTCTTCAAAACGAGATCATAATCACAAAAATCATTCATCTGGGTCCTTCACATTTTAACCATTCTGCAACCCCATCTCGAAATCTTGAATCTTATTCCCCATTTTCTCATCTGGGTCGATTTTTTTTTTATGAAAAATGGCACCGACGTTCGAATGGTGGGCCAAAGAAACCCACGGAGGAACGCCGGTGGTTGTAAAAATGGAAAATCCAAATAACTGGGCCATGGTCCAACTGGAAGGCCCGTCTGACGACGATTTTCTTTTACCAGACGGTACCGGAAACTCAATTTCCGGCAACCCCAGATCAAAGTCCCGCCGGAATAAAAATGCCAAACAGCTCACTTGGGTTCTTCTCCTCAAAGCCCACAAAGCTGCCGGTTGTTTAACCTCACTCGCCACCGCATTGTTCAGTCTCTCTGCTGCCGTACGCCGCCGTGTTGTATCCGGTAGAACTGACTCCGATGAGTCGGAAAACTCAGTTGTGAAATCGAGATTTTATTCGTGTATAAAAGTGTTTCTTTTGCTATCTGTTTTGTTGTTAGGGCTTGAAGTAGTTGCTTATTTTAAAGGTTGGCACTTAGGTGGGCCAGATCTTCAGTTAGAGTATTTATATACATTGACAAGGCCATCAGTTGTGAAAGATGCATTTGGTTTGCTTTATTCAAGTTGGGTTTTGATAAGGGTTGATTATCTAGCTCCTCCTCTTCAGTTCCTTGCCAATTCATGTATTATACTCTTTCTTATCCAGAGTTTGGATAGGTTAGTTCTGTGTTTGGGTTGTTTTTGGATCAAGTTTAAGAAGATTAAGCCTGCTTTGAAACAAGGGGTAGAAGATCTTGAAGCTGGTGATGGTAGTAAGGGTTACTTTCCTATGGTTCTTGTTCAAATTCCCATGTGTAATGAAAAAGAGGTGAGTGAGTTTTGTATATATTCACTTTATTCTTTGTCTAAAATTGTTGTTTTATTATGTCTGAATTTGGACAGCAGAATCCTATAATTGTTGGATATGTATTTTGATTTGTAAGTTTGTGTTTTAGGTTTATCAGCAATCTATAGCTGCAGTGTGCTGTTTGGACTGGCCAAAGTCGAAATTGCTTATTCAAGTTTTGGATGACTCGAACGATCCAACTACACAATTGCTGATCAAGGATGAAGTACTTAAGTGGCAACAGGAGGGTGCTAACATTTTGTATCGGCATCGTGTAATTAGAGAAGGGTATAAAGCTGGTAATCTCAAGTCTGCAATGAATTGCAGCTATGTTAAAGATTATGAGTTTGTTGCCATTTTTGATGCTGATTTTCAACCCACTCCTGATTTTCTTAAGCAGACTGTTCCATATTTCAAGGTAATAAACACTTCTTGCTTCCTTTATGGCACAACTGATTAAGTTTAGGCATTGCTTCTTTTGTGTTACTGCTCAAACACATGGCAGGAATTTTATTATACAACTTTTTGCCAATGTCTGTATATGAATATATTTGGTAACAAGTTAGTAACTTTTACGATTTTGTAGGATAATGTGGAGTTAGGTTTGGTTCAGACGAGATGGTCCTTTGTGAACAAGGATGAGAACCTCTTAACGAGGCTGCAGAACATAAATTTGGCATTTCATTTCGAAGTGGAGCAACAGGTGAATGGAATTTTACTCAATTTCTTTGGGTTTAATGGAACTGCTGGTGTGTGGAGGATCAAAGCTTTAGAAGAATCCGGTGGGTGGTTGGAGAGGACCACAGTTGAGGACATGGACATTGCTGTTCGAGCTCATCTCCATGGATGGAAATTCATCTTCCTTAATGATGTGGAGGTATACTAACTTCATTATTACATTTCATGCAATTAGTTCCGCGTGCATGGAATTTTTCGTGCATGTTAAAACAGATTTTCTTTGTTTGTATAAATTTCAGTGTCAATGTGAACTGCCTGAATCTTATGAGGCTTATAGGAAACAACAGCACAGATGGCATTCTGGTCCAATGCAGTTGTTTCGTCTCTGTTTGCCTGATATCATCAGATCGAAGGTATTAACTTGTAAAATCCTTTCTTCACACACAGGGCAAAAAATTGTAATTGAATTTTTACTTGGCTGATGCTTTCAGTTTTAATTGCATGGTATTAATGATATGATGTTGACTTGGTTTTTAATTTGGATTGCTACAGATTAGCTTTTGGAAAAAATTCAATATGATCTTCCTCTTCTTCCTGCTAAGAAAGCTAATACTTCCATTTTATTCATTCACCCTGTTTTGCATAATTCTTCCAATGACAATGTTTATACCAGAGGCTACTCTACCATCATGGGTTGTGTGCTATATTCCGGCAACCATGTCATTTCTTAACATACTCCCAGCCCCAAAATCATTTCCTTTCATCGTCCCTTACCTTTTATTTGAGAACACAATGTCTGTAACCAAGTTCAATGCCATGATATCTGGTTTATTTCAACTAGGAAGTGCATATGAATGGGTAGTTACCAAGAAATCTGGACGCTCCTCAGAAGGTGATCTCATATCCTTGATGGAGAAAGAGGAGAAGCCTCTGAGAGTTAACTCAGAGCCTGATTTAAATGAAATGCGGGAGGAAATCGAAAAGGAATTTAAAATGGAGCAAATTGCCTCTAAGAAAAGAAGGCACAACAGGATATACACGAAAGAGCTAGCACTGGCTTTTCTTCTCTTGACAGCTTCAGCCAGAAGCCTCTTGTCTGCCCAAGGAATTCATTTCTATTTCTTACTCTTTCAGGGGGTATCATTTCTTCTGGTAGGCCTTGATTTGATCGGTGAGCAGGTTGGTTAAAGGAAAATTTATAGGCTCTGTAGGGAGTACGGTGTAAAGAAAGGCTATTCTGGCTGTTGTAGATAATAAATCTAAGATCAAACACGGAAACGGACTTTGTTCACGAGTGAGTGAATATCAGCACACAGGAGTTCATGCTTGTTCACAATACTGATTATAATTTAAGCAACTTCTGGTCCGCTTACAATATGAAGACTGAATACCAGTGCACAGAGATGGCGGTAGAGTGGGCTATATAGAATGATGATAATATGATATTAGTTAGTACTCCTGTGATTTCTTTCGTAGGATTAGGCGAATTTTATATATCTCTCTTTCAGTGATTCGTTTGTTTTTTTAGTCTATTCTTTTGTAAGAAGGAATTGTGGTTTAAACATAGAAAAACATGAGTTATTTAAGATTTGTGCAGTTTCAGACTTTCAGGAAATCCAGAAGCGGTGCATTTTTCAAGCACAATAATTTTGGTAATAGTCAGTATCTCTACCTGAAATGTGCATGTATAATACTACAGTATATAATTATAACTCTGCAGAATATAATACACTTGCCTTGCCTGCATCTTCTGGACCACTTACTGCTGTATTGAGCTTTGAATACAACTCCCATTAGGCCATTACAAGCTAGAGCAACTCCAACAAGAAATGTCAATACGGGTGCCAAAGCCACATGAAAATAAGATAAATTAGAGAAATTGACATGGCATTAGGTTTATAGAGAAAAGACGTAAAAAATAATGAGCAAGAGGAAGAAAATAAAATTTATTATTTATCGATTATGAGGGTGCCCACCGGAGATGCTCTAAGAAAAGATTTGATACATGGCTTATGGCTATGTATTTGAATCTGACAATTGAGTCTATTTCTGTACTTTTTGGTCATTTTCGTGATCTGTCCACCGATATTATAGTTGAACAGCTGGATCCTCTCTTCGATGAAGTACAAAATAAGTACTTGTTTATTTTTCACTTAAATACATTTAATTCATCGCTTTAAATACTAGGTAAACCAACAACCGATTGTTTTGTATAAAAAACCTTGTGCTATAAAATTACAAAGCAACTAAACCAGGCTTTATGATAAATAGACCTGTGGCCACATGGATGGTTCATAAATTAATAAACTAGGTCCATTGAAATGGTGGACCATACAACATCAAGTGGTACATATAATTGAAGCTTAGCGTATTATTGTTACTAAGCCCCCGTTTGGCTGGACTTAAATTTAAAACAAGTAATTTATTTTAATTTTTTTAATATATTTTCAAAAAAAAAATAGATAAATATTTATTTTAGAATTTTAAAACCAAATATGATTTTCAAAATTGAAAATAAGTTACTTATTTTCAGAAAAAGTACATACATATTAACTTTTTCTAGAAATAAACACTTATTTCCGGCTTATAAATCCAGCGAAACGGGCACTAAATAACAAATCATTCCCCTGAGAGGAGTTATGTCTGTGCCAAACCGCTGGAGAATTTAACAATGTGCCCCATATATGATACTACACGCCTTTGCAGAATTGACATTTTACCCGAATATGTCCTACAACTTTATAGTCTTCAACTCATTTTTTTTGTTTATTTTATTATATTTATTTTTTGTCATAATTTTAAATATATTATGTTTTTCTAGTTTTTAATGAAGGATGAAGTTGAGATGGCATATGTGTACAAATTTTTCGCAAACACTACGTTGCAAGAGTTATATGCATCGGATACAACTGTGTGATTAGTAGGAGTGATTATGTATATGTTAAATCTATAATCGAAACTGCAATATAAGTATATAACGGCTTTACGTTCTCAAATGACCATGCAAGCTTTAAACACGTTGTCTTTGAGTGTAGCCTTTTTTAATGTCTTTTCTTTAGACACATTCAATGTTTGTTTGTATTACTTTCCAGTATCCACTTAAAATATTGAATCATACAAGCATAGGTTAAATCATCATTAATATATATGAGAAATTTGGGTGACGCTCTCAAATCGTCTCAATGTATTTTTTTATTTTTTTTGAATTTTTAAATTAGTAAATATTAAATATTATAAAAAAAATTAAGTTATTTTATATCCTCCTAGACTTTCTCCAAATTATGAAAAATCTAAGTTACATTATATTCTCTTAAACTTTCTAATCAAGTCAAGTAAATTATTATTATCCAGAATATAAGTTTAGAAATTTTAGAAAAGACATTATTATACTTAAAGTTATTAGAAATTTTAGAAAAAGCATTAAATTATTTTTATTTGAATTTTTATATCTTAAAAATTTAGACTTCCTTTTATATCATCAGATCATCGAAATTATAGAGATTTTCTATCCATCTAAATTATAGGGTTATAGATATGACGATTTTTGTAAGACATAATTTGAAATTTTAGAGAAATCATTATTGTCCATAAGATAAGGTTCAAATTTTTAGAAAAGAAATTATTTTTCGAAATTTTAGAGAAATTATTGTTATCCATAAAATAAGGTTCGAAATTTTAGAAAATACGTTATTATACATAAGACAATTAAAAATTTTAGAAAAAATATTAAATTATTTTTAAAAGACAATAAAATGAATAAATAAAATTGCACGAATTTCATTAAAAATTACTACTATACAAAACCGTTTCAATAAAATTAAAATTTAACAAACTATTAAGCTTTTTCAAATTTTAAAAAAATTGCACGAATTTCATTAAAAATTACTACTATAAAAAATCGTTTCAATAAAATTGAAAGTTAACAAACTATTAAGCTTTTTCAAATTTAAAATAGATATTTTAAATCTTTTCAAATTAAAATTTGTTATATTTAAAAAAGAATTGTTATTTATTAAAATTTATCTTTTCAAATTAAGATTTGTTATATTTAAAAAAGTTAATAACATGGTTCAAACCCACGACAGTAACATTCAACACTCAAGCATATGACAGCATATTCAAGTGACAGTACAAAGGAACATATGACAACAACTATTCTCTCGACAGTAAATTTGGCAGAAAATGAAGACTCGAAGAAAACTAGTATTACTGACAGCATCATTGGCGGAGATAGTTGACAGCAGGTTTGGAGATAGTATGTTTCAATGAACTATCAAGGCTTGATAACAAAATATGCGGAGCCAAAGATACTGTCACCATAGAGAAGCTAGAAGTTGACAGTACACTTTTAGTAAAACTAACAGTCTGTTCCAGGTAGCAGACTAAGATAGTGAAAACACAAGGAATAATTTGCACATGTCTATCTAGTCTGTCAAGTCTACAAGTGCAACTTGGGAGAAGACAAACAAAAGATAAAATGCGCTCAAGAAGTCAAAGATTTCTGCATATCTCAGAACTGCTTTATCTACAAATGGAATGAAGACAAGGTTGAACGAGAAAAACACAGTTTCTATTTCAAGTTTTGTTGTAGGACCAAGAAAAAGTGCACATGTAAGTAGGATATGTGTTTCAGTATAAATACAAATATATCACAAGTACTTTTTCCAAATGCAACTTAGTAAGATTTTTTTCCCTAAGTATAAAAACATTAGCAAATTCATTGTTCTTATTTTTATTGAAATTGTAATTCATTTCCCGTCAGTTGTAGCAAACCAAAAATAATAAAATTATTTTTTAAGTTTAAAAACACTGTCTTATTTATCTGCTTTAATTGTTTGCATTTTAAACTTGTTAATTATAAATCTTGTTTATTGTTAGCAAGAAATAGTTATAATTAATCAAGTTGCATTCAACCTCTTCTTCTGCAACACTTATCTTACTTAACACTATTTATGTTCTAATAAGAATCTAATTAGTATTAACCTTTTAATTAGAATTTTAATTATTATTTACATTTTAATCAGGAATCTAATCCGTAAATATTAACTTATTCTAATTATAATTCTTATAAAAGTAATTTAGTAAAAAAAATCTTACAGAATTAAAAAATATTAAAAACAAGTTGACTTATTTTGTAATAAAAATAATTTTAATAATTTTTTTATAAAAAGTCACAAATAAATGGGAGAGTGGCTCAATAAAGAATAACATGTTAATATAACAACAAGAAGTAACATGTTAATATAATTTATTGTTATATTAACATGATAAATGATATATGTCTTCCTAGGTGTCATGTAAGGAAATATTAACTTATCTTCTAATTATGATTTCAGTTAACATTTACCTTCTAATTAGGAGTTTAATGATAAAATATTATTATATTCTAATTTTAAGTTTTATAAAATTAAAATTCACCAAATATGAGTTGAATTGTTTTCTAATAAAAATAATTTCATAAGAGATCAAAGAAAAATGATAAAACGATTAATTGACAAGAAATGTAACGAGAAAACGGTTTAGTAAGAAAAAATGCCATGATTGTAAAATTTTAGTATTCATGTTATGATTTTGATTTATAAATAATAAAATTTATTTAGTATATTGTCGATTTAAGTCTACATGAAATCTAAATAAACATTGAAAAAATGTCTCATTTATCGCATTTTTTTTAAAAAAATAGAGCGACTTAATTGGAAGAAGTGTGTTAAATATTAAAATTTAATAATCTATATTATGAATTTTAAAACGTAAGGTCAATTGAAAATTTTATATAATTACTATTTATCTTCTAATAAGAGTCTAATTATTATTTTCTAATTATTATTTGTCTTTTGGTTAGGAATCTTATAAGTAAATATTAACTTATCTTTTAATTACTATTTCAATTATTGCTTAACTTATAATTATGAGTGTAATTATTGAATATTAACATATACTAATTGTAAGTGTTATAAAAGTATAATTTATCAAATATAAATTGACTTAATATCTGATAAAAATAATTTTATGACATATTAAAGAAAAATGATAGCACGACTTATTGACGAGAAATGTGTTTAACGAAAAATTGGTTCAATAAATAAGACTGTGATAATTGTTAAAATTTAATACTCATATATATTAGTACTTACTCCCTAATTAGTATTTCAATTACTACTTATCTTTTAATTAGATGTCTTATTATTAAATATTAAGATATTCTAATTTTATGTTTAATAAAAATAAAATTTATTAAATATAAGTTAACTTATTTTCTAATAATAATAATTTTATGAAAGATAAAAAAATACGATAGAGCGACTCATTGGTGAAAAATGTGTTTGACGAAGAAACGACTTAGTAAGGAAAAATGAGATAATTGTTAGAATTTAATACTCATGTTATGATTTTTATTTATAAATGATAAAATTTGTTTAGTATGTTGTCGATGTAGAATATACGTGAGATCTAAATAAACAATAATAAAACGACTCATTTGCCGGAGAAATGTTTAAAAAGAGAATGACTCAATTAGAAAAAATGTGTTAAATATTAAAAATTAATAATCGATATTAAATAGTAAGTTCCCTTGAATTTTGAGGAATATCAACAATGATTATATATAATAGGATTTAAGATAATTCAGTTCATTTTTATTTTTTATTAGGATGGACAATCAAATTAAAAACGACATAAAGAATATGTGAGAAAGTTTTAAGTTAGGTTTTAAATGATATTATTTATTTTATCATATTGATGATAGAAACATATTTAATTTCCATCCCACTTTAGTTCAATAATATTTAAATATTTTACATATTTATATATAAAAAATGATTAAATATTCTTTCAACAATCAATTTACAAAATAATATTATATATTATTATAAGAGTAAAATGTATGTTATTAAAGTCGGTTTATAATTATTTATTTGATAATTTTTTCCTAAATTATGAAATTAATTCCATGTAATTTTTAACAAATTTAGTAAAATATTATCAACCCGCTGCGCAACGCGGTTTGTCGACTAGTACTGTATGTATAACAATCATTCTTTCCGCATGTAATTTTAAGTTTTTTCTTTTCAAATATTTATTAGTTACCTAAAATATAATAACAACAATCATCCATCATTATACATAGAGAGAGAAAACAATTAATGAAAATCATTTTTCAATTGTAAATCTGTAAACTATATATGTTCACGCCTGTAAAATATAAATATAACATATATTGCAGTATAATATATTGAGAAAAAGGTTCTTAAAATTAACAATAGATAAATTACCTAAAATCACATGTATTTTATGTAAAAAAAAATAGATTGCATTTTTGTAATAATAAGATTCACCATCATATATTTATAAAAATAGTCTTGACATTATATTATATTTTATGTTAATTTTAGATAATTACATAAAGGCGATTTTAGGCCCATTAAACCCATATATTTTATATTATTTTACAAATAATCTGTGTCAAATAATGCCAAATGGAAATGTACTCTTGTTGTAATCTTTTGACCTAATAATTCTGCACTGTAGTCTTTAAAACAACAAAACAAAGATGGTTGTTTCATGTTTTCTATCTTTACATACATGCCTTCCTTTTGGATTTGTCCTAACAATGATCCTTCCTTTTTCTCTTTCGGTCCTTTATTTCTTTTTCTTCCTTCCTTATAAAAAATTATTATTGCAATTCATATGTAGATTCAAGTCCCATCTACGTTTAAACCTATCACAAATTTAATTTAATCCCTTTTCAATTTTATTAAAAATCAATATTTGAAAATAAATAAATAATATTATCTACTTCCACAACTGCTGAAAGCTTTCAGCAGAAAATAATAATTTTTTATGGTTAAAAATGAAACATGATTCCCGGCCAAATAAATTACACATATTTTTAAAGAGTAATGTTAGTTATTCAAAAACGATCCCAATTATTTTTTAAATGACGTGGCAGTCTTGTTTAGATTTGGTGGGCTTGTTTTTAAATGAATATAATATATTTTTCCGGCACAATTTCCTCCTTGTCTGCTAAGACCCGAGTAAAAAGACCAAGCAAAAAAAGACTCCCAAGTATGTTATTAATTATTCATTATTTCAAAGATTTTACTCATGATCTACCAAAAGTGCGTTTATGCATCACAGAGAGGTGGTCTGACGTGCAGATTATCTCGATTAAGGCCATTTATTCAATTTTTTTACAGGATTAATTCATCTTTTCTTAGTGGCACGCCAGGATATAAAAAACTTTAAGTTTATACACTAGCGGAACTAGAAGTTTCTAATAATCCAAGGCATATAAAGCTTTTAAAATTAATAGAAGGCAAAGTTGTAACTAGCTTTTTTTTTAAGTATAGAAACAACTGTAAATAAAAATAATGCATGAGAATCTTTCCGGAATTTTTGAATAATTCAAGAGAATGTGTTTTGGCTTTGGAGAAAGCTTAATCCAAAAGAATTGCAATCAATTTGTCATGCTGAGAGTCATTGAGCTGGTTTTCTACTTAGCAAAATTTACAAAGCAAAGAAAGTAATGCAATTATTTAGAATATATATACATACATTATAAGTACTCTCACAGTCCCACCCGATTATTAACATTTCGGAGAGAAAGTCCGATACGCATTTTAATGTGCATATAAAATATAGTTTCATAACTTATTTTTAAAAAAAATTTGAAAAAAAAAATTAAAAAATGAGTTATGGAACTATACTTTATATGCACCTTAAAATACATGCCAGAATTAAATTTTTATTCAAAATTTTTTTTAAAAAAAAATAAGTTATGAAACTATCCTTTATATGCACTTTAAAATGCGTGCCGAATCTTCTCTCCGAAACGTAACCAATTGGGTAGGACGGAGGTAGTAATATTTATCTAATGAGATTAATTTCATCAAGGGATCCACGAGATACTTCAAGTTTGAAAAGAGGTTTGTTAACACGGTTACAGCAAAAACATATGGCATGGACCCTAATGTCTTCCACTAACATACTTTAATACGGAGTACCTATATATCCTAGCTACATTCCTCCCTTTCCCCACCAAAATATGAATGACTAGTTTCTATTGTTTGATTTCTTGTTCATGCAAGACTTCACATGCAACTAAAAGTCTAAAACACACAAGACCCTCCTAGGGACTGTTATCCAAGAACTTGGATTAGTTGTCTTGGCAAACAGCATTGAAGCTGCGACACCGGGTGGTTTATCAGGGCTAGCTTCTCTAGAGCTACTTAATTTGGTAACAAGAGACGAAAGATCTGAAAAATGATGGCTATTATACATCTTTGTTGATGATGAGTAATCAAGCATCAGTTGTGTTGAATCATGGTTCTTCCCTGATCAAATCCTGTAGGGTCACCGAGAAAGAAGAGTTCTTGTAATGCTTCTGTTCCAGCTCGCGTCCCACAAAAATTGTTTTTTGAGCAATAGGTTCCGCATTTTGTCGTTGGCCTGAGAACTGGTTTAACATCACTTTCCAATCTGAACTACTACTGTTGTCATGACTAGCGGTATGAAAAAAATCCTCTTGGCTTGGAGCTATTGAACTTGGGATTATGTATTCCACAATGGCCTTGGTTAACCTTGGCTCTTGTATATCATTATTTCGCCTACCTTGCTCTCCAGCAAGTAATGTGTCACTAGCCATGATTTTTTCAACATCATATTTGGTCATCTCAAAGTTTGTGACAGAGCTTGCCCCACGGAATTTAATCGCAGCGATATCATAAGCTTCAGCTGCTTCCTCTTGGGTGGCTGAACCATCAAGATAGAGTTTAATACATGTATAGTCTAGAGATCACATATTCCCTATTGTTGTTTAGAAAGAAAATCAATAGAATAGATTCTGTACTATAAAAGACTAAAAAACTGTACTCCAAATCAGTCAAACTAAAATTAAGAAAAACAAAAGTGCAATTCATGTTCTTTACTAGCTTAACTTGTACGAATAAAATTATATGATCTAAACCACAAAAATTGAAATTAACCAAATACATAATGTTATAAACCAGCTGCCCAGGACTTACTAAATGTCCCAAGATAGAGGTCCTTGTTTCCTGCGACTCGGCCAATTCGTGCTTGCCACCTTCCTTGCTGATGATGCCTAAATGTTTGTTAATGTAAACAATGAGTAATTCATAATTTCATATCATCAGCAACCATATATATATATATACATAAATTTCAAAATATACCTCGTTACTCCTCTGTAAATTGAAGCCCCCCTTGAGAAGCCACTACTTCTCCTAAAACAAAAGCGAGGAAATACAATTGTTTACCATAGCAAGGCAGTACCATACACTAGATAATAAACCATTTTCGAGCTTTTTACCTTCTCAAGTATGCAACATATTCCTGACGACTCATGCTTTTCATATCCTCGAGCTGTTGCTGGTAGCTTCCCAACTGTGCAAAATGTCATATAAATCAAATAAAAACTTACATTCCAGTAAAAACCAAGTGTATCTACAGAAATCACTGAATGAAGGTTCTCTAAAACCATACAGGAAAGTTGATATAAGTTTCAGATCCCCAGTACTTCAATGCAGCACAATCATAGGCTCTTGCAGCTTTCTCTTCCACATCATAACCTCCTGAATGCTTAAAAAATTTAGTAACTTGAACAAACACAAGCACTGTCATTTAGTGTTTTTACTGCAAATACAATTGACTTACCAAGATATACTGAAAATATGCACCACCAGTGGATTTGTAAAGCAAATATTCCCCCATCACATAAAAGCATGACAACAAATAATTGATAAGTAATAGTCAGATTATTAAGCATTGAGCAATTATGAGTCAAGTCTAGAAGTCAAAAGCATAAACCAAACTTGTCCCAAATAGGTGTGAAACATGAATATTTCATTTGTTATGTACTCTTACCTTGCCTTCCTTTCCTTGTTTGGCCTTCTTTTGTGGAACTATTATCCCACAAATGAGCTTCATATCTACCCGTCCATCTATGCCTAAGCAAAATTTGCATCGTACCAGATTAATTATAAACTAAAAAAATCCTAAAAATGAAATAATAATCTGAACCAACCTTGTGACGCCTCTATATTGAGATGTTCTTTGCCCAAAAGTGTCAATAGATTTCCTATGAAAAGGCTGTTTTGTGCCCAATTTAGCTGACCCTCTCTTCTTGGTATGTATGGCCAAACAACGAGTCTCATCAGTGGGTGAGATTTGCCTTAATGGTGTGATACTGCTGGAATGTGAGCCAGGTCTCATAGACAAGCTCAAGCACTGTAAATCTGATCCATAGCCCGCTAACTCAAAAGAACCAGACACAGGTGCATTAGAACCATGTTGATAAATCATGTTGTTATCGTCTATTTGTTGGCCTTTGAAGTTCCCAGAAAAAAGATCATCAGTCTGAGTATCTCTATTTTCTTGAACGTGTGATGTTTGATACATCTCATAACAAGGCATCCCAGAGAAATATTGCATGTGCACTTGTTGTTGTTGTTGTTGCCGCCTTTGAGTTTCTTGATCATCAACATCTTGTTGGTAATAAATACTGTCCAAACTAAGAGCTCCCATTGTTGCATTTCCTAGCAAGTTTTCAAGTTTTGGAGAAGAATCTGAAAGCAACCCTTGAAATAACAAGGCTTTAACAGAGCATTATATATATATATATACACATACAGGAATAAGCACTGTATGCAAGTCCAAGAGAAGATACACATAAATATTACACTACATTACCTTGTGAATCTGATGAGTTAAGAGGCATGACATAAGAGTGAAAAACGTTAGTATTTTCATAGAAGCTGGTTGAAACAGAAGAAGCAAGAGAATGATCCAAGTGATGATGGTGATCATGTTGAGTCATGTGGGGTGATGGAGAAAATTCCAACCGTTTAGCATTACAGGTAATATCATCCATGTTTTTCATTATTCTCTCAATTTCTAAGTATTCTCACTGTAAAAATGTATAATTCTTCTATAGGGATCTGTGTTTGTAGATATATCATATATATCATACGGAGTATATGCTTATGTGAAGGAAGATCGATCAAGACTTTTAGTTTATATATTCTCTCACACCGTAACACTTTTTGCAATGGCTACTTGTCTTGACTAGACCTTTTAGACCCAACTAAAAGTCTAAAACTCGAAAATGCTCCAATCACGATACAGCTATCCAATCGATGCTCATTTTAATATTTTATTATATTATTACTCCAATTTATATCGGAGAGTATAATGACCGGTTCGAAACTTGTTAAACAATCTGCGTTAGATTTGAAATCTACTAGTGTCTCCCATCTAGTCACTTCAAACACTAGCGCTGTTTTGTGTACTGCGGCTACTGCATGCAGCTGCACAACTGAGAACTCTCTCTTTCTAAATATTCCTATTTTACAATTGTGGTTTATTGGGTTTTTTATGTTTAATTTGATTAAATTTTAACTAAAAATTAGATATTATGTTTTTACAATTTTTGAAAATAAAAAATTACATTTTAAAATAGATTAAATATATTTTCTAATTATATTTTTTCATTTTTTATAATTATGTAATATGTGTAATTTTAATAAAAAATTAATCAATTTAACCTCTAAAAATTAAATAAAACACTTGAATCGGACACCGATGTATTATTATTATTACTACTATGGCCCCGTTTGTCTGGACTTATAAGCAGCTTATAAGCTGAAAAAGTTGGTATATATGTACTTTTTCTGAAAATAAGTAATTTATTTTCAAATTTGAAAATAAGATTTGGTCTTAAATTTCTAAAATAAATATTAATTTTCAAAAAAAAATATGAAAATACTTTTTTTAAAAAAGTAACTTATTACTTATAAATTAAGCCAAACCCCCCCTATATTTGTTAAGTTAAAAGGAAAAATGCGGGACCATCATTTTCTGACCATTAGATACTTGCGGTTCTTCTCTTTATTGCATTTACATCTCCTTGTTTCAAATTCAAATTTTCCACCTGTGCAGGTATTATGTATTTACTCATAATAGAGATATTATTAATTTTATGATTTCCGTCTTTTTTATATGTTTTTAAAAATATTAATATTAAAAAACAATTAATTAGATAAATTCTTTATAAATACATTTATTTATTATATTAAAAAATGAGAATACAGTCGCATCGTATATACTTGCTTGAAAAAATAAAATACTCACGGATGGATCTTTGAATTTAGAGGATCATCGAAGAGATCCAGCTACTCTGCCTAGCAGTAATTCTGTCATTTCGCAGTAGAATCAATATTTTTTATATGTTTTTAAAAATGTTAATATTAAAAAAATAATTAATTAGATAAATTCTTTATAAATACATTTATTTATTATATTTAAAAACGAGAATACAGTCGCATCATATATACTTGTTTGAAAAAAGAAAATAATTACGGATGGATCTTTGAATTTAGTGGATCGTCAGAGGGATCCAGCTACTGGTACTCTGCCTCAGCAGTAATTCTGTCATTTCGCAGCAGAATCTGACCCTAAAGACGCTATAAATGATTTAATTATTTTTGTTACTTGATGACCCTATTATCCAGCATCCTAATCCTGACATTTGTTTAATACAACCATCACTCCACACTTTTTATTCGCGGGAAAAAAACGCTGAATGATAGTTATAAACAATTGATTGTTAGAGCAAATTCAATACAATACTGTATTTGATTCTATTGTTATATTATAGTATCAAATACAAAAAATCTCATTTCAGAGAGGGTTCATATTAATGCATTCTTAGTTCTGTATTTGAAACCAAGAATGGATCTATCCTTGTCACATTATCAACAACTATAAATGGGGTAAAAGTTAAACAATTATTGTATTGCACATCACCAAGTATAAAAAATCTATTGAAATGAGTAAAAATTAAAAAAATTAGTTAAATTTGAAAATAGTTATGAAATTAACATTGGAGTGCAACTTTTATTTTAATAACAAAAATCACTTTTAGATGTTATATTATAGGAATAGATATTTAGAATCTATTATTAGATTTGCTCTTATCAACAAAAACCCTATTATCAAAAGGCCGTACGTGTGTGTGTATATATATATATATATATATATTATAATATCTTAACTATAAAGTAACTATGTTATACTTATAATTAATTATTAATAATACTATACTATTAATTCGTCCTTCTTGGTTCCACCTTGTGTAATTTGTATCATAAAAATATGGGGGTTTATATCAAATTTTTCACTCATCTCACAAAAAAATATTCAATATCTATTCAATCTTTGCGGCATCTCATTTACACCACAAAAACGTCAAAATATATCATTCCTTTAAAAAATTTACGATAATGTTAAGTTCTTTGATTGACCGTTAATATGCTGTTTGGACAAGTTATGTAGAAAAAGGGAAAAAGGTAAAAAATTAATTAAATAATACATCATTGATTAAACAATTAGAAAAAATAAATACTTTGTTATGATAAAACACATGCATTACAAATCGGGATTTTTCGACGTTCTTGATGTCCGTAAACCAACATTCATAGCATTTTTATTATAAACGTTTATGATGATATATATAAGAGTAATTAAAGAGTTATATACAACTAGTCGTTACGTGTCACGTGAGTAAACACTTGACATTTTTAACGTTAATTGTCAAATTTGAAAAAATATAAAATTAATGGATGATATATTTTAACAGTTTAATGGTTTAAAAGAGTCATCGTGGAGATTAAGTAGTTACTTGATATTTTTTTGTGAGATGAGTGAACAGTTTGATATAAAACCCGAAAAATATGTAGGTGATTAAAGAGTAAAAATGTATTGTTTACTGCCAAATTTGTATTTCATTGTTATAAATTTTTTCAAATTTTAATAATAATTTGTCATGTCAGTAGATATATTTATTTCTTTCTATGTTTTTTAATTAATAAAATATTTCCTTAAATTAATTGAAATAATCATTGATTTTAAATAATATAAATTTTGATTTTACATTGGGAACTCTCGAAAGAAATACTCCGTAGAACTCTTATTACGTATGTTGTTTAGCAACCAACGGCCCAATCCCCATCTAATGTGGGCTGAGAATTGTAGTTTATGTGTAGGTTGGTGAGTTGTAGCTGGTGGATACTACTCAGCCATCGAGTATCGGCTCTCTCCTCGTATTAGTACGGATATTTTTAAACTATTTTATTAGTATATATATTATTTTAATCTTAATTTTTTATGCCATATATATTTATTCAATTCTCTTATATATTTAATTTTAATAATAAATATAATTTCTATTTTTTTTTTTTAATTTTTGGAAAGTCGAATCATATTTTTTTTTATAAATATTTTTAGAGTCAATAATGTAAAAACAAATTAATAATACGTGATTAATGTGAATATGTAATTCAAATCCCACACTGATTTAATATAAGTTCTCTCTTTAATTTAAAAAATAAATAAAATTAAGTTGGTTGGTGCCTTGGTAGTTGTTTTTGCTTCTTGTTCTTGTGGTGACACTACGTATGCTTCACACTAGAGCCGGCCAAACGGGCGGGTCGGCTCGCCCCGACTTGCCCCGGCTCGCCCTCTAGCTCGCCTCGGCTCGCCTGAAAATCGGGCCGGTTCAAAAACCGGCACGAACCGTTTAAAAAGCGAGCCGTGCACGAGTTGGTTTGGAGTGAACCGGAACCGGCACGGACCGGCTCGTCAAACCCGCACGAACCTTGATGAGCAAAACCGGCACGGTCCGGCACGGCTCGTGGCTCTCCAACCCGCCTGTAGTTTGTTACAAACCGGCCCGCTCGGCACGTTAGCTCGCCTAGCAGTAGCACTAGTAGTTATATTACCGCCTGCAGTTCTTTTCATATGTGATAAAATGTATTTATCTCAATTTTAATTTTATATTTTATTATCAAATACAATGGAAACTTACTAATGGTTATAACATTTTGTTCTTATCAATTTTTTAATGATTCTTTTTAAATTCTTAAGATTATGTTTGTTTTATTTTTGTTTCCTATATACTGTAATTTAGATTTTTAAGATCTATTTAAATTGGATGACAAATATTTTAGGTATATTATGAATTAATTTAAATTTTAGTGCTTTTATTAAATAATTTTTTATTTTAAATTTTTTATTAATAGTTCATTCAAACTGATCTACCATAAAAAGTACAGAATTCAAGATATAATATAGTTTATAGCTCGGCCCGCGGTTCAGCTGTGCAACATGACTTTTACAATATATCATGTGACTTTTATAATATAGTTTTTAGAATGACTTTAATGACTATAACTCGGCATGGCACAGGTAGCTCGGCACGGCACGGCACGACTCGTATGAATAACAATCCATTTTTTTAGAATTTTTATATTTATTAATTATTTCATTCATTCTTGGTAAAATTATTCTAGCGAACAACAATAAGATTTTGTATAAATTAAATAGTGGATATAATATTTTAATTTTGTAATTTAAAATTTAATTTGTTTTGTATTTTTTATTTGTTTATTATGTACAAGATGTTTGTTTCGTTTTTTAGAGAGGAGTCCTCTCAAATTATTTATAAAATATTTTTTAATTAATAAAATTTATAGAGGTACCGCACTCTTTTATTTCAAAAATATTCGTATGAAATAAGTATTTTTTTAATGAAATAAAAAATATTCCAAAAATATTCGTATGAAATACATATTTATTCGTATGAAATAAGTATTTAAAAAATGAAATTTAAATTTAAAAAATAATAAAATAATCAACCCGTCAAACCCGCCTAACCCGCGAGCCGCACGCGAGTCAGCCATTTTACGAACCGTCCCGACTCGGCACGGCCCGGGAATTTTCACGTGCCGTCTACGAGCCAGGAGCTGGCCAAACCGGCTCGCGGGCCGGCCCGGCTCGCCCGGCACGCCCGTGTGGCCAGCTCTACTTCACACCCTGAGATGATGAGATGACACGATCTGGATTTCTTAATCTTCAAATTCGCTACACGACAGTACCAATTTTTTATACTTTGCTCCAAAATTACCTTGACGAAGTGTTTACACTATTGAATTTAAAAATCTTTCCATTCTGTTTGTAGATTTGTTTTCATGAAATCTGCCCTGGTGATTGGTGAACATTCATATTATTGCTTCATGAACCATCCATGCATCCGTTGTTTTGCGCAACTCTAGCACTTGCAACTTTATTACACTAATGGCCATGGGGATAATTCCAACTCTTCGTGCTTTCGTGTTCGTTGGTAGGGGTGTGGCAGGTGTTGTGCCTAGCTATAATAACGTGAAGAATTGATTGATGAGTCTAATATTATGGGAGAATTGATCATCACTTTAGACCTGCGCCTTACAAACCAGTTGCTCTAATCAAAACTTAATTAACCTTGCACTTCTAACACCAACTTGTCACCAAGTTGGTACCCTCGAGTCCTTAATTAATGCCTCCACCCGTGCATCAAGTTTTAGTGATCATCGAGTTTATGTATAAATATTTTAAGTAATATCTTCAGTCAGTAATAACTATTCAAATCTCACTTTAAAAAAATTATGGTATGAAATCTACCATTTGTACGTATCTGTTGGTTAAATTTGAACGAGCACATGATCGAATCTGATGTGAGACCACGAAATTTAAAAAAAGTACACACAGCTTTGGACTACCGACCACAAAATCTTATGAAATATAGCTTTACCAATTAACATAGATAGGTAAAAAGTACATGACACTTGTACAAGTTATTAACTTTATATTATGTACAAAAATTGATTCACAGTGTATAATTTAAAAAACATGGACAAAATGCACATTCATATCTCAGCAAACAAGACCAAGAATAAAGAATCTTATGATATGGATCCATGCCACAGGGCAGTAAGTGGAAATTTGTACATAAATAGTCAATCAAACCATGGCCAAAACAGAAAGGCAGGTAAAACCTATACTCATTATTCATCACATATAATTTTGTAATCCCAACAACCAATGCATGATTGCCTTATAAATCTCCACAGCTTTATTGCTTCCTTGTACTCTATATCCAACAGAGCCCCTTGCTTCTACAAATATTCGATTCATTAATTAATATAAGAATTTTTTCTTGAGTAAACATGAAATGAAAACCATGAGCACATGATATAATTCAATATATTTGGAAAATTTCACTATAAGAAGGAAGCTAGGAACCCTATGGCAACCCTGTACGGTGGTTAAGTTAACTAAGAAGGTCTTTCAAGAAATGTTTTGTATGGGGTGCTTACTTTGGGGTTATTTGTTTACACTCTTTTGAATGACAATGTTTGTTATGCGATAGACAGGATGCATGATGCCTCTTTATTAGTATCATTTTTCTGTGTTGAGCAGCATGTATAGGTGATGACATATGAATTTGCCATTTGTGTTTCTAATTATTGATTCGAACTTCACAATATCTAAATTAATCATCTACTAAACACCAAAATTACAATTTCGATCACCAACAATTAATAAGGGGTAGAAATTAAATGGCAATATAAAGCTACAATTTATAAATATCATGATGAAATAGTACTATATATTAATGCGAGTGTGTGACTGAGGATCGAGTACGTTGAGGACCAACCAGGCCATATGCTGTTTTAATAAATTGTCCCTAATCTCGGGACTTGAAAATTTATTCTACTAATATTAACGAGATTAGGGTAAACATGTCTCTGGCATTGGCAAACCTGTCTTTTTATATTTTAATTATATAAATGTTTCGTCATTGAGGTAGAAGAACATCTGACAGACTAAAATATTTCAAAAAGTATTGTAATTTGTATAGTTTTGCTAGAAAACAGTTTTGACAACTTACAAAATTAAATTCCAATATTCAACTTAATTTCTAGAAAATCAAATTTATCAAATAATATATAAATTGTTTATCTAGCATTCTTCTTCTTCTATAATTCACTTTCCCGCCCATAACTTGTTCACTGGACTGGGACAAAAATGTTAAGTAAACAAGCTACATCGTAATAATATTAATACACACACACACACGTACAGTCTGTCTAAAGAGGAGAATCCGCTTTGCAGAGTCAGCAATAACATAGATGAACATCTTATGGATAAGTGTTGGTTGCTGATTCATCAAATGAAGCAGCAGGATATTTGATAACCTAGTGTCATAGAATCTTGTTAGTTTAGATCTTTATTTTTAAACTTTTGTCAAGTATTATTATTACAAATATCTTCTTTTATCAATAATGCTCCCCCTCCATTGCTTTGTTTGGATTATATATATATATATTAAAAAATAATGGATATTTTACACCAAGGGGTCCAACTAAATCAACTAGCACCTATATTGCTTGGTGTTACGTAGCTAGCCTACTCTCCAGATGAACGATATCTCTAACCTAATAATAAATTTTAAACCATAGATATATCAGACATTTGTGTAAATCAATCATACTCGGTGTATCTTTGAATAAGATCGAAAAAATAAATATAATACAATTATATGGAGTAAAAAGACTGTACTTTCGATCGCGACATTCCAATGAGAATAACAAAACGCACATAAAAATATAGTGAATATCAAACCTTGATGTTGCATTGTATCATAATACTATTATTTTAGTTACATAATGAAGATTTAGAGGTACGCGGGATTTTTTTTTTTGATTTTAAAGAATATATTAAAATTTGATAGTATCCCTTCTACAAGGATTTTAATATATATTTAAATTTTGATGTAATTAATTTAAAATTTAAATTATTAAAATCGGATGATATTTAATTAGGATTTTAAAATATCTATTAAAAGATGATCATATTCAAAATTTTGATAGATTTTTTTAAATATATGAAATGGTAGATTTCGATGAATTTTATAATATTTTATATCATTCTTGAAATAAATCTAAAATTTATGATATTTAAAAAAAAAATTATCTAAATATATGAGACTCTACATCGACTACTTGAGAATTCACCTAGAATTAAAATCAACTACGACCTTTTAAAATTTATAAATTATTATTAATTTATTAAAAAAATTTAAAATCTAAATTGAATACACTCAGGTTAATATTACCGATATTTCATCCATTCCGTTTATAAGGTTTGATTTTTATATTTAATTTGCCCCAATTAATTGTTCATATTCATCTAATGTAATTGAAAAAATGGTTGAAATTAATTAATAAACAATAAAATTGGAACGAAAGAGTAATTTTTCGATTGAACACTAGTTAGTGCTCCGTTTGTTTTTAAAAATTGTCTTTTGGCATTTCTAGCTATACATTAAAAAGTTTTGGATACATAGTTAAAATTATTATTTTTACAATTTTTTGTAATTAAATTATTAATTAATTTTTTTATTCATAAAAAGAATTTTAAAAATAATAATTTTAATTATATGATCAAAACTTTTAAAAGTGTGGGTAAAAAAATTTAAACATCAATTATTTATAAATAATTTGAATGAGTAGCTCGACCTCGAACTCGTTAATTTACACGAGCCGAGCTGAACTCGTCTATAAATATTAATAAATTATCAATAAAAAATAATTTTTTAATTTATAATTTATAAATTAATTCATTTTTTTTAATTTGTAATTCTTATATCTTTTAATTAGTGGGCTCACGAGTAAAATCTGTTCAATTTGTTTAAACTTGATTTACTTATTAAACGAGTCGAGTTTGATTTGATCGCGTTTAATTTGAACGGCTCGATTTATTTAAAAAAAATTCGGACACAAACTCGTAATCTATGCTCGGTTGCTCGACTCGAATCAGAGACAGTATCATTATTTCAACTAAATCAAGATAACTTGTCATTATAACATTCAATAGTAAATATGACTCAAATTCGAACACTTATTAGAAACTTTCACCTAAATGTTGAGTGATATGGATAAAATGATACTTACATATCGTTATTATTCTTGTTGTAATATCACATTCAAAATATTTAGTTCACAAATTACACAGTTTTTCTATCTACAGTAAGATTCTTTATTAGAAGGATATATATTCACGGGACTCTTATTATGGAACGGCATTGGTGTATGAAGATAACAGTAGGACCGTTACGCCGTACCCCATTAAAGGCTTGTAAGTTGTCATTGAGCTGGCTTCTGCACAAATATAGATAATTTTTAAATACAGTATTATCTTTATTTGAAAATAATTAACGTTTGATTTTTTGATACATATATTTAGGAGTTTTGATTGTATAGTTAAAATTATTATTTTTAAATTTTTTTTTGTAAATAAAAATATTAAACTAAACCTTTTATTTAAAAAAAGAAAATGTTAAAAATAATAATTTTAACCATGTAATCAAAACTCTTTAAAATGTATGCCAAAAAGTCAAATCTCAATTATTTCTAAACAGGGGAATAATAATTTACAGTATTAATCTTCTGTATTTAACACCACAGCCCTCTGATTTGTCAATGCCTAAATATTCAGACTTGTTAATTACATTGACAAAAGAGTTAAAACAATAGATTTTACATAGGACAAACTAACTAAAATCTCTTTATTATATTGCAGTAGCTACTAGAGGTCCCAATCCCAAAACATGTACATGTAACATGGCCACTGTCAAGTAGCATTTGATATATGTTTCGGGGTCACTAGAATTTTTGGTTTGATTGTGAAATCTTATGCTTTTTTTATCACTTGCCAACAATCCTACACATATATACTTGCATAAAACACAAACTTTGTTCAGTTCATGTATCTATATTTTACTCTCTCAAACACTTGTAGAGGATTAACTTTGTTATAAATGATTATACATGAACATGTCAACTTCTGAATGCAGTAGCGGATGTGAATCTGGATGGACAGCGTATCTGGATCAATCATCAAATTCTACATATGATATATACGATAAAACCGAAAGGTGTAAGAGGGTTACCCTGCAAGATGAAGATGAAGATTTGTCGATGGTTTCTGATGCATCTTCAGGGCCTAGACATGACAATAATCATGAAGAAAAAGATAATTTTTTTCAAAATTATTCGTATTCGGTTTCTGCTTCAAAACAAGGAACGATAAGGAAACACTTGATAGAAATTAAAGAAAACAAGGGGAAGTTCCTCGAGGATTGTTATCTTGATGATACTGCTAGCTCCCCTGTTCTTAGTTTTTCCGAGGCAAGTTTATTTAACAGAGCTCCCCTGTTCTGTTCCAGAATGAGATAAGAAAATTTATTACTAGTACATATGATGTGTCATGTGTGTATGTTCATGTGTTTATGTAAATGTATTTCAGAAGAAGAAAGCTAGTTCCACCAACCAAGCTTCCCCTGAGCAAGAAACACAAGGTTTCTCAACAACACATTATAAGGTGAGTGCTGATTTTACTGTCTTCTTAAACTACTGACTTTTATTCCATTTATTGCCTTGCAATATTTGTAATTTTGTATGCTTATGATTGTACTCTTCTTGCAGGGAAAATCTTCATTGAATCGGCATCTTGGATTCGAGAAATCCTCTGTTGCAGGCCATAAAAAATCAGGTTATCATTTGATGAATGAAACCAAATTGTATGTTTTGCATTGCAAGGGAAGAGCTAATATATATTATGGTCCTTTCAGGTGATTTCCAGGGAAGAAATAACAAATGGCAATGATATTATATGTTCTTTTGTCTCTGCTGCTGCAGCTCCATCCAAGAGAAAGAAAAAGTGAGCTGCATTATGCTTTGAGGATCCTTTTCAGTTAACATTGTTATTGTATATTTAATTGTTCCTGTCATTACATTGGGGAACAACCTGAGCTCATGAATATTAATTTAAAAAACAAAACAATTCCCTTTCTATTGTTATTTAATTCTTATTTTGTTTCTATGATAACGCTTCTACGGAAACACTGGTTTAAAAACTCCCTATTGGGTATGAAGTGTGTAAACAGCAAGTTCAAATTCTCTCGTCGGGCAAGAAAATTTGCAAATCCTCGATTTACATAGTTTTCAGTCTTATAAGGTGGTTCACATTCAAATTTACTGGTGAAAGGTTATCAATAAAAGTAAATGAGTCGAGTCGAGCCGATTCAATTGTATTGTTCATTTTGAAGTTCAACTAAAAATAATCTGAGGATGCGCACGTTGCTATTAACTTTGATTTCCACCTCCATGTAAGAATACAGTGCTATTAGTTTGCACTAGAACCAAAAGAAGGCCGCAGAAACCACTTATCGCAGCTACTGATGAAGGAAAAATGCGACTCATATACATTGTGATTATATTATGTACTATCTACATCTGTGATTGAAGTATTGTTTGACTCTAGGATTATCAAATTTGTATTTAGGAGTATTATTTAATAGGAGGGATATTTTTGAAAATATTCTTTCAAGTTCTTATCCGCCTTAGAATCTGAACCCGTACTCCGGAAAGTGACAGAGAGCTAAGCTAAAACACAAGGCATCCGTGCTATATATTTATCCAAACAAAGTCCACACCATCTTTGTAATTATCATCGCAATATCGCTGATACATGTAACATCTATATGTGCACATGTGCATGATATGCTCGTTTCTGTGCAATTAGCAGTAGAATTTGTTCATTTACTTGCTGGATTCGTAAAGAACATCTTATATTTCTCGTGGTTATTCTCATTGCTTATTTAACAAAATAATAGAGTTGTAAATAAAATACCCCCTCGGTTCCTCCATGGACAAGTAAGTTGAGACGGAAGGAGTACTGTATGAGTTTCCGGTGTAATATGTATAACATGTTATGTTAAAAGGTATGCAAATATTTAAAAAATGCTATAAGCAACTAATTAAAAAAATTAAAATATAATAATAAGTTTTCACATATGACATTACATTAATTAAAAATGCAAAAGTATTGTAAAGAACAAAAATAAATGTGAAAGAAGCAATTATAAAAAATATTTAAATATCAAAAGTGCATAAACATGATAAAGTTAGAGATAATCAACACATTTTTATGCCGTAGGAGAGGATGAATCCGCCGGAAAGGATGAGATCATGAAGATGATGAACAACCACAGTAAGCACTTCTTATATATTCTTCTCTTTAATTGTAGAAATGTAAATGTTATTCCTTATTTTTTAGTTTACGTAAATGATATTTAGGATTTTGTTTACATTTAACAGGGAGAAATTATACACTGTTATAATTGTCCATGAGGCCATTTTGTGCATGTTCCTAAATTGTCATTCACACGTATTTTGAGAAATGTCTACAAAAATATAGATTTTGAAAACCTTATTATTAATGAATTAAAGACATGTTTTGATGTTGTTATTGGTGAGTTTGATTCCATGTATTATGTTGAAAGGAATATAAAACTAATGAATGCTGAATCCAAGCCAAATTTGGTTGAAATGAGTGAAGAGTAATGATATTGTGTTGTGTGTTTATCATGTTAGTCCTGGTAATCTGATTCTGATATAGAAATGGATGAGATGGACGGTTATGGTGGTAGTGATGATAAATCTATAGAAATTAGGAAAGCTTGTAGGGATCAAGTAATTTGCGTGCACGAAAAATTAGTAGTAATGATTTATTATTGACATTATGCAGAGGGTTAATAATGCAATCTTTCTAAATTGTACCAATCAATTTAAATGTGTTTAACAACTGTGTTAGTGAGATATTTTTATCCAGTAAATTCAAACTAATCATACTTTTATTAATTCTTGCCATACCCGATCAGAATGTCTTAACTATATCTCCTGAGTGTAGTTCTTTCAGCAATAATAATACGCATGTGAGATTTACAAACGAAGAGATTACTTAACTTTGTTTGTAATGTCTCACGACCGTTGCTTTTCAAGTAAACGGAGGCAAATCGTACCTACTTTAACATGATTCGCCGCTGTTTCCGATGATGTTGGGTGGAGTGTCGTTGGATTTTCTACAAAGAGAGGCTATGACAGTAATCTATCCGTATCATTTATATCGTGATTTGGTAAACAGGGCTAGAGCTAGCCTCAATATCCATAATCAACAAGATGCAAGAACTATTGATCTTGGAGGCTAAATATTATGATTAATCAAGTTGATCTACTTGAGGCCTTTGAGAGATTAGTTAATAATGTTAATCGTCTTGCTGGGGATAAATTGCAACGTGCGAATCAGACTCATTACACGACACATTGTCTTTTATTTTCGTGGTGATGTGATTATTCTGGATAAATTACCGATGCTTTAGCACAACTGAGGAAGTGCTTCTTATCGTCCGCGACGACCACATGTTTATCAACATTCATTGATTTTTGGAGCCCAACATGATATTGTGAGCCACCGTGATATAGAGGTTTATACGTAATAATTTTAAGACATGGTGGAGAATACGCCGGGCATCTGTAACACTTGTTTCTTACCGTTGAATTTGAAATTCTTGATATTCAAAACCATCTTTGAATTTTTTTACAATTAACCACTTGTTTTGGGGTGAATTTGAAGGGCAGTGTTTTGCGATTGAGTGAGTTTTTTTAGCGTAGCCATGTGAGATTTACAAACATATAAAATCAACTAACTCTATTTATAAGGTCTCTAAAATATTAAATAAAATTAAAAGAAATTTACAAACAGAGGAGTTCAATTAACTAATTAACAAAATTGATTTATAATAAAATATTCACAAAAATATTACATAAAATTAATTTTTTTTGAAAGAATAAAATAAATTGGAAGAGAAAACTAAAAATGAAAAAAAATATAAAATATAAAAAAAATAAAAATATCCATGATTTACACCCCTACTAAGATATATACATAATACACCGGTACCATTATTGTCTATCGAATTCAATTTTATCATTTCTCTATTGATCTTTGCAATACTCAATCTGAATATTCCAACAAACACGTATAACTTTTACTTTTTACCATATCCACCACCTATTAATAGGACCTTTATTGAATTTAATATTTCTGAGTTTCAAAATCATCTCGACCCTTTTTTATTCTCATTTCACTACAGTTGTGTTTTATGGTTTTCAAGTAAGAAGGATAAAGCGTCCCTCTTTTAGGTGACAGTGTTGCATGTCAGATAATTTGCTGTGATACTTGATAGAATACCTTTAGATTTTTTATAAAGACAGACAATGACGATAGTTGATATATATAATTTACGTCATAATTTGGTGAATAGAGAGTCGGAGCTTGTCTTAATGTTCATAATCAACTTTTAATGTTTAACTTTTCACTTTAAATAACTTTATGTTATAAGAAAAATTACCTATTATACTTTACACTCATTAAAATAAGGCACACGTTCACTAGAATAGGTTTAAAATCCTGAACTTATTCTCTTACATGAAATTATCCAAAAATCCAATAAACGATACAAGTTCTCAATATCCAACAACTTACAATTCAAAAATAAAAGCTACAACTTAACTATACAAATTCAAATCTAAATATAAACTTTACAACTCCTCAAAGTCAGCAACTCGCACTCTTCCCATTAATTAGCCCACCTAACCTGCTGGGGGAAACAAAGAAATATAGACCGGCAGTGAGCGAAAGGCTCATATACGGATATAAAATTATGCAAAGAGTACAAGGGTTAAAACGATGACAATATGAACAAATAAAATATCTGAATAAAGAAAGATGAAACAAACTGAAAGAGACAAAAGATATTGATCATACTTAACTCACGATATAAACAAATAAAAGATACGATAGATACTTATCTTACAATCACAACGTACATACTTTTTAATCACAAATATTCTTACTCTTACTCGTACACTTACTAGTCATATATTATAATGATCAAATACTGAAATACAAATTTACTTACAGATATAGGAGACAATCTTACACTTACAAGATGTCCTACATTTCGGTTCTCCAGAATATGTAGTCATCAAAACTTACAGGGGCTTGCATAGAACAAATCAAATGCTACCCAAAATCTTACAGGGGCTTGCACGGTACAAAACACAATGCTACCCAAATGACCAAACAAACATACACAATAGTCATGACTCTACGTGTCCAATAACTCCGGCGACACGCCCATACAATTTAAATACACCGTATAGGTGGTGCCAAAGCATGAGATTTATCCACTCATGACTGAGGTCTTACGAAATCTTCCAAATCATACATATATCGCAAATTAACTGAAAATATCTTACTCAAAATATCACACACGCCAAATATCATACAATACGGACTATACAAACAAAATCAGATCAGACCAATCCGGAAAATTAGTAATTTACTCTATAAAGATGAACTCAAATGAAAAAGTACAAAACACAGAACTCGTAGAGGATTCCGAAACCTTTCCAGAATGGTAAGACTCGTCAAAAACGGATAAGAAACGAATGCAGAAAACAACCAAAGATGAGCTGTTAGAATAGAATCAGCACCTGATTACAATAGTATTTTGAGATTTAAGATATCGAAACCACAGAATCTGACAGCGGAATGTCAACAAAAGATGAAGATCTCGAAAATACCGTTCCAGAGTGATATTACACATAATTATTGAATGAATATTCAATTTATTATGAATTTCAGAAGTTACAACATATCAATCTGAATTAAACCATCAGATTGCATAAAAGGCAGATTTCGACACCCTTACGAACAGAATTTCAGAAAGGGTAAAGAACAAAAGATGTAGATAATCGAAATACATTTCTAAGGAGTCCAAAATCATAACATTTGGATGTATAACGAATCAGTTACGAATTTAACAAGAATTCAGATCAGTTATGATATATATACGAATTTGGAATAACAATATGAAAAGAGAAGATAAAACGAAGATGTCCGTACACTAACAATACGAGAACAAAGAGAGAGTGTAGAATGTATCCGTACCTTAATAGTCAAAGATTATGAATTGCTTCCAATCACAAGAACCCTAATTTAAACACAACAACTCATCTTCTTAAGTTTTTTTCTCTATCTCTTCTTTAACTCTTTCTTCCTCTCTTTTTCTTTCTTCTATGTGGCTGCTCCTACAAAACTTACGTATCTCTTGTTTTTCAAAACCATAACTCCTTTTCTTTTTATCTTTTTTATCTTATTACTAATAATATCTTCTAAAATATTTTAATAATAAAATAAATATAACTAATAAATCAATAATAACTCACTAATATTATTCTTAATATTAAATAATATAACTAAAATATATTTTAAAAATACGGGAGGTAACAGTAGGAGCCGTTTAGTCAAACTGCTTGGTCGTTAACTCGTAATTCAAATTCAAAGCGTGGGTTCACCTCTATTGGTCGAGGTTGATTGTTCCAGGGTTAACGTATAAGAAATTATAATACCTATGTCTGAACAGACAAGAATTCTTAAATGACCATGCATACCTTTGTGATAAATGAAGACTTATTAAAAAGGTTTAAAAAGTAAAAAGATTAAATTAAATCTGAAAAGTTGTATTTATAAAAATATGTTTTATTTAGAAAAATATTAAAAATAACATATTTATGTTAAAAAGGAAAATTGAATTGTTATTATTAATTATGTTATTATTTATTTATTTATTTTATTAAATAAAATGACAGAAAATCAAAAGTTTCAATGTTTCTTTCAATTTTAATAATAATAATAATACACTTGTCAAAATAATAATAATAATAATAATAATAATATTCTTCAAAATAATAATAATAATAATAATAATAATAATAATAATAATAATAATAATAATAATAATAATAATAATAATAATAATAATAATACAGATATAGAGATTTGTTGTAGGAAGAAATGTATACTGTTATGTTAAATTCGAGGTAATATGCCAGACGTCCCAACCTTATGAGAATTATCTTAATATGATCAGGCCCGACATTCTATGAGTTCGTATTATGTTTAGTGTATTCGGTTTTACTATTGAATTAATTTAAACTTAGCCCATTTTTTTTTTGTCAGAACTTAGCCCAAACTTAAAATAATTAAAATTTCCGATCTTAATTTAACCTATTATATATGTGATCAGTTTTGACGTTATATGTTTTTTTTCTAAAAATCACTGCTAAAAATTAAGTACTTTAATTATTTAACTAATGTATACATATAATATATATTACACACATATATAATTTTATAGTGTAACTTTTAAAGTTTAAAAACAATAAATATTGTAGATAGTTCTGGAATATGACATTTAAATTCGTATTGAAAAAGAATAATGACATGTATTAATTTTTTTTAATATGAATTTGTAAAAGAGGATAGATGAAATATTATTTTGTAAGTCTAATTATTAAATTATTTCAGAAAGTCCAAATCAGAATTTATAAAACTACTTAAGTAATAGTATTATTTATTTATGAAGGTTTAAGCGTTCACCAACTTTCTAGATATTTTAGACGAGTAGCTAAAATATTAGACTGTTGGGCAGTGGGATCAGGACAGAAAGTAAACTTATTAACTACGCACTCAAATTTATTTATTTTAATATTTTTTTATATAAATTATTTGACTTTTTACATATGATTTTGGGTAGTTTAGGCCTTTAGCCATATAGTTAAAATTGGTGTATTTCAAGTTTTATTTTTTTAATAAAAATATAATATTTTAATTTTAATTTACAAAAAAAATAAAAAAATATTAATTCTAAGTTTCTAAACTGTATGGTGTGCAGGTGAAAAAAGTAGTTTAGGATGAAAGACTGCTGGAGTATCAAAGAAGAATGTCTGGGCCACTGGTGAAGAAAGTCGTAAAGGTGGGTACCAGAGCCCCGTGCATCATTCCAAAAAATGGCTGAGTAAAGTCAAATTTTGGATATTTTTTTAAATTTGATTTCATGTATATAGCTGAATACAATATTTTATACTCCCTTCATCACAAAAAACTTTTCATGTTTTGACTTTTTATACTGTTCATCGTAAGCGATTGACTACTAATTTATACATAATTTATAAGACAAAATATAGTCATGAGTGATTTTGTTTGATTCGTATTTATGAGTACTTTAATACAGTAAATTTTTTATATTTAATACTAATACGAAATTAAAGATATTAACGATTAAAAAATGTGTGTTAGCAAACGCGCACATGATTAACAGGAAAAGCTTTTTGGAGGTATAAAGTTGGGTCAAATTTAGATTTATCTTTGGCATTTTGATTTTTGTTGGTTAATGATTCATTTCTAGATTAGTTTGAATGTAAGATTATTATATTATATTTATTCTATTAATTGGGAAGCTAGTGGAAGATAATGTTAGTAATTAGAGTACGTATAGCAATAACAATTAAAGCAGAGCACAAATGAGATAAATATCAGCTGTATTTTGTATGATTTGGTTATTCAATATTGAGCAAGACGAGTGCATGTAATGAATTTTTTTTTTTTTTTGCATGTAATGAATTAGTAAGATGCAAGCAATCAAAGTAACAAGTAGTAGTTGAAATTCACTACCGAACGTGGCTTCAATGACTTAAAACTAATTATATACTCACATGCCACTAGCAAGTTTCAACATAATCAAACTTTTATCCCCCCATAAAGATCAACGTGCATGTGTGTACGTGTTTATATTTGTGAAAGAGACTAACTAATCAAGAGGGTGCTAAATTAATTGATAATCAGCAAGATAGAGATTAATCAAAACACACCACTTGTTTGTGTAACAGCATGGCTTCTGCTTCTTGGAAAATGAACACTACCCTCTTCTTCTTCTTCATCTCCTCCTTCAAAAGGTGTTTCTTCATCAATCTTTCCCATCCCAACACTGCAACTCCTGGGAACCCCATCTTTTGATGATGAAAACTTATTATTACCACTCATCAAAGACTCCTTACGCTTCTGCACTTGTTGCTCTTTTATGAGTTGTTGCAAATACAACTCCATATCCATCCTTAACTTATTAGTTGGGTCATTGTTGTAAGCTGTTGAGTTTGCTCTAATAAGCTCTCTCAAATCATCACCTTCTAAATTAGATGCCCAAGAAGGTGTGAAACTTGTGCTGAAACTCTTGGGCAAGGCTGACCCAGCTGCTTTGGAACTCTTGTTCCTTGACCCCATTCCCTGGCTGCTTCCATATCTTGCCTTTTGAGCTACATCCATTATACTTTTTACGTACAAGTCTCTTCCTTTCTTCAAGAATCTGATTGGTAGTGTTATGATCCTCATCAACTTGTTTTGGTGCCCTTTTTTGCCTCCCCCCATATTTGCACCTTAATTTAGTTTACTCGAAAGCAACTTTGATGTGTGTGAGAGAAAGAGGGGGGGGGGGGGGGGGGGTTCTAGTTTTTGTATGCGTATGGGAAAAGGCTGAGCAGTTTATGTAGTGGGGTGAAAGAGGAAAGAGTAGTGAATGTCGACTCGGTCATAGCCGGCCAGATAAGAAACGATCAATTATCGTAAAGATTGTGTAGAAAGAAAAGGCAACGAGTTGTCAACTGTTACAAGTTACTCCCAAGTTAGATGACTCTTTTACAAATTTTATATATATTAAGAAGTATTAAAATATTATAATTTTTTCTATATCTACGCATATTTATTATATTAAATTATTATAGCACTTGAATAATTCTACATTGAAAATGACAAATAAGAAATGGTAATTTTAAAAAATTATTGATAAATACATATTGAAAAAAGAAGATGACAACTAATTTGAGATAAATATTTTTTATAAAAAGGACATCTAAAATGAGATGTAAGGAGTAATTAGTAAATAAATACTACTCTAGTGGGTAAAATAATTCAAGTCTTGTTTGAACATGTAGTGTAAGCACTAGTGGAATTAGGTTAATGTAATCTAAAAGTTGTTAATTATCATCAGTATTGATCTACATGATTTTATTAATTTGATAAGGTAAAATCGTGAATTAGTAGTAAAAATGGTTAATGCGTATAGGTATAGTTTCATTGACAATAGCTAGCCGTCAAAGTTTAAGTAGAAAGTCCATGCTCTAATACTCTCTTGTCCATTATATATATGGCGTTAGACTATTACAATCAGTGCAGTCTATCTGTCTATCAATTATTTTTGCTTGTTTGGGCTATGGGCGAAGACTAGTAGCGAAGCACAGGGGGTTTCACATCTCTCGTTCACTCCGAAATTCGGAACGAGTGACTATATGATAGTATATCACATATATAACTCGGGATTGATAAGGTTGTTATTCAGTGAGATTTTTAATTGGGTTCAAAAAGATAAAAATAGAAATAAAATTTGAATATAAAAAAATATTAAAGTTGATAATCTTAATCGGTTAATTGATGAGATGTTCTTGTAATCTTGTATCTATCGTTTGCTCTAATTGGGAAAGTTGCTGGGCAAGACAATGAGCAATGAACAGATACCGTGTTACTGATGGATTGATGTTATTTTAGAATTACCAGTTAATTATTTCGGATTAAATAATATAATTTTATAAGTTTCTTATATATTTTTAAATATATAATATTATATATATAAGTTCTAAATTATTTGTCTTGTTAAATTGACTAAAATTTGACTAAAAATTATATATAATATATAATTGGAAAAAATTATATCATTGAAAAGTATATTTAATTTACTTTAGAATGTATTTTTCAGTTTTTCAAAATTATAAAAGAATAATTTTTAATACTTATTCAAAATTGAGTCAAATTAACCACACAAAAAATCAAGACATTTAATTTGGGACGGGAGTAATGTATATATATATATATATAATTCTAATTTTAATTTTTTATTCGTGAGTAATATATATATATATATATATATATATATATATATCTGTGTGTGCGTGTGTGTGTGTGTTAATATTAAAAATATAAGAATACTTTTTATTAATAATTTCTAACTTATTTCGAACGAGGGTATGATGTGTGTGTATATATATATAAATTTATTTAAATTATTTAATAAATAATTAATAAGTTTACATTTATATTTATTTTATAAAATAAAAATAAATTAAAAGAAAAATATTTTAAACATATGATTAAATCTTTTTTAAATACATATCAAAAGGTAAATGTTGTATATATTGAAACGAATTATATTAGGAAACAATGTTCTGGGATTTTCTTTTTATAAATATAAATATATTATTAGTAATTTTAATAAATAAATTTAAAAATAATAATTTTAAACATATTAGTGTAACTTTTAAAATTCATATAAAAAGTTGAACTATATTGAAAAGAAGGTATCGGGCAATGATAATAAAGTGGTCAAAGCAAATATTTGGCAAAATCGAGGCTGACCATGTGGTAGTCCATCTACTGCAGGCAAAACTGCCGGTACTTTCTACGCAGAAAATTTCAAATATACTAATTAATAATTTCTTTTATAAGTAAATTCCATCTTCTGTTCTCGAATTCTTTCTCTTTAATTTCCTAGTTTCTAAATGCAGTAAAATTTACTTTATACAGTAATCTGGAATTACAGGAGTACCCTTACCTTGTTTTTGTGTAATATTAATACGTCTCATTAAACTCTGTGCTATATTAATATACCTTGTTAAACTCTGTAGCTAGGCGGTCATCTGTTTGTTTACAATTTTATGAGACTGTCCGTTATCATCATTTTTGAATAGATGAATTACGTTTATATGGATTATTATTGTTTCTTTAAATTATTTAATTCACAGTTTCATTTTGAAAATGGAGTATTTATAGAATATCAGGTATTATTAATTTTTCCCATTAAAAAATTATAAGTATTTTTTCATCCCTAATTTTTTATTTGAAATTTATAAGTAACTATTGTATAGATATGTTAAATTTTATTTTATAAAATAAAATCACCGTCTTTTCCAAGAAGATATTTTATAAAACTTGATTTTTGCTTAGTTATAATTAAAGTTATGTAATATTCTCTTATCATATTTTTTATTTTATTTGTTTATGAAACACAAAGTAATTTAAATTTTGATATTTATATTATTTTTATAATTATACATTCATGAAATAATAGTTAAATAGTATATTGTATTTGATTTTATTAAATAAAATAATTTTATTAAAATACAATTAAATTAATTTGCTATATTTATTTTATGTTATTAAAATAATTAATTTATTTTCCCCTGAACTCACTTGGCTATCTTGCTAGAGGCAAATTAGAGAACGGTAATATAACAGAAAAATAAAATAACAAAAGTTAGAAGTAATCCGTATAGTAATATAAATAAAATAAAATTTTAGTTTTTGAGATTATATATATAATATATAAATATGGTAAGTATTAGAATAAAATATAGTAAATAAACTAAAAATATAATGTTTTTTCCTTCTAATTTGTTATTATTTATTTTCATTTTAAGATCATGAGTTAAAATACCAAACACAAAGTAATACGGTCAATCACGCTAATCGAGTCTAATTACATTTAATAAAGCTCTTAAATGTATGATTTATATTTAATACTGACAAGGGTTTAATAGTAACTACGGATTACGGAATAAAGTAATTTGTTACTGCATTTAGCAATACCCTTTAATTTGGATTTAACATCAAATACAGCTGTTAAAATATGGATTTGAATTTAACATCAAATATTGATTTAAAATCATTTTAAATAACAATGGATAGATCCAATAACAAAAACAAGGGATAGATCTATCTCTAACAATATTGCAAAACCAGTATAAAAAGTTTAAAAACTATAATGTTCTCATCTATCAACGACGTGACTTCTCCTTCCTGTGTCACTTTTATAAAAAAATTGCAATGAGCTATTATTACATTTAAATAAAATGTAGATTTTAACAAATAAATTGAGTACTATCTAATCCAACAAGAACATGGTGTATATACTACGGTCATCTTTATTATCTCTTATGAGCTCAGTTTAGAACATGGTGTAAATACTACGGTCCTCTTTATTATCTCTTATAAGGCAAACGAGCTATATATTTATTCAAAAATAAGTTAGAAGGACATATTTTTTTTAATTCAAGTTATTAAATTTTATTTTAAAACAAATTTATAAATTTATATAATAATATTATTTTAATAATTTTTTAGTTGAATGAGAACTGAATCAGAACAATCGTGACTAGAAATTACCAAGTATTAAAAAAAATGTCACGAATAAAAAATTAGTGTTTAAATTTAAATCTCAAATGACTATGACATGTCAGTATCGAATATTTTAATTAATAAAAATTTTATAATTATAGTGAAATTGATTATTATTAATTAAATTAGAGTGTAACATAATTTGAATTACTATTTTTAAAATTAATAATCGTAAAACAAAAATTAATAATTGTTTATTTTCAAAAACAACAACAACCCAATATTGGTTTGACCCACAGAACATGCCGCATCTATCTGTTTGACCCGATCTGACCATCACCAGACTCTGACGTTGCTTCTTTTTTTGATTATCCGTGAATTTCAAGCCTCCTCCTCTGTTACTCAACCTACACACACTCACACACTGAATCTACTACTATTACACACACACACATTTGCATCTATCTCTATCATTGCTTTCTACTCTACTTCACTGTATCTACGTTGTTACTGCTCCACACATCTAGTGGGTCGCTGTTAAGTGGGATCTCACTTTTCATCATTCTTTGAGCTTTGGTATTAGTGAAGTTGATTGCATTTTTATTACTACTTATTTGTACTACTCTTTGGTTGTGTAATGATGAGTATAGGCAACATTTTATGGTTCTTTTGACCCATAAAAAGAAAAGAGAGATAAGGTGTTTGTTAAAAGTCCTCAAAGAAAGAAAAAATGTCCCCTTTGAGTGTTATTGTCAATGAGAGAGAAATGTGTTCTTATCTTTATCTTTTTTCATCCACACGCTTCGTAGATTTCATGTGTCGTCAAGAACACTACTAGATCTTGCTTTAAAAGGGTCGTGTTCATTTCTTGGTTTTGCTCTTGTTTTTTGGGTTGTTTTTGTTGTGCACACAAGATGTTTGTTAAAATGCGGATGCATCAAATAGGGGGTGGTGGTGGTGGTGGTGGGCAAGTGATGGATCTTGTAATTGCTGTGAAAGATGGGATCTTGGGAGGTACAGGAGAAAAATTGGATCTTGGGAAGATGATTGAAGAGCTAGATTCAGTTCAAGTACCAAGTGTGTTTATTTGTCCTATTTCTTTGGAGCCAATGCAAGATCCTGTGACCCTTTGCACAGGACAGACTTATGAAAGGTCTAACATTGAGAAATGGTTCTCTTTAGGCCATTTTACTTGTCCCACTACAATGCAAGAACTTTGGGATGATGCTGTTACTCCAAATGCAACTCTATATCAGTTGAGTTATAGTTGGTTTTCTCAAAAGTATGTGGCTATGAAGAAGAGATCGGAGGATGTGCAAGGAAGAGTGTTGGAGATATTGGAGACATTGAAGAGAGTTAAAGGTCAAGCTAGGGTTCAGTCTTTGAAGGAGCTCAAGCAAGTTGTGGTTACTCATGAGAGTGCCAAGAAGACTGTTGTGGATAATGGCGGGGTAAGTTTTTTATCTGCTTTATTGGGCAATTTTACTACTCATGCTGTTGGCTCTGATGTTATTGCAATATTGGTTAATTTGGAACTTAATTCGGATGCAATCAGTGTTTTGATGCAACCCGCTAAGATTTCTTTGATTGTGGATATAATGAATGAGGGGTTGATTGATACGAAGATTAATTGCACTAAATTGATTGCAATGTTAATGGAGGGAAAGGATTCTAGGGCAGAAACTGTTTCAAGTTTGAGTTTATTGGTGGGGTTATTGAGAATGGTGAAAGATAAGAAACACCATAATGGTGTAGTAGCTGGACTCCGATTGTTAAAGAGGGTATGTTTGTATGAAGCTTTAAGAAGCTCGGTGGTGAGTATTGGGCTTGTTCCGCAACTAATTGAGATGTTGCCTAATTTTAATGCTGAAACTTTGGAGTTGGCTTTGTACATTCTTGAAATTTTAACAACTATTCCAAAGGGTAGGCTGGCTTTAAAGGAATGTCCTAGCACCATTCCAACTATCGTCAAGTTACTGATGAAAATTTCGAAGAATTGTACTCAATTAGCATTATCAATTTTATGGGCGATTTTCGAGCTTGCCCCAGAAGAATGTGCAGCACTTGCTGTTGATGCAGGCCTAGCAGCGAAGCTGCTCCTTGTTATTCAGAGTGGGTGCAATCCATTGCTTAAACAACGGTCAGCAGAGTTGTTAAAATTGTGTAGTTTGAATTGCACAGATACAATTTTCAATTCGAAGTGTAAGCTTACCATAGCAATAAGATGAACGAACTGATCAAATGTTCACTTGCATATTTACTTTATGCCTAGGAGGAAACCTAAGCCATAACGTTCATGCCATCTGAATCAATCTCGCACAACATAAAGGGTTCCAATAGGTGAACATTCCTTCATGTACATTCAAGTTTATGATTTGCTCACATGAATGAGGATAACGTGATGTGATTAATAAATATGACATCTGCTTATTGTCACTGTTGTGCCCGGCTATGAGCTGAAGTTAGTTCTGCCTCGTTAAGATGGAATTCAGCACAGGTGAATTGATGTGGGGATAGAGGATTTAGCAGTGTAGTTTTTTGAACCACAATTGTAAATTGTTTATTTTTTTCCAAGTTCTCATACCCATTGATCCCAAATGTTATCTCCCCATCTAAAAGACATACCAATATGTAGCTCATCTTGTTTATTGAAATTTTGTATTCTTTGCTTAACATTGCCAACAATTTCTTCCATAACAGTACTTATTCTTATCTACACTTTCATGTATTGCAATAATTTGTAGATTTTATTTCTAATGTTCGGTATGGTATTATAGAAAATATATGGCAAGATTTCTGGCTGATGCTAAAATTGGAAGGCATTAAGATTTCTGGCTGATGCTAAAATTGGAAGGCATTAGAGCTTTTAGGCTTTAGCATTATCGATTATTGAGGGTGAAAGAGTGTTTGATAATTCTGTTGCAGGGAGGAAACATTGAATAATTTGATGAGTAACTTTATAGTGGCACAAATTGGCCTCATCAGTAAATAATTTACCTTGTTCGATTAAAATCACGATTGATCTTTTATCCTGTGCTATTAGTCTTGAAATTATGTAAAGAAATCAAAATCACCATTTACCAATCAATACATCATAATAAGTGAAAAATAATAATACTATTATTATTACAGATATTACAGTTCAACTTTGATTCATGAAAGTAAATAAATAAATATATAAATTCATCCGATTTCAATAGGAAAAAAAAAGCACAAGGAAGTTTTAAGGTTGTGGCTTCTGATTCTGTGTGTAGATATAATCGATATGTGCCTCCAGTGTCCTCCTTATCATACACTCTTCTTCTGTCATTCCATCTTCACACTTCGCTTCTCCTATCTTGCTCTCTTCTCCTTTTCCCCCCTGTTTTATACGTGCACAAACCGAAAAAATAAAATTTAAATTTTAGGATTAACAAAAGACACAGAATAAAGAATGAAATGAATAGTAATATATAATCTTGAAATATTGCATGTTTAAGTTTAACTTGCCATGTGTTCCTGAGAAGGTTGATGACGAGAAGCGTAGGTTAGCGTAAACAGGAGGAGGAGAGATATCATGAACAGGGTGCTTACTTTGGTCGACATTGTTTATTTTTGTTTTCTTAAAATTTTCAACTTGCTCTATTCGAGTATTCAAGGATGTTATTCTAAGAATTTATAGGGACAAGGAGAGGACCCACAAACTTTTATTCCTCCATATATTGTGGGTGTTTGGGGTTCCATAAACTTAAAATAAGTAGCTTATTTTTTATTTATTTTTACATATTTTCATATTTTTTTTAAAGATAAATATTTGTTTTAGAATTTTAAAACCAAATATGAACTTACTTTTTTCTGAAAATAAGGATTTATTTCTGAAAAGTACATACATCCCTACTTTTTTCCGGAAATAAGCCCTTATTTCCATAAGTTGGCAGTTGCCAAACAGGCCCATTATCTGAAAAATATGATCACATATTAATTTCTCTGTAAAAGAAAATTCCAATATATACTCAATTACTGTACAGATTTTGTTATTAAAGTCTAACTTTTGACCAATTGACTTCAAAGTAATGTAATTCCAAAAATGGGTAATGAGGAAAATATGAGCTAATGACGTAGGATGATTATTCGGATGAAATAATTAGTACTTGCCTAAAATAATTATTATTTGCTTTATTTTGAGATAATTACAATATTCGTTCTGATTTCATTACTTATATAAATATACTCCTACTATAACACTTTACTTTCCTTTAAGGGTTGTTGCTTAGGATTAATTTATCAACAATTCAAGATAAGTGTTTACGTTGTGGATGATAGGATAATGAAATAATTTGTGATAACAATTTTTTATTGTCCGTTTATATAGTGTATCTGAATAAGAATGTTTATAGAATGAATAGGAATCTAAAATAAGCTTCTTTATTTTTTTAAATGAGAAACAAATTTCAAAATTCAAAAGCCCTTCTATTTTCGAAATGTCTTATTAATTTGTTTAATTTTAATTTCATAATCCTTTTAAAATGATATAAATTCTTTTGAGTTATATTTTAATAATTTTTTATTAAGTATTTCCGGCTGCGAATTTATGATAACGCATGCAATTAGTGTTAAGTCTGCATGAAGATGTTAATATTGCGGTGTCCCACACAAAACTGTATACACGTATCCACCATATATATACATGTGTCATCCTCTCCTCTTTCTACCCATCAACATGCCTCTTTCTCATTGGCTATCTCTTGTCATATACAGCCAACACCCCTCTTGTTTCACAAACCTAAGCCTAATTAGCTTCAATCTCATATCAGATCACCATCTCTCTCTAGTCTCTGCTTAACAATTCAAAATGATGCAAACCCTCAAATGTTCAAAAACAGCAGAGATTCTGGCTAGATACAGACCCATAGCTCCTAAACCACCTGATCATGAGCTTACAGACAGTAACTCCAACACAAATCCAAACCCTTCAGGCGTGCCTGAGAAGATCAGAGACTCCCCTTATAATATGAGAAGCGTATGGCCTCAACTGCAAGCCCGTCCTACTCGAACTAGAAAGCGTGGCCCAACTCTACCATCTACCAAGAGATCAAAGCCTGCTTCTGCTTTCTCTCCTCATCTTTCACCAAACAACTTGTCATCTTCAAATGTTTTGCTTCCAAATAACACCACTGTCTCCAGTACTATTCCTGCAGCAACTGTTAAGGATATTGACTTAAACATGCATGTTCCGGTAGAGAAGGATCTTCTCCAGCAACTACAAGCTAAAGAACTGCAAGCTGTTCAATCCCCAGGTGTTGTTACACCAAGGCCTACCCGGCTGGTGTCTTCTGCTATAACTGTTAAGCCACAGACCATCTCAAACCAGGAGGTGGCGGTGCAAGGTCCCACGAAAGCAAAGGAGATTGAGGAGGGGGTGGAGTCTGAGACCTTGCCTACTGTAATATCAGATTCTAACAATAAAGTTAGGTTAGCTAATTCTGCCTACAATAAGCTTATTGGCCAGCCACAGTGTTGCTGGCTAGATTCGATTGCTGGCTGTGGCGGAGATGGATGTAGTGGTCAGGCTGTGATATGCAATAAGATTAGTGGGGATGTGATGCTGCAGCTTCCAGATTCTGCAGGTGAAGAGGCTGTATCATCATCATCAAACGGGTTTTTTTGCTTGGTGGTGATAGAGTGGGGAAACAGTGAGTATAAAAGCTCAATTACAACTATTGGTGAGGCTGTGAGGTTGTTTTGTGAATCGAGAGATTACATGTTTGCATGGAGGTTCCACACACGAGGGGCTGTTACTTCTGCTCCCAATTTTTGAATTTTCTTTCATGCATATGCAGTGCTACTAGCTCTCGCTCTCGCTAGGCCAAGTTGTACATTAAGGAAGGTCATATATATGTCTAAATTTCATTTCTATTGTATCCGTTAGCTAGTTTATATAATATATAAAAAAATTATACAAACATGCCAATCACTGCTCCCCCAAGAATAATTTGTGTACTTGATTTATGGCTAGAAGTAATCATTGCATTGCATCAATATCAAGAGGTCTACAACCCCACTGGAAAAGTTCATACGATACTAACAATCCGCTGATACAAGCAGGAAAATAGTTTTCACAAGTACAAAAGCCACTGTAATTTATTGATCTTAAGTACTTCTACCATCTTACACCAGACAACACAATGTATGGAGTGCACGAACTACTACTACTGCTTCTCACTCTTTGCATAGTTCGCCTCACTCCCTGCAGGACCCTTCCACTTAAAATTGTCTGCGTATGATTTAACCTGCAAGTAGAGTAACTAATTTTTTTAGCCAACATGAAACAAAACTAATAATAAAAACATTCAAGGAAAAAAACTTTGTACTGTGCCAATATATTTGATCAAGATATAAAATCAGTATGAATTGTAAATTTATTGGCATTCGAAGCTAAAAGATTAATATGGATTGCGCAAAAAGTGCTTTTAAGTCACATGTCAATCGGAATCATTGGTTTTATATCAAAAGGAGATAATGTGAAACTCGGTGCAACTGAAAAGGAAGACTCGGTTTTAATTTCAAGAAAGAACTGTCTTGTGATGTTAATGAGGTGAAAGCCCATCATATAATCACTCATAGCATGAGTAAAACAAAAGGATTACTGACCTTCAACAGAGGTGTATGATGTTTCTTGACCTACAAAATAGTAAAAATGATTTGTCACAGAAATGGTGGCAATTGTTTCCTAATAATAACTTGTACATTATTTTAGATCAATCATAGGAATGTTATAGACGATGAGATAAGATACAGATTAAGCAGCTATACAAGGATTTTCAAGGCAAAACAGGGATCGCAATGTCCAACACTATTCAAATTCTCCCGTACTGGTATTAAATATTAACTATTCAATCTGAGCAGCAAAATACCCTGCTATTATTTATTATACATTTTTTTCCCTGGTGGGCGGGGGGCAAAAATACATGAATTTTCATGTAGTATAGATATAGCATTTTTCACACACACACAGACATGCACAAACTTAGCTTATCAAGCAACTAGCAGCAGCAGCTACGGTTGCCTAATATACTCATATTAAATTATGAAATAATGTACTAAAGAACTTTAATTCAGTCGAAGTTTTTTATTTCAATTTTCGCTGTATGTCCGTTATTATACTTGAACTTCTACAATTGGTTATATCAGTAACACTTGCAAGAAACAGAATTCATTGCATGCAACTAATGTATGAAAATAGTGGAGAGCTCACAAAACATTATTTTAACATGTAAACATACTATTCAGCAAAAAACATGAAGACATACCACATATTCCCAACCATGTTTCTCAGCAAATGCCATAGCTGCTTCTTTACTGTCAAAGCTTAGTCCTGCATCACCAACATTAGCATATGGGTCTCCTGTGGATGTCCAGCCCATCAATGGATTTTCCCACCTAGAGGAATTTAAGTCAATTCAAATATTGCTGATAGACAAGTGAAGTAATAATGATAAAGACAATATTTTGAAACAAGCAGCTGAAATTTGACCAAATGATGGAAGATTTGACCTCCACACTCTTGTCAAAAAATCCAAGGTGCAACTGGAAAATACTGAAATTTATAAAAAAAAGGTGGAATTTCATTTTTAAACCAATAGCACCTTGAATGCAATAAAGATTGCAGAAATAAACTCTAACTCTTGACGGGCATCATGGTTTGAAGAGTTTTAAGAAGTCAAATGAATATTGCATAATTTCGGAACAAGCTAAAATTTAATTGCTAAAGAAAGAATACATTAAAAATGTTATATAAAACTACCATTAATATATTAAGCAACACATTGGGCAAACAGACAGCTTTCTCAAGTTGCATGGTAAGTGATATTCATGTCTGAATATGATTACTTATTGCCGCTCAATGTGTAAGCAATATTAAGACTTGAATTACAAGTCATGCCCTCGACCCATAATGGGACATGAATACCAACGCATAGGATTATGCTTACATACGGTTAGCAAGTGTTGTAGCGGAAACTAATAAACTGACTAGCAAAAATCAATATGCTCTGCATCAGCCCAACTATATAGGGAAAAAAAATATGAAATGTCTGTAGAGTATGCTATAGAATGTTCCAATATATGTATGTTGGTCATGTTAACTGATTTGCCTTTACTATGGGTGTAACTTTGTCAGGTTGTTAAACTTCCAAGTGCTTGCAGTTGTGATAACAAACTAGGTAAAACCATCATAATGTGGAAGATAACAGATGCAAACAAGACATCATACTTTTGTGTAGATAGAAAGTTAATTTTCCATCTCCCAACTTTCCCGGAGCCTTGTTGTGATGCAGTGCGAGCGGGCGAGTAAATGACAACCTGAAAGAGCATTTTAGTGCTTTAGATATAATGGTGATTTATAAAGCAAAAAAAGTGTTAAAAAAAACCAATACAATGGAAAGACACTAAAGGTTAAGAAAAACATATAGAAAACATAATGACTACTGAATTATGTATTAGAAGTTGTTTGTCCACGGATAGGATAAGATATAGCTACACTAAATTGAAAATTACATTGATATGAAGGGTAGGGACTGCGAGAAGATTTAAGAATTCACTACATAAAATGACTTGGTAAAAATCTGCAATAAGACAGCAAAAGTTTTTTCTGCACATAATTACCTCTACATGATTTTAAATAGGTTGACTCAATTACACGTGTTATGCTATGATTAGGGAAATCGATTAATCATATATTGCAAGTTCCATTAAGGGCTCAAAAAAGGACATTTTATTTGATTTTATCTTGTGCATAGCTATGAGTAGCAGATACAGGTACTTGCTGGGATGTATCAAATGCACCAATCGATTGGAGGGAGGGGGTCTTTCTAAGTTTCTATTGTAGGAAAAAGAAATAGGAAATGTATTAGATAGAGCTAAATCTGTTCATTTCTCTATCATTATCTAAACTGTACTTAATTAACTAAGCATATAGCGCCTCAGAAATGCACAAGAAAGCAAAAACCAAATGGATCATTGATAACTTAATTTGGGAGACTGGAAATAGAGTAATTTCGCAGTTAAAAAAACATATATAATAAATAAGCTTTTTGGCATTTTACACAACATATTATTGTTTGTTTCTTTTTTACAATATTATGTTGAATAATATTACCAAAGGAACTTGTGACTTGTGAGGGGTTTAAACCTCCCTGCAGCTTCTTCAGATGCAACTACTTCACGGGTTTGGGTTTCTTGTCACACTATGGGCTGAGTATGGATTTGTACATACAGACCAATACAAATTTGACATTCCTATAAGTATTAGTTTAAACTTCGGCACAACTTAAAGTTCCCACCGAAACTAATCAAGTGGAACTGGTTTGCAAATATAAAGTCCACTTGCCATTTTCTATTTGTTTTATTCCCTCCCTTTACTCTCTTTCCGCTACATCAACTGGATGAATATTTTTAACCGTGTCAGCTCAACGCTTAAAAATGCCTTACTTAAAACCCCAGGCCATGCATCGAAACCAACAAACAACTAATTCATTACAATGAAAAAACACAACATTACCGATCACAAAAACTAATCCCTCAATCAACTTGTCTAAACGAGTCAGCAAGTAGACACTTAACTATGCGCAAACATCATACACTCTTAATTCATGATCAAACACAACATATCTCAAAAACCAAACATTTTTAATTAAGTTGCAAGTTTGCAACAACCATAACCGTACATGTACATATCAAAACATTATTTCATCACATTAATCATAAAACTAATAATAAAAAAACAAATATAAAATGTGTGGGTATATAAGATAAATAAATACCCGACGTGAAAGCTGTTGTTCAGGTATACCGGAGATCAATCCAACGTCCGGCGGAGGAGAAGCTTTATTTTTAACCAAAGCATCAGTCGAATATGCTTTTTTTAGGGTACATAACCGATCACCACCTCGCCGGAAAATGTACGACATTTTTTTCACACTGTATATATAACAAATATGATTGTGTGTATAATTCCGGTGCTCTGGAAATGTGAAAAAAAAGATAAAATTGTCATCAAATATTTTTGATTTTGCTACAATCCCGGAAGCTTCGAGAAGTTGGGTTTTTACTGGACTTGTGTTTTTGGGCCTTTTTATAAGGACAATTCATATATGGGCCAAGTTTCCAAGTTTATTAGGGAAATATATGTTGGATTTTGTTTAAATTTATTGGACCAAGGGCCGATAATTTTTGGGCTAACTTGAATATCTCCGTGGCTTTATGACTTTTTTAAGATTAAAAACATTAAATTATGATATATCTTTTGCTTAATAAATAAAATGTACTTCTAACGACACAATTCAACTTCATATCTCTCTCCTATAAAAAAGTTGGAATAAAGTTTTTCACTACAATAATTAAATGTTGGTAATGATTAGTTGATATCATAATTTTTTTAGATATATAATTGGTTAACATTAAATCAAACATTTTTCTTGAAAGTAGATGTGAATTTTCGTCAAATAATTTTATTAGAGTTAGTTTTAACATAATCATTTTATTCTTACTATGGTAAACAGGCTCAAATGTAATAATTTGAGTAATCTACGAGCTAACAAGTCCTTAAAAAATCATAATTTATTAATACACTTAATAGTAATACTATATTCTTATTTATATACCGAAAAAATTTTCTCTGTGTAATCGAGGTGAGATTGGAGGTTACACTTACAGAATTAAATTTTAAGTTGGTCAAATAAACTCTTTGCAGTTGCAACGACAATCCTCTCTTAAACTCTAAACAGTCATCATATGATTAGAATTTACCACTAATACATAATCATATGTTAGTTGACAACTACCAAAAAAGGTGCAACTCACATGCATTATTATAAAAAGCAGTCTACCGAATTGATTAAATTTTTATTTATTCAATTAATCATTTTGATTAGTGATCAATTCATCCGATTAATCCATGTTTCGATTTTTATTTTTTACAACAATGTTCATAGGTAGAAATTTTGTATAAGTACGAATAATTTATATCATATATAGAATTTTATATAAATAAGAAAAATAATGCACTAGCGCCTTATTTTCCAAACAAGAGTGCTAAAGAGATAAGGAAACAGAGAAATTAAATTTGTAAAAATTATACTCCGTAGATTAGTAAAATTAGTCAACAGAAAGAAGCTAGAATATACACGGCGTTGATGTCAAGAATGTAAAAATAAAATGATTATCTTGAAACCAGCTCGGTAGTTGCATATGTATCGTGTTATATACTCCCTCCGTCCCGGCCAAATGTTTACATTTGGTCCGGGCACGGAGACCAAGGATAGTGGGTGTAATAGTGATTTTATTGTTAAAATAAATGAAGTAGTGGGTGTAATAGTGTAAAGTGTTGAAAAAGTGGAGTGAAGTAGTGGATGTAATAATATATTTATTGTTAAAAGTTACTATTTTTAGTAATGTAAAGAATTGGGTGGGACGTCCCAAAAAGGAAAGTGTAAAGAATTGGTTGGGACGGAGGGAGTACATGTTAAACACAATTTTCATTCAATTTGCTTTTAAGCTTAGAAGACAGCTTATGGCTGCGTGTTATTTTTCTCGAGTCTTCGACACAAGGAGTCACTTGGACCCATCAACATAACCACCATTAAAACCCTCTCTCTGTTCCCATGCGCACAGATATGGCTTTTTTAAATATAATTTTTGTACATTTATAACTGGATATAACTAACTTTATTTATATATAAATACTTGCAGTAGTTAAAAACTTATCCTGACCTCGATAATGATACATGCCCAAGTTATGTACTCCCTCCGTTTTAAATTAATTTTTTTTATCAATTTGACTTAATTTTGATTGTGAATTAAAAATTATTTTTTAATAATTTTAAAAAACTGAAAAGTATATTTTAAAATAAACTAGATATACTTTTTAAGGATATATTTTTTATAATTTTTTTCAATTATATATTAGATGTAATTTTCAATCAAAATTAAATCAATTTGATCACAAAAAGTGAAACTGAACAGTTAATTTGGTATCAAATGAGTAATACAATCACGTATACGCAAGCTTAAACTGACTAGTGTGGTCGGGAGTTGGGATGTATATTGCAGGACAATGGTTAGAAATATTTATTTTTTAAAATTTTATTATGAAAATATCAATTTTGGAAGTTATTGATGATTTATAACATATGAGATAAATACGTATTTAATAGTTGAGTATCTTAATTTTATTTATTATTTATTTTTTATGATATGCATCTGTTAATGGAGTATATTATACAAAATGTGATACATCATTACGAGTTGGGTATCCCATATGTTAAAAATAATCATATTTGTGTTTAAACTCAAGAAAATATATTTTTATCCTTGTATCGTATCTATTATTATTATAACTTGCTAAAAATAAAAATGCTCATGTACTACTTTTTTGAGAATTTTTTGAATAAAAGGCTCCGAGATAATCAAATCATCATGACAACTAATAATAATATTAATAAATTAAGTGATCACGATAATGCTAAGTGCTAACGATAACAAGGGACCGTTAGCGTTCATGTTTAACAATGCCTATATAAACCAAAAGCTACAACTTACTAATGATTTGCTTTAACATAGAGTCGCTTATCATTGATTTCTTCTCCAAAGAGTGTTTTCAAGATATCGATTTTTTTATTGTATATACTTACTCGTAGATAAATTGTATCAAGATATAATATCATGGAAGAAATTTCTTTCATTAAAAAAACTTCTCATCTAATCAAAGAATATGAAAACGTCCCCGAAAATTTAAAAAATAAGATTTTAATATCTGGTAAGAGAACACATGTCGTACTCCAATCAACAAATATGTCTGTCATTCGATCCAAATTTCCAAAATACTGCAAAACACAACTGAAATTACAAAAAAATAAAATAATAAGTCACACTAAAATATGTCTAATATAAAATCATAATATATATATATATATATATATATATATATATATATATATATATATATATATATATATATATATATCAATATATGAAGAAAAGTGATCCAATATGAGACAAAATCGTCATTTAACGACATATAATAACCATCATATATGATCAAAACGCCATAAAATTGGCACTGCCTCAAAGAGAATCGCATATGATACTAAACTTGTTCAAGAAAGTCATATTTGAAAGATTTAAAAATAGATCTGAATGATATAAAATAGAACTGAAAAATATAAAAACAGATGTGAAAATTTTAAAGATAAACTTTTAAAAGATATAGATAAGAAAGATTCTCATATACTCCACCCGTCCCAAATTAATTGTCCTGTTTGATTTTTTCTTGGTCAAACTGATTAAAATTTGACTGAAAATTACATATAATATATAATTGAAAAAAATTATAAAAATTATATCATCAAAAAGAATATTTAATTTATTTTAAAATGTATTTTTCAGTTTTTTGAAATTATAAAAGAATAACTTTTAATTTTTAGTTAAAGTTGAGTTAAATTAACAGGGAAAAAGTTAAACATGACAGTTAATTTGGAATGGAGAGAGTACAGTAAAAAAAGATTTTTGGAATTAGGGTTGAGGGTGAGGGTGAGGGTCACGGAGAGGAGAAGATATCGAATTTAAAACTGTAAAAAAAAAGATATCGAATTTAATCCAATTAAATGTTTACTTAATTTTACTAGATTTTTGGTAATCAAATCCCTGGCCAACTTTTTTGGATTAGCTTAGTTCTTTCCTAATTTTTCTTGTACCTAAATTACAGATAGCAAATATAATTAATAAAAATATCAAATATAATAATTTGAAAATTTGAATTTTATTTAAAATTTTAGATATGATCAAATTAGAAATTTATTATAAAAGTTTGACATTTAAAATTCAAAATATCCAAATACTAATATAAATTTAAAAATTTGAAATGTAATTCAAATCTTATTTTTGAAATCTATCATTTGAAACTGAACGAACACATTAACAAACACAATCCTGGGGAATTGTCCGTAAAATTCATATCATTCTATGTTATTATGAATATAGAAGTACCTCCCGTAAGAACTATACAACCCACCTACTGTCAGTTTATCAATTTTATCTTGGATGTAAACGAAGCCCATATCCAAGTCAAGTTATATAAATCCATACAAAAGAAGCTTCCACATCATTTAAATGTTTTCTAATATTTTGACCATTCCAATTACTTAGATCTTGTCTCAGCCATTACAAATTTGATAGATATAATTGTCGTATCCACTTTTTTAGTGTTCCTATTTTTCTCTCGAAAACAGCTTCTAAGCATCTGTCTTAAAACCTCAGTTCCATTATTCCAATACTATAAACCCATGTGGTCTGCTCTTGTTCACAGTCCAATCAGAGATGCCAAGTCCTCTACTTTGTGGCAGTTTTCAAAATCAACCAGATGAATATTTTGAGTTTCTAGGTTCATTTACGAGTCCAAGATCAAGAAAACCAACCAAATGGCATAGCTTTGGTGGGAGCAAAGGCAACAAAAACCCTTATGCAGATCGCGGCCTTGATAAATTTTCTGCACTTATAGCTGAGCTTGATTCAAGAAGAAAGAAGATCTACACTCAAAAAGGCTCTGAAGACATTTCCCTTCTCGGATTTGTCTACTCAAACTCAGATGATTACAAGCCTATTGTTGTCAGATTGAAGAACAAGAAACAGCAAAGCATGAGCAGTGAAAAAGACAAACTCAATCCTGATCATAACTTTTCACGGCCACCAGCCTCTTCTGAAATGGAGCCAGCTAAACCTGATCAAGTAAAAGTACTATCACGAATCGGATCATATATAATGACAACTCCTAAGAAAGTCAGCTTTGATGTGGTAAAGAACATCAAGATGGATAATCTGAGGCAGCCTTGGTATTATATTTCGTTGATTACAATCTTCATACTGGTTTCCATGACGGTATTTGGAAGATCTTTTGCCGTCTTGTGTACTACTCTTGGCTGGTACTTTGTTCCAACAATCCAGAACTTGAACGTTAAAAAGAAGACAAAGGCGAAGAAGAAAACTTATGTGAAAGCTCTGAGTTGCAACGATAAGATAATTACAAGTAAAGATAATGAAATGTCGAATTCAAAGAAGACAAAGACGATGAAAAAAGCTACGAGTTATAATAATAAGAACGTCAAGATCAGTAGCAGTACTTTTGATCATGGAATGATTTCTCCTAGTAGTGTGCTTAATGGATACAAGTCACCTCCACAACCTGCTGCTTATCCGCCACAAGATCGTCGGCTGAGTTTTCCAACACAAGCCAATTAATTGAGCATACACATTTGCGGTTTCTTGAAATTTAACTTGTAATTTCTCTTTTGAGTTTTTAATTTGTTGATTGATGTGATATTGGTCATGTAAACATGATCAATATTTCTCAATCATCTTGAATCTTAAATGTAAATATGAATGTTTAAGTACAGCCTCGTCTTTGCTAGTAGAGTAATAAATACTGTATTTATTTTCTGTTGTCACCTTCACTGTTCTTCACTTTGCCGGTAAAATTTGTATATCAGTCATACACACACAGATCCAAACTTAATGTAAGGTTTTTGCTTAACTTCAACAAACTCTTATGACGACATATACATCAACAATGCAATATATATAAACTTGTACTCCATGTTTTTATTTTGCGTAATTGTTGATTTAGATTTTAGATGATTTAGTTCTATCCACTTTCAAGTGCTTGATATAATACGCGTGTCTTGGCTTAAATATATATGTATTAAAATATATAATATTATAATTTCTAATAGAATTTATATAAAATTTAATAACTAATTCAAAAATTTGTATAAAATATAGTATTTTTTATTAAAAAAAATATAACTTATAATTTAATTTGAAAAAAATTGCGAATGAATGACGGGAACATAAGCTAGTGTTTGGATGGGATTGACCCGGCTAGGGCTCCATGTGTTATGAAGAAGCTGAAGAAGATTAGGTATAGTAAATTCATGATTGCTTGATTTAATTACGACTACTAGTACTAGAAGTCTATATACAATACATATACCCAAGACAGAGAGAAACTTGGGGAGAGGAGATGCGAGGAGAATGTGGAAACAAGTTAGAGAAAGAGAAACAGGTGTTATTAACTCTAAATTATTCACTAATCGCATTATATCTCATCGTATTTCTTCCCTTCAACTCTCTAATCACAAGGACATCGTCTCTGCTCACCGCGGTGCCATTAATTCCCTTCAGGTATTATTTCATATATATTATAGTAACTAGTATTTTTTTTTTACTTAATTAGGATGCAACTTGACAATTATAATTGTCTAGTTTAATAACAGCTGTTTGTGTTTGATATAGGAACAACATTTTGTTCAAAATATTTAGGTGCAAAAAGTTTTGGTCTAGTTGCCATGTGCTTAGCGGCACAAGCTTAGACTAAATTACAGAATTGATCTTCTGCATATGTTAGTTACGCATGTTTACAGCATAATAAGTTAGTTTCAATAGCTATTAGTTGATGATGTGCGTAGCTGAGATTAAATTTGGGCATTTTTCTAGTTGCAGACATGTGTAACATTATAAGGCATCTTTCACAACTATTAGCTGCTCATGTGTTGAAGCATATGTAGGTTTTACAGAAATGGTTGGGGAAGGGGATAGTTGACCTCTTGTATATGGGGTTAGGTTGTTTAGTATTACCCATCCCGGGAAAAGGAAATCTAATGGGTTTTAAATATTTATGTATATGTTATGCTTTTTTATTGTGATGAAGAAGATGGTTTGCGCTAAGGAATATAGGAATTCATTATTGTTGATAATTTAGTCTTTAGAGTTCATAAAACATTAAGTATCCAAGTTTAAGGAAAAATTGGGCAGCTTGTTTGATCACCACATTAGGTTGATTTGACAGAGGGAAGATATTTGTTAGCGGGCGGGTCTGATGCATCAGTTGCTGTATATGATATTCAGCATGCAACGGAATATGTGGCAGGTGGTTTGGTTGCCAAGCATAAGAACATTCTTTTAGTTGATAAGCAGCACGAACACGGGCACAAATATGCTGTATCTTCGGCCATATGGTATCCTGTTGACACTGGTCTTTTTGTCACAGGTTCATATGATCATTTCATCAATGTTTGGGACACAAATACCACACAGGTAGGTTTTGCCTTCCCTTGAAAATGTTTAGTTAAACATGAAGATATTTTGACAAGGTTTTTATTATTTTAACCCAAAGTAAATTTCACTTCTGCTGTTTTAGGTGGTAATGAATTTCAAAATGCCAGGTAAGGTCTATAAAACTGCCATGTCTACGGTGTCTACGTCGCACATGCTTATTGCTGCTGGAACGGAAGACGTTCAAGTTCGCCTTTGTGATATTGCCTCAGGGGCCTTTTCTCATACATTGTCTGGTCATCGAGGTACATTACATTTAACTTGAGATTATTTTTTCCTCTCCATTGTATTATGAAGTAAATTGGCTGGTCCATGGTTATTTATCTCCCTAGGTATGGATTAACAGTTTCTTACTCCGGGTATAATGTCACGGACAATTTACTTCATCTTAAAATTATATTTGGTGATGTCGGGTCGTTTGTCCCTGGGATATGATTCATACACCATGTTTCTTTGCAAAGATTATAATCCTTGGAATATATTTACAATTTGCATTCATGCAATTATGTTTAATTCTCTAAAATAATCTTAAAACTATTTTTGATCATTTATAGTTCATTTTGGGGTAATATCACCCTCTCCTTGGGCTGATCTCACGAGAATGAAGTAAAAAGTGAGTGCAATTTAATCAGCTTGATAACTTACAGAATATATATATTATAAATCTAGAGCATAAGCCTGCAAGGGTTGGCTCAGTTGGTTAAAGAGAGGAATATCATCTTCTTGGTCACAGGTTTGAATCTCACGGGAGGAGAATGTGTGATTATGCCATCCGGGTCAGAGCCTGTCGCACTTGTGCGGTTTACTTGATTCACGTGGTTTGCAGGCTATTGCGTGAGCCCGTGAGTTTACCCAGTGTGCACCCACCCAAAAAGGGTAGCGGCTGCGGGTTCTCACAGTAAGAAAAAAAATCTAGAGCACATGCCAATAACCCGGAGATTATTATTCTTATGAAACATAGCTGTAGTGAACACCATTTGGCATATGCCAAGCTGTTTCCGTGAGGGATCAATGACCTTTTACTTTTTTCCTCGGGGTTGAAATGTTTTGGACTATCTGGGAACTTCTTTCTAGATGCACATTCTATTATCGAGAACTGTGAATAGTTCTGCTACATGCTTCACAATTATCGTGTTGTTATCATCTCATTATTCATTTGGAATGTTTCTATCTATGAATTATGGGTAATATATACTCTTTACATGGTACTCTAGTGACCATGGATTTTAGTTTTATTAACTGTAGGAATGAAATACAAGAAATATAGCCAACATATATAAAATTGTAATTGCTTATCTATTGATGATATAGATGGAGTAATGGCAGTGGAATGGTCTACTTCTAGTGAATGGGTTCTGCTAACAGGGGGATGTGATGGTGCTATACGATTTTGGGACATCAGACGTGCTGGATGTTTTTCTGTTCTAAATCAGTCTCATACTCAACTTGGAAGAAGGCCACCTCTTATACAACGTGCCATCACTAACAAGGTCCCTCTTCCCTGTTACCTATGTTGATGTAGTCTGTTATTATATATACAGTGTTTTTGAATTTAATATATAGTGTTGTCAACTAGTTTTTCCTCACTTTACTCTCTTATTGCACTCTCTGGAGATCGCTGCTTCTCTCTTGATATATAGGTGAGCACTTTTCTCATTACTGTTAATTGTGTATTGAAGGCTTTAGAGTCCAAATTATCTTCTCCTTTTGTCTCCCTTGACCGTCCTCAACCTTTGTTTGACATCAAGTTCAAGCAAAACAGTCCACTTGCCATACAAAATAAATTTAAAATATCCTTTTAAAAAAAATGACCAATTACGAGTAAGGTTGCACAGAGCTGCATAGAAGAGGGTTTACAATAAATGATGATGTGGCTTTGGTGAGATTAGAGAGAAGGGAGCAGATTTGTCAAACCCTGATTACTAATGCAAAATCTAGAATCTAAGACTTTTGAATATAAAGATGGTAGGTTATTGAGATACTGAACTTAAATATAGGAATTTACCTGCTATTTAATCTACATTATTAAAATTCAGCTTTAAGAGGAAGAATGAATATGGGGTGTTTACTGTTTAGATACTCTTATATTGCCTCTTATAAGATTTTGATAAGCTTGACCAACTACCTCGTAATGAGTTAGTCAAGTGACTGTTGCACTCAAGGTTTAACAATTCAAAAGCAGGAGATTAAAGTTTTAAAAGGACAAACTTCTTGCCAACGACCATCAAGTGTAGGAATGATTTCTTCGATTATCTTTTTTTTCCAAAATATGAAAGTCCTGTAGCAGTTTGTATATGAATATGTATACATACACAAACCCATATGTCTGATTATTAACTTCAAATTTTGAGGCTGAAGGAGATATTAAAACCACAAGGTCTAAAGGGAAGATATCATAGTTTGTGGGTACTGGTAGTTTGTGGTTTGGCCCTAGAAGACGGTGTATGCCTCCTTAAACCCCGCTGCCCCTAGGCCAAGCTCAACGTTATGTCTTCTTTCTGTTGTAAACTAGAAATAAATAAGATGATGCAAACAAAAGGGAATAAGTTGAGAAGTTATGTCCTTGTATATGAGACTATGTTAAACATTATTTTGTTGATGGAATATAGATCACTTGCTCAGTTGTACTAACAATCTAAGTCTCGTTCTTAAGCAGGCGTCAACATCCAAATCCTCTTCGGCAGGTATATCTTCAAAATCTAGGACAGCGCAAGGGAAACATGTCAATGGAAATGGTTCAAAGCATAGTTCTGTAACAAAAAAGAATCTCAGTCAAGAGAAGGCATCTGCAGGGAAGAGGCTTCATCCAGGGTTAATCTCTAGCCAGGATCGTTCTACTGCTCATTACGGTGCTGTAATTGGATTAAAAATGACTTCAGATGGACTTTATCTGCTTAGTGCAGGTTAAGTGTTTTCTAGTTTATTATCTTCTTTTTTTGTGGGCTAATAAGATCTTGATGAAATGATGAACATCTGAATAAGTATACTTAATTTTACATAGCAAAAAAAGAAAAGAAGTTAGACTGGATGCTGCAAGTCCTTATTGTTAACCAAATAATACCTTGACTGTTAATTTGTTATTTTTACCCTGCTCGGTTTCTGTTTCAGGTTCTGATTCAAGATTAAGGTTGTGGGACGTGGAATCCTGCTGCAATACGCTTGTGAACTTTGACATTGTGCGGCTTCAGACTAGCAAGTCAATGCAGTTGGCTGTATCTTCAGATTCTGAGCTTGTTTTTGTTCCATGCATGTCAACTGTGAAAGTAATGACATTTCTTTACTTTTCAATGTCTAGATTGAACAATTTTCTTATTAAATGAGCTCGTATATTAAAACTGATCTTCTTAGGCATTTAGTATGTGGTCTGGTCAAACGATGCTGTCATTTCGTAGCCACTATGACAATGTAAATTCTTGCTGGTACAATGAGCAGGATCAGGTATAATGTTCCCTTTAAATTCTCTATTTTATCTACTAAAAAAAATAGTAGTGTATTTTATCATTATCCTGAGCCTAGACAAGGAGCTCCGTTAAGGCAGTTGATATTTTCTATATATTGTATGATATAAAATTGCTGAGATGTATGCTTGCCTTCATTCAGGAGTTGTATACTGGCGGCAGTGACAGGCAAATTCTCGTGTGGTCTCCATTTAAGTCAAATTCTGAACACGAGGTGTGATTTCTCGCAATCATCTTTGTATTAAACTTTCTATTCACATGGTAAGGGTGTTAGTCTTACCAAATGTGTTCTATTAAGCCACATATGTGTATATTTATGTTAAATTGCAGGATGAATGGGGCATGAAACAGCAGGGTGTTGCACCTGATCAAGATAATTGGAGTGATTAAGCTTGATGGACACAGCTGAAACAGTATTACATTCCCTTTATTCTTTATTAATTTTATGTGCTTACTTTCTTATGTATATAATGTAAGAGTGATAGCTATATTTTTTTGTTGAACTTTTGCCAATTTATTTTTTAAAAATAAAAATAAAAAGTTTTTCAAATAATATCTGCTTTGGTGTACTGTATATATTTCCTTAAAATAGTGACGTGATCATGTTGACTTGTTATTTAAATGACTATTCACGGAATTTTAATGACATGACATGCACTGGATTGTGCATTTAATAAAATAAAAAAGGGGTAATTGGTAGTGTACTAGTGTGTATCCAGTGAAAAGGGTATAATATATGAAAACCCTCCATGATAGCTGAGAATTTGCAATAAGATATTTTGGATTATGGATTTTATTTTGGAGGGTATTTTAAAGTGGGAATGTGGGGAAGGGGTGGAGATGCAGCAGTGAAGGGAGTGCTGGTCTTGGAGTTGAAGTGTGAAACATACAAGGGACAGACGGTGAGGAAAATAGCATTGGTGCGTGGTCACGCACCAGCAAATTGGTCTCATTAATAGGATGTAGATAAGCTCTGCAAAGGTGCATCAGTGATAGAATTTAAAACTATTAAATGTACCTTGGCTGCTATAGTTACAAGGTTGATGAAGGGTGGCCAAGCAGCAGAACAGCAGTTGGCGAAACAAGGCTCTTACATTACCTAGTGTGAAATTGCCGGTCATGGGCTCAGTTAGTCCTCTAACCTGGGTCTATATGGTATGGATCACTTTGATGCCATCTTACCACCTGTGACTAGACAATGATACCCAGAGGATGTTAGTTAACAAGCAGTTGGAGCCTTGGAGGTATATGACACAGCTACTTCAAGTAAAATTATATATTTCGCCCATGTACTTCACGGTACTGAACATGAAAAATAATTTCTAGTAATCTTCTTCTTTCTCTTTCCCTCTTTCCCCTGCTTGTTTGTCTATTGGAGGTGACTGTACGTTCTAATCTTAAAAAAAATAATATCACATGAAATTAATCAGAAACATCTGACATTGTCCTGGCTAGGGGTGAGCAAAAAACCGAATTGAAACCGAAACCGAACCGAAACTGGTGAAAACCGAACCGAAAAAACCGAAACTGAACCGGCGGTTGCGGTTTTTGATTTTTAAAAACCGAGACTTTCGGTTCCGGTTCCGGTTATAGGTCAAAACCGAACCGAAAAAAATCGAACCGAACCGATCATTAAAATAAATAAATTTATTACAATATATATATATATATATATATATATATATATAATTTAAGTATTAAATTTCCCTAGAACATAGTTTTTTTTAATTATATTTCATATTACAACATCAACTATACTAATATTGAATGTGGAATATGACAACCTCTTTACAACATTTTATTCCTCTATTTTCCAATTAAAAAGCATATAATCGGGAGTAAACATCATTAGACATGATTATGTGCTTTTTAGATTGCATACTACGATAAAGGACAATCACATTTTGTTGATTCAACCTTAAAATTTGATTGTTAAAGTTTCTTATCTTTTTTTATAGTGTTATTATGCAGAATTTGATCAAATATTTGATTGTATAAAATTTGAATGTAAAAATATAATGATTTAAATTATATATTTTTTTTCATTTTTATTTATCCGGTTTTTTAACCGAAACCGAACCGATAAAAACCGAATCGGTCTTTTTAAAACCGAAACCGAAACCGATGGTTCGGTTGCGGTTGCGGTTTTCAATTTTTAAAACCGAAGATATGCGGTTCCGGTTCCGGTTCCGGTTCCGGTTTCGGTCAAAAACCAAACCGAACCGAACCGCGCTCACCCCACTCCTAGTCCTGGCAGCCCTGTCGATGTACAAGTTCAATCAGCGTCTTTGCCTGTACATTAAAAATAAATTATTATTTTTATTTACAGCATGAAAATTTATTCATATGAAATAATTTGTATATAACATACACAACAATATCGATTATGTATAATCAATTAAAATAATGTTGAATATATTTTCACTCGGTAAAATAACTGGATTTTTTTTCTTTTTTCCAGTATTTATCTATATTATAATATTGCTTGCAATCTTTCCATCAAAGTACACAACTTTTTGAGAAAGAAAAAGAGCAGGTAAGTTCATGAAATAAGACAGGAATATGTTTTGAAATTTTGTTCGGCCGTCCACTTCTGTTCATACTAGTAAAACAATTAGACGTTTTCAAATATCTAACCTAATTTTATTTGACAAAACGTATCTGACCCAACTAACCTTTCAATCTTACTAAAATCTAATGTCACTAAAAAAATTGACTCTTTGTATACTTCTTCCTCTAAATAGTTGACATTTGACTTTTTGTGACACATTTTTAGGAGGTTTGACTATATATTTAAAATTATTATTTTTTAAAATTTTCTTTTTTGAATAAAAATATTAAACTAAATTTTTTATTCAAAAAAAGAAAATTTTAAAAATGATAATTTTTACTATGTAGTAAAAATTCTTTAAAATGTGTGCTAAAAAGTGACACGTTACCAAACAAAGGGAGTATAATTGATTCATAATTAAATTTATAATCACCGAAATGTCGTGTTTGGCACTTACATATGTACATGTGTGTTTGTGATTGTCCATGTTATGCAAAAAGAAGAGCAAGATATTCAACAAAGTTGATTTATTTTAGTCTCTGTAATGTGTAGTCACGTTTTAAAAAAATGGACTTCAACATTTTGAAAAAATCAAAGTATTGATTCAAACTTGAAAATGAAAATTGTCACTGATTTTGTTTATATTGGCCGTAACAGTTTAGTTAGTAATAAAGAGAACGAGAATGAGTATAGGCATAGTATCTTAACTAACCCAAGCGTTGAGTTTAAAGAGTCAGTCATAGTCTTGAATATAATTAATACTGCTAATTATAGCTTAATCTCTCTCTTACAAACCAGGAGCTAAAGCATATATTTATAGCAGTACTTGTGATACTACTGAGTAGTGTATTAACTTAAACAAACTGAACCTGGATCCGTACATCTCAGATCATCTTTTTGTTTTTTACTAACTAAACTTATAAGCCTCTCCAGTGAATACATAAGATAAATAAAGCTGAGATTCATCAACTTATCACTGATGAGATCATCATATTATTATACACAGTAACTTAAGACTAGATACATAATGGAGAGCTACTTGAATGATAAGTTTGGACAAGTCAAGGCCAAGAACTCATCGGAGGAAGCATTGCAGAGATGGAGGAAACTTTGTTGGCTTGTTAAGAATCCTAAACGTAGATTTCGATTCACAGCAAATCTCTCGAAGCGTTTTGAAGTTCGCGCTATCCAACGTTCTAATCAAGTACTAGTTTCTTATCACTATATACATATGTTTATGTGTTCGCATTTGTTGCTTATTAACTGTTTTAAGTCAGTGATGTTTGTTGTTTACTAATGACCCTGCATTTTTTAACAGAATGGTTTTAGATTTTGGTTTGATTACTGTTCTAAATTCTAATAGAAGAATTAGGAGATTAGTGTTGCGTATGTAGCTTCATTGTACGCGTATAATGTTGATGGTACATTGTTGGATTGATCTGAGATCTACATTCAACTATAAAGTGGAAATGGATGGCAAATGTGATATTGTTGATTATGAATTTATCTCTGTCTCTTTACATTGCAGATCCGTTAGTTAGATTTGTATGAACGTAATGAAGTGACAATAACTATATGTTCTGTTATTTGTATATTATTTTTCTAGGAGAAACTCAGGGTTGCGGTATTGGTTTCACAAGCTGCACTTCAGTTTATACATGGTATGACTCTATTAAGCTTCGTGGGAGATTTGGGTTTCTTGTATTAGCATCTAGCATTCAGTATATTTTTTGAATGTTTGTTGCAGGTATAACTTATAAATTACCAGAGGATGTGAAAGATGCAGGTTTTGGTATCTGCGCAGAGGAGTTGGGATCTATTGTTGAAGGACATAACAAGAAGAAGCTGAAACTTCATGATGGTGTTGATGGGATTGCAAGCAAACTTGCAACATCAGTTTCCAATGGGATCTCTACTTCAGAACAGTTGCTAAACAAGAGGAGAAAAATTTACGGACTTAATCAATTTACTGAAAGCCCAGCTAAAGGATATTGGGTTTATGTATGGGAAGCACTGCAAGATATGACACTAATGATACTTGCTTTTTGTGCATTTGTGTCTCTGGTTGTTGGTATAACAATGGAAGGATGGCCTAAGGGTGCACAGGATGGGATTGGGATTGTTGCAAGTATCCTGTTGGTAGTATTTGTGACTGCCACTAGTGATTATAAACAATCATTACAGTTTAAAGATTTAGATAAGGAGAAGAAAAAGATTACAGTTCAGGTAACCAGAAACGGGTTCAGGCAAAAGATGTCGATATATGACCTTTTGCCTGGTGACATTGTTCATCTTGCAATTGGGGATCAGGTCCCAGCAGATGGACTTTTTGTTTCGGGATTTTCACTGTTGATAGACGAGTCAAGTTTAACAGGTGAGAGTGAGCCAATTAATGCATGTCTTGAGAATCCCTTTCTTCTGTCTGGAACTAAAGTTCAGGATGGATCATGCAAAATGCTTATTACTACTGTTGGAATGAGGACCCAGTGGGGTAAATTGATGGCTACTCTTAGTGAAGGTGGAGATGATGAGACCCCATTGCAGGTTAAACTTAATGGAGTAGCAACTATTATTGGGAAAGTAGGTCTGTTTTTCGCTGTCATTACCTTTGCTGTATTGGTGCAAGGATTGTTTACCCAGAAAATGCATGACGGGTCCCACTGGAGCTGGTCTGGTGATGATGCTCTGGTAATGCTTGAATACTTTGCTATTGCAGTTACAATCGTTGTGGTTGCGGTTCCTGAGGGGTTGCCTTTGGCTGTGACACTTAGCCTTGCTTTTGCCATGAAGAAGATGATGAATGATAAGGCACTTGTCCGCCATTTGGCAGCTTGTGAGACCATGGGATCTGCCACAAACATTTGTAGCGACAAGACTGGGACACTGACTACCAACCACATGACTGTTGTCAAAGCTTGCATATGTGGGAAAATCAAGGAGGGAGGTGACCCTATAAAAGCTTCTTCATTTGGTGTTGGTGTTCCAGATTTTGCCTTGAAGATGCTAATTGAGTCCATTTTTAACAACACAGGGGGTGACATGGTGAAAAATGCAGACAAGAATGTCGAGATCCTAGGAACACCCACTGAAACTGCTCTTTTGGAATTTGGGCTCTTGCTCGGTGGTGATTTTCAATCAACACGACAAGCATCAAAGTTGGTGAAAGTTGAACCGTTTAATTCTGAGAAAAAACAGATGGGGGTAGTTTTAGAGCTTCCTGGGAATTCTTTCCGAGCCCATTGTAAAGGCGCTTCTGAAATCATATTGGCTGCATGCGACAAGGTCATAGATTCAAGAGGAAAAGTTGTTCCTCTAGATAGGGAAACATTTAATCACCTGTCCACGACAATTGAAAACTTCGCAAAAGAAGCTCTCCGAACTCTGTGCCTTGTTTATAAGGATCTGGGAAGTGAGTTTCCCACAGAAAGTTCTATTCCCTTTGATGGGTATACTTGTATAGGAGTTGTAGGTATTAAGGATCCAGTACGTCCTGGTGTCAAGGAGTCTGTTGCAATATGTAGGTCAGCAGGAATTACAGTGCGGATGGTTACAGGTGACAACATTAACACTGCAAAGGCTATTGCAAGAGAATGTGGGATATTGACTGATGGTATAGCGATTGAAGGACCAGAATTTCGAATGAAAAATGAGGCGGAATTGCATGAACTTATTCCCAAAATTCAGGTGCTTTTGCATTGTATGAAATCAACTACCTGCAATTTATAGTTTTGAGGAAACAAAATTTGACAGCACAGTTTTTAGTACTGGCTTTACAGCACTTAGATTCATCCCTCTGAAGTCTTTATAATCTACTGAGAACTTTTTTATGAAATCAAGAGGCTTTATAATAACCAGAACCTGATGTTTCATCTTCTTCAGGTGATGGCTCGATCTTCGCCATTGGATAAACATACCCTCGTGAGACATTTGCGGACCACATTTCAGGAAGTTGTTGCTGTAACCGGAGATGGTACGAATGATTCTCCTGCACTTCATGAAGCAGATATAGGACTTGCAATGGGGATTTCTGGAACTGAGGTGATGCTATTCTTTAAGGAATATCTTAATATAAATTAGAGTTTGGTTGCAGATTGACACAACTATATATTTATGTCAAAGACTTCTCCTCTGCTTTCAATTTGAAATTTTTGCTGTGTTACGGAGAAGAAAAATCAAGCTTTTGCCTTCTATAAGTGGGATAGCAAACTGCTGATCCACACTTGGTTCTTGTCAGGCAGTTGGATACTCTAAATTGCGACATGCTGCCAGTGTAAACAGAGTCTGTTTTTTTTTCCAATTAATTTTCAGTGGCATTCTTTTATCCGTTCTCCCAGTTTCTAATATGCAATATTGCAATCAGATCTAATTATATAAAAGACTTGGTTTCCTGGAAAGGATAAGGATGCCAGGTGATTAGAGTGCACCAATAACACCTTCTGTAGTTATGTGCATGGTTGTTGAGATGTGTGGAACTGTGAATGTAGTGATTACATAAAAGCCTCCCCTTTCTCTTATTGATAAATAACTTCGTAGCACTATCACTGTGTAAAACTACACTGCTAGCACGGTATTATATATTTTCTGTTTTTTTTTTGATATTTTGGTATGGAGATTTTTGGCACCTAAAGTCCAAAATATGCTTACAAGTTGTCTTTGTGTGGTAGAGGATCACTTCCTGAATAATAAAGGCACTTTCAACGACCCAATTTGGTCATACAGTTTAATACAATTTAGTCATTTTAACTTTTTTTTGTTTGCTTGGTTGATGCAATATGAAGCTTCGTCTTGTCATTTATTCTTTGTTACCTTTCCCTCCTATGTTGTAGTTTGATGAGCTCTAATTTTCCAGTATATATTTAATAATGCAAACTGAAAATGAACTTTTTGCCTGTTTCAGGTCGCTAAAGAGAGTGCTGATGTTATTATCTTAGATGATAATTTCTCCACAATTGTAACTGTTGCCAAATGGGGACGCTCAGTTTACATAAATATACAAAAATTTGTCCAGTTTCAGCTGACAGTGAATGTGGTTGCCCTGGTTGTTAACTTTTCTTCAGCCTGTTTGACGGGTAAGAATTCCTTCAATGTCCCTTACACGATTCGTCTCATGACCTACTCACTCCCAATGACATAAATTTTGTGATTCCAATTTTGTTTTGTGTGGCTATGTGCTTTCAGGAGAGGCTCCACTCACTGCTGTTCAACTTCTTTGGGTCAACATGATCATGGATACACTAGGAGCACTTGCCTTAGCCACTGAACCTCCAAACGACGAGCTAATGAAGCGAATGCCAGTTGGAAGGAAAGGAAACTTTATCAGTAATGTGATGTGGAGAAATATCTTTGGACAGTCTTTGTATCAGTTCATCGTAATATGGTATCTCCAGACAGCAGGAAAAGTGGCTTTCCATCTAGATGGTCCAGATTCAGATTTGATTCTGAATACACTTATTTTTAACTCGTTCGTCTTTTGTCAGGTAAAATTTAGTATTTTATGCATACAGTAATAATCGTTATTTTATTGCCGATAATACTGACCCCTACTTTGCCGCTGCAATACTTCTAACCCAATCCTACAAACCAGATCCTTACAGTTCCTAGAATCGTTACCATATAATGACCAATTAAAATTTATTAAAATTTTAGCTATGATCGTGTGCTTTTGTTCGAATGTGAAATGTATTAGATAGAATTACTAAATAAGTCTTTTGCAGGTGATTATGGTTCATTAGATGGCTCCTGGCGAGTACCTGACCTCATGTCACATAATAATGATCTATTTGTATTCAAGCATATGAATATTCCTTCTAATAGTATTAATACCTCCTTGAATTATCCGTAGAGCTGTTAAACAACTAAAGCCTAGTTTAGGTTATTGAGGTACGGAGGCTAAGTCTTAATAAAAAAGATGTTTTAGGTTTAAGAAAATGTTGAAGCAAGTAAAATTGTGTGGTGATTTCGTAATGAGCTAGAAAAAAGCTCACCCCTAATGCAAAAGTCATGTCATTGTCATCAATAATCCCTCCTAAAAAATTATAACAATAATAAATCAAAGTAATTATTGATGTACTTTTTCATTTGTTTGATGTTCATGAATACTTGATTGAGTCAAGGATATGCATTTTAGCATGTTTGTCTTAAAGAAGATGCAACTATACTGCAGGTTTTTAATGAGATCAGCTCCAGAGAAATGGAGAAGATAAACGTCTTGGAAGGCATTTTGAGAAACTATGTTTTTGTGGCTGTACTGTTTTGCACGGTCATCTTCCAGATTATTATTGTTGAATTCCTGGGGACATATGCAAACACTTGCCCACTCAGTTTGGAGCAGTGGTTCGCGAGCATTGTCTTTGGATTTCTTAGTATGCCCATTGCTGCAGCTGTGAAGCTTATTCCTGTGGGATCAAGATAATGTTTGGGAGTGAAGGGGTCTTTACTCCTGGTTCAATTTTTGGAGATTGTATGAAGATTGTTATAATTAAGATATTGCAAAACAGTAATTTGAAGCCGAACAATTTTCAAGGCCAAAGATTTCTGGATAATGTATATGTTGCTATAGAAGCGCTATACTTATTTGGTCGCCATATTCCACACCCCTGCAATCTCTTCAGCGGCATGCTATCTTCTAATCTAGAAAGTGAACTGCAGACGAGATAAAATTTTGAATGTTCAAAAAGAAATAGCAGGAAATGTCTTTGATTTGAGATTGTACTAGAAAGATAAAATTGGTTCATTCATTATATCTGCCTTATCTTGCAAACTCTTACTTGTCTATGTTCAGATTAAAATTCTTTGATATTTATGATAGATTTCTTTCTGTGTTAACTTTTTACTTTCTCGCATACTAGGCTACCTTGTTTAAGACCTACTTTGTGTTGCTTCTTCTTTGGTGTTGGATGAATTCTTGTGATTTAACCTGTTAAATACTTTGTATTGTTGTAAATTTAAAAAGTGTCTAGTGGAGTAACTTAGAAAACAAAACTGAGGAACATAATGCTATATATCCCTCGTATGATCAGATAACGTATTGTAACTTTGTAAGCAAGTTGAAGCCTGTTTTTTCGTGACTTACATGGTGTTGTGGCGGATACAGCTATGTACTGCGTGGCGAACATTCTTTTACTAGAAATGTAGTATTAACATATAGATATTTGTCGACCCAAGCGAGTATCAAGCATATGTTTTTCTGTTATAATAACAAAGAATTTATAACATCGCTTATCCGATTGTAAGTGCTTTATAGCATATACTATCAGAGAATCAAAAAACAGTAGGATAGAGAAGTTTCCTTTTATTTGTCTTTTATGTTTGTAAATTTCAAGTAGTTTTATAGTATTGAGAAGTGAGCGAATGATTAAAACAAAGCTACTTCTTTTGAGAAATAAGACATTGAGAAACATTTGTTAATAAGTTGTACTGGACTTGAGTATACCCACGTATGCCAAACAGGCAAGTCTTCTACTTATATGTTGGAGTTCATTTGCAAGAAATAATCATTCAATGGCCTCTAATGTTTTACGGCAGTCGATCACACTCAATAATATTTCGTGCAACATTGTTTTTGCAAGTATGACATCCGAGTACATTAACTACTCACCTTTACAGCACCAACAGGCTATACTTGCCTTTGTTATTTCGGCGCTTCTTAATATCCTGCAATTGAAGCCTCATTCACCATTTGACACCCATCCAAAACTCATGAAGATGGCCGTCATATTTTTCCTTCTCTATTGTTTTGGATGCATTGTCGAGCAAAGGATTGCTGTTGATACTAATAATCCTTTGGCTCGACGTTCGTTTCCAAAAGCTAATAGTAATGTAATATGGCGAAGTGCAAGACTGTTTGGTTACTTTTTACTCGCATCTTTGGCCTCCATTCTTCTCTACTCCGACTCTATTTGGCCTCTTCTATTTCTGGTTTTTGCCTTCTTTGTGATGGGAATGCTACTGCATTGGCTTTTAATCCATTGCAAAGTACTAAATGATAGATCAAATTGCAATCTTCGCGATTATAATCCAAGGACCAGCTTATATCATGTCCCTCTTGCCGTCATCAGTACCCATCCAGTTTGATACATTCACTGGTTTATGTGTGTCCTGTGTTCGGATAGTTCAATTTCGGTGTCCTACTTGAATTTCCATTTTCCAAAAGACCATTTGAATGCCTATAAGCGCAGTTTGCATGCTTCATGCAAAGTGTCCTAATAGTCGTTTCTGATCTAATAAATATGTACTTGAAATATATGTAATAAGAATAATTTGCCTAATAAATTGTGAAATTGTTGCCACTACTCTACTAGCATTTTGCACAAACTGCTTTCCACATTTGCCACAAACTCACTTCGTGCCATACATGGATGCAATTCTTAACCAAGATTAACAATAGCTGTCAAATCAAGTAACTCGTACTCTGCTCTTCCTCACCATTCAAATCTACACTTATCACATTTGGAAGCAACACAATGGATGCCTTTTTGATAGAGATTTTATTTAACCTATTGTTTTGTATGATACTGTAGTTAGAGACATTATTTGTCGTGTTACCTCCTCAACTTGGTTTACTAAGAAAGTTAGGGTTTTACCACGTCATATCAGAATAATCTTTGGGATTGTAATATGAATGACGTTCTTTGTAATCTTCTTTCTTTATATAATATTCAACTTAGCTATAAAAAAAGGGCTGCTTGTGGCTGTCACTTCGAGCCAGTTAGCCTTGCTCTTGCTACGTAGGTTGTCTTATAACATTGGTTTCGGTTCAGTTTTACTTCTAGACTAGTTCAATCGTCTTTATAATTGTACTCTATTGAGTAACATTATAAAAACAATACTTACGAATCGTATGTACTCTTTCCTGCCTCGATTATTTATTCATGACTCCAAACACATACAACAATTAACATTGCGAATCTAGATCATTTAACAAAGGCAACATCTTACTTTCTTTTCAGACAAGCCCTTACAAATTCCATCAATTAGGGATCATAAGAAAGTGGAACAGGTGAAGCAGAAGCTTGTAAGAAAGCAATCATACTATCAAAGTACATACATGTGTATGTTTCCCTAAAACTGAATTAAATTCATGAAAATAACTCATCTCTCCATTCCATTATCCATAAGCAATGAATAGGTAAATTTAAAACTTATCATCACACATCCCTTGGTTTCCACTTTCCACTACTTATCACAAGTCTATTTAGTAAAAGAAAAACAGAGCCCACTTATAAAAAGGTAAATGTTCTCCCAAACATTCACAAAACCAATCAAAAACCCACCTTTACAGACCTTTTTATTATGAAGGCCAACATGCAACTCAAATGCATCAAATGATCCAAACAGATGAAAAATAGCTTCACACTCTCTGATAAAGATACTCGAATCCTCTCATTGCTTTCCTTTTCACAGCATTTCCAAAGCCTAGAAAGTAAGCATCCTAGGCACACCCATCAAAAGTTTGGGTGTTGAATGGTAGTGTAGGGTTATGACACCTACTCTAAGTGAAAAGAAGCAAAAGAATTTATAAAGAAAAAATAATAAGCTGGGAATTAAAAAAAGAATAACTAGCTTTTCAAGTCCTATATCGTAAAACCTCATTTCTTCAGTGATTACTTTCGCTTGAAAATTAAGCTTTCCTGGGCAACTCCAAAGCTATGCCTTGTATCTCTCTTTTCATTTCCTCTTCTTGTTTTGATATCAAACAGTGAACCAAATCTGAGATGCGATACCATTCCTAAAAAGAGATAAGAATCTGTAACCTCATTCGCTAAACTCGTAGATTAATTATAGAACTCCTTATTGATCACAGTCATCAAATTCAAGCCTCTTTCTTTTAGTGTTAACGACAGGAGCAAACAAAGAATTTCCATAAACATCAGCACCTATGTGTTGAGCCGGTGTCAAGTTAATTTTATCCTGACTGAGTTCCTGCATTCGAATATAACAACGAAACACATCCTCCTGTTGCATCAAAATGCCATTAGAAGAGCTCCAAATTTACATCAACATACAACACAAGTATATAATCTAAAAAATAGTAAAAGGGAATGATCGAAAACGTACAATACTCACAATTTCAACAACGCCACAAGCAAGAGTCTTGATCTTGGTTTCTATACTCTGCCTTGTGAGTTTTTCATCCAATGTCAAAAATGTGGCTGCTGCTGCTACAACCGATGATCTAGAACTCATTAAATTTACATCTGCCAACAAAATAAAAAGATTAGAAACACATCTATCCAAGAAAGAAATAATAAAACATTAATACACATATACAATGACCAATCCAAACCAAATATGGTGCATTCCACTCGGAAGTGGGGTACGGGAAGGTGAGAATTATGATGTACACATAACTTAACCCCACTTTACGGAGTAGAGAGATTGTTTCTGTGATGACATGTACGGAAATTAAATGCATATTCACCTTTGATAATTGCATATATGAGATCTATCGGCACCACATTTCTTGGTGGATTCTGGTTCCAAAATTTCGAAAAGAAATAATGAAGATAGTGAAAAGGAGTGATTAAATTCATATCCCATTCCAACGTATTCAACACCAGAATCTCCATCCTCTGTATCACTCTTCCCTCAAAATAATAATCTTCCATTGGAAAATCTTTAAGCAAAGGAACCTCACATTCCTCGATCTTTGCCGCTAAAGATAAGCAAGCCACTGACAGTAATCGAACTGCCCAATATTTCTCATTCTTCACATAAAAAAAAACCATAATCATATATTCGCACAAACAATGCAAGCCCCATTGACAAAACAAAATCACTAACATCATGTATGCATATATAATATATTACTTACATCTATCATTCTCCGGGAGAGAAATTTATCAAAATAAGCCACTGATAAATAAGCTGTACGTAGTTGAAATCCCATTATTGTCATTGCCTGTGATAATAATGTGTTAAGTTAATGGTTCTCGTAAACGGGTTTTACCATGATCATATTATTCAACACAATGGTACAGAAACTATACATTGAAAATCAAAGAACAACAGGGGGAAAAACAGAAATGAATGAATAAAGATGAGAAGACTAACATTGAAGATCCATTTGATGGAATCCAAACGAGCACTCACAATCCAGTGAGTAGTGATGATCAATGAAGAGTGACTAGTGAGCTCTCTACGAATCAAATCTCGAATATATTCATCATCTTCATCTGATGTGTATTTGTGTCTATAAAAATCTTCTTGATCATCTTCTCCTTGTTTTTCATTATCAAGAGCACGAGAAAAAGAATCTGAATCCGCCATTGAAATTATTATTTTGTTTGTTATATTTTTTCTTTACATTAGCAAAGAAAATATAGGATATTGTGAAATAAATTTAGTAGCGATTTTCATGGCGCCAAAATGAGTGGAGATAACATCTCTTCGCAGTTGTTCTTAGAATTTTATTATTACCATCTTAATAATTTTCGATAGAGGTTATACGCAAAGAAATGTATGCATATTTACGTATGATGATAATATTTGTATGTAACTGTGTATGTATGTATCATGTATTGAGTGAGTTGAGTAAGGTTTGACTGAAAGTGTTGGAGCAATAGCATGAGACGAGAGGAAACAATGTAGTTATGGACTCTGAAAGAGTCACGTGAGTGTCACGGACATGTCAATCATTTATTGACTAGTCAAACATGTGGAGTATTCTGTGTGATTGTGCTGCATGAGTTGCTGTGCTTTACCAACTTGTATTGTCTTTCCTCTCAAAAAAATAAGAGAAAAATTTTAAGAAACTCATTTTGTCACTTCGATAATTTACTTATATGATTTCTACCATTTACAAGGCAATCCTACTAACAATATACACCTTCTATCCTCCTTTTTCATATTTATTTCAAAAAATCATGTATATTATAAAATATTAATTAACTAAATCATTTTTTATAAATATTTTAATTATTATTTTGAAAAATGAAAATTTAATCAAATTTTTAAATAGTCAAACATTAAAAATTATAAATATAAGGATAGTTTTAAAAGGTTACCTGTACATTTGTTTTGAAAATAAATATGAATATGTATTTATAGACAAAATTTAATAATTGTTAACAATAATTATTAATAGTTCAAAATATATTTATATCAATATAAATAAATTCAGATTTAAGAGGAAAAAAATATAATTAACTCATCAATGTCTAAGGCTGATATTGTTATTATAAACCGTTACACCTATAAAACCGTCAAGATGGTCTTTGACAAAATTCAAAAACTGTTGTCTGGAAAACACTTTTATCTCCTGCCATAGAAAGCATGTTCACTCATATTTTTAGAAAAAAAATGTTTCAGCTTTTGTAGAAAGTAAGTTTCATCATAGAATCTTCCTAAAAACATTATTTTATATATATTATATATTAAAATATGTATAAATTAAAAATATTATCAAATAGTCATCATTTTTTTCCACAACAACAGTAATCCCGAACAGAATCTAAGTCTTCGTCTTTATGTCTGCGTCTTCATGTCCGCCAAACTACCAGGGAATTTCCTGAGAGCATATTTATCAATGTAAAAACTAAAGAGATAGTTTACTCGTCAAAAAATTACATATTACAATTTTTTATTAATTTATTAATAAAATTAAAATTCATTCGTTAATTACTCCATTAAAAATTGATGAAATTATTAATAGATTGATGGAATGATAACCATCAATTTCACTGATGACCCAAACGGTCATTGCTGCATTAATAAACATTTATCAATTTATTGATTCGGTGAATGAATTAATTATTTTAATTTATAATATTTGTATAAAATATAATAAAATAATTAATATTTTTATTTGATAACAAATTTTATTTAATTAATTAAAAAATTTAATAAATTGATGGAATTTGTCCGTAATGCAAGGGTTGGCATGTATCAGCTAGATTAATGACATAAATATACAACTATTTTTTGTGGTGATTTTCATCCATTGTTTTGGGAGGTGATATGACAATTGCTAGTCTAATATATATATAAATTATTAAAAGGTGATGATTTTTTTGGGAATATATTAATTTATATTTTTATGCTGGAAAATCACAATATGACATTATAAATTATTAATGAAAGAAAAGAACTAATATAGGATCTACATCTACTAATCCGGAGATGGAGATGAAAACGGAGGAGTTATGTAACACTAACACTTTGTTACGGTTGATTTTTTTTACATATTTTTTAATACTTTAATTATATAATTAAAAAAATTATTTAAAAAAATTATTTTGTAATTAAATTATTAGATTAAAATTTTATTTTTTATTTTTTAAAAATAATAATTTTATTTATATAATTAAAATTCTTAAAAGTATATATTATAAAGTTAAATATCAATTATTTCCGATAGAGGAATAAAATGTAAATTTTGTTATCATTAAATACAAAGGTAATTAACAAAGAAAGCAAAATGTAAAGAATGTACGTGGAATTTAGTATACATTTAATACATAATTAAACTTTCCGGTTTTCATCGACCGACTTTAATCAACCTATGTCCTCTTTCTCAATAACTTGCTCATGAATCAGCGCGCAGCTAGCTTGCTGTCTGTCACGGGGTAGTGATTCTTAGGGCAAGTGCCAGAGCTATTAAAAAAATTGTATCAAAAATTATTGTTAAATAATATAGTGATATAATGATTTAATATATTTTTTAATTAGTAAATTTAGGGATATTAATTTTATTTAATATTATCATAACTAACTAATTGTAACATATAATATTTAAGTATCAATTTATGATCCTTAAATTGTTAACAATACTTGATACTCTTTCTGACAAATTTATCTGTGTTATTTGATTGTTTTCAGAATTTTATTGTACGTGTCAAATTTAAAATCGAACAGTAAACAGAAAGCACTTCTAACATCTATAATAGTCTAGAGCCTAATTATATACTCCTCTATTTCAAAATATGTGTTTCTTGACTTTTTGACATACAGTCAGTTTAAGGTATTTTGATTGTATAGTTAAAAGTGTTAATTTTTTTAAATTTTTATTTGTAAATAATAATATTAAATAAATATTTTTATTCATAGAAAGAAATTTTTAAAAATAACATTCAAAATATCTTAAAGTATGTGTGTCATATTTTGAAACAAAGGAATATATGTGTAGAATTAAAATGACTATTTTATCATCATGAGGATTAAAAGTATTATTAATATCACTTCAATATTAGATCGATTAATATGAATAGATTCAACCATAGAGGTTGTTAGAAAGAGACAAGATCATCATATGTCCCATTAATAATAACCAGCATCTAAGTAGTCTCAATTTGACCTCAGCAGTTCTAACAAATTGTATATACTGATACAGTTTTTGCATAAGCCTTCCACTAACCATGTTAAACAAAAATGAAAAAGAACAAAAGATTAATATTTGACACTAGATCCAAAAACAAAAAAGATTAATGGAACATGGCCTCTATATTATATGGATCACTTCTGTCTTCTTCTCATAAGTTATCTTGTAATTTTTTTAATAATAGCTCAGCAAAATTCCCACTAGCCTTCCTCTTTCAATACTTGGGACTAGGGTTTATGTGTTGTACTTTATTCATCCCACATACCTTTTTGGTCAGTCCACTTAATTTACTACTCCGGCCTCTTATTTATTATTTATACATGCATGACAATCTTAATTTCTTTTCTTAAGTTAATTATTTATTTATAGGATACAATTTACATGTGAATTATCTAATTACTAGCTAGTTAGTTACTAATGTGAGGCAGCTTGATTTGGGAAGTCTAGCTTCGAAGAACTTGATCAAGAGGCTAGTTGAACTTACATTTTTTTAGCTAATTAGTTGAAGTTATATATATATATATACACTATATTATTATTAAAGCCGAAACATTGATAGTGTATCGATATTTGGGCCGGATAGTTATTATTAGCCTAACTTTTTTAACATTAATATCTTAACTAAAACACATCTTATATTAATATTTTAACTGAATCACACAAATATTATCCTATTAAAATACAAATACTCTTAACTAAAATATATATCACATTAATCACCTAACTAAAACAAATTTCTAAACAAAACACATAAATATTATCTTATTAAAATGCAAATACAAATAAAGTATAAGAAAAATTATATAAAATACATATATATATAACATTAAATAAAATTTAAATTATTATTAGAAAATATTAAAATAAAAATAATAAAATACTAAAATACAAACTAGTATATATATAATTATAGATTAGCTAACCGTATGTAGACATGCAATTAGTACTGCATCTCTGCTACTATTTAATTGGATTACCAAATTCACTAATCTGGCGACCACATTTTGATGTCATATTTTTGTCCACAAATATATGTCATTGTTATTTTCCAGGTATTCTTTGTATACACTGCATGTTTAATGTTTCCATGCATGGATGACTTATCTGTGTGGAAACATCATAGTTGCCTGTCCTTTAAATTTAAACTTTCTCTTCCTTGTATACATTTCAAGGGAATGCTATTATGTTTAAGATACCTACATGTAATTCTGTATGCATCGAATTTTAAGTTGTACATATTTATACATTCGATATTGTTATTATACTACTATAACAGTCTGGAGCTCCAAATAAATCACCATATAAAATATCGGCTCCTTTAATTTTGTAGAAAACAGAAATTCACATCAATTAGACAGGGGTAGGCCACGTATGATCGAGTACTCCCCAGTGGGCATATATTTCAGCAAAAAAAGCAAGTGCCAGGTGCAGCTAGCTACCTTCTACTAATGATAAAAATACTCCTACTAGTATAGTACTGCTCTCCTCCTGGCCTTGTAGCAGCAGGGGCGTTGTTTTCCCAATGCTTTGACTGCCATTTGGACTTTGACCCTAGCTAGCCCGCCCTCCCTTTATTTCAGTTTAACTCCCTTATTTTGCTATTTCCCATAAGTATGTGCCCAGTGTTTCACATGGCCTGTGGGGGGTGCTTCTGCCTTCTCTTCCTTCCATTTAACCCTACCATTTCTCATGTACACCATCTCCTTTATAAAAAAAAATCTATCTAGCTAAATGGTTATCATTGAAACTGCTCTTATAATTAGCTTAGCAAAAAAAAAAAACTCCTCTTATATGTAATTTACATAAGTTATGATATATTTATGTTAGTACCAAAATTTTAACCACTACTAGTAAAGTTTTAATAATTTCCAGAAATAAAAATATAATTATAATTATATTTTGGAAGTCGGTAGGAAATCTATTGATAGTATTAATATTTTACTCGTAAGTTATTTTATCTTTGATTTCTTTAGAATTCTCGCTGGTTAAGTATATTTATTTTATTTTATAAAATAAAGAGAATGATGAATCTTATTCGAATGATATAAAAACAGACGTAACATCTATACTATATTATAATCTAATTTTAAAACATATATATTTTATATACAACTCTATCATTAGTAAATCCTCTTTTTGTACACCAATCTAATAACATATTTTTCTTCTATTATTGTTCAAACTCTTCAATTTATTTAAAATTGCAGCTTATTAATTAAATTTCATAAATATTAAAATAATAATAATATTATTTTATCTATATTAAATAAATTTTATTATATACTATATTATTATAAACGATATATTAAAAATTTAAAATTAAATATTTAAATTATAAAAAATTAATACCATCCGTTATTCGCACGGGTTATAAGTTAATATATTCTATACGTATAAGCCACAAAAAATTACTCGATTTTTTATGAACCACAATTTAATTATTTGAACGATAAATTATTATTGTATCTGAATCTTCATGGGTTCTGGGGCACATTTGGCTGTTTGCTTTGCGTGTGTTTTGGCTGCAGGTTTAGTTGCCCCAAACAAAATGGCTCGCTACACTCCCTTATCCAAGAAACATTTTCTTACGAATTATATATAGTCCACTCAAGCTTTGTGCTTGCTTATACTCCTCCCGGGCCATTGGTTAGTACAAACTTTCTAATTAAGCCCAATAGTAAAGATAACATAATTTAGTCCGATCCAAGCAGAGGCCCAGATCCTTACATTACCCAGCCCAAAAATACATATCAACTCCCCGCTGGTATATCAGCCAAGAGGAAGAACATACATGTATCATGTAGGACATACATGATACATATACATATGCTCTTCAACTATTAAAAAACAACTGTGTTTAAGTTGCAAGAAAAATCTGCCCCTTGTTGCCTTGCAGGTGCCAAGTATATGAATTTTTAAGTGCAATATATAAGAGTATGAAACATGAGAATTTAACATGAGAATTTTTGTTACTTGAAATTTACACTAATTAAATATTTGTTGGCTATTACAACTCATGAAAAAGAATAATCACATTTCTTTATTATAGCTTTCTCTTGTATAATTAAATTCCGAACTTAATATTATTTTGGTTACAATTACTAATCAAATAAATGAATCGACCGAATTGAATTAAGATCACGGAGAAATATTCTGGTAGAGACCCATGTCCATTCCATTGTAAGCAATTGGAGCATACATCCATGTATCATCAGAACTCAGCAGCTACAAGGCAATAGTCAATACATAACAATTAGTTATCTGTGTATATTTATTATTTTATTAGTATAATTAACACATACAGAGTGAAGCTACTAATTAATTATTTTTACACCACTTACTTTAATTTGAAGCTGCAGAAACTTAACATACTGGACTGCCTCTTCAAGCATAGTGCTAATGTCAACCTTTGTACCATTAGGGACAAGGTGTTGTAGGGTTCTTAGTCTCTCATTGATTCTCTCTCTTCTTTTCTGCAAAATCAGTTAAGATATATCCCATCAATTCAATATCGTCCATATATATTTATTTCAGATTAATTCATATGACTCGTCTAAGAAATTTTCGCTATTCGTTAAGTTAGATATACAAGTACCCTTGCATAAAGACTCTGAGGGTCGGTTGCAGCCCCTCTTCCAGCTCTGGCTTTACCGCTGGAGTTGAGAGCAGCAGAGTCTTTCGTATCTGATCCTCCATTAGGTTCTTGAGAACCACTGGAATCATCCTCTGAGATGCAACTACTCCCCGAGCTAATAAGCACATTTGGACTGATCTCTTTAATATCATCATTCTTGTTGATTTGAACGAGCTGCTGATTTTTCTTACCTTGTGAATTCTTCTTGCTTTTTAGTGTCTGCATTAATTTGTAACCAGAAGAATGAGATATTATCACTGCATAAACAGCACTAATAAAGTATGAATACTTCATAAAAGGATTAATCATATCAATGTTGTACTTACATCTCTTGGAACCCGAGATTTTTTCTTTGGATTTTGATCGGATGCAGTGTTGATCCGGTTGTCTTTGACAGCTTCAGATTGTTGCGGCTCTTCAAACTTCCTTTTGATGACTATATCAGTACTACTACCATACGCATTAATTCCGACAATCTCTTCTTTCAAGCACAGAGCATTATCGTCTTGCATGACAATATTGCCATTCAGGTTATAATCTTGTTCATCACGAGGGATCATCTCATTCATCATTAGGGGAGTTAAATAATTGAAGTCGGAAAAGTGATTAGTAAAACAAACACTAGTATAGTTACTAGCACTAGCACTAGTGCTGCTATCTGTTATTTCTTGAGAAAGATATAAATTAGGGTTAGGGTTTTCAGAGGAATAAAAATGTGAATCCTCTTCAAACATTGCTGCACTTCCATGATTAGCTTCACCAGTGGCTAAAAAATCTGATGGAGTAGCAAAGTTTTGCAAGAAATGCAGCATGCAGTCGGCTTCTTCGTCACCGGAGAACATTTTGGCCAAAGAATACTCCCACTCCTCTTTATGCAAAATTCCAACAGAGTCCATTGTAAATATAACTTGCAAGAAAGCTAGGAAGTTGTTGTACTACTTGAGTAGTTGAGTATGAATGCTAGCTCTATATCACAGTGATAGTAGAAAGAGAAGATTTGGTACAATTGACTTAAAATGAGATTTATGGGAAATGTATTTATAGTGGAAACAAGTATAAAGAATTAGATGAGTATGACTTAGAGTTGTATATTGGAATTGTTAATACCTAATTATTGTTCTTGATTCTCTGTTCCGAAAACTAACGAGTCCAAAATGTGGGGCCAACACCAGGCAACGAACAACTCATATAGGACCATTTCATGCATTAAGGATTATAATATAGCTTCATTATTCTATGGCCTTACTAATATACCTTGAATTATAAAAATTTAAAATCGTAATCAATCGCAGTGATACCACTACTTAACTGTCATAATCCCAATTATCTGGAGATGGCTAATTAATCATTAATTATTAGATTGATGTTAATTAAGTCTTAAGACGGGAAGCATAATTAGGTAGGAGTTATTTGAAAAGGAGACAAATTAAAGTATTCCAAGTACTCTTAGAATGGGAGAACGTGGGAAGGTTTCTTTCTAGCTATCTCTCATCGCATATTATATATAATAATAATAATAGAAGGGGAATTCTCAGCTAGCTAGAAATGAAGAAATTGATTTATTTACACAAACCCGACTCAACTTCTACTTATACCGCTAATTTCTGTACGTGTATGATAGATTGATAGCTAAAATTTTAACCTAGGGCAGAGCAGTGCGAGTTGAACAACAACATAGGTCTCATTTCAGAAATAGATGTGTTTTACATAAATATATATTATATGAATTTTGTTCACTGAAAATACTTTTAAATGAAGTATACAGAGACCTATATGTTAATATATCATAAGCAGAATTTAATAAGATTCTTTGTAGAATTTTTGACTATTTTATTATTTATAAATTGTGCAGAAATTTGTTTTGGTTAAGTAGTTTAACTAAGAATCGAAGAAAAACATGAATTCCCAATCTTGAGTACGTGTTAAAATTTGAAGAATGACAACTTAACAAAAAAAAAGCTTAAAGAATGACAGAGAGTTTTAAATATTTATTTCGGCACTTAAAAGTAATTAGATATATCAGTTTTCAAAATTGTTTTCTTACACACGTATCAGTTCATTTTTATATATCTAATCATTACATTTCAATATTATTTAATTGATAATTTGTCACAGATTTGTTCATGCAGTATACTTTCTTATACTTGTTTTTCTCATGATTTTGTAATTAATCTTTCTTTTCGTACACATACAAGTTTATAATCTTCTTATACTATTCTTACTTGTTGCTAAATTTTTTATCTTTATATCAGAGTAATAGCTATTAATATGTTTATCTAAAAAAAAGCTAGTTTTTTTAAAATAAAAAATTAGCTTGACATCGGCACTGTAATTCATGGGTCAACCCGTCTGAAGAGAATGAATCCCAAGGGCGGCTTTCATCGTGGAGATGAGTCTGGCGACAATATTTATATTCTTAAAAAACTCAAAAAATGATCCGACAAGGTAAGCTTACAACTGGTTCTCATGTTCCCTTCAATAATAACCTAATTATCTAACCTAACTCTGGTCCGCTCATTTTCTCACAATCTTCTCTCTTCTTAATTAATTATCCCCCACTAATATAATTTTTGCAATAGTCATTAAGTTAATTTTGATTTAGAAGCTTTGTTCTACGTACATTTGTTAATTTGTGATCGACCATGACGCATTATTAAATTTACTACAGTAAAATATTCTTTTTCATTACTACTATAGTACGTAATTTAGGGCAAACTCTAGTAGTGCAATATTTTTGTTATGCAAAATGGCATTGATTACACAGCTTAATGATATGATCATTAAGTACTACCGTAAAGTGTGTGTATATATATATATATATATATATATATATATATATATATATATATATATAATCCGTAGTCTAACGAGAATAATATCTTAGGAGAGCAGCACGTAATATTGCACAGCTGTTGATGATATCTTGGTTTTAAGATTAATGGAAGATGGATCAATCTTAAAAGTAAACCCTGAAAATTTGTAAGCCATGGGAAGTAATGCTTTCATCAGATTACCTGAACTTAGTCCATATATACCAAAACAACACCATAGATTTCGCCGCTTCTTATGCTTCAGATCCTACGCGCCTGTATAAGACTCATGTATATATTATAAGTGTGAGTGTGATCGAGAATTTAATTCTTTATGTCGTGAATTCTTTTGACAATATAAAAACCTGTTATAATATAGTGTATGTCGTGTTTATAATCTGGAGTGCAACTTTGGAAGGTCACCGTCCATAGCACGATCGATCACCATTGTTTGCTAACACTAAAATCCTACAATGCTGAAAATAGATGGAATATTCGGGACAAAAAGAGATCGATACTTGTAAATTATTAGATTTTGTTGGCTTTAAATTAATTTACGAGCCTTCACAGACTTGCTAGGGTTAGGGTTTAATTCTTTTCTCTAAAATTAAGATCATACATATATAGAGGTACGTTGAATTAATTATTGATTAATAAAAATGTCACGCTCATCCGAGTCTTTTGCAGCCCTTCGGCATAAACAAGAGTTCCAATTAATCAACTAAACAGACAGACAGCTAGTTCAAACTATATATATCAATCCACCAAAGGACACGCGTATAGTACGTACAATATGAGCACACGTTTCCAACTTCTTATTCCTTTTATTTCTTAATTCAACATCCCAGTAGTACTACCGTTATATATGCATGATTATAACAACTCACCTAGCTAGTAAGAAATTTTATTCATATCATTTGTTTTAATTTGTGGTGAGCAGGATTTCATATTATTATTAAAAAAATTATTAATTACACACATCACAATTCAGCATTTGGTACAATTTTTGGGTATTTAACATTTTTCATATATAAGAATATTATGCCTACACTTTCCCAAAAATTTTAAAATTATGTGAAATATAAGGTATTCATATATATATATATATATGTGTGTGTGTGTACAAAGTTTGTTTAGCTATATAATTATATATGTGTGTTCCCCATTACTAGTACTGCAATTCACAATAATATCTGTTCTCTCATAATTGATACGAGGATTTTAGTACTAGTGATTTACTTTAATATTTGTACGTCATCAATATTATTCAAATTGATTTAGTCGTATAAATTAATATCGAAATCAAGTATATATTCCATTGATATTTTGGTGTGTGTATATATATATATATATATATATATATATATATATTTGCATACACTAGCTAGCTAGTTCACCGTATCAAAACATATTAACATGAGACATGCACGCCACAAATTCAAGGATCAGTAGAAAATATTTTTACTCATGTAGTACAGTTTGAAATTGCAGATATGTGACGATCACTCCATCAGCACTCAGCTGCTTTACTGAGGAATAATAACCAATTAAATGATTGTTTTTCTTACTTGTGACTTTACTTCTAACAGCTAGCCCCCGTATAATTCTATTAAGATTGATAATATTTTTACAAAATGAAATTACCATGCATCTCATCACGTGCATTAATGAAGTTTATAACATTACATGTACATCATACGCAATATACATATCACATTTTTATCCATAATTTATAACTGAGATAAATATACTCTATCAACTAGACCCGTACATGAGAGTATGAGACTCATAACAGCTTCAACGAGTAGATTAGAAGTAGGACAAATTTAGTACAGACCATTAATACTCATCAGCATGCACTTATAATTAATTAATTTAGCCTTTTTTTACAAGATTAATTCAGCCATTTTATATATTAAGGAATAATAATTTTTTCAGTTTTGATGTACGTTTCTTTTTAACAATGAACGCTTCTAACAGCACTCGTTCTTTTTCGTAAAAAAAACAGCACTTTTAAGTTCGTTCTATATTAAGAACGAAAATGCTCGTTAAAAAAGGAAAGGTCTTTTCGAACAGAATGAAATAATTTAATATTTTAATACTTAAAGCAACATATTAATTTATGACACAGTCCCGCGATGCTACAAATATAGTTCAGTTTTGTGTTGACTTCTATATGAAATTAATATGAGCTGTACAAATGTAGTTTTATATATTATTATTATAGTATAGTAGAGGGGAGGAGAGGGATGAAGTCCAAACAAATACATGCTGCATAGTATTGGAACAAATTATATATATATAGTTGATGACATTATTTTGGAGAGAATGAGTTGATTATATTGGGCCTGTTTGGCTACCCGCAACTTATGGAAATAAGGGCTTATTTCCGGAAAAAAGTAGGGATGTATGTACTTTTCAGAAATAAGCCCTTATTTCCGGAAATAATTAAGTTCATATTTGGTTTTAAAATTCTAAAACAAATATTTATCTTTAAAAAAAATATGAAAATATGTAAAAATAAATAAAAAATAAACTACTTATTTTAAGTTTAAGGAATCCCAAACACCCACATTATTTATTTGATTGGTAGTGAGTTTTATACAGTGTTCTGGAAAACATGCATTACGAAAATGTATAATAGTGTGTACGTCAACGAATGAAGTGCTTTTCAAATGCATAACCAGTCAACATCGATCTATAACTAGCAAAAACGAAAATTGAAAGAGAGCCGGTCTAGCCAGATGAACTTTCCAACATTACCTCTTTGTTTGAAAAATAATAAACAATATAAAATTAAAATATTCACACATTCATAAATCTATCGAGAGGGCTCTTTTCTCTCATTTGTGCATAAACTTTGAACTCTAGATATTAGATACAGATATAATGTATAGTTATGAAATATAATCCTTCTAATAGAGTAATAGGTTAGCAGGGAAAAACCCAGATTTATTTAGCACTTTGCAGCTCACTCAATTGAAACTTGAAAGATCGTTTAATTGGCTCTACAATCAACATGTTAAAGCAATACTATAAGGGAAGCCAGTTCTATTTCTTTCAACACTTGGTCACAACTCACAACTACGTATCTGAATTATATTACAAGTTCATGAATTCACTTCATTTTTTTACCAACCAAAAAGACATAAATAATAAAAACAAGATTAGAAGAATGAGTATTTAAAATTAAATTTTAATCTCTAATTTAAAATTTTATGACCCAAATGGAGAAAAAAAAGGTTAATATTATGATTATTTAACGCCAATCATCCAAATTTAATTACATTTTATAAACAGAACTTATTATATTCATAATTTTTTTACTAATTGCAATCCACTGCGTTTAAAGTAATAAGAAGGGTTTTACTATTTTAATAATTCAAACATTACTTAATTTCTATTTTCCTTCAACATTTAACTCTATATTCTCCCGATTCTTTTAACTTTCCATAGATTCACACTCCATTATATTTGTCCAAAAGGAGTTCTGCAGAGATTGACAAATAGCATACCAACATCCGTGCAAAATTCATTTTAATTAATCGTTCCCCTGATCAACATTATTTTTAAAATATACAAGTTTTCTGCGTAAATTTTAACTTAATTGAATTAGTTAAAAATGAGCTTCCAGACACACTGATGCGAGCAGACCAATTTAGACCTCGACGCATAGCATTACTGCATTAGGGCTGAAATTCCAAACATACATATATATACACATTTTTTGTAACCTATGAAGCACATGCTTGTGCAATCTGATACATAATCACAAGACAGGTTTCCTACCATCTAAAAAGTACAAAGTACTTACTGTATACGACCTTTGCCTTTTGATCCAGCAGCAATTAGTAAGAAACTACCAAAAAAACCGAAACTATTTGACGTCGGATACTTTGGCTTTTGTTGATCCAATGGCTCGGGACATAAAGGAATCTGATATGATGTTAGAACTTCGAGCAAGTAGTCATTACACCTCTTCTGCAAGGGTTTAGGGAAATCCTTTCAGTTGTAGTATGTGTGTTCTCAGGCTGCAATCTTTCACCTGTTCAATACAGGAAGGATGATAGTTCTTCAGGGGTTGGTGTTTTAAAATTATCTTTTAACAATGTAATAAGCACTATTCTGCTCTGGCAAAAAAAAAAAGCACTATTCTGAAACTAGAATCACAGTCGCTCTTTGGACTTGGTATTCAAACCGAGGACAGTTTTTTTTTTTTTTTTTTGGGGGGGGGAGAGTGATGTATTCTAGAGAAACTTAGAATGTAGGTTACATAATTCCAATATGTTTTCTAGCTTAAATGTCCTCCACAAGCAATCACACAGCATAATCAAACGCAAGCAGACCCTAACTCTTTATAGATTAAAAACATAAGTTTGTGAGAGAAGAATGCCATCAAATCGCCCACACACAAAAAGGAACGTAGAGACTAGAGAGTCAATGTTCGTTATAAATTGATCATGTTTCTTGAAAGCATATACAGAATAACAGAAGCCATATACAGAGGTGAGGAAATAAAACGGGAGCTAAATCCAAATAAGAAACCTTCATCAGACTTAAACAATTGATAATAACTGGATTATCATATGTAATGGTTTGTTAGATGGTTGCACATGATAGCTTAAATTTCCTTCCTTCCCTAATTTCCTATTATCAGATTAACTAAAGCTTATGGGGGAAACAAATTTTCTGTAATTTTCTTAGCAAAACAGAAAAGAACATTCTTTACCTGCATGGCTGTCAATGTAGACAACAAATCTCTACACTGATCAAGTGAAGCACGCTCATCTGAGGTTATATTCGCTAGTTCTGATGCCAACGAGTTAACATGTTCAACCTGCTCACCACAAACAGCAAAGTAATTAATTACAGTCTTATATAATATTTCTGTAAAGGTGAAACTAAATTCTATTTAACAAACATTGTTTTATTTTATATATGGATTATGCTCAACACACTACATTAGAGTTTCCAAGCTAAGGATATTCATAATAATATCTAAAAGATGGCAGAGGAATTCACAGCACAAAAATGAAAGATATTATTCTTAGATTATATTGCATGGTTATGCAAGGAATTAGATTTTCTTCTACTTATATTAAACTACTACAGAGACATTCAATAAAGAGCTGCAATTATGACCTGATGGAAACACATGTCCCAGACGAACCAAAACCTTTTTCCTGGCTAAACTGACAGACAGCTGAAGTGGAGAAGGAAATACAGTACTGCAGCTTTATGAAAATATGACCACACTTCACAGTAATTGAATTTCAAGGAAAAATGCTTAAGTGATCCTGGCAAGATCAACATTCACTTATAATAACATAATGCAGATAAACGCTCTGAAGACGGGAATTCTAATGGTCCTTAAAATATTGCTAAGGGTAAGAGAAGAGGGAATACCCATTGAACACTAACGACGTGTCTGTAAGTTTTTGACATGGAAAAGGAGAGAAGATAAGGGATGTAGACAAAAAGTTGAATGAATACAGGTCTAAAAAAGAAGTCATACAACTCTCAGCCTATACTTACCATTCCCTCCATATTAAAACTTACACAGTGACAAAGGACATGAAAAGATTTAAAAAAATTAGTGGGACAAAATAAAAGATTATGAAGAGAACTAGAGGGGAAGGGAAAAATGACGGACATGAAAGGCATCAAAAGCGAAGATGAAGAAACTAGATTTTGAAATAAAGATGATAAAATGTGTGAACGATGTGAGCCCGAAGAAGGTATAAACATATATATTAGCTCCAAACAATGAAATGCAAAAGTTTGTAATATTTTATTTCTTGCAGGTTCCAACAAGCCTATGGTCTCTTCATTAGATTTTCTAGCATTTCCAACCCTGCTAGGATTGCTATGATCCTTCGTTAACATTAACCTCAGATAGTTTACAAGAGAAATCAATACAGAATACTTTCATATTGTTTAAAACAACACAATAATAATTCTGCACATTATTTCTATGAGTCATTATAATCTACGTCTACATATCTTTAAGTGGGATGAATTGCCTTTACTTTTCCTAAATCTTCCTTATACTATTGTGTTAACCCTGCTACTTTAGAAGTTGACGCACGACAAGGTTGAAGGAAAGAGTAAATAAGTAGGGATGACAAAATAATCCGATCCAATGGATACCCGATCCATTCCGACTTGATTGGATTTTACCGAACCCGAAATTTTGGATTTACCGAACCGGTACCCGATCCTAAATCCGAAACCCACCGATCCAAACCCAAAACCCGATAAAAACCCGATATATTTATATATATAATATTATAAATATAACTCATTATATATAATAATATATATAAGATAAGATAAATAATTTATATATGTTCATTTTATTATTTCATTTTTACTCAATAGTCAATACTTATTTAGTGAACTAGTTTTTCATTTATCAACGTATAATAGATTTTACTAGTATTATATTATACAAACTTTTCATTTTTATCAATATCTGAACTATTAGCTAATTGTTAATTGTGTATTAATGATAAATTAATATCACAATTTGTATAATATATTATATTTAATTATCTTTTGAAATTTAATCACTTATAATTTTATAAATGTAGTTATTGTTGTCCGCTTGTGTTGAAAATATTGAATTAATTACATTTTCCAATAAAATTTTGGATACCCAAAAAAAACCCGATCCGATCCGAAACCCGATGGATTTGGATTTGGATAACCCGAAAATATTTGGATTTGGATTTGGATTTCACTAAAACCCGACCGACCCCGACCTGTTGCCATCCCTATAAATAAGGGCAGAATGGGCCATCTCTGCAGAGAATTGGCAAAACACATTACAAATCCGCAAACTTATTGTAAAATACTCATCATTCATGTCATTCAACTCAACAAATATGATATCCTAAGATCCTAAAAAAGAAAAAACTACTCCTAATTGATAAAGGAAATTATAATGCATAAAGCAATTGCAGTTTAGGATTTGATAAGTGTGAAACGGGACAACAGGGAGCATTGACATGGCAAAAAGATATAATCAAGCTTCTTGGGTTGCTGAAACTCTCTGCTGCATATTTTTGAACTGATATGGTAACTTATATTCTCTCATTTTGCATATTAAAGTTTTTACAAGACCTAGCCAGCATCATTCTTATTTTTATGCAACTGACCAGTCAACTTCAAAATATTACCAAGCAAAATTAATATTTTAGTTTCAAAAAGGTTTTCAACATTTATTACAAAAATAATAGGATTAAAAAATATTGTAGATATAACCTTTGTTTGTAAGTGGCAGATCGAAGATGCCATCCCCTGCATTACATCAACTGCTGAACAGATAGCATCTTCCAAATTGTTAATATCTACCTGTAGAGAAGAAAAGAAATAGATCAATCTCCATGTGGAAGACTAAAAAACACATTGTAGATGTTAAGGGAGACTAAAAAACACATTGTAGATGTTAATCACTTTACATATTAGTACATACCTTTGCCCCACCAACAATGGGAAGACGAAGAGTACTGGCCTCCAGAGCCTCAATAGCCCCACAAAGGGAACTAGAATGATCCTTTTCCATAAGATCCCAGTTTTCCAAACATAGCATCTGCATTCATTAGATGGTCATGTGAAGATTAAAATCAATAGTTAAGGAGAGTTATAACTTATGATTTACAGTCACTTGGACCACTAAACTTCAAATTGGCGATTTTCAGCACATGCAGGAAGAATTACATTCATGATAATGACGAGACTCTTTTCCAAAATTAATCTTAGAATTGTATATTTCAAATGCATGATGCGGTTAAACGGTAACATTGAAAAGCATACCTACCATTGTGTGTTGACTGTAGAATTGTTTTAAAAAGAGTTTAACATACTTAAACAGGTGATTGTTTAGATAACATATGTATGACATTCATTGGACTGTAAAACACATGAAAAGATAAAAAAACATCAAAAGATTCTTGATTGCTATGTATGATACACATTTAATGTCAAAATGGGTTTCTCTTATTGTGTAAATAATGTATAATAACCCGCCAGTCTCAGGAAAACTGGCTCACACAAAACTGTTTTTCCCACATATCATTGGAGAATTTTACATGTGGCCAGTAATAGAAATTTAAAAATCAAGAAACAAGGATTGCCTGATGCCAACTACCCAAAAAGATTCAATAAAATTCCTTCTTCGAAAATCAATTTTTATCTCAGTTGTGTTGCAAGGGCAAATGGGCTATAAACGTTGTTTGTCCTCGTGGGATACTAAAAAAACAAATAGAGACGTTTTTTTTTTTGAAAAACCATAATAGACAGTCTTTACAAGATAGGTGTATTAGAATTTAGATATTTGGATCTAATCCAATGACACCAATATGTTAAGCCTAAAGTAAAACACCCGTGGTTGTAAAAATTAACTTTTTTCAGCCAAACATATACGAAACACACACCGAAGGGACAGTCAAGCTAGTAAACAATAAATATTAACAATCAGTTGCACTGTATAATATAATATATACTCCCTCCGTCCCACCCATTTGTTTCCGTTTTGGAGAGAGGGTCCGTCACGCATTTTAAGGTGCATATAAAGTATAGTTCCGTAACTTATTTTTACAATTTTTTGTTTTTGAATAAAAATTGAATGTTTAAATTTTTATTCAGAAAAAAAAATTAAAAATAAGTTATGGAACTCTACTTTATATGCACCTTAAAATGCGTGTCGGACCTTCTCTCCGAAACGTAAACAAATGGGTGGGAATGAAGGAGTATTAGGTAAAATACAAAAAAGTGCAAGAAGAAAACAGCGACTTGTATTCAAGAAACACAAAAGGAATCAAACCACGGGTAGTAAAATGCAAAAGAAGCTTAAATCATAAATTTTCATAATCTTACTTGTCCCTTAAGGATGGAATGCATCTTCAGATTTTGCCGAAGCAGTTGAAACTCATTTCTTTTGGATTTGACAGAATTCCGCAGTCTAGCGGTTGTCAACCACGCATTATATAGGCTTTTCTGATAAAAAAAAATACTTTTAGATGACATCTAGGTCAACAAACCAAAATGATGATCAGCTTTGTTTGTATTACCACTAGACTACTGAAAACACGAAAAACTAACAGTCACTACTATTATGTTGGAACTAGAACTTATCTATATACCAGAGTATACAAATATTTATGGTACAACATTACTATTTACTTTACAAGGTCCATTTGCATATTTGAGAGCAGAGTCAGCCACAATTATGCAGTTTGTTCTGGTTGATTTTTTTACCGCTGGTTCGGCTATGGTCGGAAGTTATAAGAAATCGCAAGTTGCGGTTCAACTATTAGTCTTTCACCCTACAACTGCAACAAACTGAACCACTAAAATCCCTAAATAGATATCTATCGAGCGGTTTTAGTCTGAAGACCAACGACAGCAGCAATTTAGTTACTTCACCCTGCGTTTAATCAAACATTTATAAAGTATTTTTAATTTATATTACCTTTTGCTAACATTCTTCTTTCTGGTTTTTCTAGTTTGTCTTATCTTTTCCTATTGAGTTAATCAATTTCCTAAATTGAAACAATTAGTAAAATTATACTATTTGTTAAAAATTTTAATATATGTATACAGGCAATGCAGAAGCGGACAGCACACGGATTCTTCTTTTTGGATTTTCTAGTTTATCTAATCTTTTCCTATTGAGTTAATCAATTTTCTAAATTGAAACAATTAGTAAAATTATACTATTTGTTAAAAAATTTAATATATGTATACAGGCGATGTAGAAGCGGACAGCACACGGATTCTTCTTTTTGGTTTTTCTAGTTTGTCTAATCTTTTCCTATTGAGTTAATCAATTTCCTAAATTGAAACAATTAGTAAAATTATACTATTTGTTAATTTTTTTTAATTTACGTATACAGGCGATGCAGAAGGGTGTCCAGCACACGGATCCCCCCACCCCCCAGACAAGCGACCAATTTTCTGGCTCCTTTAGGTGCATAGAGATTAAAAATGGTTGAGAGATCAAGAATCAACCACATAATCCTTCACAAGTAGAAGATGCATAGTCTTTATCTTTTCTCGCATCTAGTTCATAAATACTGTAATCAGCACATTAAAAGCACTAACTACTTGTTTTTAGATAAGGGATTCAGTTACCATCTTCTCAAAATTGTCAAATGCGGTTGTACACTTGTACATGTTCTAAGCATTAACAAACTACAACTCCAGATCATAAGTAAATACTTATAAGAATACAAACCAAAGCATATAATGCATCAAACACAAGTACACAACAATTTTAAAGCAAATGTAAATGGTATAGAGTAAATCTAATCACTGCATCAATAAAATAATGTGCATTGCTAAAAGAATGTAAACTATGCAATATGCATCAAACATAAAGAATTTCGTTGATACATAACAGAGACATAAATATAAACATCAAGTTAGAAGTTCATATCAAAGATGTACCTCAGCTATTCCTTTCTTGACCACCATGGCAGCATCTGCTCTAGCATTTGCAAACCTCCACTGCAGATGCTGGTTGTACAGAAGCCTCAACTGGTGCGCATCAACTATACGATTCTCACCCACCTTCCCTCTTCGTGCATCAGCAGCAAAGCTGAGAATCGAAGATGTTGAGCTCAAGTTACTGGTTAATGGTGTGCTTCCTACCCCGTTTCTCACCCGAGACGGACTTGTACCCCTCATTGGAGATGAGTTGGAAGATGCCACATTTCTACTTGGGGAAGCAGGCCTAACAGCACCTCGAAGAGGAGATGATAATCCCCTGCTAGCAGAAACTCCTCTGGGTGATGATGATGGACTATCAATCATCAATTTCTTCATTCCATGCAACTTTGGAGGTACAGGAGGTACCATACCTACATTCCTCAATCCCGAATTCTTACCCGCAGGGGAACCTGGCTGCTCAGGCAACCGCCTAATCCGGCTAGCAGTTTCTTGCCATACCCTAGCAGGCACCACTATGCCGCGTTGCCCTCCCCTTTCACATTCCTGTACACCACCTACATTTCCCGAAGAAATGCTGGAAGCATCCAAAACAATATTACACGCCTCCTCAATTGATCTGCTACTACCTAGATCAGCACTCTCACCCAATCTCAAATACCTCAATTTGGATTCTGCACTAACTTTACTACTAAATCTCTCATCCGGCATTGATTTCTGCAAAGCCCTAACAACACTCCCAGATCCACCCAATTTCGCCCTCTCACTCGTAAAATCCACACTCCTACTCAACATATTCTCATTCACCAACCTCCCCGGCCACCTCTGCTTCTCACTAGCCTTCCAATTCTCTCTCTGATCCCTCACAGGCGTAGTAGTAACTACCTTCCTCCTCTCCGGAGTAGCTTTCCTCACACTAAACTCCCTTACCGCAACCTCCTTCACCTTACCGCCATTCACCGAATCGCCTTGAAACGAAACCGACAAGCTCCGTTTCGAATTCACCAGCATCTTCGCAGCCTGCGAAATCTCACCACCAGGCGTCACAGGCCTCGGAGTCGGTATCCTCCGTACTCTCTCAACCGATTGAGACCTCGGAGTCGAAACCACATTTCTCGCCATCATCGGCGAAGGAAATCGCCGCGGTGTCGAATTAGATGAATACGAAGACGAATACGAAGAATTAGATGATGAAGTAGTTGATGTAGTAGTCGATGAAACAGATGAGAGATACCTAGACGAGACTTCACGTGATTTCGGCCGGCGAACTCCATTGTTATCGGCTTCTGAAGGTAACAATGGCGGTCTCTTAGGGTTCTGCGGTGCCGTAATCTTCGAATTCGCCTTCCGGTTAGGTGTAGTTACAGTACCGACCAACATATTTCACATATCTTCCTCGATTTCTGCGATTTAAACCCTAATTTCCCTCCAATACAACACAATCATATGTGTACGTGTGTATAGATACAGAGAGAGTTGTGAGTAGATGATTTATAGAGAGAGAAATGAAAGAATTATAGGAAACTGGAGTGTATGTAGAGAGACAAGGATCGCCGGAATCGTAACGGTCACGGAATTCCGGCGGCGGAGGAGAGAGATTTGTAGGCGAGATTTGGGAGTACAAAGCAAGCAGGTGAGTACTTGAATTATTTTTGTTTTTTTATATTCATTTAATAACTTTTTTTTATAAAGATATTAAACGTCAATGGATTTCTTGATAATATAAAAAAGTTTTACTATTAGTTTATTGGGATTTAGTATTTATTAAATAAAATTAAAACATATATCCTGTTGAGATCAAAAAATTATTTATTTATCAAAATTATACACTACTATCATCATGTAACAACGAGATAAAGCTTTGAGTTATTTAGTTTGCAATTAATTTAAGTAAGGAAATTTGAATTTAGAAATTTAAATTTAGCTTCGTGATGACGTGGGTGGATGAAAGAAGGACAAGACGCGCGGGGGGACGAGTGTGAAGAGCACGTGAGCAAAAGGTGGCCGTGAAACGGGGAAGACATGCGAAACAAGGAAAGGGATGTTGGCTTTTTTATGGCCCGTTACGCTTCATTTTATATTCAAGTCGTTTAAATTGCACACAAGTATGGCAAAATTAGTGCAATTTGCGAATTTCTTAGGTTAATTATGAGTTTACAATGTTGATTTATCGACAGGTTATATTATTCTGACACTCATGGGTATATTTATTTTTTTAAATAAACAACTACTTTTTACAAAGTAAAAGTATCAATATTTATTTTTTAAATAAACACATCATTTTTACTTCCGTAAATCATTATTTTATTTAGGAAAAAATCATACTTAGCCAAAAAAAAAAAATCATCAAACACAAATCAATTATTTTGTGTGCATCATAATTTATTTTATCATATCGATTAAGTGCGGCCACCCTGTAGGTAAAAAAAAAAGAGAATAACTTGCATTATAATTTTGCTTTTTCTCTAATACAATTTATTTATAAAAACAAATTAATAATTCTTAAGTGAGGATAATTGAACACAAAGTAAGTGTTGATGGAGAAATCTGGTAATCAACAAAAATCGAGGTTCTTTGCCGGAAAAAGATCTGACGAGGCTGAAATGCGGCGGAGCGTGGTGGTTTGTATGAGATTGGGGGCTGAGATTGCTAGGTTTCAGAATAACTAGAGTTTTGTGTTCTCTGGCTGCTGTGAGCTCTAATAATCCCGACCCCCCACAATGTGCCTACGTACCTCTATTTATAGGCAAAATAGAGGATCAAGCCCACGTAGTTCTTGACAAAGCAGAGGCCCGTTAGGAAACCTGAGTTTCCTTCTTCGAATCGAATGCAGAAAAGGCAAGTGGAACCTTCCTGGAAGAGGACTCTACATTCGGGCTTATTTGGATAGGTCAAAGCCTAGTATAAGGTCCAAGGACTTCATGGATCCGACATTGACCCGGAAACCGTGGACTCTAGCCGGTCCACTACAGCTATTTCCAAGGATACCTTGACTGGAGGCCAGCACCAGATCCACCACAAATCGTAGGTCACGTCCTAAGCCCCCAGACGAGGGCAACCCGCCTGAGTACAGGGAAAGGATCTTCCAAGATAAGGCCAAATATGCCTCTATAACTCCCCTACGAGGACAACCCGAGGAATGTGGAGCTATGTCCTTCGATTATTATTACAAGTAAGTGAATGCAGGGAGACATGCCGACTTTCCCAGCAACGGACGGAGGAGGGCGCGCCCTCTAGTGGAGGTATCAAGGCGCGCCTCCTTGTTGGACCACTTCTAATTTAAAGAGCATTCCATAAGCTTCGCGTGGACTGTAAGATCGTCCAATTCTGACTTCTAGAACTTGAGATATGACCCAAACAGTGTCTGCAGTGCAAGATCAGGGTGCGCCCTCTTCAGGGGGAGCCCTTCTCCTCTTCTTCCTCACTAGGGCGAGCCAACCTCAGGGAGAGTCGTCGTCTCCCTCTTCCTCAAGGTGAGCCAACTTATTCAGGGAGAGTCGTCGTCGTCATCTCCCTCTTCCTCATCTTCATACCAGGGCGCGCCCTCTTCTTCAGGGAGAGCCCCCATCTCCCTCTTCCTAACTAGGGATAGCCTTCTTCAGGGAGAGTCGTCGTCATCATCTCCCTCTTCCTCATCTCCATACCAGGGAGGCCAATTCCAGGAGAAGCCCGATATCAGGAGGATGCCGATTCCAGGAGAAGCCCGATATCAGGAGGATGCCGATTTCAGGAGAAGCCCGATATCAGAAGGATGCCGATTTTAGGAGGAGCCTGACACTAGGAGGAAGCCCAACTTCAGGCGAAACCCAACTTCAGGCAAAATATGGGCATAACAACTACCCCCCAAATTCTCGAAATATTAAAATATGAGAGAATTTCTTCATTCACCATGCTCCTCCATTTTTCAAAAAAATGTGTGCCCTGTAGTTTTGGTGTGTCCATAACATCCTCCTAAAACAGTTTACTTCTTCCTATGATTGCGTTCAAATTATCCTTATGCTATCTTCCTTCATGATATGGAGATTTTCTTCCTTCAAATATTTTAGAATATGAGTCATCCACGTGACTTGAGCATCTTCCTCCGCCTGCCTTACCTTTATCTCGAGAACACTAGGCTTTTCCTGAACTTGCAATGGAAACACCCCGCAATATATGAGTATTCTTCTGAGAACCTAATTTGGTCAAGACATCAACACTACTATCACTCTTCCTCGACACCTGCTACAGGAACACCTCCTTGAATTTTTGCATCAGTCGGTGAGCATACTCCAAATACATCATCTTGGGGACCCGAGCTTGGTACCCCCTATTCACCTGGTAAACTACCAACTTAGAGCGCTCCATAACTGGGTGTCCACTTTCAAACATTTTGTCAGGAATATCACAAGTTTCTTCTGTTGGCCCTGCTTTTTCACTACAAGAGGCATTCAAGGATCCAGGTCAAAGTCAAAGTCGTCTTCTTCCTTCCTCCTATTAGAGGGCGCGCCCTCTCTCTCCCCGGGAGATTGTTGAAAATTTTCTTCCAATTCAATGATGGGAAGAGATTCAGGAACGACTGCTTTTCCCTTCCTTTTTTCTGGCTAAGGCTTACTCTTCAGTTTCTTCGTCGCTGGCATCCTCCATGATTCCTTCTATGAATCGTGGCTAAGGCTTGTTCCTTAGTTTCTTCGTCACCACCAAGACATCGTTATGTAGATGATGCACCCCATTCTGCATCCTCCTCTGTGAATGTGATGTTTGTGAATTCTCCTTTGAAGAGCTTCGTTGGCCTTGAAGACAAGCTGTTGACATTGGTGAGGGGTCGGTACTTGGCCTCATTTGCATACCTCTCAATGACGTTTCTCCCATCTCCTGCAATGTGGTGTCCTCCAAAAATGGTGTGTATGCTACTGGCTCTAACATAAGTAGGATCTGAGGATGGTGAAATTCACCCGCAAGGACCATCATCCTCTCAGTATTCTCCTGATGATTCTGGTTGGTAGCACCACTCCCAAATTCCAGCCTTCCGGGGGTGGCTCCATGGAACCTACCATCACGAGCACCTTCCAGCATTCTTCTTTCATCAGCATGAGGGCGTCTCCCTCCCTGAATCATTGGTTCCTTCCCGGAGCGACGTTTGAGAGTGCGAAGGCGTTCATCAAATCTATTGAAATTCGTCTGGAGACTCCTGACCGTGTCTTCAATAAAAAATAATACCTCCATCTCTGAATTTGTCATCATAATGGGGGGGTTCTCCAACGATTCAACCAACATTGGGAGGATTGGTTACATGCTCATGAACATACTCTTCATGATCATGGTAGTTCTAGTTGTTCTAACCATGATTCTGGTCAGGTGACTGTGCTTCTTCCTCCCTCCTGCCGTTCCTCCACTGATCTTGTGGTTGTGACATCTTTTCTCTTTAGATGTTGAGAGTTGTGTTGAGTAAGGGCGCACCCTGGGCATAAGCACGGTTTGGGTGTTTGATGCTGTTGTGACTTGAGGAGTTTATGGAGGGCTAAGGCATGCCTTGAGCGATGACGGAGGGCTGAGGCGTGCCCTGATTAGCCAAGGGGGGCTGAGGCGCGCCCTGACTGAGTAGAGGAGGCTGATGCTCCGACGCCTTTTTTCCATTTGAGGACGCGTCCTTACCCTGCATAACATATCTACCAATTCTACTATACAAATCATCTGTAGGTTTCCGGAAGTTACCTGAGTATTACGTACCTCATTAGCAGAACTATCGGCGTCGCCCGAAGACGAAGCTGACGAGGGGAAGACGTCGATTCACGAAGGAGGAGTAGGCGTCGACCCTCGTCTTGGAGACGAAACTGACGAGGGGAAGACGTCGACTCACGAAGGAGGAGTAGGCGTCGACCCTCGTCTTGGAGACAAAGCTGACGAGGGGAAGGCGTCAACTCACGAAGGAGGAGTAGGCGTCGACCCTCGCCTTGACATAGGGCGCGCCTGGAGACGAAGCTGACGAGGGGATGGCGTCGACTCACGAAGGAGGAGTAGGCGTCGACCCTCGCCTTGACATAGGGCGCGTCTGGAGACGAAGCTGACGAGGGGAAGGCGTCGACTCACGAAGAAGGAGTAGGCGTCGACCCTCGCTTTGACATAGGGCGCGTCTGGAGACGAAGCTGACGAGGGGAAGACGTCGACTCACGAAGGAGGAGTAGGCGTCGACCTTCGCTTTGACATAGGGCGCGCCCAGAGATGAAGCTGACGAGGGGAAGGCGTCGACTCACGAAGGAGGAGTAGGCGTCGACCCTCGCCTTGACATAGGGCGCGCCTGGAGACGAAGCTGACGAGGGGAAGGCGTCGACTCACGAAGGAGGAGTAGGCGTTGACCCTCGCCTTGACATAGGGCGCGTCGGGAGACGAATCTGACGAGGGGAAGGCGTCGACTCACGAAGGAGGAGTAGGCGTCGACCCTCGCTTTGACATAGGGCGCGTCTGGAGACGAAGCTGACGAAGGGAAGGCGTCGACTCACGAAGGAGGAGTAGGCGTCGATCCTCGCTTTGACATAGGGCGCGCCCAGAGATGAAGCTGACGAGGGGAAGGCGTCGACTCACGAAGGAGGAGTAGGCGTTGACCCTCGTCTTGGAGATGAAGCTGGCAAGGGGAGACATCAAAACAACAAAATCGCACGTCTTCTAGAGAGGCTAGTGAGGGAAAGAGGGCGCGCCCAAACAAATTGGAGGGGTGAGGACGTGTCGTTCCCTAGAATTTCCTACATGCATAAAACCCAATTCACAATAGAAAATATCAGAAAGTAAGGTTTACCTGATAGGCGTGTGCGACTCATGAATCCCATAACTGCCTGATTATAGTTGTGTTGTTGCTTTCAATCCATCCTCTTCCCATAGCCAGAGTATTTATAACTCCCATCTCTGAATCATGTTCAAAATCATCTCCCACCAGATCTGTTATTCCGATTTTGCTGTAGGGGCATCCTTTCTCCTTAGATGCAAACATCCCCTCCTTCTAGCGCCAATTTGTTGATGGAGAAATCTGGTAATCAAAAAAGATCGAGGTTCTTTGCCGGAAAAAGATCTGACGAGGCTGAGATGCGGCGAAGCGTGGTGGTTTGTATGAGATTGGGGGCTGAGATTGCTAGGTTTCAGAATAACTAGAGCTTTGTGTTCTCTGGCTGCTGTGAGCTCTAATAATCCCGACCCCCCACAATGTGCCTACGTACCTCTATTTATAGGCAAAATAGAGGATCAAGCTCACGTAGTTCTTGGCAAAGCAGAGGCCCGTTAGGAAAACTGAGTTTCCTTCTTCGAATCGAATGCAGAAAAGACAAGTGGAACATTCCTTGAAGAGGACTCTACATTCGGGCTTATTTGGATAGGTCAAAGCCCAGTATAAGGTCCAAGGACTTCATGGATCCGACATTGACCCGGAAACCGTGGACTCTAGCCGGTCCACTACAGCTATTTCCAAGGATACCTTGACTGGAGGCCAGCACTAGATCCACCACAAATCGTAGGTCACGTTCTAAGCCCCCAGACGAGGGCAACCCGCCTGAGTACAGGGAAAGGATCTTCCAAGATAAGGCCAAATATGCCTCTATAACTCCCCTACGAGGACAACCCGAGGAATGTGGAGCTATGTCCTTCGATTATTATTACAAGTAAGTGAATGCAGGGAGACATGCCGACTTTCCCAGCAACGGATGGAGGAGGGCGCGCCCTCTAGTGGAGGTATCAAGGCGCGCCTCCTTGTTGGACCACTTCTAATTTAAAGAGCATTCCATAAGCTTCGCGTGGACTGTAAGATCGTCCAATTCTGACTTCTAGAACTTGAGATATGACCCAAATAGTGTCTGCAGTGCAAGATCAGGGCGCGCCCTCTTCAGGGGGAGCCCTTCTCCTCTTCTTCCTCACTAGGGCGAGCCAACCTCAGGGAGAGTCGTCGTCTCCCTCTTCCTCAAGGTGAGCCAACTTATTCAGGGAGAGTCGTCGTCGTCATCTCCCTCTTCCTCATCTTCATACCAGGGCGCGCCCTCTTCTTCAGGGAGAGCCCCCATCTCCCTCTTCCTAACTAGGGATAGCCTTCTTCAGGGAGAGTCGTTGTCATCATCTCCCTCTTCCTCATCTCCATACCAGGGAGGCCGATTTCAGGAGAAGCCCGATATCAGGAGGATACCGATTCCAGGAGAAATCCGATATCAGGAGGATGCCGATTTCAGGAGAAGCCCGATATCAGAAGGATGCCGATTTTAGGAGGAGCCTGACACTAGGAGGAAGCCCAACTTCAGGCGAAACCCAACTTGAGGCAAAATATGGGCATAACAGTAAGAATGAATTTTTATCATTAACCTATTCCATCGATCTCGTAATCTTTCTATCAGTTGATACTTGATACATTAATACAACAGATCAGGTGATAATATCTTAAAAGATTTCTTTTTTCATTTTAAAGAAAAGAAAGTTTTACGCAAAAAAATGTGTAACGTATGTCTAATGAGTGAGGAAAATGAAATACGTTCATTACAGTGTGAGGTGAATAATTAATTCGGCACGCGTTCAAAGCAAACTCCTCCAACTTTAATTTTATTTTAATTTAGGCAACAAATTTACATTACATTAACAACTTTATCAATGTCTTCTCTATTTCAGATATGTGACGGTGTAGGACAGCACAGGCGGACCCAAAAATATATTTTAGTGGATTTCTTATATAAATATTTAAATAAAAATAAAAATTATATACATAAAAAAATTAATAAAATTATATACATAAAAAAATATTTTATATTATGTAGTTGTTTTCTGTAAAATATGAATTTTAAAACATATATTTAACTTAATATTTGTATACAAATTTATGTATTAATATATTTTTAGTTATTTATATTATAATTTTTAATTTTTTTAATATTTTGTAGGCTTTTATTTATGAATTTCTAATTTCAGTGGATTCCTTGTATTATTTTTTAATAAATTCTTGACAAAAATTATATTATAATTTTATTTTAACATGAGTTCAGTGGGTATCCAGGCACCCATAGATCAAGCTATGGGTCCGCCCCTGTAGCAGACGTTGTTCTTCATTTTTTTAAATATTATATCGTGTACATTTTATAATTTTATATAAAAATTAAGTTGAGATGATATATATTATTTGAAATTTGTGACATATCTTTTATGTTTTGATTCAGAATTTAATAATTATATAATAATAAATAAATAAACAATAGAATTGATCAGATTATCTTGAAAGTTCAAGGTCATAGGCTACACGATATTTAAATATAATCTTTTTTATTATATATAAAATTTTAGACCACGTTTAAAACTATCATAATTTCATGGAAAATAATGTATATAAAGAAAGTGTTATTAAAAAAATTAAATAAATATTTGATAATTTTTTAATATATATATATATATTAAAGTATAATACAAAAACTAATACTATTTAAAAATTTTAATAAATTTCATCAAACAAATTTTATATTTTTTCAATCAAACGAAAAGTTATCGTGTTACTAGGCTACTAGCCGCAAGAATAAGCTAGCCTTAATTGTTGCTCTTGCCTCTTGTTTGTTGGGTGAATGACTGAATTCAATATCCAAATATCCAATTAGCTGTTAGTAGGGTACATATAACTATTGCATTTAGGACAATAGATTGGTAGTTCGAAGATTAGTTCAAGTTAGTTTCATCTCAATGACTTTGTTAATGATGCTAACGAATATAGTACTACTGTATTAACCTAATAAAGGTAGACTCGTGAGCTACTATTAATTAACTATATATTAGTAGTAATAATCATCATTTTCTCACCAAGTTTAGTCAATTTGTTGGTAACTAACTACTACTAGTCATAGCTTGCTTATGTAGAAAGTCTTTCAAAGTTAAAGATTACTAGGAGTATATATGAAATTAATTAAAGTTGAAGCAAAACCAGAGCAACGATTAGCCTTCCAATATTGTATAGGGATGATGATTAGCAACAATTACTAATAGAGTAGCTTTTCCGCTCCAGTTTTAGGACATAATTAAGAAGAATCATTACTGTGTGCTCAAAGTTAGACCCGACAATTTTGGACACGACACGATTTACATGACACGAAACGACACGAAAATTTAGTGTTTGTGTTTGCATTTTTAGTACACGACACGAAAGTACACGAATACGAAAGTACACGAGCAAAATTTAGTGTCGGTTTTGTGTTTACCCTTCGAATACACGACACGACACGAAGTATACGACATAGATAAATATATAAATAATTTTTAAAAATAAATAATATTATAATATAACTTAATAAATTTATAAAAATATTTTTATAAGATATTTCAAAATTTTAACAATTTCGTGTAACAGTTCGTTTCCATTCGTTTCGTGTACACAAATGGTACACGAAAAAATTCGTGTATTTCATATCGTGTCGTGTCGTGTCTGATCGTGTACAAGTCGTGTCGTGTTCGTGTCACAGTTCAAAATACACGGTTTGTAATCGTGTCGTTTTTGTGTATACCAAAAAGTACACGAAACACGATAGTACACGACACGACACAGTTTGTTTGGTCTACTCAAAGTAGGTGAGTAGATATTCAATAAGTATGCAGGTGTAATTGTTTTAAGGGTCTTTCTGGCTCTATTACTTTAAGCACTAATTTTTTAACATTTTTGTTGAATGGATTTATTTTTATTGATGGAGATTTTTGTGCATAGGGTACATTATTATTAATGATTAAAAGACTAATCAAAATTTGACAACTAAGCTTTTAATGTGTGCCAAAAAACCGTTTATTTTAAAAAAAATGAATGGATCACATAACTGTTAAACTAATCAATTTTCATTATTTACCTTCTATTCCTAATCAATTTTCATTAATTACCAGCTTTGCAATTCAAATATGATGAGGGAGGACTAACTGCTCAAATATTTTCAAGATTCAATATATAATGTTCGTGCATAAATATGATGGGCCTTGAACATTACAGCAATCCATAAAACTGATCCAAAACTAACAAACATGCAACACAAGGTACATAAGAACGCTACATGAAGCTACAAACAGCAGAATCTGAACGTCTCGTGTGAAACGTAAAATGAGTTTTATTTTGATCCGTGATTGCACGTAATATACTACCTCACATCATGGCAGTGCACCTAGTTTTGGGTGACCTGGTGCAGGTGGTGCAGGTGGTGCAGGTGATGCAGGTGGCGACGACCTTGGTATATAAGGATTCAGAGGAGTACCATGCTGGATCGGTCCAGGTCGTATGATAGCTTTTGAACTTGGAGCTGGATCATAAGGGCCATAATCTTCAAGATTGAAGTGACCACTATCACTCATTTTACCCCTACTATAACCAAGACCCTGAAGATAATTATGATGAAACAGAAAAATAAGTAGATAATTGAACTAAAGAAACTAATTTTCTTGGAAAAAGTTGTTGCGTCCGGTTTCAGCGAGGAGAAACATTGGTAAACCGGGGTTGTCATGTAACTAAGAAATTTTGGCACTAACTTGTAAATTTCGAATAAATGAATGCATTAACCAGATTTACCTTCAACTTCCTGCTTGTTGCAGTCACAGTTATGTCTTGCTTATCTATGTTGAGAGCAGTACCTGGTATCATTTTAATCAGCAGTAAAGATGAACAATAGATACATTATCACTCTAGAAATTAGAAAATGTTCAAAAGATAAAAACTTTTACATGTTTTAACAGTTTCTTAAACGTAATCAATTCTATAGAAAACTTATGATCATATGATATCAAATAATCACTTAATCAGTGACATGATAATCGGAAGGCTGCTGTTACAGGAAAGAAGACAGAAAATGATTAGACACCAATGATTTTCTTGTCCGTGCAGCATATACAAGTACGATTACGAAACTGGGTGAGATTCCTGCTTTGAGTTCCACACATTCTAAAAGTTAACTGTTTCGTAGCAGTTCATACAAAGAGGTAATAGCATCAAGTTACATCATATTAGGTTGAAATAGTCTCATTTGGTTCTGCACAAAATGTTTTAATTTGTTCTGTTCGCTTCTAGGTTGAGCAGCAAAGAGTAGGACTTCAAAATAGATGGGAATTGGATTATTTTTTCCTAGTCACAAAGAAGCAAAGAACAATATTCAGGCATTCATGATTTGCCGACTATTTTTACCTTAATATTACCTTAACACACTCTTAGATATATTATGAAAGGATTAGAAGTAGCTAGGTTCAAGTTGATTCACAGAAATATTGATAATTGCATATCATCAAAATAACACTACAAAAGCATGCCACCCTCTTCCTAGTCTCCAACCATAAGAGCTGCTTTTGCAGATACTTAAAAGTTTTTTCCCCATCTTCAATCCTTAGCTCCAAAAGATAGACCACAAAGCAACATAACCATATAAGGAACCACACACATGACCATATATTTTAAATTGACCACAAGAAAAGTCGTGTGGGAAACACACCCACACATGAAAAACAAAAGAGGTCTTCTTCAGTTAACTGAGGAGACATGCATCACAGCATCAGGTAAAAAAAATAGGCAAATAATCAGAAAAACATGAAATTAAGGCATATATTTTTACAGTTAATATTACAATACTGCTTCTTTGTAACCAGAGTAGAGAATTAGAGATACATTGTCAAAAGCAAGAGGTTGAGAGAATTACCAGGAGGAGAGCAAATAATGGTTTTAGCAAGGCAAACCAAAGCTGTCCCAAACAGAAGCAACAGAACACAGAAACCAAAGCTCTTCATGATGCCAACAAACTTTATCTCTACGTCTTACTCTGTTTAGTCGTAAATATCTCCAAACCCTAAGAAAATACTAATGTATCTCAAAAACTTGTGCTTTATACAGCCTCAAGATCCCTATAAATATGTGGGTTTGTCAAAATCTTTGAAAAAATATATTAGAAAATATACTAATATATCTCAACCCATGGCAAGAAAACTCTTCTTCAAATTCCCTTAGTCAGCCTCAGATTCAAAGCACCGAAGTTTACCAGAAATTAGGGAAAGATAATGGGGAGAATGGCCAACAACCCATGTCTGATAGTACTTATAAAAGATATGGAGTTTATAATAAAATATTTGAATCTTTGATAAACCAACGTGGTTAGTAAATGAGCAATTTATTATGCTATGCTTTTATAGGAGTATCTCCATTTTGAAAGAGAGGAGAAGTAATGAGAGAATTAAATGCTGTGAAAGTAGTGAAAAAACCAAGACCAACCTTCATAAATATGGCAATATGTTGCAACAGAGCAGACTCTTGAAGATTGCCCTTCTGCCTTTACATTAACTTTTCCTTTGTGATTTACAGTACTGATCTGACTCCAAAATTTAAAACATTAACTTTGTTTACAACACTGCTCGCTTTTTGATTTCCTGTGATCATTTTATTATCAACAAAAACATATAGTTGAACATGTCAGAGTCTAGCCAGCCATGCATGCTAAACACTTCCAAGAACATTAGTTTAAAACTACTTGTGTAATACGCTACGTGTGCTTATTTTGCTTGCTGTTTATTCATACACCCAGTAAGTCAAGTGGCATGGGCTCCTAACAAACCACCATTAATTAATATTGCTACAGCTGAAAGTCTATTTGGGACTGGTTCCCTAACAGAAAGTTCTTGAAAATCCGCAGTTAAAAAGAAATGTTAGTCCAACAATTCTTCCAGCAGAATCCATACCACTGCAGGACTTTAAGAGCCTAAAAGATTGTTGTCCATAACGTGTCTACAGTATCCATATTGTAGACATACACATGTCATTTGCAAATTAGTCGTCTGTTTGGATTTATCTCACAAGGTTCTTAGCGAACTAATTCCCAAACATACCAATCACCAGATCTAAATTAATTAGAACTGTCAGAAGGAAGATTAGGTTATATGTTGAACTACTGAAGCAAGTACTAAAACTTGAATCGAATATTTATGTCACTACGTGTATAACATGAACAATTATCAAATATAACTGCAATATGAAGTACAAAACAGCATACAACTCTGGCAGTTGACAATATCGGAGATGAAGTACACGTGGAGATTGATAAGTTAAGAGTTTGACAGATAGATCTTTTGAAAAGAGAAGCTGCTAAAAAATATACAAAAGCCCCTCCTAGTAGCCATCTTTTTATTATTTCTCTTAACTTCTTGTACTACTTACAGTATACACCAGGGGTAGCTCACAGGGTGTGTAGAACATATTCAATCACAGCAGCAGCATAATGGACTGCGCCTTGGCCAATTAAATACTTTTCTAGAACGTGCCTTTTTCCTCCCACAAGCAGATGATCTTGATCCCCCTGATTCAGTCTTCTTCAATAACTCCCATAGCACATGCACATCCTCATACTCGCAAGTTCTAACATCATGGTGCAGCTTCAGTAGGCCTGCAGGTAGTCCGATGTCAAGCTCAGTGGTCTAATCGACACATCAAGTACACAAAATATAGGAAATACCAAAGAGTAAACAAAATATATAATTCAAAGATTGTGACTGGTCAAGAATTGGGAACGGGTTAAATTTTTATCGCAATGCAATAACTAGCTGGAATGACCCGCCTTTAGTAAGGCATGGACAATGTGTAATAGAACAGGATATATTTGGTAAGTCTGTCCATCTATTCTTATCAGTTATCACTGAACCAATCCATAGGGTCATGTATGGGCTCAAGACTAATGCACAATAGTTATGGCCTCATTGAAGAACCAAGCTAGCTAACCAGGTTTTGAATTAAGAACTAGTTGCAATGTCCTTATTTTCTACCATTCATGAATCATAATGCAAACAGAAGCATGTATCATTAAATGGCCAAATTAGATTGTTTTTTCTGCATGTACATTGTTCAAGTTCAAATAAACGGGCCATAATTATTTCCTGGGTAACATTTAAATTCACAATTTTATTTCATCTCTTTACAAAAAATAGAGAAAAAGAACATCTGTGAAGGAAGCTCACCATTTTTGCGAACCCCAAAACGCTTAGAAACATTATACCAAACTTTACGCACAGGAAATACCATCTTTCTAAACCATTCCATATAACAAATTATAACTCTGTGAGCGTATATATAAATTTGTGCACCAGATATCAATGTTATATTATCATGTGTGTGTGCAATGTACACATGAACTAAAAAAATATCGTAGAAATATAATTAATATTACATTAATTAAACCTATTAAACTAAAGGGATGACCCGAAATCCAATTTATTTATTAATTTCGTAATTAATTAATAAAAACTCAATGAAATACATGGAGAGTCATACTAGACCCCTCATCTATAAAAGATTCTAGAAACTCTATTACGAGGATAGATCACATTTGCGAGAGTCCAACGAGAACTCTCCAGATCCCACAGAAACCTTTCAAGTCTTCTAACCAACCCTAATCAGGTTCCTAGGCCCTCATGCGCCTCGAGAACTCTCATTCCAGGTTCCAGAAACTTTCTAAGTCTCCTAACCAACCATAATCAAGTTCCTAGGCCCTCATGCACCTATATAAAGGGCATGGTTCTCATTACTTGAGATACGTAGACAACTTGCGAGAACTTCATTAGTCACGAAACGTAAGTGCAGTAATTAAAATTCGAAAACTCTTACCACGTAGTTATCTGATTTTGATTCATAACACATATAAAGAAGATACACGCAATCACATCTTAAATTTCCGGATCAAAAAATAGTAAAAAAGATTTATCAAGAAAAAAAAGACAAGACAAGAGGAAGAAGATTAAAAAAAAGGTGAATTTGACATATTTTTAGTTTGTATCATGTAGTGGTTGAAATTTAAGGTCTGTTAACAGAAACACTGGTACATGTGTCCGCTTTGCGTGATCGAATCCGATTCTTATGTGGCGTTGCCGGTGGGGTCATTTTTTTCCTAGAATTATTTTCAATGTATTTAATCCAAATTTAAAAATATTATTAATAATTCATACATTTTTATTAATTGTATTTGTTTTGAGATTTCACGAAAAGTTTATACATAATTGATAGATTTTATATATAATTTATAAAATTTACACATATTTAGTTATAAATCCAGTAAAATCTTTATATTTAGTTGAGATTTTAAAAAATCAAAAATATATATATATAATCCATTCAAAATTTTAATAATTTTTTCCTAAATTTTAATATATAATTTAATAATAATTCATATTAAATACCCCTAAATTTTAATTTTAATAATTTTAGATTTTAAAATATTATCTAAAATTCTAACCGAAAATCCCTATATTTTAATAAATATTTTTAAATTCAAATTAAATACTCTCAGGTTTTGAAAATACACAAAAATATTACATAATCTGGATGAAGTACACCCTTAATCTCAATAATAAGATTCTTGTTCTCCCATATATTTTCGATTTTTGTTTAGCCTGAAAATTATATATTAAAGTAAAATAAATATAATTTTAAATAATATAATTTTAAAATATTTTTAATTTTTTAACTATGTAATTTTGAATGAAAATTCGATTAATTTTAAAAAAACAGTCAAATATAGTTAATTTGGGATGATGAATAGTATATGATATGTATTAAAAGTATGTTTTAAAATATAATTTTTAAGAAATTTAACTACCGGATCTTGAAACACGCACAACAAAAGCCCAAAACCAGGAGTGCAGAACCCAAGTGCCCCGTGCCTAAAAGCACTTTATGTATTTTTTTTACCAGAATGCATGGATATTTTATTTTATTTTTTTATTTGTTTATTTTAAAATTATTAATATTTTTATAATTTTAATACATTATAATTATATTAGTTTTAAATTATATATTTTACATCAATCGAATTAAAAATAAATATGCATATCGCACAAAATATAAATTTATATTATTAATATTTTGAATATGTAAAATTTTGTGATTCGAAATATTATGAACATAATTTTTTAATACATCAAACATATGTTTAATATATTTAAGATTATACGTATAAGATTTAAACATATTTTTGATAAGATCCTTATCTATTTCATCTCTCGAGCCCCAAAAAAAACACCCCTCGGTTTCTGTTTGTTTTATATAAAATTTAATAGATGTTATGGTATATGATCTATAATATATATGTATGTGTTAATAATATGATAATATAATTATTCATTTAAATATATTTTTTTATGTTATTAGATATTCAGTAGTATAATATTAATTTCAATTTATAAATAATTATATAATGTATATAATTTAAACTTTACATCAATAAATAATAGAGGTTACTAACTAATGAGATTTAAACTTTAAATTAATAATAAAAAAATAAAATGATATATAACAATTACCGTCATAATAATTTTTACATCCCACTTTTTCATACTAATATATGACATATTCTTTATTAAACCAAACATATTACTCCATATTAATGTTTAATGTGTGTTATGACAATTCAACCTCTGTAATAACATTATTTTAGAAATATAAATGACTTTTAATTATAGAAATAGTTAACAGTAGTCCTTAGTTACTAAAAATTAATTCAATATAATTTTCTCATATATAAATTGATTAAATTTAAAAAATATATTAATATTTATTAATGTATATTATTTTTATTTTAATTTCATTTATTTTATTTATCAAATAGCATGATTCAAAATATGTGATAACGTGTTTCTGATATAGTATTATATATAGTATAGTAATAAAATATCATTTATATTTAATTTCTTATGTTAAGATTGAACTCTTAGCCAGGAAACTCAAAAATTTTCTTTTAAAAACCTAATTTCTTAAATTCGATTTAAACCAATGAATTAATAAGGTTTCTGAGTATTCAATATAATAAAGTGTAACTGATTCTCCGTATAAAGTTACTGTACTATCTTATATAATATATTAAATATTTTTATAGAAAATATTTGGATAAGAAAACTTTAATCCTCCCTCCCACAAGTAAAATTCACGGCCTCCCTTCATCTCTTTTTATATAAAACCCTAATATTATCTCTACTCTAATCTAATAATAATATATAATAATGTTTGATATATGATATATCTCTATATAAATCTAATATAAAAAAATATTTTTAATGTTCTAAATCAATTATAAAGAGGTTTCCTAAATTGAATAGAATTTTTCGATAAAAATTTGTAACTGTCTTTTCTGTCTAGATTATAGGCGGTTCCGGTTGGATTTTGGATATTAGACCATATCAGAATTAAAGATAATTTTATAAGTTTCGTGTGAGCTGTAAAATTATAAAATCGTCTGACGTCTGAAACTCAAAATATGGTACAAACAAATGTTTGTCGTATAAGTAACACAATAATTACGATTTTTTTAATTTAACTTCAAAATAACTCTTTAAACTCAAATTTATATATTATTATGATATCTAATAGATTTTGAGTTATAATCTCAAGCGACTGGTTAGAAATCTTAATAATAATTATAACTTATATATAATTAATATATAATATTATTAAGAATCGATGAGATTTGATACTATTCGGATAAGACCGTCTTGCTCTTCTTATGTATATATAAGATATAATTTTTAGTTCGATTTTAAGTATTACAGACATGAGACAACGTTGAAGATCATACAAGAATTGTGACGATGGACCCTTGTATTACGAAGCTTCTTGAAGAAGACGAGGTCTGTTATCTCTATCATATAAGACATGTATTTATGTTTGTGTGTGTATTCATGTCAATTGTGATATTACATTGAAGATTGATGTGTGTTGATGTAATAACAGGGTGAAACAATGCATTCCGGGGCTGATGTAGAAGCATATACAGCTGCCCTTAATCGAGATATTAAAGGCCATAACTCTACTTCTCACACTGGTATTTTATTTTTGTTTTTTCTTTCACAATTTTATCTTTTGTAGTTACATAATTTGCATGGATGCTGCTAAAATTATTACCATGTTTTTTCATTGATGGAAAGTTATGGCATATTGGCATTTGACCCATTTTATGACTTGGGGTTGAGTGGCTTAGAGTTGGAGGCCAAGTTTCGATTTTTATCAAGAAACTAGTTGTTGGGAAAGTTTATATTCTGTGTGAGTTTCTTTTTGGATATTGTGGATGAAGGTAAAGTGTATTTAGGTTTAGCACATGCTTTCCGTGTGCTTTTTTTGTCCTAGATTTTTCCTCGAGGAAATTGCAATAAGACTTTTTTCTCTTTGAAAGTCAATAAGCGTGTATGAAATTATGAATAATATGTAGTCATGCATTAAAGATTACCCAAGTAAACTACTCTCAGATAGTTTCTGATAAGCAAGCTTGGAACCTCGTTTAGAATTGTATTGACCAACTCAATAGTAAATATACTATCACGATATTAAAACCACCAACTATAAATGTTCTAGCCTCTAGGGATTCCCTCTTCTCAAAAGATGGATGGGCACAGCGAAAGAGAAAAAGGAATCAATGTAAATTCTAGATAAATGGCATCGTGGCATGAGGTCAAACATTTGTCGTAGCTTAAAATTTCAAGTATCTCTTACCTTCATCCATTGTATTAGCTTATCCTGATATCTACTGATTAATGCACTCCCGACTTATGATGGCATATGCAACTGGATTTTACAGCAGCTTTATCTCAAGGAAACAACTATAATTTGGGCCGGTTTTTTCCACCATGGCAAACTTCCAACCATGATGAAAATGCCAGTTGCCGACATCAGCAGGATGTGAATGTTTCCCAGCATAAAGAGCTATATTCATATGTAAGACCAGTCGATCTGCATGGTTCTAGTTCAGAAAACCAGGTACAACAGATCATCTCTTCAAAGGAATATAGGTCCATTCCCTTGCAACAGAAAGAACCTCAAGATAATTTTCCACAACAGCAAAGTCAATATGCATCACAATCATTAAGTATCCAGAGCTCGGAAAATAGTAATGTTGTTGTTCAAGAACAAAATAGAACACAAGATCCAAGTACCCTATCTCAGTACCTTCGGTCACAGAAGATGAATGCTCAACAAGCTGGGGAAACAACACAGGCTAATAATGCCCTGAAAAATGGAAAACAAGTACCATTTGCGATGTTGTTTCCAGTTATAGAACCACTATTCGATAAAGACAAATCCATGCAACTCAGAACTCTTTATAATAGACTAAAAGTAACTATGACACCGATCTCTTATAGCCACTGTGCAATTTTTTATTGTTGCTCAATTGACAAATTAAGTCTTGTTGTTTCTGCAAAATGAAATCTCCAAAGATGCCTTTGTGAAGCACATGAGAGGTCTTGTGGGAAACCACATGCTAAAGCTTGCAGTTGTAAGGTTGCAAGAACAGGTAATGAGAAGAAACATCAAATAATGTACTCCATTTGTTCCAAATTTGATGTCCTGCAATCTGCATTCCTTCTTTTCAGTCATCATTGTTCAAGTCACTGTAAAAATCTGAAATTCTACCTTTCTTATTAGATGGGAAGCTTGGGAGGGTTCCAGTTGAGGAAAATATAAGTAGTTTTGGTTCTGCAATAATAACTACTTTTTTTAAAGCATATACAGCACATTAAAGACATCTTATTCATTATTGAGAAAGTACTTGAAACTTTGATTGCCATAAATCCTACGACGGATTAATGCCCAAATTGAGCTGAATTGCAGGATCCTCACAGCTCACAAGTAGCACCCAACTTAGTTACATCACACTCTCAGGTTTCAGCTCAACAACAGCATATAAAAATGGAAACTGTTGGTGCCAAACAATTTTCTGAAACTCATTCATTCGCTCAACTTAATCAAAAGGGTCTCAACTCGTCAGTAGACCCATCTGTCCCCTCTTCAGCATCACAAGCTATGACTGATTCAAGTAATATGGCAATGGATAATAATGCACATATTTTGCATAATATGAAGCAAGAAAGGGAGCTCCCCTTTCAAATACAGGGTCTTAATAAGCAGCAACAACATATACACTTTCCTCCATCTTTGCCCCCTTATGGAACTACAGGCAGTAATTACCACCATATTGTTGGAGGAAATATTAATAGCTCAGCTCAATCTCTCAAACAACAGCCTCAAAATATGCAGGCAAGACAAGTTACAGTTCGTCCAGTTGGTGGCACAATTCATTCCATGGGTTTGCTCAAGTATGAGAATCAAAATTCTTTTACTGAACCCATGAGATTGCAGGGTGGTACTTTTTCTCACTCAACTAATTTTTCAAAAGGGCTACAGAATTCAGTTTATCGGCAATCATCAGTTAAACTAGAGCAGTCTAATGGTGGTTTTATTCCAGGACATTATCTGAAACAAGAGCCAATCGATCAGACAAATGAGCTACAGAAATCTCAGTTGTTTTCCTCACAGGGGGTAGCTTCCGTCTCCTCTGCACAGTTCGAACAACAAAATGCTTTTGGGAACTTGGGTGATGAATCCACTGAAATACAGCAATCTAGGTTGGGGTTCTCTACATCGACAGGTATCATGCCGTCAAATGCAGATCTATCATCTATTACAAACCACCTGGATTCTAGTAGCTCGGTACTTTTCTTGATGCTTCAACTGTTTGATTATTTTGTTTGCTTTGGATACATCTATGAGCGGTCTGCCAAATACTCGCCTAAAGAGAGTCAACCTTTTGCTCAAAAGAAAAGAGTTTTATATTAGGGAAGCTCTAAGGATATGATTGATGTGAAAATTAAAATTGAATTGGGATTAGAATTATATCTAAACCAGATCTATAGCCATTTCATTGCTGTAGACTCGTAGTTACGACAACAATTTAGTTAAACTAGATCATCAACCAGTAGGATGGAGTAAAGGATCTCAAAGGAGATCTCCTTTAGTTTCAAAATGGGAAATTACATGGTAGGCAATCTACATACTTCAGGGTAATGATGTAAGTTTCCTAAAACTAAAAGACAGTATTAATTCATTACTTTGTGATTGGTTAGAATTCATTAAAAAAGTGATAGTAATAATCAAAACATTAAGCTGTTTGGTTGCCATTTAAGCATAATATCAATTTGTAAGCTCATTATGGTTCAAATATGTATTATACATTTCTCCCTTCTCATGTGGGTTGCTCATTGATGCATAGCACTAAGTTAAGATTCAATTATTTTTTACATTTATTTATTAAGATAAATTAATTACAAGTTATAACTAATTTAGTTGTTTAAGTATATTATGATTGGAGAATTATTCTCCCTTCTAATTTTACACTTTCATTTTAATAGTTAGGTGCTCGGTTATCGTCTGCTACCCCTTCAGTTGCTCTTGAAAGTATTGCCAAAACACCCATGAGGAAGCCTATCATTGGCCTCAAAAAACCATCAGAGTGGCCTGGCGCAGAACCCTTGCAACAGAAGTAATAGAATATTTTAAGCTCTAAGCAGCTTTGAAGATACCTTAGCCTTTTTTCCTTTAAATTGTCTCTTATTTATATTTTAACAGTAAAAAGCAAAAAGTTTATCATTCTGATCAAAGTATCGAGCAACTCAATGATGTTACTGCTGTCAGTGGAGTAAATTTGCGGGTAGATACTTTTGCAGTTTCTATTTACACACTTACAAGATCATATGAGGAACCAATTAAAGATTTGATAATGTTTTTAATTTATTATAATAGGAAGAGGAAGAACAGCTATTTTCCGGGCCCAGGGAAGATAGTAGAGTCTCAGAAGCATCACGTGGGGTTGTGCAAGAAGAAGAAGAAAGGTTAATTTTGCAGAAAGTTCCGCTTCAGAAACAAATGGCTGAAATCAGTTAAGACTTTGTCCGTCCTATCCTATGTATCACAAAATCCTGGATGTATAATAACTGTGTTGATCTTGCAAGAGCTTTTAGCAGCTTGTAACTTGACATTTTGGGCTTTGTATAACTGTCTTGCAGTGAAAAAATGGGGCCTAAAGAATATAGGCAATGACGTGGAACGATGCCTGTCACTGGTAGAGCTTCTCTGACTTTAGCTTTAGTAACAGTATTTGTACACTTTGCTCATGGTACCAAGTTTTCAGAGTGTGGAGGAACGTTTGCATGCACTGATAACTAATTTATTCAAGCTGTCGAAACAGGTCATTGTTGCATCTCAGTCATTTTTTTTACAAATTACAAAATGACATTTTAAATATTCAAGTTTAGTAATTCATCCCACATTTATGATCCGTAGCGGTTTGATATTGAGAAGCCAAGACATCGAACTATTGTCACCTCAGATGTACGCCAACAAATCATAGCAGTGAACCGGAAAGCAAGAGAATGTGATAAGAAAAAAGGTGACTCAGAAAAAAGTCAGGGTGTAATTGATGTGAGTTTATTTCTCATTTCTGTAGATAGTCTGATGTATCCTGGTCAAGTTGGGTGTATATTACGGAGAGCTATAACTTTGAATTTGGCAAATGCAGCCAGAAGATAATACCGGAGTTGAAGGAGACAAGGAGAAGGATAATACTCGTACAGGACCTGTCAAGGTTCTTATGCTTATTGATTGAGCATATATGTATTTATCACTTAGTGATAGAGATGGAGTTATTGTTGTTATTAAAAAATTAATCCTTGCATATAAAGGCCAACAAAGAGGATGATGATAAAATTCGAACAACAGCTGCAAATGTTGCTGCACGAGCTGCTGTAGGAGGAGATGACATGCTGTCAAAGTGGCAATTAATGGCTGAAGCCCGGCAGAAACGTGAAGGAGGGTTTGTTTCTGCTTCATCTTCTCGACCAGGTGAAGTGGTGAACCGCAAGCTTGTATCTACCCCTGTAGAAAAGGCTAGGGACAATAAAGATAGTGAGGAAAGGAGTCAAGTGAATACTGCTGCTACATCTGGTATGTGTTATTTATCATCATGATTGTCTTATTTTAATTAAGTCCCATGTTTGACCACTATGAAAACCATTGAGGCCTTACTAAAAAATTGGCAATCAGCATAATTTTTTCTTAAGATAATTTTTTACAGTAGGAGTGACGAGGAAATATGGAAAAACTCAAGCCATGTCTCAACCAGGCGTTCCACGTAATATCTCTGTCAAGGATATTATTGCTGTCCTAGAAAGGGAGCCCCAGTCATCCAAGTCTACTTTAATTCATCGCGTGTATGAAAAGGTTCACACATGCTAAATGTGACTAGTTGTGGTTTGTCAAATTAGCTTTGCATGATTACAGATGGAATGGAGTAAGTAGAAGATGTATAATGTATAATAGTTGCAGATTGTTATGGTGATAGATAGGTTCAGAATGGATGTAAGAACTTAATCTTCTTAATGATCTAACACTTCTATAGTTCTATCCTATATGCCAATGTAAGAGAGTCCTGGTAGAGTGGTAGTATATATGTACACAGAAATTATCTATATTATTCCTCACAGAGCATTACTTATTTTCTCTCACTTTTCTTTTTCCCCTTTATCTCATATTTAAAGAACTATTATCCAATAAATATACATTGATTTTTGACCATATTTCTAGTTCAATTTTATGGGATTATAATACAAGGTGAATCAAAAAATATTTTTTAAAAAAATCAGGGGAAAATAGTCCTTTAAATTTAACTAGACCGTAACAGGATTTAATAAGTATTAATCACTTGAAACAAACATAAAAGTGTTCGACATTTACCGGGTGGAGGAGGGAAATAACGATTTTTCACACAAATTTAATGAAAATAACAATTCTAGAGAAAGATAGTTAAAAATAACGGATTGAATATATATTTGTGGAATGAGTATTCAGAATACATATGATACGCACGTGATACCCAACTTACAAATGCGTATTTATAAATTTTTTTTTTTTTTGAGATTACGCATTACTTATTTGTCAGTTTTTTTTGGGATACTCATTTGTGAGTTAGTTGGGATACCAATTGACAAATGGGTATTTCATCCCGGTAAAATCAGTCAATGCACCCAAAAATTATTATTTTCGTTAGTTTTGTTTAAAAACTTGTTATTTTTAACATTTTTCACATTTTCCCGGTATATTTACAAAAAGACTATGACTGAGCTTTTAAACACAAACATTATAAACGTTCTTCTTAAAGTGCTGTTAGAAATAGGGAGGAAACTGAACTTGTACTGTCAGGTTACATGCTTATCAGAGTTGTCGTCACTGGGAGAAACCCGACACCATGGTACATAGGCAGAACTTGCATTTACATAGTTTGGTAATCCATCCAGACAAATGTATTTTGATTACAAATGATTTGTTAATTACCCGTAGCACTTTATTTTGAGCGGTGGACTTCAGAACATGTACAATGGACTATCACAACTCACACGGACCCTTTATACAAATGACAATACACAAGGCTTTTACACAAATGGCACTTTTATACACAATACTCTGACATTCAAGACCACTTGGATCTTAAGATATAAAATTGACAATGGCCATTAGGATCACAGAAGAACAGCAAAGCAAGGTAGAGATTGCTTTAAATTTAGGGATGACCTCCGTTCATAATGTCCATATGTTTCGTGGAACATGTCAGCATTTAGAGAAACAATAGAGGTCGAAAATAGTTCCCAGACATGATATATATTCTAAATAATATCTTCAAGGCATGGACAGTTAGTTTTATGGTCCATATTTTTCACAACAAAGTAGTGGTAGGAGTATAGATGGAGAATATATATTATAGACACATTCACAAACACATTTGCTTGCTAGCAATAGTTCGAACATCCACATTAGTAATACATTGGAAAAGCCTCAAACTTAAATTTCACAGTAATGCAAGACAAATTTGAAACCGATCCTTCAAGTTGATTTCTAGATCATTTCTTCAGATGAGGGAAGCAAGTCTCCGCATCAGATTTGGGGTGCTTTGCTTCAGCATGTTCCCTGCATTTCACCTCCGAAGTGGTGCATATGAATGTCTGCATACACACCTTGCACTGCAATGAACACCATAATTTGAGAAACAGAAAGCAGTGAACTTTACCAACAAAAAATACTCAATAACTTACTACAGCAAAACTGAAAAAAGGAATCCAAATTATTCAAGTTCCTTGATTCAATTCATGCGGCAACCAACTCCCTTCATATCAACTAATACTTAATAATTTTAAACAATTACCTTCAACAACTATCATTCGAATAATTAAAATAGCATGCACATAATGCACACACTAATCAAGCAAGTGAAAGGGGATCCACATACACATCACAAATCACGCATTTGAAAAGAGCTACACATGTCAAAATAACCTCAAGCTCAATATTGTATAACATTTGTGCATTCATCCATTCGTCATTTCAGCAAATAATTCACATAAAGGACAAAAAACAACAAAACTCACTTCATGTGTAAACTCAACGAGCTCCCATTCCCATACTTACAAATTGTCACATCCAATGGTTTCGTAACAATTTTAACATTCAAAATATAATATCACTATAAAAAAATAAAGAAAATATTACTATGAAAGGCCAACATTATCTTCAGCAATCGAAATCAATACCATCTTATGCCTCGGATACAAACAACTCAAGAACGAATCGCAAAATTAAGGAAATTTGAGTAATAAACTCAACAAGTGTTATAAAGCTTCAAACTTTATGGCAAATCAGTAGTAATACAACAAATCTAAGTACAAATTACAAGCTCAAAAACACTAAAGAGAGAGGTGTATGTATAAAAACAAACCTGGATAGACATAGCTTTCTTATTGGTTTCTAGCTGACTTCCTGTAGAAACAGATCAAACAAATCAATTAAATCAATTGAGATCGAGAACAAATATATAGACACAGATAGATAGATATAAAGATGTAAAGATGAGACCTTTGGAGCCCTTGGCTTTTTCCAAGTTCTTCTCGCGAGCCATCTTGGCTTTCTGAGCGTTGCCTCCACCCATCAGATCTGAGAAACCCTAGCTTTTGCTTTCTTGATTTCTGCGATTCTTGTTTTTCTTTGCTATACAATTCTCTGTATCTATCTATCGTGTGTATATATATATATAGCACTAGTATTTATTGCTTTTATTTAATTTAATAAATAATATTTTTATTCTGCTGGCGAGTGGCCAATGTAAATTGCATATATTTTTTAAATTAAACTATAAGTAATTGTGTAAATATAATAAGAGAAAATTGGTCTATTCTCAGAAAATTATACGAGGTTAGGTTAATTTTTAGTATAAAAATAAAATAGTAAAACTGTAAATATTAACCTCACTCTTTGTATTTATATAAATATTTTTCTTTATTATTTAATTTTACCTTAATTTCATGTAATATTTGAATTCATTTTGAGGAACACCAAGTTCATTTTTTAAACATAAAAGATATACTTTTTTATTTATATTTTTACTTTATTAGTTTTATATTAAAAGAATTCTAACATTTAGATGAATTTTTTAGGATATCCTCAAAAAAAAAATCTTTTTAATAATATTTATATAAATAATTAGGATAAGGGTTGATATGTCAAAGATTTATTGTCAAAAGGGAAAGGGAGGATATTAGGTACTCCCTCCGTTTCTTTTTATTAGTCGTTTTAGGAATTTTTACACAGATCAAGAAAGTGCAATTATTACACTTTAATGTTATAATTTTATTTTTATAACCTTACCATTTAATGTGTATATAAAATAAAACATAAACAAGGTTATTAATGTAGGGGCAATTAGTAGAATATTGCTCATTGAATGTGTTTTAGAAATGTAAAATGATAAATAAAAAGGAATTTGAACATAAAACTAAAATGACTAATAAAAAGGAACGGAGAGAGGATCAGGCAGTGGCTGTAGAGATAAATACACCCAGCTGTAGCTCACTTTCAAGTTTCAACCAGTGCCTCATAAATGGCGATGCACTTTGTTAGTTTTTTTATATTATTTCCATGTTGTTCATTTGTAAGGTACTCCGTTGTACACCTCGCATTCGTTTCGTATATTTTTTCGTATTATGTATTAAAATGTCAAATTCAAAAACAACTAATTCAGAGTTCGTGTACTAACTCTGTACTTTTGGGCAGTTAAAATTATAACAGTTGTAACCCCGGAAAAAAATCATTGTCTCATCAAATTATCTATTGAGTCGTCGTGTACTTTTCGTATCATGTTTTTATGTAATATCAAAAAATATTAATATATAAATATATTAGAATATTATATTATTAAGTATATTTCTACAAATATATATTAAATATATATATTTGCATCAGATTTACATACAATATTATAAAATTAAGTATAATTATATAAATAAATATGCATATATCTATAAAAAAAATAACAAATCTATATATATAATATTTATTTATTTATTTATTTTATTTCATGTACTTCGTGTCGTGTACCCAAAAGGTAAATACAAAATCAACACTAAATCTCAGTCGTGTACATTCGTGTCCGTGTACTTTCGTGTCGTGTACTCAAAATGCAAACACAAACACTAAATTTTCGTGTCATTTTCGTGTTGTATTGTCGAGTTGTGTGATAAATTGGCAGGTTTAAGTAGATAGACAACTGGTATTTTAAAAAATCCACTTAATTTTTTTAATAATTAATTTATAATTAAAAAAAAAATCTTTTATCACTTAAATTATCCGATCAAAAAATTCACTTAACTTAATCCAACAAAAAATTGAAAAAAGAAAAGAAAATTCATTATGAAAAGTCGTGCTCTTTCACGAAAGGGCTTTCTAAATTTAAAAAAAATACAAATTTATATTTGATTTGAAAAATATTTGTATTTAAATCTTATTTAATTAAAAAAATTTCCAACTCAAATAATAGTCAAAAAATTCAATATTATTATAAATTATAAATAATATTAAAAATATATATATAAAAATTAAAAAGAAAAACTTGAGCCAATTCGATCCCATCCATACCACTATTATTAATTGGAAAATGCTACAGACCCCAAAAATTGTCTCAAATTCTGAGTTGTCATGTATATAATTAGTAGTCTTCTTATAATAATACGAGACCCCGCGTGCATACATATGCGCTCACGAATTAAAATAAGACATATATCATGCCACGTCATTTGATAAAAAAAATTGGGACAATATTTGGGATATCTAGCATTATTCTTATTAATTTCACCTTAATAATTAATTAGAATAATCATTTTCCCTTCTTAACCGCCTATTTTCTCTGTCACTTTTAATCCCCACAATTTTAAATAATCTACCCAATAAATTAAATTAAATTAAATTAATAATATAATATTAGTGAGTAGCGTTGCCGCATTCTCAAATTAGAGGTCCACTCGTTTTGACCAAACCTTCTACATATCTATTGTCTGTTTGGCCTGCCTTAAAATAAGTTTTTTTGGACTTATTTTCGAGTAAAAATTTTATATTTTGATAAATGTTTTTTATATAAGTATTTAATATATATTTGAGATTCAATAAGTTGCAAAAAAAAGTTAACTTTTTTTAGAAAAAAGTTAGGAATCTCTAACTTTGTATTAAAATAAATTGACTTATTCTGGAAAGAAATTACCCAAACAACCCCTGGTCCACCAAACAAACGCAAAACGACGGCGTGTTACCCAGATATCTCCTTCCACGAACTCCGTTGATCCAAAACGGAAACCAACACGGCCAACACAACAGAATAATCAAATTTCTCCATTTCTTTATTTTCACATTCTCTCTCTCTCCCTCTCTCCCCCCCCCCCCCCTCTCTCTCTCTCGTCTTAAGCTTAAGATTTTTAATTTCAGATTTAATTACACAATCCTAATTAACCTTCTCTCTGGAATCTTATAATTAATTAATTAAATCAGCTAGGGTTTTATATTTTACGGATCTAATTCTACCACCGATTCAATTCTTATTTTTGATCAAAAAATAAGAAACATGACTTCGCAGTTTGATCGGTGGGAGAAAGATCCCTTTTTTCCAGCTGCCGAAGAAGTTCAAGAATCTGCTGATAGGTATACATACATATTTGTATATGCCCTAATTTTCTTATGTAAATGCAATTTATTTGATTTTTGTTGAATTAAATGACAATTTATTATGTCAATGCAATTAGTTTTGTTATTGTCTAGTTTGATGTTGTAATTGGGGGTTTATGGTGATTGTAATTGGTGTTGTTTTTGTGAAGGATGGAATCTACGTATAGAACATGGGTTCATGCTTCGAAGAATGATTTGAGTATGTGGAATCCTGATGAAATCAAAAGGGACTTGCAAACTGCTCTTGGGACTACTAAGTGGCAGGTATGCGTATCGTATCTTACCGAATTTGATAACTAGTTACCTCCTTTACGTATTCTATATTGTTTTCTTGATTTATTATGGTATTGGTGGTTGTTAGTGGTGTTTTTAGTTTTAGTAATGTGTAAAGTTTATTAGTGATTGTTTGTTGGGGACCTGGGGTTATTAGTGAGCGCATATGTTTTGATGTGCATTAAGCTTATCAATGATGGTATATGTGGTATTAATATGTTGTTGAGAGTAATAAACGCGTTTTGTCAAGTTTGCAAACCTTCACCATTATAATTTTTGAATTATGGTTTGTGAAAAAAGACTTGCTCTGTAATTGAAATTTAAGTGCTAGTGGGACTACAATAGTGTTATCAAACAATCCTTGAAACAAAATATCAAACTGTAAGAACTATATCTATCGATTTGTTGCTCTACTTTGGCTCCACATTTATGATTGTTGTGTTGCTGATGCAGCTGGAGGAATTCGAACGGGCAGTAAAATCGAGTTACAAGAATAGCACACTTGATGATGCAAGAGACAGGCACCGTGAATTTATCAGTGCAATGGAGGGCCAAATATCTAAAATTGACAGTGCTTTGCACAAGTCAGCAGTTTCAGCAGGCAAGCCACCTCACCCATGGGTGCGCTTGGATGAGGGAGAATGTAATGAGCTCGAATTGTTTCTCACTGGATCGACGGCTTCCAAAGGCAAGAACTCTTCTAATGTTCATGTGCAGGACCAACTCCCTTTAAAGCCATTGGAGGCTAATAAAAATTCTGCACCGGAACATGTGAAGAACTTTTCGGGCTCTGTTGAATTGGCCCATATGGACCTTAGGCACGATAAGTTTTACGGCCATCGAAGAACCGCAAGTGCTAGTGCTGACATTGGTAATTGGAATATTGCTGTTGATGATAATGTTTTACTTCAGGGTTCTGCTGTTGTACGCCGTGAGCATCCTCCACCGAAGATACCCAGTGTTTCAGGTTTTCTAAATACCATGGAATCTGCATCTAAACTGAAGTGGCAAAAAAATGGAAACAGGAAGTTGAAGCTTCCAGATCGCCAACAAGATGTTGACACTGCATTATTGCAACCTAATAATTTACCGAAAGTGAGTGTCTATTCTTTGTACTTTCAATTTGTACTTTGATATTACAATTCCTTTCTCTGTCATTGAAAGGCTCTTTTTAGTTACCAAATTTTGATAATAAATGTTGCCAATGATGTCATAAATTGTTATCATTTGGACAGGGAATTAATGCATGCTATGAGAGATGTAAGAGTTGTCTTGAAAATGGCGATGAGTGTTGTGACAAGCAACTCTATGGTTGGTATGGAGCCATTCAGAGGCAGCTTCAGAGGTCGCAATATCATATGCAATACAGTCGACCAGTTCAAGTTGTCTTCTGGATAGCCCTCTTCCTTTGCTTCATTGGTGAGTTTACTTAAACTCTTACTCATGCATCTCTAGTGTGTGTAGGGATTGATTCTATGGTTAATAGATATCAACTTTGGACGAGTTAGCTCTTTAACAACAGCTTGTTAGTGGCTAATGTGCATTACTGTTGTGACAATTCTATGATTACTGATGTTCCTATTTCTCTGCATGAATTTTGGCATGATCGGGGATGATATGGAGTGAATAAAATATTTTTAACTACAATTATTGATCTAACTGAACCGACTGCGAATATTCACAAATATTGTGAATAAATTGATTTAAGTCTGTATTGTGGCCCAGCCCTCAGTAGTTTTCTTGGTAGCCATATTGTTTAAACATGGTGTGTCAATAGGACAATAGGTACTCGATGTACTTTCGCGACAATGCTTTTGTACAACAATGAATCTACCTCAAGAATTTTTTAAAAATCTTTAATAGTGAAAACTAAAATTTGCAAGATCTTGGTGACCACATATGGCTCTGTGGCAGTGGTACAGTTATTGTCTTGTTGAGGTTGGTTATTTTATATACATTGTATGACTGATTACAAGGTTGTTTAAGGGTGGAAATCCTGTGAATAATGAAATTGAAGTTTGATAAAATATAAATTTATTAGAATGACAAGGTTGTTTAAGGGTGGAAATCCTATAATATCTACATACACAGTTATTAGAATGACTTATTCCGTTAACTAATAATATAAATTTGCACTTCATAATTTCCTGCAATTTGTAATACTTTTCATAACAAGCATTAGTTCTTGGCCGGTGTTGAATGATTTTTACTTTAATATTTTCATTCATTAAGCATTTCAATTCTTGGTAATGTGGAAGTATTCATATTTGCTTGTTTATTGTTGATGACATGGAGGTTATGGTAGTACTTTTTTGGTGTCTTGGATGTATGCTGGACTTGTATTTTCCTATGCATTTTCAAGGGTGTTTTCTATGGTGCAAAGAATTAATTGTATCTGGGAAATAAGAACTCAATCAGGGAGTTTGTATATTGTTCTATGCTCTGAATTCTGTAAAAATGGTTTTGAATATTTATTTCATTTATTTTGTTTTAGGCACAAGTTTTAGTATCTTGGAATAGAAAATTTTATGGGGTTTGTTCTTAAGATTTTCACCTTGATAAACTGGAAATCCCTTGCTAATGCAGGAATCTTTGCAGCTTATTCCTCCATATGTTGTCGGAGCCGTCTTGATTTGACCAGCATATTTTGTTCCTTACCCCTTTTTGACTAAAACTTTTTATTTTTCCATATAAATTGAAATTTCTGCTGAACTAATCTTCGCCTGTTCTTTGGTCTCCTATACCCGTGCTCTATTAGAAAGTAAAAAGAGCCATATGAGAGCCATATGCTCAGCACCAAAAGGAACAGATGCTCGTAAAATCTAAAAGAGACATTCCTCTTTGCTAGATGCTATTGAAGGAGTCCAGTGCAGTCTCATGCTTCTGCATTTGCTTACTTGTGTATGATTTAAGATTTCACATTTGCAGTGGGACTGAAAAAAGATATTTATGGTATATAATAACAGTAATCTACTAAAAAAAAAACACCAGTCATCCTTGGAAGTTAAGAATTTTCCTTATCAAATATTTTTATGACTCAACACGAGGTATTCCAGTTTCCTGCCTACCTTGGATTAAAACGAGTGCATCACAGCCTAAGGTTTGCCTTGTTTTGGTTATTCCGACCTCTTCTTTCTAGGGAAGGTAAAATCCTGCCGTCCAGAGCACCTTCAAGGGAATCAGGAAACTGACTATGGACTGTCAAACCTATTCTTGGCTCTTGGCAACCCCCTTCGGCTCAGGATAACCACCTGAGCCAACCGCTGTGGATTAGGGGTTTTGCCACGAGTCCTGTAAGTAGTTGCAACTGAATAGTGGAAGTAGACTTGAAAGAAATCATTTTTCTCTTATTGTGCTTGGGTATGAGTCCTAAAGCTTATCTAAAGGAAACCCGTAGTTGAAATATAGGGAATGTCACAAAAATGATGCTCCAACAATGTCCTAGTGATTACCTAAAACACTATGACTTGCCCTAAGTATTCTAAGCATGGGGCCCAATTTTACTTGTTTCCTCTCTTATCACTTCCTTTTATTTCTGTTCTGAAGTGATCATCCCCCCTCTCCCACACATCTATTTCACTTCAAGTTTTCGGTGCTGAATTAAAGATCATGCATCATCACTTGTAACGAATCGTTATAAAAAAACATGAGCTGTTAGTGAGTATGGACTCATTTATGACTCTGGTATAGTGCAAAAACTATGTACAATCAGCTTTAAACAACTATTAAGAATATCTTTGTTCCCCAAGCTTCAAAATCAGCTTTGCAGATTTCTTCTCTATATTCTTTTTTTGAACCAATCCTGGCCTTAAATTAATATTTAGTTAGGTCTTTTGTGTTTAAAGTTGGCCTGGTTATGATTGTATCTTGCATAATAATATTGTTTTTTCAATCTAGTGACTGCTACCCATAGGAACTCCAACAACTTTGACCGATTTGAATTTGTGATATGCACTTGCACATCATGAGATCACCAGACTAAGTGTCTCATGCCGGTGTAAGAACAGACCTAAAGACTATCTTGGCTATGAGGAGGTGTTTGCGGCTTACTGGCTTCCTAATTTTTAAATTTATAGGCATTAGGCATTTCTATCGTAACATTCCTAGGAGTAGAGGTAAGGACATACTAATTTAACTTTCTTCAAGTCAGTTGAATGGTTTAGCTTTGGTGCTGTAACCTTCATTTTGTCAACAAAATAATTTCGGTACCGGTCAGAGTTTTTGGAAAAAAGATAAAAAAAAATTTAGAGCAGTAAAGAAGAAAAGTGCATATATGTACCTTTTTAAATTGTTTTGAAATTGTTCATTTTCTTCATCAATCTATTTGTTTCCGGTAATCTTAAACATTGAGCAAATTTATATTGTCATCAGGAAATTTTATTTTTTGTGCAAAAAAAATATTTAGATGTTTAAATACTTTTTGAATGTGCTGCTCATTCTTTGGCAGTTTTAGTTGCCTTGCGCAGTATCTGAGAAGTTGCGGATCCTTCAAAAGTGGAAGGCAACATTGTACGGAGGGTTCAAAAGTTAAAGGCAGTTATGATTTTTTCCAGTCACTTCGGTGGATAGTTGATATTCATACAGCATGCTCAGTATAACTCATATAAGGTCTAGACTCTAGAGCACCTTCAAAACCCTTTTTTGTCTCCGTTTGATTAAGCAGTCTGGTTTGAAAATGGGTAGTCTGTTCTATCATGTTAGGATGAATATGATGGCTTGCGCGGTGTGATGGTTGCTAGGTGGCAATCCCACTATCTGTTCCTCCATTCAACTACGGATTGAAGGAAAAAGCTAGAGTTGCACCGGTTTCATCAATGTATATAATGTGTAATATGTATTTTTTTTTCCCCTTCCTTTGTAGTTCTTTTGGTGCAACTCGGGTGATCATCCATTGAAATGAAGAAGAACTTGTAAAACTGATTGGAATGCAGGAAAATTATGTCTTCAGATTATAACTTGATCTTATATATTCCTAGTTAGTTTAAAATATAAATTTAGAACAGGTACCATTGCTCATTTGTAAAAATAAAAATGCTCGTACTCAAAATATAATATTATTTTATTTAAAAATTTAGGGGTGTCTTTTTTAAAATTAGGCAACTTGCTTGATTTGATTTATTGAGAGTTGTACTAGTAGTTAAAATCTTCTTTATTCTCTCGTTGTATTCATAATTATTTATTTATTTGTTTTGCCTCTGCAGATTGTGTTATTATTATATTGTATGTTATCTTATATTTCTGGAACACCAAAAACAAGTTTCTGGAACACACAAGGTAGCAATAACCGTCATTCATAGGCTGAAACTTATATTTTATGTAATTTTCATGACTAAATGCGTACCATGAAGAAAATATAACCAGCGATTACGAGAGTGCTACAATAGTAGAAGACAAAAATGAAGATGACAATCTAAGGGAATGAAAGGGTATTAGATAGCTAACATCCAGGAATAAGATACTAATATAGAAGATGTTCATGACTTGAAGCCTTGACTTGAGTAATCAAACAACTGATACAAATCCATTAGAATTGGTATTCGATAAAAGATGCTCAAGTACGCCAGATACAAATTTAACCTTACCAATGCGATTAAAAAACATGGATTGTAATATGAAGCTGCAATTTGTAGAAAAGGCCGACCATCAATTTTGTTGCCGTTCATCTTAAGCCCATGCATATTTTAAACTTTAGACATCATATTTAAAATGTCATTTCTGGTTTTAAGACACCAGGAACTTACTGGTGTTTCTTATAACACCTCAATCGCATTCCGATAGAATGCATCTTTAAACTAGCTGCTCGATTCTTCTTAACGCCAATTCTCTGTGGAAAGTCTTCAAACACAAACTCATCGTCTCCAAATGCATGACTTTGCTTATACCCAAGTTTTTTAAACCCTAAGCTATACAATAAACAGATCTCATCCAGATATCTAGCCCCGTCAATCTCCTTGAATCTAACCCTCACAGAACATTTAAGTTCTTTTTCCAAGTCAAAAACTAACTTACTACACTTGTACAGGCCACCAAACTTATAACCATTTCTATTTAACATTTCAATAATATCGTACTTCCTGCCCCTCTCGCCTATTTCCTACCAATACGCAGACCTTCAACCCAATAATTTTGACCACCTGACAGGGGAAGAAGGCTGCCATGCTTGTGATATTGCTCTTCACGAAAATCCTTATTTTTTACCCCAGATCGCAAGCAACACCAGAATCGATTCAAAGGCTCTAAAATACTATCTGGAATCTGCATAAAGAAACCACATATGAAGCCTTACCTAAAAACTGAATACAAGACAAGATAATGGAAAACTGAATACAAGACAAGATAATGGAGAACATGAACATAACGGTACTCGACAAATAAACTGGTAAACACATATTACATCTTAATTATTGCTAGAAAATAGGAACTATCATTACTTACCAAAGAAACAACATAGCAAGACTTATATAGGCACACAAGTAACTGATCATCTATCATCTAAAAACTGAATATTGCCAACTCAATCAGGAGTAAGGGACATACCTTTGGCATAAGGCCTCGACGTCCCACTCGGTTTGACACATTTCTAATAGTAACTATGTTATTTTTTCCAACTTTACATGACGTGGTCCGGAGACTGTGTATCATCAAATATTGCCTCAGTTGGGCAAGGTGAGGTCTAATAGGGTTTCGGCTGAGCCTGTGCTGGGAAGGAACATAGGTTATGGCAAGCTCATAGGCATTAATTTTAGCAAGTCCACTGCCAACAGAACCTCCTCTACCTCTGCCACCACCACTGCCTCTGCCACCACGCCCAACACCAAAACCGCCACCACGCCCAACACCAAAACCGCCACCACGCCCTACACCAACACGTCCGCCACCCCGACCACCATATCTGCTACCACGCCTTCCAAGATGATATCCACGGCGCCCACCACCGTAACCTCCAAAACGATCACCACCAGAACGACCGCCACTTTGTCCGCCACCAAAACCAACAGAACGACTGCCACCACGGCGTCTGGCACCCCCATTATACTCCATTTCCAGGAAAATCCCCAAAAAACACCGCCGAAATGGTTTGGAAGATCCAAAATCAAAAGATAAACAAAACCCTAACCCCCTATAAAAGTTTGAAATGTACGTACAGGCGTATAGCATAGGAACTTGTTACTCCTTATTGCAATTGATCTTTTTACTTTTACTTATTACCGTTGGACTGTAACAAAAGGTAATTGTTAGTTTATTTATTGTTACTAATTCCCTAGGGCCATGTTTGTTTCTAATATATTAGGATAAATAAAATAAAATTTCCCAAATGAAATGAATTCTGTAAAAAAAAAGTTCTTTTTTTCTTTCTTAAAAATAATAATTTAAAAGATAGCACATAAATTTGTAGGGTTTTGAGAGTCGACTCCCGTTTCTAGTCTTCTAGCAGCCACTTCTCCACTTTCATACATTCATTCCCTTCACCGATTAAGCCCCCTTCGCTCTCTGATCCTCTGTTCTGTTTACCAATTTTTTAATAAAATCGAGATCTAATCCTTTTTGGAAAAGATCTTATTGGTACATTGTTATCAAGGTTGTTATTCATGCCCATCTTTTTGGAATGTTAATATTTTATGTTTTAATGTTTTTGTGTGTCTTTCTTATGGGTTTCAATAGTTTTTCGGAGAAGGAAAATTATGTCTTCGCATTATAACTTGATCTTATATATTCCTAGTTAGTTTAAAATATAAATTTAGAACAGGTACCATTGCTCATTTGTAAAAATAAAAATGCTCGTACTCAAAATATAATATTATTTTATTTAAAAATTTAGGAGTGTCTTTTTTAAAATTAGGCAACTTGCTTCATTTGATTTATTGAGAGTTGTACTAGTAGTTAAAATCTTCTTTATTCTCTCGTTGTGTTCATTATTATTTATTTATTTGTTTTGCCTTTGCAGATTGTGTTGTTATTATATTGTATGTTATCTTATATATAATGAATGAAAACAATATAATCGTGGCCGGTTTCATGTAGTTAAAAAACTTTCAAATATATATACACATAGTAAATAATTAATATAATAATATCTTTACATATGATAATAAAATATAATCAATTTTAAACCAGAAAATAATTTGAAATAATTAATGGAAGCATTCCTTATTTGATACTCTGTCCGTCCCAAAATAATAGTCGTTTTGATTTTTTACCCGTGGTTTAGGGCGTAAAAAAAAGTTATTTATATTTTTATGATGTTTATTAAAAAATCAAAACGACTATATTTTTGGGAAAAAGAGAGGATCATAATCGAATTAAATTGATTTTGGAATTTTAAAACAATAAATAAAATAATAGTTTGGTAAATAAGGTTAAGAAAAGAAACAAATATAAATTGGGAGCAGGCGGAGAGTTTGGATTAAGTTAAAATAGAGTGAAGCCCTAAGTGAAGAAGAAGATGGATCGGGTGGAGATGAGTAATTATCAACATCGGAACGCAGATAAGAAAAAAATAGGAAGAAAAAGAAGAAGCTTCGGGTTAAGCAAGTGTTCAACAACAATAACAAAGTCGAAGAAGAAGAAGCAAGCTGAACAAGATAAAGTTAATTTATGGGACATTCTCTTTACCAAAGACAGAGATTTTCTCATTACTCACACCAATCATCTGGTTAGTATCGTAATCCTCCATCTCATTCCTTTCTGTCTATTATTATATATTCATTGTTTTTTGTATTATGTGTGTATGAATTATTTATATTGTGTTTGGATTGAGGGTCGGGGAGGGTTGAAATTATAACAACCATGTTTGGGAAGATTTAATAACAAGGGCTGAGGAGGGGTCAGTTGCGGGTTACATTTTAACTGCTTACAATTTTCTGTCTTCCTTTATCTGCTGCAATCTTAGCAAAGCACATATGTTTTCTTCATCCTTCAATTTTCAAATACACGATTAGAATTTTAGACTTTTCTCTATCCACACACATATTGTGTGGATACACACCTTTAAGCTTTTCATTGTTATGTTACACTAACTATGTTTTTTATTTTTCCCTTCTTTCTAGGTCCAGGCTACGCACCTGGAAGGTAAGGTTATTGTCTTACATTTTGTCCCACTCGTTCCTTGGTCTGATAAGTTGAGGCTATATGTAACCTCCTTGGTGGATATATACAATGCTATACACCCTAAAGGTGCTTTTGAGGTTGTTTTTGTTGGAGTCAAGTTTGGTAAATATGCCTCCAACCCACAGAAACTACTCAAGTATTTTCAACAAAAGTTTTCTATCATGCCATGGCTTGCCATCCCATTCTCTGATATCAACACCCCGGAATATTGGGAAGCTAGATTAAGATTTCCATTCTCTCCTTGGGGTGAATCTGATACGGCCTCCGTCGTCATTCATCCTTCAGGTGTGGTTTTGAAATGGTGCGCCGATGATTATTTTGTTCAGTATGGAGTGGAGGCTTATCCTTTCACCGACAAAAGGATAAACTTCCTCATATCTCAAGACAAGGATGCCCTCAAACATCCCTCCATAACAAATCTCCTCGCCTCTCCTCAACGTGATTACGTCATCAACAACAAGAATCAGGTATACTCTTTGTAGCATCATCTCATGTACCAATCATCAGGACATTATTTACTCTATATAAGTAATTATAAGCTATGATGCTCGGACTCTTTTAGAAGGATTCGACGCGGACACAAATCGGAGTGTAGATTCTTCAAACACCAAAATTGAAGACTCCTGGAGACGTTTTATAAAAATCCGACACTTGGATTTGGACACGGCAAATACTTTATTTAAAATAAATTCTTCTCATTTAATATAAAAATAACTAATAACTCAAAATAATATCTATATAAACTTTTAACAAGTTACTTTTTTGTACATTTATGTGTGAGTTATAAAGAATTAATTGTTAACATATATGCAAGTCGGTAAAAGATAGTATAATTATAAAGGCTAATTTATTATAATTTAAAAAATGACTATAGTTGTATGTTGTATAACAAACAGTGCACAAGTTGAGACTTCACTTCTCTTCTCTATCTATATGTACATCTAGGTTGTCAAAATTAAAAATACGTTGTCGAAGATGAAGTTTCCATTTTTTGGATCCGGATCCCGTGTCCGTATCTGTATCATGTCGACACGGGTATGGTTAGGCCATTCAGAGAGTCTGAGCATCACAGATTATAAGTGTTCCCTTTGCACACTATTATATATTTTCTTTGCTGTCTATATATTCTCAGTAACTTCTAACTTTTTTTAATAGGAGGTACCTGTTCATACACTTGAAGATAAGGTTGTAGCCTTGTACTTCTATCACGAATATCCACTCGACCGCCTTACAAAAAAATTGGAGATTGCCTATAAACAATTGGCTGAAAAAGATAAGTTTGAAATCGTGCTTGTTTACATTCACGACTCTTTCACTACTTGTGGACGTGCAAGTGAAGAATCATTCTATAAAAGTTTCAACAGTATGCCTTGGTTGGCACTCCCGTTCAAAGACCAAAAGTGTAAGAATTTGCAGCGGATTTTCAATTTACCTATTGATCCCTTAGGGCCGTGGCCAGATCCCAGTCTTGTGATTATTGGACCACAAGGAAAATTTGTCGAACCATATGGTGTTGACATCTTGGAGAATTTTGGTATATCAGCATATCCATTCTCCCGCAAAAGAGTTGCTGAGTTAGAGGCTGATTATATAAAGAATTTGAAGCTGGAAATGTTCTGGGATCCAAACACTTCTTTCCTACAAAAAGATGGGACTGAAGTGAGTTCTTTTTACATTCCTGTGTGCTTCTTCTATGCCTGCTGTCCTTTTGTGTTCAGATTATTTTATGCCACTCTGGTTATTGACTTTTCTATTTAACTTTACAGGTTAAGTTATCACAACTTGTGGGGAAGAGAATCATACTTGTTGCCCAGAATGATAGGTGTTATGGAATTAATGGAAAGTTTTGGCGGATGCTAGAAGCAAGGTATGCCAGAATGAAGGGAACAACTAAGGAGTTTGAAGTGATTCACATCTGTTTTTCACAGGAAACTTCAATAGGTAAGCATTGTGTAACTATGCCATGGTTGAGGCATCCCCCTCTACGCGAGGGATCGTGTGAACGCAAGCTGTTACTTCGTCTCCTCGGACAAGGCGTTGGACTTATAGCTTTTGATAGTGATGGAATGGTTGTGAGGAGAACAAAATTTCCTGGGATAGAAAAGGATAATATGGATTTTCCCTTTTATGCTGGTGGTTTGGAAGAGGAGGCGGTGACAGGATTAATAGAGAGGTTTGAATGGTACTATTGGGATGACTCTGATAGCCCCCTTACCATTTATCAGAACAGCCATGGGTGCTATTGAATATAGTGTTTGCTGGATCTACTTATATTGTAGAGTTGTATTGTGAGAAGCATCTTGCTATTTATCCTTTATATTTTAGTACATCCTTGCCTTCTTGGAGTCCCAAGTGTGTGATGTTTGGGGTGTTTATTTTTCTGGCTTATGTTAACATGAATAAGTGTGCATTGGATTATCTTGGATTTTGGGTATTGTATTTGTGTTAAACTTTCTATCTTTTGCTTTTAGGAGTAAATGCAGAAGGATGTAGTTCTTTGAGAACTGATTCTAAAGTTGACATGTTTACGTCCCGTTTGGCTTAGTTTATTTTTTGAAAATAAGTACTTATTTTTAAAGTATGTAAAAGTATGTTTGAGAAGATCATGTTTAGAACACTTTGTAACTAGACAAATCCTGGATTTGTTTCATTTACTAGTTTGTAATTTCGATGCCTTTTCTTTTTGCTGGCAATATGCTTATGCTGGGCTGTATAGCTTGTATACTTCTCATGCAAGAGGGATTTGAAATTCATGCATGCAATATATAATCCCACTTGTTTCTTTCATTCTGTATGAGATGAATTTGTTGTTTGAGACGATGACTAATTTTTCAAAAATAATTTCAGCCAAAACATCCCTGTATTTAATGTATAACTGACCAAATTCTAAAAGGAACATAGCAAAATTACAGGTGTATAATATCCCTATGAGGTGTGCTGTGTGCACAAGGTACTAAGAGTCTAAGACCAAAAGCTTGCAGAGTTAAAATATTTAATTTTTTATTAATAAAATAAATTAAAATAATTTATAAAACTATTTGATTAATGTACTTTAAAATAGGTGCATTGATCATAAATAATTTATGATCAATGCATCTTAAAATGTAAAAAAAATAAATTGAACTAATATATTAAAACGGAGTTGACATTCTGAAATGATTAAATTAAACTAATATTAATAATTTGAAATGGAGGACTATCATCTCCAAATTCTAACAAAATTTATATTCACATTGCATCCCCATATTTTATACAGAGCATAGTAGCTTAAAAGGTATAACTAAGCAGTGTGATTGTATGGCAAAAACAAAAAGAGAAAGAGATCGACAAGTAAAATCAATACTAAAACACACTTCAAGCATAAACTACTAACATGCTATCATCTTCCTACTCCAGATTTGCGAAATTAATGAAATCATAAACTACTACAGATTGATAAGATTATGAGATTAGATCGTTTTTAATTGTTTGGTGCTCCATGGTAATAAACCCAATATGCATTGGCTTCTTCACAAATTTCCCTGTCATGCCCTTCACTACTTTCATCAACCCTGCTTCTGTTTTCACAACAACTTCTGAATCATGCGACAAAAAACACCTCTTTTCCACTCACTGATCCACTTTCACTTTCTTCTTCTTCATACCCCTTCACTGACATCACAAGTACTAAAACCAACAAAAAACTCAAAATCTTTCCCATTTTTCTTTGCATGTGTATCTATTAAGAAAAGAAGTGATGAATGTAAAGTATAGGATAGGGTTGTTTAAGTAAAATCAATACTAAAATACACTTGAAGCATAAACTACTAACATGTTATCATCTTCCTACTCCAGATTTGCGAAATTCATGAAATCATAAACTACTACAGATCGAAAAGATTATGAGATTAGATCATTTTTAAATGTTTGGTGCTGCTAAATAACATTGGATAGAAAATATTTGCTTAACATGAGAAAGGCAAGGCAGATTTCTTTCTTCTTCTAGCTCTTTCCAACTTTCTTCTACTTGTACGCCCGCCGTTACTCATTAAAGGTTCTTCTAATATAGTGGACAGACCTGCAAAATAGTTAAAAAAATTATTTACACAAATTGTGCTAGCACAATAAACTGAATATGCCATTAGTACTATAAATATGCTGTGTTGGAGAATGTATAATGAAACTTACTTGACATGAAAGCCTTGTTTTCAGTCATCTTTCCATTCACTCCAGCATCATCATTGCAATCTATGTTAACATTTCCAGATTCATGAGTTCGAGGAACATACTTGTTCATCAGCTTTGCCCGTGAAGCTGCAAAAAGGCAAGTGGCATCCATCTGCTTGCTGATCATACGCATTGCATAAAATGGAATCTTCACATCCTTTGTTGGTTTAGTATAGCAGGTATTTACAAACATGAGACAGTCCATTAAGCTCTCCAGGGCCATGCCTTTTATATCATAAGCTTGTGATCTTCTCCATAGGCTTTTCGGATGGGAGTTTGGAGGATTTGATAGGCAAAGAGCTCGTGTTGTGTCACTAATGGCAGAATCACAGTTACTAAGCAATAAATGACACTGAGCTCGGTTACTGTGAAGAACAATTCTTTCGTTTCTAAATTTTAATGGGCATATCTTTAAAGCCTCTGTATACTTCACAGCTGCGTCTTCGATTTTTCCCAATACAAAACTATGATTGCCTTGTTGTTTTATAAAGCTTACCATAACCTTTGTTTCTTCAGTTTTCTCACTTGACATGAATTTCTCCTTCATCCTTTTGTCAACCTTCAGAACCCATACTTCTTGTAAGGCTTTCTGCACTCGGTCAATCTTGATCTTAGACTTGTCTTCCTTGAAATCACAAAGAAGTGTTCTTGTGATTGTCTCCCCTACATTTGATCTTCCTTTGATAGTTCCAAGTTCAACCAGATCAATCAGAAAAAAGATGGCAATTTCAATAACCATGTGCCTTGTTTCTGGATCTTTGAGAAGTGAAAGTAAACAATCAACTCCCATGTATTGCCAATCATCTGAAGATCTTGCGAGATTACAGAGATTCTTAATGACCTTCTTAGACTCTGCGACTCGTTTTCTTCCAGTTTTTGTGTAACATAAAACTCTAACAAGTCCTACCCCTGCCGGTGATGTGTAATTTTCCAGGCCACCCCACATTTCACACAAGTTTTCCAGGAAATCTTGCTTACAAATGATATCTATACACCTCCCTTTTATAGCAAAGCAGTTTAAGAGATGTATAGACCAGCACTGGATTTGGCTAGCCCATTCCTCAGCCTTTCTATTCTGCAGCTCTATTCCTCCAATGCCTCTTGTTAGCAAGTCACTGTGATAGTTTAATCTCATATTCTTGTCCTTTACTCCGACAAACAGATCAAACACTACACCAAGGCACGTGGAAGCTAAACTGATGGCCATCTTTGTTATCTCTTCTTCATGTTCCGCGACAGCTTCAAAGGTTTTATCATAGCTTGCAAGGTGTCCAAGGGCTCTAACTGCAACCCTTTGTTCAACCCATGTCATTTTTCCACTCATAAGCTCTATCAATGGGGTGATCACCCCTGATTGAACAGCTTTCTCAGCAAACTCAGCCTTGTTCATGGTATAAGAACCAATGATATGAGCTGCATAGTATGGTATGTATGTATTTTGACCAGCAAGAAGCCAAGCTCTATCATTGATGCCTCGGGATATTAAACTGGCCATGCACTTTAATATACCAAGAGATGGAAAGTCTGGATCATCAGGATGAGTCATGGCAATGTTCCACAGAGCACTCAGCACAAGAACATGTTCTTCATTATCAGTCAGATGCATTTCTTCGAAGCATCTCTCAATACCTGCTCTCCTGATGAATGCTTTTGGTTCCTTTAGGATGCAAAAGAAACAACGAGGATTAGCGCAAGGTTGCTCAATCATGGTGGAGGTAGAACTGCTTTCTTTTCTAGTCTGAGAACCTATGGATGAATTAATGAAGTGGTTAAATTCAGGATTTAGTAAAAATATGGGATGAGGGTTCTAGACTTCTAGTCACCTTTGAAGATATATGTAGGCAAAAACTATGAGAGGCTAAATTTAGGCCAAAAGTATGAGAGGCAAGTGGAATGATGACTCGACTCTAATGACATAATTCAGAGTATAGTATACTCTTATGAGTGCAATTTTCTCTAAATATTTTCTAGATTTCGATTTTAACATTTTGTTACAAAAGCCTAATTTGTCTTGCATATCGAATGATTGCATAACAAAGATACACAGATCTACTCCAAATACAGCATTACAAGAACCAGTAAACAGTAAGAGAAGTACTTCCTTATTCTTTAGAAGAGCAAAGCTTCCTTTTTGAAAAAATAAAAATAAAAATCGTGTTTGTCCTTTGCGGCTTCACTTTCTTTTTAGCTGCATGTTTGAGGATGTAAGACTAGATACTTTGCACTTCACTAATTATGCGTATGTGGGTGCGCATGTTTAAGAATGTCTAGGTAATCTTTTACTACTATTGGTTTTATGAATAGAAAAAACACAGGTAAATTGAGTCTGTATATGTATAGAGATGGTGCAAAATAGGAGTTGTATTTATTCATCAGCTAATAACATTATATATCTGCGAGGAACCAACAGAAAAATAACTAAACAATTCAAATGCTATCAACAAGATAACAGACTAACTATTTCCTAGATAATAGGAACTACTTATTGACTTGGTATACTAGCTGTTGTAGACTAAGTATACTAACAGAAATAATAAAAATAAAAAACATATGCAGTCCTGGATCAAATAATTAACACTCCTCCTTGCTGTAGGAACTGCAAACCATTTTCTGCCTTAAGAGTTGAAATATGCCAACTGGAAGTGGTTTAGTGAACAAGTCAGCCAAGTTATCCGCAGACCTGCAGTGAACCAAAATTATATCTCCATTTTGCTGCACCTCCCTCAAGAAATAGAACTTGATGCTGAAATGTTTAGTCTTATTATGAAAGACAGGATTGTGTGAAATATCTATTGCAGCTTGGTTGTCCACAAACACTTCAGTACACTCTGTTTGTTCCAAATGCACATCAACAAATATTTTCCTGAGCCACAACACTTGATTCGCAGCTGCAGTAGCTGCCACATACTCCGCTTCTGCAGTTGATTGAGTCACAATATCCTGTTTCTTTGAGCACCATGAGAAAATGCCTGAACCAATACCGAAACAATAACATGAAGTACTCCTCCTATCATCAATTGATCCACCCCAATCACTGTCTGAAAATCCAAATAACTTGAATTCTTGACACTTTTCAAACTTGACTCCATAATTAACAGTGCCTTTAATATACCTCAGTACTCTTTTCGCTGCTTGTAAATGTATCTCATTAGCACAATGCATAAATCTAGATAAAAGACTTACAGCAAAAAGGATGTCAGGTCTTGTTGTAGTAAGAAATGTTAGGCAACCAATCTTGCTTCTATAATAACCTTCATCGACTTTTTCTGCAATACTTTCTTCACTCTGCTTCTCCTTTTGATTCATTGGCGTGCTCACTTCCTTGCAGTTCTCCATATGAAACTTCTTTAGTATTTCTCTTGCATACTTCTTTTGATAAATAAACACCTCATTTTTGCTTTGTTTCACCTCCATTCCAAGAAAGTAAGTCATCAAACCAAGATCTGTCATATCAAAAATCTGCATAAGGTCCTGCTTGAACTCTTCAACCAGCCTCGAATTATTTCCCGTCACAAGAATGTCATCAACGTAGATGGACACAATAAGTATATCTGTTCCATTATGTTTAACATAAAGAGTGGAATCAGATAAGCTTTTTTCAAAGCCTAAATTCAGCAAATAATCATTAATTTTGTCATACCAAACTCTTGGCGATTGTTTTAAACCGTAAAGAGCCTTTAATAATAAATAGACTTTATCTTCTTCACCCTCTACGATAAAACCCTCCAGTTGCTCCACGTATATTTCTTCTTGCAACTCACCATTTAAAAAAACAGATTTGACATCTAAGTGAAACACGTTCCAGCCCTTTTGTGCCGAAACAACAAGCAACAATCTTATTGTTTCTAGCCTCGCAACAGGAGCCAATGTTTCTGAATAATCAACACCAAAAATCTATTCATACCCTTTAACAACAAGTCTGGCCTTATATTTGCTTATTGAGTTGTCTGGATTCAGCTTCGTCTTAAACACCCATTTCAATCCAATAATCTTCCTGTCTTTTGGCTTGTCAACCAAAACCCAAGTTCTATTTTTCTGGATCATTCTTATTTCTTCCTTCATTGCTTCCTTCCATTTCGGATTGTTGAATGCTTCTTCACAACTAGCAAGTTCACATATCGCCACATTGCATCTATTATAGATGTCTGAAAGTGTTCTTGTGCCTCTAATTGGAGGATCATCTATCATCTCATTCTCCACTTGATTTGTTTGCTCAAAAAAGTTGTTGAATTGACTTTGTTCCTGTATGTTCTCCCAGTTCCATTATTTGTCCTCATAAAAGCGAACATTCCTACTGATTGACATACTTTCAGTTTGTGGATGAAAGATTTTGTAAACTTTCGAAAGACTGTAACCAACAAAGATTCCTGGAATTGCCTTCTTGTCTAGTTTATCACGCTTAACCTGTGGAACGTGAACAAAACAAACACAACCAAACACTTTAAGAGAGTCCATTTGAGGTTTATATCCGAACCATGCCTCAAATGGAGTTTTATTTTCCAAGGCCTTTGTCGAAAGTCGATTTTGTAGATAAACCGCGGTATTCGCTGCTTCTGCCCAGAACTTTTTAGGTAGCCCCTTGTCATGTATCATACATCTAGCCATCTCCAATATTGACCTATTCATTCTCTCACTAACCCTGTTCTGTTCTGGAGTGTAAGGCGCAGTGAATTGGTGTTCTATGCCAGCTTCATCACAAATGGAACTGAATTCTGCTGAAGTATACTCTTTTCCGTTATCGGATCCCAGAATTTGAATATTGCAGCCACATTGATTTTCAACCAATTTCTTAAACTTGTAAAAAACTCTAGCAACTTCAGATTTGAATTTCATGAAATAAATCCAACACATTCTTGTAAAATCATCAATAAAGATAATGAAGTACAAATTACCTTTAATAGAAGGTGTTCTCTGAGGACCTGCTACATCAGTATGAATAAGTTATAGCTTTTGAGAAGCTCTCCATGTTGACATTGAAAATGATAGCCTATTCAGTTTACCAAATTGACAGGCATTGCAATTTGGCAAGTGGTCAGAAAAAACTGGTAAGCCGCCTCCAGTCATGTCCATATTCTTCAATTTCAACATTCTCTGAAGATGACAATGACCAAGTCGTTTGTGCCAAATTTCTGTGGTGTCCACCTCATTGTGATAAGCCATTTGCTCTCCATCGATTGGATCAAATGAGAAGCTTTTACCTCTCATTTTAACTTTTAAAATCTCTTGACCAGTAGCATCAAAAACAAGGCAGTATCCATTTTCAAATGAAACTTTGAGTCCTTTTTCAATAAGTTGTCCTACACTAAGTAAATTTTGATCAATATCAGGTACGTAAAGGACATCGGAGATTGTTTTGGTACCTGAAAACGTTGTGATCGCGATAGTTCCTTTTCCTTTTGCAGATATGTAAACACCGTTCCCGATTCTAACCTTTGAGACATTTGTAGGCACAAAATCCTTGAAAAGACTCCGATCATACGTCATGTGGTTTGTACAACCGCTATCAATCAACCAACTTTCTGAGGAACTCTTTGTTAAAAAACAAGTTGCTACAAACATCTGGTCTGACTCATCTTCATCAGCAACTTTGGCATCTTCTTCGTGCTTGTGAAATTTGCTTTTACAAATTACAGCTTCATGTTCGTGCTGATTGCAGATGTTACACTTCGCATCTGGTCTTTTCTAACACTTGAATGGTGGATGACCTAATTTGCCGCAGTGCCGACAAGGTGGATACTTCTTCCTTGGGTCCCCACCTTTGTTTTGGACATGATTACTCGCATAATTACCACTATTTTGTGGTTGGAATTTCTTGAAATTCTTTCAAGCATCATAATGTTTGGCTGGCAATGCTCCTTCCACTGTACTATCTTGCCTCATGAGTCTTCTCTGCTCTTGGGCTTGTAGTGCATTTAATAGCTCCGCCAAGGTCATGTTTGTTAGGTCCTTAGTGTTTTCTAAGGTGGTTATAGATGCTTCATATCTCTCTGGCACCGTTACAAGAATCTTTTCTACGATTCTCTTATCAGCAAACTCGGTACCTAGTAACCTTACCTTGTTAGCAATCCCAAGCAATTTGTCCGAATATTCCTTAATTGTTTCAGAATCTTTCATTCTTTGCAACTCGAATTCTCGGATGTAATTCAGCACCTGCATACCTTTTACTCTTTCATTTCCTGCATATTCTCCCTTTAAATAGTCCCAAATTTCCTTCGCTGAATTCAGAGACATGATTCTCGTGAAAATTGTTGTTGAAACAGCAGCAAATAGACATGTTTTCGCCTTCGATTTCCTGGTTTTCTTCTCCTTTTGATGCTTGAGCTGAGCAAGTGTTGGATTGTTTGGTAATTGAGGTATTTCATATTCCTCTTCTACTGCTTCCCACAAATCTAAAGCCTCCAAATAAGTCTTCATCTTCACTTCCCACAACTGATAGCTTTCTCCATCAAAGATTGGAGGAGCAATTGATGAAAAATTAACTTGAGAATCCATGACACAGGTCCCTTAAGAATAATAGCTCTGATACCAATTTGAAGGTTTTATGAATAGAAAAAACACAGGTAAATTGAGTCTGAAGGTTTGTATATGTATAGAGATGGTGCAACAAGATAACAGACTTACTATTTCCTAGATAATAGGAACTACTTATTGACTTGGTATACTAGCTGTTGTAGACTAAGTATACTAACAGAAATAATAAAAATAAAAAACATATGCAGTCCTGGAGCAAATAATTAACAACTACGTATGCATGAGCATATGTATACAGACCACGTTATGCAAGTAGTTTATGCCAGGCTAGCTCAAGTATGATTAAACAACCTTAACTCTGTCACAAATACTAGGATTAAGAATGTCCATTTGCAGAGAGCTGCAAAAAGGGGTGAGGACCACAACTTAAAAATGGGAAATTGTCCCTTCAATCTACAAGTGAGATTGTGGTCCCTTGTGACTTTTAAGCATTGAATCATCAAAATATTAATCTCCATTCTCCAGTACCGCTAAAGCTAAAGAAAAGAAACAAAATCAGTTTAAAAACAGAATTTAGTACATATGGGGAAGGTGCTCAAGAATATGCGGCTGACATCTATAGACCTAAAAGAATTACAAAAAGTAGATTTTATAGTTAATAAACTTCACTAGCGAATGGTTGTTAGCCTTGCTAAATCATTCTGCTCGTGTCTAAAACCAATATAATTCCCTGTTATATTTCTAATGATGATTCAGTGTGGTGTAGTTTCCGTGTGGACAACTGAATTTTGTTTCTTACCTCTGACACACTGAGCGTAGAACTATGTGAATTTCTAGGCTCAATGATGAGAAGAAGCCTACTTCATGATCTAGTCACATTATCCTACAAGAATATGAAAGAAAGTGTGGTGCTTTCTGTAATATCCCAATCCTAATGTTTGAAGCCATTCCCTTTCTTCCATTTGACACATTCTCTACCAATATTTCATGCTTAAAATCAGGGTTGAATCACATGTTTGAGATATTTAAATGTAGAACTTTGTTATCAGATGTTGTCATATATGAAAAATGTTATTGCAGCACGCAGGCAGTATTATTGATAACTATAATATTTAGATGGTTTGATGGTCGTGCTTGGTACGATGATCGAGTCTACTTCCTATATGCTAATTCAAATGTTCGAATTCATGTATAAAAAATAAAGATAAGTCTGCATATATATTATATAGGAACTAGTGTACAGTATATAGTTTGATTACGTGGTAGTTCTTGACATTGTATTTTGATTAGTAAAGGTTCTGCTACATTTACATGCATAGAGAAGAATATTATTGCTGCATCTTAATGATTTTTTGTAAATGTATAAGAAGAAAGATGAAGAACAAATATTACTTAACTTGTGACAAATAGAATCAAGTTCCTAGAGATCTATTACGATCATCGATCCCAGAACATAAAATAAAAGAAAGGCAAAAGCTGGTACATTTCATAGGAACTTGTATGGTTTGTTATTACTGTAACTACTAACTACAAGCTGCAACTTAATGTAAAGAATTTATATTGAATCAAATCAAATCAAATTATATAGAGATTGAATAATTATTGTAAGGAGTAATTAAACTTTATATGATGTAATGTAATTTGTAAATGCAAATTATCAAAGTTTGAAGAATCTATTAATTTATTGGCTTAAACAAATATGACTGTCTTGACTTTGAGAGAGAAATAAAGGGAACCGATTCTTTAGTGAAGTTTTCCAACAAATAACATATCTGGAAACTTATAACTTGCAATTACAATTTTCATAAAGCCAACTACATTAACATTGATTAACATTGATTAGGAGTATTTAGCAAGTTCATGCATGGGATCCTATTGAGGAAGGTACAAACATTGCATCGTTCCGAGGATAAACAATGGAACTCCCAGGCAAGTATTACAAGAATCACTAGACTCCCCAAAACATGCTAAATAAAGCTACAGATTTTAAGAGTAGTAGCAAACGGTTCCAAAAACCCTCGATCAACCATAATTCTGAGTTATCAGTTCTGCCCAAGTTTGTCAGTCACATTGTGCTAAGAATCTAGATCTAGCTTAGATTTTTTTTAAGTTTACAGCTGAACAACAAATCATTTTCTGGCATATCTATTACTGGCTGCAACTTTCGCTCGATAAGCTGCATTGGTGACTGTAGGCTTTGCTCTTCCCTTCGGAGGAACCTCACATGCTTCACTGCTAGAACTATATCTTATTTCAGCAGGAGGTATAAAACAGTCTAATGACAAGCCGGGGACATTGAATGCAACTTCTTCAATCGTCCATGCTTCTTCCATCCTCGTCTTGGTGTGACTCATTGCTACTTCTCCAAATCTGAAAAGGGTAACCACTGATCGTCCCGAGTGAGCAATCATGATCCCTTCAACAGGCCTATAGTTATCAAGAAATGAATTCATTGTGGTTTCCCAGTAAACAGCATCACCTCCATTTGTTTGTACACGAGTTAAGTGAGAGTCTTCCAAGTGCATGAGGAGCCCTGTTTTCTGGCTGAAATAACCAAACAAAACATGCCTTATGATCTCTGCTGGGCCTTCGCTCCTGGCTTTCAGCATCTGTGGATCAGCCCTAAGCTTTAAAATAAAACAATCTTCTCCATTGATCTTTTTCTCTCCAATACATCTTGCATCAGTGAACATGCTTGCGGTTGTTTGCGGGTCAAGACCCTACAAGTAGAATGTAAGTGAGATAATCCAATCGCATAGTGGAAGGAAAAGCAGATAATTAGAAAGCCATTACATATATGAGAAAACGGGTGCGCGGGGGGGACCTTTACCTGAAGAGCGCGACGCAACGGTCTAACAGGACCTTTTGCAGCATGTGAACCAAGCCACGGTGTGTGTCTCCAGACTAGTTTCCCATTGCAACCAGCATGAATCTTGGTACCACCAAGCACAAGCTCGACGTACCACATGTCTGGATCCATCTGCCACAGAACAAAGCCACCAGATTCTGCTGCTCTAGCAGAATTTCTGCTCTTTACAACCTTCCCAGCTGTCTCGCTTTCAAACGCTAACATTTGCACCTTTCCTGTTGCATATGCGTTGTGAATACATTTTTGAAACTTTTGCCCTCCAGATGCTGCTATGTACTGTTGCAGTATGTACTGAGCAGATGAAGTTTCCTGCACAATGTTACATCAAATTAACATACAAGTTTATATTTATCTACTACTCTTCAAACTATAACTTTAACCTCTTTACGCAGTACCGATAACCCTAGAAGGAAAAGATAGTACTGTGTGCGTCCTCAATAAACTTTCACTGAGAACCCCACATTTCCGGAACAAAAAACTTGCGAAAAAATCAACCCCCTCCCCCCCCCCCCCCACACACACACAAGCACACACCATTTCCCTCCTATATACTAAAAACACATTAGTTTGAATCGCATCCCCCATCTAAACATGGAAAAATTGAGAAGTCTTGGACGGATCACTCGTGCAGCAAGCACAGAGTTGAAGTCATATGAGACTACAAATTGAAGGGAAATGCATCAAGTTCTAGGAAGGTAATGCAAAAGTAAAGCTACAATTCCAAACACAAGTATATCCCATATTAATACCCATTACTACGTCAATAACACCACTTGATTTACAAAGACAAAACCTAAATTAGCTCTTGAATTGTTTCCAAAAAAACAAAATCTTCAATTTAAAATTTATTCTTTCAATCTTACATACCCATCATTCAAATTTCAGTAATTTCCCCGACACAAAATTAACATGTTCTCAAACACGACATTGGAGATATTGTCACCCTCAATACCAACCTAGAAATAAGTTACAAGTGAAAGGAGCAACATTCTTATAACTAAATTCAATCATTTGATTAGTAAATGTAAAATCAAATATTATGAACAACCCACTAAAAAAGTTCATGCACATAAAAAATAAAATAAAAACACATATAATATTATTTAATAAATGAAAAAAGATAGGAATAAAAGAGAGGTGAGGGGTTGATACAATGGGAGTGTCTTTAGTGCTAAGATGAGGAAAAGGCTCATTGCTGCTAACATGCACCGGAGCTAACGGCGCACCCAAGACACCCAAAAGCATCCTCAGATCCGAGGGTGCACGAGACAATGGGGCCCTCATCCACTGACCCCACTTAGAATCACGACCGTCCATTGGTTTCTCTGTATCTGGGCCTTCCCTTAATGGGCCTAGAGTCTCCACCGGCCTTGATTTACGAGATCTCTCACCCAAGAACTCCGGCAACGCCACTTGCTGAACATGGGTCCGGGTACCCGAACCCGACCCGTCTGGAACATTTTTCTTGGGCCGAGACCTCGCCGGAGAAAGCCCTCTCACTACCTTTTGCTTCAACGTTGAAAGAAACCCTTGTTTCCTCTCCATTGTATATAAATATAAATGAGCTCAATGTGTAATAAGTTGAACACTAACAATCTAGCTACTTAAAACTTAATACTAGTATTCATTTTAAGTGAGCGTAAGAAATGTACTCATACACTGAGAGAGACAGAGAGAGAAACTGAGAGAGAGATGATAATGTGATATATAGGACATGAAATGTCTGGTAACAGGGGAGGTGCAATGCAGAGGGAGAGCCGTATGTATGTGTGTATTGTATGTATATTTTTTGGAAGGACTTGCAGTCAACTAGACTAGCTCCCTCGGTCTTCATGTGCAGCTAATGTTTTGAGAGGCTGCTTCTTTTTAAGATGTTCAATTTTTATACATTTTAAATTTGAATTAGTATTTTTTTTGTATGCTTACAACTATAAATAAAAGGTAACTTATGTTTATATTTTATTGATATATTATTATTTATATAGATACTTTAATAAATAGCTTAAATTTAATAAATTATTTATGAACAAACTCGAATTTAAAGGAAACGCGAACTTGAAGATAAGATTGTGCTTGACATAAGAAGGTCAAAATATATCGATTCTCAAACTTGACCAAAATTTATACATTTTACGGTATAATATATTGTTAGAAAATATTGCTCGCTTAAATCGTTAAAGCATATGAATTTTGGTTAATAAATTAATTATTTATTAAAAAAAATGCAGCAAGGTTGAGAAAGTAAATGGCAGCTTTAGTGCTACTCGAGTTTCACGTTGTATTCGTTGAGTCCCGGAATTTACAGGTTATACACGCTTACAGCAAAACTTGCAAGTAACACACACGATGAGTATCCATGGATATCACTTTCATAGTCAAAGGCTCAAACCCAAGTCATTAATTTTTACATATCTCTTCATATTGACAGTACTCAAGGCCGCGTTTGACAACACAGAAAAAGCTAGTAAAATGTTGGATGAAGAAAATTGGGATGCTTATAAAAATATCTACCGAATGGGATACGTACGAGTACTGATGATGCGTCAGTATGCCCGCCCATCCACCATCTGATAATTCTCATAACTCTAATATCACAACCAGAAAATAAAACCAAGACTGATTTAAAATGGTCTAAAGTAGAGCTAAATCGTAGTGAGAATATTGGAGGCAAAAGATCGTAAAAGTATTCATACAAAATTATCCGTAAGAATTAACGAGTGAACATGTTAACCTCGCCACAGCTGAAATACAATGGTGTTTCCAATCTAATCTCCATCCTTAATCCCTGTAAGAAGTTTGTATACAAAAACAACACTGGATGGCACTTGGCAGACCGTCACTTGCTTTGGCTATGCAGAATATTTTAAGCCCACTTTGTGACAATCTACAGTCCTACAGACACCTAAACTTACGACAATACACCAATGAACTGTTTAGGGTTTACAAATTCCCAAAATTATCTTCAAAGGAATTCTGATAACAAGATACAAAAGCACAACAGCTGATGAGAGATTAGTAATGCCAACATTTTTCCAGAGACTCCAAAAAAGTTCCTCCTAATATCGTAACTAAGCCAATTTTCGTTTCTCGAGCCAGGCAAGGATCTTCCTCCCATAAAGATTGCTCTTCATAACAGGTGCATTTGCTCGAACTAGTTGGAGCAGAACGTTACGTGCATTTCCCTGCCCTTGCCGAAGACATACAGATCTCCATTAGAATAATAAAAAAACCAGTCACCAGCACTATACTTGTAACCATCCACTGATACTACATAGTCTGTTCATTCACAAAAGTGGGATGGAAAGTTGTGCTGGAAGACCAGAGGTCATGGCAGAATTACAGATACAAAATTATCTATGAACTAGCCAACAACTAAGCGTTTGTAGTCCAACGGTTAGGATAATTGCCTTCCAAGCAATAGACCCGGGTTCGACTCCCGGCAAACGCATATATAAATTTTTGTGATATATATTGCCGGTGCCATTCTTAACATGGGGGGCAAACTAATATGAGTAATTACATGGTGTGATAATGGAATCCACATTTTATTATAATAATTTTTGAAATATATTGCATAGTCTCCGGAAAGAGGGTTGCTGAATGCTGATCTCTTAACCAATATCTAAATTCATTAAGGTAACAATTAAAGCCCACTTAACATTGTAATAAATTACTCCAAAGGTCTTAGGTTTTAAATTTGGAGCTAGCAAGCCATCACTAGTCATTTCCATTTGAAAACCAGGAATTATCAGGTCAACTTCTAAAACTTCACTGATATCGTAACCTAATTATCAGCATATGACCATGTAACATTTATGTTAATATCACTAGTTAAACTGATTACAACTCGATAAGTGGAACAGGTAATAAAGTACACCTTAAACGTAGAACTACTGTGATAACATCTAATTACCTATATCGTATACTCTATCTAGTTAAGTCCTACACGATTTTCATATAAATTTTTTGAACAAATATCAGTTTTTACATCAAGTAGATGTATTCCCTTTTGAGTGAGTATGTGTTTGTTTTACAAAAAGAAGCTGCAGTTGGAAAAGTTTAATATATAAAAGAATCACCCCAGGTGGTCATTATTGAAGTTATGTGACCTATTGAAAGGATGAATAAAGTTCTGTTCAATTTACTTTTTTCTTTTTTTTTCCTGCCTCATTTTGTAATTCTTGGCATTATCTACAAGATCTCTAAATCACAATCCTGTGGTCAAGTGAATGAATATGTGGAGCTAACTATAAAAAAAACTTGCTAACTTGCACAACGTGACAGTTCTGTTTCAAAAGGCCCGAAAAATATAAGATAGAAACATGATACTGTATACATATAATATTAGCGTATAATAGCATATGAGGAATAAACACGGCTTTCAGCGTTTATATAGCTAGCACAACATCTATTGCCTGAACTGAAAGTTTAACTGTAACTGGGGCAGATAAACTAACCTTTGTAACCAAAAAGAGTACACATTTTATGTACTTTTTTCAACTTATTTTTCAAAAATAAGACAAGTCAAACGAAATTATATAGTGCCCGTTTGGGGTTCCTTATTTCTAGAAATAAATACTTGCTTTTTATTTTGAAAATAAAATCTAACCTTAAAATTTTAAAATAAGTATTTATCTTCAGGAAAAAAAACGTAAACTTATACTTTTTAAAAAAAAAAATAATTTATTTATTAAAATAAATAACTCCAAACAGGGCCATAATTAAACTACTTTAAGATCATAGATAGGTTAACTAAAACAGTGAAAGAGTCTTCAGGTAACGTCTATGCACGATTCTGGACATTAGTGGATGACTACACGTTCACCGGCCATTTTACGTGTTAAAGTGAAATGGAACTTTTGTTTTCTGAAACTCCATCAATGTATCATATTATATTACATATTTAATAAGAATTATGTCAACTAATATAAGTATGGTGATATTGAGATTATATTTAACTAAAACATTAAAAACACAAAACGATTAAAATATTAATATTTACTCTCACCGTACAAATTGTCATGAAATTTCACTCATATGAATAGTTTTTGAAGTACTTCTGTTAATATTTAATAAATATTATTTATACTCTCGGTGTTTATATAGCTAGCGTAACATCTACTGCATTAACTGAAAGTTTAACTGTAACTGGGGCAATTAAACTAACCTTCGTAACAGATAGTGCTGACTGGATGACAAAATTCCCAAATGGATCCAGTAATATCATGGAAGCATTGGGACTTCTAACCAACTCTGTTATGATTCTTGTGCATTGCTCTCCGCTAGATTCAATTAGACATTTCTCAACAACATTGCTCCCGTACTTGTTACAGGAGATAGACACATAATTTCCTTGAAGTTGTCTCACAATACTGCCAGTGATATCTGGTTCCTTTAGACCCAGCAAATGTTGCAGGACATAATTGCTAATTGTAAAAAAAACATATCAGTTCCCGAACCCTAATTAAGTATAGCAGAAGAATACAAGGAGTATTAACAGACCCAAAAGGATGTTCTGCCAGGTGCGCTGCAGTGGCTATGATTTCAGAAACTAGAACTTGTCTAGGTATTCCCAAAGACTTCTCTATACATGACTGCATCACACAACATCCAGTTTTGCTTGTAGCGACTTCAAAACAGTTTGATGCTATGTTATTGAGAATATACTGCTAATCACAAGCCAGAAGAGTGAGTTAATTTAGTTCAACCAAATACCCTACTTCATATAAATCTTGGTATCAGATTAAAAAAATGCACAGGTGGAAAATGATCTGATGTTTGAACTAGTGCTCAGGTCATACGATAAAGAGAGTAGGAAATAAAAGAGATAATATTATGCCGGAGATTTCTCTGAAATAGACCAACAGAACATATTATTTAGCCCGGCTAAGAAATTATACCACAAAAATCAAACTATTTGCAAAATATAACTGCTGTGACTTGTCATCTAAACAAATTTGATGGTAAAAAAACAAACAGGAAAGCCATGAAACTCAAAGGGAGCCGAGGATAAATTGGAAAACTGAAACACAAACATATAAATTCATGAATCCAAAAGCAAAAGAGGATTAAATGCCTCAACGGCTCAACCAGAATTTGTATAAAACGATTTGACTTCCACATCCATATCATATAAGAGGATAGTGGTACTGCATCTCTAACAAACATGGACACTAACAAAAGACAGCACCTGCTCCAGATATCAATAGTAAATGCACACTATAGTTTAATATGCTGTATTACAACATTTCCAGGTATATATTCCTGGATCATACTAGGAACAGAATCATGGGTATGTGATTAATCAAATAATCAATTAATGGGTAAGTATATTAGAATGGACTTCATCAGTGATGTGACTGATGTCTTATAAGTTCTATACAAAATTAGAGAAAGGCTGAAAGAGATTCCAATATGAAAGTAAAAGCAAGAAAACATAAAAGAAAGAAAATCACTAATAATATTATAAATATAATGAGTTGAGATAAGCAACAATACATCACATACATGTTTATGTATTTACACCTGGATTTACTAATCAAGATCATGTGTGTAGTACTTGACAATTGACATATTTCTTCCTAAAGTGCATTCTCTAAAACTTGCCACTAGAAATCAAGCATATTCCTTGGAAAATCTTCCGAAAAAACAACAATGGAAACCTAAAAGTCGGCCAGTTAAAGAAACTAATGACTTATGCGGTAATTATTATACTAAAAACTCTATTATAACCTCGAAACTGAGGACTTCACAGACCAATTATGTGCGAAGTCAAATGTATTATTCATCTAAAAAAATTAATACTAATTAAATATGAAACTACAGTAATTATCCAGTAGATTTTTATTACCAACAACAAGGGAACCTACAGCCAGAGTGTGCAACTTGGATAAGCCACAGCGGACCGATCACCCAAACACAAATACAGCTAGGATCTTAATTCTTACTCATTCGCCTAATTAGTATTTTCAAAACAAAAAAAATGCAATGCATGTAATTATACCAAGTTGTATTCATTAGAGAAATGATTCAAGCAATGCTGAACCACATGATGACCATTGGTGTCCCTAGCCAATATCGCAGCACTCGGGCTTATAGCTGCCACTAGCAACGAAACCTGATGGGGAGAACTAACATACTCCATCAACGTTTGTATCCCACGAGTCCTGCACCACAAAATCAAACACATTATATAAATCTACCACCTAAAGAAACAAACAATAATATCCAATTAATAATAACTAAATAATCGTACCCGTGCGGATTACAACAAACCGAAATAAACTTAAACACACTCTTGGTAACAGAGAGAATAATCATAGTCCTCTGATCTTCATTACATGAACCAATAAGCTTCTTAACAAAATTATTACCAAATTGGTTTTTCATCAGATCATCAATAGAATGAATAATCTCTGCTAAAATCATTTCAATTTCTTGTGGGCTTGGGTCCAAGAACCTTTTTTGCAATATTTTAGAATAATGTTGGTCCTTAGCTAGAGAAACAATAGAACCCCATATATCACTTAAATTCAAAGGATTCCTCACTTGGGCCAACCCAATATCTACCCCACCAAGATCAACATAATGTGGTGAACTTTGTTTCTTGCTGATCAAGAAATCCAATTGTTGGGACCCGCAAGCCAAGCTCCGGTCACCAAACAGCGACGGAGCCGGAGCAATCACCGGAGGAGTGTTTACAGGAAACCCTTGTGGGCCCAAAATCAGATTTCGTGGGCCCACCCCAGAACCCATTTGACCCTGTTGAAACCTTAAACTCTGCAAACTCACATCATCATGAAAACTACCACTCAAGGGCTGTGTTCTCTGAGAAACCAGAGGATCGCCGGAGAACGGCAGCACCGGCGAGAGACTGAGAGAAGAAAAGGCAGATTCTAGGGTTTGATGAGAAAAGTAAAGGGGGTTTTGAAAGGCAGTGTTGTGATATATATTTTGATTAGACACAGAATTAGTACTACTAGTAAATAATGTAGAGTTTTGGTATGGGTCATCTTTATAAAACTCCATTAAAACAAGAAACAAAGATTGGTTTAGTGTAAGAGGGGTTGTAATAATATGGGATTTTAAGGTTGTTGTAACAAAAGAGCTAGTTGTAATAGGAATAATTAATAATGATACATACAAAAAATAGGGTTTGTGTTGAATAGGGAAAGAAGGGGAGTTTGGGGTTTTGATTTAAGGAAGGGGGGGATGGCGAGACTAAGGGGGGATAGAGATGGAAAGGAGTGTGAGTATACACAAACACTCGAGGAGAAGAGCCCCATGCAATTATAGCAATGTTTTTACCACCAATCACACACCTGGATACACTGCCAACTCATTACTCCTTTTTTACTTTTTTATTTTAATCGAATAAAATTACGTTAATATTTTTAATTAATTGTTTAATTTACATTTATCTTGTTGTGAATCAGGACATCATTGATCATCGTTTCAACTTTCGGCTTTGACTTGAAAATAATGAGTATATATTTTTAGTCAGTTTTCTAGTTACAATTATTTTAGGGAGTAAATTCGGTTATCTTATTAATTAAATAAAATATATAAATTAATTTCATTTGAAAGTTTCTTATTTTTCTTGAATTTCAAAAAGAAAACTAAAATTTTAAATTTACATTGATGAAAAGTATTATCCATCATTGTGCATTTACTTATACTTTGAAATCTCTGAGTAATTGTTTTAATTAATTCAATCTTTTTATTACCTTTAATCTTTGATTATTGTTATATTGAAGTCCACGATATAAAACATTAAAAATAATTATGAATAAAATAATTAAGTAACATACAAAAAAATATAATACAGAAAATTACTGAATATTATTCAGTATTAGTATATTTCTTTTAATTAATAAAATATATAAATTAATTATAAATTAATTAATATTAGTTGATATAATTTATAATTAAATCATTTCATAATAATAAAATTGACATATAAAATGTATTTAGTAAATATATTATCTTTTAATAATATATATATATATATTAGTATATAAATATACTTCATAAAGAAAAGCGGTTAAAAAAATTATATATGTGAACTTGCTTCTTTTATTCCAATAGTAAACAATGATCGCAGAGTAACGAGTAAGAAACTGATGAATGACCCGCATAAAGTCAAAATATTTCTGTGGAGAATGTGTCGTAACAACATCCCTATTCGAAATCTCCTTCGAGGTAAAGGTGTTCCTGCTCCGGTTGGTTGTGCAATGTGTACAGGTGAGGTGGAGCATCTGTTGCACCTGTTTTTTGATTGCAGGTTTGCTAAAGAGTGCTGGCAACGAGTTGGTCTCTCTTACGATACGTGGGAAACTGAAAATGCTTCTGAATGGCTTCTTGATAAGTTATGTATAGAAACAAAAGAAAACTTGGTGAAGATAGCCGTAGTTTTACGGGGAGTTTGGTTTGCGAGAAACAAATGCATCTGGGAAAACAAAAACATAACACCTGAGGTCACCATGGCTTGGATCATGAAGCAGATTGCAGAATGGAGAGAGATTAACAGCAGAAGGGTACAACATTCTAATGGCCTGAGAAAACCTATCACACAGCATGAGAGGAAATAGATTCCCCCTACTAATGGTACATTCAAGCTCAATGTCGATGCTTCAGTTTAAGGAGAAAATTTATTCTCAGTTGGCATGGTACTAAGAAATCACCAGGGACAATTCATTCAAGGCAAAAGCATGAAGTTTGCAGGGTGTGTCTCAGTGGCTGAAATGGTGAGCATTTTGGAAGCACTGTTGTGGGCACAAGAAATGGCAGTCCAAGTAATCATAGTTGAAAGTGATTCCATACTTTGTGTTAATGCACCAAGGGCGTGCACAATCAGCTGGAGCTGGGAGATCTTATAGAGCAGTGTCGACTCGTTCTTGCGCAAAGAACAGGTATTTCGGTTATTTTTGTTAGAAAGCAAGCATACAAAGTAGCCCATATTCATTAGAGTTCCTTGTATGCTTAATAGCTTCATTGTTAACATGTGTCCTCCTCTGTTTATATTGGAGACACTATTGTCCGATATTAGGATGATTTAATGAAATGCATCTTTTATTTAAAAAAAACTGATGAATGAGAAGAGGGTCAGTAATGATTGAATTACATGTATAAGTTTAGTTTATAATGTATTTTACAAAGTAATAAAGTTTACATACATACATACATATATTTCAGTTTTAGAAGTCCAATATTATATATTAGTTAATTTGTAATGGTTTGTTATACAAAAATATATTTTATATGTATAATTATTATTTTTAAAATATAAATTATAAATTATTTTAATTACTGAAATATTTTATATACTAATATTTATTATTAAAAATTAATATTTTTATCTAAATATATTATATATGTAAATTTTATTATTATGAAAATATTTAATTATAAATTATATCAACTAATATTAATTAATTTTAAAAGATAATATATTAATTATTTTATAAATAATTTTCTATAAATATATATTATTTAAAATTATTATTATATGATATCAAGAAAAGATTTTGATGCAGGAAGTTTCAAATGCATTGATATAAACTAATGTGAATGGAATCCAATTAATTTCATTGACCAATAAAAAAATGTAACATCGTGACACAGTGGTGTGCAGAGGATTTGTACTCGTCCTCAAGATCTCAACACGACAACGCCTTTGACTGGACTCTATAATCCATGGTGGACATCAACACATTCATATCACCAGAATACAAACATTCACCTATTTCAATGAAATTGCACACAAAGTTCAAGTCAGTCTCCAGTTGAATTATCCGCATGAATTGATCAAAATAAATTAATACTCTTTTGTATTACAAAAATTGTGGAACAATAGTAGACCTCTAACTCGTGATTACAATATCTATTTGATTACACAGTCTGTTGTATGCTTTTCATTTCATTTTAATTGTTATTTTATAAAATTCTATATTAATTATCCACTTTTTATTCAATAATCATTTATTGACAAATTTTTAAAATTATATTCTTTTATTGTCATTTTAAATATTGACTTTCTTTATATGTATTTTAATATATATATATAATATAAATTTATAAATTATTGATTTTAAAAGGTTAATATTTAAATATTTATTTAAACAATTATAAAAAAGTTATTAACATTATTTAAAAAATATTAAAATCATAATTAATTTAAAACGGAGGGAGTATTTTATAAATTTGAAAAATAAATATAAAAAATGATAAAATTTAACCAAACATTAAATTTATTTATTTTAAATTCATTTATCACTCTATACCACAACCAAACCAAGCCTAATACCCATCTTTAAATGCACTTCATTAACTACTATTACGGTCTCAACCAATGCATGCATAAGCAGTTGATCTGTTGAATACAGGATTTACGGTAATAAATTACACAAATACCGTTAAGAGTAGCAGTAAGCCAGTAATTGCATGTCTACTGACTAAATTATAAACGTTTCTTTTAATATGAGTACCCCTTCTATCTTCCGACTACATTTTATGTATAAAATTTTGAATAAAATAATTTATATAAAAAATGAGAAAATAAAATTTATTAATGGTATATATTGGAAGAAAATAGTGAAGGATGAGAATGAAACCCTTTTCAAAAAAATATCTAATATTAGTACTCTCTCCCTTATAAAATAAGCAGTAGTTTTGGTTTTTTTTACACACATTTCAAGGTGTAAAAAAATTATTTTCGTAATTTTTTAAAAATAAAATTTTAAAACTCAATTATGCAAGTAATGTTATTTTACACCTTAAAATAAGCTCAAACCCACACTTATTTTGAAATAAATGAAAAACATTTTTTTAAATTTTTTGTCTGTATTTCCTCATAAGTCAATGAAAATCATAAATTCTATTTTCAACTAATTGCCAACCTGCTAATAAAATTGGAATTACATGCCAAAACGGACCTGACCTTTAATACACGCAACACCATTAATTAATAATGCATCCGATATCTACCCTATAAATAGTACTCCAAATCAACCATTGCACGTCACACAACTTGATAATATATCTACAAATATTGTAATAGTTGAATTGTAATCATATAGTATTGTTTTATTTTTTTAAATGGCAATGAAAGCTAGGGGAATGAGGAAGATGGTATAAATTGCTATTGTTTTGGCAATGGTAATGGCAGAAGTTGAGGCGACAAGAGCAGCGGTGTGCGATATAAGTTCCCTTTTCTCATGCCTTCCGGTAATAAAAGATCCGAGTTTGGAACCAACAGCTGATTGTTGTACTAATTTAAGAGCACAACAACCATGCTTCTGCGTTTACCTCAAGGATCCCAGATACAGGGGTTACTTTGATTCTCCTGGTGCTAAGAAACTTGGTTCTGCTTGTGGGGTTGCGACTCCTAAATGAAATAATTAGTTAATTATAAATGTACCTATTTCAGAGTTTAAATTAACATTGCGGAGTACTGATTTTTCAATAACCTACTCTTAAATGCAATATAGTGCCTGTTTTTTTCCTTTCTATTCAACCGAATGAACGATGACAATTTATTTAAAAATATACATACATGCACATAAATAATGAACATGCAATTTTGTAGAAAAACAATTTTGTGATTAATGTAATCAAGCACGAGGCTAATATTTCTTTCAAAAACACTACAATATGAAGTAAAAGTAATATATTATATTTTTTACTTGGCAAAAAGAAAACGTAAGATGGGGTAATATTTATTTGCCTATATATATATTGAAAATAAATAAGGGTTAAATTTATTTATGTGAAATTGTGTTTATCTTTAAAAAAAAGTATATTCAATTTATTTTTAAAAAATAAGATAAGTCATATAAAATTATATAGTACTCATTTGGGTTCTTCATTTAAGAAAACGGAAGTTGGTATAATATTTACATTTTTTTAAAATAAAGTAAGGTTTAGATTTATTCATGAGAAATAAGTGTTTATATTAAAAAAAATTATGTACTTTTTTCAATTTATTTTTCAAAAATAAGATTAATCAAACGAAATTATACATAATGCCCATTTACGATCTTATTTCTAAAAATAAATAATCAGAAAAAATATATAAATGTGTACTTTTTCTGTAAATAAATACTTGTTTTTATTTTAAAACTTAAATCTAACCTTAAAATTTTAAATTAAATATTTATTTAAAAAAAATCATAAATTATGCTTTTTTTAAAAATTAAACTTTCTTTAAATAAAATTATCCAAACACATCCATCTAACTTAAAATAAAACTACCATTTTTAATTTAAAACAAATAAAGTATATTTTAAATTACGAATAACTTATTTTAAATTAAATGAAACGAACTCTATGAATCTATGTTGGCTAATTAACTAATTAAATTTTTAATGTATTATAAAATAGAATATATATCCGTTAACAAATAATCAACTATACACATTAATATAGCTAGAGCCCTATAAACATGAGAGAAAACCTTTATAAATATAAAAAAATATTGAATAGCTAATGGTACAAACTCCTCAAAATTTATTGAGGTAGTTGACTTGCCCTTAATAAATATTTTGGAAAGAAAATAAAAAACTTAGCATCAAAATAAACTTAACTCCATCCATGCTAAGAATTTTTAATATAAAAATTATTTTTAATTTGTGTTCATATTAATTGCATTAATTAAGATAGTTTCGATGCATATTTGAATGATAATTTTATTTATTTAATTATTAGTATAAGTACCAATATTTTAATCAAAAAATATTTTAAAAATTTACCTATAAAATTATATTAAAGACAGAGTAGTGCACATGTATCTGATTAATTTGGGACGGAGTTATCTAAAAAAAAATTGAGATTGAGATAGTGTAGTTATCTAACCTCGTTTCAAAACAAAAATGAACATTACAAAACCCCGCCCACCCTCCGAGCCAAATTTTCAACTCAAAATTACAAAAACATTGTTTTAGTGGACACTTGATTTTCAAACATTCCAATCCGCGGCATTTTGATTCCCCTGTATTCATTATTTATATGTACTTCCCTAACATCTCTGTCCTCTCTCTATCAAATCTTTCTTGACAGAGATTGAAAACTACAATGTCTAACCAAGAAAACTCTGTACCCGTGACTCGTTTATCTCTAAAACGAGCTGCTCTGTCTATGGTCACACCAGAACCCGCATCCAAGAGGAGGGTTGCGTTGGGCGAGATCTCCCACAATTCGCCGAATGTTGTTTTCGGAAATGAGGACTTGTTGTGCAGGGAGTTTGATGTGCCTAAATGTTTACAGGAGAGAAAAAGAAAAAGGGCTGTTAAAGAAGATGTAGGTGCTGGCGTTGATGAGAAATTAGATGACCCACAGATGTGTGCTCCTTATGTTTCTGATATTTATCACTATCTTCACCAAATGGAGGTCAGTTACATTTCTATTCTATGATTCTTTCATCTTTGTTTGGGAGATTGCATGGATTTGAATGGGTTCCTTTATTTGGTGTAAAGATTTAATTTTTATGAAGTTAAGTTCATTCTTGAAATTAGATTTAGGGTTTTATTTAGTTTGTTTGATTTGAAAGGGTTCATGTATAATCTGTAAAGATTCGATTTTTATGAAGTTGGGGTCGTCCTCGAAATTAGTTTTTAGGGGTTTACCTAGTTTGATTCGAAATGGTTCATTTCATTTCTGTAAAGATTCAATTTTTATGAACTTGAATTAGTTTTAGGGTTTACTTGGTTTGTTTAATCGGATATGTAATGATAATTAAGGGATAATTTTTGACAAAACTAGAATGATTTTATAAGGATCTAGATTGTAAGTTAACTTTGATGCATTTAATTAGTTTTGCTTATATTGTTGATACGAGAAATTGGTGCTACTATTACCCATACTTCTGGGTTTTGGACAAGTACTTGTTGGTCTGCATAAGAATGAGAGTTTTATGTGTTCTAGTATGTATGTAGTCATGTACATTGTTTTTAAGAATTGTGGCTTAGCTTTATGTTGATATTGTTATTCAGATGGAGACTAAAAGAAGACCACTGCCAAATTATATTGAAAAGGTTCAAAAAGACGTGACCTCTAAAATGAGAGAAATTTTGGTAGATTGGTTGGTTGAGGTTTCCATGGAGTACAAACTTCTTTCGGAAACTCTGTATTTAGCCGTTTCATTCATTGATAGATACTTATCGGTTAATGTTCTAAATAGACAAAAGCTCCAACTTCTTGGTGTTTCTTCGTTTCTTATTGCCTCGTAAGCATCTAGATCTTATGCTTGATCATCTTATTTCGTTGTACATTTGCTGTTCATTTATTTGCTCATGGATATTTACTTTTGTGTTTTATTATTAGAAAATATGAAGAAATCAAGCCTAACAACGTTTCAGACTTTTGTGATATCACTGATAACACGTACACACAACAAGAGGTAGTGAAAATGGAAGCTGATCTGCTAAATACTCTCAAGTTTGAATTGGGAAACCCAACTGTTAAAACTTTTCTCGGGTGAGGCCAGATTCATTATTCTATTATATTATTCGGCAAAAGAGTTGCATAATTATATGGCTAACCTTTTGTTTATGAACTTTTGTTTGGTCTTGCAGAAGATTTATTAAAGGTGCACTAGATAATCACGATGTGAGTCCTCTCTATGATATTTCTACTTTGTGTCTCTTAGATATATAAATTCTGATAATTATGTTTACTTTGAAACAGGTTCCTAAATTGAAGTTTGAATTCTTGGCAAATTACCTTGCAGAACTAAGTTTGTTAGACTATGGATGCATTGAGTTTGTACCTTCTTTGGTAGCTGCTTCTGTAACATTTCTTGCACGATTCACCATTAGACCAAACGTGCATCCTTGGGTAAGGACCTAAAAGCTCTAATATGTGGATGGTGAAAACTGAACTTCAATATGATACTTTGATGCATGCTATAACTCATAAACTTTAAACTTATCTTTCAGAGTTTAGCTTTACAAAAAATCTCTGGATATAAATCAAAGGATTTAAAAGAATGCGTTCTTCTCTTGCATGGTCTTCAAATGGGGAAAAGAGGGGCTTCTCTGGTGGCTGTTAGAGACAAGTACAAGAAGCATAAGGTTTGTGTGGCCATACAAAACATTTGCTGATTTATTCTTTACGTAATCATATGCATCTAGAAATCTGATTTGAACTGCATAATGTTTTTGCAACAGTTCAAATGTGTGTCAGCAATATCTCCCTCTCCAGAGGTCCCGGTCTCCTTTTTCAATGATGTTTAAGAATGCCCGATACGCTTGTACAAATCAACACATGCCTTGTGCATAAATTTCTGAAGAAATTTGATGCTAATTAATTTCTCCAAAGGTTGCCATATGGAGCTAGTTTTGAATCTTTTGATGTTTCCTCGAGTGCTGAAATATTGTGTGCATGTCCATGGCAACATTAACGTAAGTTATTAATTTAAAAGTTGGATTTAAGATGTATCTAGCTTAAGTTTAGTTGAGTTCTAAGTACTGAATTGTCAGGTTTTCTCAAGGTTATTTGTAATATATTCTAGCTATCAATTCTGTACTTGGTGTGAAAATTAATTTTAGATTGCAAGAACTGTATGACATGGCCACATAGAAGTAGTTGGTCTTATTCATGCATAAAAAAGTGGATCATGAAACAAAATTTAGATTTCTATTTAAACGTAATGTAGGTGCCCATTAGGTTGGATTGTTGGTAATAAAAGTGCAATTCCTTGATTAATTATTCAGTTGGAATGTAAGATATAAAAGTTTTTTCATTCATTGCAAAGAACGAAATGATTCTCAGTCGAGGTTAATAACGAATGGGTTTCTGATGCAAGTTTTTGATTTGTCAAATACAAAGCAAAACAAGATCGAATGGATTTATGATAATTATATATTAATTACTATATAATTAACCAAACAAGACTGATAGATTAATTATTATAATAATAGTACAATATATCCGATTAATCCCTAACCAATACTCTAGCCAACAAAATCCGAATCTAAATTTTTACAACAAAAAATAATTTAGTTGTAATGAATTGTATTATACCGCATCTGAATTTTCAAAAGCCTCGCAATTAATATTATACGAAATTCAGCACAACTTTTATTATAAAAAAAACCCAGCAACGTAGTCAAACATTGTAAGAAATTTAGCACAATTTTTCTAAAAAGTAGCCAAGAATAATAGTCATACATTGCATGATCATGAACGTCAAAAGTAAGATGTACGTCATATAAACAATTTTGTCATCTTACTGGATAAATTAGACAAAAACCTTAAACCTAGATCAGTATGATTTTATCTTTACCCTTTCTACACACAAGCTAATACAATTGAAGTTTGGTTCTACATCCGAAAGTCCATGACACAAACTACATTGTCTGCAAAAGAAGCTGCAATCTTGTCGCCTTCTTTATTCCAACATACTTCAAATATACCGCCGTTTCCAGCATACGTTTTAACTATCCTTGCCTCCTTTACAGACCAAACATGTATGCATTTATCCAAGGAGCCGCTGGCCAAGTACTCACCGTTGGGACTGAATGCAACAGTATATACAGGGTCCCTGTAACAAAACACACAGATTTTAAAATCAGCTATCCGCAATTATTATTTGAATCTTTTAGTGCAATGGATCTTTAAGGCACAGCTCAATTTTAGGAGGTCCTTTTAAAGCAATAATCAGACTATACCTATTAGAGTTGTAGCCATGTAAAACAAAAGTTTAATATGGAAGCATCTAAAGCATGCTAAAGGGGGCAATATGTAGAGCACAACAATATTCTCCAAAGTTATGTTGATAACCAAGCAACAGGTTGGAAGTAGGACATCATTGTCATAAAATGGTCTGTTGCAATGAAACAAAATTTATATGTATATTATAAAACGTTTACCTGTGGCCATTTAGGCTGTAGAGAATGCTCCCTGATTCCACATCCCATAGCTTTATTGTTGAGTCAAAAGAGGCACTATCGAAGGGGAGTATACAAAGGTAAAATAAATATCAGACTTACTGTATTTCTAAATTTGACACAAATATATACATATAATGGCTAGAAAAATATGCTCAGGCATACAAAATCAGCAGAACTGTATTGTAACAGGCAATGCATGTCAAAGGTAACTCTTAGTTACCACGTCACAAATCAGACCCACTGAATAACACAAGGCAATTTTTTCTCACTAATATTTCCACATGTTTATATACAAGTTTGGGGAAACCAAAAGCAAAATATGAACCAAAGGCAAACAGGATTTATAGGTTTGACTATTAACATAAAGAAACAAGCACAACTAATCAAATACATCCAACTCTACAAGCAATAATATAATCATTTTAGAAACAACACTGTAGAGTAGAGCTAAAATTAAGTCACTCGCACCACTCTTATCAGAACAAATTTTTATGTGTTTACCACTTTACCTTGCCAACAGTAGCTGCTGATTCGGATTGTTTGTACCAGGCCCCGTTGGACTCCATTTGATGGTATATATCTCCTACAAGGTCACAAGTGCAGGGATCATTTCAAAAGCTTGTTCCACTTTAAATCAATTATGTATTCACACTTTTAAAAGTTGATCCAACTTGTTGTCAAAATTCAAAAATTGTTCAAACTGCGTAAATGCTGCATATGGCAATTAAAAACAAATGTTGCCAAATTCTTTAATGTGCCTGATGAAACAGGATGTGTGTTGGATAATTTACATGGGGGTATACCACTCCCTCTTTTTAAGAAGAGAATCAACCATGTGTTGGACAACTTTTTCAATAGTACTTGCTATAGTACGACATACAAGTAATTAACAATATTAATGGATAATGATGGTGTGAAAATATAATTATATAATATGTATGCAACTCATTTTCAATAATTGTAAAACCTTCAAAAAGTTATTAATATGAATAATCAAATTTCGAAAAAAGGGAATAGTATGATTTAAGATGGTGGGTGGCACAGGAATTAGTCCCAGTACCTTGGTATGTTCCTTCAAATCATGTAGGCAGGTGTCCTGTTTCATGCTCCAGATCTGCAACATGTTTTATACAAGTCCAAATTCAAACCCTACGCCACTTGACCACCCATTGAAAGTAACCTTATGCATTAAATAGAATAGTAATTGTTGTATGTGGGAGACAGTAAGGAGCAAGGAATAAACTACATAGTGAGTCTGTGACCATTGCATGCAAATGCTTATCGTGACATACTGACATGGTAATATGTTTGTAAAAATCACCTTTGCAGTGGAATCATCTGAGCATGAAGCAAGCAATTGACCAGTAGGATCCCACTTGACTGCATTCACTTCACCCTAAGTACCAAAATTTAAGAAATGATTCAATGACTATTCTTACAAAAGCATAGTCCCACATATTTCTACTACAAATTTTTATACAGCCAAAAAAGTCAAATTTATGTACATCTTTTAAGCAAGTTATTTTCCATGCAGAAAAAAACAGAACCTAAAGTTCATTAGTTCCAGATTAGTTGGAATAAAAAAGAAAATACTGAGAAGAGCAGAACAGAAAGGTAAATAATGTGACAAAAATCGGCCGATTACTTGATTCAATTGCTACGATGGAAAATACAAATTATTATTGCAAGTAAGAACAGAATACTGTGCAACTTACAATTTGTGAACCATATATCATCTTACTTCCAGTATGGTCATCTGATCACGAGTTCTTTACTTTTATTTTTGCGTGTGCACATTTGTCCCAAATGAGGGCTAATATTTCTCAACGGACTCAGCTATACCAAACCAAGACATAACTGGCTAACATTTCACAAATCCAGATACTCAGACTGTCTATTCCTTCCCTAATACATATCTTGACTCCAAAAGGTTAAAAAACTAATTACAATTTACATCTAAGCATGGATCGAAAAGTACGCCGTAATTTATAGATAATATCATAATACTTATTTAATATAGTATGGATGTAGGACAAATCAAAGCCTACCTTATGACCTGAAAAGGTATTGATTGGTCTGTTCTCACCAACTTTACAAATATGGATCATAGTGTCAGTCGAGCAAGTAGCGAATGACACGTTATCCCTCCAATCCACATCAAGAGTAGGAGCTGAAATATAGTAGTCTTAATTATTTACTACACATACCCACATATAGAAGCAATCGTACCACTTGCTAAGTATGAAATAGTATTCTTTTCAAGAATGATTTATGCAAGAAGTAGTGCACCAGAATGAAACTCAAATTGTTGTTTCCATTCCCCCGTCTTGATGTCCCACACAATAGCAGTTTTGTCAACGCTTCCAGTGAGAAGATAATCACCCTTCTTATTCCACTTCAAAGAGAAGATCGGGCCTTTATGTTTATTCAAAGTATTCACCAACTCCCCTGATAAATACATAACTAGTTAACAGATCATGAAACACAGACTTCATACTTTAGCATCTAGATGTAACATAACATGCAAAATACCTATTTTCATTATTTTAAGTGTAGGCATAAACTGAAAAACATAACATAGGAAAATGTAAATTGTTATATCTTATCAAAGCCAACAGGCCCATCACTAGCATATATATGAGTAGAAAAGGACCTTGTCAAAATTATTTGACTCGTTCTTAATCCATAAATTTGTATAAGCGGCAAAACCAGGAGTTCAATTTTTATTTTTTTTATTTTTTTTGGGGGGGGGGGGGGGGTATCACACATATAACTTTTATTCAAAAGAATACAACAGTGATAGCTAATTATCAGGTAAGATAGCTAATTGTCATATAAAAAAAAGTCTACCAGAGCAGAAGTAGATTTGTGCTAAAGTAAATGGTGTAAAAAAATAATAACTAGGTGTCACTTCAAAAAAAAGAAGAAAAGTGGAAGGTATTCAGTGTATATCTATTTATTTTTTTTAAGAAGGGGAACTAATTTTGTTTAGACTTTAGAGATAAATACCAGATAGTTTCTGGTGTTCTTTTCTAATACGATGACTACTTTTCTACAACTTTTCCTCAGATAAGATCTAATCCACATTATTGACGGTAACAAATGCATTTTCCTCTAATCCTTGTTTCGGGTGAGTTGTCCCCTTCTCTGCTGAAAACTCCAATTTTCTTGGAATGATAATAAATGTGATCAACGTTTCTACACAATTGACAATACAGCTGAGTGATAAACTGTCAACAGGGAATCCAAACACGTGCTACCAATAGATGTACATATAAACACATTACAAGAAGCCCTAATACACTAAGATATTATTTTATTCGTCCGCCCAAAAAGTAAAAAAAAAAATCTCAACTTTTTGTTAAAAATAAAACTGTTGATTAATCAATAAAATTATCACCAATAACAAGTTTTAGTTATTTACAAACTTTCAACGATTTAAAAACACGAAAATAAATCACTTAGCAACAAAACATACCATCTCTGCTCCATATTCTTGCCTGGCCATCATAAGAACCTGTAGCAAGTAATGTACCGTCACCCTACAAAGGCAAAGTTTTTCACAATAACAAGAAAGAAATTAATTTTCTTAGACATCTACATGAATGCCAAATATAGACGTTAAGTGTTACTTTATGTAGAAGTAGAACAGGATTTTACAAAAAATTCTAAGAATATACAGTAAACACTCACATTCCAATCCAATGTTGTCACATCCTTGCTTGGTGTTTTACCCTTAACATGCTTCAACACTGCGCAATTTGGGAGAATGCCTTGCATATTGGAGCTACAAGGTCCTTCACGAATGGTCCAAATACGGGCTGTGGAGTCTCCAGCACTACAATAATTGTGGATAGAATAAAACATAAGGCTCGTGATGTGACATAGAAACGTAATCTTCAAGAACATGGTTACATTAATACATGCAGGGATAAGGCAATTATAAAGTGAGGGCGGGAAGTTCCCTTGATTTTATTTTATTTTTGCTAAATGGCAGTTCCCTTGATTTTAATTTATTTTTTTGATATATTTATGCATATATGTCATATATTTGTTTATTTATCGGATTTTTATTTGATAATTATATTTTTCTACTCTATAGTATTGCTTTTTTAGAAAGAAAAAAAATCAGACCAATTCATAAACAGAATTAGTGTCCATGATATTTCATTCCATTTAAAACACTATAAAGGGTATTAGAAATGAAAATGAAACTCAAATATATAACGCAAAGTCCTAAACTACTAACATGAAATTGTTTACTCATATGAGAAGGAAAAGAATGAAGTAATTCAAAAAATTTATACAAACATATTAATCAAAAAGAAAGACAACTGACACATCAACTATTTTACTTATTATCCAATAAATTAACTTTGGCTAAAGACGCCAAGTGAAATACTCATGCCATGACCATGTATAATGATCAATTTAAATGTGTACACTTCACATAGAGAAAGAGCATAGGTATTTTAAAATTTTTAAAAAGAAAATATATTAGAGAGACAGAGACAATTAAGATATTTTACACATAAATCCCAAACCAAACAGAATATATCTTTGGTGGGTAAGAAGCACACCATACCTTATCAACTGAATCTTCCCCGGAGACTATACAATGGTGTTTATATATTAGAAAATAATTACTAACATATTTTGGCCCACCCTCCCTAGATTCATGTCTACGCCAGTAAATACATGTATAGCTATGGTATATTGCGAGGCGGGTAAAGCTGTTAAGGAGTCTAGGTCATCAGCAAAACCATTTTTTATTCCCTAGTGATAATTAAATGTGTACATATAAGTTAGTAACAGCATTCAACAATATCATGAAATCATTTAAGGATCCGTCCTGCAACTGATACAAAACATCACCTATCCGTTTACCTAACCTTCTTAAAGGCAATATGTAATAATGTGTCACTAAAAATCATTTACTATGATATAATTATTGACATTATTCATAAAATTTACAGTCTACTGGCTATATTAATTCATCAAGTTAGCGGTATCTATCATCTTGCTGAGATGAATGATTTTCTTGTATAGGATACAATTATAAAAAAATAATCTAATCCGTAATAATATAGGGAATAAACCCACCCTGATGCAAGAAGTGAACCCAATGGACTCCAAGCACATACGAAAACCTGTCATAATAAAAACCACAAATTCAACAGATTCTTGTCAGGATAATTCTAACTTTTTCTCATCTTCTACTAACTTATATGACAAAAATATATCCAACTTGCAACTTTTTCTCCTGAGAAAAATGTCCCTTCCAATATTCTATACGAATATTCAAATTCACATTTATGTAAAGTATAAAATTCATATATAATGTCCATAGAGTTGGTCAAAAGTAAAAGAAAGATCAAGGTGTCGTGGTAAAAATGGAAACCTTGTTATACTACAAAAGAATGTAGATAACAACCCCAACACATATATATACAGATAGACAGATCCATAGATACTGGACATGAACCACTGCACTTTCAGCCAACTTCGAAAGCTTGACATCTACCACAAGGAGGCAACTATAATGGCACTTACATTAACTAAAACACCAGTTGGCTAAAAGTGATGATTTGGTTATGAAGCATGCCTACATACATTACATAATATTCCATATAAATGTATTACAAAATTTAAACTAGAATATATTAAGCAGCAAAAATGTTAGTACGTAATCTTAAATTTCTATCACTCCAGCTAGAATATAACCAGTAATATGATTCTATTAGTATTCACTAGTCAGCAAATCAAAAATAAGTGAACCTCAGAAGTATGTCCTTCTAAAACTGTCACATCAGAGTTGGGAATAATGCAAGGCATGGCTGTTGAGTTTGATGAAATTTCAACTGCCTCAATGTCCATTGGCTCTGTTCATGGTTGAAAATCATAAAAATAGTCAAAGGCACTTCTATTAACAGTAAAAAAAGCCAAAGAGCAGTCTAATTTCACTGCTACAACTAAAAAAATTAGTCAACAAACAAGTGTTGTTACTTGTAGAAGGTGTTTAAAAGCAAAAGTTTGTAGCAAAAAGACCGCTAGACTCACCCGCTTTGTTTTCCTTGTGTTCAATTTTTATCTTGTCTCCATCATGCCTCGCATGAGCAAGATCAGCATGTGGCTTTTCTTTGTCTTTGCCCTTATCTCTTTCCCTCTCTTTTTCTTTCTCTATCCTCTCTCTCTCCCGCTCTCTTTCTTTCTCCCTGTGTTGTTTTTCTTTCTCCCTTTCTCGATCATGTTCCTTCTCCCTTTCTCGAGCATGTTCTCTTTCGCGGTCCTTCTCTCTTTCACGTTCTCTCTCTCTTTCTCGAGCATGTTCTCGTTCTCTAGCATGCTCTCGCTCATGTTCTTTCTCCCTTTCTCGAGCATGCTCTCTGTCAAGTTCACTTTGAGACACATCATTACCTTTCTCTTTTTCTCTGCGTCTTTTTTTCTGGAGACTTTCTTTCTTCTCCTTTATGATCTTCTGTAATTCATACACATCCTTTGTGATGAGATCCAGAGGTTGTATGAATGAGAAATCTTCATCTATGTCTGCATCATTCTGAATAAATATAATTCAGTCGGTTAAAGTTCCTCGGACATGTATCAATCAAAATGCATAAAACAGATAAATATTGTGCTTACACAAGTAACATTTGCTTCCAGCTCGAGATACTGTATCCCTTTTTGTACAAATGTAACAAGCGCTCCTGGTGGAACCATATTGCCATCTATGGTACTTCTATTGATTCCTGCCTCATACCCTAAAGCGAATGCTGAATGTGTAAAGCCTGTGAATAGAAACCAACCAACTAAACAGTTAAAAGAGATGCTGTACTTTGATTATATAAATGGATCGTAATTAATTTTCCAATATTCGACATATTTCACATGTAAAGATTCAACATATCAAATTCTTAAATATGAAATACAATGTCAAATAGAGAAATATGTCGATTTCAAGTCGAAATGTGTTGTTGACGGTGCCACCGGGCCCGGCTGACTGCATGCGCAGGGAGTGAGCTTCCACACGGGCCCATTCTTTTTGTGATTTTGTGTTTCATACATTGAAAATTAAATTAATTTATTTAGCATGGAAGTTAAGATGCATATCATTATAAATTTCAGGCATGATTTTATTCATATTAAACATATCTACGTAATTAAACGATACAATTGAGCCTACTTTGCAATTTTGAAAACTTCAATATCTTTACCTTAACTTTTCAGTTTATAAATATCCACAATAAAGTAAGTCTCCTTGGTTAAGCAATTGCATATGAATTTATGTTATTAACTGAAATGTTATACTACCTCCGTCCCACCCAATTGTTAACGTTTCGGAGAGAAGGTCCGGCACGCATTTTAAGGTGCATATAAAGTATAGTTCCATAACTTATTTTTAAATATTTTTTTCTGAATAAAAATTTAAATTAAGTTATGAAACTATACTTTATATGCACCTTAAAATGCATGCCGGACTTTCTCTCCGAAACGTTAACAATTGGGTGGGACTGAGGGAGTATTATCTTAACAGACCTGGCTGGTAAATGGTTCGATCCGCCCTCCCGCCCTCATTCATTTTATTAATTTAATAGCACATAAATTCTTTTAATCTAAGACTCTAAATAGATAATCACTATTAATTGTAAAATTAAAAATTTAAAAACTTACAAGCCATTAAAACTAACAAAAGGATCCAAATTTGATCCTATTCGGATCCTAATTATCAAGTAACACTTTAACATGTTTCCTACAAGTAACAAGTTAAGTAATTAACAGCAAATTCCGAACACAACGAGACCGAAAACAAAACACACGTATAAGCATGCTTATAGCCTTCCATACAACATATACATAGGGTTAGGGTTACACAAAAGCAATTTCATCGCGGAATCTGAATTAAATTAGAGGTAATAAAAAGCTAATCTGAAACAATACTAGACAGAATTAAAAAGAGAATTGATAAATCTAGGGCAAAGTAAAGTGAGAAAAGAGGATAAAACATAGATAGAGAATAAAAATGAAAGGATAAATAGAGAGGAGAGGTACCAGATTCGTGAAGATATCTGAAAACAAGATAGTTCAATTCTGTAGAGGTAATCGAGACCATTTTGTTGATGGTTCGGGCCTCCGTTTGGTGAATCGCCGGCTCCCAACTATGGCTTCATTTGTTTGTGTTTTGTAGCTGGGATAAATGTGTTTCTCGTATATATCTTGCACATTACGATTTTGCCCTTACGTCTTTACGATTTACAATTCTGATTTCTCAATTTCACTGTGTTCCGTTTATCCGGACTTATAAGCATCTTATAAGCTGGAAAAGTTGGTACATACGTATTTTTTCTGAAAATAAGTAACTTATTTTCAAATTTAGAAATAAAATTTGGTCTTAAATTTCTTAAATAAATATTAATTTTAAAAAAAAAATATGAAAATACTTTTAAAAAAAATAACTTATTACTTATAAGTTAAGCCAAACACCCCTGGATTATTAGCTACTACTCAGTCTTTACATTTTGTTACGGAGGGTTTGAGATTTGGATTTTATTTGAAATTTTGTTTTTAGTTAAATGATTTAGATGATATTTTTTTTTGAATTTATAATCAATTTAGGTACAATTAATTTAAATTTTAAAAAGTACATTAAAATTTGATGGTGTTTAATAAAAATTAAAAAATATCTTGGTACGTTCAGTTTTACTGAAACAATTTTTTAAAACTTGATATTATTTAATTTAGATTTTCAAATATTTATTAAAATCTCTAAATGGTTTTTTTTATTTCATAAAATGACAAATTTTGATGAACGTAATATATTTTTGTCATTTTTAAATCCATCTAAAATGAATTGAAGGATTCTATCTAGGTGTAACAATCACGTGAAAACTTTTTAGCATGAGAACCGTCAAAACTTTCATTAAATTTCGCAGAATCATAATAAAAATGTAAAAAAATATGCTTATATAAACTTTTTATTATAGTTATGCAAATAAAATTATGGTTCTGCACTATTTTTTTCATTTTTTGTCATGGTTTTACAAAATTTAGTAAAAATTTTCACGATTCTCACATTAAAAAATTTATGTTACCCTCTATCTAGATCTGGCGGATTAGCCATCAACTCTATAAGAATCAATTTAAAATTAAAATCAACTATAATTTTTAAAATTAATAAATTATTATTATTATTTAAAAAATTAATATCACGAGTAGAATAACAATTAACAAAAAGGTCAATAAAGTTTTCACACAAGAACAATATACTCTATCTGTGTAGGCCTCTCTTTTCTATCTCATATAATTTTAAAATTTATTCATTAATTTAGGAGTTATGGTCGGTGTTTTTAGATGATGATAAATCCCTTTTTACTATTTCCCTTATTTTTTTCTTAATCTTTATTCTTGTTCAGTAAATTTTTTGTTATTGAGAGTCTTTTTATCCGATAATTAGATTTTCTAGTAACCATGTATTGTATACGCTGGTCTGGTTTTAGAATAAGCTGGTTTTTGTAAAATAGTTTCGATTTTGTTTTTGACAAGTAAGCTAATTTTGACTTCTTATTAGGTTGCTTTTGCCTTGCATAAAAATCTTGGTTTTGTTTTAGATATGTTAGCTAGTTTTGGCTTGTTAATTGTGTGGATATGTTAGCTAGTCCTTTCGGTTTGGAAGGGGAATGGATTCAAATTTCACTCTACTTGTTTTTGTATTGTACTCGTGTTATTCTTGTTTGAGCACTCTTGAGAAAAGAATTCTTCCTTGGCCATTGCTTCCATCTCTATTTTAAAAACAAATTTGTGTGTTCTTGTAGAAATTCTCAACTGGTCTCTCGCAGAGGCCATTGACATGGATTATTATGAGAAATGGTCGTCTTTACATGACTAAATTTTTTAACAAAGAATAATGATACACAAATTTCTTTTTGAAAACATGATACCGAATTACCGAGTTGAGGTGGTCAAAAAGAGACACTGATAATTATTAGGGATACAAAAAGTATTAACCATTCCGGTGTAAAATTTATATGGTCCTTCTGAAAGATGAATAATTATCAGCTGCAAGCCTACAATTGGATTATTACATATATAGGTGTATATAGTAGCAGATTTTGAAGGGCATTCATCAGAAACAGTAAGAGAAACAGATACTACAAAAAGCAAAATTGACTAGCTTCCAAATCACACAAGCACAACCCACAAAAGGATAAAACATAAGAAGCCAAATTTTTCATACATGTTAACCCTATAAATTGGATAGGAGTGACCTTATTTTAGGGACTGAAAGTAACAGAGATTGAATAAAAAGATGCTTATAAAAAAAACCCTAAAAAGTTAGCCAAGAAAAGGTCCCTTGTTTCATGATATGTATAATGTTAGCAACCCCTATTCTTGAATCTACTATCTCTCCTTTCTCATTTGTTTTCTTATCTCTTCTTTTTCTCTGTTCTTCCACATCTTTGTTTTGATCATGCACTTGTGTTTGCTTCATAAGCTGATCTTTTTGGTCTTACTGGTCTGTGCTGAGGAAAAACAGTTGCCCCTGACCCAAAATGAGAGTTCCATGAACAAGATGGCAGTATCTGATATGAAATCTGTGTCTCAGAATGAGGGTTCTACTTCTGTCACATGCATAAACAACAAGGCAGTGACAGAAATGAAACAGAGGAGACAACAGCAAGAACAAGAACAACAGCAGCAAAGTGAAAGTTCAGCACATCCATTGGATGAGTTCTTCTCAAGCAAAAGAAGCGTGCCGAATGCATCAGACCCTCTCCACAACCGTTGATTTCAGATCAGATTTATAATGTCAGTGATTTTCATCAACTAAAAGTGTTTGAGTTTGATAAATTTAACTTTCGTTAAAAAAAATTATGTAGAAAAAAAAAGTTTCCTACTGTTTGCTCATGGTTTTTCTAATCATGATAGGTGAATGCTGTGTAGTGATATCTCCTCGAAAATTGCACCGTTAGTCTAATTTCAGTTTTTCTGTGTTTACTCTTTATATTTTGTATATTGTACCAGCTTTATTATACATATCTAAGTGTGTGTGATATCTGTGTACATTTGTCATATTCAATACTTTTTGGCTCTAATTTCTTCTTGTGGCTCCACAAGATTGTTGTGTTTCTTCTTGTCCCTTTTTCTCTTTCAACTTTCTTTCTCATGATTGCCACAATTGCAGGTCATTTTATTATAACTTGGCTAGTCTCAACTGTTTCTTTTTTAGAATATAAAGAGAGATTTTTGCTATACAAAAATTGTTAAGACCCCGTTTGTTTCCACCGGTAAGTAATTTCTAAGTTAAAAAATACATTGCAGTGATTGTTTACTTTATGTTACACTTGTTTTAATTTGGCATTTGTCTACCTCAGTTCAATGTACACTCATTAAGCCTAGATAAAATTCAATAATTCTTGCATACCTAAGAGAAAACAGACTCTGGGAGTCTGTGTTGGTGAGTTCGAAATGAATTGCAATGTTATTTTTACTCGCATGCTTTCTCAAACGGATCAAAAATACTTTTGCACCTATGTTTCTCCAATTTTTGGGAGAAGAGTTGCAGAAAGAAGCTTTCACTTTTTATCTTTACAATAAAGTTGGTTGAACTTAAAATTGTGTCTTATGACTTAAAGTTGATTAACCTGCCGAGAGTTTAAAATGTATGTTTGGGTAATTTTGACTTATGAGTTTTTCAAAATATAATAATAAAAATAAAAGTGACTTATTAGTAATTTATTACATATGGATAACTTTTATCAAAATAGAAAAATAAAAAAAATAAGTCACCGAAAAAAGTATGTTTTAAGTCAATTTCTGACTTATTTCTGACTTTAAGTCGGTTTCTAACTTATTACACAAACAAATATTTTTTAGTTTAAAGTCAGAAACATGCTCTTATATAATTATATATACAACTGTAGAAGTTGAAGACATCATTTAAAATTTATTCTTTTTCTTTAATTATTTCTCAATCTGATCAAGAAAAATCCATTCTTATGTTATGAACTTGTTTTATACTCCTGTGGTTGTTTATATAGCTTTTTACACGTAACTTTAGGTGCTTTGACCATATAATTGAAATTGATTTTTTTTTGATTTTTTTTCTGAATAAAAATATAATATTTAAATTTTAATTCACAAAAAAAATTAAAAATATTAATTTTAACTATATGGTCAAAGTACCTAAAATTAGGTACAAAAAGTCAAACGACCTACCAGAGGGAGCATCAAGTCATCAACTAATATGCTCATTAGTAATATTTTCTATCGAAATTTAACTCTACATCATCATTCGAAGAAGCAATTATTGATTATATGTTTATATATAGTTATTAAATAAACAAGCTAAAATGTACATAAAAATAAGTATAAAAAAGAACAGAGGTAGCAGTAAACAGGACGAAAGAAAGCCAGACGTGTAGGGAATAAAGGTACAGGACTAGAATACATGCAAAGATTAAACACAGAGAGGAATCTCCAATCTACAGTTAAAATGATCAAGGGTTCCTTCATCTTATTTAATAAGTTACTTATAAATTAAAAAAGTATAAAGTTCAGCACGATTTTGGGCTCCCACTCGCACACATGCAGCAGGATGTTGAGGTTGAAGACCATCTTAATTACTACATTGCTGTATAACTTCTTGGCAATCTAAAAGATATGCACATATATGCAAACATTGCACAGCAAGATCACATAATAAGACCACCACAAGGAACTTTTCTTTGGCCACAGACCAATGAATTTGAACCCAGAATCAAGGTCACGGTTAGGGAGAGCATGGCTAGATTTTTGGATAAAATCGGAACCGAAATCATATATCTTCTGTTTTAAAAATCAAAAACCACAATCGCAACTGAACTATCGATTTCGGTTTTAAAAAGGCCGGTTCAGTTTCTATCACCCACATTACTTCATTGTTATGGAGAAAATAAATATACTGACAACTGCAAGACGAGGTACGAGGTGACTCCTTGATAGACACGGTGGTGATGTTGTGGCTCCATTGAAACAATCTGGTAGGCCAAAATTATGTCATTTTTCGTGAAGCATTGTACAAATATACGATTTCTCGTCTCTTTTCACAGTGCAGATCTGACAACGACTAAAGACCAACTCTTGCAGTTTTTCAACTGAAAAAAATATTACTACTATATATTTCAAAAGGAATCCTAAAATATACCTCAAATGGTGGCTAATTGTAATTAGTTAAACCTATTTAAATCCATGTCGACCATCTTCCGACAAATAGAACTAACCGAAATTTGTAAATACCATTTGAAAATTATAGCATTTTGAGGAAAACAAATAAACGAAATTTTTATTTATGAAATCAAATTTGTTGTAACCAGACAAATAAAATAATGATACTGTAAGACAACAATATCTCAACCAATGAAAAAGGAGTAGATAGTCTAGCGATATCTGAACTAGAGTAAAAGTGAAACTTACTCCACTTATTACTCATCTCTACTCTCAAGGGAATATCACTGTACATTACGACGGGGAACCTTAATAATCGATAATCGAACAATTTCGATGATTGTTGGAGATGATGTATTTTTAATTTTGATAAATAAAAAAAACTTTCGCTATTTACCAAATTACTTTTGCAATAAAATAACATTGCAATATTTGATTAAAATATCATCATATTATTTGTTATTGTTTTCTATGTTTTATTTTCAAATTTTATTTTTTTATGATAAAAGTAAAGAGATAATTTCATTTTTCTGATACTATCTAAAATATTATAATGTAAAATGTAAGGTAATTAGATCAACAGGGTTGTGTGTCATGAGCACCTCTAACAACTATTTTTTTTAATTGATGAAGATTTTTGTAGATACATTTACTATTATTATTAGTTAATAATAATAAAGCCAGTGAAAATTTGTAATCTGAACTGTGAAATGAACAGCGAGGAAAAAAATTGATGAGCTATATTCATAAAGTTTTAATTTTAGTAAAGAGTTTTATATTTTCAAAAATAACATTTCATATATTTTATTTTAGAAAAGTATTTTTCAATTTTATTTGTTAAAAATATTTTTAAAAACATACAGTACCAAACATTTATAAATATTTTCTATTTTCTATTTGTAAAATACATGACATGACAGTTTTTTAAACTAGGGACCCATCCAGAAGCTAAATTATATACAGACTGTTTTGATTGCAATTGCAAGAAGAACCGAGAAGCCCTAAATAACAATGGCGGACACACGAGACAAAGCAGCCATCGACGTCTCCAAATCCGACAAGCCCAACGTCTCCTTCTCCATATGGCCACCGTCTCAACGCACTCGCGACGCCGTCATCAACCGCCTCATCGAAACCCTCTCTTCTCCCTCTGTTCTCTCCAAACGCTACGGCACTATCCCCGAGGCTGAAGCCTCCGCCACGGCCAAGCTCATCGAAGAGGAAGCCTTCGCCGCCGCCTCCGGCTCGGCGTCGTCCGATAACGACGGAATCGAGATCCTTCAATCTTACTCTAAGGAGATTAGTAAGCGGATGCTCGAGACTGTTAAGTCTAGATCTGGTGGTACCGGCTCGGAGACTGTGATTGAGGGACACGTGGCTGATGATGAGGTGAAAGTTGAGGAAGATGAGTCGGTGAAGGAGAGTAATTAGGGCTTTTGATTGCTCCATCAGATCAGGTGCTTTCAGTTTGTTTTAGTTGTCGTATTTGTATCCGTAATGACTTGGCTATTTCACATTGTTATGTACGAGCTTTGCTATTAGGATTTTATATCGTTTATGTACGTTTATTATAATATGGATAATCATCTGTTGAAAATGTGAGTTTGCAAATGTGTGGTTGTATGTTTTTAATTTGCATTTGTGGGGGGGGGGGGTATGGTTATGTCTTCGTCTTTGATTTGGAGGGTTGATTTTGGAATTATGTCTGTAATTAGCTAGGAGAGACAATTGTATTAAGTAGTGGACACCAGAATACCACAATTTGGGAGGAATGCCTAAAATTACTACATAACATAAACTCTCGTATGTGTGAAAGGATCAAAATTATAACTGTGTATTGCGGAGAATAAAGAAATACCAAACGCGTATTTTTGTGCCATATGTCAAAGCTTTGAATTGCAATTTTGTGGTAAAAAGGTCTTGAAAGCCCCTGTTTTGGAAATGTTAGCTTTAGATTGTTAATTCTAGAGAAGTAGTTGTACAAAGGAATGCTGAACTTATTTAATATTATAGTTCTATTACTCGACCTCTTTGATAATTTGTCAGACTAAGAGTCTGACACATGTACACGAGTTCTAGTAACATCTACCTAATCCAGTTGTAGGATATTATTTAAATCTCAGTTTGTATACTTGGGGTAAGCCGTAAGCATGAATTTTTACCTTCTATCTTCCATCTATATATGATTGACTTTATAATGGGGATCTAAATCTATGATTGCACGCGTCTTCTTAATTAGCTCGATTTTGAAATTTGATGTCTTGAAAACTTGACATGTTATAATTTTTTAGTGAGTTTGTAGTTATTTTCATTAATGGTCTCACATTTTTTTCCAAATTTTGAAATAATTTAAAACAATCTCCACAAAAAATTAGTATCATTATACACATAAATCTTGTGGCATGGGTACTACTGTATATATTGGACAAGGGATGATATTGGAATAGGATGCATATCATGGTACTGTACTGTTTGGGGCAGAGTTCTTCTTTTGGAATGCCTCTCAAGCAAGCTAGCACAATATCAAACTAAAAATCGCTTGCATGATTGCATCTAGTATTCTCTAGTGGGTTTACTTCACCAGATGAAAGCTCCGCGAGGACATGTTTGTTAGACATTTAAAACACTTGTTTGCAAATTATTTTTGTGCTACTTACAGTACTACAGGTTGCTGCCCATAGACTATCTGGGTTGGTCTAACTATGTGTGTTTTCGTGGTAAAAAGAAATTGAATTATCTCTAGTACCTCAGAAATGATCATGCACTAATATTGGCGTTTATCTAAGCAGTTTTCTAAGTTCTAGATGTGATTATGCCTCAAAACTTGTATTGTAGGAGGATGTAGAATACTTTACTAGCTATCTGAACTGTAAGCGTTCGCTGCTGTATCATCAATCCATTTTACCTTGTATATGCAGTTCGTGTCTTGAAATTGTGAAATGCATCTTGCATAGGGGAATTGTGGTCTCTCTACTCCATTTGGTATTTGTGTGCATAATGTGGTATTCAGTTGGAGTTTTATTCAAACGTTGTGAATGTTTGGGCAAGCTGAAGTATCAGCATTTAACTTCTCGTCTTAAACTGTGCAAACACGGAAAACTCGGTTGGGGAGAGGATGCAGTGAATGAATAAAATTGAAGACAAAACAAAATGTATGATTGAAGATACAAAAAAAAACAGTTGGTGCTTTTTTAATGATATGTTTGCGAAAAAATTGTGTTTAATAGAGACAAACGATTGGGGATTTTTTGCATTCTAATGTATATTTAGAAATGGAATGAAGGGAAAAAGGAAGATTTTAAACATTTAACTAAAATTATTTAAACTTGATTTGATTTTATTCTTTCCAATTTTATGTCAAAGTAAATGCTACTTTTTTTATCCAATTTATCTATCTTGTTTTATTTATTTAGTTAAATTGATCAAAATTTGACTTAAATTTATATTTATTTAATAATTGAAAAAATTATATTATTAGAAAGTACATATAATTTATTTTAAAATGTGATTTTTATTAAAATTATAAAAAAATAATCTATAAATCGCAATCAAAATTTATCATTATAATTAAATTTACCAGCTGTTACAACTTGTTCTTCAACTATTATAGTTTACTCCCATACCTTAATGTCTTACCACATAGCCAGGCTTCTTATTGAAATTTCAACATATAAATAACTTGATAAAAATATAAATTATTTCAAAAATTAATTGAAATTGATTCCCAGACGGGTACATAATAACTTTTATATATCTCATAGGCTATATATTGCACCCATAAACATTTCAGAATTTCAAAGCAGCACAAAATTTATGCAAAAAATTGGAGAATAAAAAAACTATAATAACAGTTACATGCCACTGTAAGAATTTAGAGTTCCTATATTTTACAATAAAGTTAATTCTCGATCTCACACGAAAATAAAGCCAATTGAAAAAAAATATCAGTCTACCATCCACGTGGTTTCCGTTTGAAATTAAAAACTGGACTCGTTGACATTTCTCAACTCGGTGAAAGAGACACCCCACTCTAAATTGGTACAGAAAATGATTCTGGTCAGATTATTTTTTAGCGTAAAATGATAAAAATAATTACTCTATTATATATTAATTATTAAAAATGTATAAATAAATATAATTTAAACAATATAGAAATTGGAGACAATTACTGTATTCTACACCTTGTCGCAATTTTCTGTGGCAAGTACAAATTTATCACCAAACACTGATCTTAACAAAGTACCAAACATAAATGGAAACTGTAATAATTTTTTTATAAATCAGTTAGCTAGGATCTAAAACAAAGTATAATATACAATCTTTCCCAAGGAGTGGATAACAATGGCTGCACCTTTGTGCACCGATAAAACTTTAAATAAAACAATTAAAGAACCGTATACTAAATATATAAGGAAGGGAAAAAAAAGTTGAGAAAAAAGGTATTGAATTGCTAATCTAATGCCCTGGGCCTCGTTTGCTAGGTCCAGAAGCCAATTTGAACATCAAGCTCCTTATGGTAGACTCGCTAGTAGTTGAGTTATTATGATCAGAAGAAGCAACGCCAAACTGAGTCATTCCCATCGAGTCATGAGCTCCCTCTCCTGCTTGATCACACCCCCCCGCTATTGTTGATCGCAAGGCTCGACATTCGATAACTCCTAGCTGTGAAATTGTGAGCAAAATCATGATTCCAAAGACCAACCAGAAACTCAAACTCTTGTTTGCCATTGCAGTAGTAGTGCTCTTGCCTTTTTTGATATCGATATGATATAAAAGAATTTAGGATAAATAAATAAATAAATATATATATATATATATATATATTTATGTAGGTATATTTGGAGCTGTGAATATGAAGATTGTGAAGTGTAGATATATATATATATATATTTATGTAGGTATATTTGGAGCTGTGAATATGAAGATTGTGAAGTGTAGATGAAGAAGCAAAGGATGCTGGAGAAGGGCTGTATATATAGGGGGAGGTGAATAAATCTATTGGCTTGTTGTGCAAGTAGCTATACGATGTGAACATATATCGGGCCGTGTGTGTGTGGCTAAGACCAAGGACTAACCAGTTGGAAAGCGTATGCATGAGCTTTTACTTTGAAAATTTTGTTTCTTGACTCTTTGTTGCTGTGGTTCGAATTTGACATCGTGTGCCTGTGCCATGACATTTTTCATCGTCACTTGCGCCTATACTATACCAACTCTTTTTTCTTTTAAATATAGCTAAAAAGAACTTTTCACTACATTTTGTTATCTACTACTCCGTACGTATATACTATTATAGTAATAATAGTATTATATATGAGTTGAATTGTATGTATAAAAGATCTCAAGTCAAATAGTCAGACGTGAAACAGTTATTTCGTCTTGTGAGAAGAGTCAAAATAATGGAGTACGTACATTCTCTAGCTTCAAAAAGTCGTAACAAAATTAAGAAATCTTTTCTAATCCTCCCGAGGAGGATCGATATATTCACCTGTTAGAACATAGAAACCCCGTGTCCTGGACTCTAAAGTCAAATTCAAGTGCAAGTATTCGATTTATTCGATTAATCTGAGTTTATAAAGCAACAAGAGAAGCCCCCGATTAAAAAACATAATTTTCTTTTTCTTGTTTTGCTAAATAGTTTTCACAAATTAAATATCGTTGCTATTTGCTGGATTCGGTTTCCGAAAATCCAGGATGCAAAATGCCCTTACAAACTAATATTCGACTACAATACTGGACTACAATTCAGCGGTGTAACATTTATTTAGGTGTGTCTTTACCAAGTCTTTTGAGATTTGAAAATGGTAGAGTATCTCAATATGATACTTAAAAAAGTGTGTTGTAAAGTTTAGAGTGAGATTGTGATGAATTTACTACCTACGAATTATGTTATCTAAAAAAACATGGAGGTAGATGTACACAGGTGTGATCCAACGCGTAGATTTCCATCTGTCCCGCGTCACTATTGTCCTAGATGATTTTCTTGGTACGTTCTCTAACTAATATTATACTCATCACAGGTACTGGTAACTTGCTGCTACTGATTAATTGGTTTGAACAAAGTGATCCAAAAACAAATTACAAATTAGCTGGCACTCTATCTAAAGGATGGGCAACTGGGCAGTTGAGTTCAGATTGAGAATGTCATATTTGTATCATGCAAAGCTATCTTTTGAACTGTATGTATTACCTTTTTGTACAAGACGGTGCAGCAATCACAACCAAAAACTCTAATCTAATCCCTTATTCGACTAGCCGGTGCAAATTTCAAATTATAATTTTTTACAATACATATATAGAATATATATGTATATATTTATGATATTACGCACACAAATACGTCATACATGTATAATAAAATCATGCTCTGTTGTGTGTACTAGACTGCTAGTACGATCTATAAATACACACACTAGGGAAAGACTCTAATAGTCTAATGTATAGTGTATACCATAACTTCGAGGATATTGATTATTTTAAAATTTATTGTGTTCTTCCGAATAGATCAAATTGACCAAAGTTATGTGAATAATATAATGCTATACCATCAAATAAACTCCACTATCTTTCATATTATTTTTGATCTTCGGGATGTAATATATTTTTATTTTTATTTGCTGCTGTAGTTCTTAGATTAACTATTTTTTGCCCTTATCTCTCACACATCTTTATCCCGTTTGATTTATAAGTAACTTATAATTTAAAAAAGGTATATATTTTTTAACTTATAAATAACTTATAAAAGATAGCAAACGGTACCTAAAATATTTTCAACTCATTATAATATTTTAGTGTATGCCAAAATAACTTTGACTATATTTAAAATCTACTTAACTGCAGCCAATTCATACCAAATTTAAGATTAAAATGAATATATTTTTTTTGTAATTCAAATGCTATTTTATTACTAAGAAAAATAAAATTATTAAAACATGAATGAAATGAATTTCTTCTAGTTGATGAGTACAAATTTAAAGTTTGGAATTTTCAAAAAAATCCATAACTAGTGCCAAATTTTAGTACTGTATTAAATTTAATGTAATTTTTAAAATTATATTAAAATGATGCAATTTTTGAAATTGAAGTATTTTTACGTCAATACAAAGGTGAGCAGGAGGTGGTTGAATGAAATCGTTCACTTGGGATTAGCTAAAGACTAGGGAACGTGGCTGAATCGATTAATTAAACTGTTAATTTAATTAAATTTTATATCTATTTTTATAAATATATATTAAAACATATATTTTCATTTTAATATCAAATTTTTAGTTGAAAAACATTATAAATTCAATATTAAATAGTATAAATAAAATATTTAGTAATATAAAGTGAAATGTATTAAATATATATTAATTACGTTTTTGTTAACCGTCGCCCCTATTACAAATTTTGATTATACAAGTTTTAAGTCATTTTTCCTATTTGATAAGGAATAATTGCATAAAATTTTTATAAATCATTTGGTTTAATTTTTTATCAATATTTATAATTTACATATGTTTTCCTTCGTCTATTTTCTAACACATTTTTTGTATTTGTTTCTTATTATAATTTAAAAATCAGAATGATGAAATCTAGTTTATAATAATATTAATAGATAATAGAGGTATAGATTTAGATATTAGTTAAAGGGTTTCGGTACTTGACAATCGTTTGTCATAATCATCTATCCGTTATAATTTTTCCTAGATAGCATAAACACCGTTTTTTTGTTAATTCATGAGTCACGTCATATATCTGCACTTCTAAGGGCTAGTTAAGTTTTTTACAATCCGCAGAAAAAAAATCGCGAATAAATAATTGGTCAACCATCACTTGTTCTGAATCAAAACTCTTAGTTAAATATTAATTTAAAATTATTTTACAACTACAACATCATTATTTCAAAAAGGTACTATTAAAGAATTCAAATTAACTAATAAAGTAAAATTAAATAATTTTATATGAGTTTTTGGAGTAAGTTGAACTTCAAGTAATCTTTTTTATTTTAAGATTTTCGTAGTTAGAAAAAGCAACAACAAATTCATGTTTGAAAACTACTAACAACCTTAAATATACGTAATAAGTAAAATTTGTTTGACAAATAAATTAAATTAAAATGACTTCTGAGGGCTAGTTAAGTTTTTTAAAATCCGCAGAAAAAAATCACGAATAAATAATTGATCAAACATCACTTGTTCTGAATCAAAACTCTTAATTAAATATTAATTTAAAATTATTTTACAACTACAACATCATCATTCCAAAAAGGTATTATAAAAGAATTCAAATTAACTAATAAAGTAAAATTTAATAATTTTATATGAGTTTTTGGACTCCTAATATAAAATTTTAAAGCATTAATAATATATCATTAATTAATTAATAATGAGGAAACAAAAATGCCAGGAGAATCACACGGCACTAAACACAGACATAAATTTATTAGAAATTAGGAAAATTAGTTAACACTCCCGTGAGATTGCCACGTCACCGAGCTAGTCCCGGCTATCTCATCAAAGTTTTATATTTAATAATTGTTGAAAAATAATTAAGTTAATAATTTAATTTTAAAATAATAATTAAAATTTTAAAATTATTATATGAATTATTAATTTAAAAATATAATATTTGAAAACTACTCTCTCCGTCCCAACCAATTCTTTACACTTTCCTTTTTGGGACGTCCCACCCAATTCTTTACATTACTAAAAATAATACTCCCTCCGTCCCGGCCAGTTGTTATCATTTCAAAATGGGGTGTCTGGCACGCATTTTAAGGTGAATTTTAAGGATAGTTCCATAATTTATTTTTGAAATTTTCCTTTTTTGTATAAATATAGAACAATCCTATTTTTATACAAAAAAAGAATTTTTTAAAAATAAGTTATGGAACTATTCTTAAAATCCACCTTAAAATGCGTGCCAGAAAGTGAAAAAAAAGTGATAACAATTGGTTGGGACAGAGGGAGTAACTTTTAACAATAAATATATTATTACATCCACTACTTCACTCCACTTTTTCAACACTTTACACTATTACACCCACTAGTTCATTTATTTTAACAATAAAATCACTATTACACCCACTATCCTTGGTCTCCCTGCCCGGACCAAATGTAAACATTTGACCGGCACGGAGGGAGTAATATTTAGTTTATAATAATTTTAAAAATAGAAATAAAATAGAAATTATTATCGATATGTAATTTCTATGAATATAAATTAAAAATATAATTAAATAACTTTCTTAAAAACCAGCAACCCTTTTATATTATGCAGGGCTTGGTAATGATATGAGAATAAAATATTAGTTGACCTAGTACAAAAAATTATTTAATATTATTATTAAATTTAACTTATATATTTTTACTTAATTTTTTTTAGTTTAAGATTTATAAGTTAAAAAATAAGATGATTCCCCATAAGCTTTTTTAATGAAACTATATAATATATTTAAGTTTTAATTTTCTGTTTTGATTTTAGCAGTTAGGAAAAAGTAAAAATTTTATGGCTACAAATTAATAAAAATGAAAAATATAAAAATGTAAAAAAACTGGAAAATTAATAAAATATATCTTAGAAGATTTTTAGAATCCAGTATCATCACTCTTCTACTGTACCATTATAAACACGCTTTATACATAGACTATTATAAATATTTGTCGTTAAATATATATTTAAAATTTTAAGTGAAATTAACTTGCTATTAATTATTTTTCAAATTATTTAATTATTGTTTTTACTAATAAAGAGGTGAAAGTGTAAAATAAAAAAAATTCAAATAATATTTCAATAGAAATTATTTGTTTAAAAAATAGAAAAAGAATTTAGAACTGTCCCATTATTACTTATTTCTCTTATTTTTATATAAATATAAAAAATACTAAAAAAAGGTTTTAAAAAATATAATATCATAATAATAATAGTTATAGTATATATAATTTAGTCATAATTTTAATTACCCTGCTATTATATATATATAGATAGATAGATAGATTCGTTCACTTCTCTGGATCTATTTAGGGCCGTTCTCGTTCTTTTTTGGTTGTGTATCTGACTAGACTTCGTGAAGCTGATAAGATGGCCCCTAGACTTTGGTACTGTGAAAACTTCCCGGGCTTTGCAATTTTCGGTGTTGGGTCGATGCAGACCCGCCCTACCCAAGTCATTTCTTGATGGGTAGTTGACTAGCGGGTACTACTAAAATTATAATTATATTGTTTGCTTATTTATATATAAACTTTAACGCGTAAAATAATATTTTCAAAATATTTTGGAAAGTGCAGCTCTCGAGTCTTCGATAAGGAAATGAGAATGTTGAACTGGAGTTTATAATTTATTCGAGTAAGAGAGTACAGTGATGGGTTATGAGTGGGATTCTCCCAGTCCCAGAGTAGATTCATTATCCAAAATACAATGTACTGAGACTATGCTTATTATTATATTTTTGTTTACTAAATTTAACTCATAGTTTTGTCGCTATATCTCAATAATTGAACCATGTTTAATATTCCAACCGGGGTAAAATAATTTTACCTACAAATGTTTTAGAGTTGTAGACAGATTAATGAGGAAAAAGAAAGTATATTTCTGAAATGCAAAAAAACATGAGTAATGTTAGGGAATCAAATAAATTTTTCAATTTTTTTTTCAAATGACATATGTGTAATTCTGATTAATTGTGTAAATAATTAATAAGATGAATTCATATACATTCAAATCAATAATATTAATTAAAATTACACATCTTACCATATATATCATGCCACATTATTTTTAAAAAAAATCTTGGAAAATTTGTTTGATTCCTAACATTATTCAAAAAACATACATGTGAGATTTCCTAACTTTCTTTCAAGTTGCCAACTTTTTCTGCTGCAACTTGAGTCTTCCGTATCTCATGCTGATTTTTGGGGAAATTTTCCTCATTATTTGCTACGAGATTCTGGCATGGGGTGTTTGATTTTAAAATAAATAAATACACTCATAATCTTCCAAATTAATATTTATTTTAATAAATTTAGGTGAGGTTGAGATTTAGCGAAACTGGGACGATACTTAAACTATTCAATCATTTAATATATACTAAAGAATTACTGTTATTTATTCTTAAAATAGTAAATATTGTTTCAAGCACAAATATTTATGCAATCATCTGTTTAGATTGAATAATTAAAAAAATGTAGTTAAGTTGAAAATAAAATCGTAGAGAATTACTTTTAAAATGCATGAAAAACATTGAATTAAAAACACTAGCATCTACGCAATCATGTATTAAAACTTTATCATTCGAAATTTAAGTGCAAAAATGTAACTAAATTACATGATGGGCTAGAAGGGTTTTGAGAAATTGGGCGAAAGAAAACAAAAATACAGATGGGCAGAGCGTGATAGAGAAAGCAAGGACACAACAGTCATTTCAGAAAAACGGCACAACCCTTGTTGTCTTGTTCGTAAAGCATAAAAAACAGTTGGCCCATAGACACCTCTCCCCAGCCCCAATTTATTCCACTCTCAATTCTTTTTCAATTCATATTCATCTACTCTCCCCTCAATTCTCTAATGAAGCGATCAATCGACTCCGGTGCCGATCATCTCGCCGGCGCCGATCGGAAGATGAAGAAGATCAAATCCGAGTCCGAGTCCGGATCGTCGGTTGAAGATAAGATTGAATCTGTTTTGTTAGATGAGAATCTGTTATACGAGGTGCTCAAACACGCCGACGCGCGCACGTTAGGCTCCGCCGCGTGTGTCAACAAGCAGTGGCACAAGACAGCGCTAGATGAGCGTCTCTGGGAGCTTATTTGTACTAAACAGTGGGCTAATATCGGGTGCGGTAAGCAACAGCTTCGTTCTGTGGTCCTCGCTCTCGGTGGCTTTCGTAAACTCCACGCGCTTTATCTCTGGCCAATCGCTAAGCCACAAGCTGCTGAGGCGACTTCGGCGTGGCCGTGTCTTCCACCACCGGTGGTGAAGTCCGGTCCGTCAACGTCGTCGACTCGGTGGGGGAAAGACGAGGTTCATTTGTCGCTGTCGTTGTTATCGATTCGGTACTACGAGAAGATGAATTTTAGTAGTAGAGGCAAATGAAATGAAATTAGTGTTATTTCAATCAATCATTTTCGGTTTGTTTGAATTTCAATTTGCGGTGTTGTATTAGTTATATATATAAGTTGTATGTATGTATGTATGTATTTGATATGTAGGCAGCAGTATGCGCAATGTATTTGTATGATCAGATCTATCTATCCATCTATCTCTGTTGTTGTAGTGTTTTGATATTACTATTATATATCTTTCCATTGCTTGTGAGATTTCTGCTTCTCAACTAGTTTTTCTTGATGCCATAAGCCTTTTCTGTAATTTCTTTATTATATGTAACAGATATTATTGCAAGTTGTGACGAAGCCAACTAGCTATCGTGTCCTGGCTGGGCGATGAGCTAGATTTATCTCAGTTTTTTATATCCAGAACAAATATTTTGCATTTGTGTATAAAACAAGTTTTGAAATTATAAAGCGACTCTTTTCAAGAATTAAGAAAAGGTTGAGCGTTCGATCGGATCATCGGAACTGGAGTGTGAAATATACATGTTTCTATGGGAGGATGGTTTGTAGGAGTAAATTAGAAAAGAATAGAGACGGTGGTGAGTGTGAACATGTAATGGATGTGTGCGTAGTGTTTTGGCATTTGCTTTGGCTGGGTATAGTGTTTTGGCATTTGCTTTGGCTTTATTGGGCAAAGAGCCATAGAAAAAGAGCAAGCCGGACAAATGGTGCTTGTTTTGTTAGTGCCACGGTTTATCTTCTCCCTTGTTGTGACTTGCCAAGTGCCTACACATATCCAAAGAATTGGATGGAGAGAGCAATTTGTCACTCTCATTGTATTTTGACCACGTTTCACTGAAGTTAAAATTGTGAATTAAAGTCGCTTAAGGGGACTTAAAGTGACTTAATTTGATAAATCGGGAGCTTAAAACGTATGACTTAAAGTGGTTTGTTTGAATTTCATGTGATAAACTTTTACGTGGATGATTTGTACTGAAATACCGTAAAAACGGAATTTTTCATTCAAGAAAATTTATCATCTAACAAAAGATATGCAAGATGTCTCTGAACAATAAAAATTTAATGTCTGAATATAGAACATCCGCAATGAAAGTTCAAAATAATAATAATTAATTACGCATCAAACAAGAAAAATATAATACAAAAAATATATAATATAATATTATTAAAAATAAATAAATTAAATATCATGATGAAGAAATCTAATCAAAGAGGATTTCTCTGGTTATATACCTAAAATAACATATAATAATATACATATTTTAGGTAAATTTATAAAATAAATATATAATCGAATAATAATCCAAGATTATTGGCATAAATTATATCCGAAAAGAAAAATAATAAAATAATAAATAATAGTCATTTATTGTGCGATATTCGTCTACAGATCATTCAAAATCTTGTTAAAATTAAAATAATAAATTCAAAAAGAAATTCTCTGATTAGACATATAAATCTTAATAATATACTAAAATAAAAAGAGTGCTTATAAATTAAAATGCTAATTAACTTCCAACATTAATATAAATTATAAAAACGTAGATAATGCTCATTAAAAAAACATTGATAACAAAATTAAATTATGGCTAAAAATTAACTAATAAATTTAAAACCAATAAATTATAACCCCGCTCATAATTATTAACTCATTAAAAAAATTAAAATTGTAACTGAAAATTTAAAAATCACAGCATAAATTAAAAAATCAATAAATGTCATTTGTTAAATAATAAATGTCATTTAATAAGAGTTATTATTAACACATTTAAAATATTAAAACATAATTGAAAATTAAATATAAACTTAAATATAATGAATTATAACATCAAAAAATCGTAATTATAACGTAGGCTATATTAAACTCATATATATATATATATCAAAATATATATATATATATATATATATGTATGTATTCACTTATTTCCCTAAAATTGGTACTAGATTACCTATTAAAAGGCACAAATATGCCACCATTTATGACCCTAAAATTGTTACTAAATTACCTCTTAAATGACACAAATATGCCATCAATTATGACCCCCAAAATTGGTACTAGATTGATTATCATAGCATAAAATAAGCCACAAACTCATAGTTCCCGTTAAGTCACGGTATAATAAAATCAAATAATATTAATCTTTTGTAACTGCAGCTAAATTATTAACAAATAACTTAAATTTATAAAGACGTTACAAATTATTCATCTCAATATTTATATTCATTAAAATATTATTAATGCATATTAAAGATATCAATTAAACTATACACCAATCATAGAATGATGATAAACTTTCTCCATTTTCATCAATCACTATCAAAGAATTTATGAAAGTATCGAAATTCTAACAATATTTTGAATTTGAGCAAGTTTCTGAAATTATTATTGGTGAAGGTTAAACTAACAGATGGCTCCAAAAACATAACAAGAACAAGAATATAGTATTTATTATATATAAAAAATAGTAGTATAACATATGTGAATTATAGTCTCACGGGCAACAATGATCTTACATCATTCAAACACTTTTTTGATTAGAACTAAACATATTATATCTAGCTAATAAACACAAAATCAATGTTTGAAACCTCCTGACCTATGAACAATGAAAGATGCTAAGTGTACAGAAGAGTTACAGAAATTTTAAATTGACAGGGAACCGACACATATATCTATCATTATTATGGTTGTCGGCCACTATTCTTATTTTGACGTGATTTAGACAACTATCTTTACTTTACTTTAATTGTAACATATTTTTAATTAAACTTATTCTTTTATAAATTTTATTATATATGTTTTTAAGAATTTTTTATTTAAATCAATTTCTCTCTTTTCAATAACTAGTTCTAATTTACTTATTGATTATTTTGAGTTGAATTATATATTTTTATATTATATATGTTCATTTTAAATTAAGAGTATGTTTAAATTATATTTTTTATTAGTTTTATTATATTTTAAATTGTAATGAGATATATTTTATTTTTATAATATTTATTATTTGTATGAAATATTATTTATTAATATGTTTTGTATTTTTATTCTTTGAATAATTTTTATTTACATGTGACTAAAAACAAATTGACTTCAAAGTTCTTTAAAAAGTTGATTAATTTATATTTTAACTACTTTTTACTTTTTTATGATTAAATCCCCTTTACCTTTCTCTAAATAAAAAATGTTAGATAATCCAATATACAAAAACGTATATTACTTTAATTATTATATCTCGTTGCATTATATATTTTAATATTCTATATATTTATTTTAGGTTAAGAGTATGTTAAATTATATTTTATTATTATTAGCTTATATGAATATTTTTTATTGGTGTAAAATACTTATTATTGTCATGAAATATTACTTATTAATATATTCTGTATTTTCATTTTTTGAATGATTTTTATAAGGATCTGAGTAAATTATTTTTGACTTTAACCTTAAACTTTTTAACAAATTAATTACATTATACTTAATAAATGAAAATTTTAAATGATTCAATATAGAAAAATGTAACATATGTTAAATAATATAATATTAATTATAATTTATTTTTTAAGAATATTATATTCATATATTAATTAGGCATTTTAAAATTCATAAATAATAAATTTTAAATGAAATTTTGATTGTAATAATAAAATATAAATAATATTAAAATATTAAATCAAAATTAAATGATAAATAAATATAAAACTAATAAAATCAAATAGTGGCCGGCAACCTTATTAATAGTAGATACATGTGACATTTCCACATCATTCTATTCAAAATTTCTTGTAATCTTTTCTGTGCACCTAGCATTAGAAATGAACAATTACTCTAAAAAGTAAAATCATGAAAATATTGGCTAATAAAATAGCTCCACATTAAATACTGATAAAATCATGAAGTGTACACACACAAATAAACAAGAACAGCAGCGGTCATATACACTTGCATTTTTTTGAAAACAAGATTCACATATCTATATTATTCCTCTATCTATACACCACAAATTAACAGAGTACGATATATGTACAAGAAGCCACAAGTAAACAGCAATGTTGGTGTAAATTAACACATGAACCAAGTAAAAGAAGAATCTTGAAATGATTTACGATCAGGAAATGATAGACAAATACATAAATATATACAATAAAGATTAAAGATTTAAGTACAATAACCATCCAAAATTCCATAGATACATACAGATATATACACGACAGAGAGAGAGCTTAAACGAATTAACAAAATTTGATAGTTTATATACATTTCTTTCTTTTGGTAGTTTACATGATTTTTAAAGCTCTAACAATTAATTAACAGTATTCTACGACTTTCGTTCCGAGGGGTGAATAAAATTACCACTCTGCTATCGATCAATTCTGGTATTAGTATTACGATAAGTTATTAACGAAAATGTTGTGCACAATGCAAGTGGATCAGATAAACAAACCTGGTCCAGCAAACACAATCAGCGGATCTATAAAGAAAATCAAAACACTCGTGTATGTGTAAGAGTATCATTGTGCGCACATATTTTAAAGACGAAACCGTGTTTAAGAGATTGCAAATCTAGCATCTGGGTAATTGGTGAATGTAATCATATATTGCTCCATGTAATCTTTATAACTCCTATAGCCTAAAGGACAAAAAAACATTACTGAGGCTGTTAGCGAGGTTTCAATAGAAAGAAGAACATGCCATTAAAGGAAGAAAGAAAAGACAGCAACAGCGAGCGCGAGAGAGGAAGGAAGACAAACATATATTTTAATTTGTATAAAAAAATACAAATTATAATTTGATAAAATATTGAAATATAATTTTTATTAAAAATATAATTTTGAAAAACAATCTATCGAATTATACATTTTATATCCGTTAAAATATACATAAAAAGTCAAATAGACGATTAGTTAGAAACGGACGGAATATAAAATAAAAAATTTATTTAAATATGAGTAACATATAATGGTGTCTCGCGTGGATTATAAATTCGTATCTTTACCATAAGAGTTTGATGTTACTGAGGTTATATATATCTATAAGTTTATAACCCGTGTAACTAATATTTTGGTAAATTTATTTTTTATATTATATTTTATTAATATTTATTATAAAATTTTATAACGTTGAGAATTTATGTTAATATAATATAATATTATCCGTAAGGAGTTGTATAAAATTAATGAGGATTATCGGGGGTTAGAGCGGTATGTTATTATACAATAATATTTATATATTAATATTCATAAACTTTAATGATATATTAAATAAAAATTATAGGATAAGTAGGATTTTTAAAATAGAAAATATAGAATATAATTTAAATATAATATTATTCGTGAGTAATTGTATAAAAGGAGGATTATGGGGGGTTAGAGTTGTATGTATGATATATATTCTTTTTAAAATTAGATTTCATTAAAATTAAATGGTTAAGATCGTTTTTATGGTTTATCTAAAATTAGACGGTTATGATCTTTTTTATGGTTTATCTTGGACCAAAACTTTTAATCTTTCAATTATAATAATATAATATAGATATATATAATTATTTACTTAAATATATATAAATATTAATTTAAGAATCTTATATAAATTATATATAATAAATTTAATTATTTTGATAATCAGTTCAGTTCGGATTTTTTCAGTTCAATTTTAACCTATAACCGGAATCGAAACCGATCAAACGTTTCGGTTTTTAATTTTTCGATTTCTGTTTCGGTTTTATGTTGTTTACTGTTTCTTTTACTCTATGTTGTAGGAGCAGTTTTCATCAGTTTCGGTTCGGTTCCGATTTTATTTCAATTTTTTACTCTAGTACAAGTGCACTGAATAAGAAATTAGATACGGAGGAGTCACAATATTAAAATTCCTAATTACATTTAACTTTAGACCACAGGATGTCTGCCCCACATGTATCCAACCTAAGCTCTATTTAGCGAGATTGTCTTCTTTTTTGGAAATAAATATTTATTTTTCTAAAATAAAAAAAAAACAAAAATCCCGCAAATAAATAAGTATTTAATATTTTTAGATAATTTATATAAGTATTCATAAAATATCACTTTTGGTATAAAAAAAACCCTGTCTTGTAAGATGATCGTTTTGTCCGGATAATATTAAATTTAATAATGAAGAAAATATTAATGAAAACAAAATGTGTTAATATATATTATTATTTTTAAATTTATAAGAGAGTTTTGTTATTGTATTAAGTTGCTTTTATCTTAATCTCTTTATTATTGTTAAGATGTGCTTATATTGTAATTAGTAATCAGATTATTAAAATAAAATTTAAATTTTCTCTCTGTTTCAATAAAAAAAATATCAAGAAATTATAGCGATTTCTTTTCACATGACAAAACATAAATTGTAAATTTCCGATTTATTAATTCAGAATAAATTCCGATTCATTAATTTATATGTAAATCGAAAAAAAGAAGCCAGTATCTATAGACACAGTCACACATACGTATTCACATTCATCGGAGGATATGAGAACGAAACATCTTGCATTGCGACGGAAGACGGGACATTTGATTGTGCGAGTTTGTTCTTAGTTTAATTTAAAAGTTGTCACTGGTATATTTAGAAAATTAATAACCTAAAAAACGCACTAGGGTTTAAGTAAACAAAAGAACACAAACTATCATTCTTTTTATGTGCGCACAAACATATGTTATACAAACATTAGTTTATTGGTTCTTACCTAGATTATATTATAATATGCATGAGCTCGGATCTTTTTATGAAAATATAGAGTATTAAATTCAGGTTTTGTTACAAGAAGATAACATATAGATAAAAAAGAATATGATTATCAGGTATTTCCTCGAAAGATAGACTATTTGTATGTATTGAATTCATGTAGTGGGTTAGATGGATCTTGGGTTCACACCACACATTTGACCAACCTAGGACATAAAACTTTCAATTTGGTCTCCTATTTGTGGGAGTATCTTTTTTAACATTATATATCTGATCTGTCCATGTGATTATTGACCATGCAAGGAAAATAAAAGTGCACATACATAAAAATAAAATCATTAGTAGTTCGAAAGATTAAAAAGGTATTGATTATCTAAAAAAATATTTTTACACATTTTTAATATATAATGAAGATATACCATGTTAGAATTAGCTAGAAAAAAGAGAGGAGATTATTTAATTGCTTATTAAGTTAATTTCTTTTTTGTTCAAAATGCATAGATATATGATAACTTTAATTTCCACTATTTATTAACGTACATCACATATATAAATCCGGCCTACCCAAAACTAGCTAGTACTTGAATGTTCTAAAATGTCTGTTAGTTTAGTTACGATTCGGGTACGTTCCATTTCGCCTTTATCAAATGTAGCAGCCTCCCGCCCCAGTCCTGGTCAAACAACCTAAACGTCACCCTGTTTGCATGCATGCACTAGCTATATTTATCTCTATATATATACCTGAGCTTCATTGTTCTTTCACTTCAAACAAACATTCTCGTCTGCTAAATACACTCATAAACCTTCATCGTTCAGCCTTAAACAAATTTTCAACTTACAATGACTACTAAGTACCTCACCATCTTTCTTATTTTTCATCTAGTCACCTCGTTAAGTCACTTTAGTGAAGCCCGTCCTCTGATTGATTTGAACTCGGAACAGAGTTATATGAATTCAGCAATTCAAGATATTTTCAATGATTTCTATATTGCTGCAATGAAAACTGGAGGTCCTAGCCCTGGAGGAAAAGGACACAGTTCTCCTGCTAGTGTGGATTTTGGGGATATTAAAAATTCTGGACCAGCTCCTGGAGGCAAAGGACATGCATCCATAGACGCTGAAATTGTCGAAGAAATGAAGAATTCGGGACCATCTGCAGGAGGGAAGGGACATGGACTTGTCAATTCAGAAATTACTGAAGAAATAAAAAATTCTGGACCATCTGGCCAAGGGAAAGGACATGCATTCGTAAACGCAAAAATTACAGAAGAAATGAAGAATTCTGGTCCGTCTGCTGGAGGTAAAGGACATGCATTTGTAGATGCACACATTACAGAGGAAATGAAGAACTCTGGACCATCGGGCGAAGGGAAAGGACATGCTTTTGTGAATGCACAAATTACAGAAGAGATGAAGAATTCTGGACCTTCCGGCGAAGGGAAAGGACATGCATTTGTACCTGCACAAATTACAGAAGAAATGAAGAATTCTGGGCCAGCTGCAGGAGGGAAAGGACATGAATTCGTAAATGCTGAAGTTACAGAAGAAATGAAAAATTCTGGACCATCTGCCGGAGGGAAGGGCCATGAGTTCTCAAATTCTGAAATAGAAGATGTTAAGGATTCTGGACCTTCTGCCGGTGGAAAGGGTCATGGATTTAAGACTTTGGGAGAGGAGAACAATGCTGGACCATCTGCTAGAGGAAGAGGACACTAATAAGTTGCGTTCATTGCTGCTAGTGCGGCATACATGTTTTTGGGTGTTTAATTATTTATTAATTCTTTGTACCAAGCTATTGGTTTATTATTATTTTTTGAGTAAATTGCATATTTGTGGCCATACTTTACACTGATTTTCAAAAAAGTAGCCCGACTTTTAAATTTTCATTTTAATGGCCAGAGTTTGTTTCCGTCTTTTATAAAAGTGGCTGACGTTAACTCCGTTAACTTTTCACTGTTAATTAGCTTATTATATATTTGTGGCCATACCTTACACACAACCCCTTCCAAATCCACCCGTTGCAACTAGTTTAAAAAGAGTGAAAACAAGTTTTAAATGTGGGAAGTGTCATGCACGGGGACACAATCGTAGGACCTGCAAAACCAAGGTATAAATCTGCACACACTTAATTATGTATTTAACCTTCCACACACAGTAATATAATTATGTTGTTTGTTATAGACAAATGAGGAACAAGGACATCATCAAACTCAAGTAAATGAAGGTGAGCATGGGCAATACCAAGGTGAACAAATGCAATACCAAGGGGGTCAAGCAAATGAAGATACTAACAATGCAACTGAGTTCTCTCCTGGTGCATCTCAGCCAACAAATGAAATGAATGACAGCCAGGGAGGTATCTTTGGCCCTCCACATGAGAAGCAGGCAGCTGGTGCAAGTGGTATTGCTCCAAAAGCATGGCAAAAGAAGAAAAATATTGTGACAACAAGAGCTGAAGTACTACGGGCAAGGAGTTTTAGCGAGAAGAAGGCTACCAACAGATATCATGATTGAATCCAGGGCTGTTAAGAACTACTATGTAAAGAACTAGTATTATGTTGTGAACTACTATTTTGCACAATGGTTGTTATATTTTATAAAAAACCAATTCTATCCCTGCCCCGTTAGTGGGGAGTTAACGTCAGCCACTTTTATAAAAGGCGGAAACAAACTCTGGCCATTAAAATGAAAATTTAAAAATCGGGCCACTTTTTTGAAAATCAGTGTAAAGTATGGCCACAAATATGCAATTTACTCTTTTTTTTTTAAATCTAATTACTTTGTTAATCAGCTGTAGGTTATATAACCTGTTTCACTTCCTCTGTAGTTTGATCCTTGAGTTCTTCTTGCTTCCTTTGTGATATGTCAATATGCATAATCTAATGCTTGTCCAGCTCAGGCTACTTAATATTTTTTGCAATGTTTACTTTTCTAGCTCTACTGATTATTAATCAGCTGTAATGTTCTTTTATAGAAAACATAATTATATGTAGTACTTAAGTACTTTTTCATGATCTCTGTTAAATGTTTTTTACGGATATACATTAAACATATTAAACTGATGATATTTTTTGGAAAATGTGGAGTCTTGCTCTCCATTTGTTAGACTATTAAGTACTGTAGTATTTTTTTTTCCTTAATATAATTGTGTCAAGGCACTTGTTACTAAGTGATGAGAGTTATTTTCTAAATTGCAATGTTAGAAATGCATGAAAACATTTATAAACAACAAAAAACACTACCCAATAAACCGGAATACCATTTATTGTATACATAGAGAGCCAACCAACCATACGTAGCTAACCACAGAGTCTAAATATATCAAAAACATTTTTGTCTTCATCTTCCCTCTCTCTGTTTCCAACTTCATTGTTTGTTAACTTAAATTTTATGAACCTGATTGCCAATATATTGGTCCTGTTTTGGGTAGGATTAAAAGCTGGCCCTGGCAACCGGAGGACCTGAGGCTGTGTCCCATGCCGGCAGTCGTATTCCGGAGACGTAAAAATAGATAAAAATATTATATATAAGTGAAAATACAGAATGGATGATCAGAGTCATTTAATAGATTCTGTAAACAGAACAATTGTATGTTTTTCAGAAACAATTTACAGGACAAATGGTGTATGGGAAGGGCCTAATCCATTATCTCCAATTGTACCTATCTTCGTCTTTCAGTTACCTCTTTGTATATTCGCCACTCGCGTTGTCCACCTTCTGTTAAAGAATTTACACATGCCCTCCTTCATCGGTGAACTCATTGTATGTAAATTTCCTTTTCTCTTGGTATCTCGCTATGCACCTTTATTTGCAACAATTTATACGTGACACATTCATTAGCTTGCAAATATGCAACTCTGCATGCTTGCAGAGGGGGGATTTATATTTGAGTCGGAATTCTATCGAAATATTAAGTGCCATTGGTCATTAGAGACATAAATGTATCTTTGTGAAAAATGTTTTATGTACTGTCTGTGTGTTAAATATATGTTTTCTTAAGCAGTTAACGTTTGTGCAGGGAGGTATAATTATAGGACCAACATTCTTCGGGAAACTATTCCCAATATACTACAAATGGTATTTTCCAGCCTATGCTTTCATAGTGCTAGAGCCAATGGCACACTTTGCTCTAATTTACTACGCATTCATCATGGGGCTACGGATGGACATCCTAACGATACGCAGGACAGCAACTAGGGCTGTTGGCATTGCTATATCAGGCACTATCATCCCTTTTTTGCTAGGAACAGGCTTCTTTTTCATGATCTCAAACAATCAAAAGACCTCAACTGGTTGCCTTTTCTGGGGCTTTGCACTCTGTGTCTCTGGCTACTCGTCACTTGCTCAGATAATTGAGAAGCAATCACTTGTGCACACAGAGATTGGAAAATTAGCCCTATCTTCTAGCCACGTTAGCGAGATCATTTCCTGGGGTCTTCTTACTATCGGACTAGCTATCGCAAACACTCAAGCTGGATTCTTTGTCGCAATTATATTATCTGGAATATATGTTTCCTTATGTTTTTATGCTGTCCGTCCAGCTCTGGCGTGGATCATTCGTCACACAGCAGCGGGACAAGGATACAGTGAATTTTATCTTTGTTCTGTTCTGAGTGGGATGGCGTTGAGTGGCGTAATTACAGATGCCATAGGTACACATCCCATGATCGGAGCGTTTGTGTTTGGACTAATTATACCCGATGAAGTGCTACAATCTACTTTGGTAGAGAGGATAGAGGACTTTATTATGGGGATTATGATGCCAGCATTTTTTGCAGTTTGTGGAATTAGAACAAACTTAGCTTCTTTGGCAATAAATAATGTATCATGGATGATAGTTGCAGTTGTTATATTTCTACTGTCTGCAACAAAGATTATTAGCACTTTTGTTGCCTCTTTTTTCACCAATCTGACAGCTAAAGAAGCCGCTACTGTTGGAGTATTGACAAACACCAAGAGTATCTTGGCCTTGATCATTCTTGAAATTGCCCAAGAGCATGGGGTACTCTCACAATCTCTTAATACCTCTCACACACAACACAACCTCTTGTACATTTTCTTTTGTATCAAGTGAAATTAAATGTTAACACGAGTGCTCATCAATGTATGTTTTATCCAGGCTTTAAACACCCAAGAATTTACAATGATAGTGGTTTCGATTATAATAATGACTATGGTTGTTCCCCCACTGACAATGGTTTATCATCCTGTTGATAATGTGTTGCCCTACAAGCGGAGGACAATTGAGAAATCAAAAGCAGACGAAGAGCTCCGAATACTTGCGTGTATTTATGATATGCGCAATGTTCCCTCCGTGATCAACCTCCTTGAAGCTTCTTATGCAAGCCAAAGCTCGCCCATAAGCGTCTTTGCCCTCCACCTTGTAGAGCTTATTGGCAGGGCAACCGCCATGATTGTTGTCCACACCACCCGCAAAGCAGGTTCCAAACACCTTACACAAGCAGAAGCCCAAACAGAACAAATCATCAGTGCTTTTGACAATTACGAGCTTCGTTGCAATGGTGTCATGGTCCAGACACTCACCGCAAGATCTGCCTTCCCCAGCATGGATGAAGATATTTGTGGTATAGCAAAAAATAGACGTGCAGCTTTTATTATCTTACCATTTCATAGACAACAAGCACATGATGGGGAAATGGAAGACATCAATCCTTCCATACGAAATGTAAATGAAAATGTCTTAGTAAACGCACCATGTTCGGTAGGTATACTCATAGACCGTCGAATGCCTGATTCTTTTGAGTTTCCACGTCGTGTTGCTGTGTTATTCTTCGGTGGACCTGATGACAGAGAAGCATTAGCATATGCATGGAGAATGTCCGAACATGAAAATGTGACCCTAAAAGTTGTTAAGCTTGTACCAGCAAAGACTGTTGCACCGTCAGATCCAATGGATTTCATGGGCGCAGGCAATGCCACCGTGGCTGTGCCTATAGATACAGAGAAAGAGAAAATGTTAGATGACGAATGTATAAACAAGTTTAATATAGATACAGTGAATGGAAAATCGGTAGTATTTCAAGAATTGGTGCTAAATGATGAAGAAGAGACTATAAGAACTATCAAAGGAATGGATGGCAGCCATGATCTTTTCATAGTAGGTAAAGGACGAGGAGCGGTATCACCTCTAACTGCCGGGCTGGCTGATTGGTGTGACTGTCCTGAGCTTGGGCCTATTGGAGATCTTTTTGCAACTTCTGAGTTTTCTTCTTCATTTTCTGTGCTAGTAATGCAGCAGTATATTAAAAGTGCAGAAAGCAAAGAAGATTCAGAGCTTGCTGCCCAATCATTTGCGAGACAGGAATCAGGACAGATTCAGTGGAGATCATCAAACGTAGTAAGTGAAGACGTATTTGGATCCTTTGATAGTAAAGATCACAAGTTTAGTCATGAAAGTTAATCTAGATTTTGCCACAACTCCAATACAAAAAATTTCATACACTGTAAAGTATATACAGATTTCAAATTGTGTACGAAGGTATCTTTAGCATGTAATTAAATGTATCATGTAGTGGAATTAATTTTTAAGTGTAATCTTTTTCGGATGAAAACTCAGCTATCCCTGCTGCCTTGTCTAATCCTCTCTTAATACAAGGCTATATACACCGGATATGCTTAATTGTCTCGAATATTATTCAAGACTATTACTGAAGAACACTCATGGCCTGATCCCACCACCTGCATGCATATCATAATGTTGTCACAGCATTTTAACAGTATTTACCTTAAAACTTCTTCCTGTGTGGTCTTGTCTTTATATCCAAGTCTCTTTGTAAGGAAACTGGAGACGTGTGTTCAGATGTATTTGCAATGCATGTTGCATTGTATATCAGTGCGTTCTTGATTCTTATGGGTCTTTTTTGTCATCGGATAAATTTAATTTTACGGTTGGGGATTATGGAATAGGACAAGAGTCCCATAGAAGTTAGTTCTTGATTCTGATGGTAACATTCGTGTGTATAGTTTAAATGAAAAGAAAATGACTTGGGATGTTCAGTGGCAAGCCTTTTCTCAGCCGTGCAAGGTTCATGGAATTTGCGGAGAAAATAGCTTGTGTAGCTACCAGTTTGGTGGTAGAACATGCTCTTGTTTACCCGGGTACAAGATGAAGAATAGTAAAGATTGGTCTAGTGGATGTGAACCTCAATTGGGTAACACATGCAAAGAAGGAAGCGAAAATGATGACGATTTTATACAAATTCCTCATGCTGAATTTAATGGATATGGAATGGATGATTATCAGAATTACACTTTAGATCAGTGCAAGAAACAATGCTTGAACATCTGCAGCTGCATAGCGTTTTACCATCTGTACAACAAGAACCAAGGTTTTTATGTTTGTAATCTCAAAGCTCTATTGTTGAATGGGTACAAATCTTCCTCTGTCGACAGTTCAATGTATATAAAGCTACCAAAAAGAGTCACAAGCTCTTCCCAGAAACAGAATCAAGAATTAAATTTGACTTGCTCTCATGATGAATGTGTGCTGCTGGACAGGCCATATAAGAAAAAACACGAAAATTGTTCAGTCCATTTCATTTTCTGGTTCACCATTGCATTTGGGGGATTCGAGATATTCTGCGTCCTGGTTTACAATTACAAAGCTAGGCAACCTTCCCATACAAACTCTGGAATGCAAAAATACCACCAAGTTGCAAATGGTTTCAAGAGATTTACCTATGCTGATATGAAGAAAGCCTCGCAGAATTTCAATACAGAGATTGGAAGAGGAGGGGGTGGGATTGTATACAAAGCTGTATTGCCAGATGGACGAATTGCAGCAATCAAGCGGCTAAATAGCACTGACGAACAAGGTGAAGCAGAGTTTCTTGCTGAATTAAATATCATTGTAAGGCTTAACCACATGAATCTTATAGAAATTTGGGGGTATTGTGCGGAGGCAAAGCATAGACTTTTAGTATATGAGTACATGGAACATGGTTCCTTGGCAGAAAACCTCTATTCCAATTCCCTTGATTGGGAGAAAAGATACCAAATTGCTGTAGGCACAGCCAAAGGGCTAGCGTATTTGCATGATGAGTGCCTAGAATGGGTTTTGCACAACGATGTGAAGCCTGAAAACATACTTTTGGACTCAGATTACAAAACAAAAGTAGCAGATTTTGGGCTCTCAAAACTACTCAACAGAGGGACCAACACTTGTAATTCAACATTCTCCATGGGAAGAGGGACGAGGGGATATATGGCTCCTGAATGGGTCTACAATCTTCCCATTACTTCTAAAGTCGATGTTTACAGCTATGGCATTGCTATGCTTGAACTAATCACTGGTAGGAGTCCAACAACGACGACAAGTACATTAGGTAGCAATGATTGTATTGTTAATGGGGGAGAACAGAGAGGATTGATGAGTTGGGTGAGGGAAAAAATGAAAGAAGGTGCAAATATAGTCGATCCCAATATCAATGGAGCATACAATATTGGCGAAATGAAAATTCTGCTTACAGTTGCTATGCAATGTGCAGAAGATGACAAAAATGCTAGACCATCCATGAGTCAAGTTGTAGATATGCTTCGCTTCAACCATGATTGATAAAAGCATTGCACAGTTATTAGTTTCTAATATTTTCTAGTTTTCCTGGTAAGTTATTATGTTATCTTCAACTTCAACAACTTGGATGCCTAGTACATCTTGCTCCAGTACAAGTAAAAAGTGAAAATTTCATCATCCTAGATGTTTCTCCGGTACTTATCTTGGTCACATAGCTTTTCTAGTATTATTGAATTTATTGTTTTTGTTTAATTATTGATACTGCTATCCTAGATGTTTCTCCACTTATTATAGCCATCGCTTCTTCTTCATCATCTTCTTGTCATTTTCTGCTTACATTGACTGAGACAATTTACCCTTTTGCGCATAAATAATAATAGAGGCACCAGATTTTTCATCAAATAATATACCGAAAACTTGTTTCCCCTAAAATGTTGCAGGCTTGCAGCCATATTTTCATCTGTTTGTGGTCCTTTGCTATGTGAGATCTCCCTCGTCCTTTGCTAGTTGCGACTGAAGTCTGCAATTGATTTCAATCCACTTGCAGTTCGTTAGGTGGTGGTTAAATTTCAGCTTTGTCACAATAATAGTCTAAATACTCAGAATATCAATTCCTATCTATGGTTTCAAAACCAAAACGTACGTGAAAGGATCCATTATTTAGTACTCGCGGATAGTTTTAAGTTTAGCCATATTTGCCGACTTTGGTTTAGTGGTTTACTAAAACCAAAAACCTCCCCTAAAAAAAGAAATTTATGTTATTATAATAATATAAAACATTAGTTGGTCCAGGGTGACAGGCTTGATGTCTGTTTCCTTAGCTGACTTGCTGAAAGTCTTCTCAATGGCGGCTGCTGATCGTAAGTTCGTAACTTTCATTTCCCGCAGGTGAAATGTAAACTTACCCTTCTTGACTAGATTGTTTCATGCAATTTACCCTTCTGTGCATGTCTAGTATTTGAAGTCGAATTTTCTTTTACATGGTGTACTGAATTATGTTGATTAGTCGTGCCAGAAACCAACAAAAATTAATGTATACGTGATTGAATACATGTTTGAACTGCTCTTTACCACTAATTGCGAAACAAAAAGTGCATTTAGTCATTTAAGCACCCTCAAATTATATAGGTGATGTTTTGCAATTGTAAAACAATTAATATTCATGTCTGAGCTTCTATTCATCACACATTCTGAAAAGATAATGCTGCACATAAGGTGCATCTTATTTAAGCATCACATGGCATCTACTTTAGTCCTCCTTGTGGCTTCAGAAAACATAAGCTATATAATCAAACAACATTCTCGTCAGCTTCATTACCAACAATCATATCAACTACCCGACTCATAGTTGGTCTTGCATTTGGACACACTGAAGAACCACTTGAAAAATTAGCAATAATTTAAGTTCGAACCAAAATTGGAAGTTGATACAAATTCATTTATTTCCCAACAAGTGATAAATTTGCAGATTCTAAACAGTACACACGTATATTACTCATTAATTAATAACATTCCAGGATATTTGGACCACGTGTACGGCAAGTAGGGTGTCTTACTGTCTTGGACAGAAATAATTGAACCAGTTCAGGTTAAGCTTCCCCAGAAAATATATAAAACAAAGTATTTGTAAGATATTAGTACGCACAAATACTAGTAATAATTTGCACTCTAGGGCCGCACCTCAATTTTCTTCTTTGGACATTATAAAATTTAATCGAATAATTACTTCTTCTGACTTATTTTAATATTAATTTTTTATTAATTCATTTTGAATATAGTGATGAACGAATAATTTAAATCAGAAAATTTCTTAGATTTTCTTTTAAACCAAAATTTAAAAAGACAATGACGATGAATGCAGAAAATTTACTTTTTTGGTGAATTTAAGAAAATCGAACTCGTTCTGAGAATCGGACCCATTATCTGAATAAAGACGTAAAGGGGTCTACATTTTCTCCATTACACCGGCCACGAATGATTTGTGTGCGTATATACTGATTACTGAACACTGTCTGGCAACTTCCCTCAATATTTTAGATGGATATCAAGAATCCTATCCCTAAACATAGTCTTGTTTCAATCAAGTTTTACATGTGTGACAAATCGGGTCAAATCTCGAGTTTTTTTCTCAAAAATCGGGTGAAGTTCCAACTTCCGAATATGAAATAAGCCAAAATAAACTGGCTCAAATGCAACAATTTGGGTAATCCACAAGTCCACCACAGACCTCCAAAAGATCAATAATTTGTTGTGCACTTAGTACTAAGTAGTACTTTTACTTATATATATATATATATATACTGAACAAATTATCCCAATCTACTCGATGTGAGATTGGGGTGTTACAAACTCCCTCACTTAAATTCCTGACGTCCTCGTCAGGCCGAACAGATAGCCCATAAGTCCAGATCGTACATCTCTAGCCATTGTGTGATAATATCACCAGCCTTCGTGTCCCCACCTCCGGCAACTTGACGAATCAAGCTTTCGAGAGTTGGCTCTGATACCATATGTGACAACCTGGGTCAAATCACGAGTTTTTTCCTTCAAAAATCAGGTCAAGTCCCGACTTCCGAATCTAAAATAAGTCAAAGTAAACTGACCTAAATGCAACAACTTGAGTAATCCACAAACCCACCACAGGCCCCCAAAAAATCAATGATTTGTTGGTGCACTTAGTAGTAGTACTTTTACTTATATACTGAACAAATTATGTCAATCTATTCGATATGAGATTGGAGTATTACAACAGGGACCCCTTCCATCAATATTTTCCAGGTTCTCCTTTTTTGTACTTGCACTGTGTAGGTGTTACCGCTCACCAATTCACCGTGTCCTCGTTATTTTTAGGGTGCTGATATTATGGACTGAAATGTTCTTAATTTTAATTTTGATCATTAAAATATATAATGTTAAGAAAGAGTATTTCAGTCCAAAAACATGAATAGGGTGTGTATAAATAAATTTAGGGTGCGCATATATCAGCATTCTAGGCTCCCAAAAAATCAAGTACCCTAGACTTCAAAAAAATCATTATTTTTTGTTACACTTATTAGTAATACTTTTCTTTATACTGAATTTACTCGATATGGTACGAGAGTGTTACAAAACATGTCCCCAGTTTTTAGCATCTTAACATATGAGTACATAAAATATGTATATACCAGATTTTATGGCATATCTGTAGACTGCAGTGTTTTGGAAAGGCAAATCCAACATAAATGGGAAGATAACATTTTACCGTTTAAGAGTTAAAATAGTCCTTTGAGCGGTTTTAGAAGCTGATTATTAAACGGACCGTAAATATAAATAAATAAATATATATATATATATATATATAATTATATACATATACATATACATATAAATATTAATTATATAATATATCATGTATAATTGCATAAGTATTAATATAAATAATGTTATAATAATATGCATATTTATAAAATTATAATTAAATAAAATATTAAATTTTTTAAAATCAATCCGCTTAAATCTACTTAATCCGTACTAAACATTTAAAAATTCAATTATGTACTAATTGAAGTATTTAGGACCCATTTTCGCTTAAACGACCGTTTAATGCTTTTTTTAGAATATGACACTCATGTACCGTGTAATTAACATAATATTTATTATTACATTTAATTTTCTCTATTTATATTTTAATGTTATATATATGTATATACGTGTCTATGTATATATATCCTAATAATATTTTTTTATTCTATTTAATATTATACGGAAAATTTTTATTCATATTTATTGCTTACTTATAATTTTATTTTCAAATTCATGCACATATATATATATATATATATATATATATTATAATATTATTAATAAATTCTTTAATTTAGATTTTTTAAATTTAATATATATTAAATATATGTATAGTACTAACTATTCATTTTATTCTCTCATTTTTAAATTATTAAATATTTGTATTATATATATTTTTCATCACAAATCTCATCATAAAAAATTACAACTCACTCAATTTTATATAATCTTCCTTCCTATTTTTCTCTCTATCCCTTTTATGTGTATTTAAAAAAAAAATTATACATATTAAGAAAAAGTAATTTTTTATATGTACCCTTAATTATTATATTAAAAAATAAGTATACAATTGAGTATCAAAATTTTCACCTCTTAGAAATGATAAATATAGGAATAATTTTAAAATATTATACTAAAATTTTTATTTTAAAAAATAATTATATATGAAGAGACAAATTTTATTTTCAAAAAAGACATGAAAAATAGGGCTACTAATTTTATGGGCAACACTCCACTATAAATTTTTTAGGGTGAGAACCGTGAATTTTTTTACTAAATTTTACATTAGTATAATAAAAAAATGAAAAAAATAGTACTGAACCATAAGTTTATTTGTAAAACTATAATAAAAAGTTTATCTAAACATTTTTTTACATTTTTTATTATTCTTTAATAAAATTTAATGAAAGTTTTCACGGACTCACACTAAAAAAACTTTCACCTCACTGTTAAGAGAATATATAAAAAGGATTATACTAATGAACATTTAATATATATATATATATATATATATATATATATATATATATATATATTTCTTTTAAAAAGGAATAGAGAAGTGATAGAGGAGAAATGCGTTTGATGTATCAAACGTCAGTAATGACCTAATGCATTTGAGGACTATATGTTAACCGGAACGAACAAATCTCTCTGCCTCATCAATCATCATTGTCTTTTTTTACTATATTTAATTACAAGTATAACGTGTGTGAATCACGAGATAACTAATATTTAAATAAATTAACATTTTATTTATATTTTTATTGATATTTAATATCAAATTTTATAATATTAAAATTTTATATTAATATTATATGTTCTCTTTTTTTATATAAATTTATTTTATTTAATATAAATATGTTATAATTTGGATCCGTATTATAATAAATATATAATTGGGCCTAAAAAGTAGTAGTCAATATAAATATGTATATAGTTAGGACCCGTATTATAATAAATAGAATTATATAAATATAATTTAAAAATAATATAATATTATCCGTGAAGAGTTGTATGGAGGATTATCGGGGTTAGAGTTGTATGTATGATATATATTCTTTGTAAAATTAGATTTTATTAAAATTGAATGGTTAAAATCGTTTTTATGGTTCATCTAAAATTGGACAGTTAGGATTATCGGGAGTTATAATTGTATGTATGATATATATCATTTCTAAAATTAAATTTTATTAAAATTGAATGATTAAGATCGTTTCTATGATTCACTTAAAATTGAATAGTTGGGATATTTCTATGGTCACCAAAACTTTCAATTTTTCAGTTATAATAATATAGTATTAAAATTGAATAGTTAAAATCGTTTTTATGGTTTATCTAAAATTAAATTGTTAGGATCTATCATATGATGACCAAAACTTTCAATATTTTAGTTATAATAATATAATATATGAGTTTTTATTTTAAAGAAGTTTAATTATGAGTTGAAAAATGATTTTCAGTAGTACATTATCTTGAGTCTTGACTCTTGAGTAACCAACACAAGGGACATCTCAGACAAAATCAATGCATACAACTACCGTCCGCAAATTTCAACACTCCTCTTCTTCCACATTTTCTGTGTCGTTAGTGTGCTTGTCATGTTACATTATTACTAAATCTAGTATTAATAGTCTATTAACATTGCATCTAAATATTACTCCCACCTCCTCTCCCGACTCCCATATATTTTATCCATCAGCATGCATGCGAGTTAATTTGTGAAACAGTCAACAGTAGTTGCCCACGCATGGACGTATATACAAGATTCTGATTCCATAATTTATTGAACTTTAGTCTAAATCAATTTATTTTCGAGTTTTAAGGGTCCGTTAACTTATCTGATAAACAGATGAACGGAGTACAAGTGTTTAAAATTATAGATGCAGCTCTTATCGTACTTGTATGGTAATTTTGTCAAACACTCCACACACACACGCATTGAGAATATGACCGGATCCCTGATATATGTGAAAGCGTATTTATATCTTTATCTGTGTGTTTTAACTCACAAATATATATGATGATAATGGAAACAACAAACCAATAATATATAGTAAAACAAGCAAGAGATTTCAAATGGTTCGGCAAACCTGCATCGAGAAGAATAATAACTTCACTAAAATAAAGAGATTACAGTATTCGAGTATACGACTCTAAATTTTATACACAAATTCAGTCTAATATATCTACTATGTATATCCCTCACTAACTGAAATTTTTCTCACGAGAATCTTCTATCCCGACACTTCCTAAAAACGGTCTAGACCGATTTTTCTACTAGATGGACTGTCTAGCACTTAGAAAGAAAGGAATGTGTAATTAAAAATGAGGGGAAATAAAATTTATAGGGAAAGGAAAGTGAATTTGTGATTGTGGGTTCAATATGTGACAAAATTTAAAAGTGAGGAAACTTAGTTTTGACTTAAAACCTCAAACAATCTCAACTATTTCTCGCGGTCAGTTGGTCGAAAGCAAAGCAAAGCTTCTACTACGTTAATCCTGGATTATGTGGTATTGCGGTCAGTAGTATGTTGAATTCTTGCACTCCCTTCCTTTATTAGCTGGCTAAGATACACAAAAGTCTTTTTATTATATAACATATATTCATTGTTTACTGCAAACTATGTAGTCTTTTTACTAGAATATTATGTAGTAATTTATATTATTGATTCCAGTGGACTGGTGTCAATACATAGACCTGATAATTCGGGTAAACGGTTCGGTTTCGGATCGGATTAATTTCGGATCGGATCACTTTTCGGTTATAATATATTTTTATTCGATTCGGATCGGATTTGATTCGGTTCGGATCCAGTTTCGGTTTTGCATAAATTGAATCGGTTTCGGTTCGGATTGGTACGATTTCGGTTTGGGTCAAAATCGGATTAAAATTCGGATGAATTTCAGATAAAAATCGGATTAAATTCGGTTCGGATATTTTCGGATTTCTGATTTAAAATTAGATTTTGTTTGGATTTGAAAGTTAAGTTCGGATTATTGTTAAATTAATTTGAATTATCATTGATTTTAAATAAAGATCATTAAGTAAATTTGACAAATTATAGTTAAAATTTGATAAAATAATACCGAACAAAATAATTATCTCGATTAAGTAATATATTTCTTCATTTCAGACTTTGGTCAATATGATAAAAGAAATTTTCACTAAATTTTGTAATGTAACAATTTTTTTAAAAAAATCTTGATGTCCATATAAAAATATAAATAAATTTTATATGTACATATATAATATACAATATTTATTTCTTTTTAAAATATGAATTTATATTCACTTTTCTTTACTTTCTAGCAAATTCAAAATAAATGTTATTTTTATTTTTTTAATATTTTATTTTACGAACACATGTATTATACGTATGAATTATGTATAAGTGTATAATGTACATGTGAGTGTAACGAACCATAAGATTGTATGTATGAAATACACTTAAATTCTATAATTTAGTTTGAGCCATATTCAGTTTGTATACTTTTTAGTTAGGATTTAATCGATTTCGGGTTATTACTAGATGTGTTATTTCGGATTATTTTCGGTTAAAATTCCGGTTCCGGATCATTTTCGGATCGGATCAAATCGGTTTTCAGATCATTTTCGGATTTGATTATATTGAACCAATATCGGTTCGGATCGGATTGTTTCGGATTCGGTTACACTTTCGGATTATCAAATTCGGATACAAAATCGGATTCAGTTCCTTACATTTCGGATCGGTTCTTCGGATCTAGACCCAATTTACCAGGTCTATCAATACATAACCTCATGAATATCACTCCTCTTTTTTCCCGTGCCTAGTTGTCTTTACCCTTTTCCTTTTCTCTTTATCTTTTACATCGACACTATGGTATTAGATCCAGAAAATTTGTATATGTAAACATCCAAATTTTCTCAACATTTATAGCAAAGATTAACAGGGTTTAAATATTTAATTTCTGACGCTAGACTTGTAGTATACATATATATTTGTAGTGTATACAATAGGAGTAGTTTGCTAGGGGCACTGGCATGCTCGATATATATGTAACACACACAAATTTCCATACTTACAGACTAGCATTTGTAAAATATTGTACTAACAAGGTCAAACCCCCAAGAAACAAAAATGTATTTAGTGGCCGACAATCAATCTTGCCATTCCACAACCAAACAAATTTACCCTTCATATTCCCTTAGATTTTATTCATGATTTTCTGATTCCGATCCTTTTCTCTCTTTTTTTTCTCAATACCAACCGCTTTAATTTTAATGTTTTTAGGGACTATCACCTTAAATGATGGATCTCCTAAAAATCCAGAGCGAACTTCAAATTCAGATGCAAGGTGGTACTCCGTTTTAAATTAACAGTTGTGTTTGATTTTTAAATGACTAAATTCATCAAAATTTGATTAAAAATTAATTTTTTTTTAATTTTCAAAGATTAAAAAATATATTTTAAAGTGAATTAGATATATCTTTTAGTGATATAATTTTCAACCCTTTCTTAATTATATAAGACATGTAATTTTCGGTCAAAATTTAATTAATTTGACTAATAAAAATTAAAATAGGACTCTTTTTTATATAGAGGGGATCAATATATTAATCAAACACAATATTAATAATGAAGGAATTTATTAATTGACATTGTAGAGTTTTTACATGGAGAAATGAAATAGAAACTTCATACTACTAATCTCTAGTACTATCTTCATGTTCTTCATTACCTGTCCCGATATAATGCCAACCATCTCTACCTCCTATTTCAATTCTTCATATCCAAATCATTAGAAGAGATTTTACATGTAACATGCATGCGCATATATATAACCCCTTGAAATTGGATAATGATAGATTTTGATGCACAGATGGTGGGCAATTTAACTTGCATATATAAAACAAAGAACATTTTCATTGTTATTAATCATACTACAATACTTGATCAGATCATCATATAAAAAAGACCCTTTTTTAGGGAGGAATGTTGAGGTTACTGCAGCTGCATTGCCAAAACTCTGCTAATGCTGATCCTGGGCCTTTCTCTTCTTCGACACTGGCTCTGGCGAGGATGATACAGAGGCTGATGCAGATGTGGTCACCTCCCACGGCTCATTTGAGCTATCCGAGCTAAAGTACAGATCCATAGCCCCCCTGGGGCTTCCTGGCAAAGAAACAAACTTGCGTTTGTTAATGTTGTTGCCATATCCTCCTGATATCAGCTCCTGGATTAGTTTGCAGCAGTCTTTTAATTTGCCCTGTTTATTAACAACACATGGGCTGGGTCACTAACCGATAGGATATGGAGTCGACAATGCAATTCACTTGTGAAAAAACACAATGGAATATGGAAGATCAGAAGTTAGATAGTTACCTTATCAATCCCAAGAATTCCCGACAGCTCAGTTTGGTAATCTAGTCCAATACAGGGCTCAACACTACTGATTACAAGCAGCATTGTAGCAGATGCTATTACAGAAGGAAGGTAACACATGAACTTACAATCTGCAGAAGGAAGGCAACATTGTATAAATCAGTGACCAGACTGTTACATAAAATTTGTGGGGTTTTCGAGAATGTTATGTCAACCAACAATAAAATTATCAATGTTAATAATCTTACCAGCTATGATAGAGAGCAGAAGACAGTCACATCCCCTGAGAAATTCCCAAAAGACGTGGCTATTTAGACCAAGCCTCCTTGTGATATAATCAAGAAATGAAAGTGGTGTCACAGGATTCATCTTCCACTTAAGATTTGACAACACCAAAACCTCCATTCTCAGAATCGTTTTGGCCTCGAACACAAATGGAGGCTCCTCTACCTTGACAACCACAAATCATAAACTAGACAATCATTTACGCATTTATCAAACAATAAACAAAACCAAACATCCTCGGACAAAGACTTTAACTCTACTCATCGCAAAACTAGTCCTATAGAAACTATTTCCGTACATACAAAGCGATATAATAAGCAATAAATAAAGAAGGTCCTACCTGAAGATCCAGGAGCAGGGGGACATGAACTTCCTCCATTTTAGCAGCAAGTGATAAACAGGACACAGAAACAAGCTGTACCATCCATAACTTGTCCCTCTGAAACTCAAAGCTAAACACAAATCTATCAAAATAATTCACAGCAAGAACAGCAGTGAGTGACGAAAACGAGTAATGCTTAACAACTCTCAGTATCCAGTCCACCGCATCACGTCGAGATTCAACTAAGAATGAGTTGTTTTCAAGGTCATTATAAACAAGATTCATCTCTTCTTTTGACAACAAAGAAGAAAGCTCTTCCTCTTCTTCTTCACAACACAAGTCTTGGTTAAGTACAAGAGGTTCATGATCACATTCAAGTGTTTGATAATCATCATCATCATCATCAACCAAATGTTGTTCTTGACAGTACAAAGAATCTAAGAGAAATGAAGGGGTGCGTTGTTGGAAAGCCATCTTCTTCTGGGAAGAAGAGCTTTGGAGGTTGAGTTCAATTCATTGTGTAAAGTAAGTGAGAGTAACAAGAAAGATAAGAGATTTTAAGCAGCTAATCTTGGCTTATACAATGTGTATGCCATAGCACGTATGTATTTATAACGGGTATGGTCCCGATAATCGCATGTCATAATCATGTTTATCTGTTATAATTTTTCAAGGAAGCATAAACACTAAAAAAAATTATGAATTCAGAGAATTATGTCATCTATCCATGTTTTTGGAGGGTCAAGCTGAGATTTTTGCAATCCACCAAAAAAAAGCATAAATAAATGGTTTGTTAACCATAATTTGTTCGGTACCAAAACTCATTTATAATATGAGTATATTTTATGTGCCAAGTGTGTACAAAGTATTCTACGTACGAAATCTGAGCAGTTTCATAATGAGAATATGGAGTACTACTGTCCTAGGGTAGTAGTGAGCAGAGTTGAAGTTAAATTTTTGTTACTTGTTTATAACTATTGATCATATATATAATAAAAGAATTATGCATGCTTTATTTTTTGTCGCTGAGACCTTCACGGCTACACTACACTTGGTAATTTATTCGGTGATGCAATCTGTAATAAATTGGTGAGTTTAAATTATGAAGTCTACTTAACATTAATACAGTGGGAGTATTATTTTGTCATTGTATCTTCTCATTCTTTTCGAATAAAACAAGTTGCATTTAGAAACTCATGCGTGACACGTGACATTTCTACAACTGACATTTTATATGGCTGGATCCACTCTTTGCCCCCCTGCCTTGCCGGTCTTCACAAGAGTTTAACTAAATTTAATCGAATCAAATTAAATACTAACTTTTAACGGGATTATATTTTCAAAGTTGAGGTAAAATACTAATCTACTATATTTTTTAAAAGGTGTCATCAAGATAAAATATATTATAAATTAAAATAATAAACTGTTAAAAAGAATCATGCAATCCTTTTCTTTTCTTTTTTGATAGAAAGAATCATGCAATATAAATAGGATGTTTCAAAATATTTACTTAATTTTAGTTCTTGCTTTAACAAATAGTGAATCGAATATATTTTATTTATTAATTTATTTTTTTAAGTAGAAAAAGGAAAAGGGAAAAATGGGATGGAGATAGGTGAATGGAAATGAACAAGGCAGGTAAAAACAACAAGGTCACCTGACCCAACTCAATTGACATTCAAGGCAACTTTCTCATTTCATTTTTCATATTTTCAATTTTCATACCTCATTTACCTTTCTCCTTTTTTCTTAAATTACACAATAATGCAAGGGTCTTTTCACTCTTATCTGCGTAAATAATTTACATAGTACTAATGTGTTTATGGCTAAATCTACAAATTACTACTGTGTTTATTTTTTTTAAGTGTTCAATGTTTGTTACATAGTCAAGAATGCATTTTCCTACCCCTCATGCAAAATAATAATAATAATAAGTTGACAATTCGAATTTAAACAAATATTCAAACATTTGATTATGACGTATGTTACAAACTTACAATTACACCCTGCGCTTAAAGAGATCAACTATATATATGTACAGACATACAGGAGGAGCAACCAAGTAAAAACCTGTGTGTTCTTTTCTTTCGTGTCATCCCTTTCCATGCAGTAAAGTAGAAATGGCAGCAGCAGAGTAATCTTTATTCATGCGTACAAGCAACTCTTTATTTGTATCTCTCTCAGCTCTCAACATTATACCTGCACTTAATAGTTGATACAGATTATTATTATTGTTCTCAAAAATTTCAAATGTCTTACCTTAGATTTACAGTTCTTCCAAAAAAAAAAACACATTTTTCTTATATAAATTTTGCTACATCCAGACCATGAAACATTATGTGTGTCTTTGTTGTTGTCCACACCTGTATCTCGCATAAACATTTATGATTTACTAAGAATGGAAGAAATTACAAGTACATAAGAGCTGTTTCATCATTCTAGACACGAGTAACGAACCCCGTCTCTAACTAGTCGCTACTAGTGTATCCTAAACTGATTTCAAAATGGAATTTTAAAGTGCATTACTATTTTGTACTTAGCGTAGGAGTATGAAAGCTCTACAGCTATTAGCTATCTAAAGCTGCAGATCAAAGCTCATGCCTAAGTTGTGTGTATTTCTTTTACCTATTTATTTCCTGGTGGGTGCATCATTTCTGCCTCCTCCGTTGTAGACTTGGGTTTCTTACTGTTACTTGATAAGACCTCTAGTCCATTGAATAACTACATAAGTCATTACGTACACTAGTGTGTACATATATATATATATATTATATACTCTTCAATAGATATTTACTTTGTCAGTCTCTTTTTCATCTTTACTTTTTAATACAGTACCAACTTCGTTCAGAAAATATGGACAATGCATATAGGAGAACAGCTGTTATTAACATATAAATAAGAAATGACGATTACGTTTGTTTCCCGTCATCCCGTTATCACAGGCTTGAGGCTACACAAGGTTTTCCCAACACAAACACTAAAACACACACACACAAATATCTAACACGAGGGCTGAAAACTAGCTGCATGATACATAACGCTACTAAACAAAATTCACGAGGATCTAGTTTTTCTTGCTGTAAGTTTACATGGAAAAACCCACAGACCTGATTTTAGGGTTTCCCGAGTACTCGAGCACATTTCTTTGCAATCTAACAAACACAGCATGTGATTGAGTAAGAATCGCCATTTACAAAGCTTTAACAAGTTTGTCCCTCAGAAAACAATCGACTGAACTTGTTGTGAGCAACTTATCCCACCTTATATACGTATTATATTTGATTGTTGACCTACTGTAATATTTAATGAGCTTCTTTAAATCCCACCAGGACCATCCTGGCATCCTGCCATCCTCACCTCAAGTACCAGCATGGTGGCTTCTATTGAGGGGAAAAGATTAACCAACTACAGCTCCAACTAGCAAAATGGGGCAATGCCATTTATATCGCTCCAAAGATTCTCGTCCACAAAGTAAATATAAACAACCACAATGTTATTCACTGCTACATCGACAGTAAGTAGAGAACAATTAACATTATGGGCATATAATTTGGATACCAATGATATGAATAATCATCTCAAGCTTTTATACTCAAAACATTTATAATGCCCAACCAAGACAACTAAAAATGATTCCACAGAGTTTCCAAAATGCATCACATGCTAAAGGATGCAGAGTCCTAGGTAAACATGTATCAACTGCTACGCTTGTAACGTTCTTTGATAAACTTCTCTGCATGAAAGGGATATTTATGTCGAATGAATGTATGACCGTAGACACTTCTGGTAAGAGAAGTCTATCCATCCTCCATCAGTTCTTACTATGAACAGGCATCTCCACTGTCTAAACTGAGGATGGCGATCAACCTTTAAGCAACATGGAAAATTAAAAGTTAGTTGACTGATGTAACTATACATGCTGATTGAACTTTTAAAAGTAGACAATATTTCGCATTCTAATAAGCAACTTCAAGACAGTGTATTAGTACATTGCATATTCCAGTTAAATAATGTTTGATTATGTCATATCAGTGATTTTGTTTTTCAGACATTTAAGTGAAATTCCTCGGAATTAAACTTCATCCTCTGTAAGAAGCTTCTTTGCTCCCGTACCATTCATGTTATTAGGAGCCTACTTGGAACATGATCCAAGTAATCACAAAATTTTAATAACCACAAAGTAGAAGTGCAGGAACAATAAAAAGTTATAAACCCAACAGCACTTGTGTCGATCATTATACGAACTAATTAAACACTCTGGATAGTGCAACATACAAATGACAGATTTCAAGGGACCAAAACACTTACGAGCATAGGCGAAGCACCTTAATATATCAGCAGATCATCCACGTGTACAATTAATTATGACTTTCAATCCATAATTTAGATTTCTTGTGAAAAAATTCATTTCACCACATGGACTTGATCAAACAATCAAACATATCAAAGTGGTGATGTCTGATGCACAGACATAACAAACTAATTTCAATCTACTAAGCGCTGTTAAGCTAGGTAAAACTGCAAAAAAAGCATTCTTCCGATATATGCTTTTTTGTGTGAAAAATTTCATGTTAATCTGACCGGGTCAAATCAGATAGAAGGATCCAAATAATCCTTATCCGGTGATCTTAGAGAAAAAATATGTTATTGTCATGCTTAATTCTATTCATGAAGGCGGCATAATAGTGCTTGTTGGCACAGAAGTGGTCTCATCAATGAGGCTTTATGGTTTTATTATAAATTTAACAGTTTACTTTTTATAATGAGATTTTCCAATTAACCATTTGGCTATAAACTTACACATACTAAGGTTTGTCAACCGCACACTTAGGTTTCACATAAATTAATCCCCAGCAGAAGTGTAGTATTAGACGGCAATGCAAAATTACAAGTTCCAAAGTAATATGAGGGGAAATGCATTTATAATCAGGGAGGATGCAACAAACAGGCTATCACCATGGTTGTCACGGCGGTCAGTCGAGTCAAGTCGATGGAGGTCCGGCTAGTCGACTAGTCTGACTAGTCGAGACTAGTCGACAAATTTGTATATATATAATTTAATTAATAAATAAATAAATAAATAAATATATATATATTATATCTATTAAACTATATATGTTATATAATTCTAACTTTTAAGATTTATGTCTTATCCAAAACTTGTAATTCAAATAAACAGAGGCACAGAGCAATCACCAGACTCACCACACCATAGAAACATAGCACTAAAATAGAAAAATAACATTTACATGCAGAATGGATAGTTCACAGCAAAGCACCTACACTGAAACACTTATAAGTAAACAATTTATATGTAATTACAATCTATGTATGTAAATAAGTAACTGTTGCTGCTGGGTCGCGTGAAGAGAACTAGAACTAGAACAATTTATTGTCATGCTTAATTCTATTCATGAAGGCGGCATAATAGTGCTTGTTGGCACAGAAGTGGTCTCATCAATGAGGCTTTATGGTTTTATTATAAATTTAACAGTTTACTTTTTATAATGAGATTTTCCAATTAACCATTTGGCTATAAACTTACACATACTAAGGTTTGTCAACCGCACACTTAGGTTTCACATAAATTAATCCCCAGCAGAAGTGTAGTATTAGACGGCAATGCAAAATTACAAGTTCCAAAGTAATATGAGGGGAAATGCATTTATAATCAGGGAGGATGCAACAAACAGGCTATCACCATGGTTGTCACGGCGGTCAGTCGAGTCAAGTCGATGGAGGTCCGGCTAGTCGACTAGTCTGACTAGTCGAGACTAGTCGACAAATTTGTATATATATAATTTAATTAATAAATAAATAAATAAATAAATATATATATATTATATCTATTAAACTATATATGTTATATAATTCTAACTTTTAAGATTTATGTCTTATCCAAAACTTGTAATTCAAATAAACAGAGGCACAGAGCAATCACCAGACTCACCACACCATAGAAACATAGCACTAAAATAGAAAAATAACATTTACATGCAGAATGGATAGTTCACAGCAAAGCACCTACACTGAAACACTTATAAGTAAACAATTTATATGTAATTACAATCTATGTATGTAAATAAGTAACTGTTGCTGCTGGGTCGCGTGAAGAGAACTAGAACCAGGTCGTTGGTGCCCCCCCCCCCCCCCCCCCCCCCGATTTTTCCAATCTATTGTTTTTTTGGGTTAAAATATTATTTATATGACCGGGTTTTGACTAGGCTTGACCGGGTTTTTTGAACCAGTCGATGACCCAAACGACTAGTCGACTAGTCGCTCAAAATATCCCTTTTTTCAAGTCGACAAATCAAGTCGACTCCCCAGCTCGACTGCTCGACTAGTCGAGCGCCATGACAACCATGGCTATCACACATTATTGTAAATATAGATATATATATAGAGAGAGAGAGAGACAGAGAGTGAAGAGTGACCTAGAGGAGTGGATAATATCTTTGGCGAATAAAGTGATGGCATTCAATATCTCTTGTTCTTTATCTTTCCATTTCCGGTAATCTGGATCGTCTATTCTCGTTGAATGACTCAGTGACTCGTCTTTTGCGCGAGAGATTGTATCGTTGAGTAGAGCAGGGCCTCCGAGTTGGTAAACTCAGTCAGGAGATGGTGGCGGATGCCTCCAACAAGCAGTGGACCGGCCATAGACTTGAGAGATTGATGAGTGTCAGAGTGGCCGTTTATTTTTAACCAAAATTTTATTATAATTATCATTATCAGTACTCCCTCCGTCTCGTTATACTTTTCCTGTTTTGACTTTTTGTACTGTTCATTGTAAGCGATTGACTACTAATTTACACATAATTTATAAGACAAAATATAGTCATGAGTGATTTTGTTTGATTCGTATTTGTGAGTACTTTAATACAGTAAATTTTTTATATTTAATACTAATACGAAATTAAAGATATTAACGATCAAAAAGTGTGTGTTGGCAAGCGTGCACATGATTAACAGGAAAAGTAATAAGAGACGGAGGGAGTAATAAATTGCACGCGGTGTTTAGTGCCCGTTTGACTGGATTTATAAGTTGGAAATAAGTGCTTATTTTCAGAAAAAATTAGTATGTATGCACTTTTTCTGAAAATAAGTAACTTATTTTCAATTTTGAAAATCATATTTGGTTTTAAAATTCTAAAATAAATATTTATCTAATTTTTTTTGAAAATATGTAAAAAAAAATTAAAATAAATTACTTATTTTAAATTTAATTCCAGCCAAACGGGGCCTTAATATTCAAAGTTTTTTACATATTTAATATTTAAATAATATACTGTAGGTTTTATTAAATTTTAAAAAGGAAAAAAAATTACACTGTGTCTATTACTGTGATTCACCTTCCAGTCCACCGTTCCCGCAAAATATCAACGAAAGAGAGACACCAACGAAACAAACACAAGAAAACAAATTGAACCGTGTATATATTATAATATATACACACGCAAACATGAATGTCGGTGCCGGCGACGATTCTCCGGCCAACGCCGTAACACAGTGGACCTACACCGTATCTCGCCGTTACCAACACCTGCTTGATAAATCTACACCTCACGTTCTCCGCCGTTGGATCGGATTCTCGGCGATCGTTTTGATCTACGCGCTGCGCGTGTACTTTGTCCAAGGATATTATATAATCACTTATGGGCTTGGTATATATATCCTTCAGCTCCTTCTTGCCTTTTTATCTCCTCAGGTCGATCCGGAGATCCAAGACGGGCCGGGTCTTCCTACTCGCGGATCCGATGAGTTTCGCCCTTTTGTTAGGCGCCTTCCTGAGTTTAAGTTCTGGTAATTCTTTTCATTATTTTTTATTTGTGTGTGTGTGTGTGTGTGTGTGATTTTGATCTAATTTTGTTGCATTTAATTGTACTCGTAGTTGTTAATCGATATAGCTCGATAACAGATTTATACGAATTCGATGTGGTGTTGATTTTTTATTAGATTGATTGAGGTGGAGAACTGATCGTGTCAACGATCATTCTTTAGGGAGGTTCATTTTCGAGATGTGGATTTTTTCCAAATGCTCTGTGGTTGTTTAACCCGTAATTATACTTCAGCAGACAGTGATTAAGGAGTAATTCATACCCGGTTCATTGTAATTTGAAAATGAAGTTTTACTTGGCTAGTTTTCAGCATTGTGGAAGTTCAAATCATTGGAACAATGTAAATGCACCTAGAATTTTCTCAGGGAAGATTGTAAGAGTGCTGATACTTCTGATTGTGTCCTTTTAATTTGTAGATCATTGGACACATAGGTATAGTACCGGAACAACCCTGGTAGCGTTAGGTAATTGCTCAGCCCACCTCTTTCATCTCACCAGAATAGGTGTCGTGATCTTTAACCAGCCCGCAGTAAAATTTATGGAGACAATCAACTTCATGCATTTGCCACTCAGAAGAGAATACTTGGGTTGTTTTTTATTTACATTTTTCCTGAATCAATTCCCTTGTTTACACATGGCTCTAGGTAAATCAGTTGTGCCATGTCTCTCCTCTCTACTTCATTAGTCTTTTAGTTCACACAAGCAAAATGTGTGCTACGCCAACGGAAAATTAATATCCTTAATATTTATTGACAAGAAGACTCTACAAAGCTAGAGATTACCTTCCTAATATTTTTGTTTTAAGGATCCATGTTGTAGGTGTATTCTAACTTGGTGAACCCTTATGCCTGGTATTACAGTGAACTATAGTTAAAAGTAAAGACATGAAATCACATGATATTTACCCGATGGAAGTTATTAAAATGCAGACATTTTTATTATGTATGGTGATTTTAAACGAACTGATGTATATGTGCGAGTGTGCTCATCTACACTATAGCAATATGTGCATGTTGGGAGGGAGTTAACCCCCTTAATCCCTTATACAGTTACATATTGAAGATGGCAGCGAAGATTATAAACCGCGGATTAGGGTCCACATTAAATTATACCAAGTAACACAGAAGATTATTATATTTGTAGATCGTATAATAGTGAAGATTTTGGGTTGCATTTGACTCATCGAGTTTTTATATTCCCGGTGCATGTAGAACATCCAGGTGATTAAGAGCTCAACTCTATGAGTATTCCAGTTCTAGATAAGGAGCCATTGTTAGTAGACATTTCAATGTAGTATGCTGTGTATCATGAATATGGGAGATAAGAGAAACTGAATGAGAAACAAATGCATTTGAAGAAACTTGAAGTATCATGAATATGACAGATCAGAAAAACTGGTTGAGAAGCATATGCATTAGGAAAAAATTGAGCATGTATTGTCTTCCCAACTTGGCACTTGTCTATTTGTTAGGCATCATGTTATATTTTAGAAAGATGTGTTGGAAGATTAATGCAGTAATGTCATATTGATGATTCATTGCTGTATTTCTGCACTGATGCTTGTAACTTAAATTTTATATAACTTGCTGGAAACCCTATCAGCTTAGCTAATACTTATTTGCTTTATTTGACCAACAGGTATTCACTAATTAAAGCATTTTGCATTGCTTTTGTGCTGACATTCTTTAGTGCATTTGACGTGCCTGTATTTTGGCCAATTCTGCTATTCTATTGGATTGTGCTTTTCATCTCCACAATGAAGAGACAGATAATGCACATGATAAAGTACAGATATGTCCCTTTCACCTTTGGCAAGCAGGTATAAACATCCATATTCATTTACTTTGTATGTGCTGCTTTGTTATAAAGCACCTGTGCCGATTTTAATGTAATAGTTGAGGCCTTGCCTAATGTCTTTATTGTAAAAATTCATTGCAGCGTTACACTGGTAAGAAAGCAGCTGCCGATGATGACACCGATACTGTTATCAGGCCTTAAGGAATCATGATACAGACATTGTAATGCAGAATACACATGTTTAGGGTACAAGTGTCTAGATAATTAGTGGAGATGAAAAACCCGAAGTAATTGTATGATTGATGCACGAAATTTCAGTTTTAATTGCAAATTTTCTCATTGAGGTTGGATAGTGGTAATTTTGAATGCCGAAAAGGATATTATTGTGTTATTTAATTGATGTGGGGTTAAACGGAAATGAGATGTCATAGTGAAGTGGAATTGCGTACATGTACACATTTGAACCAAACTCTATTTGTTCTATCTTGTAACAGAATGTACTCTTTTTTCCGATTCTATTCCATTCTCGACATAACAGTGTATTGCCCCAATTCACTTGATCTTTTGTTACGTAATTTTGTGAAAGTATATTAGTTAGCGGAAGGGCACATATAATCGGTTGCTAAGGTAAAACCCTACCTTTTTGGCCGCTGTTATGATTTAATTTATGTAGTTGAACTTTCCACACACACAAAAAAAAGCATTTTCATTAATTTTGTTTAAATTACGTTAAACAAAAGAAAAGAACTCTTCCACATAGCAATTTGCAAACCTTGTTTGGAGATGCTGAGCACTGGGATTCACTTGTAAACGAAAGATTCATCAACAAACCGTGTGGCTGGGAGTAGTGGTTTGGGTAGGCATTGGTAGTGACAAGTGTGTGCAATGAAGTGGGAATGGTAGATCAAAATTAAATGTGGACAAATCATGGATGAGATAAAATAGTTACTCTTATTTATGTATGCAGCTTCATCTTGAGGTTATGTATATAGTTGGCATGTTCTATATGAATATGAGGCTTTTAGTAAAACAGATTTATTGGATTATCCTCAGAGATAAGGGTAGGAAGATGAAGACACATTATTGAATAGAAAGGTGCAAATGAATGTTTAGCCCTTCTGTCTTGCAATTAGTAATTCTCACATTCCTGGACTTACCTCTAGCTTAGGCTGCTCCCTCCTGCCCTGGGCTTGAAAGCCCTTTAACCATTAATGACACACAATGACCAATACACCTTCTCTAACATCCATACACCTTCAACGGCAACGGCTTCAAGCTCAACAATCCACATATGCTGACTGAACCAGGTGGAACAGATTTCTCTAACCACGGTAATTATCAGTCAAGTGAATGCCTCTGCAACATTTGAAAATAACGGAAGTAGAATTGTAAGTTCAAGCGTCAAGTTTGATGACTGTGTTGGGCTTGTTAAAATCCAAAGTCTTGGCTTAAAACCGTAGACATATTATGCAGGGAGACGGAAAATCATCAAGAAACTAGCAATACTTTAAACCGTAATCTGAGGCTGGGAGACAGTGTAATGGTGGAGTCAGAACTCAAAAGACCTAAAATTTCAGCAGAAATATTCTAAAGTTCAATTAATTAGTTGAATCTAATTACAATTATTTGATTCTAACAGTTTGGTTGGTTGATGACCAGAAAACTTATGTTCCAGAGAACTTGAAACTTTATGTTCTGCTAATTTCCATTGTTAGTATTTGTGTCTTCTCCTAATCTGCATTTTTTATTCTTTATGTTATTAAAAAAAGATGGAGGAAAATTAATGAATAACGTACTGAACATGGTAATGATCATTATCGTAACGTTAGAAATGAGATTGTACTGAGGTTAATCATTATACATACTTTAAAACGAACCCCATCTGTTATTATTTACTTTACAGGATTAAGAATGAGTATAATCCTTCTGTTGTTCAAAGGTAATAGAGAAATTCGAAAATCAATGTACAAAGCTGGAAATGAGTATCCAATAATTGACCCTCCTCCGCTGCTAATATTAAGTAGAAACTTCAGCAACTCGAAACGTGCTGTTGTATTTTTGTCACCTCTGTCAGCTCCGGTTTTCCCATAACACGTTGCTCAGGGGCCCTTCCTGGAATATTCTTAAGCAGTAACCTTCTTTCCTTTGCTCCCATGTTGCCACTTGGGGGTTGCAAGAATACGCTGAATTGCCTTCACTCCCAATGGATTGTTGTTGCTCTGTGTCATAACAGGAATGTGATACATGAGTAAACTAGACCAACATTGGATTGAAATTCTTCATTTTCACTATATTTTATCATAAAAGTTACTATAATATCTTCATGTGTTGCTTGAAGAACTCACAAGGAAGATACCATATTTGATCAAGGGATGTAAATAAATGGTTAATAATTCTTACCATTGAGCAGGTTCCTGCACGGACATTGCACACTGGGTAATCATGGGGACAGCAACTGTAACCATCATCACAGCATGAAGCACCCTCAAGAGGGCAGCAACCCCAGGCAAAACAGTAGCCATAGTACTCGTACATGCAGCAGCAAGTGGTACTCATAGGACAAGTATAGTATTCATCACAAACACTTTCAGGTGTTTTAGGTGAGGGAGGAGATGGACCAGGATTTGGAGGGTTTACTCCATTCTTCACAGGGTAAGATGGTTCGGATGTAATTCCACATATTCCTGCTTTAGAGGAAATTCCACGCTCCATCCTAAGATAACCCTTTTCTCCCCAGTCCGCACCCCATGAGTTCCTCACAATCCAGTAATCTTTACCATTTTCTGTACCATAGCCAACAACTACAACACCATGGTCCAAGTCTGTCCCACATTTCCCCGTAAATATACCCTAAAAAATTCATAATATAAATTAAAGAGATACAAGTATTAAACATGGTACTGAATGCTATAATGATGCTGCTAATTGCTTCCTAGTCAAGATTATTACCGATTGGTAGAACTGGAAATCTCTGCCACTGGCTTCAATAGCAACACTGATAGGCTGGTTTGCCGCAGCTTTCTGCAAAGCCTTCTCATCGTATGCAGGAACATCTTCATAAGAGTCAATGGTGACAACTTTTGCGTTTTTCTGCACAGGGAAAATAATAAGAATCAATTTAAGATGAATGTGGCTTTTCATTAGTTGTAGCAAGGCCATTTATGGAGAGCACGGTTTGTTTGCTGGAACAAATGTAATAAAAAAAACTACAATTTTTCTGTAACTTGGTAAATGTTAGATGTTCAAAACATCTACTACATGACATTGAGCATGTATAGTGTAGCCATTGACACATGACAAAAAAATGTACAGGGTCATCCGCGACGTGATCAAGTAAAAATTGTTGTATCAATTAACTCGTAATTTAAAAGTGAAGACAAACGAGCAGAAAATATACGAACCCTGTATTGGTCACACTGTCCATCACGACCAGTGTAAGGATAATCAGCATCAGAATCAATGCCGCCATTGTTAATGATGAATTGAAAAGCGTCGTCCATGAGACCTCCATTGCAACCTTCATTGTATGATCTGTCACAGTCCACCAACTCTTGTTCTGATAGTGTTATCAACTCCCCTGTGGCTATCTGGTTTATTCCTTCCACTGCGCTTATTGTTGAAAAAGCCCAACAACTCCCTAATCCATTTCAACCTCAATTACTCAAGCAATTAATCAATTCTAATTTCTATTAACAATTGTACGAGTCGATGAACATTTATTTGTTACGATGACATGCTGTGACAATGGGACCCGCCACCGGCCAATATGGGGAGACCATGAACATAGTAAATATTTTACGTACAGTACATGACCACCTAACCGGTTTAACTGGGAAGGAGAAAGATGACATCATGCATGACTTATCATCACGTAATATTTAATTCAAATAAACTCCATTTTTACTTTATAATGCAACATGTTTGACTTATTATTGTACATAATATTTGAGGTAAATAATAATTGGCCTTGATGGTCCTAAATTAACCTTTGAGTATTACAGAATTAACATTCTATTGTATGAAATAAAAAAAATACAAATTTCTGTAATGATACCAGTATGTATTTAATTATTTATTTACGCAAAATAACAATTAAAGTGACTTGGAAATAGTTCAAACTTTTTAATGTAGTAGCACACACTAGCAGAATATGTACACACATATATGACAGCTAAACAAAACGGATATAATTATAGACAATAATGCATTCGTCGTTAATTGTTATTATTATCACCGATTTTGTTTTTATATCCCTACATAATCATCGTTCAAATCGATTGTTTTTTAATTACCATACCACGTACTGCTGATCCACTAGTCTATAAACTACTAGATAATACTAATAAAATATTTGTAATTTACAATCGAATCAAATTAAACATATTTGATGGAATTAACTTAGCGACTAAGCGAGTAAGCTACCTCCCAGACCAAGGGAAGAAGGTACCCTCAACGAAGTTTGATTTGGATTCCGAGTTAGAAAGGTTTTTCAATGACGTTCTGAAATAGGTCTTGAGATGTGGTTTTGCACTACTTTTGAAACGGAATTCTGCTACTTAGACTTGTGAAATTATGAAATTTTGTATAGAATATTAAAATCGATTAAATTTCTAAAAACATAAAATTCAGAAACAATAGAATATAAAATCGATTTTTAGTACTTAAACACATTTCTGGATTCCATTGTTCCCCAAAAAAATATAAAAATTAAACATATTTGATATGGAGGCAGATGATTTGTAACTATACATAATCAGTGTAAATAATACTATTAATATAAGATGATGAATTAAGTAAAGCAAAGCAAAGCTCACCACAGCTCCCTTGATCTTTAACGGCGGCGACGGCACCTTGCTTTCTCCAGTCAACGGAGTCCGGCAAGCTCTCGCCGGCGAGAGTAGCATACCTCTCACTCTTTCCACTAACTCTGTTTCTCAAATCTTTGGTTTTCATACCGGTATACTTAGACCGATACTCCTCGTTAGTAAGATCAGCAAACCGGTTCAACCCTAGTTTAAAACTCCGGTCCTCCATGGCATTTTGTTCATCGATGTATAGAAAATTATCCTTAAAAATCTGGAACCTCTGTTCTTTCTCTCCCAAGGCATTGTATGACTTGCCGTGCTTCACAAGCCACGACTCGTACGCTGCCATAATGACGGCGTCGGATGAACCGACGGCGTGAGTTTGGTCGTAGGTTATGATGGACATGTCGGAGGCGGTGGCCGTGGCGAAGAAGGAAAGAAAGAGAAGGGAAAGTATCATCTTCATGGTTTGTTTTTTTGGAAAGGAAAAAGAGTGAAATGAGGTGATAGATCGAGTAAGTGGAGAGAAAGTGGTGCTTTATAAAGCCATATCAACGAATCTATTTCTTTATTTTATTCTCCAATTAATCCATCATACTAAATTAATTAATTAATTTTTCTTGTTTATTTATCCATTTATTGGTGTATTTCAAAAGCGAACCTTAAGTTACAGTATTCCCTCCTTTTTAAAATAATAATTTATTTAACTTTTAACACTTAAATAGAGTGGGAAAAAATATAATTAAATTTTTATATCAAATAAAAGTTCATAATGTATATTTTTATTTAATATAAAATTATATATTTAACTATACTTTTTTTATTTTAATATACCTATCAAAAATTTAAACGATTATAAAACGGAAGAAATAACATTTTTCAATGGCTAACTTGAAAATTTAAAATCATCAATTTCAGAGCCTCTGTTCATTTAACCCAAAAAATAAAGTATATACAGAAGAAGGCTACCAACATGTTAGTGGTTACCTAAAACAAGAATATGTTTTTCAGTAATCACTAGTTATTATTTATTTCATTTCTTTGAATTAAATAATTTTTTCTTTCCATTTTTCTTCACATTTTCTCTCTCTTTTTCTTTTCCCTCCTTTTCGGATTCAAATTTATTATTAAAACGACAAATTGGTATCTTCACCAGGATTCCAGACTAAGAATCATTCATAGAAATCTTAATGCGAGTAATATTTTACTTGATAATGAGATGAACCCAAAAAGTTCGGACTTTGAATTAGCTAAAATTTTCAGACACTAAAACCCATGCACGTACAACAAGAGTGATTGGGACACATAAGAGGCAAGGGATCAGGAAAAGGAGGAGTCAAGCGTCACAGGAAGGTCCTGAGAGATAATAACCGGGGGATTACCAAGCCTGTTATTCGTCGATTAGGCGGTGTATGAGAATCAGTGTTCACATCAAAACCCCACCCTCTATCTACAATATTTCAAAAAACAATCAAAAATTCACTTCTTAATAAAAGTATACACAAATATACTATAACACAAATATACTAAAGAACTCTATTAATTTCCAGTATCTATACAAGGTAGATCATGAAATCTTTATATAGACTCTCTATAAGTGAGTTACAAGGAGTCAAAAAGCCAAGAGACATAGGTTACAAGAACTTAGAAAGTCAAGAGACTTTGTTCTAGAAAACTCTAGACATCCATATTACAACACTCCCCCTTAGATGTCTAATTTTCAATAATCGTGCCTCGTTAAAACCTTTCTAGGAAAAAACCCTATTGGGAAAAAAAATCCTAGTAAAGGAAAAAGAGTACATCGATTTTGAAAAATCATTTGAGGTCTCTAAGCCGACGCATCCCAATCTTATGCACCAATTTTTCATAAATCGTTGGTGGCAATGACTTGGTAAATAGGTCTGCAAGATTGTCACTTGAACGAATCTGCTGAATTTCAATCTCTCCATTTTCTTGAAGGTCATGTGTGAAGAAAAATTTCGGTGATATGTGCTTAGTTTTGTCACCCTTAATATAGCCTTCCTTCAATTGTTGGATGCATGCTGTGTTGTCTTCAAACATTACTGTGGGGATTGCTCTATTATGATATATGCCACATGACTCCCGAATATGCTGAATTATTGACCTTAACCAAACACATTCTCGACTAGCTTCATGAATTGCAAGAATTTCTGTGTGATTAGAAGAAGTAGCGGCCAAAGATTGTTTCACTGAGCGCCATGATATGGCTGTATCTCCATAAGTGAACAAATAACCTGTTTGCGATCGAGCTTTATCTGGATCAGATAAGTAACCTGCATCTGCATAGCCAGTTAAAACTGCTTTGGATTTGTTAGAATAAAATAAGCCCATATCAGTTGTACCTCGAAGATACCGAAAAATATGTTTTACTCCAGACCAATGTCTTTGAGTTGGAGCAGAACTATATCTTGCTAATAAATTTACTGAAAATGCTATATCGGGCCTTGTATTATTAGCAAGATACATCAATGCACCGATAGCACTAAGATAAGGTACTTCAGGACCAAGAATTTCTTCATTTTTCTCTCTAGGTCGGAAGATATCCTTATCTTTATCTAGTGATCGAACAACCATTGGAGAACTAAATGGATGTGATTTATCCATGTAAAAACGTTTTAAGACTTTCTCTGTATATGCTGACTGATGCACAAAAACTCCATCTCTTAGATGCTCTATTTGTAGCCCAAGACAAATTTTCGTTTTTCCAAGATCTTTCATTTCAAACTCTGCTTTGAGATAATCCACTGTTTTCTGAAGCTCTTCAGGAGTTCCAATAATATTTATGTCATCAACATACACAGCAACTATAGCAAATGAAGATCTTGTTTTCCTTATAAAAACACATGGACAAATAGGATCATTCTTGTATTGTTCCCTTAACAAATATTCACTTAATCTTTTATACCACATTCGACCAGATTGTTTTAATCCATATATGGATCTTTGCAATTTAATCGAATAAATATGGCGAGAATGTGACTTAGATGCTTCAGGCATTTGAAATCCTTCAGGGATCCTCATATATATATCCTTCTCAAGGGAACCATACAAATATGCTGTCACGACATCCATCAATCGCATTTCTAACTTTTCAATGACTGATAGGCTAATAAGATAACGAAAAGTTGTAGCATCCATCACAGGGGAATAAGTTTCCTCATAATCAATGCCTGGTCTTTGTGAAAAACCTTGAGCAACCAAACGTGCTTTGTATCTTACAACTTCATTTTTATCATTTCTTTTTCTTACAAATACCCACTTATAACCAACTGGTTTAGTCCCTTCAGGGGTTTGGACTATAGGTCCAAAAACTTTATGCTTATTAAGTGAGCTCAATTCTTTTCCAATTGCTTCTTTCCATTGTGGCCAATCTTTTCTGCGTCGACATTCATCGACGGATTTTGGTTCAAGATCTTCGGGATCCATCATTATATCAAGCGCTACATTATATGCGAAATATTCGTCAATTTCAGTATCATTTCGGTTCCATCTTTTTCCCGTGACAACATAATTTATCGAGATCTCTTCAATGTCAACATTTTCAGGTACCTGTTCCTCTTCAGGAGTATCATCTATCATATCACGGGTCTCTTCTGAAGTCTCTGCTGGAGATTTTATTTCCTCTACTTGGGCATCTTGAGTGTTTGCTCCTTTTCTTTTTCGAGGATTTTTATCTTTGGAACCAATTGGTCTACCCCTCTTTAAGCGAGGTTTTGACTCATTTGCCTTGACAATTTGTCCTTCAGGGACTTGTATCTTTGCAGGAGCATTTACAGCTGGAATATGTGACTTTGTTACTCTATTGATGTCGGTGAATGCATCAGGCAGCTGATTTGCTATACCTTGTAGATGAATTATTTTTTGTACTTCTAGGTCACACTGATTTGTACGAGGATCAAAATTATTCAATGAAGATGCATTTCATGAAATTTCTCTTTCCACCTGTTTATTTTCTCCCCCTGGTTTTGGGAATATTTTATTCTCTCCCCCTAACTTTGGGAAAATATTTTCATCAAAATGACAGTCAGCAAACCTTGTAGTGAATAGATCACCTGTCATTGGTTCTAGATATTTAATTATTGAGGGGGATTCAAAACCAACGTATATTCCCAATTTCCTTTGGGGACCCATCTTTGTACGTTGTGGCGGAGCAATTGGGACGTATACCGCACACCCAAAGGTTCTAAGATGAGAAATATCAGGTTCTCTTCCAAAGACCAATTGTAAGGGAGAAAATTTGTGATAACTCGTAGGTCTGATGCGTACAAGTGCTGCTGCATGTAAAATAGCATGCCCCCAAACTGTAAGAGGGAGATTTGTTTTCATAATCAATGGTCTGGCAATTAGTTGGAGTCGTTTAATAAATGATTCTGCTAGACCATTTTGTGTATGAACATGAGCTACAGGATGTTCAACACGTATACCAATTGATGCACAGAACTCATTAAAAGCTTTTGATGTGAATTCTCCAGCGTTATCTAACCGGATTGTTCCAATATTATAATCCGGAAATTGTGCTCTTAATCGTATTATTTGCGCAAGTAGTCTCGCAAATGCCAAATTTCGAGATGATAATAAGCACACATGTGACCATCTTGTCGATGCATCGATCAATACCATAAAATATTTAAATGGTCCACATGATGGGTGAATGGGCCCACATATATCACCCTGTATTCTTTCCAACAATTTAGGAGATTCCGTTCCAACTTTTGTTATAGAGGGCTTGATAATTAATTTTCCTTGAGAGCAAGCAGCACAAGAGAATTCATTAAATTGAAAAATCGTCTGGTTTTTCAATTGATGCCCATGTGAATTCTCAATTATTTTTCGCATCATGATTGATCCAGGATGTCCCAAACGGTCATGCCAAATAATAAAATTACTTTTGTCAAGAAATTTGTGGTTTACCGTGGCATTAACCTCAACATTTCGGATATCAGTATAGTATAATCCAGATTTAAAAGCTGGTAATTTTTCTTTAACAAATTTGTTACCCGAGACAATGCTTGTGATGTAAAGAAACTCTTTGTTCTCTCTATTCATTGTTTCAATATGATATCCATTTCTACGGATATCCTTAAAACTCAATAGATTTCTTTGTGACTTTGGAGAGAACAATGCATCATCTATAATAAATTTTGTTCCTTCGGGTAATAATATACTAGCTCTTCCAGAGCCTTCAATCAATTTTATACTTCCAGAAATCGTGCATACATTGCCTTCATGTTTGTTTAAAGAGATGAAATATTTTTCATTTTTAAGAATAGTATGGGTAGTTGCGCTATCTACAAGGCAAATGTCTTCCTCTTTTGTAATATATCCAATGCGTGAATTAGGAATGTCCATATTGCTTCAATAATAGATAAATATGTAATTAGTAATAATTATAATCATAATAAAGACATACAATCATAATGAGTTTCATGAAAATAAGGAACAAGAAAGGGAAACAAGTATATTAATTATCATTTGGAGTAGTGGTGCCATCATGAGTCTCATAAAAATCAGATGCATCCAAATATGTCATTTTAAGTAGATTGTCTGCATGTTCTTTATCTTCAACCACCAAATTTGTTTCAACATTCTTGCCTTTATCCTTCAGGGATGCTTGATAAAGATCAACCAAGTGCTTTGGCGTACGACAGGTACGCGACCAGTGTCCTTTCATTCCGCATCGGTAACATGCATTTTCAATTGGCCCTTTTCTTTTCTCCTTGTCAATATTTTTCTCCAACTTCTGGTTGGGATTTGGCTTGAAAAATGGGTGTTTTTGGATTTGAGATCCACGACCTCGTATTCCATGTCCATAACCACGTCCACGTCCACGATTACCACCTCGTCCACGCCCACCTCCTCGTCCACGCCCATAATTATATGTTGCCGCATTCGCTTCAGGGAAAGGGCTAGATCCAGTTGGGCGAGACTCGTGATTTTTCATCAAAAGCTTATTATTTTGCTCAGCAACAAGAAGACAAGAAATCAAATCTGAATATTTTGTAAAACCTTTTTCATGATATTGTTGCTGAAGGAGTACATCTGAGGCATGAAAAGTTGAGTAAGTTTTTTCTAACATATCTGCATCAGTGATATTTTCTCCGCATAGTTTTAATTGAGAAGTTATTTTAAAAAGTGCGGAGTTGTATTCACTAACGGTTTTAAAATCTTGTAGCCTCAAATGCATCCAATCATAACGAGCTTTTGGAAGAATCACGGTCTTTTGGTGATCATATCTATCTTTTAAATTTTTCCATAATTCGAGCGGATCTTTTACTGTAAGATATTCACTTTTAAGTGCTTCATGGAGGTGGCGGCGAAGAAAAATCATAGCTTTTGCGCGGTTTGACTCAGATTCTTGATTTCCCTCTTTAATTGTATTTCCAAGACCTTGTGCGGCCAAGTGAATTTCGATATCCAATATCCACGACAAGTAATTCTTTCCCGTAATATCAAGAGCCTCAAATTCAAGTTTTGTAAAGTTCGACATTTTTATAAACTATTAAAATATAAAAGTGTTAGTATAATACACCACACACTTATACAGGAAGCAATCAAAATAAGTTCTCATGCCATAATAGTAGTACATTTTCAGTGCTTAAACTGTCCTAATAATGGTTGCCTTGATACAAGAATATTTAAAAATAATCATATATAAAAATTTGAGCAGTAAAATAATTTTGGCACAAAGATTGAGTTTCTATTCATGAGTTTTACGAATATATAAAACTGAATTAAATAATCTAAATAAATTAAAAGGATAATACAAATATGCAATTAATCACATATAAATATAAATTCAATCCCAGGTTAGACATAAAATGATTATAAAGTTATCTAGATTAAAACAAGATATTGTGGTTGCTACTAAATTTTACATGTTAATTAAAACATTATGTTATAAAATATTATATTAATAACCAGAATGATATGAACTAGCCAGATTAATCACCACAAAATAATAATAATAATAATAATAATAATAATAATAATAATAATAATAAAGCATAGCACACATGCAGGTTTTAATATCTAGTGAAGTTCAAGGCTTTCGAATTTTAAATTATATATATATATATATATATATATATATATATAATATATATAAGGATAACAAGATTATAGACACCATCTAATCCAGAAAAAATCAAAATCAAAATCTTTCTACACATGTTATAGCAAAACCTCTCAACTAAAAAAAAACATCAGCTTATGCATAAATAAAGAGCAACTCAAAATTACCTAATCATCCAGTGCATATACAAGTAGTCATATAGTGAATAAAAGAATAAACTAAAACAGATGACATATACTTACTGATCTACTAATCGGTTTGATACTTGGATTTTGAATTATATCACAGCTTTCCTTCAACACCTTTTTTCTTCTTCTCCTTTTTTTTTTTTAGCGTTTCAAGGAGCTCTTCTCTGCGTGCTATTCTACTATTCTGCCTGCAATTCTTAAACCACCTAGCAGCTTTATTCTTCCTTTAGCATCGTGCTGATAACGTAATAAAAGTATACACAAATATACTATAACATAAATATACTAAAGAACTCTATTAATTTCCAGTATCTATATAAGGTAGATCATGAAGTCTTTATATAGACTCTCTATAAGTGAGTTACAAGGAGTCAAAAAGCCAAGAGACATAGGTTACAAGAACTTAGAAAGTCAAGAGACTTTGTTCTAGAAAACTCTAGACATCCATATTACAACACTTCTATATATTTATATATTGATTCATCAATTATGCAATTTTAGTGTTAAATCACGAGTACTATACCATATTTAAGGTACGCACACTCTAACTCTAACATTACTCTCTTATCAATTAATCAAATAAAAGTTGTGATATTTTTAATATTATTTACATGATTTTTAGATTCGATTAAATAATCTGTTGGATTAATGTTTTTTTATTAGTTAATCTGGGATGATGAGTTGTGACTATATTTTTTTTTTAAGCAGTTATAGTTGAGTGAGTATTTTATTCTAAAGCCTCTATAGGTCTAATTGCATTGGTTTAAAAAAAATTGCAAAAAGTTTATCTCTCTTATATTCTCTTTTTGTCTGTTCTGTAATTAATATAGTCTATTTAATTGTGCATGTTAGCAATGTTTTTTGGTTTTTGATATCTGTTTCTTGTTTTTGTTATATATTTGTGTCCTCAATGTTGGCTTTATTATTAAATGTCAGCTTTTATTTTTCAGTTAGTTATGAATTTGAATGAATTTTAATTATATTTACATTTTTAATGTAGTATTTAATTTTAAGTTTTTGTAGAAATGTAATTGTATTTACTTTTTTAGTAATTGGTTTAAATGTCAGCATTCATTTTGTTCTTTAATTAGGATCTTCTGACGTGTAAATTTGTGTGCTTATAATATAATTTTAATTAGTAATTTTGGTACCATAAATGGATATAATTAATTGGGGACTATGCATGATAGTTTTTTGTACCTTAAAAGAGATAATTTGTGCCATCTATGATGGCTTGACATATAAGGAATCTGTTTTTTGAATTTTCAATTACATTAATACTACTCAAGTGAGTTTACAATAGTTAAAATACTACTGTATTTTGTTACTAATATTTTAGTTTTTGAATACTTATTAGTGAGGTATGTTTTATTAGTTTAATTATAGCATCTTAAAATGTTTTACGGATAATCAGTATTCAATAAATGACTAATTTTTTCTATTTTACTTGTTTTAGCTATAACTTATTCTAATTAATTATATTTATGTTAACTGATAAATCTTTACTATATAAATTTACATAAAATAGGTATATTATTATATATTATTTTTAGGTATCTAACCAAAGGGATCTCCTTTGGTTAGAGTTTTTCTTTAATATTTAATTTATTATTTGTCAATAATATTGTATTATATATTTTAGTATTTTATGTTTTTGTCTTTTTACTCTCTTCGGATGCGATATTAATTATTTTTTAAATAATTATTTTTTTAATTTTGTTGCAGGTGTTCTGTTTTCAGACATTAAAGTTTTATTGTCTAAATTTTCAAATACATCTATGCATATCCTTTGGTTAGATGATAAACTATCTTGAATGAAAAAATTTCATTTTTACGGGATTGTATTTCAGTACAACTAATTGACGTGAAAGTTATTACTGACAAAAAAAGAATTAATATAATAATTATAGGTAATGAATATAGAGATTATTGTTGAAATTGACATGTTCTAGTGTTTATCTAAATTACAAGGCTCGTTATTTTATAATATTTATAGATAACCGACTAGGAGACGGTTGGACTTTGCTTTAAGTACATGAATCTTGGTTCGTTTTTTTTATTTTAATAAATAACAAGTAAAATGGACAAATGAGAGGCGAAAGAAATGAAGTGGGGTTGGAAGAATATAAATGGAAGCCGGAGTAACTAGTGATTGATTGGAAAAAAACAAAACAACGAAGAGGAGGAAATTACAGAAATTAAAATTGGTTTTTTTTTTTTTTAAAGGCAAGTGAAAGTGAACAACCATTCAAACAAGACAACTCCAAGAGTCGGGCCATCACGTAACTTGTTTAGATTCTAGCGTTGCACATGTTTGTCAATACAATAAAATGCATAAAATAACGGTTGCCCGGCAGGCCTTCAATGTCAACAGACGAGAAAATATAAATGTGTGGAATATATATATTCACTATCCGAGTTATCCAACCTAACTTGAAGAAATATACATATACAGAACTTGGGATTGGTACTCGTTTGTTTGGATATATCTAAGATTGAATCACTTGTATTCATCAAGCTACAAGTATAGACTACAAACAAATTAATAGCAATTGTGTGAGAGAGACTCTACTATTGTGTTAACAGTTGAATAATTCACAAATTCGAAATTTCTCAAAGTTATCTCGTAAACAATGAAGATGCGATAACGTGGAAAATCTTTAACTGTATTATTTTTTACTTAATATTAACACAAGAAGCAACAATTAAGACCCTCATGCTTATGATAATAGCAACTTTCAATTATAGAGAATGGGCACGACAAGTGTGTATTGTTAAATAATTTATATAAGATGGTATATGTGTTTAGATAATGCTGTAGTATATATTTCAGTTAGGTAATTGGGTTCCCTAATACAGACAATATAGTGGGTAATATAACTTAACATTCATATATTTCAATCTCAGTATATGGAAATTTTGGTAACATGTTGTTAACGCATATTTTAGTATATTGATTTCTAGGCCTCGGCAATTTTTGTTGAACTATCTAGTTAATTTTCAGCTAAAATTTGTTTAACAGCAATATAAAATGGGTGAGTAAATTTATACACGGCGAACTAAAATTAAAAAAACAATAAATATATGTAGGTGAAAAATGGAGTATTCGAATTATAATGGGAAAAAATGAAGAAACATGGGCGTAGGATGGATGTGATGGATAAGATAGAATTAAAAACATTTAAAATAGGACAACCAATAAGGCAATAACCATGTGAATGTGATCAACACTGTGGATCTTAAATCTATACGTATCTGTTTAGTTTGTCAGAAACGTCTTCAAATCTACCATTGACTTTATATTCAATGGTAATTAATCAATCTTGATTTTTTATAACGTAATGTCATATTGCCATATATCTATCTTTTTTTGTTAGAGCTCGTGGGCTTCTTTGCAACTATTATCTTCCTTTTTTAAAGCATGTTTTCCTTTTTCTATTTACTTTCTTCACTCACAAAAATAATAATTATTTAAAGACAATAGATAATATATATAATTATACAAATGTAGCATCCAACTCCGTCATAAATTCTCTTTCAATAACAAATTTAAATTTTCAAAATACATACTTGGTCGAACCAACTATTAATAACGTCAAACTCTACCTGAACCTTCTATATTTTATGAATCCGAATGCGGTATAATTATGAGGTCTAGGCTCCTACAAAACAATGTCGGAGGTATCACAGAGAAACTATCCTTCCGATATTGTTTTGTAAAAACCTAGACTTCATAGTTACACCGTATGTGGGTTCATGAAAAAAGGAAGATCCAACTAGAATTTGACTTTATAAGCCATCATCATATTCTTATTCATGCATAACCGATTCTTGATTAAGGTGACCGTCTAAAATCCCACTACGATGAATAGTACCAAAATAATTATATATATATATGTAATATATAATATAAATTTATGAATATGCATGTACAAAATTATATTTGAATGTATATATAAATATAAAATATATATTTATTATTTTTATAAATGTTATGATTTATATATGCATAAACAAATTCTTTAAAATCTTGAGAAAATGGGCACTATTTCAAAATTCCTTTAGATTATCCAAATTTCTATAGTTGGCTATATATTCATGACCTTATAAACTCTCAAACCCAACATCGTCACAAGGTAATAACCCAAACATATTAAAAGCAGACGATTCAAATCTATGTTGATTGTCTTTGCATGCCTCGTGTTTATGTACTTTTGTCGCCGCTTACCTAACTATAAAAATTGTATTGTCAAATCCGCTCAAAAGAGAAACTCTAATAAGATCAATATACATATGTTTTTATTGACAAAAAAATATAAATATATTTTCTTTGCATTTCAATTATAAACCAATACATAACTGTCCTAAAAGTTGATTTAATTTCATCTGAAGGTTTGAGAAAGTTAATATGTGCTTCCTTTTTAGCTGAAATATCTTCATATGACATCGTACAATATATCCCTTATCATGTCTATATTTAAAACTTTATTATTTCTAATAGTGAACTGCGTACTTTCTAAATACATCAAATATGACTTAAGCATAAGGGAAATTGTGACCCATTAAAAAAATAAGGGAATCATGAAACCTATAATGCAAGATATGATACTCCGATGCCGATATACACTGTCTTAATGTCTCTATAGGAGTAGTCGATATTATTTTTTAAACATGTTTGACTCTTAAATACGGGAGTACTGTTACTTATCTTTTTGAGAAATTAAATTTAGTATATAAATTTTTACAAATATCACTAAAATAAAAATCAGCCAAGTAGTGCATAGGTTTAAGAAAATAAACTCTTGGTTAACTTTACTACAAACCTAAGATGAATTTTAAAATTTTGAACTTGCTCTGTTTTAGCGGCTTTCACCACAAAAACAAAAAAGGACAATTTCTGATACTTAGAGAGATTATAAAATATCAGGTTGTCTCATACTCTCAAAAGGTGAAATATATCGAGTTGTACATTGAGAATTTTTATTAAATTTAATGGCTTAGAGAGGAAGAAACAATGCTCTCGCTCGCAAGATATTTTTGATCACTCATCTGCTTGTATACAACTCTCTGAGTAAGCCTATGTCCATACCAAGAGAGGTTTATAATATATGGGCTTATTATAACTTGGGCCTACATAAATGAATCCTGTGAGCTTGTGACAAAATATATTTTTACGAAAACAAACCAATTAAAATAATTTACATAACTTATATGTTGAAGCCAGGCTGCTGGGCCGAACCGATCCTCACCAGCTAGGCACCTTGTTTCATTTCATAGTTTTGTGCTTAAAATTCTTAGAGCACTTGCATCAATGAAAAGTTAGATTCCTGATGAAATTTAATTATGCAGTAATTTTTTACTAGTTTATCAATAAAATTAAAATTTATTAACCATTTTATTAAAATTGATAGATTTTAGAGTGAATCGATGGTCATAAATGAGACAATAAATGACTGCGGCATTTGATAAAAATGCATCAATTTATTAATTTGTTGAATAAATTAATTATTTTACTCCTTCCATCTCCTTTTAAATGTTCATTTTTAAAATAAATTTTATTTCTAAATACATGTTCATTTATATTTTCAAAACAAATTTAAAGATAATTTTTTTAAATTATTCTTATATTTATTATTTTCAATCTTTGACTTTTTTAAAACTTAATTGAATTTTTATTTTCCAAGATAATAATCAGGCACACTTACAGGAAAAGTTTATTCAACTAATAAATTTTTAATATGCATATTTTTTTTAAATGAATATATAAATAGGAACGTAGGGAGTAATTTGTAATTGTTATATAATATATAATTAAATAATTAAAATTTTATAATAGGAAACTAATTAAATTAATTATAAATTAATGAATTGATAAAATTCGATGACAAAATACTCTTAAAACCTCCTCATTCATTTATATATGTAAATATATGTGCTTAAATATTAAATAAATTAGTATATCATATATTTTTATATATAAGAAAAAGGATGTATCCTAACACAATCTCTGGGATACTAGTCATACCTACCGCCTACGTATATTTAATTAAATCTACGCAATAAGCTGTATTTTTTTTTCTTCATGTTAATGGTAACCGGTAAGCACGTCCCCACAATTTCAAAAGTCTCTCCCCTCGGTTCGTTTTATCGATCTTTTCTAAAGTTTAAAAACAGTTTTTACAAGACAACAAACAAGAAAGGAATCCCATGCAGACTTTGGATTCTCTACCTCCAGGTACGAACTAAAACTCGTTTCACTGAGAAATAAGAAGTCGTTTGGTTGACGTGTAAATATGTTTAAGTTGCATGAAATAATAATTTATAAAATTATTTGATTGACATTTATGTACAAAATTAAAAAATTTAAAAAATTTAAATTTTTATATAATGATGAAAGTTGTTTATCCACCGCAATACCAACCTAAGTAATGGACGTTCCTACCTCCCAACCAAATAATTTTTTTAATTTCTCATAAATTTAATATTAATATTAAATATCAAGATATTATAATTTCTTATAAATTTTCATACCCATATGTAACCAAATAAGCACTAAATATGTTAAAATTTTTAATAACTACAGTAGCTTTTAAATTATTAACAAGATCGATCATGTTAATATTAAACACGGTCTGTCAATCTGACACATGCTTAATTCGGTTCGTATCTAAATTAGTTAATGTTAAAACAACATATTTAAAATATTTTGTTGAATTTTGAAAATAATATTGACTTATAATATTATTTCATTCAGTTGAAAAGTCGAATATAGAATATAAAATAAGTGAACAAAAATGAGATCTTAACATTTGATAAGTAATAAATAAAAATTAAAGTGGTTTTAAAAAAAAATATGATTTTTAATTTCTTTTGTAAAAATATATTTATTAATTTTAACTTTTTCAAAAATATGAAATTTTATATTTGTTGTAAAAGTATAACTTTAGAAACAAACACGAATAATTTCAATTTCTTTAAAAAAAACGTATTCGGTTGAGTTTGATTACACATAATATATTAAAAGAATTGTATTTATTTGTTTTTAGTTGTAAATTATATTTTTATAAAAAAAATAGAAAATAATAAAATCAATAAAAAAATGAAAAGTAATATTTTTAACAATTTCTCAAAAATTTTAAAACTTTTTATCAAATTTTATTTTCAAAGATACCTATATTATATTTATTAATATATATATATATATATTTATAATGAAGATAGTATAATGTTTTTTAAATGACATGTAATAAATAAATAAAACTTCATTATTACAACCCACCACCCAGGTATTAATGAAGTCAACTTCCAATTTAGAGTAATTTACCACTCATTTCTTGCTAGTGCCATTGTCCAGTACCTTTTGACTTTTAAACCCCTCTGCACCGGCTTATCCGGTCAGTCATTTGACCTTCATACCATTTATTTTGTCAATATTCTTTGTTTTTCTTCATCCCCGTGATAATAACACATGATAATAACACAGAATTTTTAATAACAAATTAAAATTTTTATGTTACTTTTAAATAAATAAATTCTCATACATAACATTTTTATATGCTCATTTCTTGAAAAATAAAATATAGAAAGGTCAAAATGTAATCAGTAACTTGACATCTAAAAGAACGCTTGAAAATATTAATAAATTTAATCATAATAAGCACCCATCCTTATTTTAGTTTTATTACAAAAATATATAAACATGGAGTTATCTTCTACTCCCTTCATGCCTCACTTTTATGTAGTCAAATTGACTAAAATTTGATTGAAAATTATATAATATATAATTGAGAAAAATTATAAAAATTATATCATCGAAAAGTATATTTAATTTATTTTAAATTATATTTATCAGTTTTTTAAAATTATAGAAGAATAATTTTAATTTTAAATCAAATTATCAAATAAGACAGTTGATTTGGAACCGAGTGAGTATATAAAATTTGGCGTACTATATTTCAAGTTAAAAAATATATATACATCAACAACACAAAAAATCTAACTTTCGAAGATTTGTATCAACTCAGGGAAGAGAGAAACAAGTTTCAACTTGTCAATACATTTTTGCAATACGTAAAGAGTGTAAGACTGCATCCACATAAAAAATATTTTAATAAATTTTTAAGAAAAACCTTTGATTATATCTATTCTTCTAAAAATTTCAACCAAGAATACAAAAATCAAAGATATTCTTAAAATCTTTCCACGTGTAATAACTAATGTTTGACCACAATTTTAAACAGAAAAAGTCAAAAAAGACAGTTCATTCATCTCAAACTCGCACTTAGATAAAGGAAAGAAAAACCAAAGCAGAGGCATCAACCATTTGACTTCTAATCCCCCACTTTCTCTTCCAACCTATACTTACAATTTCTTGCAAGCATTTCTGGGTCTGAAATGGCCCTTGATTTGATGAATACTAGTTACAGGCACAACAAATTTGGGTCCAGAATGGAAGAAAACGCGGTTCAAGAAGCGGCCGCCGCCGGTCTACAAAGCGTCGAGAATTTGATCAAAGCCATATCTCAGTCTAATAATCAAAACCCGTATCTATCTTCTTCATCTTCTTCTGAAACCGGTGATACAGATTATAGAGCTGTTACAGATGTGGCTGTAAACAAGTTCAAGAAGTTTATTTCTTTGTTGGACCGGAATCGAACCGGACATGCCCGGTTCAGGAGAGGCCCGGTTGTTCAAGAAAAACCGGGTCCGGAGGTGTTGCCTAATGCGGTGCAGAATCAAAATCATGGGTCTGACGGGTTTCAAGTTTATCGGCCTACTCCGGTTCAACCGGTTCAGGTTGTTCAGCCGGTCCAGCGTTTACCACCGGTTCCCAAGAAGGAAAATGTTAGTACTACAATAAACTTTGCTGCTCCAGCTGTCGCTGTTGCTGCACCGGCGACTTCCTTTATGTCGTCGTTGACCGGAGGATCAGACGGGTCGAGTTTTCAGATTACGAATATGTCCGGGTTTTCATCAGGTAGCCGACCGGCATCCTCGTTGAAGAGGAAGTGTAGTTCGATGAATGATGTTACGGCCAAGTGTTCTGGCTCTTCTAGCGGTCGATGCCACTGTCCTAAGAAAAAGTGAGCAACTTATTAGATTATTATTATATACTATTATTGTATTTTAAGATTAAAAAATCTGACGAGATTATTTATTTATGGATCCTCTTCTCCCATATATAAACATATACATGTTGTGTTGAAATTTTGATTAGGCTTTTTTGTAATTAATTTGAAATGAAAATGGAATGTTGTTTAATAGGAAGTTGAGAGTGAAGAAAGTGGTGAGAATGCCAGCTATAAGTATGAAGACTTCTGATATACCACCAGATGATTTTTCTTGGAGAAAATATGGTCAAAAGCCTATCAAAGGCTCTCCACACCCCAGGTTTGTTTGTTTCTCCTCCTCTTTGTGATAATTGTACACATGTATATATTGTATATAGTTCACTATTCATGTGCAAAATATATGATTGTTGGTGTGGCTCATAGAACTATAGGTGGGCATATATATTAACGTTTAAGCAAAGTTAGTTTGCCCCATCTCTCAAAACTCTTGAAACATTGGTGAAAGAGTTTATTTCAAGCCCCATCTACGACAATCGTTTTAATCTTAGTGTCCAAATTATTACATTATTTTTAGAATAATGAGGTTAATATAGTTCGAACTTTGAGTTCCTATTCTGAGTTATGATATATTGATATCAAGTTAAAATAGGGGCTATTCCTATAACTTTAAGATACTTGTAGAGAGACTTTAATGAGATCATTCATCTTCGACAACAACCAAGCCTTAACCAGTTTATTTCATGGAACTTAACTGATCTCGGTGTTCTTTGACATCAAATTTCTTAGTTGCATATGAGTTTAACTAGCCTCTTTAACTGGGCAAAATTTAGTAGTTTAAACAACGAATTGGTGTTGGATTTTCAACTAATCGTTGCATGATGAAAATTGAAAATTGCAGAGGGTATTACAAGTGCAGTAGTGTAAGAGGGTGCCCAGCAAGAAAGCATGTAGAGAGGGCAGTGGATGATCCGACGATGCTGATAGTAACTTACGAAGGGGAGCATAACCATTCTCAGTCTCCAAACGAAAACACAAACACTTCTCATATCCTTGAATCTGATGGCCCAAAGCAATCTTGACCAAGAGATATGTATATATAGCCTGATAATATTTCAAGAATGTTGGATGCTCGGGTTCCAGTTGTGTGTTAATTGAATGATTATGCGACTGTTTTATTTGGTGTTGTACTTCATAACTTGGAGAATGCCATTTAATTTATGCCCTAAGTTCCTTTTGTTCACTCATTTTTGGTGACTATGAGATTCGATTTTTTCCAATTAATTTACTAGCAATTTAGCATAAGAAAACTTCTATATACTACTCATGTTGCTTTAACACTACACAACGGTGTCTATGTATGATGCATACCTCAAATCTCAATTTGCCAAAAACATCTGTCTCTTTAATTATTATTACCTTCAACAAGCACACATTTAACTTGATTACACATATAACTTTTTATTTTTATTTTTAGTCAAGTGATTACACATTTAACTTGATTAGCCTAAAATGGATGAAAATGTCACTTGACCTACCTGATGGAAAGATGATACGAGGTACATATTGAAGATAAATAACATAATCATGGAAGATAGATAACATAATCTTGCTCCTCAACTCGTCGGAGATAGTGGATTAAGCACTTTAACTACTGTTTGTTCTAAATTCTAATAATCGATTGGATCATTGAACTAATATTTCAGCTTAAACCTCCCCACATCTGTTTATTGATTAGTGGCTTGATCGATAAACATTATAGTTTTCAATCGATTTAATCAATTTTATTGCAAGACAATTGAAAAAATGAAACAATGATATATTTGTATTCGATATTGTTATTGGAAGCTATGATAGCAAACAAACTCACTAAATAGCAAACAAACTCGGCCTATAACTTTATTCAAAAAGCTATTCAAAAGAAAAAAGCAAATGATAGAATCCACAATATGGCAAGAACAAATGGGAAGCCAATAAAAGCACTAATTAAAATCAGCCACAGAAGGTCAAAAAGAATTATCATGGTCATCTTCAATAGAGTAGATGCCCATTATTACATATAATAGCCTCCGTGTCCAATGTCCACCCAATTATATAATCAACATTTCACTATACTTTTGGCTGCTTAATTCAATGGATTCACACTATTTTGATAAGCTAAAATTTCAATTCTTTGTTAATTGATTATGATTAACAAGCATAAAATATATGGATAATTACTTAAATGACATGTACTGAGCATCAACCGTATCCCCATCTTAACCAAACAAAATCGTAGTACATTTCACTCAGAAATAGGGTGAGGAGGAAGGTTAAATACTATAGGGTGAGGAGGATTCTAGTAAAAAATTAGAGATGTCAATACCTCGGCTTTATGAGATCATCAATCATAATGATTAAACCAGTACCGTGAAATGCTATAAGAAGAGTTCTTCTTCTTTTAACTTGTCCACAACTCTCTTTTATGCCTTTTCTTCATTGTCTATCCTTGCTGTTACCATATCAAAAAATGAGTAAAATTTCAACTAGACTGGTTTACTTAACCTATACCATCGTTCTTGGCCTTCTCATATTTGCAAGTGGCAATATTGCTGGAGCATCTCTCCCGCTAGTTTCAGGACGCATACCGAAACTAGTAGCACCAGTAGTAGCAGCACTGCCTCCGGTAGTGGAACAACTGGTTTTCCAGGACTTGAAGCTATCTTTAATTTACCCAATTATTCAAAATTTCAAGAACCTGATCACTTCCGATCCTTTAGGCATCACTAAAACATGGGTAGGCTCAGATATATGCAAGTACAAGGGGTTTTATTGTGACAACCCTCCATACAACAAAAGTGCCATAGTTTTAGCATCCATTGATTTCAATGGATTCCAGTTAAGTGCACCTTCGCTTAATGGCTTCCTTGATCAGCTTCCTGATATCGCACTTTTCCATGCGAATTCAAACTTCTTCACTGGCACAATCTCATCAAACATTGCTAATCTGCCTTTTCTTTATGAGCTAGACATAAGCAACAATATGTTTTCTGGACCGTTTCCAACAGCTATTCTGGGCATGAATAGCCTATCTTTCTTGGATATCCGGTTCAATATGTTTACTGGATCAGTCCCTCCTCAACTCTTCACGAAAGATCTCGATGCACTCTTTATTAATGATAATAATTTCATGCAAAGGTTGCCTGATAATCTTGGCAACTCTCACATTATTCTTCTTACATTAGCTAACAACAAGTTTTTCGGTCCAATCCCACGTGACATTGCCAAGGCCTTGTCTAGCCTTACAGAAGTCTTATTTTTAAACAACAAGTTAAGTGGTTGCTTACCATATGAACTCGGGTTCCTGAAAGAAGCTGTAGTGTTTGATGCAGGCAATAATCAATTAAGTGGCCCAATACCATATTCTTTAGGATGCTTGGAAAGCGTTGAAGTTCTAAATTTTGCTGGTAACATGTTTTCTGGTATGGTGCCTGAGGTCGTATGTGCACTTGGAAACTTGGCAAATTTATCTTTGTCTGATAATTATTTCATACAAGTAGGGCCGATTTGTAGGAGCTTGATTAGGAAAGGCGTGCTTGATGTTCGGAGAAACTGCATTCCTGGACTTCCATTTCAAAGATCAGTAATGGAATGTGCATCGTTCTTTTCACGACCTAGGCGTTGTCCATATTATGCATCCTACTTTTACATTCCTTGCTGGTTGCCCAACTTCAGTTCTCCTCCATTAGCTACTCTTTTAGCTCCTCCTCCAATTTAGTGTTGGAATGTTTGCTTAATTCTGTATGGATCATTGTATTTTTCCACTTACAAAGCATATATCTTCATAATAATAATTGAAACTCATGCATTTATTTTCATAATTTGATCAGAATGTCATTGGCGATGTCTTGTTGTCCATCTTCTCAGGTCTATCAAAATTTGAGATGAATAAATTGGTCAATGACTGACCTACTTCATGTCCTTTGTTGACATTATCTGCTGTCCAGCAGCATATGGATCTTTATTTAACATAAAATTATCATTCAAGATATGTCATAGATATCAAGCAGTTTTGTCACTCTTCACTGTCACTGAATTGTGAACTTTTATATTGTCAATGGGGACAAAGCATGGCATGATAATGGAGTCTACTTCATTCATTGTAATAATCAATAACCAAACTATTTTGTATTCTACTAATAGTAGTTCCTCATTTCTAAGCTAGCCAATACTTTGAATGCTTTTAGCTTTTTTGTGCCCACTAGATACCTTAAATTACGGTTCTTCTTCCACTAACATCTTTGTAGTCTCTATATTCAATTTACACTTGACCTGAATGCACCATCTTAAAATGAAAAAGAAAAACTTCAAAAGTACAGCAATCCCTCTTTCAGATTTTTGATATTCTTAGTATTATGTTTACATGCAGTAAAAATTCGGTTTTTACTTGGCAGATTGTTTTTCGTAAAATATCCATTTCAATGTGGCTTCCCCATCAGTAGGATTCGTCGAAGATCTTACTTCATTACTCATACAGAGACTGTTTTTGAGGTTCAAATCTATTACTTAGTGAATCGCAAGTATACAACTTGAGTATCGGGTCGAGCAGGACCTTAATGTCAAGGTCATTTATGATTGATCTTTATCTGTATTATGAAATATAGGATTTGCTGGATCTGAATTAGGTAGAGAGAAAATGACATGTTCCATGGCCCTCCCAGAAATTCTAATCACACTTAAAAATATTGTTGAAATTTGACAAATTGTTACAATTGGAGCATCAGAATTTGAGAAAGGCATAATCAACTGTGCGTTGGAGTGAGTTTCTTCATTTCTACAATGATCTCTCTTTTAATAGTACCTCCACGATTTATAACACTGCCGCTGATAATTATTTAATGACTCCACCTACCAGGTACCAGTGGTTTTTAGCAAGTGTTTAAAGTTTGAATATTGGAAAAAAAAATAGTGTGCGAGTATTTAAGTTTTTACAGTTCATTATTTTTTTGGGAACACATACTTTGAATCCTTTCCAAAATATCAATTTCTAGCATGTATTTTGTCAATAGCAGATTACATGGTCAATAGAAATTTGACAAGAAGCAAAGGAAATGGCTGTCAAACCAATGCTCACCCCACAATCTGTAGCACAATTAAAGGAACAGTGTTTAGTATTGAGCTGCAAACCTGAATTCCACTTGCAAGAGTACTTCTCTCAATTCTAACCTGCACTGCACCAGAAGCGGGAACATGCTTTCACTATCACTGCGTGTAGAAATTTGGCGGAAACAAACGCATGAACAAAAGTAAGGCCTGATGTTATTGTATTATTCGATCGTTCTGCCAATAAATGACAAGCGACGACAGTCCTGCATCAGCAATAGCAAGAAACATCGGAGTGCAGCTGATCTACTTGACGTTTTTACTTGCTGTATTGCTTTTGTGAGCAGGCTGTTGGCTTTGAAATGTACATAACTTGTGTTCCAGCTATGCCTTTGACAGAGCTCGTGCCTAAACATAAAGGTCTGAGTTTCCTTTGCCAGCTTTCCTCCAACTATTTATGATTTAACTGACTATATACCTGCTGTGAATATCATTAAATTTCAGTTTGTGGGATAAGAATGATGCAAATTTTAAGAATTTCGACATTGTACACACGAATGAATGTTGACAAGTTCTACTGTAAGTGTTATTTACAAAAATAATAGTTGCTCTAATAACAAAAGTATACACCAAATATTCTAACTCTAGATTACAAAGTGCAAATTCTGACGATCATTCTCCTTGCACATGTTCTTCTCATGTAAACAAAATTTGTTTGAATTATGGATTAGCTCAAGTTGTAAAGGCTTCCAACAAAACACCCTTGAGAGTTGAGGATGTTACTGCTGGTTCAAGCCCCTTTTGTCCGAACATGAATTGTGAACTGTGTCACACTGGCACGAAAAGCTTTGTGTTTTACAAATATGCAAAGTTACCCCTTTACTTTGATAATGGTATATGTGGAGATCTTCCGGAACTTTCCAAGACGATTTCAAACAAATCACCTTCAGATACCTCATCAAAATCAGGGCCCCTGTTAGTACTATTGCCATATATGTATTGACCTCTGGCTGCTGATCGGTTAAGCCACTGAGAATCTATTCTCCCCATTGAGAATAGCTCCTTGCTGTCTTCGTAGCCCAGTGCAGGAGAGTTTGTAACAGGGCCAATGAAGCAAGGATTTGGAGTTCTTTGCAGATTTGCTGGTGCATATTTGAACACACTTTGTCCAAGATTAACTAGAACTGTCATGTCACTATTAGCTGCCATTGTAGGGTACAATGGAGTTCCGAATTCTTCTGTCTTGCAATGAATTTCATGTACAAGTTCAGAATCTACAGTCAAGAACACCTTTTTCTGGCTCGGATTGTATCCGCAGCCAATAACTTTATCAACTTTTCCCCATTCTTCCTTTTCTGATTCAGAAACAAGTTTAGTTCCTGAAAATACAAACACAAGACACAAATTTATATCATACACATTTGTAACAAAATTGAAGTTGTACTACAAGGTATAATACTACAACTAAATAATTCTAATATTTTCTATAACCTAGCATTTATATGGAAAATAAGGCCCTTACATTCATAAAAATAACAAATTAAGATTTTTTCACAAGTAAAAGTAACAGAATTAAGGATTTGTTGATAGCACAATGACAAGAGTCATTCCCCTCTCCACATGACCAGAAGTAATGGGTTCAAATCCTTGTTCTCGCTCCCAATCTATACTATATTATTAAAGATGAAAGATTAAAAGTTTTGGTCGGTATGGTACTAGGTGAACCATAGAAAAGATCTTGACCGTCCAATTTTAAGTGAACCATAGAAATAATCTTAACCGTTGAATTTTAATAAAAAATAATTTTAAAAGAATATAATCATACATACAATTCTAACACCAATAATCCTCCTTTTATGCAAACAACTCATAAACATTATAATTCTAAAGAATATAAACATTACTACTAAAATACAATCTCATATTAATCTTCTAACTAAAATATCTCACATTAATCTCCTAAGTAAAATACATCTCTATACAAAACAAACAAATCTATACTATATTATTAAAGATGAAAGATTAAAAGTTTTGGTCGGTATGGTACTAGGTGAACCATAGAAAAGATATTGACCGTCCAATTTTAAGTGAACCATAGAAATAATCTTAACCGTTGAATTTTAATAAAATATAATTTTAAAAGAATATAATCATACATACAATTCTAACACCAATAATCCTCCTTTTATGCAAACAACTCATAAACATTATAATTCTAAAGAATATAAACATTACTACTAAAATACAATCTCATATTAATCTTCTAACTAAAATATCTCACATTAATCTCCTAAAAATCTCCTAAGTAAAATACATCTCTATACAAAACAAACAAAAATTATCCTATTAAAATATAAATACAAATAATTTATATAAAAACATATACATATAATATTAAATAAAATTTAAATTATTATTATACAAATACAAATAAATTCAAATCATTAAAAAATATTAAAATAAAAATATTAAAAAATTTAAAAAATTCATCCGTGCATCGCACGGCATATAAACTAGTATGGTTAAAAATCAATCGTAAACAAGTATGTAATATAGGCAAAAAGCACAAGGAGCAAAGATTACCATCAAGGTAAACGGAGCCGTTAGAATTGAAACCAATGGATCCTGAATAGCTTCCAGGAAGCTTTAATGGAAGAAAGCCGCCTCCACTTAACCCCAATGACAATGCAACCACTCCGTTATTTCCGTCTTCATTCAAACCAATATTTATTTCATCCAATTTATGTTCCCATAACCATTGCCAATACTTGTAACATGAATAATAGATTCTGATTCATCTTGAATCAGTTTAGTCTTTTCCCCTTCAGATTTCATGCCATCTATAGTACCGACTGACCCGTGATCATCATTTTCACTGTAAGCCAAGACTGTGATTTCAAAATAAGCTTCTCTTGGAAAAGCTGAATTTCCTAAAGAAGGCCCTGGGAAAGGCAGGGCTGTTTTGATGACAGAATTAGCAGAAGAAATACTCGAATTCGACTTTTTATTGAAATTATATTATTATAGCATCTTTTTTGCATTATACAGTATATTGTTTTTTTTCTCAAGATATTAAATAATTTAATATTTTTATATTCATTTCAAAAACATGGGGGTCAAGGTGAGTGGTTCAGTTTTTTCAGTTAGTTGCTTTAGGTTGCACGTAAATCTAAAAGAATAACATAAAAATATCTAAAGATGTTTATTTTAACTTATTTCTTAATAACAAGTACCTATTTTTTTTTAAAGTAGGGGAATAAGTTTTTTTTAAACAAATAGTTACTTTTATAACAAGTTTGACCAACCACTAATAATTATAGATTTTTTCTTCCATTTTTTGGGTTTCGTATGGATTTTTTAAAAATCCCCTTACATGTCATCCTTGGATATATTTTTTTAGGAAAAAACCCTTACAGTAAATTTAAGATTATATTAATAAAAATTTGTAATAATATTTATATAAGGGCTAATTATTAAAATAAACTTAGCTTATAGGCTAGAGCAACAGATTAAATTGAGATTGAATATGAATAAAATACTAATCTGAAAATTGTAATTTTTTAAAACAGAAGTAACTAGAACAGTATGTCCATTGCTCATCAAAAAATATTCTTTAAAGAAATTGAAGGAGACAATTACATAATTATGGGATTAAAGTTAGAAGAGCAAAAAGGGAGGAACAGTTAAACGAATTGCAAAAGACCAAAACAAAAGGTAAGAACAAAAGTAGAATTGAGTAATCTGACTTGGATATATGATTGTTTGCTAGCAGGATGCCCCATGTTTGTCAGCTACTTTTACATGTGTGGCCGATGAATTTTCGTAGCTTCTCAGAAGTTTCAAAAATTATTTTCACTGTGATAATAGTATAAATTAATTATTTTACATTATTCTAAAAATATAATAATTATTTTAATTTTATAATTTTAATATATAATTTTCATACTACCTTTACAGACACAGAACTCTGAAAATTTTAATCTTATTAAAAAGAGATTATGTCAAATTAATTTTTTTCTTTTTTAGAACAATTATATACTATAAAGACATTATTAAATATCTTAATATTCAAAATAAATATTTTTAAACGCGTAATATATTAGCACATGCAAGTAAATTTGGCCATTTCATGCATGATGTAAACTTGTATATTTAAGAGTCAAATAACATGAACCGCATAAGCTCAATTAATTAAGCATTAACAAAAGTTTAGGTCATTAGCTCATCAAACATCGTTACAACAACTCCATTAAACTATAGGAGTATTAAGGAAAATAAGCTGCATTAGTTGCAAGTCTGCAACAGTTGTCGGAGGACATTATCTGATGCCCAATACAACAATTTATTTTCTTCAAACAGATACGATACAATCTGGATACGTTTTAAAAGGATGGGTCATGCCTTGCTAGTAGGAGTATTATATATTAAAAAAAATAATGAAATTGACTAATATAAAATTTAAAATAAAGTAATACTAAAAGATTGTGTGTAACCACGAAATCATTTAGGACCGCAGCCCCATCTTCTCTTCGACGTGACTTTAAAGGGCTATCTGTCGCCTGAAAATTGTTATGACGACACGGTCAAGGATCTTACTACTTCCCCAAATCCGGCTGAATTATGATTTTATTTTCAATTCTTGGTTTTTGAATATTTTAAAATTTTATTCACTGGATATATCATAATATTTGTTTTATTTTGATTGTCAAAATATGATTAGAAGATGTTATTTAAATCTAACCACGGGTTTAAAAACATATATATTAGATTAGATGATTCAAATTTAATATAGGAGTAAATGACCGTTTCATCCCATAATATAATTTAGGGTCTCCCGTTAATATTATTTATTATTATTATTATTTTGTTAAAGTTCTATTAATGACAAGTAGTGTAGGTGGGAAAAATAAAAGGTGTTGTTGGATAAGAAATTGAATTTGAGTAAGCTGAGGTATATACAATAATTGACACATAAAATAGGATAATATTGTTGAGGGGGTCTATATAATTACACTACAGATTTGCTATATTGTATAGACAAAACTATAGTATAACTAAGAGTTCGGTCCCTCTTATTGGTCTCCTTGCAGTGGATATTTCTCCAACGGAAATGATAATTGGTTTTACAGAGTACTAATCCTGCTACAAAAGTTACTTACGGCCATGAATTTCACAAGTACGTCAGTGTTACTGTCAGCATTATCTAGGAAAACCACTATTTTTATATTTTTAAAACTTAGTTTAGCCTAAGATTAGTTTAATCTTTTTCATCAGACAATTAGACAAACACATATCAAAACTTTGTGCTTTGCATCGTCACAATTGTACGCTGTTTAATTTAAGATTAATGATTTTAATCAAGGCCGACCATTGACGTAAAACCAATGATGTTTTAGTGGAGAGAAAGATAAAAGAACAGTTTAGCTTGTCAAAACTTTATTTTTATTTTTTATTTTTAAGCAAGTGAAAACTTTATTTAATTACATCAATATAGCAACCTTTTCTTACATTCTAGGACATCAGTTACACACTAAATAAACATAAACTCATCAGTTTTAAATTACAAAAATTTACTAGAGAATATATTTAAGCAAGTATAAATTCAGACTACTGTAAATTTAAATTGTCATGTGAGGCAGAACATAGGCACCTTTTATTTTCCCTTATAAATAATTTATAAATGAAAAAATACATACATTTTTCACCTTATAAAAAACTTATAAGAAATCCTATACCCCGAATGAAAGTGTATACACATTGAAATTTGCTACAACTACAATTCCTCGGCTTTAATTGGATCATCCTGTAACATATTTCTAGTTTTGGAGCGAATCTCTGGCACAACCAAGTCTCTCGGCCCAATAATTTTATTTTTCCTCTTCGGACAGATGTATCATTACAAGGCCCAAAAATATTAGTCCCGTTTTCCATCCTCGTGATAGAATAAACGATTAATTTTCAGATTAGAGGGTTTGCTTTTTATTTATTTATCAAAATAGAAAAAATCATATTGAGAAAATAAATTTAAATTTTAATATATAAAATTATAAAAATCATCCATTCATTTATTGAATATTTATTTATCAAATTTTTATAGCCTCTAAATTCTAGTATCATTAGTGTATGTATGTTATTAAATTTTGTACTTCAAATTACCGGCACGAAGAATTGTTTTTCGAAGCGATTATATTTTTAATTCATAATAATTAAATAAAATAGAATATTTATTAAAAATACTATTTTTTTATTTTTTTCTTGCGATTTTACTATTTTATTTTTTTTCAAATTTTTTTTACAACTAAAATTAACAAAATACAATTTTTTCATATAAAATTTATAATTAATTTTTTTTAAACAATTGAAGTTACATTGGTTTTAGTTATATCATGTTGAAGTGGTTGCAAGTATATTGTAAAAAGCAGAAATCAAATTTAACCGGTGAAAGCATGAAATAAAAATTAATCGGATGAATCGGGTACTAATCAAAATGATTAATTGAATAATGAAAAATTTAATCAGTTCGGTAAATTACCGAACATTAATTAATCGGTGATTAATCATATTTTCAGAATAATGGTGGTAAGTTGTAACCATACTTTTATAAAATAAAATTTAAAGATCGTATGTTTATAAAATATAAAATAAGAAAAACGTATTTTTTTAAAAATTACAAAATTCGATATTTTTTAAAAAAGCCCGATAAAATATATCTTAGTAAAATTTCTTCCCCTTAAAGGTTTGAGTATGCCATACACAAAATCATCATCATCATCATCTTATCCTGTACATAATATATACATGTATGTATGTATAAATGTTCTCCCTCTCCAATTCCCACACTTTGTTCCTCCTCAAACCCCAATTCAAACCCTCCTTTCACATCCCAAATCTCAATTTTAAGCCCCCCTTTTCAATTCATCCCCGGCGATGCCTCACAATCTCCTCCGATCACTCCGCCGCCACCACCCAAATCGACATGGTCCGTACAAAAGACGGCGTCTACACTGCCAAACCTCAAAAAGTTGTCATCTTGTGGGACCTCGACAACAAACCCCCACGTGGGCCCCCTTACAATGCTGCCATTTCTCTAAAAACACTTGCTCAGAGGTTTGGAGAGGTTGTTGATTTCTCAGCTTATGCTAATCGTCATGCTTTCATTCATTTGCCTCAGTGGGTTATTAATGAGCGCCGGGAGCGAAAAAATTTGGATTTTCTTGAAAAAAAGGGTGTGATTAGGCCCAGTGAATTGTATATTTGTGGGGTTTGTGGGAGGAAATGTAAGACTAATTTGGATTTAAAGAAGCATTTCAAGAATTTACATGAGCGAGAACGACAGAAGAAGTTGAATAGGATGAAGGGTTTGAAGGGGAAGAAGAGGCAGAAGTTTAAGGAGAGGCATATTAGTGGGAATTATAAGTATAGAGAAGCTGCCAAGACTTTGATCACTCCGAAAAGTGGGTATGGATTGGCGGCTGAGTTGAGGAGAGCTGGGGTTTATGTTAAGACTGTGGAGGATAAGCCACAAGCGGCGGATTGGGCTGTGAAGAGACAAATGTTGCATTCCATGAGTAGAGGAGTGGATTGGATTGTGTTGGTATCGGATGATTCGGATTTTAGGGATATGCTGAGGAAGGCGAGGGATGGGAATTTAGGGACTGTTGTTGTTGGGGATATGGATAGGGCGTTGGGGAGCATTGCTGATTTGTGGGTTCCTTGGATTGGTGTGCAGAGTGGGGAGGTGAGTGATGATGATTTAGTGCCACGGAGGAAGAGTGAGGATGAGTTTGTGGACGAGGGAGGGTTTGACGGGGAGAGGGATTTGGATAGTGTGTTGGATGAGCTTGTTGGAGTGAGGAGTAAGTTTAATGAGGTGAGTATCGACGAGGAAGAGTCGGAAAGTTTTGATTTTGATGATGATAGTGAAGAAGAGGATGATGATTATTTATCGGATAGCGAGGATGAAGAAACCCAACGAGATTATAGATACTTCTGATATAAATGTTGTTTGAGATGATTATGGACTAGCAGAGGTTGGATGATGAAATTATCTTGAGGCCATGCTGGTTATTGCACAATGATGAGAAAGCAAATGGGACTACATAGTCTAGCAAGTAGGAATTTCAGTAGGAAGTTGATGCAGGTCTTAAAACCCCTTTGTGGTGATGAAAACTATATATGATTTGCTGACTGCATCTCAAGGGGTACATTTTTCCATTTCCTCATCTAGAATTGAAGACGAGTTCTTTTGGAATTTATTTGTATATTGGCATACCTGTTATTCCTAATATTATTGCAGTATATCTGTTAGTTCTTTTGGTTACTATTAATTTGATCATATCTCATTTTCATTGTTATTATAAGATTTATGCTTCTTTTCTTATATCTGAACTTACATTTTGCTTAATATTGTTTATCAAGAAATTCTCTTATAGCGTAATAGTTCAAATTTGAATGGTACCTCATGTAATATTCCTATTCATGAGGCTATCACTAACTTATTGGTGTCCCACAGTGAATTTGTCAATTTAGAGCCTATTGTAGTTGCTGCAGCCTGCATGATATTTATTTGTTTCTTTATTTTGCTGAGCTGATTCACGTCCTGTGTTGCCTACGGATGTGAAATGATGCATTAATTGGAACCTATTGAATTCACTGGTGTGGATATAGGCAAGACTTTGGTGTTAGATTTCAAATATATGTCGACCTTACCCCTATAATGCATTAGGGAGATTTTTTGACTTGTTTCCGGCTAGAGGTGCTACTAGGCACTATATATAATTTGGTTCTACTGCATACTTTAAGTACTGTATATATAATTAGTATGAATTAGGTTCTTTTTAATAAAAAGAGAAGGTATTGTGTGACATGGAATGACCGAATGAAGATGGGAATGGAATGAAAAATATGAAGAAATTACAGGTGGATGAGGGAAGCTTGGTAGTTAGGAGAGAAATATCTGATCAAATATGTCATAGCTTTTCGGAGGGACATGATTATTTATTTCTTACAGCAAGCCACCATGATTTGATGTCTTGATCAATAGATGTTCTGAATAAAAGAGTATTGGTGTCACGTGCTTATAATGGGAATGGTGATGGTGACTCCACGGCAGCAAGTATTTCATGTCAGCCAGAGGAATCACGGGTCCTGGGTGAGATTATAGGAATAGAACATAAAGTTTTTGATCTTTAGCTGCCGTGGCTTGGTGTGCTTAGAGTACTTAATTTGATTATGTTTCGATTTAATGGTATATGGCAAGACATAGCACAGTAGGTGTTTCTTCGGGCATGGCCTCTTCACCGCTCCATGTTTTAAATTTTCAGCACAAGGGAGAACAACGCATACAAACCATTTGACGGGACTGGGTGCTTTAAGAATCGATTTTGCCACTATCTGCTGGAGTAAAAAGGTGAGAGACCAAGGTAATTTGCTTAGGTGACAAACCAATGAATCAAACTTATCTAATGTCTATATGATACACGGAATTAGATATCCAGAAGAGGAGCATGCATCAATTAATTCCTGCTCGTGTGTTGGCTGCTGAATGTTGGTCAGCTGTGTTTAATCTTCCATGTTCTGCATTCTATATAGTTGGAATGAATAAATGTATTATAAACTTGTGAACAAAGTTATAAGTGAAGATGTTGCAAGAGGAACAAAGAACAGGAAATAAGAGAGTTCAATTTTTGAATAATGAATTTTGTTCCAGTTCAATATTGTATGGATTTAACTCATCAACTAGAGTTTATTTTGTGTAATGGTTTGTTCCATCCTAAATTGATGTGATTGAATTCCAATTCAGTATTGTATGGATTTAATACATCAGGCACCTTGCTGAAATTTTATTTTATTTTTCCCAAGCAAATGGAGCTTAAACGTAGTAGTTCGAAATTTCTTAGGTGTCTTGTATTTGGTAAAATTTTTGTGATTTGCATTTTTTGAGATATAATATTAAAAAAATAATGTTTTTTGACAGATTTAATAATGAAATTGGTAGTTACTTACTTCGAGTAAAAGTTGAAAAATAGTTTTTTGAAAAACTACAGGGAACATGCTTTTTTTTCTTAATCACAACTTTTAAACAAAAAACACTTTTATAAACAGTAACTTTTAAATTTTACCAAATATTTTTTTAACTGTTTCAGTAAAAAACAATTGTTACACTGCGGTAACAATCAAATACCATTTTAAAGGAGTCTATGTACAAAAGTTTTTGCTAGTCTTTGGGTATATATGTGGGCCGCTAAAGATAGACTTAACCTTCTTGGGAATTTGGAATTTTCATTTGGGCTACAACGATATATTCACTCCTCTAATCCACTGATATTTGAAAGGTCCACTATGCATTTTCTTGGGTTTTTGCCCTTATTTATTTATTGTTCAAAGTTTTATATTTGTACCCACGTCATAGTTCATACTTTAAAAGTTTATAATAAATTTTCATTAGTTTACAAAATCCAACAGATCTACAATATCCTGAAATTTATTCAAATCTTATAATTTTAAATATCTTCAGATTTTAAATCTCTCTTTGTTTCACAATTTTATATCTACAAATATCTAAAGATTTAAAAAAAAATATTAATCGAACACCACCGAAAACCTTAAACATTTAATTAAATATCAGTAGATTTGTTAAAATATTGAATACCACCAAATACACAATATTATAATAAAAAGAATCTTGTGAGATAATGAAACCCCATATAATTTTACCATAGAATTAATAAATAATTAATATAGGTAAATGGGAGGCATTTGATAGATAAAAAAACAAAAGAGATCCAACGGTGAGGATTTAACGATACCGCGTGATGAGTATATATTGCTGGACAGTTTCTCAAAGCAACGTTGCTGTGCAGTTTCATCTCTGCTCTTCCACCCCAAAAAAAAATCAAAAAAATAATAATAACAATAATTATCTCTCTATCTATATATAATCTATCTATACCGATCGTCAATTTTCCAGTCGCCGACGATTTATCCGAAAACAAAAAGAAATGGCACAGATTGAGGTTGAGCAACCGCAGATTCCGGTGAGCGGAGGGGGATCGAATCAGATGGCGGCGGCGACGTCGTTGTATGTGGCGGATTTGGACAAGAGTGTAACGGATTCACAGCTGTATGATCTGTTTAATCAAGTTGGTCAAGTGGTTTCAGTTAGGGTTGTTAGGGATACTAGTAACCAGGAATCTCTTGGTCATGGCTATGTCAATTACACCAATCCCGATGATGGTATGTCTCTGTCTTCTATGTCTCTCTGTCTCTTTCTTTAAACACACGCACGCACGCACGCACGTGTTTAACTATTATGTTTATGTGGGTTGGGTGGGGTCTCTTTTCTTACATGTTTTATTTCTGTTTCATCCAACTACTATTCACTCTTGATTACTAGTATTTTTATTTGTGTTTTCTTTAAATTCATAGCGCAAAATATGAATTGTTTTGTTGATTACGTGGTTTCTGCAACTCTACTAGAAATTGTCTATTACATGCTTGTTAGTGATGCAATGACATTTGGTACTCTTTTTTTAATTGTGTACAGCCGCAAGGGCATTGGATGTTTTGAACTTCACTCCAGTGAATAGCAAAACAATTCGTGTCATGTACTCTGAGCGTGACCCCAATAGCCGCAAGAATGTAGCCGCAAATGTATTTATCAAGGTACTGGTTAACCAGATGAGTCATATGATAATTACTGCATTGCTAACCTTGTATTTAATATGTTTCGGATATTGCTGCTTTTGGTTTCCTCATTGGTTTAGCAGTCCGGATATTTACAGTACTAGTCGTGGGATAATACACTCCTCTGCATAATTAGGTGTCCAATTCGTTATTTTTCCTAGTCATTTTTGTATACTCTTTTGATCTGGAAAAATATGATTTCACTCTTAACATCTGGTGGATAATATATTGTTGTGAGATGGAACATAATCACATTACTTTTCTATTAAAAGATAATGGCTATTAGTGAATATTGTGGTGTGGGATAGCTATGACTGTGTTCTGAAACTACAATTTAAGTAGAATGAGACTGTAAATCCTGATAGAATAGTAGAGTCATATGTGCCGTGTCTTTTTAATATTGTTCTCATCATGTTCCTTTGCATAACTGTTCAGCAAATAAATCATCATGGGTGTTTTCTTATGTTTCTGTGCATCCACATATATGCAGTTCGTATTAAGTTTCTTGTAAGTGCCATGTTTAGAAGATTTTATACTTGCATTGAACACCTTGTCTTATATACATTTCTGCAGAACTTGGACAAGTCTATTGACAGCAGAGCTTTACATGAAATCTTTTCAAGATTCGGCACCATCAAATCTTGCAAGATAGAGACTGATTCATCTGGCGAGTCTAAAGGCTTTGGTTTTGTTCAGTTTGATAGTGAAGAAGCTGCGCAAAAAGCTATAGATAAGTTAGATGGTATGTTGATGAATGATAAGCAAGTGTATGTTGGACGTTTCCTCTCCAAGGAGGAAAGAGACGCGGTCTTGAGTAGGACAAAATTCAACAATATATATGTAAAAAATCTTTCTGAAGTTACAACTGAAGAAGATCTTAGCAAAATATTTGGTGAATATGGTAGAATTACTAGTGTGGTTGTGATGAGAGATGTCAATGGAAAATCCAAATGCTTTGGGTTTGTCAACTTTGATAATGTTGATGATGCTGCTAAGGCTGTTGAGGCCCTAAATGGAAAGAAGTTTGATGATAAGGAGTGGTATGTTGGCAAAGCCCAGAAAAAATCTGAAAGAATGATGGAATTAAAAAGTCAGTTTGAGCAAACCGCAAAGGAACAGATGGACAAGTCTAAAGGATTGAATTTGTATGTTAAAAACTTGGATGACACTATTGATGATGATAAATTGAAGGATCTATTCTCTGATTTCGGAACTATCACTTCGTGCAAGGTATGTTAATGTGTTGATTTATCAAGTAAATTTTGGTCAATGTTTTTGTACGGTTTATGTGCAAGTTGTATCTTTTCAATCTTCATTATAGCAGGTGTCTTTATGCTATGTACTTTATCCTTCTTTACTTTATAGGTTATGCGTGATCCTAGTGGAATCAGCCGAGGCTCTGGATTTGTTGCATTCTCGGCTCCTGAAGAAGCAACACGAGCTGTGAGTTAAATTTTTTTCCTAATATTTTTGATTTTTAATAAGTGAATTAATCAGTTTCTTAATCTACCAACAGCTTGCTGAGATGAATGGGAAAATGACTGCGAGCAAGCCACTTTATGTTGCTCTTGCTGAGCGGAAAGAGGAGAGAAGAGCACGGCTGCAGGTAAATGTGTTTGATTTTACACAGTTAGAACCTCAATGAGCACATGTTCTTGTTCCTTATAATGTAACTTGTGGATTTTGTGCATTGGAATCAACTGTCCTAGTGTCCTATCAACTTTCTCCTTTCTTTCATATTAAACGGTGCATCCAAAATCGGAATGTTGTGGACAATGCTCCCTGACAGTGTAAATTGTTTGTTAATTTTAGCAAGGGGACTTTGAGATGTTAAACTACCAAAGAGAGTATAATGCGATCCGAAGTTTCCCTCTAAATCTCTTTCAAAATTATACTTCTCTCATCTCTTCTTCCCATTTATACTCCTGCGTTGGACCTAATATCTTAGTGGACCTTGATACTTAGTATCATAGCTCCTTTTAAGTTTCATTCTAAAGTCCAACATGCATCACTAATCCCTAGATTTGAAGATTACCACTCATTTTCATCCCTTTCTTCATTGTCTTTTGCATGGTGTTTCACTCGATCATATTGCATTTTATACAGTTCCATCTTCCAATATGGCTGAAAAATGTTACTCTGCTGGATTCATTTAATCCATAAGTGGTGGAGACTCCATGATGCAGGACAACGGGTTAAAAAGCCCAAAGAAAGTATTTGGGAGCAATATAATAGGCTTTGGAGGCCCATTTATTAGAATATGTTTAGTTATTTTATAAATATTATTTATAATTTTATATATTAGAGTTTTAGTTTAATTAGGAAACTAGATTATTATATATACAGGAGTTTAATCATTGTAATTCAGCAGATTATTATTATTGAAGAATTATATTGAGTTGATTTCTGAAATTCTCTTGCGAGGGATTTCTCCCATAAACCCTAAAATCCCCTGCCTCCCCCATCAAGTGGTATCATGGTATCAGAGCCAGGTTTCCTTACAAACACCCACCTTCTGCCGCCGTTTAAAACCCGAGCAGCCACCCTCACCACCAGAATACCATACCCATCACATCACCAGAATACCCATCATCAACCTGCCTGCTTACCCAATCATTCTCTTTCATAGCTTTTGTCAAACAACTTTCGTGCAGACCCAAATCAGTAAACCAAGAACAAGCAGCCTTCTCATGTATATATACATACATACATACATACATATATACACACAAGAGGTACAATATATACACGTTTATTGTATCTATATTCTATATTGCAACTTGTTTTAACTTTTGCTTGAAAATATCAACTCTTTGCCTCCACCTGTTTTTTAAAATTGATAAACAGTCCCTTGAAACTTTTTTTTTAAAAAAAACAAAACCTGCAAGTCAGCCTTTCAGTTACACAATGGTTAATGCCAGAGAGGTAAATACTCGTCTTGATGCACATATTGAGGAAAATAATAAGAGATTACACAATCTCGAGGATACAATAGCAGGATTGAGTTTGCAAATGCAAGATATGCAAGCAACGTTGAAAGTAATCAGTGAGAACCTTGGGATACGACCTCAACCTCAACCTCATGTTATTGAACAAAAATTCAACACAATGAAACTTGAAGTTTCTGAGTTTCGTGGAGATCAAGAACCGGATGTTTTTCTGGATTGGCTACATAGTGTTGACAACTTCTTTCACTAGTATAATCTGGCCGAAGATAAGAAAATTGTTTTCATCGCTGCAAAGTTAAGAGGAATTGCTCGTATTTGGTGGGAGCAATACCAGAAATCTGGTTATAATCATGTGGCAAGATGGCTTCCCATCTTGCAATAAGAACATGAGAGCTGCTTTAGTTTGTCAATTTAAGCTTGCAGATTATAACTGAGCTTGTGCAAGGAAGCAATTCCGTTGCAGATTACACTCGACAGTTTTATAGTTTGGCAGCATAATCTGAATTTTTCCTTGGGATGAAGATGTTCTTATTTCTATGTACCGTCGTGGCTTGAATCATGATATTTCAGGTCAGGTAGCCGGTAGTCGATGTTTTCTTTTGAAGGACACTATGTATCTAAAAAGGATGGGGAGAACTTCATTCTCTAGTCCTTCGAGGAATGAACATGTATTTTTAGACCCTATTCAAGGTCAACAAACAGTTACTAACAAATATAATCGTGCGCCAATTTCATCTCAGGCTAGTAACGCTGGTAGATGCTTTAATTGTCAGGGAATCGGGCATAAGATGTTTGAGTGTCCTTCTCCTAAACAGAACAACCCTCACAAAAGAGTCAATGTGGTTGAAAAAGAAAATTCTGACGATTTATATGTTGAGATGACTAAAGAAGACTTAGAGGCGGAAGATCATCTAGAAAAATCAGCAAATCTTGGAATTCTACAAGAGGGTGTGAACAATCCACATGTACAACGTCAACAAGTCTTTCACACTAGAGTTACATGTGCTCGTAAGTTGTGTTCTCTTATAATTGATACTGGTAGTTGCACAAATGTTATAGCCGTCGATGCTGTTAAAAGGTTGGAATTGCGAACGGAGCTTCATCCAAATCCTTATGATATATCTTGGATTAATGAAATCCTTATGATATATCTTGGATTAATGATGCGAAGGTCTCTAGAAGATGCTTGGTTACATTTTCGGTTTCGGTTGGGAAGCTTAAGGATGAGGTAATGTGTGATGTTCTTCCTTTGGAGCTTTGTGATGTTATTCAGGGACGTCCATGGCTTGTTGATCGAGATGCTCATCATGTTGCACGTACTAATACATATACGGGAGGGGTCGTAGATATACTCTAGCTAGTGATCGTCCTCACTTGTAAGTTGTGCAACATTCTTTGGTGCTCAATCGTACTCGTGATTTTATTAACTCAACGGAGTCGAGTTCTTTTCAGCGGAGGAGAATTGATGCAGGACAGCGGGTTAAAAAGCCCAGAGAAAGTATTTGGGAGCAATATAATAGGCTTTGGAGGCCCATTTATTAGAATATGTTTACTTATGTTATATATATATTATTTATATATTAGAGTTTTAGTTTAATTAGGAAACTAGATTATTATATATATAGGAGTTTAGTCATTGTAATTCAGCAGATTATTATTATTGAAGAATTATATTGAGTTGATTTCTGAAATTCTCTTGCGAGGGATTTCTCCTGTAAACCCTAAAATCCCCTGCCTCCCTCCCATAAACCCTAAAATCCCCTGCCTCCCCCATCACTCCATTGTGTGAAATTTAGTTTGTCGAGCTTTGCGTTTAGATCTGAAACTTATCTAGCTAATATAGGACATCAGGTAATATGTGAGAGCAAAATTGTGTAGAAAATATATTTCCTGATGATGCCCTTGTTGCACGATGTACATCTAATTCTGCTCATCATAGCAAGTAAAAAAAATCATTTTTACAGAACACAGATAATAATAGTACCACATACATAATATACAGGCCCAGTTCTCTCAAATGAGGCCAGTTGCAGTGCCACCTTCTATGGCTCCTCAGATGCCAGTGTATCCACCTGTTGCAGCTAATTTCGGACAACAACTCTTTTATGGACAAGGCCCTACTGCAATTAATCCTTCTCAGGTACCAATTACTTGACCTTTTGGTTCTACCATATAAATATTGATAGAATGAAGATGTCTCACTGTTTTCCCTATTGTTTACTATGCTATTTTTCTTGTTGATATACATTGGCATTCAGAAATTTACTACACCTAAAGTGTAGGAATTGAGTATTTTTTTTAAAGGACTTTCACTTGAAAACAATAGACAATAAAGAAACTTACGGGGTGTAGGTAATTGATCTTTCAACCTTTGAGGGATAATTGCCTGTTTTTTGGGAAAGAATTAATTATTTCCGGAAGGTAGAAACATGTCAAACGTCTACTTGCAAGTACATTTTTTGTTTCAACTTTATAATGAAATCCCTGAGAACTGAAGCTTTTAATCTATATACAAAAATATAACAAATGAGCATACAATTTTTTGTGTTTTTATCGTAAGCTTTGAGGATTGAGAATCTTAGATAAAGATTCTTTCCCAGTAATGGAACTCATATCCTTTACTCTTTAGTCTTTCCAAATTCAGTTAATCGTTCATTTAGAAGAAAATTATAAATGAGCGCGCACACACACACACACATATCATATAATGGACAATTTGTGTACATCTGCTGAGGAAGTTCGTACAAAGTATGTATCATTGCAAGTATTTAGAGCTTGAAAGAATAAAATCATTTTTTCTTTCCTGTTTTTATGAAATTTTGATTTAATACTATGTTACTCGGACTCGGCTAGAAGTGTCCGACATGGATACATGTCCAAGTATCGGACTCGGCAACATTTTGAAAAATATACATGTTTTTGGCCTAAAATAAGTGTCCAAGTCCGAGTGTCCATGTCCGAGTGTCGAGTGTCCGACACGGGTACTCGAACGTAAAATGAAGTGTCTGAGTAACATAGATTTAATATATGTGTGTTTTTTTTTATTTTTATTTGAGTTGAATGTTTTTTGTTCTCTGCTTTTTTCTACTACCATCAAAATTATTGTATTTCCTAAATAAAAAAGCCTTGAATATATGCATGGTTCTGCATTTGTATTGCAAAGAGAAATATTACAAAGTTGACTATAGTGGTGGTAACCATGCAGATGTTGAATCATATCTGTGTGATGAAGCAATATTTATGATTATAGACTACGTTTAGTAGGCCTATAAATTATTACAAAATGGTTTCTTGATTTTGCTTAAGATGTCCCTACTAACAATTCATTTTTTATTGGACATTTGCACCATGTAATATGCATGATCTTCGTCGGAATTTTCACAATTTCTGAGCTATGATTACTTGGTAGAAGTGACTTTTAATAAGAGACAGGTGAGTTCCAATTTTAGTAATAGATTATCCTAATCACAAAATTATTTTTTAGGCTGGGTTTGGCTATCAACAACAGCTTCCTCCGGCGATGAGGCCAGGTGGTGGTCCCATAGCAAATCTGTACATGCCTATGATTCCCCAGGGGCAGAGGCCTGGTGGGAGGCGCGGAGCTGGTCCTACACAACAGTCGCAACAGGCCATTCCTTTAGTACATCATCAGGTTAAGTAACGTGTACTTGCTAACTAATTTGCAGGTGTGTATTTGTACATCTTTAAAATAGTATGCGTAGAATTTAATAACATGCTCTCCAGATGATGCCAAGGGGACGCGTGTATCGTTTCCCACCAGGGCGCAACGTCGCAGATGTGACCATGCCAGGCGGCGGAGGCGTTGTTCCTCTTCCCTATGGCATGGGTGGCATGCTTCCTCGAGATGCTGCTCCTCTACAACCTATGCCAATAACAGCATTGGCTTCTGCCCTAGCAAATGCACCAGCTGATCAGCAGAGAACCGTAAGTCCATCTCCATTTTATCTGTATTGAGGGGGTGCTTTATATGCAATTTAACATGACTCCCCTTTTGGTGACAGATGTTGGGTGAGAATCTTTACCCTCTAGTGGATCAGCTGGAGCACGAGCATGCAGCTAAGGTCACAGGCATGCTTCTTGAGATGGACCAAACTGAAGTTCTGCATTTGCTCGAGTCACCAGATGCTCTGAAGGCAAAAGTTGCAGAGGCGATGGATGTTCTTAAGAATGTTTCACAAGTCAATCCAGCTGATCAGCTAGCAAATCTTTCGCTCAGTGACAATCTTGTCTCCTAAGTTTTAGGGTGGTTTTAGTTGTGGTGGTAATATTAAATATCACTTGCGGTTGTAGTATGAGAAACTAGACCTCTAGTGTGAGTTTGTTTTTGAATTTGAAGAGTTTTGAACTATGAATCTTGTTTTGCTATTTTTAACTATGAATCTTGTTTTGCTTAGTTTCTATAAGAGGTTACTTTTACAATAGGCATTTTGTTGGGTTTGGTTTGAAGTTGAGAAACTTCTTAGGCTCCAAACTCGGTTTAAGAGTGGAGTTAGATGGTGTTGTGAAAATGTGTCATCAGAAAAAGTGTTTTTAGAAAAATTAGATAACCGTGTGATAATATTTTTGATATGGACATGTTTTGAGATAAAATAATATAAAAAATAATGTTTTAGGGAAATGAAATTTATAACTATTTTTTGTAAAAATATTGGAATTCGTTTTTCTAAAAATAATTTCTAGATTGGAAGCACTTTTTAGAAAAGTTATTTTAAATATTACAAAATAAATTTTTACTTATTTTCCACCAAAAGTGGAATCAGAATATTTTATTATTCGGGGTGCTACTTGAGTACTTGCTATCCTAGATCTTCTCACACTCGGCAATCGTTTAGAATTGTGAAAAAAACTACTACTTTATTCAATTATCATGTTTATTAAAAAAATCAGTAACAAAAAGAATTAACAAATAACAATATTTATATTGATATACTGAATTACTAGGAATATATATATATATAACTTTTTATTTAATCTTATATTCATAAGGAGTAGTATATCCAATCCAATACAAATCGAGATTTAACTAAAAAAATTGAAATTTTAATAAAACACCCACATTTTTCGATGAGAATCAAATTAAAGTACAACAATATCTCTCATGTATGGGTTAATTGGTAAATTAAAGACGGTAAAATAAACATTATTACTGCCTTGTCTTTAATACTAACCACACCTCATTCTCACAAACCCTTACATTACATACCGCCATATTATTTTCATCTCATCCTTCATCAAAAAATCCTCTCCCTCTCCTATCTACACACATCTTTCGATCTGAGAGATTTTAGAACATGGAGAGACAGGAGGGGTTTTACAGATTGTAATTTTAGCTTATTAAAGTTTTGTTTTTAAGATTAATAATGTTCTCTTAATTTCATGTACAGACAGTAGATCTATCATCGACTTTTGGTATGTTCTTTCACTGATTCTTTTGATACTTATGATTGTTTTTATTGGGTTTTCTTGATTTGACTTATTTGATGTTTGTTTAGGTATGAAAATTTTGTTTTGTTTAGAATTTGCAACTTTCTTTGGCTGCCCATATGTTATTTGACCTGTTAGATCTTTTATTTTTTGATTTAGAGATGGATATAAGTGTTCTTGATGCAAAGATTGGATTTTTATTAGTGTTATAGTCTTGCTGATGTTTAAAGTTGATTTTATCAAGAATTCTTTAAAAGTTTGGTTTTTGATTGTCTTTTAGGGTTCTTCTGCTGTTTATTTTACATATTTAACAATGAATAGAAGACCCTTTTCTGTCTAATGATTTTGAATATAGCCAATTTCACGTGATGAGGATGTGAGATATTGAAATAGCGGAGTAGGTGAGAGTTGTCTTGCACATCTTATGCTGTTCTTGTAGCCAGCTGGTGATTTAGATGATGGGAATCTTGAATTGATGTTATTTTATTCGCTATATTTTGCTACAGGGCTGTGCTTGATTCACAATCAGATGTAACTCAGTCTTCACTTACGATATTCTGTAATAGTAAATGCAATAATGATTTATATTTTCCACAGTCTTTTCTGATTCATGATGAATATTATTATATGTTTCCTTTGTGATATTATTTTTTTAAAAGTATTTTGGGGCGCGTAGTGATGTGTATGCGTGAAGACCAAGTAACCTTTAGTTTCCATTTGTATTTTAGATGATTGCTTATCTTATCCTACACGTTATTTTTTATATTGTTTTTTGTCAGCCCAGTGTAATGAGTTTTTTTTCCATCACTTTAATTTTTTCCAGAACTGCCAAGCGATTCCTGCTAGTGGACCCTATCTAGATACCTTTCAAGAGCTTTCCAAAATTCTCTAAGGAAGCACGTGGTGAGCCAAATGCAAGGGCAGAGTAGTGCTATTGGTTCTTTGACGGGAATATTAAGCTTTGATCATGGGTCTACACCTAGCGAGACAAGTACTGATCCACAGATTTGCTGGAATAATGTGCAGAATTTTGCACCAGATCGGCTTTCAGAATATGTTTCACCCAATACTACCGGCAGTATTTATCATAATCCTATAATTTCTACCGGGCAAGACTTAAGAGCATGGAGTATTGATGATGCCGTCCCTAGTGATGTGCCAAATCAGATCTGTCATAATGAACAAAAAGAGGAACATTTATGGGTATCTATGACAAGAGGATGTCCAGCTGGGCATGATCTAGAAAACCGACGGCATGAGTCAGGCAGTGGCCTTTCTTCAAATAATGTAAATCTAAATAGCAGTCGGATTGCTAATGGTCCTTTGTTTATGCAGAGCTCTAGTTCTGATTCTATTTCTCAAGATCTTAACCGAAATGCAAGAGAAAATACATGTCCTACTCGTAGTAGTTCCTTTAATCAGTATGACTTGCAAAGTGGAGAATATGGCGAGGGCAGTAATAGCAGGTCCAGCTCTTTAATGGAGGGTCGTTTATCCTGCAAAAGAAAAGCTACAGAAGAGAATGCTGGACAATCTTCTGGAACTGGAAGTTCAAACTACTTTCAGCATGCAGAAAGTAGTGCATGGCGTGCTATTCCTGCGCCACGTAATACTGGAAGCAACTTTAATTTATCAGCTCCTTCAGAAAACTTTACTAGTGTTCATCAATCAGAGCAGGTAAATCCAAGACTTGCGCGTGGCGTTGGAGATGTTTCTTCTGAAAACTCTGCTGCTTTAAGTGTGTTGGGGAGTACTGAACCTTCTCATAGAAATCTCCGATTAAGGATCAATTCTTCGCATCAACAAGATTCTTTATCCTCTGATATGTTTATGGTGGGACCTGCTGTTGGGTTATCTAGCCTTTTAACTTCCCATCAGGAATCAAGGCTTCTTCCCCATGATAATTCTTTGTCACCAGCAGTAGCAGATGCAAATCCACAAGTTCAGTCTCTTCTTGCTCCTGTTCCCGCCATGCGTCGGAATCTACAATCTTCCAGGTGGACCAGAAGTTCTAGTTCAAGAGCTGGAAGTACATCAAGTTCTGCAATTCAGGGAGATGCTGCATCTGCTGGAGAATCAAGCTCAAGAACCATGTCAAGAAGTAGATTGGAGCATCTTATTTTTAGCTCTCCTTCTCGGGTGAGAAATTCAGCGCAAAGTCCTGTTGACCTGAGTTCAACCGGTGGAATTTTTAGTGTTGCTGGAAATGCAAATGTTGCATCTTCTTCTCGGAGTGGCGCAACAGATGGTAGCCGTCAAGGCTCTGGCCTTAGCTGGTTTCCTGATCGAAATTCTCCACAGTATTCGCGGAGGCTCTCAGAATTAGTTCGTCGATCATTGTCATCAGCTTCTGGTCCTGAGTCTGGAGGCCAGAACATTAACATTTCTTCATCCCGTTCAAGCATTTCTAATACCGACCAAGAGATGCCACTTCCATCTGAAGGCCAAGGGCGTCCTCGTTCAAGGTCAGCAATGTTGTTGGATAGACATGTTGATGGTGCTTCCAGAATTTCCCATTCCCGCCGAACCCTGGCTGCTGCCAGTGAAGGAAGAAGCAGGCTGGTTTCTGAGGTTTGTACTCCGTATTATATATATTTGATTTCTTGCTATTTAAAATTATCTCTTGCAACCGGAGAGAATTGTTAAAAAACTTCAATTATTCTTTTAGAGTTGTCTACTGCCATAACTTAAAGTACATGCACGCGCGCACACGTACGCACAAACACGCACCTGTTAGTGTACAGATTCACTTATCAATTTGATCTTGTCCGGACTCATGTACATGGCATGTAATGATGTCCATTATCGACTTATTTGGTCGATATTTCTTAAAGAAGTAATTATATTACATGAGTCAAACTACATCAATTTTACATTATTATATTTCATATTCCATAAGAGCAATTATTCCTCTAATATTTTGCTTTACTCTTTTTACCATAGTTTTCTGGAAAGTCTCCTTTCAAATCTTGTTTTGTTTATTTAATACTATCATATCCCGCTACATTCGGGTTCTAGTGATCATATTTTTTAACAAATAGGGACTTAATACATATTCATTTTGTTCTCTTATGTAGTATAATTCTAAGAAAGAAAATGGAAATTCTCTTGTGTTTCAAACACAATCTCTGTTTCCAGTGTCAATACATGGTCATCTTTTCTCTATATTCCTGCTATTTTGGGTTGCAGTTTTGTCTTTTCTCTATAGTCTATGAGAGAGAGTTGAGCGTGATTTTTTTCAAAATTCAGAATAACTAATAAGTTTTAAATTCCCGTGGTGCCCCCCCGCTAACATTCGTGCATCCTACAGAATCAGTTCATTTGTATTGCATGTGATACTATCTCTCTATGCTGTGCAGTCCATAGAGACGGCAAAATAATCCAATCGCCATGGCCCATGGATACCTTATCTGTTCCGATCCGAATGGATTTTACCGAACCCAAAATTTTAGATTTGGGTTTGGATTTAATTTTTAAACCCGAAAGAATTTGGATTTCTGCGTGCCTGGTGATATTTAACTTGACTACATTATTTTTTAATTTTTGGATATCCGAAAAAATCCTATCTAATCCGAAACCCGATGGATTTGGATGTTGATTTTTGGATTTAGATTTATTTTTCAAACCCTAAGTATTTGGATTTTACAAAACCTGAAGATCCCATAATCTCTGGTTTTGTCCTCACGTAGGTTTGAATTTAGAATCAGTTTGAAATTGAGCTGAGTGTTGGTCTCATGTATGTATTGTCTTCTTATAAGTTTGTACGGAACTGGCACAATCTCCTTACCTTGGACCAATATTAATTATAAACACGAATACTGTAAATAACTTTTTGGTTCCATCTTTTAGGTTTTTAGAGGTTTTCCTACTTTCCACCAAGGAATCTTTTCCCTTTCGTTTTTTGTGTAATTCTTGGAACAAGGTAACAATTTGGAAACAGGTATTACTTATTAGTGCATCTAAAAGTTCTATTTTGTATGCCAGCAGATTCGTGATGTCTTGGATCTCATACGCAGGGGGGAGGGCTTAAGATTTGAGGTAGTCTTACATATCTATTTTATCTTTTATGTGGCATCACTGCTTCAAAAAGAAGCTTGCACAATTACTAATCATATTAAATAGTTTGGACCGATAAATTCAAACGTAAGACTTTTGTCCCCAATTATTTGTTGTAGGATGTGATGCTCCTTGATCAGACTTTCTTTGGGGTGGGTGATTTTCATGACAGGCATAGGGATATGAGGCTTGATGTCGATAACATGTCATACGAGGTTCCAATCTTAACTTTCTCATCAATATTTTTCTGATCGTAGTTGCTTAATGCAGAATCTATTTGGTTATCCAGGAACTATTGGCTCTTGAAGAGCGCATTGGAAATGTGAATACTGGAGTAAGTGAAGAAACTATTACGAGTCGTCTAAAGCAAAGTAAGTATGCATTGTCTGCAACATCTGATATGCAGGAGCCAGAACCTTGCTGCGTATGTCAGGTACTGGCCTTTCTCACTTTATAGTTGCTCGATATATCTGCATCCAGTTTATGATGTTTTGAGGGATATGTGATTTATATCAATCTGCATTATCTACATTTTCAGGATGAGTACAATAATGAAGATGATATTGGAGAGCTAGAGTGTGGACATAGTTTTCATGCAGAGTGTATCAAAAAATGGCTAACGTGCAAGAATGTGTGCCCCGTCTGCAAGACGACAGCAATGGGTGATAAAGAAAAAGCTTAAATCTTAGTGGCTCTTATAATCCATGTGGAAGTGAGTATGGTCAACTACATATCTCTCACTTGGTATGGTTCTTTGGATCAGCTAGGTGAATAATATGTTTTACCCAAAAGGGGTTGCTGTTGTTGCCTTCCTGAGATTTGTATGTACTCCTTTAATTTGTCTCAATTTAGTAATGATCTCCTTTGTGGAAAGATTTATGTAACTTATGGAGATAAAGTAGATAGATGGATTATTTTCCAATATAAATTAAGACGATTGGAAAGTTTTGTTTGTTTATTTATTTATTTATTGGGGAGGGCGGGGTGGGCGGGGTGGAGGGTTATATTGCTGATTCTGATGTAAGTGGCTATTTGGGAAAGGCTTATTCCTCTCAAATAAGTTATTACTTGGGAAAGTAAGCTAGTCATGTTGCTAGATTATGTGATTTAATCTTGCATTTACCACCAAATTGAGATTACACCCTATTTAATGATCAAGTTAATGCTAAGGAAAATAAATTATAGGCATGTTGATAGATGATGTGAATGTATCTTGCTTTCATTATCAAATTGCACGAGTGTTGTAATATAAGATTACACCTCTAAACGTCAAGAAATTAATTGGTTAATGGAGTTCTAGCTCTTTTGTATTGATCAATGTTGTCGGTATAGTTGGAAAACCAAAATATCGAGTATCCTCCTATTTTCAAACACATACAGAGCTAGAACTCGAGTATCCGTATCTGTGTTGTGCATACTATGAGAACCGTAGATTTGTAGCAAATCCTCACAAAACGACCTAGCTGAAGAATAAGAACTCAAATATACTTTTGACACTAAAAGTTTGAGAATTCGAAGGCTAATCTGTGTAATTGACTAGTCTAAGTTTTAGTTGACAATCTACGCGAAATGGGTTAAAATAAAATAATACCATCTACCTACCTTTTTATAAGTCAAACGGGGTCATTAATATTGCAGGGGTATGTAATTTTGGGATAGACTATTTTAGGAAAGGTTATTAATTTATTTTATTTTAATGTCACATTATCATCATTATTATAATTTAGCTATTTTATCATATTTTTTTTTTGAAAAATGTCCTTGGATAGATTGGTATTTTTGATCGGAAAGGCCCATGACAAAAAATGAAATAAAAATATTTTTCTTTAAGGTAAATGAGTTAAAACCACCAACACTACTGCAGTATGTATCTATCATTTGACTTGGCAGATTCATCCTACACCAAATGAGAATGAGCAGCGGGCCACTACAAACACTGGAAAAAGGTGTAAAGTAAAAAACCCATAAAAATAACATGAAATAACTTGAAACATTTTACACAAATATCAACTTTTTTCCTATCTACCAACCCCCCGTGCTTATACGAACACGAACACAAACACCGACTAAGAGATACACATATATACATACATATATTTGCAGATAATAATGTGACCAAATGTTTACTATCCACTATCCAGTAGGGTTTATCTTATTAAAGAAGTAGGCATCATTACAGCTCTCTTCTTCCTTTCTTTCTCTCAACTTTCATTCTCCACAATTCCCTACCACTAGCGGGGATGCTAAAGACTGATCTTTTAAATAAATTTGTATTTGTATTTATATTTTTTCATCTAGGTAAATTAGAGAGACTAAGGTTCCGTTTGTGATTGCTGTGAGAAAAAGTGCGGTTAGAAAAATAAATTTGATAACTGTTTGATATTTTTTTTTGATTTATATATATATATATATTGAGATATAATATAAAAAAAATAATGTTTTTAGGGAGATTTGATGTTAAAACTTGTTATTATTTTCTGTAAAAATTAAAAAGTAATTTTTTCAAAATTATGGAGAACATGTTTTCTCTCAATTTAGATTAAAAATATTTTTCTAGATAACAAATTTTGTATTTTACCAAACATTTTTCTGGTTATTTTTCAACAAAAATTACTTTTGCTGTTAAATACCAAACACACCTGAGGATCGTTTAGACTATGAGATTTAAACCCGGTTAAATGAAATGGTAATGAAATTTTAATACTATATTCCGTTAACCGACATGATTCAAACAGTTCCTAATACAATCATTTAAAAACTTTATACATATATCAAAAGAATAAATTCAATGTTTAATTTAGCAAAAGAATAAAAAATTAAACTTACATTGCAATTTATGAAATTATTCATAATTTCTGAAATATATGATTATTGTTCATAATTTTAAATGACAATTATGTACTCTAACTTTGATTACCGCAAGTGATCAACTGCTATAATGAAAATTCTTATAATATAAAGTAAATATGATTATTATCATACTCCACTAGTCATAAAAATTTAAATATTAGCTATAAAATTTGAGGGCCATTGGTCCCCGGCTACATTTTCTGTTTCTATATACTTGCACACTCTCTATCTCTGTTATGAACATAAATATAACAGGGGTTTTGGTCCTCACAACAATATTTTTACGTTTTTTTTATATGAATAGGAAAAAATCCTCGAGAAAAGCGCGGATAGATGACGTGATTCTCTGATTCACAAAAATTTCGCTTGTTAATATTATCCGTGAAAAAAAAATGCCGGCAATGATTGAGCCAATCGATTGTCAGGACGAGCACCATTATTAACTTTCATTTCATAGTGTATGTGTGCCTTGAGTTGATGAGCTGCAACTGCAGCAAAGAAGGGGAAAAGGGAGAAAATGTCTGGTGGGTTTTTCAACATTGAGCTATCAAAGAAAACTTCAATCTTTAACTTGCCCTTGTGGGTTGTAGTGGCAATTTGTTGTGGAGCTTCTATTGTTCTTATTTTCTTGATAATTTCACTTTGGTTTACTTCAAAACGCACCAAAAAGACTCAAACTTTACCCAAATTCAAGAACCCTTCTGCTGTCAAAAACCCTGTTATAATCCCAAATGTTACCAGAGAAATTCAAGAAATCAGAACTGACTCTTCAAGAAACTCTGACCCTTTACCGGAATCAGGTCAGTTGGTTAAGGTAGAAAGGCAAAGTTTGGGTGAGAATGAGAAAAATAATAATGGGCCTGAGAGAATTCACACTAAAATTGGGAAAGATCATAGGATTTCGTATCCGGATTGCGGAGGAAGCTCTGGTGGAGAGGTGAGATCAGGTGATCAGATGGGAATTGTGGTGCCTGAAGTGTCACATTTGGGGTGGGGTCATTGGTATACATTGAGGGAGCTTGAGGTTGCTACTAATTGGTTTGCTGATGAGAATGTGATTGGAGAAGGTGGTTATGGGATTGTTTATAGTGGTATCTTGGTGGATAACACTAAAGTTGCTGTTAAGAATTTGCTTAATAACAGGTATATGCTTCAATGTTACACTTCAGTAACTAAAAGTTTGCACAAAGCCATTTACTTGAAGTACATGCATATGTGTGCTTATTTTATATAGGGTCAATGTGGATGTGAAATAATCCAAGTACTTTGAAGATAACTAGAAAATTATGCTTGAACTTAGCATGTGTATCTTAAGGTGTTGAGGTTTTCTTAGTTCAGCAATTAAGATTTTGTAAACACTGATTGTCGTCCATATGTTGATGTATGTTATGTGTTTTTTTATTAGGGGGCAAGCTGAGAAAGAGTTTAAGGTTGAAGTTGAAGCAATTGGACGTGTTCGACATAAAAATTTGGTGAGATTGCTCGGATATTGCGCAGAAGGAGCTTCGAGGTACACCTTTTACCACTTATTGTCTCTCTCTAATTTCATAGTCACTCTGCATTTGATATGGAGCAACTGTGGTACTTGGATTTCTTGACTTGTATGCTGTTTGGGTTTGGTTCTCATACTTGCACTAAACTACTTTCATCTTTTTTTTTAGAGTCCTTGTTTATGAGTATGTAGACAATGGAAACTTGGAACAGTGGCTTCATGGTGATGTCGGACCTTCCAGCCCCCTGACTTGGACTATCCGCATGAATATTGTACTTGGAACGGCAAAAGGGTACATATGAATCAATTTGTCTTCTCTTTTTCTTTCTTATATTTGGTTTGAGCTAGTCCCTTGGGTGTTGTCTTCACCGGCATAAGTAAAACTTAATGGACCTTTCAGGTTGACTTATCTGCACGAGGGGCTTGAACCAAAAGTTCTCCACCGTGATATAAAGTCGAGCAACATTTTGCTTGACAAGCAGTGGAATCCAAAAGTATCTGACTTTGGTCTAGCTAAGCTCTTGGGGTCGGAAAAGAGTTATGTGACCACTCGTGTCATGGGAACATTTGGGTCAGATAGCTTCTTGTAGCAAGTATCTTTGTAGCGTCTTTCAGTCACATACTGTCCAGGAACATAAATGTTTGTTATTGTCTTTTAGGTATGTTGCTCCAGAATATGCCAGTACCGGAATGTTAAATGAGAGAAGTGATGTGTATAGTTTTGGTATTCTTCTTATGGAGATCATTACTGGGAGGAACCCTGTGGATTATAGCCGTCCGGAAGGGGAGGTTTGTGCTCCATTCTTGGTATCAATATTCTTGAAGATGCTTGTTTATCTTTTATCTTTAGTACTCTGTTTATTAAACTACATCACACTCTCTCAGGTAAACCTAGTTGATTGGCTAAAATCAATGGTTACAAACCGGAATGCAGAGGGAGTTCTAGATCCTAAATTACCTGAGAAGCCTTCTTCAAGAGCATTGAAGCGTGCCCTCTTAGTAGCGTTACGCTGCGTGGATCCAAATGCGCAGAAGAGACCGAAGATGGGTAATGTTATACATATGCTTGAAGCTGATGATTTCACCTTCCGAGAGGTAATTTTGTTTGGTTTATACTGTACTCCACCGACATTGTATTTTTTATCCCCAAGAACTTTTTCCTTTGATTGTTTCTAATTTCTATCCTGTGATCTGAGAAAAGTGGTAGAGTAACATCATTTCATTCAATCCCCCCTCCCTCCCCTTCCTTATCAATGATTAAAATTTTGTAGTGTACCGACTGCATCTATAGTCATCTAATCTAATTTTGCTCCCATACTCTGATTTTGATTTCAGGACAGGAGAACTGGACGGGAACATGGACATTCACATCGTGATCGCATAAAGGAGAAGTTAGAGTATCGTCTGCTGGAATCAGGGGACAGTAGCGGATATGAAAGTAGTGTTCAAACCAACAGGTCATTGCAAAGCAAACAAGAATTTTACGAGCCATAGCTACACTGAGCTTGAAACTTTGTTCTCCTCTCACCTCTATCATCTACTTCAAGACCTAGGTACATAGAATTTAACTGTTTGTTTGTTTATGTTGCAATAGTTCCCATCACTGTCTGTTTGTTTGTTTGTATGCTTTGTATTTTACTTGCATGATCTACTTGGGTGTTTAATCTTTGATTACGAACGTATGTTCTTGTAATTATTGTGCAAAAACCGAACCCTCGTATGACAAGAATATTTACATTGAATAGTTGTCCTAATTCTTTAATGCGCTTTTGTCAAATACAGGGCCAAGTTCTACTTGAGCTGCACAAATCATTTACGATATTCTAACAAAATTGTTTTTTAAGTTATCTATGTTTTATTCTTATTTGTACTGATGCTGGTTGCATTCTTTCTTCTCTTTTTTTTTTCCAGATAAAAGTTATACACTTTGCCTAAACTAAACCTATCGCATAAAACTTTCCATACATATTCTTCGTATACCTATGAAATGACATATAACCTAGTAAAACTATCCATGGCATCTAATTTATAATCCTTGAACAAATATATAGTTTAACCTTTATCATATAGTAACTTTAGGGTCAGAATAAGTTATTACCTAAACCAAGTTGGTAATATATTAAATTTAAGATTCATGGTATCAGTTATAATTAGTAGTAGTAAAGAGTATTATATAATCGTCGTCGGATAACCAAAATTTGAGTGTCAGTGAAAGTATTTAATATAAAAAAAATACTTTAAGATAAGTAGGAAGTGATCCCTGATCACAATTGTGATTTTATAAAATATTCACCACAACTGAGGGAGCCCGTTGAAATCTTGTGCTCTATGAGTGTGTATTTAATCATGAACCTGAATTCAGTAACACATACTGGTTGCTCTGATTGAGACCTCTGAGAACTGGTTGAATTAGTTCAGGACCCACTTATTCACATGCCAAAAATGTAAGGAAATTCAGATTCCTCATCCGGGTTAAATGGGCACAGTTTTGGGACCTCTTCCTAACTTATCATGTGAATGATGGGCTGGCTGCTTTGCTTTCATTCTCATTTGAGAAAATTAATATATTAGTATTCAGAGGATTTTCACGTAGTCGACTTGTTGAGGTCTTTTTGGAGCTCATGTTTTTTTAGTAATATATTTGGAGGATAGTTTATTCTCTATAAAATAGAGTTTAAAATATTAATATAAAATTTTCACACGTGAAAATTAATCTCACCTATTATGGCAGAGGTATCTTGCATAAATATATTAAATGTTGGCAGTACAAACTTGTAGATCAGAAAACTTCTGGCATGCATTGTTGGATTAATACTTACACACCATACGGTTTCAGTAGCTCATAAGTTTTACATATCTTTTAGCTAAATTACCCATTCTTTATAAGCTCGTAAACAGGACTCTGGTCAGTGGTGGAACAACAACTTAACATTTACAAAGAAATGATACTATTTTTAGAGATGGTTCTATTAGAATCTAGAACCGCTATTTCATATAGCACAAGATCATTTTACAAGATGAAATAGAAGATAAGAAGTTAACTAGCTAATACTTTTGAGCTGATATTTGTTGCAATAATAGGACTTCTAACTGCATGTTTACCTTTACTTTCTATCCAACTGATAGAACCATGAACAATTCTGTTTTTCAACATCTTGGGACCTTCAATACTCAACTTGTAGCTTTGCTTCTCATACTTCTCCTTGAAAACCAATTTATCTGGCACAACAGTAACTTTTAGTTCATTCATTTGTGTGACATTTGCCCAATACATCGACACTTCATCTCCAATATTAGTCAGTGTCCTCTCAAACTCTTGTACAGTCGTACTATTTGTAACTGTATCGTTTGTATTAAAGTATGCAATAAAAGAGGGGTAGTTGAGGTTTAGTGATGAATTGGAGCAATCAATAGAAGCTGACCTGGTGATAGTTTGTATTTGTTTTCTAGTAAAGTTCAATGCACAAAGAAGACTAATGTAATTTTCTGAACTCTCGTTGTATATAAGCCCGGGGTTTAAGGCCTTATTTGGGTTTATATGACCAGCTCCAAGGGCTAAAGGTGTGGCTACTTGGTTCTTGGTTCCAATATCTTGGATGGGTTGCAATGATCTGTCCAAAACATCAGACGTTGTCATCATAGCCGACCGGATAGCTGCAGGGCTCCATTCAGGATGTGCCTGTTTCAGAAGCGCTGCCACGCCTGCTAGATGAGGGCAGGACATTGATGTACCGGACAAGACATTGTATTCACTGAAGGTCTGGGCTTCCCTGAGGTGACTTGATGGAATATCAGGAGGCCAAGCAGCTAAGATGTAGTCACCAGGACCCATAATGTCAGGCTTTAATATAAACGGGCAGCTGGCGGATGGGCCTCTGGAGCTAAATCTAGCCACTTTAGGTGCTGGTTTAGCACCGATTCTCGTTGTTCCAAAATCAAATCTTGCAGATTTGGTTTCATTACTGATGGCATTGATGTAATTCATAATGATTTCACCATTTTTCAAATTCAGGAAAACGGCTGGAAATGAGCTCTGAAGAAAGAATCCCAGGTCAGAAGTATTTGTTATGAAGATACCTCCAGCAACATCTGAATTGCGGACGTTATGAACTTGTTTAACTATTTGATCTTCTTTGTCATAGCATACCACAAGTTTTCGACCAATTTTCTTGAACTCATCAATATCGCCACATTCGTTCATGAACACAACTGGTAAATCTTGGCTTGTAGTTAGATCTCTATTAGGATAGAGAGACTGACCCGTGACTATGACGCCATTCCCAAGAATTATATCTCCGAGAAACTCACGGTCCAATGTGCCAGCTGCAACTGTTAGCACCCATGGTATGCCATTGTGTAATGACTCAAGATAAGGCCCTTCATTTCCTGCTGAAGTAGACACAAAAATTCCTTTCTCCATAGCTGAAAATGTGGCTATTGCAACAGGATCTTTGTACAACGCAGCACCAGAAAACCCTAACGATAAAGATAAAATGTCGACCCCATCCTCAATTGCTTGATCAATTGCAGCTAGAATATCAGAACTGACTCCGCCTTCATTGAATACAGCTTTGTAGATAGCGATACGAGCAAAAGGAGCCATGCCTCTGGCAGTTCCAGAGGCATAACCAAAATATGAAACATTGTTTACATAATTCCCAGCAGCTGTTGATGAGGTATGAGTGCCATGTCCATCCGTGTCTCTAGAAGAATTCATAGCAATGGTTCTGCTGGGATTAGCAGCTAGTAAACCTTTGTTAAAGTACCGCGCCCCAACAAGTTTTTTATTGCATAGTGATGAATTAAATCGTACGCCAGCTTCACATTCCCCTTTCCATTTTGATGGAACTTCTGACATTCCATAATCATTGAAGCTTTCACTCTCCGGCCAAATGCCTGTGTCAACAAATCCAATGATGACATCACTCCCATATTTGGACTTTGGCCATGCACCATTATTGATGTTTAAGCCAAGGAATTTGGAGGAATAAGTTGTGTCAAGTTTTACATTCATGTCTCTGTAGGAAGAAACATAGCCTGGAAATTTTTGAACTTTTTGGAGTTCAGAATCAGAGAGAATTGCACTAAAACCATGGATGACATTAGAATAAGTGTAGATAATTCTTGAAGATGGGAAAGAAGATAATATAGAATCCATGTACCAGTTGTGGGGGTTAGTAAATGGTTTGGGCATAGCTGATAAATCCATATGGACAATGTAAGAGTTTGAGTTAGCTAAAGTACTGCATGTGAAGTGTGAGATTATAATGAAGAGCAATGTAAACATATGGATAAGTTGTGTAGCCATGGTATAGAAATGAAGTGGGATACTTAGAATTTCACTGTGTCCCCTTCTACTAATTTATTGAGAGTTGAGAGCATGACAGTGATTTATAGAAATTCAACTTGTGTATTGTCTTGTTATTGTGCATTACAAAGAATAATAACATTACCCAGATGGAGCAGAAGGTTATGTGACAGTGCTTACAGAGATGCTCGTGAGTTATTTGCAGAGTGGATATTACTATATCATCAAAACATAGTGTTTTTCTGGTACCAACCAAACAAACATGCATGTGAACCATCTGATTGTATTCTCTAGAAAAGGCAGTAGTGTGTGTTGTTTATGATTGTTACATGTAGTGTCGTTTAATCCTAATCTCTGGCTTGGATTAAAATTCGTTTGGTAATCTCAGATTGATCGAGCTCATTTACTTATGCACCTAAAATCTAAAATTCCTGCGTTCGAAACTTCAATTTTCAGTAAAAAGTTGTTGCAAGAACTTCAGTTATACAAAATTTAATGAATTTGAACCTTAAATATCTAACAGACAACATTAGTGGAGTAGTTAAATCTCAATTTGAGGTGGGTTACCCCTGTATACTAGAGTAGGAGTATATAATAGTTGGTGTGATATCTACTGACGTGCACGTGTTTCTTTGCGGTGGAACTGGAAGGTGATTCACGTAATAGCGGTCATACCTTCATTGTAATACTCTGTAATTTATTATTATTATTATTTTTTCTTTTTAGAATTTTGTTTTTATTAATTGTTTTAAGTTAGAAAAAGAAATTATCTTTTATATACTTGAATTTGGACGAGTATTGTAACCAATTTCAACGTGGGCTAATGGATAACTGTTACTCCATAATTTTCTTATCAAAATTCTCTACTAATTAGGATTGAAATATTATCAATATAGATTATAGTTTTTTTTTATAAACATACGTGCATGTATTTAATAAGTGAAAGAGTTGTGAGAGATTAAAAACAAAAGAAAGAGGGCGAATTGTATTAACATCCTTAATTGCATTAAAAGAATATACAATAATGTTTATTTAATACCATGACTAATGATGATTATTATGCTAATTGATTTTCGTACTAGGTGCTTTGTTCAAAGGAACATATATGTCTAATATTTAATGTACATGCATGAAGTTGATATATTAATAAATAGATTTAATGCAGGTGCATCTTTTAGTTATGTGAAGTTTGATATGTGCATGTATAATTATGGATCAGAGTGTATGTATTTTTTTTAACGGTGAACTTATGCATGTTTTTATAACCCAATTAATTGTCATACATATATCTCATGGATATTTAGTATACATTTTATTAGTATATTAAATATCAAGTGTTGTCCATTTTTTTACTGTCAACAAAAGATTAGCTAGAGTTGCATGTATTTTCACCGTTTTAATTTAATACACGGGTATGCATTTTCTTTTCTAGCTAATTATGTGTTGGAGTAGTATAATATTATTATAAAAGATAATGATGTTAAAACTTATTTATTATTTATGCTTAGATCGGTTTCAAAGCTGTAGCAGTTGTGAGATTTGTTTCGTTCTAGTATTATTAGTTTCAGGTACGAATCTTTAATCTCTTTTCTCAATTTTAAATTATGATTAGTAGTACAAATTTTTGACTCTTTTCTTTATTTTAAATTATAAATATTAGTAAAAATTTTATGTTCATTTTTATCTCCTTCAAATATTGTTTACTCGTTATATTTATTGTCGAGTTATTTTTTATAAAATTGTGACCCCTTTGTACTCTATGTATACTTGCTAGTATGCATTCTCAGTTTTGTTTCGTCTTCCTTATTTTTGGAATTATTGTTGCCTTGATTCTTTTATATTTGTTTCGTTTAGCATTTTTATTACGACATTGTTATGTTCTGATCGAAGAGTTGACAATTTTTATAACCTATTTGATGGGCTCTTAAAACCTATCTGTGTGGTTAAATCACGGACGAGTTCATGGAGTTTGGAGGTCTGGTGAACTCGACACTTACTCGTATCAGTGCTGTGAATATACAAGCACATCTATGGGGTATGAGATTGTGTAAAGATCATGATCGCCATTGTGTATTTTCTTCTCGTGGATTACTAAAGAAGGATTTTCTGTATTGTAGGAATGCTTTGTGCATTTCATATGTTTTCTTCTCGCGGATTATCGAGAAGGATTCTCTATATTGTAGGAATGCTTTGTGCATTTCATGTGTTTTCTTCTCGTGAATTACCGGAGAAGAATTCTCTGTTTTGTATTTTGTTTGTGTGAGTATATGATTGTATAAGAGACCCTTATGGATACCTACCTTATTGTGATTCAACCATATTTTCTGTTTTGTTTCGTTTTGTTCTGTTCACATTATATTGATTTAGTGCACTTATTATTGTGTTTCACTCTTTATGTTGGTAAGACACAATTCACTCAATTACATAAAAATATTTTTTCTTTTAAAATTATATTCGTACTGGGCATTTGGTTCACTCGTATTATATTCCTCCTGCATGTATTCAAGGGATAGGCGGGAAGTGAGATCAGTGCTACCAGACCTTAGTTTCAGTTTATCTAGATCATTACGAGGACTTGTTTTAATTAATTTTAGACTTATTAGTATTTTTATTTCAGAAATTTAGACATTTATGTTTATCAAGATTTTCAGTTATTTTCTTATTATAGTTTATTAATATCTAGATTTGTTTTAAATTTTCCGCTATTAGATATTGGTTCAGTCACATTCATACACAAAAAATAAGGATACACAAAAAATACACAATTCACTCAATTACATAAAAATATTTTTTCTTTTAAAATTATATTTGTACTGGACATTTGACTCACTCGTATTATATTCCTCCTGCAGGTATTTAAGGGATAGGCGGGAAGTGAGATGAGTGCTACCAGACCTTAGTTTCAGTTTATCTAGATCATTACGAGGACTTATTTTAATTAATTTTAGACTTATTAGTATTTTTATTTCAGAAATTTAGACATTTATGTTTATCAAGATTTTCAGTTGTTACCTTATTATAATTTATTAATATCTAGATTTGTTTTAAATTTTCCGTTATTAGATAATGGTATGAAAAGTCTTACATTCATACACAGAAAATATGCTTGCAATTATATTTCTCGAATCGGCTTGGTTGGCTGTTATCTTGGTGGAGCTAGGTGATGTTTTGTTTCTTTCAATTTTTGTCTACTAAATCATTACAAAATATTTTACTGCTGCACTCGTAATATGTATTGTCGTTGGCATCGATTTTTATTTTTTATTTTTAAGTAACAAGTGACTTTTAAGGCAAAAGGCCCTACACCATTTTCATTTAGAATTATTTTTTCATCTATCCACCGGCCAATCTGTTTATTTTTTATTTTTTTTTACATGACCCTGTTTGAATTTTAATAGTGAAACTGGATTAATTTTGTAATTTATGAAAATAAGATTAAGCAGAAAATTGAGCCCCGTTAACAGTGGCTAAAATTAAGCAGTAGGAGCAGTCTAACTTCGAGTCTAATGTAGTAGAATTTTTTGATTATTTATATATATATATATATATATATATATATATATGTTTTTGATATAATTTTTATTTATATGTTTAAATTCAAGTACAAAATTATTTTAGCATATGAATGTCTTTGGGAGTTTTTTAAAAAAAATATAAGATATGAATGTTTAAAAAGTGTCCATATTTCCAACTGTAACATAGCTGTCCCCAGATTTATTTTAATTGACAGCTGACATGTCATAACCTCACTTTTCGGTGCCCAATTTCCACACTCAAACACGCAATTCCCATTCTCACTGCCCTATAATTTAGCATACCTAAACTTGAGACCAAAGCAAACAAACGCCCCACTCTTCATTCACAACCATGCACTCCAAAACTGATTCAGAAGTAACAACCATAAGCATTGCTCCATCTTCACCTACACGTTCACCTAGGCCAGCTGCTTACTACGTCCAAAGCCCCTCCCGTGATTCCCATGATGGCGAAAAGACAACCACATCCTTTCAATCTACGCCAACAGGCTCTCCCCCACACTCTCACTCCTCTGTGGGCCATCACTCCCGTGAATCATCCTCTAGTCGCTTCTCGGGCTCCCTCAAAGACGGTTCTCGCAAAGTTTATCCAAATGATGCCACCCATGATCACGATCATGATCGTCGTAAACACCACAAAAAGATTGATGTCATTGAAGAAGAAGGCCTTCTTGATGATGAAGACTACCAGAAAAGCCTTCCTCGTAGATGCTATCTCCTTATTTTTGTTTTAGGATTCTTTCTTCTGTTTACAGTCTTTTCATTAATTTTATGGGGTGCTAGTAAGCCGCAAAAGCCCAAGGTTACAATGAAGGTAACAGAGTTGACTATTGCCAAGGTAGATAATAATTATTCTATTAGTTACAAGTTGATAACTAATTGTCATTTTATTTTGCAGAATATAAAGTTCGAGACTCTGGTGATTCAAGCTGGTTCGGATAATTCAGGAGTAGCAACAGACATGATCACTATGAATGCTACTGTCAAACTCAATTTTAGAAACACTGCTACATTTTTTGGACTCCATGTCAAGCCAACTCCTGTTTATCTTGATTACTCTCAAATTACTCTTGCTTCTGGAAATGTAAGTCCACTAAACAAAAGATATTGTACGCGTCTATTGCATAAATTTAAACACTCTGTATGCATCAGTGGAGGTTCAAATCTTCAACCTCTTATCACATTATTACCAGCAGCCGCAGGAAATGACCGATTATAATTAATTGGATGAATAAAAAGAATACTTTTATTCTTCAAGTACATAAAGATTTTCTCGGATCTTAATACATATTCCAGAGTCTGTGTGTATTGGACACGACATTTCATAATGATCGAGCTTATTTTGGTATTGCAGATTAAGAAGTTTTATCAATCGAGAAAGAGTCAGAGGTTATTGACCGTGTCATTAACTGGGAGTAGGGTTCCATTATATGGAAGTGGAGCGACTTTAAGCAGCTTAAACGGAGTTCCAACTGTTCCGGTACCATTAAAATTGAACTTTGTGGTTAAATCAAGAGGTTATGTTTTAGGAAAATTGGTTAAACCAAGATTTGACAAGAAAGTTGAGTGTTCGGTTGTTTATGATCCAAAGAAACATAATAATGTGGCCATCTCATTGAACAACTCTTGTACGTATGATTGAATTAAATGATGAAACAGAGTTCTTGTGAGTTGTTGCTTTGCAAGATTACAGATCAGATGGGGTGTTGCTTAGTTGAGTAGGCATGGGACCAATTACACGCGGTTATGTAACTTTTCTCATTGGAAAGCATTCGTCGGTGACTTTTTTATGTGGAATTTTAGTTAGGAAAATAAGATATCATACTTGTTTCTTTATTCTTTTCAATTGTTTGATGTGTATTAATGAAACTATGTATACTCAACTCTCGTGGAAAAATATGTAGTAATTTAATAAACTGGAGGATTAAATTTTGTTGAGTAGCATTTTATTTTTATTTGAAGCGGGAAAATAAGCTTTCAGAATAATATTTGAGGAACCTTAGGATATTTTTAAAATCACAACAAATACATATAAACCAATACATCTAAGTCATTTATTGTTAAATATTTCCTTATTATTTATTTTATATTATTAATAAATTAGAAAAGTAATTAATTAGGTTATTAATATAATACACGATAAAAAAGAATTTCCAAACATACTTCGTAGTTAAGAGGCTGGTACATTGTAAACTGAGATCCTTCCTACAGGTCAGATATTCTAGTTGAGAAAAAATCTTTCATGAACTTGCTGCAACCTCAACTAAGGGTGTGCTCAATCAATTCCCGAGCAAAATGGAAGAACAATTTTAGTGGCATGACCGCAATGCAGAGTAAGGACTGAGGATTATTAAATTTTTCAATTTTAAAAAAAATTATTACAAAATTTTGAAGTCCAACCGTAGTTGTTCCCTGAACAAGCTGCTTATAACAATTGATTCAACGTTACCCAATCTCTGTGCGGGGTTAACGATGTCTTAATTCCTTTTCTATGAATATTATAAAATAATGAATCATAATTATTTAAATAATTTATTTTTTTATGCCTACTTCAACAATATTCACTATATTCATTACATATAATAATAATAATAATAAATTTAAATTTAACTACTTTTAAAAAAGAGAAAAGTGAAAAAATAGGGAGAGAGGGAAATGAATTTTTTATTTATAAAAATGAAATAAAGGATGATTAGAGGATTCAGGGAATGACTCGTAAATTTTAGAATGTTATAATAATTTAAAAAATCAGTAGAATATTATTAGAGTATCATTTTATATCAAAATTATTTATATTTAAACTTAGCAACTCATTTAAAAAACGGTTGGACCTGGTATTACATGAGAAAGGTATAAACGTAAGAACACTTGGACTAAACAAGATAATAATCATAAAATTAGGCGATACCAAAAATTTTAAAATTCAAATCCTCCTCCTTATGGAATGAAATTAGAAATGTGATAGAGTGAGTAATCAAGACATACTAATCCATTGTAATATTATTAATCACTTTTCACTTTATGAATATAATTAACAAAGATTACAGTACTCCACTACATTAACTAAGCTCAATCAATATCAATATAAGACAACCAAATCTCACAGTATTCATGCATCATCACAAAACAGAAATACATGCAGCTACTGTAATTAGTAGCATATACATACATAAGTATACATAATTTTTTTGATTTTATAAATCTGAAAAACCACAAAAACAAAAATTAATACAGTGGAATATAGAGAGGATATGATATGTATCTATCGTCTGCAACGAGTAATAGCAGAACAACCTCGAGAATAAGGATGAGCAGGAGCAGTAGCAGAATGACAATTATGTGTATAATAAGATCTTCCTGAACGAGCAGGACATGGTATTCTATTCCCAGACAAAGCTCCATAAGATATGTAATAATGCATAGATCTCCTCCAGTACAATGATCTTCTGTCGTCTATTATTCCACTTGCATTAATGTCTTCTTCATCTTCATCTAGATCTAGATCTAGCTCTAGCTCCACTCCTGCGTACCCGGATGTTGCTGATGGCCACTGCAGATTTGTAGCCAACGTGTCGATCTGTGATGAAACTGATACAACTGTTTTGTAAGAGATGCAGCAGATGAGGAGAATGAGAAGAATAGATTGCATCGACATTGTAAGACAGGGAGATTTTAGTTTGTGTGTGTGTGTGTGTGTTTTGTAAGAGAATGGAGAGAGTGACAGAGAGATAAGGAAGGAGACACAAACTCACACAGCTCACATGGCGGTGGAGTAATTATGCGGCGGACCCTTTTTTATTTGTGTCATGGGGGCCACCCTAACACGCTTCCTTGTTTATTGCCCTTCCCCTGATTTTTTATGCCTTCTTATTGCTGTATGCTATTTTATGCATTTAAAATAATAATTCAAATCGATACTTTTACCTCCGTCGTCAATTTATTTATTTAATTTAACTTTTAGCGTATTTTAAAATAAACTAATCATATAATTATATAAACTATTTTTATAAAAAAATTATTTATATAATTATACAATTAATACACAAAATAGGCGTAAAAGTTAAATAAATTAGGCTAGAAATAGTAATTTTTTTATCAAAATAGTAAATTAGGATAAAAATAAATTGTTTTGAGAAAATAATAGTCAAACGATACTTTTTTAGAAAGATACAAAGTTTTTGTTGTTGTTTGTATTTTATTAAATAGTCATGAAAAATAATATATAATATTTGTTTATACATATTTAAAGAGGTCTTACAAATAATTAAATATTTTTCTAAACATGTATAATATTAATTAGTAATAATAATATTCTATTGATTTTGTATTTATTTCTATTTCATCCATCCCAATTTAACTGTCATGTTTGACTTTTTTGTAATCAAATTGACTAAAGTTTGACTGAAAATTACATATAGTATATAATTGAAAAAATATTATAAAAAATATATTATCGAAAAGTATATCTAATCTATTTTAAAATGTAATTTTCAGTTTTTTTAAATTATAAAAGTATAATTTTTAATTCTCAGTCAAAATTGAGTCAAATTAACCACAAAAAAGTCAAACAGAACCGTTAATTTGGGACAGTGAGAGTAATAGAAACAGCTGATATTATAGTACAGACTTATTTCGTTATACTTAGAATTTTTAATATTATACTTACCTACTAGCATTTATCGATTTCAGTTATGTAGTACATTTGATAATATAAGTTTTTTTAAAAACTTAAAAAATTTAAAAACTGTCAATTTGATGAGAGGATCTCTTATATTTTGAAAATTTAATAACAGATTCTGCAAAAATTATGGGGCACTTGCTAATTCACACACTCGAAGTGAGTATGCAGTATATATACCAGTACTTTCCTACTAATAGTCTAATACTAAAGCGGGCGCAGACTGCAGAGTGCATCGAGTACTTTTATATACATGGAAATCATAGTCAGGGACATAATTCAAATGAATACTTTCATCACAATTAGTCTGGTTTCATTTTTAAACTGCACTTACTCGCCATTGATATAGAATTTTTGCTTTTTTGGCAGGACATTAATATATTAGTATTATTAGAACGCAAGCTTTATTAACTTGGTATGGAGCCTATTAGCTGGGTAGATCATTTTTTTAAAAGAGAAATGTATACATTATAATGTCAACTCACTCCCAGCTTGCTAGTTACCAGATTTTTGTTCGATAATCTATCTAGAGACTTTGTTAACTGAGTCGCTGGGTGGTGGTTTACACTTTACATAAAAGAAATACATGCATCCAATTGTTGCTCCAAGTCTTAAACCAAAACTTAGAATACTTTGTAACCAACAGTTTCTATTCATTCATAAAATGACTAAAATTAAGTCGTTTTCACAAGTACCATAAAATTCTAGAGGTTGATAACTGATATACAGGCATGTAAACAACATTACTTAGTAAATTCCGTTGATGGACTTGAAACAAGTTAAGAGCGTAGTAATCTGGATTCCACACATCACTGAGTCCGAGGGGTTAGCCGGTGCTTCATGCTAATAATTTCATCTAACACTATTTAGCAGACAAAATAGTACCTGCTGATAGTTGTACGATTCATTCACCTTTACATAATACCTTCTGCATTCCGTTATCACCTGGATCCATTAACAGACTCGTAGTTAAATTAATTATAAGTTGCAATGAGTCACACATGACTTGGTTTGTTACTTTGTTTTTCATCCTAAAATTAGATCAACTGACATGAGCATCAGAAAGTTATATATATTCTCTAAGAGGAAGATTTGCATTTGATTACTAGTATCAGAACATAATCAACAATGCACAGTGAGTAAACAATGAGAAACCAATCATATAGTGCATGGAATATCCAAATGCATAAAAAAAATTGATTAAATAAGTTACAGGGGCAATCAATCATTGAGTAATCACTAGTTGCATGTTTGAATTAGCCTAGGTGATATATTTTAAGACAAATCAGTAATCCATAGGCATGTCCAACCAAATCAACCCATTATTATCCCAAAATATAAAAAATGGTGCTTAATGTCGATATTCCAAAGAATTTGATGCTATGCAAGAGTAGGGTTAAGGTTCACCAACTGGAATTTAAATTTTTATGGTGATAGAATCTTACATGGACTGCAAGATGTAAGAGATCCTCAAGGCTAAAATGCATGGCAGGTGAAGCAGCCACTTAAGGAACTAATCTGGCGAGTCCTGCGGAAAGATAGAAGCTTATGGGAACTTGTGGCAACTTGATGAGCTTGGTTAACTACATCCGATTTCCTCATTTCCCGGGCCTTTTTCTGAGCTGATTTGAGCTTTTTCATAATCTTATCCATGGATGATGATCTCTTCTTTTCTAGTTTCATCTGAATAAATAGCTTATGTTAGAATTTTACTAAAGAAACTGAACTCATAGTCTTTCAGTTTTGCTTTGGACTCAGGATGTTGTACGGGTTTTTTTTTGCAGGTAATATTACAGCAAAATAAAGTTACCTCCAAAACCATTGCTCAATATAATAGAAACATAAGAAAGTACCTCCAATTTCCGTATTGCTGCCTCAGCTTTTGCCTTCTGCAGGTTCTCCCAAGCAGTAATTCTGGCTTCCTCTCTCTTAATACTGAAACATATACATTTGCAATTTTAACATAGTTCAACAGGCTTGGATGAAAAAAACGGAAAAAATGCAAAATATAAATATGAGAAGGTTCTTGAGGGTGACAAACGACTCTTTGGACATTGTAGGATGATGCGCTAAAAACATTATAACTGTTTAAATTAATAGTTGAAATGGAAGTAGATCAATAGTCAATTGCAACGTCCGTTGTGATTATGGGTTGGCTTATATAGTTATATCCCTTTTCGGGCATCTGAATAGTATTTTATTCAGAGGAAAGACTACCAAAATGATTCTAGATGTGTTTCTGAGATATTTTTGGTTAAAAAGAAAAATCTATGGAATTACATATACATACTTGGAAATGCTGTTTGCAGTCTCTGAAACTTCCCAATCGGTGGAACGGATCTCCAAAGCTTTCCTTTTCCAATCATCACAATTTCCTGAGCCTTTTACTGTAGTTCGAGATTTATTTTTCTTGCACCACCGAGTCATGGTGACACGTTCATCAACCTGCACGTCCCTGACTTCTTGTTTAGAGGAATGGGAGTTCTGCCACTCCACAATGGGTAACACAGAGTTAGTTGACGAAGCAAAAGAGTGCCTTTCTTTGGGAGATGAGTGTGGGCTTCTGTCGGGGCTCATTTGAGTTGCCATATCCCTTCTTGAAACAGCCCGGAAAATGCCATTCCCCTCGTCTTCAACAATGTCAAGCTTCCTATCTGTTTTGGATTTAGGTAACATGTCCCAATCAGAAATGGCCGTAGACTTGTTAATCACAAAGAGTACTACAAAATTAACCATCCAAGTATCCAACTCAGTATACTATTAGACCCCTACGCCAACATTCTTCTTCTTCTTTATATAATGATGAAAAAATAGATCTTATGTCTGAGTTTAATAAATCACATAAGATCCAAAAGCTAGGCTCAAATATGGCGTGTCTTGCTCTAAAAATGCTTTATCTTGTTATCTTGTATATGAAGCATTACCACTGTAAAACTTTGCAAAACATGACAACTGGTGTTATATAAAGCATCCATGAAGTGACAAATGGTCAGTTGCTTAGCATATCACATTAACCCTTGTTGGGCATGAGTTGTATACTAGCTAGGTGAAGAAGAAATCTCAAGTATAGACTGTACTTTGGAATATTAATACTAAAAATGAAAAATAACATATAACCAATCAAGAGAAAGGTAATAAAACATAGACAATAATGTTTTTATTAATCTATGTTTTTCTATCAAACAGTAATACAAATTGCATCCGTAATCAATGACAATTTTTTTCATTTTGTAGCAACGTTTGCCATCAAACTTGTGCTTTTAGATTAACTACTAGCAAGACATGAGGCAAGTGGCAATTGATTTGTGGTAGTTCCATAATATACAACATATGTATGACAAGGCCAATCACAGCAACTATTAAACATCGCCGATGTCAATATAAAACACTCACGTAAACTGTCATCGTTGAAAGTACTTGGAAAACTGAAACCTGCTCATTGTATCTATTTTTTTTCTTCCACAAATGTTAAATTGGCATTACATTATACTAATACTGAATGATGCAGATAATAGACAATAGACGCTGTATAACAAGTCATACACATTTCACATCCAATTTTTTTTCCTTCATATATTCATAAGCCCAGAAGATATATAACCAGTACCGTGAGAGCTTGGAAAGGATGATTGGCATAGTGTTTCAGAGCAACCGTGGACACTGACCGATCTTTCTATGAAGGGTTCCATACGTTCATAAAAGTTTCCATTTCCTCCATACCCTGCATCACGTCGAACTGAAAAACTATTTGCAGCAATCACTCCAGCTGTGAATGGAGAAGCCGCCATAAAATTTTCAACTATCCCTCCATCAAACAAGTGCACAGCTGGAGAGTACATCGAGTAGTATGCAGTTCCAGGAGGACCCAAAGGCCCACTCTTTGCTTTGGGCCGCCTCTGTGGCTGGGGAAACGAAGGCCGTGAAGAACCATCACCTGAAACTGGACTGAAAATCCACCTCTCTGCATCCTCCCACTTGGAGGGCAATGTCCTTCCGTTATTGAAGGGTAGCAATGCATTATTTACGTTTCTCTTGCTACCACTTGTAGGCAAAGCTACCCGTTCTGAACTCCATCCTTTCTGCATTCCAGAGCTTGTGTGACTATAGTTCGGTGTCCCAGGGCTGAGAAACGTACCAGTTCGCCGTGTCAAAACAGAATTTTTCTTCGGAACTCCAAAACGTGGGGAAGAGCTTGCAACATTGGTCACAGTATTATTCAGATCTAGCGAAGAAGGCCTTCGCCTGTCTGATTTCTTTAACAAAGCCTCGGATCTGGATCTCCGTACTTGACAATCTGATAACTCAATCAAATTTGTCAATAACTTCAGACTCTAAAATCAAAATTTTAAAAACATAACTCACGAGTCATGATGCATTTCACCTTTCAGTGCTCGAGAAAAGGAGCTTCTTGCTGAATCTAGTGCTTGATTGTCATCGTCTGTCTCGACCTTGCTGTCTTCCTTTTGAACTAAACGATAGAATATGAAAAAGAAACAGCAAAGCAATGAGTAAGAAGGTGAATATGTATATATGCTTCATAGACACAAATTTAGATGTGACGGCTCACCTTTAGCTTTTTCTAGTTTCCTGAAGACGATACTATTCTTATGTAGTGTGGATTTGTTTGGATCTAGATCTGGACCACTAGAAGAGCTCTCACCACATTCATGTACAGCCAAATGCTGGTTCAAATCAAACATATAAATGTTCCTTAGTTGACAAATTTTGAATTATAGCACTAGATATGCGCTCCAAAGCAAAAGTTACTAATAGATTTTACACAAACTTGTCCCTGTCAATAATTGAACATAAAATCGAACAAGCACAATGTAATGAATTACCGATAACTTTCTTTCTACTATCGGAGAAGCACAATGTAATGAATTACCAATAACTTTCTTTCTACTCCAATGTAATGTCAATGCAATATATCAAATATTATACATACACATAGCAGAAAAACATCATAAATTAAATATTTATACACGAAACATAATAAAAATGCGAAAAACGTGACGAGATCTAAGCTACTCAATCAACTCTCTCTCCGTATGTACATTAATGTAGCTATTAATGGAGAGAGGGAGAGAGAGAGAACCTGAGACGTATCGGAGAGGAGAGAGTCGTGATCGTGAAGATCGGAAGCAAAAGAGCAGCGTTCAACGCTACAAGAAGCAGAAGAGGAGAAGAGATTGAAGTTTGAGTCAGCGGTGAAGATGACTGAGTCAGGACTCACATCTCGAGTTGCACTGAGTCCGGAACTCGGCAAGTGGTTGTGGTCTTGAAACCCTAGCTCCGGCATTGTTAGAATGTGGTAATTAGTGAGCACATGTACAAATTAGAATGTGGTAATTAGTGAGCACATGTACAAATTAGAATGTGTGTGTTGAGACTTGACAAGTTGAGATATAGACACAGATTAAGTCACTGTTTATTCATTGTCTACAAAATCTTAGTTAGTAGTAACTTTGTATGATAATGTGTTGTATGTAAACTTGTAATAGACATGAGTTCAGGAGCAATAAGTTTAAGTTTAGTTATGATAGTTTGAAGATTGTTAAGCTGTCTTATCTATCACGCCTAAATCTTTGACTGTAGATGAGTAGTATCATGACACCTTGTCTTGTACCTTTGCTTTCTCCCTTTATTACCAGTTTTACCCAGTATTTATATTACTACAATTATTCAAGTATTACTCATATTTTACTTTAAATAAAATATATATCAATTCTACATAAGCATGTTTCCTTTTTCTTTTTTATTTGAAATGTTTATTCATGTGAGAAATGACTTTGAAAATAGATTTTATTTTTATAATTTGTTCTTGAATGTTTTTTCTTAAATAAGAAAGATAAAAGAGAATTAAAGAATTGAAAAGAAAATTTTAATATATTTATTTTCAAAACAACCTTTATTATTATTAATTTTTGTGAATTCGGGGAACAGTGTATATATATATGGAATCATTAATTATGTTTATTACTTACTCAAAGATAATGCACGCAAGTTAGAACATGTGAAAAGTTGGAATGGGGTGACAGACAGTCTGGATTAACCTAATCTGGTGGCGCTCAACATGGTGCCTATTGCTGCCTCAGTATTTAACCTTGGTTTCTTTTTTACCACTTTCAATTATTCCCTTGCCCCCCAACCTGTGCCGCATGTGACCATGATTACATGACATTTTTATCATTTTTTTTCCAAAATGGCCAATAATTATAAATAGAATTTAAACTACATAATTTTCCTTTTATTGTGTGTAAAGATAAAAATTCTTGCCAAGGAGAGCACAAGTCCAGTTAAAAAAGCCCAGTCAATGGGACCTCAAAATTCCGTAATAAAATATATCCTATATTCGATACCACTTTGGCCCAGTTGTAGTTGTTGAGATACTATTGAAGCTTCACCAAGGGTCTATGGACGTCAAGCCCGAAAAGAGCGTTGGAAATGCTAACCCAGGTAAAATAATCCCAATTCATTTTAAAAAAAAGGTCAGTGATTTTAAAAAGATGGAAATATATGCAATGCTTGACATAATGACAGAGTTGAAAAAGGAAAAGATATACTAATCGGGGAATCCCAGGGTATCAAGAGTAATGTTATGGATTCTAATTTTTCTCTCAAAACTGTTCCTACATAATTAGTTGATATTTACTGTTTTTTAATATTTTTCATTGATTAAATCCACCCTCTCTTTTTTAAACTTTCCTTTTGCCTTTAAACCCAGATGTCATTTATTTTTAGGTATCTATTATTATTATATGGGTGGTCCAGGAATTATTTACAGAAAATAACCTTTTTTGTTGTAATTAACTATGTCATAATACAAAATTGGATATTTAATTTAAATATTAATTTAATGACATGTGTAAAATAAATATGAAATTACCATGCCACTCTAGTAAAAACAGTTTTATAGGCATAATGATGGCAATAAAAAAAATCATCTCTCCGGCCCACTTATAGCTATAAAAGGAAATTACAAAAAAATCAGCTCACGTATTGTCATAGATACATTACCATGTATGCATTAGACAAGTATATAAATCATTTCTTACCAAATATTTCAAAAACTCAAACCCTTGCTATTCTCTCTTCCTTAATATACCTAATATAAAATTTATTCTACGTGAAGTTATTTTGGTGCATTCGTTTCGTACTTCTCTTGCTAAAGCTGGTTGATCATCAATGGCAAAGATGGATGGATGTGATGGCATTGGCAAGCTTCGGAGTATTAAAATGAGGCAACTCGATCGTTGCTTCAACTCTGAACCTGACGATCAGGTTTCGTCCCCGGTTACTAAACAGAAACCTGCTGCTGCGAAGGAGTTCATTGAGAATCATTACAAAAATTATCTCCAAGGCTTGCAAGATCGTAAAGAGAGGTTTATTTTTCCTTCTCTATGTAATTTTTATATATGTAGAGAATCTTGTGTGATTGTTCATATGTGTGTTTGTGATTATGTTTACATTTTTTTAGAAGACTAGCTTTGCAAAGGAAGGTGCAGGAAGCACAATTGTCGAGTGAAGAAGAAGAACAGATGATGAGGAATTTGGCAAAGAAAGAGACCGAGTATATGAGATTGCAGAGGCATAAGATTGACATTGATGATTTCGAGCAGCTGAGTGTCATTGGTAAAGGTGCCTTTGGTGAGGTACATTATATTTTGGTTCAGGCTTATGACTCCATATTGTATTTCACTTCGTTAGTTTATTTTAAATAATAATCCGTTAACTAGCATTCGCTTTAATCTTGTGCAAGAGAGTAATATGTGGTTGCCGACTTGCCATTATCTTTTATTTGCATTTTTAGTGCAATAAATCAATAGTAGATAGACAAGCTCTCTTAAATCCTACTTCCTTTAATGCATTGTATTTGTACTTTTGTAGTGATTCTGACTGTTACAAGTTCGGGCGGTTCTCAAAATTTAGTTCATTAAGTTGTTCCAGATCTCTTGGTTAAGATATAAAAGTGAACCCTAGATATTGGATCTGCAATATCTACAACTTCAATCATGATTACTATGTTAAAAGTGCTTAGTGACTATTTGTATGTTATTGTTATGTCTTCTTCTTGGTAATTTAAATAATGGCATATGCTTTCAGCAAACTAGATGCTCAAGCATAACTGTGAAGTAATCCACATCTATGAAACAAAAAAACACACAAAATTGTGTTGTGCATTATATTGATTAGTCTGATTGTGGGTATTTTGTTTTGCTTATGGTTGAATTCATCACATTGCTAATTCTTTTTGAGTCCTTGATTAGTATTTCTTTTCTTAATTACTGAATGGTCGACTGACAATTTTGTAGTCTAGTGGTCGAATGTTTCATTTTCTCTTCACCTTTTCATGGCTGTTAGATATATAATCTTTAACAGTTGTTCAATAACTATAAATTAAAGCTCTTAGAGAGATACATTTACATAATAGTGCATCCTAGTGTTACACAGTCACATATGCACACTTCCACATAGGTAGATGTTCACACACACGCACACACATTGTTATTATGAAAAAAAGAGTTACTTAGATCTATGTGTTGGATAGAGGTACTATGTTTATGATGCGATTATTTTCAGGTTAGGTTATGCCGTGCGAAAAGTACCGGAGAAATTTTTGCACTAAAGAAATTGAAGAAATCGGACATGCTTAGCCGGGGACAGGTGAATAACAAGACAACTGATCACTTGGATAAATACTTTTTATCATATTGTTATGGAAACTGTATAGCTTCGAAAATAATGGCAGCCATATTTACTTGCATTGATAACTTAACATCTCAGCATCCTTAGCATTTAAAAAGCACCGTAACAAATTTATATGTTCGAGTAGATTCATTTATAAAGTTTTCCCAGAAACACTTGTGATATTTTAGAATTCAAAGTGAACCTTCATCTTGCAGGTTCATAATAACAAATAATATAGGCCACCCTTTCGTCTCGAATTTCAAATATGAAAACTACTGTGTTACATACATCAATTTCCAAATATTGTTAACTATGAGAATGCTATATACACTACAAGAAAAACTGAAACAGACAACACTTATCAGACAACGGTCGGCAGTAAAAGCATTGTTTGAAATTTTCACACAACGGTTTTTTTTTTTGCAAAATCTGTCTGTTGTCTGAAAGAACTTCCACAACGGTTTCTAAAACCATTGTCTATTAGAAGGAGTAAAGCAGAGGCTTTACACAACGGAATTATAAAACCGTTGTCTGAAGAAAGGTTAGACAAGGTTAGACAATGGTTTTGTAAATGAAAATATATATATATTTACACAACGGTTTGTAAATGAAACCGTTGTCTTCGTTGAACTCACACAACACAATTTCAGAGAGAACCGTTGTCTGTTTCACAGAAGATGACAAAAATCACCTTTTCATAATAAGACGAAAATTTATTTAAACACATTTTATTAGTTTAGTTAAAAAAACACATAAAATAAATTTAAAAAATTTTAGTTTTTTTTATACATAACTAAAACCAAAAAATCTTAACATCCGTACGGTTGGATCATCGAAAAAAATATTTTAAAAAATACATTATGTGCAATCGGGATGAGTCGTGTTAAAGTTAGTACTTTTGAGAGATTTATAGTATAAAAGAATGCAAGATTAATTTGGAATTTTCTGATTTTTTGTGCACATCACTCAAATCAATAGATCTTAACATCCGTACGGTTTGATCGTCAAAAAAATATTTAAAAAAAATACATTATGTGCAATCGGGATGAGTCGTGTTAAAGTTAGTACTTTTGAGAGATTTATATTATAAAAGAATATAAGATTAATTTGGAATTTTCTGATTTTTTGTGCACATCACTCAAATCAATAGATCTTAACATCCGTATGGTTGGATCATCAAAAAAATATTTAAAAAAATACATTATGTGCAATCGGAATGAGCCGTGTTAAAGTTAATACTTTTGAGATGTTTATATTATAAAAGAATACAAGATTAATTTGGAATTTTCTGATTTTTTTGTGCACATCATATAAATCAATAGATCTTAACATCCGTATTGTTGGATCGTCAAAAAAATATTTAAGAAAAATACATTATGTATTCTATATTCATATTTTAAATATTATATAATATAAACTAGTTTTATTTCATATTTTAAATTTTAAAATATATTACATATATTCTATATAAATATATTACATATATATTCTATATAAATATATAATATTGTATTAATTATATTATAATAAATTTAATATATAAATAAAAAATATTTATTTATATATAATATTGTATTAATTCATCCCTTAGACTTCAGATTTTTTGTATAATATTATATTGAAATGATGTTGTATTTTTTTGGTTTAAAAATTTATATTAATTTTATTACATTAATTTATAATAAAATGAAAAATAATATGTTATTCACATAACTAAAAAGAATATATTCCCCCCTTTCACCTTTTACCTAAATTGCATTCCCCCTTCATCTAAATTTCAGTTCCCCCTTAAACAAAATTTCACTTCCCCCTTCATCTTGTTCCAGCCGACCAACGTAAAATTCAAACACATCTCACGGCTCTCTCTCCTCTCTCTCCTCTCTCACATAACTCGACGGCGACGTAGGCCGGCGGCGGTGGCCGGAGTTGCAGCAGGAGGTTGAAGGAGGGATTATATATGTGTGTATATGTTTTTATGATTGTGTGTATGTATGTCTGATTGTGTGTATGTATGTCTGATGTATGTCTTCCCCAAGTTGGCCAGTGGAATATGATGAACAAGGTAATTTTTTCTCAGGCTATTACCACATTTGAATTAGATCTTGTCATTTCCAATTAAAATTGGGGATGACCCTTGCAGTTACCCTTGCAGTTACCTTTTTTGAATTACCTTTTTTGTCATTTCCAATTAAAATTGGGGGCCTAGGGCACTTGCCCTTGCAAATTCTTTGAATCTGTGCTTATTTTTTGTATTTTATTTAATAATTGATGTGGTTACCCTTATGATTAAGGCGCTAGTAAACTTTTTTGGTGCACTATCTGTAGTCAAATACGTATTTGTAACCTTTAAGTAATTTTTTGTGTTGTAACACTGCACTAATTACATTCTTGAAGAAAAGGAAGATACTTAAAAAAAGTATCAAGCTCTGCATTTTTTCCTCATCCCAAATGTGATGGAATGAATTAAATCTGCAGGAAACTTGTACCTCCAATGTATTAAAAGGTATAGGGTATTGTGTCCCTGTATAACCATATCCGGTGCACAATCTTAACTTGGCAATGTAAAGTCAGAGAAGTGTCTTTTATTTAATATTGTTTGTCCTGTGTTTCAGAAAATGGTCAATGGTGGTATAGTCAACAGTTGGATTTGTGTTAACTTCGCTCGGAATGTGCAAGAGAGCGCTGCCCGTGGCTTCTGTCATGAACTTGCACAAATGTGCATGATATCAGGCATGGTAGTGGTCTTAACTGCCTTATGGTTTTATTAATTTTTATTAATTACAGAACTGTCTGATATGGACTACTTTCTGTAGCAATTCAATCCTGAACCCGTCCTTCCAGCACTCAGTGCCCGTCCCGATCAAGTGGAAAGAGTGTTAAAAGCTCGGTTCAAGGAGGCCGTTTCCAAAGTCCCAAAGAAAGAGCTTGATCTATTAATTGTTATTCTGCCTGACAACAATGGCTCTCTTTATGGTATTGGATTCTGACAAAGTTAATTAAGTTGGTGTTCTCATCTAATTTTGTTTTGTAATTTTCTTTATATATTGTTGTAGGTGATCTGAAAAGAATTTGTGAGACAGATCTTGGCATAGTTTCCCAATGCTGCTTGGCAAAGCATGTGTTCAGAATGAGCAAGCAATATCTTGCTAATGTGTTCAGAATGAGCAAGCAATACCAATGGGGGTTAAAGTTGCTGTTAGGAATGCTTTTGTAAAGGCTGATCATGCATTAGCAGATAGTAAATCTCTTGACCATTCCTCTGGCACCACAGCGCTGACTGTCCTTGTACTGGGAAGGTGAGGATCTAAGCCAGCAACTTGATAGTGAGAACAATGTTAGTCGAAAACAATGTTAGTCAAAAACAGGGTCAGCCTTTACTTTACAATCTTATTAGTTTTACTTTCCTAATCTTGCAACCTGACTTCTCTTTGGTGGAACAGGAAGCCTGGTGAGGATAGTGATGTGGAGTATCGGGATTTTAGTAGTGACGGTAGCAGTGATTATGAACATGATAGAAATTGCACGGGATACTCGAGGGAACAGCAGAGCTATAACCATCAAACAGTACAAATATTATAACCTCAAGGATGCAAATGTAGTAGCAATTGCCATTGGGGCTAACATGAATTTCAATAGGTTGGGATTGGTTACTGAGCTTGCAGATGTAACTTAAAATTCTTAAAATTGATAACATTTGTGTAGCATAAATACTATATTTTTATTTAGTTTTAAGTTTAGAGCTTTGTTGTGTTGACAATAGTTGTTAAACTATTAAGACAATGGGGTTGTTCTACTAAAACCGTCGTAAATATTTAGATCACACAATACTCTTTTGGATAATAAAGCCTTGTCTGAAAATTAAAACAACAACATTTGCTAGTTAATAAACAATTGTTGATTTGTTTGTCAGACAATTGTTTCTACTTGAACCGTTGTTGTTCTCGCGTTTCAGACAACATTTTCTAAGACAAAAACCGTTGTCTGTAGGGAATCAGACAACGGACGCGTCCGTTGTCTGAGCTGCGTAACAGACGGCATCTCGATAGACAACGGTTTTCCAGGGCATCAGACAACGGGCAAAAAGCCTTGTCTGATTCAATTATTCTTGTAGTGATAATTTTGAAGCCACATTTATAATACATCTTAATCTATATATATTCACACACATGCTTTGAAATGGTTTTAGGTGGAGCATGTCCGATCTGAGAGGAATTTACTTGTTGAAGTCGATAGTCGTTGCATAGTAAAACTTTTCTATTCGTTTCAAGATTCTGACTTCTTGTACCTTATCATGGAATATTTACCTGGTGGTGACATTATGACCTTACTGATGAGAGAGAATGTTCTTTCTGAAGAAGTTGCACGGTTTTACATAGCAGAAAGTGTCTTAGCCATACAATCCATCCACCAACACAACTATGTACATAGGTAGTGCAGTGAAGCTCCATGCTAGCTTGCTTGATAATGGTTTTTAATGCCATCATTCTTCACAATTTCGTTAATATTACATGGTGTTTCTTATATAGTTTTTTTTGTGAAGCTTGCTTCTTCTCAAGTGTAAATCATATATATAAATTGAGGTGCTTTGCCGTACTAGGTAGATTAGAAGTTAAAAACTTATGGATTCCATTTATATTATATATGTTGAGATTGTAATGTCTACCTGAGTATAACTGTGGTTTCCTCTCCAAATCACAAATTTAGTACAAGTGTGTATTTATGACGTTGTACGGATATTTTAACCAACCTGTTTGAAAGTCTCTCATCTGTAAAGCTTTTCTTTTTTAACTTATCCTCAGCGCATGAAGCAAAGAAACAATTTTTTTTATACCCAAGTCTCTCATGTATTGGACCAAGATTATTGGAGAATACTTGCTATGGTGTTTTTTAGTTAAGGTTTTTTCTGCTTATATGCCAAGATGTTACAAAATTCTACATTCAAGGTGTAACTGTTTCTACACTTGGATTAATTGTCTATTGCATTTCAAAGTGAAAATGTATGTATATATATTCACTCTACTGTTTTGTCAAATGTTTTGGTTATATATATCACATAGGAAATTGATTTTTAGATGTATAAAGAACAGTAAATCATGTTTTAAACAAATGAATGTTTATAGTGGAATTGACTGAGATAATTCAATTAGCTAATCTTTTTATAAAGGGTGGTCAATTATTCGACATGCAAAGTGTTTCTAATGCAAAGTTTAAAACTTTTTTACTTCTTCCTTTCTGATTATGATGTTCAAATAAATTTTCTGTGTTATGTTCTGCATTGAGATGCTATATCTCTCTCTTGGTTATTAGTTTAGTTTATCATTCTTCATTTGTCTTGGTACACAACAGTATATGTACCCACGTCCATGTCATTCTACATGAGAATATGTAATTATTGGAATTCTAAGCTGGGATAGACGTGTCTGTGTATATATCTGTTTCTAGGGACATAAAACCAGACAACTTGATACTAGACAGAAATGGTCATTTGAAGCTCTCTGATTTTGGATTGTGTAAGCCCTTAGATAAAGAATTATCATCCATTATGTTGGAAGATGAAGATTTTTTCACTCAGGAGTCTTTAGGTGACGGTGCAGGCGATCCTACTTGGTTAATGCCAAAAAAAAGTTAGAGAAGTGGAAACATAATCGACGGGAGCTGGTATGTTTTTGTTTAGTTTACCTAATTTCCTTGCGCAACACTATTCGCCAATCAGATCTGTTACCTGTAGATTTGTTAAACTAATTGATTCCATAAGATATTCCCCTTGATTAGAATATATTGTCAAAACATTGAGCTGCAGGCATACTCTACAGTTGGAACTCTTGATTATATGGCACCTGAAGTTCTGCTTAAGAAAGGTTACGGAATGGAGTGTGATTGGTGGTCTTTAGGAGCAATCATGTATGAGATGCTAGTTGGCTATCCTCCCTTTTGTTCGGATGATCCAAGGATTACATGTCGAAAGGTATTCTGCTTAATGCAAATGTTAAGCCTGTATGGTGGTAAAATAATAATTCGGTTCTTTTTTTATTATGTAAAATGTGGCAGCGCAAGAACATGCTGCTCTTAGAAAGCATTTCCAATATTATGATTGTTTACACCTCTCTCATCATTTATTTTTGGCCACTTTTTTTCCAGCTCCAACTAAATGCTACTCTTTAATAATATACTTGCTCTTCTTATTTGCTAAATAATGATATACCTAATTTACATGTTATATAACATGTTCTACTTTTTATTAGATAATCAATTGGAGAACATGCTTAAAGTTCCCTGATGAACCAAAGATACCAGATGCAGCTAAAGATTTGATATGTCGTTTACTCTGTAACGTTGAAACAAGATTGGGAACTGGAGGAGTGCAAGAAATAAAGGTAATAAACTTAAATGGATAAATTCTTTCTATCTTATTGTCATCTTGATAATTCTTTTGACCTTCTATTGAGTGAAGATGACAAGGCCATACCCACCTGTGATTATGCTGAAGGTTTATCTAGCTTTACATCTGCAACCTATTTGACTGATCTAAATCCTTTATGTATCTCCAGGCACATCCATGGTTTGATTGTGTGAACTGGGATAGATTGTATGAGAAAGAAGCTGCCTATAAGCCTAAAGTTAGTGGAGACCTGGACACTCAAAATTTTGGAAAGTTTTCCGAGGCAAGTGCATTGCTGTTATGAATTACATTTTCTGGTTTTATGAGAGTAAAGTTAATTTGCAATGTCCCAGAAGTATACACCATTTCTGTGATTATGCTTCCATATAACCACCTAAAACGATTGCTTGAATATACATATTTGTTACTATAGCTTACAATTTTTTTAAAATTTCTTCAAAATGTGGTGTAAATACTCTTATGCCGAAATTTGTGTTTTGATATCTTCACCCATCCTTTCAACAAAATCCATCTGCACTGAGAATTGTGAAACATGGGTCCATTTATACAAAGTAACTCTTATTAATGCTACGAGTATGACTTTAGTTTATCTCAATTTCTATCTTTCTTTGCTTCAAGACTGTGTGGTTATACTCACATGCCCCTCTCTTTTATAGTTAGAAGGCCCTCCATCTTCTGGACCACAAGTTGGACCCTGGCGAAAGGTAATCGCTGTGTGATTAATGTAGTTTATTACATCTGCCTGCTATATAGTTTCTGGAAACTTCATTGAGAACTTTGTCATATCAAAAACTTCCGGAATGGTACTAATATTTTTGTTTTACTGTTTATTTCTTTGTTTGTAGAGTGCTTTGCCTCACATATAGGATCCCCCCAAGCTGTGGTGTCTATGCTACTCATGACACGTCTGTTATCAGTGCGAAATTTACTTTATTATAATTAATTATGGGTATTAGGTTACATTATTATTCTACCACTGGAATAAAAATTTATGGGTAGAGAATACAGTTGCTGCTTTTTATCGTTTTGGTAGCAGAGTTAGGAGAATTACAGGAATGCCAATCGAGATCTCAAGAGAAGAGAAAGTTCTAAACATGGTGGACATATGCTTAATAAACATTCTGTCGCAAGAAGTGAATGAACAATTTAAATTAAAAGCAAAATGAAATGAAAGAGACGAGCATAAATGGATGGAATTTTGGCGACTTGAAAAAATTGAGATTGTATGATCTTTTGTAACATGAAACCGTCAAATTAATTTTTTGTGCTTATAAATTGACTCTGCTAAAGTACTATGTTTATGTAATATCTTAATATGGTTGCTATTAGAAATGAAATTCTTCTTCATGTTGCAGATGTTGACATCAAAAGATTCCAACTTTATAGGATATACCTTTAAGAAATCGGATGTGCTAAAATCATTTGGAAGTTCAGGTATGCTGTTTTAGAGTACTGTGCTCTTGGTAGTTACATATTATTAATGTTGTTTCGTTATCTCCCCCTACCCCCTACCCCCACCCCAAAAGAATCAGTTATTAGTAGCAAAAAGAAAGTTTCAAATCTCACCTTCGTTGAAGCAGTGAGCCTTCCCATTTATCATATTTGAAGATTTATTATACGACCATCACCGTCATAGATAGTTAGAATGAAGTTTTGTCTTCTGAATATGAACCAATAGGATTCTTGGTGCTGTACATAAGAGGCTCATAGAAATTAATGTCGCGCCTATTAATTAAACATAATACTATATAGTAAAAGTTGATTGCGTTCAGAACTTGAGATGCATGCAATGATAGGTAAATTATGTCATTACATATTTATAGGGGCACTTGTCATTGCTATGACCCTGTATGTATGTTACAGGCAGAATTAAGAAGGCAAATGCATTGTCGAAGCCCCCATCTCTGCGATCCTTGTTTGGTATGATTTTATTTGCCCAAGAACACCTTAGTTTGTGCATCTGCTTAATCTAGATAAACTCATATACATAAACACCCATTTAATCTGGATTTGGTGTTAAATTTTCCTTCATTCAGGTCAGTTAGGCATACAAGAAACCGTAATGACAGAAGAGGACGAGGAGGGAAAAAACTGATGTTATCAGCCTTAATTTTATCAAGGTTTGAGCGGCAAGATGATACACCAGGGCCTCCAAATTTAACTCCAGAGATCACTGATTTTGCACATTTTTTATCCCAGCCCATTGGCCACAACTGACAAGTTTTTGATTAAGTGTTACATTTACCCGGAACAATATATCAGATTTCTTTTTTGGAGTAACATTTTTTTGATCAGAGTATAATTAAATTCTGTAGGAACCTGTTACGAAAGTTAGAGTTAATTTAATGTTATTGCACTTTTTAACATTGAATTTTCAAATAAAAGGGTGTAGTGATTTAACATATAATAAATATGAAAAATATATCGCACATCATTTATTTTAATGTTATCGCACATCATTTATTATAATAAATATATTAAGTACGTATGAAAAATTGTTAGCCCGTTTAAAAATCTTTATAAGAAATGGGCAAAAAATTTTACAGTAATATTTTAAATTAAAAAAGCAACGGCAGGCCATAAATCATTGAACACCTGTGTTGTTTATCTGGGAACTAGCGAACAAGCACAAGCACAAGCACAAGCACAAGCACGTGGAACAATAGAGAGGGAAGGGGAGAGAGATATTAGAGATATAAATAAATACAAACTTTGGGGGCCAAACCAAACACACACACCTCCCAATCGAAACCCTAATTTCAAACAAAAAAGCCCCCTTTCTTTTCGCTTCATTGTCTGATAATATTTAGCATTCCCCCCAATTTATTGGTTATCGCTTCATGAATCCAATTTGACTATGTTCTTCCCCAATTTTTATTCCACCTTTTTATTATTATTTTAATTCTAAACTCAAATCAAATCAAATCAATTTATTATATATATTGCTAATTGTTCACTACTTTCTACTTATTATACTTTGCTGATTTGCAATTCAATCAATGAATTAGATAGTGATTTTTTTTAATTAATTTTCATTAGGGTTGTGTTAATTAGGTATTTATATTACAATGCCATCATTTATGCCGGCATCCAAGGCGATAGGCCGAATTTTTATTCGAAGAAATGGTGTTAGGCAGGCAGTGAGTTGTAATAAGGGTGTTGGGGAATTGGGAAATTATGTTCAAACCCGATGGTTGAGTAGCGTTGGCTGTGTTGATAGATATCCGTTGGTTGGTGATCCAATTGGTTCTGTGAGAAAGGATGATTGTTTTTCGATTGGAGCATGTACGTGTAATGGTTTTCTTCAAAAAAGGGGATTTCTTGGGTGTGGTGATGGGGAGGAGGGAAATGTCTTGGCCAAAGTTTACGAGGAGAAACGCATTTTAGGGTGACTTATCTTTATTTTCCTTTTTTCGCTATAATCAAAGTGCTGTTGTTTATTGTGACCGACTTCAGTAATTGTCATCCTATTATTACGTGTTGCTTTTATTTATATTTTTAACGTGACATTTTGTTATGCATTAATCAGAATTTGTTTCTATTAGTATATTTTAACATGATATTCTCCAATATCTTTGGATGTACACCAGCAAGTTTTTTTTATTGTCCTTGTTAATTTTCTGGCTTTGTTAGTGCAATACATTGAGCTACAAGCTGCTTTAACTAAAAAGGCAAGGCCTGCTGTGTTTGTTGACATTTTGAATTTATTATCAGCAGTAGATATTTTGGGAATAATAGCCTTTTGGTGGAAGATTGTACTTTATTTAGTTCACGTACATACATAATTCGTAAATGGATAGATAAAAATACCTTGTTAAGTAATTTTGAAAGCTCATTACTTAACTTCATTTCAAAGCATCTTAGTGTAGGTGTGTTTGCCCTTGGTTTCTTGGTCCAACTAAGTAATTCTGATGTGCTTTTAGTGCTACCTGGTGTTTTATATGCTTGTTACCTTTGTTGTAGGAGTGACAGTTGCAAACATCCCAAATATTCTTATTATATAGAGAACCCTAAATGTTAGAAGGGGCATAAATTTGAGTTTCAAGGAATAACTGAACTCCTTTAGATAAGTTCTATGTACTCGGGAAGAAACCCCAATAGAAATGTTAGGGTTTAATTATCTATGCCTACTCACTGAATTCTTATGTACTTTATTATTTTTAGCATTTCTTTGTTTGCCGTTTATATGGTTCATATCTTCTTTGTATAACCTACTTTAACTTATCCCCTTATCGTCTTTGTCAATTGTTTATCCATAAACTACCTTTGCTATCTTCTGTTCCCGTGCTTGCATTACAATCACATATGTCTAGCATTAGACCTGAAATTTCAGCCTCAACTTAAGGCTGTGGGAACATGCTCTCCTTTTACAACTTTAGCAGACCTCTATTCCATTAAGTGAAACAATTAATAACAAGCAACAGAATGTGCATGAACCATTGTCTGTATTGATATAGACAGTAGAACTGGCTAGCCAGAATTTATAGTTTCTTTTAGCTGAGAACTGGCTTTTTCCCTTTTTTTTTTTATTCTTGTATGCCCTTGATATCAATTAATGATGAACCTATTCAGTTTTATATGTCAGAATAAATAACAATCTCATAACTTTTTTCCCCAAGGTATTCTCCAGAGCAATTATTTTCTGTGGTTGCTGCTGTTGACTTTTATTCAGATTTTCTTCCTTGGTGTGAGAGATCAGATATAGTTAAACGGTTTCCTGATGGATCATTTGATGCTGAGCTAGAGATTGGCTTCAAGTTCCTGGTTGAAAGTTACATGTCCCACGTTGAAATGAAAAAACCAACATATATAAAGGTACTTTATATCCATTATTTACACAGTGGTTACAAAATTTTCTATATTATATGCTTGTTTCTGCTTGAATAATGTTTCTTAACTGATTTAATTGCAATGTCATTTTATATTTAGAAACCTAAAGTAGATTTGTATGCTGTTATACTGATTTTTAATCAATAACGCCAGTTGGCCCAGTTCAAATTTTCTTTTTTAAAAACTGAACTTGTGTTTACAGACTTAGTCCGGGAATCTTTTTACAAATAGAGTACTCGTCTAAATCTAATGTTGCATACTTGCATTTGACGAAGCAATTCGTAAGAAATATTACCGTCCTAGCTGATAGAACTCCGTAGACTTCTAAAAGTTATTATAAGCTTTATTTAGATTATAAAATCGGTCTTTTCTGACATCATATCCATAGTTAGCAGTTCCAGCTCCGTATGGGCATTATCTAGGGCTTTGAGTTAAAAATAGGTAAACTTTGGCTGTGCGTTTTGGCTCTATTATTTGAAAATGTGCTTTTTGGCTCTATTATTTGAAATTTACTCCTCTTTCCTTTGTTCGACTACATCTTATTCACTGACCCATTTGGCATAGACAAAGGGAATATATTCTGTAAACATTGTGTTTGTAATAAATAAAAGTGTGTGGTGTGTATTAAATAAGGTAAAAGTGGAAAAGATATATTCTTATCTTACAAGATAAGATATTCTTTACACTTGGCTTTGTAAGAGTGTTTTGTAATCCTGTAAAGATAATCTTATCATTACACATGCTGCAGATTAATATTTGAATCTGCTTCATGTATGGATGTGCCTAATCAGTGCATCCTATTTCTCCTAGTTAGATGAACCATAATTTGTGGTCATTTCTTGTAATTAATGTACTTACTCTTGTGTTTTTCTGTAGACTACTTCATCAGAAAGTCGCCTGTTTCATCATTTGATTAACATTTGGGAATTCAATCCGGGTCCAACCCCAGGAACATGCAGTCTATATTTCTTGGTAGACTTTAAGTTCCAGTCACCATTCTATAGACAGGTGCGTCCTTCACTGGTTGTGTCTCGTTGTACTTGCTTTTAAAGACAAAACTAACAAATGTATATAAAATATGTAAAAGAAGCTTGTAATATGATTTCCAGATAAAATGTCAGAATTGTAGCTCCTAATATTTAATCCCCCATCATACATGACAGTTACTTTTAACAGACTTGTTTTGCTCATAGATTAAACAGTAAACAACTGAAATTCAACAAGAATTTTTGCTATTTATTTTGTTTTCATTGGTCACTTGGTCAGTCATGCCGTGAACATATAATAGTCTCTATGGTATATATTGTTTAATTAAGAGGCCTCTACCTAATATTATTCATGTGAATTATCTTCCGAGAGGTAATATTTAGTGCATATGCAGCAGTGTAATAAAATATTCCCATGATTCACATAATTTTTAGCATATTTGCATATTGGTTTTTTAATCCCCTGCAGCTAATTAGGTTAGAGAGGTGTGACACGGGCATAAAAGCACTCCTGTTATGATGTCATATCATGGGCTTGTTTTGGTGTTAATCCTGTAACAGGATGAAATAAATTCTTGAGTTGTGACACAAGAGTGTATTGAATAATTAATAAGGGATAAATAAATTTTCCTTGCCTAATCCCTCTCATACATCATGGATTAATAGTGTGATAAAATTCAAGTCCATAATTACGTTTCCTGCAAAGAGAAATTGCCTTGGCAAATCCAAGTGTACGAGTAGAAGCAAATAGATCAGAATAATTCACTTAAATATTGTTTATGGTTTTTGCTTGCAGACCTTGTTCCCCAGCTTTCTATTGGGCCTATGAGGTTATGAATTCAAAAAAATTAGAAAAAGGGTTCCTAACAAATTATAATTTTATGGTGAATATGTGCTACAAGGTGTAACCTTGTAAGAGGACGAAGTGTATTAGGTTTATAATTCTGAATTAGAAGTCTATGCATGAGATAATGACAAAACTTGTTAAAACTAGGACAACAGAACATGTGATATTATTGATTATATTATATGGAATTATGGATATGATGAATGGTAAAATGGTTTAAACCTGGCTTATACCATTTTCTTCACAATTCACATTGACATTAATTTATTACAATAATAGTACCATTGAATACAAATCTGTATTTATCAGTTGATCCTAATTTCTGACAGTACCATTTCAGCATCACCAGCAGTATTCATTGTTGCATCCTATATGCATCCTTTCTGAGCCCTTTGTGCTGGGTCTTCTCTAACTAACTGCTTCTCTTTTCATGTACTGCAGATGGCGACCATGTTCTTTAAGGAGGTGGCAACTAGGCTCGTTGGTTCATTTAACGACCGTTGTCGTTTGATTTATGGACCAGAAGTACCTGTTTCGAAATATAACAATGAGATACAAGACGCATGAGACTCTTGATTTTATTATATATTGCTAATTCCATGTAAATTTGATTCCTATATGAGTTATACCGACGACAGATGGAGTTAATATACACATACAATCAGTTCAGATTGCCTTGAAATTAATTTGAAATGTAATCATGTTCAAGTGTGTTGGGGTTTATAATCATCAAACCTAGAAGTGAAAAAATATTGGCAGTGGTGGTAGTAGTAGTAGAATTGCATTCAGGAAATAATTCACCTGGACATGTTATATTTGGAAGGAAAGAATATAAAGAGAAAGAGGGAAAAAAGTGTACAAGGCAATGTAGAGTTTCTACGATTATGTACTGTAGTTCATGACTATAATGGTAGGAAAGGAGCCCCCATTGTATAATTTTTTTTTTGTTATGACCTGTCGAAAGTGATTATCAGGTTTAATATTTATAAATCAAATGGATAAAGAAAATGAACTTCATAATCTTTTATGCGTCAGGGGGAATGCATAGAAATTATGTTGCAGTATCTCCACGTTTAAACCAGCTCTCTGAAAACTGAAAATATATAATTCTAACTTGCGAAACAAGGAAAAACGGATAGAGGAATCAAAATATAATGTTTATTACGTAGGGTTGTAGTTTAGTGTGCATGTAGTCTCAAAATCCGTGCCATCTTCTAGAATAAGACAGATGAGGTAATATAATCCTCCGTCCATACTGCAGAGATCGGGTACCAGAAGTTGTTGGTTTGCGTGACCATCACTTCCGCATCATCGCCTACTACTCAAACATTCAACAATAAAACCACCTTAATCCACTTCCTTAACTAGCACTAGTACTAGTACTATTACTTGCGCTTTGTTCTTAGATTGAAGCTAGTAACAAGAATATACCATGGCTAGCAGCAGCACCAGTACTTCTGCTAGTACTAGTCCTCCGCTAAAGGCGGCGGCATTGATGGAACAGATGAAACTGCACCTTGCCACCGATGCTGGTAAAGCTCTCCTAAAAAAAATTGGCCTCGTTTACCAACTCAATATCGCTCCCAAGGTCACTCTCTCTTCATTCTTCTCTTCCTTTTCTACCAGCTTGTCCTTGTTTTTATCTTTGTATCTCACCCTTTCTTGTGTTGTGTGTCTGTTAGAAAATTGGATTCAATGAAGAAATATATGTTGTTGATCTCAAGAAGGGAGAGGTTACTAAAGGTACTTAACTCTATCTTAATTAATTAATCTTCAGAAGTTGTACTTGTTAGATTAATATTTCCCCCTAAATTTTAAATCTTCAAGGTGTTAGAAAAGCGACTTGGAACGAATAGTATATCATTAAACCTCTCCCTTCCACAGTGGTAGATCAAAGAGGGTTTAAATCTAAAACCTCTCCTATACCAAACATCACTTGCACGAGTGAATATGAATCACAAGGAGGGTTGGAACCAAAACCTCACCTAAATGAAAGCCGTGGACCATATCAACTAAGCAGATAATATATTGTTAACAATACTTGTACTCTTACCAAAGATCTGCCTAAACTATTAGATCATATTCATGGATCTTCTCTCTATATTATACTGAATAATGAATATATATATCCACTCTAACAAGATCATCTAATTCTCTTAGTTACTGTACCAGCTCTGCTTGTTCTCATTTATATGGCACACACAGTTTAGGTATCTGTCAGGGTTATATACTTACAAGTACATTCCTGTGCTCAGTAGCTATTTGGAGCATGTCCATATATAGATCATAATTCAAAGAACAAAAGAACCAATTTGGATTTATATTGTGCGGAATGTGTTGCTCTAAGTAACATTGAGTTGTTGCAAACGTCTAGGCCCATATGAGGGTGGCAAACCTGATGCAACATTCTCTTTCAAGGACGATGACTTTATCAAAATATCCTCCGGGAAAATGAATCCCCAAATTGCTTTCATGAGGTATTTTTATTAGTTGTAGAAAAATCGTGTTATTTGCTATATCACAATTAAACCCTTATTTAGACTTGCATCTGTCTAAAAATGTGATGAATGCAGGGGAGCCATGAAGATTAAGGGTAGTATGAGTGCAGCCAACAAATTCACACCCGACATATTCCCCAAGCCTTCAAAAATGTGAGCAGCAGATTCCCATATGAATCATGACTTTACTTACATATGCATCAGGTGTTTTTATCAATTTCCACAAGTAATAAGATATAGTAATTGTTTCCTAATGTTTTTCTTCATCCAAGGTTATTTTCATTCTGAATTCGTAATAAAGAGTTGTTCTTTGCGCAATTTGCAACTATTTGCTTATGGAGTATATATCACATGATAAGTTACATTAAAGCTAAAGTAGAAATGCTTTTGATATGATTTAATGAAGCTAATGTTAGCACATTTTGTCGATCAACCTGTATTTTGAAATGTAATATTAATTCATGATTTAGTTTAGCTTAATTCATTCGAGACGCTGGAGCAATTTTTACAACATTGAATTCAAGTACTTGAGCTCAAATTGAGTCCAAACAATCATCGTAAATTAAAATTTTAATGCTCTTTTAAGGATGTTACTTGATACTATAAGGTATTAAGGTGGTGTAAGTGTGGCCAAGAACATTGATACTTTGATATTGTTATCTGTTACGGTAGTGTTATATATAACTCTCTCTCACTCTGAATATGGTGCAACTTTTAATCCCACCCCAACTGCAGTCTGCAAAAATAGCACAGGGTAGTTTTTACTTTTTACGGTTCAGAACATCAACCTGTAGGCTGTAGTTGTGTAGTGTGCTTCAACAAATGCAGTTCGGTCCAATCATGCTGACGGCAAAGACAAACACCTAGGCCATGTTTGTTTGCCAGGATAACAGTCCAGGGATTACTATCCGAGCATTATAATCCCATCACTAATAATCCCCTGCACTATAGTCCTTGAAAAGAAAAAATCCTTTGTTTGTTTTACTTTGTTCTACTCGGGATTATGAACGGGTTAATTTACCCTTTAGACATGTAAATCCCCACAAAATTTTATAAATTAGTTTTTAAAATTTTTATAATATTGTTTTATTATTTGTGCTTACAAATTTGTATTAATTTTACTATGTTAACTTAAAAGTACAAGGACCGGGACTTCATATTAACATTTTACATTTAATTATATACTAGCTTATATCCCGTGCGATGCACGGATGAATTTTTTTAGTTTTTTAATATTTTTTAATGATTTAAATTTATTTGTATTTGTATAATAATAATTTAAATTTTATTTAATATTATATGTATATGCTTTTATATAATTTATTTGTATTTATATTTTAATAGGATAATTTTTGTTTGTTTTGTATAGAGATGTATTTTACGTAGGAGATTAATATGAGATATTTTAGTTAGAAGATTAATATGAGATTGTATTTTAGTTAGAAGATTAATATTTTAAAATTAGGCCCAATAATTAATCAATTATCCGGTCCAAATATCGATCGACTACTAAACTTTCAATGTTATCATAAATTTTAATGATATATTAAATTAAAATTATAGGATAAACTTTAATGATATATTAAATAAAAATTATGGGATAAGTGAGATTCGTAAAATAAAAAATATATAATATAATTTAAATATAATATAATATTATCATATCAACGGAATTATATTTTTACATAAAAGTAATGTTTATATTCTTTAAAATTATAATGTTTATGAGTTGTTTACATAAAATGAGGACTATTGGTGTTAGAATTGTATGTATGATTATATTCTTTTAAAATTAAATTTTATTAAAATTCAACGGTTAAGATTGTTTTTATGGTTCACTTAAAATTGGACGGTCAAGATCTTTTCTATGGTTCACCAAGTAACATACCGACGACCAAAACTTTTAATCTTTCGATTTTAATAATATAGTATAGATTTTTATCTTTCATCAATCAAAAACTATCATGTTTTAGAAATTAGTTTTAAAAATTTATTTTGTCAGATTCTCCCCCCAAAATCCAAATTTCTAAACTTTTAAATATAATTGCATGTACATTGTTATTAAAACAAAAATCTTCAAATTTAAATTTATGTAATAAAAATAATTAATAATTTACTATTTAATATAGATTTTATGTTCAGAATTTATATTGAGTTTCTTACAATTCATAAGACATGTTTATTTTATCATGCAAGTTGACTTACCTAATTTGAATTTCTAACATTTACGATGTTTTTTTTACATGGTTACAATTCACAAAATATCTGATAATTATACATAAAAAATTAGATGAAAAAAATAAACAAAAGTTAAACATAATACTGCATCTGTTTTAAAAAATCTGTCAACTTCTGATTTTTTTCAAAGTCAAATTCCCCGAAATTTGACCGAAATTTACTTAAATGATATAATTGAGAAAAAAATGTAAAAGTTATATTAATAATATATATAATCCTTTTTAAAATGTATTTTTCAGTTTTTCAAAATTGTAAAAAATAAATTTATAATATATGGTCAGAATTTGATCAATTTGACATGTTAAAAATGGACAGATATTTTGAAACGGAGGGAGTATTATGAGTTTGACGGTTATACACACAATCTACGTACATATAACTGCATAAGTGAGGATAGCCACGTCTAACAATGACAATCCCGCTTAATACCTGCTTTTAGCAGGTCTTATAATCCCCTTGCCAAATTTATGAAACAAACACTGTCTCCATGGGACAATAATCCAATCCTCCTCCTAATCCCAGCAAACAAACGTGGCCCTACTGTATAACCTGTGTTGTGAAGTGTGACTGCACGGGAATCTAAAATTTCAGCATTGATGAAATTTAATCCGGTACCAAGGTTGATTTCAGCATTGAAAGTATCTGCTTTTAATTTTTTATTGTTATTAAAAAGGGAGATTCAATTTGCTAAAAATTTACCACAAAACTTCTGTATTTGTTTACTAGTCATCGAGTTCCCCGCGGAGCATTTTTTCTTTCGTCCTCGGTTATAGCTTGCATTTTGGAAAGTCGCTAAAACTTTTTAACATATATCTTTAAGAATTTTGATAACATGGTTAAAATTATTATTTTTAAAATTTATTTTTTGTGAATAAAAATATTAAATTAAATTTTTTATTTCAAAAATAAAAATTTTAACAATATAATTAAAACTCCTAAAGATGTGTGCCAAAAAATCAAACGTTAATTATTTTCAAATAGAGAGAGTATCTAATTAATCAAACAATAATTCGATAATCGACAATAAAACAATCCATAGCAAAACCAGACTTTTACGACCACAAAAAGAAGAAATACTTGTAAAACAGTTTTCTATCAATAATTTTAAAAATAGTTTTTAGAAAACAGTCATAAAAAATAAAAAATATTAAAATGTTGTTTTTTAAATATATAAAATTATTTTTTAAAGTTCAATGATTCAGTCCTGTCAAGAAAAACAATGATTTTTATTCAATGAATTTAATTCTCTAAAAAATATTTTTTCAAACACAATTCTAAAAATAAAAAAACAGAAAATAAAATAATTACTCAATTTAGTTTTTTTTTGAAAACGAGCTCAGATCGGTTTCAGCGGGTCAATTAAAAACCCGAAATTCAAGGCAGCCAATCAATAAAATTCATAAACCCTAGATAATCCAATAGCATAGGAGTATTATTCAGCGCCCAAATTTCAAAAATTCAAACTTGACGCAAACCCCAATCCACAAAATAAAAAAGGTTCAGTTTTTGTAACAAAATGGGTGGCACTCACAGCCGTGAAGATTTGGATCTTTCAGAATCTGAATCAGAACAAGATAATCAAACCCTAATTCAAGAACACACCCTAAACGATGATGCACCCAAAACACCATCTTCAGTTGATGATATTGAATCAAAGCTTAAATCCCTTAAACTCAAATACCCATCAACTGTTAAGAATGCTCTTAAGCTTTATCTTCATATTGGTGGTAATACACCCAACTCCAAATGGGTTGTTTCCGATAAATTTACGACATTTTCTTTTGTTAAAACTTCTCGTGTTGATGGTTTGGATGATGAAGTTGAAAATGAAGATGATGAAGATGAGGGAGAGTGTTTTTGGGTGTTGAAGGTTGGGTTGAAAGTTAGAGTTAAGGTGGGTGTTGAGATGCAACTCAAGACTTTATCGGATCAATGTCGTGTTGATTTAGTGGCGAACGGGGTCTGGGCAATCAAGTTTTTTAGTGAGGAAGATTATAAGGGTTTTTTGGGCAAGTATGAAGAGTGTTTGTTTGAGAATACTTATGGAGTTGAATTGAATGATGCAAATAAGGTTAAGGTTTATGGAAAAGATTTTATTGGGTGGGCGAATCCGGACAAGGCGGATGATTCTATATGGGAAGATGCGGAGGAAAGTTTCTTGAAAAGTTCTAATTTGAGGGAAAGTCGAGATTTGAGGGAGGAATTTGAGGAAGCTGGTAATGGGAATAGTATACAGAGTTTGGCTCTAGGTGCTTTGGATAATAGTTTTTTGGTTGGGGATTTAGGGATTCAAGTTGTTAAGAATTATAATCATGGCATTTCTGGGAAAGGAGTGTGTGTGAATTTTGATAGTGTGATGAGTAGTGTTGTGCATTCGACGTCAAGAAAGGCTATTCTTATGAAGGCTGAAACTAATATGTTACTTATGAGTCCATTGACTAGCGGAAAGCCACATACAAGAGGTATTCATCAGCTTGACATTGAAACCGGGAGGGTTGTTACTGAATGGAAGTTTGGGAAAGATGGAACTGATATTACAATGAGGGATGTTACAAATGATAGTAAGGGAGCTCAGATTGATCCATCAGGATCTACTTTCTTGGGGTTGGATGATAATCGCTTGTGTCGGTGGGATATGCGTGATAGGCATGGAATGGTTCAGAATCTTGCTGATGCCAATACCCCTGTGTTGAATTGGACACAAGGGCATCAGTTTTCACGAGGGACTAATTTTCAATGCTTTGCAACGACGGGTGATGGTTCAATCGCTGTTGGGTCTCTTGACGGGAAGATTAGGTTATATTCAAGCAATTCTATGAGGCAGGCAAAAACTGCTTTTCCGGGACTTGGTTCGCCCATCACTCATGTTGATGTTACTTATGATGGGAAGTGGATATTGGGGACAACAGATACATATCTGGTCCTTATATGCAGCCTGTTTACTGATAAGGATGGGAAGTCAAAGACTGGTTTTTCTGGGCGTATGGGGAACAGAATTTCAGCTCCGAGGCTGTTGAAGCTGACTCCTTTGGATTCACATATGGCTGGAACAAACAATAAGTTTCGTGATGCCCAATTTTCATGGGTATGCATATATCTTTCAAATATGTCTATATGCACATAATATTGTTTCTATTTTTGATGTTTAGAATATATGTATGGATGGATTTATTTTGAATGTTTAATTTTAATTGTTGTCACCAGAAAATTTCCATATATTAATATATCTTCAAATTAATGGATCTAGGTTCTGTCGGAGTATATTAATGATTTTCAAATAAGATGTTGGCAGCATAAATAGTTCTAAAAATGTTTTGCTTGGCAATAAATAAGGATGATGGAAGTATGGAACATCATTGGCTAACAGAATTATTATTAGATTGTTATTTGTATACAACTAGCTTTACCTATGCATTGTCCCCTGCGGTTTTCTGGTCTGGTGGATTCTTTTCCAGAAAGCTATTCTTTCTTTCTCATTCTTGGTCTGCCTCTGCCTTCTTGTCTAATTGCTGCAGGATGCTTACAGATAGTCGCACGATAATTGAAGTTATAGAGTAATACCTGCACTCCTGCAGGATGCTTGGCTGTAGTTTAAACCATATATAATATCGTTTTTTAATGTGCTCTGGCCGTTTCCGTGTAACTGGTTTAGGGTTTTTATCATTCAAATTCATTTTCTGGTGTTGCTCCTTTCTCTTCTTATTAGAACTGTAGTTAGTCGTTACTTATTCGTATTGATGTATATTTCAACTCCATTAAATAAGATTCAACCTTTGTTTTGTTTCATTCCCAAGTACTTAAGGTCTCTCTCTCACTCTCAGGTCACTGAGGATGGTAAACAGGAGAGACATCTGGTTGCAACAGTAGGAAAATTCAGTGTGATATGGAACTTCCAGCAGGTGAAGGATGGTTCTCATGGTTGCTACAAAAATCAGGTTGGGCTGAAGAGTTGTTATTGCTACAAGATAGTTCTGAAACATGACTCTATTGTCGATAGTCGTTTCATGCATGAGAAGTATGCTGTCAGTGATTCCCCTGAAGCTCCACTTGTGGTGGCAACCCCAATGAAAGTTAGCTCCTTCAGCATATCTAACAAGAGATAGTACAATTGAAGAATGCTGTTTGTTGGTGTATGCCATTGTCTCATCATATAAGGTGAGTTCTGGCTTCTTTTGCTGACCATGACAGCAGTAAAATCTTAGTTTCTTACATTTCAAGTTAAACATTTAAACTACTTGTAATCAAGCATCATAAAATCAGTTTCTTACATTTCAAGATAAACATTAAACTCCTTGTGATCAAACATCTTGTTCCCAACTGCTATTCAAATTATTAAGTGTTTAACAGAAAAAAATATGCCACCTAGGCACCTACAAAATGCTATGACAAATAAAGTTGGATCAACTTGAGCAGGATTATACATTTATACTAATTAGACTTTGCAGCAGTATCAATGTATCATTATCAAATCATATATGTATATTTTACAAAATTACCAATATTCTTTTTCTGTTAATTCTGCACCCGATGCCCACCCACGACTCAAAACACATCAAGTTTTTTTTTTAAAAGGCTATGGCCTATATATGTACATATACCTTTATTGACTCAACATTGTTCACCTAATTAGGCAGGTAGGAGAATTAGTCGACTACAGAGTGCTTGCTAAGGATAAATTGGACACAACAACATTAACTCCAAATTTTGGCAAAAGGCTAATTTCTTTTAGACTGGGACTTCTTTCTGCTCATGAACATGAAGAAACGTGGGAATATTGACCTCTTTTTCTTCTTTTTAACTTTAGGAGATGAATCGGTTTCAGTGTTGCTCGACTCAGATGCTTTGGGGCTTGGTCCGTGATGAGTGGCTACAGCATCTGTCTCCTTGATTTTCTTCGATTCTTTTACTTCTTCAAAGGTTACTCTAGGGCTCCTGTTTTGGGTTTCTGATTTACTAGATCTTTCTTGTTGTTCATGATTCGCACTCCACTTTGTCAACTCCTGTTCTACACTCAACTTCCTCTCATTGGCCTTTTCAGCCTCCTGTCTTGCTATTTCCAGTGCTTCCTTCTTAGTGGCCAACTCAGAAGAAATTTCCTCTAACTTGCTCAAACTTCTCGACTTAGATTGCTTTGCTGCCTCGGTACGAGAGAGAGATTTGGTCACTCTCACGTTTACTTGTACCTCTGCTTCATGGGCCTGCTTATTCAGCCCGTAATACTCTTCTAAAGAAAGGGTAATGACATTTTGTGAATCCTCATTGCTAGGAGTTTGAGCTGTTTCAGTCGCTTGTAAAGCGTTAATTGTTGCTAGAGCCAAATTCTCTGCTTCCTTTGCAGACTCGATCTCCTTTTTAGCTGCAACAAGTTTACCCTCAGTGGTACTTACTCTTGACTTTGCTTGATCTACTTCCTCTGTTGCTTTGTGGAGCTCTTCATGAGCAACTTTGGCAAGTGATTTCGCTTTATCTGCCTCTTCAGATGCTTTCTGTAATTTCTTAGGTATCTCAACAATCTCCTCTCTCGCTTCTCTCTCCTTTTCCTGAACAAGAGAAATCTCTGCCATTGTCCTCTTAAGCTCGGCTTCGGTAGAAGCAACTGAGTCTGACACCATTTTTTCTCTCTGCCTAATGGTTTCTAATGCTGACTTTTCACTTTCTAACTGTGACTTCAACGGCATGGCAGCTTCTTTCAACAGATCTAATTCCTTTTTTGCTTTCTCAGTGTCAAGCTTTATTTCTTCAAGATTCTTTTTGGCTGAAGCAATTGCTGCGGGTATGCCATCATTAGCGTTCTTGTCCTGTCCCTCAAACTTTTCTTTTAAATTTTCAGGATTCTCTGACTTCAGTTTTGATTCCATGTATGCAGCTAACTCAGCTTTTAATTCCTGCAACAAAGCGGAGGCAATATCTAGCTTTGACCTGTAATCATTTGTTGACAAGAATTTTTGGTTTAGTTTCTGCAGCCCCCCTTCTGCCTGCTTCAATTCATTCTCTATATTTAGACTATCCTGTTCTTGTGACTTGGCTGCTCCAGTTCTATGTTCCTCCGCTTTGGAATTAGCGGCATGTGCAGACTCTAAGGATGCTTTGGTTGTCTTCAGCTCTATAGTCAAGTTCTCAACTGTCTTCTCAACTTCCTTTGAAACAGAAACAGTCTTCTCGGCTTTATTTACAGCTGTATCTCTATCATTCATCAGCGAAGCATAATCCTTGCGCAGTGTGTTCAACTCATCTTTTAAAGATTGCAAGTCAGATGCAGCCGCTAAAGTCCTTCCCTTGGCGACCTCAAGCTGTGCCTTGGCTGCAACACTAGCCTCGTTAGCAATCTCTTTCTCCATCTCTTCTACCTTACGTTTGGCAACCTCAGAGTCCTGTTTCGCTTGACGCTCTTCCATTTGTGCTTTCTCTAGGTTGGGTTTAAGTTCTTTTATATGTTTCATAGTGCTATTTAGGTCCTTTAATATCTGATTCTTCGATTCTTCAGCTGTTTCCAACTGTTTCTTGAGAACAGGCATCTCCTCCTGCACTTTCTCAAGTTCTTGTATACTTTTTCGTTTCTGTATGGACCAAGTAGAGATTGAATTGGAAAAGTGTTGTATTTTTAACAATAATTTAAGAAAGCGAATTAAAAAGATTCAAAATTTCAAAGTCACATTATTATATGAAGGAAAAGAATTATTAGATAAATTATTTTCCCCATCTCACACTACAAGAACATAGAGATAAATGCACCGAGAAAAAGTACTCAATCTTTAGAAAATAGTCCGTGGTTCCTATAGTAGTAGATGAGACATATATTCCGACTGAGTTGAAAGAATTATGCAAATGAACTACCTCCTTAAAGACTAGCTCAGTTCTAGCTCTGTTTTAAATAGTTTAACTAAAAACTAATAAGAGAAGCAGTTTAAAAAGCATAATACCTCCATTGTCGGCGTCTGGACTTTGTTGGCTTTCCAGTTTGTGGCTCCACCAAATTTGGACACAGCATTTCTAACAGATGGCGAGCCACCACCAAACTTGGACACGGCATCTCTAACAGATGTAATGGGCGAGCCAGTATCGACTGCCGCTGCATCAGATGTCTTTTTGTGATGGTGAGATGGTGTCAAATTTCTGTTTGAGTTAGCTGCTCGGATGATTTCTGCGACTGGGGATTCCTTCTCACGCGGAGGTCCATCAGAAGTACCTTTCCTAACCTTAATTTGCGGAATTTGAACCTGTTTTGGACTTCGATTATCCATGACTGATGCCTCATTCTAGTTCCACTTCTCCATTATATCATTCTTGGAACTTGTGAAGATTAATGATGGCGCGGAAGAAGATCCTGGAGGTGTATTTTCTCTAATTTTCACTCTCCATCCACTGAAGTTCTAGACTGTCAAAACATGAACTCAGCATATCTAAAATCGAAGAAAAAATATAAATCGAAGTCAGGTCATAAAGATAACAACAATTTACACACTTGATACGCCCACTATAAACAAAATTTAGAGTTTTTATGATTAGTCTTAATTCTCTGTTTTATGTTGTTTCTACAGACATGCACCAAGCCAAGATTATTGCATAATATTGCATGGACATCAAGATTAGGTAATAACTATGTAGGTTCCTTTATACATCAATTAAATCTTTCCGGGCTAGAAGATTTTTAATACTCCAGTACGTAGACAATTAGATGCATGACAGATTAAGAGCAAGCCAATAAGTAAATAAATTGAACATCTAAAATGTTGGCACACACAGAATCTGCATTCCAACGATTACAAACTTTATAAATCGATGATTAAAGAAATTAAAAATAATAAATCACAGAATCATTAATAAAAGAAGCAGGATCTATGTACCAAAAAATTAAATTAAATCTTAAGAGACATTACCTGGGTTCAGCAGAAAATTAACGAGCACATATATAAAATGATGTATTATCAACTAATTTGTATTTTTCTTGATATCAACGTACTTAATTAAAAACGAAAGAAAGAAAAGTTTGTAATTAGTAGTAGTCCGTAATTGCAGCATTACAATCCAAGGCGGAGATTTACTGCCCAAAATGGGGGATGAAAAATAGAAAATGCAAGCAAATATATTTTTACCAACGCAGAAATCAGAAAAAGGACCAAGGGGACGTCTCGCTATGTGTATTTTTGCGAAAATATTTACACAAATATTATATATATATATATATATATAACTAAAAAAATTGAATAATTTTTTTAATGTTTTTTTTAAAAGTGTTGAAGTTTTTTTTGTGTTTTCAGAAAAAGAGTTGCAGTTATTCTGATTAAAAAAAATTGTATTTTGATTATATTGAGTTGTAAAGTTCATATTTTCACAGAAATTATATTTTTGTAATGGAAAGTAAAAACATATATTTTCAAAAAGAAATAAATCAAGTTGTACACTAATAGAAAAACCTCAGGAAAAAAAGTTATTACAATTGAAATGCAAATTTATAGAGAAGAATATACTTAACACTAACAAAATGTCATAGTACTCGGATAAAAAAATGTCCTAGCAATTGAAATAAGAATCCCCGGAAAATATATTAAACAGTAATGATAAATTCATTAAATCTGAACATTGATTTATATAGAAGAATGCTTATACACTTGCAATTTACAAAAATATTAACAAAGCTTACTATTGCATAAAGCTACCAAGACTTTTTATACGATGAAGATTCAATCGATGTTTTAAGAGAAATACACATTAAAAATGTAAACCCAATTTTGGTGAAACTAGCAGAAATCAAGATATACCAGGAAATTTTCATTTAATATACATGTAACATGTAACAATGGAGGAATTTAGTACATGAACCTGATATTCGAAATTTTAATTTAATTTAGACACCAGTCGCACCATACAACCAGAAGAAATTGACATTCATATTAAACTTCCTTTTGTCACTATTATATCTTTACAAAAAAATATACACAAACAACTACACACACATATACATCATGTACCCCTACCAGCTGAGCTAATTTTAGTTCATCTACTACTAAAACAATGAAAAACTACTCTACTTCTTTATATACAGTGAATTACACTTGCATTCACTTGCTGTGATTTATGTAACCAAATGTTCATAAAAAATTCACAATGTTAGCCTGCTCTCTCACTCCAACGTAGAGCAAGACAAATTGCTCTAACTTGGTTAGGAAACTCTGCAGTCTGCAGAGTAGAAATGCTACATTTTATTATTTTATGAGACCTGATTGTTGGTTCATTGAGCAGTGTAACCTAAGCTCTTGGAGCGAAGCCCGTTGAACCAAGTTGAGGGTAGAGCATTTCCATGAGAAATAAGATACAGTATAAATGCAGCATAAGCAACAATCACGCCGCAGACCAAAATTCCATATACCAACCCCTTGACTTCTGAGGAAAAGAAATCTAGCAGAACATATCCATTAATCACAGTTACCAGGGCTGCCACAATCCACATAATGCACTGCATTAAAAATATAGCAGGATATATACATTAATCACAAGTAGCGGAACAAAACGTACTAACAGGTCTATTGTGGCTTATAGCTAACAATGTACTTTAAGAGGTCATTACACTATTTTTACTTGGGGAAGGGAGAACAATTAGAACTCGGTGAAAAGACTTAAACATTTAACAATCGTGCAATAATATGATAAATGAACTAACCTCAAACACAGGACCAATTCTGAAAACTCCCATGAGATGCTCATCAGCTACAAGTACAAGAAGTGGGATGAGGGCAAAAGGAATCTGCATACCTTGAAGTACATTAAGCCATTCATTCAAATGATCTAGCGAAGCATCAGATCTATTAAAAACAACAGCTACAATCATAGTTGGTACAATAGCACAACTTCTGGTTATTAAAGATCTTAGCCATTTTCTCAGACGGAGATCAATAAACCCTCCCATTATAAACTGTCCTGCGTATGTACCAGTTAAAGTACTACTTTGGCCAGCAGCCAACAGGCCGATTCCCCAGATATAGAGAATCGGGAAAAATCCTCCACCATACCTGTCTTGAAGAAATTTCCCTGCATTTAGTAGCCCCAAACTATTGGCTTCCTTCGTATTATAGAACCCTTTGGCAAATACAGTTGTAACGCATAAATTGATCACAAAGGTCACAAAAACAGCAATGGAGGATTCAATTGTGTAGTAATTAAGAGCCTCTTGGACACAGCCTCTCTTGGTTGAATCTACTTTTCTTGATTGTACTAAAGCAGAATGCAAAAATACATTGTGAGGTGTTATTACACAACCAACAATTCCCACAGCTTGTTGAACAGCTTTTCGGTTTAGTTTTGGAACCAAAAGACCTGAAACAAAGGGTCTTTTTGAAATTTAGACCAATAGTCTCAAAGAATACACAACATTAAGGAAAATCTACTGGTCAAGTATCAGACCTACTAGTAGTTCCTTTCCATTTGGTTTTGTATCGGCAAACATCCAAGCAAATGATAAGGCCATAGTTGAGATAAGAACAGCAAAAACAGCTTCTAGTTTCCGCACTCCATAGTTCTCAAGAAACAGAAAGAAGAAACTGTTCCAGTTAAATAACAGAGGTAATTTTAATAAATATTAGAACCTGACAAAGCAAATATCTTGTAATTAAAATCAAGCTAAGATGATAGCAATAAAATTTGAATATGAATTCATAAAATTGTGGCCATACATTAAAATATGTTGAGGAAATAATATCAAAATAAATTCTCGTAGTGAAAATTAGTTTTCAAATTCCAACCAAAACTAATTTGCTTTATGTATGATGGGCCATCAATCATAATGCATACAAAGAATATATAAGTTCATAATATGAATATATGATCATCACAATATCCTGTTCTAAAGTTTGCACATATATCCACAAAGCCACATAATACACATATATGATGACATCAGGATTCATTCTCAGAACCAATAAGAAAACATGTTTTGGAGTTGAACACGTAGTCCTAAACTCCTAATCACCGGTCGCCACATTGTATTAATTTATACATGATATCAAGTTCAACACACTAGAAAGTATTGCTGACAATTGATAGGTAGTAAGAAAAATGGGAACACGAGTAATTAAACACAACCGAGCTGCTTGCATGCCCCTACTTCAATGATATTCAAAGAAGAAACACATGCATTGGCGTATAGTACTTATAAGTAAAAATTCAAACAAACATTAAATCTAATTACATAATTACTTTACCAGTCAGAAGCTGTAATAATAACACCAGCCCAAAGAGGAACAACACCGTGACTAAGAATATTAATAGCAATAGCACTCCCGATGACCTCTTGGATATCAGCACCAATAAGAGCTAACTCCGCCATGCACCACAACAACAAGCTCGCCCGTCTGGGATACTCATCTCTACATATCTCAGCCATGTGCCTCCCTGTAACCACCCCAATCCTGGCAGATAAAAGCTGTATCAATAACCCCATTACTGTAGCCCATAACAACAACCATAATAGCGAGTACCCTGCAATTGCCCCGGCCTGTAAATCTCCCTCTATATTTCCAGGATCAAGAAATGCAATGCTCATTAAAAAACCCGGTCCTGTGAATTCCCACAGCTTCTTCCACGAGAACGGAGGTGTTGTAATGTCATCATCATCTATCGTATGAGAAGATTCAATGTCGATGGAGAGAAATTCGTCTTCAAAAAATTCATCGTCAGAAGATGGTGGAGATTCAGAAGTTAGGAGGCGGTTGGATTCTTGGGTTTTGGTGTGTGTGTTTGTGTGTGTATCATCTGGATTTGCGGGATCAGGAGGAGGAGGAGGGGGAGAGTCCATTGGAGCAGTTTTATTTTATTTTCTGGTTTATTGAGCTCCCGGGCTCTGGTGTGCGTATTTTATATGTTTTGCTTCCGAGTCATATGCTTGGTTAATTTCGAGTGAGAATTCCTTCTCATGTGGAGGTCCATCAATCAGAAGTACTTTGCTTAACTTTAATCTGCGGAATCTGAACCTTTTTTGCACTTAAGCTACTAGAACTAGAAGGATTTTTTTCCTTGGACGAATTTTGAACTATTCATTAGTGATGCCTCATTCTAGTTCCACTTTTCCATTACATCATGGTTTTGGAACTTCTGATGGTTAATGATGGCGCAGAAGAAGATCCTGGAGGAGTATTTCCTTTGCTACTTTTCACTCTCTCTCCAATGTAGAACATGAACTCAGTATATCTAAAATCCAAGCCAGGTGAAAAAAAAGAGAGTTAACAACATAGAATAAAGTTCAAAAACAGCATGCTAGAATGCCAAACGATAACAATTTGAACCAGATAACTAACATTCTCCTACTACGAAACACAATTAATGCATGATCAACTAAAGCACACAATTAATGACAAACTAAAACATGAAACCCTGATAATTAATCCCAGGATTGCAGTTTTCGAGATTAGTCTTGGTGCTCTAGCTAGTTTCCCTGTAGTTGTTCCCATTCTAATCATCCCCCGCCAATTGTCAAGCATTAGACATGTCAATTTGTTGCAAGCCCCAACTAAAAACCTTAAAAATCAATTTACACAAATACTAGAGTACGTAATTCACATTTCAGAATCTGCAAACTCAGTTCTATATGGAATTACAACATTTAGACGAAGACATTAGTGCTTAATATTCTTTTCTATAGCCTCTCTTTCTTTAATTCCATGTTTCTAGTTGTTTCTGCAGAAACCAAGCAAAAATTATTTTCATACCCAATTCTTTCCAAAATGTTGCATGCAAATCAAGATTAGGTGCCATTATGTAGCATTAAATCTTTCTAGGCTTGAAGATTTCTAGACTTCTAGTAGTAGATAATTAGATGCATGACACATTAAGCACACACCAATAGATATATAAATTAAACATCCAAAATGTAGAATATACACATACTCTGCACTCCAACTTCTGAAGCAACTTGCATTAATAATTACGAACTTCTATGAATGATTCTAAATCATGAATTACGCATGGATCATGAAATAATAGAAATTATTAATTACAGAAGCTGCAGGATATACCAAAAAATAAAATTAAATATGGAGATATTACCTGGGTTAAGCAGAAAAGGAGCACATAAAATGTATTATTATCAAATAATTTGTGTATTTCTTAATAGCAGCATAAGAAATGAAGGAGAAAACGAAAGAAAGAATTTTTGTGAGTAATAATACAAATAGGAGTAGTCCGTGATTCTAGCATTAAAATTTACTAGGCGGAGATTACTGCCAAATCTACAAACACAAATATCCTCCTAGTTTTTGCTGTTATGGACCTTATTGCATGTATTCTAATATTCACATAATACCTGAAATATTAATTGCACCCTAAACAAATTAAGGACAAAATTAAGACCATTGAAGTAGAGATTAGCATCATGCAGATGCATCATATTCATACACATATATGGAAGAATAGGATATAAGAGTTGCAACTTAATTTATTATATATATAATATGCCAACATGTGCAAATTTAATAGTGTAAAATGACAATTTAATCCCTATTTAATAAGTATATATTATAGTTTACTTATATAAAATGATAATTTAACTCTTACCTAATAATTACATATTAATATCACATATTATTAATGTATATTAATTATTTTTCAATTAATATTTGTCTCCTTAATTATTCCATATATCATATCTCATGTTTATTAGTATATATTAATTGTTTTGTAATTAATATTTATATGTATATAATATATATTTTTAACTTCATCTAATTGCATTTTTATTTAAATTATTTATCCTTTTCACTATTATTCAATCTATTATGACTGTATATAAGAGAAAATGTTATAGTACTAAATTATTTAAACATACATTATTTTAGTTTAATCATTCATTTTTTACGGAAAAAGTATATAACAAATAATAATCATAGAAAATACAATAAATCTAATAAGTTGACTAGAGGTGTTCACCGGACCGCCACACCTCAGCAAACCACACCATAAAACGCGGTTTTTAATTTTCGTGATGTGGTTGCGGATTATATTTTTACGAAAGCGCGCAGTGGTTGCAGGTTGTGGTTCAAACCGCACTGCATATAATATTATAATATATAATTTATATATTATATTTATATTTATATTTATATTTATATAAAATATATTGATTTTTATGCATATATTATTATATTTACAAGCTAATTTAGTAACATAATAGTTGATATATAAAAATTATGTTGGGTTTCTAATCTTCCATATGTTTGGAACATCTATTAATAGGTAATCAAAGTTAATTTCATTTCTATTAAATGTCTAATTTTATTTGAACTACTAATTATCTAGTATTTATTTTAATTTTTACATTAATTTATTAGACCGCGCAAACCGTATAGACCACACCGCACCGCACCACAGCATTTATGTGGTGTGGTTTATGCGGTTTTTGAATTTCGTGGTACGATCGCAGTTTGAAATTTTTACCAAACCGCATATGTGGGTTGGTTTGCGGTTTTAGAGAAAAAGTGCACCGCTCGCACCGCGAACACTCCTAAAATTGACGGTACATAATCAAGTTAGCGATAAAGTCATATGGATATGGATATAAAAATGACAAAAAAAACTACCTTGGATCAAGGATGTTAAGCCTCATAATACCAAATTTAAATTGTATGAAAAAGATTTTTCTTAGATATAACTTTAACAATTATAAATATAATTTCAAAAATTTTAAAATAAATAATTTCAAAAAAAATTTCTTAGATATTGAAATCTAGAAAAAAAAACTATTTTCGTTCAAATTAATTTAATTTTAGGAAAATCCTGCAGTAGCAGATTTCAACTTCTTAGGGTTAACATGAGTGTATTTATCTTAAGAAGAATTATTTTTAGTGGAAATTATAAATGAGTTCTCGGCATTGGATAAATGTACACTACTAAAAAAAATTAATCAAACAAGACAAAAATACTGGTAACAAATAAAGTTTCCTTTTTTACCCTGGAAAAACCAATAAAGGTATTAAAGTGATAATTCTCAAATTCTGCTTTATAGTCAATAGGTGTATATTTTATTTTATTGTTATTATAATAGTTCGGAGGGGGAGGGGGAGTAAAAACAAGAAGAAAGATAACTTTTTAGAGTCAAAAGTGGCTTGGGGCAGATAAACATAAGATTTAAGTTGATTAATAGAGTCATGAGATACAAAGTTTGAATTTTTAGTATGAGAAGGAAGATGTCATTTGGTAGCTAAGAGAAAAAGAAGCATTAGAAGGTGGTTGTAATAATTTAAACAGTAGAGAGTGTCTGATAATTTTTGGTAATGTATATGTTAGTTCTGATGATCCTGCTTGTAATTCTTTATCAGAAAAAGAGGAAAACTTGTTTTTATTCTTGTCAACTAAACAGCTAACAACCTGTTTTGGTTAGACGGTTTGCTCCAATTGGAATACATTTTACATACTATTAATAATTGTGGATGAAATTCTCAGTGTATCAGAGAGTTTTATAATATCCGTAATAATTTTTAGAGAGTTTAAACTTTGAGGTTGGAGATGTTCTAGAGAACCAAATGAGTTACATATCTATTGTCAGTTGGCTACTGATATGTTATAATTCCAACCACTCCATTATTTCTAACTTTTCACGAGTATAATCAATTAAATTCATTTGAGAGAAAAGAAAGAGGATGTCAAGATTTAGCGCCTAAATAAATAATAAGAAGCTACATATTTGATGAAATGTTATGACAAATTAAAATTTTATCATAATGATAACCTTTTGAATTTTGTACATCTGCGGGACCTTTGAAACAAGATTAGTCACATCTAAAATGAGTTTTATTCACCAATTACAAGCTTGCAGTAGTTCATACTTCATACACCTTAGTTACTTTTCAATAAATTTACAAGATATTTATAAAAATAACATATTAACTATAAAAAGTAGAGACATATGCGATAATTTAATTAGAGTATACCCGTACCTTACACGTGTTTAGAACTAGTTGCAAGTGTAAAGAATAACTTGATATGACAAAATCAATAATTATTTGTTTGAAGATTAAAAAATTAAGATATTTATTATTCAATTGTGAAACCGGACGAGGGATGTGAAATCTAGCAAATTTACAGGTCATAAAATTATTATTTTTTATTACTGAATATTTAAGTTTATAATTTTTCAAATGAGTATATGTTCATCTGAGTCAAAGTGGAACCCAAACGGGACAATCCATATTCCATAATAAGCCCTTGGGCTGATCGCTCTATCGTAAAATTATTTAAATTATATACAATACCATCTAAGTTTATTCAAACAATCAAACTAAAGAAAGCCTATTAACTTTAAGAGTTAAGAATTGTTAGAGTTTTCAAAAGAATATCAAACATATAGATGTACGCCAAGTTGTTTTTGATTTACCTCATAAATAGAACGAACCTTATTTTTATGTATTATTTGGAACAATTTTGAGACCCAATTAAACATTGTTCTTTAGAATTTCATCACTGAATGTAATATTATACTCCAATTAAAATTAACAATAGTAATCTACTTATTCTCAGTGTAAACAAACTAGAACACAGAAACATGCATGTATTATGTATATAACTTTTTCTTGGTTGTTTTCTCTAAAGCATTTTGACGCGGGACCTATCAGACTCCAATTCGATTTAGGGGTGAAAATTTAGCTATTTTTCTAAATATAAAATGGAGAAGAATAATATTTTATAAAAAATTTAGGATTGGAGAGAGGATCAAATTAGTATCTCGTTACATATTTTTCATCCTTAATCTCTGATTTCATCTCATATTTAATAAAAATAATATATTTTTATATAAATATTAAAAATAAATACAATATATATATATTGTTATATTTAAAATTTTAATTTATTTTTTTACCTTTAAATTTTCAAATGTCATTTTATTATAATAATTTTGTTTTTCTTAATTTATGTAAATAAATGTTAATTAAAATTAAACTTACATATGATATAAAATTAAAAAAGATTATATATTATAGTTATTGAATTAAATTATATTAAAATATGTATAATGAATTATATATAAAACCTTTTTTTCTCAAAAAGAATGAAACGTAAACATTACGAAGCAAAATAATTCCCGTTTGAATGTTTAAAAAAATTCAGGGATGTGTGACATCTTAAGAGGAGTAGGTGTAATCGGAAAATATTATATGATGCTTATTAGGTGCACCTAATTTGGTTAGTTGAACCATTACTCTCTAATTATTTTTCTTTTCTTATCAAATTGTTCGTGCCCTGCAAGTCTATATGACCTCAACCACTTGTGTTGGGTTTACTTCCATTTCCTGTGGAAGTAATTGAAAGCAATAGTCCAACTATCGGAAATGTTTAGTTGGTACTGGAAAGACACTCCTCATTACCCCATATATGAAAACAACTCGATGAATCAACTAAACTTTACTAAATTGCAAATTAAGCATGTTCTAATTATACCGTATCTCAAAGAATTAGTAGATCTCTTCCGCCCAAAATGGGAATGGTTGGATACTTGCAACCACGGGCGGATGCACAGTCTTGGAAGGGGGTCACAGACCCCTACTCAATTTTTAGTCCGAAAATTAAAATAACATATATTTAATTTAATGCTCTCACTCACATAATATAAATACCCCCACTCAAATAATATAAAACAAAAAAATTATATGAAAAAACTGAATTTTCATATTTAAATTTATAATATATTTATTTTAATTTATGATTTTTTTTGAAAAGAAAGAAATTATATTTAATTAATATAAAAATATTATAAATATAAAAACATTTTATTTTAAAATACATTTTTTTAAATATCTTTATATGTTTAATATTATTTTAAAATTTATATTAATAATATTTTTAATATAAGATAGTAAGTCTGAAATTAAATATTACATATAATTATATAGTGCCCTCATTGAAAAATTATTTTGGATGGCCTACGACGAGCATTATTTATGTGCATATCACTTAAAGATTATGTATGCGCATATCACAAATGATCGTATAAACACAAAACTATATGTATATATATGTGTGTGGTGTGCATCATATACAAAAATACAATCATCCCAAGGAAAAGGAAAAAGAATCAAACATAAAACTGAAAATTAATTATTAATTATTAATGAAGGCGTCGTGGATCAGTAACATTAATTTTCCAATGTTGGTCTTGCAATCCCATGTTTGCAGCCAAATTTCTGTCCCACTGCAACTCAATCTTCCTCTTGTCCGACAATCCGCAAAACTTGTGCAAGCCTTGTTCCATGCTGTCATGCAACTTCCACCACCGTTCATGCGCCACATCGCTTGCGTACACGCGCTGATCACCAATATCCCAGTTACAATCATAATCTCTGTAACAAAGCCATGGCTTCAATCCCAAGTAATGAATTGCATATACTTGTGGAGGATCTGAACCGAATAACTGGTTCTTTAAACTAGTTTCCACCGTGTTATTCGACCAAAAATTCTTTAGAAAATTTACTCTTCTAGGCAATCTATGCCACCATACAAAAACTTCATTTAAGAATCCCTGATCCCCGCCATTGTATGAAACTATTTCTTTTGTACGTTGCATTAAAATCTTGAACGTACAATTGGACGGTTCGATCACCATGATACCAGAATTGAACATGGAACCGTCATTTCCTGTTGCGGTCATTTGAGGAAAGTTGAAAAGAATGTCCATGTTACGCAGTACGATGATATCAGAGTCGATGAAGATGATCTTGTCGTAGTCGGTGAGCTGCCATAACCTGAATTTGCTGTAATTGTATTCATTGTACGAGTCTTTTTCCGCTTTGGGGTTTCTGATCCTTTTTATCATTCGGATCTTCCACCCCGCAGAGGCGAGAGCTTTGCGGTTGCTTAAGGAGATGGAGGGGTCTATGAGGAGGATAAGATCGTGTTTGGTACCGGTTTTGAGTAGAGAGTGTGCTAGAGTAATTGCACCGCACACGTATAGGTCCGATGAGTGGAGGACCGTGGCGTATGCTTTTTTTGTAGTCTTGCTGTTGTGTTTAATTTTGGAGACATCATATATTTCGTCATTTCCTGAAAAGCGAAACAACAAAGCATTTGGTATTTCAGAAACAGTTAATTTTCAAGTTTTCAGAAAGCATACAAATTCCGAATACATGAAAGCCAAACAGAATCTTTGGATAAAGAAGAGATCGAAGGTTCAAGTTCTGGATGAATGTATGAGCAGATATATTGAGTTGACCAGGGTTGCGACACCAGGGCCAACATTTTTTTCATTTACATAAAAGAAAAACAAACCTTGTCCCCAGAGAGGCAAAGCCAAATTGCAAGATCCAACAGGCAATGAAAGCTTGTGGTCCAAGCTAACCACATCGGGCATAAACAGCCACCAATCTCCCTCTTGCTTGATCAGTGCACGACAAGGGAACAACTCCAACATAGGCCTGCACTTGCTCAACAACACAATCTTTGTTCTCCCCTTCTGGTCTCTCCTCCCTCTCCCCACTCCCATTTTCGCTGCTATGAGGTGAAGTTGCAGCCTCTCCACATCCCTCGCCCACCCTTGTTCTGGCCATTTGCATCCCAACTTGACCACTATCACATCCATGTATCCATAGTCTTGTATTCTTGGCATTGGAATTTCGGGACAGCTTGGACCATCTATCTCTTCCTCTTCATCTATCCATTCCGGATACAAATCTTGCCATTCTAATAACTCGGATACTCGATCATAACTGATATGCATTACTTTCCCCTGCATTTTCCATTCACTCAAATCCTCATCTTCCATGTTCACCATTCCAATCTTCATCCCTCTTTGCATTTCATTTAAAAAACTTGGTTTTTCTCTTTTTATCAAATTGCTGCCTGATTTGTGTCCTGCCTCTTCTATTACTGCTTTCATTTTCAACCTTTTATCCGTCTACAAAACATTAGCTTGACATTTTATAATTAATCACATGAAAAATCAAGTAACTCATGGATCAAATTAATGGAAGCTCTCACCTTACCTTGTGATGGCACTCGCGCGGTGAACATCGTACAAGTGCAGATGCATTCTGATGATAAGCTGAAGAAGATGGACGGAGAAGAAGTGTAGCGTAAACTACAAGGAAAAAAGCTATAAATATTAGATTGATTCTGATGATCAAAGCTTTCGAAGGAGGGGACTTCATCATTTTAATTTCTCAGTAGCTAGACTCCCGGAGACTTAATGATATATATGTGTGTTAATAACAATGCTGATCAATTCATTACACTATTGTCAAGTTGTCACATATGGAATGATAATGTTTGTTGAATTATATATATATTATGCATGTACTCGAGCATATTTATATATACATAAATAAACAAGGCTGGTTCAAGACTTGAAGGTTTAAGAGAATGCAAATAGATCGGAAATAAGTAATTAAACTAGTAGTAGAGCTCCACGTGTTTCTAGTTTTCTATTGACAAGAGTGTTTAACCAAGCATGATTATACTAATACATGTTATAATCACTTCTCTGCTACTACTACTACTACAGTACTCTGCTAACAAAAATTAAAAATATATTCACTTTTTTATTTCTTTAAAGTCAAATCAACGAATAATACTACAAACTAATGCAAATTGCATGAATTCTAACTAGTACATATATTCAACTGTATAGTTTATATTATTGTTACTATTAAGCAAGAATAATGTTATTTTTTAATGCATGAAATCATATGTAAAAATTAGCATGCCTTTTCGAAAGTAACTCAATTTGTTATATTGATTTTAAAAGAAATAAGTAACTCAATTTGTTATAAAGTAATCTGCTTAATAAAAAAACCCAATTTGTGTAGCATATTATTTACGGTATACGTGGTTTTTAGAAATTTCAATGCCGCCGGGTCTTTGTAAAATTTAAATTCTCAACTTTTTATTTAATAAAATAATAAAAATATCTAATGAAATATATGGTAATTTTCAGTTCTTGCTTAAATTGGATTATTATAAACGAGATTAGGATGAAGATTAAGAATGCGTGTGCTTAATTTAGAAGGCAAGGCTAAAATGACAAAGTGGTAAAGCTAAGATTGAGAATATGTGGCAGGAAGTCTAAGATGGAGGAGCAGGTAATAGGCACAACAACTGTTTAGTTGGCCAATCAATTTCCTGCGTTTCAATGAACTATATATTGTTTGCTTTTGGCTTAGTTTAACAGCATCTAATGCTTCATCAGATTTCTTAATTGCGTCCTAATAAGTCGCCTGTGTATTACTATTTTCTAATTTCTTGTTCAGGAGACTTGGTTGTAACTAGTTGACATTCTAATGAAATTGAATGTGTATTTTCACTTGCTATCAAAAGAATCTGCCAGTTGCACATTCTTTTCCTAATTATTAATGAGTTTGACTGCATAATAATAATGACAAAGCATCTGTTGTAACCTTTTTCTTCAATTACTGTTTTTCTTCATTTCTTTCTATCATTTACTCAATTTTTTTATATAAAAATCATCATAAACCCATAGGTTGGAAGGATAATGAAAGTCTATAAACACTGAAATGGAAGGATAATTTTCAGCATGCTTAATTATTTGAAGTAATTTAACAACCTGCTGCCTAATTTCAATTGGAGGGGCTACTAATATTATCATCTTCCTAATTATTAATCTTATGATCTTATCTTTCTTCTGGAATAACTTATCACTCAATCTGCTATAAATCTAGAGTAAAGACTATGCCACTAATCCCACCAAACAAAATGCCAGGGATTTAACCTTGCCTATATTTTAGTTTCAGAACAATGGTGACAATTACATACATATTCAGGGCAAGGGCAAGGCTAAAGAAAATCGCCAATGGATTGATCAAGTTCATATTACATTCTAGGACTATATCTAACTCAAATATTAGCCAGTAACAATGCAGTACTTCATGACTACCTTTCGTCACAAAACCCAGCTATAGCAATTGCAATAACTGGCTCTATGCTGAATCCAACCTTCACATAATCATTTTGATTCAAATAATTCAGCTGTGGCAATCAGCAAGTCTGGCTCTTGTACGCATCACTTTTAGTTCCGTTGCCTAAATATTTGTCATGTTATCGTCTGCAGGCAACTTTATCATGCTTTTGCAACTTCCTTAATGTGCTGAGAGCGGCTTTTACCAGGCGGAATGAAGATCAGATCCTCCCATCCAGCACTCTTTTCATTTATCTGGGATTTACCAAAGAAAGATGTAATCAGAGTCATGTATATAAATATATAGACCTCCTCCCCTTCACCAAAATAATAATGTTAAAAATTACCTCCATCTTTTTTAGAACATCTTCCAGACTCCCCACCTGTCAACGAGAAAAACTCATTTTAATTTAAGAACATTAGCATTCTAGATTAAAACCTTTAAATGTCACAAGTCCTAAAATTGTAATAGCAGATGAAACAATATTTTTTTTGGGATGCCGCTTCCCAGAATTATGAATTTTGAACATTGCTACAACTAATTCCCTCTTATTGAAAAGGTTACAGCAAGATACAACTGGAACAGTGCAGAGAAGGGTGAATAAAAAACATGGTGAAACGAAATCACCAAGGACTGGTTGATCATACCATAATCTGTTGAGACACCCCAGGTCCTCTTGATGACCTCAACACTGTTGACAATTCTTGTTCAATATCTTCCTGAAACAACAGACAACACTAAACCAGTAAATCATGTAATTTACCCAGGTGGTGCAACAAAAATCTCACAAAAAGAAACCTTCCGAAAATATATAGGGCAGTAGCGCTTATTTTTCTTCTTCACAACCAAGAGATCTGACTGTACATGCACGAAAAAAGAGAGAAGTGAGAGCCTGAAATGAAGTATCACAAATTTGGATGCAATGTCAGTTATATAATGTAGTGAACTACTAAATAATTAAATAGCCATTGATGTGGACTGAACAATATTGGTTTGCTAAAAGTATAGATGAAGCTTGATACAACATTATTCAGCTAATGGCGTGCTTGCAAAATTTATGATATCATACCAATTAAAATGAGTTATATGAGCCAAAGGCTCCTCAGAAAAATTGGCACACCTGGAAAACAGGAACTCCGTCAAACCCACTCCTGATATCGGAAGCTTTCAGCTAGCAGCCATAGAACTTAAATGTCAGTGTAATTGAAAGTGGTGACTGATAGAATCATTAAAGTAAATAGAGAATGACCGTAGATACAAAAGGTTACCAAAAAAAACATTCAAGAATAAGCTTATAAAACAGCATAAGGATTTCAGACAACTTGCTGACATAATAACAATTTAATTCCAAGCAGAGGGGTCACTTCACTTGATCCTCACGGTAATCCTTTTCAACCAAATATATATTGCACACAAAATACCAATAACTATGAGACCTTGACTTTCTATGTGCAAGACAGTTCAAACAACCGCAAAACTACATTTATAAATCCTCCTCATCTCTTTTTTCTACTAAGTAAAGTTTAGAAGTTCAGAAAGCAGATACATGTGTTAGTAGCATAACCTGTTACCTATCTCATAACATGCTTACTTGTTCCCATGAAATTTAGTGTTGTGAAGATCTCATATGCTTACCAAAGTGTGCACCAAACCTAAATAACCATAAGACAGATCCAATATGCAACATTTGGTTCTTGTCATACAATGCTACACATATAATTAACTTTAGAACTTTGATATATCATAAAATAATCAAGCGGGAACCACCGGGTATGTTTGGTCTAAATATGACGATGAAATCAATATACATAAGTAATTGGTTACATCAACCACAAGATATCCAAATAGGCAAATATACTTAAAAAAATATAGGATTCCTTGTATATACAACTCAAGTAGCAGTCACAAGTAGTTTAAGAGGAGCTTAGATTATAGTCCCTAGATGTTAATTTAGTATTTTACTCGGAAAAATATAGCAGTACGAAAATAGAATTTCATGGATTGCTTTCAATAGAATGTATATAGATACTTTTGCTGAGATCTAGAAACAATCTCGAATATACAAGTTACACAGATGTGCATCAAGCTCTTCACAGAAGAAAATTACATTACTGGGATACACACATACACCAACCTCTAGAGCATTCTTAATTTGAACAGGATCAGGCATGAATCGAAATGCAATTCCTTCAACCTTCAACATGTAGACCTATATATGGTAAAGGGAGCCAAAAATTAATACTAAAAATATATTATGTTAAAAAACAAACATGCCCAATTATATGCTAAATACATACTATGGGTAGTCCACATGATGTAAACTTGGATTACTAAAATCTTTCTTGATATATCACTTTCAGCATGTTCAAATTCAAAGAATAGGCATTATTCATATTTAATTAAAAATTACTAATAACTATGATGAGTATGAAATTTTAGTTTATGAATTATGAGATACTTCCTTCCTGTTTGAATCACTTCAGAAAATTTGAATGTGACTAGTCATCATGACTCAATTTTAAGACTCTATCCATTGACCTAAAACTATAAACTTAAAGCTTGTTGCACTTTGAAGATTTTGTAATATTCTCATTTGCATAAGATAATATTCAGGCGAATGTATATCATTAGAATTAGAATTGCAAAAGTCATATGTCGTATATTGAACGTAACTACCTCCAATTGTTCAAAATTGACACTGAATTTTATTCCACCATACTCCATAATATATGATCACACATTTCTACAAAACAGTCATTTCCTAATCCTAAATAATCCAGAACAAACATAATATACATTAAAGCGGAAATTATATATTTAGACCTGGTCAAGAGTAATTGGAACAACCCTAGCATGACCTTTTATGCCTCCACCCTTCCTCGACCGAACCTGAACATACGAAACCAAAAATGCCTTGAAAATCAATCCACTAATCCAATACAAATACACATACATGTAAATTAAATAGTGAGTAAGATTTAAGTGACCTGAGAGAGAAAGGCCTCAGCGTCTTCTTGTCGAAAACAAAGCAAACCAATAGACTTAACTCCGTCAGGATCAGACATGAGTACAAACTCATTACTCGAATTACTAACTGTGTATACCGCCGTTCCGGAAAGCCTCTTCGCCACGCCGTCCACGCTCTGAGTTGCTGCTGATTGTTTTCCCTGACTCACCGATGCAAATGGAAATTCCCGAGCTGACGAAATTAATTGCATCGGATTACGAACACTCCTCGGCGACGGAAAAGTGGCGTCGAATCGAGCGGCGAGGTCGGTGGTGAGACGGTGGCAATGGTGGTGAATCAAGGTGGAGAGACGAGTTATAGGGTTCGTCGTCGGCGGTGGTCCCGAGGAAGCGTTTGGGGACTCCATTGTACAAGAAGAGGACTCCATTGCAGACAAATTAATGTTCGTGGATTTGATTATTTGGGCTTTCATGGGCCTGCCTAATATAATTTAAGTCTCTCCCACCCAATTATTAACGTTTCATAAAAAGAGTTTCTCATCCAATTATTAACGTTTCGGAAAAAATATTCGACACGCATTTTAAGGGGTATAGGTATGGAAGTATACTTTATATATACCTTAAAATGCGTGCCGGACCTTCTCTCCGAAACATTAACAATTGGGTGGAACTGAGGGAGTAATATTTAAGAGCACCTTCAAAATTAAAATGGTTAGTTAAAATTATATAGAATAATAATTATGTAAAATTTATTAAATATGTAAAGAATTATATTCTTATAATATTATTTATAATAATTAATAAACATGATATGTATTTTATGTTAGAGAACTTCTAATAAAAATATTAATAAACATGTTGTGCATAATTAAATAATAAATAATATGTAAATAAAAAGAATTAATAATCGATGATCAGTTATTAATTTAACAAATATAAAAAATTAATAATTAATAATAATATGGGAAACAGTAATTAATTAATAATTTAAAATATAAATTTAATAACATATAAATACATGAATATGTATAATAATATTTATATAAAAAGAATTTAGGTTACAATTAAGAAACTCAAGTTTTTAATCGAAACTAAAACCTTGTTTGAACTCGAACTCGAAAACAATTTCAAGTTGAATTAGCATGCTTATCAAATTCAGCTCAGCCTAAAATCATGTTGGAGTTCGAAAACAAGCTAAGCCTACTTAACTCGAGCCGTTGTTATGTTTAATTTTTAAGCAATCAAATTAATGAAAATGAAAATGCAACGATCTATAAATTAATTACTAGAAGAGAAGAGTTGAACAGGAACGTGTTATTAGGTACAAGACTGAACTGTTGATCAAACCGATACAATTTACATCTCAGCTAATTGTAATTTACATAATACAACTGCATACTATCACACCTTGGATCAAAACTCATTACATAATAGTCAGCCAGAGAGCGTGGTTGCTTCCCCAGGAAATTCATCAAACCAATAACCACTTCTTTGGACACATTAACCACATAAAAATATCAAGATAAACGGCATCACATCCAAAAGTCCCTTTGCTTGAATTCTTTTATCCCTCCAATCATTAATCAATGCGTATTGTTCTTTTTTATATTTCTAGATATGACGTCATCTAAATACATCCATTGACAAATATTGATGCGTCCAGAGCGAGCACAAAATGAGTTTTTCTTTTCAATTTCTGACAGTTTCCTCAACTTGCAGTTGGGGGCTACAAGTAGGCATTCTGCCTTTCATTTTATAAAGTCTAAGACCACTATGTGCCACCTTCACATATCAACAGGAGGAGGTGGCAATTTCCAAAAGTTCCACGAGTTAAAATCTTCCTGCAACCATGATGAAGAAATAATTAAGCACAGCAATTTCCAAAAGTTCCGCGAGTTAAATTTTTCCTGCGACCATGATGAAGGAAATAATTAAGCAGGACATGAGGCAGGCAATAAATGTACTAAATAGACTTGATGCAACTGCGCCTGGAATATAGTGCTGGTAGAGCCAAGTGGCACCGTGACTGATGCAGGGCAGCTTTAGAAACAATGTAATTATTGAATAAAGATGTATAAAAAGATGAACTTGGGTTGATTAACCGCAGAAAACCCACTACCCCAAGAGCTTCCCAACTGCCAAAGGGATAAAAACTATGGATAGCAATCCATATATGAGACTCGAATCAATACGAATGTCAAAATCACAATATATCAATCAAGTCTAATATAATATGTGGGGATCACAATACTTATATAGTGAATGGAATACCTCATGAAATAACCTAATGCACCAAGCCTCGTTAACATTTGGGTTTATACAAAAACAGATAAACAACATATTTAATTCTCTCTAAACTAGATACATATAAACTAATTAACAACATATATAAAAAATTTCCACTTCCGTTCCTCATCAATGACATAACACAGGGACCTGTTAAACACTACATCATACTACACTACTAACATGCATTTAAGTGAGATGACATTGTACCAGTTTGGGTTATAAAACAATCTGAAGTCGATGTGTTTGGTTATAGTTACACATCTTTCCTTGTGAATAATTTCCAAAATATGTATCATGTGTTTGGCTAAAGTTTCACATCATCCCATGTGAATATATTTCATTACTTATGATGTCAAAACATGAAAGTATAGGGTTGCAAACCTGCTCAGATGAGGGAGTGGGGGGAAACATGCCATTTACAAGAGCATGAAGGGAAGTATATGATTTCTTATCACAGCGATTCACAACCACCTCGCCCTAAGAAATTCATTATAGATTATAAGTATAGAATTAGATAGTAAAGTTGCACCCTAAATCTTTATCCAATATGTTATCTATATATTTCAAGAGTACCTTAGGATTGATAATGAAGATTTTCCCTTTCGGAATTCCAACTTTAAGATAGCTGAATTCATCAGTATCTCTGTTTCCGAAACCAGCATAAAATGGATTTCTATCAGGTGGAAAGCACGCCTTTATATCCTGCATAATTGAAGAACCAGATCAGACTCAAATGTGCTCAGTTAATTAGTCTTAGAAGTGCGCGCGCACGATAGGTTTCAAGATTGCATGTACTAATATGTTTTTACAAGAAAAGAAAAAAATTGCATACGAATGTGTATAAAAGGTAAGTCTCTGGCTGTTTGCGCAACCAAGCAAACGGTTGAACATCTTTGCATATTCAAGTGAATATAGTATAATTTAAATTATCTCAAGCAGTAATAAGTGGAAAGTGCTTATAATTCAGAATATTTCATCATATAGGCACATATTCTCCACAATTCATACACACACTGTTTTTCAGTATTCCTTTCAATATTGAAGAACTTGATTAAAATCTTAGTAGTTCAAGTAACATAAAAGGTCCCCATACTGAGTAAAATATAGTTTACATGCTCATCGCAAATAGTTTGCATTAGCACATTCAATCGCTTGTAAAATCAGCAACAGTTTTGCAAATATAGATTTAAAAGAACATATGTTGCCATTCAATAAAGTAAGAACAAAAGTTACAAGCTTATCACAGGCAATTACAGATTCTGAGAGAAACATGGAACTACCTCCAAGCAAGCAATTTTGAATTCATGGGGAGCTCTTCTTATAACTGCATGAGAAATTAGAGTTGGATAATACAGAGATGAGTAAGTTTCCATCTTATTCAATTGAAAAAATTACACAAGTCTAAGGTTAATGACTTGTATATTCCACAAAAAGATACAATATTAGTACACATGATATACATACAGACTCTTTTCTTTCCCTTTTTTTTCAAATTGAAATTTGTCGTTGTCACCAAGTAAATTTGTTTTTAGACAGATCATATATTTACTAGTTCTTTTTACAATTCCACAACCTTTCAACATGATCATTTACGACCTAAAATTATTCATATTTTTAACAGTTGCTCTTCCATGGATAATCAATAAGTATATTGTGGTAAAGTCAACACCTTTTTATCATATAGAGGAGTAGAACCGAAGGTCGTGCAGTAGATTCAAAGGGAAGGATTAGAGAAAGTAGTGACGATAAGACTAAGAAGATTAAGAAGCATGTATATAAGTGTAGAGGAATGGAATGGGTGAATCCATTTCAATAATGAAGGGTCGGAAGATAGCAATATTTGCGTGATAATCAGTTAACAATGAAGGGTTAGAAAACAGATAATATGACATAGTTATTTTGATCAAGTCCAATATATCAATAAGTGCAAACATAGAAAACAATCAATAATAAAGTTGTTACAAACAAAAGTAACATTAAAAAGGAGCTGACTAGAATTAAAGGCTGCATATTTTTCATATATACAAGACAGGTTGATAGAACTTTACCATAAAATAAAATATACTTGACAAAACTCAATTTGCAAAGAAAGATTGCATGATTAGCAAATAACAAGAAACGTGTGAATGACTTTCAGGACATAATCAACACTCACCTTCTCTGAACAAGGAAGGAAAAAGTCCATCAGGGGAAATAACAACAGGCCCATCTGGTAACACCTTTCCATCCTGCACAGAAGTTCTGTCTGAGAGTCCCAACAAACAAATAATAGATACAAGTAATGCAATGAACTTGATAATATTTTCCTATCTGAATTTATAAAACCAAAATTTTGTTTCCATGCAAGAGAAATGTAAGACAGAATTATTGTACCTGCTTCAGATTGAATAGGAACTGTCTAGTGATGCCAGCTTGAGAAATTGCTCTTGCACTCAGAAAAAGCAATTGAAAACCGTTTTCCTGGAACGGTAATAACGGAAAAGGGGCATATTTTCTTGTTAGGGTAGAAGAATGAGAACTTTCATATGAATTCATCTTTAGCTATTTATATCAGCAATATCTGAAAAAATAAAAGTACATAATCTATAATGCAAAGGTAAACGTAATTTTAACTTTGGTAGATATATGGCTCCATTAGTATTATATTCAGGTTATTACAGTTCATATTATATATGCTTCCTGTCAATTTACATTGGGCATAATTTGACCATATCTGAAGCAAAAGGGGTCTATAACTAGTAAGCGGTAAGGTAATTAACATGGCCTACCAAATTTGACCCAGGAAGTAACCCATCTTTCCTTGCTTTTAATTTCTTTCTTCTTCATTAAAAAAATCATGTGAAATTAGTAAAAACTATCATTTTCATCCTTCACATCATCAAACAAGGACTTCGTCCTCGTGTAATACTTAATCCTCACTTCTCTGGCAAGAGTGCTTTAAATTATTGATGAGCTATTCACGACTTAAATATAGATGGTGCTGAACAATCTTTAATCAAAAAAGTTTCATTCTATACTCTGACTAGCTGTCGAAAAGTGATTGAAGTTGGGCTCATATGTGGCACTATATCGATGTAACTAGTCAGCTTTTACCAATTTTTTCTCCCAAGTCAATGATATATGTGGTGGGGTCTGGTAACCAGGTATGACTACTGTGCCAGAAATCCCCACATTAGCTACTCAAGCACCTATGAGCCACTTTATAGAGCTCTGATGCCTCATTTTGGTCATTTTTGTTCAATCTACATTCCTAATTCTTTCAGATCTCTGTTATTAAGATCATCATGTTTCCACACATAATATCTATTTATACACCCGGCACATCAGACATCTTTATCTATTTATGTAGTCATCATCACGCAATATGTTTTAGCATCACCATCCCCTTATTTCTAATATTGCCTCAACCCCCCCCCCCCCCCCACCCCCCACCCCCCACCCCCCACCCCAACAAATCAAATTTTCTGGAACTGGACCAAACCCGCCAGTCCAGTTTAAATTGTCCAAAGCAAACCAGTAGCCTACCTGGTCCCATGCGGAGGAACTAGATTTTTCAGAGCTCGATTGCAATCAGTGATTTTGAACCTTGTTCTTTCATACATGACTGATGCAAATATGTTTTATTATAAAGAAAAAGTGACAGAGATGTTAAATTTCATTACAACGATTATACTAATTTCACGCAAATCCAATCCTAAATATCCAACTTCCTATTTTGTTTTTAATCATAACTGTTAAGGAATACATGCTCCTGTAAATCATGATCATCTCACTTTCCCTGCTTGAAGCGAAACAACTTCATCATCTATAAGCAAAAAAATGCTAGTCTAGTATGGTCTCTACTAATTTATTTATCGACTCTTCATATTTCTAATATGTAATGATTTCATAATTAACTGGGGGTTCTTAAAAAACATATGAATAAAGCTGTTAGGGGTCGTTTGGTTCATGGTGTGGTATAGGGCTGGAATCAGGAATCGGGTTAAGGTGGTATGAGTTTTAAAATTAAAAAATTTCAACCAAACAGAAGGTATGGGTTTGGAATGAACAAAACCCATACCTGCTACCTAGAAGTCCCAAACCAAACGACCCCTTAATGTTTTCCAAGTAATATAATAAACTTATATAGAATATTTATGGACCGCGCTATGATAATCATACAGTGTGATCATCTTTGTAAAATCACCTTCCAAATGACCAATTAAATGTAAAGTGTGTCATTTAATACTCTTTAGACAATTATGGTGGTATTAAATGAGTGCATAGATTTATGATCTAATACTTAGTTGCTTATGGTCGTGCATGTTTCCATAGAAGAAGAGCAATCGTCAAGTGGCACCAATAAAATATATCTACAACTGATAACACTGCATATAAAATATAAAGAAGTGAAAAACACAGAAGACCTTAATAGCTGAAAAGAGATGTGCAACCCCAGTCTGTGACCAATCTTTCCCAACCAAAGGCATGAACTGGCCTAGAACATCGGATCTGTAGCACAGAAAGATATAATCATGTCAGGATCTTAAGTCTTAACAATGGTACTAGTTATAAAGTTTTGTGATTATATATAAGTATAATAGATCTAGTTGTTAACAGGCAAGGCTAGTGGTAGATATTGTTATTTAGTTGACAGTATAGAACTGAGAATGTCATTATGAATGTCATTATGAATGTCATGAGCTGAGATCTACAAGACACAGTTATATAAAATGATGATAGCATGATCATCTTGTTCTTATGTGAGGAAGCTATGGTAGGTGATAGTTTCAACCTTATGATCATTTTGTTTTGAAAATGTAAGGATATTATTAGTCAGGGACTATCGATGGGTTAAAAAGCAAGCTAATACGAGGCGGAGGCGTTGTACCACCTTCAAGCAAGCACCCTCGGGAACAAAATACCCCTACCAAATAATAGAATGACTAGCATGTTTGATGCAGAGCAAGGAATTAACTTATTCATTTTAAGTTATTACTTGACTAGTTCCCGTGATATGCAGGGTTACTTTATATATATTTATATTTGTTATATTTAAATATAAAAAATGTCTTTACAATGCTATTAAATAGACTAAATGTTATTGAGACGTATGATAATATAATATGAATTTAGTGTTACATAAATCTAACCTAATTATATTAATTAGTGAATTTTGTAAGTTTTTTCTTTAGATCTCACTTATTTTGGAAAGAGTATTTGTTTTTTATAATTTTCAATCTTAATTTGTCATTCCAAGTGAGAGTATTTAAACTAGACATATAATTTGTTAATATTTTTATTAATGTGCTTCAAATCTTCCTAAATAGGCTAAATTACAGATACATATACACACCAACAAATACTCGGGTATTAAATTACAAAATCATGTACACACCATCAAAAAATATATATATTCATTATAAACGCTGGGATTAAGAAAAGACGGTGGATTCAAGGAAAATAATTGATGTGGACTAATCAAGCAGCCTATGCAATAATACAGAGTATACCATTATCTACTAAACTTTTTTCCGGATATTACTAAACATTGTTTCACGAATAACAAACATCTAGGTCATTTACAAAATTAATTTCAAAAATATCTTTTTATAGATAGATCCCAATGCTTAATCTAAATTTGTCCCAGATCGAGAAGACTTACTTGGTAATTGTACCATCGACGTCTGTGATAACAATACGAGTGTCCCACCTCCACAAGTATATCCTAGCATCAACCTATGCAATACGTACTTCCACATCATTACACACAATAAGAACAGGGCAACAGGCCTAAGTGAGCCATGCAACAAGTAAATTACGTACCTCCTGCTTTCCCAACATCGGAGTTGAAAAGGTGAATGTTACAATGTTTCTTCCTTCCTTAAGATTTAACGATGCCAGCTGCTCAGTTGTAGGTGAAAGTACCCTAATTCCTTTCCTTTTTGCCTTTGATTTAGGAACTTTTTTATTAGGCACTTCTTTATCTGGCACTTCCTTAGGTGCTACTTCTCTGTCGGAAACTTCTTTATCGTGTACTTCTCCCTCCCTATCCATGCCACAATTGCTCTCTAAAGATATTTCAGAACAAGTGCTTTTCATGGAATCAAGAGTTGATGGTGCATCTTTCATGCTACTGGATCTTTTGAAGGGCCAGATACCCCAGCTTCCACTTGAGGAGCGTTCAACGGTATTAGAAGTATCTCCTGTAAATATTACATCAACTCAGTAAGTAAATGTTACTTTTGTGTTCAAACTGAGCTTGCTTCTACATGTCGAAATCCACGAAAAATAGCCGTTGTATCATAACCATGACAACTGATCAACGACATTACCTGATACAAGTCTACCATTCTTAAAATAAAAATTTGCCCATATCTTTTCCTACTAAATTCTTTATGAGACAATCATGCCCCTTTCATACGAGATAGAGCAATTTTCACTTGACAGTTGACACCTCTAAGCATCATGCATTTTGAAGAAACAAATACCAAGGGCCCAAGATGGAACAAATAATATATATAACTTTATAACTTTTTAGAAAACTTACACTTAGTTTCTCTAAAGGTCTTTAGTGGAGAAGTTACTATTTTGTTGATTCTAGTTGATTTGATGCTTAAATGTGTTGAAAGTCACAGACTTGCGCTTTTTAATGATCCTTGGTATTATTTAATAAATAAAAATACTTACAATACCTCTGAAAATTATCACACAAAATGGAACAGCAGGAGCTCAACTCTTCTCATATATGTCGAATTTCTTATTCAGTTTTATTTTTTGTATAGAATGTTATATTGTTTCAAAATTTTATAAAATTATATGGGAGAAATTCCTGAAGAAAGTACATAAACAAAAAAGTAAAAAAAAAAAAAAAACAGTGACTACAGTTTTCCTTGGGGACTGACTGTAGAACCACCTCTATCTCAACAAAAGTTTATATTTTGTAAAACAACCACAGACAAATCAATCAGACACAATATGGAACAATATTGGTGTCTTTCACTTACCCCAATAAATAAGACAAATGTGAAGTTTATGAAAAAATAAAATTTGTAAGTTTTTGATGCACTAACACTATGCAAAAGATGATTTTTACCAATTGCAAGGCTGGTGTCTGAAGCTTTTAGTTCCTCCAAATCTGAAGCATCCTTGGTTGTATGCTCTGAATTTAATGAACTATGTGCACTCCACTCATCTGACTTCATGCTGCTCTTAAAAATTTTCCTTTCTGATGCCCACTTCGATAATTTGGTATTTGTATCTAATGAATGGCCCAACCAATGATGAATGTTAAGTTCATCCAGTTCATCAAAGTGAGACCTCATATTAGGTAGAGATTCAGCCATTCGTCCTAGCTCCTGACCTGCAAATTTGTTAGTTCTAGGTATCCTAATTCGAGTTCTTCCCTCTTCTCTAGACTCTTCACCATCAACTGGAAAGACTTTTTGCGCAAACTTGACTGGAGAATCAAATTCTGAATGAGAAGATCCATCCTCTGATTCAACCCCTTCCGATGTACGCGAGGAATCATGTTCTTTATCCATGTGAGCAATAGGAATCACCTCCACCCATCTATTCTGTCTAATTCTAGAGTTCTCTAGATCACTAAAAGGGAACTGTTCTTCGTCTAAACCTACTGATGAAGACTTGTGTACCTCCTCAATTCTGACAAATTCCCTACTAATTTCTTCAGAATCGCAGAAAGGTTTAACTACTGGTTGGAGCCTCTTCATTTCAACTTCTTTCTCATCACTTTTCTCACCTCGAACCGAAGATATTGGGTCACCGGAACTAGACATAGTGAGTGTACTAAAGGAGTCCATTTTTTTGGCGGCATCATCAATGTAATCAACATTAACAGGCCCAGAAAAGGTTTCTGTTAGAACTCTATTATTTTGTAAAGTTGATTCTTCAATTTCATGAAGCTTCCCATCACTACAGGCGTTTTCACCTATAATTCCAGGAATAAGTAAATTTTCAATTTCTGAAGTAGACTCGGTACTTGATTTTGGACCAGAAGTTTCTGTCTGTATAGAGACTCCACCAGATTTTATAATATCATTTTCTTGTTCATTATAATCATTTAAATCTATCTTTGAGGTGTCTAAAGTTTCAAAATAAATTGTAGGCTGGCGTCGAAATGCTTTGTTATCCACCTTGGTTACACCGTCTTCTAACAAACAAGCATCCTTATCAATCAGGAAATCCGTACATGATACACCACTTAGAATGTCTGGAGCAGATAATCGTGATTTATTATCTTTGTCTTTCCTGACAGAGGCCAGACTGGTGGACCAATTTACCTCCAAGAGATCCGCGGCAATCTCAGCACTCTCCATGGATTCTGCCCTAACAATATCAGCAGCGTCCTCTTCTGCCTCGGATTTATTTCCGTTTTTGGGATTTTTTCCGAATACAAATCCCAAGAATCGAGACCTACTTGGGCCAGGCCTAGCAACGACTGTGCTATTGCTTACTTGAAGCTCGGTAACAGCTTTAGGTGAATCAATACCTTCATTCCAACTCTTGCACTTCATTGGTCTCCTTTCCACCTCATCCATCTCCTCATCCGAAGATGTACATGATAATATCAACTCACCTTCTTCGGTATCTACCTCCATGAGAAAATAGGCTTCCCCTGAATGATCCAAGTACATATGGAAATCTGCATCGTCACCATTAACATTAATGTGAATAGCCTTCTCCTTTGCCTTTAAAACCCCTTGAAATTTTCCAAAACGAACATACCAAGGTGATGATTTAAAGGTACCATCTTGTTGCTCAACCACAACTATATCAACAGCACCACCAAACGGATGAAACGGTGCAGAAACCGTGTACACACCCCGTGAAATATAACTGCCTAACCTCCCTACCGCAAACATCCTCCTAAAATGAAGTCACTCCACCAACCTGGACGACATATTACTCCACTAAATAAAAACCCAATCCATTTCCCACCAAAATAAATATAAGCACATTTAGATCCCGGAATCTACACCCGTCCTAATTTCAGAATACGAAATTAGCAAGAATCCCTATAACAATGACCCAAATAATCATTTCAAAAATCCATTAGAAATTCAATCATGAGTACCCAAATCGATAAAACTCTTTAACGCAATATCATGATTTCACAACTCAATAAAATGCTTCAAAATTCACCATAACTGATAAGCTAGCTAATAAGCTCCAAAAAACACAAGTATCTGAAATAAACTACAATCAAAACCAATTTGTTTGACAACCAACTAAACTACAATTCTTGATAAATTACCACAAAAGATCAACATATAGGAGATACAATAATGTCATTGATATCTAAATGGCTACTGCTGTCAAATTTCAAGATAAATTATAAAGACAACCCATGTGAGACACAACTAATAAAAATCAAAAATCAAAAAATTTATACAACAATAGTCACCATAGAAATCATATTCCCATTTAGATAAAATAATGTGCCAGACAAACATATCATAATACATCCCAACAGCAAACGCCCCATTGTATGTATGTATACATATATTAGTGCCTATACATGCATATGTATGTGTGTATATATAATTGATATATTGAAGAAACAGACCTGGAGAGAAGAGAGCCAGTTTCAGGAGAAAATAAGCGGCAAACACCGATCTCTAGATACAGAGAGATACAGAGATTTGATCCTCGTACGTGAGAGAGAGAGAGAGAGAGAGAGTAATGTTGTTTGTTTGATGATTATTATAATATTTTCTTATTTTTAGTTTTTTTTAAGTGTGAGAAAGATTTGCATGATGGGGTTGGCGACACATAAGCTGGAACATTACGCAAGTGTTTTTTTGTTTGGATTTAGGTGTCCACTTTGTTCCACGGGGTGCGAAACAAAATTAATAATATTGATCCCGTTTGTTTTTTCTTATAAATTATTAAAAATAAATATAATTTTAAATTTACAAATTATTTATAAGATAATTCAAATGGGTATTTTAGAATTCTCCAGTAGTAGTCACCCACTAAAGAAATTCGGGAAAAATTTGTTTCTGTAAAAAAAATATAATTAGAATATAAAAATAATTTTACACAAGCTTAGAAAATCTTAGGCAGGGTCCAGCTTCCCGCCTCGTCTGTTCCCAGAAAGCTATGGTCCCGGTGGCGGAGCCACGGTGTGGCAGGTGGGGTCACAGGACCCCACTAGACCTACTCCTTTTTATTACCTACATATATACTATGTGCTTTGTTTCTCATAACCATGTACACTTTTGATAACTCCATCTCATTCATATTTGCATGTCAAAGTTGGAGTTGAGAACTTCAACCAAACATATTTATAATATTCAATGCTTTTGGTTGATATATTTTTATTTAATTTTTCTTTCAAATAATTGCTATTGATAGTATACTGTTAAATCATTCTTCTGATGTATTTATAGTTTGCAATGTTTATAAACGGGGATGTCAAATAAAATTTCTATTTATAAAACATACAATTTTTTTTAGTGGTGTATTTATTCTACATTTTAATTTTAAAAAAAATTATAAATTTAGGTGACAAGTATTATGATCCTTAATAACAAATAATACTATATTATATTCATTTTTCATCGAGATTATAAATTGGATTTTTTCAAAAATTCTAAATTTTTATAATTACGTTAGCGAAAACACACTTAGCAAAAAAATAAGAAGGCAAACACATAATTTTTCAAAAATATAGTTTTTTTAAAAAATATATAATTTTTACTTACAATTTTAATAAATTTTAATTTTATATAATACTATATATAAAAACAGTCATACTCTAACTATAGCAAAAACTACTCTTATAATTTGAAAAATTATATTTGTATATTTTACTAGTCGAAAAAAATTAAATTTAAAAAAATAATTAATATATTAAAAATACATTAATATGTGAAATTTAAATTATAATTAGAAATGAATATTATGGGTAAAGTTGATAAAACATATATAATTAAGTCAAATATGAGAAGAGGGTGTGTAAGTATAAACTTGGGTGCACAAATATCAGAACCCTTTTTTAAATGTACATGTCTTACTTGTTTTATTAGTCTTTTTTTTACTTATATAATATTTTATAAATATTTTATTATTAGTTTTAACTATTATTTTCTAAAACAATTCTAATTTTATATCAAATAAATGGGTAAAAAAATTTATTGAGTAAAATATACGAGTTTTAGTAGACTTATAATAAATTATTATTATATTTGAATAAAAATGGTTCCCACTAGTTTCGGGAGCCGGCTCCGCCATTGTATGGTCCTCCATTTATACAAATATTGGGGGTGGTATTAAGAGAGTTTTGGTCCATAATAAATTATGAAAAACCTGTCTCCTTAAAGCTTAAGGCATGATCTTATATTTGGCCTGTTTGGTCTGCCTTAAAAATAAGTCCTTTTGGACTTATTTTCGCGTAAAAATTTCATATTTTGATAAATGTTTTTTATATAAGTATTTAATGTATATTTGAGATTCTACAAGTTGCAAAAAAAAGTCAACTTTTTTCAGAAAAAAATTAGGAATCTCTAACTTTGTCTTAAAATAAGTTGACTTATTCTGAAAAAAAGTTCCCCCAAACACCTCCATTATTCTAAGAAGACCAGATTCCACATTTATTTTGGACTGAGGAAAAACATTTTGCAAGCTGAATGCCAGCTGCAGGAACATTGATATACTCATACCAGGTTTAATATACTCATCGACTGATTACTTCTTGAAATAAGTTCCTATCTATCTTCATTGCATAATCCAACATAAAATGTAGAGATGTATTGCCTGACAAGTCCGACTTAAGTATGCTCATCATTGGTAATGGTACTCAGAGGTACAGATGTTATATCAGAGATTTAAAAAACTGCCGACTGCTACATGGTTGAGGCTGAGTTTATACAACTTAGTCGTAAAAATGAGATTCCATGGCTGACTAAACTAATTAGCTTCTCAAGTATTAATATCTGGTGCAATTGAACTTGTTAGAAACTTCAATAAAACATTGTTAGACATCATTAGAAGCTTGTATATATGAAGTAGAATCATTGGATTGAATCCTGCTAATCCAGTTGATAAACAAGAAACAGTTGAAAATTCTTGAATACGCTTTTTAAGCACATGAAAAATCTCCTCTTAAATATGGAACTACTATCCAGTATCCACCCTTCTGTCCACTCTTTTTCACAACAATAAATACATATGCATACAGTATATACTCTACATAATGGATCAGTAAGATCAAACATCTTTGCACTTGATTTTGTCTTGCGCGGCAATGGAATTTTTACAATGAGTAATAGCAGATTGAATTGCAGCTTGCAATTCTTCCATTGTGCTATCGCTAGTTGAACCAGCAGCAGCAGCAGTTGCTATAAGAAGTCCACTATTTGTTGGAGATGTTCTCATGGAAGCTGGTGCGGAAAATAGTCCTCTCCTTCCTCTAAACTCATCTTGCTTTTTTCTTGAACTTACACTTCCCGGAAATGAATAAGATTGATTAGGAAATGACTTGTTCATCGACTTTCTTGATCCTCTAAAGGAGAGTAATGGCCTTAACATTCTCATGTACTTCTTCAGTACATGACTCACTTCAGATTTCAACTTGTTTTTTTGTCTCTCTTGGTCTTGTCTTTGGCTTCCTCTTTTCCGCCCTCCAAAAATGGAGAAAGATTTGGACTTGATCACTCTGCTTCTAGTTGCAGCAGTACTAGTACTAGTAGTGTCATTGAGTTGTTGAAAGTTGGTAAATTCTATATCGTCATTTGTGCTGTTTTCTTGGACAATTTGATGAGGATCATCGAAGAATAATTCCGTTATCGGAAGAGTGAAACTATCTAGAGAGTTTGTAGACGAACGACGAGGGGAAACAGGGAGGTGGGAGAGGAGGTGCAGAGGAAGTAAGTGGCCATGAAAAAAGATGTCATCAGCCGGAGAAAGATCAACAGCTGGAGAATTTGTGAGAGACTTGCTATTGCCTATCGTGGTCGATGGTTGGTGTTGGTGGAAAGATATAGTGAAAGAGAATTCATGTGGTGAAGCTGATGCATTAACTAATGCTGGTAATTCACCTTTTTTAGATGTGTTGCAAGTCTTTTGGAAATTCTGGATTTCCATTTTCATGAAACAGAAAAAGATTGGAGGTGGTGTTGTTTTAGATGTGGATGGTGTCAAAAAAAAAATGTGTTAGGAGGAGAGGGACAAGGAGATGAGGAAGCAGTGGAGAAACTTAGAGGAGCTTCAATATCATAAGCTAGACTAATAATAATTACAAGTCATTGTGTAGTATAAAACAGGAGGGTGTGTGGTGGGTATGGAAGCTATATGCAAGGCGAGAAGGTAATGAAAACAAAAAATGTAGGTCCTAGCTTGGTCAAATCAACTTCCTGTAGTGTGTCAAGTGTTACTAAAGTGCGCTAGCGGCCTCAAAACGTTTCAATCGGTGTTACGTGGAAAATTAGGCTCTCTCTTTTTTTTTTTAATGGATTAAAATCACTGTTAAGCGTTAGGTATATTTGTAAAAATCAATCAGTGATACGATAACTTTTTTATTATTATTTGTAATGTTAACAATGATTTCTTATAATTAATATATGAAAGTGGTTTTCAAATATTATATTTTATAATTAGTATAATTATAAAAATTTAAAATAATTTTTAAATACACCAAATTAATTTTCAATTTAATAATTATTCACTAGAAATATCCCAACCACTTCGAGGCGCCTAGCGAGTTTTATTTTTTAGTATTATTACTCTTTTTGGAATAAAAGTTCCATACATTGCGATCAGTAGTATTCATTTTTTAGTATTATTACTCTTTTTGAAATAACATATTTTTTAATTAATTTTAATAGGTTATATATCATTTTATACTCTTTTCCTTCTCATTTTACAATAACAATAAGATGGGAGGAATCAAATAAGACGCAAAGTTTTGCAAATCTATCATCTCTATCCCACTTAATCAGAGGAGCTCAATTATTGTTTTACACATTAAGGAACATGTTATAAAGGAGAAAAAATAATGAATACCAAATGATATGAATAAAGATCCACTTGACCAAATAGTTTCGCCTACTAAACTTTTTTCCTCGAGCACCGAAAACACGGATCAGAAAAAAGCTATACATTCATGCATATTATACATATATAGACGCAAAGTAAAACTATTAACGATTGAAAGATGTATACATCATATCGCCAAATGCATCTAGTACTTTATATATCCAAAAATATGATTTTCAAAAATGACATGCATTAATTCATTCGAACATTTGCAGAACAAGCCTGATGAAATGAATTATATATGTATGCATATTTGTTCAACCTTGTCCTGATATGCACACCCATGTAATAATGCATAGAGAAAAAAGATGATCTTGGATATAAAATATTTCAATACAAAAACTGTGCGCTAATTTTATAATCTATACTATATTATTAAAACCGAAAGATTAAAAGTTTTGGTCGTCGGTATGGTACTGAGTGAACTATAGAAAAGATCTTGACCGTCCAATTTTAAGTGAACCATAGAAACAATCTTAACCGTTGAATTTTAATAAAATATAATTTTAAAAGAATATAATCATACATACAATTCTAACACAAGTAATACTCCTTTTATGCAAATAACTCATAAACATTATAATTCTAAAGAATATAAACATTACTTTTATGTAAGAATATAATTCCGTTGATATGATAATATTATATTATATTTAAATTATATTTTTTATTTTTTATTTTACGAATCTCACTTATCCTATAATTTTTATTTAATATATCATTAAAGTTTATCCTATAATTTTAATTTAATATATCATTAAAATTTATGATAACATTGAAAGTTTGGTACTCGATCGATATTTGGGCTGGATAATTGATTAATTATTGAGCCTAATTTTAAAATATTAATCTTCTAACTAAAATACAATCTCATATTAATTTTTTAACTAAAATATCTCACATTAATCTCCTAAGTAAAATACATCTCTATACAAAATAAACAAAAATTATCCTATTAAAATATAAATATAAATAAATTATATAAAAACATATACATATAATATTAAATAAAATTTAAATTATACAAATACCAATAAATTCAAATCATTAAAAAATATTAAAATAAAAATATTAAAAAACTAAAAAAATTCATCCGTGCATCGCACGGGATATAAGCTAGTAATAATGTATATTCAATGTTGTATTATATTTTATTATAAGCTTAGGTAACATCCTTAGGTCCATCAAACTCTGAATGCAATAATCATTATTCATTCTCCCATGTTACAAATTGTGAAAGACCCCCTTTCAATATACGATCTGATCACGGGGCACCGAGATTAGATATGATAAATTATGATGCTAGATTGTATTAGTTTTTTAAGTATATCTAATTTCTTCTCAAAACGGTGTTAACATATTTTATATATATATATATATTATAAATGAGTTAAATTCTTGTGTGTCAAGATATATCAACACATAATAAAACAAACAAAAAATGGGGTAGAGAGCGAGGTGAGTGGGGAAGAACACACGTGTGCACCGCGGGGGTTTAGGTCCCATGAATTTAAAAAATATGTTTACGTGGTTAATTGGTCAACATATAATTGACAGAGGCGGCATTACTTATTTGAGTGGGCAGACTCATCTCATCCACTGAATCTACATGTAAAACACCAAGCATGTAAATTATGTGTGTGTGTATATATATAGATAAAAGATGATAGAAAGAAGATTGATAGACAGTTGGAATTAGCATGGAAGAAAATAAGGGGGATGGTCAAGTCACAAATGCTTTTTGTCCCATCTCATCTTGCATTGCTTTCTACCTTTCTGCATATGGCTCTTTCTGTCTGTCGTGTTTCCAGAATTTAGAATATACAATATTATTATGCATCATATATCTATCTATCTATCCCGGTGGCAACTACCAAAAGCCACACAAGAAGAAAATAAAAATAAAAAGACTGAGCTAGGTTTCATTATCTGTATCGAATCGAATTGATGATATATTTACAGCCTAACATTTCTGATATAAATACCACTACTACAAGTACACTGTCTACATTTCTCTAAGAAAAATTGTCTGCTTTTTATCGGATAGTTTCCCCGGCCCGGTACTTTCTAGCCATATATTGGAGTAATTTGTTTCTCAAAGTTACTATATTGTTCCCTATACATATATGCTTGGGAGATAATTGCAGCATATAAAATGAAGATTCATAAACTAATGCAACTCAAAATAAAAGAGTGATCTGTTTGACTCGAGTCCTGTCACTAACAAAACGAACAACCCCACAAGTGCTTCAAGCACCACTTGGCTATTCCAGATGTACTAAAGAAACTCATGCCTTAAAAAGAACAAATAACTTTATAAATTATCACTGATTTCTCTGTTCTTGAGAATTACCTCTTACATTATAACGTTACAGAAGATCTTTAATTGCAACTGAGAGCTCTTTTCAAACTCCCTAACAGTACTACACCAAGAATTGAGTTACATAGTGTTGAATTGTGGGGTGAAGGGCCAGTATACTATTGAACATATTTAGAGAGACAAAAAAAACAAGTTTCGCTTTCCAACTTGTTCTTGTGTATTACTTGGTGAGCCTCGTATTCTCAAATTGAGACAGGCGTACCTGATATATCAACAGCGATCAGGATTACTCTAACTACAATATTTCTGATCTCTGACTTAACGTATCAAAGCACAACAAAGATTTTCATTAACCCCAAGGTTTTCATAATTTTTAACTCAAATTGAATTACTTGCAAGAAACCGAGGAGGAATACTTCTTTCTACTTTGCTTTCCCTTTACAATTTAGCTTCGAAATGGTTAGTTCTTTATATAATGTACATGTTGTCAAGTTTGGCTATTCACTTCCACTACTGTATCTAGAATCTGAAAAAAAAACATGGCACATCAATATATAAGGTTGAAAATAACACAATGCATTGTAACATAAAGTATATATATTAGAGGTTACCTCCAGAGGGTCTTCTCCCTTCCATGGCTTCTTTCTTCTCTTGGCAACCTGAGCAAAGAAAAGGACCATCCCAAGGCCGTAACTTTTTTGTATTTTCAGGTCCCGCATGTATTGATATTCCCTCTCCAGGTTTCATCTCAACTTGACAAACGGCACATATGAACAACTTAAACATGTTGCAAATTGGGTATTTTGTATCCAGCCTGCAAGTCATAAAAACACATCAGACAAGAATGACTTAGCAGCACTAATATTATTCTAATGCAGGTTATTTTATCACAAACAGTCATCATTTCTGATATAAAGCAACCAAACATTAGGAAGCATGAAAATAATGTATTATTCATAATCCCATGAACAAAGGTAGAAGCTGTTAGTTTCTTGTTAAGACATGATGCAACTGACAATACCACAAACCTTTCTGAAAGATTTGCAGATCCTTCTTCTACTAATTCCTCAACCACATCAGGTTCACTGTACTCCTTCTCAGCAGATGAAGATGGCTCAGAACTCTTTTTTTTCAACATAGATTTGAAAACATTCATTCCCTGCTTCTTTGGTGGCGCTGGCAAAGGAGGGCTTGACTTTTCTGGGGGTTGTAAATCTATCACGATGCAGGTTGTATCATCCCGAAGTCCTTTATACCCTACGGCTTCCTGCTTATGGGGGCAAATTATTAAGAACACACTTCTAACTAATTAAAATTAACAGAGCTGCTGACAACAGAAAGCATTTGGAAGAATATACTTTAACTATTTGTGAAGCTGCAGCATCAGGCGGCATTCCACGACAACACTCAAGTGCCGTTTCAGCACTCAAAGCATCCCAGACACCGTCACTTGATATAACAAGCCTGCCACCACTTGAGGAGAGCTGCAGGAGAATTTTTACAATGTCATGATAGAGAGATTACAAAATCGATAATAATTATGCACCATTACAAAATTCACTTGTGAATTGCATAAAAGGAGAATCTCAAACTCGTGCAAGAACCGGTGTAATTTAACTTCATGCCCATGAATATGATGTATGGGTGTGCTGAAGCAGAAAAACAGTTGAATATGGGTTGGATTTCTGAAGGGCATAAATCAGGGTTAAAAGCCTTCACAGCACAATGATAGTAAAAATTCGCCACACAATGACAATGGAATATTGAATCTTCTTATATAGGAATATTAACCTAGATTAGATAATATTAATAATAAACTCTAATAACAAGATGACTACAAATCTTGACTCAGTTGTTTCCACGCACCAATACATGGAATTCCAACATCCAAACAATTAAATCTTTAACTCTAACCCATATCTTACCATTTTTCGGAAAAATAATTAAATTTTTATACCCCAGCTACGGTTAGGTTTAATAGTGAAATTAATTAATGATATAGCTTTTCAATAAATTATTAAAATGTTTTATGTGTTCATGTGCAAACATACAAGGGTCCAAATTGACATTAATTGTTGTCAATATATATTCTGATTTCTGATACACCTAAATGCTTTGACTTATCTCTAAATAACAATTTAATACATTACTAACAGTTCCCTAATTTATTGATCCTCATCGTGGTTTGACAGAGGAGATTGTTTTGGTTTTCTGTTCATTCCTTATTTCGTACAGCAACTGTTTCAGCTATTTGTATCCAAATTGGTCCTGCTTTTCACCAGTTCAACTTAATCTCATTGTGTAAAACATGGGTTTTAAGTCTGCAGGATAGCTGGGAGGAAGCAATAATAGTATGAAGGAGTACAATATATTAAAGATTGTTCTAGCAATGGAATCAGGTATAATACCAACTACTTTACATTGGAAGCTGTTAGAAATAGACATTCACACAAGTTCAATGAAAGCAGTAATAAAGGTAACGAACCTTCACTTGCTTTACATGGGGAACAGGAACGATGAACTCGCCAACATCCATATCTCCAATAGATCGTGATAGGCACAAGCCACCTGGCCAACATCTCAAAGGACCAATCTGCCATAATAGTATTTGATATATTAATACCATCATCTTTACACATGTGTATGCGTGTTTGTTTGTGAAGTACGTGAAGTGACATAATTATGTAAGATATTAAAATAAAAGTGACTGGAAGATTCAGTAATTCTTTTTCCACAGATTAACTGATTTGCTCCACGCTAAATTCTAGGATGTTCATGTACATAAATGTAAAAATGACCAGTTTAGGATTTTATACCAAATCACGGGTTATTGTTTTAGATTATCATCAACTTGCAACAATGACATTGAGTCATTGACTATTACATCCATACAATTGCTTTTGGATAAAATGCTTGTTGACCATGAGCACAATAGTTTTAAATTTTCAAATCTCTTGATTTGAAAATCAATATAAAAAGAGAGTCTTGAAGCAATTAACAGACAAAAAGACAACTTTAAGAATGAAAGTCAAATGTACCTGCGTGCCGCCACCAGTATTAAGTCGACCAACCTCGCCACCACATGCAGTGATACGTTCCCTCCTGGTTCAATGAAATAGAAGTTACACATACAACCATAAAAGGGACAGTGATCCAAACAAACTGAATGTATGCGAGCTTACTCTTCTTCATTGGTTTCAAGTCTATGATCTGCTGACAGATAATAAATTTCCCCGTCTGAAGATTCAAGGATGCACCGGGAATCACCAACCGATGCTACACTTACAATCAGTCCTTCGATTATCATAAAGGTAACAGTTGTTCCCGAAGTTTGTGCTGATAACGAACAATATTATAAATACGTACTTCAAAAAAACACACAAAACCTTGAAAGGATATTACAATAAACCATAAGTTGAAACTTAATTCCAATCGAAAATGAAACAGGTACAATCTAAAAAAGCATCTCAAAGTAAGATGGTGGGAGAAGATACAGATAAAGTTTAGGTTCTTGTATAAATAACCAATTTGGATTACTGTATAGAGAAACAAAATCCCTATAACTAAAACATGTAACTACTTAACTAAGATATCAACAAAATTGTACCCCCAGTTGTTAATTTTGATCCACAAGTTCAGGAATCAACAGACAAATGACAAAATAGTTTATTGAATACAATTCCCTTTTGAGCATCTCTCGTGTAAAGGACAGATTATGAATTTCTATAACTGTGAACCATAGCTAGAACATCATGTAACAACTACTTAACTAGCATATCAACAAAATTGTACCCCCACTTGTTACTTTTGATCCACAAGTTCAGAATCAATAGACAAATGACAAAACAGTATATCAACATACAATTTCCTTTTGGACGTTTCCGGTTTAAAGGACAGAGTATGAATTTCAACAACTGTGAACCATGTCTCTAAGTATAATTATGTTAAATCTATGTGTATGATCACTACAAGGAAACGTGATGCAGGCACCAAAAACTAAATATTTACAAGGCATTACAAGTCAAAAACAGTATTTCTAAACAACCTTTTAAATGACAGGGAGAACATAACTTAGTACGAGAATCAAGATTCTATGTGTGTGATCACTACATAAGCATTTAAATCAAATAATATGCGAACCGTAATACATTGATTACTATCACAGGTTTGACTATGAATTTTCTAAGTAGTATGTACGAAAACGATCCATCTTTCCTTTTAAGAGTTTAATATTGTATCTCACATATCCCTCCAAATTTCTACCATGACCAGACATATCTTAAACTGGTTCCTTGTATCATATAACTATAAATGTGCACATGGATTACAAATCATCATACCCTTTTCTTGCAAATCTTTATCCGTTTTCACAAACCCAGCAACCAAAGCCCTCGGCAGTGCTGCAACCCATTCATCCTTGTTAAGATCTGGCGGAATAGCACTCAAGACATTATTTAGGAGATTCTCCTTACTGTAGATAGCAGCTGTAGACCCATTGTGCCCATCAAATAGCTGCAAATGATGGCTTCATTAGAAAGAAAAAAGGGGGGAAACTAATAAAGAAGATGACCTATAATTATAATTTTTGCATGGTTAAGTATTCCTGTTTTTGATAAAATCTTCCTGACATAACAATATAACATTAAAGGAATAATGAAAACAAACAACATCCAATCCTTAACCATTGAAAAAGAGAAACTAGGAGACAATCTTACTGCAAAAACATGAAACGTGGTAACATCATCTCCTAGCACATGTTCACATTCGGTTTTCCAAAACGTAAAGTCTTCGCCTTTCTTGCTGTGATTAGCCTGACCATACGATATCTCGAGTTTGTCAACCTTGTCATTCTCCGACTCACGTTTAAGAAGCACAGAAAGTGGAACAGTTTGGTGCTGATCACCCTTGTTGGAGGACATTCTTGTTGAAAAAATCACACTATCCAGAAATTAAAGAATGTGCCTCCTCTTATCGTTCCATTCGTAATCCAATCAAATCCTGAACCCATATAAATTATAATCACATAATTAAGAAGAAACATCCTACAAACCATCAAACTATAATCTTGAAAAATCAAAATATAATTTAACATCAATGAGATAAGATCTTGACTGCACATTATAATCACATGCAACAGGAAACAGATAAATAAAAACATGTAGATAATATAACTGCATAACACATGCACATATACATAACAAGATAGAAATTAACCAAGAACACATTCCAACATACATGTGTGCGCGCGCGCACATGTATATATATATATATGTTGATGCATTAAATAAAGATATAAATCTTGAAGTTCAGAGAAAAAAATTACATGGGAATGGGAAGAATTGCAGAAAGAATTTGAAAGAGAGAAAAAAGAAATGATTTTTGTAGAGAACAGAGGGAAACAAAAACGGAAATGGAGCTGATCGTCTCTTTTGTTTGCCAACTAATTTTTGTCTTCTTTCTTTTTTTAGAATTGTTTATTGTGTACAAGTAAACTAATTTCTTCAATTTTAATTTATTTGCTTTTAATAAAAAAATCTTCTGATTTATAATGTAATTTATATCGTTCAGATTTAATAAATTTAGATAACAATTTGAAGTTATAATTTTTAAATAAATCTATCGGAGAATGCTGTGCATTTGAGTCAAAAGTGTGTATTATTGGCTGGATGTGAACTGTAAAACGCAGCGTTTTCAGTTTACATGTGCCTTTCTCTGTTCACATTTTCATTTCTTTTTATTTTATTTTTTAATCCTCCCAACTTGTGCATGTGCCTACTTTCCCAAATTTATTCAATATTTAATTTTAATTATTTTCATATTCGTAAAGATGAAGAACTTTGCGATACATACGAATATCAGGAACTCCAAATAATTTTTTTGGTGTTCATTTGAAAATATTATGTTAAACGAGAAAAACACACACTTTCCTATATGCTGTTTTGATTTTAAAAAAATCGGATTGTGATTTTTAAAAACAATACTAACACCCAGATCTATTGCAATGTTAAGATTTGTTCGGGATCAAATTATACTACTATTCCCTCCATCTCACAATAGGTTTCACTTTGCAAATTTCACATATATTAAGCAGTATTTAATATCATATTCATGTAATCAGATAAAAATACAAGTACTTTTATGTGAATGTGTGACTAATTGTTTGATTAAGTATGAGTTCTATTTTGACGTGAAATATAAAGGGTTTTCCTTGATTTCTTACTGTATGTTTAATTTTGTCAATATTAGAAATATAAAAAGAAAGAGTATTTTAAGAAAACACTTTACATATTTGCATGGGATAAATAACAAGACACTTACAATGAGATTTTTTTTCCCGCTCACTTCTTCATCGATTCAATCAATCAGAAGTGAGATAAATAACAAGACACTTATAATGAGTATCTCCCAAAATGGACACATAACATGAGATGGAGGGAGTACTATTTGCCACTTTAATCCTTAAACACCAGAGTATCAACAGAGATAAATCTCAACATTTTAAAGATTTGCTTTTAAACAATTAAACCTATGTAATGTTACCAAAACAAAATTGAGGTTTATATGCATAAGTTATACAGTGTGTATATTCCTTTAAAGGAGGACATTATTTTATCACCAGATTCCTCTTATTGTTATTTCTATTACAGTACAGTGATCACCGTTCCCTCCATAAACACCTCTCCGAATTTCATGGTATACAGTATAATTACAAGAAATAAGAATGAAAAAAGCTGCCACTAGTTCAAACTTCGAGATCAGAGCTATACCTTTGCAGCAGCAGAAAATTTGCACCTGAAACTTGTCTGGGTTTAATGTCTATTCAACCCGAAACACCATGATGATCCACAACGCTTTAACCACCACACTCGGTGATCCACACTTTGACCATAAATATGCAGCTTTGAAGCTTCTCCAAGATATACAAACCACCGATATCAGAGCTTTGAGCGTCGAATGCACTTAATGGGATTAAAAGGTGAATTTTTTCTTGAATATGAGGATGGGGGCTTCAAGAAGGATGATGGCTTTATATCCCAGTTTTCGACATCTGTCGGAACACAGACATCAAAGAGGGCCTGGCCAAGAATACCATTAGCCTTAATGACAGGTGGCTTCGTCATAGGGACATAACGTTCTTTGTGTTCATCATGTACAGACCCAAGAACTTTATCCCCGTGATACTCTACGGAGCCTGGCACAAAGAAGTGGTCATTTAACTCAAGCGCAACTCTTCTCTGAAAGGTCTGACTTGAGCTCACTGCTGCATCCCCCAGGCGGGCTAGTGACTCTGGGACCTCATCCTGTGCTCCCTCAAAACCCATCTTTTCCCCCTCAAGCTGTCTTATTCTTCGAGAATACATAACAGAAGCCTTTCCAAGTAGCTCTGTAACAGCTGCCTTGTAGTCAACCGGGTAACGGCGAAAATGGCCTGTGTAATATTAATTCAATCCATATGTTACAATAGGACCCAAATGCAAAAGGATTATCACATCAGCATGCAAATAAAAAATAGGGTTAAAGAAAACATGACAGCTAAATTATCCACGTTAGTACGTTACTAGAGTAATCAATCCAGTAATCATCCACATTGCAGAACTAGAAGACAGGCAAGGAAGGCGTGTATCTCTATATGATGAGCTAAAGCTTTTATACTTCTGTAAACTTTCCAATTATTAGTTCCTGCGCCATTTTAATGAGGTAGATTTTTTATCTTAAGATTCTCAATTTTCAAGGCTAAGAATTGATCACCTGCAACAGTATCTGACTGTCATAAAAGCCTACTGCATCCGCACTATCCCTAAACAGCTCAAAGGAATTCTCTACTTTACCAATGCTTTCATCTTAACAATAGTAAATAAAACCTTTTTCCTCTATGCAACATACAATCAAAATAAACAGAAGCTTTGACAAAAAAACAACAGGTCAGTGGATTGATAGGTTTATTAGAAAAATCGAGGTTATAGGCAAAATACCGAGAAACGCAGAACGGAACCCCATTATTTCGAAAGTACTATATGTCTATATCATTAGCAACTAGATTCTCATTTCAGTAGGAACAAATGCCTAGAAAATTTACTTAGAATGATAAATTCATTTGGGAAGTAAATGAACCAGGAGTTGTGAAGTTACATAGAGCAAAAATTCTTGTGAGGCCTACCTACATGAGCAGAGCTACTCCATTTCACCAGTTTAACATCACCCCCGAGGCTTTTTAATCTTTGTGAAAAATTATAAATAGTTTGAAAAGGAGCAAGATCGTCATTTTCTGAGCACAAAATAAGATATGGAGCCCCCATTCGCTGCATGATCATAACAATAAGTTATAAGCTACGAAGGCAGAAAAAGTAGCAACAACTTTATATAATTTCAGCCTGAGAGATTACTTACAATTGTAGAGTATAAAGTTTGCCAATACTCAGCACGAAGCGCTTCCATTCTGTAAAGGAAGAATTTATCTGCAGTATACTGTAAGCTATGTGCAATCCAAGATGCTATAAGAGGAGGACGCGATCTTTTTAGAACAGTTGGATGAAGAACAAATTTTGTACCCAGATCACTAGTGAAATCTACTGGAGTAGAATCAAAAATTTGCCCAGAAATGCAGTCTCTGACAAGTTGATAGTCATCCTACACAGAAATGAACACAACATAATAATAAAGTCACTGCCTAAAAAAGTTCATAATCATTTCCAATTTCGATATATAATATGTATTCACAAAAGTCTCAGTTTTATTGTAAATGCAGAAGGTTGAGCTCCTTGAGTAGAACTATTTACACGCAATAAATTAGCAAGCAAATACAATTTCTTTTCAAATATCACTTCACAATTCTAAAATCTGAAATCCAACTTTTACTTTGTCCTGAAGGTCAATCTTGAATTTCATCGAAAGTAGACATGTAGTTTACAAGAGCAGCCTTACAAGTAACACATATGGACAACTTATGCAAAAACTCACGTATAGAACCAACTGCTCCCAAGTAAATTTTGTCAAGTTAATTATTTTTTTTATAACATTTATGGGTTCATTAGGAAAAGATGATTGACTATATTTATGTGCAAAATTATTTGTGGGAAGGTCGGAATGTGAGCAAGGAAAAGGAAAAAAAAGACAAGGCATACCCGATTGGCCTGTTCTGCACAGTTCTCCTCAATTATCTGTGAACAAAAAAGAACATATTAAGATCAACAATACTAAAGCAAGCTTAGTTATGCTAAGCTCCGCTAGTTATTATCCTTAATTGAAGTTGGGCTTCACCATTGCGCAATTACCTGAAGAACTTTACACATGCATGCTTTAGGTCCACCAGAAAATGATGCAAACACCACAGGGCATGGCTTTACTTTTAACTCCTTCATGTACAATAAAAAATAGTCAAATAAAGTTCAACCAATTACTTTTCTACTTGTACAATATTAAAGAAAGATAACAAAATGATTGATCCACACAACAATCTTGAGCTATTTCATAAGGGAGCCAAAACATAAGAAAGTTGCTACTATGACTCTTGATATTAGTTTCTTCTTTCAAATCACATTAAGAGAGCAATTATTCAGAAGAGTCATACTCATGAAGAAGGTGAAATGTTTAAGGCTACCTCAGTAAGCTCGTGGAGAACTTGTAAAGCCAATGATGCGCCCTTCTCAGGGAAGAACCTGCATATAGTGTTAACATTAATCACAATCACATTAAATCCAACATCTTTTTTTTTAATAGAATGAAGGCCAGTAGAAACAAACATTGGTTAAATGAAATAATCATTTATAAAAACTGGACAAAACCAACAATCTGTATTAATTTAATAGGCCTGAATTCATATCCATGTCACTGTGACCATTTATAGAATCAATAAATAGTTTTACTCTTACCAGTTAGACACGAATAACAATACTTTTTTGCAGTCTACTACTGATTTTTAGCTTTCCTTTAACACGTGTTGGATCAGACTCTTACAAAAATTACACAGATCTTAACGTCTTTTGTGGTAACTCGAATATGCATCTCAAACATTGCCCTACAGCCTTAATATGAATTAATTAAATATAACTCATCGCAAATTGCCTTTAGTCTTGCTTTCTTCTTCTACTAGAAACTTTATGAAGTGGTGTGAATTCCTATGTTGCTTTCGTCGGTCAATATCAAAAATCATTACATATCAAAATAAGTAACAAATCACTAAAACAATAAAGCTAATTGGCAACTAGCACATAACACTCATCAGCATTTTAACTCAAAAACTGATGCCCTTATCAATCAAGAACAAAGGGGTTCATTTAATCAGAGCTAAGCTCAAACTGAACAAAAGCCATAATTTACTAATCACAAAAAGTAAGCAGGAACACAATATATACACATATATTGAGCACAGAACATAACAAGATGACATACATATTGAGGAACTGGGAGTGACAGACAAGTGAGTTCCAACCAAGAGAAGCATAAAGATCAACATAGCTTTTAACATGTTTCTCTTCACTTGACATCCATGCATATATCACTACCAACCCTTCTACTTGCTCTCCTCTTTCTCTTTTTCCCCAGTAACATCTTCCCCCAAATCCCCACATCTTTCTGATGAATCTATGCAAAATGATCAAGTATTAAAAATCTCATCTTCAATACAAAACAACAATTTTGGGGAAATGAAAAGAGAGGATGATGATACTGGATTGTGTTTGTTACAAGGAGAGAGTCAGAGAGATAGAGACACACGGAGAGAGAGTAAACGTTAGATTGGCAGCTAGCATTCGCATGCCTCTCAATATTTTATACTTTTCAAATTATTACTCTTTTTCTTTTTGGATAATAATATTTTTAATGCAATTTCTGAGTGTGTATATTGTTGGAGTATCATTATTGGTTTGGTTATATGTGGGCTAATACTGTATCATTATTACGCACAAATCATCATTAGTTATTTTATGATTATTAGTATAATGGAATCGTATTTAAGATTAACTAAATTAGGCCAATCTTGTATGTATGGGATATAATTAGGACTTGTATGTATGGGATATAATTATAATTCATTTTGATGTTTGAATATGAAGACTTCAGCAGTAGCAGACTAGCAGAGGCCGTTGAACTAAATTGTCTTATTTCTAATATTATATATTTTAATTATTAAAATTAAAAACTGGGATTATTTCAATTTAACCGTGCATAAATAAATTTATGTTTTGCATATATCGGCATTTTTTATATATATCCGAAACTTTTGACAGTCAATATTTACATCAATATACAAAAAAAAATTAATATATAAATAAAAAGATAAAATATTAATATAATAATAATAAGATAAAATAACCCGTGTAATATATATAGACAAGTTGATAATAAAAACGATCAGACAGCAAAACTAAGAAAACAAAGCAATAATCCATACACAATACTATATTACTGTATCAGTGGTGCAATATACACCAAGTCACTAACGAGTAATGACTAATGTGTGATGATCGTTACAAGGAAAAGCATCCAACTTGGCGACACAGGTAGAATTGCTCAAATTTTCCTGTTGTCGTTGGAGCTAGACAATAGTAATTTTTAAATTCCATTTAAAAATAATTTTTATTCGTAATATGTCCTTTTTTAACATTACCAATTCCCATCAACTACGCAGGTAATAGTTCCACATCTGTCGAATCAATTAAAATTTTACCTTGAGAAAGTTCAGTGTTTATATAGAAAAGTAGTTTAAGTTAAGCAAGTTAGCAACCTTTACCATAAGTTTTGCTTCATTTATAAACATGTCTTGATGAAATGCCTAATACTGGCAAAGGGTTAGCTCTTCCACACGGCAACCAGAATAACTATACAAGTACCGGTGCATAGAATTTCAACTCATAGGTCATTTTTGGATCTTTCCCAACCATGTAACTTCATCTGCTATAAGATCTTGACATCACCATAAACTGCGAGCTTTACAATCATAAGAAACTTTAAAGCCACATGTTAGGATAACAAATTATAAAAGTTTGGAAAACACCATCCGTCCGCAACTCCGCATACAAGTTGCAGATGGCTCATAGCTGAAAACTAAAACTTTCACAAATTTCAGAATTACTATTCTGGAAATTGGATCCCAAGTTCGCAAACGCAACCTAAAAGTAGTGGCTTTACAACTCAAAGTTCAAGTGAACCTCTGTCTCAAACGAAATTGTTTTACCAAACTGCCAATAATAATATATCAACATGAACAGCCTCAAAACGATGTTGATTAATCAGGAGCTGATGCTATGGAAGAAAAAAGAACACCATTACATATTTGATCACAATTTCAGCCTGTACTCGTACATTCAAGATAATCTTAAAAAAAACATCTCCGTAGCAGATATTATTCATGTATACATTCTAATAAATCTACGAGAAAGTAAAACTTGTACCGCGATGACATATTATGCATTGGCAGCATGGTTGTCATGGCGTCCATTTGGCGTCCATTTGGCGTCCATTTGGCGTTGTGACGTGTAAAATGGCTTAAGCGTCGTTGTCGACTTGCGAACAGGCACTGAGGCGGTCGCCTCGGACGCCACAGGACGCCTTAGTCGTCTTTTGGACGCCACAGATATTAAAAAATAAAGGTAAATTGAAAACTGGCCTGTTGGGCTTTGACCGACCCAGCCCGATCCAATGACCCAGCCCGATCCAATTACATATAAAACGTGTAACCCTAAATTGAAGCCGTTCAAAGACTACTTCTCATCTCCAGCGGACTCCAAGACTCCATCTCCATCTCCAGCGGACTCCATCTCTTCTGGTAATCTTCTTCTCTTTCTTCTTATCCTTTTCTTCTCTCTTCTTCTTATCTCTTATTTTTCTTCTTCTCTATCTTATCTCTTATTTTTCTTCTTATCTTCTTCTCTATCTTATCTCTTATTTTTCTTCTTATTCTTTTTTCTCTTTCTTGTAATATATATATAGTATATACAGTAAATAATATGTATATAACGTATACATATAAATTTATATTATTTTATATATAATATACCAAACATATTCTTTTACTAATATTCTTTTAAATTTAATAAAACTTTCCGTTTTCAGTTTTAAACTTATTGATTACAGTTTGACGTATGATTGTTTATTTGTGCAAAAAAAAAAACGTATGATTGTTTATTTACTTATTTTATTGACTTATTTTATTCTTTCAATATGTTTTGCAGTAATATGAATTCCCAAAGTGTTGGCACCGAAATTCATCCGAAGGATGATCCAAATAGAAGACCAAGAACTTCAACTGACCCCGGTTGGAAATATGCTTTCTGGCCGAATATTGACAAGAGAGACTTGGTGGAATGTAGCTTATGTGCAAGACAAATGACTGGAGGAATTAAACGGATAAAACAACATCTTGCCGGAGGTTTCGGAGATGTTACAATTTGTCCCAAAACAACAACTAAATTAAGAAAGCAGATGCTTGAGTATATTTTGAGCAAACAAAAGAAGAAAGTATCATTAGATATTGACGATTGTGAAGACGGTGATGAGAATGATGGTGACGAGGATGATGTCCAAGAGCAACATTCTTCTATTGGGCTTGGGGACTCCAACTCTGTGAAACTGCCAAGTTCTGGCACAGCTGCAAAGCAGAAAAAGAAGTCAGTTTCAATACTGAATTTTGTCAAGCCGAAGCCCCCAACAAATAAAGGCAAGACAATCGTCCAGATGTTGAGAAAGAGTCCTGAAGATGTTATTAAGGATAGGCATGATAAGAGCAAAACTCAAACAAATATTGAATCATATACAAAAACACCAGAAGAAAAAGAAAGAGTGTTTATGCACATTTCTGACTTTTTCTATGAAAATGGAATACCTTTTAATGCTGCACACTCTTTGAGCTACGAGATCATGATTGAATCTGTAGGACAATACGGGCCTGGGTTGAAACCTCCATCGTACCACGAGCTTCGAGTTCCTTTGCTTGAAAAAGCAAAGAAAAATACAGAAAAGCTGCGTGCAATTCATGAGAAGGCATGGGAAAGATTCGGTTGTACAATTATGGCAGATGGATGGACTGATAGGAGACAAAGGCACTTGATAAATTTTCTTGTGAACAGCCCCGAAGGTACCTTTTTCCTTGGAACCGTGAATGCTTCAGATAAGTCACACGATGCAGTAATGTTAGCAGATTTGCTTGAAAGCAGAATTCGAGAAATTGGGATTCATAATGTCATTCAGGTATTCTAGTGCTCCCTGCCTCCCTATTTGATGTAATTCATATTTCGTAAATGGGGTGCATATAAGTTATAACTAGCCTGGTCAGTTTTATGTATGGATAATTGAATATACATTTTATGCATTTATGTTTCAGGTGATTAGTGATAATGGTGCAAATTATAAGGCAGCTGGTCACTTACTTGAGCGTAGATTTTCTGGACTTTGGTGGACTCCTTGTGCCGCTCACTGTATCAACCTTATGATGGAAGAAATTGGGGGAATAAAACAATTCAAGAAAGTCATTGAAAATGCAAGAAGAATAACTACTTTTATTTACAGGCATGGTCGAATACTCGATTTCATGAGGGAAAAAACCGGTCAAAGGGAACTTGTAAGAGCTGGAGCTACAAGATTTGCCACTTCATTCCTTACTTTGCAGAGCTTGTACAATTTTAAAGATGCCCTCCGGATGTTGTTTCTTAGTGGTGATTGGACTAAGTCACAGTTGTCCAAAACATTAAATGGACGAAAGGTGGAGTCATTTGTGCTTTCTGTTGCATTTTGGAATGGTGTTTATGATTGTGTCGTAGCTTCAAAGCCCCTCCTATACGCATTAAGGATTGTCGACGGAGATGAGCATCCTGCGCTGCCTGAAATCTTATATGTAATGGAGCAGGCCAAAGACACAATCTCAAAAAATTTTAAGGACAGAAAAAGGCTTGAACAAAAACTAACTGGAATCATCAAAAGGCGGTGGGAAGGTCAGATGGGAACAAAGTTATATGGGGCTGGTTTGTTTCTAAATCCAGGGAAGTTCTTTGATATACAAAGGGATAATCTTGATTATGCTACTACTCTACGGGAAGACTTTAATGATGTTCTAGAGCATATGGTGTCAGATAGAGAATTGCGAGCTACTATAAGTGACCAAGTCGATGAATATGAGAATTCAAGGAATAGCTTTGCAAGGGAAACACTATTTGATCTTCGAAAGAAGAAGAGGCCCCGTAAGTAAATAAATAAAGAAACATAATTATATATATAATAGTATAATCTGCTATTCTAGTTACTTTTTTATTCACCATGTACCATGTCTTTTAATTAGTTGATTGGTGGAGCGGTTATGCGGGGCGTACCAAAGAACTTCAAAATTTTGCAAAAAGGATTGTTGGACTTTGTTGTTCGTCTTCGGGATGTGAACGCAATTGGAGCACCTTTGAATTTGTAAGTTTGTTGGACTTTATTTACTTGAGTTTCTTTCAAATAGTTTATAGTTTATACATAAATTGACTTTGTTATTCATGTTTTAGATTCACACAAAAAGGAGAAATCGATTGGAATGGAAGCGATTAAATGACTTGGTCTACGTGCAATATAATCGGAAGATAACAACAAGGTTTGAGAAGTTGCGTATTAGTGGAAAAGGTTTTAATCCACTAGTTATCGAGGAATTTCAAGGGGAAAATGAGTGGGTTGCAGATGATCCTTTGTGGCATCATGTAGATGAAGTTAATGGTGCATCAAATGCAAATCTGCCACGCAATGTTCCTAGAGCTGCTCGTGGTGATTTTACATATACTCGGCGTCGTAATCGTGAGGATGATGCTTCATCTTCAAAGATGCAGGAGGAATCTCAATTTAGATCGCATAATGAGTCAGACTCGGATACGGAGGATGTTGATGTGGGAATGGATGAAGAAAATATTCCAATTGATGATGAAGAAGTTGATGATTTTGGTGAACCATCTAGTGCACACGAAAGTGCTGGCCATATGGGGAGTGGAAATTTTGTTAGGGAGGAGTTGGTGCTTGAGGATTTCGCCTGACCAGACTTGCCTTCATAGTTATTAGTCGTCTTATTTTGCTACTGCCCTCCTAGTTCTGCCACCTAGTTTAGTGTGTTGTGCTTTAAATTTAAAGTTCTGATATGATCTATGAGACTATGACCTCTTGAGTTATTGATATTTTAAGTATTGATATTTTAAGTACTAATGTTTTCACCCTATAGTGTATGCCTGTGTAATTACTTATTAGTATTGCTAATATATATTATTAATTTATAATATATAAATTTACAACTACTATCTTATATATTGGGCGCCATAAGGACGCCACGAGGGACGCCACGACGCCATATTGTTGTGAAGGTCCTACGGCGCCGCGACTCGCCGCAGCGCCGTAACAACCATGATTGGCAGGGAATACAAAGCAAGTTTAAATGTACAGCTTAAAATGAAATCTGCCTTGAAAACATTTTCATTGCCAATCTACCTCCAAAAACAATTAAAGTAATTATAACAAAAGAAGGAAATAAAAATTCTGTTTTTGAACTTTATACTGAACATCATCAAATGATTCATTGTCAGATAAAGTCACTTCATAAAGAAAGGATAGCATTGATATCCTCGCCAAGACTAAAATATAAGATAATAATGGTGAGAGTTTCTTATGATAATAAACAGGACCCAAGACATTTCACTCGTCCACCAAAATTATGCTCTGTGCTCAACATAAGAACCAGAAAGCCCAGAAGTCCCGAGAACTGTAATCTGCAATTAAATAAGCATAGTATTACTAATAATTAGAGACCAGCCTCGCATGACTTGTTAAATTTGAGGAACTAGCACTACTATATTCATTAAAACCATTTGTAATAATAATAATTTTTTAGTTTCGTGGAAGTCCGAACGAAAGCATAGCAATCAGCTGAAGTTAAGTTCTTCTCCTAAGATATGTCCCTGCATCTTGTATTATATAACTACTTTGCTCTCAAGTATAAGAGCAAGCGCAAGAGACTCTTAGTCCCTGTAATAATAAGAGCGAGTATTATATTTCATCTTTTGAGCACAACCACAGGTTAAAACAATTTGAGTATCGATTTTGCTTAGTTGCTTTGCAGATATAGGTGAAAAAATACTTGTAAACATCAATATTAGAAATCACATGATCCTATTGATTTGTTCTATAATTTTATTTAAAACTTAAAAGCTGGATGCCTGGACCCATAACTTTTTAAATGGTTTCACTAAGAAAACAACCACATTTGAAACCAAACTAATAGTTGGAAACCCGGCTGAGCCATTGATTACAATCATGGTTCCAAAAATTTGAAAACGGCTTATAATTGGTTGACGCAACAGTGTCAACATTTAAACTAGAGGATTCTCAGACATAACATAATTTACAAGTGCACAAGAAATAGAAGATAAGAGGTATTTTAGTACTATACGTCTATACCTTTCCCCATTCAGAACCGAGACCACCGCATCTCATTTTTAAGTGAATCATTCTCGTTCCCAGCTCATTCTCCACTTTCTTCCGGATAAAGGTCTCGTCAGGTTCGAAGGCATCCAAGTATGCATTGTAACGCTGAAAAGCTGTCACCAATGCTTTGGAAAATATATCTGGAAGAGGCTTGACATCCTGAAAAAGGGCTTTAAAATGATTACAGAACATCAACCGATCAAGCATAGAATAAATAGTCACTAGAGGAAACACTGTTCTTATTAATCTTTTATAACCTCTCCACTCAATCCAACGGAGTCATCAATTTCCATCCTCAGGGATACAAGTTTGCCTGTAAACTCCTCAACTGCCTCAGCTGCAAGGAGTAAATTTTTTAAGGTTTCTTGACTGGACTTATCTTCTGTGCTCTTAGTCAATGCTTTATTTGCTTCAGAAACTACAGCACTTGGGATTTCACTCCAATCTGCCGCTAGTAAATCCTTAATGGTGTTCTTTATCTCAGGGTCTTTTATGGTAGGCATATGAGTTGCATCTTCACTAAAGGAACGTGTGCTTCCGATGTTCATTTTGATTGAAAAAGGGGACCTTAAATCTGCAAGAAGTTCATATAATCATATGAAAAACCAATTATTATATCTTTCATATAAGCTCATAAATAAAAAAAAAGATAAACAAAATCAACAAGAAGCTAAGCATAAAGATAAACATAATTATTAAATTAAGCCACACGGCCCACACCTAGAAGCATTTTTTTTAATCAATCTATATAACAATAATTTGTGTGATCATCCTTCTGCGCAAGCAGAAAGCAACATGATTTTCAATTAAAAACTGCTCCATCGTCATGGTTATTATGACATAGGCCTCTTCAATGCATATATAAACACTAGTCGTAGAAAGATATAGAAAAGAGGAGTGGTGTACCAGGAGAGAGGGGTTTGGGAAGCGTATAGGGATTGTAAGTTCGGCGATCACCGGCGAGGAGGAGGAGCTGGTGGTGGTTAACGGAGGCGGTGAAATAACCTCGGGATCTGTAAATGATCCAACGGTGGATACACGATCGAGTTTTTACTATTTTCTCCATCCCTGCCTTGTCTTCCCTTGCTGCTCCACATATATATGTATATATACAGACCTTTGTCTTTTCTCCTAAAATTAATCAAACTTTATATAATTATTTATTTATTTATTTATTATAATATATGTTTCTTAATATATTGTTTTTATACTTTAATATTTGCAAGGTATCTTATTATATAATTTCATAATTGCTTTTGAATTAAGATTATGATACTAGATAAATATTATTATTGTTTATTGCGTATTGCGTATTGCCATGATTAACTATTAATTATGGTTTGGTTTGGTTTGGGTTGTTTGATGATATCAAATATTAAAATAATTGTGCTCGGTGATATTTATGTCTTTAATTTATATATAGAATAAATATTTAAAGGATCCTGTGTAGAAAGATATTGCGCGAGAGCCTGTATACAAAACCAATCAGAACTGGAAAGCTAGCGTCTGATGGTGTTGAGAATTTCAGTTTGCATTACTTCATATATCATATATACACTATTGTTGTCTAATAACTTATACATATGGGATTCAATCATCAAAAATATAATGAAACCCAAATATATACACTTGAACACCTTAAGGCCATATACAGCAGTAATAATTCAATCAAAAAGAACGTAGAGATTATAATGGATTTCCCCTCCCAGATCAAAATTATGAAAATCGGATACTACGATGCTCATTTCATGTTCAATTCTTCAATGATGCTCCTTGCTTCCGTAACTGGATTGGATTGATTAACATCCACACCCCATATATTTCTCATAGGAAGATTTGGCATGTTCAGCGACTTCAATTGGTTTTCTAACCTCTTACTATCATCTGAATCCATGGCACAGCCAGCAACAGTCTGAAACAAGAAGAAAGCAAGAACTTTATTCGCACATCAGGGAAGATATAGAAATAGACATACATTTCAAATAATTCTCATCAATTATGAAGCCATACTTGCTACGGGCACAAGGCTTTCACTGTAGATATAGATTATTATTATTATTATGCAGAAAACTTACCCAAAGGGTGCTTCTGAAGCAAGCATTTAGAATGCTCAACTTGAGGAAATCCTCATCTGCCCTGCTAATATTTTTATTTGAACCAACAGAAAGTATCAAATCTTGAAAGGAAGAATCATAAATTGATCCACAGTTTCTCATGACAACTCTCCCATGCTGCTGCAGAATTTTATCTAACTTAACACTGTTGGGATTTCTGGATTTGGTTAGGCAGGTCTTCTTTGACCCCCTGGAGTTTTTTCTTGCGGCGTCGTATCTATTTTCTTTATCCAGTTTTAGCAAAGTCAACGCCTTCTCATTATTGGTCCAGCAACAACACAAGGATGATCCATCATCTACATGGGAAGATAAGGTATTTCTTGAAGACTTACAAGTTTCCGATTTCAGATGATATGGTAGAAGTTGCTTACTTGTCATACCTATCCTAAGCAGTTTAAGTACTATTGTGACCACAATTAATAAAATTTAGACACTGTCATTTTAAGTGTATTTATTCTTATAATTGAACAGAAGAGTTCATTAGGACATAAAAAAAATCTATAACATCATCATTGCAAAACAAAACCTATCATGTAAACAAACTACAAATTATGTACATTGTAATAGCTCATCTGAAAAAACATTGTTCAAGAGTTCATTGATGTTAAAGTAATTAGATTTATCAATCTCGACTAAGTGAATATATTTCTGATGCAATTCACACTTCTTAAGGTGTCCGCTTTCAAGCAGAGATAACAAAAACTGTTCTTTTAGAAATAATTTCATTGGTGAAAGAAGAAGACACGTGAATGGGTAAACAGGAAGTCCATTCCCACTAACAAATAAGAAGACCTAATTATGTACATGCAAATGCAGCCCCTCAGCAATCTATCATTTCATGTCAATTTCTTCATAAAACTGTTAAAAATTAGCAGACACACATCCATCAAGTTGGATCTCCTTGCAATTAAAATAAAATTCCACGCTACTCATTCGTAATGTGAAAATTGGGCGGGGAACCTTTTCCGTTTAGCTGAATACATAATTTTTGGTAGTAACCTCGTGCCAAAGCAAATAAGGTGCTAAAGAGAAAACTTTAAAGAAATAGCATCAAAGAGGCATCAAGAAATATTTTCAATTAAAATGTATTCGGCATGGAACCCAAACATCTCTTTCTCCTTAATTAGTTGTGTAAAAACCACATAATAATGAAACAACACAAAAACACTTGAGTTAAACACATAGTCCAGACTAGCCAACACAATGTTATCCAAAATATTTTTTTTTGTTTGGGGGGGGGGGGGGGGGGTGTCAGAAGCAGTACCATACCGAGAATAAAACCGGCAAGTGGAATTTTAATCACAGGTGAACGACTGTGAGTTATTGGATGGGATTGCACAACCTTTCTATTCTTCTCCAGCACCAAGACATATACAGAAATAATCTGTCAAAAAAATGTACTAATAACCATAAAGCCAAGAAAGGAAAGACTAAAATAGCAGAATTGGATTTATATGTAATTTAAAAGAAGATAACAGAGTAGAAACTCTGATAAGGAAGAGACGCAAAGTCAGCTTGTGTATAAATAAGTTGACAAATGACAGATTAAACTTAATATACCTTGCAATGCAACTGCAGCAGCATATGGTTCGAGCGTTTGTTCATTTCAGATATCAAAGATACTGGTCCAGTTTTCATCAAGGAAATGTTGGGAAATTCTAAGATAGCTGAAGTGATATCACAATTGCCTTCATACTTATTATTGACAACCAATGCAGAACTGATAGTGATGACAGATGCAGGTATTAGCAGAAGTTCATTCTGCCCTCTGAGAAATAGAATATCCAATAGTTTGATTAGCCAAATATCACTGTTTTTAATTATCAATAAAGCAAGCTTCAGGATATCCTAACGCTGTAAAATACATAAATTATAGGCATAGGTGCCCGTAGGGTTAGACAAAAACCTCACAACTCATATAACCACATGAGGAGACATTCACACTAAGATTTCGATCATGATATTTTCTCTCTTCGTGAAAACAAAAAGGATCATCTGTATTCTGTAGGCAAACCCCTGATCTATCAACTGATCCATATTACAATAAAATATTTTATATGAACTATACGAGGGTTATGAATTAGAAATTATCATAGATTAGTCTTCAGATGCGTGATCTATAGGGCCAAAGAAAAAGGGCAGACTGGAGAGGGACCCTATTGAGTCAGCAGGCCAGATATAACAAGTTTCTATGCCAAGTACAAAAAAGACATAGCAATATGGATTTAAAAACTAAACTTACCCTGTTAAAAGTATTCTGTGGAATGTAGCATCTACACCTTCTCCAAATCCAACAGGAAAAGCATGTTTACTCAGGTTACCAAAGATTTTCACCTAATTTAAAATATAAATATAAGATTGCAAAGTTACATAAACAAAATTTATAGGCTAGAAATAGATGGATATTACCATGTGGTTCTCAACTAGAACATGGATACAGGCACTCTGTGTTATACCCTTGATGAAATTTGGGACATAATCACCAATGGAACTCGTATGACCACTATTTACAGCAAGAGAAGAATGATCAATGCTGTGAAAAGCAACCACATGCCCGTGCAGAGATATTAGTTTTCCCTTGGGCAAAAAAACATCCAAGTTTAGAGTCTCAGGAGATTGTACTGATTGCACCATGCGTTCAGAGATATTAGTCAATTCATTAAATGAGACAATTGGCTTTACAGAACCTTGCCCCACTAAATTTATATTGCCTTCTAAAAAACCTAAAGATTCGGGAGACAGAAACAATTTTATGTCTGAACAGGATTGAGGACATGCATCCATGAATTTTAAAGCTGGAAGCTCAACTCCATCAGAATCTTCAGGCAGACTCACTTTATTGCTGAAAAAGGTATTATGGATTAGAGGTGTTTGACCAGTTTCCAGGAGTGCCTCCGGCGATGAGAATGAAATGCTCAACAGACTAACTCTAGAAGTTATGCGTATTTTACTACTACTTAAAATATTGGAGTAAATAGAACTGCAATAACGATCTTCCTTCTGATGCTTTATGATGTAGTAACCACCAATTTTCAGTGACTGCAAAAGCCGAAGACAAATTGCAAGTTCAATAAGAAGTCAAATTAGAATATTGAGAAGTTATTAAAACTTTCAGGAATGAGGTAAGAGATTATGAAGCATGCTAACCTGAAATTTGCAAAAGCTATCCAGATCAAACTCCAAAAGAAGCTTTCGGACACCTGAGTTAGAGGAAGAAGTAATCTTTGTGTTATCTTTTCTGCATTTGAACAGGGTTTCCTCACAAGAAACAGTGATGCAAGGGATTTCAAGTGGATAACTTGAACCAGAACATATCTTCTCCTTGTAAATTTTTTTGCAGGCATCTAAGCAATAACTTGAACTGCCAACTGAATCGTTTCCGACATCACTGGAGACAGAACTAGATGCTTCAATAGTTTTACATCTTTTAGTCCTCTTCTCCTGACTTCTAGCATAATATTTCATCGAGTCACAGAAAAGAGTTTCTGACACAGCAGTCGTATGATCTACATTTTCCTCGGGGATAAACAGATTCCAAGGCAGAATAATGGCCTCGGCAAATATGCTAAACCTGTCTGCAATAATTTGATCACCTTGCAGCTGGAATTATTGAAATGTAAGAACTAATAAGTGACGAGATGAAATCAGTAAATTAATGAGCTTGCATAAGAACATACCTTTTGTAACACAGGAAATATGTGTGCAACTTTAAGCAAATGGAATCTTCCGCTAAGATCTTCCAAATTCTCTTTCCAATTGAAACCAGGGCATAATGGACGGCTTCTGTAAAGTTCATCTTTTAACCGACAGGACAAAAACATGGTCAGCTTTCTCTCTTCCACAGATATTGCATTATTAAATATACTTTTACACGAAAATAATCCACTTGGGACTGATTCGAAATGATCTGATCGGTCAGAAGTGCCTTCCATTACAACCGTGAATTCATAGACCTGATAAAATGAACAGATAATATAAAGCAGTCTAAGCAACAATATGTAAATACATATATGTTGCACATTAAAACACAGTGCAAGGATACAAGCATTAAAATACAGTATAAATTTTGCAACATATATATTTTAGAAAAAAAGTTTTATCTACCTGATATATGCTGCCGATGCTCCAACTTGATGGCAGGTCAGGTATAACAGTGTTAATGCTGCCAGTTGCATCAATCAGCTGCAAACTTCCAGAGGATAGAGAATTCTGCAAAAAAAATTGCAAAGAAGAATATAGGAAGATAACATATATATTCTTTCACCCATATATCCAGATTATGAAATACCTACAAGCGCATTAACCCCAGTCATAATCCATTTTATTATCAGTTTTGACTTCAAATATGGTCTGCTTGACGTACTAGTTGGCAAAAAGCATATTATGGGCATGTTAATAGATCATGCCTACAATACCACACCTCTAGATATAGGTATACTGGAACTAGGCCTTAACGTTTAAGAGGTACCAAGGACTGAAATCGCTGGAGAAAAACAGTACTGATTAGTGAACAAGCTAGTCACCCCTAGGTCATACAAAAGACAACACTATGAATCTTTTCCGTACACATTTGGAACTCAAAGAGTGAGTAATCACACTGCCCCTGCTTAAAGTGTGTGCAGGTCAAACCTAATTACTTGGATTAATTGAAGAGCATACAGGAGTTTTTAGATAAAGCAAAACTAGATTTGAAATAACTACAAATATTTTTACCACATAAACAGTTTGGGTAAAATTCAACAATCCCTGTTCTACTACTGAAGCAATATGAAACTAATTCTTTATGGTCCTCACTCTTCAACTGTACTTATTTGAGTGCTTACACAGAGAGAGTCTTAACTTCCGAATTACACTTAACAGCAAACAAAAAACCAAGTACCACAAATCACATTCATAGAAACTGACTTCTCATCTATCGAAACTTTAAATTCTAAATATTGACCAGTGACCTATTGTCCATTTATTTATATCTTTTATTAATTTTTAGTTACAAATGGAAATTATGTAGCACTTAAAAGAAATGCATAAAGATGTTATGTAGCAGAACAAGTACAAGTAGATTACTGACCTTCAAACTTCCTAACAAAACCACATCAATATCTTTACTTTGCAGCACCCTTTTGACAGGCTGACTAAAAGATATCCTCCCACAAATAAGGGGGCTGTTTTGGTTATTGTTACTCATTATATCAGAATCAGTCTTCCTCCCACTCATCTTTTTCCATGTGGCCTCACAATGACTAATAAAACTAGACATGGGCACCACCTGAGGACATGAACAGTTATATTAAGTATTTGTAGCTCATTAGACAGCTTGAATGCCTAAGAAGTGCTATACTTCTCCATAACTTAAGAACAGATACAAAGCTTGATATGAATACATGGTGTTATGATTCTCCATAACATGGGAACCGTTTTACAGTTAAAATAATAAAGAAAATCAGACCACCAAACTCGCACAAGAAACATACCAATTTCAAGTGGCCACAATAAGGTTCGGATCCACAACCACAGGAATCATGCTTGCAGTATTCTGTGAATATGCCGTGCTGCAATAATGCAACCATTAAAGATGAAATTGAACAGAAGCATGAGTTTACTCACTAAGTAGAATGATCTTTTACCCGTGAACGGACGACTGATGAAGGTAAACAGGATGTACAATATTTTTGAGCCACTCCTTGCTTCTAGAAAATAACATGCAAATGTAAAGATCAGCTTCACAATACATACAGAACTAAAAAGTGTAGAAACGAAACAACTTTGATTCTATCATATTTACTGAGTTAGGCCATATTATATAATAATATGTTTTATAATAGAAGGGAGACTAAGAAATGATATATACTGTGACAAAAATAAACATATTTAGGCACAAAGGAAGAGTACATGTTTTGATCCTAAAATATCCTTCTCGGATAAAATCCCGGAGAACTTTTTGTTGAAACACGAGATAGTAAGTAATACCCTGAAACAGAAGGACATAGTAAGAGATTGCATCAGGATTACCAGAAAATAAGGAAAGTTCTGCATTATGTAAAAAAATTAATTACCACATTCTTTCAGAAAATGATAAGGAGTCGATGAACTTCCTCAAAAGACTTTCAGAGTGTCGCTGAATATTGCACCTGTAACACAAATAAATGAAGTTTATACCAACCCAAGTAGCAGAATAACAAAGCAAACAGCTAAGCCCAGTTACTAACCTAGTCTTCATGGGAGAAAACGACTTCACGTGAATGCTAGTTTGAAAACAAGCACCAAGTACAAGTAGTTTTGTCCAAGAAAAATTGGGATGCACAAAATGTACATTCTTCACAGATACCTACAAAAATGCAATTTATTTATGAAGGAGATCAAGAAGTCTTGCAGAGCATTTTAATATCCCTGCTGCCTAACTATTCTACACCTACAATTATATTTACCAGGATTTTTGTAAAAACTGAATAGTCAGGCAATTATGTTACTTACAATCGCACCAACTCTAAGACTATGCGTAATATTGAGCAGCTGATCTGTTAATAGTAACATCACTTTTTTATCCAACTCAACCACCATTCCCTGCATGTAAATTTCTGTAACAACACCTGTATATTCACCAAATTCACCCTTACCAAGAATATTGGTCTTCTGAAATAAAGCACACTGATCCCACAATCTAGGAAGATGCAGCGTTGATTTTTCCGAGGTCACATACATTAATTGTGAATCTTGTTTCCCGATAAAAATTAACTTCTTCTTTAAACCCGTTAAAGAAACATAATTTCCCACCAATCTCGAAACCACAGGGTGCCAGCATGAAGCAAAATCATAAAAATAGACAATAAAAGATTTTGTAAGACTATCAATACTATGTCGTTCACAAAAACTACACAATGCCTTATCCGGATCACTACAATTACACAATTTACAGTCACAAACTAAAACTTTGGTTAGGAATCCACTTACTAAACTTGCCGCCTTATCATCCTTTCCCCCAACATTACAAGGAACAAATGTAACAGGACTAACCGATTCTATAACTCCATGAACATAATAACGAGCCTTGCAATTCTCTTTCACATCACCCGGAAAGTCTAAACTTAAAGGAAAAGACTCTAGTTTTAAAGAACACGGAACCAAGAAAGCCGAAGATTCGACAAAACCCCACTTAATAATTTCCAAGAAACCTCCATCACACTTAAAAGGAATGTAATTCCAAGCAAGAACACGAATCTTTTTCCCGATAAGTCGAGGGTGGAAATCAAGAATGTCACAACAAATGGAAAAATCATCATCTGAGAATGAAAAGCAACTAACTTTAGGACACTCTGAACCTGAATTAAAAGGTAAAGGAAAAAGATTTTTGTGAACAGGGAGATTTAGGGTTCCTATAATGACAGTGGGGGCATTTAGGGGTTTTAGGGTTTTGGGGTTTGTGGAACTTGAGAATTCATTATTCTGGTTTTCATTTGATCGTTGAAGTTTCGGTTTCGGTTTGGGTTTCGGTTTGGAAGAGGAAAGGGAAGATGCAGCCGTGAGCGGAAGAGATTGAAGAATGAGTTGAGAAATAGAGAGGATTGTGACGCTTTCTTGTTCCATTACATGAAAAACTTACTTACAGATCATTACATTACTAAATACCACACAAATTCAAGGATTGCGCGGGAAGGAATTAAACAAGTTGGACTCTTGTTTTACCCTTTCTATCTATGTAGTTTCTGTTTATTTAAATAAAATTAAAATTGGTTGATATAGTGTAGGTGTGCACGTGGGTAGGGTTGAGTCGGTTTTTGACCCAACTTCGACACAATTCAATTAGTTCGGTTTTATAAAAACTCAACCCATTAATTGAAAAAAAATATGTAACTCAACTCTGACCCAACCCAATTAGTTCGGTTTGGTTTAGGGTTGAGTCGGTTTAAAATATTTATTGCAGAAATTATGAATAATATGCAGAAAATATTCATAAAATCTGCAGAAATATGCAGAAAATGCATACAATTGGACAGTATCTACATAGATCTACATAGTGCAAAAAATATTTTCTGCAAAAAATGTATAAAACTGGACAAATCGGTATTTTAACGATATTAATTATGATAAATCAGATAAATATATTAAAAAATTTATAATAATTTAATAAATTTAATTATTATTTCTATTAATTCCGATTATTTGATTAATATCAAATCGGTATCTTAACGATAAGTTTCGATTCTCAGTATTTACCATGATAAGTTCCGAAATAAAATTTTAAAACAAATATAATAAATTTTTAAATTATTATTTCTAGTTCCTGTTATACGAGGATACAATGAAAGTTCCTTATACCGTCAACTTTAAATTTACAATTTTGATTTTTCTTACCAATATGCTAATCGTGTAATTATAAGTACAAGCTTATAACCGTGCGAAGCACGGGATGAATAATTAATATTTAGGTAACTTTATTTTTTATATTATATTTTATTGATATTTACTATAAAATTTAATAACGTTGATAATTTATGTTAATATAATATTATCTATAAAGTGAGGACTATCGGGGGTTAGAGTTGTATGTTACTCCTTCTGTTCCAGCCAATTCTTTACACTTTCTTTTTTTGGATGTTTCACCCAATTTTTTACATTTCAAAACTTTCTAAAAACAGTAAACTTTTATTTTATAAAATTTACTCATACTCACTACTTTTCTCCACCTTTTTAAATCTATCAATTAAATATCAATTTACTCTACCACTTTACACATTTTTCATTCTCTTTCATCCACTTTTCCTTTTCTTTCATAGTACTTTATATAATTTTCTTAACATCCGTGCCCAACCCAAATGTAAACAATTGGGTGGGACAGAGGAAGTATTTTATAATGATATTTATGTATTAATATTCATAAAATTTAATGATATATTAAATAAAAATTATAGGATAAGTATGATTTTTAAATAGAAAATATATAATATAATTTAAATATAATATAATATTATCTGTGAGAAGTTGTATAAAAGGAGGACTACCGGGGGTTAGAGTCGACTTTAATGATATATTAAATAAAAATTATAGGATAAGTAGGATTTTTAAAATATAAAATATAATTTAAACATAATATTATGTGTGAGAAATTGCATAAAAAGAAGATTTTCGGGGATTAAAAATTGCATGTATGATATATATTCTTTTTAAATTTAGATTTTATTAAAATTAAATGGTCGGGATATTTTCTATGGGTTACGAAAACTTTTAATGTTTCTTTCAATTATAATAATATGGTATAAATATTTATTTATTTATTAAACTACACCGTATATCAAAAAAATTCATGATTGCTAAATGCAGTGAATGCAGTAATCGGAAATTACAGTCGAGGCCTTTGGTTGTTTTCGGTGCAAATGAATGTAATTAATGCATTTATTAATGTTTATGCTTGTTTGTGGATTTGAATTCCCTTACACTTTTTTCCTTTTTGTCAGTTTGTTATACGAATAGTAATTAATTAAAAATATTGAATGTTAATATTTGATTTAAAATATTATATATCATTAATATTTACAATTAGTCTTAATAGATATCATTTTTGTAATAGGAAATTTAATTTAAAATAAAAATATCTTGATTAAAATAATAATAATGTAATTTATTTTCCTTGATACATGTTTTCTACTACATATATGAATGTAATGATCATTTTTCATATTATTTTAATTAGATTTTTATATAAAAATAAACGTCGGAGCTCACAGTAACGTAGGATGAATATTAAAATACAGGTTAGTTTGTATTTTATTTTTAAATTCTACTTACTCGACGAATATTTATATTTTTTAATAATTAATTTAATATGAGTGACATTTTAATATTAAATTATAATACATACAAACACACACACTTACTTACATACATATATAGATATATATGGACAAATATGCACAATTTCTTACATTTTGTATAATGTACGAATTTATTTTTAATATTTATTATTTTTACTTTAATATTGTATTTATATGATTAGATTTTTTTTATATCTATGATTTTAATTTATTTATAATCTTGTGTAGAAATACTTTTATATAATTTTTCACATATTTTATATGTGTTCGTGTTTAAAAGAGATAATATTTATATATTTTATTTAAAGATAAATTTTAATTATAATATTTTTTTGATATACTTTTTCGTGTAACAATATTGTTACGATATACATGAATATTAACGTCATAATATTAAAATTAGAATATTTTGATATATTTTTAAAATATTAATGTCACAATATACATAAATATAGTAATTTTCTAACTATAGTTAAGAAAAATTAACTAGAGAAGCTATTTTGAATCATTAATTTTAATTTGAAGGACTTATTTGAGCATTATTAAACCACATGAACTTATCCGCTCCTACGCCTAAATCACAAGGAGTTTTTCGCTGCATAACCCTACTAAATATATTACTTATTATTCGATTTTAAAATTCTATGATAGTTTCATTAGTAGTCTATCAATAATCATAAAAGTCCCGGGGAAAGGAAAATAAGTAATTGCTCGCATATAAGCATGGGAGTCAACCACGTTAGGTGCATTAAATTACTGATCATTTAATGTTTGGAGGGTGTTAAAGTAATTACTCATTACTGTATTAAGCAATTTTTTACTCCATTTAGCAGCACCCAAAAATTTATGCAGTATATAATAACATTAAGGGGTCCTTTGATTCATGGAGTGTTATCGGATTGGAATCAAAAATCGAGTTAAGTTGATATGAGTATAAAATATTATTCGTGATATTATGTGTTTGGTTGAATGGTGGAATGAATTTATTAATTTAAAAAATATAAGCAATTGATATGAAATATAAATCATTATTATTTTTCAAACATTAAACAATATCATTATAAATTTTTTATTTCAAGAATTAACATGTAATTTTATAAATAAAAATAAAAATAATAATTTTTAATTTGATTACTCATACCCATGACTCATAACCACCTCCTCCATGAGATATAAAAAACTCATACCTTATGGGTTTGAGTAATGGGTTTTAAAATTTAAAACCAAACACCAAATATAAGTTAAAACTCATATATGATACATAAATATCACGAGCCAAACGACCCCAAAATGTCCGACACACGGGCATAAAGCCATAGACAAAGAATGTAGTGGAAAAGTTTATACCGCGGTTGATAGTTGATACATTTTGATAACTTTTTCTCTTTAAGTTCTCCTCTGATAATGACATGTAAATGGGAGTTTGGTTTTCATTTGAGTATTATGTGTTATTTGTTTATTGAACTGAAGCCCAATTTGAAAGTCGATCATTATTTAAACTAGAGAAAACTTTCAACCAGCCGGTAAAAGAGTTAATAAACTGACTCGACACAAATCTTAATGCGAGTCGATCCATAATGACCCGGTTTTTTCTTCCTCCGTCTTCATCACTGGCATGTATATGCTTCAAATATTAAAATCTAACCTAAAACTAAAATTAAATACTTTAATCCAACTTATACAGACCCAATCTAATAATAGCTAAACAATATAAGAAGCGTGTGAGTTCAAAATTTGTGAATGCTCACGGAAATATGCCGAGGATGTGCTTGGAACAACTTCTGCTCCTAACAAGTCTGAAGCTTCAGGATTAGATTTTGCATTCGCGACACTGAAATACAAAAAGGTTGTAGTAAACCAGAGAGAAGAAAACCGTGCAAAGTCTTTGCTATGGAAAGCCTTGCAGAATGAGTGGCCGAGGTAAGAAGCAAATCCTACCCTGTACTAAGAGCTTTTCCATTCATAACCAATGTGGATGGTAAAACTGACCTCCAGTTCTGTTTATTACCATCAACCGGAGCCGTGAATTTTTCCTGAAATAACACTAAGTTCAGATCTGAATGATATTATATACTTCAATCACATTGTGTTGCACTGAAATTTACACAGTAGTTTAAATTTGCTGAATTTATGAAAAATAATGCAGAGCATACATACAATTATAAATCAATGCAAATATTATTAACTATTTCAGTAGAATTATTAAAAAACAGAACAAAATGTATTACAGGTAGGAAACATGAAATTGATGGAGACTTGTGTCTGAAACTTACATCCAATTTAAGGCCAGAACATTCTTTTCTGTTCTGACCCTGTAAGTTTCTTAAAAAGGGATGGTCAAGTAACATAACAGCTGTCGGTCTGTCCGCTGGATTTCTCTGGAAACACCTTCCAAGGAAATCCTTTCTTTCTGCAGATAATGTTTCTGGGATGGCTGGGGATCTGTTCAACACATTAAACATAGCCTGTACCTAATATATGGGCACAATAAATCAAAATCTTTCAAATAGAAAAATTAACAAAAACATGAGCAAGATAGCACCATTTCTTCTGCACATTTTTATCTGTTAAAAAGAAGATTGATATTTGATTTAATAAATGCGGGAATATTCCTCATTCCATTGAGCTTGGAGTATATTTACTAGAACGAATCATACATCTTGTCACTGTAAACTTCTTGTACATCGTGTTTCTAATGATAGAATAATTAATGTGGTCCTATTTAAAGTAAAGAATATAAAAGATATGCTTAATTCGTTGGAACAGTGTTCTAAAAGCGGCTGGGAAGAGCTAGGAGGCTGAGAAATCTTCTAAGTGCCCAAATGTGTATGCAGAATCTCGGCTGCCTGCTGCCACCAAGGCAGTTTTGATAATGCTTCTAGGTACTATGCTATTGTTAGTTCTTTCATAATTTGAATAAAATTTTGAAGCAATACATCAGCATGGTCTGAAACAAGAGAAAATTATCATACAACTTTTTCACATAGCACAAGATCTCCCAAAATTCTAGTTAGAGATGGAGAAACTTAAAGTTATAGTACCAATATAGTGGGCGACAAAAATTAAGAATCATATACTTGAATGAAAACACGAACATATGATGGAAATATGATGATTTATATACAAATAGAATTATCGTACAATCTTTCACAAAGCCCCAGACCTTCCAAAATTTAAGAAAGAGATGAAGAAACCAAAATTTCTGAAACAGTTTCGTGCAGGAGAGTGGAGCAAGGGAGAAACAACAGAAAATTTTCCAAAAAAAGTTTCAGAACATTTCCTTCATAACCCCAGTATTCCATTACACCTTACTCCCGAGTTTTAAAAACTGAGGAAAGCGAGTGAAGAAGGAGTAAAGTACTTTCATCCCAATTTTGGGATGAAAGTTTTGAAGTGAAAGCATATCTAATTTACATTGATTTTCACTTGCTTCCTTCCTTTTTAAAAACTCGGGAGCACAAATAGGAGTGAAAGTGAAACTACTTTACATACCTTTCACTTGCTTTCCTCCCTTTTTAAAACTCGGGAGCAAGGTGTTAAAAATACAAATCTTTTTATATAAAAGGTAGCAAGGTACTCACGAGTTCACCCACAAAAGGAAAATCCTGGTAAAAAGAGAGAGAGAGAGAAAGAAACCAGGAATTTTTTTTTGGTTTACTTGTCTATAAATACCATGAAACTAAAAACCTAACTGTTGATTTACAACCATACTGTTATTTCTTTAATTAATACACGCAGTTGTTTAGATGCTTACCCCACTATATTCACTCCATGGTGGTTTTCCGGTCAGCATCTCAATGACGGTACAACCTACACTCCATATGTCAACAGCAAAGGCAAGCTCTGGTTTGGAATCTTTTCGCATCATAGACAGCAAAACCTGTGAAAGGGATTATACTTAACAGTAAGAAAAGCCAACTTATTACTACGAGTACAAATTGAGATACCTCTGGAGCCATCCAATGTGGACTTCCCTTCAAAGAAAGATCAACTGCATAACTTGTAAGCTGAATAGAAAAAAGTCTGCAGCATTAGAACAGAGGAAGAGGAAGAGTAGAAGATAAAACCAAGTATAGAGCAGGTGTTCATGTTATTGCATGATAATATTTATCTGAATGTTTAATGCAGAAGATCATTTCATTAATTGTATCAAGATATCATGCTTTATTTATTTCCTAGAGGTTCCATTATTTAATATAGTAGACACACCACTTAACATTGCTATTTCATGGCTTAACATTTATATTCTCCAGGTTACTTGACTTGCTACTTTCAAACCACATCTTTAATCTTGTTCTTGAGGAAAAAGTCAATATTTGGTCTTTCAACATCTAATCCTTTTCCTTTAAATTATAAAGTTGAACATTAAAGATATATTTATGTCAAATATAGCAAAAGGTATGATGATACCAGAGGGTGAAGACTGCTAGTTCTTGCATGTTTTGCCAACCCTAAGTCAGCAAGCTTGACAACACCGGATGCATTGACAAGCAAATTTGCCCCTTTAATGTCCCTAAAAGAAAATCAGCATTTAGTCGAACAAACTCTAACCAATAACTATCATGCACCAACTCAGAGGATAGGCATATCTTAGAAAAATTCTTCCTAGCCAAGGAAAAACTAAATTGAAATACATGAGCAGCGTGTAATTGTAGGAATGAACAATTTCTGGAATTCACAACTCTTTTTGGAGCCCTGTTATAGCTTCTACAATATCAAACAATGAAAATGGAAAACTACCTACACGTTTAAAAAAATAGCACTACAAACAAAGTTCAGTCAATGCTGATTAAGTCAAGCTTTCACCTGTGAATTGTATTTGTGCTATGCAAGTATGCTAGTCCCGAGAGAATATGACGTGTGAAACTGCGAACCACGGATTCACTTATAGATCGATAATGCTCGTGTATGTAGTTATTAATTGATCCTGGATGGACATACTCTAGATATATGCAAAATCGATCCTCAATCTGCGAAGATATTCAACTTTGTTATTGGTCAATATTGACAAACTCGCAAGGAGCAAATTCAGACTAAAACGAGAGAACAAGAAACCAACAATATACTAACTATATCACTGCCAAGATATTGCACAATGTTCGGATGATCCAGTTGCTGAAGAATATAACAGAAACAAGACAGCCCAAGAAGCTGCTGTGAGAAGCAATTCGCATAATTCAGAAACAGTAAATCAAAAAGTGTTTCGCCATGTTTCTTAACATGTGATGCATTTCTTTTTTGTGAATTGTGAGTCTGTTCAATTCTAACTAATCATCGTTAAAAACATGATATTAGTATGCATCGAGTAGGATATTTTGTGACTGAGGAGGTTCGTCGCCGGGTTACTGTGACCGAGGCAAAGTGGGAGAACCGTATCCGAGCTGTAGAGGAGATGGCACGTAGGCGCCTAGAAGAGGGACCTTCCAGCAGTACCGCCGTAGAGGAGGCTAGGAGAGTGACCCGTTTCATTAGCTGAATGTTCTCAGAGCTCACAGCTGTTAGGGAGTGGAGGGACTTGTGCTATGGTTATGTTTATGGTTATGGGACATCTGTTAGAGCCCATCTGACTTTATGTTTCTAGACTTTTTAGTATGTTGTGTGTAGTAGCTGTTGGACAACTGTTCCAGTGGTCACCCTTTTAGTTCATCAGTCGGCTAGTTGTATCGCTGCTACTTTATCTCTACTTTCCGTACTATTTGCATCTAGAGTTGTGTTGTGACCCCTGATCTTAACCCCGGATTGGGAGGGCGTCGCACTTTGTGTGAGATAAATTAAGTAAATGTGAAGACGATGGTGCTCCTGGTGGATGGGGTAATGGGCGGACACTGTGATTATTACCTTCAGACCATGATGCAGGACTTCCAGGGAGAGACTTAAAATGTGAACTGAATGCAACACCAGAACGGTTCCTTGTATTATGGTGGGGACTTGTTAGAATTGGACTATGAAGTGGAGAATGGTCAGGGTTGGGTGAAATCCTTTCCGGAAACACATGGGAAGTAAAAACTACATTTCCATCCATAGAAATTTTTGGTTCGTGAGTAACAGCATATGAAGAATGGAGAACATCCACCGAGCCATATCTTTGTGGGCTAATAGCAGGACTTGAAAAGTCACTAGTTGGAACACTCCTTGCAGGAACATCGAGCCTGAAGCCGTAGGCATTCCTAGTATTTTCAGGACAAAATCCACTCCGATGATAGGTGGGAACTTTAGACGTTTTACTGGAAACATGATTTGTGCTCTTCCTGATGGTTTAATGAAAAAGGAACAAAGATGTTAGAAACAAACTAAGTATTTATTTTTAAGTTCAAAAAACAATTTTCTCTAGAAACATTGAGAGATTAAGTATTTATTAATCTGTTTACCCCCTTGTGACAGAGCTTGATGGAGTACCCCCCTCCCCTACGGAAATTATCACTTGCTTTATAGAGTGAAGACTCAGGAAGTGGTAATGGTTGAGGCACGGGGGCACAGAACAATGCCTAAATTTAGGCGGCGATAGTGATCCCCGGTTAGGGGCAACAGGCAATGACTTTGACCGATATATGATATTAATTAGTGGCTATATACGTGGGAAGGATCTAAAAGAGTACATAACTGGGTTTAACTGAAGAAATTACTAGTAGTGTAATTAACTGACTATAGCCAAGTGATTCAGAGTCATTCACCCAAACAACTGGCATATGTTTAATTTCCTAACAAAAAGTCATTTTAGTAGTAGTTATTGACATATAAATACATTTAGTTCAAGAACACTAATGTTTTCAACAATATTTGTTTGTCCCGCGAACCTACATATACAACTGGCATTGTTAATAAAATCATCATCGCAATTGATATGATATGATATGATATGATATGAAGAAGATATGTGAAGCCTGGAACTTCTTTATCGTGGACACAGAGAGACATGGATTAAACCCTAACAATGATAAAAAAAAAAAAGGTTTCTTTTTTTGTTTCTTACTCGGAGTGTTTAACCAAAATTAACCGCCCGCCCAGTCGATTACTCAAGGTGAATAATAATAATAATTAAAGCTATCAACAAAGTATAAAGTGATCAAGTACTTTACAATCCCAAATTACGACCAGGACTGTTCGAGTTCACAAAAGAAAAATGAACCGCACCTTCGTGGCTATGATACGCACTGGGTCCATTTACAGGTAAGTGTGGCTGTGCACAAAAGAAGAGTTGCTGCATATAAATTATTATTTTTCTTGACTTTTTCAAATTGTATTGTGATAATAAAGGTAATGTTTTGTTACTTTATTTTCCGACTTGTAAAATGTTGATAAGAAATACAATTTTTTAAATAAAACGCTTACCCGCAAACCACTCGTTTGCACGTTTTTTGGGCATAGAAATTGAGGACCAAATGGTTACAAAATGAATGGTTATAAACTTATAATTAGAGTGAAGTAATAGTTGTCCCACCAGAACTTCCATATCCATACCAAAAAGGGCTGCTTAATTAGCAAATTTGTTCAATCATAACTTGTCCCATCACCATCCAAATGTTTGAAATGCTCCTATTATGAAGCCTTCACCCTTGCTGGTTGCTTCTAGAAAGTGGGCTATAGCTTATACAAGTATGAATGTGTGCTACCAAGCACAAATTTAGAACTGTATCAAAGGGGATGAGCACATTTGATAATTAAATTTATTAGATATGATTCACGGCCAATCATTTGCTGGATAAGTAAAATTATATATTATAATATCATAAAATATATTTTTTATTTTATAAAATATATTATAATATAATAAAATATTAGACAATAATACACTTTTATAAAAAAATATTATAATTTTGTAAATTTAATATAATAACATAGTAAAGTGAGATGATAAAAAATATAATATAAATTATTTATATTTTAGCTTATTTTAAATATATATAATATTTTAAGTTTAAAATTTATTAAAAATAATTTAATATAAATATTATATATCTAAATGTACACATAATTTGAGATTTAGGTTTACACTTGGAGAGAGGATAAGGCGAGTCGCTATTAATAACAGCGGCTCGTGTACGTACACGAGACACTGTTATTAACAACGGTCTGTTTCTATTTTTTTTAATCTTGGTCCATGATCCAACGGCATCCAACAAATGGTTGATGTGGATCAGGCCCAATTAAATAATCAACAATATATAGATAGGCTAAAGAATATATATATATATATATATATATATATATATATCACGAATATACGAATGGATGAGTATTATTCCTTCTGTTTTTTAATATTTAACGCTTGATTTTTTAGCGCACCTTTTTAAGAGTTTTGATCACATAATTAACATTATTATTTTTAAAATTTTATTTTTTTGAATAAAAATTTTAGTTTAATATTTTTGTTCAAAGAAAAAATTAAAAATAATAATTTTAATTATGTAGTCAAAACTCTTAAAGATGTGTGCCAAAAAGCCTTAAGAAAATAATAATTATTTCTAAACGGAGGGAGTAGTTGTTTGTGTTTGAGCTTAGCGTGAGGAGAGTAAGTGTGTTTTGGTTGGTTATTTATAAATATTATAAAATAATACATTTTAGTGATTTAAGTAATTATTAGGACATGTAAATTTCAATAATAATTTTTACATACACTACTCATAATTATAATAATAATAAATTTGAATTTAACTACTCTTTAATAGAAAGAAAAATGAGAAAAAAGATAAAATGCTCATGACCGATGGTTCATCCCGAATATGTATTTCGTCAGATAGATTTGTAATTCAACAGCGATTTGTGGTGCAATTTGTTGCCTGTTTATCCCGTATACATGTATTTTAAATTGCAATAATAAGATTCTTATAGTAAAAGATAAAGAAAAAAGGAAAAAACTAATTGTTTATTCAATAAAATGAAATAGTTACCTGAAAATAAATAATAAGAGACATGTTCTAGTGTTTAAGATAATTATTAGGACATTATTAAAATGTCGTTTTTCATAACATTATTTATATTTTAATGTTGGACTTGCGGGACTTGCTCTAAGATAACCATACTAATTGTTAAGTGAGTACTAGTATATTATTGACTGCAAATTTGCAATGAAGCAAGTAACAAGACAACAGCTACCTGATCTTAAAACAAGCAATGTTATGTTCTGTATACTCTCTTTTTTACCAACTGTTTCATCAGATTCCGACATTTATGGAAATGATTAACTTTACTTGTACAATTAAAGAAAGGAAATAAATTTATAATCCTTAAAGTTTTTTGGTTTAAATCTTTAAATGAAGAATCTGATTCTTTATTTAAGAATCAAGTACCAACGTTATAATTAGTTGGCATGACGGTTGAGAGTCTTAAACCAAAAAAATTGAATAATTCATGAATCATTTAACTTACGCACATATATGCACATAAACATATACGGTGCAAATTTGTAATGTCTAATCGGAAAACACTATTTAAGTTGCTAATGATTATTTTTCTGCTATATTTAAATTTGATTTCGTACAACAATCCCAAATATGCATATATAAACATAACTCTGATCAAATTCAAAATCTACAAATTATAAACTCGAAATTAAGAAAATTGAAAAACACAAATACTCTTGACAAAAAAAACGCACAAATATTTGAAAGAAATCCAAATTCAAGCATATGTTCACTAAAATTGTAATATGAAGTATCTACATGGTATAGTTTTGAACAATTTAGAGGTGGTTTTGTTACCTATTCAATGTCAGAGATTTAAACTTCCTGGAAAGTAGGTTTTGTAATGATATTTGGTTGAATAAAATAAGTCAAATACAACTTCCTTGAAATTTGGAATACTCATAATATATTACTCACCCCATTCTTGATTATTTAAAATTCCTATGAATTTAAATGCATATATTGACAACCAAACAATTTTTCTCACTTATTGTTAATTTTAAATGCCAAGAAAATAGTACTTCTCATAAAAAATTAATTCCTACATACAACCAAACAAACACTTAATTCTCAATTAAAAGTCATATTATATGTATATTTTATATATCATGTATAATTTATTGAATGTTTATTATTTTTAATATATCATATTAACTAACCAACTAATACACTCATAATATAAATTTGCTAATAATTAGACCTATCCTTTAATTTTCATTCGAGCCCGATTCGTCAACACCAATCACTTATTACACATACATCAGAAAAATGTGTTTCATATTATGGGAGTTGCACCTCTTTTTTTCATATAATCATATGAGCAATTTGTATGGCTAGTTGGATACCCAAAATTTGATAATGTGAATTAATTATGAAGTCAAAAAATGGGTACCATTTTACTCTATAATTGAGTGACACTGAGAGGTTCTAGTATACACTGAGAAATATAAAACATTATGATTCCATTAGATCAAAAGATGGACAATTTTTCTATATAAACAAACTGCTATAATAGTATTCTATACCTAAGAAAAATCTACCACAGTTTCTCATTTGCTCTTCAAACATGGTAATACATCATGCATGCATATTCATATACATATTTCTTCACTAATAGCCTACTGACATGCATGTATATCATATGCATATACATTTCTCTCACAGTAAGCACTTACCACTTGATTTATCCAATCGCGCTTTACATATAGTGTGTTTAAGCTAGTATGTGTAATGTGTTTATATTTTCTTTTTACACTTATTATAAAATAATTCTTGCATTGTGATGATCAGAGCAACTCAGGAGAGATCGAAACGAAGCAAAAACAGAAAATGGGACGGGGAGGAATGAGAGCTACTCTGTTTGTATTTGGTAATATATAAACATATACACATATAATTTTACAACGAGTATTTATACGTGTTGTATATTTTCTGGGACTAAATTTAATGTATGGTATCTGCAGTGACCACGGTGTTTGAGAGCATAGCATTTGTAGGGAATGCAGTGAGTTTATTTATTTATTTTTATGGATCTATGAACTTCAGCTTGACAAAATCAGCAAAAATGCTTACCAATTATATGGGGTCGGCCTATTTGCTAGCATTAGTTGGAGGTTTTGTTTCTGATACTTTCTTGTCCAGATTTACAAGTTGTATACTCTTCGGATTGATACAAGTCTTGGTACGTACCCTCGATTTTAAGTGCCTCAATATTTTCCCTCTTCAATAATAAACCATACATATCTTATGACTTATGAGCTGGGAAGATAGACTGATTTGCCTAAAGGTGCAAAGTAGACGTGGCTTATTTTTATGTATAAAAGAATAGTTATCCTAATTCCTAATTTCTGTTCGGTGCTAGGGAAGAATTTTATTTAATTAGGTTGCGAACTGCTTAAATATCGACCATAGCATGTACGTACAGAGTGAAATAATCGTGATGGAGCATAATGATAAGCTAGCTTGGTTCATGTTTCCATTAAATTATCTGCAGGGCTATGGAATTCTAGCAACACAGGCATTTATCGACCACTTAAGACCTGCTCAATGCAAGGACATTACCTTACTCCTGATGAATAAATGTGAGAAAGCAGATGATGGACAAGTCTTAATGCTATACACGGGCCTGTATTTAGTTGCACTGGGGGTAGGTGGGATTAAAGCGGCAGTCCCCTCACTGGGAGCTGATCAATTTGATGAGAAAGATCCGGAGGAGTCAAGATATATTCCTACATACTTTAACTGGTATTTCTTCTCCTTTGTTGTTGGGGCTATGATAGGTTGTACTTTCTTGGTCTGGGTTAATACATATCGAGGCTGGGATTGGGGTTTTCTAGTGTCCACTCTAGCCATGGTAGCTGCAGTTTTGTTCCTGTGCACGGGATATTCTTTTTTTAGGCACAGTGCCCCGAAAGGAAGCCCACTCACTCGTATAGCACAAGTATGCAATTAAACAAGAACTAACGATTAAATGACTATATATGCGCATACATATTTCAAAATAATCTTTATATATAGGTACACCTGCCTCACCCTATTCTATTCTCAATACAGGTATTTGTGGTTGCATTTAAAAATCGCAATCTTTCGCGTCCAGACACTATCGACGGTTACCATGAAATTAGTGATAATAAAGATGGAAACGAGATTCTCAAGAAAACAAATCAGTTCAAGTACTAGTTTATCCTTTTCATTATTATCGACCAGATTGCTAGCACAAATTATATATATATATTTGTTACTAACTATATATGTTAATCTAACCCCACAGGTTCTTGGATTGTGCTGCAATTGATAGGACCACAGACTCGTCTAATGCCGGACCCTGGTCAATTTGTACAGTGACACAAGTCGAGGAAACAAAAATAGTTGTGCGAATGCTCCCAATCATAGGGAGCACCATATTCCTGAATACATGTTTGGCTCAACTCCAAACGTTTACAGTCCAACAAGCTAATACCTTGGACAGATATGTCATTGGAATTCACGTCCCTAGCGCTTCCGTTCCTGTAATTCCACTATTTTTCATGTTCATTGCAGTACCGCTTTATGACCGCATATGTGTTCCAGCACTTAGAAAGCTGACAGGAATTCCTACAGGAATCCGACAACTCCAACGCATTGGAGTTGGACTAGTTCTCGCAACTATTTCTATGTTAGTAGCCGGATACGTAGAGATGAGACGCAAGCGCATCGCTGTGCACCATAATATGGTGGACTCTCCAAACCCACTGCCCATGAATGTGTTATGGTTAGGAGTCCAATACGGTATATTTGGAATGGCTGACATGTTTACATTGGTTGGGCTGCTAGATTTCTTCTACTCGGAGAGTTCAGCTGGAATGAAGTCATTAGGCACCGCCTTCACGTGGTTATCGTCAGCCATCGGATATTATTTAAGCACGGTGATAGTGAACGTGGTGGATGATGTGAGTGGGGGATGGTTTAAAAGCAATAACTTGAACAGGGATAAACTGAATTACTACTATTACTTGTTTGCAGGTTTAAGTACTTTAAATTTCGGGTTTTATCTGCTGTGTGCATCTTGGTACAGATATAAAGATGTGGAATTAGTCAAGGAGATAGAGGGCGAGAATAAAGTAGAACCGGGGAGTGTATAATTATTAAGCTCTTCAGGTCGGACTATTATTTAAATTTCTATTTTTAATTAAATAATGATGTTCTTTCTGTGTACTTGATTCGATACTGTAAGAAAGATTTTTTGTTTTTAAATCCTTGCCCATCTTCATTTTATCAGTCGCAGATCAAGTGCCTCGCACGATACACCTTAACTTCACAGTTGAAATGAGTTTCAACAGTCTTGGCATTTCTATGAATGAATAAATTGATATTTCTTGTATGATTTAATTAAAAAGGTTCAAATGCGACCCGAATAGCAATACCAGAATGGAACTGGAACTGTTAGCTTAACGCGGATTAAACTAAAATTATCAAATTCCTAAGCTTGTGATTATGAAATCCAATCTTACGTACAAATAAAATAATTGTAGGACTGATCAGATGTTTTTTATTTGATGGGTACTGGGGCTACTGGGAATGGTCATATTTTGACGCAAACTGAATCCCAGTTTAAGTTGATTGTGTCCACTAATAAAGTCCAAGTTATCAACTAGTCAAAAGACTCGAAACTAGCATATGTTGGTCGGGTCGGGTGAAATTAAATAGCATACTGTATACTACAATTTTCTTCTACGCGTTATCAGGGCATCTGTCCTTCAAATCTATATTTTCTTTATATTTGAAATTAGGGGTATATAATCGTCTCCAACGGGACTTTATCTTCATATTTGAAGGAATATAATGTAATGGTTTTAAAAGCTACACATGTGCAATATTCCTGGTTTAAGTATTATAATGTTCAAGTACATGGAAGGAATGTAAAATATGAGGTAATATTTAGAGTAACGATTATAGATAAAATAGTGATATAAAGTGAAAAAGATGAAAAAATGAAGATAAAATCCATTTAAAATAGAAATATGATTGGAGATGTCGCTAGGAGTTAATAGGAATCAGGCAATGATTTACTCCCCCCTTTTCATAAAAAGTGACGGTTTATAAAAATTAAAAGTCAAGTTGATTAACTTTGACCATTTATTAATAATTATTGTTAGAAATAAAAATTATAAAAAATATATCATTAAAAAATATATTACATTAACTATTATATTTAATTTTTATTTTTATAAAAATATAAATCAGTAATATTTAATAAGTGGCCAAAGTTATATAAATTTGACTTCTAATTTTTATAAGCCGTCACTTTTTATGGAACGGAAGGAGTAACATTTTATTAAAAAAGGGTACTCTATGTTATTCAAATACGAGTATGGAATTTATAAAAAAATGTTTATATTTATATAACATACTTTTGTGACATTAAGTAAAAATAATATATTACTTTTTATTAATACTTTTAACATATACACTTAAATAAATTTTTATATATACTAATATACATACATATATTTTATATAAAAAATATTAAGATATATTAATTTTATAAACTCCAAATAAAATTTTCAATAAAGTGAGATTCAATAATTTTGTATTTTCATGTAATTTACTTAAATTTAGTATTCTGTACAAATTATTAAGAAGGACATGATGATCGAACATGGCAATTGCAAGTATTTTTAGGATCGGATAATATTGTAAATTGAAGAGCATAGGTTATGTATAAATAATTAGAAAACTATTTAAAATATAAAATATTTTATATTATTAAAAGTTATCATCCTCAATATAATTAATCGATATTAGTTTGATTTCGTTGAATTAATTTGCTTATGAATTTATCTCATTTCAATTAATTATTAATAATATAAAATCCAGTATAATGCATGAGTTCGTTTTAAAATGTCATTATCTTATAATATTTTATTTTAATTTTTAATTTATATACTTAATAATATTTTTAAATATTTGATAGTATAATTTATATTTTTCTTTTAAATTTATGGGACACGATCACAAGTTGATATAGAAGATAAAAAGTTAAAAGTGATAGTATATATAGGGAAAGAAAAAGGAAAAAAAGGATTAAAGGGAGGCCAGGTGGACAGGGCACCGATGTAAAATCACGTAGAATTAAAGCCGCCAGAAATATAAAGTCGCCTTGCTTGTTCCCCGAAACTCTTGGTTTTTCATATTCTAAATTAAAGTCTCTGTCATTATTCCCATTCCCTGAGTGGCGCCTCTCTCAGGGAGATCAACCTAGGGTTCTTCCAGTACACCAAACTGTTAAATTACTTAATCTGCTTTTACAAATTTCTAGTTATGGCCATACGAGTTACTCTCACTTTTTCAGGTCATGTTGCTCATAATCTAGTTTCATCTAAGGCTGGTGCCTGCCGATTGTTTCATGATTACGCCACTCGGGCGCTTTTTACCAAGCCTCCCACTCCTGATAATCAATTCTTGACTCAGCCCAACGATCAGACTCGTTCGGCTTTTGCTTCTCTAGCCGGAGAAGTCTTTTTTGATCGTTCTTCGAAATCTCCGATTTCAATCGGACTATCTTCGATTTTAAAATCCAAGAGGAATGGTTTAGCGGTTGGGGCCTTGGGGGTTTCTCCGATAAAAGCTTCTTCGATGCTTCCGTTTTTGCAAGGATCCAAGTGGTTGCCGTGTAATGAGATGAGTGTAGGGGCTATGGTGGATAAAGGTGGGACCGGGGCTGGTAGTGAATGTTATCAGGGAAAGTGTGAGGGGATGGATTTCGAGAGGAGTAATTGGTTGTCTAAGTTGTTGAATTGTTGTTCTGATGATGCAAAGGCTGCTTTTACGGCTGTCAGTGTTAGTTTACTGTTTAGATCATCCTTGGCGGAGCCTAGGTCCATTCCCTCCGCGTCTATGGCTCCAACACTGGATGTTGGTGACCGAATTCTTGCAGAGAAGGTATAATCTACAAATCCCTCTGATTGCGAATAAGTGGTCATTCGTGATTTCAGCAATAATTTCACTGCTTTGTTTGTTGAATAATATGTATTTCACCATATCATATTTTTTTATGTCTTGATTTGACCTTGATTGTTTTTCGAATTTTCTACCTAAAAGTATAAATCGATATGATCAAACAAAATTTACATGATATACATATCTGTTTTTTTAGTTGACATGTTTTGATTATTTCATATGTTGTAAATCATTAGGCTATTTCTGGTTTTGATTATTACGACAATATCTTGTATGCCAAAGAAAAGTATATTTCCCAATTGCAACAACATTTTGGTGATCAATTTTTATGTTTAGACAAAGAAATGATTAGTTTAATTGCCAATAGTCTCTACACTAGTAGACTGTTGATGTTCAGTGACTATAGGTGGGAGGTTGGGCAAAAATTGTGGCCAAGTTGAGTATAATTTAGGCTATTTGTAGATATAAATGCAATATTGCTTTTTTTCCTTCAACCATTTTTTACTAGGTTTGTTCCCTCTAATTTGCAAGAAAATGCTCATCTATCACTTCACAAACTTGATCATAGTTTTTTTACAATTTATCATCCACTTTGCTCCCATTACCTCTATCCTTTCTTGCACCTGTTATTCTTTCATGGTTTCATAAATCTTTCTTCCATCCCCACCAACCGATTACAATATTTCTAGTTTTGCTTATGCTTGTCGAAAATCTATAGAATTGCTACATTATTACCATTGAATTGAGTAAATGGCTCTGAAAATGACCAGTGATAATTTACAATGCGACATAAGGCGTGGTCCTGGTATTGTGGTTTTATAAAAAAAATTGTTGTTGCTTGTAGATGCAAAATGCTATATCGGGGATTAGAATATTTATCTAATGTTCTGTGCCTTATATATGGTGATTCAGGTTTCTTATGTTTTCAGAAAACCGGAGGTGTCAGACATAGTGATATTCAAAGCGCCCCCAATTCTTCAGGTATAATTTAAGATCCAAGACTATAATTATGACCTTTTCTCTATTTGGAGTTTCTATAGAAAATTGACATTGTTGCTATCTGTGCACTACTTGTGTTTATGTAGAAAAAGGGTTATAGTTCAGATTATGTCTTCATAAAACGGATCGTTGCAAAAGCCGGTGACTGTGTTGAGGTGAAATCCCCTTACATATTTCCTATTTGTGGGTAAATCATTAATAAATGTGTTTCTAGTAGTCTCTTATGCATTTGATCTTCTGAAAGGTTCGAGATGGTAAATTGATTGTAAATGGTGTTGTTCAAGATGAGGACTATATTCTCGAGCCAATGGCTTATAATTTGGAGCCCCAAGTATGTTCTTGTTGCTTCTCTTAAGTGCCTAAAAGATCAACATGTGGAACTTTGTGTGAGAAGTCTTGGTTAATTTTTTTGTTATTTTACAGATTGTGCCTAAAGGACATGTATTTGTGTTGGGGGACAATCGAAATAAGAGCTATGATTCTCATGACTGGTGAGTTAATATTTAGATAATTTTATTGCTTGATGTGTATCGGCAAGAAATTGTTAGATTTCATAGGTACATAGAAAATATTATTTCCAGACTATAATACTCCGTGTTTAATAGGCGAAAGCCAAATGGTACATTTCTGACATATTGTTCTTGTCTGCATGTTATGCAGGGGTCCTCTTCCTGTCAACAACATCATCAGTAGATCTGTCCTTAGATATTGGCCATCATCTAGGATAATGGATACAATATATGAACCTTATGCAGGACAGAAAGCCTTTGCTGTTTCTTTAACAATTTTCATGCTGTGTTTATCAGATTTTTATGCTTGTGTTGTGTATCACAGTGCACAACTGATTAAACAAAAAAGTGAAGTGCGGCCTTTGGTCCAGTGGGTGTTGCCCCCTCTCTGTATGAAGAGGTTCAAACAACAATTTCTTGTTGGATGGATGTTGTGCCTCTCTGCGGGATTGAATTTCAAACACTGTTGCACTCAGTGTTGACAATGCTCTCCCATGTCCATGCCATGTTGGCAGAGTACGCCACTTTGTGGTTCCTGATGCTTTTGCAGGTTTTTTGGTCAACTCCGTGGCTTTGTTTTTGCTAATTCAGTTGGCCTGTGTCTCATTCAAAGAGAGTTCGGAAAAAAATGTATATTTTGTATGACTTTGGGTTGTTATATATGTGGCAAAATTGTCAGTATAATGTAAGATACTAGTGAGTCAATCCATCTCCAAGCAACCTAAGGAGACTGACTTGCAGGTAACAAAAATATTATTTATTTGTTATAGAGCAGCAATTTATTTTAATTTTTTTTACATGAAATAGTTAAACTATTCGATTTGACTTTTGAGAGGAGGGTTGGGGGATTTTAGTTATTTATCTTTTGTCTTTTAATTGAAGGAAAGTATATTCTATTTAAATTATTGTTAGTTATATTTTTCTGTTAACTTTAATTTGCATTATAAAAGAATATATATATTAAAAAATTGCATGCTTAACCGGTGAGGGAATTTTTATTGGGTAATTATTAAAAATATTATTTTTTTAAATATAAAAAAATTGAAAATAAAATAAAATTTTCGTATTTTTCAAAAAAGCCCATTTTTATTGTTTCGGTGCTATCAGTTTGGTAATATTATCAATTTTTTTTAAAAAATTGACAAGCCATATTACAAATATAAACCTTAAAACAAATAATTTCTAGAGTTTTAAAAGGTTAAAGTGAGTTTAAATTCAAAAGTTATTCATTTAGCAATATCAATTTAGTTGATGTATATTTTCATCGTAATTTATTTTTGATATATTTTAAAATATGTAAAAATAAAATTTTAGAATTATTATATACATAGCATAAATAATTCTTTTAAAAGCATTAGTATATTTGTAAAAATTAAAATAAAAAGAATAAGAATGAGGGATTAATATTTTTCTTTCAGTAAATGAAAGAATTATTACAACATCAATGATTGGCGTGGAAATAATTTAGAAATAGTATCGTTAATTATTTAGCTATCTGTATGTATGTATCTATCCATACGACTATAAACATTACATACAAAGTACACAAATTTGTAGCTTCGACTCGATGATGAAGATGATACTAAGATCTTTTTTGTGTGTGTTAATTATATTGGAAACCCTAACCCCCAAATTAAGTGTCGCAATTACAACTAAACCCCCTCCTTTTAATCTCTCTCACTTCATTTACCCTAAATTTTACGATGAGTTTCGTCCTCAACCTTCTCTCTTTTTAAAGGTCAGTTGCTTTTAATCCTCTGATTTTCTTGATTTTAATTTTCTACCTAATTTTAGTTTTTTATATATATATTTTGTGATTCAGGATGTTTTAGATGCAATCTCTGACAAGAGAAAGTGGAATAATCAAGATGTTCGAGTCACCAATTTGGATTTAGAAAAAGTTGAGTATGCGATTTTAAATAGTTATGATGTTAGTCTTCGATTAGGCTCCATAACTGAGTTTGCGTATAAGTTAAAGGATAATCAAGTGTCTGAGTGGAAAAAGTTTGGGGATTTTGGTGGTGATTTCGAGAGTTTAGTGGATCATCTTAGTTCTAAAGGCGTGGTTGATCAGTTTGAGATCAAAGGTCCTTTTGAATTACGGGCTTCTGGTGATGATCGGTTTCACCTCATGTTGCCGGTATTCTTCTTATTTGCTTCATATTTAATTTGGAGTCTTTAATTTGCGATTTTTATTCTGCTTTACTGATACATTATAATGTTTGTTTGTTTGTTGGTTTACTTAATTTGGAGTCTTTGAGTTCTGTATTATTTTGCTCGTCTGTAGCCTACTTAACATGATAATAGTTATAGGTCACCTGAAAAGAAAAAATGAGGTTTCTTTAGCTAGAGTGTCTGTTTAACTAGGAAAAGGAAACAGAGGTCTCTTTAATTTCATTTACCCTGACCAAAAGGGATTGCCTAAAGGTGCATTGGTTTGTCTATCTATCAAGAAGGTTTTTTTTTGTTTTTTTTGGTGATTGTAATTTTAATATTTATTCCAGAAAACTCGGTTCAATGCTGTTCATTCAACTACATTTTAGTGCAGGATGGTAGTGAGAAATGGTATTTCAATGCAGTGGCATCTATTTTCTTGAATGCTTTTGTGCTTTAAAATTATTGTTCTTGTTTGGCAGCCATTCATAAAGTTTCTTTACCGTGTTTATTCTTTAGTCTGTGCTCTTGATTGTAATCCATATGATTCTGGTTATAGAGCTTCTAAACATTTAACTATCTTTTGGATTGTTGAGGCTCTATAGTGTTTTTGGGGTCAATAGCTACACAACCAATGAATTATTAAAATCTTTTATAATTGATCTGTTTATTTTAATGTTTTCTAATTATATATGATGAGGCTGCTTTTCACATCTCTAATTTGACTCAACTCTTTAGCTCTTCAGGAAGATGATGTGTAAGATGCTGTTGTGAATTTTTTCTCTATAAAATAATACAGATTATTCTAGTTGGCAAATAATAAAATGCTGTCTGCTCTGATTGCATACAAAATTTACAAAGACCAACATCAGGTTGACAGGTTATATATCCACACAAGTCATTGATTTTCATGTGCAACTTCATGAAATTAGCTTTAGTTTGTGAGTAGTTTTTTTTTTGTTAACTAAGATTTAGATATCAAAGTGAAATAAGAATAAGAAAAGTTGATGGTATAATCATTTGGTGTATTCTAATTGTATGTAGGACTAGTTGAAGAGTGAAAAACTTATGTTACCTTCCATACATTATATTTCGTGTCGAAGAGTAGGTTACAAGCTAACCAAATCGGTACAGATTTTCTCATAGAGATTCTGTTGGCCTTTATTATTTTGAAATGCGAAAATACATTTATTTATTTATTTACATTGCACTACTATTCTAGTGTCACACAAGATGCAAACTGTGATTGCTATGCTGTAGCCTGCATTATTGTGTAGGCACTAGACAGTACATCTTGAATGCTTGTGCTCATAGCTTCAACATTTTTTTTGGCCCGTCAGATGAACTCTTCACATGCTGGCCTGAAAAGAATTCTTGTTAGTGATGGCATCACAGTAAAAGTGAAAAATGCCATACAGGTTTCTTTGTCTAACACTTATGATCTTGGTCATCGAAAAAATCGGAGTTTGATCGGGAATATAAATAGGGGGAAAACTTGGTCTTTTGGGAATCCAGTATGTATGTCATTACTTCCTATAAGCATTATAGGTTCTGCATCACTGGTTGCCTACAGGACTCGAAATCCCAATGCTTACATTGAATCCAACTTTTTATTGGGAGAGACAATTGAATTGCTGCCAGAGAAGTGCTACATTGGTCATACTTATAGAAAGCACGGATGTCCGATTGACTCCTTCAAATCAAGGATAGTGTTGCTGGAAAAAGTTATGCAGAGTTTATTAAGTGGCAAAATAAGTCAGAATTCAGGGTCAGGATTTTTTAAAGGAAAAGTTCGAGCATCGACACTATTTCGCTTTCACTTGGAGCTTAAAAGGGACATCAGGAGCAATGACACAATGTGGACCACAATCGCAGAGTGGAGAACGAGGCCTAAAGTTGAACATTTATTATTTGAAATTGTGGCAAAATATGAAGCTAAAAGATTAAAGCCCTTAATAATGAAGAAAGTGGGACCTTTTGACGGAGTGGATACATATCCTTGGAGCACATTAATGTCCAACATCTCCTTTACAAAGTACCCCTCTGTGCTTGTTCCTCCAGAGACTCTAACGCTGGACGTGAGATGGTAGGAAAATTAAAATGTAGCTTTACATCATCTTTTACCAATCAGGTGATAACCCTTTTCTTGTAGATCAGTTTCTTCACCTTCATGGGTTTTTTTGGATGTATACATACCTGTGTAAAATTTAATTGTAAAATTCAACTTTTAATACTTCTTGTAAATTTACAAATGAAGAAATTGTAATAATGAGTTCTTTTAACCAACAAATGTGACAATTTGTCGGAGTGTTGTGCATTACTTGGTGAGCGTGTTACTGATTTCGGGTTTATCAGATACGTTTCAGGTTTATGCTTCTTTGTTGATTTGATGTATTACTTGTACTCTAGAACTTCAGTTTCACTCTATAGAGGAAATTTGTCACTTTTAAATCCTTTATTCTTGCAAGCTTGAATGTTTGATGTACAATACATCAAGTTGTTTATCTGGGTATGTAAAATTTTGATGAATTTATCTTGAATCAGAGTGCACGACTTCCTCGGTTCTCTTTGCTTACCTTTCGTATCGTTCTAATATCTGCTACCATGATTAAGTACTCAATGTTCTTATCAAATGTCAAACATATCCTGTACTTAAAAATAGAAAAATAGTTCTTAAAGAACAATCTTGGACCTTTTACACAGTAACATCTCATCTTTACGCCAATATACTATTCAGTTAATCGCATAATTATATATACACTACTATATATAGTTGTAGTGCAACTGTTTAGTCATAGACTCATAGTCCTGTTTTATTTGTCGCCTTAGGGCTTGGGCTGAAAACGGTTGAAAATTTTATTTGGACCGAGAAGGTAGTGGAGCAGGCCCCATAACGGCCCTATATCTTTTCACAGCTTTAAACTTCCCCAAAAAGTGTTCAGAAACGGCTTACTCCCCGAGGCTTAATCTACTCAAGCACGTTCAAAATATCAAAATAATACTGTAGATGATTTAGGGGTTGGGGGTTTAAATGTTATGCTCCAAATTGTTGGTCTTTGGCAGTGATAAGAGGATGAGCCGGCGGCCTGGCGGTGCCAGAAAGTCACTGGACAATTTTGAATATGCATGAGAAGACCAGGAACAAGGTTCTAAAGGTAGGGATTGTGTTTAAAAAGGGATCGGATACTATTGAGCAAGGTTTACGGATGTGCTGATGTCTGTCGTCAAAGATTTGGACCTTTTCTGCTCTCTATATATATGCTGCAGCTGCTACTACTATCTCCGAAGCAAAATGCAACATGCATAGTGCGTAAGTACCCTAGCCGGCCACTAATGAATAGTTTGAAGGTATTTTCATTAAGACAATTTATTAGTGTAACATGTTTAGCGTACGATAATGTTTCCAACATATATGACATCAATTTTAGTGATAAGTTATAAATGATAGAGTACATGTTTGTAACTATGGAATAACTTACTTACCAAAAAAAAACTATGGAATAACTTACAGTAATTTAGAAACATCTCTGTCACAGCCCTATAGGTTCTGATGATCACTTGTAGCACATATATGTAGTTGCAGTTGAATTTATAAAGCTATAGACAAACGTTCATATTATGATTTTCTAGGAATTTCACTAAACAAGTGTAAGATTACTCGTGCATGCAACATTGCTCGTTATTCGGTCCCTAATTGTTTTTCGTTCGCCACAAAATTAATTTGATGAACCAAAGCCTACATATAGTACTAGTATATATTAATTGATAGCCATTCCCAGGGTAAACTCTAGATTAACCAACAACTTCGTCGCCATTGAACTTCTGTTTTCCTTCTTCTCCGGCAAATGGACACCGTTTTCATGCCCTTGAAGAACCTGCAAAATCAAAACTCAACTATCACACATAAATATGTGCATGTAATATTGGACCTTCATCTCGAATTAACTATGACCCAATTCTCATAATTATTGTCTAAAACTTAATTTTCTTAATTATTGGCCTACTCGATCATACCTTGGTGACGTTTTCTAATTGGAAAGATGAGCAGCTTGTTGATACAGTTTCTTCATTTGAGCGGATCCAATCCTTCATATCCTCCGAAGCTAACCATTCATCCCTGTATTATAATATATTATTATAACTTTCATGTACTTTAGAATTCAGAGAGTAAGTATAACGGAAGAAATAGAACATGCATCTTTTCGTGGAGGCGAAATTTTCTGCACTCTAACTTATTATGTACACGTAATTAGCAAAAACATGATATCCTTATTTTGACCAAATTTCAGACCGCCCCATCGTCAGATAACTCAAGATTCGGGCCGGTTGCTTGATTTTTTTGTGTACCTTGAGATCCGTATATTTATTTATTTTATCGTATATATATGTAGTCCACCCTCCCCATGACCTTAATTCAAATTTATTTATCCATGTTCCTCACAATGGATAAAAATAATAATTTTAATTATGTGATCAAAATTATTTAGGGTATTTATCAAAAACACTATTTTTTTAAACTTTTTTGCGATTTTATTATTTTTTGATTTTATTTTATAAAAATACGGTTTTGCAATCCATGCAACTTGATGCACCTAAAATCAATTTCAAATGCAACTAAAAAATGTATTTTTGTAAAAAAAATTAAAAAAATAGATATTTTTCAAAAAAACCCAATTATTTAAAGCCCGTATAAAAAAGTCGAGTTCCAATGAATTAAAAAATGACGGAGCAGTGCTAATAAGTAACTAGAAACTGTCTATGATGCATGCTAATCATTAGTCACCAATAGCAAAGTAAAACAACTAGTTAACCAGAGCCAAGTGAGTCTGTCCGACAATGCATTGCTCAGATGCCTTCATGTAATGAGTAAACGGTTCCATTTTTTTTGTTTTCTTTTGAACTTGGTAATGATGATTGTATATAGTATATGTACAGATTATATGGAAACAAAGTAGTTCTAGTAATTTTGGAAGGGTCTGAATTTCTGGAAGATGAAACTTAATTATATTACTGCATTACTAACAGTGATATTGATTTTTTTATGTGAATACATGATCAGTCTTTCTTACCGCTTAAGATTATAATTTTAATGTTTTTATCTTACACTGGTAAATATTATTTCCTTTTGCTCAAAATAAGTATAGGTTTGACTTTATGCACGTAATTCGAAATGTAAAAAATTTATATTTATACATATTATTTTCTCAATTTTCTTTTTATGAATAAAAATTTGATACTTAAATTATTATCAGAAAAAGATTCAAAAAATTATATATATATATATATATATATATATATATATATATAAGTATGTGTTTTTTAGCCAACACTTATTTTAAGAGGATAAGTATGACCTAAGCCCATTCATAATGCACAAAAAGATGCAAACATATATATCATGAAAACATATATATCATGAACGTGTGTGTTGATGAGCGAGAAAGGAAAGAAAGGAGTTGTAAGTGAGAGTACAAGCTAGGAAGTGTGAATAAATATACCTGTGGGTATTCTGTAATGTAGTTGGTAGTGACGTAGTGGTTGATAATGAGTTGATAGAATAATTAGAAGGAAGCAGATGCGACTGATAGTCACAAGCATCAACATCTTCTCCTGTTCCTTGTGTCCTTTGCTTAAAATCCTCCATTTCTCTGTACCCTTGACCTACACCATTTACATTCATCATAACTCACTGCCCCTACTTCATCATTCAACCCCCCGAACATTTTTACTATAATATATACCTGTTCCTTTGTAAGTGTTCTTCACTGTCCTATACATCTGCATCAACAACAGTACCACTAATATAAACATATATATGAATCTTGATTATTTATTTAATTTCATATTTTCGTTCATGGCTGTAGTAATTGAAATTACAACAAGTACCTGTAAATGACTTTTCACATGAGCTAGCGTTAGATCTTTCACATTCATCAACTCTAACACAGATTTTGGTGTTGCTCCTGTAACATTTTTCAAAAATTAGGCATTATATATATATAGAATTCAAAATTAATCAACAAATTAACTGCAGGTTTATATATATGTAGTAGAAATTAAACAAGATATAATACAATTAAAGTATGAATTTAAATACTAATGAAAAATCTAGCTAGGCAGATTAGTGTAATTAATCAAGTAATCATATAGCAGTACTAGGAAGAAATAAATAAGACAAAGTAATAAGTATTAGCATACTTTCATGGCCACCAAGTAGCTCAACAGCATGAACAAAATGAGAGTGAAGAGTACAAGTCCATCTCATTCTCGGGGCTCTGGCACTTGTTTTCATAACCCCATTTATCAGTCTCGGAGCTCTTCTTTTAAAGTCGCGGCCGCCATAGATATGTTGTTGATAATAATGCTGAAATTTTGTGGGGGGTGGAGGATTTAGACCCGGCACCACTTCAAGCCCTAAACTCAAATATGAGCGTTGACAGGAGGAAGCCTGGTGAGGTGAGAGGAAACCATGTTCATGGGTTAGATCACTACTAGCTCCGCTGCTAGCCGAGTCGCTGCGCTCAGTAGCCATGTAGTTGATTAGTCCCCCACTGTCACTACGCATTGGCTTAGTGGATGGCGGTCTGATTTGTAACGACAGATCAGCCACATACTCATTTGAAGCTGCACTTGTCATGTTTTATAAATTACTGTATATAGATAGGCTATAGTTTTAAGATCGAAGGAAGATGCTCTAAATTAATGAGAGGATCCCTATATATGAATATTATTGATTTGCATGTGTATATATATATATATCAAGATAGATGGTGAGAAGCTGGCTAGGTTTCGTAAAAAGACACCAAATGAAGCAGCAATGGTACAAGTAGTCTAGTACTAATTAAACAAGTTGTGCGTTTAAAGATGAAGAGAGAGATGAGAGAGAGAGAGAGCGCTTTTTCCTGGTTCTATGAGAGTATATATTATGAACTTAGTAAAAACGAGTGAGCTAGGGCGCTTCCTTATCTTTGTAGCGGAGGGGACACAAATTGAGCTAGAGTAGTAGTCTTTCAGTTCTCTACCCTTGGAATTAATGGAGAAAAAAACAAAGCGGGGTCCTCTTGTGCGGAATAATGGAAGGCGAGCTAAACCAACCTTGGGTTTTTAACACAATAATAACAAAACAATAAATAAATGTGTTTTAGGGAGAAACTTGTATAAAAGTGATTACGGTGGTTTACTGGAATCACGTAGCAAAATATGATGATTTACTGATGAACTTAATGAAGAACGCGAAGAATACGGGTGGAAAGTGATGAATTTTGATAACTGATTTTGCTGTTGATTCGTTAGAAGACCAGAGAATATGCTTGCTCTCTTACTATCAACTGAAACAAAAGGCCTATGTACCCTATTTATAGGGGTTCAAGCTTGATAGAATATATGTTTATATATATTCTATCTGATTTTATTATCATATTTAATTGTATTTTACATTAATTGGATATTTATTTAATAGATTTTAATATTTTATTGCAGAAAAGAGGAAATTCCTAAACTTGGAAGAATTTGGGCTTAAAGAGCTAATTTGGAGTCAAATTAGAAAAAAATCGTATTTATTGGGTTACATGTGTTGCATACACTATTTAGGTCATATCTTGAGTTTCAGAAGTCAGAATTGGACGATTTTACAGTTTACGCGAAACTTATGAAATTATCTTTAATTCAGGAATGGGCCAACAAGAAAAAGCTAACTGGATCAGCCCAGAAACAGAGGTGTAAAAACAGCTACGAATTTTACATTGAGAATTCGACTCAGTTTAAGAAATCCTCTTGTATTTGTTTTAAAGCATCAAAATACTTTTATATAGAGACATATCAGTTTTTATTATGGATTATTAATAGACAACATCATTATTATGATTAGAGTAGTTTATTATTAGGCTTAGAAGAAGGTGGATGGAGACCGTGATTTTTTCATGTGATAGGGAGAATTGAAGATTTCATATCCAAATCTTTTATGCATTCTTATTAGTTTAATTACGTTTTTTTATTATCATGGTTGTTTTACTTATTTAATTATTAGTGAATAGTTGTTTTTATGGCTTAAAGGGTACCATGTTTGCACTATAATATTGACATGATTTTCACAGTAGTTTGATGGGTTATATATAACTAGCATTAGAGCCCGTGCAAGGCACGAGACTCGTGTGAATTCTCGTATTTGAACGTACTTTAGTAAATGTCATAAATTGTAGAAAAAAATATATGAATAATGGTGGTTGTTTGCTGCATTATTTTATAAATAGTATGTGTTATATTTTTGATTTTTTAAAACTTACCTAAAAGAATATTAATATGTGCTTAGATGTAATAAATTAAGCACTTTATTCATAGCAATGTGTCTTAAGTAGTAAACTGGTTACACGTTTTATTCATAAATTATAGATAGTTTCATTTTATTTATATAGATAGTAATTCATAGGGATAGTTTTTGTAACTTAAGTAGCCTCCTGCCTCTTTGCCATCATGGTTACTGGATTTCATACTTGTTACTGGAGTCTGCATGAAATTCAAAGAGTAATGATCGTGCTATAACTTCATTTCATTTTAACATTTCATCAAACATCAAACAGGTAGCATGCGAGCTTCCATAACAATTCAATTTGCGAGATGAATTCACCATATTAGAGGCCTATAACTTGCGCATCAAATGACTAAACACCTGTAATAGATATAATTGAAGTAGATGCAATTAGGCTCGGAACGTAGAAGGGTAAAATGGGTTTTTCATATAGATTTAATTTGCTCAAGAGCTGGGCTTGGAGTCAGGTTTATAATAGAAGTAGATGCAATTAGGCTCGGGACGTAGAAGGGTAAAATGAGTTTTTCATGTAGATTTAATTTGCTCAGGAGCTAGGTTTGGAGTCAGGTTTAAATGTGATGTTCTCCTATAAGATATATAGTAGATTCAATATGGATATGATCGAGAGATATACTTACTAGAGGCACACATACGATTAACAGAATTGAATTTGAATGCGAGAGCATCATTAGATTTTTGAGGGCGTTAATACTCGAAAGAGATTAACACTATTCTAATTACTTGATTAATTGAATTACTAAAAGTTATTATTTGTGTAAGCATGTTTCAAGAGTGTTAATACTTCAGAGAGATTGACAAACTCTAGTTATATGACAACTTTAATTGTTTTAGCTTAGAAGCCAGTTATTGTGTAAGCATGGTGGACCTGATCGCCCTAGGTTTTTAATATATTAATTTAGTATATGTAATTAGTGTTAGTTTAATTAATTAATTAATATTCCTATATATTCGTTTGCTCTTAAAAAATATGTGATAATTGGATTAAAATCGATAAAGCATGTCTCCTTGTGAATACGACCCGCATGTCAATCTCTGCTAAGTGCTAACAACAGACACCGTGCGTTTGCGGTTATAAATTAAATAAAACTCATCAAAGCTACACGTAGTTCTTGGAGGACAAGTTACCTATATGGACTAGGTATTGGTCCGGTCCATCAGGCCTAAATCATCAGACGTGAAGGGCTTTGGCCCAATTAAGTCTTTGCGGATGTGAAAGGTAGGCTTCCCAGATGTCTTAACTATCATGGCCCAAGCCCGTCTGGCTGCGGGGGCTGTCATGGAGTTGTAGAGCAAGCAGTTCCCGTAGGGGGATGTGCGCGATGTGGCATCGCAGGGGTAATATGCAAAGGTGATCCTGAGTGGATCCACTCATGAGATGAGAGACCGTAGGGCTAGCTGTTTTCAAATAGATAAGTATGTTGAGATATTACCCTGTGAGGGCTTTTACAGTCATCAGATCAGTAAATAATATCAAGTGAGGTGAACCCATAAGGCTATGAGCTTTTCAGTTAGTTATGAAAAATCAGTGTTAAGTACTCCGAGTTAGCGAAATGATTCGGGACAAGAGGGCCTGGTTGAGCAAGCCGAGATGAGGACTTCCCCTGTCTATGCGACCTGGGGGAATGATGATGAGAAGTGGGCTGTGTTTGAGGCTGACTCTCCTCTTCTTGTCCTCCTCTTGCGATGCGGATACGGAATGGGCCTTAATGCCATATAAGTCTGAAAACAAGGTGGGCCAACTCATTTGTGCCATTGGGTCTGTATAGAACCCATGTCCAATATTGGGTATAATAAAATGTATTTTCTACGTACACGTAATCATAATAATTGTAATTTACAAGTCATAAACATATTTTTAGTCAAATTTTAATAGCTTCTTAATTAATAAAAAAGTAAATAGGGTTTACATCTCTCTCTAGAAAGGCAGGCAGCCGCTTCCCTCTTCGTTTATCAACATAGCCACTTCTCTCCTCGTTTATTAACATAGCTGGCGGGGTTTTCATCGGCCTTTCCGGTGGAAAGCTCCAAATCCTTTAATTTGCTTTGTTTATTTCTGTTACTTCAATAATCTTCTTTTTTGGGAAGGATTTCTACACATCTGTGATTTGTTTTTTAGATCTAAATAATCGGAGTTTCAAATTTTCTTTCGTCTTCGATTCAAGCAGAGATTATTGGATTCGAGAGTGGACCTATTGTCTCTTATTGTGGTTTCATTTTTTCAGATCTAAGTTTTTTTTATTTGGAATTTCTGTTTGTTTGCTCTCCTCGATGAGATGGTGTGTTTTCTCTCCTTTATTGTGAGTGTTGATTCTGATTTAGTGATGAAAGTTTGTATTAAATTGCATTTATGATTGATAACTCAAATGGGTTCTGTCGAAACGGATACACATAAATATATCATTTTCAACATATCGCATGATTGATATATTTTATATTTGTTCGACTCGATCATTTTTATAGATGTATAATTAAATCTATTTTTCTTCAAAAACGTAAATCATAAACGTAACTATACATTCCCACGGATCCATTATTCCATTAATGTTATTATCGATAATAACACGGTTGGTCGATAATAATCAGTCAATCACGTACCCACGTGGGAATGTAACTATAATTAATATTTGGTTAACACGTGAGGAACCAACCGCCCATATCGTGTCAAGTATAGCAATCAGTCAATCACGTACCCACCTAGCTGCTATCACTAATCAACTGGACTGTAATATATATTTAAGTGCTCTGACTATAAAAATACATACTCCGCTTAGTATATAGGTATTGACTATAGACTTGGTACCAAACCTCGTAGAGTTAAACCCCGTAGAGTTGGACCGGACATATATATTACGTACTAATTTACTATTATGTATGTGCAGGACAGGAGTCAGAACAAGGTATGGCCGTGACGCCGTGTGTTTATATACATACGAGTTGCATTTCGATCTGTGCTTCAACTATTCCATCACCACCGCCAAACATGTATCTTCTCATATTATACTACTGCTACATTTTAATTGTACGATACATGGATATTTAATTTATTTTTAAAAAATTTAATTATTTATTTTTAAATTATTAACACTTTTATAATTTTAATGAGCTTTAGTATTATTATAATATTCATTTTAACTTGTTTAAATTATATATCCAAATATTAATTGAATTAAATTTAAAATATAATATTTTATTTTTTTAATATCATGTATGATTGTATTATTATATTTTTAATAAATGAATTTATTTTAATAATTTAGTTTTTAATATAAAATTATTTTATTCTTTCAATAATATTTTTTATGTTTATTTAATATTTTTTATAAATATATTATTATCATTTTTTAATTTTATACAACCCAAGATATACCCAAATTAGAATATATTAAACTTAAGGAAAAATTGTTAGACTTGCAAAATATTTATTACGTTTTTCTTTTCTTTTTGATATTGGGTATTTACTACGTTTGATGTAAGTTAAGGTGTTGTATATTATATAAAGTAATAAAGTCTACGCATATAAATAATTATATAATTAATAAGTATTGATTCTTGGACTTTTAGTAATTTATGAATATTAAATTTTTAAGATTATAAATATTAAATTTTAATATGTTATAAATAGGTATCGAAATCTTAACCTTGTAAAGATTCGGATAAGATCCCTCTATAACTTATTATATATAGTATATAATTTAATATGAGGAAAATAATTTTTTTGTCACTCAATTATTAGGTGGTTTAAAAACTTACCACTAAAATATTAAATCTCTCGGAAGTAGAACCAAACTAATTTTATTATTAGAAATCAGTCATTCCGTCTATTAACACTTAACAAACGTTAAATTTTGTTCATACTGGACAGCTCGAGACCGAGTACGTTGATGTGACTTATGATTCTTTTAACAAAATAAAAAATATTATTTTATAGCTTTGCGACTGAAATATTTTACAATAATTACAAAAATGAAACTAATAATAATTTTGGAAATTCGATTTTTGAAACTCTTAAAAATTATTTTAAACATACAATTTATTTTAAAAATACAACTGATTTAAATACGGTCTATTTTTTGAATCAATGTTTTAGATTTGTTAACTGTGCAGAGTAAGTTATCGAAGCTTGACGAATTATGTAAACTCTTTATATATATTAGCTTGTAACTCGTATTATGCAGAGATACCTTTCAATATATTTTTTAATATACATATCAAAAACGTTATTAATTATTTAATTTTATAATTAATTATCTTATTAATTTTTTAGTCGCTAATTTATACGTGAAAATTTTATATTAGAATAAACAATTAAAATTGTTTTGATTTTGTGATGATTATTATTAGATTTTTTTAAACTCCCATTACCATAAAATAATTGAGTTATATAATAAGAAAAAATAATTACTAATTTTATAATAGAAATCGTGTTCTATCTAAAATACCCACTTATATTTTATTTAGAGATATGAATATAAATTATATTTTTATATAAATATTTAATATTATATATTATTATATAATCTTGACTGTTTATTGTTTTTCAAACACTAAGAGCACAGTCCTTATTTATTTTGTTGTATTGTACCAGATAATCAAGTTATACCCCTTACACTTATTATATATTGTATATAAGAATATAATATATTTAGTTACCATATATATATAAAAACTAACCGTAACATATAAAAATTAACGGAATGACTTGCATTCAAAATGAAGGTAAGGTTAGGGACAAGGGGAAAAAAACTTGTTGTTTAGTGATAAGTTCCTAATTCATGCAATAGTTGAATGACAAAAAAAATCTATTTTTCCTTTAATATAACATTATGCACAAATGCAACTACAAAATACAAATCCTATTTCAGTGATACAACAAACAAATATTAGTAAAATAACAACGGAATATTGCCACAGAAAACTTCTCTGAAGGTTAAGTTCAATTCTAATACAAAATTAAGATTAAGATGACAATTTTGTGAATATCAATTAACACCCTATACTCACATAAATACCATTCTATCATTATTCTATATTCTTATAACCTCAACTAATCTCCTAATCCCGTTTTTAAAAAAATAATAAAATAGATTAATAATAATAATAATTAAGATTCAAATTAGATAGATATTATGAATTAGAATTGAATTAGGATAACGGGCTTCGAATTTGGGTGAGATTTAATCGTAATAGGTTTTATTGTTAGGTTTTAAAACTCTCTCTGAGATCTCCTCATTATTCAATATTCTTTTTGAGTCGCAAAGACTAAAAGTTGTAAATGTCTCTTGATTCTTCTTCTTCTTCTTTGTTATTAAAATTCGTAGGTTTTTTCATACACAGCTCAACTGTCTTGTAAAATTCGTATCAAATTCATCGTAAGTCGGAATTCGTTGATTCTGGATTTTTTCCAAAGATCTTTTCGTTCTCTATGACTTTCGTGTTTTAAGTTTTTTGAGAAAACATCGTTAAGAGGGTCAAAAAGGTTAAACACAGATCTGGGCAGATTCGGATTTATGGAGACGTTCGAAATTTGAGATGTGATGTTTCTGATTGGGTTCTATCGATTGAATATATGTTCTAGGATGTTATTGATTTTTGGTTTTGCGAGGTTGAAGTAAGTTTTCGATCGATCTTTCTAGTTCTTTTAAAATTATACGTGTATATTTGATTATAAAAATTTGGGTTAAGTGATTATATTTTGAAGTGACGTGTATTATCTGTATGTGATGTGTGTCAACGGTAATTTTGAAACTCTGATTTATGTCATGGTTTGTGAAAATTTAGAACCGAGGTCACCGGGTTGTAGTGACAGTTTTCTGAAAATTTAGGACTGTTATCACCGGATTGTAGTGGTTGTCATATGAATAATGGGTAACAAGTTATTGTTTTATGTGTAGTCGTTGTGTGGTATCGTATCGAATAAGGATAAGAAAGTGTATCGAAAAGTTATATGCATGGATATCGTATCGAAAATTATGTATTACTTATATCGTATCGAAAATTATGTTTTGTTATATGTATTACTGTTACTTGGCCCGACTAGTTAGATAGATTGGTTACTTGTTGGGCTGTGTAGAAATTTTCAGGTTTCCAATCTACTCCAAATCTAAGATCCTCGAAATTCAATACACTTCATTTCCCTCTTACACTGAACCTGAAAATTGTAAATAATGAGTTACACAGTCCAACAAGTAACAATCGACTTACAAATATTCTGAAAAATCAGTGGGTGTTTTAATAAAACAATTTCCTTCAAAAATAATATAAGTCTTGAAAACAAATTGAGAAAAACAATATAACCCACATTTTATAATTTCAAGAATCCTTTATTGAAAATAATACGATAATCTTATAAAATTTCACAATCTTGCTCTACGGCCACACTTTGCTAGTAACCGACATCTTATTCTTATTCTTTACCACACTTTCCCGGTGTACGGGTTCTAAAATTCAATAATCACGCGTCCTTATCAGATATCTAAGATTGCACACTTGTTCCACTAATAAGGGTGTTTAAGACTAGTTCCGGAACTATAGCGTAAATTATGAATGGGTTCGAAACATAGAGACTGAGTTTCAAAAATTCTCATATCTTATACAGTTCGAAAAAAATATTTTTATATCTTATACGAAATCGAAATTCACAATATCAAATTTGTTTTCAAATATAAAAGTAAATCAAAAGGTATTTACCTCCAAGCCGACCCTATAAATCATATATTGCATATAACACCTCTAAAATTCAAGAATCTACACTATATTAGATTTGGAGTAGATTGGTTGTTGAATTTTTGGATAGACGTGTGATGATCTTTTTGGAGTATAGGACTTTTGAGAATTTGGGGACCAAATTCTTTTTAAGGAGGATAATATGTAATATCCCGTATTTTTTTAGAATAATAAAATATATTAATAATAATAAAAAAGATTAAAATTTGATAGATATTAGGAATTTGAATTAAATTATTATAACAGTGGGCTTTAAATATGGGTCATATTGAATCATAATAGGTTTTGTTGTAGGGTTTTTAAACTCTATATATAGATTGAGATCTCCTCTTTATTTCATAATTTTTTTGAACCACCAAGACTAAAAGTTGTAAATCTCTCTCGATACAAAAATCCTTATTCTTTTTATTTTTTTGAGCCACCAAGACTAAAAGTTGCAAATCTCTCTCGATACAAAAATCCTTATTCTTTTTCTTTGTCTTTGATATTAAAATTCGTATGATTTTCTATACACAACTCAGCTGTCTTGTAAAATTCGTAATAAATTTATCGTAAGTCGGAATTTGATAATTCTGAACTTTTCAAAAATATCTTTTCGTTCTCTACGACTTTCGTGTTTTAAGTTTTTTGAGAAAATATCATTTAGAGAGTCAAAAAGGTTAAACACATATCTGATGATATTCAAAATTATAGGGACTTTCGAAATTTGAGATGCGTTGTTTTTGTTTCGGTACAAGGGATTGAATATGTCTTTAAAGAAGATGTAGATTCTTGAATTTCGGATGTGTTATATGCAATATATGATTTATAGGGTCGGATTGGAGGTAAGTACTTTTTGACTTAATTTTATTTTTGATTTTTTTTAATACTGAATTTCGATTTCGTATAAGATATAAAAATATTGTTTTCGAATTGTATAAGATATAAGATATGAGAATTTTTGAAACTCAGTCTCTACGTTTCACCCGTTCGTAATTTAAGCTATAGTTCCAGAACTAGTCTTAGATAACCTTATTAGGAGCACAAATGTGCACTCCTGTATACCTGATAAGGGCGCGTGATTATTGAACTTTAGATCCCGTCCACTGAGAAAGGGTGGTAAATAATAAGAATAAGATGCCGGTCACCGGCAACGTGTGGGCGTAGAGCAAGACTGTGAAATTTTATAAGATTATCGTATTGTTTTCAATAAAGATTTTTGAAATTATAAAACCATGCGTTAAATTGTTTTTTTCAAATTGTTTTCAAGACTTATATTTTTTTTGAAGGAAATTGTTTTGTTAAAACACCCATTGATTTTTGGAAATATTTGTAAGTCGATTGTTATTTGCTCGGCTGTGTAACTTATTACTTATAATTTTCTGGTTCGTTGTGAGAGGGGGATGGAGTAAATTGGATTTCGAGAATATGCAGAATAGATTGAGGTTGTCTTGTCATTGTTAGCTGTGTTTTTATTATAGTTAATTTTGTAATAAAAATTTGGATTAATAATTATATAATTTTGATCAAATTAATAATTCAAAAAGAGCGGCCTATTAAAATTCTTTAGCTCTTCAAATATTCGTAAGCTTCAGAATCACCTATGAAGCCAAGGAAATCACCCCGTATTTCTCGGCCGCGTAAGTTACTATATATATCACGTGATTACCATGGGGCAAACTTGTCAAGATCATATTTATGTGGTTGCATAGTAAAGTGCATTTCGAAAAATTTTATTCACTTAATTTTTTTTAGAAAAACAAATTTAATTTTACTTCTTTTTTTTAACCATTCCTTGAACTTCCATTATTTAATTTTAATTTCATTATAACTGTTACATTATATTCCCTCCAAAGTCCAAATCAAATCGAACACAGTGATATACTCTTTTAGTCCCACCCATTTGTTTATGTTTCGGAGAGAAGGTTCGACACGCATTTTAAGGTGTATATAAAATATAGTTTCATAACTTATTTTAATTTTTTTTTTGAATAAAAATTTAAACATTCAATTTTTATTCAAAAATAAAAAATTATAAAAATAAGTTACGAAATTGTACTTTATATACACCTTAAAATGCATGATGAATACTATCTTAAAACGTAAATAAATGGGTGAGAGAGTGAGAGTATCATACTAATATGATAATACAAATAACTGAGCTCGCGTCCCAATAGTCCAGCAGGGAACTTGTTTATATAATTATAGTCCCAATAACAAATGAAGGGCTAGTGATACGATTTGATCATATGAGAGAGACGAGTTGAAAAGGTTAATCATACTAGTCTTAAACTACGATTATATAGCCATGGTCAGCGCCTGATGCGCTCTAGATTCATAGGGAAACTCAAATATTTTAACTTTATTCTACTCTAATTTTTAGTTTATTGTTCAAGAACTTTATTGTAGTAACGTTAGTAGTATACTAGTATGTGATAGGGAAAGTAAGAATAATATCCGGTGAATATGTCTCTCAATGGTTTGTTTTCTATGTATTCTAATGTCTCGCCATTATATTCCATATTCCTTGTGTTTTTCTCTATCATACATGCTGCATGCATATATATAATTAAGCAATGCACGTCCTACCCACCACCGATACACCTTTTTTTTTAAATGAGGGCCGTTGAGAAATCGAGTTGGTTGATAAAAAAAAAACTCTACTCATTTTCATTTGACAAGATTTGATCAAATTTTTAATATTTCGTATGAATGAAAATATAAAATTTTAATTATTTTTTATCAACCCTGCCTGATTCCGCTACCACCACAAACATTAAACCCACAAAATATATTTTTGTTAAGAGATGGAGTAGGTGGATATGTGAGGCAAGGATACAAGCATAAGAGTATGTGAATGTATCGAAATGTGAGAAGAATTTCTCTTTCACCTCCTACACTCATCACTAACATTCCGGTTTGAGCATAGGGACAAAAAAGAAAGCAAAGGAATCACCGTAATCAACGCCGTTTTGAAGGACGTGTATATCCTTTAAACAACTGACTAATGAGTTTTGATTATGTACACGAGGTAATAATCAATTTAATTCAAATTATATGGATGGTTTAGAATACATGAATTCATTAGATAATTCTATTAACGCAATAATATTATTCTTAGCAGTCCCGTTTGGCTGCAAATATTTTTCAGAAATAAGTACTTATTTTCAGGGGGAAAAATATCTAAATAAGTTTAGCCAAACACCGTAAGCCTTAAAAAATATAGTAATCTGTAATTTCAGACGATTAAAGAGAGAAGCACCAAATGACCAAATATCTACATGTAAATATAAAATATTACATCCCTGCTATATTTAGTGTAAAATTTTAAAATTTCCACTTCATTATACATAATTTTTACGAGAAGTATACTGCAACCAAACGATATGGACCCACTATTATATAATTGGATTGGATAAAAAGAGTAGGTAGGAAAAGAAATATTTGCAGGTGATTAAATAAATGGGTAAGGTTTATGCGATTGTCCTGTCTGTGACCGGGGGAGACGTATATACACAAACAATGTGACCTAAAGAAATACTATATGCGTATGTATGGCCGGAACGCGAACGTGGCATGGAAGTTGCTCTCTTCGTACAAAAATTAGGTGTTCTCAAGTACAATATTTATGACTTGAGAAAAAACAGGTCAACAATCTTAGGTTCCTACATAAACAATTACTGCCAAATTCATCACATATAACTTAACAAGAAGTTGGGCCCTGTGTACCACAAAGACTGGATCACCTCTGCATAACAACTAAATGTTGAAATCAAAGCACATTACTAATTATATATACAAAGTTACAAAAAGAAGAGGGAACCCTTTGTGTACACTCAAGTTTCCAAAACTGAACAAGCCACACTAGTCACCTCTACCCAAAACATCACAGGATTCACTCCATATTAGAAGTTCAGAAAGAACATAGATTTTACCAGCAACCGGACATAAAGAACATAAAAGAAGCTAATCATGATTCTATCACAATTCACCAATTGCAAACCTAAGAACAGAAAACAGAGAACATGATACATGATACATGATACATGATACATGATACATGATACATGATACATGTACATACTACACTACAGTTATGCCCTTCACCAGTTAGACTAAAAAGTAAAAACATCCAATAGAACATACATGGATGATTGAGATAGTAATGCTTGATTAAACTCACAAGTTAATAGCTCTTCATGTATCCTGCAAGAGGGGACGGCTGTTTACCATAAGAGCTAGTTCATTTGTGGCTACTCTTCCACTTGGATATTCCTGGTCTTTTCTCCCATAGCTAGATATATGGACACGCATTTCACATTTCCCAATAAGCTCAAAGATGCAAATATCTCCTATCTGAATATCATTGTCACGAACAAAGGCCATCCACCCACCACAAAAAGTATGTAAAGTCTGCACTTTCATAGTCGGAACTGAATTTACAGTCCAACAATCTCCTTTTATATTCCGAAGGACAATCTCTGTTCTACAATTGGGAAGGTGTTCCATGGAAAATTTACATGGAACTTTCTGCAAAATAATGATTTGATATCAGTCTGCAAAAAAGATATGGAAATAATAATGGCAAGAAAATTGAAACACCATTTAGATAGAGTGAAAGACTAATACACTTAAATTGCCTAATATGGTATTCCACTGCTGCTAAATGCGAGTGTATAGAATTGGTAATATACTCCTATTACAAGTATAATCTTAATGAAGATGTTTGTTTCCGGTAAAAAGTTATTAATATGTAAGAACGTACAAACATATATTACACCAAGGGCAATTAAGGACATAATCTAGCTTGTGCAATTCTGCATATAGATATAGATGCATGAGAAGCACTTATAGTTATAGACGTTACTTTCAGATACCAACACTGTGTAAAATATGGACATGTGAGAAAGAAATCCAATATATCTATGAAATACTTGGAATATACTTATTAGTTATTACTAATCTCGCAAAGGATAATTAGCACAATATCTCATGTATTGCATCATCCCTGGAATTAATGACTGAACATATAGTCAACTTCTTATTTACCTTTTAGCATAAAAAAAACTTCTAATTTACCCCCTACTAGCAGGTAGAAACTGTGACTTTCGATAAAGAAAGTCCAGGCAATAGCGAACCAAGTAAGGTGTGGCTGTCTATTTGGGTGTTCAGGGCGGGTGTTCCAATGGTGGCGGAAGGAAGTTATAGCAGACGTTTTCAATGGAAGGCATTTAGTGCTTGGCAGTCGAATAGCATATAATTGAGCACAAAGTTGCAGAATATACAGACTTAGAGGACATGAATTTTACAAAAGAAATCACAACTGTTTATATAATTACCAAATACCAATGTTCTTCTGAATAAATCAATATTTAATCACAGACAATATTTAAAACAAGTCTAAACTTTCTTCCTGACCTACATCAAAACCACAAGAATATATTACTAATCAGATAATATGACAATTGTGTTAAGGAAAATTAGATTAAACAGCTGAATTCTAGAATTATATATATTTATATTCGTTTAAGCTTGGACACAGGTACAACTCCCCATGGTCTGGCATAAGATTGGTCCCAACCCTCCGGGTTCAGCTTTTCCTGCGTTAGTTGTCATCCATATTCTACAGTAATTAACTAATTATTAGTGGAGTAGAACTGATTTACATTCCGAGTCTTTAATTTATTGAATGTAAGGAGACATAATTTGATCAAATATTAGTTGGGGATAATCTTCCAAACATCTGCACAAGTCACACCTTCATATTACATTTGTACATGCTACACCCTCAGATATATAATATGAGCATGGTGTTACTTGGCCAGGTTGCAGGCTGTGGGTTTCTAAAGGCAAATAAATGATTACGTATTCTCTTTCCGCTAGCATTTTTCTTCTTTTTTTTTTTTTACTTAGGAGTAAGATACTTTATCTATCTGTGAAACTACAGAACCACAGTATGGGTTAGGCCATATGAAGACATCAAACAAATGACACAATTTCAAAAGAGATATAAAAAAGCGGGCTGATAATTAATTGCATAACAGCATTATGTTGTATTGAATTAATACAAGTAACACTATCACCATAAAAACAATACATAATAAATACATTGATTTACCTACCATCGTGAATGAACCACTAATGTTAAACTTCTTCATGATTCTCACAAAATGAGGCAAACTGGAAATAAATGATTCTGCTGCTATCTTTTCTTCAGGTGCTGACTTCATTGACATAAAACTCCTGATATGAGGACCCTGTTGGTGTTGCTTGTTTTTTCTCCTATTGCTCCCTGTTCCCAATTAATAGTTCAAAAGATTGTTACATCTTGTGGTTGGACGAGGCAATGTTACTCATAGAGTATTAGAAGGTAGAAAGATTATATAACAAAGCATTTGACACCAGAACGAGATGGAAGCAACTGTGTAAGTTATAACCAACAAAATAATAGTTGGAAGACAAATCCTTAAGAACTGCACCAGGTATGACCCAGGATAATATTAAAAACATATTAGTTATAGAAGTTTTAAAACATATTACCTTGCTTTTTGTTGCAACTGGATTTTTCTGCCTTGGATATTGATTTTACATGAGATGCACAAGAATTTCCTTTTGATATTTCTGACAGATGAGTTGAATAACCTGAAATCTTCGGTGTAGTAGCAACACATGCATTGCTTACCACTTTACACGCTGGCTTATTACTGTGATTATCTACCCCTTCAGTTTGTACCCTGAGAATCCACACATGAAATTCACAATTCTGCACTAGTTCGAAAATGCAGATATCTCCCATATTGATGGTATTGTCTCGGACAAAACTTAACCACCCTCCACAGAAAGTATGTGATGTCTGCACTCTTGTGTTTGGAATTGAATTGATAACCCAACTTTCTCCGTCTGCATTGCGTAGTATAATCTTTATTTTGCATTTGGGCAGGTGTGCCATAGAAAACTGATATGGGATGTTCTGCATGACATGACAAGTAACATAAAATGTAGATGAGAGACGACAAATATCAAACAAGCTGATATAATAAATGAACACCCAAATTCTAACGCCCCCCTCCCAAGTTTTTTAAGGGTGGAAAACAATAGAATGTAAGAGGAAGTAAGTAATTTGAGATGCAATAAGTTTCACACACTTAATCCCGAGTTTAAAAAAAATATGGAGTGAAACTACTTTCATTAATGTGCTCCCGAGTTGGAAGGAAAGCATGCAAGTAGTTGTTAAATTATCAATTTATCCTTATATTTAAAAAAGTGATGATTGAACTAGTAGGGGTCTATTTATAATTATAAGACTTTTATAATTTTCACTTTCACTTGCTTTCCTTTGCTTCCCGCTTTTGGAGTGAAAGTTTGAGAATAAAGCATGTGAAATTTGCATTTCTCTTCACTTGTTTTCCTTCTTAAAAAAAACTGGAGCATGAATAGGAATGCAAATTTTATAATTTTACTTCCCTTTCATCTTCGTTCCTCCTTATTTAAAACTCGGGAGCAAGGTATAAATAGAAGCCTCTCAGCGATGGTTTCTTAAAAGGAAGGTTCTATCAATAATGGAAAAGGTGCTTATTGTCAAACGACCCCAAATTTTACATGGCTGGAATGGCCATGACATTTTGGACCAAGATCACTGTTTGTTTTTGTCAATTAAAAATGTCAACTAAAGCGTTCAACTATTACAGACCACACAAGTTGATGTTGGGTGATTCAGGCCCTCCATATATGCATTACTTAATTATGAGATGAAGATATCAATGGCATAGGTTAATTAGTATAGATTAGATTAGAATGCATTGATGTACAAGAAGCTAGCAATATAAGGGTGTAAAAAATTGTAAATAATGTGAATCTCGGACCCCATCAGGCCATTAGTTCCACATATCGGATTTATTCACTTTTTACTATGACATAAGATGTATATCCGCATAAAAGCAATATTATAGAACTGATGAGTGATGAGATACTTACCAATGTGTATGATCCACTAACATTGAACCTTTTCATAACTTTTGTAAAAGTCGGATAGGGGGAAGTGAATGCTTGAGCTATTCTATCTGCTTCAGGAGCTGACAGCAAGCCGTGATTAAGTAATCCCTCTGCGATGCATTAACGGGTTAAACTTCACTTGTAAATAAAACACTACAGAACCAGTTAATACTGTGTTCCAGAAACATAGATGATTCATCAAAACTTTCGTTAATTAATATGCAAGCCACTTTTTGAGGATACAATTCTATCAAAAACTAGTCACAACTATAATTTCATGCACATTAAAATGTAAAATAATTAATGCATTTGATTCGGCCATGCAAATTGGAAATCAGATGACTTTGGGATGAAAGGACAAAGGAATATGTACACAATACCTGAGAACTTTTCCGAAGATGTCAACTACAAAAATATTTCACAATTACTTAATATGTTTTACCTGAGGGCATAGCAACAGTCACAGAATTTTTCGAAGGACCGCTAACATATTCAGCTAAGGTAGAAAGGCGAGATGTTTCAGTTGTCACGCCCATAGAAGCCACGTTACCCTGCAAGCACCTTTCTTTGTCAGCTATATCCCGAAGGGAACCGTGGTACTTGGTAACACATTCTGAAGGGACTTGAGAACTTCTCATCTTCTTTCGTGCATATCCAACACTGTTTTGTGTTTCCCTCTTTTTTGTGTTTAAAGTGTCACATTTGCTTTGGTCTTGACTGCATTGTGCAGTAGATGCTGCTTCCTTCTCACAGGAAGTTTGATCAAAAACTTGGACAACAAATTGCAGATCACCTTCGTATCCAAAAAGCAAAGAATCGCCATCTTCCAAGGAATGATCTCTGACAAATGATTGCCACCCTTCATAAATACATAAATCATCATCATGCTTAATCAAGGAAGCATACCAGATATCCCCACTAGGACCTTCCAATGTCACAGTTCCACAAGTATATCCTTCCAAATTCACCATGAATTTTGGTGGAACTTTCTGTAATTTAAAAATGACAGGAATACAGGATCAATGCACCACATAGTAGAGTCGATTACAGACTTGATAACCCCAAGTTAGACTACACAAGCATTGTAGCAGGTACAACATTTTCTTATTTTACAAATCTTGGTAATTATCTCAATTTACAAGGTACATAAAACACATACTGAAAGTTTAACACTTTACAAAACCAGAAATCTTGGTAATATATCGCAATTAAACAGTAGGCTGTTATATAAAATGCGGGTCATTTCTAACATATCAAATATAGTATAATTAATCAAACCTAAAGGGAAAATCAGAGATAGCTCAAAAGAAAATGAAGAAATTAGTGAAATAAAGAGCAGTAAATGTGTGGGATTAAAAAAAGAAAAGATAGATAAAATAAATACCAGCATATGAGAGCAAGAGACGGGATTAAATTTGACCAAGAAGTAAGACATCTTCGTACTCCCCATCTCCTCAATTAGCCCCCCTCTCAACTCAAGATACGATGCAGTAAACCCTAAAAATTTAAAATTTTAATTTAAACAAAATTGGGTTGGAAAATCACATCGATTACTACAACTTAGACGCTGCTTTGCTACTTAATTCAACACAAAACACCAAGGCCCGTAGAGGTATTATTATTTCTATCTATGTATATGTGCATCTTGTGTATCTCTACATATTTCTTTCCTTGCAATAAATTATATTTTCTAGTCATTTATTTATAGAACAAGAGTGGATATTTTATTTAAAGAAATTGACGTAAAATTATTTATTTTGGAAGAAACTAACTTCAAATTACTGAAATTCGGAATTGTAACTTTTTTTTAAATTATAGGATACATATATTATTATATAATAATAATATATAATACAATTTGGATAATTATATTTCATTTCGGTATGAAAGAAATATCACACAATCTTTTATTATTATTATTATCCGTTTTGAAAATAATAATTTTTTATATCCTTATAAATCAGATAATACTATATTATTTTTTATTATGACTGGAATTTTGATAAATTATAAAATATAGTACAAATTACAGTTTAATTAAAAATTGTGAAGTTCAAAATGTATTGTAATGTATTTTAATATAATATAATAATATAATAATATCTATAATATTTTTTATAATACATTACCGTTACACAGTCATATTCAAGTTTTTAAATCTACAAACTTATAATTTATGTGATATGTGAGTTAATTGATAATTAATTAAATATATTTTATTGATATTTGATATAAACAATTTTGTATTAAAATTTTTATGATTAAGAACTTATGATAATATATGTAATGGAATATATTTTTTATTTTAAAATTTAATTATAATAAATTAATTTAAAAAATCAATTTGGTAATAATAAAAATTAAGTGACGAAAAATATCTCTGATAGTAAATAAATTCTTGTGATTTATAAAATGGACCAATAAACCTGTATATTTTTAAATTATGGTTTCATATAATTATTATAATAAAATTTTATTCACCAAAATTAAAAAATAAATTTTAAATTTTAATATATTGTCTATTAAAACTAATTAATTAATTTAAAATATTATCTCAAAAAAATGCATCATAAAATTTAGGGTATTTATCAAAAATAATTTTCTTTTAATTTTTTTACGATTACTATCTTTTAATATTTTTTTTATAAAAATACAGTTTTGCAACCGATGCAATTTGATGAAACTAAAATTAACCTCAAATGCAATTACTCATAGTTGTATTTGAGGTTGATTTTAGTTGCATGAATGGGTGCAAAACCATATTTTTATATAAAAAAAAATTAAAAATTATATTTTTGCAAAATTAAAAATAAAAAGAACCTATTTTTATAAAAAACAATAAAAAATTTCATATTTTTCAAAAAAACCCTAAAACTTAATTATAAATTTATGAATATTTGAATATATTATAATTAACCTCACACATGAAATTATAATTTCTTGTTATATTTATTTATTATTTATAGTCTATATGTTTTTTATTTTATAAATTATTTATAAGATAAGACAAATAGATTTTAAAAACTTATGTATCATATACTATTCTTTCAACTTTCTATGTTCTTTAAAAGTTATAAATTTTTTTTGAATATTGTAATTTGTTTGTAATTTATAAAAATTTGGAAATGGTATTTTTTGAAAAAATAAATAATGAAAAATTGAAAATAGTTGAATCATATAAAAATCAAATTTAAAAATTTAAATAATATTTCTTTATATAATTTTATTTGAGGGATTATGTCTAAGAAGAAGAATACTTGAAGATAATAGGGTAATAATCTAAATAATTAGGCTATCAAAGTGTAAAATGATACATAAGAGATTTAGAAGTGGACCCGAAACAATAAATCATGAAGTGAATCTGCTACCTTATTTCTGAACAAGAATCAGAAATTTGATTGCCGTTGAAAAAAATAAACAAAGATAAGCATCCTACAAAAATGCTAAGTATATAGGACCAGAAAATGTAAAAATCATTAGAATGCTTCGATACTCCTGACTTGGGATTTCAAGGTTCTATTTTCAATGTTCTGTTTTTGGCTATTGGTGTTTTAGAGGTTATGGCACTACCCAAGTATACCAAACAAACTCCACCTCCTCTTTCTTTTCACCACTTTCCGAAGCTCCTGTTTCATTCCTTGACAGTCCTTCTCAAGCTCCAATACGCGTGCCTTCACTTCATCCATACCATCAGATTGCGCACAACCCACTTGGCGGAGATTTTGTGAGTTTTCAAGATTTTCAGAGATAAAGAACAAGCCTGAAATCGATGTACGTAGCCGAAGCTGTTCAAAGAAAAGAACCTGCACAATGACGCGCAGAGGCAGTCTCTCATTCTGGGCTGCATGGGTGCTTGCTTCTAATGATAACTTCTGGCAGTTCATGAGTCTGCATATTTGCTCCCGTTCTATGTCTGTCAGCCAAGGATGTGCCTGCATGTCAAAATGTGTAAGCATGTACCAGTGGCACAAGGACCTGCTCGGCATTCTTAATATTCTATTGTTGTATGATTTGGAATTTTTTTCATTTGAAAAAATCTGGATCTAAACATATAAATGATTAGATTTAATATAATTTATAATTGTTCCTTGGTTTATATTCTAGAGCAGCTAAGGACTTTGTTACCTTCAGATATATATCAACTGCACGGTAAATGCCATCAGAAAGTGGTCTGGCATAATCAGGGACAGCAGAACCAAGTGACTGAAACTTTGATAATTTGAAATTAACATCAGGTGCAACATCAGCAAGATAACCATCCACCAGATTGGCTACCACTGTAATTGCTGTCAGTGAATCAGAACTCTCAACTAACTGATTCTCATCAACTGTACTTGGAGAATATGGCGCGGAAGAAATCTGCTCCGTTGACAAAAAATAGTCGAGAATCCTTTGGAAACAGTCAATATCATATAAAGTCTCTACTGAGTAGCCCAAATTTGGAATTAAAAGATCGTCCAAGGACGCTTGGTCCAATTGTGCCCCCACTCTTTTCTCTAGATTTTCTCTGCATGAAGGACTTGCTTGTAAGAGCATAGCTGTACGAAGTAGCCTCACAAGAAACTTAGTCTGCATGACTCCTTTCTGACATGGAAGTAACTCCACAATTTCTTCGATGAGAGCCCTCTGATCTGCCTCAGATGGCGTGGAAACAATATTGCCTGGTTTAGCACTATTTGCGTCCTTAAAGCTAAATTGCCTATTCATCAGGGGAATATATTTTCTGGCATAAACGACAAGAGATCCAGCAATGTTCTCAGGCTTCATACCAACTGATTCCACAGCTTGGATAAACATTTTATAGAAAGCCAAACCTAGATAAGACACATCCTCATACCACCAACGATCCCCCGTTGATTGCGCCTTTATAGAAGATATTCCATTCCATAATATTTTGCTTTCTTTCTCATTTTCATCATTGCTTGGTGACATGTGCCGATTAAATAACTGTGGATCAGCACAAGCTTTCATTGCCAAGGAATTAACACACCTAGAAACTATGTGAAGTTCTTCCGCAGATGATAAAACTTCTTCACACGTTTCCAGTGCTTTTATTGTGTCAGCCCAATTTCCAAATATTTCATTCAGGAAAGCCTCTGTATGGGAAATAAGATTTCCCTCTACAATATCTTCATTCATCTGAAGGAATTCAGCTGCACACCTTACAGTAACGATATTCGAAGCAGTAAGCTCAATTTTAACCCCGTAGCAAAACTTTGCTATAAGCTCAAAAGTTTTAGCTCCGCCAGGTAAGTCACAAAGTTGCAATACATGTACAGAACCATCATCACTAGCCAGTTGCCCAATTTGCTTTGCCAGTAATCCACTTCTTGACAACAAAGGAAACTGCAGTACGTACATAGTAACAGAGGAATGGTTAAACGTCAGATTTCAAATCTCGATTAGCTTAATTAACAGCGTAAGACTAGAAGGATTAAATCATGGAGAATTTATCATGTTGGATGACCTTATGTAGATGAAAGGACATTTCTCCAATCTCAATGGTAACGTCACTTGGAAGCCCAGTGGTGCATTGCCTGTGATTTATATGTAATGAGAAAAGCATCAGACAACAACAATAACAATATATATGAACCTAATAGCTAGGCAAAAACCTGTTTAGTGTATAGTTGATAGATGAATTAAACGTACTCTGAATGCCCATGTGGCGTTACACAACTACGAAATATTGACATACAACACTTTAAACCACTTTCCCTGACAATATATATATATATATATAATATATGTTGCAAATGTAATGAATAGTGGATATATATTAAAACTGAGGGACCAGTACTGATCAGAGGATATATATTAATCAGAATTTAAAAAGGAAATGCTTAATGAAATCAGAGGATTAGAGGAATAGTAGGGTACCAGGTTTGGCCTTCACGATGGAATGCTTCAGGTTTTGTACCAAGCTTCATGGAAGCCATTAATGTATGATATGATATTCTCCTCAATTTTGTTATGAGAAAACATGCATATATGTATGTTAGGGCAAGAAGAAAATGTGGGTTATATGGTAACTAATAACTAAATATATTAATATTCCAGTACGTAGCGAGATAAAAGTGTGTGTCGTCCGAGTCTAGTGGAGCAAAGAACAAGACCAGGAACGCATTCGGTTATACAAATTTTTATTATATACATTATACATACAAGTGTATGCAGTGCCGGCCCTGACAAATTCAAAACACCAAGTGAATTAAAATTTTGTGCTCAAGTCACTAATTTTTTTTTACTTACAAACAAGATTATTTTTTAAAAACTATCCTTCTAGCGGTTTTTCTAGCAAAATCATTCATAAGTCTTTCATAATCAAAATTTGGAAGCATATCCTTCTCAATGGATATCATGAACAATCTATTCAATCTCTCTTGTGACATACTCGAACGAAGATAAGACTTGATCAACTTTAATTTTGAAAAATTTCTTTCCGCGGAAGCCACTGTAACTGGTATAGTTAACAGAATCCTGTAAGCAATAGTGGCATTCAGATAGCATTTTCCCATCACTTTCAAATAATTTAGCATCTCAATAGCTTTGTTAACTTCAATTTGGTAAACACTCTCTCAGAATTCTTAACTCAAGAAACAAGTTTTTTTGCATCAATATCAGAGACATCATCATGCTTTTGAAAATTAATGCATGAAGCTCTTAAACTATCATCACTTACCGACTTCAACTTTTTTACACTAAATAAAAAACCAAAGGTTTTCTCATATAATTGAAATTGGTCGAATCTAAAATGAAGTGATGAATTAACATGATCAAGTAAGTGCATAAAATAGTTAATTCTGAGATTTTGTTCGCCTGATAAAACGACACATTCTTCCTCACTTTCATCGTATTGTCTTTTTCTTTTTTTTAAACGTGAAGCACTAGGATTAGGTTCAATCCCTAACTCAGATGCAATTCTTTTAGCTTCTTCCATAAACTTTTCGAATCCATTCCCTTGCCTTTTGAAAATAAGACATCGTAATTGACCAATTGCTATATCAATGTCTATATTCTCTGTGTGCAATAGTTTACTAACACTATTTATAGAAAATAATATATCATGCCAAACAATCATACCAAATAAAAATTCAAAACTTAGAATTCCTTTCTTTCCCAACAATGCATCAACATCATTATTATATCTTATTGCTATATCAATAATAATAATTATTATTATTATTTAGTTCTTATATCTTAAAAAAATTTGTGTTCTTTTATAAAAATATTATGCCTCTAATTTTTTTTGTGCATCTACATATATTTTTTAATTTTTTTTCCACTCTTTTATAAAAAAAATGTTCCCCTAATTTTTTTATTTTTTAATGCCCTATTTAAGAGTATAAGCGGCTTAGTCTCAGGGCCCCTCTGAGTGTCCGCATGCACACGTTTGCTTCTAATTAAAAACAAAAACATTTCTCGTGAACATGTCTTCATCTATGATATACTCTTTTCTAATTCATATACCATATATATAGTTTCAATAAAATAAATTAATGGAGTAATTCATATTTCATAAATAAATTGTGGATGAATTTAAAAATGATCAATCAGTTTATATATCGATGTCAGCAAATAAGTTATCTCAAGAACACGAGATCAAAGATTAGAACACGAAAGTTTTTAATTGTATAATATCTGATAATATACATAATTGGGAAATGTATGATTAATTATGTTCCTGGCTTCAAACGAAACAGAACACCAAATTAATTAGCTAGGGTTTGATCAGGAGTAAGCACACCCTAAATTATTTTTATAAGGAAATAAAATTGGAAAATATATTGCTACCTGCTGTTCGGCACAACGGCAAAATATATTAATTTTTTAACACTGTTCCTTTTCTTATCGTCATCTTGACTTCAAAAGTTTCTGGCGCTCAATCATCTCAACTTCGCAGCCATTTTTAGAGTAATAATTTATCATCCGTGTCTATAATTAATTATCCGATTGGAACTAAAATCTCAAGTTATTAACTAGGAGTGACTTCCCAAATCATATATATATCATTCTAACAAATCGTTGTTTCATCTTTAATCGTGTGTTTTTGTCTTGTGGTCAGGAATGAGGCCAGGCACTACATAACATTTGTTACTTCGACAAATTGTAATAAGCTAATTTTTCACTTTCCATTTTTTATCAACATGTCGGCAAATTCTACTATTGCAATCCCATTCATCTAGATTAGCAATCAGTATATACAAGCTTAGTAGAAAGAAAAACCGCTGATCGATGAGTTGGTGAGTATCTCATGTTACATGTGTTTGTAGAATTTTAGCCCAAATTAACATTAACGTCATACTACTTGTTTAGTCGGTGGCAGCACATTGTACTCTACTGCTCTTGGTTAATCATTAGAAAGTGTTCTAGGGTATATGAGTAAGTTTTTTCATTGTGATTGTCACTCACCCATCACACTAGATGACTTTGAGCCTATTTCGCATAGAGGCTTAAAATTGTTTGTCATTTTAAGTTGAAAAATGTTTATTTGTATAATGAGTCTGAGACTGAGTTAAAGTTATAAATTGACTTAAAGCCAGAAGTAAGTATTATGTACTTTTTTCAATAATTTATTATTTTTCTATTTTAATAAAAATTATCCATATGTCATAAATTACTCATAAATCACTTTTATTTTTATTATTATATGTTTAAAAACTCATAATACAAAATTACTCAAACATGCATTTTAACCTCTGACTTGTGATGTTCAGGGGCGGACGCATATTTAGCGCAGTAAGGGAGAGGTCCCCACTCAATTTTGAGTTTACTAGTTAAATTATAAGATCTTGATTATGATGTCCCCACTGAAAAATTACTAGTGTCCCCATAAAATTTATCAAAACAAGAAAAATGAATGAAAATAATTAGTAAATAAGAAGTGAAAAAAAGAAATATATATCAATATTATTAATAAAAATGAAATAAATATTAAAAAAGAATATATGTATATAATTTATTATATTTTTTAATAATATTATATTAATTATTTATAATGTATATGGTGCCACGACTCAAATTTTTTTTCTAGATCCGGCACTGATCGCATTAAGACAATTTTAAATTTAACCATGCACTTTTTTTTCGCCCAAAACGAATAATATAAAGCATATCTCTGACCGCTAACTTGTTTATTATAACTATTTTCCCTATTCGGATGCATTAGTCGATTCTGCATGAGAGCTAAGTTTGTATGATTTTCCTCGATTTCTTGAGCACCACAAGCATTCTAGGGACTGTTTATGTTGTATTTTGACTTGTAGATAGTGTTTTCAAGAAAAGATGGTTTTTGCAGCGGAAAGTGAATCTAGCTAACTAAATTTAAAATTGCATCGACTAGAAAGAAAGCATGGACCATCTACATATATTTATTTTCTACCTTTCTATATCGTATATTAGATGCAAGTACAATGAAAATGCTACAATATTTAACATTTCATTGATGTACGTATTTAACCTACCGCTCACCCAACTCATTCTTGATTGATGATAAATATTGAGAGCTCAAGTAGAGCTAGCCGTAGAGATTCGTAATTTGTAAGTTTGTAAATTCATTAATTCAAAAATTATTAAAAAAACAAAACGGAATAAAAAAAATACATGAAAAGACGAATTGTAAGCATGATGCAACTGCAGGTGCTTGCCATGTGCTTTGATTTTTTTTATTTTTTTTTAAAATGAAGCTTGTAAGTGAGACGTCATGATTTTGATCTTTTAAAGTCATATATATACTAGAATCAAATAAGGTACCTCCAAGCATTACATACAATACTCTATAGTTTGTTAAAATGTTACTAATATTAGAATTTAGTTGTGCACTAATATGTTTGGTAAAACCTTATAATAATATTTAAATCACCAGACAAGACAAGGATATCTCTATGACGCGTACTCTATGAAGTTGGAATATACACAAAATAGAATTATGATTGAAATTTTAAGATCTGATTTATGATAAGTAGTTCTTACATGTTAAGGTACTGAAATCTCAGAAATAAAGTTACTTCATGCATGTTATTCTTCTGTATATCCCTGTCAATCTCTTCTTGTTTCTATTGTTGTAATTGCATCCCTACGTTTGGCTGTTTTTACTTAAAAATATTAAATAAAATTGTGTAATCAGTTGGCAGACCATATCCATATTTCATTGTATATATGCTGGAGGAGACTTTAGTACTATATATATAGTGATATATATATAGGAGTATCTTATTTGTATAATAAACATTGCCTCCGTCATCTTAACCATGATTGCAGAAGTTCCAAGTTACTAATTAACGCGATGTTGAAATACTATTTATTTGCTACTTTAATTAATTTTAATAGTTGTTTGACTTTTTAACACGTATTTTAATGAGTTTTGACTGTGTAATTAAAATTATTATTTTTTAATATTATTCCTTTTATAAATTATAATATTTATTAAATATTTTTATTTAAAAAATAAAAAAAATTTAAAAAATATTCTAACTATCTGATCAAATCTCCTAAAGATACGTGTCAGGGATATTGCATTGATTATTACCAATTCATCCTAGGTACTATCTTACATTACTTCTATAGTCTTAGACCGTCTTCACGTAGAGAAGTGATGAATCGTCAGTTAAAAACTGAACTTAAAAAACACACAATTCTTAATTAACAAGCTTAAAATCCATTATTAAAGGCTTTCTGCCGAGTTTTAAAAACTGAGAAAAGCGAGTGAAGAGGAAGTAAAGTACTTTCATCCTAATTTTGGAGTGAAAATTTTAGAATGAAACTATGACTAATTTACGTTCATTTTCATATACTTTTCCTTTTTATTAAAAACTCGAAAGCACGAATATGAGTGAAAATGAAATTATTTTACTTATATTTCACTTGTTTTCTCCTTTTTAAAAAGTGGGTGTAATGTATCTATATTTCTGTTGGATCTCCATCCTTAATATTACAAAAATATGAAAATACAGTATATAATTGACAAACAAGTAAATCTGAAACAGAATTTACATAACCACCATGGACCGACTTGAACTTGTATGCTTGAATCTTTCACCCCCACACACATCATCAGCTCAGTAGAGCCTATTATATATACACTTTCTTTTCGAAATGATATATCAATGGCAGAAAGTTATATATTCACGTACGAGGTCTCTATAGAGAGAGAGAGAGAGAGAGAGACTTGAACGCTCAACCTAGCTAGCTTAATCAACATGCATGTGAGTAGTAGAGGGTATTTTTTAAACGATATCATTCAACTTCACCTTTAATTTGATGAGATGACAAAAAATAAAATTCTAAACTCACCATATATCTTCTTTATCATTTCCTGGTTTTTCCCTCAAGAATCAAAAGAAAATGGAGTTTTTAAAAGATCATAAGGAGCCCAAAGAGCATCAAGTGGACAAGGCCGATTAGCATCCAATCTTACCCATGGCTTCCCTTTCCCGCTCCAATGCAACAAACTAACACGACCCGGATGCAAATTCCGACAAAGGCCACGAAAATTATCACCGCCTAATCCATGTTGATTCCATTTATGATCCACCGAAGCTATATTCCCCGCAAACACAAGCAAGAAAGGCGGCAAAGAACCTAACTCATATATCCTCATTCTCTTCTGTACCTCCATCCATTCCTCGATTTTTTTCGTGTAATCACCGAGTCTCCAACGATCAAGATCAATCACCATTACCCCGGTGTTGAAGTAACATGCTTTCCGGTTAGCGAAAGTTAAGGATAATGATGGATTCGACCAGAATGTTGGTGTAAAATATGATGTAAAGTTAGCGTTACAATATTCCGGGGCTGCTAGCACACAATCTTCGCCTAGTGGGGTTTCGGACAATTTTGTTATGTCATCAACTAGTATCAAGTCCGAGTCTAAATACACTAATTTGTGCACGCATGTTGGTAGTATGTTGGATAAGTAGCTGCGTGCATAATTCAAAGGGCAGTCGAGGGCGGACCGGATTGAGTTGGAAATGAGGCGGGCCACGGCGCGGTCATCAAAATGGTAGACACGAAATTTGAGGTAGGGGAATGACTTTGCGATGGTCGCGCGGAGGAGTGATGCGTTTGCCGAAATGGAAGTGACCAAGTGAAAAATAGTGTTTTGGGGACAAGAAGAGTGTTGGAGGACGGAGAGTATCGCAGCCATTGATCCGCGGATGTACATGGCATCGAGAGTCATCGCCACATGGATGGCGTTGTCGTAGCATATGTTTGAGTTGTTGATCACGAGGGTGGTGGATGGACAGTTGGGGGAGTTGTAGAACTTTGGAGCTTCTTTGAATTGGTGGAGAATATTATTGGTTGTAGATTGTGTTGTGGAAGTGATACTACTATATGTTAAGTTTGTGAAGGAAAGTAAAATGAAGAAAGAAATGTAGAGGATGGTGGGGAGTTTTGGGTGTGGCATTGCAAGTTTTTCAGGGGAAATGGTGAGAAAGACTAGTTTTTTTTACCAGGGTTTGGAAAAATTTGTAGGCTTTTGAAAAACACGGTTTGGGGAATCAAATGTGGGGTATTGGATTGCTTGCCAGGCTGGAAATTATCAAAGTTAGAGATCTTAACATACCACCGATTTGCGTGCACAAAATAGACTGTTTAGACTCTGACTTCATACTAGCCGACTCGACGAATAGTTCATACCTCTGCCCGAAAAGATGAGACGAGAATATGGTGTTCATGGGTCGGGTTTGAACTTGTTTTTTCTACTTAATTCAATTAATTCGGTTTGAAAATTTTCAACTTGTTATATTAAAAAATTATTATATAATTCAATTCTATCCAATTTAAGTCGGGTTAGTTCGGTTTAATCGGTTTATAATTAATATTAAAATTTCATATTTTCATATATTTAAACATTAATTGTAATAATAAAATTTAATATCTCAACATAAATGACAAAAAAACTAAAACAACGTTAACAAATTATATTTGTAAATTGTAAAATTTATAAGTAATCTAATAAATATCGAAAACTTTTACTATATAATAATTATTATTATATTAATGTATAATATATAAATTATCATGAAAATATAAAATATCGAATATATAACATATAACATATAATATATAATAATGTATCAGGTTGATTTGGGTTGGTTAAAATAACCTTCAACCCATAGCCAATCCAATTAATTCGGGTTGAATTTTTTTTAATCCAACCTAATATCGAGTTTTTTATTTTCGATTAAATCGGCGGAAATAAGGGTCGATTTAATCGGGTTTTATAACCCCGAACACCCCTAGATGAAAATGTGAAATACAAAAATAATGGGTTTAAATTTCAGTTTGGATACTGAAATCAAATATTTAAATTTAGAAATTTAAAATTCAAATAAAAGGATTGATTCCAGATTATATATCAAGGTTGATTGGATCATTTTGATACCATTTTTAAATTTTATCTCGTGTCTCAAATTGGTTCGAATTTGAATTATATATTAGTAATTTGTACCTGATATTGCCCCCTTGTATTAATTCCTGAAACAGTATGCTGTATGCTGGGATATCTCAGTCGGTGAAAATTATAGACTCAACAACTCTCACTGTCTGACATGATACATTATCATTCGGACCATTCGGTATTTTATTTGTATAATAAAGAACGAAACCTTGAATTATTGGCTTCAAGTTTGAGGAATGTATATAATGAAACCCCTACTGGGAAGTTTCTGTTCAATTAGGCTCATCCGTATCTGTAACAAACGCTTCATCGTATATTAGCCTCTTTTGGAAACTATACTAGCTACCATATATCATCAATGTTCATCAATTATATTGTTTGGTGATATATGACAATTGAATAAATTTACAAAATATTATGGATAAGAAAAATAATACGTCCCACAAGTACACCAATTGCGAGACTCCACACCCACACCCACACCCTCACCCTCACCCTCACCCTCACCCTCACAATATATTGAGAAATGGCTCAAAATGACACATTTTTATAAAATAATGCCTAAAATGTCATTTATGGATAATATGACCCTATATGTCACTCCAAGACCCAAGATAGTGTAGAGTTTTGCTCTTCATGTATTTTGAGTTCAAATTTTGAGGTTTCAAATGCATATTTTTTAATTAATATATTTTAAAATTAAACATGTATCATAATTCAACGATTTTTAATATTTTAGGGTTCAATAAGTCATAATTTGGGTTTTAAAAATATTTATAAAAAATTGCTCAAAACTCAACTTAAAGTAGCGTTTTGCCCTGAAACTCAACTTAAAGTAGCGTTTTGCCCTAAAACTCAACTTAAAATAGCGTTTTAGCCGGCAAAACACAACTTTAAGTCACGTTTTGACCAAAAAAAATTAAACGCGACACGATCTTGCGTTTTCAATAAAAACTCAACTTTATGTAACGTTTTGGAGTGACATTTTGAGTCATTCTTTAGTGTTGTAATAGTGACACATAGGGCTATTACCCAATATATTTCGTACAAATCACTCAGTTTTAAATACCTTGATTGTTCTCAAAACTTATTTGTTAGCAATTCGTGACATAGGTTTTAAGCCTTGGAGAGCGTGACAACTTAACACGATTTTTTAATGTTAGATCTTTTGTGTCTAAATCACATACAGTACCGAGTAAAATATGACATAAGGAGTTCAATGACGAAGCCTCGTTTGGCCATTATAGAGTGAAGAAAGTTCAACGAAGAGAGACATGTATATAACTAATTATTGAGATTTGAGATTTTTGAATTTGAAACATGGGCGTCAATATTTCTCCCTCGTTTACCCATTGCTCCTATTTATTCGATTAATGTACAGGCAACTTGATGAACATCGGTCAGTCAGATTCATCCCTCCGGCCCTCTTTTCGTAATGTGGTATGGAAGTCGGGTGATATCAGGGATGACAACGGGTCGGGTTCGGTCAAGTTTTAATAAAATTCAAATTCAAATATTTTCCGGTTATCCAAATCTAAATCAATCAAGTTTCGGATCGGATAGGTTGGATATCCAAACTTTTACGGAAATATGTAATCAATTTCAATATAATCAACACACACGGATAACAATAATCACATTTATAAATTAAAAATGATTAAATTTCAAAAAATAATTTAATATATTATATTATACGAATTGTGATATTAATTTGTCATTAATATACAATTAACAACTAGTTAATAGTTCGGATACCGATAAAAATGAATTTTTTTTGTAATATATTACTAGTAAAATCTATTATACGTTGATAAAATAATATTTAGTATTGACTATCGAGTAAAAATAAAAAAATAAAATGAACATATATAAATTATTTATCTTATAATATCGGGTTTCAGGTTTGGATCGGATTTTGGATTTTGGGTCGGGTATCGGTTCGATACACCTGAAATCAAAATCCAAATTCAAAATTTCGGATTCGGTAAAATCTAATCAAATCGGAATGGATCGTGTATCCATCGGATCAGATTATTTTGTCATCCCTAACTGGCATGTCCATTCCCCTGTTTTTTACTACTATTTTAATCCACGAAGATGTGAAAAATGATTTAATGTCGTCCTAACACCAGTGTTATAAAGAATTACAAATAATCAAATCTAATCGACACGATAACTTTTTAGTGGTTAATCAGAGAATATAATCAACAATATTTAATTTAGTAATTTTATTTTATTAGTTATTGAATAATAAATATGCATTCACTATATTATAAATTATATATATATATATAATTAGAATATTGTTGTGTATATAATGTCACCGTTTGATTGAGATTCCTTAAACTTAAAATAAATTACTTATTTTCATATATTTTTTTACATATTTTCATTTTTTTAAGATAAATATTTATTTTAGAATTTTAAAACCAAATATCATCTTAAAACTAAAAAATAAGTTATTTATTTTCAGAAAAAATACGTACATACCTATTTTTTTCCAAAAATAAAAGCTTATTTCCGGGAAAAAAACTAAAGCTTGGCCAAACAACCTCAATATCTTAACAAAACTCAGCATGTTTTGTTGAGTGACCTGAACCAAGTAATGAAGCTAAATTTATTCAAAAAAACCAACCACAAAGCAAAAATAAACTAAGATTACAAAAAAGTTGCATTTACTTTCAGGCCTTCGGCCTAAATGTCGTCATTCATTCATAAATCTGATATTCATTTTTTTTTAAATGTTTTCTTTCCTTGTACATACATTTGCAACTACAATTCTACATCTAGACTTTCCACATCCTGAGTCTAATAATCTTATGGGCTCCCACCTAGTATTATGCTATTTATCTAAATTAACCAGGGGCCGGGAAAGGAAACACCGCTCTACTGCACACTTAATTTTTGTGCCACCTATCCCTACTAAAAAAAGGATAAATTACTAGTGGGAGGAAAATTTAAAGCAAAAAAATAAAAATGAAATGAAACTAACTGCCTATAATTTACAGTTATGCGCTCTTGTGGAATTCTTGCCCGGACCAGTAATGCTGCTTCAGAAAACACTATAACCATGATCCAAGCTACCATAACCAGTACACAGACCCTCTTCATTCTCGTTGCTGAAAAGGGTTTGGTCCAAGCAATCGAGTGATGCTCCACATGCTTTGTTATATGATTGGCAAGCCGAGCGACACACTCTTAGCCTGTTATCACCATCCTTGTCGCACTTTTGGATAGAAATCTGATTCAAGATGAAAACATCAACATTTACTCATTTATAAAGAAAAGATATAATCAGCAAAATATGAACTTCTAGATAGGATAAAGGAGATCAGTAGGTGAACCTTAAGCATTCTATATATGCTTGTATCCATAAATTGATTTAGAGGGGATTAAAAACATATTATTCAGGATTCCCAATTGAGGGAAAAATGGTAGTTAAAATTATGCTAAACATTTCAAGCAGTCTAGTAAATCAAAGTGTTCAAAGATTAGAAGTTACCCAGCATGCAAGCCGCCTAGCAGCTCCATCACAGTCACCACCTCTGAAGAAATTAAAAAATTTCCGAGGACCTCCAGGAAATAAACGGTGGTAGTTAGGCTTAACAACTACTTCCTCTAATTGCTGCAATATACTCATCTCACTAGGAGCACAGTGTTGCACAGACGCATCTTTTCCTAGCAGATCTTTGCAAATCAAGAGATTTGACGAGATCGTGGAGCTGTTTTGACATGTGTAGCCAGCATAGTCAGAACACCGGAACTCACAAACCCCATTATCACATACACCCCCATGAAGACTGCATTGTTCATCACAAACAGCTGCACATGCACTCAAAGTGTTGGATGTGGAACATATTAGAATCTATCAATGTAAAAGTGTGCATGTTTATAAGGAACTCCTGGTACTCTAACAGCATATGAAAACCTTTGCACGTCTAGTCATATGTATGTGAGCCACTTCTTTAGTCAGAAGTGTAACAATCCAGCCAACACTTTCACTATGTAGTAATGGTAAACACCTCAAACTCCTATGTCTTAACATGGCCCAACACTATGGTTACTTGACAACTACTTATTCTGTATTTTGGCATTTGATTGTTCCTATCTGTGTTATCTTTCATTTGCTTGTATCGATGCATGGTTTTCTGATTTTGCACTAAAAACATTATATAATCAGCCAATATTATCAATGTAATAATTTCATGGCACAGTTTTGTGCAGCCCGTGTATTTCTCTTCTGAATCTAAATTAATTAATGATAGTAATAAACAATCTTAACAACATTCGCGATAAAGTAATGAGATTACCATTACATTGTTAGTTTAGTGAAATCATCAATATAAACTTCTATTCGGACAGTGAAATACAGGGATGGGCGAAAATTAAATTCCGCACACTCAACTTTGTATTTCTTTTATATATTTTGTACAGTTAGGACCTAAAGATGCAACATGAACTGAATTTTAAATCAGATAAAAGATTACCTGTGGAGCAATCAACACCAGTGCGTCCTTTTTCACACTCACAAACACCATCTCGAAGACATTTCCCATGTCCATTACAGTTACTAGGACAAGAACCTGCAAGTCATTATAACAATTTTTAAGAACTTCTTTAACAAGACATGCACAAGAAGCTTTGAGAGGTGAAAAGAAGAGCATACGTCGGCTACAATCATGACCACTGAACCCAAGAAAGCAGTGACACCTTCCATCAATACAGTCTCCATTAAAATGACAGGAATTTGGACATCTTCCAGGCACAGGAACTGGGTCTTTTTTACAGAGTTCATGATAAGCTGGACATATTAGCTCGCCTAAGGGAAACAGTTGGAAGAGATAATCAGATAACGATAATGAAAACCCACGACAACATGGAAAAAACATTAATTGACTCTGAACAACATAAGATAGTAGACAATAATTACCATTAAAGCCAGAAAATTGTACAGGTCCACCGTGTTCAGGACATACTTTCCAAGCGTCGTCAACCGCAACCTAGGAAGAAAAAGTGCACATGTTAAGATGCCTCCATAGAAAAACAATGAATAAATCTCATTCCCTCCTAATTTTTTCATGTTAAGATACCTCCATAGAAAAACAATGAAGAAATCTCATTCCCTCCTAATATTTTTACACTGATTCTAGGACTGCAAACAGATTAGAAAGTGATATTACCTCTAATGTATTGTTTACACATCTGTGCTTATAACATCCATTTCCTTGGGAAGTGGAGCCCCTTACAAAGCCACTACGTACTAATGATGATGTCATGCACCTAAAGTTATTAATGGATGAAAGGACTATAAGATTCAAATTCAGAAAAAGAAATCACTGCGAGCCCGTACAACAAATCTAACCTTGAAATACTTCCTCTTACTTCACCCAACATTCTATCAGGAGGTCGTGCACTTTTAATGTCCGTACACGAACCATCAGAGTATGCTACGTAATAAGTGCAATAATCGGCCAAAGACGACTGGCCACCTGCAATAACAAAGTACATGAGTTGACATTTAGTAAAACTTGTCCGCAGTAAACTTACTTGCACAACTTTCTTTATCTTAAATGTGCGTTTTGCAAAAGAAGTTATATATATGTTTTGTACTCACTTTTCAAGCTCCACAATCTTCAGACTCTAACTATACAGATTATGGGTACAAGACCACAAAAAAAACCTGGAATGCCCCAGCGGTGGCAAAGGCACTTCCACAGTACTAGAAGAGGTCTAGAGCTCGATTTAAATTTAAATCATTAAAAGATTAAGGAACATTTGAGAAATTTATTTTGGGGCATTATGAGACATTTGAAAATGTGTAACCCACAGGAACGGTATAAGTTACAAGATTGACAAAAACACGCTACATATATATGCAGAAACATAGAACATTAGCAAACTCGCATACATACCAAAACAAGAGTATACCTTTGTTAGCTTCTGGAAAATAGCGGGCCCACTGAGGAAGGTCACCACTATAATTTAGAATTGGGCAGTAACCCTCAGCCTCCCTGTTGTATGTACACCCCGATAATTGTGTGGCATTGCAGTGATATGCTCCCTTCCAGAGGTTGCAAGGGGATGTAACGAAGTCGGTACCTTGGTTGTGGCCCCAATCAAGTTGATCGGCCATATTATAATTAGCTTGGTACCACCCACTATCTTCCAACAAAGCCAGTGTCATCTTTGAAACAACTGACCTTGTGTCCACTGATCCCGTCATAATCTCATTCATCAGAAGCCTTTTCTCCCAGTGGGACCCTGGGGCAGATATTGAAACTTTATGATTAATAAGACAATCTTCATTCTCAATATAAACATCAAATTAGAGGCTTGTTTTAAGCAAGTTAGAGTGTCAGACAGTCAGCATATTAATTTCTTGGCTAGAAAAACAATTATGATGTATTTTTGAATTTAAGATAAAATATATATGAAGACATATGAAGAAAGTAGATCAATATAACTAAAGGTATAGGTTTAAAAACAGAGATTACAGAAGGAGAAGTAACCTGAAGTCCCTCGCCCTCCACCATCTTCTAACTCTAAGCCAGTGAAATTCTCAGAGTAGGCCTGCAGTCAACAATTTGTCAAGGCATTGTTTATATTCATTTCCTGTTATCTTCTATTTGAATTTCAAAAATTACAAAGTCCATAGAAACCAAAAACTAACAACCATTACAAGGAAAAAAAATAATACCCCGTAATGATGGCGTGAATGCATGACAACACGGGGAAGCACCACACGTGTTACCATTCGTCCAATCTTTTCATCATTCACTTGTTCAGTAACCTGCAAGTAGTGCCAACAATTTGAAATCAGGATTCAGAGCAGCACTACTATCAACTTAAAGATGCATTTGGCTGAAAAGAAGCAAGAGTACTTAAAGATGCATTCAGTTCAAGGGAGCATTTACAGGAAGAACAAGTAATTAATCAGAATGACAAGACAAAACACTAAAAAAGAAATTACCCTCTATTTATACGACTCCTTCAGAGTTCAGAATTATTGACAACTTGGTTAGACATTTTCTTCATTATTTGAAGTTATGCAAAGCCACGTCAAAAACCCTTGAGATAGTGCTTTTGTTATTGGTTAAAACCAATCAAGTTCAGATGCAGCAAAAAAATTAAAACGATCTCAAAAGTCAAAATCCCTTTACTTGGAGCAGAGAGCTGGTTGGTATGTGGAATAAAGAGAAGGACCAACTGTCATAAACTAGTAACACAATATTGCTACAGCGTAAATACTTTGGTGGAGTTAATGTAGACTTGTGTCGTAACATCTAAGGATTTCTTCCTACAACTGAGTCTATGAGGTTATTATCAACACGCAGCAATGTATTTTTCCCTGCTTGGATTAAAATCTTATAACATCAAAATCCACGATTTCTGTGAGTGCCTGTGTCTTTTACTAACCGAGTCAAAGTGAGTAATTTACAGAACTAGACATTTCTCGTGAAGGAGCAATTATAATATAATAGTAACGAAAATTTTCTGAACACTGGCATACTATGTGTTACCCAAAACAACTCCTGTTTATGATCTAGGCAATTGGTTATAAATGTAAAATCACCACTATGTTGTACATTACAGTAATGCTTACGTATCAGCAGATATTCATAGACCTTACAACTCCAACACATAAAATAGAACCAACATAAATTCAAAGTTTCAACAGGATAACTTGGTGAGTATTATCAACCTGAATGCGTCGCCTTCTCCTCTCATCCCTAAAATGTGTAAATGCATGTGGATCGAAACCAAGTACATGCATTACCTGAGAAAGTTCCATGTGTTAATATTTTAAATGAATATAAAGAAGATGGATTTTATTTCTGAGGTAGAACATAACTATAAATCTTACTTCATGTATGAGAGTAGCTGAAAGTAAGGTTTCCGATTCAGCAGTCAAGTGCCGGGGAGCAACATTCACGTGTCCTGCACAATAATGAATCATCACTGGATTTGGCTAATTTTCTTACATACAGAAGAAAATGAAGGTGCTTCACAAGAATCAGTCTCCATGAAGAATGTACCCGCAATTGCACGGCCCCACTGATCACGCTCGCAAGCCACCGCCCATGCTAGGGTGTTGCCTGTCGTGGGTCTAGTAGTCACTAAAAGAACTAAGTCTGCATCAGCAACACCCTCTGGAAGATACAGAAAAACACTGAGTTAGTACATTCTAGGCGTGATATCAAAACTTAAACAACCTCCATCCACCAATCAATAAACATAAGAAGATAATGCTTGCTACAAAAAATTATATGCAATTCCAGTACCTTCTACGTATTGCCGTGGCAGCTGTACACCACCATCTTGCCCACATGCAGAATATCCACTTAATTGCAAGTTCCCTCTTACATGTTCAACTGACAAAGCTCTTTTGAACCAGTCAGCGGTTTGCCCTAGAGCCTGCGTTGAGTTAGACCACGGAAAAAGTCTCTAGGTTACCGGAGAAAGCTAATGTAAAAATGCAGAAGTTCCATCTTTAAATTGTTTTAAGCATCTACAGAATGGTCCCAACAACATATATCCACAAGCTTTATTGTGCATATGAGCGACTTGGCTAGACATGCTAGTAGTTTGAACCTTTTGTAATAAATCGGTACATGACAACTTCCTAATTATTAAGATATTCAATGCTGGTAGCTTCAAAGGCACCACTAAACTTAGAGCAGTTTATAAAGGTAAGGGCGAAAGATTATCTAGATCATCGTACCTTACGAAGGCGAAGCTTTTTGTCTTCCCCAGCTATATCATCTAAAGTGCAGTTATACCAGCAATCAGCAGAGACTGGTGGGTCACCATGAGGATTACAGGAAGGCGTGTCAGAATGAGAAATTAGAGGAGGCTCTCCGAGCTAAACAAGAAACATAAAATTACAGAGTTAAGCAAAAAACAAGCCATCATATCATCATTAAAATTAAAGCTAGCCAAATTGTCGGCAATAGACACCTTCACAATGTCACCAATATTTCGACAGTCTCTATCAGGTGAGTGACCAACTGCCTCGTAGTTTAAATAAATTCTAATAGGCTTCTTTGCATTGTCTTGTTTCTCTGAAAATTTGGAGGCTTCAAGCAATGCCCTTCCCTTCCTTTGGAGGGGTTTTGAGATATGTTGCTCCTTATAAACCTGTGGGGATATAGAGTACACCTTGAACCCCGGTCTTTTCCTCTGTTCAATTATCTGATCGTGAATACAAGAATGTGATCGAATATTCTTAGTTCCCTTCTCAGAGTCTTGCCACGACAATTCATGTTTTTGGGATAAGGCATGACCAGCAGCCGACCATACCAAAACCAATAAAACCTGAAAGAGACGTAGGGGTAAAAATACATTAAATTCAGAGGACAGCAAAAGCTTCAATAGACCAAGAAACATAATAATGTCCTAACTACATTCCCAGTGCAAAACACAACCCAAGCTACAATTCTTACCAAATAATTGCAGCAACCATGGAACACTACGAGTTTACTTGAGTATTGAGTTTTGACAGAAAACTCCATAAACTTTCAGTTCAAGAACACAAAAACTCTAAAGTCTAAACCAAATTTCCAATCAATTTGAATCAGTACCAAGTAGATTAGACAACTACCTACATTTAACAGAATATTTACATGTATATCTATGTAGTACAAAGGAAACATACTCTACACAGCAACTAAAATTAAGCGAACCAAAAAGGGTAATTACCAAAACTAAAAATTAGGCAACCTCAGGAAATTTCTCTTCATCACGTAAAAATAAAAACAGCAACTTTATCAAGATCGACTGTAAGCTGTAAAAGCATACATACATATACATATAAACTTTCCAACAATTTCCCAAAAAAATAGATAATAAATAGTTTTATATGTTTCAATAATTAAACACGAAAATACCCAGAAATAGAAAGCAAAACCTAAATTTAGAAGCACAAAATAAATACAAAAATACACAAAAGGAGACAGCAAGATTCGAAATTTACCTTAAAAAAAAGAAAAGTAAATCTGGGCCCTGTAGTAGAAAATCTCACAAACACACATCGATTACAACTGCTAATCTTTAGCTCCATCGATTAACAACAATACACACATCGGTTCTATCACTTCGCCGCCGACGAGTCGCCGATCGGCTCAGAAACCCATATAAATCTCTTGATTTCTGGCATTAAAAATAAACTGCAGTCGAAATATATACAATTGTAGTGGTAAAAAGTAGTAAAGATTGAAACTGTACTGAAAAGTTTATAAAAGAATCCAACTTTGTTGATTAAAGAGTGAAGAAGAGTGACGGGTACTGTGGAAATTATGTTTAGAGAAATGGGTAATAATTTATTTGGGGTGTAAATAAATGTTGAGTGAATTAGTGATGAAATGTTGGGTGGGAAGATTGAGAGAGAGAGAGAGAGAGTAGTTACGCGGATATATACAGTTCACGAAGCTACAAGGGAATAGAAAAATGTGAAAAAAGGTGGAGTAGAGTTGATATTTTTGGAGTGTGCGTGTTTTTTTTTATGTAAAAACTTTTGTGTCTGTTTTTTGGATTCATATCATCTTTTTGGTTTTTAAGTTTAGGTAACACTTCACTTGCAAGTTTTTTAATTTGAGAATTGTGAAAAATTTTATTAAATTTTACATAATTATAATAAAAAATAATGTAGAATCATAATTTTATTTAAAAAATTATAATAAAAATATTATCTAAACATTTTTTTATATTTTTTATTACGATTCTGTAAAATTTAATAAAAAATTTCACGATTTTTACGATAAAAAAATTTCACCTCATTGTTACCCTTTAAATCTGGGTAATCGATTACAATATTAAGAAATTGTACTTTTGGCGAAACTCTAAAACAAATAAAATTGTTCATTCTATCGCGAGAGAGTCAGAGAGATCGTATTTTTCTTGATTTTCTCTGTATTTAATTCATTCTTAGAATATTTTTTTTGAAATTCCAATTTTTGAATTGCTCGAACCCACAAATAGTTTATAAGAAAAAATATTTATATATTCACATAATTGAACACTCGATTTTTGATATTGATTATTTAATTAAATACTTTGTGTATATCTATACTATATTATTATAGCTCAAAAATTAAAAAATTTGGTCAAAGGTGCAAAAAAAGATTATAACCGTCCAATTTTAGATGAATCATAGAAACGATCTTAACCATTCAATTTTAATAAAATATAACTTTAAAAAAAACATATATGATACATTCAACTCTAACCCCGATAGTCCTCCTTTATACAATTCCTTGCAGATAATATTATATTTTCTATTTTCTATTTTAAAAATCATACTTATCCTATAATTTTTATTTAATATATCATTAAAATTTATGAATATTAATATATAAATATTATTGTATAATAATATACAACTCTAACCCCCGATAGTCATCATTTTATACAACTCCCCGCGGATAATATTATATTATATTAACATAATTTCTCAACTTTATAAAATTTTATATTAAATATCAATAAAATATAATATAAAAAATAAATTTATCTAAATATTAGTCATTTATCACATGTTTGGCACGGGCTATCAGGTTGTATATTGTATACTTGGAATGATACAATGTAGCCGTTTGGGGTTCTTTAAACTTAAAATAAGTTATTTATTTCAGATTTTTTATTAACATATTTTCATATTTTTTTAAGATAAATATTTATTTTAGAATTTCAAAATCAAATATTATTTTTAAAATAAAAAATAAATTATTTATTTTCAGAAAAAATACATACATACCCATTTTTTCGAGAAATAAGCAGTTGCCAAACTGACACAGTATCCGATCATGACTCCAAAAGACCCGAACATATTTATTTCTCCAGAGGATTAGATTGACCAATTAAGATCCAAAAGTTTATTAGCTAAAGGTATGATTGGATTAGGGTTAATAGAGTTGTTATGTTTGTTGACACTTGACATGCAATGTAATTGGTCAGCTTTTCATTTTCAACTTTATTTTTCTGTACCAAAATGAAACTATTGACTTTATGCATACTTTTTTATTTCCATCTTGTCAATATTAGCATCGTTCATTACAAATTTGAACAATCAGTGTCCATGTATAATGTATCATTATAATTTTCAAATTTTAGATTAATAAGTAATAACATTGTCAAGAGCAGCAGGTGACCTATGTTTGTTAGCCTGAATTCTAAAATTATAATCTACCTGACCAGTATTTAATAGTATTCTTGGCTACCGATGACATGCCCATGGATGGTCATGGTTACATAGCATGTTATTCGGGAGATCATATAACTGGAGCTCGCTCGGTCGTTTTAACTTTTAATAGCCTATCACATTTGTGAGTTGTGACAATTGCGAAAGTAAATAAATATTAAAAATATTAATTTTAATTATGTTATCAAAAAACTTAAAATTTTGTGCATAAAAAACCAGAGGAGGAAGTACATTACTAAAACTTCATACTACGGGGCTGTTTACTTACTAGAAAACTTTTCCAGTTTTTCATTTCTCAATTTTCCAAAGATTTTTGTATTTTCAATTTCTTAGAAAACTTTTGAAAACTAAGAAAATATGTTTCAAAACTATAGCAGTTTTCTAATAAAGAAAAACAGGAAACATGTTTCATATATCCTTATTCTATCTTGGAAAATTAGAAAATATGTGTTAAACAATCAACTTTTTAAATTATTGAAAATTAAAATACATATTAAATTTAATATGTGTATATATATTTTTAAAAAATAATAAATATTATATACGTAATCTATAATCCTATGTTTGTTGCAAATTTTTAAAATAAATTTATAATAAATCAAGAACATAAATAGTGCAATGAGTAAAAATCAAGTGTGCAACTAAAGATTTATTTAAAAAAAGAACATCAAGTAAATTTAACTCATCAATATTAAAAATACCAACATAATTTTTAAAATTAATAGCACACACTTACGATTGAAGAAATTATTCTAATCAATTTTTAATTTAAAAAATTACAGAAGATTTATTCCAAAAATGGAAAAAAGTACGATAAAATTATTCTCACCTGCCAATTTTAAAACAAGAAGATAAACATTCTTAATCTACTCTAAAAAAGTTATCGACTACCTAGGGTGTCAGGCAGTATAATGGTTCCATAAATTATTAGCAATTGATTCTCGAACTTGAATCATCACGTAATATTATTTATAAAACTCAAATATTCACAACTAGTGTATAAAACTAGACATGGTCACGGTTCATGAACCGCCGATTCCGGTTCGTGAAAAATCTTGAATCGGAATCTGAACATTAACAAGATATAAACCGCTGGTTCCGGTTCAAACGTTTCAGGTTCAGGTTCAGGGTTTGACCTGGTTCAAAATCTGGTTCCGGTTCAGGTTCGGACCTTATAAATAAAAAAATAATTTATATAAGAAATATCGTTAAATTAATTCATATTTTTTATTAAAAACAAGTAAATATATTATAATAAATTTTATATGTTTTACAACTTACAAGAATACAACAAACCATATAATTTATTACAATAATATTTTATAACATATCCTAACTCGATCCACCCAATTCGGAGGTGGTGGGAATTGTTGTAGGATCTCCACAATATTCGTCGGATGAGGATGATGAAGCGATGTTGGATTGTGTTCTTAATTTTGCTCTTTTCCGATCATTCACACAAACTTGTGTTTCTAAAATTCGGGAGCCAGTCTTGATCTCCTTGAATCCAAAATATTTCCTCCTATGCCGAATGTTTGTTCCACCTCAACAGTTGAGGCTAGACATGACCACGGTTCGTGAATCGCCGGTTCCGGTTCATGAACCGCCGGTTCCGGTTCATGAACCGCCGGTTCCGGTTCATAAAAATCTTGAACCGGAACCTGAACCTTAACAAAATATAAACCCCCAGTTTCGGTTCAAACGGTTCAGGTTTGACCGGTTTTGACCCGGTCCGATTCCGTCGGTAAGCCGATTCTGTTCCGGTTTGGTTTGGCCATGTCTATATATAACTATATATTGTTAAAATTATATTAGGTTTCTACAACTGAAACAAGTACTCAAATTTTGCCAGCTTCCTTTGCATGCATGTATCATGCAAGCAAAATAATTAAATCCATGTTAACTGAGCTCTTTCTCATTTCGTTCATACTGCATCCAAACTTAACTCTCATGCAAACCAATATGTATTACACTACAAATATCTAATATATGTAGCTGTAATTACACTTTATCATGATGGAGTAAATTTTGCAGCAATATATACAAAGTAGGGCTAAAATTTATCAAATAACAAGAACATGCAAAGATAGAAAATTACAAACTGATCGAACCAAAAACCAAGCAAAAACACCACATATTTAATTCCAAGTTTCACAAAAATATTTCCATCCATATCTTGCCCGTCAGTTTCTTTAAAAATTGGTGCTCCATTGGGATCTCTTTTAACTCTTTTTAGCAAGATCTCTAAAAAATTCTTCTCAGCTTCTTCAGACCACTCCACAGGATCTCCATGAACGGGGTGTCTGCCCATCTGTATTTTTTACAAATGATATCATACTTGTAAAAGTATATGTGTAAAAAAAAACAGACAAGTATAATAGTACATACACATACACTAACATGCATACAGTATATAAAAATAAAAGAACATAAATGTAAATGTACATCGAAAAAGACAAAAATAGATAAACACATTAATTCATCGGATACCTTAATCAAAGAAAGGAATAAAGAATTTTCGTTGAGTTGATAAGAAGATGTAGCAAGTAAGAAGGAGCGGTTGAGATGTAATACACACGCCTAGCCTCACCCTCCATTTTTTTTTACCGTGTTTTCTAGTTTTCTAAAACTAGAAAGTTATTTTCTAATTTGTATGGAAAATTACGGAAAACATCTAAAATCAGTTTTTAAATTTTTTCTAAAATTTAGAAAATCTTGTTTTCCATTTTTTTGTTTCTAATTTTAGAAAATGGACAACTTGAACATATTTTCTTTTTTTTTTCTACTTTCTTAGAAAACTTTTCTAGAAAATTGGTGAAATAAACAGCCCCTAAATGTGGCGTGAACGCGTGGTTGATAGTTCATGTTTTGAATTCGGAAATTATTTTTAAAATTTAAAAAGCAACATATTATTATAATGAATATACAAAAATTTGGCGAAGTAGGTACGACTAAACGAAAATAGAAGCACCTAATTTCTTAATTGTATTTGTATCAATATTAATTATTAAATATTATTAGCGAGTTATTATTAGTATTAGTCTTATCTATAAATATCTATTTTTTGATTGAATTTTTGAATTTTTTTATTTAAACGAATAAATCCGGAATTTTAAAGTAGTCATCCGAATCATGGATTATGTTGGTAGAAAATGGAAAATGGATCGATTAAATGTCTGTCAGTTACATGTTGGTTGGTCGTCTTATCAACTAACTAGCTTTATATATAATAGGTTGGTAATTGGTATTGGTTTGCTCCAACTCATATTATGTTTTTGTTAATTACAAAATCATACTTGTCTATTTCTTATGTCTTGCTAATTAGAGGTCTATCCCGGAATTACAAAAAAGACGACTATAAGGACTGATCAATATCAACAAAAACAACACATTACAAACTATAACAAAAAAGAAAAATAATTCTTACAAAAAAAATATTTGAAGATTCGATACATAATAATTTTTCCCACTAAAAAACTATTTATTACCTGATTGGTTATATTTAGCCCTGGGCTGTATTTCAGAGTTACTGGGCCATTGCTTAGGTGAATAAAAGCTTACCGGACTAACACTTGGGTGGACACATACCTATCATGTTTATAAATTTGGTAGGGGATGGTGAATTTACAACATATAATTTTCGATAAACCCAGCATTCTAAAACTTATGAATCTATACATTACCACATCTAAAAGGCGACAAAATATTAAAAAAGGTCTTTATATAGCCCATATTTCCAGAACAGTAATCAATTTATCATTGGGCCTATCCCTTCCACGGCCTACCCTAATCCTAGCCCAGTGAGAAAATACCCGAGAACGACTACAATATATTCCATTTATTTTAGTCAATCCTTTTTTGAGCCGGTGAAGGAAATTAACTCATGAAGTATTCAACGAATATTTTTATTACGGTTATTTAATAAATATAAGGGTAAAGAAATTCTATTCGGCGGGATAGAAATATTCTTTATCCAAGCGTCTTAAAATCATGTTTTTAATAGGTATATAACAGTCCAAATTTTATATTCTATTGTGATTAAAATTGTATCATATATAATATCAATTTGTATATAAATTCGCACACTCATTAATTTTTACATAATATTTTCGTATGATTAGATAGATATATATATATAAATTATTGAAAATATATATCTTAAACCTTGGATAGATAAAGTATCCATCCCTCCGTTGAATTCTCTTTTCCCTAAATAAAATGTATTTAAACAATAAATATATTTATAAATGTATTTTACAACACTTATAGGAATCAATAGCGAGCTGCTTATTGGAGTCGAGACAGTATGCAATTGAGCTACCGACAGTATCTGTGTAACGGGGTGGACCGTATGGTAGTGGGGGGGGGGAAATGGCTGAATTTTTTTAGCACATCTCCGGGATAAAAATCTGTTAATTAAATTATTTCTGCGGTGCATACGTGACATTTATGTGTCTTTCTTTACTCGCCTGATTTAAACTTGTGTCTTGCAAAATGGGGGCTCCGCGCGTGATCCCTTGTGTGGAGGGCTAACCAGTAACCACATTCTTGTCTCCCCCCAACTTAGCATTTTTTTAATCCTAGATCATTATTAATGCATAATATTGGAAAAGGATCAAAGTTATATTATTTTAATGTATAAATTCTATTATTTGTATAATTACTTTCATTTCATAATATATAATATATTATATTACAAAAAGTTACCTTCCAACTTTTTGAAAAGTGGTTGTTTTATTTAAATTAAAAAATATATAAACGGCATACGTTAGAAATAAGCTGTTAACAAATATGAGGTATATTTAACATTTTAAAAGAGATCACATTTGATGTACAATACTATTTATTTTATATATTTCTCATACTATTATAATATATTATTATAAAATGTTTTACTATATCAAAAGAAGAGAAATGTTATTTTCATAGTAATATTTTTATTTTTATAACATGCACAATTATGTTTTCTCTCTTGATAAATAAGAAAATCCCAATTCTAATACAAATTGGTTTTGGGGAGAAAAATCTGCTCTGTAAATAATATTTTCATAAAAAAATATAAAAAATATATTATTTTAATATTTTAATATAGCGTGCGAGGTATGATCGAGGTTGAAGATTTTGGTCTGCCACCACACCACCTTTTTGAAGGCAAATTAACTTCAAATATACCGAGTACTATATATAGAAATATATTTTCTTTGGTATTACAACTAAATGTTTTAGCAAATTCTATTCTGCACCAATCATACAACTTACAAGTATCAAGATGCTATATTGCACAAATTTAATAAAATCGGATCATTTCTTAGAAAAAAGAGAAAAATTATCCCCCAAGAGCAATTGCCAAGCAACAATTTCAGCCATCGCACTTGCCATACCAACTGTCTTGAATAATAATATTATATTTAATTTTGATGATAATAATTGGGATATAAACGGATAATTTTAGCAGTGCGATGATGAATGATCCTGAACTAATCATCCATTAATAGAAGAAACAAGTATAATAATAATAAATAAAAAATTCAATCATTATTCCATCTATGCACGGCAGTAGTTTTGGCCAACCAAACTAAAAACACTCGATGATTGGAAATGTACTAAATGTTGGTAACACCATCTAGCTAGTACTCTGTCCTCTTAAATCTAACATATACTATAATAGGCATCAGTAACAACATCTATACTCGGGACTCTCATTCAAGTAGCCGGGGTAAAAGGCTTGGCAAAGCTCTTTATATTTCTTGACATCAAACTTGTGGATTTTCATGAGCTTTTCTTGCTTGGCCTTGAATCTACGTTGGAAAAAACCCTCAAATGTTGGTTCTGTTGATGTCCTGAGGAAGAAGGCATATGCAAGTGCAAAGTGAAGAGACGTGACGAAGAAGCATATAGGCTCCATTACATCCCAACTTAGTTCCCAGAAAGTTAGTCTCATAAACCCCAGTGTTTGAACAAGCATGAACCCCAGCCCACCATATAGTTCTGCCCTAACCATTGACTCTGCTTTTCTATCTATTACTGCTTTTTGCTTCTCCATTTCTTCCAGTTGTGCTTTTCTCGAGTCGTTCGGGGTAGCAATTGTTTCATAAATTAGCTTCTCCATTGATCTTGCCACCTGTAGTATTCACATTAAATATTTTAGTTACGAAATAGACATTTAACTAACTAGTAAACTATTACTAGCCCCTCCCTGCCAAAGAACGTGATTTCGGATTTCTAACACGATACGTGACTCGTACATAATCGTTTTACGTAAATATTAGACATTTTATACGAGCTAATAATACAAGTATATATGGATGGAGCTAATTTTACCTGATCAGGGCGGAGAAACACGATATTGCCCAAAACAATTACATTTCCAGCCTCATCCAACATTCTAGCACACTCTAAACCCTGTTCATCATTGTCACACACATCACTACAAATCTTAACAAACTCAGAGTACTCAACCGAGTTAGCTGGAATTTGCTTTAATGTTGATCTAAGTTTTTCCAATCGGGCGGACCTCAGAATCTTCTTGGCCTCATGAACGGATATTCCTCCAATATTCTTCTGTGGCGGACTCAATCCATCAAAACGAACGCGATTTTCTGAAGAAACAAAATGAATAGGCCAGAGCTTTTCCCTCAGCTTATCACCAACAGGAACAGTGAGAAACTCGGGTAGCTTAGCCGAGGACTGATTTATGGATCGACGCTGTAAGAAGCGACGAAACAAGCCTTTGTCATCAGGGGAAGTGATTAGCTCGCGCTGCAACTTAGTTTTGGCTCCATTTTGATGAATGACAGGAGCAGCAGGAGAATAATTTATTGGTGTTTTATTGAAGACCCGATTTGACATTGTTCTTCGAAGAGCCATTGTTATAGATCGAGTAGACAACTGAGAGAGATTTTTGGAGCTGGAGGGTTTGGTATTGGACTTGTTCCTCAAGTGTTGGGGGAGGAAGGGGTTTATATAGGATGTCATGGGAAGTGACAAAGGTCATGTAAACAAAACATGATAATGAAATATCAAAATAAGGAAATATCATGCATGTTATTGTTATCGTACCAGTAAATATCAGCCACCTAATTTTATTCAGAAAATGACTTAAAACTGCAGTGTGAAAATATCAAATTAACATAAAACTGGAAAATAAATATTCGGCCAATCAAACATTTACAACATCTACGATTTAAATAAAATAAAATAAATCATAGCGTGAGTTACATTTAAGGGGGGGGGGGAACTCATTTAAATATACCTGGTGTATGTGTTATTTGTTATCTTTTGTTACCGTGAATTTCATAAATATATCATATTTTGTTATACCATGTCAATTGGACGTCATGTACAGTAGCTAAAAAAGAGTGGAGGGGCAATCGAAGTAGAAAATATAATCTCAATCTGAACTAAAGTTTGTCGTGCCAAAACTGATGAAAAACTTGATCTAAACGGTGGGAACCAACTAATAAAGATTGAAACGCTATTAACTTGTGGTACATGCAATTAGGTGCAAGTAATTCTCATTACTTAGTAATCTCCCGTTGTCTTTTCTTTTGCAGTTTTAATGCCGTTTAGGTCATGAAAGAGAAAAAAAATACAATGTTAACATGATTTAAACGACATTTGAACTACTATATTGTTGCTCTTCTTACGTACTGTATATATCACAAATTTGGTATGGTCAAGTTACATGTTTGACTCTTAAATATCACACTTTTAGCCATACTCGATTGAAAATGAATCTAATATTAAAATCTTCAGTGATCTTTTTTTTATAAAGAAGTTCATGTCAAAATAGAAGGAAATTACTATTATTCATGTCAATAAATTGTAAATTAATACCTCCATCTTATTTTAATTATTTTTTTAGAAAAATGAATTAATTTAATTTAATTATAAAAGGTCATAAAAGTTATGGGTCCGGAATAATACAGAATTCTGATGAGAGGTAATTAGGTAAATCACATCCATGTTGATGTAGAAAATTCCATCTTAGTGCATGTGGTTGACACTTGAGAGCAGTTTTAGGACTTGTATCTTATTGTGCGGGAATATAATCGATATATATATATATATATATAAATATTTGTTGCGGAATATACATATAATATGTATGTATCTTGTGTGGTGTGTGTGTGTGAGAGAGAGAGGGGTTCCAAGGGGTATGGAAGTGGGAAATATTCGAATAAGCTAGGTGACGCATGAATCAGGCAGCTGCAGAAACAAATAAAGCTAAGTTGGGGGAGAATGTAGCTATGATTCAGAGAGAGAGAGAGAGAGAGATAGTTGATTTGAGTAAGAAATATAGAATTCCAACCAATTGGGAAGTGGGAATCACACAAGGATGGTCATATTGGATTCCATTGTACTCTTCACAAAGGATTCTAGTGGTGTGTCTACTACTCCCATCAAACTTAATTTCTTATTCACACTCTTTTCCTCCCTCTCAAACACGTACTAGTCCCATTTTCATTGCATTTTCTTCAAGTTCATTTTTATTTCTCAATTAAAACAATATCTCATCCAACTCCTCTAATTAACTACTTTCCTTCTCAAATGCTTCACGCTAACTACCGAGTTCAGCTCTCCGTTATGTTTTTCTCGAAACTAACTTCGATAATTTTAATATATATATATATATGTGTGTGTGTGTGTGTGTGTGTGTGTGTGTGTTATTGCAATATATTATATAATCTAATTGTTCAATGTTCAAAATGCACCACTACTAAACTATATATTCGATTCAAAATTAGGTAGTAATATGAAGAAGATTATATATATATATATATATATTAGCAATAAAACCTTTTAATTTATTTTATTTTTCTGAAACAGAGGATGCATGCACTAGTGTTGTATAACTTGTACGGGAACTTGCCAAAGACTGCATTTTAGATTGAATTCAGACCCTAGCTTGCTAGAGTACGTGGCAGTACGTATAACTGCTTACTGAAAATTGTAGGATTTATAAAATTAAGCACGTCGTCATATATATGTGCAGGTTTAGTTTGAGATTTGATTCATCAGTTTGGTGAATTGATTTTAAATATCAGCGTAAGCTTCCACTAAATTTGTTTTGTGTGCGTCTACCTATATATATAAATATTGTATGATTTGGAAAGCGACAGAGACAGGCCTAATAATGGTGATGGCAGTTTTGGTGACAAACTTAAACTATAGCTTCCTTGCAAGATTTCCACTTACTCGCCGAATGGTAATAAAGCTAGCTTATTGATTTGTAGGAGAAATAGGTTTCACAGTACGAAGAATTCGAGCATTTTTTGTGGTGTATACGTATACAATATATTACATACAGATTTGCAATCAAGGTCTTGTTTTCTTGTCCAATTTTTTGATGAATATAATTCGCTTAGAGAAAAATATCCATCTATTCATACAGATTTGCAAACACATAAATCGATCTTAATGTATATATGCTCCCAGTCGTCAAGAAGCATACGTACATGTAAATTTAGTGCTCCGGATATTTCTTGTTGCTACCTGGAAAATATAAGCCATATAGGTTGTACGTAAATGAATTATATATATATATATTCCAGAGAATCACAATGATAGGGCACGCAACACATGGTAGCTAGGCATGAGAGCTATTGCTCTGGGTGGGACACAGACACAGTATTAATTTGGCAACTGGACGATTAGTTAAATATTTTAATTAAAGAATCTAGAAATTAATATTCCATCAGCAACATTGATACATGTTGTGGGCTAAGCGAGCACCTGGTTTTCACCCAACAGTAATACTGTTGGGGGTAGCCACTTAGACAACAACTTATATTTTTTACGGGGTCATACTCACGTAGAAAATAATAATTTAATTATTTGTAAGGGTCCATGGAGTTCAATAAGAGATTTTACTTGTTCCCCGAAATCCTCTTGTAATCATTATAAATAGGACCTTTTTCTCCATAAGAAAGGTGCTGAAAAATTAATAAAAAAATATCTTAAATACAAATATTATAAATCTTAAAATCTAAATATTTTCTCAATATTTTTACTTATCAAGTACTATTCATGATTAGCTTCAAGTCTTCAACATTGTTCAATTTTCAAGATTTTTCGGACCGCCAGAGTGTATATATACGTCACTGGTAAGAAATACCTATATGAATCTACTTGCATGATATCACGACGCATATATCGGCCTTCATCATTAATCTTATAACCATCCGTCTTTTAATTAAACTAGCTTATAACCCGTGCTTGAGATTAATAAATTATATATTAATTATTTTATATGATTTAAATATAAAATTTAAATTTTTTATTATATCGGCTATAATAATATAATATATAATTAAAATTATTTATAGATAAAATAATAATATTATTTTAATATTCATGATATTTAATTAATAAGTTTTAATATTCATGAGATTTAATTAATAAGTTGTAATTTCAAGTAGAAATGAAGTGAGATATGTTATTAGATTGTTGTACAAAAAATGATTCACCGATGATAGAGTTATATGTAAAATATATATGTTTTAAAATTAAATTATAATTATGTCATAATTGCATAAAAAAATCGTATAAAAAGAAAATTTACGGATGATAAAAAGAGTTGTATAAAAAGAGGACTTACCGGACGGATGACCAACTAACCAAACTTTTTATTTTTTAAAATAAGTTTTTTTTTAAAAATTTGGATAGTTAAGATCTTTTCTATGAATCACCTAAAATTGGACGGTTATGATCTTTTCTATGTTTACCTAGTAATGATATTTATATATTAATATTCATAAAATTTAATGATATATTAAATAAAAATTATAGAATAAGTAGTATTCTTAAAATATGAAATATAAAATATAATTTAAATATAATATAATATTATCCTTGAAGAGTTGTATAAAATAAGGACTATTGGGATAGAGTTGTATGTATGATATATCTTTTTTTAAATAAGATTTTATTAATTATTTTTTTAATTAGACTAACAATCATTGATAAATCTAAATTTTATTATGACTTGCTTAAATTATTTTCATTGGATCCTTTTTTTCATTAAAATATGTTAATTATCAGTTATAATGACATATTTATATGTGCTAAACACATAAATAAATTAAAAAAGTGATCAAATTTATAAATATATTTATTTAAAGTAATTAACTTAAAAGGCATTTTCAATTATAATTTATATTGCGATTTTATTTATAAAAAATTTTGAGCCCATAAAACAATACGCAAAATAAAAAAATTTGAACAATCTACTCTGAATCACAAGTTCAAATTGAGTTTCATTATATTTCTAAATTGAAATTGTTTATTTCTATAATATAAAAGGTTATTCTAAAATTTAATTAAAAACATATAAAATTTCTAAAATTATTCTAAAATTAAATTGAAAACATATAAAATTTCACTTTCAAGTTGAACTGACAAAATTCAAATGATAGATAAAATAATATAAGTTTACATCATTATTTTGAATATTCATTTAAATCAAACTCATAATGTACGGTCTTGTAATCTCCTGAATCATCACTCCCTAGTTTTACATCTTTCTTGCCATCTCCAAGTTCACCATCTTTCTTGTCATCTCCAAGTTCGTCATTTTATCATGCAATAAAAATGGTTTTACACTAGTAAAGTATATTTCTGACATTATTATTTAATGTGATGATACTTTTGCTAAAAAAATTTGATTGTTTTCTCCTTTCTCTGATGATACTTCAATCTTAGAATCCTCTTGATTTTTTCCTTCCTCTTTCCCATGATGTATAATAGAATCCATTATTTGAGAAAAATTATAGAAAAACTAATGAAATAGGAGTAATATAGAAAAAGTGGTATGTGTATCATGAGTATTTATATAAATAAATTTATTGATAAACCCACCTTATTAATTATGGTTAGGTGTTGAAAATTCAAAATAAAGAATAAATAAGGGTAGATTATTATGTGACATGTGTTGATAACAATGGAGTGAGAAATGAGAACGTCAAATATAACCTAACAAATTTCATTTTCAGAAACAGAGGGAGTAGTATAAACATATTGTGTGGTGGTCCAAGCTACTAACGTAATACAACAAACATACGTATCCAGAATTGACAACAATGATAATATTACTTGTTTGATAATTAGCGGTTAGTTGTTAGCTGGAGCGGATTGAATTAATTATTTTGACTAATTGATTGGATAAGTTGTTTTGAAAAAAACTGTTTGGATTGGTAATAAACTGTTTGAATTAACTGTTTGTATTTAAACTAGGCACATAACAAACCTCTAATACAAAAATTACTAAAAGTAGCTTTTCCAAAATTAGTTTTTTCACCTCAATAAGTTATTTCAATCACCTAACTACCAAACATATATGTGTGGATTCACTTAGTCAAATCTTTAACTTACCTCAATTCTCTAATTTCTACTCAAAACTCTAACTTTCAAGCAAAACTTAATATTTGGAATCGGCAATATAGATTGTGGATAATGAGAGTTTATATCAATATACATCTTCCCCTACTAAGAAATAAGAATCAGCTTCTTATTCATCTACTGCATGTCCCATTTATAATCTAGCTAGCAATACTTGTAGGCTTAATTGGTACCAATATTTCCACTTTGTGTCGATTCGCTTTAATTTAGGTTCGTCTATAGCTCACACACGTGCTTAATTAATCTGTATTACACAAAATTATACTAGTACAGTAGTAATTTGATTATCAATTTTAGACAAAATGGTCAAACAAAACACTAGGTCGGACGATAACCTGCAGTTGCAGTTTAAGTAAATGTAGTTAATTAACCAAAGAAATTAACATAAAAATGGATTAGTTTTGGTTTGATTAATTATCTCTATCAGCCAATTTGACATGCGAAACAGGATCCGAATCTCACAGGCAAAGAGTTGACAATGTTCATCAAATTGATCGGGAAGAAAAGCAGCCACTAAAATTTTTAAGGAATTTGAGATGGCAAGTCACTCAAGAGGCATGAGCATATATAAGGGAATAATATATAAGCCATGATGATATATTCTTGCCAACTAGTTGAGAATTTGATGCTAAATTAGTTGAGGAATGTCTTGTGGTTTCATATGCAAAAGTTTTAGTTAGTTCGAATGTGTATTGTAAACAAAAAATGATTGTGTGGATTTTATTCCTAATATACCTGGAATTAGAATAATAATTATGTCAGATATTCCCTACTCTTATATTTGATTAGAGAGCAGGGAATCTTAATTAATTCTGCATATATTATTATTATTTACGGTATATGAAAGCAGGCGAATTAATTTGTTTGCCCAATAGGAGTGGCATGGCATATTTGATCATCTAAAATGTAGTTCGCCTTCGCTGTACGGAACCACTCGATACATCTACTTAATGTTGAATTTAAGAATTTAAAATCCTATTTTCTTTTGAATTTTATTGATTGTTATCTTGCAATGAATTACCTGGCTAATTATCGATCTGTAATAGCAAAAGAAATCAGTCAGTTTCTTTTAATTGTCTAAAGTATTGTATAATCAATAACCCCTCAAACAAACTATAAATACAACCGATCTGCACTAGTCGACAAGCACCAAAAAGTAACACAGAGTTGATGTGCAAGTATAGGTTACATGCGAGAAAAGAAAAATAATAGCGGTGTGATGAGTGATGCCCAGTTCTTTGTTTTTACGCTTCTTAATGATTCTTAAGTGGACGACTCTACTACTTGTTTTCTAGTGGTATTTTATTTGCTAGCTAGCTCTACCTAATTGCTTACAAATTGAGTTGTTTTCACTTTTCCCAACTCGATGTTTTAATCAAACACTCTTTTTTCCATATCGATAGTAGTAAAGTGAGCCCCTGGACCGCTCTTTTGTTTTCTTCAATCATGTACTAGTAAACTGTGTATGTATTGGACTATTGCTTAATGAAAAGACCAATTGTTCGATGATACAGCATTCTTGATGACAAGATTTTTAGTTTCAATTTGACTTCTTAAAGTGGCATCTTCATCAACACAACACCAGCAACGCCGCAATAATCAAATATCTATTTGTTATCAGCTAAATCACAAAACCGGAAGCTTGGTTCAACCTTCTGTGGTATTCTAAGACGGTGCAAAATGATTTTACAATATCTGTATTTAGAACTATGAACATATAAAGGTGCACGCTGTAATACTGTCAATATTACCAAGTACCGGAAAGGAAAATCTCTCTAAACCTTGCAGACAAACCCAAGTTTGTTAATGGAATTAAGTTCCTTCCACTGATAATATGAATACATGCTATACATTTAAATTAAAAGGAACAACCCTCTTGTCAGCAATGCATTGCATCCAGCAATCTTAGGTAGAGAAAGAGAAAAATCGAGAGATATCTTAAAGGTCAATTTCCAGTTTACAAAATGTACCTACATAACTTAAACTAGACACGGATACTAACTCTACAAAGCACCTAACCATGATAGAACTGTAGCATATACATTGATATGTACTGCCAGAGGGGTTGAATAGTTTTAAGTTCCATTAGTATCTGTTAGCGTCAGACAACAAAATGGTCTACAAACTCTTGGTTTTCATTTAAACACCATCTTCAATCTCTTAGCAGACTCCACAAACCCTGGTATGACCTGCAACTCGTCCAATTGCTTCACCAACAACATATAAAGTGTTTCAAGTCAATGCATATACAAAGTATGTCATATATATATATATAGACTTGCAGGCAACTAACAAGTTAATGTATTTATTAGTTGTGGAAAATCAAGCATATACTATATATCACTCACTAGAAACTAACAATCTTGCAACTGGCCCAAGTCCCAACATTTTTAAACATGAGGAGAATTTTGGGCAATATTATTATCTATATAATATAATATTTAGTCAGTTCCCAGTTCCCACTGAAAAGATAGTTGTGGAAAAAAGCATTAAGTACCATCATCATGAAATGCCTCTGAACTACATCAACCAGTTGCTCTTTGGTTGGGTTGGAGATTGCATCCACCTAAATTACAAACTGAGTTATTACATATAAGTATAAAATCAAAGGATACTCGTCCACATCAAAAAATAGAAAATTATGATACTTGTTTTAAATACTCACAAGGTTAAAGTGTCGCCAATATCTCCACAAGGCGGTCATTTCAAGCTTACTGAGATCAATCTTCTGTACGAGAATTTTTGGATGGCAACAAATTATATAGTACATCAAAAAATACAGCAATCAAGCATAAGGTTGCAAAGGAAATTATATGTGCATAAAAATTAGAAATGTATAAATCTTTATTACCTTGGGTCCCTTTGTCATTGATCCCTTAGACTGTGAGTCATAAGACCGAGATCTACTTATTATCTTCTGTGATGATCCAGTTGATCTGTGTGTGCCATGCCTTGACCGGTGAGACTTCTGAGTGTCATCGGATGCTGCAGAATTCGATAACCACCAAGAACTTGTATTAGCAAGACCAGAAATGATATGAAATGTGCACAACAAAAAATCTTAATCAGACAATCCCAAAAAAAATCATTTTTAAGTGACATAATATAATATGAATTGAACATTAAATTTCAGTTATTACAGAACACTGGCACATAACACCAAAAGACTAACTATACACTGAAACTTAATTATAGGTAATGAATTTTATAAGATTTGCAACCCACCTTTGGGTCTTCATTTACAGTTAGTCCTGGCTAGTAGTTATAGCACAGGACAAAACACAACACCCCTATTTCTTGTACCAGAATTACCAAATACGATTCAATAATAATTCCTGCACCGAATCAAGAACCAAAACTGTGGCTGTTTCGGATGTTTTGGTTCTGTTTTAGGTTCACCAAACCAAATGCACAAACCAATTAATTTACATAATCACAGGCAATTTCGTAACTCGGTAATATTTATCAATAATAGAATTCCAAGCCCACTGATGGAGCAAGATATGTTGTACATATGATGTGAAGAACTTCAAAAGGTTTTGGGCTAAAAAATAAACAAATGGTAATGGTAAAATTTCACTAGTCTTTAAGCAATAGTAATGGCAGTAACCCTGCAAACGAAAACAGAGTATAATTTACTAACCAAGTTCACCCATATCTGAGCCATTCCACTGGACATTTTCGAATTCAAGGTCGTCATCTTGCTCATCACCAGTAGGACCTTCAATAACACTCAGAGCATTCCTTTGTAGCTTTACCTCTATGCCATTAGTAAGCACCTGAAATATATGAAATTCACCATTGATCTCTCACCAAAATTAATCAATTTCCAGATTAATTAAAAACAATCGACAAGTCTGGCATTGCAACTTAAAAAAAGAAAATAAGGACTAATGTGATCATAGATGAATACCAAACTCACAGGTTCCAGTTATGGAGAAAGATGCTAATAGAACACAAATTAAAATTTAATACAGACCATTTTGATCATCTTTGTTGCAATGTAACTTAACAACGAAAATATAATATCCAATTTCCAAATATAGTACAATTTTCAAACTATATATTAAAACTTCAAACTAATAAGCTAAGTAGTAGCTTTTTTAATTTAAAAAAAATTATTGATTGACCCAAAAATGACTGAGATTGTTCCACTGACAATGAAAAACATTCTTGCCCAGGTGTAATGTTTTTCGAACATGACCTAATTTGAGTCGTTACTTAACTGCAGAGTAGCACTCTAGGTCACTGTAACTGGTTTTAAAAAAACATAATACTAAAAGTGAATGACTACCTTCTACAAGACAAGTCTAAAGAGTATCATAAATATTAATGCATCAGCCAATAGATCATCGGAAAATTTATCAATAAAGGAGAGCAAGAACATGTGACACCAATATACCACATCTTTTCCTAAGTGAGACCAAAACATATCAAATGCATGCACCATAAAAGTGCACAGTCAATTAGATAAATTCTAAAGCAATAAAAAATCTTAATCAAATTTCAAATTAGATTTTCAGTTGTGTTGTTTGTTGAACATCTTATACACTGATATAAACAAAAGTCAGACTCAGAGAGAGGCAAACACAAGAACAAGAGCCAAAGAGCAAGAAAGCAGCACAACATTCTCAGATGCTTTGTCAGCTTTATTGGTCATGCCCACAGTTTGCAGGATAATACACATATTTTAAGATATATGACCAAATTACTGTTACCTTAATGCCAAGCTGGCACTGGAGACCACTAAGACTGGAATCTCCCCAAAGATTAATTTATTGCACTACCCGAATCCGACTGTCACTTTCCAATAAAACACTTATAAATTTATATTATTTCAGCTGGCCTAAAAGGTATTGTTAGAAATTATGGCCAGAATGCTGCATAGTATGGTGCATTAACCTTGATGGCTCATGGCTGTTTGGCCAAAACTCCAATTTTAGCTGAGGTAAATTATTTCTTATGATGTTACTTAGGAACCAAATTCAAAAGCCTGGTGAGAAATTAATCACTCAAACAATTAACATTGTAGTGCTTAAAACCACAACTAATATCATAACAGATAATTATCTTAACTAGTAATACAGAATCAAGCAGTCAATGAAACAAGAACAAAACTAGTTTTTGAATTTTTTTTAATAAGTAATTGCAACATGAATTGTGAGATTGATAAAATCAGAACTCATACCAATAAATTAACCAAAAAAACTGAAAATTTTCCATCATACACACGTACACTGGATCCAGTAAAACAAAACCCAAATGCAAGAAAGAAAGAATTTTGAACGCTGCCAAGATGCTAGATAGTGCAGTTGAACAGATATATTATATGCTGAGCAGCTTAAATTCCAGAATCTGAATTAGCAGCAAATAAGGAAGTAAGCAATCATATTTAAAGAACTACACACTAATTCAAGGCAAATAACAATACAAAATGAGCATGCAATCACTAAACTCCCAAATTTGAAAACCCCATTCCAAAAACAGCACATTACCGAGAAAACAGTAAAACAATCAACCCCCAAAATCAATCTGCATTATACACACATACACACACATGATCAAATATAAAAGAATGACAGATACTAGATAAATAAACTTAAAGAAGATATCTTTAGCAAATATACCAGCCAATGCCAGCCACCAAGACCAACAGCCTTCTTGACAACACCATGAAGACCAACAAGCACAGACTTAGTCCTATTATTCCCAGTCACGACAACCTTTGTATGTCTTGGTAACACTGATAGCTCCTCTTCACTGCTGTCCCCACAGCTCTGCAACTGATGTGAATATCCAAACGAACTCTCCACGGCTTCAACCATTATATATATATATCTGTCTGTGTGTGTGTATCTGTTTCAGTAAATCATGAATATGTATGCAAAAACTGAATCATTAAGCGTCGGAATTGGAAGAAATGAAATGATGAGAGAATGGTGAGTATGAAAAGATGGGATTTTTGTGGGGTTAAAGTGAAAAAGTTGTGTGAAATTTCCAAGTTTTTCAGAGGGAGAAAAACACTTGTTTTATTTTTATTTTTTGTTTTGTTTTTGTTCAGGGGATGAGAGGGGGGGGAGGAGTGTGTTTGTTTACGGTAATGGTGTGAATTCCGAGGTAATGGAATGGACAAATGGAAGATAAACACGTGGGCAGGGAAGGTGGCTGTTTCATCTTGCGTTTTCACAAGGAGGTGCGATGCATGTTGAATGACTATATAGTCCCTTGGAATTTTCAAAATATTATGGAACATTGAAACTTAAATAATACAAAACCCTTAAAATCATTATTTATTATTGGTACGGGCTAAAAATAACTCTAACGACATAATTAATGTTGTATTAACGAGATCTAGTGTGGTCCTCATCAATGAGGCCCGTTAATCAAAACTTAAACGAAAACTATCTTCCGTTAAGAATGGTTTAGAAACAAGCCTAGGCCCAAGACTAAAAACATGGTTGACATTCTGGGTCTAGAATGCGCAGGCCAATTTGACGACTCACGAACATAACCCACGATCTAAGATCGTCATGATCCAGAATCGCCATAGAAGTCAACTCAAATAGTATAGCCCCAACACATCTTAATCGACAAGGAAACTGAGTCTCACATGGAAACGTCCACCAAATCAGCACAGGAGACTTCCCCGCCAAGACTCCAAATCCTAATCGAAAATCTAGACTCTCAATGTCTGTATAAAAAACCTAACTTCTCATTATTAGAACTACGTCATGGCTTGATTTTCAATACGCTTGAGATACGTAGGTATCTTGCTGGAACAGAGATGGTTTTGACAAACAAGTGCAACCATTATAATTCGAAACTCACAAACCCTAACATTCAATATGCATTAACAGCAATATAGTAGACCTAAATTTAGAAATAAGAAAAAAAAGGATGTAATAGTAATTTTGAACGATAAAATTATCAAGAATACCGGAGTAAAGAAGGAATGAGTAACTTAGCCAAAAATGCAAGGACCGACACGTACAAATGTATGGACCGACACGTACAAATGTATATATATATATATATATATATGCGCAAAAGCGTAGGGAGGAAAAAATGAAAAATACTTCTTCTGTTTTTCTTTTTATAAATCGTTTTAATTTTTGAAATACATTTTTAAGTGTTTTGATTGCATAATAAATGTTACTCCCTCAGTCTCGCCCAATTGTTAATGTTTCGGAGAGAAGGTCTGATACGTATTTTAAGGTGCATATAAAGTATAATTCCATAACTTATTTTTAAACTTTTTTTCCTTTTTTAAAAAAAATAAGTTATGTAACTATACTTTATATGTACCTTAAAATACGTGTCGGACTTTATCTCCGAAACGTTAACAATTGGGTGAGACGTGGTAGTATAATTTTTAAAAATTTGAATTAAAATATACTCCCTCCGTCCCGGCCAAATGTTTACATTTGGTCCGGGCACGGAGACCAAGGATAGTGGGTGTAATAGTGATTTTATTGTTAAAATAAATGAAGTAGTGGGTGTAATAGTGTAAAGTGTTGAAAAAGTGGAGTAAAGTAGTGGATGTAATAATATATTTATTGTTAAAAGTTACTATTTTTAGTAATGTAAAGAATTGGGTGGGACGTCCCAAAAAGGAAAGTGTAAAGAATTGGTTGGGACGGAGGGAGTATAATTTATATTTTAATTCAAAAAAATTTAAAAATAACAATTTTTATTATGCAATCAAAACACTTAAATGTGTGTGCAAAAAGTCAAAACATTGTACAAAAAACCGACAGAGCAGAAAGATAAGAGACAGTACGTAGAGGGAAGCGAAAAGGACGCGAAATTCAGAAAATGGGACCCACGTGTAATTAAAGTCTCTACCTGCCCCCCTACTCTTTGTCGTCGCCAACCGTAGCATCATAAACAAATCGGTGCTAAATTTACAAGAATTTAACATTAATGATTCTTTTTTCTTCCGTAGGTCGATTTTTAATAATGACAACACAAATTGGAGATAAAATATTTAAAATATGATAATATATAAAAATGATATTAAATATCACTTCAAAATCCCATATATTATAGTGTTTTTATTTTTTTAATTTTTGAATACAAAAAGCCAATAGTGTAAAGTTTTTTTTTGAATTTTACTATCATCATATTTTCTTATGTCTTTATTCTTTAATAAACATTTAATCTAGTGTTTTTAATAGTAAAATTAAATTAAAACATAACCCAAAAATAAACACACTTAATTTAACCAATTTTAATATTTTAGAATTGATCAATTCCAATTAAAAATATATTAGAATGTGCACTATTTTATTAATTTATATTTCGCTTCGTTTCAAATTCATCTGTCCACTGAAATTGTAAACCGTTATTTGTATTAAATCTTAACAATATTATAATAATACTATTTTTTCATTAAAATTAATTTTATTTAAATTTTAAATATTATATAATTATAATATTAAAGGCATGGCCTTTGTCTTGGCCAAAATAGTACTTATTGTACTATATTATTGTTTTGTCACGGCATGATTTTCCCGCCAAAAGACAAGTAACATGGGGTTGTGGATTAAGAGCATGTACAATGGGGAGTCTCATTTCCACTTATTAATGGTATCCTTTTTTGTCACATAAATATCAGATGGTCTTTAAAGAAAAGTGAGCAATTCCATCCCAGTTAGTCTCATTTTCCACTTAAAAGTAGGACTCGTTTTATTTTTATCATGTTATATTTATGATAAATGATATTTTACAATTCAATTTTTTTTTTAAAATATTGTTAATATTCTAATAATCAAATTAAAGTGATTACTTTTTTTTAATATTATTACAATAAAAGATAAATATCATAATAAAAATGCATTATATTATTGGAAAATAATCCATGAGAAAATATAACATTAAAAACATCACACGTGAAAACATTAAATTTAAAACACTGCGAAATTGGAAAATTAACGATTATTATGGAATTGAGAGATATGTTCAACCAAGTCATTTTGTAGCTGGCGATGTGTCCGTTTATCACGCATCTGTATAGTGTTTTGAATATACGTTTCGTATTAGACTGGTGGTTCTTCACCTAAATTTGGTTGTGATTGTTGCATCATCATAAGTTGGTAGGGGACCAAATTGAGTGGCGTATGTGTCTCTTTCATCTTCAACAATCATATTATGTATTATGATGCATGCTCTCGTAATTCTTCCAAGATCCGCTTTGTCCCAAAAGCGCGCGGGACCACGTACAATTGCGAAACGGGACTGTGGAACACAAATGCTCGTTCGACATCTTTTCACTGGCTTTCTTGATATTTTGAAAATAATTTTTTTCTCACCTTGTGGACGTGGCATGGTTTTAACAAATGTTGCCCATTCAGAATATATTCCATCAGTTAAGTAGTATCTCATATTATAATTGTTTCCATTAATAGTATAATTTACAGCTGGAGCACGACATTTATGTCATTATTTGATCCAGCAACTCCAAAAAATGTATGTCATATCCATAAATCAGATGAAGCAACCGCTTCAAGTAGAATTGTTGCAACTCCATTGTGACCGCTCATGCACATTCTCTTCCATGCTTTATGACAATTTTTCCATTGCCAGTGCATGCAATCAATACTTCCCATCATATCAGGAAATCCACGAACCTCACCCATCTGTAATAGACATTCTATGTCATTAGAGTTTGGCTTTCGTAAGTATTCACCCCCAAATATCATAATGACAATAGAGACAAATGTTTTTAAGCATTCAATCGCAGTAGTCTCTGCAATACGAACGTAGTCATCAATAGCGTCCGCAGATACTCCGTAAGCCAACATACGCATGACCGCGGTGCATTTTTGTAAAGGTGATAAACTATCTGAGCACCATCGTTTATCCAACTCCACATTTTTTTCATAGCTACAGCTCCTCTCTTGATAACACCAGGATTATCTTCTTCACAATATTGATGAATTCTTTCCCAAAATGCTTCAACTTTTTGATCAGTACCGATCAATGGACCAATTGACACATTCAACCATGCACTTACTAAAAGTTTATCTTCAACCCACTTCCACTGACCAATAATTTCTCGAACATCTCTAGTTTCCTCACAGTCATCATTTAAATCAATAAAATTTGGGTTACCAAAGGCGGGAACTTGCGAACATGGAGAATTTTGACTATTGGTGGGTGTTTGCTGGTTTTCAAATTGTGGATTTGAAAATGGAGGAAATGGAAATTGGTACTGAGAATTTTGAGGACATAAAAATGAAAATTGAGAATTCTGAGATTGTGAAAATTGGTATTGAGAAATCAGATTTTGAGGATTAAAATTATAATTTTGTGGGTTTGGAAAATAGGAATTTGGATATGGGTATGAAAATTGAGGGTTTGAATTTTGAGAATTTGAAGGTGGAGGATTGTTGGAATTGTTTGGATTCATCTTTTATTAAAAAAATTATATTTTTGTGAGTATGTAAAGATTATAATTAAGGTATGAGAAATGAGTATTTATATAAAAAAAATTATCATTACTATATTAACGTTACATTCGGATATAGTCGTTACAATATTAACGTTACTAAAGATGTATAACTTCAATACATTTTAAATTAATTTAATATTAGCATTATCCAAGTGTCCTAGTCATATCTTGATCAGTATGTTCACGTGTTCACTCTAATCAATTTTACTCTCTTTATTTGCAGACTCTTCAAAGAGGGACCGTCCACTTTTATTATGTTTTATACAATGCAAATTTTTACTTATTCGGCTGATCAATTTCATTTTAATAGTCTCGAGAATGAATCCAGAACCTCACTGCAGGTGCTCTAAGGATGAGAAGGCGTAGGATATATCCGGCCTGTAATGCAGGGCGTTGGATGAAAAGCATAGAGTGCAAATCATGACACGGTCGAAAGAGAACTTGTAAATTATTACTCTACTAGTCCCAACTAGTTTCCTAGTGATGTCCTTTCCATCAACTCCAACTTGAGAATGAAAGACACGTGTTACGTTACTCACTTTTTATTTATCTCCACAAAACTATATTCAGCAATACTGCAACTCTACAACGCATAAATACCCGCTGCAGTAAATTAAATTCAACCGAACACCCCTCCACCTATAAATCGAGTTTATTTATACATTTTTTTGGATATAAAACTAAATAGCTATGCACAAGATTGAGTACATTATTGCTCTGTGGAAATGGGAGTCAACATGTTACTTGCTCCCCGGAAGGGAATACGCTCCCTCTGATCTTATTTATATAGGTTGTTTGACTTTTTGCACGTGAACATAGTTAGAATTAATATTTTTAATTTTTTTTTTGTGAATTAAAATTTAAATATTATATTTTTATTCAGATTTTTTTTAAAAAAATATCAATTTTAAGTATATGATCAAAATACCTAAAATTACGTGTAAAAAATTTAATGACCGAGGATGCGAGGGAGTAATAGTTTCGATTAATCAACACAAACTGTTCTGCTCATCTGAATGTTTGATGACCTGGGCAATTGAAAAGATATTTAATATCTTGGTACTTGTTATTTAAGTTAAATAAGTCTTAGTTTTCAGGAACCAAATGTTTTATGTATTCCGTTGAGTAATTAACGTTGTTAATAAGTGAGCTACTTTCCTACTTTCAATTATCTTTTACAAGGCTATTTATATATAGCTATTTCTTTGTTTAATAGATGAAGCATTCTGAGGGGCATATAATTTGCTTACAAAGTTATTTACTCTACAGTAATTCCACTGGCTGGGCCCATTAATTTTATTATATTGATTCATGTTATATGAAGAACATCACTTCACTTATGTTAGGCCTCAAGAATGTTTCTTTCCGGGCTTCTCATCCAGAAATCTCAACTATTTACAAATTACTAGTATACAACACTGGACATTGAGGCCCAATGGCCCATGACTTGTCATATGCGTCCGAAAATTGGATATGCAGGTCCAAATTCACTGCATTGCAGGGTTGCTACTTGCTAGTCGTCCCCCGGGTCTGCCCTTTCACATCAGTACTGCATGCAGTTCCGGTTTATTTTGGAGTGTTGAATTTTGTTGACAAGAAAGAGAACATTCGATCTCCAGGGAGAAGAAGCTGAATTATATTATATCAATCAATGTCAAGGAGACGAGTCTTTTTGTTCTAAAAGCTCCGATCTCTGATAGTCAAGAGAATTACAACCTCACAACTCCAGGTTCAACTGCAGGTCTATGCATGGTCTACTCCCAACTCATCTAGTCCTGTGTGCCTGTGATATACATATGTAGTTCCGATATTTCCTTGCAGTCTTCTCTGCAAGTAATACTTCAATTTCTGATATTGTTAATATAATTTCTCCTATTGTCCTCCTACATATAATTACTCTATATAAGTAAACTTGTGTACTCGACAATATAACAAAAAGATCAAATATCTCAGTGCTACATGTAAAAACACTATAATTATAAATTGGAAACAGCTTGAGGACTTTTTAATAAAGGACATAATATATTTACTTGTGTGGTGGTTAATGAAAAGCAATAATCCAGGAAACAATGTCTTAATATGTTACATACAATATTTATCTATATATTTCGAACGAGAAAAATGAACTGTGTCAAGATTTTAATGTATTGTGAGTGGATTTAGAACGAATCAAAGGCAGAAGAACTTCTGCAACTTCTTTATCTGGCGAGAGACACCTTTATTTTCCTTCTGCTTTTCATTCAGAGCTCGATCATGACCAGAAGATGCAGGTGCCTTTTCTGAAGTATACACAGCTTCAATTTCTTGCTTGCATTCACGCACAAGTCCATCTTTTTCTCCTCTAACAACCAAGGCAGGTAAAGAACAGTTGGATTTCATGGGCTCTTCAGTTGTCAGCTTACCTAAAAGACAAACAAAAAAGAATTGCATCAGGAATAATTTCTTGCCAGTTGAGAAGCTGATTTTAAGGACATGAGACAATTTCAATTTAATATAAGAAAATAAGTTAATGAAACAAAGACAACTGATAAACAGATCGAAATGCAAATGGCTTCAAAACCGCATTCTACTACGAAAAAACAGTATATATTTAACATTGAAATGTGTTAGTTGCAAGTTTTTCTATACAAAATCACAACAGGAATGATATGCTGTATAATTTCAATTATTTGAAGAACCGTCATATTCTATAAGCCAAATATGACAACATAAATAATATAATGAAAATAGGACTACGGATTGTTATCCTATAATGTAACATGTGTATAGCTCTGCCGTCAACGTCAACATTTAGCTGCTTAATAATAGTTCCGCATTTTCTCCACCAATTCCACGAGAAGTGCAAAAGGAACTTTTACGAATTCTAAGAGAAAGCAGAGGACCCAATATTATTACTGACATAGGTAGTAAAGACATCCCAATCCATATTATCTTAAAGGATACTGACAGTTCTCCAAATACCTTTTTTATAACTGATATATGAGCATGTAACAGATAAAAATGGAACTCAAAAGTAGTTACCCCCAACAAGAAAATTGGCATGCAAAGTAATATTTATACAGAAGTGCATAACTAATCCAAACTAACACCACATTCCCTAAGTTTGATATAACTTGGTGCTTGGTCAAAATGTTAAAACAAAAAACTGAATATCCAGAGGTTATATTTATAAGATATGTACCTTGTACTCAATTTTAAAATGGAGAACTCATATTGACTTGGAAAAATTAATTACTGTAGGAAAATTATTAGATCCGTAAAGCATAATATGGGTTTGGGGAGTTCAAGTAGAAAATCTAAGGTAGGACAGATTACTGATCAATCTTCAAGGTTTGAAAGGTGATCCAGCCATTAGAAATTGAAGCCAGGTCAGCTGGATTTAGCTAATAGGATCCCAAATATCACAAATTATATACAAACTATTACTAACTTCTAATTATCTTTTACATGAAACTCCAAATGAATTAGCGGAGTCAAATATCTTTCCAAAGTCGAAATAGGCAAGTATAATGACTTATATGGAGTATATTCCTCTCGGTGAAGTCTAAGTGATGGTCTGCAATGTGTATAAGCCTGTTTACAAGATTGTAATTACTATCTAAAGCTTTAAAGTAACCCGAGTACGTGCGAATGAGAAAGAGGATGTTGATAAAAAAATTTATAAAAGAAAGCTCGTGTTAATGAATGAAATCGACTGTTGGAAAATTGCACATACCTACAATCGCTGGACGCATAACCACCTCATTTGGTTTTACCATACCAGAGACGGTATACTTAAATTGTTCTTTCTGATCTATTCTTTTGTCCTCCAGCTCTTGCAACAGCATGTATGAATCAAACCATTCCTCTGAAGCTAAGGTTGGACAACTTGAATTGAATGAAGTGGAAAATGATGATTGTGGATCAGCAAGATCGTCCATCTCCAGGTAGTCACCTCTCAATGCACAATCACGTCTCTCAGCTGAAGTCAACAATACTCCCTCAACATCCCCAATCTTCTACAATAAAAAAGTTCAAATGTCATGCAACTAGTGGACAATAACTGAAATGCGCCAATGGGAAAACACTTCAAATTCGTGCATTTCCTGCATCTTTCCCCAATATATAAATAGCTCTATATTTTGCAATGAATTGGAAACTCTATTTATGACACACGAAATTTGTACATTAATAAAACGAGGTATAGTAGATTAAAAGGGAAACTAAAGCAAGTAACAAAAACATCCCTCCACAAGAGTACAGTAGCGGCATAGCGCATGTAAACACGGCATTGAGATACCTGAGCTTCACTTTTTGATCCTCGGCCACCAGTACTATTAGACCTTGGAAGGAGAATCATGTTTATCCCTTGATCTGGGATACATTCTTTATTTTGCAAGATTCTACATAGCGACCCATAATCCTGCATATCCTCCAGCCAATTAACCACAAAGACCGCAACATAAAGATCAAAACAAAAGCATAGGATAAAAACTAATATTTCAGATGGGTTCTATACCTTTGCTTTGCTTCCATCACCCTGCCCCTTGGGTGTTATTCTGTACTCTTGCATCACCCAATCGGTTTTCTTTTCATTAGGAAATCGACCTTCAAAGAATTCAAAAGTAGTTCTCCAGCCAGTCAAAACAGAATTTATGAATATTTCACTTGGCTCTCCATTTGCTTTCCAGGATCCAAATTGTGTATCTTTCTTAACATCCGAGCTCAAGAGATATCCAATCCCATCTGCGTATACCAAACACCTTGTAACGCTTTTTTGAGCTATAACAAGCCTAAATATCTCATTAAATTTGTGAGATTCTAAAACTGCTCGATTCCAATAGCTCCCCTATTTTAATACTGTTGACACAAACTGTGCAGATTAATGTAACAGTACATCGGATTGGATGACTACTAGGATGGCCATTGTGCAGTAGGTTGCAAATCATATATTATTATTAGTTACTGGGATGATCTATTAGAATGTTTAACAGAAATGTGACTTATATTGTGGAACAAATTTCTTGTCAAATGGAACTCTCCAGAAATAGTCGGAATTGGGAAATAAGGGTTTACTACACGTTAAGACTGCTGAATAATATGCATAGTAACTGTAGCAGTGGCTCTAACAATACAGGGTAGTTTCCTGGTTGCCATTCAAAAAACTGACAGAATGTTATGCAACCGAACCAGAATTTCTCACTCGAACTTTTTGCCATTACAATCTGCTTAAGATAATTACTAAAAACAGACTTTTTTAAAAGTAGAAAAATGTTGGTAATAATTTATTGCAATTAGAAATACAAGGGTGTTGGCGGATAAGTGCAATATCATAGACATGAAAAAAACAACTTGCCCACAATAGCACTAACCAGGCAAATTTGATGGCAGATAGCTGTATGGGTTCAAATCTGAAAGCAAACTGTGAGGGAGAGGTTTTCCTTGATTGTAATCCTCCAATGACAGGATTATCATCTTGTCAGTCCATAAACTGAAAGCAACTGTAGGATTTGGTGGAGACATTGCAGCACAATGTTGATGGGGAAAAAATAAAACGTTGTACAAAATCCTTTCCTGTGTTGATGAAGAATGACATTAGTATAAAACAACTCAACGTAAGCAAATGTACATCAAATGCAACTTGACAAGGAACTCACATGTTAGAAAAAGATTGCTGAACAGCAAAGAAACATGGAATTACTATGGAGTTCAAAATTTTTTACTTCAAGTTCTATATTATATATAAATACAAGGAGTTCAAAATGAGTATTGAACATCTTATCTTATTCATCTTGCCACCCCAAATAATAAACAAGACACACATACACTACCCAAGAAGAACAAATGGAAAGTGAAAGCCACTCAATTTAAGAAGTTCTATAACTATAATTAGACATAAAAAGACAAGCCTATCATAACACTTCAGACATTATAAACAGTCATATTTCTTGCCACTTCAGAGTTTAGCAACAAAAGACATCAACAGGTTTCCCAACTCCCAACACAGGCCCAAAATGACACAAGAGACCACCTAACATAAAATGCTCCATATAATTAATACCAAGAATGCCCTCATCCACAATCCAAATTCCAACCTTTGCCGAAATTAATTTAGAATCAATTTTTTTTTAAATAGCTATTTGCAACCCAAACTATTTGTTTTGAAAAAATAAAGATACAAGGAACAATCAAGAACAAGCAGAATTTTAATCAAGTGACATAACAAAACCCATTCAATCAATGGACTAGCATCCTAAAACAAAACTGTCATCATCTACTTACAACCTTTCCAAGAATAAGCTAAACAACAAAATTCAAAAGATAATACTAATAAATTTAAACTATGCAAGGGGGAGTTTCAACACAAAATCTTGACTTGAAAAACGAAAAGGTAAAGGGGGGGGGGGGGGCAAATGGTAACAGAGACATTCCAAAATTTCATCACGAGAATATCAATATTATTATACAACAACAAGAACTTTATGAATAATGATCACTTACCCAAAATCTAAACTCAAACTCACAAGATTACACCAACCATAAATTGTAAACAATGGTACTTGCCCCCAACATCTAATATCTGAATAGTTCTATCAAGAATAATTAAAGATCACCAAGAATTTCATAAATATCAGGAGGAGTAACCTAAAAAAAACACATTATATAAACATGAAATGAGAAATTGTGAAAATAGACAAGTGGTTCAAGTTGAAAGACCTTAAAGAAAAGAACACAGGGGCAAGTCAAGGGCCGGCTGCTGCACTTTGCTTTCTCTCTCTGGTTTCAGTTGTTCACTTAGCTTAGTAGACATAGTGAGAGAGTCGGTGTTTATTATATTTATTGACCAAAGAAATGAGAATGAGCGCGGGCGGGCGGGCGGGGTCTATAATTTCACATTGTGGTGAGCCAACGTGGCAGTCATTGAGTGGCTGGATCACGCAACACTAATCTAACATTCACTTTATAACAAACGTGTCTACATATCTTTCTTTCCATAAAGTAACCCAACTTGCTGATTGCTGATTGCTGATTGCTGATTGCTGATTGCTGATGTAATATATTTGTCTAGGTACAGATTTATACTTCTTTTCAAATTAAATTGATTAATCTTTAATTCAAAATTATATATAATATCTATACTATATTATTAAAGTTGATATATTGAAAGTTTGGTACTCGATAGTAGGTCGGTATTTCGACCGCATAGTTAATTAATTATTGAAACATTGAAAGTTTGGTTGTAGGTAGTCGGTGGATATTTGAGCCGGATAATTAATTAATTATTGAGTCTAATTTTAAAATATTAATCTTTTAACTAAAATAAATCTCACATTAATCACCTAACTATAATACATCTCTATACAAAATATACAAATATTATCATATCAGAATATAAAATTATATAAAAATATATACATGTAATATTAAATAAATTTTACATTATTATCATACAAATAAAAATAAATTCAAGTCATATAAAAATATTAAAAATTATAAAATTATAAAAAGTTATAAAAAAGAAAAGTATCCATGAGCCTGATCGATTATCAATATTTTAGACTATTCTAATTTAATGCAAAGTTAGTTTACTACAAATAAAAAAAACTTTTGTGGCAAAAAAAAAATCTATAAATTTTTTAAGTCAACCAACGAAACTTATGTCATTCATTATTTTTTATTTATTGTTATAAATAAATAAAATATAACGTATAGCATTCAATTATATTTTCCCCTTATTATAAATTTTAACACATAGTTATAAATTTACCATAACTGATAAGATTTAATTAATTATATTATAATCATATTACACAAAATCAAATTATGATGTAATTAGATTTAGTAGTTTAATTTTTTCATGTTATTAGTGTAATAGATCTTGCTGGATTTTTAATTGTATAATATATGTTTGAAGGGTCGTGATTTATAATTATATAGTATATATAATTAAAATTTATAACATTGATTAAATAAAAAACTACACAACTAATAATTACATATGCATGTAAATATGTGTGTTAGCTTACTAATTAGATTAAATATGTTTATTTTTATTTTATAATCTATTTATATTATATTTGAATTTAAATACATTCTTATTTATATTAATAATTACATTTTAACAAAGAATATATAACAACATAACTTTTTTACTATTTGAACTTAAATTCAGATTTTTTTTTCAAATTATATTTTTTGAAGTTTTTTAAATTAGCTTTTTTGAAAAATATGAATGTTTTAAATTTTTGTAAAAATAAATTTTTTAATATTATATTTTTACAAAAATATGATTTTTGAATTTTTTTACACAAAAATGCGATTTTGCAACTAAATTCAATCAAAAGTGAGTTTATTTTTTTTAAAATTTTTTGCATCCGGTTGTATTTGATTACAAATCGTATATAAAAGTTGTATATAGTTATTTTTAATTGGAAAATTGTATTTTTATAAAAAAATTCAAAATATAGTAAGATCGCAATTTTTTTAAAAAAAATAAGTATTTTTTATAATTTCTCTTTTTAAATCGAAATTTGGATCAGGATTTTTGAACACTTCTATATAGGATTTATCTATCTAGACTATAACAAAATTGTAACTTTGGACTGTGATTATTTTGTCTTTTAAATTTATTTATTTTTGTCAGATGATGAACTTTATCGAAATACAATAACCGGATCAAGAAGTTTCTTTCATCCAAAACAATTTATTATCTAACTGACAGGTCATGCAGAGATGATCGCGTACATTTAGACAATAAAATTTTAATGTTTGATAAGAAAACACTCGTAATGTCTGATGTCAAAAAACTTTATTGCGTGAAGAGTGGAATACTCCTTCTTCCTTTAAATCTCAAAAGTAAAAGAAATAAAAAAATACATAAGTTTCAATAATATGATCAATCATTTACTAAAAGGATAAGATAAATTTATATGATGGAAGTCATATATATATATATATATATATATATATATAAACATTTATATAAGAAAGTACAAAATTTTGAATTAAGAATACAATAAAAGAAGAAATAAATTATAAAACTTTTTGAAAACAAAACTAAAATAAATTAAAGTGGAGAAAACATTAAAATCCAATCAAAGGGAACCCTTTGATTGAATTACTCAAATAACACATAACTAGGTGAATCAAAATTAATATAAATATTTTAAAAAAAATTGAATTTAAAAAAAAATTATATGAAATAGACAAACTATCAAAATGACACTTGATTACCTCTTAAAAATCTAAAATATACGTTATCAAATATGATCACCCATAAATGGTACAAAAATCACAAATAATCTCTGATTTTTTCCACCTCACTTGTTGCATGCCTTTTTTTATATATATTTCATAATTTTCGTATGATATTTACTGTACTTTTGACATTTATTAATATTAGTTAGTTATTTTATATAGTAGTTGATAAGATTTATAGTATAAAGGGATAAATATCAAAATAGTTATTAAAATGAAGGATATATATCAAATACAAGACTTTAGTTATTGTGAACTTGTTTATATCACTGCAATGAAGAGTAATGATGGTGCGGTTAGTCAATTTGACGAAAAAATGAATTTGAATGTCTAATTATAGAAGGTGACCAGTGTGTGAATCACAACGAATTTGAATGTCTAATTATAGAAGGTGACCAGTGTGTGAATCACAACGTACATATATAAAGATTTGTGTTTAAAGCTTTGTATTTGTACGTTGTAATTCACCGTTGATCAACCTATACAACTAGATATTCAAGTTCATTTTTTCGTTAGATCAACAAGTTAACTAAGGGTACTGTAATTACTATTCACTATAATGATACAAACAATTCTCAGATAAGTAGACTCGTCTATTTAATATACGTTTTTCATTTCAACGATCACATTAATATTTAATTAAAATTGTACCAAATTGAGATCCCTCCCACCAAAATTGTACCAAATTGAGACCTTTGCTATCAAACTGAGGAAGGTTGGACACATGGACGATTAATTTTCAAGATGTTATATCTTAATTAATATACTTTAATTTTATATATATTTTGATTTGAAAATTTGACCTGATTTTAAATTCAAACTTTCATAATTACTTATATTTGGGTTATAATATAAAGTTATTATTATATAGTTTAATAAAATAAAAAATATACAATTCATTAAAGGTCTTTTTCAATCATGTTTATTTTAATAAATTACACCATTTAAATTAATATATATATATATATATATATAATTTATTAACTTAAACAGGATTGAATAAAGATATAGAAAACATCATTACAATTATAAATTTGTTCTTATGTTCCAAATTTTTTAAAGAGAAGATATGAAAAATATTGATTTTTTGTAATTTGCCTTTTTCTCCCAATTTTTTAATTTTTGGGGTGAAAAAATTGAAAAGAAATATACACACATTTTTATATTTATTTCATTTCCCGTCTTTATTTAAAGAAACCGAATAACGCTAGAAAAAAAACAAATTTACAGGATCACCCTCCAAATTCAAAGGAACACTTCCTAATCCTTTAAAGTTGATATTTATATAATTGTATCTCTTGTCTCCACGTTATTACAAAAGAAATTTAAAACAACTAAAATGTGGTGTAATATATACTAGAATAATAATCCTTTGAATTTAGGAATTCCAAAGAATAGAAAAAGGAAGGAAATATAAGCGGTGTTTATCTGGTAGATCTCCATCCAAAATCCTATCTCGCCCCATGCCAGTAATAGTATACCACCGTCCGTCCCACCATCTGAGTGTCCATTTCTCAACCCTCCATTCACATTCAAATACATAAAGCATCAATTTCACTCTTCTTTCCCGTGCTCCATCTCTACACTCATTCATTTCCTAGGATGAGGTGCATGAATATATTGTCGAATCCATGGCATTCAATCATCAATCACTCAAACACTTTGATTATTACCTTAACATCTCTTAACGAACAGCTCAAACCCACTTGTTCACCCTTCGTCTCAAATCAACAAACCATTCAAACCCAAACTCATCAAACTTTCAATTTCAATTCTTACATGATTGAAAAAGCCGTTTCAGTTAACACCGCACTAAACGACGCTGTTTTGGTACAAGACCCCCCTATGATTCACGAAGCCATGCGCTATTCTCTTCTCGCCGGCGGCAAGCGTGTCCGTCCCATGCTCTGTATCGCCGCCTGTGAGCTCGTCTGCGGACGCCAATCATCCGCCATGCCCGCGGCTTGCGCGGTCGAAATGATTCACACCATGTCACTCATACACGATGACTTGCCTTGTATGGATAATGATGATCTCCGCCGTGGAAAACCCACCAATCATAAGGTCTATGGCGAGGACGTGGCGGTCCTGGCCGGAGCTTCACTATTAGCCTTTGCATTTTATCATATAGCGACGTCGACAAAAGGGGTGACCCCGAATAGAATAATACAAGCAGTTGGTGAGCTTGCCAAGTCTATTGGGACTCAAGGTTTAGTAGCTGGTCAAGTTGTGGATATATTATCAACCGGGGATTCATCCGTTGGATTGGACCAACTCGAGTTTATCCACATTCATAAAACAGCTGCATTGCTGGAAGCATCGGTAGTTTTAGGAGCCATATTGGGGGGTGGAGATGAGAAACAAGTTGAGAAACTTAGAAGATTTGCGAGGTGCGTGGGACTGTTGTTTCAAGTAGTGGATGACATTCTTGATGTTACAAAGTCATCTGAAGAATTGGGTAAAACTGCGGGAAAAGATTTGATGGTTGATAAATCTACGTATCCGAAGCTACTGGGGTTAGAGAAATCAAGAGAGTTTGCGGATAAGTTGAATAAAGAAGCTAAAGAACAACTAGTGGGGTTTGATGAGGTTAAGGCAGCTCCTTTAGTTGCTCTGGCTAATTACATTGCTTATAGGGACAATTAGTTAGACGTTGGATTTTAAGCTCCCAGTAGTTAGTTTGGTGATGCGATATATGTACACTCCTCTTCTTCATTCAGCGTTTGTATTAAATTTGTGTCAACCAATTCAAACTTTTATATGCTTGTGCAACAGTTTTGTTTTGACATTAAACGTTTAGGTTATTTTTGCGTTCTTTTCAACGCTTGATAGTTGATGGGGTGTTTGGTCTGGGTTGATGAGAATAATCCAGTCGGAATTCGGAAAATCCTTATAAAAGGGTTAAACTTTTTCTTTTCTTATTTGAGTAATATGTGATTTTTTTAATAAGAATAATAGTATATTGCATTAACTCGTTAAAATATAAATATATATAATAATAATAATTAAAGTTTAAAAATAATTATAAGAAAAGTTAAATGTTTTAACGGCTACAAAAATTTAAAATTTCAAGAACTTGAGTACATACTACATATATAATAATATTATAGCCTGAGAGAACATTAATTATCAATTCTTTTTTAGTTTCTTTCGCTTACGATTTCTTTCTTCACTTACATTTTCATGTTACTTTCTATAAAAATGAAATTACTTGCACGTTTTAGACTAGAAAAAATCACATATCGTTTGATGAAATTTGATGTCGTTGTTCCCCTGATATATATTCCTTGTATTCCTGTGGAGTTTATCCAACGGAACATCATTCTCATTGCTGGTCCTATTCACAGATGAATGACTTAAAAGTGGTGCTGGTTGCTTCATGTTTCTTGTGATGCGCTTTAAAATATAATACCGCAAGTGCACGGTGTCTGTAATTAATCGATACTAGCAAGTACGGGTCAAATATACAAGAAGACGGGTTCTAAGAAATTTAATCTAATTATTATGAATTGTTTCTAGAATAAAACAATTTTTGAGAATTTTTACTAACTAAAGAATGCTGATTAAATTTATATAAAATCAATTAATTAATTTATATCAGATCAAGCTTACTATATTGTATTGACTTGTTTTGTTATGTAATAAATTTAGGACTACTTGTATAAGATGGTGATTTGGTTCCTTTATTATGTATTTGCAGTCAGAAGCATATTTCTACTGTAACTTCAAATGTAAGTGAGTGATATTAAGAATAATTGTACTAGCAGAAGATTGAAGATAAATCATGCACCAGAAGAATAAAGAATAAAAACATCATCAAATAAGGAATTCAGAAAGGGAATTTCTTCTAACTCGAATGAAGCAGTTGAGAAGTCGCCTTGATAGAGAAATCAGATGTGTAACTGGTCGAGAAGTCTCAAAATACTCCATGGCTCAGTATTCGATCGAGAAGTGTCCAATCGAGAAGTGTCAAATGTGATATACATTCAAGAAGTCTAGTAAAACAAATCGAGAAGTTGGCAAATGAAGCAATCGAGAAGTCTAAGAAAAAAGACCAATAGAGAAGTCTGTGGTAGTGGGCCATTCGAGAAGTCTAATATAATCGAGAAGTCATCAAAGCTATATTCAATCGAGAAGTAACAAGTCAAAAGGCTGATCGAGAAGTCTCTGAAGTATTCGATCGAGAAGTCTGTGTCATGACTTCTCGAAGCAACAACAATTGAGTATTCGATTGATTCAGGAAGCTAGTTTCAAGGAGATTTGCAGAAGAAGAAGACAAGAAATTTGAACCTCTGTCATGATCAGGATTAGTCAAACTCGTGAAAATAAAGACAAGTCTACAATGAAGCTTGAAAGAAGAACAAGACAAGGACAGTAAAGACAATGCAAAAGGGATAAACTGTCATGTGAAAGACTTAGTTAGAAATACATTGTATACAATGTAAAGTTTATTCTGTCTATTTCTAGTTTTAGTAACTAGTCTATAAGAGCATGTGCTAATGATACAGGTTTTCTATATAGTTTATTGCATAGTCTGTTTCCCAGAATAATCAATCTATTACAGAAGGGGGGTTGAATGTAATAGTGCCTGTAAATCGATTATGAACACAAGTATGTTGAATGTAATACTGTTTTGTATTAATAATGAACTTGAATACAAAACTCTCTCAAGATATAAAGTTCTTAAGAGCTGCTAGGTTACAAGATATTGCTTTTATATAAATTCTTAATTCGATATTGAATTATAACCTATCTCTGTGTTTATATAGACACAGCTACAAATACAATTACAAAACAGATTATGATAAGAATAGATTTAATAAGGTAATTAGACTTGCACTTGAATTCCTTCTTACTATCCAAATCAGACTCTGATTTGTCTGTTTCCTTTTCTGATAAACTCTGCCGGTTGATAATCTCTGATAGAGCATTCTCTGTTAGAGTAAACTCTGATCGAGTATTCTCTGATAGAGTAAACTCTGACCGACAGCTTCCTTAATTTTCCCTTTCCTTCCCATAGCATATCTGCAATAAATTTGTTTTGATCTTCGAAGACTTTCCTTTAAACTAGCTGTTTGAATCAACCGAATACTCATCTCCTTTAAGCTTCGAGAAGTCAGGCTGTGAGCTAATCAATCGAGTACTTGTGAGACTTCTCGATTGGTAAATATCCGTTGATGACTTCTCGATCAATAAATATCCGTTGATGACTATATATCCGTTGATGAGTTCTCGATCAGGAAATATATGTTGTCGAGTTCTCGATTGATAAATATCAGTTGATGACTTGAGTTCTCGATTGATAAATATCAGTTGATGACTTGAGTTCTCGATTGATAAATATCAGTTGATGACTTGAGTTCTCGATCGATGACTTCTCGATTGGCTTTATCAGTCGATGGCTTATTATCAGTTGATGACTTATCGATCGATATTTATCAGTCGATTGCTTCTTGCAGATAGATATCCGTTGATTGATTCTTGCAGATAGACTGTGCTAAATCCTGTTCTAGTATTTTGTACATCATCAAATTAATATATTCCTAACAATCTCCCCCTATTTATGCTTTATAAACAATGAAGCATAAATCAAGATTTGATGATGTCAAAACTAAAAAATGAAATAATTAATCTAGAACAGTATAAAATAATCATTTCTTATTTGTTTCTCCTGGAGGAATCACCTTTCTTGAATCACTTTTCTTCTCCCTCTTTTTGACATCATCACCACCTGTGACAACCAAAAGAATCTGTGCTAAGACTGTGGAGAAAGTGAACTGTGCTGCAACTACTGAATCAACCTTTGTGGTTAAGTCAGAGACTGTTGTTTGGAGAGAAGCTTGAGTGGTAGTAATATCAGCAATAGCATCCTTGAAAGCTACTTCTGTGAATAAGTGAAGGGAGTGAATTCTGTCAAACAACAAAAATGAATTTTCATCCATCTGGTAGACCTTGAATTTCTTATGAGCAGCATAAGCAAGAAAAATTCTGATTGCCTCAAGTCTAGCTACAGTTGCATAGGTTTCATCATAATCAATCCCCTCCTGTTGAGAATAACCTTTGGCTACCAGTCTTGCCTTGTTTCTTGTAATTATTCCATCAGAGTCTGTCTTGTTCCTGAATACCCATTTTGTGCCAACAATAGATCTGTTCTTTGGCCTTGGGACTAGGGTCCAAACTTCATTCCTTTCAAACTCATTCAATTCTTCCTGCATTGCAGTAATCCAATCTGCATCTTTCAAAGCATCTTCAACCTTCTTTGGTTCTGTTTGTGAAAGAAAACTATGAAATAGACATTCATTTTGAGTAGCTTTTCTTGTTTTTATTCCACTTTCCAGATCACCTATAATTAAATCAGGTGTGTGATCTTTGGTCCATTTCCTTGGATGTGGAAAGTTCCTTGAACTAGATGCTCCCCCATGATCTGTGCCTTCATAGAATGATCCTTCTGTAAATGATGATCCTCCCCCTGAAGATGTGTTTCCATCAGTATTTGATGTCTCAGAGTTTATGTACTCAGAGTTTGAATTATCAGAGATTGAGGTATCAGTGTTTGTGGTCTCAGAGTTTGAATGATCAGAGTTTAGGGTTTCAGAGTTTGTGTTGTTCAGAGTTTGGTCAGACTCTGATATTTCAATAGTTGAATCTCCAATGTCAGTATTTGATTGATGTTGCTCCCCCTCAACATGTGCAGTTTCTTCAATTTCTATTTCAATCATTTCTGAATCAGAGTTTAAAGAATCAGAGTTTGCTTCTCCAGGATTTGGTTGATCAGTGTTTATCTCGTTAGAGTTTATTTTCTGCAGTTCATTCTCAAATCTCAGAGTTTCCTGTGCATCTTTATCATGTAACCCATCTATCTTCCCTTCATCAAAGGAGACATTAATTGATTCCATGACTGTCCTTGTCCTTAAGTTGAATACTTTGAATGCCCTTGAAGAGGTTTTAGAAGTTGTTGCATATCCAATAAAAATTCCTTCATCTGCTTTAAGTTCAAACTTCTTCAATTGTTCAGGATGTGTTTTGAGAATAAAACACTTGCATCCAAAGATGTGAAAGTACTTGACATTTGGCTTTCTTCCTTTCAAAGATTCATATGGAGTCATTCCATGTTTGTTTATTAAAGAACAATTCTTAGTGATGCATGCAGTGTTCACAGCTTCTGCCCAAAAATAAGTAGGTAGTTTTGCTCCTTCTAGCATTGTTCTGGCAGCTTCTATTAAAGTTCTGTTCTTTCTTTCAACTACACCATTTTGTTGAGGTGTGCCAGGTGCTGAGAATTGTTGAGTAATACCTTTTGTTGAGCAGAATTCCTCCATTGTTGAGTTCTTAAACTCTGTTCCATTGTCACTCCTTAAATTCTTTACTTTGTGAGTTGATCCATTTTCAATCATTGCAATATGATCAATGATTGTTTCTGCAGTTTCATCCTTCTTGTGCAAAAAGTACACCCAAGTAAATCTAGTGAAATCATCAACTATTACCAGAGTGTATTTCTTCTTTTCAATGGACATGATGTTAACTGGACCAAATAAGTCAAGATGCAATAGATGAAAAGGTTGATCAATAGAGTTTTCAGTTTTGCTCTTGAAAGATGTCTTCCTTTGTTTGGCCTTTTGACATGAATCACAGAGTCCATCAGGATGAAATTGAACTTTTGGAAGACCTCTAACTAGGTCCTTCTTCACTAACTCATTAATGTTTCCAAAGTTCAAGTGACACAACTTTTTGTGCCAATTCCAGCTTTCCATTGGTGATGCCTTTCCAAGTAGACAGGTTAAGGGACCATTAGAATTAACATCTAAGCTAGCTTCAAATAGGTTATTATGTCTGTGGCCAATAAGAACTACTTTTTCATTCTTCTTGCTTTTCACTTCACAATGAGTTCCATGAAATTCCACAGAGAAACCTCTGTCTGTCATTTGACTCACACTGAGCAGATTATGTTTGAGTCCTTCAACCAGAGCAACTTTCTCAATGATGACATTTCCAATCACAATGTTGCCATATCCCAGTGTTCTTCCTATGTTGCCATCTCCATAAGATACTGATGGGCCAGCCTTCTCCTCAAACTCTGAAAGCAGGGATTTATTTCCAGTCATATGTGCAGAACATCCACTATCAATCACTAGAATGTTCTTCCTGTTTCCCTGCAATTAGTAAATGCAATTTAATTAGTAGTTATGGGGACCCAAACTAGTTTGGGTCTTTTCTTTGAAAACTTGTTAACTTTTGCAGCAGAAGTTCTTTTGTCAGAGTTTGTGTTAACAGAGTTTACATGATCAGAGTTTGCATTCACAGATTTTGTACTGTCAGAGTTTACACTCCTTTTATCAGACTTTATCACATATATTTGCTTGATAGTATGTTTTGGAGAATTACTTATTCGAGGCTGTGGTTTGTAAGAATTGTAATACAAATTATGATAATCTTTGCATGTATAAATGGTATGCCATAAACTACCACAATGAAAACAGGGATTGTTTCTTGTTTGTTTTCTAGCCTCAAACCTAGGTCTTTCAGGTTCTTTCTTTTTCTTGTGTTTGCAATCAATAGCAAGGTGATTAGAATTAACACAAGTAAAACATGTTTTCCTAGGAGCATCAGGGATATTCATGTAATTATTCTCCTTAGTAATTCCTACTTTACCATTCCTATTTCTTTTCACCTTTTTAGATTTCTTAGTGACTGCCTTCAACTTTTCTTTAAGTTGCTTCTGAGAAAGTAACCCTACATTCACCTTTTTAGAGTCTAGCACACTATTGTTTTTAGAGCATTCAGGGAGAGTTTTCTTATTATCACTAGCTCTAACAAACTTCACAGGTTCACTCAATGTTCCTTTTGTGTGTGAATTAGTGTGAATTTCTTTATCAGATTCATAACCTAGGGCAGATGTCCAATTCTTTTCAGAAAGCATTTGTTGGACCTTCTTACCAGAGTTTGTCCAAACTCTGAAGGTCTCTTTTTCCTTAGCTATCTCAGATTTCAAATATGTGACTTGTATTTCCAACTGAGTTTGCATGTGTATAGCATTCTCACAGTCTTTCTTAAAGCTAAGCATGTGTACAAGTTCAGTTTCAAGAAAGTCATTCCTAGCATTCAGAGTTTGTATTTCAGATTTTAATCTTTCATTCTCAAGAGACTATGACTTAAAGCTAACATGCAAATTTCTAAGAAAAGACTTTAATTCATGAATATCTTCAGTATCAAAATTGAAAACAGAGTTTGGTACCTTGTCAGAGTTTAAGATGGGAGAATCAGAGTTTGCCATGAGAGCATAATTAGTTTCTTCTTCAGAGTCTGAGGAGTCCATCCAATCTTTCTTTGATGTGATGAGAGCTTTCCCAGATTCCTTGCTTCTGCACTCAGTAGCAAAATGTCCCATCTTGTTGCACTTGTAACACTTGACTTTTGATTTATCAAGAGTTTTTGATTTTCCATCTCTATCTTCTCTTCTTCTGAATCTGTCTTTCTTGTCTGACTCACTATGCTTCTTCTGATAGTTTCCTTGCTTCCTAAATTTTCTGTATTTCTTGAAGCTTTTGACAAACATAGCAAACATCTCCATCATGTCAGAGTCTGAAGAATTATCAGAGTTTACATCAGAGTTTGCCTCAAACTCTGATTCACTGCTATCTTGGAGTACTACTTCTTTCCCTTTCCTTGTTGAAGCCTTAAGCACCTTTTCCTTTGGTTCTTCAATTTTTGCTTCAACATTCAAAGCAATAGGTCTTGCCTTGTTACTCTTTCTGTTTCTTCTTTGCTGTAACTCCAGATCATGAGTTTTCAATTTGCCATAAACTTCATCTAAGGACATCTCATCCAAATCAGCTCTGTCTCTAATCAAGGATGTCTGCAGATCCCATTCTTCTGGAAGAGCCCTCAGAAATTTGGTGTTTGAATCTTCATTGTCATATACTTTATCCACCAAAGCCAAGTTGTTCAACAGAGTTAGAAATCTGTCATAGATATCTGTGAGGGACTCATTCTGCTTAGCCTCAAAGTATTCATACTCTTGGATTAGAACAGATCTTCTATTTTTCTTTATCTCCTTGGTTCCTTGACATTGAACCTCCAGTGCATCCCAGATTTCTTTGGCAGTTTTGCAAGCTATTACTCTGTTAGACATTACAGAGTCAAGACTGTTATGCAGAATATTTCTTACCTTTGCATCTTTCAAGTCTTCCTGTTTTTCTTCATTATTCCATTCTTTCTTGTCCTTCAGGGTGTAATACTCAGGGATTTGTCTTCCTTCCACAATTGTAGAAGGCACCAGTTTGGTTGGTAGGTACTGACCTGTATGGATTCTATCTAAGTAATCAGGATCAGTTGCTTCTAAGAACATCATCATCTTCACCCTCCATGTAGGGTATTCAGCCTTCTTCAATATTGGAATTCTGATGCTCTCATACTTGCTTCCAGACATGATTATTTGATCTTTTGAGTTGAAATTTACTGCCTGCTCTGATACCAATTGTTTCCCAGAATAATCAATCTATTACAGAAGGGGGGTTGAATGTAATAGTGCCTGTAAATCGATTATGAACACAAGTATGTTGAATGGAATACTGTTTTGTATTAATAATGAACTTGAATACAAAACTCTCTCAAGATATAAAGTTCTTAAGAGCTGCTAGGTTACAAGATATTGCTTTTATATAAATTCTTAATTCGATATTGAATTATAACCTATCTCTGTGTTTATATAGACACAGCTACAAATACAATTACAAAACAGATTATGATAAGAATATATTTAATAAGGTAATTAGACTTGCACTTGAATTCCTTCTTACTATCCAAATCAGACTCTGATTTGTCTGTTTCCTTTTCTGATAAACTCTGCCGGTTGATAATCTCTGATAGAGCATTCTCTGTTAGAGTAAACTCTGATCGAGTATTCTCTGATAGAGTAAACTCTGACCGACAGCTTCCTTAATTTTCCCTTTCCTTCCCATAGCATATCTGCAATAAATTTGTTTTGATCTTCGAAGACTTTCCTTTAAACTAGCTGTTTGAATCAACCGAATACTCATCTCCTTTAAGCTTCGAGAAGTCAGGCTGTGAGCTAATCAATCGAGTACTTGTGAGACTTCTCGATTGGTAAATATCCGTTGATGACTTCTCGATCAATAAATATCCGTTGATGACTATATATCCGTTGATGAGTTCTCGATCAGGAAATATATGTTGTCGAGTTCTCGATTGATAAATATCAGTTGATGACTTGAGTTCTCGATTGATAAATATCAGTTGATGACTTGAGTTCTCGATTGATAAATATCAGTTGATGACTTGAGTTCTCGATCGATGACTTCTCGATTGGCTTTATCAGTCGATGGCTTATTATCAGTTGATGACTTATCGATCGATATTTATCAGTCGATTGCTTCTTGCAGATAGATATCCGTTGATTGATTCTTGCAGATAGACTGTGCTAAATCCTGTTCTAGTATTTTGTACATCATCAAATTAATATATTCCTAACATAGTCTTAAAGATTAATAAGTTGAATATTTATGTTGTATTCACTCATTGTATCTTTCAAGAACAAGAAGTTGAGATTCAAACCAAGAATCTCAGATTGTAACAAATTCATTCTAATACAAATTAGATTGAAAGTTAAACTTGTGTGTTTATTTCATTTCCGCAATTCTTGATAAACACTACAAATTAATATAAGCTATAATTTTAACAGTTCATTCATAGTTCATAATCAAAGCAAAAAGATTCTAAAAAGATCAACATATGTATTCACCCCCAGTCTGTATAAGTTTCACATTACTTATTCCTAACAACTTCTGAATTAAAAAAAAATAGATCTAGGCCAAGCATTGTTAACAAATCGTATAATCCAATCAATATGAATTTTTTCTAATTTGACTTTAAATTAACTCTTCCAAATATTGGAAATCTATCTTTTTTGTAATAAAGTATTAAAATTTATTAAATAAATATTAATTCAATGCAAAATACAATTAAATATGAAAATAAAATCTTATAGAATATATATAAAAATATATTCTATCATCTAACAATATGTGTCTTAACTATAAAATGATGTATAAATAGTTTTATAAAATAATTTGCAATTAAATAATATAATATTTTTAAAAATATTATATAATTTTATTTTTCAATAACCATGCATCTGCACGTTGACTACACTAATAGTAGAAATATATTTATATAATGTTCATATATTTTATTTGTGATTGAATGATATGTTTGTGTGTTTTAATCAAAATACTAATATTTGAAAGTTAATACTTATATGATTATTTTTTAAAATATTTTTATATTTATTTAATGTAAAATATGTTTATATTTGCAAGTAATAATATATTTTGTTTAGAAATATTTTTTAGTTAATATTTAAAAGATAGTTACAATAATCGATTAACTAATTTGTCCCACATATTATTATCAAATTTTTTAATGTTTCGAATGTAATAATATAAATATGTTTTCAACTCGCGCAAAACATAAGTTTTGATATTAAAAATATAATAATATTTTGTTATTAAATATTATTTATTTATTAAAATATATAATATTTTAAATATTGATAGAATTATTTATAAGACTTTAATAGAATTTAATATATATATATATATATATATTATAAATTATTAGATAACTCATTCCTTAGGTTTGATATCCATATTTAGGCTTGTCTGAATTTTATAAAATTTATTGGATAGTCCATTTTAGGGATCCATATTATTAATTAACCCATTTTAATAATTACCATCAATTTGATATATAATATTTATGGTAATCTTAATTTATCAAAATTGATATATTATGGTAAGTTTCTTAATCTAAATTATATAATATAAGTTTGATATCCATATATATATATATATATATATTTTTTAATTCATAATCTTAATTTGATATCCAATGTCCATATCAAATATTGATATAATATAATGCATGTTTTTACGTAAAAATTGATATACACATAATTAAATAACAAATTTTAAATATAATTGATATTTGAACGTAAATAAATAATATAATATGAGTAAATTATTAAAAAATATATATACAATATTATAAGTAGTTTAAAAAAGTATTTTTGAATAAAATTTAAGATATACATAATTTAAAATAGAAATTATTTATGAATTACTATACATAAAATATTATTATAAAAGTAAATCCTAAATAAAAATTAACACATATAAATATTAATAAATAAAAAATTAAAATAAATAAAATTTTAAAATTTAAATAATTATTATATTACATTATTATAATAATATTTATTAATATATAAATTATAAATTATCCGTGTGCGTAGCACAGACAAATAATCTAGTATATATATATATAAAAGATCAATAATATTATAATATTTTTTAAATTATTGAATACCGATCCATTTCTGTCGATGTACTATGTTATTAAATTATTTAAAATTTTATTGAACACATGTCTTAACAATAAAATGATATATGAAAGTTTTAGAAAATAATTTACACTTAAATAAAATAATATTTTTAAACAAAGAACTGGTATTGGCTAAAATCGGATGTTCATATGCGGACCTGGAATTAGATAGTAAAACATTGTAAAATACAGTTAATGGTATCGTTCAACGATACAAAGATTTAAATTATATAATATTATAGTATGAAAATTTTAAAATCATAATATGGACTTAAAAATTAAAATGATGATATATATTATTAATAATTTATTTAATACATATAAATATATATTAAATATTAAATATTAAATATAGGATTAGGGTCTCCCCCGTAACGCTCCCAAATTCGGGATCCGGGATCCGGGATCCGGTCGTCACGTGAAAATCCTCAATATAAAATTACTTGTTTAATAATATCTTAAATCACCTGTAGTCATTCAATATTTGAATTCTACATTTACGACCCCAATTACTAAGATCTTTTAGGTTATAGTTCTAGAAACAAGAATCCAAAATCCAAACATCAATTATTATAACCTTAAATAATCAAATCAAATCTCGCTTGTGACCCCATCCATAAAATTCAACAATTAATTTCAATAATCTCTTTAAACCAATTTTATATTACGAGTATAACTTCGCTAAAAAGTATACCGGCAGTCGACACTATTGTATACCAAACCATATATATAATATAATAATATATAAATAAAACTTACTCCAGATACAGATTATTGGAATCAAAACTTCTTCATAAAGACATCTTACTTTCTTCTTCCGAGCTACGCAGATATATTTCATCAATCTACTTTTTCTAAAAGGCTAATATTTTCTCATCATGTCTGGAAAAGTGTATGATGAAAAGCAAAAGTGAGCCAAAGAAATGCTCAGCAAGTATATATAAAGCATCAAAATAAAACTGGAATACCAGAATAAAGAACAAAAATGTAAATCAGTTTATACTCAAAATCGAAAAGTAAATAAATCACAGTTTATATCAAAACTGAAACAGTGCATTATGTCATAGAAATGAATCATCTGCAGAATCACAATATATAATAGCCACACTAGCAATATGGATTGGATACAACATATAAACACTATTGCCCCTGATCAGTTCAAAAGCAATATGACCCCGTTATAGCTCATCGGTACATTTCTATACCCATAGATATAACAAAGATTTCACAATATATGTACCAAATAAGCAAGTAATGTTAGCCTATAGGAAGATGGAATGGTTACAATATCCTCCTAAAAATGCTCGACCCAACTACGGAGTCATTTACACTAAAAATTCCAATCAAATAGAGCAACCGAAATCAAAGGTATGCTTAGTTTTAAATATAGATCATATCCTCATTATTTACTATGATAACACAAGATATGATGTGTTTATTATAATCAACTTTCAATATCAAGAGTACCAATAACAAATAACTTTGTTGCATAATAAAAACATTTAAGATTCACAAATAACTCTGTACAATAACTATTTATCATGATATAAATAAGTAAAACAGAAAATAAAAGTGTATAAGATGATCAAGGAGAAAATACTTGCCTTGTATAGATACGGTCCTAAACTGGAATGGGTCGACTACACTGTCCGTCTCACAGTATCACCTTTTAATAATTATTTAATCTGACGCTCTTGCGGTTGCTACGAGTCTGAACTATTGAAACCGAGTTCGCACATCTACATCTATAGTCAAATATAATACGGTACTTTAGTCCTTGAAATACCTCACTATATTCTACGAGCGTTTATAACTTAATTACACTTATATACTTATCTCAGTCCTATTAATAAGAGAACACACATTAAACCCAACGAACCACTAAATAAAAATATATACTCAACTATTAACTAATCCTCAAACAACTAGTTAACCCTCGAGACTTGAATATAAAACAATAATTAATCCCCAAGACTCAAATATAAAATAACAATTAATTCTTGAGACTCGAATATAAATAAACAATTAATTCTCAAGACTCAAATATAAAATAATAATTAATCCTCGAGACAACAATTAACACTCGAACAAAAGAATAAAAACTAACAATTCTAATTCATGCTTTAAAACTTATAACGTCTACCCTCAATGACGTTATCAAATTAAACAATTAAACATAACATTAAATATTTCTAGACACGAATGGATCACTAAAAGGTCTCGTAAAATATTTGTTTCGGGTTCGTAAGTAAATTGTTTTTATAACCTCCTGATTATTTTTCTGATCATAGAAATATTTATTTCGTTTAAAATGGATAAATAGATAATTTAATATTTAATTAATAAGAATAAACCAATTAATAATTTAATTAATTAATTAATTAATAATCATTTTTAAATAAATTATTTTTTAAAATAATTAACTACTTAATATTATTAATCAAATAATAATTGAAATCTAAAATAAATATTTTATTACAAGAAATTTTTTCGAAATAAGGTATTTGTAAAATGAACTTTTCCCGGGATCACAGCCCTTCAAAATCAATTTCAAACAATACAATCCAACTATACTAAAATAAATTAAACAAATTTAACCCATAAAATAAATTATACTCATTCACATAAAATTGTGAGAAACGGAAAAAATGACCATCAAAACCTAAAAAACCGGTTAACAGGGGATCTTTCCGGAGTATAAAAATAATCTCTAAAAATTATGAAATTAATATATATAAACTAACATGACCGAATATTTATAAACGTCAAGTCAGGATCTTAAAAGACTTACCATAATATAAATTATGGACACCCCACGAGTCTTTTCTGAAGACCGGAAAATATGTCCAGAAAAATTCAAGATTAATCCCCATGTATATACACATGTTGTACTGCCTCCTAGCTTGATCACCATTATCAAATCCCCTTTTTATACTCTTAAATAAATTAAAAAGAAAAACTTGCCTAGAAAATAATCTGCTCAAAATTTGTCCAAATTTATACTCATTTATAGGCCTTAAAGCGTTGGTCATTTAAATAATAACTTTTGAGAAAATTAATAAAATATTTAAATAATAAAAATAACTTTCAAAAAATATCTGAATTGTTACATCCCGGCCCCGACTCCTGAATTTTTTTTCGAATGGAACGGGGATTGGATTGGACCGAACCGGCTGGCCTGACCCGGTTGAATGCCTTTTCCAAGAGTTAAACATATGAAAAAGTGAACTGACCTAAAAGCTTAACAATTATTGGTCCTATCTTGGAATCAAAATCTTTTATCCTAACCAATCGACTGGATAATAGTCCTATCAATAGTGTCGGCCTAATTTTTCATAAATTTGGCTAGAATTTTGTACCTAATTTCAATTTACTTGTAACTTTTCGAACCCACGTTGTTTTCTAGTTGCTGACAAATATATAACGGTTGAAAATCAAATACTTTTTTTACATGTAATAGTTAACACATGGACCTCGGTAGCTAATCAGCGATTTGAGTTATGCTCACTTTAATTTGGTATTGCTCTCTGTAAAAATAATAACAGTTTTTTGTTGAACAATGGACAAAAAGGTATTTTGTAACTTCTAAAAATGTGTTTTTGTCTAAAAACTACCTTTAGAAAAAGTATGTCTCACATGCTTTTTAATTTTTACAGAAAATAATTACAAGTTTTATCATTAAATTTTTTTAAAAATATTATTTTTTATATTATATCTTAAAATATGTATAAAAAAAATAAACAATCATCAAATTTTTTTACAGAAATTTTCTCATATCACAACAATTTTGAACAACAATCTCAAACAGACCCTTAATAAAACTGAATTTGACTTCACGGATTTTAGTATCTGCGGTGTGCCTAATAAAATGTGACATTATGGTCCCGCACCGGTGTCTCGGTTCGTTGAGATTAGGACCTTAAGGGCTTATCACCCCAAGTTCGATTCCAGCTGAGTGCATGGAAATAAACGGGACATTCTGGGATAAGTTGAGGTGCGCGTAATTTGGCTCGGACACCTGACAAAAATATATAAAAACTATAAAAAAAATGTGACATTATTATGAAATCATTTATGTGATTGTTCCGTTTGAGAATTGTGCTAGAAAAGGTGTTGGTGTAATAATTAAATAATTTTTCTATAATATATTTTATATTTGTATATATTAAAGTTAAAATTAGAAATGAAACAATTTTTTTGATGAGATTTGAGACTTCTCATAAGAGTTAAAAAATACCTTTAAAAAAATATTATGTTCTATTTATTAATAAGCAATTTTTAGATCAGATACAGTTTTCAGAAAAATAATTTTAAATTTTATCAAAAGCTAACACCGGATAGGACTCATAAATCCATAATTTTCTATAATGTACAAGATGTCAATATTTTTATAATAATTTAGCAATTTTAAGTACTTAATTTAGCATCTTGTCACTTAAAAAATGCCTATTAATAATATATTTTTGGAAATAAGCATAAGTATCAAAATTCACCAATAGAATTAGCAAAAGAAGAAAAGAAGAAGAAGTCACTAATAGACAATCAGATAAAACGGATGATAGATCGATCATATAGATGAGGTGAAACGTGTGATATTAAGTTACTACTAAATACTAGTGTAATAATAAGTTAATAAGCAAGAGCTGGCATCCAGTGTACAAGAATGAATTTTAGAGGCTTACAGTTAGTTACACGCAAAAAAACAACAAGTACTAGCAGTAGTGTATATAAAAATAGAGCGACTCAATTTCAGCGTATTTTCTACACAGATTGATATATATTCATATTCCTTTTCATCCTCCTCATATTATTAAAGACAAGACCCCCCCCCCCCCCCCCCCCCCCCCCCTCTCCCCCAATCTGTGTATCCATTTCTTACTTTAGACCCTTCTTTCAGACATTTCATCAAACAGGTTTGTGGTCTTTCTTGATCTTTCTATTACTTCCTATACTTTTACTCAATATATTCATATCTACCTATCACATGTATGTAGATGCTTGTTGTATTTGTGTTTTCTTGGATGTTCATCAGATCGGTTAGTTCTTAGATTTTGGTTTCCCAATCGTAGCTGTTACTGTAGAGCATATCTGTGTTTTACTAATTATTGTCTTTGATATATGCTATTGTGTTTCTTGCAACTCTACACAGATGGATCAAAAAACTTTTCTCGTTAAATGTGATGCGATTTAGTTTACTGGAGAATAATTTCTTCTTGAACAGGGTACATATATTATGTGCTGTCATTTAACTTACGTGGTTTAAAAAAGGGTGATCAGAAAAGAAAATCTTTATACCTAAATATATCAACGATAGCATAATTGCGGAGGGGCTGAAAGTTGATTATCTCAAATTTAAGATTGAAAGTTCAGTTGACTTACCTCTAGACGAGGCATTGCCACATCATGTATTTTGTTTCTTTAATGGAAGACCTGTATGGTTGTTATGAGAAAGCATTTCTCTAATTATGTTTCTGTCCAAAACTAAGATGTTGAAACTTGTTTAAGATTTGGTTGATGCTTAAAAGTTTGTAACGGTTTTCTAAGTGTTATTGAAATACTGAATCGTGGCTATGGTATTTGGTAGTATAATATAATTATAAGCCGAAAAAGAAGCTTTATCATCTGGAGATGTTTTAACATTTGATTTAGTCATAGAAATAGAACTGAAAGTTAAAACCTTTGACAAATACTTTCTCTTAAAGATTTTTTAGGAATGTATCAAGATATGTTTAAACTTTGGTCATGTTTTGTATGTTAATGTGGACATAATATGTTCTCTTACCGCTTACCACTCGTCTTGGATCAAATATTCACTTCTATTTTCATATCAACTCTTTTACTGTTTTGGTCACCATTGGCAACCATCATCACCTTATCTTGCTCTAATGGTCACCACATGATTATATACCTGCCGTCATTGTCATCTTCGCCCTCCCCATTAAAGCTTAGCTGATACGACTAAAGAGAAATACAAGGGAAACACAGGGGTGCACAATGACCTATCACCCCAGCTGTCATATTTTTACAATGATACCTATAGTTGTGCGTGTGGCAAGCTAAATGCAAACTTTTATATGTTTTAACCAAGATCCAAGATATATACCATTTCCAAATGTAAAAGGAAAAGCAAATCTAGTTATGTCGATCTAAACTACCTTAAACAAAATAATACTGAGCATACTAGATTATACTTATATATATATATTATACCTTAAACATGAAAATATATTATACACACGGATTGTATACACTAGTATGTTAAATTCTACATGCATGCCTTTTATTCACTATTCGTTTTATCGTATATTACGAATACAGAAACAATGATCAGATTGTTCAAAGTAAAGGAGAAGCAGAGAGAAGCGGCCGAGAACTCTAATGGGAAGCCTCCAGTTAAGAAGCAGAGTGCAGGAGAACTACGACTTCATAAAGGTATTGATTTTGACTAATGGTTTGCCAAAGCTAAAATTTCACATTTTGAAAGCTGCTCATTTGACCTAAGCACCAAGTAAAGTCGCAGAGAGAGTCAACTTGAACAATTAGAAGTTGACCCGATTTGAGGCGTGGTCCATTTTAAGTTATACATGCATTTTTACAAATAAACTGCCCATTATTGTAGATGTCTTTTTACAATAACAAGCTTATAATCCGTGCAGAATAAACTGCCCAAGCCTCATTGTTGTAGATATTTAAGTACTTGAAAGGTCTGTTTTATGTTGCAAGTTGCAAATAGTTAGTTACCAAGATCTGATTATAAGTTCTCAAATGGAAAAATGAATAAAATTCACAATCTGAAGGGCTGTTCCTAAAGGGCCAATAAATTTTTAGTTGGAATTGGGGGATCTTTATAAATTTATTCTTTTATCACATTCTGATATACATCATTGGATGGAACCGTTCGAAAACAATTGGAGGATTACAAAATTATCAAAATTTGGTATTCCTTATAGTGTTAAGGCATGGTCTGTGCCATTTCTGAATGCCTAAATGGTGATAAAATATTAAATGAAGTAAAGTTGTGTTGTATATGTTTTGTTCTGGTGTTTATGTGTTTGGCTGTCTTGACTTGTACAGACTACAGGGAACCATGTGGATCAAAAAAATATGTTTTTCCGTGGTAAAAAGAAAATGCTTTCATCTGCTTACCATGAGTCAAGCTTTCTTTGGTTCAGGGATATCATAATCTAGATTAGGTTGACCTTTCTTAAGCATCTTCACCAAAACATGTAAAGTACTCTTAACAGTCTACCGATGTCTGGGTTGATAAGAGAGAACGGCAACTGAATTGTCGGTATTGGGAGAATGAAAGTCATTTTTGTGCATTTTTGTATAAGATCAATAAAGTTAGATAGGGTAATAGTATCATAAAAGGTATTTTTCTCTTCTGCAGGCAAATGCTAGTAATTTAAATAAATCAGCCTTGCTTTTAAATCAAAATCTGAAATTAGTTTGGGGCACCAGTTGCCTCCATATTTTTCTATATAAGTTATACTCCCCTTGTCTCACAAAATACATAGTCTTATTGTTGTTTGTTCGACAAAGGTAGTCATGTCCAATTGATGGTAATACGTCAGGACTCAATATCCTTTAGGATATCATAATTTACCGACATGCCATCAACATTTAATAAAAGCTCTCTTCCTTTGGGGTATACGTGTAACAAATATGAAACATCGATTGATGCAAATTTAGGAAACGAGATCTCCCTCAGAACAGGGGTAGTAATGCTTGTTTCTAAGATTATATTGTATCCTTTGTGCTGTTGTATAATCAGATCTAAATGCTATTTATGCTTTTTCATTCTTATGCAGATATAAGTGAACTTAACCTTCCTAAGACATGTAGCATGGCATTTCCCAATGGCAAGGATGATCTGATGAACTTTGAAGTCACAATTCGACCTGATGAAGGATATTACTCGTAGGTATTTTTAAGGAAGTATCATTAGTCAGTTTGTTACTCGAAAGGAATCGAGGAAAACTATCAGTCGGTTATCTTTTAGAAATTGGATACACTAGTGATTGATTCATATCTGCATCTCTGTATTTAATGTCATTCATCTCCTCTGATTCCTGTTTTCAGGGGTGGCATATTCACATTCACATTCCAAATATCCCCCATCTATCCTCATGAAGCACCAAAAGTTAAATGCAAGACGAAGGTAAAGAAAACCAAAAGTTCTTGTGCATGTCTTCCATGTTTAGATCAGGCACTCGGATGACCTTTAAATAAATAATTTATTGTTTAATTACTAATGTAATTGACTTGGTGTAGATCTATCATCCGAACATTGATTTGGAAGGGAATGTATGCCTTAACATCCTCCGGGAAGACTGGAAGCCTGTCCTCAATATTAACACAGTCATTTATGGCTTATACCATCTATTCACGGTAGATATTTGTCATCTCGATTTGATGGTTGCATGCTACTGTACTTTATCTATAATTGAGCATGTTGTTTATGGTAGGAACCAAATCACGAGGACCCGTTAAACCATGACGCTGCAGCAGTGCTGAGGGATAACCCCAAGTTGTTTGAAAATAATGTGAGAAGGGCAATGTCTGGTGGGTATGTGGGCCAGACCTTCTTCACTCGATGCACGTAGAGTGGTAGTTGCAGCATCCTGTGTTAATGAAGTGGCAAGCCGCCGATGCTGTAAGAATTTGTTTGTAAAAAGAACTGAAACTGAATGAACCCATATTTTCTGAAATCAAAGCTGTAACACAGGTAGCGGGGTTAAGTTTTGTTATTCTCTGTTGCTGCAAGAAGGATGTTTTCATGTAAGCTGTTTGTTGTTATGTGTTGGTTTAAACTCTTGGTGCTAGTTTAATTTTGGCTGAAAAGTCATGCAAAGCTGAAGTCTGGACAAAGGAAAATGTTGGCAGTAATATATGCTGAATAACACTTTCCAAGCTCATCATTGCTAATATAATTGTGATTTGTGGAAACTTATTCTGATATTAACCTTTGGGTTGAAATTGTAGCTAATTTTACATCATTTCGAGTACTGGTAATACCCAATAAATGCAGTTTTTCAATCAGAAAAAAGCAATGTTTTATAGTAAAACTCGTGAAATAAAGAATGATGTGTGTGTGTGTGTGTGTGTATATATATATATGTATGTATGGTGGTGGTTTTTAAAATTTATGGCATAGAAGTGAATAAACTTGCATCATTTAAAATTGTAGTGGGACAAATTTGAAATAGGCTCCACCGGTTGTATTTTCATTTTCATAAAAGTGGAATTCGAGTATAAATAGAAGGCGGCATATATTATTATCGAGTCAGTTAGGTCAACTAAAATGTAATCGTTACGAATGAAATTGATAGTCGGGGTGCTCGCCTCACAAAACAAGGCGTAATAAAATGAAAAGGGATGAAAGAACAAGGTGAAGGCACTTTGGTTGTTTGATATGCGTTTGTTCATATGTATGTATGCACAAGGCATAAGCATGACAATAAAAGATTGGGAGGGAGAGAGATTGTGGGTTTGTTTTGTTTGGGTCACAAACTACACCCCACACAAACAGAAAGAAAATAGAGAGAGAAGGGGGGCGTATTCCTCGCGAGTAAAAGCAACACTCGTACTTGTACATGTACATGCACACACTCACTCCCACCAGACTTGCATACTTTTATACTCGTACAAATCCACCTATTTGGAATTTCAATGGTTTAGTTAAGGTCCTTGATGTAATACACACTATTTCATGTCAATTATTATTATGACCCTCAATTGATATTAGTGCTACTTCAAACAACACTACCCCATGTTCTTCGTATCAACCCAGTCCCTCCTCCTTCCTTCCCCAGTCCATCCAGGCTTGAACCCAATCCTTTTTCCGTTACTCCAACCCATATCCTCTCCCTCCCCTCCGGATTTCAAACAGTGCACCTGTAACCCCCCCCCCCCCCCCCCCTTTTCCTCATCCACCACACGAATTTCTATGCAAGATTTCAATTGGGAGTCCATTGCCAAACAATCTGCCTCCTTGAGTTTCCCCTTTCTAGCTGTGTCTGCCCCTGCCAGTCCAACTCGTGCTCCTTGGAAGACATATGGGGAAATCAAGTGAGGGCCTTCTCCGCAAGCATTACATGTAGATATCAGGTTCTTTGTAAGATTGAGATGTAGCATCTTTATATCCATTGCAGAAGATGAGAAAAAATTGAGAATTGTATTAATGTCATCATAATTCTAAACATGCTAGAATGTAATAGGGATTGTATTCGATGTTAATTATTTGTCTGCTAATATATGATTATCAAGTGGTATATCATCATCATCATCATCATCATCATCATCATATGTGTTTTTACAATTTCTTTGCTAATTCCAAACAAACACAAGAAGATACAGTTGATTGATGTTGGTCTTGCTGTCAGTTTGAGTTGACCATCTTAATCTCAGTAAATGATAAGGAGAAGAAAACAACGAGGAGTATTATTCTATTCGATTACCAAGTACTCCAATTATTATGAGATGGCCTCGTCTTTTTCACAACTTTTCAGACCCAAATCGTTTCTTGTCATTTGGTGCATGTGGCTTCTACAAGATTATATTTATTATTTAATGGACCAAATTCTATATATGTACCTCCTGCTACTCCTGTAGCAGTTTCAATGTATCTAAAATTCTAAATACATAATAATCCAGACCCGAGAGCCTATAGTGACACATTACTTTGTTAGTCCGATACCATACTCGAATATGTAGCATTTATAATGACCATAGCCATTCTCGTATTACTATATTATCTTCGTTTCCTCTGACAAGTAGAACAAGACCGAGAATCTAAATTTTAATGAAACGCTCGTGTAAGAGGGTATATTTAATTTGAATTTTAGAATTTTGATATATATTAAATTCGAATTTAAACGTCTGTTTCAATCTAAATGATATTGGGTCGATAAAAGCCCTCCATTATTAGAGCGACAAGAGGTTTGAAACAACCCCCTGTTGTCCTGCCCCATAAAGTCTGCCATAGCTAGTCAGCTAGATACGTTATATAATTCTCTATTTCTCTGTGACGGGGCTCTGCAAGCCTTCCAAAGGGGCCCAAATATAAAGCCTTCGGATTATTTTATAATTGTATTATTATCTTAAGGAAAATGTGACCTACCTACAGCTACAGGTAATATGTTAGGGCATTTTTGTCCTACCAGTAATAGTAAATTTTTTAATTTAATATTTATTTGACAAATCAAGACAACGAATTATTTTTCTCTTAACCAAAATAAAATGTGGAGTTTTTCTAGCCGAAATTTTAAAGTTAACAAGTTGTAAGTAAATAAGTTTATTTATTATATAACCCCCCCCCCCTTTTCTTAAGAGAATCTGCACCATTTGGAATTTGTAGAGCATAATATGTTAGCAAGTTCACTAGAGCCACGCTACAACTGTTCCTGCGTAAATTGCAAGTAATATACACTATGTGCCTCATATAGTCTCAAGAAAAGATGGAGGGGAGCATGTTACAGGAAATCATATTTAAGAGGGAAAATTCCCAGATAAGAATGAATAGGAGAGGGGTGAAGATTCTGGCAAGCTTTCAATATTGATACAATGGTACACACATTTCTTCATTCTGAAGATGATGAGTTGAACTTGTTTAGCGATATATCCGTGTTACCTTTCATTTGGTGAAGCATTGTTGGACTGTCTCACTTCCCGGTGAGGTAAACAGCCTTTCAATGGCGACTGTAGAAACAATGACGATGTTGACAATTGTTTCTGCCTCGTTGAAATGGAAGAGAGGCAACTAAAGCCACTTCTCAACCTTCTCTTTTCATTTTCAAATGGTTGGCACTTGGGGTCATGTTGCACAGCATTTATTCTAAGAGCCTCTGGTAACATGAAATTGAACACTGAACCTAAAGGAAGAAAGATTGAATCATAAAATCATTAAAGGCATCCAAACTCCTTTAAACATATATAATTGGTCTTCTAATAAACAGAAGGCTCTTAGTTCAAACCAAGCCAGCTCAAGCTTGAGCTTGTTTAATGACTGCCTTGAGCCTAGCATCCCAATTCCCAAGCATGAACCGGTATGTGTATTTATTTGTTAACAATTAAATCCCTTGTTTCTTAATTAAGGAAGTTGATATTTACCTAAAAAGGTGTTCTTTTTTACATTTCAGAGATTGTTAATAATGAGGCAACTTCCATAAGTAAATTACATCATTGAAAGCAAACAGAGTACTTCACAGGTTGTATACGTGATCAAGTAAATTACATTTTCACATTTCAGAGACTGTTAATAATGAGGCAACTACCGTATTCAAAGATTTTAGCATATCGCAACAAGTAATTTGATTTATGTACCACCACAAACTAATTAGAGTCTGAAGTGAGTTTAAGGAGTACCTAATTTTGCAAGTCGATTCACCCATTTAGGGATGTGCTTCCCAGTCAATTTGTAGCAGATGTCCTTGCAAAAATGGTTGCAGTTCTTGACAATCAAGTGATATGAATCACCATTATAACTTGCTGCATGATGCTCAATGAATTCCCTAACCTGTACAGGATCCAAACATGTAGTCCCAATGAATATGGACTTCCTAAACTTGAAGCCTGGGCATTGACGAGGCTCAATTTCAAAGACACCACTAGTCGGATAGTCGTGCGCTCCAAATGCGTACTCTACGCCATGAACTGTCAAGAACATGCAAGAATCATAACCTTTTCCTTTTTGCAGGTATGTAACACAAATCAGGAATATATATATATATATACCATGCATGTGCAAGTAATTAGATAGTATAAACCTTGGATTCTTCATCATTTGTATCAATATAATCTACACTGGGATGATTATGGTATCAGCCCTTTAAAAATCCTTGGGAAGTATAAGTCACTTTTTCTATGTTTCGATTTTCTTACTGGTAATAGAAGCTTTCAGAAACTTATGTCCACGTAGGGAGAATTTGAGGGTCCTAAATCATAATGCTTGAGGAAAGACAATGAGAATAAATGAGACTATAGTGTAGTCGGACATTAATGTGTCTTAATTAAGTTGTGACATCACATACTGTTAACCGACGATTTCAAGTAATATAATAACATTTACATAAATTCCAAAACTATTTTTTGTGATCTCGGAACCTTAAGTGCTTTATACAGGCCAGCTGGTCCAGCACCACCTCTTTATACAGCAAGAGCCTGAGCCTAGGATTCTACGCATTCAATCTAAAAGACTGAGTAGGCTACTGAATACTTCTGCAGATGACTCGGTAGTCGGTACTTTGCAAATACAACTTAGCCCTATTACCTTGAGTATATAAAAAGTAACAAGTACATTGACAATTTTGATGATAGTTGCAGACTTTTAGTATAGACAAATACAGTACAGTGCAGAGATTACAGCAATATATCCTCATCAATAACCACTTTTTCCAAATATTGCACAGCAGTTATAATATGGTTTCAAGAACATACAAGTAAGAATGAAATCTAAAAGGGTAAGCAAAATACCATATTTTTTTTATTGATACATATTTTTTAAATATGCCAGAACATGTATATGTTATTTTTTGAAAGAAACAATGAAAGGTCTTTAAGAACTAAGGCATTAGATGAGAATATAGCAAAATTATAAATAAAAAACACTAGCTTGTACTAAACTGTTGCCACTATTCTCTCTAGTTACTAGTTAACCTAGAGGGTGCCAATGTGAGACTTTGATTCTCCAGGAAGAAGTGGAAAAACTTGTGAGCAGTGTGATTTATGAAGAATGTACGACAGTACTTAAAAAAAGGACTTCGTATAATTCATATCAATGAAAAATAGAATTAAAGAACTATGACCCTACCTTCGATGCCAGAGTGAAAGATACCGAATCCCGCCCAGTATGCATAGCCATTCATGGGTGTCAAGTCATATACGTTGAGATAAACTGGTGTACTGCCCGAACCATAATTAGATTTCACCTTGGGGAATAAACAAAAATGTAGATTTGATTTCCCTTGCAAGCGGAGAGGTACTAATGACTTCCATCCCTTCTTTACTCCAAATTTCATGGTGTTCAGTTAAAAAAACACAGGTCAGGCAATACCTACAGGCATACAACACATTTAAAGAGTATATAAGCATAAACCTATTTGAGAAAGGACACTAAAACAATCATACCAGGAAGAGGGGTTATATACTGTATTTGCCTGTGAAGGTATATGGTCAGACAGTATTAAAAAAATCACATTGATCAGCAAGACAAGTGGCCTTAAGTAGCATACCTCGTTGATAACATTTCCCCTCGTTTGAACATAACCTGTACAATGGTAACCGCAGAGATGATAATGTCTCATAGGAAACAATCACCTTTGCATTATATATATCACCACTAATTAACAACGAATTTCCAGGCATGCATTCTAATCTCTGCTTAGTTCTGGTATTAGGTGGAGGTCAACTATAATTTGCAGGGGGTTCCACATATATGGATCAAAGTCAACACACTACACAATTATACAATCAGTTTCTTCTTTTTAATCCACATTAGCAACATTTATAGTATTGACCACGTCTTTAAACATCTAAAATAGATAATTTTCATCATCATTTATCAATCATGGTGTCTGTTGGAACAGTTGACCACATAGCATCTTCCCCTGACAATTTCAAGTACTTTGTTCACTATTATACAATAAAAGCACCACAGACTAATCAAATTCAATTGAGTTTTGACTTTGACCTAATGATGTTACAGGGATATAGAATTATTTAAGACTTCTCTTAATACAAGGGTCAGTATATCCAAGTACATATCCAATTTAGAAGAACTAAAAAACTGACTAATGACAATTGACATGAGTGGGAGATGTCTTTAAAAAAACATGAGTGGGAGATGTCTTTAAAAAAACATGAGTGGGAGATCATAACTTTGTTTTAAGCGTGTTTTGCTTCTCTAATCCAATTAATCTTTTTATTTATTATTAAGATAGTGTTGCTTAACTGATTGTTCATTCTCGTTAAGAACTGTGTATTTGATATTCAAAGGGTTGAAACAATATTATATAATATATATAAGCTTATCCGGTAGTTAATAATAATAAACATACATCAAAATGTTGCATATGCTTTCAGTTTCTTTATTAAAACAGACATGAAGAAGCAATAACGTATGCCAAGTCAAGTAGATAGTATAAGCATTTTGTCATATAGCAAACAGAACAAGGTGAAAAAAAGAGACATTACTTCTTACAATTATATATGTAGTTTGATGTTCTTTAATACTTTGGAACTGGTGGAAGGAAACTTCAGATCTTTGCACAAATGCCTCGATACCTGTGGGGATGAGAGATTGGGCAAAAACTACCGTGCCATTGATTGCTATACTGCAACACAAATTGCATAAATTAGAATCCATTAGACAAGGAAAACCAGAGAACACCATATGTTACCACTGTAAAAGTCCAAAACATGTCACCTCTAAGTGGTGTAAAAGAGTTTCAATATATGAACATTGCAACTGAACTCAGAACCTTTGTAAACGCAATTTTAGTCCAAATCTTGAATCCCAAAACCAAGAATTTCAAATCCTGTCATCAAACACAAATTGAAAACTACTACCATGAGAAGCAATCTAATTTAAAAAGACTTTTGCAGTGTCATTCCAGATCTTACATAAACTAAGTATGACCGAGACAAATTAAAAAAAAAACATCCCATGAAACAAAATTAAAGATGCAAAAAAGAAACAAGTAGATTTTACCAAAACCCAGGGAACAAATTATACATGATAAGCAGATATTTGAAAGCAAGATGGAAGAAAACAAAAACAAAAACAAAAACCGAAAGCAAAAAGGCGATATATAGATGATAGGAGAGAGGGCTTACAAGTTAGAAGAAGAAAAGCATGATAATAAAAGTGAAGGTTTTGGAAGAAACAGAGAAAGCAAGCATGCTAAAAAAGAAGGAAATATCACAAGAAGCAAATGGTGGTGTGTAAAAGAAACCGGGTAGCTTCTAGGTGGAGTAGAGTCCCATCAATAATTGTTAATTAAACACCCACACACACGTTCATATTTCTGCAAAAACAAATCTTGAAAATTACAGGCCCCCATTTCTGAGCCCAACATTTTAAAACACACTCGCAGTATTATTATTAGTATTAAACAAACTAGCTAGAGTAAAGACGAGACCCCGAGTTATGGAGAGTGACACAAGTCCCCACCACTCATCTCTAAATTTTTACTGTTTCTTTCAAATACTTCCATTTTTTTAATATAGTATAATCGTTCTAATCATTTCTTAATGTATCATAATCCCAGTCCAAATTTATCACTATACAAGTATGAATCTATGACCACACACACACACATATATTAAAAGAAAGACCAAAATAAGAAGCAACTAAACAACACTGAAAAAGGGTTGATAATACATGGAAACACATACTATGATAAAACAAGTATGCCAAAAATAAAACTGCTTCAACCAACTTTTTGACCTGTAAAATCAATTCTCTACCGTATGAAAACAATACATATATGATACAACTATTAAGGAGTATATAAAATCCTCCTTGGTACCTCAAGACCCCACTATTAAGATTTTTATTTTGCCAAAGATTATCTCATGATGAATTCAGACTCCTTTTGTACTATAATTAATAATTTATAGGAATCTAAATAATCACGATTATTGTTCACATTTATTATCTGTAATAGTTCATTTTAAAAAATAACGCATATTAAGAAAATTTATTGTTTATAGATTGTATTCATATTTATTGTATTGATTAAATATAATATAGTTGAGCATATGATATGAAATTGATCTTAGAAATATAAATTGAAAATATGTGGAAAATATTTAATTTTGAAAATATAAATTAGATTATATTTTACATTAAAAATTGAAGTGAACAATTATTATGAAATATTTTTTTTTGAAAGTGAATTATTAATATGAAACGGAGAGAGTAAACATTAAAAAATAATGAGCTTTTATTTCCAACTAGATTAGTAAAGTATAAGAATTGAATTGAATTTTAATAAAGAAGAATTGATAGCACTCAACTTTCATTGGTTTTTGTTTCTTTTTTCCAGATGTCATGCATCTATATTCTATATTACTCAACTAGCATAGGCCAGCCTCACTAATATAATACGGAGTATGTATTTGATAATTAATTTATATGTTTAAAAACTTGTAATATTGTAGTTTTAATTTTTTAGTACTAGTAGTATGTACTTTGTGTCCACTTGATGTAGTTGCCGAAGTAAATTGACCATGAGAGGTGCTGCTGCTTGTGCTAATTTTATTCAACTCCAAAAGCCTGTTTGATATTCACGAAAATCATATGATTATCAACAAAATCGAAATATCCATCCACATCATGTGTGTAATTTTGAAATTACATATTATTATGTTGAAATAATAACATTATTCTTTCTAAACAAACCTGTCTTGGAACTGATATTCCAATTGGATGGTGCAATTATAGATCATCTCCAAAACTTCGTGTCTGTCGGCTGAAAAGTTGATGCGATATTTTATTTTATTTTAATTAATATTATTATTTTTATCATCTCCAACCCTATCACCTTTTAGCTAATAATTTAGATAACGGATTTTAGAGCATTTCCAATCATACTAGCTAAAATGGTTAGTTAAAATAATACTATAAAATAATGATTATGTAAAATTTATTGAATCTGTAAGGAGTTGTACTCCAATGTGGTTAGCTATAATGATTAGCTATATTTTAACAACTATATTTCCAACAACTATATTTTTAAAATTTTTAAATTTATTTTGAACAACTTTATTTTTAAAATTTATTTTTGAACAACTTTAATTTTTTAAATTTATTTCTTAATATCTTTAAATTTATTTCTTTTTAAAAAATAATTTTTTATTTTAAAACTAAAGACTAGTCCATAAAATGGAGCGACCATTATTGCTAACAGGTGTCTTGTGTCTTCTATATTTGGCGTCCATGAACAGGGATTTGTAAATATATACCTAACAGGTTGACAACGTTGGAGGAGGAGAATTGAACTTTTAGCTAAATGTAATCTGTCAGCCCGTCCATTATTGCTAACAGATGCAGGGTTGGAGTTGTTCTTATGTCTTCAATATTTAAAAGATATCTATAACTTTTTACATAAATCGTAAAAGTGACACATCATGCTAAAATCATCAATTACCTGTATTTTTAACATATAGCTAATCATTTTACATAATATCATCGGAATAAAATTTTATATTGATTCAATAAATTTTACATAGCCAATATTTTACCTAACATATTCTTACTGTACATCAATTAAAAAAATTTATATATATCTGTTTATATGTATGTACAGTTCAAATGGTTGTATGACTTGCACTTGTACAGATTCTCCCTTTGCCAGTATAGCTCTGAACTCTCAAATTGGACCTAGTAAATTAAATTGATACCAGGCCTCCTGAATAAAAAACAAAAAGTTTCTATTATAGAATAATTTATATATAGATAAAAGATATCATTATATTACAATTTTTTGCTTAACTACTACTAGTACCTAACGAGAAAATAATTTATCTGATTTCCCATATTCAAAAGTTTTGTTAGAACTTGCGACCTTGATAGTTTTAGAGGCATCAGTAATTCTTTCTTTGTTTTTCATTTATGAAACTTAAAATAATTACTTCACTAGTTCACTAATACTTTCGCTTTACCACCTAAAGAGAGGATATCCGTTGTACTAGTAACTAGAGCAACAAGTAAATGTAAATCTATTCTATCGACAGAAATACAAGACATATTCTGTACACAGATCAATCTAACTCTTTTATTATGAATAACCAATTGCATAAATTTAAGTACCAAGCCATCGAGTCATTATGATTTATATAGCCTGCTTTATTTAACAAAAGGAGTCTTTAAGATTTTATTATCTAAATTTGGCAGGAAAAAAACTCATTTCTTCGATATTGTATTTACATACAACATATCCATGAGTATGTATCTCTTGTAAAAAAAAACTGTTTCTTGCTTTCCCATGAAAAAGGGGGAACAAGAAGAAATGAAACCATGACAGAGAAAAACAAGAAACGACCTATGATGTTGAATACTTATACGGTGATGAGCTTCTTGAAGAGTCCTTCCCACTTTGTAAAAGCACTTCACGATTAATGGATGCCAACTGAGACAAGTTCTGCATGAAGAGAACCAAATGTAAGAAATCATTTCAAGTTGCACTAGCGATTCTCAAATCCTGCAATTTGCGATGCAGCTATGACCTTTATCAGCAATTGATTGGATTAACAAGGCACCACAATACACATGAGTGGAAAACTTGGCTTTTACATTTAATTGATTCATTTTACATTATGTGTATGTGCTAGCAAGTGAGAGTAGCGAGGGAGAAACTATTGATGAGATGAAACCTTGACGTGCTAGATAGTAAAAATATCCACTTCCCTTGTTGACGGGTAAGCTGTCACTTGCCAGGATAACAGAATATACATTTCAGAGATCATACATCTAGAATTATGGATTTATCTATCGAGTACTCAAGTACAGGAAATACTCAAGGAAAAGACAAAGATCAATACAGTGATTATAGATCAGAAAAGAACGTAATTGATTTTTATATAGAAGACAGTTATATATCTTTTTGGTGAAGAGGCTAACTGTCTAATTGATGGTTTTTGATTACCTATGTATGTCTTTATATCTCCCATTTTATTATTGCCTGAAGGTAAATAGTTGTTCGGTAAACATTACTACTCTGACAGCAGCAGCCGCAAGGAAAGGATGAAGTACTCTCAGTTTTGGTTAAGATTTATTGAAAATTAATATTTATTTTAGAAATTTAAGACCAAATCTTATTTCTAAATTTGAAAATAAGTTACTTATTTTCAGAAAAAATACATATATACCAACTTTTTCAGCTTATAAACCGAGTCAAACGGTGCCCATGCCCGGAACTACCCCCAACCTAGTTGGATTATTTAAATTACATCCCTAAAAGTTAATATTATCCTGTTCCTCTACCAAATGCTTGGTTCTGGTTTCAGTATACGTGTGGGTGTCAGTCTGTCAGGGTGTGGGTGTGTGAATATATCTTAAAAAAGTTGCTTGACCAGATTCAGAAGAGTAAACTAACAATGGCAGCAGTGTCAGACCCCTAGAAAAATATTTCCGAAGGGCACATATTATATTATTTTTGAAAAAATATTTTCATAAATTTTAACTGCCAGAGGTATTTTTTTATTTTTATAAAATTTAAATAATAAAAATTTGAAATTCTTTTTAAGGAGGACCTCGTTTTATTAGATCCAACCTCTTAAAAACTTTTTAAAAAATGGATGGTAGTAGTGTTCAACAAACAACATACGGAGTAACTTGGTGCAATTTTAATTTTTTTGATAACTGTCACTCAGAGCGCTATCTGGCTTATTATTAATTTAACTCTCTCAGAAATAATAATTTTAATATTTTATGAAATACAAAAGTAAATTTTAAATAATTACATACGGAAGATAAGTTGTGATTTCAAACCAGAGGTGAAAGCCTCGTCATGTACATGTAAAAGCACAATCTTAATGGAAATCTTTACAAGTCAAATAAAGTATGATTATGAATAATAATAAAATCATTGATTTAATCCGACGGTAGAGGTCTCTCTATTCTTCAGATGACCCTACTCTCCCTCGAGAATGTCAATGTCCCCCACCCAGCACTCATACCACCCACACATTAAACAAAATTTGAAACGTAAGAATATGTTGATTATATATAATTGAAGATAACAGAAGAGAACACTCGTAGTGGTTGGATCCTGCCTACTAGTGGCGTGGTTGATTTTGCTAAATTTTAAATTTAGTAGGAAAAAAAATAAATCCCGAAACTAATCGAATTTTTCACACACTCTCAACGGTCTCGGTCCCGTTGCGAGATCTCACTAAGCAAAAATAGTCATAATTAATAGTACAATGATACTGTTTAATTCATCATTGGATTCCAAGATTTCATGTCATATTTAATCTATTGTACTCGTGACTCGCAACTTGTGAAGTTGCACTATCTGTGTTCTGCAACAAGTCAGATTGAAGCATGATCCAAATGTGTACAAAAAGAAGTGGAGCAATGCTTTTCTAAAACAAGATTAGCCATTAATGGAAAGTAAAAAACACACTCCTCCTACAAGTGATGATGACATACAAATGTTTCTAATCTCAAATAATTTGAGACCAATTCAACTGCCCCAGTGCCCCCACCAACTTGGATTAAGTCATTTTCTTAGCCATAAGTAGATATATTATTATCCTAATCATCTACCCCATGCTTGGCCACAAATCCAACTTTTAGTAGGTCATATTTAATTATTATTAATCAATTTATATGTTATATTTAGTTAATAATATAATTTTGATGTAACTTTTTTTTAATAAAATAATTTAAAAAGTTACAAGATAAAAAATTAAAATAAAATTTAAAATAAAAATAAAACACGACTTATAAATTAAATGCATTACATAATTAAAAATACCATTACAAAAACAAGATAATTTAAAACATTACAGAATGAAAAAAAAACATTACAAGAACATGATAGTTTAAAACATTACATTTCAAATAAATTAGCTACTATTATGAAAACATAAAAAATTTAATGTTTAAATTTTTATTCAGAAAAAAAAAATTAAAAATAAGTTATGGACTATACGTGCCGAACCTTCTCTCCGAACTACGGACGTAGTAGCATAATCGAAGGCTTTCTTTCTTTTCAGAGCAGACTCAGTCACTCGAGGTCTATTTACAGGTCAACTTAAATATACTTATGATATAATCCGTATATAGTCTACTCCGGTCAAGAGTATATAGAGCCTTGTTTACACGGCCAGTTAGGGGTGAACATGGGTATGGTTGGGTCGGGTTTTCGTCAAATCTCGACCTAACCCGATTAGTTCGGTTTTATAAAAAATCAATCAATTAATTGTAAAAAAAAATCGTAACCCAACCCAACCCAATTAGTTCGGTTTTTTATAATCGTAACCCAACCCAACCCAGAAATTTCTGCACTGTTGCAGAAATTTGTAGAAAATATTCTGCACTGTTGCAGAAAATTATATAGTGCAGAAATTTGTAGAAAAAATTTTGCACTGTTGCAGAAAATTCTGTTTGTTGCAGAAAATGTTGCAAGAGCCGGAAAGTGTTGCAGAATGTGTTGCAAAAAATTTATATAGTGCAGAAAATTTATATAGTGCAGAAATTTGTATAAAATATGTAAAAAATATATAGAATATGCAAAAAATATGCAAAAAATTCTGCATTTTATGTAATCGGTTTGGTTCGGGTTGGGTAAGGGTTAAAATTTGTTAAACCCTTACCCAACCCAATTAGTTCGGGTTTTTTAAAAATTAATCCATTTATATTTCGGTTTCGGACGGTTCGGTTTATTCGGCCGAAAAAAGGGGCGGGTTGGTTCGGGTTAACGGTTTAATCGAATTTCTGTTCACCCCTAGGGCCGGTACAAGAAAAATGGTTGAAAAGTATACTGTTTGAAAGAGAGTAAAATTAACAACCCCAAATTCCGATAAATTATATAAACATATTTTATATATGATATTAAAAAATTAAAAACATTATTAAGAAAAATAAAAAACAAAAAAATTAAATTTAAATGATAATATATTTAAAAAAAATTGTGCACGTGCACTTGATGTTAGTTAGTATTACCTCGGTCCCACCCAATTGTTAACGTTTCGGAGAGAAGTTCCGGCATGCATTTTAAGGTGCATATAAAGTATAGTTCCATAACTTATTTTTTTAAAAAAATTCTGAATAAAAATTTAACGTTCAAATTTTTATTTAGAAAAAAAATAATTTAAAAATAAATTATGGAACTATACTTTATATGCACCTTAAAATGCGTGCCGGACCTTCTCTCCGAAACGTTAACAATTGAGTGGGACTGAGAGAGTATTAAAGAACATAGAGAAAAGAAAAAATCGATTTCTAAATTTTCATGCGTAGTTTAAAAGTACCTTTGAAAAGATTATTTTTAATTCATAAATTACTCATAATAATAAAAATATCCAAATAAATATTAACTTAAAATTTTCCTTTCTTACTTAAAAAAAATAATTTTAATATTATATTGAAAGTTCAACTTCTTATTATTATTGAAATTTTAAAATAAAATAATAAGTTGAATTTTCAATATAATATTTTACAAGGCTCTGATAATGTTATAAAATTTTAAACCATAAATAAATTTACAAGGCTCTGACGATGTTTCCATCTTTCTAACAGTGTTTCCCAAAACTGGGGAAAAAACAGCTATCTTATATTATTCCATTGAATAAAAAAATCTGAAAAAAATGAGGTCAAGTGCATCTTTTAGATACACAACCATAACGTGATGAATCATGAATCTGAACATTCAACCTTCGTAGCCAAATGGAATGAACGATCATATGAAAAAAAATCAAATCTCTTTGGATTTGGATTCACCACAAAATGCCTTTGAACTTGCTATGCATTCTCAAATACTGACTTTGAGATATACCCATCAGTATCTTTTTAATATTGCCAATGTCCTTGACTTCTATTTGAACTGAGAATTTTTTCTAATCAAGAACATCACTCAAAGGTGGAATATATCCATCCGATATCAAAATCGGAATGCACTCCGAATATATGGCCTCAGCTACTTCATATCCGCTTGGGCACAAGCAATATCCACTTGTTTTAAGCATTGCTTCATAAGATACTCCTTTCGGGAGACTATCGTACACCTGGACTTCAGGGTCCTTTTCTTTCCATTGCTCCATAAGAAGGTATCTTATGTGTCCGTGTAAGCGGCCAGCGAAGAAAGCAAGAATCGGACGTTTTGATGGAGAGGGACCACCAAGAAGGCCGGTGATTTCACCACTCCTCAGATGGATCTCTGGCAATGATACATCTTTTTTCGGATTAAATCCTTCTGAGGTATTAGCATTACACAGAACCCTGATGGAATTATTGAATAAGTTAGGCACGTAGGAAGTTGTGTGAGGCCCCTGGAAAATGTACAATCAATCACTATTAAGTATACAGGCATCCGATTTTCAGGCAAAAGCAAGTCAAGTCCCAGAGAGTTTATAAGGTTCAAATTAGCAATCGAATTAAAATTTAATGTTTAAAGAGTGATAAATTAAATGTTGGTGTAATGGTGTTCATTGTTCAATGTGTCCAAATGACCAAATGTATCATATGACATGTATAGTAAAATGTAGGTATTTTCTCATATTTACCCAGTCATGGCAAGAAAGCATGAAATGATCAGCGCCAAGGCTTCGATTCCAGAAAGGATGATTTTGAGAAATGATGCTTATGTAATCTGTAACCGTGTTTCCAACAGCGTGGTATTCTTTTGCTCCTGGAATATAGAGGTATTGAACCATCATAACCACACTAAATGGCAAGAAATATACAAGCGCCTCCTCTGGATCCTCTGTTATAAACAAGCTTCCCTTTTCAATTTCATGAATCAACCTTCCCTCGGTAGAATATATACTTTTGCACGTCCCGTTGTGGAACATTGGCCGCTCTCCTTCTTTGTACACATATATCTTAAATACTTTTTCCATTTCCAAGTACGTAGCTCCTAAAATATACAGATCACATTCCAAACTTCGTTTACCAATTTGCATCCACCTCCACTTGTAGGCTCAGAAAATTTATACACACATCCATACAATTTCTCAGAACATACAAGTAACTTGTGAGCTTGGAGAAACCGAATCTTTTATTTACAATTAACAAGTAACCAAAAATGTGTCTAGATACTTTTCCTAAACTTGCAGCTGAGTTCAAAAATTACACATAAAAAGAATTCAAGGTTTACATAAAAGTCTTGAACCAAAAAAATGCATGGAATGTTAGGATTAAAAATGTTGGTAAGATCGAGTTAATTAAGATTTATATGTATGTACTTGGCAAAAAAAAAAAAAGGGGGAACTATAAATATGCAAATTAGTACCTATGAAATGCGTTGGCATTCCTGTAGATGGGGCCTTGAGGTACATAATCAGGATCTCCATGTACAGATATTAAGTTTCTATATCGTGCTGCCTCTTTTATGGCTTCTCAGGCTCTCACTAAACGTGCTTCTACCATCTCTAGCTTGCTATATCTCCTAATAATCTTTGTTTTGATTATAGAATCACTACTTCCATTTGGAGACAGGGTGTTTACATGAAAAATCTTTCCCTTTCTATTTTGATCATCCTGAGAAAAGTTATAACCTTTTGTTAGTAGTCTGCAGAAGGAAGAATGTTCCATTTTCATATGCATTGAGCAATATGAAAAAATTAAAAATAAATAAATAAATATATAGCTTACAGAAGGAGAGTAGACTGGGTTTTGTGCTACAAGATTTTTGTGGAATGAAAAATTTTCAACCTTTTCAAGTAAATTCAAAGGCTGATTTCGGTGTGCATCGGAAATCAAGAGACTTGAAACTGAAGATTCATTCCTCCAAGTTAATGGAGAAGAAAAAGAAAGTGTACAAGCAATGACTGATATCAAAACCAAGGGCAGCAGAACAAGTAATGTGGTGAATCGACCCCAATGAAATGGCCACATATCTCTATAATGTATATACTGCATGTATTTATGTTTCGATCACCGCAGTTGTTTACTGTGAAAATGGAGAAAGGACAAGGTATGAAAAGACCGTCTCAGTAGTTCCTGTAAAAGGATATTGGGTTCATTATTTGGTGATAAATTATACCTTGCCTCGTGTATTAATTGTGAATAACCATGCACAGGGCAAAAAGGAGTAACATTTTTAGCATTTATTATAACTTGGTTAGCACTGGATCAGCCAAAAAGGAAAGGACAGAATTCCCTTTATTAAATCCAGAATCTCTTCTCAAATAGAGTACTGTTATTCTCTACCAGATTATACAAGTCTATACATCTGAAATTTCTCCTTTGGAGGTAACTAAAACATGTATAAATGCAGAATGATGTTTAATTACTTGATGCAAGTGAGTTGAGTTTTTGAGGACAAGAAGATAGATAACTTGTATACATTTGATCTTCCACGAAAAGGAGGATACCTCGACCATGGCATAGTTACTATACCAAGATCCCTGTTTAAGATATTAAGTAGATATGATTCTCTTGGATCCCAACAAGTTGAGACAACATAACCTGTAAAATTGAATGAGAGGAGAATCGACATCTATACAACCCAAGCCCGGGAATGTCAAAAAGAAACTCACTTCCAACTCTATCTCTCATCTCTTTCTTTGAAATAGGTGTTCAAATTACAGATCATATCCAGCTAGACAAATCTTTTGCAGGTGTATCATAAATAACAAAATCTTTATTTCTGAAAATGATAATGATTTGTAAAAATTATTATACACGTGCTCAAAAATCATTGTACCTACAACTTTAGATATAAATATGTAATTAAAATACATATTTTAAAAACAATACAATTAATTAAAATATAATTTTAAAACAATACAACGCTATTATGTGTTCTGCTTTAATTTTCATTTTTAATTAATTAAAAAAAAGAGATGTTAATAGAAATATGAATAATATTATAATGTAATATCTTGTATTTTTTTAGAATATTAAAATAGATTAATAATAATAAAAAGGATTAAAATTGGATAGAAACTATGAATTAAAATTAGATTAGAATAATGAATTTTCTAGTATGGGTCGGATTTGAATTGTAATAGATTTTGTTATATGATTTTATAACTTTATATATAAATTAAGATTTTCTCATATTTTTTATTCTCTTCGAGTCACCAAGACTAAACCGTTGTAAATGTCTCTCCGATCCAAATCTTGATTCTTCTTCTTCTTCAAAAATTCGTAGGTTTTTTAATACACAAATTAGCTATCTTGTAAAGTTCACAGTAAATTTATCGTAAGTTAGAATTCGTTGATTTTGGATTTTTTAGAAAGATCTTTTCGTTCTCTACGACTTTCGTGTTTTAAGTTTTCCGAGAAAACATCATTTAAAGGGTCAAAATGGTGGAATACAGATCTGGGCAAAATTGGTTATAAAGAAATTCGACGTTTGAGATGTGACGTTTTTGATTGGGTTCTATCGATTGAATATATGTTCTAGGATGTTATTAATTCTTAGTTTTGCGAGTTTGAGGTAAGTTTTCGATTGATCTTTCTAGTTTTTTTAAAAATTATACATGTATATTTGATTATAAAAATTTGGGCTAAGTGATTATATTTTGAAGTGATGTGTATTATCTGTATGTGATGTGTGTCAACAGTAATTTTGAAACTCTAATTTATGTTATGGTATGCGAAAATTTAGGACCGAGGTCACCGGGTTGTAGTGATAGTTTTCTGAAATTTTAGGACCGTTATCACCGGTTTGTAGTGGTCGTGGTATGAATCATGGGTAACAACTTATTGTTTTGTGTGCAGTCATTATGTAGTATCTTATCGAATAAGAATAAGAAAGTGTATCGAAAAGTTATGTGTATGGATATTGTATTGAAAATTATGTTTTGCTATATGTATTACTTATATTGTGTCGAAAATTATGTTTTGTTATATGTATTACTTGTTACTTAACCCGACTAATTGCATCGATTGGTTATTTGCTGGGTTGCGCAACTCATTCTTTTAATATTTCAGGTTTGATGTAAGAGGAAGTTGGAGTGCATTGGATTTCGAGGATCTTAGGCTCTGTTTGAGAGTGCTGTTGAAAACTGTTTTTCTGTGAGAAAAATGCTGGTAGAAAAAATGTTGTTAGGAAAATCACATGACTGTTTGGTATTTTTTTGATTTATGCATATTTTGAGATATAATATATAAAAATAATGTTTTTAAGAAGGTTTGATGATGAAATTATAGTTATTTCCTGCAAAAACTGAAAACAGTTTTTTTCCAAAAACAGGAAGACATACTTTTGCTAACAACAGTTTTTAGACTAAAAACGTTTTTCCGCACAACAGTTTTTATAATTTACCAAACAACTTTTTGACAGTTTTCAGCAAAAAGCTGGTGTAACTATCTGTAACAGCAATACCAAACGGGGCTTTAGATTTGAAGTAGTTTGACTATTGCATCGTTATGTTAGACACGCTTTTGTAATAGTTATATTTGTAATGGAATTTTGCATTAATAAATTGTTTTATATTTTAAATTTTGTAAGATTAAGCGCACGAAAAGGGTTGGCGGGTACATATAATTAATTTGTATAGGGTTAAAAACTCCTCCAATTTATGCATATTTTAAGGTCTATAAACTATGTTTTCTAAATAAAAATAATTTGTAAAACAATCTTTTGTATGTATTTTGAAACATACCTAATTGATACTCGTATTTGATGTAGTGCCAGTGTAGCAGTAATTTTACAATTCAAACAGCCATAGCCTCAACAAGTTCCCGCACAAATATTCATTCTCTCTCAACTCCTCTTTGTATCCTTGTAGTTATGTGTGTAAACTAAATTGATAGTAATTTGATATATATACATTGCCAATCAATCCGATACATAGAGCAGCAATTCAAGTGGAAATGAACTGCAACAGCGAAACTGAAGAAGAAACAATCGCCGTGAACAAAAAGCGAGCACGCCGAGTGAGCTTCGCGGAGAACACTTCGGTTCACATATTCGACCGTGACGATGACAGCGACAGTCCTACTCAGCCCACAACCAATCTAACCGATGTTAATCCTACTGAATTAGGCCTTTTTAATCGCGAGTTAGGGTTTCGTCGTAACTCAATTGACGCCAATCATGTTCTACCAAATGATGATGATGATGGCGACGGTGACGACGACGACGACGATATCGATGCACGTCCTTCGTTTTTTCGACCTATGGAGTCTCCTTCGTCTGGGAGTGCTTTTGGTTCTGCTACCTCAATTGATGGTAATTATTACTTCTCTATATAATTTATCTATGTATACTGTTCCTGTTCATTTCCTAATGACTGTTTCTATGTTAATTTGGTATTCTTTTGCTTTCACATGATAATAAGCTTAAATTATCATCATAACATTGATATATCTATTATGTTGTTTGGAGGTTAGTTTCATTCGTGATGCTAGGGAAATAATGACCATATCTATCTCACTCTAGTTAAATTACTACTACCAGATCTATGTTAGTTTGAAAAGTATTTCACCGTTTTTGCATAATGATTGATTTTTTGTTTTAGCCTAAGTGTATATCCTGATTATATCAACTTTTTCATATGGTGTTCAATGTCTGTGTTTTAATGGTCAATTCATTCCAGCAGAAGACAACTTTTTTGGTCCTGTATCTGCCAGCTTCATAAAACCTGGACGCTTGTCAGACTCTGCACCCTCTGACGATAATCATGAAGTTACTATGGATTCAACAGCTTTTTCAATGAATTTTCGTAGCCTGGCCAAGTCAGACTCGGGAGGGGACTTATTGACTTCAACAGGGGTTCATCTTACTTTTGATGAGAAAACACCAACCCAGGATTCTATTCCCCTTAATCGAGGCAGTACTATGGTGCTGACTGCAGCTAAAAGACCAAACCTGCAGTCTTCTCCGCCTACTGCAAAATTAACAAATAACAGTAATTCAAATGACATGAGTCTTGTTGGAGAAATTTCTCGTCGATATGACTATGGGGAACTCTCCCCTGGGTTGGATAAGCTCTTGGCGCAGACCAGCAAGGATTTGCATGCTTCTGGTGATAATAGATATTTAGAATCACTGAGAAACACCAAAAGTGGGCTTTCACCAACTAACGAGCATGGGCTTGCTCATAGCAGTGTAGATGGTGACGAATACAAAGAACTGGTGGGGAATACTACTCATGATCGAAATACTCCCACTGGTATAGTGTCTATCAAGCACAACATCTCCTCCATTGGCCGTGGCACCCTATCTAATCTGGATAACAAAAATCATGAATTGGGTGGGTCTGAACTGCAGGCATGGAACTCCCCATTGATCAGTGCTATTAATTCTTTCTCCCCTAAGCGAAGGCAGATAGTTGAGGATACTCTTAATCTTTCCAAATCTCCATGGCACGTGACTCCTACCCAGAAAGAAGCTAGGTACTTCTTGAGTAGTGATGATAAAGTACATAAAGCAAGTGCATCTTCCATCCAGAAAAGCATTTCTAAACTGGAATTACTTCAAGCTTCTCCTTTTTCTGTTACACTAAGTGCAGAAATTGGTAGTGTAAATCTTAGACCCTTACATTACCTTCCCAGGACTCCATTAGGGAATGGGTTGAACAGCAAAGTTACATCTGTCACAGATGCAGATGATCATCAGACTGAAAGTGTTGTTCAGGAGAAAGGAGATTGGAAGCAGGATAACAAGATTGAGACTCCAAAGGACATCAGGTGTACTGTGCCTGCTAAAGTACTTAGAAGTGCTTTAAAAAGCGGCAGATCTCCATATACTGTTCCTGCTGTGAACCCATCTGCATATCAGCAAAAGAAGGAATCAGGCTTACTGACTTCGCTACCTCAGTCTATCTGCCCTCCTGAACAAAGTGAGCCGCATATCTTGTCATCAGAAGATCCCAGTGAAGTGAAGTTGGTTACATGTGGAACTGATCCCTCGATGATGGGGGTTACTCTTGAGTGCACGGAAGGTAAGGGGTCAATTGGTACACCGCACAAGTTAACATCTTCTGTGGGGAAAAAAATAGAAGGGAAATCATCAACTTTTCCAAATTATCAGGGAACTCAATCCCAGGAAGTGTCTGCCCCAAGAGGAGATGCTGTCAATGCAAGTTTTCTAGCTGCAACTGTAGATAATAAGGAATCTTTGTTACAACATGGTAGATTGCAATCTAGCTCACCAGTTATCTATAACAATCATTCCAAAGGCTTGCCTGTAGCTGAAAACCTAGATGATGGAGACATTGATCATCCTGATTATGAAGGCAATTTCGGGACCATTAAGAACTCTCCCACCCCTTTGGAACATCAAGTGTCTCACATCTTCCAATCTAGAACACCTAATAAAGACTCTGAAACTGAAAGAGGACCAACCAATGCAAGAAATGATTTGGCTGAGGAAGGTGGAGAAGTTGCTTTTTGTACCTCTAATGTTTCATTTTCACAAAAAAGTGCAAATGATCTGTCCATTAGGAAGGTATGTACTGTGAACCCCCCTATATTTGTGGTTTTAGTTTCTTGAAGTAATTCTTGAGCATTATCAACTTGAAAATCATTACAAGGATAGGCTTTTTTTAAGTTTAGTTGAAGATGCACTGTACTTGTAATCCCCACCATTCTCTGGTATATGACTGAGATTGCTGAGTGAATCATGATGCTACTTTTATAAGTATATATTAGTTTTGCTGAATATTTTTAATTTACATTATCTGGCTTTCAGAATCTGGGAAAATTGTTTGCTCAAAGTCCTGGAAACGAAGAACAGAATGTGATTCACAGCAACAGCATCTATCCCATCTCAATATTAGGAAAACTATCTCCCACTTCCAATCAAATGTCAACTATAGTTGAGAACTCTACACGTAAAAGAAGTAATGCAGAAGTAACACCTCAGGATGAAAACACAAAGGCCCAGAAGAGTCCGAAACTTTGTATAGGTGGGTGTGATCCAGAAGTTCCTAAACCCCTGAATGATGGTGTCAACGGAGGATCTACAAATGGCCATGTATTTAAGCATTGGGTTGATGTATGTACCTTTACCATACATGAGTGCTATATACTTGCCTAAATGGATTCTCTAATGCAGAAGTAGCGTTTTTCATCACCTTCACCCTCCCTTTCCTTCTGTGATGCAATTAGTTTGTTTTTATTTGTGCAGATTCAGGCGAAAACTTCCGAAATTACAAAAAATTTGCTTTCTCTGCCAGCCGATGAGCTCAGTTTGCAATCGGTATATCTTATTTTTACTTCTGATAACCAATTTATGCTTGATAAGATTTTCAGATAAAAAGCAAAGTTCCTTTTCTGCTATGAGAGCACATCAACATTTCTCTTTATGTTCTATATGTTTCGTAGCTCTTCTTCTTTTTCTTATGGATGATCTTCATGCAACATAGATTGATGCGCTGGAAGATATTTTAGTTGGCTTTATGAGGAAACAGAAATATCAAATGCTTTGTGCTGATATGCAGTCTCAGGTCTGCATTTTTCCAGAGCTTTTATTTGCAAACAAAATAAGCATATGAAAATCAAATCATACATGCTTCTTGCAAGACTTATCACATATAAGACATAGACATTATTAAAGTTTTGGCTGTTTTTGTAATTTGTATTACCTGAAAGAATGAAACTTAGTTCATTTGTTCATTCTACAGAAAACACATAACCCTGTGAATAATCTTCAGCAAAAAAGGTAAAGCTCATGTCTTGGCACAATGGATGATGATCTAAATCTGTGTTATCTTGTTTTAAATAAAATATACATCTTGAGTAACTGCTGGTGCAGAGTAGCTGAAGCTAAATTACTTTTACATAAGCTCGTTCAAGAGAATGCAAAATTGCAGCTGATGCGCATGAAGCGGGATATATTATTGGTACATATTTATTTGTACTTCAGGTTTCTGCTAACAGCTAACAGCTAATTGTATTGTATCTACTCCTCTTTCATTTGCAGAAAAAAGTACAAATAACGAGGTCTGGAGTCCAGGAGTGTCAAGTGTTGAGGTCCAATCATTTTATACTTCACCCACAAAAAATTACAAATATACAAGCTGATATCCATTCCCAACGATTCGATGACAGACAGGTACATGAATATTAGACTTGAAACATTGTTGTTTTGATAATGGCAATCACACCCTGCTTCATCTTAAAGTTCAAAGTCTAATTTGATTTGTGACTTTTCTTCTATTCTTCTTTTTGCAAATAACATCTCTTTGGTGATATTCAGGAAAGATGACAGAGTTAAACAACAAAGATTTAGCCCAGACTGCAGAAAGTAGTTGCAATAAAAACTCGTCCATTAAGTTTAAATAACATAAATGAGTAGTGCCTCAGTTAGGGGGATACAGATCAAAATAGAGTTATGATATGGCTTTCATACATAGAAGTTGTAAGTATTAAATTGGCAAGTTAAATGTGAATATTTAATTTCATATCTAGCAAGGATAAAGTTGAAAGCTTAATAACTAATTTTCGAAAATGCAATGTTTTGAATTTCGTTTTGCGAGATGGATGGAGGGAACGCTGTGTTGTTTTTTGTATATTTGACTTGCAACAATTATTTTGGTTGGTATAATCTACTGAATTTGTTTGTACAACAAAACTTTGTTATTACAACTGATGTGCTGTTTCCGGATGTGGAACTAGTATCTGTTTCAATTAGTAGTTCAGCATCACTGTAGAATTAAACTTTTAATGAATTAAAACCTAAGAGCAACTCCAACAATCTCCTTAAATTTTCTCCGATAATAATATAATTAAATCAACTCTTAACTATTTAGGAGGTAAAATTACACATATTCTCCAACAATCTTTCTTAAATTCATTCTCTATCTATTTTCTGTTACTAAATTATATGTATATATAAACAATATCATGCATGTTGAGTACATTGAAAAGAGAGAAATGATATAAAAATGAAGTAGGAGGGAGAATGGCCTCCTCATTATTGAAGAAACCTATAAAGCTCTTAAATTTTTGAAGAGTGATTAAGAGCTTGTTGGAGTCCATTTTAGCTTCGAACTCCAGGAAAAATGGCTAAGGAGCCTAGATGCAAATGTTGTTGGAGTTGCTCTTAGGTGTTTAAATTTGTCACGATCAGATGACAAATATGATGACCAATTTTACATGGTTATAATGAACTAGAAAGTCAATGGTTTAATTTTTGAATGTTTATGATTTTTACAGCTTCAATCTTCCCATGACACCGTTACTGCCTTGAGGCAGGTGTTCGAAGATTCGGAGAGAAGAGTTACAAAGTTAACGGAATCATTGCTTGTGCACTGTAAGACAAAAGAAAAACCTGATTCTGCCCATGCTGTTGTATTGGTCAATGACTATCTGACAAAGAGAGCGTGTTGCCGGTTTTTACGCTTAGATACGCAGGTCTGTAATCATGTTATTTAATTTGCAAATAATTTTTTTTATGTTTCTGAAAGACATCCTTTTTGTCATCTCAGTTGTGGGATATTGTCCATTTGGATAATAGGAACGGGAAGTGCAATATTTTTCTGAAGTACCTTGATTTCATCACACAGAGGTGACTTTTCGAAGGTTTTATATGTTTATATTTTAAGTCAGCCTTGTGTTGATCTTAATTTTACTGCTAATATATTTTCCCCTGGTGATTCTCAGGTTACATGTTAAGTTTCGTCCACTTTCAGTCATTTCTATTTCCTATGAGTTGAACGATATAAACATCATCAAGGTGATGAAAGTCATTTTGTTTCAAACTCTGTTTGATAAAATTTTTAGTTAAGGTACTTCATGCTGTTTTTTTTATTTCATAGAATTTACCAGGTGTGAATGCTCACACTGCATTTGCATATGTCTTTGATGCTGAGCCCACACGGAAGTATGTAACTTCTAGAAATTTGGCAGAGGAAACACAAGTAAGTTTACAAAATGTTTTGTATTCCTTCATTTCTTAAACTTAAAAGTACTTGGCTGCGAGTTTGTGAGCTGCTTTACATGGGACTTTCTTTCTTTTTCTTTTTCTGCCATCCCCTCTAGACAGTTGAATATAGAACTGTAATACCAGGCACTGTTTTCTCCAGCAAACAGCTTACAAGCAGCTTATAGAACTCTGTTTAAAACCAGAGTAGAACTTGTGAATAAAAGTATTTCATTATATGCTCAGCTGTGTATATTTTATTTAAGAAATTGCTTTATCAACCTTCCCTTACGTTACACTCTGATTTAGTACAGTTTTGAGTGTGTTCACAAGAATGCAACTTGAATTGCAACACCAGGAAAATCATAAACTCAATTAATTTCTAATTACATTTTGTGTAGAATTTGGAAGAGCATACAGCTTGAACTATGATGTGATTTATTTCTCATTTTGCTGCTGTCTGTGCAGATAAGCAGCTTACTTCTAGGTAACATGCTAGATGTGGTAGAGGAGGTACAATTAGCACGGATAGAACTTCGTAATCTCATTCAGTGTACCTTCTGCTCTGAGTCAGGTAACTGTACTTCTCTGCTTAATTTTTTTTATAATAGTCGTGCTCTTAAATTGTGACATCCTGTCGGTCTATTGAAAAGGATGCCTTCTGTTATTTCTTAGTTAGTTGACGGAGTTGTTTATAATATTCCCTTCTATTTGATGCCCTATACATCTTTAGTAAGGACGAAGGAGAGCTTTTTTTTAGAATGACCGTAGTTGTTAGTTGTTACTGGCTGGCACTGTCAAGTGCGAGGCTCACTTATGGCCAAGTGCTTTATATATTAAGTGAAAGAATCTTTACTCATCTCATGTACATTTTTAAAAGCCTTTTGTTCTTTTTTAAATGCATACATGCAAGATTACATCTCCCTTTTAAAATAAAATGCAAATGCATGTATTATTTGAGAGTATTCAATCGTGTTTGTCTAATTATTATTTTGATTTATCTTATGAACTTCTAGTAACACTTGATTTTGTGCAGTTATCAAATTAATTTAAACGATGACTTTGACTTCTGAATTTCTGATAGACGTTAATGCTATACATGAGAAACTATTTTATTGCAATGGTATCTGTGTCGGTATATATGGAGCATAGGAATATGCTTCAGTTTCTAGTTATTTAATTGTCCCTTCACACGTGCTAATGAGGGAGTCTGAACCTCTCGCGCATCAAAGCAAAATAATCATTTATATTTTCTCTTATATTAGATGCATTTATGTGCAATTGCAATTAACTTTCATTTTTCTCTGCAGTTGAACTTGATTTGCAGCTTTATTTCATTAGTCTTAAAAGCGGTAAAAAGGCAATCTTTACTTTTGACTTGTCCTGTTTAAAGAGGTATCTAAAGAACCTTACCTTTGAATATTGATTGTTTCTACTTTCCGCTGTTACAGTAATTATTTACGTTACGCCTATCAGATGTACCCTGCTAGCTTTCAGTAATTGCTACTTGTTGTGGTTCTCTTGTTTTAAAGCATGTTCTCCGAGTGTGTATGTATTCGCTGCAAATAACTTATCTCATTATTTATATCCTTTATTTTCTTGTTTGTGATTGGGAGTTGGGGAAGGGGTGTTAACTGTTAAGTGTTTACGGTGACAGATTATTTCACCTTGAATACCCGTGTTGGACACTCGGTGCTTCGTTTTGGGCAAAAAACATGCATAACTGAGAAAATATAGAAGAGCCCAACACTTGGGCACATTCCAATTTTTAACACTTCCATCTGAGTCTGGATGACATATCAGATATTTTGGTTGATAATAAAAGTAACTTTCAGTATTCGTAGGCCTAGCTGAAATGGCACCATATAATAAGCAGCGAAACTCAAATTTAGTGTCTGCCAAAGAATAAAGTTTCTTGTGTTACAGTGAGTGCATTAATGCAGGACTCCTGAGCCTTCTTTATATACAGTAACTTTCAGTATTCGTAGGCGGGTTTTGAAGAAATGATTTGATTGAGTTGAGGATCAGGGATTGTTTGGTGCGCAAGGACCTCAATCCAACTTTAAATAATAATCATATGTTAGTCAAGGCTGTACAAATAATGTTGTTACCTCAACTTAATTATATGATCAACAGTCTTTCTGAATAGTAAACATGTTTGGTTATGTCTGATAGGATGATTGAGCAGTCAGATATTTTACCCTTTGACAGTAGGCTGGATGTTAAATTTTGTTGCATGATTGACAATTGCTATAATATTGTTACCTCTCTGTTGCGCTTGGTGTTGAAATATTCATTCACATTGAACCGTTTATTGTAACAATTTTCTTTATATCTAAACAGAGGAGTATATCCTTCGGAAATCCTTCCCTCTATAATGGAAGCTCCAGATGATGAGAAGCAAAACTTGTGTTCAAAGCAACTTTTAGCTGAAGTTGAAACTGCTGTTCAGAGTCTTAGAGTTGGATATCTAAGAATTATACGAGCATGCAGGTGCATTTCCCAGGTCTTTGAAGCGTCAAATTGTTAAAGGATTAGTCACATATAGCTCGGAGAGTCACAAAGCAGAAACCAACTTGTTTCTTCGGAAGTAATTGAGTTCCAAGTTTTTATGTTTACTTATGAACTAATTAGAATCATCCTGTTTATTCATGTGTTAGTCAATATATTTGACTAGTCTTTTGGCGGGATGCCTTCTTTTTTCATACTAGTTGACTATTATCATTTGGACATCGCGCTAACAGACAAAATGCCAGAGTGTGAGATTTTGTTCGGCTCTCATGAGGTGTTATATGTTGTAAAATTGGCATCGATATTTGTAATATACAATGAGACCGATAAAATTAGAAGTTGCATTATGCTTTTTTGAAGTTTTGTTATCATATTTTTTCCTATTGTTTGACGTAGTAAATACTTAATTTACAGAATAAATATGTTCTCGGTTAACGGGAACGTGGTATCACATGAGAGCAAGGATATTTGTAGTTATATTTGGTATATAATACTCTAATTAAGTTTGTATATATTTTAATTCTAAAATTTTAATAGTATATATTGAAAGATAAAGAGGAGCACAATCTGGAGCATCCATGATTCAACTGAGATCTGAAGTTGAAAAGACTACTACTAGGTTGTTACTTGTATAAACAAAAATATTATCTTGTATTCTTGTTTCGTCAGAACACTTTGGTATTGGTCTATTTTGGCAACCAGATTGATTGCATGATCCTTAATATTAGATAAACACTTTCCCATCATCCTTAATATAAGATAATAATTTAGATAATCAAAATTTATAAAGGGTAAGTGGAAACTATGGAACAATATTGTGAAACAAAAACTAATGACCATGCTAAACATAGTACCCACGAAACTGCCGTCAGCACCCAAGTTGAGCAAAATCATTGCAGATCTTTTCTCATAGATATTATGTACTCCTTGTTCTCAATATTTTTGACTGATTTGACTTTTTGCATGCTTATTAACGAAAATTAATTTTAATCAAATTTGTACTATAATACCCTTATGTATTGAATTTAATGCATATCTATCATAATTAATACGTATTGTTTTCTGTTTTTCAATTTATTAATTATCTTATAAAAATATTTTACACGAAGAGTTTACGTAAATATGCAGGAATTTATATGTTCAGTACGTACAACGTAGTCTTCATCTGTTTTTTTATAAATATATATCAAAACTAAGTTTTATGCCTGTAAACTTAAAATTTAAGCTTAAAATTTTATATTTTGGGAATTTATATTTTATTGTGGATAACTTTTCATGCTTAATTTGAGAAGTTGTATTTGTTTTTTAAAATAAATTAATTAGTTCAAATTTTTTTATTGTAAATATAATGTTTAAATATTTTATCTTAAGAGGTGTTTTATATTAGTTTTTAGAGGTCAATTTAAATTTATTGTAAATATATTTAAACAACTCTTATTTAATAACCTTTTTAACTTCTTTTTTTTCAAAATATAATGTTTTTAACTTTTTAAAGATTAATTTTAACCGAATCAAAAGTATATTTAAATATTGTTATAATAATATTATTAATAATAATTTGATTATAAAATATCAATAATGGATAATGTTGATTTTTTTAAAGCTTGGAATGTTGATTTTTTAAAGCATGAATGTTGGTTTTATGGACGGGAAACGGAATAAATTTTTTATTTCGTTGTCAAAAGGTTGAAGAAACATGTACTGTAATTTGTTTTTCTAGAACATTCGATTTTTTCATTGAAAACATACAACATCCACTGGTTAGTGTATACGTGTTGATTAGGATAGCTATTGCACACAAAATTAGGTCAAATTAAATTTTCAATGCTTAATTAATTAAGGGTAATAGTGAAATTAAAATTATAAAAATAGAAATTTAGTCAATATTTTAGGACAACTAAAAATGGTAATTCAGTCAAAAAAATATGGGACGGAGGGAGTATTATATATATATATATATATATATATATATAGGAGAATGCTTAAAAGAAAACCAATATTTTGGAGAAAACTAACGTACTTTTATCAACCGTTGATTTCTAATTAATCTGATGGTTCATATTAAATTAGACTATTAAATTAGAATATTAGTTTCCTTTTTTGTTGTTTGACATTTATTTCTTTTTCAGTTGTTTGACATTTATTTTGTTAATTATATATGTTATTATTATAATGAATGGTGCTCTAAGTTTACCATCTAAAAAAGTTTTCGATCCCTATATATATGTGTGTGTATATATATATATATATATATATATATATCGGTTGAACTTCCCTAGTGGTTAATTTACTAATTAAGTAACCTTGGTGCTTTATCTTAAAACACAAACACACAGATTACTTTACTCGAATACTTGGTATTTATATTATATTTAAATTTGTACTTTTTACCTTTCATAATAAAGATCAAGTACGTGCTTCATATTATAAGTAGTTATTATTATTTTTCAAAAAGAAAAATTATAATAAAAATGTAACACGTATTAAATAGTTGAAACTTATATAAACTTAATTGTGATTTCAGTAGTATCCTCAGTTTGACTTTCTAAGAGAAAGGTTTGGAAACGAATAAAGATATTATATGTAGCGTGCAATATTATTATTGTTATTCTATAAGAAGGGGGATGTAAATAATGAGGATAGGGACGCATGCTTCAGATTTTAGGGTGTTTCAATTTATGGTCCTTGCCCAGAAATGAAAGTTATGTTCCTAGTGGGTAGTATAGTAGTACACAAAAAGAGTAACAATCAAGTAGAAAAAAGAAAAGGAAGGTATATTTAATTTAAGAAAGTTTATACTTCCCCAAGAATGATCATCTGACTAAATGAGTTGAAAGCAAACACTGCTGTTTCTCCAACTCAGTTTTCCTATTTTATCAGATACTACTACATCATTAGTGACTAGCAGGAGTATATCTTCAATTAGGTTGGATTGGACTGCTACTGGATTAGATATTACTTGCTATATCATACTAGTACATTAAAAATATCTTGCTTGCTTGCTTGCTTCATAGCTAGCTGCAGTTTCGTTATCAATTAATGTCCCTAACAATTAGCCATCCATCTATTTCAGCTACTAGTACTATTATAAAATATATACAATATATACATCAAATATTCTAATATATATATATAATATCATCACTTTATAACTGGTTATTTGCGACTAGTGTTACTATTATAAACAATAATAAAAAGAAAATGTAAATAAGCATCTATAAAAGGGAAGTGAGTTGAATGAGAAAGGAGTACATTCATGAAAAGAAAAAGAAAAGGTATATGTCTTAACACGTAGGAAGGGAAAATGTTTGGTCGGCGATGAAATACTGGTACCTGTATTTTGTTGCATGCATACAGCATACAGCATACAGCATACAGCATACAGCATACAGCATACTCTACTCTACCCCATCTCATACCTATCTACACATATTCAACATTATCCACCCATTTGCTTTCACTTACCAAATACTACTATGTATATTTATTTATCCTATTATTTAGTCTAATTTATACATTTAATATTTAGAAAATGGACAAAAAAACATTCTCAATTTTTCCACTTACTATGTTAGCAAAATATCTTACTATATTATTATATGGGATTTTACTTTTATTACTACTAATTAATTAATTAATTAATTATGTGGGGTATATATATTACTCTATATTATTCGAGTGATATTGATAAAGTGAAAAAGTGCAATTTTATTTAATACAAGTGGGATCCAAAGAGCAGAGAAAAAAGTGAACACCTAACCTTTTTAATTCGAGAAAGGGACAGGGACCCACTTCACACCTCACCACCACTCTCTCTCCTCTTGCACTTTCTATCTTTTTTACTACAAGTACTAGAAATCTACAACTACATTATCATTTGTATGTGTGAAGGTATATCTCATTGTTTTATCTGCCCTAAATAAATCTTCAACACCCAAAAAAACAGCATCACTTGCTGAATTTCACAGAGGGTTGAAAAGCAAAATCTGGAAAGGTCTGAGCTTTCTCTACTTGATTATATTTCTTTCTGTTATTTTAATCAGTTTAATAGAAAAAGCTGCAAACAATGCTCATCTATACTTGTGTTAGGTTCTTGTACCCCTTGTAATCTGTGCCTGCTCTGTGACTACTCTTTGGTAAATTTTTAGCTTCTTGTTTCTCCTTTGAGATTCTTATTTTTCTGAGATATATATTATATGAAACTTGTTTATTTCACCAAATAAAGATCGGATTTTTATTGTTTATATGTGTAGATTGTTAGCTGTTTCAAATGTTTATATATAGTTTTGTTGAAATCTGCAGCTTTAATTATATAGAGTCTCTTGTTTGGTTAAATTTGCTGTTATCTTCTTCTTCTTCTTCTTCTTTTTCATTGTGTGGATGAGTTCTTATTTTCAATATCATTTGTAATTAATAATAATTATTTAGTATTTTACTATATTCTGAAAATCACTTGAGCATGTATTATCTATAGAGATCGAGGAGATAAAGCAGAATAATTTTCTCCTTTATCTCTTTCTTTTTCACAGGTATATAGATTCTTTCTTCTTGGAATTTCATGCAGTAATCTTGGATTATTCTGAAGTCTTGACAAACCATTTCAGATTGAAACAATTTGATGGTTATTCAAACTTTTCAACCGGATAAAATCAGAATGCAAGAACAGAGAATGATTATATATTTTGTGTGAATTCTACAACATTTTTTCATAACAATGACCAAACCAGTTGCAAGTATTATATATAGGTGTCCAACAGACATGTTTTTGAGGTCTGCAGTTACAGTTGTGTCTAAAAGACATGACTTTTGGAGTCAAAATGAAATTTCTGTATCACTAACCTTCAGACCCTACTCAAACAAGCATGCACTCCGCATTCTCTCGACTTGTTCGATGAAATATTACAATCACATTGATCAACTAGTCAATCCAATTACACTAAAATATCTAACATTTCCAACACTCAACATGTTGACAGTGTTTCAAATATTTACTACTTTTTTGTTTGGATTTTTATTTGATGCTTATATTATTAGGAGGCCACTTTTATCTCCTTTGGTATCTTTTTTGCTTTTATCTTTAAATCATCATCATGATTGAGGTATCATTCTTTTTAGATCTGTGACATTTGACTATACATTTTGAGTGACCTTTTTCTTGATTCTTCTATAGAATATATACTGCATTAGAAAAGCTTATCTTGCGGTCTGTGCTGAAAATTCCTCAAAGTTTTATTAGTTTCCCTTTTTTCCCTGTGCTTCTTATGCTTGTAGATAGACTTATCTTACAGGGAAGTGATTTTTCAGTTGAATCTGTATAGCGGTTGATGAGTGTAAATTTTCAGGGGACGGTATTTTGTACTGGTAGACTTATGTATTGGCTGAAGAGTTGAAATTTTTTGCGAGTTTTTTACCTACCTTTTTACGATTCTGATCAAGGAGTGGTTAAAGAAATGGGTTATATGTGCGACTATTGTGGGGAACAAAGATCAATGGTGTACTGTCGATCTGATGCAGCCTGCTTATGCTTATCCTGTGATCGCAATGTTCATTCAGCAAATGCGCTTTCACGGAGACATTCCAGGACACTTATATGTGAAAGGTGCAACTTGCAACCAGCATTTGTTAGATGTGTAGAAGAAAACCTATCCCTTTGTCAAAATTGTGATTGGACAGGGCATACTAACGCTCCTGGACATAAGAGGCAAGCAGTTAATTACTACTCAGGCTGTCCTTCTGCTGATGAACTTTCAAGTATCTGGTCTTTTCTCTTGGATCTCCCTTCAGCTGCTGACTATACTTGTGAGCAAGGAATGGGTTCGATGAGCATTACTGATGCCGGTCTCGGGAATGCCATTGGCCCTTCAAGAAAAAATAATGGTCGAAATTTATCTATTAGTACGATCGATCTTGAGAATGTTAATAACTCCAACGATTGGAAGCCATCCTCAATGCCTCAAGTTGATGAGAAGCTTGTAGATCAGCAGATTAAATTCACAAATTCTATATCATCAAAGGTAACTAATGACTTTGGATGAATTCTTCTTAAAGGAAAAATAAGATATTTAAGGATTTAGACATAAGGACTGCTTGCTTTTCTGCTGAGAGTAGAATCTTTCAAAACATTCTGCTCGTGGTAAGTATTAGTGACAGGTTTATTGGGCCTTGATTATAAGTCCACATTTCAGCTGATGTACCTTGTGTCCTGCTTGAATCAGTATATAAGCCTTGTTATTTTCTCTTGTCAAAGATACTAATTGATATATCTGCCATGAAGTTATGTAATCTTCATCCAATCCATTTACTGCTCAAATATTAAAAGTTGGCAACTTTATTACATTCATATATCACAGCATTCTGCACTTTCAAGTTTGTGGCTTAACACCCATCCATTGATACCTTCTGCCTTGTCAGTATATTTGATGTTAATTTTAAGACCTCATTTCTGCGATTCGTCCTACAATTAACTCAAAGAACAGTCCTTTAAAGTCTCATGTAATGACGCTCTTTGTTTACTAATTTTGTCCTTCATATCGCTGTTTAACGCTACAAATTTGTAATTCTCCTACTATTTGTCAATATCACATTCTACTCCTGTTGGAACCTAAAAGCTAAAGGCCTAAAGCCTCCAACAATTATCTGAGTTGTTTCCAATGCTTTATTCAGACAAAAATTTGTTTCATAATCATCCCCGTATTGATCAGGTTGGATGTTTTCCTTACCCAGTTAGCATAAACATTGTATTGCCCAATAATGTGACGTAATTACATTAACATAGCCTATTTAGTGACACATAATTCATAGACAAATGGTGATGGGAATAGAAGTGCTTGATTGATGATACACTTCTCATAAATTATATCTTCCATCAACAAAATGTTTATTTCTCAACTATATGATTGAAGAATTACTACTGAGTTGATGTTTTCTTGCCCCCAAAAGATTATGATTGAACTGAATAAACAGAGCTCCACATAAGGTTACTGCCAAACATCATTGCATCTTATCTATACAAATGCAACAGCCTTGTTGCCAATATTTTGTACACGTGCTTTTAACTTTCTTGTTTAAATATCATATCACAATACCTCTCTCTAGTCTCTATATATAGTATATGGTTTCAGTAACTTTTTGTCTAAATGAACCTGCAGCTTGGAGCCAAAGAGCTTGAACTACGCGAAGATGAAGACTTTTACGAGGACTTCAATATGGATGAACTTGATTTGAACATTGAGAAATACGAAGAACTATTTGGTGTGGGTCATAATGATCCGCAACATCTTTTTAATAATAATGGGATTGATAGTTTGTTCGAGATGAAGGGGATGGCTGGTGCTAATTCCATTTCCTCAGGCACTTATGTTGCTGAGGTTTGTTTATATTAACCGTATATTAGTCTCTAACATATTTGATGGTCTTACAAGTCAAAAATAGATTTTATTATCAAGCGAATATAGATATCTAGAGAAATAACATCAAATGTCCCTCAGTTTCTGATTTTTCCTTCCATGTCTGATACATACCTCTGAATCAAGCTCTATAAAAATCTGACGAACAAGTTCCTCTTATTGACTCAAGGCTTCAGAAATAATACATTCTATATATTGTTATTATTAGACCTGGCAATTCGTGTCGTGTCGTGTACTTTCGTGTTTCGTGTACTTGAACCCGGTACACGAACACGACACGAAATGAATTCGTGTACCTGAAATCCAGACATGTACACGACACGAAAAAAACGATATAACACGAAACGACACGAAGTACACGAGCTTTCCGTATAATTTTCGTGTACATGACACGAAAGTACAAGAAAATGGAAAAAAATTAATATATATTTTATTAATTTTAAATAATGATAATTAATTAATTTACATATATTAATTGATATTATATTAATTTTATTTATAAAATTCTAATGTTAACATTAAATTGTACATAAATGATTTATTATAATATATTAATTTTTAAATGATTTTTATTTAATTAATTATGTTGTGTACTTTCGTGTCGTGTCGTGTACTCAAAGAGTAAACCCAAACAAGACACTAAATTCGACCGTGTACTTTCGTGTTCGTGTTTTACTTTCATGTTCGTGTACCGAAAATGTAAACACAAACACTAAACTTTCGTGTCGTTTTCGTGTCGTGTTTTCGTGTCGTATACAAATTTGTCGGGTCTAGTTATTATTAGAACACCTTGTTTATTTTTTAACAAAGAACTTTTTTGCTTTTATCTTGGTAAATGGTTCATTGTCAGCCAATTAGAGCTTAAATATCTGTATCTGTATGTATGTTGTTATATGTAAAACTGCATGTATGTTGTTAGATCATAGATGTCGTTAGTGGCGTTATATCAGTATATGTGCTCAACAGCTCAAAGTAAGAGAAGGTTAAATAAGGTGTCAGTGATGTTTTCAATATGCATGTTTAACAATCTAATCAGTTTGTCCTTTATTTGGTTTTTTTAAAGTATATGTTCAACTATCACTCACTAGTATATTTTCCAGGGATCATTAATTGGTTTGGAAAATGTTGCGAAACCTGCAGACAGCAATGCGGCTTCTGCAGATTCCATCAGGAGCTGTAAGACAGAACCAAGTGGTTGCTTTGCAAGGCAAATCTCCAATCTCTCTTTTTCTGGTGTCACTGGAGAGAGCAGCGCTGGTGATTATCAAGATTGTTGCGCGTCTTCAATGCTTCTCATGGGAGAGCCACCGCCATGGTGTTCTCAGGGTTCTGAAAGTTCCTTAGCTTCTGATATCAGGAATAGTGCTGTACAGCGTTACAAGGAAAAGAAGAAGACACGCAAGTAAGACTACTTATAATATGTATTTCCAATACTTACGAAGAAGACCAATCAAACCGCCTGTGTTGCTTCTGTGTTTGTATTAGGTCTCGAGTTTGTTTCCCTCCTACCACCAATATCCTCGAGTTCGTTTCTCTCCTACCTTCAGTATTCTCAAATATTTATTTCAGACACTAAAGTAATAATTGCTCCAGTGATGAGCTCCTAGTTATCCATTCTCAAACCAAAAACCCTTCGAGGAAGGGAGATTATTAAGATATAATATGTGATCCTACTAAGCCCTTCTCCTTGCACCTTGTAATTTTAGGATAGCTGTTAACTTAACAATGCTGAACTATATCTATATATTATTAACTTGCTTTTCCTAGTCAGTTTCATCTCCTCTAGTTAATTGTGTTTTGTATTTCTTTTACCATCTAACCATTGTTTAAATTTAATGGCACAATATAGGTTTGAGAAGAGAGTAAGGTATGCAACTCGCAAGGCAAGAGCAGACGTAAGAAAGCGCGTGAAGGGACGTTTTGTTAAGGCTGGTGAAGCTTTCGATTATGACCCTTTAAGCGAAACTCGAAGCTTCTAAAATATTGTACTATATGCAACGTGAATGAGGATCATCCGGTCAGCTGTAAATTGGAACAATAAAACTACTTGGAAGTTCATTGTTCCCTGGGGCTTCACATAAAGGTAGACACGCTATGCTGATTCTGGTGCTGAAATTCAAGGAAGCATCATCTTCCTCTTTCGAGGGGAGAAATGGATCTTGCCGCAAGGAGTGATCTGGTAATTGTTGCTACTCTTTAGGTGGGGTCATTCATTTAATTTCTGTGTCATGGGAAAGTTAGAGCAGGCAGCTTTGTTCCTTCTTCTATACTATGTATATGAAAAATGATGTATAATGGGAAACTATCGACTGTAATTTAACATGTAGGGGGTGACTTGTCAATAGAAATCTTCTGTATCTACTTGATCTTAGGAGATTCAAGAGACATAGGTCAATTCAGTATCAAGCTTGGAAAATCTAATCCTTGTTGTAATATGTTTTAAGTTTTTCTGCATCTGTTTATGTATGCTACATGCAAACTGCTGAGAACATATATAATTGATGCTGGACTGCAATCGATCAAGCTCCCATAATTTTAAGGTTACATTTGTAACCTGTTTTGTTTTACATGTACCAGCATATTGTATATATATAGAATATTACAGAACAGAGTCGGGGCTTAGGGGTGCATCTATATGTTACTCCATGGGGTACGCTGTGCAAATGTTAGTCTAGTGCTTTCATATTAATCCTCTACTACAGTATATGGTATGAAGAGAGAATGTGTGGACTGGGAATGTAATCAAGAAAAAGAGTGAGTAACAAAAATAAGAGCACATGGACAGAACTAAAAGTAACAAGCTGATTGCATTAATAAATTATACTCTAGTAATAAACACTAGTACTAGAACATCATCATCAATCCATACTTTACTTGGCATACCATGTTATGATTCTTCTCTTTTTCTTCTACTATTATAATTCCCCATCTCTATAAATATTTGTAAATCCCTTTTTCCAAATTTGTATGCAATACCCGTACCCCCACTTGTAATAAGCACATTTCTATTTTCTATCTGCTCTTTTTGCACTTTATTTTGGATCTTGGAACTGGGTACCACCTTGTCAATATTTTAGATCTTCGATACCCTTTTGGTTTTACATATAATTTGCCAATGCTCAGATACCCATATTTTTAGGTACGTAGCTATATGTTGATTCATGCATTTACTTTCTTTTTAATTGTGCATGTACTTTGCTTAGTTATCAAATTCTTACTCTCATTATATATGGATTCATATTCTTGGATATTTCAACTTCTAATCTTTGGCAGAAATATCTATGATGATATGCGATTGTTGATGGTTATGTTTCTTGAAACAACGTTGTTAAATTGGATATTGCTTTTGAGATGTTTTATAAGTTATGTTTTTTTCCCCTTCCTCATCAACACTATGAAATGAAGAAGACAAAGGAAGGGGTGTGATAAGAAATAATAATTTAATAAGATTTTACCCTTTGTTTTCTGTAATATGTCTTCTATGATTCTAAATTAGGGGTTCTTTTGGATTGTGTCATATCTACTTATTTTTTCTAAAACTTAGGCCTCTGAATTGCTTAGAATTCTACTTTGGCCAATATGATCAACAATTCTTTTGTTGTGTTTAATATTAACAAGGGATTCCAAGCTTCCAACTTTAAATTTGATAAAAAAAGAAAATTTTGACCTATAGCATTAAACTTTTGTTGAAGTTTGTTATTCATCCCAATATGCGGAATTGAATCATCAAACATGCGTTGTAATTAAGCAATCCTCTATCATGTATGTTTTGGTCTCATATCTATGATTTCTTCGCAGAATACAGTGCTCCTTCTCAACTCTGGTTCAACATATAACATAAAAATAATACTAATGCCAACATAGCTTACACATACGTTTTAAATCCGACATGGGTCTTTCACCTTACCCCACTCCAGTTGATGCCGGGGTGATATGCTTAATTCTGGTAAACACCGCCAAATCAGTCTCTACAATGAAGAAAATAGTGCGATTTATCCTTCATGCTATAGGTATAGTCATGTCATGGGACGAATATGCCACTGGGAGTCCTCCAAATTTGTCTGGAAGTCGTGGCAGCTGCTTGGAGACCTCCATTAAAGAATTCCGTAGCCAGATTCCTGCAATTAGTTATGACTCACTGTGTAGTTATAAGCAGCTTGAGCATGAATGTACTGTTTGCTTGACAGAATTCAAACCAGAGGCAGTGATAAACCACTTATCATGTGGGCATGTTTTCCATAAAATTTGCCTAGATAAGTGGTTAAGATATAGAAATTTAACCTGCCCAAATTGCCGGAAGCGCTTGGTTCACCTAGAAGATGTGGAAGGTAATTGCTTAATGTGATTATATTGTATAGCCTAGTAGAGTATAGAGTATGTGTAGGTTCTGGCATGTTTTTGTTTGTATATTGTTCCCCAACAGTTTAGGCTTGTGAGGCACAAAATTATATTTGTCCGCAAAAATGGAAGATTTTGAATTTGATATAAATGTGACCGAGATATTTTGTGAGCTTAAGGATGATGAGAAGTTTGCTAGTATTTATTTTCTAAAATGAAATTACAGAGTTCGTCTACATATAAACTAGAAACACGATACAGAGATAGTGATTTTACCCAAAATTAAGATATGTGAAAAAGCTAGGCAGATTCGGCAGAATATATCTCCTGATTGTGCAAGATGGGATAATTATCTGCACTCAATCAACCAATGGTCACTATAAATCTCATATATGTAACAGAGTTGATTTGTGAACTCTAATATACACAAAAATTTAACACACTAACAATGTGAACCAAAAACGAAGTTATTACTCAAAGACTAGAAGAGAGAAACACTGCGAAGTTTGTACATTATTCGGGTAGCTAGCCCAGAACGGTGAAAACCGTATGTTTCATAATACAAGCATAATGAGAGTGCTTGATATAGTTGATTTGCCAATATTACTGATAATGCAAATTTCAGGTGTCACCAGCAAGCTCATTAAGCTTTTAGAGCCGACGGACCTGCTGTTATGAGACATGTTCCTGTGATGCCGACACCTAAAAGAACCAGCATGAGTGGTTGGGGAGCACAAACAGTTGTACTTTACGCCCGCACCTTTTGATAGAGCTATTGGTGATGAAGGTTGTGAAGTGGGTAAGGTGCTTTTGTTTGGTACATTTAGATGTTGCAATACCAACTTTGGTCTTGGTACATCAGGTGCATGTACGTCTCCTATTTTTGATTGTTCTGTCATTTTTAATATATACACTCTTCTTACAAACTGGCACTGCACCAACCTATATAATAACAGCATTACAGTTATTTTTTTGTCAGCAGCAAATTTTAGTCGGAAGTAAAACAAGAGATTTAAGTGTAATTGAACTTGTATCTGAATTATGCAAGCATGACATTGATCCCCCCCCCCTCCTGGATTTTGTATCTGGAACGACTAGTTAATGCGGTCTCTTGTTTTTCTTGCATTTTCTAGTAAATTTTCGAAAAATCATTGATATAAGTATGAAGAAATTCTATATTCTCAGTTTGTTTCCTGTCCTCGATTACATGTAATATGTTTCATCTCTTAATCTATGTTAATAGGAAAAATAAATGATTCCACGGACCATCCAAATAATAACTATACCCTTGCTCCTTTCCAATTCAAATTTCCAAACAGTAACTATATATGTATGTAGCAAGATAATACAGTAATAAAACTGATTCCACTTATAATTCACCATACTTCCCAATAAAACAGTCTTACGAACTGATTCTATATACTTTCCAACAAATGTGGCACACAAAAAAATGACAAGCAAAACCCATAGGAATACTAGTAAATTAATAAAAAATCCAACAGAAATTTCAGTTGCAAATGAGGGAGGGTACTAATTGTGACTGACGAATATGTATCAGGAGGAATGTTATAGATACTTGAATACAAACATGCCCGATTAAGATCAGATTGATGAAGTTGAATAGAGAATTACCTGAGGCTGATAGTTTTCAGGGTTTTGACAAATCTGGAATACTTATTTTTTGTGTCCTTACGATTGATGAATGGCAGGATAGGACTTGGGAGACGGAAAGAAAATAGCAACTGTACTACATTTAGCAGGATTTTTTCTTGACACAATCAATTAGTTCCCCCTGTTCGGTTTGGATTGTGTGGTTATAAACTTATAATTAGTCCTGCACGCTAGACCAATAAGGGATTATATTTTAATAAATCTCATCTCATCTCATCTCATATTTTAAAGAATAATAGTTAAAGGAGAACTATTCAGTATAAATTATTTTTTATTATATGTACCATTATTTATTAAATGTAGTTCGTACATCTGCTGCGTACAGCCTCTGTTTCCTTTGATTTATTGTAGTATTGCATAAAAATTGTGTTGCCTCACCATTATACAAATTTCATTGATTTCAAAATTTGATGGGAAATTGCATAATGCATTCACTCGGGTTGAAGTGAAGAAAACGTTGGAAACGGGTCTACATAATTAATTATTTGAATTAAAAAAAATCAACTTTTGTGAAATACCGAAATTCAACTTGCAATTTGCATATAATCATTCAAAATGACAGTTCAAACAGAGTTTGGTCAATATGGATATAATTTAAATAACCAAAACATATGGAGATATCTGTATTATATTATTATAAGAGAACTTTTTTTTAAACCTTTTGGTGAATTATAAAAAAGATCCTAACCGTCCAATTCTAGGTGAATTATAGAAACGATCCTAACCATTTAATTTTAATAAAATTTAATTTTACAAAGGACATATATCATACATACAATGTTATCCCATATAGTTCTCCTTTTATACAACTTCTCACGGATAATATTATATTTAAATTATATTCTATATTTTCTATTTTAAGAATCCTATTTATCCTATAATTTTTATTTAATATAATTTACTCACATTCAACTCAATTTCATCACCATTCAAACTATTTTATTTATTTAAAATGATGACTTATCATTAAATTTTATGAATATCAAATTATTATATTAAATAAAATATTTAAATTATATAAAATAAATAATATAAAATTTATTAATAGTATCTTATAAGCTAGTAATAGTTATATTTGCACTTTTATGTTGTTGACCCTTGACAAGACATAAAGTTGTCGAGACATCCAAATAAATTGCATGGCAATAACAGGTAAAAGTAAGACCCGTTGCCTGATATATACAAAAAGATTAGGATTATGCATTTCCTTGACCTCTACATATTTTCCTAAGCAAACAAACATGGGAAACCAGTTTAGATATATACTAATTTTGTCAAGCAAACTTGGTAAAACCAAGTCAAATAAACAGGAACGAGGCCTAGGTACATGATTTAACATTTATATGTACTGCGTTTTATCATTTAAATAACAATCTACTGTATTAGTTAAGTTAAACATGATACCAGTGAAGATTACTTACCATCACGACTCTAGGATATATTTTTTTCAATATAATTTCCTTTTCAGAGTGAAAATTGTATATCAAGAGTAACAAACATATAAACCCTACTCCGTTCAACTACTCGAAATTATGAGCTAATTAGTTTTACTAGTGTAGCGCTCTAGACAGCACAAAAGAGATCTCAAGATTATGCAAAATCGGTCAGTTTTCTTCTGACGTGCTTGAGCTCAATGATATAGGCAGAGCTGATAGTGACGGTCTTAGGAGAATATATAGTGAAGGACCTAAGAATGGAATCACTGATACCGGAAGAAGCCAAATCCCTTTGTCATCCCTGCAAAAGAGATGCATATCCTTATTGATGATTTTGTAAAGAACATTCCTCTGACGAGGACCATGAATTATTTTTATATACTCACCACTTCCTCGCAGTCATATCATTGTAGACCCAAAATGGAGCGAATGCTGATAGTAGAGAAAAATCAATGCAAGTCAAATGGATCTGCAAGGCAAATTGAAAATTCAGAACCTAAGGTGTTTCTCTAGAAAAAAGATTTTCAAAATTTTTCGCAGATACGCAGATGCATAATGTTAAGGGGGTTAATCTTTTATGCCTTTAATTAGAATACTTCGGACAAGTCTAGCATCCTTGCTCTATTGCTACATTCTGTAATAACTCTGCAATGATAAGTAAAAGGGACGAGGTTCTGGTTCAATGGGAATTCTCACACAGAATGACAGAATATTAACACAAATTCAATTTTTTATCAAAAAATCTCAATAATAGCTGATTTTTAAGTATAAGAATCAATCATTCTATATAGTAAAACTAAACATTATTCCTAATACAAATATAATTCTAAATGATAACAACTGAGAGTTTATTCTAAAATTTTGTACATAATGGGCTCCCAAAGCCTATAGTACTAATTCCCCCTCCCCAATCCCCATCCCTCTCCCTCATGGTTTAAAGTGAGTGACCTTTCAAATAGAGCAGACTATGCTGTTTGCATTCATGTTATTTCCACACTCCTGCTTTATTATTATCTTATCTTCCTTTCTCTATACTTTTTTTTCTAATTTAAGAATTCAATGGCCATCATACAAGTGAAGACCTCATTTTAACAGACGTAAACTGTTAAAACACCAAGTCACCAACTGTAGCTATTATATAATACAGTACTGACTAATACCTGTGCAAAATTTTATGCTTATTTATTAACTAAACACTTAACAGACATGATAACTGTATACTGACCTCATTTATTTATTTTTGTGTTTTTTAGTAATTGTTCCCCTTTAACTTTGTTAGTATTTTTAGAAATAATAATATGAATACCTTATACTTTGTTAGATTTTCTTTTATATGTTAATGAGATTCGAACCCCAAATCTATGTTATTATCTTTGAAATCATAAATATTAAATTTAAATATGTTACTAATAGTGGAAGTAATCTGGATAAGATCCCCTTTTCCCTTAATATAAACTAGATTATACCCCGTGCTTTGCATGGTTCTTTAATACGTATATATCAACTTAATATTAATATAAATATTTATGTATTAATTTTTTTTTGGTTTTGTAGTTGTGTATAATTAAATTCTTTACCATTAGTATTTTTTTATAAACAATAGCATGAATATTAAATTTTAATATCTCGAAAACTCTGTTAGTAATTTTAGATATAATAATATAAGTATTAGATTTTAATATGTCGTTGATGAGATTTGAACCTTAAATATAAATATTAGATTCTAACATGTTGATTAGATTCAAAGTTTAAACATATATAAGTATTTTTAGAGTTATAAATATTACTTTTAAATATGTTAAAGGGGTGAAGGCCCTATCTAGCTTAATTTAAAATTGAATGGCCTAAAATACCTAAAATCGGAAGTATGGCCTGATATACCGATCAGATACGCAGTGTTCGTACAACACATCAGCTGATACGTAATTAAAAGCAGCGTATCTAGAGTTAATATGTAATACATGGAGTCGTGTCAGTCTAATACGGAACACGGTATACCGCATTCAGCTGAAACGCCATACTTAATTAAGACATATGCGCACTTCCTAACATCACATTACATTATCCAAATCCTGAAACATCAAAATACATAAACAGTTATTATAGATACAATCAAACATGTACTTGTTGGTGCTCAAATTCTAGTAATCATGTTTGAAAAATTTACGATGCACACACACACATATATATATTATGTTTATGTATGTATTTACATATACACATGTTTATATATTTGATTTTTTGATGAATAAGTGTTCTGAACTTTGAAAATCTTTCACTAGATTTGTTGGATTTTGAAGGGAAAAAAGGGAGTGTGGTGTTGGTGTTTCAGTTGAAGGAGAAACTAGAAGATATATGATAGTCTATGAAAATGACGGTTTTGTTGGGTTGTGTAGTATGTAGCGTAGCAGAAAAAATAATAAATAGTACTGTAATACGTAACATCCGGTAACGTATTCGGTAGGTAAATGGGGCCTTGTATCGGGAAAAAGAGGTATATCGGGCATTTTCTCTTATTAAAGAGTATCGAACCCTCGACCTTGGTAGTATCTTGGATAAGATCCTTCTTACGCTTATTATATATAAGATTTAATTTATTTTAGAAGGAAGATCAACAATAGTCTTCCATTTTAAATCAAAGAGCAGTTACACAAAAACACACACAATCTCATAATCTATAGATACCGAATAACTACATAATTTATTATTGTTAGGACTTTCCAAATTTAAGACTAAACATTAAATCGTACATGGTCATTATGTTGTTCTACAATGACATTACAAATTGATAGCTTGTACGGAAAATGAGAAACATAATAAAGGTTGTCATAGTATATATATGACAGATAGTATGACAGTGACTTATCATCAAGATAAGGAAGAGGAGGAGCTCTGATGATAACAACAAACCATAAATACACCATAACGTAGTAACAATAGAAAGACTCACAAATTTGCTCTCTCTAAAGTACTGGTAGAATTCGCGCCAAACGTCTCCGCTAGCTAATCCTGCATAGATGATTATGCCTAATCCTGCAGCAATTGTTAGCTGAAGTGTAATTAGTTGAGCTGCATATGCAATTATACATTCACAACTAAGCAAGGATAAGGAGGATAATACAGGCCAAGGAAAGCTACTTCAAGAATACGCAGATCCCAACAAAATAATTTTTTACCATTTGACAGAAAGCAGGAACCAGGGATGTTTTAGCAACTTTGGAATGGTAGTTTCTCATATACCATGTTTTTTTTAGAATATTAATTATTCCATTACAAACCATCAAGTCATCAACACTGTGTTCATGCAATCCCATCTGAAGCTCTATATAAACCTTTGCGTCTCTTACATCCAAAATAAGTCCATCCCATCAATACACAAGTTAAATTCTTGTGTATTCTGCATAAAGCAAAGGCATAACTACAAAGAAGAAATCCTTACCCCAGCAGTCAATTTTGATTCAAGAAAATTTAATGGCAATCTGCTAAGCTCAGCTTCTTCAATAGGTGGAGATGGTGGTCTCCAAAGAATAAAATATGGAAAAAGAGCATATGCACCGCCAAAGCATGAGAGTATGAGGAATGGCCAGACAGGAATTTTGCTTTTTGAGCTGCAGAGTTGAGAGATTTGTTAGTTCTGGCAACCACAGGTTGTCAAATTCGCGATCTAGAAAACATAACTAATCAAGTCATTAACTTTTTGAAAGGAAAAAAAACAGTAACTTGCACGCTGAAACTTATCCAAGACGAGATGTTATGAGTAATCAGAAAACCATGTCATGATACAAAGAACTCAAATTGAAAATCAACATCTTGTTTATGTTTACATATTTCGAGAAATTTGACTAAGCTGAACTAATTGCACTGGCAATTTACAATAGAAAGCAAATGATATACAAGTCAAATAAGATAGAGCAATGAAGAAAGTTACCTTCTTCCAAATGGTAGGAGCAGCATACTGTACACTAACGGCCACAACCCCATGATATACCAAAGTGATACAAGCACTTCATTCATACGGAATCCATCATCCCCTTGCAAATTAAGGAGTTTTTTCAAGAAATACATGTCCCTTGACTGAAATGTTTAAAGAGAAAGCATTCAGATAAACACACACACACACACACACAATCAGAGCAAGAAAATGACAAGAAATGAAAAAAGTATACAGGGGTTTGATTGGGTGCAAGATTGAAGATATAATACATAAGTCCACCCAACAAGAAGAATAGCACAACTGAACTAGTCCAATTTCCACCATCACCGCCACTACTACTAGTCTGATTGCTGTTATCAATCTTATTATTTTCTGGGTCTTGTGAATTTTGAGAGTTGTGGCAGATTTGAAGACACACCATCTTGGAAATTGAAGAAGAAAAGCTCGTTTCTTTGATGGAGGTTTTCTTGAAAATAAAAGAATGATAGGAAATCTTTTGAGATAAATAATAATTCCTTAACATGGGGTTTGGGTTTTTCCATGGCAAGGAGGAGATGAGGAAGTTTGATGAGACGAAGCTTCTACTCGCCAACATTTTTTTATACTCTTATCTTCTCCACGGCTAAACTGTGTGTAATAATCCTCCACCGCAGGACACGACTGAATCAATTGTTTAAATTACTCCTATGATCCTATCTGATAAATTATTATTTTAATCTGTCGGAAGACGCTGAAATATTGTTCGAGTATTTAGATGATGCTTACTCAGAAATCAAGATCGATGGTTCATGAAAACTTGATCCTAATATTATTTTTTTGTCAACGACTCGGGCTTATATTAATTTAATCCTAATATAATATTATTAACTTATCGCTTTACATTTTTTTTAAAAAAGTAAAATTTATTAGTTAGAAGTGTTGATAATTGCTTGTCATAATTATCAATATGCACTTTTTTTTTATGGACAGAATTTTTTTTGTGAATTTAAAGGGCACGCCATCTATGTATGTTTACATAAGATTAGGATTTTTCGTTATCCATAAAAAAAATATAGATAAATGATTGATTAACCATCGCTGATTTGACAAATCTGGTACAACATTTACAGATATACAAGAAAAAATCTCCTCGCAGTAATGTATCACACACTAATGTATCAAATTATACTTGATTATAATTCGCTCAGAGATGATATCCTCAATTATATATTCAGTCTACAAGTGACAACACTTTATTTTTCAAACAATTTACGACTGCAATCAAAAGTCAACCAAAAATTTTTATATCCCAATTTTTTTTTTATCAAGAGTAAGCCACGTATTAATGCCATAACTTCCGCAATCTCTAATAAAAAAGTAAGTCTCATCTAAATAATAAAAACCCATCACATCACCCTTAATTTTTTCTTTTAATCTGTTTTGGGATAAGATCATAAAACTCAAAATACTTCCAAATTTTTCTAGCAAATTAGCATTTCCAAAACACATGAACGATAAATTCTCCGAAACACTTATAAAGAAGGCAATTGTTACAGGTCTGCATACTTCTTTGCTCCAAAGCATCACCAGGCAACCACCATAATGACAGCAGTCAGAGATAAAAGATGGAAATCTAAAATTTTGTAATTCACACCATAATGGATGGGTGGATGCAATTAGTGTGTGTTCATAAGATGGGCAAGAGGCAAATGCCGACACACTCTTATTTCATGAGGTATAAGCTAGAGCTCCTGCAGATGCAAAAAGCTGTTAAATATATATTTGATCATTTTACCAATATCGTGAAATGCATGTAGAGCTTTCTTCTAAAGTAGCCAAACCAAACCAAATCAAATCAAATCCAAAGTGGCTTCGAGGAAGAAGGCAATGACACATTGATTATGTGCTTATGTATGTGCAATAAAATTAAAATAGAAATGGACATACAAAGTGAAGGTACAGTCTTCGTTTCTTTTGTGTGTTTACTGATTTCTATAGTAATGATAAGGGGCCAAACCAACTACGTCCAATTTTAAGTTTCGCATAGGTACAAGACGCTCTTTCAACGAAACCTAACCACAACACAAGATATATCATCTTTACTCTCTCTCTTTAAAGCTTCATCTATTAATTGCGTGGATGCCTTCTCTGGGTCTCTCGTTCTTCTTGCAATATCAACTGCCTCTTGATTCGTCATAACCTGGACAGATTACATGCTCTACCATATTAATGATTCGCTTAATTGCTGCATATGTATGAATGCAGGGATATAGCAAGGGGAAGTTGATAATTTGGGGTGTCAGAAATTAAGGAAAAGATGCACAACCTTCCACAATCCGTCACTTGCGAGAATAAGAACATCGACATCGGTTCCAATAGTAGCATTTTGAATGTCGGGATCAGATCGCAGATGTGTTTTAAGACCTTTATCTCCAAAAGCACGAGAAACTGCTAGCTGCCCATTCACTCTAGGAACATCACCTGAGACAAGGTCAACAGACATCAGTTTATGTTGATGTAGAATTACAATGCTGTTAACACCAATTTTAGCTAATAAGATTTGCATCTGATATTGTCGAGTGAAATTTTTTTACAGGTAATTGTCATTTGAGGGTCATAGTATAAACAAAAACCAATTACAAGAATCATAAAACCATTGCTTGGAGTATAAGATATCCACACCATCAAGACATGAGTTGAGAGACTCGCTTACAGCACAACACTAGACTAAAAACATGACAATGACCAAATGTCAGTCCATCAAAGTTAAAAGTGAGGACAAACTGTAGAGTCTGCATACCTAGTCTGTGACACCAGAGCCTAACAAGAGTAAGGACAACACAAAAGCTAGGGAGCTCTTTTCTATGACTTACAGATGCAGTGAGAAAGATAGATCTGAAAAGTGCTGTCAAATAATTTAACAGAGGGATATTCAGAGGCTTAATGCAAAAATTTATTTATAGCAGGTCAAGCATTTTGCTTCCTACTCCTTTCTTCCTCATTTCCATCTCAGATATATATATATATATATATATATATATATATATATATATATATACACACACACATGGAGGCAAACATATACTTTACACATATCACAGATCTCTCACATATTACTATAGATGGCTGAATGCCTAAAAAACTGAGAAAGGTGAAAAACTAAGAAGACAACAGAAGAAAGGGACTGATACTGATGCAAGTATATAAAATAGCTGTAGTACATAAAGAGGGAGAGGGGCATCTGATCCCTGAGGAAGGAGTTAAAAAGATGCAAAAACGAAAACAACATTGTTCTTGAGTCTAAACTCTAATTGATGCAAGTTTCAAGGCAATCTTCAGGTTGGTTATCCTATTTCAAACTCCATCACAATTTTGTCAAAGAAGAACTACAGAGGATGGGGTTATTTTGTTTGGGAGCTTCATATAAAACATGCGCAATGCATGGGCATCCACTAAAAAATTCACGCCAGATGCCCTCCCTGCTCGCTTCGTCTTAAATTTATTTAAAACAGGTTTATAGAATGTTATACATTCTTAATTACAGTTGATTATAATTGTCCCATATTTCGTTTTGGTAGTAAATGTTTATCTGGTGTAACTTTTCATTTATTAAAAGCTTTACTAAATTTCCAAAGTAGTAGGGTCTATATATAAGCATTTTTATCTTCAAATGTTATTAGAGAGTTCAATATTATAAATGAGATCTAAAGCTTAATCATTTGGTCTAATCACCCATTCCTGGAATGTATGTTCTCCACTCCCTGATGTTCTTGCTTTCACTGAAATGTCATTTACCCAAATCCATCTGCTCACAATTTGTTAACTTTCAGTTAAAAATTTATAATCATGCTCCATAGATTCCAAATTTCAAACTTCAAAGAAGCAAAAGAATGCTACCTTTCATCTTCCCAAATCACACACATCCAATTAGGGAGGTATACATAAATCTTGACCTGGAAGATACATCTTGCCATAGTTTCACTCTGAAACCCAAGGTTCATACCAGGTTTTGGATTAGTCCCTGGAGTTCAATCTAGACCAAAAGTTTTTAAAAGCTGCAAATTCATCTGCTATATTTCAATCATTCAATCCAGCCTTTACTACTTCTGAAAGTTTCTATTTAGTCCCTAATGCCTATAAAAATATTCCTTTGCAGTTTCATCCAGATTATGATCTGTAAGATCATTCTACTTTTCACGTTAACACCCGATGTAACCATACAGTAAGTAAAATTGCTTGATTGCTGACTGCCGGGTAAGCTTATATGTCTTTGAAACCTTACATCCTAAATTCCCATGGTCAGCAACATTTCAAAACAATCATCTTCCTCTCTTGCGTGCTTACTGCTTAAGTTCTTTGGCCTCATCTCTGATTCAGCTCTACGCTATGTTCTCCCTCTCTTCTGTGAAAGAAGCTGTGCCTTTCCCATTGACTACTGACTAGGGTAGTGGTGCTTCGATAGAGGAGATTGTGGCATAGAAATATACGGTAGCAACAATATATAGGTAGTGAAAGGGTAGCAACAATAAACTAGAGATCACAGGCAGCAAGCAGAATGGTTCTCAGTTACTATTTAAAGGAAACAATTTAAGTTAATTTCTTCATAGGTGCACTATTAGCTCTGAACTTCTGATGATACAATATACTGAATCTTTCTTGCCATCATCGACAATGAGAAAAGGTGTAATAATCATATAATCATTAAATAACCAAAATTCAAACATTTCTTTCCATATTTGAGAAAACATACAAATGGAAAACAACATAATGGTCTTAATGAAATGTGCTTTGTTTACAACACTTGGATGGTCCAAGTGAGTGAGTCAACCACAAGTAACATTTGACTTGTTTCAAAGAACACGAGGAAGCTTAGCAAATTGAATGCTTTTAATACTCTAAAAAAAGACAAATATTTAGCTCTAATTTGTGAGTTGTGAGCATGCCTATATGTTGAGGATAAAAAGGTTTGACAACAACTGCAGGCTCTGAATTTCATTAAACTCGTTAATGGCTCAGATTTGGCTTCGTACTGCAACTCCTATCCTGAAAAATCTAATTAATAGGTCAATGTTATAATTTCTATTACTTTTTGCCTTTTCATACATGCATGCCAACACATCATCATATATATAAAGAAGCCATTAAGATTCTAAAATTCTTTAAAGAGATATATACCAGATGCCTTCAGCCTTTTATTATTAATCTTTATTTTACAATCAATCGAAACTTAAAGTGATTCCCCTCACAGCATACCTTACTAATAATATACAACTTAAAACTACAACAATATCTATAATCAATAGTTATAATTGGCCTACACAGGCACCAAGTTTACAACTTTCAGAAGCTAAACATTAAATTACGAAAATATACGTATACTTTTTCTTTTTTGCTAACTAATACACATATTTTACATATGTATATAGACTAAATTAGCCTATGTTAACCTCAACAAAATACAGAAGATAACATATTGATCAAAACATTAAAGTAGTCATGTCTACCTGTACAAACAGATTAATAACATAATTCCAGCTATTTGACAACAATAATATATACTCGCTTGTTATGTGGAAAATACAGGAGTCATCATTTGCACAAAATTGAACAGAGGAAAAAAGTTAACCATTTTATTTACAAGAACGTAGATTCAGTGAATTACCTGGCATGTTTGAGACAAAACCTCCTTTGTTCTCAATGCTGCCTCGTTCTGTGTTAGGTTCATGGTCAACGGTCATCTGCACTGCCTCACCATGCCTCGAAAGAACAGCTCGCGAATCCCCTACATTAGCAACCCACAACCTTCGGCCATTTATTAAAATTGCTGTGACAGCAGTAGATCCACCCCGCCCGAGGTTGGAACTGTTGGCAAGGATTGCTTGGTCTGTCTTCTCATAGGCTTTTGAGATTGATCTCATCGGATCAGTCCAAAATTCTCCCTAAAGCACATAAATTTATCAGTATAAGACAACTTCCCCTATAAGGATATATATAAATGTATCACCAAAGAAAAACCAACCAACTCGTTTATTTGTTTACCTCAACCTACCTCTTTTAAAATATTGGCAAACAAATGCTTCTGCAAATAAGCTGGAATGATATCTCCCATATGACCATCATATATTGCAAACATCCCAAGTTCGTGCTCATCTATCTTCACAAACTTAGCAACATGGTAATCCTCCATGGGATGATTGGCTTGCCCTTTCACTAGGCTGTAACCATATTTGATATGATCCACATGACTTTTTCCCTTGCCAGAATTATAGGATGACAGCCCTCCGACGCACTGAATAGCACAAAACAAAGGACACCGATATGGCATAAAACAAAGGACACCGATATGGCATAAAAGAAATTATAAAACAAATATGTACACAAATACACAAGCAATACATTTGACGCAAATATGGCATAAAACAATATGTGCATGATTAAACTGTAAAAAGAGATATCCAGGTTAACAAATACATATGAGTACGAGGAAAATAAGAATCCATAAATATGGGAGAACATCCTCAAGCCAACAAAGCGTCCAAGATTTTTACTTGATTGTATGGCATATGGAGTAATGTCGCAGCATAGGAATAATGATTCGAGATACATACACCCATTCTAACCAGAAATTAGCATAAATCTTAATCATTGCAGTAGCTGTATAACCAGAGAAGAAGAAAAAGTTGAATTGTTTGGAAAAGCAATGACAAAAGTAAAATCAATTGTAAGTTGATAAAAATAATAAAAACCAAAACAAGAAGAAAGAAACAGAGAAGAATAAAAATTTACCTTAAAACAGTCCATCAAAGTAAAGTATGATCTGTTAGCTAAAAGCTTGCAACTTTGTTTGAAATTAATATCAACATGTACCACCTGGGACTTGTCTAAATCAACTTACAATACCAACCCAACTTGAGAATTCACATCAAGAAATAACAAGACAATTATTACTTATAAAACCCAAAGATTAAAATTTACAATAATATATAAAAAAGAAGAAATGAAATGTAGAAATAGAGAAATGGGTAATTGACAAATTTTGTGACGAACCCAAAGACGGAAAGGAGGACGCTGCCCAAAGTGGTTGATTGCTCAACTCAGTTGATTTAGCACTGTGTGCCTGTGCGTGTGTGCATATACATACATACATACATATATCTTTTGTGCATCAAAGAATATATATTATATTATATGAGATGAGATGAACAAATGTGGAGATGATATATACAGCGTAAATGTAAGAATTACAGGAGAAGAAACAGATATTGACTTGAACAAATCCACGTTGACTTTGCAGTTTGCGGTTATTTACAACCGCAATGTAAAAAGCGGATAAATCAGGCTGATTTTTTCGGTGATTAATCTTGTTTTTAGAACAATGTGCAGTAGTAGTATCTACATTCTTTATTACTGTAATATCCATCTCAACTCATTGTTAACTTTATTTTTTTATACATATATAAAAAAAACTATTTATTTTTTGTTTCTTATGTCAAACAAAAAGATTGAAAATTTATATTATATTTATGCAAGAAATTAAATAATTAATTGTTAAAAAATAAGGAAGAAACTAATTGAACAAAATAAACCAGTAATTTACAATGCTTGCTTTTGTTGCACGCAGGCAATATAATATTCTTGTACATGGGTGAAATCGATTGCTAGTGCTACTGAATGTATGGGTTGAGTAAATTAGTTGCGCTCATGTCCTCGACCTCGCTCACTCTTGACTCTACGTCTCTACCCATTAAAAACATCTCTACCTCCCACAAAATTCTAGGTTTTAATCATCTAAATTAAGCCCTTCATTTCAAAAGCCTCCACCCAAGAGCATGGCCCTTGCTAGCTGTACGTTGTTGGTAGTTGAATATAATAATGATAATAATTATTATTATTTTGGATTATTAATTTCTTGTGGCACCGTGCAACAAGTCAACAACCGCACACCCCCAAGTCCTAACATACCTCATCTTCTCCTGTTACCAAAAGCCCCCACCCACCCCAAAGAACACACCACCAAAACCATCATATACAATGATTGTACGTTGTGGCACATGCTTATGGTAATCATATGTATTCTACAACATTAATACATGTTTCTACACGCATTTCATTTCTTCTTTCAACTCAAATGCATACAAATTAATCGCAAATATTAACTGTGCATATACATGTACATGAAAAAGGTTACATCTTTACAAAAGGTTCTTTAAAACTAGGACATCAAACAATGTAGCAAGGAATGATAACATTTTCCTAATTACAAAATATATATATATATATATATATATATATATATATATATATATATATATATATATATATATATATATATATATATATATATATATATATATATATATAAAAGGCACAAACCCAACTTTATTTGAGGAATGCACATGCCCTGCTAATAGTTAAAGACACTCTTTTGCGATTCTTCCCAGACCAGCGGTCACTACACAGCAGAGGCACAAACATGGTACAACAGGGAGCAAAGGATGATTCATATAGCTTTCTGTTCCATTGGGACAATTTCATACAATGGTCAACTTCTCAACTGCTAATAGGAAGGGTGAATGAAGATGTACCGGGTTGTTTTTCATTGCTCTTTTGGCTGTAGGACTGCCCACATCAGCATAGTGCCACCTGATTACTTGTCTTCCATGTGTATTGCTTACCTGCCAGTAGACCTGACAATTCGGGTAACCGGATCGGTTTCGGATTGAATCAATTCGGATCGGATCAATTTTCGGTTATTAGATCGGATTGAATCAGATCTAGTTCGAATTAAAATTGGATAAATTTCGGATTAAAATCGAACTAAGTTCGGTTCGGATTAAGTTTGGTTTATATCATTTCAAATTTTTATTATTTCGAATCGAAAAATACAGTATAAATTAATCCTAAATTAGTTTTTAATTATATTAAAACTAAAATAATTTAGCAAAAAACTAAAAATATAAATTGTTAAGTAAGTTTATCGAAATAATACCTTATTCATTATCTTTCTCTTTGTGTTTTTTAATTTATTAGATTAAAAAAAAATATTTTATTATTAAATATATCAGTTGTAATATAAAATAATATAATTTTTAAAACTTTGATCATATAACCATTTTAATTTTTTGATATAAAATTATTTTAAATATGAATTTTATATAAGAATATATTAATTTAGTGAATAAACAATGGGTTAATATATAAACTATATGTTATGACACATTCAAATATGATTGTTGCATTAAAATTCAATTAATTTATTTTCTAATTTGTTGTAATTTGTATTTATATCAAATTTGTTCTCGTACTTTGAGTCATATTCGATTTAGATGATTTTCTATTTGCTTTTAATCGGTTCCTAAGTCATCAGATCTAATATTTTGGATTATTTTCAATTAGATTTTCGATTCGAATAGTTTTCAGTTCGGGTTAAATCGGTTTTCGGATCATCATCGGATTGTATAATTGGGATATAAAATCGGATCTCGGTTCCATGTATTTCGGTTCGGTTTGTCGGATTCAGTACCCGTTTTGCCAGGTCTACCTACCAGTAATTAACAGATTTAATGTTATTTTGTTATTAGGAGTTCTCAGAAGAATAATTACTAGGAGGCTAGTAATAACTGATAAGTTTGGCAAGTTGGATAGAAAAAAATGTTTACAAAACAAACACCCCTAGAAGTTGGTATATTAGTATATTACTATAACAAATCTCAATGTTGGATAACAGAAGGGCTTTGATCCCCGACTTCCTTGAAGTACCAAGGCATACATAAGTTCTTTTAAATACCTTTTCGTGGAAACCTCCCCCAAGAAATAGATTTTAATTCCCTATTTTAAATATGCAAGATTCTGCTTACCCTGTTTGAGAAAGTCGCCGAGTCCAGTTCATTACTTGGTGAGATTGTGGATGCCTCTGCAAGAAAGAATTTTCTTCCCCAACAAATTGTTCTGAATAACTGGGAGCTGGCGGAGACCATACTGGAACCACTCCACCATCCCTTTCTCTCCTAATAGTACTACTAGAAGAATCTGCTGTTGAATCTTCAGGATCCCTCAACGCTTGTGCAATATTAAAACGTGGCAGATTATTATTTGTTTGAGGTGTCCGTGTACGTTGATTAAGTATACCTGTTCCGGGTTCCTCATTTATAATAAGATTCATTGGCACTTCTCCTCTGCCATGTTCTGCTCGAATATCAGAATAAGTTTCTTCGTCTTCAACCCTTACCAAGGAAGTAGTCATGCTTGGGACCATTTGATCCTCATAACGCCGAATTGTAGTGGTGGTAGGATTGTTCCTCAAATCTGTATGATCTTCCTCCATGTCATGAGGAAAAGCAATAGGGGGCGATTCAGAGGAGTCTCCTAGCCCTTCTTCAGTCCCATTCTCAATTACAGCTCTAGAAGCTGCTTCATGTTGCCACATTTGTGCAAGGGCTTCATGCAACCTGGCTTTAGCAGCATCAATTCCAACAATTGGAAGAGGATAGTTAGAACCGAGCTCAATCCCTGCAGCTTGAAGTACAGACGAGGGGGCATTCCAAGGATGGTGTATCCATTCAGTAGGCAATCTAGCAAGCTCAGGAATCCATCTTCTTACAAACTCACCATTAGGGTCAAATTTGTAGCCCTCAAACTGAAAATAGAAAGTGACAATAATAGATACTATTTAGACGCTGCTGCAAGGCTACAAACCCCAAGTATTAAGTTCTTCTGGTTCTAAGGAAAAGTATTTAACTTCAAAGTGTATAAACAGGATGGAAACTTCAACATGTTTTGCATTAATACTCATTATTAGATAGTTAGCACAAAACATGGGCTGCTCCATACGTAAAAGATAGCTGGGAACACATATGATCAGGGTGTGCATGACAATTCTAGCTGAATTGGAAGCTGTGGTGGACAAGAAAAGGTGAACATCAAAATACACACCCTAGTTAGGAAGTTAGAATGACTAAAATTGCTTAGATCTTTGATTAGGAAATTTAATAAATTATCAATAGAACTCTACAACTGTCTCAGTTAACAGTTATATAGTATGACACATGAAATACACAACTACATAATTACCTGAGGATTATCCATACGATCTAAGTCACGGCCATCAGGGAGAGTTCCAGATATATACTGCCAACCAAGAGCATCACTTTCAAGATCTGCATCCAATAGAGTATCCCAGAAATACTTCATGCCCCATCTCCATGGAAGCTGCAGAACTTTCACAAAGAAACTAGACACCACAACTCGAATTCGATCATGTAGCCAACCTGTGGCCCATAACTCTCTCATGCCTGCATCAACCAGTGGATAACCAGTTCTACCTTGTCTCCATGCCTTGAAGTAGTCCTCATCAATTACCCAGGGAAAAAACTTCAGGTGCCCAAGAAGAGGCTTTTCGTGGCTGTATGGATGATTAAAACTTACATACCTCGAATATTCCCTAAGACCTATAGACTTGAGGAACAAGTTGACACTCTCTTCACCAGCTCGGTTCCCTTCATTAGTCCACAGAACTTGCTTCAGGCGAACAAGATGGAAGACTTTACGCACACTCATTTCACCAAAATGTAAATGTGGAGACAAAAATGAAGTTGTAGCACTATCAGCCTTTCTACGATTTTTAGCGTACTCAATCAATGGTCCGTTAATGAATGTAGCTAGTGCCTTATCAGCACTGTTCCACCCAGGCGACCATGCCCGAGCAAGGAGTGCATTACTTCCTTTCTCTGATTCATCTTCAAATACCAATGGGTCTGAAGGGCACAGAGAAACATCACCTAGAAAAGGTAATCATGTTTATACTTGATCTTAATGGATGAGTTTCTAAACAAAAAAAATTAAGGAGAAAACAGAAAATAGATTGTAAAATAGTCAAGTAAATTAAAATTTGAATACACAAGTTAATTACAATAACAAATGCTGAACTATGCTATGCATACATTTGTTACAAAAATTTCAAATGTAACTTTCCACCCTTTTGATGGCTCCTTGCTTTACATTACCATAAACTTTTGATCATGTCTCCTTGCACCTCGTACTTTACCAAGTAAAAGTAGATGTACCAACTCAGCCAATGCATATAACAAAATTTATTCTCCCAACATGATTAATACTTCAAACTTAGCATTCAACTACTGTTGCAACTGACAACAAATACCTTGGAAGAACTTTAGGACCAAAAACATGTGACATGTATTGAATATTACAAGATAGTAATTTAGCAAAAAAAACAAAATACAAAATAGTAAAAATTGTGAGTTTTTAAAAACTTAAATGGAAAGTTCATAAATTTATTCTTTTAAAAAGAACAAATGGCGAGTCAGAAACACAAGGAATACTAAGGCACTAATCCCAGAGAGCCGGAACTGAGTATATGATACAAAGTACTAAAAGAAGTTAGTTTTGTAGATATTCGAAAAGAACTTAGTTTTACCTGAGATTATTCTCTTCGGAGGAAGAAGTGGTGAATCAGGATCGTAAGGCATGCCCAGACATTTACTCCAAAAAGCTGTAAATGTTGTGAACGGTTGACCTACATCATCAAGAACTTCCCATGGTTCATATAGCAAGTCCGCGTTGAAGGAACGGACATTTACTCCATGAGCAGTTAAAATCTCCTTTGCACGGTGATCCCTCACAAGTGACAAGGGGTCTAAAACATACAGAACAGGAAGAATTAGTTTACATGTGAAAACAAAAACACTTGTGATTTTACAAAAGAAGATTTAAGATATCACCGCAGTCAAATATATATGTCAACCGTGATTGTAATCTAATATAGCCGAAAATCAAAGTTTATCAGAAGCTTGGTCTAAAATTCCTGAGAGCAAAATGGACACGGGTTACATGTAGTTGACAAATTTTAAAAAACTGAATTATAGATTGAAGCTTAGGCAAGCCTCTTTTATATTAATTTATCAAGCTAATTAGCTAGCGAGGACCACAATATCACTGAAAGAGTAGCACCGTATTATTGAATCTCAAAATTACCACCATGGCAATTAGTCCCCCAACAAGAAAACTGGAGCAAGAAATGAACTCAAAATGAATCATTAACTGTAAAGTAAGCAAGAGGTATTCAAATGAGTAATTAAACTAGCAAAACAAGAACATAAGAATCATGTTCACAGATCCCTACTTGAAAAGTAAACAAACCCTCTAAAACTAATTGTAATAATATAAGAGACAACAACAAATAAATGATGAGCCAAAATAACACAGGGAGGGAAGTATAATAAGATAGAAAGGCTGACCATATAAGTGGTTGAAGAAAACCTGATTGGCCCCAAGAGATTTAACAAGTTGAAGAAGAGAAGAAACACTATCAGTGGATCTTTTAGTAACAAGTGTAGTACCGAGACTCCTTAAAGCAGAATCAAGCTGAGACAAACTTTGCTTAAGCCACCACCTAGAGACCCTACCAATATGAAAATGGCCTTCTTCTTCAGGTGCCCATATATAGAGTGCAATCACAGCACCAGCTCTAACACATGCAGCTAAAGCTGGGTTATCTTCTACTCTCAGATCTCTTCTAAACCATACTATATTACATCCACCACCAGACATCTTTGCAAGAATCTCCAATATCACAACTCCCAACACACAACACTCTATCTGTATCTTACTTTCTTCTAATTGTAATCAATCTCTCATGTGCAACATCAGAAGAATAAAAGTAATCAATTTATTAATTTTCTTTCTGATACTCCAGATAAAGTTAATGACCTTGGGCTTGGGCCATTAAAAAATAATAAAATAAAAAAGTTGGTATTTGGAGATGGGGGTTAGAAACTTGCAATATTTAACTCCCCAGATGATTGAAAAATTGCAGTTGCTGGTAAATATTTATGAAAAGAATTCGGAAAAAAAATACAAAAGGACAGGAGGGCAGAAAAAATGGGATTGGATTATTGGAATTACAAGGTGGGGACATGTAAGAAAGTGATAGATAATTTGCAACCACAAGTTGTGTGTTTCTTGGATTTTTGTTTTTGTAAAGCTTCTCTCTTTTTTTCCTTTAATCTTGCAACAACACGACCTATCCCTCCCGGTATCCCCACCAACCTATCTATCTAGTGCCTTCTCACTTGTTTCTCTGACAGAATGGACATATATATATACTCTTTCGCAGCAATATATCCAACTGACTTTTAACTATTTGTAGAGACAATTCATTTCATTACAAATCACCTGGATAATTAATTATCTATCCTCCTTTGTATTATGTTAGCATTCCCTAACATAAATAATATTTATATGTTTATGGACTTTATGCATACAGTCGACTGAGATTCGTGGGAAAAAACTCATGTCTTATTGTCTTGTGTACGATAAATTACATGTTCGAATTCCCTTTTTTTCTTTAATTTGTAGTTTTTATTGTATTTTTGCCTCAGTAGCATAAAAAATATCGCACGCTTGTATTTGGTTGATATCAATGAAATCGAAAAGAATGAAATGAAATTTGAACTAATTTATGAATCAATGTTCAAAAATTTTATTTTTACTTTCATTTTATTCCTAACAATATGAACTAAAGCGTAAATACTCAATATGAAAAGAAATATCATTTCACCATAATACCCATTTTCATTATCTCTCTCATCATAACAAATTTACATTATCTCATTTTTCCTCTAAATATTTTTTAAATCTCCATATTTTTTTTTAATTTCATTCCATTTCATTTCATTCATTTCTCTCCAACAAAACACAACACATGTATGGTTATCTTGCACAACAATATGTATAATTCAAAAAAAAAATAAAAAATATGAGTTTGATAATTAGAATGAAGAGTTGATCAGATTTAATTAAGGTTAATGCCTAATATATTGTAAATTTCATGCATCTGATTCTGGACATCCAGGAATAAAGAGTAAAGAGTATTCAAGTTGAAGGCTGACAGAGACAACAAGAAGAAGCAGAAGCATGTATCGATACAGATTTACAGATAGATAGATATAAGATACATATTGCTGACTACTACTTTTTAGTAGTTTTTATCTTGCCTCTAGCTTGTTTATGAAAATTGACCTCACCTTATTTTCACATGCATTAATTCAATTCTTATATTCTGTCATTGCTATATGTAATGTCCACCTCCACACTCACCGGCCTGTTTTCATACATTCATGCGCGCGCGCTCTCTCTCTCGGGTTATTTTAATTTTCTTTATACTCACTTTACTTTTACACGTAATTTGAGGTGTATTGATCATATATTTTTATAAATACTTTTTAAAATTTAAAATTATTGAATATTTTAGATATTGATTTTTTATTTACAAAACAAATTAAAAAATTATTTAATAAAATATGGGTTCTATACATCTTAAATTACGTATAAAAATTAAAATGAACAAGTAATTTGAAACGGAAAAATATAAACACAAAGTTACAAACAAACTTATAACACGTGTAATGTAATTAAATAAATTATGAATACAATTGGATAGTTGAAAATAATAACAATTCATCTTTTATGATTCAGGACAAACGGCCGGAATTTGTGAGAACCGATACGATACGATATCCTTAATAAAAAAATGACGGATTCTTTGGAGCCTTTTCTAAGCCCAAAAGTTAAATAAATATCATACAGCCCAACTCGACCATCGGTCAGTCACTCGTTTATGGGCTTGATATATTAAACTCCAATGAATGAAACTACAGTAATATACAAAGTATGAACGTGAAAAAACAGTGAGAATGGGTTTTTAATGCATTCCCAACTAACAACCTCTTGTGTCCATGTCCAGACCACGGACATTAAAGACAGTGGAAGTAGAGCATCGTCCCAATGTACGTACAGTAAAGCATAATAATTAGCAGTAGTCCAAATTCCAAGGCAAGTCGATGACCATGGGGAACGATGTGGTATTGAGGTCATCAGTGATATGTTTGGGAGTAGTGATAATAGGAGTTGGAATATACACACAGTCGATGAAGAAAATGACGGCAACATATGTGTTTGGGATGGTCGGTCTGTGTGGAATTCTATTGCCGGATTGGGATTACTTTGATCGTCCTGTTTCTCAATGGTGTTCTCCCATTACTCTTACCAATAATAATAAATTTGATCATACTCCCCCGCCTACCAGGTACCTACTAACCATCTTAATTAATTTCCATTCTTTTTACTCTTCGATCATCTCTCCTCATTCTATATGAATTCACGTGGATCATTAGTGACAATTAAATTAAGCTAGGATGCGTGGGGTTAGTAAATTCGTTTACTAAATATGATAACATAAATTATTTGATTATCCGTTGATTCCGCTGACAATCTCGTAATATCATCATCATGATTGATGATTTAATTGATGCCATTCGGTATTGATCCAAAAGCCTCTTGTGCCGATCATATCTCACTTGCTGTGTGTGTAATTTACTCCTCAAGTAAGTTTGTTTTGTGTGGTGCAGGTTTAAGTTGTATCCCATGAGACTGATTGTTTACACTTTACTATACACTTATGGGTTCTACAAGTGGTGGATGTTCATATCCAACTAGCTACCTTTAATCTCTAGTCTGTACAAATACATTCTCACGCTTCTTCTATTACACTTTTTTTGTCATGCTAAACCCTAGACAATTGTGATCCTGGGCATGAATGTTGTTGTACAAATTCAGCATTTCTTTTTCTTATTATAATATTGTATTTGTAACTATACCTATTCTTTTTATCGGAAAGATAAACAACTACATTCAAATCTTGATTAATTAATAATTGATAAATTAATATTTTCAATACATATTTTTGATTCCGACATAATAACAACAATATATTTGATTAATTAATAATTTTTATAAATTAAAAAAATTTACCGGTCCCAACATTATTAATTTACAGAGGTTTTACTCATAATAATTGATTTGTAGCATGCAGATATCATATATATAGTACTAGTAAAAAGGTTGTTCTGGCCAAAAAATGGCCCCAAAGGCCCAAAGTAAAAAATAGAGACAGTAGAATGTCACCTCAAGTTTCAAGTTAATAAAAAGTTGTTTTTTGTGAAAAAAAAAGGAAGTAAAAACAAGATATTGGATGGATTGATCATAGATCGCTTAAACATAAACTTGAAAACAAGTTATCTGTGTTCATTCTGCAAATATAATTTTTATTCAAACAATTTTAAAATTTTCTTATATAAAGTAATATCAGTAAAAATTAAAAATAGATAGATCACTTAAACATAAACTTGAAAACAAATTAGTGATACTCCGATTCCTAAATCCTAATTATATTGTTTTTAAAAACATCAAAGTAAAGCGCGGCCCTGGAAGCACAACAAAGAAGCCCCCGTATAGGGGTGTTGCCACCTTATAGTACAATTTTAATGTAAAATGTCTCAAATGATATATTAAAAAAAAATGACCATAAATAGCTCGTCAAAATGCAGGTTAATCTTATGTTATGCTGAAACGCATTTTAATATCACGTTGTTCTACTTTCTATGTCTCACGAAACGCAAGAAATAAAAACATTTACAAAGAACGTAGCATTCTTTCACGTTTCCAATTCAAACAACACATGTGTTTCCTTGTTTTCACCCAAACCACACTCCAAGTGATATCTCATTCGGAATTGTCCAAGTCAGCTCATTCATTGATACGTCAAGTAATCTCAATACTTTCATATTACCCCCATCCAAATCTGGGCAACTCACCAACGAATTGATGTAAAGTTCGATCTGCACAGTCCGAGTCAACTCAATGAGTGAATTCGGAACCACCCTTCATAAATTACTGAGTTGTCCCCAGCAAGTTAGGAATCTCATCCATTAATTACATCCAATCATCCACAACACCCCCAAGTTGGTCAAGTTTCCGAACTCTGGCGAGATCCGATGGTTTTGTGAATGAAATGTGGAAAAAAAAAAGTGGGGAAGAAATACAAGCCGATAGTTAAAATTCGGGTTAAATCTCAAAGTGATCACTGAAGTGAAGGCCATGTATCAAATAAGTGACTCTAGTTATCGGGGTCTCATTTGTATCACTATAGTCGAGAGTGATGACAAAATCGTTGGTCAACAAATTGACTTAACACAAAATTAAACGGAAACGTCAGACAAGACCATCAACTCGCGCGTGAACAACAGCTATATCCATATGTGTATTTTTTAAAATAAAATATATATTTTTCTTTTAAAATTTTAATCTTTTTTCTTTATTTATACAAAAATTAAATTTTTTTAATAAAAGTAAATTTTTAATTTTAAAATCTCAATTTTTTTCTAAATTATAAATAAATATTATATTTCTAAAAAATAAAAATTTAACTAAAATTTTAAATTTTTTTAAAAAATCTTAGTCTGATTTTAAAAATTTTAAACTAAAATTATTTCAAGTATTAATCTGATTTTAAAATTTTAAAAAAAAATTCTGATTTTAAAATTTTAAAAAATTCTTAGTCTGATAAGAATATTTTTAAATCGGAATTTTAAATTTTAAATCGGAATTTTTTTAAAATTTTAAAATCAGAATTTTAAAATTTTAAAATTTTAAATCGGAATTTTTTTTAAAAAATTTTTAAAATGGGATTTTTTTAAAAAAAATTTAAAACCAGATTAAGATTTGAAAATAATTTTTTTAAAAAAATTTTAAAATCAGAATATGAATTTTTTCAAAATTTTAAAATCAGAATTTTTTTTCCAAAATTTTAAAATCAGATTAAGATTTGAAAATAATTTTTTTTAAAAATTTTTAAAATCAGAATAAGAATATTTTAAAATTTTAAAATCGGAATTTTTTAAAAAAAAATTTAAAATCAGATTAAGATTTGAAAATAATTTTTTTAAAAATTTTTAAAATCAGAATAAGATTTTTTTTAAATTGAAAAAATTTAAATCGGAATTTTTTAAAAAAAATTTAAAATTAGATTAAGATTTGAAAATATTTTTTTTAATTTTTTAAAATCAGAATAAGAATTTTTAAAAAATTTAATTTTTTTTTTTTAAATTTTAAAATCATATTAAGATTTGTCACGTCACCTCCACATCACTTTCCGTTAGTCAACAAGTCAAACTAACGGCTATGTTATCACTGTCAATTAGAGTGGTGCAAATGAGATGCCAATAACTAGTGTGACTAATCTGATACCAGGCTCTCACTTCAGTGAGCACTTTGAGATTTAACCCGTTAAAATTCTATAACAATTTAGGGGGTGTTTGACTTAGCTTATAAGTAATAAGTTACTTTTTTTTAAAGTATTTTTATTTTATTTTTTGAAAATTAATATTTGTTTTAGAAATTTAAGACCAAATCTTATTTCCAAATTTGAAAATAAGTTACTTATTTTCAGAAAAAGTACATATATACCAACTTTTTCAGTTTATAAGCTGCGCCAAACGGGACCTTAATATCTCGTTTAGTTGTGCCATAAAAGGCCATATTTTTATTTTGTGCTATTGAGGGCCATTTGTCTTAATTACGTGTCATTTAGGTCCTTTATATTATAGGGGCCCTTTTCTCCGTATAAACTATAAAGTTGTCCCAAAACCCTCATCCAAAAACTCTAACTCTAAAAACAAATTGAAGACCCACAGAGAGAGAGAGAGCGAAAGAGATTGAGAGAGAGAGAGAGAGAGGATGAGGGTATTCCTAATATGCTTCTTCATGAGGATGAGGTCTAGGCGTCTTGGTTGATCGGTGATTCTGCATTTGAACTCTTTTTTCAGATTTTTTACTTATTTCGGCTACTTTGCATCAGTAAAACTTGTGAATGGCTTAAACTATATGAGTAACAAAACGATTGTCAATATTAGTGCAGCTGCTACCTGGTCAAATTAAGTGCCAAACCCTGTCTTGCTTCTTTACTACAAATATGTCATCTTTCAGTTGTGCTATTACTGGTAAATTGAGTTATAATATTAATATCTCCCATGACTAATGACTTAAGTTATAGCATATCTACCAAATACAGATGACTAACTTTGGGATTAGGCTCTCTTCACATGAATATTTGAGACCGGTTATCCATTTGTCTCAGCTTTACTGATTATCGAGTCTATCCATATCAATTATCATATGTTATGTCCATGCCTATTTCTATTTTGACTGCCGATTTCTATTTTGACAGGGATAATTAAGAATAGTGCTAGAGACCCCAAATATTGTCTCAAATTTTTTTAACAAATGACGTGACATGTCATATGACTTATTTTAATTTGTGGGCGCATATGTATGCACGCGAGGTCTCCTATTATTATAGGAAAGTTACCAATTATACACGTGACAATTCAGTATTTGAGACAATTTTTGGGGTCTCTAGCAGCTAATTAAACCTAATCTCATCTAGGTAACATTAAAGACGGTCTATATCTATATCTATATATATATATAGAATATCCCAGGGACTTGTATGAGGGATATGGAAATCTCAAATCACAGCGGAAAGCAACTTATGATGCACATCAAATCTTCATTCTTCCACTTAATTATATGTTTAGGTAAGGGATCAATTTGGGCTTATATTGGATCTTTACAAGGGTGGGTATTTGCACATAGGACAACCTACATCTGCCGGATTGATTAGTATATCTGGGGAATGAATACTTGTGCCTTATAGATGATTATCCTCAGTTTGGTGGTTATTGATATTATATCGTTTTCAGAAAGCATATGATGAGATACATGCTCCTTAGCAGTAAGTCAGTGTTCATCTGGTGTTAAGGAGTATTCATACCTTATCCAAGTGGGGGGAAATGCTTCATGCAAAGAATACCATACATCATAACCTGAATATTCCTCTATTTTCATCAGAGGACACTGACCACCTAATCAAAAGCATTGAGGTACTTTGATCGGAAATAGTCCCTCTCCGTATCTCATCGACTGAAACAGGAGTTTCGGCATAATTTCCGGGAGAATAAACCATCTCTCAGAATTTCTTCATAAGCCGAAATCACCTATCACCTGAAGCCATTCCCCCCTTTATACAGACTACAGTAGCAAATGCATATACTGAATCAATTTATAAAATATTTGATACGTAATACATATGTATTGCAAAAAAAAAAAAATTAGGTAGAAGACGATAGTTGGAGATCTTCACAAGAGAGGATGGAGAAGAGAGCTGAGCCTCCCTAATACTAGCTGTCTAGCTCCAATTGTGATTCTTCTAACGGCCGCATGGAATGGACTGATCGTAATAGCTCAATGCTTATAGTAATATCGAACCGTACTCGATCTTGGAGGCAAATGAAGTCATGAAGACGAATAAAGAGCTGCACAAATAAATTGAAATGTCTTGGTTACCTCACCTTACGGAATACTACTTTTGCGTCATATTTTAACTAAATTTTGATTTAAGATTACAAAATATTGTTTCTTTAAGTATAAACGAAATCTGCTTCTTGTAATCTCACAATTGATCAGTTTAACTATAAAAAAAAATCCAACAAGCCATCAATTTGAAACAAGGGAGCAATACTTGGAATAAATTTATTCTTACATGTATATATATATTTTTTTAAAAGATTCTTACATGTATATTAGTTCCAAAAAAGGTCAAAAACATAGTCACTATCTTATAAAAGAAAACAATACTATTACCTAATCAAGAATTTGATTATCATTTTTGGTGGCTCGTGTGATTATAGCATTTGATGGATGTTACTTTTTTCAAATAATTGATGTTATTTTGGGTCATTCTATATATATAAGAAAGAAAGAAAAATATAAGAGTTTCCAATTTTTTTCTAAATAATTTTCAAATTTCATGTGACAAATCTAAACTGATCATAGTATAATTAAATAAAATGGATCCTGAAAGAAATGCTAGGAACCCCAAATATTGTTCCAATTTTTTTTTTCCAAATGACGTGACATGACATATGGCTTGCTTTAATTCATGGTCGCATATGTATATACGCTATAATATATGAAAATTACCAATTACACCGATGACAACTAAGTATTTGGTACAAATTTTAAGCATTTTTCTAAATATAAATATAACCAATCAAAATATAACATACCACGAGGTACCAAAATGATTTCTTAAGAGTTAAGATACTGTAGTGTTAACAAATGCATTGGAAAAACCATTTTGCTACCCCCCCGAATTCATGATCTATATTGATCAACTAAATTCTGTCATCCAATGTACTGGAAACATGTTTAAGAACCACATTGCAACCACCTACCTTTTTTATGTGCCTGAATCAATGTATATAGTAAGAACAAAATTAAAATTTGTGTTGATACGAATGACGTGGGAAAGATATGCAGCATTTTGTGCATGCTGGTAGAATGCTTCACAAAAGAAAGACGCAGAGAAGATAATACTATTTACAATCTATTATGATTGGGCTGAAAAATTAGTTCAATGATTACAATAAGTTCGTAGATGTGATGTCAGTTGCTGCTTATATCAGAAATATATTTTACTTGTACACCTTGTTTACCTCATCCATTTGACCTTGAGAAAACATAAAATATTACTTTTATTATTTCTTCTGCTTTATAATTTTATTATGTAGTGCTACATTTTCTTCTTGCTGTTTATTTGTCCATGCCATTTGCTCAAGGCCCTTCAATAATATCACAGAATTATAAAGCAGAATAGCCATTCCTTCAATCCTTCCAAATTTTGCAGAGCATGATTCAAATTTAGTGAAGATAAAGGAGACAAGAGAGCATATTATATTCAGCAGTAAAATCTTCATTTATTTTTTTCTAGAGAAAACAAAAGAGAATTGCAAAAACAAATTGTCTTGATGTCACCATTTTGTCAAATTCTGAATAACAACAATGTTACCTTTCTATAAACATTCAAGTAGAGAACTGACTGCCTCATCTTATTCTACCTTGAGAACTATTTTCATGAACTCATACATGAAGTAACTTATTGCAGCCGATGGTAATACCTGAAATTCAAAGCATTTAGAGTTGAGACTCACGAGATGAATGGAATTATGATTGCCATCAGTGTTCCTAAATTATTATTTTATAACTCAAGTACAATGGATATAGACTAATAGTGAGTCTAGTGACCAATAAGTAGTTGCCTGTTTCTACCTTTAAGTAATAAGTAATGTAAAAGTTCGACTATTAATAGCGTTTGACATAAAGAAGTATGGTTTTATATGGAAGAGAAATATGAGTCCAGAACTAAAAAGGGCAAACATGTTTATTGAAGTAGTAATACTCAAGTGCAAAAAAGTTGTCACCTTTCGATAAAGAATACTGTGTAGGATCAGTGTCAAAAATTAGAGGCTTACATCAGATGATCGGATAGTCATCGGATGATCAGATAGTTAATCTTTAACTCCTTTACTATGTGTTCTAGCAATACAACTATTAAAAGTCCATTTTCTATCTACAGATACTGAAAGCATCACTTGCATCAATCAGAATAAGACTGGACACATAATATATATATATATATATATACACACACACACACACACAAGTGTGCAGGTCCACCAAGATTCCTCTCTCTATATTCTTCTAATCTCTCATCTCTATTTTTCAGGGTTCTCATCCAAATTAACTTTAAATCCTCTCTTCCTACTAATTCCCTTTAATAATCAATTCTCTTCGAGTACTAACCCTAACTAATTCTCATTTCAGGATCGATCAACTCACTGTCTCAAATCCTAACAATCACCTTGGATCCCAGAACTTACCTGCAATCTTATTTACCTGGATCTGGATATCGAAAGTAAAGCTGTAGAATAAACGGTACCCCCTTGCATTAATATATTTTCAAGGACATCAAGATGTTGTGACAAAGGATTAAGATATATTTTATTAGGTATGTACATGTATAAACATGATACAAACTAATTAATTAATAATAAACACCTAGCCTAATATGCATGCAAGTTGCCTCTTACTCAATGATGACCATAACTAGTCTTCATGCTTGATTAAAGGAAGACATACCATGATAACACATCGGAAAAGGACAAACTATCATATGGCATTTAAAGAATCTATGAACTGTCACAATGCTCCCCATGGAAAATGTCCAACATACCTGTAGTAAACTAGGAACTAGTCCTGCAAAAAGTGCTGGAGCACCTCCTCGCTCAACTATTTTGACAAAAGTTGCCAATGTACTCAACTTATTTTCTCTTGCTTGAAGTTGAAGATGCCTCCTCACTACTTCGAATGGATATGTAGCAACTTCTGCACAGGCACCTGATATAGCCCCATGTAGTAGAGTTCTAACTGGCCCCAACTCCAGTTGTTCCCATATATTGAGTTCCTGCCCCTGTTGCTTCATATTCTTTATCCTTTTTCTTCCTTCGGGTGAATGCAAATAGGCCGATTTCAACATGTCATACACTCCATAAAAGACTGCAGCCGAAGGTGCCATACTTAAAATGGAGGGTAGCAAACCCTTGTAAAGAGAAAAGAACCCTTCAGTCTGGACCACATGGCAGAAGGCACCAATAACACCACCTAAGGCCTCTCCACCAGGTGCAACCAGCTTGGTCCGGATCTGAAATGTATAAGACCTAAAAAGTGTATCATAATTCTGATGTCACTATAAAACCGAAACCAGTTGACTAGACTTGAAGGAATTTTCTATTCAGTGTGAAGATATTAACTACCTATGAATATGCACTATGTTGAAGACAATTTATGCATTTCATGCCAACAAAATGTAACATGTATGAAGAAAAGAAAGCCGCATAGACTAAGCAAGCAACCCATTTAGGTAACAAACTTAACCATTATTGTAGTAAAGACTCCATACACCTACCCCATTTGGAAAATTAACATGCTCTTCTCCTTGTGCTAGACATTTCCTAAAAAAGTATCACGAGATTTCCAAGTCACAATAAGTGACAAGATTTTGCAAAACCAGTATCTGATACTAAATTCCGGATCTAATATTGTTGATTAGCAGTAGCAGGGGCAATACAGTTTACTTGTCACAATACACATTATGTGGATCCAATATTTTTGTAAAATATATGAAGGGGAAAAAAGGATCCAAAAATAGTCATATATAGAGTCAAAGAGTTGAAATCTAGGATTTGAAATAATTTGAATTAATGGGGAGTAGAGAATGTAAAAAAAAGGAGGAAAGAGGAAGATGAATATATTGTTTCAATTATAAATATCTGATAAGCCAGTATATATATTTTATATTATACAACAGATATCCAAAAGTAACTGCCCCCTAACTCTCCCATCAGGTTTAATACATATCCATGCCACTGCCTCCACTCCAGGAAAATGGATTCATTTGAGTTTTTCTCTATCATGTTTGTGATATTCTAAAGTTCAGCTCGGACTATGCCTTTACCATAATACTGACTTGACATGAACCAAAAATAACTAAATCAAGTTACATTTACACATATGTACTCCATCCCACCTTTAAACGGGACTCATTTATCTAGTGTAGATGTTCAGTTTTCTCCTTGTTAAATGATCGCTGCTTGCAGGATTAAATATTACTTGTTCAAGAAAGAAGAATCATTAAGTCTCAAAACTCCTGGAAGTTGTGTAATAGCAGAAGACTGGAAAGGAAAACAGTATTGTTTGTCACATACGGTATCTAGCGGTAAGCACAATACAGTGGCAGTAACCCCAGCTGCAGCACCAGAGATAAACCTCTCAATATTTGTGGTTTCGTCATTTCCGGATAATTTCAGGAGTTGCTTCCTATATGTATCGTAAGAGCAAAAATTGATAGCTTTAAAGGGAGCTGTGCGCAGAATGTTAACTAAGTTCCCCTTCCAAAAGCCTCTTAAACCTTGAGTAACTGCAATTGTTTTCACTAGTTGAAACAATTTCTTTTGTTCACCACGAACCATATATTCTAGCTTGAGTCTTTCAAGTGGAGCAACAAAAGTTCTGAGAGAGTTTTAAAAGAAAAAATGAGTGGTGCATAAAGTAAAAAGGACATAGGCATAGTTATAAATGGCAAAAGACAGGCACCCTTACAACGTTATCCTGGATCCTAGAGTAAGCGACAAGAAACGACACCAGGAACATGATACACATAGTAAAATAAGGAAATAAAGATAAAGTAGGTACAAAGTGTATGAGGTCAATACTTGTAGAGGAAAAAATGAATTAGAGGTTCTAGTGGTGTATGTAAGTTAATTAAAATAAAGATAAAGTAGGTACAACGTTAATTAGAGGTTTAGTTGCAGGTGTTTGGATGTAGATAGAATGGAAAGAAGTAATTATACTAACAACAAGATGAGAAGAAAGTCTCCAGTAGTAGATGAAAGTCCTAACAAGAGCTAAAATAGAGATGTGCATTTTAACAAGTGATAGTTGAAATTGAGTGGAATAAAGCATTGCATTATTAATAAGATTGATAGAGGGATAAAGAGACCTAGAAACCATGGCAGCCACAGCTCCAGCCCACAAATGCTTGGTGGTATTCATGGCACCGCGACCGCGACCGCCGCGCCTTGCTTTAAACCTAACAATCCCAACACTTGGCTTGCCAGGCAAACTAAGTGCAATAGCATCATTTCCCTTTCCCTTTCCCTTACTAGTACCAATACTCCACGGTGATGATTTTTTGGAAGAAGAACAAGTAGTTTTGAAATTGATAAATTCGATAAGTGAGGATGGAGCGGCTTCGTTGAGGAATATCCCGCCGGGGAAAGTGGTGATATCCGGTGGTGGTGGTGGTGGTGGTTGGATTGAGAGGGATTGTATTCTGTTTCGTGACATTGCGAATTAATTAAATAAATAATTTGCTACGCTACTTGGGGCGACTGTGTATATATCATACATACATACATTAATAATAATACTAGGGGCGTGTTTCTGGATAGAAATCAAATTCTATATTAATTAATACTATTAGTTGCTAGTAATTGAGTTAAACAAATCATCTTTTAATACCTCGTACAAATATTCCATTCAGTTTTCGTTTAAATTATATTTTTATACCTCCTATTTTGACAAGTGTGAGACTCACTCTGTTTGATTTACCTTATTTTTTAGAGATAAGTATTCGTTTTTATAAAAACATATTTTTTCCCAAGACGAGTACTTATTCCCTCAACTTCAACCACGTGATTTCTTGGTTTCCTTCTCCATTGCCAACCCTACCCAATGTTTTTTTCCTTTTGAGTGAATGTTATTCTAATTTATTTACGGTATTTATTTCCGAGGCAATCTCCCATGCTTCAACTTGGACACAACAAGGATCAATTTAATGACAAACCACACAAATAAAAGAGACAAATTTTCACCCCTATTTCAACATATAAAAGATCGTCTGGATATTCAATAACATCATGTACAAACTTAAATAAAATGTTGGTTGATATGCTGACAAACAACCCTTTGAAGAGAAGAATAAAAAAAGAACCACAAAAGCGACGCTCAAATCTTGTAGTTTCCCGTGTGTATTTGTCAAACCAGCATCTGGATGTACACTGCTCCTACTGGATAATAAATCTTTCTTCTACCCAGCACCATATGTGCCTCAACCAGGTATATTCACAATACATGTAAAGTTGTAATGAAAACGTAAATGAAGAAAAACAGTGTAAAGGTTTGCCAGTGGCAGCTACAAGGACAGACATCGTTGCTGATACTACTAGTTTCCCAAATTTGCAAATGTCAACTGGCGATAGAGCAACAACTTCTCTTCGCTTTCATCAAGGGGAACAATATGAGCAACTTCCATGCCATCAGGATAATACTCTTTTGATTCAGATGATCTCACTTCAGTGTATTCTAGGCTTGCTGAGGAAGAGTCAAATTCTATCTGTTGCATTTCGGATTCTAGTAGAACATTCATTTGAGCCCGCTCCCTGTCCCTTGGGTAGGTGAAATAAAGGAATGTGTAAATGAGACAACAAAGACCCATTGGAATTCCAATTGCTGTATACAGAGCCTTGGCCAATGATTCAGCATTTTCTCGGTCTGTTGCAATATTTTCAGACCCTTCCGGTACTGGTTCATAACCATAGACATGCTGAGCGAGTATGCCAACTATGGGAGGGGCAAATGAAGAGAGTACAGTTTCAAAAGATCGGTCCAAAGCATAGATAGTAGTTCGAGATTTCTCAGGGACAATTTCTGCAAAAATTGGACTGTGTACACCATTTAGTTATAATTCTAATTGAGTTATTCTAACAAAGCCAATGCGTAAATTACCGATAATATAATGTCGATTATAATTTAGATCAAGTGTCACTAGCAAAAACCAATTTCCTTTGGACTTGTATCGCCCTTCTAGCCCCCCTACTTAGTCGTATATCCAAGTCAGTGCTAATCCCTTAGCCCTATGACTGATCTTAAAATTAATTTATCTACAAGAATTCTAACTAGCATAGCACAAGTAAACATAATGAAGTCGAATCAAAGGGTTATCATAGAGCCTTACTTGTTTGTAGCCGGACCATTCCAAGATATAAAAAATCCTGTAATGAAGAAGACTAAGGTATGCAGGAAGATAGTGGATGGATTATTAGGCAAAGCCAGCAAAAGAATCGCTGCTAGAGGTATTGCTGATGCTGAACTTATTTGTGACAAAATTATTCTCCCCGCGTTAGGCAGAAGCTTTGATAGAATGTCTCCCATCCTACCTCCAAAAAGTCCTCCCAGTGAACTGCCAACCACAAACATAGCTACGATAAAAGCAGTAACCTTATGAGAGAATCCAGCAAGTTCTAACCACATTGCTGAAAATGACAGAGCTGACCACGGAAAAGAACCAGTGACACCCTGAGCTACAATAATCTGGAATGACTGGATCTTCATAACTGATTTTGCTTCTTGAGTAAGGTCTTTTACCTCTGACCATAAGGTCTTATTTGAATTATCAGTTGTACTTTTGCTACCGCCATTAGAATAGTGTGGATCATTGGCAAAAAAGCGAACCAGAATACCAACGAATACACTGATTATTCCAACCAAATGAAAAGATAGTCTCCAGCCAGGAATGCCCAGAAATGTAGTTGGGGCTAGCATTACTGAAAATAATCCTCCAATGATTGAGCCAAGGTTGCTGGTTAGCTGTAGCCATCCAAAAGCCATACCACGACTGTTGTCATCAGTTGAATCAGCTACAAGGGACTGAATTGCTGGTCCAACTATGGCAAGGCCAATCCCGTTCAAAGCTCTTGATAAAGCCACCTAACAAACAAAAGATGAATAATTATAAGAATCCGTCTCTAAACTAGTTAATAAAAAAATAATATGATCTTTTTCCTGCTATAACTGCTCAGATGCATAAATAAAATTGAGATGTGTCCTTTTCGGCTGTAAAAATAATTTAGAAGGCCATAAAGGTAAAAGCAAGGTTCCATAACGGCTTTGAATAAAGTAAGGTCTAAGAGCAGTCTAAAAGCGGATGCATTAATTGTACACCAACTTCATTGCTAGTAGCCTAGTATGCTCCTTGACTCCTTGTATTATCTGGGATCATGATGTCACTGTGTGAGGACATAAGTATTGCACCATACTATCATATTGATTCACATGCAAGGTACATACACCAGAATCCATGTATCATTTTGTACTAATCTAACCATCAAGACACATTAGCGAAAATCAAAAATCAATAATTAAATTAATGTAGGGAGTGTGCTTATCATACTAGGCAGGTTTGAAGAACTTAAGTAGGGTAAGTTTGAAATGACATATGATAATACATGACATTATGTTAAGTTTAAAACTATGACATATGATAATTATGTTAAGAATTTAAGGTAAGTTTATGATTATTATGTTAAGAATTTAGAGGTTAAGAAGTTCTATTTACATAAATATTATAATATATAATAAAATGAGCATAATATTAAGTTTAAAACTATATCTGAGAGCTAAAACTAACATCTAAACAAAACACAACTAATATAATAGACTAATAAAATTTGGAACATAATAAATGACACAAAACTTGGTTAAGTCTATACGATTACATGTTATAAATCAAAACATCCAAATAGCTTTCTATCTCTTTTTTTATCACTAGTTCAAACTCATTTATCTGATTGCTTTATAGGGTGTTCTTTGATGGAAAAAGAAATGTTTGTATTCCCTGTGTAATCAAAATGCCCAATATATCTCCGGCTAGATTATGTTTCATCAGTAATCAGATAGGAAACTCCCCTCTTGTAGCTCTTTACATATACCTTTTTTGCTAGAAACTCCACATAATTCAGGAGCGGAGCCACCTTCCCCAGTGGCCCAACCTTAGAAAATAAATTTGTTTTGACTTTTTTTTCTTGCACAGTTTGGGGGTTACTTCATCCACAAGTGCTCTAAAATTCAATAGCGGCACCAAGCCAAGTGCCACTATTTGGAGATATATAACTATATTTTACCTCTCTAAACATGATAAGAAATATAGATATATAGCTTATTATATTATACATTGTATAAATTATTACAATTAACTAAATATTAACTGTACAGTACATGAGATATCTAGTTTTCCATCCGTTAAAAGAACTGCAAAAGATATCTAATACCTGATAAAAGGTGGAGGAAAAGGCAGCGTTAAAAGTTGCTACAGCACCACAGGCAATAGCATGGGCTCAGTCGTGCCAGACAGAAAGATAAGCAGCAAGAGGGAAGAGAAGAGACTGAGTCATTTACTGTAAAAGGGTGAGAGAGCCAAGCCCAGTTGGGTCCGTGTGAAGACCTTCTCCAACCCCTTGTAGATGCCTAAAAGCAGTGAACCATTGGCTCTTTCCATGATTCCAGCGAGATTAACCAATAGCAGCATTTGAATTTCAGGCTTCATTGATCTTTTGGCTTTTGCTTACTTTTGTACTGATATAACAATATTGCCATTTGGAATCTCATTCCCACTCCCACTAACCAGGTTATCATCCCATGATCCAAACGACGCCATATATGTACTTAGATCCGTAGAGTTCGAAATAGAGGTTCAAAGCTACTAAGGGTTCATTTATTAACGAATGGATGGAACAAATTGAACAGAATGATTAGTTATTCTCTCATTAAAATTGTTTGCAACTTTGATATGCATTAGTTGACTTGTCCTTACATAGGCCTAGGCCCCAACTTACTAAATTTCATCGATGTGTGATACCTTATTGAGTCGATTTCCTCTTCGAGCCCACAAACAAACTAATGGAACCCACGCAGTGTCAATCCATTTTTAGCCAGGTATAGATCTAATACCATTTATAACAGCCCAAGCCCACTGGATCCGACAAACCAGCATAGCTCAATCCAAAAGAGCGAGCAACTTTGGTATGCATTAGTTGTTGACTTGTATCTCATCGATGTGGAATGTTACAACTAATATTATCTCTCATAATATTTTTGCAATCACGTTTTAATATAAATTTTTGTTAATGTTTCCCAAAATTCAAATTCTTGTTGAAAACATATATGTTAAATTAGTGAATACAAAAGATAAGTTGGTTAGTTAAATTATAAATATTTTTTACATAATACAAATGTGAGATGATTTTAGAATAATATAATTTATGGTATGCTGCGCGTAATTACAATTTCAAAATTGTTAGATAACAACAAATTTACCTGAAACATGGTTTTATAAAGTAGTTCACTTATGTATTTTTTAGGAAAAACAAACAAAATAATTTAACTGCTTTGCATTAACGAAACATATATAATAACAACTACAATTTGAAATACTAAATAATATCATGCTTTTAAAAAATTGTAAATTTTAATATTTGTTTATCAAACAACACTATTCATCCAGAATTCAAGTTTGTTATTTATACATAAACTGTATAATTATTACGAATAATGTCTATGCGTTGTGGATGTTGTCAGCACTGTTCTGTGAAGCATATTTAGCCATATCTATATTGGAAATTTTAACGATATAAAAGCAATAAATGTAATGGAAAATGATACATTAATTAGAGCACAGAGCTGCTGCACTCAAGCACATAAGAGCTGGTGCATGAGAAGCGGGCAGTGCCCTGTTTTCATCACCATCCAGGAGCAATTATATCACATATGCATACACAGAGTTATGAGATTAGGGCATTAGGATGTTTGAGCATAAATAAGGAGGGAGTCATAAATATCATTACTGATGAAAAATGTTGCATGGGAATTCCCTTTCTTATGAATGGCCAATGCACAAATTCATATATCATCATCATTTATATAAAATCCCATGACAAATAAGTGATAATATTGGATTGTTATGGAATAGAATAAATAATAACACGACAGACAATTATAAGAATTCTCATTTTTCCCTAACCGAAAAAAGGAACATTAGGTGAATGCCAATAATTAAATCCAATTTCAAGATCCAGGTCAATATACATACATACATACATGTATACAATAATACAATTCATATAGTAGTGGTAGTAGTATAAGGGGGAGAGAAACCTGAAAAAAAGAAGAGGAGAAGGCAACAAGAAAAGTAGCAGCAGCCCATAAGAAAGCACCATAAGCAATGACATGGGCTCGATTATAACGGAGGGATAGATAAGCAGCGAGAGGGAAGCAAAGAGACTGGACCATTGACCTGTAAAGTGTTAGCGAGCCCAGACTAGTTGGATCCGCGTGAAGAGCTTCTCCCACTTCTTTGTACACTCCCGGTAGAAGTGACTCGTCGGCTCTTTCCATTATTCCGGCTAGATTAACCAGCACTAGAGTCAGCGTTTCCGCCTTCATCTTTTATTTCTCTTGTCGGATTTTGCCTCACGATGTGGCTCGGTCGGTCAACATTTTCTTTCTTAACTACTAGTGCTACTAGTATTCGTTTGACTCCCGAATGTTATTATCTTATGTCAACATACATTACTATATTTAGACTTTAATTTATTTAATAATTTTTTTTTTATAACTCAACTATGAGAAAAATATAAATAAAACTGAATTCTTTTCTTTATGAAAATTGGAATCATTGCTTCAAAAAGAATCTTATATTTTCTGATAAAATTTCTAATTTTATAATGGTACTAATAATATATTGAATCATTACAAATACAAATTAATTGTATTTGTAATAATATACTGATAAAATTTCTAATTTTATAATGGTAGTAATAAAATTAATGGTTTAATATCATAAATCATTAAAAATCATTAAAAATATTTATTTTTTTGTTAAATCAACCCACATGTTCAAAAATTAGATTTTTTCAATAATATATTATTATAGTTTTACAATCATTGCCAACTTTTTACCCAATTTTAAATAAATTTATACTAATTGTATAAGTATACATGTAAATGAATTGGTCAATACATAGATATTAGTTGATTGTTTAATATCATATTAATTATGGATGAATTTAGACTCTAATTGCAAATACACTCTTTATTTCTAATATATTAGTTTAAATCATATTTCTTTATATAAATAATATATTCTCTTTTCAATTTGAAATTTTTAACCTTTCTAAATCTTCACATCTGTTTCCGTATCTTTCAAATTTGACACATATCATCTATTTATGTTTTCACATTTTTCGAATTCAAATTTTTGAACGAGTTTAATGTCATTTGTGATGACTTTTATACCTATATGGGGTATGACCATTTTTTATGGCGTTTTGACCATATCTGTGGTGGTTATATGTCGTTTATGACGATGATGTGTCATATTAGATGACTTTAATTAGAATTGAAAGTTTTATACTATAATTTTATACTATATATTTTTGTTACACTTTCATCGACTTATTTGTCTTTATTTGGCTTATTTTTTATTTTCAAATTTAATTGGATGGGTTATTGCGTGTAGATGGAAGATGAATGGGAAACAGGATTTTGATACTCACTTGGATGAGAAGAATGGTAAAAAAAAGAGGGATAGATGAATACATGAATTTGAATTTAATGGTCTCATTATAATTAGATATTTTTCTTGTTTTTAGTAGGGTACTATTTTTTTCTCTTGAGTTTTTTCTCATATAGTCTTGCTCATATGGGGTTTTTAATGATACCCATGTATGTTGGTGTTTTATTTTCAAACATTAAAGTGTTATTGTCTAAATGTCTGAAGGCAACACGTGTGCCTTTCAGATAGATGATAAACTTGGTGAATGAAATAAACTCATTTTTTAGGTCATTTACTTCGTTACAATTCATTAACGAACAATTATTTCTGTCAAAAAAATCATATTAATTAATTAATTGTTATAAGATATCTCATTTATTGCAATTAATTAATTATTTTAATTATTTTATAATAAATTAATTTATTAATTTTAATTAATGGTTTAATTTTCAATTTTTAGGATATTGATTTAATACAAATAAAACTCATCAGTTGCATGAATGACATCATTAAATATATTTTTAAAATTCATATATAAATCAATAATAGTTATTTGTCTAAAATTTAATAAAATAAAAAATAAGGTAGGACTTCCGACTACGTAAAATTTAATACAAAATTTTATCTTATTTTAAATTATTAATTCAAACATGAATTGTTTGTCTAAAATTTAATAATAATAGTTATTTTTCTAAAATTTAATTAAATTTTATTATTAATAGAAAATTGAATTCATTGCTTGAATTAACCAATTACTTGAATACCCATAATAAAGTAGAGAAAATTATTGAATTGAGGATATCAAACATTTGAAGGGGTTCGCCTCCAACAAGTAGGTTCAAGTATTGAAGTATTTTCTCTTTCTCTTAACCCCCTTTCTGTAAGATCTTTGAGTGCACCTTCCACATTAAGTGAAAAAATTATTGAGGGGCTGACACTGGTCTAGGCAAAAGGAGAGGTAGAAAAGGCTGTAGAGAGCCTGAGTGAGTTTGATGGAGTGGGTGTCCAACCCCACTGTGAGGCTGAGAGATTAGGGTATTCTGAACCTAGCTTCACTTATTGGGATCAAGATTTTCCTAAGAGTTTGTCCAATGAGTTAGAGCAGGGGATGGATGAAAACTCATTTTCTTTGATCTTGCAGATTGGCAAGAAGGAAGAAGCTCTAGCTGCTCAGAAATCTTTCACACAGAGGCCACAATTTCACTTGGTGGATTCTCTAGCTAGAAGAGCAGATAGAGTCAGGGAAACTCTGGTGGATGCATCAACTACTCAACCTGATACTGCATTTATGGAGTCAAAAATTCATATTCTTATAATTCCAATTCAGGCTAGGCTTCCAGAGTCTACAGACCCTGATCACTCAATTGAGAAGTTAGAGTCTATAGTCCCTTATGCAGTTTCAGAGTCCATACCTCCATCAGAGTCTACACTTCTTGCAACAAAAGTAGAGCATGTTGTTGTTATTGATGATTCAACCCCTGAAAATGAAGGGGAGGTGGATCCATCTTGCAACTATTTTGATCAACTCTTTCCTCAATCCTGGAAGACAACACAGGCCGAGGGAATTGATGATGAATCTACTTTTGCTTGCATTTTGGATATCCATAGAGATGAGAGATTGAAAGCTTTTCAGAAGAAGTCCTTCTTGTAGGAGCATGGATACTATCCTGGAGAGAAACCTAATGATTCTCTAGTTGAAGAAAAGCAGGATGTAGCTGTTGACCTTAGCTCTGCACAGTCTCAATTAGATGTTGTGGTCATAGATATTTCTCATATCCAAACAAAAATGACAAATGTGGATACTACTACTTCTCTTCTACAAACAAAATTTGAGACGTTATACTCTCTTCAACAACATAAAGACATTGATGTGAAGGACTCCTTGGCTGAATTCAAAGACAAGCAAACAACTCTTTAGAATTCTGTCACTGCTAAGATGGATCAAGTCATCACTGTTCAGGCCAATATCACTTCTATTTTTGAGACCATTCTACTAACTGTTACACATAGTGATGATGTCAAAAAGGGGGAGAAAATGAGTAATAAGTAAAGGATGAGTAATAAAGATGAGAGTTGGAAAGATGAAGACATACCAAGGGGAGTTAAAAGGAGGAGATATGATGATGATAATAAGGATTCTCATGGTCCTAGGGGGCCTGATGGTGTGCAACAAAAACAGTCTAGAGTGGTTGTATCCTCAAAAACTCAAACACACCAGTCAGGGACTGAACATGAGAAATCAGGGTCTAAACCATACTCTGATAAGCAAAAGAAGAAATCAGAGTCTAAAGAAATTCAAGAACCTACATACTGGCAATGCAGTCAATCAAATCTGCAGTTAAGAGCTAAAAAGAAGATAGGACTTTGAGGTTTTGAAGAATCTGATATTGATAGAACAACTACTCTAACCAGGGATCCTCAATCCTTGACAGATAGACAATTTGAGAAAATTACACAAAAGCACTTAAACAAAGTGGTATCTGCTTAAATTGTTTATAATGTTTTTGAAAGAAAGATGTCAAGAGGTCAATGAGGTACAGAAAAGGTGCAAAATGATATGATTGTATATTTTTTAGAAGGAGGATCTGTTAGATGGATTAGGCAATCAAATTTTATCTTCTTCAAAAATTCTGAAGAATTATAGTATATTAGATTCATATTGCAGATTTCAAATGAAGTAAATAAAAGCAAGGAGGCTGTCACCAATAAATGGTTTAAGGAAATTGATAGGAAGCTGACTCTGCATAGACAGACAAATAAACAGATGGACAAATTTTCTTTAAAATATGTTGATACTGAAAGGAATGATCAAGACATGCCATTAAAAGAAAAACAAAATCAAGTTCCAAGAAGGTGCGAGTCATTACTTTAGGCTTCAACCTATGAATAGGAAAGTTAGTGTTCTGATGTTAAAAGATTTGAAAGAACAAGATTGCAGTGCAAATGATCTAAGAGCAGCTTATTGTCAAATTAAGTGTGAAAATGAAGAAATGAAGAAATTGAAAAAGTATGTTGGTGAATCTCTTGTAATTGCTGAGGAGAATATGATAAAGTCATTTTTTAAGAACAATTCAGCCTTTGAAAAGATCAATTGAGAAGTAATTCTTTTTCCTTGTAAATAATTTATTTTATTTTGTTCTTGATTAATTGTTTAATTCTTTAGTTTTGACATCATCAAATATTAATTTATGCTTAAAATTTATAAAGCATAAATAAGGGGAGATTGTTAGGAATATATTCTGTTGATGATGTACAAAATACTATAACAGAGTCTAGCATAGATATATTTGTAATAGAACAAGTCTTTCTAGTCTCTGATACAAGTAAATATAAATCAGAGTCTAGTTAGTCCCTGTACATGTATCAAGAGTATTTGTACTTAGAATATTTTTCTGAAAAAACAAGATCAGAGTCTGAATGCAAATCAGAGTCTGGAGTTCAATCAGAGTCTATAGTCTGTCAGAGTCTGAAGATCATCAGAGTCTGGAGATTTTCATAGTCTATAAAGCTGAAGCTGAATTTGAGAGATGATCACAGTAATGGAAAGTTTTCGAATATAAAGACAAATATATTGCAGATATGTCATGGGAAGGAAGGAGAGTTACAGAAGGAAACTACCAACTAATAATTAGGAATTCTATTCCTATTGTAATTTGATTTTCTGTTATTAGTTGATATGCAACTCTCTATATAAACTCTCTATGTAACCTAATTTAAATGTCGAACTTTTGAGAGAGCATAGAGCATAGAGAGAGTTGCTGTGAGAAATACAGAGAAGCTGTTAGGATTTGTGTATACCCTAAGAGAGTTTGTATTCATACATCAATAATACAAAGAGTATTTATTCATATCTTTGTGTTTGTTCTTTGTTCTTAATTCAAAGCTGTTATTTACATTAAGTTGATTTAACCAGGCAAAAAGAGCACATAAATATTTAACCCTCCCTTCTACTTGTGTAATTGGGAAAACAAAAACAAATGCACTTAAATTAATAATGAAAATTTGATATAACAAATAAAAAATCCAAGATAAAGAAAATAAAAAAATTTGTGAAAAGATATTTTTTGCACTTTTATTTTGGAAGAAAACAAACGCATTTAAATTAATAATAAAATTTTGATATTGACAAAAAAAACCCAAGATAGAGAAAATAAAATGGATTGATTTAGAAAATTGTCATTCCATTTCTTAAAATAGTTTATATTAAATTTGAATATCAAATATAAGTATAATTAGTTAATATTCAAATTATAATTAATTATATAGTGAGTTCCAATTATTAAAGAGTGAGATATGGTAATAAAATTAAATTAATTGTCTGATTTAGTAAATTACTTGAATACCCTTAATAAAGTAAAAGAAGTTATTGAATTGAGGATATAATTGAAAAAATGAAATATATGATTAGTAAAAATTATAATATTAATAGATTTATAATATTTAAGCTAAACAGACCCATTATTTCATCTGATACAAATTAAAATAAAAATTGGAAATTGGGCTCACAAATATGCTAATGGCCATTGAATTCTGGTGGATCCCATTGTGTTCTCTTGGGGGGGGGGGGGGGGGGGTTATGTATAATAATATGTATTATCGGTCGATGAATGATATGAAACCAACAAATTAATTAATTAATTAAGATGAAGAATAAACTAGCAGCCGAGGCCGGGAAAGGAACCCTATACAATTCGAAAAACAGAGGCACTTGAGGCAAGCGGATCAAGAGGATGAGTTTCAAGAGAATGATTCAGAATTCTTGCAGAATGGAACCATATGGTGAGTCCGTTTGACTTATTTTATAAATAATTTATAAGTTATAAGTTGAAAAATGTATATATATTTCAACTTATAATCCCCTTGTAAGGAGAGCCAAACAGTACGAGTATCAAAGAAAGGAGCAGAAGGTGAAAAAAAATAGGTGAAAAGAATCAATTTCTACTGTTCTAACAAATGGAATTGACCATATTACATTGGTAGAAGAATCCTTCCATTAAAATTTCGGAAAAAATATACATACGTGAAATACTTTATCAAATGATTTAATCTCCAATCCCAACTTATATCTTGTTCGGTCATTGTGGCCGTTTGGGTTAAATTAAAATAAATCATTTACATTTTAAAGTATTTTATATTTATTTTAAATTAAAAGTGTAATTTTTTAATTTAAAATGAATGTTTGTGTTTGGATAATTTATTTCACAGATTTTAATTAAAAAATAAAATTTATATTATTGAAGCATAAAATAAAAATATAATATATATATAATAAATGTCTTAAATATGTATGTTTATATTAAAATATTATATGACAAAAAAAGTATTTCAAATATACTTGAATTTAATGAATTTAAAATTAACTTTAAATTAAAAAATTTAAGTGTCCACAAAGCATGTTAGGGACTCCATCCACTTAAAGCATAGCCAAATGTCCTCTATGCATACAGTATCTGATAAGGAGGAATCTTATATCTATATACAACATCATAAAGGACTTGATGATGATGACGGTGTGTTTGCACTAGTAAAGTTGGGACGAAGCTTTGCTCCGAAACTTAACCTTCACACCATCATTAGTACTAGTAATCGAGTTCAGTATTGCTACCATCCCAGTTCACTATCATTACTTGCCACTATTTTATAGACCGGTACCTAATTACCTATAAATATTAGTAATGTGTTGTATCTTTTATTACACTACCATCCTCTTATTGGGCTTTGTTATCTTAAAAATTCAATACTTCTTTCGTCTCATCCATTTGTTTATGTTTCGGAAAAGGGTCTGTCACGCATTTTAATGTGCACATAAAGTATAATTCCGTAACTTATTTTTATAATTTTTTATTTTTGAATAAAAATTAAATGTTTAAATTTTTATTCAGAATTTTTTTAAAAAAATAAGTTATGGAACTATACTTTATATCCACCTTAAAATACGTGTCAAACATTCTCTCCGAAACGTAAACAAATGAGTGAGACTGATGGAGTAATAATTTATCACACTGTGCTCCATTATTATTGATCTTTCTTTGTTCATTTTAAGAAAGTTTACAAATTCATGATAATAATTTAATCAGAGTAAAGGATAGCATAATAAAACTCATGTCTCAAAATTATACTGATGGAATAGATGATCACAATATTTACTTAATCATGGCTATGCTAGTTAACTTTTCTGCACTATTCACTTTGCTTGTTAAGCTTTACAAGATGCTACTACCGGTAGTCCAGTACTACCAAATTTGTCATAAAAAGCCAATAACTTGTACGTCTTAAAATTTCTAAGAACATATACACATTATTAAGACTTTAAACTTAAATATTTAAAATAAAATACCATGACATTTACGCGCTGGTCCTATGCAAGAGGACCAAAACCAAAGCAGAAAGCCGCAATCATAAAGTGAATACAAAGCGAAAAAAGGGCCATCTTCTTAAGCTGTCAATTGCGCATCCCACCTTTTCTCATCATCACATTTTCAGACTTTTATTCCAGACTTGAGCTCGGTGCCTAACCGTAACATTATTAATTATTAATCAGTGTTTTCTTATATTTAGAAAAATATTTTATAGTAGTTTTAGTTTTCTTTGTTTGATTTCTTCAAATATTGATGTCTAAATTTTCTATGTTTGTACAAGCAGCAGCAAGAAAAATCTATATTCAAATTTAACAAACTAATTAATCTATACCCCAGACTTGAACAAAAGAGCGCTACCGCCAACCGCCCACCAGTCAGTATAGTGAATGACATGCAAGAAGAAATAGAAATGTAGGTGGCGAAACGATAGACAGAAACCTTACATTACATGCCACAAAAAGTTGCAAGGAAGGTGGTAAATTGCTAGTTATGGACAACCCCCCGTGCGAAAAGAGAATAGATAATAGCTATATATAATATTAAATTAAAATTTGAAATATAACAAGTGGCTTGCATAGACTCACAAGTTGAAGTTATGATTGGATCACAAGACAAGGCTCGTGGAAATCAACTTTATACATGATTATTTCTCTCCTTTGACAACCATTATACATTTATATAAATTAAAGAAAAAAGAAAAGTAAAATACGAGGCTCATGCATCACATTACTAGTGAGTCGTGAGTTTGTGAGTTTGTGACCCGACCCCAAGCAGAAAGAAGCCTAGCTTAGCTAGTAGGAGTACTATTATAAAACTGATGGAAACAGATGGAAAGGTGTCAGATACAATTATATATATGCTTTTTCTATAAACAAGCCAATCCAAACACACCTCTAAAAATTCTGAATAAGCAAATCAAAGAAAGAAGAGTGAGGGGTGAGTGAAATACAAGACATACAAATCAAAACAAGAAATTAATTAAGATGAAGGCAAGAGAAAGAAACAAAAGAGCCCCTCCAGCAGATCTCTTGGTCTGTTTTCCAACTAGAAGTCATTTGAAGCTAATGCCCAAGCCAACTACTTGTAGCCCTTCACGACCATCGTCTGTACCGGCCTCTAAACGCTTCCTCCACCACCACCTCAAAAAATCTGGTGCCACCACTTCTATGCTTTTGTTAAAAAACAAACACATGGAATCTGACATGTCTGAGCCCACATCTCCCAAAGTTACTTGTGCTGGACAAATCAAAGTCAGGCCCAAAAACGGAGGATCGTGCAAGAATTGGCAATCAGTGATGGAGGAGATTGAGAAGCTTCACAATAACAACAAGAAAACCAAGAAGATCAAGAAACCAAACTGGGCTGAGGCTCTAGGGTTCAAAAAAGATGTCATGCAGTTCTTGTCTTGCTTACGAACAATTCGGTTTGATTTTCGATGTTTTGGATCTTTTCCATCCGTCGATATTAGTAGCTCAGATGACGACGACGAGGAGGAGGAGGAGGAGGATAAAGATAATGCAGAAGATGTTAAGTATCAACAGAATCAAGAGGAAGATGTTGACAACGACAATTCAAAAGCTGTTTTCTCCAAATGGTTCATGCTTTTACAAGAAAACCAGGATACCAAAGAAGCTTGTGATGATAAAGATCATCATCAATCCACTAATGCTCCACCTTCAAATGCCTTATTGCTCATGCGTTGTCGGTCTGCTCCTGCCAAAAGCTGGCTCCAAGATGAAGATGACGAGGAAGAAAAGGAAAAGGAAGCCGAAATGGTGAATGAGGAACAAGTAAAAAGAAAAAAAATATTAGAAGAGAATAATTTGGTGGTTATGAAATATGACACGGATTTCTACAAATTATCTTGCGATATTGCAAAGGAAACTTGGGTTGTGGGTGGAATTAATAAAGATCAAATGTCAAGGAGTCGAAGTTGCAAGAGATGATCCTTAGCCTTGCGGTTGCTTGAGGATTCAAACATCTGTTATAAATTTCAGGACTTTACATGCAAGTGGATATTTGTCGCTCAATAGAGATGGTTAAATACTGCTCACTATTTAAGCGTGGCCGGATCCAAGCAATAATTCTAACAGTCTGATCATAATTACTATGGTGATATTATAATCTCATCTGCCGCTACTGTCTATACTATACCTTTCTAAGTCTGCTTGATATGTATACTGTTGGTTTCTGATCTCTTACCTGTTCCTATTTGCATTTTATCCCCTGGGATCTGTCTTGTGCCTGTATTGCAGTCAACCTTTTTCGTTGCCTTTTTGGAGTTGGTTCTGTTTTCCCATATAGAGTTGTTTTTTTACTCTATGTAACCTCGTGGTGACTCATGTACAGTTTTTTTTTTTAATCTATTGCTAGAGAATATGCTGTGTGCACGGCACGGTGTATCTTTTGATGTATCAATTGTAAATACTAGTACCATATAAGTTCTTAACAGCCTCATCTCCTATCGTCATGTACTCGTATATTTGATTCACATTTATTGATCAGAATAATAAACTGATGAAATATGGATCGCTCACGGGTGGATCTATACATATGACATCTATTTACCATCATGAAATCCTCATCTATCAATCCAGCAAATGTGAACTAACTTATTTTCTGATTATTCAATTATTTTACTAGTGCAATTATAAACTGGTCTACACATTTGTACAAGTTGTTTTAACAAAATAGCGCACACCACATCATTAACCAATACACATGAAGCTTCTTCTAATTTCTTAGTCAAGCTGGCACGTAATATTAAGCCTCCTCTAATTTCCGAGTCAAGCTTAGCTGACAGGTAAATATTGGTACAGGTTAAAAATAAATGACAATACACTTTCTCAACTGAAAACTAAAATTGATAATGACTTATTTGCTCTTTTGTTAATTATATGGGGTACGACTGATCATTTTGACTGAACTTTCTAATGATTCAAAATTTTCACCAGATATTTCCTGTATCGTTGATCCATTCTTGTATATCTTGAAGGCTGGGATCAAGTTAACATCTTCTAATTGCATGATGTATGGGTTATCTTCTATCTCCACCTACATTTTGAACAATGAATAACTAACACATGTTTAGACAAGACAAATCACCTCAACGCTGCCTTTAATTCCAATCCAGTGCAACGAAATAAAACTCTGTAATCGTACGGTGGTAGTGTGATACAATTTTTTTGTTCTTGGTTTTTAAATAAAAAATGCAGTGTTAAATTGTGATGATCGATCTTACCTTGAGAAAGTTGACAAATGGGAATCTTAAGCAGACTTGTTCCATTAGCTGAAACAATTTTACGTGAGATGATTTATTGCAGAAGAGCACTACATACATCCCTGCATCCATTTGTAAGATTTATTGGAGTAAAGCTTAATAAAAGGATTTTTGAAATTCGAAGAAAGGGACCAGTGATTCAATAATTACCAGGCCAATTACAAAGCGTCTGAAGTGTTCTTTACTAGAAACCATAACAAGATTAGAAGAAGACTAATTTACACTTTATATCCATATGGTTTTGGAGAATTGACCTTTGGGTTTCGTAGTTATCAAATCAACACTTTGTATCTCATAACTTTTAAACTCATCCAACTTTGCACTCCTTAAACTTATTTTTATCAATTTTTACGTTAAGTTCATTTTTTTACAGGGGTAATATTAGTATTTAATATTTAAATGATCATTTTAGTGTTCATATAACACATTTTTTACTGATTTTTTTTTTACTTTTATGTACAATTCATCAATTCTAAGTATATAATTTACATGGTTGAAATGTGTTAGAATATAAAATGTTCTATTCAATTCTAATATAAAATTAGACGTGAAAAATTAGAGCAATTTTTTTAAAAAATGATTGTTCTATTCTGATGAATCGAATATAAAATGTTAGAAAAAATTAGAACAAAAAAATTTCAATTGAAAATGTATAATATGAAAAGTAAAATGATCGTTTACATATTAAATATCAATATTATCCCTGTTGAAAATAAATTTTAACGTAAAAAAATGATTAAAATAAGTTTAAGGGATACACAGTGCAACAAGTTTAGAAGTTATGGGATGCAAAGTGTTGATTTGTTAATTATGAAACCCAAAGTGCATTTTTCTAAAACCACGGGGATGCAAAGTGTAAATTAGTCTTAGAAGAAGCATTATTTTTCAGGCTCCATGTGTCTTCACTTTGCTGCTTCTGAGCATGGGCTTCTGCTACATACAAAGCTTTCTCTAAATCTTTGTCTTTTGGATTCTCTTTGTTTAAAATCTCATAATCTTGAACCGATGCATCCCATCTTTCAAGCTGAAGATATATTATTAATAATTATAAGTGAATAAGCATAGCACTGAAGTAATTCCAGCTAAAATGTCCATTGTCTTGATTATAGAACACAATTATTTGTAAAAAAATTATGAAATGCACCTTTGCAAAACAATCTGCTCTTCTTAGTCTGGCCTTTGCATATGAAGGCCTTAAGGCAAGGGCTGCAGTACAATCCTCCACTGCTTTTTCGTATTAGCTTAACTTAGATAGACAAGCTGCACGATTGCATAATAAAACAGAGTTAAGAGCTTGATGTTGTAGTCCTTCGGTGCACACTTTCAAGGCTTCTGTGTATTTTGATGCTTTAAACAGCTGGTTGCCTTCTGATCGAGCTGATGCCAAGGCCAAAGCCCTCTCTGCCGTAGCTTTTGCCTCCTCAGTCGGATCAGGTTTTGCTGCACATTGAGCAGCAGCCACGGCCTCCTCAAATCTAAAACAGATGATTTTTTTTGTTAGCACGAAAGTATATTAATATATGAGACTTGACCCTTGTAAAAACTATGATCAATTGTATAGATTCTTTCACCAACCTGCCAGCTGCCATGTAAACTTGTGCTTGGTTGTCAACAGATCAGAACAACCAGCAGCACCGAAGAACTGGATACATAAATTTGTGTCGTAGTTTGGTCCTTTCTGAATAGTGGAATAGGCTTCTTGGTGTTTACCAAGATTTAACAAGGCCTCTGCTTTTAGAGCATATATCTAGAAAATGAAAAAGTATTGACATGAGAAAAGTTAGGGGATTCAGTTTTTTGTATAAACATCGATGATGGATATATGTATAAGCAACCAACTTTAATGTGTAGCAAGGCTTTTACACTGTGTAAGATGAACAGTTTCAAGATCCACATAAATTTCAAAGAATATACATATGTTGATTAAATTTGTGCTAATTGACCAACTGGAAGAAGTATCTATCTAAATAACCCCTGAATAGATGCAACTTTTCACAATTGGAGTCACAAAAACATGCAAGTATCAGCACTGGCACTGAATTTTATGGGCCCTAGTAAAATTTGGTTTTTGGGGCCCCTAATTCACATGTACACTGAGTATTTTTTTTAATGAATTCATATATAAATGATTCTAAAATTTTAGCCTATATAGTCAGGGTCACCCCCGGCAAGTATTGATAGTATATTTTTTTATCTTTGCTATTGAAAATACAATGACATAATCCTTCAAATATTTGTGAACAGATGCAAGTATAAATAAACAAGCCTTGGACATTAACAGACAAAAAAACAACGAAATTAAGTGTAAATTTTGATGCAGTTACCGGAGGAGATGAATCTGCACCTGACGATCGCCATATGACTCTCCTTTTCTACTGATTCCCAGTCTCTTAATGTTCTAGCTTCATTGATCTTGCTAAGATGCCTCTCAAGGGCTTCAGCTAGTGAAACTTCTCTTGCATCGGCCTTTGCTCCTAATTGTTTGTAGTGACTCAATGCCTTATCTGCATCCCCTAATCTGTAAGATAATTACAGAAAGTTATTGTTAGTAGTATTATAAGTATGATATGCTTTTCTTGATTAATTTTCTAAATTTACACGCTATTGATTACATATCGTTAGGCTAAGGTGATGCAATGCATACCTGAGGTACAATTTTGCTAATCGTTGATGAGCTCTTTGATACATAGGATTGATCCGTATAGCTACTCTACAATCAAACACAGCCTCAATAAGATGACCTAAACCTATTAAAGCAGCACTTTTGTTGCTATAGTATGATGCTTTACTTGGATCTTGAGCAATGGCTTGTGCATATAAAACAATAGCCTCCTCATATCTGCCCTCTTTATAATTCTCATTTCCCATCAACTTCAACATTTCAGAATCTAATCTATGCTTGACTTTTGTCTTTCCACTCGGCTTCTTCACAATGTTCCCCATAAGCATTGGAGTGTTAATTGAACTGCTTCCTTTACTTAAAGTTGTGCCATGGTCGTTCATGGTTGTTTTGAATTTGTCCATCATTGAGGCCTTAGCCCCGCCTTGCTTCAGGTTACCTAAGTGGCTCGGAAGCATTCCATTGTTTGAAGAAGCACGATATAAGATTCCACTTGCAGTGGATTTCTGGCGAACAGCAATTCTCATACATAATTCACTTTCATTGAAAGTAGGTTGTTTTTTTAGCCATCTAGTGTATCCCCCATTAGGGACCTGATCACGGCTTGAAAGCTTAGCAGTTGAATTTGAAATCTTTTTACTTGCAGCATCTGAAGGCCTTGGAGCAATAACAAAATAAGGCTTTTCTGAAGGGCTTTTAGTAGGTTTTGGAGGAGGTGGGGGCTTTGCAGATACTATCGACGAATCTAAATAACTTGAATCCCCAGAGCTAGCTCGTCTTCGTTTCACTTTAATACTGTCTCTGGAATGCTTGATTGAGCTACTGCCTACTACTACTTCTGGAATGCCTGCTTGAGCTAGTGATTTTTATAGCAGGTAGTGGTGGTGTTGATGTTGATCGTGGCCTAACGAAGCTCTTGCGTTGAAATATTGCTCCAACGAAACCACACCCCATTTCGTTTTGTGGTGTTTCATCTGCCATGACTCAGAGGAGTTGTAGTGTGTAAGATATATCCAGAAATGAAGATGACTACACTACATAAGTAGGAAAGAAAGTCGTCAATACGTAGGTTAAAGAATTGATAGTAGTTATCTTGAACAAAAAGAATCAAAACTTGGCTTGAATGGGAAGGATTGTTATTGGAAATCTGCACAAAAGAATGTGCGTATTTATATATCCAAAGCCACCCTAGAGTGGATGCCAAGAAACCAACTTTTTCTTCTTTTGCCGCAAAGCAATACCATTTCAATTTCAATAATAATAATAATAATGGGTCGCATCGCATTGTTACAATATCTATCATTTTCTTTTGTCATTTTTTGGATTTGTTTCATACCAATTTTTATATATGTGAATTGTGCTATCTACTGTATCATACATGTAGGACCTCGATCTTTAAAGATTTTACCATCAGTTAATTTTAGTGAATAAGTTATGGGAGCATATGGAGGCAAATATATTCGATTTGTTACAAAGAGTACAAATACTAGGAGAATTAGTCCACTTTAAACCTACATTTGGAGAAGAATCAAGGTTTCATTATTTTTATAATTTTATTTATGAAATTCAAGTAGCCGAGTTTATTCCAGGTTTTCAACTAAACTTCCAAAAAGTGAGTAATTAGTTAATCACAACTACACAGCCGTCTATTTGCCATTTCATCCACATCTGCTACCTTGTGTCCATTAGTTTGACCAGATTAGACCCGTATGTCGCATAAAAATAATCGCTACAAATTTAATTTTTTTGAAATATATAAAAATAAGTGAGTATAAAAGTATACAGTTATATTTTAAGTTGGATATAATTAGATATGTTTTTTTATAAATTGGATATTATTATATATATTTTTTAAAAATATGCATAAAATAATAATATTTTAATATAATTTTTAGTTAATATTTTATTATATATGTATAAATACAAAATAAAAGTGTATAAATTACAAATAAATTGGATATAAATTTCACATTTAAACATATAAGTTTAAAGCATATTAAATATTAATTAATATTTAAATACTTAAATCTTCCTCAATACAACTTTGTAATTCAATAGGTATAGAACTCCTGTCGAACACTCGATTTGAGTAATTATATGTTGCCCTAGCAAACTGATGAGCAACCATATTGGCAGGTCGTTTAATAAAATACAAATCAATTTTGTTTAAAACTTGAGTGAGACGTCGACACTCTTATGACCATTCTGAAATACGACTTCATTTTCACTCTACTTCTAATTGCATGTACAACCACCAAGCAATCAGTTTCGAGTTCTACTTTCGACCAACCTATGTTCTTAATCCAACTCAAAGCTTTCCTGATAGCCATTGCTTTATATAGCTCTGGTTTCACATGTCCACGCTCCAGACTAGTTCTTGCATGCACCTGCTATCCGTTCGAATCTCTAGCTATCAAACCAAAACCATACACACTCCTGTCTTCGAATATAACTACATCAACTGTTACCTTAATTGTATCTGACTGTGGCCTAACCCAAGTAGAAACTCCATCTCCAGTGTTTAACGATCGAAGAAGGGCACTAATTGTTCCATCACAAGGTACTGTTTAGCTGTTGCTACTATTCTATTAACTGGAGTTCGTTTCTTGTTTCATATTAACTCATCCCGACTCTTCCAAATAGCCCAACAAATTGTTATAATTTCAACACACTTTTCCTCGGTACTTCTATCAATTACCTTTAAAAACCATTCTGCAAATTCACTTACCTCATCCATCAAAAAACTCGGCGTGATAATTCTTCAACATTGAGCAGCAAAAGGGCATGACACCAAAGCATGCATGATTGTTTCTTCTGCAGATGAACACACAGGATAAATTGTACTCACTAGTACATGCTTATGATGTAACTGTGTCAAAATTGGTAGACTCCTTGAAACCGCACGCCAGATATTATTAAGCACTTTAGGAGGCACCTTTATACTCCACAGTTTCCTCCAAATACTTTCATCTACTGCATAATTTCACTGGCCTTTTTATTCTTGCAGGAGATTATAGGCACTTCGAACCGAGTAAAGTCCTGATTTTTCCCTGTTCCAATACAACATGTCCTCGTTATTTACCTCATCTAAGGTATACTCAGAATAAAGTTTTGATCCCTTTTATTAAAAATGTCCCTTATTAGCTCCACATCCCACTCCTTTCTTTCAATACACATCAGAGAAACCACATTTTTATCTTCTATTATTTGTGTCTCTGTTGTGATAAACGGCTGGTGCTCATCTAACAATCATGGATGCCCCCTTTATCCTCACCATTTTCCATGAGCCTATTCTCCACCTGATCTCAACCAATATCAATTCCTTAGCCTCCCAAATACTCTTCCAAACAAAACTTGGATTACCTCCTAGTTTAGCCTCCAGAAAGATACCCTCTGCAAAATAACGTGTTTTGTAAAGTTTAGTTTCCAAACTGTCCGGCCTTGTGAGGAATCTTCATCCTTTCTTTCGAAGCATGGCCAAATTGAAATAACGAAAGTTTCTAAAACCAAGTCCCTCTACTACTTTATGATTTGACATTCTATCTCAGCTTTGCCAATGAATGCAACTACTATTTTTTGAAGACGATTTCTACCAGAATTTCGCTAAGTTTTTCTCAATATCTCTTGTTACTTCCGATGGTAATAAAAACACACTCATAGCAAACACTGGAAGCAACTGAGTAATTGACTTAATTAATATTTCTTTACCTGCTTGTGATACAGTTTTGCCGTCCCAGCTACAAACTCTCGAACTGACTTTTTCTTTTAAATACCCCAAGATGGCTGACTTATTTCTCTCCAGGATATTTGGCAAACCCAAATATTTGCTTTGATCATTCGCCTCGGCCATATGCAACTCCTGACAAAGCATACTTCGATTATATGAGATCACATTTGTACTGAAGAACATTGAGGACTTCTCCAAATTAACTTTCTGGCCAGATTCCTTCTTATATATCTGCAACAGTTCCAAAACTCTGCTTGTTTCTTCCTTTTTGGCTTTACAATAAAGATAATTGTTGTCCATAAATAGCATATGTGATACTACTAGTGTTTGACGACATATTTTTATCTCATTCATCCACTTGTTGTTCTCGTACCTTCGAATCAAAGATGATAACCCTTCAAAACATATAATGAACAGATATGATGACAACGAGTCACCTTGACGAATCCCTGACTTCGGTAGATTGGTCCTATTTCTCTACTACCATGAACAACTTTATACGAGACTGTAGTGACACATTGCATTATCATATACACCCACCATTCATGAAAACCCATTTTGAGAAGAATGACTCTAAAAAATTCCCACTCGATCCGGTCATAAGCTTTACTCATGTCAAACTTATGTGCCATGTATCCCTCATTTCTTGTTCTTTTCCTTTTCAGAAAATGCATTATTTCATATGAGACCATTATATTATCCAATATCAAACGCCCTGGAACAAAAGTGTTTTGAGTATTTGAAACCATCCCATCCAAGAATTCCTTCATTCTATTAGCAAAAACTTTTGTGATTACTTTCATCAAAACATTGCACAAAGAAATTGGCCTTAAATCTTCAACGGTTGCTATATTTTTCTTTTTTGGGATGAGTACGATATTTGTGTCATTTAGACCATTCATAACTTCTCCAGTTCGGAAAAAATTACTGACAAGAGATACCACATCCTTACCTACAATGGACCAATGCTTTTGAAAAAATGCAGGTGTCATTCCGTCCGGTCCAGGTGCTTTATCTAGATTCATTTGAAACACTGCTTGCTTTATTTCCTTTTCTATTACTGGCTTTAGCAATTCTGTATTCTGTGTAGGTGTCACTCTTTCTGCAACACAATTAATCACCTGTCCTCCTCCTTGCTACTTTGCAATAAAAAGGTCCTGATAAAATCCTGTTATCAAATCTGCTAACCCACTATCTCACTCCTGCCATTCACCTTCTCTGTTTTTTAACTTTTGAATATAATTAGAGCGACGACGAGCACTAGCAGCAGAATGGAAATATTTCATGTTTTTATCACCCGACTGGAGCCATAGTTGTTTCGAACGCTGTCGCCAAAAGATCTCTCTTTGGTCAAGGATTAAAAACAACTTTTTCTTCGCTTCTTTATATTGGGCAGCTGACTGTGTATCTCGACTACTCCTCAGCATCTTCATTCGCTTTTGCACTCTTTAATACAACTACTAACTTTCGTGTGATTTCTTTCCCCCCAGGCCTGAAGCTTCTCTCCACAATATCTCACCTTCTGTATTATGCTTGTATTATTCTCCTCGTTCCAACTTTCTTGTATCAATTGGTAGCAGAATGGTTCAGTTAACCATGAATTCTCGAACTGGAATTTCTTTCCCCCATTACACATTTCTTTCTTTTTTGGTTCCAGATGAATTGGACTATGGTCAGAAGATGTACCTTCTATATTATACAACTTCACCAAATGAAATAATCACAACCATGATGTATTTACTAATACTCTGTCTAACCTTGTCTCTATCCAATTTTACGTATCACTACCTCTCTCCCATGTATACTGAAGCCCAATTAATTCCATGTCTATTAAATCCGCCTCAGTCAATTCTTCATTAAACCCATTGATTAACCATGTAGGGTACGTAGCTCCTTCTATTGTATTCACTTGTGAAACTATATTATCCATGTCTCCAATCGCACAACATGGTAAATTAGAATCCCTTACTAGATGACGAAGAAGCTCCCATATTTTTCTTCTTTGATTTTTGTCGGGCTCTTCGTATATTCCTGTCAAACTCCACGACTCCATCCCACTAACTTTTATTTCGACATCAATGTGATTTCTGGATATGCTTAACAGATTTGCTTGATCATTTTCTTTCCACAACATTGCTAGACCTCCACTCCTTCCTTGTGGTTCCACTACAATCATTCCTTCATATCCCAGTTTATTACGAACTCAGTTCATCTTTTCCTTACCACTTATCGTCTCACATAAGAAAACGAACGTAGGCTTTACTTGACGAATCAAGTCTGATAGGAACTGAATTTTTCAAGGTAGCCCTAGACCTTGGCAGTTCTAGCTTATTGTACTCATGAGAAAAGGGGGGCCTACATTGAAACACCAGCCTGTAACACGTTTTTTGGATTCATTTTCTCATTTTCGTTAGAGTCCATAACATTTTCCTCTTGGTTTGTGACATCACTCGGCCTAGATAAAATGGGCCTTTCTATTCTCCTTCTTTTTGAGTCGCTAATAAAAATTTCATTTGAAATATCATCTTTTTTTTCTCCGCCTTGAATTTGAAACCCCTGATTATTAGGTATTTGATATTGAGTATCTATATTAGTTCTCGATCTCTCTCCTTGATACTCGAATGCAGTTATCACGTTATCCTACGGATACATCCCAACCGTATCTCCTAATTTTACGCCTTGATTTCCATTAGTTCCACTCTTTTTTGGTACCGCCGTAGTAGACATGTTGCCACCGTCTACCGCCATGTTTACTGCCTAAATCATACCTCCTGGTCGTAGCCATTTTGCACCCATTGTATGAGTTTTTTGTCTGGACTCAGCACACATCCATACTCCATATGGTTTCTCAATCCTCTCTATTGGAGTATCAAACAATTTCTCACAGAATTTCTCCCCATGCCCGATCATTCCACATATAAAACAAAAAGTGGGGATTCTTTCATATTTAAAATTTACCTAACACTAGTTATCTGCACTCTTCTTAAGTTTCATTCTTCTCTTTAATGGAACATCTAGAGAGAAGGAGACTCTTACCCTCAAATAATCTCTCCAAACGCCTACAAAATTGTTGACATCTGATTCGACAAATGTACCAATATAGTTACATATATCTTTCACCACTCTTTGAGACATGAACCCAGTATTCATGTCGTGGAGCTGCACCCATATGTCTAGTTTATTGATGCTTACAAGCCTCGTGTTGTCTCCTTCTTTAATCTGTGTAAATACCAACTGAAAATGTTCGAACGTTCAAGGGCTTCCATCTATAACTCGCTTGATATCTATTTCACGGTAAAATTGGAACAAGTACTTGTTCGTATCAACCTGTTTCACATACATGCTTCTTCCCGGTCTCCATAAGGATGCCATCTTATGTTGCATTACTTGAAAATCAACGGATGATTCTGTCAAAAATATGCCCACCAAGCACCATCACATATCTATTTCACTTAGATCCTCCTCGTTACCATCATATATACGAGACCTCCTTGTTCTTTATCTTCAATACTTATCATAACAAAACTTTCTTCCATTTCTTGCATTGATTTTGTCCCACCCGCCATTTTAATGATTGTAGATGCAAGAAAAACAATAACTCACACGATTAACTTTAACACTTTCTCGCCATGTCAAAAGATAAGACATATTTTGATTTATACATAGTATTCTAAAAAGCTGTTGTTATAAGTAGTTTATTTTTTAATATTTAAATTATTTATAAATTAAATAAATCCTAAATTTTTTGACTCCGGTCGATTCACATTCACGTCCAAGTTGTCGCACTCTCGCATTTGATGATTCTGTTGCTCAAGCCAGCCGGCCCAGAATAAAAAAATACTCGTATAAATTTATTACATCATGTATAAAATTATGTATGTGTATATATACAGTATAAACAAAAACCAAATGGCCAAGATAGTAACAAATGTAAGTGATACAATTAAGAAGATTAGTTTAACTCTATTGCAGCAGAGAGACTAGTACTCTTTTAAAAATTGTCGGAGAAGTCAATCATGTAGTATTTGGTCAAATTTATAGAAAAGTATGGATTTTTTTAGAATTTGTATTATATAACTAATATATTTTTTAGACAAAAAGAATAATGACGTCGGTTTATATTTTTTATAAGTTGTATTATATAACTAATATATTGATCAAAATTAAATAACATAATATTATTATATTATATTATATTAAAATAAATGATAGTAAAACTATGATAGTTGATAGGGAGGGGATAATACAGGATCACACTATTTGTCGTGGACTGATTCTGGGCTTTATTCGTCCCAAAAGTTTAAAGCCCGTTTACAAGTGATCGATATAATTCATACAATCACACACACAAACAGCAGGAATCCAGGAAGCTCCGACTCGGCCCGTTCTGTTTTGTTTCCTCTGTTAATTGGGGAGTAGAAACAGGCAAGCAGTGTGGCTAATTGGCTGTATATTAAATTTGGGCACACACTGACTCACGCTAACACACACACACACACACACACACACACAGACTCTCATTGCTCGCTAGATTTCAGAGGTAATCCCTCTTATCTTGCATCTCATATGTTCTATAATGCCTTTCATTCTCTCTTTGTTTTTTTTATCATTTGGAAAAATCTATAGTCTTACTTTGTACAGGTTGATTAATTCTTTTTTGAAGTTTTTGTTGGTTCTGCATTTGATGAATACTTTAGCCTTCTTATTTCTTAATTTAGGTTGCCTATATGAAATTATCGATTCCCGCTTTCCCTTTTAAAGCCTCATGATGTATCTAATTAAGGGGGTTGGGAGATAAGTTTTTGATTAATCATGCCGACTGTTTGATAAACTTCCCCTAAGAAAATCTTCAATTTTTTTTATTCACACGAAATTGCCAAGTAAGCATTTTTAGATTTTCCGGGAAAATTCCATACCTCTCGTGCAAATTGAGTGAGTGTTTTGGCTGTTTAATTCACCTTCCTATAGTTAAACTTGGTATGACTGGATATTCTACAACTAAACTACTGTCTGCCTTCGCCCTTTATAAAATGTAATGTATGTAAAAACTACGCACCTAACATATGCTAAAATTTTACCAACTATGTAGCATAATACACTTGATTTTCTCTCACCCCCTTTTATTTTTGCTTATCTTATTATATGTCATGATTACAGCAATTCTTGTAACAATACAATACGGAGAGATTCTTATTTTCTGTCAAAAACTTCGAAAATTCAGTAGTTATTATCTATGCTAAATATTTGACTGAGTGCTTAATTCACCTTCTAAAACTTAATTATATAAAAAGTAGGTTCCCTTTGTTCTACAAGAAGAGTCTAGTTCATTGACGCATATTTTCAGGCCTTCCTTGTTAACATTCCATTTGTATTCCTGGTAGCATCAAATCACTTTAGGTGATAAACTAACTACGACTTACATTAATATTAATTAATAAATTTATAAAAAGAGAAAGAAAATTCATTTTTATTGAATTAATCTTTTGGTTGTAAACCGAGAATAATGTAACACAAGTTATACGAGTTTCCAGTTATAGAAAGAAGTGGTTTTTGAAAATTACTTTGATGCATAGTCACCAAGCACTCTTTCAATGGAAAATCCTTGGAAGTAATAGCATAAACAATTAAATATGATCAGGCATGTAGAGATAATCAACACGGTTTTATGCCATTTCCTTTTAATACCTTTGGATTCTTGGCTTGTGATATTATTGAGTTTTTTCGGAGAGTTCAGAAAGTCATGAATAAAAACGTAATGACTGCTGATTCAGCAGAATATATATGTCATCGGATAGGATTTGCAATTCAACAAGGACTTGCGGCACAACTGTTTGCCCGTTTATCTCGTATACATGTATTTTAAAATTTCAATAATAAACTTTAAGATTTACTAGTTAAAAAAGTATTTGAAAATAAAAAAATATGTATAATTGACTGGTCACTGGGCCATGCCACACATAGAAAATTTCTTACCCCAGAATCCTTAGCTTGAAAAAAAGTTCGTCCTTGAGTTTATAGTTGGATGTTTAATGGACTAAATCCATAAATAACTGGAATAAATTTTCTCAAATTCATATGTATAATTATATGTTAGTAACTTATCATCTTTTGGGAAAGCCAGAAAGGTATGCTTTTTTTTTTTTTAAATCTTTTGGGCAAAACACTCTGCGTCATAATATAGATAAGGAATTAAGAGTGTCAAACTCATCAGAACTAACTCTGTGAATCAAGTAGCTCTCTAGTTGAAAATCCCATATAAAAAGTGTATAAGAGTTGCTGATGCTTTTTTAAAAACAGACAACTTGTGGTCTCGACGTCTCGTGCTTAATACTTTTATGATAAGATGAAGTTTACTAATGCAGAACAACAGTTATAACGATAAAATATATAGATTTTGTAGATTCACTGCAGAAAACTCACTAGCCCTAAAGTGATTCAACCACACAATAAGGTGATCCAACCACACAAGAATCTAGAGAGTAAATTTCTAAAACGTAATCACCAAGGAAGGTCCTAATAATAAAGAAAACAAATTCTTTTTATTATTATATTATACTACTATAATCTAGAATATTCTTTTTCTCTTTTTTCCCTCTTTCATTTTAGAATAAGAGGGAGGAAAGAGAAAAAAAGAAAAGGTGTATTCAACAGCTTCGAGACTTGGATTCAAGTTTGAATTAAATAAATTATTAAATTAAATAGGGATGGGGGTACAATAAACAGGGTGGGGTCTAGATCTAGGACAAGACTCTTATACAGTCGTATAGGAATTTAGTAGAAGTTATTGGGATTGAATAAAAAAATAAAAATAAGTTTGATAATATTCAATATAATTTATATCTAATAATTTACAATCAACTTTATCCCTAGATAATAACAAAACCAAACCTAAATAACAACGTAAAATAAATAGTTAAATACAAACTAGTATTTTAGTTTCATCTTCCGCATCATCTACCCTGTATACATATGTGAGAATTTAGTTTCTGAGATGGTGAGAACTGCTTATCATTGAGCTTTTCTCTTTCTCTGCAAGCATATTGCTTTTTTGTTTTGTTTATTATAGTGTGTTAGTTTGTAATATTACTCCCCGGTTAGAATTTTCACAAATAAATGTTTCTCATCAGGATTATAAAAAGAGCTTCAATGTTGACATCTATGATAACTGGTGTCATTGTTTTCATGATTGTTTGGACAGCTGTAACAGAAATGTTGAAAACCAGAAAAGTTGCTGGTAGGGGAGATGCAATATCTTCACACTATGCTTTTGGTCAACTTGAAGATGATACAATTATCAAACACAGGCTTCTTACCCGGACAACGACCACAAGGGGTGAACCTCCACTAAAAAAACTACAGAAAAAATTTACCTCATTTGCTCTTGAAGTTGAGAAAGATGCAGACAACAGCAATGATTGCGAACGACTAGCAAAAGCTTTCTTACAGGAGCTGACAACTTTTGAACTTCCACTTCTTAAGAGCAAAGCTGTTATTGATGCAAATTTAAGAGAGAAGGAGAACTTCAATGAGCTGAAGGCTGAGATAAATAGGCAAATAATACAGGCAGAGTATGATATAGAAGACCTGAAGAAACAACTAGAAGAGAGCAAGGTGGAAAGGCAGCACAAAGAGGAGTGCGAGACAATCAGGAAACTGATTGCTATGCAGCCACCAAGATCAGAGACACAAAAAGTTCTTATGGATCTGGAAAAAGAAATTGCTTTACTGGAGGCAGAAAATATATCTGGCTCAAGGACGCTGGAGCTACGGAAGAAACAGTTCGCTCTTCTGTTGCATGTGGTATGTGCTAATACTTGAAAAAGTCGATTTTGTCCGATAAACATTTTTTTATGGCGGTGTTAATTGTTAGCATCAATTCCTGGCATTAATATAGTTGTATTTACTGCTTTCACCTCAAAATAGATAGATGACAAAATTTGCATTAAAACATGTTGAACCAAAGAGCTCTCAGTTATGTACTGCCTTTATTGTTTTAACCAAAATGCTTGCACAGGGAACACAGCTATCCCACAGTCAATAAATGTTGGCCAGTCCATTTAGGCTATCTATTTTCAGTGTAATTGAGTTGGATTTTCTCACTGTTTTTTTAAGGTGATGCTTACTGTGCTACAATTTTATATCTAACCATTCATAATTTTAGGTTATTTTTGTCGGTGTATGTCACTCATACTGACACAAGCGAGTGAATATTAAACAGAGCTAAGTAACAGTCAGGAACTGTTGGCAGAATGAAAAATGTAACTGCGAGACCCTGCGAATTCAGGACATGAATGCATCAATAGTTGCAGATTACTTTGCAAAAGTATCTATCATGATGTGAATTTTTTTGAACAAGAGCATTGATGTAGGAAAGGGTTAGGAATAGGGTTAAAAACAGGGGATAATGACCTATATCCGCAGAGAATTGGTAGAGCCACATATAAATCCTCAGATGTATCCCATAATCATCAATTTAAAATATTCATTATCTGATTAATAATGAGTATTACATATATAGAAATCCTAAATCTTGGAGAATAGGTAAAATCCTAGATGTAAGAAAACCTATCCTTTTATTATGTCTGCATCAATTATGTTCGCAATGAAGAATTTCAGATAATTTTCCTGATTTGCTAGGGGCTTGTTATTTCCTTGCAAATTTATTCATGTGGATGCCTCTTACTGGGTTGATTCTGTCTATACCAATATACACCCAATCCGCTATCTATCAGAGAAGATCTAGCCAGAGTTCAGACACATGGCCAACAGAGACTGAAGAATTAAGATGCTTTCCTTGGTAATGCCGGGAGTTTAAATTTTAATGAAATGTTTAATGTCATTCAAACTAAAAGGAAGAGTGTGAGGTGTCTATAGAGAAGAAGAAATATCTAACGGAAGAGGATATGGAGAAGAAAATCTCAGTTTATGGAAGAACTTAAGATTGCAGTTCTCTGGTACCATATTGTCATGAGCACGCATGGAGGTTGCGGGTTGGGAACAATGTTTTGGGGAAATATAGTTTTGGAGGAATAATAATTAGTTATGTACACAATTATATATATATAAATGTTAAATTGTTACTCCCTCCGTTCCTAAGTAGTTGTCCCTTTGACTTTTTGACGTATTTTAATGTGCATATAAAACATACTTGAATAAATTATTTTTTAAGTTTTCTTTTTGTAAATAAAAATTTGATATTTTAATTATTATTTAGAAAAAATAATTTATCAAGCAATGTTTTTATGCGAGTTAATATAAGTGCTAAAAGTCAAAGGGAAAACTAATTAGGGACGGAGAGAGTAATTTATATATGTCGTCTAGTATTATTCTGTGTTTTTTCACAACCATGTTTCCGTTTGAGGGACGCCAACTACTCCATGTTTTTTGGTTATAGAAATTTGAAACTACTGAATAATTACCCAAAATTAACTTCATGGGCATCTAGAAGAATGAGAAACTGGATTACTGGACTGGTGGACTCATCAGCTTGTATAAGAGTCACGGCAGTTTAGGTTTCTATATTGTGGTAAATCATGAAAATTGGCAGTACTGCGAAGTATTTAAGTAACTTAGTGCAGGTAGCTGTTTTTTTAACTTAGATTATTGCTAACTCATTGTGCAGGTGGATGAGTTACAGAACACTATAGAGGAAGAACCGAGGAATTTGATGGAGGAGATGAGAAATGCAATGGAAGATCATAAGAATGGGGTTGAGGATGCTAGTTGTGGTCCAGATGCAATGGCTGTTGACTAGCAAGTTGGCTCTGAACGATATGTTCTGCTAGTTCAGGATGACCTGTTAGCAGCTGGGCTTCTTCAAGAAAACTTTATGTAGAATGCATGTAATTTTCTGACCTTCAGTTTCTTGGTTCTCTGTGGTGAAGTGAACAAGTAGAAAGAATGTGAAATTGTGGTAGTAAACATTTACATTGTTTTTGAGGCGTTTGGGGAAGTTGCAAAAATGCGTGTTTCTATGTTTCTCTTGTACCGAATTTCATAGCTGGATGATTTGATGGGGTTCCCTTAATGTTCTTTGAGCATCTCCAATAGATGCACCCTCAAGAGGTGGCAAAAATTGTTGAACTCACCATAAATAATAATATTTTATATTCTCTTTCATTCACATTAAATGTGGTAACATTTTACTCCAATAGTTAGCAACTTATACAAAGTGTTCAAATGATCCCCACATTAATTACTTTTCCAAATAATATAATAGAAAAGGTAATACATATATATATGTATTTCATGTAACATTTGTTTTTTTTAATATCTATTTTGAGGAGCTGAGGAGGTGTCAAGGGGTGCCAAAAATTAACAACCTTTCTTGGAACCCTCTTAGCACCTTTGAAATTCCAATAGGTTGGCAACCAAGAGTGCCATAACACAGGGGCTTGACACCCCCTGTTGGAGATGTTATAGATCTGAATTCCCACTTCTGCTAACCAATCTCAAGAACCTGATGTAAAATTTTGTGCAAGGGGGTCATCATATGCATGAGCTATTTATCAACGTCAAAGTTGTGCATTAAACTTGATGTTGTACTCTTTATCCGTACTTGTTTGGTGCAACCGTTTTGGCCTCTCAGACTTGATCCAAAGGAAGCTTGCAGCAATAATTATTAATAGTCGATGATATATGATCAATTTAAAGGATAATCATAATATACGTGAGGTATAACAGAAGACTTGTACCCCAGTGGTCAAACTCCCGCTTCCATGCCTGTTTGGTTCTCCATTTGCTTTCAGCTTGTATAAGTTAGAATTAATTATATAAATAATATAATTTTTATATTAAAATAATGTAATTTTATAATTTCTTGGCAGTCTGGCATGGATGCATTCGTAGAGGACCAATAATTAGGTACCATAGTTGATAATTTCACCATCGAGCAAACCTATAGTGTTTGAGCCTGCAATCATAAACCACCAAGTATTTAAAAATTGTAGTTAATTTTTTTTATAAAATATTTATTGAATATCTTCAAAATTTATTGTAGTTAAATTTTTTTAAAATTAAAACTGTGTACATTAATATTTGAATAAATTATATAAAATTGGAATAAAATATATCATAATTTTTAAAATTAAAAAAAATAAGAGTTTCCAAATGAAGATAAAAAAGGAAAAAGAAAAAAGACATCATGTAAAGTAGTTATAAAACTTGTTGACAACCAGTGGGCCTGAAAGACAAACAGCCTGGGTTGATTCGGTTGTGAATTGAGAGAAGAAACAAGAAGAGCGACGTGTAGTAATCATCGTAATCTAGTCTAGTCTAGTCTAGTCTAGTCTGGTGTGGTGTGGATGGAAAATATAGTGAGCAAGATAAGGAATCTAGACGCGTATCCAAAGATCAATGAAGATTTCTACAGCCGCACTCTTTCTGGTGGTCTTATTACCCTCGCTTCTTCCCTTGTCATGCTTCTTCTCTTCTTCTCCGAGCTCAGTTTGTACTCTCGTCTTTCACTTTTATTTACTCTCTCTCTTCATCAATCATAATTCAAAACACATATGTGTCTTCTTATCCATCATCTTGTGTTTTTTTTATGGATTCTGTTCAGGATTATATCTTCATGCCGTTACAGAAACCAAGCTAATTGTAGACACTTCCAGAGGGGAGACGCTAAAAATCAATGTAACATATATTTATTACTATTATAAATGTTACAGTTGTTTACCCAGACTTCAGGATGATTTGAGAATACTAATTTATCTCACTCCATCTTTTATTTTATTTACAAACTCAGGAGATATGCCGGTTAAAGGTTCTGTTTGTGCTTATATCTACTCTGTTCCTAGCTACTCACTGTTTGTACCACTCTTTAATTTGCAGTTTGATGTGACTTTTCCCGCACTTCCTTGTTCCATACTCAGTCTCGATGCCATGGATATAAGTGGAGAGCAGCATCTTGATGTTGTATGTACTGATAGTCATGTTATGTTGGTTTGCTATGAGATTTTCTGTGCATTCTTTGACTACCAGTTTGTTTTATGAATATTCTTGTTATATACCGAGGCCATGTTTATTTCATGGGATTAAGTACAAAATATGACTATGAACCCTTAAATTTTTAATCCCATGTTTGTTTTGTAAAAACTGATTTGGGATTAGTCCAAGGATTCTAATCCTCTAAAATATTAATCCCATGTTTGTTCAAGTACCGGATAGGACTATAATCCCCTTTGATACTTGGTTGGAGGAGGTATTATTTAATCCCCTCTAACAAGTCATTTTATAAAGGATTATAATCCCTTCGCTATAATTCCATGTAAAACAAACATTGGATTAGAAAATTCCAAAGAAAATAGTCTAATCCCATATATTCTCTCTCAAAACAAACATAACATAAAAATTTAAAGGGTTTATAATCCAATCCTAAACTTATTCCTTCAAAATCAAGCATGGGATTGGAGTCATTGGACAATTTAAAGGATTATATTCCTTAGAATAATAGTGAAAATTTTAAGGTATGGATTCTAATCATGGGATTGTAATCCTCCGAAACAAGCATAGCCTAAGGATTTATTAAGCTCCCGATATTCTTCCATCAAACCTGGATAGTCTCTCTTGGATCTTTATATTGGGTTTTGAACCATTGTGACATTTTGCCCTTCTAGTTTGGAATTAGATACCAAGAGTCCAAGAGTAATTCACTTTTTTTAAATACATTTTTTGAGTTGTAACTCTTTCCTGCATGGCACACTGCACATGCTTAGTCAAATTATCAACACAAACCTTTTCTCCCAAACTTAAGGTTTTGGCAAAGTTGTTCATCTAAACATGTTGTAAGAACTTTGTTTTATTAGAGGTATCAGTTCTTAGAGAGTCGATCGGCTAATTCATAAAATCTTGATTCTGAAGAGAATTTGTCGGTTTGGTGTGCATGATGAAAATGGAAACCTAGAAAACAACATCTGATTGAATTGTAAACAGTTCAAAATTTTTGGGCTCTACTGTTTCTAGATTTTACATGCAATAAACCGTACAGGGTTAATTTGTACTTCTACTTCATATTTGCAGAAACATGACATTTTCAAGAAAAGGATTGATGCTAGTGGCAATGTCATAGAATCAAGGCAGGAAGGTATTGGTGCTCCCAAGGTTGGTGACAAATAGTTTGTTTTATAAAATCAGTTCTATACATTTCCTAGTTAATTAAAAATATACTCCCTCTGCTCAAAATACCCATCACTTTGACTTTTTTTGCACGTACTTCAAAGTGTATAGAAAAAATAGTTCCACAACTCATTTTTAAAATTTTCTTTTTCTAAATAAAAATTTAATATTTAAATATTTATTTGAAAGAAGAAAATTGTAAAATGATTTGTGGAATTATCTTTTCAATACACCTTAAAATACGTGAAAAAGTCAAAGTGACGAGTAATTTGAAACGGAGGGAGTATTTAATATGATTTGAAGTAGTATTATATACATTCGAATCTAATTCTATCGGACGAGCTTAAAGGTTGAAAGAGGTGTAATGATCATAAAAGGAAAGAGCAGCATCTTGTTTTTTATTTCATTTTAAATATTTGTTCACTAAATAAATTTTAATAAGCTACATTTTTCCTTTGCAATTTATTTCATTTAATAATTCTTTAGAAACAACTGCAGAGATAAAATATACGTTTTTTCAAACCTCAAAGCACTACAAAAGAGAATAAATGGATGTAAATTATGGAAACCATATATTCTCATATTAATTGCAAAGTGTTTAGGTATGTTAAATTTAGTTACAAAATCGATGCTCAAATCAAAATTTTGAAGTAGTGGATCACCTATCTTGGTCTTTACTTGCTTGGCTATGTGCCACACAGTAATTCTTAAATTTGCTAGCTAACATGTGAATTTTTTTTCTTTTTAGTTGCATCTGTACTTCGTACTCATATCTTCTTTAATGTTAACAGATCGAAAAGCCATTACAGAAACATGGTGGTCGGCTTGAACACAACGAGACATATTGTGGTTCATGTTATGGTGCAGAATCTGTATGCTTCTATTTCGACTCTTCTATTATTTGTTAATAATCTGTTCTTAAATAATAATACTATAAAATATAAAATATGTAACTTCGAGTTGTATCGTTCATGCGCAAAGATCAGATCATAGATTATTAACCATTTAGAATGAAGTCTATGTGAACCCGGTGATAAGTATCTTACAAGTTCAAAAGGCACAAGTTATAGATTGCATGGAAGTAGGATATTCAATTTAAGACTTAATCCTGAATTTGCAACCAGGAGTCAATAGTTAATGGTTCAAATTTGTCATCAACTTTTTTTGTGCGGCTAAAAATCCACACTTTACTTTTCATTAAAAAAAAAGGAGGAGAAGTTTTTAGGCATTATGTTTGTGTGTTTTGAGATACTATACAACTTGTGAGTAAGACGAACACAAACAGACCCTTAATGTCAGAGAGGGAGAGGAAATTAGAGAAGAGGCATAAACACACAATTTAATTATTGTTCTCTGTGACACTATGTTCCCTAACTGTAAACCTCTCAACTCCTCAAATAGAAATTCTATAATTTGTTGAGGAAAGTCTGAACAAGTTTGGTGATCGGATACTCTACCAATCTCGCTTACAGGTTTTTGAGACCACACCACTGTAATTCAAGCAGCGAGACTCTTATTCGTGTTGGACTAGTAATACTTCTTGGGCTATCGTAACTGTTATCTTGGTCCAACAAAGTCTCTTTGGACATTTTCGTGGGCCATTAATCATCACAGGCACAAGGAAACATTTCTAAGCATAAGCTATATGGCAGTGCTTGGAATAAATTTTTAATGTGTGAAATTGTATTTACCTTTAAATGGAAGTAATTCACTATGTTTCCAAGACTTATAATGGACCGAGTTAGTAACTGCATCCTATTGATTTCTTTATTTCTCGTTTTTTTAGTGTTTCCGTAACTATATTAGGAGGCTGGAGTTGACTACCATTGAACCAATTAATGCATATTTCTTGCTCTGGAAATTTCGTTACTTTTCTAAGTGCATACTTGTTTGTTTGTAGTCCGTGTAACTCTCTGCCTACATCTGAATTCAAGGAATAATAATTAGTGCATATAACTGTTTATATATAAATAAACTATTAGGCTAACGAAAATATCTCTAATTGTTCTCTTCGTTAACTTTCTGTTTCCTTTTCTGAACATTGATGATTCTTTGTAGTCAGATGATGATTGTTGCAACACCTGTGAAGATGTTCGCGAAGCATACAGGAAAAAGGGTTGGGCTGTGTCAAATCCAGATTTGCTTGACCAGGTCTGCCCTCCCTCCCTCCCTCCCTCTCTCTCTCTGACACACACACACACACAGAGAACATGCATGCGCCATGAGTATACTTATTCACATGGATCAGCACACCTCACTTTGTTAAGCAAATTTTGTTAATATAATCTAAAAGGTTTAACCCCCCCCCCCCCCCCCCCCCACACACACACACAAAGCATGCATGCATCTCTGGCTATACTTATTGACATGATCAGCACTCCTCAATTTGTTAAGCAACTTTTGTAACTATAATCTTGAAGGTTCAAATCATTTTATGTGATGGGAGGTATTGATTAACTCATCCTTATGGGTATGGTGGTTATTATTTATATGTGCTTAGGACAGCGGCAACTTCAAGTTGAGTACTTTGTTATGATTTTGGGAAGTTGCCAAATCTTGGCAACCTCCCAACTCCAATAGGTAGGCAACCAAGAGTGCCATGCCACATAAACTTGGCAACCCCTATTGGAGATGCTCTAAGGGTGGTATTTAAGAACAAACCACTGCATCAGGACCACGGTTCGATTCTCCTGTTATCCTTTTTCACTATTTTCCCATTTTCCCTGTACTTATAATCTTTACTATCATACTGAAATTATAATGTACTCAGTGCAAAAATTTTAGTTATATACATTACTAGTTAGACTAAATTTAATTGAATCCCCCTTGATTCATGAGCTAGATACGCTACTGGCTCTTGGTTCATCAAGTAAACTTTTTTTCAGATTCTGTCATTGCAGCTTCTGAATTATGGGAATGCTCTGTACTTTCTTTCCTTTCCTGCTGTATGTTTATGACTTACATTGTTAGTTGATCAGCCAAGTGTATAGCTATGTTTTAGATCGTATCTGGTGTATGATTAGTGGTCTTTATGGAAAGTTTTGTCATATTGTCATAATATTATTTGTGGCTTTTTGTGGATGTCCGGAACTTGTTGAAATTGATTTAGATACAAAGTACAAATTTATATCTTGGATACTGAGAATAGATAACAATAAAAAGAACATACATGAATATTTGATTTCTCAGTTTGTCTCTACACATGCATCCACTTGCTCCAGGACTATCATTCTCCCCCAACTGAATGTCTGGCCGATGAAAGAATCTCTTGCAAAAATGATAATAAAGATTACATGTCCAAACCTTCCCTTAGAACTTCCTTGTCTCTTAATTGTAATAAGCAACATTGTATTTGTTTGGTACTCTAGTTTTAGCGGAACCATTTGTCAGGAAGGCAGCAATAAAGACTAGTAGTAGTATTTCATTTAGTAAGGGTAGTTAAGTAACTTCAGAGTTAGTTAGCATGGAGTAGTATAAATAGCAGCACATTTGTAATTTGGGAGGAAGCATCTGATATGAAAATGGTTTTGCCACCACTCTCTTTCTCTCTCTAATTTCTACCTCCCCCCCCCCCTCTCTACATTTCTCCTTTCTCAAGTTATCTTCTCTCTCTATTCTGTTTCTCTCTTCTCTGTATCTCTTCTTCTCTATATCTTGCTGATTCTATCTCTATTTCTACACTCTCTATCATTTTCTTGTTAACTGTTAATTTCTGTCATATAAACCATAAAATACCAAAAACATATAAAAAACGCTTATAAAAGCCTGCTGATCCTGACACCATTTTGCTGCAGTTTGAAGTGTTTTTGTCTGTTATTCTTTTGTAGGGATCTGCCTTATGCTTTTTACACCATGTTACCAAGAACTGTATAGTCTTTATCCAGATGTCAGAACTTATATTTTTGTCTTTAAGTTTGTGGCGAGCACCCACACACTGACATGATGCAATTCCCTTCTATTCTCCCTTCAATCTCATGAAAGAGTTAATAACAACAGAGGGTAGATAGAAGTAGTCTGATGAGAGCTATCAGCTCTTAATGATCTGATAAATTTAGAGATAACTAGCATCATGAAGTCATGAACCACTTAATTATTGATTATTCTCAGTTTTTTTTTCTGGCTGATATCCATCAAGATGAAGATAACTTTTCTTTTCCATCTATTTAATGATTCAACTTTTAGCTTGGTCTTGTCAAACAAACTGATTTAGTTGTATATTTGTATCTTCGAACTTAATATGTGAGTTTGTCTGGTTTTATGTCTTCTATCAGTGCAAAAGAGAAGGATTTTTACAAAAGATCAAGGACGAAGAGGGTGAGGGATGTAATATGTATGGATACTTGGAAGTTAATAAGGTGGCTGGGAATTTTCATTTTGCACCTGGGAAAAGTTTTCAGCAAGCAAATGTTCATGTGCATGATTTGCAAGCTTTTCAAAAGGATAGTTTCAATGTAAGCAGTTTGTTGATGCCTTAAAATTTAATTCTGGATTCACAGAAATGTTGATGCACTTGCAAATTAGTGAGTTGACCGCTTTCTCAATACTTGGAACATTAAGTACATAAATTTTATGTGCTTCACTGTGCAGATAAGTCACAAGATTAATAGATTAGCATTTGGAGACTACTTTCCTGGTGTTTTAAATCCTCTTGATGGGTATTTTTCTTCTTATTTCATGTTGTCACTTCATAGTTTTATGGCAAGGCTACTAGCTTAACTGTTAAATAATAATTACCATTTCAAATCTTAGTGTGCAATGGACACAAGAACCACCAAGTGGCATGTATCAATATTTTATCAAGGTTAGTGCCTGAATTTTCCCTAAGAATATCAATTTCCTTTTGCTTGTATTGATTTCCTTAATTTTTTGCTTTTATATTATCACAACTGTCACATGACTCGCATCACAGCTTGGAGTCATGAACATATCAGAGTTCAAGGCTAAACCCCTTCACTTCTTAATACAAGATGATATAGTTCAAAGCTAATCCCCATTACTTTTTAATGTGTTTGAATTTCCCTAGTTCAAAGATAAACCCCATCACATTACAGCATTACATCCTAATTTGTTTGAATTGGTATTAAGCATAGTTCAAAGCTAATTTTTCTCACTCTGCTGGGTTCCCATCGTCTTGTCAACTATTTGCTCTGAATTAATTATCGTTTAATAGCTGATATCTGTAGACTTATCGCCTCTCAGTAATCATAACAAGAGTGGATGATATGCAAGTCGAAACCCCCTCCCCCCTCCGAAATTATAACTTTGAGTGATGTGTCTCTAGGCTACATGTGCAAGTGGTGGTCCAATCATGTGCAAGCATGTGCAAGGGGAGGTCTTTGATATTTATCTGGCCAATCACATGATAGTTTGCTACAGCAACTAGTACATTATCATGCATATTAGTATGGTATGATTTTTAGACACTAAGATCATACCACATGTTTATAACATTAATCATCTATTCTGCAGGTGGTACCAACAGTCTACACAGATGCTAGGGGAATTACCATTCAGTCTAATCAGGTTTCAAGATTTTGTCCAGTATTCCTCTCAATTTTTTGTCATATAAAAACTTATTCATGTATTGGTCTTTTTGTGGTGTAGTTCTCAGTAACGGAGCATTTTAGGACTGCAGATGTAGGTCGCCTCCAGGCGCTTCCGGGAGTTTTCTTCTTTTACGATCTCTCGCCTATAAAGGTAGGGTGTTTTGTTGCCGAACCATATTCAGTTATGCGTTGGTCGAGTTCCACAAGGGTATTCAGATGGATAAACATTTCTTCTAGTCAATTGTAATGTTCAAACTGGACTGAAACTTAATTGGAGGGTTTTTCCCTGCCACCAGTTTTAACTACTATTATTTTAGTGACCAGCACAAAATCATTGGTAGTCTATCATTTTGATCCTTTTAAAATGCACTATACTTTACGATGTTGAGAAGCTACTTTCAGTTGTTACTGATCAGCTGTGGGTCTGAGCCTTGATTTGTTCATTATTAGTGTTGTAGTGAATGAAGCAAGTTTCCTGCTTGTGTTTTCAAAATAATTTATTCCAAGGTTGTGTTTCTACAAGTATAAACTGTACTTCTGCCTTACATTCATTGTCTCTCCTCTCCACTGCTACTTTTTTTTAGTTCTATATATGCATCCCCATGTGCTATTCTATTATAGAACTGAAGCTTAATTATTCAGGTAATCCCAAATATTTGATAAAGTTTTTAAAGTCTTGTGCAGGTGACTTTCTCAGAGGAAACTGTTTCATTTCTGCACTTTCTGACGAATGTTTGTGCTATAGTCGGTGGTAAACACTCCCCCCCCCCCTCTCTCCCACACACACATGCACACACACAGAATATGAGTAATGAATGCTAGAAGTTAGATCACTTAAGCTGTTAAAGTTGATTGTCAAATTCTTGTCATCCTGCCTACATTAATGATTTGATTTGTTGTATCTTCATTACTTTTTTAATGCCTCTCTCTCCTTATTCTATCTGAAGTTTGAGAAGGTAATTCGTGATAAATAGATCAGTATGTGGTTTAATTGTTTTAAATTTGGCTTCTTTTCGTTGGCCTTTTAGTCTTTTGCTCATTCAAAGAAGATTTTAAACTTAGGTTTTGTTGTATGCTAGCAGGTGTTTTTACTGTATCAGGGATATTGGATTCTTTCATATACCATGGTCAAAAGGCAATCAAGAAGAAGATGGAAATTGGTAAATTTAGTTGATCAATGCACTTGGCATATGCTGATCTGGTCTTGCCGTGGGGGATGTTTTGTTGAAAAAGTTTAATGTCTATTGTTCGAACTTTACAAATTTTAAATCATGGATGCAGGACACACCAGACTTTGTAAGAAACTGTTAATTTAGATTAGTTTTTTTTAGTTCAGTTACAACATTATTCGTCCTTTTTGGGATCTGCTATTGTAATTACAGGTTATACTTGGTACAATCCTCTGGTAGCATTTAGATAAACATCTTGAAGTTTATATCTACTTGCAGATTGTCGTTATTAAGGTAAAATCTCATCCATAAACTGTAATACATTGAAGTTTGTCCTAATTTAGGTTCATTTATTTAATGTCATTTCTTTGTATACCTTATATGTTTTTTTAGGTTCGAAATTTTACCGTTTCTTGCCAATTTATTATAAACTGTGAGTTGGGGTTCAGTTGACGGAGATCAGTCCAAGAGTTTTGAAATCAGTTTGGTGGAAACCTATGCATAATAATTCAGTTAAGCCAAAGTTTTATTGATTCATGTGTTTCTTGAACCATTTGCAAGGTGGGTAATAAGCGACTTACTTTGAAATCAGTTTGGTGGAAACCTAAGCATAAAAATTCAGTAAAGCCAAAGTTTTATTGATTCATGTGCTTCTTCAACCATTTGCAAGGTGGGTAATAAGCGACTTAATTAAAGGAAGAGTTATATATTCAATTCAACCTTACCTTTGCCTGAAATTCCAGAGCTCTAGCGAGTCCTAACAATCTGTTATATTTGTTGCTATGTCGGTAAAGTTCCAAGTTTCTATACATCTTTACTGGCTTCTGGGCAATGTGTTTCATTACCTACAAAAGTTGGCCCCTTTTTTTTCCTAATTCGCATCCCATTAATGCATTGTAGTGTTATGAAATTGTTTTGTTAAGGTGTGATCAGAGTGAGCGAGAGTCGAATCCAGAATCTGTAAGCTCTTACTGTTTATACAGATTTAAGTGTAGAGAAAGCTAAACCTACACCGCTCAATGAGAGAAGCTTCAGAGATCCGAGGAGTTATACGGTGAGTGAAATGGGTATACAGAACAATATTTGTTAGTGAAATGTAGGGAAAAGAACAAATTACGAACAATTTTACATCTACTAGAAATACGTATTCGATTATAGGTACAACACGGTTTGTGTATGTTGGAATAAAAAAAAATGGAACTGTGCACAAAACAATGTGACGCTCACATGTTGTGCATCGATTAAATATCCCATAAGCTATACATATATTGATTGTGAAATGAAGCAAATGGGAAAGAGGGGATCACCAAAAAAGAAGCAACATTGACGTTTGACCCCAAGTAGTATTATTGGAGAGAGAGAGAGAGAGAGAGAGAGTTGTGAATTGTTTTAGCAGACTTGTTCATGTGCCTTTATTCCCGTGCGTAACCAAATGCCGCAATTAGTCTTTGCAAGGATCTTCTCAGATCTCTAACACTTTGTTTTCAATTTCAAACTGCACGAGGAGAAACAACACATAATTTCATTAAAAATTACTCTTGAATAAATAATTTACAATAGATTCTAGACTAGGATCAAATAAAAATCGAACTTATCACTTAACTTTTAAGTATTATATTTTTGTACAGATTATATATGAGATATTTTATATTAAAATTAAAACTTCTATATTATAAAATATAATTATAATGAGTTTTTTTTTATAATATATGGGATTCTACGTTAAAATTAAAAAATTCTTTCCGGTATTCAGTTCTCTCTATGTACTCTATATTAACTTTTTGCAAAATCATATTTTAGCAAATTCTATAAATATATTTTTACATCAAAATCGTAAAACATAATTTCAACACAATTTTAAATTTTATATTATTTTGATGTGATAAAAAATTATATCAAATTTGGTGCAACATTAAAATTTAATATAAATTATAAAAAATTAAAAATTTAATACTACCTTTATATTCATTAACAAAAATAAATGTATTGTTCTATAGCTCAATAATTTCATTATTTTTAAAATTTTAATAATAAAATAACATTTACTCCCTCTGTCCCACCCATTTGTTTACGTTTTGGAGAGAGAGTCCGTCACTCATTTTAAGGTGCATATAAAGTATAGTTCTGTAATTTATTTTTATAATTTTTTGTTTTTGAATAAAAATTGAATGTTTAAATTTTTATTCAAAAAAAATTTAAAAATAAGTTATGGAACTATACTTTGTATGTATCTTAAAATATGTGTCGGATCTTCTCTCTGAAACGTAAACAAATGTGTGGACTAAGAGAGTAATATATAAGAAATTTTTCATTTTGAATATCTTTGATAGAAATAAAGTGGGCTGTCATTTTTCCTCTGGACTTTTCTTTCCGCGTAAGGTCATAATCAATGTTACATACATATTCTCCATCTACTTTGCACTTTCGTGACAACCTTCCTTTATAATCTCTCTTTTCATGTTTTTTTTGTTAATAATCTCTCTTTCATGTTTGTATTCAAAGCAGAAATAAACTTGGTGTCTAACTTTTTAAAAAAAAACTTGCAACGGGTTAGGTTAGAGGGGTTTTTATTATAATTTAAATATTTTTTCGATTTTAAAAATATATTTAAATATTTATATTCAAATTCATTAAATTTTAAATTGGATTTATTTTACGCATCTAAACACTAAAAAAATACTTAATTTCAATATCACCGGCCTGCATGGACAATAATAAAATTAAGGTTAATAAATAGTCAAATAAATACATTACAGATTGATATATTAACTCATCATTGATATGTAATTAACAATTAATTACACAATAAAATTGTGTATAAGATAGCACTGGCAAATCTTATATTTATATACGTGTTGTGGAGAAATTTCGTAACAACAGATTTAAAAAATTTGTTGGAATAATAGAGTTAAAAGTATAATAATATGACTGTTAATGTGAATTATAGCTTGTAAAAAAGATTGAGTTAGATTTTAGAGGTGTCTTGATTTGTCTCGTGTATCGAATCTCTATTGTCAAGATGTCTGCGTATGTATTTATATACGATCAAATCCATGCACTTATAATTGGATATATCCCGAGAGATTTTAGGGATATATTTATTAAATATGAGAATTAATTGATTTCATCTGATATATTCACGTTGTGATACTTTCCTGATTTGAAACATATCATTTAAGATATTTTTTATAATTAATTCATTGAGATTGGTTATTTTCTCATTTTAAAAAGAGGATAACTTGAGGATTAAACAATTGATTATTAAAGAAATTAATACTAAAAATAAAGTGAAATAAAAATACTATGCCAAAAATATGGCATAACACGTGTTATACATAATAAATGCAATATATTAGTTACACACACACACATATATCATTTTTTTCCCTTTTTGATTAGATATCAAATTTTTATTAAATTTCAAATTTAAATCGTATTTTAAATTTCGGATTGATTACCTAAAATTTAAATCCAAATTTTTTCAAGTAAAAAATAAATTCAAAATTTAAATTCAAGCGAATCTACGTTAAGTATTAATATTATTTACTTTCACAAATTTATACATATTTTTCATACATTTTAATTTATTTAATAAAAATAAAAAATAAAATTTTATTAATATAAAAGTAAAATAAGGGGGTGTTTGGCTTAGCTTATAAGTAATAAGTTACTTTTTTTAAAAAAGTATTTTCATATTTTTTTTGAAAATTAATATTTATTTTAGAAATTTAAGACCAAATCTTATTTTCAGAAAAAATACATATATACCAACTTTTTCAGTTTATAAACTGCTTATAAATCCAGACAAACGGGGCCTAAGACAAAGAGAACAAGAAATATTATTTATAAAAAATAAATTGAGGATATGTTGGGAAGTTGGGTTGCTCTAAATACCCAAAACAAATAAACCCGGTGGTCATAAATATTCTTCCAGAGCAAAACTATTTATGAGTGTGAGCGCAAATGGTCAACAGTCTCTCCTGAGTGCCATGTGAACTTTCTTATAGACAGATGCCCGTGAGTGAAGCATGCATGCCGGCTAATATTCTACGTTACATTTTTTAATATGTATTGAATCTGCTTTATTTTTTAATTTTTCTTTTTGGAAAAAGAATATGTTTACCTATAACATTTTCTTACATATAAGAAAAATAAGATATAATTTAGAACTATTATTAATTTGAACAAAAAAGAATATGTTTCAAATTATGGTCTTATTTGGAATTCTTTAAAATAAATAATAATTAACTTATTTCTAACTCTTTTATTTTATATGTACATATTTTTATTGAAAATAAATAAAAATTGAAGGTCGGGTTTTATTTCATTTTTTTAAAAATAAATACTTATTTTCAAAAAATATATACGTACTTATTATCAAAAATAAATAATTTATATAAGGAAATAAACCACCCCAAGTTATCACTATACTATTGAGTAAATATGCGGAATATTTAAATGTAGTACTGGATGACCAAATTATACTTAACCATACGTAGTTTTTGATAAAAAAAAAGTGTCATTTCTGTATAGAATTTAATATCTAAATTCAGCATCATTATTTGAACGAACGATTATCAATAAATTGTAATAATGTATAACATTCAAGTCAATAATAATATCATTAGGGTGGATTATTGAGTTTGATATACATAAATTTAATAAAATATATTTAAATTAATAACTCAATAATGAACGAATAATGCTACATGTTCCAAATTGGATCTAAAAATTGTTCCCGAATTACACAATATCTTAATTTTATTGGCAGAGCACATATTAATACATGCGAGTTCCATATTATTTTTAAACAAATAACCAATGACATATTGACAATTCATGATTTGAGAAATATTTTAGAAACCAAGGACTTCTAGCATTATTCATAATGAATATATAAATTATTAATTTTTTTTGAACTGATTTATGACAAATTATTGAGGCCAGTTATTGAATTTGATATGTAATCAATTGTGAATTTAAATTGTTTATACATACAACAAGGACACCGCGACCTGCTCAGAACAGAATAAATTTAATTTTGGAACCTTTTATCCGAAACAAGGGTGCCACCAATTAGAATTTGAATACCCTGAAAGTTTAGTTACACAAACAACAAGTATGATTGTAGTAATTGTTATATTGGCTTGCTTGCTTGTTTGTCTGGAACCCAGCTTTATAATTCAGATTTTCATGAAATTTGTGTGATTTATAATGTTTGGTGATATGATTTTTAAAATAGACAAAATAATTTATAATTCCCAGGTATCTATGTAAAATAAAAATATACTTAGATAATTTGAAGTTGTACTATGATAAATCAAACACAAAATTTTATAGCAAGTTCAAAACTTTTAAATTATAACCAACTTTCTAAGAGTTTTAAGTTCATGTAACTATAAATCCTTATAAATAAACTAGACATAATATGTAAATTTTTGAAACAGTTATTATCATACATATTACTATCTCTATTTTTTTATTTGTCATTTTAATTTTTAACACACATATTAAGGTAATTTGATTGCATAGTAAAAATCATTATTTTGAATTAATATTTTTATAAATTAAAATTTTAATTATATATTTTTGTTCAGATTTCTTTTTTTTTTAAAATAATTTTTACTAAAACAGTCAAAACTCCTAAAATGCGTAAGAAATTCAAACTGTGAAGTAATGAAAAAAAAAAGAGTGAGCACGTAGTATTAGCACACAACAAGTTGTAAATATAATAGTGTGTCAAGCAAGGTGGACAAGTGGGTGAAAGCAGGGGCTGTGCCTCTCTATATAAACTGGACTCCCCGTTTGTTGCCTAACCGAAAAAGTGAGTGAGCGAGGAAGAGGCACACAAAACACACACTTGCACAATCTGCTTTCAGAGTTGTTTTATTTTCGTTTTTGATTAATACTAGTGTTTTTATTATTGTTTACCCCTAATTTCCCCTTCCCCTCTGTAACATCCCCGCTTCTGTGTATCCCTTTCTGTTAGTCATCTGTCTTTCATGTATATATATATATATATACATGATTCTGGTTTTTGAGTTTGTTTTTTTGCATGTTCAAGTTTCAAGCTTTAGCGAGAAAGAAAGTCAGGTGTTATCAGAATAGAGATTCACTATTTAATGGAGTATTAATAATATGTATTTGTAATTTTAATTTTAGGTTTTTTTTTATCTTTGCATCAATCTTCAACAGAAAAGGGCTTGTTTTTATTCCCTAAAAGTTGAATATTATTTAGTCAAGGAAGGGGGTTGGTTATTTGAAACCTCTTATTATTATTAGCACATCACACAGTCCCGACTCGGACCCTTTTATTATTTGTCAAGGGGGTCATGGGAGAAGCAATGGATTATTGGGATGGTGGTGGTGGTAGTGAATTGATGGAAGCACTTGAACCTTTTATGAAAAGTACTTCCCCTGTAGCTCCTCCTCCCTTTTATTCCTGTCCTTTCCCTCTCACTACAACTTTTCCTTTACCACCACCACCACCACCACCACCACCACCACCACCACCACCTTGTAATATTATTAGTAATAATAATAATGATACATACAATTCTCACTCTTTATCTGCTTGTTATAATTTGTACCAACAAACTTGCCCCTGCCCCTGCCCCTCCACCTCCTCAAATACATTATTTTCACAAGGACAAGGTTATGAGTCACAGGCAGGAGGAAGTTGTATTGGGCTCAACCCACTGAGCCCATCACAGATGAACCAAATTCAGAACCAAATCAATCACCAATACCAACAACAGCAGCGGCCCCGCACACTGGACTTCCCGATTAATCCAAACCCGATATCCATTCCCAACAACAACAACAACAACATGCCACCAAAACCAGGAAAGCTCTACAGGGGAGTAAGACAAAGGCACTGGGGAAAATGGGTAGCTGAGATCCGATTACCCAAGAACCGGACCCGTCTTTGGCTGGGTACATATGATACAGCCCAAGAAGCCGCCCTTGCATACGACATGGCCGCTTACAGTCTCAGAGGAGACTCGGCCAGACTCAACTTTTCACATATCAACTTCGGGGACTACAAGCCGCTACATGCAGCTGTACAAGCCAAGCTTCAAGCCATATGTCACACTTTAAATAAGCCGACGGTTGCTGCTCCGCTGCTGCAAGAACAAGATCAAGATGAAGATGTTGTCAAGGTGGAGAGAAGCTCGAATACGAATGGGTCGCTTTCGGATGGATCAACCCCTCCCCTCCCTGGTAGTTTATGTTAGTTGAAGCCCTACTGCACTGAACTTTTTGGCAATTGCAGAGGCTCATGTATTATTACCACGCCTTTTTCTTTTTTACTTGTGTCTGTTGCTTCCAGTCTGGTCAGCTAATTTTTTTGCGAGACCACAATCCACATCGGAGGCAGTAATACTATTTTATTCGTTGTCATTTGCATTATCATGTTTATGAAATAAAACTTATTACAATTATTATATTTACTCTCCGTTTCAAGCTATTTCTACTCCGTCTGATATGCATGGACATGGATTATGATGTGCAAATATTTAGTGTACTTTTTTTCTTGCGAAAAATATTACATTAACAAGACATTGATGTATCTCTAGTGCGTAAATCAATTATATACATTTTGATGAAAATCTCGCAAAAGAAATGATCTGCAGTGCATCGGAAGCGATGAGGAAGACGTTATTCGAAAGAAAGTTAGAAATCACATTTTGTAAAGTAGGGAGCCTGGGGTATACAAAGGTTGTAGTGGGAATATATAAAAACTTGGATTCTTTGGCGTCGTTTGGCTTATTTAAAATATGCATGGATTCTTATTCTCTCCCCCTCTCTCATTACCACTATATTCACACTTACCCCCCTCTGGGAAGGGGTTGATACTTGACACTTGACAGAGCGACGTGATGCATATCTGTATCGATCAGAAATGCATGTATCAGTGAGTCAGGGGCAGGAGGGTCCATAAAATCAACATGGACTAAATCATCTATACCTAATCTTTTTAAAGTGAGAACTGTATTTGCAATGTTAGATCTTATAATCTCAGGGTCTGTCTGAGGCAAAAGATCATTATGGAAACTTTTTTCGTGTATAGTCTGAAACACTTTCCTGGTTGTGTGCTGCCTGCACGCCCTGAGCTCTGGTTGGCACTTGCCTTGTATATTAGTGAAACTTGCAAAGATTCACCTCGCACTCGCGGGTTATAATATTTTTGTTTAGCAAATCCAGGATCTACGACATAAACTATGCCATCTATAGTTAAAGACGTATCAGCAATGTTCGTAGAGACAACAATCTTCTGTCCAGCTGGACCATTTGGCGTTAAAGGAGGAGGAGCAGGATGAAATATTTTCTGCTGCAGAGCTGGAGGAAGTGTGGAGTATAGATGCAGGTCCAGCAGAATCTCCAAAATACCATATTTCCTTTGTTATTTTGCGACACACATCTTCAATTTCGTCTTCCCCATTAAGAAAGACTAGTACATCACCAGGGGGTTCACGCATATGTATTTGAATAACAGCACAGATTGCTGCTTCTAGGTAGTCGTTGACATATTTCTGCGTATAAAAGATCTCCACTGGGTGTAGTCTTCCTCGAACTTTGATAAGAGGTGCACCAAAGAAGTAATCCTGAAACTTTTCAGCCTGGAGAGTAGCACTCATCACAACTAGCTTCAAATCAGGTCTTTTCTTCAGGACTTCCTTCAAGAGCCCAAATAAAACATATGTTGCCAAAGTCCTTTCACGAGCTTCATTAAGAATGATCACTTTATATCTCTCAAGAAGGGGATCTTTCGTGGCTTCTCGTAAAAGCATACCATCTGTCAAGTACCTTAAAACAGTTTGCGAACTGCTGCAGTCTTGAAAACGGAAGGTATAACCAACTTGTTCTCCAATACTTGCATCTATCTCTTCAGCAACCCTATGAGAAACCGACATTGCAGCAACCCTCTGAGGCTGAGTGCATGCAATCATGTACTTGTTACGTTTATCATGGGATTCTAATTTTCAAGAACAAACTGAGGAATCTGAGTAGTCTTCCCACTCCCAGTCTCCCCAACAAGAATCAGCTTCTGATTATCCTTTAAAAACTCATCTTTTTGCTGCCAAACGGGCAAACTTTTCCTCTTGTCCAGAATATCATAATATCTCTGCGTATACGCCCTTCCGTTCCAGTTTCCACCGATTAATCAACCAACTCAAACTATTAGAAAATTCGCCGTTTGTTTTGTTGAGCTTTGAGACTGGCCTATCATCAATCACATCCAACAAACTCACTTTCCTCCTTCGATCTGTCCCATCTCAGAAACTCAAAAATAAGAGGTTAGCAGAGTAGCCAAAATATCGTATGTATTGTTAAAATTGTCTCCTAGAGAAGAGTATTTATAACCTAAATAAATAACCTCTTTGATAGGAAACCTAAATAAATAACCTAATTACCTAGGAAATTTATCAAAATCCCAATCCAATTCAGAGTAGAACGTCATTAATATTATATACTCCTTCCTTTTTAAATAGGAGCTCAAGGATGTGCATATTTTAAAAAATAATCAAACATTATGATTAACGAGGGATTGGGTGTATAACATTTCAATATATATCCACAAATATGCACAAGATATATACATAGTTAGTTCCTTAAGGATAAAATGAGAGAGTGTGCATAGAGATATATATACATACCGTGGATGTAGGTGGTGGCGGCGGCCTCGAAACCGCACGGCAAGTGTCGCATTAGACTCTGCCCGCGCTTATAATAAGCCAGTATTGCAAATTGTTTTTGGACCAATATAGCAAAGTTGAATGTCCACGCCTAACTTGATTTGAGGTGGTCGAAGTCAAACAAAACATGTACGGTATAATATACTAGTATATCTGTATATCGTCTGAAAAGAATTCAACTCTTTTCTGTTTCGTAAGAACACGCTTCTAGAGGTAGTGGATGCTACAGCGTTCCCACCAGGCCATTAGGTATATATAGAGAGAGAGAGAGATAGATGTAGGTGGCTAGGTGGGGTGTATGCGGTTCGTGCGTTTGTAGTATAAATAGTCCCTCTTGGCTGCCAGCATATGGAAACAGAAAAATCAAAACATATACAGAAATGACATTAATATTGTCAATTAGGTTGAAAGTGGTTTGCATCCTTGTCATTTGTTGTAGCGTAATAAGTAATACATACGCTAGAACTGATCCAAGTTTCCGAGTTAAAGCAGTAAACCTTGGTGGTTGGCTCGTTACAGAAGGCTGGATCAAGCCTTCTTTGTTCGATGGTATTGTCAACAAAGATTTCATGGTTCGTGTCTGCTTACACACGTGACATTTTATTTTATTTTATTATATACTGGTATTTTGTAAGAATTTTGTTAATAGAACACAGTCATGTCGATGTATAGGATGGAGCTGGTCTTCAATTTAGATCCGTGACAGTTGGGAAATTTTTATGTGCTGAACTTGGTGGAGGGAATATCATCGTAGCCAACAGAAGTGATGCGTCTGGCTGGGAAACTTTTTCTGTAAGTAACTTAACTATCTATTGTATCCAGACCTTTTACCAATATAATTAAGCCGACATTTAACACACACAATTTGGTTGTTAAATTTCATTTAAATATACTTGTTTAGATATTCATATTGATTGCTTTCGTGATCGTATACAAATAGGCATGGAGGATAAATGAGACTAGTTATCAGCTGAGGGTGTTTAACAAACAATTCATTGGAGTAGGCACAGATGCAAGCAATGTAGTATCGGCTACTACAATTGTACCCGGTGAATCCCAGACTTTCCAGATTGTCAGAAATACCAATGATGCAAATCGTGTTAAGATCAAGGCTTCTAATGGCTTCTTTTTGCAGGTAAATCACTATTACTTTTTACTTATACTCACTCTCTCTCTCTCTCTAAACCTTATATGCCAGATTGGATAATGTTTTTTTGGCTGTTTATAGGTAAGAACAGAGGAGATTGTGACAGCAGATTACGATGGAGAGAGTGGATGGGGAGATAGAAATCCTTCCGTTTTTGTGGTCAAGTCTATAAAAGGTCCTGAAGGTGAATTTCAAGTCACTAACGGTTATGGTCCTAAAGCAGCTCAAGTCATGAGAGTAAGCTATACTAATTAACTAGTGAATTCATACATAACTACATAAGAACAGTTATAACTTTTCAATTAATTATATAGTTCACAAGAAATGATTACATGTATGCATTGGGTAGGTGTTTGATTGGATGGAGTGGAAGTAATGGAACTGGAACTCTTTGTTTGGATATATTTTCACAATACTCGTTCCTTCATCAATTTCATTATCTAGATTCTTGACTAGCCTTCAGTCCTTCCTATTTTGATATGATTGACTATTCTTTTTTCGCACTGACATGCTTCACAAATCCTATTATATCAATTTACACTGGATGCTTCTCAAATCTTACTTTTCAACCTTTAATCTCATTCACATGATATTCCCCAACACATTCCATTTAATCAAATTGTATGTAGCCTAAGGCTTAATTTTTCTTAGTAATCATATGTTGCATGTAATCATCAGGAACACTGGAATACCTTCATAACAGAAGAAGACTTTAAATTTATATCAGAAAACGGATTGAATGCCGTAAGAATTCCTGTGGGGTGGTGGATCGCCAGTGATCCAACGCCACCTAAGCCATACATTGGCGGATCCTTAGCAGCATTAGACAATGCTTTCAAGTGGGCAAAGTATGTTTCTTTCTTGTACACCCACAACTATACCTAACTAGCCATATGGTTTGTTCAATTAGCCAGTCAAGCTACATGCCCAACTGATATGATTAATCCTCGTCTTTCTGCTGCAGAAAATATAGTTTGCAGGTCATAGTTGATCTACATGCTGCACCAGGCTCCCAAAATGGCAATGAACACAGCGCCTCCCGTGACGGTTCTCTGGAATGGGGAAAAACCGAGTCCACTATTCAACAGACTCTAGATGTTATCGATTTCTTATCCGCTAGGTACATCCAAGGGCCTTTTTATATCTGCTCATTAATAATCAATAAGTTACTTCCTCTTATCTCTAAGCAGTTGAGCACAGACAGATGGACACTTGATATTATTAACAAGTAAGATGCCAAAGTTTTATTTGCATAAGAATTTACTAATTTTACATGTTCACACATAAATAGGTATGCAAAAGATTCAAGCTTTTATGCAATTGAGCTGCTGAACGAGCCTACAGCACCAGGGGTGTCACTGGATACTGTGACTAAGTATTACCGTAATGGTTATGAAGTGGTTCGCAAACACTCGTCTACCGCTTTTGTGATAATGTGTAACAGATTGTCGGCGGATAACACTGAGCTCCTCTCTTTAGGCAGCAACCTAGACAGAGCGGTCATTGACGTGCATTACTACAACCTCTTTTCTGATTTTTTTGATAGAATGACAGTGCAGCAACATATCGATTATGTTAACAACAACAGATCAGCCGAACTGAGCACGGTCACCACATCAAATGGGCCTCTTATTTTAGTTGGTATGTGGTGTCTAGCTTTGAGTCATAAATAATAAGGGTAAATGACGATCCATATCATGATACTTACGCAGGCGAACATATATGAAAACTGATATAATTAGTTGTTAACACTTTATATACAGGGTGGTTTGATTTTATGTAGTCGTGTGTGTTTGTGTGTCAAAATCAGGTATAGATGGTTAATAAGCTCCAAAGATAGGAACATTTGCCATTGCTCAGTAAGGTTTTGTTTTATATATACAGGGGAATGGGTGGCTGAATGGGGAGTTAGTAAAGCTACAAAAGAGGATTACCAAAGATTTGGCAGTGCACAACTAGCTTTATACGGGCGTGCAACGTTTGGGTGGGCTTACTGGACTCACAAAAATGTGAATCAACATTGGAGTTTGGAGTGGAATATCAAGAATGGATATATCAAAATATAGTTACTCCGTCCGTATCTAATAAGTAAAATGCTGATCATTGATTGATGCAGCAGTTGCCAGTTTTAAACATTGTTTTCAATTGGAAAAGGAAAGCCATACAGCCATACGTTACCTAAATGTTTTTCTTGCTCCATTACAAGTAGAAAGGTGTTCGTTCTTGTTCAAATTTCAGTTTTCATGGGAACCACTTTCTTCTTTGTATTTTTCTCTCTGTTTTCTATCGTAAGCATTGCTAAATGTTAACCAATCATAGTACGTTACAACAAGGGACATGCTACTAATTATACTGCAATCAACTTGGATTTTCTAATATTTATTATCTCTAAATTTTTATTAATAGTTGTAATCATATTAAAAATTACTCATATTTATATATTATTAATTCTAAAAATACTTTATTATACATAACCAAAAAAGTATTTATACCTTTGTAGGCTCTAGAGGCAATAGTCGGTGGTGGTAGTAATACCGAATTAAGGCAATGTTGTCGGCGACATACCCACCAATGCAAATAGTGTCTTCTCTACTTGACTGTCATAACAATAACAACAAGAAGAAGATGAGGAAGAGAAAGCAACGAGACTTCCATAAACAAAGCAGCAGCAGCAGCAGCAGCAGCAGCAGCATAACAGACACCCCCACCACCACTCGTCTTAAATCCAATACTCATTTCAACTATTCCAATGTTCCTCCTCCTCCTATTACTACTTTCTTGTTGGACCCCACCTTTCTTGCTTTCCAACTTCAGTCCTCCTCTACTCTTCGACATGTTCAAATTATTCACTCCATTATTACTAGGTCTAGCTCCTCTTCTTCATCTACTAGTACCACCTTCTTGTTTAATAATTTGATTTCTGCTTATGTTAGATTTGGTGAACTCATTTCTGCTCGCCGCCTGTTTGATACTATGCCTAAACCAAACGTTGTTTCTTGGACTGCTCTTCTTAATGCCTACATTACTTTTGGATTGGATTTTCAAGCGTTTTCCTTCTTGGCTGCTTTTTTCAATACTGGGATTCTTCCCAATGCCAACACCCATGTTTCTATTCTTAATTTCTCTACTCGTACATTACATTTTTGGCTTGGCAAACAGATTCATGCTTTTATTGTTAAACAATCCTCTACTAACTGTATTGTAGATACCGCTCTTTTGTATTTCTATGCACAATGTGGTGACCTTGAAGACATGTTTCGTGTGTTTCAATGGATGATACACAGGGATGTTGTCAGCTGGACAACAGTGATCTCCGCTTGCTCACGACGCCAGTTGGGCAACCAGGCTTTTACCATGCTTTTGCAAATGTTAAACCAAGGATTTACTCCCAACGAGTTTACTATCTCTAGTGTTCTCAAGGCTTGTGGGGATGAGCAGGCATTGGGATTTGGACGACAGCTGCACGCGGCTCTTGTTAAAAAATTATGTAAATATGATGTTTTTATTGCAACTTCACTGGTGGATATGTATGCCAAATGTGGGGAAATCGTACATTCCAGGACAATTTTCAATGGCATGTCAAAGAGGAATACCGTTAGTTGGACGTCCATGATAGCGGGCTATGCTCGAAATGGGCTTGGCGAAGAGGCTCTTCATCTTTTTCGGGTGATGAGAAGGCGAAAAATATCTGCTAACAAGTTGACCTTGGTCAGTATCCTTAAAGCATGCGGCCTTGTTAGGGATTTACTTACTGGAAAGGAAATGCATGCACAAATAATAAAGAATTGTATTCACGGTAACATCTACTTGGGGAGCACTCTTGTCTGGCTATACTGTAAATGTGGGGAGTACACTACTGCATATCACGTACTTGAAGGCTTGCCTCTTAAAGATGTTTATTCCTGGACTGCAATGATATCTGGATGTGCTCGATTAGGCCACGAGCATGAGGCCCTTAGGTTTTTGAAAGAAATGTTAGGGGAAGGTGTGAAGCCAAATTCTTTCACTTATTCGTCAGCTTTGAAGGCATGTGCAAAACTGAAAAACGTCAGGCAAGGAAGATTGATTCACTCTTCAATTAACAAGACCCCTGCTTCATCTGATGTTTTCGTGGGCAGCTCTCTGATTAATATGTATGCCAAATGTGGATGCGTTTCAGAAGCAACCCAAATTTTTGACAGCATGCCAGAAAGGAATTTGATTTCCTGGAAGGCTATGATTCTGTGTTATGCAAAGAACGGGTTTTGTGGAGAAGCTTTGAAGTTTATGTACAGAATGCAAGCAGAAGGTATAGAGGTGGATGATTATGTACTTTCAACAGTTCTCACTACATGCGGAGACTTTGGTTGGAGTAAGGAGCCTTCTTTAGAACATTGTTTGCGACATTGCATGTGAGCTAACTACGCATAATATGTAGAAAATGTTGTTAGGTCCTAGAAACTACCATTGTGAACTCTGCTCGTTTGAGCCACAATGTCAATACAGGTTCCGTATACAACTTAGCAAGCTAAAACATATACAACTTAGCGAGCTAAAACACCAACAGCAATCATAAATATATAAATAAGTTTCTAATCGATAATGAATGAATTAATAAAAATAATTTATGACTTGTTTGGGAACATGAGTTATATTTGAAATCCTGAATTTAATCAAACGATATGTTTGGATAATATTTTTTTTTTGAATTTAGACTTCATTTAAATTTTCAAAGCATTTAAATATTAATATAAATATGAGAATTTGAAATGACAACTCAAATTTTAAAATTCATCATTTTATAATGAAATATATACATAAACTTTTAAGGAATTTTTAAGAGGCTATTCATGAGCAAGAGATTAATGGTTCTAATTTAACTTGAAGGGTGATGCAGCTACTGTCGCATGGCCTAAGCAAGAGGCTTTGCCAGAGTAAAGACTAGTTTTAAAATTCCGAACTTATTTACTCAAATAAAATTCATCAAAAAATTAATATAGCGTTACAACTCCTTAATATTCAATAACTTACAAATCAAAATTAAAAAATACAACTAAACTCTCCAAATTCAGCTCTAATCAATATTTATTAACTTTAACAGACAAAAACTAAGATATAAACAAACTCCTTAAAATCATCGACTCACATTTCCCCCAAAAAATAGTCCACCTAATTATAAATACTTGCAGGGGAAAAAAAAGAAATATAGACCGTGAGCAAAAAACTCATAAACAGATATAACATAATGCAAAGAGTATAAGAGTTAAGACATACTGATAATATGAATATAAATTGAATCATGAGGCAATATAATTATTGATATGAGAAACAATCTTACATTTACAGGATATCCTGTATTTTCGGTCATCCATAATATGTAGTAATCAAAACTTATAAGGGTTTGCATATCACATAATAAATGTTACCCAATATATTATGGGACTTGCACGGTACAAAACACACTACTAACCAAATAGTCAAAACACACATATACAATAATCATGAATCTATGTGTCCCATAATTCCGGCGATATGCCTATAATATTTAAATATACCGTGTAGGTGTTGCCAAGAATGAGATTTGCTCACTCATGCCTGATGTCTTACAAAATCTCTCAAATTAATCATATATCACAAATAAACTGAAAATATTTTAGTCGAAATATCATACACATCAAATATCATACAATATAGAATTTTACAAATAAAATCAGACCTAGTTGGTCCGGAAAATTAGAAATTTACTCTATAAAATGAATTCAAATGAAAAGTACAGAACATCAAACTTATAGACAATTCCGAGAACTTTCCAGAATGGTAAGATTCGTCAAAAACGGAGAATTAATGAGTGCAGAAAATAAACAAATACGGGCTATTAGAACAGAATCAGCACCTGATCATAATAGTATTTTGATATTTACGACATCTAAATAACAGAATTTAGCAGCAGAATGTAAACAACAAACACAGAGTTCGAAAAGATCTTTTCAGAATGATATTACATATAATTATTGAACAAATATTCAATTTACTATGAATTTTTGAAGTTACGAGATAAACAGCTCAAAATTTCAACCAATTTGCATAAAAGGCAGATTTTAGCATATGTAGAAACAAAATTTAGAAAAATCAAAGAACGAAAATCGTAGACAATCAAAATATCTTTCACGTATAATAGAAACACAACAATCCAATAAAAAACGAATAAGATATAAATTTTATAAGAATTCAGAAACAACTACACACATGAATGTACAATATATTTACAATTTCGAAGTAACAATACGAATTTCGAATAATGATAACAAAACGAATACAAAAAGTAAAGAAAAAATATCCGTAACTTAAAACTCAAAGATTATGAATGATCCTCTATAAATTCAGATGTCCCAATTATAATAGTTCTAGTTTAATATCATATTTAACTAAAAATATCCTATAATAATAATCTAAAATAAATATATGCATATTCAAATAATAATATAAATAATAAATCATTAATATTAAATAATATAACTAAATAAATGAATAAAAACACGTGATGTTACACCAGTGCTGCTCATGCTTGAACAGATCTTGCAAAATTGGGCTGTATCATCAATTCTAGTTGTCTTTGTCTTCCAATTAAGAGCTTTGCTCTTCTGCTGTGTTTATTTCTTAGTTTGTAGTTTGTACTATGAACTTACTCGTAGTTCCGTTAGGAGTTATCTCATTTTAATTTAAATATACTATTTTAACTTAAAAAGTAAAATTTTAATTGCCATTACCGAAAATAAATAAAATTTAAAGAGTGCAATCAAATTTGATAGAATGAATTATGACATAAACGGAATTATTGAACCACCAGTAAATAAATTAAAAAATAATTTAAATTAGTAAAAATAAAAACAAATAGAAGTTTAAAGGGTGAAATTAAAATATGTTGCCGGAGAACGAATTTGATAAACAGATGAAAATTTTTAGCCGGGTGAATTTTTACATTAATTCAAAAAAAAAAATTGCCCTAGGAATTGAATTCAAGAACCTAAACAACTCAGCTGAGAGACCCGGGCTTAGAAAACATATATTGGAAAAGGAACACAAAATTGTAGAAATGAGTAACCTATGAATCCAAATTTATTGAAAATAGATTCATTAATTATTTAATTGAGATGGCGAAAAAACCAGAAACTAATTATTTTTCTAAAAAATTGAAGCATATGTTCCCCCATAATTTTTTTTATTTTTCTGGATTGATATTTTTAGTCAATCTAATAAGAAAAAAAGCAAAATATAATAAATACGATTATGACAATTTAGAACAAAAATAAGAAGAAAAGATGTAAAAAAAAAGTGAACAAATATAATGGTGAATATTTTGTATCTGTCATTTATGTTATGATCATAATCCTACTCACAGTGATGAGCATGGTCATAGTCATACTCATAGAGATTTAGTCAATTATGAGAAGATGTGGGTATTAATCTATTGAAGAGCCCATCACTTGGAACATATCAAGAAATTTTCACGTGAATGAAAATTTTCTAATTTTATTCAATTTAATTAAACATATCCTAAATAAAACACAATTTTAATCTTTTAGTGTGACAGTTTAAGTGCGTTGAAAATATCTTTTCTTCATTTTTATACACTATGCTCTAAGAAAAGTATTCGGTAGAACCCATCGGAACAGACATGAAAAAAGGAATACAAGCCATCTAAACTGGGTCAGATAGACTGTCAAAAAATAATTATATAATCGAAAAACTAGAATTTATATGCAATCCCCTTTGTACCATACTAGTCTAGTAGTCTGCATAGAATAGTAAAATACCATAGTCTTGCGAATTTGGGGTTGGATCTGACTTTTTAGAAGGCAACTATTTCAAAAGAATATTTGCTATACTACAATAAATTTGTTGTGGTCTTTAATATTTGAATCTCTGTTACATGCTACCAAATTACAATACTTCCTTTTCGAGTTTTAATACAGCCATGAAGGCTTCTTGAGGTACATCCACTTTACCAATTGCCTTCATTCTCTTCTTTCCCTCGGCCTGAAATGATTACTCGAGGATATATGAGAATCCGTAAAAATATTTCTAAATATATGCATACAAAAGACTTGTGATTCAGTTATATATGAATGCTGTAGTTGTTTTACAGTGCATGCAACAGAATTAAAAAACATTAAGAAAGAAGAGCCAAGAGCCATAAAGCAGAATGCATATTTGCCCAATGCCACTCTAAAAACATTGTTTATATTAACTAAACACTTGTGAATGCCACTTGTTAATTAACCAAAAAATCACCTGTTTCTTGAGCAATTTCTTTTTCCTTGAGATGTCACCACCTATATAAACAAACAAAATAAAATTATGCATGTCATACAAGCTGTAAATTGATTAAATTTGATTGCAAGAAGCCTCATTTTTCACATGCAATTAAATGAGATGTTCTAAATGATACCAAAGGATAAGCACATAGTATATTTTCTCAAGTGAATGTAATCATTAAAAAGGTTCACTGAATGCCGGAAATAAGGGTGGGTTGTGACCCCATTTTCAATATGCAAGTCTATGCTCTTACCATAGCATTTTGCTAGGACATCTTTCCTGATAGCAGATAAAGTTTCGCTGGCAATCACTTTTGTACCTAGGCAAGCCTGCAAAAACAATCACATGCTTGTAATAAATTATAAAAAGAACTAATGATGCAACTGCAGAGAGGACCAGACAAGTCTCTGCACCAATTTCATTATTACTCTTTAAGAGTAGAGGTAAGGTTTGTGTGCATATAATAATCCTTCCCAGACCTGCTCTACACGGAGTATTTAACTTATGTGTGGTTTGGTTTTAGTAGAATATTTAGCTACCATTCAGATCAAAGAGATTATGAGGCTTTTTCGGAAGAAAATTTCACAAATTCTTGTTGTTAATTCATTTTTCTAGTGATTATTTCTCTTCTTCTATAGAGAGGATAGTTAGGCAGGGTTTTCTGAAGCTTTTGCTTTATTCTTAACTAGTCCTGGTCCTTGTGGCACAAGAACATAGCCAAAATCCTTTACCGTTGTCCTCCCCTGATTTTTTGGATATAAAAAGGACATTTTATTTTTAAATTTAAGTCTACTCCAGTATTAATATCTAATCATATATATCATCTTCGGGTGGTAGTCGTATTTCTATTGACTCTCAAACCATTCAATGTAATATCTTGCGTTTCAAAATAATTGAAGATCTAGTAAATGAGTAGTGGATGAATTTCATAAAACATTATATGTAATCTTCTTCTCTAAACTAATCTTTAACTTTTTAGAGAATGTGTTTTATAGACAGTTCAACATAATAACTTCCTAAGTCTAACACCTTCACACAAAAAGAAAACATAAGATAATAGGAAGTTACATAACTAGTCTGATTCCATTCAAGCGCATCTGACCAATTTCTATAATGAATACAAGTATACAACAACCATATGAAAAGGGATGCTATTTTAGTTGGAGGTAATTAAAAAGTCCTCATCTTTTAATCAAACTAGGCACTACATGATCACAGTTTACTATTACCGGCAACAGAAACTATATGAGATTCTTAGCTTACGGAGTGGCTTAGATAGACATTAGAAAACTACTGCATTTAAAGATATTATCAATAAAGAGAGAGAAAGTCTTACTTGGATAGGTACTTTAAACATTTGTCTAGGTATAAGTTCCTTGAGTTTTTGAGTCAAGGCTCTTCCCACAGAATATGCCTGAAAAGAAGAAGCAAACAATGATACCCTCAGAGCTCAATCTGAGAGAAGTTGACTTGCTTTTTTAAGGTAGTAACAATAATGTCACCGTATTGATTATTGAGCGATTGCTGTTCCTATGATTCGAATATAGGTCCAGTTTCGACCCCCAAGTATTTTCCTCTACATTCACTTTTAAGAGTTTGTACTATGTTTATTAATGAGTCACATTATAGTTGAGAGAATAGAATTAGTTATTTCTTGTCCAACTCAAACTTTTAGAAAATTTCTTTAGGATAATAAAAGGCCAATATGACTCCACCTGAGTTAGTCAAGTAGTCAAGCTAATGCTATGTCTTCAACATCTCATATTTTTTCACTCCCAGTACTCGATATATAATTAGAGATACAATAAGCTTATATAATTCATATTACATATATAAATTTGATTCAATAAACTGCACTAATCTTATGCTTTTGTCTAAGGTGCAGTCCATGATTTTCACATAAACTAACAAATCAATGGAAACTGCTAATAATAATATTGACCTCAACTGTATAACATAGCATCTGAGACAAATTGTACCAGTTAAGGTAAAAAATTATTTAAGCGAATATTAGAGGGACCGCAACAGATAGTGAACTTCCATTTCAAATGATATTGCAATTTTTCTTCAACTTTCAATTTTAAAAACCCACAATAACGTTGTGCAGAACTCTTATTTCGCATGGCCTTTATGGCAGATAGCACTTAAAGGATATGTCATTGCGGCACCAGTAACATGACACTTTTGTGGCAGTGTAATTGGTCACGACATATCCTTTTGTTAGCTCAAGAGGCGAGCTTTGACCATTTTTATATTTGTTTGAGGATACGTGGGTGCACCCAAATTTGATTTGATTTGTGATTTGATATTTGACGGTGACGTTGTATATGCCGTACACGTTGTCCGATTTGTTACATGTACCCTATGATGTGTGTATCTGTTATCTGTTTTGTATCGGTATGAAATATCCTAACCCCTCTTTGCTTCAACCTTGTTTTAAAAATTAATGTATATTTATGACTGTCAAACTATATATCTTGTTTCTGTTTTATTATTAGAGATTTTGGATTTATTCACATTTATCATTTTGAATTATTTTGGAGGTCTTGATATTAGTTTGGAGACCTGTTGGACCTATTTAATTATTAAGTTTGGTGGATTTTAGTACTTTGTATACAAGTTTGTAGTTTGATAAGTAACCCCTCGTCTCATTTTGGGAAGGGGGTGTTACATAAAAGTACAATGATTAGAATAATACTGATCAGAATCGATAGGAAACAAGCCACAGAACACCATAGGAGTGGACTCCTTATATCCGGGAAGTGATTGGTCTGCCTTTCTACTGTAACTAGTAATAGTGTCACCCACTCTCGCATCTGCTACTGATCTTATAGAAGCTGAAAGGTAACCAACCTGAAATGATAGATTGAAACACAGCATATCCTGAGATGTAAATTAGCATTTCAGAAGTGTTGGTAAATTACGTTATCTGGGTTAAAGAAAAAAAATTCTCTACCCTTAAATTTACTAAAATAAAATTAACAGAAACCAGTGGATATAATATAAGTAATTCAAAGGAGGTTCACATAGCAGTGATAAGCACTACGCAGATACTGGAATTGATAGGAAACGGGTTAGCTGTCTTGACAATTGACCAATCTTGCACCAACAGACACTAATCTTACGCACATAATAGATACTCTAAGTACCACATGTCCTATAGGTAAATGAAATTTTTATATACTCTACCGGTTTTATCAACATGAACCATTATGTTGCGGTGCTTATACACATATTATCGTAATGTCTGTGGAGTGCATTATAGCAATTGAACATGCAGCTCAAATTAAAGTTTAGACTCCCATATAAACTCTAAGGTACCACAGTTATTTTCACAATATTGAGTTTTTGAATACAAATGCTATAAACAAAAAGATTCAACAGTTTTAAAAACCTTTGTCTAGGTTGTATCAGCACATACCCCTCCCATACGTAAAAGTGCACGAAACATCCTATCAAATTTCATACATAAAAGCAAAACAATGATTTGTGACGAAAAAGTTAAAGCATAGTTAACGTATTTATATATTCAAGTGAAAAGCTAAATATGTATGACGCCATCCAGGAGATCAACCAAAGACATGCCTTGAGAAGCACGAACCACTAGATACATATAACATCTTCAGAGCTAAATTTAATTATATAATAGGTATATCTATGGAGTAAAGACTATCAGTATGGGCAAAGGGACACATCTACCTCACCAGCATATAATTCATCAACTTGCAACTGATTGGGAGACAAAACTCCAATTTCATCAGCATAATAATCCTGAACAAAATTTTATAAAGCCAATTTAGTAATAAATTGTAATGTAAAGGTTTACAACACAAAAATAATGTCGAGTTCAAATTTTAACTGACGAAGTTTACAAGGGCGACATGCATGTTGGGTTACTTGTTCTCTGAAATGGCTTTGGAAGTCCTATATTTCTTGATCAAACAACTTCATTCTCATTTGTGTACATCAATTTCAGTTCCCGCATTATACAAACGAGTAAAATCATTACAAATGCTGGCATGGCAACTAAGATGCCTTGCTCACTCACCACTGGTCTTTTTTTTTAACAATTTCCCTTTCTCAAACCAAGGAAACCAGCCCCTTGTAAATATACCTTGAATGCTAATTTGCTATATATATATTGTTGACAACCAGATTATGTAAAATAGGCAAAGTATATGCCATGTGACTAAAAGTGCTATTGTGACAGTTTGCTTCATATAGGTCAGAGAATGAATCTTTAGGTACACCTTGGTTCTTCTTTACAGATGAGTTTAATTTTGTTTATTCCTGTTAATGGCATATATCTGAATCCTCCAGATCCTACATCATTACATAGACGACAACTTAACGAGTTAACGTTCAGCTAATGAGTTGAATATTTATCTAAAGAAGACTATCAAAAAAAAAAAAAAGGTTTAGTGACTTCAACATGGTGTACTAGCTTCATATTTCTAATGAAGTATGCTAAAAAGCAGTTCAAATGGAACAATGTCAAGCTAAATTAAATGCATATGATTCCCTGAGCTCGAGATATGTGTCGTAGACACTAGACAGTGAAACAACTAAAACATAGTTACCTTTTTACTGGCCATGAAAAGAATTCTGTCACCTTTCTTTATAGTGCCATCAATGACTCGAAAATATGCAATAACACCCCTATATGCATCATAGTAACTGCAAAATATACCAACAAAGTTATTATTTTGCAATACTAAAAGTGGATAGCAGTCGCAAAACATGAGAGCATCAATAGGGATGGCAATCGGGTCGAACCGGGTCGGGTTTGGTGAAATCCAAATCCAAGGCCAAAAATCTTATCCAACCCGATCCGAATGGATTTCGGAGGGGATTTGGATCGAATTCGGATTTACCCGAAACCCGAAAATAAAAGATAAAATCCAATATCCAAAAACCCAAACACGATATTTAAACCTGAAAGTTAAGTAAAAAAATATTTTTTTATATAAAATATTTGATAATATTATAATATCATATAAATAACGTATAATATATATTTATTTATAAACAATTCATATATTATATATATATAACTATAAAATTATATATATATATATATATATATTATTTGGGTTTTTTTTCAGATTTCAAAATTTCGGGTCGGTATCCGCATAATTTTTTTGCATAATTGCTAATTGCTAAGGAAATGGCCTATGCTACATATGGCATATACCTATCAAAAATTAGAGCCCTCAAAGGTCTATTTGCAGAATCTAGAGGCGGGGGTATCCTCTCGACAATTGCATTTAAAATTTCGGCAATACCTATTCCCTCCTGCAAAAAATAAAAATTTAAAACAACAGTAAAAATACTAAAGACGAAGTTAAATAATGTTTGTTTTACCAAAGTTTTCTAATAGAAACTCCTATAAGAACTGATTCATATTTTTCTAGTGACAGTAATCATGTATATCTGATAACACATTTTATTAGTATAATATTATTGTATAATGGTATATATTTATTAAGTTTATTTTCCCTTTTTATGCTTGGTTTGTGTTTATTTTGATTGTGCAGATATTAAAACGATATTAAAGATTTGTCAATTAAAAGGAGATATTTGCACTGATATCAAGAGATCACAGCATATCATGATGAGTCAGCGAATCGTGATAAATCAAGTAAGAATCATTTATTCAGGGAAAGCTGAGCAAGCAAATAACCACAATGAATATTTTAATTAAATAAAAATATCTTTATAATTAATTTTCCCTTGTAATTGTTTTAGTATAAATAGATAGGCTAGACCTCTTGTAAAAAAAATCGTTTTGCCTTGTATTGTTTTACTTCTTCTCTAGCATAGTTGTTATTTCTCCCATGTACTCAAAGTTTATACAATAAAATCCAAGTTTCATCTTCAATTACTGGTATGAATTTCTTTACTTTTATCATGATTGTCTCAATGATGCTAGGCTAAAAGTCCCTTTCTAAAGGGCGGATGTAGTCGGGCTGAACAGACATGAATCTCGTGGTGTATGTGCTTAATTGTGATGTATTTATCTTATTAGTTATCTCCAATATCATGTCTATGTGAGTAATTTCATGCGAGCCACACAAGTAGGGTTGAGAGTTCGTATAGTTACGATCCATATGATTTTGAGAATTGATTTAATTGGTAAGATTTTACTAAGTAGTTTTTACCACTTTTAAATAATATTTGATTTGGAATCATTGGTTGTCTTTATTCTGAATGCTTATGTGTTTAATTGTTAGTAAAGATTAATATTTAAATTACACCATGATATTTATGTGTTAAGCAAATGAACCCGTCCTTTAGATTGCTTGATTATTGATATTCTTAAGTACTAGTTTAATTTGTTTTATAAATTAAAAACTTGATTCGTGTTCTCTGTGGTTCGACCCGTACTTGCTTTTGTACTCATGTACACCCGTGTACTTGCGGTTTTTTTATAACTTAAAAGATTTCTTTCTCAACAATATTAGCATGAGTTCACTCCAAATAAAGTTCATTTATAGCTGACCTTTGCCGAACACTGAATTGCATTACTACAATCTAAACCAACAACCTACACAAACAAGGTAAAATTCAAATTAGATTAACAAAAAATAGGAATCATACATGGAACCTTAAATTGTTACATTGTTTCCATAAAACTAAATGCAATATTTATACATTTACTTTTTAAGATATAATAAAACATCATCTAATGCAGTTAAAGTTCGAAAAGAATAACAACCGTCCTTCATGCATAAGTTCAAATAAATTCGTGTAACTTAATCTGTCACATAATTTGGTCATACTGAATCCTATTACTTAATGTCAACTTTATTACTGTAACTTAAATTTGAATTTACATGAAACATGCTATGAACAATGTTCTAAAATACGGGAATCGGAATTAGTCGGTGAAGGTACCTTATAGTGGTTAATCGGGTAATTGGTGATTTATCCGAAGTATTTTAATTTAATAAATAATAATATATAATTATATTTAAGCACAATCAAATTATCATAAAATGTATACAAAGAATACCATATATCATTAGTCCATATGTATTTAGGTGTTAAGATTTACAAAAAAAGCACTTATCATACATAATAATCATTATTTAATAGTTAATCTATAATTACTAGGAATTTGAGAGAGTATTTGTAACACCCCCTCCCCAAAACGAGACGAGAGGTTACTTTTCAAACCACAAACTTGTATACAGAGTACTAAAATTCACCTTATATTGATTAAATAGGTCCAATAAATCTCCAAAACAATATTAAACCTTTGAAATAATCCAAACCTATACGTGCGAAATAAAAAAATAATCTCAAATCATAAATAGTATCTAAATAATAGCTAGAAGTCCAAACTTTCTAAATCAACTGTAATAAAGTTAGCTCTCCATCACACAGCCCGAGATCCCCCCAAGTACCTGTCAAAAGAAGAATACGGCATGAACCAAATACCCAGTACGGATTGGAATACAGTTTATAAAACAAGAAGCAAGATATATAATTTGATAATAATAAATAAACTTTAATTTTTAAAGACAAGGCTGAAGCAAAGAGGGGTTAGGATATTTCATACCGATACAAATCAGATAACAGATACACACATCATAGGATACCTAATGCGTGCAACAAACCGGAAAACGTGTACGGCATATACAACGTCACCGTCAAATATCAAATCACAAATCATATTAAACTCTGGGTGCACCCACGTATCCTCAAACAAATATCAAATGCGCAAAGCTCGCCACCTGAGCTATCAGAAGGATACGCCGTGACTAATCACACTGCCACGGAAGTGTCATGCCACTGGTGCCGCAATGACATGGCTGTAGTACCCTACAGCTGGTTAACTCGGTATACCCTATATCACTCTAAGGGTTCAAATAAAATAATTTCACAATTTTTAAAGTCACCTGAAACAGATATTTCAAATATTCTTTGCAGATATATAACGTACATAAACTATCACTCCAGTTTTTCTCAGCAAAAAACTAGCCAAAGATGGCTAAATTTGATCTTGCACTACAGTTAACATTCTAGCTTTCTATAGAATATCTGAAGCATAACCAAAAATATAAACAATTAGAACTATACTTTAATGTGTTATAGACCTACCTCTTCAATCTCCCTAGCAACTCGATCCGGTTCAGCACCTGGAAGATCTATTTTGTTCACAACCTGCAGCCACCGTCGGTGTATTCTTTATACATTACCTTTCTTCTATCAAAAATTATAATATCATGAAAATAAATAAATATTCAAACAATCTATACATAATTATGGTCACAACACACATGTATAACATAGAGAAAAATCTTGATACTTATATTTCAGAGTAATATATTACATCCTATTTTATTCTACTATAACAAGACACCAGGTTTGAAGTCTTCATGATTTGCTCTACTGTGTTGCCTATTCAACTAAGTTCTAAATTTCTCCCATGTAGTTAATATCGGTTGATCATGAGACAATTTATAAAATACCAATGCAAATGGAGTCGATATTGCAAAGATTATCTATCTATATATACACACACACAAACACTTTAACTTGTAATTAGAATATCTAATTGGTAAATAAACAAAATTCTGGCAGCTAAACACTAATGTTGTGTTCCCGAGTTCAGGAAAGAAAAGAAAAGAAGAGAAAATGTGTTATTTTTTTCTCTCCAAATCTTTCCAAAAGTGGAGAGAGATTATAAAAGGAATTTCCTCCCAATTCTTTACGTTTCTTCTTCTTTCCTTCTAAAATATATCTGGGATGAGGTAGTAAACTAGTACTTCTAAAAAAGGGGTTAGTGGGAAAAAACACCCTATGTTTTAGGTGTAGGAGCAAATAAGCCCTTATTATTTAAAAAGGATCAAGTAGGCCCTCATTTTTTAAGATGATTCAGTAAAGCCCCTGTCATTAGACTTGGTTAGTCATGGTTACAGAATAATTTTGTTTAAAATGCCAGTAAAACATAAAAACATATACCAACGAGGGAAGTTCTTGATGTAATGGATTTCTCGAATATCCAAAATAAGTGACGGAATATCGAACATTGGATGATAATTTTATTGAATTATTTCATTGAACAGGTTTCATTACCACAAATGAAAAACCACATGTATCATCTCTGTAAATTAGTCACTTGCACCAGCAAAAGGTTAATACTTATGTTAGTGCAGGTGTGAACAATAATCGGAGGCAGCCAACATACTGGAATTATTTCAAGGTTGTTCTCCAAGGCCAAATATACATTTGCCAATGTCTGGGCTTCTACTCCCTGTGACAAAAGTTTTTACACAATCATGTCATCGTAGAGAAAAATTAGACACCAAAAATAAGATAAACATGCCACTTAAAAAGTGCAGATATTAAAAGTATCATCTTCTACAGGATAAAAAGGTAAGCATTTACAAGCTGCAAAGATTTAGAAAGAACTCCGATATTAAATGTTTTTAATTTAAACCAGATTCTACTAAAGGAGAAATGACCTGAGATGCGTCTACAACAAGGAGAGCACCCTCACATGCAGCAAGAGATCGAGAAACCTTAAATACAATTGGAATGTAAACATGTCAGAGATATATCACATGTGCAATACCTATAAATTTGGACCAGAAGGAACAACAGTAAAAAAATAATCTATGAGTATTATTCTTTATTGAAAAATCGAAAGGCCAATTTAGTGGTAGGCAGTACACCATGGTATTAAATTTTCGTCAAAATTTGCATATAATTTATTATATCTAACATCTAATATTAAATACAAATTATATAATAAGGGTCACGCTCAATGGCCGATCAATTTTTGCGTGAGAATCTTAAGAACAATTGTTCTGAGCTTTTAAAAAAGTGCACAACATTATATAATAAAAAAGGGTAGAGCATTTGCAGGTTGTGAAATTTATAGTGCAAAGCAATCTTTCTCACTAATCCCACGATAAAACATGTTCTTGATAGAATTGACCATATATCATAATTAAATCACAATGTAATATCCGTTATTTTATTATTATTTAAATTAAAAAAAGAATATAAGTTAGTACATATTTTTTATGAATACTTATCTTATATAGGAGTTTTAAATATTTGAAATAGTTTTTGATAGAATGTCAGTTATTAGGATATATTATAATGTAAAGAGATAGACATTATGTTAAATCACGTAACTTCATTGGTTTACTGATCACGTGTGTGTGTCTGTTTCTTCACATGAAAAAAAAGAAGAAAATATATCCTTAATAAAATTTTATATAAAAAACAATACGAGGGTGTGTCTGGAAGAAAAGGGAAAACAAGAGGTGGTTTAATAAGATACATACTTTTATACTTGAATGGTGTGAACTATGTGTTACAAACCTGTAATTTTGATGCCTACACTTCATAGTTATATGTTATTATAATTACTTTGCATGGCTGTCTCTGTTAGTGCAAGTGCACACATCACCCTGATTTTCACCATTCAGATAGTTTTCTTTTTAAATATGTTTTGAGTGTTTTTGGTATTAAAATAGTTTAGTTATCTTCAAAATTTGTTATTAATTTATTTTTTTAAAACTTTGATGCTCACTTTATTTAATTAATTTAAATATTTATAATTGTAAAAATCTTAGTTAGAGTTATTATTATTATTATTATTAGAGTTGACCCCATTTTATTATAATATTATGGATTTTAGCTATTTTGAATCTAAGGAGATGCGTCTCCATGAATTTAATGTTATATTGGTTTGGAAATATTTGACTTTTTATGAGACTTTCAGATTTTATTCTTAAGAATGTATGGAATTCAAATTTTATTTAAATATCTGACCAAGGATAGTCCAAAAATTTGGGCTGTTACACACAAAGTACACTTAAGATGAGATCCTACCCATGTCAATGCTTTATTTTTATAGTATATAGTGTGTTAAGATATACTTCATAACGATTTTCTGGTGCTACATCCATAATGGTCATAAAAAGGCGATACCCATTTTGATGAATATAAACCATATTATGTAGTTGAGTAGTTGTTAAAATCTCGAATATACAATAACTAAATTTTAACAACATATTTTAAAATTTTTGCCACCTATATAAATAAATTGGGAAGAGTTTAAAATTTTTGCCACCTATATTTTAAAATTTTTGCCACCTATATAAATAAATTTTAACAACATATTTTAAAATTTTTGCCACCTATATAAATAATTTCACCGCTAATTTTTGCCACCTATATAAATAAATTGGGAAGAGTTTCTTAATAAAATTAGATAATTCTATAAAATCATAATAAAAAAACTATTCGATATTAGAACAACTGAAATAATATTAGTTTAATTATAGTTATTACCAACTCATATTAAAATATTTATAGTATTATAACAATAATTATGCCTCAATAGAACAACATAAAAAAATTAAATATTTTGTAATTAAGGAAATATTAATAAGTAGCTAAAAAGGCTCCTTTCTTAAAAATAAATTTTTTAAAAGAGTTGATATTAATTCTTACTGAATGAAAATAAATGTTCATTTATATTAAAAACTATAAAAGAATTACAAAACGAGATGATTTGCTACTTTTTATGTTACTAACTCACATTATTCTCTAATATATAAGCATATATTATGATATTTTTATTTTTATGTAAGTAAACAGTATAATTAGTAATGACAAGAAATCATCTGATACTGAAAACTTAAAATCTACACAATAAATTACATTTTGAATACATTTTAAAAATAAAATATTTTGTAAAATTTAAAAGTAAATCAAAGGATCATGAAACAAGCTATAAGAATGGTAAATTATAAAAAAACAAATAAATTAGTAAAAACTAGTTGTGCATTTATATTTCTATATCAAAATAAACTATTTAGGTAACTTTCACTAGAATAAAGCATGTGTAATGTATTTGATTTTACAATATTGTTAAGAAAAAATTGTGAAGAAATATTTGGTCATCAAATCCACTACTCTGCAATCTATTTTATACTTAACCATAAAGAACATAATTAGGATACGTTATTAAATATATGTCATCTTTTATATGAACTTGAAATGTCTTAATTAATATCTGTCAGTCCTTTGCATGGATTATCCGCTACTATTTTTAAATCACATGTAACCATAGACATGACAAACTAACAATCCAAGTGGAATAGACATGAATCCCTTTATATTTATACTTTTTTTAACATGTTTGGTTGACTCTTGAGTAAAGGATCTACACACTATATTCTTATAAAACCGTTGTTATTTTATTAACTATGTTTCATTGCAGTTTTTATGATGTAAGGAAAGAAACCAAACACCACATACTTTTCATAATAAGGCATATCCATGTACCTCATAAGAAAAGTCAACATGACCCGGGGTATCAATCAGATTCAAGCAATACGGCTCATTATTATACAGAAATCGCATTCGAGCAGCCTGCAAAAATATCAACAACCAGTTTCAATGGAAAGATAATTATAATGTATTATAATTAAATCTATGAGCAATGATTACTTGTCAGAGCAGAGAGATAATTGTAACATATTGAAAATCACATCTAACATGTATAAATACATCTGAGAGCAATGGGTATTGAATACATGTAAACTTTACTGTTTGTCGATATGCACGTCTTATGCATCTAAAACATTTAAATGTGAGATGCAATATACAAGTCATCAACTTCATATGGATACCTCCCTTGGTAATATGAGGTGTAGAGTTCAATAGAGCATGTACGTGTGAGTCTTTCATTTCTATAATTTACCTTGCCCAGAAACCAATTACGTGAATGTGACCAAGTCGCAGTAATAAAACTCCACAATATAGCTTTTCAATCATAGCTCAACTCCAGCACTCTATAAGGAACAATGGTCGAACTTGACAAATATTTATAGACATCCTACAAAACTTAACTTTGCCAATATTTATAAAGTATAAACATATTGGTAAAAAATTTAATAGGACTATTCTAGATTATCATAGTATGATAATAATAAGATTGAGTTTCCTAAATTACTAGTTTCCAGGTAGAATTTTACTTGGTGGGCAGATATTAGGATTTAATCCACTATAAAAGATGTAATCTTTTATTATTATAAAACTTGATTATTGAATGTTGAAATGGATCTCTCTTTGTTTATGCGTTGCAATCCATCATCGTTTTCTCCTTCTGTGGTTATGAAACCCCGGGCTTCAATCACCCTAGTTTTTTTTTGTAATAATAAATCGTTCTTTACAAATTCAGTCATGCATCAACTAGTATTAGAGCTTAGGTTTCTTCATCAATTTCTTAGTTACCAGATCCAGGATTTTGCAATAGAAAAAAATAATTGTTCATCAGGTACTATTCATCGGTATTGTTCATAAACATTGTTCATCATCAGTGTACTGCTCACGAAGGTGTTATTCAACAAAAAAGCAATTGCCATCACCCAAATGACCTTGATAATATGAAAGTAACTCCCACAAGTATTAGTGCTGGAGTTAAGAATATACTTGTTATGGCTGATGACCTTATGGTGGATGGAAAAAATATGCTCAAAGAACCTATTAGACATCAAAAATTTAGCAAGTGACATGGAAAACCTATAATGGCGCATATAAAATTAGAGGAAAATTTGATCAACGATATCGATATTATCATTATGAAACATGTTAATTTTAAGGCGAAGACAACAGTACCACATCAAAATATCTAATTCTTACCATGTTGATTCCAAAGATATTGCTCATTGAGTTAAAATATGATGTCTTCCACGCGAACCATCTCTATATATTTATTCTTAAATTTTGAATACTTGTGGATGAGTTTTTCCCAAAGAAAGAGAGATGTTGAGCACAAAATTAAAATATTGATTGGAATTTATTGTATTATTATTATTTAGGAACACAGTTGATTCTAACTTATCATATAATATAATCATCTCAGATAAAGAGTTAATTAGCAATATTCTACATTATCGCTAAATTGTTTCATTTATATACCAGCTTTTTAGTTATAGGCTTATAGGATCTTATTTGTTGGGTGAATATTAAGATTTTACTTCTCTACTTAATAAGACTTGAGTATTGATTTATTAAATATTAAATTGGGTCTCTCTTTGTTTATGGGTTGTGATCCATCACATCAATCAAGTGCTTAAAATAAGAAAACCCTTTCTAGTGAAAGGTAAAAACTTGCAAGCCAAAGTTAATACTCTCATCATCCAACCTACATCTATACACTTGGATTGTGCATAAAGATTAAGAAAGGAGAAGAAAGACGTTAAATGGCTAAAACATCACTAAACTCGAACCCAACTTGCAAGTGGGTCATCAAACTCGAAAAGCTTTTAATAGACTCATTCAACAATTTAAAACTTGTGATAGAATTTTGCCGTTAAAAATATATACAATGTAAACGGAAGTGTGTGGTGGCAATCCATGTGTAAAATTAGACCATAATTCATTTCATCTCACCAGATCCGACTAGAGATGTTCAATAAATTTGGTGATCGGAATCCAATTAGAATCCGGTCTAAAAAACCCTAAAAAGACCAATCCAAAAAAGCCAAGGCCGACCTAACCTGGCCCACTAGCTTTAAACATGCCTTTAATTTTTCATCAAAATATAGGCCAACCCAAAATCCAAAAAATCCAGATATAAGGCCAAACTATAAAAATATATAAAGCTTGGATAAAATTCGAGCATTTTGAAAAGGCTCTAAAAAAAGCCTAATATTTTTAATAAAAAATATGAATATAAATGATGTTTTAAATAATTTTAATAATATTAATATATAAACTAAAAAATTCCCGGACACTTGATTTGCGGGCCTAAAACAATCCTTGTATTTGAAGAGAACTCGGCTCAGCCCGGTTTGAGAAAAGGCCCTACCCAACCCAATTGTTAAAATAGCCCAATTTCAAAAAAATTCAGGTTTTTTAAAATCCGGATAAAATTTGTCCATCAAGACTTTTTGTGCATCTCTAGACAGGACTTATCCAAGTTAACCATACCAAATTTTCTATCCTACTTTCATTTTCTTCTCACTCTTTTAATTCCCAATTATCTCATATCAACTCAACATATACCAAAAAATTCTGCTTCCATCAACGCTCAACTCTTTGTTTATATTCACTTTTATTATATTTTTTAAGTCATTCCATGATCTCATTCTCTAAGTTTCGGTTAGTAGTAAAAAAATATTATTACTTGTTATTTTTTTTAAAATGAATTCTTATGATCCTTCACCCCATTGAATGGCATGATATGGCTGAATTTTTAAATCTTTGTAGAGACGTTCTTGACATCAGTGGATAATAATGAGAGGAAAAGATTCAAAGATCGAAGAGTTTAATTAAATTTTCAAATAAGAGGAAGATTGGAGATTGTGAACTACTCTATTTTCCACTATTTTCCTCGATTAGGAGATTTGTTTGTAATTTTTTTATACTAGATATTCAAAATTTGTGTTATTAATTCTGGGGTGTAATGAAGTATTGAGTTTTTAAATTTGTTTGAAGATGTTTCAGAAAAGGGATGAGGTTTTAAATCTCAAAATTTTGATGATGGGAAGGTAAGAATATTTCTTACGGTGTATGAAAAGAGGAAGATGAATTAATAGTGAAAACTTTGGGTCGGGTTTTATGTGGTTGAAGTCGATTTATTTTCGATTGGAGTAGGTTAAAGTTGATTTTTTTAATCCTACATGGAAGGTGATGTGGCACTTGGCCATAGTTAATGGAATTCTATTAAAATTCAATCAAAAGTTAACTATCGTGTACAGTTTTTTATGTTCAATAACTTAAATGAGTAGTTATTAGTCTAATAACATATATGCAAGCCTTTTCAATTTGGTAACTTGTTGCAAGTTGCCCTCTAGTTGGGTGATGTTTTAGCCATTTAACGTTAACCCCATAAGAAAGTGGGTATAAAACAATAGTGGACCGATCGACATATAACAAATAAAGCATATTAAATTACAAATGTGGAGGGAAGTAGTGAGTCCAGTTAGCTTTTTAAACTGTAAAATTACTCTTTTTGGAAAATTTAAAAATTGTAAAGGACATTACAAAATAGAAAATGTTAAGAATTGAGTAAGATAGAGGAAGTATATAATAAATCACCCGTTGTTGGTAATTAGGCCAACTACTAGCCAACATTCTAGTATTGCCCAATGAATCAATGTATAGCACTAAATGAAAACAAGTCTGAATCTATGTTTTTCTCCATAAAAAAGCACACCAATCTATGTTTTTCAAATTTTTGAAATAGGCATGTATTTTGGATTAAAGCTTGAAATTTGATTTGGGTTGAAATTGTTGATATTTGAAATATAATAATTTATGTAATAACAAGAAAATTAAAATATCAATATATAGCAAAAAAAAGAGCAACACAAGAAGTATCGTGACGGCTAGTATATCACTAAAAATCAACACATGATATCATAACAAGTGGACAATATTTTTTGTTTCATCTATACCATGGTTAAATAATATATACATACGTACACACAAACATATACATATATTTGTGTGTGGGTGCGCGTGTGCACTAATTATTGTTGGTGATAGAAAAAACCTGTAATTTGATGGTTATACCCCTCTCCCTCTCTAGATCCATATTATCAAGAAACTGTTCCTTCATGTCACGTGTATGAACAGTCCCTCGATGTGTGCAATAATGCAAAAATTCCTGATGTTTGATGTGGGAACCTGTATTGCAATTAAAAAAAATCTCAATATTTGAAAAAAATATGAATATATATTCAAACATATATAATACCTCAAATCCTGAATTCTAGAGAAATTCTATATTATTTCATTTAGGTTTCTATTGATTTTCTTCTTAAAAAATTTGCTTAGACGATGTTTGAGATGAAAAAAACTACAATTTTCATTTTCTTTCAAACAATTCAGCCTTTTTACATATAATTATAAAAATACAACAATTGTGTGCTCGAACAAAATAAATCTATTAATCTAGCAATTTTTATGCATGACAATATATAACGAGGCCTAAAAAACATGGATTCAACAATATTGTAGGGTTTGGAAACTCAACACCTTGCAGAATCCAGAACAAAACCATATATTTATTTACGAGTAAAGTGCAATATGTGTACTTACACTTTAGCTGAAATAACACTTGCAATACTACATCTATGAAACTACTATTTACAATGTTGAAGTTTATATTTTGTCCAGTTTAGCTAATTCCATGATCTTTTTTTATTCAATTCCCATTTTAACCTCTATATTTATATTATGTATGTTTGCTCCAACCCAAATAAAAAGTTAATGAAATAAAAATCGGACAAAAAGTCCTCAAAAAATTAGTTGAACTAGACACATTGGTATAACTATAAATAAATTATAACTCTAGTATTACAAATGGTAGTTTTGAAAAAATAGTATTGAAAATGCTATTTTTGCCAAAATGTAAGTACGGTAATGCACTTTACTCTTTATTTATTATAGTTGACAACTAACTTTTGGATAATGTTAGCGAAGATTATCTATTACAATTTGATTTTAATTAGGAAAGATTAATTTCATTTTACTATATTTACAGATAATTTCTAGTGAATTTGACAGATTATTGGATATTGAAAACATTGTTTTCCTTCTTTGTTGTCCATGAAATAAGTATTAATGCAATATGATTTTATATTTCTCCATCAATTCATAATCATAATCAGAGCCAATTAAACCTTAGTCGGTGTCTTTTACAACTCTAAGCCCCGACCGCCCTCCATTCACCCAAAAACCCAATTCAACTAGGCACACATAACTCCACAATTTATTTTAACCCCTACTAACCAATCAGCTCCTAATTATCACAAATTAGATGATAATGAGCTAGGTTTTTTGTTAAATATCTTACCATACCCATTTGTCCACTAGTAGTATAAGGTGCAAAAGGTACAACAAACTATATTGAACTTTTCAAATCAACTCCTCCACTTTCCAAAAGTGATAATTATCAACCGAATCATTTGTTCAATCTAAATCTAATGTATCAAGTGGATCACCGACAAATTTTTGGTCTCATTTGCACCATTCATTTTAAATGAAGTTGTATCCAGTTAAGTTTTGAATTTTGATAAATGTAAAAAGATGACTAATCTACTCTGACTAAGCATGTCAGCATTTCAACCCGCTTATATATAGATGCATCACATTGGGTTTTTAGGATTTTACGTACCCATCTTCCTCTTCAATCAAATTTAACTTTTATTTCTACAAATTTCTCCAATTCAACCTTTTATTTATTTCCAATTATTTCATCATCATGTTGTCACGTAAATGAGGAACCCTTTTTAATTGTGAGATGTAGAACCAACAGTTTGCGGGCATTGTAATTGTATCCACCCACAGTAATTCAGAGTGTGGGAGGGAGTGTGTGCGTGTGTGTGTGTGAGAGAGAGAGAGGGAGAGGAGTTAGCACCTTCAATAGGCGGTCCTTGCCAGCAAGGGATATTTGTTCGAAGCTGCCTGTGGTGGTGGTTTTGGATCGAAAATCGGTGGCTTGACAGGATATGGAAAACCTGGGGCGACACCGCCATATGCAATTGGTTGCTGAAGTTGAAAACTGATTAACATTATTACGAGAATTGTTATTATTAATATTACTACTACATATTAATAGGGGGTTTGGGGTAGAAGAGAGGGAAGGAACGACGACTGTGGACATTTTGGGCCTAACCAATTGGAGTGTTGGTTTTCGACCACAGGCGAGGATCAGGTCTCATCTGGGGGAGGGAGGGAAATTCAGTATACATGGATTTAATCCGTTTCGGGCCCTCCGCGGGTCGGTTTAGGCGATTTAGCGGTAATTGTGTAATTCAAAATCGTTTAGTCCTTGGTTTATAATTTTAATTTATTATACAAAAATTATTTTATAATCTAAATTTTTTATGCTGGGTTAGAGTGTCCCGTTACAGGATTTAATGTGTTTGAGGATGATCTCGGGTAGTATCTGAGAGTTAAAATATTTTATAATATAAATATAAAGGTATTTATGTAAATACACATGAAAAAATTTAATATTTACAAAAATGTCACTCAGAATTTATAAAAAAAATTGATATAATCTCAGGCAGCACTCTGAGGTCATTCTCAGACCAAGTTTTCTCTATCTTATTTTTGTCAAAAAAAGATTTATCTTACAAAATTAATATTATATTATAAAAGTAGCATCTTTTTTAATATTATATAAAATTTGTTTTGAGATGATTTTGTTGTAAAGATATAATAAATATAAAAGTAGAAACATTATTTTTTGAAAGAATATTTTTGATTAATTTTTTTAACATAATGATTTTATTTTATTTTAATTGTTACTTTTTAAATTCCCATCCATTTGTTTAAGTTGTGGATAGATGGTCCGTTACGCATTTTAAAATGCATATAAAGTATAGTTCCATAACTTATTTTTATAATTTTTTATTTTTAAATAAAAATTGAATATTTAATTTTTTATTCATAATTTTTTTTAAAACTAAGTTATGAAATTATAGAAAAAAGATTATAGTTGTTGTTCCCTAATTTTTATTTTCGCGAGTGGAATTTTTTTCCTTTCGGTTTTAGATTTTGGGTGTTGATCATATTTCTCGGTATGTGTCTCTCAGTTGACTGATGATTGTTTATATCCGAGACCTGTAGGATTACTAATTTGTGTTCAATTATCATTCAGTGGCATATATACAATTTACATTATGATGAAATTTGTAACTTCCATTACCTTGGGGTTTCAAAACCTTCGGCTAGTGTATATGTAATACGTGTATATATAGATGCCGCGATGATTAGTTTGCAGTAAGGGGAAATTCGATAAATTAGGGTAGGGTTGAGTTTGGGGGCAATTGGTTTAAATTCCTCTCAAATTATCATGCCATAAAATTGGATAAAAACAATAATGTCTTCGTCTTCGGGGGGTAATTGTAACCATAATCATGCTGATCATCACCAACGTAGTAGGCTTGAGGAAATGCTAGAGTCTCTCAAGCAAAGGGAGGAGACTGACAAGGCCAAGGACTTGCCGCCATCACTGCCATCACGCCCAACATCCAGGGCTCGCCCCCCATCTTCTAAACAGCGCCCTCCTAATAAATTTGATATATCAGACTCTACAATATTTACGACTGCACGTACCAGTCATGTTAAAAAAAAGATACGGGTTAAAAGAAGACCAAGAGATGGTAGTTTTGGTGGCAAAAAACCCAAGGAAGCTGGTCCTGACGAATCTCCTTATGCTTCTGTGTCTTTGGAACATATTGATTTTCAGCAGTGTGTCCAAGACAAGGATAATACTAACCACAACCACTCCAGGGCTGCTTCTACTGCACACTCCTCTCCTTTGCCTAGGTTCAGAGAGTCCGAGTTGAATGACAATCTAGGTTATTTCATTAAAAAGGTACATTTACTCTACTATTGTTGCTGCTGATTAATTGTAACTTGTTAAATTCTCTGACAACTGTCACAAGGTCATAACTGCATCCTCTTGTAATCATGGTAAATTTTGTTGAAGTATCTAAAAAGAAACATAGACTTGACCTGAGGAATGCCAATTCAGATTGTTTTTGTGATGAGGAACCAAACTAGAAATTAAAGGAGTTTTTATATTATTATATATTATATCCGTTATAGGTCAAGCTCCTTGGAGAACCGAGTAAAAAAAGTACCTAGATAAATTTTCAATCAATAATTAATATAACATTCTATATTTGATACTAGTTTCAAATGCAATAAGGTTCTACAGTAGAAGACTTAACAAAAATTCAAATAAAAGAGTCTATACTACAAAATAAAAACTGTGCAAAATTTTGAGAAACAAAGTTTTGCTAAATAACTCTGAAAAACAAAAATCTACTACGGAACATAAAATATGCAAAAACAAAATATTTTGAAGAAAATAGGTTCTGCAGCTGAACAAAAATTCTGCAGAACTTACAAAACCGAAGTTATATTGTCGAATAACTTTATTGAACAAAATTTCTAGAGGAGTTTACAAGGATGAGGTTCTGTTGTAGAATTTTAAGACATATTTTTATTTTCTGGACTTGCAAAACTGAGATACTCTAAAAAGATAAAGTTCTGCTGCTGAACAATTTTTTTTATAGAAAATAAACCCTAACAATAAGGTTCAGTTCACGAATAGAACATTATGGTATTGCTACATAAGATTTTGTATTTACCATAAAAAGACCATAAATATTAATCCGGGATAAAGAATTTAAGAGATTTTGTTATAAAGAATTTATATGATGGTGATATATACATATACATGTATATAATGGAGATAACATAACTGGTGTTCTTGATTATATGTTTGACTTTATATATTCTTTAAATATTCTGTGTAACTACGTCCTTACCCTTGGAGTATATATTGTATTATATATACTAAATTAAACCCTTCTGCGGTTGGTTTGCTATCCATCTTAATTTCTACCTTCCGCAGTTGGGGAAACCCTTGGGTAGTGGATTTTATGCACTTTATCCATCCAAGTTCATCTTTTATCATTTTTGCCTCATATATTCATCTTTTATTGTTTAATATCTCGGATATAGATCTTTTGAAAATCCGTCCTGCATCATTGTGCCTTCTGTTTATGTAACTATATTATACTCATGTGCTTTTGCTTAAAGGTTCATCAAAGCTAGATATCATATCAACACTTTTTTTAGATGAATTTTTTGATGGACTTAATTTTGGAAGTACTATGTTTTAGAAACTCCGAGTCTGGTGTCAACTGCAAGATGGGCAATGGGAATCAGGACAGATACAATCCACTTCAGCAGAAACAGCGTCCGTGCTGCTTGGGAACGGAAGTGTGAGTTCATGAATGCCATCTTTATAGCTTGATATATACCTTAAGCATTATTTTATTGTGTTCTCTTACTTGGTATCTGTGTAGGTGGTGACAGTGTGTACAAGAGAACTGTTACCTGCAAATCCTGATATCCTTGAGGGGGTAGATGATCTTATACAGCTCAGTTATTTGAATGAGCCATCAGTTCTTCATAACCTTCAATACAGATATACCCGTGATACAATTTATGTATGTACGACTCAGTACGAGTAGGGATTTTTTTTTTCTTCCAGTTCTGTGATCTAATGCTTTTGTATTATTCCTGTAGAATAAAGCTGGACCTGTTCTAATTGCAATCAATCCCTTTAAGAAGGTCAAACTTTACAGTCATGATTATGTCGTAGCTTACAGGCAGAAGCTTCTGGAGAACCCTCATGTTTATGCCATAGCAGATACTGCCTATAGCGAGATGATGAGAGGTTAGTCAAAGCAAGTTGCAATGACTTTGGGAATGGGTTCATTGCATTGTATCTTTACTCATACTTTTTTTTGTTATGGTGGCACTCGCAGATGGAGTGAATCAATCTTTAATAATAAGGTAGGTGGTCCACAACTGGAAGCTCCCTCTTGTCACTCTATTACCGTTGCCCATAAATTTCTCTTTTGAATATATGTTCACTTCTCCATCTGAAAATATAGTAATTCTAATGTTATTGTGTCAATGATAATAAAACATATGTAATCTATTTAATATTTATCCTACAGTGGTGAAAGTGGAGCTGGGAAAACTGAAACAGCAAAAATTGCTATGCAATACTTGGGTGCTCTTGGTGGTGGTAGTGGTGGTATAGAGCGTGAAATCCTTCAGACAAGCAATATATTAGAAGCATTTGGTAATGCAAAAACTTCTAAAAATGACAACTCCAGTCGATTTGTGAGTTCCCTCCACCATTTCTCACTCTTATGTTCAAATAAATCTTTATAGATTCATGAAAGCATCTCTGTGATCTTGTCCATACATCTTAAACTACTCCGACTCAATCCAGGGAAAACTAATAGAAATTCATTTTGGTGCTGCGGGGAAGATATGCGGTGCTAAAATTCAGACTTGTGAGTTTAGTTCTCAGAATTGCATCACTAAGTTCAACATCTCCATTGGTCACTCTTTGTTACAAATATTTGACTTAAGTAATTGTATGATGTTCACATGTGCACTCAAATATCAATGCCTATGCTAATGGGGATAGTTCTCCTTGAAAAGGCAAGCCATTTCTGTGTTTAAAATTAATATAATGCTTCCCACTCTTCATTTCATATATCTCTATAAGATAAATATATTTGAGGCATCTTTTGTGCAGTCGAGAGTAGTTCAGCTGGCACATGGGGAGAGGTCATATCATATCTTCTATGAGCTTTGTGTGGGGGCTTCATCTGTTCTCAGAGGTTGTTTTATATTCATTATTTCAGTGATATGATATTAGACAGGTGAATGTTGGCTACGAAGGAGGAAGCCTAGCACCTGGATAGTACTTGTGATGTCTTGTTAATATATATTCACCGTACAAGACTAGAAATCATATTTTGTACATAACCTTCTAAATTTGAAATAAATAATTATAAGCAAGTTCATTTCAAGCACCGGATAATCTGCAAATCTTAATTTTATATTCAATCATCGCGGTGTAATGTAATATTGTCTCATGGCCGGGACGGATTATTATAACAATTACACCCCTTTCTTCTCCTTTAGTGTTTATAATATATTTATTGCAGTTATACATTATTTATAAGAACGTTCATTTCAAGCAACAAATAATCTGCAAATCTATTTTTTCATTAATCGTTGCAGTGTATAGTAATACTGTCTCATGGCGGGGAAGGATTCTTATAATAATCCCACCCCTTTCCTCTCCTTTTGTGTTTATAATATATTTATTGCAGTTTTACCACAGAATAAACAAGTAAAAAAGTTTAGCTTACCATGTTATGCCTAAATTCAAATGCTTGCTACTCTGTAATTAATATTTCGTGCAACTAGATATGATGAAATCCCTATAAGACTCGGTTTGTCTATTCCTTTATATATAATATGTCCTATCCAGGATTGTGTGTGTATTTACTATATTCTCATTTGTCTTCCCTCGATGCATTTAATGAAGATGCCAGCATGTACAATTATTTTATTTTCGACAGAAAATGTTAAAGGTAGCATGCTGATTTCAGTTTGTGACTATTTGTGGAAGTTATTAAGCAACTAGAGTCAAAATCTACCTGCATACGAAGAGATATTTGTGCTTTTCATGTATAAGGAATGTTACAACTGTCCATACTTCTGATTAAAAGATTTATTTAGCATTCTGTTAATTAATGTTGTAGCCCTTTAGAAAAAATCACCTTTGACATGATTTTAGTATCTCTTAACAGAGAAGCTAAACCTAAAAGCTGCAAGCGAGTACAAATATCTTAATCAGAGCAGTTGCTTGGCAATTCACAATGTCGATGATGCTGAGAAATTTTCACAACTTATGGTAATTAAATTAGAATTGTCAAACTTATCAATTCTAGATATCACTTGTTTCTTCATCTTATACTAGGTTCTCAGAATTGGCAAATCATATATCGTATATTCTGTTTCTTTTTTGTTTAAAACATCTCCAGGAAGCCTTAAATACAATTCGTATGTCTGAAGAAGATCAAGGTCATGCCTTTGAAATGCTAGCTGCAGTATTATGGATGGGAAACATATCATTTCAAGTTGACAGTGAAAATTACGTGGAGGTTTTGGCTGATGAAGGTAATTTCTTTATGCTAGCTCCTATACAGATAGAATGGATTCATAATTGAGCAGATATGCTATGTCAAAGGAGGTTGCCGGGAGTAATCAATTTTCTTCTATAAATTATCTCAAGAATGTGAAAATTGCCTCTAAGACCCGCTGCTGAATGTTTGGAGAATCCTCACGTGTTGGTTACAAATCTTTGAAGTTCAAAAGCTACAAATTTTTATAAAAAGTATCAAGAAACTTGCTATTTGTGTCACTTCATATGTAATTTTATTAGTAGATCCAAATTTTTGTTTGATTTCAGGCAAGACTGTGAATTAACATGCTTATTAAAATGTTATTTGGGTCACTTGATGTTTATTAACATGTTTTTTTGATAATTTCCATGTCTTTAAGGTTCTAGACACAACATATAACTATAATATCTACCTATAATATCTACCTTGCGCTGTTCAGTGTTTCTCTAAAAAAGGTAGATGCGCATTACTGAACTGCAACTCTGAGACTAACAACGTCACACTAAACCTTAAAGACCTCTTATAGTGTATTATTACTGTCCTGCATTAAGTTTAATACCTCGTACCCCAATTCATTACAATTTCTTAAGATTCAATCCAAAGTTTGCGATTATTTAAATTGTATGTAATGTTCAATGATAGATAGCAAAGTAAAGTTAGGAAAAATCTCATTATATTCAAACAAACATATTAAATCAACGAATCATACATGATCTTCGAATTAAGGGAATATTTACTCATGAATGAAGAACTCAAACATATAATTGATCACGACAGTTTAAAGTGAGGAGAATACAACTCCAAGAAACCTCTCGAAGATTGGATGAAGTTGCTCTTTCCTCTTTTCATATTTTCCTACAAACATAAAAATCAATTCGTAGCATCCATCCATCTTAAACAAATATTATAAATACAAAATAAGGAGTAATCCATCAGAAAACAAGGACAGTTGAGGTAGAATATGATATAAAGCATTTATAATTTTAATTTGTATCATAATTGTTGTTTCTTATTTTCAAGTGCTCTAGCTTGCCCTTGATTTAACATATCATTATGGTGTTTACCCTTATATTGCAGCATGCAAAAGCGCTTCTAGCTTGCTAGGGTGCAATTCGCAGGACCTCATGTTAGCTTTATCAACCCATAAAATCCAAGCTGGGAAGGATACTGTTGCTAAAAAATTAACACTGCAGCAGGTACGTCCTTTAACTTGTAAGTGCATGCCCGACACCTGCAATCACACAATGTTAAAGGCATTCGTAAAACAAATTACTTGTTAAATATTATAAACTTCTCATTATCTTGTATAGGCAATTGATACAAGAGATGCATTGGCCAAATTTGTATATGCAAGCTTGTTTGATTGGCTTGTGGAGGAAATCAATAAGTCACTAGGAAAGGGCAAACAACAAACTGGGAGATCCATAAGTATCTTAGATATTTATGGATTCGAGTCATTTAAGGTAGATAATCTATCTGCTTGTTTATGTTTTATAGCATTCCAAGTGTATATAATGTTATAATTTTATCATTTCAGAAAAATAGCTTTGAACAATTTTGTATAAACTACGCAAATGAGAGATTGCAGCAGCACTTCAATCGTCATCTATTTAAGCTTCAGCAAGAGGTAAGCTTCCAGCTTATATTCATTTATAAAATCTGCTGACCATAGGTCTTGCTCATGTACAACATTGATAAAAAGAAAAATTATTATTTTGGAAAATTCGCTCCAGTTCAATATCTTAATCAGTTGATGATGCAGGTCAAGACATAATCTTATTATTATTTTTATTATTTCATATTATTATCTATGCAAGTGTATTTATAACTCGGTAGTTTTATTATCAATTCAGAATATTCTAGAAATCAGATATATTGCAATATTCACACTCACACATTAGAATTCTAGGGGTCTGTTCCTATATAAGAAATCTATCATATCTCTATAATAACCCAACAAAGGCCTTAAGCAAGACAAACACTTTAATCACGAGACATTTTATTCTTGAGACATTTATTCAACTCTAATGACAAAAAATTGTTTTTCTGGAGAATCTAACCTATATTCAACCATTAACTTATACATCTTTATAACACTGGAACACACATTCACGTGTTCGTTAAATTATAAAAATAATGAGTATTTAACACATGAGTTATATATAGTTGTAATTTACTTATTAGATACTTATAACTTTTTAGTAATCATAAATATATATTATTTCAATAAACATTACTGAATATATAATATAGGTATGGTTATATTAATACAGAAAAGATACATGAACTCCATAATATGTTTTTAGTTAATATTTATATGGTATTTTATGTTAAGTACTCTTTATAGTAAAATTAGTTAGGCTCGTTGGTATGTGGCAAAGCCGCAAAATACATATCTACAATTTTTTAAATAAAATAAGAAATGGTACATTGAGATTCGTGCACTATATTAGTTAAATAAATGGATGAAATGTATAATTGGTTAAAAATATTACTCCCTCCGTCCCATCCATTTGTTTACATTTGGGTGGGGCAGAGAGTTATAGGAAATTGTATAAAATAGTGAGAAAAGTAAGAGAAGTGGTTAAAGTGGTGGGCCCATCAATATTCAATTGATAGATATGGAAAAGTGGATGAACATAGTGGGTAAGAGTAATTTTTATATTATAAAAATTTATTATTTTTAGAAAGTTTTGAAAGGTAAAGATTGGGAGAGACGTCCAAAAAAGGAAAGGTTAAAGAAATGGTTGGGACATAGGGAGTATATTATAAATTAAATTATGAATATTGTACAAATATAGTTGGATTAAAATGTATTGTTGTGTTAATGGAAAATGAACAATGTAAAAAGATACTAGACTATGTAAACACATCCATTTTATATTTTGTTTTCCCAGTCGTACAAGTAGAAGGGGGGGTTGAATACTTGTATGTCTTTTCTGCCCGATTTAAAATCAAATTAAGAACAAACTCAAACACAAAAATATGAATAAGTACTGTTTTGTATTATTGATTTGTGAATACAAAACTCTCCTAGGGTGTACACAAACCCTAGCAGCTTCTCTGTGTTTATCACAGCAACTCTCTCTATTTCTATGCTCTCACAAAATTTCACTCAGATGATTATGTTTCGACTTCCACACTTTTACAATTAGGTTACATAGAGTTTATATAGAGAGCTGCCTATCAACTAATAACAGAAAGATAAATTACAATAGGAATAGAATTCCTAATTATTAGTTGACAGTTTCCTTCTAGAATTCTCTTTCTTTCCCATAGCATATCTGCAATATATTTATCTTGATCTTCGAAGACTTTCCATTCCTGTGATCTTCTTCCAAATTTATCCTCAACTGTATAGACTCTGAAATCTTCAGACTCTGATGATCTTCAGACTCTGATCACATGTAGACTCTGATAGATCACAGACTCTGATAGTCTATAGACTCTGATCACCTTCCAGACTCTGATCTTCATGCAGACTCTGGTTTCACTTTCTACAGAAATTCTTCTAAGTACAAGTAACATGAATGTTGGCCATCTAGACTCTGATTATTCATTTCAGAGACTAGAAAGACTTGTTACAGATAAACTAATCTAGACCCTGTTCTAGTATTTTGTACATCATCAAATGAATATATCCCTAACAATCTCCCCCTATTTATGCTTTATAAAATGTAAGCATAAATCAAGGTTTGATGATGTCAAAACTAAAGAATAAAACTAATAATCTAGAACAGTATAAAAGAATTAAAAAAGAAAAAGAATTACTTCTCATTTAATCTTCTCAAAGGCTGGATTGTTCTTCAAAAATGAGTTTAGCATATTTTCTTCCACAATTGCAAGAGCTTCACCAACAAACTTCTTTAATTTCTTCATTTCTTCATTTGAACATTTAATTTGACAGTAAGCTGCTCTCAGATCATTTGCACTGCTTTCTTGATCTTTTAAGTCCTTCAACATCAGAACACTAACTTTCCCACTCATAGGCTGAAACCCAAAGTAATGACCCACACCTTCTTGAAATTTAATCTGTTTTTCCTCCAATGGCATGACTTGATCATTTCCCTCAGTATCAACATATTTTAAAGAAAATTTGCCCATTTGTCGATTTGCCTGTCTGTGCAAAATCAGCTTCCTATCAATCTCCTTGAACCATTTGTGTGTGACAGCTTCTTTGCTCTTGTTAACTTCATAAGCAATTTGAAGTAGGAATCTAATATACTGTAGTTTCTCAGCCAGTTTGAAAAAGATAAAATTTGACTGACTAATCCATCTTACACTTCCACCTTCTAAGAAGTAAACCAGCATCTCATTCTTCACCTTTTCTGTACCTCCCTGACCTCCTTGTATCTTCGTTTCAAAAACATTATACACAATTTGAGCAGACACCACTTTATTTAAGTGCTTCTGAGTGATCTTCTCAAACTGCCTATCTGTCAAGGATTGAGGATCCCTGGTTAGAGTAGATGTTCTGTCAATGTCAGATTCTTCAAATCCTCCAAGACCTATCTTCTTTTTAGCTCTAAGTTGCAGATTTGATTGACTGCACTTCCAGTATGAAGGTTCTTGAGTTTGATCAGAGTCTGACTTCTTTCTTTGCTTATCAGAGTCTGACTTAGACTCTGATTTCCCATGTCTAGTCCCTGACTGATGTGTTGGAGTTCTTACTACTCCAGATTGCTTTTGTTGCACACCATCAGGACCCTTAGAACCATGAGAACTATCTCCATCATCACCATCTCTCCTCCTTTTAACTCCCTTTGATTGATTCTTGCATCCCTCATCCTTATGTCTCCTGGAGGACTCTTAGAACCATGAGAACTATCTTCATCATCACCATCTCTCCTCCTTTTAACTCCCTTTGATTGATTCTTGCATCCCTCATCCTTATGTCTCCTGGAGGACTCACCTTGCTTCACCTTCTCCCCCTTTTTGACATCATCATTACTGGTGACAGCCAAAAGAATCTGCTCAAGAACAGTGGAGATATTGGCCTGGGCTGCAATAACTGAATCAACCTTAGTGGTCAAATCAGAAACTGTAGTTTGAAGAGAGGCTTGAGTGGTAGTGATAGCAGCTAGAGCATCTTTAAAGGCGACCTCTTTGGATAATTGAAGGGAGTGAATTCTGTCAAATCTTGTATTGAGCAGAGAAGTTGTATTATCAACACCAGTGAGCTTTGTTTTAATATGAGAAATGTCCTGGACCACACTGGATAATTGAGCAGCAACATCAGGCAGCTTAGCTTTAACAGCTCCATCTAAGACTTGATCTTCTTCACCAGGATAGTAACCATGTTCCTGTTGAAAAGATTTTTTCTGAAAAGCCTTAGGTCTCTCAGAAAGATGAATATCCAAAATACACTCAAAAGAATCTTTATCATTGATGCCTCGTTGCTGTGCAGACTCCCAAGACTGAGGAAACACCTGATCAAAATAGATAAAAGAAGGAGTAACAAGATCATCATCTGCAGAATTGCAATCCTCAGCAACATGCTCTGGCTTTGTGAATAGAGGTGTAGACTCTGGTGGTGGTGTAGACTCCGAAACTGCAAACGGGACTATAGACCCTGACTCCTCCTGAGAGTGATCAGAGACTGTAGACTCTGGAAGTCTAGCCCTTATAGGCATTATTAAAAGAGGTTCTTCTGACTTCAATGTTGCAGCCTCAGTGAAAATGACAGGGTTATCCATCAAAGCCTCCATGACTCTATCTGCTCTCCTTGCTAGAGAATCCACCAGGTGAAGTTGGGGTCTCTGTGTAAATGATTTCTGAGCAGCAAGAGCCTCCTCCTGTTTGCCAATCTGCACAATCAGACATAGTGAATTGTCATCCATCCCCTGCTCCAACTCATTGGACCAACTCTTTGGAAAATCTTGATCCCAATAAGTAAAGCTAGGTTCAGGATACCCTAATCTCTCATGCTCACAGTGGGGTTGGACACCTACTTTCTCAATCTCACTCAGGCTCTCTACAGCCTCATCTACCTCTCCTTTTGCCTGGTCCAGTGCCAGCCTCTCAGAAATTTTTTCACTCAATTTGGAGGGTGCACTCAATAAACCTACAGAAGAGGGGTTGAGAGATAAAAATGGTGCTTCAATACCTGAACCACCTTGATGGAGGGGAACCCCTTCAAATGTCTGAAGGCTAGGGGTTTCCACCAAGGGGTGAGCATCAACAGATTCTGAACCCTTACTAGCATCTTCTCTCTTTTCAGAGTCTGTTGGCTCCAGTATTCCAGTCTCAGGGTCTACTCTAGACTCTGACTGCTTCAGCATGACTTCATTAGAAGCCAGAGTCTGAGTTTCACCATCTTTGACTGTTTGTGCATGAGACTCCCCCTCAAGGTGGATAGACTCTGATAGAATAGATTTGGAAATTTCTTCATGAGCATCCATCAGAGTCTGTCCTCCCATATCACTGGGGTTCTCATCAGCTCTTTGGTGAGTTGTCAAGGAGGGCTCAACAGCATACTCCCCTGCCCCACTATCACCCAACCTCTGACTAGGTGGTTCTTGTGTGGGTGAGGCAGACTGAGCATCTCTATCACTAGTCACCACTGGTGCACTAGTCCCATCCTCCAACTGCCTTGCACCACCTGCTACCTCCTGTTGTTCTTCAAGAAGAAATGCATCCAACTTGTGATGAAAGGCCCTGAGATGGATTGCATTGATTGCCTGGGCATCTGTGAGATTGAAGAGGTCCTGCAGTTCCCTTCTTACTCTTTGAAAATATGTGCCCTTAAATTGATCCAGTCTACTTTGGTAGGTTGGATAGATGTATTTGTTGGCAATTGTACCTATATTATGGACAAGATAGTCAGCCACCTGTCTTGACAGAGGTTGAATTTGAGAGATCCATTGAATGGCTGTCCTGTAGGTAACTCCATTATCCCAAATTGCTTCATAGTTAAAAACTGGTTGCTCAATCTCAGTTTCCAACTCAGCAACAGAATCTGATGCTCTCCTTTTGTGGACCTTAAGCGTTTTAGTCTTCTTTGTAATTTGCTGTTCAGAGTCTGGCACACCTAGTGCTTTGAGAACTTCATTAGTTCTGCCTTCTATGAGCTCAGCTGCTTGTTCTTGGAATGAAGAGTTGAATAGGTAGCTGTAAAGATTTTTGACCACATCCTGTGCAGACATTTGTAGCTCCTGTTCCATTCTCTTCCTTAGGGCTTCATAGGTTGAAAGAAAATCCAAGACTTGAAATTTAGTCTGATATTGCTCTAGATCTTCAACTGATTCCACCAAAGGATATAAGAATATCAGTGCCTCATCACTTGGAGTAATGATCTCATCAATTAGGCATGAGGCTGCATCCAATGGCATTCCTTCCTAAAATGTGTCATGATCAGAGTCTAAAGGCAGTCTAGACTCTGACTCAACATTAGACTCTGGTTCAGGTGTTTTTTTAATTTCAGAGTCTGGCTCTGCAGGAGCCTTGGGAGCATCTGTTTCCTGCAAAACAGGGTTAGTAACAATAACAGGCTTGTGTGTGTGTGCAGAATAAGCCTTCCTTAACCGTCTGTACTTCTTAGCAAAAGATTTCTCGGGAGACTCAATGTGAGAATCCTGAGGTGCTTCCCTAGGTTTTTCAGAGTCTGTAGCCTTTTGAGAGTCTACAGACTTGGCTTGAAGGTTAGAATCAAGTGTATCATGACCTTCCTTTAGCAAAGAAAGTCCTTCAACAACTTGCTTCTCTAGTGGATTGAGCTCCTCATCACTGTGCTCATCTATAAGCCTAGATTGAATCAATTTTCTCCTCTTTACAACTGGTGCCTGTTGAGAGACACCAGAGGTTGGTTTCTTTTTGGATTTTGGTTTGGAAGATTGTATAATTGAAGGGGATTGGGTGACTTGGGTAGGTGCAGGGGAACTCTCCATTACTTGTTCCTGCACCATTTCACCACCAAAAAATGAAGCATTGTAGATAGAAGGTTTGTAGGATGAGAGTTTTACCTGCATTACCTGTGGATATGTCATTGCAGGTAGACTCTTCTTTTTGTCATCAATTCTCTTAATGTCAGAGAATATCCTCCTTTGTTGTTTGTATGCCTGCACACAGCAATCATCTGCCAACTTGGTTGACATGTCAGGAATGAAGTGATTGAGGAGAATCATAAGAAATCTATGATAGTAGACTTTCTTTCTCCCCTCATGCACATTATTTAATTTTGCTCCCATTTGAGTGAGCAACATATCACCAATGTTGATTATTCTATCAAATAGGAGACTATGACCAATTTGATAAGTAATAGCAGTAATAGCATCAAATCCACTACACTTACCAGTAAAACACTTAGCAATTTGATCGAAGAAAAATGACCATTCTTTCCTTAAGTAAGGCCTAGTTATCTTGCTCATGTTATCTAAGCTAGCAGAATAACCTATTGCCTTAAACATGCTTTTAATGTCATCATCAGATACAATTTCATCAAAAGTAGACTTAGCAGGCAGTTTAAACACAGAATTAAGCACATCTGCAGTGACATCAAATGTAGTCGAACCAAAGGTAAACATTATTTTACCTGGTTGATCCTGAGAAGGATCAACTACCTTTGCAGTGCTCCATGCTTGTGATACAGCATCCATGTGAATGACTGGTGATGCCTTGAGAATGTAGTGTAGCTCGGATTGTTCCAAGAAATCCATCACAGGGTAGTAGTCAGCGTCTACCCCTTTCTTATCTCCAAGAGCAGCAACATGATTTGTGGTCATGAACTCGAAATCCCCAAATGTGAACGCAATCGCCTTAGGTCCTCTCATGACAGTAGAAACGGCAGCCATTAAAGTTGTTGAGTTGAAAGTGATGGAGAAGCTTGAAGAATTTAGCTAGGGTTCGTAAAAAGCTCTGTGAATATTTTTGCCTTAGAAATCAATTGCAATAAACAAGTGAGTAAATTGTATGAAAAATTCTATTTTGTTCAAGTTGCATACAATGCACACGAGTCTACAGCCTGTCGCCGGTTAAAAAAATAACTGTTACCGCTTATTTCAAGTCATTTGAACATTTTAAATGCAATCAGAGTCTGCAGGCGCGAATTTTAACCGTTTTAGAGTCTAGGCGATAATTTTCTCAGAGTCTACTGACTTTCAGAGTCTACAGACTCGTCAGAGTCTAGACTCTGTCAAGGTAAAATACCAAACAAAATGTTGCACTAACAATTAATCACAGTGTGTTAAGACAAGGACTATAATTAAAGTACATATCTTGCTTCTTGTCATTTTTGATCACTTATATATTTAACATACCTAATTCACCTACCAGTCTGAGAAAGGTAGACTCATCAAGTGGTTTTGTTAAAATGTCTGCAATCTGTCTGTCAGTTGGAACATAGTGAAGTGTCACAGTACCATTTTCAACATGTTCTCTAATAAAGTGATACCTGACATCAATGTGCTTTGTTCTGGAGTGTTGGACTGGATTCTCTGCAATTTTAATAGCACTAGTATTATCACAATACATAGGAATATTTGAGAATGTTAGTCCATAATCAAGTAATTGATTTCTCATCCACAGGATTTGAGCACAGCAACTTCCAGCTGCAATGTATTCAGCCTCAGCTGTTGAGGTTGATACAGTCTGTTGTTTCTTGCTAAATCAGGAAATTAATCTGTTGCCAAGAAACTGGCACTGTCCTGTTGTGCTTTTCCTATCTACTTTGCATCCTGCATAGTCAGAATCTGAATAGCCAATTAGTAAAAAATCTGACTCTCTAGGATACCAAAGTCCAAGAGTTTGTGCCCCCTTAAGATATCTAAAAATTCTTTTCACAGCTATTAAGTGTGATTCTCTAGAGTCAGCTTGAAATCTAGCACACAGACAAGTTGCAAACATTATATCTGGTCTACTAGCAGTTAAATATAACAATGAGCCAATCATACCTCTGTAACTAGTGTTGTCAACTTTCTTACCCTTTGGGTCAGAGTCTAGCTTAGTAGCTGTTGACATGGGAGTTATAGCAGATGCAGAATCTTGCATATCAAACTTTTTCAACAGTTCTTTTACATACTTTGTTTGATTGATGAAAATTCCATCATCATTCTGTTTGACTTGAAGCCCCAAAAAGAAGTTTAATTCTCCCATCATGCTCATTTCATAATTTGACTGCATTAGTTGGCTAAACTTTTCACAAAGATTATCATTAGTAGATCCAAATGTAATATCATCAACATAAATTTGGACAAGCAAAATATCACCTTTATATTTTCTAATAAAGAGAGTTTTGTCAATGGTACCTCTTGTGAATCCATTTTCAAGAAGGAATTTTGAAAGAGTTTCATACCATGCTCTAGGTGCTTGCTTTAATCCATATAGTGCCTTGTCTAACCTGTAAACATGATCAGGAAACTTTGGATCAACAAATCCTGGTAGTTGCTCCACATAGACTTCTTCTTCCAATTCTCCATTTAAGAAAGCACTTTTCACATCCATCTGATACACCTTGAATTTTGAATGAGCTGCAAAGGCTAGAAACATTCTAATAGCTTCCAATCTTGCTACTGGTGCAAAAGTTTCATCATAGTCAATTCCTTCCTCCTGTGAGTATCCTTTTGCAACTAGCCTTGCTTTATTTCTTACTACAGTTCCATTCTCATCAAGTTTATTTCTATACACCCATTTTGCACCAACCACTGATCTATTTCTAGGTCTTGATACAAGTTTCCACACTTTATTTCTCTCAAATTCATTCAATTCTTCTTGCATTGCAATAATCCAATCAGGGTCTTGCAAGGCTTCCTCAATTTTCTTGGGTTCATTCTTTGAGAGAAAACAGCTATAAAGACATTCATTTTGAGTGGTTGTTCTTGTTTGTACACCACTCTCAGGATCACCAATTATCAAGTCAGGAGTGTGATTCCTTGTCCATTTTCTAGCAGGTGAAAGATTGGTTCTTGAACTTGAAACTCCCTCTAAGTCATTTGCATCTTCTGTATTTGAGTGAAATTCAAATGAAGAGGCTCCCCCTAAATTGCTTGACTCTGACAAGAGTTTAGAGTTGCTTGATCCAGACCCTGATGAGTTAGACTCTGTCTGTCTAGACTCTGTCTGGATAGACTCTGTCTGGGTAGACCCTGACCTGTTAGACTCTGAATTATTTGGAGTTGAATTTTCTGGCTCCCCCTCAGAATGTGCAGGTTCCTATGTTAGTTCAGGATTTATTCTAGGGTCTTCATCCTCTTCTTCTTCATTTATCTCAGAACTTTTTAGATTTTCAAATTCCAGTGTTGTAGACTCTGACTCATCCTGCAATTCTGTAAACTTTTTATCATCAAATGCAACATGAATAGATTCCATAACAATTTTGGTTCTGAGATTAAACACTCTGAATGCTTTTGTGTTCGATGCATATCCAAGAAAGATTGATTCATCTGCCTTGGCTTCGAATTTGCTTAGATTTTCAGGATGTACTTTTAGTACATAACACTTGCATCCAAATATGTGAAAGTGTTTTACACTTGGCTTCTTGTCCTTTTTCATTTCATAGGGAGTCTTTCCATGCATGTTTATTAGAGTGCAGTTTTGAGTGAAACATGCTGTATTGACTGCCTCAGCCCAAAAATATACTGGCAGCTTAGACTCTGCCAACATTGTTCTGGCAGCTTCTATGAGTGTCCTATTCTTTCTTTCCACAACTCCATTTTGTTGAGGAGTTCCTGGTGCAGAAAATTGTTGAGTAATTCCCTTTGATGCACAGTGGTTCTCCATGATTGAATTCTTGAATTCAGTACCATTGTCACTTCTCAGAATTCTTACTATTTTCTTTGATTTTCTTTCCAGAAAAGTGATATGATCTATTATGTGTTGAGAAGCTTCATCCTTTGAATGTAGAAAGAAAACCCATGTGAATCTTGTAAAATCATCTACAATAACAAGAGTATATTTATTTTTGTTAATTGACATAATATTTACTGGACCAAATAAATCAAGATGTAGTAAATAAAAGGGTTCAGAAATGGTATTTATTGTCTTGCTCTTGAAGGATGATTTCCTTTGTTTTCCAAGTTGACATGCTTCACAAAGTCCATCTTGTACAAAATCAACCTGTGGTAATCCTCTTACAAGATTCTGTTTAACCAACTTGTTGAGTGTTTTGAAGTTGATGTGTGACAGTTTCTTGTGCCATTTCCTGCTTTCTTCAGTTGAGGCCTTGCTGTATAGACATGTGACTTCACTGTTTATGCAATCCTCCAAGCTGGCTTCATAAATGTTACCATGTCTGTGTCCTTTGAAAACCACAATGCCTGTTTCTTTGTGAGTCACAAGACACTCTTTGTTGTCAAAGCCAGTATGGTAACCTTTGTCTCCAAGTTGACTTATGCTTATTAAATTGTGCCTTAAGCCATCAACTAGAGCTACTTGTTCAATGATGACATTCCCAAGTACAATCTTGCCATATCCCAGTGTTTGTCCTTTGTTGCCATCTCCAAAGGATACTTCTGGGCCAGCCATTTCCTTAAAGTCTGTAAGTAGGGATTTCTTTCCAGTCATATGTCCTGAGCATCCACTGTCCAGGATTAGGGTTACTTTCTTTACCCTAGTTCCCTGCATACATAAAGCAACTAGTTAGATGTTTTGAGGACCCAAATAGTTTTGGATCCTTTTCTACTAATTTTAGGAGAAACAGGCTTAATAATTTTCACATTTGGCTTACCTGTCTCTTTTGTTGCTCTAGACTGTGGTGGAGTCTTAACAGTGTCATACCAACTTTTATCAATAGAAGATTTTAGCTCATAAAAATTGTAATACAAATCATGATAGTCCCTACACATATATATAGAATGAAATATGCTACCACAGTGATAACATGGTTTCTGTGGTATGTAGTGACTTTTCAGAGTCTGAGAAGTACTAGACTCTGATTTCTTCTCAATTTTTGTTTTACAATCTATGGCTAAATGGTTTTGGTTGCCACATCTATAACACTTCTTTCTAGGAGCATTAGGATCTTTTTGATAATTATTAGCCTTATTGATGCCTTCCTTACCATTCCTATTTCTCCTAGTTTTGATGGACTCTGATAAGTTCTCTAGCCTTTCTTTCAACTTAGACTTAGACAAGTACCCTATGTTTATAATTTTCTTAGAGTTATTTGCCCTTGTTTCATCTGTCTTTTTGTCAACAACAGGGGGACTATTGACAGATGAGTTTGTGGGTTCAGTTTTTTCTTTAGGGATCACAAACTTAACAGGAACAAATGTACTTTTGTCTTTAGTCTTATTGATTTTGCTAGCTTCTTCATTGTTATCATTCTCAACAATAGATCTTTTGTCTTGACTCTTGTCATAGCCTAGACCAACAGTTTGACACACGTTTTGATTATTGAGAATTTCTTGAACTTTTCTTCCAGAGTCTGTCCAAACTTTAAACTTAAACCTTTCTTCTTCTAGTTCTTTCCTGACATAGTCATAGGCTTTCAAAATTTCAGTGTAGTTATGACTATATTTCTCAGAATCCTTTTTGTATTGTTCCATTAATAATAACTCAGATTCTACATGACAATTCCTTTTAGTTAAGGTTAAATTTTCTTCTCTCAACCTTTCACTTTCACTAGTGAGAGACCTACATGTTGTCATTATTTTATTAACCTCACTTTTCACAATCTCTATGTCATCAAAGTCTAAATTAATTAAGGATTCAGGAGTAAAGATTGATACCTGAGTTTTAGGAGATGAGGGTTCTTTGGGAGACTGTGATTTTCTTGAGGAGGATGCCATTAGTGCTAGATTTTCATAATCAATTTCATCCTCTGAGCTTGAGTCTGCCCAGTCCTTTCCTGTTGATAGAAGTGCTTTTCCTTGACTTTTTGACTTTCTGCATTCACTGGCAAAGTGCCCCAATATTCCACAGTTGAAACATTTGACCTTTGCTTTGTCAAGTTTGATAATTGTACTCTTGCTCTTCTCAACCTTTTCATCTTCCTTCTTGAATGATGGCCTTTTGCTAAATTTGCCAGTTCTTTTGTTAAATTTCATTCTTTTGAAATTTTTAGCAAACATAGCCATCATTTGACTAAGATCAACCTCTTCATCAGAATCAGAGTCTGTGTCAGTAGACTCTGACTCCACAGCAGCTTTACCCTTCTTTCTTGAATCCTTGATTCTTGCTTCTGTGGATGGTTCCTGTTGTTCTTTCTCAGACTCCATCAAGAGTGCCACAGATTTTGTCTTTACAGACTTCTTATTCTTTCTCTGTTGCATCTCCAAATCATATGTCTTGAGTCTGCCATACAATTCTTCTAGAGTTAGTTTATCCAAATCTCTAGCTTCTCTTATGGCTGTAGTCTTATTGTCCCACTCTTCAGGAAGTGCTCTCAGAAACTTGATATTCGTATCTTCAGAATCATAAACCTTACCAAGCATAGCCATCTCATTCAAGAGTTTTGTAAACCTATCATACATCTCAGTGATAGATTCTCCAGATTTTGCTTCAAAGTACTCATACTCTTGAATGAGCAAAGACCTAGCATTCTTCTTGACATCTTTAGTCCCTTGACAGTGCACTTCAAGTTTTGTCCACATCTCCTTAGCAGTCTTGCATGATATGACACAGTTAGTTAGAACAAAATCTAAACTGTTAAAGAGAATGTTCTTTACTTTTGCCCCCTTAAGGACATTTTCTTTGTCCTCTTTTGTCCATTCAGCCTTTGGTTTCTCAACGAGGTGTTCTTCAGTTATTTTGCCTTCCTCATTGATTTGAGGCACAATTTTTAAGGGCACAAAGGGTCCTTCATTAATCCTGTCAAGATAGTCAGGGTCTGTTGCTTCCAGATGGTGTAGCATCTTAACCTTCCAGTGGGTGAACTCGTTTCTCTTAAGCATAGGAATCTTAGAATTGCCATCTTTGTTTCCAGACATCTTTGATCGATTTTAAACGTTAGGCTCTGATACCAATTGTTTTCCCAGTCGTACAAGTAGAAGGGGGGGTTGAATACTTGTATGTCTTTTCTGCCCGATTTAAAATCAAATTAAGAACAAACTCAAACACAAAAATATGAATAAGTACTGTTTTGTATTATTGATTTGTGAATACAAAACTCTCCTAGGGTGTACACAAACCCTAGCAGCTTCTCTGTGTTTATCACAGCAACTCTCTCTATTTCTATGCTCTTACAAAATTTCACTCAGATGATTATGTTTCGACTTCCACACTTTTACAATTAGGTTACATAGAGTTTATATAGAGAGCTGCCTATCAACTAATAACAGAAAGATAAATTACAATAGGAATAGAATTCCTAATTATTAGTTGACAGTTTCCTTCTAGAATTCTCTTTCTTTCCCATAGCATATCTGCAATATATTTATCTTGATCTTCGAAGACTTTCCATTCCTGTGATCTTCTTCCAAATTTATCCTCAACTGTATAGACTCTGAAATCTTCAGACTCTGATGATCTTCAGACTCTGATCACATGTAGACTCTGATAGATCACAGACTCTGATCACCTTCCAGACTCTGATCTTCATGCAGACTCTGGTTTCACTTTCTACAGAAATTCTTCTAAGTACAAGTAACATGAATGTTAACCATCTAAACTCTGATTATTCATTTCAGAGACTAGAAAGACTTGTTACAGATAAACTAATCTAGACCCTGTTCTAGTATTTTGTACATCATCAAATGAATATATCCCTAACATATTTGACATTTCACTTTTTAGGAAAAAACTTGCAGATCTGATTACAATTCAAAACAATGGCTTGTGACAATTAGTTATGGTGAATTCTTAAAAAGTTAATATTTACTTCCTAATTTATTGTTTTGTGTAGATTTAGAAGAAGAAAAATTAAAGTACTTATTATAAATTAAAAAGATTCTTTGCTGTAAAGACATAGACATTATGTGACAACCCCGATCAAATCCGGAGTCTTTTCGAATTGAGGTCAAGTCTCGAATACGTATCAGTTCGTATTCCATAATTTTTTTGGGCATTTCGTGCTTCGATATCCGATACTTGCTTACCAAGTTACAAACCATAATTCTATACATATTATTAATTTTAATTTAACATTATGTCAGTTTTCATAAATATTCTCCTTATAATTTTTCTGATAATGCTGAATTGGCATCCCTCAAAATTGTAGGCAGGCCCGGTGTAAAATTAAATAATTTATTTTAATATATTAAAACATATAAAAGATATATAAGTAAAACACAATTATTTATTTAAAAACATAATATATATAATTATAATTATATGATGGGTTTAATTAAAAAATGATAACTTAGATACTTAATATCATTTTTTAGAAAGCTTAATTTGTAGAGCTTGTTCCTATATACATAATAATAATCAAAGAGAGAGACAAATTATGAGATCTGACAGGTTTTTTTTCCCAATTAATTAGCTATTAATTTAGAAAAACTAAATTACGTATACATATAATATTATGAGTTTAAATATTAGAGGCCCTCCAATTTTTGGGACCCTGTGCTGCTTGCATACACAGCCTTATCACCGGCCCTAATTGTAGGTGGATATTTTAAGTGTTAAAAGTCTAGGTGATTGCAATAACATGCTAACTTCCCAGTGTGTTACTTCAGGAGTATGAGTTGGACGGAATTGATTGGACTAAAGTAGAATTTGTAGACAACCAAGAGTGCTTGGATCTATTTGAGAAGGTAACTTAAGCTTCGATATATCATTCTTCATGTGTCCTCTTTCTAGGTCTTATGTCATAGTAGGACATTCATGCCTTTACCATTGTTCAATATATTTGTTTATATATATGTGTGTGTACAATCAATACAAACCTATTGAATCTTAGTTATATAAGTGTTGAACCTTTATGCATTTTATATGTTTGAGTTTGATAAATTATATTAAGTTTCTAACTATTTTTCAGGGTTCGACATTTCAAAAGTAGGGTATAGAAATATGAAAATAATTATTTAATATTATTTTCTTAATTGTAACATTGTAAAAATATTTATATACCAAGGGTTCAACACAATTATAATTATTGTTGAATAAATGATGTTGAACCCTAGTTATATTTGCGTTGAACCATAGTTTTACCAAAATTTCATTGTTTTATAGAAAATGTCACCTCTGTATTTTTGGTAATAGCGCAGTCATGATTTTTCCTATTATTTATGAAAAAGTCACTTAATGTAACTAATGTTAAAAAAAGTTTGTAGTGGAACCTCCCCCCGTATATATATGTTTAATCCAAAAGTTAACAAAAAGCCATTACTTAACTTTAATTAATTTATTTTTTTAGTGTTTGATAGCTATTTTGTTAATGATTTGGATCACACTACAAACTTTTCCTTCTAATTAGATGCTATAAGTGTAACACTCCAATCCCACATCGAAACACGTGGAGACTTTATTTCAGTATATAAGGTGGAGTAATACTACCAAGTGTACAAAAAAATCATGATCTTTTGGGAGCCTGTACTCTACTCTGTGCTTATTTGTGATACAGATTCAGGACTTGACTTGATTTCGAAAAAAGGCTCGGGATTTAAGTGGGGCAGTTTGTAACACCCCAATCCCATATCGAATTATGTGAAGACTTTAGTTCAATACATAAAGTGGAGTAATATTACCCTACCAACAAATCATGGGAGCATTTGGTGGACTTGTGGATTACCTAAGTTGTTACCTTTGGGCCAATGTACTCGACTGGGGTGTTACAATAAGATACATATTTTTTGCCAATGAAGAAATTGTTAGGTGAAGTTATGGCCTACAATAGTCACCACCTTTCTTTGATGTGGGGAAAGGAATTGAAGAAATAATTTGAGTTGTAAAATTAATTGTAATCTATTTTGTGTTAACAATATTGATGCTATAGATTTATGGTAGTAGATTCATGAAAAAAACTGTATTTTCTTATTATTTATCTGTGGTATTGGATAGTATTAGGAAGTAGATATCAAATAAAATTTACTTTCTTTTTCATTAGGATCTCACTGGTTTTCCAAAAACACTTGAATCTTCATCTACTACTGAAATTTGTGTTAGTATTGGTTGATATAAATTTTATTTTTTTGACGATTCCATGTGTAGATAAGTATTTTTCTTCTATAGCCATATTCTTGGACATCATTCTTTAGTTGCTTCAAGGCTGCAAGATACCATTTTTTTATATTGCACTACCTTCTTATGCACTGAGATATATACAAGCGAGGGTTCGAATGAGAACCACTATAGCGTGAGAACTTTTGTGAGAACAACTTGTTCTATGTTTTTTGCGAATCTGTTATTAAAGTTTTTATCAAAATTATATCCTTATTTTGTGCTCAGAATATAATTTCAAAACAATATAAAGTTTGACGAGCATATGTTCAACTCAACTTCTTGTATTCTTATTATTTCTTTCTTACAATTTTAGAGCACATTATTAGTGACTTTTATAATTTTATTTAGCTTGGTATATATGTAATATTCTTATGTATTATATGGTTAAAGTTTAGATTATCTTTAAAATATAATAATCATCAATTTTTTGAACTCTTCACCTCACTTTTATTATATGTAATAAATTTTTTATATTTGCTTAAACATGTTATTTTTTGTACTTGCCAATATTCCAATTCCAAGGAGTTTAAAAAATAAATAATAAATGTTCTTATGTTGATGGGATTCGTTCCCTAGACCTTTGGATAATATATCCCCTTATGCTTATTATATGCATTGGATATAATTTATATAGTTTATAAGCATATCATCAAATGTTATGCGCAGTGGACTGGATTTCTTCAGCTGCCTCTTCCGATACATAAATATATTTTTGAGCATATATGAGATTTTGATCGCCTGTTTTAACTTCTTGCACTCGCAGAAACCCATTGGATTAATATCTTTGTTGGACGAGGAATCAAATTTTCCAAATGGCAGTGATCTTACATTTGCCAATAAGCTGAAGCAGCACTTGAATGCTAATCCTTGCTTTAAAGAAGAAAGAGGTGGAGCTTTCAGTATTCGCCACTATGCTGGAGAGGTTAGTTAAATTACTTTTGTACTTATATTTTAACACTCAAGAATGCTGCAATACTGATTCGACGAAGATGGCAGCAGATACTAGATAGTACAAAGTCATAGAATTATTATATATCGTTTGTCTTAATACATCTTTGAATAAAATCTTCCATAACAAAAAAGAAGAGGAAATTAGTCCATGTGTACATATTCTTGAGTATATAATGCCTCTGTTGCAGAAACACACTTTTTTGTTTGTTCCCTAAAGCTTGATTAACAAGTAGGACTATCGATACACTTCAGTTGTAGTTGCGACAACTACAATATGTGGGTGTGTTTTCTTCTCTCTCTTTTTTTGCTAAACGTGTGTGTGTTTTCATTTCTTAAAGGTATGCAATTTTTTTGATGTTTATTGGTGGACACCATTAGGAACAATTATAAAATACTTTTTTTTGCATTTTTCTTACATGCTTTTGCAACATTCTAAAAATATATGTATTTTCAATATAAACATGTTGGGTATCAAATCATGCATCATGCACCTCATTTAGGGTAAGGCTGTGTTCAAGCTGATCATAACTTTTTGCCAACTATCAAGTACCAAATAGACCAAAACACTAAATGGAAGACCATTTCCTTTCTGCAAATTTGTCTGCCATAAGGCCATACAGTGGAAACATTTGAAACAAACCTAAGCATGACCATGGACTTCCTGCAGTCCATTTGAATATGATCAGACTCAATATACAACATGACATACGATTCACATTATGCGGAAAAAAAATTCAAAGAATAACATGACATAAGATCTTTGTATTTAATATTCTGTGTGTACCAAAATTTCACAATGTGATCTTTAAAGGTGGTATATCATCTTGTGTTTGAGTAGCAATTGATTTTCTTTGCAGGTTCTATATAACACTACCGGCTTCTTGGAGAAGAACAGAGATCCTTTGCACCCCGATACTATCCAGCTGCTTTCATCTTGCAGTAGTCAGCTGCCTCAATTGTTTGCCTCCAGCATGCAAAATCAAACTCGGAAACCATTCGGCCATGGCTTGGGTGCATCCGAGTTCCATAAAAGAAGTGTTGGGACGAAGTTTAAAGTAAGAAATCTTCATTGTTCTCGGTCACTATGGACTGATATGAAATGTTTTTTAATGCACAACTCTATTTGAAATAGGGTTTTATATCAAACTGGCCACTCTTAATATATCACCCTACTCACTGTTTTTAAAATAAACTCATTTATACCACTAACACTATATATATATATATCATTCCGTTAAATTTATATATAAAAGAAGTAACAAAAAAGTTAAAAGAATACTGATCTGATAATCTATTTGTCACATGGTATCTCGAAAGTCGAAATAGACCAGATTGAAGTGGGTACCTCGAAACAGACCAGATTCCGTTCACTTTTTTGTTATTTTTTTTTCAGAATCAGAAGAATTATATATATACCGTATTGAGTGATTTGGATGAGTCCTTTTTAAGAACGGTGAGCCAGTTGAGATATTTTAATAGAACGAATGGCCACTTTGATATAAAACCCTATTGAAATAGTCTCCTTTAAATCGTGTCGTGTAATCTGGATGCTATACGAAAATGTATGCCTGCACATAAACCTTTCCCTTAGAGCTGTTTGTCAGACATTTTTTCTTCATTTTTAAATTTTGAAGCTATTTATTGTGAAAATTTTAAGGCAATCAATTAAAAGGAACAGTGAATAAATTTTCAGGAAAAAAAGAAGGAACAGTGAATAGTAAAGTAAAGATGATTACATATTTTTCATATTTACAGTAGATTTTTGAGCATTTCTGTTGCAAAAAGCGGAGTGTGAAATCTCCAATCAATCCTTTTTCTTATAGGGACAACTATTCAAATTGATGCAACAGTTGGAGAACTCCACACCACACTTTATTCGTTGTATTAAACCAAATTCTAAACAGCTTCCTGGCATATATGAAAAGCATCTCGTTTTAGAGCAACTTCGATGCTGTGGAGTACTGGAGGTAGTCAGAATATCAAGATCCGGATATCCTACTCGAATAACACATCAAGAGTTTGCTGAAAGGTGATGTACAAATACTCCGTGTTATATGTTATGTTTACTCTTACATCTTTTTTTGCAACTGGTAATGAATAGTTATAATACTTGAACAATCTTAAGGTATGGCTTCCTTCTTTTGGAGTTTGGGGTCTCTCAGGATCCATTAAGTATATCAGCCTCCGTCTTGCGTCAGTTTGGTGTGCAACCTGGAATGTATCAAGTTGGTTATACAAAGTTATATTTCCGAGTAGGACAGGTGAGTTTTATACATATGTGAGATGCCTTAAATGTTTCTTATGGCCAATATGGTAGTCACATGTGGCATCATCATTGAAAAAAATCTTGCTAAACAATGTTTCCTATATAATATCCAAGTTGGAAACTTATACAACAGCCTCATCACATCTTCAAAAAAAAATTATCTACTGTCTTGCTGTCAACCATCCAGTATGACAGATTCAAATTTGAGATGATAATATTCAAGTTTTTAAACCTTCTCGCAGTTCGCTAATGTCAACAGAAGCAGAGCACAATATAAAATAAGATTAGACAATATGACATTCTAATGTGTGCTTGTATCAGTAAACAAATAATTGTTTTTAGGGTGGCTGTAAAGTGTAAACATTTTGATAGGTACCATTTGGATGTGCTGCCCTTGGGTAGGCATCCTTAGAAAGTGTGATCTAATGTAAATTTTATTAGTTTAAAGGGTCGCTGATGTGTGTTGATATGTCATTAACCAAACCCAAAATACCCTGTATATGTATGTCCCACCCAGTAGGGTTTGGGGAGGGTAGAATGCGGCAAATTTTACCCTACTTTAGGGTTGATGCATCAGTATTGACCATAAAGTTTCTACTGTATATTTCTGAAATTTTCTCCTTTCAATAAACAGTAATATATTATAAGAGTGAGGGAAACTGAAGATAATATATACACAGGAATTCTATCCCGATTCACTATCATATCCCTTGCTTTTATTGTACATATACTCACATACACCAGTAATCGAACTCTCTATTATTTAGGATTTCTTTTGCAAAAACTTTATTCACTAATTCAAACAGGTGGATAAATATTTTGCCGTTCCTTTTCAGGTCATTTTTTTTTCTTTCATAATATTTCTTGGTAACTTTAGAAAATGCAGATGAGGGCTTGTTGTGCTCACTAGTGTTTCCAGAAACAGTTCCTAGACTTTTGTATTTTTGATAAGAAACAGTTCCTTGACTTTTGTATTTTTGATTTTAGGCACAGGCTGACAGGCAAATACCTTATTTTCGGAAAATCTATTAAAAATATCTATTATTTATTTGCATGATTATACAAACTAAACTGATACACCATCTGTAATGTACTAATTCAAGGTTAGCAGAGTAACTAATTCTAATTTGAGTTTCAAAGAATCAATTGATACTAATTGTAATGCATTTCATTAATTTTATTCAATATCTTTAACAGGGTGACTATATTTATGTGTACAAATGGTTATAAGTAGTCTCAGAGGGCTTTATGCAGTTCTGGTTTGTGAAAAAATACATCTCACCGGTGTGAATGTGGGTATTATTACTCTAATTATTTCGGGTTTGACAAGTAAAAATTGCACATATATTGAGATTTGAGATGGATTCATACAAGAAAATATATAATTTACAAAATTAATACCAGTTATCAATTTCGGAATTGCAACCGAAGTTGGAAGTACAGAGGCAGTTGCAATCAGTTCATAAATTAAGTGCAAGGTTCATGGAAAGACAAATTACAAGTATAACAAACTGAACTAAAACTGGATGTAAGAATGTCTGAATGTGTATATAAATGTAAGGGCATAGGTCATAATTGTAGATTGGATGTGTGTGTATGACATACATATGAATATATATATAGGCAATAACTCAAATGAGAACCCCTATTAATATGAGATCTAAAAATGGAAGAACGCGCTCTTTTGGCACATAATATGAGATTTAATCTTAGCCACATAATTCTTAAATTAATTTTAATCTAAACTATTCATTTTCTATCCCATATCCCTCACTTCTCCCCCTCACCTACTTCCTTCGTTACTCTTTTAAAACATACCTCCGGCCACTTTTCACATATTTCGATCGTCATCATTAAATTCCGATTATCATAATCAGATTCCAAACATCATCACTATCAAACTTCGGCCGTGTTTCTTTCACTTTCACACATCATTTCTTCTATATCATCTCATGATATACACACATATATACATATAAAAATACATTTATATAGCCGTATTATACATGTTACATGGTTGAAATCGATTGTGACGGTATGACCGAACTCTAGTAAGTTGTCCGACTACAAGAAGGAGTTATACACTATACCGCGACTATGTAACTCAAATTCAGTCAACTCAGATCTGAATTTTACAAGTGTTTTTCGTTCAAAGTTCTGGTGATTTTGGCATATTGTTGATTATTTGTAGATGATAGTCGTAGATGATGATTGAAGATGGTGACCAGAGGTTTTAGCTGGCTGATAGTTTAATTGTAGTGTTTTTTGTTTAATTGTGGCTATTTTTACTTAAATGCGGCAATTTTGGCATGTTATTGGGTGATTATAGGTGGTCGGAGGTAGTGGTCGTATGTGGTTGCTGAATATGGTGGCGAGATGTGGTTGTCGGAGGCGGTGGTGTGGTAGTTTTGTTCAATTAATTGTGGTGATTCTTGTCTAATACTAGTGATTTTTATTTAACTGTGGTGATTTCTGTATGATTTTGGTGATTTACCGGTGGTTTCCGGAGGTGGTGATTAATGGTGGCCGGAGGTGGTGACTAGTCGGGTGTGGTGGTTGTAATAGAAAGAAGATGATAGTGAAAAATGAAAATTGGAATAATAAAATTAATGAATGGTGAGAGATAAATATAAGATATATAAATGAATGGCTATGATTACATCTCATATCTCTCACTAATTTGAGTTCTCATTAGAGTGCAACCCTGTATATCTATATCTATATAAAATTAACTCACCAAAAGTTACTTGTCTTGGGTACATATTACGTTACATTGAGATTACATTATGTGCTATCTGGCCTAACAGATTGGTGCATTAGAGGAAACTAGAAAACAAGTTTTGCAAGGCACCCTTGAGGTGCAGAAATGCTTTCGCGGTCATCAGGCTCGTCGTTGCTTCAGGGAACTGAAGGGAGGAGTGATAAAGCTGCAATCATGTAAGAAATGAATTTTGTGTTTGGATTGGTTCTGTTACATAGATACCATTACTTGTTTAATGGCAATCTATTATCATTTATATGTTTATATATAGTATCATGACTGTTGCTTCATAATGTTAATTACTAATCATCTTTTAGTCTTTTATAATCAATGTTCTAAAAAGTTGCTAGACAGTGAGTTAGACGGTTATACAGCTAGGCACTAGTACTTATGTATCTTCTTTTTTTTTTTTTTAAACTCAAAATCAAACAACCATTAATTTAAGTGATCAGTACATAAACATGAGACAACTGAAGAGGGAACATTCTCCTCAGTGAAGTGATGATCTGGATAACATATCGAGGCTCTGGCTAAAGCATGAGCACTCATATTGGCAGACCATTTTAACAAAGTTCAAATTACAAATTTTGAATGCAACCTAACATCTCCCTACATTCCATAATAATCTTGCCAAATGGAGAAAACGTGTTTAAGCAGCTTCGAATTGCCTGAATAACAACTAAGCTATCCATCTCAACTTGCATACATGGCCGGTGTTTTGTTTTAATCCAAGTTGGCACTTCTTTCAGCCCAACTGCTTCTGCGAGTTCTTGTGACACTACTTTATAGCCAGTGGCAGCTTCGATCAGTCTTTCCCTGGCATCTCTTGCCACCCATCCCCATCCATAACTACGCTCATATGTAAACAATGCTGGGTTCACATTGATTTTGATTCTATCATCTCTTGGTCTCACCCAGCGCTCAGCTCCATCATTAGGTAGTAACACTACTAATGATGTACCAATACTTTTCTCTTGAGCACTTCTCCACTGATCAAATATTATTCTTGTGGATGACACAACTGCATACATACTCGACCGAAAATTATTCCATACAAGCTTGTTTCTAGCTTGCCACACACCCCAACAGAGCATCGCATTTTCAGCAGCAACATTCATTCCTTTACTCTGAAATATATTAAAAATCCATGTCTCAAAATCATTCCCATCAGTAATTAGAGTTCCTAGACCTGCTATTCCATGATACCCTCTAGCAAATTCACATTCCAAATAGAACGTGAAAATTTGTTTCTTCCTCCCTCATACACATCTGACAAAGTGGGCTTACCTGGACATGCTTTTTCTTCAGTTCCGTATTTGTTGGAAGGCAGTTTTGCATTGCTCGCCACATCATATTTTTAACTTTTGGTGGAATATCTACCTTCCATAACTTTCGCCATGAACTTGAGCTTAAAACTTCTTCTCCCCTTCCACTGTTTTTTTGGATTAGCTTATACACACTTTTTACCGTGTAGAAACCTGAGGGCTCTTCCTTCCAGTACCATACATCTTCATTGGTACTACTGTCTAACTTCACTTTTAAAATGTTCTCGTGGTCTTCATGTTCAAATAGATCTCTAATTAAATTTACAACCCATTCTTTTGCCTCCATTAACATCAAATTTTGCACCTTCATCCCCTTCAACGCGGGATGCGTGGATTGACTATAAGGATTAATATCTTTAGATAACCATGGATAAAATAAGACCAATGTTTTATTCCCGTCGCCAATACTTACCCGGCTTCCAGCAACAACTATATCTCGAGCTTCTAACAGACTTCTCCGTATATAACTTGGGTTTGAGCCCAATGCAGCATTTAAGAATGTCCCATTTGGATAGTATCGAGCCTTGTATACTCTTGACACTAGAGAATCCTCTATGGATAGTAGTTTCCATCCTTGTTTATCTAAAAGTTCCATGTTGAAATCATGTACTCGCTTAAAGCCCATACCTCCTTGCCTTTACTCCTGGCCAATCTTTCCCATAGTTGCCAAATGACCCCTTTACTATTTCTGTTAGCTGATCTCCACAAAGAATTGGACATTAGTTGCTCAAGTTCATGACACATATCTAGTGGCAGGAGAAAAACACCCATAGCATAATTTGGAACAGATTGAGCAACTGATTTGATGAGAATCTTTTTTCCTGCTCTTGATAAAATCCTTCCTCCCCAACCTTGAATTTTATTCCTCAATTTATTTCGAATAAAACCTTCGGGTAATTCATTCCCAATTGATTGCATATTTGCTAAATACAAACTATCTACCTTCGGGTCATTCATTCCCAACTGAGGCACTTTCAAAGGTACTTAATAATGCCTGGATGCCTCTGGCCTCACTCTCGGTAGCTTTACACTATAAATGGCTTTCGTTTGCAAAGAACATGTGCGGTACTTTTGGCGCTCCTCTAGCAACTCTACAACCACTTAATAAATTATTAGCATCATACTTTTGAATCAAACCTGATAAACCTTTTGCACAGATAGATAAATAAATATGGTGAAAGCCTGAAAGCAGGTCACCTTGTCGGAGTCCTTGACGGTACGATTGGACCAAAAGATCTTCCACTATTCACCACATTGTATTCCACTGTTAGCTCGTAGAAAGTCCCATTCAATTCTGTCATATACCTTACTCATGTCTAATTTCAACACCATATAGCCAGTTTTGCTTTTTCTTTTCCTCTTCAAGTAGTGTAAAACTTCAAAAGACACCATAAAGTTATCTGTGATCAGCCTTCCAGGAACAAAAGCGCTTTGAGTCTCTGAGATTATGTTATCAAGTTGCTTCGTCATCCTATTGGTCATAACCTTCGACATGATTTTATAAATAACATTGCAAAGCGCTATCGGTTTGAAGTCTCCCATACTTACAGCATTCTTGATCTTTGGGACTAACACAATATTTGTATGATTTACCTTGTGAGTTAATCTGCCATGTTGAAAGAAATTACGCACCTCCTTACAAATGTCAGCTCCCAATACCCTCCAATATCTTTGATAAAAGCCAGGGGTCATGCCGTCCGGACCTGGACTTTTATCAGGGTGCATTTGGGAGAGAGCACGGGGTGTTTGGCTTAACTTATTTTTGAAAAGTAAGTGCTTATTTCCGGAAAAAAGTATACATTTACCTATTTTTTTCTGAAAATAAGTAATTTTTGAAAAATAAGACGACTAAACTTGTTTTTGTGAAATAAGCACTTATTTGCAGAAAAAAGTACCCATTCACCTACCTTTTTTTCCTGGAAATAAGTCCTTATTTCCAGAAAATAAGTTACCCCAAATGGGGCCTGAAATCTCCTCATCTGAAACTGCTTGCAGCAACTCATCATTCTGGCTTTGTGTATACCTGAAGCTTTAAAGAGGTTATCAAAATAAGAACTAATTGTCTCTGGAATTCCATCCTCCCAAGTCACCCCTGTATCATCTTCCTTCTGAAGGTTGCTAATTTGGTCATGTCGCCTACAAAATGACGCCATGACATGAAAATATTTGCTATTTTGATCTCCCTCAACCATAATTGCTTTGATCTTTGTTTCCAGAAGTTTTCTTTCTGCGTGAGAATTTCAAATAATTTTTTCTGCTCTTCTTGTGCATGTTCATTCCCATTACATCCCCCCTCCCTTTAAGTTGCTTGAGAGTGTTCATACAATTTTTAATTCTTGCATCAAAGTTGCCTGGATATACCTTCCCCCACACCTTTAACGCATTCCGCAACTCCTTATCCTTTCATAAAAATCCATTCCTTCCGTACTCTCCCAGCTACCCAATACAACCTGATAAGCCAATGGCTCTCTTAACCGTGCATTTTCAAATCTGAATGCTTTCACTCCTCTTCGCAAATCATTACTTTGAAACTCTAACAACATTGGACTATGATTTGATATGGAAGCACCACAATTTATTAGTCTTGCTCCATTAAATTATCTCATACAGTCTGTTGAAACCAATGCTCTATCAAGTCTGATTTCGTTCGACCCAGTGGTTAGTTCCCCTTCCCTTATTCCATGTAAATTGATGCCCGACAATAACCAGATCAACCAATCCACAATCACTTAATACATCATTAAAACCGACTCATCTATTTGTATAGGGTTTACCTCTTTTTATATCAGCGCAACTAGTTGTGTTGTTTAGGTCCCCAATGAGAACAATTGGAACATTCAAGGAGGAGACTATTCGTCGAATCAAATCCCGTGTCTCATGTCTACGAGCTCGATTCGGTTCGCCATAAACACCCACTAGTCGCCATTCGGCTAACCGACCTCCCTAATTACAGTTTCTATGTGTCTAGGTGAGAAGCTGAGTATCTACCCTTATGTATCATAATATTATTATGATTATATATATATGAATAAAGCTCAGCGAGAAACTCCTTATTTGAGTAATGTAACTGAGGAATCGATTCCTATTTTATAAGAATTTGATTAGCAAATAACTATAGAAAACTACAAAACAAACAAAAAATTACATAATATACAAAAAAATATAGAACACAAATTACAGAACACTAATGTTGAATAGTGTAATGTAATTTTGTATTCTATATTTTTTGTATGTTATGTAATTTTTTGTTTTTGTGATTGTTTTTTGTGTTCTGTAGTTTTTTCTATGTTCGGCAATCTTTTCACGTGTTCTGTAATTATATTTGTTGTTGGTTCCTCAGTTAATAAAATAAGAGAGTTACTCATTGAACCTAAGCCTATATATATATATATATAAATATATATATATATATATATTAACTCCACAATAATATGATATTATCCTCTTGAACCAAACCTACACAAATTTATTTTTAAGCACATCTCAAAAGACCTTATACAAGTGAATTTAACTGATGCTTATATACAAGAACCAAGAACCACAAATATCGTGACCACAAATATCATGTTTTGGTTAATCTTTGAATAAATAATCAAAAATTAACCAAAACATGGGGATAACAAATCTATTAAATACAAAAAATCTCAAGTTCGGTAATATGTGTTTAGTTCCAATAAAGCAAGCCCAAGTCCAATATGTTGTATACACGATACAAAGTACAAAAACACATTGTTGGTTTATTTATTTTATATTCTACATAAATATTTAGAAATGAACAATTTTACAAGAAACAACTCTTAGTGCACTAACTGCAGAGTTCGGGCCTTTCGTGAATTGAAACATATGACTAATATTGCGTACTAATGGTACTATGGAAGCTTTAAAGTAACGATGTATAACAATACTTAGCAAATTAAAAGAGAAAAAAGAAGATGTATAGCAATGCTTAGTTGCTCAAGTAGGTTTAGGTAATGAATTAAAAGTGGTTATTGTAATTGTTCGGGGGATTTTAGAGGTAATGACATTTTTTTGGTGATATCTTATATATTCATGTGATGCTTAGACTCTCCTCTAGTCTCGGCCGTAGATGTGTCGACATGAAACGACCCGGGTATGGACATGGATAATAATTGGAGAAAAAGAGATGCCTCGATCTCCACGGTCAAACAATATAGTACTACTGTAGTACTGTATATATTATATTTTATATTGTAAATCCGTTAGCTGTAATTTTTTTAAAAAAATGTTAATACATAATTGACATTTTAATAAATTGTTGTTTTGACCAACAAGATTCCAGATTTAGTTGTCTCAAATACAATTACATGAATCATTACCATAGTAATCGAATTTTCTTTATTAGTATCATTTACTTATGCACAATCTTAGATTTTAATATTGAGTGATTATTGTTATATCTTTTTACACAACACAATGTTTAGATTGATAATTGATTGATAACTGAAACACAGGATCATTAAAAAAAACTTTAAAAATGTAGTTATATATATTTTAAAAAATATATAAAAAATAAGTGTCGTGTCCAAATCCTAATGTTGGATCCTTATAAGCATGTCCCCGTCTATGGTTTTGATGTTCAAAGAATCTCACTCACCAATCCGTGTCCTTGTTGGATTCTTCTAAAAGAGTCCCAGCATCATAGATATATTTACACGTGAACTTTCTTACCGGTTTTATAATATATACAATGAATAAAGCACTTGAGAATTTATGAAAGAAAGATATCTATGCAGTTATTCGTGCTGAAATTGTGAGAAGGGAGTACAGTATTATGATAAATTTAAGGCAGCAGGTTGCAAAAAGACTTGATGATCAATCGACTGCAGCTCTTCGAGTGCAATCTGGTAAGCTTTATGTTACATTTCGTGTTGTGTTTACTTGTGAAGATGTTGTTATTGTTATACTTATTGTTTATATTTAGTGATACGTGGCTGGCTGGTCCGAAAGCATTTGAATCGCTTGCGAAATTTGAAAAGATTGGATCATGAAAGTTCAAGTTCTAAAGGCAAACAGGATTTGAGGATTTCTACAGTGAAGGTACTTTCATTTGATAAATGGATTGAATATCTTTTGGGCTTTGTTGTAGTCATTTGGTTGCATATTCCCTTTTCTCTAATTTCTGTGCTTCACAAGTTTTTGTACCATGCTTTTGTATTTGTGAAATGTAATTTTATGTTTATATGCAATGTGCAAAGAAAAGGTTTATGTGCTATTTTTTCCAAAGGGTTAAATATCAAATTGGTCATTGAAGTGAAAGCGTAATATCATTTTTGTCATCAATATTAACAGGGTATCATTTACCTCAATTAAGTTGGTATAAGTATCACATTAGTAACTCTTATATTACAAATACGAACTATAAATATTTTTCAAAATTAGTAAAATTTGAATAAATCATTAAAAATCATACTATGTATAAATTTACATTTATGGGTTATATTTTATAAATAGTACAAGTTTTGTTGTGTTTAACCTTTTTTTATTAATAAATCAAAAGATAAAAAATTATAAAATTAATAAAAAATAGTTAAAAAAACTTCAAATTTTTTTAATATATTACCTAAAATATTAAAAATTATAAGATTTAATTTGGTTATAATAGCATGTAAAATAAATGTGTAAAACTTGGAAAAATGTCATTATTAATCGTTGAATACATATTTAGGGTTATCCCAAAAATTTGATGGTGTCATCGGCAAAAGCCAATTGTGCAGTGGTACTATAGAAAATATCCCAAAGAATAAAATAATGCAATAAATTATAAAAATAAACTATAGACGATGACCATAAATTTGGGTAAATAAAATATAGGTGGAAAAAAAAATATCAGTAAAAAAAACTAACTGAAGTGGATTTCTATATTTAATTAAGTTTTTGGAAAAAATTAATAGATTAGCTCTATAAAGAATTTATACCATAATGACCAAGACAAATAGGTCTCCGATAGGGTGAGTCATAAATTTACTTTTCCCTAATTTTTTAAAATATATATTTCATAGTGCATATTATGTACTATTTAATAGAGCTGTCAAAAAAATTCAAAATATTTGATATCCGTTCGAAATATCTGTATTCGTATTCGAAATAAAGTAAATATTATCCGTATTCGAAATATAGCGAATATTATTCGCATCCGTATCCGATAATATCTGAATCCAAATATATATATATATATCATATAGAAAAATATATAATATAAATATATAGTTTCTTATGTCTATTTATAATGTATACATATAAATTTATTTATTTTTTAAATAATATATTTTTAATATGATATATATATATATATATATTTATTATACATATATATCACATAAATTAAGTGTTTTAAATATAAAATAAAAATATAATAAAAAATTATTATTCATATATTTTAAAAATATATAAAACTGAATTCGGATATTATCTGGATTTGGATATTATCCGTCGAATTCTGGATATTATCTGGATTCAGATACATTTTTTCGGATATTTCGGATTTGGATATGGATTCAGATTTTCGGATTCGGATATAAGCAGATCTGTATCCGAATTATGCATTTGACATCCCTATTGTTTGTGTATTGGAAATGTAATACATATCGGGACTTCTGTTTTTCGTGTTGTGTAATTAATTTTTAGTTTGAGAACATGTAAGTGTTACTGAGTTTTCAACAAAGTAAGCAGTTATGTTTTGACATAATCCGTCGTTTAAATATAGAAGGTAAGAACTCATATACAATTTTCATTACATGTGTACATTGAGGATTTGACAAAATATTTTTCTTCCTTTGCTGTTTTAGCTGGACATGCCATACCAGAGTAACCTAAATTTGCCTGCCTCTGTGGAAGTGCTCCAAAAACGGGTTTTAAAGGCAGAAGCAGGTCTTCGAAAAAAGGAACAGGAAAACACAGCACTCATGGAAAAATTAAAACAATACGAAGCCCGGTGGGTAGATTTTGAAACTAAGATAGACTCAATGGAGGAAATTTGGCAAAAGCACACAACATCTTTGCAAGTGAGTTTGAATGCTCTACTATGGATAAGTTTTAATGAATGTACAAATGAAACTCTCAAATAAATGCAACAAGAAATTTTTATGCATTAATATTATTTAATTAATAACAATTCGTATTGTTAAATTAAAATTTAAAAAATAAAAATCAATTTATAAATATTATTAACGAATGAATTAATTAATTAAAATACATAATGTATAGTTATTTTTTCCGGACTCCCCCTAAAAACTTCTCTGCATCCACCGCTGTGTATGGACCATGTAGCTTGCTGCCTTTGCATACATATATAGAGCATAGCGAAGTTAACCAACTTTCTTTTTTGGGTTTGATGTTGCTTTGGTTCCTTATAATTGTTTCGGGTGAAATATCAAATTGGTCACCGGGGTGAAAGCATAATATCACTTTTATAACTCATCTTAATAGAGTATCATTTACATCACTTAAGTTGGTATAAATATTATACAGGTAATCGTAAATACGTGTTCGAGAATTGGTAACAACATTTTTTCGAGTTCTATATATTTGTTTTACATGCTATTATAACCAAATGAAAACTTATAAATTCTACAGTAGTATTTTAGGTAGTATTTTCAAAATTTATGAAATTCTTTTACTATTTATTTATTAATTTTATAAGTTTTTTTTATTTTCATTTATTATTAAAAAAAGATTTTACATAATAAAAGTCATTTTATTTGCAAAATAAGGCCCATAAATGCAAATTTATACATGGTATAATTTTTAATGATTTATTCAAATTTTATTAATTTTGAAAGATATTTATACTTGTTTTTTTATATAAGGGTTATTAATGTGATATTTATGCCAAATTAAGTGATATAAATGATACCCCGTTGAGATTGATGACAAAAGTGATATTATGCTTCAACTTTAGTGACCAATTTGATATTTAACCCTAATTTTTTCTGGTATGCTAATTTTGTGTTAAAATTGAATTTCAGAATTGTTTATTGAAATTGTTCCACCATACAAAATTTAATTTATGGCAATCTCTTATGGAGATCTATATGACAAAAACAGATTAGCCTTGCTGCAGTAAAAAAGAGTCTTGTTTCTGACAATGCTTCTGATCAACCTGGAAGACAAGATGGTTCACCATCACCATTCTGTTCTGATTCGGAAGATACATCATTGGGAACTCGTACTCCTAGTGGAAGCACTCCCTCCAAATCCGGGAACCCTGTTTCGGAGATTGAAGCAACACATCAGTACGTGAATGCAGTTAGTAATATGGTTAAAGAATTTGAAGAACGGTCAAAGTACTTTGATGATGAGGCCCAAGCTATTAATGAGGTCAATTCAGGGCTTTCAAGCTCAATGAATCCTGATGAAGAGCTTCGATCCCTGAAACACAAATTTGATACTTGGAAAAAAGAATACAAAGCTCGGTTGCGGGAGGCCAAGGGAAAGCTGCATAAGCATCCAGAACCTGAAAGACATCATCATCATAAATGGTGGGTAGTGAGAAGTAAAAAGTTCAAATAAAAGGGGCGCAAAAGAAGCAGTTGCTCATTTGCATGGACAGAGCAGAGTTGGAACTGTAAACAATAACTATTTGTCAAAATACGATGGTTGGATGTTTGCACCAAGGTGCAGGAGCATTCTTTTCCTTCAACGTGTATCCGCATGTTATAGTAGTGTGAGCTTTAATTGTATGGCCGATGAAGTGTTTATATACAGAAACTGTAGTAAATAAGCTGAAGAAAAGAACCAAAGCCTATACTAGTGAAAAGGGAATGAATTGATATGCTTCTGCTTCTTTTGTGGAGTAGTTCTCCAGAGGTGCGGTAATAGTAAGGATGCTGTTGATTAGTAATTGCGGAGTTGTGGTAGAGAAATGTATAAATAACCTCTCCTTCTCTGTAACTTACGTCCATAGGAATGGATTATACAAAGCATTAACAAGAAGCTTGGTTAATAAAATTTACTTACTGTCAAAAATATTTTTAAACTTTCAGCATGTATAGAATTCGATACATAGAGATAATATTATATCTTCACGTGATCCAAAATTTCAACAATCTTTTACGTTAATAGTATTATATTAGAGGCATCTTAGTTGTATTTATAAAATTTAATTTTTAATCTTCTACTTTATTTATTATGTGCCCGTTTGGTCAAGCTTATAAGTAACTTATAAGCTGAAAAAGTTGGTATATATGTATTTTTTCTGAAAATAAGTAACTTATTTTCAAATTTGGAAATAAGATTTGGTCTTAAATTTCTAAAATAAATATTAATTTTCAAAAAAAAATATGAAAATATTTTTTTTAAAAAAGTAACTTATTACTTATAAGCTAAGCCAAACACCCCCTATGTATTATGGGTATTTTAGTCATATTTAATAGATAAATATTAATATTTATAATATGAGTTATACACGAGTTTATAGTTAACTATAAGACATATGTATAATATTAAATAAAAAGGGATATATTAATCATTAATTTAGGACATATTGTACGATTCCCATTTTATTATTACAATTCAATTGAAATTATGGAGTATTTTTTGGATTTTAAAAATCTCGGGTATTCAACTTTAATTGAAAATATCCATTCAAATCTAAGAATATTCAATCAGGATTTAATGTTTTAAAATTAAGAGTATTCAATCTAGATTTTAAATTATGCTTAAAATCTAGGGGTATTCAATATGAATTATTATTAATCAATTAAAATTTAGGTGTATTTAAAAATTTATTAACACTGATCGATTTAAAAAATTCATAGATTAAGTTAAATTTTCCTATATATTTTAAATGTTTTAAAATCCTATCTTAATACATAAATAATAATAATAAAAGAAAGAGCGGAATATATTATTCGTAAAGGTTTGACGTTATATGAGGGCCAACTTATCAGAAAGAACGTACAAACACGTCCTCCTTATATTTCTCACATACTAGATACCAACATAATTTGTACAATACAATATGCCAACAATATCCTCTGCCCCCTCCTCACACTCTATCTAGTTTTTTCCAACCCCCAAACCTCTTCTGCATGTATCTTCTTTTTTTCTTTTTATTCCATATGATGAAAAAAAGGGGACGTAAAAGCAGATTGTTTTTATGTTTCAGGCCAATTTTCGTCCATGATGATCTCAGGCCCACGAAAAAATTAAAGCTCCCAACCGATTCCAGCGGTGAAGATGAAGGTAATGTGTCTGGGGAAGGAATCATAAAGGAAAAACATTGTCATCGTTTCTCAGGTGCCCTCAAATCTGTCATGTCTGATATCTTTATGGTTAGTGTATGTATATATACATTTTTTTATAGTTTTAATTTAATTTATTTTTTTGCTTAATGTTATCCCTAACTAAATTAGTTTGACCATTTTAAAAGATAATAATGCAATGGTTTTCTTTCATAAATTTGAAGTAACAGTATCTATAAATTCTTCTGAATGTATGTTTATGTCAATACATAGTGATGTCATACAAAGTTGTTGCTGCTGTTGTTTTTCATATCTGTACGTTGACAGACAAAGAGACTTGGAAGCAAAAGATTTCGATCAATATCATTAAGATCGTCGAGCAGTAAAAATTTATCAACGCTACAGAACAATAAAATTTCCAAGACAATGAGCGAAACAATTTCGTTTAGAAGATCGTCAGATACAGAAGATGTTTTCAAATCCGACTCAAGTCGTTCTTCATCAACGGCCACTACTACAAACGGTGGCTATGGTTCATTGTACTCGTCGAATTCACACTCAATTTTGAGAAGAAACGGATCGTTTGAAGCAAACATAAATGAATTAAAACAAGTGCAGCAACAAGAAAAGAAAAATGTTACAAGTAGTGAATTTTTGAACACAAATATTGGTTTGAGTTTGATTGTGTTAAGTTTATTGGTTTTAATCGTCTGGGGAAAAATATGTGCTATATTATGCACTTCCACATGGCTTGTTCTTATGTCTGCCAGGTTTAAACAAGGCGTAATCATAAAAAAATCATCAAAATGGGACGATCAGTTGCCGGGGGAGAATGTTGACTCGGGGGAGTACAAGAAAAGAGTTGTAATGGAAGGTTTGCTGGACAGAAATCGCGGCAGGGCCAATACTAGGCGGCTATAGTTAAGAATGGACAAACAAAAAAAAATTGTCATTTCAGTTTTAATTGGGTTGTGATTCATTTCAAAAAAAAGAAAAAGAAATTGGTTTATGATTTGTATATTTAGAATCGCAGGCTTATAGCTGGCTTCAGTGTCCATATATGTTATATGACTATTAAATTACCCAAAGATATTTTTAGAATTCTTCCGGGAGCTACGTACAATGAAAATTGTATTGTATTCGAATAAAAACAAACTTAACTCGCATATAGCGGTTTTGCGATATCTCAATCTTAACCGCTCGTAATGGAGCAAGTCGCAGTTTATGTTGTTCAATTTACTGTTTAACTATATAGCTACTAAAATTTATATAAAAAATTAATGATATAAAAATAAAAAAAATTGAAATAACATGAAAATTAATTATTCTAAAGGTTTAAATTGATGGAAATTATGGACTTATATGGGCGATTCAAAGGGTGATTGAAGATTACTTTGCAAACCTGTTTAAGGCTTCAAATGTAGATGGAAGGCTGTCGGAACGAGAGAAAGTTATACAGGTAACAGGAGATGAGAATGCAGAGTTGTTGTTGCCAATGACTAATGATGAAGTTAAAGAAGCTGTTTTTGCAATGCATCCTGACAAGGCATGTGGACCGGATGGTTTAAATCCGGCATTCTACCAGGTCTTCTGGAGTATAGTGGTGAAGGATGTTGTTAGTTTTTGTCGGTGTTTTATGCAGACAGGAGAATTGCCTGAAGAGATAAACGAGGCGGTAGTTTGTTTAATTGCCAAGGTTAAGAAGCCTAAAACGATGGGGGATCTTCGTCCCATTTCTTTGTGTAATGTACTTATGAGGATATTATCGAAGGTTATGGCTAATCGGATGAAAAAATGTCTCGGGTCTATCATATCAGACAAGCAAAGTGCATTTCTTGAAGGTAGGTTGTTGACGGATAACACATTAATAGTGTTTGGGGTTTTGGGTTTGGGGTTTGGGGTTTGGGTTTTAGGGTTAGGGTTTTGGGGTTTTAGAGTTCGGGGTTCGGGGTTCGGGGGTCCGGGTTCGGGGTCCGGGTCCGGGTCCGGGTCCGGGTCCGGGTGCGGGTGCGGGTGTGGGGTTTCGGGGTCTGGGTTTCGGGTCTGGGGTCTGGGGTCTGGGGTCTCGGGTCTGGGGTCTGGGGTCTGGGGTCTGGGGTCAGGGGTGAGGGGTGAGGGGTGAGGGGTGAGGGGTTTGGGGTTTGGGGTTTGGGGTTAGGGGTTTGGGGTTCGGGGTTCGGGGTTCGGGGTTCGGGGTTCGGGGTTCGGGGGTTCCGGGGTTCCGGGGTTCGGGGTTCGGGGTTCGGGGTTCGGGGGTTCGGGGGTTCGGGGGTTCGGGGGTTCGGGGGTTCGGGGGTTCGGGGGTTCGGGGGTTCGGGGGTTTCTCCGTGCAAACATAGCACTGGATGGAAGGTATGCTTCACCGACCAAATGCAGTTCCGTATCACGTGAAACTCATTGATATGATGTGGTCATTTTCAACTAAATGAATATATAAAAAATAGAATAGAATTGAAAGGATAAATCGAAGTCGACCTGCAAAAGCCAAAGCCATCCACTCCCTCCAATCCACTAACTTCAGTTCTTTTTGGGGAATACTTAAACCTTTGGACCTCCGGAGGTTCCACAAGATGACCTGTGGGATTCTATTCTAAGGAAAGGTGCACCGGGCCGCTTAGGCGGAATAGGCAAGCGGACGTCTTTATCAGAATATTTTTGCTTCTCACTTCGGGCGGCACACATGTTTTGGCCTTGTGTGTCCATAACTCAAAATAGGTGACCTTAATCCTGGAGAACCACCTTGATACTCTCGACGTTGATAGGCTGCAGAATAAAATGCTTTAGCTCCCCTGCCCTGACCGATATCGCACACCATCATTTAGCTATGTTTTGACACTCAAGCGACCCGCCCTGTGTAGCTGCAGAGAATCACATTCTCGATCATTAAGATGCTTAAATTCAAAGTGAAAATAGAATTCATAAAATGAGGGAATCGCCACACTCAATCTCAATCCAGAAGCAAGCTACAAGCTCCGTTCCCAATCTCCTTCCGGATCCAAATGGGTCATTTACGCAAGATGAACTCTCTCGGAGAGAGGCTCGGTGAAATAGACATGTCTGTGATTGGGCTAGTCACTGGCGAACGCTTCCCAGAACCTCTCTCTCCTCTTCCAAGCGTTTGCGTTTGAAGACCGCCTGTTCATTAATGTCCATTGATTTAGACTCCTTCCCCCTTCTCAACTACGAAAAAGATCGAGAGGGGCCCTCCAGAGGGAAATGCACCTAAGATCAAATATTTCGAACCGGCTTCCGTGGAAAATTCTCTCGGCCCAGTGAATATCGCTTATTCTGGTGTTTATCATTAGACTATTTTTACCTTATTTATATTTCTTGTCATAATTTTATTTATAAATTCTTTGCTCTTGAAGATCCGCTCTTGAGAACCTCTATCTCTTTTCTTCAAAGCTTTGAACCAGTTCTCGACCCCGAGCGTCCTGAAAAATTAGCTTTTTATGATTACATCCCATAAATAATAAGTAAAAGAATTAACACAGGCTGGCT